>OZ025298.1:251288491-261288491 GCA_964019185.1 Maratus speculifer
ATTGTTCAGAACGGAGCAAAAAATGGCTCACATAAGTGATGGGACACTTACTTTTCCATCAAATATTTATCCAAAAATTTTACTTTTTAAAAGGTTTTAATATTTTGATGGATTTCCTTTTATTTTTAAAACATGATTTAATCTTTTTGGGATGGATTCGACTAATTTTTTTGTGATTTCTGGAGTGATTTTACCCCATTCTTCTTGAAGCACCGATTTTAGTTGTTGTTTTGAAGAAATGGTGTGTTTGAGAATTCTTGATTCCAATTCTTACCAAATATTCTCTATGGGATTTAAGTCTGGAGATTGTGGTGGTGTTTTTATTATTTCAGGACAGTTATATAGCAGCCAGAGTCTAACGTTCAGAGCAGTGTGCTTGGGGTCATTGTCCTGGTAGAATTTAAAATCGTTATGAAGGTTCAATTTTCGTGCTGAAGATTTCAAATTTTGCTTTAAAATATCAATATACTTGTCAGGGTTGGCAAGGTTTTTCCCACCCCCGGTAAATACCATGGTAAAAACCGGTATTTACCGTCCTGGGAAATACTATGTTTTTCCCACATGGGAAAAACGTATTTTAAAAAACAAATATAAATTCAATACAATCTTTAAAAATGTCAAAATAGAGCTTAAGTAAATAGCTTTAAAGGATTCTTCAAGCATTCTGTTATAGACTAGACAAAGATCTGATAGCAACAAACAATTTAAACAAATATGATGAATTTCTGTTTATAAAACATATTTTCTGTAAATATTACACCAAACCAAAATTGCAAAAAACTAGTTGGATGTGGCAGTCCCAAAACTTTCTACTATCTCAAACATGTTAATACTTCCTGAAAATGCAGCATAGCACTAGCGCCAGTTAGATAATTTACACCAAACCCTAGCCAGCAACAATATATATCAGTTTTTGACTGACTCTGAAGTTTGAAAATCCATGCATTAATTTCTGAGATAGAACTATTGCAGAAATATTAAATTCTGCCTAACAGAGCCACTTGTTATTTGTTTGGGTAATGTACACCAGAAATAAACAGGACCAATTATTATCAGGAGCTATTTTAATCTGAAGTTTGATAAAAGTCCATGCATTAGTTTCTGAGATACATCTATTGTGAATTCTGAAAAATGTAGCATAACCAGGCCACTGGTAGGACAATTTACACCAAAAATGAAACAAAGCAAATCTATATCAGCGACTAACTGAATCTGAAGTTTGATAAGAATTTGTACTTTAGTTCTTAAAATAGAGCTATTGCGATAATCAAGAATAATGCAGCATAGCAGCATCAACTGTTGAGCGATTTACACTTAAAGTAATGAGCACCAAATTATATAACTGAATCTAAAGTTTTATAAAAATCCAAATATTAGGTCTTGAGATAGAGCTATTGTAAGAATCATAAATAATACAACATAACATCATTTATTTGTTGAGCAATACCAAAAACTAATCAGCTTCAGTTTATATCTAACTGAATCTAAAGTTTTGAAAAAAATTGTGCATTAGTTCTTGAGATAGAGTACCCACAAAAATTTTAACACATACAGACATTTTCTAAAGACCACCAAGTCATATTCAGGACCTTCTAAAACATAAATGTATCAAAAACCAGAAGTCTAAATATTTCATGAATCCAATACTTTCATCTAGTAAAGATAGATCTGTTAAACACAATTTTAATCTTCTTCTATTTAAAAAGTAATTTTATTTAAATGTAACACGAATTATTTATTGCTTATCTTGATGACACTGATATTTTACAAAATTTTAAGGTTTCTTTTTGTGTTCTAAAATATTTATATAAGAAATTCATTATTATTTAAAAACTTATATGAGCAAATTTTATGTTTCATACAATAATTCAGATTAACTTATATATTCTTTTCCTACAGAACAATTTTAAATCTAAGGGAAATTTGTAATAGCTATATATTTTTTACTTTAATTTTAGACATTTTACATATATTGTCTCTCTGAAGTTTTTCCCGGTATTTACCACTTTTTCCCAATATTTCCCGGTATTTACCACTTTTTCCCACTGGGATGGGAAAAACAAGTTTTGGACGGGAAAAAGCCAACCCTGATACTTGTACTGATCCATTATACTGTCAATAAAAATGAGATTACCAACTCCAGCAGACGACATACACCCCCATACCATAACTCCTCCTCCACCATGTTTTACTGTTGGTACCAAGTTCTGTTTGCAAAATTCTTCCCTGGGTTTTCTCCACACCAAGGATTCTACAGTCAGAACCAAATTATTAAATTTACTCTCATCAGCAAATATAACTTTATTCCAGTAATCAGAATTCTTATTTATGTTGGATTTTGCGAAAGCTAGTCTGAGTTTTCTATTCTTTTCACTTACAAAGAATTTTTTCCTGGCTACTCTACCGTGATATCCAGCAGATCGAATTACCCTTCTAATAGTCTCAGGATTCACAATTATTCCATATAATGCTTGTAAATCAGCAGCAACTTTTGAAGCACTATTTCTTGGATTTTTTTTAATATTTCGAATGATAATTTGCTTTATTCCATTGGATAGCTTTGATGGTCGGCCAGGTCTTCTTTTATCCTGAATCATATGATTTTATATCGTTTAATGATATTGAAAACTGTTGAACGACTCAAGTTAACTGGAGCAGTTTTTCTAATAGATTTTCCACGTTCAATATGCAAATTAATAACTAATTTTCGAATTTCAGGCGAAGTTTCTTTTCGTTTAGCATTCATGGCTACACAGAGCTAAAAAACACAAAAATTCCAAAACAAACTGGAGAGAAATACTGCAGACAATTTTATAAATTATTGCCAATTGCTTTTAAGTAAAAATAAAACCCCAAAAAATATTTTTATTGCTTATTTCAGATGATTTTTGTTGCATATATAATGGTGTTCCATCACTTATGTGAGCTATTTTTTGCTCCGTTCTAAACATTTGTATTTTTATTAAATTAATATGTTAATATTTTGACAAAATGTATGTTATGTAATAATTTTTACTAAATTATGAAACACACCCACAAAAAAATGTGTACATGTTTTTTTAATTTATTTGATTAGTTTCCTTTTGTAAAGCACAAGTGTCCCATCACTTATGTGAGACACTAAGTATTTTGCAGTTGAAGAATTTTTTTGAGTTTATTAACCAGCGATGCTGATTTTATTAAGCGGCAGTTTTAACAGAAGTTGTATTGATTTGATTCCGGTTCTCAAAATCTGATCATATTAAGCAGCTGATTTTATTAACCAGTGATTTTATAAGGCGGCGGGTACTGTATTTCAATTAAACGTAACACATCATTAACAGTTTAGACTATTACCATTGTATTTTGCTATGATAAAATATTCATTATGATTACAGAAGAAAATTACTGAGAAATCTAAAAGACTGAAATGAATAAAACTTAAAGCCTATGTAACAATATATATAAAATGAAATTATTTTAAATCAACTGTAAATGTTTTTCAAAAATTGGAAAATGAAAATTATATACCTCACTCCTGTATCTCTCACAAACACCTGCAGCTCTATTTCTTGGTCTTTTATCAAATAATTCTCTATTTTTTTGAGGATTTGGTTTTCTTCTGCCATCTGGTCGAGGAGAAACACTCTCTTTAACCCGTGGCAATCGAAGATGCTTGTTTGTGACATCTAAAATTAAAAAGAAAAATATACATCTATTTGAATGTGCCAATCTATATGTAAGCTATTTTTTTTTAATACGGATTTTAAACCATAACAGCTTAGAAGAATAATGGGCACTCTTGAAAGGAAAAAAAAAAAAGAACAGATATTAAAATCTGACTGTGTTTGTATTTCACTATAAATCCAAGAGTATATGGAAAATTGAGCTATAAAATAAGATCAGTTACATAAAAAAAACTTCTAATTTACTTTGATTTTTCTTTTTTTTTTTTTTAATGAGCATGTGTATCTAATTTTTAATATATAGTTTCTATAAAAGAGGCAATTTACTAATTCTAAAAAAATCTTGAAATTTATCAATCAGTTGTGCAAAAAATCTTCAATCGGTCGTGAAAGAATCGCTGTTCAAAAAATCGTAGAACGGAAGTCCCATCAAAGAATCGAGAAAAATATGAAAAATTTCTTCAAAAGATTGAAAAAAAACAAAAAGCAGTGGAGGGCCAGGGGCAAATTTTGCTAAAAGATAACTGAAAAATGACAAATTTTGTTAACAGATTGCGAAAAATTGACAAATTTTGTTAAAAGATCATAAAAACAGCTAACTTCGCCAAAATATTATAAAGACTGCAAATTTTGTCAATAAAATCATGAAAAAAAATCAAATTTCGAAAGAGAAGCGAGATAAAAAAGCACATTGTTCGTGCCAGGAGTTGAATTGGCCCTTCCCTTCTCTTACCTCTGTTGTAACCTTTCAGAACCTTTGTGTTTTTTTTTTTTTTTTTTTTTGCTTAGAATCACCTTTGTGATTTGTTCAGATTTTTTCAGAAATTAAGAAAAATTAAGGCAGTCATTTCCAAAAATTAAAAAATCTCAATTCAGGAAATTTGGACATAGTTACAAAATTTTGTAAATGGTCTGAATTTTGACAAAAAAAACAGCAAAAAAACAGAAATTTTGTCAAGAAATCGGGTAAAATGCCAGATTATGTCAATAGATCGCGGAAAAAAAAAAATTAAAAAAAAAAAATAAAACCTTTTTTTCCACGGCCTTTTAATGAAATTTGCAGTTTTCCACGGCATTTTCACGAAATCCACATTTCTTCAGCAGCCTTTGGAAAAAGAAAAAAAAAAATCTCATTTCTTCTGCGCTCATTTGACAAAACTCTTTTTGTTGGTGATCTTTTAACAAAATTTCCTTTTTTTCCCCACGGCTTTTTGACAAAATTTGCATTTTATAAGAGATACTCTGACAAAACGTGCATCCTTGGCAAAATTCAAAGTTTTTTCAGATTCTTATATGCATCATTTCTGTAACTCTTTGATGAAATTCACGCTTTTGTCAGTTGCTTTTTGATTAAATTAATGCTTTTTTCCACAATCCTTTGTCGAAATTACCATTTTTGCTGTGATTCATAAGCTTTTACCTGTGATTCTATATCAAAATATGCTTTTTCTATGATTTTTTTTTATGAGATTCGCCTTTTTTTCTGCGAAAGATTGACAAAAATTTACGGCAACTATTTGTTGTAATGTGCGATATTTATTACTTGAATTTTCTGATTGATGATTTTTATTATTATTATTATTTTAAAGCCAATTTTATTTTATTGGTTTCTTTTTGGATCAGAAGGCATTGTGTCTATGTCGACCTTAACTTATCGAGACTTGTCTACCGGGATGCAAGGTTTGAGAACACACAATCCTAACAGAGGTGCCAAGTTTCAATAAAAGTTATCAGGGTACTTCTAGGTTATCCCGTTGACCAAAAAATTATCGCAAAACTATAAGATTAAATGCCAATAATGGATGATCGTGAATGTCACATTCAATGACATTAAATGCGATTCACATGTTTAAAATGTCATTAAGTGATTTTTATTTAGACTTTTTATTAATATTTTTATTAATATTCTACTAATTATTTGTTTTTTCGCTATTTAAAATAAAAATTATGTCAATATGTATAATTTGGCTATTAGTTTGGCGATTTGTATAATTTGACGAAATTGGTCGACGGGATAACCTAGAAGTACCATTATAAGTAACCAGAAGAGGGAGGGGGAAGGGGGCAAATTTGCAACGTTTTTTGGTGATCTCTTGAGGAAATTTGCGACTTTTCTCGATGTTTGGACGAAATTTGCAGGGTTTACGCGATCTTTTGAGGAAATCTGCACGTTTTTCACAGTCTTTTGATGAAATATGCACATTTTTCACAATACTTTGACTAAATTTTCGCTTTTACGCGAACCATGGATAAAATTTGTGTTTTTTACCCGATGTTTGGAGTAATTTCATGCTTTTCTGCAATTTTTGACTAAATTTATGTTTTTTTGCAATATTTTGACAAAATGTGCATTATTTTTACACGTTCTTTGTGTTTTTTTCTGGGAACCTACATCAAAATTTGTGTTTTTTCAAGTGATCTTTGATGAAATCGTCCGCTTTTTTATCTGATGCTCATAATGTTGTAGCTTTTGTTGCGTATCCGCAGGGTTGTTTGGTTTAAACTGTGGTTAAAACCATGGTTTAAACCAAGTGGTTTAAAAAAAAAACCATGCTGGTTTTTTTTCCACCTGTTTTTTTTTAATTCTTTTACTCAAATTTTTTATTTTACACATTATTGAAAAATGCAAAATCGAAATTATGAAGAAGCTATAAGCAAAGCTGTAGAAAATATGAATAAATAAATTATTACATATCTATTCAAAATTATTTATTTTTGTTGATAAATATGCATGTATATGTACCAGGAAAACATATTTAAAAAACGGTTTAAACCAAAAAAACGATGGTTTTTGGTTTAAAAAAAAAAAAGATTTTTTACCAACCCTGCGTATCCGTAATAATTACTGACAAATCATACTACTTGGCACCTCTGTCCTAAGTGTATGAATGAGACAACTAGCAAGTGTGCTTTCAGTATGAATGCAACAGCAACAGCAGTAAGGGCTGTGTTTTTTTCAAATGAGGAGCAGCAGTGATGTCGCTGGACTTGAAAAATCTTGTGCCCCTGGGATTCAGGATTTCTAAAAATCAAGGTCCTTTTTTTCCAAGACATTTTTACTGAAAAAAAAGAATACTATTGTTGAGTAAATAGGTAGTTTTTTGTTTAATGAATGGGAACTTTCAGGAATCAAAATGGTCAAAAATGGATTTTGGAGCAGCAAAAAACAATTTTAGAATAGCGAAATTAGTTTTTGGAACAGAAAAATCTATTTGCGGAAGACATTTTTTTCTCCATGCCCCTTAGACGAAATTTACTGTTTTTCACTATATTTTGACAAAATCTGTCATTTTTTTTCTCTATATTTTGTCAAAATCTTAGGTTCTTTTCAGGATTTTTTTTTTTTTACGAACTTAGCCGTTATTTGAAATCTATTGATGAAATTTGCCTTTTTTTTGTGATCTTTTGACGAAATCCATCGTTTTATCGCAATTTTTTGACGCAAGTTGCCGTTTTAATCGATGTTTTGCCATTTTTACAGGATTCTTGATGGAATCTGCTCTTTTATTGTGAATCTTTTGACCAAAGTTTCCATTTTTCACGATCTTTTGATGAGATTTGCATTTTTTTTCACAATCCTTTGACGAAATTCAGACTTTTTTTGCTATCTTAATGAAATCCATCTTTTTGGGATTTTTTGTCAAGAATTGTTGCTTTTTTCACTTTGATAAAATTTGCCATTTTATCACAAATTTTTGACGAATTCTGACTTTTTTGACAAAATATGCCTCTTTTTCATGATCTTTTGATCGAAATTTGCATTTCTTCTCGCAATTCTTTGAAAAAATTTGTGCATTTTTCATAATCTTTTGACAAAATCTGTTGTTTTTCTGGTGTTTTTTTTCAGTCTTTCAACAAAATATACGTTCTGTCGGGATTTTGTGATGAAATTTGCTATTTTCTCGTGAATTTTTTTTTACGAAATTTGCATTTTTCTTTGCAATTTTTACGTGAAATTTGTCATTTTTTCACAATTTTCTGAAGAAATTAATCTTTTTTCATGATTTGTTAAAGAAATAGCCATTTTCTTGGTACCTTTTAACAAAATTTGCCTTTTTTTGCAATCTTTTGATGAAATTTGTGTTTTTTCTCGCAATTCTTTGACAAAATTTGGGCCTTTTTTTATATTTTGACGAAATTACGCATCTCATGGTACGAATAAGAGCGTTTTTTTGCATCCCAACTCAGATTTTTTTGCGTAATTTACATGCTATAACACGTTTACGGCATCACTAGGCAAGAAGGGTGCTAGATTTTGGATGACGGACAAAAGGGGCACTACTTTTTAAACTAAAGGACAGGAGGGGCAGAGTGCATCCCTGAAACCCTCTAGGGGAAACTGTGATGAAATACAAAAGGTGGTCCACTGTACCCCACTCTCCTCTACGACATTTATGTCAATTAAAAATGTCATTCCCTTATTGGTGAAAATCAGTTATTGGTGACATAGAAAGGTCAACAAAAAAGAACAGCAAGTTTCCAATTTATCAACTGTTCATGATCATTTCCTTTTCCCATAATGCCACAATTAGAGCAGCATCTAACTTCATTTGTAATTGTATATGGCACTTTGATTTGCAGAGCATGTTTCTTACATTTATTCTTAAAAATTAATAGTTGTTACGTACTACTAAGATACATGAGCAAAATATAATGAAAAATATTACATAAAACTAAATCTTTATAAGATAAAGTTAATAATGAACAATGTCAGACTATAACAGATTTAAAGCTAGTAAGGAAACAATTATTTATAGAATCACAATCATAATAAAGGTATTAAGAGACACAAATTATAAAAGCATCACTAGTAAAATCTGCGAACAAAACAATCTTTTGATACTAGTAAACAGATAACATAACAGCTACAGAGTAATCGTTCAAGATTCCAAATAAAAACTATTACAACTACTAAATATACCTTGTTTAACTTTAGAATCCGAATTGCCGCTTTTAACAGAATTGCGAGGATTTGTTTTCTCCATTTCTTCCGTCTCCGATGATGTCGTTTCCAGCTTTAGGGTGTTTAAGAAATGAATAAAAGACTCCTAATGGAGCAGAACAATAAACTTGGCAATTCATGGTAAATCTTTTTAAAAAGCCATTATCGAGTCAAACAATTTATAAAATCTTATTTCGTATATTCAACAGAATTAGAATTCAAAGGCTGTAAAAAGGAAACAAATATAAAAATGATAACAATAAAATGTGTCAATTGCTACAATAATTTTGTTGTAACAGTTAGATTATGTATCTAAACTTAGTATAATATTAAACGAGAATAAAAATAAAAATTTCTAAGCACAGGCACAGCCGCAATACGCGACTTCAGCAGTTTTTCAATTTTTCGTCGCAATATGGCGACGAATGTTATTGAAGTACACACACATGAATCGAAAGTAATCATTCCTGATCCTGATATGCATTACATTATTTTAGCCAGAGAAATTATATTAATATGCATTACATTATTGTTGATTTTAGCTAGAGAAATTAAAATTTTCCTATTATTTTTCTTGATATTATTTATGACTTCTTTGTTATTTTCGTCTTCATATTGAATCTGTTTCCTACAAATGTCAGTTAGTTTAATCAAAATTTACTCTTTCTTCTACGATATCTTCAATGATTATACTATTAGATATTTTTAAAAGGATGTTAAAGAATGTTTCTATTTTCTTTTTTATTATTGACAACAAATGTCTCACTCTCACACTTCAACTTCAAATTACTTTCTGCGCATGCTTAATCGATTGTAAACAATAGTGTGCGTGTGCGTGACCGGTAGAGTCTATTTGATATCCCCTGGATCCAGAAAACTGGCGCATGCGCATCTACCGTTCTCTCGCTCGCCAGCTTTGTGATACCAGGGGATAACATGTAGACACCATGGAACAAAGAATATAAAGAAGGAATATATTTATATTCCTTCTTCCATGGTAGACACTACCTACATGGTATCCCCTAGAATCACAAAACTGGCGCATGCGCATCTACCATGCTCTTATACTTTGAGAACGCTACTTCTGCTGTTTTGTTATGCATTTTATTTTAATTTCTGAAAACGTCATGGCGTGATTCGTATGGTGTCTGTCTGGGAACCGGAGGTAGTGGGTTCGAACCCCGGTAAGCGGGGATCTCTGTAAAGTTTGAAAACAGAATAAATTAACTTTTTGAAAAATTAGATTCTTGTTAAAGTTATGTAAATATTTTTCAATGTTTAATTATTTAAAATTAATTATCAATTATTTTTTATATAATTAATTATCGTATAATTATTAATAATTAATTATCAATTAACTTATTATATGATATATTTACAAAAATAATACTAATTATATTATTTTTTTTTTTAATTGTCATTTTGTAACTAAAACTACATACATTTGTTTTTCAAGCTGCAATTAATTATTATATAATATTATTAATCTTATTATTAATTAATTTATTAATTATTACATAATAATATTAATATAATTATGTATAATTTATATTGAAAAGTCAATTATAGGTTTCTGTAAATAAATACTTATTAATTATGAATTATATTATTTATATAGTATTAATTATGCAGTTAATGATTACATAATTATTATACACTTATTAATTAATAATTATGTGATTATTATAGAGTTATTAATTAATAATTATATGAATATATTACATAATTATCATAATATTTTTATATAGTAATTATATAATGTATATATAATAATAATAATTATATTATAATAATAATTATTATTATATTATTTATATTTTAAACAAATTGGCATTTGTAATTAGAACTACATACATTTTGTTTTTAGCTGCAATTAATTATTATATAATGTAATTATTATTAATAAATTATTATGCAACATGTAAATATTAATATTACTTATTAATTTATTATTATATCGTGATATTAATATAATAGAAGTTGTTATATAAATATTTTTCAAAGTTCAATTATTTATACTTAATTATCAATTAATTTATTATATAATATATTTACAAAAATAATAATAATTATATTATTATTTATAATGTTAAAGTTATAAAAATATTTTTCAAAGTTTATTTATTAATAGTTAATTATTGTATAAATTTTAATAATTAATTATCAATTAATTATATAAATATATTACATAATTATATTTACAAAAAATTTTTGAATATAATTCTGAATCGCCAAAATCCTTATAACGTTCCGCACGAAAAATTTTGAAAATGTTTCTTCTTCATATTCTTTTATTTTCTTATATGTCTTTTCAACTGAATCAATTAAAGAAACACTCATTTTAATAAAAGCGCCGTTTATGCTCGGTTGAAAAGTACGAACTCATTTACTATAAAAACACATGCGCCAATTTTGTGTCTCAGCAGCTAATGCGCATGTGCCAGTTTTGTGATTCTAGGGGATACCATGTAGGGAGTGTCTACATGTTATCCCCTGGAATCACAAAGCTGGCGAGCGAGAGAACGGTAGATGCGCATGCGCCAGTTTTCTGGATCCAGGGGATACCAAATAGACTCTACCTGCGTGACCGTTTATACAAAAGCGACCATGAGGCAATGGAGGCAATAAATTATTTGTTTACATACTGCACGTGATTGTTTCTGAATATATTACTTATACAGGACTAAAAAAATAAAAACAAGTTGGTAAAGATTTAATTTTATTCAGCCATTAATGTAGGATGAGAATTTGTGTTTCTATCTTTTATGTTTTTTCGTTTCAGAGATTACTGCTAGCTTAAATTTAGCAAGTAATCTTTCTCCTATTTTACATCTTGTATTTTGTCGATCTGAGAAAGAGATCTTTAAAAAAATCGCTGTTTTAAAAGAATTTGAAGCCTATCCGTTTGGTTACAAATCATTATAATATTTAATTTAATGCCAATGTTTCTTTTTTAATCAAATCCAACGTGCAATTTCTAAAAAATCAATTTTTAAGCTTGACTTGGGGTGACTAATACATTCTGAACTATCAAATTCTTAGGCGTAATGTGGCAAACTGCCCACTCCTTAGCTCGCTTTAAATGATGCTTTTGTAAAGTGAATCGGCTAGTGTAGCAGTAATTTGGCCTGTTACATCTAATCTTGGTTATAGATTATTGTTTAGCATGAGAAGCGATGAGAAATGGGTCCTTTACAACAGTCTTCAGCACAACAGCACATGGAAACAGGCAGGTGAGCATGGTGACGCAATGGCAAAGGCCAATTTGCAGTGCGAATGCAGTTTACCCTCCTTGGCGCGATTTTCAAAAATCGCCAAATTGGCACGTTTTTGCGTTTTGTCTCCCGGAGCACGCTGTTTTGCTAAAAAAACCATGCTGGTTTTTTTTCATTTGGTTTTTTTTTAATGTTTTAATGTATTTTACATATTATTAAAATATCCAAAATCCAAGTTATGCGGAAGCTACAAGCACAGCCTTTTTTTTTTTTTTTTTTTTTTTTTTGCTTTTTTTTAAAAGACATTAATAAATTTTTAAAATGATAAACACTTTTAATCCACCCAACTTTTCTTACTAGCTATAAATCTACACGGCAAACTAATTTTTTTTAATGTGAGCTATGGAGGGAAAAAAAAAAGCTGTTTGTTTTGCTTCTTCTTTAAGCCTTTTATTTTTTAAAAATAGCCTAAGATACAATTTTACCATTTAAATTGCATCATATATCAAAGCATTAATGATGACATAACATAAGTCATTCTCCCCATTGGTTACTCTTTGTTCTCTATGCTAATGAACGAATGATTGTAAATTTTCTCTGTTCTGTACCTATTGGTTTTAATAACCTTTTGCTTTTCTTGCATTGGAGTTTTACTTTATGATTTTATTCTGTTTGTACTATATTTTACTTTAAGAAAGCTACTTATATATATTGAAGTAAAAGGATGTCTAAAACTAAAAAAAAAAGAAAGATGTAATCTGGTAGGAAAATAGAAATACACCAAGAACAGGCTCAAGATCCAAATGTATAAATTGCATGCAATGCAAATGCTGTCAAATTAGTTCTCCCTTATTATATTTGATGGAATTGTTTTTCAAGATGCCTTAGATGTTTGCCTTAAAAATTACCCCACTTAAAATTTGTGATGAAAATAGGAATGTTTATGATAAAAATATTCAAAAGTTTCTATCTATGTCTAATTTTAATCTAAAAAGAAATGTTGAAGATATGTTTGGATTGTTAAAGCCTATTGCAATTGCCCTGGATAATATCTAAAGTAATAATTGTTCCATTGTTGATGTAGTTTATATTTGGAAAAATCCTCAAAAAATATTAAGAGAAAAAAGATAAGTAAAGAAGTCCCGCAGTGTTTTGAGTCCAGGTATAAAATGGCTCTAACACCCATGTATGCTTGATATCGTGGTACAGTCAAAGTTGTCTGACCAAGAAAAAAAAGGATGCATTAAATTTTGCAAAACTAGAATATCTATATAACTTTAGCTTGCACTGATAGTAAATTTTATGCCAATCTTCACCTTCTGAAAAACATTTTTTTTTAGCAGAATGCAGTAAAGGAAGTTACCCCATATAAAATAAGGAAGAGTCAGCAAATTCAAATCAAGAAATTTAATAGCTCCATCTTTACTGAAGTTGTACAACTTATAACAGCAAAAGCCTATTCAGTGAGTGTTGAAAGAATATTTTCAACATTTGGACTGGTATAGACAAATATACGAAATAAATTGAGATTAGAAAAGGCCTCAAAACTTGTCTTTTTATTTTAAGCTTTTAATTAAAATTAAATAAATAGAATTGTTTTTATAAAGAAATTGTTTACCTAAATATATTTAACTAGGAAAAATAAAGTTTGTATTAAAAAAAAAAGAAAAAAAAAATAATAATTTTTCAAAGCATATGTCTCAATATGTATAAATATTACACTCATTGATAAATCAAGTATGTCGATACACATGTGATTTATTTTAGCATTAAAAAAATGCATATTGATGTTTTTTATTTAAATAAATATATATATAGTAAAAGATTAATAATC
This sequence comes from Maratus speculifer, assembly GCA_964019185.1. Lineage (NCBI taxonomy): Eukaryota > Metazoa > Arthropoda > Arachnida > Araneae > Salticidae > Maratus > Maratus speculifer. The sequence goes on from OZ025298.1 coordinate 251,302,148, forward strand.
ATTTGTTGATGTTGATATTATTGATACAGAAAATGATTTCTAAATTAAGCACAGGAAAATGTTTTCTATTTTTGCTTCTTTTTTGTTGATTTAGTGAAATATATTTGTTTATCCCTCATTATGTTCTACATAATAATTATTTCTTTAATTATTATCTAAATCTAAAGGCTTATATGAGTATACTAATAAATTAGTAGTTCAACAGTTTTTAAACAATAAATATTTCCCTAAAGAAAGCTAAACTTATCAGGTAATTTAATTATAATTTTTATATGCTTTAATTATATAAAAAAAAATTAAGTACCAATGTGAATGTTTAACATTAATTACAAAAGAAAAATCATGACTTTCTAAAACTCAATTTTTTTTCTTGCAAATGCTTTTTAAGTAATGATGGGAAAAAAACCCGGTTTAAACCAAAAAAACCTGGTTTAAACCAAAAAAACCTGGTTTTTTGGTTTTTTTCAAAAAAAACCGGTTTTTATACCAACCCTGACTGTCGCCAATTAACCAATCTGAATCGAGAAATCAAACAGAAACATCAGATTTTGTCAAATCATAAGGGCATAGTCTTTCATCATGACAATGCCAGACCACAGTTTCGAGACAGATGCTGAGCAAACTGAACAGCCTGAAATGGGATGTCTTAACTTATCCATTGTATTCTCCTGATATTGTACCAACTGATTATCACTTGTTCCGGTGATTGCAAAAACATTTATATAGAAAAAACTTGATTTTTTGGATGCCTTAAAAAACGCTGTGTCTTCGTTCTTTGAATCTGATCCGTGCAGTTTTTGATGTTCGGGGCATCCGTATGCTGCCAGGATGTTGGAAACAGATTATAGAAAATGATGGAGCATATATCATTGATTGAATAAAGAACTTTGTTTGCCCAATCACTGCGCGGCTTTTACTCTCAAACTCCGCATGAACTTTTACACTCGCTCAATATATTTGCTGAAACATTAATGAAGGCTTACTTTGGAGAAACGAAATTTTTTGGTTTTTGTCTGTCTGTCCCAGGGCCGTGCTTAGGACTTTGGCGGCCCTGGGCGAAATATATTTTGGCGACTCTTTTTTTCCGAAATTTTTTAAACGGATATAAAATATTATAACTGTACAAAATGTATGACAAGAGTGAAATTAGTATGAACTTTTTAACACAAAAAATTTTAAAAAAGAGATCGTAAATATTATTACCAAAATAATCAAATTTCCCTTGCACATCAGTATTTATAATAATCCTTTTAGTTTACCTTTTTTGACTTTTCATGATAAATACGTTTACCCTTAGCACGAACCTTATTTCAAATGAAGCTTCTAGCATGATTAGTTTATTTACAGGGACAGTCAAAGGTTTACCGTTATGTTACGGCTATGGAGAAAAATCATTTCAAATGAATACATTATGTCAAATATATTACAGATTATATGCATTTACAACATGCACTAAAATATGCGGTAAAAAAAAAGAAAGAAAAAAGCTATTATTTATTTACAAGGCCACGCAAAAGAATTCCATTACATAGTGGTAAAGAGGGGAATTGTGTGCGACATATTTTAATTGTATTAAATTATTTCATACATATAAAATTGATGTATGTCGCTGAGACTTAGCATATGTTATACGATATAATCATGTATAATACGAAGTGCACAGCATTTGCAGGGACACACAAAAGATTTCAAATAGTATATTTTTTCCGACGTACTGTATATGTACCCGATGACGGCCGGTGGATGGATAAAATGCTTTTTATTATGATATGTGCTTCTAAATTTCTCTAAATCTATGCATATTATGTATAGTGTATAAATCCTATAGTTGATACACGGGCAGATCGCAAACGTTACTGAATATGGACGTAAATTACTTAAAGATGCTTTTTAAATAAGTTATGCATTTTTATGCTAAACTGCATTCAGTTTACTAAGAAATAGTTATAGAATATGGATGAAATGATATACATGGCCACGCAAAGAATTGAATACATGACGCCTATGAATGGTAATTTCTGAGAATGTGGTTTCAGTAATTTTACGAATGTTTTAGTTTAAAATAAATTTTAGCTAAATACTCGCATGTAATAAAGGTACTAGGTAAACTATAGGGCTGAACAAAAGTATTCAAGTTTGTTTCTATCTATTAGTATAAATTGCTGAAAGAGAAACTTCAACCTGCTAGGCATTTTCTTTCTAAATTAAATTTTCCCATTGTATAATAAATATATTACCGACAGATCAAATACAGGGTTATTCATAAGTATTGGAATACATATTTGGCTATGGACAGTAACATTATTTCTTTAAATAACAAAGTTTTGTTAAAGATTTCAGGAATTGTTTGAAAGTGTTTTATAATCTATGCTTACCGCATGATTTTTTTTACTTTTTATTAACTGTTGCCGATTTTTAAAAAAAAGCAAATAATATTTTCCACCTCAAAAATTATATCTAGAAGTTCACTTTAAAATAGGAAGAAAACATTAAAACAAATCAATTATGACATATTAAAAACAATATATTTAAAACTTTGCGTTTAAAATTAGTTCTTATGGCGTCTAATAGAAAACTTTTCTTCTATAAGTTATTATAAAAGCTCAATAGACAACAATAATTTTCATTTAGCCATTTTGAACAAGCTAATTTTCAAATGAATGACAGATTTTACATAATCAATCATGAAAACTGTCGCCAGGTATTGTGACATCATTGACTTCGGCAGAAAAATCCTACTTGAACTGAAAAATCTCCCAGTAAATAGTCAACAGGGAATGAATGGAAATCGGATTAGAGAAAATCGCTACTGTTCGCGATGATATAATTCAATCTTTGATAGTCAGGCCCTTTGTTTTAAAACGATGCTAATTAGCGTGGTCTTAGAGCTTACAATATCAGGACGGCAGTTGCGAGCATAATCTGACAGAGGACCATATTAATCCAAAATGCAAAAGAACATAGACTGGAGAAAGAATCCCATATGTCACGTAATTTTATCTTTGCTTCAGAAATGGTTGTCATTGCCTCCATCTTATTTTTTCTCAATAATCCATTCAGTAACAAAATTCAAAGTTCTTTAGTTTAGTAAGTAGTTCTCTCTATTCCTTATGTATAAGTCTATATCAATAAAACAAAGTTAATCTCTGTCTACATGCGTGTATGTCAATCTGTGTGCGGTGGCAGAAATTAGGCACGTTACGAGGATGAAATATTTGGTAAAGCTAGCCCAAAGTGTCTCAAGACACAACTGAAATTTTTGAACTCTGAATTTAAAAACTTATAATTATTAGATTTGTTAATTAAAAACCAAACTCAATTTCACTTAAAACTTACCTCGGTCGTTGTGAGAAATGAAAAGCTGCGGCGCATGATCTAAAGGTGCATTTATGCATTTGTTGAAAATAAAGAACGGAAAAAGAAAATTTCTGAGGAATTTTGTAACTATGTATTAACTTACATTGTCCAAACCGTTTAGTTAACTTTAAAACACAAGACACATTCTGAAAGACCGTACTCCTAAGTCTCAAATGATGCAATCAATTAAAAAAATCTACAACATTCTTGAAAATTTATAGCACTCTTGAAAATAAAAAAGTGGTTTTAGTGAAAAATGTTTTTTACTCTTATTGCAATGCCTCACCAGGATGCAGTTTTAGAAGTACCGACAAATCAAAAATATGTGCTTAAAGGCTGAAACCTTCTTCTAATCGATAATATAATTGGTTTTAAAAAGCCAGAATTTTAACCCTTTTTAATGTACAATGATCACAAAGACGAAATCTTTTCTTCACTAAAAGAAACTAATCGTCCGTGCTTTAATACAATCTTTTTAGAGCATCCCAATAGACCAGATTTAATCACCTACAAAAATTTTGAAAACTTCTGACATTATAAATATTCTATACAAAATTATATTAGTGAAAATTTCGACGAAGTCTGTAAAAATTGAATGTTTCGCCCTTTTATAGTGCAGTTTTAGAGTTTCCAAGCAACCAAAAAGTATACCATGCGTTTAAGTAAAGTTTTGAAACGCATTAAAGATTTTTTTTATATTTTCATATAGGATGAAATCTTATAATCTATAGTGCAACTAGTTGTAAAATGTATGAATTTTACGATAAATCTTTTAAAATACACTGACGAACGCAAGTCACTTCGCGCCTAACAGAAACGATATTTCCTGCGTTAAAAGTAACTAAAGTCTGCAGTTTAACAAAATAAAACGTTAGATATGTATTTTTTACAAAATGAAACATGGTATATTTTGACAAAATTGGTAAAAATCTGAGTGTTTTGTCGCGGTTTCACTCACTTTCAGCATGCAAGGACTCTAATAATAAAATTAAGCAGAAAATAAAATGCAAAATAGCGGATACTTTCAGTCCAATATTTTTTCACTTAAAAATATAAATTTAGATAGAATGGTGTCATAAGACATAAAATCCTACAAATTTGAACTCAATTTAAAGGTCATTCATCACGGACTCGGGTTACGTCTGTCAAGTCAACATAGATTCTTCATAAAAACTGGTGAAATGTAGAAACAACATTTTTTTTGCGGGCCCAAATTTTGGCGGCCCTGGGTAAATGTCCGGCGCGCCCCCCCTTAAGCACGGCCCTGGTCTGTCCTATGATAACTGCCATAAAAAGTATCCGATTTCCTTGGAATTAAGTAAGCACATTCATGAAGTAATCAGATTTAGCTGTGTACAGTTTTTTGGTTATATTTTGTTCATTCGTTCAGAAAATACAGAACATTTTATTTTGCACCATAATGCTTCCCTATGGCAATTCAGCCAATTTTAAATATTTCATTTGTTGAAAGAAAATGGCTCTTTTGATTAATGGAATTAAATGATAAATTATTGATACTGAAATTTCTTAATAAGGGTCTTAAATGATTCCTATTATTTTGAAATTTTGTCTATGCATTTGTCATATTTTTTTAATTATTTCTGCAAATTTTGGCGATTTTTTATTAATATATTCCAATAATACAAAACATTATGTTTAAAATTTTTTTTTATTTGAAATGTGTACATATTTCTTTTATTTGTTGCCTAGTGACAATAACTAATCCTAATAATATTATAAACATTTTTAATGTATGAGTCTAATATTTCAGTCAAAAAAAAAAAAGGGAGGCCGAACAGATAAATTAATTATACAAAGATACAAACAGATATGATGTTATATATCAAAAATAATATTAATATGCCTTTATATTGAAATAAAATGAACTTGGTTTATGAAATTAATTCTTATTTATTTAAAGAAAATTGTTATGAATATTTTAGAATTTATCATCTGTGCATGGTTAACATAAAGATTTATTTTTTCTATTTAAAATCATAATTAAAAGAACTGTTGTGAAGAAAGAATATAAGAAAATGTCAATAATATGTACTGCATAGATATCAGTGGGGAAAATGTCGTCATGATTAGCGGGAAATAATAATTTTCATTCTTAAAAACTAAAAGAAAAAGTAATAATAATAACAAAATTCAGTGATGCCGCTGGACTTGAAAAATCCTGGGTCCCGGGGACCCAGGACTTCTAAAATTCTGGGTCCCTTTTTCAAAAAAGCAGGTCCCCACTAATAAGTCATATTTTTAGACGCAAAAATTGAACTTTTTCATTTGCAAAAGAAAAGTTAAATGCAATAATTATTGTTTTAATTAATGTATAAATAATTAAAGCCAATATTATTTTTTTTTAAACTATTAAGAGATATTTACTTTACTTTTTTAAAAAATAAATGTGCAAGATACAAATTATAAAATAATGCTTATTTGAGTTTAGAAGATAACAAGTATCACTATTGTTCACATTTCTTTTAAAAAGGGGTAAAACTGATTTATTGAAAAAGACATTTTTTCTAAAAAAAGAATACTTTTCAAAATAATCAGAACAATCAAAAACAGATTGTGAAGCAGGAAAATCTGTTTTTGAAGCAGCAAAAAAAAACTTTGGAAGCAGGGAAGTTAGTTTTTGGAAAAGAAAAATTCTATTCTGTCATTAACTTTTTTTCGTACCCCTTTGACGAAAATTGCATTTTAAAACTATTTTTTTCCACGAAATTTGCCGTTTTTTCGCGATCTTTTGACGAAAATTGCCGGGTTTTTTCGCGATATTTTGACGAAATTTTCCGTTTTTTCGCGATCTTTTAACGAAATGAACTATTTTATCACGATTTTTTGATGTAAATTGCTGTTTTCGCGAATTTTGACAAAATTTGTCATTTTATCACGATTTTTGGGTGAAATTTGTCGTTTTTTCGCGATTTTTTTGAGGAAATCTGCTTTTTGTTCGAGATTTTGTAATAAAATTAGTCATTTTTTGCGAATCTTTTGACGAAATTCGCCGAAAAGTATTCGTTATTTCGCGATTTTTTAACGAAATTTGTCTTTTTTGCGATTATTTGATGAAATGTTCTGTTTTTTCGCGATCTTTTGACGAAACGTGCCAATTTTTTGCGATCTTTAGACGAAATGTGCCATTTTATCACGATTTTTTCATGAAAATTGCCGTTTTTCTCGAATCTATAGATAAAATTTGCCGTTTTATCACGATTTTTAAATGAAATATGTCGTTTTTTCGCGATTTTTTGAGAAAATCTGCCTTTTTTCGGGATTTTGTAACAAAATTAGTCATTTTTTTCGCAAAATTTTTGACAAAATTTGCTGGAAATTATTCGTTTTTACGCGATTTTTTAATGAAATTTGCCTTTTTTGCGAATTTTTGACGAAAATTACACGTCTTGCATATGTACACCTAAGCTCACATTATGTGCACATCAGTGTTTTTTTTTTTTTTTTTCTCTTGTTACACAACTACTTGGCCAAAGTATTACTCGGTACACAACTATAATAAATACTCTTCTGTTTTGCTGATTATTAATCACAAAATATTTTGGTTTAGACTGTTCCTTTTTTGCATAGCAAAATATTTATCGATATAACACTTATCTGATTTTCACAGAATCTGATGTTCGAGTTCTCGCATCTAAATAAACAACCATGTCATGATAATGAGACTTTTTTATCCAGTGAATCTCTGAGTGGACTTTTTTATGGATATCTATAATTTTCTTCAAATTTATTGTGTTTTAATAAAAAATTTGGTATACATACTAACTTATTATTATTACGAGTTGCTGAAAATTTGAACAAAATCGGACAATTAATAATAAAACTAATTTTTTTTTTTTTTTTTTTTTTCATTTTTTAAAGTAAGGAGAAGAAGAGCTTTGTTTTAGAATAATTTTCAGTTCATAATTTCTGTTTGCTGCTCAAACATTTTTTTTTTTTTTCAACAATGCAAAACTTTTTGACTTATTGCAATCTCTTTTTACTTTTAAAGAATACAATTCACACGAGTACTCAAATGATTTGAAATTAAAAAGTGTGTTCCTTTTTTCAATAAATATCATCTTGAATTTAAATATTTGAAAATCACAACAAAAATTTTAAAAATTAGATTTTTTTTTTCTTTTTTTTAAGCGTAAAAATTTAAAAATTGCAGAAGAACAAAATGTTAGGAAATTTTTTTTAAATTGGGTTCAAGTTACAAATATTAAAAATTACCACGAAACACATATATAATCGTACTGGAAATCGCTGATGAATATGATTAAACTTTATATTGAAAAGAGGAGAAAATTTTCTATATTAGGATAAGATATTAATGTATAGTAATAATGATTTTTATTATTATAGTATTAATGCATTTTACAAATATAAAAAAATTTCACTGCAAAACTTGAAATAAATTTTTTTAAATGAAAGTTTTTTTTCTTTTTTTTGGGGGGGGGGGGGGGGGGGGGGAAATTAAAACATGATTAATAAAGAAGCTAAAATTTTTTAAAAATCGAAAATTGCAGAGAACATAATTACTGTTCAAGATCTTTAAGCAGGATTTCTGTTTCGAATATCGGAAAAATTCTGTGAAACAGGGAAAGAACTATAAAAATCATATAAAAAAAAATTCTCGAAAAAAATGGCTGCATGAATTCAAATCAAATTTTATCATAAAAAATATACTATATTGTGCTAACAGTTTGAAATTGGATTCATTTCACAAATGTAAAAAAATCGCTGCAAAATGCAAAAAACACGAAATATAAAGCAATTTTTACATTTTGATTTATTTTCATAAGTACGCCGCTTACAGTGGTGCGGTCTTTCTGATGAATATTTGTTTTATTTTAATGTATTTTTGGAGGTGAGGTACATACTCCCAAAAATACATTAAAATTATTATTGATTGCACTAGTGAAATTTCTTTGAATATTGTCAATACTTTAGGAGAGTATAATCTACATAGTGATGTTAAAGATGTTCGTTGCAATTAAAACTAATTGCAAACACTTTAAATAGCATTGAATGATAGTAAGCAGAGTACCTATACAATTCTGAAAAAAAAATAGGAACCTAAATATAATTTCTAATTCACCTATTCTGATTAGATTTGTACAAGTATATATAAAAGTTCACAATTTCACAAAAACAGGATTACATGAAAAAAATCTAGATATATAATTAAATGCAACTTCTCTTGTTAAAAATGAATTCATGTGCAAAATTATTTCAATAATATGCCAGTTAACCAAAATTGTAAAATTGCAAATTTAACACAAAATTTAAAACATGCATTTATTACTTTCTTTTATCGTCTGTGAGTCTGTATGTGACAAAAATGTTGTGGACACTCTATCTCAAGAACTGATGAAGCTAATTTCACAAAACTTTATATTCAGTTACACCTTGATATAAACTGGAGATGTCTAGTTAAAAGTGTGTATCACCCAACTGATGGCACTGCTAATTATTCAAGATTCCACAATAGCTCTATCTCTCAAGAACTAATATATAGATTTCCATAAAACTTCAGATTCAGTTAATCCTTGATATAATTTTGTGTTGATTACTTTTTGGTGTGAAATCGCTCAACAAGTGACACTGCTATGCTGCATCATTCTTGATTATCACAATAGATCTCAAGATCTGAAAAGACGATTTTTCATCAAACTCCAGATTCAGTCAGTTCCTGATATATATTAATGTTTAGTTTTTTGTGTAAATATCCCTACAAGTGACGCTACTATGCAGCATTTTTCATGATTTCGCTATAGCTGATTAATTGAATGTTTTTTCAGGGTGCTGAATCTAAAAATAGCTTCTTTTTTCCTCATGAATTTTTCTAGCTATTTAACAAAATATCTAAAATCACAAGTGGCCAGTCACCTTTGATCATATAGTGTAGAAATGCATATTTTTATTTTTACCAAGGAAAAAAGTCATAATAACATCAAGGAATTTTTGAGATGGACATGCATAAAGATTCAGGTTTGTAGACTATGCCTTTCCCTCTCCTCTTAAAAGTATCCTTTATTAAAATTTTAATGTAGAAAAGAAGAACTTTTTTTCAAAATAGGCTTTAGAGTTTTTAAAACAGCAGTGTGAAATTTGAGAAATAGGAGAGGGGGCAAGGGTCCTGATCTAGCACAGGTTTACTTTGTTAGTCTCGTATAAATCATATCTGGTTGGTCATTGAGGACAAGTCAGTGAATGTTATCTGCTAGGTAGCATCTAGACACACGGCAGTGTGTCAGCCAAGTTCACAAAATAAAAGGCGACACACCGGCCGTGGGTTATATTACCCGAACCATTTCGAGTCACTTTTGACTCCTCAATAACTTAAATTCTATTTGACCTACACACTTCCAATTTTTTGTGTCGTGTAAGACCATCTTCTAATTTCCGAATCCTAAAAAATTTTTTAAAAATCTTTTACCGTTGACGAGAAATTGACGTCTGAAAACCACTGTTTTTACCACTGACTCATTGACTCACTCATAGAAATGTTTGACTACTTCCAGGTGACTTAGGAAGTTGAAATTTGGTGTGGAGGTAGGTTATTGGATCTACAAGTAGGAAAAAATCAGAAATCACCATTAATTAAACATTAATGGTTGGTTAGAGGATAAATTATCGGATTACAATGGAAGTTTATGAGAATTTCACAAAATACCAGAAATAGTGCCAAGTTGGCGTCACTTTTGGCGAGTATCAGGGTTAATCTTAGAAACTACCGAACCGATTTCAAAAGTAATGGTACCAAAATGATGGTATTCGCCCCGGTTCAAACATAGACTATATCTTATGTCTGTGCCACTAACCAAAAGAGGGTTCAGAAGCGAAAAACATTCTAAAAATGTGATTTTTGTTTTACTGAAGGGCCTAGAAGCACAAAATTTGGCATGCTAATTATTTATAAGATATAAATGATCACTAATGACATTTGCTAAAAAATATCAAATTTAAATGGGTGAAAATCTGCAAAGAGCGTTCTAAAAAAGTTCGAAATACCAATTTTAAAACAATCTCAGCAAACAACAAACCGATCTTAAAAGTAATGATATCAAAATGATGGTGACAGTCTTTGCTCCAACATAGGATATTTCTTATGTCGATTACACTAACCCCAAGGAGGTAAAAGAGCAAAAAACATTCTAAAAATGCGATGTCTGTATATTAAGGAACTGGACTGGAAACATAAAGTTTGGCATTTTAGAGTTTATGGGAATTTTGCGAAATATCACAAATAGTGCCAAGTTGGCGACACTTTTGGCGAGTATTGGGGCTAATCTCTGAAACCACCGAACCGATTTCAAAATTAATGATACCAAAATGATGGTATTCGCCCTGGTTCAAACATAGGCTATATTTTATGCGTATGCCATTAACCAAAAGAGGGTGAAGAAGCAAAAAACATTCTAAAAATGCAACTTTTGTGTTACTGAAGGACCTAGAACTATAAGATTTGGCATGTTAATTATTTATAAGATATAAATGATCTCTAAGGGCATTTGATAAAAAATACGGAATTCAAAAGGGGTGAAAATGTGCGAAAAGCGTTCTAAAAATGGACTAAATTGGGATTTTTAAGCAATTTTAGAAAACAACAAACCGATCTTAAAAGTAATGATATCAAAATGATGGTGATAGTCCTTGCTCCAATATAGGCTATATCTTATGTCGATTCCACTAATCCAAAGGGGGTAAAAGAGCAAAAAGCGTTCTAAAAATGCGATGTTTGTATGTTAAGAGCCTAAAAACATAAAATTTGGCATGTTCATTAATTATAAGATATAAATTATCACTAAGAACATTTGTTAACAAATACAAAATTTAAAAGGGGTAAAAATGCACAAAAGCGTTCTAAAAACTTTCTAAATAGCAATATTTAAGCTATCTTGGGTAGTTAACGAACCGATTTAAAGAAAAAAAAGATGCCAAAATGATGGCGTCAGTCCTTGCTCTAACAAAATTATTGGATAAATTACCAGATTACAATGGGAATCTATGGCTATTTGGCAAAATACCAGAAATAGCGCCATGTTAGCATGACTTTTGGTGCGTAATTTTTGTCGTCAATATAGCGATATTTCGCCAAGTTGGCTACAAACGTTTTTGGTCGAAGAAATAATCAAGTAGTAGCCAATCACGTAAAAGAAACATCCTTATTAGTGGAATTTAAAGGAACATAAGCAGTCCTAATGTTAAATTTATAAATTTGACTGAAAAAAAACAGTGAATAAATGCAGGAAAAAGCTGAAAGAATTATTAATATTAAATAAAACTAATTTAACCTATTTATTTCAAAAAGGAAACAAATACCTACTTATTTGACAAAAAATAATGATATCCTATCAAAAACATAAATGTGAAAAAATGCCAAGTTCGTTAAAGGTTTCGCTCATAAAAGAAGTGATTTGATAAAAAATAATGATATCCTGTCAAAAACATGAATGTGAAAGAATTCCAAGTTCGTTAAAGGTTTTGCTAATAAAAGAAGTGAGATCTAACTGCAAACCAAGTTCTTTCGGAGCTCCTTAAATCATAACTCCTGTCATGCATAATATTATTCAATTGCTTAAAATGATTTGTTATGTTACTTGTTATTCAATAGAGCGACTTGGCAAGTGTTCAGCTACGAACTTTAATCTTTGAGTTGGAGTACAATTTAATCTAGAATCTGATTAGCAAAGATCTAGTCAATCGAGTGTTCGAATAAGTATATTGAAGTTAAGGTGCTGATAAGTTAAGGAAGGGATCAACTTTAATTTCTGATCAACTAAATAGAAAAAATTGAATAAGAGAAAACTTGCTAAGTCACTCTATTGAATAACAAGTAACATAACAAATCATTTTAAGCAATTGAATAATATTATGCATGACAGGAGTTATGATTTAAGGAGCTCCGAAAGAACTTGGTTTGCAGTTAGATCTCACTTCTTTTATTAGCAAAACCTTTAACGAACTTGGCATTCTTTCACATTCATGTTTTTGACAGGATTAGTTCTACATCACCCACCATTTTTTATATTATTGGGATAAAGGTCCTCCTCTATATTCATTGTTGTCAGTGTTGAATTCAGACACTCTTCTTCAGGAAGGATAAAATTCAGTCTAGGGGGGGGGGGGGGGGTACATGTTTTTCCCATTGAAAATACAAAGTCCAAATTTTCCAGGAGGATCTCCTCCCCCCCCCCCCCCCTTGAAATCAACGCTGATTGTTGTAACAATATTTAATATCCTTGTTGGATATTAAATAAATATTGTAACTATGAAATCGGAGAAAAATTAATTCTAAAAAATATATTCCTTATGTTATCTTTTACTTTCTGGAGTAAAGTTTTATGAAATCAGGTAATATGTTTTTGAACAATCTTGTATTTCATAATTTGATAGCATGTGAATATAATTCTCTATTTTCTGTTTTGAATTACTTAAATTTTTCTAATGCTTGTTTTTTATTTCCCTTTTATAAAGGTAACTGGCATGGAGATTTCTTTTTTCTTATTTGGATTTTGTTGGACTATCCTTATTTTGATTTTAACCATTTGGTTTTTCTCATCAAAAGACAGAAATAAAGTAAGTTTTAAATATTTTTACAAAATTTAAATTTTAAAGCTATGTTTTGCTCTTAAGTTCTTAAAAGAAAGAGAAATATGAATGAATGTTATTGTTAACACTACAAATTGCATTAATTAATTTGATAATATATTTAACCTCTGAAATAATCTGTTTGTCTTTTTAGGAATCACAAGATGAAACAGAGATAGCTGAACATTTTGACATTATTTATGGAACTCAAACTGGAAATGCAAAGGTGTGGATCATTGTACTAATTATCTAAATCTTATTTTACTTTTTAAAAATGTATATAAATATACTTTTTAAACAATAATTGCAAATTTAGAATTCTGTATCATATATAAAATAATAATCATGCAGCTGAAGATTCCCTCATTTCATTTTTATAGCGATTCCCAACTTATATACATTGCTGTCTAACATTGTCTAACATTGCTGTCTATCATCTCCAACTAAGAAGAACTTGTAATGATTCCTCCCTCACATTCCCCAGCATATACACAGGCATTTATTACTAATATAATAAATAGTTATTCACATTATATTTCAGTGGAATGGTACCAGTAAAATTTGGTTAAACATCGCTAATTAAAAATTAACTTTATAACTACTGCACTTTGTACAGATAAAGTGAATAACTAATCTGAGTATTTTTGCAGATTTTATTTTTCTTAAACTGTAATTAACATAATTATTTTTTTTCCCAAAATTTTAAAGGAAGCTCTGTTTTTATGAACCTGAAATCTGAACTTATTTTGCATTGCTATAAGCAATTGACTATTAGTAGATCTGTGTCAATCCCATGCATGTATTTTCTTCATATTCATGATTTTTTTAAATAAAAATAAAAATAATCTATTTTTTTAAATTTAAATTGCAGAATTTAAATTTAATCTAAATTAAGTTTTCGCGACTTCCAAAAATTCGATTTTCTGGATAAAGAGAATTTTGAAACTCAAGTCTTCAATTTTTATTTAAACCAGTCTAGAAGTTAATTAATTAAAATTAATACTACCATAAAACTCATACGGTGGCAGCACCTTCAGTTAAATCGCTTTACAAATATTTTTTTACCTCATTTAAAACATTTTTGTAATTGGAACTATAAGTTTAAGTGGTTTGGATGGTTTAGGAATTAGACAGTGGACAGCGTTGGAAATAGACGCCCTTTATAATACTTTAAGCACTTAGTGTACGTTCTCTTAAAGCTTACTCCAACTTAACCATTTTTAGATACAGAAAAATGGTTTAAGTCATGAAAATTAAAGTTTCATAACTCGGTCAATTTTAATGTTAGATGAATGGGACCTTTTTTGTAAATTGCTTGTTAGAGTGATGAAATTTTTTTTCTAAATATCACTTATAGGACCGGGGGACTGTATAAAAATTTAATTTTCATAATTTTTTACTAAAAATTTCTATGAATAACAGTTTTGAAATTAGCCATTGGCCACCGTTGAGAGTGGACACCCTTTTATAATGGCAGATGAAAGTAATAATAAAACCACTCTATTTTGGGTATTTGCAAAGATTACTTAAATCATATTTTTAATGAGAGATTATAAAGTGTTTAGGATTCACTAATATTAATGTAAATTGGTTTTTTAGATATTTCTTTCAATATCCTTATCATCAATCAGTATAATATTTTTTGGTATAATAACAGTTACACTATATATATATTTTTTAATAGAAATTTGCTGAAGAATTAAAGAAAACACTAGTTGGATGTAACTGGAATGTGAAATTATTTGATATGAAAACAACAGATCCTGAAGATTATTTTACTCAATTGGTAATTATATATATGTGTGTTATGTTTTGTATATGCATGTATTTATTTATTTTTAATGTGCCTGAGACAAATAATAAGCTGTTTTAAAAGATACATAATAAGAATTTTAAAATAAAGTAATGTGAAGAAATATAATCACAGTTTGGTATAATTTTATTTTTAGTTTTTCCCACATCTTCGCTATTTTTTACATGAACAACCAAAAGCAATGTTTTATACTGCTTTATTGGTCAAAAATAATAATATTCTGTTCAAAATACGATGATCATTCATTAACAAATATCTACCTGATGTACTATAGCTGTCTTTACTAGCTTTTGACGAAATTTGCAAATTTCTACAATCTTTTAGCAATATTTGCCATTTTTTCGCGACCTTTTAGCGAAATTTGTCGTTTTTTCGTGACTTTTTTAGTAAAATTTGTCGGGGGGGGGGGGGGGGTTGCAATTTTTTTGAGGAAATTAGCTTTTTTTTTTTTTTTTTTTTTTTTTTCTTTTTTCTTTTTTCCAAGATTTTTTGACAAAATTGGCTGGAAATCAGCCGTTATTTTGAGATTTTTTTCACGAAATTTGCCTTTTTTGTGATACCTTGATAAAATTGCATATGAGCTTTTTTTTTTTTTTTTTGGCATCCTGTTGGCAATTTTTCTGCATAATTTATGCACTATAGCACGTCTGCGGCATCGCTGATTACTGATTTTAAAATGTTTTCTGGCATTGTCTTTTCAAGTTACAATAAATAATTATCACAAGGCTCCATCTGCCCCCTAAATGTCTGCTTCTCCTCTCACTTTCCTCTTGTTAGAAATAGTTTTAGTTTTACCATTAGTGATTTTGTGATACATTATGTGTGATTTTGAAATAAATTATAGCTCAATGCACAAATATTAAATAAAAATTTTTAATAGTTTGCTGGAAACTTATATTTAATATAAATTATTAAAGTTAGTATTCCCTTTGTAGTCCTCAGAGCAATTTTTATTATTAAAGTGAGTATTCCATTACAAGTTCTCAGATCAATTTTTATGTGGGGGGAAGGGGGGGTAGTAAAAAAAGAACTTTTAATTATTATCAGAATTCAGGAAATTTAAATCCTTTAGGGTGATGCAATATTTGTTTTAATAGTTCTCCACTACGCACTATACTGCTAGATAAGAATTTTCCTGAAATGCACTTGGTAAAGTCAGGGAATTTCTTTTCCTAACTTTTCCTTTCATTCTCCCATATGAGTAGCAACCCTCATGTGCATCAGGAAACACTTTGGGCTGGCCCTCACAAAACTTTTCGTCCTCATACATGCCAACAATTTTTTTAATTATTGCACGCTGACAAAGTGATGCAATAATGTTATTGCATCACTATCTGTAATGTTAAGATGCTTACAGAATGTATCTTAACATGTGCAAATAATTTAAGTTAATAGACATCATTGTTAAGAATTAATATTCAAGAAAATTCCTTTTATAAGCTTCCTCTCAATTTTTGCCCATATTTGATATTGTGAAGAGAGAAATGGAAGCTTATTTTCAGAATTTTGTGGCAATTTTTCTAATTTAAAAAATAATCAGGACTGTCTTTTGAAAAATCGGGTCAGTCAAAACCTTCACTAAAAATATATATATACTAGCTGATCCGCCCGGCGTTGCCCGGGTCCGTATTAACAATATTAAACGAACTTGAAATTTGTATGATTTTATCATTAACTCGTTACATGCAGAAATGCATTGTCTGAAATACGTAGCCACTGACTGTGTGAAAAATCGGTTTTAAAAACAACTAATATTAAGCTCTAAAAATACTCAAAATGAGCAATGAAAAATGCGGGAGGGAATGTGTATCCAACGATTGCATGATTTTCGTGTAAAAAAGTTGATATTTACCCATAAAAATCACTGTTAAGTCACATAACTAATTATTATTTTCACATACAAATCCCAAGTGAAATATTTTGAATTTCAAACTAATTATATCACTCTTAAATCCGACTATACCATGAATGAAATCGATACACGATGGTAGCTAAAAGGTTGGTATATAGTACTATAATTTCAGAGCTATTTAACAAAAGTAAGTGTTATTTTTAATTAAATCTTGCGTATAGGTTCACTGTGTGTATAAATTCCTAACCTTAAACTTTTATACTGTAACCAGAACCTGTCTGTAACCTAACAGCGACTTAACAGTTCCCTACCGTAAATTAAATATAACAGAAATGTAACCTAGTCTAAATGTATTCACTTTATTGTAACATATCCTTATTCTAACCATAACATAAATGCAATTTAACTTTAACCTAAATAATATAATAGAAAAAAACCATTTAAAAAAAATTACTATTTCTTCGTAAAATATGCTTCAGCTGTAATTCGTTTCTTTCAATTCGTTTTATTAATACAAAATTACTACCTCGTGCTTTTGTTTGAGACATTAAAATTTCAGCGATAAATGGTTTAATATTGCAAACCACGGAGTAAGACACTTCTTACTCCGTGTTGCAAACCTTATTTCGCTTTACTTCGCCTCCACCTATCTTTTTCTCCATGGTGTACAGCAGCTGTGATTAAAAAAAAAATCCTCATTTAAACTGACAGTTTGCCAGTCTATGAATTTTAAAGGTCTGTCCCAGCTTTTTTAATTATTTCTGCGAAAATTTTATGCAACCAATCAACCATAAGAAAATGAAATGGAAAAAAGCGAAAAAAGGCGATTTTTTATGAGAGTGAGCTTTGGAATTTAATTAATTACGCAGTTAATAAATATAATTTTGAAATTCTGAGCTTCAGGTGCATCAGGAGAGACATTGGGCTACTCTCAAAAAAATTTTGAGCTTCGTACGTGCTGTAGATTTTGCTAGCCATCGCAGACACACACACAGACAGACAGAGCGTTTTGTTCTTTTATTAGTATAGATATAAAATTGCAGACTGGGTCAGGTTGGGATAAAATCAATTATTTGACTGTAAATAATGAAAAATTAAAATGATGTAATAATATATAGAGAGATTTTAATTAATAACATAGCATCACTCAAAAATTTATATTAAGTTTCATATTTAAAGTTTCATATTTAAAATTCTGTGAGCATGAGGCAAAGTGTTGCACACAAACTTTTAACCCATTAAGGGTTTTTGTATTGATTTCATATACCATACTTTTTCACTTGCTGATTAAGTCTTTCAAAATATTTTTAAAAAGATGCGTGTGAGTACAGTTTGGTATAAATTTTTGATATTCAATATAAATGAAGGTGATTAGATATCCTCATTTTCTGTGGACAGCACTTATATTGAAGACAATTTACCCATTTTTGAAAATTTTATATGATACATTATCATAACCTGGCCATGGCCAGGTGGCCAACTTAATACAATTAGCTATTCCATCCAATATAGATATGTCATAGAATTGAACATTTTTCAGAAAATGAGAAAATTTTCTGGTCACCCTATATCTATTGGCCAGTGTATGAAGTTGCTGGACTAAATTTGGGTTTGGATGTGTTTAACAATCAACCAATACTTTATGAATGTTTGTCAGTTTTTAATATTCTTTCTTTCTTATTTCTTCACCTAAATGAAATATTAGCAAGTTGGATATACAAGGTTATACAAGGAAGGAGCATCCATGAAAAAATATTGTATGTGTACTGTTAAATAGCAGAAATCAGGGTAGTATAGCAAATATCGTCATTGGAAAATCAGGGAACTTTTTTTTTCAATTTCTGTAGACACCCTGATTAGCTTTCTGACTGTGAATAATAATGTATCATGAAATAATTCATCTTATTTTTTCTAGGTTTCTAAAAAGAAGACTTGCATCTTTATCATTTCTACTTATATTGATGGGCAACCTCCAGTTTCTTGTCAGTGGTTTTTTAAATGGTTGAAAGAAGCTGCTTTTGACTTCAGAGTCTCTAGAACATTTTTAAAAGGAATGAAATATACAGTTTTTGGATTAGGAAATTCTGTGTATGCAGAAAATTTTAATAAAGTAAAGTAATCTTTATTTTATTTTATTGTATTTTTTATGACTGATTGATTTTAAAAAGATTATTGATGATATTTTTAACCCTTTAAATAAGTTTATAAAATTCAGTAATTCTAACTCAGTATTTCACCATTTTTAGAGATGCAGTGTTTCTCTTTCATTTTCTAAAAAAATTCTATTCAAATGATTCATATTTTAGAAATTACAATAATACACAAAGTATAGAGTATTGCAGCTATTGGTAATAATTGCTGAAATCTGGTTTTCAAAATGCTATGTGCTTTTTAAATTATTCATCTTTTTAAATGGCGAAGTTCTGATAGTATATGATAGTAATGGTAATGAAATGTTGGAAAATGTTTCATATTCTATGCTAGATCTGTGATTTTTCTTTCTTATTTATGATTGCCTGAATGACATGCACAATTGTTTAATGGAAGACAAAACAGAATGCCATTCTATGAGAAATATGCAAGCTTTAAGACACATTTAGTCAGAAACTATCTGATCAATTTTGATGAAATTTAGAATCCATGCTCACTGGATTATGCTCAAAACTTATAATAGACAGTTTTATTTATTTATTTATTTATTGTGTGCAACTAAAAAAATATTATTTTAGGGCAATGACAATTTTCTAGAGTTTTTCCAAATTTCAGAATTTTTCTTTTTTTGAAACTAATTATTATTTATTATTATTAATTTTTTTTAACTGTCTGCTACATATGATCTTATATTTGTACTAAACCACCAAAAATTTTTTTTGAAATCACTCAAGTACATTAGGAGTTAATGGGGTTTTTAGCTGAAAAGTACAATCTCAGCGAGTTAATAAACTTAGACACTTCTAACTTGCATGAAAGTCTTGTATAGTTTTACCAATTACATGAATCAAAGTATAGTTGGTTATAACATACTTTTAGGGGACTAGAAAATATAGTATGTAATAACCGAAGTACATTAGAAGCAATAATCAACAAAATACAA
This sequence comes from Maratus speculifer, assembly GCA_964019185.1. Lineage (NCBI taxonomy): Eukaryota > Metazoa > Arthropoda > Arachnida > Araneae > Salticidae > Maratus > Maratus speculifer. Next base: position 251,321,861 of record OZ025298.1, read on the forward strand.
TGTATTATATGAAAGAGAAAGGCATATAGAATCACACGCTATAATAAAGATTTAAAATAGAAATTTTTATAGTTTATCAAAATAAAATTGAAAAAAAAATTACTACTTTTGTTTACTTTTAAAAAAATAATCAGATATTTTTCATTGTCTTCTTTGATTACATGATACAGTAAAATTAATATTTTCATATGCCAAGTTAGATTACATGTCTCTTCCATGAAAAATGATTATGAAAGAATTTATAAGCTTTTTTACACTCCTTCAATTTGAAATACGATTATCCTTTTTCTTCGCCAACAATTGCATTTAATAATAAAAGATTGGGGAGATTCAACAATTAGATTGAGTTGATCAGTATCTTTTGCGCTACAGAATAATATTTCAGCATATTTGAAATGCAATTAAAAATGACAGACACTGCTTCATCACAACAAAAACGTTAATAATTTGCCCCTATTTAGACATATCCTTCAACTATTACTGACTTTTTGTTTGTGGTTTCGTGGTGATGATTATTTTTTACTACTTTTTAAGAATCATTCTGTAGGATGTACTTCTTTCTTTAAAATCTATCTTTGCCATTTTCCATTGTTGAGTCTCCCTGTTTTGTCAATAATCAAAAACGGTTGGAGAAAAAAGAGGAATAATTGGATAATTAGGAAAATATTTAAAGGAAGAAGTAAACCCAGCCTTAGAACTCACTGGAATAAACGTCCAAGACAGACTTATTTACAAACGAAATGCAAGGTTGACATCCAAATTTTATTTTTCGTTTGAGTTTAAAAGGTATGTTATAACCAGATTAATGTTTTTACATAGTCCATTATAGCTGGAGCTGTAAATAATTTCTTATATAGGATTTCATTTGGGACCAGTCATCTGAGTACATTATAAGCAAAAGTATGCTATATCCCTGGTACATTATAACCTGTGTCGGCTGTATGTATAATGCTTGCATAAAATTTAATAAATGGGCATTAAATATTAGAGTAAAATTAATGTGAGTGGGTGTGATGATGTAGTCATGTCTTTCCTTAAAGTTGAATTTAATTGTATTATGCATTTGACCAGCTGAATTGTATTTAGTATACCCAAAAGATGTTTGAGAGTATTGATAAATTTATATGTAATGTTATGCAAAGAACTGGATACATTGTTGTCTGTGGATGAAATTGCTGGGATTATGTTTTTAATTGAGTTATGTATTTTCTACCCTAATTAATTTTTAGCTCAATATTTGGTGTGTGTAAAAATTTATACGTACTATACAGGACTGTATAAAATAATTATTAAACAATTAATATTAAATATTAATTAATTGTAATTAATATTAAATATTAATTAATTCATATACTTTTTCATCTATCTGCATAAATTACTGAAGGTAAATTTTCAAATTTGTTATGCATTTTTAATAAAAGTGAATTTTACTGTATTATATAGTGTATTTACAAATTTAAATATGCTATATAGGGTTTTACAAAAGAATTCATCTACATTCCTGACTATAAATGATGATTGCTTAAAGTAGATTTTGAAATGCATAATACAGATTCTAATTTGTTTTCTTAAATAATCTGCTTCAATTTGTTGTGTCATACTTAAACTTATCTTAGGCAGACATTAATACATGGTAGGTAAAGTTAATCTGTCATTTAAGCTATTAAAATTCGTCCAAAACCTAAATTCAGTAAATAAAATAAGAAACATAATCATATAGAATTTCATAAGAGTTTCAACCAAAAAAACTAAATAAGGAGGGTATAAAACATTTACTGTTGCTGTAGAAAAGAAGTCAGAGTTTTATGTTTCTTGAAAAAAAAAAAAATAGTTTTTTTTAGAATATAATTAAGACATTTAGTTAGATAAACATTCATAATACAAAGACTCGATTCTTTATTTAGACAATATTTCAATTTTAAGCTTATTAAATTTTTGTTAATGTTAACTTTTAAAGGTTATGAATAATCTAGAGTACTAAAAAAAAAGTGTCTTAAATTACCATGCTTCTGAACTTTCTCAAGCTATTTATCATACCAAAAGGTCTCAAGTCTTTGTGAGTGCTGTCCTTTTATCCTCTCACTTCATCGTATTTTCTCCTGGCATATCGGAAAATAGTGCAATTCTGTGCTGAAAATAATGTTATAACTCATAATTCATTTACCATCTTTTAAAAATTTGATTAGTTGATGCTCAATTTGAAACTTTGTATGCTTTCTTTTTCAGTATTTTTTTTTTTTTTTTTTTAATGGAATATATTTATTTGTAAACTTGGTCCAATTGCCATGAATAAATACTATGACATGAATGTTCAGGGCCAAGTGTTTTGTAAAATATAAAATAATAAATTAAACTTGCATATTTTCAAACAGAATATCTCTAAAAACTTTTTTAATTGAATTACGAATTAGCTATAACTTTAAATATTTTTTTAAGACATTTTGAAACATTCAAAACTTGAATTTTATGCTCATAATATTCATAAATATCTGAGAAAATAGTCTTTATATTGTCAGGTGCCAAACCTAACATAAAAAAACTTCCCCAAAATGTTATTAACACTACAGTCATATACAGCATGATAGTGCATGATAGTGCTCTATGTTAAAGTCCAAAGTTTGTCCCTTAATAACTTTGGACCCAATCATCTGATCAAAATTGCTCAGTTATATATCAATCGTTCTCAGCTATACTATAAAAAAAAAAAAAATCACGTGAAAATATAAAAATTTGAGCAAGATATTTGAAAATAGCACCCTCATAGACTTAATATTATTATCATCCGTGTCTTTTTGAGCGTGTTGAGTGGCCCCTTAAGTACTAATTTCACCAGCAAAACTAAATTAAGGTTACAGATAAACCCAGTTTAACAATTTTATCTGGCTGCTTTTGGTGAATTTCTAATTTCATTTTTTTGTAAGAACTGGTTTTATTAGTATCATGTTAAACCAGTGTTCAAAAAAATATTTTTCCACGCTCCAAAAATCAAAATTTTCTGACACATTTTTAGACTTTTAGTTTCTTCTATCTTCAATGAGAGAAAGTACTGTAATCATTTTTTTTTTTTTCAACGTACAGTGAAACTCGTTTAAGATACGAATCAAGGGACCGAGAGCATTTCGTATATTAAGCGGGATCGTATCTTATCCGGATTAGATTCTCGAATAATAATGCTTATAAAAACAGTGCACATTGTTATTCACGTATTTTAGACATTTATAACTCTTATTTTACACATTCCTAACAATTTTTAGATATTCTAGAAAATTTCAGTTTAAGATATTGAAATAAAGAATAATTTTATTATTCTCCAAAATCTTATTAAATATCTGTTTATACAGAAAAAAATTAAAATGCCTTTAATAGTACTCTCTGCCAAAAAAAATAAAATTAAATTAAATTAAATAAATAAATAAAAATTAAAAAAATTAAAAAAAAACAAAACGAATTTTTTAATTTTTAGAAAACAGTAACTAAAATGCATTACATACTTAAAGGGGAAGAATAGTAAATTTTCATAACAATTTTTTGAAAGACTAACTAAATATATGCAGGGAACAATAAGTATTCGATACATTATAAAAATCGTGGTGTAATTTTAGTTTCTTGAGAAAAAGTCGTTTACCTTGGTTTAGTGCAACTTAGGGCGAGATTTTATTAGGACATTTTCTGCATTGTTGATGAGATCATCAAATCTTCAACGGAGCGACCAGCGTCCATAAAAGGGGCATACAGACAAAGTAAGCTGAACGAGCTCATTACAGATGCGAATGATGGTATGGTTGGTTCATCTGTTTCTTCATCCGCATTGTCTTCTATTTCTTCTGAAGAGCTTTTGACGTTCATGATTATATCCACGATAGAACGAACATCACTTGTCACAACCTGATCGTTAATTTTGACAAATAAGTCCCAATCTTTGCATTCTTCTTGATACTGCTCTTATTCTGTGATGTTAATATTTTATAAAGTGCGGCAAAAAAATAAGTGACAAAAAAAAAAAAAATAAAAAAAGCTTTAAAAAATGGACTTTTGAGGGCGATGTATAGTAATAAAAATAATAAGCAACTAGATAAACGGTACAAAAAATAAAAAGAATAAAAATATACACTGGTTTCACCAACAACTTTCTCATCCAATCAGGAGAGGGAGCAACCAATGAAATTTCAGATACATCCACTGCCCAAGTGTAATGGTAAAAGAAATAAAAGCTGTTGTTGTTTTCGTATTTTGTTGAAAAAGGAGCCAAAAGCAGTGGAAAAGAACATATTTTAGCGAGAAAAAAGGTAAAAAAGCAGGTATCTTATGAAAAATAACTAAGATTTTACATATTCTGTTCTAAAAACTTGTGATAAACTGATTTTATAAGCACCATTTTGTATATTAAACAGGTTTTTTGTCATCAAGGGACCAATTTTCTTCGTATATTAAGCGGTATCGTATCTTATGCGTACGCATATTAAGCGGGTAATTTTACATGGGTTTAATAGGCAGTTTTCAAGGGACCGAGGATAATTTGTATATTAAGCGGGATCGTATTTTAAGCGGGCGTATCTTAAACGAGTTTCACTGTATTTACACATTTTAGGGGTCAGAATTACCAAAAAACATGTTTATCATACAGCACGATAGTGCTGTAGAGCTCTGATGCATCTCTAACGTTAAAATCCAAAGTTTGTCTCTTAATAACTTTGGAACCAATCATCAGATTGCGACAAAATTGAAAAGGCGAAGTGTCCTACTCCAGACCTCAAAGTTTACTAAATTTCATCCAGATCCATCGATTAATTATAGAGATCCAGAACCCCTGTTTTGTCACTTTTTTCTATGTGAAAAAGATATAAGGGCAAACAACTCAATTATAACCTGAACCAAGAAACATTCAGCGACATGTAAAAGCTTGTTCAAAAGCTTTTAATTTAGATATGTGCCTTTCGAAAGTCCTGTCAAAAAATATTCAATGTTAAAGAAATGGCATCAATTAAAAATTTATATAGCGCTATACCTTCCATAATTTAACATTATAGAGGATCTCCTTTTTAATTGCTAATTTAATCATTTCTTTCAAGTTGCCACCAACTAAAAAACAACACAATGATTTAAGCATTAATTTAACATTTTCAGCTAACAAAAATTTGGATAATTTTATAAGCTTTACAGATAATCTGATTCTTATTTCTTTTCTACATATTTTTTTAGATTGAAAATGTTTGCCAATTTGTTACATTTGTTACTGTATCATTTTTTAGATTGAGCTCTACTTTTCTCTCTGGTTTAACCAGTTTTTTATATGTAATATTTAGTAATCTGTAGATATTGCCTGACAAAAAAGAAAAATCAATAAAGTTATCTTAAAGTTATAAAAACAATTATTTAAATAATGCAAATAATAAAGTATAATATTTTTTTTTTTAATTATTTATTTAGAAAAACCCAGATCAACAACATAACAACCTTATTAAATAATAAAGTTTTTTTACAACATTCTAGATTTTGAAAGTGTTTCATAAATTATGCTTGTTGCATTGTTTTCATTCTTGTTACAGACACAATAGATCCCAGAATTTTTTTTTTTTTTTTTTAGATTGATATTTTAGGATAACAATTGTCAGCCAAAATCTCTTTCTTTTCTTTTTAATTGTTAAATGAATACAGTGGAACTCCAGTTATATTCTTTGCACAGGACCAAGACCAATCAGCAAAACATAGAACTCAGTAAAATGTACGATTCTATTGTCTACAGGAACTATTTTTTAAAATATCTTGAAAATTTTCTTTTGCTGAGGTGCTTAAGCTGCCTTTTATATCAAAAATAGAAGTTGCATAGTATTACTGCACCATGGAAATGGAATAGTATAAAAAACAAAACATACAAAAAGTATACATGAAGTTATTTTATCATGAAATATCATATTATTTTATTAAAATTATGTTTTATACATATATAGTACTCAAAAGAAATTACTAGAATTGCTTTGGTATGTAAATCATTCATTAAAAAAATTTCAGTAGTTTCCTAAATTTTATAAAAATAATCGGTAATCTTGTATTTCTTCTTTTGAGTAAAGCCGACACACTGAACAGTAGATTTTGCACTTCTGCTAATGCTAATAATGTACCTGCTTATTCGTTACTGTTTTTACTTCTGATGAATGACTTTACTATGTCAAAAGCTGTCAGAGCAGTTCCAAAGTTTGGTATCTGTTTATCAGTATGAGAAATATCATCCCAATCAAACTCGGACAATATGCTCTTAATCCTGCTGGTTACCTCCTCATAAGTATCTTCATCTAAAAATGCAATTGAAATCATGTACTGAGTAGGCAAATAACTGCACTTTTGCATTTTTGAATTATCCCTTTAAAAAAATTTTCTTGTAATTAAATTTATCTTTTAATTGTTTTGGCAAAGTCATTTACCTAGTTCTTTGCAACAGCAATTTTATATCTTAATGCATTTAATCATTTCAGTCAGTTTTCGTACTTAGCTGATTTGGTTCACAGAAACATCTGAATAACGATCGGCAAAGATGAAAGGTAAGCCACAGCAAAGATTTTTTTTTAAGTGCATTTTTAGCAAAATATATAAGTGGAGACAAAATTCGAAAAACACACAAAAATGAAACTTATAACTGAGAAAAGTATAAGTGAAAATGTATAACTAGGCTAATTTTTAATGACAAAAGGCTGGAACCACTGAGTTGAAACTTATAACTGAGGGAAATGTATAATTCATGTAACATATAAGTGGAGCTCCACTGTATTTTTATTTTCTTTAATCACCATATATAAGACATTTTTAATATTAAATAGTTAAATAAATTTATTACTTTTATAGATTATTGTGAAATAAATATAAGTGTATTTAATATATGTACGTATAGGTTGCTATTGAAATTGATGAAGCTCTTGGAAGACTGGCTGCCACTCAGTTATTACCTTTGATCAAAGCTGATGAGAGTACTGGTATATATATTTTTTTTTTTCAATATTCATATAAATTTAGGAAAATCTAGTGAAAGTATTAATATAAAATGTTCTTTCAGTTTTCAGATACATGATTAATTATATAATTTTTCATTAATATTTATTTTATTATATATTTTTATCGAATTATATATGATTTTGAATTTACTTGAATGACACTTGAATTCTAATCTTGTTTGAGTTTGATTGCTTACCGTATTTACTCGTGTGTAGCGCGCATGCATGTATAATGCACACTTTGTACTTTACAAGAAAAAATGGCGATTTTTTTTAATTTCGTATAAACGCACAGCATGAATGAGTGCAAGTGAATGAATGACCACATGAATTTCAGTAAAAAAAAAAGTTAAAACAAACATTGCATCAGGCCAGAAAACGAGTCAAAAATACATCTGCTGCATACATTCTGCCAATTTTAAAACCTTTTGCTATCTGGATTTCTGTTTTCTTATTTAATGCTTCCAAAACTGTAGTTTATCAGAAAAGTTTAAAACTTTTGTTTAGCATTCATTGCAAGGTCTTTTACCTAACAAAAATGCTACTAAACTTACACGATGCAAAATAATCCACAATGCTGATTTATTTCATTCATTCACAGAAAAAGGAGGATAGATCATTCGACCTGTTCATTACGCACCTATCAGCCGAAATCATTGCTGGAAAAACTGAAAATTTGTTTTTAGTGTAAATGAACCGAAAATGACAAAGGGTAAGGAAAAATTCAAGCTGAAATGTGTTTTCCATGCCTGTTTTCAAACATTGGTCATCCAGATGTTATTAGAATAAGTAGAAACAGTTTGCAAAAAGTATTCGGCTTAAGTGAGAAAAATAACATGAAACCAATGGCAATTTGGTTCTGGAGATATCTATTCAAATAAGTGGAGTATTCAATTATCCATTACCCGATTAAGTGGGGAGAACTGTAATGATAAGCTTTTTTCACTGAATCACTTAACTAGGCTGTGACATATGTTGATTGTCAACACAAGCTTCTTGTATTCTCTTTAAGGAACATTACATTGAGAATTGTGTAGTGGATATTAAATAAGTTTATTTCTCTAAACATATTCAATAGAATGAATAGATCTACAGTTCATTAATGTTCCCTTTAGACCCATTATTAAGGACTTAGCACTTTGTGAGAAATATAATTAAAAATCGCAAAGGCCAGAGGATAAACATAGCCAATAGGTAAAACAATAATTTTATTTACAATAGATTTTATTTACATGTTGTTTGATGAAGAATCTCGTATAGCAACTATCATGCATTCTATTATAATTTCAATAGCATTTTTTTATTGAAATTTTTAAAGAGAGAATTGTAATTAGTGAAATTTAAGATAATGTAATATTTTCTACAATTTCTTGCTAAAATTACCATTATTATTCACAATGTGTGTGTTGAAGATATTGTGTATTTAAATTTTATTAAAATGGGAAAAGACATTTAAGTATTTTTATTCATTAAATCAAATTTTTTTATAGGCTTAGAAGAATATTTTCACCATTGGCAGAAAGATCTGATAAATGTTCTCTTGAACAAAAGTGATACAACAGAAGACGATTTAAATAAAAATAAAAAGGTTTACTAAAATTTTGCATTTTATCAAATGTATGATCCAATATTATAAATTATTCCCAACTCTTCTTATTTATGAATTATAATGAAAAAAAATTAATACATAGGTGGATCTGTATGAAAGCAGTGAAGATGAAGAAGAAAATGTTCTGGATGTGGAGGATCTTGGAACAGCCATCAATAATTCAAAGAACAAGGTATTAATTACTTTTTTCTGAAATAATGATTTATTTAAAAATAGTCATAAAAATACTTAAGGCTACTGCTCACTCATTCTCCAAATTCCCCTCCATAATGTTAAGTCTATGGGCGTTTGATACATTTTTATATTCAAAATATCTCCTCTGGAAATTAATATTTTTAACTTATTTTTTCAGTGTTCTCTTCTTAAAGGATCTCCCTTTTTTTTCTGAATATATTTCCTAAAATCTTTGCTTAATTTAATACTTTATGTTTTAAACACTCAGAGTGGGAGTAAAATTTTAACACTTCATATAAAATTAAACGTAGCTGTTAGAGATGTTTTGAAAACTAAGAAAAAAAAAATAGGCATGCTTAAAGAAGAAAACACTGAAAAAAGAAGTTTAAAATATTAATTTCCTGAGGAGATATTTTGAATATAAAAATGCATTAAACATTCATAGACTTAACATTATGGAGGGGAATTTGGAACAGGAGTGACCAGTGCCTTCAAAGGGATGCTGAGAAGAGGATATGGGATGGAAAACTTTGCCATTCCCTGTATTTTGAAAACAAAAATAGTAGAGTTATTCTTCCCAATTAACTGACTTAATTAAACGCTAATTAAAATATAGAACAAACATGCTTATGACTTGGCTATGGCCTATGGCAGCCAGCCTTTTATTGGCTTTGCATTATTACATTATTAGTTGAAATTATGCCAAAATGCTATTTCTGAAATGAATTGACTAGCTGAAAATCCAGTAATGTATTAAAGTGGCAGTCACTTTCAATGTGGCTTAAACCTGCACATAATGAAGACAGTTTTAAATTACTGCTTTTAAAGCTAATCAGTTAATTTAAATTTTCTGGTCTGTTTTTACTTTTAACTTATATTCACTTTATTGTTACTGTATTTGCTTGGTTTGTAAATTAATTTATGATATGGCTCTGCTATTTTGTGACATTGTTACCTGACTACCTGTTCTGTATTTGTAATTTTAAGTTATCAGAGTTGTTCAGTTTTCAGCGTTTAAATAAGGGCAGATTCCACTGAGAAAAAAAAACATTCTCTCGAATTGTTAGAGACATTTTTAATATTTAAAAAGTCAAAGCATTCTATACAAGACACAATAATAAGTCAGTTTTTACTGTGCTGGCAAATATTTTAATACAAAAATATGTAAAAGCACTTTTTTTTTGTGAGATAAGAAAAAAGCCAATTTTAAAAGCAAAGGGCAGGCGTGGTGTATAATCCTCTTGAAACTGTCTGGGGGTAAACACTGAAGTTATTATACTTGCTTTATTAATTAACTGTTTTCTTTAAAAGCTGAAAGAAAATGAAGAACCTAAAGAAATGATTACACCTGTACTTCGCAAAGCTCTCACAAAACAAGGTTATAAACTTCTTGGAAGCCACTCTGGAGTTAAATTGTGCCGATGGACAAAAGCTATGTTACGTGGGAGAGGTGGTTGTTATAAACATACATTTTATGGTATTGAAAGCCACAGATGTATGGAAGCAACTCCAAGTTTAGCTTGTGCAAACAAATGTGTATTTTGTTGGAGGTAATAATACATTTTTCTATATAAATAAATTTAATATGTTGTCAAATAAAATATTTTTTTATTTAACCTTTTATCTACCGACACTACTTATAAGTACCATTGTGGAAAATTTAATAAAAAATGTATTTAATTAGTCTATTAATAAAAGTTCTTTTTCTTACCACACAATATACTTTACTTGATCTAATTTACATAGAATAGAAAAACAGTCAAAGTTAAATATTCTAAAAAAGAGTTAATTTTCTTAATCATTGTCATAGGTATATTGTATGAAATATTTTCGACGGTAAGGGCGTTTCCATTTACAAAGATAATCATAATATGTTTAAATACATTGCTTTTATAAGAATTGTAATATTTCTGTAACAGTATTTTTGGTTCATTTATTTGATTATTTTTGTAAATATTTTACAAAAAAAATTATAAATACCAATATATTTATAATTTTAATATAACACTCTTTTTAAAGTCTAATGTTAATTAATTTAATTTTAATTATTTAATCAGTTTTAATGAAAAAACACTTCTAAATTTCACATTATTATTATTTAAAAATTCCAGTATATCTTCAGATATTAAAGAAGGCAATTTATTGATATGAAGCCATTTCTTGATAAATAATTCTTTAGATAAAGAGTTAATATTAATAAGTTTAAATATTTTTTTTTTTTTAACATTAGACTTTAAAAAGAGTGTATATAAAAATTTTCTTATAATTTATAAGTATAAATATGTTCACTATTCTGATTAAATATCTGAAAATCTGTATTATAAAGGTCAAACGTATCTGTGCGTAACGCATACATCATTTTGCAAATGGCAACACTATCCCATGCAGTTTCAGTTTTGCATTTTTCGCTACTGTAAATTTTATACGATTTTTACACCGTCGTATACAGAAAAAAATGTACTTTTAAATGCCATTTGTTTGAAAGCTGTATCTAAATTTGTTTTTGAGATATTAATTTTTTTATAGTTTTTAGTACCAATTTCGTACTTGTGGCAACAGAATCACTCCATTTTCTCTTAAAATTGAAAAAAAAAAAATAGAAATTAAAATGCGTATATTTTGCAAAAAATATCGTCTGTTATAAAAGTCCGTGATTTCGGTTTTATTTCGTTTTTATTCATCAGTAAAATAACTTCAAGTTTTGAGTTAAAGTGATTTTAAAATTATCAAAATAAAATACCATTTTTTTAAACATGGTGAATACGGATATGAGAAGTACGTGTTTAAATTTTGAGAAGAAGAAAATTATGACAGGTTTTAATTTCGCGCGAAATTCTATGATTGTGCCAATTTGGAATAAATTTTGTTTTTTTCATTCGCATTTATACTAAACACAAGGGTCTCAATTGATAAAATCATCATAATAACTGATCTTTACTATATTTTACTCATTTTATATGTAAAAGTTTAATTTTAAAAATTTGGACAATTGATTTTTATAGTAGTTTGTTAATCTTAGCTTAAATTAGTATTTGTTTGAGAGGTAGATTGATCAATATAAGATGCATTTTTTACTATAAGCAATTTTGTAGATTTATTATAAATCAATGAAGCAGTTCCTTCTTAAACATTTTCTTTCGTCGAATTTCAACGGGTTTCACCTAGTAATAATAATAATAAAAAGCTATTCTCAGAAGTTTGTGTTTGCATATTTTTATAGATATTACATTCTATACAATTAGTCTAGATCTTACTTACATTATAAATAACAACAAATTAAAATATATATGTATCTAATTTTTTTAAAAGAATGAATGATTTCTGATTTGAAAATTATTCATTTAAAAATTAATACCACACTGTCTGTGCTGACCATAAAGCTTTAAAATCAGCTAGAGAAAATATTTTTATATTTAAAGTCATTATTGATATATCATTAAAATAGATTTTATATTTCTATGAATTGTTAAATTGTAATGCTAATTATTGTATTTTTTGTATAAAATTGATAAATTGTCTACCATTTTTTTTTAATTTGTATTTATTGTGAATTAAAGAAATTTAAAAAATAAATTTTTATTTCAAAATTTATTATACTGCTTTAAAGCAATCCCCTTTCAATAAAAAATATATATAATTTCAGTTGTTTTACTATTGATATATTTATATTCAAATTAATATTTCTTTTATTTTTTTATTTTGTAGTAGTTCTTGTGTTTTAATATTGTTTCTTGCAACTATGTTTCTTTTGTGAAATGCAAAATTATCAATATTGGATTTTTTTTCCCTTTATGTTCTTAAAATATATATTTATTTCAGAATTTATAAATATTGTGTAAAAGAAAAATGTTATTTAAAATTTTTAAGAACACTTTTCATTATAAAATGGGTGAATACATTCATCAATAAATTTGTTCTGTCTAAATATTTGTTTACTGTGTATTCATCACTGAATATTTGAATATTTTTCTAGACACCATACAAATCCTGTTGGGACAGAATGGAAATGGAAAATGGATGATGCAACAGAAATAGTTGATCTTGCCCTCAAAAATCATTACAATATGATAAAAGAATTTAAAGGTATTGTTTTTAAATATTCTCAATCAATTTTTTAAAAAAATTATAGAATTCTACAAATTTTAACAATGGTAACTTTGTAGGAATTAGTCATGTATATTGAGAACAGACTTTTAAAAATGATTAAGAACTAGATCAACTGAAGAAATTTTAATCATCACATATGTAAGTCTATTTATTAGGGAAGTATCTTGTATATTGAAGTTATTTATAAATATGAACAGAAACAGAGAAAAAAAAATAATTTTTAGAATAATTTTCATGAACGTCATCAACACATTAAATAATCTGGTATATGACATGAATGTGCCTTGATGTCTGAACATTTATGGGTTATTTATTCCATGCTAAATCAACCAGTGAATCAACTTGACAATTTCAGATTTTGATGAAACTCTCAGAAATCGTTCTGTCTGATGATATAAATAAGAACATGTGTTCATAATAGTGTTTTTTTTTTTTTTTTTTTTTTTTTTTTGTATTAAAATTTCATATAGTTAATCCTTTTTTAGCTTGCTTGCATGTTTTTAATTTTGAATTTCTCAAGTTCTATCGAATGTAGAAAATTTTATGACCACTCATTTTAAAGATAAGTTTAAGTTTTAATTTGATATTCAAGTTGACTATGCATAGTTAAAAAAAATATTTAAAATTTATTTTTTTTAGATAATCATTTATTAAATTTTTGAAAAAACTATGTTTGTTGTAATATTATAAGCTTAAAATTCTGAAATTTTTAGAGTGGGATAGGTTCTCAATGGGATTAGGAGTTAAAAAATAAAAGCTAAAAATTACCATTAAAAAAAAAAAAAAAAAATTAATTCTATCTATTTTGTTATTTATTTATAATTTGTATGGTAATTTTCAGCTTTTATTTCATAGCTCTTGATCCCATTAAGATCCCACTCTAAAAATTTCAGAATTTTAAGCTTATAATTTTACAACAAACATAAAAAAAATTTTAATTTTTAAAAATTACTATAAATTTTTTTTAATTAAGAAAAATTAAATTTTATTTTCTTTAACTATGCATAGTCAACATGCATATCAAATTAAACCTCATAAACTTAAAATGAGTGGTCATAAAATTTTCTATGTTTGATAGAACTTGAGAAATTCAAAATTGAAAATATTTATGCAAGTAAAAAAACAATGATTTTTCAAAATTTATGCTATTAATTGTATGAAAATTTAAAGCAATAAATAAAAAATAAAAATACACTCTAACTTATATCATAATAGAGAATGATCCCTGGCAGTTTCGTTGAAATCTGAAATGGTCAGGTTGAATATTAAATTTTGTTGTTGTTGTTGTTGATTTGACATGGTTTGACCCTTATGTATTAATCGCTGCATTGTAGAATCATTTAAAAGGTCTAAAAACTCCTAACCTCTCTGTTCCTGAAGCTGAAATAATACTATAAATACTCATTTCTTGGTTTTAAACAAACAAAAGGACATTATAGATGATAGAAAAAAGACCTTTTTGGAAATGAATTCTTTAAGGGACTAGTAGTTTAGGTTCACAAATAGGGATCTAAAATTACAAATCCCCTTAAAACATCCATTGAATTATCACTGACCTAAATTCCCACAGTCACAAATGGATGACTTTAAACAAGTGGATGAGATACAAATGTAACACCTTTAAACAAGTGGATGAGATACAAATGCTCAAAACATTTTATTGTAAAGGATTTAAGTCAAATAAATGAAAATTTCTCACTTCCTCATTTTGCAAAATGAGGTGAAAATAACATTTACTTTATGAGGAAATCAGCATCGATGTTGCCATTTATTGGTTTGTTTTTAAAACAAAGAACATTCAGCTATTGTGAAATGATGTACAAATGTAAAAAAGTCAAACAGTTTAGTTTTTATGAGGAAAAGAATGCAGGTCCATATACACTATATTGCCATTGATTATGGGACACTTGCGATTTTAGACATTTTACTAAATATCTAGAAAAATACATGAGGAAGCATCTCGAAACTCTTAGAGTATAAATATAATAGTATACATCATACATCTCCGTGAAGATTTTTTACCGAAACTCCATAGGGGACCGTCAACAAATTAAAAAAGAATGAATATCTTTTGAATAACCCTGTCAAAACTAATGTAGCAAAAGCGCTCAAACTCTAGATTATGATTGAATGCCTTATTGTAATACATTGTGTTCATTTTTATGAAAATAGCATGCATACTCGCAGAGTAATTAAGGTTTTTATAAAAATGGCCCCAAATTTTTCTAAGTTTTTCCCTTATAATTTTCAGAGTTCTTAATATAAAATAATATTTTTTTCAGAAAATATGACAAACAACATTGCACACAGTACCCTGTAATCAGAATTAAAAAATAATAAAAATTGTATGAAAAATGAGTAGGTTTACTAAATAATTTTTTACTGCGCATGCGTCAAAGATATCAAAATTTCATTTGCATATTATGTTAGCTAAATGTATAGAGCAACTTTTGTAAAAGTCTCAAAATTATGGCTTGAAAATTCTGAAAGTAATCGTCTATAGAAAAAGGGCAAAATCCGTTGTTTCCAAAATGAAGCAAAAAAATGAGGGATTTTATCCAAAAGTAGTCGTAACATCCCGTATTGTGTATTCTATATTGACACTAATCAATGAATATATGGATACAACCCCTCTTGTTTTTGCTTCATTTTGAGAATAACGGATTTTCAACTTATTCAATTGAAGATTATTTTCAGAATTTTCAAGTTATGATTTTGTGACTTTCATAAAAGTTGCTCTATACATTTAGCTAACATAATATGCAAATGAAATTTTGTTATCGATGACGCATGTGCAGTAAAAAATTATTTAGTAAACCAACTCATTTTGTATACAATTTTCATTATTTTTTAATTCTGATTACAGGGTACTGTGTGCAATGTTGTTTGTCATATTTTCTGAAAAAAATATTATTTTATATTAAGAACTCTGAAAATTATAAGGAAAAAACTTGGAAAAATTTGGGACCATTTTTATAAAAACCTTAATTACTCTGCGAGTATGCATGCTATTTGCATAAAAATGAACACAGTGTATTACAATAAGGCATTCAATCATAATCTAGAGTTTGAGCGCTTTTGCTACATTAGTTTTGACAGGGTTATTCAAAAGATATTCATTCTTTTTTAATTTGTTGACGGTCCCCTATGAAGTTTCGGTAAAAAATCTTCACGGAGATGTATGACGTATACTATTATATTTATACACTAAGAGTTTCGAGATGGTTCCTCATGTATTTTTCTAGATATTTAGTAAAATGTCTAAAATCGCAAGTGTCCAATAATCAATGGCAATATAGTGTATGTGGACCTGGGTAGCAAAGAGGATAAATGACTGAAGTTCAGTGGGTACCATGTACTGTTTTGGATGGGCACAGAACACTGAGTAGTAGTGTGCAAGGAATAAACATTTGTACATGCATAAAAACAAGCTTTGAAATAATGCCTAGAAGTTTAAAAAAAAAAAAAAAAAAAGTTTAAATGCAATTGTATTACGCACAGAGTTAGATGCACAAGTTTTGTGCCTTATATAAAAACATACATTTTGAGCATGCAAATCTTTTTTAAAGATTAATTTTAATTCCAAATTTAAAAAGTCATGCAATTTCATTATTTTTTTAGGAGCATATATTGTATTTTCTATATTTTTATTAATTATTCTTTATTTAAAATCTATAATTTTTTCCTACTATTTCCGAAATAATTACTTATTTGTATTAATCTAATCATTAAAATTTTATTTATTAATTCTACATTAGTATTACTATTATTTACGCATTATTTATTACTAAGGTACATTTTTATGTACCAGTAATAGTTTTTTATCAATTATTGCATAGTTATATTATGTAATAATATTAATATTTAAATCAATTTATTTTTATTTTTTGTCTTTTAAACAAAAAGAAACCATTTTATTGGCAGGATACATAGTCAAAATTTGGGTGAATATAAGTACTCTGCAAATTTGCCAAGTATTGAGTATATGACAATTATATGGCACACTACTATTAAAGTTTGTAGCTGCTATATAAGTGAAAACAGTGCGTTTTATCTATAGATATCCATGTCTCAAAATCATAAAAACACATAAAAGCAACATATAATGCATATTATTCAATACTGAATAAATATAATTGTAACAGCTGATTCTCTCTGCATCACTGTGTCATAATTTACATCATGTTGGGAGAAAAAGTCATTGGTAATGAAACAGAAATATTACACACTATTAAACTGGAAATTTATGACCTGTAACAGAATTGAATGAATAACTTTAAGATATAATAAGTGGCTTTCTTTTCTTAACTGCCAAACAAAGTAATATTTACATTTGAAATTTGATTGTAAACTCACCAAACAAACATCACTGAACAGTTTAACATCTATCAGTACAAATGCAAACTTTATTTCAAAACCATGCGTGTTTCCTTATGTACAACTTTCTCTTATCCTAAAATGTTTTATTTTTTATTGCTATCTAGGGATGCACCGAATAGTGATTTTGGCCGAATGCCGAATATTCGGCCGACAGATGAACCGAATACCGAATATTTGGCTAGCCGAATAGTAATTGTTGGGCTGAATACCAAATACTCGGCCAGCCGAATAGTTAACTATTCGGCCGAATACCGAATATTCGGCTTTCCAAATACTTTTTATCTTTCAAAATTTAAAGGTGTTAAAATGTTACTTTTTAAAAGAGTTTTACATAATATTTAATAAAAGAAATTTACATTTTGATAAACAAGAGCTTTTTATAAGAACATTTAGTATTGAAAAAAATCTGCCTTGAGTTATTTAAGAAGCGCAATTATGAAACTTTAATTAATAAAATTTTCTACGAATCAAAACAAACATCTTAAAATCAAATAATGAAAAAATGGCCGAAGAAAAATTTTACAATCTGATATTGTCCTTTTTAAATAACTCAAGGCAGATATTTTCAATATAAAGTACAAATACTTTCAACTTAATTCTGAATAAAAGCATGTTTGGCTCATAGTTCTTTTCTTATGAATAGTGGTATTTTCCACCTTTCCCATCATATCATATTTTACAGATATCAAAGCATGTGAGTTGAAATTATGTTATCTTATTCATTGTTAATGTAATAAACGAACACACAAGTTTTGACCTAGAGTGAGATGAAATACAATGTACTTATGACTCAATAAGTTGATTATGATTATGGTTTCATGAACAAAACTTGTCTGCCTTGATAGCTATTACTAATCTGAAAAGTTTTTCTTTTTTTTCTTTTAAAGGACTTTTATTTGGGTAAAAGCAAGAAACAGATTTTTACTAAGCAAAATTTAGAAACTTGTATCTGCACATAATTTATACTTAAGGAGAATCCTTATAAATCACCATTTTAATCCTTCTCATGGTTAATTTTCTTAAGTTATACTCTACAAACAGCAAATAAATAATGTAAAAACATTCTATTTTATTTAAATATGATTTTGTTTCTAATTATTTTAAATATAAATTAAAAAATTGACAGTTAAAAGTAGAAATAATGAAAAGGTTTTATTAAGTATTGGATTCGGCTGAATACTTTGATATTCGGCTCAACCGAATAGTTTAATATTCGGCCTAACCGAATATTCGGTAACATGGCCGAATAGGCCGAATACCGAATAGATACCGAATATTCGGTGCATCCCTATTGCTATCATACTGAAGTAATTTAAATATTGTAGTTGTTTATTTTTATATTTGATTATTTGGTTAAATTTTTCAGGTGTTCCTGGTGTTCAGCCTGAGAAGTTTGCTGAAGGCTTGAAAGCAAAGCACTGTGCCTTATCTCTGGTTGGAGAACCTATAATGTATCCTCAAATTAATAAGTTAATAGACTTATTGCATAGCAAAGATATATCAACTTTCCTAGTCACAAATGCCCAATTTCCAGATGCCATAAAAAACCTACAACCTGTTACTCAGTTGTATGTCTCTGTTGATGCTAGTAATGAACAAAGTTTGAAGAAAATTGATCGTCCACTTTTTAAAGATTTCTGGCAGCGCTTCATTGATAGCTTAAAAGCTTTGTCAGAAAAGGTAGGAATTTTAAACTGATACATAAAAGTATTTTCTAGAGAGTTTTAATTAGTGATAATTAAAATATTTTGCCTTTATGTCGTTATTTATTATATGATATTCTGCATCTGTATTATGAAGAACTTTATAATACTAAACATAAACTAATACCAAATGCTGCGACCTGCACTATGCTTTTGATTATGTATGACTTCTCTTCTAAATATCTCATAATTTTGATGTTTAACCTATGAAATAGAAAAACATTTACTTTAAAATAAGTAAAGAATCATAATAATTTTATAGGTTTACTTCCATAATGTAAAGTTAATGTGTAATTCTTATGTCAAGGTCAATTGCTGGATAAATGTAACTAACTTTAAATTTTTCAAAAACCTTCAGATCTGATAGAGTATAGAGTTCTAATTTCCCCAGCACATCAATTTAATTAACATCACAGAAAGAGGCAAGTGGTAAAATACAGAAAAAAAAAACTTTAGCGTTTTTGAATAATACAATATTTGTTTTACCTATAGTGTGTCTTTACAATGTAGAACACCATTAAATTGAAATTTACTTGTCATTTGAATACCATTCTCTTTTATTAGTGGAAAACCGGGTGCACACTTAAAACTTGCAGGCATGAAAGAATTCTTCCTAAAGGAGAAATTCAACCCTTTTTTTAAAGCAATTTTGGACATTCTCTGAATTGATCCAAAAATGCAAAGAAAACTTTGGAAGGATAATTAAGAGGGAGGGGGGGGGGAGTGCCTGGAAAATTTAGTAATCAGACATTTTGTCTATTCAAATCCTTGAAGTTTGTTCTTAAATTGCTATGTGCAAAAGACATAAAATGAAAGGTGAGCTTACATCATATAAGCATCTGAAAATCATGTAAATGAAGTTATTCAAAATGTGTTTCCAGCATGCTTTAAAGATTTTAAAAGTTTGAAATGAAAAGAAGTTCCTTTTTAGAATAGAATATTTTGTACTATTTATAATACACTTTTGAGTAATTTTTATGATACATTTTTTTGAAAAATATTTCTGAAGCAAAGATCAATTTAGCAATGCAATTTGTTTTCTTTTGAAAAAAGGGGGAAAGAAAATAACAATTAAACCATTCAGAATAATATTTGTTTTGGAAAATTAAGGGTGTTTGTTCTCAACTGCTCCACTCAACAAGCACAAAACATTTTGACACATTTACAAATTCATTTTTTAACAGAAAGATATAAAATTGGAATGCCTGACTATGGAGGCGATTTCGAATCGAACTTAGTTTTCCATTTTATGATAATTAAATTACCTATCCAGTTCTACGCTATTTCGATCACATGATCACCCGTTTTTCTCCTGCTTTTCGACCGGTTTTTCTGTTTTCGTCGGGAAATGTGCTCAAAAACGTCAACTTTGAAGGCTTGTTATGAAAGATCTATTGTGTTTAAAAAAAAACAGAAAAATGAGTGCAATTTGACAGTTTCTGAATAACAACACCTGCTGTTTTCATGCATTTCCGAACAAAAATAAATTAAAGCATGTGTCACAAAGTTGCCCTTTTTGATTTAAGAACACCCTTAATGATTATACTTATAAATTGAACTCATATTTTTGGATTTACCTTTATTACTTTTAACAGTATTAATATTCTCTAAATTAAGTTACAAAAGAAAAAAAAAAAAAAAGAACATAGAAATCATATGTGCAGTTACATTTAATTTTGTTCTATAAGTATCTGTTAAAATGGCACTTAAATTATAAAAGTTTGGTGCCATTGTTCAGATAGAAAAAAATGTCTACCTTTTTTCGCATTTCCCACTTTCATGCCTTAACTTGTCATTTATGAACCTGTGATTTAAAGAATCTTGCCTTGTTAAATTTTACTATTTATTTATTGAAAAATTATGTGTATTCTAAACAAGATCTTAACAAAAAATAAAATATTTTTTATTGTAAAAAACTTTAAATTCATAATTTTTATCTTATGAACTTACAATAATGTAACTAAAATGAATATTTACAGGAATTACTTTTTTGAAAATTAGTTTTCATTTAAACTTTATATGAAACACTAAACAGATTTGAATGCATTTAAAAGGCAATTAAATTTAAAATAGATATTTAAAAAATATTTAAAATCATACATACTATGTCATTGTATAGAATCATCGGTGCTAACATCAATCCCAGCAGCAGAATTTTTTCCTGCAGTCAGCAACGCAAGTAAAAACTTAAAAAACAGTCCGCAGACCAATCCCTCGCATTACATTATATCATAGGTTCCCAACGGGGGCGGTACCGCCCCCCAGTGGGCGCTGGAACCTTCCAGGGGGGCGCTGTCGAGTCCAGAGCCAAATGGGGGGCGTTAAGACAGTCAAGGGGGGCGTTGACGTGACGTACCGAGCAATTTAATATATGTGTAGCAAAACTAGCTTCCCTCCACGGTCTTGTTTATTACCGAGATAAAAACTTAAAGTATACCTTTAAACAGGGCTCCCAAATGGTCCGCCATCAATATTTTCTTAGAAAGATTTTCGTTTTATATTTTTCTTGCAAATTGCGCAGCAATCATCTTCGGAGGTTCGTGCCAAAACAAATGCTTGAGAAACCTACTATGAAATTTTCGGTTAAAAAATATTGGTGTTCAGTTCGCGGACCATTTGGGAGCCCTGCTTTAAATGAAAATCTATGCAGTAGAACCTAGAGCTGGGTCCCAAAAATCTAATTTCTTTTACGAATGTCAAAAAATTTGTCCATTGTTATTGATGGTTCTCCAGCAATTACGGAGCGTTATAAGGAGTGCATGTGAAACAAGTAGTGTCATTTGCACTCGATGTACATTATTTATCGTCCGCCATCGGCTACAAATCAAAAAATGAGTAACATATCAATATTTTGTTAAAGAGAAATTTGGGTTCTTTAATCCATTTATATTAAATGAAGTATTTTCTAGAAGAAAATACTGTTAGCTCCCTATTTTTTTTTTTACTGTGTTTTTCTCTGATCACTCCACACCCTATTTATATATTTTGATGAAGTTACCTAAATCCATAACTGGTGGTGTTTTGTTTTATTATGTGTTGCAATATATTTTATTTTTATTTGTGTGTTATTATCTTTTATTTTTTAATAATTTAATCGCAAATAGAAAAACAAAATGTTCATAAAAGTGTTTTATTTATGTGTGTCCATTTCAACCCCACAATCTGTCTTCATTCCCTACAATGGGCTTAAAAAGCACATTTCTCTCAATTTTTATAGATGAGTACTGATTTTTAACTGCTGCAGTTGGTGATGCAGTTACTAATATCAAAGCCATGGTTTTAAACGAGAATTAAGAACAGGCATGAGGATTATATCTTTTTAATTTCATTATTGTATGAAGTATCAGCTTATAAAAACAAAATGTACCTTACATTTCCACTTTTTCCTATTAAGAATATTTAATGAAGTCGATTTAATTAAAACAAACAAAAGACATCATAGTGCTTTTCTGGGAAAACGTCTCTTCAAATGAAATGTAAATTGAGGTAAATACAAGCACCTTCCTACATTTTTAGCAGTTTCTGCAAAACAGGAATATTTATTTGTATATTGCTAACATTTGGACGTCTTCATGTTGAATTTCCGGAGTGATTCCAGAATATTTCAAACATGAATATTCCGAGTTTGATTTTCGATCCTTTCGCAAATGCAGCTACAGTAAAATGATTAAATTTAGTGGGGGAACTCGTAGAACTCACAAATAACGAAATGGTTAATTCTGGCTACAAATATCAATATTTTCCAGCTTTCTACTTCGAATTATGGGCAAGGCCTGATTAATGCACGGGCCTCTGGGGCTTCGGCCCTGGGCCCAGCAATTTCAGGGGCAAACTATATGGCTTTCACAAATTATATGGCTTAATATTTCTTCCTTAATCAAATATTTTTCAAAAATGTTGTTTTATAAAATATGAAACGTAAAATTTAAATTTTCTGAATGACTCAATACAATTTAGTATTTTGAAATATTGATAAATACTGTGAAACTTCGATTATATGTTCTTGGAATTTGCGTTTTCTTGCATGTAAATTATCTCACAATTTAAGTTTTTCCACTGTTTGCATTTTATATTTTGGTCACTGACAAAAAAAAAAAAAAAAAAAAAAAAAAAAAAAAGTTTTACTGCAATGAAAAAACATTCCTATTTAATTTTTCTATAAAAGTCATTTTCAATTTGAGAGTACCTATAATTTTCAAAAGGTGCTGTATCCAGAAAATCCAATTTAGGGAAAATGCCAAAAACTGCATATTGTGTCTATTGGTTTTAATATAAACGAACATTTTACAATGTCAGATTATAGTTTAAAATGATTACTAAACTGTTTAGGGAAAAACCACAATTTTAATCATTTTTGGATAAGGCGAGTTTGAATAGCTCGTTTTGGGTTGAGGATGATGGTAACTGTAGTGCCTGTGATGTTCCTGACTCACATTCTTTTTACTTGTATCGGCAACAGCGTGCTTTATCTTGGAACGGCTCAATTTTGAATAGTGACTGTTTTCGGTCTTTTCCGATCTTTCTGGTCTCATCTGGTAACTTTCGGAGTTCAACTATGGCTTTTTGCATCGTATTAATAGTTTTTAATGGTGTCTTTCCATGACTTTTATTTTGGTTTGATGGATTATTTGAGACGACAGGTCTCAAAGCACCCCCCCCCCCCCCTTTCAAAGTTCAAAGGCGAGTTGAATAAAAAGAGAAAAATAAATATAGTTTAAAAAAAAACTAAAAAACATGCTTTTTAAGTATATCAAACTAAAAAGTGAAAAATAATTCGTACTATAAGCTGAAAACGAAAATAGATGAAAAATACTATATTACTATAAAATCATTGTTATTATAGAAATCAATTAATAAGCAATAAATAAAATTATCGTGGAAAAAATGCCTGGGGTGCTTCTTAAGAACTGATGGATGGAGCATGGTAGATGGAGCACCCCACGCTTTTTTTCCACGATAATTTTATTTATTGCTTATTAATTGATTTCTATAATAAAAATTATTTTATAGTAATATAGTATTTTTCATCTATTTTCGTTTTCAGCTTATAGTACGAATTATTTTTCACTTTTTAGTTTGATATACTTAAAAAGCGTGCTTTTTAGTTTTTTTAAACTATATTTATTTTTCACTTTTTAGTTTGATTACTTTAAAAGCGTGGTTTTTAGATTTTTAAACTATATTTATATTTAATACAAAAACCAAATTAATCGGTTGGATAGTTTCAGAGTAATTGGTGAACATACAT
Source organism: Maratus speculifer (assembly GCA_964019185.1). NCBI lineage: Eukaryota > Metazoa > Arthropoda > Arachnida > Araneae > Salticidae > Maratus > Maratus speculifer. The sequence continues at coordinate 251,346,065 of OZ025298.1, forward strand.
AGAAAAAAAAATGCATACGCGTCGAATTGATAACTTCCTCTTCCTTTTCTGAAGCCGGTTAAAAATAAAAATTGTAATACGGAAATTCTTTTTTAAATTTTACATAGATGTAAATAATGTCAGGAGTGGGGTTCGAACCCACAATCTCTTTCGAAAAACAGAGCTTCAATCCAGCGCCTTAGACCGCTCGGCCATGCTGTCTACACTCCATTCAGTGAACGTATTCAACACTTTTAATTAGCGAAAAATCACTAATTTTATTAGTTTTTGCCTAATTACTAAAAAAGTACTGAACCAATTTCGATGAAACTGAAGTGGTACCAATTCGAGAGCATCGTCTTTCATTTAACACCAAAACCAAGTTAATTGGTTGCATGGTTTTGGAGTAATCGGTGAACATACATAAAACTAGCGGACCCGACAGACGTTGTCCTTCCTGGCACTGACACCAGAAAATCAAATAAATGTACTTAAATATAGTAATACGCACGATAAACACTACGCTCTTAATTAATGTCTTATTACAATTATGTAAGGAAATTATTTTTCACTCTTCAGTATTTTTTGAAGTCGGTTCAATTTTTGATAGAAAAGTTTATTTTTCACTTTTTTTGTTAAAAGTTAACGATTTTCTGAAGTCAGTTAATCAAAATTATAATACAGGCTAAATTACTGTAAAGCATACACGTTTGACAGGAACCTGGTTCGAACACGCGATCTCTTTCTTCGAGAAGCAGAGCTTATATCTGGCGCCTTAGACCGCTCGGGCATTCCGTCCGCACTCTATTCATCGAACTTATTCAACACTTTTAATTAGTGAAAAATCACTAACTATTAATTTTTGCCTAATTACTAAAAAATTACTGGAATCAATTTCGATAAAATGTGAATCTAAACCATTCTCGAATCTAATGGACGCACACACAAAATTTCATCAAAATCGGTCCAGTCGTTTAGGAGGAGTTCAATTACACAGAAGATTTTTATATATAAAGATGAGCATTAAAAATTTCAGGTTTTTGCGCCGAAGACATCGCCAAATTAGGATAATGTGAATTATCTCACGAACTACTGGATTTAAACGAATTTGCTTAGTACCATTCGATTCAGAATGAAAAAATGCACTGAAATATGTTATCAGTTGAAAAATAACTACAAAAGCCGATTTTTATGGAATTTTTAAAAGTTCGTTCTTTTTTCTACTCATCTTAGGGGTGGAATTTTCGAAAATCCATTTTTAGCGGCACTCGATGTTATAAGAAGTATTTTTACCCCAATTTTCAAGATTTTTGGTTCGGTAGATATTTTGTGCTATGATTATTACGAAATCCTGACTTTCTTTAATATATATAGCACTTTTAATTAGCCAAAAATCACTAACTATTAGTTTTTGCCTAGTTACTAAAAAAGTACTGAATCAATTTCGACGAAATGTGAATCTAAACCATTCTCGAATCTAATGGAACGTACACACAAAATTTCATCAAAATCGGTCCAGTCGTTTAAGAGGAGTTCAATTACATACACACGCACAGAAGATTTTTATATATAAAGATAAGGAGAGTTACAAACTCACAAACATACAGGTGAAGCTAATAAAAGCGTGTTAAAAAGACGTCCTCATTTATTCTGCAACATAAACTGTGGATCATAGATGTGTCTGAATTATATAAATGCTTATTTGATAAATTGAATGGTAATTCATTTTCTTGATTATTCTTGTAAATTAATTTTTTTTTTTTTTTTTTTTTTTTTTTTTGTAAACTTGAAACTTTCACCCGAACAATTTTGCCAAGTTATCAAATAAACCTACTTTTTTTTCTGAAAGTGTCGTCGGGAATGGGGAGGTAGGAGGGGGGCAATTTTTAAACAGGCATTGGGCCCAACTTCAGCTTGATCGGGCTCTGGGAAAGTGTACACACAGTTTTTTATTGCTAGAAAGTTCTCCTTCATCATATGTGGCTGCATATGGATTCATTGAGGTAACTAATTTACTGCTTAAGAAAGGGAATAGACTGCACATGACTAAACATTTGATTTTGTGAGTGATTTTAACGGAATTGGCACCCAATATTAACAAATTATTAAAAGCCTACCACCCTCATCCATCTCATTTTATTTCTTAATGATTTTGTGTTTGTTTGTAAATATTTTATAAAAAAATTACTAAATTTGACTGTTGAGTTAATTAATTTCTGCGTTGTGATTCTTTATATAAAAAGATAAAATTCGGTATAGATAATTATAATAATTTCACATTTTTAAAATTAATTATTACGGAAGTGGGGGCAGGGGGGGGGCGTTGGAATATTTTTTCTTGTAAAGGGGGGCGGTGGTGCAGAAAAGGTTGGGAACCTATGCATTATATGCACTCAAACCTCCCAAGTATTTGTGATAGACATAAAAGAAAAGTATACTTTTAAAAAGAAGTTGCCTTTGTTCTCAGAATTTTTAACACCTCTACATTGTCTGAAAGAGGGGGGGAGATCTCCCCTTTCACAAAAATTGCGGTTTTTTCACGATCTTTTGACGAAGTTTACATTTTTTTTGCGCTTTTTTGACAAATTTTGACGTTTTTTCGCGTACTTTTGAAAAAATTTGCCGATTTATCGTGATTTTTTGATGAAAGTTGTCGTTTTTTCGCGATCTTTTGACGAAAACTGCCATTTTGTCGCGATCTTTTGAAGAAATTTGCCGTTTTTTCGTGATTTTTTGAAGAAATATGCAGTTTTTTGTAAATTTTTTTTTAACGAAAACTGTCGTTTTTGCGCGATTTTTTTTAAGAAATTTGTCGTATTTTCGCGATCTTTTGAATAAATTTGCCGATTTATCGTGATCTTTTAACAAAAGATGGCGTTTATTTCGCAATCTTTTGACAAAAACTGCCGTTTTGTTGCGATCTCTTGAAGAAATTTGCCGTTTTTTCGCGATCTTTTGAAGAAATTTGTTGATTTTTTTTTTTTTTCGTGATTTTTTGAAGAAATTTGTTGTCTTTCGCGATTTTTTTAAAAAATATGCAATTTTTTCACAATTTTTTTTAACGAAAACTGCCGTTTTTTGCGATCATTTGACGAAAATTGTCTTTTTTTCGTGATCTTTTGAAGAAATTTGTCTTTTTTGCACTATTTTGAAGAAATTGACGTTTTTTTCGCTATTTTTTTAATACATTTGCCGTTTTTTCTTGATTTTTTGACGAAATTTGCCCTTTTTTCGCGATTTTTGGACGAAATTCGCGTGTTTTCCATGATCTACGATGAAATTGAATTCTTTTTGAAGACTATTTGTCGAAATTCACAATACATTTTATGTCCGAATGTTTGGATTTAGGACCAAATTTTTAAAAGTTTTTGCTAAACTTTTAACTGTTGAAAAATAGTCTGCAGACCTTCCCAAGAGTCTGCGACGTACGTTGCACTGATTCTGTTCCCGGGACATCAATCACTACAACAAAACATCAGATATAACTGAACTCAGTCAAAGCTTTTCTTTTTGAAACAAAAAAATATTCATTTTATGAATTAAAACAAAATTTGCATGAATTAAAATTGTTTGTCTCAAAATTAAGTCCAATTGAAAGTTGCTGATTCAATTTTGTTGCTATGGAAACAAAAACCTCTCTGATATTTAAATGTATTTATTATAGCATTTTTCATCTGGCCTTTATTTTGGAATACGCTTAAATGTATGAAAATATATTTTTCATATAAAAATAGTCTTAATATATTTTTAAAGTAATAAAATTAAATACTAACTGCAGCAATAAGCAACATAAACATCTAATACAAAAATAATACTTGTATTAAACTCTTTCATTGTTTAAGTTTAAACTCATTAATATCATTTACATGCATTCTAAAAATCTGTTATGATACAATTTTCAGTTACATTAAAATTGTTTGCTTTTAATGAGATAAAGTGCTGCTCGTCAAATAGTGTAACTCTTTTTAGGTGCGTTCGTGATTATGTAAATATGTAGCACCTATTGTTGTCGCTCAGTCCGTCCGTCTGCATATAACAATGCAAAAACTATCCAACCGAATCGTTTGAAATTTAAAATATATAATTATTACATAATTTTGTCCAGTCATTTCAAATTTTATGAAAATCGGATGGATAGATCAATTACAGGGACAATCAAAAGGATTCCGTTACATTACGTCAATGGGGAAAAAAGTTTCAAATGCATTTTAATCGTTTGAAATTTAAAATGTATATTTATAACATAATTTTGTCGAGTCATTTCAAATGTTATGAAAATCGGATGCATAGATCAGTTACAGGGACAATCAAAAGTATTCCGTTACATTACAATCAGTGGGAAAAAAAGTTTCAAATATGTATTTTAATCGTTTGAAATTTAAAACGTTTAATTATTACATAATTTTGTCGAGTCATTTCAAATGTTATGAAAATCGGATGCATAGATCAATTACAGGGACAATCAAAAGTATTCCGTTAAATTACGATCAATGGGAAAAAATGTTTCAAATGCATTTTAATGGTGTTACACTCATTTGAACATAATATAATTGACATGAATCTATGATGTATGTACTAAAATCTACATTCTGTACAATCTGGGATCCAGAGAATATTTATTATTAAATTACAGGGCCACACAAATGTATTCCACTAAATAATGTTATACGGGGAAACATTGTTTGGGGCGTATTTTAATTATATTAACCTACTTCACATTTTATGAATAAGATATACGTTAATGAAGTATAATAAAAATTACTCCCTGCATATTTACAGGAACACAGATTTCGACCACTGTATTGTATCCAAAGTACGCTCTACTATATCAGCAAGATCTGAATATTTTAAAACTTATAGTACAAACGCACCTCATTTGCTACGCTTCACGTGCAATTTCCAACTTGTTTTATTTTTATTTTGTAGACTTTGTACTGTAATTTCATCTCTAAATTCGACTAATCCTTTATTACATACATAAGTAGTTTAATTAGTTTTTGTTCAGTGTGTGTTCCATGTTTTGTTATTGTGGATAATAATAGTACTTATGAGGCTATGTAATGCATTTGAAATATATTCTTTGTATGATTTTAATTGTAATTAAATTTTTATGTTTATGCATTTTTTTATGCATTATTTTATGCATTTTTAGCTACTTTTTAATTGTATTGAAATCTATATAATGTGTCCCATTTAGTTTAAATAATATTTTTATTCAGACATTAAAATAATGTATGTGTATCTTAAGTTTTCATTTGTTTGTTTCTCAATTATACGCAGGCAGAAATCTTTTTTTTTTTTTTTTTATGTATTTATATACATGTATATGTAGAAATATTTTATCTGTCATGCATTTATAATTTATTTTTCTTTAGGGTCAACGAACTGTGTATCGATTAACTTTAGTGAAAGCTTGGAATACTGAGGAAATTGAAGGATATGCTGAATTAGTCAATCTTGGCAATCCAGATTTTATTGAAATCAAGGTTAATTATTTAATAACTTTTAAAAATGCTAATATTAACCTGCTTAAAATTTGTCTTCTTTTAATTTGTGATTTCTTGTTAATAGGGCGTTACTTACTGTGGCACATCTAATGCTAGTTCTTTAACCATGGAGAATGTTCCCTGGCACGAAGAAGTAAGATCATTTGGTTGCAAATTGGCTGATTTACTTCCGGATTATGAGTTGGCATCTGAACATGAACATTCAAATTGTATTTTGATTGCTCACAAAAAGGTTTTGTATTGTTACTATTTCTGTATTTGTTGTAATAGGTTTTAGATTAAATTCTTTTCTTTTAATAACGTATGATTGCTACTTTAGTAAATTTTGTATTTCTAGTATTTTTCTTTTATGCATGGTGTTTCAATAAATGTCATATTTTAGATATTTATATCAAAATAAATAAATAAGATCAGAACTTGAAGCTTGCAGATTTTCCAGCTAGCATTTTTTCTTTTCCTCCAAACAAATTCAAAAAATGTCGGCAGTTATCCCATTGAACAGATCACTGAAAAATAAACACTATCTTCTCTGTTCTCATTTTTTTTTTTTTTTTTTTTTTTTTTTTCCATTTAACATTTATGTAGTAACAAGGTAAAGAGCTCTGCACATTGAGCTGCTATAGTTCAAAACTTATTACATCAGAAAATTATGTTGATTGGATTAGATAGTCAAACTAAGCATTCTGAAATCTCTGCATGTTACACCTCTTTCTTTGGAAATTTTTCAGAGAAAAAATATATTCACTAAAAGTGTAAAATGCATAATTGCTGCAATTGTATGGATTAAGCACTGCATATAAAACTGAATATTGACTGGATGTTCTTCATTCAATGCAAAGTGCACATAATTGAAATTTTTTGAATTTTCTAATATATAGGTATTTTTATATAACTTATAGATAAATACATGTGTCATCTAACAAATCTGTGATTTGATGCAGAGTTAGTAAGTATTCTTATCTAAAAAAAAAAAAAAAAAAAAAAAAAAAAACTTCCAAAGTTTTAGAATGTTTTTGATTTAATATGATGATGTTATTCTTAAATGTAAAAATAACTTTATTGGGTGCTCTGAAATGTAAATTTTCTCTCTCTTATATCAGGACTATCCAGCCTTTCAACGAGTGCAGGTGCACCTCATCTAGTAGCAAACGTTAAAAGGTGCCATTGTTCGCATGTTTCCAAACATAGAATAGTATTCGATATAGTTTGGAATAGAAATTCTGAATTTATACTGGAAGCTCTAAAAGTAGAATTTTAGTAATACTATAATGTAATATTTTGCCTTTTTAATTAGTGATATTTTTATTGGAAAAGCAATATTTTTGATGACCCAAAGTTCGGAAAAAATCAAAGTTTCAACTAAGTTAGTCTATATAACTTCCCCTGCCTGAGGATTCTAAACTTTAGACTTTGTATTGTACTTACTTATAAAACTAAACATATAGGCAAAGTACAATTTTAAGAAAATTAAGTTAAGTACACTCATTGTGTCCACTATACTATAGACAGGATTCAGAGATGTGCTATATATCTTATATTTCCTATATTTATAAAATAACTTTAAAAAATGTCCTATATTTCTCTACTTTCTTATATATTTGGTATTTAATATTGTCAATTGCTATCACATAATCATATAAAGATTGCAATGTATAATCGTAAATATGCAATTTACAATTTTTATGCTGTTTTTGTATTTTCATGCAAGAGCAATAGCTCAATCCTACACACAATGATCACAATTTCAGCTAATTACTAGTAAGAGGGACGATATGTGTAGATTGCTTAATTTTTAAACATGCCTTTGAAGCCAGGGAGATTAAATGTTGATGTTTATGGAGATTGCTTGATCTCCTTAGCTTCAGTGTCCATTTTTTCTCTTTTGATTATGACATCAATAAAGAAATTTTTTTGAATGACTTGATGTTTAAATAAGCGTAAAAACATAATGCATGTCATAACGTTATTTTCTAAATGTCCTATATTTTATGAATTGGTCACTTCTTTCTACCCCTCTATAGAGAATGCACGATACATTTTTGTGGTTGATCTAAATAATTATAAATTGGCAGTAGATGGAACTGCCATATTGCAAATGTACATATTAAAGTTATTGCATATATATATATATATATATATATATATATATATATATATATATATGTGTGTGTGTTATAATATTTAAATTTATGCTAAATGTTATATTATTATATCTCTCTGTATATATATTTACATATTGTTCTATAAGTCTCTATGATGTTTCTGCTATGCAATTTTCTTAAGAATGCAGTACTTACCATTTTTAATATCTGCAAAATGAACCCTGCCTTTTTAAAGAATAATGAAATACACATCATCTAATTGTATTCAGAGAACTCCTGTGGAAGCTTGAAAAATTATAGAACTTCCTCTTTTCTTAAAAAAAAAAAAAAAAAAAAAAAAAGTACAAAGAATCATTCAGTTATCTCGATATATGAAGACATGAGTTTCAAAACTCATCTTATTCAAAATTTTAAAAAATAGATTTCTCTCTATTTGTGAAATTGCTCTGAAAAAAAACATTATAATGTGAAGGGGGAAAAAATACAAAATTAATATTACTTAAATTATCATACCCAAAAGTATAACTTTTTTTTCATCATTACTAAACATGATTCATTTTCTGTACTATTCATTATAATCTAATTCATTTTTTCAGTACAAAAGAGCATTTAAAAAATGCTCTTTTATACTGAACAATTGCTCTTTTTAATGGCTGGCAAATTGTTCTTTTTCTTTCTAAAATAAATACTATTTTGCATTAAAAAATTGTTTAGATAAAATTATTTTATCATTTTCATAAGTGTAATTCCTGTACTGTTTACATAGATATGTGTATTTTCTATTTATAAAGGTTGCTCCATGAATGGAAAGAATCCAGATATTTATTCATTATATTTTAAGTTCTGTGTTTTTAACTTACAATTTAATAAAAAGTAGACAAAATTATGCTTATTTTATGACTATAATAATAATAAGAAGAATTGTGTATATTTATATGCAGTTTGTTAAATTTTACCTGTAGTTTTGTTGTCAACAAAGATATTTACATTTGCTTTGGAAAGATATCGCTCAAAGACAGCTGCTAAAATGGTTATTTTCTTGAATCAAACACAGAGTACCCCAAAAATATTTTTGGTAAAAATGTCTTGAAATTTGAAAGAAAAAATCCCTACCATGAATTATAAGAAATGCATTTTTTTTTTTTTTTTTTTGGAATTGTTTTCTCTAATAAAATGTTTAATGTGAAAATTTTAATTTTTAAATTCCTGGTAAATGAACTTTATAAGAATTGTTTATATGCAGTTCATTAAATTTTATCTGTAGTTTGTTGACAACAAAGATATTTACATTTACTTTGTAAAGACATCACTCAAAGGCAGATCGGTAAAATGGCTATTTTCTTGAATCAATCTGAGATATCCTTAAACATTATTACTTACCCATCATACGTAGTATAGGGTAAGTCTTGCAATCGTTTTGAAAATCGAAAAAAAAATTTTGGCGGATTTACACATTTTAGACACTGGAGATTTCGAAAAACATATTTTTAGAAAAAAAAAATTGCCGTCCGTCTGTCTGTCTGTAAACACTCTATCTCACGAACAAATTGAGATAGAGACTTGAAATTTTGTATGTTCTTAGTATGTAAGAATGGGACAAAGCCTATTGAATATCAGCAACCTCGATTATCCGGAACTATTTTTTCCGGATTCTCGAAAAATTCGTTCTGGTGAAAGGTATATAAAAATGTTCAAATTTTTTTATTTTAAGGAATGCATGTAAAAGGCTATAAAAAAACACAAATTTTGCATAAAGAACGAAGTCGATCGGATTATTAGTTGTTGAGATATTTGTAATCCTGTTTTCCACATTCTTCAATTTTTCATGATCCTGTATTTCATTCAAATTTCAATTCAGAGGTATATTTTAATTGAAACTGAGACACTTAATCCGACGCAGCAAACTGTTAGTTAATATGATTATTATTTTTGGAGTTATGAGGATGTTTCTTTTACGTAGTTTGGTACTTCTTGAGTAGTTTGGCATTTTATATAATTTGTTGAAATTGGTGCATCAGCAATTCATTAATAGAGTATTACTATGTGTATTAACAACATTTAAATTTAGTTTTGGAATTGAAATACATTGTATAAATAGTTTTCACATATTTTATTTTCATATGCATATAAATGATGGGTAAGTATTACGGTGGCCTCCAACGACTAGTTTATTTGGTAAAAAATATCCTGAAATTTGGGTTGAGGGGGCTGGGAAAGGGGGAGGGGGAAACTTGTGAATTATTAGAAATGCATAGTTTTTTTTTTTTTTTTTTTTTTTTTTTTTTTTTTTTTTTTTGACCTTGTTTTTTGTCACATTTTTTTTTCTCTCTTTTTTTAATGAATATGAAACTATAGAAATGAATTCTAAATATGTTATGTTTTTACAGTTTCATATCGGTGGAAGATGGTGTACATGGATTGACTATGAGAAGTTTCACACACTCATAAAAACTTTTAATGAATCTGGTCAAACGAAATCTTTTACTAGCCTTGACTATGTTGCCGAAACTCCGTCCTGGGCTGTCATTGGCGCTGAGGAGCAAGGTTTTGATCCTAAAGAGACTCGTTTTTTTAGAAAAAACAAGAAAGATATTAGTGGATGCTAATATTTAAAACTGCAATTTTGTGTTATTTAAATTTCATCTTCATTGAACTTTTACTCATTTTTCTGTTTATTTCGCATGGTAAATGCATTTTGTATATGAATGATCTCATCTCATTAAAGACTCATTGCCTAAACATGATTTTTGGTCTTTATTTATTGCATTTTTAGGTACTTTTCAATTAGCTGGGTTATATATATACATACATACAGTGGGTGGCCAAATTAATAATTATACTACAATTTTTCTTATTGGCAATCTTCGTTTAATGTTTTTGTGCTGACAATGCTGATAGGTAACATTTGACCGGTGTTGTCAACTGGTAAATGTCTCTTTGTCCATAGCATACCTTAGGGATGTTATGGAAACACTTGGTGATTTAAATATTTTTAGTTGTTTCTGGTGAATTTTGTTCTCTGTGAAATGTGTCTAAAGAAAATATGAAAAAACAAAGAAATTTGATAGAAGCCCTGATTATGGTCTCACACCATAATGAGTAATAATAAAGAAAGCATAAAGAATGTGTGCATAGCAGGTCAAGAGAAATACAATCCGTAAAGGAAGATTCAACAAAATATTGAGGAATTTGTCTTGGAAAACTTGTGTTGAGATTTTTCACAATAAATTTCTATTTTATGAATGAAAACTCGGTTTTATTTATAAACCCATAAATATCAAATCCATATATAAGTAGTTTAACAATCCACCAGTAAACTACAACAAAACAAAGCTTCATGTTCTTCAAAGTGTAAAGTGTTCCATGTAACTAATAATTTGGAAACACCCTGTGTATATATACACATATGTATACAAATGTGTATATGTACCTCAGAAAATACCTCAATATTTTCTTCAATACCTCAGTAGAAGAAAAATTACATAATATTTAAAATATATATATTCCAGTAGTAACTGTCCATAAATGAAGTGACCCTTTTTTTCGATATTTTTTACCCTCCTCCCTTCCTTTGTCACAAAATGTCACACTTCACCATGCTTCTCCCTCTTGTCATATATCATGCCATATTACATATGTGCATGCTAAACTTGCAGTTTAGAAACAAAGCATTATGTTATAGATCATATTTTAAATTTTATTTTTCAACTTTAATTGTATGTTTTATTGACTTTTCTAACAATAACAATAGAAATTATTTCTGTATTTATTTTGTATGTAAAATGATTAAGGTTTACAACAAAAACTATAATTAATATACAGAGTAATAGAATATTTAATATGAAAGAACATTTGAAAATTAATTGTATTTTGGAATTTAACAATTATTTGGCTTTAAATTTTATCTTTACTTTATGAACACAAAATACTCTAATTTCAAAATAACTTTCAAATTTAATCTGCTGATTTTTAATGTTTTTATTTTAACTAAAATGTGTAATGTCACATTTCTTCTTACCCCCTCCCTTCCTCCAAACGTGACATCATTTATGAATGGTCCTTAAAAGTATTTATCATTTTTAAACTATTTTTTACATAGAAATGACTGTTGATGAAAATTTAAATTTAATATTATCAAAAGAAAAGTTTGGTATAAAATAAAAATGTACTATATACATAAAAAAATTCTCATATTTTGTCACTTTTAATAAGAAAATATTATGGATATGTTAATGAAGTGTATTCCCTGAATAAATGCAGGAATTTATAAAAATTACTGTTGATTATCTGTGGAATCAAACAACATTTATCAGTTTTGGATAAAAAGTGGACATTTTTAAGTATAACTATTTCATTCCTCATAAGTCTTTTGGGATAGGTGTTACCCAGAACCTTAAATTAAAAATTTTGAAGTTCCGATGCTTTTATAGGAATTGAGGAAACACTGCTCAATTGATTTCTATCAGAATAATATGGTAATTATATTTACTTACGAATGAAAGTGACTTCCTAAATTGCAGATTATGATTTCAGCATCAGTGGAGTTCACAAAAGGAATAATGATCACTAAAGTTATTTCCATATGAAGAGCGACTATGATCTGTGTAAGCTGTGTCAGTAGAAATCTAAAATATTTATAAACTGCAAACTAAAATCAGAAGAAAATGTTTTCTTCGCGTTAGATGCCTTAATAATAATAATAAAACGATCCAATGGCAAAATAACCTCTTACCTCTGCCACAAACAAATATTGAACTAAAGGCAAACATTATTCCCGCTTCTTTCGTTGGCGCCGGAACGTTGTCGCAATAGCAGAAATAAATTTGTAGATATGACTAATAATTTACTTTTAAACTAGCATTCTAATACTAAAATAGAAAAAATACAATTTCTGCTTCCCCTGCATTCTAAACAAAATGAAAAAAAAATATTGATTTTAATGGCGCTAACTTCTTTCAAGGACATGCTGCACCAAACTAAAGGATGAAATATTGAAAACATAAAAAAGGATATAAAACAAGTAAAAGAAAAAGCTATCTGGATGGGGTATCCCATCCAGATGTATTAAACAAAATGACAGTACAGAGATTTGAAAAGGATTAAGTAACTTTTAACCCCTTGGGGACGAGCAACACGTATACGTGCCGCAAAAAGATTTAAGAATCAGTGTTTATCCCCACCAGTAAAATTTTATTGCAAAATTTGCCTTTTTAAGTTGGAGCATTTTCCCAATTTGACAAGCCACAAATTTCTGCTTTTCAAAACCTGTGACAAAGCATTAACTATTTCGTAAAATGCTCCCGTCGCGAAGGGGTTAAGGGGGAAGAAAAGTTCTTTTAGTATTTTCTATTCATCAATAAATAAAATTTTCAGGTTTCAGAAAAAATGAGTTCGAGTCTGAAGACTAGAATAACAAGTTAGAAATTGCACATAAAGCGTAGCAAATGAGGTGCGTCCATACAATAACGAAGTTTTAAAAATATTCAGATCGTGGTGTCAAAATAGACAGTACTTCGGATACAGTGTAGTGGTCAAAGTCTTTTTTGTGTTCCTGTAAATATACAGGAATAGTAACTCTTATTACATCTGAGCAACATATATCATTTTCATAAAATGTGAAATAGTTTAATATAATTGGAACATGTACAAAATAATGTTCTCCCTATGTTATTATGTAACGGAATACTTTTGTGTGGCTTTGTAAACCAATAACAAATGTTCTTTACACCACAGTTCGTACAAAATGTATGTTATAATATGTACTTTATGTAACAGAATACTTTTGATTGTCCCTGTAATTGATCTATGCATCCGATTTTCATAAAATTTGAAATGACCCAACAAAATTATGTAATAATTACATTTTTTAAATTTCAAATGATTAAAATGGATTTGAAACTTTTTTCACCATTTACCATAATGTAATGGAATACTTTTGATTGTCCCTGTAATTGATCTATTCATCCGATTTTCATAAAATTTGAGAGACTCGACAAAATTATGCAATAATTACATATTTTAAATTGCAAACGATTAAAATGCATTTGAAACTTTTTTCCCCATTGACCATAATGTAACGGAATACTTCTGATAGTCCCTGTAATTGATCTATGTCCCCGATTTTCATAAAATTTGAAATGAATAAATAAAATTATGTGATAATTATATATTTTAAATTTCAAACGATTCGTTTTTTTTTTTTTTTTTTTTTTTTTTTGCGCTGTTATATGAGGACGGACCTACTGAACGACAACTATTGGTGCTACGAATTTACATAATTACGAACACACGTAAGAATAGAGCTCGAGCCCGTATCGGACCAGGGCTCGGTCTGAGCCCGTCTCATCTCTTATATAGACATCTAAGAAGAGTGACTCCAGGCCAGACGCGACGTGGAAGAAAAAAAAGTCTGGCTATACCCAAATCTGCAGAAAAATAGAGATGAAAACACGTCCCGGCTCTGAAATTGGGCGAAAAAGAGCTGACCCAGCCTGAGTTTCATTAATCAGAAAAGATGTGTCCCGAAACGGGCCGCGCCTTTGGTTCCAAGTCATTTTCAGTGAGGATGCATTACGTCGCTTCACAAGCATTTATTAACCCAGCATGGGGGAGGGGCGATCGTCCTCCCCCCCCCCCCCCGAACGGATTTCAAAAGTAATTGGTAAAATTACTTTTGAAATCCGTCCGGTAGTTCTGGAGATTAGCCCCTACAAGCAAACAAACTTTTCTTCTTTATAATATAGGTATAGACGACATAAGATATAGCATATGTTTCATTCCGGGCGAACGTCATCATTTTGGGTACCATTACTTTTGAAATCGGTTCATTAATTCCGGAGATTAGTCCCTACAAACAAACAAAGAAACAAACAAACTTTTCTTTTTTATAATATAGGTATAGACGATATAAGATATAGACTATGTTTGATTCGAGGCGAACATCATCATTTTGGTACCATTACTTTTGAAATCAGTTTGGTATTTCTGGAGATTAGCCCCCTACAAACAAACAAACAAACTTTTCCTTTTTATAATATAGGTATAGACGACTAAGATATAGCCTATGTTTGATTCCGAGTGAGCACCATCAATTTGGTACCATTACTTTTAAAATCGGTGCGGTAGTTCCGGAAATTAGCCCCTACAAACAAACAAATTTTTCCTCTTTAAAATATAGATATAGACGACATAAGATATAGCCTGTGTTTGATTGCGGACCAACACTATCATTTTGGTATCATTACTTTTGAAATCGGTTCCGTAGTTCCGGAGGTTGGCCCCTACAAACAAACTTTTCCTCTTTATTAGTATCCTCATTATACTTTCTGATAGACGACATAAGCCTGTTTGATTCCAAGCAAACACCACCATTTTGTTATCATTACTTTTGAAATTGGTTCAGTAATTCCGGAGATTGACCCCTACAAGCAAACAAACTTTTCCTCTTTATTATATTGGTATAGACGACATAAGATATAGCCTATATTTGATTCCGGAGAACAACATCATTTTGGTACCATTACTTTTGAAATCAGTCCGTAGTTATGAAGTTCTGGTACACATAAGATATAGCCTATGTTTGATTCCAGGTGAGCACCATCATTTTGGTACCATTACTTTTGAAATCGGTTCGGTTCTGTTTGATTCCGGGCAAACACCATCATTTTGGTACCATTACTTTTGAAATCTGTCCAGTAGTTCCGAAGTGATGGTATACACATAAGATATAGCCTATGTTTGATTCCGGGCGAGCACCATTACTTTTGAACTCGCTTCGGTAGTTCCGGAGATTAGCCCCAACCAGAGCCGTCCTTAGGGGTGTGCGACAGGTGCGACCGCACAGGGCCTCGCGCCTAAAGAGGCCTCGCGCTCGGGAAAAAAAAAATCAATTTTTAAAAATCTAAGCATTTTTTTTTAATTTGCTGCAAGTTATTTATTTCACAATTA
This sequence comes from Maratus speculifer, assembly GCA_964019185.1. Classification (NCBI taxonomy): domain Eukaryota; kingdom Metazoa; phylum Arthropoda; class Arachnida; order Araneae; family Salticidae; genus Maratus; species Maratus speculifer. Next base: position 251,361,600 of record OZ025298.1, read on the forward strand.
AATTTAGATACTTAAAATGGTTATTTATAAAATGTAAAAGTTTTATCAATAAAAAGTTAGGCACGGATATTCGACTGCAAAAAATATTCCCTGTAGTCGTCTAGTCTCCATAGTTTATCTTTAGTAATGTGAACTGTGAACCTGTTGCAACTTTATTCAGAATACATGGAATAAAATTGTCTTAACAGAAACACAAAACAAGCCTTGATTAGGTAGCAATTCTGAGCTTCCCCTCCCAGCATCACCCCTTCCCCTCATTGTAGACATTTAAGCTTTAATTCAGTAGCCATTGCTGATGCACCAATAAGTGATAAAAAATTTTTTAGTATCATTTAGTATCATTTGAATTAAATGCATTCAATATTCTTGATGCTGTTCTTTATCTGGATTTTTCAATTATTACTGAAACTTGTGAGAGTATTTGTTAGATTTTTTTAGCATAAATAATCGTGTTTAGAAAGGTGGAAATGCTATATTTTTACATCTTGCATGATTAATATGAAAATGATAATCATCAGCCACATTAAATAATTAATCGCTCCATATTTCGTTATAAGAATTCAGATAATGTATATATATATCAATTTTGAATTCAGAGAAGGAACGGTGGTCGTGTGGGGGGGGATTTCTCCTCGCAGCAACGAGTCCTCCGCAACCCTTCCGAAAAAAATGCTTGGATTTAAACTGCGACCGAAGAGAACTGGAAGCTGCTACGACCAAGTCGTCGTTCTTAAACAACACTTAAAATAGTGCATTCATTTAGAATTCACACATTAATTGCTTAAGTTTTTTGCATAAATAAATGAATAAATAAAAATAAAAGATTTAAATAAATTTAAATAAAATTTAAATTGCTGAAAATTTGCAAGAATTTGGTTGGTTTTAAAGCAAAATCTCAAATTTTCTCGAAGTAAAACAATTTTTTAAAACGAAATTTAAAATTCCAAAATTTCCAAAGTTTAACACCTTTGCTACGTATACACCGATAGCTCGTCCCCTAGCGGTTAACATTTAATGAAAGTTTAATCAAAATTTTAATTTTCGCAATTTTTCAAAAAAAGAATTTTTGAATTAAAAAGAATACAATTGGTGTTAACCAATTATCCGAACATGTTGGGTCGGATCCCAGTTCCGATAAACAAAAGTTCGGAAAAATAGACAGGTAATTTAATAGTCCAAGAGCCGACAGAACCAAAATCTATGTTATCGAGCACAAGAAAAAAAAACCTTTATTTTATGGAAGAGCAGTAATAACGGAATCTAACGATCCATGTCTCTCGGAAGTGAAGTGGTGCATAAGCCAAAAATTAACACCCGTAATGTCTCACTCATAGTTTTAACATTGTGTTTTCCTGCGCCCAGTTTTCCATGATTTCATACTTTTGATTTTACGGCAAACACAATGTTAAACCTACGAGTACTAGTGGCATTGTTGGGTTCTTTTTATTAAACTTCTGCTACAGATCATTACTTTAATTAATTGCAACTTCTGCTCAGCAAATTAAACTTAGTTATTATGGATCAATAAATATTCTTCAGCTTTATTAAAGAATATAATGAGATTTAGGTCAAATTTCCAATCGCATGAATCTTGTTGTTGATTTAATTAATTAGATTAGGTGCTTATATAAAAAAATAAATTAATCAAATTAAGAATACACCAGTTAACATTAAGAAATCACTAAAATAAATAAACTAAAAGACAAAATAAAACGATTAAAAGGATAAACACAAATATTATTTAAGATTCTTTTAAAATTTAATGATTACAAGTAAATAAGAAAAAACACAACAGGATTCTCAATCTGACCCAGTCTCAAGTACTAAACCTTGATCTGCAGTAGAACCCAACATTTATCAACGTTGATTCCTGAGATATTAAACTCATACTCATAATTTAAAAATACAAGATTCAATCTAACATTACAAAAGAGAAAAGAAAGACCCTGAAATCCTTCTTATTTTCAAGAAAGCAAAGAAAGATATAATTTTGAAAAAATTAAAACACAAGAAATAATAAAAATAAACACCCCAGAAATCAACAATGATATTTTGGCCAATTTCGTATAGTGATTAGTATTAAAAAAAGTATATTCTTGTAAATTAGTTTATGTAGAGATAGATATAATCCTTATAAAATTACTTTAAATTTATGAGTAAGAAATCAAATGAAATATTTACTTTTCTCATAAACATTTAGAAGAATCTCTACAATTCCAAAAATTATCACATAATTATACTAAACCAATCCTGTATTTAGAAATTTAAAACTTTAATTAAAAAACTATCTTATTCAAGACTAAATGCAACTAGGATTTAACTTTAAGTTAAATTATCACTTAAAAACTTAATTTCACCTCAACATTTTAATAGTGGAAAGAAAACTAATAAGAAGATTTATATTCATCATCTCTAGTCAAGTCTAACATGAATTTCTAAGTAAAACAACATGAAGTATACATTTTCTTCCTTTTTTTTTTTTTTTTCTTCTTTTTTAAATTCTACTAAACAGAGTGAGAGTATAAGACATGTTGAAATGTTATGTATCAATAACAACTTGTTTTCACATAAAAAAAAATCCTTTTTATTTAATTAAATAATGCTCATTCTCACTTCGATGAAAATACAATGTATGTTGAAGTGAGATTTACTAACAACTATTTCTCTTCCGTATTAGATCGACCGTAATTAAATTGAATACACTTAGTGATGGACAAGAGCATTTGTAAATGAATATCATTCTTAGGGATGTATAACATCCGATAATAGGTACACTTATTTACAAAAACATAACAACTTATTATGCACTATACTCAGTTACTTAACAACACATTGAGAGTAGCTTACCTCCGAGCTCCAAGTAGTATATATTTCAGTGTCACAATAATTCTAGATAGCCTAGGGAATAGTCGATACTACAGCTAACCAACTCTTTAAAATCACTATTCTGATCTTTTTTCAAAAATAGCGACACTGGCTTGACACACAAGACTAGTTCCAAGCATACAGGTGATTGATGATTCCTATAGACACTCTGTAGTTTTTTTTGGAGTACCCGCGTCTACCAGTCGATAACAAGATTTCGGCTGCATAGCACAAATACCACTTGCCTCGACGTCTTATTCCTCCGAGAGGGCACGGGGCTGAAAGAAAATTCGCTGAGACTTGGGTTTGGAACTTGACTTCATGTCAGGAAAAAGCAGGACAGTGACGTATTATGAACTAATAGGTTTCTCTTCACCCGATTCCTTCTATCATAATGGGCTAGGGGGCCACATTCTCCAATCTTTGAGCTTTGCTTATTTCGCTCCGTAGACTTTCACGTCTTCTCAAGTTCTGTTTTTTCTGCCGAAAACTCCCCTCACCCCGATAGAAATCAAAATGGGGGAGGGGGTGAAGGACGGGACTATTTCTTCTCGCCTCCTCTTCGTTAGATTGCTAGCAGGGAACTACCTCATCTCCAAACCGAATTGCATGCTCCTCTGCAATCAAAAAAAAGGGGCACCAAATACCCATGGAACAAAGAATATAAACCGGGAAGGAAAACGAAGCCTCTTTCCCCTTAGGAGCAGAGTGATCGTCGATGCCACCGGATTTCTGTGAGGTTCACCCATATCCCAGCATTCCCAGAGGAATGGCAACTGTTTGGCTCATTTATCGCTAATTTGGCCAGAGAGGGTGGGCGCTGATTTCTACGGCGGCGAGAGGTAAAACACATGCCAAGTTATCGCCAATCGAAAAAAATCGCCAAGGTTGCCGGCAGTTCAGGGTCACACTTGTCCCAGAATTCTCGGCTTGCCTCGGCTCGCCTGCGTTAACCGGTTTTCCTTCCCGGTTTATATTCTTTGTTCCATGCAAATACCAGGAAGACTACTGCTTCCCCCTTTCTCTCCCGCTACTAGGGTCCATCTCATTGGGCACTGCCACAGTCACCCATTCTCATGACCAAATATGGTCATCGCTCGCGTCCCCTCCTCTCAATCACGTGGTCAGATAGCAGGAACAGCTGTTTCTAAATTTTGCACCTGCTTGCAAACCAGTGCCCGCCGATAACCGTGAATTGGCACTTTTATCTCAGATCGGTCATAAAATAACTTTAAGGGTCTGGGAGAATATCTACTCCGCCTCAAATGACAGTCAACGTTTGTCATGGGTTATAAAATTTAAGGGTACTATTCATTCATGTACGCAAGCAATAAACTATGCGTGTGGGCCAATTTTTAACAAGGCTGAATATATGCCCTTTACAAGCAAGCCAGAAGCTACTCTTCTTCGAAAAAATCAACAAAGGACCACTTTACTCAAATAGTACAATTATTCCAGGACAGTAAAAGCATTCGTACGAACGGGTGTTATTTACGCTAGATAAGGGAATGAGAAGCTTTCACTTTCTTTCACACCAATGCCTATACACTCGTGAGAACGATCATAAAATAAATAGAAAAAAGGAAATGTCCAGGGTTTTCGCTACTAAGAAAAAAAAAGAAGAATAATTTTAAATATGAGATACACAAAGCATTATAAAAAGCCGTATTAAAAATATCTTAACAAGAGTTCTTTTTTAAATTTGGAATATTAAAATAATTTATACAAAAAAAAATATTACTAAAAAAAAACATAACAAGAGCTCCCCCTCGTTGAAAAAAAAATAAACATTATTAGTTTTGAACAAAAACAAGAATTTTATTTTTTAGCTAAATGACCACATAAGGTCAGTTAAAGAAAGTCCTAAAAAAAATTTAAAATTAAATCCAAAATGAAAGAAAAGATTAAATAAAAAAACAATGCAGTACCCCGGTTGAATAGTAGGATAAAGATAATCGCCTAGAACAGATCAGACGACGACCCGAAAAGTTGATAACCTCACCCTACTAAGCTACCACACCAACTCTGCACACCGGAAATGCTAAGTTGAAGCTTGGGCAAAACATCTAGAAGTTAAACATATACTAGGGCCTAAGATGCTATTAAAATCTACACTATATACCTGGCATACTTAATTAAATCTCCACATCTGCTATACCGTCAAGAATACCAACACACTGGGATATCCCTATCTGCTAACACCTCTGTAAAAAGAAAAAAAATCCCTAAAAAAAAATTTCCACAAGTAGAATGCAAGGAAGAGTTGTCCAGTGAATAAAAAAAATTAATTTTTTTTTTTTTTTTTTTTTTTTTTTTAAATTTTGAATCCTGTGAGCAGGATAGAGCCAAAGGACCGAAACAATCAATTTCTGAAAAAAATACAATAGATATACTACTTGCCAGCTGTAGGTATCACAGATATATACATATAATAGCACGATAACCTTTTGTATACACATAAACAAAATAAAAATAGCAATAACCTTTCAGTACATATATAGGGTACACATAAAAAAAAATAGCACTAATATCTGTTTATATTCAGTGGCATAACATGGGCATATAAACAAAAAAAACAGTTCAATGACTTGTATCGGTGACACAGTATTACATAAGTGTATGGGCATTTTATATCACAGCAATATAATTATATAGGTTACCTTGTGTAGCCTAGACTGATAATTGTCTGCCTTAGTTATTATCAATGGGTAAATATTCCATATACTAATAGTAACTAAAAAAAATTCATAAAATGCTACACATAATACTTAAAATGAACTGGTAATTTCACAAGAGAGTTCGCCAATTTCATTGACAAGTACCACTAATTTTTTTAAAATACCCAATTTACACAAACAATGGGTATATTGTTAGAAAAATCACATGAAATAACAAAACAGACTATATAAACAAACTATATACATATATAATACACATAAACCAGATAATATATCTGTGGGCTGTGGGGTGTACACTACCTGTATCTTAAATCCCCACTTCCCAAATAGAGAACTAATATCAAAAATATCCAAAAAAAAATACAAAGTTAAAAGAAATGCAAAAAAAAAAATAAAAATAAAAATAAAAGATGAACTACATTCCTAACAGTACCTATACTATATACAAAAAGGGGGCAGTAGGAATACGCAAGCATCACATGTACTGCTACCAAATCTCTACTCCAAAATTTCCTGACCCGAAATCTCTCTAAGTCCCCAAAATTAGCGCTAAAACCCGCTAAAAAATAAAAAAAAAGAATACATATAGGGGGCGGAGCACTTACACGGTCCTAATCTATCGAAATAATCCATAAATCACCGAGAGAAAATACGGAACTGGGGGAAATCCACATTAAATAACAGCGGAACCAAATCAAAACAAACGATATCGAGGCTCGAAAATTACTTAAATTTTAGCTAACTCGCGCATAAAACCTTCCTAAAATAACTAAAATCACAAGTATTTATATACAATCTAAAAAAAATAAAGTTAAACCGCCCTAAAATTTATAATTCGGTCGCGAATCCCTTTTTCGAAACGCATACTCAGTTCTCGGAATCGAATACGATTTGTTTTGCCTAGATAAACAGACGCCATTACGATCTCGCGAACGACTCACGCGCTCCGAATCATTAGGCGTTCCTACCTGCCTTACTCCCTCACAGCTATCAGCGCTCGCTACTACTTCCGTATTTTCCCGTGCTTCTGAGAGCAACCCACCAACCGTTTCCTCGCTACGCTCTTGTCGTCTGCTCGTAGATTGCACTGCAGGTTGGCTGGTTCCTTGACATGGAATGGGAGGGGGAAATCTATTTATGAATCGATTCCTTTTCCTTCGCGTAGTGAAATCGAATTGAGAATGATTCGAATCATTCGTAGTTGATATAAGAGTTTGGCGTTTGTTTTGGTCTACAATATCGTCTCCATTTTGCTCATTTACACCTGAAATATGCCTATCTTTAAATAAAGTGAGGCGGTCTACATGGACAACTTGAGTTTTAGAAGGATTAGCAATTAATGCTATCTTAAAATTAACTTCACTGAGCTTCTCAATTATAGTAAATGGTCCGTTATTTAATTTTGACAATTTTTTCGTATTGCCAGCAGTGATGGATGGGTTAAATAACCACACTCTATCGCCTACTTTTAAATCCTTAACGACTGCAGTTTTTTCTCTGTACCTTTCCTGGCTTTCAGACACCTTAACTAAATTATCATACACCTCAGCATATACCTTTTGGAGTGCGGGTATTAATAATTCACAAAAAGATGGGGCGTCGTTATAGCTAAACCTCGGCGACTGCGAAAATAGATTATATGGTAGATTTAAGTTTCTGCCATATAAAACTGCTGCGGGAGTTAATTTAGTCGAAGAATGCACAGCCGAACGCATCGCTAACAGGGCAAATTTTAGTTTAGTATCCCAGTCTGACTGGTTCTCATTTACAATGTGACTGAGTGCGTTTTTTAAAGTTTTATTCTGCCGTTCAATCTGTCCATTCGAGGCCGGATGAAAGGCAGATGTAGTTATATGTTTAATACCAAACATTTTATATACATGCTCAATCGCTTCCGATATTAAATTTCTTCCATTATCTGTCGCAATATACACAGGAGCGCCATAACGTGAAATGAAATCGGCAAGTGTATCTGCGATAACATCAGACGTGGTAGAGCTAACAGCATAGGCCTCTGGCCATTTAGTAAAAGAGTCTATATATGTAACAATATGGGTGTTACCAGAAAACGTGACCGGTAATGGGCCAATTAGGTCTAGGTGAACTTTGTTCATGGGAAATTCAGGTGTAGGCATCCGTTGAAGGGGTGCCTGCTGATCTGGTTTATACGCTCTCTTCTGCTGGCAACTAATACAAGACTCTACTAGATGCTTGACATCGGCCGACATTCCGGGCCAGTAAAAGTGCTCCCGGATGCGGTCAATCGTTTTCTTAAACCCTTGATGACAAGCCGCTAGAGAATCGTGTGTTAGAGCGAACACTTGCTCAATCATATCCCTAGGAACTACTAACTTAATAGGATTATTTATTACACTTGAATCTCTGGTGTCCTCACATACAAGAATATCATCTCTAAAAAAAAACTTCATGTATTTAGGTGCTATATCTATATTTTTGTCTAATTTTCTAGCTATTTCACAACATTTCTTATCAATTTTTTGTAATTCACTAATTTTCTCAATTAAATTTGAATGGGGAACAAAAGTAGTTTCTTTTTCTACTTGAATACAAAAATTACTCTTACTAATCTCAGGTGTTTCATCAATTTTAGCAAATCTAGATAGAAAGTCTGCTACACTATTGCATTTCCCTTTAATATATTTAATAGTAAAATCAAAATCTGAAAAAGTACATACCCATTTGGCTATACGTGAAGTGGGGTCATGAATTTTTAACATAAAAGTAAGTGGGGCATGATCAGTAAAAATGTTAAAATGAGTGTTAGCTAGATAACACTTAAAATGACTAGTCGCCCAAACCAGAGCGAGAAGTTCTCTCTCAGTGGCAGAATATCTTGTCTCTGCACCTTTTAGTCGCCTACTGGCAAACGCCACTGGATGAATTTTATTTTCATCATCCAATTGTGACAAAACAGCACCCAGTGCTTCTCCACTCGCATCTGTATATAGATAAAATTCTTTAGTAAAATCAGGCAATACTAGGCACGGTTTAGATATTAAAGCCTTTTTTAAATCTTCAAATTCCTCCTGGGCTTCTCTTGTCCAGGCAAAATGTCCAGTTTCCTTAGTCAAATCGATTAAATTTAATGCCCTTTTTGTGAAATCAGGTATGAAACGCCTATAGAATGATAGGGTTCCAATAAAAGACCTGACACCTTTACGATTAGTAGGTGGTTGCAATTTTTCTATTATCTCAATATTTTTATTAACCGGGGATACTTGCCCGCTATTAATTTCAAAGCCAAGATACTGTATTTTATTTGAAAGAAAATTACATTTACTGGGCTTAAGTTTCAGTTTATGTTGTCTTAGTCTATCAAATACTAATTTAAGTTTTTCAAAATGGGATTCTACATCAGAAGAAGCAATGACAATATCATCTATATACACTAAAATTCCTAGATTTCCTAAATCTCCAAAAATGGCATTCATTAGCCTCTGAAAACTATTGCCTGAATTGGACAACCCAAAACAATTTCTATTCCACTCAAAAAGACCTTTATGCGTGATAATAGCAGTTTTATGCCTGTCTTCGGGTCTGATGACCTGTTGAAAAAGGCCACTAGTTAAATCTAGTGTTGAAAAAAATTTAGCTCCACTTAACGCATCAACAGAGTCAGTAATGTTTGGGATAGGATATGCATCTTTGACAAGATTCTTGTTAAGTTTACGAAAATCAACAGCTAACCTATAAGAACCATCTGCTTTTTCTACAAGAATAACTGGTGAAGCAAATTCAGACATAGACGGGGAAATAATTTCAGCTTGCAGTAAAATATTAAGTTGATCTTCCATTTCCTGGCGTAATTTATATGGGACTCTATAAGCTTTGGATTTTACAGGCTTATCAGAGGTTAAATTTACAACATGGGGTATGGTATTACAGCCTGGTAAGTCTAGGACAGAAGCTGCAAACACATCTTTATTTTGGTCTAAAAATTCTTGCATTTTAGATTTTAAGGGGGGGTCTAGATGGCTTGAATCAATATTAGAGCTCCAAGTGAGATCAGCGTGATCAAAGTCAGCTATTGGAGTGGTTAAATTTACATTACAAGTTATATTATTATTATTTAAGGGTATATTAGATTTATCTACACATTTCTGAATTTTAGCAACATAAGTATTTTTTCCTAGCTTAACAGTTTTATTCGAAAAATTAGCAAGCGAAACAAAAAGGCCATGTTCTGGAGTACAAATGGCTCGAGAAATAAGAAGCCCTTGGCTTAAATTCTTCGCTAAAGGTTCTAATATTAGTACATCATTATCTTTTATAAAATTATTTCTATTACATTTAACTTCCGCTATTAATTTTGACTGGGGGGGAACAGAAATTCTCTCGCATAAAATAGCTAAGGAAGTACTTTCACTATTCCTGTTATTATTATTATCAACAATGCCTAACTCATTAGTCTGATTTGCTCTATTTACTAACTCATTTTCATTATCCTCAGATATGTAAAAATTTTCATGAACATAGATTGAATTTTCCTGTACAATTTGCCTCGCTGATTGCTGGCTAAGGTCTAAAGGCACATTATTCTCATTAATTCCACACTCATTAGTACTTGAGTTACTCCCTGGTATACTTTGCAAACAAAAAACCTGAGCAATTTCACTTTCTGACTCTTTCGCATTAAATGTTATGCTTGAGTCTACCCTTTCCTCCATAATGGGATACATATTACCCTGAACCGTCTCATTTCCACTACCCAGATTCCCAAATTTTTCTTGTACACATTCCTTACTCTTTTTGTTTACACTTTTCCTAGGAGTACTCTTATTACTACACTTACTTCTCTGTTCACTATCAGAACTTTGCCTGCCTTTAGATTGCACATTACAAGTATTTACATAATTATTCTCTAAACCTATACTATTTACACTGATACTATTTACAACATTTTTTTCTCTAGAATTTTTCACAGGTGAAACATTTGACATATGACTCTCTACTATTTGCTTACACTGCGTTTCAGTAGGAACATCTAAAACCACATTGTTATTTTTACAATTAATTACAGCCTGATATTTACTTAAAAAGGGCATCCCCAAAATTACACTAAACTCATCGGCCAACTTACCGTGGACAATAAAAAACTCAGACTGACATAATAAATTATTAAATTTAAAATTTAAGGAAATTTTATGGTTTAAAAGCACTCTCTCGCTAGTCACCGTTAAAATAGGGGTATTGCACTCTACAATTTCATAAGAATCTAAATCATTAAGTATTGTATTACTTAAAATATTTATAGCAGATCCTGTATCACACAGCGCATTAAAAAACACATTATTTACATTTATGAAGACAGTAGGTAAATGATAAGAATGGGGTGAAAACATACTAAAAATAATTGGGAGGTCTAGAGGCCTTGATGGAGACGATTCGACCAAATCGACACCAGCCCTTACCTGTTTAAAGAATTGTTTTGATTATTCCCTTCACTAATTGAGCTTTGAACATTCTCGCTTTCTATATTTACACCATTATTACTATTTCTATCCCCTCTACCTCTGTAATTACTAGGACTTCCCTCAGAGGGATTAGTCTGAGCGATATTGCTGAGAATAAACATTTAATAACTTGCGATAAGTAAAGAAAATGAGATGTTACCTTTAATTGGTCATTCATTGTGATAAAATATGATGAAAATAAGCATATTGAATCATAGAATTACAAAATCTTATATATAAAGTTGCATATACTATTTTTATAAAAGGGAAAGCAAACCATGCATGGATATAAAATTGGAAATATGCAAAATGTTAAAAGTAATATAGAAAATAAAACACCAAATTTTCCTATATTGGAAATATAACTCTTTGAAATGATGTCATGAGCATAAACAGAAGCTTCGCACCGATTTGAGAAACTATAAATAACATAAACTATTATGTTTGAAGAGAATGGAGTGTGTTTTATACGGTGTGAAATCCGTCCGAATAGTTTATAATGTTGAATATCTGTTTTCCACGGATGCAATGAGGTTGTCGATAAGAGTTAAGGAATCCTTTTTTAAAAATTTGTCCTAAACGAGCACTTACATCTTATAAGTTACTGTGATGCCAAAATTATAGTTTCTGACCCCAACAGTAGCCTAGAAATTGCAATATTCTCAACAAATTGGGTTTAAAACTTTTTTTAGAACAAAAATGTTTAATTTGTGAAATTAAATTGTCGAATGTTTTAGAAATCGTTCATAACGAGAATATTATATCCTAAAAGTTGCCACAAAAAAAAAAAAAAAAAAAAAAGATTTTAAGTTTTTAGTCATATCGACATCAAAGAATTCTCAATTTTAGAATTTTTTTTGCTCGTGCATTGATGGTGATTATTGTTCCTAAGCAAAATATAGTATATTTTGCAGCAAAGATAGTTACCAACATTTTTTGCCCACATTATTTTTTAAATCGGCTAGGTACTCAAAATGATAACGAAAAACCCACAAACGTTAATGCTTTAAAACATAGAAATACAGAATCAAAAGCTATTTATCTCCTATTATATACACATAAATTATCTAATTAATGCTAGCAGATGCATTTTTAAATATACATAGATCAATATAACGCTTCATTTTTCTTTTATTAGTATTTCTTAGTATTCATTTTTCATTTATTTGTATTATTCAGTAAAATACTCACTTTCTTAAGCCCGAACTACGTCAAACTTTTTATAAAAGCGCCTAAGTCCATATAACAGCGAAGTATTGTGAAGAGTATTAAATACAAGGTAGTAAGAAACTTAGCCAAACGCAGGTAATAAATCGCCAAATATTGTTCTTTTCGCCCTCTCTCGAAATGCATTTTTTCCGTACATTTAAAAAACACGATTTTGAGTCATCTTATTTAAAATTCAAATAAATAAATAAGAGGAAGCAATAACAGCATAAGTCAAAACATTTTATTTCAGCATCAAGGAATTGTATCGTAGTTACACATGTAGAAAAAAGCTGCTTTTGGCCAAAAAACGTTGTCTTCACTAAATTTGAATCCGATTAAAAAAAGTACCGTGATTAATTAAAATGTTATAGGCAGAGCTGCCAAGTCTCCGGCATTTTGGGTACCGGTATTTTAATACAGAAAATCTTTTATTAAATAGGAACATTCTGCGGATTCAAAAAAAAACTTTTCCTATAAGAAAATTCTTCTATGCAATAAGCGGGGGCTTGGCATCTCTGTATAGGAATATTTCGTAACCTCCTTTTTAACCTTAAAAAAAGCAACGACCATTTTTCGGGTTCAAAAAGTATTACTAATTGTTCCATTTTGCATACAAAGTACTGATTGTAATATTGATACATCTATGGTGATAAATTTCCAATAATTTTTCAATTCCCATTTATTTCATTAAAAATATAAATCTTTTATTCATTTAGTTTAAAATAAATGGTATTTAACTAATTTCATAATACTTTTGAAATATCACTTTTCATTGGCCATCTTTTTAAAGCATTTAGAAAATGGTTGTTGTGTTCAGTCAAATATAGACTTTGGTCTGTCCGCATTTTATATTATTATTATTATTATTTATAAATGGTGGAGAAATATTCATACTTAATCCATAACGTACATAATATATGACTCTGTTATTACATAAGTCACCTTTTTATTATCATAAAAATTATGTTTTTACTGATTTTTATTAACCCAATAGGAAAAATTTTGTGCTTTGAGCAATAGATGTTCGCATTTCATTTATTTATTTATTTTAACAAAATTCTTTGTATTGAGAAGAATTTTTATTTAAATAGGAAATCCAAATGTCGCTGTTAATAAAGAAGAAAGTTACAAAAAAAGTTACAAAACGAGTAGACGCATACTATCAAATATGGAAAAACGACGAATCCAAAAAAGACGTCGTATGAAATATCATCTTTGAAAGCAAAAAAAACGAGGTCTGATTATCGAGCCTACTGATTACAAAATGTGCATTACATTAAAAAAAAAAAAAAAAAAAAAAAAATCTGCAAATATTGATTTTTTTTTTCTTTTGTGCAATTTTGGCTTCGGAAGGTGCGCTATGTTGCAAAAAAATATAAGCGACTATGAAAACACACTTAACGTTCATGCTCAGTTTTACAAATAAATATGGCACATATATGCCCTATACACACCGAGGTACCTAATTGGTGCCAAAATGGCGTTCAGTTGCCTAACATGCTGGTTATCATGTAAATGTTATAATAAATTGTTTGTTCTAAAAATATTATCATTTATTATTATGTTATTATTATTTTTTTTAATAACAGAAAATGTTTCGTTTATTCCTTTTTTTTTCATTTTGAAATAAATAAATAACGTGTTATTATAGCATGCTATATGTATCTGGTAATAAAAACGATGTTTTTGCCTAATTGGCATAAAAAATCTCGCCAAACCCGGTGCTTATATCTCTAATATATTATCTCAAGTATTTTATTTATATATACTAGCTGTTCTGCCCGGCGTTGCCCGGGTTCATCAAAAAATAGCAAGAAGGCTCTGTTGTAACAAGATCCAACGACGATGTATTTTCTGTTGTAATCATAACATTTCTTTTCATTCAATCTGTGAAGTCTCTGTTCTTCGTTCTCTTCATATAATTTTCTTTTCTTATACTCATCATTTCTGGACAATCGCTCTCGACGCTTTTCTTCTGATTCTTCGCTGAGAATCTTTCGATTTATTAATCTTTGCTTACTTAATCTTTCTCTTCTCTTTTCTTCAGTCTCATCGCTGAGAATCTTTCGATTTATTAATCTTTGCTTACTTAATCTTTCTCTTCTCTTTTCTTCAGTCTCATTTTCTCTTCTTTTTCTATTCTGCTCTCTTTTCTTCGCCAGTCTTTCTTCTCGGTGTTCTGGGGTTTCGTTTGCATATCTTTTTTTATTGTTAATGAAGAGGTCTTCCATTTGTTCTTCCATCTGTTCTTCTTTCTGTTCTTCCATCTGTTCTTCCATTTGTTCTTCCATTTGTTCTTCCATTTGTTCTTCCATTTGTTCTTCCATTTGTTCTTCAATTATATTCGACGATTCACTGTTTGAGAGCCTATCTGTCCTTTTATTTATAGAAGTTCAAAATGAAAAAAGATTTTCTTAGCAGACGATTTTTTGTGATAAATACATTATCTGTTTTATATTTCTTCTGCTTTATTCCTTTTATTTATAGAGTTCAAAATGAAAAAAGATTTTCTTAGCAGACGATTTTTTGTGATAAATACATTATCTGTTTTATATTTCTTCTGCGTTTACCTAAGCTGTGTAAAATCTCTATAAATAAAAGGTATAGAGGATGAGAGCCTATCTGTGCCTCAATTATCCTCAGAATTCCTTTTATATATATAGATTATAATTGTTTTTACATACCACTTACTTCTTCTTGTATATAAAAATAGGTAAGTGGCTCCTTTATGCAGTATAAATCTTTAAAAAATAGCCCCCGTTGCCCCTTTTTGGATTGAATTAAAAAAAAAAATCAGTGTCTAATTCCAGTATTGCTCCCAGGTATGCATACATATTCCAAATTTCAAAGTTGTATGCCAACAGGAAATGGATGAAAAATGGGAAAAGATGTCACATATGCACCAGGGTACATAATTGGCATCAAAATGGCATTATTTTACCTCAGATGGTAACCCGGCTTTATTTATTTATTTTTTGTTGATTTACTCATAAAATGTTTATTTACTTTCATTTCCTTTTTTTAATTATATAAAATATTTCTTTTTATAGTTATTAATTATTATTATTATTTTATTTACTGTAAGTTCTTTTTGAAAATAGAAAATTATTTAAAAATGTGTATGTAAGCGTTATTTGAAAACGGAGTTTTCGCCAAATGGGCTTTGAAAAAAATTGCGCCAAATCTGATGCGCTTGTGGTATCCGTGCCGAAAAATTAGTGACCAGAATTGACTTCCACACACAAACAAAATATATGTTAAAAGAAAACATGCAATAAAAATAAATATAAAGGGAAAATGATGTCATAAAAGAAACTTTTTATTTAAAAACGTAATTGTTTCTAATTTTCACACGCGAAATATATAAAACATCCTTTTGGCGATCAAAAAATGCTATTAAGAGATTATCACAAAATCTCAAAATCAAAGTTTTTATGACATTTGTTTATTATAAAAAAAATAGCAGTTTTATTTTCCTGCATGATTAAATTTTAAAATGTTTTATTGCATTCAATATTTTTGAGTGCGTTAATGATTACTATTTACTCTATGTACTGATTCGGTTATCTACGAAAATATCCAGCTGGTGAAAATCACGCGTACCAAATTTCTGTGACGTATGCAAATAAATTGTGCTTTTTTATCAGTTTTTTTAATATAACTTTTAAACTATTTGGAACTAATGTTTCGTATGTAGTGCATTCACCAGATTACCTTCATAGGTACCTATTGGTACAAACAGAATCAAAATCCGACAAGTACTTTTTGAAATTTGCTTGACGAAAGAATTTTTTTGACTTTTAATATCGTTACGTATCTCTGAGTATAAAGACTTCGCTTCGCTCAGACAATTATATCCACCCCTGCGATTTTGGTGGGACTGAGAATAACTACCCCTACCTCTTCCTCTAAAATTCTGAAAGTTCCCTCTATTAGCATTTTGGTTTTGTGGGCAAAATCTGGCTATGTGTCCTGTTTGGGAACACACGTAACAGATTAATTCTCTATACTGAGGCCTCTCAGTAGTGTGAAAGTCTCTTTGCTGATTGCTACCCTCTAAAAATCTCTCTAATTTACTAGTAAGAGCTTCTACCTGCTCCCGCAGTTTACTAACCTCCTGCTCTGACTGATTAGGGTGACTTGGCTGGATAGCAGCACATGCAACACTTTGCTGGGCAATTTGGGGGAAAAAAGGGTTGATATTCTCTACCTGCATGTTATATAAAGGATTAACACTCTTTAATGCTTTTTCCTCAAGGAGGGCAAATTCTAAAATTTCAACAGGTGTCTTAGGGCACCTAGTTATAACTCCTCTTCTTATCTCAGGAACTAAATTACTTAATAACATAGAATGCAGTAGAGCTTCCCTGCTTTTATCAGCAACATTCTGTTCTACACCTTCGACTACTAATGCTTTAAGGGACAAATCATATGCTCTGTCATAGAATTCCTGAACAGGCATATGGGGATTTTGTTTAAAATTCAAAAATTGGGTCAAAGCAATATCAGGGGCTAGCTCTTGCGTATATCTCTCTTTAAGTACTTTAATTATTTCTACAGTTCCCTTAGTGCGGTGCAATTTATATATCCTAGCAGCATTCCCACTTAATCTACTTAGTAGGGCAAATTTTTTCTCATCCTCTGACCAATTAAAGAACTCGGACAACTGCTCATACTTTTCCAAAAATTCAGTAAATGAGCAAGAGTTGCCTTCGCCACTAAAAGGGGGAATAAGACTGACATTTTCGATTAAAGCACTCTTTTTCTGAATAAGAGCGAGCTCCTTGAAATGCTGGTTTTCTGTCATTTTTAGGCAAAACTTCACACCGAATTAAAAATAAAATAATAGAAAATAAAGTAATTTAACTGCTACTTAATTCTCAGATGCCCAAGAAAGAGAGAAAAAAAATAAATAAAAAATACATAAATACATAACTTATATTGGCATATAATTTACTCAGTAGGCCCAAACACTCATTTAAATGTAAATATAACAGTAAAAATTTCAACTTAAATAGTTTTTTGAAAACCCGGTAAAATTGCCTAACTAAAAAAAAAGCATTTGAAATTAGTAAGCTATGTACACCCCTATTGCTTATGCATAACATACACTAAAATAATCAAACATAATACACAATAAAATCACAAAACACATATATTTTCATTTCGTTTCACTCTTAATATAGTAAATATATATCAAAATTCAGGCTATTGTTGTAATAAATAGGCTCTACTTCATAGTACTAATTTTATACTTATTGTGCCACAATAATCAGGCTTTTCACACACGGCACCATTTATAGTGTTGGGTTCTTTTTATTAAACTTCTGCTACAGATCATTACTTTAATTAATTGCAACTTCTGCTCAGCAAATTAAACTTAGTTATTATGGATCAATAAATATTCTTCAGCTTTATTAAAGAATATAATGAGATTTAGGTCAAATTTCCAATCACATGAATCTTGTTGTTGATTTAATTAATTAGATTAGGTGCTTATATAAAAAAATAAATTAATCAAATTAAGAATACACCAGTTAACATTAAGAAATCACTAAAATAAATAAACTAAAAGACAAAATAAAACGATTAAAAGGATAAACACAAATATTATTTAAGATTCTTTTAAAATTTAATGATTACAAGTAAATAAGAAAAAACACAACAGGATTCTCAATCTGACCCAGTCTCAAGTACTAAACCTTGATCTGCAGTAGAACCCAACATTTATCAACGTTGATTCCTGAGATATTAAACTCATACTCATAATTTAAAAATACAAGATTCAATCTAACATTACAAAAGAGAAAAGAAAGACCCTGAAATCCTTCTTATTTTCAAGAAAGCAAAGAAAGATATAATTTTGAAAAAATTAAAACACAAGAAATAATAAAAATAAACACCCCAGAAATCAACAATGATATTTTGGCCAATTTCGTATAGTGATTAGTATTAAAAAAAGTATATTCTTGTAAATTAGTTTATGTAGAGATAGATATAATCCTTATAAAATTACTTTAAATTTATGAGTAAGAAATCAAATGAAATATTTACTTTTCTCGTAAACATTTAGAAGAATCTCTACAATTTCAAAAATTATCACATAATTATACTAAACCAATCCTGTATTTAGAAATTTAAAACTTTAATTAAAAAACTATCTTATTCAAGACTAAATGCAACTAGGATTTAACTTTAAGTTAAATTATCACTTAAAAACTTAATTTCACCTCAACATTTTAATAGTGGAAAGAAAACTAATAAGAAGGTTTATATTCATCATCTCTAGTCAAGTCTAACATGAATTTCTAAGTAAAACAACATGAAGTATACATTTTCTTCCTTTTTTTTTTTCTTCTTTTTTAAATTCTACTAAACAGAGTGAGAGTATAAGACATGTTGAAATGTTATGTATCAATAACAACTTGTTTTCACATAAAAAAAAAAATCCTTTTTATTTAATTAAATAATGCTCATTCTCACTTCGATGAAAATACAATGTATGTTGAAGTGAGATTTACTAACAACTATTTCTCTTCCATATTAGATCGACCGTAATTAAATTGAATACACTTAGTGATGGACAAGAGCATTTGTAAATGAATATCATTCTTAGGGATGTATAACATCCGATAATAGGTACACTTATTTACAAAAACATAACAACTTCAACACATTGAGAGTAGCTTACCTCCGAGCTCCAAGTAGTATATATTTCAGTGTCACAATAATTCTAGATAGCCTAGGGAATAGTCGATACTACAGCTAACCAACTCTTTAAAATCACTATTCTGATCTTTTTTCAAAAATAGCGACACTGGCTTGACACACAAGACTAGTTCCAAGCATACAGGTGATTGATGATTCCTATAGACACTCTGTAGTTTTTTTTTGGAGTACCCGCGTCTACCAGTCGATAACAAGATTTCGGCTGCATAGCACAAATACCACTTACCTCGACGTCTTATTCCTCCGAGAGGGCACGGGGCTGAAAGAAAATTCGCTGAGACTTGGGTTTGGAACTTGACTTCATGTCAGGAAAAAGCAGGACAGCGACGTATTATGAACTAATAGGTTTCTCTTCACCCGATTCCTTCTATCATAATGGGCTAGGGGGCCACATTCTCCAATCTTTGAGCTTTGCTTATTTCGCTCCGTAGACTTTCACGTCTTCTCAAGTTCTGTTTTTTCTGCCGAAAACTCCCCTCACCCCGATAGAAATCAAAATGGGGGAGGGGGTGAAGGACGGGACTATTTCTTCTCGCCTCCTCTTCGTTAGATTGCTAGCAGGGAACTACCTCATCTCCAAACCGAATTGCATGCTCCTCTGCAATCAAAAAAAAGGGGCACCAAATACCAGGAAGACTACTGCTTCCCCCTTTCTCTCCCGCTACTAGGGTCCATCTCATTGGGCACTGCCACAGTCACCCATTCTCATGACCAAATATGGTCATCGCTCGCGTCCCCTCCTCTCAATCACGTGGTCAGATAGCAGGGACAGCTGTTTCTAAATTTTGCACCTGCTTGCAAACCAGTGCCCGCCGATAACCGTGAATTGGCACTTTTATCTCAGATCGGTCATAAAATAACTTTAAGGGTCTGGGAGAATATCTACTCCGCCTCAAATGACAGTCAACGTTTGTCATGGGTTATAAAATTTAAGGGTACTATTCATTCATGTACGCAAGCAATAAACTATGCGTGTGGGCCAATTTTTAACAAGGCTGAATATATGCCCTTTACAAGCAAGCCAGAAGCTACTCTTCTTCGAAAAAATCAACAAAGGACCACTTTACTCAAATAGTACAATTATTCCAGGACAGTAAAAGCATTCGTACGAACGGGTGTTATTTACGCTAGATAAGGGAATGAGAAGCTTTCACTTTCTTTCACACCAATGCCTATACACTCGTGAGAACGATCATAAAATAAATAGAAAAAAGGAAATGTCCAGGGTTTTCGCTACTAAGAAAAAAAAAGAAGAATAATTTTAAATATGAGATACACAAAGCATTATAAAAAGCCGTATTAAAAATATCTTAACAAGAGTTCTTTTTTAAATTTGGAATATTAAAATAATTTATACAAAAAAAATATTACTAAAAAAAACCATAACAGCATTAATTTTTGACTTATGCACTAGAGATGAGACAGACTCAGCCCGAGCTCGATTTTTATTCTAGTCTTCGGGCTCGGGCTCATTTTTTTCTGAAACCCGAAAAAAATATTTATTCATGCGTTGAAAAGATTGAAAAAACTTTTCCCTCTTAAAATTGTGTACTTATTCCTTTTGAAACCGTTTTAATGCTATTAAGTTCAAAATGACGGGGAACTGATAGTGTTTATTTATTTTAGTATTCCATTGCAGTTTCAAATGAAAAGTTGAAATAATTACAGATTTATATCTACAAAATTTCCGACGATGATATATTGAATGGCGGCAATCGAAATAAACACATCAATGAATTTGCTTTTAATTTGCTTTTTGTTAGCAGAAGATATTTTTTAATAAATTCGTTTATTTGTTTATTATTTAGTTACATAACGCGAAGAGATTATTTTCTTGTGTTATTAGTAAACATGCATTAGCTGGAGGTTCGCAAATTATTTAAACTTTTACTGTGCACGAATCATAGTCGTTTTTAATATGAAAATAAATTTCGTGATTGTTCTATCTATTTATCAAGATGAACTCTGTTCATGATGAGGACGCTGCACGGTTGTACCTTTTCGAAGTCACTTTCTTCCGTAAGTAAATATAATTACCATGTTATTCCAATAGAAAGCAATTGATCAGCGTTTCTCTCTGAAATTATTTTACAGATCCATCGGACTTTTAAGATAACAGCGTCAATTTTTCCATTTTATATTGATTTTAAAGTATACATGTCAATCACGGAAGATTGTTATGAGAAAGGAATCTATTGTAATTAAACATGTACATTTTTTACAGAAAATTGAAAAACGTTGTTCGAGTTGCCATAATACAAATAATAATTTATATATATTTCATGCATTTATTCATTGAACACAAACGTGTCCATCAAATTTATTTGTTAAATTAGGAGAAATTTTAAGAGTAATTTTAAATAGGAAGTATTATTTTATTTGATACAGATTTCGATAAGATTGAATTTAATTTTCATTTAATAATTATATCTGTGTAAGAAGTTTTTAAAAATAAGACATTACTTTTCAAACAACTTTTGAATATCATACAATTTTGCCTTGTATATTCATGGTGTCGGGCTCGGGCTCTGGTAAGAAATAAATCTTTCGAGCTCGGATTTAAAATCGTCGGGTTCGGACGTGCCCGGGCTCCGAAAATTGAGCCCGAATTCATCTCTATTATGCACAACTTCACTTCGGTAGATATGAATAATTAGATTCCCCTATTAATACTTTTCCATAAAATAAAGGGTTTTTTTCTTGTGCTCGATAATATAAGTTTTCATGCTGTCGACTCTTGGACTATAAGGCATGTTCCTGACTATACTAAAAGTAAACAGTTTATACGTTATCCTAACTTAGGACTGATAACACAAGTTACTTTTTGCGTGCTAAAAAATTGTTTTGCCTTTTTAATATTTGTAATTTATATTTTTATCATTATTTTTTTTCTCTCTTTTTATCATTTTTGAACTCTAGAGATTATAATTTAAGTAAGGAATCTTTTGATTGCTGCTTGCTTCAACCAAGGCATTCTTTTCAATACTGCCACATCTCTAATTCTTCTTAAATACGATAGTTGAATAGTATCAACGATCTTCTGTCGTTCGAGCCATTTCATAGATGCTTCCAAACGTTCGTTATGTGATAAACTTGGATTGATTTCAGAGCATTTGTTTTCCTTTTCTTCAAATTATTTTTCCTCATAATTTTCATACACAATGTCTTCATCATTTAAAATCTAATATCCAGGGTCATGTACTTCATTATTTAGTTTCCTTTTCTTCATAGCTTAGGATTCTTCTTATTTCGTTTATTATTTTACTTTCCTCATTTTCTAATTCACTATCACTATCAGTTTTTTTTCTATTTTTTATAATTCTATTCCAAGCCAATGGATGATTGGGAGTTCCGTTAAAATTTTATTTTCTGAGAAATAGACTGTACGGAAAGCTGGAAGTTCGATTTAAAAATTTGTTTGAAAGAAATAGGCTGTTAGGATAGTTGAAATATTCCGATAATAGACTCTGTACTGTAATTGCTAAAATATTTTTCATCAAATTTTGAGCTTAAAATGGCAAAGAATCTATTCGAATAAATCTATTCTGGGGGGGGGGGGGGGGGGTTCAAACTTCCATGCCCTGCTTTGAACCAGAAACCCTTTGAAAAGCAAGCAAATGTGTTACCACTAAACCACATAATCTGCTAGAAGAAAAAAAATGGAAATTAAGGTTTTGTGTTAAAATTTAAATCGCAGAAATGTCGGATGGGATTAAATTAATCCATTTAATTAAGATTATCTAAGAGTTTTTCAAAATTTTATGATTTGCATGTGATTGGAGGTATTCAGCTATAAGTACGCAAAATGTCGAGTCTCTAACTTACACAGTTCCCGTGAAAGAATTCTGAGAGACAAACAAAGGAGTGATTCTAAAAGAGTTTACTCAGATGAACGAAACCCTAAAAATTAATGTCCACCTGGTCCGATCCGATACAGGGATGTAGCCAGAAATGCAAAAATAGGAGGGGGGGGGGGGGCAAGAAAATTCAAGGTGAGGTGCTCATATTTTCTCTCTCTTTTTTTCTTTCTCTGACAAATGCACACACAAACATGTTTTAGGCAATATGTTTCTTATTAAATGGTTTGTAATAATTTCTATTTATGCCAAGAAAAGATTAGGATGCAGAATGAAAAATTCGAGAGTATAATTATTGCAAAATTATACATCCTACTATCTTCATATGTACAAATAAGGATGTGCGAGTGTTGAAACACTATTCACTTAAGTGTATAAACAGTGAATAAGTGAATAAGTTTAATAAGTGAATAAAGGGTATTAACACTTTATTCACTTACTAAACACACTCTTTGTATAAATGCTACAATTTTGTGCTTCGACAAAACGTGGGCCTCAAAACTAAATTCGTTTTTTTTTAAACAGAATTTTATTTGAATTTTAAAAACAGAAATTTCTTTAATGACTTTGGAATCTTTTCCAGTGAAGGCTCAAAATATTTTAGGGGGGTGAACTCCCCCTTACCCATTGGCACCCCCCTAGTTATGGCTCTGATTCGATATGAAGGTAAAGGCCTCGCAAAAGTTCTCGCACCCGGCCTCGCCTTTGCTAGGGACGGCTCTGGCCCCAACAAACAAACTTCACCTCTTTATAATATAGATAGACAAACAAAGAAACAAACTTTACCTGTTTATAATATAAGTATAGATTAATAAAGCTGAGTTACAATGACATTATAATGAGGCTGATATTTGGTGCTAAATATTACAGTTACTATTTTAATTTTATGAGGGAGAATTTTTAAACTGGATAATCCATTAATTTTTTTCTGAAAATCTGCCCTCTCCTCCCTCCCTAATATTTTATTGTATAGTAAATGTAAGGGGCTGGTAACTTAAAAATTTATAACTAAAACTTTATTTATCGTAAGACACTCATACTTTGTAGGATAAAAGAAATCTTTATGACGGTGTTGGGGGGGGGGGGTTACCGAAGGACGGTAATTTTAATATAGCGCAAATAAAAGGTCTAATAACCCAAAACTTGTGAACTCGGATATGAATTGTCGAACTAGACAAATTTCGTATAGTAAAACGCAATTGTCTTAAGGGATAGGGAGTTTCTCGATTTTCTATAGAAGCCCATCATATTTTAGTCTACACCTATATTATAAAGGGGAAAAGTTTGTTTATTTGTTTGCAGCGGCTAATCTCCGGAATTACCGAACCGATTTCAAAAGAAATGGTACCAAAATTATGGTGTTCGCCCGGAATCAAACTTAGGCTTTATCTTATGTCGATGCCACAAATCCAAAGGGGATGCAGGAGCAAACAACGTTCTAAAAATGCAATTTTTATGTTACTGAAAGGACTACAAGCATGATATTTAGCGTGGTAATTTGTTTGTTTGTTTGTTTGTAAGGGCTAATCTCCGGAACTACCGAACCGATTTCAAAAGTAATGGCACCAGCACCAAAATGATGATGTTTGCCCGGAATCAAACATAGGCTATATCTCTATGTCGAGAAAGAAAAATATGACATTGCACATCAAGTATGCTGCACTTTCCATTTTCCATCCAGCAACCATTTTTTTTTGTTTTTTGTTTTTTTTTTATTGTTGTAAAGTTTAACGTCATAAATTGCTACCAAATGCAATAAAAGTTTAAGAAATAATAATCATGACACTGTGCGTCGATTATGCTGCACTTTCCAACCACTTTTTTCAATTTTTGCATTTTTGATTGTATTTCAATTTTTACTACTTATGCTGTTAGCAAATGGAATAAAGCGTTAAGAAAGAGAAATTATGATATTACACATCGCTTATGCTGCACTTTTCAACCACTTTTTTTTCAATTTTGAATTTTTGATTGTATTAAGTTATTGTATTGTTATAAGTTTAACAACTTATACTGTTTCCAGATGGAATAAAATATTAAGAAAGAAAAAGTATGATGTTGCTCTTCGATTATGATGCACTTTCCAACCATTTTTAAAAATTTTAATTGTATTTAAAGTTTAACAACTTATATTGTTATCAAATGGAATAAAAGTTTAAGAAAGAAAAATCATGAAATTGTGCATCGGTTATGCTGCTCTTTCTAACCACTTTTTTCATTTTTTGAATTTTTGATTGTATTTAAAGCTTAGCAACTCATACTGTTACCAAATGGAATAAAACGTTAAGAAAGAAAAGTATGATATTGCATATCCATTACGCTGCACTTTCGAACCATTTTTTTAATTTTTGATTGTATTCAAAGTTTAGCAACTCATACTGTTACTAAATGGAATAAAACGTTAAGAAAGAAAAAGTGTGATATTGCATAACAATTATGCTTCACTTTCCAACCATTTTTAAAAAAATTTATTTTTCAATTGTATTTAAAATGTAACAACTTATATTGTTACCAGATGTGATAAAACGTTAAGAAAGAAGAAGTATGATATTGCGCATCGACTATGCTGCACTTTCCAATCACTTTTTTCATTTTTTTTATTTTTCGATTGTTACTAAATAGTAACAACGTAAATTGACACCAAATGGAATGAACTTCTGGTAATGGTGAAAACATCTTTAGGCGCGTTGGGCATTTTTGAGATGAGAAAAAAAACCATTGAACTCACGGCACCGTAATAGACACCTCTGTATATAAGTATATATGTTACAGGCCAAACCCGATTTTAGGCCAAACTAGATTATCCTAGGCCAAACTAGTCTATCCTAACGCCCATCGGATAAACTAGTTTTTCCTAGGCCAAACTAGTCTATCCTAACGCCCATCAGATAAACTAGTTTTTCCTAGGCCAAACTAGTCTATCCGAAAGCCCATCGGATAAACTAGTTTTTCCTAGGCCAAACTAGTCTATCCGAACGCCCATCGGATAAACTAGATTTTCCTAGGCCAAACTAGTTTGGCCGAACGGTCATTAGGATTGTGATATCGGCCGGCTCCGTGATGTCGACGCCAATAAGTCTGCGATGACGTTCTATGCCTAGTGCCATGAGGTCTGAAAACGGTCCGCTCCGTGATTTTTTTTATTTATTTATTTTTTTTTTGAAAGAGACTTTTTGAAAGTAACTTTTCTGTTTAAAATGGAACTGAAACGAAGGGATTCAGTTGTTGCCTGTTGCGCAGCAAGGAAAGAACGTTTTTTTTTCGGCGGGCTCGGGTGTGAGCCGTATATAGTTCAGGTTTTAAAGAACATCGGTGAAGGGTGTTCAAAACCTCATGCCCGGAAGGGGCTGTATATTCTCAAGTGCTTTTCCTTATGGATATATGTGTAAATTAACTGTACATAATTGTAAATAGCGCAGTGTGGTTATGTATATAGTTTTCATCGTGTACTCTGTGTGTTGGTTTTATTAAAGTGAATTGTGAAATTCTACATAGAGTCAGAGTACCTTTAGTTACGACGTCACAGCTAGTAATATATAAAATTTATTGGTGGCAGCGGTGGGATACAGGAACTGAAATTAAAAGTTCCGCGAACTCATCATCTCTCTGGTATTATTTCGAATGCGGACTGAAAACGCATCATCTCTCCTGTATTATTTTGGATGTGGACTGAAAACTCATCATCTCTCCTGTATTATTTTGAATGTGGACTGAAAAGTTGTGTCGGCCATTGAAATCAGCGTTCGAAGATAGAGAATTTCAGCTCGGAATATTAAAGAATCGAACGGTGAGTCCCTATTGTTTCTCTTGCGCGCTGAATTTTGGGGAGGTCTCAATACCATACGCTTATGTTGGAAAATTAAAATAGCGTGTTTCGTTTAGTTTTCTTTTTTTAAGGTTATTGCACAAGAGTATTTTCGTGATTTATTATTATTATTATTCTTTGCTGATTGCTGTTTTGTTTTAAAAGTAAAACAAAATAAGAAGTGTAAAAGTAGTAAAATATATTAAGTATTTTAAATACATTTTTATTTTTTGCATAAAGAGTAAAATAATTTTCATTGCACGAGTAATACGGTTATGAACTTAATTGTTTTTTTACAGTGTAAAGTTTATTAAATTAGAAAGTTGAATTTACTGAAATTACTATTGACTTTTTCGTAGTGCATTAAAGCAATGTGATTTAATAAAGTAAATGAATGTACTGAGTCTTTATTATTTTATTGTGCATTTTTTTATGAATACTTTAGTTACGGTTTTAATTATTAACTGTGATTAGAGAAAAGTGTTACTTAGTTGAAAAAAAATTTTTTGTTTTTCTTTGGTATTTTAATGCTATTGTGCTCAGGAAAAATATAGAAATATTTTGTAATTGTATTTACTTTTTTGTAGTGAGATATTTTTCTGAGTTTGATTATGGCTTCATTCTTGAATAGGCAAAATAAAGATGTATTGCTTTTGCTCGCAGCAGAATTTGATACCGAAATATCTGCTGACATTAAAAAAGTGCCTTTAATTCAGGCAATTTTGAAAGCTTCTGATTATGATGAGCAAATTGCAAAAGATATGTTAGAAGGAATTTTAGAAGAAAGGGAAAAATTAGCAGAACAGGAAAAATTAAATAAATTAGCGGAACAGGAAAGGTTAGATAGATTAAAGCGCGAAGAACAGGAAAGTTTAGAAAGAGAGAAAGATAGACAATTGGAATTAGAGAAGCTGCGATTACAATGCAGTGCAGATAGTAGCTCATTAGTTTCCCCTGATTCTGTGATAGCTGAAAATAAGGATAAAAGAGTGAGTTTAAAGGATTTAGTTCCAAAATTTGACCCAAAATCAATTGATATTACCTTGTTTTTTATGATTTTTGAGAGTCAGGCGTCAAAAGAGAAGTTAGGAGAATTAAATTACGTTTCCCAACTTATACCTTTGTTACCTGTAGAGGTAGCTGAAATTATTGTAAAAGAACCCTTAGAAAAAAGGGATGATTACCAGCATATCAAGAATGTTTTGTTAAAGAGATTCAGATTAGGAGCAGGGGCCCTGAAAACAAAATTTGAGACTCATCAAAGGAAGGCAGGTGTGTTATGGACTGAGCTTGTTTATGAATTAAGAGGGTATTTAGAATACTGGTTAGAAACTGTTGAAGTAAATGATTTTGAATCACTCAAAGAACTTATGCTCACAGAGCAGGTTAAGCGTAGAGTTCCTTTCGCGATTAAGGATAAATTCCTCGATGAATGGGATGAGATTAAGACAGCGTCATATTTAGCAGAAAAATGTGATAAATTTGAAAGTGTGAGAGGGAATGTTAGGAAGTTTGATAACAAAACGTGGAATAATAAACCATACTTTAGAGAAAGGAATGGGCAAGATAGTGCTAGAAGTAAAGGGGATCAGGTAGTTAAATCAGGTGGGGTTGATAAAAGAGATAATGTGCGTAGGGATTTGGGGAATAAAGATAAATTTGATAGAAAAAAGCCAATTATTTGTTTTCAGTGTAATCTTGCAGGGCACATTAGGCCAGATTGTCCGGATTTAAAACGCAAAAGTTCTGGAGATTTAGTCAGTCACGTGGACGTAGGTGTAAGTTTAGGACAGTGTTTTACACCTTATTTGAAAAAAGCAGAAATTAATGGGATAGAACGAAATTATTTAAGGGATACAGGGGCTGGAATTGATCTTTGTGACCGTAGTTGGATAGATAATGATGATTTAATTGGGGAAGTAACGTGGATAAAGCAACCCTTGGATAATGCGTGTAAATGTTTGCCCTTGGCGAGAGTTACAATTAAAGGAGATTTTGGAATGGTGATTACTAAGGCAGCTGTGATACCGACAGAATTAGAGCAAGGTTATTATTTGCTGGGAAACAAGACAGCTGAACTTATTGAGGAATCAAAAGGTAATCCTGTGTTGGTAAATGCTGTAATGACGCGCAGTCAGAAGCGGGAACTCGAAAGGGAAATATCCGTGGTTGAAGTTGAGAATGGATTGGATTTGGAGGATGGAGATAAGGATGAGGTGGAGTTTAAAGAAGAGGAGGAAGGGATGGTTATACCGGAAAAGTTAGAGACGGAGACAGGTTTGGTTAATGTATCAGCGGAGAAATTTAAAGAAGAGCAGAAAAATTGCCCTTCACTTAAGCAGTTGTGGGAGAAAGCTAAAAACTCTAATGATAAAGAATTTTGTATTAGGGAAGATAAGCTTGTACGGGTGTCGCTATCAAGGACAGGTGAGGAGAAAATACAATTATGCGTACCGGAAATTTATCGAAGAGAAATTTTAGCATTGTGTCATGAGCAGGTATCAGGACATTTAGGTACGACAAAGACAAAGGATAGAGTCCTTAGGTATTACTTTTGGCCAAATTGTTATCAAGATATTGAAAATTACGTAAAAACTTGTGATCCATGCCAAAAGGTGGGTAGTAATAAAGATAAGCGTAAGGCCCCTTTAAAACTGGTACCAATAATTTCCGAATGTTTTTCTAAGATAAATCTGGATGCAGTAGGTCCCTTACAAACTAGTAATAAAAATAACAAATACTTAATTACATCCATTTGCCTTGCTTCTAAGTATCCGGATGCCATACCGGTGGTAGATATCACTTCCACTTCCGTTATTGATGCTATGTTGCAAATTTTCGCGAAAACGGGCTTTCTGAGAGAGGTACAATCTGATTTAGGAAGGTCTTTTACGAGCGAGTTAACGACCGAATTCTTTCAAAAATTTGGCATAAAAGTGTCCCATAGCTCAGTCTGCCATCCGGAGTCCAATTGTGTGGAAAGATTACATTCTACATTAAAGAAAGCCATTAAAGCCTTATGTCTCGAATCAGGTCGTGATTGGGAAGAAGTTTTGCCTATGGCACTGTTCGCTTTAAGAACAGTAACGCATGAAAGCACGGGGTTTAGTCCCGCTGAACTCGTTCACGGGAAGAATTTGCGTATGCCACACACTTTGGTGTATGAAAATTGGATGGGTGACGAGAGTACGGACCAAAATGTGGTGGATTATATTTTGAACCTGACAAATAGATTGAAAAGATGTCAGGAGTTGGCAGTCAAGCGCATTGAGGAATGTCAGGACAAGCGGAAATTATGGTATGACCGGAATGCAGTGATAAGAAAGTTCAAGGTTGGGGACCAGGTGTTAGTTTTGGCAACCTCTAAATCTCATAAGATGGCTGTAAATTGGATCGGGCCAGGTACGGTCACGGGAGTAATTTCGGAAACGAATTATACCGTTGACTTACCAGAAAAGCGAAATAAGGCGACAATCTATCACGTTAATTTATTGAAACCTTATTATAAGCGGCCGGAATTTGTTAATCTGGTAATTGATATCGATTCGGAAGAGGTGGAAGAAGATGCCGAAATACCGTACCCCATGCCAAACCCCACACAAATTGATTTTTGGGAAATCGTGGACAACAGTGGGCTAGAGAAAAGGGCGACAGAAATTCAAATTAATAATTTTAAGGAAGTCATAGAGCGAAATAAGAAAGTGTTTTCTTCGGACCCGGGACGTACTCATTTAGTAGAGATGGATATAGAATTAGTTGATGAAACGCCGGTGAGAGCCAAATCTTATAGAATGTCGCCGAGGCAGATAGAAATTTTGAGGGAGGAGATAAGAAGATTATTAGACTTAGGAGTAGTTGAGGTAGGGCAGTCCGATTTTACGTCCCCCATGATTTTGGTAGAGGTTCCGGGAAAAGATCCTCGTCCTTGTGTGGACTATAGAATACTAAATTCCAAGACTCGAACGGAATTTTTCCCACTCCCGAATATAGAGGAGGTAGTAGAAAAGGTGAGTTCTGCGACCTTTATTACGGTGATGGATTTAACCAAAGGTTATTTCCAAATACCACTGACCAAAAGGGCCCAAAGGTACGCTGCATTTGTGACACCTTTTGGGGTATTTTTGCCTAAGGTCATGATGTTTGGTCTCGTGAACGCTCCTTTCTACTTCTGTAAATTAATTTCTATGGTTCTGGGAGGTCTGGAATCGTTTGCCTTGCCGTACATTGATGATATTGCGGTGTTTTCACTTACTTGGGAAAGTCACATGAAGGATATAGCCGAGGTCCTAAAGCGCTTATTAGAGGCCGGTTTAACAGTGAAACCCACAAAATGCAGATTTGCACAAGAGAGCGTGAAGTTTTTAGGTCATGAGGTAGGTTCGGGAAAGAGGTCCCCCAGTGACGTAAAAATTAAAGCAATTTTAGATTTTCCAACACCCTCAACTAAAACACAAGTAAGGTCATTTCTGGGAATGACAGGCTACTATTCTCGTTATATAAAAGATTATGCAATAATCGCGGTTCCCCTGACTAATATCTTGAAAGGGAAAGTAAAAAAAGAAAAGATAGAGTGGAAAGAGGATTGTGAAAAGGCATTTCAGGAATTAAAAAGGAGGTTGACCCAGAGTCCTGTTTTATATGCCCCCGATTATAGCCAAGAGTTTATTGTGCAGACCGACGCAAGTTTATATGGTGCTGGTATAGTTCTGTCACAGATTCGTGATGGGGAAGAGCATCCCATTTTATATTTAAGTAAGAAATTTTCTAAAGCAGAGCAGAACTACAGCACTATTGAACGCGAATTAGCAGCGATTGTATATGGTCTTAAAAAGCTGAATCATTATCTGGATGGGCAGCGGTTTGTTATACAAACAGACCACAATCCATTGACCTATCTTAAAACAATGATGGGGAAAAATGCTAGATTGACTAGGTGGGCATTATATTTACAGGCATACAATTTTGAGATTAAGCACAAACCGGGAAGGCTTTACGGGAATGCCGATGGACTGAGTAGAACTGAGTACTAGTGTGTGTAAATATTAAAATCCAATCATTGAATTCACTCATTTATATTTATTTTACATATATTGAATTTTATTTAATTGTATTAATTTTGTGTATTATTTAGTATAGAACTTTATGTTGCATATTCGAGAATAGTACTGTGCCGTTCTTTCGGCTCAGATGGATATCTCAGATGAGTAGCTCATTGTGTTTAGTAAAATTTAATCGTAAGTTTTTTTTTAATTATTAATATGCATTTATTTTAATAGTGTTCTGGTATTGTGACCTCTCAGGTTTGGCGTGTCGGGAGTGACGAAGGGCTCAATGCCGTCTTTCCAATCTTCAATTTTCATAGGTGTATGCACCCTATGAAAATCTCTTTAGGGGGAAGGAGCTGTGATATCGGCCGGCTCCGTGATGTCGACGCCAATAAGTCTGCGATGACGTTCTATGCCTAGTGCCATGAGGTCTGAAAACGGTCCGCTCCGTGATTTTTTTTATTTATTTATTTTTTTTTTTTTTGAAAGAGACTTTTTGAAAGTAACTTTTCTGTTTAAAATGGAACTGAAACGAAGGGATTCAGTTGTTGCCTGTTGCGCAGCAAGGAAAGAACGTTTTTTTTTCGGCGGGCTCGGGTGTGAGCCGTATATAGTTCAGGTTTTAAAGAACATCGGTGAAGGGTGTTCAAAACCTCATGCCCGGAAGGGGCTGTATATTCTCAAGTGCTTTTCCTTATGGATATATGTGTAAATTAACTGTACATAATTGTAAATAGCGCAGTGTGGTTATGTATATAGTTTTCATCGTGTACTCTGTGTGTTGGTTTTATTAAAGTGAATTGTGAAATTCTACATAGAGTCAGAGTACCTTTAGTTACGACGTCACAGGATAAATTAGTTTAGCCTGCTATTCATTGGTTTGAACTAGTTTATCCTAGGCCGAACTAGATTGTCCTAGGCCAATTCAATTTGGCGTGATATTTTTTAATCTAAAGACCGCCACGGCGCCAACTTTCTAATTTTGATCTATTTTATCCTAGGCTGATGCAGTTTGACGCGATTTTAGCTCACAGATTATCAACGCCTGAGAGCTAATGTGCTCGCAGATTCTGTGTGTGTGTATGTAACCATTTACGTGCGTATGGCCGTGTGTACGTACGTGTGTACGTAATGCGATAACTCCTGATAGAAATATCCAATTTGCTTCAAATTTTGGACATAGATTTAGCCTGATAATGAACTTTCCTGATTAGTTTCAAGAGTTCATTGAATAAAAATAAGGGGAAGTGAACAAACGGCTAATCCGCACCCCCCCCCCCCCTCCTTAATTTTGTTAAGTCAGTTTTCCATGCAAAATGATCAGATTTTATTAAAATTTTAGGAATAATATCATTTTGATAAGGTACATCCATGATCAGTTGTGGGTGTTCATTGTTTACGTATAAAGAAAGGAGCAATGGGAGGTAACATTCTTAATTTATATAAATAGGTTTTTCACAGAGAATTTACCGATTTGTTTTAAATTTTGGATATAGGTTCCTTCTGATAAGGCGTTTACCTGATTAATTTGGGGAGTTCTGAGTTTAAATATAAACGTAGAACGGATTTTTTTTTTCAATCGGATAGAAACTTTCGGTTTTATGAAAAGATTTTTAATTCGCAACAGATATTGGTTTTTGCATACATCACTTCAGGCGAAATTGTTCATATTAAGAAACTAAATATCCGAATCCTTTTAAAAATAAGAAAAAGCTTAAATACAGCATGACACTTGAAATTTAGGATGGGGGGGGGGGGGGGGTAGAGTAAGAGGACGCTAGATTTTTTTTTTTAAGCTCAGCACTTTTTAAGGTTTTGTTTTAGCCGATAATTAAATATTACCATTATTTGAAACTTTTAGAAACATAATAAAACATGATGTTAAATATTTAAGAAAAAAGATGGCGCGTCAAATACCACTATTTTCTATTAGTAATTTTTGTAAAAATGTTAAATTCTTGTTGGAACTGTTTGAAACTTTGTGCTAGTTTATAACACATGATAAAAATTGTAAAAAAAGTCCCATTACGAAAGGGAAAGAGGGAGGGGGATGAAGAAAATTAGGAAATATAATAGAAATTCTAGGTTGATCTAGTTGATAGTTGATCTAGTTGATAGTCTAGTAGATAGTCTTAGTTGACTTTAAGATAGTTTATGACACATGATATAAATTTATAGAAAAATGTTCCGCGTTTAATGCCACTATTGACGAATAGTGATTCTTGCAAAAATCTTTAATTCTTGTTTTGCAGCACCGCGACATCGAGTAACATATCTACTGATAGATTGTTTAACGGAGTTTCCTTCATATACAGTTTTGTTGGCAATAGGGTGCGCTCCCTGGTGATGGAATGTGGAACTAATATAACGTGAGCACTCTGGTGTTGGAATTTGGAACTAATACAACGCGATCTAGTTCAAACAAGCTGGCTTCACCTGCTGTTGGGCTCCTTATTTTATATAAAATCTCAAATCGGACGTATGTTAAGCGAACGAACCTCGAAGAGAAAGAAACATGATGATAAATATTTAAGAAAAAAGATGCGGCATCGAAATATCACTATTTTCTAATAGTAATTTCTTTTTTAAATGTTAAATTCTTGCCGGAACTTTTTGAAAAATCACGACAACGTCTTTCAAATTCTAACTCAATCTGAAATTTGATGAAAATCTGTGTATTAGTACTATTTGAGATAGAATTATCGCAGAAATCATAAAAAAATTGCATAGAAGCGCTAGCTATTGATCCATTTACTCTAAAAGCAAAATAATATTAATTTATATCAGGGACTAACTGAATTTGAAGTTTGATGAAAATCCGTGCATTTGTTCTTGAGATAGAACTATTGCGATAATTATGAATAATATCACATAGCAGCGCCACCTGTTGTAAGATTTACTCCAAAAACTAAAAAGTACTTTTGTAATTTTTATATCAAGGACTAACATAATCTGGAGTTTGATGAAAATTAATGCATTAGATCCTGAGATAGAGCTATTGCAATAATTACGAATAATACCGTTTAGCAGTGCCCCCTTTCGAGAGATTTACTCTAAAAACTACAGAATACTAATTTTTATCAGAGACTTACTGAATCTAAAGTTTGATGAAAATTCGTGCATTATTTCTTGCGACAGAGCTATTTCAGTAATCGGGAAAATTGAGCACAACAGTGCCACCTATTGAGCAATTAATATAAAAACGTAAACAGAATTAGTTTATATCACGAATTTACTGAATCCGGAAGTTTGATGAAAATCCGTAAATAAGTTATTGAAATAATGTTGATGCATATCGGTAAAATTGCAGTTTAGAAGGGCCATCTGTTGAACGATATACATGAAAATGTAATCAGAATCAATTTATATCAGGGACTATCTGAATATAAATCTATATTAAATTCCGTTCATTAGTTCTTGAGATATTGATATCTTGAACTATTGTAAAAATTGTTAAAAATGCAGTATAGCATAGCCATGTTGAGTGATTTACTTCAAAATAGAAACAACACCAACTCATCTCATGGACGAACTGCATCTGATGTTTGATGGAAATTTGTGTATTAGTTATTAAGATAAAGCTAATGCGTAAATCATAAAAAATGCAAAACAGCAGCTCCACCTGATGAGCAATTTACACCAAAAAACTAATCAGCATCAATTTAGATCAGAGACTACCTGAATGTAAATTTTTATTAAATTTCGTGCATTAGTTCTTCAGCCGCATCCCTACAGCTTGCGACAGCGTATAGCAGGTGTGCTGCACACGTACTGCCGAATGCCCTCTTCCTTTTCGAACGAACTTCGATGCGAACGAAATTCAAATCGTAGCAAGCGTGCTGAATACGCACCGCCGAATGTAATCCTCCTTTTCCAAAGAACCTCGAAGCGAACGAATTTCCAAGCATATCCCCGCTGCTCACGCCAGTCAGATAGCGGCCGAAGCCAACAAGTTTTAACTAAGCCACATTATATTAGTTCCAATGGCGGATCTAAGGGGGGGGGCGATGGGGCGATCGCCCCCCCTTGAGTTCAATAAAGACTCTGAAAAGCGATATTAGATGCCCGCACGGTAAAAAGATTGGACTTAAATTCGAGACTGGCGCGGCCCGACCCGGGCCGCGCCATTTTTAAATCACAGACCTGGGTCAGGTCTTTACACTTTCAGAACCGCGGCGGGTCGAGTCTTACTTTTTCCTGTAGAGCGGGATCGAGCCACACTTTTCTTTTCAAGGCGGGTCTGGCGTGGATTTCGTTACGCTCGGTCTGGGATCGAGCCAGACCATAAGGGGGGGGGGACCAATGGCGGATCCAAGGGGGGGGCGAAAGAGCGATCCCTCCTTCAGCTAATAAAAGTTTCCTAAAAAGACATGCATCCTCGCAGGAAATGAATTGAAGCCTAGCTCGAGTCCGGCGCGGCCCGGATTTTAATTTCGCGAGGCTCGGGCTGGGTCAGGTCTTCTTGCTTTCAGAATCGGGCCGTATCGTGTTCATTATTTTTCTGAAGATTTAGGTCGGGCCCAATGGCGGGTCTGAGGGGGCGATCGTCTTCACTTCTTGGGCTAATAAAAGTTTTCCAAAAATACATGCATCTTTGCAAGAAATGAGTTAGATCCTAACTAGAATCCGGCGCCCCCCCTTCCCCCGGGCCGCGTCTTTTTAAGTTCGCGAGGCTCGGGCTGTGTCTGGTCTTACCGCATTCAGAATTCAGCCTTCATTTATTTGATACTATCATGATCATTATTTTTCTGCAGATTTGGGTTGGTCCTGACTTATTTTTCTTCCAGATCGAGCCTGGCCTGGACTCATTCTTCTTAAATGTCTGCATTAGAGATGACACAGGTTCAGACTTAGACCATGTACGATACGAGATCGTGCTCTGTTTTTTTGCTGGTTTACTGATTCGGGCTCATTTTTTCTGAAATCTGAAAAAAAAAAATTGAAGGGACATGGACATATGGGCCGAGCCCATAAAAAAAAATAGCGGGCCCACTCGGCCTTTATAAAGATTTAAGCAGAAACGTTAAAATATGAGCTATTTTCATTTATATGGGTTTAATGAGAATAAGTATAAATGTGCGTCACCAGCCGATACTAGTTTGGCAACATCAATACAGAAATGTAACTTTTACAGTGTAGGGATCATCATCGGAGAATTATATTGTGTGTAACCCAGGTTTAATGTTTTTTTTAGCAGGCTCGTACCAGCCCGAGATCAGGCTTGCATTGTTTTTCTACATATAGACGAGCCGGGCTGGAACTAGACTTAATTGTTCTCAAGATGTGTATGACGGACAATATGCAGCGCCGTGCGAAAGGGAGGAGGGGCGAAGGATGCGGTCGGCCCGGGCGCGGAAATTTAGGGAGCGTCAAATTTTTGGCCTGTCATAAGAAAAAGTTGGGTCGGGGGGAGCGCCACATTTTGCTTTGCCTCGGGCGCAGTTTTCTCTTCGCACGCCAAATGATTGCAGGTTTTTCTACCTTCTCATGCTGTCGCTTCTAGAAATTCTATTGAAAACGATAATTTTCACAGTATTTTCTTAAACCGCTTATCAAAAATGGATAACGCCATAG
This sequence comes from Maratus speculifer, assembly GCA_964019185.1. Classification (NCBI taxonomy): domain Eukaryota; kingdom Metazoa; phylum Arthropoda; class Arachnida; order Araneae; family Salticidae; genus Maratus; species Maratus speculifer. Next base: position 251,398,836 of record OZ025298.1, read on the forward strand.
CGTCTATATAAAAACACCTGCTAATCCTGCTAATGCGATCCACAACATAAACATTAGTTAACCCGACCAGCAGCAAAAAAAGGAAGTCAAGCGGACCCAAACCCGACCCACAGCAAAAACTAGAAGTCAACCGGACCCAGACCCGACCCGCATCAAATAATAAAAGCAACATGACCCGCAGTGAAAAAATTAGCCCCAACCCACGCATTAAAGTCGAGTCTCCAAATTTCTAAAATCGCCCCTGCCTTGAGGACTCTCCAGATCCGCCCTTGATTAGTTCCTCATTCCAACACCAAGGAGCGCACTCTAGGGTAGATGTGCCAGTAATGGGCCACCTTAAGGAATTTCTCTAAAAAATAATTTTTTATTAATAGTTATAATTATTGTATTCCAATTTTTTTCATATTAGATTAATCCTTCAACAATATTTAACTAATCCCACAGTTACATTTCCCAATAGAAATAAAAATTTCATTTTAAATAATAGAAATATGTCTAAACACCCAAATGCCCAGTAATGGGCCACCTATGTTCCAGTAATGGACCGCCTATGTTCCAGTAATGGGCCACCCTACAAAAAATAACAGGTAATTATTTTTAGGTGCGTTCGTAATTATGTAAATAGGTAGCACCTATAATTGTCGTTCAGTCTGTCTGTCCGTTTGTCTGACAGTCTATCTGTCCGTTTGTCTGTCCGTCTGCATATAACAACGGAAAACTATCCAACCGAATCGTTTGAAATTTAAAATACATAATTATTACATAATTTTGTCGAGTCACTTCAAATTTTATGAAAATCGGATGGATAGATCAATTACAGGGACATTCAAAAGGATTCCGTTACATTACGGTCAATAGGGAAAAAAGTTTAAATGCATTTTAATCGTTTGAAATTTAAAACATATAATTATTGCGTAATTTTGTCGAGTCATTTCAAATGTTATGAAAATCGGATGCATAAATCAATTACAGGGACAATCAAAAGGATTCCGTTACATTACGGTCAATGGGGAAGAAGTTTCAAATGCATTTTAATGATGTTACACTCATTCGAACATAATAGAATTGGCATGAATCTATGAAATATATACTAAAATATGCATTCTGTACAATCTGTGACGCAAAGAATTTTTATTATTAAATTACAGGGCTACACAAAAGTATTCCACTATATAATGCTATACGGGGAAACATGGTTTGGTGCGTGTTTTAATTATATTCAACTATTTCACATTTTATGAATAAGATATACGTTGCTGAGGTGTAATAAGAATTACTATTCCTGTATATTTACAGAATTTCAACCAATATACTGTATCCGAAGTACTATTTACTATAAAAGCAAGATCTGAATATTTTTAAAACTTTGTTATCGTACGAACGCACCTCATTTGCTACGTTCACGTGCAATTTCCAACTTGTTCTTTTTATGTCTGCGTAAGTCGCATCTTCTTCTTCCTCAGAATCCACATTATCCTCTTGTATACAAAATTCGGCCTTTTTGAAGCAATTGTAAATTGTTTTTTCTTCAATTACCCCCATTGATCCCGTTCTTATATGTATAACTATTCAATTAACACTGTTTTGAGAAGGATGTTGAAAGGTGTGTGAAAGGAGGGGGTTGATGAATTTGTTGGACTTAAGGAACAAGAAAATTCAAGCAGAGGAGTAATATAAAAAAAACTCAGCACTGAACGATAAATTAGGAATAAGAGATGGAAATTTGATTTCATGTGATTTCGAAGTATTTTTTTACAACTGAATAAAGAACATTTCATGAAAATATTCGTTATATGGAGATAGATATTTCGCTAATGGAGACTGTTTTTAATGTAATCATGGGAAAAGGGGAACATTCCTACTAAAAATTCGTTATATAGAGAAATTCGATGTATGGAGTTTCGTTATAGAGAGACTTGACTGTATTTATAAAGAAATTGTCTTTATTAAATTCTAGTAAGTAAAATTTAAGTCTTAAATTTGTTTATTTAGTTTTCAGTTAAATCAAAATATTTTATCACTACTGAAATTACACTTTTAGTATTGGTCACTTGGGTGGCCCATTACTGGCAAATCACGAAATAAGCAATCCAGTAATGGACCACCCCTCCTAAAATCTTAAAAATAAATAAAATTTTGTAAATGGCCATTGGTATATTAAATTCAATGTTTTATATTGCTAACCAAACAAAAACATTCAATTTTTACAGAAAAATAAAAAAGATATAAAACTAAGTAAGTAAAGTCTGCTCTTAGCATGTTCATTAAGATTTTCAGTGAAAAACAGAAAAACTGTGAAACTTTATTTTCTGCTTCTTAATTGTTTTGACGAAAAGTGTAAAAAAATAATCCAGCTTATAAAGCATGCAAGGTAGAGTTCAGAAAAAAATAATAAAAGCTTAACTATTATTTATGATTTTTTTATAAACCAAAAAGTGCGAGGTGGCCCATTACTGGAAGGTGGCCCATTACTGGCACATCTACCCTATTATTAACAAAACTGTATCTGAATGAAACTCCGTTAAACAACCTATTTAGTAGATATGTTACTTGAGTTCGCGGTGCTTTAAAAGCTAGAATTTCCGTTATATTTCCCGATTTTGTTCGCAAACACACCCTCTTTCACGCCGAAATGTGACTTTTTTTATAAATTTATATCAAATGCCATAAACTGTCACAAATTTTTAAAATGTTACAGCAAGAATATAACATTTTTACAAAAATTACTATTAGGAATTAGTGGTATTTCGATGCGGAATCTTTTTTCTTAAATATTTATCATTATGTTTCTTTCTCTTCGAAGTTCATTCGCTTCAACATACGCCCGTTTCGAGATTTTATATAAAACAAGTGGCCCGATAGCGGGCGAAGCCGGCTGATTTGAACTAAATCGCATCCAAATTCCAAATTTCAACACTTGGGTGCTTGTGTTATATTAATTCCACATTAGTCCGTTATATTAGTTGCGATATATTAGTCCGACATACGTACGTACGTACATAAGTATGTACATACGTACGTACATACATGCGTACATGATTACATACACACATACAGAATCTACGAGCACATTAGCTCTCAGGCTTTGATAGTCTGTGAGCTAAAATCGCGTCAAACTGCATCGGCCTAGGATAAAATAGATCAAAACTAGAAAGTTGGCGCCGTGGCGATCTTTTGATTCAATAAAATCACGCCAAATTGAATTGGCCTAGTACAATCTAGTTCGGCCTAGGATAAACTAGTTCAAACCAATGAATAGCAGGCTAAACTACTTCATCCTAATGACTGTTCGGCCAAACTAGTTTGGCCTAGGAAAATCTAGTTTATCCGATGGGCATTCGGATAGACTAGTTTGGCCTAGGAAAAACTAGTTTATCCGATGGGCGTTCGGATAGACTAGTTTAGCCTAGGAAAAACTAGTTTATCCTATGAGCATTAGGATATACTAGTTTGGCCTAGGAAAAACTAGTCTATCCGATGGGCATTAGGATAGACTAGTTTGAACTAGGCCAAGTTTGGCCTAAAATCGGGTTTGGCCTGTAACATATACATAAATTGTGTATGGTGCGGTATGACTATGAGGTAGGGGGGAGCGGGCGAGTGTCGCGCGCCGCATGTTTGCCTGTGCGCTATTGGTTTGTCTGTGGACCTTTGCTTTCCGCGTTGGGTCCACACTACAGTCGTTTCCGAAATACACGTTGAAAAGTTAGAAAAAGGGAATGCTTTTAGTAGTGCTGCTATACAATTCAACACACGTTTGTGTTAATTCAACATAGATATTATATAATGAAGAATTTTCACGTGTTCAAATTTTATCTAAAAACAATAGATAACTAAAAGATATCACGGGCAGTGAATTTTTTTATTTTTTATTTTGAGCTGTAATTATTGTTTTATAACAGTTTTTACATAGCCCTATTTACCGTGTCGCGAAAACGATACTTTTCCTACGCCGTCAGTTGTGAAGTCATAGTTCGTGACAACACACATGTGTTGATACGCGTTCGGAGGGACTATACGTTGAATACCGCGCTTGGTATACAGTGAAATGAAACCTCCAAATAAGGGACACCTCTACTTAAAGGACAAAAGTTCCAGTCCCATAGCTGTCCCTTGTTTGGAAGTTTCATTGTAATGAAAACACCGAATAAGGGACACCTCTATTTAAATGAAAAAATTTCCGGTCCCGTAGGTGTCCCTTATTCGGGTTTCACTGTATAGACTTTCTTTTTCTCTAGCATTTCCTTAAAAATCAAAATTTAAAAGGGGAGGTGGAATGCGTGCGAACGTTAGCATTTTAGTTAGTTGGTTGGTTTGTGTGTTGGATGGTTTGTTAATTTGTTTGTCTGTTTGTTGGTTGGTTTATTTGTTGGGTTGTTTTTTGTTTGTTGGTTTATTTGTATCATTGTTTGTTTGTTGATTTGTTTGCTTGTTAGTTGTTTGTTTGTTAATTTATTGGTTGGTTGATTTGTTAATTTGTTGGTTGGTTTGGTTGGTTGATTTGATTGTTTGTTGATTTGTTTGTTTTTTGTTGATTTGTTTGTTTGTTTGTATGTTGATTTGTTTGCTTGTTTGTTTGTTTGTATGCTGATTTGTTTGTTTGTTTGTTTGTCTGTATGTATGTTGGTTTTGTTTGTTGGTCGATTTGTTGATTTGTTTGTTGGTTGATTTGTTTGCTTGTTGGTTTGTTGGTTGGTTGATTTGTTTGTTGAGTTGTTTGTTGGTTTGTTTGTTTTCTGTTTGTTTGTTTGTTTGTTTGTATGTTGATTTGTTTGTTTGTATGTTGATTTGTTTGTTTGTATGTTGATTTGTTTGTTTGATGGTTTGTTTTTGGTTTGTTTGTTTTCTGTTTGTTGGTTTGTTTGTTTGTTTGGCTAATCTTCGGATCTACCGAACCTATTTCAAAAGTAATGGTACGAAAATTATGGTGTTCGCCCGGATTCAAACACAAGCTTATTTTATGTCGATGTCGCAAATCCAAAGGGGCTGCTGGAGCAAAAAACGTTCTAAAAATCCGTTTTTTGTTTTACTGAAGGCACCAGCAGCATGAAATTTATTATGGTAATTAGATGGGGGCATTTTGAGCCTCCCCTGGAAAGCATTCCAAGGTCATTAAATGAATCTTTGTTCGGAACATCTAAGTGAAGTTCTGTTCAAAAATCTAATTTAGTTTTGAAGTTTTTTTACAGATTTGCAGAAATACTAAAATGTAACTAAAATAAGAGTTTCAACATTCGCTTTTCCAATTTGCACATATGAAACTAACATGGTGTTTAATATTGCACTAGTTATGCACTCAAATTTTTCATCATCATATTCTTTCTTAGAATAAAATTAAGTTAGTACAATAGTTTAATAAGAACATATTATCTACAATATGAATATGCACTCATTTATCTTTCTGCGTCTTAGGCAGAGAAGGGAAAAATATGAGCCCCACCCCCTACATTTTCTTGAGCTCCCCCTATTATTCATTTCTAGCTACGGCCCTGGAACTCTATAAAGTGATTGTCTGTACTGCCACACGCCGGTCTACCAGTGATGCTTTAAAATTATTTGTTTATTATCTGAAGTGCTTTATAGATTTTTGTTCGATGAATAAAAAGGCGTACTGAAAATTTGCAATTCGGTTGAAAAAATATTAAAATGACATGAAGTTCACATGAAATGACATTGACATTGACATGAAAAGCCTCTTTAATTTATAGACCTACGTTTTCATAATATTTATAATGATGAATCTGTTTTCATAGTCTAATTCTCTTAAACGATAATACAGCAAAGGATTTTAGATATCTTAGAAATAAATGAATCAATTTTGAAAAGAATAACACTAGACAAACTTCATTATATTAAAAATTGATTTTTTCATTTTATTACGGCATTTATTAAATTGAGGAATTCTCATGATATTTTTACGGATTTTTCTTATTCAATCAATGGAGAGTGTTTGTTTAAAAAATAATAAAAGCAGAATATAATTTTTTTGGTCTAAATTCAAAAGACATCACATGAGAAGTTTCTTTCGCTTCAAACGCGATACCAAAAATTCTCACCAAACGGCCATGAGTGTAAGAGTACTTTGCTTTCTAAAATATAAATAGATCAAATTATTATCTATATGCGTTTCTTCAGAATGAGTAACTTTGTTTACAGAGTTTTTGTTTTTTTATATATCATTTAGCAATACCTATATGTTTGTGAAAATTGTTTCAGGGAAAAATAAAAGTTATTCCAAATTTTCAGAAATAAAATTCTTAAATGAAGGGAAATAAGCAGAAAATGATTCTTTCTTAATTGCTATAAAATAATGTCCGAGAATATTTACTTTGATTATAAAAAAAAAAAAATGCGCTACAATTTATCAACAGCTGAATTGCATTAAAACTTAAACTTAACATTTATGAAAATTAGATTAAACAAAGTAGAGATTTTAATTCCCAGTGTACAAAACGTACTGATAAAACGGATTTTTAAAAATTTATTTAAATGAGATTATTTGATTTTTAAACCAAAAAATAACAACAACAAACGAGAGAAATTTATGTTTCAATGCTCTAAATTTATCTCATATAAGAAAGATAAAAAAATTGTTTGTTTCTTTTCTTTTTATGAAAAACTCCTTTAAACGTAAGAGTTCTGACATTATTTAATAGACGTTGAAAAAAAATGAATAAAACTGACTTTTGGCTACATTTTTTTCTATTGGTGTATGGACTTGATATAAGAAAAGGAAACGAAAATAATTGTAAGAGATTAAGGAAATTACCGGTCTTCATCTGCGCAATTATTTGTCACGGAAGTTTTATGTTTTCGATTTTATCTTGGATTTTGTACGCTGACGTATTGTTCAAACCCGATACTCTGAAAAGATCCATAGCAATCAAATTCAAGGCAATGAGCAACGTACTTTTATGGTACAGTTTATGTTTTAAAAGAACTGAAATAAGAGAAATGATTGAGGAGATGCATATTCTTGGTAAAGAGGTCAGAGTTGCCTTGCCTCTACGAATCTCAAAAATGTTTGTCACATGGTTAGCCGCTGACTTTAGTTTAGGGATATTAGTTTACAGTTACAGCGGTGCCAGAAATCTATTTTACAGGAAATATTTCACGTTGGGTTATTATGATCCGTCTAAGTCCTCTACTATGTTTTGTTATTACGTATCCCTAATGATGTATTCAAGCGCACAATCATTCATGACAAGTGTCTGCTGTTTTTATACTTGCTTGTGCTATTTCCTATATAAAATGTTAAGAAAAATTGCCTTTACGGCTAGTGGAAGTTCAAAACCTGAATCAGCAGTCGGCAAAACAACAACAACCATGTGTGTACATTACGACAAAATCATAAACGCACTTAGAAATTTAGAGAATGCCATGTCAAGAACTGTTTTTATTTTACTAGTGACAATGTTCTTGAACATTTTTGCAAGTTTGCACACATTTGTAATCAACGAACCTCAGAACGACATCTTCGGTACACCATTATCAGCGAGGCATTGGTATATGTTTTTCCAGTCGATGTTAAATTTTCTGATAATTTGTTATTTTACCATTCTGATCAACGAAACCGATAAAAAAATGAAAATAACATTGAAAAACTTCATCAAGAAGGGATTTTTTACAAATCGAAATACTTTGGAAGTCTTACGTGTGAGTGCAAACGATAGTGCTTTCACGCTCTCTGCATGGGGATTTTTCCATTTCACAAAGAGTTTTTTGGTGGCTGCATTTGGTGGTGCGTTTACTTATTATATGGTGCTTCTTGGGAAATTTTAATGCTTAGGATCTGATAAAACATGAACTGACATGACAGGCTGTGATGCTGGGCCATTGCTGTAGCTAAAAGTGAATAATAGGGGGTGCTCAAGACCAGGCCCGTAGCCAGGATTTCTTTTCGGAGGGGGCTGAATCTTGGAAAAAAAAAATTTCTGATCTAGCAAACGTAATTTGCATGGTTTAACACGAGAAAAAAAATAAACAAGATCTAACCTAAGATATATTTCTGCATAAGATACTTGATATCTATGTAAAAAAATATTAATTCATATTTTTTCAATTTTTTGGCAATTTATAAGGTTTTTAAAAACAGGAAATGTAGGGAAAACTACAATGAAAATAAAAAAGCACAAACTAAATTATTTCCGGATGACACTCGTGTATCCTATAAGAAAAAATGTTAAAAAATATTGAAATGCAAATAATTTGAATAGGTTTAAAGCAAAGGATTAATATTAGCAAGCGAGTATTGAGTATCTCGCATTACGAACGCAGGGTCTTAAAATGATTAATCCGTAGATGAAATTTATTACACATGTTATCTCCTCCCCCCAAAGAAATAATAATTGTAACGGATATATGTACTCATAAAAACAGTATTTATATTTCATATTCTCTTATTAGAATTAGAATAATTATAAATGCAGTACTCTTGGTACAATAAGTTTACTAATGGTACAGAAACAATATTCATAACTTCTTCTCAGCCTTCTGAGGGTGATTAATTTATCAGTATTTACTGTAATGTCCCAACGAATAAAAATCCTTGTAAAACTACTCAGTTTTTCATCAGCCAAAGCACTTCAAAGCAAAGGTAGGCTCATAGACAGGGGAGCGGCAGCACAAACAATCACCTCACTGATTTCACTGATGAAAATTTAGGATTAGTTAATTCTCGATTCGCATATTAACACGCAGTCGGTCTACCAAATCATATCTTGGTAGAAAACACCTAAAAACCCGATTTTAGTCGTTGACACATAGGTTTACCATTATGTTTTCTTGCTCCAAATCCTCCATTCCCAATCCGCCATATTTTCATACTTTTGGGTGCAGGAAAGCAAAATGGAATCGGATTTTTTGATGTTTTCCACCAAGAAACGACTTGGCAGACCGATTGTATGCGAATCGAGATTTAACTAACCCTAGACTTCATCCATGAACTTAATGAGGGGGTTGAATGTTCTACTGCCTCCCGGTTTTTTCTTTTCATTGTCGAAAAAGACCTTCCAGCAGTAGCTGTTGTCACCAGAATTCTAGCCAAGACTATCAGCAAGTGTTTTATCACAATGTAATACGTCGCATTATAATACTCTAAAAATTGTGGGCTCTGTGTTTGCGTAAACATAAGCAATTCTCCTGCACAATAATTAATATTCAGCTTTCACTTGTGACATTATTGTGAAAATATTGAAAGTAATTCTCTGATATTTTTCCGCTTCCCGAAGGAACAATTTTTTGAAGAAGGACATAGAAATCAGAATGTTTTTATTCGAAATGTGTCTATCATTCAAATTTTGAATAAGACTTTCTATGCCGTGAATAACGACAGTATAATGGTGTAATGTTACATAGGTGTAATATTATTTAGTGGGTATAAGTTGAGGGTTTGTACATGTTGTCTGCTTAAATGTTGGTCTTAGAACCTTTATTTCAATTTGAAAGATGTCATCAACAGTTCCAAGTCAGTTTCGGATGGCGGGAATCAGCATGCTGTTGGTCAATGTGAAGTTTAGCAATTAACTTGAACAATGGACGCATCTAATTTTTGGAGTACTTTTGACGAATTTTATGCTGGATCCACTAACATAACAAGCCATAATTACTGCTAACTGATACGCCTCAGTAAGAGATTTAGACATATCAAGACGAAGTTTATCAGAACGTTGTAATATCACTGAGATGAAACCTAAAATAGCTTCCTGAAATATAGGTTTTGTGAATTTTATATATAGCACACATATATAACATGAAAAAAACAAGCTGTTCTGTTCTTGAAGCATAATAATTTCATCGGCAATCAAGGTTAAACAGATCGCGTTATTTATTTTGTAAATTAGTTCTTTAGTAACAATATTCGAGCGTATTTCAATAATTTTACTTTCAAAGTCTGGGCTGAAGCAGCTTTTTATGATATATCGTTTTAGTTCAACATCTTCAGACTTTGCTCTAAATCTTTAAAGTGCTCGTAGCTTAGTTTTTGTTTTACCAGTTTCTCTAACGTTAGGGGACCATTATCATGATAACATCTGAGCGGCATTTCTTGCTCAACACAAAATATGACTGTAAGAATGTTAGATGTTGCCCTCTAGATCTGTAGAAGGAGATTTGAAGGATTGTCAAAAAATCCTTACATAGGTATATCCATTCCTAAAGGTGATAATTCTTCAAAAGATAAAGAAAATTTTCCAGTCAAACAGGCTACTCTGTGCACACTTTCTTTCTATTAGAGATTCATACACCAGCAATTTACAATAAAGTTGAGTGAAGAGCCTGGGTAACGTCGGCTGTCATGGCCCCCTTTGAAGGTTTTTCGATACCCTATCATTTTTCTTCAAACCAATTCTTTCTTTTTCAAAATTTACAGCTACTGATTTTCTTTTAAATAAAAAGCCCTTTACAATTATAACACCATTTTCAATGATACTTTTTTAAAATCATTAATCATGATGTTACATTATAGTACTTATCAAAGTTTTTGACTCCTTTCTCTACAAATATTGAACATTGACGAATCAAAGTTTTCATTGTATGCATGATATAATATAGAAAGACAAAATTAAGCAAGATCAAATCATGCAAACAAATGTTTTATATTTGATTTCTAAAGTTAACTTATATACATTATACGTGTTTGTACTTACTTTTTCTTTGTCAAATTAATGATATGGAATTACCCTAATCGAAATGTACTGTGCAACAAGACAGTTAAAATTTCGTTTTAACCCCTTGCGGCGCGGTGGTATATCTATGAAACCACTTAATTTTAAATCGCAAACTCCACATTGGCACCGGTATTTTGATTTAAAAAATCGGTTTATCGAATTCCTGCAAAATAGCTTTTTCTTATTTACAAATGTAGTTGTTTTAAAATTCCGGTGTCAGTCATCAATTTCAACACTTAAGCAATGAATTTGCTCTGCACCGCAAAGGGTTAAAATTACTTATATTTTTAATGGTTGATATGAATAAAGAACGATATAGCTGAATGAGCAAGTATGACAAAAAATTGCTATAACTGTAGTTGAATAAATTTATGTGTTAACAGCTAAAACTTTTTAGTGTAACCGAAGATAAAAACATTGTCATTTGTCATTTTTTATTGTCATTAGAGATAACTTTCCAAAGTCTATAAACTTTCGGGAGGGGCTTCAGCCCCCTTAGCCCCCTCCCTGGCTACGTGCCTGCTCAAGACAATGTAGGGGAGGCTCACGTCTTTTTCTCTCTTTCGGCCACATGCATGCCCATAAAAACCTCACACACAAAGAGATATATATGATCAAAGTATTATACTCAGTGTTCTCACTGACATTTGACCAACGTTAGTAATTTGGCTAATTAAAAATTAAAAACATTCGCCAAATGTAAAAAGTATCAGTAAAATAAATTCGCCGTGTGAAGAAAAAAATGTATACATATATCTTTAATCCTTTAATGTACCCCCGTTTCTTTCAATGTGTTATAAAATAACCTAAGTTTTTATAACTGTGACAATGATTGTTATTAATCTATTTCAACTACCCGCGACAAATATATTAAAAATATATATATATGCATATGTATGTAAAACGAAAAAGAAAAGTAAGAAAAGGCAAAAATTGAGCACTAGCAATTTGGCGAATCTAATCACTTATTTACTCGCCAAATGAAGAATTTAGGCGCAATGGCGAGCGACAGCGAGAACCCTGATTATACATAAAGATAAATTAGTGTGTATTCATATTTTAGACAGAAATGTTTCTTATTAAAATTTTTATAAAAACTTAATTTTATTCTAAAGAAAAAAAAAAGAACAGTGTAATAACTAGTGTATAACTATAATGGTGAAATAGTAAGTAATGGTGCCAATATTTAAGCAAAAAGTTTACAGTTCACCTGTTTCAAAACAATTGCAACATTTATTTTTCTTCTTAATATTTCTAGTCCTTAAGGATATTAAAATTGTATTTTATATCAAAAAATATTGAAAAAATCAAAGATGCATTTTGGCGAGTTGTAGAAGGTTGTAAAATATAAACCCCTAACGAATAGTTTGCCATGCTACCCAACTACATCACGTGATGAAGTAAGTGCTGTGATATGATGTGCATATTTGTAGAAGCAAAGGCTTGCCAATCAAAGGCAGATCCAAAAACTCAGGAGGATGCGGGGGGGGGGGGGGATTATACCGAATAACATATAATCAAGACAGTCAAAGTTTCTATTGGTTATGTCATTCCTTGCAGCTAATAATTAAATGGATATGGAATATTTAATGCGAATAAAAATGCTATAGATTCTCAATACCCGATGTCCAATTAACTGGCACACTCGGTAAACCAACCCTCTTATTATGTAATCCCCCTTTTCTTCAGAATATGGCTTATTGTTACATATTGTAATAAAACACCGTAATAACTAGCGATAAAATTGATAAATAAGCTAAAATACTTTGTTAAATCACCATAAAATGAAAAAAATTAAACAGGACGCGTTTCGAGCTATAACAATAACAGCTCGTCATCAGCTAAAGCAAAACACGTGTCAGTAATAAAATTGTTACAATAGGTCTGTCAGTTCAGCAAAAACTGTCGTAAGAAGCGTCGAATCAGATTGATATTTTATAGTGGAAAATAATTTACCTGTAATTTACCGGTTTTACCTGTAAGTTTTGGTTTATTTTGGTTGAATTACTGTAATTTCGGGTGTATAAGCCGCGGATCAAACAATTCTTTTTGGACCCAGAAATCTTATTTAGTGATTGAAGACAAATATTTACGGCAATCTAACTAGTTATATTTGTTTCTTAAAAAATTCTGGGTCAAAAAAGAACTGTTTGATCTGCGGCTTATACACCCGAAATTACGGTATTTTAAAATGCAGAACATTTCTCTTTTGTGATAATGCTTTTCTATGGCAGTTCAGAAGATTTTCAAATTTTCCATTCATTAACAGCTATAAGTATTACACACTTCATTTTCAACATCAAAACTTGCAAAAGTAAGCCTCGATTACGTTGCATGACAATCCAAAAATATTTACGCATGTTACAGTAAGGAAAGACAGACAGATGTCGCACCGATAACTGTACTACATTGCTTGTTAATTAATTTCAAAATAATTAAACGAACTGGCACAGCACAATCCAGTATTTGTCAAAAACAAGCAAGTGGGCCAGTGTGATCGCAGATCGCACAGAGGGTTTCATTTAATATCTCCTTCAAAACATTTTATCATTTAATTAGCAAACGAAAAGTGGTTTTTCTGCGCCATTTCGGATTTATTCATAATCACGCCAACCAGAACAGAATACTGAATTCTTCCCCTAAATGCTGTTGTGGTCGCATACATTTGTTGATTTCTCCATCAGTATCTACAGATTTAGTAAAGGTATGCAAGTAAATAAAATTATGTATAAAAGTAAAATGTTACGAAGCTTAGCATAAATTTAAGGGAGACCAAACCGGTCACCAGAGGCGGCTAGTGATTTAAATGAATAGGAATTTAATAAACAAAAAAAAATGTTTTACTTCGCATGTCAAAATAGAGGATAAATATAATGTAATATCATGGAAAAAAAAAAAAAAAAAAAAAAAAAAAACGTTTTTCACGTGATTTATTTAATCTATCAATTTATGTTACGTACATAATAATTTTATTTAAACTTGCGTGCAACAAATAGAAATAAAACTTCAAAAAACAAGTTGGAAATTGCACGTGAATCGTAGCAAATGAGGTGCGTTCGTACGATAACGAAGTTTTAAAATATTCAGATCTTGCTGATATATGTAGAACGTAACTTTGGATACAGTATAGTGGTCGAAATCTTTGTGTTCCTGTAAATATGCAGGGAGTAATTTTTATTATACTTCATTAATGTATATCTTATTCATAAAATATGAAGTAGTTTAATATAATTAAAGCACGCCCCAAACAATGTTTCCACGTATAACATTATTTAGTGGAATACATTTGTGTGGCCCTGTAATTTAATAATAAATATTCTTTGCATCACATCAGATTGTTCAAAATGTATATTTTAGTACATACTTCATAGATTCATGTCAATTCGATTATGTTCAAATGAGTGTAACACCATTAAAATGCATTTGAAACTTTATTTTTCCCCATTGATCGTAATGTAACGGAATACTTTTGATTGTCCGTGTAATTGATCTATGCATCCGATTTTCATAACATTTGAAATGCCTCCACAAAATTATGTAATAATTATACGTTTTAAATTTCAAACGATTATAATGCATTTTAAACTTTTTTCCCCATTGACCGTAATGTAACGGAATCCTTTTGATTGTCCCTGTAATTGATCGATCCATCCGATTTTCTTAAAATTTGAAATGACTCGACAAAATTATGTAATAATTGTACGTTTTAAATTTCAAACGATCTCGACAAAATTATGTAATAAATATACGTTTTAAATTTCAAATGATTAAAATGCATTTGAAACTTTTTTCCCCATTGACCATAATGTAACGGAATGCTTTTGATTGTCCCAGTAATTGATCTATCCATCCGATTTTCATAAAATTTGAAATGACTCGACAAAATTATGTAATAATTATGTATTTTAAATTTCAAACGATTCGGTTAGGTAGTTTTTGCGTTGTTATATGCGGACAGACAGACAGACGGACGGACTGAGCGACAACAATAGGTGCTACGTATTTACATAAAAATGGACTGATGATATTTAAAAAAATTATTTTAATTTAAATAATAGTCTTTTCCATAATTTTATGATTTGCTGTGTGACAAGAGATATTCACAGAGCCGTCCCTAGCAAAGGCGAGGCCGGGTGCAAGAATTTTTGCGAGGCCTTTTTCTTCTAGAGTCTCATATCGAATTAGGGCCGTAACCGTAACTAGGGGGGTGCCAAGGGGTGGGGTGCACAGACACCCATCTAAAGCATTTTGAGCCTCCTCTGGAAAAGATTTTAAAGTCATTAAAGGAATTTTTGCTCCAAGAATCTAAATGAAATTCTGTTAAAAAATCGAATTTAGTTTTGAGGCCCATGTTTTGCAGAAGTACTAAATTGTAGCATTTGTACAAAAAGTACAAATTAGTGTTTCACTTGCACATCCTTTTTGCATATATAAAGCTAAAAGGATGCATAATTTTGCACTAACTGTACGCTTAAATTTTTCATTCTGCATTCCATTTTTTTCTTAGCATAAAATGAAGTTATTACAAACCGTTTAATAGAAAACATAGTGCTTAAAATGTATTTATATGTGCATTTGTAAGACAGAGAGAAATGAGCCCCTCTCCTTACATTTTCTTGGACTCCCATAAATATGTGGAACAAAACTGGAAAATTTTATTCCAAATATTCTGTAACAATGCCGCAGCATGTTCACAAAACTAAACAATGGAAACTAAACGACTACAAGGAATATTTTTTGCTTTCGAATATCCGCACCTAACTTTTGATTGATAAAAATTTTATATTTTATAAATAACCATTTTTAAATATTTCAATTTAATCATGAAATAAATAACTTGCAGAAAAAAAAAAAAAAAAAAAATTAGATATTTTAAAGATTCTATTTTTTTTTCTTCTTTTAATTTTACCCTAGCGCGAGGCCTTTTTAGGAGCGAGGCCCTGTGCGGCCGCACCCTTCGCACACCCCTAAGGACGGCTCTGGATATTCAGCTATAAGTACACAAAATTTGAACGCTGACTCATATAGTTTTTGTGTACGGACTCTGTTACAGACAGACAGACAATGGACAGAGACTAACAGGGTTTCGTCAGATGGACAGAGACTAACAGGGTTTCGTCAGATGAACGAAACCCTAAAAATTAAATAAATTTTGAAAAATATTTCTTTACGAAATAAATAAGCTAAATTATTTTGGGGAAAATATCAATAACATTTACACATTAAAATTCATAATTTATAATGGATATATGAACAAATGAGGCGTGTCTAGTGACTGAATGGATGTCGACAGATGCAATATGTATAAAGCACGCAGGTTTTCCCAGGTTTGGGGAATTTTTTGTACTATCCCCTGGTTTTTATAACCAAAAATTACCCCCTGGTTTTCCCAGGAATCCCATATTCCCCTGATGAGTATCAATTACGGATCTGAAGGAGGGGGGGATGGGGCGATCGCCCCCCCCCCCCACCCTGTTGAGCCGAAAAAAAGGGTCTACAGAACGACATTAGATGCCCGCACGGAAAAGTTGTTGGTCCTAAACTCGAGACTTTAATTTAATTTACTGGGACTGGGTCAGGTCTTCACACTTTCAGAATCGGGTCTTATTTTTTCTGCAGAGCTGGATCGAGCCACGCTGTTTTTTCAAGATCGGGTCTGGCGTGTAGACTTCCTTCTTAACTAGAGCTATGTACGGGCCAAAATTTTCAAGCCCAGGCTCCGTCCGGAATAAAGGCTAAACGCTCGATCTGGGATCGACA
The DNA here is from genome assembly GCA_964019185.1 of Maratus speculifer. Classification (NCBI taxonomy): domain Eukaryota; kingdom Metazoa; phylum Arthropoda; class Arachnida; order Araneae; family Salticidae; genus Maratus; species Maratus speculifer. The sequence continues at coordinate 251,415,263 of OZ025298.1, forward strand.
CAGACCGTAAGCTGTGGCGGTTCTCAGGGACGGTAAGAGGGGACGAAGTCCCCCCCCCCCTTTAGGCTAATATGGGGTTTACAAAGTGACATTATGCATCCTCACGAGAAATAACTTGGGGCGAAGCTCGAACCCGTCACGGCCTGGCACGCGTCGCGCCAGCGTAAGTCCACGAGTCTTGGACAGGTTTTCTCTCATTTTGAATCGGGTCGTGTCCTGATCTTGCTTTTTTTTTTTTTGGAGATTCGGGTTGGGACAGGCTTCTTTTTCTTTCAGACTGCGCCTGGTCTCAATTTCATTTTTGCTAGAAGTTTGTATTGGACAAAATTTTCAGGTCGTGGCTCAGCCCTGAATAAAAGCTGAATATTCGGTCCGTCTCTGATCTAGATAGTATGATAAACATTATTGGATCAACTGCAACACATGCAGTTAAACGTTCGGTACGTCTTCGATCTGAATTTCTCCGAAGGACCACATTCACGGATAAAAGCGAATTTCGTTAAAGGATCGCGGTAAAACGCAAATTTCGTCAAAGAATCGCGATCAAAATTGGGTCAACCATTCACGCAAGAGTAAAAACCGAATCTGTAACGGATTCAAATCCGAAATGTATGACAATCTGCCCCGATGCGCTGAGAGCAGCTAAAAAGTAAAAGTCAACCCGACCAATAGCAAAATATAGTTGTTAACCGAACCCAGACCCTACCCGAAGCAAAAAATCAGAAATTAACTTGATCCACAGCAAACAGTAGAAATCAACCGGATCCAAACGCGACCCACAACAAAAAATAAAAATTAACCCGACCAACAGCAAAAAATAGAAGCGAACCGGACATCAAATTTTGTGAAATGATCGCGGAGAAGACACGAATTTCTTCAAAGGATCGTGAAACAGACGCTCATTTCGTCCAAAAATTGGGAAAAAGAACGAAAATTTTATCAAAGGACTCATCCCAATCAATTCGGGTCAACCCGAACCCTTTCCTCAAAAGTAAAAACCAAACCCTAAACTGCCCCAAATGCGCTAAGCACAGCTAAAAAGTAAAAGTCGATCCGACCAACAACAAAATGTAGTAGTCGACTGGACCCAAACCCGACCCAAAAGCAAAAAATCAGAAATTAACTCGAACCGCAGCAAAGAGTTGAAGTCAACCGGGCCCAAACACAACTCAAGTAATTAACCCGACCAGGAGCAAAAAAATGGAAGCCAACCGGACCCAAACACGACCCACATAAAAATGAGCTCCGACCCGTTCATCAGACTGGAGTTTCCAAATTTCTAAAATCCCCCCCCCCCTCCCCCCTTGAGGACATTCTCCAGATCCGCTCTTGATGAGTATGAACCCTGTTAGCGCCTTTTTCCATTCTTGATGGATGAAAGACGCATTTGCCGCGCACGATACGAGCAATGAAATTTGCGATTCTAAACTAACTGTGATTTTTTTTCTCGAGATAAACTGATGAAACTCACGATTTTTCTGCAGCCGTTCAAAGAAATATTAAATTTTTCCGCGCATCATCAACAAAATCTGCGATTTTTCCGTCCCCTATCAAAGAAATTAGCGATTTTTTCGTTGCAGATCGACAAAATTCGCGAGTTTTTCGTACTCGATCGCCCGAATTCGCACTTTTTACGAAATTGATCGACAATAACCGCGATTGCTTCATTCCCGATCGACGAAATTGACAATTTTTGCGTGCCATACCAACGATATTCGCGATTTTGTCGTTCCTGATCAACAAAATTCGAGCTTTTAACAAAGCCGATCGATAATGTTCTCGATTTTTTGTTCCCGAACGACAAAATTCACAATTTTCTGTGCCATCGACGAAATTGACCATTTTTCGTGCCCTATCAACAAAATTCGCGATTTTTTTCATCCTAGATTGACAATGTTTGCGATTTTTTTCGTGTTCGATCGACAAAATTTACGATTTTTCGGAGACCTATAGACAAAATTCGAGAATTTTTGAAGGCCTATAGTTAAAACTCGCGATTTTTTCATGTCCGATAAACGGTAATTTCATTTCCTATTTTTTTTCGCGCAGTAAACAGACGAAACAGGCGACAAAATTTGCAATTTTTTCACGCATCATTAAAAAATTTAGTTTTTTTTTTTTTTTTTTTTTTTTTTTCCCTTGCCCGATCAACGAAATATGAGACTTTTGACGTCCGATCGACAAAATTCGTGTTTTCTCCGTGCCTGTTCGACAATATTCGTAATTTTCAACGAAATTTGCGATTCTTAAGTGACAGACGAAACTTTCATTTTTCATATCGCATATTGACGAAATTTACGATTTTTTGCTGCGACCTATGCACAAAAATTGCAATTTTATCTAGTTATAAATTGTTAATTTTGCGGGCTGCACGTTAACCCATCGTGGGCCTCTTTTGACTTGCGGACCATAGGTTCTGCATCCCTAATTTACAAACTTGTATTTTATCTTATTTTGTTTTATTTTTTATTTTACAAACTTCAGTTAAAAGATCAGAAAAGATGATTACAGGGGCATGGGGGTGATCATTACGGCTCTGAAAGCAAAACAAAGATTTGTTTCCATCTTGTTGCATTTTTACAAGAGATTGGCGGAAATAAGTAATCAACTCAGAAGGAATAATAATGTAAATAGTAGAGCGTTACTACTTAAGAAAATATTTAGTAGTTTTATAGCGTATTTACTCGTGTATAGGTGGCATGGGTGTATAAGGCGCACCCCTACTTTACAAGTAAAAATGGTGATTTCTTAAAATCTCGTATATAACGCGCACCATAAATTTGATACGCTAATGAAGAATGACCAAATCAATTTCAGTAAAAAAAAAAAAAAAAAGTCGAAACAAACATTACACTAGACCAGAAAACAAGACGAAAATGCATTTTTAGAGTTCGGGTTGTAAGAGAATGACAGGAAAAAAGAATGAGTGACGGTAAAGTGAATTGCTAATTAGCGTTTAGATAATGTCATTAGCTCTGTTGTATAAAAAACTGCAAGGAATGAAATAAATATGCAGTAATACTTCAATTAAGTAACATTTTCCGAGTTTTAATATCTTCTTTGAATAATTTCTTGTTTCATATGTATATCGTTCGACTGCATTCTACACTAATAAATTATTCTGTGTATAAGGCACACCTGGGGGTTTTGCTTTAATATTTTGGAAAAAAAAAGTGCGCCTTATACACGAGTAAATACGGTATATGTTTTGACATTGTTTTATGTTTTGTAGTAAATTTTTAAACATATTTTTTTTAATTCTTAGAAAGGGGAAAAAATACAGCAGGAAATGATGCAATTTTTAATGAAATAAATTATTGAATGTAATGAGTATTCCGAATGTGGGGTATGAGTTAGAGATCTGCATGGACCGGGTTGGCCGATTTTCATTAATGGCATTCGGACCTGGCCGGGTCTAACTTATTTTTTCCATACGAAACTGAGACTGATTTCATTCTACCTAGTCTTCAAAAACCAAAATATTCAATCTCCGTTAAATCATCCCATATGAAAATAATTTTCTCGACGTCGCCAAATCTGTTAAAAAATTTGGCTTCGTTCAAAAATTTTTGCAAAAAAAAAAAAAAAAAGTATATACTTTTAAATCTAGAGTTAAATGCATGAAAAAAGAACCTGCCTGTGATGGAATCTTTTAAACTGAAAATGGAAGCTTCTTTTAAACTGTTCATCCAAGCAAAATAATTAGAATAATACACGAGGAAAAAAAAAAAAAAAAAAAAAAAAGATATTGTACATACATTTACACCTGCTAAGAAGGGAGCTTGTCTATAACGTATTTCTTTTCTTTCCAATGCAATTCCGTCTTAGAACATTTTACTTTTACCATAGATCATTTTTTAGATTTTTATGTCTCCATTACATGGAATATGAATTAATAATATTATTGATAACTGAAACGTTTACATACAAGAAACAGAGGTTCATTAAAAACAAATATTGCAGCCTACGACACATCGGAATAAATAAAGATTATAAACATGAAAAAAAAAAAAAACTAAGATAAGATTTTTTTAACCAGAACTCATAATAGGAAAAAATCAATGTTCAGCAGATATTTACTCTGGCTGGGCTGGGTTCGGGCTGTATTTTTAGCTAGTATATTGGGCCGAAATTTTAACTTTTATAACGGGCTGGGTCGGGCCAGGCCAAATTTTATTTTCTATGGATCGGGCCAGGTTTGAGCCTGGAAATTTCGGCACGTGCAGACCTTTAGTATGAGTATTTCGAAAATATTTAAAGATTTTAAATATGTTTTGACATTTTTTTTACATTTTGCAATATTTTTTAATAAAATTAAAATTCTTAGAAGGAAAAAATACAGGCGAAATGATGCAATTTTTGAACAAAAGTGAAATTACTGAATATAATGAATATTCTGAATTTGAAATATGAGTATTCCAAAAATATTTAATAGTTTTAAATATTGGTAATTTCTGTCCATCAGTTTTTACATAGTTTTATGTTCTGTAATAATTTTTTTAAATTAAATTTTAAAAAATTCTTAGAAGAGGAAAATACTGCGCAAAATGATGCAATTTTTGAACAGAAGTGAAATTACCGAATGTAATGAGTCTTTAGAATGTGGGGTATGAGTATTCCGAAAATATTTAATAGTTTTAAATGAGTTTTGACATTGCTTTATGTTTTGTAATAATTTTTTTAATATATTTTAAAAAAAGAAAAAAATACAGGCAAAATAATGCAATTTTTGAACAAAATAAATTATCAAATGTAATGAGTATTCCAAATGTGGGGTATGAGTACTTTGAAAATATTTAATTGTTTTAAAAAATTCTTAGAAGGAAAAAATACAGGCAAAATGATGCAATTTTTGAATGAAAGTGAAATTGCCGAATGTTATGAGTATTTGGAAAATATTTAATATTTTTAAACATTGACAATTTTCGTCCATCAATTTTTACATTGTTTTATGTTTTGTAATAATTTTTTTAATAAATTTTTAACCATTCTTAAAAGAGAAAAATACAGTGTGAAATTATGCAAGTTTTGAACGAAAGGGAAATTACCAAATGTAATGAATTTTTAGAATGTGGGGTATGAGTATTCAGAAAATATTTAATTGTTTTAAATGTGTTTTGACATTGCTTTATGTTTTGTAATAATTTTTTAATATATTTTCAAAAATTCATACAAAGAAAAAATACAGGTAAAATTATGCAATTTTTGAACAAAAATGAAATGAGTATTCCAAAAATATTTAATAGTTATAAATATTGACGATTTTTGTCCATCAGTTTTCACATTGTCTTATGTTTCGGAATAGTTCATTAAATATATTTTTTTAACATTTTTAGAAGGGAAAAGTACAGCATGAATTGATGCAATTTTTGAACAAAAGTGAAATTATCGAATGTAATGAGTTTTTCGAACATGGGGTATGAGTATTCTGAAAATATTTAATAGTTTTAAAATTATTTTATGCTTTGTAATAAATTTTATAAAAAAATTCTTAGAAGGGAAAAATACAGCGCAAAATGATGCAGTGTTTGAATAAATTGAAATTACCGAATGTGAAATATAAGCAGTGTTCACGCTGTCGCTCGCCATTGCACCAAATTGCGACTAAATTCTTCATTTGGCGAGTAAACAAGCAATTGGATTCACCAAATAGCTAATTCTGAATTTTTTCTTTCTTTTCTTTTTCGTTTTTATACATATATTTAATATATATATGTTTTTAATATATTTGTAATGAATAGTTGAAATTAGATTAAAAACAATCGTTGTCGCAAATTTAAAAACTTAGGTTATTGAAAAAAAGGGGGTACAATAAAAAAATATTTTTTTTTTTTTTTTTTTTTGTGCTGCACGGTGAATCTAGTTTGCTAATAGTTGTTTCATTTAGCGAATGTCTTTTATTTTTAATTAGCCAAATTACTAACAGTGGTCAAATGTCAGCGAGAACACTGAACATAAGTATTCACAAACTATTTAACAATTTTAAATATGTTTTAACATTGTTTTATGTTTTGTAATAATTTTTCAAATAACATTTAAAAAATTCTTACCAAAAAAAAAAAAAACTGCATGAAATAATGCAGTTTTGTTTTTGAACGAAAGTGAAATTATCAAATGTAATCAGTATTACAAATGTGGTATATGACAGACTATTAGAGGTCTGCACGAGCCGGGCCAGGTTCAGGCTGTTTCCATTACTGGCATTCAGGCCGTGCCTTTTTCTGAAGACTCAGGCTGGGCTGGGTCGGGCCTAGTCACTTATCTTTTTAAGCCGGGCCGGGCTTTACTTTTCTGGTGTATCGGACCGGGCTTAACTTATTTTTTACGTACAAAGCAGGGACTGATTTCATTCTTCCTAGTCTTCAGGGACCAAAATAATGAGTTTCGCTTGAATCATCCCACATGAAAATCTTTTTCTCGACGTAGTGAAGTCTGTTCAAAAATCAGTAAAATTTGGCTTGTCACAAAATTTTTTGAGAAAAGATATATACTTTTAAGTCGTTATTATTCTATAACTAAACATTAGAGTTTATTCTTTTTGAAGAATCGTAGATTTCTAGGCTTATTTAAATAAAGTTAAACAGATGAAAAAAAAAAAAAATACCTTCTTATGACGATTTTTTTTACTGAAAACTGGAAATTTCTTTAAACTTCTTTTAATCTGTTCATTTATGCAAAATGAATACAATAATATGCGAGAAAAAATTATATTAAACATTTACACCTGCTAAAAAAGAGACATACAGTAGACTCCCTCAAATCCGGAAACCAGAAATCCACAACTCTCTAAAATCCGCACATATTTTACAGATGTAAACAATGAAACTTTCAATTTAGATATTGGGACAAAATTTGATTTTTTTTAAGTTTTGTATCAATCCTATACATTTTTTAATTTGTAATTTTCTTAATAATACTCTTTATGTTTTTTCATGAAGGAAGATTAATTTTTCTTTTGGAAAAAAAAAACAAGATATTGCTGATATCACTGGTAATCACAATCTTCTTACCAAATATATTTATGCATTAATTAAGATTTTTTGGTTATTAAGCCTGGCTAAACTTGAAAAAAAAATCCTTATTTTATGAGTTTTATGCGAATTAGTAATGTACTTTTATGAGGCAAGTTTTGTTGAATAATTTTTGAAAAATACATTTAATCTTTATAATGAATATTTAATCATACACTATTGATTATTAACTTGACCTTTGCCATTAGTACTTTAATAATTTTAAAAATTATCTAAATTTTTATTATTTTAGTTTATTACTTATTTAATATTTTATTATATTGTAAGCATTCATTATAGTTTCGATCGCTCTATTAATTACGAATGACTGTTTAAAAAATCAAATTTAAATCAAATGACTGTTTAAAAAATGTAAACAAAGCAATGACCAGAAATCCGCAAAATTCTAAAATTAGCACAACCTCTGGTCCCAAGCTGTTCGGATTTGAGGGAGTCTACTGTATTTTTCTTTCCAATGCAACTTTTGCAGATGATTTTATTTTTCCATATACCATTTTTTAGATTTATATGTCTCCATTACATGGAATATGGATTAATAATGCTGATGATAACTGAAACATTTAGATACAACAAACAAAGGTTCATTAAAAGCATAAATATCACAGCCTATGGCACTTCTGTATAAATGGAGATTATAAACATGAAAAAAAAAAAAAAAGACTAAGACCCTCTTTTTTTGGTCATAATTCTTTCATAAGAGTAAAGATTAATGTTCTGTAGAAATTAACTCGGGTCGGGCCTGGAAATTTCAGCCCGTGCAGACCTATAATGACTATTCTGAAAATATTAAAAATATATTTTGACATTGTTATATCTTTTGTAATAATTTTTTAAATATCTTTTAAAATTTTTTAGAAAGGAAAAATAAGCAAGAAATGATACAATTTTTGAATGAAAGTGAATTTACTGAATGAAATGAGTATACCGAATGTGGGTGGTGGTGGGAAGGTCCTCCCCTGTAGCTACGCTCCTATATTTATTTCACATTTTGTAATATTCTTTTCAACTATTGATTTGATTCTAAGACCACACAAATAATAAACTTTCTAACAACAAAATTATTTCCTGTGAATATAAAAAAAAAATAAGGCAACTAATGTGAAAAATTATGTCAGATTTAAAACGATACGACAGTTTAAATTAAAATATATTTATGTGTAACTATTACAAAAGGGAAATAAAATTTTAAAATAAATTATTAATTAATATGCATTAAAACAATAAATAGGAGAAATTATGTCATATTTGAAATGACCAAACAATAGCAATGCAAAACAGTTTTAATTAAAAAATATATTTATGCAAGATATTTATTTCATTTTTTGAGATAATCTTTTCAACTATTATTGTGGATTCTAACACAATGCAAATAGTATTTCCCTTCTAGCAACAAAAGAATTTTTTTGTGAATATTAAAGAGAGAAAGAAAACTTTGGTGAAAATTACATCAGATTTAAAATAATACATTTTAAATGTCTTTTAAAAGAATTTCCTTATAGTATTGCTAAAAAAAATACCAAGAGACAAAGGCTCTGTTTACTTAATTACCTTTATTAGCTTATTTATTAGCTTATTTTATTATTAGCTTATTTTATTTTATTATTTTTTTTTCAAATCAAAGACGAAAAGAACTATTGCATTATCTCTTAATAGTGGCTAATTTGTCCTTAAAAATTTCCAATCAAAGGAAAATGAATGGAAATAAGTTTATAGGGAAATTGCAACCATTCTATTAAATTATAATTCAATCTTTTTAAAGCTGATGAATTTAGTGTGCTTTTAGAATCTGGGGTGGTTGAACAGGGTTTGGCAAGTGCAGCTTGTAAAAGGCAGAGTGCATCAGTCATCTATACTAATAAAAGAACAAAACGCTCTGTCTGTGTGTGTGTGTGTGTGTCTGTGATGGCTAGCAAAATCTACAGCATGTACGAAGCTCAAAATTTTTTTGAGAGTAGCCCCAAATCTCTCCTGATGCACCTGAGCTTCAGAATTTCGAAATTCGAATTATTAACTGAGTAATTAATTAAAATCGAGAGGTCACTCTCATAAAAAATCATCTTTTTCCCAATTTTTTCTCTTTCGTTTTTTTACGGTTGGTTGGTTGCGTAAAAATTTTCGCAGAAGAGATAAGAAAGCTGAGACAGAATTAAAGAAACCCATGGAGGAATGAGATAAGTGGAGGTGGAATAAGCCTCAAAAAATGCTTGCAATATGAAATCATTTATCGCTCAAATTTTAATGTGCCAAACAAAAGGACGTGGAAGGGATTTTGTATTTTAAGACGAATTGAAAGTAATGAATTACAATTGAAGCATATTTTAAGAGGAAATAGAAAATTTTTAAAATGGTCTTTGTTCTATTATTATTTATTAAAATAAATGTTCGCTTTTAAAATGAAGGAAATTAGAAAATTAGCAATAATTAAATATCAAATTAAAATTAAATGAGATATTGAAAACATTTGATACAAACTAAAAATTTTATAACTAAAAGTTTCCTTCATTAATGTAATTTTAAATGTTTATAACGTAGATGAAAAATGTTTATAACTTAATAATTGCATATAAATAAATATTTAACATATAATGATAAAAACATTCTTTTAAAATCATGTATAAAAACTTACTGATATACCAGCTTTGTAAGGTCTTCAGTTGGCAGAATGCCAAGCCGATTCCATTCAGACTTTGGGGGTAATAGCCTATGAGGCCAAGGTTGCTTCTACGTATTCATGGAAATGATATTAAATATTGTCTTCTATTTTTTGTTCCGAGTGAAATTTTATTTTAAAATAAATAGATTGTGGACCTATTATTAGTTCTCGGAATAACCTTTCCAAAATATATATTTTCTCCTACATTTTTGTGAATTTTAATAAAAACATGTCTGTTTTTTTTTTTTTTTTTTTTTTTTTTAAATTTATATTTATGTCTAAAATGCAGTTTTAACGGCTGCTTGGCATCTGACTTGGCGGCTATGCAAGAAATTCGTCAATTCTAACAACCTAAATATTCAGGGCACTTGTGTGTCATATACTCACTGGGATTTACTTGCCAAAATGGCGTTATTTTGCCTAATATGGCAACCCTGATATTGTTTATTTTTTGATAAATTGTTTATTTACCTTAATTTTTTTTAATTATATAAAATGTTTTTTGCTCTATTGTTATTTGTTTTTAAATTTTAATATATTTAAAAATTGTTTTATTTATTGTTATTTTTTTAATAATAGAAAATAATTTAAAACTGTATATTTAACCAGCATTCGAAAATAAGGTTTTCGCCAAATTGACGTTAGAATTTTTTTTTTTTACCAAACCTTGCGCGTATATGATATCTGCGTCATTTCTCATTTTCATATCCAATGTATGCAAATAATATAAATAAATAATGTACACAATAATGTAGCGAAATAATTTTAAAAAATTGGTAATCTGGCAAGTTTTAAAATCACGCCATTCAGGCATTAATTCAAAAAAGATTAAGTTACGCTATATTGCGAGAGAAAAAGTTATAACCATACTTTTAAATCATCTTTTTTATTATATTTGTCTTTTTTTAACTTATTTTAGTGTAACAGAATTACAATGTAATGTGTAGAAACAGATAATTGGATTAGAGAAACAAAAAGGTATTCGCCAAAAAAATTCGACATATCTAGGATGTTTAATAAATAAACTAATCCTCGAGATGGTACGAACACTCCTATTTTCGCATTGGACTCGCTCTTTTCGCTCATGCGCAGTTCTGTCCAGGTTTCTCTCAAACGTGGTTTATCAGTAAGTAATAAATATTAATCTAAAATATAGATTTCTGACTGCAGACGATTTTAATGTATTAACAAAAGAATGATATATTTTCAAGCAAAACGTTAAAATAATTTTCTATATTGGTATTTAAAAACATATGATAAAATAATTAATAAATTTTTACCGGTGAAGTGATAGATTAGTTCTTTTTTAAGAAACAAGCGCAGAAAAATACGAGTTTAAACCTGTTTCAATTGATAGGCGTGTCAAAGCACGTGCTTTTGTTGGTACTTAATTGGACTCAATGTAGGGTTACATTTTTAGCAGTTTTTTTCCCCCAAAGACCTTTAAAATTCATAGACTGGCAAAATGTCAGTTTAACTTAGGATTTTTGAACACAGCTGTTACGTCAGATCGTTGGTACTTCGTACATTAGAATGTATGTATGGTTAGTTATATTGCAGTAAATATATGTATAAGTACATATGAGGCTTTTTCAGCAGTTTTTTAAAATCATTGATTAAATTTGAATGCAATTTATTTAAGTTAAAATTTTATTAAGATTTACTTTGTTTTTAAAACAAAAATGAAATGGCTGTTTGACGTACAGTTGTTCGAATCAACAGACGATTCATAAACACAGTAATAAATTATCAAATAACAAAATAAATTATATATAAAAAATAGTCACTAAAAGAATAGTAGCAAAACATAATGTTTAGGCATAAAATAACCCGATCCCAACCAGAAAAAAAATCAGACCATACTCCGATCCAAGCAAGACAAAAATTCCATAAGCATAAACCTGACTTAAACCTAAAAATTTCATTTGAAAAAAAAAAAAAAAAAAAAAAAAACTATGAATTTGATATCTGATCCAAATCAAATCGGAACCCCACAAAAATATTCAAATGAAGCATACCACAATCCGATCAAGGAAAAATAATGTTCGTGCATATGCAACCCGACCCGAACCTAAAAAATATCTTTGAAAAAGCCCGAAAAATGACCAGAACGAAACCTGAAATCGATAAAAATATTCCAAAGAACTATAACCTGATAAGAGCAAGACAAAATAATTTCCGTGAACATAAACCTGACTCGAACCATTCCAATAAAAAATTCCATTTGAAAAAAAACCTGAAATTTTATGCAAACTACATCTGAATCCGATCAAAATATTCGAAAGAATCATAACCGGATTCAAATGAGAGAAAATAATTTCCGTGGATATGAACCCGATCCGAACCTAAAATTCCATTTGAAAAAAATACCTGATATTTGAATCGAACCAAATATGAACCTGACAAAAATATTCCACAGAACCATACCCGGATCCGAACAAGACAAAAAATTTCCATGAACATGAACCCAATCCGAACCTAAAAAACTAAACAAAATCTGAATCTGACTAAAATATTCCAGAGAAGCATATCCTTATCCGAACAATGCAGAATAATTTCCGTTGATGCGCAACCCAACCTGAACCTAAAAATTCCATTAAAAAAACCGAAATCTGAAGTGAACGACATCTGAACCCGAAAAAAATATTCCAAAGGCCCTAAACCGGATCCGAGAAAGACATAATAATTTCCCTGGACATGAATCCGACCAGAACCTTAAAAATCAATTTGAAAAAATACCTGAAATTCGAATCGAACCAAATCTGAATCCGACGAAAATATTCCAAATAACTATAACAGATACGAACAAGACAATATAATTTCCATGGACATAAACCCAATCCGAACCAAAAAATTTGTAAAACAACAACAACAACAAAAAAAAAAAATCTCGAAATTTGAACCAAATCTAATCTGAACCTAACAAAAATATTTCAGTGAAGTATAACCTCATTGGAACTAGGTAAAATAATTTCCATGGAAGTACAATCCGACCCGAACCTAAAAATTCCATTTGAAAGAAAGAAAAAACCCACGAAATCTGAAATGAACCGAATCTAACTGAACAAAAATATTACAAACAACCATAACCGTATCAAAAGAAGAAAAAATAATTTCCATGGACATGAATCCAATCCGAACTTAAAATTCGAATGTTTTACAAAACATAATGCGCTCCGTAGCGGTGGAAAATGAAACTAAGTACTTAGTGCGAGATGGTTAAGATATTTCGTTTATAGTTAGTGTTAAATTAGAACTTGGTTACGGTTAGGTAACAGTTAGGTTGCAATTACGTTCTGGTGAGCCTTATGTTATATTTAATTTCCGGTTAGGTTACAGTTAGGTCATGGTTAAGTTACAGTTAGGTTTAGGTTAAGTTGCGGTTAGGTTGTGGTTAGATTATGGGTAGGTTATGATAAGGTGGCGGCCAGGTTACATTTATGGTATATTTAAGTTTCAGTTAGGTTACTGTTAAGATACAGCTAGGTTACAGACAAGTTATGATTACAATACAATTAGATTACGGTTAGGATTTTGTTCACAGAATGAACATTACGCATGTTTGATAAAAAATATACACCTATTTTTGTAAAATGGCTCTGAAATTATAATGCTATATACTAACCTTTTAGCTAATCATTGAGAATCGATTTCATTCACGGTATAGTCGGATTTAAGAGTGATATAATTAGTTTGAAATTCAAAATATTTCACTTGGGATATCTATGTGAAAAAAGTATTTAGTTAAGTCACTTAACAGTAGCGTTGCAAAGGTTAGAAAAAACCCGGTTTAAACCCCGGAATAAACCGGGTTTTTAGGAATAAACCTGGAAAAAACCCGGGATTTTTTGGAATAATTCGGTTTTTTGGGAATAAACCTGGGAACAAACCTGGTCTATTGGAAATAAACCCGAGAATAAACCGACTTTTTTGCAACTCTACTTAACAGTAATTTTAAGGATAAATATCAACACATTAACACGAAAATCACGCAATCGTTGGACACATATTCCCTCCTGCGTTTCTTATTGCTGTCATTTTGGGTATTTTTGCAGCTAAATATTAGGTTTTTTTTAAACCGTTTTTTGACACAGTCAGGGGGCACGTATTTAATATAATGTACACTGTAAACAATTTGACCCTTTTGCTGCATCATCACTCCCCTGCTTTTATAGAATATCTCTCTTTTGACCTATGAGAATGCTCCATAATAGGCTGAAGTAATCATTTTCTATAAAAGTGATGGAGTGATGATGCAGAAAAAGGATAAAATTTTTAACAGTGTATTTACACATATTTCGAGTTAAAGATAAAATCATAAAAATTTCAAGTTCGTTTAACTTTATTATTACGGACCCGGACAACGCCGGGCGGGTCAGCTAGTATAAAATATAACAAATAAAAAATTTATTTCAGAGAAAAATGTTTACAAATTTATACATTTACACCTCATAAATTTCCTCATACAGCTGTACGAATATTCAACAAGAGTTCTGATAATTTAAGAAACATTTTATCTACTCTTCTTGGCTTTTCCTTTTTTATGATTCTTCTTCATATTAATTTTCTTTGATTTTCCATGCGCTTTTTCCTTCATTGTATCTTTCTTCATCCTCTTATCCACCATTTTGTAACGTCCTTTAACACCAGCAGGTCGGCTCGGTTTTCTGCCACCACCTTTCTTTGCCACAACATAGGTGATTCTGTTTTCTTCTTTTGGAAGAGCTTTTTTATATATGCTAAAAGATAAATAAATAAACATTAACTATATGAAATACACGATTTACTTACTATTACTATTATTATTACTGAAAATGAAATATTGCTTGTTATACACAACTAGATAAATTTATCAACAGATACCAGAACATGAGGAAAAAATATATAAACACAAAAAATTAATCCAATGATTTTTTTTTTTTTTTTTAATGTACAATTAACTGTTAATTATGATAATCCTGCCATTTCCTCCTTAACATTGTTGTAACAAACAAATTTTCATTACTAAAACAGATTTAAAAAAAAAAAAAAAAAAAAAAAAAAACATGCTCGAAAATTATTTAAAAAGTTAAAAAAAAAAGAAAAAAAAAAAAAAAGAAAAAACACCAATGAATTGAGCTATAATTTTAAAACAAATCTAATTTGAAAGTAATTTTTTTCCCTATCTAATTATTAAAACTGAAATTCTACAATATTTAGAAATGATGTATGAATGATAAAAATGAAAGTAATTCTATAGATCATTGCCACTATTAATATGATACTAGCAACAGTAATAACTTTTTTGAAAGGCATTTCAAATGCAAAGTGGGCATAATTTTTAAGAGTTCTGATGTAGATGAAAAGTTTGTAGTGTGAAAAGTAGAACATTGTCATCAGTGTTCTTGCTGACATTTGACCAACGTTAGTAATTTGGCTAATTAAAAATAAAAAACATTCGCCAAATGAAAAAAGTATTAGCAAAATAGATTTGCCGTGTGAAAAACAAAAGAGAAAATAAAGAAAAAGCAAAAATTGAGCACTAGTAGTTTGGCGAATCTAATCGCTTTTTTACTCGCCAAATGAAGAATTTAGTTGCAATTTGGCGCAATGGCAAGCGACAGCAAGAACCCTGATTATCATTGATCAAAAGATAAACAAA
Source organism: Maratus speculifer (assembly GCA_964019185.1). Classification (NCBI taxonomy): domain Eukaryota; kingdom Metazoa; phylum Arthropoda; class Arachnida; order Araneae; family Salticidae; genus Maratus; species Maratus speculifer. Next base: position 251,430,588 of record OZ025298.1, read on the forward strand.
AGAGAGACGATAACGAGAGAAAATATTTCTAACACAATCAAATTGGATGATTGAGGACTAGAATTCCTTATTTTTGACAATATCTTTGTTTGTTACTCATGATTCTGTGAAAATGGATTAAGTAACTGTAATTTGTTGGCTTATTTATAGGGTTCTTACAACTATAGTCTATAACATATTCAAAAAATCATATATCAATCCAGTGCACTGTTTGAAAGTTATTATGTTGAATCACACATACACACAAATCATTGAAATACTTTTCCTAACTCCATGTGTTTGATTTTAAAAGTCTTTTGTCAAATCCTCTACAGTAATTTTCTAGCCATAAGTGAAATCTAATCAAGAAGAAATCATACCAATCATACCAATCAAGAATCATAAGAATAATCTAACTGAAAATATTCAAAGGAAAAAGTTTTAAAATAAATAAACAAGATATGACAAATTATAATGCTTTAAGTGTATAGTAGATTTTAAAAAAAATCAAAAATTGTTCAAAAACACAATTTTTTGTTTTCATCTTAAAATTGCTTGTTAAAAAATGTATATATAACGTAATAAAGGGCAAAAATATATATGTTTTCATAATTCTTGTATGTAAATAATGAAAACGACATACCATAAAGTACTTTAAATGCAATTATTTTCCAAAATAAATTCTCATTGTACAAAGTATTTTTATTTTGTGCAGGAATTAAAATTTTTGTTCAAAATTTTTAGTATTTCTGAGGGATAATTTTGATACATATTAAACACAAGACAAGCCCAACAATTAGAAATTCAAGCATGATTTTTTTTTTTTTTGGTCATTAAAGCCTAAGGCTGATACTAAAACAAGGTTGAAAATTGTATAAAGAAGCACAAATTTAAAAATTGTAAGTGACAAAAAAAATAAAAATAAATAATAAAAATAAATAAATAAAAATAAATAAAAAAAATAAATAAAAAAAATAAATAAATAAGATAATTTTCCCATTCAAAAATCTCTTCTACATAGAAATAAATATTAATTTTAAATATTCCATCATGATAATGTTTTGTGACTTCCATGTCCCTAAAAAGTCTGTTTAACACATTGAGGAAGGGCCACTTTTTGAAAATTAGCATGGAATTTACGTTTACAAATATTAATATGATAAAACAAATAACCTTTTTAGGATTTAACAATTTTCAGTACTGGTTCAGCAGTCTTTCAAAATCACAGTTTTATTCTCTCATAATCATTACAGTTTTAGCTAATATTACAAAATTTCTCTTTTCCATTCTTTTTTTTAATTTTTTTTTTTATCATCTTAGTTTTAATAAATGATTATTTTTTTGCAATAAAATATTTAAAAACAGTATGTAACCAAGTTATCTAACCTTAAATCTGGTCATGTAATATAATTTTATAATAAGTTGGCATATTTTTACAAGCACATTTTTTGTCATGTTAGTTGTAATTTATAATTATTCTAGAAAATGAGATGATCTTATAAAATCAGGAGGTATGGTAAGTCTGATTTAATGATACTATTTGGATTTAAGCAGATAAAAAAGGCTATTAAAAACTACCCATACATCAGTGATGGAATTTAATTTGTTTGCACCAGTTTAATAGAACTGCTACTTAATATTTTGTAAGTTTAGAGAATTGGTTGTAAGCAGTGTTCTCGCTGTCGCTCGCCAATGCGCCAAATTGCGACTAAATTCTTCATTTGGCGAGTAAACAAGCGATTAGATTCGCCAAATTGCTAGTGCTCAATTTTTGCTTATTCTTTCTTTTCTTTTTCGGTTTTCATACATATGCATGCATACATATTTTTAATTTATTTATAGCGGATAGTTGAAATTAGATTAATAACAATCATTGTCGTAGTTGTAAAAACTTACGTTATTTTACAAGATATTGAAAAAAAGGGGTACAATAAATGGTTATATATATATATATGCTACACGGCAAATCTATTTTGCTAATTTTTTTTCATTTAGCGAATGTTTTTTATTTTAAATTAACCAAATTACTAACGTTGGTCAAATGTCAGTGAGAACACTGGTTGTAAGGCACTTATAATGTTGAAATCAGAAATTTATATTCCTTAAAATGTTCATTTGTTCAATATCGTATCCTGAACATAACACATTACTTCTTATATTTCTCGAATTTATTTGTATTATGACGATTATCACAATAAGATAAATGCACGACCGTGCTGTGGAGTTTCTTTATAAGACAATAGTAACACATGCTACAAAGAGATTCTTCCAGTTCAGAGTTTATGTGTCATTGACTTATAGTGTCGCCACTTTTTTCCTTCCAAATTTCTGTTAAATAATCGATTCGCATCATTTGGAAATTTGTATGTATCAAAACTGAGCTAAATTTCCTTACAGATACAAATCGTTATATAGCTTTCCCACATGTATAGTTGCAATAAAAATAGTTTGAGGAGCATTTGTGAGTAATTATAGAAGTCAACACTGACAGTGATATTGGTTAATTGGAGATAAAATGTAATGCCAATCATGTATTTATTAAAATATGAAACTAGCAACTTTTTGCTTTCAGAACAATAACAATTGATTTGCAATAAAACCTCTGAATAGCGACCACCACTGGAAACATGAAAAAGTGGCCATACTTTGGAGGTTGCCTTTATTCAGATGTTCCACACCTCAAAAGCTCAAGATTACATTACATTAAAATCAAAATAACTGACCAAAATTATTTTATTTCTACAGTTAAAAAATACATACTATATTTTACACTAAAAATAAAACTTATTCGCAGTTGTGTTTACGTTTTTAAACCATACATATATATATCTAAATGCGTAGTTATTTCCACAGATTAATTGTAGAATTCATTATCATTTTGAGTGAGCACAAAATTATTAATTTCCCAGTTTCTCTACAATTCTGAGCCACTTTCCTGCAATGTTAGTCCAGAAATTGGAATTCGACAGTTCAGAATTCATTCCAAAAACAACATTCAAAACTTACTGCTTGAAACGTCTTTTCTAAATAAAATCCATCTTTTTTCAGAATGTCATCTTTTTCAGTTCCTCCCACAATTGAACATTTCAGTTATTTTTCGTACATTTTAATTCTCATATTGGATAACTTTCAACTTATTACTTACAGTTAAAAATTTGCACTCTGAACTCATTCTTTCAGAAGAAAACATGTGCTATACACAGACAAGAAATATCATCATATGACTCAAAAGGAGTACAAATGACTACTGTTTGTAAAATTTAAATTTCGTCACCCACTCCCTTTATCATATCATATTTAATTATCCCCTTATTGACACATCTGTTTATGAACGGGGTTTTGCTAAAAACCACTATAGTTTAGTAGGAAGATTGTAAGGACATCAAATAAAAAAATCACCCTCCATATTATTAAAAATCTCAATTGTAGTTAAAACATAACTTTAAAAAATAAGGCTCTGATGTGCCTGTTATTCAGAATTCGTTGTTCAGAGATTACAATTGTTTGGAGTGACCATTGTAGGAGGTTTCACTGGATTAATAATATTTTAAATATAAATTAAAGAAGCTCAATTTCTTGCCAAAGTAAGAGTACAATCAGGATTGTTCATCATTTAGTTATTTAATATTCTCACAATATTAAAAACCTCATCGATAATCTTACTGTTGATAATAGCTTATAACTGTAAAGTTGGCATAAAATTTCTGAAAAAAAAAAAAAGTGTTCTTTTCATTGTAATTATGTTGATTTGATGCATTTTCTCAGAGAAATTTGTAACAGTAAATAGAGGTTGTCAAACATTCCCTAAATAATTTACTAAAATGTTATTATTGTTAGCTGGAAACAACTTTGCTAAAGCTTGCTCTCTAACTGGTACATGGACCAGTCCTGGTCAGCGTCAAAAGTTTGGTGGTAAAAACTATATGTTATTTGCATTTAAAACAACATTCTCAGATATTCTTATATTTATATATATATGAAATTTTAGATTTGAAAATGTAAATTATAATAAGCATGGACAATTATGCTAATAGATGTTAATTGTTATTTACTTGGAAAATAAACATGCTAAGTGAAAAAATAATGACAATTCATTAAAAAAGACATCACTGCACGTAAAGACATTATTGTGTATTTCACAGCAAGATTAAAACTCAATACTAGTCTCAGTTTGAAAGAAACCTTTAATAATGACATTGACACCTAAAAAGCCTGAATTTTATCTAAAATGCAAGAAAAATTATCACATTGAAAATTGTTACACTTAAAATAAGCTTCAATAATGCTATAATAGTTAATAATACACTTGCCTTAATAGTTAATAACACACTTGCCTTAAAACTTTGGTACAATTAGACAACTTTTAAAGATTTTTTATTTTTTGCTCTCCATGAAAAGAGAAAACCTATTACTAAGTCGAAAAGCAATGGAAATTTACCATTCAATTTTCATTAAAGTGTTTGCACATAAAGACATTATTGTGTATTTCACAGCGATGTTAAAACTCAATACTGATCTCATCTCAGCTTGAATAAAAAATGGTTCTCCATCTTTTAATAACATCATTGGAGCACAAAAATCTGAATTTATTTCTAAATAGCAAGTAAAATTTACATATTGAAAATTGAAATATTTAAATGAGCTTCAATAATTCTGTAATGATTAAACTTGTCTTAAAATTTTTTGTACATTTAGATAACTTTTATTATTATTTTTTTAACTTTAATAATTTTTAATATGAAAAAAGCATTTACAGTTTACTTATAATTAATATACATTTATAATTTTGTTACATTAAAAAAAGTGTATTGATTATTATTAATAAGGAAGTTTTCAGAGTATTACTGTACAAATAATTTAAGTATTATACATTTGGGTATTAAAATTATTAACTTAGTGAATCATGAGATCCTAAAAGCTGGAAATCAAAATAGTTTCTCCTTTACTAAAAGATTGATTTTTCTTAACAATGTTCTTTCAATTTGGTAAGAGTTTCTTAATCTATCTGTGGTGCAACATGTAATGTGGTCCCTGGGTAGTGAATCAGTTATCAAATTATTTTAATTCCACTAGTGATGCACATCATATATTATCTAGAAAGACATTTGTTAGTACAAAAAGTATCAAATAGACATACATAAGAATTTGTATTTGCAAACACACACACATATATATGCATATTACAGAATGACAATTGATATAAGGCAGATAACAGGAATATAATAATAGAAACAAAAATAATATCCAAACATTCAATATGATTTAAACATTTTTAGTCAAAGTTATGTTTTGTATTACTTACGCTTTGAGTTGTTCAGCTTTTTCTCTAACAGTCATATCTGGATGTTCTGTAATCTTTTCAGCTTGCTTTTTGGCCTTCTCCATACGTCTTATTGCCTAAAACAGAAATAAAAGGTTTTATAAATTGGAATTTTTTTATTTAAGCAATAAAAAAAGAATGATAATAGATTATAACTGAGGTACTGGTTTAAACTTTCTAATTAGAATTATATTGCAGTTAGTAAGCACCCCTGCTAATAAAGATATTTTTAATGTTTTTTCTAGCTAGCTGTTTTAGGTAACAAATGATCTCCTAAACTGTTGTCAATAATTTCTCTTTTTAATCAATGCATAATATAATAAGTGACACAAATAACTAACAACATAAACATAGAAATATCAGTAATATATAAATAAAGATATATATCTTTGATTACAAAAATAAATAAATACATTTTAAATATCTATAATAAAGTAAATAAAAAGAAACATCAATTGTTAAAATTTTCTACTTAACATATCTATTTCAGGGTTAGAAATCAGAGAGACATTCTAAGTAAGGTACCAAATAACGCTTGCAATTTTTTTTCTAAACAACAAGCTGCATTTCATGATTTCAATTTTATGTTACACCGCTTTTTCTCATTTCTTTTTATAGCAATGTCAACAATAATATTTTTCCTATTTTGATGTGTTAAGGAGAGGAGCATTACATATTAAACAATTTATTTCTGAAACTTAATTCTGATAAGATTAGGTGGAGAAAAAAAAAAAAAAAAAAAAAAAAAAAAAAAAAAAAATCCTGCACATGAAAGCACATTAGGGAAAAAAAAAAAAAAAAAAAAAAAAAACCTAGCAAAGAGTGTTTGTAAAATGACAGAAAGCAAGGTATCACATTTGACGACTAGGCGTGATTTTGTGGCTGTGAAATGCAATAATTTAGTTGCACTTGATGACTAATGTCAGTGCTAATTTCTAATCCTGATTTATATATATATATAAGTTGATCAAATAAATTGAGTTACCTTTCTCTTTTTCCTTGCTTTAGCTTCAACAACTTTTTTAATAGGTCTGGCATCAATTTCTTTCAATCTTTGTCTCTGCTCTCTGATCATTTCCTGAATAACAAAGAAAATAATGATGAAAAAAGATGAAAATCAACAGCAATAACAGATAATATTTTAAATACATATTTAGGTTAAAAAGAAATATATATTAAAGAAAAATGACTTTCTTAAGAAAAATAGCTGACTCAAAAGATGTGGCAATTCATTTAACAAGTTTAATATCACTTTATATATAATAAATTTTAATAAACTGAATAAAAATTAATTGAATGAAAAATAAATAAAGCATTTAGAAGGATAATTTATTATTTATTTTGAATTAAAGATTACCAATTTAGAAAAGATAGTTAAATTTCACTATTTAAGGTTTAAAAATTTAAAAATATTCTTAAAATAATTAATCATGATTTTAATTAACAAATTTTACATAGAATTTATTACTAAAAAATCATTGAAAATCTTATTTTGTAACATTTATCTCTCTCACAACAGATTTTTTTAAATTGCATCTTGTGAAATTAAAGTATACGAAAATAAAAAAAAAAAAAAATTAAAAAAGCAATTAAACATTTGCATAACTCTGAACTAACTGATTTACTGATAATTCAAATTGCAAAAAACTTACCTACTAATATCTCAGAAAAAAAAAGTATATTTATATTAACTTTATCATGTTGCTTATGCTTACAAATGATGCTACATAAATGTTTTCATATTTCACATGAGTTGACACAATACACTAAATAACTTTTTTCTTATATGTAAACTGTGCCATAATAATGGACCACCCTCAAAATACAATTCTACATCAGGGCCACCCTTATCATTTAAAGGAAGTGAAAGTAAGATACTTTTTACGATAATTAAAAAAAATGATAATAATAATTTAAATGAGAGTTTATAAACAGCTGAGTGTGAGCCTAGATATTAATATTACTATTTTTTTGAATCAATGAACAGAAAAGCCTTTAGATATTGAAGTATCTTACAAGCAAGGAACTAGATGTACTTATCATAAGTCCCTTATAGCTATCTACACGTTAAAAAAAAAATTCTTTTTTAATTACGCAGTAAATAAAATGGATCAAACAAGTTGTATAGAATGTATAAATCTCTGAATTAGCTAATAGCTTTATTAGAGGATATTAATTTGTACACAGGATTTTTCTATACCATTAACCATGACATATGTGGAGAAGATCAATGAACATGATACATATATTTTTATAGTGCTAGCTATTAATTAGTGCTGCAACAAATAGTGGTTAGGAAGAATAACTGAATATTCGGCCAAGTTACAGTTGTATGTTTGGCCCATTCAGCTGCTGAAAATTAATTCATAAATTCTGATTTAAATCAAAATAATATTATTGATATCTTCACACAAGTATTTTTAAACATATTCAACCTTAAACAAACAAACAAAAATAAATAAATAAATTAGTTTTAACGCTAATCAGTGGTTGTTCTAAGAAAAGTGTTTAAGTTTGTTGAAACCCTTTGAACAAATTTCAATAAAAAATAGTTCAACAACATCACTTATAAGTTATTCTAATGGTAAAAACTTTCCTTGTCAAAGCATGGAGAAGGGAATGAATGTTTTAGTGTTGGAAGATTTAAAGAGAGTTTGGCTCAAAACATGAATGCACACTTTAAACCTATTCATCATAATGGGCATTTTTTGCATTTCAACTTTACTAGATCCGAGGTTTAAACTTGTATTTTTTTGTTATAAAGCAGAAAAAAATGTTTTCAAGTTAAAATTTTGACAGATTCTACTTATGACTGCTATTTTAAAAAAATATATATATTCCTGAAATTAAAACAAATGCAAATGCGGCAGAAACGAGCAAAAATGTTGATAATGAGCCAGAGATCACATTTTGGGAGTGCTTCATGCAGATTTCAACTACTAACAGAAACAAAACAGTTAACAAATTTCAGGTCTTACAAATGATGCACAACAGTTATTTTGATAAATCACTCTTAGATTGAATTAAATGTCCACTGAACTGGTGGAAAGCAAATTTTATCGAACGTACAATACTTAATCATAATTATATCATTTTTATAATATATATACAATTCAAATAATTAAATTTACTTTAAGTTTTTAAGTAATATTATTTTACATGTATCACATGTTAAGAAAATTCAAATGATTATTAAATTTATATTTATACTAGCGGACCCGACAGACGTTGTCCTTCCTGGCACCGACACCAGAAAATCAAATAAATGTACTTAAATATAGTAATACGCATGATAAACACTGCGCTCTTAATTTAATTTCTTATTACAATTATTTAAGGAAATTATTTTTCACTCTTCAGTATTTTTTGAAGTCGGCTCAATTTTTGATAGAAAAGTTTATTTTTCTCTTTTTTGTTAAAAGTTCACGATTTTCTGAAGTCAGTTAATCAAAATTATAATACAGGCTATATTACTGTAAAGCATACACGTTTGACAGGAGCGGGGTTCGAACACGTGATCTCTTTCTTCGAGAAGCAGAGCTTATATCTGGCGCCTTAGACCGCTCGGGCATTCCGTCCGCACTCTATTCATCGAACTTATTCAACCCTTTTAATTAGCGAAAATTCACTAACTATTAGTTTTTGCCTAGTACTGAATCAATTTCGATGAAATGTGAATCTAAACCATTCTCGAATCTACTGGAACACACACGCAAAATTCCATTAAAATTGGTCCAGTCGTTTAGGAGGAGTTCAATTACATACACAGGCACAGAAGATTTTTATATATAAAGATGAGCATTGAAAATTTCAGGTTTTTGCGCCGAAGACATCGCCAAATTAGAAAAATGTGAATTATCTCACGAATTACTGGATTTAAACGAATTTGCTTAGTACCATTCGTTTCAGAATGAAAAAATGCACTAAAATATCTTATCAGTTGAAAAATAAATACAAAAGTCGATTTTTAAGGAATTTTTTTAAAGTTCGTTCTTTTTTCTACTCATCTTAGGGGTGGAATTTTCGAAAATCCTTTCTTAGCGACAATCGATGTCATAAGAAGTATTTTTACCGAAATTTTCAAGATTTTTGGTTCGGTAGATTTTTTTGTGCTACGATTAATACGAAATCCTGACTTACTTTTATATATATAGATAAGGATTGAAAATTTTAGGTATTTGCGCCGAAAAAATCGCCAAATTTGGAAAATATGAATTATCTCACGAACTACTGGATTTAAAAGAATTTGCTTAGTACCATTCGATTCAGAATGAAAAAATGCACTAAAATATGTTATCAGTTGAAAAATAACTACAAAAGCTGATTTTTAAGGAATTTTTTTAAAGTTCGTTCTTTTTTCTACTCATCTTAGGGGTGGAATTTTCGAAAATCCTTTCTTAGCGACAATCGATGTCATAAGAAGTATTTTTACCGAAATTTTCAAGATTTTTGGTTCGGTAGATTTTTTTGTGCTATGATTAATACGAAATCCTGACTTACTTTAATATATATAGCACTTTTAATTAGCGAAAAATCACTAACTATTAGTTTTTGCCTAATTACTAAAAAAGTACTGAATCAATTTTGACGAAATGTGAATCTAAACCATTCTCGAATCTACTGGAAAGCACACACAAAATTTCATCAAAATCGGTCCAGTCGTTTAGGAGGAGTTCAATTACATACACACGCACAGAAGATTTTTATATATAAAGATGAGCATTGAAAATTTCAGGTTTTTGCGCCGAAAACATCGCCAAATTTGGAAAATATGAGTTATCTCACGAACTACTGGGTTTAAACGAATATGCTTAGTACCATTCGTTTCAGAATGCAAAAATGCACTAAAATATGTTATCAGTTGAAAAATAACTACAAAAGCCGATTTTTAAGGAACTTTTTTAAAGTTCGTTCTTCTTTCTACTCATCTTAGGGGTGGAATTTTCGAAAATCCTTTCTTAGCGACAATCGATGTTATAAGAAGTATTTTTACCGAAATTTTCAAGATTTTTGGTTCGGTAGATTTTTTTGTGCTATGATTAATACGAAATCCTGACTTACTTTAATATATATAGCAATTTTAATTAGCGAAAAATCACTAATTATTAGTTTTTGCCTAATTACTAAAAAAGTACTGAATCAATTTCGACGAAATGTGAATCTAAACCATTCTCGAATCTACTGGAACGCACACAAAAACTTTCATCAAAATCGGTCCAGTCGTTTAGGAGGAGTTCAATTACATACACACGCACAGAAGATTTTTATATATAAAGATGAGCATTAATAATTTCAGGTTTTTGCGCCGAAGATATCGCCAAATTAGGAAAATGTGAATTATCTCACGAACTACTGGATTTAAACGAATTTGCTTAGTACCATTCGATTCAGAATGAAAAAATGCACTAAAATATGTTATCAGTTGAAAAATAACTACAAAAGCCGATTTTTATGGAATTTTTTGAAAGTTCGTTCTTTTTTCTATTCATCTTAGGGGTGGAATTTTCGAAAATCCATTTTTAGCGGCACTCGATGTTATAAGAAGTATTTTTACCCCAATTTTCAAGATTTTTGGTTCGGTAGATTTTTTTGTGCTATGATTAATACGAAATCCTGACTTTCTTTAATATATATAGCACTTTTAATTAGCGAAAAATCACTAACTATTAGTTTTTGCCTAATTACTAAAAAAGTACTGAATCAATTTCGACGAAATGTGAATCTAAACCATTCTCGAATCTACTGGAATGCACACACAAAATTTCATCAAAATCGGTCCAGTCATTTAGGAGGAGTTCAATTACATACACACGCACAGAAGATTTTTATATATAAAGATGAGCATTGAAAATTTCAGGTTTTTGCGCCGAAAACATCGCCAAATTAGGAAAATGTGAATTATCTCACGAACTACTGGATTTAAACGAATTTGCTTAGTACCATTCGATTCAGAATGAAAAAATGCACTAAAATATGTTATCAGTTGAAAATAACTACAAAAGCCGAAAGGAATTTTTTAAAAGTTCGTTCTTTTTTCTACTCATATTAGGGGTGGAATTTTCGAAAATCCCTTTTTAGCGGCACTCGATGTTATAAGAAGTATTTTTACCCCAATTTTCAAGATTTTTGGTTTGATAGATTTTTTTGTGCTATGATTAATACGAAATCCTGACTTTCATAGCACTTTTAATTAGCGAAAAATCACTAACTATTAGATTTTGCCTAATTACTAAAAAAGTACTGAATCAATTTCTACGAAATGTGAATCTAAACCATTCTTGAATCTACTGGAACGCACACACAAAATTTCATCAAAATCGGTCCAGTCGTTTAGCAGGAGTTCAATTACATACACACGCACAGAAGATTTTTATATATAAAGATATAAAATTTTACTATAAATTAAACAAATACAGTGAAACCTCCGAATAAGAGACACCCACAGGACCGGATATTTTGTCCCTTATATAGAGGTGTCCCTTATTCGGAGTGTTCATTACAATGAAACTTCCAAATAAGGGACAGCTATGGGACCGGAACTTTTGTCCTTTTAAGTACAGGTGTCTCTTATTCGGAGTGTCCCTTATTTGGAGGTTTCACTGTATTTAAATTTTCTTAAATATAAACCTAAAGATATGTTATTTAAAATGTATCATTTTACGTTATTTATTGTAAATTTAAATGATTTTGTTTCAGTATTCAGCCAAACTGAATACCAAATATCCACCAAATATTTGTTGCATCCCTACTATTCATGATTTAAGTTTCAGTTTGTGCAAAGGAATATACACAAAGCTGATAATTTAGAAGAACAGATACATAACACAACAAATGTGATTGAAAATAAAACTTGAGAAATTTTTCTCTCTCTTTTTTTTTTTTTTTGCTAATTTGAAAGGAATAAAAATAGAAATACTTGGAAGATTGAAATAGAAGAACAACATTGACAAACAACTTACTGCTGTAACGGGTAACTGTGGTCGATAATGCTTTTTCTCATCTTGAACAAACCAGTCTGGAAGATTTTCATCATTTGATGCATATCTAGAATACAACTTAATTTAAACTCAAAACATTGAGGCTACATTAAAACTATTCTAAAGAAACATTCAATATTAAAAGAAAAAAAAAATACAATTTTACAAAAATTGTGTATTATGTTTCTGCATTAATCTAAAAAGATATTGAAATGTAATATATTTTGATACATTAGTTGGATCCTTGCTTGCTGAACAACCTTTCTGTATTAAAAAATAACAAAATATCAACAGTCAACTCGAGTAAGACAGCTATATAGAAATGTAAAGCTGCTCACCGGGCCAATATCTTGGTCAATACAACAACAACAACAGTCAACTCAACCAATCTATGGATCAGACTTGAGTAAAACTGGATTATTGAATTCAATGTAGGACAGTAAAGTGAATGGACAAAACATTAATGCAATCTAAAGCACAAATGAAAAAAAAAAAAAAAAAAAAAAAAAAAAAAAACATAAAATACATATATGCTTATTTTTGCAGTGATTTTACTAAGTTTTTGAAATCTTATATGCTTTGGACCCAAACAATTCAAAAAGTCCGAATTCTCTTTTAATTATAAAACAACTTTGACATATCTTTATTACTGTTGTTTTATTCATCCCACAGAATGCATTACAGTCTCTTTTTCTATCATTTCATGTATTTTTTTTTTTTTTTTTTTTTTTTTGTCAAAATTATACAATACAGTGAATTTGTGGCATCACTCATCTTAATTCTTGAATATGTAATAGATAATAAGTTTATTGCAAAACATGAGACTTTTAAAGATGTATTATAGTTATTAATTAAATACATAGGTATACCTATTATATGCATTTTCTATCAAATCTCTCTTCATTTTCTTGGATTGTACAATTAAGGATCCTAGAGCCAAGCCTTCTGGATCAAGACGAACTCTTTTCTTCCTTTTCTTTGATTCTAAACAAACCACATAATTAGAAAAGAGCCATATTAATTACAAATTTTATTTAAAAGTTTGGTATTTTAATTTGTAATATGACAATGATTCATTTCAAAGAATGTAACACAGAACATACAATTTAATTTAAATGTAAATAACATGAATATATATCTATTTGTTCATATTATTTAGACTGGTGTAAAATTTTCTAGTGTAGATACTAATATTTATGTATATATTAATGAGTAAAACAAATAAATAAAACATTGAGTAAAACAAAGATAAATACTAAAACATTTTACAATTTTGAAATAAAGGTTTCTAAATAGAAAAAAAAAAGAGCTTTTGAATGATTTAAACAACTTTATCAAAATTAGAAACTAATGAAATGCACAAAAATTTGTGATTTAAAAACAAATTCCTTCTTATTTCTACAATGAAATAATTCACCAGATGTCATGTTTCAGACTTCGACTATTTTCATTCCCTCCTATTCTTCCTCTGAGAAGCAATGTTTTTGGAAGAAGAATGAGATACAAACAGGAAAATTACTTTTTGATATTAACATAATTACAAATAGTTAGGATAAAATAATTTCAAGTTTATCATGTTAGTTTTGAATGCAGTATCAAGTTGCTATTTTAAATACAACCCTTGGCAAAAAGTTTCCGATCATTACATCAACACTACCATCTTTTGTAAGAAAAGATTATTTATTCTCACTGCATAAAAATGAAACGACTATTAGCGATAATACATTTGTGTTACATATAATGAACAACAATATGCATTAAAGAAAAATCATCATTCATCAATTTATAAACAAAAAAGCTGCGATTGAAATTTAGGCACCAAAGAAAAAAATATCCAATCATGTTTTGATTTGGAAAAAAATAACCAATCACTCTAATTATATATTTCGTAAATCCATCTTTATTTCGAATGACAGTCGAAATTGTTAGTGGACTGGACTCGTTAAGATTTTTACACTCATTGGGAGCAACTTCACCCCAGCATTCCCTTATAGCTTTACGTAAGTTCTATGGCATTTGTAATTCATCGAAAATCGATTTTTCTTTTTAATATATTTCACATATTTTCGATGGGATTAAGATCCGGACTATTGGGCGGTCACGTCATGGTTTGAATTGGTATATTACCTACATTTTGTAGAATTTTCTTCATTGATTTGGTGCGTTGGGGAGCTAATTGTCATCTTGAAATAAGAAGTCATTTTGATTTCCGAACTATTGATCGATGCTGGGAATAAAAAAATCCACTAAAATGTCAATTTAAACTTCAAAGCTTACTGTACGTAACACAATGCACAACTTGCCGACGCCTTGTGATGTAATACAACTTCAAACTGCAAATGCAGATGAAAATTTATTCTTCGTATTGATACACTTATCAATGAACTTTTCACCAAACTCTCCTCCAAACAAAAGTTCCACAGTCATCACTTTTACCGCTAGATATGCGAAATTCATTGCTAAAAATAGCTTTATTTCATGTATCAAATGGCTAGTGCACATATTTTTTACACCATTGCAGGCGCTCTTTTCTATGCTTCTTTATCATGTAAGATTTTGTTTTAATTTTACAAGATTTAAATCTTGCTACATTTAGATGATTACGTACTGCGGTCACATGCCTTTACGTTATACTTAGACCATTCAGAATCAAGTTGTTTTGAGGTTGCTCGCCGCTTTCTTTTCGACATTTTCACAATTTTTCTTTTCCTTCGTAGGTATTGACATTCGTGGTCGTCCACTTCGAGGTAAATTTTCCACGCTATTAGTCAACTGATATTTTTTCCAAATATCGCATACTGTACTTTGAGCACAATTTCATAGATCAGCCACTTTCCATTGTGGATTTACTTCTTCTAATAATTAAATCATGCGGATTTTTAAATCGCGAGACAGGTTTTTCACATGAGTCATTTTCCGGCACTTCAGAGCTGCTTTTGATCTCGCAACTGGAAGATTTCTTCTTTTAAATAGGATTCATATATCATACGCATGCGCAGGCACTCTAATCTATCTTCAATATGCAAATTTCAAACTTTTTTAATCAGTGATCGATTATTATTTTCCAACTTTGATCCTGATTGGATATTTTTTTCTCACGAGGAAACATTTTTGCCTGCATTATAATTATAAATTATATGATTGCAATATTGAATTCACTTTTTATTTATATTTTAACATTCTTTATTTTATTTGGCATATTGCAAAACGTTCCTATGCTCTTGAATCGCGAAGTATACGCTTCGAAATACAAAACTCATAAACTTGATAACAGTGATCAGAAACCTTTTGCCAAGGGTTGTATCTTTCTAAATTAGGGGTGGCCAATCTTTTTAAAGATAATTTAACTGATTTTGATCGGTTCTGTAACAGGAACCGTCTAAAACAAAATGAAATTTAGCAGCTTATAACAGTGTAATTACGGTGACCTAAAAGAGTAAGTAATTGGTGACGTTGTGACAGTGTAATATAAGACATTAAAGAAACTGTTTTTCAGTAAAATCAGGCTAACGTTTATTGACGAAAAATAAATGTAAGTTCAAATAAAACATATATAAGTCCAGGTGAAAAATATAACAGGCATAATGTGAACGGAAACAAATTCAGTTAAAATTATTCTAAGTCATGAAATAATATTCAAGTTTAAATGAAAATATGTATAAACTCAGATGAAAATATAACTGGTAAAAGTGAACAAAAAAATAATAAGTTCAACTCTATATTTAACTTAAAATCATTCTATGTATTGAAATAATATTATTTATTGAATGGCATGGCATGGCATATAACAATACTAGGATAGCAATGAAAAAGCAAAACAGACTCACTTATGGACAACAGCTATCGACGTAATAAAGAAATTCCAGCAATACGGCACATCAAATAACTCGATGAAAAGTCTTAAGAAAACAGAGTTTTAACTGAAGCTAATAATGTCCACACATACATATGATGATTTGATTAAAACAAACACAAATGGGTTACTACTGCTAATGAAATGAAACACCGGCGAAATTGAAAAAAACCATATTCAAAATCAAATGTCCAGCAATGGATTTAGCATAATTACTCAACTAGATGTTAACTTTAAAACTTTTAAAACTGTATGAGTTAAAAATACATTTCTGAAACTGTATCATATTGACGTTAACATCAATTGTCTAGAGACATAACATCACTTCAAAATCCCCCACACAACATATCTCCGCCGGCTTTAAATAGCCGCGGCAATTCCGAAACTGGATACGCCCCTCCGAGTTGAGTAAGCGAGCTCCTGACTTGCGACGGAAGAAATGCAAGACCGCCACTTGCGAGATGCGATCCGCGATGCTTGCGGATTGAGATCGAACGGAGCGATAAAACCAGAATGAACGTACCCACGGAAAAGATAAGCGATTGATTTGAACGTGTAAACAAAAGTTCGGAAACTGGATACGGAAGATGGAAAATGGAAAATGCCGGCAAAGGAAAGAAATAGAAGTTGGAATAAAACATAAGATAGTAAGCCATGCCATTTTACAATATTACGATATATATAATTAGAATTATGTATTTTAGAGTGTTAAGGAAGAAAAATGGCTGACAATCGCCCCCCCCCCTTAACACTCGTACTTAAAAATAAAATGGATAATTACCAGATATTGAAAAATATATGTATATATAGAATACAGTAAAACATTAGAATATAAACTATCACACTTCGATAGCTACCAGTAAAACAGAAACTTAACATTAACAAGCATAAATGCAACAAATTCAATAACTTCAACATGGTTAATCTAAAACATCAATTTTCAACAATGTTAATAACAATATTCAATAACAACAACAACAATTTTAACAATTATATATAACAACTAGATTAACAATTTTTTTTTTCATTTCATGAAAGTTTAGTTACAATTGTAACTCTAACGAAAGTTTTTTTTCACGTCGAAAACAGTTCAAAAACAACAGTCTATAAAGATAACATTTTCCTGAAAAAAAAACCGTGAAAGATAATTACAATTACCTCGTCACGTGCAAGTGACTACGAGTTACCTTTACATAAACAATTTAATATGATGATTTTTCCTTTGGTCTTGACTTGTAACAATATTCGAATGAATTTTAAACAATTATACATTTGCATATTTATTCTGAAAGAGAATGATTACCACATAAACGCAAATTCAGGATAATATAAAGAATAAATATACATGAATTACAATATGAAAATACTTTGATAATATATGAAAGATACATGTTATGCAAATGAGAAAATTTCAATAATGAGAACAACAACGATCATGATCATGATAACGATTATGAATTATGATTATGTTAATGACATAGTTAAATGACTGTGACTGTGAGCGCTCACATGAAAGACAACACAAAAAAAAATAATAATAATATGCTTAAGCTTTTGAAACGATATACATTTGCAAATGATTTGGCCAATTTCAATATGAAAAAACTTGTTATATATACTCTTAAGAAGAGAAGGAAAAAAAAAAAATTCATATTTACATATGCAATAAAACAAAATACAACTCGATTTTCAACACCTCGGACGGGACCTATGTGACATTTCCATTATACAAAAACAGGGACTTACAGACTTAAAAAGAACGATGCCCGCGACAGGCCTTCCTGTGATCAGAACACTCAAGAAACGCCGCTACCCCCTGCAGACCACTCTGGCTATTTACAAGGGCACCTCACGAGACGTTTTTCGAGGCTGCTCGGGTCCCGGAGGATGAACGATCCTGAGGTCTGACCACATTCCAGCGGGAGTTAAATTGTCCGCGATGTTGGAAATGAGGGTATATCAAAACCTATGAAATGACATTATGAAAACATATGCATATGAAACAAATATGAAATAACAAGAGTATAATCACATATTCAAACATTTTTGAAAGAAAAATACTGAAATATACAAAAATTTCAGTTTGAAAAAAAATGCTAAACTTCAATGTTTAACATGAAAAAGTTAAACAAGCATCTTAATGCTTGACACAAGTTCAAAGGAGGAGGAGTTTTTTTTTCATAGCATTTAAATATTATGTATATGTATATAAATTACTTATAACTAAAAATTACATCAATAAATTTCTTAAGATCAAATTTTGTTAAAGGTTTAGTGAAAATGTCTGAGAGATTAGATTTACTGGCTACGTGTTTAACATTAAAAATCTCCTGGTTTAAGAGGTCTCTAACAAAAAATAATTTTACGTCAATGTGTTTCGTTCTGTAATTTTCAATGGGAGACTTAAGAAAATCAATGGAGGCCATGTTGTCTACTAAAAGTGTTGGTTTAACTTGTGGACCTGTAAAGATACGTTTGTCATAACATTCAGTTATGATCCTACTAAACCATAGAAGCTCTTTAGTTGCTTCTGTTAAAGCCACAAATTCTGATTCCATAGTAGACAAACATACAGATTTTTGTTTAAAGGCTCTCCACATGATAGGAGCTTTGTCTAACATTAGTAGTTGTCCCCCCATTGATGTCCTGTCATCCCTATTAGCGGCGAAATCCGCGTCGGTGTAAGTTATTAGGTTTATGTGGTTGCAAGGTAACCTCAGTTTATAGTGTTTTGTGCTTTGGACGTACCCTAAAAGCTTCAGGAGACCATTCCAGTGAGCAATCCCAGGATTGCTCTGGAATTGGCTGAAGATATTTACAGCGTATGAAATATCAGGACGTGTCCTGCTGGTTAAAAATGAAAGGCAGCCCAAAACACTTCTATATGGATATTGCAACATTTCCTGGGTTTCTGCTTCGGTTTGAGGACATTGTGACTTGGAGTATACCGTGCCTTTAGTTATAGGGAGTGATGTAATGGGAAAATTGAATTCTTTAAACCTTGTACAAATATCATCAATATATTGCCTTTGATGAATTGAAACAGTGCCATTCCCATCCTCTTCAAATTCAACACCAAGTAATTTACGTGTTCTCCCCAGGATTTTTATGTCAAAATGTTTAGTTAAAAGAGTTAAAACTTCATTAATATGTTTCTGATGGTTACTTAATATTACAAAGTCATCCACATAAAGTAATAAAACAACATAATTAGAGAACGAGTAGACGCAGTTACACCACTCTAACTTTTTAAAACCAAGAGAAATTAAAATCTTATGTAGTTCATAAAACCAAACTCGTCCACTCTGGTGGAGACCATAGAGGGCCCTCTGGAGTTTGCATACTAAATGTTCTTTACCCTTCACCTCGAACCCTGATGGTTGTTTCATGTAGATATTATCAGTAAGCGGGGCGTACAGATAGGCACCTTTTACGTCACACTGAGTGTGGATCCATCCGAGACATGAGACAAGGGCTGCAAAGAAAAAGCGTATTAAACTGAAATTAACTACGGGCGAAAACGTCTCATCATACGTTTCACCCCTGACTTGTTTGTAGCCTTGTGCTACAAGTCTCGCTTTATACCTTGCAACCCGTCCCTTGTCGTCTCGTTTGATGGTGAATACCCATCTGCAGCCTAGTGGTTCGATATTGGGTGGTAGAGATGTTAGTACCCAGACTTGTCTTTTGTTTATAACATCCATCTCTTCCTTCATTGCTTGTCTCCAGAGTTCCCACTGAGGTGATTTTAACGCCTGTTTATATGTGGTAGGTATGAAGTCTTCTAGTCAGGAACTGGTTTTATGAGTGTTAGTGAAAGAGGTGTGTGGAGGTGTGTAACCAGGACTTGAACTAGGGCTAGGAGTGGACTTTACAATGCCTTCGTACTTATTGCTTCCTTTAAAACTGAACAGTGACGGATCAAATTTTATACCATTAGAATGACAGTAGTCTCTTACTTCCTTCAGTGATCTTAGACGTTGTGTCTCACCCAACTCGTAATAGTAGACGTCGGTTCTCGATTTGTCAGGCCTAGTTACAGGCTTACGGAACCAGACGGCTTCCCTGAGAGTTCTAGTAAACTCCTCGCCATCCTCGTCACTGTCACCCTCAGGCGGATGTGAGGAGGCAGAGTCGGAAGATTTAGAGGTACTTGGTCTAATACTTTGAGTGGGTGGTGCTTCTGAAGTAAATCTGTCAGGTTGAAGGTCAGTTAAAGGATCTATTTCAGGTGGTTCAGAACTTAGGATGTAAGAGGGTCCCAGGTCGCTTCCGTTGCGCTGCTCCGAAGTTGTAAATGGGTTTGTGCCTATTGAATAGCTTGGACCTTGTTCACTGTGTTTGTGGATACTTCTGGATACAGATTCGTCACCAAACCTAACATTTATTGTCTCTATTATTTTATTGGTTTCGGGAATCCATACCCTGTAGCCTTTTGTAGACATTGCGTAACCCACTAAGACACCCTTTTTAGCCTTCGGATCGAATTTAGAGTTTCTTTGTTGTTTAGGTACCCCCACATATGCCACCGTACCAAAAGGTCGTAAATGTCTGATGGATGGTTTATTACCACAATAATATTCGAAAGGAGTTTTTTTCTGGGTTTTGTGACATATTCGGTTCAGAGTGTATGCTATGTATAAGACAGCTTCAGGCCAGAATTTGAGACTGAGTTTACTTTCATTGAGTATTGAGCGAGCCCCGTCCATTATTGTTTGATTTAAACGCTCTGAAACTCCATTTTGCTCAGGAGAATATACATTGGTAAACTCATGTTTTATGCCATTGTCTTCAAAGAATTTAGTGAATGCCTCATTATCAAATTCCCGCCCATTATCGCTACGAACCTCTTTTACTTTGGTACCCAAAAATCTTTCTGCTCTTTTTACGTGGTTAGTAAATACTTTAAATACCTGTGTTTTACTGCATAAGGGGTATACTGACACTTTGCGAGAGAAGTCGTCTGTTATAGTTAGGAAATACTTCTCCCCATTTCGCCCTGTTATTTGTGTTGGACCCCACAGGTCAGTGTGTAGCAATTCTAGAGGTCGTTTAGATCTTATCTGGTTTATTGGGCGGAATGATGTTCGTCTGTGTTTATTAATTTTACATGTTTCACATTCAAAATCTTTACATTTAATGGGTGGTAAGCCCCTAACGCCATTACATTTTAAAGTATGTTCCATTAATGTGGAACTGATGTGCCCAAGGCGTCTATGCCAGAGTTTAAAATCATCTTTTTGAACTGTTGAGGCTTGGAAACGTACTCGTTTAGGCTTTTGATTACGGTTAGTTTTAGGGTCTTTATTTCTATTTTTATGGTTAGGATCCGGATAGAGGCAGTAAATGCCATCTTTAAGAAAAGCACGAAAAAGTGTGCCAGAATCCCGATATGCCTTGACCCTTCCCTCACCTCCTTTGAACTTGGCACCCATTTTATCAAGTCTGGGACCTGAAATTAAATTATGTCTTAGACTAGGACAATACATGACGTCGCCGAAGCGAACCATTTCCCCATTTATTTTTAAATCCACTAAACCGGTGCCCTCGATAGGGAAAGTAGCACCGTCAACTGCAACAGCCAATTCCTCATTTTTTAAAGGTTTGAACTTAACATATAAACTTTTATCTTTACAGAAATGGTGGGAGGCACCTGTGTCAAAGACCCAGGCGTCTCCACCGCATTTTATGTTACTTAAATTAGATTGTATGAGGTAATTTACCTGGCCTGTTGTCTTACGTTGACGTCTGTTGCGAGGCACATCTTTTCTGGATCTATGACCATCAGACTGAGCACGGACAGGACTGGATATGGAAGAGTCTTTCGATGAATTTCTGGAAAAGGAGGAACCTCTGGACAAAGAAGAATTTCTGGAACTGGAAGAGTCTCTGTACACCATAGAACCGGAATTGGAGGAGTCTCTAGGCATCATGGAATTTCTGGAACTAGAGCTGAGACAGGATTCCTGGCGGGTGACATCAGGCACTCTACACTGGTTCTGTGAATGTCCTCTGCGTCCACATTTGTGACATCGACCTTTGAACTTAGGTTTAAAGGAACACTTCTTTGAGGAACGGGCTCTGGAGAAATGAGACTGCACAGCTTCTACTCTGTCATCCTCACGTAGTTTGATACGGGACTCCTCAGCGACTAACTCTGTAAGAACACTTTTAAACGTAAATTGTTCGTTTGGCCATCGCAGAATCCCTTGCACCATGTTGTCGAACTTCTTCGGGAGCCATCTAAGTAATTGAAAAGTAAGGTAGGTTTCTTTGATTGGCTCATTTATTGCAGCAAGTTGGTCAGCAAGTCTTTGGAGACGAGCTGCAAACATATCCACGGGCTCTTCAGGTTGTATCTTACAGGAAAGAATTTCACCAAATAATTGCATATGTCGCGCCCGGTTATCAGGTTGAAAATGCAATTTTAGTTTAGTCCAGGCTTCATGAGGGTCGTCGATATTCTCTATGATTCTTCGGAATTCATTCTCAACATTTAGATATACAATAGATAAGGCAGACCTGACTCTGGATTGATATTCTTTTGTAGCTACAGAGTCACTTCCATCAGGAGCCTTTTCAGTGCCATTAACAATGCTCCACGCATTTTTATCTAATAGTAGATACTTTACGTCAGCTGCCCAAGTTCCATAATTGTGAGAATTAAGTTTTGTTATGCACACCTGTATGTTAGCCATGGCCATGCTTTAACCATAAGATATTACAGGAAAAAAAAAAAATTTTTTTTTTTTTTTTTTTTTTTTTTTTTTTTTTTTAATTAATGTACTTAGTAGTCAGGTTGTACATAAAAATTTTCTATTATAAGTTATCCAAAAAAACCTTTTTGTAATTCATATCGATAGGAAAGAAAACAATACATATAGCCTTCAAAAAAAAATTTTATATTGCGGCCCCCCCCTCTAAAATGACTCGGAGGTCCAATGGCCGCATACTACAAACAACTGTCAAACAAAAAAAATTTTTGAAATGTCACCAATTAGGTTATGGCCGCCGTAAAGGGTTTAAAAGCGTATTCGCTTCTGGCCCATAACCCGTGATCGGTTCTGTAACAGGAACCGTCTAAAACAAAATGAAATTTAGCAGCTTATAACAGTGTAATTACGGTGACCTAAAAGAGTAAGTAATTGGTGACGTTGTGACAGTGTAATATAAGACATTAAAGAAACTGTTTTTCAGTAAAATCAGGCTAACGTTTATTGACGAAAAATAAATGTAAGTTCAAATAAAACATATATAAGTCCAGGTGAAAAATATAACAGGCATAATGTGAACGGAAACAAATTCAGTTAAAATTATTCTAAGTCATGAAATAATATTCAAGTTTAAATGAAAATATGTATAAACTCAGATGAAAATATAACTGGTAAAAGTGAACAAAAAAATAATAAGTTCAACTCTATATTTAACTTAAAATCATTCTATGTATTGAAATAATATTATTTATTGAATGGCATGGCATGGCATATAACAATACTAGGATAGCAATGAAAAAGCAAAACAGACTCACTTATGGACAACAGCTATCGACGTAATAAAGAAATTCCAGCAATACGGCACATCAAATAACTCGATGAAAAGTCTTAAGAAAACAGAGTTTTAACTGAAGCTAATAATGTCCACACATACATATGATGATTTGATTAAAACAAACACAAATGGGTTACTACTGCTAATGAAATGAAACACCGGCGAAATTGAAAAAAACCATATTCAAAATCAAATGTCCAGCAATGGATTTAGCATAATTACTCAACTAGATGTTAACTTTAAAACTTTTAAAACTGTATGAGTTAAAAATACATTTCTGAAACTGTATCATATTGACGTTAACATCAATTGTCTAGAGACATAACATCACTTCAAAATCCCCCACATAACATATCTCCGCCGGCTTTAAATAGCCGCGGCAATTCCGAAACTGGATACGCCCCTCCGAGTTGAGTAAGCGAGCTCCTGACTTGCGACGGAAGAAATGCAAGACCGCCACTTGCGAGATGCGATCCGCGATGCTTGCGGATTGAGATCGAACGGAGCGATAAAACCAGAATGAACGTACCCACGGAAAAGATAAGCGATTGATTTGAACGTGTAAACAAAAGTTCGGAAACTGGATACGGAAGATGGAAAATGGAAAATGCCGGCAAAGGAAAGAAATAGAAGTTGGAATAAAACATAAGATAGTAAGCCATGCCATTTTACAATATTACGATATATATAATTAGAATTATGTATTTTAGAGTGTTAAGGAAGAAAAATGGCTGACAGATTTCAGCAGGTATCACCTAGGATGACTGATCTGCATACATGTCCTCTACATTCAATAAAACAACAAATTGTGTGCATTTTTTAACCTTCTGTTGGGTGCGCCATTGTAAAAAGTACAACATTCAATTTCTTTAAAACAAAATTCAAGAAGTAGTGGGTGTTAGTAACCATTTGTATTTGTTTATTGGATCTTTTTACCCAGTTCCTGAAAGTTATTTGTATTTCAGATAGCACAATTAGCTGATCTGTCATTTTAATCTGTTAACAGTGTATGAAATGCACAAGGTAGGGTCGGTCTAAATACCTCCCCCACAATGTCTGGAGTCACATTGTCTACCTTTCTCAGTAAAAGAATCTATTTGCATGAAGGCTTAATTAATTTAGAACATCTTCAGTAAAAAAACAAAGTTTATTTTAAAACCAATATATATGAAGAAAAACATGACAGGCAAGCATTGTAGAGATTTCATAATTACTTTTAAACACACACAATTTAATTATATTCAAACATCACTAGAAAACAAGCAGATACTTTCTACTAAAATAAAAACATTTCTTAAAAGCAACTAGATGCAGAGGTACTCACATCTTGAACTGATTGAGAATGCAGCTTGTCAAATATATACAGCAAATACAGTAGAAAAATTATCATTATATGTTGCCAAAAAAAAAATATATAAACAAGTTTTAATAAATGAAAGACACACCCACTGAACAAGATGACATCACTGTGTCAAAATGACATCACCAGGAACAACAAATTACAAAAAGGTCAATAAGTTAACTTCACCACCAACAATCTAACCACATGCTGAAAAGGTAAACAAGCATGCACAGTGGCTGTAAGTATTAGACTATTAAATTTTTAAACTTTAAAAATGAATAACTATTAGATAATTAGAAAATAAAATAAACTTATAAATTAAAGCAAATTTATATGGTGGTGGCTACTATAAAAATGAGTTTAATTATTAAATAGTTGCTATACAGAAGAGCTGGGAAAACAAATAAAATATAACTTTAACCCTACAATCTGCAAACAGCCTGCAAAAAAGCAAATCTTATGCTTGATATGGGAAGCGATTCATATAGATGAAATATAGGACTAATTCTGTAAAATTACTTAATTATTGTTTAATAATTCATTATTAATTTTTATTCTATGTGATTGTAGTAGTAAGTAGCTTTTTATACATCTAAACTTCTGCTTTAGCATGTTATAACAAAATAGGTGTATTGCAGAATACTTTCATAAATTGTGATCAAAGATAACTTACATGATATTTGGAAGTTAAATTATTTGTAAAATTAAAACAAAGCAGCAATAATTGATTGTTTTACGCTTGTTGTACAATTTAAAATGCTTGCCCGTTCATGTGATGAAAATTTGCGTGTCCGACGAAAGGTTAAGTAAAGAATGTCACCAGACACAACTCCAAAACCTAGTTTATAACATATATATATGATTTCATGGAGGAAAAAAGCATTCAAATTTTGAAAATTGTGATTACATGCTATTATATTTTATTTTCCTAGATAGGCACTTGTACTAAAATTTGAATAAACCTATACATAACCTCAAAAAATAATGGCAAGCTGAAAGTTCAGGTTAGAAGGGCCATTTATAATGATGTATCAACTAGTGATTGGCCAAATCTGTCAACACAGTCTAAATTAAATACACCTTTTTTTTTTTTTTTTTTTTTTTTTCTTGTATTACACATGACATCTTACAAATTTTCAAAATGTATATAATTTAAGTGTTATATAATACAAATTATTTCATTAAATTAATACAAATTTAATTACAACCAAAAGAAAATTCATTCATACAACATGCTTTTTTTTTTTTCCAAAACTGATAAGTTAAAGAAAAAATTATAACAAAATAATTATTCTATTAAATTGTTTGATTTAAAGAGTGTTACCTTTTTTCTTCTTATTTTCTTTTTTCTTCTCAGATTCTGGCTCATTTTCTTGGTTGGATAAATTTTCTTTAGTATCTGAAAAATGAATCGCAACATTTACAAAATTCAAAAGGCTTAAAGTATTGTAAGAGATCATAAGATTCAAAGGTCCTAAATAAGTGAAAAAATTCGGTGTTAACAATCAAGTTTAAGATGAGTAAATGACTTTTAATCAACTCCTACATCTTTGACAGATTTATTCCCGATCAAAGAAATTATAAATAAAAGCAAAAATAGTTAAGAAAGTAACATTAGAAATTATTATGCAATTTTAGTGACTTTATATTGAATAGAGTAGTATTCACTATTTCAGGAATGAAAAATTTATTGTATAGGTAATGTGGAATGCTTTTTAGGAATAAAACAAAATAAATTGGATAAAAGCAAGCAATTTCATTAAAAGAAAAATAACTTAGAGCAATGGTTCTTAACGCAGAAATCATAACTCTCACTAGATGGGAGGAGATAGCAGAAAGCTTGGTAAATGATCCATTTATTTTCTTTTTCTCTTTAAAAACTCATTCAATTAGAAGCTCCTTCATAATTTTTGACTTTCCACCATAACTGAATACCATATGCCTGCCACTTGTCCATACTCTGACTCTCATAAATATACTAGGACTGCCATGAAATTTTTATATGTTACTGATATAATGTAAATATAGAATGTTCAACATTGAGAATGAAATGTGATAAATTATTTACAGAGAAACAAAAAGATTCCATTACATTTCCATTATAAAAAATAATTTCTGGTACATTTTAATGATGTTATAATATTTCAAACATAATGAAATTAATATGCAATGCAGATAGACTAAAAATGCTTGGTGTAAAGAATAATTAGCAAAGTTCAATTACAGGAATACACAAAAAATTCTTCTACTTTATAATCTATGGAGGAGGCGGGGGGGGGGGGGGGGGGGGGGTATTTTTTGTGATGATTCTAAATGATTTTATGATGATTAAATACAATGAAATTAAAAAAGATCATTTAAATGATCTGGGGGGGGGGGGTGAATGTCCCCCTCAGGCCGCCCCTGAATTCAACACAGCTTAAAGGTCATGCTCAAGTGAAATTGTGCTGTAGATGTTCAATTGCAAAATTGTATTATACTTCCAAATTTCAATTAAAATTTCTTGACTTTCCAAGTTTTAATGAAATCTAACAAATTATTGTTATAAGTGAATAGTGTTATACAAAAATTATTTATAAAAATGCTATTCTGTGACTAAACAGAATGAGACATACACACCAAAATGCATAAGTGTGTAGATATGTAAATCTCATTCTTAAAAATATATACATTTATAAAGAATAAAAACAAACATAATAAATAAATAGACTATTCAATTTTTAAAAAAAATTCTTACCACTATTTGCAGTTACATTTTTTTCATATCTTTCAGCTAATAAATCAAGTTCAAGATCATCATCATTCTGTTCATTAGAAAAATCTTCCTTATCAAACCATCTGTCAATTGTGTCTTTTACTCTATCTGGTCTTGTGACTAAGTCAACCATAAGAGGATTTTGTTTGCCTTCTAATATTTCTTTCGTCGTCTCAGCAACCTCATTTTTGGTCTCCTCATCACTAAAATATAAATT
Organism: Maratus speculifer; assembly: GCA_964019185.1. NCBI lineage: Eukaryota > Metazoa > Arthropoda > Arachnida > Araneae > Salticidae > Maratus > Maratus speculifer. Next base: position 251,458,579 of record OZ025298.1, read on the forward strand.
CTCCTAGTCAGTATTAATATAAAACTGTATAAGATAATGATATATCCAGTAACATAAATAATGTAACAGGTGTTATTTATTATTTTAGACCTTGCATATTAATTAAACAACTTAAAGTCGAAAGTGCTGGATTTCAAAATAGGTTAAATCGAGATTTATTGAATTTTTTATTATATTTTCTTTGTTAATACATATTTTACACATTTTATGAGTTACTATTATTTCTTATGATCATAAGCTTAGTCTAGCATTGTTGGGCGGCAGATTTTGATTTACCACAGACTAACACACAAAATTCTGCTACTGAGGTGATTTTATTATTAAAAACAAACTAGATAAAAAATATAAAACAAACTTAAATAACCATTTTTTAACAAAGCCACAATTAAGTTTGGACTTTCATACTTTAAACACAATTCTGTTATGACATAATTTTAGCTTTAATATCAAACAACATGATTTGTTATTCACTAAAATCGCAATTGATGAATACGGACAGAAGATTATATGCATTTAAAAACTGCTAAAATATACACAAGAAATCCTAAAAATATGCTGTTGAAGTTCAATATACGCACATATTTTTTTAAAGGCCTTTTTGATGGAATTGATGGATATAGACTATATGTAGAGCGACAACTGTGAGTGACTTGGGATCAATTCTTCAGAAGCTTCATACTGAAACAGAACTTGGAGCTTAACTCAAAACCGATAAAATCCTAATGATCCCAAGAACAACATTGTTGAAGAGGAAGCGGAAAGTGAAGGAGAACCAGAAGAGACTGAAGAAATAAGACGAACGATGATTACATTCAAGCAATATGACTAAGAGACTCATTCAGGACTTGTTTAACTATGTGTCTGAACATCACCTCAAAGCTTTTCCACTTCTTAAACAGCCAAATAACATGTACATTGCATGAGCACATACAATGTAAAAACAGACTAAAATTATTCATTTAAGTAATATTCTGATTATGTTTTCAAGAGATGTATTGCAAAGTAAATGTATGTTTTGTAAAAAAAATAAAAAAATAAATAAAAAAAAAGAGATGATACAGTACAAAACTGACTAAAGGAGGTGGGTCAACAAGGGCCATTTTTCGCCCATCAGCACCTAGATGTGACATATATTTTTTTCATTAGTATACCTCATAACAAGTAAGAAAATAATAATATCTTGGATGAAAGTTTAATAATTGATGAGAAAATAATATATATATTTAAATAAATATTATGTGTTTTAATGAGCATAAACACAATTATTATTAGTTTTAATCTGTATAATCAATAGTAAATGCAACAATAAGTGTAAAATTAAGATAAATGGAGCTTACTAAGATTATTATTTCAATACATGAAAATCGGAAGTAATAAATAACAAATAATAATAATCATACAGTTTCAGACTTTTTGGACAATGTGTTTTAGATTATTTTCGTTATCGATTGCTTCACTAGAATCATTAATGGACCATCCAACGGCCGCGTCTTGTACAGTATATGAACATATTCGATATTTGGTTTTTTAATTTTGATTGAGCGATTAGAGTAGTATTATAAGCCAAAAACCATAATATGAAAACATTCTACAGTGATTTTGAACAACGTTCTCAATCAAAGCCTGGTTTTCATATTTTGCAGAAGATATTATTATTTTTCTTATATTGAATATTGTAGACAGAACACAATGATAGAGGCCAGTTTTAAGTTTTACAAGTAACATTGCAAAGAAAGTACGAGATGACCTCTTTATTGAGGAACGTGTTTTGGACTTTACAAGTTTAAAGATATCGTTAAAATCAGACATAAATATACCCATGAGAATATAATAATAGATTTCGGAAAAGTGTCCCGATGTATCACAATCGAGGCCTTCTTTGCTACATTTCTGATATTGGTTTAAATATTTTCATGCATCGCATTTTATACACCAATGTATTCTCATTTACAGGCCTTAAATCTTGCAGAGTCAATTTACCGATCAAGTAATATGAGTGTTACAGCATCGTTTTTGCGACAAAATATAGATGTAAGTTTCTATAAAAGGCTTGAGTTTCAATAGTTTTTGCTACAATAACGAGGTAGTTCTTACCTTTACATACTATACAACAAGTGTTAGAATTGTGAAAATGAGATTTGATAAATGTATAATAGATTTCTTATTTGTGGTCTCATCGACAGTAATCGTTGATGAATAATCTCTTACTGTTACATCAAACGAGGAAATAGAAGTATTTAGAGCATGGAGAGCACAAAATACATATTATTTGTATTTAGAGCCCTATTTAGTACCACTCTGTAAATCTCAGTAATCTCATCTAAATATCAATATAACTTTTCTGTTAGAACAGATACAAAAAGTTTTCTGCGAGACTTTACAATTATGACATTGGTATCCAAGCATTATTTATTAGTAATTTCTTTAATAAATATTTACGAAAACAATTTTAGAAAACAACATTGATGCCTGAACAACGTTAATACTTTTTAAGTACTGCGAAAGAAGTCTGAATGCGCTCTGATAGTAGTGCATTCGATTCTCTCACATGATACTTTTTTTCTTTTACAGGTAGAAGCGCACACTGAACCCAAATAAAATAATGCTCATATAAAAGCTTATAAAGAGTAGAATCAGTGCATGTCAAAATTAATTGGGTTCATCGAGCACCTCTTAGTAAAAAATTAATTCAAAAATGCAAAAAACGTCAAAAATGCAGAAAAAAGCCAAAACACTCTACTTTCGGGCTATAACTTCCATAACTTACTAGTTTATTTATCACGTAAAACTTTTATTAAACAAAACTACATATCTTCAACTATACAAAGCCACAGAACAATCATCTGAATTCAAAACTTTTTTTTCCAGATATATGATGGGCGAAAAATAGCCCTTATTGACCCACCTCCTTTAGTTTGGCATTGCACAATGGTATGACTAACCATGCTAAATATTTTATACCGACTGTAAATTCAATACATAGTAGTAGTAGTAATGCATTTCCGATTCTCTCTCTATACTGAACATCCCCATAATCTGAACATTTTTGGTCAGTCCCATGAGTGTTCGGAATAGAGAGAGTCCACTGAGTGTTCGGAATAGAGAGAGTCCACTGTTCATTTAATTACTATCAAATCATAGCTGTCCAATCAGTGAAATAAGCGGCATTGGTGTTTATCAATGAGGGCATCTATATCCGATTTAAAACTAATTAATTTTAACCTCAAGTCACTTTATTTCTGTATTTGTTTTTCAAAAACAGCAAATTAGAAAAGGCATGTTTACACAAATATATCATGTTGAGCCCCATAAAATAAAATTCAAAGTTGATTTAGATATTTTAGGATATTCTATTTATATATTCATCCAGAAGGAAGTTAAGGATTTTCCTTTGAAATATTATTTGGTGTTGAAATTGTCATCTTTCTTAAACAGAGAAATAAAAAATATATTTCTGTGACCTATCAGTAGGCTGGGACCCATAGATTGGGAATTGGTGATCTATACTAATGAAATAAATTTTTACTCTGTCTGGGTATCTGTGATGACTAAGAAAATCTATTGCACATATAAGGCTGAAATTTTGGGTGAAGATACTCCAAAGCTTCTTTTGATGTACCTGTGACTCAGAATTTTAGATTTCTGATAACTAAGTTATTAATTAAAAATCAGAAAGAACTCTCATCAAAAGATCATCTCTTTCCTACCGACTCCTTGCACATCCCCAGAACCCAATTTATATAGCAGGACTAAAATAAAAAATAGGACTTTTAGTTTTTTTTTTCCCTACATTGGCCAATTTTTTGGCCATTTTTTTAATCTACATTGGCCAAATCATTTTATTTATTAAAATTAAAAACATATTCTGAAAAATTGCACTGTTCTGTATTAATGTATAATCAGTTTGAAAAAATACCAATGTTAATCCCTCGAAAACAAAATCAAGATGGGTTTTTTCAACAATTTTCTTTTTCCTCCCACATGGCTTCCTTTCACCTTAGGGATTGTGAAACTTTGGAGTTATGTTTTTAAAAAATATATGTATGTGTGTGTGTAAACCTGAGATCTGTTTCTCTTTTAAGGTACAGTTGTTTTGAAAAAAAAAAAAAAAAAAAAAAAAAAAAAAATGAATTTTAATCCTTTTGATAAAATTAGAGATTGAAGGTCACATTGCAATTTATGTAAACTATGAGGGTTGATTTTATATTTCTGGCCTAATAATGAAAACAGAAATATTTGTGATCAATATTGAATTTATTGCTTTTCAAAGTATTCTCCATGAAGATCAATACATTTTTACATCCGTTTGAACAGTTCAGGCTATTCTATTTTAATCTGATTTTTAGAATATTTTTTTTGTAGACTACTACTAACAAACCAATTTCTTTTTGAACTACTTTTTAAAGGATTGTTAAATTCTTTAAAAAAGTTATACAGCATTCACATCAAGGTTGAAAAAAAATCATGATTAAAAAAAAAAAAAAAAAAAAAAAAACTGATTTTTAAAAAATTTAAATCGGGTTTTTTTAATTTAAATTGGATTTATTTGATTTTTTTTTTAGAATTCTATTTTTAATTATTGTGTTTTTATATTTTTACAATACATGGAGCAGTTTTTTATAATAAATAACTAAAAATAAATAAATAATATTTACAATTTTTAAAAACAATATAAGAAATATTTACATAGTTAAGAAAATATTATATTCTAGTTACTGATTGGTACTAAAAATAAAACATCTAGGCTTTATCTAAAGCCATTCTGTTATTTTGTAATTGAATTGTGCGTACTAAATAAGAAATAAACTTAAATATGTTGTAAATGAATAGAAAATGGTAAAATTTAAAAAACAAATTAAATATTCATTCAATGCAAGCTATTTATTAAAGAAAAAAAATCACAATTAATTCAATATTTTTTTTAAGCAAATAGAAATAAATAAGGGAATTAATTGTTTGAACAAAAACACTAATTTAGAAGCTTTGTCCAATCCTAGTTTATTATGAATGCCTGAATGAACTAGTTTAAAAGAAGAAAATTGTCTTTCTACTCCAGCAGATGAAGCCACGGCTGTTGTTATTTGGTAAATAAATTCAATTTCAATTTTGCTGATTCTCTCTTTAACTCCCATTACATAAAAGGACTTCCACCAATTATAATATGCCATAATATCTGAAACTTTTTTCTCAAAGCAATGGTAATTTTTGGAATGAGCCATTTTTTACTTGAAAATGTGCTACAGTGGTGAGAAGATTTGGACAATTTTCTTTAATGAATGTCAAACCTTCATTATTTTGCTCTACACTAAGTGAAATTTCATTTCGATTTAAAACAGAGGGACTGAATAAAACTCCAGCAAAATGACAGTCACTAATAGCTTGTTCATATCTTGCTTTAAATTTTGTAATTTTATCTTTATCTAATACATTTTCTATCAATCCTGGAAATACCAGAAAAACACCTGCTGCTTATTTACACCTACTTTTTATTTCTCTACTGACTAATTTAAAATGTAAAAAAAATGATTTAAATCAAATGATTTTTTTTTTTTTTTTATCAGCTGGTTTAAATCATGCCAGCCCTGATTCACATTTTCCTTTTTTTCAATTAGTGAATAAATAAAAATTTCCCTTTCAGCCCAAAGACTGGTACAATAATTGAGTCACAGTTTATTTGTCTTATCTGCAAATCATAAAAAATGAAACATATACCAAGTGATCACATAATTTAAATAAAAATTAGTTACTTTTGGTTCTGCAATAAGTCATAAATACTGAAGCTTTATTTATAGCCAGTTCATCATTAACACAAGTTAAATAAATCTATTTATACCTTTCAAATTCAAGATCTTCACTTAAGTCATCATCACTAGAATAAAGACTCTCTTCTTTCTGAACATCGTCATCAACATCTAAATTGTCCTTTGTTTCTCGATTATAAGGAGCAAAGGAGCTGCGATAGCCCCCTTTAAAGAAATCATTGACATCCGTTTGAGGAGGCTCAAGGTTGAATTCAAGATTAGTCTCATCATCAACTTTACTTAAATCCTAAATGATAGTTTAAATTTGATAAATATTATATAAACTAATTCAATTACAATAGATGGAAAAAATCATTGTTTAAATAAAAATCATAACTTAAAACTATATACAGTGGACTCTCTCTATTCCGAACACTCATGGGACTGACCAAAAACTTCAGATTATGGGGGTATTCCGTATAGAGGAAGAGTCGGAAATGCATTACTACTACTATTATGTATTGAATTTACAGTTGGTATAAAATATTTAGCATGGTTAGTCATACCATTGTGCAATGCTAAACTAAATTTAGTCAGTTTTGTACTACACAATCTCATTTTTTTTATTAAAATTTTTTACAAAACATACATTTACGTTACAATACACCTCTTGAAAACATAATCAGTACATTACTTAAATGAATAGTTTTAGTTTGTTTTTGCATTGTATGTGCTCATGCAATGTACATGTTATCTGGCTGTTTAAGAAGAGGAAAAGCTTTGAGGTGATGTTCAGACACATAGTTCAATGGGTTTTGAATAAATCTCTTAGTCATATTGCTTGAATGCAATCATCGTTCGTTTTATTTTGCTAGTCTCTTCTGGTTCTGGTTTTTATTCACTTTCCTCTTCCTTTTCAACAATGTTGTTCTTACAAACCATGAGGATTTCATTGATTTTGAGATAAGCTCCAAGTTCTGTTTCAGTATGAAGCTTCTGAAGAATTGATCCCAAGCAGGGCCATAGCTAAGGGGGCACTATGGGCGGCTCAGCCCCCCCCCCTAAAATATTTTGAGCCCCCCCTGGAAAAGATTCCAAGGTCACTAAATGAATTTCTATTCCGAAAATTCAAATGAAATTCTGTTCAAAAATCTAACTTAGTTTTGAGAACCTTTCATAGTTTTGCAGGATTTACTAAATTATATCTAAAATATAAGTGTTTCAACACTCCCTCGTCTTCTTTGTACATAGGAAGCTAGCATGATGTTTAATTTTGATCAGCTATACACTCAAAATTTTCATCATCATATAATTTTCTTAGTATAAAACTAAGTTATTAGAACACTTTTTAATAAGAAACATAGTACCTAAAATGTGAATATGCATTACTTTATCTTTCTGTGGCAATGCGAGAGAAAAAAAAAAAAAATGAGCCCCCCCCCCCTACATTCACTTGAGCCCCCCCCCCCCCCCTATTGTTCACTTCTAGCTACGGCCCTGATCCCAAGTCACTCACAGTTGTTGCTTGTTGTCCTCTATTCTTATTTGCCCATTCTCACATAAGAATCCAACTTTATAGAAGCATCTTTGGATGATGTAGGAGGTTGTTTCATTTTATGCCATTGATATCCAATAGACAGCATCCATGATGGTGACCTTCTTCTGCCGAATTTGCCGCCTCCATCACCAGGGACAATTTCTTCAGAAAATGGATTTGGTAGTAAGTTTTAATGATTACTCTTTGATCCAGTGGTTGGATTATAGAAGTACAGTTTGGTAACAGGAACTTCAACAACAACAAAAAAAATTTTTCTTCCCTTCTCTCTTTATTATCTCGTTAATTCTCTCGAACCCACTATGAGAAAATTGTGATTATCTACACTTTCCGATTTGGTTTATAGTGTGTAGGCAATGATGCAATCTTCATATTTTTTAAACATTTTTCGATCACAATTGATTTGAGTTTCCCATCCATAAAACTAGTACAGAGCATAATGGCAAATCTTTATTTTGACATTTTCCCAACTGTACAATTTTCACTCCTTTTTCCTTGAGTTTTATTTGGAAGAGCTGGGAAAAACAGGTCGGTTTCATTAGCATCGAAAATGTTTGCTGTATCGAAATTCTTCGTTATTTTCAGAAGTTCTATTTTCTATTCTTCCACAGTATCAATATTTACATCTGCAGGTTCACCACTGATTATTTTGAATTTGATGTTATGCTAAATTTGAAATGCACAACAATCCTTCCGATGACTTTAATTCTGCGTTTTTCTGCTTTTCTGAAAAATCTGAAGCAGGAGTCTAGTGACAGGATTATTCTTTGTTCGTATTTGACATAAAATATTCTGAACATTCATGTTTATGTTCTTGTTTCCTGTTTTCTATTCCAAAATTCTATAGTTATTTGAGTTCGTTAAACCTTTTTATACTTCTGCAAAAAGTTTCGCTGAATTTCCATGATGCGGGAATTTCCTGAATTCAGATTCCAAAAACATGTTCTGTTTACAGAGAGGTGAGGTAAAAATGGGGATCGAAAGTAGCGTTCATAAGCGGGGTGTTCAGATTAGAGAGTGTTCTGAATAAAGAGAGTTTATCTTATGTTAAGTCTGTGGAGTTTCGTCGGGACCATCAAAAGGTGTTCATAATACCGGAGTGTTCAGATAGAGAGAGTCCACTGTATAATATATCCAGATAGTTTAAGAAATTTCATAGATTATTAAAAAAAAAAGTTTACTTTTACATGTTTGAAAACGAATAGAATTGAAATGTCTGTTTTTGGATATGCAACAGTTAATATAAACATATGTGGAGGTATTGCAAAGTTTCAATTACGGGCGAATATTTTTTAATGTTACCTCACACCACTTTTTCAAAACAAAAATCTTTTACATAATCTTTGACAACATCTGCAAGAGAAATTACTACGAAATGTATATTTTTGAAATAGTGGTGCAAAACGAATATAAAAATATTTGCCTGGAGTTGAAACTTTGTGATAGCTCCATATACATGCATTTCACTTTTATAAAACCTTTGGTATCATTTTATTAAATTTTAGACATATTTTATGCAAGAGAATGGTTTAGTATATTTGCAAATTATTAAATTTTGCATATTGTTTGGACAATTTATCATTACAAAATTTATTTATGATAAAATCCAAGTGGAGAAAAGTGTAGATAATCATGCTGGTGAGAGCCATTCTGGTTTGTGAATAAATCGTAGCTAAACACAATGTTTGGCTTAACTTCCTCAGTCCTGAGACAAATTTTATGTTGCACTACAAAAACCAGTTTAAAATTATTGTAGAACATCTTTAAATGTGCATTATTTTATGCATTGATGCTTCTAACCATGCACACATCTAATAAAAAAGTCTAGATGTAATTTTAACAATTCTAGAAGAAATTAAATTAATTTAAAGGGTGATTTTTAGTGTCGCCTCCAGGCAACATCAGGACTGAGGAGGTCAATGAAAAACATATGCTAACATATGGCAGCTAAATGATAATTTCTTCTACTTGAAATAATATTTGTTCAACATACTTTCATATAAAACAATGCATATATATCATATCCAATTATAATTTATTAAATTCTAAATTAAAAATAAGCTATAATAAACAATATAAATAAATGAACACAATACCGTTGATATTCAAAAGTACAAACTCCAAATTTAGAAACAAATGAATGACTCTTTCAAAAATTCATTAAAAAGGCTGAAATCTAATTTTGTTTTTAAAATATTTAGAAAAGTGTACTGAAGCCTTCAAATCTATTTTGGAATGCATTTTTCACTCTTCGTTTGCATTTATAAGCAATAAGTTTATTACATTTAAAAACCACAGATTCTAAATCTAGAAACAAATGGACTACTTTCAAGTCAACGACTCCATGCGTCAACTAGGCTTTTTTTCAGTGAATTCAGCTTTTGTTTTGGCATCATCTGTTAGTAGCAATATAAAAGGAAGAACTTTCAATTGAAATTTAAGTTACATAAATAAATGCAGGGAGCAATAATGTAATTCAAGATCATTTTTAAAACGTTTCTGTTATGCAGTTTAAAAATATCATTCAATAGGTATAAATAAAATTAATATTATTTTTATTATGATTTCTTTGATAGAATTTAAATTTAGTTTTACTAATTTTTTAAACAGTTTAACATTTATTCACTTTTTTTAATTATAAGTTTAATTATAACCACCTGTTTTACATTATAAATATTTTTTTTTTTCAAAGTGTAATAGAAATATAAAATGTTATCTAAACCATATTATTAAGACTGAAAAAAAAAATTTTTTTTTGACATACACTCTTATTAAATTACAATTTTGTTTTCTTTTCAAAGTTATATTCAAAGGTTACTATGCTAAAGATTAAACTTGCTTTGATATATAATTTGTATGTAGTATGTGGTATTTATATTCCTTACAGTTTAATGACATTTAATAGGAAATAAAAATTTCATTTACAATGCAAGCAAATTTCAAGCGGAAATAAGTTAAGCTCTTAAAAGTTAATACAATTAAACTGAAATTTTATAAAAGAAATTATATTAATTTTGGTTTTCATTAACACAGAATGAATTTTTAAAGTTACATAGCTGAAGTTTTTAAAAACTGATTTTGATTTAAATCAAAGCCATCTGTTTCTGTATACATTCTCTAAGAAACTAGGCACATAAATCATACAGCATGATAGTGCTATATAATAGAGCTCAGACGCATCTCTGATGTTAAAGCCCAAAGTTTGCCTCTTAATATCTTTAGACCTAATCATCAGATCGCCTTTTAAATTTTATTTTTTATTTTATTATAATTGTTTGATGAATTTTGTGATTTTTCCCCAAGATTATTTGATGATTTTCGTGACATTTTCCTTTTTTCCCCAAAAACTTCCCCATGAATTTTAGGATAATATTTGTAAATTCCCTGACTTTTCCTGTGTATTTTGAAATTTCCCTGATTTTCTATGATTACTTTGAAATTCCCTGACTTTGTCATTATGCTGGGAACCCTGTAGATATTAGAAAGAGCAGTGCTAGCTGCAGAGTGACTAGTTTCTAATTCTATATATTGCGATGTTAGAAGGAAGGTCTTAGCTTAATTTCATTATGACTTCAAAAAGCATGCAAACAGCAGCAATTACCTTAAATTTCCCAGAGTAGTCAAGTATTTTGCCAGGTTTCCCAAGTTTGGGGTTTTTTTTTTTTTTTTTTTTTTTTTACATTATCCCCTGATTTTTTAGGATCAAAATTTTTCCCTTGAAGAGTATTGATTGCTAAAGAGTATTGATTTTGCCCAACGATTGCTATACAGCCTAAATTAATGAGCATAAAAATTCTAATTATATTGCCACAAAATTACCATACGTTATGTTGCCAATATTACTTAATAAATTAAAATGATGCTTAAAGTATTTTGATTATTTCATACTACAAAAACAAATTTATCAATCACAATCTTTATTTTCTGAGAACGGCAAAACAAGCATAATAAAAGTTACCTTGGGATTTCTAATTTGTGATAAAGTAAATAGTTCTCTATCTTCTTCAATGATTGGCTCATCATTTTTAATAATCATCTTTAAGTTTAACCTATCATGGATTTTCTTCCTCTCTTTCAGCATTTTCTTTTTCTTTCTTTTTGCTTCTTGAAGTTTAGATAATTCAAGCTCTTCTGCTGCTTTTACAGCATCATCGATTTCTTGTTCATCATTGATAACATCTGCCACTTCCTTTCTGTAAAAAAATTTTGTATATTAAGCAAAAGAAAAAAAAAATCTATATGTATTTTTAAACATCCTTGTAAAGTTGGGCATACATTTTTTTCAGGTAAAAAAAGCACAAAAAAAAAAAAAAAAAAAAAAAAAAAAAAAAAAAAAAAATTAGAAAGAGATTAGTAGCATTTATAAACTTTTTATGTGTTTTTATTTTTTTAATGCCACGGTTAATAATAAATAAATAATTCTTTCAAATAAAATTTTACTACTATAAATATCACTCATCCAAGAAAAAGAGTATTATTTTTGTCTAAAAGTACTTAATTGTACAATAAATTAATGAATAATATTTCATAATTACTACTATATCACTTAGTAATTATTTTTTCTCTTATTTACAAGAGAAAAAATATGAATACAGTGAACTCTCTCTAATGTGAACACTCCAATATTATGAAAACATCCCGACAATCTCGGTGAAACTCCACAGACTTAGCAAAAGATGAACTCTCTGTATTCTGAATACCCTCTTATCTGAACACCTCGCTATTATGAACGCTACTTTTGGTCCTCATTTTTACTCCACCTCTCTGTAAACTGAAAATGTGTTTTCAACAAGAAATTGAATTCTCATCATGGAAATTCAGAGATACTTGCAGAAAAATAAAAAGTTTCAAGAAACTTGATTAAAAAATAAACAGACAAAATCATTTTAAGCATGTACTTGAAGTTGAAATTTATTTGAATCTGTCAGATAAAATCTTCAGTTAAATGTTGGACCACCTGTTGCCTCATTGTTGTCAGCTGCCTACCGTAAGAATAGCCATTTCAATATTTTTATTTTTATTAGAAAATATAAAAATTTAGTTTTTGATTAGTGTAAGACAATTACAATATGTTAAAATAATACACTTTCATCTTGCTTAGTTCAAATAATATTTCTATATGAATTATTGTTAAACACAGCTTAAGCTTGATACTTTAAAGATTAATTTTAGAACAATCAACTGATTTCTTCGATTGATCAACTAATGGGAAAATGGTAGTTAAAGAAACTATTTGCTCATAAATTTGTTATTGTTTAATTTCAGCAGGTTTCATTTTTGTCCATGATGGGATATTCTTTAACAGTTGTAGCAATCAGGGTTGGCTTTTTTCCCGCCCAAAACTTGTTTTTCCCATCCCAGTGGGAAAAACTGGTAAACACCGGGAAGTATTGGGAAAAAGTGGTAAATACCGGGAAAAACTTCAGAAAGACAATCTATGTAAAATGTCTAAAATTAAAGTAAAAAATATATAGCTATTACAAATTTCTCTTAGATTTAAAATTATTCTGTAAGAAAGGAATATATAAGTTAATCTGAATTATTGTATGAAACATAAAATTTGCTCATATAAATTTTTAAATAATAATGAATTTCTTATATAAATATTTTAGAACACAAAAAGAAACCTTAAAATTTTGTAAAATATCAGTGTCATCAAGATAAGCAATAAATAATTCATGTTACATTTAAATAAAATTACTTTTTAAATAGAAGAAGATTAAAATTGTGTTTAACAGATCTATCTTTACTAGATAAAAGTATTGGATTCATGAAATATTTAGACTTCTGGATTTCAATACATTTATGTTTTAGAAGGTCCTGAATATGACTTGGTGGTCTTTAGAAAATGTCTGTATGTGTTAAAATTTTTGTGGGTACTCTATCTCAAGAACTAATGCACAATTTTTTTCAAAACTTTAGATTCAGTTAGATATAAACTGAAGCTGATTAGTTTTTGGTATTGCTCAACAAATAAATGATGTTATGCTGTATTATTTATGATTCTTACAATAGCTCTATCTCAAGACCTAATATTTGGATTTTTATAAAACTTCAGATTCAGTTATATAATTTGGTGCTCATTACTTTAAGTGTAAATCGCTCAACAGTTGATGCTGCTATGCTGCATTATTCTTGATTATCGCAATAGCTCTATCTTAAGAACTAAAACACGAATTCTTATCAAACTTCAGATTCAGTTAGTCACTGATATAGATTTGCTTTGTTTCATTTTTGGTGTAAATTGTCCTACCAGTGGCCTGGTTATGCTACATTTTTCAGAATTCACAATAGATGTATCTCAAAAACTAATGCATGGACTTTTATCAAACTTCAGATTAAAATAGCTCCAGATAAAAATTGGTCCTGATTTGTTTCTGGTGTACATTACCCAAACAAATAACAAGTGGTTCTGTTATGCAGAATTTAATATTTCTGCAATAGTTCTATCTCAGAAACTAATGCATGGATTTTCAAACTTCAGAGTCAGTCAAAAACTGATATATATTGTTGCTGGCTAGAGTTTGGTGTAAATTATCTAACTGGTACTACTGCTATGCAGCATTTTCAGGAAGTATTAACATGTTTGAGATAGTAGAAAGTTTTGGGACTGCCACATCCAACTAGTTTTTTTGCAGTTTTGGTTAGGTGTAATATTTACAGAAAATATGTTTTATAAACAGAAATTCATCATATTTGTTTAAATTGTTTGTTGTTATCAGATCTTTGTCTAGTCTATAACAGAATGCTTGAAAAATCCTTTAAAGCTATTTACTTAAGCTCTATTTTGACATTTTAAAAGATTGTGTTGAATTTATATTTGTTTTTAAAAATAGGTTTTTCTTATGTGGGAAAAACATAGTATTTCCCAGGGCAGTAAATACCGGTTTTTACCATGGTATTTACCGGGGGTGGGAAAAACCTTGCCAACCTTGGTAGCAATCCTGTGAGTTTACTTCTGAAGCTTAAAAGGAAGGAAATAAAATAATAAAAACCACATAGCAGCATTCTTATTTTATCAATTGGTCACCCTACATAGTAGTAGTAGTTGTTATGCATTTTCAACCCCCTTCTATAATGAACACCCCCATAATCTCAACATGTTTGTTCTGTCCCATGAGTGTTCAGAATAGAGAGAGTCCACTGTATGCATATGTGAAGTACAAATGAACTAATAAAATTAAGTTTATCCCACATTTTTGTAATGAGAACTTTATTGGTAAAAATTGAGCTCTGTAGCACAGCGCTATTATAACATAAAATAAATGTTACACAATTAACACCCAAAAATGTGCAAGAAATAAACATAAAAACAGTATTTAAATAAATAAAATATATCTATATAATTAAAATACATTAGTTAATAGACAGGGTTGGTAAAAAACCGGATTTTTTTGAAAAAACCCAAAAACCATGGTTTTTTTTGGTTTAAACCAGGTTTTTTTGGTTTAAACCGGGTTTTTTTAAAATATGTTTTCCTATTATATATACATGCATATTTAGCAATAATACTGAATGTTTTTGAATACATGAGTAATAACTTGATTTAAAAGTAATTCTAATCAATGAATTATTTAATATACAATGAATTATATAGAAAATTGAAATCTTTTCAAATTTTAAACATTTTTAGAAAAAGCTATGTTTTATATCTCATAAATAAAATGTTCTACATAATGAAACATTGATACCTTGAAAATCTTAATAAACAATCTTAATATACTATAAATAAATATATGATGTATTTTCATACATAAAACTTCATATATATTATTTTCACATGGCTATTCAAAATAATTTCTTTGAAATACTTTTTATATGAGATGCCTGATTGTTCTGTTAGAAGAGTCTCTAAGAATTATCTTTTATTGAAAGTAAAGCTTTTTATAAATTGGCTTTTTATAAAGAATGATTTGAATTTAGCAGTAGAATCTTTACACACTTCTCCTCTGAAATTACCAGGTTAAAAGAAAAAAGAAAGAAAAGGTAACAGTAAAATAAACAAAAATACCTATTTAACAGCTTTTTAGACTATTGAAAACATTGATCTTAAAATACAAAGCAGTTTTATAAATACTGTCATTCACTAAAGCATTTAAACAGCCATCAGACAACACGCTATACTATAACGCTTAGTACTTTTAAATGTCTACACTAAAAATTACATCTTTTTAGGCATTTTATGAGACTTTTCTTCTGTTATGTCTCAAGCAAACCTTGTCTTGTTCCACCCCCCTCCTCCCCAATTTTCTTGGCTGATTTACATAATGAGTTTGGTTATACAACAGAAGATTTAAATATATTTTATTGCTTAATTTAGTTAAATGCAAACAGGTGCTTTACTAGCACCCGATTTTTCAACGTCTTCTTATTCAACTTCATATCTAAGTTTCTTTTTTATTCTTAAAATATAATACCCCTCCCCCCCAATCAAAAAAATTTTCTTTTAGAGCTTGACTGAAATCTTAAAGGTCATTTTATGTTATTAACTGTACATCTGCGTTTCTCAAAGGAAAACATTTTTTTCTAAATATTGCTATTTTTAATCTGTTTTATTTTTGCTAAACTTACACAATTTAAGTGTTTTTTTAGCTTCAGATATATTCATCAATGCATAAAATGTGCATTCTACATGCATATTAACATGACCTAGACTAGACTCGCAATGTCTCATGGTGACTGCTGAGATAAGACTTAAAAATAGAAATTACTTACATCCAATAATTTGAAGAACTTAAATTACAAAAATGAGATAATATTATATTAGATTTCTTCTAAAAAACCAATTGGTTTAAACTGTGCCAACCCAGCTGGAAACAGAATAAAATCAAAATGCAAAATTACTAATCCCAATTTGGAAATGCGAGAAAAACAAAAGCTTATTAAATCTAATAAACACAGAGCAAAGAAAAAAAAAAATCATTGCCAATTATCCATTAGCATACTTAATAAAAAGAAATCAATGGAGAAAATTACTTAAGAATATGATATATTCGAGGAATGATGAAATCCTTGGTAAATTTCAACTAGTCAAGCAATTTAAATAGTAAAAGTACATTTTTAGCTCAAATCTGCACTTCTGGCTGTATATCTATATAACAATTAATGGCTTAATATAAGCCTTAAAAGAGGGCGGGGGGGGGGGGGGGAGTTTTTCTCTAACCAACTAATTATAGAAAAATTAGTAGTATGTAGCCATGTAGATTTATAGCTTATATGAAAAGTTGGGTTGATTAAAAATGTTTGTTTTTTAGAAATTTATTAATTCATCATTTTTTTATAGCTTTGTCGCTTCTGCATAACTTGGATTTTGCATTTTTCAATAATGTGTGAAACGGAATTCATTAGGGAAAAAGAATACAAAAAAACCAGACTGAAAAAAAACCAGCATGGTTTTTTTTAAAAAAACCATTGGTTTAAACCAAACAACCCTGTTAATAGATTAAGATAAAAGGGGGAAAGGACAATTTTAGAGCTAAAAAGTAGAGTACATTGCAGTGAGTAAACAGGTGTTTTATATACTTTTTTAATTTATTTTTCAGGGCATTATTTTCAAAATAAATGGACATTATAGCTCCATCTATTTTGAATCAATCATTTTTTTTTAATGACTTCTTTTGAATTGGGGCCATCTCAGTAGCTTTTCAAAAACTTATTTATTTTTTCTTCTTATTGCTTTAAGTTAAATTTATGATAAGTCAATATTTTCACTGTCTAGCTCTCTTTTTCAAAGCATTCCCATCCATCCACAGTCAAATTGTCATTTTTTAGTTTATCAATTAAAATAAAATAGTTTTATACTTATTTATTATTAGTGATTTTTATTATATATGTATAATAATTTAGAAAAAATGGATATTTATAAACATTTCTTTAAATTCCTAAAAATCCTTTAAATTTTAGGGTGTTAATGTAGTTTAACCTCATAAAAATGTGCAATAGTGTAACAGATATAACTCAGTTTAGTTTGAAAGGATTTTATAAGACAAAAGTCTTGCACTCATGCTGGTAAAATCTCTCAGATTAGGTATACATTAACACCATAATAAAGAAAAATGTAAATAAATGCTTAGTACTAACGATAACAATAATACATAACAAAGACTTATAAAACTCTCTTACTTTTTATCTTCAAGACCCTTAATAGCAAATCTGAGTTGTTTCCTCCAAGTTAACAAAGATCTGTAAATAATAATTGTTTGTATACATTCAGAATTCCTTTAAGCAATTTTAAATTTCAATTTGTTCTAATATTCACAGGTACACTAAAAACTAACCTTAATTCTGCCTTGCCTAATACTTTTATATCTTTACAACATTCTTTGATTTCATTAGTAGTTAGCTTATGATCCCTTATATCTTCATCATCAATTACAATCTACAATAAAATTAAACAGTATAGTATCCACTACAAATATATAAATAATAATAATAAAATAAGAAACTTTGATGGCAAATTTTTAAAAAAATCTGCAGAATTGAAATATGCTTAAATATACATAAATTGTTATTTTTGTGAATAAGGCAGCTTTCACAAAGCTATATTATAGTAGACTCCATCAAATCAGCACAGCTTGGGACCAGAGGTTGTGCGGAATTTAGAATTTTGTGGATTTTTGGTCATTGCTTTTATATTTTTTAAACAGTAATTTGAATGTAATTAATAATGTAATTGAAACTATAATGAATGCTTACAATATAATAAAATATTAAAATAAATAATAAGCTAAATTAATAAACATTTAGATAACTTTTAAAATGATTAATATATAAAAACAAAGGTCAAGTTAGTAATCAATAATGTATAATTAAATATTCATTATAAAGATGAAATGTATTTTTCCTAAATTATTCAATGAAACTTGCCTCATAAAACACATTTCACAAATTTGTGTATATTTTAAAATAGTTTTGTGTTTTCCTTGAAAGGAAATCACATTTTAATTAATTTTCCCAACTCATATTTATTTATTTTTCATTTACACTGATATTTTGAAAAACTGAAATCTAGCTGTTAATCTAATTAAAATAAACAGAAGAAATAACAAGAATTTTGAATAGTTTTTTCCTCAACATTTAAGATGCTAAGACAAAGAAAACTAAAAGAAAAAAATATATATATTTATGTATTTTTTAATTAGTGAAAATAAACATATACTTTAATGCAAGCAATAACTGCGTAAAATTGTAATCAATATGTTAAATGATAAAATATCTAATTTATTAACATTTTTATACTACCTAAGGAAAATACTCCTGAAAATAAAAATAACTCTATTTTCACAAAATAAAGAAAATAAATAAATTTTATTTATTCATTTCAGTTTGATAAATATTAAACATTATAATTTCGTAAATGGTAAAAAAGTACAGCAATATTTTACCTCAGTGCATTTACTTAGTTTTTCCAAGTGATTTTCAGAAAAAATAAAGTCTGAAGCTCTCAATTTGGTGCTGAAAGTTTCATCATCATCATAACCTTCTGCTTTCTTTTTTGTTTTAGCAATTTCATCAATACTGGATTTTGTTTCACCTTTTTCAGGAACTTCTTTAAACAAGTAAGAAGGATCTAAAAACTTCGGATCAATATGATCAGGAGCAAGGTAACCCTGGCAAACTATGAATATTTCAGCAGATTCTGTTCGAGATGCTTGAGGTTTAGTCACATGTACCTATGAATTGAGATAAATTTAAAAACACAAAAATAATTTTTAAACATCAGGAATTTAATTGATACACTCATAGAATAAGCAACTTTAATGACATTTAAATAATTTTAAGTTCTTCAGTTACCTCTGTTTTATAAACCAAAGCTACGCTAAAACCAGAGTTTTGCTAAAATTAATAATCAATTATGCAGAGAACAGTGTTCTTAAAAATGGTGTAAATGAAAGGTTCTAGGGCAATGCCCTTAATCTTTTTTTATTATTATTTAAGTCATGTTCTATCAAAGCATTTCTAAAACTCAGATGTCTCTCTACAATATATAATTCTTATTTATTATTTAAAAATGAACATTTATTCACACAAAGAAAGTCTAAAAAGAACTTTGACAATGACAAGTCACAATTTTTAGTTTATCAAATAGGCAATAGCTCTGTCAAAAATTTCTAAAAAATTAAATAAGAGTTCTTTGATAAAAAAGACTACCTTTGTCTTTAAATAGAGAAGAGTTTTGCTGTTCTTCACAAACTTACCTGAGAGTAAAAGAAGAGTATAGTATTATAAGCTCTGTGTTTTTCTTGTTACAAATTCTTTTGAAGAAACTATCACATTTTGCTTTAAATTTGATAGGATTAATGCATTTTAGAATTGCATTTAGCACCCCATTAAGAAACAACAGATTTCGTCAAGAGATGGTGAAAAACAGTAAATTCTGTCAATTAAAAAAAAAAAAAAAAAAAAAAAAAAAAAAAAAAAAAAAAAAACTCACAAATTTTGTCAAAAAGGCACAGGAAAAAAAAAGTTATTGCTAGGAGTGGATTTTTTTGTTTGAAAGACTAATTTTTTTCTTTTTTTTTTTTACTGAAAAAAGGACCCAGAATTTTAGAAGTCCTGGGGACAGAGGACAATGCATGCAACAATGCCATGAAAGAAAAAAAAAAAAGGAGGAGCCTACAAGGAAACCTTTATTTGTTCCTTTTGTTACATCCAAATCACAAAAGGAAAAAAAAGACTATGTTAGCCTTTTTATGTATCTTATTATTAAACTGTTAAAATGAAAATGATATGTGAAATAGCTTAAAAATAGAAGTGACTATTGCAAAATTAGCTGAATTTTTCTGGAGAAAAGGAAGGGGATCGTTTGCACAACTGTATATAGTTCACGTCCTTTGAAATTACTAACTTTTAAGAAATTCCGATAAATTTTACCTTAAAAAAAAAAAAAAAAAAAAAAAAAAAAAAAAAAAAAAAAGAAAGAAAAAAAAGATGCAAATACAAGGCTGAATATTTCATGATATTAATTTTAGTATCAGGATAATTAGAAAAATTAATGCTAGTAAACATTAGTTTAATTATGTGTGGTTTTTAAAAAGATTTTTTACTATCTTCTCTTCACATATGTTATGAACCGAACCACTGTATCTACTGTTTACTGAATTCATACATTCGAATAATAAATTGCAGACAACTGTTTTATGCAGTGACCAATGGATATATACATAGAGAGGCTGGTCAGATCACAAGTACTCAAACTTGTATAATGTGCACCTTGATTTTCAACCCTTTGAGGGACGGTGGGATATATTCTATACTACCTAATTTAAATAAGATTCTCACCAGAAACTTAATGAAATTTGATATTTTTAACTTTAGGAGTAAAATCTCCTAAAGTGTTGAAAAATGCTTTTCCTTATTTTAAATTTAAGTTTTTTGATAATTCCAGCGAGAATTAAATATTTCAGAGACATTATTGCTTGTCCCCCCCACCCCCCAAGGAGTTAAAGTATTTTTTGAAGGTAAAAGACCATACAGCATAATAAAGAATATGGCAACACTTTTTTAAAAAATGAATAGTATTAATCACTTATACAGTTGCCAACATGAGATTCTTATTTTGCTTCTTTTAAAAGTTAATCTGTTTCATGCCATATTTACTGAAGAAAAGTTATTAAACAGGAAATATTATTCATCATGTGTAAAATATGATGTTCCATTTTCTACACTTGTACACTCCACTGAAATCATTGTAACAGCTAATTTTTGCTTTGCAATAAATCTAAGGAGTTTTTGAAGGGTATTTTATTTTTTAAAGGAGTTCTAAGTACTCATTGGAAACTTTTTCATCTTTAAGGCATTTTAAATAATCTATCTGTATGCAACATGTAATTATTTAGAAATGTTCATTAATAAATTTTATCTCATTTACTAGGAAGGAAAAAACATACTCACCCTTTTAAATAATTTTTTGAAGGCCCATACAAGAGATAGATAATCTTTAGATCTGAAAACTTTGGTAATAAACCACCCTCCTTTTACAAGCATTTCAGTGGCCAATTTGAGGGCACTTAGAGTAAGTTGATCTAAGGAAATACAGAAGAAAAATAATCAAAATATCAGTAGTTAGTTAAGCATATATTTAACATATCATACACTCTCCCATATAATATGCAAATCAAAATTTAAACCACATTTTTCAGATTTTAGGTACATTTTATGCAATATGCACATCCTCTTCTTATCAAAATCAAAGAGAACTTTATGAGAATGAGATATGTAGCATGCATATGTAGAAATTATGTGTTAGTTGATTAAAAAAAAGTATATAATAATTCAAAAGCACTAACAAACTGCAATATGTCTGTTACATGGAAATGGAACATCCTCTTTACTATGTGCCTTAATTTTGACTAATAATCCATATCTTAATGTTTTCAACAATTTATTTTTATTATTTATTTTAGTCATCACTCGCCTTCCCCTCATTCAGTTGGATCATCTTTTTTATTTGTTTCATCCATGAGCTTGAATGTTTGTGGAACAACTCTTGTTTCTTCCTCATTGATTGTAAATATGCACTAGTATAATTGCTAACCAGCGCCATGCAAAAGGCAGGGGGAGGAGGAAGAAACTTTAGTCAAAGGATCACAGGAAAAATGTAAATTTTGTCAGAGGATCACTGTGAAAAAACACAAATTTTGTCAAAGAATATTGAAAATAAAATGCAAATTTCATGAAAGGATAGGGGAAAAAACATGAATTTTGTTCAGGGATCACCGAAAAAACACAAAAATCTAATCCTGAAAAAACTCAAACAATCGCGAAAAATCTGCAAATTTTCTCAAAAGATCTTGAAAAATCTACAAATTTCATCAAAGGACCGCGGAAAAACACAGTGTCTAAACTGGATTTCTCCCCTTCCCCCCCCCCCCCCCCCCACACACACACTCTTTTGAAAATTTGCTGTAAATTTCAGAATTTTTTTTTAAATCTTTCATGCAAAATCACCCTTGAAGCAATCCTTTGACAAATTTGGCACTCCCACAATCCTTTAAAGAAATCAGCATTTTTTTTTCCCCCCCCGATCTTTTGACAAAACTGGACATTTTTTGCGAACGATTAATGAAACTGATTATTTCAGCGACCATTTGTCGAAATTCATTATATCTGCAAATACGTCCGAATTTCTGGTTTAATAACAGATTTGTCATATGTTTTGGAATTAAATGCATTAATTAGAAATATTCGGAACAGAATTTCCTCTTTTTTGAAATTATCAATCAATTGCAGGAAAAAAATTACAAAATTTGCCGACCGATCATGGAAAAAAAAAAAAAAACGAATTTCAACCATCTTTCACAGTAAAATACTCTAAAAAAGTTCAATCAGTCGCACAAAAATATCACAAAATTCGCAGAAGTTGATCGTAGTTTCAAAATTCAATTTTTTTGGGCAGGAGCCTCCCGTCTACCTTATAAATTTGGGTGGATTTCAAAATTTTGGGTGCGAATCTGCCCTGAAATTCAGACCCTGCAAGTAGAAGAAATAAAGATTAGAGCAAAGGGGAAAATAATTTAAAGATCTTTGTTTCGCGTTTTAAAGCGTTGATACAGTGAACTTCGGTGTACAGTTTTTATGCCTAATTATCTCTAGTAGACTCCAACTAATATTTGAATATTAACAGAAAAAAAAAATGGGAAAAGCATAGGGAAAAAGTATGGGAGATGAGCTTTAATTCAAATTAAGTATATTTGTCTGCAATATTATAATTAATACTTGTAGAAACATAAACAAATGTGAAAAACTGAGAAGAAAATGGCAGGATTGCTATAGCTGGTGATCTTTATAATCTAAATTTAGAAAATATGATGAGGAGAAATCATGTATGAGGTTCTCTTACTTCTGATTATATTAAT
The DNA here is from genome assembly GCA_964019185.1 of Maratus speculifer. Classification (NCBI taxonomy): domain Eukaryota; kingdom Metazoa; phylum Arthropoda; class Arachnida; order Araneae; family Salticidae; genus Maratus; species Maratus speculifer. Next base: position 251,481,732 of record OZ025298.1, read on the forward strand.
GTGAAAACTGGATAAATTACATTTTATTAATGATTTATATGCATAACAGCACATCCACATAGCATAAGTGGAAAACTAAAATATTTTGAAGTATACATACTTTGCATGAAAGCATCATGAATCCAACTTTTGCCTACATTTGGAGCTCCATCATGAAGAAAAGTATCAACTTTCCATGTTTTCAACTCTTTTTTTAATGCCTGAAATATAATACATTCAATTTGTCTGGTCAAAGCTAAATGAATTATTTTATTATTTAAGAAACAATAATTATAAATATAATTATATCACAAAATGATTGAATAATTTGTCTTTTTTCTAAAAAACTGAACATGTTCTGTCTGTCATTTTTACAAGTTCTTCAGCACACAGTTTTTTAAATACTGTACTATGGAGAAAATATTTACAAAAAATTCCTGTGGCTACATATCACTATTTTATTTTATTTTATTTTTTTTTTTAGGGCAAGGTGTTGCATTCTTTAAAAAGGTTCTCAACGTAACACTGGCATATGAGAATTCTTTGGATCTTGACTCAAATCATTATCTGGATGAAGAACACAAAAATTATACTCTAATTTAAAATGGCACATTCAATTAAAGACAGAATGTTATTAACTTTGCATTATGAGAAGTCTTACACTGGCATTACCTTTAAAATTAATAGTGTTGTCTTGTACAGTAAAATTTCAAAAAACATCAGAAATGGATAATACTGTTGTAAAAACTTATTTTATGGGGCTTTAACTCCCATACGTAAAACTGTTTTTTTCTGTTGATATGGTTTTAGTTTGAATGATAAAGACATACAAACATAAAATAAAAAAAGGATGATTTATGCAGGGCTCGAAAATTCTAAAAATTTTATTGTTCCCAGCTGGGAACCTATACGAGAAATATAGGTTCCCAGATTAAAAGTGTAAGTTCCCGGAAAAATTTAGGTGTGAGTATTTTAACGAAAGTTGCCATTTTATCGTGAATTTTTAAAGAAATTTGCCGTTTTTTCACGATTTTTTGACGAAATCTGTCGTTTTATCACGATATTTTAACAAAACCTCGTTTAAAAAAACAAAAATTGCAAAATTTTCGTTGTTTCGCGCGATTTTTGACAAATTTTGTGCCATTTTCGCAATTTTTTGAAGAAATCTGTTGCCTATTCCATATTTTTAAACGAAATTTGCGTTTTTCTCGCATTTTTTACGAAGTTTTGTTGTTTTTCACGATTTTTTAACGAAATTTGTGGTTTTTCACAATTTAACGAAATTTGTCGGGTTTTTTTTCGATTTTTTAACGAAATTTGCCGTTTTTTCGCAATTTTTTGATGAAATCTGCCGTTTTATCGCGACATTTTAACGAAACTTATTGTGATTTTTAAAACAATTTTTACGAAATTTGCCTCTTTTTGCAATTTTTTAATGAAATTTGCGTTGTTTCGTGCAAACTTTCGACAAATTTTGGGCCATTTTCGCGATCTTTTGGTGATATCAGTTGTCTTTTCTGTGTTTTTGGACGAAATTTGTCGTTTTATTGCGATGTTTCAACGAAACCTGCCCTTTTTTTATTACGAATTTTGCCGTTTTGTGCGATCTTTTTAATGAAATTTGCGTTGTTTCGCGCAATCTTTTAAGAAAATCTGTTGTCTTTTAGGTATTTTTGGAAGAAATTTGCCGCTTATTCGTGATTTTTTTAAAATGAAATATGAAATTTTATCGCGATGTTTTAACAAAACCTGCCATTTTATCGAGATGTTTTAACGAAACGGGTCATTTTCAAGATTTTTTGACGAAATATGCTGGTTTTTTGCGATCGTTTAATGATATTTGCCTTTCTTCAAGCGATCGTTTGTTAAATTTCGGGCCTTTCTCGTAATATTTTGACGAAATTGCTCATCTTACGCGGCCGCTTAAGATCTTTTTGCGTTTTTTTCTCCAATTTTTTGCATAATTTATGCGTTATAATGCGTCCGAGGCATCGTTAGTGGACACGGCGAAAGGTTAGGTTCCCGGCCGGGAACCTGAGTGAAAAAATACACATTCCCAGAAAGGATTTCTGGGTTCTCCGGGATCCCGGGAACGCTATTTTTCGAGCCCTGATTTATGTCTTTACTTAAAGAACATTTAAATCAGGGTTGGCACGGTTTAAACCAATTGGTTTTAACCATGGTTTAAACCACGGTTTAAACCAAATGTTTTTTTTTTCTCAAAAAAACCAATTGGTTTTTTTAGAAGAAATCTAATGACATTTTCTTTTTTTTCTTTATAATTTACGTGTTTCAAATTATTGGACATAAATAATTTCTACTTTTAACACTTTATTTCATTAATAAGTATTATATATATAGTGGGTTTAGGTCTTTTTTTATACAATAGGATTAAACCAATTGGTTTTTTCTATAAAAAAAGCAATTCTTTTTTAGAAAAAATCTAATGACATTTTCTTGTTTCTTTATAATTTACGAATTTCAGATTATTAGATATAAATAATTTCAATTGTTTTTTAGGAGAAATCTAATGACATTTTCTTTCTTTCTTTATAATTTACTGGTTTCAGATTATTGGATATAAATAATTTCTACTTTTAACACTTTATTTCAGCAATAAGCATTAGATATATTGGGTTTACGTCATTTTTTATGCATAGGATTAAAATCAGTACACATTGGTGAACATATCTATTGTTCTAAAGAAAAACTTCAAACATGTGAATTTATCAAAGATAAAATAGATTCAATATTTAGTATAAAATATTTTACTATTATAATACTTACTTTACTATTATATACTTACTATATTAATTTTTTAAATAATGCAGATTATTTAATGCAATTAATAATGTAACACAATGATCTTTTAAGATTTTGCACAAGCTGTAAAAGAAATTTTTCTTTTGGGAGATTATCTTGATGAATTAAAAGAAAGACTGGTTGCTAGTTATAGCATTTTTATAATAATTTTTTCCCTTTGCTATCTGCTGAATTTAACGACTAAAAATATCAACTTCAAATTGTCACTCAGTAAGAAAAAATCCTAATAAGTATTTGTAATTTATTATTTGAATAATTTTGGAAAAGAATATTTATCAAACTATATCCAAATGTTTATTATTAGTAATCAAAAGATTGTTTATAAAAATTTACAGGGCTTCAAAGGTTTACTGTGTAGAACAGTTAAAACTTTCAACATAAGACTGTTTGCTAAAACTGTTTAAATTGAAAAATGATTTTTTTCAATTTTCAGCATAAATTCACTATAATTATTAAATTTAAATTATTTTAAATGAAGTTACACTGCTTATAAACCAATAATGTCTATTTTTATCAGTAAATATGCATGTATATGTACTAAGAAAGGATGTTTTAAAAAAAACCGGTTTAAACCAAAAAAAAAACCTGGTTTAAACCAAAAAAACCGGGTTTTTTTGGGTTTTTTCGAAAAAACCTGTTTTTTTTCCAACCCCGATTTAAATACATGTATTGTGCTTTCTTAAAAAAAAAAAAAAAAAAAAAAAAAAAAAAAAAAAAAGGATTAATTTTACATGGCTACAGTTGTTAAAATAATAACTATATTAAATGATATCAAATATTTCTTTCATTTTTTCCCCTTTAAATTGAAAGTAAAACACTAAAAAATTATAAGTGTATGCTTCTTTCAAAATTTAAATCCTGCTTTTTATAATAAAGATTAACATACTTTGATAGCATCAATTCTTATTTTTTTTTATTTATTTATTTTTTTATTTTTTTTAATCTTTACAAATAAAGTATGAAACACTGGTTTACATTGTGTCAGTTATTGGTTTTATGAATCAGGATTGGTGTAAATTACTGGAATTATTGATCATATTCATAAATGAAATAACATTCATAAATAATAAAATGTACTTATTTTTTCAATTTTGTCAACAATAATTTTTTAATGTATTGCTACCATTCTTTCAAAAACAAAAGAATGTGGAAAATGGATTTAAAATTTTGTAAAAACAAGAAAGAATCCTTAAGGTGTCAGTTACTGAGCATTTAACTCTATTTTTGGTACAATAAATTTTTTGATAATAATAAGAAAATATATTATCTGATTTTTATAAACAATTATACTATACACTGATGAAATATTTTTCTACTTATTATCTGAAATTTTCAAATATATATACATTAATATGAAATTAGGAGTTCAGTAGATCTGCAAGAAACAAAATTGCTTTTATATCAGTTATTAATTAACACATATCTATTTTATTCTTTCTTCAATTTTGTTTGAAAACATATCTGGCAACTTTTGCTAATAATAATAATAATAAATACTATCAAACTTAAAATATATATATATATATATATACACTGATGCAAAATATTTTTCTACTCATTCTATACTAGCAGACCCACCCGGCGTTGCATGGTTCTGAGATAATAACATTAAAGGAATATGAAATTTGTGATTTTATCTCTAACTCGAAATACGTGAAATTACGTTGTCTGGAATTGACGGCCACTAACAGTGTGAAAAATTGATTAAAAAAATGAACAAATAATATTTAGCAGTAAAAATGTTCAAAAGGACAGCAATGGGAAACGGGAGAGAAACTACTCAAGTAATAATTAGAATTTTCAAAATCTGAATGTCATATACATCAGAAGAGACTTTGGGGGTACTTTCAAGAAAGTTTTGAGCCTCGTAAGTGCCGTAGATTCTACTAGCCATGGCACAAAAATATACATACACACAGACAGAGCGTTTAGTTATTTTATTAGTGCAAATTACTGTGGATATTCAAAATAATTCCTTTACTGCTAATTCATTAGTTTTATGGTTTTTGCATTTTTAACATGCAATTTAAAATAGATAAGATCATGATGCGTACAAAAATATGTAATATTGACAAAATTGACTAAAAACTGATGCTAAAGGCACAAAAAATTGTTAAAAATCACATCGAAAATCGTACTTAAAATCGCAATGAAAAAAACCACTGAAATTGAAAAATCATACCAGACAAAATTTAGTTAATTAGGTTTTGAAACAATTTTATTTTTATGATTCTCAAAAATAGCCTCAAACTGCAAAAAAAATACTAAAAATTGCATTAAAAAAAAATAATAATAATAATCGCTAAAAATTCATTCGCACGAATTCCAAATAAACTTTATTGAAAAGAGAAAAAAAAATAATACTATATTGAGTGAAAAGAATGAATTGATCCTTTCACAAATATGAAAAAATTGCTTTGAAACATAAGAGCACTAAAAATCGCCTAAAAAATTAAATTAACAAATTCTAGTCAAAAAGTCAAAAATCGGGCTTCGAGGTGCAAAACTACATGTATAGAGGTATAATCCCTCCAAATTTTGTAACTCTACACGCAGCGGTCTCTTCAGAGCAGCGCTGACACACACACATACTTCAGGGGTGATTCTGAGTGAAAAAAAAATTTCGGAAATTCACATCGCATTTTCGGAAATCGGCGAGGGAGGGGGGGGGGAGAAAGAGGGGGGGAATTCCGCGAGTTACCCCCTCCCCTCGCCCCGCGATTATCCGCGATCTACAGACGAAATCGGCGTTTTCCCGCGATCTTTAGACGAAATGAGCAATTTATCTGCAATATTTTAGCAAAATCGGCAATTTATTGCTATCTATTGTCGGAATCGGCGGTTTTTCTGCGATCTTTTGACGAAATCGGCGTTGTTCCGCGTTTTTTAATTATTAAATTGGCGTTTTTTGGATGATCTTTAGACAAAATTTACATTTTTACGCGATCTTTTCTCAAAACCGCGTTTTATTTCCGCGATCTTTTGACAAAATCGGCGTTTTTTCCGTGATCTTTTGATGAAATCGGCCTTTTTTTCAAAGGTTCTTTTGACAAAATATTTTTAAGCGATCTTTTATCGAAAACAGCGTTTTATCCCGCTATCTTTTATCGAAATCTGCGTTATATCCGCAATCTTTAGACGAAATCGACGTTTTCCGGGGTCTTCAAACGAAATCGGCGTTTTGTTCCGTAAGTTACCCTCTCCCCACAGCGATCTTCAGACGAAATGAGCTATTTATCTGCGATATTTTAGCAAAATCGGCAATTTATTGCGATCATCTTTTGTCGAAATCGGCGTTGTTCCGTGTTTTTTTATTATGAAACCGGCGTTTTTTTGACCATCTTTAGACAAAATTTGCATTTTTACGCAATCTTTTCTGGAAAACGGTGTTTTATCCCCGCGATTTTTTGACGAAATCGGCTTTCAAAATATTTTTAAGCGATCTTTTTACGAAATCGGAGGGGTTTTTTTTTCCCGTGATCTTTTGATGAAATCGGTCTTGTTTTTCCCCCAATATTATTTTGACAAAATATTTTTAAGCGATCTTTTATTAAAATCGGCGTTTATCCGCAATCTTTAGACGAAATCGACGTTTTCCCGCAATCTTTAGACGAAATCGACGTTTTCCCACGTTCTTAGTCGAAATCGGCGTTTTATCTGCGATATTTGGTGAAATTGTCGTTTTTCCGCGATTCGAACAGGAAATTCGCGATTTTCAGAGACCTTTTGACAAAGTTCGTTGACAAAAACATTGACGAAATCGTCGTTTTTTCACGAAATATTGACGAAATGTGTGCTTTTTCGGCAATCCTTTCACGGAATTTGCATTTCTCCGCGATTGTTTTTTCCGCGCGCAAAACCGTACAAGCTGGCAACTATGCGGAACTGATAACCCAATTTCAAATTTTCGGAATTGGATGCCTTAAATTTTCGGAATTTTCGGACAAGAATCACCCCTGACATACTTGTCTCTTTATTATTATAGATATATTTCTCTGAAATTTTCAAATTGTTATTTTAATTTTTATGATTAATGGAAGCCTTTTTCTTTCATTTCTACCGTGAAATCTGGTCCAGATGTGTGAGCACTTTTGCCATTTTATTAAAAAAATTAGCTTTTTGAAGAGTTTTTAATTAATGTCTCAGCTAATTATCAAAAAATAAAAATCTGAGCTTCAGGTGCACCAGGAGCTGCTTTGGACTACCCTTATTCAAATTTTCAGATTTGCACATGCAGCAGATTTCGTGAGCCATTTCCAACAGGTACATATAGACAGAGCAAAACTTTTAAATAGTATATAGATACATTATGAAATTCAGAAACAAGCAATTAATCTCACAATATATATATTAAATAAGAACATACTTTTCTACATTTGTCAGTAGTAATATCTTCTGTCAGAGTTATGCAATTTGCTATTGGTTTTATAGGCACTAAATCCACACCTAAAAAAGAAGCAATATTCATTAATTTTAATTTACATTAAAATACAGTTTTAATAAAAAATACAGACAATTAAATGACAAAAAGTTCTCAGAGTTAGAAAAATTATGAATAAGTCTCTTCTTTATATAGATACATAAACTCAGAAAAACCTAACTTCAGTTTCTTATTATGATAGTGCTGACAGAATTTATAGAAGTGCTATACAGTTTCTTAACCCGACAATGCACAGGTATGGAAAACATTGCATTGAAAGACATGCATTCTTGAGTCTCACAGACTCAACCCATGCATAGGCAGGTTAATATCTGAATAACTATATAAATTTTGCATAAATAAGTTATAGACAGTTACAAAATAAATATGAAATGATTTGCATTATTCAATGTATTGTTACAGTAACCAATAAACATTTTTATTTTTGATAGGCAGATTTCAATGGTCAGAATAAATTGAAGGGTTAAAGAATGTTGTAATTTTATATTGGTTAATAATTGTACTTGTTATGTATGAATTCTCCCTTTTTTTTTTAGTTTTGAACTGTCAAAAATTGTCTTTAAAAGGTGCCCAAATGAATTTCAAACTTAATGAGTTAATTTATTTATACTATACATGTATATTATATATATGTACACAGGCATATTTATCAGGGTTGGCATGATTTAAATCAACTGATTTAAAACAAGATTTAAATCTAGATATAAATCAGCTGATTTAAAAAAAATCATTTAATTTAAATCCTTTTCTTTTTTATGTTGGAAATTAGTAGAGAAATAAGAAATAGATGTAAATAAATAGCAGGTGCTTTTCTGGTATTTCAAGATTGCTATCAGAAAGAATGTGACAGGTGTCCCTCTCCTAATAATTTAATTCTTTGTTCTTTTGTAATAAACTAGACGATGAGGCAAAACACAGAAACACTTTATAAATAATATTTGGTTTGCTCTTGACAACTAAATGATTTGAATCTTTTTTGTTTCACAAGTTAATAATTAAACAAATTCATTAATGTTCACCAAAAAATCTGACACTACATGTAAGGAATAAGTTTTAAAACTTGCCATATTACACTGTCACATTTCAATCAAAGCTTACGAATTTTTAAAAAGGCATTCTAAAACCAAAATAACTAGTTTGTTTAGTGTAGTCTTAGATTGCAGATGAATGGCACATACGTAGTAATTTCACTTAGTGTAGAGGAAAATAATGAAGATTTGGTATTTATTAAAGAAAATTGTCCAAGTCTCATCACTGTAGCACATTTTCAAGCAAAAAATGGCCATTCCAAAAATTAACATTGCTTGAGAAAAAAGTTTCAGATATTATCACAGATTATGATTGGTGGAAGTCCTTTTATGTAATGGAGGTAAAGAGAGAGTCTGCGAAATTGAATTTATTACCAAATAACAACCTTTGTGACTTCATCTGCTGGAGTAGAAAGACAATTTTCTTCTTTTGGACTAGTAGTATTCAAGCCTTCGTAATAAATCAGGAGTGGACAAAGCTTCTAAATTATTATTTTTGTTCAAACAATTAAATCCCTGATTTATTTCTATTTGCTTAAAAAATATTAAATTAATTGTGATTTTTATCCCTTAATAAATAGCTTGCATTAAATGAATATTTAATTTGATTTTTAAATTTTACCATTTTCTATTCATTTACAACATCTATTTAAGTTTATTTCTTGTTTAGTGTGCACAGTTCAAGTACAAAATAATAGAATGGCTTTAGATTAAAGCCTATATAATATTTAATTTTTTAGTACCAATCAGTAACTAGAATATAGTATTTTCTTAACTATATAATTATTTCTTATATTATTCTTATAAATTATAAATATTATTTATTCTTTTTTTTAAATTATTTATTATATATATAAAAAAAAAAAAAAAAAAAAAAAAAACAGCTCTATATATTCTAAAAACATAAAAACACAACAATTAAAAATAGAATTCTATAAAAATCAAATAAATCCGATTTAAATAAAAAAAATCTGATTTAAATCAAATAAATCGGATTTTTTTTATTTTTTAAAAAAAATCATGATTTTTTTCCAACTCTGATATTTATATATATGTACAATTTAAGCTTTCATTATGCCCACATCAGTGTTTTATTTTCTTACTACGCAACTACTCGGTACTCAGCCAAAGTACTACTTGGTACACCACTAGTACTGTATGTATGCATTATTCTCAAATGGATTTTCTGACGGTCACCGGGAATTATGTAATTCATTGTTAGAAACAAAATCAAACTTATATTTTTCTGTAAAATTTTCCCAGATCTCAGCTTACTGGGATTGGATATGTTCTGCAAGCCAGCATGATAGTACCAGAAATAAAAACAATTTCATCCTGAGTTTATTCGACTAAATATCTTATAATTTTTGGCTGAAACTTAATTAATTAGTGTCAGTAATTGGCCAAATGACTATTAATTACATGTATACATAACTCTTAATTTATATTAAATAAATAGATACACATCACAAATTTAAAATTTCAAAATTTAAATCCATATTTAAAAAAAATAATAATAAAGACAAAATTATGCATTACTGGCTTATTACCTGTCAATAGAATAAGTCTTATAATAATAAAGAGACAAGTTTGTGAATGTGTCAGCACTGTTCTGAAGAGATCGCTGCACATAGAGTTACAAAATTCGGGGCTAAGCTACCTCTATACATGAAGTTTTGCATCTCAAAGCTGGTTTTCGATTTTTTGTATTTAATTTTTTGATGCGATTTATCGCCATTAGTGAAAGGAATATGATTTCATTCTTTTAACCCAATGTAGTAAATTTTGTTCTCTTTTCAATAAAGTTTATTCAAAATTCGTACAGCAATTTTTGAATTTTTAACGAATTTTTTAATGCGATTTTTAGTATTTTTTCTCATTTTTTGGCTATCTTTTGACATTAATAAAAATAAAATTATTTCAAACTTTCAGTCTAATTTACTAAATTTTGTCTGCTATGATTTTTGAACTTTCGCGATTTTTGTGTTTAAATTTTTTTGTGCTTCGTATCGATTTTTTTGTCAATTTTGTCAATAATACAGATTTTTGTATGCATCATGGTCTTATTTATTTTTAAATAAAAGGCAAAAACCATAAAACTAATGAATTAGCAGTAAAGAAATTATTTTGAATATCCACAGTAACCTACACTAATGAAATAACAAAACGCTCTGTCTGTGTGCAATGGCTAGCAAAATTTATGGCCTGTACGAGGCTCAAAATATTCTTGAGAGTAGCCCAAAGTCTCTCCTGATGTACCTGACATTTAGAATTTCAAAATTCTAATTATTAACTGAGTAATTCTTCCCCCACTCACCATTGCCGTCCTTTTGAATATTTTTACCGTTAAATGTTATTTGTTCATTTTTTTCACCCAATCTTTCATATAGCCAGCGGCCGCGCATTTCAGACAACATAATTCCATGTATTTCAAGTTGGAGATAAAATCACAAATTTCAAACTCCTTTAATATTATCATCAACGTCAGGCAGGTCAGCTAGCAGTCTAATAAATAGTTGAAGAAATCGACAAAGATAGTCTTTTTTACTCTAATTCCATATTTTATAATATTTAACAAATTTTTTTATAAAAATATTTGTTAATAGGAAATTAAAAAATTAGATTAAAAGGTAACACATTAATAGTATGTAATCTCACACTTAATTTCTTTAAAAGTAAAAAAATAAAATAAAAAAATAAATAAAAATACAAAAGGGCAAATCAAAACATGCTGCAGCCGGATATCCAGCCAAACTGACATTGATCAGTTTGAGTATCAATATGCTTTTTTTTTTACTAAACATAAGAATCAGAGACGAATCAATAGGAAAACATGGAAATGTAGGGTACCCATACAACACATCATGCTTGTTAAAGTTTCACTAGATCTATTGGAGGAAAAAATATGATTTTTCTTTCAAACATTTTTAGATTCATTCATGATTGGTAAATTCCAAGGCATCTCCAGATTTAACAATGTAACATTAACTATTAAATATAAGTACAAAATTACCAATAATTACGCTGGACACAGGCATTGATTGTTGAGCAACTTGAAGCCATCCTCCAGGTGCAGCACACAGATCAACTAAAACTCTTGACTTTTGTAGAAATTCGAACTTCCGGTTCAACTGTATTAACTTAAAAGATGCACGGGAACGATAACCTAATAAAAAGAAAACAAATTATTGAAAAATTGAAAAGCCAAATTATTGAAAAATCATTAATTTGGTGTTACATGTACAATTATGAACTCTCAGAGTAAAGCTACATTAAAACATCAGTAAAAAACATCTAAAAAAAATTGGCCCTAGTTTTTTTAAATTTTTAACCAAGAGGTTAGTAATATATGGTAAGACCAGAGTTTCAATACTATTTAATTACTAGAAAGATAGCCCATCAAAAATGATGAAAAATAAGGTAAGACAGCATACGCAATGTATGTGCAACATGCAAGAATCAGGGATGAGATTGACAAAAAAGTAAAAAATCTGAAAACTGTGCAAACAACATTTGAACAAAAATACTTATGAATTTCAAGCAGAATAAATAGCAGAGTTTCCCCCAGAGGGTTTCAGGGGGGCGCTCCGCCCCTCCTGCCCTTTAAGTTAAAAACTAATGCCCCTCATCCAAAAACTAGCGCCCCTCTTGTCATTCCAGGGCTTGAATTTCAGGGCGGGATGGAGGGATTCGCGCCCGAAATTTTGAAATCCCGCCCAAAAAAATATCATAGGCGGGAGACTCCTGCCCAAAATAAGTCGCGAATTTTCCGAAAAATTTTGAATTTTGAAACTACGATTAACTCTCACGATCCTTTTGCGAATTTTGTGATACTTTCGTGCGAGTTTTTTACTGCGAAAAATAGTTGGAATTCACGATATTTTTACGCAACCGATCGTCAAATTTCACATTTTTTTTTTTTTTTTTTTTTCCCCCGCGATCGATTGACAAGTTTCGTGTGATTTTTCATCGCGAGAACGGAGTAATTCCGTTTCGAATTCTCCAAAAAAAGTAACGCACTCGATACCAAAAGTTATGAAACATCGTTTATCAGCCCGGAAATTCGGATAAGTTATGTCCGAATTTCCTGGCTAATAACCGATTTTTCACAGCTTTTGAGCCGAGCTCAATTTTATATTTTCACAATCAATTTCATCAACATCAGTCGTTCGTAGAAAATAGAAACGCAGAAAATTTCTTTTGATTATTGTGATAGAAATGCCAATTTTCTCAAAGATACGCGAAAAAAAAAAAAAAAAAAAAAAAAAACGTGACTTTACGCTTTATTGTCATTTTCCGCGTTTTCGATTTTTTATATCTTCAAGGATCGTGAAAAAAAGGCCATTTTAATCAAAATATTGCAGAATAAAAACTCAATTTTCGTCGAAAGGTCGCAAAAAAATCGTTATTTTTGCCGAAAGATCACAAAAAATGCAATTTTCATTTAAAAAAATAATAATAATAAAAAAAAAACGTGAGACAAACAAGGCTTTTGACAAATATTGCGGGGGGAAAAAAAAAAAAAAAAAAAAAACACGGATTCTGTAAAATATCGCAAGAATAACGCAGACTCTGTCAAAATATCGCGTGTAAAACGCGGATTGCGTCAAAAATTTGCGAAAAAATGCAATTTTCGTCAAAATATTACGGAATAAAAATGCGATTTTCGTCGAAAAATCGTGTGAAGAAAAAGCCTTTTTCGCCGAAAGATCGCGAAAAAATGCTATTTTTGTCAAAATATCACGAGACAATGCAGATTTCGTCAAAATGTCGCAAGAAAAACGCAGTTTTTGTTAAGACATCGCAAGAGAAACGCAGATTCCGTCAAAAGATTGCGAGAAAACCGTGATTTTCATCAAAAGATCGCGGGAAAATACTAATTTTGTAATAGAATTTCAGAAATTTTGCTGTAATATTGATTTCAAGAACTTTTTTGCAAATTAAACATTAGCTTGCCATGTTTGTTAATTAATGTTTTAAATGAAAACATGTTAAAATTTAAATTGGACAACTAGCTAAGATTGCTGTGTAAAACATTGTGTCAGAAGTATGAACTTAAATTAGAAACTTTAATTTCAGAACTACTTATAATATTTGCATAAATAGACTCAATCTGACCTCTTCTCCCCCTCCCCCCAAAATAAAATTAAACAGGATTTAAACAAAAGTATCGACAGTGTTTTTTTTTTTTTGTGAATAAAATAAGCTTCTTAATTGTCTTACACATGTGTTATTTAAAATAGTTTCTCATTTTCTGGTTTACACGCTTTTCCTCTCTTTTTTTAACTTTTTGAAATCTCATGCTTGTTATTCTGAGATATTGATAGAAATTGCTTCAGTGGTATTTTGTCATGTCTGTATTCGTGTAACTCTTTAAATAGCACATAAAATAACAGTAGATTTTAAAGATTTTTCCCCCCTCCCAAACAGCTCAACTCCCCTCCATTTATAAATGTTGGGAGGGAGACTCCCCTCCTCTGGAAAATTGAATTTCAAGCCCTGCATTCATAAAAAAAAAATAGCACCCTTCTTGCCCCACATTTCAAAAAACGCAGCTCTCCAGCGGTCATCCGAATGCGCTATAGCGCGTAAATTACGCAATTAATTGGCGACAGGAACGCAAAAAATAGCCTTATACGCCTCCCGTGGAACGGATAATTTGTCAAAAAATCGCTAAAAAATGATGAGAGTTTCGGTGATTTAACGATTTAAAATATAAACTCCCAATCATTTATTGCAACAATGAGATCCTCCTGACCCAATGAGATATGTGAAGATGTAGAGTGACCATCAGATTCTATAAATACTAACTTGTAAAACTCAACAAATTTATTATAAACACGACTAACAGAAGAAGTAATAATATATATACAAAACAGAATCTTGATATATAAAGTTAACTGACTGGGAAATATCCTTATCAATACATGACTGAGAAATATACGAATAAATTAATCAAGCTTTAGATAATTAAATAGCTTCGGCAGTAACTACGTAGTGATATACGAATTAAAACTAAACTTCCTACTATAGTGTGACATACTGCCTACGTGCAAAGCTATTACTCAATTCATCTAACTATGCTTAATTATAAACAAGAAAAAAATCATAAATATTTAAACACCTGCCGCTAACCGAGAGACCAGCTCCCGCGGCAAAGAACAGCTGATACGAGGTTACGTCATGGCGCGGAAACTACGAGACTGAGAGAGTAAGAGTAAAGAGAATGAGCAGGTGAAACTACCTGCTTATAAAAGCAAGCGAACTACATACTGGTAATCGTCTGCTGGCCAGACGGCGACACCTGATTAGTTCAAGCGGCGATTACGTAATGCTCCACCTCTCCTGCTGTTTTTGCATATTCCTCGGTTACGATTAACCACACATCTCCGCGATCTTATCAGCGGAAAGTAAAACCGCCCACGTAACTTGAAACTGTTAAATAAACATTTAACTATTAGGTTACTTTTAATTCATTTACTTAATAAACTTATTTAAACTTTTATATAACTTTAATTTATTTTATATTTACTTTAATTACCAAACTCTAACTCTTTAATTAAATATAAATATACTCAGTCATGACATGAATTAGGATTTACAAAAGTATGATCTTTAACAAGTGAAGATATCTTGATTCATCAATAATATACATAAATATAAAGTGGAGAAATTTCCATGAAGTTCCACTGCTTGCAAGGGAACAAAAAACCCGGCAAGTTTCGTTAAAAATCGTAAAATAACGACTAATTTCAGGCAAGATTCTAAAAAAAAAAAAAAAAAAAGGCTAATTTCGTCACAAAATTTCACAAAACGGCAGATTTTCTCAAAAAATCATGCAAAAACAACAAATTTCTTTCAAAAATCGCGATAAAACGGAAAATTTTGTCAAATGAGTCGCAAAAACAGCAACTTTCGTCAAAAATAGCGATAAAATGGCAGATTTCGTCAAAAGATTTGCGAAAAAAAGGCAAATTTCGTCCAAATATCACAATAAAACGAAAAATTCTGTGAAAAGTTCCGTTTTTTCGCGATACTTTCACGAGATTTGTCTTTTTTGTGATTTTTTAGCAAAATATACTGTTTTTTGCGATCTTTTAATGAAATTTGCCATTTTTTCGTGATATTTTAACAATATTTGACGTTTTTTCATGATCTTTTAACAGAATTTACCTTTTTTTTTCAATTTTTTGATGAAATTTCTGTTTTTTTTCCACGACTTTTTGAACCGCTAGATTCTAGATTCAACTTTATTTAAGTGCCCTTAAAAGTGAAAAAGTGCCCTGAAAAATGTAAAAAGTGCCCTTTTAAGAACAGTAGCACCCTGCCTTTTTTTAAACCTGGGGAAAACACTGTAAATATCATAATATAATTGCTATTAAAATTTATATATTACATATAATTTAGCTTTAAGCGAATTAAAAAGAAATTGTTAGAAAGAATTAAGCAGAAATTATTTACTTACTGCAGTGAAAAGTCTCTTTTACAAGATGCAGAACATTAATAAAACCATTGACAAGAATATCTTTTAATTGTAATTTTAAAAATAGTAGATACTTTTCTTGAAACAGCAAATCAAAATAATTGCAACCACATTAAGTATATGATAGAACATAATTCCTACTCTTTTTTTAAAAAAGCAAAAATAAGTTTTTAAGGAATTAAATTGATCATGATTGTTAAAGGAACAATAAGCCAACCACTAAGAATGAAAATTTAAGGAAAAATAATAATAATAAAAAAAAAATTTAAAGTGTTATTTAATAGACAAATTAGTAATACTATGGAAAACATATTAAAAATTCAGAAAATTAAAAAGGAATTCAGAAAAAATGGACTATTATATCAAAGTACAAAAACAAAAGTAAAAACTAAGAAAAAATATAAAATTTCCCCAAAAATTTTACTGGTGAAATTTCTTTAAAAACTGAAGAAAAGTCTGAAATTCAGACTCTCATTAAGAATCTCATCCCTGAAGAATATAAGATTTTTTCATGATCATAATTTGACAATATCGGCCCCCTATTTCTCATGCAGATTTTTTGTGGTGCTTTTGACAATATTGATTGTTTTTTCATGATTTTTTGACAAAATTTGCCTTTAAAAAAAGAAAAATGAAATTTGCGTTTTTACTCAGCGATTCAATAAAGAAATTAATTTGTCGCTTGATTCTTTAAAAAAATTTATGATTTTTCTGTCAATCTTTGACGAAATTTGCTTTTTTCCCAGGATTTTTTTTAAATTCGCGATATTTTTTAATGTCTTAATTTTCCACTAAATGTAATGATATCATAAACCCGGAAGGATCGATCGAAAAACTAGGAACACAATCACCCATGCACATATATAGTTGGATGATAAGATTTTCTTAAATTTTCCTATCCCTGTCACTGTAAATAACTATTTCTTCAAGATTAAACAGGAACAAAAAAATCATGAATTTGGTATAAATTATGAAATACTTTCAACCATTAATAGAATATTATTAAGAAATTCTATAAAATGAAATCTAAAAAAAGCAACAACAAAAAATGCAGCAAGCTTTTATTTTCATGCCTGATGATAATGTTTTGGAATTCTTTTTACCGACCTGTATTTGTGACTTGTAGATCATTTCTGCAGATGTACACATCATTAAAAAAATAATAATAATAAGTTTACAAATAGAGAAGTTACTATGTTCCACGATAAAATGATCTTTTTTCATTATCGGTAAATAACTATCTCGTTTGAAATATAATTGTGTATCGTAAAAATACAATAATATAAAATTTATTTTGATATTTGTAGCTCATTATAAAGGCATAGAAAAAGCATGCATCACAAGTAAAAAAAAGTTGAAAATACATGAAAAGGTTAGATTATATAGTTAATTATACACAAATAATTTTCTAAAAAAAAAAAAAAAAAAGCAAAAATAATGATAAATTTTTCCATATGATCATACCAGTTTCTTTGGCTAATCTATAAAATTTATCTTTCCGTTGTTTTCCGATTTTTCCACGCTTCGGCATTTTAATTCAATTTATATCTAGAGCCTTATTACAGAAAATAGTAATGCGAACTGTTTATTCTCTCTGTATTGATATTAATATTATAATTTATCATAAGCTTCAAATCGATTTTCACCACATGTTCATCACAAAAATGACAACAAACATTGTTGTTGCCAGATTCTTTTGCAGTCAGGTAATAAGGTGGAAATTCTTTCATTTTTAAATAAAAAATAAGGTATTTTTACCCTTAAAATGAATTATGTTATCCAAATTAATTTTCTCTTTTAATAATACTTTACTTGTGTAATTTATTAATAATAATTTGTGAGATACTTGTAATTTAAAAGTTTAAGATGAATCTTGTGACTTTGACCGTGACCCTGTTTGACTTTGTAAATAAAACGAAATAAAATTTAAATGCCTGTTATCATAAGTTTTTGTATGTTTATTTTTAACGTTATATCTATTTTTTAGGTAAAATTTATTTGTTATAAATTATTGAATTAAAGCTATTTATTATTTTTAGATACATTTTAATGCTATGTTTTTATGTTTTACAGTTTATTTTTCTGACAATGCCTCTTTGTGTATTTTATACAAATGTTCCTAATGATAAAGTGCCTGTTGATTTTGAAGTGGACCTTTCCAAAGCATTGGCCGAAATACTATCCAAACCAATAGAGGTATGTTCTTTATTTCCGCTTTTTTATATGCCAGCATCAAAATTTTCTCTTATTTATAAAATATATAAATAATTATATTTTTTTAAAAGTGAAGAATTCCATATCCTGTTTTTTTTTTTTTTTTTTTTTTTTTTTGGGGGGGGGGGGTGCGAGTTTTTATAGTTATTAAATGAACCGATGTGGTTATGGTTTTCAGCCTTTAGGATTGCTTTTTTGATTACTGGAATGGACTTTATCCATATGCCTATTGTATTTAGCACATTTTTCGAAAATGTTTATGATTTCTGTTGCATTTTAACATATATAATAAATATATAAAATTATGGAACAGATGTAGTATTCGCCCAGAGTCCGCCACCTTGTTTCTTTGGTGGCACTAATCATATCATAAAATATATATGATCACATTTTACTTAATTTTCGAACAGATCAGAGATTAAACATAAACAACAACAAATTTTAAAACTGAAAATCAGCATTCCAAATATTTGTAAAAAAGAAAAAAGAAATATTGGGACATGAGAGGAGGAATTCGTAATTAGAAAATGTTAAATGCATAAAATTTCAAACAAATAAAGCAAACATTCATTTAAAAATATATATATTCTGAAAATACAGTAAAAAATGTTTCAGAGATTATACTTTAAAAATAAATAAATAAACGACTAAATCCAAATCTAGGAATTTAAAATCAGCAAAAAAATAAAAAATAAAATAAATAAATAAAATAAAATAAATAAATTAAAAATTAAATTTAATTTTAAAAAAAATGGCTGCCATTTCCGGGCGAATACTACATGATAGCCAAAATTATAAAGATACATAAATATAAGTGTATAATATTTACTTATAGGTATATATAATGTGTATTTATACAGTACAGCCTCGATTATCCGCGCAATTGGGTGGCAAGGGCAGCGTGGATAACAAAAATCGCGGATAAACCGAAAAATAGAGTGCAAACACGAAAAATAAAATTTTCAACATAAAACTGTGTTTTATTGTACATACATGTGTACAGTTCTGCAAAAACATTCACTCTACCTCTAAATCACTAAAATAAAGAAGAGCAAACAAAAATATATATATATGCAACATACCGTACAAAAATTGTTGAGTTAAATCTTTCTGAAATAATCAGTCACTTGTGTTTGCTTCTTGCTTTAGAAACACCTTTTCTTTATTTAAATTTGCCTTGCTGAAAAAAAAAAAAAAAAAAAAAAAAAAAAAATTGTCGCGGATAATCTTCAACGCAGATTATCTGCTCGCAGATAATCGAGGCTCTACTGTATATGTATATCTCTATATATGATCGCTTATGTAGAGAGATATATGTAGGGGAGATGGGGGCACATTTCAACAGCTGGAATTTCTGACTTCTAATACTGCACAATGATTGGCCAATATTCAAGCCAATAAGCTTTTAGTATGCATAACTGTTGACATTTAGTTTTCAGTGATTTCTTTTTACAATTGTGGTGTAGTTTAGTAAAACAAGTTTTAACGCCTCGAGTAAAAAGCTAATTTTGATTTTGAAACAGTTTATCAACCAATAATCTTTTAATTGAGTGAGTGATATTTATTCACCTACTAGCTTATTTAATTCTGCTTCTATCAATAAGTCACAAATCTTTTTCTAAGATATAATTCTTTTGACTTGACAGACCCATTGCATTTTAATATGTCAATCGAGTTTTAACTCATTCTAGAATTTCAGCCATGAACTCGATGAAGTGATTGTCTATGCTGTCGCACCCCAATCTGTAGCATGGGACGAAATGATATTAAAATAAAACTTCTCAACCAAATTTAAATGGAGGAGCAGCTCAAGTTGTATTTGCAGTGGCATTTTCCATACATTTTAATTTAATTAAAAACAAAATAATGTACATAGAACCTAAAACAATCCACTATATTACTTTGTGAATAAAGTGTATTTTGTTAAAATATATGATATTTGTAGGATTTCTTCAACTGTTGAAATGTAACCCACCTCCCATTGATAACTGCCTCCTTGGAGGGGCACATTTCAACAAAGTGCTTGCTTCACTAAAAATGTAAAATTTGGTATTTTGTTTTTGGCTGGAAATCATGGAAAAAATTGAGAGGATACCTCAAATATGAAGTTAGTAAATAGCACCTAGAACTTTAGTTTTTAAAACATTATTACTTCACAAATAATTCTTTTGCAAAAAGTGTTGAAAGGTGCCCCCCCCCCCCCCCCCTCCCTCTCCGCTATTATATAGTAATCCCACATTCATGATGTTTAGGCTCTGTGAATGTCAAAACCACGGTCGCAAAGCTGCTATTTATATATTCTGTTCACACCACTATTAAAAAAATAAATCTTGTATTGTACTTTTCTTGCAAATGTTGTCAACGCATGTGTAAAAGTTTTTTTTGTTTTTTAAAGTGGTGCAGATGTTGAAATGTTCTGCATTTTCTATTTCAAAACTTGCGAATAATTAAAGGATTACTGTATATATTTTTCAATACAGCTTCTCAAGTGTTTTCAACGTTTTTAAGTCTTTTTTTTTTTTTTTTTTTTTTTTTCTTTTGTTATGCTGTTATTTTTCTGCTATAATTATATTAAATTTTTTGAATGAGTCTTTATTTGAATATAATAGTTTGAATCTAAGTGATCACTAATATTTCTATTCTGTATTCTATGGCTTGCAAGCATAGTAATCTAAAACTAATTTAAAACTTTCTATAAATATAGACGTAGTATTCCTTAAAAAAAATCTTAGTTACATGTTTAATAAAAAAACAAAAAGCTCATTTTTTTTTATCAAAAAACATCTGATAAGTTTTCTTAATTTTTGCAAAAAACTTACCAAGATGATACCGAATTTCAAACACACAGATCAGTTGAAATTTTCATTAAAATTTGTTATGGGCGCTCTATCTATCCATCTACTCTTTGGTAAAAGGGGTTTCACAAAATGCAAAATAAATACACACATACTTTTCATTATGTAAATATAATTTTCTTTAGCAGGTGCTTCTAAATCAATTTTATTGAAGTGGGAGATGCTAGAAATTATTAAAGCCATTATCTGTTATTAAACATAACTACTTAAATTTTAAGAATAAATATATAAAAATAATTTGTCTAATTTAAATTGAATTTTACAGCAGGTTAGTCTTGTTACTAGATTTAAAAAAAAAAAAAGGTTCAAGACTATTGACTAAAAAGTTAACAAGACTCCATCCATAAATTATAAAATCACAATATTGTTTTTATGGCAATTGGTTAAATTTATGATAAAAATAATTTGTCTAATTTAAATTGAATTTTACAGCAGGTTAGTCTTGTTACTAGATTTAAAAAAAAAAAAAGGTTCAAGACTATTGACTAAAAAGTTAACAAGACTCCATCCATAAATTATAAAATCACAATATTGTTTTTATGGCAATTGGTTAAATTTATGGGGGGAGCAGGAAATCAAATATATTCGCTGTCAAAAACAGTGGGACTAACCTGGATGGCTAACATTTATTTTGAATCGCCAGCTTTCTAAGTAAAATCTAAATTTCTGACATTGTTCTGCTATATCCTGTTTAGAGTTCCTTGAAAAGTCTATTTAATTTACTCTATAAGGAGAGAAACACAGTGAAATGTATACTTTCCTAAATGTTAGTGCTCACGATGGGATACATATTTCAGCTATTTGTTTAAAAGATATGTTATAGATGCAGGTTCCAAAATCCTTTTAGGAACCAGTGACTCTTAAGGGTACAGTAGACTTTCAAAATCTCAAAAAATCATCAAATTGTCGAATTTTCATTTTTAGCATAATAACATTATATGAACTCCTTGCTATTGAACACAAAAAGAATTTTTCAATTTTGACTATTTTTACTGAAGTTACAAACATTTTTGTCCAATCAG
This sequence comes from Maratus speculifer, assembly GCA_964019185.1. Taxonomy (NCBI): domain Eukaryota; kingdom Metazoa; phylum Arthropoda; class Arachnida; order Araneae; family Salticidae; genus Maratus; species Maratus speculifer. The sequence goes on from OZ025298.1 coordinate 251,503,577, forward strand.
CTGATTCTGCCATGCCCCTTTGTTTACTTTTTTGCTGATTCGCATCCGTAAAATTTAGCCTAGTTTTTAGTTTTACCTTAGAAAATATATTTTGCACTGAATACTTATTAATTTTGTGATTTCGCAAAGCAATACTTTAACTGTAACTTTTAACTGTTTCTTTTAGGGTTTGTTTACAATGTATTTAGAGAAATTGCTTTTTGTCCCCAATCTTTTAAACATAAAAAAAAATTAATATGTTTAATATATTAAAAATATTTAATATATTTAACAAAAATTTGTACAATAAGAGGTATTTGTACCATGAATATTCCTAGAAAAATTTAAAAAAAATTATTAGAAAATACAAAAAGTAATTTTTGAGAAGTTTTTTTAAATTCAGATACGTCACGTCCTTTGCATGAATTACTGTCGAAGCCATATATTTTATGTGAATTTACCATAAAAAACATAAAACACTAAGCTAGAAATTATATTATACCCCTTATATATAGCTGAAACTGTGTCAGTAGGAAAATATTAAGCAATTATAACCATTGTAGTTACTAAAACCTGTTTTTCTCAGAATGAATATTTTCATCGTTTTCACAATTTCAAAAGGTTCCATGCGAAATTCTTTATGCCCAATTTTTTGATTTTTTGTTTAAAATGCTCTCTATGTATGTGTTAACACATCTTACTAAAAGTAAACTTTTTTAGACACATTTAAATTTTTAAAATTTCAAGTATATGGAATTTTTAATGATTTTTTAACGGAAAATACAAAAGAATTAAGTTAAAATCATTTTTTTAATGTTTTACAAGTAATATGCTAAAAATGCTTAGTAACATTTGTCAACACATACATAAAGAGCATTTTAAACAAAAAATCAGAAGAAATGGGCTATAGAATTTCGCATGGAGCATTTTGAAACATTGTCATTTTTTGTTAATTAAAAAAAAGAAAAATCTGTATCTCAAAAACTATTGAATATATTTTTTAAAAAAATTGTGAAATAAGAGATATATATATACTATGACTATTTCCAGAAATTTTTTAAAAAATTTATTGAAAATTAAAAAAATTAGTTTTGAGAGTCCACTGTATCCTTAAACCAAAATATTCCAGTCACCACCAGGACTTAATTTCTAAGAATAATTAAGAAACAATGGAGAAAAAGTGCAACTTTTGTCAAAAGATCTCAGAAGAAAAACTAATTTTATAAAAGGATGGTAAAAAACGCTGTGATTTTTGACGAAGAATTGCTGAAAAAAGAGATTTTTGTCAAATGTTACCAGAAAAAATGTGATATTGGCTAGAGGATCACTAAAAAACATGCGTTTTTTATCAGAGGATCGCAAAAGTAATGTGATATTCTCGTCAGAGGATTCTGGAAAAATGCAATTTTCGTCAAATGATCATGAGAAAAAAACAAAATTTGCCTAAAGAAGGAAACTGACACCAAAAATTTGTCGCCTCATGGCAACTAGTAACTGTGAATCTGCACCTATAATATATGCATAATAAATTTCTTTGATATACGAATCCCTAAAATTACATTTAAACATATCTGGATACATATAAGAGTATACATCAGTTAAACCTATATTTAAGTATACATATATTTCTAGCATCGTATTTACTTTTAATAACTATGGAACTCATCAATCTTACATCACTGAATGAAGAAGAAGTGTAATTGGTGTCATTACTTTCTGCATATTAAGTTTTATTTTTAAGATTTTGTTATTTTTCTCTATAAATATTTTAATTTCTGTTTTTTCTATTTTTTGTGAATGTTGCAAATATTTTTTTTTTTTTTTTTTTTGTATAAATTATCTATAAATTTCGATTACTTATATACTGGCAAATAATCAACTTGCAGGTTTTAGAATACAATTGTACATACTAAAAGTGACTTGCATTCTCTTTTTTCTAAATATTTTCAATATAATTTTAATATTAAAAACAATATTCTTAAAAAAAAGATAAAAGTATGATTACAAAACTCAGATTGATCAATGTCACTATAAAATATAAAGTAAATTTTATATTTTATGCCAAGTAGCTAAGTCTATTCTGAGGCCAGATGCAAAAATAATGTTTTGCACAAAGTGTTCATGTCATACATCAAAAGTAGCTAAGAGCTGAGAATTGTGCTATAGATCTGCGAAAGGTACTTTAAAAACTACTCAATATCAATAGTAAATAATTTCATAACTAACAGCTTATCTTTTAGGAAAAACAGCATGAGTTGAACAGAAAACGTTTAGATGTTTATACGTTTAACTGTTTGGGTAAGATCTATACATACGATGTATTGTATATGCTGTTTTACAAAATACATATAACCGTCATTGCCATACTATATGTATACTACTCATATAAATGTATAATCGGGAGCACTACTAAATATAGACTTTAGTTACAGCTATTTTTGAACAGTTATGTCAAACTTTTATCTTTGGCTCTATGGATTTGTTTCAATGAGGATTGGTTCATTCAATTTGAATTCTGGAAATTTCTAAACTGGCACTAATAGAAATTCAAATATTATGTAAAACATAGGCTTTAGGTGTTAGTAATATTAAAAATTTTTGTTAGGTATAATTTTTGTATTTGTAGACATCATTTTAAGCAAAATTTAAGTATCTCATTAATTAGATGTTATTGCAAATCAATTGGTACTAGTTACATTTTTATACAATGATTTGTAAAAAAGTTATTAGGGAGTAATAATTTTTTCTAGGACTGTAGATTGATATTTGCTTTTTAATATGTATATTTGTATATTATTATTATTATTTTTTTGTTGTTGTTGTTGTTAGAGAATCACTGTAAATGTTATGCCTGGACAAAGAATGGTTCGAGGTGGATCATCTGAACCAACTTGTTGGATGAATTTATGGTCTATTGGTGTTTTTAATGCTGAGAATAATCCAAAATTTGCTTCTAAACTATATCCTCTAATATCTGAGAAACTAGGCATTACGGATGATAGGTATGTTTTTATAGCATATTTCGTGTTATTGACATTTTTTTTATATCAGTGTCTTTTATCATGAAATGAAATGGAATGTAAAAGATAATATTTTGTTGTCGTATACAGCATGCTCTCTCATATCTGTACAGCTTCTAATCATAGATTGTGCAAATTCTGGTCACCATATGTTTACATTTTTTAAAGCAATAATTTGAATGTAGCATTATAATGCTCTGAAAATTATGATGAATGTTTACCATAAGCTAAAAATATTAATATAATTAAGTAAAATATAAAAATAATACATAAAGATAAGAACTAAGAAAATTTTTAAAAGTTTAAAGTATTAAAAGTAGTCAAATAATTAATTAATACAATTTGGTTGTGTTATGAAAAAACTGGGGCACATAGAGCTACAAAATTTGGCAGGAAGGTATCTCTATGTATATAGTTTTGCACCTTAAAGCTAGATTTTGGAATTTTTTTATTAGAAATTTAATTCAAATTTATTTTTAGTTAAATTTAATTTTTAGTACGATATTTAGCAGTTTTGTACTTTTTGAGGCTATTTTTTACATTAATAAAAGTATTTCAGTTTTAATCTTTTAGCCCAATATAATAGATTTTGTTTTCCTTTCAATATCATTTAACACTAGCTCATACTTAAAAGCTTTTTATGACTCTTTTAATTAACATTTTCTGAAGCTGCAAAAGAAAGATATGATGGAAATGAAAATTGACAGTTTTCACTAACTAGCTAAAACTAAGAAAACTAATAAGATATTAATTTGAAAATTTCAGAGAAAATGTAAGATTTTTTTTTTTTTAATATTCAAATATCCAATTTTTATGAAAATGTTTCTAAGTTTTCTTAGTTTTTGCAAAAAACTGACTCCGATGGTATAAAAATTCAGAGAAAGAACCAGACAGGGATCAGCATTTATTAAAAACTGAATAACACCAACGAAAAAGATCCATGTCGGTAAATAACTTCCTCAGTCCTGATGTCGCCTAGGAGAGACACTAAATAACAGCCTTTAAATTACTTTAAATGCTTCTTGAATAACTAAAATTACTTCTAGACATTTTTATTAAATGTGTGGATATCATAAGATTCAATATATTGACTGATACAACTTTGAAGATGTTGTATAGCAATTTTAAACCAGTTTTTGTGGTGTCTTGTAATATTTGCCTGAGGACTGAGGAAGATAAACTGATCCCCTATTTAATTTAGGATGTGGAAGAAAATTATTAAGCATTGCTAAATACAAAAAACTTTGTGGCAAAAAAATTGCTATGCTTCTGGCTATAAATTTTAACAGCAAAATTATTCTGCATGAAATGTAAATACAATCAAACCTCGTTAACATGAACCTCAAGGGGAATCAAAATTCATGTATCAAAAAACAGTAATTCATATTATCAGTATTGAATCTTTGTATTTGTTTTTATAGAAGACCATGAAAACAATTCATGTTAAAATAATTCACGTTAAGTGGGTTCATGTTAATGAAGTTTGACTGTATTCATTATTTATGTATATTAGTATTTAACTTAACAAATAAAAGAACTAGAGCAAAACAATATTAAATAACTGATCAAAACTTAGAATTTAATTTTAAAGATTTTCAACTTTAATGCTTGAAATGTGAAGGGAGAGAGGAGAAAAAAGGTCAGAAAAATGAAAATTTTGGAGACAGGAGTGTGGTAAAGAAATGAAAATTTGCTGAAATGCAGAACACTGCAACATCTTGCCAATATTGTCTTACAGAATTGAACCAGACAGATTCTTTTACTGTTGCATGCATCTTCTCTACCTCTGCCCCCCCCCCCCCCGCCCCCCCAATAAAAAGAAAAAAAAATTCCTTAAATGAATTTTTTTTTTCTTTTTCTGCAAGGAATTTTCTTCATTTTGCAACATTGTTACCATGATTCTGACAAGATTTCTAAAAACCCAATTTAAAAGGTTTTATCAACTTAGTTAAAGATTACAAGTATGCTGGAATGGAAAATATGCTCTGAACTGCTCAAATTTTGATTTACTGCTACATTCTACTACAAAATAGCAAATTTTTTATGGATTACATTTTAAGAATTTGACTCCTTCTTCCTAGAGGCCTCCAAAATTTGAAAACCTTGGTGGGATAAAATTCCAGTTAACACATTAGCTACTCCAGGCAAATTATCTTCCAGAATTTTAATTAGATTATATAAACTTTTTAGTTCCTTATTATTATTGCCTATGAGATTTTGTACATTATCAGAAAAAAGACAAGCTATTTTCCTCTTTTAGTATATAAACCTCTTTGAAGTTTCTATAAAGCCTTGTGAAGTTATTTCAGTAACAATCTCTAAAGGAATTGCACATGTAACAATACAAATAAATATAGCTACATATACTTTATGATAATTATTATAAAAATTTTTATTATTTTAATTTATTACTTTTAATATTTTATTATATTGTACGCATTCATAATAGTTTCATTGCATTATTAATTACATTCAAATTACTGTTTAAAAAATGTAAACAAAGCAATGACCAGAAATCCGCAAAATTCTAAAATCTGCACTACCGCTAGTCCCAAGCTGTGCATATTTTAGGGAGTCTACTGTAGTCATTTTACTTTTAATGTTACCTTTGCATCCACTGATATTATAGCATGATAGTATTACAATTATACTAGATTTGTAATTATTTCTTTTTAAACTTTAACTTACCATTTTTCACGTATAGTTCTTTGAAACCATTTTTATATGTTCAATTTAAATATTAGCCATTTTTAGTTAAATATGTGTTCTTATTTCAGAATCGTATTGCTGTTTCATGATATCAAGCCAGAACAAGTTGCTAAACCATTGTAAAATGCAAGCAGCTCAAATTTTATTGCTGTTGCATTAAAATGTTGAATTTTATTGTTAAAAACTTCTATGTAAACTGTTTAAACTTACATAGTTTTAAAACAACTAAATTTCTCATGTATCAAAGCAAGATTTCCAAAACACCAGTTTTCCCAAATGGGATTTTTTGTTTCATTTAATAACAGAAAATCTATCTGTAATTTGATAAGGTAAAAAATTTAGTTCAAAATTACTGGTGATGAAATTCAGGATTTGTGCATCCTTTATGGTACATGTTTATGTGCCTATGATTGTGATTGGGTTAAAAGCAATAACATTGAGCTATTTTATTTTTTGTTAAAAGAGAAGCCATCAAATTTTTTTGGTTCTCCCAATCCAAGAATTATTAACATATTTCTTATCATGGCTTCAAATTCAGTAAACCAAAAGCAGCACTCTCATTTCAAATATAAGTACGAATTGCATACTTCCAAAAAGAGCTGCATCTTACCAAACTTAATGAATTTCAGAAAAATAAAACCATGTACTAATTTTAAAACTGCTGTTTTGAAATTTGAAAGATATTTAAATTTCAATATCCATTCAATAATTAATTATAGTTGTTGAAAATTTCATGTTGAAGAAAATTTTGCTTTGATATACTTGAAATCTTGTTATCTGTTGGAATATTTGTTTATTATTGTTGGCTAATGAAGTACTCTTTTTATAACTTTATTACCTTGACATAATTATTTGTCATTTCTTCAATGTAAATATTACAACTATTCAATTTAGGGATTATGCAATTTCTAGCTCATTAGATATATATATTTGTAGATTTATTTTCATTTAAATCCAGGCATGAAGAATTAAATTAATTAGTAAATTTTTATTTGAAGAATTTTTTTAACAATAAAAAATTCAAATTTTAGTTTACTTAGACTTTTAATATATTAATTTAAATAAATGCATATAACTTAAAAATAAAACTTAAGAAAAATAAAATTACATGCATGTATGTAATTTTATTTTTCTTAAGTTTTATTTTCTTTTGATCTGCAGTTCATGTGTATTTGCATGAAAATCCACAGTTGCCTTTTATTTTAAAGTAATCAGATAAATGTGATGCTATTAAAAAAAATGCAAGGCTAAATTTCATGGTAGTGATTAGCCATCAAATTTAATGCAAAAATGGCTATTAAAAATAATTTTATAATGACCATAGTTTCTAATTATAAAGTTTCTACTAGCCTGTTATCAAAATTTTATATTTTAAATGAAATTTTCTTTTTTCAATTTTAAATTTTGTTTATGTGCAATTTTTATTACTTGTTATTGGTCATCATTAGACTTTTGTTTGCAGTATAAAAGGAACTATATTTTTTTATTTAGAAATAAACCCAACATTGCAGCTATGTTTACTGCAAATTAGATTTGTTCTTTTGTTAAGATTTTTATAAAATAGAGAATAAGACATAAATGCTAAGTTTTTAGATTTTTTTACTACCTCTATTTCTAAATAAAAATTTTTGTTTTATTTTATGATAGAAATTTGTAACTAAATAAAATAAAGCTACTACTATTTAAAAGTTTTTGCTTTAAAATCGGAAGATTTTGACAGCTATGATAAAATGTCTGTTCTTAAAATATATTTAAGTGGTAGCCGTCTAGTATTGCCAGCTTAAATTTACCACATGATATTTAAGAACATGTTTTTAATGTTCCCTTTGAAATTTATTTCTGTCACCATATAGGTATCACATTAGATAACATTTTCTTGAAATGTCTTTTTTAATATATTGTGGACATTCACTGTTGGAGTTTAAAGATTTTATTTTTATCATGGTTTTCATCCTCTTTGTCTCTGTATCCATTTATTACTTTAATTTCAGTTATATAGCCTTTTAAATACTTCTAAATAAGTTATTAAGAAACAATATGAAATTTATTTTTTATTGCAATATGAATTCATTATATTGCTACAGAATTAGCAATATAAATAATTTCTTTTATTCCTATCATAGCACAATGCAAAGTTGTCTAATATGAGAAATGTGATTATTTTTAACTTAATTATGCTGATTGGTAAAGTATACAAAGTGAATGTTTCCAACTGAGTAAAAAAAATGCTCAAGCCCAGATTCGAAACAGAGATCTTTGACCTAAATTGCAACACACTAATTATTGAGCTATCTAAGCCGACTAGCTGTGGGCATATTTTACTCTGATAACCGTATTGGCAATAGTATCAGATGCATATCTATTATTTAATGGAGTTTCATTACCTGTGCTGTATTCTTTTGAATTATCTGCATGGAAGACATGATGCTATTATCAGTAAAGCTGCTGAGTGAAATGTGCTGGGTTTATTAGTCCAAATTCTCAGTATGTAGAGTATTGGCACTTTAAGAAAATATCTCGTATTTTGAGTCCTGGCCTGTGCATATTTCTCACCCAGTTGGAAAAATTCACTTTGTATCAGATGGAAAAATTAATTTTCATAGATTTATTGGGATTTTTGTTGAGTAGACTAAATTTTGAATGTGACACCTTATTTGAAAGCATTTAAATAACACTGACAAAGTATCATAAATGATTTTTTTTTTCTACTTTAAAACATCTTTAAAGAAAAATAGAAATTTGTAATATTTCGTAGATCTGCATTGTAGAAAGAATATAAATAAATGTATTGTGTATTTGCTAATGCATGTTTTCATTACTTATGTATACATTTTAATATTTGCTCACTTATCCTATAACCTTTTTGTAGAGATTTATTACCTTTATGAAAATATCTTTCTGAGATTTCATGAATGCATTGAGGTGCTCATAATTTTTAAATGGTTTTTTCTTTGTTGCTTTACACTTTATACAGTATATTTCCTCAAACCTGCATAGCTTAGGACCAGATGTTGTTCGGATTTCTGGTCATTGATTCATTTACATTTTTAAAACATTTTTAATTTTAATGTAATTAATAATGCAATTGAGATTATAATGAATGCTTACAATATAGTAAAATATTAAAATAATTAAGTAAAGTAGTTGTAATAAGGTTCTTTCATGACATCTTTCTTGATTCATTCATCATGATTCTTTCATCATTTAGCATTCCCTAACACAATCTTTATACATAAAATTGCCTATTGTAATGAATTTTCATTACAACAAATAGATTTTTGCTTTATGAAATTTGTTTTAACTGGATTCAACTTATATTTTTGTTCTTCATAAATATTACAAATCTGATTCTAAGGGATTTTATCCTTCATAATTGTTTTAAATTATAGCTTTCAAGTTTCAAATTTAAGTCTGTGTTTTACGTCAGGTTGTGGGTCAACAAAAATTGTTTTTATTAGGCTCAAGTTGGGTACAAATTGACTCATAAAGGAATGAATGCAGTACAGTGGAATATTATTTAGAATCTGCAATAAGGTTTTTCATCATAACTAAAAGATATCCCTATGCAAATATTCTGTTCCACTGATGTGAAGTGAATGTTTAATATTTTTATTTTAATGTCTATTGTGGCCATCTTCCTGACTTAATGTTTTGTCTGTCACATGCCATTCATATTGCTGCCTTTCTTGCTTTTACATTAACCGAGCCTTTATCCGATTCATCTAAGAAGAGCAGTACAATCAAAGTTTACTCTGTGCAAGGAATTACATAGAACAGTTTCTATGCATATGTGTGGGGAGTTTCCCACAAAACAGAAAAAATATCTTCATTAACAATTGTCAGGTTTTGTACAGTTTGATACTATTTGGCTTTTAATTTTTAAGCTGTCTAAACAAATTTGGAACCTTTTTTTCTAACCAAAGCCACATCAAATGATTTTCTATCATAAAAGATTATCAATATTTCATGTGTATTTTAATTAGTTTTCAAGTATTTTATAAAACCACACTAACTATATTGTAAAGTTTAATAGAAATCATAAAATTTTTAACATTTCTAACAAAATTTACTTTTAAAAATGTGCTCATAAGCCTTAAGAATATTTGTTTCATGCTTTTGACTAGTTACTTTGTAAACTATTTACTGGTCATGCGCAGAGGTGCAGAAAATGTTTTTATTCCCAACATTTTCCCCAATCCATATAAAAATTTCCCCAAACTTTTGTTACTTTTGTTTCAATATGTTATGTTTTTAACTTACATAAATTCTGTATTAACCATAGGTAGAGACTTTTTTTTCCCAAACTCTTCAATTTATGCGCGAGTAGATGTTATTCTGAGATCAATTTTGTAAAGGTCACCATATAGATTTTGACAGTAATGACAACTTTTCTGTCTTGAGTAACTATGTAATTCATTTTTAAAATAAAAATCAATTGCATATTTTTGTGCAAAATTTCATTAGATGAACAAAATTTTCCTCAATCCTTGATCGCTGGATTGGACATATTGTGCATCCCTGTCATGCAGTGATCAATTAAGAATTTTTTCGGATAAGATCTTACCTTATTGAAGATTACATTTGTGAATAGAAGTTTCAGTTGAAATATGTTGCTGATTAATTGGATCTATCATATTTGTCCACCGCCAGCACTATATAATTTGTGGTTGTTAGTCTCTAGGGAAGAAAAGAAAATTTATATAGTCTGCATTATTTTAATCTGAATGTAATAGCATGTTCAGCAGTTCAATAATCAAATACCTTGAGACCAAATATCCTTATTTCGGTTTATGCATGCAGTCAAGAACAGGTAATGGACATAGAATGCAGCTTTGCCATGCACTTTTCATCTTAATTAAAAAACTATTTATTTAGAATAACAATATTATTTCTACATTCAAACTGAGCTAATAAAAATGATTCTAACAAGCACTTTACATGTGCACATATAAAAATATGTTGAAGTTTTTACTTACCTTTATCTGGATTAGATTATGAAAGTGAATATATAGTGTTCCAAAAAAAGAAAATAATTTAGTTTTGAGCAAAAAAATTAAAATGAACTGTGAAAATAACATTGACATTTGGATATGTTGCAGATATGTAACAAACAAAGGTTTAATTAATAGTTCACATAAAAAAAAAAAAAGGACAAGTTCAGTTACTACATCCCAAGTGTCCTTAAATCATCCAACTCATGTATATGAATTATGTCATTCCTCCCCCCTGTCCCTTTTTTAATTATTCTATGCATGTTGTCTCTCATCCATTTTTTCCAAATTGGCAATAACATGCTTTTGAATGATCTATTCACAGAGAAATTTTAGAGTCTGCAATTTTTTTAAAAACTGCTTAGTTCAATAAATAACTTAGTTGTGGGATTTTTTTATTGAAATCCGTCATGCAGTATAATTGGATAATATTTAGTTTTCAATAATGTGCATTTCCATAAATGTCGTTTATTAGCTAGTGCGATATACAACTGCAAAAATAAATATATAAATAAATAACTAAATAATAATAAAAGAAAAACCTGCATATAGTCTGTGGCATAAGGTTATTTCTATTAGGATTTTCAAGAGGTTTTAAAAAAAACAAAATGCAGATTTATGTATGAAAAATTACGAGAGCATTGCAACTATTTATTTTAATTTTCAAATATGCAGTGCATTTCCCCATTTGTTAGATCAAGGTATCACCAGTTGGATGAAAATATTGTATATTATAATTTTATTATTGTTCTGTTTTGATACTGAAGTGTTTTATACATGTTTTAATTACTTTTATATTTTATTTCTATAACATTAATCATTGCAATACTTTTACTTGTTAAATTGTTGTTATTGAGAATTTATCTAATATTTTTTTTATTCATATCCCATGTCAAAGTATGTAAATTTTATCTTTATACACATATATGTAGTTGCTTAATATGAACTAGTCACTCTTATGTACTAAAGTCATTTATTGTGTGCAATACTTAACTTCTTCAAATGCGATGAAAAGCTTTTTTGAATAAATTCTTTTAACTTTGAAAATGTGTTTATTGTTTTCAAAACTTCATGAAATTTGCATAAGGAAAAAATAAAAAACAATTTTCTTTTGAAGACATCACTTTGTGCTTTGTTATACATTTTTTTAACAGTTTTCAACATAGTTCAATATTGTTTGTGAATTTGATATGTCTGGCCATCTTTTCTGCCTGTGCTTTAACTTTAAATATTGATTGTTAATATGTTAGTGACATTTATACTAACATGTTTATTATTGAAAATGAAATGTGTAGCATTTGTAGCACATTAATAAAGACACTCACTAGAATACCATTACATTATGGTCTGTGGGAAGGGGGGGGGGATTATTTGCAGTGTATTTTAACGATGGTACACTATTTCAAGCATACAGAATCTTGATGTTGAAATAAAATTTAATATAAGTTTTTTTTTTTTTTTTTTTTTTTTATCTTATCTATATTTTATTCACATAAAATACTTTAATTTCACCATTTAATATAGTTTGAGTTTAATGTTTTTAATTTAACCAAAATGTGTGATATCAGATTACTTCTGCCTCCGCCCCTTGTCACGACTGTCACAATTTCACGAGGCTTCCTCCCCCCACTCTCTTTCTCCCTCCTAGTGTGAACTATCTCTTACATAGAAAATAAAATACCAAATAGCAATTCAATATTTTTCATTTAAAAATATAGATTTAAATAAAATGAAGTCTTAAGACATAAAATATAGAAAATTGGAGAAAAAAGTCGCGGCTAGCAGAGACCCTTTTGGAACTGCGGGATATTGTTGTTTGCTATTACACGAAAAGTTGGAGGAAATCAAGTGTTGGCTCAAAAATTGTTCGAAATGTTGATGTATCTGATAGCAGCTTAATGTACTGTCATATGTGTCGTCGGATTTTAATTTCTTTCAAGATGTCTGAATGTGTTGAGCCTGGAGATTCTCAAAACGAAAAAAAAAACGTAAAATTCATCGAGTTTTATCAGATTTATCAGTGCGTCAACTCATTCATTGTACCGGATTCGGACTTTTATGGAGAAACGTAAACTTCCAATCTTTCATCTAACTCCCTACTTTTCAGACATAGCTCCTTGCGACTTCTGTTTGTTTCCGAAATTGCGCCTTTGAAAGTATCCCGTTTTGTCATTTTGGATGAAATATGCAGAACACGGAGTTTAATACCATTCCAAAGGAAACCTTCTGGTAGTGTTTTCAGCACTTAATGTTAAAATTGCAATTCACCTTTTTATTTAAAATTAATTATACATTAAAACATTATTTCAGATAGTATTTTTCTTTTGCTCCAAATTTTCCTCCCCTCTTCCCGACCCTCATTCCAAAAAAATTAATGAACTTAAATACTAAAACAAATTCGTATAATTTTGGCACTGAAAAAATAACAAAAAAAAAAAAAAAAAAAAAAAAAAAAAAAAATTGAAAATAAATAAATAAATAAAAACAGCAATAATATGTGAGGAAAATAATGGGAGTCAGTCACCAATTTTAATGTACATCCCTAGTCATTGTTATAAAAAAGGAAAAAATCATAGTACAGTCGGCTCTCGTTAATTCGAAATCGGATAAATCGAATATTCACTTAATTCGAACTAAGCATGAAGTCTCGAAATTTTCAATAGCAGAATAATGTTAAATTTTTTTGTTTATTAGAACCCATTTTCTCTTGACTTCGTTTAATTCAAACTTAATTTTTTTTTCTTATTTTCTCACGAATTTCATTCCCTTGAAATAACTTCCTTTCTTTCATTTTTGGCAGAATTATTCTAATACTAGTTTACATAGGGTGTACATCAAGTGTGCCCACAAGTAGGAGGAGATCATCTAGTGCGCTTGCAGCTTCTTTCCCATCTGTATCTTGTGCGCTTGAGTGGGGGTGAGATAAGTAATCCATCATTCTATTGAGGATTGTCTTAATGAGATTTTTTCCAAAAAATTCTTCTGGGTGCAAATCGAGCTATGGTAACTCTTGGCGACAATATTCATAACACTTATAAACACTTGATCTACATTCATCTAGCACTGCATTACGTCTTATTGTGACTTGGATAAAAAACATTTTCCCATTTATAATGACAAAAAATGCTTAAAATTCATAAAATTCAAATTAATATCTCGGTAAGTATTTTTGTACAAAAATGAAAGTTTTATTTCTTTATTTATTAATACACGGAGAAAGTTTTACTAAAGATATAGTACATAAATCTCGCAAAAAAAATTTAATTTCTGTAACTTTTAAAAATAATGCTTTTTTATAGAAACGTAGTTAACCCTCTAGGGCATGATTTTTTATTTTTCCTTAAAAAATATATTTAATTCCTTATTGGGCATACATTAAGGATGTATGATCTCTTCAGTGGCGTAGCTAAGGGGGGGCCTCCGCCCCGGGCGCCGAGGCCTAGGGGTGCCAAATTGAGAGAAATTGTTATATATCTATATTAGGGTGGAGGCGCAAAATTTCTTGCTGGCCCCGGGCGCCAAAAAACATAGCTACGCTACTGATCTCTGTGCAAGGATTTCATACTGGGGATGTTTGAGATAACGTTGCTAAATGTTTAATAATACGTTTTTCAAAAAAATTTTAATTAACTACAATGTTTAATCAAACGATGTGTTTAAAAAAAAAATGTGGAACATGTTAAAAATATATTCAGAAACTTTGCGTATACCTTATGCATCGTTATGTGTTTTGTATATGTATAGAAAGAGTGGTTTTAATATCAGAAATAATAGTATATGATCAAAGTTGAATTCAGGGAGTTAGTCTGGGAGGGACATTCCTACGGAGGAATAAGATGTCCCCACGGGAAGAATGCACATTTTGTGTTTTCAACAATCTAAAAATGCAACCTAGCTCCCTAAATTTTAGGATGCCCTTCCCTCCAGAAAAAAGTGTCTGAATTTAACAATGTATTTGATAGTTAAAGGGCTAATTTAGTCAGATGGTAAGACTTGTTCGCTAATTTTAATACTACGAAAGAAAATTTTAACGATATCTCATTTACGTTTTAATATTTTAAAATGATTTTTTTTCTTGCATTGGATAGCTGAGATTTATCTTTACATCTGCTCTTTTTTTGCTTTTTCGATTTTGTTTGCAGATTTTTTTTAAAGAGGATGCTTTCATTTTCGAAACCGGTTCCGAAAATGGAATTATCCTAATTAAAAATATATCTATAAACAAAATCAAAAAAGTGAAAAACGCCCTTTGTACAGATCGATTTCATCTAACCAATGTAAAAAGCTATAGCAAAAACTGTTTAAAAATGCTGAAATGCAAACGAGTTATCTTTAAAATTTTCTTCCATGGGATTAGCATTAGTGAGCGGGTCATTTTAGTTGATTGAAGTAGCCTCTTAAGGATAAATGTTTTTCATTTCGAAAAAAAAAAAAATGGTCAAGTTCTGTAATAAGGTACGTTTTCGTAAGTTCTAATACTATCATAAAGTTTTTAATATTTGAAAAATCGAACATGTCATTATGTTCATGTGATGATAATTAATCAATTGCAATTAATTATTTATAAGGAACCCTGGTTTAATAATTAATCTTTTTTATGTTTTTAAAACAAATATTAATGAATTCTGCTTCGAAACTTGTAATATTTTCGAAATATTTAAACAAGAAAATTATTGTTTGGAAGTAATGATTAGCCAGTAAAGTGTTGCTGTAAATAAGTTTTGATTACTTTACGATTTGGAGAGTTTCAATTATTCTCTGCTATTAAAAAACATCGGGCAAGCTTGAGCAAAAGTGGAGAAATAAGTTAGTTGAATCTGTGACGTGGTATGAAAAAATAAATGAAAATTTCTGAATGGAAGTAGTCTCTTTTAATAGCATATAAACATGTTTCAAGTCAAAGTAGTTCAGTTTGAAAATAAGGTAAAATATCATAGAAATATGCAGAATATGACAATTCTAATTCACCTGTAATATCTGATTAATACTGAAAGAAAATAAAATAATTTTACCATTGTGGAAATTCATTTCAAATGTTTAATGCTTTTAACAGCATTTTGTGAAAAATTGCCTTTAATGAAAATTGGAAAAATCAGTCGATATCACAGTTTCTAAATAACAGCATATGTCACTCTCATGCAAGCACAAATAAATATGAGTTCTGGAAAGTAATCAATTTGGATTTGAAAACATGATTAAGCGTGCTCTCAAACTCAAAGAAGATATTTTCTTACATATTTCTGAATTCATTTTTCCTTGAAAACACAATAAATTAGAAGGTGTTCTTACTTAGAAACTACGTAATCGAATAACCGTTCCATTTTATTGTAGAGGCAGAGAAATTTAAAGAAAATACTCTAAAAGTTAGCGTTTTAAACCAAATTTACAACGCAGCAGTGCGAGAAACAAGAAAAATTTATCATCACGTAACAAGAATGGCTTATAACTCTATATAGGTAATTTATTTATCTGAAAATGGAAAATGCTATTCAATTAAAAATCGCTTCAGTAGGCCTGTTAATTTTATTCCTTTAAGAAAAATTAATATAAAAATTAATAAAAATGAATTCAATGAACAATTCAATGAACTTTAATAAAAATGAATCTGGTGTGTCATAAAATTTTGTGTTGTGAGTTGGGAATTTGTGAAGTACTTTAAGTGCATCTTAAAAAATAAAGTTTCTTTATCCACTTTTGGATGCATGCTTTTCAAATAATAACACAATTCTCAGTTTTGAATTCATGAGAATTTAAGGCTCTTCTTATTATTAGTAAATTATAAGCATGTGCATAAGAAAGTCGCTCGTGATTATAAGAATTACACATTTAGAAAAATATATTTTATCAAGAAATACACATTTAAGTTTCAGTTATAAAACATAGTGCAACCGCTTCGAAATTTTAAAATTTATATAGAATTTGAAAAAAGAAAGTTTTGAAAGAAAATAATAAATTAATATGCAAATACCGTAGTTCCAAACAAGTTAATAATAATAATAATAATAATAATAATAATAATAAAAGCAATAATATTAAGAGCAATAAAAGAAGTATCGTACATAGGAATATTTCAGCAGCATAAATACTTTTGTATTTAGAATGCTGTTCTTTTTCCTCAGAATTTTTCTTTCTTTCAAAATACTACACAGAATAATTTTAACTGTAGAAATTATTTCTAACATATTAATTGAAACACGAAATATCTGTAAAAAAAATTGTTATTTTGTTTGAGGTTCTTGAAGGACGTTAGAGTTTTATATCGCGTCAAATAGTTTTAAAAATATTTCTGAATGAAAAATAATATGTTTGGGAAAAAGGCGCATTATTAGGTAACAAGTATTCATAAAAGTTCTACACAAAATTTTCTCTTCTAAAGTAGTTTCTACAATGTTCTCCAATAATTCTCCAACGTTTAAATTTCTTATGTAAATGCGTACATACAGGGTGATTCATAAAAGATGGGCAGAACTTTAAGGGGTTATAGTACACTTAAAGACAAATAATATTAAATAGGAGACTAAGGGTCCCAGATGTATTCCCAAGGAGATAGGGGGCATTAAAGTTTAGGGTCCGAAATTTCAAATGATTATAAAAAATGGAAAAATTGGTCGATTCGTTTGCGGTTTTTGCAAAAAATTTTCTTTATGCCAGTATTTTCTTGAAATAAAATTTTAAAGTTCAATTTCAAAAAATGCCGATAGGGGGCGCTTTAGACTTTGGAGTAACAAACAACTATTTTTTAACGTTATTTTTTGTATTTCTTTAAATGATTTCGAAAGCTTAGACTTAAACTTAAATTTTGATCTAAAAATCTGAGTCCTAACGAGTAGTTAAGTAGCGTAAACTGAAATTTGAAATTTGAAACCCTTCTCCCCCCAGAACAAAAATCAGTTATTCCCGATCTTTGTGTCGTAGATTAGGCTCTAACTACTGCCGCGTTTTGCTAAAATTATTCTTTATGTCAGTATTTTCTTGAAAATAAATTTTAAAGAAAATTTTCAAAAAATTCCGATAGAGGGCGCTTTAGACTTTGGAGTAACGAACAACTATTTTATACCGTTATTTTTTGTGTCTCATTAAATGCTTTCTAAAGCTTAGACTTAAATTTTCAGCCCAAAATCTGAATCGTTAGACGTGGTTAAGTTTCTGGGGAGAGGGGTTTGAAATTTCTACTCCTGAGCACAGTTCAGTTTACCATGTCCACACATTGTGTGCTGTGATACGAGGTAAAAAGACACAAATTAGGATTATGTTACCAAAGCATATTTATTAACATGTAATTACAATAAATGTTCAAAATTGTGACCACCAGAGGTTATGCACGCAGAACAACGGCGAAGAATGGAACGGCGAACATTCGCGAAAACATCAGGCTTTTCGAGCACTTCTCCTACAGCGGCGGAAAGTCTGGCGACCAGTTCCTCGGGGGATTCAATGGGTGTCTCATACATAAGAGCCTTCAATTGTCCCCAAAAAAAGAAATCGAGGGGTGAAAGATCTGGCGAGCGAGCAGGCCAAGCAACAGGACCACCTCGACCAATCCATCTGTTCGGAAATGTGATGTCCAGATAGTTGCGGACGTCTCGTACGTAATGGGCTGGCGCTCCATCGTGCTGGAACCACATGACCCGCCGGATGCGTGGAGGAACAACGTTTAACAGGTCTGGCAGCACATGTTGCAGAAATGTGAGGTATGTTTTACCGTTGAGGCGTTCAGGAAGAAGGTACGGTCCGATTAGGTGGTCTCCGAGGATTCCTGCCCAAACATTGATGGAAAAGCGTCTCTGATGAGCATTTGGATACGTAGCATGTGGATTGACATCCGCCCATACATGTGCATTGTGTGTGTTAAATGTACCTTCACGTGTGAAGGTACATTCATCGGTGAAAAGCACAGTTCGTCCAAAATGTGGATTTAGCGCGTTCTGCTGCAGAAACCAGCGGGCGAATTCAATACGATTTGGATAATCCCCTGGAGACAGTTTCTGGACTCGTTGCACATGAAACGGGAGCAAATTTTCATCCTTCAGTACCCTCCAAGTCATGGACTGTGAGGTATCCACCTGCCTAGCCACGCCATTGCGACTCCGTGAGATCGAGCTGTGTGCTATTTTGACTCAAGAAAAACAAAACAAAACAGGTTTAAAAAAAAAAAAAGCACACAGAACTAGAATCGTGCATAGGTCGTGTTTTACCAGACCCGAATCCAAGTAAACACGAAAAAAAAATAACCATCAAAAACTACTTATTTTCTTTGTTAAGCGCGTTCGTAATTATGTAAATACGTAGCAGCTATAGTTGTGGTTCAGACTATGTGGTTCAGTTTAAAAAAAAAAAAAAAAAAAAAAAAAAAAAAATACATAACTAGTATAAAATTTTGTTGAGTCATGTCAAATTTTATGAAAATCGAATTTATAGTTCAATCACAGGGATAATCAAAAGCGTTCCGATACATGACTGTCAATGGGAATAAAGATTCAAGCGCATTTTTATGGAGTTACATTCTTTCGAACATAATAAAATTGACATGCTTATTTGAAGTATATACTAAAATATACATTATGTACAATTTGTGGTGCAAAGAATATTTGTTATTCTTTTACAAAGCCACACAAAAGTATTCCAGTACAAAATGGTACAGGGAGAAAATTTTTTTGGGGAGCGTTTTAATGTGTTAGATTATTTAACATTTTATGAAATTGATATGCATTGCTGATGTTTACTACACGTTGCTTCCTGTACAATAGAAAGCAGATAGTGTTTACAGGGACACACAAAAGATTTAGGATACTATACTAGACCTCAAATACTGTATACCATTACACCAAGATCTGAGTATTTTTTAAACTTCGTTATAGTACGAGCGCTATTCATTTGGTATGCTTGACGTGCAATTTCCGACATGTTTTTGATTAAATGTAGAATATTTATTGCAAAATTGTTTCATATATTTTTTACTTACCCATCATACGTAGTATAGGGTAAGTCTTGCAATCGTTTTGAAAATCGAAAAAAATTGTTTGACGGATTTACACGTTTTAGATACTGGAGATTCCGAAAAACGTAATTTTAGAAAAAAATTTTTGCCGTTCGTCTGTGTGTCTGTCTGTCTGACTGTAACCGCTTTATCTCCCGAACAAATTGAGATAGAGACTTGAAATTTTGTATGTACTTAGTATGTAAGAATGGGACAAAGCCTATTTAATATCAGTAGCCTCGATTATCCGGAACTATTTTTTTCGGACTCTCGAAAATATCGTTCTAATGAAAGGTACATAAAAATTTTCGAATTTTTTTATTTTAAGGAATGGATGTAAAAGGCAATAAAATAATACAAATTTTGCATAAAAAACGAAGTCGATCGGATAATTAGTTGTCGAGATATGTGTAATCCTGTTTTCCACATTCTTCGATTTTTCATAGCCCTGTATTTCATTCAAATTTCAATTCACAGATATATTTGAATTGGAAATGAGACGCTTAATCCAACGCAGTAAACTGTGAGTTAATATGATTATTATTTTTTGAGTTATAAGGATGTTTCTTTGACGTAATCCGGTACTATTCGAGTATTTTGGCGTTTTATATAATTTATCGAAATTGGCTCATCAGGAATTCATTAATGGAGCATTATTATGTATGTTCAAATTATTTATTTATGCGTTTAAATTTCATTTTGGAATTGCCATACATGGTTTAGACGCGTTTTATTTTCATATTTTATATTATGATGGGTAAGTATTACGGTGGCCCCCAACGACTAGTTTTTTGTTCAAATGTTTTTAGTTAGTGCATAAAACTTTTAAGACGGATTCTACTTATGTATAACCGCTATTAAAATAAATCTGTTCTGCTCCAGAAACATACATAACCCCCTGACCGCTAAACAAAATGGCCAAAATAGAAGGTTGCTTCCCTGAAAATTTTTAAAATGCTAAAAAAATATGTTTTTTCCAACATAATTTAAAATGTTTCATTACGCATTGGGATATGCTTTGGTAATATTAATTACAGCTTATTTTTTTAAAAATTGACTATATTTGTAATGTTATCCATGTTATCCATATTATTTGTAAAATTATATAATGCTTCTATTCCAGTGAAACCTACAGCACAGCTAAAGGATAGATCAATTCTTTAAGGATTTTCTTTTCAATAAACAACCTCAAATAGAACCAATTTGAAATAAGTAGCATTTTATTAATTTAAGTTTTCTGGTCGAAAACAAAGTTATTTGAGCAGCTGGAACTTACGATATTCGCTGATATACTCAGGCACGTTATAAAAATCTGTAAATGGCAATTTTCTTATACATTTGTAGAATCATTTTAAATAACTTCTTCCAAATTATTTATATTTAAATTGTGCAGAAACATTCACTAACTTGGGCTTATTGGAATAAACATGGATAACATACTATGCTGTTTGTTCTAACGTGATCGTCGATGCTCATTTTGTATAATTTTGAAAAAAAAATAAAGTTGATATAAAAATAAATGGATTATTCCCAATTAGTCTAACTTTAAAACATAGGCTCTTTGCAAAATACCTGAAACATATCTGGCTGGTTGAGAAAGAATTGATTATTTTTTAATTAGCCTAAATTTGCCCAGAAAAGTTTGGTTAATTTCCAATGCACATAAAAAATGTCAGGCTGGTTGGAAAAGGAAGGTTGATTCTCTAATTAGCCGACGTCTTTGCAGAAAGCCTAAGCTCTTTGCAAAGAGTCGGATTTCACAATTAGCTTACGACATATAGGGGAGAGTGGGGATACTTGAGCATAGGGGATACTTGAGCCACCCCTATTATCTCTACAGTTGGTTAATTTTTCTTTCTAAAACTGCCAATATGTTAACACATTTATAGTTCTGAACATGTAAAAAAGAAATCACACATCTTGGTACCATTTTGAAAGTATAGTGATCAATAGTTGTCTTTTCCCTATCTGAAGTAAATTTTTGGGTACATGGTTTTTTTGTTTTTTTGCAATCAAAGTTTTGTTTAAAGTTGCAACTATATACATAAATTTAATAAGCATAATTTCAATTGTATTTTGAATCTAAAATAGTTCTAATAGCTGCATGCTTTATTTAGTAAAACTCTGGGAAACAAAACTAGTGGTAGTGGGGATACTTGAGCCAGTGAGAGTGGGGATACTTGAGCCATGTCTCAACCCTCCCCACTAGAAATTAAACATAGGAGAAACAAACAAAAAATAAAATTCCTTCCTTATATTCACTAATAGATTTTTTTCTGGATAAAAGAGAGAATAATTTTTCATTTTATTTTATTTTTCTTAAAAAAATAACGACTTAAAAATGTTTAAAAATGTATATTTTTTAAATGAAAATATCCATTTTAATTTTCATTTTGACTAGCAAAATAGCCTGTCTAGATAAATGTAAACATAGTTTTCAATTTAACTTTTATTAAATTAAAATAACTTTTTAAGACTGTTTTACAGGTTATAATCTCTAATACTTTAATTAGTTAGGTCCAACATATTGAAATATTTATTTTTTAATATAACATATTAAGATTAATATCTTATATTGAAATCGTAACCTCTTTGCTGTAATTTTTTTTAACTAAAAAAATTGAAGAAAAATTGGTAAAAAGAGCGCACAAAAAACAAGAAAAGCAACAAAAATCCCAGTTCAAATTTACCTGCATGGAGCCAAAGAGGAAGACAAAATCTTTTCCTGTGAAATCAAAAAAGTGTTTGAAATGGTAGAATGATACATCTGGCTTAAATTCCGACAGCTACTAAATTAAAAGCAAGAGTTCGACATTTTCATTAGAGGAAAATTCTGCCAATGATGGTGATGATGTGAAAAGAAAACCTTCTATTGATAGTTGGTTACTAATAAAATATACCACAAAGAAAACTAAAAATATTTGTTGGATAAGCACTTAATATTTTGAAAATGAAATTTGCCCGAAGAATAGCAGATTCCAAATTTAAATGGCTCTGAACTGAGGGTGTTTCTACCGTCGTTATAACTCAAGTTGAAATTATCATTTGACAACCAGTTCTAACGACAAAAAATCATCGTATTACTAACTTTGTTTTCTCAATTGTTTGGAAGGACTTTATGTTTCATAATTTATCATTCTGTAAAATGTTTGTGCAAAAATAAAGCGAAAAAAATTACTTTTGTAGGTATTTTTCCGTAGTGGCTCAAGTATCCCTTCACCATGGCTCAAGTATCCCTCCCATGGGGATACTTGAGCCAACATGTAAAACAAAAAATAAACATTTTTTATACATAGAAAAATAGTTCAAAATTAATTGAAAGTGGTTTTCAGTTGAAGAAAAAATATCAAATTTTCATTTTCAATATTTTATTTTATTATAAGAAATTATAAAAAATTTAAAAAAATTAAAATTCAAAAAATGGCTCAAGTATCCCCATCTTCCCCTATATTATATAAATGGGTAATTAAAAAAGTATATTTTTCGAACAAAAATATTTTTCGAACAAAAATATTTTTCGATTGTAAACATTACAACTTCCCTCTTTTTTCACTTTTTATGCGTAAACATTTCTTAGTAGAAGTAATATGAATAATGATCCCAATTTCTATCAATGAATTTCGATAATTCATGAGTTTCCTAAATATGAAACTCATGATGTAATAAATTGATTCACAGAGATGAGGAATCTTCTCTAAAAATAGTTTTAATGGAACTTTTTTTCAGAAAAGTAAATTTATTTTTTGATATTACAATTTGCACTTGTGAATCATACTAAAACAGGAAAAATTGTATATTTACATTATTTTACCTATCTGAAATTAAAGTTCACGGAGGTGAGAATTGTCAATTATCATACTCGATTCTTGAAAATAAAATCTGTTTCTTAGTTTCTTAAACATAAACTCAGAACTTCTTTACAGCTGTAAGTAAGCAAAATGAATGACTTGCATCATGGGAATTGAGATGTGATGACAATACAGCCTCTATTTGGGAAAAATAGCATTTTATTTTTGAGTAACGGAGGTAAGAATTTATTGCGTGGCAGAGTTAATTGTTCTTTTAAAACAAACTAAATCACGCTATATACATTTTAAATATGCTGAAATATTTAGATTTCAGTTATATTAGAGACACTTGTGGAAGGAATAATAATTAGATAAATATTTTTTTATATTAAACAAATTATTAAAATTATAGCCAGCCACATCAGGTGTGTGACTTGCCACGGAGGTGGGAATTCACATACTGTGCACCAAAAAACTAATAAATTAAAAATTATTATAAAAAATTGAATAGGGATTTTAATGGAAATAATTTTGTTTCAACTAAAAAGATATTGTTAAATGACTTGTTTTTTAAAATGTTTACTGTAAAATGCGTGTGATGGAATTGTTGCACTTTTTTTGAAGAATGGCACACATACAAGAATGGATCTAATATAAAGTAGACTTCTCCAATATCAATAGAATTTATTATAATTGCCATATCCTGTATTATTAAATTGTAAAATTTTAATTACAATTACGACAATTCGGTAAATTGTATACAACAATTTTTTTTAGATAAGAATGATTTCTAATTCTGCAGCAGAAGTTTATGATTATCATTGCGTTGTTCAGTGACTAGCATTGTTGACCGAGTTAAGCTCGGTAAAAAATTAACTTTGTGTTTAATTCGATATTATATTCTCATTGTGTCATTCTCTCAGTATAATTACTATAATACACATTATTTACAAAAAGTTTTAATATGAAACCTATGCATGAACAGTATGTTTATAAATTTTAGATTTTCAACAAATTTACACATTCACAACAAAAAAAACATCAGTCTAAATCACACTTTTACTCATCTCTGCTTGGTTTAACTATGCATCTCGATTCCTATTGTCTAAAACTTTTTTCATATGCTGAAATATTTTATCCCAAATATTGCCGAATTCGGCGACATTTTTTTCATTTGTCGCTAAATACGTGTTGTGACATTTTAATCTTGATAGTCAATTTTTCGACCATATGTAGGCAATATTTTGTCAAATATCGCCAACTGGCTGCTGCAATCTTCTCGGCTTCGTGACCCTGGCCCGTATTACCCAAAATCACCCACTAATCAAATTCATTCAAATATCTGACTTTCTGATAGTCAAAATTGTTAGAATATAAAATTTAGTCAAAGCCGTTTGAGTCGTTTCTTACATAAAATTAACTTGACCCGCTGTGAATCGCAAAATGACCTATTAATATAATTTTCTCAAACACGGAATCCAGCCTAGTGGTCTTTTCAAGGTTGAAAAAGGTAAAATACCAAATTCAGTTAAAAATGGTTAAAACCGCAGCCTAGATCAAATTAGCTTGATCCGCGGTGTCCCAAGCAAGACCCACCAATCGAAGTTTCTTGAACATGTGATCTAGCCCGATGATTTTATCGTGCCCAAAAACAAAATAATACAATCTTTCGCTATTACCAATTCAGCAATTTGTTCGATTTGTTAGAGCTTGACCCGCACTCATAGAGATCCAAATATGTCTGCTAATCGAATTTTCTCCAATATGTGACCTAACCAAATGTCCTTTTCGAGTTCAAAAGACATAGACTGCAAAATTTAATCAACTTCGTTAGAGCTGTTTTCAAGATAAAATTTGATTGACCAATAATGACCCAAAACTGACCAACTAATCGACATTTATCAAACATGTCATCTCGCCCAGTGATCTTCTCGTGCCGAAAAATAACGTAATATAAAAAAATTTCAATATCGTTTGAGCCGTTTTTTAGATAAAATTAGATTGATTCGACCAGGTATAGTGACTAAAAATGACCCATTAATCGAAATCCCTTGAACAAGTAACCAAGCCCAAAGATCTTCTCGTGCCCTGTAGCAGTATCTGTTTTTTAGGTAAAATTTCTTTGACCAGCAGTGACTCAAAATGACCCATTAATCGAAATTTTTCGAACATATGAGCTAGCTCGACTCTGACCCATTATGATTTAAAACGAGCCAATAGTCGAATTTTCTGAAACATATCACCCAGTTCGATGATTTTCTCGAGTCTAAAAACGATAAAATATGAAATTTAGTCAAAATCATTAAAATTAGTGTGACCCTCAGTAACCCAAAAATGACCCACTAATGGGATTTTTCCCAAAATGCGACTCGACCCAATAGTCTTCTCGTAATCCAAAACGGTGGAATGCAAAATAAGTGAAAATCGTTACACCCGTTATTTAAAAATATTGGTTTGACGCACCATGACCCAAAAATGACCTGCTTAACGAAGTGTCTCAAATATGTGACCTAGCCCAATAGTTTTTGCGTGCCGAAATCGTTTGGATACAAAGTTTACTTAAAATCGATTGAGCCGTTTTTAGTTTTAGCTTGACCCTGATCCATTATGACCTAAAATGACTCATTAATTAAATTTTATCGAACATGTGACGTAGCGCAATAATCTTCTCATGCTCGAAAACGATAGAATACAAAATTTAGTCAAAATCGTGCCAGCCATTTTCTAGATAAAATTAGCGTGACCCACAATGATAAAAAAAATGACCTACTAATCGAATTTTTTCTAACATGTGATTCAACCGAATGATCTTCTTGCAATCCAAAACGGCAGAATACAAAATTTATTCTAAATCGTTAGAGCCGATTTTTAGATAAAATTGGTTAGACCCAAAATGGCCCCTAAAATGACCCACTAATCGAAATTTCTTGATCATGTCACCTAGCCCAATAGTATTCTCGTGCCAAAAAACTGCTGGATACAAAATTTTATTAAAATCGATCCAGCTGTTCTTTAGATGAAATTAGCTTGACCTTGACCCATTATGAGCCACTAATCGAATTTTCTGAAACATGTGACCAAGCCCAATGGTCTTCTCTTGCCCGAAAATCGCAAAATAAAAAAAATTGTAAAAATCATAAAAGCCGTTTTTAAGGTAATATTTATACACAGACGCACTTTTTGCCCTATTATAGTAAAAATAACTAAGAAATTATTACAATCTTAACGTACATTTGAAGCAGTAAAAATTTATATTGGAATGTTACTAAAATTGTACTTGAAAAAGTTATGATTATCATAATATTCTTGCAATGGAAAATAAGAAATCTGAAATACAATCACATCATAATGAGGATCATACTTAGTGATCTTCGTTACAAATATAGTATTAATGATTAACAAAACATTTGCAATTTTAAACTACATCTTGAGGACTATGACGTAATATTAAGTATAATTTTATTAATATATCCAACTGAAGAAATGGCAATTTAGGTTAATTTTCCGTGATTTATACGAAATTTTGTGACAATATCATAAGTATAATTAATATCTACCATATAAACAGACACTATAAATAATACATTAAAGTATGAAGTGTGAATATGTTCTTTGTTTCACATCTACCGAGAAGGTTCAAAACATGCATACGTTAGATTGACCTTCGATTTATTCTGTTGAGCTGATTCAGAGTGTCAGACCAGATAAAGTGATCGTTGAGGTTAATTGGGTGAAATAGTCCTCCAGTGTTCGTGTGCGGGATGGCTCAGTTAGAAGAGCATTGGGGCTTCAGCCAATACATTCCTGGTTCGAATCCTGGCCCGGACTTTTTTCACCCAAAATTGAAAATTGGAAAAATTTACATCTGTTATAATATGCATATGTTTAATTCGACATAGTTATATATAGTCAAAACATAAGACGCAACCAGTCAGCTTACTTCCTTAATTGTTAAAAAGCAGCTGATTGGTTGGGTCTTATGATTGAATGCCGGGATCGGGAATCCCTTGAACGATAACACCATAATGAAAATGAAAATGGTAATGGCCGGTGGGATGTTAGTAGAAAGCCTACGAAGGTACGTCAACCTCTCCCACCATCTCGTAGGTCACTCCTTTTTTTTAACCCAAGGGAAAGAGGCTCTCACAGGCTTAGGCCAGATAGACCTGTGATACGGAGAAAACCCTTCCGCTAACCAAAATCCGCAAATCTGGAACAAATACACCTATACCTTCGAGTACAATTGTATAAGGCTTTTAAGTATGAGAGGACGTTAGAGGGTTGATTATACCCCAAAAAATTGACCCGTCATTTGACGTTACGTCGATTCGGCTACAAAGTATTAAAGAGGACAAAATGGACAATATTCAACATAATATTTTTGCACCATAGTATCGGTGAAAACTGAACAGCTTTATTTGCAAATTTTTGGATTCAGGGATAAAACAAATGAATAAAACAAACATTTTAATCGTTACCGAAAAATGAGAGTGGATTCTACTACATAATACCTGTCTCTCTCCGAGCAATGATTCATGGAGAAATCCTTTCCACGGATTTTACATGCAGATATAGCATTCGAAATGTTGTTTCAACGGTTGAACATCGAACTGGATTAACAGCTCAACACAAACCGTTCTCACACTGCTAATTGATGAAGAAACATGACAAAGGTGTTAGGTGATTTTCATAAAAAATAAAATAAAATAAAAATAAAATAATAATAATAATTTTATCGCTAACGGAACGAGAGAAAGGATCCTATGGCACCATGTCTATTCTCCCATCAATCGAAGAGCTATGGAGAAATCCACTCCATGTATTTCATATGTATATAAGTTATACAGTGCCAATTTATTGGTTGAGTATCGAACTGCAGCCCTCCGGCTACAAGTTCGACAGTAACCACTTGGCCTATTTTCTCATCCACTCCTCACGTCTACTATGCATGAAAGTTTACAGTGCCATTTCATTGGTTGAGTCTCGAACTGCAGCCCTCCGGCTACAAGCTCGACACTAACCACTTGGCCTATATTCTTCAATCCACTCCTCACGTCTATTATGCATGAAAGTTTACAGTGCCATTTCATTGGTTGAGTCTCGAACTGCAGCCCTCCGGCTACAAGCTCGACACTAATCACTTGGCCTATATTCTTCAATCCACTCCTCACATCTACTATGCATAAAAGTTTACAGTGCCATTGGTTGAGTCTCGAACGGCAACCCTCCGGCTACAAGCTCGACACTAACCACTTGGCCTATATTCTCCATTCCACTCCTCACGACTACTATGCATGAAAGTTTACAGCGCCATTTCGTTGGTCGAGTCTCGAACAGCAACCCTCCGGCTACAAGCTCGATACTAACCACTTGGCCTCTAATCTAACCCTCCGAGATGAAGAAATCCACTCTTGACATTTTGCATCTATGTATGAAGTAAAAAATTGTTTCAACGGCTGAGCATCGAACTGCAACCCTTCGGCTACCAGCTTGACACTAACCGCTCGGCCAATGTAGACCGATGTAGAAACATAGCAAATGGGAATAGACCTGGTGCAAGGAAAAAATACTTATACTGTTTTTAAGCACAGGAGATCGTACGTCTCCATATAGATGGGTAATACCACTCCAAATATTTTTTGAATAGCATTAGTTAAAAAGCGCTGTTTCATAGTCGAGAATCGAATTAAAATCCTCTTGCTACCATGCAAATATTACTTGCTTACAATATAAAATCCGTAAAATGGATCTATGAACTGTAGTGCGAGAAGAAATAGGTGTTGTGCAGTAGAACACCCCTTCTTTTTCGGGTGTTGATAAAAATATTTTCTTCTTTTTTTGTTTGACCCTGAATCTTAGCCTGCATATAAATGTTTGATTAAAAAATCCGACAAGAGAATTCCAGATTTGCTGTATTATTTACGTCTCACTAAGTAGCCGCTTTTTTTTTTTTTTTTTTTTTTTGCTCGATATGGACCCTTTTGCCACTGCCGAACGATACAGAAACATGGCAAGGGTGGTCGAAAAACTGAAATCGCGCTAACCTGACAAATACTTCATTGATGCACTTGTTATCACTGACACTGTTACACGTCGCTTTATCATTTTTGCGCAAAGTCTCAAACATAATTAAAATCATAACGCTCAGTTTCTCGTGCAAAAGATGCATGAGGACCACCACTAATTACATCAAAACATGGCCATAGATATGTTTTACTTTTATTGAATACTGTAACCGTAGGGCTTTCTGTTATGCATTGTCTAAAAAAAAAAGAAGTTTTGCGTTAAATATAAAGATTTAATAACTATGGTACCCGGGCACACCGGAAAGAAGATTAAAAATTAGAGACACTGACGCAAAAAAAGACAGGGCAAGGCTCAATCGCCCTCTTTTAAATTAAATCTTTTTTTCGTTAGATTATAGTGCCTTTAAAGTGAATTTTAAAAATTACTTATTAATAAAGCGCTTTAACAGTTTTTCTCAGTTTCACAGTTACTTTGACAATTCTGAGTAAGAAACTATATCACCCGTTATATCAGCAGAGAAACTACTGAAAATTAAACATATGCTCACAGACAGATGGGAAGGGAGAGATTCACCATAATCCCTACTGTAAGAGAAGTGGTGACAGAGTAGATTTAGCAGAAACAATTATCAGATTCTTTTAGTATGTGCCCTGGAGGTGGGACAATAGTGGCATTGTCCATATCAACAGAAAAACTACTGCAAATTAAACATATGCTCACAAACAGATGGGAAGGGAGAGATTCACCATAATCCCTACTGTAAAATAAGAAGTGACAGAGTAGGTTTAGCAGAAACATTTTTCGGATTCATTTAGTATGTGCCCTGGAGGTCGGACAATAGTGACATTGTCCATATCAGCAGAGAAACTACTGAAAATTAAACATATGCTCATAGACAGATGGGAAGAGAGAGATTCACCATATTCCCTACTGTAAGAGAAGTGGTGACAGAGTAGATTTAGCAGAAACATTTTTCGGATTCTTTTAGTATGTGCCCTGGAGGTGGGACAATAGTGACATTGTCCATGTCCATATGAGCAGAGAAACTACTGAAAATTAAACATATGCTCACAGACAGATGGGAAGGGAGAGATTCACCGTAATTTCTACTGTAAGAGAAGTGGTGACGTAGATTTAGCAGAAACATTTTTCAGATTATTTTAGTATGTGCCCTGGAGGTGGGACAACAGTGACATTGTCCATATCAGCAGAGAAACTACTGAAAATTAAACATATGCTCACAGACAAATGCGAAGGGAGAGATTCACAATATTTCCTACTGTAAGAGAAGTGGTGACAGAGTAGGTTTAGCAGAAACATTTTTCAGATTATTTTAGTATGTGCCCTGGAGGTGGGACAATAGTGACATTGTCCATATCAGCAGAGAAACTACTGAAAATTAAACATATGCTCACAGACAGATGGGAAGGAAGAGATTCACCATAATTCCTACTGTAAGAGAAGTGGTGACAGAGTAGATTTAGCAGAAACATTTTTCAGATTATTTTAGTATGTGCCCTGGAGGTGGGACAATAGTGACATTGTCCATATGAGCAGAGAAACTACTGAAAATTAAACATGTGCTCACAGACAAATGGGAAGGGAGAGATTCACCATAATCCCTACTGTAAGAGAAGTGGTGACAGAGTAGATTTAGCAGAAACATTTTTCAGATTATTTTAGTGTGTGCCCTGGAGGTGGGACAATAGTGACATTGTCCATATGAGCAGAGAAACTACTGAAAATTAAACATATGCTCACAGACAGATGGGAAGGGAGAGATTCACCATAATCCCTAGTGTAAGAGAAGTGATGACAGAGTAGATTTAGCAGAAACATTTTTCAGATTCTTTTAGTATGTGCCCTGGAGGTGGGACAATAGTGACATTGTCCATATGAGCAGAGAAACTACTGAAAATTAAACATATGCTCACAGACAGATGGGAAGGGAGAGATTCACCATAATCCTTACTGTAAGAGAAGTGGTGACAGAGTAGATTTAGCAGAAACAATTTTCAGATTATTTTAGTATGTGCCCTGGAGGTGGGACAATAGTGACATTGTCCATATGAGCAGAGAAACTACTGAAAATTAAACATATGCTCACAGACAGATGGGAAGGGAGAGATTTACCATAATCCCTAGTGTAAGAGAAGTGATGACAGAGTAGATTTAGCAGAAACATTTTTCAGATTCTTTTAGTATGTGCCCTGGAGGTGGGACAATAGTGACATTGTCCATATGAGCAGAGAAACTACTGAAAATTAAACATATGCTCACAGACAGATGGGAAGGGAGAGATTCACCATAATCCCTACTGTAAGAGAAGTGGTGACAGAGTAGATTTAGCAGAAACAATTTTCAGATTATTTTAGTATGTGCCCTGGAGGTGGGACAATAGTGACATTGTCCATATGAGCAGAGAAACTACTGGAAATTAAACATATGCTCACAGACAGATGGGAAGGGAGAGATTCATTATAATCCCTACGGTAAGATAAAAGGCGACAGAGTAGATTTACCAAAAACATTTTTATATATCATTTGTACCGATCCATCGTTGATAGCAAAAATCTTCGCACCTGACAATTATTTTTTAAAAATCGTTCTTTTTCTTATCAAAAGTAGACAATCAAAGAGGAAAATAAAGTTGGTGGCCGTTAGCGACACTTATTGCCCCAAGTGCCATACATCCATCAGCACGGCCACAGACACCTTGGAATTTGGGGGGTGGTTCCGAATGTAGACGCCCCTGGAGACATATTTGAGATATTCGGAAACCACACGAACATTGAGAGACATCATTGGTAGACAAAATCGAGAAAAATCCATTAAAAACTGTCCTTGGAATATTATTAGACACATTCGGGAAATAATGAAAAGTCATGTATAAAGTCCTGTGAAACCAGGCAAATTCTTTGGAGAATAGAAACTGTATATTATAACAGTATTATATTTTTGACATCATATTGATAGACATAATTGAGAAAAATCCATTAAAAAATGTCTTCGGATTATTGTTAGACACATTCGGGAAGCAATGAAAAGTCATGTTCAGTCAAGTGTAAAGTCGTTTGAATCCAGACAAAATTCTGTAAAGAAAAGAAAATACATATTACAGCAACACATATTACATTAATTTTTACACACTTTCAATTATTGCATAAGAAATTATACAAACTGAAATTTTCAACCTAATTGAAAAAATGTCTTGGCAAGGAGTCGATAATAAAACTTATAGCTTAAAGTGTTAACGATGTTAGTTATATTCGACTAAATCATCAAACAATTTTCATTTAATCAATATTTTCCATTAGCTACGGCAAGAAATATTCAGCTCAATAGATTAGACTCAAGGACATTTGGATTTTAAAATTAGTAGTTTACACATGGAGGATACTTTTCTTCATGGTTGAAAATTTTTAATTTGTATATAATAGTATTATTGAAATTTTGGTCACAAAACTTAAAGATAATTCCTATTTTAAAATGACAAATCCAAAAGAATCTTCTAAAAGTACAATTATCGCACACCTCATATTGTGAAAGATTTAAAAACTATAAACAAGTTTATTAAACTGAAAACTATTTTTCTGAATATTAGATGAAATTCGTTTAAAGACCAACCTTGTCACATATATTGTGTCAATTTTTTTTAAAAATTGATTGCATTATATATAAAAACAGGAATGTTCTAAGTACTATTTGTAAAAATTAGTTAACATTTTACTGCCAGTAATATAAAAGAAGTGACAGCTTTCTTCTGAAATTATTAGTTTGATTTCATTATTTTCAAAGGGCTCTCTTCGAGTATGATAACTGTCGTTGACCTCTATTATTGTGTTGCTTTTTTTTTTTTTTTTTTTTAACTGCGTTTTGAATAAAACTGCACCAAAAAGAAAGAATAAAGTAACGTAGAAACATACAAAATTTGACTTCGATTTTAGATATACCCTCAGCAAAAATATCATATGTAATCTGTCACGGCTCAACAAATCCGATTTGAAAAATATTTACTCAGATGATAGAATACATCATTTTAAGCATCTAACAAATAATTAAAAAGTTTAAAATGTAGAACTAAAATATTTATTGACTAAAAGGTACTTCTTTCACATCTACAAGAAAAAAAAATTGACACACTGTTCATAGTTATTGTCATTTTCTAATATAAAATTTTAAAGTGAACAAAATTACTTTGGGATTTCTCCAGCTTTTTTCATTTGAGAAATTTTACTAAGTTAATTTTTGAAATATCGATCTCCTCAAATGATAAATAAAATTTTGGCACGAGAAGTTCAGCTCAGTATTATCGTCTATTTAAAATTACAATGATCAATTTATATTAACTGGAGTTTTGGAAAATAGGGACAACAAATAAAATCGTGTTTTAAAACTTGCTGTGTAAGTACTATTTACTTTTGTGTATGTTGCAGATATGCAACACGATAAACAAAGGGTTGAGTGCACATGAGACATATAACGGTTTAAATTTTTAAGTTTTTAATTACCGACCTAACAAAAAAGCTAAAAAATTATGGTGCTAAATGATTGTGGACCTAAAAGATTATAGTTCTGGAAGGTTTTAAAATAATATATTTTAGTACTGCCAGTGTACATATATGAGGAGCCCAGAAGCCAAGGGGTATAAGTGACAAAATCGAAAAAAATGAGTTAAGTGCACAGGCTATCTGGAAATATGTCTATTTATTTGTAGGTAAAGAGTTAAGAGTGATTTTTTCATTATGTACTGAGTTATAGGGGTCAGTCACTTAACCTATTTCCCAAAACTGTGAAACGATTGGAGGCCAAGGGGTATGAGTGCATGTGTATTCATTAACGTCTATATAGCAGAAGCACGACCAACGACATACATACAAAGCCATTTGCTTTTTTTATGCATTAAATATATGCATTTTAACTGTTATCAAGTAAGAAAAATCATGCGTTAAGCATGGATTATGAAACACTTTTGAACACTCCCTGAAATCTTTAAAAATTTTTGCTATTGAGGGTAATAAAGTGTTACAGTCCATTGCCAAATATGTATTCTGATACTTTTTAACAGCCCTATGTTTTATTTGTCGGTTGATATATACTGTATAATGGGAAAAATTAGTTTAGCAAGAAAACGCATAACAGTTTGAAATTTCTCTTTCAGCAGTTTATATTAATAGATGGAAGCACACTTGTATACTTTTGTTCATCCTGTAGTTTATCTTGAACCTTTATTATACGCCAGTATTTAGCTGAAATTTACTTCAAATTAAACACACTTAAGACTACTGAAATCACATTTCCAGAAATTATCATTCATCGATGACCATGTATAAAAATTTGTGTGTGATCCTGTATATCATTTTACCTATATTTTACAAGCATTTCTTAGTAAACTGAAAGCAGTTCGGCATAGAAATACAAGACTTATTTAAAAGAAATCTTTAAGTAAAGTACACTCATAGTCTGTAATCTTTACGAATATTTTTGTGTAGCCCTGTATATGAACTATAGCATTTATTCATATCATATAACGTGTATACATTTAGTGAAACTTAAAAGCGCAAATCATAATTACAATAGCATTTTGTTCATCCATTAATCATCATCGATAATTATACAGTAATTCGGATAGAAATTCGGTCCTATTTGAAATCTTTTTTTGTGTCCCTGTAAATACTGTGTACTTTGTATTATGTGCGAAATAATTTATATTAAGCCTCAGCGATATACATTAACTTTATTATACATGAAAATTGTAATATAATTAAAACAAGTGCTAACAATTCCCTCTTTATTATTAGGTAATGTAAATCTTTGTATGGTCCTGTAAATAATTAATAACTATTCTTTTCACCTCAGATTTTATAGAATGTCTATTTTAGTGCAATTCATAAATGCATATAAATTTTAACATGTGACAAGGTGTAACATATTTCAAATTCATTTAAAACGATTTTTCCCATAACCCGTAATGTAACGGAAAATTTTTGATTGTCCCTGTAAATAAACTAATCATGTTAGAAATATGTGCAATAAGTTGCACAGAGTCATTGCAAGAGTCATTTGCAATAAGTTCGTGTTGAAGTAAACATGAATAATTCCCAAAAATTTCAGGGCAATCCGAATATATTTACGAGAGTTAGGACAGACGGACGGACAAACCAAAATCATATTCACTTTTCAACTTTGTTGGTAAGTGTTAAAAAATATGAAATTCCAATGTTTCTAAACTTATAATAAAAATTTTAAACTTATATTAGAACAAAAGTTTTTCATCTCATTCATTATATCAACATTGTTCAAAAAATTTTTCGTAAATTCATTTTTTTATTTGATATTCTTTCCTTTTTTTAGAATTTATATTAAAACAAAATTTTGTCCTTTGATTTATTTGTATCAACATTAATCTTAATTTTTTCATAAATACAATTTTTTATTTAAAAATTTTTCATTTCTTGTGTTCATTCAGCACTTGTACCCTTTAGTTTTCAAGCAGTTTTCGTTACTGCTTGGAAGCCAAGGGGTATAAGTGACGAATGATGATAAATATTGCTTAGTTATAAATTAAAAAAAATATCCTATTCCACCTTTTTTTAAAACAGTTATTGAAACAAGAGTTCAAGGATCATTAAGAAATAAGCAAAATTTTCATACCTCAATTCATTCAATTACAGTCGATGTGTAACTTTGAACTCAATTTACTCGAAATCTAAATTTTGTCACTTGTACCCCTTGGCTTCTGGGCTCCTCATATATGTATATTGCCTTTTTTTCGAAACGTATTTTTTATGCTTTCGTACTGTTTTCTAGAATTCTAGTTGAGGTAAATCGATTAAACTTTCCAAAACTGTGTAATTAAGCTGCTTCTTTAAAATATCTAATATCGCAGGTCTGAATGAAAAAAACCTTTAAAATAATGAAAAATATTTCGTTAAAATTCTTAGGATTTTCAAAATGTTTTAGCTAAATATTTTTAATTTTATTTCTTTTATGTCAAAGTGAAAATTGCTTCTTATTATTCTCAAATGGCTTGTTTTCCAATTCCACAATAAATTTTAAGCTGACATATTTAACACTTTTTTTTTTAGAAAAGCAAACCGAACAAACAATGTATAAAAAGTTAATTTTGGAAACTAATTTATGCATGAAATTAATTTCTTTTGATATATATATATATATATGGGCTATAATTTTATGTAATCTTTTTTTAAACTTCTATGGCTATTTTTAAGTAAAATACATGATGTTAAATATTTCTTAAAATCTGCTTCATTATACTCCTCGACATGTTCCATGTGCTTTTTAAATAATTAAATGTTTACGAGACTTGTGTAAACAAGTGGGTAAATGTGATCGCAGATCGCACAAAGAGTTTCGTTTCATATATATATACAGTCTACTCTCGTTAATTCGAACTCGTCGGGACCACAAGAAATGTTCGAATTATGGAAAACATGCTTAATATGGTACTATTACAAAGGAATTAATGCTATAGTGTTTTTTAAACTTATTTCGTCTGTTATCATTAGAATATGACTTAATTAGAATGTACTAAAACTAATTAAAAGATTAATACAAAAACTAATTAAAAGATTAGAAACAAGCACGATGGAAGAAAAATTTAAAGCGTCACTGATGGACAGACGGGGCTCTAAGAAAGTGGATATCAAATGCATTGTATTCTATGTATACTCGTTCGGCTGTTCGGCACAATTTTCACAAAAATCAAAGAAAAAAAGTTATTCAAATGATCTGAAATCCACGAGAAAGAAAAGAAAATTGAAAAATCGGAATTCTCGTTAGTTCGAATTAAACGAAGTTAAGAGAAAATGAGTTCAAACTAATGAAAATTTTTAACGTTATTCTACCACTGAAAATTTCGGGACTTCATGTTTAGTTCGAATTAAGCGAAAATTCGAATTATCCGATTTCGAATTAACGAGAGTCGACTGTATATATATATATATATATATATTCAAAACAACTTATCCTTTAATTATAAATTGAAACTGTTTATTTATTATTATTAAATTCTTCCATAAATGGTAGCATCAACGAATTTAATTAACCCTGTAACTGTTTGGAACGTAATATTCCGTAAACTAAGCTCCAGACTCCACTGCAATATAAGCAATATTTAAGATAACATAATTCTATGGATTTAATGATTTTTTAATACGTTTTAGAGCGATTAATACTTTTAAGGATAACATACATATTTTTTTTCATAATGTTGAAAGAATCATATTTCTTGAGCATTTAAAAAATAATGCAGAGAGAACAACGTTACAATTTTACCCATTTGCAAGGCGTTCAGAGGATTAAAAAAGTAATTGGCAAAATATGTTATATATTTTAGTTAAATTAAAAATGTTAAAATCTATTTAAATAATTTCAAAAATTCCAAAATCCAAAAATTTGGAAAATCCAAAATAAAAAAATCTATCGGAAATATAAACAAAATTAAAAAATTTTAAAAATGAAAAAAAAAATGTTTAAACGAAATTTAAAATGCTGAATCAGTAATAAATCACAATATTTTTTTTTAAATAAAAAGAAAATTGAATTTCAAAAAGTATTATGAATGTCAGATGAACGAAACCATATTAATATAAGCCCTTAACTTGCTAATAAATACGAAACTTCTTTTAATATAATTTATCTTAGCATGAAAATTTCAAGTTCCAGCTCCAGGTTCGAACCAAGAACAATCTCTTTATCAGCATGGTCTTTTCAGACCAAGTTATGAAGTCTATTTGTAATAGGATCAAATTAAGGTCCTCTTTTAAAATTAAATCGTATCAGAACTTGTAACGCTATGATATTAACAAAATTTAAACAAATGACACTATTCTTTT
Organism: Maratus speculifer; assembly: GCA_964019185.1. NCBI lineage: Eukaryota > Metazoa > Arthropoda > Arachnida > Araneae > Salticidae > Maratus > Maratus speculifer. The sequence goes on from OZ025298.1 coordinate 251,541,926, forward strand.
TAAATTTCCCTTCGATTACATGGTTTTTAAATGGCTTTCTTTAAATAGCGTACCTGAAGTCTTACATTATATTTTTTCATTTTGAAAGTGCGCATAAAACTGCACAAAAAAGAAAGAAGAAAAACATGCATTAAATTTCTCATTTGATTTCATTATTCTTAAATAACTCTTTTTGAATAAGGGTGTAAAAAGTTGACGTCTAATGTTGTTATGATAAAAAGTTAATTAAATCCAATTGATTTTTTAAATCATCAGATTTTAAAACATTCACCTTTTATATAAACATTTTAATAACAATTTTAATTTTACTTAAGAAAGGTGTTATAATAGGTGTTTATTTTTATTATAACACCTTTCTTAAGTAAAATTAAAATTTTTATTAAAATGTCTAATGTTGTATTTTCATTTTAAGAGTGCACTTAGGCACAAAGAAGAAATTAATGTAGAAATGTACAAAATAATAATTTTGCCGCACGTATCTTGTGCAAAATCATCCTGTTTAAAAATAATGAAATATTAACAAAACATCTACAAAAAAAAAAAAAAAAAAAAAAAAAAAGCCTCCGTTGATTTAACATAAGTTTGCGAAATTTAATGTCTACTTGCTCAGGTTCTCATACTGTTAACAATTTTCAAAAAACGAATTATTAGCTTTGACGTTTATCATATATTATTTGAAACGAGAGCAACTTTTTATGTATTTAAAAAATTTGATTACTCTAAGCTAAATATTATATACTGAGCAAAAAATACTAAATCAGAAAATTTTCATTTTTCAAACAAGGGAAAAAAAAATCTCGCAATTAGCAATTATTGTTTGCAAATATTATTTACATAACTCGAAATTAAAATCCGATAAATATTACAATTTTTATATTAATGTCAGAAATATATTAAAATTAAGTGTAGTGCTGTACTCTGCTACTTACAGTATGTCAATACATCGATAGAAGAATCATCCCTTGAGCATGAGCAACAATCTCTGAAGAAGTTTACCAAAACAGCTGTCTTTTGGTGACACCACTTCCTGAATTTCCTTCGGCGTCTTTGTGGGGAAGATCGAGGGATCTCCTGATAGTTATCTAATACTGAGACACAGTGAGAAGATGTAGCCATGGAAACTTGACTGCTTACTGGTGAATCGAATACATAAACGGAATGAAGAGGTCCATCTTGATTGGATACTTGATGATTTTGTACTGAAGTCAAAGGTTGCGCACATTTTGCTGGATTCTGTGCGGTATCAGAATTCTTTTTTGGTTCTATTAAGGATGAAAGGGATTTGTCGTCATCACTTGCAGATTTGGGATGGAATGGAGAGTCTTCACCTTGGTCACTACAGATTGCTTCATGCGTGGCATCTTGTTGAGGAATATCGATAGGATTGGCTTCAATTTTGTAAGTTTGCCCACATATATTATCGATAGGATTGGCTTCAATTTTGTAAGTTTTTCCACATATATTATCGATAGGATTGGCTTCAACTTTGTAAGTTTCCCCACATAAATTACGGTCCTCGTTATCTCCGAATTCGTTGTAGTAAGAATTTATGATTTCGGACTCTGGAAGAGGCTCTAACTTATTTTCCTTCATGATGGCGTTGAATTCCTGAATGCTCACTGAAATGAGATAAAATGCGTATAAGCATATGATGGAAGTCTCGTGATTGAAAATATAGTTAAATTCTTATAATTTTGACAGTTTATTAGCCTGGTTGTTTCATAACTGTGGTTACATAATATCTCAAACTGAAATACATCTTATTCAAATAACAGACATATGCCAACCAGTAAATGGAATTTTTACTTGAAATTGCTCTAATTCGGATGTGAACATGAAGTTAAAAAAAAAAAAACATATCAATTTGATATGGAAATGAAAGAACACAAATAACGAATTTAACTTAAGTGCCGGAAAACATATCTGCATTTATATGTAAATCATTTTATTTGTTATAAATATCTATATTCATATTCTTCATTTTAAATTTACATGAAAGAACGTTATAGAATTTTGATTAAAAAAAAATATTTTGTGTTATGAGACCTAAATGACAAATAGAATCCATTCGACTGAGTTTTAGCCACCATTTAAAAAATAGAACAAATATTTTTTTTCTTTTTGTTTGAGTTTGCTTAGTAATAGAATTAACTGACTAAAAGCTAATATATCACTTCTGATAAACATTTCAAGACATATGGACTCCAGTGCAAACCGCAGTGTCGTTGCACCTTAACTACCTCAAAATTGTAGGAAATTACAAACATTTATTTTTGTTTTGGATGTTTCTGTTAAACAACTGCTATTACAGTGCATTATAAAAACTTTTTGAATAAACAAAAGGAAGAGAAAGATCTGTAACATACACAACAAATGTGCACATATATTTTTTAATTTATGAAAATTGCCTTTATTTGTTGAAAATTTAGGTAGATTTCGTATGAAATACTATTAACGTCGTTCCCATGTTGGAATTTCTGAAAATTTTTTTGCATATCTACACCGATCATGTCTCTTAGACCCAAAACTACAGTCAGTAAAAATCTTTATACATCTATCTATCTATCTGTCTATATCACTTTTTTATGGACACGATAACTTGTATAACTCTGCTCAAATCCCTTCCAAATTGATACATTAAATCAAGGAGGTTATAATCTCGGACAAGATCGTTAAGGGGCAAAATGAGACCAAGGGGGTAGAAATAAGGAGGGTTTTTATGAAAACAGAAAAACCCCATAACTTCTTTATTATAATATATATCAAAGCAGTTTAAAATTCATAATGCTTCTAAAATATGGAACAAATGTTTATGCATGACAGATTTTTGATAAAGTTAAAAATGGGCTCAAGGGACGAAAAAAAAATAAGGTTTTTGGGAAAAAAAAAAAAATCATAACTGCGTCAATTTTTACGGCATCAAATCCAATTAATTTTTTTATATAAATGTTCTTAATATTATCTAAAACTTTTGTATTTACAAGTTTTTGATAGGACCAACGCTTATCGCAAAAAATAAAGAAAGAAAGAAAAAAGAAAACAAAAGAGGGGGGAATAAAGGAGAGGGGAGAGGAGAAAAAGAGAAGGGAATTACCAAAACCGAAAAAGTAAAAACTAGGCCGGTTGTGGATCGTCCTCAGCTATCCCATGCAAAAAAAAAAAATAAATAATAAAATAATAAAAAAAAAATTGCGTCAAAATATTAAATTTTTGAGAAGGTAATTTGAAAAGAACGCCCCCATAGACTTTACACTATCATACGGGTCTTTTTCAACCACTAGAGTGGCGTCTTAAAGTTTCTTTTAAATATTTTTTTGTTTTTAGTTTTTAGTGTTTAATTTCGTTTATAAATTTATTGCTTCGTTAGTGGACCGTTGAAAGCTCAGAAAAATTGAAACGACTGAATTTTTGACAAATAATAGTGTATGTATAAGCTATGTTTTTGCTCTTCTGTTTGACATTTCTTTATTTTTGCAGTGTGATCCAAAAATATATTTTTTAAAGTATACATTAAAAAAAATTAATAAAGGATTATTTAATAAACACTTTTTCAATCTCCGGAATACACATATTACTTGTATATTTCAACTACTGAATAGCGGACTACTTATGCGGTGAAGAGGTGCCTAGTATTTGAAGGTAGAATCTACTTAATGACAAACTCAATTTTTTTTTTTTTTATTATTAATTATTGTAACAGATTTAATGTATGTGACATAGTCATTTCATATCAGGTGTTTACCTACATTAGAAAAAGAATTTAAAAAAAAAAAACCTCACCTTTATTTTTCCAGATGTCGAATTTAGTATTTGTATACTGCCACGTGCCGCCAAAAAGCTTGTGATCTTGTAATTGTTGGACAGTAGGACGATACTCTGGTATTATATTCAGGCATCCAGTTATAAAATTCAAGATGTCATTTGGTGTTTTATCATTGCTCTTACAAACTGGAAAAGCTTCTTTCATTAATTTGACAAAATTCTGTTTCTGAAAATGAAGAAAAAAGTTAGAGTGCAATGATGAAACTGCGGAAGGTGTTTTTACATATTGAGAACGACTTTAAAAAGAAAAATAATATTTATAAAACAATAACTTTTCAACATCTTTTATGTGGTAGCTCTCGTTGTGGACTATCATATTGCAAATTTCCAGGATAATGGAACTTTTTTTCAAAATTGGAAGTGGTTTGTTGTTCCATTTCTCTTCCACACTTTTCCAGAGTCCACTCAACGTGGTTAGCCGGCGTTTTGCAAGAGCTTGTTTTAATAGTACACATTTCTTTCGCACAGAATTTCGTCTTAAATGCACAAAAAAACATACTGTTTGACGAAGTATGGTTACATAGACTTTGTAACTACCCAAGCAGAAATCTGACCGAAATCGAATTTTGCTTCGTTGAGTTGCAATTCCGTTTCCCCAAACTTTATTGGGAAAGATTAATTTTTATTAAATACATGGATATCTACTAAGTCTTAATTTTAATTGTTGAGAGAAAGATTCCGTTCCTACAGAATATACTCTATTTTCATGACGAGATTTAAAAGCAGCTGGGCGCAATTTGCAGAATTATTTACAGCAGCACCTGATTAAATCTACAGTTTACCCTATTCTTATAGTTATGAATGCAGTCGATTTTCATTTATCATTTTATTCTTATCAGTTAACGATTAAATTTAAAATCGCTATGTTACAGACAACCTGCCTTACTCGAGGGTGTAGTTTAGTTTAGAATACATTCCTACAGGATTGTACTTGAAATATTTAGTATTAATGCAAGTGATTTTGGCATACTTTACGAAAAGGTGCGAAAACAGCTATTTGATTGGGAATGATGTTTTCTTTTAATTTATCTTAAAGTAAAGTTATGAGGTGCTACCCCTATTGAAATTGTGAATTGTAAGCCAAGAACTGCAGATCAAGAAACTTTAGCCCCTTGAAATAGTGAATCACTATAACCGTCAAAAGCAAGCTTTATCAATATAACATTTATTTAATAACAGTTTATATATTTTTTCTTCTTCGCTTTATGATGTTTAATTGTAGATAAACAAATAAAAAACTGCATTCGATAAACATAAATAACACAATATGTACGTTAAAAAAAGTAAAAACATTTCATACCTGCAAAATGTCTTGTATAACAGGGTAAACTTCAGTGTACCAGCATGATAAAGGCCCTTTCCAGTTCGAGAATTTTTTCAGTAGAGCCATCCCTGTAAAGATCTCAATGGTCATCGTCCCGATACTCCATATGTCCAGTTTCCTTCCGTCCACTTCTGTCAATCCGGATTCGGTTCGGCGACCTTCGGGACAGCGGTAAATGAAAGGAGCTCCGTATCTATCAAGAAACAAGAAATAGTGTTGAGAATTTTAAAGAATATTTCAGTTCTGCTGAAGTCTAATTTTAAGATGTGATAAGAAAAAGGTTGCTTTCTAACAAAAATACATTGTTCCCTGAGGTATGAATATTACTGGAAAAATTACAAAATGTAAAAATTATCCTCGACATGAATTTTAGGAGTAAATTTAGCATTGAAAAAAAATCCCTGTCGGCTTGGCCTATAGGCGGAGGTAGATTTCGAAGAATACTCATTTCAACAACAAAAAATAAAATAGGATTAGAGATAAATTCAGTTTAACAGCTTTGTTTGGCTACTTTTGAAAAAAAATTATGTTCAATTTTCTGTAAGAACAAATTTTATTAGAATCATCTTAATTGAAATTCGCTGATATGACCATTTTGACAGCATATTTCGAAATACATTCTGACTTTATTTTAAAAAAATCGGTCAATACAGCACAATATATAATTTCTAAATAAGAAAAATCTGTCAACTGAATGCGTTTGAAAGCAAAATTGAATTTAAAAATAAGTCATAAATTAAGCAATTTGTTATATGAATACATCAATAATTCTTGAATCACGATCGCTACGGGAAATTTTGTACGAAGTGCCCATTTTGACAGCTTTTTAAAAAATATATATTTTGCATTTATCAAAACACTGACCAATACGCCACATTATACAGTTCCTAAATAAAAGAACCTGTCAATTGGATGCATTTGAGAGCAAAAATTGATTACTATTAAAACTTGCAAATACAAAAGTTTTAGATAATTTTGAGAATATTTATAAAAAAATTAGATGGATGAGTCAGAAAAAAAGCAATTTGTTATATGAATATTTCTTCAATTTTTCAATCACGATCACAAATTCTGTTCAAAATACTCATTTTGGCAGTCTTTTTTGAAATAAATTCTGTCTTTATCAAGAAACTGGCCAATACATCACATTATACAGTTTATAATTAAGAGGAGCTGCAGTTTGGATGCGTTTAGAATCAAAAATTAATTTAAAAATGAGTCAGAATGTAAGCAGTTTGGATTTGAGGTTTTTTTCTTCAACTCCTATTATTGTGTAATTTATTTTTGCAATAAGAGTTGGTCTTATGAAAAACTTGTCAGTATAAAAGTTACGGATTTTTTTCTTTTTCCAAACCCCCTTTTTATTTTCGTTTTTATTTTTTTTTACCGGTAAGAATTAGTCCTATCAAAAACTTACAAATACAAAAGTTTTAGATAATTTTGAAAATATTTATAAAAAAATTAGTTGGATTTGATATCTGGAGAATTGACAAAGTTATAATTTTTTTTTTCTCCCAAAAACCCTATTTTTTTCACCCCTTGAGCCCATTTTTAATTTTATCAAAAATCTGTCATGCATAAACTTTTGGCCCATTATTTAGAAGTAATATAAACTTTAAACTGATTCAATATCTATTTTCATTAAGAAGTTATGGGGGTTTTTCTGATTTCACATAAAGCTTCCTATTTTGACCCCCTTGGTCCGATTTTGCCCATTAACGAACGTAGCCGAGATTTTATCCCCTTTGATTTTATGTACCAATTTGGTGGAGATTGGTGAAGAATTACAGAAGTTATCGTGTCCATAAAAAAGTGAGTTATTATATAACCTGGTGCGAATGCAATAGGTCATATTTCATGCGAAATCTACCTAAAAGTATGGAAACAAAAGCAACCATGAAAGTAACTATGAAGGGTTTCTAAAGGAAAGGGTTGTTTTGGTATAAATGTGTTACTTACGGGTAGAATTTTGCAGATTGTATTTATTATTTTAAGAAATATGAAAAATAAATAAAATTTATGTAGAATGAGAAGGATATTTACCCACTTTAATACTCATATAAAACTCTCTGTGGGGCAATTTAAAAAAATAATAACTAAAACAACCAAGTTATTTGTGCACGCGGAGGAGTGAGTTGAAAAGAAATCTTTCCATTCTAAGCTTTAATTATTCTATAGCTTTAATTTTTCACATATTTACATATTTTTACAAAGTTTGGCCATTATAAACTGTACACAATTTTTATGATGAAAAAAATTCCCGTTCATTGATAGAGCACAAAAATACGACTGATTAAATTTTTAAGATAAATTTTATAGTTTTTTAGGAGTAAAGTATATTTTTCATTTTTCTACAAGTAGCATGCGCTTGTATGAGTTTTAAAAATATCTATCAATTTATCAATATTGCTTGATTTAATTATAGCTTGATTAAGGCAATTTGTATAATGTATGTCATTTATTCAAATATGTGTATATTGTACAAATTGTTCAAGAAATATTTTGCTAATTCATTTCAAATATTTCAATTGAAAATTCAATATTTATAAAATAATGTAGTTTCGTTGGAAATATAACCAATAATAACTGGAGTTTTTGACACTATTCATGAAAAAAATACTTTTTTTTTTAAATTTTCTTTAACTATATTTCTTTAATGTATGTCTGCTATACTTTAAAAAAAAAATTCTAAAAAAAAGATGTAAATTTTTGCATAAATGATTTGAACAACAAAAAATCACAAACTATCAGTTCCTGGGGGTTACACAATATAAAACAACATAAAAAATCGAGGTAGAACATTTTTTAGATTCCTATATGCATAGATTTGTAAGACCTTTTTCATTATGTTTGCAAATTGGTACAAAATGTTATTCTTTGGATTTAAGTCATATTTCACTTATGATAAAAGGGCTGTGATGTTACATACTTACAGTTAATGTTTAATTGAACTTATATTTATAAAATTTAAATAATTATTGAAAGATATCAATGAAATCTGCTCACTTTGTGATCGGTTTTTCTGCACTACAAAGAAATCCGAAATCTGAGAGGACCGCCGACTTGTTACTGGATATAAGAACATTATTTCCTTTTATGTCGTTGTGTGAGAGATTATCGCTGTGAAGACTCGATATGGCATCCAGTGTCTGTTTTAACCATACTATTGTCTGTGGCAAAGCATTTCTATTTTTGATGAAACAAGGTTCTAAAAGCGCCTGCTCTAAATTTTTCGGATATACTTGAGTAAGAAATATGTACGAGTCCGCATAGTAGACTGACTGCACGTCCTCTAACTTTAAGATGTTTGGATGATTGAGAGTTTTCCACAAATTGAGTTCACCTTCAGAAGCACAATTCTTTTCAACTACTTTCGCGGCCATTTCTTCCTTTCTTTCAGAATTCTTTACTTTCAAGACACAGCCGAAGGTGCCTTGGCCAATAACATCAATAAACATATATCCGTTTTCTTCAAGGTGATTTACGATTTCCATCATTTTTTCACAGGTTTTTGTGTCAATTAAACCCGCTTGGCGTTTTTTCCTAAAATACTCCATATTTGATCAGATTTTAACAAATTTTATCGCAAAATAACTTTTTTTAAAATAGTAACCACAAATTATAAGGCATTTGCAATTCGTTTTTTGATTACAAAAACTTTATTGTTGTAATTCCGTTTATATATGATTTGTTTGTTCGCATTGTTGACGTGTGAAAACATTGTTACGATATGATGTTATTTTACAATGACAACAATATCATCTCACTTAAATTTTTGAACAATCGAGTTTTGTTGGACACGACGTGGGTTGCTCTTCAGGGCTCGATAACAAAAATATGCAGATTAAACCAGTGTTCTCGCTGACATTTGACAAACATTAGTAATTTGGCTAATTAAAAGTAAAAAATGGTCGCCAAATGAAAAAAGTATTAGCAAAATAGATTCACCGTGTAGCACAAAAAAAAAAAAAAAAAAAAAAAAAAAAAAAAAAAAAAGGCCTTTAATTCTTTAATGTATTTCCTTTTTTTCAATATGTTCTAAAATAACCCACGTTTTTATAACTGTGATAGCGATTGTTATTAATCTTATTTCAACTATCCGCTACAAATATAAAAAATATGTATACATTAAATATATATGCATATGTATGAAAAACGAAAAAGAAAAAAAGAAAAGGCAAAAATTGAGCGCTAGCACTTTGGCGAATCTAATCGCTTGTTTACTCGCCAAATGAAGAATTAAGTCGCAATTTGGCGCATTGGCGAGCGACAGCGAGAACACTGGATTAAGGCTCCTATATACTCGGGCTGAATCACGCCTCCATTTAGTTTCCAAAACGGTTGCCTGATTTGGCGTCTTATCGCGTAGATGGCGAGGCGAGTGATTTTAGTTTCTCAATCTCTCTCACGGGAAAATATAAGGTATTTAAAATTGAATAAAATAATAACGTGTAAGTATGCTTTTGTATAATGCTATATTAGAATTAAAAAATTATTTCCATCAATTTATTTTTATTGATATGTTTTACATGCTTATTTAAGAAAGAAAATATAAATGGAACTAATTCTAAATTTGATTTAATGTGAGTATAAATATATATTCACATACATTAGACTGATTTTATTCTTTTTTTTATTTTCACAGTGAAATTATGATTAATATTTTTTTAATAAAAAGGCTTCAAATGCTAATATTCTTTGCTATAAGTTAGTAAATTAAGGACACAGTTTTAACGAATTAGTCGTACGTAAAATAATTTCTAATTAAAAATTTAACAAGTTGGAAATTGCACGTGAACGTAGCAAATGAGGTGCGTTCGTATGATAACGAAGTTTTAAAAATATTCAGATCGTGCTGATATAGTAGAGCATACTTCGGATACAGTATCGTAGTCGAAATCTTTGTGTTTCTGTAAATATGCAGGAAGTAATTTTTATTACATCTCAGCAACGTATATCTTATTCATAAAATGTGAAATAGTTGAATATAATTAAAACACGCCGCAAACAATGTTTCCCCATATAGCATTATGAAGTGGAATACTTTTGTGTGACCCTGTAATTTAATAATAAAAATTCTTTTTATAACAGATTGTACAGAGTGCATATTTCAGTATATATTTCATAGATTCATGCCAATTCTATTATGTTCGAATGAGTGTAACATCATTAAAATGCATTTGAAACGTTTTTCCCATTGACCATAATGTAATGGAATACTTTTGATTGTCCCTGTAAATGATCTATGCATCCGACTTTCATAACATTTGAAATGACTCGACAAAATTACGTAATAATTATATGTTTTAAATTTCAAACGATTAAAATGCATTTGAAACTTTTTTTCCCATTGACCGTAATGTAACGAAATCCTTTTGATTGTCCCTGTAATTGATCTATGCATCCAATTTCCATAACATTTGAAATGACTCAACAAAATTACGCAATAATTATATGTTTTAAATTTCAAACAATTAAAATGCATTTAAAAATTTTTTCCCCATTGACCGTAATGTAACGGAATCCTTTTGATTGTCCCTGTAATTGATCTATCCATCCGATTTTCATAAAATTTGAAATGACTCGACAAAATTATGTTATAATTATGTATTTTAAATTTCAAACGATTCGGTTGGGTAGTTTTTGCGTTGTTATATGCGGACGGACAGACAGACAGACAGACAGACGGACAGACAGACAGACGGACGGACTGAGCGACAACAATAGGTGCTACGTATTTACATAATTACGAACGCACCTAAAAAATGAAATAATTTAAAAAGGAAGAATGAAATCCTTCCATGTTTCCGGTTTCTTTTAATTTTATCTTAACTCGCCCCCCTTCCTCCTTAATCCCTAAAAGATTCAATCAAATGCTTAAGATTTGTAAAACTTTTTTTATTTACTATCTTGCCCTTTTATTACTTTATTGCAACAACAAATAATCAATTATTTAAATCTCCACCTTTCGAAATCACCGATTTCGCTCCCCCCCCCCCCGAAACAAAGCACTCAAAATGTAAAATAATTAAACAATACTGTTTCATTTTTTTTTCTGTTCTATTTAGAATTTTATAGACATTGTAGATAAATAGTATATTGTTAAATGAAATGCTCCTCCTTTACGCCAAATAAATAAATAAATAAATAAATAAAATAATACTAATAATAAAACATGACACCTCCTCCATTTTTAGCTTAAAAATTATAAATCTTTTATATTTATAATTTTTTCTAATGCTTTTGATATTTTTCTAAACAATAAATTTATAATCATAAAATTCCACCACTCTGAATTTTCGGCTTTTTCCTTTTTAACTCTCCCCCCCCCCCCACACCCGCCTTTTCCTCCGCAAAAATATAATATATTTTTCACTTTCGATTAAAAATATCTCTATTCTTTATTATTAATTATTTAAATCTCCACCTTTTGAAACTACCACTTAATTACCCCTTCCCCCAAACTGAGAATTCAAAATATAAAACAATTAAATAATACTTTTTCATTTTTATTTTGCTGTTCTATTTGGAATTATATTGTAATTGTTGATAAATAATAAATTGTTAAGTCAAACACCCCCACCCCACGCTAAAAGAATAAATAAATAAATAAAAATAATAAATAAAAAAATAAAAATAATAAATAAATAATAATAAATAAATAAATAATAAAATATGCCACATCCCTCATTTTTATCTTACAAAATTTAAAATCTTTAAAACTCATGATTTTTTCAAATATTTTTGTTATTTTTTAACAATAAATTTATAATTATAAAATCCAACCTCCCTCTGAACTTTTGGCTTTTTCTTTAACTATGTCCCCCCCCCCTCCTTTTCTTACGCCGCAAAATATAATATCTTTTTCAATTTCGATTTAAAATATCTCTATTCTTTACTTCTTAAATATTAAATGAATCCAACCATTTAAATCAATACCTCACACTCTAAAAATAAAAAAATAAATAAAAATAAATAAATGAATAAGGCGAAAGTTGCATAAATGAGGGAACGGGGAATTCTTGTCTTTTCTTTTCTTTTCTCACCCGTCTGGTATAAAACACGACATCAGCTTCGAAAACCGGTTTGTTGTATACAAGCGATTAGGTTGGCGCGATATTTGGCGAAGTTCTCCAATCCAGATCTATTCTTTTAAGTATTTATACACAAATTACTCCCCTTTTTTTCATTTATATGGAAGTTAAATACTCTAAACCCATTCCTGAACAGGTCAGAATAATTTTCTGCAAAACAATCGTCCATTTTTAACGATTTTGTAGCCTTAAAGTCATTCAAACGTTTCTCGCCCCATAGGAATCAATGGGAAACAAACGGTAACTGGGAAACAAGATGCTTGACGATTCAGCCTGAGTTACAGGAGCCCTAGCGGTATGCTAACCTGTTGTTCTAGTCACTGCACAGCCAGAATGCCACAGTGCGCAGGCGCAAACATTGCTAGTAGACGACTTCAGCCTTTCTGGATACATTTTAACAGGAAATTTACAAATTTAGAGAATTTTCTGGTTAGCAAAACAACAATTTAAAATTTATACTGCAATATATTAAGCAACAAGCTGCTACAACAAAGAATTCTTTTTCGCTAATTCTCAGAAACAAGCATTAATAACTGACACTCCAAAGACTGCTATGCTAAACACCGCCAGCAGACGAATTTTAGCCTCGACCTCAGGTTGAATGCATAAGGTCCATTGCGCGAGCTAGCCACTGTTCGTGTACTTGTACTTGGCTGCGCCGCTACTACATCCAGAATGGCTTCTGCAACAACTACTGATTCGTCCTTTTTTGCACGACCTGCATTCGACCGGGAAGCGAGAAATGATCCCGTCTCACACAACTGTCTGTGCAAGCGCTCGAAAATTTTGCGGTTAGGCAACCGCCTGTTGGGAAATCGCTCTCCGTACATTCGTTGTGCCTCTGCACCATTTCCATCTGTCGCTCCGTAAATTAAATGCATCTCAGCCTTTTCCTTATTCGTGGAGGGCACCATCTTCCGATTCATTACTACAGCGACTTACACTTGACTCACCGTTCAGTGGTTTTTATGCCTGAATCGTGTCGAAATTTTGCATACGTGTTCTTCTTCTTCCCCATTTGACATTTGCATACTTTCTGTCTCCTTCTTCACCCGGTGACTAGCGTCAGGAATGGAGCTTTAACGTTTGCATGAGCGACGTTTCCAACTGTGCCAGTGCCTTTATGAGTGAATTCCGACTATGCAGTCCTTGACGAAAGTTGTATTTTTGCCTCGTATCACAGCACAGAATCGTTGGGCATGGTTAAGTAGTGCAAACTGAACTATGTTCAGAAGTTGAAATTTGAACCCCCTCCCCTCGCTACTGAACCACGCTCAGCGATTCAGATTTTGAGCTGAAAATTTAAGTTTAAGTCTAAGCTTTAGAAAGCATTTAATGAGACACAAAAAATAACGGTATAAAATAGTTGTTCGTTACTCCAAAGTCTAAAGCGCCCTCTATCGGAATTTTTTGAAAATTTTCTTTAAAATTTATTTTCAAGAAAATACTGACATAAAGAATAATTTTAGCAAAACGCGGCAGTAGTTAGAGCCTAATCTACGACACAAAGATCGGGAATAACTGATTTTTGTTCTGGGGGGAGAAGGGTTTCAAATTTCAAATTTCAGTTTACGCTACTTAACTACTCGTTAGGACTCAGATTTTTAGATCAAAATTTAAGTTTAAGTCTAAGCTTTCGAAATCATTTAAAGAAATACAAAAAATAACGTTAAAAAATAGTTGTTTGTTACTCCAAAGTCTAAAGCGCCCCCTATCGGCATTTTTTGAAATTGAACTTTAAAATTTTATTTCAAGAAAATACTGGCATAAAGAAAATTTTTTGCAAAAACCGCAAACGAATCGACCAATTTTTCCATTTTTTATAATCATTTGAAATTTCGGACCCTAAACTTTAATGCCCCCTATCTCCTTGGGAATACGTCTGGGACCCTTAGTCTCCTATTTAATATTATTTGTCTTTAAGTGTACTATAACCCCTTAAAGTTCTGCCCATCTTTTATGAATCACCCTGTATACATACATATGTATAGATTTTTTATCATCACACTTTTATTATCATTCTTATATCCTTTTTTTATTTTCATTTTGTGCATTTTATATTAACGGATGTACCTTTTTATAGCGTCGATTTTTCTGTGATTTAATGGTTATTATTAAGAAAAAAAAATATTATATACGTATATAAAATATATGTGTATAAAAGTTTTAGGAGTTTAAGCAAAACACTGATAGCCGAAAATATCGATAAAGCGCGCAATTTAGCGAACTAACGACAACAGAAAATAGTCTTTCTACCAACAGAAGCTGTCACTTCGTACCCACAAGTATAAGAGGTGGGGGTGACAATGATATTCGGTCCTCGTGACGCCGGGCGCACTTGATGCAGGGGAAGGCAAAGGAGGATCGGCGCACTAAGCCGGTCTCCGTTTACATATAATTTTATGCATTTCATATCCGCTTTCTTAGTCCCGTTTGTCTATCAATGACGCCTTCGCTCCTTCTTCAATTGTTCTTGTTCCTAATCCCTTAGCTAGTTTATGTACTTATATTTTTTAAATTATTATTAAATATATTATAATGATAACAGCCGAAATAAATTTTAAAAATACTATAACATTATGTCTTTTGCAACAGTATCCCTTTGAACATGTTTCCTTATCATACTTTCCATAATTCGAACATTTCTTGTGGTCCCGACGAGTTCGAATTAACCAGAGCCCAACTGTAAATTAAATAATGTACTCCGAGCGAATTTTTCTATTAGGTCAATTTCGTAAACCCAAGCTGTCGTGTCGTCTTCGACTGCTGTTCCTTCTTTTTGTCTTATTAGTAGCTTTTTTTTTTTTTTTTTTGTCTCCCACTTTTTATTTTCTTTTTAACCGGCTTACCCAGCAACATTCGAATTCCTACCGATCTCGGTGTCTCCGTGACAAGCGTTTTTCCATTTATAACTTTTCGTTTATATATAAACCTAAGCCTGTCACTGTTTAACCTATTCCAAAAGACGGCGCGCAGTTTCTTGTTACCGATGTCGTGCAAAATGTAAGTTATTTCCATTTATCTTTGTTCTAATTAGAGACCGACCGAAATTTCGGTTTCGTTTTCTGCTCAAAATTTGAGTTTCGCCGAAAATTTGTTTTCAGTGAAATGCGGCGGAAAATTAGGCCGGATCGAAACTTGACCGTAACTATCAGTATATTCCAAAAATCTCGTTTTTTACTTCGAAAAATTTCAATATTATTCACCGCTCAAATGAGACTATTTATTGCTATGAACCTCGTTTTTATAATTATCAGTCATGACTGACTCAAGACGGGAATGCAAATTATAAAGCAAGCGATGCATATACGACTAAACTTTTCAACTTGCCCATTAAAAGTTGTAAACTTAATAATAATAGAGCATTATTAGTTTGAAACTGCAGGGATGTTTTGAATACTCTTTGAAAAAGTTTTAGCATAACAGATGTTCTATTACAAACATCTTTATAAAAGATAAATCGAGATGTGCAAAGCAAAAACAAATATTTTTTAGTTAAATGAAATTCGCACAAGTAGAAAATTATTCCTTGCTGTTGATGAATTAATAACGTTTTATTATATATGAAGATAAAAATTTTTAGGCCTAAGGCACAGAGAGCCAACTTGGACTATACGTATTAGTTAATTATTAATTATATATATTTAATAAATACGCATGAATAGTTAATGATTAAATATATTTGATAGATGAATCACCCTGTATATATATCTGATATTTGTCATGCTGTAACTGTCATATTTAAGAACCGATTTGAATGAAACTTGGTGTGTACATAGTACATACTAATGTCTCGACCGCGTTCGTCGGCCAGCTTTATCTGCCATACTGTTTCAAAATGGTGACCATTTAAAAAAAAAAAATTAAAATTCAAAATTAAGTACAAAATAATTAAAAATTGAAAAATACTTTTATCTCTATGTTTGACCTTGATACAAAGATTCTAGAACATTTTTTGTTTTGTCTATATCTTAAAAAATGGCTGAGTTATAGCAGTTTGAACTTCTTGTGTGGTTGACATTTTGAAATGGTCTGTTTTTTGTCACGTGATAATACGTGTATTTATGAACCAATTTGGACATACATAACTTGGTGTATACATAGGATATACTGATTTCTAAACCGAGTTTGTTGACCAGTTTCATCCGCTATCTTGTTTCAAAATGACAGCTATTTAAACTTTTACATTTTTTTTTTTAATTTAAAATTAGGTACACATAAATTAGAGGCCAAAAGAGATTTTTCTTTTATGTGTTTTACCTTGATACAAAGATTACAGAACATTTTTTGTTTTGTCTATATCTTAAAAAATGACTGAGTTATAGCACTTATAGCACTAAATTTCTAGTGAGACTGATATTTTGAAATGATCTGATTTCTGATCACGTATATTAATGAACTGATTTGGATGTAACTTGGTGTGTACATAGTTCATGTCTCATAAACATGTCTCAACCGAGTTCGTTGGCCAACTTTATCTGCCATATTGTTTCAAAATGAATGCTATTTGATGTTTTTAAAAATTTTAATCTAAAAATAAGGTACAAAAAAAAAATTAGAAATTGAAAAAAATATCTTTTGTTATGTGTTTGGCCTTGGTACAAAAGATTCGGAGCATTTTTCGTTTTGTCTATATTTTAAACAATGGCTGAGTTTTCGCTGCACTTTCAATTTCGAGTGTGGCTGACATTTTGAAATGATCTGAATTTTGTTACATGTTCTTTATAACACGCGTGTTAAACAAAACACTCTTTAACACACTCTTTAACACGCTCTTTAACACGCGTGTTAAAGAGCCGATTTGGATGTAACTTGGTGTATACATAGTATGTACAGATGTCTCGACCGAGTTCGTTGGCCAACTTTATCCGCCATCTTGTTTCAAAATGGAAGCCATTTGATTTTTTTAAATTTTTAATTTAAAATGAGGTACAAAAAAATAAAAAATAGAAAAAAGATTTTTTTCTTAAGTGTTTGACCTTGATACAAAGAATTTGGAGCAGTTTTTGTTTTGTTTGTATCTTAAACAATGGCTGAGTTGTAGCGCTATGAATTTCTAGTGTGGCGTGGCTGACATTTTGAAATGATCTGATTTTTGTCACGCGATAATATGCACATTTATGAACCGATTTGGATGCAACTTGGTGTGTACATAGCACAAATCAATGTCTTGACCGAGTTCTTTGGTCAACTTTATCCGCCATCTTTTATCAAAATGGCGGCCATTTAAAATTGTCAAAAAACTTTTAAATTTATAAAAAATGTACCAAAAAAAAAAAAAAAAAAAAAAGAAATATAAAAATATTTTTTTTTGAAGTGTTTGATTTTGATACAAGGTTTCCGGAGCATTTTTTATATTGCCTTTGTTTTTAAAAATGGCTTATTATTAACAGTTTAAATTTCTAAAGAATGTGACATTTTGAAAAATGTATTTTCTTGCGACAGCACTCGCACATATCAACCGATTTCGACGTGAGTGAGCATGTGCACTTACTAAGATCTCGATCAAGCTTATTAGTAAGTTTTACCCAGTATTGTTTTAAAATGGCAGGCACTTCATTATATCGCCGAGTTTGGCAATCAAATATAAATCGCTAATCGCTTTAAATAAACAAAACCCAGCTTGTATGAAGTTGATTAATTTCTCGAAATTTCCATTCATATTCAATATTGACAAAAACAAGTATTGCATCTTTTATAATCGTGTTTTACTAATTTGAGCTTCGTATGTTTCAATAATATAATTCTTTATATAATTCTTTTTTTTTTTTTTTTTAAGTAAAGAATGTGAAAGCTACCTCTTCCCCCCGGCGCTGGCCGGAAGGACTTTTTGCTTCCTTTTAGGAAGAACGGATTTTGAGCTTATTCTATCAATGATAATTTTCAGAATTTTCAAGCTATGTTTTTGATACTTTCAAAAAAATGGCTCTACACATTTAGCTAACACACTATGCAAATCTTGATTGCGTTCACGCTTGCAGAGGGAAACATTATTTAGTAAACCTGCTTATTATTCACACAGTTTTTATTATAATTTAATTCTGATTGCAGAGTATTGTGTACAATGATGTTTGTCATATTTTCTGAAAATAACACTTTTTTTATATTAAGAACTTTGTAAATTATAAGCAAAAAACTGGACAAAATTTGGGACTGTTTTTATAAAAACTTTATTTCTCTATGAGTATACGTGTTATCTTCATAAAAATGGACATAGTTTATAACAAACATTAAGCTACTTAATCATAATCTGCAATTTGAACACTTTTGCTTCATTAGTTTTGATAGAGTTAGCCGAAAGATTTTCATCTTTTTTCATCTTTTATTCTGTTCGCACACCTTGAGTTTCAGAATATCTCCTCATGTATTCTTGATATTAAAAAAGGAAAAAAAAAGTCTAAAATTGCAAGTGGCCGGTTACCTTTGGCCATACAGTGTATTGTATAATGTCTACTGTGATGATTGGTGATGACCGATCAAATCTTTAAGTTTTTCGGCATATTTGTGGACTCAGCCAAAATTTGGAGCAGAGTTGATTGGTTTATTGATCACATTGGTTTTCCTATGCTTGTTTCTGGACAGTATAGAGGGGTTTTGAGTGAGATATCATAGATTTCTCACAATACAAAGAGAACAGATGCCTGGAAGGGGGGGGGGGTGAAGCTGACAGTTTTTAAATCGAAGAATTGTTTTAAGCTCTATTTAATGTTGAAACAGGTCAAAATAGTTTAATTAGTAATAAGTTTTATAGGATAAAAAAATATATATGAATAACAATTTAACCATTATATGGATGCACACACTTGATTAGATAATGGTGTGTAGTCGCTAATTATTATTATTATTATTATTTGTATAAGAATCACATAAAAGATTTTTTTTTTCGTAGAAAATGCTTTTTTGTGCTATTAGTGGTAATAAATAAAAATACATTCATTGTAAAAAAATTCTCGAGCTTAAAAAAAAAAAAAATCTTTATTATCTATGTTTTGTAACCCGGTAAGCTCGAATTGGATCCAGTGATATGTATGAAAACTGATGCGAAAAAAAAAAAAAAAAAAAGTTAATTTATAAGTAGAAAATCTCCATTTGCTATGTCCATTTGTCCCTCCGAAGCAAAATGTCTCTAACCACCTAAAATGTTCTAAGATATTCTTAAATGAAAATTGGCAAATTTCTGACACAATTTTAAATTCATTTTTCTTCATAGGTGCACGAGATTAGAAGATGCTACTATTCAGAAATAATGAAATCATTTTTATTTTTTTATTTTTCCATTATTCGATAAATGATAAGGATATTTCAAAACATTCTGTCAAAGATGGAATTTTGAATTGCATATTCGGACGCAACAAGTTGATAAAAGTTAGCTAACTATAACTCAAAATGTAATTAATTTATGGAAAAATGAAGTAAATAATTCGATTCCAAATCATTTCAGTAGTCCTACCGGCAAATGTTTGCCTGTTCAAAAATGAATCCATAACTATGTTAGAAAATTTCTCAAGGAAAAATAATTTTTTAAGAACACTTTTAAGCATAATTACGGCCCGATATGAGTAGGCTAGAGATGAATAGAGATGATACGGCTAGGTATGAGTAGTTCCTAATATCGTACAAAATTTCGTATCTTTTGAATTCGCAACTTTAAAATTATAAATGTAAGAATTCGAACAAATTTAGCATTACTTTTTATGGGCGACCTATCATTTTTCATCCGTGTTTGTAAATATCTTCTTTTAGTAGATAGATAAGATAACAGCGTGACAGCTGAGTAACCTCTATCAGATATATATTTTTTATGTTATTGCTCTTACGAAAAGCACATGCGTCAGAAGACTGGTTGGTCTTCCTTTCTTTTAAAATATTTTTGCGTTAGTTGTCATTTTGTTCAGCTGTATTGCTTTTATTTTTCGTATTCTACTCACGTAAGTATCTATCTATCTCTGTAATTTAATGGACAAACGTATCCGGAGTAACACTGACGTCATTTTGATTGTAGCAACAGCAGACGATTAAATTTTATTGCAATTTTTTAAACTACTAAATACCGCACATTTTCAATGTTTACATTATCGAATATATTAAAAAAAAAGAAAAAAAAAGAATGTAATTTCAGATGCAATTTGTTTGAAAACTATATCGCGATTTGTTTGAATGTTATATCGCAATTTGTTTGAATGTTATATCGCAATTTATTTGAAAACTATATCGCAATTTACTTATTTTTAATTGTTTTTAAATTAATTTTCAAGCATCGTTTTTTACTCAAAAACACCTATGTATTCCATTTGCTGGAGTTTATTTCATCTTACGTTTGCAGCAGAGCATTAGAGCGCTTTTCCAGGAATCCGGGTTCGATTCCCGGCTCGGGCGATTTTCACTTTGTTAGTTTATTCTTATTTAGCAATATGAAAATTTTCACGTATATAATGTTAAATAATTTCGGGCGTAATTTTAGTACCGGAAATTTGTTTTAAATTATTGGATTCAACAGGTATGTATAAAAACTCATGCGAAAAAAAAAAAAAAAAAAGTTAATTTATAGTGGATAGATTTACTATGTTCATTTGTCCCCTCGAAGCAAAATGTTTCTATATTTATTTGTTTGTGGTCACACATGCTGGATTCAGTGTTGAATTCAGACACTTTTCTCTGGAAGGTACTTCAGTGGCTCCGGGGGGGGGGGGGACATTATAGAATTCCGGGGGAGGAGATTTGTACTTTCTTACCATTGAAAACGCAAAATTTAAAAATTTCCGGGGGAGGCATTTTATTGCTCCGGAAGGGAATGTCCCCGTCGGGCTACCCCCTGAATTCATCACTGGCTGGGTTTTACTTCATCTTGTGTTTGCAGCAAGGTTGTATGCTCATGAAGACTGTTCCATCTTGAGCTGTGGCTGTAGCGTTACCGACATTTAACGTGAGAGATTGCAAGCTGGGTATCGTCCTCGTAGCTTAATGGTAGAGTATTAAAACACTATTCCAGGAATCCAGGTTCTATTACCGGCTTGGACATTTCTGACTCAGCTGGTTTACGCTTATTTAGTAACTAGCAGGCTATGCCCGCTGCGCTGGTCAATATTTCAAAATCAACCATGGATGAAACGAACTGGTGAATTTAAATTTGTATTTTAAATAATTTGAACCTCCAGCAGCACCTTACTCATTGCTGAAAACGATTCAGACACCATTGTGATATTAAATTATCTTAAACGTTGCACAAAAACCAGCTGTTTAGAAGTAACTATTTTAGTTTATTACTAACAGTGCACATTTGGAATCGAAATGAGACCATTATGGCAACAGGATTTAAAATTTTCCCTTACCTGAAGAAATATTAATTATTACAGTCGTTACCATGGTACAACTTCTGAAAAATTTCTTCACAACTTTTCATTATGTGAAGCCAGGAACCCAAAGCTACTCCCACCTAAAAACTTTATATATATATATATTACATTTTGTTCGCGCGATAAAAGGCACAATTATGCAAGAACCATCTTCAAACTCGTCAAGTACAATGAGATAGTTATTATCTCAGTGGGAATTGCAAATGAGCAAAATCGGCCCGAGGGGGTGGTAATTGGGAAGGGTTCAAAAATTTGAATACCATCTTAACATGGCTTTGACAAAACCAGCTCTTACAAAACAATGGCAGGGAAAAAAAATAAACATTTTTCGTTACAGCAAGTTGCCAACGAAAAAAAAAAAAAAAAAACATTAAAATTCTCATTACAACAATTACTTTATTATTGCAAAAATTCCTCCTGAAAAATGAAAACAAAATTATTTGCTCTTTCGTATTTAAGCATTTTCCCTTTAGTTATTTAAGATAAAATTATGTAAATTTGTATAATTTGGCGAACGATTTGGCGAAATTGGTTGACGTGATAATCAAGTAGTAGCCAATTTACACTTTTCATATTTCACAAAAGATTCCTACACAGACATCATATACGCAATAGGTTTAGCACGATTTTCTTGCAACTACAATGTGGCAAAATCCTCGTTTTAGAATACCAAAGATATTTATATATATTTTATTATTTTCTATCATTTTAAACAGCAATTAACAATAAATAAAAAAGTAAATGTAGAACAAAACAACAAATATCATTTTAAAAAAGAAAATGAAAGTAAATAAACAACTTATCATCAGATAAACAACTATAGCTGGGTTACCATATGAGGCAAATAATGCCATTTTGGCGCCAGTGAGATACCTCGATGAGTATATGACCAAATCTGTGAGAAAATTTCCATATTTGGAAAAAAAACTTTAATCGGTATTTATACTGCATTTTCCCTACTTATGTATAGTGAAAAAACTTTGATACAGATGTCATGTATGCACCACATTGGCGCAATTTTTTTCTGGCACCAATTTGGAAAATTTGGTTTTTAATTACCAATTTCATAAATATTTTTTTTATTATTTTGTATTATTTGAATAAAGAATAATAAATAAAAAAGTTTAATTAATAGCTATAGAACAAAATGATTTATATTATTTTAAAAAACAAAATGAAAGTTAATAAATAGTTTATTAATAAATAAACAACCATAGTCAATTTACCATGTGAGGCATAAAATCGCCATTTTGTTGCAATCGTGCGAATGTGGTGCGTCTATGACATCTGCGCCAAAATTTTAAAAAGTTGCAGTTAAATTATTTTACAGTTTGGATGAGGAAGACATTTATACTAAAATTTAAACATTATACGCATTTTTTTTTTTTTTTGCTATAACTGCTATTTATATATTTACAATTAAACATAAAAAAAATATCCTAAAAATGCTCTCACACATTTAAAAGAGAGTGAGAGAATTTAGTACTAATTGCGAACATCGCTCCGGCTTATGCCTTCTTGGTATAAAATCGCATTGTTTGATGACAAAAGTAAATTCAAACATCCAAATAAACAAATAACATACAATTAACAGATAAAACCATTTTTAAAAGTAATTCTGCTATTTTGTCCTATAAGACACATAATATAAGAATTAGATTTTAAAAATATTTTTAAAAAATAGAAAAATGTTATTTACGTTTTATTTAATAAAATATTTAAAAAACATTTTTTTAGCCTGCGCGAAAGAGAATAGCGAAATATTGAAGAGGAAATGGTCAATTAAAAAAGACTTGTACATTTTATTCAGCAGGAATTTTTTATTTCAAAATGTTGAATTTATCTATAGTAATAACGCATAATTGCATACATTTCCTTTGAATTGCAAAATTTTTCCTTCAGTACTACTTGGTTATATCGTCCACCAATTTCGTCAAATTATACAAATCGCCAAACTATTAGCCAGATTATATAGATTAACATATTTTTTCATTTAAATAACGAAAAACAAATTAGCAGAGCATATATAAAAGTAGAAATAAAATGTCGAATTAAAAATCACTTGATGATATAATTAATATTTATATTATGCTTAATGTCAAGTAAATGTGACATTTACGATCATCCATTATTGACATTTAATCTTGGAATTTGGCGGTAGATTTTTAATCGATGGGGTAATCTTTCCTTCTTCAGTTTTTAAATTTTAAAACTGAAATTTTTCCTGTAAGTGAAATTGACGAAATGCCGCAAGAAAAATTAAATTAACAATAAAAACATTTGCAAAAAGATATAAAAGAGTTATACTCATATCTATATAATTTACGATTGAATATTAAAATATACTCTAAAAATTATCTTCACTTGAAAAAAAAACAACATTATTGCGACCATTAAGAACCTAAGTCAGGCATTAAGTGGGTAGTGCATTTTCGGCTTAAAAACACATTCTTTGGCGACAAAAGCAAGATGAAAATGGAGAAACGAATAGTAACTCACAACTTACAATGTCTTTTACAATCAGATCTGCTTTTTTCTGCTGTATATTATACGGAAATTAGATACAAAAGAGAAATAAAATAATAAAAAGGGAAATAACTATCATTCAAAATTCATTTAATCAATTTCTGAAATTCATGTTTTTATTCTAACGCCAGGGATAAGTCGCCAAAAGTTGAACCAATTGTTATATTTCGCGATAATTTATTTTTTAAGCATTACAAATATTTTTTTCATTTTCAAGATAAATATATTTTTATAATATTACGCCTCATTTAAGCGGTCTTTCTTTATTATTATTATCAGTAGTTATTTTCTGCTATTATTTGCAAGATATTTGTAATATTTCTAATAGATATAGCCATTTTAATTCTTTTAGCAATTATAATTTTCGCCAAAAACAGTTACTGGCAACCATTTTGTCAAAAATAACCGAAAAATATGAAATTTACTACGAAAAATCAGAGTTATCCCTGTAAATTTGAATCATAAACCTTCAGAAAAATATTTCCTATCGAATGATACAATCGACAAAAAAATCCATCGGGTAGTTTATGAAAACACTCGTTTGGAAGTTTCAGAACTTCTGCTTTATAATATATATGATGTGAAAATTTTCATGTAGGGCACGTTTGAGTAATGTTTTAAAAAATCAATACATTTCTTATTTGAATTATATTTTTCTCGTTTTAAGTATTACATAATAAAAACAATGCATTTCTTCATCATATGAACCAGAAATTAAAAGTTTCCCATGAAAATTAAAAAAGTTGTGAGGATTTAAAAAATTGAAAGATTTCTGTTCAAACCTGTTCCATGTAGGGGTACCTTTGAACAAATGAATAAAATATGAAAATATTGAGAGTTTTCATAAAAATCTGAATATGTTTCAGAAATATAAAGTAATACGGTTAAAATTAAATAACTATATTTTATTGAAACTAATAATTTTTCTATTATTCAACCAAACTTAAATCCATCAAAGTTGATGTCAAAAATCATTGTTCAAACAACACAGAGTGTCCCTCCACCTCCAGTTATGTTTGGTTGTGAAAACTTTTTTACGATATCCTTGAAATACACCAATATGATATCTGATGCTTCTAGAAAATTAAAATTCTTCATTCACACTTTTTATGAAATAATCCTGACTTAATTCCGGTTTATCTAGTATGAAAACCAAAAATAATGTTTGGGTAAAGAGTAAATGAAAGAGTATAGGCTTTGTTAGACAAACCTGCTAAACCATGAATCATTATTGTGTATCCAGAATTTGCTATTACTAAATAAATGAATGCCATCATCAATTTAGATTTGAAACTTCCCATCGCTGATATATCCAGAGATTGTTATACATGTGTGCAGTAAGGAGGGATTGTTAACAGTATAAGTCTATGTTCTATGATATTCTTAATTAACCTCCTTTCACATTAAAAAAATTCCAAAAATAATAATATTTAGGTACATAAACAACTGTTTACTCCATATTTTTAAATGTTCAATGGCGCCTCAGCTTTTTTGTTCAATGGAGTTCAACAGTACAACTGTTTACTCAATTCGGCTGAAGAATTTGAATAAAACAAAGCTTATAAACTAAAGATTACATCTTTATTTAAGTATTGAACAATAAATCAAAATTTTAGCGATACAAGATTGTCAACAACAGTCTTACAAATATATTTTCTTAATTTTACATTCAAGAGGGAGAAAAATACATATCTTGCTTAGACAGTATTGTGCATACAAAATGGTGCAGCTTTCTATACTTATTGCACTGAAGCAGTAGTAATGTATTGCCATAAACATATTTAAAAAATAATTTATTTGAAGGAAACTATTTAGTGTTCAAAGGCGCCCCCAGTTCAAACGTGCCCACATCTTCCCTATTTAATATTTAACTGTATCTTAATTGGCCGATTTATTTTGGTCTTTAAAATAACATTCAAGCGTGATCTTTTAAAAATACAGTCGAGTCTCTGTATAACGAAATCCACCGTTCCAGTAAAAAATTCGTTATATAGAGAAATTCGATGTATAGAGAATGATGTTAAAAATAGTATTTAATGTGTAAAATTGGAACAAATATTAATTTTGATCTTTTGAATTAAGAATTTGAAATGTTTAAGAGTAAATATTAACCTAACATTTTATTTCTTAATTATTTAAGCTGTTTCAAAAAAGAGAACAGACATTTATTTGAAAGCTTAATGAAAATCAAATAAAGAAGCCTTGCATTAATTTCAGACGAAGAAATCTGTAATTTTTTTGTTGTTTTGATTTTAAAATTGTTACGTTCTCTTTAAAAAATGCTCAAATTTTAGCAAGGAATGAAAAATTGTAGTTAACATTTTCCTCCATTTGAAGGCCTCTCTTATGTGCCTCTCATTTATTCCTCTCTTACATGTGTATCAATCCAATTGACTCTGTTTTGAGAAGTATGTGGAAAAGTGTGTGGGAGGTGGGATGAATTCGTTGGATTTAAAGAACAAGGAGAGAAGTAATATATAAAAAAAAACCTCAGCACTGACAATAAATCAAAAATAAATGATGGAAAATTGATTCCATATGATTTCGAAGCTTTTTTAAAACTGAATAAATTAAAACCAATTTATGAAAAAATTCGTTATATGGAGTTAGATATTTCGCTACATAGAGACTGTTTTTAATGTAATCATGTGAAAAGGGGACCGTTCCTACTAAAAATTCGTTATATAGAGAAATTCGATATATGGAGTTTCGTTATAAAGAGACTCGACTGTATATCCCCATCGAGCAAAAGTTCCATTACGAATAAACCATTTGTATTTAAAACGATATAAATGTAATCGCAGCATTTGTTTCCGGTTAATTTTTCATAACGAATCTAATTAAAACTTCATCAATAAATAAATAAAAGAGTATAATACATTAAAAACGCAAATTTAACATGTATGTAATCGAACAATTTCGAATTCGGAAAAATATGTGCTTTGAAATATAATTTCTTTGAAAACTGTATCAAAATTCGCTAAATTATACGATTTTTTTTCCATTTGTTACCTGTCATTTTATCATTAAAAGTGAAAAGAAAAAAATGCAAACAAATTTTTTTAACTCTTTCTCTTTTTAGAATGATCATATTTATTCATTAAAGAAAAAAGTATTAGATTCGTGAAAATTTTCGAATTCCGGCTTTCGACGCACTTACACATATTAGGTGTCAAAGAACTCGAAAAACATGTTTTTACAAAATGTGTGTCTGAGACACAAATTTTGTGGACATTCTATTTCAAGCAATGGCGGATCTAAGGGGGGGGGGGCGATGGGGCGATCGCCCCCCCCCCTTGGGCCCATAGAGGTTTTCAAATTAACATGAGAGATCTTCATGTAATAGGACTTGGGCTGAAGCTCAAGGTCGGCGCGGCGCGGCCCGGGTCGGATCGGGCCATTTCATGAACCAGGCAATAGCAGATCTAAGGGGGGAAGGCGATGGGGGGGGTATCGCTTCCCCTTGGGCCCATAAAGGTTTTCAAACCAACATGAGAGATCTTCATGGAATAGGACTTGGGTTGAAGCTCAAGGTCGGCGCGGCGCGGCCCGGGTCGAGCCGCGCCAATTTATGAATCAGGCAATGACGGATCTAAGGTGGGGGAGAGATGGCGAAGGGATGATCGCACACCCTAGGGTCAGGCTGGGTCAGGTCTTCTGATTTTTAGAACCGAGCCGTGTCTTGGTCCTTTTCTGACGATTTGGATCGGGCCAGACTTGTTTTTCTTCCATGTCGAGTTCTGCCTGGAGTCAGTCTTCCTAAATGTCTGTATTAGAGATGAGACAGTTCTCGGACCCGGACTCATTTTTTCTGAAACCTATAAATTTTATTTATCAATGAATAAAAATATTAAAAGAATTTTTTTTTTCCCTTAAACATTATTTATTCCTTTTCAAATCACTATATTGACATTTTGATTAGAGTGAAGGGGAAGCAGAAATTGTGTTTTTTTTCTGTTTTAGCATTAGAATGCTATTTTAAAAGTAAATTATTAGTCACTTCTACAAACCTATTTCAGCCATTTCCGACCATGTTCTGGCGCCAACAAAAAAGCAGGAATAATGAATTAGTCTGTAGTTTTGTTTTTGTCTGTAGCAGAGGTTATTTTGCAATAGTAGGGTTGTTTATTATCATTATTATTTAGACATTTAATGCGAAGAGGATATTTTTATCCAATTCTAGTTTGCTTTTGGCGCATAATTTAGATTACTATTGTACACAGCGTACACAGGTCGTAATCGCTTTTCATATGGAAATAATTTTAGTGATTGTTGCTTTTTTGTGAATTCGGACGATGCTGAAGTTGTTACTCTGCAATTTACGAAGTCACTTTTGGTCGTAAGTAAATTTAATTCCCATATTATTCAGATAGAAAGCAATTGACAATGTTTCCTTTATTTCTATAAAAGCATCGGAATTTAAAACTTTTAATTTAATGTTATTTTCTGGGTCACGTCTATCCCAAAAATTGTCAAGAGGAATGAAATGGTTATAGTTAAAAATGTGCACTTTTTTTATAGAAAATTGATAAATGTTGTTCAATTCGACAAATAATCGACAATAATTTCTACAAGTTTTATGCATTTATTCATGAAACACACTTCATTAACATGTCCATAATATTTACTTATTAAAGGAGACAAAATATGAGAATTTTTTTATGTATAAAGTACATTTTTATTTTATACCAAACTTTTCGTTTGATAACATTAAATTTAAATTTTCGTTTAAGAGTAACATTTCTATGTAAAATGTATTTAAAAATTAAAATTTTTTTTGGAACATTTAAAAAAAATTATTATGCATTATTTTCTTCTAATGTTTGCTTTCGTTATCGGGTTCGGGCTCGGATTTAAAATCGTCGAGCTCGACTGGGACCTAATTCTGATAAGAGAGCCCGAACTCATGTCTTGTCTGTACTGATCAAAATTTCCAGGCCGAGGCTCGGCCCTGTGTAAAAGCTAAACGTTTGTTCCGTGTCCGACCCAGCCTGTATGATAAGCATTATTGGCCCGACCACGATTCGTGTAATTCTTCACTCCGAGCCCAATTTGGACTGGCATCTTACTTATTTGTTATTCGTAAAAAATATATTTATGTTGTACATTTGTTTAGCGAAATCTTAAGAAATACATTTTTAAATATTTATTTTTGTTCTTATTGTAGAGTTTTACTATTATGATTTATATTATAAGTAGAAGTTAACCCGACCCGCAGTCAACACGACCAGCAGCAAAATATAGTAGTCAACCGGTCTCAAACCCAGCCCAACAAGTAGCAAAAAAGTAGAAGATAACCTTACCCGCTGCAAAAAGTAGAAGTCAAATGGACCCAAATGCGAACTACAGAAAAAGTATTAGTTACATCACGTATGTGAAAGGGTGGGGGGTGAAGGGGACGGTCGCCTCAGGTCCAGAAATTTAAAAGACGTCAAATTTATGCTACCAACGTTTTTGGCCTGTCACAAGAATAGTCGTATGGGGTAGATTGGGGGGGGGGGGGGGGGAACTGATGAAAATTTGGCCAGACGCAGTTATCTCTTCGCACGCCCCTGATTAGTTTATACGACCAGCAGCAAAAAATAGAAATCAACTGGACCCAAACCCGACCCGCTTGAAAAATAGAAGTCAACCGGACCCAAACCCGACCCGCAGAAATATAGAATATAACCGGACCCAAACCCGACCCGCAGTGAAAATATTAGCCCCGACCTGCGCATGAGATTCGAGTCTCCCAAGTTTTAAAATCGCCCCCCTTGAGGACTCTCCAGATCCGCCCTTGATTTCAAGAACTAATGAACGGAACTCAATAAAAGCGATCAAACATGATTCAATTAATTCCTGATGAAAATTGATTCTGATTGCTTTTTAGTGTAAATCGCCCAACAGGTCGCTGCATTTTTCACAATTTTTGCAATGACTATATATCTCAAGAACTAATTTACGGATTTTTATAAAACTTCAGATTCCTTTAGTTCTTGATATAATATGGTAGTGGACTGTTTTTAGTGTAATCGCTCAATAGGCGGCTGCTGAACGGCATTATCATGATTACATCAATACCGTATTTACTCGCGTGTACAAGAAAAATAGCGATTTTTTTTTTCGTATATAACGCGCACCGTGAATTTGATACGCTAATGAAGAATGATCAAATGAATTTCAGTAAATAAAGTCGAAACTAACATCACATCAGGCTCGAAAACAAGGCGAAAATGCATTTTTAGACTTCGGGTTGTAAGTGAATGACAAGAAATAAGAGTGAGTGACGGTAATGAGAATTGCTAATTAGCAATTAGATAATGTTACTAGCTCTATTGTATAAAAAACTGAATGAAATAAAGATACAGTAACACTTCAATTAAGTAAGATTTTCCGAGTGATTATGTTTTCTTTGAATAATTTCTTATTTCATATGTATATCATGTGATTACATTCAACATAAAAAAAAATTCCGTGTATAACGCGCACCTTGGAGTTTTGCCCTAATTTTTTGAAAAAAAAAAAAAAAGAAAATGCGCATGACGAATTTTATGCCAACTGAAACCAGTAGTGAATTTTTCAACTTCATGTTATCTTCAAGTATTTGGTGTCATTTCAAAGGCAATTTATTGCAGTTAATGTATTTAATATTTATTTTTGAAAATTATGCATGGTTTATTTAAACTTTATGATAAATAATGGGTATGTAATAATTTTGAATTATAATGTTAAAAATGTGACTTTTTAAAAGATCAATTATTTATTGAAAATATGGTGATTTTATATATTTTTTCATGTATATATTAAGTTAAAAGGTTCCTAATCATAATTTTACAGTAATAATCTTCATATACAAATTTCTTCTTATTTCTTTAAAATAAAGTTATTTACAATTTTTATTTGTCCCCTCTGTTACAATTTTTTTTAAAAAGTTTATTTTATTCAATATATAAAAAAGATTTAAATTTAATAAAAAGTGTTTACAATAAATATCATTTGTGTAATCATATTATGTAATGATTTTGAAAATATATTCAAAATTTTTTTAAATACAGGCGTAACAGAGGGGGTGTAACAGAGGAGACGGAACTAAATGTCCTCTCTGTTACACATGGCTGTGAACGAATCTAATTATTTTAACTCAATTTAATTTTCAATACAATCTAATTATTTTAAGCAGCTTAGATAAAATCCAACCAAGTGTGTGTTATAAGTAGATTTTAGCGAAAACTTTACTTATGTTACACAAAATGAGATAAAATCAGCACATTGGATTCACAAGCAGTGTTCTTTGTTTTACTGCTATTGCTTGGATCCTAAAAGATGATCTCTTGGAAGAAAAAGAAATTAGGAGTTATGTCATAGCCAGTGACTATATGCAGCATGACAAATATGCAATCCACACTTTCAATGAAATCCTATTTGATAAATTATAAAAGGAATTCCCTGTGTCAAAAGAAATTGACACTTTTAGTGATGGGCCATCATCCCAATTCAAACAGAAATACACACTTTGCAATGTTATTTTCTCCCCCTTTAAAGTCAATTGGCAGTATTTTGCTACTAGTCATGTAAAGAGTGCAGTTGATGGAGTGGGATATACTGTAAAGAGGGCTGTGTACCGAGGAATTATGTCTGGGAAAATGAGCTCCTCCACCATCTGATGCTAAATCATTTGCTGATACCATTTGCAATGGAGTAGAAATTATTTATTGGGCAAAAGAGGATGTAGAAAGGGACATTGCTGCCTTTAATAAAAGAGTTTCATATATAAAAGCTATAACAAATTTGAGGAGAATTCATTGTGTTAGAGTGCTACAAAAATATTGTATTTCTTATTCATCTGTGTCTGTTGAAAAAGGTGTACAGTTTTGCTTCAAAGATGCTATGGATAAATCTGTAGAAAATAACAATTTGTTAACTCCTGATGTTAATGTTGGCAATTTTGCAATTGTTAGATTTCAAAGAAAGAATAGGATGGTAGAATTTGTTGCCCAAATAACTGAAATTGACAAGGAAACTGACAATGTCCATGTTGTATTTTTAAGTGGGTCTAGTGGACTGAAAACATTTAAATATAATCATAAAGATATAGCATGGGTTCATATGTTTGAAATAAAACAAGTACTACCAACTCCAACATTAAATAATCAAAACGTCACCTTTGACAATGATATTGCACTGGAAATATGATAACTGAATTTGTAAGATGTCCCCTCTGTTACATTCCACAACCCCTCTGTTACGTTCGATTAATTTCATTTAAATAAAATGTGTTTTCAATTAAAACAATCTGATAGGTAATTATTTTACCTTGATATGTCTTTACTTAAAAAATGCATTTAATTTCTTTTTTGTAATTTCCAAATCACAGAGTTTTATATAAATTGTAGTGCATGTCAAAAAATGTGGGTTTTTTTTGTCCCCTCTGTTACATACCATTTTAATTAATTTATAATTAAATAATTAAGCTTTTTCATCGTTTCTAATTAATTAATTAAGTACTGTTCCATAAATTAACATAGTCTTGTAAAATTTTTGTCTTTGGAAAATTTAGTAAGTATTTAAATGGTAAAATTCTTGTGTAATTTCCCCTCTGTTACGCTTGGAATTCATCGCATTATACACGAGTAAATACGGTAGTTCTATCTCAATAACTAAGGCACGAATTTTCGTCAAACTTCAAATTCAGTTAGTCTCTGATATAATAGCTATCATATAAATTAGTGCTGTTTAGTGTTAGGTGTAAATTAGTAGTTCGGTACATTTTATCCGAAATGGAAAAAGAAACTCGGAAAATATAAAAATCTATACATATAATAAAACAGTAGGACCCGGTGTGTCTGTACATTGAAGATAATTGACAAAAATGGAGTCAGGGCAATAAAAGAAAACCAATGAAACACAAAAAAAAATTTTTTGAATTTTTTGTCTGTCTGTCTGTCTGTCTGTCTGTCTGTCTGTCTGTCTGTTTGTTCGAGGTTATCTTCGTAACTACTGAATGGATTTTTATGCGGTTTTCACTAATGAAGAATGCACACTCCCGGGCAGTGTATAGGCTTTGTTTCATCAAAATCGGACAACAGACAAAAAAGTAACAAAAAGAAACAAAAGAAACTATTAGGTGCGCTGCTCACGTTTTTTAGTACATAACGTTTTTTAGTACATATAAAATCCAATAGATGTCACTGTGCGATTTTAAAACGCGCTATCGTTATGTTTTCGCCAGTCTACTTAAGTATGAGAAAGTTTCAAGCTGGCTGTCGTTCCATGTGGTTTAGTCGGTAGAACGTCAGTGCGCCATACTGATGGCCCGGGTTCGATTCCCAGCATGGAATTTTTTTCACTATGTTGGCATTAACGCCTATAAGCAATTAAAAGAATTTGAAATATTATATTCAAGGCGAATTTTCTCTCTGGGAAAATTTCCTTGCATTAATATGTCAGTGTAATTTTTTTTTCGATTTAATTTTTTTTTTCGAAACTTTGTTTTTTTTAAAAAATTACAGTAAATATTTGATATTTCCCAACGTTTTTTGAATGATCGACTTGCTTTTTTTTTTTTTTAATGTATGTCTGAACCTTATCTAACTACTTCTTCAAGATTTCTTTAGATAAACCGACCAGCGTAGCGGGCGAAGGCCGCTAGTTATGTAATAAAATTTCACAATTCATCTGTATCTATTTCTATTGAATGCATTATAAATTTATTTAGCATTAAAAGATGTAACAAAAAGTTGTAAGCTGTACGTCAAACGTGGCAAATGAAGTGCATTCGTACTATAATTAATTTTATAAATATTCAGGACTTGATGCATTAGCTGTTAAACTCTTATGCAAAAATACGTAAATACAGTATTTGTTACGATTATACATCTTCAATTCAGTAGTACGAAAATAATAAGACTTCTAGACTAGAAAATAATAATACTATCTTAAATAGGATATAATCAACATGGCAAACCTAAATCATTACTTGTCATCATCGTAAAACTCGTTAACTCATTCGAAAACCACTTTTAAGCTATTTTCATTCATACTCAGTAACTGATATACAGTCGACTCTCGTTAATTCGAAATCGGATAATTCGAATCTTCGCTTAATTCGAACTAGACATGAAGTCCCGAAATTTTGAATGGCAGAATAACGTTAAAAACTTTCATTAATTCGAACTCATTTTCTCTTGACTTCGTTTAATTCGACCTATCGAGAATTCCGATTTTTCTTTTTTCTTTTTTTTCTCACTGATTTTAGATTATTTGAATAACTTTCTTTCTTTGATTTTTGTAAAAATTGTTCCGAACGAGTGTACATATAATCCACTGCATTTGACATCCACTTTCTTAATGCCGTGTTTCTAATCATTTAATTAGTTTGTATATTTATACATTCTAATTTATTATTAAGTCATGTTCTGATGATAACAGACGAGATGTATTTAAAAAACACTATAACATTAATTACTCTGTAATAGTACCATATTAAGCATGTTTTTATTTCATATTTTCCATAATTAGAACTTCGGATAATTCGAACATTTCTCGTGGGCCCGACGAGTTCGAATTAACGAGAGTCGACTGTAAATTCTGTTATGTTATCCTGTACATGATCTACAGCATTTATACACGCAGCGTAATATGCAAAAAATGTAGTTAAACTTAAAGATTCATATCACAACTACAAATGCATTTTCAGCAAAGATCTCTGTATATTTACAGTATTTTGGTACAGTATACTACCCGAAATCTTTTGTGAGTTTATGTAAATACTGTTAGCACTTTTTATTATACAGGAAGTAACTTGTAAAAGTCTCAGCAACGTATATCAGTTTAATTATATATGAAATAATTTAACGTGATTGAAATACGACGAAAAAAAAAAAAAAAAAAAAGTTTTCCCACATATCATTATGTTTTGGAATTCTTTTGTGTAGCTCTGTAAATGAATTACGTATAAACATTTTTTGCGCCACATATTGCACAGAATGTATTTTAGCACATTTCAGTAAATGCATATAATTTTTTCCCGCTAAAGGTTGTAACCCCATTAAAATGAACTTATTGAAACATTTTTTCCCCCATTGACCACAATGTAACGGAGCACTTTCGATTGTCTCCGTAATCAAACTATGTATCCGATTTTCATAAAATTTGAAATGACACGACAAAACTATGTAACAGTTATATATTTTAAATTTCAAACGATTCCGTTGGGTAGTTTCTGCTTTGTTATATGTGGTTAGACGGATTGAATGACAACTGTAGGTGCTACGTATTTACATAATTACGAACGCACTTATTTATCAGAGTGCATTCGTGCATTTTAATGAACAAAATGTAAATTTTAAATTTGCTTTGGTGTTAACTTTGAAACAAACTTGATTTGAAAGAATGCGAGCTTGATTACTTTTGCATTTTATATTTTATTATGTGCTTAAAATTTTTGATGTGCCAAAAATGTAATTCTTTTAATAATTCCGCTTAATGTTATTTTTGGAGGTAAGTTCATTTTAAAAGTAAGTTGTGCTTCTTCTACAGGGTGAGTCATAAATATCGAAACAATAGGCTATTTTCTTAAATATTGCCCTAGACCTATACTTCCAATTGCAAAAATTCATAAAAAAAAGGATGAAATTTTTGATAAGATAAGTTGCTACTCCATGGGGGGTCTATTTGAAAAAAAATACGAAAATTAAATTTTTATATGGCCATCGTAGGATAAAAATTCCAATTAGGAAAAGTTTCTTTATATAGTCCTGAATTAGACACAAAAAATTGCATCGTCATATCTTTAAAACTCGCAGAGTTATAGCCGTTTAAATAATTCATCAGATTTTAAGGGATTAGACACAAATTGAAATGCGCGCTATTCAAGAAACAATGTAACTTTAACAGTTCCAGGAAACATGGAAAATATCTATCTTCTGAGTTAGATTTTTGGTTTTTTTTTTTTTTTTTTTTTTTTTTTTGTATGTGATGGTTAACCATATAATTTGCTGAATTTCTCATGAAATTCAAGAGTGAAGAATTAACGTGAGAGAAGCAACAGCACAGACAATCACATCATCGAGTTTACGGATGTTACAGACAAGCTCTCTTCTTAGCAAAAATAAATGCATTATATTCTCTCTCTCTCTCTCTTTTTTTTTTTTTTTTTCTATTATATACATTTTGCTTGAACCAAAACAGTTTTCCATGTTAGACAAGTTCTTTTATACAACTTTTACTCTATTTTAATTTTATTGCCTGGAAATCAAACATTCTTTTAAAAGAATGGATTTTAAAGTTTAATTTAAGAATAATCGCGTTTTTAAATTTAAAAAATAAAATATTTCCGGGCCAAATTTTATCGACTTTTGCAATGATCAGGCTCCGTCGAGATAATTTTAATACGGGTTGTTTCCAGACCGATATGGACAATTTCAGCCCATTCAGACCTAGGAAGAATGAAGCCAGTCCCGTCTATTTTTTCTATTTATTTACCATTTTCTTTTCTTTTTATTTCATTACGAACTAAACATGCTTTATAAATTATTCTTAGCGTTAATTAATTTTTATTTCATAAGATGGATTTATTGGATGAAAAAAGAAAAATAATCAATAATGTTGTTGATTTGGTTACCGGGCAGTGTACTTCTTTTAATTATATACTCTTGAAACATGATTTATTTTTTAAGAAAGGGAAAAAAACTTACATTTTAAAAGACATTAAATGCTTTGTTGTAACTTTAATGATGCAATAATGTAACATAAAATAGTTTTGTTGTTTTATTTTGCGAATAGATGGCGACACTATTATATACTTAAATGACTAAGAAATAACCAGAAAGAGAATAGAGAGAGAGCTAGTTCGAGTTATTTGAAATACCATTAACCCTTTCAAGGGCAGGAGTATTGTGTTGGTAAAAAGATAAAATAATTAACTGACACCAGAATATTTAAATAAATTTCTTAGAAAAAAGAGAAGAAGGTAAAAAAAAAAAAAAAAAAAAACTATGCTATTTTGCATTTTTATCCGAAAAGTTAAATTTTATTAAAATATTAATAGACGTGACTTTTGGCGCAATTTGTCAGTTTGAAAATTAAAATTGGGTGGCTAGACCCTCTGGCCACCGCCCTTGTAAGGATTAAAGTAAAACGGACTTCGAAGAAGATAATTTTCACAAGCCCTACCACTTTATATGGGAACGTGGGGAGTGAGCTCACCAAGTAATTTGATCTGTCTGCCCAAACAATACCAATGGTTTTATTCGTAAATTGTTTGATTATTTATTTAATCGCTGAAATGAAATTCGGTTTTATAAACATTCTCAAAATAGTTTTGTTTAAAAAATAGTAAGTCATCAGTTAGACATTGGAAGCCAATTCAGCGGATGCATAGCTGAATTTTGACTTTGCTTTTCTTGATATTTAGTTTGTCGCATTTTCAATAGTTAGCATTTTTTATGTTATTTAAAAGGAATATTAATGCATTTGTTTATAAGGAAGGGACCGTCCACAAATGATGTCAAGCTTGGAAAAGGGGGGAGGGCGAGGGTTCGTGAAATTGTGACAGTT
Source organism: Maratus speculifer (assembly GCA_964019185.1). NCBI lineage: Eukaryota > Metazoa > Arthropoda > Arachnida > Araneae > Salticidae > Maratus > Maratus speculifer. The sequence continues at coordinate 251,579,584 of OZ025298.1, forward strand.
TATAAGGGGCTGAGAGGGAGTAAGAAAAAATGTGACATTACACATTTTGGTTGAATACCAAACCATTAAAAATTAACAGATTAAATTCCGAAGTTATTTTGAAATTTAATGTATTTTGTGTTTGTCCATAAAGAAAAGATAAGATTTCAAGCCAAATATATAAAATTCCACTTCAAATTAGAAAATACTACAGTTTTCAATTGCTCTTTCATGATAATATTTTATTACTATTGTATATTAATTATGATTTTTGTTGTAAACCTTAATCTTATTTCATACAAAATAAACCCCCTAAACAAATTTTAAATGAAATTTCAGTTTTACAATTTTCGGAACTGTAAATTTTTAAATTTCTAAACATCGCACATTTAAAATTTTTACACCGTTGCGTAGAGAAAAAAAATGCACTTAAAAAAAAATTTGTTTGAAATCTCTATAACAATTTATTTTCAAATTAGTATTGTTTTTAAAAGTTTTTAATACTGTTTTTGGTCATCGTGCAACACAAATATTCCATTTTTGGAGATTAAACATGTACTAATCAGAAAACGAATAAAATAAAAACAGAAGTATTCCATTTTTGGACATTAAACATGGACCAATCAGATAACGAATAAAATGCGGAATTCAACCAATAAAAGCATTCAGATTTACCAATTCTCTACCAAGGACAACAACTATTCACCAAATAGTTAATAATTGAATGTGAAATTCTATAACAGCATAATCAAACAACAACAGTATACACTCCATTCTGACACAAACCAGAGTAAATGCATTATAAATATCATACCAAGTTAAAAAAATAAAAGTTGATTTTATAACTTAGTATCCACATCTTGGTATAACATAAGATAGTTACATGAATCATGAAACCCTTCTGTATTTTTAAAAAACTTTATATAAAGATATGAGGCGTTAGAGTCGAAACTAGCTTTTTAGCTTTGCCATGTGTTATCATTTAAATTTGATACAGTGTGTGGCAACATGCAACAGCCCTTTTTGGCTGTATTCTGAACTGAACTGATATGATCACAAAAACTTTTATCTTTTGTAATTGGCAACAGTCCACTAGTGTCAGAGTGGCTTGCTCTTCCAATGTTGTCGTGTGGTGTATACGTTTTCCAGAAAGTTAATTAAATTTGTTATGTTTTTAAGTTAATCCTTCTGATTCCAGTGCTTATTAAATTATGTTACATTTATCACAAAACCGATAAGTGAACAGTGGTGACCGCGGACATAGAACATTAGCATCTGCCATAGAACACCGCATGTTGTGTTGTACCGGATCATGGCGTTTTAGGCCTAACGTGCTATCAAAACAATGTGCTCCAAAATGATTTGGTAGAAACGCATTAGGTCTCGATTCTGCATAATTATAACGCTCGCACAGTGTAATTAGATATGATGTCTCCAGGTATGGTTACAGTTATTTTCTTATAATTTCTTTTTCGTAATGGCTGTTCCCCGCGTTGTGTCAGTCGCGTAGTGTTATTACTACAATGAAATTAATCATTACCTAATATCTTTAAGACCATTATTTTGTTTTGTTCATTATTTTGTTTTATTCATTATTTTGTTTGATTGCACCTTGTGATGTATATATATTTTTTTTCCCTTCTGTTTTGTTATCTCATATCGTATCGTATCGTAACAAAATTATTGTGAATGTAAATATGTATTAATTTGAATCAGTCTTATCATATTTAGTAATTTTTACCTCCTTATTTTGCTGTCCTTCAAAAATAAACGACGATGACTCTAGATCAAGAAACAGGAGTTTTAGCCGTTCAGGCAAAAATGCCCACGTTTTCGAAACATAATATTAAGTTATTTTTCGCGCAACTCGATTCGGCTTTTACATTAAACAAAATCACTGATGAGAAAACCAAATTTAATTATCTAATCAATATTTTGGACACGGACATCCTGTCTTCTGTTAGCGATCTCATATTCACACCACCTGACACAAATCCTTTTACTACTTTAAAAGATAAGTTGCAAGCTATTTTTGAAAACTCCACTGCCCAGAAAACGAAGGCGCTCCTGCAAGAGCTCACTCTTGGAGATCAAAAACCGAGTGTGTTGCTCAGAAAAATGAAAGACCTTGCCTCTGGCCAAGTCTCAGATGATTTCCTGAGAAATCTTTGGCTGCAACGTCTGCCAAGCAATATTCAAACTGTTTTGGCTGTAGGGGGTGAGGAATTGGACAAACTTGCTCTCCTTGCTGACAAAGTATCTGAGATCAGCACCCCTCACAATGACCACACAATAGCAGCATTATCCGAGTCCAGTGAAATGAAAACTCTGCGTCTCCAGGTTTCTGAACTTTCAAAAAAGCTTGATGCTCTGACGGCTTCTTTTTCTGAGAATCGCTCTCGTTCTCCACATCGTAACAGAGAACGTAATTTTTACAGAAACCGCAGCGCCTCTAAAGACCGCAGATATAATTCTGAAATTTGCTATTATCACACACGTTTTGGCCCTAAGGCTCGTAAATGCACTAAACCATGTTCTTTTTCCCAAACGGGAAACGACATGAGTGCATCACAGTAGCGGCATGTGATCGCACACAACCTTCACACAATAGTCGCTTATGTATTTATGATCCTGCCACTAAGACAAATTATTTAATTGATTCAGGAGCAGATGTCTCTGTAATTCCCAGTGTCACCAAATCCAACCCTTCAATTTTTTGTCTTTTTGCTGCCAATAATACTAAGATACCTACCTATGGGCAAAAACTTGTTGAAGTTGAGCTCAATCTTAGACGTAGCTTTAAGTGGGAATTTACTTTGGCAGATGTTAAGCGTCCTATTATTGGATCAGATTTTTTAGCTCATTTCGGGCTATTAATTGATCTTAAAAACCACTGTCTTATTGATCCACTAACAAAATTAACTAGTAAAGGCCAATTTATAAAGGGTATATTTACATCTGTCAAAAGTATCTGTAAGGATTCAACTGTTCACAAAATTTTAAACCAATTTCCAAACCTTACTCGTCCTCGCCCTTTTAACAGTAAAATTACCCATAATACTTACCATTTTATTGAAACTTCTGGCCCACCTGTTTTTAGCAAACCACGAAGACTCCACCCTGCACAACTTGCCGCAGCTAAACGAGAGTTCCAATTTATGTTAGAACAGGGTATCTGTCGGCCATCTAAATCTAATTGGGCATCTCCCTTGCACCTTGTTCATAAGAGTTCAGGTGACTGGCGTCCCACTGGGGATTACAGAGCACTTAATAAGATAACACGTCCTGATAAATATCCTATACCTCACATTCAAGATTTTACTCATAATTTGCATGGTGCTAAAATTTTCTCAAAAGTTGATATTGTGCGGGCTTTTCATCATATCCCTGTAAACCCTACTGACATTCCCAAAACAGCCATTACTACCCCATTTGGTTTATTCGAGTTTGTTTTTATGCCTTTTGGGCTCTCGAATGCTGCCCAAACATTTCAGAGGCACATTCATGAAGTTCTCAACGATTTTGATTTCTGTTTCCCATACCTGGATGACATTTTAATCGCCAGTAAATCACCAGCTGAGCATGAAGCGCACCTCCAGCAAGTTTTAAGTCGTCTTGATAAATATAACTTGACCATCAATCCATCTAAATGCGAGTTTTTCCAGGATGAAATCCAGTTCCTTGGACACCTTGTCTCTGAGCATGGCTGTAAACCACTTCCAGACAAAGTCAAGGCGATTATAGACTTTCCTTAACCAAAAATAGTGAAAGAACTCCGTAGGTTCTTAGGTGCCTTAAATTTTTACAGACGTTTCCTTCCTGAGATGGCTTCCATTCAAATGCCACTAAATCACTTGTTGCAAAATTACCAGAAAAATGACAAACGAGAAATCTCATGGACTGATGCTACAAAGAAGGCTTTTGAAGCTTGTAAAATGAAACTTTCTCAGGCCACTATGTTATGTCATCCTGATCCAACTGCTACATTAGTGTTGCATACTGATGCATCTGACACAGCTATTGGTGCAGCATTAAATCAAAAGACGGAACAAGGTCTTCAACCACTTGCATTTTTTTCAAAAAAACTTTCGCCTGCACAGCAAAGCTATTCAGCTTATGATAGAGAGCTGCTAGCGATTTACGAAGCAATTAAATACTTCAGACACATGGTTGAAGCCAGATCATTCACCATATACACTGACCATAAACCTCTATGTTTTGCGTTTGCACAGAAACCTGCGAAATGTACTCCTCGACAACTTCGTCATCTTGACTTCATTGCTCAATTTTCAACTGATATTCAGCATGTTAGTGGGCAAGATAACAGTGTTGCTGATGCACTCTCTCGCATTAATTCAATATCCATGGATCTCAGTCTCCAGACAATGGCCGAAGCACAACTGACTGACAGTGAACTGCGTGAGCTATCGCAGAACCCTACTTCTTCGAACTTAGTTCTTAAGAAGTTTCCAGTTGAAAATGGTTCCACATCTGAGCTTATCTGTGATGTCTCCACTGACAAAATCAGACCTTTCGTACCCCTTTCGATGCGTCGACAGATCTTTGATAGTCTTCATGGACTCTCCCACCCTGGTGTCAAGTCAACCGTGCAGTTGATAAAACAACGTTTCTGTTGGCCATCTATGCAAACTGACATTACCAAATGGACTCGTTCTTGCATTTCATGTCAGCGCAGCAAGGTCCACAAGCACACATTTAGTCGTCCAGGTCAGTTCGCCACTCCAAGTTCTCGTTTTGAGCACATCCATTTAGATTTAGTGGGTCCTCTCCCTCCATCGAAAGGCTGCCAGTATCTACTTACGCTAGTAGACAGATTTACACGTTGGCCAGAAGCTTTTCCAATAGAGGATATCACAGCTGACACTATTGCCTTCAAGTTCTATTCTGAGTGGATTTGCAGGTTTGGTGTACCTCTCCGAATCACCACAGACCGTGGACGACAATTTGAATCTCAGCTGTTCGAAAGTTTGTCTAAATTTATTGGCTCCCACCATATCTACACGACTCCGTACCATCCAGCATCGAATGGACTTGTCGAGCGATTTCACAGAAGTCTTAAAGCTGCTATTCGCTGCTATGCCACAGAACGCTGGGCTGAGATACTACCCACTATCCTCCTAGGCCTCCGCTCATCCATCAAAGAAGACCTGCAAGCTAGTGTTGCTGAACTTGTGTATGGTGAAACTCTTCGCTTACCTGGTGAATTTTTCTCTGCATCCAATGATTATGTTGATCCAACTACATTTGTCGGTCGCTTGAAAGACCACATATCCACAATCCGTCCTGTTCCAACTAGCCTACGCACTGGTCGTTCTATTTTTGTGCATAATGCACTTTCTTCGTGTACTCATGTCTTTTTACGACAGGATGCTACTCGTAGAAGTCTCCAACCATTTTACACTGGGCCATTTCGAGTGTTATCCCGCAATGATAAAACCTTCACCATCCAGCTACACAACAAAACATCAACGGTGAACATTGATCGGTTGAAGCCGGCATTTATCAATGTAGTTCCTGATGCAGTGCCTCCAGAACAGACTGTGTTTTTTCCTACAGCAACACCTGATTTACCACAGTCTCCTTCCGGCCTGACAACAAGTCAACCGCTGTCTTCTAATCCGTCTACTAGCCAACAGCCATATGTTACCAAATCTGGTCGCCGAGTCAAATTTAACCCCCGTTATCTTGATGTCACTTCGTCACTGGGAAGGGGGTGATGTGGCAACATGCAACAGCCCTTTTTGGCTGTATTCTGAACTGAACTGATATGATCACAAAAACTTTTATCTTTTGTAATTGGCAACAGTCCACTAGTGTCAGAGTGGCTTGCTCTTCCAATGTTGTCGTGTGGTGTACACGTTTTCCAGAAAGTTAATTAAATTTGTTATGTTTTTAAGTTAATCCTTCTGATTCCAGTGCTTATTAAATTATGTTACATTTATCACAAAACCGATAAGTGAACACAGTGATAAAAATTTTTTTTGATATTTTAACATGCATGAGATAGAAGAAAGTTTTGAGATTGGCACATCCGTCTACTTTATCTTCAAATTTTGAAGGAAAATTTAAATAAAAGCATTTTTGAAGTCATCGATTAAAAAAAATTATAGAATTGATCAGTGGCGTAGCTAAGGGGGGGGGGGGGCGTCCGCCCCGGACGCCGAGGCCTAGGGGCGCCAAATTGAGAGAAATTGTTATATATCTATATTGGGGTGGGGGCGCCAAAAAACATAGCTACGCTACTGCAATTGATTAAATCGAATTGCCTGTAGTATCAGTTAAATCGATTTAAAAAAAAAAAATTGAAATCGCCCATCACTACATTAATGTGTGGGTCATTCCATGAAGTTTTGTAACGTCAGCCACGAAGATTATAACTGCGAAATTGTTGTCCGCCGTTATTTTCAAAAAGTTTTCTTGACTTTATTCAATTAATGAGGTATCTCCGATGAAAAAACTTTTTGAAAATAACGGTGGACAACAATTTCGCAGTTATAATCTTCGTGACTGACGTTACAAAACATAATGGAATGACCCGTGTAAGAAAATGTACTGGATGAGAATTTGTTAATTTTATGTAATCTTTATTTTACATGAAAATTGAACGTAATCTTATTGTACTGTTAGCTCTGTGATTCAACTAAGTTGTTAACAGAGCCGAAACTAGCCTTTTTTGCACCGGGGGCAAACATGGATCCCCCCCCCCTTCCTCCGCAAGTTACATTTATTTGCAAAGAGATTTTTACTAATTTTCTTAAAACCGATTTATTTTAAAATTTGAGATATAAAATCATAATATATGTAATACTGAACTACGTAATCTTAATTGTCAAATATTGATTCATATAGAATCTTGAAAACGATTTTAAAAAAACCGCTTTATACAGGATCTTTGAATAGTAATTTTTCTTCTTTTCTATAACATCCTTAGATTCTTCGATGTTCAGCTTTAGCATGTATCAAAGAGAACGATTTTAACAATTACACTTTTTTACCATTGAAAACAAAAATATCTCAAAATTTCCAGGGAAGACATTTGATAGCTCTGGGGGGATGCTCCCCCCGGGCCACCCCCGAATTCAACACTGTAAACATAGACGTGCGAATAATCAACAAACAAAATCTTCATTTGACGCCCTTTTGTTCTGGCGCCCTGGGCACATGCCCCCTCTGCCTCGCGTAAGTTTCGGCCATGTGAGGCGTCCTAAATTTAGAAGCACTTGGGGTCTCTGCCCCAATGTGCCCATGCATTAATATGGATCTGATCAAAGTCATATTTTTGAAGTGAAAAAAAAAAAAAAAAGAATCCAGTTTTTCTTGTGATTTAAAGTAAGAGGAAACAGGTGTTTAATTTACATGTAGGCAAAGTATCAGAACGCAATTTATATTTTCTTTCGAAAAATGTCAGTCCTTGAGACAGGTATTTGACCTTGATCTCTTTTCGCTACTTGCAGCTGTCACTTTTTTCTTCTTTTTAAAACTTCTATAACTCAACATTTTTTTTTTTTTTTTTTTTTTTTTTAAAAATACGAGAACAGCATATTCAAGGGTTCCGATTTTCTTGATTGATTAATTAATTGAATTTCGACGATGATACTATCATGGGTGTGGCGATGAAACAGTGTTTCGTGTTTATATGTTGATAACGTAAACCTGTCAAATATCCTTTCCTCTTGCATCGCCATAAGCAAGAATTAGAGCCATTAAGGGTCATTAAGCAAGTAAAGTGTTTTGGATGAAAGAAATAGCGAAATGTAGGGAGAGGTGAAATTACTGACCGAGAAACTCTTGCATTCATAGAGCAAAATTGCTAAATTCAAGATAGAGAAATTCGTGGCATTTTTCAGTTTTAAGGCTTCCGCAAGCAGTGGCGTAGCAAACGGGGGCGGAGGGCGGTCCGCCCCGGGTGACACCCAATTTCTTTTTGCAAATCTATATATAGATAATCTTAAGATTTTGTAAAAGAATTTTAAAATAAAATGAGAATCCAACAAAGTTAATTTTCTTTTCTTTGAGAATGTGAAATTTTTTTAAAGACCATGCATCAGAAAACAAAAACCAGTGAATCCATAGGAAGCAAACTTTAAAAGAAAGAACTATCTTCTACATATAGACATAGCATTAACTTATACGGATTATGAATTGAGTAATGAGTCGCTCCTGTGTTTGTTTGTTTTTATGCAGAAGGACAAAAGTAAATAAGGAATGGTATGGACTATGATCATTTACTGTAATAACATAGAATAGTGATTGAAAAAATATGACGGATGAGGCCGGGGGGGGGGTGACACCATTTACATCCGTCTCGGGTGTCACCCATTCTAGCTACGCCACTGCCCGCAAGGGACGAAATTCCGTGCAAACATTTATTGATCCAGACCGTATTAAAATCTAAAAGTTTCTCTCCGACCAGTTTAAGGGTGTTATCGAAAAAATAATTTTTCACCATCAACAGCTCGAAATTTTCGGATACATTTTCGGATTCATTTTTCAAGGTGAAAATATGAAACTTACTGTCGACACTTTTGAAGATATGTATAAGAAGCGTGTTTTTCTTTTTCGCTGAGTTATAAGATTTGATTTATAAACAATTATTTCCTCAGACTATATTTCAAAAAATGCTGTCAAAGTGGACACTTTGAACAGAACAGGGTTCATACAAAGTTGGGAAGAAAAAATCCAAGGAGTACATAAAAAATCCAAGGAGTCTAAAAAATTTTAAGGACGTGCCACTTTTGTTGTTATTTATGTGGGATGCACTTGCACATCCCCAATTCCGCAGGAATTCCGCAAGTTATCCCCCGTGAGAGGGGGGTTTTCCGCGATCTTCAGATGAAATTGGTGCTTTTCCGCGATCTTCAGACAAAATCAGCGATTTATCTGCGATATTTTAGCAAAATCAGCAATTGTTTATGATCTTTTGTCAAAATCAGCGGTTTTTCTGTCATCTTTTGACGAAATTGTCGTGTTCCCGTGTTTCTTTTTTAAGAAATCGACGATTTTTAGACAAAATTAGCATTTTTACACGATCTTTTCTCGAAAACGTCGTTTTATCCCCACAATCGTTTGACGAAATCGGTGTTTTTTCAATGATCTTTTGACAAAATATTTGTAAGCGATCTTTTATCGAAAACGGCATTTTTTCTCGCGATCTTTTAACGAAATCACCATATATCCACAATCCTTAGACAAAATCGATGTTTTCCCACAGTCTTCAGACGAAATTAGCGTTTTATCTGCAATATTTGGTGAAATTGCAGTTTTAACCGCGATTTGCACAGGAAATTCGCGTCTTTCAGCAATCTTTTGACAAAGTTCGTTAATGAAATCGTCGTTTTTTCACGAAGTATTGACAAAATGTGTGCTTTTTCGGCGATCCTTTCATGGAATTTGCATTTCTCCATGATTGCTTTTTTCCGTTCGCAAAACCGTACAAGTTGGCAACTATGCGGAACTGATAATCGAATTTCAAATTTCGGAAGAGGATGCCTTATATTTTCGGACGAGAATCGCCCCTGAATCCACCGTTATCAGCAAAATTGAAGATGATGAATCGTTTTATGAAGAAGAAATCAAAGTTGTATATCTAGCTGTGAAGGAAATAAACAATGTAATCACTTTTTGAAATTAGAAGCTTAGAGATGTGTCTGGATTATTCTTTTCACTTTTCTTTCCCTTGAGGCTGTGAAAACTAAGGGTTTACCGTGTGTTTTACAATCGCGATTTTTCTTTCGGGAGCAATATCGCTTGCATACAATTTAAGGAGTTTCTAAGGAGTATTTTGTTTATGTAAGTAGTTCTAAGTACTACTTGGGAACGTTTTCACTTCTAAGTAGTTTCTAAGGAGTCCAAGGAGTCTGTACGAACCCTGCAGAATTTCCCGAAGTGATCGTCAATGAAGAATGGAGGATGTATTCAAATAACACACTGCTTGTTTTATGACTCATTTTTTAATTCAATTTTGTTCTGAAGCGCATTCAATGGGCAGTTTTTCTTTTTTAGGAACTACATAATGTGCCGTATTGGTCGATTTTTTCATAAAGCCTGAATGTATTTGAAAAAGGGATGTTAAAGTGGACATTTTGAACCGAATTTCGCTTCAAATAATTCTAAAAAAAAACTTTTACAGAAAAATAAAATTAAAAATATTCAGAGGCGGCCAAATAAAGCTGCTGAACTCGGTTCATATCTAATCATACTTAATTTTTGATATTTGAAATGAGCATTTAACTTCGAAATCTACCTATGCCTGTAGGTCAAGCTGACAGGGATTTTTCCTTCCCGATCGCTTCGGAAAATGTTGTTCAAAATGCCCACTTTGATAGCTTTTTTGAAAATATAGAAAATATTTCTGCCTTAAAAAAAAAAAAAAAAAAAAAAAAAAAAAAAAAAAAAAAAAAAAACTGATTAATATGCCACATTATACTGTTCCTAAATAAAAGAACAAGTCAACAGGATGCGTTCGAGAGTAAAAATGAATTTAAAAATGAATTAGAAAATAAGCAATTTGTTATTTGAATACTTCCTCAGTTTTCCAAACACGATCGCTTCAGGAATTTTTGCTGAAAATGCCCAATCTGATAGTATTCTTTGAAATATATTCTGCCTTTATCAAAAATCTGTCCAAAACGTTACATTATATAGTTCCTAAATAAGATAATCTGACAATTGGATGTGTTTGAGAGAATAAAATAAATTTAAAAATTAGTCAGATTATAAGAAGTTTGGATGTGAGCACATTCTAGCCTTAATACGATTTTTCCTTCAACTCCTATTTTTGCTTAATTTGTTTTTGCTATTAGAATTGGTCCTATCAAAAACTTGTCAGTATAAAAGTTGTAGATATTATTGAGAAGATGTATAGCAAATTTAATCGGATTTGATATCTTAAGAATTGTCGAAGTTATAGTTTTTTTCTTCTCCCCCCCCTTTTTTTTTTTTTGTTTTCGTTTTTAATTTTTTTCCCGATAAGACTTTCGCCTATCAAAAACTTGTAAGTACAAAAATTTTACATACTATTAAAAAAAATTATAATAAATTTAAGTGGGTAAGATATCTTGAGATTTGACAAAGTTAAGAAATTTTTTCTCTCCCAAAAACCCTATTTTTTTCACCGCTTGAGTCCTTTTTAGGTGCGTTCGTAATTATGTAAATACGTAGCACCTATTGTTGTCGCTCAGTCCGTCCGTCTGTCTGTCCGTCTGTCTGTCCGTCTGTCTGTCTGTCTGTCCGTCTGTCTGTCCGCATATAACAACGCAAAAACTACCCAACCGAATCGTTTGAAATTTATAATACATAATTATTACATAGTTTTGTCGAGTCATTTCAAATTTTATGAAAATCGGATGGATAGATCAATTACAGGGACAATCAAAAGGATTCCGTTACATTACGGTCAATGGTGAAAAAAGTTTCAAATGCATTTTAATCGTTTGAAATTTAAAACGTATATTTATTACATAATTTTGTCGAGTAATTTCAAATTTTATGAAAATCGTATGGATAGATCAATTACAGGGACAGTCAAAAGTATTCCGTTACATTACGGTCAATGGGGAAAAAAGTTTCAAATGCATTTTAATGGTGTTACACTCATTTGAATATAACAGAATTGACATGAATCTATAAAATATGTACTAAAAATACATTTTGTACAATCTGTGAAGCAAAGTATATTTATTATTAAATTACAGGGCCACACAAATGTATTCCACTAAATAATGTTATACGGGGAAACATTGTTTGGGGGGGGGGGTGTTTGAATTATATTAACCTACTTCACATTTTATGAATAAGATATACGTTAATGAAGTATAATAAAAATTACTCCCTGCATATTTACAGGAACACAAAGATTTCGACCACTATACTGTGTCCAAAGTACGCTCTACTATATCAGCAAGATCTGAATATTTTAAGATTTCGTTATCAACGAACGCATCTCATTTGCTACGCTTTACGTGCAATTTCCAACTTGTTTAACTTTATCAAAAATCTGTTCTGCATAAACATTTTCCTCACTTTTTAGAAGTAATATAAAATTTAAATTGATTCAATATCTGTTTCAACCAAGAAGTTATTATTATTTTTTTTTTTCGGTTTTCACAAAAATCCTATTTTTACCCCTTTGGTCCGATTTTGTCCATTAACGAACTTGAACGAGATTTTATGCTCTTTGATTTTTCGTATCAGTTTGGAAGAGATTTGAGTAGAATTATAGAAGTCCATGAAAAAGTGATAGATATGCAAATTTTTTTTTTAGAAATTCCAACACAGGAGTGATCGCAGTAAGTAGTATTTCATACAAAATCTACCTAAAATTGAGGAAGTATTCAAATAACAAATTGATTATTTTCTGACTAATTTTTAAATTTCAAAAAATGCTGTCATAAAAGGGCATTTTGAGGAGAATTTCTCGAACAGATCGTGACTGAAGAATTGAGTATGTATTCAAATAAAAAATTGCTTATTTTATAACTCATTCTTAAACTCAATGTTGCTCTCAAATGCATTCAATTGGCAGTTTCTCTTGTTTAGGAGTTATATAATGTGCTGTTTTGGTCGATTTTTTTCATGAAGTCAGAATATATTTGAAAACAATGCTGTCAAAGTGGCATTTTTAGCCAAATTTTGCTGAAGATGATTCTGATAAAACCAGCTCTTACAGTAAAATGAAATTAAAATTTCTTCAAAAGCGGCCAAATAAAGTTGTTACTGGATATCTCTAATTATATTTTATTTTTTGATGTTGAAATAGGCACTTAACTTTGAAAGCTACCTACACCTGTGGGTTAACTCGACAGGGATATATATATATATACATATATATATATATATTTTTTACTCCATGGCTATTATTTTTTTACTTCCTTTTCCCACCTCCACAGAAATGCAATACTCAAGTTGCCACCATTAGAAAAAAAGGAAAAATCACAAAAAAAAAAAAAAAAAAAAAAAAAAAAAAAAATCACAAAAAAAAAAAAATCACAAAAATAAATTGAGATACAGTTTTTAAACAAATTGCATATAAAAGCACATAAATTAAGAAAAGTTTTCAAATAAATTGCAATTAAAAGTATATTTTTTCTTTCATATGCGACGGTATCAAGACTGATACTGACATTTTTGTCTAAATCAGAGGCGTAAATCACCCTAGTCGCGTAGGGGGGTGTCGGCTCAAAAATTTCCGACTCCAAGAAGAAAAATTTCCGAGTATTATGGCCAACATGAAGACTAAAATACATATATATATATTATATATCATAATTCGCAAGATAATTATGACTTAGTGTATCGAGATAGTCAAATAATCTTATATTATGTTATTATTAGTCTTATATAATCTATTTCCCCCATTATTAGACGATCTCCTGATGGAATACAATAACCGTTCTACGACACGAGTCGTGCATAATACGAATAAGCAGTCAAAGGGCTTTCCAGCAATATATCACATGAAAGGTATCGGCTAAAATTAGAAAAGTGGTTGCCCGTGAGGGCAAAATAGGAATCCAACGATGTATCACAAGAGAGATGTATTTCAAATTTAGGAAATTGTCCTCCCTCCCAGAATAGACCCTTCCCCTAACTATAAATTTTTCATATAGTATAAGTAATATTTATCGGAGGGCCCCGAAAAAAAAAAAAAAAAAAATCCGGTCAACAATGATGAAACGTTACAATTTCAAAAAAGATCGAAAATTGTCCCCAATAGAGAATACGAAGGGGCAGGGGAGAGGGAGAAAGATTTATTATATGAAAGAGTGATTTGAGGGCTTTCCTATGATATGTCCAAAAAAGTATGGAATTTTCCACCCCCATTTAAACCCCTCGGGGGTGGAAAATTTAAAATATCGCTGAAACACGTATTTAATTAGTTTTTTTAAATTTTATTTTCTGCTGTTTCACGTTCTTATTTGAAAAGACTGTTGAGATGTGCCAAATGTTCTAAATTTTTCGACTCCCTCCCTTTTAACCCCCTTATGGTAGGATTTCTAAAATCATTGGATTATGTGTTTAATAATTTTTTTAGTAGATTTATTTTCTGGAATTTTATGCTCCTACCTTAAATGTTTGCTGAGATATGGCAATTTGTTCCAGAATTTTTGACCTCCCCTCGCTTGTCTTTCTTAAGGGTAATTTCAAAAATTTCCATCTTAGTGCATGCTTACATCATAAGAAGTACTTTATTTCCAATTTTCATGGTTCTAGATTCAGTAGTTTGGGGTGTGCGTTGATTATCAGTCTGTCAGGACAAACTATTTTATACAGTGCTCAGCAGAAGTTTAGACAATGATCGATTACGCTTCTATATTCTGAACTATGTACCGAATTTTTGTAATGCATCTATCATACATTACTTGTGACTTATCCGTTATTCATAAACAATAAATTTTGAATTTTACCTATTACATAACATATAATGACAAAAAAACGAAATTAACATTGTGGCAAAAGTATAGACAATTTGTATATTTACAGAAAAAATAACTACAAATTAAAATCGAGTTGCACCCACATTGTTTGCAGTTAGTGCAACAATGTGACTTTTCATCGAAGAAACTAAATACTGCGTCACTTGGGGGGTCTATTTTGCGCGAAACATGTTCAACAGCAGCTCGAAATTCATTAGCAGAAAAGTATAGCAAAACTTTGCATAAACCTTACGACTTATGTTGCTAAAATCCATATTTTGGACCAGCTAAAAGTTCCCCAAATGACTAAAAATTAATCTCCAACGCATGTACGTAGTCTTGTGTTGTTTGGCTACCATTGAATAACTCCAGGGATACTCGAGCATTAAAGCAAAGTGAGGACCAAATCATTAAAAAATCACCTCCTTGTTGTCGACTTAAGAAAGTCCCTGGCTCTTTACGCAAGTCGTGCCAATAGTATGCCAACTCGTTTGGGCCATTCGAATTCCACTTTTTTTTTCGTTGCTGACTATCATAGTGTACCATTTGGGTCTATAATACGTATGTTTGCAAGTTCATTGCATTCTCGCCAATTTGTAGCGAGATTTTAAAGCTGATTGTTTTTTCATTTTCATGTAAATTGATTTACCTGTTTCTTTTATTCATCTACGAATCATGTCCGTCGACACAAAAAGTCCTGACTTACTTTTAATGTGATTAGTAATCATCATTTGTGTAAATGTCAGTTTATGGATCCTTTTGTCATCTCATTTTTTGGTCACACAAGGTCTTCCGGATTTATGTTTTGTTTTGAAAGAATCATCCTTAGACCAGGGCTGTCCAACCTTTCGATAACCAGGGGCGCACTTCAGCTCTTGGCACTCAATGAAGGGCGCCATTATTAACACGACTGAAAAAAATCTGGCAATATTATCGCACATTATTAGTACATGCGCACATCTTAGTGTAACGCAAATGAATCTTACAGCGGTAAACAAAAGGCCGGATGGTGCTGATGTTACATGTATTAAATTTTAACTATGCATTTTCAGAGGTCTACCTCAAAAATGTTTATAGTGTAAGGAGCCAGAAACTTTAGTTGCACGTATAACAACAGTAATAATAATTAAAAATTTAAATCATTGCTTGACATCGCTTGGTTTCTTTTAATAAGAGAAAAAACGCTTTTATTTATTTTGAAGGTGCGAGTTTATATAGAGAACAAAAACAAAGACAGTTAGGATAATAATCAAATGGATGGTTCCAGATAGAGAGATAGTCTGGAAATGCTTTCATAGATGGAAATCATTGTTTTATTAAACCCTAAAATTTCAAAAGTCAAGAAGGAAAAATTAAGCCCCTTTATCCCTCGTATAGAACAACCAATGGGCCAATGTGATAACAGCAAAAAGAAAAAAAAAGTTGAAATTTTATCCACGTGGGTCTTCAAAGGACTCGATCAAGATGAAAAATGTTTATTACTTTCTTCTATCTTTACAAGAAGAGAGTATTGGATTCATGAAAATTTTCGACTTCCGGTTTTCGACGGATTTATACGTTTCAGAAGGTCCTGAACACGTTTTGATTATTTTTAGAAAATGTCTGTCTTTGAGTCTGACCGTCTGTCTGTGACAAAAAATTTGTGGGCGCTCTATCTGAAGAACTAATGCTCGAAATTTAATAAAATTTTATATTCAGTTAGACCTTGATATGAATTAGTGCCTATTGGTTTTTGGTGAAAATTGGCTTGCAGGTGGCGCTGCTATACTACGTTTTTTATGATTTTCAAGATTGCTATATCTCAAGAACTAATGCACAGAATTTCACCAAACTTCAGATTCTGTGACCCCTTGATATACATAGACGCTGATTAAGTTTTGGTGTAAATTGTCCAGCAGGTGGCGCTGCTATGCTACGTTTTTCATGATTTTCATGATAGCTATATCTCAAGAACTAATGCACAAAATTTCACCAAACTTCAGATTTCGCGATACCTTGAGATACATAGCCGCTGATAAGGTTTTGGTGTGAACTGCCCTATAGGTGGCGCTACTATGCTACATTTTGCACGATTTTTGCGATAGCTATATCTCAAGAACTAATGCAGAGAACTTCATCAAATTTTAGATTCTGTTACACTAGAATATATAACATAATTAGACGCTGATTACATTTTGGTATTAACCTTGCAACAGGTGGGGCAGCTATGCTGCATTTTGCACGATTTTTCCGATAGCTATATCTCAACAACCAACGCACAGAATTTCATCAAACTTCAGATTTTGTTACAAAATGACATATAACATAATTACACGATGATTACGTTTTGTTATAAATCCTTCAACTGATGGTGCTGCTGTGCTATATTTTACACGTTTTTTTTTTTTTTTAAACTAGCTATATCTCAAGAACTAATGCACAGAATTTCATCAAACATCAGATTCTTTTACACCATAACATAATTAGACGCTTTTTTACGTTTTGGAATAAATTGTCCAAGATATGGTGTTGCTGTGCTACGTTTTGCAAATTTTTTGTTATAACTATATCTCAAGAACTAATGGACGAAATTCCATCAAATTTCAGATTCTGTTAGGTCTTGACATAAATAGATGCTTATTAGGTTTTAGAATAAATTACCCAACATGAGGCACTACTAAGCTCATTTTCTCAGAATATTAATTAAATATTGTGTTTTAGGCTTTTCGGATACCAGAATCTCATTAGGCTAGGTCAAATGTTCGAGGAAATTCGATAGTGGGTAACTTTGGGGTCACCACGTTTTTTTTTCAATATTAAAATGTACTTATGAGATAGAAGAAAGTTTTGGGATTGACATATCCAACTAGTTTTTCTGCTCGTTCCTAAGTATTAAAAATAGCTATTTTCAATTATTACGAAATTTAACCACCATAAATACACTTAAAAAAAAACAATAGCTACAAATCGAGGAAATATGCATGATTCAATTTTTTAAGTATGTTTCTGATTTTTGACGCGTTTTTACAGCATTTTGAAAATATCTCTGATGTAAATATTAATGATTTTAAAAAAGCATTCTTTATAAAAGAATTTTACTTCTAAAAACTAATAACAAGAAATATTCAAAAGGGCGCCAAGAAAATGTACAAAGGGCGCAATGGCGCCCGCGGACGCCGCGTTGGACAGCCCTGCTTAGACTATACTTCATAGACCGACCACTTTGGACGATTCAATGCTGCTGAAATTTCTGCAATAGTCTTCCCTTTCCATTTCAACTTTCCTTCTTCAATCACCTCATCTAACTGAATATTTTTAGCTCGCGGCATCTTTTCTAACTGATGCTATATCGAGGTATACTTAAATTCTTCACACATGTGACATCATTACTTAGAAATTTGTACTTTTCCATGAACAGTCGGCAAAAAATCAAAAAAGTGTCTAAACTTTTGCAATATGCAAATTTTACTTTTTTCAGTTAAATTACATATTATCTTATATTATAACCATTATTTTTAGCCTACATTGTTTAAAATATATTTAAAAATAAGTATAGACATTTGTAAAACTCAAGTGTTCGTAATTTCTATTTAAAAGTTCAAAAACACCAGTGTCTAAACTTTTGCAGAGCACTGTATATTTATAGCTATCTCTACTAGCTGACCTGCCCGTTGTTGCCCGGCATTAGATAAAATTAATAATTAGATACATCATATAAATATATTAGATGTAATATATAGATAAATAACAAATAAATTATTAAAGCAGAGTATGTAAATTTTCAGGAGCGAATTCAATGGGTTTTCAAATTATACTCAATCGAATCTTCGCTTAAGGTGTATTTCGATTCAAACTGCTTATTTTCCGATTTATTTTTGAATTCAGTTTTGTTCTCAAATGCACCAAACTTTCAAAATCTCTTATTTGGAAAGTACACAAGGTGCCGTGATTATCGATTCTTTGATAAATGCAGAAAATATTGCAAAAAAAGCAATCAAAAACGGCATTTCGAACCGATTTTTCCGAAGCGGTAGATCTGGGAACGAAAAAGAGGGTCACACTGATAAGGTAATTGCTTATAAATCAAATTCTAATGAATGGAGCATAAAATGACATCACACGGCACCTCATACGTTCCTTCAAGAATCCACTCAGCAAGTTTCATGTTTCTACTTTTAAAAATATATTTGAAATTGTATCGGAAAATTTTGAGCAGTTGAAGGTGGAAAAGCGTTTTTTCGAATACACCCTTAATTCAAACTAAACATGAAGTCCCGAAATTTTCAATGGCAGAATAACGTTAAACTTTTCATTAATTCGAACTCATTTTCTCTTGACATCGTTTAATTCGAACTAACCGAGTTTTCATTCTTCCTTTCTTTCTCACGGATTTCAGATCATTTGAATAACTTTCTTTCTTTGATATTTGTGAAAATTATTCCGAACGCGTATATATATATAATCACATGCATTTAATATCCACTTTCTAAACGGCGCTTCAACTTTTTCTTCCATTGTGCTTGTTTCTAATCTTTTAATTTATGTATTTATACATTCTAATTTAATATTAAGTCATATTCTGATGATAACAAATATAATAAATTTAAAAAACACTATAACATTAATTCCTTTGTAATATTACCATATTAAGCATGTTCTCATTTCATACTTTCCGTAATTCGAACATTTACTGTGGTCCCGACGAATTATAACAAAGTTTTAAAAATATCGGATATTTTACATACATTGACATTTGAACTACAAAAAATAAATTAACTTTCTTAATTGTTGAACCTTGAGATAATAAAAATGAAAAGCCATGTAGGCAAAAATTTATTAAAATACTACATTACTCTTAAATAATGATGAAATAAAACTTATAAAATATAAAAAGATCTATAATACAATTTTAACTTTGTGTATAATACTAAATACATTGACTTGCAATTGCAAATTGTAAAATGGTTGGCAAAAAAGAAGGCAAATATATTGAAATAAAAAAAATGTAGTTAAAAATTATAATAATTTCATGAAATTTAAATAACTAGCTTGTCATCTCCAGTTTGTAACAAAACTAGCAAATAGTTAAGGAATTGCGATACTAACTGTTAAAAAAATTTATATATATCGAATAACAGTACATTTTTACAAGTTATTAAATAATTTATCTGCCCCCTCAAAATTAAAATGAATAAATAAATAAAAAATAAAAAAATAATAAATAAATAAATAAAATAAAATAAAATAATTCATTTTTAAATATGAAAACAATTCAGTTATTTACACATTTTACATATCTAAAATTTTCTGTAATAAAATAGCTAGTTTACTTCAAAAGGATTTTTTAGAGCTCCAACAATGCAAAACGGTATATGTATATGGGCTGAAACTTTATCAGCATGCTTTTGTTTATTAAGTGTGTTCCTTTAATCACTATCGGAAATATAATTACATAACCCACATTGCACTTTTAGTCTCTTACTAGGTGACTCTTCTTAGGTGGGGGCATAACTGATATAAAAAAAAATCTATTGAATTAGTAACTATATATCATAGATTCCCAACCTTTTATGGACCACCGCCCCCTTACAAGAAAAAAATATTCCAACGCCCCCCCCCCCTTCTCCCACAATAGTTAATTATACCAATTAAAATATTTTTGCATATTATCTATATCTATTTTTTGTCTATTTATTAAGATACACAAGGTAGAATTATAATTAAAACGACTATCAAAGATGTTCAGTAGAAATTTAAAAAATAAACTCAAAATGAAATTAAATAAACTTGCTAAAATAGTGCATTTACTACGTTAGTGATGTCATTTATCTAAAAGATTTTATTATGTATAAAAACACAGTTTTAAAACTTCAAATACTATAGGCCAAGCGCTTTTGAACATAACTTCATCTTCTTTAGGGCAGCTTTGTTTATGCATTGAAATTCCTTTTCGTACTCTTATGTAACTCGAATGTAAACAAAGGTGTCCCTAGGATCAAACAATTTTAATCGAAAGAACTCGGTGAATGGTATTTGAAATAAGTAACATCTTTTAGATTTGTGACATTTTTAACGTAAATGTTTCACAAATAATAATGTGCATAAACAGAAAATCAATGAGAAATTAATAAAAATGACATAAAGATAAAATAAATAAGAATAAAAAATATTAAAGAGATGGTTGCCTCTGATGGAATTTTAACAATTTGTTAATGCCGGTTTCCAATTTTGTTAACAGTAGTCGTAAATCGCTACGTTTAGTAACGTGCAGTCTATTTCTTTTCTTAGCCAATAAATTAGATATCGCACTGAACCCACACTTTAATATAAATTAGATATCGCACTGAACCACACTTTAATAAATAAGTTTACCGAAAAGCAATTAAAATTGTGTCTTCTTTTGCCCAGAACTAAGGGTAGAGAATGGGTGTAGATTTCTGAAGCCAGAACTCTTGGTATCCGCTTCAAAATTTTACTTTTAGTTTCTCATTAGTTATGAGTCTTTAAGTCCTTCTTCTAAATTTGATGATTCTGCTGTATCTGCATTTGCGAAAGGATTTAAAACCCAACTCGGTAATATACATGTTTAAAATGTCCTGGAATCGCTCAATAAAATCAGTATGAAGAGCGGTCCAAGTGTTGTGAGTAAGTTGGTAAATCTTCCTGCTTTGCAGAGATTGCTGCTAACATAGGAAAATGGCTGTATTAACTTCTGCCTAGATTTTTCTTGGATGTAACAAGTTTTGTCATAAAAGCAGCCATGAGATTTTTTGTTTTAATTAAATTTAATTCGTAACACTGCAATTGTAAAATGATTTGATTGAATATTCTAAATAGGACTCTGAAAAAAAAACAATGTTATTTTTGAATGTTATTAGGTTTTCGCGCAAATTTTTTACCTCTGTTTTCAAGAAAGTCCAGTGCTGAGTCAAATCGATTGAAAAAACGATTCAGACAAATACCTTTAGAAAGCCAACAAATTTCTGTGTGCAAGAGCAAGCGATTGTAATCTTCGTCGTTTTCATTTCAAAGTTGGCAAAATAATCTGTCATGCAAAGAATTGTTTCTAATTTTATTCAGTAATAACGTAATAAATCTACATATACAGACATTCATTCAAGTTTTTGGCAATCAAAAAGAAATCCAGAAGGTATACGGCGTATACACCCGTATATCCTCCACTACATCCCTGCGTACAGTGAGTACAAATTGCTTCTTTAAAATGTGTTATGAAACCCGTATGATTCTCTGTCATTGCTGGAGCACCATCAGTAGCTGTTGACAAAATACTATGAATAGGAATTTCTTTCTCTTAAAGAAACATGTTGAAGCTATTAAACATCGACTCTCCCTTTGTATCAGTTCCAAATTTCCAGCAAATAATAACACTAGAATTTTTTTTTTATTTTTTTATGAATCGGACATGTGATAAGAGTAGTTGCTTCGTTATTTAATAGTGTTGATTGATCTTATTGAATGGAAAAATTTAAAATTTTTAACTAATATTGCTTAATTATATTTCAACGTCCTTGATCGCTTCATCTATTCTTTGTTCCAAAATAATTACTCAGAGGAATTTTTCGAATGATATCTGACGGTGTTTTATGATGAACAACAGCTATTATCTGTTTGATTGCCGCCAAGATTAATACTTCGCCAATTCTGTGTAGTTTTCTAACTTTTGCTATTAACAATGTTATTTTATATGAAGTGCCATAATGTGTCATCTTCTTGTTTAGAAAACAACTCAAAAAGGTTTGATACAGTTCGCTGTTTTAAATATTTCTTTTCCAGGGCTTAAAAATAAAATAAATCTTTGTCTTCTTTATCAGCATGCATTTTATTCCAATGTTCTTGTAATTCAGAAGGCTTAATAGCTTCATTTCAAAAACAGTTTGAAAAAATCAAACACATAGGTAATGATTGGTTTGTAGAAGAATGCATAAATCCATATTTCAAATAAGGTACCCTGGGGTAATAACGCCACGTTAAGGTTCTACCAATTTTCACGGCTCAGCTTTCGATTGTATTTTTCAAACAGATATATGATTTGATACAGCAACTCATTGACTATCTATATAAAAAAAATAATTTAACAACTATGTATTCATAAAATGTAATGGCGTGATTTCTTGACCCATGCTATTTGGCGTTATTACCCACCTATATGGGTAATAACGCCATGCAAACAAAACTATGAAATAAGATGGAATAATTGCATGTAGATTGCCTAATTCTAAAAATACAAACTGTAAAAACTTAGAAATTGACAAATTGCATTCTAAACTATTCAAAATGTTCAGTTTTTTGTGAAAGTGTAAGAAAAATAAAGGTGTGGTGTGGGAGGGAGGATGAGGCAAAAGAATATCAGACCGTGAACTTCTTTTTGCTTAAAAAGGACAGCTTAAATAGAATTATTAGAAACATTGCACAGTTTTGACTGTATTTATTTGAATCAGTATTTAGGATTAGGATATAGCACGGCCACTGTAGGGAATCAACCGGGGTATTAATGCCAAGGATTGGCGTTATTACCTCGTTATAGTTATTGCGCTGTACATTTTAAATTACAAATTATCTCGAGAAGATATCCAAAATATTCAACAACATTTTGAAAGTCCATGAAATGTACTACAAATTTATGTAATTAACAAAGTATTTCCGGATAAAAAAAGTAGTCTTCATATCACAAAACGTATCTCGCAAATTTTAGATCAAGCGTTAATTTTAGTTGCTTGTAAAAACAATAAGAACTAAAAATGAAACAAATTAACTTGAAGCTATTTTTTGCGATTTATATGACTCAAAACCCTTCTTCGCAGAGCACATGGGTGTCGTTTACCAGATTATTTCATAAATATGCATAATATTAGCACTTGGCGTTATTACCCCGCCTGGCGCTATTACACCAGGCCACCTTAGTCAATACTATTCTGCCGACATTTCCTCTTAGATTCAAACATTTTAAAATACAAAATTAGCCACATTTTAAATTTAAATAGATTCAATTTGTAACAAATTTATAGCTATGTATAAAGGCTATAATGTCTTTTATAGCTTTCATTCAGAATAAACGAATTTTTTGAGCAGGTTCAAACTATAGTTTTGTTTGGAAATCTCTATTCAGGCATAAATCGTTATATTTCCAACATTTTTCGAAATCAAACTTTTAGTGAGCTTAATATAGAAAATTCTGAACGAATGATCGTGATAATATTTTGATCAACGCATTTGCTACTAAATCAGAAGGTTAAATTACATTTTTATTTCATCAAACACGACAAAATCAAATTATTCGTCGGCTCGATAATTAAAAAAAATCAGTGGTCAGAACATAAGCTTTGGCGATCCAAATAGCATGCCACGTGAACACAAACAAGCGGCAAAGAAAGCTTCGCACGACATTAGTTCGAACGGAAAGTTCTCATTTGCTGCAAGCTGCGACAGGTGAAAGCAGATCCCAGCTCCAGGCTCATTTTCATCTATTTTCATTTAAAGCTATAGTTAAGATTTTTATCATCGCCAATGCAACGCCGGGGAGACTGGTCAAATAATTTCATTATAATTTCTTAAATAGGAAGGAACGTTATGACCGCCCCCCTTGACTGTCTCAACGCCCCCCCATTTTCCTCTGGACCCGTCACCGCCCCCCTGGAAGGCTCCAGCGCCCCCTGGGGGGCAGTACCGCCCCCGTTGGGAACCTATGCTATATATCAAAATATTCTCGCATCAACACTTTTTAAATGAATGATTTCGTACTATGAGCCAGAATACTAACGGTTTAAACAAAGTGTTAACGCAGGCGCAGTTTGTTTTGTAACTGACACATAGCGCGGGAGGTGCATCGTTCAGTCATTTAGGTGCCCAAGCTTTATGTTGAAGAGAAAACAATGTTTCATCTTTCTATTTTTTAGCATTCAGTTAAAATCTCTTTAGCTTTTTTTTTTTTTCTTTTTTTTTTTTTTTTTTTTTTTTAAAGTAAAACTGAAATTTGTTTGCTTGGGGAATATTTTAGAGACAAAAAATTGTCAAAAATACGGGATTTCGTAATATAAGTTTTAATTCTTTCTAACGACAAACTTAAAACCAGCGTAACAATTTGGTGTTACAACTCATTTTTCTGACTAAAAAAATGTAGTAGTAATAATAATAATATTAAAAAAGATTAATATAATTGATTGAGGAAAAAGCTAACGAAAGTATTACTTCTGAGAGAAGTAAACTCGTATAGGCTGTAAAATATCCAGATTATTTCGAGATGAAAATTCAAAGTATTTGGGTATTTTCAATTTTCAACCTGTATCATATAAATTTCTTAAACAATCTTTTAAATCAATCAAAAATTACGTAAAAAAGTAAATATAAACAATTTCACATTTTTATTTTATTTTTTTTAATAAAATAAAAAGAAAACACAAATTTAGATAGTAGGAAAAAATGAGACTATAATTATTTTCAATTAAAGGTAAAATTTGAATAGAATAGAAAATATCCAGATTTTGATATGAAAAAATACCAAATATTTGCATTTCTATGAATGAATTTTCATTGTATACCACCTAAATTTCGTGATACATATTTCTAACTAAATTTAAAGTTTAGATTAAAAAAATAGAAGTTTCTTCACTTCGATCAGTATATCTTAAAATTTCGAGATTAAACTAAAAACTTTCCAACAGTAAATAAATACAAGTAGATTTCGATACATCCAAGTCAAAAGACACAGAAAAAAAAATCGAAATATCAAGGTTTTACTCTAATATCACTGTTATAATTAACGGTATAGGGTCAATCCATTTCAAGTGGTCCAGAAAATACTTTTTTGGCCGCTCGACCATTTTTAAAAAATCTGAAATTTTTTGTACAACAACCCTAACATGACGGAAGTTCAAAATGACCGTTCTTTTAATTTTACTATTTTTTGTTTGTGCATGGCGGCCATCTTTGTTTCATCGTGTGCAGCGATTTTCTCAGATACTAGGATACACAAAATTGTAAATATCTCGTCTTCTATTTTCCCAATTGAAATGAAGTTTGCAGCATTTTGTTCAGAATAAAATAGGCTAAATATACAGTGATAGAAAAATTTTGAAAAATAAATTTTTATAGGTGAAATTTTAGCACAAAATGTACGATTTTTTCCAAAATCTATCCGTTTGCAAGAGGAAAATTTTCATGGAAGGGAAACTGTCAACCTTACACAATTTTTTCTACAAATAGGTCAAAAGTACGTGTACTTTTACACCAAGTCCCAGATCTGGGAGTTAATTTCTCTTTGCGAAAAAAATTCCGAAATTCGTTAAAAATTTCAAAAATCGCACTTTTTAGGCTTTGATATCTCTGGTGGGGCACGAGATAAAAATCTGAAATTTTGGCCTATGATAGTATTGTGTACTAGCGTTATGTACAAAAAATTTCAAGAAGGAGATTTGACTACAAGCTGAGATATGACATGGAAAATATGTGAAAACAATACTGTCAAACTATTGTAAACCTACTATGTAATTGTTCAACAAGGCTGTCAACCTTGCACAATTTTTTCTACAAATAGGTCAGAAGTGTGTGTACTCATACACCAAGTCCCATATCTGGGAAATGATTTCTCTTTCCGAAAAAAATTCCGAAATTCGTCGAAAATTTCAAAAATCGCATTATTTAGGCTTTGATATCTCTGGTGGAGCACAAGATAAAAATCTGAAATTCTGGCCTTTGATAGTATTGTGTAGTAGTGTTATGTATAAAAAATTTCAAGAAGAAGATTTGACTACAAGCTGAGATACGGTGATTTAAAAAAATGTTAAGAAATGCTATTACGAGTACATTAGGAGAAATGAGATTAGTCTCTTTTATTACAATATTTACACGGAAAATATCGTTTGTTGAAAACAGTTAAATAATAAACATTTAATTTGCAAAATACTATGTATTCTCAACAAAGAGCTTAACAATATTTACGTGAGATGTTATGAGTTCGACCAGTTACTGTTGTCAGTTCATCAGGCTGTTCTTTCTAAAAATTTTATTTGAAGCCCCCCCCCCCCCCAAGTCTTGTCATCCCTTGTTAACTTGAATGAAAATCTTTAGGTTTAATAACTGAAGCCATGTCAACTCGATCAGTTGCAATCCATTGTCTGTAATTTACTTTTCCTGAAATGTGTTCCGAGTAAAATTATTGCAATAACATTTCTAGTAGATTTGTTCATCTGGACAAATAGTGTATTGGCTTAGCATACATTCTGAATTGTTTAAATCACACAGAAGCATTTGAAAAAGATATTTGTAATTAACATTTAACCTTGTACCAGAAATAATTAATTTAAAATTTTGGAGGTATGAACACTTACATAGTATATTACAGTAGTTTGGCAGTATTGTTTTCACATATTGTCCATGTCATATCTCAGCTTGTAGTCAAATCTCCTTCTTGAAATTTTTTGTGCATAACGCTATACACAATACTATCAAAGGCCGGAATTTCAGATTTTTATCTCGTGCTCCATCAGAGATATCAAAGCCTAAAAAGTGCGATTTTTGAAATTTTCGACGAATTTCGGAATTTTTTCGCAAAGAGAAATCATTTCCCAGATCTGGGACTTGGTGTATGAGTACACGCACTTTTGACCTATTTGTAGAAAAAATTGTGCAAGGTTGACAATCTTGTTGAACATAGTAGGTTTACAATAGTTTGGCAGTATTGTTTTCACATATTTTCCATGTCATATCTCAGCTTGTAGTCAAATCTCCTTCTTGAAATTTTTTGTACATAACGCTACTACACGATACAATCGTAGGCCAAAATTTCAGATTTTTATCTCATGCCCCACCAGAGATATCAAAGCCTAAAAAGTGCGATTTTTGAAATTTTTGACGAATTTCGGAATTTTTTTCGCAAAGAGAAATTAACTCCCAGATCTGGGACTTGGTGTATGAGTACACGCACTTTTGACTTATTTGTAGAAAAAATTGTGTAAGGTTGACAGTTTCCCTTGCATGAAAATTTTCCTCTTGCAAACGGATAGATTTTGGAAAAAATCGTAAACTTTGTGCTAAAATTTCACCTGTAAAAATTTATTTTTCAAAATTTTTCTATCACTGTATATTTAGCCTATTTTATTCTGAACAAAATGCTACAAACCTCATTTCAATTGGGCAAATAAAAGACGAGATATTTACAATTTTGTGTATCCTAGTATCTGAGAAAATCGCTGCACACGATGAAACAAAGATGGCCGCCATGCACAAACAAAAAATAGTAAAATTAAAAGAACGGTCATTTTGAACTTCCGTCATGTTAGGGTTGTTGTACAAAAAATTTCAGATTTTTTAAAAATAGTCGAGCGACCAGTGCTGGACCGCTTGAGATGGATTGACCCTATAACTTTAACATTACAAGAAAATGTACAAGAATATTTTTTTCGTCATATCGAAGTTTCCGAGAACACAATATTTGACAAATCAAAATTTTTCTGAATAGTTTTATCAGAAAAATAAAATCCTATATATTAATAAGTTATATTAATTAATTAGTAAATTAAAGTAAATTAGCAATTAGTTAAATTAATTAATAATAGTTCCGGCTAAGAATAAATTTATGTTTTCTTCATCCTAATTTGTTTTTTTTTTTTCTTATTTTTCGTATCAGAAACTGCAAGCGGAAATAAATTCGACTAAGAATAAAATTTTATAGGTTTTCTTCGATCTAACTTGTTTTTCTTATTTAATTAAAAACTACAAAAATATTTCTCCAATTCATAAATATTTATAGATTAATACCCTTTTTTTTGGCTAAATTTACTTTTTTCCGATCGAACAAGAATTTTTCCGACTGACTTTTCCGTTTTTCCAATTTATAAATCTTTATATGTTAATACGTAATACTATTTTTTCTTTCTAAAGATGCCATTCCCGTTGGAACAGAAAACTTCCGATTGATATTTTCGTTTTTCCAATTTATAATTTTTTATAGGTAAATGCCATTTTTTCCGATCGAATAAGAATTTTTCCGATTTAAAAATTTACAAGTTTTTATAGGTTAATACGTTAATACTATTTTTCCAGACTAAACATGCATTTCCGGATTGAAACGGAAAATTTTCCGAATGATATTTTCGTTTTTCTAATTTATAAGTTTTTATAGGCTAATACCATTTTTTTTAGATCGAACAAGAATTTTTCCGATTGACTTATTCGTTTTTCGAATTTATAAATTTTTATAGGATAATACTATTTTTTCCGACTAAACATGCCTTTTCCGATGGAACGGGAAATTTTCAGAATGATACTTCCGTTTTTCTAATTTATAAGTTTTTATAGGTTAATACCATTTTTTCCGATTAAACAAAAATTTTTCCGACTGATTTTTCCTTTTTCCAATTTGTAAGTTTTTACAGGATAATACGTAATACTATTTTTTTTTTCGACTAAACACGCTTTTTCGGATGGAACGGGAAAATTTCCGAATGATTTTCCAGTTTATAAGTTTTTATAGGTTAAGAGCATTTTTTCCGATCAAACAAGAATTTTTCCGACTAATTTTTCCTTTTTCTAATTTGTAAGTTTTTATAGGATAATACATAATACTATTTTTTCCGACTAAACACGCTTTTTCGGATGGAACAGGAAAATTTCCGAATGATTTTCCAGTGTATAAGTTTTTATAAGTTAAGAACATTTTTTCCGATCAAACAAGAATATTTCCGACTGATTTTTCTGTTTTTCCAATTTATGAGTTTTTATAGGATAATACGTAATGCTATTTTTTCCAACTAAACACGCCTTTTCCGATGGAACGAGAAATTTTCCGAATGATTTTCCAGTTTATAAGACTTTATTTGTTAATACCATTTTTTTTTCCGACTAAACATACTTTTTCCGATAGATCTTGGAATTTTCCGACTGATTTCTTCTAGGGGGGGGGGCGGGGTGCTGCACCCCCCAAACCCCCCCGGGATTTACGGCCCTGGTCTAAATATAAATAATTTCGTAAAAAAATACAATATGGACACAACTAGGTCTATTCTCGAACACAAACAACAACCATTTCCCAAATGATTAAAAAAATGCTCAATCAACGTAATTTCTTGTACTATTTTAATAATTTAATTAATTATATTTATACAGAAAAGTGCCTTAATATTCTAGTTTTGGATAGCTATAGAATAAAGAAAGACAGAAAAAAGAGAGAATAAGATAAGTTTTAACCCTTATGAAACGATGGCTGCATATATGCATCTTAAAAAGATGTTTACAGTATTTGTTTTCGTTGCCACTAAAAAAGGAAAAAAAAACTCCTTATTTAATTAACCCTTTAAGCGTCCTGCAAAATTTTCCATTCGTATTTAACGATTCATGAAATATTAGCTAAGAAAAAAATTGGAATCGAAATTTTTATTTGGTATTTATCACTTTCACTTAAAAAAAAAAAAAAAAAAAAAAAAAAAAAGACTTTAACATCAATTTTGTGTTAAATCACCCTTTGATTTCAAAAGTCACGTGATGGAAAAACACGGTTAGAACGCTTAAATGGTTAAGACATTTTCTTGATTCAAAAACTAAATTTAATCATTTGAAAAAAAAAAAAAAAAAAAAAGAAAAGAAAAAAGAGTGGTGTCAACCGAATACAATTCATGTAAAATATGCTGTTCCCGAATGGGTTAATTGTCCATGTGCATGCTGTAAGATAATTCATAGATTTTTCTAAGTAGTATGTCACTGGTTAATTGGATCCCCTTGTTATCTGGATATCTTGCGAATAGTTCTTATAAGATATGACAGCAAAAAAACTTGTAGAATCATTATAAAATGTCTAGTAGACCGGGAAGTAGTCCCAAAGGCAGTACACACAAACATCTCATCGAGCTCATGGATGAAAATCTAGGATTAGTTAAATATCGATTCTCATATTAAAACACAACTGGTCTGCAAGTCCTATCTTGATGGAAAACATGTAAAATATCGATTTTAGCCTTTGACTCATGTGGTTTGCTATTATGTTTCCCTGCTCTTAATCCTCCATGTTTTCTTACTTATGGGTGCAGGAGAGCACAATGGTAAACCTACGAGACAACTGCTAAAATCGCAGTTTATCAGGTGTTTCCCGCTAAGATAGGACTTGGCAGACCGATTGCATTTTAATATGCGAATCGAGATTTAACCGACTCTAAATTTTCATCCAAATCGACGAGGTGATTGTTTATGCTGCTGTTTCCCGGTCTATAGAGGATGATTGTGATTGTGCAAGTAGTTGAACTTGACATAAATTGGAAGAAGAGAGGACAAAATTTTCAAATCTCTGACACTTGAAATTTCTTAAATGTGCAAATTTCTGCAATAGTTCTTGAGATAGAGCGTCCACAAAATTTTTGTCACATACAGACTCACAAAATGACAGAAAAAAAAAAAAAATGGAATTGTGTTCAGGATCTTCTAAAACGTTTAAATCCATCGAAAGCCGGAAATCGAAATTTTTCTCGAACCCAATACTTTTTTTTTGTAAAAATAGAAAAACATTAAAAAAAAAAAAAAAAAAAAAAAAAAAATAGAATGTAATATATTTCTAAAATATTTTTTTATCTTTTAAAATTTTCAACGATCGTGGTTCACGCCCAGTTAATGCTCTGTAACGAAATTCTGTTGGAAAAATCATAAACAGCAGTCATGAAACAGGGTGTGACTTTTAACATAACCATTGGTTATAAAATATTGTTTTTTAAACACTATTTTTCCTTTATTTCATTAATTAGTTAGAATTATCCATTATTCTTACAAATAATTTATTATTTCTTGATAACCCTAACTTGTCTATTTAGGGGGAACTGGGGTACATTGATACAGTTTTTTTCTAAGATTTTTTTTGGTGTCAAGAAAGTAGAAAATTCAAGTTTTTTTTCCATGAGGTGACAGCAGAACTTGTGTAGTATGTTATAAAAATGTACAATCATTGTTTTATGTAGTATTTTTGCATGTAATTTTAAAAAAATCAAAAAAAGTCATTTGTATCAATGTGCCCCATCCCCGGGGCAGATTGATACGTTTAAGAAAAATGACGACAAAATAATACCAATGCATATTTTTCATAAAAAATGAGATAGAAAACCATTTTATATTTATTTATAAAAATTCAAATCACCCACAATTTATTTTTAAGCAATATTAAAGCAATCAAAATTAAATATATTATGACTTGATGTTCTGTCTGTTTCTTGTCTGATTGTTGGCTGTGGTAACTTTGTCATATCTAGCACTTCAACCCCAGCATTATCTTCTTTCTTATGAAAGATGAAAAAATTACCAGTTTTTCTGTTTATAAATAGGTTCATAAACAGAAAATAAAGGATAATTATATTAAAAATTCTGTTTATAAGTATCATTTTCTGTTCTGCAGTTTGTTTCTCTTACTTAACATTTCTCATGTCGAAAATACTTTTTTCTCTGGAGAATCGATATAAATTCGAGATTTGCCAGAATGCCGTCCTTTTCTTTTATTAGTTCTACTAGCACTAGATGCTGGGTAAGTTCCTACGTCTTCTGTTTTCAAAAATACTATAAAATGCTCTAATATAAAGAAATTAGAGCTATTTCACTTCAATAAAAACTAGTATTAGAAATTTTTCGTGAGAAAAAGGTTGGATTAAGGAGTGTATGGTAAAAAAAATAATAAAAGATAATGAAAATATGAACTATTAAAGGATTTAGGCTGTATCAATGTGCCCCATCATAAACTGTATCAATGTGCCCCATACAGTGATTTTGAATAAAATGAGTCTCAAATCCAACACTTCACAATATATCTAACAATAAATAATGAGGAACTGATAAAGAGTAGCAGTACTTACCAGGGAGAGTATTCATTTTGGTTGAAAATACTGGAACAGTTGTATAATAGCATTTCAATTGTACAACTCAAATTTACTTTTGAACAACAAAAACAATAAATCACCCGTCCCATTTCATCAAACTGCTGAATCATTCCAAGATTTTCTGTATGTAGTTGAATACACTAGCATCACCTTTTGGAGCTGTTGTGAAACTTCCTGTAATGACCCTGTGAGCGGTAGAGGGGGTGTATCAATGTGCCCCATGTATCAATGTACCCCAGTTCCCCCTACTTGTAAATGACATGTTTGATCCCCTCCCAAAATTTTTGCTACGCTACTGCTTCTTCCTATACTGCTATAATTTGCTCAAATTACAGCTGCTTAAACGTTCCATCAGTGTTCTACAATGTCACTTGATAGTGCAAGACTAATGTTGCATTTCGTCATGTTTGTAAATACTCAATTTGCATATGCATGTGGGTTAACAACCAGTTGAAATTGCGATCTACCATTGCAAGTTGTAGGTCATCATATATTAATTAAAGGTTAGGTTTACGCTATATATTACCTTCTGTTCAAGACATTGGTTATTATATACTTGTGAAATGATATGTTTTGATTTGGTATAGGTTTATTATTTTTTTTTTTTTGCCTGTAAACAAAACATACCTGTTCTTTAACTCGTGCCTATTTGATAACCTTCTTTTATTTCGCATGAAATACTGCTATTATGTAACTAAATCTATTGTTTTGCTATCGGAGACTAAAATTATACGAGAATATAAATATAGAGGCAAGTCTTCATTATTAACATCGACACATATTGAAGCAGTAGCATCACCTGTTATTTACAATAAATAAAGGTTCAGAAATGGGATTAATAGGTGGAGTTAATTTGGATGTCTTATGGACGTTTAAAGGTTATTTTGAATACGAAATAAGAAGAAAAAGGGAAAATAGGTTATAACTTTAGTTCTATTTAATTGAGTGACAAAAAAAAACGCGAGAACAGTGTTGAAGTCAGACACTTTTTTCCGGGAGGGACTTCAGTTGCTCCGGGGGGGGGGCGATGTCCTCCCCCCGGGCCACCAAGTGATTTCAACACAGAGCGAGAAACGTTTGATTCTGTAGATTTGTTAGTCACATATGGTCAGTTTCTATTAAAGAATCATACACAAGTTACAACTGAATTTTATAACATATTTAAATTTAGCTGAGAAAAAAATTAAAATAATAACAGTAATAATAATAAGTGAACAGAGAAGAAAAGAAGGAAAAGAAGAAGAAAGGAAGGAAAAGAAGAAGAAAAAGTACATAATACACTGATTCATTAATTTGAATCAGTGGCTCTAAATATGATAACATGCGCGTAGCCAGGGGGGGTGCCCTGGGTGCCCGGGCACCCCCCCGCTCGCGCAGATCCAAGATTGATTTCTTTTTAAATCAAAATTTATAAAAGAAAAAAGAAGAAAAATGTAAGCAAAGTTAGTTCAATTAGTTAATCAAAACTAACAGTCTATGATTTGAAATGTGATAAAAGAAGAGACCTTGATTCTTTCTTTTTTTCTTTTTACGAAAATTATTTTATTCATCTTTTTTAAAACTAGAATATTTACTATAATCTGTATTAATCACAGTAAATCAAAAAAATTGGTTTTATAATCCCAATTCGATGTCGTTTCTTTATGGATTTTTTTTTTTTTTAACACATTTCTATTGCATGCATATTTCCATAAAAAATTAGAGTAAATTCTCGACAAGGATAGAAACTACTATTTATATCTTTGCTTTTGTTATCTAAAATCTAGATAGGAGCAAAAAAAAAAAAAAAAAAAAAAAAAAAAAAAATTGAAAGGAAATACAGATGTGAAACGATAATTCCACCATGTGATTAGCCTGGAGAACGGAGGGGGTGGAAGGTTGTACAAATTAGAGATGAGACAGGCTCAACCCCAGCACGAAAGCCCGAGCCCAAACCCGGGTCCGAAGCGGGCACGGGCTCTATTTTCATTTTAGTATTCGGCTCCGGAGGGGGGAGGGCTCGGGCTCATTCTTTCTGAGAATTAAAAAACATTTGTGTGTAGAAGAGATTGAAAGAACTACTATTTTCCTTTTAAAATTATTTATTCTTTTTCAAGTCACTTCAGTGTTATTTTGATCAAAACGAAAGAAAAATAAAAATATTTTTTTTTATGTTTCAATAGTTGATTGTTGCTTCAAAAGAAAATTTGTGATGCATGGAGATTTATGTCTACTGAATTTCCGTCGACGATTAATTGATAAGGCGCCTATCAAAATAATCATAAATAATAAATTAGCTTCTGGTTGGATTTTCGTTTAAGGCAGAAGATATTTTTCAATTCGATCGTTTATTTATTTATTTTGTTAGAAAATGATTTCTTCGTTTTTGATGCAGACTAGATGCTTGAGGTTTGCAAATTATTTGACTGTGCACGAATCATAATCGTTCTTCATATGACAACAGCATTTATTATTCGTAAAAAATATATTTATGTTGCACATTTGTTTAGCGAAATCTTAAGAAATGCATTTTTAAAAATTTACTTTTCTTCGTATTGTACAGCTTTACTATTATGATTTATATTATAAGTAGAAGTTAACCCGACCCGCAGCAAAAAAGAAGTCATCCGGACCCAAACGCAACCCACAGCGAAAGAGGTTAACCTGACCCATTGGAAAATGGACCCAAATGCGAACCACAGAAAAAGTATTAGTTACAGCTTGGTGCGAAAGGATGGGGGCGGTCGCCCTGGGTCCGGAAATGTAAACGACGTCAAATTTATACAACCAACGTCATTTTTGCCTGTCACAAGAAAATTAGTCTGGGGGGGGGGGGGGGAGCAAGCTGAAATTTTGTCCAGGTGCAGTTTTCTGTTCACACGCCCCTGATTAGTTAACACGACCAGCAGAAAAAAGTAGAAATCAAATGGGCCCAAACCCGACCCGCTTGAAAAAAAAGTCGACCGGACCCAAACCCGACCCGCAGAAAATATAGAAGTTAACCGGACCCGAACCCGACCCGTAGTGAAAATATTAGCCCTGACCCGCGCATAGGATGCGAGTCTCCCAATTTTTAAAATCCCCCCCCCCCCCTTGAGGACCCTCCAGATCCGCCCTTGGCTCGGAAGGTCTCGTGCTCCAATGTACTAAAAATCTTTCGGGCGCGGGTTTCAAAAATCGAGCCCAAACTCATCTCTAGTACAAATCTGTGCTTCCTCTGAAAATAAGAAATGATGCTACGCAAAATTCAAACTAATATGGAGGTTGGTTCGTTGGTTTGCTAAATTTCGTTTTTTGGGATCATATTTTGACATTCGTACGGGCTCATTTTTTTTTAACGGGAAAATTTTATTTATTCATGAGTAGAAAATATAAGAACTATTTTCACTTTAAATTGCATACTACATGTTATTTCAATGCTACTTTGATCAAAATGACGGGGGGGGGGGGGGGGGAACTAAACTCGTGCTTATTTATTTTAGTATTTTATTGCTGTTTGAAATGAAAACTTGAGATAATTACAGATTTATGTTTACAGATATCTTATTTTTATATCTATCATGTTTTATTTATGTTTATCTATCTTCTTCTTATCCATTAGAAGCGTCGTGCGAAAGGGGGAGCGTAGGGGGCAGCTGCCCCGGCGTGGAATTTTATGAGGCGCCAAATTTATACTACCAACGTCATTTTTGGCTGTTACAAGAAAAAGTTGGGTGGAGAGGGCTCCAAATTGTAACTTTGCCCCGGGAGCAGTTTTCTCTTCGCACGCCCCTGTCCATTAGATTTAGTTTTAAGCAATTTCTCATCCTTCTTCACGCAATGAAAAATTGCGTTTGGGTCCTTTTTAAAAGAAGTTCTACACAATTAAACCTACCGCAAAAAACCTGTCTAAAACAGAAATTTGATAGGTTTTATGGGGTTCCGTTTTATTAAATAAGATATTGTTTGTACCCAACATGTTCAGGTTAAAAAATTTGGGCACCCCCCCGTTCAAGAGGCTGGCTACGCCTATGGATAATGTTCAAAAGAAAAACTGATTGTTTAGACACAAACATTGGAATAACGTTTATATTTCATCACTTTAAGGTGCGTTCAAAATTATATAAATAGGTAGTAAGCACCTGTAGTCGTCATCTGATCCGTCCGTCTGGCCGCATATAATAGCTCAAAAACTACTCAGCCGAAATATTTCAAATTTAATATACCTACATATAATCGTTGCAGAATTTTGTCGAAAATTTTCTTATTTTATGAAAATACGAATAAAATTTAAAAATGTATTAATAAAAGTTTTCTTTATTCTATTAAATCCTATCATACACAATTCTATTTCCGTGATAGGTTGTGATTATAAGTTGAAATGGTGATGACGTCCTATTTAAGGTTGAGTCTTAGTACTGAATTTATGAGTTCCGTATTACTGAATCCAATGCATAGAATCGTAATTAATTTTGTATTAATGCATCTTTGCATTAGACTGCAACAACTCTCATCTGAATATTTATAAAGCATGACAACTATTTACAAATAAAACTAGGAAAAGCATATAACACTCACTTAAAGAGCTTATATTGTATTTTAAAACGAAGTATTCGGTTGGGAAAAAAGTATAAATATTGCGGGAGTCCAGATACGAGGTTCTTTTGGAAATATTTTTATTTAAAAATATTAATTCTTACAAAATTGGGTTAAAGACAGAAGTTATCTATAAATGTGAGGTTTATTTAAGATTAATATCAAAACGGGAACTATTTACGACGGTACATTTGCGATAAAAGACAAAATGATGGCGCTATCGTTGCCACAATCGCCATGACGTCAGCGTTAGTAACATATGTTTGCTCTTTTATAACATAGATTGTTTAATGTCTATGAATTAATTAAAGGTTAACTATATATATATATTTTTTCAGATTGTGTCTTGAAATTACAGCATGAAGGGTAAAATTCAAACAGGTTAGTATAATAGCTAAATGACAATCAATCAGTAAACAAAATCATTATTTCGAAAATGCACGGATTTAAGGGTGTTCTTAACTGTTCCGCTCAGCAAGCGCAAAACGTTTTGACACATTTACAAATTCATTTTTTAACAGAAAGTTATAAAATTGAAATGCCTGACTATTGAAGCGATTTTGAATCGTATTTAGTTTTCCCTTTTATGATAATTAAATTACCTATCCAGTTCTAAGCTATTTCGATCACATGATCACCCGTTTTTTTCCTGCTTTTCGACCGGTTTTTCTGCTTTCGTCGGGAAATGTGCTCAAAAACGTCAACTTTGAAAGCTTGTTATGAAAGATCTATTGTGCTTTAAAAAAAAAAACAGAAAATTGAGTGCAATTAGACAGTTTCTGAATAACAACACCTACTATTTTCATGCATTTCCGAACAAAAATAAATTAAAGCATGTGTCACAAAATTACCCTTTTTGATTTAAGAACACCCTTAATCATCGAAAGAGAGATACGATTTTAATCTTATAAAGAAAATTAAGTTTTTTATTCTGAGACTAAAACTTTTTATTTTAAAATAATGGCAAATTTTCAGAAATTTTCCAATATTTAGATTTTTTTTTCCCTCTGAAAGTAATTATTATTTTTTTTTAACTATCTACCACTCATGGTCTTATATTTATATATTCTACCATCCAAAAATTTTTTATTAACAACGTTTGGGTAGTGTCCGAGAAAACGTATATTAAAGCTCGCATATTTTCTATAGGATTGCACCCAGTCTTGTCTTCCCTTAAGTGCTACGCCCTGTATATTTTACATGAACCATCTTAGAGTGCACTTTAGTAATGCACATCAATTCCATTATGTTTGAAATAATTTAACATTATTAAAATTCACCGCAGATAATTTTTTGTAAACGAAATATAACAGTAGAACGTGTCAATTTGGAAGGTAAAAATAAAAATTCGTCATTTTTGTGAATGAAAGAGTTTAAAGATGCGTATTTTGATGCGCAATATTCGATTTAAAAAATTCTCTTATTCATAAAAATTTACCTTGGTAAATTTACGCTCTATTACAATATACTACCTCTGACAATAAAGTTCGGTGAATGAATTTAGAACGACCGATCTGGAAACATTAGGGAAACAAAACGCTGCACCTGCATAGAGGCAAGTGTAGACCATCTTCCCCCACCGTTGTTCAGTTGAGCGTCGTTTATGTTCTGGGTAAAACGTGCTTTACTAAGTGCTTGTTCAGTGTGTTGGTTCTTAACTGAGAACAGGAAAATGAACGAATAAAAGATCAGTTTAAAGTTTGGTTTTAAGCTTTGCAAGACACCGAAAAAAAAATCATGAGGGATGGTGCAAATTGAACAACTACCATACTCGCCAGATCCCAATCCTCCAGACTTCTTCCTATTTTCACGACTCAAACTCTCTTTGAAAGAGATTTGACGATATTGCTGACATCCCACGAAACGTGACGAAGCTTTTGAACTTCATCCCAAACGAAGACTTCTTGCGAATTTCCCAGGACATGTCTTGCAGATCACAGCAGTGCATAGTTATAGGAGATGACTATTTTGAAGGTTGGTATGGTAAATTTCGTTAATATTTCATCGACATTAATATTACAGGACTATTCACCGAACTTTATTGTTAGAGGTAGTATATTGAAATTTCCGCAAAAAAGAGATAACTTCAACAAACTTTTCTCAAAAAGGTGGTTTAATGAACTCATATATCTTTATTTATGTATAAGGATAGAAAACCAGCGATTAGAAATGCATAAATAATGCATCTAAAGATAGCATTAGTAAACAGCCGTTTCGAATCTACAATCGAAATTCTTCAGCAGTGCAAGACTCAGTGGACTAGTAAAAGCAAAACTGAGCAGTCTGAAGTGCAAGACTCGCTGAGACTTGCACTGATGAAGAATCTCGATGGCAGATTCGAAACGGCTGTTTGCTACCTTTTCAAGCACTATTTATGCATTTCTAATCGTTGGTTTTCTATCCTTATACATTTTTGCACAAAGGCATTATTTGCTATTTTAACTTTATTTATATTTTGTGTTTATTATGAAACATGAAAACACATTGTACAAAATGTAAAAAGCATCAACAAACAATATTCATCAAATCTTGCTTCGATTAATTCCTAGACATCCTTCTTCTGCTTGCTTCCTGGCTACTAATAAATCCCCCTCTTTTCTCATGAGTATATATCTTGTCAGAAACCTCTGTTACTTGTTTCAAGCACTTCTCAATGGACTGTCCATGGTCACTTTTGAAACTTGCATTAGTTCTTCAACAAACTTTATTATTTCTGTTTTTGAGTTTACAAGTAAATGGAGGTTTATCTACTTTTTTCTGATCAGTCTATCAGTTTTAAAAGGAAACTTGCATTTGATTTACTGCAGGTGTTTTCCTAGGCCGAAAATATAGGTTTCCTGCTTTATCATCATCATTTTCATTCCTTAATTCAGTAACTTCTTGGACACTTGCTTACCTTTATTCTTGATCTTCGAAGCATAAAAGTGTCTGTAGCATCATTTTACTAAATGTGAATTACGGATTGTTGAGAAAACAATATCTGCCACTACCTTCTTTTGATGTTTTAGGAGCTGCAATTGATAAAGAACGCTTGGAGGTCCTTCCAGCAAGTAGAATTTCGATTTAATTGAAAGCCAGCAGGAATAGCAAACATCAACAATGTATTCCACAAACAATTGTAACATTTTTATGTTGTTGCTTTCAAGGTCATATTTTGAAACCCATACGCGAAAAATCCTATTTGCAATTGTTAACAATAGAGAGTGGGTTATAGGACGAATTTCTAGTGATGCCTAATCAGTCGGAAGTACACTTGTCCATATGGCGTATAAGTAGAAAGATCTGTAGAGAGATCTTTGACAACAGTATCACTCAATAAAATCAAAGACTCTTGAAAGGATATTCTGGAAAATGAGGGATTGATTTCAAGTTCTGTTGCAGCATCAGATCTGTTTCCAATCTTACCACTCAACTTGTTATTAGACAAAGTTTTTCCAACTCTGTGATCAAGTGCCGCAAAGGTAGCTCATTAGTTTAAAGAGCACAAACCAACCAGATGAGTTTACAATTCAACTTTGCCTTAACTCGTTGCATGACTTTCCCTTCTCAATCAGTGTTAACTTTCGCTGAGTCACCACCAATACCCTGCAAACTATTATCAGTGCTGTTTTTATTTTAAAAATTCAAAAGATGGTAAGCAATAACTTCAGCAGGTTTCCTTTTCGTTAAGTTTTCCTCTGGAGTAAAATGGCAAAGATACATTCTACCTGGCTAAATGCAAACAGAGTAATGCTCTTCTTTCATAATACTTGGAAACTGATGACTTGAATTGTCTTCTTGTAACAAAACTTTAGTGGAATCTTCATGTCCATAAAAAAAACTCATTTAATATTGTATATCCGGCATCGAACATGGGATTACTCATCAAATGATTTCATATCTGTTTCGTGTGCCATTTTTATTTTATTGTGATCAACCATAAGTCTCCTTTCGCTTTCAATTATTAATCCATAGCATCTATACATGAAGATACTGTACAGGAGAAGTTCATTTAATATTTACAATCAACGCCACATGGACATGGAACTTCAATTTCTAACATATCTTAATCTCACACTTGCAATTGAGGATGCCAAAGAGCTTGTCTAAAGTTACTATAAAGGCATCTTTCACTTCCATTTTCGTCTGCCATGTGCAATGTTTTTGGTCTTTTCCCAGTTTTTTTTTTCCATTTTCTTCAGCATTCTGTCTCTCTAATGTAAAATTGGTACTGCAAACCAACTGTTTTCTCGCTTCCACTGTTCAAACATTGTTGGATAAATTTCTTTGAAGGTTTGGCTGCTGGGTAATTTCTGATATTCTCTCTACTCTGTTCTCTTAGAAGAAACACATATCTTTGAATATCACACAGAATTGAGAGTTCAGAAATTAGCATTTCT
This sequence comes from Maratus speculifer, assembly GCA_964019185.1. Classification (NCBI taxonomy): domain Eukaryota; kingdom Metazoa; phylum Arthropoda; class Arachnida; order Araneae; family Salticidae; genus Maratus; species Maratus speculifer. Next base: position 251,620,768 of record OZ025298.1, read on the forward strand.
CGATCGTTTCAATGAAATTTGTTATAGTATAAGTACAGTGACTCTCTCTATCTGAACACTCTCTAATGTGAACACCCCGGTATTATGAACACACTCCGTCGGTCCCGGTGAAACTCTATTGACTTAACAAAACATAAACTCTCTATTCTGAACCCTCTATAATGTGAACACCCCACTATTATGAACGCTACTTTTGGTCCCCATTTCTACTGCACCTCTCTATAAACTGAACATGTGTTTGTAATCTGAATTCAAATTCCCATCATGGAAATTTGGAGAAACTATTACAGAAAAATAAAAAGATCCATACGCGATTTAAAAATAAAGAGACAAAATCACTGCTAGATTTTTAACATATTCTTGAAGATGCAATTTGTTTGAATACGTCAGATAAAATTATAAGTTAAATGTTGGAATATTTGTTGTTACATTGTTGTCAGCTAATTTCTGAAGAAGTCATTTTATGATTTTCTTTGATTAGAAAATATGAAATTATATTTTTTGATTAGTTAAAGGCAATGGTAAGTTAACTTCCATCTTGCTTATTTCCAATAATAGTTTTATTCGTACTATTGTTAATCGCATCTTAAGCATGATATCTTAACGATTAATTTTTGAATTTGCGATTGATCAACTACTGGGAAAATGGCCATTAAAGAAACTTTTTCGTTATAATTTTGTTGCTGTGTAATCTGAGTAAATTTCTTTTCTGTCCATGATAGGACCATTACTAAGGGTTGTAACAATCATGTTAGTTTACTTCTAAAACTTTAAAGGAATGAAATATAATAAAAATCCTGTAGTACCTGCCTTGGTCACCCTATCTTAATACTAGTAGTAATGCATTTCCAATCTCCCTCTATAATGAACAACCCCATAATCTGAGTATTTTTGGGCGGTCCCATGAGTGTTCAGAATAGAGAGAGTCCACTGTATATCCGTAACCTTAGAGCAGAAATACATACAGAAATAATGATAAGAAAGCACTTCTTGAGAAAAGACAGTTTGCTACGATTTTTATATGACGTGAAACGTGAAACTATCACGAAATTCAAGTATCTATTTAGCAAGCAAACCAATATGTAATTGGCTGTTCATGTAAATATATTTGTGAATAGCTAACTAAAACACCACTCCCTCATTTTTTGAAAAAGAAAGTTTTAAAAAATTGACATTCCGTAATATAATAGTTACACATACTTGGCTGACCAACTCATTCAAGATACTTGCAAGATCGAATGTGTTTCTGTTATTAATTGTTAATCCCGTTAATTAAAAAATTAGGAAAAAAATACACTGTCCAAATTAAGCATGAATTTCTTAAGTATTACGGACGTTATCGCGATGATAAGTTTTATATTAGACAATGTAGATAAATAAATAGTTATAAATGGATAAACAAAGTGGTTGCAATAGATCGATTTCCAAAGAAACCAGTCATTGGGCACCACCGTAATACTTACTTACTTATCCATCATAAATATGCATAATATAAAATATGAAAATAAAACATGAGAAAACTATGTTCATTACTGAATTGCGCGTATTACTTCATTATCCGGACGACCCTTTTCTACAAATTATATAAATCGCCAGGCTGCTCGTAAATTATACAAAATGGCATAATTTTTATATTAAATACAGAAATAACTAAATAAATTAATAAAAGATTAATAAAAATGCAAGTAAAACGTCTAATTAAATGTCATTTGATGATGTAAAAAACACGTGTAATGCGTTTAATGAAAAGTGGTTTTTTTTTTGGTCGACGAAATAATTAAGTAGTACAGATTTGCGTAAAAGAAACATTCTCATAATTCCAAAAATAATAAACATATTAACTAACAGTTTACTGCGCCGGATTAAGCATTTCATTTCCAATTAAAATATATATTTAAATTGAAAATTGAATGAAATATAGGGTTATTTAGAAAATATTAGGGAATAAAAAATCGAAGAGTGTGGAAAATAGGATTATAAATATCTTGGCAACTAATTATCCTATCAACTCCGTTCTTTATGCAAAATTTATGATTTTTTATTGACTTTAACATCCATTTCTTAAAATATACTATTTCGAAAAATTTTATATACCTTTCATCAGAACGAATATTTCGAGAGTCCGAAAAAAATAGTTCCGGATAATTGAACATACTGATATTGAATAGCCTTCTTATTATTACATAATAAATACACACCAAATTTCAAGCGTTTAGAAACAGAAAGACGGGCGGCAATTTTTTTTAAAAATATATTTTTCGGAATCTTCAGTATCTAAAACGTGTAAATCCGCCAAATTTTTTTTTTTTTTTCGATTTCAAAACGATTGCAAGACTCACCCTATACTTCGTATAATGGATAAACAATAAGGCTATAACAAATTAAAAGAGAAAATTTGATTAGAAAAAAATTACATGTTTATTCATTTATATAGTTGTTTATAAGACAATTAAGCTATTCTGCGAATACACATTCTCCATCCTTCGAATTAATTCTAAGTTTCAAAGAAAAGATTACACGCAAATAATTATTCGATCGATTTAAAAGATGAATATTAATAGAGATATTTAATGGGATAATCAAAATACATTACTTCACCGAACTTCTAAAAATGAGTTTTATATGCGAAAACTTGCTGGTAAAATATTCATAAATGATAGTCCTATATTTTAATAATATTCTTTCTTAGAATTCCATTTCACTAAACTTCAAACAACGAGTTTTCTTATGCAAAAACGTACAAGGTAAAATTAAAAAAATATATATGTTTTAATAATATTCATATGTATTTTTGTTACCAAAGGAGAAATGCGATAAGAACGACACATTTATAATTATAGTTAGAATAATCGATTCTAAATGATGATGAATCATTTAAACTGTAGATTAGCTCATGCGTGTATAATGATGCCATTAAAATTTACATTAAAAATAATTATTAAAACTTTATGATTATTTTTACAAGGTTATTCAGCAGTAAAACACGTAATATTTTAATTTATGAAAATATTGAACCTATTTATAAATTGGTAATACGTTCCTGTTTACCCTATTTTCCCCCTCTATTAGTTCTGTATCACCGCTCTTCCATGCGATAAATCAATAATAATAATTAAACTATGTCGAAATTTAGCAGGCGTTAATTTGACTTATCTATCAATTACAAAACATCGTTTTTTCTATAAAAATGCTTTTAGTAAATCACTGCTTAGGAAATATAGGAAAATAAATAAATACTGGATGTGCCAATTCCAAAACTTTCTTCTATCTCATACATGCATTTTAATATTTTAAAAAAAAGTTACTCATTTTAATGCTTTAATAATTTTAATTCAATACCCTACCAACTTTGATTTTCATCTTAAATTTCTGCTTCAATCAATTAATCGGAGTAAAAACGAATTTCCGTCTCTGCACGAGCCGATGGACAATAGAATGATAGGCAGATTTTTTTTTTTCAAATTCAGCGAGGACCTACTTGCCTTACCAAAAAATAATCATATACAAAATGTTTAGTTCAGTTCTAGAACTAACTTCATACACTTTTATGTGGTGCAATATTGAAAATGGCATAAAACTCGGTATTGCAGCGCCCCCTTCAGGCGGATTTTTTTCAGATTCAGTGCGATCCAACTAGCCATAGCCATACACTTACACAAAAAATTTCTTTCAATTCGATGCATAACTTTATGTACTTTTGGTCGTTGCAATATTGAAAATGGCACAAAATTCGCGATTGCAGCGCCCCCTTCCGACGGATTTTTTCAAATTCAGGGAGGACCAACTACCCATAGTCATACAGATACACAAAAAATTTGGTTCAGTTCGATACATAACTTCATATACTTTTGGTCGGTACAATATTGAAAATGGCACATAAATCGCGATTGCAGCGCCCCTTTCCGGCAGATTATTTTCAAATTCAGGGAGGATCAACTAGCCATAGTATTACATACACAAAAAAATTGGGTCCATTCGATGCATAACTTCATATACTTTTGGTCGGTGCAATATTCAAAATGGCACAAAAATCGCGATTGCAGCGCCCCCTTCCGGCAAAACATTTCAAATCTGAAGGAGGACCTGCTTGCCACAGCCAAAAACACTCACAAAAAATTTGGTTCAATTCTATGCATAACTTCATACACTTTTTGATGGTAGAATGGCGACATACAGACACACACACAGACACACGGACAGACAGACATTTTGTAAAAACAGGTTTTTTGGAATCTCTGACCCCTAAAACGTGTAAATCCGTCGAAAACCGGAAGTCGAAAAAATTTCGATTACAATACTTTCTTCTATTGAAAATGGAAGAAAGTAAAAATAGCACGTCAAAAAAGAGAGGTTGCGCAAAATTTCAAAGTGTCTCACTTAAGTTTCAGTTAGGAAAAATTTGATTACATGATGATATTGTTATGTTTCATTATAAACAAATAAGTGTATTTTTTTTATTTCTTACCCATCATACGTAGAATAGGGTAAATCTTGCAATCGTTTTGATAATCGAAAAAAAAAAAAAAAAAAATTGACGGATTTGCACGCTTCAGATACTGGAGATTCCGAAAAACATACGTAAGATTTTGCGCAATTTTTTTTTAGTTTTGATGGTGTGTGTGTGTGGGGGGGGGGGGATTGAGGCGTTACTATAGGCAGTGCTCCACTCATAAAACAACCAGGGCGTAGCTATGGGGGTGCTATGGGCGCATCAGCTCCCCCATGAAATATTTTGATCCCCTCCCCCCTGGAAAAGATTCCAAGGTCACTAAATAAATTTATGTTCCAAAAATTCAAAGGAAATTCTGCTTCAAAATCTAATTTAGTTATGAGGCCCTTTTACAGTTTTGCAGAATTACTAAATTGTATCTAAAATAAACGTTTTAATACTCCCTCATTCTATTTGCACATAGGAAGCTAACATTTTTGCAAGTTACTTACTCAAATTTTTCATCATCCTATTCTCTTCTTAGCATAAAATAAAGTTATTAAAACAATTTAATAAGAAACATACTATCTACAATGTGAATAGGTACTAATTTATATTTCTGCGTCAGAAAGAGAGAAACTAAAAATATGAGCCCTTCCCCCTACATTCTCTTGAGCCCCCCCCCCCCCCTATTGTTCACTTCCAGCTACGGCCCTGAAAACAACTAGAGAATATACGCTCTCGACAGAGAGTGAATGCTAGAAGAGAGTATACGCTATAGGTTTACTTAAAAATCTGTATATACGGATAATCTTTAAAAAAATCCAGGCTGTATACGATATACATCACCCCTCCTAAAAGTAAAGTGTCCAGTGCACTCTTATTTGGTGCGTTCGCAATTATATAAATATGTATTATCTGTAGTCGCCCTCTGGTCCGTCCGCCTGTCTGCATGTAACAGCGCAAAAACTATCCAACCGACTGGTTTGAAATTCATTGTATATAATAGTTGCAGAATTTCGAATTTTATGAAAAGTTGAATCAAAACTTAAAAAGATATTAATAAGAGCTTTCTCCATTCTATTAAATATCATCATACGTAGTAATCCAATGATAGATAATGATTCTAGGTTGCCATGATGATTATTATACTAAATACTACTATATGTAATTAATTCAGTGATATTCCATGATGAGTTATGATTCTAGATTTCTACATCCCCTTTAACCCTTTGCGGCGCAGAACAAATTCATTGCTTAAGTGCTGAAGTTGATGACTGACACCGGAATTTGAAAACAACTTTATTTGTAATTAAGAAAAAGCTATTTTACAGGAATTCGAAAAACCGAAAATTTTTAGATCAAAATTCCGGCGCCAATGTAGCGTTTTGGATGGGAATTAAAATTAAGTGGTTTCATGGGTATACCACCGCTCCACAAGGGGTTAAGATGGAGTCATTATTTCCACATTACTGAATTATATATATATATATATAGATTGCGTAATAAAATTGGTATTCACGCATTTTTGCACAAGAAAGCAACAGGTAACATATATTGTACCAAGATCTGAACATTTATAAAACTAGTTATAGTACAAACGCTCCTCATTTGCCACCTTTGACCCACAATTTCCGACTTGTTTTCCTTATGGCTGTTTCCTTCGATAATTTCAAGATCTTTTTACTTTTGTATAATTTTCGTTGTTCTTGTTTTTTCTATGAATGTTTACATATATATTTTTTAATTTTAGTTTTAGGACCGATTAATCCTGAAGAAGCGGGTTTCACTCTAACCCATGAGCATTTACTGCACGACCTGCCCAAAAGTGTATTTAAGACGCAGCCGAATGAGCTCCACGTGACACTTGGACTGAAAGAACAAGCTCCTATCGGCATCGACAATTTGAGCTGGGTCAGGCAGTACCCGTAAGTGTTACCCATCGACATACACTTTATTGTAGTAGAAGAGTCTTAAACCCGATAATTTTACTTGAAATTAACCCGAAACTTTAACTTAAGACAAAAACAGAATAATGTCCTAATTTCATGCAATTACGGAGTCTCTGATGGACGATTCACATTTTCTGGAATTAGGACCGTAGCTAGAAGTGAGATATAGGGAGGGGGGGGGGGTACTCATAATTTTTTTTCTCCTTCTTTCTGATGCAGAAAGATAAATTTGTGCATATTCACATTGTAGGTACTATGTTTCTTATTTTATACTAATTTAACATATTTCTTATTTTATACTGTTTATTATTTTATACTAAGAAAAGTGTATGGTGATGAAATTTTTGACTGTATAACTGGTGCAAAATTAAACATCATGTTAGCTTCATATGTGCAAATAGGATGAGCTATTGTTGAAACATTTATTTTAGTTACAGTTTAATAATTCTGAAAAACTGTTAAAGGGGGGGGGGGGGGGAGCTCAAAATATTTTACGGAGGGCTGAGCCGCCCATAGCACCCTTTTAGCTACTGCCCTGTCTCGAATACCTATATAATATATATAGGGTAGTAATTAACCCGAGGTGTTCAGAGCTCTCTAGCGAGTAAAGTATTGGACGAAACATAACCAAATTTCATGGGCATGCATAGTAGACCATGGGATTTCGATTTCTTTAAAATGAATAAATTAAATTAAAAATTAAAAAATCGCCACTAGGAGCAATTTTAGCGCTGTTTACCAAATAAATGCATTACTTTGCATAAAATCAGTTCTGTTTAGCGATCATGAGTACAAAAGGAAAGGATGGGAGAGTTTTCATCATTATCAACTCTCACCATACGGGACCATGCTTTGCTAGTCAAGCTGTGTTATCAGCAGAACGAGAATTGCAATGCTGCTTTCCCTGAATTTCGCCAATTAAAGAATTTGCGAAAAGGACCGATGAGCATAACAAATTTACGAAAGATGATTCATCGATTTGAAACTACGCGGCAACAAGGCCAAGGACCCAAAGTGACTAGTCAATAACAAGTTGACGAAGTTGTAACTGCTATTGTCGAACAAGAGATGAAAAATGTGCAGGGTACCATCAGCGCTTAGGCAGTATCTCAGCAGTATAAAATTGATCTGTACTGTATTTTTTGGCATTTAATCATTCAACATTTACACTAATACGCTTTTGATGCGCCAAAATTGCCCCTAGTGGCAATTTTTTTTTACTATCAAAGCATGATCCTGTAAGGTGAGAGCCATCGCAAAGTAGTTGGTCTGAGAATGATGAGAACTTTCTTAGACTTTCCTTTTATACTCATGATCGCTACACAGAACTGATTTTATGAAAATTAATGCATTTTAGTAGCTATACAACACTTAAATCAACCCTACTGGCGATTTTTTTAATATTTTTTTTTTTTTTTTAAGAATTCGAAATCCCATGGTCTACTATATGTATGCTAATCAAATTTGGTTGTGTTTCGCCCAAAGCTTTACTCACTAGAGGGCTCTGAACACCTCACGTTAATTACCAACCACCCTGTATATATAAGTATAAGCAAGCTACTCAGCTCTACCTGTAGCCGAAAGGTTCTTCTCTCAAAACTTGTAGACAGGAGGTGATGTGTTCAAACCCAATCGCGTTCATCGTCCTAATCGTTCGGAGTTTTCAATGTTTATCTCTAAAATTTGGATTCTGCACAAATACGGGTAAGGCTCCATTATAAGGAATCCTTAGTAGTGCACCCTTCTTCCATTTCGGAACATTTACCTCGTATAGATAACTGGCCATCATAAACAGCACACCTATGAAAGCTGTAGAATACATGCATGAAAAAATAATTTTAATACTTAATTTTAATTTTTTAGTTAATATTTTTTATTTGAAAGTCCCTTCCGTAAACATCCCTGCATCCAAAACACCCAATTTCATTTCACTGTCGTTTTAAACAATGTACGAGGTTTAGTCCCATAAATTCCCGACCAAAAAAAAAAAAAAAAAAAAAAGCACAATAATTTTGGGAAAAAAAATTTTATTTCACAAAATAGCCTTTTTTAGCTCGATACACTTTCACCAATGAGGTTCAATAGCTTCGATACCCTGTTTAAAGTGAGAACCATCGACCTCCTTAAGTTATCAACATCTCACTTCATTTCTTCATTTTTGACAAATCTTTTACCTTTCTGACATTTTTTTCAAGGTTGGTGCTTCCAATCACATCATTAATACCCTGTTCGCACTGGGATAGTTGAGTCACTTAACTTTAAGTCACTTAAATTTTTTGAAGCGGGATACCCGGAATTAGGCTTCACCTGTTCGCACTTGCTAAATATTTTAAGTGACTTAATTTGGCCAAACTGACATTTGAGCATGCGCATAAGTTCTGAAATTTGTAACTTCCAATGCTTTTTTTGTTTACACAGCAATTATCCCGACATATTTCAATTAAAAAATTAATTTCGTCATGCTCCTAATTTATTTTTCGGGAGGAAATAACAGGTTCAACATTTTCCATTTTTGACCTTTGATTACAAAAAAAACCCCACAAACACACGTGTTAAGCAATTGGGGTGAACAAATAACAATTTGAAATAATTTATAATTATTTGTAGGACTCAACTTCGGTAATTTAATAATCAAAATTAAATATTCTAAAATTCAGAAATAATAATTAAATATTCAGAAGGCATATTTCCACTCAACTCATAGTTAAGAGAGCAAGCTCACTTAAGCAAGTTTCAGAAACTTGCTCAAGCAAGAATCTTGATTCCGTGTACGATCGCTTCAAAAAACTTCAAGTTAAGTGACTTAACTTTCTCAGTGCGAACAGGGTATTAGTCTTCTTTTAATTTTTGCCACATACAATACAAAATGCAATGAAAGACAAGCCCGTTTTAATACAGGAATCTCAACACAGATGATAGAAAGTATATAACTATCATAAAAAATCAACGACAGATAAATAAAAGAAACTAATAACATACTTTATCAGACATTTGATACTGTAATTTCCCGCGTATCTGCCGCGCCTTAGATAAGTCGATTTCCTCCCAGAATTTATTTTAAATAAAATGTGACTTTGCGCGAAATTACGGTACTTAATGTGGCGTATTGACAACATTTTTGCCATTTGAAGCTACATTCAGTTTCGAAACTTTTTCCAAGTGACACAAATTGTTGGTCCATACTTTACAATTGCTGCAAATTGTCGCGAAATGATAAAGTTGGGAATGGCAGGATTGAGAAATGGTAGTTACAGAGGCCCCTCTACAATCTGCAGCGTATCTGAACAAGATTCTAAAAAGCTAACTGTTAGACTGCAGATGAGCCTTTGGTATGGCAAGGTAGACATTTTTCTTACCGTGGGATAGCATTTAGCCAACATTTGCTCAACTGTTTTATGCTACTTGGGCCATATCTTACTTGATGAAGGTATGTCGGAATTAAGAGAGTTAATTAATTTAGCTTTTGATGGTTGATTTTGAGATTTGTAAGTGAACTGGAGGTGTTTTTAGAAATTGTATGGAAATAAGTTTCAGAGAAAATCGTCACATAAATTTAGACTTAGGTTATACGGAAACCATTCTTTTGCCTTACTAATATATACATATATATTTAATTAATCTAATTATACGTTCATTAAATACGGTAACCCAGAAGTGGGTCCTGCATGAACCGTTATTTTAAAATTATGTTGCAAAGGCAAGATTTTTATTAAATTATTTGGGCTCCTCGTATCTTTCTTTGCATAAGCATAAGAAAATTGGAAAGAATCCGATATGTTCATTTCTTTCATATTAAAATTGAAGTCGATATTTAAGAAAGGAGGGAAGGGCACGGACGAATGTTATGTTGACGAATGTGCATGAGGTAGTCTATAGGTCGTTTTATAGGTCAAGATTTGCTCGAGGCCCATGAAAATTGCCTCTTTTCATCCTTTAATCAACGCCCCTGCTGGTTGCTAGGGCGATTTACCCTTTCTCTTTTTTCGATAGAATATATTTACTTCCTTGGCAGACAGCGTCGCTGCGAACTGGCGTTCAAGTCAAGGCTTTATGATAATAAGAACACCCTTGAACTACAGCCGCAGTTTTTGCGGTTCGTTGCTTCCTTCATACCTTCGAAGAAAACCTTCAATTTTCACGCAGGTAGCAGAAAAATCAGAAGGGGGGATCCAGACAAGCTGAGCTAACAAACCGACCTTGTCCACAGAAGATGAAAAAGAAACTCAGCTGTAACTGCCAAAGGAGGTTTCTAAGGTCGTATTCATTTCTTCCGGTCTTACTCCTTTTGTAAACAATTGATCGGGGCAAATCCCGCCTCCTGTGAAATAAAATGAAATAAAACGACAAGTTTTAATAAAAAATAATTCATTCATAAATCAGCCTTATTGTCTGGCGCGGAGTTCAGTGAAATGCAATATTGTAGTGAGTTTTTTTCTTTTTTTTAATGTGAAGATTGCCATTAAATTTAAATTTCAGAGAAAACGTTAGAAATAAAACGATTTAAAGAGACGCAATGATGAATTCAGGAAGAACTGTGTACGATTCCCCCCACCTCCTTTTCCCGTGGAGCGGCAAATTGTTTTCCAAGATGTGGAAAATTTTTGTTTATTATTACTAATGATCTAGAACAGCCATAATCAACCTGCGAGCCGCATGTTGCCTGGCGACTTTTTATGTGCGGCCCGAGGCTCATAATCATTATATTGCATTTTTAACACAAGCAAACTGATTGGTAAAGTTATCATACGAATTAAATATTTCCTACTGAGCGAAAAAATTGCCCAGCCCGGGAATCGAACCCAGATACTTGGCTTACAAGGCCAATGCTTTAACGTATAAGCTAAGTGGGCACGACAACCGGTGAGAATTTTTCGCTCAGATAACCGCGTAGGTCATAACATCTGGTCTGTCATTTAGACAACTCAACAGAATAGACTGCAGGTAAAGGAAATCCATAGAACGATGGGTACGTAGATAAATTGCATTTTTAACACAGTCAAACTGATTGGCAAAGTTATCATACAAATTAAATATTTCCTACTGACCGAAAAATTGCCCAGGCCGGGAATCGAACCCAGATACAATTTATCTACGTACCCATCGTTCTATGGAGTTCCTTTACCACCTGCGGTCTATTCTGTTGAGCTGTCTAAATGACAGACCAGATGTTATGACATACAAGCTTATTTGAGCGAAAAATGATCACCGGTTGTCGTGCCCACTTAGCTTAAATAGTAAAGCATTGGCCTTGTAAGCCAAGTATCTGGGTTCGATTCCCGGCCTGGACAATGTTTCACTCAGTAGGAAATATTTAATTCGTATCATAATCATTTATCCATATTTATACATTAATTGAAATGCGCATAAAAATATATATGATTTTCCTTTTAAATAATTTCGCTGGAAGATTATTATATATAACAACTAGTTGGATGTGTCAATCCCAAAACTTTCTTCTATCTCATAAGTACATTTTAATATTAAAAAAAAAAAAAAAAAAAAAGTGGTGACTCTAAAGTTACTCATTATCAAATTTCGTCGAATATTTGACCTAGCCTAATGAGATCTGGTATCCGAAAAGCCTAAAACGCAAAATTTAATTAATATTCTGAGAAAATGAGCTTAGTAGTGCCTTATGTTGGGTAATTTATACTAAAACCTAATAAGCATCTATTTATCTCAAGACCTAACAGAATCTGAAATTTGATGGAATTTCGTCCATTAGTTCTTGAGATATAGTTATAACAAAAAATTTGCAAAACGTAGCACAGCAACACCATATCTTGGACAATTTATGCCAAAAAAAGCGTCTAATTATGTTATGGTGTAAAAGAATCTGAAGTTTGATGAAATTCTGTGCATTAGTTCTTGAGATATAGCTAGTTAAAAAAAACCGTGTAAAATATAGTAGAGCAGCACCATCAGTTGAAGGATTTATAACAAAACGTAATTATCGTGTAATTATGTTATATGTCATTTTGTAACAAAATCTGAAGTTTGATGAAATTCTGTGCGTTGGTTGTTGAGATATAGCTATTGGAAAAATCGTGCAAAATTGCGCATAGCTGCATCACCTGTTGCAAGGTTAATACCAAAATGTAATCAGCGTCGGATTATGTTATATATTCTAGTGTAACAGAATCTAAAATTTGATGAAGTTCTCTGCATTAGTTCTTGAGATATAGCTATCGCAAAAATCGTGCAAAATGTAGCATAGCAACGCCACCTATAGAGCAGTTTACACCAAAACCTTATCAGCGGCTATGTATCTCGAGGTATTGCGGAATCTGAAGTTTGGTGAAATTCTGTGCATTAGTTCTTGAGATATAGCTATCATGAAAATCATGAAAAACGTGGCATAGCAGCGCCACCTGCTGGCTAATTTACAGCAAAACTTAATCAGTGTCTATGTATATCAAGGGGGTCACAGAATCTGAAGTTTGGTGAAATTCTGTGCATTAGTTCTTGAGATTTAGCAATCTTGAAAATCATGAAAAACGTAGTATAGCAGCGCCACCTGCAGGCCAATTTTCACCAAAAACCAATAGGCACTAATTCATATCAAGGTCTAACTGAATATAAAATTTTATTAAATTTCGAGCATTAGTTCTTGAGATAGAGCGCCCACAATTTTTTTGTCACATACAGACAGACGGACAGACTCACAGACAGACATTTTCTAAAAATAGTCAAAACGTGTTCAGGACCTTCTAAAACGTATGAATCCGTCGAAAACCGGAAGTCGAAAATTTTCATGAATCCAATACTTTCTTCTTGTAAAGATAGAAGTAAGTAAAAATAGATTTTAATTGAAAATTATATTAAAAGCTATTTCCTTAGTCAAAAGTTCTTTTTACATGCAGTTCTATTTGTATTACTATGATGTGCACATTTCTTAAACTTTGGCAATATAAAACATCATTCCAAATTAATATCCTATATAATTCTGCAATTTTTTTTTTTCATTGAGCAAAATTTAGATTTTATTAGAAAAATCTTATTGTAGTCAAAAGCCGACAACACAAAACCCTATGTCATCGAGAACAAGAAAAATTTCTTTATTTTATGGAAGAGTAGTAATAGAGGAATCTAATGATCCATGTCTGCCGGAAGTGAAGTGGCGCGTAAGCCAAAAATTGATACCACTAGTGGTTGACTCGTAGGTTTAGCATTGTGTTTGTCCTTCAATCAAAAGTATGAAAACATGGAAAACTGGATGCAGGAAGACACAATGCTAAGCTTACGAATCAACCACTAGTGGTATCAAATTTTGGCTTATGCACCCCCTTCGCTTCCGACAGACATGTATCATAAGATTCCTCTTTTACTACTCTTCCATAAAATAAAGGATTTTTTTTCTTGTGCTCGATGACATAGGATTTTGTGCGGTCGGCTCTTGGACTATTGCAGATGCTGCATTGTTATAATTATATGTTTCATATCTATTATATAGCAAATACTACTTTTTAGGGTTGAGTTTTTGTTGCGGAAAAAAATTGACACAGAAAACATTTCATATTTCTAATTTTAAACAGCAAAATTTATTACTTGGAAAGAGTGGTCTTAAATTTTTTGGTAAAATTTTTTACACAACTAATGTCCTACTCTACAGGTAATATTAAGTTTGTTATATTGCATCGTTAGACTACTTATGCTACTTAATTTTTTTAAAATCTTTTCATAAATGCGTTGCTGCCCGCCTAAAATCTTAAGCTTCTGTTTGCGGCCCACCTAATGGTCCGAAACTTACTCCCAGTTTTGTTGAATCAACAAAAATTTGTTTGGTCCAACAAATCTTTTCCTTTAAATATGGGTCAATGGAAAATTTTGTTTGAATAAACAAAAAATATTGTTAATTTTTTTTTCAATTTTCCGTTTGCAATTTTCATCCGAAATGCATAATAACGTAATAATAACGTCATTGATCCGTCTCAATTTTAAAAGTTTTTATTATCCAAAATTTATGTTAATCTTTTGTAGCTATATAAGCCAATTAAACAAAATTACGTGAGAGAGTTATGGCTATTGCACACCAATTTAAATTTTGCAAAAACAATAAAATTTTGTTGGAGTTACAAATTGAAAATACAAGACTTTAGAATGACTCAAATAAAATTGATGAAATTTTGTTAAAATTTTATAAAAATGTAAACAATATTTTTTTTTGTCTGAGCAGCAAAACCGATTTTTTACTTTAACTAAAAAATTCGCTTAAAACAACCAAAATGGTCTCAACAAAGCATGTTTTGTAGTTTTAATCAATTCCTTTTCCTGGGTGTATGCGGCCCGAAGGAAAAACAAGTTGGAAATTGCACGTGAAGCGTAGCAAATTAGGTGCGTTCGTACGATAACGAAGTTTTAAAAATATTACTTTCATATATCAATCTCATAAAATTGTAACTAGTGAATTACACTTAAAACGCTCATCAAACAATGTTCTCCCTATACCATTATGTAATGGAATACTTTTGTGTGGCCTTGTAAATCAATAACAAATGTTCTTTGCACCACAAATTATGTAAGATGTATATTATAATATGTACTTCATAGTTGCATATAAATTTTATTAAGTTCGCATGAGTGTAACACGATTAAAATGCATTTGAAACATTTTTTCCCATTGACCGTAATGTAACGGAATACTTTTGATTGTCCCTGTAATCAATCTATGCATCCGATTTTCATAAAATTTGAAATGACTCGACAACATTATGTAATAATTACGTATTTTAAATTTCAAACGATTCGGTTGGGTAGTTTTTGCGTTGTTATATGCGGACAGACGGACGGACGGACAGAACGACCACTATAGGTGCTACGTATTATATAATTACGAACGCACCTAAAAAAGGTTGAGTATGGCTTGCTAGATACAGGTGGTGCTTAGACAATTCGAGCAACGGCCCGGTGCGTCAGATTAACTATGCCATTATAACATTTTAGATTTTTAACTTTGTTGAATATAAGGCAAGGAAAATTATTATCAATTATTATTACCTTTTTTTTTAACAAAAGGAATTGTTTTAATCAACAAAATAAATCTAGATTAACTTTGTCTCACAAACTTTATCCGTATAAAATTTTATCCTCAACATGTGCAATGTATGTCTTTTGCATAATATTTAGTAAGTTTATTTGTTTAATGAATACTGAAAACATTTTCTTACTTTTGGAAAGTTCGCTAAAAATAATTCTATGAACTGAAATGTTTTAAAAACACATGGTGAACTGCAGATTATTTTTGCATTTTTAAAAATACCTTCATAACTTTTTTAGTTTTAGCCACTTTATAAATCTTCCATTATTTTTTTTTCTTTAAGACGTGCAATTAAAAAATAAAATCTTTATTACAAAATAAATCGCATTAAAAGACAAAAAGTTATATCTATTAATTTAGTACTTTAACCCTTTGAGGGGCAAAGCAATTCTATTCTTAAAATGCTAAAATGATTGATTGACACCAGAATCGAAAAACAAATTTATTTTAAGGGTGTATTTCGATTGAAACTGCTTACTTTCCGATTTATTTTTGAATTCATTTTTGCTCTCAAATACACCAAACTTTCAAAATCTCTTGTTTGGAAAGTACATAAGGTGCCGTGATTGTCGATTCTTTGATAAATGCAGAAAATATTGCAAAAAAAGCAATCAAAAACGGCATTTCGAACCGATTTTTCCCAAGCGAGAGATCTGGGAACGAAAAAAAGGGTCATATTGATAAAGTAATTATTTATAACTCAAATTCTAATGAATTGAGCGTAAAAAGACATCACACAGCACCTCATACATCCCTTCAAGAATCCCCTCACCAAGTTTCATGTTTCTACTTTTAAAAATGTGTCTGAAATTGTATCGGAAAATTTCGAGCTGTTGAAGGTGGAAAACCATTTTTTCGAATATACCCTTAAAATAGATAAAAACTTTTCTTCACGTACTTGATAAAATTAAAAATTTCTTTCCAAAATTCTGATGTCAATGTAGCATTTTGCAGTTAAAATTAAGTGGTATATATTTTATACCACCGCCCTTCAAGGGATTAAATATTCGAATTAGTTTATAGTTTATATACTAGTGGGAATCAGGGGCTTAAAAAAGAAGTATCTGAAGGAAGAACTTCAGGGATGTCGGCGGGAACATTAATTAAATATTACATAGATTTTAACATAGATTAATTAGATTAGCAGAGGGAAGGGGGGTGGAATTCAGATTTTGTCTGGGTGAAAAATCTGCCTTGGACCATTTTAGATGTAGATAAATTATAAAAATGCGAATTCTCGCTGAACTTAGAATGATCCAACTTCCCATCTCTCTCCGAGATAAATGTACAAATTCAATAACTCTTTCAGGGGCAGAAAAATTACGTTCGTAAGATGTTGAAATAATTGACTCATACCAGAATTTTTAAAGGAATTTGCTAGAAAATATAAATCTGCTCTTTAACTCTTTTATTATAAAAACAAACTTTTCTTCAAATATTGTTGGTGCCGAGGAAGATTCATTCTGTTCTTAACCCTTTCGGGGCTGAATTTTTTTTCAACTTTTAGAAAAAATTACTTTTACATTAATAACATTATCACTAGCTATCCAAATAGATTAATTAGTCTAACGAATATTCACTGTCTGAAAGATAAACGAAGGTAATTGTTTTGCGTACTGTTAAATTCACATTCATATGACAGTAGGATAAGGAAGAATTTTTTCAAGATGTTTAGAAAATATTGTATTAAAAAAAAATTTAACTTATATTACAAATTCCTAATACTTTTTGCGTTTTATTACACATATTTCTTTCAAGAAAGGAATTTTTATTTTAAATTTAAAGAGTGAAATATGTATTTAAAAAAAAAAGAATCGTAAACAGCATACAGAGAATTTAGCAAATAATAATAATTATTATTATTACTAAATGCCTAAACTTAATGAAGTTATATAATAAGTGCAGAGACGTATACTATACTAACATGCAGTGGCGCCAACTTATATGGGCCCATGGGGCGCGAGCCTACCCAATAATTTGGTATATCCATCCACCCATTATTAATTGAGCCCACTCAATATTTTTGTTTTTGTTCAAAATTTTTTTGAGCCCATCCAATATTTTTCAAAAGTTGGCGCCACTGCTAACATTACTACTTGTAAGTAGTAGCGAAAGTCTTTTTTAAAACAAAATAATTGAAACATATAACATTAAAACATATGTACTATTAACAGTACACTAGACCCAAAAGGGTTAATCATTCAATAAGAAAGAAATGGAATCGTAGGTTGAGACAAAGTGCTTTAGAAATAATTTCATTACAGATAGTAAATTGAGAAGAATCGGCATTTAAAATGATAAAGGCACAGGAGGATTCCAGTGAACCAAATATCCCTGAATAAAAAAATCTTTGAAATCATAAAGTAAATTTCACACACAAAGAAATTACATTTTCTGTCAAATTTCATAAAACCGAAATACTCTTTAACGATATGAAATCTTATTTGAAATTAATACAAATGTGATTGAAATTAATATGCGAGGTGAAAAATTTAATTATTCAATAAAGGTGTTCAAAATAAAAATGCGACTTGCAGAGTGGATGTTGCGACCCTTGATTTGTAGATTTACTATTTAGAAATGTAAGCAATATTCATAGTGCTTGTTTTATTGTCTTTTTTTTCTTCTTTTGTTCAAGAGATAAATTATCAAACATTTGAAAATGGACAATAATAGTTTTTAAGACAATACAACTATCTTAAAAAGAAATGAAAAAAAAAAAAATCTCATTTGAAGCAATAGCTTAAGGCTCTCTCGTTCCTACGCCTTTGTCCCCATTATTAACTGAATATTTTCTGAATATATTTTTATTGAAAAATTTTCTTAAACTTTCGAAAATGAACATTTTATTAAATTTTTATTCAAGCAGATTTCATCATGACAACCCAATTATTATTCACAGCATGTTTCGAATTCCAACTGTGAAACGAAAGATTAAATTTACGAAAAAAGAAAAAAATAATCTTTTACTATAATTAATGCTAGTAAACTGGTAAGAGTGAAAGAATTAATCTTAAAAAACTTATCTTGCAGGTTAGCAGTGCAAGCGAAGGAAGTTTATGTCATTACCAACTAGAAGTACAGGTTTTCCTGTAATATAACGTTTGTTTGGCAACATGAACTGACTTCAGAGAAGTGGAAAACGGATGGATATGTCATACCGTTTTCCGATGCTTAATATTTCATTAATCATACTACATCTGCTTGAATTATTCTTTGAAGCATATTAATTATATTGTAATTCGGATGACAAAAATGAAATTCTGTAAAGAAATGTTATATGCATTATAAAGGTGCCAAAATGTGCATTCAAATATGCACTGATTCTTTTCTTTTAAATATGCACTTGTAAATCTAAACTTATCAAGTTTACTTTTTATCTATTTTCTAAACTAGTTGTTGGGGAGCCCGTAATACTTACCTATGATTGATATGGAAACTATAAAATATGAAAATAAAACATGAAAAAGCTACTTATAAAACGCATGGCGATTCCAAAATAAAATTTAAACGTATATTTGAATATTTTTAATACACAGTGATGCTTTTTAAAAGAATTACGGGTACTACTTGATTAGCCCGTCGACCAATTTCGACTACAATACAAACGAAAACTATTAGCAAATTATACAAATTTACATAATTTTTATTTTAAATAACAAAATGACAAATAAATTAGTAAAAGATTAATAATGCTACAAATAAAACATCGAATTAAAAATCACTTGATGACGTATTGAACACATGTAACGTGTTTAATGTAAAATGAATGTGACATTTACGATAAGCCATTATTGGTATTTAATCTTAGAGATTAGTGGTAGTATTTTGATCGACGGAATATTCAAGTAATACCGAATTGCGTAAAAGAAGCATCTTTGCAACTCCAAAAATGATAATTACATTAACTAACAGTTTACCGTGTTGTATTAAGCATTCCATTTCCATTTAAAATATATTTTTGAATTGAAATCTGAATGAAATACATGGTTATGAAAAATTGAAGAATGTGGAAAATATTATTATAAATATCTCGTCAATTAATTATCCGATCAACTTTATTCTTTATGCAAAATTGATGTTTTTTTATTGTCTTTTGCATCCTTAAAATAATAATTTAAAAAAAAGAAATTTTTTATGTACCTTTCATCAAAACGAACATTCCGAGAATCCGAAAAAATAGTTCCGGATTTTATGGAAGAGTAGTAATAGGGAAATCTAATGATCCACGTCTGCCAGAAGTGAAGTGGTGCGTAAGCCAAAAATTAATACCAGTAGTGGTTTACTCGTAGGTTTAACATTGTGTTTGCCGTACAATAAAAGCTATGAAAACATGGAAAACTGGGAGCAGGAAAACACAATGATAAACCTACGAGTGATCCACTAGTGGTATTAATGTTTGGCTTACGCACCACTCCACTTCTGGCAGACGTGGATCATTAGATTGCCCTATATCTACTCTTCCATAAAATAAAGGTTTTTTTCTTGTGCTCGATAATACAGGTTTTTGTGCTGTCGGCTCTTGGACTATTATGTTTCTTAACAAATATACATTAAACTTTTTTTTAAATTTTATTTTAAATATTTTTGAAATAACACAATTCTGGTTTGCGCCGTATTATACTACTAAAGAATGTTAAATAAAGCATGAACATCTTAGATATATCCCAGTTCATCCATTTAATTAAAGTTATATAGTATGAAAAAAGTTTTTAAATTTTTTTTTAAATGAAACCTTTTTAAGATTATTTTACTATCCCAAAGAAGAAAAAAAAAGAAAGAAAAGTCATGCATAAAGAATATATTATGAAGCATTTTTCAATCCATTTAGAATGAAACAAAATTTTCCCATTTAATGCTTGAAAGGTGATATTTAAGTAAGCGATTTGGAAAACGTGTATATAAACACATCTGAAAATACAATTTCAATAATTACCATCTTAGTTGGAAAAGTATTCGAATTCTTTTGTGAAACTTTACTTAGTTCTATATATTTTTATGTATATTACATACATAGTATGTTTGCATAACGCAGTTGAAAATTTTCCTTCAGTACTTTCCGTCAGTAAATGAAAATGATCTTTTTTATGTAACCCTGTATATGATCTACAGAATTCATACACAACAAGTAACACGTATATGAAAAGAAAAAAAAAAAAAAAAAAAAAAAAAAAAAAAAACATAGTCACATTTAAAAGACCACTTTCATAAATAATCGTTTATAGACAATATTGTAACCCGTTTCTTTTGTGTGTCCCTGTGGATGAAAGATAAATACTATTCAATAGTATATGTCTATTGTGCTGTGATTATATCAATTTCAAATTTGTTTGAATAAAATAATATGATTAAAATATGTTGCAAATGATTTTTCTTCATTGACATAGACCATAATAAAGCAGAATTATTAAAATATAAATGTTAGCACTCCATTTTCAATATTGAGCATGCTATAGTATTCTTCAATGACATATATCAAGTACGTGACAACCCAAGCGTATTTACATGAGTTAATCTTTTCCGGCACACTGTGCCCGGTCTGGGATACCTAATTTTAATTCCAAACTTGTAAACGGCACCAATAATATTTTAGTTAAATTTTGCTCTTACTATAAAAGCTCAAATTAAGGAATTGAAGGTATCTAAAAAATTTGTTTGTGAATTCCGGTGTCGGTCGATAATTTCTCATTTTACTACAGATTTTGTCGTGCCGGAAAGGGTTAAATCACAGGAAAAACCAGACTGTCAGACAAAGCCATATCACAAACACATATTTACGAAATATAAAGAAGAAAACAAAAAACTTTAGCATGTCTGAATAACAATATAAATTTTTAGATGTGATGTCGAAGATCTTCAGAAGCAACACTTATTTCTTTTCATTTGATACCTCATTTTACACTTTTTTTTTTACTGGTTTAGAAGAAAATTTCAGACCTCGATAAAATCTGTGAATCGAAATGTAGCATTAATTTTCGTTTCATTTGACAGATTGTCGTTTCGATCTAACTCCGGCCGGCAACTGGAGGTCCACATCCGGACCGCGGAAGATCAAACCCTGGACCGCCAAAAATGATCAATTTGAATAAATAATTTATTAATATTTCCATATAATAGATACGCTTGAGCGATTGCAATGTTTCTTATACTTTACAAGTATTAACGCGATAAATTTCGTCTGAGAGGAAGGTGATTCATCTTATCGGTCCATAGATAGCGATCCTATGCGGAGCTTTCATTCATTTGCATTGTTGTTCAGTTTTAAAAAATCTTTACTTCAAATACAGATAATTAACTTGTAAAAAGATTTTTTTTTTTTCAAATGTATAAAACTGCATCTCCTGAAGAATTTGAGGGTAAAGCTAACTTAAAAAAATTATAAGATTATAAATTATAAGATTAAAGATGCATGAGGCTCAAGGTCTAGCACCTTTTTTGCGACACTCGCTTCAAAATAGTAGTAAAAAGCAAAACTGAGAAATTTCATTAGTGGCCAACGGTTAGTAATACCAGTTTTATAAGTGGCTACCTTGTTTAAACTAGTGGCCACTTTTAAAATAAAAAAATACTAAATGGTAAATTTTTGTTAAAGTTTAAATAAGTATGTTAAGTAAGAGAATGAAATTTAGACAATTCAGCAGACTTGTATGTTTCCATTTTTTTTTTTAAATATAGTTCAGGCTCTCTCAAAAGGCGTTCATGTAAAACATCATCACGTAGACCTTGTATAATATGATCCTTAACGTTAAGCTCATAAGCTGTAGAAAATTCACACTAGTCAGCTTGAAATTTAATTTCAGTTACAAAAGAGTCAAAATTTATCCAGGCCATTGGATTATTTTATTAAAAACAAACTTAGCAAGAGTAAGTTACGATAAGGTTTGTAATGTTCGTCAAATTTGTCCAAAACATTTTTTACATTCCTTATTTGACCACTAGTAAGAGCCGTAAACTGAAATGTTAACTAATCTTTGCACGAAACTTTGTCGGTAATGTTGAGTAATAATGCGATCCATGTGTATCGTCACCTTCTATATGATATTTGACAGTTGTTTCAAAAAGTTCATATTTTTGACGCCAGTCCATCCAGGCTTTTGCTGGATGCCAGGAACGAATTGTTCCATTTGCAAAAAAATTGTGAACCAGGCTGTCTCAGATTGCGTAAGTAGAATTTAGCAAGAAAATTCATTAATTCGATGATAAATTAATTAATTACTACTATAATTTTAACTTCTGACACCATGACATATTTAGATGTTAAGTGACATTAGTTGAGTATAGATGCAGAAGATGGATTAAATTAGATTAACTTTATTCAGAAGAGATCTGCATGGTTGTGCGGGAGATGGCGACGAAAAGTCAACAACAACAAATCAGTTATGGGAACAGTTATAGTTAAAGCTTATATCAAAGAAGAAAATTTTACTTATTTTGAAGAAAATTTTACTCTCTCCTTGTTGGATGGTGCATTCTAAGATGACCGCTTAAAAAAATTTTTAAGAATCATTTTTTCTCATTTTGTAGATCGGTGGCTTAGTGCTAGATTTGCTCTGATAGATTTTTTTCTGGGAATATATTCGAGGAGTTTTCACTATGGATATTGCATATCATTATTTATAACATTTGTAACAATTTTTGTTGTTTTTATTTCAAAATCGAATGTTATGGCTTTCTTTTTTCTTTTTTTTAAATTTATTTTTTGTCAGTTATTTATTTTTATGACAATAAAAAGTGTTTATTACAACTACTAAATTGTTATAAAATTATTTAATTCTAAAATATGGCCTACCCCAACGTTTGACAAGCCTACTCATCTTCATATGTGTGTGAATATATAACCACGGTTCGAGAAATTATGTATGAAGTAAATTTGGAATGAACCTTGTGGTTATTAATCAATAAAAGACAAAGAATGTTGTCCACTTTTTTTTTAAAGAATTTTTTATCTGCCCCCCCTCATCCCTTCTCTATTCAGGGTAAATGCAACAATACTTTATTATTGTTCAGTGCATTATGTAACAAAAAGCTAATATACAATATTTTTAAATAGTAACTATTTCTTTTAAGTGTTATTTCATATAAAGTGAAATTTTATTGACTGCTCTTCAGAAAGTATTCGAAAAATAAATGTAACCAGTTTTGTATATCATTCCAAACAAGAGAAATAAATTCTAAAAATCAAAAAAATTTTACACTTTGATACTTATATCATTAGAGGAGGGGAGGAGGGAGGGGGTTCGAGGGATGATAACGTATGATATCGGAAAGGGGGGGGGGGAGGTCCAAAATTACTAAAAAGTTGATAACGTTACATTTGTACAGCTCATTACGAGCATTTTTTTCCTCTTCTGAAAGGGTTACTGGTGTGATAAGAAACATCACACAGATAACTACAAAGTGAAATGAACGATATCCATGTTAGGGGTGACTGTCATCGCGGTGTAGATAACATTAAATCTTAATAACATGAAATCTGCTAATGAAAAGACATATTTTCGTGTTATGTTGAACGTAAAATTAATACATATCAAGTTAAGTTGAATTGGTTACAATATTTTTTATTTATTTTAAACAGCCTTAAATTGTTTTAGAAGTGGAAATGAAATCTTAGTCTTTTCAAATTCCACTAGTTTATTATCAGTTCTTTTCAGGTTAAGTCTTTTTATTTATTTAATTTACCGAATTTCAAAGGGTTCACCACACTACTCTAGTTATTTATTTTCTTTTTGAAAAAAAACCGAAATATTGCTCAAATTACAGCTGCTCTTGTCAACCTTGAAAGGACGTGCATTTAGACACGAATTGCGTAAAAAATGTTGTGCTTGAGTTGCTTTGAAAATAAACACACATGCCCGAATAATTTTAGAAGAGGAAAACATTTCTTTAAATAAGAATTACATATGCTGACTTTGGTGGAAAAAATTATTTGTTAATAAATATGTATGCGACTGGAATATGAAATAAACCAACAAGAAAACTACGTGAATTGAATTGAAAGTTCGAAAATACTATTTTTATTTTACATTTATCATTTCAAAACTGCCTTTAAAGGAGCTCGTCAATCAGATCTCAAAATAACCTGCCTAATGTTGACATTATTTCTACCAGTGTCGAAATGGCACATTTTAAAAGATTTCAATTTATGGTTTTTATTTGTAATATTTTTAGATTGAAACAAGTATAAATCATTTTTAATATATTGAAGACATCTTTATGCACATTGCATTCAAAAACTACTTAGCTAAATAAAAAATTTAAAATGATGTCACGAGACACCGGTAGAAATAGAAATAGTGTTAAATCTATAAGGTAGTCTGAAGTATGTCTTGTGACATGACGTACCTCTTTTAGCAACGGACTGAAGGTGCCGTTATCTAACATCCGTTGCCATTGAATACATAATGTAGTTAAAATGAAAGAATTTTGATGAAAATCTCATTTTATTTTCTTTTTCTTTCAGTTATTATTAGACAACTAGAAGATAGCCCGTCAAAATGACGTGTTTGCATTTTTAAAGGATGATAAAAAATTACAACAACTGTGGCCAATCATAGCCACTTTTGGGCTGAAAAAATTTTGATAAATACAGCGATTAAACTTGGAAAAAAAAAGAGAAAGAAAATTTCAATAGAAATCTGCATTTAAAACTATAGCAAGACTGTCTGGTGGATGGGGGTGGAGATTATAACGAAATTTAAAACGCACTCGCGGTTTGCTTAAATAAAAAGTTTTAATTAAATATTGTTTTTGAAATCGTGAAAAGATTTCAAAGCGAAGTAAAATGTAGTGACGTCATTTAATCGCTCCCACTGTAAATCTGACCATTGAGAACGCTCCATTACGACTATGGAACGGTTTCATTGGTCAGAAAATAGATTGCCTTTAAAATCGGAGGTAACCTTTCACAATGTTTTTTATAGATTTGAAATTCTCAAGAGTCATTCACGGCTGTAAAGAAAAAAAACTAAAGCAACCCGAATATAAAAAATTTAACAATATTGCATTTAAAACGCACCTCCGCTTTCCTTTAATAAAAAGTTTTAATTAAATATACTTTTTGAAATCGTGGAAAGATTTCAAAGCGAAGTAAAATGTAGTGACGTCATTTAACAGCTTTTACTGTAAATCTGACCAATGAGAACGCTCCATTACGAATTACGACTATGAAACGTTTTCATTGGTGAATGAGTTTCTTTTTCTCGTGGATAGGTTGACCCCGGAATTGTTATACACGGAGGGGTTTTATATATATAATATTTAAGAATGTTTAATCATAGAACATTCCATTACATTCAGCATTTATTACAAACTTGAAATTTTTAGCCTTGACAATTCCAAACAAATCTTAATTTAGAAAGTTTTAAAAAACGTTTTCGCTTATTTCACCCTTTTAAGTTTCTAATATTTTAGAAATCGCTCTTGGGGAACATTTAAAAGTAACTAACATGCCGATTTTTAATCTAAAAAATATCACAGAAATTGTAATTTTAGATCATTTTTCATTCTTACATTCCATTTACCCTTACATCCCAAGTTGGAGTCATTGTAGGGATGCTCCAGCTGAATCTGTTTCTTCTTTAGTGTACATCTGCAATGGTGAATAATATGAAATAATTTATGCAGCTGCATTAATTTCTTTCCTGTGTGATATCTTGTCTTGGTAGTACAGTAGAACCTCGATTATCCGAAGTAATTGGGACCGACTCTACTTCGGATAATCGAATTTTTCGGATAATCGAGAATTCGTCAAAAATCATCTAGTTTAATGTATAGTATCGTCATTGAACAGTTATTATGACTTATTTTAACTGTTAAATACTAAATTAAAATTATAAATGAAGATAATTTATTTCTGAAACAAAAATTTACAATTGTTTAAATGCAAGGTTCATCTGAAGTCGTCTGATTGGAAATATAACAGCAGAAAAAAGAGAACAAATATGAATTCTGGCCAGCTACCAAAAGTGACCATATCTAAAGGATCGTCCTAGTAGGGATAGAAAGAGACTAGCAAACGGGTGATTTTTCCTTTCTTCCTTTTCCCTTTTCTGGAATTGAATTATCCACAAAGGATAAGTGACTTCCTCCCCCCCCCCCTTCAAATTCTGCTGCAATGAAAATTTCTCTGTTCTTGAGGTGACAAAAGAGCTTAAAGTTCTTTGCACTTGCTTACAATCAGAGGGTGCAATAAATTCGATTGTTCTGGGACTCGGCAGTATGGCCTTCCAAATCCCGAAATGGGGTATGTTTTTGTTTAGAACAGGGATGTTTGAAAGTGGGGAAGAGTACACTCACACCGTGACTTGAGCTTGCGAGAAGGAATTCTCAAAAAGGGAATTACAAAATATTTATTTGCACTCATACTTTGGAAGGACGGTTTGCGTACAAAAGGAATGCGGGAAAACCCCCTTAAAAATGCATATTTGTTAAGAAAAATTTTTGGATGATAGTAGAAAGTGAAAAACAAAAATGCAAAAAAAAACCGACTTCGGTCAACGGAGAGTTTCGGTTAATCGAGGTTCGAATAATCGAGGTTCTACTGTATTTGAATTTGTGTAATACATATTAAATAAAAAACACTTTTTATTAAAATTTTTAATTAATTGCACGTAGATTATTTTTTTAAAAATCCAGATTCAGTTAAAACTTAAAATGTATTTGAATTGAAGAATCTTTTATAATTCTTTTATAATATATATTTATAACCTTAATATTTCTGATAAGAATGTTTTTTCAACAAATGAAAGCTCCCTCTCACACTCAGGCGCACGAACGAACATAGAGAGGGGGAAAAAAAAAAACTACGTATTTGTGAGAAATACAGTTTTTAAATTTGGGAGCGGAACTTCTGAAAAATTTTAATGATTTTCAGAATTCTGAATATTTTTCTTTAATGCTTGAAGTTGTAGAACTATTTTCAAATTCTCAACATGTATGTGCTTAAATTTGTAAACAAACTTGGTTGTTTATTAACGCTTTTCCTTCTTCCTATTAAAAATACTACGTTTATTGTAGAATAGAGAATGGAATGAAAAAAGAAAAAAAAAAGAATTGCTGCCGATCACTCACACCTTATCATCAATCGTTCTTCAGAAAAAAAAATAAAAAAAAAATAAAGGAAAGAAAAGGTAAGAAAATGTTAAAACAAGTTCAATCCCACGACTTTGATTAATTTCATTACTGACAACTTTATCCTATTAGCCAACCTTGAATGTCTTTTAGAATTTAAATTCATCTGTTGCAGGATTTCCGATTTGTTCTGTAAGGAAACGCCTGAAAAATGGAAACAACTAAAACTGATTAGTTCAATACGTGATATTAGTTCTGACATCTGATTAAAAGAACTCATAAAATTCAACTTGATCGCACTACAGATTTCATGAAGGAAAGAGACATTCTAATAAAAGAAGCATTACATCCAAGCAAGTTTTAACGATGCTGACTCTTTGGGAGTAAAAAATGCGACATTTGTTAATTAAAGTTGTCATGACGACTTGATGTTACTTTTCTCCCCCTACAATTAAAAAAGTTAGATTCCACTCAATTTTTTAAAAAATACAAATGTTTCTCATGAAAATGTAATACCATATTTACTCGTGTACACCACGCACGCGTGTATAACGCGCAGCCCGTACTTTACAACAAAAAATGGCGATTTTTTAAAATCTCGTATATAACGCGCACCATAAATTTAATATGCAAATGAATGAATGACTAAATGAATTTCAGTACAGAAAGTCAAAACAAACATTACATGAGGTCAAAAATAAGGCGAAAATACATTTTTAGACTCCGGGTAGGGAGTGAATGACAGGGGGTAGGTTTGAGTGACGCCAGTGAGAATTGCTAATTAGCGCTTATATAACGTTAATCTATAAAAAAGTGTAAGGAGTGAAATAAAGATGCAGTAATACTTCAATTAAAGTATATTTTCCGAGTGATTATATCTTCTTTGAATACATTTCTTGATTCATATGTGCATCCGTGTGAGTATATCCAGCAGTAAAAAAATATTCCGTGTATAACGCGCATCTAGGAGTTTTGCCCTATTTTTTTGAAAAAAGTGCGCGTTATACACGAGTAAATACGGTATATACCCACGAACGAAAATACATAATAACCTCTTTCGAGTTACTCACGGTTTCTAAAAGCGATCTGTATCTGTTGAAACCTTAGAAACCAACATGTTTTCGAGATTTAAAGAAACCTCTTGACTCCATTGTTTGCTTGGAGAAGTTACATCTATTTTATCCTCAGAGCGAAATAGATGCTGCGAACTGCACTGCTTGAAATCTTCTATTTTTTACACACTTTGTTATTGTGATTTATTTTGCTAAAAATGGGCAGTAGTTTACATCTGACCACCACATTTATCTCTGATAATTTTAACTATTACACTATTGAGTTTTAGAAACTTCGAAACAGCTTTCTGCCTTTTTTTACACGCATACAGTGTTTTTGTAAAGCCACGGTGCCTTTTTAACAGGTCGCTGGAGATATACGAAATAAGATGGAAATATAAAATCTTCCCGAAATAAAAGAAAAGATCTCCAAATTCCAAACCCATTCAGGACAGTTCGATGTGACTTCCATTTGTTGTGTCACACACATCTCAACAATATTATAATTTTTCCCACAAATAGTTAAGGATGCCTGGTACAACACAGTATATAACGACTGTGATTCCTTTTTTCTAATGAATATCACATCGAACTGCACTGAACAGATATAAACTTGAAGAGTTTTTCTTTTATGTGATGAAGATTTCATATTTCCATTTTGTTTCGTAGATTTTTTGCACCGGTCAAAAGTGTACCATGATTTTGCGGACGCACTGTATATTCATTTGTGCTCTTTTCGCTTTATCCATGTATTTATTAATGTAACGGCGGCAGCACATAATTCAGTCCTCCTATTTTAACTGACTTATGCCCATATTCACCATCTACCTCCGTCGAACGTTGAAATGAAATTACCTGGTTGGACATGATTGCAACCTAAGTCAGAATCAGATTAATGATCCAATATCGTTTGAGCATTCGACCCAAGGTTGAGGTTGATGGTGACAGGGATGCCACGCCACCTGGAGAACCTGGAAAATCGGGAAAACACAGGGAATTTTAAATCTCCTCCCAAAACAGGGAAAATTCAGGGAATTTTTTAAAAAATCCTAAAAAATCTGGAAAACACAGGGAATTTGCTAATGGCAAATTATAACATTTCTAATTAGCCTTCATACACGCATATATTTTTTCGCACTCAACATGGAATAAATGCGTTGCAGTACAGGGAAAATACAGGGAATTTTTTTTTTAAGATTAGAGTGGCAATCCTGGGAGATGACGAGCATTCGACGATTCGTAAAATTGAATGACGAAATACGAATAATTTTTCAGACCGGACTAGTAATATTTATTTGGTTTTATTAGCTATGTTCTTTTAAATTTTCTTTATAACATCTTGCTTGCAGGATCATGCTTATTATTAGAGTTTAAATTTTTATTTTGTTTTCATTTTGTAGGCAACATCTTGAAGTTTTATATCTAACTAAGAATTTGTTTACTATTAATATAAGTTTCAGATACAATGTTTATTAAATGTTCAACTTGGTTATTCTGCCCCCATTATTTTTAATGTTTAAGCGCATTATTGCAGTTGAAATGGTTGTTTGTTTTATTAGGTGCATTTAAATGAAACAAACATTTCTTGCCCCGCGAAACGAATGTCTAAATAGGCAAACCAGGGTAGTCTTATATATTATAAAGCACAAACGTAACACTAGATGTTGCGACATGCACCACGGCTTTCTCTTTGATTGCTTGTATCTTCGTTTCAAACTATCGAACAATTTCAATCTTTACTCTATTGAATGAAACAAGACATTTACTTTTAAATAACACTCATATGAAAACTGCATTTTTAAAAATAACTTTCAGGCATGTACATTTTTACTTGTCAATTCAATACGTTACATAATAATGATTATTTGTTTTTACTATAAATAAAGTAACATTTTCAGAAAGAGAAACTTGAGGTCTGTTCATATATAAAGTTAACAGTTTAGGAGGGGGGGGGGGATGGAGGATTTGTCTTTTAATATCGTTGTCATTTTTGATCCAAGCAAAATATTCATTTTTTGCTAGCTTTTTCTTAACATCAAAATAGTCTATGAGCATTTTTCTTAGTCTGTTATCGATTTTTATGAAAATACTAAAGTATTATTAAAATCATTAAGTAGGTATAAAATAATTTTATTCCAAAATATGGATTATCCCAATGTTTGGTATTCTTATTCTTTTGCGATATTTGGATATGATGCGTTGTTGGGGAAACCAAGTTTAGTGATTCTTGGTTATGATAAAAAATTTGAAGAATGTTTATCACCTGTTTTGTTCGTAAGAAGTTCTGCTTACCGCCTCCCCGTCAAAGGGGCAAGTGCAAGATGACTATATTATTGTTGAATGTATTGTGTAACGAAAAGCTATATTTTTAAATACTAAGTATTTCCTAAAAGCACTATTTGCTGTAAAGTTATTCCATGTATAATAGTAATATTTTGCTGATTTCTCTTCATATAAATTAGTAAAATGTGCGAATAATAAATGTATATCATTGTAAGCATATCGAAAGAAGAATAAAGAAAACATTGTAAAAATAAAAACAATTTTTAGTCTGTGATAAGATATCATTCGTGCTGGGAAGGGGTCGAGGCATGATGATGTATGACATCATAAGAAAGAAGGAGGTACAAAAACTTTACACATAGTATTAAAGTTTATGTTTACCTAAAAACTAATATGCATAACTTAAAAATGATCAAGTTATTGAGATAAGCTATGGTTGTCTATTGTATTTGTCTTAAAGAAATTATTTGTAAAATATTAGAATAGAAATTATTCTTGGAAATTCTTAGCTAATAAATAATTTATTTTTTTTTCCTATAATAGAGGGCAGCACCATAAGCATATAATTTAATTAATATATTAATCCTTTAGATGGCAGCACTAAAATAATTTTCCGCTAGAAGTTGTAGTAATATATTCTAGTTAATTAATCAATATAGTAATATTAATAATTGATTAAAAATAAAAATATAATATTTCTAATAGTAGCATCTATTTTTTTCTAAATATATTATGAATTATATAGTATAATATATGTTTTACTAATTTTTATAATTATTGTTACAACTTTATTTTATTATCTATGTGATTTATACTATGACCATAACCGTGACTGTTAGTAAGTCACATGTAGTTTGTATCTGATTGCACTACAAATCTTGCCAGGATATGGGTAATGGTAAATATCTTAGTATATATATCTTTTTTTTAATGTAATAATGTATTATTGTTATTTTGTCATATTGATTTTATTTTCTTCTATGTGTATCTTTCTACTAATTTGTCATCTGAATAGCTTCCAGCCAGTCGGGTGTATTGTGAGTCGAATTCTTAGCTTTCAGCACGACTCATAACAGAAACTGGTTGGATGTTTTTGCTTTTTTGTTAAACTATACACCCCTGATGAAGTAGTTTAATGGAAAAGCCTTCTACTGCCTTTTTATCCATTTATCTTTCATTATTTTGGTAATCTGCCTTCTATTTCACTTCAAACTTCAACTGTTTTCAATAAGATGATTGTAAAAATACTGGTTTCATTGGTTTATTGTATGGTAATATATGAATTACTCTGGTTATATAATGTCCATTTATCCACATATTTCTTAGTAATTTGGTAATCTGCCTTCTATTTCTTTTCAAACTTCAACTGTTTTTAATAATATGGATGTAAAAATACTGGTTTCATTGGTTCTTTTATTGGTATTGTCTGAATAACTTTGGATGTATTTATAAAAGTATTTATATATTCAACTTCTATAATGATAAGATGCATAAGCACAATCATTAAAGGATAGTTTAGTCTTTTATGTCATTTATGTTATCATAAGATAACATGGATTCTTGCAGCTTTTAGTGGATTATTTCACTTTAGGCCCATTTTGGCATAAATTAACCTATTTTTAAAAATAGTGTAGTATGTATATTCATAGAGAAAATAAAGTTTTTATAAAAACGGTCCCAAAATTTTCCAAGTTTTTTGCTTATAATTTTGAGATTTCTCAATATAAATAATATTCTTTTCCAAAAATATGATAAACAACATTGTACATTACATCCTGTAATCATAATTAAAAAATAATAAAAATTGTATGAAAAATGAGCAGGTTTACTAAATAATTTTCCATTGCGTATATATGAACGCTATCAAAATTTCATTTGCAAATTGAATTAGCTAAATGCATAGAGCAACTTTTGTGAAAATCTCAAAAACATAGTTTGAAAATTCTGAAAGTGATTGTCTATAGAATAAGCTCAAAACTCAAAATCTGTTGTTCCCAAAATGAAGCAAAAAAATGAGGGTTGTATCCAAACATAGTAGTACGTGCCATATTGTGTATTCTACATTGACACTAATCAATGGAAATTGTATACACTCCCTCATCTTTTTTGCTTCAATTTGGGAATGACGGATTTTGAGTTTATTCTATCGACGATTACTTTCAGAATTTTCAAGATATGTTTTTAAGACTTTTACAAAAATTGCTCTATAGATTTAGCTAACATAATATAAAAATGAAATTTTGACAGCGTTCACGCATGCGCAATGAAATATTATTTAGTAAACCTGCTCATTTTTTTTTACAATTTTTATTAATTTTTAATTCTGGTTACAGGGTATTATGTACAATGTTGTTTGTCATATTTTCGGAAAAGAACATTGTTTTATATTAAGAACTATGCAAATTATGGAGAAATTTGGAACTGTTTTTATAAAATTTTTTAATTTATTTATAAGTATACAGGCTAACCGCATAAAAATGAACACAATTTATTACAATAAGCCACTTAATGATAATCTACAGTTTGACCGCTTTTGCTGCATTAGTTTTGACAGGGTTATCCAAAAGATATTCGTTCTTTTTCAATTTGTTGACGGTTTCCTATGGAGTTTCGGGTAAAAATCTTCACGGAAATGTATGACCTGTACTATTATGTTTACGCACTCAAGTTTCAGGATAATTCCTCTTGCGTTTTTCTAGATATTTACATAATGTTTATACTTGCAAGTGGCCGAGCATCTTTGGTCATAACTGTAGCGCAAACTTGGCCATGGCATTTGCGTACTATGGCGTTTTCTCGCTTTTGTCATTCAATTATTGATTACTTATATGAATAACTTGTTTGTTTCACATGCTGATAAAAAAAAATAGCAATGATTTTTTAGGAGATAATATGAAGTTTTTATTTTAATTTTATGCATTTTCTTTTTTACAGTTACTGTTTTGACGACAACATAACATTCTGCGATGAATCTACACGCAATGCTGTAAGCGAGGAGATGCGATTTTTAAAAAGATGTTGCGGCAAAGTGACGGTAGTGGAGAACAGCAGCGTGGGTCTTCGGGCTAAGGATCAAGTGGAATTTTTGAAAACATTAGCAGTCGACAATGGAATTAACATCGTGCTTGGAACTGGTACATAATTTTTCAAAAACCATTTTGATAATTGCATAATAGCAAATACTCTTACAAAAATTACATTAGATGGATAAAAATGACTATAATTTTTTTCAAATAAGGAAAAAAAAAAAAAAAAAAAAAAAAGCTTGTAACTTAAAATATTCAGTGTTATTTTTTATTTTTTATTTTTTACTATTTCTTTAGACGAGTCTTTTCTTTATACGAAATCGAAGTACTGAAAACACAGTTTCTAAATAGCTGTTAATTGCAAAGTCTGTGATCGACCTACATCACTACAATTCATTACTTTCTCATTTACCTGGAAAAACGTGCTTACATTGCAATAGTTAATGTTATTTTGAATTTACGTATCATTTTTATTTTAGTAGTCAAATGCGAAACATGAAAAGCTTGTTAATATTGAACAGAGTCCGGATTTAAAGAAAGAAACAAATTAAGGTTTTATTCTGTGCTCCTTCTTTGCCATGGCTCGGTTGTAAATCTTAAATCTTTTGCGTGTTAAAAAAAATCAATGGCTCTATCTTCTTTTTTTTTTTTTTTTTTCATTTCTTCACAACCTCAGGATAGTTCATTGCATTTTCTTAAGGCATGTCTCCTTGTATCTGTAAATTCTGTCTGTAAAATTAGTAATTTACTACATTTTGAAAGACAATTTTAGTGTATAAATATTATGGTTGAGAAAAAAAACAATTTTCGATAAGAAAGGGATTTCTTTCCTAATCCTACCCCATTTCCCGTCAAAAATCCCTTTATAATTAGCATTTGTTTTACTTACGTTAGACGCGAGAATGTTTTTCTAAATCGTTAAAAACCTTTAAAATAGTTTAAATCATGAACCATTTTTAACACAATAATTGCTCATTTAAACCGTGTTTTCGTTTCACCTGTGCTCCAACTAAGCGAGTTCGACTATATATTGAAGTAGCTATATTATTCATGCTATAAAAAGCCATAATAAAATCTGTAGAAGCTATGTAAAATCATAAAAACCTTAATGTAGTTAAATGATGAACCAGGGCCGTAGCTAGAACTGAACAATAGGGGGGGGGGGGGCTCAAAAAAATGTAGGTGAGGCTCACAATTTTTTTTCTCTCTCTCTGACACAGAAAGATAAATTAGTTCATATTCACATTGTATAAGTACTATGCTTCTTATTAAACTGTTGTAATAACTTCATTTTATGTCAAGAAAAGTATCAGATGAGGAAAATTTTGAGTGTATAACTGGTGCAGAATTAAACATCATATTAGCTCCATCCGTACAAATAGGATGAGAGAGTGTAGAAACACTTATTTTAAATACAATTGAGTAATTCAGTGAAACTGTGAAAAAGTCTCAAAACTAAATTAGATTTTTGAACAGAATTCCATTTGGATTTTCGGAACAGAAATTCATTGAGTGACCTTGAAATCTTTTTCAGGGAGGGCTCAAAATATTTTAGGGGGGGAGGGCTGAGCTGCCCATAGCGCCTCCTTAGTTATGGCCCTGTGATAAACTAGTTTTAAAGTGTAAATTGCTAGTTTTAACAGTGTTCTCGTTTTACCAGTGCTTGTATTAAACGAGTTCCACTGTATATTAAAGGAAATATATTATTAGTGCTGTATAAAAGCCATATAAAATCGATAGCATCAATGTAAAATCATGTAAACACTAATAAAGTTTAAATAATGAGCCATTTTTAACACGAAATTATTCGTTTTAACCGTGCTCGTACTAAGCGAATTCGACTGTATATTGAAGACGCTATATCATTCGTCCATCAGTCAGGATACATGCGAAATCCACATTGGAAGAAACGTGATTTGTTTTGTGAGGCAATCCAGTCATCAAGCTAAATTTTCAATTTTGTATAAGAACTGAACCTATCTCCATTAATGCTGCTCTGCAAGGAGTGAACAGGAATATACATATTACAAGGATAATATACATACAGTAGACAGGGCCGTAAAACCCGGGGGGGGGGGGGGTAGGGGGGTGCGGCACCCCCCTCGAGTAAAACAGTCGGAAATTTCCGTGTTTATCGGTAAAACAATAAACTTAGTCGGAAAAAGAATTGTATTTATCTATACAAACTTATAAATTGGGAAAATGAAAAAAATCAGTCGGAAAAATGTTATTTACTACAAAGACTTAGAAATTGAAAAAACAAAAAAATCAGTCGGAAAAATTCCCGTTCGATAGGGAAAATTTACGTTTAGTCTTAAAAATGGTATTTATCTATAGGGACTTACAAATTGGAACAATGTTCGCTTAGTCGGAAAAAAAGTTTTTTACTATAATGACTTACAAATTGGAAAAACGAAAAAATCCGTCGGAAAAATTCTTGTTCGATCGAAAAAAATGGCATTAACCCATAAAAATTTATAAATTGGAAAAACGAAAATATCACTCGGAAAATTTTTCGTTTCTATCGGAAAAGGCATGTTTAGTCGGAAAAAATAGTATTACTTATTAACCTATAAAAATTTATAAATTTGAAAAACGAAAAAGTCAGTCGAAAAAATTCTTGTTCGATCGGAAAAAATGGTATTAACGTATAAAAAACTTATAAATTGGAAAAACGAAAATATCATTCGGAAAGTTTCCGTTCCATCGAACAAGGCATGTTTAGATGGAAAAAATAGTATTAAGTATTAACCTATAAAAAATTAAAATTGGAAAAACGGAAAGTCAGTCGGAAAAATTCTTGTTCGATCGGAAAAAAGTAAGTTTAGCCGAAAAAAAAAATATTAATCTATAAATATTTATGAATTGGAGAAATATTTTTATAATTTTTCATTAAATAAGAAAAACAAGTTAGATCGAAGAAAACCTATAAAATTTTATTTGTAATCTGATTTATTTCCACTTGCAGTTTCTAATTAGAAAAATAAAAAACAATTTAGAACGAAGAAAACAAATTTATTTTTAGCTGGAACTATTATTAATTAAATAACTGGTAATTTACTAATTATTTTAATTTACTAATTAATTAATACAGGTTATTAATATAGTTTTATTTTTCTGATAAAACTATTCAGAAAATTTTTGATTTGACAAACATTGTGTACTCTGAAACCTCGATATGACAAAAAAAAAAAAAAAAATGTTTATGTACATATTCTAGCGATGTTAATGTTAATTGTAACCGCGATATTTTTAATAAAACCTTGATATTCCGATTTTTTTTCCTGTGCCTTTTGGCTTCGAGATATCGAAATCCATCTGTATTGATTTACTGTCGGAAAGCTTTTAGCTTAGTCTTGAAATTTTAAGATAAATTGATTAAAGTGAAAAAACTTTTTTTTTTTTTTTTTTTTTTGGCCTAAACTTTAAATTTAGTTAGAAATATGTATCACAGAATTTAGGTGGTATCCTATGAAAATTCAAAACTGAAATACAAATATTTTGTATTTTTCCATATCTCTAAAATATTCGCCCAAGCAAAAAAATTTCAATTTTACTATAAGAAAAAAAAAAAAAAAAAAAAAAGAAACGCTGAAGAAATTTTAACTGACTGCTAAAAAATAGAAAGATAGAAAATTGTTTTCTCTTCAACATAAAGCTTGGGCACCTAGACGACTGGGCGCTGGACCTCCCGCCCTATGTGTCAGTTACAAAACTTACAGCTCGAAAATTAGAGAGAAAATACTTCTTATGATGTAAGCGTGCACTAAGATGGAATTTTTGAAATTATCCCCCTAAGAGGGTAGTGCGGCGGGGGGGGGGGGGGGAAGGGAGTCAAAAATTCTGGAACATCTTGCCATATCTCAGCAAACATTTAAGGTGAGAGCGTGGAATTTGAGTAAATAAATCTGCTAAAAAAATTATTAAACACATAATCCAACGATTTTAGAAATTCCCCATAAGGGGGTTAAAAAGGAAAGTGGTCGAAAAATTTAGGACATTTGGCGCATCTCAGCAGTCTTTTTTAATAAGGGCGTGAAACAGCAGAAAATAAAATTATTAAAAACTAATTAAATACGTGTTTCAGCGATATTTTAAAATTTCCACCCCCCCGAGGATGAGGTTAAAGTGGGGTGGAAAAATTCCATATTTTTTTTGGACCCATCATGTGACCTACCATAGAAAAGCCCTCGGATCATTCTTTCATATTATAAATCTTTCCTTCTTCCCACTGACACTCTCCTATTTCCCTACCGGGGACAATTTTCGATCTTTTTTGAAATTGTAGCGTTATCATTTTACTCCGGGTTTTTTTTACGGGGCTCTCCGATAAAAATAATTTATAATATATGAAAAAAAAAAAAAAACAATTAGGGGAAGTGTCTATTCTGATAGGGAGGACAATTTCCTAAATATGACCTACATCTGTCTTGTGATATATCACGGGCGACCACTTTTCTAAATTTAGCCGGCACCTTTCACGTGATATATCGTTGGAAAGCCCTGTGACTGCTTATTCGTATTATCCACCACCCGCGGCCCTCTCGGGTAGTACGATTATTGTATCCCATCAGGAGACCTTCTAATAATGGGGAAAATATATGGTTATATAAGACTAACAATAACATAAGATTATTTGACTAACTCGATACACTACGCCATAATTATCTTGAGAATCATGTATGAATATACATATATATACAGTAGGTTCTCGTTAATTCGAAATCGGATAACTCGAATTTTTGCTTAATTCGAACTAATCACGAGGTCTCGATTTTCAGTAGCAGAAAACTGTTAAAAATTTTCATATATTCGAACTCATTTTCTCTTGACTTTGTTTAATTCGAAGTTCTTTTGTTTTTGTCAGAATTGTTGTGAACAAGTATACATATAGTCCTATGCATTTGATATCCTCTTTTTTAGTGTCCTGTCTGTCCATCAATGACACCTCCACCCTATCTTCGTTTCTGCTTATTCCTAATACTTTAATCAGTTTATGTATTTATATATTTTAATTTGATATTAAATCATATTTTAATGATAACAATCGAAACATATTTAAAAAATCCCTGTCGGCTGGGCCTATAGGCGGAGGTAGATTTCGAAGAGTGCTCATTTCAACAAAAAAAAGTTATATATGATTAGAGATAAACCCAGTTTAATAACTTCATTTGGCCGTTTATGAAAAATTTTTAATTTCATTTTTCTGCAAAAACTAGTTTTATCAGAATCATCTTAAGAAAAATTCAGCTCAAATGCCCATTTTAACAACATATTTTGAAATAAATTCTGAATTTATTAAAAAATCGACCAAAACAGTACATTATACAGTTCTTAAATAACAAGAAACTGTCAGTTGAATGCATTTGAAAAAAAAAATTGAATTTAAAAATGAGTCATAAAATAACCGATTTGTTGTTTGAATACATCCTTAATTCTTTAATAATGATTGCTTCGGAAAATTTTGTGCGAAATACTCACTTTGACAGCATTTTTAAAAATATATTCTATCTTTATCAAAAAACTGGCCAATGCGTCACAGTATATAGTTCCTAAATAAGAGGATCTGTAAATTGGATGTATTTGAGAGCGAAAATGGATTTTAAAACGAGTCATAAAAAACGCAATTTGCTATGTGAAAACTTCCTTAAATTTTCAAATCTAGAAGACTTCGGGAAATTCTGTTCAAAATACCCATTTTTGGTAGCCTTTTTCAAAATATATTCTGTCTTTATCAAAAAACCGATCAATGCATCACATTATATAGTTCCTAAATAAGAGGATCTGTAAATTGGATGCATTTGAGAGCAAAAATGGTTTTAAAAACGAGTCAGAAAAAAACGTAATTTCTTATTTGAACACTTCCTATTTTCAGTCACGATGATTTCTGAAAATTTTGTTCAAAATACCCTTTTTGGTAGCCTTTTTTGAAATATATTCCGTCTTTATCAAAAAACTGACCAATGCATCACATTATAAAGTTCCTAAATAAGAGGATCTATAAATTGGATGCGTTTGAGAACAAAAATGGAATTAAAAACGAGTCAGAAAAAAAACGCAATTTCTTATTTGAATACTTCCTTCAATTTTCAGTCCCGATGACTTTCGGAAATTCTGTTCAAAATACCCTTTTTGGTAGCCTTTTTTGAAATATATTCTGTCTTTATCAGAAAATTGACCAATGCGTCACTTTATACAGTTTCTAAATAAGAGGATCTACTATTTGGATGCGTTTAAAATCAAAAATGAATTTAAAAATGAGCCAGAATATAAGCAGTTTGGATTTGAGGTTTTTTTCTCCAACTTCTATTTTTGTTTAATTTCTTTTTGCTATACGAATTGGTCCTATGAAAAACTTGTCAATATAAAAGTTGTAGATATTTTTGAGAAGATGTAAAATAAATTTAATCAGATTTGATATCTTAAAAATTGGCGGAGTTATGGATTTTTCCCTTTTTTCAGCGCCTTTTTTCTTTTCGTTTTTAATTTTTTTCATCGGTAAAAGTTGGTCCTATCAAAAACTTGTAAATACAAAAGTTTTAGATAATTTTAAGAACATTTACAAAAAATTTAGTTGGACTTGATATCTTGAAAATTGACGAAGTTATGAATTTCTTTCTCTCAAAATCCCTGTTTTTTTCGCCCCTTGAGCCCACTTCTAAATTTATCAAAAATCTGTCATGCATATACTTTTGGCCCATTTTTAAAAAGTAATATAAACTTTAAACCGATTCGATATCTACTTTAATTAAGAAGTTATGGCGTTTTTTCGGTTTTCACAAAAACGCCCCCTATTCCGACCCCCTTGGTCCGATTTTGCCCATTAACGAACTCAGCCAAGATTTTATCCCCATTGATTTTATGTACCAGTTTGGTGGAGATTGGTGAAGAATTATAGAAGTTATCGTGTCCATAAAAAAGTGAGATATATATATATATATATAGATAGATAGATAGATAGATAGATATAAACTGGTGCGATTGCAATAGGTAGTATTTCTTACGAAATCTACCTAAAATATTATAACATTAATTTTTTTTTTAAAAATAATATCCCTTTAAACATGTTTTCCTCTTTTACTTTCCATAATTCGAACATTTCTTGTGGTCCCGACGAATTCGAATTAACGAGATCCGACTGATATATATACATATACATATATATATATATATATATATATATATATATATATATATATATATATATACAATGTATATTTCGGGTGTCCCAAAAATGACTGATGGATTTTAAAATTCAATAACTTGCAAACGGTGACAGTCATTTAAAAAATTTTAGCAGGAGGATTATGTATAATGTCAGGAGTATTTTTTTACCGTAATTTTTTATTTTAGTTCGCATCTCAAACAATAGGTGGCGCTGACGACGATTGAAGGCCAGGTCGACGCTTCACTCAGCACTGATCACCTGGCCTTCAATCGCCGTCAGCGCCACCTATTGTTTGAGATGCGAACTAAAATAAAAAATTATGGTAAAAAAACTCCTGACATTATACATAACCCTCCTGCAAAATTTTTTTTTAAATAGTTGTCACCGTTTGCAAGTTATTGAATTTTAAAATCCATCAGTCATTTTTAAGACACCCGGTATATATATATTAGTCCTAATGTTGGTCGTGGTACTCGGAAATTTTCCTTCTTGGAGTCGGAAATTTATGAGTCTGCACCCCCCTACGCGACTAGGGTGGTTTACGCCCCTGACAGTAGACTCCTACTGTTCTGAACTAATTGGGACCGAACATTGTTCGGTTTAGCGGGAATTCAGAATAGGCCGATTTTATATTAATAATAATCAATGTGTTGATTTGTTAAAGTATAAATTATAGTGCGGGAACATCTGCTGAAATCAGCTCTATACAGAATTGATCGCCTCGTGGTGAGCACGTTTTCTGATTGGCCCATGTTTAATGTCTAAAAATGGTATACTTCTGTTGCCACAAAGACAAAAAAAGTAATAAAAACTTTAAAATAATAATAATTTGAAAACACATTGTGAAAAAGATTTCAATCAAATTTCATTTAAAAGTACATTTTTTCTCTACGCAGCGGTGTAAAAATTTAAAATATGCGATGTTTAGAAGTTTAAAAATTTGCAGCTCCGAAAATTGTAAAACTGAAACTTCATTTAAAATTTGTTCATGATGCGTGCAAAAATATTAATGTTTAATCCATGTCGTGCGCAATAGGGGGCGTTCGGAAGTCAGTCTGATTAACTCCATCAAATAAAATTGCACATTTTAAGCAGATAAAGTTGTATATCTATTAGCCCCCCCCCCTTTTTTTTTCATTGGTCCAAGAATATTAATGTTTAATGCATGGCGTACATAACATATGACTCGTTATGATCATCTTAAAAATGACGTTTATTATTA
This sequence comes from Maratus speculifer, assembly GCA_964019185.1. Lineage (NCBI taxonomy): Eukaryota > Metazoa > Arthropoda > Arachnida > Araneae > Salticidae > Maratus > Maratus speculifer. Next base: position 251,663,006 of record OZ025298.1, read on the forward strand.
ATTTAAATATAGAATTTCTTTGTAAGTCTTTAAAATTTTAGTCTCTGAAAATATTTTCCAAACAGTCGCGGTAATTTGATGAATTACAATTTTTTTTTTTTTTTTTTTTTTTTTTTTTAAATATTTAAGATATTCAGCTCACAGTATCATTTCTGTTATATTTGTAATATTAATAATTACAAGTAAATCAGTGTCCTCGCATTTAAAAGAAAAAAGTTAATTGTTTTCGTAAAATTTAACCACAATAAAATGATTGCGTATAATTATGCACTAATTGAGGTAAAAAAAAAATATATTTACTGAGAAATAATATTAATAATGTAAATAAAAAACCAGAACGTAATTTATGATAAAAATTAATGTCTAAAGCAAAATAAGAAAAATTTCAAATGAGGAAAATGATGTCATTCAGCAACCAGATAAATGGGAATTACAATATTATTACGGATACCTTTTTCATGTTACTAATAACAATAACTTTTGAAAAACATTTGAAGTGAAAATGACGTCACTATTTAAAACATCGCATTTTTACTCATAACGATATTACATTTCAAAATTTCTTTTCATTATGGACACTGATATTAAGATTTTACTTTCAGATGACTACAGTTAGTGAAAATAATGTCATAGTAAAAATTAAATTAGTTTTTTTTTTTTTTTTTTTATAAAACTTTTTTTTTTGTAAGTGCATATAAAATAAAATTTCTAAATTTCGCCGGCACTCAGATTACAATTTTAACTGAAAAAGTGCGAATATTTGCATGCAAAATTGTAACTGGCAAACTTGACATTAAGTTTGGAAATATATTTATTATATATTGAGTCAATAATGTAATTACTTTTTCTTTTTTTTTAAACCAAATCGGTCGGGGTCTTTTAAACATTTCATTCGTCGAATTCGACGGGATTTCACTCGTTTGTTTTTATCTTAAATTATCGTTTGTTTTTCTTGTAATTGCTGGTTGTTTTATTTAGAACTTAAACATCATAATTGAATAGTTTTTGTAGGTTTTAAAGAAAATGAGTAATGAATAAATCATTACATGTATATTTCCATAAGTTGAACAGTTAAAATATTTGTGAACGGCTTGGAATACTTAAGCGTAACGTGGTCGGAATAAGTTTCTTTTTCTCGTGGATGGGTTGACCCCGGAATTGTTATACACGGAGGGGTTTTATATATATATCCATAAGTTGAACAGTTAAAATATTTGTGAACGGCTTGGAATACTTAAGCGTAATGTGGCCGGAATAAGTTTCTTTTTCTCGTGGATGGGTTGACCCCGGAATTGTTATACACGGAGGGGTTTTATATATATATTCATAAGTTGAACAGTTAAAATATTTGTGAACGGCTTGGAATACTTAAGCGTAACGTGGTCGGAATAAGTTTCTTTTTCTCGTGGATGGGTTGACCCCGGAATTGTCATACACGGAGGGGTTTTATATATATATAATAATAAAATAATGGGCCGTTAAAAATTGTTGGAATGGCCACAAGAGTAATAGACTAACGGGGGACGTTCTTATATGTAGACTGTGAGCCTGGTTTACTATACAAAATGTGTTTGTTGCCGTGTGCTCGGAATATCCCTGTATATCCAATGAAATCTGTTGTTCGATACATGTTCTACCTTCCTTTTTCTATGCTACCGATTGGCCGCCTTATCCTTATTTCATTTTTACTTTCTTCTATCTTTCAAAGTAGAAAGTATTGGATTCGGAAAAAAATTCGACTTCCTGTTTTCGATGGATATATATATTTTAGAAGATCTTGAACACGATTTGATGGTTTTTAGAAAACATTTGTAAGTGAATTTATATGTCTATCTGTAAGTAATGTGACAAAAATTTTGTGGGACTCTATCTTAAGAACTAGTACAAGGAATTTCACAAAACTTTACATTCGGTTAGACCTTGGTATATAAACTTGTGCTGATTAGTTTTTGGTGCATATCGCCCAACAGATGGATCTGCTATGGTGCATTTTCCGCGATTTTTGCAGTACCTCTATCGCAATAACTAATGCACGAATTTTCACCAAACTTCAGATTCAGACATACCTTGATAAATATTGGTGCTGATTACATTTTGGTGTAAGTCGCCCAACAGGCGGCGCTGGTCTGCCGCATTTTTCACGATTTCCGTAAAACTCTATCTCAAGAATTAATACACAAATTTTTATGTAATTTCAGATTCAGTTACATCTAGGCATAAGTTGTTGCTGGTTAAGTATTGATACAAATCACTCTATAAGTGGCATTGATACACTGCATTTTGCATGATTTACACAATTTTAGCGCCAGTCATATCTCAAGAACTAATGCTCGAAATTTCATATTTTTAGAATCCTTATGATGGGCATAAATTAAAATTTTAATTTTGGCACTATGCTAGCGAATTTTGAAGTATTAACATGTATGAGAAAGAAAAAAGTTTCGAGATTGGCACATCCTACGACTTTTTTTGAGGAAATCCCTTAATGTTCACGGCCTTCTGAAAAAACGACCACTTTCTTCACTTTATTCTCGAAAAATTTGTTTTTTAGTTTATCTACTAAGTTAGGATATCCCTTTAGTTATTTATCTTGATTTGTTTATTTGTTTATGTTATTTTATTTACAGTCTGTATCTTTGTTTCCAGGTTTTTACGTTACGGGTGCTCAGTCATCTTCTACACTCTCTCTGACGCAAGAAGAAATGGCGAACCTAATGAGAGATGACATTTTAAAAGGAATTGGCCGAAATGAAGTGAAGTGCGGGGTTATTGGAGAAATCGGCTGCTCCTGGCCTCTCTCGTGTAAGTTATTCTATTCTTCTACTCGAGTTTCACTCGTAGAATATGAGAGTTCATTTGAATGCCGAGTTTAGCCAATTCGAATTTTTAACAGTATTCCGTTTTCACTATATATCGCATTTTACCATTAAATGTTTATTTTTATTTATTCCTTTAATGTACTGCCAGCTGTTTCTAGGTATTTAACCTGTTATTGAATATTTGAAAGTTTTATGATTTGTTTTTATTCCACAATATGGAGAACTAACCGTAAAAGAAATCGGCAAATATTTTTTAATGTAGCTTTACTAAACAAACTAAAATGATAGACTTCTAATAAGTAATTGTGGGCATTCAAAGCTAAAACAAGGTAGAAGCACTTCTGCTTGCTGACAAATGTAACTAACTTCATATTTTTACAAATCTGTAATCGGATTTGAACATCATGTGGTTCTTTTTTAATCAGTATGCATCAGAATAGAGGTGCAAAGTCAATGCAGTTCAAGCAAAAAATAAATAAATAAAATAAATAAATGAATAGTTTTTGCTTGCAGCATTTTGTTAACCATTTTATTTTAGCACGATAACGCTTACCCTCACACAGCGATCGAAATTTTTGGTGGTCTGAGACGGCGAAAATTCAGTTGGACCATTAATATGAAAAATTTAGTGGTCTGGAGAACCAATAACTTTTTTGCTTTCAGATCAGTAATTTTTTTGCCCTCGGAGCAGTAACTTTTTGCGCTCTCTTGAAATGTAAATTTTCTAATCAGTACGTGTCAGAATAGAGGTTCAAAATCAGTGCAGATCAAGAAAAAAAATATATATAAATATGTATAGGTTTTTTTTTTCAGTAATTTGTTAATCATTTTATTTTAGTACGATAACACCTACCCTCACACAGCAATCGAAATTTTTCGAGGTCTGATATGGCGAAAATTCAATCAGACCATTAATTTAAAAAAATTAGTAGTCCGCAAGACCAGTGACATTTTTGCCCTCTGACCAGTAACTTTTTGCCCCCTCTGACATTCGAATGCAAAATTTATCGGCCCTTAGAAAACTGCAACCGATTGTAGATCACGATTTTATTTTATCTTTAACAAATTATAATCTTACATTTCATTATGCTGAAAATTTTGGTAATTGCAAAGTAAATTTGATTTATATTCTGAGGAGAGTGTCGCTCAAAGGGTTAAAGAGATTTAATAGAATTTTACATAGCGGACCAGTCAGTGATGATGTCTGTGACCAGTCAGTTTTCATGTATATTGATCCCTGAGACCAATAACACCTCCATTCTTTTTTTTTCCCTTACCAAATCTAACATTGTCATACATCACAAAAAATTACGGAGCTCTGAAATTGTTGAAGTTCGAGGTCATACCACATCTGCTTTATTCATCCGATTTGAAGGCCTGTGACTTCTATTTCTTCCCAGATCCCAAAAGCACACCACATACAATTTAGAAGTGGAGGAAACAGCGAAATCTTGAGTCTAAATAAAGGGATTCCAACTACACATTTAATTAAAGAAAAAATAATAATGTATTACTCATCAAGAGAAATATTTGTCTGATATTGAAAAGTAAATACAATGATTTGTAGTTGAAAAAGTGCACTTTTATTTATCTTTTATAAACGCCAGTTATCTCTTTCCGTTATTGATTTGTTTGCTATTGCGCATTACTAAAAAACCGCCCATCATATCTTAGCTAAAAATAAATTACCTTTTCAAAAGTCTGCACTCTCACTCTCTGAAAAAAAAAAAAAAACCATAAACAGCAAGTTGCCGGAACATCTCCGTGATTAGAAATTTTTTTCCTACTATTAGATTAAATTTCAGTAAACATACGACGAAATAAAGCTCACTGTTGGCCATAAGACACTCACTATTAGCTCACTGTGAGACACTTTACAATTTTTAAATAATTTTTTTCTTTAATTTTCAGAAGGGAAATTGAGCTCACGAATATTAAATACATGAACATTTTCACTTTATGTTTACTTAATATTCAACAATTTCGAGCGTAATTTCACTTGTTGAAAATTAATTGAAAAATAAATTAAAACATTACACTTATGTGTTTACCTATCAAGGGCTTTATTTCGTCTTATGTTTGCCACATGGGGTAACACCCCCAGTAATTGGCATGCACCAGTGATTGGCACATCCTACAAACATGTCCTAAAATAAGATTCATATTTATTCTTTTAAAAATGCAACACCATATTCCAGTTATATGCTCATTTATGTTAAAGATTATAACTTTGATTTATGCTATTAGATGACTATAGTGCCTAGAAAAGAAAAACATTTGTGGCTTGTATCAAATTAGCCATTTTTGTTGCAAATGCTTCTTCTTTCGCTTAAGGAAGGCATGCTTTTCAATTCATTATTATCGGATTTATAATATATTTTAAATTTTAATTGACAACAGTTTTGTTTAGTTAGAAACGGTTACTTTAATTGTGTAAAAGTATTTTCGACACAAATATTTGGATTTCCGAATTAATGATAGATGCCAATTAATGGTGCTTCAATTTTGCTAGTTCCAAGTAATTGGCACCTATTCCAATTACAAGGAATTCGCAAGGAATTTGAGATTAAACTACTTATTTTGGAAGTACTTTTAAAGTTATAGACTAATTTTGTTTATCATTTGTTTTTATTTGAAAATATGAAATAGTATCAGTAATTGGAATCCATTAAAGCTTAATATGACAATTACTGGAGACAACGTGACAATTACTGGGTATTAATATAAGTATATTGTATTGTTTTAAAGTGTTCACATTTCAGACTAATATGCTGATTTCTTATTCTCAAAAACATGAAATATGGCATCTTCATCTACACTAAATTCATTTAAAGCGATTAAACCCAATGCAAAATGTATATATTTTTTTAAATATAAACATGTGCCAATTACTGGATCACAAGGTGTCATACATTGGTCTCTAGGTTCCAATTACTGGTGATTTCAGCAACTTTTTATAAATATATTTTTATAAAAATACTTTTTCAATTTTTTTTTTTTTTTTTGCTTTTAGTGGGCAAAATAGATTCACAGATATGCATTCTTTGATTAAAAAATATTTCCAAGTAAATATCTTATTTCTTTGTAATGAAAATTGAAGTAAGTTTAAAGACAAATTCTTAATGTGCCAATTACTGGGGATGTTACCCTAGCTGTGTGCTCATGAAAACTATTCCATCTTGTGCTTCAATTGTGGTTTTACAGACATTTCCGAGTGAGAGAGCCCCACCAGTGGCCAAGAGGTTTAGACCTCTCAACTGGTAGGCGGCAGGTGCTGGGGTTCGAACCCAATCGCGGCCATCGGCCTAACCGTTCGGAGTTTTCGTGGTTTTCTTCGAACCTTGCGTAAATACGGGTTAGGTTCCCTTAGAAAGACCCCTACGACTCCCCCCAGGGCCTATATCCCTACTGTAGATAATTGGCCGACATCAAATAAACCAAACCAAACCGAGTGGGAGATGCTAAGCTGGGTATCGTCTTCATCGTTTAATGATTGAACATTAGAGCGCTCTTCGAGAGATCCAGGCTCGATTCCCGACTTGAATATTTTTTACTTTGTTGTTTTACGCTTAGTTAGGAAAGTAAAAATTTTCGCGCTATGTATCGTCCTCGTAGCTTAATAATAGACCGTTGGAGCGCTGTTTCATCGCTTCGGGTTCGATTCTCGTCTTGGACATTGTTTACTTTGTTGGGTTTACACTTATTTAACAAAGTGAAAAAAATTACATAATTTATATACAGTAATTTCGAGCTTCTTTCAGTTCTGAAAGTTAATGGATAAATTAATTTAAAAATTATAGCATTGCAGTTAATTAAATATCGATGAAAAATGTACCAGCAAATAATCTCAAAGATTGCGATGAAAAAAAAAAAAAAAAAAACGACCGGTCTATTTTTTTTTTTAATTTATTAATTGATAACTCTAAAAGATTGTTTTATATTTAATAGAATTTTTAAAATGCCCAATAACAAGAAAAATCATATTTATATGAAAAACAGCAACAATGCATTTAATTAAAGTTTTGAAATTATTAAAAACGATATTGTATCTCCATGTTGGCTCACGTCAAGAGTTAATAGTCGAAGAAACTTCCTAAGATCAATATTTACAATCAGCCTTTTTTATTCTATTTATTTCAGTGGATTCAGCGCGAAATTCGATTACTGTCTTAACCTTCCTATCCTGAATGGGTCTAATCGACCCATAACTATCATTTGTTTTATACGATGCGAACCAGAAATTTTTTCATAAAGAAAGTTAAATAAGAGATTCAGAGAAATAAGTCAATTAAATATATTAAAATGTTTCAGATAACAATTCTGGTGTGAAATGTTTTTATCAAGATTGAGTAAAATTTGAACAGGGTAGGAAAGTTAAATTTGTGTTTCACTTGTGTTTTATACTTTTATTTATTGTTTAATGAAGTATTCATTTCGTTATGGAATGTAAGATAGAACCAAATGATGATCTATTATTATTAGGTAGATTTCATATGAAATACTACCTACTGCATTCGCACCAGTTTTTATATATCTATCTATCTATCTATCTGTCTATACAGGGTGTATCTAAACTACTGGGCAAAACTTTAAGGGGTGATAGTACACATAAAGACAAAAAATATTAAATGGGAAAGTAAGGGTCCCAAACGTCTTCCGGAGGAGATAGGCGCCATCAAAGTTTAGGAACCAAAATTTGAAATGATTATAAAAAACGGAAAAATTAGTCGATTCGTTTGCGGTTTTCACGAAAACTATTCTTTGTGACAGTATTGTCTTGAAAATAAATTATAAAGATAAATTTCAAAAAATGCCGATAGAGGGCGCTTTAGACTTTGGAATAACGAACAACTATTTTTACCGTTATTTTTTGCAGCTCATTAAATTTTTTTTAGGCGTTTAGACATAAACTTAAATTTTGAGCTCAAAATTTTGTGATTAAGTAGCGCAAACTGAACTATGTTCAATGGGAGAGGATAGGTTCAAATTTCAAATGATTATAAAAAACAGAAAAATTGGTCAATTGATTTGCGGTTTTCACTAAAATTATTCTCTATGTCAGTATTGTCTTGAAAATAAATTATACAGATAAATTTCAAGAAATGCCGATAGAGGGCGCTTTAGACTTTGGAGTAACGTACAACTCTTTTTTTACCGTTATTTTTTGCATCTCATTAAACTTTTTTTAAGCTTATACATAAACTTAAATTTTGTGCTGAAAATCTGAATCGTTGAGAGTGGTTAAGTAGCGCTAACTGAATTGTGTTCAGTGGAGGTGGGAAGGTTCAAATTTCAAATGATTATACAAAACGGAAAAATTGGTTGATTCGTTTGCGGTTTTTTCTAAAACCATTCTTTATGTCAGTATTTCGTTAAAAATAAATTTTAAAGATAAATTTCAAAAATTCCGTTAGAGGGCGCCTTGGGCAGGGAAACATTTTAACTCCTGAACACAGTTCAGTTTGCGCTTCTTATCCCCTTCCAACGATTCAGAATTTGAGCTCAAAATTTAAGTCTAAGCTTTAGCAAGCATTTAATTAGATATAAAAAATAACAGTTAAAAATTGTTGTTGGTTACTCTAAAGTTTAAGACGCCCTCTAACGGAATTTTTTTGAACTTTTTCTTGAAAATTTATTTTTAAGGAAATATTGACATAAAGAATGATTTTAGAAAATACCGCAAACGAATCGACCAATTTTTCCGTTTTGTAAAATCTTTTGAAATTTGAACCTTGCCACCCCCATTGAATACAGTTCAGTTAGCGCTACTTAACCACTCTCAGCGATTCAGACTTTCAGCACAAAATTTAAGTTTATGTCTAAGCTTCAAAAAAATTTAATGAGATGCAAAAAATAACGGTAAAAAATAGTTGTATGTTACTCCAAAGTCTAAAACGCCCTCTATCGACATTTTTTAAAATTTATGTTTATAATTATTTTTCAAGACAATACTGACATAACGATTAGTTTTAGTGAAAACCGCAAATAATTGACCAATTGTTTTTTTTTTTTTTTTTATGATCACTTGAAATTTGAACCTGCCCACTCCCATGGAACACATTTCAGTTTGCGCTACTGAATCACAGATTTTGAGCTCAAAATTTAAGTTTATGTCTAAACTTCTAAAAAAATTAATAAGATGCAAAAAGTAACGGTAAAAAATAGTTGTTTTGTTACTCCAAAGTCTAAAGCGCCCTCTATCGGCATTTTTTGAAATTTATCTTTATAATTTATTTTCAAGACAATACTGACATAAAGAATAGTTTTCGTGAATCGATCAATTTTTCCGTTTTTTATAATCATTGCAAATTTTGGACCCTAAACTTTCCTGGTGCCTATCTCCTTCGAAAGAAGTTTGGGACCCTTAGTTTCCCATTTAATACTATTTGTCTTGATGTGTACTATCACCCCTTAAAGTTTTGCCCAGTAGTTTAGATACACCCTGTATATATATCTCACTTTCTTATGGACACGATAACTTCTTTAATTCTTCACCAATCTCCACCAAACTGGTACATAAAACCAAAGGGGATAAAATCTCGGCTAAGTTCGTTAATGGGCAAAATCGGACCATGGAAGTCAGAATTGGGGTTGCTTTTGTGAAAACCGAAAAAACGCTATAACTTCTTAATTAAAGTAGATATCGAATCGGTTTAAAGTTTATATTACTTCTTAAAAATTGGCCAAAAGTTTATGCATGACAGATTTTTGATAAATTTAGAAGTGGGCTCAAGAGGCGAAAAAAACAGGGGTTTTGAGAGAAAAAAAATCATAACTTCGTCAATTTTCAAGATATTAAGTCCAACTAAATTTTTTGTGAATGTGCTTAAAATTATCTAAAACTTTTGTATTTACAAGTTTTTGATAGGACCAGCTTTTACCGATGAAAAAAAATTTAAAACGAAAAGAAAAAGGGGCATGAAAAAAGAGAAAACACCATAACTCCGTCAATTTTTAAGCTATCAAATCTGATTAAATTTATTTTACATCTTCTCAACAATATCTACAACTTTTATATTGACAAGGTTTTCATAGGACCAATTCGTATAGCAAAAAGAAATTAAACAAAAATAGGAGTTGGAGAAAAAACCACAAATCCAAACTGCTTATATTCTGACTCATTTTTAAATTCATTTTTGATTTTAAACGCATCCAAATGGTAGATCCTCTTATTTAGAAACTGTATAAAGTGACGCATTGGTCATTTTTCTGATAAAGATAGAATATATTTCAAAAAAGGCTACCAAAAAGCGTATTTTGAACAGAATTTCCCAAACCCATCGTGACTGAAAATTTAAGGAAGTATTCAAATAAGAAATTGCGTTTTTTTCTGACTCGTTTTTAAATCCATTTTTGCTCTCAAGCGCATCCAATTCACAGATCCTCTTATTTAGGAACTATATAATGTGATGCATTGATCGGTTTTTTTTATAAAGACAGAATATATTTCGAAAAAGGCTATTAAAAAGGGTATTTTGAACAGAATTTCCAGAAGTCATCGTGATTTGAAAATTTAAGGAAATTTTCACATAGCAAATTGCGTTTTTTTCTGACTCGTTTTAAAATCCATTTTCGCTCTCAAACGCATCCAATTTACAGATCCTCTTATTTAGGAACTATATACTGTGACGCATTGGCCAGTTTTTTGATAAAGATTGAATATATTTTTTAAAATGCTGTCAAAGTGAGCATTTCGCACAAAATTTTCTGAAGAAATGACGATTAAAGAATTAAGGATGTATTTAAACAACAAATCGGTTATTTTATGACTCATTTTTAAATTCATTTTTTTTTCTCAAGCGCATTCAACTGACAGTTTTTTGTTATTTAGGAACCATATAATGTACTATTTTGGTCGATTTTTTAATAAATTCAGAATATATTTCAAAATATGTTGTCAAAATGGGCATTTGAGCTGAATTTTTCTTAAGATGATTCTGATAAAACCAGTTTTTGCAGAAAAATGAAATTGAAATTTTTTCATAAACGGCCAAATGAAGTTATTAAACTGGGTTTATCTCCAATCATATTTTTGTTGTTGTTGTAGTTGTTGTTGTTGAAATGAGCACTCTTCGAAATCTACCTCCGCCTATAGACCAAGCCGACAGGGATTTTTTACTTAAATGCAAACGGATTTATCTTTCGTGATCGTCGGCACGCAGAAATAAGGAGCGCTTTAGCAGACCGGACCAAAATGACCGGTTACTTGTCATCACAGTAAGTACCCGGTGTTTAAATGGTCGACAAACAATTTGTTAGTGCTGACTATCCTATAATGTAGCACCATCTACATTCTGTTATTTTAATTATTGTTTTCTTTACAAACTGTATTTCGAAACTGAAACTGATCACGTGCCTCCGTGGCCGAGTAATTAAGGCACCACACTGCTAATTGCTTGCGGGCAGCATATTTCAGATGTGTATATTGCTGGGACGATTACTGTTTCTAAACCAATAGGAGAGCGTCATTATCACGGTCAAGTACACGCCCACACAGTTTGATTGACAGGAACTCGTGGACAATTGACGGTGCTAATTATAATGATAATTTGTTGCGGATGAAAGTGAGCTGTCTGGCTGAATGGTTAGAGCGTCGAGCTTGAAACCGGAGGATATGGGTTCGAGTCCATCGCGGGCCGAGAGTCCGTTGGTGATTTTTTTTTTTTATTTTTTTTTTATTGGAGGCTGTCTTTTATTAATAAATAAGACATTTAAAAAAAAATATTTCAAACCCTTTTAATATTCTAAATATCGTTCCAAAATGATTTATATATATATTAAACAAATGGGAAAAAAAGTATTCTGCGAAAATATCCGTATAAGCAAAATTCTTACTTTAATTTTTATTTATTTATTTATTTATTTCAGGATCAGAGGAAGTATAATTTCTAATTGAAATAAATAAAATTCAGTCATTTTGAAAAAAAAAATTCTTTCGTACCTTTAATTTTTAATTACCGAGTACAAATTCAAACAATCCGAGTACAAATAAATAATAAACAGACACGATCAATTGTCCAAGAGTTCCTGTCAATCAAACTGTGTGGGCGTGTACTTGACCGTGATAATGACGGTCTCCTATTGGTTTAGAAACAGTAATCGTCCCAGCAATATACACATCTGAAATATGCTTGCGGGCATAAGAGGTTGTCAGTTCGATTAGCGCTGGTTTCATTGCACACACTCTTTGTGTGGAGTTCCCGGCTGTATTTCTCTTTTGTTGTAAAATTTCCTTGTGCTATTTTGTCCCTGTATATTGACGATGATTTATAAGCGGGCTTTCATGTCAAGCACTCAAATCAGATGTATGTCGTTCATTAAAATAAATAAATAAACTGATCACATGACCCAACTAACCGTTATGGTTAATTCAGTCCCTTAATGGTCACTTCGGTTATTTTTATGGGACATGGTTATTTTTACGCGGTTATTTCTTCGGTTATGTCTACGGGTTATTTATATGGTTGCAAATCGGTTAGCAGCACTATATATGTAGGTAACTAACCAATCTCACCAGTTATTTACCGGTTACTCTGCTGAATGCGCTCATAGATTTTTTTAAAAAATGCTTGAAAATTAATTTAAAAGCAATAAAAAGTGGGTAAATTATGTTATTGTTTCCGAATAAATTAGTTTTCAAAGAAATTGAATTTGAAAATATTTTTTCTTTTGCTTATTTGACGATGTAATAATTAAAAATGTGCGGTACTTTGAAGTTGAAAATATTCCAATAAAAGTTAAATTTAATCTACTGTGTTCTATCGGTAAAATGATGTCAGCATTAAGTGCGACACGTTTGTCTTATATAAAATAGATATAGTAGTAAGTAAGCTCTCTCTTTTAACCGCTTTCCAACAAAGTTGAAAAGTGCTTATGCATTCGGTTTGTCTGTCCGTCTGTCCACGCTCTAACTCTCGTAAATATACTCGGATTGCTATGAAATTTTAGGATATTATTGACATTTACCCTAGCACGAACCTTATTGAAAATGAAGTTTCTACCATGATTAGTTTATTTACAGAGGTAGTCAAAAGTTTACCATTGCATTACAGTTTATGTGAAAAAATCGTTTCAAATGAATTTTAAAGATGTTACATCCTGTCAAACATATAAAAATTTACATGCATTTACCAGATGTACTAAAATATGTATTCTGTAAAAAATGCGGTGAAAAAATAGCTATTATTCATTTACAGGGCCACACAAAATAATTCTTTATATTTATATTATAAAGGCCAAACGTATCTGTGCGTAACGCATACATCATTTTGCGAATGGCAACACTTTCCCCTGCAATTTCGGCTTTGCAATTTTCGCTTCTGGAAATTTTATACTTCTAAACATTGTACATTTTTATTTTGTACGCCGTCATATAGAGAAAAAAATGTACTTTTAAATGCAATTTGCTTGAAAGCTGTATCTCAATTTATTTTTGAGATATTAATTTTTTTGTATTTTTTAGTACCAATTTTGTAATTGTGGCATCAGAATCACTCCATTTTCTCTTAAAATTGAAAAAAAAAAAAAAAAAAAAAAAAAAAAATTAAAATGCGCAGCAATTTTTTATGGAATTCCGGTTTTGAAATTTTCGCTTTTGCAAATTTTACATTTCCAGGCATCGTAGATTTTTAATTTTTACACCGTCGTATAGTGAAAAAAATTTACTTTTAAATGCAATTTGTTTCAAAGCTGTATCTCAATTTATTTTTAAGATTTTTTTTAAATATAATTTTTAGTATTAATTTTGTAATTGTGGCAACAGAATGACTCCATTTTCTTTTAAAATTGAATATATATATATAGAAATTAAAATGCGAATACTATTTCATAAATATCGTCTGTTGTAAAATCCGGTGAATTTCGGTTTTATTTCGTTTAATAATTTGGATAGTTGAGTTTTATAGTATTTTGTTAATTTTAGCTTAAAATAATAATTGTTTGAGAGTTGGACTGACCGATATAAGGTGTATTTTTCACTGTAACTAATTTTGTATATTTATTATAAATAAATGAAACAGTTCTTTCCTAAAGATTTTCTTTCGTCAAATTTCGACGGGTTCCACCTCGTAATAATAAAGGGGAGAATTGTTCGCGACATATTTTAATTATGGTAAATGATTTCAGGTATAATTAAATTGATAAACGTTGCGGAAGTTTAATATGAGTTATTTCACGCATAATGCGAAATACATAGCATTTACTGGGACACACAAATGATTTCAAATCCGATGATGGCTGAAGGATGAATGAAATGCATTTTAATTATGATATGCGCGTTTAATTTCACTAAATATATGCACATTATATGTTGTGTATAAATGCTATAGTTGATATTACAGGGTTACCCAAAAGAAGTCGCTAACATTACTGAATATGAGCTTAAATTACTTAAAGGTGATTTTTAAATAAGTTATGCATTTTTACGCTGAATTGCACTCAATTTCCTAAGAAATGTTTGCAGAATATTAAATAAAATGATATAGAGGGCCACGCAAAGAATTGAATATATGGACGCATATGAATGATATCTTCTGAGAATGTGATTTTAAAAGTTTTAAGAGTGTTTTAGTTTAAAATAAGTTTTAGCTTAATACTGTGACGTGTAATAAAAGTACAAGGTAAACTGCAGGGCTGAACAAAAGTATTCAAGTGTGTTTCAATCCATTAGTATAAATTGCTGAAAGAGAAGTTTCAATCTGCTAGATATTTCTCTGCTAAACTAAATTTTCTCATTATATAGATTATTGTATATTCTCATTCTCATTATACATTATATTTCTCATCAACCGGCAGATCAAATGCAGGGGTGTTCAAAAGTATTGGAATACATATTTGGCTATATACATTAACCTTATTTCCCTAAATAACGAAGTTTTGTTAAAGATTGCATGAAGTGTTGGAAAGTGCTTCATAATCTAAGCTTAACGTATGATTTTTCTTACTTGTTAAGTACTTGAAAACGAAAAAAAAAAACTTTTATTCTTCTAAACTTTGTTACTCAGCATAACCTTTAAACAGGTGTATTACTGAACAACGCAATGTCTATGCAGAAAAAAAAAAGAAAAAAAAATTGTAGGCGTCTTTTGCCTAAGGTTTGCTTCCAGCTTTTGGCAACACGTCAAAGAAGAGACTGTTTTAATATCTTGACATCCTGAAAGGTGAAGAGACATGCCTATTCACCTTTCGTTTGAACTTTATTGCTTTCTTTTTCGACTTGAATTTAGATTCTCACCTCGGGAATATACTGTGTTTTGCGCTTTTGTTCATACATTATTTACCTCGTCCTTGAGTTTATCTCCTTTTACTAATTTTGCCTGACAGTATGTATATTATAAAGCCCAAACTTGCAACATTATATCTTCATTTAGATTTCATTGTTTTTTTCTTCTTTCAAACTGCTATAATTTACTTGAAATTCGCTGTATGATTAGGTAACATACAGGGATTGATACAAAATATGTGCCAAGAAAGTCGTGGCTTTGGGCACCATGATTTTGGGGGTTCAAAAATTATGTATTTCTTTTTTTAATTTTTATTTAAACAACATTATCAAAAACTTTAAAAATCTAAAGTGTTTCTCATTAACTCTTAAAGCAAAATTTTATGAAAGTGACGTTTCTAAAAGCAAATAAAAGAAACAGTATTTTATTAATACCCAGGTAGCACAGCAATATCGGCCAATATCGGGAACAGCGATTTCGCGATATCGGCCAATATCGGTAAACGCAGGATCGGCCAATATTGCACGGTTAACTTTTTTTCCAATATCGGCCGATATCGGTGAACGCCGGACCGGCCGATATCGGGGAACACCGGACCCTCCGATATCGGGGAACGCCGAACCGGCCAATATCGGTCGACTCCGGACTATCGATATCGGGGAACGCCGAACCGGTCGATATCGGAGTACGTCGGACCGGTCGATGTCGATCAACGCCGGAACGGCCGATATTGGTCGAAACTGGATTTGACAGTAAAATGGCAAAACCTTCCTTTCAATACAGTGGTGCAGATTACCAATCATGGCATCTGGTAATTAATTAATATTTCTTTAATATTAAGGGGCTGTTTGACTCATGTGAAGATACCTGCTTGCTAATGTTAATCCTATGGAAGAAATATTTTAAAACAGATTTAAAAAATTTCTTCCATAAGATTAACATTAGTCAGCAGGTGTCTTCACATGAGTCAAACAGCCCCTTAATATTAAAGAAATATTAATTACCAGTTGCCATGATTGGTAATCTGCACCACTGTATTGAAAAGAAGGTTTTGCTATTTTACTGTCAAATTCAGTTTTGACTAACATCAGCCAGATCTTGTTTCATTTAAATATTTTTTTTTTCCACGCGATTGATAACTGAGGTCAATTTCTACAAAGACCCTTTTTCACTTCCCAATTTTTTTTTTCAAAATTCTTTTTTCCCTTTTTTTAATTACATATATACTTAAATTCTTGAAACCAGTTTGCAAGGAGGGGAAAAAAAAAAAAAAAAAAAGATTTGCCATTGTATATTGGAGAGTGCAGTTTTAAATGTATATTTATTTATATATATATATTTTATTTCTCAAAATTAAATATATATTTGACAGTGACCCTTTAATAGAGATAGATTAGCTGTACTATGCCAGAACCGGTAATCTGTATTACTATAGTGAAAAAAAGGTTTTGCCATTTTACTGTCTAATTTAGTTTTTACTAATATCAGCCGGATTTCAATTCCTGTAAATTTCAGTTCCTCACGCTATGTTCATATTTGTACATGAAAATATTAACTTGTGAAATAGATAATTAAATGCTATTTTTCTCATCAAAATTTAAAAAGTGCAAATTCATATTCACACCCAAGTAGCAATTTGTGAAAAATGAAAGGGTTGACTGGCAATTTGTAGAAATGGTAAAGTTGAAAAGTATTATATAAACATAGTATTTGAATAAATTACTTTTATGACCATATTGAGCAATTTTCATAACTTTTTCGCATAATCAATAGAAATATTCAAAATACACATCAAAATTTAAAATGATTCATTATTTTCTGCCTTTATCATAAATATAGATGCTCAAACTTGTTTAACTGCATTGTTGTATAAACTTAAAAAGCTGCAATATATTGGCAAAACAAAGTCGAAAACAACTTATGTAAGATACATATGCAAAAATCTATTTTTGCATTTTTTTCAAACTTAACTTTAAGTAATTATTCCTTATATTTTATCTGTATGAACATCTTTATCCTGAATTATGAATTTACTGATTATAAAGTGCTGGGAGATGAATACTTTTCTTTATGTCCACTCTACATTCTATTTTTTCCCAATATTCTACAAACACTAATTTCAAAAACTCGTAATAAAATACATTTTTATTTTTATTTTTTTTTTTTTTAAATAAAAATATTTTCAAATCGCCAATTTGTGAAAATGAAAGGTTAAAAATTTGAATATGTTATTAGGAAAAGCCCCTTTTTTTAAAAAACCATGATCTATGAACACTTAACCATTATTAATGTTATTTTTAAAATAACTTGTAGCTGAAATGATTTATTATTTTTTACCTTTACAATAAATGTTAATCTTAGGATTGTTTATTGTACTTATATACACTAGATCTTTATAACGAAAACCAAAATATGCAACATTTTATGTTATATAGATAATTTCCCATAACATTAAAAATTACGTTGCTTATAAATACAACCAAATATATCTGATATATTTTACTTTTATGGCTGTCTTTATTCTGAATCAGTCTAAACTACACAACTGGAAGATAAACATTTAGTTGAGGTGTTTTTCATTACATAAACACAAATTCTAGCAGATACTGGGTAAAAATTATATGCTTTATTTAGCAATTAATTTTAATGGCAATATAAAATTGAAAGTGCAACTGAAATTACCTTTTAAACAGTTAAATATGTTACAATATCTTTAATTTAAGCAAGAAAAGCTATTCTGGAACTAAAATTTTAATACTATTTTTTCCCTTTTGTAATGTATTCATACAAAATAAAAATAAAACCTTTTAATTTTTAATATACATATATTTGGAAAACATGTAATATTTTATTTTTTTAAAAGATAAATATATAAGATTGATTTAAATATCACCATAAATTTCAAATATTTCGTTAAAATTATAATTTTTGATAGAATTCATAAGTAAATTTTTATCTACTATTTCTTCTAAGATAAAATTTACAATGATTTTAAAAGATTTGTAAATTTATTTTATAAATTCTTTTGTATTGAAATATTTCAAACATGTGACAGTAGGTTAAAAAGTGATAATAATAATTATTTTAAAACAACTCTTAGAAATTTAAATAAAAACTTACCATGTATAACAAAATAAATTTTATTAATCAGAAAAAATAATTGAATTTTATTTACAAACTAATATTATTATTATTTATAATATAACAAGCAAATTTCAACATCTATTTTCATGTCTATCATCTTTTCTTTTGAAACGTCTTTCAATCTTAGTCGAGAAATCCTGCAACCACCTTCCAATGCAAGTATAGATAGAAGTAGTTTCTGCTCCTTCAAACTTCATTTCCATATTATCTAGAAAAATAAAATGAACAGAAATCACAATCCCACAAAGCAAATTTTAGCTACACAACTTATGATTTGCCAACTTATTCTATTTTTTTAATTTCAGATATCCAGTTGAATGAGCAAACTTACAACATTAAATTTTCACCTGACCTTTCTCCCCCTCACCCCTTATTATAAAATTTGAATTCAAAAAGATATTTTCGAATTAAAGTGAATTTTTTAAATACAATTTAATTTAAACCTTTGATAACTAAAATTCTTTTTGGAAGTAATAAAAGTAAAAATACTTAAAACACAATTTTTTAAGCATTTAAAGTTTATCTTTAAAATCTCACTTAATTTCAATGAGTACAATTTATATTATATATTTTTTAATATAATAATATTTGCTCTACTTAACTTTTAAAATATAGCAACAAGGGAAAAAATATTTAAATTGTTATACAAGATTTTTTATCTTTTTTTTCCAAAAACACATAATTATAAATTAATTACTATATATATATATATATATATATATATACATACACAGTAGAACCCCGATAATTTGGATTAACTGGAACCAGACCCAATCTGGATTATCCGGAGAATAAGAAAAAAAATGGAATAAAATAAAACATACTTACAGAAATCACCTTTATATTAAACTTATTGAATAATTACAGACAGTAAAAATGTTTACTTTGCTTAATTCTTCCAAAAAGATTTCAGAAAAAGTTTGTTTTTTTTAAATTCAGAATACGACAATGAAACAAATTAATGTTATGGAAATTAGCCAATCGTTTCTCAAACTTGAAAAAAAAAAGTGACCAAACTGATCCGGATTAATGGGGTCCGAATTTACGTGGTTCTACTGTATATACTCATATGTACTTTCTTTTTTCTAAAACTGGCCCCATCACAAAATTGTTTTTCCTAAAAACTGACCCCTTCACAAAATTCTTTTTCATAAAACATATCCTCTTCGAAAAATTTCATTACATAAAAAAAAAACATTTTTCATTGAATATTTTCATTTTGTTAGTTTTAAAATGTTTAATTTTCAAACAAATCAAATTTATTAAAAAGGGAAATTTTAACAGGAGTTTTTAAAGAAGTTATTTATAAATGCTGGTTCGAATTTGAATAACAATCATTTTTCACTACAAAATGTTATTTCTCACAAAAATAATAAAGTTTTCATAAATAACTTTTATTTTCACAAAAAACTATTTTAAATATAGTTTAACTTCACTTATATGTTACTCAAGCAAAACATATAATTGGCTATATTTTGTAATTTTACAATTTATTGTGACATAAACATGGTACTAAGTTCTATTTTATATTTAACTTCCTGTTCTTTTATTATATTTCTTAATTTTATAGAAAAAAAAGAAAGCATTTAATAAATACGAAAACTTACTTATTAATTGAAGTAACAGTAATCAACTATTTTTGCAGTGATGTAAATTTTGTCATAACAATTTTCAACTGTAAATTGCATTTTGCTAACTAGTAATATTTTCTCATATTCCCCACCACTATTTATTACAATTATATAAATCAACACAATTAATTTAATATATGATAGTTGTCTATGTTTTAAATACAAAAAGAAGTAAATTGTACATAGAAAACAACTAAAATAAATACAGTAGAATTCCTCAAATCTTCAAATGTCTAAAATCTACATATTTTTTACAGATGTAAACATTGAAATTCATTTCAGATGTAGGAGCAAAATTACAGAATTTTTTAGTTGTGTTTCATTTTGTATGTATTTTATTTAATATGCAATTTTCTTAATAATACAACTGGGCTTGTGGTTATCCATGAAGGAGCATAAATTCATTTTTCTGTTAAATAAAGATATTGCTGATATCTCTGGCAATCACTAGCTTTTTACCAAATATATTTTATATTAATCAAGCTTTTTCTATTATTATGGTGATTTTGTATTATGTATGGTGATTAATAGAGTATTTTTCATAAGGAAAATTTCATTAAATATTTCAAAGTAAATATCTCTCTTTTTTTATATACATATTCAAAATACATATTAGTAGTTAATTATTTACTTGATTTTTAGTTTTAATATTTTAACCAGTTTTAAAATTATCTTAATTTTTATCCTTTTAGTTTAATATTTTACTTAATTATTTCAACATTTTATTGTATTACAATCATTCATTATAATTCTTATGCATTGAAATTTTTTTTTTAATGTAAAAATAATGACCAGAAATCCACAAAATTTTAAAATCTGCATAACCTAAGGTCCCAAGCTATGCAGATTTGAGGGAGTCTACTGTATATATATATATCAAATTTATCAAACATATAAATTCAGAACAGATAAGTTTGTGGTCAGCAAATTGAACATGGCGATTTTTCCCCCAAAATGCCATTTTTGAAAATGATCACTTATCAAACTCTGGACAGTTATTTTAAAAACTGAAGTTATTCTAATGAGAATTTAACAAAGTTAATCTTTTAAAGTGATTGCTCATTTCTTGTAGCATCTAAATACAGAAAACCAGACAATAAAATTCAGAAAAAAGAAATATCGCATAGATTATGCAATTTTTTTTAAAAGTTAATTATGAATAGGGCAATTTTTTTCTTTCTTTTCTTTTTCTAAGAGAGAATTTTAATTTTAACGAATCAATATATCAAATATAAAAATATCTATAAACAAAACATTGAAAAATTTATTACTACCTCTCAAAACAATACAGCAAGTTGTATGCCATAAATCTGTATTACAACTGCAACAAACAAAAGTTCATTACCACAATTTACCTTTTTCCTGTTTTTTTTTTTTTTTTTTTTCAGATCACAAACACATCTGTTGTATGAATTCTTATAAACCAAGCCTAAAAGTTTATAAATTTTGTCTCCATATCTGGTTATGATATATCATTTGATATCTCTCACTTTCTAAAGCCTGAATTGCAACAAGCTTAAAAATATAAAAAAAACAGGCTCCTATATACTGAAAAAATATACTAAATAAATAATAGAAAAAATATTGCATTTTATTTGTCAATTTAAAGATTTATGTAGCGGATTATGAAACTTGTTGTTACAACAGCAAATTTTTCTTAAAGAATATGTTAATTTCAACATTGTCTAACTAAGTGCTTCATAAAATTATTTAAATCTGGTGCCACTTTATATAAAACTGGAAAATACAAATCTATCAATCTATCTGTATCAAAAATTTTTAGTAATACTTAAGAACAACTGTTATGAAAAGTTCACACAAATTATTTAGCATTAATTTAAAGAATCCATCTTTATGTAGAAAGTTCTCATAGAAAAAATATAGAAATATAACTCACCAACAACTGCGCAATAAATTAAAATTCTGGATTTCCCCGGCCTGATTTACAACAGCAGCAGCAACATAAGCAGTTGTGTCTGAAACAATAATAAATTTTTAGATCACATTTAATAATAGAATGCAAATTAAAGCTAAACAAATTAAGCAGGTTTAAAGCTTTTTTAATGTATTGATAAATGGACGGGGGGGGGGGGGGGGTATGATACATTTCAGGGAAATTTACCTGTGAAAGAATGCAAAAGCATATTTTCTGTTGAATACATTGAATAAATTTTATTTCTAAAAGGAGGGTCCTTGGGCTCTTGGTTTTAACAATGTAATTCTAGTGTATATTTTTGAACAGAGGTATAGAATAGTTATTGAAAAGTATATGTAGAATTAAACTAGAAGAGAAATAAACCGTTAATATTATACCATTATTAAAATCCACATATCATATACCATATAATATTGTACCATAAATATTAAAAGCATAAATAACCTTCTATTAGAAGTATTTGCTGATTTTGAGCCTTACTTTTGTATCTGGAAAATTATATTCAAAGTTTGACTATATATATATTATAAGGAGGAAGGAGAGCTTTTCGTACCTTGCATTTGAATCAGGATATTTGGAATTTTATTCCTAATATCGATAAAAAGAATCTCACAATTATATAAAATGCTAACAGCTTTGGTTACAAT
This sequence comes from Maratus speculifer, assembly GCA_964019185.1. NCBI lineage: Eukaryota > Metazoa > Arthropoda > Arachnida > Araneae > Salticidae > Maratus > Maratus speculifer. The sequence continues at coordinate 251,685,404 of OZ025298.1, forward strand.
CTCAATATATTTAATATAAATAATTATTTCAAGAATACAGTAAAGGAACTTAAATTAAAACTAGTTTTACTAATATATAAATAATAAATTCACATTTAATAATATATTTCAAGTTGCTTATGCATTTGTTTACAAATGTTGTCGCCGGAGTTTCATAAAAACAAAGCGAACAGAAAATACATTCTACTCATGAATAGGGATAACTTACAAATTAGTACCAAAATAGACAGAAATCAATACTTCAAAATCAATTTAGAATACAAATTTTAAAAGTACTACTTACCCGTTTCAAATGGTGATCATTGTTTTAAAATCTCTGCACTTCAGTCTTAGCGTCAGCGTCAGCGGCCATGTTTACGAAGGGCGAAGAAGCGTTGAAAAGGATGCTTGTTTCTGATTGGTCAAATAGTGAAGTACGCCGGTCGTTGCCGGTATAACCCGATATTGCCCGATGTCGGTAAAATATGATCGGTCTTTGCCGATGGAAACCAAGATCGGTCGATATTGGTTTTGACGCCTGGCCGATATAGGCCGATATTGACAAATAAGACTTTTTCTATGTAAATTTACAGAATTTAAAATGTTATGAAAAGCGATTTCTACCTTCCACCTTTCTGAAAAAGTACAATATGTAATTTAAAAACTTGAATATTGAAGATTCCAGAAGTTTTAATATTTCAGATACAACATCGGTCAACATCGATCGACATTGGCCAATGTTGGTAAACATGATCGGTCTTTGCCGATGGACGTCAAGATCGGCCGATGTTGGGCAGTATCGGGCCGATATCGCTGTGCTACCTGGGTATATGAAAAGCCCATTTTAATAATGCTGTGCGGTGTGTGGAGTAAGGGTATATGGCAATATTACGAACTATTATGAACTATTATGAACTATTATTATATTCTGAACATTCAATATTATGAACTATTTAGGGCAGCATACAATGAATTCAAACACATTACAGTTCCTATGCAGTTTCTACTGTTTGCTAATAGATATTTACCTCATAGTAAATAAATATATATTACTAATTTACATTATTGTTAAAATTCCTGGCGATGAGAGATAACAGAAGTAAATTTTATAAGTGGGTAGAAAAAATACGGGTCAGGATTCGATCCAGGGATGTATTGGCTGAATCCGCCAATGCTCTTCCAACTGAGCCATCCCGGACGAATACTGCAGGACTAATTCATCCAATTAACCTTAACGATCACAGAATCTGGTTTGATTCTTTGTATAGCTAAACAGGAACAGGATCACCCTAATCTGGGCACCAACCAAAATTTGGCATAGGTGACAACCCCAGGCGGAAATTCCCCTCCGCCACTCAGCCAAAGCTCATCCAGGGCAACAGACCCATAAATTCAACGGGCATTTCTCAATAAATTAAAATAAATATTAATGCAAAATAGATTTAAGTGCCCTGTATAGCTAAACAGAATAAATCAAAGGCCAATATAATTAGTTCGGTGAATTAATCCTCCAGTATTCGTCCGGGACGGCTCAGTTGGAAGAGCATTGGCTGCTTCAGCCAATAAATCCCTGGTTCGAATCCTGGCCCAGACTTTTTTTCACCCACTTGGAAAACTTACTTCTGTTCTAATTGATTTACCGATTGATTAATCGTGTTATAAATTATTGTAATGATGATTGATAAATTTCTTTTTTCACCTCCCTTTCCATTTCTTTAATATGTTGAAATATCGTTTACACATTATTATATGATGTATACTTTTTCAGCAAAGTATGTATAGTTTGCTTCATTTTCTTATGTGAAATATATTCCGATTTTCATCATTCGAGTCGATGAAAATCATATGAAGTCAATGAGAGAGATGCAGGTTGATGAGACAAGAATCTCGTTTTTTTTTTTTTTTTTTTTTTTTTTTTTTTTTAGGTAGGTTTCGTAAGAAATACTACCTATTGCAGTCATTACCATGGTACGACTTTTGAAAAATTTCTTCATAAATTTTCATTATATGACCGCAAGATCCCAAAACCACCCTCATTTAAAAGGTTGATATATATACATATATGTGTGTGTGTGTGTTCCAATGTGTGTTTGTGTATGTATATATGTACTAAAATTTGTCCGCATGATAAAAGTCGCAATCATGCATGAATCGTATTCAAACTCGCAAAATGCATTGAGATGATTAATATCCGCAAAATCAGCCCAAAGCGATGGAAATGGGGAGGGTTCAAAAACTTGAATACTACCTTAACATGACTCTGACAAAACCAGCTCTTACAGAACAATGACTGAAAAAAATTAACATTTTTCGTTATAGCTGTTACCAATAATAATTAAAAATAAAAAAACAATAAAATTTTTACTGCAACAATTATTTTTCTATTGCAAGATTTGGTCGTGAAAAATGAAAAAAAATAAAATAAAAATAAAAATAAAACAGTTTGACAAATTTAAGAAAAATTGGATGTTACGTCATAATTTTTCTATAGCAAGATTTCCACATGAAAACGGAAAATAAAATAAATAGCTTGACGGATTTTCTAAAAATCAAATATCATATTTAATATATCATATTGGGAATAAAATTGACAGGTGAATATATATCGTCATGTGAGTTTGTAAAAACGTACTGCAACGTGATAAAAACCAGGCTGTGGAAATATTGGCATATTTTAACATTTTAATGTTTTTTGATTTTATTTGCGCCATTTTAAAATCTATTCCATATATATATGCGTGTATATTAGAATTTTCACAAGAGGTTTAGGTCGCTAGAGCTCATTCTTAGTGATGAAATTGGGTTTATCTCTAATCTTTATTTTGTTGGTAAAATTTGTACCTAACTTCGAAATCTACCTCCGCCTGTAGGCCGAACCGGCAGGGATTTTTTAGAGTGATCTACTTTAAAGAAAACATTTTCATGTTCAACAAAGTTGTTTTACAGACTGACATGATAAATTAGCAGCAATAGCAATAGCAGTAACATAAAAATTAATATTATTTGGTTATCGTTGAATGTATGAATTCAATTAAGCAGCGGAAAATGATTAATTGAGAATAGATTGCATCTTAAAAATTGATATTCTGGTTTGAGAAAATTGATAAATACACTATAAAACTACTCGGAAACGTTTCCGAAAATCAATGACGACAAAACAAACTTTGTTTTTACAAACGCTTCTTTAAATCCTGGAAATATATTGGCTTCTGAGACTTATAGAACTCTTTTTGGAATCATGGATAACTCAGAAAATCTTAAATATTAAAAATTATACTTATTAACAAAAGTTTATTTAAAAATGATAATATTTTATTAACTCATAGTAAATCAATAAAAATAAATGTATTAATAAATAAAATTAAACATTAAAAATCTAGTTTCATCAACAAGAATTAATTTTTAAAATGATAATATTTTATTAACTTATAGGACATAATAAAAATAAGTGTATAAATATATTGCGTTGTCCGTGCTCATGATGAATGCCCCTTAAATGAAACTCAAATTTGTAGGATTTTATATCTTTATTTTGCCTGGATTTATATTTTTAAATGAAATAAAATCACGAAAATAAAATTGAATTGAAAGTATATACTATTTAGTATTTTATTTTCTGTTTAATTTGATTTTCGGAATCTATGCGCGCCGAAAGCAAGCGACATCGCAACGAAACACTCAGGTTTTTACTTATTTCGTCGACATTTTACACATTTTCTTTTGTAAAAAAAATATTTCTATCTGTCCAAACGCTTCAAAATTTTTGTAAGTCATGTAAATCTGGTCTATTAAGATCCTCTAAAAAGACTGAGTTGAAATACGGACGATTAATTACTTTTAATGTAGAAAAAATATTATCCCCGTGAGGCGCGAAGTGACCAGTGTTCGCCGGTGATTTGAAAGGGTTAAAATTCATATTTTAAAAAACCAATTATACTGTCAATTAGAAGAACGTTTCCGCTTTAAAAACAATTTTTAATTTGTCGGTATCTCTAAAATTACGCTCTGAAAATGTGAAACTGCGACGGAACATTCAAATTTTTGCGGGTTTGTCGATTTTTTTTGCACATTTTATGCTGTAAAGAAATATTTCTGTTCATCTGAATGTTTCAACATTTTTATGGGTGATGTAAATTTGATCTTATTGAAGTGTTTCAAAAAATATTATTAATTAAAATGTGGATTTAAATGCGTATTAAAATGCGGAGGTTTTGTTACTTTTAGAATAGAAAGAATACAGTGCGAAGTGACTTGCGCTCGTCAATATATTTGAAAGCTGTTATGTAGTGGAGGATATACGGGAGTGTATGTCGTATACCTTCTCGATTTTTTTTAGGGAACTCCGTATACCCTCTGTTTCTCACGAAATCTGTAGTATATCTTTAGGTTATACTGTCTGCCTTGAGCATATACCCTTTGCGTCAATCGTATAATTCCTGAAATTTTACAATTTCACCCCTGTTTGAGAGGTTTAAAATTAATAGTTTTTAAAACCTATTACATAATCGATAAGAAAGTTTCAGATTTAAGAACAGATTTTTTGTTTGTCAGTACTTCTAAAATTTGCTCTAAGAGTAATATTTATTTTGAATAAAAAATGTATTTACCCGTGAAACAGAGAGAAAACTTTCAAATTAGAATAAAATGATTACGTGTTAAAAGTAAAAGAAAATTGAAAATTATGTCACAAAAAATTGTATTTATATGTGAATACTAAAAAAGAAAGAAAACTGTAAAATGATAAATTCCTTAATATGCGTTAAAAGCAGTAAATTGGGGAAATTTTATCATATTTAAAGTGGCCAAATAATGATATTTCTAAATAGTTTAAATTAAAAAATATATTCCAAAGACACATTTATTTCATAATTTGAAAAAAAATTTTAAATTTTTTTTTTTTTTTTTTTTTTTTTGCCAATTCTAAGACACTATAAATAGTAATATTTCCTTTCTAACAACAAAATTACTCTAAAACGACTTTTAAAAAGCGAAAGTAAATTTTGGTGAAAAATTACATCATATTAAAAACAATATATGTATTTAAAAGGTCTCATATAAATCGCTTTTCTTATACCGTTTTTAAAATAATACCGAAAACAAAGACTTTGTTAACTTAAATAATAATATTAGCTAATTTTTAAATTTTTAACTGATCTTGTTCAATCCAACAGATAAAAAAGCCATTAGATATCTTAACAGCAGCTTATTTGGTCTTAAATATCCTTTCTTCAGTAAAAGGGGAATGAATGAAAAGCCCTTTTACAGAGAGATCGACACTTTTTTTTAAAAAAATTATAATTTTAATTAAATTTTCCATAATCTTTCTAAAGCCGATTAAATTAGCGCGTATTTAGAGTCTGTGGTGTCTAAATGGAAGTTGGGAAGCTGGAGCTTGAAAAGGCCAGAACCCCCTATTTTTTTAAAAAGTAATTATTGAATGCGTGCATTTTTCAAAATTGAGATTTAAATATTCGGATCAATACTTGAAAAATGAGTACTTTTTACTCACATTTAAAAATCGATTTTAGTAGTGTATTTTTTTTAATATTCAACTGTACAAATATGCATTACCATGTAAGAAAATGAGTAAATTATTTTTTGCCATATTTCACAGTTACAAAATGTGCAATTTTTTTCAGATTCGTCTCAATAGGTTCGATTAAGATTTTTTTTTTTTTCTTTAATTTAAATCAAGAATTTACTCTGCTGTAGATATTTGTCTGCTCCGAAAATCGATATTTCTGTCTGTGAAATTTTCATCATCACAACCCTGTTAAAGCTCTGTTTTTTCTCTCTCTTTCTTTTTTGCCTATGCAAACAACTAGATACTCCGCTAAATAAAGATATCAAAAGTAAAACGAAAGGTTAAGATATAAATTACACACCTTATATGTAAATAGTGATACAGGTTTGTTTCATTTTTTTCCTTTGTATTTTCTAGCATAGATGAAATGTGCTTATAAATTGGCTGTCTCTTTGTTTATCCGAGCTCTAACTAGTTTAAGGGGGTACGGGACACAAAAATCTTCATTTATATATATATATATATATATATATATATATATATATATATATATATATATATATATATATATATATATATATATATATGTAGGGATTTTCAAAATACACTATATTGCCATTGATTACTGGACACTTGCGATTTTAACATTTTGTTAAATATCTAGAAAAATACTTGAGGAATCATCTCTAAACTCTTAGTGTATAAATATAATAGTAAAAGTCATACATATCCGTGAAGATTTTTTCCCGAAACTCCATAGGGGACCCTCAACAAATTAAAAAAGAATGAATATCTTTTGAATAACCCTGTCAAAACTAATGTAGCAAAAGCGCTCAAACTCTAGATTATGATTGAATGCCTTATTGTAATACCCTGTGTTCATTTTTATGCAAATAGCATGCATACTCGCAAAGTAATTAAGGTTTTTATAAAAATGGTCCCAAATTTTTCCAAGTTTTTCCCTTATAATTTTCAGAGTTCTTAATATAAAATAATATTTTTTCTGAAAATATGACAAGCAACATTGTACACAGTACCCTGTAATCAGAATTAAAAAATAATAAAAATTGTATGAAAAATGAGTAGGTTTACTAAATAATTTTTTACTGCTCATGCGCCAAAGATATCAAAATTTCATTTGCATATTATGTTAGCTAAATGTACAGAGCAACTTTTGTAAAAGTCTCAAAATCATAGCTTGAAACTTCTGAAAGTAATCGTCTATAGAAAAAGGACAAAATCAGCTGTTTTCAAAATGAAGCAAAAAAATGAGGGATTTTGTCCATATGTAGTAGTACATCCCGTATTGTGTATTCTATATTGACACTAATCAATGAATATATGGATACAACCCCTCTTGTTTTTGCTTCATTTTGAGAATTACGGATTTTCAACTTATTCAATTGACGACTATTTTCAGAATTTTCAAGTTATGATTTTGTGACTTTCACAACAGTTGCTCTGTACATTTAGCTAACATAATATGCAAATTAAATTTTGATATCGTTGACGCATGCGCAGTAAAAAATTATTTAGTAAACCAATTCATTTTGTATACAATTTTCATTATTTTTTAATTCTGATTACAGGGTACTGTGTGCAGTGTTTTTTGTCATATTTTCTGAAAAATATATTATTTTATATTAAGAACTCTGAAAATTATAAGGAAAAAACTTGGAAAAATTTGGGACCATTTTTATAAAAACCTTAATTACTCTGCAAGTATGCATGCTATTTGCATAAAAATGAACAAGGCGTATTACAATAATGCATTCAATCATAATCGAGAGTTTGAGCGCTTTTGCTACATTAGTTTTGACAGGGTTATTCAAAAGATAATCATTCTTTTTTATTTTGTTGACGGTCCCCTATGGAGTTTCGGGAAAAAATCTTCACGGAGATGTATGAATTATACTATTATATGTATACACTAAGAGTTCCAAGATGATTCCTCATGTATTTTTCTAGATATTTAACAAAATGTCTAAAATCGCAAGTGTCCAATAATCAATGGCAATATAGTGTACTTGTGCATTTGTGAAATGTTAGATGATGTTTAAACATTTCTTGTATATAAAACTAAAAACAGCTGTTCACTTTTTGATATGGAACGTCAAATAAAAAATAAAGTATGAACTTGCATCAGTAAAATGTCCCCCTCTGTTACCAACAGTCAAACATTTTTATTTAAAAAAATAAGACATCTGAAACAGTAAATGTCACATTTTCTGTAATTATATGATTGCTACTTTCAGAAAATGCTAATTGTTGTTTTGTTATGATTATTTTTATTATTGTAAAATACAAAGGATTTCCTCTCTGTTACTTTTTATGGAAAAATCATAAGTTTCAATTAAATGTGCATTCACATTTTCTCAGCTAATTTATGAAAAAAATATTACATAAATAAAATATTAGCTAAAGTTACACAATTAATAATTCAAAATGATGCTTGATAATTTTTTTAGTGAAATAATCCAACTTAAATAGGCGGTAACAGAGGGGAACAATTACAGAGGAGTTCTATTTCTCGCGGAATTCTTTTTTATAAGTTTATAACATGTGTTGTAAACCGTCTTATAGTTTCAAACAGATCCAACAAGAATTTAAGATTTCTACAAAAACTACTATTTGAAAATAGTGGTATTTGACGCGGCATTTTCTTTTGTTAATTTATATCATGTGTTATGACAAATGCACTGCTTAATGTTAAAAATATCTCATCATATATTAGTCGAGGTGGTAGCACTTTAAAGAAACAAATGTAAAAATTACTATTCGAAAATAGTGGGATTAGATCAGGCAATTTTTTTTTGTATCATGTGTTATAAGCTATCATGAAGTTTCAATGTTTCAAACAGATCAAGCCAGAATTTAAGACTTTTACAAAAACTATTATTCGGAAATACAGGCATTTCACGTGACATTGTTTTTATAAATTTTTATCATATGTTATAAGTTGTGTTTCACTTTCAAGCAGATCACCTTAGATTTTCTAATTTTAACAAATTTGTGTGTCAAGGGGATGGTGCTTTAACGCAAGAAATAAAGATTTTTACAGAAATTATCATTCGAAAATAGTGCTATTTGACACGGTGTAGATTTTTATATATATATATATATAAATTCTTTCCTACTTAAAGAATAATCTTTCCTTCTTTTTTCATTCATTTTTTTAATAAGTTATAAGATATCCTAAAGTTTCAAACAGACCAAGCAAGAATTAAAAACTTTTACAAAAATTAATATTTGAAAAAAATAATGTTTCACGCTGCATCATTTTTCATAAATAAATAGTATTGATTTTATATATACGAGGTAGAACCCTTCAAATTTTGACGAAAGAAAATTTTAAGAAGGAACTGTTTCATTGACTCATAATAAACCTACAAAATTAGTTATAGTAAAAAATGCATTTTATATTGGTACGTCTAGCTTTTAAACAAACGATAGTTATTGTCAAATTAACAAAATACTATTTCTACAATGCTGATCAACATTAGCTTTATATTTAACATTTAAGCACTCTGCATTTTGATTTAAAAAAAAATCCATATCTGTATTGCTCTCTATAGTAAAAAAGCAGTTACCTTTAGATATTATATATATCAGCCTTTGACTTCTAGTAAATTGTTTTAAAATTCTTGAATTATAAGGTACCCTGGGGTAATAACGCCACGTTAAGGTTCTACAAATTTTTACGGCTTAGTTTTAGATTGTATTTTTCAAACAAATATAGGATCTGATACAGCAACTCATTGACTATCTATATAAAATAAAATAATTTAACAGATATGTATTCATAAAATGTAATGGCGTTTTTTCTTGACCCATGCTATTTGGCGTTATTACCCACCTATATGGGTAATAACGCCATGCAAACAAAACTATGAAATAAGATGGAATAATTGCATGTAGATAGCCCAATTCTAAAAATACAAACTCTACAAACTTAGAAATTGACAAATTGCATTCTAAGATATTGAAAATGTTCAGTTTTTGTGAAAGTGTAAGAAATATAAAGGTGTGGTGTGGGAGGGGGGGGGGGGAGGCAAATGAATATCAGACAGTGAGTTTCTTTTTGCTTCAAAAGGACCGTTTAAATAGAAATATGAGAAACATTGCATAGTTTTAACTGTGTTTATTTGAATCAGTATTTAGGATGTAGCTCGGCCACTGTAGGCAATCGACCGGGGTATTAATGTCAAGGATTGGCGTTATTACCCCGGTATAGTTATTGCGCAGTACATTTTAAATTACAAATTATCTCGAGAAGATATCCAAAATCTTCAACAACATTTTAAAAGTACATGAAATGCACTACAAATTTAAGTAATTAACAAAGTACTTCCGGATAAAAAGATAGTCTTCACATATACAAAACGTATCTCGCAAATTTTAGATCAAGCGTTAATTTTAGTTGTTTGTAAAAACAATAAGACCTAAAAATGAAACAAATTAACTTGAAGCTGTTTTTTGCGATTTATATGACTCAAAACCCTTCAGCGCAGAGCACATGGGTGTCATTTACCTGATTATTTCATAATTATGCAAAATATAAGCACTTGGCGTTATTACCCCGCCTGGCGTTATTATCCCAGGGTACCTTATATATATATATATATATATATTCATCTTGATTCTTTTTTTATCCCCGAATTATTTATTTAGAATAAATCTATTTGTGATATCGAAACCCTGTATTTATGCTTCATTTTTCGCATTTAAATGCGATCAATCTTAAAAGATGTGTAATTTATTTTCTAATAATTTTAAAAACATGATAAGAATCGAAATTTTTATTGCGTGAAAATCAGCTCATTTATTTTACAGCTCTCAAATTTTACTATGCTTTATATCTGTTGTTTTTAGGTGCTTTCGTAATTATGTAAATACGTAGCACCTATAGTTGTCGTTCAGTCCATCCGTCTGTCTGTCCATTCGCATATAACAACGCAAAAACTACCCAACCGAATCGTTTGAAGTTTAAAATACATAATTAATACATAATTTTGTCAAGTTATTTCAAATTTAAGATAGATCAATTATGCATAGATGAATTACAAAGACATTCAAAAGTATCCCGTTACATGACGGTCAAGGGGGGGGGAGGAGTTTCAAATGCATTTTAATCATTTGAAATTTAAAACAAATATTTATTACATAGTTTTGTCGTGTCATTTTAAATTTTATAAAAATTGGATGCATAAATCAATTACAGGAACAATAAAAATATTCCATGACATTACGGTCAATGGGAAAAAAAGTTTCAAATGCATTTTAATGGTGTTAAACTAATTCAAACATAATAAAACTGACATGAACCTATGAAGTATATATAAACTAAAATATACATTCTGTACAATCTGTGAGGCAAAGAATATTTGTTTTTAAATTACAGGAGCACACAAAAGTATTCCATTACATAAAGCTATACGGAGAAACATTGTTTGTGGGGCGCGTTTTAATTACATTAAACTATTTAGCATTTTATGAATATGATATACGTTTCTGAGGTGTAATAAAAATTACTTCCTGTATATTTACAGGAACACAAAGATTTCTACTACTATAATATAACCGAAGTACTGTCTACTATATCAGCAAGATCTGAATATTTTAAAAACTTCGTTATCGTACGAACGCACATCATTTGTTACGCTTCACGTGTAATTTCCAACTTGTTTATTAATTGTTTCTCAAAAATTTTTATTGATAATGCTGTTATTTTGAAGAAGTAAAATTTTTATATTTGTCAAAAATTGTTCTTATTAATGTAAGGCATGACTATATGCTAACAATATTTGTTTTAAAACATGTTTTGGAATTTTTACTTACCCATCATACGTAGTATAGGGTAAGTCTTGCAATCGTTTTGAAAATCGAAAAATTTTTTTTGACGGATTTACACGTTTTAGATAGTGGAGATTCCGAAAAACATATTTTTAGAAAAAAAATTTTGCCGTCCGTCCGTCTGTCTGTCTGTCTGTCTGTCTGTCTGTCTGTCTGTCTGTCTGTAAACGCTCTATCTCCCGAACAAATTGAGATAAAGACTTGAAATTTTGTATGTAGTTAGTATGTAAGGATGGGACGAACCCTATTTAATATCAGCAACCTCGATTATCTGGAACTATTTTTTTCGGACTCTCGAAAAATTCGTTCTGATGAAAGGTATATAAAAATTTTCGAATTTTTTTGTTCTAAGGAATGGACGTAAAAGGCAATAAAATAACACACATTTTGCATATAGAACGAAGTCGATCGGATTATTAGTTGCCGAGATATTTGTCATCTTGTTTTCCACATTCTTCGATTTTTCATGACCCTGTATTTCATTTAAATTTCAATTCAGAAGTATATTTTAATTGGAAATGAGACGCTTAATCCGACGCAGTTAATTGTTAGTTAATAGAATTATTATTTTTGGAGTTATAAGAATGTTTCTTTTACGCAGTTCGGTATTACTTGAGTAGTTTGGCGTTTTATATAATTTGTCGAAATTGGTACATCAGCAGTTCTTTAATAGAGCATTACTATGCATATTAACAATATTTAAATTTTGTTTATGAATTGCAATGCATTGTATAAATAGTTTCACATGTTTTATTTTCATATACATATCCATGATGGGTAAGTATTACGGTGGCCCCCAACGACTAGTTTAATAACGTTGTAAGTATTAAAATTAGCTCTGTTGCAGGCGGAATACTGTTTATGTGTCGGATTCGAATTCAAATATTAGCGGTTCAGATCGATAAAAAACATTTATGTTGGATTCCGATTTGAATAGAATTTTCGTGTTCAGGTAAAATACAACCCGACCCATTCAAGGATCTAGTCTCGTTGCAAATTTAACATACATTTTTATTTGTGCAGCTTTAAGCGTTGAGCAAATAAGCAAAATTATAATATCATTTTCTTTATAATGTTGCAATATTATAATCTTTCAACATTACAATTTAAGCAACATTATATCATTTTAAAAACTTTTACTTTCCTTTGCGTGAAATTTTATATCGTCACGAAAAGTATTGAAAGAGCCCGGTTTTAAACTATATTGAGCTACACTCTTCACATTTTGAATATGTCTATACAGGGTGTTTCAAAGTTATGCATCAGAAATGTAAAGGCAATTAGCGGGAACATTAATGAGCAGATCTGTAAAGGAATGTGGGTGCGGAAATATAGCGTTGAGGAGAATCAGTAAATAATTTATGTCTATTTTACTATAATTTAGTAACATATTTTGGCCGCTAAAAGCTCCCAACCATATAACATTATCCCCATAAACGGAATTCTTTTGTGTGGCTCTTTAAATAAATAATAAATGTTTAGCAAACCCCATATTCTACAAAATGCTTGTTATACTGCCGTTTATAAATGCATATCAATTTCTTTATGTTTTAAATGGTCTAACGTCATTGAAATGAACTTGAAACGATTTTTCCCATTGACCATAATGTAACAGAATACTTTAGACTGTCTATGCAAATGAACTATAAATTCTACACCATTTCCTTTTCAATAGCGATCACGGTGTAGTACACGTCAATAACGTATAAAAAATTATACGAGCATCAGAGTTTATTTACAAGAGTTAGAACTGGGCCACACAAACCGGAGTCATAAACATTTTTCATCTACGTTATAAAGTATTAACCAGTAAAAAAAAAAAAAAATCCTGCGTTAAGCATAGATTATAAAACGCTAACCAAATTCCCTTAATTCTTTAACAAAACTTCGTTATTCAGGGAAATAGGTGTTACTGCCCATAACCAAATATGTATTCCAATGCTTTTGAACAGCTCTGTATTTGATTTGTCGGTTGATATATATACTATATCATGGAGAGATTTAGTTTAGCAAAAAAATGCCTAGCTGGATGAAATTTTTCTTTTGCAGTTTATACGAATAGATGTAAAACATACTTCAATACTTTTGTTCAGCCCTGCAGTTTACCTATAGTACCTTTATTACACGAAAGTATTTTACTAAAATTAATTATATAAAAAAAATAAATAAATAATGTTAATCAAACAACAATACTATTTAAACTATTTAAATCATATTTCCAGAAATTATCATCCTTAAACAAACCTGTATCCAGTTCTTTGCGTGATCCTGTATATCTTTTAATCTATATTCTACAAACATTTCACGATAAACTAAATACGATTCTACGTAAAAATGCAAAACTTTTTTAAAAACAAACCTTTAAGTATATTACACTCACATTCAATAACTTTTCCGAGTTCTTTTGATTAACCCTGTATATCTTAATTGTGTAACTATTATAGCATTTATGCACACCATATAATGTGAATACATTTAGTGACACTTAAAAGCGCATATCATAATTAAAAATGCATTTCATCCATGGAACAGTTACCATGCGTAATATACATGTGTACTTCGAATAGAATATGCTTTTTGAAGTCTTTTGTGTGTCCCTGTAAATGCTATACTCTTCGTATTAAGCGTGAAATAACTCATATTAAGTCTCAGCGACGTATATCAATTTGATTACACATGATACCGTTTACCATCGTTAAAATATGTCGCAAACAATTTCCTCCTTTATTATCATGTATTAGAATTATTTTGTGTGGCCCTGTAAATGAATAACTATTATTTTAGCTGCATATTTTAGTGTGCTTTTCGTAGATGCAAATAAATGTGAATACGTTTGTCCGGCCGCAACATCTTTAAAATTAATTTGAAACGATTTTTCCCCATTGGCCCTAATATAATCGAAAACTTTTGACTGTCCCTGTAAATAAACTAATCGTGGTAGAAAATTCATTTTTAATAGGGTTTGTGCTTGTGTAAACTTCAATAACATGGTAAAATTTCTTTGCATTCCGAGTATATTTACGAGAGTTAGAGCGCGGACAGACGGACAGACAAACCGAATGCATAAACATTTTTCAATTTTGTTGAAAAGTGTTAATAAAAATTACTGTAAAAAGAAAACTTTTAATAATACAATTTTTAGTTCGTATCAAACGTTTTCAATTTCTTATTTAATTTTAATTTGAAATTTAATAATAATAATGACATTTAATAATAATAATAATAATAATTTCCCAATTTCAATTATTTTAAAAGTAAACATTTCTTTTAATAAATAATAATAGAACAAAGACCATTTTAAAAATTTCCTATTTCTTCTTAAAAAATGCTTCAGCTGTAATTCATTTCTTTCAATTCGTCTTATCAATACAAAATCCCTTCCTTTTTTGGAAGCTTTCCAATTTTCCACGTGCTTTTATTTTTACACTAAAATTTGAGCGATAAATGGATTCACATTGCAAACCTTTTTTAAGGCTTACAAGGAAGGTCTCCATACGGGCAAACTCAGAAAAATCTGAAAAAATTACAGAATGTTCTTCTCATATAGTTATATATGTTTATAAAAAAAAAATTTCGGCGGAATCTCCTTATAACGTCCGTAAAAAAATAATAAAAATTCCGTTTGTTTGGCGATTTATCTCCGGTTGGCGAAAAAACGAAATTTTGAAAAATACGCTTTTACGCTTCGAATACTTTTAAAGAAAAAACTTTCTATGTTCAATTTATTTAAATAAGTTTAGTTTAAGTAATTTTAGTTTTGCATTTTTACTTTACTTTAAGTGTAATTTTGTCATATACGTTTATATGTACTTATAACAAAATGAAATTAATATAATTTATCATTTAAAACACAATTTAAATTGATTAAAATTGTTCCAAATTGAAAAATACACTGTTAAAAATCTGCTGCATTTTGTTGCAACGCACTCCCTTGCTTGTATAGAAAACGGTTACTTGGCCGTGAAATGGAGCTTTCTCATTGGTTGGAATAGAGATATTATATACAAGTGGTGGAGTGCGTTGCAACAAAATGCAGCAGATTTTTAACAGTGTATGACACGATCAATTCACCGTGTTATGGAGCATTCTCGTTGGTCAGAAGAGAGATATTCTATAAAAGTAGTGGAATGACGTTGCAGCAAATCCCGCGTCGCTTTCAGCTTTTCACGCCAATTATTCCAAACTATTTTATTTTTTTTACATTATATATATAAAACCCCTCCGTGTATAACAATTCCGGGATCAACCTATCCACAAGAAAAAGAGACTCATTCACCAATGAAAGCGTTTCATAGTCGTAATTCGTAATGGAGCGTTCTCATTGGTCAGATTTACAGTGAAAGCAGTTAAATGACGTCACTACATTTTACTTCGCTTTGAAATCTTTCCACGATTTCAAAAAGTATATTTAATTAAAACTTTTTATTAAAGGAAAGCGAAGGTGCGTTTTAAATGCAATATTGTTAATTTTTTTATATTCGGGTTGCTTTATTTTTTTTTTCTTTACAGCCGTGAATGCAGGCCCGGACTGGCCAGGTCGGCTGGTCGGCGATCGCCGAGGGCCCCCAGCCCAAAGGGGCCCCGGAGGTGCACTCCAAAAAAGGAATATACTATTTTATAATTACTACTTACATAATAAAAAAATGAGTATTCACCCTTGAATATGCGTGCATATTCCATGCAACAAATTTTAAGCAATTGACAGTT
The DNA here is from genome assembly GCA_964019185.1 of Maratus speculifer. NCBI lineage: Eukaryota > Metazoa > Arthropoda > Arachnida > Araneae > Salticidae > Maratus > Maratus speculifer. Next base: position 251,701,467 of record OZ025298.1, read on the forward strand.
TTTTCATGGCAACTTATATAGTTTTGTCATGTCATGTCGCTGAACAGATTGAAGAGATGGACATTAATGATTACTTAGAATCCAAGATTTTTCGACATTCAAATAAAGATTCATCATAAAATTAATGTAGTTTATATTTAAGGAGAAAAAAATATGATTAACTTTTGAAGATGTATTATAAAAAATATATTTCGGAAACTATTTCTCTGGCATTTATTAGAGCTTCTCTCAGATCCAAAGAAGTTAGCCTCTGACACATTTCTAAACTCATTTTTTTCGGAAATGCATAAGTTTTGCTGTTTTTTTATTCAGAATCTATGTAATCGAATAATGTTTTCCATTTTTTGATAAAGACTTTATATCTTTCAGAAATACTGTGAAAGTTAGCATTCTGAAATGAATTTTTGGAAGCGATAGCTTGGAAAAGGGGAAAAGCCTGCAGTCACGTTACAAAAATCTCTTATATTTTGATAATTAATTTATTTACCTAAAATGGAAAAGCTGTTCTATTCCCAATTCCTTTAATAATGAGGCCTGTCAATTTTATGCATTTACAGTTAAAAATTAGGCAGAAAGTTTCGCGTTATGGAAAAGTGAATTGAAAACCAATTTAACTGCTTCCAAATATTTTTTCTACTTCCATCCTTAAATATATCCGAAGATTACATTAACAAAAGTTTATTATCGTCATTAGTATTTTTACAAAACAAAGTTACTGCCCTACACTAGGGATGCATACATGTGGCCCGCGATGGGTTATCGTGTGGTCCGTGAATTTTGTCAATTCACAACTGGAAAAAAATTGCAATTTTTGTACAAACGTCGCAGAAAAAATCGTAAATTTCATCAATTTACAGCTGAAAAATATAAAATTTCGCCAATCACATAAGAATCGCAAGTTTCATTGATCAGGCACGGAAAAATCACGAATTTTATTGATGAAGTGCGGTAAAATAGCGAATTTTGTTGATGAAGCTCGATAAAATCGGAAATTTCGTTCATTAAGTATGGGAAAATCGCGAATTTTTCCTACGAGATTCGGAAACAAAATAGCAAATTTCGATGATTGGGCTCTGAAAAATCGCGAGTTTTGGCGATTTGACGCGAAAAAAATTGCGAATTTTTTTCGGTCGGACGCGATATATCACACACTTCGTTGATCGGACAAAAAAAATCATCAGTTTTGTTCAGGATGCACGAAAAAAATTGCAAATTCATCGGCTACAGAAAACTCACATGTTTTCGCAGTTTATCGCGAGAGAAAAATGCGAATTTCGTTCATCGGGTACGGAAAAAATCGCAAATTTCGTTTATAAGGCACAGAAAAATCGCAAATTTTGCAATGACGCACGGAAAAACTGAAAATTTTGTTGATCGGCTGCGAAACAATCGTGATTTTTGTCAGTTCATCGTGCAAAAAAAATCGCGAACTTCATCTTGCAGTGTAAAAAAATGCAAATTTTTTGATTGGGTTGGGGGGGGGGATGTGTATTTCGTCCATTAAAGGCGGAAAAGTGCGAATTTCGTCGATTGTACACGAAAAATTTGCGAGGTTTATTGATCGGGCCCAAAAATTCGCAAATTTCGTTGGTCAGGCACGCGAATACCGCAAATTTTGTACATTACGTGCGGAATAATGGCAAATTTCTTCGACCATGCTGAAATAAAATCGGGAATTTCGTCGATCTAGCACGGAAAAATTGCGAATTTTGCCGATCTGGCGCGGAAACATTGCTAATTTCGGCGATCTGTGGCGGAAAAAGTGCGAATTTTATCGATCTTGCGGTGAAAATTCGGGAATTTCGTCGATCGTTTTCGTAAAATTCGCAAATTTCGGCGATAGTCGCGAATTTTGTCGTTCAGGCTAAGAAAAATTGCGAATTTCGTCGATTGGCTTCGTATAAATGGCAAATATCATCGATCGGTTTCGTAAAAATCGCTAATTTTGTCGGTCAGACTCGGAAAAATCGACATTTCAGTCGATCAAGTGCGGAAAAAAGCGAATTTTGTCGATTATGCGAAGAAAAATCGCGAATTTTGTGGATCATATGCTTTGTACAAATCGCGAATTTCGTCGATAATGCCAATGACGAGTTCAGATTAGTAACGTAATATTATTAATTACATAACGTTAATAAAATGATAAACAAAATAAAATTGAAATAAAAAAGGTAAATAATCTATAAAAAAAAATAAAAGAAATAAATAATCGAAATATAAATTATAATAAAAACAAACTATAAATTATAATTAATAAGTAAACTATGAACAATAATAAGATTATAAACTATAATAAATTTATATGCTTGTGAAAAAAGTTTTAATGTAATTAGAATTACATTAAAACTTAATACCCAACTAACTACTAATTACTAATAACTTGACCCAATAATACTATAATATTATTGGGTCATGCTTGGCGAAGTTGTATCTGACATGGCTTAGATCATAGGTTTCCAACGGGGGCGGTACCGCCCCCCAGTGGGCGCTGGAGCCTTCCAGGGGGGCGGTAGCGGGTCTGGAGAAAAATGAGGGGCGTTAGGACGGTCAAGGGGGGCGGTCATGGCTTACTTGCATATATAGGAATTATATAATGAAAATAGTTGATTTCCTCTGCATTGCCCAGTCCCTGACGAAAATCTTAACTGCACCTTTAAATGAAAATATATGCAGACGAACCTAGATCTGAGTGTTAGATTTATTTTACTAGTATAAAAATATTGAAGTGGAAAACAAAAAAGGGCTAAAATCGCGGGGAACAAAATTTTATTATATCAGGCTAAAAATAATGTAGCTGCAATTCTTTCATGAATGTCAAAATATCGCAGCGGAACACGAAAAATCACTATGACTCACATTAAAAATTATTATGAATTTAAAAATTGTATAATACAAAATTCGCGATAATTTGTTGTCTGAAAGTTTTAAACAGAATTCTTTTTTATTAAGCTGTATTTAAAAAAATTCTGAAATATGACTATATATGTCTGAACAGACATTTTTAAACGAACCTGTGATTTCAATCAATTCAAAAAATTTGTTTTTTCTTAGTGAAAGTGATAAAAATCATTATATCTATAAGTTTGTTCAAATTTAAATTTATTTAAACTTAAATATGAAAAAAATTATTTCAAAATATCTTAATCAAAGAAAAAATGTCGGCAGTACAATATTGAGTATTTGAAATATGGATCTACGCACTCTCCTACAAATCACTCATTCCCTATGTGCTTAATTTGTCAAAAAATGTTTTTTTTCTTTTTCAAACTAAGTAATGAAGCCTTCTAGGCTATAAAAACATTTGAATAAATGCGTGCTGATAGACAAGCAGAGCTGTCAAGTCTTCGGCTTTTAGTACACCACTATTATCTTAGTGAAAATACGGTTATTGTAAATCGCCCAAATGTTAAAATTAAATAAAGAAACATTTTCTGAATTAAAATATTGGCATCGAAAAAGACGGAGACTTGGCAGCTCTGGAAAAGATATGTTCTATTTTTCAAGGATTAGAAAAGAAAAATTTTGAACTGTCAGTTATATCAAACCTTTTCTGTCGTCTTCTAAACAAAATGACGGACTACGAGCCTCGTATAATAATATATTGTTAATCGCAAAAGTATGAAAACAGCACACAAACAACGAGAAATTAATCTTGCCGGCAGTCAGAGAGATAATAAAAAATGTTCTTCATCATAAGAAACCTCCAGATATCACCGAAAAAAAATATTGCGTAATAATTTTGTACAAAGAAGAATAGATTGCTAAAGGCATTGAAATATCATCATGTTATTACTTAAAGACCTGAAATTTTTCCATTCAACTCGATGGATCAGCGTTACCAAATAACAAAAACTCATAAAAGAAAAAAATGTTAAGAATTATTATTTGCTAAAAATTTGGAAACTAATACGAAGAGAAAATCGATATTTAATACCATGAAGTTAGTCCAAGAGAAATTCCTTTTCGAAATATCTTGTTATTGATGTTGCTCCAGAAACGACGGGGCAACATCAGGATTTCATTAACACATTTTAAACAAGCAGTAATAAATGTACTCTCTGTGCATTCTTTTACACATCATCAGCATTTGGTTTAAAAAAATTAGAGTGAACACCAGTATACTTCGCTTCATAACAGTATTAGAGTAGTCATGAATAGAAGCAATTTATTGAAGGACCGGATATTTAGCTAACTTTATAGTAAAAATCATTTCAAAATAAAGTGAAACAATTGTTTCACTTTGTAGTGCAGTTGACACTATCATTGTGTGTCAGACTTGCAAATGAGTACAATTGTTTGCTGCTTAATACAGAAGTTCGTTGTCTTTGAAAAGGTATTTCTCTGAATCGTTTTTCAATATATTTGATTCAGTATTATACTTAATTGAAAACAGAGGCGTAAAAATACGCCAAAACCTGATTACATTAAAAATATGACACCGATAATTTGACAGAGCTGTTTAGAATCTTTAACTAAATCAAGTTAAACGTTCTAAATATTTTAATAAGGCATCAGATGATTGCAAGACGATGAGTTGAATTTAATTAAAACAAAAAACCTCATAGCTGCTTCTGTAGGTAAACTTTTTTGTTCAAATAAAATCTAAGTAAATTAGAATACAGCTACTTTGCCACATTATTCGCAGTTTGTAAAAACAGAATATTTACTTCGCAAATGCAGATACAGCAGTATCATCATATTTAGACGAGGAAATCGCGGAACTCACAACAAACGAGAATTAAAGGTAAAATTCAGAAATGGATACCAAGAATTCTAACTTAAAAAACCAATACAGTTCTTTAATATGGATTGTGAGAAAGATTATATAAAACTTTAATTGTTTTTCCTTCATCAGATTTGATGAGAATGGGTTCCGCGCAGTAGCTAATTTGCTGTATAAGAAAAGGAACAGACATCTTTGAGCCTGACAATTTGTGACTGATGTTAAAGAAATTGGAATCCGACATCAACAAATTGTTAAAACTCCACCAGCCTCAACCTTTTCGGTATTTTTTTTAATTCATTTTTCAGTTTTTAATAAACGATTTTTTATTACGTTTTTTTACTACGTTATTCTTAATAGATAGATAAACAGATAAAATGTAGATAATATGCAACAAATATTTTAACATTTTGTATAATTAACTATTATGGAAGAGGGGGGGGGCGTTGGCATTTTTTTCTCTTGTAAAGGGGGCGGTGGTCCAGAAAAGGTTGGGAACCTATGGCTTAGATAAATAAATAAGTGCCATTTAACCATACAAAAAATGGTCCTGAATTAGCGATTTAGACAGGTCGATTTCTTGTGCTCGAATCGGTATGGAGCCAAGTTTAATGAAACTCGTTAGAGTCGTTTTCGAGATATATCATCATTTTTAGAGCTGAGTTTGTTTTAATCAGCCAAAACGATCTTTCTCAAATTCGAAACCTAGCTAGACAAATTCCTTATGCTCGAATTAGTTTAGATAACATGTTTGATGGAAATTGCGTGAAAAATATTTGATCTATAGGAAGCAGACCGTTCAGCGCAAAGTTTGATTAATCCTGGAAACACAAAATTTCTTGAATTCCGACCTGTCCAGATTTTTTTCTCGTACTCGATTTAATATAAAAGGCAAGTTTCGCTGAAATCGACCCAGTATTTTACGATATACCCCGTAATCGGGAAAACGCTTGCTCGTTTAATATATATGATTGTGAAAGTAAGTTAAAAACATTAGAAAAAGCTCACATTTTACTCAGCTATTTTTCAAGTGAAAAGGTAACCTAAATGTGGTATATTGTAAGCCTAAATTAAAAAATAAAATATAATATTTTGTTTTTGCTTAAAATCCGTAAAGGGCCCCTTTTCAGTCTCTTGCCGAGGGCCCCCAAAGTAGCCAGTCCGGGCCTGCGTGAATGACTCTTGAGAATTTCAAATCTATAAAAAACATTGTGAAAAGTTACCTCCGATTTTAAAGGCAATCTATTTTCTGACCAATGAAACCGTTCCATAGTCGTAATGGAGCATTCTCAATGGTAAGATTTACAGTGGGAGCGATTAAATGACGTCACTACATTTTACTTCGCTTTGAAATCTTTTCACGATTTCAAAAACAATATTTAATTAAAACTTTTTATTTAAGCAAACCGCGGGTGCGTTTTAAATTTCATTATAATCCCCACCCCCATCTACCAGACAGTTTTGCTATAGTTTTAAATGCAGATTTCTGTTGAAATTTTCTTCCCTTTTTTTTTTTTTTTTTAGATTTTTTTCTTTCCAAGTTTAATTGCTGTATTTATCAAAAATTTTTCAGCCCAAAAGTGGCTGTGATTGGCCACAGTTGTAATTTTTTATCATCCTTTAAAAATGCAAACACGTCATTTTGACGGGCTATCTTCTAGTTATATATATAAAACCCCTCCGTGTACGACGGTTCCGGGGTCAGCCCATCCACAAGAAAAAGAAACTTATTGCAATTGCGTCCACGTTAGGCTTAACTATTCCGAGCCGTTCACAAATATTCTAATTGTTCAACTTATGAAAATATACATGTAAAAGATTTATTCATTACGCATTTTCTTTAAAACCTACAAAAACTATTTAATTATAATGTTTAAGTTCTAAATAAAACAACCAGCAATTACGAAAAAGAACAAACAATGTAAACAAGTTAAAACTGTTGCCATTTAAGAATGACAAATTCCGTGAATGAATCTTTAGAATGACTCCATTGTAACATCACGACTCAGGAATGATTGGGTGCGTTCGGGAGCTATGCGCGCGTGTTCAGGAGACAGGTACATGGAGTGAATATTACAGCGGATTTAGTACTCGGAAGCCAAAATCCCTGAGCTCGCGCGCGCAGCGCGTGTGTCTCTCGAACACGCGCTGTTCTCTTTATTGTTTACATTTGTTTCCGATCTTATAGAGTGTTTTTTTTTAAGTATTAGCTAAAAAATAGTCCAAAATAATAAAAAAATTTTATACATTTTAGCTATTTTTATTATTTTCTCTCAGTATTTTTATATATTTTTTGGCTGTAGTTTCACAATATAATCTTTTATAATTGATTTTTTGCGTTACTTTATTCTTTTAAAATTTATGTATTTACGATTTGTTCATTCCAATCCCCCCCCCCCCATCCACCAGACAGTTTTGTTATAGTTTTAAATGCAAATTTCTGTTAAAATTTCCTTTTTTTATATAGATTTTTTTCCGCGTGTTTAATCGCAGTATTTTTAAAAATTGTTTAAGCCTAAAGTGGCTGATTGACCACAGTTATAATTTTTTTATCATCCTTTTAAAAATGCAAACACGTCATTTTGACGGGCTGTCTTCTAGTATCTAATAATGTAATTCCGCCGCTAATTTTCACTGATCCTTTATTACCTACATGAGTAGTTTAATTCGTATTTTTTTCAAAAAAATCTGAGTATGCCCCCAATGGAGACCTTCCTTGTTAGTTCACCTCCACCTAACTTCTTCCTCCATGAGCTGAAACAGATATTAAACTGTTGATATTCTTTTATGTGTAAATCAAATTTTGTAAATTAAATCAAAATTCACCGGGTTTTATAACAGAAGATATTTAAATTTAAATTTTTCCTTTTTAATGTAAAAAATGGCAACATAGAGATACAGAAATGATTTTTTTCGTTTTTTTCCTTTGCTTTCAATAGAAATGGAGTACTCCTGTTGCCACAATTAGAAAAGCAGTACTAAAAGCTACAAAAAAATTAATATTTCAAAAACAAATTAAGGCACAGCTTTCAAAGAAATTTCATTTAAAGTACATTTTTTTTTCTACACGATGGTATAAAAATTAAAAATGTGCGGCTTTTAGAAGTTTAAAAATTTTTAGTAGCAAAAATTGCAATACTGAAAGTTTATTTAAAATTTGAAAGTGTTCCCATGCGCAAAATGACGTATGCGTTACGCACAGAGACGTTTGGCCTTTATAATATAGATAAATCGCTACAATTAAATAAAAATTTTTGTTTGAGAACATTAAAACCTAATGTTTATGGCAACTAGCTCACTACAAAAACAACTATTTTATATATATAAAAAAAGAGAAATGTATATTTTTAATTCGCTTTTTTTTCATTCTGATTTTTAGAGTTCTTTCGCAATTTGCGCTGTTTTATGATGGAGCCGGGCAATGCCGGGTAGATTAGCTAGTATTAAAAATAAAGATAAAAAAGCATCTCCTCGAAAATTTTATTCAAACGTCTTTAAAGAACAAAAAAGAAGCGTCAGATCGTGTTAAGGCTCCAGTCCCTGTCCGCGAAGACACTCGCGAGCTAATGCTATTATAGGAAGGCATTTTTCTAATAACTCTTTCGCATTTTGACATTTTTAAATAATATTTTTTTGCACTGGATAGCTGAGATTTCTTTCAAGATCGCTCCTTGATAAATTTTTCGATTTTGGTCGCAGATATTTTTTATAAAGTTACTTTCACTTTCAGAACTGGTTCAGAAAGTGAAAGTAACTTTATAAAAAACACTTGCGACCAAAATTGAAAGGTAACCAAGGAGCGATTTTGAGAGTGACCTTAGCTATGCAATGCAATAAATAAATAAATAAATAAATAAATAAATAAAAATAAAAATAAAAATAAATAAATAATAAATAAATAAATATTTAAAAATGTCAAAATGCGAGAGTTATTAGAAAAATGCCTTCCATAGGAATAGCATTAGCTCGCGAATGTCTTCGCGGGCAGAGACTGGAGTCTTAAGCTGATTTGTTGCTTAGAAAACTTTTTTTTTTTCAATACTAATGAAAACAGTTTTATGTTACCTAAATATATTTAAGGCTTTGGCATCATCTCAAAGCTTGCTTTGATATCACCGATGGCATCATAAAAGGTGAAAAGTATGCCACTTCACCTTTGTTTCTTTGTTGCTTCTTTCGCTACCCGAGGCGATTGCTTGTAACTGAATGAAGGCTGCTTATGTTTTTGTTTATTTACTAGCTGCATATTAAGTCGATGTATTTGTTGTATTTGCATTGCATGACATCTTTCATTTTTGGGGCCACAGATTAATCCTTTTACATTGAAATAATTATAGTAAAATCTTAAATAAATTTCTTATTATAAGTAAAGAATTATCTTTAAAATATAATTCATCAGAAAGTTATAAAAATTAGATTTTGAAAGTTACGGTTTTGTTGCAGTTTTAGTACTTTTATAAAAGAATGGTATCATACGGGCAAACAAATAAATAAATAAATAAAAATTAATTGGTCAAGAGAATTTTGGATAAAAACTTGAGGAGCTTTAGCAGTTAAAATACATGATTCATAATAAATATAGTGTCATTTTAATACCATAAATCACTTTACTTTTATGAACTCCTAGCGAACAGCCTTAAAAAACTTCTATAGGTTAGGAGTCGTAAAATTTACTTTTTTACTGTACAAAATTAAAACTACAATTTGAAACGAAAATGTAGTTAACCTCAGTTACTTTTAAAAAATAGCAACTAGAAATTGCTTTTCAAAATCAGTAATTACTACGCTATTTTCTGATATTATCAAAAAATTCAAATTTACACTCGAATTTGAGTTTTTCAATCTATTGTTACACTCAATCAATTGTCACGTTTCAATCTATTGCATTAGTTTTGCTTTATGCCAATTCATATATATATATAATATATATATATATATATTTATTTATTTAATAAAATCTCAAAGTTATATAGCTCTTTTGGGACACTCTGTAGTGAGAGGACGGAGAAACACTGTTTATAAAGAGTCTCATTCTAAACGGTTAAGCCGATTTGTTGTTAAGAAAGCTACAGTGGCTCCAACTTATATGAGCCTGTGGGGCTTGAGCCCACCCAAAAATTCTGAATCATAGCGTACCCGTTTTTCATTGTTCTAGTTATTTATTTCATTGTTATTTTATTATTCATTTTTCTTTTTAGAATAAAATTTATTTTCCCAATGACCATGTGTTTTAATTCTCCGATTGACACCCATAAATCCAAAATGACTTATAGGCCAGTCAAATTGTCAGAAAAAAGGGCCGATAGATGCAAAAATTCTGCTAGAAGATTTTATGCTTTTAAAATGTTTATGGGGATGCTAGTAACAAGAATTAGTGGTTTTCCAACAAAATATCTCGAGGCTAAATTTTGTGGAGCTAAAAAACCACAAAATTTTCGGACTTTTTTCAATTTTTTGCCAATAACTCAAAAATTATAAATTTTTTGCATAAAATACTCAATTACAAAAAGAAAGAGCATTAAATTCTCTATAAATTTTGTTATAAAAACGTTTTTCTAAACCCATTACTAAGCACGCTATAGTTTTTTGAAGATGTCACTTTTTTTAAACTTTATAAAAAGTGACCTATTTTTCGCCTCCCATCCCAAAAAACTTTTTTTCATCACTAACAATGAAAATTAAATACACCTATTGATGGATGAGAAATGAAAGTTTTAAGAAAGGAAGGCAGAAGAAGCACAAATTCTAGAAACCCTATAAGAAAAACAATTATAAAGGAAGGGAGGGCCAGGGATAAACGAATGGAATGTAGATGGAAGATTGCGCCCATGTGACTTTCCCGAGCTGTAATGATTTAGATGCAAGTGTTCTTTTATAAAGACATACTCTTCTAATATGCTGCGATTCAGTTTATTGTATCTCTTTTTGTGCTATAATGAAAAATGAGTGAGCTCGATCGAAAATTGTATTTCATTCGCCAAACGAATTTAAATAGTGATACTCGCGTTGTGCGCCATAAAGGACGTCTCAAGCTCTTTGAACATAGCGTTCAGCGTTAAAGTAATATTCATCAGTTTTTTGGAAAGTAGAAAGAAAGTTCGAATACAGGATGATTGCCGAAAAACATATGCGAATGAGAGAATGATAGCAGCATATGTTCGACGGAGTGAAGATTCTACACAGACTATAGTTTGTCTCTCAGATCGAACACTTCTTTCAAGTTTCAAGATAATTGCTTCTTATGTGAAAAAGGTAATCCCGGTGACTTGAACGAAAAACAATAAAAAAGCCCTAAGCAAAAAGAAATTTGATTCACAAAGTAATGAAGTTAGAAGCGAAAATTATAATTTTGAAAGCTGTAGAAAAACGTGAGGATGAATGGTCCCAGAAAGTAATTGAACGTATTCAGCACAAACCTCATTAGCAGATGCGAACCTAACTTGCAGATGCATGGTATCATAGTTTTTGTTGTGTAAAACTAGATCAATCTGTAACAAGTGGAGAGAAAAGAGAGCGTCGACTCGCACCATCCGTTGACGAAGCCATTGACATAAACAAGAGCTTCTTCATTTTATTTCTTGCAACAAATTAAAAATTTCAAAATAAGAATTTCAAAATAACAGAATTTAAGTTGAGCAGGCAAAAGAAGAAGCTGATGTCATGATAGTTATTTCAGCCATTTCAAGAGCCGTATCTTTTGATTGCTGCGTAATTGTCGGAGAAGATATTGACCTTCTCGTGATCATGACGAGCTTAAGCTATCAGCAGAAAAATCTATTTTTCCAAAAGCCAGAAAGAGGTAACATTGAAACCGAATGGTTTTCAACCATGTCGTTCAAATACAATTACAACAATGTTCTTTTCACTCATGCAATCAGCGGATGCGATACAACATCCGCTCTTTTTGGGCAAAGAAAGTCAAAGTTTTGTAACACTTTAAAAAGCATGATCAGCTTGGAGAAATATCCTGCGTGTTCAATAAATTAGGTTCTGCCCGTCAAGAAATCATCAAGGTTGGAGAAAAATTTCATGCTGCACTATACAGTGGATGCATAGATACTACACAGAAATTGAAATCCTTAAGTTTTCAGCTATTTGCTAAATCTGCCACAAAAAGAATAGTTCATCTTGCAAGACTACCACCAACACAAGAGGCTGCGCAGCATCATTTTCTCCGATGTTATCATCAGTTACAAGCTAGGCTAGGAAACAACATATCTCCTGAAGAATGGAGGTGGGTTCACAGGTCGGACGATCTCTTTCAGTCAGTTCAAATGTGCCAAGACCCGGGACCTGAATCCTTGCTCTATGCTGTGTCATGTAGCTGTAATGAAACGCGCAGCAAAGCATGTTCTTTTGATAAATTACGACTAAAATGCTCAACAATTTGTAAAACATGTAATGGAATCAACTACGAAAATGTTAACAACATTATTTATCCAGAAAGAAGGGATGTGAAAATGTCAATCAGTTAAATACCTAATATTAATTTTCTACACTAAAGCTCTAAATACAAAAAAAGTTACAATGTTCTTAATTTTTTACAATGTTACCATTGTAATTCATCACGATTTGTATCATACAAATACCTATAATTTAAATAAGTTACATTAAAGAGGATAAAATAATTTAAAATTGTGTCAAATTTTCGTTTTTGCAATTTTTCCGTAAAGTTAGAAAAAAAAGAGTCGCTTTCAGAATGCTGTAGCGCGCTTAATAATGGCTTTAGAAAAACAGTTTTATTATGAAATTTGTAGAGAATTTAATGCTCTTTCTTTTTGTAATTGAGTATTTTATGCAAAAATTTTATAATGTTTGAGTTAGTGGCAAAAAACTGAAAAAAGTCCGAAAATTTTGTGGTTTTTTGGCTCCACAAAATTTAGCCTCGAGATATTTTGTTGGAAAACCATTAATTCTTGTTACTAGCATCCCTTTAAACAGTTTAAAAACATAAAATCTTCTAGCAGAATTTTTGCATCTATTTATGACAATTTGACTGGCCTATTAATAGTCAAGAGATTTCTGTACAAAAACTTGGGTCAATCTGATATTATTTTAAACATGGAATTACCGACTAGACCTGTTTTGTTTACTTGTCTAACTCGACGAAGCGAATTCATCTTGGCGAAAATCATCAAGTTCTTTGATATATATCATTATTTATTGGTCAAATACTTCCGATCTGAGAAATCACATTCGGTGTTAGTGATCGTCTATAAAGATGATCTAAAGTTTTGCTGAAATATTGCGCTTTATCAGCCTGTGAATTCGATTATGTTGTTTTTTAAAGTTAAGTATTTTCACCTGTGAAGAATTTCAAAGAAGGGGTTAAAAATTGCTCACTTCTACAAAACATATTTCAGTTTTGAGAAGTAAAGGATACGCTTTAAAAAAAAAAAAATAAAACGACGTCATTTGAATTCGCTAAAGCATTCCACTTTTACGATTCAATTTTAAACAAATCTATAAGTAATGCAAATAACGTCATTATTGCAAAATAACGCACAAACCTAGCTAAATTTCAGAAACTCGACAAAACATATGTATCTAACGATACATAGGCCTTCATTTGTAACTTGTTTGTTTATAATAGTTCCATGCCTAATCAGGAATCATTTTCTCAAAATTCGAAAAATATTATTACACAAAAATAAATAAAATTGTCTTCTTTCAGCTCTCTGATACAAATTATGTAAATGTGGAGGAAAGTCAAATAAATATTTTTTTAAATACATTTTAGTAAAAAGAAAAGGTTGTAGCGTTTGCAATAAACAAAAAAAAAAAAAAAAAAAAAAAAAACGTTTAACTATGGAATAAAAACGAAATAAAATCAAAATTCACCGGATTTTATAACAGACGATATTTCTGATATAGAGGAACGTCCATTCAGAAATTTTGTGACAGTTCGAGAAAATTTTCATAAATTATCCCAACTAAATTATAAAAAATATATAATAAAGATAAAAATTGCTCTAACCAGTTAAGTACCACTGTGTTCCGTTCCATTCACGTAACGTATATCTAATTTGTAACAAAAACATTTTCTTGTCTACATATCGAATCAAAATTATGTTACTCTTGTGACACTCTGGTCAATTCTGGTCTTTGTTCTTATTTTTCACGAATCCAATACTTTTTGTAGAGATAGAAGAACTTAAAAAGAACTGATACCAGAAGAGATATTTTATACGAATCATTAAGAAATACTTTAAATGAAAATTTTTGCGCCAAAAAAAGTAAATACAGTCGAGTCTCCCTATAACGAAACTCCATACATCGAATTTCTCTATATAACGAAATTTTAGTAGGAACGGTCCCCTTTTCGCATGATTACTTTAAAAACAGTCTCTATATAGCGAAATATCTATCTCCATATAACGAATTTTTTCATAAATTGGTCTTAATTTTTTCAGTTTTAAAAAGCTTCGAAATCATATGGAATCAATTTTCCATCACTTATTTTTGATTTATCGTCAGTGCTGAGTTTTATTTTTTATTTTTTATTACTTCTCTCCTTATTCTTTAAATCCAACGAATTCATCCCACCACCCACATCCTTCTCAAAACAGTGTAAATTGGATTGATACACATGTAAGAGAGGAATCAATGAGAGGCACATAAGAGTGACCTTCAAATGAAGGGAAATGTTAACTACAATTTTCCATTCCTTGCTAAAATTTAAGCATGTTTTTGAGAGCGTAACAACTTTAAAATCAATGCAACAAAAAATTACGGATTTCTTCGTCATAAATTAATGCAAGTCTTCTTTATTTGATTTTCATTAAGCTTTCAAATAAATGTCTGTTCTCTTTTTTGAAACGGCTCAAATAATTAAGAAATAAAATGTTAGGTTAATATTTACTTTTAAGCATTTCAAATTCTTAATTCAAAAGATCAAAAATAATATTTGTTTAAATTTTACATATTAAATACGATTTTTATCATCATTCTCTATATATCGAATTTTTTACTGGAACGGTGGATTCCGTTATATAGAGACTCGACTGTACATTTTTTGTTCATTTCTTTTGCTTTTCTTTAGAAGAGGCTTAAACTACCGATTTAAATTAAGACAGCACCTAAGAAAAAAAAATAGATGTTATGCAATAATTCTATTCACACAGTAGATATCATTTTCACTCTTTCAAATGAATAAAGAATAAAAAGAGAAAAAAAATTCCATACGATTGTTTTAGAAACATTTCAAAAAGTATATACATTTCTTTTACTTTTTCTTAGAAGGGGCTCTAGCGCTCGCTTAGAAAAGAGTGTATGTTATGCAATTCTTCGTAAAAATTGGCAGGCATCCTAAAAAAGTGCAAGAAGAATGTGATTTATTTGAATGATTACTTTCAGTAAGTGTTTCCCGTTTTCATCCTCTTCTCAGCCGTATGTTTTATTTAAGCAACACCTGTTAGCTTGGATTTTTAGCCAAGCTTGAATTTTGACTATTGCTTTAAATTACAGATATCCACACGTTTATGAAACGTCATTTTCGATCAAAATATCGATTTTTCTTTTTCCTTATTTTTTTTTTTTTATTTTTTTTTTCTTTTGTAGTATTCAAATCGAATGCTTTATCTATCGCCAATTCAGCTTAAATTGTGTGTGTATATTAATTAGAACCTGACCCTGAGTTAAAGCCGTTTAAAATCACAGCCGTTACAGCTTGCCGAAGAATTTTACAAGCAGAAGTATCGTTATGCAAATGCTGAAACGGTTACTTATATTCTTCTTTTCCAAGATTTATTATTCAAATTTAATTGTATGCAGGGTTCTCGCTGCCGCTCGCTATTGCGTCAAATCATGACAAAATGTTTCATTTGGCTATTAAACGTATGATTAGACTCGTCAAATTGCGAGTGTTCTATTTTATCTCATTTTTATGTGTGTGTTCTTGTATCAGTACAAGGAACACGCTTATATACATTACTGAGCGACTAATGTCACTATCATGTTCTGTCGTACCATACTGATGGACACATTTCTGATGCATCCATCACAGAAGGATACTTAAATTAATGGGACAATTTTACTCAAAATGATATATACTAAAATCATCTGGGAGGTCTAAAAATTACAGGGTCCTCTTGGTAATAAAAAGTTTATGAGGCCCCGAACTGGAAACAGCACCATTGTAAAATCGACTTTCAATGTCAAGAGATTTACGGCAGGCAATAAAAGAAATTTACAACAGGTCTACCGACATGAGAAATATCATCTTGTCCCACGTGGTTTCAGGGGAGGCGCGATTACACCCCTCACCCAATAATCACGAAGTCTAGTATAATCTTGTTCTCCAATTAAAATGTAACAAGTTTAAGATCTCCCCCAAAAAGGTTGGGGCTAAAAAGAAGAAAAAAAGAGTTTTTTCGAGCGAGTCAGTTGCCTAAAAAATTCTCAAGATGCTTGTGCCCAAATGATGCAACGGATTAGATTGTTTTTGCTGTGTGCTGAGAGATGATCTCCTATGTCCGAGATGATCCTAATGGAATGCAGATGTTGGCAAGTAAAATTTTTTACTATATCTCCCCCATGTATATATTAAAATCATAGTCAGCTTCAAATGGGGATTTCTGCAGTGATTATTATTATTTTTTTACCAATAATTTTATTCTAGATAGAAAAGTAAATTGTAAACTTTTTTGGGTGATATTCCCCAAATGTATGATTTTTTTGTGAATGCAAAGTTTTGTAAATACTGTTAATAAATTTCATGTTTAACTGTTAATTAGTGTAAGAGAATTAATTTATTTTGACGGAAAATGTGTTTGTTTACTTGATTTCCATTTTAAGCATAATTACTTTAATTTATTGCTTATTTCATTTTACCTCCTGATAATAGCGTAATCGCTATAAAATCTCATAAGGAAAAGTTTTTTCGAAAATACACAACACAAATATTTATTTTTTCAGAAAAATTAATTAAATTTCCCATCTTTTTCCGAGAGAAATCGATCACAGCTAATTAATTAATAGCATAATCTTTAGTGGAATTATTATTTTTTTTAGGTCTAATTGATCAAGAAAAGTTAATTTAATTATACTTTACTCATTTAATAGATTAAGTCTATTTCTTTCCAACACATACTATTTACATTATTTAGAGATACTATTGTTAAGGTGCTACCTAAATGGCACAAAATAAACTATGCTAAGTTTAGTCAATAACATTACCTTTATTTTTAGAATAAAACTTAAGAAATTACAAATTTAGAAGAGATGGAGTATTTATTTTGAATTACCCAGGGTGATCATGGTGGGTGGTGGTGGTGTGTCGATATGGAGAAGCAAACTTTAACTACTTCTAACACATTCCTTTTAACACCATGAAAATCTGTCTCTGTTATTTTCCTCGCGTATATATATTTTTATTAATCTCAAGAGTGTTTACATATTGTCCACATTTGACACGTTGTTTCTTACTGATTATAACTCGTGATTTCTTTAATCTTAATCAAACTCGCAGTAATATCAAGTAAGTAAGGGGTCATTTAGTTTATTCTTAAGATGTAGGTGGACTTTTACACTCTGGATAATAGATTAGACTTTTCCCACGGCCAAAGGAACTCTATGCTTTATCTAAACAATCATGTGAATTTAGTTACAATTAGATTGTAACTTGAGAAACATAAAATTGATTAATTTTATTATCTTGACTTTGGAATCCGACTTAGGTGACTTCGTCACAGTATTAACTAATCCATCACCAATTTAGCGTCAGCCAAAGCCACAGTAGCGAAAAATGTCATTTCAATATACGTTAATGTGTCCAACAGAGAACACTATTATCTTGAAATTGTCTTGGAACTATGGAGTTAAATGAAAAGCCGAAGAATTCTAGAAAAAATAAAGTTTGACACTTTTTTTTTTTTGTTTATATTTTCAATTCATTTAATTTAATTATTTAAAATCCTGTGTTAACTGAGATTCGAAGTTTTATTTCATAACATTTTACTGAGTTGAATCAGATTTTAATGTTTTTTTCTTCATTGAATAACACAATTATAATATATAAGTATATAACTATTTTTTGCAGTTTCTGTAGCGGATAGTAAAATTTCGATGAATAACTGATCTATAAATCAACAAAACAAAAGTTTAGGTTTTTTTTAAAAACATATTACTAAAAAAAGAGGGATGCATTAAGAGGTAAAAAATTAAATTTTCAATGTTTTCCAATGAATTTAATTTGCTAATTTTTATTTTCATTTGGCTAATATTTTTTACTTCTTATTAGCCAAATTGCTAACATTTGTAAAGAATCAATGAGAAACCTGATTTATTGTTCAAGGAAATACATGGAAATAATAATTAACTCCATGCATTAAATCAGCGCTTTCCAATCTTTTTTTCTTTCGTGTACCCTTTTCTTTGGACTTTCATTTCGGAACACCCCTATTTATCATAAACACCTCACCTTCCTCTTATATTAATTAGATAACGCAAATATCATTTTTAAGTACCTTATTATGTAAATACAAAGGACCTATAGTTGTCGTTCAGTCCACTCATCGCTTATAACAGAACAAAAACAACTCAACCGAATCGTTTGAAATTTAGAATATAGAATTGTTACATAATTTTGTTAAGTCATTTCAAATTTTATGAAAATCGGATGCATTGTTCATTTACAGAGACAATCAAAAGGATTCCGGTACATTACGGTCAATGGGGAAAAAAGTTTCAAGTGCATTCTAATGTTCTTACACTCTTTCGAACATAATACAGTTCATATGCATCTGTGAAGTATATACTATAGTATATATTCTGTGGTGCAAATAATATTTCTTATTCATTTACAGGGTCGCACAAAAGTATTCCATTGCATAGTTATATATTGAGACAGTGTTTGGTACGCATTTTAATAGTATTAAACTATTTAATATTTTATGAAATTGATATACATTGCACAGGATTACACCAAGTTATAGTCATCATTCAGTCTGTCCGTCCGTCCATCTGTCTGTCCACATATAATAGAACAAAAACTACCTAACCAAATCATTTGAGATTTAAAATATATAATTTTTGCATAATTTTGTCGAGTCAATTAAAATTTTATGAAAATCGGATGTATAGTTTAATTACAGGGACAATAAAAAATATTCCATCACATTACGGTCACAAGGAAAAAATAGTTTCGTGTACATCTTAACACTTTTATTCCAACTTCTATCGAATAATTATCTTTTTACTTAGAAAAAATCATTATGATGTGGCGAACTATATTTCATCATCAACCGCAATAGTGGCAGGTTCATTATCCTAATGTTTTTTAGAGAAAGTATCGTGCGTAGATTCACGTAGCTGAATTCAAAATTGGGATGCACATGTAGATGCTGCCTGCCCGTCATTCTATTTCGCAACCAATTTGCAACGCAATTGCGGTCACGTCTAAAGTAGTAGTACAATAACTTTATAGTTGCGGTTGCTTTTGAAGTCTTTGTAATCTAAGCGTCTATGACTTACCGAAAACTTTCTGATCAAATGGAAAAATTTTGGTGCTTCAAGAGTTATAGAATTTTTTCATAGATATTGGAAAACACTTTGATTCAGAGGAGTGATTACATTATATTAATTAATTTAATTTATAAATTTGCGAATCAAGGGCAAGGGCCTTAACCATTGGCGCACCCACACAGGAAGCTAAGGGGTCTGAAGCCCCTCCCAGACCGCGAAACTGGACTAATTATTTAAAGTTTTCTAAAATTATAAAGGTTTTTTTTATCATTTTTAATAGGTCCTGAAAAATAGAAATTTTGGAAGAACTAATCCTTTCACAATTTTTTTCTTATTTATAAATTTTCTTATGAAATTTGAAATATTAGCATTTTAATATTCACCACTTAAAACAATATTTTCTTTTTATTTATTAAAGAGGTTTAAGTCTTCAGAACCAGCCCCATCAAACATTTTCAGAGCCCCACCCGCAGGTTTCGCTAAATGCCCCTCCCACCCCCCAATCTTCCCTCTACATCATGTCAACAAAAAAGAAAAAAAAAAAAAAAAAAAAAAAAGAAAAGAAAAGAAAGAAAGAAAAGAAAAAAGGATGTCGGACTCGACACATAGCGTCCATTTTGCAATATTTAGGGCTAGCATGTTCTAGAGGTTTTCGAAAACATAGACTTCCAAAAAATGCTAGCCCCCTTCAAAGCTTAATCCTGGGTGCGCACTCGCCTTAACAGTACGCAGCTGAAATCTTACCATAACTCGAAAATTATTATGACCAAAAGTATACAATACCAACGAAAAGAATACAATACATTTATACAAACAACGGTGTACCTGTTAAGAAGAAAATTTTTTTTCGAACAATTTCGTCAATACCGTCTTAGCCGAAGTGTTACAGTCATGAAAAAGCCAGAGGGTATAATTTTTAAACTGTATAATAAAAAGTAAGGAGGTAAGGAATTACTTTCTGATACATTTCTGAATTCATTTCTTTTCGGAAATGCATAAGATTGGCAGCTGTTCTTATTAGAAACTCTGTAAATCCATTTTTTACTTTCTTCTATCTTTACAAGAAGAAAATATTGGATTCGTGAAAATTTTAAAAAACATATTTTTACAAAATGCCTGTCTGTATGTGACATAAATTTTGAGGATGCTTTATTTCAAAAACTAATGAACGGAATTTAATAAAAAATTATATTGAGGTAGTCCCTGACATAAATTTATACTGATTAGTTTTTGGTGTAAATCGCTCAACAAGTGGCGCTGCTATGCTGCATTTTTTACGATTTCCAAAACAGCTCTCTCTCAAGAACTGGTGCACGTATTTTCATCAAACATTAAACTCGGTTAGTCCCTTATATAGATTAGTGTTACAGTGAAACCTCCGAATAAGGGATACCTATGGGACGGAACTTTTGTCCTTTAAATAGAGGTGTCCCTTATTCGGAGTTTTTTATGTCAAAGATATAAAAATAACAAAACATTAAAAGATGAAGTTTAAATGTGTTCAAAGTGTATAAATTACGTCAATCAGATGCAAAAAGAATAGAAAACTAATTTAAAATTTTTAATTGATTACTAAATTATTAAATGATTTGTAGAATTATTGATTTTCATTTTTTACACAAACTGTGTACATTCAAAAAGTACAAAAAATTTAAAAGAGTTACTTGAATCAAAAGTGATTGCTTTGCAAATTTCAATTTTTCACTATAAATTTTTCAAGTGTTCATTTACCATACCTATAAATTTTAGTTCTTCATTATCATTATCTTCATTTATAATTAGTATTTACCAAAAAAGTATTTCACTGCTTTGCGTTTTGACATATTCACAAATTCATTTATTAATGGAAAGGTATAAAACTGGAACTCCTGACTATGGAAGCAATTTAGAATCGAACTGTGTTTTCAAGTTTTGAATAAATTATCGAATGAGTTACAAGTGATTCTGATCACGGGACAGACATTTTTCGCCTTTTCTTGAGTACTTATTCTTCTTTCGTGTATAAATTCGGTTCAAAACGCCCAGGTTAACACTATTTTCTGGAAAATCTATTGCATTTGAGGAAAAAAAAAAAAAAAAACCAGTTCGATTACATAATTTCTAAACAACGTCTGCTTGTTTCAGGCATTTCTGAATAAAAAATAAATTAAAATTTTTGTCATAAAATTTGCCCTTTTGAATTTGAGAACAGCATTAAAGTATCCGTAAAATTCTTTATTTCACAATTTTCTTTTATTCTCCACTTTCAGAATCATCCTCATAATTTTCAGCATTACTTTCAATGGGGATAAACATAAACGCATTGAAGTTGAATCAGAATTGTGAGTAAATAAATGCTCGTAAAATGCGTTGTATCCCTCTGTAGCAACATAATTGCCTGTCAGTTTGTTAAATTCACAGAAATCATTTTCATCACAGACTACTTCATTATCTGAAATTCAAAAGACAGCTTCTTTAATCTCTATTTCAAGTGTTCCTTAAATGGAGTGTCCCTTATTCAGAGGTAAATACATTGCATGTCCTATATCAAGGGACTGGGACCATGAGTTTTTCCCGTTAAATAGAGGTGTCCCTTATTCGGAATGTCCCTTATTTGGAGGTTTCACTGTATTTTCTTTTTGGTGTAAATTGCCTTACAGATGAAGTACTATTATGGTGCATTTTTTACGATATCACAATAGCTATATCTCAATAACTAATGCATGGATTTTTATCAAACTTCAGATTTAGTTTGTACCTGATAAAAGTTGATCCTGATTAAATTTTGGTATGCATCACTCAACATGTGGCACTGTTATGCAGATTTATTTATTTATTTATTTATTTATTACATTTTGCAATAGCTCTACCTCAGAAACTAATGCACGAATTTTCATCAAACTTCAGATTCAAGTATACCTTGATAAATATTATTTCTGATTATGTTTTAGTGTAAATCACACTACAGGTGGCACTTTTATAGTGAATTTTTCCAGACATTCACAAAAATCCTATTTTAAGAACGAATTCACGGAATTTCATACATTTAGAATCCTCACAGAGGGCATAGATTGCTTTTAATTTTGGCACTGTAATAGCGATTTTTTTTAGTATTAACTAGTATGAGATAAAAGAAAGTTTCGGGATTGATGCATCCGACTAGTTTTAAAAAATTAATATATCTTTGAGGAAATACTGTCAAACTTAACTTTTTGAATCGAAATTTGGAAAGCGATAGCCTGCGAAAAGAGAAAAAACTTCAGTAGTATCAAAACTATAGTGATATAGAGAGATTCCCAAAATGAAGCAAAAACAAGAGGGGTTGTATCCATATATTCACTGATTAGTGACACTATACAATACACAATATTGGACGCATACATTTAGATAAAATCCCTCTTGTTTTTGCTTCATTTTGGGAATAACGGATTTTCAACTTATTCTATTGACGATTATTTTCAGAATTTTCAAGCTATGATTTTGCGACTTTCACAAAAGTTGCTCTATACATTTAGCTAACATATAATGCAAATGAAATTTTCATATCGTTGACGCATACGCAGTGAAAAATTATTTAGTAAACCTACTCATTTTTCATACAATTTTTATTATTTTTTAATTCTGATTACAGGGTATTGTGTACAATATTATTTGTCATATTTTCAGAAAAGAATGTTACTTTATATTAAGAACTCTGCAAGTTATAAGCAAAAAACTTGGCAAAATTTGAGACCATTTTTATAAAGACCTTAATTTCTCTACGAGTATACATGTTATTCGCTTAAAAATGAACACAGTTTATTACAATAAGCCACTTAATCATAATCTAGAGTTTAAGCGCTTTTTCTACATTAATTTTGACAGGGTTATCCAAAAAAAAAATCATTCTTTTTTAATTTGTTGACGGTCTCCTATGGAGTTTCGGGTAAAAATTTTCACGGTAATGTGTGACTTGTACCGTTGTATTTATACTCTAAGAGTTTCGGGATAATTCCTCATGTATTTTTCTAGATATTTAACAAAATGTCTAAAATCGCAAGTGGGCGCTCATCAATGGCTATGTAGTGTATATATATATATATATATATATATATATATATATATATATATATATATATATATATACCACTTTTTTATGGACTCGATAACTTCTTCAATTCTTGTTCAGATCTCTTCCAAACTGATACATAAAATCAAGGGGCATACACGTAAGGCATGGTGATGTCATTGCGACGTCGTTATGAGGTCACATTGTGACTTTGTGATTATCGATCGTCGATGTGAAGTCGTTATGGCCGTTTTAGAGCATTTTTGTGACCACTTCACAAAGTGGTCACAGTGTGACAAATTTGTGAAAAATGTGTCATTTGTGATTACTTTGATATTAACATTGTGACGGAACTGTGACAAAAGCGACGATATTTAAATTGCCAGAAACATGTTTTTTAAAGTAAATAACATGTTTTGAGGAATTTTTGTAATTTTCTAAGGATTTTTAAAAAAGTCACATCTCAGTCACAATGTGACGTCACTGAGTGGTGGCATTTTGGTCACAGATGTGATGTGACCAAAGTGACTCACAGTGACGTCATTGTGACGTCACTGTGACTATGCATGCTATGAGGGTAATTTCTCGGTCAAGTTCGTAAATGGGCAAAATCGGACCAAGGGGGTAGAAATAGAGAGGGTTTTTGTGAAAAAAAAATGTCATAACTTCTTAACTAAAATAGATATAGAATCGGTTTAAAGTTTCTATTACTTCTAAAAAATGGGCCAAAAGTTTATGCATGACAGATTTTTGATAAAGTTAAAAATGGACTCAAGGGGCAGAAAAAACAGGGTTTTTGGAAGAAAAAATTCAAAACTTCGTCAATTCTCAAGATATAAAATCGAACTAAATTTTTTATGAATGCTCTCAAAATTATCTAAAACTTTTGTATTTACAAGTTTTTCAAAGAACTATTTCTTACCGATGAAAAAAAAAAAAAAAAAAAAAAAAAAAAAAAAGGGGTGAAAAGAGACGAAAATCTTCGTCAATTCTTAAACTACCAAACCTAATTAAATTTATTTTCATCTTCTTAATAATATTTACAACTTTTATATTGACAAGTTTTTCATAGGACCAATTCTTATAGCAAAAATAAATTAAACAAAAATAAGAGTTTGAGAAAAAACCTCGAACGCAAACTGCTTATATTCTGACTCATTTTTAAATTCTTTTTTTATTTTAAACGCATCCAAATGGCAAAACCTCTCATTTAGGAACTATATAATGTGACGCATTGGTTAGTTTTTTGATAAAGACAGAATATATTTCGAAAAAGTCTGCCAAAAAGGGTATTTTGCACAGAATTTTCCGAAGTGATCGGGATTAAAAATTTGAGGAAATATTCAAATAACAACTTGCGTTTTTTTTTACTCATTTTTAAATCCATTTTTGCTCTCAAACGCATCCAATTTACAGGCTCTCTTATTTAGGAACTATATAATGTGTGGCATTGGCCAGTTTTTTGATAAAGGCAGAATATATTTCAAAAAAGGCTTCCGAAATGGGTATTTTGAACAGAATTTTCCAAAGCGAACGTGATTGAAAAAGTGAGGTATTCAAATAACAAATTACGTTTTTTCTGATTCATTTATAAATCCAGTTTTGCTCTCAAACGCATCCAATTGTCAGATTCTCTTACATAGAAACTGTATAATGTGACGTATTAATCTTTTTTTTTTTTTTTTTTTTAATAAAGGCTGAATATATTTTTAAAAATGCTGTTAAAGGGGCACTTCGCATAAAATTTCCTGAAGCGATCATGATTAAAGAATTGAGAATGTATTCAAATAACAAATTGGTTATTTTACGACTCATTTTTAAATTCAATTTTGCTCTCAAACGCATTCAGTTGACTGTTTTTTGTTATTTAGGAACTAATATATAATGTACCGTATTGGTCGATTTTTTAATAGTCAGAATATATTTTCAAAATATGTTGTTAAAATGGGTATTTGAGCCGAATTTCGCTTAAGATGATTCTGATAAAAACCAATTCTTACAGAAAAATGCAACTACATTTTTTTCAAAAGCGGCAAAATAAAGTTGGTAAACTGGATTTATCTTTAATCATATTTTATTTTTTGTTGTTTAAGTGAGCACTCTTCGAAATCTACCTCCGCCTATAGGCGAAGCCGGCAGGGATTTTTTAATTTTCTTTTAAATTTTTTCTTCGTTCAGAGAGGGGTCTTGACCCTGTGACCTCCCCTTAAATCCGCTACTAGAGTAAGGAAAAGAGAGAGTTTTTTTTAATGCCAAAACGTGACACTTTCAAACATTTCATAAGAAATAGTGTAAAAAATATATTGCCAATACTTGTGACACTCTTTGCGACCTTCATTTGTCGTGTTTGAATATGGGTTACTTTTTTTAAATCTTTATATATTTATCAACAGCTGATTAGGAAAATAATTATGTAAAAGAAAGTGTGATCCGAAGCGTGCTTTCTTTCTGCAACAGGCATTTATTTTTCGCTTTTAATCGCTTAGCTGATTACGAGGGAATCGAAATCAATAAGCGATGTATGCAGTTTAAAATATTCTTCAGTTAGTAGAATTGATTAAAAAAAAAAAGTAAGCATGAGAGTTGATTGCACGGCAGTCATTGGCCCGATTCATAAAATTGTATTATTAAGTATCTTTTGCCCATTGAGTGACCCCCCCCCCCCCCCTTCTACTAGAACATAAAAAAAAACTTCCTTTGCAGTTACCCAAAATTTTCGGAATAATAGAATGTAAAATTATAATTTGCAAAAAATATATAGTACATAAGTATAAAAAAAGTATACAGTACATAAACAAAAACTTTAAAATTATTGATTATTATTTTATTTCCGATCATTTATTTCAACTGACTGTAAGAATTATTGCTAATTCTTTTATATTTATTTTTTCAAATAAAATAAAATAAAATTTTGTGATTTAATTCGGTTTTGTCAAAGATGAGAAAATTTACTTTTATCTGCCAGAATTATTGGGAAAGAGTTATTTGTCTTGCGAACCACTAAATCTTTTAAATTAGTGGTCCGATTGAAATTTTGGTGGTCTCGGACTAGCGGACCACCAAGGATTTCGAACGATGCTTAAATTTTCAAATTCCATCCCTATTATCTCAAGCCCATTATCTGACACATAACTTCCAAATTTATTTGCTTATTTATTTTACCTTACAGTGTTAAAAATGTACAGCAAACTGTCCAGTAGAGGTCTGCACGGGCCGAAATTTCCAGGGACCGAAAGTTAAAATTTCGGCCCAAGCTCGGCCCGGTCAGGAAAAAAGTTTAAAATTCGGCCCGAACCCGGCCCGGCTCGAGTGAATTTCTACAGAACATTGATCTTTAATCTTATGGAAGAGTTCTGACCAAAAAAAATTATATTAGTATTTTTTTTCCATGTTTATAATCTCCATTTATGCAGAAGTGCCGTAGGCTGAATATTTATGCTTTTAAATGAATCTTTGTTTGTTGTATGTAAATGTTTCAGTTATCACTAGTATTATTAATCCATATTCCCTGTAATGGAGACAAAAAATTGAAAAAGCGGTATATGGTAAAATTTCCAAAGACGGAATCGCTTTGGAACGAAAAAAGAAAAAAAAAATGCATTCCCTTCTTAACAGATGTAAATGTTTAATATATTTTTTTCTCCCGTATTGTTGTATTCATTTTGCATGGATGAACATTTTAAAAGAAACTTTCAGTTTTCAGTTTAAAAAAAAAAATCCGTCATAATCATGTTTTTTTTTTTTTTTTTTTTTTGTGTGTGTGTGTGTGTGTGTGTGTGTGTGTGTGTGTGTGTGTGTGTGTGTGTTTAATTCTATTTTAAAACGCCTAGTAATCTACGATTCTTTAAAAAGAATAAATTCTAATGTTTAATTGTAGAATAATGACTGCTTAAAAGTATATGATTTTTTTGCAGAAATTTTTGGACAAAGCCAAATATTAATGATTTATAAAAAGTCGAGAAAAGGATTTTCATATAGGAAGATTCAATAGGAACTGATTATTTTGGTCCATGAAAACTAGGAAGAATGGAATCAGTCTCGGCTTCGTACGGAAAAAAATATTACGTCCTGCCCGATACTCCAGCAAAAAAATTAAGGCCCGAAAAGATTAGTGACTAGGCCCGGCCAGGCCCGAAAGGATTAGTGACTAGGTCCGGTCCGGCCCGGCCCGAAAGGATTAGTGACTAGGCCCAGCCCGGCCCGAGTCTTCAGAAGTAAGGCCCGAGCCCGGCCCGGCCCGAATGCCATTAATGGAAATCGGCCCGAGCTCGGCCCGGCCCGTGCAGACCTCTACTGTCCAGCCATTCAATCGTTTTTATTGAAAACGGTTGCATAGCCGTGATTTTTCTTTATTCTAACCAAAACACCCACATAAAAAAAATCAGCAAAACCTCATAAAATTTCAAGATTTTGCAAGCATTTTGATGACTTTTAAAGGTATTTTGAAGTAAAAACAAAACTAGAAAAAAATGTACAGTTTATTTAAAGGTTTCATACAAGTTTCTTTCAGTAAGTTATTGTCTCCAAATTACCTTCGGATTTTCATAAAATCTCTTCAGGTATTTTGAAGGAAAATGAAAACGATTTTTGATGCAGGTAATATGAATGCTTTAATTGTATGCCTCATAGAGATTTAAATCAGCACATTATTTTTACAGTTTAAAATTTCAGAATTACAACAGCTGAGTCGCAAACTTCTCCAAAACGGAATTTTGTTACGATATTTAACGACTCCGCTTTCTCGGATTTTATTTTATCAGATTACTATGTTTATTTAGTGCAGTAACACCTACTAAAACAACAACAACTCAAGTGATAGCAAAAATGCCGTTTCAAACAGGTTTCGTATTAACATGTGTAATTATATACATTGCAAAAAGACAGATATTTTTTAACCTTCGAAAATATGTATCCACAAACGAAAGTATATAATTACCCACGATTCCGAATAGAGTTCCTTTTAGAAATCTTGAAAAGACATATATTCAAGACTTTATAAAAACAAAGTTTTTTTTTTTTTTTTGCTGCCACTGATTATCGGAAACATTTCCGAGAGGTTTTTATAGGTTCTTAATCAGGTATCTCAACGTGGAATATCGGTTTTTCGGTCGATTCTCAAGTAAATATTTTCATGTTCAGCTAGCCATTTTTTTTATAACTACTGCATATACTTGTGTATAAGTCGAAGAGTTTTAGACAAAATTTGGCGGTTAAAAATAGGGGGGGGGGTTGACTTATACACGAGTTAATAGAATAAAAAAAAATTGCACGTAATCGGCGAATAGGAAGTTTTTTAAGTAATCACATATCGGTCTTAGGTTGGAGAGAAAGATAAAAGCAGATAATGGTCATTTCCCTGTGATTGACAAAAAAAAAAAAAACTCATCAGTAGTGTCTTTGTAACTGTTCTGCACCCATTTTCTCTTGGGATAGAGTTCCTTTCAAGGGCATTCTTTTCAACGTACGTCTGACGTGTAATTTCCAAATTGTTGATGTTCAAGACAAGCTTGCATTATAGACAGGTTTTTTGTTTTATAGGATTTACAGTATCTTTTGTTCCCGATTTAGAAGTTATCTCGCCTTTTTTGTTGTCCCTCTGTCCAACTTTTCACGACAGTGCACCTGGCGGCATTAGCCATGAGCTGAAGTTGTTTGGAAACCACTGCTCTTTAATTGAATTTAAAAAAAAAACTTAATTTACTAAACTTGATACATTTAGATGTTTCATAAAAGATATTTAAGAAAGTATCCTGTCGACACTTGTGACACCCGCCGCGACCTTCACTTGTCGCCTTTGACACGGATCGCTTTTTTAAAGCTATAATTATTTAACAGCTTATTACGAAAAGAATTATGTAAAGAAAGAGTTATTTGAAGCGTACGGTTTTTCTGGAACACGTGTTTATTTTTTTACTTCTATTCGCTTAGCTGGTCACGAGAGAGTCGAAATCAATAGGCGATATATAATGTCTTGTGACATTCTTTGGCTTCCGCCGTGACGTGTGACGTGATGTAACGCACATCGCGCTTCGGTGAAGAATAGTAACTCGCTTGCCAAAGACACTGGAGTGTCGTATAATTTGTTAAACCTAAGATTGGTTAAATGGTTTTGCTTATCGTCGCCCTTGCGTGACAGAACAGAAGAATTGAAATGACAAATTTAAAATGAGTGTTTCACTGAAAGGAAATAAAAAATATACTTAAGTGAAATAAAGCTAGTCGGATGTGGCAATCCCAAAACTTTCATACGCGTTAATACTTCAAAAAAATTGAAACATAGCAGCGTAACCGTAATTTACACCAAAAGGTAATCTGCAACAACTTATTTCTAACTTATTCTCTTAAGTTCTAACTGAAAGTGAGATTTGATGTAAATCCGTATATTAGTATTTGAGACAGAATTATCACAGAAATCTTTTTAAAAAAAACTAAATAGAAGCGCCACCTATTGAGTGATTTACTCTAAAAACTAAAGAACATTAATTTATATCAGGGACTAACTGAATCTGAAGTTTGATGAAAATTCGTGTATTTAGATCCTGAGATGCAGCTATTGGGATAATCATGAATAATACCGCATAGCAGCGCCACCTACTGTGTGATTTACATCAAAGCGTAATCACAACCGTATTATATCAAAAACTAACAGAATCTGTAGTTTTAAGAAAATCCGTCCATTAGTTATTGAGATATAGCTATTGTGGGGATCGTGAAAAAGGTAGCATAGCAGCGCCATCTGTAGGGCGATATACACCAAAAAAAACTAATAAGATCTAATTTATAGGTCTAACTGAAGCTAAAGTTTTCTGAAAATCCGTGCATTAGTTCTTGAGATGCATCGCCCACAAAGTTTATGTCACATGCAGATAGACGGACGAGCAGACATTTTATAAAAACATGTTATTTGGAATCCCTGACCCCTAAAACGTGCAAATCCGTTGAAAACCGGAATTCAAAAATTTACACGAATCCAATACTTTCTTTTTGTTAAGATAGAAGAAAGTAAAAATGACCTATGTTGAATTTAGACACTTTTCTGCAGGAAGGACTTCTGTAATTCACAGGAGGGTATTAGAGTTCTGGGGGAGGGTGCACTTTTTGACCTTTGAAAACACAAAATCTCACATTTTCAGGATAGGGTTGACAATTTATTTCTCGGCGGAGGAAGTCCTATGCCCGGGCCACCTCCTGAATTCAACATTGAAAATAACACTATTACTGATGACGATTTCTAACAGAATATTGAATTTAAAATTTTACAGGTACAAACTTCGAAGTGTGATAAAGCACATTGTCACAAGAACCACAGTCCATTTATTCAATGAAAAATACGGGAAGGAGGGGGAGGGCTGATTCCTAAAAAGTCATGAAAATATACTAAAAAAACCTTCTAACAGGCTTATCATGCTTTCTGTGAAATGCTATGATACTACAAAAACAACTGAAGGTGCACACTAATTTGGTTAGTGAACCTTATGCCGTATGTTGCACAAACGGCATTACGAAAGTGAAATGTCTAAATTCAGCAGTGTTTGGATACAGATGATAGCTACTTTCTTCTAGTGATACCGTTACATTTCGCGCAAAGTAAAATAAGTCCTTTGAAACTTTCGTTAAAATACCTCTATTAGAACCGCCGATAACATTAATAGCAGCTCAGAGGAACGAAGACGAGATGCAGCAGAATAGAATATTTGAAGCTAAATCACGGAAAAAAATATTTTAGGTAAATTTTATTAAAAATACTATTTATTGCAGTGGTTTGCCATCGTGCGACTTTTGAAAAGTTTATACACTATATGGCCAAAGGTGACCGGCCACTTGCGATTTTAGACATTTTATTAAATATCTAGAAAAATACATGAGGAATCATCTCGAAACTCTTAGTGTATAAATATAATAGTAAAAGTCATACATATCCGTGAAAATTTTTTCCCGAAACTCTAGGGGCCCATCAACAAATTGAAAAAGAGCGAATATCTTTTGGATAACCTTGCCAAAACTAATGTAGAAAAAGCGTTCAAACTGTAGATTATGGTTAAGTGGCTTATTGTAATAAATTGTGTTAATTTTTATGAGGATAGCATGCATACTTGTAGAAAAAATAAGGTTTTTACAAAAACAGTGAAAATTTTTTGCAAGTTTTTTGCTTATTTCTCTGCGAGTATACATGCTATCCGCATAAAAATGAACACAGTAGCGCCCCAAAAGTTTTTATATTTTTTGTGCGCTAAATAATAGCTTAAAAGTTGTTTTTTTATCGAAGAAGTTTATTACTTTTATATCAATAAATGTTCATAACAGAAAAAAATCTTTTGCTATATTGTATTTTTTAAGACAAGATTTATTTTCCCAAATGTCTTCACCAGTCCTTCTCCTTCATGCTAACATCTCACGCATAGGTACAAAAATTTCCTCAACAGACAAAATTAAAATTTCCTATTCACCGAGAACGTTTTTTAATAGAAAATATCAAATTTCCGTTTTTTTTTCCATATTATTGTTATTGTTATTAACGACATTTTTTAGGCCTTTATATTTCTGTCATCAGTATTAGGCCGGGAAGCGGCAGCACAGACAATCACCTCATCGAATTCTCGGATAAAATTCTAGCACTAATTACATCTCGATTCACATATTAAAACCCAATCGCCCTGCCAATTCATGTCTTGATGGAAAGCACCAGAAAATTCGATTTTGGCCGTTTATTCGTAGATTTACGTGTGTTTTCCTGATCATAGTCCTCCATTTTTTCAAACCTTTGGGTGCAGGAAAACACAATGATGAACCTATGAGTCAGCTGCTAAAATTGGATTTTGAAGTGTTTTCCACCAAGATAGGACATGGCAGACCGATTGAGTTTTAATATACGAATTGAGATTAAACTAATTCTAGAATTTCAACCGTGAACTGGATACGCTGATTTTGATGATAATTTTCTGAAACATCTATATGTTGATTTTTTTCTACATTAACACGTTGACTGCCGACTTCGAGATAACTCGTAAGTTCGTTCTTTTCTAAGAAGCCAACTACGATTTATCTCGTAGTCGGCAGTCAATGTGTTAATTCTATTTCTTCTAAACAACATCACTTTAAAAAAACAGAAATGCTTGATACATCCTTTAACAACATTTGCAAGAGAAATCATTTTTAGTACTTATATTAGAAAAATACTGGTGGGAATTTTTAATAATATAATGTGATTAAATCAAAGTGTCATTTTAGGCCAAATTTCTGAAAATTGCCGTGGCAGTCAACGTGTTAAATCTTAGATTTATCTTAAAAGGTTTTTGCTATCCCTTTATATTTTGATTTTAAAAGAAAGCAAACTATTCTCAAGTTACTTAATTTTGTGCCCCACCAGTGGCCGAGAGGTTCGGACCTCTCAACTGGTAGACGGCAGGTGCTGGGTTCGAACCCAATCACGGCTGTCGGCCTAACCGTTCGGAGTTTTCCGTGGTTTTCTTCGAACCTTGCGTAAATACGGGTTAGGTTCCCTTAGAAAGACCCCCACGGAGGGCACTCCCCCTGGTCCTATATCCCATTAGCGTAGATAATCGGACGACAAAAATCAACCAACTTAATTTTGTATTCAATCCTTTTTATTTTATTTAAAATAATAATAAGATTTTTCTTTTTCATTTCAGCGTTTGAGAGAAGATCACTAGTAGCTTCCGCTATCGCTCAACAACAGACGGGATGTCCAGTGATTATACATCCTGGGAGAAACAAAAATTCGCCTGGAGAAATTATCCGCTTGTTTCAAGAAGCCGGCGGGAAAATCGGAAAAACAGTTATGTCCCATCTCGAACGTAAGTTTAGTTTCGTAACCTTAATTAGTGTTGTTATGATTATATTCGTATGGAGTCAATGTAGTTGTGTATGCCTCTGAGCACCATTTACATTGCTTTTGTTGCTGCTCTTATTAATAGTAGCTGATGTTTTAGCTGACTTCTGCGAACTAAAAAAAATTTACAGGTTGTGTATTCGGATGTTATCCTTAAAGGAAGGGTCTTCAATGTTTTTTTTCTATCACCGTTACATTTCATCAGGACAAATTTTTGCAAATATTTCCAAGTAGAAGATTTTGACGATATTCATGACTGAAAATTTGCTTTAAAATAAGGCGATTATTTCTATATAAAAATTCGAGTGGAAATTTGCCCAGCGGTAAATATTACATAGGTGCCAACCTGACATTAATCTTTAGTAATACGTACGTTAATGTGACCCTGGTTTACTGAATATGAAACCAGAATTTTTTAAATGAAATGAAATTAAATATGTTCCTCATAAAAAATCTGAAAATAAATGAATAAAGAGTTATTAAATAAATTTTCTGGTTCAAAATGAGGTTAACCTCGATCGTACTAATCCAGATATTACGGAAGATTAGTTAAATGTTGGTAGCTATGCTACCAACTATCTATGAATACAGCATAATGACAATATAGTTGCATGTTATGGCGAAGCCATATATTAAAGTTATATTTGTATTCAAAATTAATCCATAGCCTGAAATTATTTCCGTTTCTTCTGTTTGACGATAGCATTCAAAAATGATTTCTCTTTATTTCCTATTTCAAGTACAATCGTTATCCCCGCAAAAATATTCTTTATTGATATTTTATTAGATAAACGCCTCTCCTTATAAATTTGTTTAAGCAGTGTAAAATCAGACATCTAAGTTAAGCCATCTCACGTCTACTATAATCACTAAAAAGCCCATAAGTTACATTTCACATCTGCTTGCAAATATATATTGTCATTAATTATCCTGGCTGTTAGATTTCCTGCAAGTTTTTATTTCCCTTTTAATTGATATAGCCAAACGTGACACTCCTTCATGGCTGTTATCTCGTTCAAAAATTTCAATTGATCCCAGCCGAACCGTTATTTTATCATATAATAAAATAAACTTTTTCAAAAAAAAAAATATAACCGACTTCAATCAACGCTCTAAAAAGAGTTAAATAATTCTTTAAAATACCCTAATGATGAATTGTTATCTAATAACCACACATCAGATATCATGTACCGACAAAAAAATGGTTATAAGTGTAACACATAGAATTTAATATCCAGCAAACATGGTTTTTCGACAGAATATTTTTTACAAGAGATTAATTTACATATTTTTTATTTAATTTATGAATATATACATATAAAAAGTAATGAATTACTTTTTGAAGTTGGTGCCAAACTATTGTAAGTATAGTAAGAATTGTGGTTATATTATACCTAATACCATAAATAAAATGGTAAAAATCATTATTGATTGTGATTGTTTGGCACCAACTTCAAAAAGTAATTCATTACTTTTTATATGTATCTATTCATAAATTAAATCAAAAATATGTAAATTAATCTCTTGTAAAAAATATTCTGTCGAAAAACCATGTTTGCTGGATATTAAATTCTATGTGTTACACTTATAACCATTTTTTTGTCGGTACATGATATCTGATGTGTGGTTATTAGATAACAATTCATCATTAGGGTATTTTAAAAGAATTATTTAACTCTTTTTAGAGCGTTGATTGAAGTCGGTTATATTTTTTTTTTTGAAAAAGTTTATTTTATTTCTTACTTTTTAGTTATTTATACCGTAATACTGAATTATGTCGAGGCTAACGAAAAAGACAGGCTACCGCGGTACATTTCTAGTATGTTTTTTACAGACCGCTGAAGTGCGTGATGCTCGAATGCTTCAAAAAAGGTGTCCAAAAAGAACCTCACGTCATTCTAGTGGTTATTAAAAAAGTCATTTGGGATGCACCGCCGTAACCTGCCTTTTTCGTTAGCCTCGTAATTATGTGTACTGATATATGATGGCTCTTTGCAGTTTAGTGACTAATGGAGACAGCAAAAAATCAATCTGGGTGCCGGCCGGTAACAGTCATTTAAATTAAATTATACTTATTTAGGGTGAAATTTTAGTCGCCAAAATTGGCAATATTTTAAAAAATGGCGCCACGCTTGGCAACAACTTGACGGTAACGCATATAAATGCATAGATTTATATTAGCTTATGATTGAGAAAACGGAAAAAATCAATATTAATTCGCGAGAAATCATTAATTTTATTAGTTTTTGCTTCGTTACTTAAAAAGTACTGAACCAATTTCGATGAAACGGAAATGGTAACTATTCAAGAGCAACATCTTTCAATAAATCAAAATAATATAAATTGGGGGGATAGTTTCATAGTAATCAGTGAACATATATAAAAAAAAATACATACGCGCCGAATTGATAATCTTCTCCTCGTTTTTTGAAGTCGGTTAATAATTATTAGTATTTAATTTGTAAAATATATGTATACAAATTATAATACGGAAAAGAGTATTGTACACACGTACGTCAGGAGGGGAGTTTGAACCCACGGTTTCTTTCATTAACCTCTTTCATTTAACACCAATACTAGTTTAATCGGTTGGATAGTTGCGGTGTAATCGGTGAACATATATATAAAAAAAAAAGTACATGCGCGGTCGAATTGATGATAACCTTCTCTCCTTTTTTAAGTCAGTTAAATAAATTATAATACGGAAAAAATACTGTATGTTATACATGGATGTCAAGAATGGGGTTCGAACCCACGATCTCTTTCGAGAACCAGAGCTTAAATCGGGCGCCTTAGACCGCTCGGCTATCCTAACTGCAATCTAAACGGTGAACAACGCCATGTGACTTTTCGCAAGTCTATTATTTTAGCACATTTCACTGATAAAGTACTGAGTTGGTAAAAGATCTCTGATACTCTGTATTAACGGTTAAAAACAAAATATTCTCAATAGCATAATTAGTATTTAATTTCTAAAAAGAATAATACGGTAAAGGTTTTTGTATATATGTATGTCAGGAGTGGGGTTCGAACCCACGTTCTCTTTCGAGAGCCAGAGCTTAAACAAAGCGCATTAGACCGCTCGGCTATCCTGATTACAATCAACTCAGGGAACTTATTCAAGTTGATGTTATTTTTCGCAAGTCTATTAATTTAGCACTCTTTCACTGAGAAAGTATTGAGTTGGTAAAATATCTCTGATACTCTGTGCTAACGGTTAAATACAAAATATTCTTAATAGCATAATTAGTATTTAATTTGCAAAATATATGTGTAAAAATTATAATACGGAATAGGTTGTTGTATACAAGTATGTCGGCAGTGGGGTTCGAACCCACGCTATCTTGTGAGAGCTAGAATTTAAATCAGGCGCCTTAGACCGCTCGGCCATCCTGACTGCACTCCATGGTAGGAACTCATTCAACAGTTTTGATTAGCGAAAAATCACTAATTTTATTAGTTTTTGCCTGTTTACTAAAAAATTACTGAACCATTTTCTATGAAATGGAAGTGGTACCAATCCGAGAGAAAGCTCTTTAATTTAACACCAAAACCAAATTAATCAGTTGGATAGTTTCGGCGTAATCGGTGAACATACATTAAAAAAATACATACGCGATGAATTGATAACCTCCTCTCCTTCTTGAAGTCGGTTAAAAATATTCTTAATAGCATAATTAGTATTTAATTTGTAAAAATTATAATACGGAATAGGTTCGGAAACTTATTCAATGTCGTGTTACTTTTTGCAAGTCAATTATTTTAGCACTCTTTCACTGATAAAGTATTGAATTGATAAAAGATCTCTGATACTCTGTGCTAACGGTTAAATACAAAATATTTTTAATAGCATAATTAGTATTTAATTTGTAAAATATATATGTAAAAATTATAATACGGAAAATTATTGCACACACGTATGTCAGGAGTGGGGTTCGAACCCATTGTCACTTTCGAGAACCAGAGCTTAAATCAGGCGCTTTAAACCGCTCGGCCATCCTGACTTCACTCAATTGTTGGAACTAATTCAATAGTTTTAATTAGCGAAAAAACACTAATTTTAATAGTTTTTGCTTAATTACTAAAAAACTACTGAACCAATTTCTATGAAATGGAAGTGGTACCAATCCGAGAGTAAGCTCTTTAATTTAACACCAAAACCAAATTAATAGGCTGCATAGTTTCGGAGTAATCGGTGTACATACATAAAAAAAAATACATACGCGTCGAATTGATAACCTCCTCTCCTTTTTGAAGTCGGTTAAAAAACTGGTGGAACCAAAGAGAAAAGTAGAGCTCGATCTAAAAAAATGTTACAGTAATAAATATAGTTTAAAAAAAACTAAAAAATACGCTTTTTAAGTATATCAAACTAAAAAGTGAAAAATAATTCGTACTATAAGCTGAAAACGAAAATAGATGAAAAATACTATATTATTATAAAATCATTGTTATTATAGAAATCAATTAATAAGCAATAAATAAAATTATCGTGGAAAAAAAGCGTAGGGTGCTCCATCTACCATGCTCCATCTATCAGTTCTTAAGAAGCACCCCACGCTTTTTTTTCCACGATAATTTTATTTATTGCTTATTAATTGATTTCTATAATAACAATGATTTAATAGTAATATAGTATTTTTCATCTATTTTCGTTTTCAGCTTATAGTACGAATTATTTTTCACTTTTTAGTTTGATATACTTAAAAAGCGTGTTTTTTAGTTTTTTTAAACTATATTTATTTTTCACTTTTTAGTTTGATTACTTTAAAAGCGTGGTTTTTAGTTTTTTTAAACTATATTTATATTTAATACAAAAACCAGATTAATCGGTTGGATAGTTTCAGAGTAATTGGTGAACATACATAAAAAAAAAAAATACATACGCGTAGAATTGATAACTTCCTCTTCCTTTTCTGAAGCCAGTTAAAAATAAAAATTGTAATACGGAAATTTTTTTTAAATTTTTACATAGATGTAAATAATGTCAGGAGTGGAGTTCGAACCCACAATCACTTTCGAAAAACAGAGCTTCAATCCGACGCCTTAGACCGCTCGGCTATGCTGTCTACACTCCATTCAGTGAACGTATTCAACACTTTTAATTAGCGAAAAATCACTAATTTTATTAGTTTTTGCCTAATTACTAAAAAAGTACTGAACCAATTTCGATGAAATTGAAGTGGTACCAATTCGAGAGCATCGTCTTTCATTTAACACCAAAACCAGGTTAATCGGTTGCATGGTTTCGGAGTAATCGGTGAACATACATAAAATAAGAAGAGTTACAAACTCACGAACTCACAAACATACAGGTGAAGTTAATAAAAAGCGTGGTAAAAATTGGGAAATATTTTCAATCTAAAAATGTGCGTAGAAAAGAAATGGAATCAGATGATCTCTAAAGCTCATGAAATAATCCAAATTTTTGTTAGCTGAAACTGAGGACTGAGCTTTACTGATGCCTTAAACTCAATCAGGGAAAAAGAGTCATTTTTAATTCACTCCATATTCTAATCATCCATAACCAGTTTAAAAATTTGGATTGTTAACTATAGGTTACAGGCTGATATAATGAAGTATGAGAACGGTCCGTTCAGTACAAAGTGTGGACACAATTCCATTCCAAATGTTTTAATAAGTGTAAGATCAAAGCCCCAAGTAAACCCAAAACCTTGATCAAATACGATTCAACCATATACTAAATATTTGTGTTCCGACATTTATCTATATCAATTCCTCAACAACCTGATTGTATTAATGTTATGCTTTAATTATTACTTCATGGTTTATATTCGTTTAGCGTTATGGAGCTCAACTGATTTCAGACAACATAACAATATATTCTATTGACTACTTTGCTCAGTAATCATTTTGAGTGGATAATAGTATAATTCTGAATATAAGATACCAGTAAAGCTCAGTCTACGTTTTCAGCTAATAAAAATTTAGGTTATTTCATGAGCTTTAGAGATCATCTGATTCCATTTCTTTTCTACGCACATTTTTAGATTGAAAATATTTCCCAATTTTTACTGTAACATTTTTTTAGATCGAGCTCTACTTTTCTCTCTGGTTCCACCAGTTTTTTATACGATTTCGTAGATTTTTCAGATCCTTTCAGGAACTTTATCAATCACCTTCAACTAACAAATCTAAATTATTATTAGTATTAGTTTAAAGTTATTATTAGACATATTAGTTTGGCGAAATACGAGAAATAACGCCAAGTTGGCTTCAATTTTGACGAGTAATTTTGGACGCCATATTTGGCGATATATTGCCAAGTTGGCGCAAAAACTTGGCGACATTTGGCGACAGAATTGTTCCTTTCCCGATTGTAGTCCCACTGCAGTTTCGCGGTATCTACGCAGATTTTCTTATGATCATATGTATTTACACAGATTTTTATTGCTTCATTTTCAAATCGTTATTTTTTTTATGTATAGAAGAATTTTTTTCTAAATTATCCCGTTTTAATTGAAATATCTGTATCGCACTAATTGTTGTTACGTTGTTGTTTTAACACATATTTAGTTACTGTTTATATATTTGTTTATGAAAAATATGTATTTTCTGTTTCGAATGACGTCAATTTCAAAAATGCAAAAATCTAGATCAGAGAATCAGGATTTTTATTGAACTATACAAAAAGTACACATGTTATCATTTCTTTTTTAAATTATTGAACTGTTTTTTAGCTGTGGCAACTCGAAAGAAATAATTGAAAATTAAAAAGGAGAGATTTCTATAATGTTAAATTATGGAAGGCATAGCGTTATGTAAATTTTAAATGGGTGCCATTTCCTTAATTTTTTATATTTTTTTACCGGACCTTCGAAAGGCACATTCCTAAGTTAAAAGCTTTCGAACAAGCTATTATACGTTGTTGAATGTTTCCTAGTTCGGGTTATAATTGAGTTGTTTCTCTTTTTTTTTGTTTCACGAGCAAAAAGGGACAAAACAGGGGTTCTGGATCTCCGAAACTAATCGGTGGATTTGGATGAATTTTTGTGAACTTTGAGATCTAGATTAGGACACTTCCCCTTTTCAATTTCGTCGCGATCCGATGATTAGTTCCAAAGTTATAAAGAGACAAACTTTGGACTTTAACATTAGAGATGCATCTGAGCTCTACTATACAGCACTATCGTGCTGTATGATCTCCGAAACTAATCGGTGGATTTGGATGAATTTTTGTGAACTTTGAGATCTAGATTAGGACACTTCCCCTTTTCAATTTCGTCGCGATCCGATGATTAGTTCCAAAGTTATAAAGAGACAAACTTTGGACTTTAACATTAGAGATGCATCTGAGCTCTACTATACAGCACTATCGTGCTGTATGATAATTGGTGTATTGGCTACATATGTATTCTTGGCGTTTATTGACTTACACATATTGACCACTTCGCCTGTAATCTTGGTACTGGAGGACCTAAAAAGCTTTCTTGCAATCAGTGGACCACCACTCTTCTCAGTTCCTTGTTTCGTAAATAAAGTATCTTTCTATGGAAAAACTGTTTCTGAATTGTTTACCTGATAGAGGATACAGGAAATGGATTATAAAAGACTGGGGTTTGCTTTTGTTTTATAGACTATGTGTATTTGTATTAGATTAATTTATTACACGATTATTCAATAGGTAATTCAATTATAACAGATGTAAATTTTCCAAATGAGTGAAAAAAGTCCGGGCCAGGATTCGAACCAGTGATTGGTTGAAGCTGCCAATTCTCTTCCAACTGAGCCATTCAGGACGAATACTGGAGTATAAAATAGTCTTCAGTATTCGTCCGGGATAGTTAGTTAATTTGGAAGAGAATTGGCTGCAAAATTTATGTTATTTTATTGTCTTTTACACCCACTCCTTAAAATAAAAAATTTCGAAAATTTTTATATACTTTTCATCAGAATGAATATTTAGAGAATCCTAAAAAAATAGTTCCCGACAATCGAGGTTACTGATATTAAATAGGCTCCTTCACATTATTATATACTCAGTACACACCAAATTTCAAGACTCTATTTCAATTTGTTCAGAGGATAGAGCTTTTGCAGACACACAGATAGACCGGCGGCAATTTTTTTAAATATGTTTTTCGAAATCTTCAGTGTCTAAAGCGAGTAAATCCGTCAAAAAAAATAGATTTTCAAAACGATTGCAAGACTTATCCTATACTACGTATGATGGGTAAATAAAAACTGCAAATAAATTCGCAAACGACTTTGTCAGAAATTAAATACACGTAAGTAGACAATGAAATTATCTACTATGACATTGTTTTTAATGTATAATTGTTAGAAAGTGCATATTAAAGATTGATTTGAAATTTTAGGAAAAGTTTATCTTGTTTTCATGACTACATCTAACAAAACATGTCAGCTCATTTAATAAGTGACTATCGAGATAGGCTGAAAATTAAATTTTAAATTTTAATTTTGCATTGCTGCAATCCTTTAGATTATTTATGTTAGCTTACTCACTATTTAAATTTAAATCGTACTGTAAT
The DNA here is from genome assembly GCA_964019185.1 of Maratus speculifer. Lineage (NCBI taxonomy): Eukaryota > Metazoa > Arthropoda > Arachnida > Araneae > Salticidae > Maratus > Maratus speculifer. The sequence goes on from OZ025298.1 coordinate 251,743,043, forward strand.
ATTGTTTTAATCCTTTAACCTTACACACATTTTAATTTCTTTAGGCGACAACATATCAGTTTCCAATTGCGAAGTTTCTTTTCTTTTTACTTACCCATCATACGTAGTAAATGGTAAATCTTGCAATCGTTTTGAAAATCGAAAAAAAAAATTTGACGGATTTACATGTTTCAGGTACTGGAGATTTCGAAAAAAAAATTTGCCGTCTGTCTGTCTGTAAACGGTCTATCTCCCGAACAAATTGAGATAGAGACTTGAAATTTTGTATGTACTTAGTATGTAAGAATGGGACGAAGCTTGTTGTATATCAGTAACCTCTATTATCCGAAACAATTTTTTTCGGACTCTCGAAATATTCGTTCTGATGAAAGGTATGTAAAATATTTCCGATTTTTTTAATTTTTATTTTAAGGAGTGGACGTAGAAGACAATACAATAACACAAATTTTGCATAAAGAACGAAGTCGATCGGATTATTAGTTGCCGACATATGTGTAATCTCGTTTTCCACATTCTTCGATTTTTCATGACCCTGTATTTCATTCAAATTTCAATTCAAAGATATATTTTAATTGAAAATAAGACGTTTAATACGACGGAGTAAATTGTTAGTTAATATGATTATTATATTTGCAGTTATAAGGATGTTTCTTTTACGCAATCCGGAACTAATTGAGTATTTTGGCGTTTCGCATAATTTGTCGAAATTGGCTCATTAGCCATTTATTAATAGAGCATTACTATGCATAATTAAAACTATTTAAATATGCGTTTAAATTTTATTTTTGAATTGCGGTGCATTCTATAAATAGTCTACACGCGTTTTCTTTTCATATTTTATATTATGCATATCCATGATGGGTAAGTATTACGGTGGTCCCCCAACGACTAGTTTTTTTTTTCTTTTTCTTTTTTTTTTCTTTTTTTTCTTTTTTTTTTTTTTAATTACATCTTGAGGGTAGCACAAAATTTTATTTTATGTATACGTGCATAACCCCACTGTTGTTTGGGTCTATTTTTAATAAAGACTAGTATAGCTGGGAAAAGAATCATATATTTCTTGTTTTGCGCAATAATCGAAATAGTGCCCGCCTCCAAGCGAGGTGTCAAGTAAAAGAATTTTACTGGAGGTTAGGAAATAGCACTAACCGAAACCGCTCTAAGCAAGGGATACCTATACTATTGTACATATTTATAATAACACCAAATGCTTATAAATGCATTTCTTTTGTAATTTGTACCTAATTTGTAAAAAACGTAAATCACAGTCGTACATTTAGTAGTGACATTGTATCTCTCTATTCTAAAAAAGTAACTAACGCTGTCACCGCTGCTGGCAATGAATCTTTTGTGAACTAGGGAATTTTTTCCCAATATTAAGTAAACTACTGCACATAAAATATGAAAATTGGTGGTTTTATAGAAAAAGGTTTGATAAACATGCTGACGCAGATAATTTTTGAATCGAATAATAATTTTAAGATTTACTTAATGTTAAAGTTGGTCAAATTCGTTCCCTTAAAATGTTTTATAGGAGCAAAAACTATAAATAGGAATTTAAACATTTTTACATCATTTTATACATTAGAAGTTCCCGGTGTGCAGACTGCATTTATTTTTTTTTTTTATTCGACTCCATTTTTGAAGATTTATTTCCATTTTTAATACAAATTATCAATATTTTGAGACACATTGTTTACATATTTTAGAAAAGGTTATTCATTTAAATTTTATTCATTATTTCCTTCCAATTAAAAAATATTTACACGCAACTATCATAAACAGAAAAAAAATCGAATATGAATTAAATAATTAGAATAAGAAGGGGAAAATAGTGAAAATTACGTCATAAAAAGACATAGAAAACATAAAAAATCTAAAATAATGAATTCATTAAAATATCTTCACTGCCGTAATTGAAAAAAAATATCCCATATTTAAATTAGCAATAAAAGTATCTTCACGTGAGTATCAAAAAGAGAAAGAAAACTTTTAAATAATAAATTCATTATTGTGCGTTAAAAGAAACAAGTAAAAGAAATGACATCATATTTTAAATGATTAAGTAATATTGCAAAACAGTTAAAAATTAACCATACATTTAGACGAGACATTTATTTCATATTTTGATATGATCTTTTTAACTACTGTTGCGAGTTCTGAGACAGCACAAATAATATTTCTTTTCAAACATCAAAAGTATTTTCGCGGGAATATTAAATAGAGAAAGGAAAATTTTGTGAAAATTACATCAGATTTAAATCTTTCATTTAAAATTTCTTTATTTAAACATTTTTCTTATACGGTGGATCAAAAAATACCAGGAGGCAAAGAATCTGTGCATTTCACTGTTTAACTGATCTTGTTTAACCAAACATGTTAATAGCTAGTAAATGTTTAAGAGCAGTTGATTAGATTTTAAAATTCCCCAATCAAAGGGAAATGAATGGAAACGCGTTTATAGGGAGATCGCCACTTAAAAAAATATATTATGGTTAAATATTTCACAATCTTTTAAAGCCGATAAAATTTGCCTGTTTTTAGAGTTTGTGGTGCCACAACGGGGGTTGACGAGCTTAGCTTGTAGGGGGTAGAGCCCCCTAGTTTATTAAAATGTACATTTAATAATAACATGCATCTTATAAAATTCGGTAAAATATCTATTTGCGAAGAAAGTTTGTACTATTAATTTCTTTTTTTTAATTCTTTTTGCATGATAATTATGAAGTTATATATATATATATATATATATATATATATATATATACTTTTATAATTACATCCAAAGTTATTCAGACAATACCATTAAATAAACCAATGAAACCAGTATTTTTATAATCATATTATTAAAAACAGTTGAAGTTTGAAGAGAAATAGAAGGCAGATTACCAAATTACTAAGAAATATATGGATAAATGGACATTATATAACCTTTGCATTCTTCTGCACAGTTAAATGTACTTTATCTGGGATTTCTAGATCGTAAGATAATGAATACGTGCATATTCAAAGGTCAAATATAATGGAAATAAACGGCAAATGAAAAAAAAAAGATTTATATAACTTATTACAACGAAAAAAGTAATAATCACAAGAGTATGGAGTCGCAAAATTCAAAGCTTATCATTATATTCGTAATTAGTTATTATTCCTGTGTTTCTTTGCAGTGTTTTTCCCATTGCATTTCGCCGACCATATTTCTGTTTCAAGGTCATTATTGCGAACATAAATACATATTTATTTTGTTTTATACAAATGATACTTCAATGCATAGAAGTATGGATTAATATGTGAGAAATGACACTTGAGGAAGTACACATTTTAAATACTTGAAGAATGTGCTAAATTTAGAAAGACTTAGTATGGCAAACTATTTTACTCTACTCTTTCTACAATAAGAAAAGTATAGATATTTATATATAGAGAGTATTTTTTTTTCTTTTGATTAGTTCAGAACACTTTCTTCAATTTTACGTTTACCTCATGCTTACGCAAATGAAATGATGCAAGGAAATAAAAAAGTTAAAAGCCTTTACGCAAATCGCTTTTTATTATGCGCTCTCACAGCTGTCTCAAAACTATATTCCGAAAGTATTATTCTTTCTAAGTTTAAGAAGATCACATTGAAGAAATCTTCTATAAAAACTCTGAGGAAAAAAATAAATGTAAAAACTGCACGATGCAGATTTTGCCATCAGCTTTAATAAATAAGTATGATCTGTTGAATTTTATTTTTTAAAAACTCATATTATATATTGCTTACCCGGAGTTGAATCCTTCACGGATAGAGTCCAACCCGACCCTAAACCAAAATAATGCTAAAAGTCTACCCGAACTAATTAAAAAAAAGAAAAAAAAAAATCGACAACCGTAAATTTGACTCGAACCCGATCCATTTAAAAAATGAACATATATTGCACTCTTTATTATTAAAATAGTAAACAGTTTTGTTTTTCATTAAAAAAAATATTCAGAGCTTTCTTTTGAAATGTCGGATCAACCCGAACTGACCTGAAAGAATCGAAACTCGATCGGAACCCAAGTTTAGGATCATAGTAGTTTCCATAGAAAACTTGGTCTGTATGAATTAAAACCAATATTTCATTGCCAGTATACTTAAGTTTTCTTTTTGAAGATAAAAACTCTGTCTTGTATCGAGGGAAAAAAAAAAAAAAAAAAAAAAAAAAAAAGTAAAAATAAGTTGTCAATGGACACATCATTTTCTATTAAGTGGACACAAAACATTTTAAACTATTTCTTTGAATAATATTCGAATCCGTGGATGACATACTGATATCTGTGGATGTATCATATTAATACTATAAAGCAAAAACGTATTGTTTTCTAAAAACCTGCAGAACAGACTATTTAACTAAAATTTATTTTCTTTCTTTAAATTATTTTTTTAAATCTCCACTGTTTTCTTTTTAAGTATTAATATTTTTGCTTCATTTTTCCTCCCACATTCCTTAAAATATATTACATAAAACTATTCATGGACTTTTAGATGTAAATTATATTAAATTCAATAGAATTTTTTTCTCGTTTATGATTTTTACAAAATAATATTTATATTTACTGTTGTGAAATATTTGAAACTATTTTCCAGCATTTACAGCATTATTGCTGTGAAAGTAGATGTACAGGCATATAAGTTCGTAAAGTGCAAACATATATAATGAGCTGAGATATGCGCATCTATGTTGTGGCAAACTAATTTAATTTAAAAATCTTATTTCGAAATTTATTTAAATCAGGGTCTTTCTTTCTGTTTTTTTTTTTTTTTTTCATCAAAGTTAAAAAGCGTTTATGAATTATGTTTTGTCTGCCATCAGTCTGCCCGTGTTCTAACTCGAGTAAATCTATTCGGATTACCATGTAATTGGATATATATTATTGAGGTTTACCATGGCATAAAAAAGAATATTGATATTCTTACAGAATAATATTCATGTTTAGTGCATTTTTGTAAAAATTTGCGCAAAGTGTATTAAATTATTTTCCAGCGTTTATAGTATTCGTGCTATGAAAGTAGATGACAGGCATATAAGCTCGTATAGTGCAAACATGAATAATGACCTGAGATATGCGCATTTTTGTTGTAGAAACCAAATTTAACTTAAAAATTTTATTACGAAATATTTTTAAATCAGGGTCTTTGTTTCTTTCTTTGTTTCTTTCTTTTGACGTGACAACGTCTTGTAAATTGGTTTGCCGGGAGACACTTCAAGAAACTGCGTTACGTTACGTTACGCTCCGCTCACGATACGCGCTCACTTTTCTCTTAACTTTTTCCGGTCACTTGTGGGACCATTTTCTGAACGTGAATGTGAATTCGCTGCAAGGAAGGGGCGGTGCTTAATAGGAATTTTAGATAGTATCAAACTAAGACGAAATACGTTATGTATTAGTTATTAGTATAAAGTACAAAGAAAATAAGTGTAGTTTATTTCGTAATTCGGTGGTATATTATGGAAAACTAATGATATGTGATTAGTGAAAGCCATTTTACTTTAGTTATATTCTGCTCATTGAAAAATTCTTTAATATGCTGTTTACAAAATTCAACATTTGACATCAATAAACATGAAGTAAAATGTGTTTAACAAACACAGTGTATTGCAAGTTATTGTATGTATATTTGTATATAAATACGTATGTATGTGTAAAGGTAAAAATAAAATTTTGTTAATATGAAATTCAGTGCGAGATTCTTTGTATAAATTAATGTTTTAAATATAATTCTTTGTATAAATAAATGTTTTAAATTGTTACTATTATTTCATCCTTCTTCCTACTATACGAATGAATATTCACATTAAAATTATTTTACAACTCAAAGTCGTTGTCACGTAAAACTTTCGCCCGTATACCGACTTTACAGGCAACCAATTTTTTGGTGTAATTTTATGAGCTCTAGCATCTTTAAGATCCCCTCTTTCTGTTGGAAATAATGTTGGAAAAGCTCTACACATTATCCACTCCATCACATGAAAATTCATTTATAGGTTTAATATTTATCTGAGGCCAAGGAATGACACTGCATTCATCATTCCTTTCTTTAACTCCTAACATATTATTTATTGCCTCTCGATTACATTTGAAAGTTACATTTGGGGTTCCGAATTCATATATATTATTTGTTCATGGACAATGATCGTCTGAGTATTATTCGCTGAAATATATTTTCATTTTCGGGTAAACTTTGCAAATTATTTTCGTCAATAGCGATACCAAGTATTGTTTTCCTTTAGATATTCTAATGCAGACTTAACTATTTACAATAAAATTAAATAATAACGTTTTCACGATTTACAATAAAGTCTTTGTATCCTTCACCATCTTGTCTTCTAACAAATATGTACTGTGATAGGGTATATATGGAATGGGGTAATAAAGTACAAAATTCTCTAATATCTTGATGAAATTAATAACTTGCCTACTGTATCCAAGATGACCACCTTTAATGCGATAAACAGTAATAACTGGATGATTTTCTTCAATTAATTGCTCCTCAACGAAAGTTAAATTCTTCAATACTTCCTGTTGTGGACCTGGATCAATATTATTAGCTACGGAAAAAATATTTAGTTTATTATTTAAAATACATTTATGACAAGTCTCACAAGATCCGTCAGATTGAATATGCATGTCAAACCAACGACGATGGCAAATTTTACAAAAATATAATTAAATTTTTTTTTTCTTTTTTCTTTCTTTTTTTTTTTAATAATACTTTTTATCAAAGTTAAGAAGCGTTTATGAATTCTGTTTTGTCTACCATCTGAATGCCCGTGTTTTAACATGAGAAAATACAGGGTGATTCAAAAAAACGTGGACAAATTGATATGACAAATCAGGCATACAACAAGGATAAAAAATCACATAGGAACTTAGGGCCGCGAACCATTCATTGAGTCGCAAATACAGGGTGTTTCATACTAATTCAATTTGGGTTGATGGTAATAAATTTCAGAAAACTGAAGTATATTATAATAAAACATTTAACAGACATTCTCATCTTTGTTTTAAATGTGATAACACCAAACAAAAGTGGTAGAAATTTGCATTATGCGTACCAGCAATATGCACTTGGCACCTCACATTTTGGACCCTGACACATTTTGCAATTTGTTTTTCCAGATCTTTTCGTAACGTTATCACATTTCACACAAAATAAGGTACATATCGTTGTATTTTCATTACAATATTTATATTTTCCTCGAAATTATTATTTTCTGGTGTAGCTAGAATAAAACACCCTGTATTTGAGACTCAATAAGTAGTTTGCGACCCTATGTTCCTATGTGATTTTTTATCCTTGTTGTATGCTTGATTTGTCTTATTCTTTTGTCTACGTTATTTTGAATCACCCTGTATATTCGGATTACCATGTAATTCATATATATTATTGCGGTTTACCATAGCATACTAAATAATATTGATATTTTTGCAAAATAATATACGTATTTATTTTTGTAAAGCATTTGCAATTATTTTCCAGCATTTATAGTATTTTTGCTGTGAAAGTAGATGAACAGGCATAGAAGCTCGTAATTGCAAACATGGATAATGATTTGAGATATACACATATATGTTGTGGAAAACCAATTTAATTTGAAAAACTTATTACGAAAGTTTTTAAAATCAGGGCCTTTCTTTCTTTCTTTTTTTTTTTTACTGCCGTCTGTTTTTTTTTTTTTTTTTTTTTTTTTTTTTTTTTACTGCCGTCTGTCTGCCCGTGTTTTTACTCTAGTAAATATATTCCGATTACCATGCAATTTATATATATTATTGAGGTTTACCATAACATACTAAATAATAAATGATAATTTTTACAGAATAATATACGTATGTAATATAATGAATAATAATAATATATATGTAATAATATACGTTGTAATATAATGTATAATGTATGTAATAATATATATATATAATGCATGTAATAATATACGTTGTAAAATTATTTGAAATTATTTTTCAGCATTTATAATATTAGTGCTGTGAAAGTAGGTGTACAGGCATATAAGCTTGTAAATTGTAAACATATATAATGACCTGAGATGTGCGCATCTATGTTGTGGCAAACTAATTTTACTTGAAAATGTTATTACAAATATTTTTTAAATCAGGGTCTTTCATTCTGTTTTTTTTAATACTTTTCATCGAAGTTAAAAAGCGTTTATGAATTCTGTTTTATCTGCCTTCTATCGGCCTTTGTTCTAACTCGAGTAAATATATTCGGATTACCATGTAATTGATATATTATTATTACGGTTTACCATAGATTACTAAATAATATTGATATATTTAATAATATATAATAATATTGATATTTTTACCGAATAATATTCATATTTACTGTTGCAAAATATTTGACATTATTTTCCAGCATTCATAGTATCCGTGCTGTAAAAATAGATGTACAGGCATAGAAGCTCGTAATTGCAAATATAATTGATGACTTGAAATATACGCATCTATGTTGTGGCAGGCAAACCAATTCAACATATGAAAAATGTATTGCGAAATTTTTTTAAACCAGGCCTTTCTTTGTTTCTTCTTCTTTTTTTAATAGTAATAGAATAAAAGTAACATGTTGCAAAGGTTATCTTACATCTAACGAAGACCGAACTTATCGATATAGGCTGTTAGTAATATAATAGTAGTATTCACATATGTATTTCTAATTATTTTTAAACCCTCATAATTGTAAGTTTTATGGTAAGATTATCAGGGAAAAAAAAATCTATAATTATGGCATAAAAATTAATGATAATTATTAAAAAATGAAATGAATCTATAAAATCAATAGAGTATTACTGAAATGAATAATAGGTAAAATTACAGATTTTATTTTACTTTGAACGCTGATCTCTTTCACTTTCCCTTATATTATAAATACTGTAATATACTCATGTGTAAGACGATCCCCTAATTTTTACTTTCTCTTATCTTCAATAAAAGAAACTATTGTAAGCAAAATTGTTTTCGACTTCCCGGTTTCGACGGAATTACACGTTTTAGGGGTCAGAAAAGTGTTATGCATAGAATTGAACCAAATTGTTTGTGTAAGTGTTTGGCTATTTTCAGCAGTCCCACACTGAATTTGAAAAAAAAAATCCGCCGCAAGGAGGCGCTATAATCGCGATGTCTGTGTCATTTTCATTATTGTATCGTCAAAAAGTATATGAAGTTATGCATAGAATTGAACCAAATTTCTTGTGGAAATGTTTGGCTATGGCTAGTAGGTTATCCCTTAATTTGAAAAAAAAATCGCCGGAAGAAGGCACTGTATTCGCGATGTCTGTGTCATTTTCATTATTGTGCCATCAAAAAGTGCATGAAATTATGCATAAAACTGAATAAATTTTATAGTGTCTCGTTATTTTGGGGTATGGCTAGAATAATTCCCTGAATTTAAAAAAAAAAAAAAAAAAAAAAAAAAAACCTGTCAGAAGAGGACACTGTAAAAGCGATTTCCATGCTATATTCTTTATTGTACCATTGAAAAGTTTATAAAGCTATGTACAGAACTGAACCAATATTTTGGCTATAGCCAGTAGATTTTCCCTGAATTTGGAAATATTCCATTTCTAAATTCATTTATCCTTTCCTTATTCATTATCATTTTCTGGATTCTTGGTATCTATTGTCCATCGGTTATTATAACGGGGCGCGAGACGGGAACTCGCGGCCTACTAAGCCGGCTATTTGCAAACAGCTGATGATAGGAGAATAAGAGAAAACTGTTCATTTTAATAAATATCATGATCCACATTAACTTGTTTTACTCCGATTAATAAAGTGAAGCAGAAAAAGATGAAAGTCAAAGATGGTATGGTATTGAACTAATAATATTAATATTAAATATATGTGTAACTACTATTTAAAATATTAAGATATGTGTACGAGATAGAAGAAAGCTTTGGAATTGGAAAAAACAACTAATTTAACTCAAAAGAAAAAAAACTCGTTTATAAATCGACCCCTAAATTTTTATTTCAATTTTACACAAAATCGAATCAAATATTTAGCTAGCTAATACTAAAAAATAGTAAGTAAACAAAACAAATCTTTGAAAAAAATTTCAATGTTTAATTATTATCATTTATTTATTTTATATACAGTCGAGTCTCTATACAGTAAAGCATCGTTTATACGACGATCACTTATACGACGTTTACATTTATACGACGTTTTAATGTGGTCTCGATTCATTCCTATTCATTTTAATGTAAAAATATATCTTTTATACGACGCCCAAAATCGTTTATACGTCGATTTTTCAATTTTGTATAGGTTTATTTTTGCTTATTTTTCTTATGTATTTTATGAACGAACGGAATTTGTCAGCTATGAATGACACCAAAGAGCGTGTTTAAATACACTCTAAATTATAAAAATGTGGGCTGGGGTTTGAAGTTCGATCAGTCTGAAAAATCAGCTTAGGTGTAACAGATTACACTGTGGGAGGGATAATTTTTTTTTCGGGGATGGTCAGCTTTCCCGACCTGTTTTAAGTTGCAAATAGACTATCCTTCTAATTGTTATAGTTGGCCACGCAGGGTTTTTCATCGTTGACTTTAAATGGAAAGGAAATGATATACTGCAAATGAGGAACCTTTCCGTGAAACATAAAGGTACGCATATTGAAATTGCTTACTAATTGCCCCACCCCGCTTTTTTTTTTCTATTTACAAATTTATGCAAATCATCACGTTAAACATTAAAATTAAGTGAAAACAAAATTAATTGTAGTTTTGGAAGTGAAAATCGATTATACGTCGTTATCGTTTATACGACGTTTTCCGGTAGTCCCTTCGGCGTCGTATAAACGATGCTCTACTCTATAACGAAATCCATCGTTCTAGTAAAAAATTCGTTATATAGAGAAATTCGATGTATAGAAAATGATGTTAAAAATCGTATTTAATGTGTAAATTTTGGACAAATATTATTTTTGATGTTTTTAATTAAAAATTCGAAATGTTTAAAAGTAAATATTAACCTAACATTTTATTTCTTACTTATTTAAGCAGTTTCAAAAAAGAGAACAGACATTTATTTCAAAGCTTAATGAAAATAAAATAAGGAAGACTTGCATTAATTTCAGACGAAAAAATCGGTAATTTTTGTTGTTTTGATTTTTAAATTGTTACGCTCTCCAAAAAAAAAAAAAAAAAAAAAAAAAGCTCAATATTTAGCAAGGAATGAAAAATTGTAGTTAACATTTCCCTCCATTTGAAGGCCTCTCTTATGTGCCTCTCATTGATTCCTCTCTAACATGTGTAACCTTCTAATTGACTCTGTTTTGAGAAGGATGTTGAAGGGTGTGTGGGAAATGGGATGAATTCGTTGGATTTAAAGAACAAGGAGAGATATAATATTTTAAAAAAAATTCAACACTGAACGATAACTCAAAAATAAGTGATGGAAAATTGATTCAATATGATTTCGAAGCTTTTTTAAAACTGAATAAATTCGTTATATGGAGATCGATATTTCGCTATATAGAGACTGTTTTTAATGTAATCATGCGAAAAGGTGACCGTTCCTACAAAAAATTCGTTTTATAGAGAAATTCGATGTATGGAGTTTCGTTATAGAGAGACTCGACTGTATTATTTTATGATTCATACACGTAAAAAAGCAAAATTTTGCAGCATTCGAAGCTTGTTCAGTTGCTTTTTTAATTGATTCGAGTATAACTCTACCCCCTAATTTTCTTGCCAAAAATCATCAGCAATTACTCGATTTATATAGGAGTATATAGGTATATATATGGATTTTTTTTTCAAAGAAGTTTTTCTACGTATTTCATTTCAAGAGAATAGCTAAATAAATTACGAAAAAACACGCAGTCTTTTGAAATACATTTAGCCAATTAGTCTTGTTTTAAGGTAATATTACTTCCCATTTATATAAGATATTCCTTAAGGTCTTCAAATAATTCTCAGAAATTGTGGAATGTATTATTACACGGAATTCTGCAACGTCCCTTTAATGCAATGCTCTTTTTTAACTGAACTCTAATGACCAGCTAAATTCTGAATGGTCGTAATGTTTTTATTTATTGAATTGCTTCGTTCAAACCCGTTCTGTTGCAATTTAAATAGCATGAAGTCTTTCAGTCGCTTAAGGAAACAAGAAATCTTAGTGTTATTATACATTTCGAGTTTCTTGATAACAATTTCAAATAAATCGTAACTTTAAAATGTTTCTAAATTCTGTAGCCGTTCCTTTCATCGTTTTAAATTTTAAATTTATAATGTTTACGAAAACGTTCTTAGTCAGCATTTATATTATAAAAATTACCAATATACGAAATTCCAAGTTTTCAGCTCCAGCAGTATCACAGAAAACTTTTGGATTTTTTTTTCTCTACATTACTTTACATTTCGATTTTAATTTAGAAATGGTTCTTTTGCACTAATAACATTTTGTTACAGTCATGTCAATTTTTAAATTTCTAGGAGTTCAAAATTAATTGTTGTATAGAACTTTTTTAGAACTTTTTCCGTTCATTTCACACTTTGAAATTTCGAATTTTTTTACACTTCGGTGATTTTAAACTTTGTTATACCGACATGAAATGTAGTACGTGATTTAGTAAAAGTCATCTTGAAAAAAAAAAAAAAAAAAAAACAATAATAATAATAATAATAATAATAATACATTCTTTTTTAAAATTATTTTGGTAGTTTCGGAAATTGCTCCCTACAAACAAGCACACATCTAGCGGAAAACATTGAAAAGCGCCATTATACACATGTCTGGGAATATAGAACACTATTATCTCACTATAATAGGAGGCAGTGTTGTCAGTTTGATATCCTTTATTCGGAAATTTCGCATTCATTTAAGAACTTTCGAAAGAAGAATTTTTACTTTAAATAATCATAAAATCTCTGTCATTAAATAAAGTGAAAATTACTATTCGGATTTTCTGAAAAAGAGAGAGACAGACAGAGACCATAACCGTAATTTAACTATATTCTGGCCATAAAATAGGCAATAATATAGTCAGAATAGTTTAAAATTAAGGTTGTATAACCGTTTTCGATAAAAAACGGTCGAATGACTGGACAGAATGCTGCGAATTTTTAACAGTGTAGCGTATAAAATAAAATCTATCAAGAAAGGCTCTTTTTTGTTTCAATGTGAAAAATAACAGTAGTAAGCTTTGATTACGTCCATTGATAACTATATCGTAATATTAATAATATGTATTCCACAACGAAAAGAATTTATATTATAAATAAATATTTTGCTCATAAGACGTTGCTGTATTAATAAGAACATCTAAAATGCATTAAAAATTTTCATTTACATGTTTCAACTCTTTTTAATCGAGTCATCTTCAGAATGTAAATAGAAAACAAAATTACAAACATAATGAATGTGTAAAACTGGAATAAATAGTTATCGAAATTAAATTAAATATATCGCGCACTTTTTAATTTGGATATTGTCCATGGTCTAGCTAAATAATTATCTTGTAAATTGTCCAACCATTCAATCCATATGTTTGGGATACGAAAAGATTACGAATCGTTACAAATATCTGAACTTTTTAAATAAATTTCAACGGATTCTCTTATGAATAACTTTAAATAAAAATTAGACTTATAAATGAATCTACTCTCGTTAAAAAGTGTGTTAATGTTCTCTTTTTGATTTAATCTGGATAGAGCTTTTTTGTTTGTTTGTTTTTGTAGGAAGCAATATATTATTCATCCTTGTGTCTTATTAAAATTAGGTACCTTCTTCTGTGAGGCCGACTTAGCAGAATTTGCTTCCCTCGGATGCTACTGCGAATTCGACTTGTTTGGAACTGAAGTGTCACATTATCAACTGGCCGAAGAAGTGGATATGCCTTCTGACGCCCAACGCATAGCTCGCCTTCGCTACCTAGTGGAACAAGGATACGCAGATAAAATAGTAGTCAGCCATGATATTCATACTAAACATAGATTAGTAAGTCATATTAAAGTAGATCACGATAAATCTATATGTTTTGAGTCATTTTTGCCAATGTGCAAATTTTGAATCAAAACTTGATTTTTTCCTCTTAAAAATTTACGACTTCACAACTTTATTTGTTTTATGTATACCTTGCGTGACAAAATATTGAAATGTAACAGTTTTTTGAAAAAAAAAATTGTGGCTTTTAAAACGTGACATCATTGAATATTAATTTCATTTCATTTCATTTATTTGCTTTGAGGTAGGCGCTACAGCTATTTGCCGGCATAACCTCCAATGATCACAAGAAACCACATAGAACACTTTTTATTACAGCATATCCGGTACATACATTATCACAGGGACAACACAAGACACCCATGCCGCTAGCTGGACTCGAACCAGGGTCCAGCGGTGTGGGAGGAGCTGACGCTACCAACCAAGCCGCTGGCTCGGCATATTAATTTCTTTTAAGTTATTTTTATTTATAGTGAAAAATGGCGACAATAAGGATATGATGAATAAAAATAAACTCCATTTTCCATTTTCCAACGCGCCATATACACTACATAACTTTCTCATGGAAAATGAGATGAGAGAGAGAGAACTCAATTTTCTCTTTTCTCTACAAATAGCGAATAGGAAGAGCTTAATGCAACAATGTTAATATTTAGACTGCATAGCGAAACTGGGAAAAAATCAAAAAATCCCTACCCGGTTTCGGCGAATTGTTTTCTTGATATTGATGTTCGTTTCGATTACTTTTCCCTGTGTTTTACATTTTATTGTGAATTTATATTTTATTTTTCGCATAATTCTATTACTCTTAATATTATAAATTTTGAGGTGTTAATACGGTAGCGCATTCCTATATCAGAAATACTTTTTTCCTTATTTAAAAATTAGCATAATATTTATGCCTCATAAATATTAGAAAAATAGCTCAAAATTTTATCGCGTATTTTTGAACAAACTATGCAGATTTTAACAGTTTGATTCCTGCGTTAGTAACCACGGCATTAACCATTTTTTTCCATTTTAGAAATTTCTTCAATGGGACTTTCGTGCATCCAGAGATGTTTTTTGGGGGGATTTAGTGTCGTTAGAGACAGCAGCTTTGACGAGTTTCGTTGTGGCACAACGAATTGCGTGCATCCAGTAATGTTTTTTTTTTTTTGTTGTTGTTTGTTGTTTAAATAAGCGCGTTGACCGCGGCACTGACGAGTTTCATGCACTTTAGAGACTGCTGCACAGCGAGTTTCATGCACCCAGTGATGTTTCTTTTAAATTGTTTAAATGCGCACTCAGCGCTCATACGTACATTAATAACCGCGGCATTGACGAGTTTCGTGCACTTTAGAGATTGCTACACAGCGAGTTTCGTACATCCAGTGAGGTCTTTTTGGTTTAAATGGGCGCGCAGCGCTCATACGTACGTTAATGACCGCGGTATCGACGAATTTCGTGCACTTTAGAGATTGCTGCACAGCAAGTTTCGTACATCCAGTGATTTTTTTTTTTGTTGTTGTTTAAATGCGCGCGCAGCACTCATACGTACGTTAGTGACCGCTGTATCGATGAGTTTCGTGCATTTTAGAGATTACTGCACAGCGAGTTTCGTACACTTTAAAGATTGCTGCACAGCGAGTTTCGTTCATCCAGTGTTTTTTTTTGTTTAAATGGGCGCGCAGTGCTCGTACGTACGTTAGTGACCGCGGTATCGATGAGTTTCGTGCACTTTAGAGATTGCTGCACAGCGAGTTTCGTACACTTTAAAGATTGCTGCACAGCGAGTTTCGTACATCCAGTGGTTTTTTGGTTTAAATGGGCACGCAGTGCTCATACGTACGTTAGTGACCGCGGTATCGACGAGTTTCGTTTTATTTAGAGATGATTACTTAGAGATTGCTGCACAGCAAGTTTCGTACACTTTAAAAATTGCTGCACAGCGAGTTTCATACACTTTAAAGTCTGCTGCACAGCAAGTTTCGTTCATCCAATGATTTTTTTTTTGTTGTTGTTTAAATGGGCGCGCAGTGCTCATACGTACGTTATCGACCGCGGCTTTGACGAGTTTAGTCTGTTTTAGAGCCTGCTGCACAGTCAGTTTTTTGTGCCCAAGGATTTTTTTTAACCTCTGTTTTAATAGGCGCACAGCGCTTAGGAATCATCGTTGGAACTGTTCACGTCGTTAATTGTCTGTCGAAAATTTCACTTTGAGATTGGGGAGAATTTTTAAGTTTCTGAAAATTCAGTTAACCGGAGAGTGCTTGTCACTAAAATCGCCAAAATCCAGCGTCTGGGCTGTTTTAGGATTATGTCATTATATTTGAAGAGAAAGGCATTATAATTATTAATATTTTAATACTAAAAAGATTATAACATGCTTTCATTGTACATTTCTATAAAATAGCAATTAAAATCATCATTAAAAAATAAAATTGAAGAAATAATATTTCATTATAACCTTTGTCTAAGTTTATAAGTGTATAACATCACTTTAACATCAATAAAAAAAAAAAAAAAAAAAAAAAAAAAAAAAAAAAAAAAAAAAACTTGCCGAAACCATGTAGGGATTTTTTGATTTTTTCCCCATTTTATTATTCAGTCTAAGTTTTAACATTATTTTATCAAGCTGTCCCTATCCGCTACTTTCTCTACACCAATGTAAGTACTTCATTTGCCATCATTTCAAAGAATTATCACAAAAAACTATTAAAATTAAATATGAAATATAAAAATGGAAATAAATTAAAAAAATTGTACTGATACATTTACAAATAAACAACTCTCATTTTTTTTTCTTTTTTTTTTTTTTTTTTTTTAAATAATAATAATTATCAAAATTGTTTCACGAAAGTTGAGAGCTGATGACTAAAAAAACAGCCTTCTCTTTTAAATGTACCCGTCGAATTTCGACGAAAGAAAATGCTTAAGAAGAAACTGTTTCATTGATATTATAATAAACTTATAAAAGTATATTATAATTAAAAAAGCATTTTATATTGGTTAATTTAATTTTCAAGCAAATATTATTTTAACCTAAAGATATAAAATACTATTTCTATAAAACTCACAGTTGCCCAAATTATTAAAAAATTAAATTTTATCGTAAACATAAGCAGCTAAATATAATAAAGGTCAGTTATTATAATGAAGTTTTCAATTAAGACTCTTATGCTTCGTATTGAGAAATGAAAAAACATCAAAATTGTTTCCACTTTGACACTATCATAGAATTTTCCCCCATGAAATCTAATCTCGATATCATGTTCACTTTCTCAATTTTTAACTATGCACCTCTCATGCCCATACTCAGCATTTTTTTTCTTTAATGACATTTTAATTTGATCGTTTTAAAATTATTTTAGCTTCAAACTTGAAGGCTTTTTTGTCAAAGTTACATCTTTACATCTGAACAGTAACATTCTTGAATTAAGATTCATGTAACATTACCTGAAAGTAACAATTGCTGTAATTGATGTCTTTTAGATGCACTTGTAGTAAAATATTTAGTTTTATTTCAATAAATGATTGTTTTCTTTTAAATATTGTTTCATGTTCATTTACTTAAGCATTTTTCATAGTGATTCATAATCAGTATCAGCATGAAAAATATCAAATTGTAACAATTTTATGAGGGAAAATGTATAATTTTCAAAATCAGTGCTTCATTCTCCCTTCAAAATATTTTGAATGGAGCAGCATGATCCTAATGAGATTTTTGCACCACCCAATCTTATACAATAAACTGACTGTTCAGCAATGAAAGCAATACCACAATTTTTAAGAAATTTCATTAAAAAACTTTTAAAATTTAAATATAAAAATGGGGATACTTTTAAAAGCAATTTGTGCGGGCCTATCTACAAATGAGCAGCTTTCAATCAAAATAATTATTAGTAAAATTGGTTCGGTAGAATACTCAAGACAGATGACTAAAAAACAGCCTTATGGTTTAGTTTAACTATATAAATTATATATATATATATTTTCATTGTAAATAAGATGTCATATTTATAATTCGGGTTAACTGAAAGTTATGAAAAAATACATTAAGCAAATTATGTTATTAAAATAGCAAATAAAGCCGTTGTGCAAAAATGTTTAAAGATAGAAAACCAACGATTATAAATGCACAAATAATGTATGAAAAGGTTGCAAACAGTTGTTTCGAATGCTACCTTTTCATACATTATCTGTGCATATAATCTTTGGTTTTCTATCTTTAAACAAATTACGTTATTTTGATAAAATTGCAGCAGAATGTCTTAAAGAATAGTAATAAAATTTGCTAAGTTGATATACTTTTGGATAAAAGCTTGGAGAACCTGACATTATTAAATCGATTAATCCATATTTTTAATTTTTGTGAATTTTAATAAAAGCATGTTTTTTTTAATTACTTTTATAATTATTAATTGATAATTAAGTACTAAAAATGTTTAAATGGTACAGTGTCATCGGAAAACACCCTAGAGACTTCTGAACAGATGAACTTTAATTATAATAGTGCTATTTATAAAAGTTTAATACAAAAACAATGAGTTAATCGAAGCTTTTGTCAGTCCCTCGATCGATTGATCTCTGAGCTCACGAAATCTATGCGACAATTTTTGTCACGTTACTTAAGGGTTAAGTTAAATAAAAGAGTACAAAGATACCCAGTGGTTGAAAAATACATCATTTTTAAACGCCACTGACGAATTTCAGTTATAAAACATCGTGCAACCACTTTGAAATTTTTAAATTTACTTAGAATTTGAAAAAAAAAGTTTTTAAAGAAAATAACATATTAATATGCAAATATCGTAGTTCCAAACAAGTTAATAATAATAATAATAATAATAATAATAATAATAATAATAATAATAATAATAATAATAATAATAATAATAATAATAATAATAATAATAATAATAATAATAATAATAATAAAAGTAATAATATTAAGAGCAATAAAAGAAGTATCCTTCATAGGAAAATTTCAGCAACATAAATACTTTTGTATTTAGAATGTTGTTCTTTTTCCTCAGCATATTTCTTTCTT
This sequence comes from Maratus speculifer, assembly GCA_964019185.1. NCBI lineage: Eukaryota > Metazoa > Arthropoda > Arachnida > Araneae > Salticidae > Maratus > Maratus speculifer. Next base: position 251,762,064 of record OZ025298.1, read on the forward strand.
TCAAAATACTACACAGAATAATTTTAACTGTAGAAATTATTTCTAACATATTAATTGAAACACGAAGTATCTGTAAAAATTTTTTATTATGTTTGAGGTTCTTGAAGGACATTCGAGTTAAACACCTGAAAGCAGGGTTGCTGGCTTTTAGCCGGGCCAAAAAAAGCCGGCCGGCTTTTTTTGGTTTTATCCACTTATAAAAAGCCGGCTTTTATTATTAAAGTGTTATTTTGTATTGAATCCATCTTAAATTTGGATTGATTTATTTTTAATACATTTTTAATTATTTACTACTAAAATAGTTATAAATTTCTATTTATTTTTTCAAATAAATAAGTCTTTATAACCGCTAGAAGTCAACTGTGAAGGCATTATGTCTGAAAATATATATAAATCTTGGAAAAAAGAAAATAATAAAAAAATGTGTTTTAAACTTCTATATTTCATAGTTCTACTTATATTGCACATTCCTAAGAATTTTATTTAATTGAATTATGACAAAATGTAACACATAAAAACATTCATAGAAACATTCTTATATGTAAAGATTAAGTCATATAATGAACAATGTTGAAAGAGAAATTAGGAAGGATTCAGTGTTTGAGGAGAGTTTAATACATAATTATATAAAATTAAACAACAACAAAAAATGCTCTAATAAGATTTGTTGAATTAAAATTTTCAATAGCTCTTTGTTATTTAATAGTGCATATATGCCCCCTTGCATGAATATATTCATACATATGCTAACTGATAATACTGAAATAAATTGTGAAATATAATATATTATGAAATATGCATAATTCATAATACTATTTTCAATAGTGAGAAATGCTGTTTTTATGATTTTAAATGTTTATAAAGAATGAAACATGACATTTTAATAACTCTTAAAATTAGTTAAGTAATAAAACATGTTACTAAGTAACCATTGCCCCAGTTAATTTTATAAAGCAGTAAAAATGAAAAAAAACAAGGGTGGGATAGAAAAAGCACTTGGTATGGCCATTTTATAATTTAGTTGACATATTTGCAATTGTGACTATAAACCACTATCAATTCCATCAATGTGTCATTCTAGTATTATTGTCCTCAATATTGAAAAATTGGGTTATAATCCAATTTCTCATACTGAATCATAAATCCCTATTTTTTATTTTAATAAATAAATTTATTAAACTCAAAGTAAATTAAACATCATTAAAACTAGTTAAAAGACACTTAAAAATGTGTGGCTTATAATTAAAATGCTTCACTGTATAAAAGCCAATTTTGGCCAAAAAAGGCCAATTTTGACCAAAAAAAGCCGGTTAAAACCAATAAAAGCCACCGGCTTGGCTTTTTTTTAATTTTAGCCGGCTTTTTTGCAACCCTGCCTGAAAGCGTAATCAACAAGAAAATAGTTTAAATCTGACGAAAATATTTGTTTCCATATATAATTATACCACGTCAAATCCTTCTATAGTAAAAAAAAACTAGCCTTAAAAGGAATGACTCCTGGAATGATGCTGATGTGGAAGATTTCCGGAACTAACGAATCCGGGTTTTCCACTCCTTCCATGAGTCGAATAGACCAATCAGGAAAGGGCTCCGTCTATGCATCGCCGTATGGGTTATCATAAAGAGAGGAAAGGTTACCATCGCCAACAATCTCCAAGTTTATCGCCAACTTGGCGATATATCGCCAAATTTGGCGACCAAAATTAGTTGTCAAAAGTGACGCCAACTTGGCGATAACTGTAATATTTCGCCAAATTTTTAATTTATTTACAACACCAGTCGTTTGATACATCATTTGACAGGTTTGCAACTGCTTATTCATATAATGGATGTCTTGTGTGTTATCCCCCATTCTGCTCCTCAGGGGGGACACATTTTTAATTTCTTTACAACACCAGTCGTGTTACACAAAATTTGAAAGCTCTGCAACTGCTTATTCATATTATGGATGTCTTGTGTGTCACCCCCACACTCTGCTCTCCCCAGGGGGGATCACATTTTTAATTTCTTTACAACACCAGTTATGTGAGACATCATTTGTAATGTCTGCAACTGCTTATTCATATTATTGATGTGTTTTGTGTCATCCCCCACTCTGCCCCCCCAGGGGGGCACATTTTTAATTTCTTTACAACACCAATTGTGTGACACATCATTTGAGAGGTCTGCAACTGCTTATTCATATTATGGATATCTTGTGTGTAACCTCCCCCCCCATTTGCCCTCAGAGGGGGCGCATTTTGTAATTTCTTTACAACACCAATTGTGTGACACATCATTTGAAAGGTCTGCAACTGTTTATTCATACCATGCGGTATTGGCGAGCGCAGCAAGCAGGGGTAGCCAATAATTTGGAATCGCGAAGCGATTACGCGGGGGGTTGGCGAGCATAGCGAGCAGGGGGGCGGGGCCCCCCTAGTATTTTAAAAATATATTTCTGAATGAAAAATAATATGCTTGGGAAAAAAGGCCATTAGTAGGCAACAAGTATTCATAAAAGTTCTGCACAAAATTTTCTCTTCTAAAGTAGTTTCTACAATGTTCTCCAATAATTCTCCAACGTTTAAATTTCTTACGTAAATACATACATATATATACATATATGTATGGATTTTTTGTCATCATACTTTTATTATCATTTTTATTAGGGATGCACCGAATATTCGGTATCTATTCGGTATTCGGCCTATTCGGCCATGTTACCGAATATTCGGTTAAGCCGAATATTAAACTATTCGGTTGAGCCGAATATGCGGCTTGGCCGAATATGAAACTATTCGGCCTGCCGAATATCAAAGTATTCGGCCAAATTCAATACTTAATAAAAACTTTTAAAAACTTTTCACTATTTCTACTTTTAACTGTCAATTTTTTAATTTATATTTAAGACAATTAGAAACAAAATCATTTTTAAATAAAATAGAATATTTTTACATTATTTATTTGCTGTTTGTAAAGTATAATTTAAGAAAATTAAACATGAGAAGAATTAAAATGGTGATTTATTAGGATTCTCCTTAGGAATAAATTACGTGCAGATACAAGTTTCTAAATTTTGTTTAGTAAATAATCTGTTTCTTGCTTTCCCCCAAATAAAAGTCCTTTAAAAGAAAAAAAAAACTTTTGAGATTAGTAAAAGCTATCAAGGCAGACAATTTTTTGTTTATGAAACCATAATCATAATCAACTTATTGAGTCATAAGTACATTGTATTTCATCTCACTCTAGGTCAAAACTTGTGTGTTCGTTTATTACATTAACAATAAATAAGATAACATATTTTCAACTCACATGCTTTGATTTCTGTAAAATATGATATGATGGGAAGGGTGGAAAATACCACCATTCATAAGAAAAGAACTATGAGCCAAACATGCTTTTATTCAAAATTAAGTTGAAAGTACTTGTACTTTATATTGAAAAAAAATTACCTCGAGTTATTTAAAAAGGACAATTATCAGACTGTAAAATTTTTCTTCGGCCATTTTTTCATTGATTTTAAAATGTTTGTTTTGATTTGTAGAAAATTTTATTAATTAAAGTTTCATAATTGCGCTTCTTAAATAACTCAAGGCAGATTTTTTTCAAGACTAAATGTTGTTATAAAAAACTCTTGTTTATCAAAATGTAAGTTTCTTGTATTAAATATCATGTAAAACTGTTTTAAAAAGTAACATTTTAATACCTTTAAATTTTAAAATATAAAAAGAATTTGGAAAGCCGAATATTCGATATTCGGCCCAACAATTACTATTCGGCTAACCGAATATTCGGTATTCGGTTCACCTGTCGACCGAATATCCGAAATTCGGTATTCGGCCAAAATCACTATTTGGTGCATCCCTAATTTTTATATCCTTTTTTATTTTCATTTTGTGCATTTTATATTATAATTATTATATATTTTTATAGCGTCGATTTTTCTGTGATTTAATGGTTATTATTTAGAAAAAATTTATTATATACGTAAATAAAATATATGTGTATAAAGGTTTTAGGAATTTAAGAAAAATAAAACATTGATAGCGGAAAATATCGATAAAGAGCCCAATTTAGCGAGCTAAACAGAAAATAGTCTTTCAACCAACAGAAAATAGTCTTTCTACCAACAGAAAATAGTCTTTCTACCAACAGCTGTCACTTCGTTCCCACAAGTGTAAGAGAAGAGGTGACAATGATATTCGGTCCTCGTGACGCCGAGCGCACTTCATGCAGGGGAAGACAAAGGAGGGTCGGCATCGGCGCACCAAACCGGTCTCCTTTCTCACAAGGCGAGTGATTTTTTCGGCAGTCTTTGAAGAACTGCAGACTGCAAAAAAAATGTCAAAACTTTTTTTTTTTTTTTTTTTTAAGTTGGATATATTTTGCAACTTTCCAAATTACCACGATGCAAACATGGTACTAAATTCTACCTTATACTAAACTTTCCTCCGACACTTATAATTATTTATATGTGTGTGCAAGTGAATTACAGTAACTAACTATTAATTAGTGAATAAGTAACTATTTTAACTATACTTAATTATAACATAACTATAAAATTACTTTGAAACTTAAATTTGTACATTAATTCGGAATAATTATATTTTCATTTCTATAAAATTTTAAATTTTTTGTTAGATGTAACTGTTTTATGTTAAGTGTAACAGTTTTATGAGAAAAATACGTGCCTTTTAAAACGTGACATCATTTTGACGACATGAAATTTCGAGATTTGATCGGAACAATATTTCAGATCGAATTCAAAGACAGATAACTATTCATTTAATCTTGAACACACAAATGTGTCCCTTCTTCTGTTTGTAACCCTAAGCTCAAAATGAACACAAAAAGTCTGGACCTATTCAATCATTGGCCTGTGTGTGACATCACCCCTAGAAAGAAATTTGCTCTTAAACTGATAACAATTGATAAATATTAAAAATCCAAAAATAAACTTCTAACGACTTTTTTCAATATGAAGAACAGAAGAAGGTTTTTTTCCTTTGAATTTCTTTCTTGATTTCTTTCTTTCTTTCTCTCTCTCTCTCTTTTTTTTTTTTTTTTTTTTTCGTTAGAGAGTGGTGTCTGTGCCTAGAATCTCTCTTTGAGAACTGTTTTAACTCATGAACTAAAAAATTTGATGAAAGTCCTTCACGGGGCAAGGAAACAGAGCTCTCACACAAAAAAACAGAGATATAGTGGAGGGTATACTGACGTATACACCGCATGCCCTCTGATTTTTTTTTTTAAAGCTTTATATACCCTCTGTGTTTCTCCAATAAAGCACTGGTGTGTATTGGATCTATGAATATTCAGGACTCTAGCGTATACCTTCCGATTCTTTTACGACTGCAACACTGCGAAAAACTCTATATCAATTTACCTGTTTCATGTTTTATAAAAGAAAAAAAAAACCATCTAAATCAGTTCTTTTTTTTTTTTTTTTTTTTTTTTTTTTTTTTTGCTCAACCACACGAAACTTGCTAACAGATTTTCTGGCTCATTTTTATATAGAAAAAAGATCTTACTTTCAAGCATGATTAATTTCTTATTCATAGTAGAACCGATCTTTCGATAATATTTTGATATATAAGAGATTATTGTCTCAGGACCTCAGATTTTTTCCCCTTCGTGCACTGTCGCGTCAGGAAATTTTACCATATTTTAAAAAATCATCAGAGATAAAAATAACTTAGTTAATTAATTTTCAAATTAACGTGTTTTCATTAAATAAAAGTGCTAATTATTTTTCACATTCATTTCAGATGAAATATGGTGGACATGGATATTCTCACCTGTATCTCAATGTACTCCCTAAAATGTTAAAGCGAAAATTTACCGAAGAAGACGTGAAGAAGATTTTCTTCGAGAACCCTTCGAAATGGTTGACCTTTGAATGAAAAAGACATCAAGAAATGGTCTAGATATTGTTTCTATACATTTTTTAATCAGCAAATACTTTCACTTTATTCGTAAGGCCTATTATCTTATACCATATGATAGAATACTGCATTCGAATACAACCCAACCCGAGCTCTAGACACTTCAAGACAAAGTGAATGAGCATTAATTCATATCTTAATGCATTTACTGAAAAAATTGTCTACAATTATATCTTAAATATCAACTTTATCTCTTGTTTAATAAAAATTTGCACATATACACTCATTGATACTGAAGATTATAATTTTTTTTTTTTCATTTGAAAAATACGGAGAACTTTTTTTGAAAAGTCTTGTCAATCCGAACCTGAAGCATTTAAAGTTAATCCGGCCCAAACTAACGGGTTCAGTCAAATTTTGGTAAAATCATGTTATCCGACTCAATCCAAGATTCTCGTATAAGATCGCAGGAAGTCATTTTTTAATAAAAATCACCAGATGACATCTTCTCCATAGTGTAAACTAAGTTGCTTTAGTAAGCTGTTTAAAGCTATCTATTGTATTTTTTAATGAATATTATGTATTAAATTACTTTTTCAATTAAAATAGATATACAGTTGTCTTTTTTCTTGTTATCCAACATCTAAATCCTAAACCATTAGCTTTAGAAATATATTGGCAAAAATGTTTAAAATATTGTTCTTGATGATATCAAAAGCCATTTATATTAAATGAATTTTTTTTTCAACGTTTTCCGATAGAAATGCGTTTTTTCACAAAAAATACCAAAGTATTATAGCACTGTAACTTTTTTTGTGTGTGCGGTGGGAGGTAGGGGATTCAAGAATAGAATTTTTATTGTTTATATTTTAAAGAGAGAAAAAAATATAAGTCTCAGGAAAACTTAATTCATGGTTGATCGTAATGGTCTCGGATTCGGTTCGCCTCACTATTAAATTTTGACATTTGCTTGTCAGATTCGGATTCATCCGATTTCTCAAAAGAAAATCTTAAATATACTACCTCTGACAATAAAGTTCGGTGAATAGCCCTGTAACATTAATGTAGATGAAATATTAACGAAAGTTACCAAACCATCCTTTGAGATGGTCATCTCCCATAACTATGCACCGCTGAGATCTGCTATACATGCCCTGAGAAATTCGCAAGAAGTCTATTTTTGGGATGAGGTTCAAAAGCTTCGTCACGTTTCGTTGGATCTCAGCAAAATGGTCAAACCTCTTTCAAAGAGGGTTTGAGTCGTGAAAATAGGAAGAAGTCTGGAGGATTGAGATCTGGCGAGTATGGTGGATGTTCAAATTGCACCATCCCTTATGAATTTCTTTCGGTGTGTTGCAAAGCTTCAAACCAAACTTTAAACTGATCTTTTGTTCGTTAATTTTCCTGTTCTCAGTTAAGAACCAACACTCTGAACAAGCACTTTGTAAAGCACATCTTACACAAAACATAAAGACGCTCAACTGAACAACGGCGGGAGAAGATGGTCAACACATGCCTCTATGCAGGCGCAACGTTTTGTTTCCCCAGTGTTGCCAGATCGGTAGCTCTGAATTCATTCACCGAACTTTATTGTCAAAGGTAGTATTTGTAATGAAAAATACCATATATTGGAATATTAATGTGTCTATGTACAATGGCGGTCAAAAATTTCCGGTCAGCGAAAATATTTTAGTTAATTTGTAAGCATACGCATATGAAGAGGAATCTCAAAGTGATACTTATATATTTTATTGACATAATAGATAGGAACTTGTTTATGGAGTAACATATAAATATCAATAAATTTAATTGACAAAATTAAGTACTAAGGAAAAATGCATGTTCTCAAAAATTTCCGGTCACCTTCGCAAGTTTGAAAAAAAAATGGTATTGTAATAGAAAATTACAGGGATCAACAACATTTACAATTAGTATTTTATCCCCATAGATTTGGTAATAAGTATTGCGGCGCAACAATGTACAGATCGGATAAACGGTTACAGATCGTCTATGGTACGTTTTTCCAAATTTTTTGCAATTTTTAGGAAATTTCGGCTGAGTTGGAGTTTTTTTTAGCTCCGCACATATCTGTCAACTTCTTTAAAAAGATTTTATATTAGATTCATGTCGGGTGTTTGGGCTGGCCATTTCAAAAGAGTTTTTTTTTTTTTTTTTTTTTTTTTTTTTTTTTTTTTTTGTGCGAAAGCCGTTGCTTGTGGAGGCTTGCATACATTCTTTAAGTCGTTATCATCATAAAACAAATAGTTGCGACCACAATTTTTTCTCTAATAAGGCAGCAAATAATATTGCAAGATTATCCTTATGCATTGCATCACTCATCTTGCCGTTGATTTCAAATAACGGACCGACACTTTTTGAGGAAAATACTCTCCAACAGCATAACATGTCCTCCGCCATGTTTCATTGTATGAATAACATACGTCGATTCATATTTTTTGTTATTAGGTCATCGGACGTAGTGTCTTCCGTCATTCCCAAAAAAGTTTGAAATTCGATTATTAGAAAAATAGTACTTTTGACCAGTTTTCACTTGACCCGATTGTGTTTTTTGGTAAATGCCAGTTAAGTAGGTTGGTTGTTTTTACCTATGAAAAATTTTTGACTACCAACTCTTCCATGTGTATGTAATTGTAAACTAACTTTTCTATAATTGTATATGAATAAAATATTTCCATGAAATGTGAGTTTGTTTTCTTTTATTTCGGGTTCGGGTCAACGAAATTTTTGTTTGACTCGGATTGGAGACAACACGACCCGCGCAGGATATTAACGCTGTTCTAAAGTTCACTGCTTAACAAATGCGAAAGTTTCTGACACAATTATGCACACATTTTAAAAAGTATAAAATTGGTAAGATATGACAATGAAAGCGATTTGGAATAGAAATGATTTTTCCTGAATGTTTTATAAATAAATTACATATCGAGTTATAAACGTATTTGATTACTTGGCAAGCCATTTTCTCCCTTCGCTCACTGGTTTTTCTGCTTTCGTCGGGAAATTCCGTTCAAATCACCAACTTTGACAGTGTTTTCTAAAAAAGTTCTTTAATTAACAAAAAGAAAAAAAAAGGAAAATGTTTTTACATAGTTTCTGAATAACAACATCTATCGGCTTCATGCATTTCTGAAAAAAAAAATGAATTAAAACTTATGCCATAATGTAGGTTCCTTCGGATTTGAGAACAGTCTTAATCGTGACATACCTAATGCGATACTCTGATCTAGACCATTGTGTTTTAGCTCGTGCATTGTGACACATATAGGTGTACTCAATAAGAGTGTGCAAAAGTGTTAAGTGCCAAAAACAAAAATAGAATAAATATTGAACGAAAATGTAATTCACTGGTATTTATAAAATGAATTAAAGTAACTGGGTTATCGAATAATAAATGGTAATTATTCAAGTGTTGGATGATAAAAATGACTTCCACACAAAATTTTATGGGAAAAAAATAAATAATTTTTAAAATTTATTTTTCTCATTTATTCTATTAAATAATAATATAATAGAATTATTATGTCAATTGCGTTTTATATAATATATCGTATGTATTCCAAGTGTCGGTAAAATTTCAAAGAAGTTATTTTTGTTAAAATTTGTATTTGTCATTTATTCAATTTAATAATACTATATCAGAACGTATTGTGTGCTGGGGAGTTTGACGCAAGTATAAATTCAGATGTACTTGATATTAACTGCAATAAAAAAATATTTTATTATAATAGCTTTGTCTTATTTTCGATTGTTTTAAATATATTAATAAAATTTTTCTTTGTGTATTTGTTGCAGCAATGCCCTAATTATTGTTCATTTAGCCTTCTAAGTAAACTTTAAAAAAAAAATGAATTGAAATGACAGACAAGAAATAGAGCACAGAATAAGAAATAACTACGGACATCCCATTTTCTTCCAAATTATGAACAGGTTTTGTATCTAGATTAATAGTTAAAAAAAAAAATAAATTCTAGTAAAAATAATTGACCTTTTAGAAATATTTTGGAGAAAAAATTAAAAGATATAAAAGAAAAGAAAGGGTGTGTGGGGGTGGGGACTTCGCCATTTTTGAAATACTATCGGAAAAAAAAAATCTGTGCATCGATATTTAACATTCCACAAATGAATTTTAAAACAAATAAATCACACCTAAAAATTCAAAATATTGTGTTTTTTTAAATTTAATTTCAACTGCTTAATTCGAATTTATTTAAATTTTCATAGATATACAGATAAAATTTCAGGATTTCATAAAGTAATAAGTTTAATAAGTTTTTAGAAATGTGAATAGTACATAATTATAGAATCCATAATTAAACCATTTTAAAGTTATCTACAGACTAACTATTGTTCATAAAATTGTAAAATTTTGTGAAGGACATAATAAAAGGATAAAAATTTGTCTGGGCAAACAAAAAAAAAATTCAAAATTTCGTCGGCAGAGGGTATAGTTTACAAATTTTATCAAGACCAAACATATCCCACATCATGGCCATCATTTTCAGCTACTATCTGGAATCGTAAGATAACATCCTTAATAGCAGGCATGGTCACAGTGACGTCACTGTGATTCACTTTGGTCACATACATCTGTGACCAAAATGCCACCTCTCAGTGACGTCACATTGTGACTGAGATGCAACTTTCTTAAAAATCTTTAGAAATTTATAAATATCCTTCAAAACATGTTATTTACTTTAAAAAACCCATTTCTGGCAATTTAAATATCGTTGCTTTTGTCACAGTTTCATCACAATGTTAATGTCAAATTAGTCACAAATGACACATTTTTCACAAATTTATCACATTGTGACAACTTTGTGAAACGTCACAAAAGAGCTCTAAAACGGCCATAACGACTTCACATTTTAGTCACTGTGACTTCACATCGACAATCGATGGTCATAAAGTCACAATGTGACTTCACAACGACGTTGCAGTGACGTCACCATGCTTTACGGGATGTTCTATTGTTGACCGCAATGTGTTCTGCGAAATGCAAAGAATTTGTCGTGAAATGCTGTTTTGAAGATCAGGCAAAGTTCTTGGATTATCTCGACTTATCAGATGTTTTAAATGTCTCAAAGCCAAAAGTCACATGGACTGAGATCTGGGAAAACCGGAATGGCCATAGACTGAGAAAATGGCGCCTAATGACACTTTCTTTTTGAAGTGAATTTTGGCATGCCTGGTCTTTTACAGAAAAGTTTTATGCAAGATGGAGTTCCTTTTGATATTAGCGTTTGTGTTAAACCGTCACATTCGTAATGCGGCCTCCAAGATTCACACACCTCAATTTATGTGATTTTTGGCTTTGAAAGCATTTAAAACAGCTGGTAAATCTTGAAAATAAAAAAAATCTTTACTCAATATTATTATAACATTTCAGACATGTTCTTAGCATTTCCCAGAATGTACTACTGAGAACTTTGGAACATGTATCTTACGATTCTAGAAAAAAGTTAAAAAGGATGACTGTCATATGAAACATATTTTGTTGTAATAAAATTTGTAAACTATCCTAAATGTATGCTAGACGTGTAATTCGTTAGAAACGCCTTTTTCTGGTTTATTTTTTAGCAATTTTTTTTTTCACACAAACAAATTCCCATCTCTTATTATGTCCTACACAAAATTTCATAATTTTATGAACAATAGTTTCGTCTGTTTACAACTTTAAAATAGGGTCATTTAATAAGGACGATGCCCTGTATATATACCCTGTATATATATATGTGTGTAACTTGTTGAGAAAAGTTAATTAGAACTTGAGTATATAAAAAAAGAATACAGTGATTTTTGGAATTAAAATTATGACAATCGTTCAGACTTCTTATATATATATATATATATATGTATATATACACATCTAGAAAGTACAACAATATGCAGCAACGTACAATACATGTAATTGATATGACAACCCTTTTTTTTTTCAAATTAAATAATATTACTAATAAAGAATCTTCCACAATCCCAATCCACAACACAACAACTTAGGGGCTGTCCATAAATGATGTCACACTTTTTTAAAAATATTTTTTACTTCCTCCCCCGCCCTTTTGTCACAATGTGTCAGACTTCACCATATCCCCTCACTTGCCCTTGTCACATTTCATGCTATATTATATATACTTGCTTTTCAGAAACAAAAAACTTATAGTTCATATTTAAAATTCTATTTTTATATTTTTTCTTTTAATGACATTTATGAGAATAACAATAAAAAAGATTTGTGTACTTATTTTGTAGGAAATTAGATTAAGGTTTACAACAAAAATCATAATTAATATAGAATAGTAATAAAATCTATTTATATAAAAGAAAGTCTGGATTTCGTATTAATCACAACACAAAAAAATCTACCGAACCAAAAATCTTTAAAATTGGGGTAAAAATACTACTTATAACATCGAGTGCCGCTAAAAAGGTATTTTCGAAAATTCCACCCCTAAGGGGGGTAAAAAAAGAAAGAACTTTTAAGAAATTCCTTAAATATCGGCTTTTGTAGTTGTCTTTCAACTGATATGATATTTAAATATATTTTTTCATGCTGAATCGAATGGTACTAAGCAAATTCTTTTAAAACCATTAGTTCGTGAGATACTTTACATTTTCCAAATTTGGCGATGTCTTCGTCGGTAAAACTTGAAAATTTCAATCTATATATATAAAAAAAAGTCTGGATTTCGTATTAATCATCGTACAAAAAAAATCTATTGAACCTACAATTTTGAAAAAGAGATCTATAATCAGGTTAACATGATTATATACGCTATATTTAATTATCTAAATATATATAAAACGCAAAGTGAAATTTCTTTCCGGCCGCTTATAACTTAAGTTCTACTAGATAGATTTTAATGGAACTTACATTGTGTTGTATAATTTTTCAGAAATTTTGTAATAAGGTACCCTGGGGTAATAACGCCACGTTAAGGTTCTACCAATTTTCACGGCTTAGTTTTAGATTGTATTTTTCAAACAAATATAGGATCTGATACAGCAACTCATTGACTATCTATATAAAATAAAATAATTTAACAGATATGTATTCATAAAATGTAGTGGCGTTTTTTCTTGACCCATGCTATTTGGCGTTATTACCCACCTATATGGGTAATAACGCCATGCAAACAAAACTATGAAATAAGATGGAATAATTGCATGTAGATAGCCCAACTCTAAAAATACAAACTCTACAAAATTAGAAATTGACAAATTGCATTCTAAGTTATTGAAAATGTTCAATTTTTGCGAAAGTGTAAGAAATATAAAGGTGTGGTGTGGGAGGGGGGGATGAGGCAAATGAATATCAGACCGTGAGATTCATTTTGCTTAAAAAGGACCGTTTGAATAGAAATATGAGAAACATTGCACAGTTTTAACTGTGTTTATTTGAATCAGTATTTAGGATGTAGATCGGCCACTGTAGGGAATCAACCGGGGTATTATTGTCAAGGATTGGTGTTATTACCCCGGTATAGTTATTGCGCAGTACATTTTAAATTACAAATTATCTCGAGAAGATATCCAAAATCTTCAACAACATTTTAAAAGTACATGAAATGCACTACAAATTTATGTAATTAACAAAGTATTTCCGGATAAAAAGATAGTCTTCACATATACAAAACTTATCTCGCAAATTTTAGATCAAGCGTTAATTTTAATTATTTTGTAAAAACAATAAGACCTAAAAATGAAACAAATTAATTTGAAGCTGTTTTTTGCGATTTATATAACTCAAAACCCTTCTGCGCAGAGCACATGGGTGTCATTTACCTGATTATTTCATAATTATGCAAAATATAAGCACTTGGCGTTATTACCCCAGGGTACCTTAAATAAAATATAGCATTCTACGTTGTTTAATTGACTACTTATGGAGATGTTTTAAATCAGATGAACCCAATTACAAAAGATTGGCTTTATTTGAAAGGTTCCGCTGAATGAATTTTTATTTGATTAAAACTGTTAACATGTTGACCGCTACGTCATTCATTGGTGACTAACATTGAACTTTCCGTTTAGATGACTGACTTGTCACTGATGACAAACAGACTAAAATATGATATAAAACTAAAAATTACTATGATATAAAATTTTTTTTTGATTCAAAGTTTCTTTTAAAAAAACTGACCAGCGCACAGTGTGGTATTTCCCTAAAAAACCTGGCCAAAATTATGTAAAACCTCTTGTGCATTCTATAGCTGATAAAATGTTTTATAAACACATAAAACACTCTATTACATGTATAACAAATCATTTTTTGCACAATTTACGCAAAAATTACGCATATTTACAATATACAAATTAGTGTGCTATAGACCAGAGCTGTCCAACGCGGCGCCCGCGGGCGCCATGGCGCCCTTTGATGGTTTTCTTGGCGCCCTTTTGAAGATTTCCTGTTATTAAACATTTTTAGAAGTAATATTCCATAATAAAGTATGTTTTCTTTCAAATCATTAATATTTTATGAGAGATATTTTTAAAACCTGTGTTTGGCATGCTGTTCGCTTGTGTTGTACAATAAAAACCAGACACATACTCTGAAAATTTAATCATGCTTTTTTTTTCAATTTTTAGTTATTGTTCATATAACGTAATTACGATAGTTAAATTTCTTAATAGTTGGAAATAGCTCTTTTTAATACTCAAGAAGTAAGAGAAAAATAAACGTTTTCACCTGTCCCCCCTCCTCCCCTTTGAAGATAGATATCAGGAAAGCTCAGCTTTTTTTCTTTTTACTGTTGTCACACTGGCCCATTGACTGGTTATATGAAGGATAAAAGGGCTTAATTTTTTTACTCGACTTTTGAAATTTTAAAGTTTTTTCTTTCTTTTTTTTTAAATTTTGCTTAGGAAAAATAATAAACAGTGCAGAAAGATTTCCATCAGTGAAAGCACTTCCAGACTGTTCCTCTGAAACCACCTGCAAGGTTTGGTCACTATCAATCTGCAGTGTTTTTGTACTTTTCATAAAACTAATCCATACCTACAAAATCAATCAATCCATATTTTCACATCCTAAAAGAAGCCTAGCAATATTTCTGATTTTCATGTTTATTTATTTGTAATGAGATTAAAGTTTCTCGCGCTTTACCCTACAAACATTTTTAATATAAACTTCTCAAAAAAAAAAAAAAAAACAGGTGTACAATTTGAAATTTAATAGGAGCAACTTTAGAACTATAGGGTTTTTTGTTTACGGATGTACGATTCAATTGCAATATGTTAAGACATGCCTGAATACTAATACTGTGCGATAATATTGCCACATGTTTTCAGTCAAGTAAATAATGGCGCCCTTCATTGAGTGCCAAGAGCCAATATGCGCCCCTGGTTATTGAAAGGTTGGACAGCCCTGCTATAGACCATTGATCTGTTGGTCAGAATATTCAACATCATCCTCTTCAGAATCACTCGTGACTATAGATTCTGGTAATAAAAACTCTAAAGCCTCTGTTGAAAATGTTTTACGTCTTTTTGCTCGTTTTCGCGTACTACAGCTCAAATAAGGATAGGAACTCAATAGCAAGCGATTGATCACATCTTCATTACATTGTATGCGAGAGACTTTTCTTGAAAAATTTTGCCTATATGAGCGTAAATGCTTGTTTCGGGCTTCAGCTGCTTCCTCTGATAACTGTTCGATTGGGAGCAAAGCATGTTCTATGATAATGGCTCCATGACTCAAAATTTTACGTAGGTGACATTGGGTGCCAACCGTAAAGATTTACATAATGTTTAAAGGTAGCATATGCAAATTCTTCAAATTTTTTTGTATCTATTTTATAACCGTTAGCTAATACTTCTAGAATGATTTTTAAATTTTGAATTAATTTTAAGTCGATTCCTGTAATTTTCGCTGATAATTCAGAATTAGAGAAAAATCTTCTAGAGGTATTTCCGTCATTACACTGTAAAAAAATCTGTAAAGGTACTAAACATTTTCTAGGAAACTGGGATTCCAAGAACTTTTCATGTATCGATAACAGGAAAAAATCCTGTAATCGATTCTGAAACTTGAATTTTCGATGTTACCATTACAGGAAAAGTTCTAGCAATCCCAGTTTCCTAGAAAAAGATTAGTACCTTTACAGATTTTTTTTTTTACAGTGTAGTGTTTCCGAAACCGGCTTTCGGAATGTCTATCAGTAATCCCATCTCAGATTTAAATTTTTCTTGTATTGATTTTTTTTCTCTTTATCACTTCTTGCTTGCCACTTTTTTATTGGAAGCTTATAAGAAAGATGTAGAATTGATTCAAAAAATCTGATTCTAGCATGGAGTATTGAAAGACCAAATTTCAAAGAATTAGGGTCGATGTCTTCAGCTATTTTCAGCTTATTAAAGTCTTTTGATGATTGTTTGCAAATGTAGCATTGCATCGTGGAATTGGTGCTGGTAATTGCGTTGCAAACTTTAGCATCGACCATTGTCAACATTAATCTGTATTGAATTTGTAGTAAGCCATAAGCTGTGAATACCTCTGTGTTTATTAAATTTCGCGCCTGCTCTTCAGTGTACTTTATTTCTTCTTGTATTATGTTTTCATCTTCATGAATAAATCTTATTCGAATGGGACGACAGAAACGTGGAGATGAAGGCATAGGGTTCTGCCACACTGTAAAAAAAAAAAAAAAAAAAAAAAAAAAAAAAAAAAATCTGTAAAGGTACTAAACATTTTCTAGGAAACTGGGATTCCAAGAACTTTTCATTAGCGATAACAAGAAAATTCCATGTAACTGATTCTGAAACCTGAATTTTTGCTGTTAACGTTGCAGGAAAAGTTCTTGGAATCCCAGTTTCCTAGAAAATGTTTAGTACCTTTTGCAGATCTTTTTTTTTTTTTTTTTTTTTTTTTTTTTTTTTTTTTTTTTTTTTTTTTTTACAGTGCACCATATTTTTTGAAATCCATTTATGTTACTTATTAATCTCAAAGGAACTATAGGACTTTGAAAAATGTTTAAGTCACTATGAATGGAGTTTTCAAACTTTTGCTTGAACATTTGTTGCTGGGAGCCATCACAACCCCATTTGCAGAATGGTTTTAGACTTTTCAATTCTGCTTCATTTGCTGATGTGAAAATATCTTCTATGTATTTACACAATCTTTCAGTAGTGTGATCTAAAAGATTTTGAAGTTTTACTTCGGCCAGATTTTCAGTAATTATAATATCTTTCGGATATCATTGCTCTTTAGCTCTCTAAAGAAGTGAATAGTAAGGATATATACATTTATTAGAATTTCGGATGATATTATATTGATTGCATGTCAGATCTGCAGCAAAAAACATGGCTAAATCCTCAGTCGCCGATAACTTCAATGTACTTACTTTTGTTGTCTCAGCCGAAGAATTCAAAAATTTTCGATATTTTGTAGCCCTAGTCGGGGTCTGTAACGTCTTTCATAATTTTTGCAACATCTGTATTTCCAGCCAGATCTTTCGCTCATTTGAGCTACGTACGTCAGTTGTTCATGGCTAATTTCAGATCTTAATTCTTCCGTTTTACGACTTTTGCTTCTGTTACTACAGTCTTTAAATTCCTTTGCAGGGCGACCAGGTTTTTCTATTATCCAGATAGGTAAAACTAGTGTTCCTTTCAGCCATTCCACATTTTTTTTCTAGAAAACGTTGTTCAGTGAATTGTGAAGAAGACCATTTCTTTTTATAAGTATGTTTGAAAGATTTTAATTTGTTACAGAGCAAATGTATTTCATTTTCTGGACATTTCGTAATTTCGGCTAGTTTCTTTTCTAGAAACTCCAATTTCTTATTTACTTTTGGCCCCACCAGTGGCCGAGAGGTTCGGACCTCTCAACTGGTAGACGGCAGGTGCTGGGTTCGAACCCAATCGCGGCTGTCGGCCTAACCGTTCGGAGTTTTCGTGGTTTTCTTCGAACCTTGCGTAAATACGGGTTAGGTTCCCTTAGAAAGACCCCCACGAAGGGCACTCCCCCCCTGGTCCTATATCCCTAGCGTAGATAATCGGACGTCAAAAATCAACCAACCAACCATCTTATTTACTTTTCTGTTGTCACACTATTTTATAACGTCATACATATATTTTCTTGATATTTCAATTGTTTTTTCCATATTGAATTAAAAAAATAATGATCTAGTTATATCTAGCACATGTCTTCTTAATAATATAAAACTATCTTACTTCGTTAGTGAGTAAAGTGCGTTTTTCCATATGGCTGAACTTAAATATATTATTTAAAATGACAATAGCATTTTAGACCTAAAAAAACACAATTCTTATAATATGAACACATGGTACAAAACGAAAATACAGCATTATTTAAAGGGAATAATCATTTTATATGTGCACAATCAAAAAATGTCTTACTTAAAAAAAAAATCGAACAACCTAAAAAATAAAAAAAAAATTTCACTTCAGTTTGCAGATATATCGTCTGCGTACTAAAGAGTTTCCAGTTAGGAGTAAGAAACCACAGCATATATTAAATATGCGCATTTTAATTAAATAAAGTTTATTAAACTAAAAAAATTCTTTTTCAAAAAAAAAAAAATTTTTTTTTTTTTTTTTTGAAATTTTGATTTAGTTATAGAAAAAAAAAGGGGGGGGGGCAAATCGAGGCAAATTTTATTTCATATCTTTTAATAAGAAGATCTATACATTATGAAAACACAAGAGTTCTTGCTGAACTCAGTTTAACTCCCTAACAAAATTATAATTTTATCTAAAATATTTAATCAAAAAGAATCTATGGTTTCAAACTTGAAAATGATAATGAATATGTACTGTATTTACAAAAATATTTATGTACAAGAGAGTATATACCTTCGTCTTTAAAAACTGCAAAATGTTTCTGAAGTTCGATTTAAAATAGTTTTTTAGACGTTCGATAAAATGATGCATAGATCAGAAGCATGAAATGAGAAATGCAAAAACCATGACTTCCAAGTAAAATACCAGACAATCGGAGAGTCTACAGAAAGAAATGAACCCGTTATCATATGCACGGGATAGTCCTCTTATACCAACCAGAGAATGATCAACTAAATGCGAAATTTAAAATTTTGACTTTTGGCCAGCTTTTTGAGCGAAATACCACACTGTGCAGCGTAGCGGGCGAAGGCTGCTTGTAATTATATAAATGAGCAATCGAAAACAGTAGTATTTTGAAATTTGAAATGGAATTTATTATATTTGGCTTTAAATTTTAACTTTACTTTGTGAGCACAAAATACTTTAATTTCAAATTTAATCTGCTGAATTTTTATGTTTTTATTTTAACCAAAATGTATGATGTCATATTTATTCTTACCTCCTTCTCACAAACTGTCACAAGTTCCTGAACCCCCTCTCCCCCTCTAAGAGTGACATCATTTGTAGACAGTCTTTTACTGCGACAAAGATTTATTTTCATAATCGGAATGCTTCATAAAAATAAGAAAAATTTAGCCAAAAAATCACGAAAATTAATCAAATAAAATTTTGTTTGAAATATAAAAACAATTTATTTGGTTCAGTTGTTTAATTCCATTGGTAATTCTTTAGATAGTAACGTCATCAAAGAATTTACATATATCACACCGGACAATTTTTTATCCAATCATAAGACATTTTAATAAATTGAAATTTCAAAATATTGTCTCGTTTTCTATACTATCCGAAAACACAACATTTAACTCACTCAGTTGAAAATTTAAAAAATAAATAAATAAAGAATAAAAAGATAATACATTCTTTCGCAGAATGACATAAAACATTTTTTATTCTTGTGCCATATTGTTAGTTGCTGGAAATTCGCAAACTAGTTTCATGCATCATGAAATTCCATTACAACTACATCTACAATCCTTTGTTCCTGTTTTCTTGTAAAGTATCAGTTACGCATGTTACAGGCGATTTTTACAGCATCATTAACCTTCGTGGCGATGTACTCGGTGAGATGATAAACATTTAATTGCTCAACTTTGACCTTTTTTTTAAAATATTATTTATATAATTTATTTTAAATAATTAAAAATGTTTATAACATACATGTGGTGAACTGTGTACTTCGATTATGAAATTATTGGCTAAAAAAAATCTTCCTCTAGGAGTCATCATTCAAATTAATTATGAAAAACTTTAATCTTGATTAAAGATTATAACAAGTATAAAAATATGTACAGGTGGAATATTTATATATAAATATGATGAAAAATTTAACATTTTTACCTAGGTCGTCTGCTTATTAAATTAGCTGGCCCGCCTGTCCATATTTTAGCAACGAGATGTTCGGGCGGCTCTTTCAGACAGTCTGTCTGCAGCCGACTTCAGATTGCATCTGAGTCAATTCTCATAAAAAAATCACTTAGCTCATCAAAATTTCCGTTGTTTGCGGGTTAGATTCAAACTTACAGAGACTTATTATAAAATGTCTCTGTATGACTCTGAATGACTTATTTTGCAGTACAGAGTTCAATCTTTGTTGCTAGGCATCTTTGTCGATTCGATAGATCCCCCACATATACTGGATGTTTCAGTTCCAGTGTTAATCTTAGTTACCTAATTTATGGAATACTACTGCACAGTAAAACAAAGAATTTTCATATAGAAAATGAATCATGGGGTACACTGAAGTTTTGAGTCCCGGTAAAAATTACATTTTTGAGTCCCCTAAATGGACTGTCCCACAGTGGTCTCAAAACGCAATTGTGTGGCCAAAAATCAGAAAATCGAAATTTCGTATTTCGAAATGAAATACGTTCCACAGTATTCAGAAATATCAGAAGATGATTTATATTCTAAAATATTTTGTTTTTATAAGAACAGAATGAAGTTTTGAACAATTTCTACTGTTGCGTGAAATTCGGGAAAATTCGCTGCGTTCACACGCAAATTAAGCCCTTTTCACTTATTTTGTCGTTTTTTCTTTAAGCTTCTCTTAAGTAACATTAAATTATATCATTAATTTGTTTTGTTTCTTTCGATTGCAAAATATCTCCAAAATTAAAAAAGAGGAATTCTTTTAAAAGTACATAGTTTGGCATTTTTATTCATAAAAAGTGATCTATTGAAAAAGTCCCTCTGAATTCCTCGGCCTTTCATAATACAAAATGTTGAATGAACATTCTAAAACCATATTCCTAGAGATCTATTGCGACTTTTTGTGAATTTTTGAGAACCAGTAGTTTGAAATTGGACAATGGATATTACTAGAACCCTAATATGAACCCTTTTTTGTTGATGAAATTTTTTGATTATTTTCAAATGCTCTTTTTTGACCAAAAAATTACCAGTTGCAGATCTATTTCTTCCCTATCAAGTTTGTTCAAAAATTAATACAGCTTGAGAAAGAAAAATGTATGGTGTATCAGTGTCATTTATAGATTTCAACGAAAGGGATTCTTAATAATAGGGATTTTTAACACTGGGTTCCTAATGCAGGACCCAGTGCCATATTCGGCACCCACACGAAAAATATCAAAGAATTTCAAGGTATTAACAGTGTTGCCAGATGGGCTACTTATTTTAAATTCAGATTCATGACTGGCACCACTTAACTGAAATAGTAAAATGCTTCTTATGTAAATGCCATATTAATAAAGACGAAAAACAAACGAAATTTTGCCGTTTCAAAAAATGGTGCGAATCAAGAAATCTTAATTTTAAAAAGTAGCCCACTGGCAACACTGGGTATTAAAATAAAACGACGCATCTTTCACAGAAGATAAAATTATTAGATTGGAATATTTAATCACAAAGAAGTATGTTTCTCAAATATAAAATAAAACTGTCGCAAAGAATCACATGAAAAATTTCCTAACTGAAGATAACTAACCTAAAATAGGTAATCAAAAACATTAAAATAAGTATTTATGAAGAAATAAAAGTGATAAGAAGAAAATAAATACCTGACATAAAAGTTAAATAAAAAAATATATAAAAAGAAAGTTTAAATAAGCATGGGGATGCACAGAAATAAATCAATGATTCTCTCTCAGCAATCCTTGTGAGGCCACCGTGTGCACACTGGGTGCATCTAGCCCACTTTTCTCCCATGCGATCATCATAGTCCAAGAGCCGACCACACAAAACCCTAAGTCATCGAGCACAAGAAAAAATCCTTTATTTATGGAAGAGTAGTAATAGAGAAATCTAATGATCCATGTCTGCCAAAAGCGAAGTAGTGCATAAGCCAATAAAAAAGAATGATGTCCAGTTATACTGATGGCATAGAGCTCACAAGCTATGCAGACTAACTGTATATTACAGTCTTATATAATAATGCCCTTAAAAAAATAAGGAAAGACGTACACCCCCCCCCCCCCAATTTTCTTTCTTTATACTTATCATTGAAGCCCCAAAACTAATCAGGGATACGCCTTATCATATAATACACCTGTATCCAAAATTCGAAGCAAGTCGAATAATTCTGCATAAAAACCCATTTATGTAATTTAAGAAACGTTTTCTCCCGTTCCCTCCTGTATAATTAATCATTAAACCTCCAAAATTGTTCAGAAATTCAACTTATCAGAAAAAACCTACATCCAAAATTTAAAGCAAATCGGATAACTCTGCATAAAACTCTATTTAGCTAACTTAAGGGGGAGGTAATTGCCCTTACCCTCTTTTATAATTAACAAAAGAATGCCACAACAAATGAGCGAAGCTTCTTACTACTATGAACCTGTATACAAAAATTGAAACAAATCGGTTAATTCTGTATGAAAAACCATTTACATAAATTATGAGGGGTAGTTTCCCCTATCCTCCCTTTATACTTATCCAGTGAATTCCAAAAACAAATCAGGGAAGCGCCATTTCAGAATAAACCTTTATACAAAATTTGAAGTAATTAGCAAATATAACATCAGGCAATTAACAATCAGGCTTTGATAGCCTGTGATCTAAAAATGAATACGATTAATGGTTGACTCGTAGGATTAACATTGTGTTTTCTGCACAATAAAAAGTAGGAAAACATGGAAAATTGGATGCAGGAAAACACAAACTAATCCTACGAGTCAACCACTAGTTGTATCAATTTTTAGCTTATGCACCACTTCCGGCAGACATGGATCATTAGATTCCTCTAATTATTACTCTCCTGAAAAAAATAAAGGATTTTTTCTTATGCTCGATGGCTTAGGATTTTTTGCGGTCGGCTCTTGGACTGTCAGAGAATTTTGATGCACAAAAGAGACACTCAACGACTTTTTTTGTTTCACTTAATGATTCCGGTCCGATGTCAGAGTCGAAAAATTCTCGAGATTCCACGATTTTCTGATGCTAGAATTTTCTGAAATCTACATGAAAAACATAGAACAGCATTTTATGCATCTCCATATCTCTAAGGAGGGTTACCATGGGGGGGGGGGGGGGGGTAGGGAGCATCCTGTCGTCAAATGTTGCCAATTTTGTTGTCAACTTTTTGATATTTCTAATATTTCACCATATTCCCACAGATTTCCATTGTAATCCTATAGGGCAGGTCTGTCCAACCTTTTACGAAGCAGGGGCGCATCTCAGCTTTTTGCAAGCAATGAAGGGCGCCATTATTAAGATGGATCCATTTTTCTGTGAGGATTTATCTCAAACATTTTTGAATTGGAAAGAGACAGAAAATGGAATATCACCATTAATAATATTGTTAAAATAAAATGATAGTCAGAGATAGTGTCAGGTTTTTTTGAGGGACGCAAGTATGTATATAATAACTTCAATGCTGCAATAACTAACAATTTTTTGGAGGTGTAAATTTACCATAGTAAAACGTAAAGAAATAAAATAATGAGTGATTGTCAAAAGAGAGCCTAGAAGAGTTTTTATTGATGGACATCTTTTCGCACAACTTTGTAAATTAAAAAAAAATCATCAAAATTACCTAAAATTTTAAAGTTCTGGAGCAGTAAAAGACAGCATTTATCTTTAAAAAAAACCCTGTTTTATACAGCAGCCAAATCAAATGGCCAGTGAAAAGAGGGTGGGGAAAGATGCTATTGTTTTGTTTTTCAATAACAATAACAAAAATGCTGAACTTTCATGTACGAAGGAGGGGAATGATCAATTATTTTTTTTTCTCTACATTTTACTTCTTAACCTATCAAAAAATATACTGCTGACGTTTGTTAATTCTTATCGGCTTAATTTCAATAAAAATTTTTATAAAGAATTACTAAAAATTAGTGAAGAAACGCAACAGCTCATGATTAGTTTAAAAATAATCATGAGCTGATGCCTTTCTTTAATTAATTTGCGTACGTTATAATTGTTGATGCGTGAAATATGCTTGTAGAGATTAAAAAAAATATTTCAAGTAAATATAAAAAATGTTAAATAAAGTATCCTTTATAAGGGAATTTTATTAAATATATATATATATATATATACTAGTAACAGGAAACTTTCAAAAGGGCGCCAAGAAACCATGCAAAGGGCGCCATGGCGCCCGCGGGCGCCGCGTTGGACAGCCCTGCTATAGGGTTTACTTGCTTGCAGAAAGTCTACAAATTGAGATATTTTAATGCAACGAACATTAATATCAGCTTATGAATAGAACTGAATTAAACAGTTTACATTATTTTGTAGCATAAACATTACGTATTTACAAAATTCGTAATAATATGTAAAGATAAAGTAAATAGGCAATACACGAAAAAAAAAGGAGATCCAAATATGACACTATACCCATGTTTGGAAATCCATTTATTTAAACGCTTACGAAAGGGGAAAAATAAATTATTAAGGATTAGTATTCATTGATATCTTTTTATCTTTTTAGAATCTGCAAAGGCTATTCTCCCTACAATATCAATGGAATCGGCTTGGCATTCTGCCAGCTAGAGCTCTAGCAATTGTGGTCTTACAGTAGTGAGCAATTATTTTCTGAGGCAGGTAACATTTACGAAAAAAAAAAAAAAAAAAAAAAAAAAAAGAGAGAAATAAATGAAACAAAATTGTAATTTAACAAATTACAACGACTATTTGGAAAATGATATTTTCAAAACTAAAATTTTAAAGATAAATAAATTCTATATTTAAATTAATAATAATAATAATAAGCATCATTTTTATGATGATCATAACGAGTCATATATTACGTACGCCACGCATTCAACATTAATATTCCCAGACCAATCATAAAAAAAAAACAGTAGTTTAAGGATATACAACTTTGACTGTTTAAAATGTAAATATGACTGTTTAAAATGTACATTTTTATTTTATGGAGTTAATCAGACTGACTTTTGAACGCCTCATATTACGTACGACATGGATTAAACATTAATATTCCTGGACCCATCATAATCAAATTTTAAATGAAATTTCAGTTTTACAATTTTCGGAGCTGCAAATTTTTAAACTTCTAAACGTCGCACATTTTACATTTTTACATCATTGCGAAGAGAAAAGAAATAAACTTTTAAATGAAATTTGCTTGAAATCTTTATCACAATGTGTTTTCAAATTATTATTATTTTTAAAAGTTTTTATTACTTTTTTGTCATCGTGGCAACAGAAGTATTCCATTTTTTGACATAAAACATGGACCAATTAGAAAGAGAATAAAATAAAAAAACAGAAGTATTACATTTTTGAACATTAAACATGGACCAATCACAAAACGAATAAAATAAAACACAGAAGCATTCCATTTTTGCACATTAAGCATGGACCAATCAGAAAACTAATGAAATAAAAAAGTTGCGGAATTCAACCAATAAAAAGATTCAGATATACTTCAGATTTCCCAATCCTCTACCGAGGACAACAACTATTTTCCAAATAGTCAATAATAATCGTTCAGTTGAATACAAGGAGGATAAAATTTCTTCTCTGGTTTTATTTTCATTTATAAAGGGAAAATGATGAATATCAAGAATGAGAAAATGGCATCATTTACCCCTTTTCTCTGTGTCTCATCTTAGATATTTCTTTCTATTGGTGTCAGTTTGCCTAGGTATTATAATATTTTTACAAACACTGATAGAAGGCCGTCTTGGTTGTCATAATATGACGGAACTAATATCGCATATTATGACAAACTTCCACCAGTAAAAATAAATACAAGTTTTTACCATTATTTTTGATTAAAAATGTCCATAATAGGGCATTTAAAAAAGGAACCATTTTCTGCATAAATGTATTGGTGGAAGTTTGTCGCGGTGGTAATGAACCCTCTGCGAAAGCGGTTACAGTTGAAGCTTCACTATTTTACGGATATGTCAGTTCCTCTTTCTTAAGGGTGTTCTTAAGTCAAAAAGGGCAACTTTGTGACACATGCTTTATTTTTGTTCGAAAATGCATGAAAATAGTAGGTCATGTTATTCAGAAACTGTCTAATTGCACTCAATTTTCTGGGGTTTTTTTTAAGCACAATAGATTTTTCATAACAAGCCTTCAAAGTTGACACTTTTGAGCATATTTTCGGACGAAAGCAGAAAAACCGGTCGAAAAGGTGGTGAAAAACGGGTGATAACGTTGTCGAAATAGCTTAGAACTGTGAGCTGATTCTGGCCTAAGCGGAATATAACTACACGGAATCAGTCGCTGCCGTAATCCATACCGATTTTTAATCCGTCGCGATTCTGGCCTGAGAGCGGAATTTCAAGCAACCTTTAACCCCTCCATTTCAAGGTTAACCAGTTTCGACCAAGGACACACGTAGTTTGTTTATTTACAGGGGATCTAAACACGTGTGTTTGCAAGTAGCAAGCCCTTTAAAAAAAGACCGCAGCATTATTAAATACCTGTAAGGGAATGATATCATACCGCTATAAACAGTATAAAAAGTTTTAACAGGTGGGATGAGTTATAAGTAATTTTCGAAGTTTTAAGATACAATTACAAAATTTAATTGTTAATTAGAGAAAAAATTAAAAGATATTAAAAATAAAACAAATAAAACATCTTGCAATAACAATTTTAGATTAGCTCAATTTTTAATATTCTGAAAAATATAGTTTAATATGATTTTTTTTTCTTTTTCCAATATAAGCTGCAACATACAAAATATATGTCAGCGAAAAAATTGAAAACTTATTTCACTCATTTACAATTATAAAATTTTTGTTAATATTAAAATTAAAATCAAGGAATTATTTAATTAAAAACTATTTGTAATTATTCTTTTGAACTAATACAGTAAGTTTTATTCTTCTCAAATATACATTTAAAAAAAATAATAATAATGTGAGTATACTTTATTAAAATAACAATTTTAATTCGAACTTTTTTTTTTCAAGTTTTATAATACAAGCTATAATAGTCCAATAATTGAAAAAGCATGCATCATCATATGTTGTACTTATAATTACAAAATTCTTATTGTTATTTAACCCATTATCTACCGATATTATTTAAACAAAAAAATTTTGTAACTGTACTTTTCGATTTCAATAAATTTTAATTTTCTCAATAATATATTTTAGCATTTTTTTTTTCTTTTCTTAAATACAAGTTGTGCCAGTCAAATAATAATGGTTTTTCTATATTTAGAGTAAAATCAAGGTATTATTTAAAAAAAACCTATTTATAAGCACTCTTTTGATTTAGTGCAACCAGTTATAATCTTCTCAAAAATATATTTTAGCTGAGTTTTTTTTTTTTTTTTTTTTTTTTAATATAATTTATTTTTAATTAGCTTTAAAATATAATTTATAAAATACGAGCTATATCAGTCAAATATAATTGGAAAATTAGACTTGTTATAATTATTTTATATTTACAATTACAGTAAAACCTCCATAACGGACACTCCCGAATAGCGGACACCTCTATTTAACGGACAGTTTTCAAATCCCCACTCCCAAAACTTAAATGTTTGTATGTTTAACCTCTGAATAACGGACATTCCGAATATCGGACAGTAATTTTGGCAAAAAAGAATGAAAAATTATTTTTTAACGAGAAAAAAATAAATAAATAAAAATCCTCTAAATTTATCAGGGCCATGTGTAAAAAATTTTGTGATCACAGATAAATGTGGGGATGAACTGGAGAAAACCACCTCTCCCCCTACATTTATCTGTGATAATAACCCCCCTCCCCCTCCTCCCTCGGATGATTTGAGATTGTATGCTTTCAAGAAGCAGAAAAATACAATGACCAGTTATAAATTTCTAAAGGTGATTTAAAAGGATTAAAACTACTGACAGAATTAAAACTTCACATTGTAAAACAAATGACATGTAATCGCAAGTAGAAGCAAACTTTTGTAAAAACAATTTTTGTAAGAATGTAATAAACAAAGGATAAAGATATGCACAATTTTATTTCAGTTTTATTGCTTTAAAAATTATTTTAATTTCTGGTTAATCAAATAATAGAGGTTTTAGGACATATTAAAATCGACTAAAGAAACATTAAACATTCATTAGCAATTTTTCTATCTCTGAGGTTTTCCCAATAGCGGACACCTCCGAATAGCGGACAATTGCTGCGCTCCCAAGGTGTCCGTTATTTAGAGGTTTTACTGTATATATTTTTTTACTGTTTCGATCAAAATAAAGGAATTTTTTAAGCACAAACCCTTTGTAATTACGCTTTTTTTTACCCCACAGTGGCCGAGAGGTTTTGAGCACGAAACTTGTCGACGGGAGGTGCTAGGTTCGAACCCAATCGCGCCCGTCGGCCTAATCGCTCGGGATTTTTCGTGATTTTCCATGCGTAAATAGGGTTAGATCCCCTAAGAAAGACCCCCAGAGAAGGCACTCCTCCACTCAGGGCATATATTCCTCGTGAAAAATCCCCGTCCCACCTTATTGATTTAATTTGTTTATTTTTTTTATTATTTAATCGCTGAAATGATACTTGTTTTTATTAATGTTCTCAAAATATTTTTCTTTGAAAAATAGTATAAGGATACAAAATTAGACTTACAAGAGCGCTGAAAAAATGTATAGTTAAATTTCTCGCGAAAAAGAATTTCCTTCATAATTTGCCATCTGGCTTAATGTCTTGAATTGATAAAACACCTTTACTAAAGTGTATGCTTTTCTTAAAATTGTTTTATGCACTTTGAATAATTAGCAATTCCAATGTTATTTATAGTAAATACAACAAAAACATAGAAGAATATAATTAATAAAATTATTTATAAAATATAATTCTAATAATTTGAAAATTTTGCTTAGAAAAACACAATTTAATTTTGAATTATCTTTAATCACTTGCTCTCCCCCCCCCCTCTTATTCTTCCCACATGTACACACTAGGGAAAAAAAATTATATGCGTTATTTTACTAAAAAAATTTTGAGCCCACTCAATATTTTTGAAAAGTTGACGCTGTTGTTTTGATACCTCATTTTTACCTTACTACAAATATATCGCGAGATATTGTTAATTCTGTTAATAGATCTAGCGCAATTACCCATACTTAATTAAAACTTTAAACTGATTTTATTCCCCGGTTCATATTTTTATAACTTGCTTGTTTGATAAACACTAATGCTTTTTTTCTTATGTAGATAGCGTTTTTATTTTTATTTTTTTCCACTTCATGAGGTATTTAATATTTTTGTGTAAGCACTCTTTTTGATTTAGTGCAATAAGTTATATTCTTCTCAAAAATATATTTTAGCTTTTTTATTATTATTATTATTATTATTATTATTATTATTATTATTATTATTATTATTATTATTATTATACAAGCTTTAAATTATAATTTTTAAAATACGAGCTATATCAGACAAACATAATTTGAAAATTATGTTTGACTTTTTATTATTTTACATTCACAATTATATATATTTTACTGTTTAGATCAAAATAAAGGAGTTTTTTAAGCACAAACCATTTGTAATTACACTTATGTATTCCCTGATCAGCGGCCGAGAGATTCTAAATACGAAACTAGTAGACGGGAGGTGCCAGGCTCGAACCCAATCGCGCCCGTTGGCCTATCGTTCGGAATTTTTAGAACCTTGGTTTACCATGCGTAAATACGGCTTAGGCACCCAAAGAAAGACTGCCACAGAGGGCACTCCTCCACTTAATATCTATATTCTTCGTGAAAAAACACCGAAAACAAGGCGATAATGAATAAATAAAATAATACACTTTGTAAAAATCATCATAAATAAAAAATAAAGGAGTTGCTTTTTTTTGTTTATGGTGATTTTTACAAATTGTATTATTTTATCTATATTCCCCGTGTTGATAAATGGCCGTCATAAACACAATCAACTAACCTACACTTTTGTATTACTCTGATAAGTTTTAATCTCAAAATATATATTATTATATTTTAGCATAAATGAATAAATATATATATTTAAATACACGTTTTAAAATACAAACAGCTTTAACTCAAATAATTAAAAAAATATGCTACAATCACACTTAGTTTATATTAAATTGAAGCTAAAACTACTTCTACTGATGAACATAACAAAACTGAAAACAAAAATACTAATAATAGAATGCGAATATACATTTAATAAAAAATAACTCTCTATCTTCACATAGAAGATCTGCTAATATAAACGCCGCCATCTTAAACCGACATAGATAGTGGGTTTCCGGCTGCCTATAGCAGTCGGAGGAATTACGAGAAAACAAGCCCGTCAAACCGGAGAGGATTCCGAGACGATAGTTGCAGAATTAGAAATTATCACTTCGTCGGAGGATTTCGAGAAAGTCGTCCGATCCGACATGGGCAGAATTCGCCCATTTGACAGGTAATTTAATAATCATAAAATAGAAAAATAAGTTCGATTCGAAATCGCTTCCTTAGTCAGGCCTGCCAATTTCATATATTTCTGTTAAAAAATGAATTTGTAAATGTGGCAAAACGTTTTGCGCTTGTTGAGCGGAGCAGTTAAGAACACCCTTGATAGTTCCATGATCGAATAAGTCATCATATACGTCACAGTAAAATAATTTTTAAGTAATACATCGTATTTGATTATTGGCCGGGATCCAGATAGATTTTTTGCTATTAGCGAGACGAGATTGATCATCAGAAGCCTGAATTTTTACAAACTTTTCATTGTTTGAAGCAAACAGAGAAAAGCTTGCAAAGATGCATTAGTCAATTTCATTTCTCAGGTATATTTGTAAGTGATGTTTAATAGCATAATTTTTGTTGTATCTTTTAATTTCTTTGAATGCCACAGAGCAAAAAAATATAATAGAGATGAAATATAGTGCCTGATGGTGACGCCCAAAATAAAACCGTAGAATTCGCTCATTAGGCCCAAACACAACCTCGTGCTTTCGCAAAAATGGAGAAAAATGTTTTCGTCTTTATAGTAATATACAGTAATACAGTTTTTTATTCATAACACAATGAAATGCTACTTTAGAATGCTTAAATATAAATAGATCATTTTCATTTAGAAAAAAAAAATACACGGCTAATGTCAATGAATTCGGTTTCTGTTCTACGTGATTATTTCGTTTGGGCATAATGAGGGCATCATATTGCAAACCGATTTTACGGCATTCTGCGTGTTTTTAAATATTATATTGCAATTCTGTTACGTTAAAATGAGTTATAAAAAGACAAATATAGTAAAAAAGATAATTTAAAGATAAGATTATTAAACTTAATAAATTGTTCCTTCACAATACAGCACTTACATCCGTATTCACCAACGCGGGTAAACTTTTGAGTCCGTGTTAAATGAAGGACTTCTCACGAAATAGCCTTTCGAAAAAGAAAACCGTTCCGTGAAATAAATTTTAAATAGGTAGCGCCTAAGTAGAACGGTTCCCAAGTACGTATGTTGTTTACATTTATCCTGTTCATGTTTGCTACTTTCCGGGTGAAAATATAGTCAAATTAACTAATAATTTTATTAACATAAAACTTCTAGTTGATATGAAATAATTTTTTTCTTAATTCTGATCAAGGGCGGATCTGGAGAGTCCCCAAGGGGGGGGGGGGATTTTAGAAATTTGGTAACTATAATCTGGTCGGAGCTCATTTTTAGATGCGGGTCGTATTTCGTCTATTTTTTTTTTGCTGTGGGTCGGGTTTGGGTCCGGTTAAATTCCATTCTTTTTGCTCCTGGTCAGGTTAATTTCTACTTGGGTCGTGTTTGGGTCCGGTTGACTTCTACTCTTTGCTGCGGTTCGAGTTAATTTCTGATTTTTTGCTTTTGGGCCGGGTTTGGGTTCGGTCGACTACTACATTTTGTTGTTCGTCGGGTTGACATTTACTTTTATCTGTGCTTAGCGCATTTGGGGCAGTTTGATATACAATTCTGATTTGGGACAGTTTAGGATTTGGTTTTTACATTGGAGAGAAGGGTTCAAGTTGACCCTAATCGATTGGGGTAAGTCCTTTGATAAAATTTTCGTTCTTTTTCGCAATTTTTGGACGAAATAAGCGTCTATTTCACGATCCTTTGAAGAAATTCGTGTTTTCTCCACGATCATTTCGCAAAATTTGATGTCCGGTTCGCTTCCATTTTTTGCTGCTGGTCGGGTTAATTTTTACTTTTTTGTGGGTAGCGTTTGGATCCGGTTAACTTCTACTGTTTGCTGTGGGTGAAGTTAATTTCTGATTTTTTGCTTCGGGTCGGGTCTGGGTCTGACTAACAAATATTTTGCTATTGGCAGGATTGACTTTTACTTTTTAGCTGCGTTTAGCGCATCGGGTCAGATTTTAATACATTTCGGATTTGAGTCAGTTATTACAGATTCGGTTTTTACTTTTGCGAGAATGGTTGACCCAGTTTTGATCGCGATCCTTTGGCGAAATTTGCGTTTTCCGCGATCCTTTAATGAAATTCGCTTTTATCCGTGAACGTGATCCTTTGAAGAAATTCAGATCTGAGACGTACAAAATGTTTAGCTGCACAGGTCGCGGTCGGGCCAATAATGTTTATCATCTAGATCAGAGACGGGCCGAATATTTAACTTTTATTCCGGGTCGAGCCACGACATGGAAATTTTGTCCAGAGCAAACTTCTAGAAAAAGTGAAATCGAGACCAGGCTCGGTCTGGAAGAAAAATAAGCCTGTCCCCACCCGAATCACCAAAGAGCAAGATCAGGACACGACCCGATTCAAAATGAGAGAAAACCTTAGCCACTCGAAGTCTCGTGGACTTACACTGGCGCGACCCGTGCTAGGCCGTGATGGGCTCGAGCTTCTCCCCAAGTTATTTCTCGTGAGGATGCATAAAGTCATTTTGTAAATCCCTTATTAGCCTTAGGGGGAGGGGACTTCGCCTCCTCCCCCCGCCCCTTAGAACCGCCACAGCATATGGGCTGTGTCGATCCCAGATCGAGCGTTTGGCCTTTATATCGGACGGAGTCAGGGCTTGAAAATTTTGGCCCATGTATACCTCTAGTAGGAAGAAAGTGTACGTGAGACCCGACCTGGAAAAAACAGTATGGCTCGATCCAGCTCTGCAGAAAAATATAAGATCTGACCCGAACCGGTTCTGAAAGTGTGAAGACCTGAACCAGTCCCAGTAAAGAAAATTAAAGTTGGCGCGGTCTCGAGTTTAGGACCAACAACTGTTACAAATCACGTGTGAAACAACCCAGAGGCGCCGTGCGGTCGCCAAAAGGGAAAGCCACCTGTGGCTCAATGTTTTGTTTAAAAAGGTAGAAGTTGTTACGATTTCTCGATGCGAGGAAGAATATTTTACTTCCCCGTAAAAAATATGTATCTTTTTTATGTAAATATTAGTGTTAGTGTCTGTTCAACTATATATGTGTGTGTCGTGGAAATAAAATGAAAAAATGCCAAGTGGAATATTTTTTAAAGAAAGAAAACACGAATTTATATAACTCGAATCTTCTAGGATTAAAAACTGTTCTCTAGAGATGAGCAGTGTCAACATGGCGCCGATACCCGGCAAATGGAATATGGATTAAACATAGATTCCCGATCCAGAAGTGTGATTTCAAGATTACCGAAAAGAAGCTCGAAATTTCGGCAGATAAAAGGTACTGTAATTTTTATTTCTAAGCATGAATCTTGAAAAATTAAAGGCTAAGCGTAAAGTTATGAAAACGACCGTAACTAAATTTATAACAAAGGTCGAGTCGTTTATTGAAGATATTGATTTTGAAAATAAAGATAATATTGATAAGCTTTCGGAATTTTTGATAAATTTGGAGGAAAAACAATTAGAATTAAAGGAAATTAATTTGAAAATCGAAGAATTGATCACTGATAATACAAATTTAGAAACGGAAGTTCAAAATAGCATCGATTATAATGATACTATTAATGAAACGAAATTTAAAATAAAAACAAATTTGAAGAAATTTAAAAAGGATGTTGAATCGAGAAACGCTAGTTCGTTGTCAAACGCTAGTACGGTACCTTATGTTAGTACACGATTGCCTATTGTAAATTTGCCAAAATTAAATATTCCGAATTTTAAAGGCGATCCTAATACATTTCTTGAATTTATCAATAGTTTTAAAAATACTATTTATGTTAATGATAATTTGACAAAAATAGAAAAATTAATATATTTGAAATCATTTTTGTCTGGTGAAGCCTATAAAACGGTATCTGGATTAGCCCTAACAGAAAGTAATTATGATCACTCGCTAGATTTACTAGAAAAAAGATATGGTAAAACGGAAATTTTAATTAGCGGTTTTATAAATAAATTATTAGAAATCGAACCGATCAGGTCATGCTCGAATACGAAAATGTTGAGAGATTTGTATTATGAATGCGAAATAAGCATTAGAAATTTGCAGGCGATAGGAGTAGCTACGGACAATTTTGGGTATTTATTAATCCCTATCATTTTAAGGCAATTACCTCATAATTTGGTAATTGAATTTCAAAGGAAAAAGGATAACGAAAAGCCAGGGGATGTTAATGAATTAATGAAATTTATAAAATTTGAGATTGATTCAAGGGAAGCGGCAACTGTTATATCAGGAAATTCCTTAAAAAGTCCAGAAAAATCTCGATGGGAAAAAAATGCTCCTACCAGAACAAAGGGTAATTTTCCCACTTCAGTTGCGCTGAACACGGTCGTAAAAAATGTTTGTGTATTCTGTAATTCGAATCATAATAGTTTAAAATGTAAGGAAATGACGGATGAACAAAAGCGTTATAAGTTAAAAAAAGAAGGAAGATGTTACAGATGTTTTTATAAGAACCACCTATTATCTCTATGTAAAGCTAAAATACAACCGTGTGAGTTATGCAAGAGTTTTCAACATAATTATTTGTTTTGCCCCGCTAAGAAATCCTCTGAAATTAGTCCCGTTGAGAATACTAAAAAATCAGAAATTGTACAAAATCAAGAAAATCAAGCGGTTGTATCATCTGTTATTAAAACTCAAAATTTTCCAGAAAAATATTCGACAATATTGCAAACGGCGTGCGTACAGGTAATGGGAGATTCCAAGAAATTAAGTACAAGGCTATTATATGATTCTGCATCTTCGCGCACATTTATTGCAAAGAATTTAGCAACTGCTTTAAAACTAAAACCAGTAAAAAGAGAGAAATTGCTAGTTTATACTTTCGCGAATCGTAACGCCATAAAACAAGAGTATGATTTAGTGGATATTACTATAATTAGTCGCCATCCTCCGCATGAAAGTATTAAAGTTCAGGCGCTCGTATCAGACATAATTAGTGCGACGCAAGTAAAATCGCATATTGATTCACAGCTCATAAATAAATTCCGTTTAGATGAAAATGAGTTTGCTGACAGATTTATTAATGAAAAGACTGTACAAATATTATTGGGATGTGATTATATGTTTGCGACAATCACAGGAGGGGTAGAGAAAATCAATAAGTATTTATTTATTCAACCAACAATATTTGGAAAAACTTTAATTGGACGAATGCATAGCAATAATGTAAATGGAGCTTCTTGTTTTAAGGTCATTTGTACATCAACAGACAATGATTTAAGAAAATTGTGGGATGTGGATAATTTTTTATCCTTTCCTACTGATATTCAAAACGACGAAAAATATGAGGTGGTTACGCAATTTCAGAGGGAAATAATTTTCGAGAATCAAAGGTATATCGCGCCACTTTTATGGTCTTCTAAAATAAACAAACAAAGTTTATCAAATAATTACGAAGTTGTGAAACAGAGATTTGTGGGTCTGGAAAAGAGATTAAGGGGTAATAAATCTTTATTTCAGAAATATAACAAAATTATGAAAGAACAATTAAGTGAAGGTATTATTCAAAAGTGCGATACTAATTGCTTTATTAGTTACGTAATGCCACACCAAATCATTTTTAGACCAGATTCTTCTAGTACGAAATCAAGAATTGTTTATGATGCTAGCAGTAAAAGAAATAATGAAAAAAGTCTAAATGATTGTCTTTTCGCTGAAGAAAATTTAAATCCTAATTTGACATAATATTAAATTTCAGGTCTCATAAAATTGCTTTTTTGGGCGATATTGCTAGAGCATTCTTGCAAATAGAAGTGTCTAAAGAGGACAGGAATTATTTGTGTTTTTTATACTTTGATGATTGTGACATAGATAAACCTGTGACTTTATATCATTTTAACCGACATTGTTTTGGAGTCACGAGCTCCCCGTACGTGTTGGCTTCGACAATTAAGAAACATATTAGAAAGTACAAAGAAATTAATCCTATTGCTTATAATATGTTAGATAATTTTTTATACGTGGACGATTTGGCATATGGGGCTCCGACAGTCCAAGAAGCTTTCAATTTATCAGCTTCTGCTGTCTCAATACTTAAGGATGCGAATATGAACTTGAGAAAGTTTAATACAAATTCTTTAGAATTAAGGGAATTATGGAAGAATGGTAACCCAGTTACAGAAACAGACGAAAGTCATTCAAAATTAAAAATTCTGGGACTTAATTGGGATAATGTAAAGGACGTCCTGTCAATAGATTTTAAGGCGTTTATGTCAGATGGTGATAATTTGGAATACACCAAAAGACATGTTTTGCACGGCGCTGCCAAAATATTCGATCCTATCGGATTCATATCGCCATTCTTAATTAGAATTAAATTATTTCTTCAGGAGTTATGGGAACGCGGTTTAGAATGGGACGACACACTTCCTAAAGAATTTAAAGAAAAATATGAAAAATGGTATAGCGAAATAAAACTGTTAGAAAAGATTCAGATACCCAGGTATTATTTTAACACAGATAATATTTTAGATGATAAAGTTCAACTTCATCTTTTTTCTGATGCTTCGTTAAAATCTTACGGAGCAGTAGGCTACTTCAGATACCAGATTTCCGAAGGCTTTTCTAAAACTTGTTTTGTAATTTCTAAAGCTCGTGTGGCCCCTTTAAAAAGAATCACTTTGCCGAGATTAGAGCTTCTAGGTGCACTAATAGCTGCCAGAATAGTCAGCCATCTAAAAAATGTTTTCAATAATATTTAAAAAGTAGTATTCTGGACAGACTCCACAATAACGTTAAGCTGGATCAAAAATTCTGCTGCCAAATGGAAGCCTTTTGTTGCAAACAGGGTAGCAGAGATACAAGAAAATTTTGATCCCAGTGCCTGGAGGCATGTCAGCAGTAAAGATAATCCAGCTGATATGCTCACTAGAGGACTGTCTTCCAAAGAATTAGCCAGTAATAAGCACTGGTGGCATGGCCCGGATTGGCTAAGTAAATCCGAAAATTTTTGGCCAAAACTTGATAACGTAAAATATTCTTCTTCTAACATTGAATGGAATCCAGAGATAAAAATCGTCGTGAACTCGGTAATAACTCGTGAAAGAATCATCGACATTAATAGATATTCTAATTTAAATAAATTGTTGAGAATAACAGCCTATGTATTGCGTTTCATAAATTTGACTAGGCATAAACAAGATAATCGAAACACTTTAACAATGGAAGAACTCCAGGAAGCGGAAAATTATTGGATACGACATATTCAAAATGAAAAATACTTTGTAGAAATTAAATGTTTGGAAAAGGCAAAGCCCCTTCCTAGAGATTCTAGTCTCATAAAATTAAATCCTTTTATGGATGCTGAGGGCATCTTACGTGTATCAGGGCGACTTTCAAAATCTAACATCTTGCTAGAAAATGAAAAGTATCCGATTATTCTGCCGCCCAAAACTAAATTAGCTGAGTTAATTATTTAGAATGCACACGAGAAAGTGTATCATTCTTCAGTGACACATACGCTTGTCGAAATTAGAGAAAGGTTCTGGCTTCTAAAAGACAGAAAAACGATAAAGGATCTACTCAAAAAATGTGTTGTCTGCAAACGATTTTCTGCGAATCCAGGAGACCAGACAGTAGCTCCGTTGCCACCTGATCGTATTGAACAGTCTCCACCATTTAATATTCTAGGATGCGACTTCGCCGGTCCCTTATTCGTAAAAGATAAGAAAAATAAACAATATATTTTACTTCTTACCTGTGCTGTTACAAGAAATATTCATTTGGAACTGGCAGACAGTTTATCTACGCAAGCCTTCTTACTCGCATTTAGAAGGTTCATCGCTAGACGGGGTTTATGCTCCGTAATTTATTCCGACAATGCACGTACATTTAAACGTGCTGAACTAGAATTTAAGAAACTCTGGACCTTAGTAGCTCATCCAGAGGTGAAAGAATTTTTTGCTTCACATAAAATAAAATGGAAATATATAGTAGAAAAAGCCGCCTGGTGGGGTGGCTTTTATGAAAGGATGGTGCGAAGTGTTAAAACAGCCCTACGAAAAACGCTAGGCAAAGTATCATAAAATTATAACGAACTGTCCACCATAGTAGCTGAAATAGAAGGCACAATAAATTCTAGACCCATCACTTACATGAGTGATGAAAGTCAGGACCCCGTACCATTGTGCCCAGCACATTTTTTGATAGGGAGAAGAATAACTTCTCTCCCTCCAGCACGCCTGCACCTTGACTCGAATCTCTCTTCCAGGAAAGAATTGCTTAAAACTTATAATTATCGAGAAAAATTGATGAGATTGTTTTGGTCCCGATGGAAGGGAGAGTATTTATTAAATTTGAGATCAGCCCACCAAAGTATAAACAAAACTAATATTCCCCAATTTAAAATAAACGATATTGTCTTAATAAAAGACGATAGTTTACCCAGAAATTTCTGGAGTTTAGGTAAAATTATAGAAACCTTTCCTGGAAGAGACGGCAAGGTGAGGGCCTGCAAAATAAAAACTCAAAAATCTGTTTTGAGAAGACCAGTGCAATTACTCTATAATTTGGAACTCAATAACAATTGACTGTTTTTAGTGAAATTTGCATTGTAATCTTTTCTTTTATTATTCTAGTTGAAGTGTATGTCCAGAATTCTTAAAGTGTTTAAAGTATGTATATTCTTATTATATTTTGAAATTTGTATTTGATTTAATGTATCGTATTGCAACATGTATTGTGATGAACCCCATAGGTTCATGGGGGGGGGGGGGCAAGATGTTACAAATATCACGTGTGAAGCAACCCAGAGGCGCCGTGCGGTCGCCAAAGGGAAAGCCACCTGTGGCGCAATGTTTTGTTTAAAAAGGTAAAAGTTGTTACGATTTCTCGATGCGAGGAAGAATATTTTACTTCCCCGTAAAAAATATGTATCTTTTTATGTAAATATTAGTGTTAGTGTCTGTTCAACTATATATGAGTGTGTCGTGGAAATAAAATGAAAAAATGCCAAGTGGAATATTTTTTAAAGAAAGAAAACACGAATTTATATAACTCGAATCTTCTAGGATTAAAAACTGTTCTCTAGAAATGAGCAGTGTCAACAACAACTTTTCCGTGCGGGAGTCTAATGTTGTTCTGCAGATCCTTTATTGGGCTCATGGGGGGGGGGGGGGGAGATCGCCCCATCACCCCTTCCCTTAGATCCGCCATTGATTCTGATATTCGTTAATATTCAAATGCATATATTTTTTAAAAATATATAGGCCTGTTGCCATTTTGTCATTTAGTTCCAAAATCATGACTCAATATTAATGCATTGCGCGTGAGAAGTCCTTCTCTGTATCTATGTTCATGCCGAGCATTTAACATGGACTCAAGAGTTAACCCGCGTTGGTGAATACGGGTGTTAATCCTCTATATAATAAAAACCTAAGTCATGTGAATGTCAACACTTCCGGGCTGCAAATAAACAAACACTCAACGCCCCAGCGCTTCACGCCAACCTCCGTAGCCAAGCGCTTTGGAGAAAAAAGAAAAAAAAACTTGGAAGAGCATGCAAGTCCGAAGTTGCTTCGATTTTTCATATTTCATCCATTTGACCGCGTATGTCTTGTTTATGGAATATTTATAAGAATACGAGTGTGAATTAAAAAATGCTTATCTCACCCTTTGAAAAATTATACATGCATTATGAATGCTCTGTAAGTTGACCTTTCTTTTTCCAAGCTAAAGCATTTATTTGTGAAGTTTTATGCATATACCATTTACAGTAAAGCATCGTTTATACGACGATCACTTATACAACGTCATGAGGCGCCTGATTAATGTCCCACTGATTAAGGTCCCGGTACGTCATTTTGACGTCACAAGAAACCGGGATATAAATCCAGTACTTGAGCATTTCACTTTTCACGAAATCCTGATTAACGTCCCACTGATATACGTCCCGCTATCAGATCGGGACCTAAATCCAGTCACAGAGAATTTTACTTTCGTCGAGACCCTGATTAAGGTCCCACTGATTAAGATCCCGCTATACGTCATTTTGACGTCACAAGAAACCGGGATATAAATCCAGTGCTTGAGCATTTCACTTTTCACGAAACCCTGATTAACGTCCCACTGATATACATCCCGCAATCAGACCGGGACCTAAATCCAGTCACAGAGAATTTTACTTTCGTCGAGACCCTGATTAAGGTCCCACTGATTAAGATCCCGCTATACGTCATTTTGCTGAAGTCAGAGTAGATGGGACTTAAATCAGGGGGACTTAAATCCAGTGCTAAAGCATTTTACTTGCGACGAAATCCTGATTAACATCCCTATGATATATATCCCGGTACGCCATTTTGAGGACGTCACAGTAGATTGAAACTTAAATCAGTGCTAGGAACACATTTGTTTTTTCGCAAGAATTCCTAATTTACGACCTCATGATATATGCTCCCACATGCCATTTTTATTCAAAACAAATGGGATTCATGTAGGAAAGGTCACTAAATGTCTGTATTATAACATATTATTATTATTATTAATATTATTAAGTATTACTGTTATTATTGTTTACTATTACTATTATTATTATTTTATTTTCTCTACCTCGTGCTTTTATCTGGAATATATTTCTCATGACATCATTGATGATTTATTAGGATAATAATGAAAAAATTTTCTTTCTATTAATTACATACTTTAAAATCAGCTTGGAAAATGTATAATTTTTAAAATACACCAGCTTCTCGCGCTTTTATAACGATGTTATAGAATATAGACAATATTTATCATTTTTTATTTATCATTCATATTTATCATTTTATTTCATTAGTTAAAAAAATTTCCGTCTGTTTACCAGAAACATTCAGAATTACGATACTGAAAATACTGTACTTTAAAATTTTACGCTTAACCCATTTTCGGCCAAAGGTTCGTATACGAAACATTTCGATAAATATTTTTTTTTAACACTGTGACACATTTTTTTCAAGAATTTTATTTTTCTTCTATTTTTTAAGGCTTTTGAAGACATCCATGAAATATTAGTAATTCAATTGGAGTAAACACTTTATCTTAAAAAATTTTCAAAATACGCTAGAGTTTTAATTTGAAACGCCTTTGACAAATTCGACTTTTTAAAAATATATTATTATTCCAATTGAAATGAATTATATGTTTTTAAAATAGATTAAAGTTGCAAATTCTGTATATGAAATAAGAATAAAACAAAAGTCATAAAAATATTATTCATATTCATATTATTCATTATAAGAAATAATATTTTATATTATTATATAAAATATTATTTCTTATATAAAATATTATTTTTCATGCACGAATCTTTTTTTGTGTCTTAATGTATGTAATTTAAGCATATTTCAATAAAAATAATGCTACATTTTATAAAATTTCTGTGCTTGGCCTAAAATGGGTTAAAGGCCAGGCACATATAGCACTAACTTCTTTCGGTCAGGCGTCGCTATTTTTGATCTTTCTTATCGGCGCTTTGATGTAGGGGAGACTGGGGTACAATGGACCACGGGGTACAATGGTCCACCCCCTATTTTTGATATTAATTCTGTTTTTGAAAGCTTCATATTTTAGTATATAGATGACAGTCATGAAGTAGTAAAAAGAAGTTTGAAACCATGTGCATAGCTGCCATTTTAGTCATTTTATGCTTGATAATTGATTTGACACAGGAGGAGTAAGGCAAAAGTAAATACTTTCAGTGAAACATATCTTCATTTATTTATTACAGATTTGTAATTTGAAAGATATTGTGTGACAAAATAAAAAGGTAAGACAATGCATTATTATATTTATTATAGCTAAAATAATAGAATTCTAAATTTCTTTTTTTATCATCAAGTTTTTGTCAAACTTCCATATGGGGTACAATGGACCATCAGAAACTGGGGTACAATGGACCATGATCCATTGTACCCTAGTTTTGTATCTTATGTTTTTAAAAGTTAAATATTGTATGTGAAATTCAGAATTAATAAATTATTTTACTTCTGTGTGTAGATTAATTAATGATTCATGTTGTGTAATGCATTTTTGAAATATTTATCTGTGTAATATATGCTTTCAAACATAAAAATTAGCCCAAATTAAGAATTAATAAATTATTTTATTTCTGTGTGTGAATTAATTAATGATTCACGTTGTGAAATGCATTTTTGAAATATTTATCTATATAACAAAAGCTTTCAAATTTAAAAATTAATCCAAATTGAACACCAAAATTAGTAAACAAAACATTTTGTGCATTTGAGGGGTTTTTTTTTTAATTTCACATGATTTGTTAATTTAATATTCCTGCACTTATGTATACATGCATCTATAATGAGCAGTGTTCTCGCTGTCATTTGACCAACGTTAGTAATTTGGCTAATTAAAAATAAAAAACATTCGCCAAATGAGAAAAGTATTAGCAAAATAGATTCACCGTGTAGCACAAATAAATAAATAAATAAATAAATAAATAAATAAATAAAAGAAAAAAACCTTTAATTTTTTAATGCATTTTCTTTTTTTTTCAATATGTTCTAAAATAACCCAAAATTTTTATTATTTCGACAGAGATTGTTATTAATCTAATTTCAACTATGCGCTACAAATGTAAAAAATGTGTATACATTAAATATATATGCAAATGTATGAAGAACGATAAAGAAAAAAAAAGAAGAAGCAAAAATTGGGCACTAGCAATTTGGCGAATCTAATCGCTTGTTTACTCGCCAAATGAAGCATTTAGTCGCAATTTGGCGCATTGGCGAGCGACAGCGAGAACACTGATAATGAGTTATATTTAAATAAAATAATAAAATGAGAAAAACAAAAATATATATCTACCTATTAGTTTGTGTCTGGATGTAATAATTAAATAAGGTAAAATTCATTAAAAAAGTACAGATGATGTAAAGTAGACAGGAAAAATTTATTATATTTTTTCCTTAGTCATATATTTAGATATTTCTTATTATAAAAGTTTATATTTAACTTTAAGTGGCATCATTGGACAAAAAGATTATATATCATTTTTCATATTTCTTTTAGCAATGCCAAGAAACAAGCCTAGGAAAACCAATAGAGGTTCTGTGCCACATAAAGTTGTGGAACAGGCTTTAAAATGTATTGTAGAAGATAATAAACCTAATTGTTCAATCTGCGACCGGTATAATGACTTAATGATAAAAAAAATGAAGAAAAAAAATGTTACTTTAGTTAGAACTAAAAGAGTGAATAAACAAATAAAAATTAATAATAAAATGTGAATAAACAAATAAAAATGAATAATAAAATGTGAATAAACAAATTTGTTATAGTTTATCTTTCTTATTGTTAAAAAATGAACTACACTGATATATTTTTATTCAAATTAGAAGTGGTCCATAGAGCCCCATGCTGTGGACCATTGTACCTCGGCATTGGGGTACAATGGTCCACTTTGTTACTTGCTATTTAAAAAAATATATTAAAAAAAGTATGCATAATTATTATTTTTGAGTGGATGCAGTATAAACTTTAATATATAGGTAACATGCATGTACTTTATCAAAAGAAAAAAATCAATACTTTAAGAATAAACAGTCAAAATTTACAAAAGTGTACCATTGTACCCCAGTCTCCCCTATAAATTGCTATTTCAGTGCACTGAATCTGAACTTCAAGACAGAAATCGAACTGGAAATCAGTTGACAGCTTTACGGCTGAAGATGGGGGAGATAAACTTTCCCTTCCTTTGTCAATTCGGTAGAGTCAGTCCCTCAAAAATCATTTAAAGATGTTTCAAAACTACCAAGCTTTTGTTCCGTTCGGAAACAAAGAAAGATTTATTGCTCTTTTAGTGTAATAAAAAATAATGCTGTTTGCCCGCAGCCTTATATTTTATGTTATGA
This sequence comes from Maratus speculifer, assembly GCA_964019185.1. NCBI lineage: Eukaryota > Metazoa > Arthropoda > Arachnida > Araneae > Salticidae > Maratus > Maratus speculifer. The sequence goes on from OZ025298.1 coordinate 251,806,407, forward strand.
TTAATTTTTAGATATTTTCAAGAAAATATATAACTTTTGCATAAAATACAGTCGACTCTCGTTAATTCGAAATCAGATAATTCGAATCTTCGCTTAATTCGAACTAAACATGAAGTCCCGAAATTTTCAATGGCAAAATAACGTTAAACATTTTCATTAATTCTAATTCATTTTATCTTGACTTCGTTTAATTCGAACTAACGAGAATTCCGATTTTTCATTCTTCCTTTCTTTCTCACGAATTTCAGACCATTTGAATAACTTTCTTTCCCATACATTTGACATCCACTTTCTTAGTGCCTCGTCTGTCCATCAGTGACGCTTAAAAATTTTCTTCCATTGTGCTTGTTTCTAATCACTTAATTGGTTTACGTATTTATACATTCTAATTTAATATTAAGTCATATTCTGATGATAACAGACGAAATAAGTTTTTTAAAAAAACACTATAACATTAATTCCTTTGTAAGAGGACCATATTAAGCATGTTTTCATTTCATACTTTCCATAATTCGAACATTTCTTGTGGTTCCGACGAGTTCGAATTAACGAGAGCCGACTGTATGTTTTTTTTCTGAATTATCGTGCATATTTTCATGTTATTATTATTTTTAATTTTTAAATTGTTTCTTTGGTACTTTTTTAGTGTAGAGGTCTTGACGAAATAAAAAAAAATAGACTTGTCAAAAAAAAAAAAAAAAAAAAAAAAAAAAGAAAAAGAAAAAGAAAAAGAAAGAAAGAAAAAACGAAATTTGGCATCATATTTTTCTTGAATCTTGTTCTCTTTTATTAGAAATTTGTTTTATTTAAAAAAAAATCACATCCTTATATCCTTATATCTATATTATAAAGGCCAAACGTATCTGTGCGTAACGCATACGTCATTTTGCGCATAGCAACACTTTCAAATTTTAAATGAATTTCGGTATTGAAATTTTTGCTACTAAAAATTTTTTAATTTCTTAATGTTGCATATTTTCAATTTTTACACCATCGTGTAGGAAAAAAGATGTACTTTTAAATGAAATTTGTTTGAAAGCTGTATCTTAATTTGTTTTTGAAATATCAATTTTTTTGTATCTTTTAATAACTCCTTTCTAATTGTGGCAACAGGAGTACTCGATTTCTATTTGAAGCAAAGGAAAAAAGTAAAAAAATTGAATGCTGTATCTTTATGTTGCCATTTCCTCATTAAAAGGGAAAAAATAGAAATTTAAATATCTTCTGTTATAAATCCCGGTGAATTTTGACTTCTTTACACAATTTGATTTACACGTAAAATAATATCAACAGTTTAATATCTATTTCAGCTAATAGCACCGAGACTACAAGTTTTGAATCAAAATTATCAAATTAAAATGCCAATTTTTTTTAAAACGTGAATACAGATGTGAAATGTACATTTGTAAATTTTGATATGGTGGAAATGATGCCGGGCTTAGATTTCACAAAAAAAAAGAAAAAAAAATTCTGTGATTGAGTCAAAGTTGAATAAATTTCGCTTTTTATTATTTTGGAATACTAGCATTAGAACTTTAATTAATAACTTTATCATAATAACATATCTTTATTATTTTTTACTGCTTACATATGCGATTAAAGTTTAATTTTAACAATTTCTACAACTGCGTTTTATATAAATAGTATTTTGTTAGTTTGACGATAAATATCGTTTGTTTAAGACTTAGACGTACCAATATAAAATGCATTTTTTACTATAATTAATTTTGTAGGTTTATTATAATTTAATGAAACAGTTCCTTCTTAAACATTTTCTTTCGTCAAAATTTGACGGGTTCTGCCTTGTCTATATTAATATTATAAAGAGGAAAGATTTATTTGATTGTTTGTTTGTTTGAATTGAATAGGCTCCAAAACTATTTGACGGATTTGAAAAATTCTTTCACCGTCTGAAAGCTACACTATTTCCGGTGAACATAAGCTATATTATATTTAAAAAAAAAAAAAAAAAAAAAAAAAAAAAAAAAAAGGGATCCTCATTAAAATACCAATAATGCAACCCAAGGTGTAGAAAAATGACCTTAAAATTAACTTACATCGCGTCCGCTGCGAATACTATTGGTTATCTATACTAATATTATAAAGAGTAAAGATTTGATTGTTTGTTTGTTTGACTTGAATAGGCTCCGAAACTATTTGACGGATTTGAAAAATTCTTTCACCGTCTGAAAGCTACACTATTTCCAGTGAACATAGGCTATATTATATATAAAAAAAAAAAAAAAAAAAAAAAAAAAAGGGGATTCTTACTAAAATGCCAATAATGTAACTCAAAGTGTATAAAAATGACCTTAAAAATCCTTACACCGCGTGCTCTGCGAATACTATTGATTATAATGTATATACATAAAACAAAGTCGGGTTCCTTACACCATTTATAACTCAAGAACGGATGTATCGATTTTTATGATATTTTGTATGAAGGTATCTGAGACCTTAGATCAACATATAGGCTACTTTTTACCCGACTACCTAAAAGAAGGGTAATGTTTTAGTAGTTGAATTTAATGGGATGAAGTGTCAGTAACAATTTCCGGTGTCAGTAGTGGCACGGGACTGGGCGACTTGCTCTACCCGTAGAAAAGCGAGGGCGGGCTGCTAGTATATTATAAATGTGATAGTGTGTCCGAAAGTTGGAATGAAATTGGCTTCAAAACGGATAGATTAATGACTTTGAAGCTTTGCTTATAGATAAATTATAGCCCGGAAATGAACATAGGCTATAATTTTATTCATTTTATTCAAATATTTTCCTTAATAATTCAAAATTTCATTATTTTTCATACAGAATCAATAGGCATTTTTTAGGTAAAATTTAACCATTTTCCTTTCTTGTTGTCAACCAAATAGAAATTTGGAATGATAATTTCTCAGCGTCAGTAAATTTTCAACTAAGCAATTTCCGTGCAAAAAAATTAAAAGAAAAAAAAAATTAAAATAAAATAAGTATGACGTCATATTTTAAAAAGAAATAAAGAGAGTATTTTTTGTTATATATTAAACATGTATATTTATTTCATTAACAAGAATTTTTCTGTCAAAAATGGCGGCATAATTAGGAAAAAAATATTGAATGAAAAGGAATAATATTATTAATGAAATATTTCACATGGAAAAATGTGACGTCATTGTTGAAATAAAAGAGGTACCTTATAGTAGTCGTTAAAAATACAAGAGGCATGAATATCAGTAGCTAATGGAGCTAGATAAATAATGACGCCAGATTTAAAATGAATGAGCAAATTTTTTACTTATACTAATTAATAAGTTATAAGTTACATACAAATGAAAATTTTTATTCAAAACTCATAATTATTAAAAGAATTTTTTTTTTTTTTTTTTTTTTTTTGGAAAAAGGCGGAAAATATAAATACTAATCAATATATTTTTCACTCTATTTTTTAACACTTTCCAAGAAAGTTGAAAAGTTATTATGCCTTCGGTTTGACTGTCCATCTTGCCGCTTTCTAACTTTAGTAAATTTCATAGCAATCCGAGTAGCCATGAAATTTTTGTACTTTAATAACATTTACCTTAACACGGATACCTACTGAAAATGATGTTTCTACCATGATTAGTTTGTTTTTAGAGATTGCCAAAAATTTCTTTACATTACGGCATTATGTGGAAAAATCATTTCAATTGAATTTTAACGATATTACACCCTGTGAACAATATTACACCCTGTTGAAATTTATATGCATCAACAAAGTGCACCAAAATATTCATTCACCTGTCAACGATATTACACCCTGTTCAAATTTATATGCATCAACTCACTACACTAAACTACACTAACTACACTAAAATATTCATTTTGTAAAGTATGCAGTGAAAAGGACAATAGGAAATGATATTTTCAATGAAATATTTCACTTGGAAAAATATGACGTCATTGTTGAAATAAAACAGGTACTTTATAATTCTAATGGCTCTACTTTATAGTAGTCGTTAAAAATACAAGGGACATGGATATCAGGAACTATTGGAGCTCGATAAATAATGACGTCACATTTAAAATGAATGGGAAATATTTTGTACTTATGCTAATTAATAAGTTATAAATTATATACTAATGAAGATTTTCTTTCAAAATTCATAATTATTAGTGGAACACATTTTTTGTGTGGAAAAGGGGAATAAAACTGATTAATTTACTTACCCATCATACGTAATATACGGTAAGTTTTGCTATCGTTTTGAAAATCGAAGTAATTTTTTTAGCGGATTTACACGTTTCAGACACTAGAGATTCCTAAAAACATATTTTTTAAAAAAAATTTGCCGTCCGTCCGTCTGCCTGTGTGTCAGTAAACGCTCTATCTCCCGAACAAATTGAGATAGAGACTTGAAATTGTGTATGTACTTAGTATGTAAGAATGGGACGAAGCCTATTGAATATCAGTAACCTCGATTATCCGGATCTATTTTTTTCGGACTCTCGAAAAATTCGTTCTGATGGAAGGTATATAAAAATTTTCGATTTGTTTTATTTTAAGGAATGGATGTAAAAGAAACTGTTAGTCAATATGGCTTTTATTTTTGGAATTATAAGGATGTTTCTTTTATGCAGTTCGGTACTACTTGAGTAGTTCGGCGTTTAATTTAATTTATCGAAATGGGTTCATCAGCAATTCATGACGACAGCATTACTATGTGTATTAAAATATGTAAAGATACTCTTAAACTTTGTTTTGCAATTGCAACGCATTTTGCAAATAGTTTAAACATGTTTTATTTTCATATATTTATCGCATATCCATGATGGGTAAGTATTATGGTGGACCTTAACGACTAGTTTTCTTTAAAATTAAAAAGAATATAATTTCAATTCGTATAGATCAGTGCTGTATCAGATTTTTGGCACCCTTTTGAATGTTTCCTATTGCTAATATTTTTTAAAAAATAAAATTCCATTTAAAAATGCTTTATTTTAAATCCTTGATATTTGCTTGAGATATATTTTTGAAAACTATGAAAGTAAATTACAATCATCAAAAATGAAAATGTGTTTTATTAATTTAATCATGTGTTATTGCGTATCTTCACTAATTTACAATTATTCTTTATGCAAAATGCTATGGAAAGTATGGCAAAGGAAATTGGTAAAAGTTGAAATAAATTAATATGGCTAAGATGTGAAAAGTAGAAAAAAAGCGCATCCCTTTCCCCTCCTTCATGCAGGAATGTTAAACTTTTTTTTTTTTTTTTTTTTTTTTTTTTTTTTTTTTTTATTACACTATATACTGTCATTTTATCACTCAGACTTTTATTAAAATTTTAGGCATTTTTCTGAAATTGTTTTAAAAAATCAATAAAATTGTACAAAATGACTTCCATCAATAAAAGTTCTTTCAAGACATTTCTTCGAAACCATCCATGGATTGGTCACTGACATCCTTTCTGTTTTTGTGCTTTTTATAATGTCATATTTTCACCTCCAAAATAAATTAAGGAGTATCTACTCATCACAAAAAACAACTTTTAACAATGCCTCTGATTACCATTTTATTTCAATTAAAAATTAGATTAAAGTCATTAACTCCTTCCACTTCAGAAATCTTTGAGATAACATCTCAGTGAAAAATGTATTTCGAACTTACTTTGACTTATAGTTATTTGATTTTTCTCTTTTTTACACGAAACTCTAGGGACCCTGCAACGGTATTGCATTTGTATGTGTGCCTATTTTTTTCTGAGAGACAGCTGGGTTGTGTATTGTCCTTACAGTTTATATAGAAGAACTCTTAGAGCGCTATTTCACGGGTTCCGGGCTCGATTTTAAGGATTGCACACTTTTCACTCTGTTGGTCTACACTTTGTTAGCAATGTGATGATTCACATAATAAATATTCAATAATTTCAAGCGCCATTTCATTGTTGAAAATTAATTACAAATATATATGTGGTTACCGATGCTTGGTTTGTTTGTGTCTCAGGTCACGCCTCAGAATTGTGCGCTCCTGAAGACTATTCAATCTTGTATTATAGTTGCAGCCTTACCAACATATGCGAGTGAGAGATGGCTAGACCGTGTATCATCCTCGTAGCTTAAATGGTAGAGCCACGGCCAGACTTCATGCGCTGACTATTAAATCAGTCCGGCCATGGTAGAGCGCTTGGAGCGCTATATCAAGAGTTCCAGGTCCGATTCCCGGCTTACATATTTTTCACTCTCATGGTGTACGCTTTGTTAGCAATGTGATAATTCACGCTATTCAATAATTTCAAACGTAATTTCACTGTTGAAAATTAATTAATTATATTTATTCTTTCGGCGTTCAATTTTTCCATTTAACCCTTTAACGTTCATTGGTTTCGCCACGAAACCACAAAATTTTAATTCCGATATGCAACACTAACACCGGTATTTTTATCTAAAAATACATCTTTTATTATGCATGTGAAAAATCACGTTTTCTTATTTAGAAATATACTTGTTCTTAATTACCGGTGTCATTCATTTATTTCGACATCTTAGCAATGAAAATGCTTTGATCTTTAAAGGGTTAAGGGGGCTCAGGGGTTGAAAACTTTTCAAAAAATCGTTTTTTTTTATGATACAATTTGATTATTCATTTAATTCTTCACTCAATGCAAGAAACCGCATTAAAATATTTGCATTTTTAACGGAGTTATAAGCATTTATGTATCAACAATTTCATTGCCGCATCCATATAATTTCAACTTTAAGTCGCGTTTTCTCAAAACTTGTTTTTTGATGACTAACACCAAGATTTAAAAAAAAAAAACTATTTAATAAAATGGCTTTTTTTTTTTTTTTTTTTTTTTTTTTTTTGCATGCGTATTACATTATTATCTAGATTATGAATTAATATATTTTAGATAGTTTAATATTTTGAGTATTTTAATGGAAAAAAGTTGTACTTTTTAGGGGTTTTTTTAATTTTCAACTTTGAGAGATTTTTTAATACTGTTTTTATTAAGTGATAGTTATATCCTTAATTCATAATCTAGATTATGATGTTACATGTATGCAAAAAAAAAAAAAAAAAAAAAAAAAAAAAAAAAGCCATTCTATCAAATAGTTTTTTTTTTAAAATCTTGGTGTTAGTCGCCAAAAATCAAGTTTTGAGAAAACACGACTTAAAGTTGAAATTATATAGATGCGGCTATGTAAATATTGATACATAAATGTTTATAACTCCGTTAAAAATGCTAATATTTTTATGCGGTTTTTTGCATTGAGTTAAGAATTAATTGAATAATCAAACTAGATCATTAAAAAAAAGGATTTTTTTTTTGAAAAGTTTTCAACCTCTGTGCCCCCTTAAGTGTTTTTTTCTCTCTAAATAATTAAAATATTTTCAAAGTTTCTTAGTTTTTCATAATTCACGTCTAAATAAAAAATTTTACGCAATTTTTTACATTCAATATTTTCTACATGTGATCATTTAGTTATTAATTTCATTTCAGTTTTTAATAGCCTCGTGTTAATGGATTTTTATTTGAGAACAAAGTGTAATTATTTGCGCTGTTTCTTTGAACACCTGGCGGCGCGGCGGTATAACTATGAAACCACTCAATTTCAATTCCCGAACACCACATTGTCATCATGTCTAGTAAAAGAAAATTCGGTTTATTGAATTCCAGCAAAATACCTTTTTCTTAATTTCAAATAAAGTTATTTTCAAATTCCGTTGTCAATCATAAATTCCAACACTTAAGCAATGAATTTGCTCTGCACCACAAAGTGTTAATCAGTATAAAACATTTGCCTTTTTTAATTAACCCATTAGTGCCTAGCGTCTCTTTTTAGGGACGCTTATAAAAAAGGCAATAAAGCATATTTCACACCAGTAAATACAAGAGATAAATAAGCATTATTTTTCACGAGACAAATTCCTCAATAAATTAAGATAAAATTTATTTGTCTTTTAAAAGTGGTGGGAAACCCAAAATTTCATTTTTAATGAAAAAAATAATTTGGGCATTAATGGGTTAATAATATTTAGCCTTGAAATTGTGGATTTTGATGTATGTTTTCGTGTATGGAATGTAAAAGAAATTGTATAAAAATTCGAGTGACTTTTAACATGTTTGTTTTAAGATTCAATTTAAATTATTTTTTAAAAACACACTCAAACTATACCTATAATTTTCCAATACACTGTGAGGTATATCACTTTCACTGAACATATATTTGGCTTTAAAATATATAAATTAAGATTAAGATAAAAAGATTTAACGGGCCTACCGGCCCGTTATAAGGACTTAAACAAAACGATAAAATATCAGCTATTTTCATTGAATATGGCTTTAACGAGAATAAATATAAATGTACGTCATGAGCCGATATTAGTTTGACAACATCAATACAGAAATGTAACTTGTACATTGTAGAGATCGACATAAGTCAGTTACTTTGTCTGACTCGAGCTGAATATTTTTTAAGATTACTCGTGCTGGGCAATGCTATTGATTATTTTTTCATTTCCGTTATTTAAAATAAATTAAAATGTCACTCAATATAATTTTGGTCGACGGGATGACTGCCAAAATATCTGGCAGCCTTTAAATGTCTGCGCCTCGGGGCGATTGCCCCTCCCCCCTCATGCCCCGCGCTGTACGGCATTGTAATACTATAATAAATTTATATCACATTAATTGGCACTATAATTAGCGATTTAATATAATCAGTCACATTTATTCCGGGAGGGACGAATTGTTTAAACGAAGCATCCTTATAACTCCAAAATTAACAATCCTATGAAATAACAATTTGCGGCGTCGGATTAAGCGTCTCATTTCGCATTCAAATATATCTTTGAATCGAAAATTGAATGATATACAGAGCCAGGAAAAATCTCCGTAATATTGACGTAACCTGTTTTTTGATTGCAAATATCTCGACAACTAATAATCCGATGGACTCGGTTCTTGTTGTCAATTTTTTTTCCATTTTATGGCCTTTAACGTCCATCACTTGAAATTAAAAAAATCAAAAAAATTTTATGTATTTTTTATGAGAACGGGTTTTTCGAGGGTACGAAAAAAATAATTCCGGATAATCAAGGTCACTGAATATTATCCGGATAATTGGGGCTTGTTTGTACTCGCACATAGTAAGTCCATACAAAATTTCAAGTCTCTATCTCAATTTGTTCGGGAGATACAGTAGGTTATCCCGTCGACCCAAAAACTATCGCCAAACACTTAGAAAAAAAATATGCCGCCTTCACCTAGAATGAATAGTTAGTCACTTTCTAAATACCTAAACTAGAAATATAGATGTCCAAACTATGCGAGTAGGGTAAACAACTAAGCTGAATAGGCGAAATGACTTGATATTTCTAGTCTCTTGTTTTCTAGGAGACGAAACGACATTGAACCGTTTCAGTAGCGATAAATTATCGCTTGATTTTAGGAATGGTTTCTTAAGCTATAATTATAGTTACTAAATCAGATCTCTTGTATTCGCATCTATTTGAAGAGATTTTTAGATAAATTTGATAACAAAAATATAGGAAAACGTTCTTGAATTCTAGTAAGAGACTCTGGAACTCTCTAAGAAATGGAACTAAAATTTATAGGGATGACATGGAACTATTTTTTCTAGAGCCATTACTTTGATTCTATATGCCAGAACCATATTTTTTTCTCAGTGAATTATAAGATTGAATGCCGTCTGTCCGTCAGTGACGCTTTATATTTTTCTTCCATCGAACTTGTGTCTAATCTTTTATTCGGTTTAAGTATTTATACATTCTTAAGCGATTAGAATTATAAGATACATTATGAGTGATTTCGATCACGTCATCACCCGTTTTTCTCCTGCTTTCCAACCGGTTTTTCTGCTTTCGTCGAGAAATGTGCTCAAAAACATCCACTTTGTAGGCTTGGTATAAAAGATCTATTGTGTTAAAAAAAAAAATTGAAATTATTTTAAAAAGAAAATAAAGAACACGCACCACATTTGCCACGCTTTTTCTTAAAAAGTAACAATCCTATCAACTAACAATTTGCTGCGTCGGCTTAAGGGTCTCATTTCACATTCAAATATATCTTTGAATCGAAATTTGAATGAAATACAGGGACGTGAAAATTCGACGTAATATCTGCGCGATTCATTTTTCGATTCTAAATATCTCAACAACTAATGATCCGATCGATAACGTTCTTGGTGCAAAAGTTTTGCTATTTTATCACCTTTTACAACCATACCTTGAAATAAAAAAAATTGGAAATTTTTATATAATTTCCATCAGAGCGATTTTTTCGAGAGTACGAAAAAAATAGTTCCGGATAACCGAGGTTATTGATATTAAATAGGCTTCTTTGTCTTGTTGCATACTAAGTACATACAAAATTTCAAGTCTCTAGATCAATTCGTTCGGGAGATAAAGCGGTACTACCAGGTAATCCCGTCAACCCAAAAACTATCGCCACATTATAAGATTAAATGATAATAATGGATGATATCTCGCTTGCATTGCAATATTTTTATACGATTTTTTTTGCACTGGATAGCTGAGATCGATGTGTATTTTTACTTTTACGATTTCGATTGCAGATATTGGGTTTCGAAATTTGAAGAGAATTTAAAATACAGTTATTTAAATTATGGCAAGAAAAGTTATTTTCACACACACACAAAATGTCTAAAATTGCAAGTGGCCAGTCACCTTTGGCCGTATAGTGTATTACTGTTGATTCTCTCCCCCCCCCCCCCACCCATTTCTCCTAAAAATAAAGCAGCATTTCAACAAAAGTATATATATATATATATATATATATTTTTTTTTTAACCATTTGAAAAATGGTTGTTGTTTTCGGGAGAATGGACCCGATGATGTTACCACTTTTGAATGATGTTACCACTTTTGAATGATGTGGTCACTTTTGAATTTAAATTAATTTCTTTACTTTTAGAAGAGTTTTTTTTTAATTTAAATTAAATTCTTTACTTTTAGAAGAATTTTTATTTGAATAGTAAATTAAAATGGTTAAAATCATTGTAATAAAGGAGAAAACTAACAAATTTAAAAATGGGTAGACGGAAATTAACAGATACGGAAAAAGCCGAAGCCAAAGAAATGAATGAACGTGAATATCGCATTCAATGATATTAAACACAGTCAACATGTATAAGTTGCTTATTAGTTTGGCGATTCGTATCATTTGGCGAAATTGGTCGACGGGATAACTGAGTAATACTGTATTTGGTTTGGCGCAAAAACGTCTTTCAATGCAGAAAATGATAAAATCAAAAGATTATTGAGCCGCTGAAAACCAATTACGTGTTGAAAGGCGATCACGAAAAAGGAAGCAATTTAATGCCGAACCGATTAATTGTAAAACATCATGTCGCCAGGGCGACCAATCCACTAGCCATGGCGTTTTACTATCGGTCGGTTCTAACCAGGAAAATTTGAGTGCCAATAGTGATTCTAACAAGCCGGAAAATGTTATAGCTATTACTCTTGATTTTCCACCACCTAAAAAGAAAACTAAAAAGCAATCGGCTTGGGAAAAACTGGGAAAAAACTTTTTTGATTCGATGTCTGATGGACCCATTCACAGATGCATGTGCTGCGATCGATTTTGGTTTAAAACCTCCATCACCAAAATTCTGCTCTGTAAAATCAAACAATATATGCCAAAGTCTTACAAGTATAACAGTATATGCCAAAGCTGTATTTTAATAATGATTACTTTTGCACCAACAATGTTAAATAGTTTGAAATGTTTCTTTCGTCGCCAACTTTTATGCTTGGCGACAATAGAGTGATATAACTTAAACGAACCGTACCTTCAAATTGCAGCATGTATAAAGTCATTTAAAGCAGTGGCACGGATAATACACAATAAAACAACTGGTATTTAGCTTAAAATGATAGATGAATGTATCGAGTGAAACATTTTTCAAATGGTTGGGGTAATTTCTTAAATTACAATTTTTTTTTTTTTTTTTTTTTTTTTTTTTTTTTGTGGAAAAAATAATCTTATCTAAAAGGCAGGCATTAAAATACTATTTTAAATTATTTCTCATTTTCCCATTTCACGCGCTTTTCTTAATTTTTATGCAATTTTATGCCTGCTTTGCATCTTGAAATAGCAAGAAATATATTTAAAAATGCAATTTGTCTGAAAATCGTATATCATAAATGCTTTTTGCTATTAGTTGGAAGTATAGTAAAATATATTAAATGTAACACATATATTAGATTTTCAATAAAAAATGCAATGCATTTACATTCTGTACACCGAGAAATCTGAATTAGATCACTTGTTTTTAATTGATGTAAATTAATTATTTAATAAACTACCTCATATCTTTCTTTCATTCAGCTTTGAATGTAATAGTATAGTCAAAAACAACTCTTGGTACAAATATATATATATATGTTAATATATACTTTTGGTACTATTATTTAATATATACTTTTATACAACTCTTGGTACAAATATATATATATATATATATATATATATATATTTAATCAGATATTTTTTTCCCAATTTAATTAATTATTAGAATTATAAATCTTGATGTATTTTCAGTTCTTTGTGGAATCACTTCGAAAATACAGGAGAAAGAACGACAAACAACGTTGAAGGCTGGCACAGCAAAATAAACAAGAGAGCTCACAGCCATCATTTAAACATTTATAACTTTGTTCTGCTCCTTAAACAGGAGCAGAGAGAAAATGAAGCTGTAATGCGAATGATGGATGCCGGGCATCAATTTCCAGCTGGGAAACCAAAGTACAGATTACTTGATGCCCATTTAGCTAGTTTAAAAGAGAAAATAACAAGTTGAATGTAGATTCTGCCATTGCAGAATTACGTTTCGCCTCCGATTAGAAAGAAAAAAAAATAAAAAAAAAATTGTAATTTAAGAAATTACCCCAACCATTTGAAAAATGTTTCACTCGATACATTCATCTATCATTTTAAGCTAAATACCAGTTGTTTTATTGTGTATTATCCGTGCCACTGCTATAAATGACTTTATACATGCTGCAATTTGAAGGTACGGTTCGTTTAAGTTATATCACTCTATTGTCGCCAAGCATAAAAGTTGGCGACGAAAGAAACATTTCAAACTATTTAACATTGTTGGTGCAAAAGTAATCATTATTAAAATACAGCTTTGGCATATACTGTTATACTTGTAAGACTTTGGCATATATTGTTTGATTTTACAGAGCAGAATTTTGGTGATGGAGGTTTTAAACCAAAATCGATCGCAGCACATGCATCTGTGAATGGGTCCATCAGACATCGAATCAAAAAAGTTTTTTCCCAGTTTTTCCCAAGCCGATTGCTTTTTAGTTTTCTTTTTAGGTGGTGGAAAATCAAGAGTAATAGCTATAACATTTTCCGGCTTGTTAGAATCACTATTGGCACTCAAATTTTCCTGGTTAGAACCGACCGATAGTAAAACGCCATGGCTAGTGGATTGGTCGCCCTGGCGACATGATGTTTTACAATTAATCGGTTCGGCATTAAATTGCTTCCTTTTTCGTGATCGCCTTTCAACACGTAATTGGTTTTCAGCGGCTCAATAATCTTTTGATTTTATCATTTTCTGCATTGAAAGACGTTTTTGCGCCAAACCAAATACAGTATTACTCAGTTATCCCGTCGACCAATTTCGCCAAATGATACGAATCGCCAAACTAATAAGCAACTTATACATGTTGACTGTGTTTAATATCATTGAATGCGATATTCACGTTCATTCATTTCTTTGGCTTCGGCTTTTTCCGTATCTGTTAATTTCCGTCTACCCATTTTTAAATTTGTTAGTTTTCTCCTTTATTACAATGATTTTAACCATTTTAATTTACTATTCAAATAAAAATTCTTCTAAAAGTAAAGAATTTAATTTAAATTCAAATAAAAATTCTTCTAAAAATAAAGAAATTAATTTAAATTCAAAAGTGACCACATCATTCAAAAGTGGTAACATCATTCAAAAGTGGTAACATCATCGGGTCCATTCTCCCGAAAACAACAACCATTTTTCAAATGGTTAAAAAAAAAAAAAAAAAAAAATCTATAGATGTTTTTTAGAAGGGCGACCCCGTTTAGATTGCAATGAACTAACTTCATTTTCTTGTGTTTATCAATATAATAGCAAACAGAACGGCGTGAAATACCCAATTGAATAGCAATTTCTCTCTGAGACATTGGAATTGCGGAATAATAAAGAGATACAATTTGACGTGCTACTTCTTCATTGACTAGATTCATCAAAAACGGATTTTTTCTTTAGTTTAATCGCTTTTTTATAGACTCTGAGTAAAAGGAAATGCAATTTAACAATAAAACGCGTGGAATCCCGTCGAATTCGACGAGTGAAATGTTTAAAAGACCCGATCGATTCGGTTTTAAAAAAAGCAAAAGTAATTACATTAGTGAATCAATATACTATAATAAATATATTTACAAACTAAATGTCAAATTTGCCAGTTACAATTTTGCATGCAAATATTCGCACATCTTCAGTTAAAATTGTAATCTGATTGCCGGCGAAATTAAGAAATTTTATTTTATATGCACTCACAGAAAAATAGTTTTATTAAAAAGAAAAAAAAAATCATATTTACTATAACATTATTTTCACTAACTGAAGTCATCTGAAAGTAAAATCTCAATCTCAGTGTCCATAATGAAAAAGAAATATTGAAATGTAATATCGGGTACTACTAGGTTATCCCGTCGACCAAGAAATTATCGCCAAACTATAAGATTAAATGCCAATAATGGATGATTGTGAATGTCACATTCAATGACATTAAATACGATTCATGTGTTAAAAATGTCATTAAGTAATTTTTATTTCGACTTTTTATTATATATTTTAATTAATATTCTACTAATATTTGTTTTTTCGTTATTTAAAATAAAAATTATGTCAATATGTATAATTTGGCTATTAGTTTGGCGATTTGTATAATTTGGCGAAATTGGTCGACGGGATAACAGAGTAGTACCTAATATCGTTATGAGTAAAAATGCGATGTTTTAAATAGTGACGTCATTTTTTCTTCAAATGTTTTTTAAAAGTTACTGTTATTAGTAATATGAAAAAGGCACCCGTAATAATATTGTAATTCCCATTTATCTGGTTGATGAATGAATCATTTTCCTCATTTGAAAATTTTCTTATTTTGCTTTAGACATTAATTTTTATCAAATAAAATATATTATATTAAATTATTTTCTGTTATTTTAATTACGTTATTAATATTATTTCTCAGCAAATATATATTTTTTACCTCAATTAGTTCATAACTATACGCAATCCTTTTGGAAAATAAATTTTTATTATCGAGAGAAAAGCTAAACTGAGTTGCCACCATTTTGAACAAATAATGTAAAAAACATTTAAAATTAAAAATAAAATATAAAAATGGAAATAAATTAAAAAATAACTAAAATAGGCACAACTACAAATAAATAGCTTTCATTTAAAAAAATAATTATCAAAATCCGTTCAGTAGAAAATTCAGGGCTGATGACGCGACATTTTTTAGCTTGTCTGAAAGAAATAGCATCGGAGGCTAATAACTGAAGAAATTTCCTTATTAAATTATATGGACGCGGTCAGCAAACTAATACATTTATAATAAATTTGTTTGAAATTTTAAATTAGTGTGGAATTATTTATTTATAAGCTCAAACAAACATATTATATTTGCCATTGCAATGAAAAAAAAAACATTCTATTGGTACGATTGTAATAAATTAAATCTAATTTACTAAATGTAGAACTAGAATTTTGCTCAAGATTTCAATTATTTAGATATTATCTAATTTAGTTACCGTGATGTTACTTCAGTAATGCTGTACTTGTTTTTGCTCTAAATCATCTTTTTTTACACTGTAATTATTGATACCTAAGAATATTTGCATATGTTTTCTTAAATTCACTTTCTTTCTCAATAGCTGAAGATTAATCTCAAAAGTAAGGAGGCTCTTATGTAAATAAATATGCTATTTTATGACTTGCATCGAAATATATTTTAAAAATGTATTATTTCTTAAAACTTCAATTGCATATAAATAACAAATAGTTTTGTGTTTTAAATTTTATTAACATACTTACCTATTATCTGTTATACATTTTCATTCGTATTTTTTAGTTTATTACATTTATAACTATCAAAATTACACAAGTTTGATTTCCAAGATTCAATTCTGAATGTATATAAAATTATTTAGGACTTGGGAAGCTAGAAATTAGAAACTAAGCTTATTTTAAATGAAGTAGCAAACTGCTTCTACTAACTAGGGAACTGCAAGAAGTGTAAGCCACCGATTTTGACGAAAGAGGTATCGTTGGAAATATCTGATCATGAACAGTAAAAAACTTAATAGAACCACCCGTCGAAAATGAGTCGTTTTCGAGATATCCGACAATTTATGTCACGTAGCTCTAGTGCCTACTTAAAGGGGCTCAGGAGTTGAAAAAATTTCAAAAAATCGATTATTTTTTTATGATATAGTTTGATTATTCAATTAATTCTTAATTCAATGCAAAAAACCGCATAAAAATATTAGCATTTTTAACGGAGTTATAAGCATTTATGTATCAATACTTATACATAGCCGCATCCATATAATTTCAACTTCAAGTCGTGTTTTCTCAAAACTTGATTTTTGACAAATAACACCAAGATTTAAAAAAAAAAAACTATTTGATAAAATGGCTTTTTTTTTTTTTTTTTTTTTTTTTTTTTGCATGCATATAACATCATAATCTAGATTATAAATTAAGGATATAACTATCACTTAATAAAAACAGTATTAAAAAATCTCTCAAAGTTGAAAATTTAAAAAAACCCTAAAAAACACAAATTTTTTTCCATTAAAAGTACTCAAAATATTAAACTATCTAAAATATATTAATTCAAAATCTAGATAATAATGTTATATGCATGAAAAAAAAATAAGCCATTTTATCAAATAGTTTTTTTTTTAAATCTTGGCGTTAGTCATCAAAAATCAAGTTTTGAGAAAAAGCGACTTAAAGTTGAAATTATGTGGATGCGGCTATGAAAGTGTTGATACATAAATGCTTATAAATCCGTTAAAAATGCAAATATTTTTATGCGGTTTTTTGCATTGAGTTAAGAATTAAATGAATAATCAAATTAGATCATTAAAAAAATCGATTTTTTGAAAAGTTTTCAACCCCTGAGCCCCCTTAAAGGGGAACCGCAAAAAAATTTAGTCTCGATTTTAACGACAGTGGTATCGCTGAAAAGATATAATTGTGAGGATTAAAAAACTCAATGTAATCACCCATTGGAAATGAGACGTTTTCGAGATATCCGACAATTTGTGCCACATAACTAATGCTGAAAACTGTATAAGTAGTCGGATATCTTGTACTGCGACATAAATTGTTGGATATACGGTCATTCTGATAAGGCACCTCCATAAATTTCGGGGTTCATTGGTTGAGTATAAAGGGTAAGAACAAAGGGGTTCGCTCCTAATTTAGGCAAATGCATTTTCCATGCAGAAATAACCGATTAGCTTGAAATTTTGGATATGAGTTACGGCTGTACGTTGATAATTTTGGATGTTCTTTGGTTAAGTATAAAGGTGAACAGACGATTCATATTCGTCCTTAAATTACATAAATGTGTTTTTATGCAGATTTATCCGATTTTCTTCAAATTTTGGATACGGGTTCTTTCTGATAAGGCAAATACCTGAATAATTTTGGAAGTTTAACGATTAAGCATTAAGGAAGAAATCAGGGATTGCCCCTTCAAATTACATAAATGAGTTTTTATGCAGAATTATCGGATTTGCTTCGAATTTCAGATAATTTTTGCTTTTGATAAGGCGTATCTCTGATTAGTTTTGGGGGTTCAATGATAAAGTATAAAGGTGGGAAATGGGGAAGTTAATCCCTTCACATTGTTTATCGAGGGGAATTATTCTTTCAAAAAATTAAGGCTATATTAAACAATCAGAGGCCTGCACGGGCTGGAATTTCCAGGACCGGGCCCAGACCAGCTCATTATAAAACTCAAAAGCTCGGTCTGACCCGCACACAAATCGGTGAAAACCGGCCCGGAAAGTTCTGGCCCCTTCACAATTTCTACTATTTCTAAAACATTCAGTTTTTATCGTATAATTAAGATTTTTTTAAAGAACGTCAAATCCTCTTCTCTTTCTTTACATAATTTTTAAAATTTTAACATTCAAATAAAAAATTAATTAGGTTTAGAATAAAAGAAAATTAAAAGCATCGTAACTTTTGAAGCTGTATAATAAAAGTAGATTTAAAAAAATATTTCTATGTCATTTTATTAAAGATTTCAAATCCAAATTCATTCTCAAATCTAAAGGATCTAGTTTCCGAATACATTTCTGAATTCATTTCTTTTTCTTTCATGCATCAGATATTTTTATTTATAAACTATGTAATCAAATGGCGACAACAACATCCATTTTTTGATACAATCAATTTATAAAATACTGTGAAAGTTAGCGTTTTGAATAGATTTCCGCAAGTGACCGCAAGGAAGAAATATCTGAAACTATTTGACAAGAATCTCTTATATCTCAAAAAGGTTATATTTTATTTACCAAAAATGAAAACACTATTCGATTTCAAATTCCCGAAAGAAATTTATTTCGATTCGACCCGGTGTCAAAATTAAAAGTTCAGCCCGAGCCTGGCTCGGTCTCTTCATAGTTTCTCAGTTCACGGCCTGTACAAATATCAAGGAAAACAGTGCGTGTGAGGCCCAATGTGGACCGACTCAATTTCGACAAAAAATTCAGGCTTTAATTAAAATACAGTTGAGATTCCTTTAAAGAATATTATTGTGTGTATACATAATAGACATCATTCAAAATTATATGATGTGGATTAGTTTTCTTGGCTTTTAATTCTTTTTTCTCTGTCATTGATTTTTACGAAGCAAACCTTCTAAAAGATAAATTATGCCATCAAAAAGCAATGTATTTTATAGTTATAACTTCAAATAGATGTATATACCTATATATATATATATGTATATATATAACCATTAATATTATTACAATATATGAACATGAACCATTGAATTTAATAAATTATAGTACATTAAACATGGAAGTAAAATATGAATATGAATACAAATGGGATTTGTATTCATAAGTATTTATCAGCATCAAATTAGTATAAGTTAGAAATAATAATAATAATAATAATAATAATAATAATAATAATAATAATAATAATAATAATAATAATAATAATAATAATAATAATAATAATAATAATAATAATAATAATAATAATAATAAAAGAGCACAATCTTAGAACATGTATTTTTGACTAAAATACAATAGTTATGTTTCGGGAAATAAAAAAAAAAAAATATTTTGAATATATGATTTTTTAAAAATAAGTTACTTCCTTTTAAAATTTATATTTTAAAAATTAATATTAAAAAAGTCCTGTAAACTATATTTTTCATTAAATAAATGAAAAAGTTTTGAAATTCGAAAAATATTGTTTAGAGTTCAATTTTAAACTACCCCACTTAAAATAATAATAATAATAATAATAATCATTTAAATTTTTATAAAAATTTTATGAGAAATTTTGGGATGTGATTTTGATTGCAAATTATATTTTTAACCACCACAGACGAGGGAAAGAAATAAAATTCTAACTCAATAAATATATTTTTTAAAGATTTCCTGGAACTGTTTAAAGTAACATTATATCTTGAATAACTCACTTTTCAATTTGTGTCTAAAATTTTTTCTTTCCTGTAGTAAATTTAGAAGGGAAATATGATTCAGGACGGAGCTATTTGTTTTACTGTCACAAGGACAAGTCCATTACAATGAAGAAAAGAAATATATTAACGATATTTTAATTAAAGCAATATATTAATAATTATTTTTATAATAATATAATTATTATATTTATTACATATTATAATACTTAATAATTTAATTAAACATATTTGATAAATTTCTCATCTTAAAAGAGACTTAGAAAAATTTCGCGTATAGTAATTTCCGTAAAAACTTTGCAAAAGTGTTTGATTGTAGCCAAAAAAAAAAAAAAAAAAAAAAAAAAGTTAAAAATATTTAAAAAATAATAATAACAAAATAAAATAAAAAATAAAAAAACATTACATACGCATTTTTTTTTTTTTTTTTGATTGGATTTTTTTTTCCTCAAGAACTTTTTAAACAAACACTATAAATTATTTATTTCAAGGAAATTTTTCAGAAGAAGAAAAAATTAACCTTTTTGGCCTGTTGGATTGGATACAATGATAGTGAAAAAGGATTATTACCCACCGGGTAGGTATTTATTTTTGGAATATATAGCTGAGTATTTGCAAAAGACTAAATTAAATAAATATCCAAGAATTGGCTATTTTCATATTTTATCGTAAAAAATTCTTAATATCGAAAAAATTCTTGACAGCTTAAGTTGCAATGTTTCCAGTACTATAATATCTTTCACTTTGATTACAGAAAAATACCCCTTTTTTCTCCTACTGAATGAATGTCACTATCTTTTAGAATCAACATCATGCGTAAACCCTTACGAAAATAATAGTGAAAAATGAACTCATGGTGAAAAACTATTATCTCAAAAATCTATGAGATGTTACAGGAATAAGATATAATAAGTTTCTATGGAAAATTGTGGCAATTACTGAAAAAGCTTAGCTGCCTTATAAGTTATTTTTTTTTTTTTAAATAGTGTGTTTTAACTTTTTGACTGTCCCTGTAAATAAAGTAATCATGCTAGAAACTTCATTTTCAAAAGGAATCATTCTAGGTTATACATAAGTAATTTCCTAAAATTTCATGGCAATCCGAGTATATTTACCGGAGTTAGAGTGCGGACTTTCGGCCAGACAAACCGAAAGCATAAACACGTTAAACTTTGCAGGAAAGTTTTAAAAGCTTACTTTTTCTTCTTCCAGGCATCAAAATGGCTGTTGAAATAGGTCCTCTCTAGGCAAACCTACTATTTAAAAGAACGATTAATCTTTCTTCCTCTAATCCTCTTCCTGCGTGGTGGGGAAAATCTGATGAATGGTTTTCTTATTGTTTAAGAACAAAACCCGTGCCCAGCGTTGCAGAATCTGTCCGGTAGAGGGGTAGTTTCTGGGAAATATGTTGATAATTATGTACTATATGTTGGATATATGTTGTAAAATAAAAATGTTAGTTGAATGCAACTGAACGCAAATAATAAATAAAAACAAATTTTCTTTATTTTTTAATTTAATGATTGAAACCAATTATGTCAGAAAACATTATGACACATCTTACGTTTTTCTTATAATTATTAATTACAATTCATTTTGATTGGATTCATTTAAAACTGTTTTATTTATTTATTTTTATTTATTTGTGAAAAAAGTAATATCCTTAATCATTTGCTGTAATTGTCACTTTAATTTAGGCCAAATGTTTATCATTTAAAACAGGATTTTTATTCATTCATCTCCACAATATTACATTTCAAAAAATATAGTACAAAACATTTAAAAAATATATGTTAGAAAATTTTAATGTACTAACTATGTTGCGTGTCTTCATTAATTTGTAATAATAATGATATTTTTTTATTACTAGCTTATATTAGTAATTAAAAAATTAATCGTTTAAAAACCTGCCGTTCTTGATAGATTTTCAGTGTTTAAACGCATTTAAATAAATAAATAAATAAATAAAAATAAAAACAGATTTAAATAATAATAAAAAAAAGATTTTTTATAAAAACAATATATTTTTTTTATTTGTTAGGATACTTATAAAATACTGAAAAATGCTATGCAGAAACATAAACCAAAATTTTAAAAGCAAACAGATATTGAGGATAATTTTAAAAATATAAAGATTAATAAATTAATTTTGTAAATAATTATTTTTGATATGCAAGAGCGTAATTTATTTATTTTTAGGCAGTAACAATTTAAATTTATCCACAATATAAAATAATTTTCCATGGAATTTTTATTGTACTTTTTGTTTTTACTTAAAATTTACATTGAAAGTCAAATTTTAAGAGGAGGGGATACAACTAAAGTCTTGCATTGGTCAAAATGTATACGACTCGAGCCCGAAAATTCTATTTATATCCCCCTGACCAGAATCGGATAATATCTGTATACATATATATATAGATAGGTAGATAGATATAGATAGATAGAAAGATGGAACCACAACTTGATCCTAACTCGAGAAAATGATTTGAACCACAACCTGAAATAACAAAAAATCTTCAATTATGAAAAGCGATCTTCAGTTACATCTCCTATACCAATTTTAATGTTTTATATAAAAATAAGAACATATCTTTATTCTTTAATATTCAAATATAGTATAAATTTTAAATAACGAATTCGGCTCGGATTATATATAGATATGTTTTTCTTTTTGTGCATGCAGAGTAGAAACATATGGGGGGGGGGTGGGGGGTGGGGGGGGGGTTCTGGTCAATGAAAGGCGAAGGGCAAAATGATGCCATTTTTTTCGTTTAATACAAAAGTACACATGTAAATGAAATACCAAAAAATAAAAATAAAAATAGAAAACTAATGTTAAACCTAGAGAAGTTTTTTCTTTTCTTTTTTCTTTTAATTTTTGTTTTCATTTTAATATGTTTTACTTTTTTTCTGAGCAAAGCTGAGCTCGATTTTTTTTCGTTGCAATGTATTTTCTTTTGAAACCAGTACTAAAAGTGAAATTAAATTTATATAAATATCAGCAATCAAAATCGAAAATGTAAGCTGAAATACCCAGTTAGAATTCAACTTCAATTATTCTAAGCAAAGAAATGAGAAAAAAAAGGCTATTAAAATAAAAGTTAGTATTTAAGAAGGATGTTCTAATAAGTTTAACATTAACATTTCAATTTTTTCGTGGGCAAGTTGTTTATATATTTATATCTCAACAACAGTAGCCACGTCTGATCCATTGTCAGAAAGCTATTCCTATAAGCTCCAAACCAGCCTTTCACCCCCCCCCCCTTCTTTTTACCGCTCAATCCAAAACTATGTGAATATAGCAGTTACGGTTCTGAAATCTAGCATATAGACATAAAAAAATGGGTTTGAATATTTCACATCAACCATCGAAATAAAACACTTCATATTATACTAGGGACAATACTTATTGAACCACCCTCGTACATTGTTAATCTTAGAAAATAAATTCTAGATTGAGCTGATTTTTTGAAAATTGAACCTCCTTTGCTCTCTCGTGACTGAGAGTGAGTGTGTGTGTGGGGGGGTGGGGGGAGCTTTAAAAATTATTTCAAAATGTGTCATTGCCTCAATGAAAATAAATTTAGAAGATATGGAGAATTAAAATGTAAACACTAGGTATTTAAATGTATTTTTTTTAATTCAGTTTCCCTTGTTCTTCTTCTTCTGGAGGATGGAGGGAGTGTCAACAAACTTCGAATCTATCTCTTATAGTGTTTATTTTTTTTAGATTATATATAATTTGATTAATAATAATTTTAACTACATAGAATAATTTATACATTATATAATAAAAATTATTATTATTATAAAATTACATATTAAAGTTTTATTATATTTTGTATTATATTTATATATTTTTATTTATATAATACACTAGCTTTAACCCATGCCTTCGCTCATATAGTATATGAGCTTTTCCAGTACTATTTAATTATTCTGTCGACCAATTTCACCAAATTATACAGATTGCTAAAATATTCGCTACGTTTTGCAAGGTTACGACTAAATAATGTTTCTTAAAAAAAGAAAAAAAAAATAGATTAGCTTTGAATAAATAGAGAATCATTGACGTAATTACAAGAGAGAGAGAAAAAAGTACTTTGTACATTCAGGATTGTAATGAATAGAACGTTAGCATGCATTTTGGCAGAATGCTGGTATAACCAGAAAATGCCGTAAGATAATCGAAAAAACTTTGTTCAAATTTACCCCATTTGCTGTAGACTCGAGTATGGAATGGGACTTCTTTAAAGAGATAAACCAATATAAAAAACCTTTTAAAGTTAAGTATTTGTTAAACCACGCTTGGTAACATAAACCTATTATACAATGCATATTATAAAAAAAAAAAACACCTACTTTCCAATCATGATCAGTGGTTACAGCTAGCAGTAAATACATCTCTCATTATCACAATATTTTAGTTTAAATATATACTAAATATTATCATGATATTTTAAATTTCTGTCATTATTTTCAGTCCTGGGAACGGTCTTTCTCTGGAGAGGGGACACCAATGTATTTTATAAACTATTTTAATGATAGTCTGCTGTAACAATTGCAAGGTAAAACAGTATTTTTATGTTATTCGTGCGCATGTGATGAATCGATAAATATTGTTCTGATAGCCATGATTCTTATCACATTCATTTTATTTAAAACGTAAACATTTCACTCATTTCATTTAAAATACACCCGTCTAAAAAACACATATTTAAAAAAATCTAAAATAAATAGCTTTAACACGTCATTTCATTTGTAAGAGAAATGGACACGACAGAGAACGTCTGTTTTCGTGGAGGATTAAATAAGATCAATTAAATATTTAAAATTCAGCTCGCCTAAAATGGATATATGAACAATGTTGCGGCTTCTCGGAATTTCATAAAGACAACAGAAAAAAAATTGTTTAAAACAATGCGTTTTAAACTATCATTTTAAATTTGATTAAATTTCTCTATACTATAAGTCTTATAGCACACAAAAATTCAACTATAGCTTTTTTTTATTTTAATATTCACTCGTATTTTTTTTTTTTTTTTTTTTTTTTTTTTTTTTTTTTTTTTTTATAATTGAAGAGCAACACTATCATTTGTGCTATTATTCTTAAACAAAAAATAAGTAACTTGTCAAGTGGTATTGGAATTGTAAAATTTAATGGTATATTCGAAAAAATAGTTTTCCAATCTCAACAGATCGAAATTTACTGGGACATTTTGAGACTCATTTTTAAAAGTAAAATCATAAAATTTCTTGAATTAATTATAGAAGAGATGTATAAAAGGCAGTGTGCTTTCATTTTTAGCTCAATTCATTAGAATTTGATTTATAAACAATTATTTTCTCAGTATGACCATTTTTTTTTCTCCAGCTTCCGAAAATTGGGTTCAAAACGCCAATTTTGGCAGCATTTTTTGCAATACTTTCCACATTTATCAATAAATTGAGAGCATGTCACATTGTGTAGTCTCTAAATAAGGAAATTTGCAGTTGGATGCGTTTGAGAGCAAAACTGAATTTAAAACTAAATCAGAAAATAAGCAGTTTAGATTAGAATACACCCTTAAGTGCGTTCGTAATTATATAATTATGTAGCACCTATAGTCGCTAAAGGCGTCATATGATCCACAGTCTGTTTGCTCGCCTGTTCACATATAATAGTTTTTAAAAACCCAAACAATATGTTTAAAATGTAATTTAGAGCAGCAGCAATTTGTTGATTCGTGTAAAAGTTTATGAAAATCGAATGAAAACTTGAAAAGATCTTAATAAAGTTTCTTCCTTCTGTTAAATCCTATCATACGTAATTAATTGAAAGATTCCCCATGATAGGTAATGATTCTAAGTTTCCATGGTGATAACGTTTTTTTAAATGGAGTCCTATTATTTTTGTATTGCTGAATTCAATACATATATAATCGTAATACATTTCGTGTTCGTGGATTTTTTCATAAGAATTCAACAGCTTATTGCATCAAGATCTGAATATTTATAAAACTAGTTATAGTACGAACTAGTGCATCAACAAATTTGCTACGTTTGACATACAAATTCCAATTTGTTACATTTGGCAACAATAGTAAAAAAAGACTTTTTAACTATATAGAATAATTTTCTAATCAATTAATGAATATTTAAATAAAAATTTTTAAAAAGTAAAAAGTAAAATAAAATTAGTCAAATTAAAAAAATATTTCCACACCGCAAACTTGTCAGGTCTGTGAAAGATTATTAAATTGTTATACGTAATTTTTGATTCTAGAAACCTTTTTTTAATGCAACTACCTTGACTAATTTCAAATTTAAAAAGCGCTTAAAATAATTCTCAGCTTAATATCAGCTAATAAATCAGCTTCAGCGAATTTATTGAATTTTTCTCTACCAATCTTATACCGATTTTCACAATTTTCTATCTAATAGTTTTTTAAAAATAAGCGGGGAAAAAAATACGAACGGCAGCATTAATAATTACTTTTTTTA
This sequence comes from Maratus speculifer, assembly GCA_964019185.1. Classification (NCBI taxonomy): domain Eukaryota; kingdom Metazoa; phylum Arthropoda; class Arachnida; order Araneae; family Salticidae; genus Maratus; species Maratus speculifer. The sequence continues at coordinate 251,832,641 of OZ025298.1, forward strand.
GAATAGAGAAAAATAAGCTACAGCTTTTATTTCTTTGTTAATTTTGAGGCTATACTAAACTTCTGCTTCTAATAAAGCAACAAAATTGATTTATTTCTAATGCTTAAATCCTTTGAAAACTCCTTTCAGTGGCTTAATAGGATTCGACTATTACCATCCCAAATGTTTCGTTAAATTGAGTAAAATATACATTTTTTTCTAGGCATAAATTGAGCCAAAGATTTAAAATATGTTGTTAAATTTGGTTATTGCCATTGAAAAAAAAATAAAGTTTCTGTTCATTTTAATATGTAGATGCCCACCCACCTAAGCAAATTTTATATGCATGATTTAAAAATAGACTCTTTTTCCAATCCTTTGGTACCAATAATTTTCTTCTACGATAATTTATTGAAGCGTAAGTAGGTGTGTTTACTTTTTGTTTTCATTTCCCATGACTGTATACTATTCTTTTCACCCAAACCATGAAATTTTCAGCTTATACAGTTTTTCACTATGCACACATCCTTCTTTAACTTATTTTAGTATTTAATATTAATAATAATTTAATTGTAAAGTACCTCCTCAAAATGCACGTAAAATATAACAGTTTATAAAAATGTTATCTCTTCATTGAGCCTTCAAATCAAATTCATATCACTTGCCCTGGTAAAAAAAAAAAAAAAAAAAAAAAAAAAAAACCCGCAGTAATACAGAACTGAAGGATATTCAAGTGATTTGGGATCGAATATATTTTTCTTTTTTCTAATCTTGAATCATAAGTAATTGTTGCATCATAACGACGAATCTCATGCATTTGAGACTAAATATAAATTCAAAAATAAATTCTAAGAAATCGGCACTTTTCGATTTCGAACAACCGTAATAAAAAATAGTTTTACTTGTAGCTTATCTGGCTAAAATTCGTTATTACAGAAGTATTTTTTTTATTAAAATCCAGGCATTCAGAATGCGAATGAAGATTCAATCTGACAAATAAATGCCAAACAACTTTTTATTACTAATCAGAGTGTAAACAGTTCTTTTAGTGATGTTTCCAAAGCAATATTGAACATCCCAAATACATTGCAATTTACAATAATTATTATTAACCAATTTTCATAATACAATATGAATTTTTTTAGCTTAAACTTTCACAACGGGATAGGAAATCTTTAAACAGTTTAAAGATTTCAAAGTTTTAAATTTAATTATTATTAAATTTTAACTTTACCAAAAATCTTATAGTATCCTATCTTATATATAAATATTTTTCATAATTTAGCAAATGCAAAATCTGTTTTCGTCTTTTTTTAATCATTAAAATATGTGTCTAAAATATTTAATGAAATCATATGAGTATATTCAAATTGATTTTGCGCAATATTAATAGCTCAGTAATATAGTTCAGCACAAAAGCTTTAAATCGAAATCACAACTTTTCAGATTACTGCGTATCCTTTGACTTCTCTGCCTTAAAGAAATGATTTGGAAAAAATTGTCCATTTATAAAATAAATTACATGTTTGGAATAAAATTCTAAATAATGCAACATCACGAGGTAGAGAAAATAAAATAATAATAATAATAATAGTAATACTTTATATTAATAATAATAATGATAATATGTACAGACATTTAGTGACCTATCTACATGAATCCCATTTGTTTTGAAATAAAAATGGCATGTGGGAGCATATATCATGAGGTCGTAAATTAGGAATTCTTGCGAAAAAACAAATGTGTTCCTAGCACTGATTTAAGTTTCAATCTACTGTGACGTCATCAAAATGGCGTACCGGGATATATATCATAGGGATGTTAATCAGGATTTCGTCGAAAGTAAAATGCTTTAGCACTGGATTTAAGTCCCCCTGATTTAAGTCCCATCTACTCTGACGTCAGCAAAATGACGTATAGCGGGATCTTAATCAGTGGGACCTTAATCAGGGTCTCGACGAAAGTAAAATTTTCTGTGACTGGATTTAGGTCCCGGTCTGATAGCGGGATGTATATCAGTGGGACGTTAATCAGGGTTTCGTGAAAAGTGAAATGCTCAAGCACTGGATTTATATCCCGGTTTCTTGTGACGTCAAAATGACGTATAGCGGGATCTTAATCAGTGGGACCTTAATCAGGGTCTCGACGAAAGTAAAATCCTCTGTGACTGGATTTAGGTCCCGGTCTGATAGCGGGATGTATATCAGTGGGACGTTAATCAGGGTTTCGTGAAAAGTGAAATGCTCAAGCACTGGATTTATATCCCGGTTTCTTGTGACGTCAAAATGACGTACCGGGACCTTAATCAGTGGGACCTTAATCAGCGCCCCCGTTTACATTTATACGACGTTTTAATGTGGTCCCAATTCGTTCCTATTCAATTCAATGTAAAAATATATCTTTTATACGACGCCCAAAATCGTTTATAAGTAGATTTTTCGATTTTGTATTGGTTTATTTTTGTTCATTTTTCTTGTGTATTTTAAGAACGAGTGGAATTTTGCAGCTATGGATGACACCAAAGAGCGTGTTTAAATGCACTCCACATTATAAAAATGTGGGCTGATGTTCGATTAGTCTGAAAAATCAGCTTACGTGAAACAGATTACACTGGGAGGGGTCATTCTTTTTTTCGAGGATGGTCACCATTCCCGACCTGTTTTAAATTGCAAATAGACTATCCTTCGAACTGTTATCAGTATTAGCGACTTTTAGTTGGCTACGCGGGGTTTTTGTCTTTGACTTTAAACGGAAAGGAAATGATGTACTGCAAATGAGGAACCTTTCGGTGAAACATAAACATAAGTGAAACATAAATAAAGGTACGCAAATTTAATTTGCTTACTAATTCCCCCCCTCCCCCCCTTTTTTTTGTTTTATTTATTTTACAAATTTATGCAAATCAGCACGTTAAACATTAAAATTAAGTGAAAACAACATTAATTCTAATTTTAGAAGTGAAAATCGATTATACGTCGTTATCGTTTATACGACGTTTTTCGGTAGTCCCTTCGGCGTCGTATAAACGATGCTCCACTGTACTACAATCTAGTGTCAGTACACAAATACATTACAACAATTATCACCTGAATATGAATAATGCATAAGCTGATTATATGTATGCGTATAATATTATGAACAAGTGAAATATTTAATCTTATAAATCCACTCTAAAACTTTGGCCTTTCTTTAAATGATCATAATAAGTAATGAAAATTCACTATAATCAAATTAGTTCCTGGTTTAGAATATGTTATAATAAGTGCTTTGTTATTGATTGATAACAGGTTTGAAATATCCAATAATAGGCACAATTCAACTTAGACAGACAATATTCAACTTAGTCTAAACAATAGCAACTCATTTAGGCTTAAATTAATTTGCAAGTTCAAACGCATTTTCTTTGAAAAAGGAAAATACTTTTACTTGAATATTTTGTATCGAAAATATTCAAGTTAATTGGATATAAATATTTGCACAATTAAACTTCAAACTACGGTACTAGAATAGAATGTAGCATACACGTTGCACATCGAATTTCATTTTTTCGCCAAAGCGCTTGGCTGGAAAGGTTGGTGTGAAAAGAGCGCTGGGACGTTGAGTGTTTGTTTATTTGCTTCCGGGCTTACCCATTTCACTCTTTATATGCTAAGCAGCCAATTTCATGTTAGCCAGCGCAGGTGATAAGTCGCCAATCTATATTATCCCAGGTCTCCCCACTTCACATTTTTATATGCATGATTGCCATTTTGGTGCTTTTATGCTAGCCGAGTGCAGGTTTGCCAAATTTTATGCCATATGCCAGTTTCATTTGAAACATAAAACTATAACTTATTTCATTTAAAATACATAACTTTTATTTATAACACAGATTTAAAAATATGTATATCAGATTCATTCATCTCATTTAAAATACAATACTAAATGTATTTTTCCAGCATAGGTAATTGGCAAAAGAAAGTGAGTGCTTGGCGAGAAAAGAAATTTGACAAAATCTTTTCTCGCAACCTTTTTATTTTTTCATATGCACAATCACATACATAAATAATTAATAGTATTAATACTAACCTAAACCAAAATAATTTATTGCAACATAAAAGCATTGTTACTAATTTACACTTTTAAAAAAGTATGTATATTTTGAGGGTACTTCTAGGTTATCCCGTCGACCAAAAAGTTTTTGCCAAACTATAAGATTAAATGCCAATAATGGATGATCGTGAATGTCACATTCAATGACATTAAATGCGATTCACGTGTTTAAAATGTCATTAAGTGATTTTTATTTCGATTTTTTATTAATATTTTTATTAATATTCTACTAATTATTTGTTTTTTCGTTATTTAAAATAAAAATTATGTCAACATGTATAATTCGGCTATTAGTTTGGCGATTTTTATAATTTGGCGAAATTGGTCGACGGGATAACCTAGAAGTACCATTTTGAGATAACACCCACTGAATTTAAATTGACATTCATAGTTTAATATCGCATTCCTAAAAAATAAATAAGCCGTAAAAGATTCATTCAATCACGAACGGGAAAAAAAATAATCATGGAGGTTCGTAAAGCAAGTTTTTCAACAATAAATGGGCAATATTCTTATGACATCATTGTAGGTAATGACGTGATAATTTTGTTATGTCTTAAGACATCATACTATGTAAAATTGCGGCGTTGTTTACAGTTTGAATTCACGTTTCTTTATTGTCCTATTTATGAACTCAGAAACGAAATTAATGAAAGAAAAGCATGCTTTTTCATTATTAAATTGTGAAATAATGAATTATGAAATGCTACCATGATTGCAAACAGTTCTTAATTTCTCTGGTCGGAATCTTCCGATTTGGATAATGATTGAAGAAGTAAATTAAATTAAGAGTAGAAATAACATGATGGAATGCATAGAATACTTTTAATGGAGACCAATCTGGTCGCCGTAGGCGGCTAGTCTTTTTAGAGTTAACAAATTTTTGGCGTGATTTTTAAAAATTGACAAATTGGCTTTTTTAAAAAATTAATTTTTTACATAATTTATTTACATTATTGTTTAAATTATTTGATACATTATTTGTTATATTATTTGTTTACATAGGTCTGAATTTTTAGTTTAATAGTATTGGCGAATTTATCGCATAGCCGCCAAGTCAGTTGCCAAGCAGTCGTTAAATCTTTGGTTTAACCTTAAATATAAAAGCAAAAAAATAAAGAATAAAAATAAATAAATAAACATGCTTTTATTAAAATTCACAAAAATGTAGTAAAAGTATATACTTCGGAAAGGCCTAATCAGAGATCTTGTAGAAGGTTCTTTACCCATTTAATTAAAACAAAGTATTACTCAGAACACAAAATAGAAAACAATATTGAAGAAGGTTTCCTTGGATACATATTAATCTCGCAAAGACTATTATCCCTACATTGTAAATGGAATCGGCTTGGCATTCGGCCAATTGCGGTTCTTTCAAATGTGGTCTATCAGTAAAAAGAATTTTTCGAATGTAGAATTTTTCGATGTGCAAATATTTGTTCAACATTTTTGTATCATATTTTTAACTTGATCTGCTTTAATGTATTTTTTTTTTTTTTTTTTTTTTTTTTTTTTTTTGAATGATTGCATGAAAAGAAATCGCAGTGAAGATGATATTAGTATGTCGAGAATTTTTCAAACATATATATTATGTGCTAACAGAATGAGAAAATGTGGAGACCAACAAGACAAAGATTTCATTAGGGTAAATCTAGGAGAGATGGCCATAGTTTTTAAAGATTTATATAAAAATTCTTAGAATGCAAATACACGAAATATTTATGAATACAGTAGACTCCCTCAAATCCGCACTCCTAAAATCCACAACTCTCTAAAATCCGCACATAATTTACAGATGTAAACAATGAAACATCCAGTTCAGATGTAGGTGCAAGATTTGACTTATTTAGTTTTATATAAATTTCATACTTTTTTTTCTAATTTTTGTTAAGGTTATTGAATTCATGTTTTTTCATGAAGAAACAATAATTTATTTATGAAAAAATCAAGATATTGCTGATATCATTGGTAATCACAATCTTCTTACCAAATATATTTATGTATTAATCAAGCTTTTTTAGTTATTAAGTCTGGCTAAACCTGAAAAAAAGCTTCGTTATTTTATGAACCTGATGTGGATTAGTAATGTACCTTTATGAGGCAAGTTTCATTGAATAATTTAGGAAAAACACATTTCAACTTTATAATGAATATTTAATTGTAAATTATTGATTATTAACTTGATCTTTGCTTTTAATATTTTAATCATTTTAAAAAATACCTAATTTTTTATTATTTTAGTTTATTACTAATTTTAATAGCTTAGTACATTGTAAGCATTCATTATATTTTTGATTTCATTATTAATTACATTCAAATTATTTTTTTTTAAATGTAAGCAAAGCAATGACCAGAAATCCGCACAATATCTGGTCCCAAGCTGTGCGGATTTGAGGGAGTCTACTGTATTTGAAATTCTTATACATATTCTCATGATATTTTGGACAAAAAATAATTAAATATTAAAAAAAAAGTGGGAAACGAAATTAAAATGGCAGATAGCCATCTCTCCTTTAAGTCGAGGAAAAATGTCCATCCAGTATAAGAAAAAAAAATGAAGTTAAAATAGCGAAAATTGATATATTTCATGTAGTTAATCATTAAAAAAACACACAAGAATTTGTAAAGAGGAAATTATATCACGGAAAATCAGTGAATGAAACTCAAATAAATAAAATTACAAGTTGAATGTACATTCTGCCATTGCAAAATTCAGTTCCGCCTCCGATTTAAAAAAAAAAAAAAAAAAAAAAAAAAAAAAAAAAAAATCGGTAGGGTTTTTTAGAAGGGCGATCCCGTTTAGAATGCAATGAACTAACTTCATTTTTGTTGTGTTTATCAATATAATAGCAAACAGAACGACGTGAAATACCCAACTGATTAGCAGTTTCTCTATGAGTCATTGGAATTGCGGAATAATAAAGAGATACAATTTGACGTGCTACTTCTTCATTGACTAGATTCATCAAAAGCGGATTTTTCCTTTAGTTTAAACGCTTTTTTATAGATGCTGAGAAAAAGGAAATACATTTTAACAATAAAACGAGTGGAATCCCATCGAATTCGACGAATGAAATTTTTAAAAGACCCGATCGATTTGGTTTTAAAAAAAGCAAAAGTAATTACATTATTGAATCAATATATAATAAATATAAGTAGTATAGTAATGAGAGTTCCATGCCACCGGGTGCAGGGTGCTGACCTCTAAGAGGGGGTGAAGGTCATCGGGTGTTCGACCTCTAAGAGGCGCCTGTGAAGGTCATCGCGCGTCACGCCAGGTTAAGATGACGTCATCTTAGAGGATGACTGTGTTTTAGATAAAAAAATTTTTTTTAATTTTAAGCGGGAATTTTAGGGAGTTAGAATTTTTTTCCGACTTATAGTACGAGGGTGTTACTTTTTTTTAATTTTAATGCGGGGACTTTAAAATTTTCGGTGCACTTTAGTTTTAGATAAGAATTTTTTTTAATTTTAAGCGGGAATTTTAGGGAGTTAGAATTTTTTTTCCCTACTATAGTACGATGATTTTTTTTTTTAATTTTAATGCGGCGACTTTAAAATTTTCGGCGTGTTACAGTACGCGAGGTATGTTTTTCGATTGAATTTTGCTGTTGTTCATTTAAAAAGGTAATTAAAAAGTAATTAAAAATAAGGAATGAAGTGACTTTTTTTTTTTTTTTTTTTTTTTTTCACCGTGTTCTTTGATGAGGGGTTAAGCGGGTATTTGGAGACACAGAATGTTTTTTTTTTTCTGTACTATTGTACGAGTGGTTTTTAATTTTAATGTGGGGATTTTAAAATTTTCGGTGCACTTTAGTTTAAGGATTTATTTTTTGATTTTAAGCGGAAATTTTGGGGAGATTGATTTTTTTTTTCCACTGTACTCTTACATGATGAGTTAAGCGGGTATTTTGGGGGAAATTATTATTTTAGACTAATCATACGCGAAGGATATTTTTTTTTTCGGGGGTTGCTATTTTAATGAAGAGCTAATTAAGAAGGGAGCATTCATGGTGAATTAATGAATTATTTTTTAGGAGTAATTTTGTTAAGATTGAATTATTTTTTCATTTTTTGGAGTTTTAAGCGGATATTAATGTTTAATAGGGGGACTTTAATTTTTTTGCAATGAAATTGAAGTGCGCTCGTCGATCTAACCGTTCAGAGTTTATAGTTTTCTTAAAATCATGTGTGAATATTGGTTTAGAATTTCTTAGAATGACTTCCACCACTTTTATATCTATCCATTATCATAAATAACACATGCTGGTAATGGGAATTTGGGAATAACAATTTTGAATATTTATTTAATGAAGGAACTTTAAAATTATTTCGCGTACTATTTTTTAGTCAACTATGTTATACATTTGATATTTTAGAATAGTTAAAAAATAACTTTAAAATTTGAATGAAAAAATATGTTTCAAAATGGGATTTTTCGTGCTAGCATTGAATCGCGCTCGTCGACCTAACGGTTTGGAATATGTGGTTTCCTTCGAACCTTGGTGAAAATTTAATTGAAATGGTTATTATTATTATTTAATTAATAAGATTAATTAATCCTTAGTTTAATTAATTAATTAATTAATAATAAGAAGAATGATTAAATTACTTCATAAATGAATTTTTATAAGAACCAATCTAGAATACAAAGCGTTAGTCACGTGGTATACACAACGTGATCAGTTGACACATGTTCTGTGACGTCACATATCTTTTGATATGGTTATCTGATAACATTTTCTGATAAGGACTTTGAATTTTTTTCATTTCTTCCCAAACCCTTGACTACGTTGGACGTGCTTTTGCGATGGTGATGGATTAGGTGAGTACATAATGTTAAATGTGTCTTTATTATTAAACTATTTTAATTTAATTATGCATGAAAATATTTTTTTTAATTATTTCAAATTTTAGTACACCTTGAAATTAATAATTTGAAATACTAAAATATGAAAGTTATAATTATAAATTTTGCATGCACATTTCATAATACTGAGAAAAATTGGCAACTGTAATAATTTTATTTAAAAATGTTTTTAAATAAAAGAAGTGAAAATATTTATCTTTAAAAGACTAACTGCTTATTTTTAAACATTAATATTAAAGGTCTTTTTCGATACATTTTATAAAACCATGCTGGGACATAACCAAACAAGTTGATTATGATATAAAACTTATGAATATTACTAAGTTGAAACAGTGAAAACCTGCTTTGCCAAGTTAATTTTTAAAGTAAATTTTGTAATGTCACTTACAAAAGAGAATTTTTATTAAAATAATTATTTAAAATTCTGTTGTTTTCTAAAGATATTTGGTAAAGTGTTAGTAAAATACTAAAAGATGTGTGAAGACCTTGCCTGTTAACTTTAAATTTGTGCATTAAATGAAATTTTCCAAGTTTTACCATACACATGCGAAGGTTTCATTTAAGTAAGGAAAAAATTTATTACACAAGTCATTGTTTTTTCGATTAAAAAATGACAAGTCTTTCATCTTAAAAATTTTGTTCATGTGACGATAAAAGCTTTTTGGTTGCTAGGATAAATAAATAGTTGGTTGTTAGGGTAAATAAATAGTTGATTACGAAAAAAATGTTGGGTGGTTGGTTGTTGAAAACTTATCAATGAGATGTAAATGAAGGGGAGGGGGGAGATGTAATAACTTAACAATTAAAACTGAAAACCTAACTCACATACTAGTTGATTGTGAAAACAGTTGAATAGTTGGTTGGTTGATTAAACATATCAATGAGATGTACTTGAAGGGGGAATCTAATAACTTAACAGTTAAAACAGAAAACCTAAGTCACATAAATGACTATGAACATTAAAATTTGTCGATTACTAAATATTAGTGAAACATTTTAAAGTAATTTGAAAAGTTTTGTAAAATTATTTTAATAATTTGTTCAAACCTTTAATACTGACTTGAATTTTTTTAAATTAATTATTAACGTTTGATTTTTTTAAATTTTTTAATGATACTAAAATTATTAACAAGTAATCACACTATCACTGATAAACTAAAATATAATACATTTCATATAAGCAAGTGTTTGAAAATTTAAGCATAAATAGTGATTCATAAGAAGTGGATATGTCTATTTAACTGATGAAGTGACTCATAAAATCTCAAAGTAATCCAAAACATATGTGATTTTTTTCTTTTCTTCGTGATTTTTAAGTGATAAGTCACAATAAAAATTATTTTTGCATGTGTGAAGTAATCACTTTCGATGATCTTTCTTACTTTTTAGTTACTAAATTACGGGCTTTAATGGCCCAATGATTAGCGTCGCGTGTTAAAAATGAGAAGTATGATCATATGTTTGTGGTTTCGAAACCTGCGAGTAAAATTACCAAGAAAATGTTGTTATGTTAATACATCTTACCTGCAAATAACGCTTATCATCGAAAGGGCATAAGCTAATCTTATTCTGTGTTAATGTGTGCAGACGTTGTGCATCATAATTTTTCAAACTGTCGAAAAACTTCGGTTATAATATTGTGTTAATGAAAATTCAAATTATATACAACATAAACAGCTTCTCTATACTCTTCAGTGACGTGATCGTGATCACGTGTACGTTTCGAATATAAAGAATGCTTTCAAATATGACACAGCTTTGTTCCTTGAAATGCCAATTCTTGCACGGGTATAAACTTTAAAGACTCTATATTTAATAACTTCTGTCCTAATATATCCTTCTCTCACACCATTTGAGTTAAAAACCGTTCAACACAAAGTTTTCATCAATATACTAAGTAATGATTGTTCAGAATAAACACCTATTTGATAAACACTAGTATATATAAAACATTTAAAATGAGAAGTTTGAATTGTATTGTGATTCATTTAATGAAATCGTGTGGTATACATTATATATTTCTCGATAAAGTTATGAAGAGAAAGCTAAATATTCAACTGTGATAGTCTTTCATTGAAAAAAATTTAAGAAGACATGCTTAAAAGTCATTAAATTTGGTTACTAAGTACATTGTAAGATGTGAGTGTAAAGAGTGCATGTCCATTATTTGATATTTAATACTCAATTTTCTTTGTTGATTTAGAAACGCTTATAATCTTTTTTGAAAACTTTAGTGTTATATTTTTACTAACATACATGCGAATGTTCAAGGGAAGAATTTTTATGAATGATTAAGTATTTCTTTTTATTATTGTGTGATTTAGTAAAGAAGGATCCAACACACAATGAAATATATCAATAAATTTGGGTACTTAACTTGTTTTTATAACATATGAGAAGAAAAGATCATTCACAGTGATGACTCATCATGATTAAAGTTTGTAGTTATTCGAAATATTGCTTAATAATAATTTGATGTTTCTTGTAAATTTTGAAAAGAATTCCTTTTTTATTTTATATATTTATTTTAATTATGAAAATTTTAATTAAACACTAATTAATTAGAAAAAATCCTTTAAAAATGTTAATTACACATTCATTAAGAAAAATAATCTATTAAGTATTCGATAACATGTGTGTTTCTTAAAAATGTTGAAAAGAATTTCAATTCTATTCTATTAATAAGATTTAAAAAAAATATATTCAGGATTTAATTAAATTCTTAATTATGACGTATCAAATAAATTAAGTCCCGTTTTAATTGCATGTTATATTAATTATATTCCATATGAATAAAGTAAATTCATTAACATAAGTCTTAATTTCATATTTGAACGTGACATTTTTAGTTATCTCATGATTCAGAATATTGGGAAATAACGTTAAAGATAAGGCGTGGAGTCAACAGTCTGATTCATTCAGTATATTGTCACTTCACTGACTGGTTATGAAGTATGGTTTCTAACGTATTCAACTGTTGATAGTAAAACGAATTTAAGTAAGTTAATTTACTTCTTATGTTTTATTCTTAACATTAATTGCAAATAAAATATCGCGATTTTGCTAGCAATAAATGATCCATCACATTATCCTTAAAAATCATTTTTATTATGAAATAATCATTTCTTATTTATGTTGGAAATATTAATATTCTGTTGTACTTACCTAAAGTGTGTTAAAAAGAGTTGAAGAGTTATAATTTAACATTAAGATTAGTCTTCTAAAAATATAATATTTATATTTTAAAGAGACTCATAAAATTCATTAAGATCAGTTGAAAATTACTGAAGAATTATTATTATTATTATTATTATTATTTAATTGTTCTAACAGTGAAAAATTACCCACGTGAAAAGTTCTCTCTACATTAAAAATTACTTACACTTACAGCTCATAATTATTTTATATGATAATGATATTAATTAAATTAAAAATTAAGCGAATAGTTATTCGGTTGGGATAATTTAAACTTTAGTATGTTTACTACAGATTACTTACTGAGACAAGTTTTAATAATATTCTTATTAAATAAACTTACTAAAGAAAATTTTGACATATTATTGATATTATTATTATTGTAAATTCATTTGCATATTCCGATTGCATATTAATTTTTATATAAAACCTTGGGAGATTAATGTTGGACTGAATTCAAATATTAAGAGTAATTTTGGGGGAATTCGTCTTTTTCTGGGTTGAGTCTTATCAAGCAAATGATGAATCATTGTTTGTTTATCTTTCTTTGCAAGGTCAATTATTAGAAGAGCATTATAAAATTCATAAGAAAAATTAATCTTTGATGTTGATGCTTCGAAAAATTTTTTACTTAAAATTTTTTATGTGATATTCCAAATCTTTAGAAGTTTTAATTAAATTTTGAACGAAAACTTTCTTTAACTGGAATTTTTGAATAGGTCTTTCAGATTATTTATTGTGAGATAAGAATAATCTTTTAATTTGGCGATTTTTTTTTAATGTTTTTATTCTAATTGCATGAGATTTCATTTTGAGTTGGCGATTTTAATCTTTCTTTTTTTATTTTGCGAAATATTTAATGTTAAATTGTCGATTTTAAACATTTATTTTCTCATTGCTTAAAGTATTTTGTTCTTACTTGGTGATTTTAATCAATCATTTTCTTATTATTTGAAATATTTTGTATTAATTTGATGATTTTATGTTGATACTCCAAACAGTTAGGCCGACGCGCGTGAACACATCTCATTACAAATATTAGTTTGAAAGAGTACCCAAAGTGGGGGGTCTTTCTGAAATATCCTTATTGACGCAAGGTTTTCCAAGGTTAAAGGAAAATGACAGACTCCAAACAGTAAAAACCAATGAGCGTGATTAAATGTTAGTACGTAAATTTCCATTTTGAAACATTCTTTCATTTAAATTTTAAAGTTATTTTTTAATTATTCTACAAATTCAATTGCCTATTATGTTTCAATAAAAATATCGCTCGCAATAATGTATTTGAATGTGTGCAATACGGGAATCATGTGATCTGCCTCCCCGTGGCGATTCCTGGGTAAAAGTTTTGACCCTAGGTCACTTTCAGCTAAAGATCACACCTATAGGCAAAAAAAAATTACACGCACATACATTCAACATGCACATACATACAACACACACATACATACATACATACATACATACAACGCACACAAAATAATAATAATAATCATTTCAATTAAATTTTCACCAAGGTTCGAAGGAAACCACATATTCCAAACCGTTAGGTCGACGAGCGCGATTCAATGCTAGCACGAAAAATCCCATTTTGAAACATATTTTTTCATTCAAATTTTAAAGTTATTTTTTAACTATTCTAAAATATCAAGTGTATAACATAGTTGACTAAAAAATAGTACTCGAAATAATTTTAAAGTTCCTTCATTAAATAAATATTCAAAATTGTTATTCCCAAATTCCCATTACCAGCATGTGTTATTTATGATAATGGATAGATATAAAAGTGATGGAAGTCATTCTAAGAAATTCTAAACCAATATTCATACATGATTTGAAGAAAACTATAAACTCCGAATGGTTAGATCGACGAGCGCACGTCAATTTCATTGCAAAAAAATTAAAGTCCCCCTATTAAACATTAATATCAGCGTAAAACTCCAAAAAATGAAAAAATAATTCAATCTTAACAAAATTACTCCTAAAAAAATAATTCATTAATTCACCATGAATGCTCCCTTCTTAATTAGTTCTTCATTAAAATAGCAACCCCCGAAAAAAAAAAATATCCTTCGCGTATGATTAGTCTAAAATAATAATTTCCCCCAAAATACCCGCTTAACTCATCATGTAAGAGCATAGTGGAAAAAAAAAAATCAATCTCCCCAAAATTCCCGAATAAATCAAGAAATAAATCCTTAAACTAAAGTGCACCGAAAATTTTAAAGTCCCCACATTAAAATTAAAAACCACTCGTACAATAGTACAGAAAAAAAACATTCTGTGTCCCCAAATACCCGCTTAACCGCTCATCAAAGAACACGGTGAAAAAAAAAAAAAAAAAAAAAAAAAAAAAAAAAAAAAAAAAAAGTCGCTTCATTCCTTATTTTTAATTACTTTTTAATTACCTTTTTAAATGAACAACAGCAAAATTCAATCGAAAAACATACCCCACGTACTGTAACACGCCGAAAATTTTAAAGTCGCCGCATTAAAATTAAAAAAAAAAAAAAATCATCGTACTATAGCACGGAAAAAAATTCTAACTCCCTAAAATTCCCGCTTAAAATTAAAAAAAATTCTTATCTAAAACTAAAGTGCACCGAAAATTTTAAAGTCCCCGCATTAAAATTAAAAAAAAGTAACACCCTCGTATTATAGTTCGGAAAAAAATTCTAACTCCCTAAAATTCCCGCTTAAAATTAAAAAAAATTCTTATCTAAAACTAAAGTGCACCGAAAATTTTAAAGTCCCCGCATTAAAATTAAAAAAAAAAAGTAACACCCTCGTATTATAGTTCGGAAAAAAATTCTAACTCCCTAAAATTCTCGCTTAAAATAAAAAAAAAATTCTTATCTAAAACACACTCATCTTCTAAGATGACGTCATCTTAACCTGGCGTGACGCCCGATGACCTTCACCCCCCTCTTAGACTTCAGCACCCTGCACCCGGTGGCATGGAACTCTCATTACTATACTACTAATATATTTCCAAACTTAATGTCAAGTTTGCCAGTTACAATTCTGCATGCAAATATTCGCAGTTAAAATTATTCTTCAGTTAAAATTGTAATCTGAGTGCTGGCGAAATTCCGAAATTTTATTTTATATGCACTCACAGAAAAATAGTTTTATTAAAGAAAAAAAAAATTAATTTCATTTTTATTGTGATATTATTATCACTAACTGAAGTCATCTGAAAATAAAATCTCAATCTCAGTGTTCATAATGAAAAGATACATTGAAATGTAATATCGTTTTGAGTAAAAATGAGATGTTTTAAATAGTGACGTCATTTTCTCTTCAAATGTTTTTTAAAAGCTACTGTTATTTGTAATATGAAAGAGGAAAGAAAGTAATAATATTGTAATTCCCATTTATCGGTTGCTGAATGACATCATTTTCCTCATTTGAAATTTTTCTTTAGGCATTAATTTTTATCATAAATTATTTTCTGTTATTTTATTTACACTATTATTATTATTTCTCAGTAAATATATTTTTTTTACCTCAATTAGTGCATAATTATACGCAATCATTTTATTGTGGTTAAATATTACGAAAACAATTGACTTTTTTCTTTTAAATGCAAGGACATGTTCACTGATGAAATAAAGCTGCTGACTTGTGGAAAGTAGTAATGGAAAATAAATTTTTATTATCGAGAGAAAAGCTAAACTGAGTTGCCACCATATTTAAGAAATATCGTAAAAAAAGCATTTAAAATTAAAAATAAAATATAAAAATGGAAATAAATCAAAAAATAGCTAAAATGGGCACAACTACAAATAAATAGCTTTCATTTAAAAAAATAATTATCAAAATCGGTTGAGTAGAAAATTCAGGACTGACGACACGACATTTTTCAGCTTGTCTGAAAGAAATAGCATCGGAGGCTAAAAAGTATAATTTCAATTCTTCACTTTTCGTAAGATTTCACCATATTTTTAGCAAAATCTTGATAGATCGTACACGTTTCATGGAACCATTTATGGCACCCTATGCATTGTATCCAGTAATCCTTTTTGGCTGTGGTATTATATCCTTTTTTTGGCTGTGGAAAACACAGATCCTCATTCAATTCTCTTCCCTCGAAATCTGCATAGAATCTGATAATTTCAAATGTATTTCATCTTCTTCACTACTACAACTGTCGTTTTTTTTTTCTTTTCTTTTAAGCATTTTTTATGGTATTAAATTTATTATTTATCAACTTTATCTTTTTATGGGATGAAAGTATTAGATTTCATATTCCTTAAAAGAATAGAATGATCTCATTGAATTCAAAAGCAACACATTGGGTTGACACGCAACAAGCATATATGTATAAAAAAATGGAAAATTTGTTCCGGCCGCTTAACTTAAGTTCTATTTAATGGATTTTGTAGAGACTTGCATTGTCAGTTAGATAATTTTTCAGAAAAGATTTTAGTATGTGACATATCGCTTTTCTTGCTTAGTTACAGAATTATGGCAATAGTTTAAGCTCTACAATCAGATGAACGGTATTGTGAAAAGTTGACCTTTTCTAAAGATTCTGCTGGATGGAACTGGCACTATTTAATGGAGTTTTAATGGAACTGGCACTATTTTATCAGAAAAGGGTCTAGTGCATAACACATATCATGATACTTTTCTTAGTTATGGAATTATGGAGAAAATTGTATCCCCAACCCGATTATGAAAGATTTGTATATGTATGTATGATTTTTTTTTTTTTTTAATTCTATTGGACAGATTTTGATGAAACTTGCATTGTTAATGTTTCATAATTGGAAAGTAAGGAAATCGGTAAATTAATTACTAATTTTTTTTTTTTTTTAATTATATCAAAGTTTACCTCTTTAAAACCGAATTTTCTGTAATGCATTTTCATATTAAACTAATATATATTTTTTCTTTTTGCACTTAAAATAATATTATTATCAATGTTGAATGTAATATTGAATAATATAATTAGCACAAGATTGACCGAGCCTTGCTCGGTTGTTTGTTAAACTCTTTTATTTAACGTAGCATAGCTTTTGTATATAAATATTCATCGATAATCTGATATGCCCAAACTGTAAAATTTATAAGTATGTGTAAACACAAAGTGTATGTTTCCGATGACAGAACAAAATTTTAGAATTTCTAGTACTTAATTAATAATTAATACATTACTTTTCAGGCATTTTCGAATTAGCTCAACACAGGTGATAAATCGTTGGACATTCTCTCTATATTGTATGGGATTAAAAAAAAATGGATTTAATTAAACACCAACAAACGCTCGTCAAAATAGGCCAAAGCGCTGTGAAATTGCAAAAATGAAACATTTTAAAAACCTAAAAGTAGGAATTAAAATATTATAAATGAAAAATGAGAATTGTAATGTTATTAAGATATCGCTTTCATGAATAATTTACGATTGTATGAATATGTTGAGATATCAATTTAGAAATCCTAAAAAGCTTTTTAAAAATTTCTTTTTTATTTCCTGCTTCCTTTCTTAAAAAAAAAAAAAAAAAAAAAAAAAAAAAAAAAGAGAGAATGAAAATTATATATTTTTAGATAAATTAATTTTTTAGAGCTTTCTATCAAGCTTTAAAATAAGAAAAAGAAAAATTGCAAAGGGAAGTTTTGGAGAGAAAAAAGATGACCATTGAATGCTTAACCCCTTAACGCGCAGTGTTGCCGGATCGGCAACACCTAAAGTTACCCCTGTTTAGAGACACAAAAACTCCGTGAATATTTCAAAAACTACTCTAATGGCTACTTTAAATATTTCTTATGAGTTGTAGATGGATGCACTACAGAGATCAAACTCTACTGTTTTTAAATAATAGGTAAAATGTTTTACTGTAGTACGCGCTTCACAGCAATGCTCTTCTCACGGCGCTTATCAATGCTTTACTTATGGGAGGTTACCACTTCGGCAACAGCTGTATAATTAAAATGGTTAGTGCAATCTTTACAAAACAATACCCGTGTACTCCTCTAGGCCTAAATAGATTGCTTAATTATTTTTTTCTTTAAATTCCAACTTTAAGGAGTAGTGCGCCGGAAAGGGTTAAAAAAACTATTTTTAGTTATTAGCCTCCGATTCTATATATATTTTTTTAACAAGAAATACATTGTCATCACTAAAAAGTAAATTAGAGCTAATCATAAGCCTCCTGAAAAACAAAGTAATGTATCATTGTACGGATAAATACTGATAATCTATTGCAATTTTTTTAACTTCTAAACATCGCATACTTTAAATTTCTGCGCCGTCGTACATAAAAAGGTACTTTTAAATGCAATTTGTTTGAAAATGCATATCAATTTAATGTTGTGACATTGATTTGTACTTTTTAATGCGATTTCCATAATAGTGGCGAGTGAAGTACTCCATTCCAATGAAAAGAAAAATAGTAAATTACTATCTATTTTTGTTGCCATTTTCTTATAACAGCTGAAAAGTATTCCAATGGTTCTTCTATCTCATAAATGTTAATATTTCCTGAAAAATGCAGCATAGCGGAGCCGTCGGTAAGGTGATTTACAGCAAAATCTAGTCAGCAACAACTTTTGTCAACTTCTAATTGAATCTGAAGTTTGATAAAAATCCTTACATTAGTTTATGAGATAGAGCTATTGCTAAAATCATAAAAATGTTTGCATAACAGCGCCAACTGTTGAGTAATATGCAGAAAAAATTAATCCGGATCAATTTTTATCAGGTACTAACTGAATCTGAAGTTTGATGAAAATCATTGCAATGTCACTATGTACAATTTTCTATAAGCCTAGTCGCCAGTACTACAACAGTGAATTCTTTCCTATGATAGGGCTGCTTTTATGACAAATGGTACGACTTGAATTTTTCCTCTGTTGCTTAAAATGGAAAAATCTGATTATTTGTGTAACAGCTTCTTCACGTCACATGTTCATATCTAGAACAAATGTTTTCATTGTTTTTTTTTTTTTTTTTTTTTTTTTTTTTTTTTTTTTTTTTTACTTTCAATTTCAATGCCAAAGAGCAATATGGGACAGACATTTATTTACTTATGATAAACTTAACCTTGACATTATATCGCACTTTCTCAGTTCTTGTCAAGATCAATGCCAAATTCTATTGCTCGAAACAAACCTTATCAGGAACTTATCACAAAAACTTTAAATACTTTTCGTGCTATTTTTAATGTCATATTGAATGAAATGGGTAAGCTTTTGTGATAAGATAAAAGTGACTGAGTTACACTGTAAAAAAAAATTTGGAAAGTTACAAAAATTTTTCTAGTAGAATTGTATTCCAAGAACTTTTTATGTAACGGCAACAATAAAAATTCATGTAACAGATACAGATTTGCACTTTGAATCAAACAAATTTTAAGGTTACTAAGAATTTTTTTGGGAAATCGTATTCCAAGAACTTTTTAAGTGACGATAACGAGCATTATAGATAAAATTTTAGTAAAGTTACCAAAATTTTAGTAAATTCTTTTCTAAAGTTACAGATGGTTTTAGTTTTGCTTACAAGTTTTGTAGATTGACATCATTTTCTTGTACAGTGTACACATAAAATTTTAGTAAGCATAAGAGATTTCGGTTAATTTAGATTACTAAGGTTACAGATTTTTTTTACAGTGTAGTTTCAGAATCAGCGTAACACAAAGCGTTTGGAGAGAATTGCTTTCGCAAATAGCCATTATAGTATATCCAATAAAAGTAAATGGGAAATACCAATACTTTGCAAAATAAGAAAATAAAATTTCTTGTCGATTTGCTTTATTTTGTGTCGGCCGATTATCTACTCTAGGGATATAGGCCCTGGGGGTAGTGCCCTTCGTGGGGGGTCTTTCTAAGGGAACCTAACCCATATTTACGGAAGGTTCGAAGTAAACTACGAAAACTCCGAACGGTTAGGCCGACGGACACGATTGGGTTCGAGCCCAGCACCTGCCGTCTACCAGTTGAAAGGTCAGAACCACTCGGCCACTGGTGGGGCCAATTTCTTATCAAATTCTATTAAATTGGGAAAGTACTTTCTTAATAATGATGAAACTAAATAATTTTTTGTTTAACTTGGAGTAAAACCTCTTGGGAATAAATCACAATACGGGCGCGGGGATGAATGTTTCAACATATTTGTTTATTGTATTATATTTATATGCATATAAGAAGATCAATCATTTATATACATTCTATGGATTTATTGATTAAAAACTAGACCAATTAGGAATTTCTCAGAATTTTAAGTAATTTCGTTCTGAATATCGTTTTTTTTTTTTTTTTTTTATGTCAAAAAATGCTTTTGTGCTTTTCAAACTTCCTTGAAGAGGGAAGGGGAGCGGAGATTTTAAAAGAAACTTGCAGCCTACGATTGCTTCATTATGATTATTTATTTATTTTTCAATCGTGCTAAATATAATTATAAAATTTGTCGCCTAGGTAAAACATCGGAGAGACTCCATTAGTCAAACTAACGATCACTTTCAAAATTCTCCAAAACCTGCGCTTTTTAAAAAGAAGAATATAAGCATAAAATATGCTAAAACTAATAATTTTTATTAAGTTCCCATTGCAAGATATTTTTTTTTAATTTATCAATACAAAAATGTTAATGCAAAATTTTAGCAATTAAGAAATTTAAATATTCTAAAATAAGTTCCTACTAGCTTTTTAAAATGGAAAATCATAACAAAATTTTTATTTTTTTCATCAGGATAGCTCTGCACGTCTAAACAAAACAACTTTAAAGTTTGTCTTAGTATTTTAGGGCAGATATTAAATTGTTTAACAAATGTGGATTTGTTTTATTCTCAAACAATTCACAAATGCCTGTGTAATTACTTTTCTAGCAACAGTGGTACATATGTAGTGGAGATATTTTTAGCATTTTGTAACACAATTTCGTACAATTTAAATACATATTTAAATACATGTAAATTCACTGAAAATTATATAGGTGAATAATGGTAATGTATTTGCATTTGGTTGGCTATGAATAACAATTACATTTAGAGCAGTATATAAAATTAGCAGGGCAATTTTAAGCCATTGGAAGCTTGGGGCTGTGCATATATAAAGTTACCATTTTAGGGGGGAGGGGAAGGAGTTTGGCACGTGATATCGTAAGATATCTCTTGGGGGAGGAGGTTATCTTTTGATATCTATATCATTTCTGATCCAATCGAAATTTTCTCTTTTTATTCGTAACATGGTGTTTAGTTCAAAATAGTAAGTTATCTTTTTTTAGTCATTTCTATTTTTATGAAAATACAAAGTTACTATTAGAATCACTAAATTGTCATAAAATCATCTAATTCTGAAGTATGGCATATCCCAAAATTTGACATTCCTATTCATCTTCATATGTATATAATGCTTATATGATCACAGTTCGAGAAACCATATGTGAAGCCTATTTGAAATGAAACTTGTGTTTACTAATAAGTAAAAGAGAAAGAATGTTGTCCATTTCTTTTGTTGATAAGAATTTCAATCTGCCCCCCCCCCCCCCCCCGTTCGGGGTAAGTGCAACAAGACATCCTTACTTTTGAATGCATTATGTAACAAAAAGCTATCCTAAAATAATTTTAAATAGTTAACTATTTCTTGTATGTGTTATTTGTTATAACGTGTTATTTTATTGACTACTCTTCAGATTATTTTTCATGAGAATCAATAAAGTATGCGAAAAGCAAATCGAACCAGTTTTCTATATTACTCCAATTAACACTAGAACCGCGGGAGAATTCATTCAAGTTTTATAAAAATATTTCGCACCGGAATTTTCATTTAAAACAGCTTAAGTAATTTATAGAAATTATTTTTGCTCAGCTTATATTTAGCTTATTTTATAAAGAGTTTTCTGGTTCGAATTGACATCTCTGCGCATGACACGGGTCAAAATGACCCGTCGCCGCGGTTCTAGTGTTAAAAGGAATAAATTCTAAAAATTAAAACACTTTTTATACTTTGATAACGATATCATTTCCGAAAGGGAAGGCTATTATTATTAAAAGCTATTAACGTATATCTTAAGAGGGGAGGGGATTCAAAATTCAAAATTACCAAAAGGTTGATAACGTTATATTTGCCCAGCCCCCTTTCTTTATAAATTTCTCGCTTACATTTCGATATATTTAAACTTGCATGGGATATCTGAAATCGAAACCTAACGTCAGATTTTTTAGCTTTTTCGATTTAGATTGTTGTTCCGTTGTTAGGATACTTTCAACTTCGAAACCACTGACAATGAGATTATTTTTTTTATAGTCTAATAAAATCCATAATGACAGACTTCGAAAAGTTTTGCATGAGCTACAGCAACAGCCTTCAACCTGAGATATCCAATGCAGAAACAGAATCATTTAAGAATATTGAAATGCATTAGAGGGAGTATAAAAAGGGCTTTCAACGGTTTAACCCTTTTCGCCGCAGTGTGTCCGGTCTGGATACACCTACTTTTAATTCCAAACTTGCAATTGGCACCTATAATATTTTCATAAAGTCTTGCTTTTACAATAAAAGCTTAAATTGAGGAGTTCTTGATTTCTTAAAAAGTCGTTTGTAAATTCCGGTGTCAGTCGTTAATTTCTCATTTTATTAACAAAATTTGTCCGCGTCGGAAAGGGTTAACTTTAACTTGTCAATGTCGTATGATGCGAATACAGACTCTTAATCTCAATATCAACAGAATGAGAAAGTCGGTAAAAATTATTATAATTTTTGCGTTAATCACAGTAAAATGTATCCATTTTATTGAAAAATAGTACACGGTCGTGGTTTATTTTATACATAGCGTAATTTTCATTGCTTAAAATATCCCCCCCCCCCCCTCCATGTTTAAGATCAGGTACCTTGTTGAACGTGATTTCAATTAAGAATTCTCAAACGCCTGAACGTAAGCTGATTGTTTTAAAAGAAACGCCTCGTCAGTATTCTGCATGTTTAAAAAATATCAATCAAAAAGAAATAAAATATTACTGCTACTATTCTGCAAATTGATTAATATTCATGATTATTTTGCTCCGTAAAATATGTTACCTCTACCACTTATATCCGTGTTGCAATATACATGCTCACTTATATGCAACAACTTTCATGAATTTCAATCATTTTTCAAAAATATATTTACATCAGATGCAGAAATTCTATGATTCATTCAGCTTACATTAAATAAGCAATAATTAATCGAAACAGGATACGAACAAGAGAAATGGGAAGTAATTCCAAAGAATAACCTTAACCATCCAGCTACTATTAGACAAAGCCAATACACTTTCAAGCTTTTTTTATGTATTGTGTGCATTTGAGTATATATATCGCTGTGTAACATTTTGTTTTTACACATATATCTGTATAAAATTCTCACACATATTTCTGTGCAACATTCTGTTCTTACACATTCTTTAAATAATATGCACAATAAGCAGATTTTTGTGTAATATGCAAAATGCGTAAATTTAAAATAATATGCCAGTTCGAGTTCGAGTAAATCCATACATTTTTCTACAGTTACTCATTTGTCTCAGTTTTTGAAGGAATTACAAATTACACACTTCCATTAAGCGAATAAACACACCAGAGATATTAACACATTCTTATATATATATATTGATAAATCATACTTCATACACTGAAAAAAAAATTGTAAATTTACGGTATTTTACCGTAAATTATCAAATAAATTTTCGGAATTAGTCGCTTTTTTCACATAAACGGTCAACTTCCGTAATTTTTTGTTTTTCAGGGCAAAAACCGTTAATGTAATGGCAAAGATAGGAATAGATATAGTAATTGATATAGGAATAAAGTCCTTTTTTTAACGGGCATTGTATGGAATTTCTGCTGCAGTAAATCTCTGCTGCAGCTTTTTTACAGTGTATAGCACGAGGAAAGCGTCTAGCGAACTTTAAGTAAATTATTAAACAACAACATGAATAATTAAGAAAAAACAAAATTTCAAATACAAAATTTGAATAAAGGCGGCAAGGCTAATAATTTGGGCTGCGGGATCTTGGCATGCGCTGTAACCACATATAATCATTTACCTGCACATAAAACATGCGCTATATGTTTTGCGTGCACAACATTTCCCCTCACACTGCCAATACCAAACAAATGAAAAACTAGAAACTAATGTGAAATTATCAAATGAAAAGAAAACCATGAATATTCACACTACTAAATTATTTCTGTCAGGCATCCAGTGCCTGATTTACGTCAGGGCATTTGGGGCACGGGCACAGAGCCCCCGATTTTCAGGGGCCCTCAAATGCATCTGAAGATTGTTCAACTATTGTTTAAAATCAATACAAGTATACTTACAAAATCTAATGGAATTTTACATTTCATTCTATATTCTACTGTGTTCATAATTTTTTTTATAACATTGTATATTTTGACCGAAACATCCGTATTTAATTACATTTTCTTTTATCGTTACCACTTTAAAAATATATTATATTTTAATCCTTATTTAATCATGTTCCTCAGATTATTTGGAGTTGGTGAGTGAAGCTCATAGGCAGCAGAGTCCTCTAATATTTTAAATAATTATAGTTTGGTATTGCGAAAAATTTATGATTAGTTGTTGCTTACTTTATCATTCCAGATATATAAACTTGCATAAAAAAAAGATAATCATCAATATACAATTTATTATACAAAGTCTACTCATTTAAATTCCATGACTCTGAAGTGAAATAGTTATATAAAAGGTAAATTAATGATTATCATATTTAATTTTTAATTGGTATTTTAAAAGTGATTATTGAAGTCAATAGTGGTTATCTTAATAAGAACATTTTTTTTTTTTTTTTACTTAATCTTTTTATAAGCAACTTTGCAAGGGGGCCCCCTGTAAGCATCTATGCCCAGAGCCCTCAAATTTGTAAATCGGTCCCTGCAGGCATCATTTTCCGATATACCCCTTTTACTGAACAATTTTCATGTTTTACTTAGATAGTTTTTTCTCCTACTAAAGTTGCGAGCGAGTTAATCCTCTTTAATAAAAAGCCACATGTTGCTGACGGCTGACTTTTTTGCAAATCGTTGCCACAGATTAATCTAGGAAAATGAAACAATTGAAGTTACCGAAAAAATTAATAGCTCGAAAAATATGTCAGAAAATTGTTAGACAAACTGCGGTAGAAAGGTAAAAAATTGTATTTTCTTAAATATAAATTTCAAATCTAATGACTAAGCCGTTTTTTAAATATTCAATTAAAAAATTATCAAATTTTACAATGAAATGCCATAGCGAAACCGTCACGCGTAAAAAGATAAAGGAAATAGCAATGTCAGTGGAGTAGCAAGCAGGGGGCGGTCCGCCCCGGATGTTACCCTTCTAGGGGGTGACACCCAATCTATATTTGCAAAAATATATGTATAATCTTATAAGATTTTGTAAGAGAATTCTAAATTTCTAGAACGCCACGCAAGAAAGTTAATTTTATTTTATTGCAGAATCTGAAATTTCATACAGAATGTGTTGTCTAAATGAGATATGCACCTGGGAACATAAACCTACCTATCCAACGAGTGTATCGCAAAAGCAAACTTTAAAAGAAATAATTTTCTTCTACTTATAGGAACCGCAATGACTTAAGCAGAGTAAAGGTGTTATTACACGTGCGCTGCTGCAGGCGTCAAATCGCAGGCGTCTCCATGTTATACTATGGGACCAGTGGAGTCGCTTGGTTAGCGCGCGATTCTCTTGTGTCGGAGCGTCTTTGACGCCTGGAACGAAGCGACTCG
Organism: Maratus speculifer; assembly: GCA_964019185.1. Taxonomy (NCBI): domain Eukaryota; kingdom Metazoa; phylum Arthropoda; class Arachnida; order Araneae; family Salticidae; genus Maratus; species Maratus speculifer. The sequence continues at coordinate 251,858,511 of OZ025298.1, forward strand.
CCAGTAAGAGCCAATCAAATACTTGGAAATCCAAATGATGGTAAAGACTCTTCTCGAACAGCCAATGAAATGCTAAGAAAACGAAAAAACGCAGGCGATTTTTGTCGCTTGCAATTTTTACGTGTAATAGCACTTTAAGGAATCAGTGATGAATAGCCCCTGCAGTTTCTTACATGAAAGAATAAATGATAAATGAAGAATGGTATAGTCATTTCCTGTATTAATGTTGTCTTAAATTCTTTTACCATTTTTTTCGAAAAAGATTATACCCACAGACAATGTAATTTATACTAAAAGACAATATGGCGGGCTCAGAATCACAGTAGACCAAGTCCTTTTGAAAAAAAAAAATGATACAGTCCATTTATGTGCTGGATAAAATAAGTTTTATTCTCTCCCACAAAGAACCAGGTTTGTAAACAAATACCATATATAAAAAAGCAGGTGATAACAGGCTTGATTCATTGTAGGAGTAGATAAAACTCAATTTATGGGTTATAGATTCTTTGCATTCTAAATGGCATTCTAATTTGCATTTTATTCAAAATGGTATAAATAGATTTGGTCTACTGGAGTTGTGAGTCCCTCGTATTATTTATATTTTAGCCTATGACTGCATCATTGAATTCCAAAATAGCACGTACTTTAGATTGTAAAATAGTAGACCTCATGTTCACATTCAATGTAATATTCAACTAGGACTTCTCTCAAAGGGATTACCTGAACGATTTTGCTGAGAACACAGATTTAGTAACAAGTAAAGAAAATTAGATGCTACCTTTAATTGGACATTCATTGTGATAAAATATAATGAAGAAAATAAGCATATTGAATCGTAGAATTACAAAATTTTACATATAAATTTGCATACACTGTTTTTTTTTTTTTTTTTTTTTTTTTTTTTTTTTTTGAAAAGGGAAAGCAAACCATGCATGGATATAATATTGGAATTACACAATACGTTAAAAGTAATACAGAAAATAAAACACCAAATTATCTTATATTGGAATTATAACATTTTGAAATGATGTCATGAGGATAAACAGATGCTCTGCACCATCATGAGTAACCTTAAAAAACAAAAAAAAATATTATGTTTGAAGAGAATGAACTGCATTTTACATAGTGTGAGATCCCTCTGAATAATTTATATTGATGAATATCTGTTTTCCTAGAAATCTTTCTAAACGAGCATTTACATCTTATAAGTTACTGCGATGCCAAAGTTATAGTTTCTAACACCAACAGTTATCCCAGAAATTGCAATATTCCAAATAAATATCGATTAATAAACTTTTTAGAAAGTTGTGTGTTTATTTGGAAAATTAAACTGTCGAATCTTTTAGAAATCATTCATAACGAGTATATTATATCTTAAATATTACCGCCAAAAAAATTTCAATTTTCTAGTCCAATCAAAATCAAAGAATTAGCAATTTTAGAACTTTTTTTGCTCGTGCATTGTTGGAGATTATTGCATTGATATAAAATAGAATGATAGAAAGGCCATGTAAAAAATAATACAAAAAGCATAGGGTGCTCAATACAAGTTGTTAACGATAATTCTTTAGTAGTTATTTAAAAAACTTGACTTAGTATAAAATACATAACGAAACACCCCACGCTTTTTGTATTAATTTTTACATGGCCTTTATATTACTGTTGGATAACTTCTCAGTAATTAAAAATTATACTAAACTTTTTTGTTCGACCTGCTGTAAAATGTGTTTCTGTTTAAAAAAAAAAAAAAAAAAAAAAAGTTGGAAATTGCACGTGAACGTAGCAAATGAGGTGCGTCCGTACGATAACGAAGTTTTAAAAATATTCAGATCTTGCTGATATAGTAGAGCGTACTTCGGATACAGTATAGTAGTCGAAATCTTTGTGTTTCTGTAAATATGCAGGAAGTAATTTTTATTACACCTCAGAAACCTATATCTTATTCATAAAATGTGAAATAGATGAATATAATTAAAACACGCCCCAAACAATGTTTCCCCGTATAGCATTATGCAGGGGAATACTTTTGTGTGGCCCTGTAATTTAATAATAAAAATTCTTTGCATCACAGATTGTATAGAATGCATATTTTAGTATATATTTCATAGATTCATGCCAATTCTATTATGTTCGAATGAGTGTAACACCATAAAAATGCATTTGAATCTTTTTTCCCATTGACCGTAATGTAATGGAATACCTTTGATTGTCCCTGTAAATGATCTATGCATCCGACTTTCATAACATTTGAAATGACTCGATAAAATTACGTAATAATTATATGTTTTAACTTTCAAACGATAAAAATGCATTTGAAATTTTTTCCCATTGACCGTAATGTAACGGAATCCTTTTCATTGTCCCTGTAATTGATCTATCCATCCGATTTTTATAACATTTGAAATTACTCGACAAAATTAAGCAATAATTATATGTTTTAAATTTCAAACGATTAAAATGCATTTGAAATTTTTTCCCCCATTGACCGTAATGTAACGGAATCCTTTTGATTGTCCCTGTAATTGATCTATCCATCCGATTTTCATAACATTTGAAATTACTCGACAAAATTACGCAATAATTATATGTTTTAAATTTCAAACGATTAAAATGCATTTGAAATTTTTTTCCCATTGACCGTAATGTAACGGAATCCTTTTGATTGTCCCTGTAATTGATCTATCCATCCGATTTTCATAAAATTTGAAATGACTCGACAAAATTATGTTATAATTATGTATTTTAAATTTCAAACGATTCGGTTGGGTAGTTTTTGCGTTGTTATATGCGGACAGACAGACAGACAGACGGACAGATAGACAGACAGACAGACAGACGGACGGACTGAGCGACAACAATAGGTGCTACGTATTTACATAATTACGAACGCACCTAAAAATCTGTTAAAAAATGTAACAATTTCACCAACAAATAATATTTCAAGAGAAATTCTTTAATTTCCATATGAAAAAATACACGAGCAGAATATCCTGAAACGTCTAGATAAGCTTTGAATTCCTTGATGCTTTCATCGGTAAACACCAGTCAGGTCCAAAAAACGTACTGATTACAAAGTTATGTTTTGAGTGTAATTAAATGTATTTTTCCTTATCTTTATAATATGCTTGTTGTTTTAATTATTATTCAACTTACATTGAGGTCACTTGTTTTTGTTGATAGTGTATCCTTCGTACGAAAATTTGTCTTTTTCATAAAATAGGATACCTGATAGCTTATAGAGGTTATACGATTACCATACTGATATACAGCATTATATAAGGTGAGTCACGAAAAATTATTTTACTTAAAGGTGGATCGCGTTCTAATAAAGTTTAAGAATCGCTGTCATAGATCATGACACATTGGCTTCGTCTTACTTCCGGTGTCTCGTTCAGTTTCTTCCCAGATTCGTCTTCATCACCAAAGGAGTACGAACAAAATTTCCATATTTGATTTGAAGATCTTCACAACTTCGCTCGGGAACACATCCATACATAGGGATAGATGCATAAAGATGAAGACAAAGTATGAAACGAAAGCAATAGATCAATAATTTAGCTAAGGTGATAAAGTTTGGCTATGGAACCCAGTTCTCTCCCAAGTTACAATCAAACTAGGTCAATCCATGCATAGTTCAAAAATAACTGAATAACGTCTTGGTTCGATTCAGAAAGTCGTCTTCTTCGAAACCAAAAATAAAGCAATATGATAAGCTAAACCCATATATAGTAGGGTGTAATTTAGTTAGATCCCTGATATAGTCGTAAAAAGACCAGAGAGCATACGTTCTAGGCAGAGGGTATATCCTAGAAGAGAGTATACGCTTTGGTTTTTTTTAATAAACAGAGGGTATACTGTGTTCTTTAAAAAGAGTCCTGAAGGTATACGGTGTATATCCCTGTATAACCTGCACTATATCCAAGATTAGACTATGCGGACTATTTCAATTGTATATCTAGTGTAAATGGTTGATTTATAAGTTTGTTGTTTGTTTATTAGATTGTGTGCGCAGCGATGTCATCTTACTTGAACTGTATATAATGAATTACTAGTTTAGAAGAGCTGGATTGGCCTTTTTCTCGACGCTGTGTTGCTTGCCTACAGTTCAAGAGGTCTGTGGTTCAATCCTATCAGCGCTTATCCACCTTTCACATTGAGTACACGAAACCGTAACATCAAGACCAAAGAAAAGCAGCACCAAACAAGTCATCTGCAGCACGCAAAGCTTGTGACATGCTCACAGCAATCAGCATAATATATGCTAAGCAACCCATCAGACAGTAAAATGACAACATTTCCCACAAGTGCATGTAATGCGTGCTAACGTCAACAAGACATCTTCCTGGATAGAGAGTGCAACGATGTCAACTCACCTAGGCAATATATATAGAGAAACTATTTCAGAGTAACTGGCTTACCTTTGCTCGACACTATGTCGTTCGCTTACAGTTCAAGAAGTCCCTAGTTCAGCGTCAATCTTCGTCAGCGTTTATTTGTCCTCTTTTTAGGTTTATGTGTAATTTATTTTATGACTCAATATTCAAGAATTGTAGTTCTTGTGACATGTATTCCTCGGAAGATAACAATGTTATCTTCCTATGATTGATTATAATCCAATGAGATTTGTAGATGACGTTTAAAACTCCATCTGCTTCATTTCAGATTGGCCAAGCGCGCGCACTTCACCCAACGGTTTAGAGTACATAAAAAGAAATTATGAATGTGACGTACGAGTAGAGAGTGCTGATCCGCAGTTTGAAGCTATAGAGTAAATATTTGTACTTGAACCTTCGAGTTTTCTCGGAATATTGATATTCTGTTGTTTCGAAGCTGTTTAGCAGTGTTTTAATACATTTAAAGTCTACATGTTGGAACTTATTCCCGTTATTGGCAGAAATTTCTGTTCTATTAAGTTGTTTTAGAACAGCGTATTTCCATATGTTTGTGAGTGTTTAGATGTATCTTTGAGACATTTTTCTATTGATAATTTTCTGATTCTAATTGAATATTCGCAAAAAGAAGTGTAAAGTTTAAAGGACTGTTTTTCTTCGATTACTAATCTACAAGAACTTCGAATAACATAACTGTTGAAATTAAATTGTAAAGCATATTACATAAATATGTAGCAAGGTAGCAGAGTGGCGCAGTGGAAGCGTGCTGGGCCCATAACCTGTTGAAATTAAATTGTAAAGTATAGCGCATCTCACCTCACAGCATCAGTATAAAGCGAGTTACTACCTGCGAGTAACTGGCTTGGCCTTTTGCTCAACGGTTAACGCACTCGCCTCCTGATCCTGAGGTCCTTGGATCAAAACCAACCGGCGCCAAACTCACCTCATTGGTGACTTTGACACTCACGCAACAACTGTCTCCAGCGCACAGCAATCAACTCGCCTCACATCCAACAGATGGCAGCACCAAACAAACCATTCCCAGCATCAACAAAGCCTGTCACTTCACGCCACGTTTCCTGCACACGGCAACACGACAGCACAAAGCCTGCCACTCACTCCGCGCATCACACATGCGCACGGCAGCACATCGCTCGACAGTCGCATGACCGTCTCACTGGGGATGGAGTGTGTAGCGCATCTCACCTCACAGGATCAGCATAAACCGAGTTACTACCTGCGAGTAACTGGCTTGGCCTTTTGCTCAACGGTTAACGCACTCGCCTCCTGATCCTGAGGTCCTTGGATCAAAACCAACCGGCGCCAATCTCCTCATAAAGCATACTACATAAATGTGTAGCAAGGTAGCAGAGTAATAAACGCAGTTTGAATAGGAAATAAATATTTAATATAAATATGATCTAAACAAAAGAACCTACATAATAGACATCAAAATATAAAACTACATAAAAACAGAATTTAAAAAAGTTGCCAAATAAAATTATAATAAACATTTAACGGCCGGTTGCACTTGAATACATAGTTCAACAATAACAATAAATATGGGAACTCCAGATATGAATTAATAAATAATTATTAAAAATAATTCACTTCAGGTATTAAATGGGAAATAAAAGTAAATAGTAATCTTAGAACGCAAGTTAGAATATATATATATATATATATATATATTATATTTTCAAGATCTCATTTATTTTATGACTTGTCAGAAAATTAAGGCTAAATTTTGCGTCAGTTTTTCTCTTTACTGTACTTTTTATTCTTACTCGTTTAAGGTACTTCGGTAATGTTACTTAAAGTTTGAAAATGTTAATACTAGCGATGAAATTATGAAAAGATATTATATTTTTTGATTTTATATGAAATTCCAAAATACAAAAGGCATTACTCATTTTCACAAATTACTACAGATGCGTACTTTTATAACTTCTAAAATAATTTAATAAGAACAAATACAAAACATTGCTTTACCGGAACAAGCGTACATAGATAAGTTACAACCAAAGAGATGTGATATTTAAATATAATAAGAACTGCCGCTACGGCTTTTAGTTTTTTACTGCACGTTACAAAGAGTTGCCATTACACATAAAAAATAATAATAATATATTACAGTACTTCCCCTTAAAAAAATTTTGAATGTCCAGATATTTATAAGTCTAGACGAAAAGGTTTCTTCCGAGTGCGGGGTGGGTTACGACGAACATTTGCATCCGTTTTTATTTCATGTTTAACAGCTGGTGTGCTATTTGTGGTATCCACCAACTGTTTTTCTGCTTCTTTGGTGGTTGATATTTTCTCTTTACCTACATTAGCATCAGTTTCAGAGATTTCAGAATTATCTGCGACTGTAGAAGTGTTCTTCTCGGTGGTGGCAGAAGTATTATTCTCTACAGGGCAAGTTTCTGCTGGCCTGTCATCTGCATCAATGTTTTCAAGAATGTCAACATTACTATGACAACTCTTACTGACTAAATTATCAAGATTTGTAGGCTCTTGGTCATCTTTACTGTACTCATGACGAAGCTGATCAACATGTGCAAGATACATCTTGTTGTTGATGTTCACAACCCAAGTTTTATTACCTTGTGGTCTAACTAAAGTTCCTCTGCTCCACTCTTGATTTTTATGAGAACGGACTAATACTTTTTCATCAGACACAAAGTTTCTGTTTCTAGTATGGCTTCTGTCATAATATTTCTTTTGAGCACATTGTTGTTGTTCAACACGAGCTTGTGTACTGGGATGTACAAGTGCCAAGGGTGTGCGAATTGGTCTTGATAAAAACAATTCAGCAGGAGACAGTCCAGTTGTAGAGTGAGGAGTTGAGCGATAACTCATGAGAAAACGAGAGATCTTTCGACTCAGTGAGCTATGATCTGTATAATCACTATTCATTTTACTTAATGCTTCTTTAAATGTCTGCACCGTTCTCTCAGCCAGACCGTTAGATTGTGGATGATAGGTTAGAATAGGAGCATGTTTTATTCCATTCGACTTCAGAAACCACTCAAATTCTTCTGATATGAATTGAGGACCATTATCAGACACTAATTCTAATGGCAATCCATATCGTGAAAAAATCTGCTGTAGAGCTTCAATAGTGTGAGGAGAAGTCGTGGAAGGCATCTGCATAACCTCTAACCATTTAGAGTGGCTATCGACAAGCAATAGATAATTTTTCTTGTCTTTTTGTGCATAGTCAATGTGCACTCTATCCCAAGGATGTTTTGCCCAAGTCCATGGTTGAAGTGGAGTACCAGGAGGAGAACGACTGTTCTTTTTACAAGCGGTACACTGTCTAGCAAGTTTTTCAATGTCATCATCTAACTTTGGCCACCATATATGACTACGAGCTATGGCTTTCATCTTTGATATACCTGAGTGAGTGTCGTGTAGTTGATCCAGGAGTCTCTTCCTGAATTTTTCTGGTACAATTACTCTCATCCCCCACAGCAGGCAATTATTATCAACAGAGAGTTGATCTTTACGATAAAAATATGGTTTGAGAGCTTCGTTATCCATCTTCCGTGGCCATCCATTTTGAACATACTTCAAAGCTGGTCCTAACACTTTATCATTACGAGTTGCTTTTGCGATTTCTATGCAGGTTACTGGCAACTCATCGCAATAAGAAATTTTAAATATTTCTGATGATGTTTCTACTTCAGATTCAACAGGCGCACGTGACAAGGCATCAGCATTGCAGTGCTCTGAGCCTTTTTTATACTCAATGCTGTAGTTGAAAGAAGATAACAATACTGCCCATCTTTGAAGTCTTGCTGCAGCAATGGCAGGAACAGCTTTGTTAGGAGCAAAAATACTTGTTAATGGCTGATGGTCAGTAACCAATGTAAACTTCCTACCAAATAGGTACTGTTGGAACTTCTTTATTCCAAAGATTATTGCAGCAGCTTCTTTCTCGATTTGAGAATAGTTCCGTTCAGCTTTGGAGAGAGTCCTTGATGCATAAGCAATTGGACGTTCATCACCATCAATAACATGAGATAAAACAACTCCAAGACCCACAGGCGAAGCATCACAAGAGACTTTCAAAGGCAATTTGTCATCATAATGAACTAAAACAGCATCTGAAGTAAGTAAATTTTTGCATTTTTGAAATGTTTCTTCACATTCTGTCGTCCACTTCCAAGGAGTGTCCTTATGGAGTAGTTTGTAAAGAGGAGCAAGTAGCATGGCAGAATTACGTATAAATTTTGAATAATAGTTCAGAAGACCCAAAAACGATTTTAGTTCGGTCACATTTGATGGAGCATTAATTTTTCTAATGCACTGTACTTTCTCATCTGTAGGATGAATGCCCTCACTATCTATAATATGGCCTAAGAATTCTACACTCTTCTGTAAAAAGCTACATTTTGATAAATTGAGTTTAACATTGTACTCACTAAATCGCTGAAATACCTTCTCCAGAGTGCTTAGGTGCTCTTCATACGTAGTACCAGTAATAAGGATGTCATCTTGAAAACAAATCACTCGGTCTATACCTTGCAGAATTTGTTCAATTGTTGACTGAAAAATTGCTGATGCACTGTTTATGCCATATAATAATCTTAAAGGACGTACTAAACCAAGATGCGTATTCAGCGTAAGGTATTCTTGAGAGCTTTCATCTAATTCAATTTGTTGATAAGCATGACGCAAATCCAATTTTGTGAAGTACTGTCCACCATTAAGAGTTGCAAACAAATCTTGTTGAGTTGGTAAGGGATACTGATTTAGATCAATAAACTTGTTAACAGTGATTTTAAAATCGCCACACAATCGTACATCTCCATTTTTCTTAGGAACAATCACAAGTGGAGTTGCCCAACTAGAATGTTGCACAAAGTCCCAAACACCTCTCTTTTTGGAATTTAGAATTTCCTCGGCAACTTTACTTTTTAAGGAATATGGAACTGGACGTGCTTTAAAGAACACAGGTTGGGTTTCTTTTTTCATTTTTAATGAAGCCTTTATATGTCTAATAGGTTCTGAACTTTCTTCAAAAAGTTTGCTATACTTGTTTGTCAATGCACTAATTGAATCTACTTCATTAGGCATATCCTTAAGTATTTTATGCACCGCAAAAATTTTGTGCCAATTTAATTTAAATTTTCTGATCCAATCCTTCCCAAATAAGGATGGTCGATCACCTTTAACAACAATAGCTTGTAAATCACACTTTTGGTTTTCATATTTAACACTAACAGATACTTCTCCAGCGATTGCAATGGGTTGTTGGTTGTAATCTTTCAGTGTAACGGGTATACATTTAGGTACTATGTGTGGTAAATTTTGTTGTAGCCACTTTTCAGAAATTATACTAACATCTGCAGCAGTATCTAATTCCATATCTAACATTTTGTCGCATATTTCAACTTGAACTATATAATTAGAATATTTACACACTTTATTTACATTAATAGTAAACAGATTATACTCATCAGAATTATTCTGTGCACAATTAGCTGATACTTTTTTAGCAGAAGGGTTAGTAGTTTGACCTTTTGACTTACACACAGGTGAAATATGGCCAATTTTGTGGCACGCATGGCATTTGGCTAATTTGTACTTACACTTGTTTGCATTGTGTGATGCACCACACCGATAACATTTTTGAGGATTTTTAGTATTTTTAAGAGACTTACTTTGAAATTTGCTCACTTTGTTGACATTAGAAGGTACAGGTACTGTAACTTTAATGTTGCTGGCTCCTTCCTCCGCCAATTCCATCGCCAAAGCTATTTCACAAGCATCTTCAAGTTTGAGATCTTTTTTAGCGAGTAGGAGTTTTTGAGTAGCTTCACAACGAATGCCACAGACGAAACGATCCCGTAGAGCTTCCTCCAGAAACGATCCAAAATCACAGGTGGAGGCCAAACGCTTTAATTCCACAATATACTCTGAAATACTTTCACGATCGTTTTGGTTTCTTCTGTGAAAGTGAAATCGTTCCGCTATAGTAATAGGAGCCGGAAGAAAATGATCTCGCAGCTTCTTAATCAAATCGTCGTAAGTCAAATCTTTTGGTAGCTGAGGCGTTATAAGATTGCGTAAAAGTTTATAAGTTTTAGGTCCCAATACTGAAATTAACACAGGAACTTTTTTTGCTTTATCGATATCGTTTGCCAAAAAATATTGCTCAAGTCTTTCCACATAAAGAGAAAAATCCTCATTGCTGTCGTCAAATACTGACAATTGACCAACTAGGCCTAACTTCGACATAGTCGATACGACGGTTAAAAGTATACGGTAAAGCTTATTGTTTTAAATTTCTCGTCGCCATTTTCACAAATTACTACAGATGCGTACTTTTATAACTTCTAAAATAATTTAATAAGAACAAATACAAAACATTGCTTTACCGGAACAAGCGTACATAGATAAGTTACAACCAAAGAGATGTGATATTTAAATATAATAAGAACTGCCGCTACGGCTTTTAGTTTTTTACTGCACGTTACAAAGAGTTGCCATTACACATAAAAAATAATAATAATATATTACACTCATCCCCAAAGAAAACTAAACATTTTAAATTGTGTGCCATTTACACGGTGGAAAGCATTGTTTCGAAAGTATTGGTTTTGGAGTTTTATATTTCACTTTCATATTTTTTCATTTATGCTTGCACTTTTTATCTGTTCTTTTTAATCGTTGAAAAACTTTCGTGGCCTCTTATCTGAAATTCATTCATGAATTTTAACTTATCTGAGCTGAAAAGAGAAGTTAGTAGTCAATCTCACATCATGACACACCTCCAGTGACGTCATAAAGGGAGCTACAAGTAGTATTGCATCATTATAGAAAATGCACTTCCACTTTCACTTCACTGACGAGATCAAAATCTTGTTTTAAAGGGCATTCAAGTTGGTTTGTTATTTCCTTTAGTTTGCAGACTCGTTCTCATAACCCACGTTCCTGTAACTTTCAAAATTATTTGTGGCGAGTTTGAAAATATGTCTGAAACCCGTAAAAAGGTATTTTTAATGTTTTATTCAAATATTGTTTTATATTTGATGAATGATCTTTACCGGCATTAAGCTATCTAAACAGCGTAAATGTGTGGGTCAACTTTTATGATGAAAGTTTCCAAAAATCTTGCGTTTCTCTTTCGAAATAATTTACGGATAAATTGTTAAGCTTATTATTATGCAACAGTACTTGCTTGCTCCAGTATTTGAGTTTTTAATAAATCATTATTATTTTTTCTTTTCACGGTAGTCTCGTATAAATGCGTAACTACTTTTATGAAAACTTTTTTTTTCATATCTGTATTCAACTGAGCGCTTAATTGGGCGCTCGATTTAAAAGTAACTTAAAACCAATTAATTTTTACTGAAAATGATGCTTAAGACGGTAACTATTTTATTTCTCTTTTATATAAATCATCTACTCCTGTAATAAATTATTTTAATCATTCAATGAGTGAAAACTACTTTCATTGACATCGTATTTTAATTTGACTGTGCTCAATTTCTTTAAGACATTTTGCATATGTATTTAATTTTTTTGTGTGTTCATTAAGGTAATATTCCTCCAAGTTACCATGTATATAAAAAAAATATGATCTTGTTTTATTATTTCTATTTAAAAGCTAAACAGTGTTTTTTCACATTAAATAAATCTGTATTTTTAGGATGATTGCATATGTTTGTTTATTTTTTAAATATGAAAAATTTCATATTGATGAAGTGTTTTGCACATTTATAAGTTTTTTTATGATATAATGTTAGTTAATATACATTAAGTAATTGTACATCTTACTTTTAATTCTAAAATAGCTAAATGGTTTAAAAATTTAAACAAGTTTCGTTAATCTTATTCTGTCCATGAAATTGTGATGAATTAGTTTCCATTTTTTAAACATTTTTTATTTTTACCAGATACTTTTTGTTAGCTAAGCGCAAAACTTTCCAATAGCAGCTTTTATCTTTAGCTTGCTTGAACTTAAACCTTTTGAAGAATAAAGTATTTTGATTTATATTATTAAATGAATTTACTAAGTCATTTATTTTTAAATGCATCATATGTATTTCAAATGGTTATATTTTAACTGGAAACTAAACATTTTTAAACGGAGTAAAACTTTTATATTTTTAATAAAATATATGCAATATAAACAGTAGTGATGGAAATACTTTGATTTATCGTCTGCATCTAGTTAAGAAAAAATAACTTGTTATTCTTATAAAATGTTATTTCCAGCCACTTTATATTTTTTAAGATAAAGTATTGAAGATCATCTCCCTTCCTTTTATTGTGTATAAATGTGGGGAAATTATTAAATTGCACTATTGCATGTATTGTTTTTTATTATGAACTTTAATAAAAATTCTTTCTAATTTATGTTAGTTGTTTATAAAAAGCCTATTTTGACCTTTTTGTGTCCTTGAATATTTCAGCTAAATAAATTAAAAAAAAAAAAAAAAAAAAATCTTGAAAAATATTAGTTAAAGTAATTTTAATGTTATTTTCCTTTCTGCATAAACTATTTTTATTTTCAGAAAGTAAATAATAAATTGAAGCTTAATATTTCAAAGAGAAATTTGTTCAATGTCTTTTAGCATTGAACAAAATATTTTTTAAAGCTTCTGATCTGGTCTGTACTAAATTGTAGAACAAAATTGCATTTGGATTTTTTTTGTTTTTTTTTGTTTGTTTGTTTGTCAATGCTGAAAACTATATTTTTATAAGTATATGAATTTTGTAATTTTTTTGGGTACCTTTTTTTCTATGTATCACTTTATTTTAAATGTATTTGATGAAAAAATTATTTTTCTAAATTTTTTATTTTATTTCTAAAATTTTTCACTTCAGCATAGAAAACTGTTTTCAGTTTTTATAAAAATATTGCTTATTTCTTATAATTTCAGTTGTAACTCATTATGTTAATTTTTTTTTTTTCCTTTATCATATAGTAAGATATTTCCAAGAACTTTTAATAATATCACCAAAAAATTTTAATTCATTAAAAAGGTGCATTACAGAAAAATAATTCCATGCAATATTTCATAAATTTACCTTAGATGAGATTTAATTTTATCGCTTCAAATTTAACAAATCTTAAATGATTTTGAAATAAAGCATTATAAAATACACAAATGTTTGAAAAGATCGCATTAATATTGTAACATAAAAGATGCAATTCCTGTAGACAAGTGGTTTATGATAGTATTTGGTGCTAAAAACTACTAACTTTGAATTTGTAAAATAAATGTTATTAGATTTAAGTTTTGAACCACCCTAATTTTTTTTTTTTCTTAGGTTGATGCAATTTTAAAAGATTTTATTCTAACTGATGATGTGCTTCTTAAAGTTTCTGCACTCTTATTACAAGAATTCAATAATGGATTAAGTCGAGAGAAACATGAAACTGCTACAGTAAAGATGTTTCCCACTTTTGTCAGAGATGTTCCTGATGGATCAGGTATATATACTTCAGCTATGTGATTTTTCAACTTCATATAACACAAATTAATGTGAATTAGCACATTCAGTTAAGACATTGACTGCTGCAAATTGTGACAAAAAAGAAAAATGTTTTTTTTTTGTTAGACATTAACAAAATTGTTTCAATGTTTTAGAAATTATAAACTTCAACATCAACGCTATAATTGCCATTTTTGATTTTATACTTTTTTTTAATTCAAAATTATCAAATTTTAGTTACTTTTCAGGGCTTGAAAAATAAAGATCCCGGTGTTGTGATGAAAATTCCACCACATTACAAGGTACGCGAAAGATAGTGGTTAGTGTTAATAAAGTAATATTAAGATAATATCCCAATCCGCGTTGTGAAAGATCGTACTGGATATTACCAAAAAAAATTTGTTTTCTCTTAAATTTATCGATAATTTAAATAAAGGAAAATCGCAATAGCTCAGACTCAAACTTATTTAACGTTTGAATTTGCAAATCAGGATTCTATTGGGTTACATAAAATTAACAAAATAAAAGAATTCTGATCGTTATTATTAAAGGTTATTAATCTATTAATTCACTGAAAATAGAGTAAGAGAAATCATGGAAAAAACACAAATACATATATACACTCAAACATTTATTCTCAAAATATACAAATGGTAAATACAAATAACAAATAGTAAGATTCCCCAATAAAAATCTATTTACTTACTACACTTAATTTTTTTGTTCTAAATTCAACTTAAATACTGTATATTGTTAAATGCTCACAGCACAATCATCGGGGCTATTCACCCAAAAAAAATATTCATTTGTTTTATTTTATTATTATTTTAATTAATTTTATCAATTAAAACTTAAATAGTGATTTTTTTTTTTATTATTCACATAAAACAAAATATTTTTTTTTAAATGGCCTTATCACTTGGAAGGATTATAAAAAAATTTCTCACCATAACCATGGCATCCGGCAGACTTGATAATCATGTCAGACAGTCCTGTATGATTAATGAAGTGTCTCTTGCAAGAAGCACGCCACTCATCCATGTAAATATTACTCATTAGTGTTCATAGAGTTGTATGTTGTTGAAAATCACACTAAGTCCTTTTAATAATGGAAAGTTGCGGAGTGGCATAAATAATAATCTTGGAGAATGTCTAAATGAGGAATCATATCGGACCTGATGAGAATCATGCAGAGTCAGTTTAAATGGACTATCTCATATCAATTGAAAATCATCACATCGAATCCATTCGGCACTGGTAGGCTGCGGAGAGGCATAATAAATAATCATGGAGAATGTCTAAATGAGGAATCATATCAAGCCTGATGAGAATCATGTAGAGTCAGTTTATAAATGGACTATCACGTATCAATTGAAAATCATCACACCGAGTCCCTTCGGCACTGGTAGGCTGCGGAGAGGCATAATAAATAATCATGGAGAATGTCTAAATGAGGAATCATATTGAGCCTGATGATTGAAAATCATCACACAGAGTCCATTAGGCACTGGTAGGCTGCGGAGAGGCATAATAAATAATCATGGAGAATGTCTATTCATATTTCTTCTATGATCTGCACCTCGTTCCAAAGTCCCTTTTTAAAAAAAACATTAAACACATTTTTTTTTTCTTCCACTGATCTCCAGATGCAGAAAACAACATCTGAGAGAAAAAAAAAATTTCCTTTTCTCTCCATCTCTCGGTCCGGATAACTCTTCCTTCATTGGTTACTCAAAAAAAGATTTTAATCGTCCCTTGTAATCCCAAGTAGGTCATTGGTCCCTTGATCATTGGGGAGGTATGTCTTTTTTTTTTCCACCCCTTTCTCTTTTTTTTTTGTTTATTTGGCTTCTTCCTCCTGTTCGACCCCTCGTGATGATGCGGCTTTTGTGTGTGACCGTCGACCACACGCAATCCTTGTCCCCTGGTTGTAAATAATCGTTGAAAGCCCCATAAATTCTGCTCTTGTTTCTTCGATTTTTTTTTATGTCACAGGCTGGCGACAAACTATAGTTTAGTTTTATTGCCCCCATTTTGTCTGTCTGGGAATTCGTGGTGATAATCCCTCCAAGACTACACACGTGCATTATTACTATTATTATTATAAATAAAATCTTGCAGTTTTTACTGCAATTAGCTTTCAACTTTACCTAATAATTAAAAATATTATAATTATTATTCCTTGTTTAACGCTAAAATAAATTCAAAATTTTATTTCAATTTTTATATATCTATTTATTTTTTTTATTGATTGTGCTGTTCCTTTTTTTTTTTTTCTTTTTTTTATACATATTTATTTAAGCAATGTCGTCATTAGTATTATTAAGTTATTATTAAGTATTTATTTAAGCAATGACAATTTCGTCACTACACCCGGGGAACCCAGAAATTCTTTCTGAGAACATACTTTTTTCATTAAGGTTCTCAGTCAGAAACCCAACAAATCTCCGTAGCAATAATGGCATTTTGTCAAAGAATCGAAGGAAAAACTGAAATTTCATCAGAGGATCACTAAAAAAAACCTAATTTCGTCAGATTGTGAAAAGACAAATTTTGTCAAAAGATCGCAAAAAACAAATTTCGTCAAAAAATCATGAAAAAGCGAAAAATTTCGTCTATCAGTCACAAATGGCAAATTCCATTGCAAAGTGTTTAAAAAAACTGAAAATTTCATCAAAAGATTGCCAAAAGAAAAAAAAAATGGAAATTTTGGTCAAACGATCACGAAAAAAAATTGTCAATGTGGCTCTTTTTTAAATATACATGGTTATAAGTTATCGATAATCCCTGGTTGACAGCACTCTACTACTGAGTTATCCTGGACAAATCTGGGTATCCCAGTTCAATTATTTTCCACTAATATGACTTGCAATGATGTAACTTAACAGATAAATTATTAGATAACCAGAGTTCCTAATAAATCATGGATGTCATGTTAATTAAAGAATAAAATCAGCTGTTGCTAGAAAATGACCCAGTTGTGAACAGAGTTGGGCAGTATCGAAAATACATGTATTTGAAATACATTTTCAAAATACATTTGTATTTTAATCCGATGAAATGAAAGTATTTTAGTAATGTATTTTGTAAAGCTTTTTCCAAGTATTTTGTATTTTGAATCAGAATACATTTTTATAGATTTCAAACTTTGTGGTCTTGTAAACCGCAAATCAAAGATACGGAACATAACAAGGAAATTTTCATTTTGTTTAGTCTTTGAATTCGTTTCTGGGCATTAATGTAAACATATTTTTCAAACTAGTGGTACGATAAAGATTGTTAATGAACAGGATGTATAGCTTCTCCAGAAGCATTTATGCTGAATAGTTACAAAAATAATGTTATAAATCTTACATTTGCTGCGAGAATTACACAACAAAGTATTCCATGATAGACTGGAAGGACCCATACAGAGTTTTACTTCTTATTAGAGGTCTGCACGGGCCCGGGCTTGGCCCGTACCCGGCCCGGCGGAATAGTTTCAAATTTTCTAACAGGCCGGGCCGGCAGATTTAGAATAGTTTTTTCAACGGGTCGGGCCGGGCCGGCAAAAAAATTGAGCGGGCCAGACGGGCCGGGCCGATAAAAAAAAATTTTCGGGCCTGTCGGCCCGTTCTGAAGATTTATGCAGAAACGATAAAATATGAGCTATTTTCAACGAAAATGGTTTTAACGAGAATAAGTATAAATGTGGCCACACTAGTTTGATAGCATCAATATAAAAATGCGCAGTGTATCGGCATCGGAGATTTACATTATGTGTAACCCGTTTTAATATATTTTTAGCTGACTCATGCCTGTCCGAGATCACGCTTGCATTATTTTTATACATATAGACTGGCCGGACCGCTACTAGACTTAATTATTGACAGAAAACGTGATTTGTAAAATTATTAACAGCGATAAAGAACTTATGTTAGCTTAGTCTTCGGATATATACTTCTTGATGATTTTTAAACAAATTAATTTCTCAATAATGCGAAAGTTTGACACATTTTCTGATTAATTTTAAATTGTAAAAGTATAAAAGTGAAAAGCCTAACTATTGAAGGAATTTTAATCGAATAGCGTTTTTCATTTTTGGTAAATAAAATACTTGTATAACCTTGTTGAGATATAATAGTTTCTCAAATGATTGCAGGTTTTTCTCCCTTCCCTTGCTATTGCTTCTGGAAATTCTATTCAAAACGCTAATTATGACAGTATTTTATTTGTTTGCAGTATTCTTAAATTGCTTGTATCAAAAAATGGATAACGCCATTCGATTCTGAAAAAAGATATCTGCTAATCTTATGCGTTTCTGAGGGAAAAAAAATGAATTTAGAAATGTATCAGAAAGGAGCTTCTTTGAATTTAAGAATGAATTTGGATTTGAAATCTATAATAAAATGATATAGAAATATATTTATAAATCTTCTTTTATTAAACATCTTCAAAATTAACGATGTTTTTAGCTTTCTTTTTTTTTCTTTTATTCTAAGCCATATTAATTTTTTAATGAATCTTTATTCGAATGTTGAAAGCTTAAAAATCTAAGTAATCATTAATGATGTTAATGTGTATTTGTTGTAAAATATACTGTAAAACCATTCCATAGATATGTATGCAGTATTCTTTAAAGGAATCTTAGCTGTATGATAAAAATCTGAATTTTTTAGAAATCATAGAAATTGTAACGGGCCAAAACGGGCCGGGCCTGTTTTCGCTGATTTTTGTACGGGCCAGGCCTAAAATATAAAAATTTAAACGGGCCGGGCCGGGTCCGGGCCAAACTTTTGAGTTTTACAACGGGCCAGGCCGAAATAACTTTCTTACGGGCCGGGCCGGGCCTGGAAATTCCGGCCCGTGCAGACCTCTACTTCTTATTGCTTTTATTTATTTATTTTCAAGTACGTTAGAAATGCAGTGCTATTATCTATTATAGGCTCGTGTGAAGCTGAATAATACTTTTGGCGTTATCGATGAAAATATCTACAAAGATAATAATTTTATTGTGATAATAAATGGTGTTCAATAGAGATCTGCACGGCCCAAGTTTGGGCCCAAAGCTTTAATCCGACCCAAGGGCAGAGCCGAGCCAGGCCGATTTTCATTCTCGGCACTCGGGTAGGACTGGGCCCAAGCTTTACTTTTTTTTTTTGAAAGCTGGATCGGGCCAAGCCTTGTCACTACTCTTTCTGAGCCAGGCTCGAGCCTTACTGTTTTTTTTTTTTTTTTAAAGGATAGGGCCGGGCTGGAACGGGCCTAATTTTTTTTTCCCATTCTATTCCGGGATTGATTTCATTCTTCCTCGTAATCACAGATCAAAATATTCAATTTGAGCCATCCCGTATGAAAACATTTTTTTCGGCGTGGCCAGGTCTGTTCAAAAATCAGTAAAATTTGGTCTGGCTTATTTTTTTTTTTTTTTTTTTGCAAAAAATGCATATAATTTTAAATCGCCGTTGTTCTTCAATTAAATCTTAAAATTTATTATTTTTAAAGCATCGTCAAGGTTTATTAAAATACATCTAAATTACAATATACTTAAACGTATGAAAAAGAACCTGTTAATGAGAGAATGTTGTTTTAAACTGAAAAATGTGTTCTTTTATGTAAAATGAATACAATAATACGCGAGAAAAATCTGATACGAAGAAACTTGCCTGTAACGAATTTCCTTAACATTTCTATGCGATTCTGTCTTAGAAGTTTGTACTGCATACCATTTTTCATGCTTTTGAGTCATGGAATATGTATTAATAATATTAATGATAACTGTAACATTTACATATAACAAACAGAAATTTATTAAAAACCGAAATATCACAACCTACGGCGTTTCTGTGTTAATAAAGATTATAAACATGAAAAAGAAAAGGTTTTTTTGGTCAGAATTCCTCTGTACGAGAAAAAAATCAATGTTTTGGTGAAATTCACTCAGGCCAGGCTGAACTTTTAGCTATAAATTTCTTTCTACAAACCGCACAGGTCGGATCGATTTTTTTTTTTTTTTTTTTTTTTTTTTTTTTTTAATTGGGTTTGAGCATGAATATTAGACAATATTAGAGAGAAAATATTTCAAAATAATGTCTTTGATGATAATGGAAAAATTAAGTGAAAATGCCAACTGTATAAAACAAGAAGTTCAGTTACATGTGAAACATGAAATATATATATATTTACAGATAAATGCACTTGTAAGAAGACATTTTCTTGATTTTCCGGTAATGTCGTTCGTTAACTTTAAAAAAAAAATTGTTGTCCAAACTCTTTGAAATTTTTATCGATTATAAATATAACGGTTTTGCAGCTTGTGTAATAATTTTCTGAAAAACATTAATATAGTTGTAAAACAAAAATGTTTTCTTCTCGTTTTTTTTTTTTTTTTTTTTTCTGCGTCGGATTTTGTAACATAAAAAAAATAAAATATAGCACTGATTGCTCGAACTTCGTGAAATTTCAATCGATTGTAAATATGTTTGTATCCAAGCCCTCTTTAATATTTTGCAAAAATTATGTATACTTAGTCTGTGAAAACCTAAACGAAAGTCAATCGAAGATGTGCCAAAATACCTCGCTTTTTAGAGTTTTCATCGAAAAATTTTCAGGTGTTATTACTATTATTATTACTCGTCAAAACATTTCGAAATTGTTCTGGGTGATATAAATCTAGTCTGACGAGAAGTTTAAAAAATATTACAGGTATGTTGAAATGCATACATTTAGCTATTTTTAGGAAAATATCGTCCCCACGAGGCGTAAATTTTTTGAAAATGTTAAAATTCGTAAGTTTTGGAAAACAATTGCATCTTCAAAACAAGAAATGTTTTTAGCTGTAAATGTATCTTTTTTGTTATTCGATCCTCCGAAATTGAGCCGCATGTGTATGCTGCAGAAAGGGAATTAAAGTCAAAAATGAAAACAACCCTTTTTGAAAATATCTTTGTTTACTATATGTGATGAGTTTTCATTTAGAATTCAGACTAATTTTTTTTGGTTACATTTTAACACTTATTCATTTTGTTTTTAACGCTTTCTAACACGTTCAAAGATGTTCATGAATTCAGTTTGCTTGTCTGTCTGTCCGTACTCTAATTCACGTAAATACAGTCCGATTTCCATGAAATTTATAGATGTTATTGGAAATTACTATGGCATGTTCAATATTGAAAATGAAAAATGTAGCATCAGATCAACATTTAAAGGAACACAGAAAAAAACTTTCGTAACATTATGGGCATTGGAAAAAATCATTTGCGGTGTACTTTAATAATATTATACTAATTTAAACATGCTGAAATATATACATAACACTGAAGTACACTATACATAACGATTACTGTGAAATATGATGTGCATACAATTTATCATTCATTTACAAAGACGCATAAAAGAACTTGGCTACAGAAGAAACTAAATAATAATTGAACTTTTGAAGGCCATGAACAACAACTGCTGGAAGTATGTTTTTAATTGTACTATTTTTTTAAAACATGTTTTGGGGTGCCTAAATTCTATAGATTCCATACAGGACTGTACAAAATTTCTCAAGTATATTTCGTTTATTCATGTAAATTGTTAAATGAGAAATATTCGTTTAACTAAAAGAAAAAAAAATTAACATACTATTTAATATACATACAAATCCATAGATCACATGCTGGGCTGCACTAAAGAAAAAAAAAATCCGATATTTTTTTTACTATTAATACTAATAGTATAAATTGGGTTTTCAAATGCGTTATGCCTTTTCAATTTTTTTATTTAAACATCATCATTCTCTTTAGCCCTTTCAGGGGCGCCGTTTGTAGTTTGCAAACGGTTAATTTTAATACCCGAACTGCGAACTGATACTAATAAATTTTTAGTACAGTTTTGATCTCATATTATACCTAAAAAAGAGCTTTTGATTATTTTTAAATAAATTTGTTCGTAAATTGTGATATGAATCAACCATTTGAACATTTTTGGAGCAGAAATACTTTGCCCCTGAAAGGGTTAATAAACTGTAAAGATTTGTTACAGTTTTCTGAATGTGTTGGAAAAAGTTTCCTGTTTTGAAAAAAGCACTTTTTATTTATACAGTGTAATACCCAACGATTTTCAAAATTTGGAAATGTATTTTGTATTTCGAATGTATTTTGAATTTTTTCATTTGAAAAGTATTTTGTATTTTGTATTTTTTTGCTCTAAAACCAAAGTATTTTGTATTTTGTATCGAAAATGATTTTTCGATGTATTTTGCCCAACTCTGGTTGTAAATAAATTATGAAACTACTGAAATTTCCTTTTGCAAGTTTTTCAACAAATTACTGTGTATTAGATTTGTTTTATGTAAAATTATATTGTAATTTATTCAAATTAATTTGAAAAAACATGAAACAATTAAAATTTTGTCCAAGAAAATATAGATTTTGATTTCAAAAACCCTTTGAAATTTTGTGATTTTTAGGAATTTTAAACCTGATAGTTTTGCTAGCAATAATTTTACTCTTAAGCTAAACATAATTAATTTGTGATTTAAAAAAAAAAAAAAATGTTTTTCTTGTACTTGATGAAGTCAATCAATAATACAGGACTCTACATACTTAAAAATTATAAATCAAGAATTTTAAATGTTTGAGTTTCAAATTAGTTATGTTATTATAATTGAAATGAATGAAAGAGTTATATTATTAAATATATTTTGAATTAAATAAAAAAAAAAATGCCATGGGTACAATATTTGGGGATGCGCCAAGTTAGCATAAAAATAGTGCTTGATTTATCAACACAAATGTCATATATACACACTACATTGGTACGATTTTTTTTTCTGATGCTAATTTGGCGAAAACTTAGTTTTCAATATCAGTTGCATATATATTTTTTAACTATTTCTATTTTAAAAAGGAAATAATAATAAATAAAAAAAGTTTAATAATTATAGAACAAAACAATTTATATCATTTAAAAAAAAGTAAATAAACAGTTTATTAAAGAATAAATAACAATTGCTGAGATATCATGTGAGACCATATATTTGCCTTTTTGTTGCAATTGTGCCATGTGGTGCTTATATAACAACTGCACCAATTCTTTAGAATTTTCTAATTCGGAAAAAAATTGAGCAATTAAAATAAATTATAAATAGACTAGCGGCCTTCGCCCGCTACGCTGGTCGGTTTATCTAAAGAAATCTTGAAGAAGTAGTTAGATAAGGTTCAGACATACATTAAAAAAAAAAAAAGCAAGTCGATCATTCAAAAAACGTTGGGAAATATCAAATATTTACTGTAATTTTTTAAGAAAAACAAAGTTTCGAAAAAAAAAATTAAATCGAAAAAAAAATTACACTGACATATTAATGCAAGGAAATTTTCCCAGAGAGAAAATTCGCCTTGAATACAATATTTCAAATTCTTTTAATTGCTTATAGGCGTTAATGCCAACATAGTGAAAAAAAATTCCATGCTGGGAATCGAACCCGGGCCATCAGTATGGCGCACTGACGTTCTACCGACTAAACCACATGGAACGACAGCCAGCTTGAAACTTTCTCATACTTAAGTAGACTGGCGAAAACATAACGATAGCGCGTTTTAAAATCGCACAGTGACATCTATTGGATTTTATATGTACTAAAAAACGTTATGTACTAAAAAACGTGAGCAGCGCACCTAATAGTTTCTTTTGTTTCTTTTTGTTACTTTTTTGTCTGTTGTCCGATTTTGATGAAACAAAGCCTATACGCTGCCCGGGAGTGTGCATTCTTCATTAGTGAAAACCGCATAAAAATCCATTCAGTAGTTACGAAGATAACCTCGAACAAACAGACAGACAGACAGACAAAAAATTCAAAAAAAAATTTTTTGTGTTTCATTGGTTTTCTTTTATCGCCCTGACTCCATTTTTGTCAATTATCTTCAATGTACAGACACACCGGGTCCTACTGTTTTATTATATGTATAGATTTTCTATTATTTTAAAAAGTAAATAATAATGAATAAAAGCGGGTACTAATTAATTATCCTGTCGACCAAAAAATTATTGCCAGATTATAAAATTAAATGCCAATAACGGATTATCATAAACGTTGCATTCAGTTTACATTAAATAGATTACCCATGTGTGTTATGTCATAATGTGATTTTAAATCCGACTTTTTATTTGTACTTTTATTGATGTTTTACTAATTTATTTCTTCTTTCGTTAATTAAAATTAAAATTATGCCAATATGCATAACTTGGTGATTAAATGGATAATTTGTACAATTTGGTGAAATTGGTCGACGGGATAATCAAGTAGTACTGAAAAGTTTAAGTAATAACTATAGAATGAAATAATTTATAAAATTTAACAAAATTAAATAAAGGTAAATAAAAAGTTATCACTACATAGTATAAAACAAAGTCGCTTTTTCTGTCCCTATATCCCTATGTGCGCTTAAATCTTTAAAACTACGCAACGGATTTTGATGCGGTTTTTTTTAATAGATAGAGTGATTCAAGAGGAAGGTTTATATGTATAATAACATCCATTAAATCACTACATAGTATAAAACAAAGTCGCTTTTTCTGTCCCTATATCCCTATGTGCGCTTAAATCTTTAAAACTACGCAACGGATTTTGATGCGGTTTTTTTTAATAGATAGAGTGATTCAAGAGGAAGGTTTATATGTATAATAACATCCATTAAATAGTGGAGAAATACTGTTATTTTTGAGTTTTTTAATGTAATGTCGTAAATAATTTCATTTTTTCCGCTTATGCATTGCAATCGCAGGTTCAACCCTACAAGATTTATTGTGTATAAAGACATCCTGTAATTGTTGTAAAAATAATATAAATAGGTAAAAATGTAAAAAGTAAATAAGTAAAAATGTAGTGTATGAATTATAAATAACACATTTTATACACATTTTAAGGATACATTTAATACATACATTTTTTTTTTACATTTTAAGGATACATTTTAAGGATACATTTAAGGACACATTTAAGCGCACATAGGGATATAGGGACAGAAAAAGCGACTTTGTTTTATACTATGTAGTGATTTAATGGATGTTATTATACATATAAACCTTCCTCTTGAATCACTCTATCTATTAAAAAAAACCGCATCAAAATCCGTTGCGTAGTTTTAAAGATTTAAGCGCACATAGGGATATAGGGACAGAAAAAGCGACTTTGTTTTATACTATGTAGTGAAGCAATATGATTTAATGCTTACAAGGAAGGTCTCCATACAGGCATATTCAGAAAAATCTGAAAAAATTACAGAATGTTCTTCTCATATAGTTATGTTTATAAAAATTTCGGCGGAACCTCTTATAACGTCCGTAAAAAAAAAAAAAAAAAAAAAAAAAAAAAAAAATTCGTTTATTTGGCGATTTATCTCCGGTTGGCGAAAAAACGAAATTTTGAAAAATACGCTTTTACGCTTCGAATACTTTTTAAAGAAAAAACTTTCTATGTTCAATTTATTTAAATAAGTTTAAGTAATTTTAGTTTTGCATTTTTACTTTACTTTAAGTGTAATTTTGTCATATACGATACGTTTATATGTACTTATAACAAAATGAAATTAATATATTTTATCATTTAAAACACAATTTAAATTGATTAAAATTGTTCCAAATTAAAAAATACACTGTTAAAAATCTGCATTTTGTTGCAACGCGCTCCTTTGCTTGTATAGAAAACGGTTACTTGGCCATGAAATGGAGCTTTCTCAATGGTTGGAATAGAGATATTATATACAAGCGGTGGAGTGCGTTGCAACAAAATGCAATATTGCACAAGCTACAACACCACTAAAAATCTGTACCATTTTCTGCAGCGTCACTCCACCGCTTTTATAGAAAATGGTCAATTCACCATACTATGGAGCATTCTCATTGGTCAGAAGAAAGATATTCTATAAAAGTAGTGGAGTGACGCTGCAGTAAATGCTGCAGATTTTTAACAGTGAAGTCAATTAAAATCAATTTTCAGATTCTTTAAAATCGTCTGCTTTTGGCAAGGAAATGCACTGCTCACCAAATCCCGCGTTGCTTTCAGCTTTTCACGCCAATTATTCCAAACTATTTTATTTTTTTACATATCTAATAATGTAATTCCGCTGCTAATTTTCACTGATCCTTTATTACCTACCTGAGTAGTTTAATTCGTATTTTTTTCAAAAAATTCTGAGTATGCCCCCAATGGAGACCTTCCTTGTTAGTATGCTTTAAGGGAGACCAAACTGATCACCAAGGGCGGCTCGTAATAATGTAATCTTTTCACTCATTTTATTTATAATACATAACTTTAATCTGAAGCTGAAAAGTTTAAAATTAATGACTTGTATTTTTTTTTTTTTTTTTTTTTTTTTTTAAGTAAAAAGAACAGGATAAAAAAAAAAAAAAATTTTTGAAGCTCTGTAATTGCAGCAAGGGAACAAAACATAATCAAATTTACTACATCCTAAGTCTTACCAAAAGACTTTTGCACAGTAACCCATAAGCCATAAGATATGTTTCATTTGGATGTTGCCATTAAACAATTAACAAATAATCAGGATTTTTGTGTCGCATATGTTAGTGTAATATATATATAGATATATAGATGTTCTTATACTACAGTTGAACCTCATTAACATGAACCTCAAGGGAATCAAAATTTTGTTCATGTTAACAGTAATTCATGATATCAGTATCAAATCTTTGTACTCATTTTTATACGGGATTGTGAAAACAGGTCATGTTAAAAATAATTCACGTTAAGTGTGTTCATGTTAACGAGGTTTGACTGTATTTTTATTCTTTTGTTATTTGTATTTTATTTGATAAAGAATATTAAAATATTTACTAAAATGTGCTATATAGCTATGTTTAAGGCCATCAGTGTGTGCTAAAGATTGTAGGGCACTTGGCACATATGAAAGAAAAAATTGATATATTCATTTTTGCATATGGTTTATAGAACTTTTTTTTTTTAATTTTATGTGTGTATATTATGCTATGTTACTTCTCAGTTGATATGTTAATTTTTAAACATTCTCGACAATGCATCTACATAAGATGCATTTACATAAGATGCAAATTTTGCTTTTAGAAATGTCTTGAGTCAAAACAGTATTTTAATAATTTTTGTAATTGTTTAAGCAATGGAAAGGTTTATAGAATGTTAAGAAAAGAGGACATAATCATTATCATATGATGTACTATGATCTTTAATAACTAGCATTCTAAAATCTGTTTCAACCAGATTTTAGAGTTTCTTATAAAATTTTCAAAGTAATTTCAAGAGAAAACAGACAGGATGTAGTGAATATTTCCAGCAAGGTCAAATGATTCAATCATTTTGTAAACTATATAAGGTGCATTCTTGAGAATCTTCTTCTTAATGTAATATACTAAGTCCATCGATAATAATTCTTTACAAATAAAATTCAAAGAAGAAATCTTGTAGGAACTTTATGGTAAAGAAAGGAGTCTAGCAGGTGTTTGTTTTTGTAAACATTTCAAATTTGTCATGGTCTGTTTGAATGAACAATTTTCAATTAAAATTTTACTAAACAAATTTTGGCTTATGGTTGATTATATACAAGTTTTGATTAGTTAAGGTAAGAAAAAGAAGAAAATTCACTTTTATGATAAATAAAAGTTAAAATAGAACTTTTTAGTACTATCAGAACTCTTCAAGAATATTAAATTATTCATTAATCCATTTTAGAACTGTCTTTAGTCTACTAAAATCATTAATTTTTGGGCCAATATTAATTCTGCTTAAAAGTTCCTTTAGTTTCAATAACTGTTAATTTTTGATCATTTAGTGTTTTATTTATTACTTTAATATTCTTTTTAATTCTTTGTATTCCTTTTTTCTCCATACTCTTAAATTTTGTATTAAAATTCAAAAAATCTTAATTCTGTGACTTTTGAACTGGTTTCCATTGGTGCAACTGATGTTGATTATAAAATGTCAAAGACTGTACTTAAGTTTTTTTTTCTTTTGATAAAGATGACAAAGAATACTACTTGGTTTACCTCTGAAAAGTATTTGTATCTTTCAACCTCAAAAACAAATTATTTGCCAAGAATGCAAGAAATAAGATACGAAGTACCAAATCATTACTTAGAAATATGGCTCACTAGTTGTGTTAAATACATATCCAAACAATTTGTAAGAGTGAGACTAACTTCAAACGCTGTTTATGTTAGTGTAATTAATGAATGGAGCCAGATAGTCAAATGCAATGAAAGATGTGATTTTGTGTTCAGACTCTGACAATTTGGCATCAATTTCAGTTGTTTCCATATCAGCAGTGCCACCAACTTAAAAAATATATTGGGTTGACTCAAATATTGGTTGGGCTAAAAAATATTTTTGTAAAATAATACAGCCAGTTTGTTTTACTGTGGAGGATTGACATCATGAAAGATGAGAATTTTAAGTCAAGCTATCATGGTTTAATAAAGTTGCAATTTTCTTAAATTATACTCTGTGTTTTTCCAGACACTTAAATTTATTGAAATGTCATGATATCATGAACATGACTACAAATTGGAAGCAAAACATTTCAGTCATTCGGGATTTATGGGTATTAGTTGGAGAATTAAAACACATGATCATTGGCAAAATAAATTTTATTCTATGGAGGAAATTAAATAATAAAATAATAATGAAATAAATAGCTAAAACAATGAAATTTGGGTATGCTATGATTCAAAATTATTAGGTGGGCTCAGGCCCCATGGGCCCATATAAGTTGGCGCCACTGCATATCGGTCTATGCATATCAACCTGTTTGTATCATTCTCAAATCAATCAACAAGCCCAACTGAATCCAAATCATTTCTTTTTTTATGGAAAGAAGTAAACTGTGGACATATTTTTCTGAAGAATCAAATGGTATAACAAATCATGATTTTATATTTATGTCAACCTAAGTATTCAGTTTTAAAGGGGGGTTCAACAACCAATTTAAAATGCATTCAATATAGGTAAAGCATCATCCATCGTATAGTTTCCCAGAGCTTGCAGATTTAGCAAAAAATTATCAGTGATGTCTATGTCAATACCATTGAAAACTGAAAGAATTTTTTCAAAATCAGGTTATATATTATCTGAAAGGCTTGCTTCATTAAAAATGAAAAGAATGGAGAAAATATTTTTAAATATAAATCAAAATTTTGAAATAGTGATATATACTGTTTGATAATAGGTGATAAGCTTAAAATGAAATGCATTTCTTTTAAATGTTCTGAAAATTATCAAAAAATTAAGTATTTACATGTTGCTTTTAGTGCATTCTTTCTCCTGTAAAACTCTTTTGTACGTATTTTATGTTTTACGTTCAGAATTTTTTGTGGTAGACTAACTTTTAAGTTGCTTGTAAAAATGCTTCTATTATAAAATTTATTTTTGTTGCTTGTAAAAATATTTTTGTTGGTATGTTTTTAAATTTTACATTGGGAAAGTTTTTCTTAAATATAAATCAAATTTCAGAAATAATGCAATTGAAGAACAATGTTATTTGATTGGATGATCATGTGAGAAATTAATCGTGTTTTAAAATATTTTTTAATTGTTCCAGAAATTAAATTTTTATAATACATAATTACTTTTAGTGTAAAATTAGTAATTTTGCTTGTAAAAATATTTTATGTAATTATATTTCATAGTTTTATTGCATAAATTTGGTAAACTTTTATTCTTCTTAAATTGCTTTCTCAGATTGTTTATTTCATAAGTAATAAATTCTACAATTTAGATATAGCTACAATTATGCATTATTTGAATTTTTACATTTTTTTTTCATTAAAACTTAAAAACTTTAGTTAGTTATACAAGTTTTAAATACAGATGACAGCACATACAGTAATATGTGAGGAGTAAATATAATTTTTAGATCAAAACACTAATGAATTCATCCAAAAACTGCTGTATAGTATATAATTAAATTTGCTACAATTTTGTAGTACATTAAAAGGTTCTGCCCCTTTATGAACTATACTTGTCAATCACAGTTCACAACTGCAAATTCTGAAAACAGGCTAATTTGATCAGTTTTTAAAAAATTGAAAACATTGAACTATGTACATATTTTTAAGTTTCAGTCGTCCTGTAAACAGGTCACCATTCATTTCCATTTGAGTAATTTTAATGTTGAATTGGCTCAGTTATTACTCCTATAAAACTTTTTTAAAGAAATGATTTTGACCAACTTTAACATTTTAAATATCTCTTAAAAGAATTATTCTATTTAAAAACACTCTGCATCAGTGTGGTTATCAAACATTTTTAGAATACCACTTTTCATATTTTTGTGTTCAGTAGTTTTCTTAAAGCAAAGAAATACTCTAGGTCACAAATTCATTGTCAGCAGCAGTGACAGCATTATTTTTTTAGAATAGAGAGAAACTGTTATTCTATTTTTAAATTTAAAAGAACTTTTTCTTAAATAGCTTTATCGAATTTTTCTAAGTGCATGCAGTTCTAGCACTTTTTAATAAACTTTTTTTGTCCTATTGTCTTGGGAAAAAAATTGTAATTCTGCTACAAAACAAGTTGAATAGAATTTTTCTAAATAGAAATTATGGTGCCAGACTCCTTGGAAAGTCAAGGAGTGTACGTACCTTGTCTATTAACAGTAAAAATATTTAGTCTGTTTTCGGCATCTTAATTCAAGATTGAACTGTTAAATGAGTGAAATTTCTAAATACAGTAAAACTGGTTATCCAAAAAGCATGGCACCAAAGTGTTTTCGATTAACCGAGGTTCCATAGGAATATTTGAATAGCTGGAGGGTTTGTGGTGAAAAGTTGTTTGATGAAAAGCTGTGATCGTAACTTAGAACATAGTTGTAGTAAAAATGTTGTACACTATTCAAAGCACACTAAAGTTGGAAAAATAAAAAAAATCGCAGCATATTTTGAAAAAAAAAAAAAAAGAAGTGTCTTATGTATCTTTTTAATAAAATGCCCAAAATTATGAAATGGACCAAATATATGCATTGACTTTATTTCATAAAGAATTTTTCACATTTTAAAATGGACATTAAGAAATTTTAAGGTCTTTCGGTTAAGTAGATTTTTGGATAATCAGTATTCGTATAACCGGTGCTCTACTGTACTACATTGAAATATATTTCACTGAACTTAATTTATCCATTTATGATAAAACAATTTAACCTAAATTTCTTATTTCTATAACCACTAATGAAAAGGTTGTCAACAATTTTAATTATCTTAATTGGAGATGAATGTAATTTGTGTAATGAATCAGTTTTTTAATTTTTGCCTGCATTATGTTTCATTAAATTTCAGGCTCTTATTTGTCTGTTCATGCAAAAGAAATTATCGAATCTTTATTTTTTGACAATCGCATGAATCCATATGCTTTCATTTCAAATTACATGCCAGAAAATTACCGAACCTGTGTAAAACTTACAGGCAAAAGTTGTGAATTGTATGAAATAAAATGCATATGGGATAATTTAGTCTTGAAAAATTTTAATAAAATAAATTTTGGGCTCATCAGTCGATTTCTTAAAAGATAGTCCTTGGTTAGCAGTTCATTTACAATAATTAGCATAAAAGATAAGAGAAAATATTTAGAAAGTTGTAGAAATTAACTAGAGATAGTAACATTCAGTTGGCTAGCAAATATTTTATTGCACCAAACTTTGCTCTCAAATATTAAAAACATCTTCAAGTTCTTATGTGACCTTCCTGTTTTACTTTATCATTGAGACAATAGTTTGGATTCGATGTTATTCAATATCCATTGTTGATCTCGCAGCAGCTTTGTTAATATTGTCTTACTTAATGTCTTTGTCATTTTACAAACTTTGCAAATTTAACATTTACTTACCTTGTACATATCATTCTGTCCTCTTATTTTGGCGAGCTCAGGTTCAGCTGAAATTTAATTTTTTGTTTTATCCCAATAAAAAAGACCAAGAGAGACATTCATGCTCTACAGACTCTCGCTAGTCTGAGAAATTTCTCTCTTTCAATAAAAGTTTAACAGATGATAAATATATAATTTAATAGAAATGACTGTTTTACTGAATCCAAAAATTCACAAATAAGGAATTCATGAAATTTTCATTACAAAATATCTTTGTGGAAGAATTTGCTAAATATTTTCTATTACTATAATTCATTCATATTTAACTATTCTTTGCAATCCTTTTGAGAAGCTTAAAACTACAGATTTATATTTAAAGTTAAGAGTAAGTGCATATATTCTAACCAGCAATTGCACGTTCTTAATTTCAATTCTCAGAATTCTGCCATTACTCTTGATACCATAGAATGCAGGATTACCAAAACCAGATTTCTATATGTAAGGTTTTTTTTTTACCTGGCTGCAAAATCTCATGGTATAAATTATATTTTTGTAATAGAATTTAATTGCTTAGTATTCTTTTAGCAATTCATGCTAAAATTTTCTTAATTTCTTTTTATCGAAAAAGAAACTAAATTTTTTTATTAGAGTAAAGTTAGAATTTATATTACAACTTATTACATTTGTCCCTTTGCTGTAAAATTGAGTTTAATATCTTTCTAACAAAAAGAAATGTAGAATTCTTTTACTTGCAGTAACATTTACCTTTACTCATATAGTTAAAGAAATATTTAATCTAAATTCTGTGATGGAATTTTATAAGTTATTCTGTAACTTGTCTGTATTTGTTTTTCTGCTTAATTTTACAATTATTGAAATGAGTTATAAAATAATTTGTTTCTAAAATTTATTTTTCTTTCAGAACAGGGAAAATTTCTGGCTCTTGATTTAGGGGGAACAAATTTTAGAGTTTTGTGTATAGATTTGCATGGAGATCAGTTCAACATGATGAATGAAATCTATGAAATACCTCAGGAAATCATGCTTGGCTCTGGCGAGCAGGTAAATCAGTCTGAGCTTGTAATTTTGTTCTTGAAGATGTTTTAAAATGTTATTTTTTAGAAAAACTAACCCTTCTCTATTGTTTTAAAACAGCACATTTTTTTTTAATTAATGTGTAGGGCACACTTCAGGATCTACATGCTTCACACTAATGATTTGAAATTTGTAAATTCAAATTGTTGTGTATAAATTCATTGTCAATATAATGGTAATACAGTTATATTCAATGATCCCTGTACGAAATTCAATGAAAAATCAGATTTTATTTTTTATGTAAGATTTTATTTTGTTAGTGAAAGATGCAAACAAATGAAAGCATGTTATTAAAAAAAATATTGATTTGAAATTTTGTCTTAATTTTTAGCTAATAGTTAAAGTAAATAAAAATTTAATTGTCAGTCTCAATTATTTTATATTAAAATTTTTTTAAGTAAAATTATATTTTGATGTTGCTTCCCTTACTGCCTCCTCCCCTTCCCCCCCCCCCCCCCCAAAAAAAAAAAGCATGATTGTACATGATCATAAGTTCTTGTAATATTTATAATTGTTTTCCTGTTTTTTATATATTAAAAAAAAATTCTGTCTGAATAATTTCTGATGTTATGTTTTTACACTGTCTATAATAGACAAATGTGTCTGTAACACTAGTATTTTGTGGGTGGCAACAGCAGATGATTAAATTTGAATTTTACTGCAATTTTTTTAAACTTCTCACATTTTCAAGTTTTTCATAATCAAATGAGAGAAGGAAAATAAATTTCCAAATGCAATTTGTTTGAAAACTTTATCTCAACTTGTTTGAAAACTGTAATGCAATTTATTCAATTTTTATTGTTTATGAAATAATTTTCAAAGTACTAGTTTATCTTTTTATACAGACAATTACAAAATATAAAGCCATTTGCACTTAAATTCAGGATTTGTTTTCAGCACATATTCCATAATTTTTTTTTTAATATAAATTATCAATTATTTTCTTTTTTAAGACTTAAGAATCAATTCAATGCATATGGTTTTTATGTACATAAATATTTACAACATAGAAATAAAGAAAAAGAATTACTGAAATTAGTATTACAGGTGACATTGTTGGTGTGATTTGTTTACATGGTGCATATCTTGAACATCAGTAGGCATTAAGCATAATTGTCTAAGTCAGTGAATTATGCAGTTAAGAAAACGTCTGAATTGTATCAAGAAATGGTAACAAAAAAGAGGAAAGATCAGTATCTAGAATAGTTTTTAATCAGATTGTCCAACAAAAATTAATAGTAGGCTGTATTAACTGCAAATATAGTTTAAAGAAAATAATATCATAAGTTGCTTCAAAATGTTCTATGTTTTGCAGTATTATGTTTAGTAAAATGTCAATAAGCACATGGACCAACTATGACACATTAAGCAAGACTATTAGATGAGAATGAAGATGAATTCTCTTATCTTCTGTAATAGTCCACAGAAAATCTAGCATGAAAAAAGATATTAGCAACAACATAATGTAATGTAAATGATGGGTATCATAAAAGGTTTATTTCACAAAAACACTTCTATAGACGAAATCCTATTAGCTAAGTCAATTGGCAATGGACCCAAAAACGGAAGATTTTAGTTTTAAAATCTTTGCGTTATTCAACATAATATAAATGATAATGCAATAAGAAGCATGTGGTAAGAAGCATAAGTGCTGAAGTGAGTTAAGCTGTTTTGTCAAGAAAACCAAAATAAATACAATCAAAAATAAGGAAAATGCAGCCATGCTCACGAGTTCTTAATTTCTGTATCAGATTGTTTTGATTTGGCAAAAGATGAAACAAATAATTTAAAAGTAACATGCTGCAATAATTTGTATATATTTAAGCATATTAGCATTATATATATATTGCATATTGACATTTGCATAATAGCTCCAAATAAGAGTACATTGACACCAAAAGTAGTTTTTAAATTCTTGAAGCCTCAAATGAAATATGTAAATTATCTTTTGACCCATAAACATTTCATTAATGGCCAAATATTTGATGAAACATGCTTTGAGTCTTTATGCTTTAGTCTTTTCCTGATACATTTTGATAAATTATTGGGCCTCTCTTCTCTATTTCATAAGTATTTTTCATGTAATAAAGCTCTTTTTATTGTCAGTTTCCAAAGATAGATTATTTTTTTCATGTGAGCAGTATCTCTTGTCATTTCTACTCATATCCAAATAGTGAAAAAAAAAAAAAAAAAAAAAAAAAAAAAATTAAAAGTTATTTATTTAGAAGGATAAATGTATTTATAAAGAATTTTCACAAAGCCTGTGTTATGGATGTACGCATAAATCTGACCAGAGGTATTTACTTATCAAAATAACATCTTTAAAAGTTTCTTCAAAAATCTGCAATTTCCACCAAAACAGTGCAAAGTAGAGTTCTTGTCATTGCACCAAATTACGATAAGACTTCATTTGGCAAGTAAATGAACAATCAGACTTGCCAACTTGCACGTGTTCAAATTTTGCTTTTTTTGTGTATGTGGTTACAAGTGAGATTCTTATCTACATTACTGTATGATTGTTACTTTTAATCTTCAATTGTATTATGCCATTAACATTGTTGTTTATAGAGATACTGATTCAACACTAATTCAGTTTAATAACAATGAAAGGCACAGAAAGGTTTATATAAGTATTTCTCTGTTGTTAGTTTATCACAGTCTATGTAGCAGTAAAATCCCAAACAAAATAACTCTCATCAATCGCCAAATCTAAAAAAGTTTTGCTAAACTGCTACATTCAATTTTGTTGAAAAGTGTTAAAAAAGAAAAACAAATTTTGCAATAAAAAAAAAAAAAAAAAAAAAAAAAAAAACTAAAGTTCGTGGAAAGTCAAACTATAATTTGTTTAAAATAGTCTTTTGAAAATTATTTATTAAAAATTAAAATTTTAATTTTAAATAGCCCATAAACAAAACACATGTGTGCAAACATGAAAATGCTATGTCAGTGTGAATTTTTAAATTATTATAAATATAAACACAACATATTGCTGAATCGTGAATTAATAATCATAAAATATTACTAAATCATAAGTTAAACTATCTGTAATATCTATAGTTGATTTACTAATTGATTACTTTAAATCATGAGTGTTACTTTTTCCAAGTAACACTCATGACATTTGTTAAGGAATTCTTCACTAAAATAAATTGCTTTCTTGAAATTTTAGTTAGGCCTATTGATTCCTTAACAATAAATAAGATATTTCCTAATTGAACATTTTTATACATTAAAAAATAATAAATGGGTAACACTCCTGATCCATAATAAAAAATACCCACCATGTTGAAATGAACATTTCAATATGCAGCAATTAAGAAAACAATTATCTGGTTTTAAACTAATGCACTGTAAAGAAGAGACAACATTGCTTTCTCACCACTGTTGTCAACTGTCATATACAAATATTTTGAAAACAAAAAACTTACCTTGAGGTAACACTCATGATCTTGTATATAAAGACACAAAATACATATAAACTATTAGATACGTATTTTAGTAAAGTAAGTTGTCTATTTGTTTAAAGCATGTTAATTTACTTTTTAATCCTTATATAAAATTTTAAATGTTTGGAAGCATAAAAAAAACAATTTATGCAAGTTTTTTATTCAAGACAAGTAAATTTCCATTACTTGTTAACTAAAGTACTAAAAAAGAACTCTTTCACAACTCTGAAAAAATGTATTGGATGCATTGAATTAAGTATTAAAAGATGTGCTACTGCATGCTTTTACAGTATTAAAAAAATTAATTTATTAACATGAGATTTAAACATTAGGACATCAAACTGGCAATTCTTTTGAAAATCGCACAATTCCTTTTCTTTTATTAAAATTTTGAATGGTTACCAAGAATTTTCAAGAAAAAAAGTTTTTTTAGTTTTTTTATTAAACTGCAAATTAGATTATTAAATTACATAAGTTATTCTTAATATAATGTAATTAGAAATTTATACATAAGAAACAATCAAATACGTATCATGGCTGCTCTTGTATTTAATTTATACCTTTTTTTTTCAAATTTAAACACATGTAGGTATACAATAATCAAATAATAAAAGTTAATTGCACCTGTTAATCCATTCATGCACATATAATAAATGTAATCGTAAAAATGCTAAGTCATGCTTGCAATCCATATTAATTTTTCAAAACAATAAATATGTGGACACAATGTGCATTATTGCCATTTAGTGCTTCGAATCATGTTGAAATTCAGAAATCGTCATTTTTTCATTAGGTCGAATCCATGTCGATTCAGGCAGGGGGATTACCTTCATAGTCTCAAAAGCTTTTTAATTGAATGCATGTTAAAATTAAGGAAAAAATAAAATTCTCGTATTTTTTGTTTTTTTCCAAAAAAATTTTTGGACAGATACAGGGCACCAAAGATGGCATCCTGAGCAAGATTTCCCATTCGCAATTTTCAAAACTTTTTTCAAAGTGGTCTATCTCTGGAACGGTGCAAGATATTTTGTTGCAGTTTATTTTATTTTAAAGATAATATTTTTCTGCTTAAAAAGGTATACTCCATTTTGAAATATGTATTTAATTTTACAGCAGCCTTCTAAAAAAATATTTTTTTAAATCAAATAATTTTTTTTCTCAAATGCCAAATCTCAAAATTTATTTTTTTTACTGTTAGTCAATACCATTAAGTACTACCTTCACTGTAAATGAGAACTTCCAATTTTGAGTTTAACAAGTTTTAGAAACATTTCAAGAATTTAGAGAATTTTACAAGAACTGCATGTTAACAGTTCCAGTAAAAGTCTCTCAATTTTTGTTTATTTGTATCATATGTAGCCTATTACATATCCTAAACAAGTTAGAAATCGCACGTCAAACGAGGTAAATGAGGTGCATTCGTACTATGAGTAGTTTTATAAATATTTAGATCTTGGTGCAATAAGTGTTACACTCTAGGGCAAACTGGCATGACTACAAAAATTATGTTTCTATGTATTAAATTCATTAATATGAAGTAATATATGAAATCTATGAATTTCTAATTTCAGTTCTAAGCAGAGTACACTAAAAGTAATGTGTTTTGAAACTTATATATATATTTTGTAAACTTTAGTGTATTTTTTTTTCTTTTGTAAGCTATTTTTAAAGCTGTCCGTTTCTTACACTTATTAAGAAATAAAATGCTATGTCAAATAAGACTAAGATTTTGATTTCTTGAGACCAGTATATGCGATTGTCATACAGGAACTGGTAAAATATATGGCAAAATTTTACATTTGTTTCGATAACTTGTCAAAATGAAAAGTAGAAGTTTTCCGATATAAGTAAGGCAGTAAGTACTCAATGGTATTAATCAACAGTAAAAAAAAAAAAAAAAAGACAAAATTAGAAAGCTGGCTCAAAAAATATGAATACATTTTTCAAAATTGAATATATCATTTCAAAAAGAAAAATGTTACCTTCAAAATTAAAAAAAAAAACCACAACAAATGTTGTCAAATGTTATGAAAGTCAAATTAAAACTTTAAAAAAAGATACTAATAAATGTTTTATTATTCCTATTAGATCCTATCACACGTAATTAATTCAATCATTTCATGATAGGCAATGATTCTAGCTTGTCCTGTTAAGTTCTTTTTAAGATTCATATTACTTCTGTATTATTGAATTTTATACATAGAAACATAATTTTTTTACTTGTGCAAATTTTCCCGAGAGTGTAACACTTATTGCACTAAGATCTAAATATTTATAAAACTAGTCATAGTACTAGTTTTATAATTTTACTCGAATGCACCTCATTTACCATGTTTCACATGTGATTTCTAATTTGTTTAAGATATATAATAGGCTACATATGATATAAACAAAAATTGAAAGACTTTTACTGGAACTGTTAACATGCAGTTCCTGTGAAATTCTCTAAATTCTCGAAATGTTTCTAAAACTTGTTAAACTCAAAAGTGAAAGTTCTCCTTTACAGTGAAGGTAGTACTCAATGGTATGGATTCATAGTAAAAAAAAAAAAAATCAAACGAATGAAATTGGCACTTTTGAAAAAAATTATTTTTGATTTAAAAAAAAAAAAAAAAAAAAAAATTTTTTTTTTTAGAAGGCTGCTGTAAAAATAATTAAATACATATTTCAAAATGGAGTATATCTTTTTAAGCAGAAAAAAATTATCTTTAAAATAAAATAAACTGCAACAAAATATCTTGCATCGTTCTAGAGATAACCACTTTAAAAAAAAATTCAAAAATCGCGAGTGGTAAATCGTACTCAGGTTGCCATCTTTGGCGCCCTGTATCTCAGTCCAAAAATTTTTTTGGGGAAAATCAAAAAATATGGGAATTTTATTTTTTTCCTGAATTTTAACATATGTTCAATCAAAGAACTTCTGAGACTATGAAGGTAAGATTTTTTCTTTAGCTGCCTGAATTGACATGGACTATACCATTATCTCTCAGCTTCAATTTCTTTCTTTTAGGTAGCTTTCATTACAAGAAGTAAAAAGCTACCTATTGCAGCCGTCCGGAGGAAAGCACTACCGGAAAATTTTGGTATATTTTCGCTGATCATGACCCCCAGACCTCAAAACCACCCTCCGTTCAAATGTTGACATATATATACATCTGATTTTTGTCATGCGATAACTAACGTATTTATGAACCGATTTGAATGAAATTTGGTATGTACATAGTACATACAAATATCTCGACAGAGTTCGTTGGCCAGCGTCATCCGCCATTTTGTTTCAAAATGGCGACCATTTAAAATTTTTAAAAAAATTAAATTTAAAATTCAATGCGAAAAAATTAAAAGTTGAAAACTATTTTTCTTTTACGTGTTAGAACTTAAAACAACGATTCCAGAAAACTTTTTATTTTGTCTATATCTTAAAAAATGATTGAGTTATAGCACTTTGAATTTTTCTTATGGCTGACATTTAGGTAGCTTTCATTACAAAAAGTAAAAAGCTACCTGTTGCAGCCGTTCAGAGGAAAGCACTTCTGGAAAATTTTGGTATATTTTCACCGATCATGACCCCCAGACCCCAAAACCACCCTCCGTTCAAATGTTGACATATATATATATATATATATATATATATATCTGATTTTTGTCATGCGATAACTAACGTATTTATGAACCGATTTGAATGAAACTTGGTATGTACATAGAACATACAAATGTCTTGACCGAGTTCATTGGTCAGCATCATCCGCCATTTTGTTTCAACTACAGCTCATATTCAAAATATTAGAATAATTGAGAAAAAGTAATAATAAAAAATTATTTGTCCTTTATTTATTTTTTATACTAAGTAAATGCAATTAAATTTCTTATAAATTAAATCTGGAATGTTTAGATAAGATTTTAACATTTATAAAATATAAAATACAGCACAATAAATTAGGTATACAGCTTCCTTAAACACACCAGAATATTAGAATAAAATTTAGATTGGTTCAAAATATTAGAATATTTTATTTTACGCAACAATATTACCTTATGAATATGAAGTAAATGGTAGTTAATATTTTGTAGCATCCCCTTTAGCTTTCATAACAGCGTACAATCGATTTTGCATACTATATACAAGGTGTTTACAAACATTTCTATCAATATTAGCCCAAATAGACTTTATACGTGCCAGTAACTCAGTTTTACTTGAAGGAGGATTTTCTTGAAGTTTTTTCTTCATTATACACCATAAGTTTTCGATGGGATTAAGATCTGGTGAATTTGGTGGCCAAGGAAGTACCTTAATGTTGCGTTGGCGGAACCAATTCTTAGTTGACACCGAGGTATGCGGGGACGCAAAATCTTGTTGAAAGATGAAATCATCTTCAAATAAATCTTCTGATGATGGAATCATGTAATATTCTAAAATTTCTTGATATATCAGAGAGTTAACCTTTTCGTAGACGATGCATAACTTTCCAGGTCCTTCTGCACTCATACAACCCCAAACCATGACACTAGCAGCAAATTTTACGGAACGTTTAAGGCATTCTTTATCAAATGCTTCTTGCTTCATTCTCCAAACTCGAATACCTTGATTACCATATGAAACACAAAACATACTTTCATCACTAAATAATATATTTTTCCAATCTTCATTGCTCCATAAACGTCTTGATTTACACCAATTCAATCTTATACGCTTTTGTCTTGCAGTCATGAGAGGTTTTGTTTTCGGTACACGAGATTCAAATTTAAATTTATGGAGACGTCTTAATGTTGTCTATGTAGAAACTTCAACTCCTTCTTTTTTCCATTTTCGGTGCAAGAATCGCACACTTTTAAAACGGTTTTTCTTAACTATACGCTTCAGTTTCCTGTCATCTCTAGCAGATGTTTTTGGTTTTCGGCCACCATTTCGGCGATTATTTTGAAATTTTCTGATTTTTGAATATTGTGTTAGTATTTTACTAACGCTCGATTGCGAACAATGTAAATAATTTGCTATAAAACATTGATTTTTACCGTGCCGATACAAATCAACCATACGAAGTTTAGTAGATTCAGGAATATCACTCACACGGCCCATTTTAAGACGAAAAAGAAACAAACTGCAAAAAAGAATACTGATTTTAAATAAAATAGTCTGAATTTAATCAATGATGCCACCAGTTAAGAATTGGTAATAATTAAAGGAGAATTAATGTGAAATATTCTAATATTTTGAACCACTTGAATAAATATTCTAATATTTTGACTTTTCAAAATAATTTGTTTTGCAATTAATCTTTTCAAAAATGATATTAAATTTAAGATAACAAGTAAGTTTAATCAACAATAAGTTCTTAATAAAAATATCGTTTGCATATTTTCATTAAAAGACATTAAATTACCAAACGATATTTTCAATTTCTAAAAAAAAGGTAATTATTCTAATATTTTGAATATGAGCTGTAGCGAGCTACGCCCGCTAGCTGGGCCACTTTTTCCAAACGAACCTCGGTATTAAGCAGTATATAATAAGCAAAAAAATTCATTTAATAAGACATTCTTGGTGTTCGAATCCTCAAGCACAAAAAAAAGTAAATTAAAGAGCCATGGTCCCATTAAAAATATATAATTTCGCATGGTGGGCCACATGCACTTGAAAAAAAAAAAAAGATTGTGGATCGGAGCTATGGTCGCTTCGCGCCCTTAGTCCCGTTAAAAATATTTGGTTTTGCACGGTGGACACTAAGTGCCCATAAGACATTTTTTTCGTATTTTTTAGTTCATCAGAAGGTGATTTTTACGCAGATTCTGAATATGTAATCGGTTTTATTCTACTTTAAAAACTGTCTGCATGATGGTTTAAGAAAAAACACGCAAAAAAGGGAGAAAAAGAGGTTTTCGACTGCTTCTTCTTTTAGCCAAAAGGGAAAAGTTCAGGTTCTTCACCGCAAGGTGGCGCAATGTTCTGCCTCAGAGCTCCGTTTGAGCGCCGTTTGGGATTTGAGACATTTTTCGTTCCGATTCTCAAGGGGTTTTTAATTCATAACTTTTTTAATTTTGGTCCCACGGTCTCAAAAATGCCCGAAATGACTTCCCCGGAATTTTTCCAATTGAAAGACACCTCTTGTGACTTCCAACTCGCCCGCGTTGAGAAGTTTAATCGGCTTCAAGCAGACAGAGGCGCACGGATTTTATTAGTATAGAAATTTTGGTCATTTAAAATTAAATGCGAAAAAATTAAAAGTTGAAATTTTTTTTTTTTACCTGTTAGAACTTAAAACAAAGATTCCAGAACACTTTTTATTTTGTCTATATCTTAAAAAATGATTGAGTTATAGAACTTTGAATTGTTCTTATGGCTGACATTTTGAAACGATCTGATTTTTGTCACGTGGTAACACGCATATTTATGAACCGATTTCAATGAAACTTGGTATGTACATAGAACATACAAATGTCTCGACCGAGTTCATTGGCCAGCATCCTCCGTC
The DNA here is from genome assembly GCA_964019185.1 of Maratus speculifer. NCBI lineage: Eukaryota > Metazoa > Arthropoda > Arachnida > Araneae > Salticidae > Maratus > Maratus speculifer. The sequence goes on from OZ025298.1 coordinate 251,901,175, forward strand.
ATTTTGTTTCAAAATGGTGGCCATTTTAAATTAAAAAAAAAAAAAATTTAAATTTAAAATTAAATGCGAAAAAATCAAAATTTGAAAAATATTTTTCTTTTATGTGTTAGAACTTAAAACAACGATTCCAGAACACTTTTTATTTTGTCTATATTTTAAAAAATGATTGAGTTATAGCACTTTGAATTTTGCTTATGGCTGACATTTTGAAACGGTCTGATCTGAACGATCTACAATGTTGCTTTTAAAATGGCATACACTTTATAATATGGTGGAATTTGGTGACTCTCTAAATCGCTTAAAATAAAACCAAGTTGAATAAAAGATGACTAATTTCTAAGAATTCCTATTAATATTCAGTCTTGACAAAAACTAGTATTCAATCTTATAAAATCACTAATTTTATAAGAATATTTCCACTAATTTGAGCTTAGTATTTTTGAACAATGTAACTTACTTTAAAATAAATAAGTATATATGTACATGAAAGCTACCTCTTTCTCCCAGCATTGCCGGAAGGACTTTTTAAAATATTGGAGGGGGGGGGGGGAGTGGAATTATTGCTGTGCTTTTCCTAAATAAAAGAATGAATAGTTAAATTTTGAAGGAAGTTATAAGAATATAGTTGAATATAAACTTTAAATGAAATGAATGGCTGATAAAAACTTTAATTTTTGGATCACAGGCTATCATAGCCTGAGAGCTTATGTGCCCGTCCGTTCTGTATGTACGTTCGTTCGTGCGTAATGCGATAACTCATAATAAAAATATTGGATCCACTTGAAATTTTGTATATAGGTATATCCTGATAAGGTGTTTCCCTGATTAGTTTTTGGAGTTCATTCGATATGTATAAGAGGGGGAACGGGGGGCTCATGCCCCTTCCCTTAATTGATATAAACGGGATTTTCATGCAGAATTAACAGTTTTCGTTCAAAATTTAGATATAGGATCATTCTGATGAGGCGATTCCGTGACTGTCATTAGGTGTTCATTGAATAAGTGTAAACAGGGGGAACGGGGGGCTCATGCCCCTCCCCTTAATTGATATAAACGGGATTTTCATGCAGAATTAACAGTTTTCGTTCAAAATTTAGATATAGGATTATTCTGATGAGGCGAGTCCGTGGCTGTTATTAGGTGTTCATTGAATAAGTATAAACAGGGGGAACGGGGGCTCTAATGCCCCTCTCCTTAACTTGTATAAATGGATTTTTCAATCAGAATTGTCAGATTTCGTTCAAATCTCTGAATAGTTTTGGAAGTTTAATGGTTAAGTATAAAAGAGGAGAATAACTCCTCTTAAATTATATAAATGCTAAATGGGTTTTTATTAAGAATTATCCGATTTGCTCTGAATTTTGGATATAGGTTTTTTAATATGATAAAGCATGTACTTGATAGTTTAGGAGGTTCAATGATTAAGTATAAAAAAGGAGAAAGGGGAGAGCTGTATCCCCTTCTTAATTTTTTTTTTTCGAACGGAATTAACGAAAATACAAGGCTGTAATGTACAATTAGTATGCGTAGCCTGCAGGGTTGTTTGGTTTAAACCATGCTTTGGTTTAAACCACGGTTTAAACCATGGTTTAAACCAAGTGGTTTTTTTTAATTTGTTTTTTTTCCCTTTTCCCTGATGTTTTCATTTATTTTACACATTATTAAAATGTGCAAAATCAAAGTTATGGAGTAGCTACAAGCAAAGCTAAAGACAAATTTTTAAGTGAGAAACATCTTTAATCAATCTAATTTTTCTTACTAGCTATAAATTGACATGGCAAAATATTTTTCTACAGTGGACTGTGGAGGATAAAAAAGGTAGTTAGTTTTAATTCTTTTTTAAACCTTTTATTTTTTTTTAAATGCAAAAATGTCATATGCCAGCCAAAAATGCAATTTTACTGCTTAGATAGCTTGATTATGATTTACTAAGGATTGCATCATGTATCAAAACATCAATAATGACATAATAAGTCATTCTTTCCATTGATTACTCTTGTTCTGTATGCTAATGAATGATTGGCTATGAACTTTCTCTGTTCCATAGCTATTGGTTTTAGTAAGCTTTGGTTTTTCTTAGATTGGATTTGCAGTTTTTACATTATTTTTTTCCGTTTCTAATTACTTTGTATTGTATTTTATTTTAAGAAAGCTACTTATATATATTGAAATAAAAGAATGTCTAAAACTAGAAGAAAGTAAAATATAATCTGGTTTTCATTTGAGGGAATAAGAAGTACATCAAACACATGTTTAAGAGCCAAATGTAAAAATTGCATGCAATGTAAATGCTGTCAAATTAGCTCTTCCTTATAATACTAGGTGTGATTCATTTTCAGATGCTTTAGATGTTTACCTTAAAAATTGCCCCACTTTACTTAAAATTTGTGTAGAAAATAGGAATGTTATTGATAAAAATATTCAAAAGATCGTATCTGTCTAATTTTTATTTTAAAAGAAATGTTGAAGATATGTTTAAACTGTTAAATTCTATTGCAGTTGCCATGGATAATATCTAAAGTAATAAGTTCCATTACTAATGCAGTTTATAATTGGACAGGTCTTCAAAAAATATTAAGAGAAAAAAAATGTAAATAAAGAAATCTCAGTTTTTTAGTCCAGGTATAAAATAGCCCTAACACCCATGCCCTTTTAGGTATACATGCTTGAACCACAATACAGTCAAAGTGAACTATGTGAACAAGAAAAAAAGGATACATTAAATTTTACAAAACAAAAATATCCATGTAACTCAATGCTTGCACAGATAATAAAATTTAATGCTAAATCTTCACCTTTTGAAGAACAAAGAAACAGAAGAAATAAAGTTTGTATTTAAAAAAATAATAATATTAATAATAATTTTTCTAAGCCTTTGTCTCGATTTGTGTAAGCATTACATTCGTTGATGTATCAAGTCAATACACATGTATTTTTTAGCATTAATAAAATGCATATTGATATTTTTTAAGTAAATATATGTAGTAAGAGATTAATAATCATTTGTTGATGTTAATACTGTAAATAATTTCTAAATAATGCACAAGAAAATGTTTTCTATTTCAGCTTATTTCTGTTAATTTAGTAAAATATGTTTGTTTGCCCTTTACTATGTTTTTCATTATCAACCTGCATATAATTATTTCTTAAATTATTATCTAAAAGGTTTATATAAGTATACTAATAAATTCATAGTTTTTTTTTTTTTTTTTTTCCACACAATGAATATTTCCCTATAGAAACCTAAACTTATAAGATAATTTAATTATAAATTTTTATGCTTTAGTTATTTAATTATCAAAAAAATAAATACTAATGTGAATGTTTAGCATTAATTAACTATTAATTACAAAAAATCCTCATGACTTTCTAAAACTCAAGTTATTTTTCTTGCAAATGCTATTTAAATAATGATTTGAAAAAAACCCGGTTTAAACCAAAAAAATCTGGTTTAAACCAAAAAAAACCCGGTTTTTTGGTTTTTTAAAAAAAAACCGGTTTTTATACCAACCCTGGTAGCCTGTGAGCTCAATGCCATCAGTTTAACTGGGCAATATTCTTTTTTATTACTCTTTGTTTTCATTGTTTGCAAGCTTAAGAAATAAAACTTCTTTCAGTTATTTAATAGGAAAAATATTTTAAACAAATTACAAATTATGTTCATCTTTTTTTACATTTAAAAAAAAAAAAGTTTGAATTTATCAGCTGATTAAAAATTGTCTTATGATTTTAAATATTTCAATCATGAAATTACATTTCAACCTATAACGCACAAAGAAAGATAAGTCTGTTTGAAAGCTTTTTAAAAATATATTTTCTGTTGTTAAAGTTATGAATCCAAAATCAGTTTTGAATTGGACTGTGTACCCTATATCAAGCCTGTCCAACCTTTCACTAAACAGGGGCGCATCTTAGTTCTCGGCAAACAATGGAGGATGTCATTATTAACATGCTCAAAATATGCTACAAAATTATCATAGTATTAGCAGCGATAAATGTATGAAAATGCATCTCGCTATAGAAAAGCTTTCAAAATAACTAAATTGTTGTAAATTTTAAATTGTACATTTTTCTGTAAGAGGCTATTTTAAATGCTTTTTTTTTTTTTTTTTTCTTAATTGGAAGGAGCCAGAAAAATAAATCTCACTTATTAAAAAATAATGGTAGTTACAATGTTTAGTTTATTTTTTTCCACAAAATTACTCCTTGATTCATTTTAGAAGAGCAAATCTGCCATTATAAAAAAAATACAGATACAAAGTCAAACATGATATAGTGATTAACCTATGGGTAGTTCCCATGTCACCATGTAAAGTCTGGAAGAACTTTCATTGATGGAAATAATTTTTGCACAATTTTGTCAGTCTTTTTAAAAATCAAAATGATTAAAATGACCTAAAACTTCAAAGTTCTGAGGGAGAAAATGACAGCCCTTTTTTGTTCTTATAAAATAAACAATGAACCAACATCAATAACAATAAAGTTAAAACTGGAGAGCTCTTATTTTTCTTTATTTTACTTTTTAATCTATTAAAAAGCTATATGTTTTTAAGCCATATTAAAGCTTGCAAACTTTTACAATTCCCCATCGTCATAACTTGTACAAAATATTTTTTTAAAGAGTAATTATAAATTGGTGAAGTCTTGTGATAACAATAAAACAGAATTTTTTTAAAGTTTGTAGGTGCAATTCACACATCAAAAATTAAAACAAAGATTTAAAAAATATCTCTTAAGAAAATGTATAGATTTTAAAAGGGATTTTTTTAATGCTAATAAAAGACCATCAAAAGGGTGCCAAAAAAAAAACTTCAAAGGGGGCCATGGTCCCTGCGAGTGCCTCGTTGTACAGCCCTGCCCTGTATTTTTGACCAAATGAAAAGATTGTACCCTTTGGTTTTCAGTATAAAATTTATACTGAGCTCTGCAATTCTTTATAGACTGCATCTTTTTTGAGCTACCCTGTGTAGTTGATAAAATTACTCATTATAACCCACTTTTATTTTAGGTGCTTCTTAATTTTTATTCCTTATTTTCCCCCTTAGCTCTTTGATCATATTGCTGAATGTCTTGAGCATTATTTAGTACAACTTGGTCTTAGTCAACACACTCTACCTTTAGGCTTCACCTTTAGTTTCCCATGTATGCAGAAGGGTTTAACCAGTGCATTACTTGTTAGCTGGACGAAAGGCTTCAACTGTGATGGAGTTGTGGGGAAAGATGTTGTACAGCTTCTTCGTGAGGCAGTTAAACGAAAAAAGGTGAGTTATTCTATTGAACTTTCTACACTTTTATTTTAAATTAATGAAATTTTAAGTATCTACATTTGCCAGCAGCTATTGTCCTAGGAATCACTTCCTGCCCTCTGCTAAGTCTGTTACAGATCTTCATATAAAATGTTACTGGTACCAATTTATTGGTAACTAGCTGACCTGCCTGGCGTTGCACGGTTCCGAGATAATAATATTAAAGGAACATGAAATTTGTGATTTTTTTTTTTTTCTAACTCGAAATATGTGAAATTATGTTGTCTGAAATACACGGCCACTGACTGTGTGAAAAATTGGTTTAAAAAATGAACAAATAGTATTTAGCAGTAAAAATGTTCAAAAGGACTGCAATGGGAAACGGGAGAGGGACTACTGAAGTAAAAATTAATTAGAATTTTGAAAATCTCAATGTCAGATACATCAGGAGAGACTTTGGGGGTGCTTTCAAGAAAGTTTTGAGCCTAGTAAATGCTGTAGATTTTGCTAGCTATCGCACAAAAACATACATGCACACAGACAGTGCGTTTAGTTATTTTATTACTGTAGGTCACTGTGGATATTTAAAAAAAAATTCCTTTACTGCTAATTCATTAGTTTTATGATTTTTGCCTTTTTTACATGCAATTTAAAAATAAGACAATGATGCATACAAAAATCTGTAATATTGACAAAATTGACAAAAAACCGATGCTAAATGCACAAAAAATCGTTAAAAACCACATCGAAAATCGTACTGAAAATCGCAATTAAAAAAAATTACTGAAATTGAAAAATCATACCAGACAAAATTTAGTTAATTAGGCTTTGAAACAATTTTATTTTTGATTCTCAAAAAAAGCCCCAAAATGTGCAAAAATACTAAAAATTGCAATAAAAAATTCGTTAAAAGTTCCAAAAATCGCTGCACAAATTCCTAATAAACTTTATTGAAAAGAGAAAAAAAATTACTATATTGCGAAAAAAGAATAAAACCGCACTCATTTTACTAATATGGAAAAATCGCCTCAAAACTTAAAATGCTAAAAATCCCCTAAAAAATTAAATTTAAAAAATTCGTTAAAAAATCCAAAAATCGCTGCACGAACTTCGAATAAACTTTATCGAAAAGAGAAAAAAATACTATATTGAGTGAAAAGAATGAAACCGTATTCCTTTAATTAATACGGAAAAATCACCTCAAAACATAAAAAGAAAAATCGCCTAAAAATTAAATAAAAAAATTCTAATAATAAAACAATAAAAAATCTGGCTTTGAGGTGCAAAACTACATGTATGGAGGTACCTTCCCTCCAAATTTTGTAACTCTACATGCATCGGTCTCTTCAGAACAGTGCTGACACACAAACATACTTGTCTCTTTATTATTATAGATTACTGTGAATATCCTAATTAATAACTTTATTGCTCATTCGTTAATTTTATGTTTTTTGCTTTTCTTACATGCAATTCAAGAATAAATAAGATCATGATGCATACAAAAAACTATAATTTTGGCAAAAACGACAAAAAATAGATGCTAAACTCGCAAAAAATAAAAATTTGCTAAAAATCACATAGAAAATTGCATTGAAAATCACTGAAATTGAAAAATCATAGTAGACAAAATTTAGTTCATTAGGCTGAAAGTTTGAATCAATTTTGTTATTATCATTGTCATAAAATAGCCGCAAAATGCAAAAAAACACTAAAAATCACATTAAAAGAATTCACCAAAAATTCAAAAATCACAGCACGAATTCCGAATAAACTTTATTCAAAAGAGAAAAAAATTACTATACTGAGAAAAAAAGAATAAAACCGCATTCATTTCACTAATATGGAAAAATCGCCTTGAAACATAAAAAAAACACTAAAAATCGTCTAAAAAATTAAATTCCATTCAAAAATGAAAAAAAATCAGGCTTCAAGGTGCAAAACTACATGTATAAATGTACCTTCCTTCCAAATTTTGTAACTCTACATGCAGCGGTCTCTTCAGAACAGTGCTGACACACACATACACTTGTCTCTTTATTATTATAGATTATGTCTACTAATAAATACCCCAGTAGCAGAAAGTTGGACAGGAGACGACCGTTGCAGATTTTCTTTACTCTTTTGCAGTTTATTTTTCCATCGAATGTTTATTTCGCTGTATATTTGTTTAATCCTTATTACTTAAAACAAAAACTTAAGAATTTTAATCAAAATTAATAAAAGGCATAACAGTGTCTCAAGTGGTTGTTTCATCAATTAACACTTCAATTTTAAAATATTTTACCTGTGGATTATTTTCTGCCCTTGTAGTATCGGTCACAGAGGAATAGGGGGGGGGGGGGGGGGTCTGGCACATGATATCGCAAGATATCTCTAAGGGGATAGAGGTTTGTCTTTCTGATATCAATGTCATTTTTGATCCAACCAAAACTTTCTCTTTATTTGTAACATGATCTTTGCTTCAAAATAGTATGTTATTTTCTTTTTAGCCTGTTATTTTTTTATGGAAATATAGTTATTATTAAAACTAGTACACCGAACCCGGGGTTCCCGGGTCACAAAGTAAAGGTGAAAAACTTTTCTAAAATTAAAAATTGGAAAGTCTGATAAATTTTTTCTGCGTAATAGGCTTTTTAAAATGCCAACTAATTCCAAATAGCAATTTTATATGAAACATAATATTTATGTAATCATATACAGCTTTAAAAATTATCGGTACTTCCGTATTAGCGGGGCCGTAGCTAAGGGGGCCCTATGGACGGCTCACCCCCCCCCCCCCCTCCTGCTAAAGATTCCAAGGACACTCAATGAATTTCTGTTCCGAAAATTTAAATGAAATACTGTTTAAAAATCTAATTTAGTTTTGAAACCTTTTCACAGTTTTGCAGAGTTACTAAATTGTATCTAAAATAAGTGTTTCAACACTCCCTCATCCTATTTGTACATATGAAGCTAACATGATGAACTATTTTGCACCAGTTATACAATCAAAATTTCATCATCATATACTTTTCTAAGCATAAAATGAAGTTATTTTAACAGTTTAATAAGAAACAGAGTACCTACAATATGAATATGCACTAATTTATCTTTCTGTGTCAGAGAGAGAGAAAAAAAAACTATGAGCTGTCCTACATTCTCTTGAGCCCTCCCTATTGTTCACTACAGCAATGCGTATTAGACGCAAGATAGCAGTTATTAGCCAAAGATTTCGCCAAAGAATAAAATTGCATTCTCAGTTTTTAAAAACAACTAAGAAAATATGACACCTTTTACATTTTTGTAAAGGTTAATTGATGTATCTTTTGTAAAGTAAGTTTACAACAAACTAAAAGTCACTAAATTCATAGATAAAAACGAAATAAAACCAACAACATTCACTGGGTTTTATAGCCGACGATATATTGACATAACAGGTTTTTAATTACTATTTTTTTCAGTTGCTATAAAAAAAAAATAACAATTAAAATATACAGCGATCTGTTATTTTCCATGGAGAAAAGAGATAGGTGGAGGTGCAGTATGCGATTAAAACGGTTTGATGGGCATTGTTCTTCAAATTTAAGTCTCTCATTCGACCCAAACAAAACAATCACATGGAACAGAGACTGAATTTTTAACAGCATTTTTTCTCTAAATGAAAAAGATCTGAATATATCTTAGCATTATAAAATAGCATTTCATTGTATTATGAATTAAAATTGCATCCTAAAAATTTTTCTTTTTTGTGAAAGCACACCGTTGTGTTTGATGCAATGCAGCGAATTTTAGAGTAATATTTTTGGCGTCACCTCCAGCCAATAAACTGCATCTCTATTTTTTTTTTCTTTTTTACTCTATGGCTATTTTTTCTCTTTTTCCCACATAAATGCGATACTCAAGTTGCCACCATTAGAGAAATTGAACCAAAAACTACAAAAAAATTAATATCTCAAACAAATTGAGATACAGTTTTCTAACAAACGGCAATTAAAAGTGCATTTTTTTCTCTAAACGATAGTATAAAGATTGAAAACGTGCAATGTCTAGAAGTTTAAAAATTTACAATAGCGAAAATTGTAAAACCGAAATTTCATCGGAAAGTGTTGCCATTGAAAACATGACGTATGCGTTACGCACAGATAGGTTTGGCCTTTATTATATAGATTACTAAATTATTAATTATCTAATTCGGAAATATGGAATGCTTAGTTTCGACATTCCTATTCTGTCATATCTATGCATATATAATCATGGTTCAAAAAACTAAAACTATGTGAAATATATTTGTATTGAAGCTTGTGCTTATTAATAAATAAGAGAAAGAATGTTGTCCACTTATTTTATTGTTAAGAATTTATCTGCCCCCCCCCCCCTCCCCTTTCTGTACAGGGCAAGTGCAACAAGCAAAAGCAACTATTTCTTTTTAAAGTGTCATTCTATATAAAGTGCTATTTTATTGACTTGTCTTTATTTGAATGAATAAAATATGCTAAAAATAAATGTAACCAGTTTTGTATATTATTTCAAACAAAAGAAATGCTAAAATAAAAAATTTTGACATTGATAATTATATAATTACTGTGTGTGGGAGGTGGGGAGAACTTATATTGGAAAGGGGGGGGGGACCAAAATTATTAAAGTTGATAATGTTATATGCACATCCCCTTAGGCAGTTGCCCATGCATGCAAATTGATACAGTATGAAATTTTCTTAATTTTGGCCAACTTGGGTTATTTTTGTACATTTTATCTTCAAGTGCCAAAAGGGAGATATTTGGTCCCCTATTTTCAAATTATGCAGGTTTAAAAAACTCTTAAATTCCTATCTATTAATATTTGTTCCATAATGAATTGCAACAGAGGTAGTTCTTTTTTTAAAGCATAACTCAAACCTGTTGGTGTAATGAGCTGTTTTGATTCATATCTGAAACTTCTGGTTTTTCTAGAGTGAACACTAGTGTATTTATGCATATACAAGATCATTTAATTTCTCTTGTGAGTTTAGCTTAAGCAACAGAGTTGCATATTGCTTTAAAGTACAGAAAAAAATCTATTTATGGAAAAAGGACCTTGATTAAGAATGAACATTTTCATATGGAGCATTATGTTGTATGGAAGCTTCAAAATTATGTTCCAATGTGGGAGAGAAAGATTACCTTTCAGAGATAGTTTTAACTGTAGATTTAGATATTTTAAAACTCAAAGGAATTTTAGATAGGGATGCATGATATTAAGATTTTTTTTTATTGGCTTTTCTCTTGGGCTTTTCAATAAGGATACCAATAAAAATTACAGCGGTGGAGATGAAAGATGAATTTATTGCTCAATTACTTGTAAATGATGCATGGAAACCCTACTCTCCAATTAAAACTACTTGTTTAACATTTTTGGCATAGACTTTCATATTATTTATTAAATTTTCAAGGCAACTGGTATTGTGATAGATTGTATGGTAAAAGAATGGAAAACTTGTGTATTTGCAAATGATAAATTCTACAGAAAACATGCCGTTTTGTGCAATGGCTATAAAATGCTGATATTCCTATATGAAGAGACTATTAATTTAAGATGATTCTTTTACCAGGATATTTTCTTTATGGAATAATACTTGTCAAGTTTTGGGGAGGGGGGAAACATGAATCGCGCAAAAATATGCATTTTGATTTAAAATATGAAATTGAATATTATTGTATGTTTTAGAAAAGCATTGAAATATTAATTTTATGAAATACTAAATTTCAACTAAGAAATTCTGTTAAAAACACTAGCTAGAATCTCATTTTGAAATATTTTCGTATCTTGACGTTATTTCTGAAATATGTATTGTTATTTTAGTTTTGTTTTTAATTTCGAAGTTGATGAAATGAAAATGGTGTCACTTTGACAAAACTAAGATAAATATAAGTATTTTTAAAAATACAAATACACATTAAATTGGTAAACTTTTTTTTTTTTCTTTTTAAACTCTGTAAAAGTTGAAAAAAAAAAAATCTATTTTATCTTGTGCAGTCACATCTCCCTTCTTTTCTTAAATGAATCACATGGTATTTTTTAATCATTTTATTTAAAAAAATCGAACAGTAAATATATTTTCTGATCATTCTTGATTTAAATCATTTAGAAATGATAATATGCTCACATGTTATTCTTATCCCTGACTTGCTCATGATTTTGTAAATTCAATCAAATCAAATTCCCAGTAGCAGAAAGTTTGATATCTGCATTGCAGATTTTTTTCTCTTTTGAAGATTCTTTTATATCAAATCTTTTATATTGCTTCATAATTATATTTAGCTCTTTCTTACTTGATAGAAAAAGTTATTATTAATAAAAATTTATAAAATGCCTGAAAACATTATAAGTGATTTAATTCTTCAATTGTAATTATATTTTATCTGCCAATTATTTATCTCTGAAGAATCCGAAGAACACTTGGAGAATTTTCTGCTACTGGCGTCTAATTTAATACCACTTATTAAAATAAATTCTATAATTTAAATTCTGCTGAGTCATTTAATACTGTTAAATATTAATTGTACACTTTTAAAATGTCATTCAAATTGGAAGATTTTAAATTAAATTTTGGCAGGTTCATGTTGACAGTATTAGGCAATTGGTTTATTTTTAAGATTTTTGTTCAGTTTGATTTTCTTGAACCCTTCAGTGTAAAAATGTTATTTATTAGAAATTTACATATTTAATGCTCTATTATTCATTTTTTTTAAACCCAAATAGAATGTGGACATTGATGTTGTAGCAGTTGTTAATGATACTACTGGTACATTGATGTCATGTGCCCACAAAAATAGAGAATGTAGAGTTGGTTTGATAGTAGGTAAGATACTTTTAACTTTAATTTACTTAAATTCTTGCATTTTTCATATTTGTTTTTAATGTTAATTTTTTTTATATATTTATATTTCTAAAGAGGAAATTAAATTTTTACCTCTTCAGTCTTGAGACAAATATTACAAGGAACCATAAAACCCTAAAACATCTCCAATGATGTATAGATCAATATATCAATGCTTATGATATGCACTCATTTATTAAAAAGATCTAGAAGTAATTTTTATAATTCTAGAAGTATTTAAATTAATTAAAAAAAAATGTTCTTTAGTGTCTTCTACAGGCAACACCAGGACTTTTCTGATATCTAACTTTTAACTCATAACTAATATATATTTAAAATATTAATGATACTGTTTTACATAGTTTTCTTAAATTAAAAATTATTTCATTGTGCAGGCTACCTCCCTTTCATAACAGCTTTGCTTTTTTTTCTTGCTAATTTTTTACTTGCCCATCATACAAAGTATAGGGCAAGTCTTGCAATAGTTTTTGAAATCTATTTTTATTTACACATTTCAGATACTGCCAATTCCAAAAAACATTTTTTTTTTGGGGGGGGGGGAGAAGAGAGAGAAAAAAAAATTGCGATCTGTCAGTGTCTGTGAACCTACTGTCTCCTGAACAAATTGAGATAGACTTGAAATTTGGTGTGTTCTTAGTATATAATAACGGGAAAAAGACTAGTGAATATCAATAACCTCAACTATCTGGAACTATTTTTTTCAGATTCTAAAAATATTCGTTTTGATAAAAGGTACATAATTTTTTTAATTTAAGGGGTGAATGTAAAAACAATAGTAATAAAATTGCATAAAGAATAATGTTGATGAGATAATTATTTGCCAAGACATTTGGACTCTTATTTTGCACATACTTTTGATTTTTTGACTCTGTATTTCATTTAAATTTAAATTCAAATACATATATTTTATTTGGAAAGGAGACATTTAATCAGACGCAGTAAAACATATAGGTTGTAAACATATATAACTGTTAGTTGATAGGATTATTGGAGTTATAAGAATGTTCCTTTTATGCGATTTGGTACTACAGCCATGGAAAAAAATTAAAAGGACACATTGAAAAATGAGTGATATGTGTTAAAGTAATAATGAATTGAAAACACAATCGAACATTATTTATATCTCGTAATTAGCAAGTATCAGGGACTTATTAATATGAAATTAAATTAAAATAAAATTTATAAAACACATTTGTATAGAAATATATGATGTGAAACATGGAAAAAATTTATAAGGACATAATAAATTGGTATTCTACAAAATCACTTTTATTTTCAATGACTCTTATTAATTGTGAAGTCATCGATTGAGTGAGTTTAGTTAAAATTTGTTTAGATATGTTTTTCAACGCTAATTAGATAAGTATCAAATTGTCTATATTTGCTTATTGTATGCCTTTTTTACAATCTAGTTAAAATGCCATGCAGATTCCCCATGAGGTATAAATTTGGATTTTATGGTGGCCAATCCAAAAGTTATGCAATTTCCTGCAAACCATGGACCATGATGCATGAATTTCATTGTCTTTTCGAAGCAAATAAGGGGCAATAATTAATCAGCTAACATATCCACATATCATTTTGAATTCATGTAACCTTGAATGCACAAGATTGGTGTGTGTTCCATTGGCTGCAAAACTTACCAACGCAATCCCAGAACCTCCTCTGAATTGGCATTTCGAAAAAAGAGGTTAATCTTTTTGCAAGTCTTTTCAATAATGGATGCCCTCCAGTACGTCCAAAGTAAATTTTTTTTGTTCGAAAATAAATCTTTCCAGCAGGAAAAAAAAAAAAGTTTCTAAACAAATTCTAACCTAGTATTCTTAAGAAGTTTTGCAAGTGGTTGATGTTACTGTAATTTAACATATATAACGTTACTAATCTTTTGTAGAACATTATGTATTATTCAACTAGTGCATGGTCGATTCATTTTTGTTTTGATTAAAACTCTTAAAAAAAAGTCTACTTTCAATTCCACATGTTTGGCGCATATTTAGAGAAACTAGTCTATTTGTATACTTTTCGCCATAATCTTTTGTATTCAACAAATTATAAAGTATGGTTTTAGATCAGTTTTTATTCCTTGCAGTTTCATGTCCACTCATTCCACATTTTCCATAAGCAAAAACTTTTCCTTTTTCAAATTGAGATTGTTGTGTGCTTTTTGGCATGATGGAGAGAAACTGAACAATCTTACTGCACAACAGTTTTAGGCCACTTTAAATATTCTTATGACTAGAGATGTAAATTTTCCGGAAAAATATAAGTGGCGGAAAAAACTGGTTTTTTACCGGTTTTTTTTCGGAAAAATTGGAAAAATTGATTTTTCATTACTATTTCTACCAAATAAATTATATTTTCTTAGAGAATATTAAATAATAAACATTTTTTTCCATTTATTTGTATTAAATGAAAATTATTTTCACTTTATATTACAAAATAAAAAGAAAGTAGCAAAGCCTGCTTTTAAATTTTAGTTTTTTTTCCCCCACAGCCTAAGAATTTTTAAAACACTATTATTTGTTATATCATATCTCTGTTGAAATGATTTTTCAGTTAAACACCAATTGACCTAATGTAAGAACCTGAGCCAATATGTCTGCAGTTTGGAATGAAATAAATTATGCATTCCATTTACATAAGTGTAGTTTTTAAGTAAATGATACTAGTTTTAAAAAATTGTTGCAGCTTTGTCATTATTTTCAATATCAGTATTAAAAAAATTCCATTGTTTGTTTAAAAATATGTATATTTTTACATTATTGCACTTTTTTCTTACAATTGTAATTTTATTTCCTTTAAAAAATATGTTTAGTTTTGGTATAGCTTTCCAATCTCAACTCAAAGTTTTGATTTAGTTTTATAATCTAAATTCAAACAAAACTAAGTTTTTGTTTGGCTTACTCAGGTCTGCAGCTAAAAAATAGCATAGGATTTATTGACTGGTAATTTTTACTCACTGAAACCAGAAAAATATTTTTTAAGTTTAATTAAACGTAATTTTTTTCTTTTTATCCTGAAATCTGGTATTCTATTCTTGAGTAAGAAACCATATTCAATAATGTTTCCATATGATAATTTCATATTTCTAAGAATGGAACTCAAAAGTTATAAAAACAGAACACTGCAAATAGAAAATGCTCGTGAGGAATTAACAAAAGCAGTTACTTAGAGAGATAAATTTCTAGTTTGCTTTAAAAAACTACAAAAATTCAAAGTTTAATCAAAAGGGAATGTATAATTTGGAACATAGTTACTTGTAATATAATATGGGGGTTTTTTTCATCGCAGTTGTACTTTTCTAATGCAAACTGCCCATGTTTTTGCGACATTACTGTACATTATTGAGGTAAAATGAAGATCAATTTTAGATTCAATACCTTGAAAAAACATTCAATTAATCAGCTATAATGAAATCTTGAAAAATGCAGCATAGTAGTGCCACCTATAGGACAATTTACACCAAAAACTAAAAAATCTTAATATATATCAGGAACTGTCTGAATCTGTAGTTTGATAAAAAATCACCCTTTAGTTCTTGAGATTGAACTATTGCGATAATCATGAATTATGCAATATAGCAGCGTCATCTGTTGAGCAATTTACACCAAAAAGTAATGTGCACAAAGTTATATCAAAGATTAACTTAATCTGAAGTTTTATGAAAATACATACATTAATTCTTGAAATAGAACTATTGTGGAAATTATGGGAACTACTTTGATATACCCCCCCAAATCGTAAATTTGGCGACTTTTTTTTCTCGCCAAGCAAAATACCATTAAGTTAAATTAAGTTAAATACAAAAAATAAAATTAATTAAAATTAAGTTAAATACATTAATTAAAAATACATTAATTAAAAATAATAAATTAATTAAAAATACATTAATTAAAATTAAGTTAAATACAAAAAAGGAATACCTAAAAAATACAAATGAAGGAATGAAGCTGAGTAACAGCAAACCTAAAAGGTCCGTAGGAAAAGTGCGTAGGGAGTGCCAGATTTGGCGCGTAATTTTTGGGGGGGTATATCCAAGTAGCACCAAATTATGAATAATGCAGCATAGTAGCGCCATCAGTTGTGCGATATACACTAATAACTAAGCATCTCGAGTTTATATCAAGGTGTAACTGAATCAAAAATTTTGTGAAATTATGTGCATCAGTTCTTGAGATCGAATGCTCATAAAATTTTTGTCCCATACAGATTCACAGTGTGACAGATATTTTCCAAAAACTATCAAATCGTGTTTAGGACCTTCTAAAATATTTAAATCCACCAAAAACTGGAAGTCAAAATTTTCACAAATTCAATACTTACTTCTTGAAAAGACAGAAAAAAAAAAATGCATGCTTCAAGTTTTATGTTAATTTTTTAATTTTACCATTTATATTAATCGGCATATTATTGAAATAATTTTGCACATGAATTAATTTTTAAAAAAGAAATTGCATTTAATTATACATCTAGATTTTTTTCATGTAATCCTGTTTTTGTGAAAGTCCTATTTAGACATTTTTAATAAGGTTATTTATGCATATATACAACTTGATAAGATTCAGCTGCTATATGGCATGAGACTTTTTTTTCTGCAATCACTGCATTTGCGAAAGATTCAATTTGTAGATTAAACTTTTTTCTGAAATGTCTATTTTCAAGAGAAATTTTGCGAAGGGTCTTGTGTTTCAAACAAGAAAAAAATGTGAAGGATCTTTTCAAGTCTTCTCAAACAGATTTCTGCTCAGAGATCAGATTACCCACATTAAAGTTTTCATGTGGGACACTCAACAAAAAAATAAATAAAATAAAAAGTATGAAATGTAGCTATTACAAAATTTTCACTATATTATTTCATAAATGAAATTTCAATTTTTCCAGTTCGGAAAAATTGAAAAATAAGCCTTCGGGGGAAAAAAACCGTTTTTTTTCCAATTTTTTTGGTTTTTTTCTGAGCATTCCCATCTCTACTTATGACATTACCAAATAAGCAAAACTTTATTTGTAATTAAAAAAAAAAAAAAAGTCTTTTTATAATTTTTCAAAGTAGCAGCCTATTAAAACATGATTAAATTCATGCTCTTTAATGATTTTTCAAATTTTCAATTTAAATTTTGTTTGGAAATGTTCCATTTTAAGCATTTTTATCATACAAATATTTGCATGTTTTTTTTTCTAGTCAAGTGGCTGCTACACTTGACAATTTTTGCTTGTCCTTTTTTTTTTTCCATGGCTGTACTTAATTATCCCATCAACCAAAAAGCTATCGCTTAACTATAAAATTAAATGCCAATAGTAACTTATCATAAATGTCATTTTCATTTGACATTAAACATGTTATCCATGCCTGTTACATCATAAATGTTAATGTTTTAGTCCTATTTTTATTAATCTTTTACTAATTTATTTGTTTTTTTGTTATTTAAAATAAAAATTATACCAATTTGTATGGTTTATGAATAGTTTAGCCATTTATATAATTTGTCAAAATTGGTCGACATGGTAATCAATATCCACAATTCAGTAATACAGCATTATTATGTATTAAAAACATTTAAATATGTTTAAATTTTATTTTTGAATTGCAATGCATTTTACAGTTTATGCATGTTTTATTTTCATATTTTTATGCATATCTATGATGGGTAAGTATTAGGTGTTCCCCAACGAATAATCCCTTTTTAGCTAAAATGTCCGAAAATATCTTGTCTTTTGTAACACTTGTACATTTTCATTACAAATAATTAAAAAAATTATGTATGTTAGTTTATTTTTAAAATTAATACAGATTTGATAATTTTTTATTTTCACCAGTATTTATATTATATCGCTCTCTCTTTTATAATAATTAATTATTCCTTTTTAAAATTTATTTCTGACTGGGTTTCAGTAATGTAAACTTTTTTGAATCTGAATTAAATTTTATCTTGACGTATAACATGTATAACAATCTGATGTAATATGGTTGGCCGAAATAATTAAAGTATGATGTTCAAGTAGAAAATTGTTGTAGTATAAAAGTGAATTTTCTGCATGTTTTTCTTACTAAACTAAAACTTAGCATTTTATGTAGCATACATGAAAATCTATAAATCAAATACAGGGCTCCACAGAATTGCAGTACTTTTCTGATTATGGAAGGTAAATGCTGAAATCTAGTTTTCAAATTTATTAAGAGCTTTCTAAAGTCTATGCTTAAGTATCATATTAACCTTATGAAACTGCGAAGTTTTGTTAAAGTATTCTGGAAATGTTTGAAAGTGCATTATAATCTATGCATGATTTTATCCTGAATTTCTTAAAGGCAAATGGTCTTTCAAAAAATATTGTCATAGTCGGTGTTTTTAAGAAATTTATTAAAACCAGAGTCTGCTAAAGTTCTTAATCACGGAACAATTGAGTCAGATTTTATATGCATTTTTTTTAAATTAGAAAATAGTATTTTATCTTTAAGTACTTCTACAGAAATGTTCTCATGAGCAAAATGATTGTTAATGCATCGGAAAGATTAATGTTGGGGGGGGGGGGGGATAAATTTCAGATTTCTTGCTACAAAAGTTTTGCAGGCTGTGCAAGTTTAAATACAACTAATATAAGCTCTAAAATAAAATATTTTAGTTAACAATCATTGTTTATTCATTCCATCCTTCTTGCATATAATATTTAGAAATTTTAAAGTATGGCTATAAATGCTCTTGAGTAGTTGAATAATAATAGTAATAATAATAAATTCTAAAACTGATTGCAAAACAAACTGCAATTAGTTTAAATAAAATATGTAAAACAAACTTATGGTACAATGTTTATTATTGGAGCAATAATTTAATAAGCAACTATATTACTTGAAAATAACTTGCAGAGTTTATTCCATAGGCCTTTATAAAAATAAAGGTTTGTCTTAAAACCCCAAGTGTTTGTTTTTAATTTTAACCCGGGCTTGTCAATTTTATAGAATTTGTTTTCAAGAAATATTATGTATAACTTTTATAATGTATCTTTCCAATTTATTTTTAAAAAGGTACTGGCACCAATGCTTGTTACATGGAAAGATTAGAAAATGTTGAAACTTGGACAGGTGATCAGGATGATCCTAAACAAGTAATTATCAATACAGAATGGGGTGCATTTGGTGATAATGGATGCTTGGAATTCTTAAGAACTCCCTTTGATCATCAAATTGATGAAGTGTCATTGAATAAAGGAAAACAATTGTAAGTATACACAAAATAAATTATTAGTGGAAATACATTGGATTGTCTGTGAAATGTTGAGCTTTTTTGAAGATGTTAATTTTATCTGTAATATGAATCTTTGTTTTAAAATCAGCATCATTTTTTTAGAATAATGAAGTAAGTTCAGAGAAATGCTTTGTTTAAACTTTATTACAATCTATGCAGCTAGGTTTTTATTTACAAGGTGCTCCATATTGACTATCCTAGCAAACGCGGTAGCGTTTAGTATAATATGTTTAAGAAATGGAAAATGCAAATGTCTTTTTGAAATTTCTAGTGAAACAATTGACATACAACAGTGATTTTTTTTTTTTTTTTTTTTTTTTCCTAAAAGATAGAACTCGATGAGACGAATAAAATAATAGCATTAAAAAATTATCGAAGTTTATTGTAGTTTTTTATTTAACTTTTAACTAAAAAATGAAGACCTAAAATTCAACAAGCAATAGCTAACGATCCAATGGATGGATTAACTTCTTTTTTTTTTTTTTAATCCTTTTGGTAAAACCTAAACGATTTTTTTTTTTCATCTTTGTATGTTTGACGATCGCTGAAAAAATCAAATTTGTGTCTTAAAGCTCCAGTTGAACATTGTTTCTTATTGTTGTTGTAGTTTCTTTTATTCATTGTCACCAAGTTTAAAAAAGTATAAATTTTTTGTGCATGCAACATAATTCATTCAAATTAAATAAATCACGTGAAAACATAATTATGATTTTATTGCAAAGCATTTACTCTAAGTTCTTTGAATAAAGTTGTGAGCTTGCTGTAATTATTTTCATTCAACTCTTTGGTTTATTTCTCAGACATCATGCATTTTATATGACAATGCAATAACTTTCTTAATTATTCTAATACAACAATAAAATTTTGGCAGCAAATATTTTGCTTTTCAAGATATAAAAAAATCTTCAGTTTTTTCATCAAAAAATTTGAATGACAAGTATAAAAAAAATGCTTTGGTGAGCAACAAAAAAGATTAATATGTTTTTAAGTATGAAAAAGTGTTTGACAAGTGCTTCTAATTGAGCATGACTGAGGATAAGGGGTCCCTTCTTGGCTGCAGCTCACTGTCAATGCCAAATTTGAAGGGGGGGGGAAGTGCTTTTTTCACATACAAGAAATTTGCATTAAAATTTCAGTCTTTCTTTTTAGCAAAATTTTCAATCCTGCTTTACATGTGAACTGAGCTGTTGACTCTGCAGTGCAACTGCATTACAAATAGATTTTCTGTGCAGTTCTATGCTGCGGGCATGCTTGGTGGCACTGCATGAGTATGATACGCTACAGGAACTAAAGTTTCTGGTACATTTTGCCTTGCATTCATGTTTAATTACGCTGCATTTTTTCTGACTATGTCTTTGCGCTACACAATTTTATCATAATTGTGTTTGATTTCTTTTACACGGAAAAAGCGCAAATATGATTTTTCAAATTTGGCATTGACAGTGATCTGCAGCCAAGAAGGGACCCCTTGTCCTCTTTTCATGCTCAATTAGAAACACTTGTCAAACATTTTTTCATACTTAGAAACATATTACCCTTTATTGTTGCTCACCAGACCATTTTTTATGCTTGTTAGAAGGTATTCAGTTATTCCTTTTTAAAATTGAGAAGTGTTGCTGAACATTTTTACATTTAAGTTTTAAAAAAATCTTTTTTTTTGGGGTGGGGGGGTGGGGGGTGGGGGGTTGAAATGGAAGTTTGACGGTGATGTGAAATGTTTAAAGCAGGAAATTTTAAAATGACAAGAGCAGAATCATTGAAGACAAGCTGTTGCAACTAATAAAGTTGAAAAAATGTAAAATTGAAAACTCAAGATTTGGTGAAAAAGGTTTATATGATCAAGTAACAAACATTTGATAAAACAATTATATGTTTAGAAATTTTTTTGTTACCACACTATCTGTATAAAAATTTTATGAATATATTTTAAGTTTTCTAAAACAAGGAACAAATCTATCTTTAAAAATTATTGCATTCAATGAAGTGGATTTAGTAAGGAGATTGCTACTGATTTAATTTGACTATAGAGTTCAGAAGAGAATAAGAAATTGATTTGGAGGATTACATTATAAACTTTTTTCATTAAATCGAAAAATAAAGTGACTTTATCTTTCATATAAAAAAACTAAAAGTGATTAATATAAACATAGAATATTCATTAAAAAAATCCAATCAACAGAGTAATAGTGTACCATCATAGCACTATAATATTTCGCTGGTTACTGCATGAAATTAAAAAGAAAAAAGTACAAGCTTTCATTTTTCCTAATAAGACTTTTAATTTTTTCTTTGGTTATTAAAAATACATTTAATTACTATCGAAACATAATAATCAAAACATATATCGGTGAGTTTTGTGGTACTGGTGTTTACTGATGAAGGCATCTATATCAGGGTTAAAAGTTGTTAGTTTCAACCACAATTCTCTTTTCAACAGACAATTTTTTCTATACTTGTTTTTCAAAAATAGCAAAGTACAAAAAGCATGTTCACACGAGTATAAGTTGAACTCCATCAAGGAATTCAAAGTTCAATTATATGTTTCTAGATATTCTACTCATTTATTTCTTTATATGGAAATTAAAGAATTTCCGTTGAAATATTAGTTGTTGGTGAAATTGTTATATTTAAAACAGATGAAACATAAAATATTTTTGTGACAAACCTAGATTGTTTCCGCGACCTACCAATGAGTCGGGACCCATAGTTTGGGAACCGTTGTATTATGCATTAATTTGTACCACCAACTTTATGCCATATATCACATGAAATTTCTTGGATTATCAGTTTTACTATTGCTACTTTCCAAAACATAATTTTTACTTTCTTCTATCTTTACAAGAAGAAAGTATTGGATTCATGAAAATTTTTGACTTCCGGTTTTCGACGGATTTATACGTTTTAGAGGGTCCTGAACACGTTTTGACTATTTTTAGAAAATGTCTGTCTGTCTGTATGTGACAAAAAATTTGTGGGCGCTCTATCTCAAGAACTAATGCTTGAAATTTAATAAAATTTTATATTGAGTTAGACCTTGATATGAATTAGTGCCTATTGGTTTTTGGTGAAAATTGGCCTGCAGGTGGCGCTGCTATAAGTTTTTCATGATTTTCAAGATTGCTATATCTCAAGAACTAATGCACAAAATTTCACCAAACTTCAGATTCTGTGACCCCCTTGATATACATAGACGTTGATTAAGTTTTGGTGTAAATTGGTCAGCAGGTGGCGCTGCTATGCCACGTTTTTCATGATTTTCATGATAGCTATATCTCAAGAACTAATGCACAGAATTTCACCAAACTTCAGATTCCGCAATACCTTGAGATACATTGCCACTGATAAGGTTTTGGTGTGAACTGCCCTGTAGGTGGCACTGCTATGCTACATTATGCACGATTTTTGCGATAGCTATATCTCAAGAAATAATGCAGAGAACTTCATCAAATTTTAGATTCTGTTACACTAGACATAATTAGACACTGATTACATTTTGGTATTAACCTTTCAACAGGCGGTGCTGCTATGCTGCATTTTGCATGATTTTTCCGATAGCTATATCTCAACAACTAACGCACAGAATTTCATCAAACTTCAGATTTTGTTACAAAATGACATATAACATAATTACACGATGATTACGTTTTGTTATAAATCCTTCAACTGATGGTGCTGCTGTGCTATATTTTATACGGTTTTTTTTTTAAATTAGCTATATCTCAAGAACTAATGCACAGAATTTCATCAAACTTCAGATTCTTTTACACCATAACATAATTAGACGCTTTTTTACGTTTTGGCATAAATTGTCCAAGATATGGTGTTGCTGTGCTACGTTTTGCAAATTTTTTGTTATAACTATATCTCAAGAACTAATGGACGAAATTCAATCAAATTTCAGATTCTGTTAGGTCTTGACATCAATAGATGCTTATTAGGTTTTAGTATAAATTACCTAACATGAGGCACTACTAAGCTCATTTTCTCAGAATATTAATTAAATTTTGCGTTTTAGGCTTTTCGGATACCAGAATCTCATTAGGCTAGGTCAAATGTTCGAGGAAATTCGATAGTGGGTAACTTTGGGGTCACCACTTTTTTTTTTTTTTTTTTTTTTTTTAATATTAAAATGTACTTATGAGATAGAAGAAAGTTTTGGGATTGACACATCCAAATAGTTTTTATTCTATCTATCAATATCTAAGCTTATGGCACACTGAAGTGATTCCCTATTTGCTGCACTTATTTCAGCATCTGTACTTTCATTTTTGGTGCTTGAATTGTAAATGCAATCGTTAAGTTTACAACTACTTACTTCTTTTATCCGAGTAGATATCAAGCTGTAATGCCTCATCAATCAAAATGAATTTTTGATTAATCATTTTTAATTTTAGTTAAAGTATAACAAATATGCTTAACCTATGAGAAAGGTAATAAAAGTGAAAATACTACAAATTGTGCTCCTGGCACAATCTTGTCGAAATATTGTAATGTTTTAGAAACGTTGAGAGAATATTAAGGTCTACTATATGCCAAAATGTCTAAGTCAAGTCTCGGGTCATGCTGCAACAATAAAAAAAAACTAAATAAATAAATAAATAAAAATAAAAAACTTTGAGTTTTGTCCATCACACATAGTGAATATTCCTAAAATTAGTTATCTCATCCCTCTCAATGAAAGTTTAGGAAATGGAATGTTGTTGAATTTGTTCATGAAAGTATAAGTTCCTTAAAATTGCTATTTAACCCTTTATGCACTGATGGTATTAAATACCATTCATAATATACCATTCATATAAAATTTAATTTACTGTCGTAAGTTTTTTTTCCCTTATATATATATATATATAATATGTATATATGAATGATCAAATTTAGAGTAGAGAAAGTCAGATAATTATTTTTTTTAAGGTAATTTCCATAGTTATAGCTTTTCTTTACTTAAAAACAATATATCAAACATCAACTGCAAAAGCCTTTCCATTTACCGAGAGGATCATAATACATTTAAATACAGTAGGCTCTCTCAAATCTGCAAACCAGAAATCCACAACACTCTAAAATCCGCACATATTTTATGGATGTAAACAATGAAACTTTTACTTCAGATATTGTGACAAAATTCGATTTTTTTAGTTTTGCATAAATTCCATGGTTTTTGTAATTTTCTTAATACTCTATTAATGTTTTTTTTATGAAGGAAGAATAAATTTTTTTGGAAAAAATTCAAGATAATGCTGATATCACTGGTAATCACAATCTTCTTAGCGAGTATATTTATGCATTAATCAAGATTTTTTGGTTATTAAGCCTGGCTAAACTTGAAAAAAAAAAAAATCCTTATTTTATGATTTTGATGAGAATTAATGTACTTTTATGAGGCAAGTTTTGTTGAATAATTTTGGAAAAACACATCTAAGCTTTATAATGAATATTTAATCATACACTATTGATTATTAATTTGACCTTTGCTATCAGTACTTTTATCATTTAAAAAACTATCTAAATTTTATTATTTTAGTTTATTACTTATTTTAATATTTTATTATATTGTAAGCATTCATTATAATTCCGATTGCATTATTAATTGCACTCAAATTATTGTTTAAAAAATGTAAACAAAGCAATGACAAGAAATCTGCAAAATTCTAAAATCCTCACAACCTCTGGTCCCAAGCTGTGCGGATTTGAGGGAGTCTACTGTACATTGTTTTTATAAAAGTTGTGATATTACCATAAAAGTATTTTTGGTTAATTTTATTATTTTTTTTAAATATTTTACAAAAGAAGCTATAAGTACCAGTTTCTTTAATTAGTTTTAATGAAAAAACTTATACTGGATTTTTTAAATAATGTGAAATTTAGATATCTTTAGATATTAAAGAAGATAATTAATGAGATGAAGCAATTTCTTGATAATTCTGTAGGTAAAAGATAAAATTTGTTAACTTAAAATTACCCAAATATATAGGCCTTGAAAATCAAATCTAACTTCTGGATTCGTGGTTTATGGCAAAACACTTAACTTTGATCTATTGCAAGATCTAATACTGAAACATTCTTCTATTAATTTAAAGACTAAAAATTTTTGCAAGCAAAATATTTGTATTAAGAAAAAAAACTGCATTATAACAATTGTATAAAATTGTTGAGTGCCTAGATCAGAAAGAATGTTTCATATTGTTTTAAATGTTTTTAGAACATTTGTTGAAATTAATTTTGAAGGGGGAATTTTGAGCAGAACTGAAACATTTAATTAAAAAAAACTATTTTAACTAGGCTAAATAACTGGAATAAACAATTTTACTTTAAAGCTCTGATTATTACTGAAGGTAGGGGACAGGAAAAAATATTAATACTTTATTTTATAAGGGAAAAATTAATCTGTACTTCTGAAGCATTGGTACAAAGCATTGAAATGGAAGTTGCAATGGTACTATAAGCAAATTTCATACTGTTCTACTTCAGCTTAGAGTATTTTGTTCATCAAATATTCCAAAATGATTGCAGTATTGGTTAAGCAGAAATCTTTTTCAGGCATACTTAGTAGTTTTCTTATTCTGCATTACATATTTTTCTGTCCATGATATGCATAGGTATAATTTTGCATATTTTTTCTTTTCTTAGATTTGAAAAAATGATCTCTGGTATGTACATGGGTGAAATTGTTCGAAGGATTGTCGTGAAACTCGCTGCAGATGGTCTGATGTTTAATGGTCAACTTTCAGAAAAATTCAAAACCCCCTATGCATTTAAATCAAAATATGTTTCTAATGTTGAAAGGTAAATTTTTAATTTCATTTTTAATAAATACTTAGTTTTAGAAAAGTTACAAACCTAATAAATTTTTATATATTTTAATGAATTTTGAGTATTTTAGTAGCAGTTTATATTAACATTATGGTTGTTTAAAAAAAGGATTTCTTTTTTTCCATTTTGATATTTATTGAAAAGAGAAAATTATTATCAATATTTGATTGCCAAAAGGCTTAACTGATGAAAAAGTCCACTTTGTAACGTTTCTCAAATTTCCTGCTTAACAATACAAAATTGACATTTTTGTACTAATTTTTAAAAGTAAATACATGAAAAGGCTTGTCTATTAAAGTGATTTGAAATCAAATTGTTTTAGACTGTTTTGATAAATTACTTATTGAGTTTACGTATTACTTATTGTTGTAATGGGATGGCAGACAGTTTTTCCTTTAGACACTATCTCACCTGGAAATTGGGTTATAAGGCTAACTTATAAAAAATACTGAAATAACTGGATTTATTTTCAGAAAATACTGTCTGTATTTTCTGAAAGATATTTGGATTTGAAACTAATAAAAGCTTCTAAAAATCAACATTTTTGATTTAAATATATTTTTGTACTTAATTATAGTGATCCCAGACAAAAGAACAATGAGACTAAAATAGTAATGCAAAAAATGAATATGCAGCAAGCAACAGATGAAGACTGTGAAATTTTGAAATTTGTTTGTACTAGAGTTTCTACAAGAGCAGCACATTTAGTTTCAGCAGGTAATCTTTAATTTATCATGTTAATTGTAACTTTTTCTTTTCCTTCTTTTAAATTTTTAGTCCATAACTTCACAAACATAGAGTGACAATTTGTTCCAAAAATTGTAATAGCAAAAACAATGTAAAAACTAAATTGCTTATAGCATTGTATATTTTAAATTAGGGTGTCAATGATTTAAATTGGTTGATTTTAAATCAGCGATTAAATAGTGATTTTAATCCCGAGATTTTTTTTTTATAAAAAACATTTTTAATGTTTAAAATGACTCAAAAGTATTAAAATCTAAGATTAATATAATTTGGAATGTTTCTGCAGGTATAAATGGAATCTTTAAGAATAAATGGAAAAAGAAAATATTTATTGCTTCAAAGTTTAATTCCTGAGAATTGTAAAGCATTACATACAGTAAACTTGTAAAGTCAAAAAGCCCTTTTAAAAATTATATTTAAATCTAATATAATTTGTAGTATCATAATTTTCTTTAAATAATCAAATTATTCATACTTTTATATAAAATAAGCAAAGTACAATAAATTTCTGAAAAGTAAGAGAGCAAATAACCAGAATTATATTTTCTCATTCTGCATTTGCAATAATAAATTTATATTAAATATTGGAGCTAAAGAAGAATTGAAGAATAACAAATTTTCAATAACTGTTGTAAAGCAATGTATAAGAGAAAAAAAACTAATTGTTATAAAAATGTTAACTATAGCAAGAGATCCCCACTAAGAGATAGTAATGCTGCTGTTTAGTATTTTGAGAATTTAAGGTACAACTAGCTATTCATATATTTATTCTGTGTGTGTGTGTGTATGATTGGCAGTAACTCATTTTCATAATTTCTTTGGTTAGTGTGTATATATATATATATATATATATAATCTTGTAACTTAAGATTTAGGTGATTAAAAAAAATTTTTTTTAGTACAAATAACAAATGTAATGCAATTTGCCATTGACAAATCGCTTTGCATTTGTAATTTGTAAATACAGTATACTCTCTAAAATCTGCAACTTTCTGAAATCCGCACATAATTTAAGGATGTAAACAATGAAACATTCAGTTCAGATATTGGTGCAAAATTTGACTTTAATTTTATATATATTCCATACATTTTTTAATTTGTAATTTTTCTTAAGGTTATTGAATTAATGTTTTTTCATGAAGAAAGAATAATTTATTCTGGGGAAAAAAAATCAAGATATTGCTGATATCATTGGTAATTGCAATCTTACCAAATATATATATATATATGTATTACCGTATATACTCGCATATAAGTCGAAAAATTTTAGACAAAAAAAGAACTTCAAAGTGGGGGGTCGACTTATACGCGAGACCTAAAAAAAAAATCTATACATAAAATACCGGAAAATAGTTTGTTAGCAAATCAGTGCTGCAGCACCCCATTGTTTGTACAGTACAAAATCCTAAATCCTTCCAACCTCGACGATTCTGAATTTAAGATCATTTTTAGTTTATTTTTCAAAAAAATAATCTACCCTACCCTGTTGCAAAAAACAAAAAAAAAGTGTGTGATTTATGTCAAGAACACATTTCCAATTCTATAAAATAGAGATGGGCAAAATCGACCATTTTAAAGAATCGTTCCAGTCGGAATCGTTCACCGAAAAGATCGAGTTGTTCAAATTCGTCCGAAAATAGGAACGATTCCGAGAAAAAAGGAACGAGTCTGATAAAAAACGGCATGAATCCGGTTTTTCTTCGTCATTCTGGTGAGGCGTTCCTTTTTGGAGTCGTTTCATTTTAGAATGATTCAGAGGAGTCGGTCTTTTTCGGAGCGATTCCGAGAAAACGATTCTTTGCAGAGTCGTTTCATTTCGGAACGATTTTGAAGAATTGCTCCTTTTTGGAGTCGTTCCATTTCGGAACGAGTCCGAGAATCGATCATTTTCGGGGGAAAGTCAATCGGTTCCTTCTTTTGGCGGGACGGTCGACTTATACGCGGGTTTTGAATTTTTTCTTATTTTTAACAACATAAGTTAGGGGGTCGACTTATACGAGAGTATATACGGTAACCAAGCCTTTTTTTCATTAATAAAGTTTTTTTAATTATATATTTTTTTATTAATTTTATTAATCAAGCTGGCTAAATTTGAAATAAAGCTTCGTTATTTTATGATCCTGATGTGAATTGGTAATGTACATTTTTGAGGCAAGTTTCATTGAATAATTTACGAAAAACATATTTCATCTTTATAATGAATATTTAATTGTACATTATTGATTATTAACTTGACCTTTGCTTTTAGTATTTTAATCATTTTAAAAATTATCTAAATTTAATATTTTAGTTTATATTTTAATATATTGTAAGCATTCATTATAGTTTCTATTGCATTTAAATCATTATTTTAAAAAATGTAAACAAAGCAATGACCAGAAATCCACAAAATTCTAAAATACACACAACCTCTGGTCCCAAGCTTTGTGGATTTGAGGGAGTCTACTGTATTTGTTACTGTTGTAATTTTAAGTTATTTGTTTTGTAAATATGATTTTGTCAATAAAATTTTTGTAAATATTTGCAAAACTAATTTGTATTATTTATATACAATCTTGCTTACACTTAAAGTTTTGTATTATATAATATATAGAACTGTTTGATGAGGATCTTCTACTGTTTTCAACATTTCACAATCAGATAAATGCTTTTTTATTAAGGCGATTAATTTGTTTTATGTTATCAAGCTCTTAAAATTGATGTTTCCCCCCTAGACATTTAAAAAAATCATGCTTTGCAATTAACCCCCTCTCTTCTTTTTCCTCCCATTTTGATGCAAATCTGTTCTGATCCAAGTATTAATATATCTTATGTCTTGAAGTTTTCTAAATTGTGTAAAACTCTATTTAAAAATAAAAATAAAAGCTGAAAGGTTGTTCCCATTATGTTGATGTTTTCTGATTTAATTTAAATAAATGTGTAGTTTATTCTATCTGTATGGGTTTATTTCTTTAAATATTTTTTTAAGTAGATATTTTTATTCTGCGATTTAATTTAAATTTGACATTACATTTATGGAATAAATCTTGCATGACTAAAGCTGTATCCACTGGCAGATGTAACATCCCAACACAAAGTATCCTGTAATCTACATAAATCTAAAGATATGATAATATACATTTATGTCATAGAAAACATAGGATATATCATATTTAACAGGCTCTCAAGAGGGGGAAAATGATCGCAACTTATGCAATAGCTTATCTGCATCTTTGACAAATTGACCATTTTTGTATCTCCGATAGACATATCAAATTCTACCAATAAGGTTGTTTGTTGTTCCAAACATAGTTCTCAAGTTTTATGCTAATATTTAGTACACTTGGAAGCAATTGCTTGCCTAATGTCCTGCATGTTGCTTTCATTTGCAGATTATATTGTCTTGAAAATAGTCTTTATTTTAACACATAAGAACCAGTTCAAATGTACAAGTAGCTATAAGTTCAGATTGCATGATACTGTGTATGATAAAAACTTAAATATATGAGCTTGAGTATCTAGCACTGACATTTAAAGTAATTTTATTTCTTTATAAGAATTTACCTTTTTAAAATTCTATAGCTTTCAGTAAATTAGACAAAATACAGAAATACCTTTTTAATATAAAACTAGTCATTTTGCAGACTTAAAATAATTAGAGTGCGAAATTAATAACGAAAAAGTAACTTAGCTGTCACACTCCTACTCAAATTCGAGGCAACGCCAAGGACAAATAATGTCAGAAAAGCCGGAATAAGATGAGCTTAGTTCTTTGCCCAGGGCAAAGTCTAACAACTAACTGATAAGGCACCCCACAGAGTAGACGACTGACCTTAAAATATTTAGTGTAATTCTAAGAAGAGCAGGATGTGCATCGCAAATTCCGTTTCCGGTTTTATGTACCTAATGCAAAAATCTACGTTTAGTTAATTTCCTTTCAGGAATATATACTTTTTTTATTGCTATGCCATTTACTTCTTCAGTCAAAATTCCTGATTTCTGTATATTACTGAGATTCAAGGTCAATTGTCAATCAAGTTCACATAGTGATCTAGATAGTGCTGCCATCTAGTAACAGATATGTCAAAACAGAACATTAGAATGCTTTTAATTATTGAAGTAGTGTTTGTTTATTCCATGTTTATTTTTTTTTTATTCCTTCATAATCTCATTAGAATGATGTATTGAGATTTGAGAAAATGGTTCAAGTAAAGTTTGAAAATTGCTTTTATTTATATAGAATGCAAGAAGGCATACATTTTTATTATCAATACAATTAAAATTTTCGGAAGTGTTATCAGCTCAACATCACTAATTTTTCTGAAAGTAAATCACTGTTAAATACTCGCATGCGAAAAATTAATTTTCAAATACTTTTTCCATAAGTCTTATATGACAAATTATTTATGCATTCATTTTATATTTCTACTTTTGCATTAAAATGAAAAACACGTTTGATTCTTCGGAACCTGATTAAAAATATCTGAATTTTTTTATGTTGTGGTATGTTATATTAAATTAATTTTATAAAGAAAGTAACTGCTGGTTTAAAAATTGCTTTTATTTAAATGGAGTTAAAGGAGGCATAAACTGTTATTATTAATCCAATTAAAGTTTTCGGACTTTCACATTATCTATTTAAATGTGTTTTCAAGGATTTACTTTTATCAGTTCAACATCGCTAATTTTTCTGGGAGAGAATCACTATTATTCTCATATGCGAAAAATTTCCAAATATTTTTTCAACAAGTATTATAAAACAAATCATTTTTACCTTCTTTTTTATCTTAAATAATTTTGCATAGCATTATGTTTTTATTTTACTGGCTTAAAAAGACAGGTTTGATTCTTTGGATCCTGAATAAAAATAGCTGAAATTTTTTTGTATGGATTGATTAAACTGTTTGTATAACTGGATTAGCAAGTAATCTGGGATTTGAAAATTTCAATTTACGGAGTTTTTAAGGCAGGCCTAAAAAAATATTTATTTAAAAAATATATCGATAACAAAATAATATAGATAACTAGCGGACCCGACAGACGTTGTCCTGATTGTCACCGACTCGAGAAAATCAAATAAATGTACGTAAATATGGCAATACGCAGGATAAACACTACGCTCTTAATTTATTTTCTTATTACAATTATGTAAGGAAATTATTTTTCACTCTTCAGTATTTTTTGAAGTCGGTTCAATTTTTGATAGAAAAGTTTATTTTTCTCTTTTTAGTTAAAAATTAACGATTTTCTCAAGTCGGTTAATCAAAATTATAATACAGGAAATATTATTGTAAAGCATACACGTTTGTCAGGAGTGGGGTTTGAATACGTGATCTTTCTTCAAGAAGCTGAGCTTAAATCTGGCGCCTTAGACCGCTCGGACATTCCGTCCGCACTCTATTCATCGAACTTATTCAACACTTTTAATTAGCGAAAAATCACTAACTATTAGTTTTTGCCTAATTACTAAAAAATTACTGAATCAATTTCGACGAAATGTGACTCTAAACCATTCTCGAATCCACTGAAACGCACACACAAAATTTCATTAAAATCGGTCCAGTCGTTTAGGAGGAGTTCAGTGACATACACACACACAGAAGATTTATATATATAAAGATAATAAGTATTGGTACTACTTAGTTATCTCGTCAACCATAAAATGATCGCCAAACTATAAGATTAAATGTCAATAATGGATGATCGTGAATGTCGGATTCAATGACATTAAATACAATACAAAGAATTTTAGAATGTCATTAAATGATTTATTTTGTACTTTTTATTTGTATTTTTTATTAATGTTCTACTAATTAATTGTTTTTTTTCTGATTTCAAATAAAAATTATGGCAATATGTAAAATTTGGCTATTAGTATGGCGATTTGTACAATTTGGCGAAATTGGTCGACGGAGCCTAAGTACCTAAGTATTTATAAATGTATGGTTGCATATTATAATTAACTTGATTATCCCATCTATCAATTTTGCAAAATTGTACAAATCACCAATCTCATAGCCAAATTATTCATATTGACATAAATTTCATTTTAAATAATGAAAAAACAAATAAATAGAAAAAATATTGATAAAAATACAAATAAAAAGCCGAAATAAAAATCACTTAATGATGTTTTAAACAGGTGTATAATATTTAATGTCATTGGATGCGACATTTACGATCATCCATTATTGGCATTTAATCTTATTTATTTGGCAATGGTTTTTTTTATTTTATTTTATTTTTTTTTGCGCTTTACAAATGAGGAAGAATTCAATAACCTGTTTTTTCCCCGTCAACCATAAAATGATCGCCAAACTCTAAGATTAAATGTCAATAATGAATGATCGTGAATATCGGATTCAATTAGTATGGCGATTTGTACAATTTGGCGAAATTGGTCAACAGATCCTAAGTACCTAAGTATTTATAAATGTAATGGTTGCATATTATAATTAACTTGATTATTCCATCTATCAATTTTGCCAAATTGTACAAATCACCAATCTCATAGCCAAATTATTCATATTAACATAAATTTCATTTTAAATAATGAAAAAACAAATAAATAAAAAAATATTGATAAAAATACAAATAAAAAGCCGAAATAAAAATCACTTAATGATGTTTTAAACAGGTGTATAATATTTAACGTCATTGGATGCGAAATTTACGATCATCCATTATTGGCATTTAATCTTATAATTTGGCGATGTTTTTTTTTTTTTTTTGCGCTTTAAAAATGGGGAAGAATTCCATAACCTGTTTTTTTTTCTCGTCTACCATAAAATGATTGCCAAAATTTAAGATTAAATGTCAATAACAGAATGTCATTGATTTATTTTGTACTTTGTATTTTTTATTAATATTCTACTAATTAATTTTTTTTTTTTCTGATTTCGAATAAAAATTATGTCAATATGTAAAATTTGGATATTAGTATGGTGATTTGTACAATTTGGCGAAATTGGTCGACGGTACCTAAATACCTAAGTATTTATAAATGTATGGTTGCATATTATAATTAACTTGATTATCCTATCTATCAATTTTGCCAAATTGTAATTTGGCGATGGCTTTTTTTGCGCTTTACAGATGGGAAAAAATTCCATAACCTGTTTTTTTTTTTTTTTTTTTTTTGCATTAAATGAACGATATTTTGATTTAATGTAAGGGTAGACATCATTAAAGGCCTTTTACAAAAAAGTCAATGACCAAATCCTAAGACCTGGAGACCAAACTGGTCGCCAGGGCGGAGTACTGAACCAATTTTCATGAAATGTGAATCTAAACCATTCTCAAATCCACCGCAACACACACAAAAAATTTTATTAAAATCGGTCCATTCATTTAGGAGGAGTTCAATTACATACACACGCACAGAAGATTTACCTTTTTAATATAAAATTTGTGCTTTAGAACTTAGTTGATGGTTTCCATTTAAATATTTTATTTACACAACCCTATCTCTAAAGAAAATGTAACATCTTATTTAGCTGTTGCCACTGTCTTGAACAAAATGCAAAGACCTTTCACCACTGTGGGAGTTGATGGTTCAGTATACAGGTATCATCCTCATTTTAGAGATTTGATGGAGAAAAAGATTGAAGAATTAACAGACCCCAACTACAAGGTAAACTTTGTCTACTTTTTTAATGTGTGTTTTGAAAGTGGCGTTTTAGTTAATTATGATTTTTAACATAGTACTTGCATATTTTCCAGCCCAGATCGAATGCATCTGTGCTAAGCATAGTATCAATAATACAAATTACATTAATCCATCTTCCCCCTCCCCCTTATTTGGTAATCACATATAACAAATTGACTTTGACATATGTTTTATTTTCTTCTATAATAGTTCATTTTTTTTTAGGCAGATTTCGTAAGAAATACTACTTATTGCAGTCATCACCACGGTACAACTTTTGTAAAATTTCTTTAGAACTTTACACTATATGACCCCAAGAATCCAAAACCACTCCCACCTAAAGTTTTTATACAAATAATGTATGTACTAAATTTTGCCCGCTCGATAAGTCTCAAATATGCACAGATAGCCTTGAAACTCGACAAAAACATTGAGATGGCTAATATCTCAGCAAAAATTGCAAATGGGCAAAAGCCACCCAAGGAAGTGGAAATGAGAGGGGTTAAAATTTTTGAATACAATCATAAAATGATTCTAATAAAATCAGTTCTTGCAGAAAAATGACAGGAAAAAATAGGCAATTTTTGTTACAGCAGTTGCCAACAATAAAAAAATTCTTACCATAACAACTACTTTTTTATTGCAAGATTTTCATGTGAAAACTGAAAATAAAAAAATTGACCCCCCCCCCCCAAAAAAAAAGGGGGGGGAATATAGTGGATGTCAGTAGATGAATATGTAACATCATGTGAGGTTTGAAAAAACATATTGAAACATGATAAAAACTAAACTACGGAAATTTTGGCATATTTTAACATTTTGAGGTTTTCTGAATTTGTTTTTGACATTTTAAAATCTATTCCATAGACGTTTGTGTATGCATGTATTTGGGAATTTTCACAAAAGGTTTAGTTCCCTTGAGCTCATTCTTAGTGAAGAAACTGGGTTTATCTCCAATCTTGATTTATTTTTTACTAGCGGCCTTCGCCCGCTACGCTGGTCGGTTTATCTAAAGAAATCTTGAAGAAGTAGGTTCAGACATACATTAAAAAAAAAAAAAAGCAAGTCGATCATTCAAAAAACGTTGGGAAATATCAAATATTTACTGTAATTTTTTAAGAAAAACAAAGTTTCGAAAAAAAAAATTAAATCGAAAAAAAAATTACACTGACATATTAATGCAAGGAAATTTTCCCAGAGAGAAAATTCGCCTTGAATACAATATTTCAAATTCTTTTAATTGCTTATAGGCGTTAATGCCAACATAGTGAAAATAAATTCCATGCTGGGAATCGAACCCGGGCCATCAGTATGGCGCACTGACGTTCTACCGACTAAACCACATGGAACGACAGCCAGCTTGAAACTTTCTCATACTTAAGTAGACTGGCGAAAACATAACGATAGCGCGTTTTAAAATCGCACAGTGACATCTATTGGATTTTATATGTACTAAAAAACGTTATGTACTAAAAAACGTGAGCAGCGCACCTAATAGTTTCTTTTGTTTCTTTTTGTTACTTTTTTGTCTGTTGTCCGATTTTGATGAAACAAAGCCTATACACTGCCCGGGAGTGTGCATTCTTCATTAGTGAAAACCGCATAAAAATCCATTCAGTAGTTACGAAGATAACCTCGAACAAACAGACAGACAGACAGACAAAAAATTCAAAAAATTTTTTTTTGTGTTTCATTGGTTTTCTTTTATCGCCCTGACTCCATTTTTGTCAATTATCTTCAATGTACAGACACACCGGGTCCTACTGTTTTATTATATGTATAGATAATCAGAATTAACACATAACTTCAAAATCTACCTCCACCTGTAAACTAAACAGGCAGGAATTTTTTCGCTTGTACTTCTGCTGTAAACAGCCCATCTGATGCTATACATTTAGTAAACATGTACTAAATTAATGTTTTAATTCGTGTTATAAAGTTTCTTTTTTATTTATTTACCATTTATTTTACTAAATTAATATAATTACAAAGTTAAATAATTTTCTGTATTCATTAACTATGTCATTTTATTGTTCTAAGCATGAGTGGCTAAGGTTGATAAGCAAGATTGTTATTGATAACCATTTTTGGGATCTATCCCTTGTGGCCTGAATAATACTCAAGTACCTTTTTTAATGCTTTTCTTCTTAAATTTTAATTTCATTTTGCATTCTGTGTAATACATGCTTTTAAATGATATATAGTAGAAACTGCTTGAAATGTAGTTTTTCAAAATTAGTTTAAGAAGCTTAGAATTTTTTTAAATTACAAATTTTAAAACTTGGTTGAAATTCATTAGGGGGAGAGGAGAGGGGTCATATTCCATACAAAATGAGCGAATCCAACATATATATAGATCACGTTTTTAATAGATACAAAATAAACCGAATCTTATAACAAAACCTAAAAAGTGAAATTGTGTGTTAATTGGAATTTTGCTGACAATTCGCACATCAGTAAACATACCTTACAAGCATGTCCAAATATGTCTGAAATCTATAGACATATAGAGGAGCATATTTAATTTCTTGTTACCAGGTGTTGAGCAGTTCTTCAAATTTTTGCACAGTTCAGATATCTATATGCATTGTTAAATTTACTTTATGTAGTACCAAAATATGTCTGGGCTAAATTATTATATTATTCATTTTCAAAAACTTGTTATAGCAATTATTTTATTAAGCTCTTAAGCCTTATTAAAAAGCCTTAATTTATTAGGGAGGCAAAACTGAACTAATGTATCAAATCTAGTCCCTTGGAGCCAAATGTAAATATTAAGAGAAGTAAGTTTTAAACTATGCATTAACGGAAATACTAGATAGTAAGAAGAAATAGAATTTGACAATTTAATTATCTAAAACAAAGTACTTTTAATGTTCTTTTAATAAAATGTTATGGTTCATTAAATCTTCCTATAGATCTTATTTTATCTCGGAACTAGAATTAATAAGGACTAGTTAGTTGTAGAATACAGAGAAAAATATTTTGCTACATAAAGTGAAGCAATTAATGTTATGTCAAAGTTTAAAAATTAATATGAAAAGTAAATCTATGACATGTAATTCACCAAACATTTAGTCCCAAGTTGTATGGATTTGTCTGTATTTATTCCTTTAGTGAATCCTAATGATTGCAATTCTTTTTTTCCCCCCTTAGTTTGACTTGATGTTATCTGAAGATGGTAGTGGGAGAGGAGCTGCTTTAGTTGCTGCTGTTGCCGTGAGAAGCCATAAATAGTGACCTTGCTTTGAGAACATTTTAAATAAGTTGCCAAATATCTGTTTAAAATGTTATAGGTTCCTTGCAAAAATGATTTACTGTGCATTTTGGAAGGAGTTGATATATTGTGATATTAATTTTAAATCAAATCTCCCAGTGCATCATTGACAATGGACATGTGCATTATAATTATGCATGACTGCATGTTTATTTCATCCCATCCTTACAAATTTTTTTTAAATGTCATTGATGTATGGTTGTGACATTCATTGTCAATAATGCATCATTCTGAAGGAGGTGCTTAAGTATTTAAAACATGCCTTTTATTGTTAATATTTGTATAAAATTTTAAGTTGAATCATTAATCAAATTTGGCATGAGACTTACTGATGTTACTTTTTTAGCATTTATAGAATTTTAGTTGTAGTTATTCACGTATGTTTTTATAGAATTTTATTTTTAGCAGATTTGTTTTATTAATGAGATGGTTGCATTTTTATCATGTGCGATTCATTCCCTCTGATTCTTTTTTTTTTAAAATTTATTTTGTCTCATACTTTTTGAAAAATAGGCTACTTAAGTATGAAGGCAGGCATATGTTAGCCTTTTATAGCCTTAAATTTGTTTTGAATTTCAATCCCTAATGGGCACTTCAACAATCCTTGCCAATTGTTCAATTTTATGTTAATTTATAGAGAAATTTAAATGCTGTGTTATTCATTGCCCAATGTAGTTCTCAAAATCTAATTTTCACCATCAGAGGAAAATTGACATCTAATAAACAATGCTACATTTTAAAAAATAACTTAGAATTTTTTTTAAATTGCAGTACTTGATGGTGACTTTCTGATGGTGAAAATTAAATTTTAAGAATTGTAATTAGGTAATAAGTAAACTTGTGTTTAAATGTTTCCATTGGTTAGCATCGAATTTCATGAGCAAAGCCTGTTTTGCTAGAGTGCCCTTGTAAACAAAATCCTGTTTCAATGAAAAATTAGACTTGATAAAATTCACAAAGTAATTTTTAATATCCTTAATGTAGTGTTACATAAGGCAAAAATTTAGAAATGTGTTTCTAAATTGATATTTATAATTTAGTAGACTTATTTTTCTAATTGTTACTGCTTGGTGCATTTTAAATTAAGATTTAAGAAATCTGAATTAACCTCATATTAATGTAACAAGAGAAAGTTGGAATACTTTTTTTTCCCTAGTAAGAGTATGTTTACACTATGGTTAACTTTCATAAAACCAACTTAGGATCTGCGATTTTTTTTTTTTTTCTTTCATCTAATCAAAGTGCATAAGGCAAATCTTTGTTTGCTGTGCATGTGCATCTCAAATCGATCATTTATCATAATGGAGAACAGTATTCCCCAAATTCTTGGATAATTAGAGACCAAAGGTGTATTTATACAGTGATTTAATTTATTTAAACATCTCAAGATGCATAAGTTTTTAACCAATATTGTCATATGTAAATTTCAAGTAAATATCGTGGCTTAGCTTGGATAAAAAAGAAAATCTCAAATTTTGATGCTTAGACAGGTTTAACCATGTTGTAAATTTATCTTATGATAGCAGGAACCAAAATGTAATGAATAAATAGGCTTGGTTATTTTTAGTAGTGAAATAAATTAATGAACTGAATAATGAAATAAGTAATCATTAAGTAATAATATATATTATTTATGACTATAAAATGGTATAAAACCAAAAGAAAACATTAAGTTATTTTTATTAGTGGGTGAGGGAACATAATTAAATTTAGTGTTTTTAAAAATGATTTTCTATATAATATTTAAATGTTTATCAAAGTGTACAAAATTATTTTAGTATTGGTTTTCCTACTTAGGAAATATTTAAATTTTGTAATTATATAATAAATTTTTATAACTAAGAAAAAATTATAAAATTTTCATGTAAATTTCATTATAAACTCAATTGAAATTATTTTTAAAGTGTAAGTGCTAGAAAGGAAGATGAGAATTCTTTAACACAGAAACATACAAGGTACAATTTCAAGTATTAGAGCCTATTAGCAAAGAGTATTTGACATAACAGTGCAATATAGTTAATGGAGCAAATGTAATATGGTCCTTAGTTGGCAACTTATTGTTGACAAACCTAAAAGTTGCTAAACTAATTTTCAGTACACTGAGAAGTAAGAGTTTATGTAATTTAACAGAGATTTAAAAAAAAAAAAAAAAAAAAAAAAACTTTCTAAATAAAAATAATAAACAGAATAGGACAAAATTGAGTTATTAAATACATTAACAGCAATATTAGATTTATCTCTCATAAAATTCCTTCTCTATAATAATCCATTAATATTTAAAACATAGATGGTACACATGCATATCAAATGGTGGAGAAAATGGCATCTGAAAAGTAAATTGGTTGCTACTGCCTTTGTATTTTAAAATGATGTATAATTGCTATATAGAATTGAAAAAAAAAAAAAAAATCAATCTGTTGATTCTATGTCAATAATAAAACATCTTAAAAAAAAAAATGAAATTTTGCCAAGCTAGGTGAGGACCATACTACATTTTAACCAAAACTTTTGTATATTTAAAAAATTATTTCATTATTTATATAATATTTGTATGTCTCTTGGCATTTCTTAATATTTTGGTATTGTTAATTTGCTCTTTTACAACCTTTTTTTATACATTTATTTCAATGAAATCATCTTAATTTTTATAGGAATTATTTTTGTGAAAATATTAGAAAATCGAATAACTCATCAGTGTAGAAAATTAAGTGTTAACATGTTTGCATTTCATGCACTTACTGAAAATATTTTTTCAGACGCTATTCAAAATTGATAAGTCAATTTTGATGAACTATACTTAAAATCATAGCAAGTTTCTTAGATTTTAAAGTGAAAACATGCATGTTAAAATATTGATGTTTGTAAAAAACTGTGTAAATTGTCATTATGAAAATTTTGGATATTTTATTGTGCAAGGTATAAAATTCTAGTGTTAGATGTGCATTAATATACTTTGTAAATACATTTTCAACTGTTTTTAAATGTACTTATAATTAACTGATTAATTTTTATTAAAAACAATCAATTAATACTTGAGTAATGAGTATGTGTTATGTGTGAAACAATAAATACAGACAAATCATTCCTTTATATAAATAAAAAAGGAAATTTTTAATCTTTTTCATTAACATTCAAAGCAGCTTTCTTTTGTAAAATCTTACAGAAAAGGAATTTTATATAAAAAATAAACAATAACTATACACATTTTGTTATTTTATATTATATTCAATTGAATCTTTCAATGGTTTTAACCCCACCCTCCCAAATGAATTGAATGTGTTGATGAATATGTTATGAAT
The DNA here is from genome assembly GCA_964019185.1 of Maratus speculifer. Lineage (NCBI taxonomy): Eukaryota > Metazoa > Arthropoda > Arachnida > Araneae > Salticidae > Maratus > Maratus speculifer. The sequence goes on from OZ025298.1 coordinate 251,942,275, forward strand.
ATTTTAATGTTAATATCAAAATCATTGTATTTATAATTGTATAACTTTTTTAAAACTTGTTTATTTATAAATCTAAGTCAACTTTCAAATATGTTTAGGTATCAAAATAGAACATGTTTTTTATAAACATTATGCATTTCAGTGTCATTGTTTAACATTACATTTCTGTGTTTAAAATTGTGATATTATTTATTACATACAAATGAGTCTTACTACATTGTTAAATGTCTGTAATATCCTGTTAATTTGTTTTTTTAAAGTTCCTATGCAAAAATAATAGATTTAATTGTTATGGTGGTGTTTAAATTTAAAATTTTTAATGTCACATTTATGAAAAGATATGCAAGTTAGATAACAATCCTATTTGTTGTCTTTTGATTTTCATTCATCATGTTGTAACTATCTTCCACAACTTTCAGTTGTAGATTTTTTTTTTAATGTTGTACAAATATATTTCTGGAAGAATAAAGAGATTTTTAAAGTGCATTTTTGTCTCCATCAATGCAAGTTAAAAATGGAACAAAAGCATGACAGCTGCTTTTTAAAAAAATCTGCAGAGGGACACTATTTGACATCCTAAACATTTTACAAAATACTTTGCATCGAAATAAATATATAATTTAACATATGCTGGACAATTACACCATAAAATATAATAAATGGAAATGCACTATTAAAAATATACAAAATTTGTTTAGTGCAAACAAACAAAAATTTGTTTAGTTCATAAACAAAAGCTTTAAATGAACTTGAACAATTAAAATAATGTAAATAAAATCGAAGTTTCTACCTCCTTCTTCAGCTCTCCTCAGGATATAACATGATAGTAAAATGACCAAAAGTGCAGAGATAAAAGCTTACTGTGCGAGAGACAGTTTGTCTAGTCTTAACTAATATGATATTACAAAAATACAGTGGTGCCATCCAGTGAGTACCTCCAGAGTTTTTGTAATAATAAAATAAGTTTAAATCGATCAAAAGTTCAATTGAAGAATGAGTGTTCATTTATGCATGATGGAACAAACCACATTCAAATTCTTGGGAGAAAAAATAGGATGTGCGGGAAAACTGAAGTAATGCAAACACACAGAATTAAGAGTGTATGATATTATACTACATTTTTGCCATATTATTGGATAAGCTATCATTACCAACATTGTTTACATACAATAATTTCAATGGATTTTCTAATCTGACTTTCTAAAGAGCTACCAATTTAAAATGTTTCTGTATCTGGATGCAATATTTAAAGTCTCAGCCTCTCCCACACACGCACACAAACACCAAGCACATGTTTGAATGTGGTTCGTTCTAACATGAATAGATGGTGACACTTGTTCTTCTATTGAAATTTTGATTAAACTTTTTTCATTAAAAAAATTCTGAGGTACTCCTTGATGCAGCTATATTTTTCCGATCATATCATTTATTGAAACTCATTGTGTCTATTGCAGGAAAGATTTTACCTTGAAGTCATTTCACCATCATATTTTATCCTGAGGACGACACAGAAGCAGTTCAAAATATATATTTTGTTTTTTATAGTAATTTTAACTGTACAAGTTATTACTAAAACTATAATTTATGAGCACCACTAAGCAAATTTTATGTTTAATGAATGCTTTCCTATTTATTAACTAACACTGTTTCTTTGCTCGCATAATAGTTGAAATATGCCAAGTGATATTGCATGTCTAATATTTATTAGAAGAAATTGCACTTTTATGAATATTTCAAAAATTACAGTTTAAACCAGTTTGACTGAACTTCATTATTATACTTCATTAAGCAGAAATGGGACTTAAATTAATAAGAACTAAAGTTAATTCTAACTAAATGATAATTTAGAAAATATTTTTAAACTTTTATGCTCATTTCAGCATTTATTTGAAGTTTCAATTTTATTGGAACATTCTTCTCAGTATGCATTTAAATCTTAAAATTAACCAGCATGTCAAATTCAAGATTCTTTTCTAATGGTCTATTTCTTTAAGGGTAGTGGCATCAACATAAAATGCCTATGTTGAAATAGGGACTGTTGCAATTAATATTGAAATCTGCTTGGTATTTCCAAGTATTCCATATATACCCAATTTAAAAAGTTTTTGAAGACTTTTTTAAGAATGTTGTTTTTGCCAAGGTCAGGTGTTAGTGGCACCAGCATAAAATATAGCCCGAGTAGGATCAGATATTGTCAACATGGATTCGCAACCATCATTACTTTTAAACTGTTTATTTCCTGAGATTGCATGGAAATTTAAGAGTTTTATTAGAATTCTTTTTGCTCCTTTCCTTTGCTTCACAACATTTAAATTTTGAACTTTCCACATATTACTTTCAACTGTTCTTAGAGGGAGTTTTTTATATGCCACTACTATGCCATTTTCCCAGTTTCTAGTCTTTCTTTAATATTGCACCAATAACAATTAAGAATGTTTTGTTTCTGGAATCTTCTGGTGGTAATCTGACATAAAATATACCATATGTTTGAAAAAGTTCTATCACCACCAGTTTGCAACAATTATTTTTTAAATTTGATTGGCATTTCATAAGATTTCATAAAAATCATAACTTAGAACATATTTAGAACGCTTCCTGTTCACTTCATTATTTTAAAATTTAGAATTTTCTTTTCAACTGTTCTTATGAATCAATGCATCATTTAAGTAATTAACATAACATGCCAAATTTTTAAAATGTTGGATGCCTCAATTGCACACCCCTTCCCCCCCCCCTTCCTTCAAAAAAAAAATTATAATGTTTTTAGAAACATTTTTGCACATTTTCACCCCATTTTTAATCTTGCCATTTTCTAAACTGTTCTTGGAGAGCATTTACATCATATCATATAAATAATTACCTTGCCAAATTTCAAGGTGCTTGTCGCTATAGTATCGCAAATACCACACTTTAGAATGTTTTTTGCTCCTGTAACCCCCAAGTGGTAATGATGCAGACATAAAATAAAGCCTATGCTGGAGCAAGGGCTGTCACCATCAATTTACAACTATTACTTTTAAAATTGCTGTGGTAGTTCATTAGATTGTGTAGAAATTTCAATTTAGAATTTTTTTGGAACACTTTCTGCTGACTTTCATGCTTTTTGAATTTCAAATTTTATGGGAAATGTTTTTATAGATCATTCATATAAGTAACTGTCATTCCCAATTTCATATTTCTAGGTCCTTCCGTAACACAAAAATCTTTTTAGAACTTTTTTGTTTCTGCACCCCATTTGGAGTATTGGCTTGGACATACGATGTAGCATATGTTTGAACAGGGACAAACATTATTTTGATACTATTTTTTTAATCATTTTGGTAGTTAGAGATTACTTCCTACAAAGAAACAAACTTTACCTCTTTATAATATTAGAACAGATATGAACTTGGATCTTTATTTTACAAAAGTAAAATATTTCTATTTGTGAAAATAAGCTCGTGCTTTAAAAAACACATGGCACTTTCATTTGTAAAAATTTACATTTTTTGACATTTTTCAATAAATTTCCATGCATTTATACTGAAATTAAGATTTTACTAAATTAAGTCACGTTCTGAAGAAATATAAATATCTAGTTAATCTATGTAAGATGAACATGAGCAACAAAAAAATTTATTAATATATAAGTGAAATTTTTCATCAGATATAGTCGCAGAATGGTTGTGGTGGAAAAGAAAAGGGAAAAAAAAAGGGGAGGGGGGGGGGGGGTTAGGCACCAAATATATTTACTGTTTTTAAATATGAATAAAGTTTTTGCTACAGTAGCTGGGAACATCTACTGTAACTTTTGTGATCATTTGAGCAAATATTCATGAATAATTCAAATTATTTTGTTAACAAAATATAAGATAAAAATTGATATAACCGTTGAATACCATTGTGGTCTACTGTCATAAAATATATCTAATTACATAATTTATTTTGCTTGTTTTTATATAATAAATCAAAATTTTGTTAATCTTGTGACCAGAGTGTCATAAGTACCAAAATTTTGATTTAATATGTAAACAAGTAAAATGATTTTTGTTACAAATTATACCTAATGTTTCGTGAGTGGAACACAATATTTAACTGGTTATATCAATTTTTATCTTAATTATATTTTTTAATAAAATAATTGAGATTATTTATGAAAATTTGCTCAAATTGCCACAATTTCTGAATGGACGTTTCCCAGCTTGCAATATATTCACTGAATGGGAGCTCAGTTGAAAGCATACTTTGGACAATGCAGTTTTCATTTGCACAGCAGACATCATTAAACAAATAATTCTGCAATCGGGTTTTATTCTAATTATAATATTTTCCATATGTTGTGCAGAAAGTAAAAATGTGGAATAAGTGATAAAGGAGGGGGGGGGGGGGAGCACTAATTCATCAGTTCAATTTTTAAGTGAAGAAAAAGTGCAATATTCTGTTATCCAAATTCTTCAAAAGACAATATAATCTACTGAATGAACAATAGTCTTATGGAGAAAATTAAAGCCGTAATTGGCTTGTTTCTGCTAATCCAACTTGAAATTTTAAAAATTGTTTTATCCAGACTTTTTATGAAATTTCTGCCTGAATTTTAACAATTGCATGCTGCAGTGAACATTTCTTCTACACTGACATAATTTTTCACATAAACTAAATAAGCATTTATGTTTTTGCAGATCATGACAATGAAAATCTTTGATTTAAATACTGTGTTATATGTTAGTGTAAAGTAGATTTTATGGAAAATTTTTATTTAATCTAGATTGATTTATAGGTACTGTACTTTAAAATGGAAATGTTAAGAATGAAAAGAATTAGGTGGAATCACACTTGCATATTCTCTTATTGATCAGAAAAGCTTTATCTTACTGAATTTTGTGCCTGGCAGTGAGATATGCAAGAAAATATACATAGAAGAAAAAATGAAAAAAAAAACCCTCCTTTGTAGAACTTCACCAATTTGAAGAGGAACACCTATGTTAAAATGACCTTTTTAGAAAATATTCAAGTTTTCTTTTGATTCCTTTTCAATTGATATTTAAATTTAAAAAATGAAGATAAAGTTAATTTATATTTAGTCTACCAAAATTAAATTCTTACAACCTAGAATTAGCAGCTAAAAAGACTGGGAAAAATGCAAACTTTTTGTTTTTAATAATGCTTGTTTAAGTATTAGAAAATATATATATGTATAGTGTGCCATTCTTGAAAGTTTCACTTGTTGGTTTAAAAGTTTATTTTATGAAAGCAAAATAATCAAATTTGCCTTAAAAACTTTTTGAACCAGATGCTTTTATGATTTTTTTTTCCTTGCTTGCATATATGTTTTTGCTCATGCAATGAATTGTGTTAAAGCTCTGTGTGCTAAAGCACCAATTATAACTAAAAGTTAACTTAATTTTCTTGACAGTTATAAAAGAGTTGTGTAGAAAATTACCTAGTAGCTATTTTTCAGTGCAGTTTAAAAATTCCAATTAAATTAAGAAATGATCTGTTACTTCTACAATTTGTATTAATAGACGGACAATTTTTAAAATGAAATAACAAGCAAACAGAAACAGGTATTAAAGTCTATTTTTGCAGAAGATTCTGTAAAGTTGGATTTTTTTATAGCGTGATTTATATATTGTTCTGCTACCAAATGTCATTGTGTTGTTTCAAACTGTAAAAATTTTCAAAATAAAGAATAAAGATGGATCAAAGTTATTCTGTTAAGTTGTTAAAAAGTGTAAAAGAAAATAACAAGTTCAAAATGCACAGTTGCATTTTGAATTTGTAAAGTTATTTTGAACGTTTTTGACGTATTTCGTCACCACCTATTGGATATTTAGTAATACTAAAATAAGAAAAGAATATTACAAAAATTTGTGTCTCTACACATTAAGAAGCTACTTTAGTCACATGAAAAGATCTGCTTGCTCATACTAATCTTATGGAAGAAATTTATAAATATCTCTGCTGCTTTCAATGTTTAAATGATTTTTGTGTGTGTGTGTGTATTGGATAGCTGAGATTGATCTGTACACAGGGCGTTTTTTATTTTTTGATTGTAGATTTATTACTATTATGAAGATGCTTTTACGTATGAAACAGGTTCTGAAAATGAAAGTGTCTTTATTAAAAATATCTGTAAACAAAATTGAAAACATCAACAGTCTTTGTACAGATCAATCTCAAATATCCAATGCACAAAAAAAAAAAAAAAAATTGTAAAATATTGAAATGTTACCTTATCTTTTATAATTTTTTTCCATAGGATTAGCATTAGCTAACGGGTCTTTTCACTTGACTGAAGTAGCCTCTTAATCTTGTGCAAGAATAAATTTAATAGTTGTAACTGTTTGCTTGTTATTTGTTTTTTCAAAATGTCAAAGTCCATTTTAGCTCTCCTTGAATAATTTAGCAAATGTACAGTCATGGGGGGGAAAAAAAGTAAACACCCTCTACTAACTCCTCAGCAAATTACCATAAAAAAAGTTACTGGTATCAAATGATTGGAAATAAAATCTACTTTTAAATGATGTATGTAAAATTTGCTTAAGGGGCCATATGCATATTGTAACAAACCCAAAATTCATTTTTTGAAAGGCAATACCCCTCTTTAATTAAATATTTCTAATCTTCAATTCAAACTACAACACGAAATTTCAAATCATTTGAATGACAAGTTTTTGAATTATAAACATTCAAAATTTAGAGTTTCTAATGTTAAATTGCATTTTCATATTTTTATTAACATCTCCTGAAATTATACTCCTAATGTGTTAATTTTTTATTTAGTAGTAATACTAAAATAGCCAAACATATATATAAGTTGAATTTGCAATTTTTATAATTTTACTATGTATGTATAAGTTACAAAATCAATATTTTAAAAAAAATATATGAATTGCAGCCTACAGTTTTTTTTTTATAGTTTTAGATTTATTAAGTCATGCTTCATGAAAATACAAATTTTCTTCCAATTACCTTTCAAATTATGCTTTAAAAATTGAAAAATGCTGGTTTAACCGTTTACATGCCGAATAAATATCACAATGTAATTATTATTTTGTTTTTCTTATATTACAGCTTCAAATATTTTGATTTATGCATACAAATTTAGAAAATAACATAAAAAATATTTCTGTAGTTTTTTTGGCTGTTTTCATTTCAGTGATCGAATTTTGGAACATGATTATTGATTGACAACCTATGCAAATATGACAAATTATTTTCTTGCTATATTCTATTGTATATTGTTCTTGAGTATTTTCTTGAATTCGAAAACCATTTAGATTCCTAGCGGTCAAATATAAGGAATACAATGAAAACTATAAAAGCTAATAATATATTTTTTATGCAAATTAATGAATTTGCATATTCTTTACTCCTGTGATAAATGCTTAAACATAAATATTTTTCTTTTCAAAAGTTAAATGAATCTTATATTTTATAGGAAAATCAAGGGCATCATTATTATGTTGGAAAATGTTTGTTTTATATTACAAATAATGCAGTGTTCCCATTTGGGAACATTGGCATTTAAACGGTTAAGGGGCCATCTACGATAGAAGTTATTAGGTATTTTAAAGTTTCTCGTATTATTCTTTAACACATTCGCTGCTGGTCACACGCTAGCTCATGAAATTCTCGATCATTTAACATGAAGGGCGGAGTTATCAACAGCGAATGTGTTAATCTAGCAGTCTTCAATTACTGCTTGAGTGTCACCTAAGATGATTTGATGAAGAAGGAGGTTCTCTCGGTCAACAATTGAGTAACAAAATTTCAATTTGGTTACAGACCCTAAAATATGCTTATTTAAAAATAATTAATTTCTCAGAATTTTATCTTATGAATCACATGAAAATTTGTTTTTAGGCTAATTGATGGGTGTAAAGCTCATTTATGCTGTCAGAGTTGTGTACAGCTATTTGAAAAAAAAAAAAAAAAGTTAGGGCTCTTTTTAATATGTATATGCCCCCCCCCCCCTTAAGCAAATTTTAGATACATCATTTGACAGTAGACTTTAATTGCAATTATTTTGTACCAGTAACTTTCTTCTACGATAATTTTTTGCAGATTTAATATGGGGTATTTACTTTTTTTTTTCCACGACCATACATCAATTCCATTATATTTCAGTGTAACATCACTGAAATATCAAACAGTTTCTCCCCATAGACCATCATGTAATCAAACACTTTTGCATGACCTTGTAAATGAATAATGAATGCTTTATTCTACAGAAAATGTGTATTAGTGCACATCGGAAATTTTTATCATTATGTTTGCAACAGAGTAACATCATTAAAATAAGTCATAAATAATTATTCTTTATAGATCATAATATAACTGAATATTTTTCACTTTGACGCAAACTGTAAGTGCTACACATAACATATTCTATAGTAGTCATCTCGTACACCTCAGTGATGTATGTAAATTTCAATATGTTTAAAATATTGTAACAGTACTAAAATACACTGCAAATGATATTTTTTTCGTAGATCATAATGTAATGGGATAGTTTTGTGAACATCAATAAAATATATATCACTTAGGTGCCAATCCAAGTTTATTTATGCAAGGTTAGAGTATGACCAGATGCCTGGACAGTCACAAAAACAGAGAAACCTAATTCATAAACACTTTTCAACTGTATTGGATTTGCTATTTCAATCCTTCCCCTCAAAGAAAACTTCATTCCCTCTTCCCTTTCCAAAAAACTCTTTAAATGGCTCTCTGCCGCTTGTAATGCCTGAAAAGAAGTTGAAATTTAAAAAAGCTCAATTTTAGATAGGTGTCAATCGTAGCAAGTATAATTATATAATATTTTTTCATAGAAACTTAATTTTTATTCTCTTTGCAAAATAATTGCTTTTTCAACAGGTTTTGTTTTCAGAAGTCTTACAACAAATGTAATATACCTATATTCTTCAGAAGCGTACTTATGATAGTTTTTTTAACAAATTTTAAGAATACTTGCAAAAATAAAAACAAAAAATCTGCATTAAAATTTGTCTTAAACGGAAAATTCTTTTAATCACTATGCTGAAATTATATAAACCTACTTAATGCGAAATTTTTCATCGATTCTCGAGTTCTTGTTCGAATGAAAAGAGTACAGCCAATCCCTCTCCCCCCTGAACCTCCCTTTGGCTATGCAACTGATTTCAAAGAACATTTTGCTCCCTCAGAAGAACGTTCTGAAATGGCTCCACTGAATTTTATTTTCATTTAAAATACATTATGAATCGAATTGAATGATTCTGATTCTTGAATACACAAAAAGCTTCTTTTCATCCACAATTTATGATTAAAAATCCTTGTCGGCTTGGCCTATAGGCGGAGGTAGATTTCGAAGAGTGCACATTTCAACAAGAAAAAATAAAATATGATTAGAGATAAACCCAGCTTAACAACTTTATTTGGCACTTTTGAAAATTTTTTGATTTAATTTTTCTATAAGAACTGGTTTTATCAGAATCATCTTAAGGGAAATGTCCATTTTGACAACATATTTTAAAATATATTCTGATTTTATTAAAAAATCGACCAATACACTCATTATATAGTTCCTACATTAAAAAAAAAAAAAAAAAAAAAAAAAAAAAACTGTCAGTTGAATGCGTTTGAGAGCAAAATTGAATTTAAAAATTAGTCATAAAATAATCAATTTGTTATTTTAATGCATCCGCAATCCCATGTGATTCCATCTTAGCAGGTTTAATTGTTTAATAGATGTGTTACCTGTCATGATAAAAATCTGTTTAAGGTGGAATTTTCTCTGTTTCTTGTGATTCTCTCTTAGAAATTTTATTTTATCTCAGCCCTTTCTGAAATGATAAGTCTACATATGCTACTGCTAGTTACTACATAAATAAAATCAGCAATGATTTACTAGATAATGTGTAATAATCTCAATTCTCTCCACAATAAGAAATCGCCTTGTGACAATTTACTGCTTCAGTTACACATTGTTTTGCTTTTTGAGCTTGTCTTGGTGTGTTCTGTCTCTCCTAAATGTTACTTATGAGTTCAGTTTCACTCTGTATGAAAGAAAAAACATGTATGGAATATAAATAAATAAGTAAATAATGAAACACATGTAAGCAACAGCTTTATTTTCCTCTTTAAAGCTAACTGAAAACAAAAGTATGGAATTGTCAACAAAACAGCAACTGAATGTTGCATTTCATTAACAATGAAAGCTGCTATATTTTCATGCATGATAATTATGAACATAGAATGTAAAAAATGCAATAAAAGAGTACAATATTTTTTCGGCACATACAAGACAGCAAATGACAAGATCAGATAAGCGAGGATTCAGAATAATATAAGCAAGTATTAGAAGCAAATGCGAGTTCATAATTATTATTCAAAAGTTTCAATAAATTCCAAACAATATCAGATTACAAGCCCTTACGAAGGGAAACAAGCACCTTAGCAAGATCACATTTCTCAGTTACTGAGCAATAGTAACAACTGAACTACATGGAACAAACATATATAGTTTACCCTGTTCTACCACAATATCACACAAAGATGAAAAAATGTTATCACACCTTTTTAATTACATTACACTTAACAAGTTCTTTAATACTGAGCAAATATACATTAGTATTTACAGCATCTAAACAAAATTTCATGTACATGTTCAAACAGTACGATGAAGCCAAGAGACTATTGTGATCAAATTAACTGCTTGGTAATTATTTTTAAAACAACTAGATTTTTTTATAAATGTTAAAATATATCATTTTGTTGGTTTAAATAATGACATTAATATATTTTTTTTTCTTTAGCACCATATGGCTCACAAATTTACAGAATTCAGGAAAAGACTTCATTCAAAAGTTTTACTTGAAGGTAATTTTTTTTTTTAAATTTATTCTTAACCTAATATCCATTCAAAAGATAATTTTTCAGAGCTGATACAAGTATTCAAAAGGACTGTGTACTATAATATGACACATTACATATTATTAGCAGACAACATGTTAAAACTATTACTGTCTACTCAAAATGTGAACTTAAGTTATTCTTCGAATTTGTTGTCACCAATTTGTTGCCTGACAGAGTTTGCCATTTTCATTCAAGACAAAGGTATTACTTAAAATACCATTATTTTAAAAACAATGTTGAATGACTGTATAACATATACAAGCATTAAGAGATTTCTTCAAAATTTTATGCATTGTCAACACTATTTTTCACTCTTTTTGTTCACATCATACTGAAAGTTTCACTAGTATTGGTCAAATATAAACACTATATCAAATCCCTAAAAATGCTTTTTTAAAAATATATGTATATTTTATTTATTGAATAATTTCTTCTTTATACATATATATGTGTATGTATATACATAAACAATCGTCACATTTTAACTGATTAGCTATAATTCCTTGTTCTACTGATAAACATAAATAAAAAAGATAAGTAATGTTTCAAGTTTTTTTATATCATATATTCAAAGCAATACAACTATAGAAAATGTAATAACTTTGGGATGAATTTAATTTGTAATAGTTAAAACTTGAAAATTGTTTAAATTCAAGAGTATTTTTAAGAAAAGTGAGATTTCCTTTTTTATACTAATATATATAAATATATATTACTTCAAGAAGTTAATGAGCTATAGTAGTTAAAATGCAAATAAACAATGTGATAAAGAAACATTAAATTTATTATTACAAACATTATTAGTTAATGGAACAAATATTTCGCATGATTAATTATAAAATTATGTAGAATTCTGTCAAAATGTCTATCACTTGAAATTGACAAAAGAATTTCTGGGTACATCTTTACTCTCTCTCTCTCTCTCTCTCTCTCTCTTTCACCTTTTCCTGAAAACTAAAGCTTTACTTTACCAAATTGTTCATCTGATGGAAAAAAAAAAGATTGATGCTATTAGTTTTACAAAGGGTAAAAAATCATCTTTCTAAAATAATTAACAAATTTAAACTCAAATCGGTGTTTATACATTGTCAAAAAAAAAAAAAAAAAAAAAAAAAAAAAAAAAAAAAAAAATACACACATGAGAAATGCTGATGGATATAAAGTAACGACATAAGTTTAAAACTCATTTTCCATAATTTCAAATATTCTGTTACAAAACAATGTACAAAAATAAAATAGCTATCTAATAAAATAATTTATCTAAATTCTAACTATGAAAATATTACACACGTTATAAGGAATAATCCTTCTAATTTAAAAAATCTCTATCTTTTGACTTTCAAATCTCACATTTCAAAGATAATGTAATACTTTAAAATACACAAATTTTATCACAGATATCTCAGTTTGATCACACTTTTACCAACATCTTTCATAGCTAAAATTTGAAAATATATTCCATGTAAGATTTTAGTTTTATAATAGCATACAAAAGTTTTAAAATATAATCAAATATTCAAAACTAATATCACAAGACATTATGGAAAGAAGTTATTAAATAAGTCAGGTAAAAAAAAAAAAGAAATAATAAAGACTCAGCACTACATTTACATAAGCATGCACCAGATACTTTTTAAATATTTATGTTGAAAGATTATATCAAGTAATTCAGATTATTTAAAAAATTTTAAAATTTATCCCAAGAGATATTAATTTTTGCCCTTAGTTAAAAATAAAGAGAAACTGAATTTAGGAACATTTTACATCACTTTGATCCAAGAAAAAAAAAAAAAAAAAAAAAAAAGGTAAAGAAAATTTTAGTTTAAAATAAGGCAATATTTCAGATATGGCACTACATACTACAATGGGAACTTAACCAAAAGTGGCACAAATTTGAGGGCAAAAATATAACCTCTTCTATGGGTAGTGTTTATAAGGCACTCAAGCAGAAGTTTTTACAAATAAAAAGTTTTCATATTGAAATATTCATGTTCATGAAATTTCATGACTAGCCTTTCTAATACATGGCATCAAACATTATTTATAAAATGCTTTTAATAGGATAACCGAATTGCATGCCGAAATGATTCATATGAATATTAAAATTATTCATTATGCACATTACTGCATTCAATGCGACCATTTCAGATTTCATTAAAACATTCAGGAATAATTCTTCTTGATGATAACGATGAAAATGTATTTACACACACACATATATATATGTATTAATCTCATTGTGTTTTCATGCACTTGACGAATAACAAAGAGGGTATTGGATATTTTTACATCCCACAACGTTTCTTTAATCTTAATAGTTTTAATTTTTCTTCGTTAATTTATGTCTTGCAATAATTTGTTTATAACCTTTAGTAAGGCCTCGAATTTTGTATGGGTCCTCGTTTGGAAGATAATTTCATAAGGTTTAATTTGATATGCAACTTAATTATGCTTGGTAAGCAAAAAAAAAAAAACTTTGAATTTTTAAAACAACATTTATATACATATATTTGAAACTCTTTTTTTTTTTTTTTTTTTTTTTAATTTAGAAAAAAAAATTTGTTTTTTGAAATATTTTAAACTTAAACTTTAAATCCTGAATGTTGTAAAATGGGATCTCAATGGGACGTGGAGATATAGAAAAAGAAAAAACTTATTTAAATATATCAGTTAAAGCTACATTGTTATTTCTAACTTTTGCAGCACATAAAACAAGTTTTTTTTTTTTTTTTTTTTTTTTTTTTTTTCAACATCTACTTCTACTGAAATTCCACTTTATAACTTTCATGATTGCTTAGTGTATTTCAAAAATTCTCAAATATTTACATAAATTTGATTTAGGAAATTAATTATTTTTTTTAACCAAGTTGTATATTAAATTAAATCTTTTGAAATTCTTTTTCAAACGATAGATCATATGGCTCTTTCTTTACTTGATATAACTTGCAAAAATTTGAGATCGAAAAGGCTTACACAAACAAAAAAAAGCGATTTAAAAAATATTTTAGAAATTAATACATGAAAACCAAGTGATATTTAAAAATATATGGCAATATATTCTCATATAAATCATTAGAGAGAACGGTTCCTGTAGATTTCATTGAAATTTGAAATGATCAGGTTGAAAACATTAAAATTTTATGATTAAAATAACCTGCATGTTATGGAAACAAAGCTATGTTACTCTAAAAAAAAACATGTATATTGCATTATGCAAGTTAACAGACAAATCTAATTTAACCAAACAAAAAGCTAAATGAAAAAAAAAAAAAAAAAAAAGGCTAGAGAAAACAGTATAATTAACAATAATGGAAATTGCAAGACAATAGGAACACTAAATCTCACTCATCTAAGATAATAAAGTAAATTCCACCATAAGATAATAATCAAAATCACAGAAAAGAAAGAAAATAACCTAAGTATTTTTTTTTCCACAAAGCAACTGTACAAATGTAAAGAAAAGGGAATATACAGAATATGAATAAGAATGATAAAAATAAATAAAATAAAGCCAACAAAGCTGCAACAATAAAGCTTAAAAAATATCACAAATCGCTATTAACAAGCTAACAACACAATATCATCAAGAAAACACGATTAATAAACTTGGCATGCAAGAAAGAAAAATAAGAAGAACAGTATACACTGAAGTAAGTATCTGGTACAGCTTGAAACATGCATAAAAAAGATTAATCAGCAGTGCACATTTAAGTAACTATATATGCAAAACAGAGAAATTTTATAAACAAAAGCTTAGTCACTACCTTTCTTTCAAAATCAATAATGTTAAACAAAAGTAATATTAATTTTGGATTATTGAAGGGATTAATTTGAAGAAGATATAGGTAACATACATTGTACAAAATTTTATAGGGTTTTAACATCATTTTTGGAAATAATTTTATTGAAATAATTATAACTTGTTTCAATGCAAGTGATGTATTTTAGATGTAAGTTGAACATATTAATATGGTCTATTATTTTTTCGTAAAAGCAAATAACTTAAATAAATTTTAATATCAAATTTTCTTGATAAGTGTCTGATATAAGTAAAGAAATAGCAACTACAGTTTTTTTAATCAAAATATACAAATTAAAAACGATAATTCATTATTTTTATGCATCCAAAATCTTGTTTTGTTTTTACTATCCTTGATTTAAATTTTGCAAAGTAAAAATTACATAACACACATTCACAGTTTTTCTTATATAATTGAAAAAATAACAATAATAAATAAGTAAAACACATTATACAAAGGCAGTGACTAGATAACAGAAAAATAGATGATTTAGAACAAAAAATATGGTATGGTGACATAAGAAATGTTTGTTCCAGTAGTTCACCTGCAGAGCTATCAATATTATTTCACATAATAGCTCTTGACTCCAATCATGGTTTAAAGTACAATACAAAACAAACAACAAAGCTGCCCATTCCTTTCAAAGGTGCAGCACTTCTTTAAAAAAAACTAATTCAGATGATTAAAAGTGACCACTGATTGTACATGCTTTTATACATAATGGGTAAAAGTGGCTAATTCTTAAAACACAGACAATATGAGGGAGGAGAAATAAATTAAGAAAACAGAAAAAAAAAATCTACAGTCTATTTTTCATGTATGTAAAGAGTCCAGGATAAGAATCTTCCTAAAATATCAGTTCTCTGTGCAAAAATTTCCCCCTCTATTCTTATATGCAATAAAATCACATTACTCTTACACGAGCTTACATTTTGTTCAACAACATTTCATAACACAAAAGCATCAGTCAATGCTTTTTCATATTATTCTGTTCGAATAACCTATTTCAACAGGGTCAATTCGAGTATGTATGGCACTCCTAGATTGTGTCTAGTATGCCTCCTAAGCCCAGAATTGACCCTGTATTTTTGAAAATTAGCTGGGTCTTTCAATATACTGGGAATGAATTTTCAATAATAAGAATTTGTCATTTTATCTTGCTTTAATTCTTTCCTGTTCTTTTTCTTTTTTTAATCAGAATATCATTATTATATTTTAAACACATTTAAATTGCAAAATGGACTGCATAACACAGCACAATTCTTATATTTTAAGTATCTTCATGACAATATTGAATATTCTGTACATAGTTTAACATTTTACATATACATTTAACTAAGAAAACCTTTTTATTTTATGCTGTTAATAACTCCCAGCTAACTTGAATGAGCAACCTAAGAAAAAAAATGCATATTTTTTCAAATTCTACATGTCTACATTAAAATACAGAACATCAAGTATTTTTTTTAATTATTTTTTAGCTTTTACACTTTAAAATACTTAATTCAGAAAGACAAACTGTATCACTTAGCAAAGATAATTTTTACCGCAACTTTTTAAGATCACAAACAAATTGCCACCTATAAAACAATAACAATAACAACACCAATCCTATCACAAGAAGTGAATTTAACACAGACTGTGAAATGACTTTTGTGTTTGAAACATGGAATAACATTCATGATGATAAAGTTTGGGCTCTCCAAGACTTGTTTGCACTGTAATCTTTTTCAAAATACTAAAAACAGTGTACTATAACATTAATCAGCAAAAAATATCTGATAGATAAAAACTATCACAGCCATTTATTTATTTAGTAATATATGAAAGATAAAAAAGACACGGTAGATTAAAGTACATTGAGCAAATTTATATTATTTTTTATATACCTAAGAAAACAAAAGGAAAAATAAAAATATGAGTAGGGCTCAAAAGGGAAAATACATTGATAACTTTTGTAGTTCAATATATTTGAAACAATTTAGCTTCTGATTATGGCTATTACAGTAAAAAAGTTTTAGAATAAACATAACTCTGCAAAAATGATGCATAAAGAATGCGTAGAAATCAAATTAACAGAGACCCAAAATAGCTTTAGACTTTTTTTTTTTTTTTTGAGGGGGGGGGGGGGGAAATATGTAAAACTAAATAAAGGACAAACTAAATATAATAAAACAATATTTTTTCACAGAAATTTAATCAAAGGATCCTCAAAAGAAAAAAAATAACTGTATAAAATATATAAGAAATAACTGATAAGCTTTGTAACAAGTAATTTTCTTTAGAATTTTATTTTGAGTACTGTAATAACCACAAACATATCACAATAGTTTTTTTTTTCATTTAAAGAAAGAAAAAAAATATATATATTTTAAAAAAATAAATAAATAAAATAAAATATGTTGCTATAAAATCTAGTCAGTTATAATTTTCTTTACAGTTTAATTTATTATTATTATTTTACTGTAATCTAATTTTAAATATCACACATTTGTCAGCTGCTTTAGTGAACTGACAAAATCATTGTATAGGGGGGAGGTAAACACATAATGCATCATATTGTTTTAAATTTGTGTAGAATTGTCATGTTTATACAAATAACTGGAAATAAAAATAATAATTCTGGAGAACAAAATACATCTTATTGAATGAAAAATAAATAAAAATTTCAAGCCTCAATATATTATATAAAAAGTCATCCTCATCTTGGTGTTTGAACATAAGTATATAGATAATTGAACATAACACCAAATGCAGGATTTGAACTACAGCAAATCTAGGTCATTTTACTTTCTATTTTTGGGAGGGGCATATGAGCTAGGCATTTATTCCTTAAAACATAGCATTAAATACCTTTTTTCAATTTATTTGTTGTAAAAATATTGAAAATAACATTTATAGGTATTTTCTATGTAGCCATGAGATAAATATTTAAAGAAGAAATTTTATTTTTCCACAAAATATAAATAAAATTAATTGCACTTAATTTTAAGCTAGCTGGAATAAAATATTCTCATATAACGTTATTTATCAAAAAGTTTCAATATTATGATGATTTTGTCAATTTCATTAGTGAAGCTAACAAAATTGTATGTGTGTGATTTTTTAGTCTTAAATTAACCAAATTTTATGAAAGTAATAACGAAAAAATAATTATTAAACTAATTTTTACAAAACCATTAGCCTTTCATTTTTTTAACCTGAAAAAAAAATGTATATTTAAGAGTTTTGAAAAGATTATAAACAATTTAAATGATTGCACACAAATATATTTAAAAACAACAAAATAATAACAAGAAGAAATTTTGATTTTTTAAATCAATCTATCCCAGACAGATTTAATGCCATCAATCTAATATATGTGTATATACAAGTATATCATTTAATTCAAAACTATCTAAGAAAAAAAATATAGTGCAAACATTTCAAAACTTTGCAAAAATTACAGCAAAGGCATCCAGTTATAAACGTTTGTTTTTAATAAACAGTTCTCCGCTATCTACACTAAAACTAGACTTTTCTATTTTATTGCATGACTATTATCACAGCATGAAACACACGAAGAACATGTTCAATCTGGTTCAAACTTTATCACCAAAACATATGTTATTACTTAGAACTCGTCAAAACATCACATTTAGTAGCAAATATTCACAAAACACAGTGGAATCAGAATTCCACAATCTCGTCAAAAACTGAATGCACAAACACAACAAATACAAATCTTAACATTCAATAATTTATCAAAAATTAAAAAGAACAAAACTATACTTCTGAATGTCAAATAACAACACCGGAATAAAAAATTAAAAGCTCTAGTCAAAAGAAAGAAAAAATAAAAGCATAGAAGATAAGAAGCATGCAAATTCACATAGAAAAATAAAATCAACATTTTCTTTTTACTAAAATCTAAACAGATGCTCTCAGGAGAAGTTAAGTCAACATGATTTAAAAGTTTTTGATTTTTTGTATAATAATATTCATCATTAAATATCTTAAATGATCTTCTTTGCTATAAACCATCTTTAAAAACATTCAAGAAATAATAGAAAAAATTTATATATAAGATATTTAAATTGTATTTAGTTATAAACACAACAACATTTGATTCAAAATAGGAAACATATACATATAAATCAGTTTGGTATCATTTTAAACTTTTTTTGGGTGTCCATATAGAACCAAATCAATTAGTTTTCTCTCTTCAGGTTTTTATTTTGAAATATTTCTTAGATGTCAAAGTGACATGACAGGGAAATTATCCTATTTTATTTCAACTACTTATTAAAGTCATTTTATTATTCAATATTTTAATATTTAATAAATAAATAAATAAATAAAAATCCTATTAATAGAGTTTGTAAAATATTTATAAAAGCATGTATTAAAATTATATTTTTAACCTAATAATCCTAGATTACTACCAAAAATCATTAACATTATATAAAACTGTATTTTCTGTTTAACTCACTGGAAAAAATAAATTGGAATTACTTTTCATACTTATATTTCAATTCATTATAAAAGAAATAACTATTATAATAATTTAAAATATAAACATTCAGAAGGGAATATAGCATTTACATGCTTATTCAGTTGTTTAAAGAAAATATATTAAAATAAACTTTAAATAAATAAAATACATTTAGTCAATATTGAGCAATCTTAAGCATGCTATAAAAATTATTTCTAAATTTAATGCATTTACAAAATTAACTTTGCATAACACTCGAAATGCATTTAAATCTGTTTTGTATTTATAATTTTAAATGAAAATAGAAATGACAATTTTCATTGCATTTTATGTAAATTCAAATTTCATATAATACAAAATGAAAACCTGAAGAATGCTTTCTTCTTTCAAATCTCATAAAATTCAACAAGCACATTTGTATCACATTTATAGGTATGGGTACAACATGGCAAATATATATAACAAGGACAATAATTTCAAATCAGCAAAGTTGTTTCCAGTTC
Source organism: Maratus speculifer (assembly GCA_964019185.1). Classification (NCBI taxonomy): domain Eukaryota; kingdom Metazoa; phylum Arthropoda; class Arachnida; order Araneae; family Salticidae; genus Maratus; species Maratus speculifer. The sequence goes on from OZ025298.1 coordinate 251,961,927, forward strand.
AAAACTGATACCTTTTATGGCAACTTCAGTCATAATTTTAAAATGTAATAAAAATTTGGAAAAAAAGCTTTTTAAATTGTTGAACACTTACAAAACCACACCTTCATTTGAAGGGTAAAAAAAAAGGAACCTGAAACTGACTTGACAGCTCATTTTTTTTTTTTTGACACAAGGTAAATCTGCCTAAAAACTCAATTTGTCCAGAAATGGACAAACCAATACACCAGGAACTAAAACCACCAACAATCACTTGCACACAAGTGGAAGAACACTATATGTGTGTAAAAGCCTGTACATGAATGACATTTTTATTTCCTTTGATTTAAAATCTTTTCTATATATATATATGCATAAGTAGATAACTAGCATCTGCCATAATTTAATTTATACATTAAAAATGACTTTGTTCACACCCAAGGCAACTTTATTTTTTGAAATCAATTTTCCTGAGACATCCCTTCAGTTGAAGGGACATTCTTTTAACACCTTAGTTTTCTACACTTATATATTGGCAAATGCACATAAATTTTTAATTGATATACAAGAAGGTTCATGCTGGCAGCTTGTTAAATCAAAAACAGAATTATTGGTATGCATATTACAAGACGAATAGATAACAACTATGTTAATGGACACGTTTCCAGTTCATAGAAACATGCCCAAATGTTTCATAATACACTAATTTGAGCATAACTTCATTAGTCAGGCAGGAAAATGTACACACACTAATATACTGAGTTACATCAAATAAAGTTATAGGCCATAGTTGATTAAGAGAGCACCGTAGAGTATATCCAGATGTTTATAACTATTTTGTGACACTAATGCTAAAACTTAACAGCAAATATAGAGTAATCTAAAGTTACATGAGTTTTCTCATAAAACTGGCAGTATCATGATCCCATATCCAGAAGGAAAGCACCTAAAATATTTAGCAGCAAAAACTGGATGGTTAATCCTTGAAGTAAAACTTAATTTGGTCAGTAGCGCTTTTAAGTAAGGACCTACAAAATAACATGATTCAAAGATACTTTTTTGTTTTTTTTAAGCAACATAGAGTCTAATCTAAAACTTTTCAACAAAAACAGCACTAGAAATTACTAAATAAATTAAAATTTATCTGAAAAAAAAAAAAATTGGTGAATTTTATTATTTATAGAAAATCTAAGTTACATACAGTCTGTAAAAGAATGTATTCCAGGCTTTTCTACTGTAATATCAAAACTAGATGGACACTTTTTATGTGCTTGAAGTGTAATATGGGTGATAAAAGAAAGAAAACATGTGGAAACTTCATTTTGATATACTAATATTACATTTCATGTAAAACATTCATATCTTGTTGAATATTTTAAGACACCAATTTTATCAGTAGAATCAAGTTTTCATTCATAGTCATGGGAGCTCATGTGTCATGTTGACTGTACTGAATTCAACTCCTGGTGACTTGCATAGTTTGAACATGCATAGCATTGAGTTCTTGACTGTATTCATGTTATAATGTATCTGTAGAAAGTCTGTTATATCGTGTTTGAATTTTGGAAAAAGATGAAGATATGTGAAAAATGAATGAATTTTTAACAAGTCTATAGACTCATACTATGTTGTCAATAATCATAGCAGCTAAGCGTCTCAAATCAATCTTGTTTCAAATGTCAACAATAGAATTTATATTCAGATAAAAGTCATTATTTGTTTAATAAAATTTCATGCATTTAAAATGGAAGCTTGCTTACGCTGAGGTCATATTAAACTTCAAATACTATTTAAATTATGAGCTAGCTGAGTTCCAAATGAAATAATAATGAAATAATAGTACTTGCAAGTATAAGCACATTTTTCAATGTATCACAAATTTAATAATTTAGCAGTATATTCAAAAGAAATAAATCATTAAATAATGTACAAAAGAATTATTTTTATTTTCATGGCTAAATTGATGTAGTAATATATGTGGAATTTAATTTATATTGTATTAACAACAAAATGAGTGTGCAAGAAATATAAAATATCGTTTCACTGCAGCATAATCTAAAAATAAATCATTTCAAAATAAACAAAATCATTTTTTACTTAATTTTATACATCATTCCTTGAAATATTCAACTTTCATATAAGAATGTATGATTATAAATCTAAATGTATATGTGTTCCAACTGTTTTATTTTTTAAACAAAGATACTCAAGAAATTTATTTTGTAACATGATTAATTAACACATAAACGAAAATATGTGTAAATTAAAGTAAAATATTTTGATCTTAGCAATACATTTAAAATTAAAAAGATATTTGAAATCAGATTTAATAAAATTAAAAAGCAAATTAATATCACATAATAAAATTAATTAGCATAGATGTTTCAATTTTTATGAGTTCCTCATCAGTACTGTGGATTAGTGGTAGTCTAATGTAAAATAAATACATAAAAAATTCAATTTAAGGATAAATTAAAATTTTGCAAAATCTCTCATTATTTAAAATCTGAAAAGCATTAATTGAAAACCAAAGCTGTCGTTTACTCATGTTCATGTTCAAAATCAAGTATTTAAACTATCAGGGTTTATATGCACATGTTCTGATGGAATTGTAAATGCTTCATTTAGGAGAGATTTCTGTAATCATGTAAATCAACTTTCTAGAAAAAATTATTGCAGTTAAATTTTAATTATTTTAATATCATCAAAATCTGGTATGTGGCGAGTACCTATTGAATGATTAATAACTTTTGATTGTAAACTGGTAGATTTGTAAATGTGTATTTGCTCTTTTAAACAGATGCTGCACGATTGTATTTCTCCAGTGAGGAGCCTTGTATACAGCTTGTTGTGATTGGTGATTAATCAATTACTTACTGTAATTGATTTTATTATGTGATTTTAATGTATTGTTTTTTAATTTTGTTAAATGTCTTTTTAATTTTAAAATTCTGACTTGAGTGTAAAATATTGAGTTATTCTAAATTAGCAATATTTATCAATACATTTAAAATGTTACTTTTGCTGAAAAATTTCAAGTTTAAAAGACATTTTGCACACATTTAGAATGAAGTATAAAATGTTCCCAGTTTAAAAGTGGACAGCTAATAAGGTAATGTTATCAAAATGTTCACTTTTTATTTGGATACCCTTAGCCCTTAACTGCTGTTAGCGGTCTCACAGACCACTGAGATTTTCAAATTTCAGAGTTTAACTCGCAATTTTTAGTTTAACTATAGATACTGGTCAAAGTTTGTTTCTTTTGGAGTCCTATTACTATCGCTAGAGACTTTTGAATATCTGACTTTTATTTATAATAGTCCTGTATATAAAGTTTAAAACAAAAATAGTATTCTGAGAGTTAATTTAACATTTTATTCATCTGTAGATTCAGCGGTCTGACAGACCGCTCACAGTATTTATGCAACAGTTTTTGTCACAGCAGTTAAGGGTTAACCTTCTTAGTCTTGATGTTGCCTGTAGAAAACATTAAATAATTCCCTTTAAATAAATTTAAATGCTTCTAGAATTGTAAAATTACTTCTAGATTTTTTTTTTATTAAATACATATCATAACAAATGATATAAGGACTGATACATCTTTGGAAAATTTGTATAGTCATTTTAAACTGGTTTTTGTGATCCCTTGTACTATTTGTCTCAGGGCTGATGAAAAGAATATATTTGTAATAAATCAGAAGTAATACTTATATAAGTTCTATTTAAGGCAAATTGTTTTTATTTATTGAAATAATCTAAAAAAAAAAAAAAAAAAAAAAAAAAAAAAAAAAACTTTGAACATGTGATTTTGTAGGCCCTGTGTTAAAGATGAAAAGAAAACTAAAAGCTGCGTATTTGAGCAGGCACTTCCATCTGAAGTGCTTCATAAACTGTAAAAAATTTAGGTTACCAAACAAAGACGTGCCGGTTATGTTAATAGTGCAGAATGCTAGCTTCGCTAAAAATTTCTAAAATGCGAAATATCACCACTTTGTAGAGTTCTTTTTTTTGTCCATGAAAGATATTTTTTCCATAAAATATCAAATATATACATAAAAACTTTTTCTTAAAATAAAGAGCAACATAATTTTTTTTTTATGAAAAAATTTACAGATGAAAATAAAACAAGCTCTTAAAACATACATTATTTTCATGTATTAAAAAAAAGAAATTATGTCATCAGTTCCATTAATCATGGCTGGTGGTGCTAAGATATCTTTTATCACACTTGTTTGCTTTCATATATAACTACTTCATATTCTTCTATCTTACTAGTTTTCTCCAATTTTAGTTTAAAGCCAGGTTACCATTAAACAATTGAAAAATTGAATTAAATTAATTGCATAATATGATTATGCATACATGCATCTTGAAATGAAATTTTGATTCTTACACATGCTAAGCAAAACTTTTTCATTTATTTCTTTAGCTTAGAATAGATGAAAAGCAAAATAATATTATAAACATAACTTTCAAATTAAGTAAAAAATTATATTTAATGGTCATATAAATGTTTAAAATAATAATAATATTACAGATAGCATTTTGATACTAATGTATGAAAAATAATTATCTGAGATCATTTATCTGGAAATCAGTTATTCAGAATCATGTTTTCAATTGCATAACCTCAGGAATTTTTCAGAAAAAAGTGCTATATAGTGCCTGTTTGACAAGTACATCAGAGATAAGTTCAAACTCCTTTTTTACCTTAGATCCCAGAAATATTGGGTCATCGGGGCCTGAGCTCAATACTGTAAGTACAGACTACAAAATTGTTAATAATATTTTAAAATTGTTTCAAGATTAACCTTCTCATTTAAAACTTCTTATTACATGGGAATAAGTATTAATCATAAGCAGGAATGTAGTGAAGGGTATACGGGGGTAAGCGCTGTATACCTTCTGGATTTTTTAAAGAAGCTGCATATACCCTCTGTTTTTCAAATAAAGCATTAGCGTATAACTATACCCTATCTATGAACATTCTTGATGTCAGTCTAAACCCTCTGTCTATACTGTATACTCCTGCTTTTTTTATGACTACAATAATGATCATAAATACTTCGTCATGAAAACATTTCATAACTTTCATGTCCCTGAAAATGTTTAAAATAGAAAATTAATTTTTATTATCAATCATTGTTAGAAATCGGCATAAGTCACAATTTTTGTTATTTTAAAATATTAGAGTACAACTAACAACTAAGGTAAAAGTCATGAGTTTTGTTTTCTAATCATTCTAGAAAAGATAATCAGACAAAAAATGAGGAAAGACAAGAGATATTCCTAGGCTTCTTTATTTACTAATATTAACTATGCCAATAATTCAAAATCAGATAAAATATTTCTCCTTAGATTCTATAAAAAGTAATTCAGTTTTTTTTTCAAATTGATTTTTAGAGAATTGCAAAATATTTTAAGAAACTTAGACTACATTCTTGTTTCTCAAATAGCAATTTTTTTCCCTTTTTAAAATTTTGAAAAAATAAAATAAAAACTCTGATCTGAACCTGAAAACTAATATAAAAATAGAGCCTGAATTTATTATTTGTGCTAGGCTCAGAGGCTCAGTTTGAGCATATCTTATCTCTAATGAGAACTGCTTGATATAACATCATGTGTACGGCACTTGACATGTTCACCATACATGTGCCTGAAGCCAACATTTAAGATTTGTAATAGCAGCATTTCTATACATTTAATTAGAATTTTTACAGACAACGATTGTTTCTAATTGATTATTATAAACTAGTCCTCTTTCAAAATCTGATCTTCTATTTTCTGATTTTGATTGGATTTTATTGTTAATCAGATTAATCAATAATTAATTTGAAATCAAAAACAATGACACAGCTACACATATTCTACAAATTTGAACAATTGGGAATTTGCTTTGAAGTTAAGCAATTTATCCAAAACAAAACAAAAAACAGTTATACAGCATAATTTGGTCTCGCAACCATGTTGGATAAATCATTCTATATTGCATTAAAAAAAAAAAATCTATCAAATAGAAATATTTTTCTAAATATTCTATAGCTGACTGCAATTCATATGATAACAAATCAGGTATCATATTCGAATATTTAATAATAATAAAAGGAAATAGAAACACGTTCAATTTTAATAATGCTCAGATATTTTTGAATTTCAGAACTTTAAAATTTAATTAATCATTAATATATATATATATATATGTGTGTGTGTGTGTGTGTATATATGAATATATATGAATAAAGTGAGGATTTGAAATTGAAATGAAAATCTTAAAATTCATCCTCCCCCTCTTCTAAAATTATATTTCAAATTTTGATCTCTGAAAAATAAAACTTATTATATATATATATAAATGAAAAACAATGTACTGAATATACTAAAATCAAGATATAATTCCAAACAGGAAAAAATTACATAATTAACTGACATGTTAAATACACTACATTGAAATGGAGTGAAAAGAAGTAACCTGGCTTTAAACTATTAGAGTACTGTATTAATGAGTTTGAGAAACCCGAGTGAAATGTTAATCGAGTAACTGAGAGAAATCTGGATTGCCTATGGAATGAAACTGGGAGTCATGAGCATGACTCTGCTTTTCACTATCCTGCTGATGTTGACTAAGGTGCTGATGAGTCATCGAACCAGAAGCTAAAAGAGAGAGCCGAGATAATGGCGTTGTATGTTGGGATATAGTATTATAAGGGTTTAACCCGGAATGGTGTTGAAAATTGTCGTAATAACGAGTGCGATCATGGGCTAACCAGCGTGAGGCTGATGTGAAAGGGCCTGGTACTGGAGTAGGAGGTGCAGAGTAAAAGGGACGACTTTCTGATTCCGAAGCACTGGGGTGGGAGCTGCCACCACTGCTGGGAGGTGGGCTATTCATTCTAAGATCATTTGCATTGGAAGGGGAATGCACATGTGGGTGGGACATATTATCAGTTTGATGATTTGGAGTAGGTGGGTGAGAACTATGCTGAGAAGGTTTGTTCTGGAGAATATGAGCCATACCCAACTCATCCACAGGAGATGGACTGGATAAATGAGAAGGATGAGGACTTGGTGATGGATTGTGGTAAGATTGGTTGTTTGAGAGACCAGCAGATGATGTTACAAGGGGCATGGGAGATGTCATGGGTGATTTATTACGTTCATCATGTGACTCTTGTTGATAGGTAAGATTGATGCCTGTATGAGAAATATCAGGAGGCTGATTATGTGAAACGACTTTCGAAAGTAGAGCTTTGGGTGTGAGAGGAGAAGTAATGGATGACATGCCCTGGGGAAGGACAGATGAAGCATGAAAATTAAAGGGGGGTAAATGAGGGCTTGCCTGAGGCAAACGTCGTACACTATTAGGATTAGTGCCCATCCGAGAATTGAAATTCCGCTTGGAGGGCAACTGTCCAGTATGGCGCTGCATGTGAGTTTTGAGATTGCCTTTCTGAGAAAATGTTTTCCCGCACATAGTGCATGGAAATCGATCATCTTTATTATGAGTTCGCATATGTGTCTGCATGTTTCCTTTTTGAGAAAAGCTCTTACCACACACACTGCAAGCAAAAGGCTTTTCTTTTGTATGAACACTGCGGATATGGGTTTTTAAGTTGCCTTTCTGTGTAAATCGCTTTCCACAGGATTCACAAGCAAAATCTTTTTCTCCAGTATGGATTTTCATATGTGTATCAACATTGCCCTTTTGGGTGAAGCTCTTGCCACAAACCTGGCATGCATATGGTTTTTCACCAGTATGGATCATCATGTGAGTCTTTAGGTTACCTTTTTGGGTGAATAGTTTATGACATACAGGACAGAGGAACTGTTTGTTTGGTGGAGGTCTTGGGCGTTGTTGTCCAGGAATCATACCTGGAGCAGCACCATTTGTAGGTCGATCATCGTGATTCATAGGAAGTGGCAAACCTGGGAGGCCCATTGTTTTGCGTTCTGGAGGAGATCCTATACTGACTGGAGTGCTAACGGATGGTCGACTTGAACTACTAGATGCACCATCTGTCCTAAGAATTGACAAATACTGCTGGCAGGCATCACATGGATAAGGTTTGTCCTTTGCACCAGGATGTGGGCACTTCGGCATCTGTTCATTGGAAGGGGACATTTTCTCTATGTAACTAGAAGCTGCAGCAAGCTGTGAAATTCCTGTACCAAAATGGAGAGGATTCTTCTTCAAAAATAGATCTGTCAGGCTAGCTTGATAACCAGGGTGCCAACCTTTTTGGCCAAGGGAAGACGATGCCGCCATCCAGGGATAAGTACCGTTCTGCATATTGGATTATTTTCTGTGGAAATATGAATAATACAGCAAGAGATAACTATTTAATCACACATATACAGTATATGTATTTGGGCCTCGTAGAACTATTGAAAGGAATACAGCACTGACACCACTTTTAAGCTCAAGCATTGTATCTGAAAATAAATACAACAAAATTATTTTTCTGTTAAAAATAATATTCATATCATACAGAGAGATTTTTGTATAGTATTTGTACAGGGTGGTTATAATTCAACTGATGGTACTCAAAGGCTCATAGCTTGGGATCCTACGGAACAGATTAGAATGAAACTTCAGATATATATGTTATGTAAATCATGCAGGTGAATTTTTCATTAAATAAATAATTTCAATTTCAATAAATAATTTCAATTTAAATAATTTCATTCAAATAAATAACTAATGCAATTTTGCTATAAAAGCGGTATTTATGTTTCAAAGTAATCAATCATCTGCAGTGAGCATGCTGCTCAACATGAAAGAAAGTACCTTGATTATAAAACTTTTTTCATCAGAATGAGAGGAATGCTTCAGCAGCCCTCCATGCTTATCGATGGATAAAAAAACTGAAGGAGAAAATCCATGTCTGTAATTCAGTTAAATACATGATTTGTAAGTTTGATAAAACTGGTTCTCTGGATATTGCATGCAATTGAGCTCGCGGTTGTGGAAGAAGTTGCAGCTGTAACAGTTGAAGCATCTGCAAATTCTTCAAATGATACTGCAAGAGGCTACTCACTAGCATAAGCATTGGATATTCTGTGGGAAACTGTGCACATGATTTGATACAAAATTCTGAAGTTCAACCCTATCCTTACAAGATGCATATTATGCAACAGTTGAAACCACAAAATTCCTCTCCATGCCTTGATTTTATATTATATTTTCTGGTAAAGATGCAAATGCATGAGTACTGACTATCGCATATTTTATGGACAGACCAGGCTCATTTTTACTTAGATGGTTTTGTGAACACACAAAACTGCTGCATATGAGGTTCTACCAGTGCCTGAGTGGACTCAGGGTCATTGATTTTCAAGAGCCACCAAATGCTGATCAGTTGACCAAACGTTTTTCAATTATTATCCAAGATTAACATATAGTAATAGAATTTCACATTTCATGCTATATTCTATTCTGTTTTTATAACATCGTATACTATGTGTAAAAAATTAACATTTATTTGTGAATATTTTCTTTTATCTTCATCACTTTGTAAATATATTGTATTTTTGTTTCTTATTTAATCCTGTTCCTCTTTTCGTAAGATTATTTAGGGGGTAGTGAGCGTAGTTTGTAGGCATTTAGTATTGAGAAAAATCTATTATTAGTTGCTGCATATTTTATCATTCCAAATATATAGACTTGAATAGGAAAATGTAATCAGCACCGCACATATTATTATAAAACATATACTCATTTCAATTTCTTAATTGTAAAAGAATTATTTTAGAGTAAATTAATGAGTATGGAATTTAATTTTTAAATGATATTTTTAAGTAATCGTTATAGTTAATAGCAGTTAGTACCTTCATCAGTACCATTTTTAATAGATATTTTTTTTTTACTTGATCCCTGTAACCATTGGTGCAAGGGGGCTCCCATAAGCATGTGTGCCCAGGGCCCCCAAATTTGTAAATCAGTCCCTGAGTTCTATCAACCCTCATGCAATTCAACAGCAGATTCTACATTTCCTATGCATCATGATTTGGTGTGGATGACTGCATGACATACGCCATAACATATATCTGAAATTTCATTCCGATCTGTTCAGTAGAACTAGAGTTAGGAGCCTCTAAGTATCATAGAGGTCTGCACGGGCCGGAATTTCCAGGTCCAGGCCGGCCCGTACAGAAATCAGTGAAAACAGGCCCGGTCCAGACCATCACAATTTCTACTGTTTCTAAGAAATTCAAATTTTTTCATATAATTAAGATTCTTTTAAAGAATACTGCATGCATGTCTATGGGATGATTTTACAGTATATTTTACAGGGAATACACATTAGCAGCATTAATGATTACTTAGATTCTTAAATTTTCAACATTCAAATAAAGATTCATTAAATAATTAATATGGTTTATTCGTTTTGAATATAATTTCCGGAAGCGATGGCATGGGAAGGGAGAAAAATCTGACACCATTTAACAAGAATATCTTTTATCTTAACAAGGTTATACAAGTATTTTATTTACCGAAATTAAAAAAGCTATTCGATTCCAAATATCTTCAATAGTCAGGCTTGTCAATTTTATACTTTTACAGCTAAAAATTAGTCAGAAAATGTGTCAAACTTTCGCGTTGTTGCAAAGGGAATTTAAGAATCAACCAGAAGTATATATCCAAAGATTACGTTAACATAAGTTCTTTATCGCTATTAATAATTTTTCAAATCATGTTGTCTGCTCTAAACTTCTTGAGTACAATTAAGTCTAGTTCCGGCTCGTCTATGTGTAGAAAAATAATGCAAGCCTGATCTCCGCCCGGCACGAGTCTGCTAAAAAACATTAAGCCCGGGTTACACACAATGTAACTATCCGATGCCGATTTCGACACTGTAGAAGTTACATTTCTGCATTAATGTTGTCAAACTAAGTATCAGCTCATGACGCACATTTCTGTATGTTATTTTCATTAAAGCCATATTCACTGAAAATAACTCATACTTTATCGTTTTTGCCCAAATCTTTATAACGGATTGGTAGGCCCGATAAATTTTTTTACCGGCCCGGCCCGTATGGCCCGTTCATTTTTTTTGCCGGCCCGTTTATTTTGTTTGTAGGCCCGTTCCGCGGGCTGTGCTGGGCCCGTTCAGACCTCTAAAATATCATCAATTTAATTTTAACAACCCTATATTTAGTTATGCATATTAAACAATTATTTAACATTATTTATAATCCTAAATAAATAAAAATAAATTTAAATAAAAAATACACATTTACTTACGCAAATTTGTCTTTAAAAATTCTCTTGATTAATTAAACAGTATAAAATGTTAAATATAATTATTCATGCAATCACACTAACATGAATGATATGACTTTAAGAAATTAATATCTATAGTTATCTTTTGAGTATATTACTATATTAAGAAAAAAAAATGTATATTTATTTAATCTGCCAGAATATGCACTGGGATTAAAATTTAATTACATTGTGAAGCCAATCAACAAATGTAGGTGCATGTGTTGATGGGTTAACTAAAAAATCAAATTTCCACATATTTACAGAAATTATCCTATTTCAAAGATTAACCCTTTCCGGCGCACTACTCTTTAAAGTTGGAATTTAAAGAAAAAAAATTAGGCAATCTATTTAGGCCTAGATGAGTAGACAGGTATTGTTTTGTAAAGATTGCACTAACCATTTTAATTATACAGCTGTTGCCGAAGTGGTAACCTCCCATAAGAAAAAGCATTGATAAGCGCAGTGAGAAGAGCATTGCTGTGAAGCGCGTATTACAGTAAAACATTTTACCTATTATTTAAAAACAGTAGAGTTTGATCTCTGTGTTGCTGCCATCTAGAACTCATAAGAAAGATTTAAAGTAGCTTTTAGAGTAGTTTTTAAAATATTCACGGAGTTTTTGTGTCTCTAAACAGGGGGAACTTTAGGTGTTGCCGACCCGGCAACACTGCGCGTTAAGGGGTTAAAGGAGCATTGTAGCTTGAAAAATGAGCTGCTCTTCTACATAAGAATCCAGGATGGAATTTATTGTAGGGGGAATTCCATTTAAAGGGATAGTTCATCTTTAAAATGAAATTAAAAAATTTTTATTAATGAAAATAATAAAGCAATACATTAACGCAAATGTTTTTTTTTTTTTTTTTTTTTTTTTTTTTTTTTAATCCCAGCAACTTAACTTACTATTGTTACTTTGATTAGGATTTGTTACTTTTTTTTAAATATAGAAACAGTTTTATCTTAATGCGTAAAGAAAGCCAAGGGCAATGGCTTAGTTAATGTCAGAAGCTCTAGATTGTAAGAATGACTAAGACATCAAATATTACATCATGCACTACACAAAATGTGGTCATTTATAATGAACTCTACAAATTAAAACTGCTTAAAAATTATGTGAAATTATTTTGAATATTATGTTAGGTATTGCACTATCTCTCATATTATATTTTAAAGAAAGATGATAAATGTTTTATGCTTGTCTTAGAACATCAACTTATGCACGTATTATTTTCTTAATCTTAATAGAGTTAATGACAGACAATCAAATTTCATTTATTACAATTAATATCCATATAACATTACTTAAAAAATGCACTTCTGGTAAAACTTATGATATTTTTATCAGAAAACATAAAATAAGATACAATAATTTACAGGCGTACTGCAATATGTTTTTAGAAAAAAGCATGAACAGATTCCATATTATAACTGGATGATGGGTATGTTTTTCCACAATGTAATATAATTAAATGGATATTTAAAAAAAAAAAACGTAAATATAGATTAACATTGAAAGGGACTGTCCCAAAAAACTCATTATGCCTGTGGCTTCTAAACATTCAAAGGTAGTCTTAAAAAGGGCCAAATCCATTCTTATATGTGATAAAACCATTCTGAATTATACATAAGCGAACATTTAAAATGTCAAAAATACACAATATAACTGTTTTTTTATTCCAGATTATATTGTTATTTTAATATAGGCTTATCAACAGAATTGATTGATAGAAAAAACTCGATTTTTTAAATTTTGAATGAAGATAGTTTAGAAACTCACATCCTCATTTGTATTTGTCTTAAAAACTTCAAATTGTAAAGAGACTTTATGGGCACCCTGTAACTAATTTATATAGAAACATGAGATACATACACAAAAAATTTTCATACTCACAAGTTCTGGTGCCAGATATCACAAATAATGAGATCCTCAAAACGGAAGCTTCCACTAGAATAAGCTTATACCCTTTTTTCACAGCTTTCTGAAAATTTAGAAATGATATTGAATACATTTTTATTTTTATTAATATATTAAAGACAAGGTATGAAATGCAATTGTAATCTCTCTCACCGAAAATAAACTTAATAAATTTCAAGCTATTGGAACAAAGAAAAATAAAAAGAAGAGAAAGAAAACCCAAAAATAAATGATAAACTCTGCAAGCAAAAATTTCCTAAAAAATAATACACACACACATATATATACATACACAGGGTGATTGATTCATAAATATTGAAACAATAGGCTATCCCCTTAAATACGGCCCTTAAGCATATACTATCATTTACAAAGTTTCATAAAAAAGTGCAAAATTTGATAAGTTGCAATTCCATGGGGGGGGGGGGAGATGTGTCTATTTGAGAAAATATAAAAATTTAATTTTTATATGCCCCCCCCCCCCCCCCATAGGATAAAATTTCCAATTAGGAAATTCTTCCTTATCCATTCCTGAATTAAACAACAACAACAACAAGAATCATCTCGATATCTACAAATTTCACAGATATATTAAAATCCACAACTCTCCAAAATTCTTGACTTACATCACTTAACCCTGCCTCTGAGCATCGAGTTCCAGACACAATTTCAATGCAAGAGAAAAATCATTCACAAATTTTATTTTAATGAAAATCGTTTTCAGATAGTGCCTCTACTTTGGACATAAAATAGCAGCATATAGATTTTATGTTAAACGTGCTTTCAAAATATGCTGGTGGTCTGCACTAGAGGTCTGTATGGGACAAAATATCTAAGTTCGGTCCCGAACCGACTCATATGGAAAAAAGTTCGGCCCAGCCTGGAGAAAAATTAAAATCATACCCCTACTTAGCCTTGAATTTCTTCAAAATTGTTAAATATTCTTTTGTATGGAGGAGTTTTGACCAAACATACTTATTAAAGCTTTTTGCTTTTCATATTTAAAATTTTCATTATTAAAGAAGCGCCAAATGCTGTGATATTTTTATTTTATCAATGAACCTTTGTTTATATGTAAATATTAACTTTTCCTTTAATACCATTGCCCCACCAGTGGCCGAGAGGTTCTGACCTCTCAACTGGTAGATGGCAGGTGCTGGGTTCAAACCAATCGCGGCCGTTGGCCTAACCGTTCGGAGTTTTTGTGGTTTTCTTCGAACCTTGCGTAAATACGGGTTAGGTTCCCTTAGAAAGATCCCCACGAAGGTCACTCCCCCCTGGGCCTATATCCCTCGAGTAGGTAATCGGCCGACACAAAATAAACTAAGCCAAACCTTTAATACCATTAATCCATATTCCAAGTATAGGGGGCTTTGAAAAATGCTATATACTAAAACTTTTTAAGACGGAATCACATATAAAAGGAAAAAATAAGTTAAAAACTTCCCTCCTTTAAGACGTCTAAATGTAGTATATTTTTCTCTCAAGTATATTATTATATTCATATTGCATGGATCAACACATCCGCTTTAGACAGGATAACGTTATAGACAGTTTTTTATTGGTTTTATTGTATTGTATTGTATTGTATTGTATTGTATTGTATTTATTTTCCCTTTAAATATTTTATTCTTAAAAAAATGAAATTTAAAGTTTTTTGTAAAATAAAATCGATTTAAAAATATATGCATTTTCCAAACAAATATTTGGACAGGCTAAATTTTACTTATTTTATGCACAGATTAGGTCAGTCAGGGACAATGATTTTAATAGGGGTTGTGTCGACTGAAACCGGGACTGAAAATTTCGTCCCATGCAGACCTAAGAAGAAGGAAGTCAATCTCGGTATGGTATGGAAAAACATGTTAGGCCCGGCTTGAGTGAATCTTTAGAAAACAGTATAACGTCCTGGTCCTGGAACCGGCTTGGACTCTGAATACAGACATATTTAAGAAACCTCGCCGGGATGATAAAAAGTTTAGTTGCGGGAGCTAAAATTATGAAAAAGCTCTTAACCCACGAGAACTCGCGCATGAGATTTTCTTTCTCCATCGTACCCTTTTTAAGACTATTTTTCATTTTAATAAAATTTCAAAATGGGATTTCGATTACTTTACCTCTTTTTTGAATAAAAGTATTAAGCCAAACAATAAAATTGATATTAAGTGACTGTAAAGTAAAAGAAAGGAATTGGCACCGTGAGAGAAATTCTCATAGCGAGTTCTTCCGAGTTAATATGTATGTTAGAAAAAACATTCTTTTAAATAACTGACGTTTAAACAGTACAGAAAAGAGGAGAGGTGGAACTGGTCTAAAGTAAACTGAATCGGAAGTTTAAGCTACAGAAAGGCGTTACCTTTCACTTGCAATTTTGTAAAAAGAACTTTATTAGAAGACAAACTTTTTTAAAACTTTAAATGCGATTTTTTTCAAATTGGGTTTTTCCTCTACCATTTCTTGTCTTTAAATTATTA
Source organism: Maratus speculifer (assembly GCA_964019185.1). Classification (NCBI taxonomy): domain Eukaryota; kingdom Metazoa; phylum Arthropoda; class Arachnida; order Araneae; family Salticidae; genus Maratus; species Maratus speculifer. Next base: position 251,977,552 of record OZ025298.1, read on the forward strand.
AAAGTCAAGAATCGCCAAAGAAAAAAAGGTGCAAATTTGAAACATGTCTTTTTTGATTATTTTACATTACTTTTGTTTCGGCAAATTTGAAACAATATTTATTATTGAAAATATGATTTTTTAAAAAATAAGTTACATTATTTTTTAAATAAACATTTTTAGTATTTTTAAAATTAATATTTAAAAAAAAGGAACAAATTAAAGTTATATATATATATATTAATTAAATAAATAAATAAAAAAGAAATCCGATGAATAATGTTTCGAGTTAGAACGATTTTAAATTATTCCATTTAAAATCATTTACTAATCATTTGTAATTTTTATAAACTTATGAGAAATTTTAGGATGTGATTTTGTTTGCATATTAAATGGTTAAAAAAAAAAAAAAAAAAAAAAAAAATCAAAATTTTAACTTGATAGATACATTTTTTATATGTTTCCTAGATCTGTTAAAGTAACATTTATTATTGAATTGCGCGCATTTCAATTTGTTTTTAATCTCTTAACATCTGATGAATTATTTAAACGGCTAACTCTGTGAGATTTGCAGCTGTGATGATGCAATTTTTAGGTGCGTTCGTAATTATGCAAATACGTAGCACCTATAGTTGTCGTTCAGTCCGTCCGTCTGTCTGTCTGCCCGCATATAACAACGCAAAAACTACCCAACCGAATCGTTTGAAATTTAAAATACATTATTATTACATAATTTTGTCGAGTCATTTCAAATTCTATGAAAATCGGATGCATAGATCAATTACAGGGCAATCAAAAGGATTACGTTACATTACATTCAATGGGTAAAAAAGTTTCAAATGCATTTTAATCGTTTGGTATTTAAAATATATAATTATTACATAATTTTGTCGAGTTTTTTCAATTTTTATGAAAATCGGATGTATAGATCAATTACAAGGACAATCAAAAGTATTCCGTTACATTACGGTTAACGGGGAAGAAAGTTTCAAATGCATTTTAATGGTGTTAACACTCATTCGAAAATAATAAAATTGACCTATCCTATGAATTTATTATATACATTCTGTACAATCTGTGTATCTACATTCTGTGTATCTGTGTATGTGTAATCTGTGCATATATACATTCTGTACAATCTGTGATGCAAAGAATATTTGTTATTAAATTACAGGGCCACACAAAAGTATTTTAATACATAATGCTATACGGGGAAACATTGTTTGGGCCGTGTTTTAATAACTTTAAACCATTTCACATTTTATGAATATGATATATGTTGCTGAAGTGTAATAAAAGTTACTTCTTGCATATTTACAGGAACACAAAAAAGATTTCGACCACTATACTGTATCCGAAGTACTGTCTACTATAGCAAGATCTGAATATTTTAAAAACTCCGTTATCGTACGAACGCACCTCATTTGCTACGCTTCACATGCAATTTCCAACTTGTTCTGTTTAATTCAGGACAGGATGAAGAACGTTTTCCTAATTGGAATTTTTTCCCTACGGGGTCGTATTAAAAATTTAATTTTCATATTTTTTCACACTTTCTATGGAGTTGCAACGTATGTCATTATACAGGGTGTTTATAAAGTCCCGGATTCAGTTTGATGTTTAATAACTCATAAAATAATAAAGATAAATTAAAATTAATAACATAAATAGTTATATAGACTCAAAAAATTTCATGACCCTTGTCAATGAACTTTCACGTGTGCCCCCTTCGTCGCATGGATAATATCAAGTCGATAGTCAATTTCACGCCAGGTAGCAGCAAGCATGTCGGCATCCACAGACTATTGACTTGATATTCTCCGTGCGACCACGGGGGCACATGTGGAAGTTCATTGACAAGGGTCATGAAACTTTTTGAGTCTATCTAACCATTTATGTTATTAATTTTAATCATCTTTATTATTTTATGAGTTATTAAACATCAAAATGGGTCCGGGACTTTATAAACACCCGATATTATGCTTTTTTTTAAATGAAACTTTGCAATTGGAAATATGGGACTAGGGATGATATTTAAAGAGATAGCCTATTCTTTCGGTATTTATGAATCACCTTCTATATTCCTTTATTTAAAAAAAATAGGGCGTGTCATGGGAACGCTTATAATAAAAACAAATCAATAGCATTTTTTCCTATTTTGAGTGGATTTGAGCCCGAACTCATCTATTATGACTTCATGTTATAATTTCACTTTCACATTGGATGACAGATTCATACAACCATTATTATTTTTCTTCTCTCTCTCTGTGTTCAAAGAGATTCAAACTGATGATCACCAAGTTAGGCAAAGGCGACCATGACAGTTGATGCTAAAAAAAAAAAAAAAAAAAACCTAATTGGATGTGCCAACCGCCATTTTATACATACATTTTAGTATTTCAAAAATTAGTTACACATGGTAATACTTTAATATTATTAATTCAATACTATACCAACTTTAATTCTCATCTTAAATTTCTGCTTCAGTCAATTAATCGGAGTAAAAACGAGTTAATGTGCATCATGATATTTATTGAATTCAATAGTTTTCCCTCATTCTGTTGTTATTAGCTGTTTACAAATAGCCGGCTTAGCAAAACACTTGTTCTCGTCTCTGCACGAGTCGATAAACAATAGAGCGATAGGCAGATTTTTTTTTTTTTTTTTCAAATTCAAGGAGGACCTGCTTGCCATACCCAAAAATAATCATATACAAAAAATTTCGTTCAGTTCTATATATAACTTCATACACTTTTTGATGGTAAAATAATGAAAATGACACATACATCGAGATTATAGTGCCCCTTTCCGGCGGATTGTTTTCAAATTCAGGGGGGACAAACTAGCAATAGCTAAATACTTGCACAAAAAATTTGGTTCAGTTCTATGCATAACTTCATACACTTTTCGATGGTAAAATAATGAAAATGACACACACATCGAGATTATAATGCCCCTTTCCGGCGGATTGTTTTCAAATTCAGGGGGGACCAACTATCGATAGCTAAATACTTACACAAAAATTTGGTTCAGTTCTATGCATAACATCATACACTTTTCGATGGTACGATATTGAAAATGGCACAAAAATCAATATTACAGTACCCCCTTTCGACGAAATATTTCAAAATTGATTGAAGACCTGCTTGCCACATCCAAAAACATACACAAAAAATTTTAATCAATTTTATTCTTCATACACTTTTAGATGGTAAAATGGCGACAGACGGACACACAAACACGGTCAGATAGACATTTTGTAAAAACATGTTTATTGGATCTCTGACGCCGAAAACATGTAAATTCGTCGGAAACCGAAAGTAAAAAAAAATTTCGTTTTCAATACTTTTTTCTATTGAAGATAGAAGGGAGTAATAAAAGTCTGGGAATGTAAATTTATTTTGCATAATTCATGTTCTATTTTAACCTATGACTTTGAGAAACTTTAAAAACATATTTTAAGAGAAGATAGCAAATATTATAATACATAATGTTAATAACTATATCGTATTAATATAGTTATAATGAGAATTTTATATTTACAGCAATTAAATTTAAGTCCTGGAACGAAACTTTTGTCTGCAATCTAGTTCTCATTTTGACTGTAAAATGCAAACTCTATAAGTGAATTGATAAAATAAATATTCATTAAAACACTGCAAGGAATAAAATGGTTGAAGAAATTTGAAATAATTAGACATATTAACCCTTTATCTACCGCATTATGAATTCATGAAAATTTTACATTCTAATGCATTTTACGCAAATTTTTTAAACTAAATTAAAAGATTTATTCAATCATTTAATATATATTTGAAGGATTTTACAGGGATTTTGTGCAATTTTTATAACCCCACTCAAATTTTTTATTTTTAATTATTTTTTTAGTATTTTGTAGAATTATAAAATGTACAAATATGATGGTCTTACACTATAGATATAGAAATATTTTTGCATTGAAAAATGACCATCCCCCTCCTAGAAAGCGTCAAGAAAGGTGAAACGATGCAAAAGTAATAGAAATCATCCTTTTAAAAATATTTTTGGTTTATGTAACCAATACTGCTTTTGGAACAAGATAAAATAATGTATCTGTAACTCATTCTAAACAGTAATACAACTAACTGACGTATTAAAAGAATTTTATAATAAGTTTTCTTTAATGATATTTATAAGTACCGTCGGTAGATAAAGGGTTAAATGGGGAAAAAAATTGCAAGGATAAGGGCCCGACTAGCAAGTTTTTATGTCCAGGGCGCTATCAATTTCTTGTGCCCCCTTAGACTTGTTAATTTACTGAAACTAGTTTTTTCACATATTATACACTTATTGGAAAAGTGTCAATTAAAAAAATTAAGTTTCCTGGAAAACTGAAAGACGGTTCCAGAAAGAAACATTTTTCTATAATTTATTGAAATGTAGTATATTGAGATATATTTTTATTATTTCATCGTATTAAAATCTCAAATATAACATTTTTCCACAATTCTGATTTTTATAATAGAAATTTAGATGAAATCAAGAAAAATTTTGCGTTCCTTAGAAAAATTTCATGCCCCGTGCACAGGCCTCGGGTGCCCGTACGATAGTCAGTCTCTGGCTAGGTGTCTTGTAGATACATATGAAAAACTACAAGGGGCCAGTGGCGCAACCAAGGGGGTGGTTTTGGGGGTTAAAACTCCTCCCAGAGCTAAGAAAGATCATTATAATTGCCGTTTATATGAATCAAAACCAAACTTAATATTTAAACGTTTTAGTGTACGTCGGTATCCGCCGCTTTATTGAATCAGATTTCATTTAATACAGTGATTCAATTAAATTGCAAAAATTCTACTTAAAGCTGTTAAAGTGCATATTACATGGATTAGTTAAGTAAAAATTGGTTATTTGAACTAAATCCCTTTTCTGAGACATATTATGCTAATAGAATTATGATTTCCTGCCACACAGATGCCCTTTGAGTTTAACTATAATACAGTGAATATTCTAATTAGTATTGTAATATTCTAATTAGTAGATTTTATTAACCGGCGATTCAAATAACCGGCAAACACCGTTATCTGAAACTCACCCCCCCCCCCCTCCCCTTAGAACCGAATTCTGGCTTCGCCACTGCAAGGGGCAGTCAAAAAGTTTGCTGAATTTCGTAGCAACTTTTTAATATTTCAATGTAATCAATTTGTTTACTACCATGATATTCTTTTACTACTAGAATTTATTACAGGCAATGCAATCGCAGTGTAGCTGAAAGTAAGAATGTGTGTGGTGTTCAGTTGGCATGCCGTCAAAGTTCCAGCAAAAGGCGAACTTCAAGTTTATGTTCAGATTAGGTAAAATCTGCTACAGATCTATTGTTAGCCATACATATATCTATATTATAAAGGCCAAACGTATCTGTGCGTAACGCATACGTCATTTTGTGATTGGCAACACTTTGAAATTTCAAAAGCAATTTCGGTTTTGCAATTTTTACTACTGCAAATTTTTAAACTTATAAACATCGCATATTTTTATTTTTTACACCATCGTATAGAAAAAAATGTACTTTTAAATGCAATACATTTGAAAACTGTATCTCAATTTATTTTTGAAATGTTAATTTTTTGTTTTGTTTTTAATACCTTTTTTCTAATTGTGGCAACAGGAGTACTCCATTTTTATTTAAAGCAAAGAAAAAAAAAAGGAAAAAATTATTACTGTATCGTTATGTTGTCATTCTCTCAAAAAGAGAAAAAAAAATGAAATTTAAATGCATGTTGTGTCAAGAATATTTTCTGTTATAAAACCCAGTGAATTTTGATGTCATTTACAAAAATTCATGTACACTTAAAAGAATATAAATAGTTCAGTATCTGTTTCAGCTAATAGCATCGAAGCTGAGAGTTTTGAATCAAAATAGTCAAATTAAAATGCCATTTTTTTTTTTTTTTTTTTTTTTTTTTAAGTGAATATAAATATGCAAGATGCTTATGTAAATTTTGGTATGGTGAAAATGATGTTGGGTTTAGATTTCACGGGGAAAGTAATTCTATGATTGTGTCAAATTGGAATAAAAGTTGCTTTGTTTCGTTTTGGAATACTGGCATAAGAGCCTTAATCAATAATTTTATCATAATAACAGATCTATTTTTTACGCCTTACATGTACGATTAAAGTTTAATTTCAACTATTTCTCAGTTATATAAATAGTATTTTGTTAACTAAAGTTTAAATATCATTTGTTTAAGAGTTAGAGTTAGCAATGTAAGGTGCATTTTTTATTGTAACTAATTTTGTAGGTTTGTTATAAATCAATAAAACAGTTCTTAATTAAGTATTTCCTTTCGTCAAAATTCGACGGGTTCTACCTTGTTTTAATAACTTTTGTAATACTGTAAAATAGTACACTTATATCATCTCTTGCCATCGCCATTAAAAAAAAAAGAATATATATATATGTATGTATATATACGGTTTATCGAAAATGCACAATCATGGGGGGTAAAAAAGTAACCCTACTAAAAGGGCCCCCTACTAAGTCTGCAACAAATTGTTGCAGCTGAAAATTACTGTTACCAACGATGTATGTAAAATTTGCTTAGGATATTATCTATAAACAGAAAAAAATGAATCCGCTAAGCATGACGATTTCTGTTTATTCCTCAAGATCAAAATGGGCCTCAAAGGGAACCTTTTAGATACCATAAAAGACTACAAAACTAACTTGATGGTTGAACTTGGGAAAGGGTGTAGAATTTTTTTTTTTTTTTTTTTTTTTTTTTTGCCAAACTTTGGTATTTTGCTACAAGAAAAAAAAATGGATTCGTTTTGATATGTAGATAGTATCTTAAGCAAATTTTATATACATCATTGGTAACAGTAATTTTCAGTTACAACAATTTGTTGCAGACTTAGTAGGGGGCGTTTAACATTTTATTCCCCATGATTGTGCATTTTCGAAAAGTCGTAAAGATTTCTTTCTTTCTTTCTTTCTTTTTTTTTTTTTTTTAATGGCGATGGCAATAGATGATATAAATGTGCTATATTACAATGTTGCAAAAATTATTAAAATAATATATGTATGGACATTAGCATAGGACATTAAAATATGAATTAAAGGGATGAAATATCCAATTCTATAACTGCCATATTAAATATAAACGAATGAAACTTTTTCAGCGATAAAATGGAAATGAAATGCATACCAGAAAAGCTGCTTTTCCGCAACACTATTATTTTATGAACTTGTGCAGGCACAAAAAGAACCAAGGCATCGTCATCAGATGTTACATTAGCTTCATATTCAAAACCTGAAAGATATAAAAGCAATAAAAGTCAGTGACAGAAAAGGCATGATCAAAATGTCAATGCATCAATTTCAAAAGATTAGTTTACAACTATAACAAAATCCAAACATCCAATAAACCAAAATTGTGGGATGAGTTACCTGCTTAAAGAATATAGAAGTAAACAGACTAATGTGAGAGATTATGTGAAATATGTGAACGATGTCGTTTTAAAGCACTGCGCCTTTAGAATACAGTAGTACTTCAAAAATTCGACATTAAGTAATTTGGCAACTTCAAAAATCCGACATAAAATTCACGTCCCAATCTTTTTTTTTTTTTTTTTTTTTTTTTTTTTTTCTAAACACGTACAACATTTGAAAGAAAAAAAAAATTGTTCACGAATTAAAAAATTTAAGATCGAAAACAACTTATTAGCAGACAGCGAGATCGCTGACGCTGTGTTATGCCGATAATGCTGGTAACAGTTCAGAGGAACGAAGACGAGGAGCTGGCAGAAGAAAATGTATCTCTAGATAATATTTGACTGGAAAATTAATACAAGCTTTAGAAACAAGACTGTATTTCCAAACTCTATATTTTCCTCTTGTATTAAATCTAAGAAAAACTTGTTAAAAAGTGATCGAAAAAATTGAAGCAAATGAAATTGTCATCAATGTTTCGAAAATTACACGAGGAGAATGATTTCCTATTTTTTTTATTAATATTTCGCAACATACAAAATATCTGTTAAAATAAATTTTTTTTAAATTATTTTTTTTCTCACGTAAATATCAATCAGATTTACATTAAATTATGAATAAAGGTACTGCCATTAATCAAATTTAAATTGAATTTTTTACTACTTTGTTGTTTTTCCAACATGTTTCATGTTATTGTTACGATAAATGTTGTAATCATAGTGCAACTGCTAACTCTGGGAAAAAATTGAAGCACACATTGGAAAAGGCTAACTTTGTTTTCAACAAATGAAAGGATTGTGTAGCGACTAAGGAAAATTCTTCCATAATCTTGATTTAACTAAAACTTAATAATACAAATTAAGTTGAAGAAATTTACTTTTTAGGATAGCTGAAAGTAAAAAGCAAATCTGATGCTTAACAAATGTTCCTAGACTCTGTAATACACTCCACACCATGGTTTGTGAATAACATAGTTCCAAAAGTATCTGATATCTTGAAATACATCAGCTATTTTTAAAATATTCAACTTATTGGTGATTATAAATGTTTTCAGATTTAATCTAAATTAGATTCTAAAATATACTTCAATTAGCATGAAAACTTAATAAAACAATATTCTAAAAATCTTTTATTTATTTTTATTTCACTTAAGAAATAAAACTGAAGATCAAGAACTTGAAAACAGACAATTTGCTTTTTACTTTCACAAAATAAATAAATAAATAAACTATAGGATTTAGTATCAAGTATCAAGAAAGTTTTATGCTTTACACAACAAAATTTGAGCATAAATGTAAGCTTGTCTGCTCTTTCATTCCCTAACCCATTGTGTAGTTTAAACTAAAGATGAGTTCGGGCTCAATTGTCTTTACCTATCATGGGATATCATTGAACAAGTGAGTAAGTGTGATCGCAGATCCCACAGAGGGTTTTGTTTAATATTTTTTTTTCAAAACAATTTATTCTTTAATTAATAAATCCAAATTGTTATTTTATAATTGTTAAATTTTTACATAGATGGTAGCACCAATAAATTAAACTTAAAAATAAATATAAAAGGAAGTTATTTATTTTAATTAAATTAAAAATGTTCAAATCAAACCATTTAAATAAAATCCAAAATTCTAAATTTTTTGAAAATGTAAAAAAATTAGAGAAGGTATAAATTAAATTTTAAATTTCTAAAAGCGAAAAAACTGTTTAAAATTAAATTTAAAATGCTGAATCCTTAATAAATCGCAAAAGTTTTTTAAATAGAAAGAAAGTTGAATATCAAAAAATATTGTGAAAGTGATGCCAGATGAACGAAATTTTATGACTTGATTTCAAAATTTTATGACTTGTCGTGTGACACGAGGTATTCAGCTGTAAATACACAAAATTGGAAGTCTCTGACTTTTACAGTTTTTATGTACGGACTCTGTGATGGACAGACAGATGGCAGAAACGAATAAGATTTCGTCAGATGAACGAAACCCCAATAAAATTAATTACGCATGATAAGATTAAAAAAAAATGTAGAAAACTTTCATTATTATCTTCTAAAGTTTTGATTCAATTTTTGCAAAATCTGAAATGACTGGACGAAATTCCGCGATGCTTATTAGATATTAAATTTCAAACCGTTCGATTGCGTAATTTTTGGGCTGTTATATACGGATCAGGCGACGACTGTAAGATACTATGTATTTATATAATTACGAACACACCTAAAGAGAACGGAAAAATTATATAGAATGTACTACTAATGTATAGGATATGCACTCACCATGTATATTATACATGTTACCAGTCAACCACCGAAATACCGGTGTTTTTTTAGATGAGATGATACCATCTTCTGAAGAACAACACTCCATTTTTCTTTAAGTAATCAAAACAATGGACCTAAAAGGATAAATTATGAATTATTAGTCATTAAAAAAATTAAAGCTAAAAATTAGATAGAATCAGCCTGAAGTCAAAAGTATATTATGCACGGTGACTTATATTATTTAATAAAGCATTTTACATTACAAACAAGAGCATAGATTATGAAGCATTTTGCGATATATTTTATTGATGCTACATTATTAAAAATATAATGAAATTGATATGAATTTTTCAAGTGCACTAAAACATGCTTTCTGTAGAATGTGGAGTTAAAAGCTTTTGTCATTCATTTTGAAGATCACACAAAAATAAACCGCTACATAATGGTCCACGAGGAAAACTGTTTGGGAGTATTTAAAAAACAATCTCATATGTTTAACATTAGCTTTCAACAAGTATTATCGTGTAAATGCTCATGTACTAAAAAAAAATATAAATAAAAATAAATAAATAAATAAATAAAAAATAATAAAAAAGGCTTGCGGAGGGGGTTAGGTACATGACTAAGCAAAATTGCAAATTTGCTGCTTACCCCCCCCCCCCCCTCCGCCTCAAATAATAGACACGCTGTTTTTACACTCTTTTATTTAACTTTTTTTTTCTTTTTGTAAAGCTGGAATTTTTTAATTGGTTTTTAAGTCACTTACCATTATGCTAGAATTAATATATATATATAAATATATATACGTGTACACAGGTGTGTATACGTATCGTAATCTTTGGAAATATACTGCTTGATGATTCTTAAATTCACTTCTTAACAACGCGAAAGTTTGACTCATTTTATGACTAATTTTTAACTGTAAAGGTATAAAATTGACAAGTCTGACTATTGAAGGGATTTGGATTCGAATACCGTTTTCCATTTTCGATAAACAGGATACTTGTTGAGATATATGAGATTCTTGTCACATGGTTGCAGATTTTTCTGCCTGCCCATGCTGTCGCTTCCAGAACTTCGATTTAAAACGCTAACTTTGACAGTGCTTTCTTAATTTGCTAGTATCAAAAAAGGATAACGCCATTAGATTAGATAGTTCCTGAACTAAAAAACTCCTAATCTTATGCGTTTCTGAAAAGAAATGAATTCAGAAATGTATAAGAAAGTAGCTTTTTTGGATTTGAGAAAATCTTTAATAAAATGATGTAGAAGTATTTTCATAAATCTACTTTTTATTATACAGATTCAAAAAGTTATGATGCTTTAGCTTTCTTCTTTTTTTCTTTTTATTCTAAACCATATAAATTTTTTAACGAATCTTAATTTGAATGTTGAAAGTCTAAGAATCTAAGTAATCGCTATAGTTGCTACTGTGTATTTTCTGTAAAATATACTGTAAAATCATTGCCTTGTGCATCATTGTATGTGCACAGAAAAAGTGGTGCTGACATCAGAAGTGATAGATATAATGATACTTAACCGCAAATTATGACGAAAATTCAGTATTCAATGTCAAATACAAAAAAAAAAAAAAAAAAAAAGAAATTTTTTTTTTATCTAATGATACCCTATACATCGTTGTATGCTACATATTATTTAAAATAAGTGTGTGATGTCAGATGTGGTAGAAAAACCCTGTTCAATGATATCGCGTTCATTATTGTACGCTACATATTAAATTCAGCAGGCAATGTCAGGCGTGTACAAGAAAATCCTGTCCAATGATACATAATACATCGTTGTATGCTACATACTAGTTAAGTTCAGTATGCAATGTCAGGTGTAAGATAACAAAAAATCCTATCCAATGTTACCTCGTACATCTTTGTACGCCACATATTAAATTCAGAAGGGAATGTCAAGTGTGAACAAAAAAATCCTATCTAATGATACCTCATACATCGTTGTACGATACATACTAGTTAAATTCATCATGCAATGTTAGATGTAGATTAAATATATATATATATATATATTCCAATGATACCTCGATTATTTTTGTACGCCACATATTAAATCCGTAGGCAATATCAGGTGTGGATTTAAAAAACCTTTATCCAATGATACCTCATACGTCGTTGTACGCTACATACTAGTTAAATTCAGTATGCAATTTCAGATATAGGTAAAAATAAATATTTCCTTAATGATATCTCCAGCATTTTTGCACGCCACATATTAAATTCCGTATTCAATGCAGTGTTCTCGCTGACATTTGACCAACGTTAGTAATTTGGCTAATTCAATATAAAAATCATTCGCCAAATGAAAAAAGTATTAACCAAATATATTCGCCGCGTAGTACAAATATATATATATATATATATATATATTTAATCCTTTAATGTACCCCCTTTTTTCAATGTGTTCTAAAATAACCTATGTTTTTATAACTGTGACAGCGATTGTTATTAATTTAATTTCAACTATACGCGACAAATATAAAAAATATGTATATATTATATATATATATATATATATATATATATATATATATATATATGTGCATATGTATGAAAAACGAAAAAGAAAAGAAAGAAAAAGCAAAAATTGAGCACTAGCAATTTGGCGAATCTAATCGCTTGTTTACTCGCCAAATGAAGAATTTAGTCGCAATTTGGAGCATTGGCGAGCGACAGCGAGAACACTGATTCAATGTCAGATGCGTACAAAAAAAAAAAAAAAAAAAAAAAAAAATCCTATCCAATGATACCACATACATCGTTGTACGCTACATACTAGTAAATTCAGTATGCAATGTCAGATGTAGATAACAAAAATCCTTTCCAATGATACCTTATACATTATTATACGCCACATATTAAATTCAATATTCAATATGAAATGCGTACCAAAAAAAAAAAAAAATCCTATCCAATGCTACCTTATACATTGTTGTATGCTACATACTAGTTAAATTCAATATACAATGTCAAATGTAGATTAAAAAAAGAAAAAAGTCCTTCCGGCAATGCCGGGAGGAAGAGGTAGCTTTCATATATTTATACATTTATTTATTTATTTTAAAGTAAGTTACATTGTTCAAAAATACTAAGCTCAAATTAGTGGAAATAATCTTATAAAATTAGTGATTTTATAAGATTGAATACTAGTTTTTGTCAAGACTGAATATTAATAGGAATTTTTAGAAATTAGTCATCTTTTATTCAACCTGGTTATATTTTAAGCGATTTTGAGCGTCACCAAATTCCACGATATCATAAAGTGTATGCCATTTTAAACCAACATGATGGATCCTTCAGATCAGACCGTTTCAAAATGTCAGCCATAAGCAAAATTCAAAGTGCTATAACTCAATCATTTTTTAAGATATAGACAAAACAAAAGGTGTTCTGGAATCATTGTTTTAAGTTTTAACACGTAAAAGAAAAATATTTTACAACTTTTATTTTTTTTGCATTTAATTTTAAATTTTAAATTAAAAAAAATTAAAATGGCCACCATTTTGAAACAAAATGGTGGATGATGCTGGTCAACGAACTCGGTCGAGACATTTGTATTTACTATGTACATACCAAGTTTCATTGAAATCGGTTCATAAATACGCGTGTTATCACGTGACAAAATCAGATCGTTTCAAAATGTCAGCCATAAGAAAAATTCAAAGTGCTATAACTCAACATTTTGTAAGATATAGACAAAATAAAAAGTGTTCTGGAATCGTTGTTTTAAGTTCTAACATGTAAAATAAAAATATTTTTCAAATTCTGATTTTTTCGCATTTAATTTTAAATTTTAAATTTTTTTAAAAATTTAAAATGGCTACCATTTTGAAACAAAATGGCGGATGATGCTGGCCAACGAACTCGGTCGAGACATTTGTATGTACTATGTACACACCAAGTTTCATTGAAATCGGTTCATAAATGCGCGTGTTATTACGTGACAAAAATCAGATCGTTTCAAAATGTCAGCCATAAGAAAAATTCAAAGTGCTATAACTCAATCATTTTTTAAGATGTAGACAAAATAAAAAGTGTTCTGGAATCTTTGTTTTAAGTTCTAACACGTAAAAGAAAAATATTTTTCAACTTTTAATTTTTTCGCATTTAATTTTAAATTTTAAATTAAAAAAAATTAAAATGGCCACCATTTTGAAACAAAATGGTGGATGATGCTGGTTAACGAACTCGGTCGAGACATTTGTATTTACTATGTACATACCAAGTTTCATTGAAATCGGTTCATAAATACGCGTGTTATCACGTGACAAAATCAGATCGTTTCAAAATGTCAGCCATAAGAAAAATTCAAAGTGCTATAACTCAATCATTTTGTAAGATATAGACAAAATAAAAAGTGTTCTAGAATCGTTGTTTTAAGTTCTAACATGTAAAATAAAAATATTTTTCAAATTCTGATTTTTTCGCATTTAATTTTAAATTTTAAATTTTTTTAAAAATTTAAAATGGCTACCATTTTGAAACAAAATGGCGGATGATGCTGGCCAACGAACTCGGTCGAGACATTTGTATGTACTATGTACACACCAAGTTTCATTGAAATCGGTTCATAAATGCGCGTGTTATTACGTGACAAAAATCAGATCGTTTCAAAATGTCAGCCATAAGAAAAATTCAAAGTGCTATAACTCAATCATTTTTTAAGATGTAGACAAAATAAAAAGTGTTCTGGAATCTTTGTTTTAAGTTCTAACACGTAAAAGAAAAATATTTTTCAACTTTTAATTTTTTCGCATTTAATTTTAAATTTAAAATTTTTAAAAAAATTTAAAATGGCCGCCATTTTGAAACAAAAGGGCGGATGATGCTGGCCAACGAACTCGGTCGAGACATTTGTATGTACTATGTACATACCAAGTTTCATTCAAATCGGTTCATAAATACGTTAGTTATCGCATGACAAAAGGTGTGGTAGTGGTATATTTTTGTAGGCCGATTATCTACGCTATGGGATATAGGCCCTATGGGGTGGGTTGCCCTCCGTGGGGGTCTTTCTAAGGGAACCTAACCCGTATTTACGCAAGGTTCGAAGAAAACCATGGAAAACTTCGAACGGTTAGGCCGACGGTCGCGATTGGGTTCGAACCCAGCACCTACCGTCTACCAGTTTGAGGTCAGAACCTCGCGGCCACTGGTGGGGCCCGCATGACAAAAATCAGATATATATATGGTTATATATATATATATTACAAATTTAAATTTTTTTTTCGCCAAAACTAACCTCTATACTATCTTAATTTTCTTATAATAATATTCCGTACTTACTTCAAATTATTAAATTAAAATCTTATTTCTAGATCTAATCTGTTAATCTGTGTGCAGACGATATAAATTCTTAATTTGCCTTAAAAAACATGATTCCAGTATGCGTAAATTTAAAAAGATGGCTCTAAATTAAAAATATTCTTAATTAAAACTTTATTTCTTAATATTCCAAATAAAACTGATTTCTTCTATGTTTTTATCAACCCTTTTTAAGAAATTCTTATTAAATTTATTCCAAAACCATACCTTTCAAAAAATATCATTATTTTATTTTATCTATTTATTTATTTTTCCGCCGTCAACGATAATGTGCATATTAATAAATTCATTTCTTTTCTTTTTCTCTTAAAATTAATCATGTATAAAAATCGTCTGCCTAAGATATTTAAAATTCGGAGTCAATTATAAATTGGTTAAATAATATTTTTTTTAAAATAAATTTATCGTCTGTTTAAAATAGCCTCGTAACTGGACAAGAATTCTGTTTACATAAAAGAATGATGGTTTGAGGTTACCGAATGTTCCAGAACTTTCTTTTCAGTTTAAAAGGGGGAAGTCTCGAGATGAAAAGAAGATTCTGAAGATTTCTTGGGTTGCTTCTTCGATGAGGACAGCTCGCTGAAATAATGATGGAATTTTTGCAACAAGGAGCTTTTCCTTCCTCATTATCACGAATTTAATAAATGAATTTACAGCAGCCCATGACTAATTATTGGATCTTCTACATTTATTTATTATTTTTGTTTTTTCCCTCGCTTGCCATGACTGCGTGTTTCTGTTTAACCAGTGGAAATAATTCGAGTTCTCCTGAAATCGTCACAACTAATCGAAAAGTCGCACAGGATAGGTAATGCCTGTGGTAGTGCCTGTTTCGGATTTTGAAATGAATCTACTGAAGAAGTAAAATGCTATGTAAATGAATCTAATGAATCTACTGAAACGAAGTGATGACAAAAATATGAATCGCCGAAAATTTTTCCCGCCAAGGTTGAAAGTGTTATTAAGCAAGAATTGCCATTACCTTTTGATTCCTCGAGTGAATGTAACAGAGGAGATTTTAATGTTAAACAGCTTTCTGTCCGAGTGGTTTGAAAGATTTCTTCTAAATATCTCGTGAATTCCTGAGGCCTGATATTCCACCTTTTTGCTGTTTATGTGTAACTGATGACTCAAGATAATCATGGTCATAATAACAATTTTTGAAAGTTAATGATTTCAAAGTGGTGAGTATGTGAAAGGTATTCGATGAGGAATTTAATGAAGATTGGATTTTATTGAAGATTGTTCTTGAACTGTAAGTTTATTTTATTAAATGTTTTGATTATTATTTCTATTCTAATTATGATTGATGGAAAGTATTATTTATTTATTTATTTATTTATTTATTATTTTATTGATGAGAGTAATTTGAAGTTAATTTATTAAATTACTAATTTATTTATTATTCTATTATTTATTGTATGTTATGGATCTGATATAGTAATTTTGAAAAAATATGTAATTGATAGAAATTATTAACTTTGAAATTTATTGCGAATGATTTTACGATCGGGATTTAATAAAGAAAATAGAAGTGCTTCATTTATTCTAATGAGTAAGAATCAAAAAATTATGGAAGATCCTAAGTTCGTACCGTTTGACCCGAGTTCTGGAATGAACATTTTGTCGTGGTTAACTTATTTTGATACAACATGTGAAAAGGAAAAGAAAAATCTAGAATGGAAATTTAATTCTATTGCGCAATATCTGAAAGGGGAAGCGCAAAAAATTTATATCAATGACTGTTTAAATTGTACGGATTATGAACAAATTAAGAAAATTTTGATAGAAAGATTCATTCAATTAGACATCCCGAGTTTTTCTGATTTTTCAAACCTGAAATTAGATAATTTAGACAATTTAGAAACTTATTTTCGTAAGAAAGTGGAAATTGGTAGGAAATTACATCTTAGTGAAAATATACTATTACAAGGTTTAACTGATGGTTTAAAACCAGAATTCAAAAACAGTATTATTATAAATCCTCCTAGTAGTACCACAGAATGGTACCGGGTTGTCAAACAATTCGTGGAAGTTTCCACCCCACTAGTTTCAAACCAAGTAATAAATCAACCATCAGCTAGACAAAATTTTCAACCTTTTCAACCAACTAGGCCCTGGATTCAGCCAGTTAGGCCCAATAATACACCTAGGAATTGGATTCCCCAAAGGCAATCTCAGTTTCAAAGACCTAGAGTTTGTCAAAATAATTATATTCAAAATTCATACCCTTCAAGACCTTGTAGGATATGCACAAATAGGGGTGTCAGTAATGCTTTTCATTCGGAAAGAGAATGTATTTTTAGGAGTGAGTTGCACTCCTCTGATACTCTTCCAAGTAGCTCACAAAATAATTCTCATAATATTTGACTATTATTTGTGTATGGATATACAAATAATTATAATTTACCATGTGTTGTAGATACTGGCTCAACTATTGCAATATTGCCATTTAAATTTGTTAAAAAACTTAATGCTAAAATTGAGACTATACCCTCAATTACCATTGGTCAGGCAAAAGGATTCTTACATATAAATAAAAAATGTAGTGTTCTTCTAAAAGTGGGTAAAATTAAAAAATATGTTAACTTTTTAGTATGCAATACAAATTTGGATTACGCTATTTTGGGTTTAAAAGAATGTTCTAAATTTAAATTAACCATAGATTGTAAAAATTGTATTGTAAGGCAGGGAAGGAAAATTATAACTAACAGTATATCCATACATAATGAGAGATCCCTTCATTTCAATACAGTAAATATGGACCAAGTACAACAAAACAGGGATCAATCTAATGAATTTGTAACCTCTGAATATAAAAAAGATATAAATTAAATACTGGTAATACTGTAGCAATAGATAATTATGATAATGAAACACTGAATGTAAATAATCATGATATAGAGTTACAATCTACTTGTGGAAATATTATGAAAAATGAAGACTGTGTTGAATATGATCACGCAATTAATGTGCATCCTGATTATAGAGGTTCCATGACTCTTCAAAATTTTCGCGATAATTCGGACTCAGATTTAACTGGGGAAATAAATTTAATTCAAGATGTAAATTTAAGGGAATTAGTTCATATTTATAGTGATATTTTTGCAAAGCATAAATATGATGTGGGTAGGATTAATATTGAACCACAACGCGTTATACTAAACTCAGACCTACCTATATCTTTGAGGCCCTACCGAACATCTCCTCTAGAAGAAATAGAAATAAAAAAACAAATTCAATCATTGTTAGCAGCCGGACTGATAAAGGAAAGTAATAGCCCCTATTCTGCCCCTGTTACACTAGTTATGAAAAGAGAGGAAGGTAAAAAAACGCGATTATGTATAGACTATAGAAAATTAAACGCAATAATTAAAAATGATGCAGAACCCTTGCCCCGTATCGATGGAATTTTAGATAAATTGAGTAGTGCTCAGTATTTTTCAACTTTGGATTTAGCCTCTGGCTACTGGCACATACCAATACATCCATCCGATACAGAAAAATTAGCATTTGCAACCAATTTTGGACTTTTTGAGTGGCTCGTGCTCCCTTTTGGCATAAAAACGGGCCCTCCCATATTCAACAGAACCATTCGAAGAATCCTTAATAAATATAAAATCGACTTTGCGTGCCACTATTTTGATGATATTATAATTTTCTCTTCCTCTTTAGAAGAACATTTAAACCATTTAGCTCAAATTTTTAACATTTGCAAACAAGAAAACATTAAACTTAAACTTTCTAAATGTAAATTAGGCCAAAATAAAATCAATTTCTTAGGTTATGAAATTACTAATGGAACAATAACACCAGCAAATGCCAATATTGAAACCATCAAAAATTTAAAACCTCCTTCCAATGTGAAAGAGTTACAACGATTTCTAGGTTCCATTAATGTTTACCATAAATTCATAAATAAATATGCTGAAATTAGATATCCTCTAAATCGATTACTTAAAAAAGACACAATATGGGAATGGAACTCAGAGTGCCAGGAGTCTTTTGAAAAATTAAAAAATTCTTTAATTGCTAAACCCATCCTCAAAATTTATGATCCTAAATTACCTTTACATATGTTTGTAGATGCCTCTCAGATAGCAGTAGGTGCCGTTCTAAAACAACCTGATAAAGATAATTTCTTACATCCTATTGCTTATCATTCTAGAATTTTGAAGAGTTATGAACAAAATTATTTCATAACTGAATTAGAATGTTTAGCTATTATAGATACTCTTGACAAATTCTATCATTACTTTCATGGTGTCAAGTTTACAATTCATACGGACCACGCATCTCTAGTATGGTTAAAGAGTGTTAAAAACTTAAGAGGTAGGCTTTTTAGATGGTCACTCAAACTTAGTATGTTTGATTATGAGATAAAATATGAAAAGGGTTCAACAAATGTCGAAGCAGACATGTTGTCACGAAATCCTGTTTGTCATTTTAATCAACATATTAGTTTATTGCTAGATAGGAAAGAAATTATAGAGATGCAAGACAAAGACAATGTTTGTGACAAAAAATATAAAAAAGAGAATGGAATTATTATAGTTCAGAAAAAGGGATTCAAAAAAATTGTTGTACCAATGTCATTAAGAAGAAAATTACTCCATATTGCTCATGATAATTTTGGACATTTAGGAATTCAAAAAATGCTTAATTTAATATCTCCCAACTATTATTGGCCTAATATGACAATAGACATTACCGAATTTGTTAAACATTGCGATACCTGTCAGAAAAATAAAAAACCAAAACAGAAAAGATTCGGCTTATTACAAGCTATGCCAGCAACAGATCAACCTTTTGAATGTCTTTCTATTGATACTGTTGGTGGATTTAACTATTACAACTCAACAAAAAAATTCTTACACATAATAATAGATCATGCAACTAGATTTGTTTGGGCTTTTCCCTCCAAAAATGTTACCACTGAAACATACACTAACTGTTTAAAACAAATTTTCAATATCAAAGCACCTCAAAAAATACTTAGTGACAGGCATAAATCTTTCAGATCTCCAAGGTTTAAGAAATTCCTTAGAAATCATCATGTTCAACAGCGTTTTACATCTGCACATCATCCTCAGACCAATGGAAAAGTAGAGCGAGTTAATCAGACTATAGTTACCAGGCTTAAATGTAAAGTTAATTCCACTTCTTCTAAAATACCTTGGACTAGATTATTAAACCAAGTCATCGAAGAATACAACAATACGCCCCATTCTATCACCAAATTTCCACCTGCCTATTTATTTTATGGCCTTATGAATCTCCTTTAAAACAAAACTATTACCCATCAGTAGACAAAGCCCTCAAAATTGCGAAAGCGCGAACTCATGAATTTCACCTTAAAAGTAAAAGACTCTATGATCGAAATTTTGTTGAATGCCCATTAAAAATACAAGACTCTGTAATTTATGAAGAATTTAAATACCCTAACACTCGAAAATTAGAACCTACTTTCTCTGGACCATATAAAATTATAAATAAACTTTCTGATGTAACTTATGAAATAGATAAATTTAATTATGAGACAGGACAGAATTCCGTTATTGTGCATGTTTCTAAATTAAGACCCTATTTTTCACCCGAAGATTTTAAACTGTTTCATGAGCAATCCAAAAAACAAACAAAACCTCACTAGATCAAACTAAAGTCAAGACAATAGATTAAATTTACCATAAAAAAACCATAATTTTCAACATCAGCGGGTATGTTCTTGGAGCGCTACAAGAATATTACTTGTTTTTGGGAGTTTTTGGGATTAAATTGGGCTTCTTATGCAGGCATAAGGTGAACACTTTGATTGTAAAAGCTTTCAAATTGATGTTGATAAATTAATTTTAAGGGTGTTTAAGTCTAACTATATTTACTCATTTATTTGACATTAGTATTACTCTATTTATTCAGCAGATATTATATGATAATAGTTATAAAATCTAATGATTCTACTCAAACCTATAACATAATATGTGATTTTCAGTGATTGTGAAAACTACAGATTAAAAGTTTTTCAAAAAAGCACACTTTTTTATTTCCATTTCTCAATTAAGAATGACACCTTTTATTCCTATTGTATTTTATTATTAAAGTTCATAAACCATGTGTGGATAAAACATTATTCTACATTTGGCATTGAAAACTTATAACCAAATTTGACAATTTTGTAAAAGAGTATCAGAGAGGAATTATTGTAAGGAAATACTGGTTGAGAGTCCATTTTCTAAGTAGTTAGATTTAATTTTATTTGGATTTTGGAATTATTATGATTTTTTTTATTTATACTTTTGGCTAGCAAAAAATACTTTCTTATGCTATTAGAAGATAAGAAAATTATTTAGTTGCTATGTAATTATTTTTATCCTCAACCAATATTTTCCCTATCAATAATAAACAAATAGTGATATTTTCTTTTGATTATACTCTTGTTTTACTATTATTATTATTATTATGATTTCTATGATGAAGTTTAGTATTAATTATACTCTTATTGAAAAATATTAGGATATGGAGTCTTATTTTACTATTACTTATTATTGTTGACATTGTTATTATTTAAATTTTTCTATATTATTTATTATTGATATTGAGAGTGATGCTATTTATTATTGAAAAATTGATATATTATTGAAAGATGTTGGATCCAACATAACATAAAAAACAAAGCTTAAACTAGATTTGGAGATATTTAATTAAAGAGACTGTATTCACTGGACATTGAAAAAGACTCTTTTATATATTCTTGAAAGACTTTTTTCATTTAAAGGACTTATTTAAAATAAACTATGCATTAAGTCATTGTAGTTATTTAAACTTCCATGAGAACGAACTTTTATTGTTTTTATTATATTTTTATCTCTTGCTTATTAATATTCATAACTTATTTACTGTTAGGTAGATTTCGTATGAAATACTACCTATTGCATTGTCTCCCATGTTGGAATTTCTGAAAAATTTTTGCGGATCTACACGAATCATGACTCCTAGACCTCAAAACTACCATCAGTAAAAAAGTTTATATCTATCTATCTATCTATCTATCTATCTATCTATCTATCTATCGGTGTATATCACTTTCTTCTAGACACGATAACTTCCATAATTATGCTCAGATCTTCATCAAACTTTTACATAAAATCAAGGGGCATAAAATCTCGGTTAAGTTCGTTAATCGGCAAAATCGGACCAAGGGGGTGGAAGTTAGGAGGGTTTTTGTGAAAACAGAAAAAACGCGATAACTTTTTAATTAAAATAGATATCGAATCGGTTTAAAGTTTATATTACTTCTAAAAAATGAGGAAAAAGTTTATGCGTGACAGATTTTTGATAAAATTAAAAATGGGCTCAAGGGGCGAAAAAAACATGGTTTTTGGGAGAAAAAAATTCATAACTTCGTCAATTCTCAAGATATCAAATCCAACTAAATTTTATATAAATGTACTTAATATTATCTAAAACTTTTGTATTTACAAGTTTTTGATAGGACTAATTTTTACCGATGAAAAAAATTAAAAACGAAAAGAAAAAGGGGGGAGAAAAAAGAAAAAAACCCATAACTTACTCAATTCTTAAGCAATTAAATCTAATTAAATTTATTTTATATCTTCACAATAATATCTACAACTTTTATATTGACAAGTTTTTCATAGAACCAATTCTTATAGCAAAAATAAATTAAACAAAAATAGGAGTTGGAGAAAAAACCTCAAATCCAAACTGCTTATATTCTGACTCATTTTAAAATTCATTTTTGATTTTAAACGCATCCAAATGACAGATCCTCTTATTTAGCAACTATATAATGCAACTTATTGGCCAATTTTTTGATAAAGGCAGAATATATTTTTAAAAAGGCTGCCAAAAAAGGTATTTTGAACAGATTTCCCGAAGTTTTCATCATTAAAAAATTCATTAAGTATAACAAATTGCGTTTTTCATGAGTCATTTTTAAGTTCATTTTTGTTCTCAAACCCATCCAATTTACAGGTCCTATTATTTAGGAACTATATAATTTGACGTATTGGCCAGTTTTTTGATAAAGGCAGAATATATTTTTTAAAAGGCTGCCAAAAAGGGTATTTTGAACAGAATTTCACGAAGTTATGGTGATTAAAATTTGAGGAAATTTAAGAAATTGCGTTTTTACCGAGTCATTTTTAAATCTTTTTTTGTTCTCAAACGCATCCAATTTACAGGTTCTTTTATTTAGGAACTATATAATGTGACGGAGTGGCCAGTTTTTTTTATAAAGGCAGAATATATTTCAAAAAAGGCTGCCAAAATGGGCACTTCGTACAAAATTTTCCAAAGCGAGATGATTAATGAACTGTGGGTATTCAGGTTATTTTATGACTCATCTTTAAATCCAATTTTGCTCTGACACGCATTCAATTGACAGTTTTTTGTTATTTAGGAAATATATAATGTGCGTATTCGTCGATTTTTTGATAAAGGGTGAATATATATATTTTAAAAGCTGTCAAAGTAAGCACTTCGCAAAAAAATTTCCCAAAGCGATCATGATAAAAGAATTGAGGTTGTATTCAAATAAGAAATTGTTTATTTTATGACTCATTTTTAAATTCAATTTTGCTCTCAAACGCATTCAATTGACAGTTATTTGTTATTTAGGAACTGTGTAATGTGCCGTATTGGTCAGATTTTTGATAAAGGCTAAATATATATTTAAAAAAATCTGTCAAAGTGGGCACTTCGCACAAAATTTCTCAAAGCGATCTTGATTAAAGAATTGTGGATGTATTAAAATAATAAATTGGTTATTTTATGACTCATTTTTAAATTCAATTTTGCTGTCAAACGAATTTAATTAACAGTTTTTTGTTATTTAGGAATTATATAATGAGCATATTGGTCAATTTTTTAAATAAAGTAAGAATATAATTCAAAATATATTGCCAAAATGGGCATTTAAGTAAAAATGGGCTTTTTTTTTTTTTTTTTTTTTTTTTTTTTGAGATGAAAACATTTCGAAATCTACCTCCGCCTATAGGCCATGCCGAAAGGGATTTTATTATATGTATTATCTCCTATGCACTTACAAATGGTAAGTGATGTTGTAACATTATTGTATTTCTTTCAGGGAAATGCTCCTACCTAAATTTAATTCAGAATTATTTTCTCTTAACTATTTTATTTTAATCGCTAATATTTTTTATATTGCGTTAATTTTCTTTTCTTCCATCTCTTTTCCATCTCTTGGCTTCCTGAGTTTGACAGTTTTATTCCAAAATTTAACTTTTCTAAATTATTATATTTCTGTTGTCTGAACTTGTAGTTTTATTTAACTATCAATTTCATACAAAGTCTTGGGGAGGGGGGATAATATTACAAATTTAAATTTTTTTTTTCGCCAAAACTAACCTCTATACTATCTTAATTTTCTTATAATAATATTCCGTACTTACTTCAAATTATTAAATTAAAATCTTATTTCTAGATCTAATCTGTTAATCTGTGTGCAGACGATATAAATTCTTAATTTGCCTTAAAAAACATTATTCCAGTATGCGTAAATTTAAAAAGATGGCTCTAAATTAAAAATATTCTTAATTAAAACTTTATTTCTTAATATTCCAAATAAAACTGATTTCTTCTATGTTTTTATCAACCCTTTTTAAGAAATTCTTATTAAATTTATTCCAAAACCATACCTTTCAAAAAATATCATTATTTTATTTTATCTATTTATTTATTTTTCCGCCGTCAACGATAATGTGCATATTAATAAATTCATTTCTTTTCTTTTTCTCTTAAAATTAATCATGTATAAAAATCGTCTGCCTAAGATATTTAAAATTCGGAGTCAATTATAAATTGGTTAAATAATATTTTTTTAAAAATAAATTTATCGTCTGTTTAAAATAGCCTCGTAACTGGACAAGAATTCTGTTTACATAAAAGAATGATGGTTTGAGGTTACCGAATGTTCCAGAACTTTCTTTTCAGTTTAAAAGGGGGAAGTCTCGAGATGAAAAGAAGATTCTGAAGATTTCTTGGGTTGCTTCTTCGATGAGGACAGCTCGCTGAAATAATGATGGAATTTTTGCAACAAGGAGCTTTTCCTTCCTCATTATCACGAATTTAATAAATGAATTTACAGCAGCCCATGACTAATTATTGGATCTTCTACATTTATTTATTATTTTTGTTTTTTCCCTCGCTTGCCATGACTGCGTGTTTCTGTTTAACCAGTGGAAATAATTCGAGTTCTCCTGAAACCGTCACATATATATATATATATGTCAACATTTGAACGGAGGGTGGTTTTGGGGTCTGGGGGTCATGATCGGTGAAAATATACCAAAATTTTCCGGAAGTGCTTTCCTCCGGACGGCTGCAATAGGTAGCTTTTTACTTTTTGTAATGAAAGCTACCTAAAATCCTATCAAATGATACCTCGTACATCGTTGTACTCCCATATTAAATTCAATATTCAATGTCATATGCATACAAAAAATTTTATCTAATGATACCTTATACATCGTTGTACACTACATACAAATTAAATTCAGTACGCAATGTCATATGTAGATTAAAAAAATTCTATTCAATGATTCGTAAATCTTTATATTCCACATATTAAATTCAGTGGGCAATGTCAGGTGTGGAGATAAAAATCCTGTCCAATGCAGTGTTGATTTCAGGGGGTGGCCCGGGGAGGGGGACATTTCCTCCGGAATAATAAAATGTCCCCCCCCCTCAAAATGTGACATTTTGTCTTTTCAATGGTTAAAAAGTACAATGTCCCTCCTCCCCCTGGAGCCTTCCCGGAGAAAAGTGTCTGAATTAACGCTGGTCCAATGATACCTTATACATCGTTGTGTGCTACATATTATTTAAAAAAAGTGTGTGATATCAGGTGTGAGTAAAAAGCCCTTTTCAATAATATCTCTTTCACCGTTGTGCGATGCATATTAATTGAGAAAGAGCGATTTTCGCAACAGAAACAATGTATACGAGTTTGCGTTTCAATTCCATTAACTGTATTCGATCTTTCGACAAAATATTATTTTTCACAAATATCAGGCATAAAAGTGGGAAATGAGAAAAAAGGTGGACATTTTTTTCCATCTACACAGCGGCCCTAAACTCTTATACTTGAAACATCATTTTAACAGCTACTTATACAATAAAATTAAATACAACTGCACATACGATTGCTTTTTTTTAATTTAAATTTTTTTTCTTAAAAAGCAGGAATAATACTAACTAGTTGGATGTGTCAATCCCAAAACTTTCTTCTTTCTCATAAGTACATTTTAATATTTAAAAAAAAAAAAAAAAAAAAAAAAAAAAAAAAAAAAAAAACGTGGTGACCCCAAAGTTACCCACTATCAAATTTTCCCGAAAATTTGACCTAGCTTAATGAGATTCTGGTATCCGAAAAGCCTAAAATGCAAAATTAAATTAATATTCTAAGAAAATGAGCTTAGTAGTGGCTCATGTTGGGTAATTTATACTAAAACCTAATAAGCATCTATTTATGTCAAGACCTAACAGAATCTGAAATTTGATGGAATTTCGTCCATTAGTTCTTGAGATATAGTTATAACAAAAAATTTACAAAACGTAGCACAGCAACACCATATCTTGAACAATTTATGCCAAAACGTAAAAAAGCGTCTAATTATGTTATGGTGTAAAATAATCTGAAGTTTGATGAAATTCTGTGCATTAGTTCTTGAGATATAGCTAGTTTAAAAAAAACCGTGTAAAATATAGCACGGCAGCACCATCAGTTGAAGTATTTATAACAAAACGTAATCATCGTGTAATTATGTTATATTTCATTTTGTAACAAAATCTGAAGTTTGATGAAATTCTGTAGGTTGGTTGTTGAGATATAGCTATCGAAAAAAATCGTGCAAAATGCAGCATAGCTGCACCACCTGTTGCAAGGTTAATACCAAAATGTAATCAGCGTCTAATTATGTTATATATTCTAGTGTAACAGAATCTAAAATTTGATGAAGTTCTCTGCATTAGTTCTTGCGATATAGCTATCGCAAAAATCGTGCATAATGTAGCATAGCAGCGCCACCTATAGGGCAGTTCACACCAAAACCTTATCAACGTCTATGTATCTCAAGGTATCGCGGAATCTGAAGTTTGGTGAAATTCTGTGCATTAGTTCTTGAGATATAGCAATCTTGAAAATCATGAAAAACGTAGTATAGCAGCGCCACCTGCAGGCCAATTTTCACCAAAAACCAATAGGCACTAATTCATATCAAGATCTAACTGAATATAAAATTTTATTAAATTTCGGGCATTAGTTCTTGAGATAGAGCGCCCACAAATTTTTTGTCACATACAGACAGACAGACATACAGACAGACAGACAGACGGACAGACTCACAGACAGACATTTTCTAAAAATAGTCAAAACGTGTTCAGGACCTTCTAAAACGTATAAATCCGTCGAAAACCGGAAGTCGAAAATTTTCATGAATCCAATACTTTCTTCTTGTAAAGATAGAAGAAAGTAAAAAGTGTAAATCCAAATACATATCTCGTTTAGCTTTAAATTCCTCCCTTCGTCTTTTTGTTTTCTTTAAAAAAAAACCCCTCATTGTTATATTGATCTCTGCTTCAAAAATACATCTCAAAAAAGATATCACAGGAATAATTGAAAAGTGTTGAATAAATAGTACAAAATATTCAACTCCAAAAAGAAACTTCCTTTCACTTTGAATTTCTAAAGCTGATTTTTCTAAAGCTTCTAAAAAGCATTTCTAAAGCTTAAAAAAAAAAAAAATCTTGAAAGACATTTTAAAAAACTTCATTTACACGATTTTCAAATACAGTCTGCTCTCGTTAATTCGAAATCGGATAATTCGAATCTTCGTTTAATTCGAACTAAACATGAAGTCTCGAAATTTTCAATAGCAGAATAATGTTAAAAGTTTCCATTAATTCGAACTCATATTCTCTTGACTTCGTTTAATTCGAGCTAACGAGATTCCGATTTATCATTTTTCCTTAATTTCTCCAAGACTTCAAATCCTTGAAATAACTTTCTTTCTTTCATTTTTGTCTGAATTGTTCTGAACAAATATACATAAAAACCCATGCGTTTGACAACCACTTTTTGTAGTGCCCATCTATTTATCAATGACAACTCCAACCCATCTTGGTTTGTACTTATCATTGTGCGCGCGGCAGCGCGCTACAATAATATGATTGAGCGATGGTGCACACGGATTTTTCAATTTTTCTTTTTGCAATAACTAACTAAATACTTATCCAATTTTGATGATTTTTTTTTTTAAATGTTCGTCTGACCAAGAAGCACAACATAGCACAAAAATTATTTTTTTTCATGGCATACTGTAGGTGTACTGTAGAGTATTCTGAAAATCGGACAAAAATTTTGTGTCACAGCACTTTTCTCGAAAACTACTAAAGATAAAAACTTAATTTTTTTTTTTTTAACTAAAGACAAACTTTTTATCCCGGGGTAGTCATCGAGAAAACGTTATTTCGCTGGGCGGTTTTTCTGAAATTGCGTATTTTCCAAACTTGGTCATAAATGGGGTATCTAACTTTCTATTGCAGATAGAATGTTGCGGTAAAGTTTATTTTAAAGATTTTGCGATGCTAATTAATCCTGCAAAAATTCATAGCTTTACGTTAAACAGTTTTTTTACAAGATGAAATAAAAGAATGGCAGTCATCAATCTAAGGTACTTGTGATCATCGGAGAAAAAAACCAGTTACACCATTCGATTAAGCATAAAAAAATACAGAATGCTTTTTTTTCTTTTATTTTTAACTTAATTTTTTAACGAATTATGAATTTTTTTGAAATTTTTGACATGCTGATTTTTGTCATTTTTTAATGAATCATTTACTGAATAATTATGCACGGTGTCTAGCCCTGGTGGCTGTTAAATTTGATTTTTAATTTTAAATTAGGCAATTTTTTGCACCATACCAAATTTATATTTTATCCATTTTTTTCATTTATTTATATTTTGTTTTTAGCACAATGGCATCAATGGCAAAAATGCCTGGCATACCTGTCAAATATTGGGGCCCTGTACTTTAACAAAGTGTATTTACTATAAGTATATACCGTATTTATTCTAATAGAATGTGCCCTCTAATAGAGCGCGTCTTCTAATAAAGTGCGCACCTTGGTGCTGATTGAAAAAATAAATATGCGGAAACGATATAGTAGATAAGTAGAAAACGATTACTTAAATGCATTATCGAGGATTCTCATCGATCAAAATAGAGTTATTCTATCAAAGCGATGGAGTGGCGATGCAGCAAAAGTTTCAAATTTTGAACAATGTACCACTCCTGTAAACTATAGCGCCAAGGATATGCACACTGTTAAAAATCTGCTGCATTTTGCTGCAACGCACTCCCCTGCTTGTATAGAAAACGGTTACTTGGCCGTGAAATGGCGCTTTCTCATTGGTTGGAATAGAGATATATACAAGTGGTGGAGGACGTTGCAGCAAAATGCAGCAGATTTTTAACAGTGCACTGTTAAAAATTTGACCCATTTGTTGCAGAGTCACTCCACAGCTTTTATAGAATGTCTCTTTATGGCCAATGAGAATGCTCCATAACACAGTAAAGCAATCGTTTCCTATAAAAGCGGTGGAGTACGTTTTTAATAAGTCCGTAATAAATACGGATTAAGAAAACAAAGAAGCATGGTTTTTGTATCAAACTTTACTCTTGCATAAAAAAAGTTCCTGTTTTTGGCAAAAATAATGGATATTTGAATGAAAAATCTATTCTTTGAAAGAATTTATTATTTTATTCACTTTAATAAAAAACTGATTTTTTTTTTTTTTTTTTTTTTTTTTTTTGAAAACCACCGTAGAATTTTGGTATAGAAAAACCTGTTTAAATTTTTTTTTTTAATTTGTAACACCAGAGTATTAGAGTATGTAGCCTTTTTTAATTTCAATACAAATAAGATTTTGTTTTCTATATATAAAATACAAAACAAGTTGTGCAGTATCCCTATGGAATATGGAAAAATAGAAGGACTAGTGAAAAATGCTCCAAGGAGCAGTGCAAAAGCAGAATATGATTTTAATTGAGCATTAAAAAGTAATGGACAAGTGCTTCTGTTAATTACTGAGCATGAGGAAGGATAAGGGATCCCTTCTTGGCTACAACTCACTTCAATGCCAACTTTGAAAAAATCATATTTGCGCTTTTTTCGTGAAAACAAATCAGTCGCAGTTACTATAAAAATGTATAGTGTAAAGACGTAACCATTAAAGATGCAGCTTAATCTATACTAATATTATAAAGAGGAAAGATTTGTTTGTTTGTTTGTTTGAATTGAATAGGCTCCGAAACTACTTGACGGATTTGAAAAATTCTTTCACCGTTGGAAAGCTACACTATTTTCGGTGAACATAGGCTAATTTTTATTTGATTTATTCAAATATTTTCCTTAATAATTCAAAATTTCAGTATTTTTCATACAGAATCAATGAAAAATTTTCCGATAAAAAATAACCATTTTTCTTTCGCGTTGCCAAGAAAATCAAAAAACTGGAATAATTTCTCTTCGGCAATTAATTTTCAGTTGAACAGTATCCACATGAAAAATTAAAATAAAAAGAATTGAAAGGAAAAAAAAATGTGACGTCATACTTGGAAAAAAAAGTATTTTATTATATAGGACGCACGAATATTGGTTACGTTAATAAGAGGTTCTCTGCGAAAAATGGCGACATAATTAGAAGTAAAGTGAACGAGAAAGAATTAAATTATTAATAAAATATTTGATTTGAAAAAACATGTCGTCATACTTTAAATAACATAGGAAGTATTTGTTAAAAGTTACAATTTTGAAGTATATTTGTTAAAAGAACAAGAAGCATGGATAGATGTAACTAATTAAAAATCGGTAAATAATGGCGTCACATCTATACCAATATTATAAGGAAGAAAAATTTGATTGTTTGTTTGTTTGAATTGAATAAACTCCGATAGTACTTGACGGATTTGAAAAATTCGGTACTACTAGGTTATCCCGTCGACCAAAAAAGTATCGCCAAACTATAAGATTAAATAGCCAATAATGGATGATCGAGAATGTCACATTCAATGACATTAAACACGATTCACGTGTTTAAAATGTCATTGATTTTTACTTCGAATTTTATTTGTATTTTTATTAATATTCTACTAATTATTTATTTATTTTTTTTTTTTATTTAAAATAAAAATTACGTCAATATGTACAATTTGGCTATTAGTTTGGCGATTTGTATAATTTGGCGAAATTGGTCGACGGGATAACAGAGTAGTACCAAAAAATTCTTTCACCGTTTTACAGCTACACTATTTCCGGTGAACATAGGCTATATTATATTTAAAAAAAATAGGGATCCTTACTAAAATGCCAATAATGTAACCCAAGGTGTAGAAAAATTAAATTAAAAATTCTTACATTGCGTGCGCTGCGAACATTATTAATTATAAAACAGAATAATATACTACGACTTTGCAGTACGTATAATTATCTACAAAAAATGTCGCGACAGCATATGGCTGTTATAGTTACGTCACAATAAATGTTTTTTTTTTTTTTTTTTTTTTTTTTTTTTTTTTTTTTGTAAAAAAAAAATAATTAAAATGCCGTCTCAGTAAAAGCTTTTTTTTTTTTTTTTTTTTTTAACCTTGGTATTAATCCTTATGGACATGGGACTGGACGACCTGCTCTACCCGAAGCAAAGCGAGGGCGGGCCGCTAGTTAGACATAAATGTAAAGGAAGGCGACATAATGCCAGATACCTAGTTCCTGCAGGTATCACATTCATGCACTGCCACCAAGCATACGGGTCAATCCATTTCAAGTGGTCCAGAAAATACTTTTTTGGTCGCTCGACCATTTTTAAAAAATCTGAAATTTTTTGTACAACAACCCTAACATGACGGAAGTTCAAAATGACCGTTCTTTTAATTTTACTATTTTTTGTTTGTGCATGGCGGCCATCTTTGTTTCATCGTGTGCAGCGATTTTCTCAGATACTAGGATACACAAAACTGTAAATATCTCGTCTTCTATTTTCTCAATTGAAATGGGGTTTGCAGCATTTTGTTCAGAATAACATAGGCTAAATATATAGTGATAGAAAAATTTTGAAAAATAAATTTTTACAGGTGAAATTTTAGCACAAAATGTACGATTTTTTCCAAAATCTATCCGTTTGCAAGAGGAAAATTTTCATGCAAGACAAACTGTCAACCTTACACAATTTTTTCTACAAATAGGTCAAAAGTACGTGTGCTCATACACCAAGTCCCAGATCTGGGAGTTAATTTCTCTTTGCAAAAAAAATTCCGAAATTCGTCAAAAATTTCAAAAATCGCACTTTTTAGGCTTTGATATCTCTGGTGGGGCACGAGATAAAAATCTGAAATTTTGGCCTGTGATAGTATTGTGTAGTAGCATTATGTACAAAAAATTTCAAGAAGGAGATTTGACTACAAGCTGAGATATGACATGGAAAATATGTGAAAACAATACTATCAAACTACACAGGCCTGCAAATTGAGAGTCATAACTTCCTCTCTAGAATTTGAGAGCTGATTCTAGGGTATTTTGGTGGGCTGAGTACGAATATGTACTTAGTTTTTTTCCATCACCTTCAGATTTTTCAAAAAAGATACAGATAGAAAATACAAAAAAAAAAAAAAAAAAAAAAAAAAAAAAAAAACAGAAATTTTCACATAAAAAATATATATTTAAAAAAGTACATTACTTTTAATATAAAAAACAACTAAAATATAATAATAACTTATTACTGATCTAAATTACATGTAAATTTTATTTGTGGAACCTGATCCTTTTTTCCTGGTAGCTTCGGTTGTACGATTTTCGCTTAAATTTCCGGTTTGGATCGTCGCGCTTCAACAACCAGCAGTAGTCCGCCATCATGCTAGTATTCCATCTTCCTTGATACCGGACTTCTAGCTCTTTCAAATCTTGGTGAAATCTTTCGCCTTGTTCTTCGCTAACGGCTTCTAGATTTTCTGGAAAGTAACAATCTCTACTTATTAGGATCGTATTCAATGTCGTACATTTTCGTCAAGCCTGGAATATCTTTAGAGTACACTAAATCTTGATATTCAGCGAAGAATGGAAAAAAATCTTTTCCTCTGTGACGGTACCATGAAAATGAAGTACCAGGTGCAAGCATATTTCTTTCTTTTAATCGTGATCCGAGAAGTTCCGCTGCATCTTTGGTGAGATTCAAATCTCTTGTCAAGTCGTTTAAATGTGACTGGGAAAAGAGCTGACACTCGTTAGAATCTACTTGAAATTCAGGATCAGGCTGGTATACATCCTGTTCATCTGTATCACAGTCAGAATCTTCAATTTGTATAGTCGAAAACGGGGGCAGCACCATTTTTGAATCGCCGAAAATTGCAGGTGTAACTGATGAGACGTTTGGATAGTTTATGTCCCTTTTATTTTTAGAATTGTATCCAGTTATGTCACAACAACAAAAGTAGCAATCTTTAACATGATCTTTAGGCTCTCTCCATAGCATAGGCGAAACGATTTTGAAGCTATTTTTCTGTCCTTTTGACCACTTGCGAAGTTCTAATAAACAAGTCGTACAAATTTTATGAGGTGTCCAAGTTTTGTCTTGGTTACTTAAAACGTATCCAAAATAACTTTTGTAAATATTTTTCACAAAGTCTGTAATGCTGTATCGTTGTTTTTTTTATCATAAATTTCCCGCAAATATAACAAAAACAATTCGGAGAATTTAAACAGCTTCGCGATGACATTTTAAAGGTTATGTTGCAAGATGCGCCCTTCAACTGTTAATTTTCTAAATCAGTGCGGGTACTTATACAAAAACCCTTTGGTTTATCTTTATTACACCCTTTTCGACTAATATTTACAACAATTAGGTTATATTACCAAATCATTATGTATTAATGAGCTCATTACTAAATTAAGCCAAAATGACCAGTTTTCAACATGGTTAATGTGAATTACTTATACTTATTATGTAGTAATTAACAAATTACTGTTTTGAAGCAATTTCTATGTCACCTTACACTAATTAAATGCAATAAAAATTAAGCTGAAGTAATTTAATGACGTTTTATAAATTTTAAAATGTAGACGCTCAGACATTTTTCAGCAAAATCTTAAATATTCAATATAAAAAAATCCTGACGTGATGGAATTTTTTTATTATTTTTCTCGTAATCAGCACATCAGAAACTATAGAAAACGTTACTCAGATTTCAAAGAGGAAAACCATTGCAGACCTGTGCTATTGTAAACCTACTATGTAATTGTACAACAAGACTGTCAACCTTGCACAATTTTTTCTACAAATAGGTCAGACGTGTGTGTACTCATACATCAAATCCCATATCTGGGAAATAATTTCTCTTTCCGAAAAAAAATTCCGAAATTCGTCGAAAATTTCAAAAATCGCACTTTTTAGGCTTTGATATCTCTGGTGGAGCACGAGATAAAAATCTGAAATTCTGGCCTTTGATAGTATTATGTAGTAGTGTTATGTACAAAAAAATTCAAGAAGGAGATTCGACTACAAGCTGAGATACGGTGATTAAAAAAATGTTAAGAAATTCTATTACGAGTACATGAGATCAGTCTCTTTTATTACAATATTTACACAGAAAATATCGTTTGTTGAAAACAGTTAAATAATAAGCATTTAATTTACAAAATACTATATATGCTCAACAAAGAGCTTAACAATATTTACGAGAGATGTTATGAGTTCGACCAGTTACTGTTATCAGTTCATCAGGCTGTTCTTTCTAAAAATTTTATTTGAAGCCCTCCCAAGTCTTGTCATCCCTTGTTAACTTGAATGAAATTCTCTAGGTTTAATAATTAAAGCCATATCAACTCGATCAGTTGCAATTCATTGTCTGTAATTTACTTTTCCTGAAATGTGTTCCGAGTAAAATTGTTGCAATAGCATTTCTAGTAGATTTGTTCATCTGGACAAATAGTGTATTGGCTTAGCATACATTCTGAATTGTTTAAATCACACAGAAGCATTTGAAAAAGATATTTGTAATTAACATTTAACTTTGTACCATAAATAATTAATTTAAAATTTTGGAGGTATGAACAATTACATAGTATGTTACAATAGTTTGGCAGTATTGTTTTCACATATTGTCCATGTCATATCTCAGCTTGTAGTCAAATCTCCTTGAAATTTTTTGTACATAACACTACTACACAATACTATCAAATGCCAGAATTTCAGATTTTTATCTCGTGCTCCACCAGAGATATCAAAGCCTAAAAAGTGCGATTTTTGAAATTTTCGACGAATTTCGGAATTTTTTTCGCAAAGAGAAATCATTTCCCACATCTGGGATTTGGTGTATGAGTACACGCACTTTTGACCTATTTGTAGAAAAAATTATGCAAGGTTGACAGTCTTGTTGAACAATTACATAGTAGGTTTACAATAGTTTGGTAGTATTGTTTTCACATATTTTCCATGTCATATCTCAGCTTGTAGTCAAATCTCCTTCTTGAAATTTTTTGTACATAACGCTACTACACGGTACTATCATAGGCCAAAATTTCAGATTTTTATCTCGTGCCCCACCAGAGATATCAAAGCCTAAAAAGTGCGATTTTTGAAATTTTTTACGAATTTCGGAATTTTTTTCGCAAAGAGAAATCAACTCCCAGATCTAAGACTTGGTGTATGAGTACACACACTTTTGACCTATTTGTAGAAAAAATTGTGGAAGATTGACAGTTTTCCTTGCATGAAAAATTTCCGCTTGAAAATGGATAGATTTTGGTAAAAATCGTACATTTTGTGCTAAAATTTCACCTCTAAAAATTTATTTTTAAAAAATTTTCTTACACTGTATATTTAGCCTATTTTATTCTGAACCAAATGCTGCAAACCCCATTTTAAATGGGAAAATAGAAGACGAGATATTTACAATTTTGTGTATCCTAGTATCTGAGAAAATCGCTGCACACGATGAAACAAAGATGGCCGCCATGCACAAACAAAAAATTGTAGAATGAAAATAACGGTCATTTTGAACTTCCATCATGTTAGGGTTGTTGTACAAAAAATTTCAGATTTTTTAAAAATAGTCGAGCGACCAGTGCTGGACCACTTGAAATGGATTGACCCATACCCTAAGTGTATAATTGCACAGAAAATTGATTTGTAGTATAGTGCAGAGTGAACAGTGCAGTTAACATCAGAGATGTAGTACAGGCTATACGCCGTACACCTTCTGGACTTTTTAATAGAACACCATATACCCTCTGTTTTTCAAGAAAGCTTATAGTATACACATTCTAGAATATCCCTCTGTTTAGAGCATATATCTTATGTTATTTTTATGACTACACCCCTGGTTAACATCTAAAGCACAGTGGAAAATTCTACTAAAGAACCGCAAATTTCTTTTATATGGAAAAAGCGCAAATATGATTTTTTCAAAGTTGGCATTGAAGTGAGTTGTAGCCAAGAAGGGATCCCTTATCCTTCCTCATGCTCAGTAATTAACAGAAGCACTTGTCCATTACTTTTTAATGCTCAATTAAAATCATATTCTGCTTTTGCACTGCTTCTTGGAGCATTTTTCACTAGTTCCTAATTCCTTAATTAGTTTATGTATTAATCTTATTTAATATTAAGTCATATTCTAATGATAACAGTCAAAATATATTTAAAAAATACTATAACATCAATTTCTTCGTAATAGTATCCCTTTAAATATGTTTTCATTTCATATTTTTCTTTAATTCGAACTCTGGATAATTCGAACATTTCTTGTGGTCCCGACGATTTCGAATTAACGAGAGCCGACTGTACTTATATGATATACGCTCAACTTTCATTTTATGTTCCTTTTGAACAATAATTTAAAACTTCCTCCAAAGATTTGAGTAGACAAAATGTCCTATTACTACAGCCCCTCCCCCCCTCCCCCATTACCCTTTCAAATTCTTCTTTGCATTTTGAATCAATCCAGAGAATGCACAAAACTGCTTTAAAAAATGTGGAATTCCGGAACTCTTTCATGCCTGAAATATGTAACAAATTTAACAAAAATAATTCACAAAATAGGGATCAAAAAGAAAAAAAAAACTTCATCACTCCCTGGACAATTTACAGCCAGATTCTACAAAGCTTAAATACAACCAGAAAATTATTCCATTATCCCAAAAAACGTTCTCCATTATAAAATTCCAAGAAAAGACATGCCTCAAATATAGACGATTCCTATTCAAATATCCTGGTTCCATAAAATTCTGCGCTGATTCTAATGTGCTTTTGAATGGGGGAAAGAGGAAACGAATATTGCGAAAGATTTCAAAAAATCGATAGTAAAATATAGAGTTGGAAAGATATTTTCAGATCCAAGCTAAACTTTTTATACTGATGTTTGCCAGGGATTGAGATATGGAGGAGTGTAAAATTACATACAATGTTTAAACCATTTCTATATCCGAAATTGAATGAAACTAGTTGGATGTGCTAATCCCAAAACATTCTTCTATCTCATACGTACATTTTATGTTTTAAAAATTAGTTACACATGTTAATACTTTAATAATATTAATACAATACTATAATAACTTTGATTTTCATCATAAATTTCTGCTTCACTCAATTAATCGGAGTAAAAACGAGTTAATGTGGATCATGATGCTTATTAAAATTAATAGTTTTTCCTTTATTCTGTTATCATCAGTTGTTTACAAATAGCCGGCTTAGCAGAACGCTCGTTCCCGTCTCGGCACAAGTCGATAGACAATAGAGCGACAGGCAGATTTTTTTCAAATTCAAGGAGGATTTCCTTGCCATACCCAAAAATAATCATATAAAATTTTTTGGTACTACTCTGTTATCCCGTTGACCAAAAGATTATCGCCAAATTCTAAGATTAAATGCCAATAATGGATGACCATGAATATCACGTTCAATGATATTAAATACGATAAAGGTATTTAAACCGCCATTGTGTGATTTTTTTTTTTTTAATTTAGGGAGGCTTTGCTTGCCATACATAAAAAACTTAGTTTAGTTCTATGCATAACTTCAGACACTTTTTGATGGCAAAATAATGAAAATGACACAGACGAAACCACACACTTTTGAAAAAAAACAAAAAAAAAACAGGCTTTTTTTTTTTTTTTTTTTTTTTTTCTTCAAATTCAGGGAGGGTCTGCTGACTATAACCAAACACTTACACAAAAAATTTCGTTCAATTCTATGCATAACTTCATACAATTTTAGGGGGAACAATATTGGAAATGGTACAAAAATCGCTATTGCAGCGCCCCCTTTCGGCGGAATATTTCAAAACTGAAGGAGCATCTGCTTGCCAAAAGAAAATTCACAAAAATTTGGTTCAATTCTATGCATATCGTAATACACTTTTTGATGTTAGAATGGCGATATAGGGGACATACAAACACAAGGACAGACAGATATTTTGTAAAAACATGTTTGTTCGAAACTCCGACTCCTAAAACGCGTTAATCCGTAGAATACCGGAAGTCGAAAAAAATGTCGATTACAACACTTTCTTCTATTGAAGGAAGAAAGTAAAAATAAATAAGAACAAAAAAAAAAAAAAAAAAAAAAAAAAGCATGCATCAAACACAGATTAAATTTTAGACTTCGCCCACTACACTGAGACAGTTTCTGGGGAAAAAAACCTTTAAGGTGTAGTTTATTTTTTCAACAATTTTGCCTATTTTTTTTTTTTTTTTTTTAAGGTTCAAATTGTGAACTTACAGTACTTCAACATTGAAAAAAAAAAAAAAAAAAAAAAACTTGGATTTTAAAAAAATAATAATAAATAAAAATTTGTAATTTAACAAATTTCAACGAACATTTGGAAAATGATAATTTCAAAGACTAAAATTTTAGATTTAGAAATAAATTCTATATTTAATAAAATAATAATAATAAACATAATTTTTATGATGATAAAAACGTGGCTTACATAATAACAGAGACATATATTACGAATGCCATGGATTAAACATTAAAAATCCTGGAGCAATCATAAACAAACTTTAAATGAAATTTCAGTTTTACAATTTTTGGTACTGCGAAATTTTAAACTTCTAACCATCGCACATTTTCAATTTTATATTTAAAAAAATGTACTTTAAAATGCAATTTGTTTAAAAGCTGTATTTCCATTTGTTTTTGAGTTATTAATTCTTTTGTAGTTTTTAATACTTTTTTGTCATCGTGGCAACAGAAGTATTTCATTTCTGGACATTAAACATGGACCAATCCGAAAATGAATAAAATTCGGACATCACAAGCATTCAGATATGCTTCAGATATTTCTATTCTCGACCGACAGAAACAGCCATTTTGTAGATGGTTAATAGCTGCATATTTAATAACTTTTTAAGTTAAAAAATGCATTTTTAAAAATCCTTACTATTTTTTAAATCTCAATACTTTAGCCCATTTTTTAAAAAGACTTTGAAATGTATATTACACAAGGCTGCGTATGGATTTTTACATATATCTAATATTACATTTAATATAATTTTTCGACTGATACATATGGTGCAAAATGATGAAATCTAGCACATCTTCATGTACTTTTGTATTTTTTAAAAATAACAAAGAACCTGAAGGCTAATTCCAAACACAGATTTATCATAAACATGATAAAGAATGTGTACAAAAAAATTTAAATCTCTATCTCAAATGCAAAATAACATTAATAATGAAAATGAAAATCTTAGCGCTTTGAAAACATGAGAATGTAGAAAATATGAACATGGAGGAAGAAAAAAACACGTTTAAAGTTTTCGTTTGTGTAAGAAATTGCGCCGGTTGGAAAGACATAACTGGGACGTCACTCTCACTTTCCTTAATTTTACACTATCATTTTAACCCTTTATCTACCGCATTATGAATTCATGAAAATTTTACATTCTAAAGCATTTTACGTAAATTATTTAAATTAAATTAAAAGATTTACATAATCATTTAATATATATTTGAAGGATTTTAGAAGGATTAATTAAGTTTGAATTTACGGAGATTTTGAGCAATTTTTATAACCCCACTCAAATCTTTTATTTTTAATTATTTTCTTAGTATTTTGTAGAATTATAAAATGTACAAATAGGATGTTCTTACTATATAAATATAGAAATATTTCCGCATCGAAAAATCCGCATCCCCCTTCCTCAGCGCCAAGAAAGCTGGAAAGATGCAAAGTAATTAATAAATAATTCTTTTAAAAATATTTTTGTTTTGTGTAACCAATAATTTTTTTGGAACAAGATTTATAATGTATCTGTAACTCATTCTAAACAGTATTATAACTAACTGACGTTTTAAAAGGATTTTATAATAAGTTATTTTAATGGTACTTATAAGTATCGTCGGTAAATAAAGGGTTAAACTCATTCAGTGTATGAAATTGAATTTTATCCAAGTGTTTATAATATACTTTAATTCATGCTTTTGGTAAAACTGTGCAAGAACTTCACACAAGTTAGAAGTCCCTGAGATTTATATGTCCTTTAAGAAAAATTGTACTTTTAAACATGGCGCTAACTCCATTAACTCTGAAAGCGGCCGAGAGATTTTGATACATGTATGCACTATATGGACAAAGGTGACCGGCCACTTACGATTTTTATTGTTTTGTTAAATATCTAGAAAAATATATGAGGAATTACCCTGAAACTTCAGGCGTGTATACAAAATCATATATCTCCGTGAGGATTTTTTCCCGAAATCCCATAGGGGACCGTCAACAAATTGAAAAAGAATGAATATCTTTTGTATAACAGTGACAAAACTATAATGTAGCAAAAGTGATCAAACTGAAGATTATGATTAACCCTTTAGCTACCGACGGTACTTATAAGTACCATAAAAATTACTTATTATAAAATTCTCTTAATATGTCAATTAGTTGTAATACTGTTTAGAATGAGTTACAAATACATTACTTTATTTTGTTCCGAAAGCATTATTGGTTACACAAAAAATATTTTTTTAAAAGGATAATTTCTTTTTCCTTTGCATCTTTTGAGCTTTCTTGGCGCGGAGAGATGTCGATTTTTCGATGCGGAAATATTTCTATATTT
Organism: Maratus speculifer; assembly: GCA_964019185.1. Taxonomy (NCBI): domain Eukaryota; kingdom Metazoa; phylum Arthropoda; class Arachnida; order Araneae; family Salticidae; genus Maratus; species Maratus speculifer. The sequence continues at coordinate 252,018,747 of OZ025298.1, forward strand.
ATATAGTAAGAACATCCTATTTCTACATTTTATAATTCTACAAAATACTAAGAAAACAATTTAAAAATAAAAGATTTGAGTGGGGTTATAAAAATTGCACAAAATCCCTGTAAATTCAAATTTAATTAATCCTTCTAAATTCCTTCAAAAATTTATTAAATGATTGTGTAAATCTTTTAATTTAGTTTAAACAATTTACGTAAAATGCTTTAGAATGTAAAATTTTCATGAATTCATAATTCGGTAGATAAAAGATTAAGTGGCTTATTGCAATAAACTGTGTTCATTTTTATGAGGATAGCATGCATAGTCGTAAAGAAATTAAGGTTTTCATAAACATAGTCCCAAATTTTTCCAAGTTTTTTGCTTATAATTTCCAGAGTTCTTAACATAAAATAATGTTCTCTTCAGAAATTACGACAGATAGCATTGTACACAATACCCTGTAATCAAATTAAAAAAAATAATAAAAATAAAAATTGTATGAATAATGAGCAGGTCTACTAAATAATTTTGCACTGCGCATGTCTGAAATCAATCAAAGTATAATTTGCATAATGTGTTAGCTAAATGTATCGAGCTACTTTTGTGAAGGTCTCAAAAATATAGTTTGAAAATTCTGAAAATTATTGTCGATAGAATAAACTCAAAATCCGTTATTTCCAAAAGGACGCAAAAATATGAGGAGTTGTATCCAAATACAGTAGTACGTGCAATTATGTATGTTGTATTGACACTAATCAATGGATATATGGAAAGTGAATACTTTTAATTGTGAAAATAATCGTCGATAGGAATAAGCTCAAAATCCGTTATTCCCAAAATGACGCAAAAAGATGAGCGGCTGTATCCATATATTCATTTATTAATGCCAATACAGCATACACAATATTGATATAGTTACTATATTTGGATACAACCCCTCATCTTTTTGCTTTATTTTGGGAATAACATATTTTGAGCTTATTCTGTCGACGATTATTTTTAGAAGTTTCAAGCTATGTTTTTGAGACTTTTACAAAAGTTGCTCTATACATTTAGCTAACACATTATGTAAATTATATTTTGATTGCTGTGACACATGCGCAGTGAAACATTATTTAGTAAATTTGCTTATTTTCCCTACAATTTTTATTTTTTTTAAATTCTGGTTGCAGGGTATTATGGACAATATTATTTATCATATTTTCTGAAAAGAAATTTTTTTATATTAAGGGTGTATTCTAATTAAAACTGCTTTTTTTCCGATTTATTTTTAAATTCCTTTTTGCTCTCAAATGCATGAAACTGGCAAATTCTCTTATTTAGAAAGTACACAATGTGCCGTGCTTGTCGATTTTTTGATAAATGCAGAAAATATTGCAAAAAAAAAAAAAAAATGCTGTAAAAGTGGGCATTTTAAACCGAATTTTCCGAAGCGGGAGTTTTGGGAACGACAAAAATGGTCGTACTGAGAAAGTAATTTATCAATCAAGTTCTAATGAATAGAGCGAAAAGTTCAATCACACGGCACTTTATACATATCTTCAAAATTCTCCACAGCAAGTTGCATGATTCTACTGTTTAAAATGACTCTGGAAATGAATCGGAAAATTTTGAGCTGTTGAAGATGAAAATATATTTTTTCGAATACACCCTTAAGAATTCTACAAATTATAAGCAAAAAATATGGCAAAATTTGGGACTGTTATTATGAAAACCTTAACTTTTCAACGAGTATAGATAATATCCTCATAAAAAATCCCTGTCGGATGGGCCTATAGGAGGAGGTAGATTTCGAAGAGTGCTCATTTCAACAAATATATATATATAGCAGCCAATACCCGAAATTGGCCAATTCTAGAACTGGCCGGCCAATTCGCGAATTGGCCAGCAACGTTAAAAAATGACTGGCCAATTCTAGTATTGGCCAGCCAATTCGCGAACTGGCCAGATACAATTGGCCAATTCGCGAACTGGCCAGGTGCGATTGGCCAATTCTCGAAATAGATATAAGCACTCGGCTTAATCATTTCTAACATAAAGTGTCTATGAATTCAAATAGTCTAGACGTCAGCCTGTCCGTCATCTAACTCGAGTAAAGTTTCCGGTTAACTTGTAATTGTCATCATATTTGGTTTATCAATTAATTTCGATATTGAAAGGGAATTGTGTACTATTTTTGGTTGATTTAGTTGGGTACACAAAAATATTTCGTTTCTATATAATCGATGAGAATCTTTTTTACTGTACATTTTAATGTTACATTATCTTAATTACAAAAAAATTGGTACCTATGCATCATAGTTCGGATGTTGGCCAAGGCTTCCCGGCCAGTTCGCGAATTGGCCGGCCAAAACCCGAAATACGCTATTCATTTCATGTATTTTGGGTTTTGGCCAGGAAACTTGGCCAGTTCGGGTATTGGCCGGTCAGTTCTAGAATTGGCCAGGCTCCGGGTATTGGCCGCAACATATATATATATATGATTAAAGATAAACCCAGTTTAATAACTTCATTTGGCCGTTTATGAAAAATTTTTAATTTCATTTTTCTGCAAAAACTGGTTTTATCAGAATCATCTTAAGAAAAATTCAGCTCAAATGCCCATTTTGACAACATATTTTGAAATATATTCTGAATTTATTAAAAAATCGACCAAAACAGTACATTATACAGTTCCTAAATAACAAAAAACTGTCAGTTGAATGCATTTGAGAAAAAAATTGAATTTAAAAATGAGTCATAAAATAACCGATTTGTTGTTTGAATACATCCTTAATTCTTTAATCATGATTGCTTCGGAAAATTTTGTGCGAAATACTCATTTTGACAGCATTTTTAAAAATACAAAAGACTCTCGTTAATTCGAAATTGGATAATTCGAATCTTCACTTAATTCGAACTAAACATAAAGTCCCGAAGTTTTCAATGGCAGAATAACGTTAAAAATTTTCCTTAATTCGAACTCGTTTTCTCTTGACTTCGTTTAATTCGAATTAATGAGAATTCCCATTTTTCATTTTTCTTTTCTTTCTCACGGATTTCAGATCATTTGAGTAAGTTTCTTTCTTTGATTTTTGTGAAAATTGTTCGAAACGAGTATACATATAATACAAAAGAGAAAAATCCATAACTCCGTCAATTTTTAAGATATCAAATCTGATTAAATTTATTTTACATCTTTAAAATATATCTACAACTTTTATATTGACACTTTCATAGAACCCCGTCTGTCCATCAGTGACGCTTTAAATTTTTCTTCCATTGTGCTTGTTATAATATTTTAATTAGTTTATGTATTTATACATTCTAATTTAAGATTAAGTCATATTCTAATGATAACAGAAGAAATAAATTTAAAAAACACTGTAATGTTAATTCCTTTGTAATATTACCATATTAAGGATGTTTTCCATAATTCGAACTTCGGATAATTCGAACATTTCTTGTGGTCCCGACAAGTTCGAATTAACGAGAGTCGATTGTATATTCTATCTTTATCAAAAAACTGGCCAATGCGTCACAGTATATAGTTCCTAAATAAGAGGATCTGTAAATTGGATGCGTTTGAGAGCGAAAATGGATTTTAAAACGAGTCATAAAAAACGCAATTTGCTATGTGAAAACTTCCTTAAATTTTCAAATCACGAAGACTTCGGGAAATTCTGTTCAAAATACCCTTTTTGGTAGCCTTTTTTGAAATATATTCTGTCTTTATCAAAAAACTGATTAGTGCATCACATTATATAGTTTCTAAATAAGAGGATATGTAAATTGGATGCGTTTGAGAGCAAAAATGGATTTAAAAACGAGTCAGAAAAAAACGCAATTTCTTATTTGAACACTTCCTTAAATTTTCAGTCACGATGATTTCGGAAAATTCTGTTCAAAATACCCTTTTGGTAGCCCTTTTTATAAATATATTCCGTCTTTATCAGAAAACTGACCAATGCATCACATTATATGACGACCTCAGAAGCCAAGGGGTACAAGTGACAAAATGTCGATTTGGAGTAAATTGAGTTTAAAGATAATTGATGTTAAATTGGAACATCAATAACAATTGACTAAATTGAAATAGGAAACATCTGCTTGTTGCAGTCTAATCTTTGAACTCTCATTTCAAACACTGTTAAAAAAATAGAGTACAATTTTCTTTAAATGTATATTTAATCAATATTGTTTGTTTTTCGAAAAAAGTGGTTTATCTCTATAACTCAGCAAATAATAAGAAAATGACCTATATTTCTTTACCTGAAATGAAAAAAGCATATTTCCAGATACCCTGTGCACTTAACTCAATTTTTTCAATTTTGTCACTTATACCCCTTGGCTTCTGGGGTCCTCATATAGTTCCTAAGTAAGAGTATCTGTAAATTGGATGCATTTGAGAACAAAAATGGATTTAAAAACGAGTCAGAAAAAAACGCAATTTCTTATTTGAATACTTCCTTAAATTTTCAGTCCCGATGAATTCTGTTCAAAATACCCTTTTTGGTAGCCTTTTTTAAAATATATACTGTCTTTATCAGAAAATTGACGAATGCGTCACTTTATACAGTTTCTAAATAAGAGGATCTACCATTTGGATGCGTTTAAAATCAAAAATGAATTTAAAAAAGAGTCAGAATATAAGCAGTTTGGATTTGAGGTTTTTTCTCCAAACTCCTATTTTTGTTTAATTTATTTTTGCTATACGAATTGGTCCTATGAAAAACTTGTCAATATAAAAGTTGTAGATATATTTTAAAGATGTAAAATAAATTTAATCAGATTTGATATCTTAAAAATTGACGGAGTTATGGATTTTTCTCTTTTTTCACCGCCCTTTTCCCTTTCGTTTTTAATTTTTTTCCTCGGTAAAAGTCGGTCCTTTCAAAAACTTGTACATACAAAAGTTTTAGATAATTTTAAGAATATTTACAAAAAATTTAGTTGAACTTGATATCTTGAAAATTGACGAAGTTATGAATTTTTCTCTCTCCAAAACCCTGTTTTTTTCGCCCCTTGAGCCCATTTCTAAATTTATCAAAAATCTGTCATGCATAAACTTTTGGCCCATTTTTAAGAAGCAATATAAACTTTAAACCGATTCGATATCTACTTTAATTAAAAAGTTATGGCGTTTTTTCGGTTTTCACAAAAATGCTCCCTATTCCGACCCCCTTGGTCCGATTTTGCTTATTAACGAACTTAGCCGATATTTTATCCTCTTTGATTTTATGTACTAGTTTGGTGGAGATTGGTGCAGAATTATAGAAGTTATCGTGTCCATAAAAAAGTGATATATATATATATAGAGAGAGAGAGAGAGATATATATATAAACTGGTGCGATTGCAATAGGTAGTATTTCATACGAAATCTACATAAAATGAACACAGTTTATTAGAATAAGCCACGTAATCATAATCTGCAGTTTGGACGCTTTTGCTACATTAGTTTTGACAGGGTTATGCAAAGGATCTTCGGTCTTTTTCAATTTGTTGATAGTCCCCTATGGGATTTGGAGAAAACATCTCCTCAGAAATATATGAATTGTTCTATTCTGTTTAAGCACTTGGAGTTTTAGAATAATTCCTCATGTATTTTTCTAGATATCTAACGTCTAAAATCGCAAGTGGCCGGTCACCTTTAGCCATATAGTGCATTTATCTTTCCTAATCGCCTTCACGTGATAGATTTAAAAAAAATCATGCTTAAAAATAAATAACCTTAAAACTCACAAAGAGTATGTAAATTGCGATATAGTTTTTAAATAAATTGTGGTACAGTTTTCAGTCAAATTGCATTTGAAAGTAAATTTCTCCCCCCCCCCCACCTCCTCATTCGGTGGTGCAAAAATTGAAAATGTGCGATATTGGTTTCAAATATTTCCGCATAAGTCAAACTTGATCATCTGCTGTTGTCAACATCAAAATATCAAAAGCATCAAGCACGGACATGTTTGTCCTTTTATAATATAAATAGATAGATATATAGATAGTAGTATTGTAGATAATGTTAAGATAATACAGATACATAGATTGTCGATCTGTTTGCAACTACTACTTATTTAAAAATTCTACATTTTGAAAAACTTCACAAATTTGTTCTACATTCTTCGCTCTAAAAATTAGCAAATTATCATAAGCTGAATTAAAAGGAAACTGCTATATATATTTAAATTCATGAATAAAGACAAAAGTTTTTATTATTATTATTATTACTATTGTTTCCTTACGTAAAAAAAGGGATTTCCAGAGTTTTACTTTTTACTTGGTAGTGCAATTTAGCAACATATTTAATTCTTTTTCTCAGTCCCCATAAAACATAACTGCAGATTTTTTTGTAATATAAACGACTTAATATTTCTTTTATTTAAAATAATTTTTAAAATATTCTACATTGAAATTTTATTTTATTTTTTTAATGTTTAATTTTGAAAAAAAAAAAAAAAAAAAAAAAAAAAAAGTTTTTTGACTTACATCCACTGCGCGCAAGATTGTAGCAAAGCTATTGGCTCAAGAGCCCCCAATAATATTAATAATGATGTAAAAATAATGTATCTTGAACTTATACTTCATTTGAAAGCAATTTAGTTATATATATATTTTAAATTCAAATTATAAAATTTTGAAAATATATATATATATATATATATATATATATATATATATATATATATAAATTTTTAATTGAAAAATTGCTCATTTTAAATAATTAATGCTATTATAATACTAAATTTAAAATGTACATTATTCTTTAACTTAAAATTAAGATATATATCAAGTTTCGTGACGAAGTTGTTTTATTATTTTTTCAGAAATGTTGAGCGCAGTCGATACAAGTAAAATAAAAATTTTATTCAAAATGAAACATTAAAAAAATTTCAATGTAGAATATTAAAAAATATATAAGTAGAAGATATATTAAATTGTCTATAGTAAAAAAAATATGTATTTATGTTTCATACGAATTGAGAGAAAAAAATATTAAATACAACATGTTATTAAATTGCACCACCAGCTAAAAAGTAAGACTCCTGAGACCCCTTAATGGCAAATTATTTATGACACTAGCCGCCTTTGCGACCAGTTTGGTCTCCCTTGAATGTATACTAACAAGGAAGGTCTCCATACTGGGCATACTCAGATTTTTTTGAAAAAAAATACTAATTAAACTACTCATGTATGTAATAAAGGATCAGTGAAAATTAACGGCGGAATTGCATTAGAAAACATGTAAAAAAATAAAATACTTTCGAATATTTGGCGTGAAAAGAGGAAAGTGTCACACGATTTGGCGAGTAGCACATTTTTCCGCCAAAAGCAAACGATTTTAATGCAACTGAAACATTTTGGATATTTAGAATCCGTGTAAATGAATTTAAACATAAACAATGAGCGAGTTTAATATATTACATACATATATATGTATTAAATTGCATGTATATATATTATTTGTTGGTGTAGTTATTTAATTTACCTCTGAAAAAAATATTTTCATATATAAAAAATTCTTATTCAATAAAATTACTTTCGTACATTTACGCATATTCAAAAATAAAAGCCATGTTTTCATAGCAACAAAATCGAATTGACAATGCTCAAATGAACTTTGAACTTGAAGCAATTTTAATTAATTTAAATTTGAATTTCGTTTTAAATCTCAAATGTTGATGGTTAAATTTGAATATAAATACATATAAATATTATTATAACGAAATCATACTTAAAACAAACTAAAGCTGACAAAAGAAAAGATATTTAATTTATCTAAACACATTTAACATGAAACTTTTTTCCTTTAAAATGCATTTGACATGAAAACATTTTTTGAATTTGCTTTTCATCGCCAACCGACGATAAATCGCCAAATAACGAAATTTTTATTATTTTTTTTTTACGGACAGGGAAGGGAGGTTCCGCCGACATTTTTTTTTATAAACGTATATATCCTCATAAGAAGAACATTCTGTAGTTTTTTGAGATTTTTCGGAGTATGCCCGTATAGAGATCTTCCTTGTCAGCATTAAATCATATTGCTTTTATTCATGATTTATTTTAATTGCTCATTTTTTTCCAAATTAGAAGATTCTGCTAGAGAAATAGACACAGGTGTCATATACACACCACATTGGCGCGATTGCAATAAAATGGCAATTATATGTGCCTCACATGGTAACCTGGCTATTGTTATTTATTTATTAATCAACTGTTTGTTTACTTTTATTTTCTTTTTTTTAAATGATATATAAATTGTTTTATTCTATAATTATTAACTAAACTTTTCTTAAATTATTATTTCCTTTTTAAAATAATAGAAATTAGTTAAAAAATATGTATGTAATTGGTATTTGAAAACGAAGTTTTCGCCAAACTGGCACGAGAAAAATAACGCGTTAATGTGGTACGTATATGACAGATCAAGAACTCAGTATTTTTATGCTAGCCCGGTGCAGATAATTAATCGCCAAATATTGTACCCATGGCATTTTTTTGAATTTCACTAATTATTTAAAATGCAATAATTTAATCCTTTCATTCATTTAATTTATAATACATAACTTTAATTTGAAACTGAAAAGTTTAAAATTCATGATTTTTATTTAAATTTTTTTTGAGTAAAAAGAACAGAAAAAAAATAATGATATTTTGAAGATTCATTATTGCAGCGAAGGAACAAAACATAAATAAATCCAATTTACCACAGCCTAAATCTTACCAAAGGACTTTTGTTCAGTAACCCATAAGATGTGTTTCATTTAGATGTTGCCATTAAACAATTAACAAATAATCGTGATGTTTGTGCCACATACGTTAGTGTAATATATACATAGATTTTTGATATTTTTACTAAGATTTCATATTTGAAAAATAAAACCAGAACCATTATAAGATAACTCCTGCGTCAGTCCGTTTGTCACAAGCCATTTCACTTCTAAACTATGGAAAGTTCAAATTGGCTGAAGTAATAAAGGTTACTGACTTTTATTACTGATTGACCTACATGTTTATAGAATATTAGTTATTCACAAATATATGTAAGGGAAATGTAGAGGGGCTAATTAAGTTACCTTAAAAAAAACGTATTTTTTCTTCGTATATCGTGTGAAAGCTTCTGTAACGGCGAACTCAAAAAATATTTCTTTTAATTTTAGACATTGTATTTTCGTCGGGAATGTAATACAAAAATATGCCGCCCCCCCCCCCCCCTCTAGCGATTACATTAGGTTACATAGTTTTTAGAAAAATCGTATTTTTCTGCTACATACTAATTTCGATTTGCGGGCGTTCATCAATGGAGTTAAGACCAGTGGAGTTTAAGAGTTATTTCATAATTAGGTAGTCAGCTATTTAAGGAAATTCATATAAACAATCCACTGAAATATTGTGGGAAATCCTTTATAGTAAAGCTACTTTTATAAAGCTATATCTCTCTATTTTTCTCAATTTTAAATAATTTTTAAATAAGCATGCGTGAAAGATTCTAATTTTTTTTATTTCATAATTTGGTAGACAGCTATTTAGGGAAACTCATACGAAAACTCCATTTATATATTGTGGAAAATCCTTTATACAGGGTGTCCCCTCTCAACGGTGGCCAATGGCTAATTTCTAAACCGTTGGTCATAGACATATAGTTCCAATTGCAAAAATACTTTAAAAAAGGCAAAGAATTGTTTTTTAAGCGATTTTGGTCAAATAAATGTTTTACTAAAAAATTACGAAAATTAAATTTTTATACGGTCCCCCGGTCCTATAAGTGATATTTAGTAAAATTTTTTCAACACTGTAGCAAGTAATACAGAAAAGGTCCCATTCATGTAACATTAAAATTGACCGAGTTATGAAACTTTAAATTTCATGACTTAAACCACTTTTCTATAGCTGAAAACGGATGAGTTCGACAGAGCTTTAAGGGAACGTACACTAAGTGCTTAAAGTATTATAAAGGGAGTCGATTTCCAACGCTGTTCAAAGGCTACTTCCTAAACTATTTATCATAGACATATAGTTCCAATTACAAAATGTTTTAAATGAGCGATTTAACTGAAGACGCTGTCACCGTATAAGTTTTATGGTAGTGTTAATTATAATTAATTAACTTCTAGATTGGTTATTAAAATAACTGAAGACATGAATTTCAAAATTCTCTTTATCGAAAAAATCAAATTTTGGGAAATAGCGAAAAAACTTTAAATGCATCTATTGGTTTTCATTATAAATTTTGAGATTGCATTGTTACAATAGTGGAGGTTTGTATAGACTGATAGAGAAATCAAAAAGCGATAAGTCGAGTTTTGAAATTTATATCCTCAATTGTATTTTTACGTATGTTTTATTTTGTAAGCAAATGAAGCTGATTCTTTTCGTGATTTTATTTTAAAAAGGTATGTTATTTTGATAAGATTTTATTTTATTTATAGTTTTCGTATGTAAATTTTCCTAGTTCAAAACTTATATTCAAATTTTAACTCACTTCCAAATATCTGATTGAGGTTCAATTCCCATACTTATTTAAACCCGATGACAATGTAATATTAATACGATTTTAGGTGTGTTCCATTTATTTATTTTATAGGACTACATCAAATTCTATTAGGTTGAGTGATCTAATAGAGCTTTAAATATGTATCACTTTGTAACGATTTGTGACTGTTGCTTTTCACAGTTTAATTTAAAAAAAATTCTGTTATTTTTTTACTTATATTTTTAGCACAAATTGCATATTTTACTTTAACATGTAAATGTCAACATAAATTCAGAAATAACAGTGTAATTTTTTTTTTACTCTCAATGTTTAAAGTTAAATTTTCTATCTGATGTTTATTTTTATTTCCAGTAAATTTGTGACTGACCCCTATTTTGCAGCAAAAAATATGCTTCAACTTTGAACAGATATAACTCGGTCAATTTTGATCGCAGGGGAATGGGACTTTTTTGTCTTACTTGTTAGAGTAGTGGTAAAAATTTTCTAAATATCACTTATAGGATCGGGGGACCGTATAAAAATTTAATTTCCGTAATTTTTTAGTAAGACATTTTTTTGACCTAAATCGCTTAAAAAATAATTCTTTACCTTTTTTAAAGCATTTTTGCAATTGGAACTATATGTCTATGACCAACGGTTTAGAAATTAGCCATTGGCCACCGTTGAGAGGGGACACCCTGTATAGTAAAACTTTTTTATAAAGCAACTCACTGTATCCCCGTATCTTTCGCAATTTTTGCGATATTTGACTGGCATAAAATTTGAAATATATTACTTGATACCAATTTTCATTAGTAATCTCGTTTTTATTTAATTGCGGAATATCTGTCGTTAACCCCTTGTTGACGAGCGACCGGTATACGTGCCGCATAAGATGCTCAGAATCCTTAATCGTTCCCAACAGTAAATTTTTACTGTAAATTTTGATTTACTTAATCCGAGCATTTGCACGATTCAGTTAGGCATAAATATCTGTTTTAAAAAATCAGTGATAAAAGATTAAAAGTTCTGTAAAAGACGCTCATCTCGAACGGGTTAAATAAAGCGAAAATTACTACTCTGAAATAGTCGTGCATTTGATGTATTAAAAAAAATCCCCAGATTGGCAATATTACAGCCACGGTAGTGCATGAGTGTTCGTGCAAATTGTATTTTTCTGTAGCGAACATGAACTGAATAAAATATAGTAGACTTCCGATTAACCGGGTACGAATTATCCGGGTTGCGGATTAACCGGTAAGGTAAAAGTTAAGAAAGACACGCATTTAAGAAATTATGGAGGGCAACTTTATCGGGTGAAGAAAATAAAATTTCTAATGAAGATGATGATAGTGCTGTTATGCAGAATGAAATCTTAGAAGATTTGAGAAAGTTCAACTTTTCACAAAATGTGAAATAAGAAGCAGCGCAACAATGGATTAAAACGAAGATTCAAATTGGAATGTTACGAAGTTTTAAGTAACAATGATATTGTATCGCGTACCGCTAGTAGCTCAGGAGGAATAAGAAATTTCGAAGAACGCCCTGAAAGTGATGAAGAAAATCTTGTAACTCATCAAAAATTAAGTCACAGTGTCACACTTAGTCATTACTTAATTAATTGAAGTTAGATGAAAGCACACATGCTGAAAAAATGATGTTGAGAAATTTATGTGGTAAAATTCGTCGAAGAGGAAATGAAAAACGAAAACACATTTCTATCATTTCATTCTTCACAAAAAGTAAAATAAACCACGTTTATATATTTTTTAAAAATATTGTATATACAGTAAAACCTCTAAATAACGGACACCTTGGGAGCGCAGAAATTGTCCGCTATTCGGAGGTGTCCGCTATTGGGAAAACCTCAGAGGTAGAAAAATTGATAAGGAATGCTTAATGTTTCAGTAGTCGATTTTAATATGTCCTAAAATCTTTATTATATGATTAACCAGAAATTAAAAAAATATTTGAAGCAATAAAACTAAAATAAAATTGTGTATACCTTTATCCTTTGTTTATTACATTCTTACATTTTCTTTTTCTTTTTCTTTTTCTTTTCTTTTTCTTTTCTTTTTTTTTTTTTTTTTTTTTTTTTTTTACAAAAGTTTGCTTTTATTTGCGATTACATGTAATTTGTTTTTCAATGTGAAGTTTTAACTCTGTCAGTAGTTTTAATCCTTTTAAATCATCTTTTTCTTAAAAAAAAAAAAAAATAAATAAATAAAAATAAAAATGTATAACTGTTTACTGTATTTTTTTTTTTGCTTCTTAAAAGCATACAATCTTAAATCATCCGAGGGAGGGAGGGGGGGTTGCGATCGCAGATAAATGTAAGAGAAGAGGGGATTTTCTCCAGCTCATCCCCACATTTATCTTTGATCACAAAATTTGCGACACATTGCTCTGATAAATTTAGAGGATTTTTATTTTCTTTCCTCGTTAAAAAATAATTTTTCATTCTTTTTTGCAAAAAATTACTGTCCGCTATTCGGAATGTCCGTTATTCAGAGGTTAAACATACAAAAATTTAAGTTTTGGGAGTGGGGATTTAAAAACTGTCCGTTAAATAGAGGTGTCCGCTATTCGGGAGTGTCCGTTATGGAGGTTTTACTGTATAATATACTAATATATAATATATATATATATATAACTAATAATAAAAATATACTAATTGTAAATCGTAAAAACAGTAAAAAGTTTATATTCATTTATTTTATTTTATGTATTAATTAAATTATTAATGTCCTGTTGTATAATAATTTAACGTTTTCTACAATTTTTCCTAAATGTGTCATCAAAATTTGCGCAAATTTGATCAATCGGGATATTCATTTAACCGGGTGGGACTTTTCGGATAACTCGGTTAGTCGAAATTCTACTGTATTAAGATAAATACCAAAGGCTCTGTGAGGCACAGTTCAGTAGTTTTCAAGCCAGATGTTCGGCATGCCTGCTTTAAAGTCTTTCAAAAACAGAATTTAAAAAAAAATCCTTCGTAAATTTAGTATTATTTCTCCATTCATCGTTGAAAAATATTACAAAATGATAACTAACAATCTGTCTAGAATTATTGCAACAGGTAGTATTATTTATAAAAGGTTCAAATAACTTCCTGCTATTTTATTTTAAAAGTCAGTTGTAGTTTAATACAGAATACTTTGATATTTATTATAAAAACGTATGTTCAAAAGCTTTGGATAACAGACTAAAAACTAGTTTTTTTTTTTTTTTTTTTTTTTTTTTTTTTTTTTTATTTATCTCTTACGAACTAATTACAGCTTGTCAGACTCACTCACATAGTTGCTATTTTCTATTCATTAAACTAGAGAAAACATTCATTAAACAGTGGCGTAACAATTCAAATATTATAGGAATATAATCACTATCAAATAAATTCAAACCAGTCGTTAGGGGGGAGGGGGCACCGTAATACTTACCAATCATGGATAAGCGTAATATAAAATATGAAAATAAAACATGTGTAAACTATTCATAAAATGCATTGCAATTACAAAATAAAATTTAAATGGATATTTAAATATTTTTAACAAAACGGGATTCTAATGGATTACAATGGGAAATCGCTATGAGAAATTGACGAAATACCGGAAATAGTGCCAAGTTGGCGTCACTTTTGACGAGTTATTTTTGTCGCCAGATTTAGCGATGTATAGCCCACTTAGCGACAAACTTGATATTTTTTTTGGTGGATGGGACCGAATTGCGTAAAAGAAACATTCTTAACTTCAAAAATGATAATCATATTAACTAACAGTTTACTGCGTCGGATAAAGTTTCTCATTTCCAATTAAAATATATATTTGAATTGAAATTTGAATTAAATACAGGGTCATGCAAAATCGAAGAATGTGGAAAAAGGATTACAAATATCTCGGCCACTAACAATCCAATTGACTTCCTTCTTTATGCAAAACTTACGCTTTTTTATTTTCTTTTATATTACTCCTCGAAATAAACAGGAATTCGGAAATTTTTATATACCTTTTATCAGAACGAATATTAGGAGAGCCCCCCAAAAAATAATTTCGGATAATCTAGGTTACTGATATATTCAATAGGCTTGTCCCCATTATAACATACTATGTATACTCCAAATTTCAAGTCTATCTTAATTTGTTCGGGAGATAGAGTGTTTATAGATACATACAGAGACAGACAGACAGACGGCAGTTTTTCTCTAAAAATATATTTTTCGGTATCTCCAGTGTCTAAGATGTGTAAATCCGTCATCCCCCCCCCCCCCCAGTTTTTAAAACGATTACAAGACTTATCCTATACTACGTATGATGGGTAAGCAATAATAATTAATCAAATATTTACCAAAATGATTAATATTTGATTATGCATGCATATAATATTTGTAACGTGTATAATATGATTAATATTTGTCATACTAATTATTAATGCCACTATCCGAAATCAATATTTTAATTAGATTTAAGATACTGAATTCTAGAATGTTACAATCAAAACAATATTGTGATAAAGGGGGAATAAAAAGTTTTCATAGAAAATAAACAACCCTATAGTAAATGTGCATGATCAATTTTTATGATTATTAATGTATAGTTCAAGAAAAGCAGTGTCGCAGCCAAGGGGGTGGTTTTGGGGTTAAAACCTCACCCAGAGCTAAGAAAGATCGCTATAATTGCCACTTATATGAATCAAAAACAAACTTAATATTTAAATGCTTTGGCGCATTTCGGAATCCACTGCTTTATTGAATCAGATTTTATTCAATAGGATGATTCAATTAAATGGCGAAAATTCTACTTAAAATTGTGAAAGTGCATATTACATAAATTAGTTAAGTAAAAACTGTTTTTTTGACCTAAATCTTTTTTCTGAGATGCATTATGCTAAAAGAATGATGATTTCCTGCCATACAGATGCTCTTTGAGTTTAATTATTATACAGTGACTATTCTAATCAGTACTGCTTCTATTAACAGGTGATTCAAATAACCGGCAATCACCTTTATCAGAAACTCAACCCCCCCCCCCCCCCCCCCTATAACCAAATTCTGGCTGCGGCACTGCAGAAAAATGTAGTTTCAATTTTTGTAACACATTCAAAATATAATAATCTAGTAGATGATAATATTAAATCGTACTATTATTTATGAAGCATATTAAAGTAACAAATATTAAGATATCACACAGCACACAAAAGAAGTTTCACCCATAAAAATATAAACGCATTATGCAAACTAGTTGCGAGGCAATTTGACATGTTGCTAGAAGGCAATCACAATATTAATTTTATTAAATACAATATTCAATAATTAAATTACGTTTGCAATTTAAATCAAAATTTTTCATAATAAAAATGCACATATTTCATAACTTATTACTAACTAACAGCTTTTCGTTCTTCCAAGATTTGGTTCTATTTTCGGAAATGGTCGAAATGACGCCATTTGAAATAATTTATATAAAAATGACTTTATTTTGGAAAATTTAATCAAAAACATTTTATACTTTTGAATTAGAATAAATGCTTAGAGAAATGTAATTTTTCTAGCTAAAATATTTTGTTTTTAACGTCCTTGTGAAATGTTTTAATCATCATCTTAAGGAAATAGTTGAAAATCTGTTTTCTATTTTAAATAAAATTTAAAAAAGCTACGCTGGATTTTTTTTACGTCATTGGAATTTATCTCAATATTCCAGTCGACAAACGATTATTACCTTTCTAAAAAAAACTGATTCCTGAGGCTCGAATACGTGAAAATATGTTTGTATTTAATGAAAAACGCAATTCAATCCCAATATTAATTCACTATCTGTTCAAATAAAAATTAATTTCAATTTGAAAATGATGTCAAATAATTTCTGTTATTTTGCCTTTTCTCTGTAAAAATGGAGCAATTTAGCTGCCATCATTATAGAAATGTTATTAAAAATTACGAAAAAATTAATATCTCGAAAACTAATTTAAATTTTAAAATTTTAAGATCACTTTTGACATTCTCCGATTCACGCGTTAATATGATCACTCGATATTTCATATTCTAGAAGGAGTAATTGTGAAATAGAAATGTGATAAAGTTTTAATTTCGTTATAATAAATTAGCCAGAGACAAATACTGCACTATTTATATAGTTTTAAATAAAAACAGGTTATTTCGAAATGAAACCTGCATCCGATAAAAATAGATAAAAAAAGGCAAAGCTATAAAATTATTATAAAAGCCGTAATAAATCGGGCAATAAATTTATAATTTTCAAACAAGTTGCATTTAGAAATAGATTTTTTCCCTCATATGGCGATGTAAAAATTGAAAATGTGTGATACTTAGAAATTAAAAAAAATTGCAGTAGCAAAAATTGCAAAACCGAAATTTCATCCTCAAATGTTGTCATTCATAAAATGACGTCAGCATTACGTACTGAAACGCTTGTCCCTTATCAACTGCAAATACATGTGTCTTAAATTCAGATACATATGCGATAAAAAAGAATTTCAGTCATTTAAGTATTTAATTTGAGAATTAATATGTGATTAAAGAATTTAAAATTATTATACATGCTTTAATTTAATACACATAAGTGTCTTAATATAATCATAGTCAGTGAATTGAGAAAAAATCGGAAAAATCAATAAATTTCTTAAGGCACTTTTTTTTTTCCAAACGTCTTAATTTAAGGCACTTGGTTTCTTCCGTTACATAATAATCACCAAGAAAGCTTTCTGATGTGCATGCATTTTAGATTTCTTTTGTTTGAACTTGACATTCCTTGTAATTCGAATTGAATTCTTTTATACACATATATATATACGCATAGATTTTAATTACTAATTTATTTTGACTTAACTGAATTTTTCGAAATGTGAAGTATTGCGGTTTTATTTCATATCTACTTAGTTTATTTATTTATTGAACAAATACATCCGACTTATTGTGTGCTTGACACCAAATGCTGGCTTATGATTTCGTTATATATAGGCTTTACTTAATTTAGAAAATCTTTATTAGTACCCTTTTAAAAAGCTATATAATATTTGTTTACGATTTAATTCGTATATTACTTTTACAATATTACAGTTTTTCATCTGCCATTTTAAATAAAATTTTAAATATTGAAAATATAATTAATTCTTTCGGGTCCGATTTTCTTTTTCAGTTTTTATAAAAAGTTACTTTTAGGTTGGTACCTTTAATGCTAGCTGCCCAAATAGATTAATTAGTGTTTAATGAATATATTATTGTCTGGAAGATAACGAATGTTGTTGTTTTGCGTACTATTTAAGCAATATTATATGACAATAGGCAAAGGAAGAATTTTTGGAGATGTTTAGAAAAAATTCCATTACAATAAGATTTAACTTACATCACAACTTTCTAATACTTTTTGCGCTTTATTACACATGATTCTTTCAGAAAAGTAACCTTTATTTCAAATTTATAGAGTGAAATATATCCTTAAAATAAAAGAATCGCAAACGCGCAAAGAGAATAAAGCAAATAATAATAATAATTATTATTACTAAATGCCTGAAATTAAATGAAGTCATATAATAAATACATAGACATATACTAACATTACTACAGGTAAATAGTAGTAAAAGTATTTCTTAAAACAAAATAATTCCCCATTAAAAGACATGTACTATTAATAGTACACCAGACCCGAAAGGGTTAAATTATAATTGTATTCATGAATTAATTTTGAATAAAAAAGTTTAAAGTATGAGAGAAATTAAATTCGAAACTGACTTTACATTTAACTTTCCACCTAATTCATGTTCGCGCATCATAAATGAGCCGCATCATTAAAAAAAAACTTTTCGACCAGTACTATATGACTTCATTAACGTTTAAACATGTAGTTATAAAAATAATTATTTATTATTTGCTTAATTCCCTTTGCAGCGTTTGCGATTCTTTTTTTTTAAACATAGATTTCACTCTTTAAATTTAAAATAAAGGTTATTTTACTGAAAGAATCATCTATAATAAACGCAAAAATATTAAAAAGTTGTAATATCAGTTAAATCTTGTTGTAATATAATATTTTCTGGACATTTTCAAAACTTTTCCTTAGCCTGTTGTCATATGAATATGAATTGAGTAGAAAGCAAAACAACAACATTCGTTATGTTTCAGACAATGAAAAATTTGTTAAATTCTAAGTAATCTATTTGGTTAGCTAGTGTTAATGTTATTCACGCAATAATAATATTTTTTTCTAAAATATTGTACGGCAAACTCACGGTGGGCGCTATTTGTAACGTTATACGCAGACATACTCAGTAGTTTAGGTTAAAACAACAAAGTTTATTCAAGTGATAATGGCCGAAGGGAAGTGGAGCAAGTCTAAAATTTTACACACTGAGAACACTATGAACAGCTAAAATCATACTCACAGGCCCCAACCTAGCTCAGTTGTGGCACCGCCTAACACTTGACACTGTCTCCTGGCTGAGCTACTGAACAAAGTTTAGTTAAACAGCCCGTGGCTGTGGATAATTCTTTATTTCACCAATAATTAAAATGGAACTACTATTAAACTTTCTTACCACGGCCGACTCTTAAATCCACTATCCAAACTCCTTTCCACTTTACTGGAGGCCGTTGCTACTTTCTATTCGTCAGCACTTCGCTAAACAATCATCCACTTCGCTGTCTAATGGCAGAGGTCCGCACTCGCTGGCTGCTGGCTAATGCCAGAGACACACACACCCAAACTCACCCCCAAGCTTTTATATGCTGCAAACTGAGATACTTCACATTAACATATTACTAATAACCGCGAGCTAACTGCGGAATTCGAAAGAGCACACACACTCTAGAAAGTTAAAGTAAAAGAGAGGACAGATGTCGCTTTTACGCCTACAAAATGTTAAATTATTGACGTCACGATCTCAGAAACACTAGAGTGCCTTTACAAAAGGTCACTCCCTCACAACCCCCCCTCGGATTCCGCAGAGAAAAAGGGCTGGGCCAAATGCATGCCCAGAACTTTTTCTTGTTATAAATTTCGAGCCGTAATAAAACACAGTGATGGGTGAAATTTAGCGCCGAAACATAACTTTTAAAATATTAACTTTAACCCATCACAACCAAAAAAAAAACTCAGTTTGCCTCAAATATTCACATATTCAATCCAATCATTCTTCTATCTTACAAATAGCCTCCGTAAAACTTCCAAAAACTCGTAAAACTTTCAAAACTAATTACTTCTTTCAAAATAGCCCACTCCACTGGGAGTGCTAAAATTTCTCAAAATACTAAACTTCCGAAATTTTCCTCAATATTGCAATACAACTATAACTTTACCAAAAATTTCTCCACAACTTTTAATATACTAGAATTCGCACCAAGTCCCAAAAACCCAATGCGCAAAAATTTTCCTCATCCAAATTCCGACTTCATCTAGAATTACAATTACTTCATACTAAAATAACTCTGCTACTACGTAATACCTACAAACCCATTAGCCAATGAACTAACTCCCAAAATTCTTCGAAAGAGCACACACACTCTAGAAAGTTAAAGTAAAAGAGAGGACAGATGTCGCTTTTACGCCTACAAAATGTTAAATTATTGACGTCACGATCTCAGAAACACTAGAGTGCCTTTACAAAAGGTCACTCCCTCACAACCCCCCCCTCGGATTCCGCAGAGAAAAAGGGCTGGGCCAAATGCATGCCCAGAACTTTTTCTTGTTATAAATTTCGAGCCGTAATAAAACACAGTGATGGGTGAAATTTAGCGCCGAAACATAACTTTTAAAATATTAACTTTAACCCATCACAACCAAAAAAAAAACTCAGTTTGCCTCAAATATTCACATATTCAATCCAATCATTCTTCTATCTTACAAATAGCCTCCGTAAAACTTCCAAAAACTCGTAAAACTTTCTAAACTAATTACTTCTTTCAAAACAGCCCACTCCACTGGGAGTGCTAAAATTTCTCAAAATACTAAACTTCCGAAATTTTCCTCAATATTGCAATACAACTATAACTTTACCAAAAATTTCTCCACAACTTTTAATATACTAGAATTCGCACCAAGTCCCAAAAACCCAATGCGCAAAAATTTTCCTCATCCAAATTCCGACTTCATCTAGAATTACAATTACTTCATACTAAAATAACTCTGCTACTACGTAATACCTACAAACCCATTAGCCAATGAACTAACTCCCAAAATTCTTCAGAACTTAACTCCACTTTAACAATAATTGGGGCACATTCGTACAGCGGCATATCGCTGTGCTTATGCAACAATAAAAAAATATAAAAAATTTACAAAATGACGTCATCATGCTCTTCATCTGTATTAACTAAAAGAAAAATAGCAGAATCAATACATAACACAGGTATACTTCCCTGCAAGAAAATCACATTAACATTCAATTTTAATACAATACAATTTCAAATTCGAACGCAACTTAAAACTTCGCAACTTGCGGAAACCATTCCCAACTAAAGTACAAAACGCAACACGAACGATAAGAAGAAAGTTAATTCATTAAATGTTAGTATAAGAGATAGAAACGCGTGTCAAGGACTTCTTGGCCGCAAAACACGTGCGCGTCTGAACCGCGGCGCGTGTACAAAATAACCCAAATTACTATCTGTACTTTCTGAAAATTTAAACATACATTAACATACATTTTATAACACATGAACATATAACAATATAGTAACATTTTTAACAAATAACACAACAATTTAACAATAGATCCAGAATTTTTAAAAGCAGTTAAGACCAAAATCTCAAACATACATAAAACTAACAATTTTGCAAACAAATTTTGAACACAATTAAGCACTAATCGTGAGTCCGTCAAAAAATTCCAAAAAAGGCCAAAAGTACCAAACAGTCTTTCTGCTTTCTATTCCTTCATATTGCTACCACATATATGCACTCTAATAGAAATTTAATAAAGAACATTATCACCCAATCATAGAGATGATTCGCTACTGGCTGGCTTCATACTACAGGATGGCTTTCTCCTCCTGTCCCAGAAACCTTGTACGAAGGATCTTTCGTCATCAGAACTGTATGGCGACGCCGCAGTTGACTGTCGTGCCTGCAGCCTGGTTCGGAATGGATGCCGCGGGATACTTGTAGGTTCCGCTCGACGACTCTGCTCTGGCCGGTTTGCTGGGGTCACTCCATGGCGAGATTCACACTGTTGATGCCGGTAATCTGAGCGTTGTCTCCTCTTTCTAGATGCACCCGAAGTTACTGAAGATCCTAGACCACGTTTCTTTCCAGACCTACGCTGTTTCTTATTGGGCAAAAATTCCGACTTTAAAGTCCTTTTAACAGTTTGTCGAGTGTCCATACGAAATCTTTTCCGGGGATTAATCACTGAAGATGGTGAACTATTAGATAATGTATGTTTGCGAGGTTGCTGTCTAATAAGTGGAGGAACTGGACAGTTTATAATTTTTTGTCTTTTATGGCACACAGAGTCCGATGTATCTGACACAATTCTCTTATTTTTATTATCATACTTTGCTCTCGGATTGCTAGGCTTTCGACTTTCAAGAACAGTTTTTGGAGCTGTTTGACCAAATTTTCTTCTTGAATATTGATGAAAAGAATTAGATGAAGAAGTGCTGGACTCGGGACACTCATTGGATCGGGAATTTCGCGAAACACCACTCGATACATGAGAACCTTCACTACCATTTTCTCTAAACTTATAAACTCTAACCTGATCCAAATTAACCGTCATTCTTTCACCATTGACATCAACAACCAAATTATTATTTCGAATTTCTAAAACCTCGAACGGACCTACAAACTTCGGACCAAACTTAGCTACTCTCTTTTGACGACTTGAACTTAACCAATGCTTTTCTACTAACACAAAATCTCCAACTTTCACTTCTAACTCTCTTCTACGCATATTATAATACTGAGCTTGCTTTTCTTGCGCTTTTCCCATTTGAACCTGAGCTTCCTTAACCAACCTCTCAATATCCTGACACATGTACTGACTTTCCGCATCTGACACCATAACTAACCTTTGGAATAGAGTAATGACTTTTCTACCCAAAAACAATTCAGCAGGCGTTTTCCCCGTTGACTCGTGAACTGCTGTACGAAGTGCGTACGCAAAATGCTGAAGAAACTGGTCCCAATTTGCATGATGAGAACCAACATATGAAGAAATCATTTGAATTAATGTACGATTTACACGTTCAGCCATATTGGACTGAGGTCGATACGGAACAGTAAAAGAATGATCGATCTCCAGCTTCTCACACAGGGCCTTAAATATATCAGAAATAAAACAAGGGCCATGATCGCTCACTACCCTAATTGGTGCACCATATTTAGAAACAGTGCTGTAATTGGAAAAAAATATTTGTGGGAACTCAACTTTTCATAGATTATTATGCTAACAGATTTTTGCTAACCCAAAAGCCAATTTGAAACATTTAACCATAAAAGCCGACTTAAAAAAAAAAAAAAAAAAAAAATTAACAGTTATAATTATTATATTGAAGTTGTTTTGATTTCATTCAGTAAGATTAGGGCAACTGACGTCAGTTCAGAACCTCCGCCCTGTAAATACTAGGCATCAGCGCCGATTTTTTTCAGCGCATGTACGGTCTCTTCAGTTTTAGTACCAATATTTTTTTTAAAGATTTTTCGCTTCATTTTTCTGAGATTAAAGAAGTCTAAGAAATCTTAAAAAAAAAAAATACTGGAGTCAGAACTTAGGTCACCGTGCACACTTTAAAAAAATCCATTTTCAGTAGCCGTCATTTTAGTATCAACACTCAGGTCCAATATTCAAGGGGCAATGGCAGAACAACGGCTTCAAAGCATCTAATTGGTCGAAGTATTTTCTTGATAAGTGAAAACGCATTTCCTTAAAACTTCGCAAAAATTTACGTTTTGCTTAAAAAAAAAAAAAAAAAAAAAAAAAAAAAAAAATGTGCTTGTACGCGATTTTTTTTTTTTTTTACAGTAACAAACTAAATATTTCTGGGAGCGGCGCTCCCATGCGTTCCCGCCCAATTACAGCACTGTTTAGAAATATAATTATCGAAAAATGCATCGGCAACTGCAGGTGCAGAAGCCTTCCTGAGGGGGACTAACTCTACCCATTTACTGAGATAATCAACTATAACTAGTACAAATCTATATCTTTTAGGATTAGACAATGGATAAGGACCGATTAAATCTACACCTACACATTCATTAGGAAAATTTACTTTAATAGGAATTAATTTGCCAGCTGGACTTACATTTTTATAATTATAACGTTGGCATGTGCTACAGCTGGAGACATAAGCGCGCACTGCTTCCCGCATTTTAGGGAAGTAGCAGGATTCACAAATTCGAGCATAAGTTTTCCTGATTCCTAAGTGACCTGCTAATGGATTATCATGAAATTCTTTCAAGATGGCCTTACGAAGACTAGCCGGAATAAACACTCTTAATTCACCACGTGAATTTACAATTTTAGAATAAAAAAGAAGACCATCGATAAGCTTAAAAGATTGGGACCATTTCTCAAACATAGGCACATCTGCGCTCGGGACATCATCAGGATTTTCCAAATATCGATACAAGCTACCAAATTCTTCATCTTGCTTCTGTTCCCTTATTAACTGCTCTCGCGACCTTAACACCAATGAAGACAATGCACAACACTTAACTTCCTCCGTGACCTCTAAACCACCATGCGGGTTTCGTGACAGAGCGTCCGCTACCGCATTCTCCTTGCCAGCCCTATGTTCTATAACCACATTATACTCTGCTAACTTCAAACACCATCTGACCATACGAGACGACAAACCCCCTCCATTAGTTAACTTTGTCAAAGCTGAATGATCCGTAATGACTTTAACCGGTATATTAGTGAAAAAACAACGAAATTTATTCAAAGCCCAAATTACTGCAAGACACTCCCTTTCCGTAATCGAATAATTCCTTTCCGCCGCATTTAAAATTCTTGACGCAAACGCTATAGGTCGACCTTTCTGTGCTAACATCGCTCCAACCCCCACTGCACTCGCATCGCAATACACTTCAAACTGAGATGAATAATCGGGGTGAGCCAAAACAGGAGGGGAAACTACTGCCTCTTTTAATAATTCAAACGATCTCTGAGCCGCTGATGACCACACAAACTTCACCCTCTTCCTTTTTAAATTATACAACGGTTCACATAACTCCGAAAAACGTGGAATGAATTTGGCAAACCAAGCCACCATCCCTAAAAATATCGCCACTTCCTACTTCCTTACTATTTTTGGGGGGACTCATTGACGTAATTGCCTCAATTTTCTCATTATCTATATTAATACCATCACGCGTAATTTTAACTCCTAAATACTTTATCTCTTTTCTCAAAAATTTACATTTTTCTAACTTAACTGTTAACCCAGCATCTCTTAACAACGTAAATACTTCCCTCAACAATCTTAAATGCTCTTCAAAAGTAGCTGCCATTATAATTATGTCGTCCAGGTAGACCAAGACACCCTTACCAAGCAAAGGTTTAAGGATATTATTCATGGCCTTCTGGAACGTTGCCGGCGCTCCCGATAAACCAAAACTCATTCTCTTAAAAGCAAAACAACCGTCCCGAGTAATAAAAGCAGTCTTAGGTATGTCCTCCGGCTTCATTGCAATCTGAAAATAACCCGACGTAAGATCTAACGTTGACATATAATTCGTACTCGTTATATTAGCCAAAATGTCATCAATTACTGGAATAGGATACTGAGGGTATTGCGTTATCGCATTTAACTTTCTATAATCTACTGCAAACCTATATGCCTCTGGATTATCTAAACTTTTCCCATTATTTTTACGACATAACACTACTGGCGATGCAAAAGGAGACTCAATCGGCATTATAATATCGTCCGCTAGCATTTTTTGAATATGATAATCAATTATACCTTGTTTAACTTTATCATAACGATATGGTTTACTAGCAACAGGTGCTTTCAAACCAGTATCAATCTCATGCCACGCAACATGCGTTAAACCCGGTTTATCAGAAAAAACCTCTCCAAATTCATTCAAAAACTTATTAAATTCCTCCCTCTCCATTTCACTTAACCCCGACTCCTCCAAATTAACTGACACTGAAACTGGCTCTTTCTTACTCACATTCTCATCATTATTCACTATTAACGACTTTTTAAAGAAATCCAAACTAATTCCTCTATCCTTCATATAATCCACACCAACTATACAATGCACTGTTAATTCATCTAACACACAAAACTCCCAACATGTCTTAACCGAACGAATTTCAACTTCCAATTCTACTGAACCTTTATTATCGCAAGCTACTCCCTGTGCTGACTGAACCACAAGACTTGACCTTTTCAACTTCTTATACGAAAAATATTTCCGATAACAATCAAAAGAAATGAACGACTTATCTGCCCCTGTATCGAAGACACTTTTAACGACAATACCATCTAACACAATTAACACTTCAGGTAACTCAACCGGATTAATAGTAATTTTATTTAAACTCACAGAAGGCTTTTCCGACCTCTGAACACATCTCTTTTGCATTGACCTATTTTCAACATTCTCATCCGAAGTTAATCTCCTTACTTGCGAAGAAACATTCCTGTCCCGTACTCCCCCACTACGATTATAACCACTATTCTGTCTATTTCCATACATATTTCTCTCACCACTTCTAAAATTATTAGCACCACCACCATTCCTATTACCATTACTCGTATTCGACATATTACGACCAAATCCATCATTTCTATTACGCACATTATTATCCGGAAATCGCTGTCCCCCTCTCACAAAATTACGTTCCCCCTCATTTCTCAAATTACTATCCGTGACAGGTCTCTGCCGAGGGCTACGCAAATCCCGTTGATCCGAGCTATGCCGAGTCTCGTACTTCGATAATATCTGATGCATTTCTGCAAAATTCTTCGGTGCTCTAACTTCAATAAAGTCCTGTATATTTGGATTAAAAAGAGGAAAAACAATGTCCAACAATTCCTCAAATGTGATATCTAAGTCTAAATTATTTTTTAGTTCAAGCTTACGTAGATAGAATTTTGACGCCGACTCATAAATTTTCTGCTTATTACAATAGAACTCTTTTCTCAAAATACTTTTATCTTTAACAGGAGGAAATGCCTTCTTTAACTCGATCACAGTTTGTTCAAATCTTTTCGCTTCTTCATTAATCAAAAACTTTCCTATATTTTCCAACCACAAAAGTGCTTCGCCCTTTAACGAGCATTTAAGCACTACGTATCTACTTTTTTCAGGTATATTATTGAACAAAATATAATCATCTAATTTAACTAAAAATTCACTAATATCACCTGCACCGACAAAATACACACGTGGCACAATCTCATAATGCCCGATGTTTCGTTGGGCGCCATTTGTAACGGCAAACTCACGGTGGGCGCTATTTGTAACGTTATACGCAGACATACTCAGTAGTTTAGGTTAAAACAACAAAGTTTATTCAAGTGATAATGGCCGAAGGGAAGTGGAGCAAGTCTAAAATTTTACACACTGAGAACACTATGAACAGCTAAAATCATACTCACAGGCCCCAACCTAGCTCAGTTGTGGCACCGCCTAACACTTGACACTGTCTCCTGGCTGAGCTACTGAACAAAGTTTAGTTAAACAGCCCGTGGCTGTGGATAATTCTTTATTTCACCAATAATTAAAATGGAACTACTATTAAACTTTCTTACCACGGCCGACTCTTAAATCCACTATCCAAACTCCTTTCCACTTTACTGGAGGCCGTTGCTACTTTCTATTCGTCAGCACTTCGCTAAACAATCATCCACTTCGTTGTCTAATGGCAGAGGTCCGCACTCGCTGGCTGCTGGCTAATGCCAGAGACACACACACCCAAACTCACCCCCAAGCTTTTATATGCTGCAAACTGAGATACTTCACATTAACATATTACTAATAACCGCGAGCTAACTGCGGAATTCGAAAGAGCACACACACTCTAGAAAGTTAAAGTAAAAGAGAGGACAGATGTCGCTTTTACGCCTACAAAATGTTAAATTATTGACGTCACGATCTCAGAAACACTAGAGTGCCTTTACAAAAGGTCACTCCCTCACAATATTTAAAAAAAAAGGACCCGAAAGGGTTAAAAAAAATCCATCGTTAAATACAAAAAACAAAGTTAATTTAAACAAGTAAGAAAAATCATACGTTAAGCATAGATTATGAAACACTTTCCAACACTTCTTGAAATCTTTAAGAAAGACTTCGTTATTTAGGGAAATAAGGTGTTACTGTCTAATGTAAAATATGTATTCCAATACTTCTGAACAATCCTGTATTTGATTTGTCGATTGATACATATATTATATAGCACAGAAATTAGATTTAGCAAGAAAATTCATAACAGGTTGAAATTTCTCTTTCAGCAATTTATACTAATAGATGGAAATATACCTGAATGCTTTTGTTCAGCCCTGTAGTTTACCTAGTAGCTTTATCACACGCTAGTATTTAGCTAAAATTTAGTTCAAACTAAAACACTCTTGAAACTAATTAAATCACATTTCCAGAAATATCATCCATAGGCGACCATGTAACCAATTCTTTGCGTGACCATGTATATCATTATATCCATATTCCACATATATTTCTTACTAAACTGAATGCAGTTCAGTGTAAAAATGCATAACTTTTATTAAAACTGTCTTTAAATAAATTACGCTCATATTCAGTTATCTTTACGAACCTTATGTATAAGCCCTGTAAATCAACAATAGCACTTATACGCATCACATAATATGCATATATTTAGTGAAATTTAAAAGTGCATATCATAATTAAAAATGCATTTCATCCATCCATCAGCCATCATCGATAATATACACTACTTCGGATCGAATTTACTATTTGAAATGTTTTGAGTGTCCCTGTAAATGCTATGCGCTTTGTATTATGCGTGAAATAATCTATATTAAGCAACAACGACGTACTATATCAATTTTATTAGACATGAAATAGTTTAATACAGGGTTCGCCCAAGTGGGCCCAGCCCGAAAAAAAACCGCCAGGGTTTTTTCGGGCGCACAGTGGTGCGCCCAGGCGCACAGTGCGGTGCAGTTACACCGCACTTCCGAGTAATGTGCTAGAAGCCATCAAACCTATTTATGAGGATTTAAGCAAAGATGCACTTCTGGAACGATGTGTTGGAGGTTTCACTCAGAACAATAATGAAAGCCTTAATCAACTTATTTGGAAAATTACTCCAAAAACAGTGAATGGCACCTCCAACGTCGTTGAAATTGCAGCTAATGTTGCAGCATGTACATTTAATGAAGGCTGTTTTTCTCTGCTGTCATTTTTGCAAGAAATGGGCATAAAAACTGGAACAAGTTCTCACGAGTCGGCGCGAACAACAGATAGTCTTCGAGTATGTAAAACGGAGCGAGAGGCTGCAAAAGAGAGCAAAGAAGGCAGGATTCGTCGTAGACAAGAGCAACAAGATGCTCTGGACATCATATCCGACAGCTTTTCACTTTATGGGCCTGGCATTGATGATTCTGTGTAAGTATATGAAAAAAGCAGTAATTTACAAATATCTATTTCGACAAAAACGTCTGTGAATCTTTAAACGTGTTTTTCTAACACTTCGCTTTTTCAAAGCCGGTGAACTCTGTAGCTCAAAATCTACTGAACCGATCTTTATAAAATTTTACACACTCTTTCTTTATATAAATTACGAGATAACGCTGTCGAGTTTTTTTATTTTAACTTACTTTTAAAAAACAAAATATCAGATTTTTTTGATGAAAAATCCGTATTTTGACTTCCGAGCCTTGTAAAAAATTGAAAAATCAATAATAATAATAAAAAAAACTCGACTGCGTTCCCTCAGGAAACTTATCAACTAATTAAATCAATTTGGTTTTTTAATTTCAGTTGATCCAGTCATGAGTTATGCGGTTCACCGCGAATCAACTTTTTTTTTGGGACGTCTTCGAAGATTCGCTGTCATCAGCTCATTTTTTAATATTTCTTAATGAAAATTTCACAGAATACTCTTTAAATGACATATAATTATACTATAACTATACAAATAAATAAATATTAATTGTATCCTTACAAAAAATGATAGAAAATATGCTTTTAAATTAACTTGATTTTTTAATATATACATTTTGTTAATTCATTCTTAATGCAAAATTATACCCAGTATTTATCTGATATATGAAGAATTTATCTATTATGTAACATGAAAATTAGAAATTTAAAGTGTTTAAAAAAAAGAAACCCAATAAAACCCGAAAAAGCCCGGGTTTTTTCAGAACCCCCCCCCCCCCCCCAAAAAAAAAAAAAAAAAAAAAAAAAAAAAAAAAAAAAAAAAAATCCGGATTTTAGACTAGTAGGCCCAGTGGGTTGGACTTAAAACGGGTTTTTTTAAACTCTGGTTTAATATAATTAAAATATGTTGCAAACAATTCCCCTCTTTACCATTATTAATTGAATTCTTTTGTGTGGCCCTGTAAATAAATAATAACTAATCTTTACATCGTATATTTTACAAAAGGCATATTTTAGTGCATTTCGTAAATGAATATAAATTTGAATCCGTTAGACAGGGTGTAACATCTTTAAAATTTATTTGAAACGACTTTTTCAAATAGACCGTAATGTAATGAACAATTTTTGACTGTTCCTGTAAATAAACTAATCATGCTAGAAACTTCATTTGTAATAGGGTTTTTGCTAAGGCAAATATCAATAACTTCCCAAAAATTTCATGGTAATCCGAGTATATTTACGAGAGTTAGACGCGGACAAACCGAAAACGTAAATACTTTTCAACTTTGTTGGAAAGTGTTAATGGAAAAACGTAGTAAATACGTATTTAAAAAAATTTAAATTATTATTTTGAAAAAATAATGCCTTTCAGTTCTTCAACATTAATTAGCTTTTTTTTTTTGATTTAGTAAACAAAGTCATTATAAATGAAACAGTGTGTCATACAGACGAAGTACAAAAAAAAAAAAAAAAAAAAGGCAAAAAATAATCAAGATGAAATTGTTATTTAGTGACATTGATATGCAAGAAACAGCGCGTATGAAGAAGAATAATAAAAAAGTAGAAATTCAATCTGAAAAATTTCATTTTCAAATCTGGCGCTGCATACATTAGAATATTGCTCAGAGAGAACGACCTACGTTTATGATAATTACCGGTTTAGCTGCTAGAACTTGTTCGAATGACGTCACAAAACCACGAGATAACCAGTAGAATTTAAATGCAATTTTAATGTCATGCTTTGGTTTATTGTTGTAAAAACTAATCGCGTCAGATTCAGAAAAATCGCAAAAATCTTCACTTTGGTGGGAAAGTATATTAATGCATCCAGACCATATAGGCTTTAGGTTCGATTGATTTTATTAGGGAGAGGGGGGGGGGGCACAGTGCAAATTAATCTGTATTCATTTGTTTAAGTATGATAAAAATAGTCAGCCATAGAAAGATAATAACAGTAGCTTCCAATATATCGTACATTAAATAGCTCATTTGGATATTTCGCTTTTTTTTTTCGCCTTTCTCTTCTTTCCCCCAGTTTCCTCCACCCTTCAAAAATAAAGTTTTTTTTCTCAATTGCATTTTCAAGTACTTCTTAATTATATGAGTACCTATAGTCGTTGTTTGGTCTGTATATCTGTCCGCATATAACAGTGCAAAAACTACCCAACTGAATCGTTTAAAATTTAATGTTTAGAATCTTTGCAGAATTTTCTAGAGGCCTTTAAAATTTTATGACTATCAAATAAAAACTTAAAAAGTATTAATAAAAGTTTTTTTTTTATTATTTTCAATCCTATCATACGTAATAAATTCAATGATATTCCATGATAGGTAATGATTCTAGGTTTCCATGGTAATCAGATCCTATTTAAGATGGAGTCCTATTATTACCGTATTACTGAATTTTTTTTTCAACCCTTTGTGGCGCAGAGGACTTTTATAGCATAAGTGTTGAAATTAATGATTGACACCAGAATTTAAAAACAACTTTTTTTTTTGTAAATAAGAATAAGCTATATTTCACGCATCTAATAAAACAATTTTTTTGCTTCTTCCAAAATTCTGGTAATCAATGTGGCCTTTGGAAATTAAAATTAAATAATTTGCTAGACATACCACCAGCCTTCAAGGGGTTAATGCATTTTAGCGTAAGAACGCAACAGCTATTGCACCAGGATCTGAATATTTATAAAACTAGTTACGATACAAATAAGTTGGAAATTGCACGTGAAGCGTAGCAAATGGGATGCGTTCTTAACTATAATGTAGTTTTAAAAATATTCAGATCTTGCTTTTATAGTATACAGTATTTCGAATACAGTATAGTAATCGAAATCTTTTGTGTGTTCCTGTAAATATTATTTGCTTTTTATTATACAGGAAGTAACTTGTATTAGACCTCAGCAATGTATATCAATTTCATAAAATGTGAAATAGTTTAGTATAATTAAAACACGCCCAAACAATGTTTCCCCGTATACCGTTATGTAGTGGAATACTTTTGTGTGGCCTTGTATTTTAATAATAAATATTCGTTGCATCACAGATTGTACAGAAATTATTTTTTAGTAATTATTTCATATATTCATGTCAATTCTATTATTTTCGAAAGAATGTAACATCATTAAAATGTATTAGAAACTATTTTTTCCTATTGACCGTAATGTAATGAAATACTTTTGATTGATTTTGTAATTAAACTATACGTCGGATTTTCATAAAATTTGAAAAGACTCTATGCAAAATTATGCAACAATTATACATTTTAAATTTCAAACGATTTGGTTGGGTAGTTTTGCTCTGTTATATCCGTACAGTAAGTCGAACGGACGGACAGAATAACGGTGACTACAGGTGCTTCGCATTTATATAATTACGAATGCACCTAAAAATATTCAGATCTCAGTGTAATAGCGTACAATATTTCGGATACAGTATAATAGCCGAAATCTTTTGAGTGACCCTGTAAATACTATCTGCTTTCTATAATACAGGAATTAACTTGTAGTAATCCTCAGCAACGTAATATCAATTTCATAAAATGTTAAATAGTTAAATACAATTAAAACGCGCACCAAATAATGTTTTCCCTATACCATTATATAATGGAATACTTTTGTGTGGCCCAGTAAATCAGGGGCGTGCCAGCAGTATTCAGCGCCTGTGTGCAGAACTGCATTTGGCGCCCTCCCCCCCCTCCCCCATTCAATCCCTGTAAAAATAAAACTTTATTCCCCCCCCCCCCAAAAAAAAAAGCTATGAATATTTAAAAATGCATAGTTGCCATTCTTTTGGAGTTTTTTGATCCAGAAAATTTATTTCATAAAATATGTCTTGTTTCTTTACGATTCGTACTTTATTTCATTAAATAAATAAATTTCTGTTTCCAAACATGCTTAAATTACTTGAAAATAAAGAAGGATGGCAGCTATGTAAATAAAATTTGTAACACAGCAAAACCTGTGTAAATGAAAGCACTCTCTATCAGAATCCTGCGTTTCAGTAAAATTTTATTATCCCGGAGAAAATAACTTAATGCAATAACAATAGATTGTATCTAAAAGAAAGAAGTGTTGGCGATAGCTACGAAAATCTACTGCACATAAAGAACTGAAAATTTGGATAAGGATAGATGATGGTAGATGCACCGTGCACCTGACACTCAATTTTTTTATTTTTTGTTAATTACCCGAAATATTAATTAAAAACCCTTAATGATAATAGCAAAATGGCGAACTTTTATTCCTCAACGAGATTATGCTTGTATGCTTCCCCAAGCAGTCTTTCCCACTGACGAAAAGGTAACGTTTGATTTCTTCTGCATTTTCAAATTGGGATGTAGTGAGATCCCGGTAGAATTACAAATAAATAAATAAATAATAATAAAGAAAGAAAGAAATGGTATTTTTCAATGGCATTTTTAATTACTATTTCAAAAAATCTTTTTATTTGGCAGCGATTCGCATCAGTTTTCAAGTTTTCCATTTCTCTGAAGATTCAAACGTAAAAAAACAAGCAAACAACATCAACAGCAACCAAAATAAAAACTGTTGATACATTCACGGTATTTTTCAGATTCTAATAATATATCTGGTGTGAAAATATTAATATTTGCTGTTCAAAAAATTTAAGAAATATGTGATTTGAATATCATTTCGCGTTTATAAATAAAAAAATATGCATGAGGGGTAGTGCACATTTCCATTATTTATTGTATCAAGATAATTTTTTTCGGGGCGGGGGGGGGGGGAATCAAAATTGAAAGTTGTATATTTAAATGTCAGAAAATAAATACAAATTAACGGTTAGCTTGAAAAATCAGACCGGAACAGAATAGCACCGCCGGTATACTCCACTGAAGGCAGTGGGAAATCAACTCGAGTTTCGATTGGATGGATTTTCATTTAAAAAGGAAAAATCATACAAATTCAAGATTATACACTGCTAACAATATAATGTTCATTCGAAAATATTTTTATTCAAAATTATAAAGTTAAATCAACATGCTGCTGAAGACATTGCCCTCTCCACACCCCATCTCTACATTCGTTTGGAAAAAAATAACATTCAATATTTGACTTTAGAATATTTAAGATTATTGTAATTGGCCTAAGGTGATCCAAGGTGGTTGGTTAGTAGGACATAAAGGCACGGGATTTTAAAACACCTTTTATATAAATCTATATTTTTTCATTCATATTAACAGCCATCACTATAGTTTCTAATTTATTTATATCTAAATTGATTTTTTTTTTATTTTTTGCCATTTTAGTTTTTGTAACGTATACGGTTATGTGTAATGCTAATAAGTGCTCTTATTTCAAAAATTCAATTTTATGTTCGGAAATGAAATGTACAAATCTTACAATGATTACAATAATTTATGCAGTATTTGAATAGACATGAGTGTACGCAAGGAATGCAGGGAAAGGCTCCCACTTCAACCTTCGAAAAAATTAGAAAATTTGGACATCTATGGCCAAATTTAGTCTATCTTCATCAACTCTCCCCCTTTTTCACTATCATGATAATTCCAGAGTACTAGATAGGTAAAAGATAGATAAAAGGTATTTATTTCGCTCAGAAATCTATGGTGTGAAAAAAAAAAAAAAAAAAAAAAAAAAAAAAAAAAAAACACTTTTGTTTAATACATAATAGTTTCCACCAGAAATGATCATTAGTAGAAGGGCTGAACAAAATTATTGCTTTGGCCGCTTAAAGTAAGCTTTACTCTTTAAGTGCGAAAACCAGTGTTAAACCTACGGCATGGAATGCCAACAACTTCACAAACGGCTGATGCTCAATTTTTACCATTTAAAATTTGTTACATAGCTGACGCCCAGGGGCGTTCCGACCCAGTGTGCAAAGTGTGCGGCACACACAGGCGCCGAAGTAGTAAAGGCGCCTAAAGATTTCAGTTGAGAAGCAAATGTTAAAAAAAATATTAATATAAAAAATATTATATTTTCTTAGCATCTGAGTTATCTTTTATAGATTTACCTTATACAAATTATTTATAAGTATTAATTTCTTTCTTTAAAATTTTATTTTATTCTACTTATGAGTCCTCTAATAAACCATTTAGACAAGACCTGTCCAACCTTTATAAAACAGAGGTGCACCTCATATAGTTATAAATAATGAAAGGCGCCGTAATTCACATAGCTGAAAATATGCAACACTATTATCTCACTGCGGTGGAAAAGCGTAATATACAGTTTTATTACCGTAGGAGCTAAATTTCACTTGTTTTTTTTATTATTATTTACAAGAAACAATTGTCACTTTACTTTAGAATTTATCATAAATAAGAAGAAAATTACTATTCGGAAATACTGGTAAATGTTTCTCCTACAATATCAGTCCATGAATAGGAGGTAGACTTATATGTTAGAAACGTCTTATATGATGCGCGTATATCTCACGCTGATAGCAAACATCAGATAGAAAATTTAACTTTAAACATTGAGAGTAAAAAAAAAATTACACTGTTATTTCTGAATTTATGTTGACATTTACATGTTAAAGTAAAATATGCAATTTGTGCTAAAAATATAAGTAAAAAAATAACAGAATTTTTTTTAAATTAAACTGTGAAAAGCAACAGTCACAAATCGTTACAAAGTGATACATATTTAAAGCTCTATTAGATCACTCAACCTAATAGAATTTGATGTAGTCCTATAAAATAAATAAATGGAACACACCTAAAATCGTATTAATATTACATTGTCATCGGGTTTAAATAAGTATGGGAATTGAACCTCAATCAGATATTTGGAAGTGAGTTAAAATTTGAATATAAGTTTTGAACTAGGAAAATTTACATACGAAAACTATAAATAAAATAAAATCTTATCAAAATAACATACCTTTTTAAAATAAAATCACGAAAAGAATCAGCTTCATTTGCTTACAAAATAAAACATACGTAAAAATACAATTGAGGATATAAATTTCAAAACTCGACTTATCGCTTTTTGATTTCTCTATCAGTCTATACAAACCTCCACTATTGTAACAATGCAATCTCAAAATTTATAATGAAAACCAATAGATGCATTTAAAGTTTTTTCGCTATTTCCCAAAATTTGATTTTTTCGATAAAGAGAATTTTGAAATTCATGTCTTCAGTTATTTTAATAACCAATCTAGAAGTTAATTAATTATAATTAACACTACCATAAAACTTATACGGTGACAGCGTCTTCAGTTAAATCGCTCATTTAAAACATTTTGTAATTGGAACTATATGTCTATGATAAATAGTTTAGGAAGTAGCCTTTGAACAGCGTTGGAAATCGACTCCCTTTATAATACTTTAAGCACTTAGTGTACGTTCCCTTAAAGCTCTGTCGAACTCATCCGTTTTCAGCTATAGAAAAGTGGTTTAAGTCATGAAATTTAAAGTTTCATAACTCGGTCAATTTTAATGTTACATGAATGGGACCTTTTCTGTATTACTTGCTACAGTGTTGAAAAAATTTTACTAAATATCACTTATAGGACCGGGGGACCGTATAAAAATTTAATTTTCGTAATTTTTTAGTAAAACATTTATTTGACCAAAATCGCTTAAAAAACAATTCTTTGCCTTTTTTAAAGTATTTTTGCAATTGGAACTATATGTCTATGACCAACGGTTTAGAAATTAGCCATTGGCCACCGTTGAGAGGGGACACCCTGTATAAAGGATTTTCCACAATATATAAATGGAGTTTTCGTATGAGTTTCCCTAAATAGCTGTCTACCAAATTATGAAATAAAAAAAATTAGAATCTTTCACGCATGCTTATTTAAAAATTATTTAAAATTGAGAAAAATAGAGAGATATAGATTTATAAAAGTAGCTTTACTATAAAGGATTTCCCACAATATTTCAGTGGATTGTTTATATGAATTTCCTTAAATAGCTGACTACCTAATTATGAAATAACTCTTAAACTCCACTGGTCTTAACTCCATTGATGAACGCCCGCAAATCGAAATTAGTATGTAGCAGAAAAATACGATTTTTCTAAAAACTATGTAACCTAATGTAATCGCTAGAGGGGGGGGGCGGCATATTTTTGTATTACATTCCCGACGAAAATACAATGTCTAAAATTAAAAGAAATATTTTTTGAGTTCGCCGTTACAGAAGCTTTCACACGATATACGAAGAAAAAATACGTTTTTTTTAAGGTAACTTAATTAGCCCCTCTACATTTCCCTTACATATATTTGTGAATAACTAATATTCTATAAACATGTAGGTCAATCAGTAATAAAAGTCAGTAACCTTTATTACTTCAGCCAATTTGAACTTTCCATAGTTTAGAAGTGAAATGGCTTGTGACAAACGGACTGACGCAGGAGTTATCTTATAATGGTTCTGGTTTTATTTTTCAAATATGAAATCTTAGTAAAAATATCAAAAATCTATGTATATATTACACTAACGTATGTGGCACAAACATCACGATTATTTGTTAATTGTTTAATGGCAACATCTAAATGAAACACATCTTATGGGTTACTGAACAAAAGTCCTTTGGTAAGATTTAGGCTGTGGTAAATTGGATTTATTTATGTTTTGTTCCTTCGCTGCAATAATGAATCTTCAAAATATCATTATTTTTTTTCTGTTCTTTTTACTCAAAAAAAATTTAAATAAAAATCATGAATTTTAAACTTTTCAGTTTCAAATTAAAGTTATGTATTATAAATTAAATGAATGAAAGGATTAAATTATTGCATTTTAAATAATTAGTGAAATTCAAAAAAATGCCATGGGTACAATATTTGGCGATTAATTATCTGCACCGGGCTAGCATAAAAATACTGAGTTCTTGATCTGTCATATACGTACCACATTAACGCGTTATTTTTCTCGTGCCAGTTTGGCGAAAACTTCGTTTTCAAATACCAATTACATACATATTTTTTAACTAATTTCTATTATTTTAAAAAGGAAATAATAATTTAAGAAAAGTTTAGTTAATAATTATAGAATAAAACAATTTATATATCATTTTAAAAAAAGAAAATAAAAGTAAACAAACAGTTGATTAATAAATAAATAACAATAGCCAGGTTACCATGTGAGGCACATATAATTGCCATTTTATTGCAATCGCGCCAATGTGGTGTGTATATGACACCTGTGTCTATTTCTCTAGCAGAATCTTCTAATTTGGAAAAAAATGAGCAATTAAAATAAATCATGAATAAAAGCAATATGATTTAATGCTGACAAGGAAGATCTCTATACGGGTATACTCCGAAAAATCTCAAAAAACTACAGAATGTTCTTCTTATGAGGATATATACGTTTATAAAAAAAAATGTCGGCGGAACCTCCCTTCCCTGTCCGTAAAAAAAAAAATAATAAAAATTTCGTTATTTGGCGATTTATCGTCGGTTGGCGATGAAAAGCAAATTCAAAAAATGTTTTCATGTCAAATGCATTTTAAAGGAAAAAAGTTTCATGTTAAATGTGTTTAGATAAATTAAATATCTTTTCTTTTGTCAGCTTTAGTTTGTTTTAAGTATGATTTCGTTATAATAATATTTATATGTATTTATATTCAAATTTAACCATCAACATTTGAGATTTAAAACGAAATTCAAATTTAAATTAATTAAAATTGCTTCAAGTTCAAAGTTCATTTGAGCATTGTCAATTCGATTTTGTTGCTATGAAAACATGGCTTTTATTTTTGAATATGCGTAAATGTACGAAAGTAATTTTATTGAATAAGAATTTTTTATATATGAAAATATTTTTTTCAGAGGTAAATTAAATAACTACACCAACAAATAATATATATACATGCAATTTAATACATATATATGTATGTAATATATTAAACTCGCTCATTGTTTATGTTTAAATTCATTTACACGGATTCTTAATATCCAAAATGTTTCAGTTGCATTAAAATCGTTTGCTTTTGGCGGAAAAATGTGCTACTCGCCAAATCGTGTGACACTTTCCTCTTTTCACGCCAAATATTCGAAAGTATTTTATTTTTTTACATGTTTTCTAATGCAATTCCGCCGTTAATTTTCACTGATCCTTTATTACATACATGAGTAGTTTAATTAGTATTTTTTTTCAAAAAAATCTGAGTATGCCCAGTATGGAGACCTTCCTTGTTAGTATACATTCAAGGGAGACCAAACTGGTCGCAAAGGCGGCTAGTGTCATAAATAATTTGCCATTAAGGGGTCTCAGGAGTCTTACTTTTTAGCTGGTGGTGCAATTTAATAACATGTTGTATTTAATATTTTTTTCTCTCAATTCGTATGAAACATAAATACATATTTTTTTTACTATAGACAATTTAATATATCTTCTACTTATATATTTTTTAATATTCTACATTGAAATTTTTTTAATGTTTCATTTTGAATAAAATTTTTATTTTACTTGTATCGACTGCGCTCAACATTTCTGAAAAAATAATAAAACAACTTCGTCACGAAACTTGATATATATCTTAATTTTAAGTTAAAGAATAATGTACATTTTAAATTTAGTATTATAATAGCATTAATTATTTAAAATGAGCAATTTTTCAATTAAAAATATATATATATATATATATATATATATATATATATATATATTTTCAAAATTTTATAATTTGAATTTAAAATAAATATATAACTAAATTGCTTTCAAATGAAGTATAAGTTCAAGATACATTATTTTTACATCATTATTAATATTATTGGGGGCTCTTGAGCCAATAGCTTTGCTACAATCTTGCGCGCAGTGGATGTAAGTCAAAAAACTTTTTTTTTTTTTTTTTTTTTTTTTTTTTTTTTTCAAAATTAAACATTAAAAAAATAAAATAAAATTTCAATGTAGAATATTTTAAAAATTATTTTAAATAAAAGAAATATTAAGTCGTTTATATTACAAAAAATTCTGCAGTTATGTTTTATGGGGACTGAGAAAAAGAATTAAATATGTTGCTAAATTGCACTACCAAGTAAAAAGTAAAACTCTGGAAATCCCTTTTTTTACGTAAGGAAACAATAGTAATAATAATAATAATAAAAACTTTTGTCTTTATTCATGAATTTAAATATATATAGCAGTTTCCTTTTAATTCAGCTTATGATAATTTGCTAATTTTTAGAGCGAAGAATGTAGAACAAATTTGTGAAGTTTTTCAAAATGTAGAATTTTTAAATAAGTAGTAGTTGCAAACAGATCGACAATCTATGTATCTGTATTATCTTAACATTATCTACAATACTACTATCTATATATCTATCTATTTATATTATAAAAGGACAAACATGTCCGTGCTTGATGCTTTTGATATTTTGATGTTGACAACAGCAGATGATCAAGTTTGACTTATGCGGAAATATTTGAAACCAATATCGCACATTTTCAATTTTTGCACCACCGAATGAGGAGGTGGGGGGGGGGGAGAAATTTACTTTCAAATGCAATTTGACTGAAAACTGTACCACAATTTATTTAAAAACTATATCGCAATTTACATACTCTTTGTGAGTTTTAAGGTTATTTATTTTTAAGCATGATTTTTTTTAAATCTATCACGTGAAGGCGATTAGGAAAGATAAATGCACTATATGGCTAAAGGTGACCGGCCACTTGCGATTTTAGACGTTAGATATCTAGAAAAATACATGAGGAATTATTCTAAAACTCCAAGTGCTTAAACAGAATAGAACAATTCATATATTTCTGAGGAGATGTTTTCTCCAAATCCCATAGGGGACTATCAACAAATTGAAAAAGACCGAAGATCCTTTGCATAACCCTGTCAAAACTAATGTAGCAAAAGCGTCCAAACTGCAGATTATGATTACGTGGCTTATTCTAATAAACTGTGTTCATTTTATGTAGATTTCGTATGAAATACTACCTATTGCAATCGCACCAGTTTATATATCTCTCTCTCTCTCTCTCTCTCTATATATATATCACTTTTTTATGGACACGATAACTTCTATAATTCTGCACCAATCTCCACCAAACTAGTACATAAAATCAAAGAGGATAAAATATCGGCTAAGTTCGTTAATAAGCAAAATCGGACCAAGGGGGTCGGAATAGGGAGCATTTTTGTGAAAACCGAAAAAACGCCATAACTTTTTAATTAAAGTAGATATCGAATCGGTTTAAAGTTTATATTACTTCTTAAAAATGGGCCAAAAGTTTATGCATGACAGATTTTTGATAAATTTAGAAATGGGCTCAAGGGGCGAAAAAAACAGGGTTTTGGAGAGAGAAAAATTCATAACTTCGTCAATTTTCAAGATATCAAGTTCAACTAAATTTTTTGTAAATATTCTTAAAATTATCTAAAACTTTTGTATGTACAAGTTTTTGAAAGGACCGACTTTTACCGAGGAAAAAAATTAAAAACGAAAGGGAAAAGGGCGGTGAAAAAAGAGAAAAATCCATAACTCCGTCAATTTTTAAGATATCAAATCTGATTAAATTTATTTTACATCTTTAAAATATATCTACAACTTTTATATTGACAAGTTTTTCATAGGACCAATTCGTATAGCAAAAATAAATTAAACAAAAATAGGAGTTTGGAGAAAAAACCTCAAATCCAAACTGCTTATATTCTGACTCTTTTTTAAATTCATTTTTGATTTTAAACGCATCCAAATGGTAGATCCTCTTATTTAGAAACTGTATAAAGTGACGCATTCGTCAATTTTCTGATAAAGACAGTATATATTTTAAAAAAGGCTACCAAAAAGGGTATTTTGAACAGAATTCATCGGGACTGAAAATTTAAGGAAGTATTCAAATAAGAAATTGCGTTTTTTTCTGACTCGTTTTTAAATCCATTTTTGTTCTCAAATGCATCCAATTTACAGATCCTCTTACTTAGGAACTATATGAGGACCCCAGAAGCCAAGGGGTATAAGTGACAAAATTGAAAAAATTGAGTTAAGTGCACAGGGTATCTGGAAATATGCTTTTTTCATTTCAGGTAAAGAAATATAGGTCATTTTCTTATTATTTGCTGAGTTATAGAGATAAACCACTTTTTTCGAAAAACAAACAATATTGATTAAATATACATTTAAAGAAAATTGTACTCTATTTTTTTAACAGTGTTTGAAATGAGAGTTCAAAGATTAGACTGCAACAAGCAGATGTTTCCTATTTCAATTTAGTCAATTGTTATTGATGTTCCAATTTAACATCAATTATCTTTAAACTCAATTTACTCCAAATCGACATTTTGTCACTTGTACCCCTTGGCTTCTGAGGTCGTCATATAATGTGATGCATTGGTCAGTTTTCTGATAAAGACGGAATATATTTATAAAAAGGGCTACCAAAAGGGTATTTTGAACAGAATTTTCCGAAATCATCGTGACTGAAAATTTAAGGAAGTGTTCAAATAAGAAATTGCGTTTTTTTCTGACTCGTTTTTAAATCCATTTTTGCTCTCAAACGCATCCAATTTACATATCCTCTTATTTAGAAACTATATAATGTGATGCACTAATCAGTTTTTTGATAAAGACAGAATATATTTCAAAAAAGGCTACCAAAAAGGGTATTTTGAACAGAATTTCCCGAAGTCTTCGTGATTTGAAAATTTAAGGAAGTTTTCACATAGCAAATTGCGTTTTTTATGACTCGTTTTAAAATCCATTTTCGCTCTCAAACGCATCCAATTTACAGATCCTCTTATTTAGGAACTATATACTGTGACGCATTGGCCAGTTTTTTGATAAAGATAGAATATACAATCGACTCTCGTTAATTCGAACTTGTCGGGACCACAAGAAATGTTCGAATTATCCGAAGTTCGAATTATGGAAAACATCCTTAATATGGTAATATTACAAAGGAATTAACATTACAGTGTTTTTTA
Source organism: Maratus speculifer (assembly GCA_964019185.1). Taxonomy (NCBI): domain Eukaryota; kingdom Metazoa; phylum Arthropoda; class Arachnida; order Araneae; family Salticidae; genus Maratus; species Maratus speculifer. The sequence continues at coordinate 252,061,614 of OZ025298.1, forward strand.
AATTTATTTCTTCTGTTATCATTAGAATATGACTTAATCTTAAATTAGAATGTATAAATACATAAACTAATTAAAATATTATAACAAGCACAATGGAAGAAAAATTTAAAGCGTCACTGATGGACAGACGGGGTTCTATGAAAGTGTCAATATAAAAGTTGTAGATATATTTTAAAGATGTAAAATAAATTTAATCAGATTTGATATCTTAAAAATTGACGGAGTTATGGATTTTTCTCTTTTGTATTATATGTATACTCGTTTCGAACAATTTTCACAAAAATCAAAGAAAGAAACTTACTCAAATGATCTGAAATCCGTGAGAAAGAAAAGAAAAATGAAAAATGGGAATTCTCATTAATTCGAATTAAACGAAGTCAAGAGAAAACGAGTTCGAATTAAGGAAAATTTTTAACGTTATTCTGCCATTGAAAACTTCGGGACTTTATGTTTAGTTCGAATTAAGTGAAGATTCGAATTATCCAATTTCGAATTAACGAGAGTCTTTTGTATTTTTAAAAATGCTGTCAAAATGAGTATTTCGCACAAAATTTTCCGAAGCAATCATGATTAAAGAATTAAGGATGTATTCAAACAACAAATCGGTTATTTTATGACTCATTTTTAAATTCAATTTTTTTCTCAAATGCATTCAACTGACAGTTTTTTGTTATTTAGGAACTGTATAATGTACTGTTTTGGTCGATTTTTTAATAAATTCAGAATATATTTCAAAATATGTTGTCAAAATGGGCATTTGAGCTGAATTTTTCTTAAGATGATTCTGATAAAACCAGTTTTTGCAGAAAAATGAAATTAAAAATTTTTCATAAACGGCCAAATGAAGTTATTAAACTGGGTTTATCTTTAATCATATATATATATATGTTGCGGCCAATACCCGGAGCCTGGCCAATTCTAGAACTGACCGGCCAATACCCGAACTGGCCAAGTTTCCTGGCCAAAACCCAAAATACATGAAATGAATAGCGTATTTCGGGTTTTGGCCGGCCAATTCGCGAACTGGCCGGGAAGCCTTGGCCAACATCCGAACTATGATGCATAGGTACCAATTTTTTTGTAATTAAGATAATGTAACATTAAAATGTACAGTAAAAAAGATTCTCATCGATTATATAGAAACGAAATATTTTTGTGTACCCAACTAAATCAACCAAAAATAGTACACAATTCCCTTTCAATATCGAAATTAATTGATAAACCAAATATGATGACAATTACAAGTTAACCGGAAACTTTACTCGAGTTAGATGACGGACAGGCTGACGTCTAGACTATTTGAATTCATAGACACTTTATGTTAGAAATGATTAAGCCGAGTGCTTATATCTATTTCGAGAATTGGCCAATCGCACCTGGCCAGTTCGCGAATTGGCCAATTGTATCTGGCCAGTTCGCGAATTGGCTGGCCAATACTAGAATTGGCCAGTCATTTTTTAACGTTGCTGGCCAATTCGCGAATTGGCCGGCCAGTTCTAGAATTGGCCAATTTCGGGTATTGGCTGCTATATATATATATTTGTTGAAATGAGCACTCTTCGAAATCTACCTCCTCCTATAGGCCCATCCGACAGGGATTTTTTATGAGGATATTATCTATACTCGTTGAAAAGTTAAGGTTTTCATAATAACAGTCCCAAATTTTGCCATATTTTTTGCTTATAATTTGTAGAATTCTTAAGGGTGTATTCGAAAAAATATATTTTCATCTTCAACAGCTCAAAATTTTCCGATTCATTTCCAGAGTCATTTTAAACAGTAGAATCATGCAACTTGCTGTGGAGAATTTTGAAGATATGTATAAAGTGCCGTGTGATTGAACTTTTCGCTCTATTCATTAGAACTTGATTGATAAATTACTTTCTCAGTACGACCATTTTTGTCGTTCCCAAAACTCCCGCTTCGGAAAATTCGGTTTAAAATGCCCACTTTTACAGCATTTTTTTTTTTTTTTGCAATATTTTCTGCATTTATCAAAAAATCGACAAGCACGGCACATTGTGTACTTTCTAAATAAGAGAATTTGCCAGTTTCATGCATTTGAGAGCAAAAAGGAATTTAAAAATAAATCGGAAAAAAAGCAGTTTTAATTAGAATACACCCTTAATATAAAAAAATTTCTTTTCAGAAAATATGATAAATAATATTGTCCATAATACCCTGCAAACAGAATTTTAAAAAAATGAAAATTGTAGGGAAAATAAGCAAATTTACTAAATAATGTTTCACTGCGCATGTGTCACAGCAATCAAAATATAATTTACATAATGTGTTAGCTAAATGTATAGAGCAACTTTTGTAAAAGTCTCAAAAACATAGCTTGAAACTTCTAAAAATAATCGTCGACAGAATAAGCTCAAAATATGTTATTCCCAAAATAAAGCAAAAAGATGAGGGGTTGTATCCAAATATAGTAACTATATCAATATTGTGTATGCTGTATTGGCATTAATAAATGAATATATGGATACAGCCGCTCATCTTTTTGCGTCATTTTGGGAATAACGGATTTTGAGCTTATTCCTATCGACGATTATTTTCACAATTAAAAGTATTCACTTTCCATATATCCATTGATTAGTGTCAATACAACATACATAATTGCACGTACTACTGTATTTGGATACAACTCCTCATATTTTTGCGTCCTTTTGGAAATAACGGATTTTGAGTTTATTCTATCGACAATAATTTTCAGAATTTTCAAACTATATTTTTGAGACCTTCACAAAAGTAGCTCGATACATTTAGCTAACACATTATGCAAATTATACTTTGATTGATTTCAGACATGCGCAGTGAATTCAGAATAAATTTAAAATTAGATTTCCAGAGGGCAATCTATCTTCAAAAGTTTTGTAGATGAAGAAGCTATAGAAACTTTAATCACTGAATAACAAATTAATAGCATTAAATAATTAAAATTTATTTAAGGTCATCGATAACTATAACAAGAAAACTATTCAAATATTTTTAATTTTTAAAAATGCATCCCTTAAAAAGGATTTTTAATCTTAATAGCTAATAAGAGGACACATTCCAATGGGTGCCAAGAAAACCTAAGGGCGCAATCGTGGCGTCCGTGGGGGCGCTTTGGAGAATACTGAATAAAGAAAAAATGTAAAACCAGAACTTGGGGACTATGCACAGGGCCATAGCTAAGGGGGTGCTATTAGTGTTCCTTCAACCTTCGGTACAACAAGGTTACAAACAAGGTCCAGGTACCCTAGGTTCTATGGGCGCCTCAGCTTACCCTAAAACATTTTGAGCCTCCCTGAAAAAGATTCCAAGGTCACTAAATTAATTTCTATTCCAAAAATTCAAATGAAATTCTGTTTAAAAATCTAATTTATATTTCCCTGCACTCCCTGCATACACTCGCGTCTATTCAAATACTGCATAAATTAGTGTAATGAATGTAAGATTAGTGCATTTCATTTCCGAACATAAAATCGAATTTTTGAAATATGAGCACTTATTAGCATTACACATAACCGTAGACGTTACAGAGACTAAAATGGCAAAACAACAACAACAACAAAAAAAGTTCAATTTAGACATAGATAAATTAGAAACTACAATGATGGCTGTTAATATGAATGGAAAAATATAAATTTATGAAAAAAGTGTTTTAAAATCCCGTGCACTTTATGTCCTACTAACCAACCGCCTTGGATCACCTAGGCCAATTACAATAACCTTAAATATTCTAAAGTAAAATATTGAATGTCAATGGCGGATCTAGGGGGGGGGGGGGCGATGGGGCGATCTCCCCCCCTTGGGCCCATAAAGGTTTCAAACCATTATGAGAGATCTTCATGGAATAGGACTTGGACTGAAGCCCAAGGTCGGCGCTGCGCGGCCCGACCCGGGCTGCGCCAATTCATGAATTAGGCAATGGCGGATCTAAGGTGTGTGTGTGTGTGAGGGGGGGGAAGGGCTAGATGGCGAAAGGGCAATCGCCCACCCTAATGTCGGGCTAGGTCAGGTCTTCTGAGTCGGGCCGTGTCCTGATCTTTATTTTCTGTCGATTTGGGTCGGGCCAGACTTGTTTTTCTTCTTGGTCGCGTCCGGCCTGGAGTCATTCTTTTTAAATGTCTGTATTAGAGATGAGACAGTGCTCGGACTCGGACTCATTTTTTCTGAAACCTATAAATTTGACTTATCAATGAATAGAAAATATTAAATAAGCTTTTTCCCCGCTTAAACATTACTTATTACTTTTTAAATCACTATATTGCCATTTTGATTAGAATGAAAGGAAAGCAGAAATTGTGTTTTTTTTTTTTTTTTTTTTTTTTTTTTTCTATTTTAGCAAACGATGCTATTTTAAAAGCAAATTATTAGTAACTTCTGCAGACCTATTTTGTCATTTCCGACGATGGTCTGGCGCCAACGAAAAGGCGGGAATAATGAATTTAGTTTGATTTTTGTTTGTAGCATTGGTTATTTTGCAATAGAGTTGTTTATTTTATTATTATTTAGACATTTAATGCTAAGAGGATATTTTTTTTCACTTTTAGTTTGTGATTGGCGAATAATTAAGATTTCTATTGTACACAGCGTACACAGGTCGTAATCGCTTTTCATATGGAAATAATTTTAATAATTGTTTCTTTTTTTGTGAATTCTGCTGATACTGAAGCTGTACTCTGAAATTTACGATGTCACTTTTGGTCGTAAGTAAATTTATTTTTCATATTATTCTGATAGAAAGCAATTGAGCAGTGTTTCTTCTATTCCTATAATAGCATTGGAATTTAAATTTATAAATTTAATATTATTGTCTGGGTCACACCTATCCCAAAAGATTGTTATGAGGAATGAAATGGTTATAGTTAAAAATGTGCACTTTTCATAGAAAATTGGTAAATGTTGTCCGATTCGACAAATAATCGACAATAATTTCTTCAAATTCCATGCATTTATTTATGAAACACAGTTCACTAACATGTCCATAATGTTTTCTTATTAAAAGAGACAAAATATGACAATTTTTTTTATGTATTAAGTACATTTTTATTTTATACCAAACTTTTCTTTTGATAATATTAAATTTAAATTTTCGTTTAAAAATAACATTTCTATGTAAAATGTGGTTTAAAAATTATAATTTTTCCCCTAACATTAATATATATATATATATATTATACATTTTTTCTTCCGCTGTATACTTTCGTTATCGGGCTCGGGCTCTGATAAAGCAAAATGTTTCGGGTTTGGGCGGGCTCGGATTTAAAATCGAGCTCGGGTGGGACCTAATTCTGAAAAAAGAGCCCGAACTCATGTCTTATCTGTATTGATAAAAATTTCCAGGTCGGGGCTCGGCCCTGAGTAAAAGCTAAACGTCTGTTCCGTGTCCGACCCAGCCTGTATGATAAACATTATTGGGCTACGCGATTCGTGCAATTCTTCACCCCTCCACCAATTTGGACTGACATCTTACTTATTTGTTATTCGTAAAAAATATATCTATGTTGTAGATTTGTTTTGCGAAATCTTACGAAATACATTTTTAAAAATTTACTTTTGTTTTTGACCAGCAGCAAAATATAGTGATCAACCGGTCTAAAACCCAGCAAGTAGCAAAAAAAGTAGAAGTTAACCTGACCAACTGTAAAAAGTAGCAGTCAAACGGACCCAAATACGAACCACAGAAAAAGCATTGGTTACAGCGTGGTGCGAAAGGGTAGGGGGCGAAGGGGGCGGTCGCCTCATGTTCAGAAGTTTAAAGGACGTCAAATTTATACTACCAACATCATTTTTGGCTTGTCACAAGAAAAGTCGTTTGGGGGAGTGGGGGGGGGGGGGGCAAACTGAAACTTTGCCCAGGCGCAGTTTTCTCTTCGCACGCCCCTGATTAGCTAACACGACCAGCAGCAAAAAATAGAAATCAACTGGAACCAAACCCGACCCCCTTGAAAAATAGAAGTCAACCGGAACCAAATCCGACCCGCTCAAAAATTTGAAGTCAACCGGAGCCAAACGCGACCCGCTTGAAAAATAGAAGTCAACCGGACCCAAACCCGACCCTCTGAAAATATAGAAGTTCACCGGACCCAAACCCGACCCGCAGTGAAAATATTAGTCCCGACCCGCGCATGAGTTTCGAGTCTCTGAATTTTTAAAATCGCCCCTCCCCTCCCTTGAGGACTCTCTAGATCCGCCCTTGTTGAATGTTATTTTTTCCAAACGAATGTAAAGATGGGGTGTGGGGAAAGCAATGTCTTCAGCAACATGTTGATTTGACTTTATAATTTTGAATAAAAATATTTTCTAGCAGTGTATAATCTTGAATTTGTATGATTTTTCCTTTTTAAATGAAAATCCATCCAATCGAAGCTCGAGTTGATTTCCCACTGCCTTCAATAGAGTATATCGGCGGTGCTATTCGTGTTTCTGTCTGATTTTTCAAGCTGTCAATTTGTATTTATTTTCTGACATTTAGATATAAAACTTTCAATTTTGACCAAAAAATATATATATATATATATATATTCTTGATAAAATAAATAATGGAAATCCGCACAATTCCTCACACATATATTTTTTTAATTTATTAACGCGAAATGATATTCAAATCACATATTTCTTAATTGGGAAACGATATCTTGAGATAATTTGCACCGAGAGAGAAAAATATGTTTGGCGAATCCTTGAAATGACTTCAAAAATTTTTTTGAACAATAAATATTAATATTTTCACACCTGAAAATTATTAGAACCTGAAAAATACCGTGATTGTATCAACAGTTGTTGTTGTTGTTTTTTACGTTTGAAACTTCAGAGAAATGAAAAACATGAGAACTGATGAGAATCGCTACCAAATAAAAAGGTTTTTGAAATAGTAATTAAAAATACCATTGAAATCGGTTTTCTTTATTTATTATTATTTATTTGTAATTTTACCAGGATCTCACTATATCCCAATTTGCTGGAATCCCAAAATGCAGAAAAAATCAAACGTTACGCTTTTGGTCAGTGGGAAGGACGCAAGCATGATCTCGTTGAGGAATAAAAGATCGCCATTTTGCGATGATCATTAAGGGTTTTTAATTAATATTTCGGGTAATTAACAAAAAAAACTGAGTGTCAGGTGTACGGTGCATCTACCATCATCAATCCTTATCCAAATTTTTAGATCTTTATGTGCGGTAGATTTTCTTAGCCATCGTCAATACATGCAAAGTAAAAACAAACATCTTTCTTTTAGATGCAATATATTGTTATTGCATTAAATTACTTTCTCCGGGATAATGAAATTTTACCGTAACGTAGGATTTTGATAGAGAGTACTTTCATTTACACAGGTTTTACTGTGTTACGAATTTTATTTACATAGCTACCATCCTTCTGTATTGTTCAAGTAATTAGAGCATGTTTGGAAACAGAAATTTATTTATTTAATGAAATAAAGTACGAACTGTAAAGAAACAAGACATATTTTATTAAATAAATTTTCTGATTCAAAAAACTCCAAAAGAATAACAACTATACATTTATAAATAGTCATAGTTTTTTTTTTTTTGGGGGGGGGGGATAAAGTTTTTTTTACAGGCGATTGGATTGGGGGGGGCGGGTGTAGGGCGCCAAATGCAGTTCTGCACACAGGCGCCGAATACTGCTGGCACGCCCCTGCTGACGCCAGTATCTCCAATCAAAAATCTATGCATCGAACAGAACAGAGAACACTAACATACAAAAGGCTATACAAATATAATGAACGTTATCAACTTTTTGGCAATTTCTGGACCTCCGCTACCCCTTACGATATCATACGTTATCATTCCTCAATAACATTTTGTTTTCTTTATTGGTAAACACAAGTATTATTTCAAATATACTTTACACCTGTTTTCTTAAACGCAGATTATATATATGCATACACATGAGACGGAAGAATAGGAATACCAAACATTGAGATATTCAAAATTTTGAAAATAAATAATTTTATAATGATTTAATTATTTTAATTTTCATAAAAATAGTTAACAAATTAATATATATATATATATATATATTGTAGACTATTTTGATATAATGAACAGGTTATAAATAAAATGAAAAAAAAATATATTTTAAAAAAAAGGGGAAACAGAAAGAGAAAATTTTGGTTGGATCATTCAAAAATGATAAATATATCAAGACACCCCATCCCTCACTAGAGATATCTTCCGATATCATATGCTAGATTCTCCCCCCCCTTCCCCCTAAAGTAATAACTTTATGTATACATAGTCAGTGCCGTAGCTAGAAATGAATAATGGGAAAGGGGGGGGGGTCATATTTTCTCTCTTTCTCTCTGTGACGCAGAAAGATAAATTAGTACATGTTCACTCTGTAGTTACTATGTTTCTCATTAAACTGTTGTAATAGTTTCATTTTACACTAAGAAAAGAATAAGATGATGAAAAATTCGAGTGTAAAACGAGTGAAATCTTAAACAACTTGTTAGCTTCATATGTGTAAATAGGATGAGCAAGTGTTGAAACATACCGTATATCCCGGTGTATAACACGCCCTTTTGTATAACACGCACCACTAATTTGAGGGTACATAATTTTATTTCAAACATATACTGGCGTATAACACGCAACAATTTTTTCCCACGAAAAAAACTAAAAATAAAAATTTTCCCCATTATAACATCATAGTATGAAATCAAACCGGAAATAACTGCCAAATAATTTTAAAAATGTGCAATTTCCAATGTACTTGACGGTACCGAGGATGTCTATTTATGGCTACATGAAAACTACAATGGTGATAAACTACATTAAAGTGAGAGTGGGGAAGAAGATGACAATCACAAAAGTATAAATGAGGACGAGTACAATGAACTTTTAATGTGATCTGATAAGTAAGATTAAGTTTTTTAGGAAATATATACTGTAAGTTTCTTTGTTTATGTAAATGCATTTATATAATTCTAAAAATTTGGAATGTCTTATTCTTATGATTTTATTTGAACCATTTTATATTCGGCATATAACACGCACACGGAAAAATGAAGTGATTTTTCAGAGTTAAAAGTACGTGTTATACGCCGGGATATACGGTATTTTAGTTACAATTTAGTATTTTTGCAAAATCTGTGAAAGGTTTTCAAAACTTAATTAGATTTTTAAACAGAATTTCATTTGAATTTTTGGAATAGAAATCAATTTAGTGATTTTGGAATCTTTTTCAGGGAGGCTCAAAATGTATGAGGGGAAGCTGAGCCACCCATAGAACCCCCTTAGCTACGGCCCTGTGCACAGCCCCAAGTTCAGGTTTTACAATTTTTCTCTATTCAGGATTCTCCAAAGCGTCCCCCGCGGACGCCACGATTGCGCCCTTAGATTTTCTTGGCACCCATTCGAATGTATCCTCTTATACTAGCTATTTTTAACATTAAAAATCCATTTTAAGGAATGCAGTTTTAAAAGTAAAAAAATATTAAATAGTTTTCTTGTAATACTTATCGATGACCTTAAATAAGTTTTAATTATTTAATGCTATTAAGTTGTTATTCAGTGATAAAGGTTTCTATAGCTTCTTCACCTACAAAACTTTTGAAGATAGACTGTCCTCTGAAAATCTAATTTTAAATTTATTCTGAATTAAATTATTTTTGCAAATTATTTTAAAATAGTTTCTGAATCATAGGAGACTTATAGCTATCAGCGTGAGATGTACGCGCATCATATAAGACTTTTCAAACATATAAGTCTACTTCTATTCATGGACTGATATTGTAGGAGAAACTTTTACCAGTATTTCCGACTAGTAATTTTCTTCTTATTTATGATAAATTCTGAAGTAAAGTGACAATTGTTTCTTATAAATAATAATAAAAAAACAAGTGAAATTTAGCTCCTGCGGTAATAAAACTGATATAATGCTTTTCCACCGCAGTGAGATAATAGTGTTGCATATTTTCAGCTATGTGGCGCCTTCTATTATTTATAACTATATGAGGTGCGCCTCTGTTTATAAAGGTTGGGCAGGTCTTGTCTAAATGATTTATTAGAGACTCATAAGTAGAATAAAATAAAATTTTAAAGAAAGAAATTAATATTTATAAATAATTTCTATAAGGTAAATCTACAAAAGATAATTCAGATGCCAAGAAAATATAATACATTTTAGTATAAATAAATTAAAGATTTTTTTTTAAAATATTTGCTTTTCAACTGAAATCTTTTGGCGCCTTTACTGCTTCGGCGCCTGTGTGCCTGTGTGCGTCGCACACTTTGCACACTGGGTCGGAACGCCCCTGCAGTAAATCAATAACAAACATTCTTAGCATTGCAAATTGTACGGAATGTATATTACAGTGTATACTTCATAGATGCATATCAATTTTATTATCTTCAAAAGAGTGTAACACCATTAAAATGCACTTGAAACTCCCCCCCCCCCCTCCTATTAACCGTTATTGTAATGGAATACTTTTAGTTGTCACTGTAATTGAACTATGCATCCAATTTTCAAAATTTTGAAATGATTCGACAAAGTTATTTAATAATTATATATCTTAAAACTCAAACAATTCGGTTTGTAGTTTTTGCGTTGTTATATAGGTTGTTTCAAAATAACGTGGACAAAATGATATGACAAATCAAGCATACAACAAGGATCAAAAATCACATAGGAACAGAGGGTCGCAAACCACTTATTGAGCCACAAATACAGGGTGTTTCATCCTAATTCAATTTGGGTTGACGGTAATAAATTTCAGAAAACTGAAGTATATTATGATAAAACATTTAACAGACATTCTCACCTTTGTTTTAAGTATAATAACACCAAACTAAAGTGGTAGATGTTTGCATTATGCGGACCAGCAATATGCACTTGACACTTCACATTTTGGACTGTCATAATCAGTTTATGCGGTATCATCGATTGCTTGAGCAATACGTTTTTCGAGATCTTTTCGTAATGCTATCACATTTCACACAAAATAAGGTACATATGGTTGCATTTTCAATACAATATTTTTATTTTCTTTGAAATTATTACTTTCAAACCGGGTGTAGCTGGAATGAAGCACCCTGTATTTGTGACTCAGGAAATAGTTTGCGACCCTATGTTCCTATGTGATTTTTGATCCTTGTTGTATGCTTGATTTGTCATATCATTTTGTCCACGTTATTTTGAAACACCCTGTATGTATATGGACATACGGACGGACTGAACGACAACTATAGGGGTGATATGTATTTACGTAATTACGAACGCACCTAAAAACGCACCTCAATTGCCACTTTTGACGTACAATTTCCAGCTTGATTAATTTACTTGTACGTACATGTCCATTACAGTAAGGCTGATTCTGTATGAATTTTATCGCTGACAATTGAGTTTTTGGAGACAAATACACAGCATTTGCTCTTAGTTTAGTTTTTTTATTTTCTTTTCACTTATTTATTTAACTTGGTTTGTTTTTAATACTTTCCAATAAAGTTGAAATGTATTCATGCATTCGATTTCTCTGTCCGTTTGTCCACGTTTTAATTATCGTAAATATACTCGGATTTTCATGCAATTGATAAACGTTATTTAGGCTTGTCTGGCATTGTATATGAAATATGTGGGATTAATAGTTCATTTACAAAGGCACCCAAAAGAATTTCATTACATTATGGTATGTGAGATAAAATCGTTTGCAGAGGTTTTTTTTTTTTTTTTTTTTTTTTTTTTTAATGAGATTATTAAGTTGCTTTAAATGTATTGAAACATACATAAATCACTGAATTTCACAACAAGATGATTAATACGATAGAATGATAAAGACAATGAGATTTTAAAATTAACCAAAACGGATTTTCAAATGTGTAATAGATCTTAGTTATCAGTCGCGAAAACGGCCATCAGTTGTTACGGCAGTGACGGCTGAGGTCATGGTAACAGAAACAAGTTGGAAATTGCACGTAAAGAGTAGCAAATGAGGTGCGTTCGTTGATAACGAAGTTTTAAAATATTCAGATCTTGCTGATATAGTAGAGTGTACTTTGGATACAGTATAGTGGTCGAAATCTTTGTGCTCCTGTAAATATGCAGGGAGTAATTTTTATTATACTTCATTAACGTATATCTTATTCATAAAATGTCAAGTAGTTTAATATAATTAAAACACCCCCCAAACAATGTTTCCCCGTATAACATTATTTAGTGGAATACATTTGTGTGGCCCAGTAATTTAATAATAAATATTCTTTGCATCACAGATTGTACAAAATGTATTTTTAGTACGTATTTCATAGATTCATGTCAATTCTGTTTTATTCAAATGAGTGTAACACCATTAAAAAGCATTTGAAACTTTTTTCTCCATTGACCGTAACGTAACGGAATTCTTTTGATTGTCCCTGTAATTGATCTATCCATCCGATTTTCATAAAATTTGAAATGACTCGACAAAATTATGTAATAATTATGTATTTTAGATTTCAAACGATTCGGTTGGGTAGTTTTTGCGTTGTTATATGCGGACAGACAGACAGACAGACGGACGGACTGAGCGACAACAATAGGTGCTACGTATTTACATAATTACGAACGCACCTAAAAAGCCCCATTCAAACGAAAAAACATGGTAACCGATTTCAGAAGATAGCCGCATTCATGATACTAATATTCAATCTTTCGTAACCTGATAATATTTCTGAAAAGAAGCCTTTTTCCATGAGTTTAAAAACTGAGAAACCTGACCGGGGTTTGGCGGACGTAGCTCGTAGGGGGTTGAGTTCCTTTTTTTTAAATACATTATTGAGAAAAGTGACGTTTGATAATTTAAAGCATCGCACGGCAGTGCCGTTTCATTTATTTTCAACGCGACTCCTCTAATGTTATTGTAACCAGGTATATTGTATTACCTGGTATTGTATTAGACCAGGAATAACACGGGTGCTTTAAAGAATAAACCAGGTTTATTTTGGAAATAAACCTGGGAAAAACTCGAATTTATTAAAAATAAACCCGGGAATAAATCTTTTTTTTTTTTTTTTCAACAACTTTTCCCGATGAACGAGTTAATTAATAGACCTTTTTCCTACTTTTATACCCGTTTCCACATTTTTTTTTTTCAAAACACCTAATTGTGTAAAGTATTTATCTTCCAATCAAGATAGAATGTCTCTATAAGAAAGTGGCACCCCTGCCCAAAAAATTTTCAGTATAAAAGTTGTAGATAATATTAAGAATATTTATAATAAATTTAAGTGGATTTGATATTTTGTGAATTGACGAATTTGACTATTTTGTCTAGATTGTGAAAGCATGCGATACAGAACTTGGAGGTGGGAGATAATCTCTGAGCGAGTTCAATTAGACAAATGAGGTATCAACAAAAATTTGTTTGGCGATTTATTTATTTTTTTCTTTCTTTTCTAAAATCGTACTGACCAATCAAATTTTAATTCTCGAATGTTACAAACTCTTTGATGCATCCTAGTGGAGAGGGTCTTATCAATTTTGTCTTCCAATATTGCGTTTAGGCCGTTGGTCTTATAAAGTTACACCATATTCATCACGTGCTCGACTGCCGGTCAGCATGAAAACCTCGATCGAACATTGAAATATTATATTGATCTGGCAAGGGTAATCTCAGAATAGGGGATAACTTTTTCTTATTGTCATCTTGTATTAACTCCATCTCTTCTTTAATGGTCTAAAGAGTTTAAATATGAAAGAAGCATCATAAGATTCTCGGACTGTGGTTAGACAGACACATTTGTCCAAATTATATCAAACTTAGAAGGGAAAAAAATGACAAATTCGTCAATTCACAAAATATCAAATCCACTTAAATTTATTATAAATACTCTTAATATTATCTACAACTATTATACTGAAATTTTTTTGATAGGACGAACTCTTACAGTAAAAACAATTAAACAAAAATAGGGGTTGAAGAAAAATTTTATTGTATTAACATGATTCAGATGAAATCGGCTATTACAGGAAAATGAAATTGAAAGCTGGTCAAAAGCGGCGAAATAAAATTGTCAAATTGAGTTCATCTCTAACTTTGATTTAGTTTTTGTTGGTGAAATTAGTACTTAAGGGTGTATTTCGATTCAAACTGCTTATTTTCCGATTTATTTTTAAATTCACTTTTCCTCTCATATGCATCAAACTGGCAAATTGTCTTATTTAGAAAGTACACAAAGTGCCATGACTGTCGATTTTTTGATAAATGCAGAAAATGTTGCAAAAAAAAAAAAAAAAAAAAAAAAAAAAAGCAATTAAAAACGGCATTTTGAACAGATTTTTTCGAACCGGGAGATTTGGGAACGAAAAAAAGTGTCATACTGAGAAGATAATTGTTCATAAATCAAATTCTAATGAATTGAGCGTAAAATGACATCGCACGGCACCTTATACGTCTCTTCAAAAATCACCTCAGCAAGTTTCATGTTTCTGCTTTTAAAAATGTGTCTGAAATTGTATCGGAAAATTTCGAGCTGTTGAAGGTGGAAAAGCGTTTTTTCGAATGCACCCTTAACTTCGAAATCTACTTCCGCCTGTAGACGGCGCAGGGATTTTTGAAATGTGATTGGGCATTTATGAGACGCTTTGAAGTGCAGTTTTCTTTTCTTTTTCTACGAAATGTATCACTTTATGAAAAACCTTATTTGCACTATGCGTCTTATTGTGCATAGAGCAAATTGCATCACTAACTGACTTAAAAAAAAAATATATATTTTAGTGAATTTTTAAAGTGTGATTGGACATTTATGAGACTTTTTAATGTATTTTTTCCCTCTTTTTTTACAACGTATATCACTTTTTGACAAATTTTATAATACAAACTGCATTCTGACATGACAATTTATTAATTTCTGAAATATGATTGGACATTTACATGATTCCTTGTAGTATTTTTCCCCCATAAAATATATAATTCTTTGACAAGTCTTATAATACAAACTACACTTCGATATGACTATTTGCTAATTTTTTAAAGAATTTTTGAAAAATGGTTGGACATTTATGTGAAACTTTAAACTTTTATGAAATATATTACTCTTTGACAAGTCTTATAAATGCAAACTTACACTTCAATATGACAATTTGCTAATTTTTTTAAAGGATTTTTGAAAAGTGATTGAACTTTATGTGGCTCTTTAAAATTCTTTTTCTTTTTCTTATTAAATATGTCACTCTTCGATAAGTCTTATAATACAAACTTACACGCCGATATCACAATTTGCAAATTTTTTAAATCATATTTGAAATATTACTGATCATTTATCTGACTCTTTAAAATACTATATTTTTTATGAAATAACCATATCATTTTTTGACTAGTCTTATAATACAAACTTGCACTCCGATATTACAATTTGCTAATTTTTTATGAATTTTTTAAAAATGATTGGACATTTATGTGACACTGAAAGTTTTTTTTTTCTTTTTCTATAAAATTTGTCATTTTTTGTTAAGTATTATAGTGCAATCCGCACTCCGATATGATTTTTTTTTAAAATTTTTTATGAACTTTGAAAAGTGATTGGACATTTATGTGACACTTTAAAGTTTTTTTTCTTTTTCTATGAAATATATGTCTTTTTGAGAAGTCTTATGGTGCAATCCGCACTCCAATACGTCTATTTGTTATTTTTTTATGAATTATTGAAAAGTGATTGGACATCTATGTGCCATTTTAAAGTATTTTTTTATTTTTCAATGAAATATATCACTTTTTGACAAGTCTTATGGTGCAATCCGTACTCCGGTATTACAATTTGTTAATTTTTTATGAATTCCTGAAATGTGAGGAACATCTTAGAATTTCACTTTTATTTAACACATCTAATCAAAGCTTTAAAAAGACAAATATAATTTTAAATCATGTAACTGGTATTTCTATAAATAAATGGACAGTACTTATAATTCATTTTGTTATTTTAAGATATATATACATATATACAATGTTTTAGGACCGAATACATTCTGCATATATAAGGTGAAAAAAAATTCATCAATCGAAAATCTCCAAGAGAAAAGTTTAAAGAGTCCTTGCACCTTTTTGGCTACGCCTCTACTTTGGAGTCTTGGGATGAAACGTGCGTAGTGGTAATTGAAATTTGAAACTGTAATGACTTAACAAGTGAATAAGAATACTGAAACAGTTATGACGCACGGCCATTTGCTGACGACAGACAGCGAAATTATTTTTCTTGTCGCGCTTATTCGAAAAATTCTAAGAGGTCTTGATTTTTCGCAAAAGCTTCTTGTTCCATTTTTATAGATAACGGGGATTGCGTTAGAAAGAAAACGATGGTCAAAATTGATGGAATCTCAAGCTCTCTCAATTTAAGACAGATTTTAATATTTTCCAAAACAAATAAACTCTCTGTAAGGCGGACTCTGTATAAGACGAAAATTTGCCTAACTCGGGAAAATTTTCAAGTCCCTCCTGAGTATCCGCATAGACATATAAAAGAAAATTGGTTAATGCGGAATATTGTTTACTATGGAGATTTTTCTCGTTCCCGATCGATTCCGCCTCAGACAGAGTTTATTATAGTTGAAAAGTGTTCACGACTTCGGTTTATTTGGCCGACCGCTCGCGCTCTAACTCCCGTACTTAGTGACAGAAAATTATCATTTTTTACGACAAACATTATTAACAGCAAAATCTTTCTACATGGACAGTCTCAGAAGTCAAGATAGAGTGACAAAGGCAAACTATTTATCTTCACGGGAAAACTAACAAAAAAGTTAAAATACTCCTCGCCAACATTTTTGTTGTTGTTGTTGTTATTTCGAAGTAACAAATAAGATAACCAGGGAAACTGGGAAGACATGATAACAAGCTAATTGGGCAAAAACTTATTTATAACTTTGTATTTTGTGCGTGGGGGGAGGGAGGGGATGAGAAGGAGAAGAAGACATTTGAAAGCAGAATTTAAAAAAAAAATGTTTTATTTATTTTCTATAAAATAAAAAAATAAAACAAGAAAATTTAAAAGAATTTTAACTATTTTAAAATTTATACATTTCCGTGTTAGGTAAAAGAGATTGAAATATATATAGAAGATCCTTTTGCTATTACACAAATTTTCTTCCCCTCTCAGAAATATGCATTTTTTACTAAATAAAATTTTTTTTTGCAAGAAATCATTTCTATTCTGCGATATTGTCGCCGTGTCGCCTCGAGTCTCCCATAATTATACTCGGATTATCCTGCGGCTATATGCTATTGATGTTTATTATAAATCGATTAAATCGAAAATGAAGCTTACAGCATTAATACTTCGTATACAGGTGCAGTCAAAAGTATTCCGTTACTCATGGCAATAAGAAAAAAAAATAATTTCAATTGCATTTAAACGATGTTACACTATTTTAAATATTATAATTAAATTGTTACGCATTCATCCCGGAATGCGGAATATTGTTTACTATGGAGATTTTTCTCGTTCCCGATCGATTCCGCCTCAGACAGAGTTTATTATAGTTGAAAAGTGTTCATCACTTCGGTTTATTTGGCCGACCGCTCGCGCTCTAACTCCCGTACTTAGTGGCAGAAAATTATCATTTTTTACGACAAACATTATTAACAGCAAAATCTTTCTACATGGACAGTCTCAGAAGTCAAAATAGAGTGACAAAAGCAAACTATTTATCTTTACGGGAAAACTAACAAAAAAGTTAAAATACTCCTCGCCAACATTTTTGTTGTTGTTGTTGTTATTTCGAAGTAACAAATAAGATAACCAGGGAAACTGGGAAGACAAGATAACAAGCTAATAGGGAAAAAACTTATTTATAACTTTGTATTTTGTGCGTGGGGGGAGGGAGGGGATGAGAAGGAGAAGAAGACATTTGAAAGCAGAATTAAAAAAAAAACAATGTATTATTTATTTTCTATAAAATAAAAAAAAATAAAACAAGAAAATTTAAAAGAATTTTAACTATTTTAAAATTTATACATTTGCGTGTTAGGTAAAAGAGATTGAAATATATATAGAAGATCCTTTTGCTATTACACAAATTTTCTTCCCCTCTCAGAAATATACATTTTTTACTAAATAAAATTTTTTTCTGCAAGAAATCATTTCTATTCTGCGACATTGTCGCCGTGTCGCCTCGAGTCTCCCATAATTATACTCGGATTATCCTGCGGCTATATGCTATTGATGTTTATTATAGAACGATTAAATCGAAAATGAAGCTTACAGCATTAATACTTCGTATACAGGTGCAGTCAAAAGTATTCCGTTACTCATGGCAATAAGAAAAAAAAAATTTCAATTGCATTTAAACGATGTTACACTATTTTAAATATTATAATTAAATTGTTACGCATTCATCCCGGCTGGGCAAGGTTCACTCAGCCTTTCATCTCATCAGGATCGATAAAATGAGAACCAAGCTTGTTTGGGAATTAAACACGAAGGATCTCGCATTGGGTTGACCACCTGTCCGAGACACATGCTGCATAGCACCTCAGGGCCTAGGGTCTAGTTAACAGAGTTGGACGTTGTAGATCCTGATTCTTCATGGATCGTAAAGCCCAAGATTTTGTTTTGTTATGCATTTATGAAGAGCTATAAAACATGCTTTCTGTAGATAATGGAATGCAAAGTATTTATTATTTATTCAGAAAGTGACAGAAAAAAATTACATGATGGTCTACGGTAAAAACAGTTAATAGTATATTTTAATGATATTGCTTTATTTCATACATAATGAAATTGATACGCAGTGAGGCAATATTAAGATGCACTATAAGTTGTTCTTTGAAAAGTTTGCTATGCATTGCACTTATCGTTTATTTACAGGGACACGCAAAAGGAATTCATTACAGTACTGTCTATGAGTGGTGATTGCAGGAGGTGCGTTTTGTACCTTCGGCTGCATTATTAAGCTTAATTAAATTATGAATAAATTCTATATGAATAAATTCTATGAATATGAAATATGAATAAATTCTATTGATTTAACACAGACTGCAGTCTCGAGACTCGGAAAAATATTAAAAGATCAGACTGAGCCCGTTCTGTCTCGAGTTAATTTGAACAAAACATTGACTTTTAAAGTGGATTTGGTCAAAATTGTTTCGTACGAGATTTTCTGGTAAAAAATATTTATTTTAGCCCTTTTTTTATGTTTGTAATCTTCATTATTATAGAAATACGTAGACTACAATATTTTTTTTTTTTTTAAAGAACCTTTATTTATTGTACATTAAATGTTTTAGTTATCATTAATATTATTAATATTTCATATATTGAAAACTTAAAAATGCTATACAGAAAAATCTTTAAAACCGAATAGTATAAGAAAGAAAAAAAAAATGTGTTATAGACAAATTCACTTCATAGCAGGTGTAAATGTATTATATATTCTTTTCTCATGCATTTCAATTTTCAGTTTAAGACAGGATTCCGTCATAAGCAGTTTCTTTTTCATACATTAAAAATCATTTTAATAAGATCAGAAATCTACTATTATTTAAGAAGAATAAGTTTTAATGTTTAATTGTAGAATGGCGATTTAAAGATGCATGCACTTCTTGTAAAAGTTTTTCGGTTAGGCCAAATTTTACTGATATTTGAACGAACCAGGCCACATTAATTTAAATATGGGCTGGAGCAAACCCGGAACTGAAAATCTTGGCCTGTGAAGATTAGGAAGAATAAAACCAGTCCCAGTTCGGGGCAAAAAAGAAAAAAAAAGAGTTAGGCCCAGCCCAATATTTCAAGAAAAAGTGAGACCTAACCAAAAACATCGTCATGTTTTGTTTTTTTTTTTTTCTTTGGGGGGGAAGGGTGTTTTTTACTCTATTATTTATAAACTTGGTAATTTGTAGATTTTTGAAAAATGTTTTCCTTTTTTAAAACTAATAGGAAACAAATATGAATTTATTATTGTTTTGGTGACTTCTTTATTGAGTGTTATAACAGTTAAAAAATTAAAAGAAATACAAAAAAGGAAGCAGCAACTTGGCATTGCATTTCTTTATTCTATGAAAATATCATTCTTCTGAGAGACATTAATTTCTCTACTCTTGTTCATCAGCAGATGGCCATATTGTACCATCATAATCACTTCAGAGTGCCTTCTGACGAACACAAGTCAGTTTGTCGTAAAACAGAGCAGATAAAACATTAAATTTACGACTGTAATTTAAGAAAAATGCGGTTTTTGAAGAACCCACAAGTCCTTGTTCGTAGAACTCCTTTCAAAGCGTTGGTTTCTTGGGTTAATTACATACCATATACTAACTTGATTATTTTAAAGTGAGATGCCCAGCAGAGTTTTTCTACTTTGTGCAACCTACCATGCAGATTAGATACAACCTACCTTTTTGAAAAATTACAGAAGTGAACCCCTTTCTAGCGTGTTCTAACTAAAAATCCTTGATAGGTCTTCTGAGCAATTACATATACAGAAGTAGATTTCTTTATTGTTTGCTGTTACATAGGGGAATCTGGAGTACTCCTAGATTTAAAATATTCAGGTTATATAAAAAATTATCAAAGTTTATTTCTTTATTTAACTTATATCTTTTATACGGTCAAAGACAGAGTTTGGTGAGGAATTTATTTTAAGTCAAAGTAGTGCTAAAGATTTTGAAGGGAATATTTAGGTTGAAATCTGAGTCTATTGACAATATGTTATAAAGTGACAGGCTAACTTTACAGTATCCTTTATTTCCTCCATTTTTCCCCCTTTTTCAAAGATTTCAAAATAACTCATTAATTCTTATTAAAAATCACGGACATTATTTTTATTTCATATGAAGAGCGATTCTGATTCATATAAAATAGAAGACAAAAAATGAGCAAACCTTTTACTAATGCAGATTTACTAAAGAAAAAAAAAAAAAAAAAAAAAAAAAAAACGAAAGAAAATGGGAATTTTACGTCAGTTCTCTACATATAAAATAAGCGTTCCAATTTAAAAATATACCATTAACATAAATGAACAAGTAGATAAGTGCGATCACAGATCGCACAGTGGATTTTGTTTAATATTTCTTTTAAAAAACAACTTATCCTTTAATTAGTAAATCCAAATTGTTAATTTATAATTATTAAATTCTTACATAGATGGTAGCATCAACAAATTTAATTTTAATATAATTATAAAAGGAAGTTATTTATTTTAATCAAATTAAAAATATTAAAATAAAAAATATTCAAATAAACTCCAAGATTCCAAATTTTTTGAAAATTCAAAATTTAAAAAAAATATTAGCGGAGATATAAATAAAATTTTTAATTTCTAAAAACAAAAATAAAGTTTAAAAGAAATTTAAAGCGCTGAATCATTAATAAATCGCAATAGTTTTTTTAAAATAGAATTAAAAAAAATATTATGAATGTAGATGAACATAACCCTAAATTGTAAAAAAAAAAAATAAAAAAAAAAAATAAATAAAATACAAAATTTCCGTTAATTAAATCCATCTTAATATGAACGTTTCAATTTCCAGCACCAGGGCTCGTACGAAAACCTCCTGTTTATTAATGAGATGTTTTACTTCTAAGCTATGATGTCTACACACAAAAAAATTGAACTTTAGGATTTAAAAAAAAAATAAATCGCAAAAATAAATGGATGACATTGACAGAATTAATTTAATTAAAATAATATACTTTTTTCAAAATTTTATGATTTGTCATGTGACTCGAGGTATTCAACTGTATGTATACAAAATTTGAAGTCTGATTAATTCAGTTTTTGTGTACGTTCACTTTGACGGGCGGACAGACAGAGGACAGAGACGAATAGTAAAAACGAACAACAAATTATTTATGTCTTTTCCGATTGAAACTAAAGAAATAGGTCTTTGCCTAAAAGGTTATACAACATCCTTACTTGTCGCCTTCATCGGCAACATAAATCTCCAAATCTCACAAATTTTCTTTTAAAATAGCGTACGATTGTGATCCCGGAAAAGAAAAACACAATGTCTATCTCTGCTTCATTCTAATCTCAAAATAGCATTAAAATAAGTTAAAATGAAACGATTAATTTAGAAGAAAAAAGAAACAAAAAGTTTTTTCTGTTATGTGTGTGTGCTAGAATAAATAATGCTTTTTTTTTTTTTTTTTTTTTTTTTTCAGAAGATAGGAGCCCGAACTTCCTTAACTATTCATTTTGCAGATATATACCAAATGATTCCAAGATAGAAAAATAGAAAATAATAAAATAATATATTTCTAATTTAAATTATTTAATTGAAAGAGGTGTACTTCAAGAGGCTTTCATCAATCAAACCAATAACCAAAATTAATATTTTAGTTTATTTTTTTTATTTATTTATTTTTTTTTAATGTGTAAGTATTATTATTATTATACATATATTATTCGAATTGGCGAATAGAGCTGTTTGTTACAAGTTGAGGAATATTTTAATCACTCTCTTTCCAATAAATATTTGTAGCTACGCCTCTGGCTCTATCCTTATCTCTCAGTAGAAAAAAAAAAAAAAAAAGCCCGTCCCGGAATCTTAACGACTGGACCCAAGCCCGGTCCAAAGCCGTGAATGAAAATAGGCCGGAGCTCGTGCAGATTTTTGAGATATACATATATATTTCAGGTTAATTTAAGGTTAATATCATGGACCCGAATAACGCTGGATGGGTCAGGTAGTAAGATGCCCCCCCCCCCCCCCATCTACTGACACCGTCGTAGAAGTATAGAGCCCTATAAAAATTTTCTACGCATACGATTTTTCGCTGTGCTGTTTTACATTGAATTCTATACTGCAACCTTGAAAGATAAAAGCAAAAATTCTCTATTATCGAATCACTGACCGAATGTATAATTACTCATGTGGGACAAAAAAGAACAAGCTCTTCAAGGAAAAACACAACCAATACTTCCTCGTGTAACAAGATAGAGGAGAACGAGTCGATTAGAGCGGAACTACTTTTCGAGTCAGCACTACTTTCACTTTAAACTTTAAATAAATATATATATGTAAAACCATTAACTGTAAAACAACATATATCAATAAAACATGACAGAATTAAAAGTAAAATATTCGAAATTTGTAGAAACGTAGGGTTCGCCAGACCCCCCCCCCCCCCCCCCCCAATACCATGGAACTGCAAATAAAGTGTGTGGTTTCATCTTCGTATCAACCATGGAAAAGTAAAATGATATGAATTTGGGGTTACCAACACACATAAAACCAAAATAAAAGAAAGAAAAACTTTAAAAATTAATCATAATACGTAACATCATTATAATGGATAGAATAGGGGAAAAAAAAACATACCAGACATTATATTTACCTCTAAAATGATGTAGCAAAAAATAGACTGTTATGATTACATGCAAACAGGGTTGTAGTGGAGGGTATAAGGGGGTATACGCCATATACCTTCTGGATTCCGGAATATTCTCTGTTTCTCAAGAAAGCTATAGTATACACATCTTACGGTATACCCTCTGCTTAGAGCCCTCTGTTATTTTTACGACTACACCCCTGCATGCAATTGTTGTAATATATATATATATATATATATATATATATATTGTAAGAAATTTGGACCTAGGGTTATATCATTAAACTTCAATACATTGGAGCACATTGGACCTATATTGCACATTGAAACTAGCTTGTTGTTATATAATATGCTTTAGTGCCGCCATGTCATGATAAATTAGTAAAATATAATGCAATATTAAGTGAATTTTATGCTTTATATCTATATAATTCTGTTAAACTTTTGACCTGTGAAATAACTTTAAAATATTGTCACATTTTGCTATTAAAAAATCAAGCTTGGATCTAAGATAGTGTAAACTTTCTAAATCTAAAGCTTTTAGCTAGTGTTCGATCCAAACAAAATTTTAAGACCGAAACCGAATTTTCGTTATCTTCCGAGTTTTGGGCCGAAAGCGAAAATTCTTAAAAATAACTTTAAAGTAATTAATACATACATGCGTGTACTACACATATAGCTAGTAATTAATTATACGTAAAAAGAAACACATTTCTAACAAACACATAGTCGAACCCAGTTAACTCCAGTTAACTCGGGACGAGCGTCTTTTGCAAAATTTTTAATATTTTATCACCGGTTTTTTGAGACAGAAATTTTTGTCTAAATCAATCGGGAAACTGCTCGAATTAAATAAGTCAAAATTTACAGTAAAATTTTACTGGTGAGAATAATTAAAGATACTTAGCACATTATGCAGCATGTATACCCAAGGTATTAATTGAAAGTAACACGACATCACATATTACTATTTATTCCCTTTTTTAAATTAAATTCTCCATTTTGAAATTTAATTTATTATTTCACAATTATAAAGTTAATCAAAACTCCATTTCCTTTCTAAAAAGATTGTATTTATTGCTTCTCTTTTGCACCTTAAATTTCAGTTACTTATGTTTTTCCACTTTCGGCCGAAGCCGTTAATAAAATAAATCAAAAACAAATCTTTTCTCATCCTAAAGTCATTATCTGTACGAGCATACTTTCGTTTGGTCAAAGAATATATAAAAAATATAGTCTTAAATCATATGCTCCAGTTGCAGCAGTAATTTATACACTTATTGTTCATTCTCAGATTAATAGTCAATACAAGTTTCTTTTCAGCAGCAAATATTAAACTCTGTTTATATTAAAATTGGCGTCCGGTATCTGTGTTACTGTTTCTAAATATATTTTCCCCATTACTCAGCGTTGACATGCATATTTGTATATTGTACATTATAACGCCAATTAACGGTCCTGTTGGCTAGTTTTTAATTCAAATTTTCATTAAGTGCTATATCTTTGGAGTTACAATAGTCCAGGATACCAAGATTTTGGCTCGACACATTGGCAATTAAATTTGACAACTTCACCATCCTTCTCTGTTCTTCGAAAGATCAACTACTGTTTTAATGATCCCTCTCTGACACGTGATTTTTATTGGATCTATATCAAATAAAGTCGTCTAGTCTTCAAATTTTCAGAGTTTTTCTTTTGTAGTTATCTTCAATATTCAGGGATGTACGAGTCTGGATTTCCATAAACTGCCATTTAAAAGACGCAATAGTTTTCCAACCACTAGCACCTTTTATCACGGTAACGCTTCCCTACGAATCGAATTCTATAGTAAATCGCCCATAAGACTAATACAAAAATATCACGTTTAATACGTGAATGGTTATAACACGATCCCGCTTAATCCACTAATGCCCAAATTATTTTCTTCATTAAAAATGAAATTTTGGATTTCCCACCACTTTAAAAAAACGAATAACTTTTATCTTTATTTATTGAGGAATTTGTCTCGTAAAAAATAGTACTTATTTTTCTTTCTATTTACTAGTGTGAAAAGTGCTTTATTGCCTTTTTTATTAACGTCCCTAAGAAGGGACGTTAGGCACTAATGGGTTAATGAGTCATTAGAGTTTCGGTCCCTTGAGGTGAAAAATCTCGCTAAGACGCGAATTCATAGAACATAGAATAAACGCAGTTGATACACAGGAGAAAGTTCAGGAAAGATCGAATGCTTCTTGGAAAAAAATGAAAACCACACGGAAAAAAATAAGTTATTCGTAATTAGTAGATCACGAATTTCTCTCTGCCTAAAAGAGATAAAGAGCTTTAGCGGTGAATATTCAAATTAGAAGCAGACTCGGATGATGTGTGATCTTTCTACTTTATAGGTGAGAAATTAAGTGAAAATTAAGTTATAAATAGAGATTGACCAAAAATACGGTTCCGTTTTCGTTTTCGGTGAAAATGCTGCTAAAAATTTGGCAGAACCGAAATTATCTGTATTTCAAAAATCCCATTTCTTCTTTCAGATTTTTTCAGCATTAATCTTTGATTTGAGATTTATTCAGGGCCGTAGCTAAGGAGGTGCTAGGAGGGGGCTCAGCCACCCTAAAACATTCTGAACATCCCCTGGAAAAAATTTCAAGGTCACTAAATGAATTTATGTTTCAAAAATTCAAATGAAATTCTGTTCAAAAATCTAATTTAATTTTGAGACCATTTCATACTTGTGCAGAAATACTAAATTGTAATTAAAATAAGTGTTTCAACACTCGCTCATCTTACTTGCAGATATGAAGCTAACATGATGTTTAATATTGCTCTAGTTATACACTCAAAATTTTCATCATCATATTCTTTTCTTAGCATAAAATAAAGTTTTTGCAACAATTTAATAAGAAACATAGTACCTACAGTGTGAATAATTTATCTTTCTGCTTCAGAGAGAGAGAGAAAATATGAGCCCCTCCGCATTTTCTGAAGCCCCCCCCCCCCCCGCCCATTATTCACTTTTAGCTACTGCCCTAAATTTATTGACTCAAATAAACCCTTTTTTATTTAGTGATATGAACTTCACCATTCATAATAATCAGTCATGACATAAAGCAAGAAGTACATATGTAACTAAACTTTGAAGACACTTTTCCCATGCTCCTTAAAAGTTGTAGACTTAACAGTAATAATAATAATAATAATAATAATAATAATAATAACATTTTGAAATCGCAAAAGTGTTTCAAATACTCTTTGTAAAAGTTCTAGCATAACATATGGTTATTTTCAAAAATCATTACAAAAGATAAATCGAGATAAGCATACCTAAAACATTTTTAGTCAAATGAAACTCGTATAATAAAAAATTATTCTGTGCCATTGAATTAATTACCTGTTATTTTATATGAAAATAAAAAGTTTTGATCAGAGACACACAGAGACGACTTGAGCCACCACGTATAGTAGTTAAATTAATAATTATGCATACTTAATAAACGCATAAAATTAACTAATAATTATGTAAATTTAATAAACGCATAAAATTAATTAATAATTATGTTACTTAAAAGTTTTTTTTTTTTTTTTTTGACGAAAATAGGAAGATTATTGAAGTACGTTTTTGGTTTCGGTTTTGTTCTAAAAAATCTGTTTCGGTAAATCCTCACTTATAAATGCAGGAAAAAAATGAAAAAATAATGTTATTTGCCCAAGAATTGCCTAACCTGCTTTAAGAACATTATGGGATTTTAAAATATCCACAATGTGTTTTTGTCACCTAATTCGAGTGGTACGTCTTCTAACAGATGGATCAGTATGTAATTCAGGCTCTAAGACAAAACTACCAAAAGTGTTTAATTCACTGTTTCTTAAAGATTAAATAGCTGGTACTTGTCAATATGTTGTACAGAATGCAGCCTCAGTACATACTGAAATAGAGTCAAATCAAAAACAAATGCAATGAAGTCCAATTTTACATCAAACAAATGTAATGCTTAACGCGATCAATTCCATGATCAGTTCTTGTCTAAATATTTAGTTGTGAATCAACATAATGGGTAAAAACAAATCTTCTCTGATGAATAACTAGCATGGAAGAAACCACCAGTACAAGTGTCTTTGGAAGTTTAGCATACATTATTAAAGCTGGAAAAAAAGTCTCTGTGTTCATGAGTCCGATTATAAACAAGAACGACCACGAGCCCGAACGTTCACCTATTTTGACTTTATCTGCAGTAACAAATGCATTCAACGATTTGCTTAGATGCATCAAAAATTATTACGGTTAGGGATGATTATATTTATTGTTAATAAGGTATTTTACTAGGTTGAGCAAAAAGTTCTGGAAAATTTGTGAAAATTGCGTTGTTATGCACAAATTAACAACAAGAGCAACAAGGGCTATTCTTCAAAATAGAGACCATTATATCACGGTAAGCTATGATCATAGTCCACGGCTTTCTGCCAGATTCCGGATTTTCTGGAAGTATCATGGCGGCTCCTTGGAATCAAAGAACTCTTGAAATGCTTCTTCAACTTCATTAAAGGAATCAAATCAACGGCCCTTAAAAAAAAAAAAAAAAAAAAAAAGTTGCATAGATTGAAAGAGACCATAATCGGATGGAGCCACGTCTGGACCGACATTCCTGAGCTCCTGTAGATATACCACTAGTACTGCTATATACGATACAAATTCTGGCAACTATTAGATTCAGAATTTCCCATAACTTTTTGCTCAACCTAATAATGTATGTTTTATAGCGGTATCACACGGACCCCTTTCGCAGAACTTTTTCCCCTACATAAGGTTACAGTCAGCAAAAGTTGCGTGACCTTGATGTAGGGGAGAATTTTGCTCACTTACCTTGTTTACCGAGCATTTCCCGCATTGCACGGAAAATGTTGGTCATTCCTTCAGCGCTGATCAACTGACCAATAGGAGCGGAGCGAGAAATTAAATAACCTCACGAGAAGTTTGAAAAACCTGTTTACCGAACAAGCAGCAAAATGAATGATCGTGTTTTGTAAAATGTTTGCGGAAAAATTGTTCCCCGTGTGATACAGCTATCCAGTACTATTTTTAGTGGAGGGTACACGGGGGTATACGCCCTATATAATCTGAATTTTTTGAAAAAGCTCCATATACCCCCTGTTTTCCGAATAAAGCTATAGCGTATACCTAAGCATGACATACATGACTTTAGCGTATACCTTCCTCCTCAAAACACTGACTAGGTTTTATAATGCATGTTATAGCGATCATGATGCATGTCGATCACAATAGATTGGCGTTTTACGAAAATCAAATATTAAATATAGACCGGGGTATTAAAAATAGAAATGAAACTTGTGGAAAATGAACAAATGCGACTTATTTTGTTTATTAATTTTATGTTTTCTATGTTTTGTTTAATTTTTACAATGTTAATAAAATTTTGCTGCACAAATACTAACACAGATAGTTTTTCTTATTATATAAAAATTAAAGACTGAATATAAGGTACACATTATTAAAAATATACTAAATTTGATTTTAATTATTGGATTGTGTTCAAAGATTTAATACCTTTAACACGTTGAGTGCCAAGTCTATTTTGCCTGTCTTTCCGATTGGAAATCAAATTGTGAAATAAGATTCCAGTTACACAATGTCAATCACCTGTGAGCGTAACTGACTTGGCTTAAGACATAACAATAGTCAATGAAAAAGACCCGGAAGATAATGTTAAATCTATGGGGGCGTTCTTCTCAAACATCTCTCTCAAATTTTTATATTTTTACATGATGTTTTTTTTTTTTTTTTTTTTTTTTTCATAGGATAGCTGAGGTTGATTACAATCGAGCTAGTTTTTACTTTTTTAATTTTGGTTATACATTTTTTATATTATTATAGTTTCAATTTCAGAACAGGTTCTAACCGGTTTCAAAAGTTAAAATAATTTAAAAAAAAATCTGGAATTAAAATTAAAAAAGTAAAAGCTAGTCCGGTTTTAGATTGTCCTCAGCTATTCTAAGCGGGAAAAAAAAATCATGCAAAAAATATTAAAATTTGAGCGAGATATTTAAAAAGAACGTCCCCATAGACTTTACATTATCACCCGGGTCTTTTTCAATGACTAGTGTTGCGTCTTAAGGCCCCACATAAGTTTAATTTAATGGAATCTAATTTTAAAATATTTTCTTTTTAAATTAAAACAGAAATATATATATATATATATATATATATATATATATATATATATATATATATATATATATATATATATATATATGGGTGATTCTCAAAATAGGGGACAATTTCAAAAATGAAATCTTAAAAAAATTACTGTTAGCAAAATTTCTGAAAAAAAAAAAAATATGTTGTTAATGTAGTATTAGGTATACTTTACATGTAGTCAGCAGAGCTAAATATTTAAAAATTAACTTTAAAAAAAAATAATTACTATTTTTTGAGCCATGCTAATGACAAAACAAATTACATGGAATAAATATATTAAGAAATTTTTATTTTCTTCCTGTTTAATTATTTTTTTTTCTACGTTTATTAGCCTTCCTTTCCAACAAATAGTTTCCATTTTTACATAGATACATATAAGGAGAATAAAAACATTACCAAAGAGCAAACTTTGTTTACATGAACAACATTCTGACACTAACAGTGTAAGAAGCTGTCTTAGTGATTTTCTGACAGATTTAATGCATATTTTAGGGATAATAAATGTAATACCTAAATTTATATGTAAAATTAAACTTTAAAAAGGATACAATATAAATACTGGTTACATTTATGCACATAGGAGTCTTTAGCATGGACAGAAAAACCATGCTAATGACACTGATATTTGTCCATGCTAATGACAAATTTTAATTTAAATAAGATTATGAGCCATAATATAATCACAATGCAATAGTCCTTTCTGGGGCTTTTTAAAACACAAAAGTTCTATGCAAATAAGTAAAATAAAAAATTTAACTATAAAATAAACATGAAAATTATTATCCATTCTAATGACATACAATTGATGTACTCGCCTAATATTCAACTTCTATTCTTAAAATACAATACATGCTTCTATTTTCAGGCTGGAATAAAATGGCTACTTGTTGCCATGGAGAAACTTTATATTTTCAAAGTATTGTCATATGTGAAAATGAAATTTTGATTAATAAACAGCTGTTATAGTATGACCTTGTTTTGAAAACAGAATATGGAGGACAAACTTTAATTCTCTTTTTATATACTATAATTTTATTTTTAAAAAAGAAATTTATTGGATAAATCCTCTCCTTGATTAATTTAAAGAAAGAATAACATTTGTTTTATTTTATAAACATGATATTAACTCTTGAAAAAGCCATTATATATAAGGAACAGCTGCTGAGGACATCCATGCTAATGACATTTTGAACATTTATTCTGTTATTTTAAGGTATTTTTAACTAAAAAGTGAGTAATTCTTGAGTGCAAATAATGAATAATATTAAGACAAACATATCTAAGTATAAAAACATGACAGAAAACCTCTCAATTTTTTTTGTATGCTGAAAGACATAAATTGTCCCCTATTTTGAGAATCACCCATATATATATATATATATATATATATATATATATATATATATATATATATATATATATATATATATATATATATACATATATATATATATATATATATATATATATATATATATACTACTATAAGTATTAAGAAAATTGGCATAAGCATGTTAACTGAAGTTTTAAAGCTAGAAACGAAACAATAAATGGCAGGAAATTATCTTACTTTCCTATTTTAACGGTTCCAGTTACCCCCTGCTTTTGACTACCAATTTCCACACTATAAAATAGGTCTGTAATGTTTAGATTTTATGCATATGCATGCATAAGTATTATTTCCCCACAAGCATTCGTTTTTTTTATTACATTTACTTACAAAACATTATCTTTTTAATAATTTTAATTTCCTTGGTTATGTCAAGTTTTCTTATTTCCTCTTGGGTTGTACAGAGCAACAAGAAACGGTTTTTGTTTTGTGCATGCCTTTTTAATTATTTCAGTGCAAATAAATGTTATAAAACATGTATTGACAGCGTAATATATTCCATAAATATTTTAATATTTTCGGTTTATACCGATTTTTTTTTTTTTTTTTTTTTTTTGTGTGTGTGTGTGTGTTGGGCGATATAAAGAAGAATTGTATTGTTTATAGACCTGGAGGCGATAAAATGATAAAGATAACATTATGCTATTATAATTTATATGTAGTAAAAATTGTCAAGGTGTTTGAAATTTGCATTACAAGAAATAAATTAAGCTTTGAAAAATTTAAAACCTTGGAACAAAAAGGGCCAAATTCCATTTTTCTCAAATGGCAAAAAAACACAATTTAAGTTTGAGGGATTTTAAGAATCTTGCTACGATTTCTGTACTATTATTTTCTCAAAGTTGTACCTTTCAATTCAGTAATGTTTTTCTCACTACAAACTAATTTTACATTGATTTTTTTTTTTTTTTTCAGAGTCACTGGCTATTTTTACATTAACAGTAAGTAACATAGACCTAAACAATTTTTTTTTCGATGATCTAATATTTGGAAGAACTTAGGCCCTTTTAACAATTACTTTATATCACATCCTGAATTCATTCGTGCATTTAAC
Source organism: Maratus speculifer (assembly GCA_964019185.1). Classification (NCBI taxonomy): domain Eukaryota; kingdom Metazoa; phylum Arthropoda; class Arachnida; order Araneae; family Salticidae; genus Maratus; species Maratus speculifer. Next base: position 252,093,530 of record OZ025298.1, read on the forward strand.
TCAAATTTCTCAATTTTGGACACTGGCCCTTTTTGTTCCAAGTTACAAAAGTAGTAATAATACATCATTCCCCCCCCCCTTTTTTTAAAATATATATATATATATACAAATAATGAAAAATTATGTATAAAAATATTGGTATTTACGACAAAATCTTTATTCGTTAATAATAACCTTCAAAGATTATTACAAAGGAAAAAAAAGCATTAGGACATAGATTAATCCAAGCTTTTCTAATTTCACTGAATATTACAATTAAAAGTTCTAGTATAGTTAAATTTGTTAATTATATCAACAATAAATGAATACCTAATAAAAACAGATATATGATTAATTTTTTTAATTAAATTAAAATGCATATAAGTTTTTTTTTCTAATATTAAGCTACTTTAAGATCCAAAACTAATTTAACGTGCTAATATATGTTTTTTTTTTCATATACCGTATTTACTCGTGTATACCGCGCATTTGTGTATAACGCACATTTCCTATTTCACAAGAAAAAAAAAAACGTGTGTGGCACTCGGGGACTGCCGCGGTAAAGCTATTGCATAGCATTTTTTATCAACTTATGCAAAAATACCGCGTCAATGTCTGCCGAAGTCTATCGAAGAATACCGTGCCGAAGTCTGCCGAACCGAAACGTCGTTGGCCGGAGTGTTAGGATTTTTCTCGTTACGGAATACCTAGATTCGGTCGCCGCGCTCAAAGTCCGCGATAAAAGCTATGCAATAGCTTAATAAATTACCAAACAAAATTTGGTCGCGCTACGAAAATTAGATCGCGAGTCATAAGCATTTTTAATTTTTCGACCCTCACGGTGTGTGGGGGGGTCTCCTGTCACCAAAAATTAACACTGTCTCTTAATAAATTACCAAACAAAATTTGGCCGTGCTACAAAAAGTAGATCGCGAGTTGAAAGCATTTTAAATTTTTCGACCCTCACCGTGGGGGTCTCCTGACATTAAAAATTAACAATGTCTCATAATAAATTACCAAACAAAATTTGGCCGCGCTACGAAAATTAGATCGCGAGTTATAAGCATTTTAAATTTTTCGACCCTCACCGTGGGGGTTTCCTGTCACCAAAAATTAACAATCCCATAATAAATTACCAAACAAAATTTGGCCGCACTACGAAAATTAGATAGTGAGTTATAAGCATTTTAAATTTTTCGACCCTCACCGTGGGGGGGTCTCCTGTCACCAAAAATTAACAATGTCTCATAATAAATCACCAAACAAAATTTGGCCGCGCTATGAAAATTAGATCATAAGAAACATAAGACTTGATATCCTAATATCTGAAAAATACCACGTCAATGTCTGCCGAAGTCTACCGAAGGATACCGTGCCGAAGTTTGCCGAACTGAAACGAAGTTAGCCGAAGTGTTAGGTTTTTTCGTTACGGAAATGTTAGGTTTTCTCGTTACGGAATTTCTAGATTCGGTCGCTTCGCTCAAAGCCCGCGATATGCAATAGCTTAAAATGTCGATTTTTTAAAATCTTGTGTATAACGTGCACTGTAAATTTCATATGCAAATGAATGAATGACTAAATGAATTTCAGTAAAAAAAGTCGAAAAAAAATTACATCAGGTCAAAAACAAGGCAAGAATACACTTTTAGACTTCTGGTAGGGAGTGAATGCCAGGGGCTAAGAGTCAGTGACGGAAGTGAGAATTGCCAATTAGCGTTTATATAATGTTAATGTATAAAAAAATGCAAGAAGTGAAATAAAGATGCAGTAATACTTCAATTAAATAAGATTTTCCGAGCAATTATCTCTTTTTTGAATACAATTCTTGATTCATATGTATATCGTATGATGGTTACATCCAACAGTAAAAAAATATTTCGTGTATAATGTGCACTTAGGAGTTTTTCTCTATTTTTTTTTAAAAAGTGCGCGTTATACACGAGTAAATTTGGTAATATGTAATTTTTAAATCGAATTATAACGATGTTTTTTATTTCTACCATAATGTTATTTAATGCTTTATTTAGCTCTAATAAAAAAGTTAAAACACCCAACATCATCATTATCTGTAATTAGTGGTGTACCGAGTAGTTCTTTGGCCGAGTACCAAGTACTCGGCCGAGTACCGAGTAGTTGTGTAATAAGAAAATAAAACACTGCTGTGCACATAATGTGAGCTTAAATGTACATATATATAAATATACCTGTGTACATATATTTATACCTGTGTCTACATATAATATGATATACATAGATAGTATAAATAAATTGACTCATTAAATTTTAAACTTATTTGGGCACCCTTTAAACACAAATTTTGACGGTTCAAAACTAATAAAAAAGGAGAATTGGTACATAACAAGTACAATTGTTAACCAAAATAAAATTAAAACATTCTTTAACCCTCCAATTTATTCCGACCATTGAAATCTGTCTATCAAAAATAAAAATGTTTATTAGTTACTATAACAATTTATGAATAATGCAAATCATTTCATATTTATGTTTTAACTGTCTGTACCTTATTTTCTTTTGATTAAAAAAATGTATTGGCTTTGCAGTTTCTTTTAATTTTTCATGTGTACAGATTAAATTGTTATTATAAATTTATTATTTTTTTAAATACCTCAGTTAAAAACTAAATTTTTTCAATGAAAATTATAAATGTGTGAATTAAGAATGCCTTAAAAAGCAAGCTCTAGAATTGATGAGTGTACATGATCTAGAACTTCAAAATCCACCAAAGAAACAAAAAATACATCATGAGAATGCTAATGCAGACAACCAAAAGAAAAAATGCCAGCAAAAAGTTCATATATTTTCTGCCAATGTTTTGAGGAAATTGCAGATGAGCAAAATGATTGTGGCACTAGTACTAGTTTAAAATCTGCGCATGAAGAATTCGTACAAAAAGAGATAAAAGCTATCTTAACAGAGGACCTATGTAAAACTGACACTCCATTTGCACGGTGGGAAAAAAAAAAAAAAAAAAAAAAAAATCCGATTTTGTGCAACTTTGCAAAAAACAAAAACTCTTATGTGGACCTTCAACAACTGTTTATTCTGAACGTATATTTTCAGAGGCAGGCCAAATTTATAGTAGTAAAAGAAATGCCCTGTCTACTGATAATGTAGAACGTTTAGTGTTTTGCACCATAATTTGAGATATAATAAATTTAATTATTAATTTTTTATTGCATTTTATTGTATTTTCAGTTTCTTTATCCAAAATAATAGTCTTTTCTGTTTTCCTATATATCAAAAAAGTATTTTTATTTGTATAAATGTGAAATTTTATGAGAGTGTTTGTTCTTAACTTTTTCTATATTTTGCAGACATATTGTTAAATGCAGAGCAAATAGTTTTATGAATTACTACATATATTATACATTGATATTCAAATAACTTTTTATATATCAGTTATAAATTCAAATGCTTAAAAAATGAAATTCTTACAACTACTCGGTATTGGCCGAGTACTCGTCCAAAATTTGGCCGAAAACCGAGTACTCGGCAAATTGGCCGAGTATTTACCGAGTACTCGGTACGGCTCAATCTGTAATCGTACGTTTGGACAAAAAACAATTAACTGAATGCAAGAAAACTGAAATAATTGTTATGAGGCCATCGTGAGCCTCAGATGCGGATAAATTATTACCATTATCATTCTAATTATTTTCTCCATAGTTAGCAGTCACTCCTTAGAACTTTAATTTTTATCAAACTATTTTTCAGGAACTACGTTCTCTAGTTTTAAATTAGAAATAAAAAAATTGGCAAAATGTATGCCTAAAGTGAAATAGATGTGCTTAACAAAATCTGAAACTAAATCAGAATGTATAATATACAGTGATGTAGTGGAGGGTGTACGATGATATACGCCGTATACCTTGTTCTTTTGGGTATTGTGTACTATTAATAGCACATTTCTTTTAATAAAATATTATTTTGTTTTAAAAAATTCTTTTGCTGTTATTTACATGTAGTAATGTTAATATATGTCTATGCATTTACTATATGACTCCATTTATATTTAGGCATTTAGTAAATTATTATCATTTGCTTAGAGCTCTTTGCGTCTCGTTTGCGATTCTTTTACTTTAAACATGTATTTCACTGTTTAAATTTAAAATTAAAGTTACTTTCCTGAAAGAATCGTGTGTCATAAAGCGAAAAAAGTGTTAGAAAGTTGTTTTGTAAGTAAAACTTTATTGTAATACAATATTTTCTAAACATCTCCAGAAAATTTTCCTTAGTCTATTGTCACATGAATATGAATTGAATAGTACGCAAAACAATAATATTCGTTACCTTTCCGACAATGAAATATTCGTTAAAAACTAATTAATCTATTTGGATAGTTGGTGTTAGTAATTAACGTAAAAGTATTTTTTCTAAAAATTGAAAAAAAAAAAAAAAAAAAAATCGGAACCAAAAGGGTTGAAATCTATTTATTGTTTTATTTCATTTCGCTATTCTGGAACTATTCAATAACTAAACCTTAAAATCATCAACCACATCATTTGTAATTAAATAAAACAACAGTAACTAACAATATAAAAAAACTACAAATTTGAAATAAAATAATAACTGCATTCTATATAAATTTAACAACAACATTCTATATAAATATAATAACAACAACAACTAAAAAAATAAAAATGCGAATTTGAAATAAAATAATAATTTCATTCTATTCCCCTTTGAAAGAACAGTAAAAAAAGTATACATTATGAATTTAAAATGAAATAATAACTGCGATCTATATCCGTTTGAAATAAAAAAAAAAAAAGTAAAAATGCGAATTTGAAATAAAATAATAATTTCATTCTATTCCCCTTTGAAAGAACAGTAAAAAAAAAAATGTACACTATGAATTTAAAATGAAATAATAGCTGCGATATATATCCATTTAAAATAACAAAAAAAAAAAAAAAAAAAAAAAAAAAAATGCGAATTTGAAATAAAATAATAATTTCTTTCTATACTCCTTTGAAAGAACAATAAAAAAAGCATAAACTATGAATTCGAAACAAAATAATAACTATATTCTGCATCTATTTGAACCAACAAAGTAAAAACCAACAGCAACAAAGTAAAAAATACGAATTTGAAATAAAATAATAACTGCATTTTATATCCATAAAAAAAAAAAAAAAAAAACTGCAAGGGGGAAGATTGATATAATCCAGCGTTTATTTTCCGTGTTTGAAAATTGTTACTCTTTACCACGGAAATACAATAACAATAAAATAACAGACACTAGCAGTGAAGACAAGAAAAACCGCCGGAACTAAGCGATCAAAGAGAGTGATGCGGTGGTGAAGTTAATAAACGGTAAAAAACACATTTTTCATGAAAGCTTTAACGCAAAGGGTCAGGGGCGAGCGGGAACTTTTTTTTCTTTCTCCTAGACAAGCAAATTAAACCACACTTTTTTTTTTTTTTTTTTTTTTTTTTTTAATGCTCTTTCTTAATTTCTTACTCCCGTTTTATTTATTTTTTATACTGTGGAGTGAATTTTGTCGCTTCAGTACTTTTTTTAATGAATAAAAGCTCAATTATCAATGTATTAAATATATTTTTGAGACTAGCTGACTCGTTTGGCGTTGCCCAGGGCACGTGATAATATTTTTAAATGAACCTGATATCAGTATGATTTTATATCTTTAACTCGGTTTTGTCTGAAATAAGTGCCTGCTAACTGTGTAAAATTCTGTGAAAAAAATAATAATAAAAAATAATAATAAAAAATAAATAAATAAATAAATAAATAATAAAAAAAAATTTACATTTACCAGTAAATTGTCTCGAAATAACTGTAACAAGATATGGGGGGGGGGGGTATGTTTCCAACGATTGCATAATTTTTGGGCACAGCCTTTACTCCATGTTCATATTTTCTTCACTTTGGGGCTGTGCATATATAACGTTATCATTTTAGGGCAAGAGGGAAGGGTCTGGCACGATATCGTAAGATATCTCTAGGAGGAGGGGGGAGTTTGTCTTTTAATATCGATATCATTTTTGATCCAATCAAAATTGCTTGTTTATATTTGAAACAAACATGGTCTTTGGTTCAAAATATAGTCACCGCCAAAAAAATCTTGACACTTTCGATTTTTGATGTTTTGTTAAATATCTAGAAATATACACAAGGAATCATTCTGAAACTACTGGTGTGTGAACAAAATAGTACACGTCATATATTTTGACAAAGATTTCCCCCCGAAATCTAACAGGGGACCGTCAATAAATTGAAAAAGAACGAAGATCTTTTGGATCACCCTGTCAAAACTAATGAAGCAAAACAGTTTAAACTGCAGATAAAGATTAAGTTTATTATTGTGATAAGTTGTGTTGATTTTTATGAATATAGCTTAAAAACTCGTAGAGAAATTAAAGTTTTTATAAAAACGGTCCAAAATTTTCCCAAGTTTTTTTGCTTATAATTTTCAGAGCTCTTCATAAAATACAATAATCTTTTCAGAAAATATGACAAACAACATTGCACATAACACCCTGTAATCAGAATTAAAAAATAATAAAAAATGTATGAAAAATGAACGTGTTTACTAAATAAGGTTTTACTGCGCATGCGTCAACGCTATTAAAATTTCATTTGCATATTATGTTAGTTAAATGTTTTGAGCAACTTTTGTTAAAGTCTCAAAAACATAGCTTAAAAACTCTAAAAATTATCGTCAATAGAATATGGTCCAAATCCGTTATTTCCAAAATAAAGCAAAAAGATAAGGAGTTGTATCCAAATATAGTAGTACGTGCAATACTGTGTAGGTACTAATCAATGGAATATGGATACAGTCCCTCATCTTTTTGCTTCATTTTGGGAATAATGGATTTTGACAATATTCTATTAACGATAATTTTCAGAGTTTTCAAGCTATGTTTTTGAGACTTTCACAAAAGTTGCTCTATACATTTAACTAACATAATATGCAAATGAAATTTTAATAGCGTTGACGCATGCGCAGTAAAAAATTATTTAGTAAACCCGTACATTTTTCATACATTTTTTATTATTTTTTAATTCTGATTACAGGGTGTTATGTGCAATGTTGTTTGTCATATTTTCTGAAGAGATTATTGTGTTTTATGAAGAGCTCTGAAATTTATAAGCAAAAAACTTGGAAAAATTTTGGACCGTTTTTATAAAAACTTTAATTTCTCTACGAGTTTTCAAGCTATATTCATAAAAATTGACACAAGTTATCACAATAAGCCACTTAATCATTATCTGCAGTTTAAACTGTTTTGCTTCATTAGTTTTGACAGGGTGATCCAAAAGATTTTCGTTCTTTTTCAATTTATTGACGATCCCCTGTTAGATTTAGGGGGAAAATCTTTGTCAAAATATATGATGTGTACTATTTTGTTTACACACCAGGAGTTTCAGAATAATTCCTTGTGTATATTTCTAGATATTTAACAAAACATCAAAAATCGAAAGTGTCAAGATTTTTTTGGCGGTGACTGTAGTATATTATCTTTTTTCAGTCTGTTATCTATTTTTATGAAAATACAAAGCTATTATTAAAATCACTAGATTATTATAAAATTATTTCATTCTATATCATGAGATACTCCAACGTTTGACTTTCATATTCATCTTCATATGTATATGCATATGTAATCATAATGCACATCACATATTTGAAGTACATTTAAAATGAAGCTTATGCTTACTAATAAACAAAAGACAAAGAATGTCGTCCACTAGTTTTGTTGATAAGAATATCTACCCCCCCCCCTCCCAAACCCTCCTCCGTTCGGGGAAAATACAACAACAATATCATTACCGGGGAGGGGAAGGGTTCGAGCAATGATAACATATTATGACAAAAGGGGGGAAGGGGTCCAAATTTACCAAAAAGTTGATAACGTTATATTCGCACGGCCCCTTTCATGTATGCTAAGTTTTTCTTTTTTTCTTCTTTTGAGGTAGAAATTTAAAGCTTTTTGTACATGTTCTTTATTACATATGCAATAAATGTGCGCATAAAACTAATCTTCAGGTTTTTTTTTTTTTTAATTTATAGAAATAAAAATACATGAAGATTTGTTAGCTTTCATCTTTTTTTACTATACTAGGGGGGCCCCGCCCCCCTGCTCGCTATGCTCGCCAACCCCCCACGTAATCACTTCGCGATTCCAAAATATTGGCTTGGCTATCCCTGCTTGCTGCGCTCGCCAATATCCCATGGTATGAATAAGTAGTTGCAGACCTTTCAAATGATGTGACACACGACTGGTGTTGTAAAGAAATTAAAAATGTGCCCCCCTGGGGGGAAGAGGGGGAGGCGACACAAAAGACATCCATAATATGAATAAGCAGCTGCAGACCTCTCAAATGATGTCACACGACTGGTGTTGTAAAGAAATTAAAAATGTGCCCCCCTGGGGGGCAGAGTGGGGGTGACACACAAGACATCCATAAAATGAATAAACAGTTGCAGATCTTTCAAATGATATGTCACACAATTGGTGTTGTAAAGAAATTACAAAATGTGCCCTCTCTGAGGGCAGAGGGAGGGTTACACACAAGATATCCATAATATGAATAAGCAGTTGCAGACCTCTCAAATGATGTGTCACACAATTGGTGTTGTAAAGAAATTAAAAATGTGCCCGCCTGGGGGGCAGAGTGGGGGATGACACACGACACATCCATAATATGAATAAGCAGTTGCAGACCTTTCAAATGATGTGTCACACAACTGGTGTTGTAAAGAAATTAAAAATGTGACCCCCCTGGGGAGAGCAGAGTGTGGGGGTGACACACAAGACATCCATAATACGAATAAGCAGTTGCAGACCTTTCAAATCTTGTGTAACACGACTGGTGTTGTAAAGAAATTAAAAATGTGTCCCCCCTGGGGAGCAGAATGGGGGATAACACACAAGGCATCCTTTAAATGAATAAGCAGTTGCAAACCTCTCAAATGATGTATCAAACGACTGATGTTGTAAAGAAATTAAAAATTTGGCGAAATATTACAGTTATCGCCAAGTTGGCGTCACTTTTGACAACTAATTTTGGTCGCCAAATTTGGCGATATATCGCCAAGTTGGCGACAAACTTGGCGATTGTTGGCGATGGTAACCTTTCCTCTCTTTATGGTAACCCATATGGCGATGCATAGACGGAGCCCTTTCTTGATTGGTCTATTCGACTCATGGAAGGAGTGGACAACCCGGATTCGTTAGTTCCGGAAATCTTCCACATCAGCATCATTCCAGGAGTCATTCCTTTTAAGGCTAGTTTTTTTTTACTATAGAAGGATGTATCAGTAAAAAAAATGTACATTAAATGTAATATTAGATATATCTAAAAACTCATACGCAGTCTTGTGTAACATATATTTGGAACTCTTAAAAATATTTAAAAATATTAATATTTTAAGCAGTTGAAAGAATTTAAAACAAGATTACATTGTTTTAAACTTATAAAAAATAAATTAAATGTGTAGTTTAATTTTTGTAAATGTACGTAAAAAAAAAAAAAAAAAAAAAAAAAAAAAACGTTGTAATTTAGTGAGTTTACCATTTGAACCATATTTTAAAAACTAAACAAAATTGTTGAAAAGCGAAACTCTCCCTTTAACTGTAAAAGTAACTGATTTACGCATAAATATTTATTTATGTTTTTTTTTTTTTTTTTTTTTCACATAGAAATCTTGAGTAAAATTTTTCATTTACAATCTGATTATTTCAACTTTAAATTTCACTATACAAGTACCAAACTGATACTCGATCATTAGCTGAAAGTTAGTATATAGTATTATAATTTCAGAACTATTGTATAAAATGAAATATATTTTTAAATCAAAATATGCGCAATGCTCATCCTGAGACAAAATACTCGGGAGAAAAAACGAAAAGTTGACTTCTAAAATATAATTTCAATATCTTTTCTTAATTCACTCCCGTTTTATGTTTCATACTTTGGCATATATTTTGTTACATCGACACTTTTTTTCAATGAATAAAAAGTCAGTTACCAGTGTATGAAATATATTCTTAGGGAAAATGATTATTATCTGATTATGACCAGTTTTAAATTGAGACACATTTCTCCAGGAGGATTTTTCATGGCTCCGGGGGGAGGCGGAATCGCTCTTTTTTACCATTTAAAATATAAAATCTTTGAGAGGGATTCTTGTTCTGGGGGGGGAGGTCTTTTTTATAATACAGTTCTACATCATTCTTTTAAAAATACAAACATCATCCTGATGGACTATTTTCACGTATTATTTCAAAAAGAATTCAAAACACAAACACTTATACGGTTTCCAACTAAACATTTTCTGTTACTGTTATTTCTAAAGCTTTTAATAAACACATGAAAAGCGTCTCTAAAGTTTAATCATATAAGCATTGTTTTCTTTATAATTTGCACTCACGTCTTGAGTCAGATATGACTGATAATTACAAACAGCGAAGTTCATAACAAATAAAGAGTGTCTCATTTGAGATGATACAGCTCAAACCAATCAGTCATGTTGAAAATTTCGGAAAAAAGAAACTATATTTTTAGAATACAGATAGTTACGGTGCGGCCGAATTTTCGGCAACATTTTTACAGAAAACGATTTTTTGACGAAACTCTGATTTTGAACGAAACTGAATTTTCGAACGATTTCTAGTTTCAACTGTTCTTGACTGAATTGTTTTGTAAACAAAATACTTTTGCCTCTTTGGCAGTGACTTTTTAGACAAAAAGATTAAAAAAATTCCAAATCTTATCTGAAGCTGAAATTTTGAAACATTTGGAAAATTGCAAGTCAAATGTAGCAAATGAGGTGCGTTCGTTCTATAACAAAGTTTTAAAAATGTTCCAATCTTGGTGTAATAGTACAAGTACACAGTACTTTGGATACAGTATAGTATCCGAAATCTTTTGTATGTCATCTGCTTTCTATTATACAGGAATTAACTTGTAGTAAATCTCAGCAACGTATAATAATTTCATTAAATGTGAAATAGTTTAATATAATTAAAACCCATCCCAAACAATGTTTCCCCATATACCATTGTATAATGGAATACTTTTGTATAGACCTGTAAATTAATAACAGCTATTCTTTGCATCACAAAGTGCACAGAATTTATATTTTAGTACAGTCACCGCAATAAAAATCTTGACACTTGCGATTTTTGACGTTTTGTTAAATATCTAGAAATATACACAAGGAATTACTCTGAAACTCCTGGTGTGTAAACAAAATAATACAGTCCATATATTTTCGCGAAGATTTTTCCCCGAAATCCTATACGGGACCGTCAGCAAAATGAAAAACAACGAAAATCTTTTGGATAACCGTGTCAAAACTAATTTAGCTAAAGTGTTCAAACTGCAGATTATGATTAAATGGCTTATTGTAATAAACTGTGTTCATTTTTATGAATATGGTATATATAATCAAAGAAAAATTAAGGTTTTTATAAAAACAGTTCCAAAATTTCCCAAGATTTTTGTTTATAATTTGCAGAGTTCTTCATAAAACGCAATGTTCTTTTCAGAAAATATGACAATCAACATTGTATATAATACCCTGTAATCAGAATTAAAAAATAATAAGTGTTGTAGGAAAAATGAGCAGGTTTACTAAGTAATTTTTACTGCGCATGCGTCAACGCTTTTAAAATTTCATTTGCATATTAAATTAGTTAAATGTACCGAGCAACTTTTTTGAAAGTCTCAAAATCATAGCTTGAAAATTCTGAAAGTAATCGTCTGTATAGAATCAGCTCAAAATCCGTTATTTTCAAAATGAAGCAAAAAGATGAGGGGCTGTAGCTGTATCCATATTCCATTGATTAGTGCCTACACAATATTGCACGTACTACTAATATTTGGATACAGCTCCTTATGTTTTTGCTTTATTTTGAAAATAACAGATTTATATTTTATTCTATCGACTATAATTTTCAGAATTTTGAAGCTATGTTTTTGAGACTTTCACAAAAGTTGCTCTATATTTATTTAGGTAACATAATATGCAAATGAAATTTTAATAGCGTTGACGGATGCGCAGTAAAAAAATATTTAGTAAACCTGCTCATTTGTTATACAATTTTTATTATTTTTAAATTCTGATTACAGGGTGTTATGTGCATTGTTGATTGTCATATTTTCTGAAAAGAACAATGGGTTTTAAGAAGAGCGCTGCAAATTATAAGCAAAAAACATGGAAAAAATTGGCACCGTTTTTATAAAAACCTTAATTTGTCTACGAGTTTTCAAGCTATATTCATAAAAATCGACAGAGTGTATTAAAATAAGACACTTAATCATTATCTGCAATTTGAACTTTTGTATTTCATTAGTTTTGACAGGGTTATCCAAAAGATCTTCGTTCTTTTTGAATTTATTGACGGTCCCCTGTTAGATTTCGGGCAAAAACCTTTACGAAAATATATGACGTGTACTATTTTGTTCACACACCTGGAATTTCAGAATAATTCCTTATGTATATTTCTACATATTTAACAAAACGTCAACTATCGCAAGTGTCAAGATTTTTTTGCGGTGACTTTATATACTTCATAGATGCATATCAAATTTATTATGTTCGAAAGAGTGTAACACCATTAAAATGCACTTGAAACTACTTTTCCCATTCGCCTTAATGTAACGGAATATTTTTGATTGTCCCTGTTTGAATTATATATCCCTTGTTTGAATTATACATCTGATTTTCATAAATATTGAAATGACTCGACAGAACTATGCAACAATTATATATTTTAAATTTCAAATAATTCTTTTTGGTATTTTTTGCGTTGTTATGTGCGGACAGAGAGACAGACTGACAAACTGAACTACGACTACAGGTGCTACGTATTTATATAATTACGAATGCACCTAAAAAGAATCAATAATTATACAGGACAATAGTAATTTAAAACAGTCATTGATCGATAAATTGTCTAATTTAGGTAACCAGTTACTTGCAGCTTCACCAGAAAGAATCTTTTCTGGTTTATATTTTGTTCGTATGATTATATGTTTTGTTCACTTGTTCTGCATATTAGGTTAAGGGATGTCGACCTAGTAGCGTGGTCGGTAGCGGCAGCTCCTGCCACACCACGAGTTCCCGGTTCGAATCTGGGTACGGACATGGATAGTGTGTTATCCCTTTGAAGTGTAATAAATATATGTAATGTATATCTGTAATAAAAAGTGTTCTGTATTGTTTCTGTGTATAATGGATCAATCGAGGCAACAGCCATAGCAGCTATAGGCCTCAAAGCACTGTCAATTCAAGGATTAAGGGATAAAAAAGCAGATAGGTTTATGTTTGAATCTTCCAATAATAAAAATATTTTAAATTTTGCTGATTGAGATTTTTATTCAATAACATTATACGAAACTAGTCGGATGTGGCAATCAATTTAATTCTACCTCATACATGTTAATGCTTCTAGAAAAATGAGCATAGCAGCGTCACTGATTATATGATTTACATATAAATTTAATCAGCAACAATTTATGTCATTGTCATGTTTTAACTAAATCTGAAGTTTGACAAAAATCCGCGCATTTGTTCCTGAAATAGAGCTATTGCGGAAATCGTGAAAAATTCAAAATAGCAACGGCATCTGTTGAGCGATTTACTTCAAAATGTAGAAAACGTCAATTCATGACATTGTCTAACTGAATCTGAAGTTTGATGAACATCCGTTTTTTAGTTCTGGAGATTGGGCTATTGCGGAAACAATAAAAAATACTGCATAGCAGCAGCACCTGTTGAACGATTTATGCAAAAAACTAATCAGCACTAATTTATATTAGGGGATATCTGAATCCGAAGTTTGATGAAAATTCGTGCATTAGTTCCTGAGATAGAGCTATTGTGACAATCATGAGTAATGCTGCATAACAGCGTCACCTGCTGAGCGATTTACATCAAAAGGTAATCAACATCATATTATATCAAAGAGTAACAGAATCTGAAGTTTTATGAAAATCGGTTCTTTAGTTCTTGAGATATCTTGGGAAATCTTGAAAAAAGCAATATAGTAACGCCTTTTGGTGGGTGATATACACCAAAAACTAATCAGCTTCAGATTATAACAAAATATTTGTGAATATAAATTTTTGTGAAACTCCGTGCATTAGTTCTTGAGATAAAGCGCACACAAAATTTTTGTCGCATACAGAGTGCCGGATAAACATTTTGTAAAAACATGTTTTTTTTTTTTTTTGGAATCTCTGATCCCTAAACCCTCTCTGCCCCCCCCCCCCCCCCCCGCGTAAATCCACCGAGAACCGGAATAAGAAAATTTTCACGAATCTTTTCTTTTTGCAAAGACAGAAGAAAGTAAAAATAAACTTTGAAGATTAAACTGACACAATATTTTTACAAAACATTTAAAATCAACCGGCACATTCACGCATTCACTTATGATTTCAAAATAGCAAATTCCCGCCCAGAATATGATATATGAATGTGTGATATAATCTTGTTTAAATTAGGGGTCGTTAAGTAGAAGCCTTTGCATAATTCATTTTAAGATGGAATGCTATAGATAACAAACAATACAGAAGAAGAAAAAAATCTAGGTAAAATATGTTCTACTTCATTAAAGTTTGATTTCCAGCTACTGATAAAAATTAACTAGATGCAAATTTTTAGTATAAATAAGAAGTTTTTTTTCATCGGAAATCACAAGCAACGGAAGTTCTCACTTTCTGAATACAAAGTCTGGAAAAAGAAATTTCCAAAGGATAACCATGTATTTCAAGGTAAGGAATACTCTGATTGTTCTTTTAAGGGGGCCAGTTTACCTTAAAATTGATGTTTATTTTTTTATTTTTTTTTTATCATGAAATGAAAGCCTGTTTAATTGTGAATGTTTTGACACTTGAGTTTTTCCCATAGGGCAACTATATCGCCAGATACTGGAAATTTCGTTAATAGAACCATAGCAATTACACACACAAATTAAAACTTTAAACTGCTTTTTCTGCATGTAATATTTTTTTCACTTTCATATTTTAAAACTGCTGAAGATTTTTTCTTTACTTTTAAGATTTTTTCAGATAGAGAATTAACCCTTTTGGGTTTAGTTGCTTACCCTTTCGGGTTTAGTACTATTAAAAGTACATGTCTTTTAATTGACTATTATTTTGTTTTAACAAATACTTTCGTTACTGTTTGCATGTAGTAATGTTAGTAAGTGTTTATGCATTTACTATGTGATTTCATCAACGTTTAGGCACTTAGTAATAATAATAATAATAATAATAAATATTTGTTTAATTCGCTTTGCACCATTCGTGATTCCTTTATTTTAAACATATATTTCACTCTTTAAATTTAAAATAAAGGTTACTTTCCTGAAAGAATCATGCGTAATAAAGCACAAAAAGTATTAGAAAATTGCAATATCAGTTATCTGTTTGTAATATAATACTTTCTAAATATCTCCAAAAACTCTTCCTTAGCCTATTATTATATGAATATGAATTGAATAGTACGCAAAACAACAACATTCGTTACGTTTCAGACAATAAAATATTCATTAAACTCTAATTAATCTATCTGGATAGCTACAATTAATGTTATTAATGTAAAAAGTAATTTTCTCTAAAAATTGGGAAAAAAATCGGATTCGAATAGCATTAGCCTTCAGATTTATTATTATTATTATTATTATTATTTTTAATACAAATATATGAAGGATTGTTAGATTTCATCTTTTGACCCTATATATAATAGTAAAACAATTATATTAAAAATAATTAAAAATATTAATGAAATCGTCAGTACTTAAAAATAATATTAACATTTAAATATTTTGAAACGAGGTTCTTTCCTGAAATACATTCTCAGGATAAGTAAAAATATTTCATGGCTTTAAATTTCATTTTTACGGAACTCTTCAAATAATTATACTATTGCAAAATTTGTCCACTTTCAAGTGCACAAAAATATTTATTTCAAATTTAATTTAATTATTTAACTTAATTGAGATACATATTTATAAAATAAAAAATATATAATACATAGATTTTAAATATATACATTTTTAAAGCTAAACATTTCAATATTCAAAAATGTTAATGAAAAAAAAAATCAGTTATAAACGTATCATAAGCGTATTTTAAATGTATCACAAAACATAAATTTAATCCTCAAGGTTTATAGAGTATAAATTTAAAGAATAATAGTGTTTATTGTTGAAAAATCATTTGATTCTCTAAACTAAAATTACTAAAATAATTTTAATAATAAATCTAGTCTATTAAAAATTATGCTAGAAAATCAAATTAACAACCAAATATAAAGCATACGGTTGAAATCATACTTATCTAAAACAATTGTATTCTATATTGATTTTATTTTATACTAGTTTTTGTAATGTTTACAGCAAAATTTTGTTTATTTTTATTCAATAACGTCTTGAAATCTTTTATTACACTACAAAAATAAGCAAGAAATTTAATTTAATCAAATAGTCGACATTATGTATTATCAAAATGTACACTCATATTTTTTGTTATTAAAAATATGCAATGAAGTCGAAAACGAAATCAATTTCCGCTGGAAAGTTTGCAAAAAGGTTACGCTTGAAATATTATTATTTTGAAACAATGTTTCTAAATAAACGTTTGTGCAATGTTTTATTTTAATTACCAAGGAAACAAGGTTTGTAAAGTTTTGCAAGACATGGCGTGAAGACTCGTGGAAATTACAATAAACATTAAGCATGGTGATAATAATATTAAATGCTTTTGACATTTTTTTACTTATTTTCCATGGCGTATAATATTTTTAAGCATGGATGAAGGTATATGCCTACCTTCGGGGCACTTTTTTAATGAAATTTTTATCAAACACGTTTTTTTTTTAGTTAAAACAGGAAATAAAAGTATGAATTCAGTTACATTTTTAATGGAATTTTGCGTAACTTTTCAATTTAAGGGGAAAAGGAACCTTTAAAATAATTTTTTTTTTTTTTAATTGCACTTTAAATATTATTGAAGGGTATATTGTATGTATTATAGCATATATTTATCACAAAAAATTTAAAAAAAAAAAATTGAGAAAAATAGGGAAATTTTTATAATATGTTAGATTTAACGAGAACTTTTCAAAATGCTCCATGCGCATTATTTTTTCCTTGAATGCTTTGAAATTTTTTATATTTATTTGTCATAATACATGTCATAAAACTGTGCATGGTTTTTTGAAAATAAAAATAATTGTAAAATTTATAGGTTGTTAATTGTAAAAATGGGTTCAAATAGGCTCAAAATTTCAAAAAATAATTAGAAAATATTTTTTTCTTACCTTTATATTCAGATGTATAAAATTCAATGCACAGTTTTATTTATATATGTAAATCAAACTTATATAAATAATATTGGAAATTTTCATTGATATGGAATGCGCATGGGACATTTTGAAAAGTTCTCGTTAAATCTAAAATATTACATATATTTCTATATTTAAAAAAAAAAAAAAAAAAAAAAAAAAAAAAAAAAAAATACATTTTTTTGTCATAAATATATGTTATAATGCATATAATGTACCCTTGAACAATATTTAAAGTGCATTTTAAAAAATATATAAAAAAATATTTTATAGGTCCCTTGTCCCCTAGTAATATTTAGTCGCATTTTAGTAAAGAATTGCGATTATGCCAGACCTTCTATAACGAAGTCTATTCATTAATTATATATTTATACCAATCACACCAGATATTATAGTAGTTTTAAAAATGGGAAAGTTTTTACGTTATTTTATTTAAAAAAATTAAAATACTTTTTTAATGTAGCCTATAAACACACAGTATACTCTGGATGTTTTAATAAATTTAATTATACTTCTTGAATTACAAATATAGCATTTCGTATTAAAAACAATAATCTTAATTAATATTTTCTTTAAAACACAAACATCGTATGGAATATTTAAGATTTTAAAAATGATGATGATTCTTCATCATCATAATTTATTAAAACATCCAGAGCATACTGTGTGTTTATAGACTACATTAAAAATGTATTTATTTATTTATTTTTTAAATAAAAGAACGTAGAAACTTCCCCATTTTTAAAACTACTACAATACCTGGTGTTGATTGGTAAATATATAATTATAATTACAGGTATTAACAAAATTGAAGATAAAACTTTGGTTTTTTTTTTCTGATCTATTTTGAGTCTATTCAATATATTTCACAAATATATTTCACAATATATTTCACAAATTTCTCAAATATTTTGCTTCAAACCATTTACCTGTGTTATGAAGCAAAATATTTGCAGTACCTCTTAAAATTTACTACATATACCAAACTTTATAAACGAAACATGATTTTTTTAAAAAAAAGAAAATCTGCATTTTTCAATAATAATAGTTCTTAAATTAATCGATACAAACTTATAAGCTATATTTTGCTTCATAACATAGCAATAAATGAGCAGAACTTTGTGACAAAATTATAATTCAATTTCATTAAAAATTTTTAAGATTCATACTCGTAAATGTACACAATGAAAAACGCTGACTAAGAGAAAAATTCCATATCCTGATCTGTTTTTATTTATTTATTTATTTATTTATTTTTTTTTTTTTTTGCATTAAAGGAACCTATTTTCAGCAGTTACGATTGCTTTTTAATTGCTGGAATGGACTTTATCCATGTGCCTTTTGCATTTAGCATAATTTTCAGAAAAGTTTATCACTTTTTTTTTTATTTTAACATATATAATAAACATATAAAATTAAACATATGATATATATAAAATTATAATAATATATAAATATAAGTGTATAATATTTATTTATAGGTGCATATAATGTATATTAGGTTTCTTAAATAAATATATGTTTATAAATATTTAAAGACCATGTTTTATCGCCATCTTGAAAAATTTAATAAGATGCTAAAATTGTTTTTTGGTGCCATTTTGGATTCCTTCGCCAATCGCGTCAACCAGAACAAGATATGGAACTCTTCCCCAGACTAAGATTTTGATATAGCATAAAAAAATATGTCTAAACTTTACAACTTTAAAATCCACCATATTTGTTGGTGTTTATATATTTGTGCGTTAAAATGTATTATTTATCTATCTGTCCCTCTTAAACGGTCACTTTCGGCTTCAGAAAATTAATTTAGGGTGCATAATTTGGGCTCTAACTTTGCTTCGAATTATCGCTGAACCAAAAGTAAGGCATTTTTGGAAATCCTAGATGCTTGAACTTTAATTAAAAAGATAATAAAAAGTCGACTCTTTCGCAGAAACAGTGACTTGAGGGTAGGCACACGTGCTTTAACATTCAGGTTTATAGTTTATTATTATTATTATTATTATTATTATTTAGATTAGAAGTTTGTTGAATTTGATTTTTTTGCTATATACGAAAGAAAAAAAAATCACATTAAATGTAATATTACATGCATCTAAAAATCCACACGCAGTTTTATGTAGTATAATTTAAGGAATGGTGAAAACAAATTTGGAGCAGAAATATCCATATTTAAAAAAATAGTAGGGATTTTTAAAAGGTTAAAGTAAAAAATTAAATACATAAATTTTAAATAACCCTTCATTGTGCTATTTTGTATTTTTATGAAAAACATTATTTGAAATCTATATATCGGTCTAATAAAGAGAAAAATAATAATAAAAAATTATATTTAAATTCTTCAGCTAAAACTTTATATTTTTATGGCGTGTACCCTATATACACAATCAGCATTATTAAATATTGTATTGTTATATTTTGCAATTAAATGGACTTAAATTAAGTCATTTTATGTGCGTAACATTTTACAATTTTCTTTCTATTAGTATTTTTAAGTATTGAGTAAAAATAATAATAATAAAAGTAAATTTTGATTTAATAGATCGATAATTTTTTATTTTGTTTCCGATGTACAAATTGTAATTTTTTGACATGGAATTTTCTGACATGTACAAAACAAGTGTTATTCCATTCTTTGGACTGTTCTGGATCAATTACAGAGATCATATTGACCAAATTCATGGCACAAAATGAGAATTATAGTGTTTTTAGGTATGAACCAGATGTGGAACAGGGTTCAGTGAAGGGTTATTTACGTTATTCTATTAATTTTTATTTATCTATTCATTAAAAATATATATATTTGCTTTATAGTATTAAATGTAATGCAGTCACAGATATTAGAGTATTATTGTTATTTTTTTTTTTTCCAGATTGTAACTTTTGCTGTTTTAGCAGCCATCGTAGCTGAAGCCAGTGTTATCCCGGTAAGTTATTTATCTTTATTAACATGAAGATCAAATTTTATTTTTTAACATGTTACAAATAGAACTATTTTTCATCATTGAAAATATGTATCATAAAAAGGAAAAAAAAAGTTTAATCATCAGCAAACAAACAAAGAAAAAATAGTACTTAAAAGCAAAATATTTATAAAAATAAAAATAAGATCTTTGTCGTAAAAAATTAATTTGAGAAAATTTAAAACCTGCTTCATATAACTGCTTTAATATATAGAGTCACGAAAGAAAAAAAAATGATATCATTATCGAAGTTGAAAAAAAAAAAAAAAAAAAATAAGCACTAAAACAGACTTTTTCGATATACGAGATCATTAACCCTTTGATACATATTTATTTTAGAGCTGCCACTGACTTTTTTTTTAAATTCTATTTCATTTTTGCAAAACAAAAAATTTTCACACACACTTTGATAACATGTAAAAGAGAAATATGCTATTTTTTTTTCTTTAAATAGAGGTAGAAGAATAAGATAAAAATAGGCATCAGAGGCCTAATTTATGAAGAGTCTCAGTCATCAATTAAACCCAAAAATTTAAAAGACAATAAATGAAAGAGCTATTTAACAAATTCTTAAGAATGCTCTCAATTGTAAAGGGTCAATTTTGTTACCCAATTTTTAATTCCTTTTTTATTAGGAAACATATAAAATTGGAAGGTGTTGACATTCAAAAATTATACAATCAAAAAAAGTTTTCCATTTTTTTTTTTTTTTTTTTTTTTTTTTTTTTTTTTTTTTTGGGGGGGGGGGGGGTAAACGCAAAGAATTTTTCAGAAAATAAAATGAAAGTTCGCGTTTGAAACGAATTTCCGGAGGAAAAAAAGAAAAATGAGACAGAGAAAGGAGAAAACCATGACAAAAAATGCTTATAACTCGGTAAAAAACTTAATTATCAAAATATGTAAAAATGATTTTGATTTCAAATTGCTTCAATAATTAGGTATGCCAGTTTCGCGCTTTTATACTTAAAATTGAGCCATAAAATGAATTAAAAAGCTTCACATTTGTTGAGCAAAAAACTTGAGACCCGTTTTATAATAGAGTCGCTGCGTATATGCTGTAAAAAAATTGTAAATTTACGGTATTTTCCACGAATTACTCCAGTAAATTTACGGATAATGTTCCTTTTTCCAGATAAACGACCAGCTTCCGTAAATTTCTATTAAAAATATACATATATATAAAGGGGAGGGCAAACCCGTTTATTTAAAGGCAAAGTGCGTTAATCTAGGAACAAAATCCGTTTTGTTTATAATAAGCATTGCCTAGAATCTCTGCTGCAGCAAAATTACTGCAGCAATTTTTTACAATGTTCGTATGACGTATAAAATCACTAAATAAACAAAAAAAAAAAAAAAAAAAAAAAAAAAATAGCATAATTAACGATAGATGGGTAAGGGACGGGCAAGGCTAGTCACAAGAGAGCTAAACCACTGGGTCTCATGTTGTAAAATTTCCCAACTGAGACGAAAAAAGAGATTTTCCTTTCACACATTCTACTAAAAAAATATTCACTCACCAAAGATTAAGGATAAGTGACCGGTCGATTTTGATTTTACACTTTATGTGGAATACCTACTGAAATTCTTGATAAGAAGGACGAATTGGTCTTGAATTTGAACATGGACTCACGTGATTATTTAATACATGGAAAGATCATAATGATCCTTTTGTCGCATGGGTGATCATAAATATTATTATTAAATTAATTATAATTATTATTGAATTTATTATTAGTCCCCTGACTGTTCTTCCGGCTAAATGTTCACTGAGAAATCTGAAATCAAACATATTCTTTATATCCTAGACGTTCAAGACAATTCGTGAAGGATTTCAGTATGCATTCGACAAAACGTGTAAAATCGAAAGCATTCGGTCACTTATCCTTAATTTTTGGACATGACAGGGTCCGACAAATCCCGGGCACTAAGTCGGCCTGGCGACTAACTTTTTGCTATTTTTGAGCACAGGGTAATATAGAAATAGACCGATACATGCATTTAGCTATTTCTTTTAATGTTACAGCAAAATAGTCAAATTTCTTAATCTGAGTATGCTACATATGCTATTTATTATCAGACTTTTAATTATACCTTACAATTTTTAACACGCTTCGATTCATGTACCTATCAAGATATACTATCAGGCTCTACCACTATGGTAATTATTTCGCTGCGAACTGTCGCCTTGAGCGGCCGTCTCGATAATGACCCCTTCAATGAAACTCACCGATTGCGTTATCCTACGTTTACTTAACGAGGAAACTTAACAGTGTGGTATCTCATTATAAATATAATTATACTATAATTCATTATACTAATATAAAGTACTTTTGCCACCATCAGAAATTAAACGTCAGATGGCGACGATGTGTGTTTTTAAAAATTGTCTTATTAAATTTTTAAGTATTTAAAAAATCGCTATAAACTTTGAAATTTTCCACTGGATGAAACTTTATCGTCTTCTTAAAATACGTAAAATTTAAAGGGACAAATTTTTAAAAAAGCAAAATGTCAGCATCTGATGCCCACTTTCTGATGGCGGAAACCGTATTGAGTCATCGCACCTTTAAGTTTTCTCATGAGTTAAGATGATACTTGGCGACCAATGGGTTTCAACGAGGACAATATAGGAACTCGACTAACCCCACGTGTAAGATCCAAGTAAGGGGACTGCTATAATACGATCTTTTAATTTCAACTCATTTTCAGAAAAACAACGATTTTAGACTCTGGGATTGGCTTTTGGGGGCCTTTTTAGAGTTGGTGAATGGGTCATTTGCACATGCAATAATCAAGCCATGGAGTTCTAGCTATAACAATGCAGCTAGTTCGATGCTCCCTTATTGATACACGCCAAAAAATCTCGTATAACAGAATTATCAGTCTTGATGAATTCAGACTGAAATGCAATCTGTAACGTAAACATTAAAAAACACTTTTTCTTTTTGTAGTAGCACACAAAATATCAGATGACAGACGGTACATTCTACTAGCATTACAAATCTGTTAAATGTTTCTTATTCACTTTCCACCTCAGGTCGCTCCTATTGTGGTCGAACAGCGTGCTCCCCAACCTTATGCATTCGGTTACAACATCAGAGAAAAATTCAGCCAACAAAATCGCCAGGAAGAAAGTGATGGAGTAGTGGTCAGAGGAAACTACGGTTTTTCTGATGCTCGTGGAATTCAGAGACAAGTCTACTATTTAGCTGATGACGCTGGATTCAGAGCCGAAGTAAGAACCAACGAGCCAGGAACTGCTAACCAAAATCCTGCTGCCGTCAGACTGATCTCCACAGCTCCCAAACCCGTATTAACTCCCGTGGTTGCTCAAGCTGCTCCAATAGCTCCAGTCATTGCACGAGACGTAGTTGTCAACAGTGGAGCTGTTCTTCTTGACAATTTGGGATATGAACGATATGGATATTAAATTAGTCTAGAATGTATTTTTATTATTGCCCATATGGTGTTTGTAGAATTTAAATAAACTGCTTCTAAATTATCATAATTGTACTTTTCTTTCCATTTCAATTACACAAGTTTTCCCCGTTTTATAAAGTTTCAGTTAATGTAATTTTCAACAATGGTTTTCATTTTTTTCTCCTGATGCTCATAGAGGATTTTTTTATAAATGCAATAAAATGGTTACCTTAAATGTATTTAAAAGTGCTTTAAATATAATATACGAACGAAACTACACTGTAAAAAATGTTGCTCCAGTTTGAACCAAATTTTGATGCTCAGTTGTTGCCACCATGAGATGTTGAAATCTCGCACCAACATTTCGAGCTTTCTACTTCAACCTCATTCCAACTACTGAAATGTTTCTTCAATAGGAGCTCCAAATACTGGTTCAAGATTTCATCATCTTTCAGTGGCAGCTATTGAGCACCAAAATTTGGTTCAAACTAGGACAAGATTTTTAACAATGTGGTGGTTGTTGACTCCGATGGTAGCCGAGTGCAGAAACAAATTAAAGAGATCTTGTACTCTGTTACTTTAGAAACAAATTGGGCATGTTTACAATTTTCACGGGAATAATAAAAAATATCCTTGAAGGTCTGATTCAGTTTCGGAAACGATCCATCGCCATCACTCCTTTTAACAGCAGCAGCAAAGAAACACACACACACACACATAAAATATATAAGATTGTTCAAACAAGATTTCAAATATGGTTTAGTTATTAAAAAACAAAGTCTTCATTTGCGGCAAAAATATAATAAAAATAGAGAAAAAAAAAAAAAAAAAAAAAACCTAAAATTTTTTAAAGAAAATGTTGTACGAATTCCGAATAAATTTTAATGAAAAAAGCATAAATTTTACTATATCGCACTAAAAGACAGATTATTATTATTATTATTATTATTATTATTATTATATTATTATTATTATTATTATTATATTATTATTATTATTATTATTATTATTATTATTATTATTATTATTATTATTGACTGTCTAAAAGTCGCCTAAGAACTTAAAAATTTGAGAGAATATATAAAAGTACGCAAAATCAATTGAATAAACAAATAAATAAATAAATAAAAATGTGAATCTGAGATGCAGAATCTCTGTCTATCCCGAACCAGCACAATCCGGAATTGCAGACCGTCTAACCACGGACAGACAAATACTGACCGTTCGCTGACCGCTTTTACTCCTGTCTTTATATGACACACATACGCTCATATGTCTAACGACGAAAGAAAGGAGAGAAGAAAAATACACCAAATGATTAGACAGCTATACAAAATAAATATATATCTTCGAAAATAATTTAAATGTTCTAAAGGAAAGGAAACTTTAAGCTAAATTCTTCGTCTTTCCATATATTGTTTATAGATAGCATATGATTGATGAAATGCAGTCTTATAAATCTTTCATTAGATTATTTATACAGACAAGCATCAATGTAAAGACAAATTTTGTTCTCGTTAAAAATCTTAGATTATTAATTCAGAAGGTCAATCTGTATAACAAAGATTTCCAGACTTTTATTACATTTTCTTAACAGCAAATGCTACAGGTAGTGATACAACGAAAGAAGAAGTCAGCATTTAAATTGGAAGTAACAAATTATTTCAAAATTAAAAATGGTGCTATAAACAGAAAAAAATATGTATATAATCATTAATTGTAAAAGAATATAGATCAATAAAACATGAACAAATTATTAAAAGGAAAATATTCGAAATTTGCAGAACTATAGCAGATTCATCAGACCACACACATATGTATACCATTAAACAATTAATATTAGCCATAAACATTATATTATATCATTAATATAATATGATTAAATGATAATATTGCAACTCATAATGGAATTTCCTATGAAGACGTATCAGAAAACTATAAAGTAGGAATCTCAATGATAATACACTAATGTGATGTGCAACGCAGCAATTTTCTTAGTGCATAACATTTATAAGATTGCTAAAACATTTAGCTGCCTTTGTTATGTATAAGAATATATAAGATGCCAATAATAAGAAAATAGTTCAAAATGAATATTTCAATCAAAATGAAAAGATACCAAAATATAAAATATCAAAGTAGACTTATATGTACCGGGTGTCCCAAAAATGACTGATGGATTTTAAAATTCAATAACTTGCAAACGGTGACAGCTATTTAAAAAATTTTTACAGGAGGGTTATGTATAATGTCAGGAGTTTTTTTTACCGATATTTTTATTTTAGTTCGCATCTCAAACAATAGGTGGCGCTGACGGCGATTGAAGGTCAGGTGATCAGTGCTGAGTGAAGCGTCGACCTGGCCTTCAGTCACCGTCAGTGCCACCTATTGTTTGAGATGCGAAATAAAATAAAAAGATTGTGGTAAAAAAACTCCTGACATTATACATAACCCTCCTGCAAAAAATTTTTAAATAGCTGTCACCGTTTGCAAGTTATTGAATTTTAAAATCCATCAGTCATTTTTGGGACATCCGGTATGTATATAAAACCATTAATTGTAAAATGATATATATATATATATATATATATATATATAAATGAAAAAAAATGAATTAGAGAATTTGTAGGAATATTTGGAATTTGCAGAACTATAGTAGATTCTTCAAATCCTAAATACTATAGAACTACAAATAAAGTGTGTGGTTTCATCTTCACATCAGCCATGAAAAGCAAAATAACACGAATTTGGGGTTTTCAACACACATAAAACTAAAATAAAATGGAGAAAAAACATTAAAAATAAATCATAACAACATTATTAAAATGGATTGATAAGGAAAAAACGTACCGGACACTATAATCTGGAAGGGGGGGGGGGAGGGAAGAGAAAGAGAGAGAGAGATACTAGTTTTATATTGTAAATACATTTGTATCCGAATTGTCAAGATTTACTAATTGAGATTGTAAAATCTTGATTTACAATGAAAACCAACAGACGAGGAGATTTTTCGAATTTTACAAAAATTTTATTTTTTAGAGAATGCGAGTTTTTAAACTCACATCCTCACACAAAAAATGTTCTTATTTTATCACATTCCTAAAAAAAAAAAAAAAAAAAAAAAAAAAAAATGATGTAACATTACGGAAAATTTTCCACACTACTTTCACGCATTTTTTTTAACACATTTTACAATCTAATTGTTTTTCAGAACTTATAAAAAAAAAGTAATGATGAATATGGCAGATAAAATGAAAAAGTCTGATCCTCCAAATAATCGCGATCACTACTAAATAATCCAGTTAATGATTGACTTATTTACCTAGACACGCGTCAATAAATTCACGTTCTCGTTGGTTACATCAAAGAATCTCGCTTAATTGTAAAACCAACACACGCTAATTATTTAAGCTCAGTTGCACTGTTCACAATTCTGTAGTTAACAAACAAGGATTTCCAGGCTTATCCGTTTTATTCTCCAGCAGATGACATAGCTAATGATAGTGAGAAAAAAAGTCGGCTTATCTAGCTTACAACACATAATGACGATTTACTGTCTTGTTAGGGCAACTAATAATACATTTTTCAGCAATCAATGAGGCGGACGTTCCGTTGATAAACGGTTTTAAAAAGATCCTCGTCTGAATTTGCGTTACGCATGAGCAGGTAGAGTTAGAGATGATGAATATTAAACGATGGATTCGCTACTCTTTCTACGTAAGATATGATACATTGGAATGGATTTTCATTACAAGTCTAATCGAAAAAGTCTTCCCGTTCAAGCATGAAAAACTACAGATAATAATGGACAATAAGGGCAAAGATAAACATAATTTTCTTAACTGAAAATTTACTAAGCTATCCAAGTGGCGGAAAAATACTGAGATAATGCTATTCGTACTATCTTATGCCAATATCAGCATGAACTAATGATTCAACCTTACAAGCATGGGCGTAGGATAAAGGGGATCAAGCACCCTCCCCCCTATTAAAAACAAATCTTTTTTTCGGATTATAAAGTTTCTTTTAAGGTGCAGACACACGGACTTACAAACTGTCGGATTGTTTATTGTGGCAACACGATGTTTTTGATCTTTAATGGCTTTTACGGGTAGGGAATATGTTCTGCAAAACAGGAATCTATCTTTCGTCAAGTAGGGTTGATTTTCTTATCTCCTGATCCATTGTTCATTTCCTGTCATACTATTGTGAATAAACCGCAGAAGAGTTCTACACAAAGGATTTCGTAGAATCAGTTGACCGGGGCGAACTGTGTACCCGAGCCTTAAAATGAAAACCCCGACCTGGTGCAGGATTCTGATCAAGGGTATAGCTTTATCTTTCAAAAAAGATAATAAAGATTTTCTTTGTGCAGGAGTGATAAGGAGAAAATTTCGAGACAGAGTAATAAATAAAAAAATCCCTGTCAGCTTGTTTATAGGTGGAGGTAGATTTCAAAAATAAGTGTTCATTTCTACAACAAAAAATAAAATATGATTAGAGATAAACCCAGTTTAACAATTTTATATAGCCACTTTTGAAGAATTTTTTATTTCATTATTACGTAAGAGCTGGTTTTATCAGAATCATCTTAAGTGAAATTCAGCTCAAAATGCCTATTTTGACAGTATATTTTTTAAATAGAATTCTGCCTTTATCAGAAAACTGACCAATGGCACATTATACAGTTCCTATATATGAGAACCTAACAGTTAGATGCATTTGAGAGCAAAAATGGATTTAAAAATGAGTCAGAATGTAAGCAGTTTGTTATTTGAATACTTCCTTAATTTTTCAATCATGATCGCTTCAGGAAATTCCGCTCAAAATGGCTATTTCCAAAATATTTTTTGAAATATATTCTATCTTTATGAAAAAACTGGCAAATACGTCACATTATACAGTTCCTAAATAAGAGAATCTATCAGTAGGATGCGGTTGAGAGCAAAAGTGGATTTAAAAATGAGTCAGAAAGTGAAGTTTGTTATTTGAATACTTCCTTAATTTTCAATCACGATCGCTTCAGGAAATTCTGCCCAAAAAGGCTATTTTCAAAGCATGTTTTGAAATATATTCTATCTTCATCAAAAAACTTATCCAATACGTCACATTAAATACTTCCCAAATAAGAGAACTTGTCATTTGAATGAGTTTAAAATCAAAAATTAATTTAAAAATGAGTCATTATATAAGCAGTTTTGATTTGAGATTTTTTCTTCAACTCCTATTTTTGTTTAATTTATTTTAGCTATAAGGATTGGTCCTATAAAATCTTATCAATGTAAAAGTTATAGATGCTATTCAGAAGATGTAAAATAAATTTAATCGAATTTGCTATCTTAAGAACTGATGAAGTTATGGATTTTTTTCCCCACCCCCCTTTTTGTTTATATTTTTAATTTTTTTTTTTTTTTTTTTTTTTTTTTTCAGTAAGAATGAGTCCTATCAAAAACTTGTTAATACAAAAGTTTTAGATAATATTAAAGACATTTAGATTAAAAATATTTGGATTTGATATCTTGAGTCAGGGTTCGCCCAAGTGGGCCCAGCCCGAAAAAAACCCGCCCGGGATTTTTCGGGCGGGCCCACTTGAAAAAACCCATGAAAAACCCATTTGTGGGTTTTTTTTTATTTTTTTCGTTTTTCACAACTGTATCATTATTTAATTTCAGGTATGAAAATGCAAAGATAAATGCTAATTTAAATATATTTCAAAAGAACCAGATTCAAAGAAATTTCTAAGCATTAATTTGAAAAAAAAAAAAAGCTTGTAAAGAAGGAAAATTTTCATGCCTGTATTTTAAAATGCATCCAAGTGCTTTAAATCTTAATGTATTCCTAAAGGTGGCATTTGAAACTTGAACCCCATCCTGATTGCTTGCATTGTTATAGCTTTTAAGATTAATCATCCCATTTATTATCCTGTTTCAATATTTAATGAAAGTGTTATACAGTAATTTTCAACACATTGGCAGATTATTTAAAAAAAAAATGAAAAAGATAAGTTTCCTTATGGATTTTGTCAGTTTTTCTTTTCGTTACATTCAGCACAGACTATTTCTACTTCAATCAAACAATATCTTTCTACATTTGATCTGGTTTGGAGCAAATTACATAAAAATTTAGGAGTTTATTAAGCAGCAAAGCTAGTAAAAGTGTATTTCCATTTGTGTTCTAAATTTACAAATGTCATTGACACTGACTTCTATATGACAATCTAATTTAATATTTAATACTGTTGCAATATATATATAGTAAGTTTTGCTAAAATTTTCAAAAATATTATTATAAAACCCTTAAAAAATTAGGCCGATTTTTGAATTGAAGTGAATGAAAGAAACTATACAAAATTAGCGTGTTTAATTATTGCAGTTTTCTCCAACCCAAAAGGCTTCTTTTTCTGAAAAAACCCAAATTGGTTTTATTCAAAATCTCAACTTTAAATTACATAATGCAATATTTTCTTAATATCAGTACACCACTTGTAAAGTTTAACATCCCCCTCGCATTCCACGAGTAAAAAGTCTTAATTCTTCCAATGACAATTTTTAAAACAAATAATTGTAACTTAATTTTCTATAAGTATGTGTAACTATCATAAACACTAAAATTAATTTTTTTTCTATTAAAAAAAATCAACATAAAAATAAATATATATTTACATATAAATGTTGATGTTTTAAACTGATTTCTAATTGAAGTAAATGAAAGAAATGGTATAGATTATTAGTCTGTTTAAGTTATGTAAGATTTATATAAAGGAATTCAGTTGTACTTGGCATAATATATCATTCTTATAGTAATCTAGTCTCATGAGATACAAAATAATCTTTTAAATATACTTTATTTTTTTCATATATTTATTTCTATTGTTAATCCATACCTAATGCAAATTTATACCCTTGTTTCACTGATAAATGAAAGATTTAGGTATTATGCATATAAAAATTAGAAGTTTGAAGAGTTCTCTAAAAAAATTTAATAAAACCCGAAAAAACCCGGGTTTTAGACCACTGGGCCCAGCGGGTTGGCCTTTTAAAAAAATCCCCGGTTTTTTTCAAACCCTGTCTTGAGTTATGCTTTTTTTTTCCTCCCGAAAATACTATTTTTTCGCCCCTTACGCCTATTTAAAGTTTGATCAAATATTCTATCATGCAAAAATTTTTTGCCCATTTCTTAGAAGTAATATAAATTTTAAACTGATTCAATATCGATTTTTGTTAAGAAGTTATGGGTTTTTTTCTGTTTTCACAAAACCCCTCTCTATTTGCATCCCCTTGGTCCGACTTTGCCCATTAACGAACTTGACCGAGATTTTATGCCCCTTGATTTTATGTAAAATTTTGACGGAGATCTGAGCATAATTATGGAAGTTATCGTGTCTAGAAGAAAGTGAAATATATATATAAACTTTTTTACTGGTGGTAGTTTTGGGATCTAAAGCTCATGATCGGTGTAGATCTGCAAAAATTTTTCAGAAATTCCAACATGGGAGAGAATGCAATAGGTAGTATTTCATACGAAATCTACCTAAAAAAGCACGAAGCAGATTTTATATTAAAAAGACTGCATTAGCAAGATTGTTAGCTTAAATTCAATCTATAAAAGAAGTTTCCAATAAATCAAAAATTGCCTTTCGTACAAGTGATTACCAGGAAGCCATTATAAGAGAATCCCTTAAAACAATTTCCAATAAAGACATAGTTTTTAACGATACATTATCATATGACATACATGGAGTTTGAAAGGAAACGCTGTACAGTAGAGGAAGGCTTGTTTTGTTAAAATTGGAATACCTTTTTCTCTCAACTTACCTTCTGTATCATTCTTAAATTACAGTGATCTCTCCTTGACGAATAAAAGCAAAGTGTAATAACAAGATTTAAATAACCATTGAAGATGGCCGCGTGAATTTGGCTGAAAACGTTTTGGTATTTTAATGGATTTTAACGTATTTTTAAAAATATTTTAATGGATTTTAGATAATTTATGTTATATTTATTGACACTCATTCAATGTTAGTTATTTTAAACGTGCTTTATATGAATTTTAATTAGTTTAAACCTCAAATGAAAAGTGAGAAATTAAATTTGTGCAATTTTCATTGATATTGCAATGTTGGGGATTACTCTCTCTTTCGTTCTCCTTCTGTGCATAGACGAGTAAATAGGTTTGCTGCAATTAGTTAAAAAGAAATAATAATAACATAAATCAAATTTCCAACTGTTATAATAATTTTGTTTTTACTCTCTCCTACGGCATCACTTACCATCATCAATATATTTAAAACACAAGGCTGTTTTTTTAGCTCTGATCTGAGTCTTTAAATAAACTGAAAAGTTCACATTTAACTCAATCAATTTTACTAATTATTTGCTTAAATGAAAGCTGGTCACTTTTAAATGTGCCACACTAGAGCTATTTTTAAAATATTCTAATTTTTATATTTTAATTTTGATTACAATTTCTTTTATGACTAGGGGACTCCAAGGCCGTAGCTAAGGGGGTGCTATGCCCCCCTAACACATTTTGAGCCTCCCCTGGAAAAGGTTCCAAGGTCACGAAATGAATTTATGTTCCGAAAATACAGATGAATTTCTGTTCAAAAACTTAATTTAGTTTTGAGGCTCTTTCACAGTTTTGAAGAAATACTAATTTGTGACTAAAATAAGTGTTTCAACACTCGCTCATCCTATTTGCGCACATGAAGATAACATTATCTTTAACACTGCACTAGTTATATGCGCGGATTTTTCATCATCATATCCTTATTTTAGTATAAAATAACGTTAATATAACAGTTTAATAAGAAACATAGTACCTAACAGAGTGAATATGCACCAATTTATCTTTCTGCGTCCGAGAGAGGGAGAGAGAGAAAATGTGAGCCCCCCTACATTTTTTGAGCCCCTCTATTATTTTATTCCAGCTACGGCCCTGGGGGGCTCTGCCCCTTACGAGATATGCTCATCAACCCCCATTCAGTTCAGGTGCAGAAGATTCTAAAAACATGCTAATTTGATCGGCGTTAAAGAGATTATGAAAAATTGAATTATAATTAAAAAATCAGTAGCGATCGTCTTGTAAACGAGTTTCTATTCATTCCCCTTTGATTGGGGAATTTTAAGTTCAAATCAGATTCTGTTTAAGAAATCCAATGGTTGTTTGCGTCTTTGATTAAATAAGATCAGTTAAACATTTGCAACTAAACCAATATAGAATGAATTAAGTAAATAGAGTTTTTGTGTCCCGGTATTTTTGAACAATGCTATGGAAAAACTGCTTTAATCTGACATAATTATCTCCAAAGTTTTTTTTTATTTTTTTAATATTCACCTAAAAATACTTTTCTTGATAGAAAGGTAATATTATTTTGGGCTATCTTAAAATTCCCAATAATTGTTAAAACGACAATCTCAAAATAGGAAATAAATGTCTTGTGTTATTTTTCGTGTTGTCGTGTGCATATTTTAAAATGCAATTTATTTAGCAATATTATTGTTTGATCATTTTAAACATGATGTAATTTCTAGTATTTACTGCTTTTAAAGCATATAGATTTATTATTATTTTAAAATTTTATTTCTCTTTCAAAATTCACTTGAAAATAACTTAGTTGCGAGAAAGGAAATATTTTAATATGTAGTGTCTTAATGTTGATAACAATAGTTTAAAAGATTATCCAGGAATGTGAAACAAATGTGTCGAGTAAATATGTTTTTAAATTTAAACTGTTTGGCAAGATTATTATGTAGCATATGATGTAACTTTCTTCATTTACGGCTTTTAACACATACTAATGTATTTATTATTTTAATATTTTCTTTTTCTTTTAAACTCTCGTGTAAATGTAACTTTTATAATGTAATTGCAGTATTTTCTTGATTTTAATATATAATCAATTAATTCAAATTTGTAAGTTTTTTTTTTTTTTTTTTTTTTTTTTTTGTTTATAGCCGTTACGTGTAAATAAAAGTTTTATTTGAAAGAAATATTACTCTTTGCGTTGTTTTTACAAATTGGCAACAACTTAAAATAACAATCTTTTCTAAAATATGTGGAAAGTATCTGGAAATGCTGAAAATTTGAATTTAAAATGGAAATAAAACATCTAAGAATAAGTTAAATAATAAAAAATTATAAATAAATAAATGCAGTCGTCACAAAAAAAGTTTAAAAAAGATATTGGACTAATTCAGCAATCGGGTCACCTGCTAACTGGTGCATTTACGATACTGTAAGAAGTTTCACTCGTGTTACAAAGGACGTCTGAATGGTGAATCCGATTACAGAAAATAAAATGTATTTTATAATTAGCGAGTTTAAGATTTTTCATTGTGGAATAAAAGGAACAAAAGCTGTTACATTTTTTTCTAGTTATTTTACATTTACTAGAAAAACAATACTTGGAATGTACAGAAGAGTTATGTAATGCCAATGGTGGCGAATGAAAAATATTTGCTATATATTATTACAATATATTTAATTTATTATAAGAATATATTGTTACATTTTTGACTGAACTTATTCGGTTGGAATCTTTAGATGGAAAACCGTGCCAGACCTACCAGAAGAGAACGTGTATTACGAAATATAGCACAAGTTAGCGTGAGACCTTATTCAAGTTTCCATAATCATACATAGCGCCAAGAAGAGAAGCTAAAATTAAAAATCTGACACACAAAAATTAATAACTCAATATTATTTAAGTTCAATGAACAATTATTATAATGTTCTCTATTTTAGAAGTGGATGATAGTGACTAGAGAACATTTTCATTCCTGTTGTCATACCGGCCTCATTTCCCTACTAAACTTTACTATAAATGATGAGCGAAAAAATTTGCTTCTTAATCGTCCTAACTTTGTCCATCGCATAAAATAATATAACATTGCGATGATGCTGGTATAATTTTCAGCAGCGCGGAATACCAGGTGAATGTTGCTTTAATAATACAAGGTGAATTTCAACGTTTCGTTTAATTCATTGGTTCGTTAGCATAAAAAGACCAGCACAGTAAGAAGGGTTTGTTAGTAAACATTGACAAAATTTCTGTCTAGATTTTGTTGCCACAACTACAGCCGTTCCATCCATTAATTCATGAAAGCTATAAATTTTTAATTTTTGGCTATAAAATCTTTAAAAATGAACAAACTGTTTGTGAATTTTATTATCGTGTCTTAGAAATTAGTTTAAAATGCAAATTTTCTATAGAAAGATACGCACGAAAGATACGTTCAACTTCGAAATGAAATATATTGTTAAATTAGAAAAAAAAAATTAACATACCAAAATTCAATGCTGCGAAAATCATAAAGTTTTTAGAATATCACCTCGACTAATACATCTACGTAAGATGTCTGAAGATGGAGAACACAATTGTGCAAATTTTATTGAATATAAATAATAAAATTTCTAGAATATAACGTATTTCAGCTGCTTCAATACAGTTTTATAATTGGATTTCAATCGATTTTTAACAAACTTCGAACGACAGAACGTCATACAATTCAAAGAAACGTATGTGTTACTGCATGTTTATACAAGACTATCGAACAAATTATAATTTTTGTTTAAATGTTATTAAAATTTTAAAAAGGCATAACGATCTGTCGTACTTTCAAGCATCGTAAAATTTCGTATAAATAGACCAATCACTACGAAAATTGAATACGCAGCTTTGAAAATTACGTTTAAAATAGAGATCGTAAGCTGTACTTTTAAAATAAAGATCGTCCAGTAAAAGTTAGAAACTGTCAGAAATTTCGATTCTATTTTCGGCACATAATCTCAGTTTCGGTAAAAATTTTGCTGAAAATGCGGCTGGGTTTCAACCGAAACTAACTGCATTACAAAAATCTCATTTCTTCGTCCATAATTTTCAACATGCCTTATTGATTTAAGCTGTATCAACTCAAATGAGATACTCTTTATTTATTGCTATAAAATCCACTGCTTATAATAATAATAATCAGTCATGACTCTTAAAACATGAGTGCAAATTATAAAACAATAAATGCACATAGGACTAAACTTTGAAGACGGTTTTCACATGCTCACTAAAAGCTGCAGACTTAACAGTAATTATGTATATATAATGTTTGATATAGTTTATTATTTAATGAGTTATTCCATATTTTGATGTTGACTTGTAGTATTATCTAATGGTTATATATATATATCAGAGTTGGGTTTCTGACGTCAGAAACTGGTTTTTGACATGACAAGTGTCAAAAACTGGTTTAAACTGTCATAAACTGGTTTAAACCGTCAAAAACTGGCTTAAACCGTCAAAAATGTGTAATGCGCTTTAAACATTTTAAGAACAAGAGAGAAACATTGAACAAGTCTTAATGATTTAAGTAATTTTTTATTTAAAATTAATTATACTGTAATTTAACAATTACAAAAAAATTAAATGACTTTAATTGCAATTAAACATTGTTTTTTAGAATGTTCAAACAGAAGAAAATGATTTTGTTCAGTTAATAATCTGTATCAATTTTACCCCACAACATCCAAAACACATAACCAATTCAGCACATTTATTTACATCCAAATGGTTTCTGAGTTTAGAGTGTATGAAGCTAAAGTTACAAAAGACTCTCTCAATTGGTGCTGTGCTAGTAGGGCTTGATAGCAGAAGCATTGCTAGTTGACAAATTTGGAGGCAGGCTATATTTTCAGATTTATGACAGATTTTTTTTCTTCTTATTCCGAAAATGATAATATACAATACAGTAAAAGTGAATTTTTAATATTACATCTAATGTTGTATATGTGTGACAGATGTTTAATGTGAAATTTTACAGATCAGTGTAGTATTTGAGGTTTCTGACGAGGTTTTTGACAAGAGGTTTTAGCAATGACGGTTTAAACCGGATAAAACCGCACACTGTCAAAAACTTGCCAACCCTGATATATATATATATATATATATATTAATTGTACTACAATATATGAACCATTTGAATTTAATAGAAAATTACCACATTGAAAAAAAAAAAAAATATATATATATATATATATAGACACTATATGGCCAAAGGTAACCAGCCACTTGCGATTTTAAATATTTTGTTAAATACCGTAATTACTCGTGTATAAGGCGCACTTTTTTCCAAAAAAATAGGGCAAAACCCCTAGGTGCGCCTTATACACGGAATAATTTTTTACTGTTGGATGCAGTCAAACGATATACATATGAAACAAGAAATTATTCAAAGAAGATATTAAAACTCGGAAAATGTTACTTAAGTGAAGTATTACTGCATATTTATTTCATTCCTTGCAGTTTTTTATACAACAGAGCTAATGACATTATCTAAACGCTAATTAGCAACTCTCTTTACCGTCACTCATTCCTATTTCCCGTCATTCTCTTACAACCCGAAGTCTAAAAATGCATTTTCGTCTTGCTTTCTGGTCTGGTGTAATGTTTGTTTCGACTTTTTTTTTTACTGAAATTCATTTGGTTATTCTTTATTAGCGTATCAATTTTATGGTGCGCCTTATATACGAGATTTTAAGAAATCGCCATTTTTACTTGTAAAGTAAGGGGTGCACCTTATACACGCATGCGCCCTATACACGAATAAATACGGTATCTAGAAAAATACATGAGGAAATATCCTGAAAGTCTAAGTATGGAAAAATAATAGAGCGGGTCATACATTTCCGTGAAGATTTTTTTCCTGAAACTAAATAGGAAAATTCCAACAAACTGAAAAAAAAAGCCTAAAATTTTTTGGATAACCCTGTAAAACATTCTTGTAGCACAAGCATTCAAACTGTAGATTATGATTAAGTGGCTTATTATAATAAACTGTGCTCAATTTTATGCGGATAGCATGTATACTCTTAGAGAAATTAAGGTTTTTATAAAAACAGTCCAAAAGTTTTTTTGCTTATAATTTCTAGTTCTTAACATAAAATAATGTTTCTTTTCAAAATTATGACAAACAACATCGTACACAATTCCATGTAATCAGAATTAAAGAATAATAAATATTGCATAAAGAAAAAGCTGGTTTATTAAATAATTTTTCATTGCGCATGCGCGAATGCTGCCAAAATTTCATTTTAAAAATTGTGATATTGTGTTAGCTAAATGTATTGAGCAACTTTTGTACAAGTCTCAAAAACACAGCTTGAAAATTCTGAAAGTGATTGTCGATAGAATAAGCTCAAAATCCGTTATTCCCAAAATGAAACAAAAAAGTGAGGGGTTGTATCCAAATATAGCAATACGTTTCATATTGTGTATTCTATATTGAGACTAATCAGTCTATAAATGGATACAGCGACAGCCCCTCATCTTTTTACTTCATTTTGGAAATAACGGATTTTCAGTTTATTCTATCGACGATCACTTTCAGAATTTTCAAGTAAAGTTTTTGAGACTTTCATAAAAGGTGCTCTATATATTTAACTAACACAATATTTTAATGAAATTTTCATAGCTTTGACGCATGTGCAATGAAAAGTTATCTAGTAAACTTACTCATTTTAGTGTTCATTCTAGGCCATTTTTGAAGGGTGCAGCACCCTGCCCTTTTTCAAATTTGCAAAATGCACCCTGCTTTTTTTAAAAGTAGCAAAATGCACCCTGCCTTTTTTTAAAGTAGCAAAATGCACCAATGGTTTTAGCCAGAGATTTTTAATAAATATTTATTTTATTCCGTACTATTTCTAAATTTGTGTGTCCAAAAATGATAGAATTTTTTCACTTCTTTAAGAAATAGAACGTCAAACTATTCAATCACAGTTTAATTTAATTTAATTTTTAATTTTTATATCATAAAATCATTCAAAATTAATGTTATTTAATCTATCTTACTCAAAAATTATGTATTTTCCCGCTTTCTTTTTTTTCCTTCTAAAGGCAATAACAATCTTTTTCTCGCTAAAGTGCCCTTTTCTGCTGCAGTTGTGCCCTTTATAGCGAATAGCACCATGCCCTTTTTATTTCTAGAGTGAACACTACTCATTTTACATACAAGTATTATTATTTTTTTAATTCTGATTACAAGATACTGTGTACACAGTTGTTTGTCGTATTTTCGGAAAAGAACATTATTTTATATTAAGAACTCTGAAAATTATAAGCAAAAAACTTTGAAAATTTTGCGACTGTTTTTCTAAAAACATTAATTTATCTTCGAGTATGCATGCTATCCTCATAAAAATGAACACAGTTTATTACAATAATCGACTTAATCATAATCTGCAGTTTGAACGCTTTTTCTATATCAGTTTTGACAGAGTTATCCAGAAGATATTTGTTCTTTTTTAATTTGATGACTGTCCCCTATGAAGTTTCGGGAAAACATCTTCACGGAAATGTATGACCTGTTCTATTACGTTTACACTTTTAGAGTGCCAAGATATTTCTTGATGTATTTTTCGAGATATTCAACAAAATGTCTAAAGTCGCAAGTGGCCGGTCACCTTAGGCGTTATAGTGTATAAAACCATTAATTGCAAAACAATGTATAAACCATTAAATTTAATAAAAATTACCACATTGAAACCTGGAAAAAATAGATTAAAATTAATACTATCGAAACTTGCAGAACCAAAGCAGAATCGTCAGGCCCACAAATACTTTGGAACTACAAATAAAGTGCGTTTTCATCTTCGTATTAGCCACGAAAAAGCAAAGTAATATGAATTTGGTGGCTACCAACACACATAAAAGCGAAATAAAATTGAGAAAAACATTAAAAATAAATCATAATAACAATATTAAAATGGATAGAAAAGAAAAAAAAAAAAAAACATACCAGACACTATAGTTACGCCTAAAATAATGTAGCAATAAATAGACTGTTATGATTATAAATTAATTAAATGCATTATATATCTATTGCACGATGACTTAAGCATATGCTCGCAGGAGATATAGAAATAAAATTTAAATTATTTATTTAATGAAAAACATTATTAAGTATAATAAGTAACTGATTTATTAAATATTAAAATATGTAAAATTTAATATGGATGAATCATTATAATGATTCCTATAGTTAATAGTACCATATTATAAATTCTCGATGATTAAATCATTATTATATCATATTGCAATTACTTAATAAGTAAATAATATAAGAATAACTAATTGTTAACAAATATCGTAATATTTAGATACATAAAAGTGGGTAAAAATGCAAAATTGGGGAAAAAAATAATATAAATAAAAATTGAAAGTAATTTCATTTAATTTGCAATACTAACCTAAACTCGATATCTTAATATAAGATAAAAGAAGGAATAAAA
This sequence comes from Maratus speculifer, assembly GCA_964019185.1. Taxonomy (NCBI): domain Eukaryota; kingdom Metazoa; phylum Arthropoda; class Arachnida; order Araneae; family Salticidae; genus Maratus; species Maratus speculifer. Next base: position 252,133,521 of record OZ025298.1, read on the forward strand.
TAGATAATTAATAATGCATTTTATACACTTAGAAATAATATTTTAGGCATTGTCTAAATTGTTAAAAGTTAGATTCAAGTTAATCTTTAACACAATTTCATTAAATTATATTAATAGATTTATTTAATATCACTATAAAATTATTCATATAGATGTGTTAATTCAACATCCAGTATAAAATGCATTATTGCAATTTAGCAGATGTCTCTCCTCCCTCAAGTTATATATATATATATATACTATATATATATATATATATATATATATATAACCTTAAGGGGGCTCAAGGCTTGAAAACTTTTCAAAAAATCGATTTTTTTTATGATCTAGTTTGATTATTCAATTAATTCTAAACTCAATGCAAAAAAAAAAAAAAAAAAAAAAAAAAACGCTAAATATTTGCATTTTTAACGGAGTTATAAACATTTATGTATCAACATTTTCAAAGCCGCACCCATATAGTTTCAACTTTAAGTCACGTTTTCTCAAAACTTGATTTTTGACGACTAACACCAAGATTTAAAAAAAAAAAAAAAAACTATTTGATGAAATGGCTTAATTTTTTTTGTATGCATATAACATCATTATCTATAGAATGAATTAATATATTTTAGATAGTTTAATATTTTGAGTATTTTTAATGAAAAAAAAAGTTTTAAACAATACAACTTTTTTAGGGTTTTTTTTAATTTTCATATTTGAGAGTTTTTTTAATAATGTTTTTTTTTTAAATGATAGTTACATCCTTAATTCATTCTATAGAGTAAAGTTTCCGGATCATTTTAAAGCAAAAATTAGGTTCTTATGTCAATTCAACGTTAAGATATCTTGCGGGTGATAATATAACGAATTTTTTTTTTTTTTTTTTTTTTTTTTTTTTTTTTTTTTTTTTTCGAAAATTGTGATACACAAATTTTGCTATATTTCTTATTATGTTACATTGAAGTACTTCATTTTATAATTTTATAAGACTACAAACATACCTTTAAAATATCAGAAAGTTTAAATTAATTGCGTTGAATACTTCTGTTTTTATATGGACTCGAAGCGAGAGCTTTGTTTACATGTTTTTCCGTATCGATCAAGCCCTGAGCCCCCTTAACTCATTGAGAAAGTTCTAGCATAGCAGATTATCATTTACAAAAATCATTATGGAAGATATGTAAAACATTCCTTAATAATAAGACGAAATTCGAATAAATAGGAAACCATTTTGTGTTGTTGATGAAATAATAATATTTTAAGTTTTTTGAAAATAAAAAGTTTTGGTCAGAGGCACAGGGAGCCAATCTGAGCCACACTTATAATAATTAATAATTATGCATTACTTATAAATTGGACAATTGCACCATAAATTATATTTAAAAATATACATTCAAAATAAATACAAATTGCTAAATGGTACTACAACAAAACAATACATTTAAAAATAGCTACGTTTCGTATCGCATCCGCGAACGTTATCAGGATAAAATGGAGTGACGTTACATACCAGTTTATAGTTTCATAAAGTTCATAATTTTTGAAACTTTAGAGTTGCATGTAACATCACTCCATTTTATCCTGATCGCGGATGCGATACGAATTTTTTTTTTTTTAATGTATTGCTTTTGTAGGCATACCATTTAGCAATTTGTATTTATTTTGAATACATATTTTTAAGTAATTATGTATTAATTACGTAAAACATTTTTTAGTACACTTTCACTTTCGGCCGAAAATAGAAAGATTACTGAAATTAGTTTTCGGTCAATTCTTAATAAAAATAACCTGATCATGTAAAGGAACCTCAATTTTCCCTTTTTTAAGCTGAAGAATAACTTATAGTTTCGAATGGGAAAAAAATAATGTTAGCAAGAGCATAATAAAAGAAGCCCGCTCATGAATGTGGAAACTTGATTATCTTTTTCAGCAACAGAACAGTTATAATTATTGTTTGTTAAAAGCAACGGACAATTCCGAAACTAATCGCTATGAAGCGTTGCCAAGTTCCTTGCGCAACGCGTACCTGTTTTACCAAACATAGGCACCACATTCATGGCTGCAACTAACTTGGTTCAACAGGAATCACACTGAATACCGACCGAATTCTTAAATATCGAAATCAGACCGAACTTTATTTTTCATTCAATGGAAACACTCATTTATGATAGTATATTTTAAACCCTCGGTTCAAACTATGGCCTAGAAACGAAATTTCAAGTCATTTGAATGATAAATTTTTGATCAATTTTGAAAACGCATAAATGCATCTTAAAACCTGATTTCGACTGTTATCATGGGAAAATATACATATTATTTATTTATTTATTTATTTGCAGCCCTATATATGATCTACAGCCATGTATGCATATTATACAGTGTTCTATAAGTTAATTCAGTTAACACTAGAAAAGCCAGAAATTTTAGTGAAGTTTTATAAAATTATTTCACACTAGAATTTCGATTCGAAATGCATCAATTTTTAATTTAATGTTTTTCTTCATTGGGTCTGCGATCAAAATAAATTCTAGTGTTAAACGCATAGTACAGTCGAAATTTTCAGTTCAGCAATTTCCTCTAAAAAACGGTTGTTGTTGAAAACTTTTGTACGCCCTGCATATGATCTATTAGAATTTATATATGTTACAGGCCAAACCCGATTTTAGGCCAAACTAGATTGGCCTAGTCCAAACTAGTCTATCCTAACGCCCATCGGATAAACTAGTTTTTCCTAGGCCAAACTAGTCTATCCGAACGCCCATCGGATAAACTAGATTTTCCTAGGCCAAACTAGTTTGGCCGAACGGTCATTAGGATGAACTAGTTTAGCCTGCTATTCATTGGTTTGAACTAGTTTATCCTAGGCCGAACTAGATTGTCCTAGGCCAGTTCAATTTGGCGGGATTTTATTGAATCTAAAGACCGCCACGGCGCCAACTTTCTAGTTTTGATCTAATTTAGCCTGGACCGATGCAATTTGACGCGATTTTAGCTCACAGACTATCAAAGCCTGAGAGCTAATGTGCTCGCATATTCTGTGTGTGTGTAAGTAACCATGTACGTATGTATGTACGTATGTACATACTTATGTACGTAAGTATGTAGGACTAATATAACGCGACTAATATAACGGACTAATGTGTAACTAATATAGCGCGACACTCTGGTGTTGGAATTTGGGCGCGATTTAGTTCAAACCAGCCGGCTTCGCCCGCTATCGGGCCCCTTCTTTTATATAAAATCTTGAAACGGACGTATGTTGAAGCGGACGAACCTCGAAGAGAAAAAAACATTATGATAAATATTTAAGAAAAAGGATTCTGCATCGAAATACCACTATTTTCTAATAGTAATTATTGTAAAAATGTTATATTCTTGCTGGAACTTTTGAAACTTTGTGATAGTTTATGGCATATGATATAAATTTATAAAAAAAAAGTTACATTTCAGCGTGAAAGCGGATGTGGTTGCGAACAAAATCAGGAAATATAACGGAAATTCTATGTTTTAAAGCGCCGCGACCTCAAGTAACATATCTACTAAATAGGTTGTTTAACGGAGTTTCATTCAGATACAGTTTTTTTTAATAATAGACTACGCTCCCTGGTGTTGGAATTAGGAACTAATGTAACGCGGCTTAGTTAAAACTTGCTGGCTTCGCCCGCTATCGGACTGGCGTGGACAGCGGGGATATAGTTCGAATTTCGTTCGCTTCGAGGTTCTTTCGAAAAGGAGGGTTACATTCGGCGGTGCGTGCTCACCACGCTTGCTAAGATTTAAATTTTGTTCGCTTCGAAGTTCGTTCGAAAAGGAAGAGGGTATTCGGCAGTACGCGTGCAGCACACCTGCTATACGCTACCGCAGGCTGTGGGGACGCGGCTGAAGAACTAATGAACGAAATTTAATAAAAATTTATATTCAGGTAGTCTCTGATCTAAATTGATGCTGATTAGTTTTGGTGTAAATCGCTCATCAGGTGGCGCTGCTGTTTTGCATTTTTTTACGATTTACGCATCAGCTTTATCTTAATAACTAATACCATCAAATTTCCATCAAACTTTAGATTCAGTTCGTCCATGACATGAGTTGGTGTTGTTTCTATTTTGAAGTAAATCACTCAACATGGCTACGATATACTACATTTTTCACAATTACCACAATAGCTGTATCTTAAGAACTAATGAACGGAATTTAATAAAAATTTATATTCAGATAGTCCCTGATATAAATCGATGCTGATTACTTTTTCATGTATATAAGTTCAACAGATGGCGCTTCTAAAGTGCATTTTTACTGATTTGCATCAACACTATTTCAAAAACTATTTTACGAATTTTAATCAAACTTCCGGAATCAGTAAATCAGTGATATGAACTAATTCTTTTTACGTTTTCATGTTAATTGTTCAATAGGTGGCGCTGTTGTGCTCAATTTTCCCGATTCCTGAAATAGCTCTGTCGCAAGAATTAATGCACGAATTTTCATTAAACTTTAGATTCTGTAAGTTCCTGATATAAATTAGTATTCTGTAGTTTTTGGAGTAAATCTCTTGAAAGGTGGCACCGCTATACGGTATTATTCGTGATTATTGCAATAGCTCTATCTCAGGATCTAATGCATGAATTTTCATCAAACTCCAGATTCTGTTAGTCCTTGATATAAAAAAGTACAAAAGTAATTTTAGTTTTTGGAATAAATCGTGCAACAGGTGGCGCTGCTATGTGGCATTATTTATGATTATTGCAATAGTTCTATCTCAAAAAGAAATGCACGGATTTTCATCAAGCTTCAAATTCAGTTAGTCCCTGATATAAATTAATATTCTTTTGTTTTTAGAGTAAATGGCTCAATAGGTAGCGCTTCTATCCAGTTTTTTTTAATGATTTCTGCGATAATTCTATCTCAAGTAGTACTAATACACAGATTTTCATTAAATTTCAGATTGAATTAGAATTTGAAAGACGTTGTTACGGATTTTTCAAAACGTTCCGGCAAGAATTTAACATTTTTACAAAAATTGCTATTAGAAAATAGTGGTATTTCGATGCGGAATCCTTTTTCTTAAATATTTATCATCATGTTTCTTTCTCTTCGATTCAACATTCGTCCATACCTAAATCGCGTTGTATTAGTTCCAAATTCCAACACCAGGGTGCTCGCATTAGTTCTACATTCCATCACCAGGGAGCGCACCCTATTACCAACAAAACTGTATCTTAAGAAAACTCCGTTAAAGAATCTATGTGTAGATATGTTACTCGATGTCGCGGTGCTTCAAAACAAGAATTTAAGATTTTTGCAAAAATCACTATTTGTCAATAGTGGCATTAAACGCGAAATATATTTTTATAAATTTATATCATGCGTCACCCCCCTCCCATCTTAAATTTCAAGTATCGTGCTTTATTTGAGCTTTTTCTTATTTTTTAAAATGATTCGGATATTTACTTTTTTAATATGAACAATATCGCGTGAAGTGATGTGTGTGAAAACCAATATCTGTTACGAATTAAAAATCTTTTCATAAAACCAAAAGTTTTTATCCGATTGAAAATATAATCCGCTCTATCTTTATATTTAAACTCAGAAGCCCCAAAATTAATCAGGTAAACGCCTTATCAGAAGAAACCTACATCCAAAATTTGAAACAAATCGGTAAATTATCCGTGAAAAACCTATTTACATAAATTAAGAGTGTTACCCCCCCCCCATTCCTCCTTTCTTTATATGTAAACAATGAACACCCACAACTAATCATGAATGTACCTTATCAAAATGATATTATACCTAAAATTTTAAAAAAATCTGATACTTTTGCATGGAAAACTGACTTAACTAAATTAAGGAGGGGAGGGGGATGCGGATTAGTCTTTTGTTCCCCTTCCCTTATTTTTATCGAATTAACCCCTGAAACTAATCAAGAAAGTTTATTATCAGGGTAAATCTATGTCCAAAATTTGAAGCAAATTGGATATTTCTATCAGGAGTTATTGCATTATGTACATACGTACGTACATACGTACGCGCATACGTACGTGCATACGTACATACGTACGTGCATATGTACATACATACGTACATGGTTACATACACGCACACAGAATCTGCGAGCACATTAGCTCTCATACTTTGATAGTCTATGAGCTAAAATCCGTCAAACTGCATTGGCCTAGGCTAAATTAGATCAAAACTAGAAAGTTGGCGCCGTGGCGGTCTGTAGATTAAAAAAAAAACACGCCAAATTGAATTGGCCTAGGACAATATAGTTTGGCCTAGGATAAACTAATTCAAACCAATGAATAGCAGGCTAAACTAATTTATCCTAATGACCGTCCGGCCAAACTAGTTTGGCCTAGGAAAATCTAGTTTATCCGATGGGCGTTAGGATAGACTAGTTTGGCCTAGGAAAAACTAGTTTATCCGATGGGCATTCGGATAGACTAGTTTGGCCTAGGAAAAACTAGTTTATCCGATAAGCGTTAGGATAGACTAGTTTGGCCTAGGAAAAACTAGTTTATCCGATGGGCGTTAGGATAGACTAGTTTGGCCTAGGCCAATCTAGTTTGGCCTAAAATCGGGTTTGGCCTGTAACATATACACCAAGTAATATTTAGAAAAAAATTAAATTTAAAAACAACTGAAATAAATACTTCCAGGAATTATTTTTCGTGGGCTTCAATAATTCTTTTAAATGAACGACAAATTCTATCCCATCACATTCGAGATAGTAAGAACCTTGTAGTACACTCCAGTGATTTATAACAATTTCAACTTTCTTAAAAGATTGTAATATCGTTAAAAAACATCGTAAAATATTTTCCCCCATAGATCGTAATGTAACGGAATTCTTTTCAGTGTGCTTGCAAACGAGTCATAAATGCTAAACTCTTCCTTTTCAATACCGAACATGCCATGATAAAACTCAGAGAACATCTATCAATTTCATGAAAATCGGACCATATTTACTCGAACCATAGTACGTACAGACAAATCCAATTCATAAACACTTTTCAACTGTGATGAAAAGTGTTAAAACCTAAACCTGTTGCTGTACGATCATGAAGGTTCAAGCCTACAGTGCCCAACTCAGTTTATTTAATCCTGGGAACGGAGATGTTATGCAGCATATGTCACAGCCAGATGGTCAGCCTAATGCCAGACCCTCGATGATTAACTTCCAAGCAATTTGGAATATAGGGTAGATGTGCCAGTAATGGGCCACCTTCCAGTAATGGGCCACCTTGCACTTTTTGGTTTATAAAAAAATAATAAATAATAGTTAAGCTTTTATTATTTTTTTCTGAACTCTACCTTGCATGCTTTATAAGCTGGATTAATTTTTTACACTTTTCGTCAAAACAATTAGGAAGCAGAAAATAAAGTTTCACAGTTTTTCTGTTTTTCACTGAAAATCTTAATGAACATGCTAAGAGCAGACTTTACTTATTTAGTTTTATATCTTTTTTATTTTTCCGTAAAAATTGAATGTTTTTGTTTGGTTAGCAATATAAAACATTGAATTTAATATACCAATGGCCATTTACAAAATTGTATTTATTTTTAAGATTTTAGGAGGGGTGGTCCATTACTGGATTGCTTATTTCGTGATTTGCCAGTAATGGGCCACCCAAGTGACCAATACTAAAAGTGTAATTTCAGTAGTGATAAAATATTTTGATTTAACTGAAAACTAAATAAACAAATTTAATACTTAAATTTTACTTACTAGAATTTAATAAAGACAATTTCTTTATAAATACAGTCCAGTCTCTCTATAACGAAACTCCATACATCGAATTTCTCTATATAACGAATTTTTAGTAGGAATGTTCCCCTTTTCCCATGATTACATTAAAAACAGTCTCTATATAGCGAAATATCTATCTCCATATAACCAATATTTTCATAAAATGTTCTTTATTCAGTTGCAAAAAAATACTTCGGAATCACATGAAATCAAATTTCCATCTCTTATTCCTAACTTATCGTTCAGTGCTGAGTTTTTTTTATATTACTCCTCTGCTTGAATTTTCTTGTTCCTTAAGTCCAACAAATTCATCAACCCCCTCCTTTCACACACCTTTCAACATCCTTCTCAAAACAGTGTTAATTGAATAGTTATACATATAAGAACGGGATCAATGGAGGTAATTGAAGAAAAAACAATTTACAATTGGTTCAAAAAGGCCGAATTTTGTATACAAGAGGATAATGTGGATTCTGAGGAAGAAGATGAAACTTACGCAGACATAAAAAGAACAAGTTGGAAATTGCACGTGAACGTAGCAAATGAGGTGCATTCGTAAGATAACGAAGTTTTAAAAACATTCAGATCTTGGTTTTATAGTAAATAGTACTTCGGATACAGTATATTGGTTGAAATTCTGTAAATATACAGGAATAGTAATTCTTATTACACCTCAGAAACGTATATCTTATTCATAAAATGTGAAATAGTTGAATATAATTAAAACGTACCAAACCATGTTTCCCCGTATAGCATTATATAGTGGAATACTTTTGTGTAGCCCTGTAATTTAAGAATAAAAATTCTTTGCGTCACAGATTGTACAGAATGCATATTTTAGTATATATTTCATAGATTCATGCCAATTCTATTATGTTCGAATGAGTGTAACATCATTAAAATGCATTTGAAACTTCTTCCCCATTGACCGTAATGTAACGGAATCCTTTTGATTGTCCCTGTAATTGATCTATGCATCCGATTTTCATAACATTTGAAATGACTCGACAAAATTACGCAATAATTATATGTTTTAAATTTCAAACGATTAAAATGCATTTAAAACTTTTTTCCCTATTGACCGCAATGTAACGGAATCCTTTTGAATATCCCTGTAATTGATCTATCCATCCGATTTTCATAAAATTTGAAATGACTCGACAAAATTATGTAATAATTATGTATTTTACATTTCAAACGATTCGGTTGGATAGTTTTCCGTTGTTATATGCGGACAGACAGACGGACAGACAAACGGACAGATAGACTGTCAGACAAACGGACAGATAGATGGACAGACAGACGGACTGAACGACAATTATAGGTGCTACCTATTTACATAATTACGAACGCACCTAAAAATAATTATCTGTTATTTTTTGTAGGGTGGCCCATTACTGGAACATAGGCGGTCCATTACTGGAACATAGGTGGCCCATTACTGGGCATTTGGGTGTTTAGACATATTTCTATTATTTAAAATGAATTTTTTATTTCTATTGGGAAATGTAACTGTGGGATTAGTTAAATATTGTTGAAAGATTAATCTAATATGAAAAAAATTGGAATACAATAATTATAACTATTAATAAAAAATTATTTTTTAGAGAAATTCCTTAAGGTGGCCCATTACTGGCACATCTACCCTATTTTATGGACCCCGAAGAGATTGAAGTTTGATTGAACCTTGCCTAACAGGGAATCGAACGCGCGACCTGTAGCATGGCAACCAAGCGTGCTGATCATTACGATACTAAAATTCTAATAAAAAAAAAAAAAAAATAAAAAAAAAAAAAAAACATTATTAAAAAATTCTACTTACGAATTTGATGTAAACAGGTTCGAAAGAAAATACATACCTAAAAATAAATAAGAAATATATATAGAGTTAAAATGTGTCTTAAATATATAAGTTAAAAATATACACAATTTTCATGAAAAAATATGAAATATAATCAAAGTTGTAAATTCCGTACAATTAAATACGCAGCTAAATTTAACTCTTTCAGGGCAAAGGCATTTCTGCTCCAAAAAGGTTTTTAAAAAATAATTATTCACACCGAAATTTAAGAACAAATCTATTTTAAAATAATCAAAAACTTTTCTATACGTATATTATGAGATCGACATTGTACTATAAAATTACTGGTGCCATTTGTCAATTTTGGGCATTAATAATAAGCAATTGCAGACTGCAAGTAGTGCCCCTGAAAGGATTCACGAAATTATTAATTAAGTTATAAAAGATTGTCCTTTCGGCTTAAACAAGGAGGAAAAGGTAGTTTCTCTATTTCTTGATTTTGAGATTTTAGCTAATTTTAACACGAGCAGACGAAGATAAATTGTGAAAAACCTAGATAAACTTTGACGCTATAAGATATGACTGCGTGATTTCAAACGTACAGTAAAACCCCGATAATTCGGATTAATTGAGCCCAGACCCATTCCGGATTATCCGGAGAATTAGAAAAAAATGAAATAAAATAAAACATACTTACAGAAAATCGTCTTTAAGTTAAATTTATTGAATATTTACAGACAATAAAAATGTTTATTTTGTAATAAAAAAGTTTGTAATTTTCAGCTGTGCTAGTGCTCTTCCCGGAGCCACAAATGTCCCTTCCGGAGAAAAGTGCCTGAATTCAATGCTGAATCTTTATAAATATAAATAATTTTCTGCAAGTGATATTGCAGAAGCGTTTTGTCACAATAACAAGGAACACAGACCAATGGGCTGACAAAGATCGGAAAGCGATCCTTATCAGACAATGGGTCTTATAGGGACTATTTTACCTTCAGTGATTTTTTTATGACATTTCTAAGTGTTTTAAATAGGAAATTAGGAAAATTGGAATTGCCAAACTTAGTGATACATTGTTGTTTCTTTGAAAGATAACATCGAAGAGCTTAAATAAAAAAGCTTAAGGTATTCTTTCGAAAAAATTTCAGAAAAGGTTTTTTTATTCAGAATACGATGATGAAACAAGTTAATGTTATAGAAATTAGATAATCGCTTCTCAAACTTGAAAAAAACAAATGACCAAACCGATCCGGATTATCCAGATATCCCGATTAACGGAATCCGAATTAGCGGGGTTCTACTGTTTTTGAGTACCGACCAATGATTGCGACTATTAAAGTAAAATGTGAGAAACCACGTTTTCTAAAGCTCATAAATAGAATTTGATTTCGGAAAAATCAATTATCCTTGAATTTTAAACTACAGTAAAACACTGATTATCCGAAAAGCATGAAATCAAAGCATTTTCGGTTAACCGGGGTTCCAAAGGAATTTTTGGATAACCGAGGTTTTTTTAGAAATTTTCGAATAACAAGACACTTTCGGTGAAAAATTGTTTGATGAAAAGTTGTGATCATAATGTAGAACATTGTTGTAATAAAAATATTGTGGTATCGTTCAAAGCATCCTAAATGACAAATCAAAATTACAAGTCGCTCCAACAACAAGGTAGTAACTTATTGTTTAAAATCGAAGGTTAGCGCCGATAGTTACGTAGCAGGAGTTTGCTTTTCAAACATGCGAAGAGAGAATTTTCCGCGCCGAGGAGAGAGATGCGCGCTCAACACAGAGCCGCGGAAAGCAAATACAAAGAGTAAATTTTATAAGTAATGAATGAAAAAATACGTACACCCGTTTAGAAAAAAGAAAAAAAAAATGCACATTGCAAGCGGAACTGAATAATACCAATCTTAAAGGCTTAAAAAATAAGTAAGTTGATTCTTTTTATTTATTTCATAGAGAACATGCTTTTTAACTCCATTTTTTACCAGTGTCCAATAACAACTTTCAAGTTTTTGATTTTTACTTATTTTGCTTCAATTTTTTAAAACCAATAAATATTAAAACAACTTTTCAATGTATTAAAAATGATTCGGAATTGTTTTGATCTAAAACTACCAAACAAAATAGTAATCATAAATGAAAATGTGTTGAAAGATGTCATTTGACATCGATAAAAATAATGTTTGTTCATAGCAGTAAAATTCATAGTTAATTAGTAAAATTTTTCACATTTAAAAAGAACTTTAAGGTCTTTCGGTTAAGCCGATTTTCGGATAACCGGGGTTCTACTGTACTATATCTCAGCCGTTTTTAAAGATAGAGGCAAAAGAAAAAATGTTCAGGTATTTTTCTATTAAGGCCAAATACTTTAAGGCTAAAAACATTTTGAGCACTAAATCCCTTTGCATATCTTTCTGAATTTAAAATTCGTATGTGGCCACTATTTCGAAAAAAGATGGCGGAAGAAGCGGTCAATGAAATCTTCGTGACCGTGGTATAAGCCCCGTATACATTCATTAAACATATGCTCAGTCACCAAATAGGTTCAAAATTATGAGTGGTATTCAGTGAATACAAATGAGGTAAATATATATATATTTGTCTATCAAAATTTGGATTGAGGGTGATTTTGGAATATGGAGGTCATAATCAATAAAAATTTACCAGAATTTTTCGGATGTGTGTCCCTTGGCTGCAATAGGTACTTACTTATAGGTGCTTACTTTTTATAATTGAAACTACATAAAACAGTGGTTGTAATAATGTGATATTTGATTCTTTTGGTATTTATATTGTGTGTAAAAAGTACCAGGAATTTTTAAATAAATATCTTTATTTTTTCATCAAAAGTAATTTTGTCACCAAAGTGGGGAAAAAAAAAAAACATGGAAAAAAACCGGCCGGAAGAAACAGGTTTCTTCCAAGTGGAAGACTTGAAAGAAACTGTTATTCTTACAGAATTTACCATGTAAGTTTTAACTTTGTAAGATAAAATAAATGCCTTCTTCGTCTAACCTTAGGAAAATTAATTCCACTAGATATATACGAATTTAATGAATTATATATGGTAAATAATAATTACATCAGTTTTTTAGCCTAAATCAAACTTTATCCGAAATACACAACATCAATTAAAAGTTACTCATTTCAATTTAATCAGCATATTTTTAAACTTTTGAAACTAATGGTAAATATTACGGATCATTTATCAGTGGTAGAATGAAACTCATTTAAATAAAAAAGTGCTTTTACATCAAATTTATTAAGATAAGTAATTATATATAAAAACACCTCCGTGTATAACAATTCCGGGGTTGACCCATCCACGGGGAAAAAAAAAAAAAAAAACTTATTGCGACCATGTTAAACTTAAGTATTCCGAGCCGTTCACAAATATTCTAATTGTTCAACATATGGAAATATACATGTAAAAGATTTATTCATTACTAATTTTCTTTAAAATCTACAAAAAACTATCTAATTATAATGTTTAAGTTTTAAATAAACCAGCAATTACGAGAAAAACAAACTATGTATGATGTTTCCATTAAAGAATGACAAATTCCATTGCGAAAAGTTACCTCCGATTTTAAAGGCTATTTTCTGACCAAATGAAAACATTCCATAGTCATAATGGAGCATTCTCATTGGCCAGACTTACAGTGGGAGCTGTAAATGACGTCACTACATTTTACGGTGCTTTGAAATCTTTTCACGATTTCAAAAACGATATTTAATAAAAACTTTTTATTTAAGGAAAGGGAAAGTGTGTTTTAAATGCAATATTGTTAGAATTTTTATATTCGGGCTGCTTTAATTTTTTTACAGCCATGATTGACTCTTGAGAATGACTCTATTGTCATATTACGACTCACGAGTGATCGTTTACTCTTTACTGTTGACATTTGTTTTCAATGTTATATTTTTTTGATAATGGACATTTTGGATATTTTTATAATTTTCTCTCAGTATTTATATATATATTTTTTGGCTATAGTTTCACAATATATTCTGTTATATTTGATTTTTTGCCTTACTTTATTCTTTTAAAATTTATGTATTTATCATTTGTTCATTACAATCGGGTATCCCCATCCACCAAATAGTTTTGTTACAGTTTTGAATGCAGATTTCAGTTAAAATTTTCTTTCTTTTTTTTTCCCTTTTTTCTTTTTTTCCCCCATGTTTAATCGCTGTATTTTTCTAAATTGTTTAAGCCTAAAGTGGCTATGATGGACCACAGTTGTTGTAATTTTTTATCACTCTTTTAAAAATACAAATACGTCATTTTGACGAGCTATTTTCTAGTTTACAATAAATACTGAATATATTAAAAAAAAAAAAAAAAAAAAAAAAAATCATGAAAATCCTTACTTTTCTTACTGCAGTGCAACATGGCATAACAAAACAAAAGTTTTTTCAGCAGTAAGATGCTGCAATCAGTTACTTAAACTCATAATGGATTGATGCAAAAGATGAAAAAAATTCGTTCAATTCCTACGGAACTCAAGAAAGTTTACAAGCATTTCAATCGACATACCTAAAGACATATGTTTAAATGTTAGTCTTTTAAAATCAGCAATGAGATATGCATGCTAGATGATAGTATAAATATCAGAAATTTGTTTATTCACTGTATTGCACAGTTTAAAATAATGCATTTATTCAATTTTATAAGAACAATACAGAATTTGCAGGTAGTTTTTATACTACTTTTACATAAATGACATAATTAATGAAAAAAAAATCTCTCTAATCCTAAAGTTGTAAAATCCATCACCTATAAATGTCTGCTGAACCTTAAGTTCGTTATTAAAAAAACTAACTTTTTCTCCAAAAATGATAATTTTAAGATTAATTAAATTTTCCAATTTCGTTTTCATATAATTACACTTTAAACTTAATTTGCTTTCGTAGTTAATATGCTTTAATTTTGAGCAATTTTTTTGTTTTCTGTTGGTTACTTCTATTTCTTCCAGTTTCCTGAAAGAAACTGATTTCTTCCGGAAGAAACACAACTCTGACCACCTTTAAACTAAAGTAAGCCCCATCGAGTTTCAAAACAACTATGCAAGGGCAGAAGTTAATCTTTCATATAATTTTCGTAGGCAGATTTAGGGCATGACCTTTAGTTCTTCCAGCAAATTTTCTTTTACGTTCGCAATTTACTCAAAATGTCTTCCTCGAAGTAGTAAGTTTAATTTCAGAAACAAGAGTCACAAGAGACCCTTTCAGACGAATATGGTGTTTGCTCAATGACATTCATTGCATTTTTTTTTTTTTTTGGGGGGGGGGGGGCAAAATTCTAGTCTAATATTCCGATTTATCAAAACTGAACTCGTTTGGAATCAGTCCAGAAGAGAAGCATTTCATATCCAGAATATTCATAACGTTATGAACGGACTTAAAAGATAAGTTAACCTCTTAACCCTTTCCGGCACACTGTGCCCGGTCTGGGATACCTAATTTCAATTCCAAACTTGCAAACGACACCAATAATATTTTAGTAAAATTTTGCTTTTACAATGAAAGCTTAAATCGAAATCTTGGTCTTCCGAATTCAAAATATCAAAAAAATTCGTCTGTGAATTCCGGTAGCAGTCGATAATATCTCATTTTATAACAGATTTTGCTCGTGCCGGAAAGTGTTAAGCTCTTTAAAATAGCCAAATGTCACATTTGAACCAGTATTTTGAAAAAAAGAAAAAAAATGATTTATTATATTCACGAAAAAATGCATTAATTTATTTTCCAATAAACTTGGTCGAATATTCCGGTTCCATTGTGACATTTGGAGATTAAAATTAAGTGAGAAGAAATTCACCCATCAGAGGTCAAAGGATTAACCAAACTTTCTAAGACGCATATAAACAGAAAAGACTTCTTAAATTCGGTTGGTCTTCCGAAAAGTATGAGTCTTTCTTCATCAGGCGCAAAGAAGACGTGCGTCTACTATGAAAGTAGCTGCACGACTGAAATGAAAGAAGGCGGGAAAGGGGACAAGCTGAAGGACAGATAAGAGGAAAGCAGAAGACAATAGCCAATGACGGAAAAGTATAATCAGAATTGACACAGTGTAGAAGAGGAATGAGGAAGCAATTGGTAAAAAGAGAGAGAAAAAAAAATTAAAAATAGATTATAATAAAATGAAGTTACACGCATACATGGAAGCACGAAAAACTATATATATATTATTATTTAATGAATTTCCATGATTAATTTGTAGCTAACTTTTAACAAATTGGATTATTAAAATACTATTTTTAAGTATATTAAATGCATATATTATTATCTATTTTTATTTCTTATTTCATCATATATTAAGATATTGGGTTCAGGTTAGCATAGTCAAATTACATGATTTTGTTTACATATTAATGTATGGTATATTTTTTCTGTTAACACATTGCAAATGCGATTTTAATTTTTAATTTTCTTTATTATTTTTCTATCCAATTTAGCAATTTTCTTGCATTTCGTTTTTGATGTTTTTTCTTCAGTTAATTATGGTTTTATGTGTGTTGGTAGCCCCAAATTCGTATTATTTTGCTTTTTATGGCTAATACTAAGATGAAACCACACACTTCATTCGTAGTTCCAAAGTATTTGGGGCGTGACAATTCTGCTTTGGTTCTACAAATTCTATTAGTATTCATTTTATTTATTTATTTATTCCCAGGGTTGGGTTTTTGCCGACAGAAAGTGGTTTCTGCCGTGCCAGTGGCAGAAAGTGGTTATAACCGGTTTTATCCGGCAGAAACTGGCAACAACTGGCATAAAGACATTCTGTGACATAATCTGATTTTTTTTTTAGTAATATTAAATTTATTAAGTAGTTCATCCTTAAATAATTAGTACTTAAATAATTCAGAATAAATATATGCACACAAATAAAATATTGTGGATAGTTTTAATTAAAAAAAAAAAAATTGATTTTTGAAAAATTGAGTAATGTAACAGATATTTTTTTACATATGCATATGTAATTTATGTTTAAACAATTATTTTATACAACTCAATATTTTATACTCAACAAATTAAGAAATAATCTGGGGGCAGAAAGATTAGCAAAATTAGTCCTATGTTATGGAATGCTTTGTGGAAAAAATACTAATAGTATATTTGAGTGGTAATTTGTTTCTTCAATATTGTAAAATAATTGTACAAGATATTTCATTAAATTTTCTTTGTCTGTTATTTTTTGTGCTTCAATTATTTACTTATATATTTTCACAAGAAATTGCATTGTGTTATTTATTTAAAAATAATCTGAAAAGTAATTTGTTATTAAATCAGAATTTTTTGTAAATTTATTTTTAAAAGAAATAGAAATTCAACTGCAAACAATAATATTAATAATTAAACTTGTACAGTATCAGGTTATTGTTGTGAAAGTTTCTGTTTTTCAAGTGAATGAAAATTAGTGTTTTAAATAAGCAAGGTATGTATTTATATGATCATTTTTAAACGTTTTGATACTTTGAATAACATTCATAATCTTATGTTTTAATTTTTAGCTCAATGGTTTACATATCAAGTGTAAGTGTGAATTATGAATCATTGCTGAGTAAAGTTATTATTTAGTACCGTTTCTTAGTTTCTACCAGTTTTTGCCACTTACTGGCAGAAATCAGTTTCTGCCATGCCGGTTGTAACCGGTTTCTACCGCTGGTTTTAACCACCCCGGCAGAAACTTGCCAACCCTGTTTATTCCCCCCCCCCCCCATGTTCAATGTGGTAATTTTCTATTAAATCCAATAGTTTATATACTGTAATACAATTAATGGTTATATATATATATATATATATATATATATATATATATATATTTATATTTATATATATGTGCCTAATACTAATTAACACAAAAAGTTAATTACATGGTAGTGCTGAAATGATTTTTCATAGCTACAAAGAGCGTTTTAGAATCAAATTTATCATTAACACTAAACTTCACGATTAAAATAAATAGTTAAATTTTCAAGAAAATCTAATTCAGAGATACTACAAAGATAATTTTAGCATTTTGAAAATTACAACTATGGCCGAAATCCCAAGGCAACATAATATTTCGAAATTTCTTGATTAATCACATAACGAGAGTGCTTTTTTAAACAGATTTCGAAATTTCTTTTATAGTTGACCAATATAAGATAAATCACAACCAATAAAAGGTAAGGAACATTATAAATTTGTCATTTATGAAGATCAGGAACATTGAAGATCAGGAGATTTAGTGGAAGGGAAGTTGAATTTATTGGCAGGTTTAAAGATAACGTTAACAAGTTGGAAATTGCAAGTGAAGCGTAGCAAATGAGGTGCGTTCGCACGATAACGAAGTTTTAAAAATATCAATCTCATAAAATTGTAAATAGTTAATTACAATTAAAATGTGCACCAAACAATGTTCTCCCTGTACCATTATGTAATAGGATACTTTTGTGTGGCCTTGTAAATCAATAACAAATATTCTTTGCACCACAGATTATGCAAAATGTATATTATAATATGTACTTTATAGATGCATATCAATTTTATTATGTTCGAATGAGTGTAACATCATTAAAATGCATTTGAAACACTTTTTTCCCATTGACCGTAATGTAACTGAATACTTTTCATTGTACCTGTAATTGATCTATGCATCCGATTTTCATAAAGTTTGAAATGACTCGACAAAATTATGTAATAATTAAGTATTTTAAATTTCAAACGATTAAAATGCATTTGAAACTTTTTTCCCCATTGACTGTATTGTAATGGAATACTTTTGATTGTTCCTGTGATTGATCTATGCATCCGATTTTCATAAAATTTGAAATGACGCGACAAACATATGTAATAATTATACATTTTAAATTTCAAACGATTCGGTTGGGTAGGTTTTGCGTTGTTATATGCGGACAGACAGACGGACTGAACGACAACTATAGGTGCTACGTATTTACATAATTACGAACGCACCTAAAAATGCAACGTCTTAAAACTTTAGCTGTAACCATCTAAATCATTGGGAGATTTTCGAGTATCAGCTTCTTTATTTTATTGATATTTGATTTTTTTCGCATACATTGAAGGTCGACTGTAGAACAAGTCAAATTTGACTGTAAGAAAAGTAAAAAGAGACTGTACTATTCACATGCCCGTATTTCTGGCATGCCACGATTCACTGCAGGTCTTTTGAAATACAATTTTTAAGGCAAGCTTTGTTCAATTAATTTTCCTACTGGAAAATTTGCAGAGCAGTTTAAAGTGTGACCAGCTAATTTTAACACGCTAAATCACGATTACACCGATGATAAGATCTAATCTGTCATTTAGGCGGATCAACAGAATAAACCACAGGCAAAGGAACTCCATATAAACCGATGGATACGTAGAGAAGATTGTATGTATGTCAGCCAATTATCTACGCTATGGGATATAGGCCCTATGGGGTGGGATGCCGTCCGTGGGAATCTTTCTAAGGAATCCTAACCCTTATTAACGCAAGGTTCGAAGTAAACAGCGGAAAACTCCGAACGGTTAGGCTGACGGTCGCGATTGGTTTCGAACCCAGCACCTACCGTCTACCAGTTTGGAGGTCAGAACCTCGCGGCCACTGGTGAGGCCTTGTGGATACGTAGAGAGAATCTGGGCCAAGGGTTTGGGATCAATTCCGGAGCTAAATAATTTCTCGTTAAATTGGGATTATTCAATTCGTATGATAACTTTGAGAATCGCTTTGATCGTGTCAAAATAAAAGTATTTATACGTATCCATCGTAAAGCATTGGCCCTGTAAGCCAAGGATATGGGTTCGATTTCCCGAGTGGGTAATTTCTTCCTCAGCCGGAAATATACAATTCCTGTGATAACTTTACCAATCAATTTGATTGCGGTAAAATAATAGTAATAATGATAAGTTCTGAAAATGGGTTTTCAAATGTATTACGCGTTTTCCAAATTTTTTACTCAGACGTAATTCTTCATTTAAATATATTATGAAGTTTTCTTGCGGCATTTCGAATGTGTTACAAAGTGTTTCATAATCCTTACTTGACGCATGATTTTTTGTTAATTCATAAATGAGAAGATTCTTAGCCACAATAATAAATTCAAAAGCCACTTATATACATCAGCCCAATTTCATTATCATCATCAATAAATCCCTATCGTAGGGAATATCCAATAACATGAATAAATACCACTTTCAACATGGTCGAAAGAAGACAGTTCTATCGATTAACAATGCATCAAATAATACGGCTTTTATAATAAAAAACACAGAAACTCTAGTGATTGCATCATTCGTAAAACAAAAACTTTTTTAAAAAGTGTAAAAAAAAAAAAAAAAAAAAAATCATAAGCGGTTTTACATTTTTTTTTTTCCGTGGGAAACTATCAAAGGATGACAGATATTTTCAGATAATGAATATTTAGGGAGAGATTATTGCAGCTGTTACATATTCCTCTTTTATTATTAAGCTTTAAAGACACGGACGGCATACTGAGTGCGCCACTCAGTGAAAACATACTTGCAAATTCCAAAACAGTAATTATATGATTAACATTTGCGCATTATTTATCCTCTTTTCAAAGTTTTTCAGTTTTAAAGTTGAAGTTCGACATTAATTTTTTATTTATTTATTTTGACCATTTGGAAAATGGTTGTTTTTGTCGGTTGAGAATAGAAATAACTGAAACCTCGTGATGTCCGGATTTTATTCGTTTTCTGATTGGTCCGTGTTTAATGCCCAGAAATGGAATACTTTTGTAGCCACAATGACAAAAAAAGTATGAAAAAAAAAAAAAAAAAGTATTGAAAATTGAAATTTTATTTAAAATTTGTTTATGATGGGTCCAGTAATATTAAAGTTTAATCCAAGGCGTATGTAATATATGATTCTATTATTACATAAGTCACGTTTTGATCATCATAAAAATGATGTTTATTATTATTATTATTATTACAAGGTAGAACCCGTCAAATTTTGACGAAAGAAAAGTTTAAAAAGGAACAGTTTCATTGACTTATAAAAAACTTAGAAAATTAGTTATAGGAAAAATGCATTTTATATTGATAACACTAACTCTTAAAAAACTATATTTAAAGTCAAATTAAAAAAAAATAATATTTCTTTAAAACTCAAGTTATAGAAATTGTTAAACTTTAATCGTACATGTAAGCAGTAAAAAATAACAAATATCTGCTTTATGATAAAGTTATTAATTAAGGTTCTTATGCTAGTATTCCCTAATGAAAAAAAGCAAAATTTTTTACTTTGACTCAGTCACAGAAATTTCCCCGTGAAATCTAAACCCTGCATTATTTTTATTATATCAAAGTTTACAAATGCATATTTCGTATCTGTATCCACATTTTCAAAAAATTGGCATTTTAATTTGATCATTTTGATTCAAAACTTGAAGTCTTAATGCTATTAGATACAGATATTAAACTGTTCATGTTATTTTACGTGTAAATCAAACTTTGTAAATGATTTATAACAGAATATATTTAAATTTCATTTTTTCCCTTTTAATGAGAAAATGGCAACATAAAGATACAATAATAATTTTTTTCCTTTTTTTCTTCCTTTGCTTTTAATAGAGATGGAGTACTCCTGTTGCCAAAATTAGAAAACCGGTATTAAAAACTACAAAAAAAATTAATATTTCAAAAACAAATTAAGATACAGCTTTCAAACAAATTTCATTTAAAAGTGCATTTTTTTCCCTACACAATGGTGTAAAAATTTAAAATGTGCGATATTTAGAAGTATAAAAAATTGTAGTAGCAAAAATTTCATTTAAAATTTGAAAATGTTGCCATTCGCAAAATGACGTATGCGTTACGCACAGATACGTTTGGCCTTTATAATATAGAAGATTTTATGAAATTCTTTACATTTAGAAGAAGTTTATTTGAACAGAAAAAGAAAATGTCGTTGTTAATAAACAAGAAAGTAAAAAAGTTACAAAATGGGTAGACGCAAATCATCAGATATGGAAAAAAAAATGAATCCAAAGAGAGATGTATGACAAATCTTTTTTTAAAGAAATTAAAAAACGAGGTTTGATTACCGATTACACCGATTATGAAATGTGCGAATATCACAAAAACGGAAACAATGCAATCTTGAATTAATTAATTGTAAAAGACCATCCCCCCCCCCCTTAATATGAAATTTATTTATAAGTCTCAAATTTTAGTTTTTGAAAAAATCATTTACCAAATGGTTGTTGTAATTTGTTAAATTACATAAATTACATTTTTTATTAATTGTCTCGCTTTCATTATTTTAGTAATAACAGTCAAGATTAGTCACCACTAGCTTACGGAGTACGCGTTCCGTGCATTTGTGTAATTTATTGTATTTTCTTTCTAAATTAATTATTTTACTTTCTTCTACCTTCAATAGAAGAAAATATTATAATAGAAATTTTTTTCGACTTCCGGTTCTCGACGAATTTACACGTTTTAAGGGTCAGAGATTCCAAAAAACATGTTTTTACAAAATGTCTGTCTGTCCGTGTGTCCGTATGTTGCCATTCTACCATCAAAAAGTGTATGAAGATATGCATAGAATTGAACCAATTTTTTTAGAATGTTTTTGGCTGTGTTAAGGAGGCTCTCCTTCAGTTTTGAATATTCCCCTTTACTTTTGAGAATTTCATTAGTTAAAATCTATTTGAGTTAAATTTTTGCTGAAACATAAGTTACTGATTAGTTGTTAATAACAGGAGGATTCACCTTACATATCAATAAAGATATAATCAATTATCAACCCGCGTATATTTAAGCGAATTACAGCACGGCATCCTAGCATAAAACTTGTTGATAAGACAACTTGTTAACAATGCTTGAAAGTGTTAAAAAGAAATAGTAGAATAAATGTTTCTAAAGCTTTAATTGACGGTATACGGAGATATACGCCGTTTATCTTCTGGGACTTTTTAAGAAATCCTGTTTCGTACTCTTTAGCCCTGTACATTCACGATTCTAGCATACAGGATCTGCCTATAGCAGCGGTTCTCAACCTGGAGCGTACGCAATTTCAAATTTGTAACTCATCCACTCGCTTTTTTTTTTTTTTTTTAAATAATGTTTTAGATAAATAAAAGTAATATATGTAAAATTTTAAAGTAGTTTTTTTGTTGTTGTTGTTGAATTTATAAAAGTTTGAAATTAAAATGTTTAAAGTCGACTTATACCAACATAAATATACAAACAATCTTATAAAATAGTTTACGCACCTCTCCATCCCTTTTTTAAATTAAAAAAAAAAAAGAAATGTATGCTTTTACTGGTTACTTATGTAATTTTTTTTCATAATAATTTGTCGCTATTTTTATCTATTCATTCTGTTGTATGTAACATGAAGAAGCTTTAACAAGTGAAATTATACTTAGGAATATACCTAAATCTTGTTGTATTTAAAATACTTAACCTTGAGTTAACTTGAAAAAACTAAACGTGGTACTACCAATTTTATAAAATTTATAAATCTTTAATAGCGTTCTAGTAAAGAAAATGAGTAAATAGTAAATATCTATGGCTGTATTCAGGCCCCTTATATGGTGAATGAAAAATAGCATATACAATTTAAATTTGAAAAAATGATAATACATGGCAGTTAATTAAGGATATTCAGGAGTGAAATGTGTTTCAATTTCAATGAAGAATAATAATTAACTTAGCACTTCTGGGCGCGGAGTAAATCTGTTTGAAATAATTAGCTCACACCAGAATTAATAAACAAATTTATTAGAAAATATGAACTTGCTTATTTTCAGGTAAAGTCGGCTCTCGTTAATTCGAAGTCTTCGGGACCACAAGAAATGTTCGAATTATGGAAAATATGAAATGCAAACATGCGTAATATTGTGCTATTACAAAGGAGTTGATGCTATAGTGTTTTTTTTTTAAATTTATTTCATCTGTTATCATTAGAATATGATTTAATATTAAATTAGAATTTATAAATACATAAACTAGTTAAAAGATTAGAAACAAGCACAATGGAAGAAAAATTTAAAGCGTCACTGATGGACAGACGGGACACTAAGAAATTGGATATCAAATCATTGGATTATATATATACTCGTTCGGAACAATTTTCACAAAAATCAAAGAAAGAAAGTTATTTAAATGATCTGAAATCTGTGACAAATAAAAGAAAAATCGGAAAAATCAAACTAACTATAAGTTAGTTCGAATTAAACGAAGTCGAGAGAAAATGAGTTCGAATTAATGAAAAATTTTAACGTTATTCTACCATTGAAAATTTCGGGATTTCATGTTCAGTTCGAATTAAGCGAAGATTCGAATTATCCGATTTCGAATTAACGAGAGTCGACGTATGTTATAAAGAGAAAATTTTAATTAAATATTTTTGGTGCTAGTAAAATTAAAATTAGATGTCCTTTTTTAGGGACCAACCGCGCCGAAAAAGATTAAAATTGATAAAGGTTAGAATCTTGAAATGCTTCTTGTGTATTAGGTTATCTATAGGAAGAAAAATTGATGTCCAAAGCTTTTCCAATAACTCTTAATAGGTTATTAACGTAAATTATAAAATATGTCAATTTTAGCAATTTTAACTTTAAATGTGAGTCTCTTGAAGCATTTTGTGCAGACAGGGTTACCACAAGCAGTGTTCTCGCTGTCTCCCGCCATTGCGCCGAATTGCGATTAAATTCTTCATTTGGCGAGTAAACAAGCGATTAGATTCGCCAAATTGCTAGTGCTCAATTTTTTGCTTTTTCTTTCTTTTTTTTTCGTTTTTTATACGCATGCATATATATAAATATAATTAATAAATACATATTTTTTTAATATTTGTAACAGATAGTTGAAATTAGAGTAATAACAATCGCTGTCGCAGTTATAAAATTAGGTTATTTTTGAACATATTGAAAAAAAGAAGGTGCATTGAAGGATTAAAGATTTTTTTTTTGCGCTATACGGCGAATCTATTTGGCTAATATTTTTTTCATTTGGCGAATGTTTTTTTATTTTTAATTAGCCAAATTACTAACGATGGTCAAATGTCAGCGAGAACACTGACCACAAGCGACTATTTTTTAATTCTACCTCGCATAACTCTCTCAAAATAAAAATCTTCAATGTATAATTTGACAACATTTGCAAGAGAAATACACTATGAAAATTAATTTTCCCAATTGGCTACTTTCATGCGAACTTGTCATGTCTGTCCAGCTGAAAATCGCTATGCTTGTTAGCCACCGTTATTTTCGAAAAGTTTGGTTCGCTTTATTCAATTGATGAGATATCTCCGATAAAATAAGTCACATTTTTCCGTTCTAAAATATTGGTAACCAAAAATCGTAGTATGTGACAGTTATGACAAGTTCGCGTGAAAATAGCCAATAGTGATGCAAACTGGATTGAAAAACAGCTGTCTGTGGCATCCCTGTGAAGATAAACAAGTTGGAAATTTTACGTTAAGTGTAGCAAATGAGGTGCATTTTTTACTATAACGAAGTTTTAAAAATATTCAGATCTTGGTGTTTCAGATTCAATGGTGTGCAGATCTTGGTGCTTGGTCTGCTTTCTATTATACAGGAAGTAACTTGTATTAAAACTCACCAACGTATATCAATTTCATAAAAATGTGAAATAGTTTAATATAATTAAAACATACCCCAAACAATGTTTCCCATTATTGCCCTATACCATTATCTTGTGGAATACTATTGTGTGGCGCCCTGTAAATTAATAATAAATATTCATTGCATCACAGATTGTACAGAAAGTATATTTTAATATATACTTCATAGATTCATATCGATTCTAATATATTAGAAAGAGTGTAATATCATTAAAATGTACTTGAAACTATTTTTTCCTATTGACCGTAACATAAAGGAATAGTTTTGATTGTTCCTGTAATTCAACTATGCATCCGATTTTCATAAAATGTGAAATGACTCGACAAAATTATGTAATAATTATATATTTTAAATTTCAAATGATTCGATTGGGTAGTTTTTTGCGTTATTATATACGGACAGACGGACGGATTGAACGACAACTATAGGTGCTACGTATTTACTTAATTACAAACGCACCTAAAAAGGAGATCTATAACACTTTTGTAAAACATTCAGGGATTCAATACCACAATTGTTTTGTTGTGCCTTTCCATATCAAAAAAGGCATAACAAAACAATTGTGGTATAAAAATGAATATTCATAGCCTCACTGCATTTACAAAATAAACACAGGCAGAAAATTCATCTTTGCGACAAATTACAAAAATGTGAAATGAATATTGTTAAAACTCTTTTAGAATTTCTTCTAGAAGAATTCATTTTTCAAATAAGAGATGTGTATGTTATAGAATATGGAAGTGGGGAGAAGGAGGGGGATCGTTATTTTACAGACGCTTCAGTAGGGCGTGCCCCCCCCCTCCCCCCAATAAAAGGTTTTCTATATAACCGGTTGTCCTATGGGTTGGTCAGAGTATGATCTTTAGCCTTTTTTCTGAGTACAACACTTCACAACACTTTTCAATGATTTAGAATTAAAAATAGCTTTTAGTAAATGACGTTCTAATCATTACTAAAAAAATAAAATAAAAAATCACAGCCAAAAAATGCCTCAAGAAATATTAAGAAATGTGGTAAACAGTTTTTTCTATTACAAAGCATAGCACGATTTTGGTTAAAAGATTTGCATAATTGACATTTGGTGTAAGAGAGATACATCTCTACAACATTGTTGATCTACTGCCGTTGGACAAGAACCGGCTACAGACACAAGGAACTTACTGCCTCTGCAGCTTCAAATCGAAGTGGCTGAGAGAGACAAATCAGTTCAGAAATGAATTCCGAATCGGATAATGACTACCTTCAACAGGATCATTAGAAGGTTACCCACGTGTACAAGTCTGTCTCTCCACCAGAATCGTTTTCGTATCACGATTAATACGAAATTAGATACGGAACTTGAACTAGTAATGCTTTTTTTAAAAAAAAGAGATATAGTTAGAACGATGCAGTTGGGAATCGGAATAAAAGGATTTTATTGGTTAACCTTCTGGAACAACAGTAGCCTTAATTAAAGAGTGCCATTTATAAGTATCATCAAATAAGTCATTTTTAGGTGCGTTCGTAATTATGTAAATACGTAGCACCTGTAGCTGCCATTCAGTCCGTCCGTCCACATATAACAACGCAAAAACTACCCAACCGAATCGTTTGAAATTTAAAATATACAATTATTACATAATTTTGACAAGTCATTTCAAATTTTATGAAAATCGGATGCATAGATCAATTACAGCGACAATCAAAAGTATTCCGTTACATTACGGTCAATGGGGAAAAACGTTTCAAATGCATTTTAATCGTTTGAATTTTAAAATACATAATTATTGCATAATTTTGTCGTGTTATTTCAAATTTTATCAAAATCGGATGCGTTGTTCAATTACAGGGACAATCAAAATATTCCGTTACATTACGGTCAGCGGAGAAAAATGTTTTACATGCATTTTAATGGTGCTACACTCATTCGAACATAATAAAATTGATATGCATCAATAAAGTGCATATCATAATATACATTTTGTATAATCTGTGGTGCAAAGAAAATTTTTTATTGATTTACAAGGCCACACAAATGTATTCCATTACATAATGATATAGGGAGAACATTGTTTGGTGCACATTTTAATTGTAGTTAACTATTTACAATTTAAGAGATTGATAAAGAGAGTGATATTTTTAAATTTTCGTTATCGTACGAACGCACCTCATTTGCTACGCTTCATGTGCAATTTCCAACTTGTTTTTTCTTTGAAATCGTCTGCCATATGGAATATTTATCTTTTACAGTTCTTTAGGGGCTGTGCATACACTACGATACGATTTTAGAAATGTAGGGAAGAGGGGGGGGGGGGAAGAGGTGTCTGGCATATGATATCGCAAGATATCTCTAGGGGAAAAAGCGGTTTGTATTTTGTTATCAATATCATTTTTGATTCAATCGAAATTTTCTCTTTCAATTTGTAACAGTCTCTGGTTCAAAATAGTATCTTATCTCTCTCTCTCTCTCTTTTTTATTTTTTATTTATTTATTTTAGTCTGTTACCTGTTTGTATGAAAATACAAAGTTATTATTAAAATCACTAAATTACTGTAGAATTATTTAATTTTAAAATATAGAGATTGACAAGGTTTGACATTCCAGTTCTTCTTCATATGTGTATGTATACATAAACACGGTTTGAAAAGCCATACGTAAAGTATATTTGAAAATAAAGTTTGTGTTTACTAATAAATAAACTAGTTGGATGCGTCAATCCCAAAACTTTCTTCTATCTCATATGTACATTTTAATATTTTAAAAAATTAGTTACTCATTTTAATGCTTTAATAATTTTAATTCAATACCATAATTAATGTTATGTTTGCTTTGCATCTTGAATTTCTGCTTCAGTCAATTAATCGGAGTAAAAACGAATTTCCGTCACTGCACGAGCCGATGGACAATAGAATGATAGACTTTTTTTTCAAATTCAGGGAGGACCTACTTGCCTTACCAAAAAATGACCATATACAAAAATTTTAGTTCAGTTCTAGGAACTAAATTTTAATTCACCTAAAACTTCATACACTTTTAGATGATGCAATATTGAAAATGGCATAAAATTCGCTATTGCAGCCCACCCCCCTCCCTTCCGGCGGATTTTTTTTCAAATTCAGGGAGAACCAAGTAGCCATAGTCATACACTTGCACAAAAAATTTGGTTCAATTCGATGCATAACTTCATATACTTTTGGTCGGTACAATATTGAAAATGGCACAAAAATCGCGATTGCAACGCCCCCTTCCGGCGGATTTTTTTCAAATTCAGGGAGGACCAACTAGCCATAGTCGCATAGTCATACACTTACACAAAAAATTTAGTTAAATTCGTTAATACATTACATAATTTCATTTACTTTTTGATCGGTACAATATTGAAAATGGCACAAACAACGTGACTGCAGCGCGCTCTTCAGGCGGATTTTTCTTCAAATTCAGGGAGGACCAATTAGCCACAGCCAAAAACATTCACAAAAAATTTAGTTCAATTCTATGCATAACTTCATACACTTTTCATGGTAGAATGGCGACATACAGGCACACACTCAGACACACGGACAGACAGACATTTTGTAAAAACATGTTATTTGGAATCTCTGACCCCTAAAACGTGTAAATCCGTCGATAACCGGAAAGTCCAAAAAATTTCGATTACAATACTTTCTTCTATTGAAGATCGTAGAAAGTAAAAGTAAAGAGAAAGAAAATGCTGTTTACTTGGTTTGTTGATAAGAATATCTATCTGCGCCCCAGCATTTCTGCGGTCGGGGCAAGTGCAAGAACGCTTTATTAGTGTTGAATGCATTAAGTAACAATATATAAAATGCTTTTAAATAGTAATTATTTAAGCGTCATTTCATATAATATGATATTTTATTGGCTTCTATTCATTTGAACGTGAACAATAAATGCAATTTTCTACATCGTTCCAAACAAAAGGAATAAATTATAAAAATCAAAGAAATTTAAATTTTGATAACCATATCATTACCAAGATGGGATGGGGTGGGGAGGATTTGAGGGATAATAACATATGATATTGGAAAGGAGGGGGTCCAAAATTATGAAAAAGTTGACAACGGTATATTAGCACAGCCCCTTAATAGCGATAAGATGGGTTCAACCCGACACCGAGAAGGGCTCGATTTTTATAGCAGTCTTAGGGCTAGGGCTTTTTATTTATTCACAAATTGAGAAAATATTAACAATAATGAAAAACTTGCTATTTGAAAAACAAGAATGTAGTTTAAATTTGTTAAAGTGTTTTTCAATCTTTAAAAATCAATATGGGACTGTACATTGGCAGAGTGTTCCAAAATTCCACTACCAAATTAAGAGAAGTGATAGAAGGGATCAAGAGGATGAAAAATTACTATAAAACATGGGGTCGCAACCGCTTTATTAATCACAAATAAAAAAAATTACCTTACAATACTAACCAAACCCAACTTTGGTTGGAATTCAGGGTCAGGGTCATAATTAAAGGGGTGCTAGGAGGGGCTCACTCCCCTTCCATAAAACATTTTGAACCTCTTTTCCTTGGAAAAGATTCCAAAGTCACTACATGTATCTCTGTTCCGAAAATCAAAATAAAAATATGCTAAAAAATATAACTTAATTTTGAGGCCTTTTCATAGTTTTGCAGAAATACTAAATTGTAATTAAAATAAGTGTTTCAACACACGCTGATCCTATTTGCACATAGGAAACTAACATGGTATTTAATATTGCACTGGTTCAGGGTTCAATTTAAGCGGTATCGCATCGCAATTTGCGATTGAAGAAATGCATTAAATCGCAATCATTGCGATGCATATTTCCCACACTCTTTGTTATGTCATGTACACTTAAAGTTAAATTTTAAAGATGTTTTTACACAACATACGTTGTGTTTTCACTCTCCCCAAGTGTTTATTTAGAATAGAAGTACAGCGAGACGCCATTGCTGGGCGCAATCGAAACAGACAGCGCAGATTCTGACCCCACTCATTATTTCCTGAAATTGCACAATTAGAAAAGAGGCATGGTTTCATTTATGCTTTTGGTTAAATATTGCTTAATTTTTTTTTTCAAGATTTAAAAGTTACGTTAGCTATTTTTTACTTGCTATACAAAAGTGTCTAACTGCTATTCAAAACTGACTTTGTGTAGCAATTACTGCTATGGAACTGTCTTTTTCTAAATCGACCCCTGCACTGGTTACACACTCGAATTTTTCATCATTCTATTCTTTTCTTAGCATAAGATGAATTTATTACAGCAGTTTAATAAAAAACATAGTACTTATAGTGTGAATATACACTAATTTATCTTTCTGCGTCAGAGAAAGAGAGAAAATATAAGCCCCCCCCCCCCACACACACACACATTTTCTTGAGCCGCCCTCCCTATTATTCACTTCTAGCTACAGGCCTGTTGACGGTAGTAACTTTTAGGAAAAATGAAGTACATTGTAATTAAAAATATTAATAGACTTGCTGATCTTTGTTCTAAAAATAGTAACAGAAAAAGAAAAAAATGGTTATCACTATGGTACAGTTTTCTGTTATAAACGCCAGGGGCCACTTGACGTTCCTGATTTTATCACACTGAATGAGGTACAGTCATGAAAAAAACGCAAACAACCCTTACTAACTCTTCAAGAAATTATCGTAGAATAAAGTTACTAGCATCGAAATTTGCAAATAAAGTCTACTTTTAAATGATGCATATAAAGTTTGCTTAGGAGGCTATCTACATAATAAAATGAACCCAAACTTTATAACATACCCATTTTTTTTTTTTTTTTTTTTTTCAATGGCAAAACCCAATTTTAACAGAATATTTTAAATCTTCGGTTCGAACTATGCCTAAACACCAAATTTCAAGTCATTTGAATGACAAGTTTTTGAATTATAAATATTCAAAATTTAGTGCTTCTAATGTTAAATTACATTTTAATGTTTTTGTTAATATCTTCTGAAATTATACTCCTAATGTGTTAATTTTTTATGTAGCAATGATACTAAAATACCCAAACATTGAATTTGCATTTTCTTATAATTTTCTTATATGAATTATGAAACTAATTTTCGAAACAATTATGAATTGCAACCTGCAATTTTTTTAATAGATTTATATTTATTAAGTCCTGCTCTATGGAAATCCAAAATTTAAATTTTTTTCTTCCAATAGGGCAGTTTTATAAGACGTCACAAATCGACCATTGGAGGTCAAACAATCGTTGTGATTGGTAGCTGAGAGGATTATGGGTGTGGCAGGAGGTGAATCGCCAGCATTTGATTGTTGGATGAAAAGTAAATCAGCTGATTGCAACTGCCCTATTAGTTTTCAAATTATGCTTAAAAAACGGCAAAATAAGGACTTAAGAGGCTGTCTACGAAAGAAGAGACTAGATATTTTGAAACTTCTTATGCTATTCTGTAATCTAGCAGTCTTCAATGACAGCTTGAATGGCACCTAAGTAAGCACTGCTATTGAAGAAAACAAAGTTTGAGTTCTTTCTAATATATAAATGGCTCCTGAAGAAATTTTATATACATTATTTCAAAGTAGACTATATTACCAATCGTTTGTTATCAGTAACTTTTTTCTACGATAATTTTTAGCAGAGTTATTAGGGAGTGTTTACTTTTTTTCCCCCACGACTATACATTTCGTTACATTTTCATTGCAATGTTTTTATTTTTCACAAATTACCATCAAGTCAACTATAGTTAGGATGCGACAAATGTTCTGTAGCAAATTTTTATCTTTTTGATGTTTTCAATCACCCTTCTTAATTTATCGGTCTAATTTAGGCACTTGATACCGCAAGTTATCCCTTAGAAGAAGAGGAAGAGTTGTCGTTTGATACCGTTATCATTTTAAATCCAACCAAAATTGTCTTTTTTTTTCGGGGGGGGGGGGTAGCTTTTTCTCCAGATCTGTGATCTTTGTCTGTATTTTTATGAAAATATAAATTTATTATTAAAATCATTAAATGATTATATTATAAATACATAAAAAAATGGACAAGAGTTAGAAGCCGAAAAAACCCGTTATAAAGCTATATTTACAATCAACCTTTCTGATTCTCTTCATTTCAGTGGTTTAACTGCTAAATTCGATTACATGTTTTAAATTTGTGTTTTATTAATGTACCTTATTCGTTTACTTATTGATTGATGGATGTTTTAATTTCGTTATGAAATAGAAGCTGGAAACAAATGATGAACTATTTATATGAGTTAAATGCAAACGGAATTAGCTTTCACGAATCGAAATCGTCTGCACGAAATATATATATATTTGAAAAAAAAATCATGTTTGAAAATTATTTTTAAAACAATAAAAATTGAATAAATTATGATACAGTTTTCAAACAAATTGCGATACAGTGTTAAAACAAATTGCAGTTGAAAGCACATGTTTTTCTCTATTCGACCATGTAAAAATTGAAAGTGTGCGGTATTTAAAAATTTGAAAAATTACAATGAAATTTAAATTTAATCACCTGCTGTCAAAATGATGTCAACGAAACGCAACGCATCGACACGGTTTCCCTTTATTATACAGATAGCTGGCTTTTCAATCGCGAAAGAATTCTGCCAACATTAAAAACAAGCTCGACGTAACCGGGGGGGCCCAATCATCCCCGAAAATTGAAGCCAGAGGGGGAAGGATGATGACGTAGTGTGGTTCTAGTAAATCTAGAGTAGATTAGAGCCTCTAGAATTCCTCTAGAATAGCCTCTAAATCTAGTAGCCCTAGGTAAATCTAGTAGCCCTAAATTCTGCTAGTGTGAGGATAAGGATAGGAGAAGGAAAATCGCGGTTTTGAATGTGTTTATTTGGTCATATTTTATTTCAATACATGAAATTTCGTATGAAAAATTAAAATTTTAAAAAGGATTAATAAATTAACTAGAATTTAAATGATTGTTTTTTTATTTTGAGTTAGTTGATTGCATTAGTAGCATTACAAAAGCATCTTAAATAGATTTAGTTTATCTATCGTTAATATCACAATAAGCAACCTAGAGATGCGCCAAAAGCGATTTTTGACATCGGTTTAACTTTGCAATGAAAATGCAAAATTCGGCTAATAATTTTAATTTCAAGATTAATGTTACTTTCGGACACAGACGGGTTAAAATAAAATTAAGATGTACACTTTTTTTTCTTTTTTTTTTTAGAAAGAAAAAGAAAGAAAGAAAACCAAGTTTAAAAAAAATAAAATATAGGTAATTTTTATATAAATTTTACACTAGGCAGAAAAAAAAATAATAACTTATTTTTAAACATTGAACTTTAAAAAATAAATTGAAGGCTTTGCAAGTACAAATTTAAAATAAATAATATTTTTTCTTTATTCGATTATTATTTTATTATTGTTTCTAATTTTTAGGTTCTATAAACAATTTTTCTAAATTTTGAAAACAGATCTAAAATTCATTGTTCTACGTTTTAGCAAAACGACTAATACATGTTGATATTTATATCATAAAATTTGCATGATTTAAAGCAATTGGTTTAACCATGGTTTAAACCGCGGTTCAAACCAACTGTTTTTTTTTTCTCAAAAAAAAAAAAAAAAAAAAAAATGTTTTTTTTTTTAATGACATTTTCTTTTTTTCTTCATAATTTACGTGTTTCAGATTATCGGATATAAATAATGTCTATTTTTAACACTTTATTTCAATAATAAGCATTGGTTATAGTGAGTTTAGTTTTTTATATATAGGATTAAAATCAGTATATGCATTGGTGAACATATTTATTTCTCTAAAGAAAAAGCTTCAAGCATGTGAATTGATCAAATATAAAATATATTAAAAATATTCAATATTTAATATAAAATATCTTAGTTTTTTGAAAAATGCAGTTTATTTAACGCAGTTAATAACATAACACAATCCATAAGATTTCAAGCTGTAAAAGAAATCCCCAGTCTTAATTGGGGAGGTTATCTAAAGCATTAAAATCAAAATATGAAGCCGAATAAGAGAGTTTTCAAAGATTGGGTACTACTTATAGCATTTTAATATTATTTATTTATTTATTTATTTATTTAAATGTTAGTTATCTGCTGAATCTAAGACCAAAAACGGTGACTTCTAATTGTCACTCAAGAAATAAAATCCAAAGAAGTATTTGAAATTTATTATTTGAATGACTGTGGAAAAAAATATTTTATTTATCAAACTATTTTCAAATGTTTATTATTAGTAATCAAAAGATGGTTTATAAAGATTTAAAGAGTATCAATGCTTCAATGTATACAGCAGTTTATTATTAGAGCATAAGGCAGTTTGCTAATATTGTTTAAATTAAAATATAAATTTCTTGAATTTTCTACATAAATTCACTGTAAATATCTCTATAGCCCTGGACGTAACAGCAGTCGCTTGGTAGCTTCTCTTATATTCTCTCTCTGGTGCAAGCACTCTCTTTCCGCTTTTTGGTGTCTTTCATTTAATAAATTTTCGTAAACTTGTCTGTGGTCAATTTTCGTTTTATTTTTTTCCCCGGTACTCGGTTATTTGGAACCATTCAACCTGGATCCCACTAAAGAGTCGGAATAAGAGAAGAAAAGCTAGGGTCCCGGATGGAGCACGCCACAAAATTCACGGAGCGCGCGTTTTGTCCGCGATCCTTTAGCTTTTCTTCCCCTATTTCGACTTTCTAGCAGAAGCCAGGTTGAATGATTAGGACCCACGTCTCGAATAGTCGAGTCTCTTGCGGAAGCCAGGTGGGCAAGTTCTGAGTGAAAGACCAGTGAAAGTCAAGTAAAAAAGAAAAAAAAAATCCTTAATTATTTAGTTTATAATATTTTAGTAACTTAAAAGTTATTATATTTTAATAACTTAAAAGTGGATAAAAAGTATTATTAAATTAATATATATATATATATATAATATAATAATTTTATCATGCATGATAACAATATATATATTCAAAATGTTGGTATACCACAAGGTGGTAGTACATCTAGTGTATTATCTGACTTATACTTATATTATTATGAACGTCATTATTTAAATAATACAATACATTTATATCGATATATAGATGATGTAATTTTAATTGATACAGATAACACCTGTATATCTCAATTCCCTGTTGATTATCCTTCTAATCTAGAACTTTCAAAAAACCTACTTTTTAATAATACAATCAATTTCTTAGATATTAAAATTATACTAAAAGAGAACAAATTTATAACTGATATTTATGACAAAAGGAAAGAATTTAATTTTAAAGTTAATACCTTTACTAATTTTAAATCATGTCTTCATAATTCTGTATATCGTAATATAATACTTAACCATTTATATAGAATAAAATGTCTATGTTCTTCCCATTTAATTAATACTAATATTAAAAAGCTTGTTTATGATGCTATAAATAATGGTTATCCTAAAAAATTCATATATTCTTTAATTTATAATTAGATATTACATGATCTTATAATTAATTCCTTGCTTAAAAAATGTATAAAAAAATTATAAAACATAAAAATAATAATAAAAAATTAAAAATGTTAAAAAGTAATAAAAAATATATATATATAGGTTGGTTGGGTGGGTAGATGTTAGAGTACGGAGGAGGGTGGTGTTGTCTGGATAAAAACGCAAAGGTTAATTATCTATTAAAAAAAAAAAAATGAGAGTGGGTTATTTATTTTAACATAATTTTTAAACAGTTTAATTTACACCAATATAGGGATATTTGTCTAGTTATATCTATAGTTAAATAGCTATATTTTAATTATCAAATTATTTTTAATGTTATTGATATAATTTTTGGTATTATTATTAATAATATTATTACTATTATTTTTTTTTC
This sequence comes from Maratus speculifer, assembly GCA_964019185.1. Classification (NCBI taxonomy): domain Eukaryota; kingdom Metazoa; phylum Arthropoda; class Arachnida; order Araneae; family Salticidae; genus Maratus; species Maratus speculifer. The sequence goes on from OZ025298.1 coordinate 252,169,483, forward strand.
TTTTCTTTTATTTTTTAATTTTTATTATCCTATATTAAGATAATGAGTTTTTACCATGTAAAGTCACAATAAATGTTACTGATTAAAGTAACAATAATGTATTTTAAGTTATATGTTAATATGAATGTTATCTCTTAATTCTAATTTTAATCATTTTAATTATTTAATGTTAATATCGATTATTAATTATTTTTCCGGTTCAATTATATTTCCATTCAGCTTTATCTTTTTTGTTTGTTATGGATAACTATTATTTTTACTTACTTTCAACTCCTTTTTGTAAAATATCTTTGTTCCTTGTTTAATAATTTGGTTTTTGTGTGATGGTAGTCCCAAATTCGTATTGTTTTGCTTTTTCATGGCAAATACGAAGATGAAACCACACACTCCATTTGTAGTTCCAAAGTATTTGGGACCTGAAGATTCTGCTTTGGTTCTACAAATTTCATTTGTATTCATATTATTCTTTTTTCCTTCCATGTTCAATGTGCTATAAGTTATTAAATTCAATGGTTAATTTCAAATGGTTAATATTGTTTACTATAATTCAATTTAATTCTTCGTTTTGGTTTATTGTTTTGTTGATAAAATCCATTGGTGAATCCTGTCTACTTTTAATGGTATTATATATATATGTGCTGCTTCGAATATTTAATGCGATTTTGTTTTTGCCAGTATGGATTTTTAGTTATTATTATGAAAGCATTATATAAATCTTAATCTATATCAAACTTTATTAATTTCTTTTTCCCAATGAATCAAGTCAAGAATTTGCTTCAATTTAAGTAACATCTGAGATTTTATCAAATCCTGTATCAGATTCAGAATGTAAATCAGATGAAATTTGCTTGTTATCGTCACGGAAATCTTGAAAAGGAATTCTGCCAGAATGTTAAAATTATGCATAGTTCACAAAGGGGGAACATGAGAATAACAGTTCCTCTAACAATAAATGAAAAATTCTGGCAAGAAAAAATGGTAACAAGCTGATATTTTCAGTTCTTCTATATTACCTTCTTCCTCTTCACTCATCGAACAATGGATATATAACACAGGGAAAAAAAAGCTGAAAACTTATACATAACTAAAAAATTTGTTAAAATTCATCAAAATTGTCGTTGAATTGGAAAAAACTATCGTCAAAACAGGGATAATTCAACAGAAAAAGAAAGAATAAAAAAAATGGGTAAGTGTGATCGCAGATCACACAGAGAGGACTTCGTTTGATAATTCTTTCAAACCAACTTATGCTTTTATTAATAAATTCAAATTGTTAATTTACAATTAATACATTTTCAGATAAACGGTAGCACCAACAAATTTAATTTTAAAATCCTTCTATAATTAAAAAAAAAAAAAAAAAAAAAAAAAGCCTTAAAAGGAATGACTCCTGCAATGATGCTGATGTGTAAGATCTCCGGAAATAACGAATCCGGATGGACCACTCCTTCCATGAGTCGAGGGGCTCCGTCTATGCATCGCGAAGCGATTCCAAACGGGATTGCAAAGCAATACCGAACGGAATCGCGAAGCGATTACGCGGGGGGTTGGCGAGCGTAGCGAGCAGGGGGGCAGAGCCCCCCTATAGTTTAAAAAAAACTGTAACTGCTCATTCCAATTATGCATGTTTGGGGCGCCGCCCCCAATTTGTCCCCCTCCAAAGGGGAACTTTTTAAATTTTCATCCACAGCAATCGTGTTGCATATCTTTAGAAAGGTCTGAATCTTCCTTTTTTTATTATGGATGTCTTGTGTGTCCCCCTCTGCTCTGCCCCCCAGGGGGACACATTTTTAATTTCTTTACAACACCAGTCGTATGACACATCATTTGAAAAATCTGCAACTGCTAATCCATATTATGGATGTCCTGTGTGTCTCCCCCAACTCAGCCCCAACAGGGGGGGGGGGCACAATTTTAATTTCTTTACAACACCAGTTGTGTGACACATCATTTGAAAGTTCTGCAACTGCTTATTCATATTATAGATGTTTTGTGTGTCACCCCTCCCTATGCTCCCCAGGGGGGCACATTTTTAATTTCTTTACAACACCAGTCGTGTGACACATCATTTGAAAGTTCTGCAACTGCTTATTCATATTATAGATGTTTTGTGTGTCACCCCTCCCTACGCTCCCCAGGGGGGCACATTTTAAATTTCTTTACAACACCAGTCGTGTGACACATCATTTGAAAGGTCTACAACTGCTTATTCATATTATGGATGTCTCTTGTGTGTTATCCCCACAGGGGGTCACATTTTTAATTTCTTTACAACACCAGTCGTGTGACACATCATTTGAAAGGTCTGCAACTGCTTATTCATATTATGGATATCTTGTGTGTCACCCCCACTCTGCCCCCCAGGGGGGGCACATTTTTAATTTCTTTACAACACCAGTCGTGTGACACATCATTTGAAAGATCTGCAACTGCTTATTCATACTGTGGATGTCTTGTGTGTCATCCCCACTCTGCCCCCTCCAGGGGGGGGCACATTTTTAATTTCTTTACAACACCAGTCGTGTGACACATCATTTGAAAGGTCTGCAGCTGCTTATTCATACCATGGGGTATTGGCGAGTGCAGCAAGCAGGGGTAGCCTACAACTTGGAATCGTGAAGCGATTCCAGACGGGATCGCGAAACGATACCGAACGGAATCGCAGGGGGGCGGAGCCCCCCTAGTAATTATAAAAGGGAGTTATTTGTTTTAATCAGATTAAAAATCTTTAAATCAAATTATTTGAATAAAATTTAAAAAATCCAATTTTTTCGACAATTTAAGAAAAAAATAGCGGAGATATAAATAAAAGGTACTTCTCTGTTATCCCGTCGACCGATTTCGCCAAATTATACAAATTGCCAAACTAATAGCCAAATTATACACATTGACGTAATTTTTATTTTAAATAATAAAAAAAGAAATAATTAGTAGAATATTAATAAAAATAAAAAACCGAAATAAAAATCAATGACGTTTTAAACACGTGTATCGTATTTAATGTCATTGAATTGACATTCACGATCATCCATTATTGGCATTTAATCTTATAATTTGGCGATAGTATTTTGGTCAACGGGATAACAGAGAAGTACCGAATAGAATTATTAATTTCCAAAAACAACAACAAAAAAAAATATTTAAACGAAGTTTAAAATGCTGAATCATTAATAAATCACAATAGCTTTTAAAATAGAAAAAAAATTGATTAAAAAAATATATATATATATTATGAATGTCAGATGAACGAAATCCTGATAATATAAACCCTTAAATTGGCAAAGAATGCAAAATTTCTTTTAATTAAATTCATCTTAATATGAAATTTTCAGCTTTCAGCACTGAGGATTGAACTTTTCAAATTTTTATGATTTGTCGTGTGACATGAAGTATTCAGCTGTAAGTACACAAAATTTGAATCTCTGCCTTATACAGTTTTTGTGTACGGACTCTGTGACAGACGGACAGATAGAGGACAGAGACGAATAGGGTTTCGTCAGATGAACGAAACCCTAAAAACAAGTCGGAAATTGTACGTCAAACATGGCAAACGAGGTGCTTTCCTACTATAACTATTTTTATAAAAATTCAGATCTTGGTGCAATAACTGTTATACTCGTATGCAAAAAAGCATACGTCATCACCATGGTAACCAAGAAATTATACCATGGGCTATCATTGAATTAAATGCTTATGATAAGATATAATAAAATAATCACCATAGGCAATCTAGAATCATTACCTATCTTGGGAGATCATTGAATTAATTATGTTATAATAAGATTTAACAGAATGCAGAAAACTTTTATTGAAATACAGTCGAGTCTCTCTATAACGAAACTCCATACATCGAATTTCGCTATATAACGAATTTTTAGTAGGAACGTTCCCCCTTTTCCATAATTACATTAAAAACAGTCTCTATATAGCGAAATATCTATCTCCATATAACGAATATTTCATAAAATGTTCTTTATTCAGTTGTAAAAAAGCTTCGAAATCACATGAAATCAATTTTCCATTGCTTATTTCTTATTCATCGTTCAGTGCTGAGTTTTTTTTTTTTTTTATATTACTTCTTTGCTTCTTCTCCTTGTTCTTTAAGTCCAACGAATTCACCCCCCCCCCTCTTCGTCCTCCCACACACCTTTTAACATCCTTCTCAAAACAGTGTCAATTGAATAGTTATACATATAAGAACGGGATTAATGGGGGGTAATTCAAGAAAAAACGATTTACAATTGCTTCAAAAAGGCCGAATTTTGTATGTTAGAGGATAATGTGGATTCTGAGGATGGAGAAGATGCGACTTGTGCAGATTTAAAAATAGAAATGGAAATCAATTAAAGAATGCGGAGATTTTATTTTTTTTTTGAAGTGGATTACAATCTCAGTGGATTACAATCAGTGTGCACAGCACTGATACATTACTTACTGATAGTGATATTTTAAGCAGAGTTATGAACAATTTCAAATTCTTAATTAAACACATAAAAAATAACGATTGTTCAAAATTTACACATTCAACAAGAATTTTAACGTTATTCTCTATACATCGAATTTCTCTATATAACGAATTTTTTACTCGAACAATGGATTTCGTTACATAGAGACTCGACTGTATTTCCAAAATTTTGATTCGATTTTCATAAAATTTGAAATGATTTGAAAAAATTCTGCAACGATTATACATATTAAATTTGAAACTAGTCGGTTAGGCAGTTTTTGCTCTGCTAAATGCAGACAGACAAACCAGAAGACGACTATGAATGGTATTCAGCTCTAAGTACACAAAATATGAATCTCTGATTTATACATTTTTTGTGTACGGACTCCATGACAGACGGACAGACAGAGGGCAGAGACGAATAGGGTTTCGTCATATGAACAAAACCCTAATAAAGAAAAATAAGGTAAGAAGGTATCAGCTAAAAGAATGCGGTGAGAAAGCCTCTTACGAGTACACAAGATTTTCAAGTTGATAACTTTAATAGATTCTTTATATTTAATAATTCTTTTTTAATTGCTCTTTTTTAGTACCAAAAATCCTATTTATATTAAAATTAGCAATAATGGTTTTGAATAAAGTTTTGAAACGCATTAATAACTATATTTTAATATTGCTGATCTCAGGCGAAGAAATCGCCAAAGATTGCTATTTAGAATCAGCCCTTTTCATTCTGTTTGGTTTTGTGGTTGAAGAATGAAATTCGATTACATGTCTTAAATTTGTCTTTTATTTATATTTTATTGCTTATTTATTGAATAATGGATGTTTTGATTTTATTATAGAATATAAACTGGAAACAAATGATGAACTAATATTAATTTAAGTGCAAACGAATTTGTCTTTCGTAATCGTCTGCATGCGATAGAAATAGATATGAAAAAAAAATCCTGTACACGTAAAAAATTGCGTAAATTGCGATACAGTTTTCGAACATATTGCGATATAATTATGAAACAAATTGCTTTTGAAAGTTACAACTTTTCTCCTATTCGACCATTGTATGAATTAAAAGCGTGCGGTATTTAGAAATTAAATACAACAAAAGTTAATAAAAGATAAATTTAATCGTCCACAATAATCATTTAATCGACAAAATGAGTCAGTGTTATGCACGGAGACTTTTGTCTTTTAGTCCAGCAGGCAGCAGCACTGACAGTCACCTCACCGAGTTCACGGATGAAAATCTAGGTTTAATTAAATCTTAATTCGTATATTAAAACGCAATCGGTCTGCCAAGTCATAGCTTAAAGGAAAAAACATAAAAACTCGATTATCACTCAAAACATTAAAACTCATAGGATTACCATTATGTTTTTCTGTTCCCAATCTTATGGGTGCAGGAGAGCACAATGGTAAACCTACGAGTCAATCACTAAAATCGATTTTTTAAGTGTTTTTCACCAAGATAGGACTTGTGGCAGACCGATTGCATTTTGATATACGAATCGAGATTTAACTAATCCTGGATTTTCACTTGTGAACTTGGTGAGGTGATTGTTTGTGCTGCTGGTTCCCGGTCTATTTATAATGAATTAAAATATAGTGGGGTTTGAATAAAAAAGTGAAAGGTCACCTCCCCCCCCCCCCCCTCGGACTAAATAACGATTAAATTTACCGCAAAAAATTTGATTGGACAAATAGGATTTGAATTATTAGTTTTAAAAATTTCTACCTTTTTTCCTCATTTCATTTAATATTGATTGTATCCAAATGAGCGTTTCAATTACTCATGAAGGTTTTTATCATTAATGCTTCCATATTTCATGGCTTGCGGTCAAAATTGTTATATGTTAAAATATTCACATACATATGCATGCGATAATGATTGTTTGCAAGAAACGTAATTGTCGGTTAATGACACATAGCAATGTTAAAAAAAAATTAAAAAAAATATATATATATGATTTGATTTGGGTTAACGACGTGAAGAGAGAGAAGCGATATACGGTTAGTGGTATGCATTAAAATTTTCGGTGGGGAAGAGATTAAAATTTTGCTTAGTAATTTTCTTTATTTGCTCAAATTTCACAAAAAGTCATGATAATAGCTAGTAAGTACTATTGATTAATTGAGGTCGACCCTAGCGAAGATTGTTTTGAAGCTTATAACAGCTATGGATTTTGCCTCGATTGATCCTTATTGTACACGGAAACTGCAACAAGTCACAAGAAATTTCACTCCCCCCTTTACATATCTACAAATGAACATTCACAATTACATCCATCCATGTCTTACCCGAACATTCGAACCCGGGTATCTGGCATGGCAGCAGCTATCGCTACTAATCACACCGCTGTGTGACTACTAAGTACTAGTTTACACAGGAACAGGTACAGCAAATTCCAAGATTTAGACCGAGCTTTACGTAAGATTAAAACTGGACATTAAACGATTTGCATTAGGATTTAAAGGTCTTTTATCAGTTATAAATATTACACGAATGAATTAAGTTTTCAAGAACTTTATGCGATTTTTAAGGTGTCTCTCAATTCTAAAATAAATAAATAAATAAATAAAAATAACTAAAGTTGTCACCGCCACAGTAAATCAATTTTTTGGCATTAGTGATCTTCCTTCGCTAATATTATTATACCTATACAACATTCGAAAATATTAAAATTCGTAGTTATTGTTAGAGAAAGGATCGATAAACATGCTGAAGTAGAAAATTTTTAAATAAAAGATGTATTTTAAAAGCTATTTAATGTTAAATTTGATTGAAATCGTTTCTTTACACGTTAAGTGCCACGATGACTAACACTGAAGCCAAAAAAAAAAAAAAATAAATAAATAAATAAATAAATAAAAAATAAAAAAACTATATATATATATACAGTAGAACCTTGATTATCCGAACCTCCAGTAACCGGAACTCTCCGTTAACCGAAGTTGTTTGCTTCCGCATTTTGTTTTCACTTTCTACTATCATCCAAAATTTTCTTCTTTTCTGCTGTTACATTTCCGATCAGAATTTTTCTTGAGTGCTATCATATAGTTCTTACGCATTGTCTTTCTTATTCTTTTTATATTCAAGTTTTCTTTTTTAAGATGGTTTCCATTAAGAGAAAAAAGAATCGTACTAACCATACAGGAAAAATATGATATTGTTATGCGTCTAGAATCGGGAGAAGCTGCGAAAAAACATGCAAAGGAGTTTAACGTTGGCGTGTCAGCTGTCAGTTAGATGGCCAATTTACACCAGATGAATTTCATTTATAATTTTAATTTAGTATTTAACTGTTAAAATAAGTCATAATAACAGTTCAGAGACGGTACTACATATTAAACTAAATGATTATCGATGAATTCTCGATTATCCGAAAATTTCGATTATCGAAGTAGGGTCAGCCCCAATTACTTCGGGTAATCGAGGTTCTACTGTATAATGTTTTAAGTAATTATTAAGAAAGTATAATTCTGTAATAAATAAAAGTCAAGTAAATTTTAAATACTTTTTAGCAATTAAATAAAACACTGTATATATTTTTAGTTTTATATCATATTCTAGACTGTCAGTCATCAGTGGAAGACGCAGTCTAAACAGACATTTCACTGTCCGTTACCGGTGACTAATGTGGCATTCAACGTGTTAAAAAAAAAGAGAGACACGCTGACTATTAAAGCGATTTGGAATTGATGCTAGATTTCTATATATAAATATATATATACAGGGTGTCCGAAAAGTCTGGAAACGGTCGAATAACTCGAGAAATACATATGAGATTGAAAAACGAAAATATACGTGGTAAATATTTTTAAATAAGCTACTCAGTGATACCAAATTTGACCTTCGCAACCTTCAACTTTGAAATCTTAAATTATAACCCCCATTTTTTATCGCAGATTCGGATTCTACGGACAAAAATAGGTAACTTTTGTATTTGATGTTTATTTTGAATCCTCGTTTATCACGGTGTAATTGAGCATATTAAATAAATGCATATTTCGTTTTTCCCAACCAGGTTTTGCCAGATTGGCCAGAATTTTTGACGTTAAATTCCTCGTTTTTGCAGGAATAGTATTTCTTGAAAATCACCCGTGGCGATTATTTCGATAATGCTACGCTGTTAAAAATTTGATCCATTTGCTATGGCCTCACTCCACAGCTTTTATAGAATATCTCTTTTATGACCAATGAGAATGCTTCATAACACAGCAAAGTAACCGTCTTCTATAAAAGCGGTGGAGTGACGCTACAGCAAATAATAATTAAAAAAAAAAAAAAAAAAAAAAAAAAAACCATGCACCCACATCAGCCGTATTTAGAAACCATTCATTATTTTGGAACCATTTACTAGATAAAATAAAAATCCAAATAGAAAACTAAATTAATATGCAAATTGAATATTTCCAACTGAGCGAAAAATTGACCAGGCTGGGAATCGAACCCAGATACTTGGCTTACAAGGCCAATGCTTTACTGTTAAGCTACCTGGGCGATAGCCAGCTGGGATTTCTCGCTCAGATAACCTTATTGGTCATAACATCTGGTCTGTCATTTAGACAGCTCAACAGAATAGACCGCATATAATGGAACTCCATATGACGATGGGTACGTAGATATACTATTATTTTCAACACATTCTAACTGATTGGTAAAGTAATCATACAAATTGAATATTTTCAACTGATCGAAAAATTGACCAGGCTGGGAATCGAACCCAGATACTTGGCTTACAAGGCCAATGCTTTACTGGCCTTCTAAGCCAAGTATCTGGGTTCGATTCCCAGCCTGGTCAATTTTTCGCTCAGTTGGAAATATTCAATTTGTATGATTACTTTACCAATCAGTTAGATTGTGTTGAAAATAATAGTATAAATTAATATATTTCAATGAAATTTTGCAGAGAAAAACATAAAAAAAACCTATACACTGTAAAAAATTTAACTCATTTGCTACAGCGTCACTCCACCGCTTTTAAAGAAAACGGTTACTTTACTGTGTTATGGAGCAATCTCATTGGTCATAAAAGAGATATTCTATAATAGCTGTGGAGTGACGCTACAGAAAATGAGTCAAATTTTTAACAGTGTAGCATTATCGAAATAATCGCCACGGGTGATTTTCAAGAAACACTATTTCTGCAAAAGACGAGGAATTTGACGTCAAAATTCTGGCCAATCAGGCAAAACCTGGTTGGGAAAACCGAAATATGTATCGATTTAATATGCTCAATTACACCGTGATAAACGAGAATTCGAAATAAACATCAAATACAAAAGGTACGTATTTTTGTCCGTAGAATCCGAATCTGCAATAAAAAATGGGGGTTATAATTTAAGATTTCGAAGTTGGACCCCCCTTGACCCCCAGGAGGTCGGTGGCGAAGGTCAAATTTGGTATCACTGAGTAGCTTATTTAAAAATATTTAACAGGTATATTTTCGTTTTTCAATCTCTTATGTATTTCTAGAGTTATTCGACCGTTTCCATACTTTTCGGGCACCCTGTATATATATATTTGATAAATAAATTATTTATTGAGTTGTAAGCAATCGTGGTCACGTGACGACCAAGTTTTCTCCTTTCTGGCGTTAACATGCCCCGTAATTCAGATCAAAACGCCTACTTCAGAGTACATTCTGAACAATCTTCTGCCTTTATTAAAACAAGTTGGAAATTACACATCAAACGTAGTAAATGAGATGCGTTCGTACCATAACAAAATTTTAAAAATATTCAGATCTTGGTGTAATAGAACAGTACTTCGGATACAGTAATAGTGGCCTAAGTCTTTTGTGTGTCCCTGTAAATACTGCCTGCTTTCTATTATACAGAAAGTAACTTGTAGTAAGCTTCAGCAATATACACAGCTCAAAACAATTAAAGGATATTGCAGTTTTAGGTGGATTTTGTATCTGGGAAACTTTTTAGCTGATTGATACATGGTCGACAGACATAGTAGGTTATATGAGAATAAATTACACATGTTTGGCAGAAAAAAATGCATTTTATTGCGCATTTGTGTACAAAAGGAAAAAAAACACAATTTGTGCATATGAGAAAAAAAGAATAAGAAAAGGTGTTTTCTTCAAAGAAAATCATTTTTAGTAGGGGGTATGGTTTCCACTGGCGGCCAGCAACGTTGAACACCTTTGAGGCCTAGACTCAATGAGGCTATTAATGACGAGTTGGGGTATTCTGTCCTACTCTTCCGGAAGAGCTCTTTCCAGTTCTTGGAGAGTTTGTGGGGGTTATTGGCGGCCAGAAACTCGTCTTCCTAGAGCGTCCCAAACGTGCTCGATTGGATTCATGTCTGGAGAACACGCTGGCCATTCCATTCGAACGATTCCTTCCTCGAAAAGGAAATCCTTCACCAGGTTTGCACGATGTGGCCTGCAGTTATCGTCCATTAAAATGAAGTTATCTCCGATTGCTGCAGCGTAAGGGACTACAATAGGTCTGAGGATCCCATCCCTATATCGGCGACCAGTCAGAGCTCCATCTCGAATGATGTAGAGGCCAGTGCGCCCGTCAATGGAGATGCCACCATACACCAACACTCCTCCACCGCCAAATCTGACACTTTCGTGCACGAACGCAGGATTATTCCTACTGCCACGGTCCCTCCAGATGAATATACGCCTATTATCCGGATGCACAGAAAAACAGGACTCGTCAGAAAACAGAATATTGCTCCATTCATTTCTCCTCTAGTTGACATGCTCGGTTGCCCACTCCCTGCGGTCGCGACGATGCCTTGATGTTAATTTAACACATACCATCGGTCGGCGAGCATACAGACCTACAGCATGGAGCCGGTTTCGGACAGTCTGAGTTGAAATCGTGGTGCCTGTAGCCGAGCGAAGGTGTTGTTGGAGAAAAGTCGCGTTCATGTTTCGGTGTCTCCGAGCTGTTAACTCTAAATACCGATCTTCATTGGGCGTTGTTGCCCGTCTACGACTTTGCCCTGGTCTTCGGCCTGAACATCTACTCTCCAAAAAACGGTTCCAGATCCTGGAAATGACACTTTGTGACACTCCAATGGCTTGCGCTACTTCGGCTTGAGTTTGGCCCCCTTCTAACCTACCAACAATTCTCCAAGCTTCTGAATCTGTCAAATGACTTCGCTGAGACATCGTACTCATCGAAACAAAGCAATCACTGAATGCCGATCATCCTTGTCTTCATTCTCTTTTATCCAGTTGAAAGTCAAATTTCATTCGCTGCCGCTGAAGCGACGTTTTTGACGTCGAACTCAAAATTTGCATACTCCACAGTTTGAAAACCAGAAAAATTTGCATTTATGATTCTCTTCTTCTATTTTCGGCAAAAAAAATTCGTTTATATCTTTATTTTATATAAAACTTCAAATATCCTTTAATTGTTTTGAGCAGTGTATATCAATTTCATAAATGTGAAGCAGATTAATATAATTAAAACGAGCCCCAAATATTGCCCCTCCCCCATACCATTAGGCAATGGATCACTTTTGTGTGGCAATGCAAATTAATAACAAACATTCTTTGCACCACATATTGTGCAGAATGTATTTTTTTAGTATATACTTTATAGATGCATATCAATTCTATTATGTTCGAAAGAATACAATATTCGAAAAACTGTAACTTCATTAAAATGTACTTGAAACCATTTTTTACTATTGATCGTAATGTAACGGAATGTTTTTGATTATTCCTGCAATTAAAATATACATCCGATTTTCATAAAATTTGAATTTACGCATCAACATTATGCAACAATTATATATTTTAAATTTCAAACGATTCGGTTGGGTATACGCAGACAGACGGACTGAACGACAATTATACAGGTGATAGGTATTTATTTATTTACGAACGCACCTAAAAATGATAACACATGTATTTTCTTTTTATAAGTCAATAAAATTCCAAACTCAAAAGCTATATTTTTGATTTTTCGAAATTGGCGGCATTTTAAACATGAAATGCACATTTTTCATGTAGACTTCAACTACAAGTGTAAGTACAATTGACGTAGTACCTTAATTTGAAAGTTTTTCTCTTTTTAATTAAATCATCTACTTTAATATAGACACTTTAATTTCATGAAAGGAATTTAGGAAAAAGAAGAAAAGAAAAGAAAAAAAGTTGGAAATTGCACGTCAAGCTTAGCAAATGAGGTGCGTTCTTACTATAACGAAGTTTAAAAAATATTCAGATCTTGACGTAATAGTATACAGTATAATAGCCGAAATCTTTTGCGTGTCCCTGTAAATACTATCTGATTTCTATTATAGAAGAAGTAACAGTAAACTTCAGTAACGCATATAAATTTCATAAAATGTGAAATAGATTGATATAATTAAAACTCGCCCCAAACATTTTGAATAATAAACCTCCCCCCATACAATTATGGGCTACTTTTGAGTGGCCCTGTAAATTAATACAAATATTCTTTGTACAATGTATATTTTACTATATATTTCATAGATGTATATAAATTTTATTATGTTCAAAAGAGTGTAACAGCATTAAAATGCACTTGAATTTTTTGTTTCCCATTGGCCGTAATGTGAATGAATACGTTTGATTTGTCCCTGTAATTAAACTACACATCCGATTTTCATAAAATTTGAAATGACTCGACAAATTATACAACAATTATATATGTTAAATTTCAAACGATTCGGTTGAGTAGTTTTTGCTCTGTTCTATGCGGACAGACGGACGGACGACGACTAGGGGTGCTACGTATTTACATAATTACGAAAGCTGCTAAAAACGGAAAAACGTCTTTTGATTACGTATTTTTTTATAAGATCACTTGCCAATTGTATGCATTTCCTGGCAAAAATGGATTAAAAAACTCATCAGAAAGTACTTCCTTTTGATTTGAGAAGAGCCTCAATGAAATTAGTATTATAAACATTTCCTAAATATGGATTAACATTAGATTTCTTGTCCTCTTTCTTTTCTCCCGTCCAGTGTTGAATGCAGGGGGTGGCCCGGGGTGGGGGACATTCTCCCCCCGGAGCAATGGAATGTCCCCCCTGGAAATTTAAACATTTTGCGTTTTCAATGGTCAAAAAGCACAATCCCCGCCCCCCCGGAACTCTATAATGTTCCCCCCGGAGCCACTGAAGTCCCTCCCGGAGAAAAGTGTCTGAATTCAGCACTGCTCCCTTCCGATCTCTGTCTTGCACTATTGGCAAAAACAAAAGCTTTTATGTAGTGCAAATTCAACACATCTCATTTCGGCTCAATATTGCTAGAAAATAAGGTTTTAAAATGCATCCAAATTTTTATTAAACAAAATCGACGAAAATGCAATTCAAAGAATATCACCACACCATCAGAAACGACGGAAAAAAAAAGTAACAAAATTTAAATTAGAACTTTAAATCGATAATTTCAAGGGTAATCAACCAGTTTACTTTTTTATCGGCATGTTCATCTTTTTAACTTTCCAGAAAAGACAACGCATCGATAAAAAATAAGAAAAATGCAAATGGCAGCAAGGATGTGACATCGATTTCAAGATGACTACCGTCGTTTCCAAGGCTGACAGCCGTTACACAACCAGTTTCGCAGCCAAAACTCAGTTCCCAGTTGACTAGTAACGGATTAAAACTAATCCCTGACCAGTGGTTTTCAAGGGGAACGAAAAGTGCACAATGGTTAAAAAAAAAAAAAAAAAAAAAAAAAAAAAAAAAAAAAAACAATTAATTGTATTTTATTTCCAATGTTGGAATACCAATTTAGTCAATTTTGTAGCACATAGTGCAAATGATTCAGAAATGAATCCATTTCTGAATCATTTGCACTCACGTCAAAATCATTTATAAAGTAGATGGGTGAAAAATTAGCTCGTGTCCAAGGCTCCGCTCATATAGAAGTAAATTTCCCCAATTGGTTTGGTTTTGTTTATGACGGCCAATTATCTACGCTTGGGATATAGGCCTTAATGGGTGGGATGCTCTCCGTGGGGGTCTTTCTAAGGGAACCTAACCCGTATTTACGCAAGGAAATCCAAGTTTCGAAGAAAACCACGGAAAACTTCGAACGGTCAAGCCGACGGTCGCGATTGGATTCGAACCCAGCACCTAACGTCTACCAGTTTCGAGGGCAGAACCTCGCGGCTACTAGTGGAGCTTTCCCAACTGGAGTACCAATTTCACATGTAATTTTTATTTTATTTTATTTTTTGTTGCATAATTTATCTAATTAATGGTACAACTGCATTTACTGGAACTTTTTGAAAAAGCTAATCTTTCACAAAGAAGTTAACCTATTTATGGAAATTTCTTTCACAGCTCTAGAACAATTGTTATACATTAAACCCTATCCATAAACATTGACTAACTAATTACGTAAGTCACATACAAATCCGTTTAACAGAATGTTAATTATAAGCATTCATAATGAAATTCCCATTCATAATCGGGTTAATGTAATTATAGAACTTTCTCCTATACTTTCATAACTAAGCAATATAAAACTATGTATTGTATATTAAAATTTTTTCCCTAGCAATTACCTAACTGACAACTTAAGTCTCAAAAAAATCCGTATGCCAGAATTCTAATTTAGCATTTATAATGAAATTCTTTTTCATAATCATAGATTATAAAGTCTTTTTCCATATTGTCAGTAACTAAACAACGTAGAGCAATACATCATTACACTACACTACATTCGGAAGATAGAGTGCCCATAAAATGCCACATACTGACAGACCAGACAGAAAAAAAAAAAAAGATACCGCAGTTAAAAATTACTCGAAATATTCAAATTCTTTCAGGCTCACTAAAAATCGAGAGATTTGGTGATTTTGAAAACTAAATTAAATTATCATAATTAAAATAAATTTACAAAGACTTGTGTATTTTTAATTACGCGTTAATTTACGGAGTCTATTGTAAATTTAGCGATTTTTTTTCTGTTATTTAACAGAATCTCGTTTTTTCTAATCTCTGTACTTTTACATAAGGCTTAAAATAATGGATTACTCGTGAATTCTCGGTAATTTCACGGAAAAAAAATTCAACAATGTACTGAGATTTTATCATGTATAAGACCCTTTAAATTCGAAAATATTTTGATTTCTGATGTTTTCCAGAGAAGAACCCTTTCGGAATCGTGGGTAACTCGGGATAAATTACTGTATGTTTTTGTTTATTATTATAACATATTATCGTAGATTAAAATTCATTTGTTTGTTTTTAATTAATTAATTAATTAATTTTTAGGGTTTTGTTCATCTGACGAAATCCTATTCGTCTCTGTCCTCTGTCTGTCTGTCCATCACAGAGTCCGTACACAAAAACTGTCAGCGACTTCAAATTTTGTGTACTTACAATTGAATACCTCGAGTCACACGGCAAATCATAAAATTTTGAAAAAATCTTTTATTTTAATTAAATCAATTAAATCCATGTCTTCCGTTTATTTTTGCGATTTACATTTTAAAAGAGAACCTTGATTTTTACGCTTTTTGTACAGACATCATAGTTTGGAGGTAAATCATCTCGCTAGTAAACAAAAGGTTCTTAGTTCGAACTCCGATGCTGGAATTGAAATTTTCACATTAAGATGGATTCAATAAGAAGAAATTTTCGTATTTTTGACCAATTTAAGGTTTTATATTTTTAGAGCTTCGTTCATCTGATATTCATAATATTTTTTGCAATTTAGTTTTCTGTCTATTAAAAAAAGAAAAAAAAAACTTTTGCTTATTATTATTGATCCACATTTTAAATTTAATTTTAAACTTTTTTTATTTTAGAAATTTAAAATTTTATCTATATCTTCGCTATTTTTTTTATTATTATTATTACTTCGGATTTGCAAAAAAATTAGAATTTTGGATTATATTTTGAATAATTTGATTTCAACATTTTTAATTTGATTAAAATAAATAACTTCCGATTATAATTATTTCAAAATTAAATTTAAGAGAGCTACTATCTTTGTTAGAATTTAATAATTACTAGCAAAAGCCATGCTTTGTTTGGATTCGCGAAGCATTATTTCATAAGATAAATATTTGAAAATAACATTATTATTTTATATTATTTTTGCATCTTTATTAAGCAAAAACTTTATCTTATGTTTTGGCGTATTTAAATTTTAGAAATGTAAATTCAGCCAAATAATTAAGAATTTCCTCGGAATTTTTCATCTGTGATATAAGACTGGTATAAATAAAAATATTTTCGAAGCAAAATTTTACAAAATATTTTTTTAATTTTTAATCAAAAGTTTTAAAGATGTTTTTACATTTCCCAATAGCCTCTGGAGTTATCTGAAATGATTTGAAATAGGTATGTTTTCAATCTTTGTAATTCACATCAAATAATCTTTGATAGCAATCTTAGAATAATACATTCAAACAAAATATTTGGAAAAACATTAAAATCTACTCTCGTTGATACTAAGAACTATTAAATGTAATTTTTTTTTTATTCTAATTTCTTTTTTTTTTCTGCATACCACCATATGAAAATTTTTTATATTGTAGAATCTCTCGTAAGGAAATTTTCTATTAAATGATAAACCTTGAAGGAATTTCACTCTCGACAACGCTACGTGCGTTAAGCAAACTGGTGTCTCTTTATCCCCAATATCTACTACTGCTTTATCTGATGTCAAACCTTGAGATTTATGAATTATAACTGCAAAAACTGATTGCAAAGGAAATTGTTTTATTGAGCAATTTATGCTTCCATTTTTCCAGAATTTAATTATTGGGGGAATTGGTACGCACCAATTCTTATAAGTTAAATTACTGCAGTATTCAAATTTATCCATGATTATTCGCGGTATCTGGTCTGATGGCTTGTGATTTTCTTTAATACGCGCAACAAAGTCTAAAGTACCGTTCACTAAACCTTTTTCGGTCCACAAATAAGAACGTAACATTACTTTAAATCCAAATGATAAAGTAAGAAATGATTAAAGTCCATTTATAGTTTCTGAATCGGCCAACTTTGCTTTAGTACATTTATAAAGAGCTTGAATCGAGGCAACAACTTTAAGCAGTTCTTTTAATTTTTCTTTTATATGGCAAATTTAAAAATTAATTTTATTTGCTTACAATTCTTTTGTTGCCACTTTACTAAAAAAAAAAAAAAATCCATAATACAATTTTTTTAAAATGTTTAAGTGTCATCTGTGCAAACGATTTTGCGGAGTGATGAAAACATATTTCATTTATTAAATTAATCATGATTCTATCTATAATTATTTACTCTATGATTTATATTTTTTTTTCTGAAAATATACGCGTTTCATTTTTTATTTATTTGCTAAAATGCGTCCGCATTGGAAATGCATGTAAAATAAATTAATTAAAATAATAATTTTTTGAAAAGTATTTCTGTAAAAAAAATAATATTCTGCAAATCTACAGATCATAATTTATATTTGTGTTTAATTTCAAGTGAAAATACTGTATAGTTTTTTTGTAAAGTCGACAACGAGTTTGACAAAGTGTCATTTGAGTGGGCTAGTAGAGGATTCGCTTCGCTCATCCTAACTAGCAAAAGCCATAATTTGTTTGGATTCGCGAAGCATTATTTTATAAAACAGATATTTGAAAGTAAAAATATTTTTTAATATTATTTTTGCATCTTTATTAAACAAAAACATTATTTTATGTTTTGGCGCATTTTAATTTTCTATTTATGATGTAAGACTGGCATAATAAAATATTTTCGAAGCAAACTTTTACAAAATATTTTTAGATTTCCAACTAAAAGCTATTTTAAAGATGTTTTTACAATTTCCAGTAGCCACTGGTGTTTTTTAAAGTTGTTTGAAATATGCATGTTTCTAATCTTTGTAATTAACATCAAATAATCTTTGATAGCTATTTTAGAATAATATTATTTGAAGAGAGCTTGAAGAAAGGTACTTCGTCGAAATCCTATTTTCTGGAAAAACATTTGAAATCTGCTCTCGTTAATACTATGAATTTTTAACTGTAAAACTTTTTTTCTTCTAATTTCTTCGTTTTTATACATGTTAGCATGTCAGAATTTTTGATATTGTAGAATTTTTCGTAAGGAAAATTTCCTATTGAATGCTTAATTTTGAAGGATTTTCACTCTCGACAACGTTACGTACGTTTATAAGCCAACTGGTGTCTATATATCCTCAATATCTATAACTGCTTCATCTAATGTTAAACCTTGGGATTTATGAATTGTAACAGCAAAAGCTAACTGCAGAAGAAATTCTTTCCTTGAGTAATTTATGCTTCCATTTTTTCTAGAATTTAATTATTGGGGGAATTGGTACTCACCATTTCTTATAAGTTAAATTATTGTAGTATTCAAATTTATCCATGATTATTCGCGATATCTGGTCTGGTGGCTTGTGATTTTCTTTATTACGTGCAACAAAGTCTAAAGTCCCGTTCACTAAACCTTTTTCGGTCCACAAATAAGAACGTAACATTACTTTAGATCCAAATGATAAAGTAAGAAATGGTTAAAGTCAATTTGTCGTTTCTGAATCGGCCAACTTTGCTTTAGTACATTTATAAAGAGCTTGAATCGACGCAACAACTTCACGCTTCAATTCTTTTAATTTTCCATTTATATAACAAATCTAAGAATTAATTTTATTTGTTTACAATTCTTTTGTTGCCACTTTAAAAAAGAAAAAAAAATCCACAATACAATTTTTTTTAATGTTTAAGTGTCTTGTGCAAACGATTTTGCTGAATAATGAAAACATATTTTATTTATTAAATTAATCATGATTCTATCTATTATTACATACTCCATGATTTATATATATTTTTTGAAAATATACGCGTTTCATTTTTTATTTATTTGCTAAAATGCGTCTGTATTGGAAATGCATGTAAAATAAATTAATTCAAATAATAAATTTTTTAACGTTTTACTGTAAAAAAATATATATATTCTGCAAATCTACAGATCATAATTTATTTTTGTGTTTAATTTGAAGTTAAAATATTGAATAGGTTTTTTGTAAAGTGTACGACAAAATGTAATTTGAGTGGCCTAGTAGAGGATTCGCTTCGCTCATCCTAATAAATTAAACAATATGGATTTATTAATTAAAGAATAAGTTTAAAAAAAAGAAATATTAAACGATATCCTCTGTGCGACCTGGACCATACTTACTACTTGTTTCTTTTTGAAGTGTACCATGAATTCTGAAATAATCGAAAATAATTTCACAACTTTGATAAGAACAAGATCAATTTAACCGTTTTAACGCCAATATTCCCAAATGGGCACATCTTATTTGCAATACAAAACATATATTTTCCAACATTATAATGATGTGATTATTTTCCCTATAAAATATAATATGGATTTGAACTTTTGAAAAAAAAAAATATTTATGTTTAAGCATTTATCACGGGTGTAAAAAAAAATGTAAACTCATTAATTTGCATAAAAAATATATTATTTGTTTTTATCGTTTTTTCTATATTACTTAAATTTGACTACTAGGAATTTAAATGTTTTTGGAATTCGAGAAAATACTCAAGAACTATATACAATAGCATATAGTGGAAAATAATTTGTTATATTTGCATAGGTTGTCAATCAATAATCATGTTCCAAAATGCGAATACTGAAATGAAAGCAGCCAAAAAACTGCAGAAATATATATATTGTTATTTTCTAAATATGTATGAATAAATCAAAACATTTGAACGTGTAATATAGGAAAAACAAAATTATAATTACATTGCGATATTAATTAGGCTTGTAAACGGTTTTAATGTTAAAGTCCATGCAAACGAAAATGAATCATTCTGAAGAAATCCAATTTAAATTTACAATTTTTTTTTAGCTTTTGCTTCCAAAATATAAAAGAGAATTTCATATAGAGTGAAACCCTATAGGAATTATTGATATCTAATTAGTAGCTAACATTAATCTAATTGAAATAAGCATTTTCTTGTAACATTCTGCAAATTTTAATCACGCAGTGTATCATGTGTAATCAGGCATGTTTACATGCATGACTGCATGCATAATTTATATTTATGATTACATGTATGTTACATAGAATTAGCTGCAATGTTACATGCATGTAAAATACATTGTTATACAATGTTAAAGATTACATGCATGATTACACATACAATCAAGCATGTATAATTATGCTATGAAAGTGCAACTTAAACACTTATTATTATTTTGGAGTCAATTTATTCACCACTAGTAGGTCAAGGTCATATTCAAAGTGGAAAAATTCTTGAGACCACAAAAATTACTATTTTGAGTCATCTATCTTATTTATAAAATTAAAGTAATTTATATGTATTGTATATATATGCAATGAACGCATTCTTTATTATTATTGTTATTGTAGAAAATATTTAAAAGATACATAATGATACATTACAACCATGATTCCTAATTTATACTTACTTAGTTAATTTGGCTTAACTGAACGTACTAATTATTGGTTCTAATAATTTCATTTCACTAGTCCGATAGAAGTGTTAACTATTGATATTGTAAATAAAAGTTGAAATTTTTTATTAGAAATCTTTTTGAGCTGTTTAAAAGAACATAATAATAAAACAGAATTTATCTTGTAATCAACATCCTAAAATTTAAGTGGTTATACCCGTCCCTAACACCATTTGTCACTTACAGGTTCATAAATGTCTATGATTGTGTATCTCCGTTGCTAATAATTTAAAACACGAAAAAAGGGACGCTTGCATCTTTAACATGATATCATATACTAATAAGTTTTAATGAAATTCTTACATAGAATTTCAATGAAATTATTACTAGAAAAAAAAGAATTTTTTTTTTCTTTTTTTTTCAAGTGATGTATATTTTTAGGTGCGTTCGTAGTTATGTAAATATGTAGCACCTATAGTTGTCGTTCAGTCCGTCCGTCCGCATATAACAACGCAAACACTACCCAACCGAATTGTTTGAAATTTAAAATATATAATTATCACATAATTTTGTCATTTCAAATTTTATGAATATCGGAAGGATAGATCAATTACAGGGACAATCAAAAGTATTCCGTTACATTACGGTCAATGGGGGAAAATATTTCAAATGCATTTTAACGGTGTTACACTCATTCGAACATCGTAAAATAAATGAACCTATGAAGTATATATATATATTATAATATACATTCTGTACAATCTGTGATGCAAAGAATATTTATTATTAAATTGCAAGGCCATACAAAAGTGTTCCATTACATAATGCTATACAGAAAAACATTGTTTGGGGCGTGTGTTAATTACATTAAACTATTTCACATTTTATGAATATGATATACTTTGCTGAGGTGTAATAAAAGCTTCTTCCTGTATATTTACAGGAACACAAACAAGATTTTCACCACTATACTATATCTGAAGTACTGTCTACTAAAACAGCAAGATCTGAATATTTTTAAAACTTCATTATTGTACGAACGCACCGCATTTGCTACGCTTTACGTGCAATTTCCAACTTGTTTATATATTTTGATCGATCTTATTCCGATAGAAGATGATAGCAGCTTTTAATCCTGAAATTTTGGCAAATTGTTTTCCATTTGTGTAAACCATTGACTTTCTCATATACGTAGACGCCAAATCCCATTGTTATCTCGGCATGGTTTCGAATCCAACATCTTTGGCGAAAAGATGCTGTTTTTTGGCGGTGATCGCTTTATTGGCAACTTTCAGATTTCACAAAGAGAATAGAAGAAGCGCGGTCCAATTCAAGACAAACATAGCAATATGAGTTTCGGCGGGAGAAAATCCGGTTTGGCGTGCTAAATCTGCCCTCCGTCACGTGACGGAAGGCACACATCTCGGCCTACAAAAAGGTTGCTATTTTGGAGTCTAAGTATCTTAAGGTCATTGGTGTAAACAGATCTAATCAGTTGACTCCATACATTTCCTATTAGATTTAAATCAGGAGAAATAGATGACCATGTAATTACTTGTACACCATTATTAAGTAACCTTTTTCAAGTACCATTTGCCGTGTGAATGGATGCATTTTCCTATTGGAGCATCCAGAAAGGTCCGCTAATTTCCTAAGCAAATGACAGCAAGTTTTCTCCAAGTAATAAATCTTGACAGGTTAAAGCACTCATTCTGCCAGAGGGAATCATAACGTTGATCTTACCATAAAATCCAAACTAAGCCTAAACCATTAATGAACCTCAATTCTACTGCCGTTTTGAAACCGTTTCTGGTTTCATGCGCAGATCGTGCCAGTAATAAGAAAAAACGTCCGGACTATCAAAATTGAAATTTTTTTCAATGGAAAATATTACTCTTTCATAGTCTAATTTCCAGGACATGTGATATTTTAAACAATCCAGGCGATTTTGTTGATGCATTTTAGTCATGCGTGGTGGGGACTTTACTTTCTTATATACCTCATCATCTTGAGCTCTTGAATACTCTAGATAAGGTATTTTTTGACACCTGCTGATTAGTGGATCTCTTGGACGTTTGCCTAAAGTTGCTTTCCCATAGCTCATTCTTTTTACAATGGCTCTTTTTTCCCTTTTGGACAGCTTTAGAGGACATCCCGGAAACTTCTTTGCTCTATAATCTTCTTTTAATCAGAGAAAATTTAATATTACACCTGGATATCTTTTCAATTTTTTTGCGATATCTCTGACTGAAAGTCCTTGATCCTTAAAAGCCACAACTTTCCCTTTCTCAAAACGCCCCACCAGTGGCTCAGAGGTATGGACCTCTCAACTGGTAGACGGCAGGTGCTGGGTTCGAACCCAATCGCGGCTGTCGGCCTAACCGTTCGGAGTTTTCGTGGTTTTCTTCGGACCTTGCGTAAATACGGGTTAGGTTCCCTTAAAAAGACCCCCACGAAGGGCACTTCCCCCTGGTCCTATATCCCTAGCGTAGATAATCGGACGACAAAAATAAACCAAACCAAACCAAACCCTTTCTCAAAACCAATTACAGCGCTTTTATGACCTATACTTCTAGAACTCACTTTGTGATTAAGTTTGGAAATTTCCTAGTTTGCGAAGCATCTTTATATGCTAAAATAATTTGCATATTTTGGCTTCTTCTTCTTGGAGTGGTACTCAGTATTACTCTTCAACTTCCATACTCATTTATTGATAATTTTGGTCTGTGTTCACATCGTTTTGCAACACTATTTTTTTTTACTTTCTTCTATCTTTACAAGAAGAAAGTATTGGATTCATGAAAATTTTCGACTTCCGGTTTTCGACGGATTTATACGTTTTAGAAGGTCCTGAACACGTTTTGACTATTTTTAGAAAATGTCTGTCTGTGAGTCTGTCCGTCTGTCTGTTTGTCTGTCTGTCTGTCTATATGTGACAAAAAATTTGTGGACGCTCTATCTCAAGAACTAATGCTCGAAATTTAATAAAATTTTATATTCAGTTAGACCTTGATATGAATTAGTGCCTATTGGTTTTTGGTGAAAATTGGCCTGCAGGTGGCGCGGCTATACTACGTTTTTCATGATTTTCAAGATTGCTATATCTCAAGAACTAATGCACAGAATTTCACCAAACTTCAGATTCTGTGACCCCTTGACATACATAGACGCTGATTAAGTTTTGGTGTAAATTGGCCAGCAGGTGGCGCTGCTATGCCACGTTTTTCATGATTTTCATGATAGCTATATCTCAAGAACTAATGCACAGAATTTCACCAAACTTCAGATTCCGCGATACCTTGAGATACATAGCCGCTGATAAGGTTTTGGTGTGAACTACCCTATAGGTGGCGCTGCTATGCTACATTTTACACGATTTTTGCAATAGCTATATCTCAAGAACTAATGCAGAGAACTTCATCAAATTTTAGATTCTGTTACACTAGAATATAAAACATAATTAGACGCTGATTACATTTTTGTATTAACCTTGCAACAGGTGGTGCAGCTATGCTGCATTTTGCATGATTTTTCCGATAGCTATATCTTAACAACAAACGCACAGAATTTTATAAAACTTCAGATTTTGTTACAAAATGACATATAACATAATTACACGATGATTACGTTTTGTTATAAATCCTTCAACTGATGGTGCTGCTGTGCTATATTTTACACTTTTTCTTTTTATTAGCTATATCTCAAGAGCTAATGCACAGAATTTCACTAAACTTCAGATTCTTTTACACCATAACATAATTAGACGCTTTTTTACGTTGTGGCATAAATTGTCCAACATATGGTATTGCTGTGCTACGTTTTGCAAATTTTTTGTTATAACTATATCTCAAGAATTAATGGACGAAATTCCATGAAATTTCAGATTCCGTTAGGTCTTGACATAAATAGATGCTTATTAGGTTTTAGTATAAATTACCCAACATGAGGCACTACTAAGTTCATTTTCTCAGAATATTAATTAAATTTTGCGTTTTAGGCTCGTCGGATACCAGAATCTCATTAGGCTAGGTCAAATGTTCGAGGAAATTCGATAGTGGGTAACTTTGGGGTCACCACTTTTTTTTTTTTTTTTTTTTTTTTTTTTTTTTTAAAATATTAAAATTTACTTATGCGATAGAAGGAAGTTTTGGGATTGACACATCCAACTAGTTTTAGATAAGTCATACTTTCTATGAATTTATTTCGATTATTATTTTACAGCTATGTATCATATAAAATGACTGTATTTTCTGGAGAATGGTGTTTCCCGATAATTATTTATTCATTTTTGAAAAGATATCAAAAAATTACTAGTTTTTCGTATCATTATGAAACCCAGTGTAGTAAATTTAGTAACTGAAGATGCTTCGGAAGCAAGAGGTAAAAAAATTAAAAAAAAAAAAATTGTATAAGTATTTTTTACAGTATATATTTTTAATACTATTAACATATACACAAATTCTTTTAATTTTATGTCAAAGAATGATACATAAATATGTTTCAATGTTTGTAAAAATTAATTGAACTTTACAATTATAGAAAGGTTTTCTAACATTTATGACCGGTTGAAGGGGAACTGTCCCCTTAATAGAGTTATTTATCATATTTATATATATATTTAAAAAAAAAAAAAAGTGTACAAATTTTGAAATTTTTTTCAAATTTTTTTTTTTAAATGTATCTATTATTTTTTCAAAAAAGAAAAATGGCTACAAAACGGATTTAAATTTTGTGCTAGCAATTTCAACTAGAAAGTTTCCTCAAAAAGTCCGTTACTGAGGGTATCACCCTACAACCGAAAGGAAATAAATATAGCTCCAACTTTTGGAGTGAGTGAAAAAAAGCGATAATAACGCAGAAAAGAAGACAGCAGAATCGGAATAAATGACAAGAGACAATCTGCATTTAAAACTCGGCTTTCTTTCAACAATAATGAAAGGATGGCATAGCTAAATTTGGACCATTTGAGAACTTTTGACGAAATCCGCAAGGACGGAACAAATTTGTCTGCGATATCATGTAATAATTTGCGGATGCAGAGATGTCGACTTATCAAAAATAAAAGCCAAGTCGTGTTTTTGGAGGGGGGGGGGGACTAAATCCTAAACTTATTTATTAATGAGCCAAAGGTTTTCGTTGCATTTTGAAATTTAATATAAAATCCAGTAATTCAAATACACGAGTGCGGTTTGAACTAAAAGGCTTTTAATAATGATGGGCTGTTCGGCGGGTCGAGCAAAATTTAATTTCGCTAACAATTAGAAATTAATCGTTAATTTTTCATTATAATAAATGATTAAGGGGGTCCGGGACACATTATAATTAATTTTTATTTATCGAATTAAAATTTTGATTTTTTTTTGTGATTTGATGGTTAACCATATTATTTGTTAACAAAATCACATGATAAAGCTTCTCATAATTTAAAAAAAAACTAAAATTTTAAATTTTATCAAAAAAGTGGAGTAATTTAAAATTGTTATAACTGAAAAAAATATTTATAGAATTTTCAATTTTTTAACATTTAAATAAACAAAAATATATTTCAAAAATATAAGTGTTAATTAATAATAGTGTTCAAAAATATAAGTGTTAATTTTGATTCAGCATTCTTAAAAATACTAATTTTAAAAAAAAATTAAAAATATTTAAAGCAAAAATTTGAAAAAAAAATGATGTAACATTTATTTTAAAAAAATCATATTTTCAAAAGTAAATATTTTTTTTTTCAAATTTGCAGAATCAAATTTAAAGTAAAATAATCAAAAAAGACATGTTCCAAGTTTGAATAACTTATTTTTAACGGTTCTTGAGTTATAGCAATTTAAATCCGAGAAAAGGTGACAAACAAATCATGAAGAAAAACGTATTTTCACAAGAAGTCATTTCATGACAGCCATAGCTTGAAAGCTAGGTTTTAAATCCAAACCAAAACGAAAAAATTAACATATCCTTTTCTAATTAAGATAGAAACATGATTTAAACGTCATTTTAAGCATAAAAAACCAGAGAAATTTTTAATGCTATAAAATTCTTTTAGAAAATCTGTAGATATTTATGTCCCGGACCCCTTTAAAGATTAAATTAGTTTCTATCATAGTTTTGATTAATGACTGAAATTTCAATATTTTTTCTCATTAAAATTTTAATCTATCCTTTGATTAACAATTAAATCAATCATTAACATTTCGTTAATCATGATTAAAAATAAAATCATATACTTTTCAATTGGAACTGTTTAGGAAATAAACTTGTATCTTCTATATGCCTTTGTCTGTCCTATTCATCTCTAAGCCTGGATATTTTTATTAAAATAAAGGGGGGTTCGGGATTTTTTATTCATTAAGCTAAAATTTTGATTTTTTTTTTTTTTTTTTTTTATGTTTAACTATATTATTTGTAAACAAAATCGCATGATTAAACTTCTCATAATTGTTTTTATTTAACTTTAAACGTTAAAAAAAAAAGTAATTTAAAATTGTTATAATTCGGAATGTTATTTTTAGGATTTCATTTATTTACTAGCTGTTCTGCCCGGCGTTGCCCAGGTTCATCAAAAAATAGCAAGAATTGCGAAAAAACTTTAAAAATCATAATAAAAACCTCGAAAAATTTAAAAAATGCTGCACGAATTTGTCTAAAATTCGTTGAAAAGAGATGGGCTAGAAAATTGAAGCTGGATTATTTTTACTAATGTGGAAAAATCTTACAAATCGCAAAAAAAACATTAAAAATCTCATAAAAATATAAAACAAAATTCAAAAATTGTGTTTCAAAATTCGAATAAACTTTGAAGAAAGGAGATCAGAATTTTATAAATTCGGCCGAAAATTGAACCTCTAAAAAATCGAAGCAGGTCGCGAAGAAACGTAAATATCGCTTTAAAAATGGCAAAATTTTCAAAAATCACGGAACTCAAAATTTACTCTACTATGATAAATGTTTTGAATCTAATTAATTTGATAATATAAAAAGCATTTAAATACGAAAAAAACTGCTAAAAAATCGCAATAAAAATCTTTAATCGCACAGGAGAAAATTTTTCATATTAGCGAAGAAATTAAAAACCGAATTCCTTTTCCGTATCTAAAAAAAATCGCCGTAAACTCAAAAAAAAAAAAAAAAAAAAAAAAAAAAAAGCATACTGCATTAAAAATTGCTGTAGATCAAAATAAGAGAGCAAAACAATTACCGTAAAGTATAAAAGTTTGAAACCAAACTCTTATTAGTCTAGAAATTTAAGATCAAATACCTTTGAAAAATGTTTAAAAAAAAAAAAAAAAAAAAAAAAAAAAAGACTGAGAAAGCCCAAAAATTGCATTGAAAATTGTTATTAAAGTCGTAAAACATTAAACAATCCCTAGGGTAAAAATTCACTGTTATAATATAAAATATTGTAATCAAGAAATTAACCATATTAACCTAAAAAGTTTGAAATCGAAATCGATTTCCGGATGTAAAAAAAACCGCCACTGAACTTGAAGAATGGCTAAAAATTACATTGAAAATTGCATTAAAAATAGCTAAATATTTGGAAGTCAATGCTTAAAAAAATATTTAAATAAAAATAAGGGCGGGGGAGGGGGGGTTATGATCGAAATCATTCATAAATTACAAAATGTAGGCATGGAACGCCAAAATCATATTAAGAGATAAAACATTGCATTCGAAACATAACTACATTAAACAAAATGTTTGATATCAAAATTGGTTTTGGCCAAGGAACTTAAAAAAATGGCTAAAAATCGTATCGAAAACTATATTAAAAATCGCTGAATATTTAAAAGTCATGGCAGTAAAAATTTAATATTCAATCGAAAATATTGTAATCGGAAATAGTTCATGAATAAGGAAAAGTCAACACGGAACACCTAAAATCCCCCAAACTAACTAAAAATTACATTAAATATCGCATTAGAAATTGGCAAAATTCATAAAAGGGTGGAGAACAAATTGTACTATTTATGCTAAAAGTTAGAAACCGAAATTCTTTTACCGATGTCAACAATTGTCACAGAACTTGAAAAATCACTATAAAACAGATTAAAAATCAGTAAAATTCAAAAATCCGGACAAAATTTGCCATAGTAAGATAAACATTTATATTAAATTCCTGCAGACATAATTTACCACAATGGGACAAAACACTGAAATCTGAACTCTTTCATTTGTTAAAAAATATCGACACAAAACTTGCTAAACATTTTATGAAAATACACAAAAAATCTGAATAATTGATGTCAAAATTTACTACATTAAGCTACAAATTATTTAAAAATTTCTTTTCCAATTGTGAAAAAATCTCCGTGGACTCGAAAACATCGAAAAATTGTATTCAAAAATTCATTACAAATCGTTTCAAGTTTTAAAATAGCGGGGGTACAACATTTACATTAATAGAGTAAAATAGTGTAATCTGAATTATTTCTTAAATACGAATAAAAAAATCGGCGCAAAGCGTGACAAATAATAAAAGCATTGCTAAAAATTGCATTAAAAATCCCTAAATTTAAAAATTTGTAAATGAAGTGTAAATGTTTAAAATTAATTTCCTTTTCGAAATTTCAAAAAATAGCCGTGCGATTCAATAAAAACCAATACAAAACCATTGAAAAATTCATTAAAAATCGCTAAATGTAAATACATCCCGTGAATAAAAAAAATATTCTAGTCGTGTAAAACGTAGCAATCATTCTTTTTCACATGAATTACAAAAAAATCGACGCAGAACACAAAATATATCAAAAATCACATTGAAAATCGACAAAATTAAAAAAAGGAAAATGGTGAAATTTCCTATATCAGGCTAAAAGTTTGAAACTAAAATAATTTTTTTATTGTTAAAACACCACTGTGGTGAGGATCGAAAAAAAGAGTACTAAATCGCATTAAAAAGTTCATTAAAAACGCATTGAAAAATGCACTAAAAATCTTTAGTTATTTTTTAAATAGCAGTAATCAGAATTTCATCAAACGGATAAAACATTCTAATCGGAAATCTGAACTATTTGATTATCCGGTTGACCAAGAAACTATCTGGGTCAAACCATAAGATTAAACTACAATATTGGCGGATCGTAAATTCCATATTCACTTGACATAAACATGTTACATATGTTTGTTACGTCATCAAATGGTTTTTACTTCTTATTTTTATATGCATTTGTATTAATGTTTTTCTAAATTATCTCTTCTTTCATTATTTAACATAAAAATTACATCTATTTGCATAATTTGGCTTGTTTCACGATTGATATAATTTGGCGAAATTGGTCGACAGGATAATCACGTAGTAAAAGGAAATCCTTTATAGATAAAAAAAAATCGACACGGAACACAACAATTCTTGGAAAATCGCGTTAAAAATCTCTAAAATTATATTAGATTAAAAGTTTGAAATCAATTTTTACTTCCGAATATCAAAAAATTACCATAAAACTCGAAAAATTTCTAAAAATTGCATTGAAAAGTGCATTAAAAAACACAGGGGTCAAAATTTACTCTAATAGGGTAAAACGTTGTAATTGGAAATATCTCATGAATGACAAAAATCCGACATCAAATGCAAAAAATCTCGAAAAATCGCATTAAAATTAGCTGAAATTCATAAATCTTAACAGCTAAAATTTAATACAACAGCCTGAAAGTTTTAAGCAAAATTCCTTTTACTAATGTCGAATAATAGCGGCAAAATTTACATTAAATAATTCACTAAAAATCCAAACATCGTTGCACGAAATCCAAATAAATTATATTGAAAAGAGAACAAAATTCACTAATTTAGGTCGAAAGAATGAAACCGCTTTCCTTTTCGCTAATGTGGAAAAATCGCCTCTAAACCCACTAAAATTCGCATATGAATTAAATTTAAAAAACTGAAAATCGGCCTTCAAGGTGTAAAATTTCATACATAACTTCGTGCAGCGTTCTCTCCAGAGCATCGCCAGTACTTTAAAAATTTTAACATGCGTTATAAACTACCTTATAAAGTATAAAACAGATCTCCTTATTACATTTCCTAATTTTGTTCGCGTCCCTCCTTTCACGCACCTTGAAATGTGTCACACCATTCTTTGTTTACATTTTTTATCATGTATTATAAACCATTTTAAAATTTAAAATAAATCACATTGTTATATTTCCAAATTTTAACAAAATCGCGTTCTGTTAGTTCCATTTTTCACCACCAGCTAGCGCACTCTATCTTCAAAAACTTTATCAAAACGATACTCTGTTAAACAACCTATCAGGTGATATATTACTCGAGGGGGTATCGGTCATAAGCAAGAATTTAAGATATTTTATGAAATTGCCATTCGAAAATAGTGGTAACTAAATTTTTGACATTTTAGGTAAATTTCGCAAAAAAAAAAAAAAAATACTACTTATTGTATTCTCAACAGCTCAAGATTTTGATAGAACAACTATGAAAAAAATAGATGTTAAACGCAAAAAATCTTGAAAAAGTGTTAAAAATAACATCGAAACTCGCATTAAAATCGTTAAAATCTAAAATTCGAAACAAACACAAAATTTAGGGCTAAAAGTTTGAAACGGTTTTCTTTTTATCAATCTAAAAAAAAAGAGAGAGAAGAAACACTAAAAATCGCATTAAAAATTCGTTAAAAATTCAAAAATCGCTGTACAAATTCCGAATAAACTTTGCTGAAAAGAGAAAAAAAAATTGCTATATTGGGTTAAAAGAATGAAATCGTATTTCTTT
Organism: Maratus speculifer; assembly: GCA_964019185.1. Taxonomy (NCBI): domain Eukaryota; kingdom Metazoa; phylum Arthropoda; class Arachnida; order Araneae; family Salticidae; genus Maratus; species Maratus speculifer. Next base: position 252,201,049 of record OZ025298.1, read on the forward strand.
CACTAATGGGATAAAACTGCAAAAAAAAACGCTAAAAATCGCCTATAAAATTATAAAAAAAAATCTAATCAAAAAATTGAAAATCGGGCTTCGAGGTGCAAAACTACATGCATAAAAGTACCTTCCCTTCACATTTTGTAACTCTGCGTACAGCAGACTCTTCAGAACAGCGCTGACACACACGCAAACTTGTGTCTTTATTATTATAGATTTAAAAATACAGCGTTCTATTAGTTCCATTTTCCACCACCAGGTAGAGCACTCTATTCTTCAAAAACTTTATCAAAACCATACTCTGTTAAATAACCTATAAAGTGATATATAACTCGAGGGGGTAGCGGTCTTAAGCAAGAATTTAAGATAGTTTAAGAAATTGTTATTCGAAAATAGTGGTACCTAAATTTTTGACTTTTAGGTAGATTTCACAAAAAATACTACTTATTGCATTCTCAACAGCTCAAGTTTTTGATAGAACAGCTATGAAAAAAATAGGTGCTAAACGCAAAAATCTTTAAAAAACGTTAAAAATCGCATTGAAAATCGCATTAAAAATTGTTAAAATCTAAAAATCGTAACAAACACAAAATTTAGAGCATTAGGCTAAAAGTTTAAAATGATTTTCTTTTTATAAATCTCAAAAAATAGCCGCAAAATAAGAAAAAACACTAAAAATCGCATTAAAAATTCGTTACAAATTCAAAAATCGCTGTACAAATTCCGAATAAACTTTGTTGAAAAGAGAAAAAAATTGCTGTTTTGGGTTAAAAGAACGAAGCCGTATTCCTTTCACTAATGGGATAAAACCGCAAAAATAACGCTAAAAATCACCTAAAAAAGTCATTAAAAAAAATCTAAACAAAAAATCGAAAATCGGGCTTCGAGGTGCAAAACTACATGTAAAAAAGTACCTTCCCTCCAAATGTTGTAACTCTACGTGCAGCAGTCTCTTCAGAACAGCGCTGACAGACAAACATCCTTCTCTCTTTATTATTATAGAAGATTTATTTAAATAAACAGAAATATATAAGCTTTAATTTTGATTCAACATTTACAAAATTTATTTATTTAAATAAAAACTAAAATACTTAAAGCTAAAAAAAAGAATGTAACTTTTTTTAAAAAAAACATGTTTTCAAAAATAAATAAATGAATAAATATACATAAATAAAAACTAAAATACTTAAAGCTAAAAAAAAGGATGTAACTTTAAAAAAAAAAAAAAAACATGTTTTCTAAAATAAATAAATGAATAAATATACATATACAGTAGAACTCCGCTAATTCGGACCCCGTAAATCTGGATCTCCGGATAATCAGGATCGATTTGGTCATTTTTTTTTTTTTCAAGTTTGAGAAGCGAATGGCTAATTTCCATAATATTAGCTTGTTTCATCATCCTATTCTGAATTATATATAAAAAAAAAAAAAAATGAACTTTTTCTGAATTTTTTTTGGAAGAATTAAGCAAAGTAAATATTTTTACTGTCTGTAAATATTCAATAAGTTTAACATAAAGGTGATTTTCAGTAAGTATGTTTTATTTTATTTCCTTCTTTCTAAATCTTCAGATAAATCCGGATTCGGTCCGGTATCAATTAATCCGAATAATCGGTGTTTTACTGTACTTATATATATTAATTTGCTGATAAAAATTAAAGTAAAGCAATTGAAAAATACATGTTTCAAGTTTGAATCATTTAATTTTAACAGTTCTTGAGCTATAACAATTTAAATACTAGAATTTGTTAAAAAAAAACTCATAATGAAGAAAAACGCATAGTCACAAGAAGTCAATTCCGCATAACAAGCATTGTTTAGTTAGATTTTGAAATTAAACCAAAACGAAAAAGTAAATATTTCCTGTTCCAGTTAAAATAGAAATATGATTTAAACGTCATTTTAAACAGGGGAAAAAACTTTTTGATACAATACTTCTTTTTAGAAAATTTTAAGATTTTTTTTTATCCCGAACCCCTATAATGATTAAAATAATACTTTAAATTAAGTTTTGCATTATTTATTAATTATTTATGTTTAAATCAATCATGATTGGGTATAACCGTGCTTTAAAAGTTAAGTTATTTTATCAAGATAAAATGTTGATAAGTAAATGTTACGATGAAGGCTTTTCATTATATCAAATGATCAACAGTTATCGGAAAAACTATTTTTTTTTTCTGAAACAAATTACAATAACTTTATCGAAAATGCAGTTAACTGCAACTGCATACCTTGTTCTAAAAAATGGCGACAATAAGCTACTTTTCAGAAATAGTCACTACTTTGCTACTTTTAGATTTTGTGCAACAGATTCAATTAATACTCGAAATTGAGGGCACAGAATTAAAATTCTGCACGGGTCACTTTGTACTCCACCCGAAATTGAAAATTTTGTTTAAAGTCAACCCGCAACCTAATCCAAACTTGACCCCCCCCCCCCCCAAAAAAAAAAAAAAAAAAAAAAATTCTATTAAAGCATTTAAACGAGAATCCAGCCGAAAATCGAAGTGAAAGAAAATCAATCTATGTTTTATTACATTTATAGAAATGCAGTCTGTGATTGTATCTCTAACATTAATTTTATCTTTTTTGTATAAGAAATATAACAAATAATAATAATATTGTTCCTGAATGTATTGTGATAATATATTATTGAATATGCTGTTCAAATATATTGTTTTTTGACTAAACAAAATGTAGTTTGTATGTAACCTATACTTTATCCATTAATTTAAATATGGCGTAAAAATAAAAACACATGAATAAAATAAAACTGTACTTTTCGGTTTAATCTACAAAATCATCATCAAAAGTAAAATTTTCAAAAAAAAAATTTTTGATTAAAAAAATTACTCCTGATGATGGTAAAAAGAAGAAACCGAAACGTGGAGTTTTATTTTATTCATGTGTTTTTATTTCTAGGCCATCATTAAATTAATGGATAAAGTGTACGTTGCATAGAAATCTCTACTTTCTTTAGTAAGCTGAAACGTAGAGTTTTTATTGTTATTAATATTAGTATGTGTGTGTTTTTATTTTAGCATCATCATTAAATTTAAAAATAAAGCATATTAACGTATGCTTTATTTATAAATGTATGCTTGTATTTGAAATTTATGCCAGCATACAAATTCCAAGTAACTTGGATGAAAAATTTGAGGAATCTGATTCATAGTATTTCTATAATTGTATATTATCAAATAGGAAATTAATACTCTAAGTAATTAATTGTAAATTATAACTTATACATTCGAATTCGATTAATCTATAAATATTTTCCAGAAGTCGATTTCTATAAATTTCGAATATGTCCATACAAAATATCAGTTTTTTTCTCCCAGATAATTTTTGAGTCACTTTTAAAAACCAGTTGAACTATAGTTTGATAGACCGTACATTCATGAAAAAAGTAACTAATCTATTGAAAACTGTTAATAGATGTAATAAAAGTGTCAATTGTTTCTATTTTGTGGAACTTTTAACTAATTCACTTAAAGTTTTTTAATACCAATAATATTTTCTATTAAAAAGTAGTAAAACTTTTTCTAGTGATTTTGAAACTTACAGTGACAGATTAAACTTTAGAAAAGACCTCAAAAATTAGCCCAATTTTTAAAATGGAATGCATCGGAAACTAATAGAAATTTTGAAAAAGTTTATAAAATAGGCTATATGGAGGACCTAGATTTGTATTCTGATATAAAAAGTAAATATCTATATGGAAATAGTACGAATAAATTTTTTGGGGGATAAAAAAAAAAAAAAAAACCTGTGTTGAAATTAAAATAATAATAATAATAGTAAAATTAAAATGTAGCTAAGTATTTTTTGCCTCCTTCTCTCCCCCAAGCACTTTTTTTTACATCTACTGGAATGTGTAAGGAGGGAGTATTCATCAATGCTGCATATGCAAGATTTGTGGGCGAAATGCAAGAGGGAGCGTTTTAAAGCTTATGAAATCTATTACTATGCAATGAGAAATGAAATTCTTTCAAAATTCGGGCGAAAATTTTCACAACCCTGCATCATAATTAAAATCCGTTGTGGAACAAAAGTAATTCAAAGTGGTAATTACAGAAATAATAATGTTTCACAATTAAAATTTAAAGTACAAACTTTCTCTTCCTTGTTTAAATCTTATGATATTTTCACTCATATTTCCAAGAATTTGGTTTCTGGGAAGCTGAATAATCAGAATTGTGGATATGTTTGAGGACAAGGGTTTGGGGATCGAAATACAGCGCAACATGCAAACTTTTCAAAATCCATTTTGAAGTTTTAACTCTGAAAAGAATGTGAATTAAGCATATGAAACTAGCATAATTCGAAAACTAATTCGAATTTAAATGTTTTGTAAATTTCATTCCTTTAGATTGCAGATTCTAGATGTACTGTTAAAATGCATCTTCACTTTCTGAAATGATGAAAAATGGCATTGCATAATTTTACAGTCTCAAGGTAATTTCTCAACACAAATATAATCATCATTATTTACATAAATAATTGAAAAGTGATATCACCTTTTACTCTTTTAAAGCCATAGTTCTATTTATTAAACTTTAACACTATATATATATACATATACATTCGGCTCTCGTTAATACAAAATCGGATAAATCGAATCTTCGCTTAGTTCGAACTAAACATGAAGCTCCGAAATTTTGAATGGCAGAATAACGTTAAAAAATTTTATTTATTCGAACTCGATTTCTCTTGATTTCGTTTAATTCGAACTAACGAGAATTCAATTCTTTTCCATTCTTCCATACTTTCTCACGAACATCAGATCATTGAAATAATTTTCATTTTTTCCTTTTTGTTGGAATTATTCTGAACTAGTATACATATAATTCCATGCATTTGATATTAGCTTCTTAAGGAATCTAGGGTTAAATTCCATTTCTCTCTCCCCCCCCCCCCCCAAAAAAAAAAAAATAAATAAATAAATAAAGATCTCATGCAATGTAGACGCAACACATCGGAATGCTACACTATCAAGAATATTTATGAAAAAAGTTTCTGATTCGTCCAATTGTCGAGACTCGGGGGTGGAGGAAAAGCAAAATAATTTCAAGTTAATTATCTTTTTATAAAAAACACGTAATTCCGGCCATATATTCTTTTAATCTGCAAAACATGTTTCACTGCAATCAGGTTTCATTGAGACATTCGGTTTCATTATCTCTTAGTAAGAAAGACCCCATGATCTCTATAATATAGTTCTGATTTTATAAAATACTGCTTTCTTTCACTATAAAAGTCTCCTTCTTCTTCTTCTTCTTTTCTTTTTCTTTTTTTTTTTTTTAAATAAGATTTAAACGCATTTTACTTAATGTTCAAGGTCATATAGTTATTAGTCAAAAACTGCTAAGTTCAAATCCCTTTTTTGGGCTTAGTTTTGTTTGTAGAAATCTGGAGCTCGCTTGAATGTTGAAGTCTCGATCTATACTTCACCTTCATGGGGAGCAAAAAAATATTGCACGTGACACGTGTAATTTTAACCAAAGCCGAAAATTTTATTTGCAGACAACCCACAAATTAATTTTTGCCTTCTAGTTCATAACCTTGAAACTCACTCACAGACAAAAGTAATGAATTTTCCCAAAATCGCAAGAATTTTTCAACCATTGATTGAAAAAGAATAATTGCTAACAAAGAAATTAAAGCAAAGCTTAGATTGACTCTTTTTTTACGTCATTTAATCTTTTGATTTATATATACATCAAAAAGTTTTCAACAAAACTATCAAACTATCTAACCCGTTAGGAAAAAAAATGTCTATATCACAATATGCCTTTGTTATTTTCAGTTTATTACATACACTATATAAAGGATTATGAAGTAGTACATTATGATTTTGATATTTGATTTTTTTCCAACCTTTGACATTTGTTTCTTTTTTACTTCTTTTTATTATTATTACTTGACTGATAGAGTATGTGGCAAATATAATCATAGATACGTAAGTACACTCAGAACGTCACATTAAAATTAATTAAACCTATGGGAAACTGCGTTTTATTAATATTATATTTTTTATTAATTTTCTTCGTAACTCAATTAGATATTTTCCTTTGGATTATATGAAGTCTATATTCGACCTCATATTTATCAACGTTGATGTGATAAGGACATTTAGAGGGCCAACAAAAAAAAAAAAAAAAAAAAAAAAAATCAAAGAATATTAATAATATTTGAGATCACCTTGCAAATTAAAATGCACGAAATGCTCTATTGCTGATGAGTACAAGTTTGTGGATACTGTACAGCATGTTTGCTGAATTGTGTAAGAAAAGCACAGTATTCAAGGCGATATAACGAATTTTATAAAAAGTAAAAATATTATACCATGCAGTGTTTTCAACGAAATGTAACACAAGTTTAAGAAAACTAGTCAGATGTGGCAATCCCAAAACTTTCTTCTATCTTGTGCATATTAATACTTCCTGACAAATGTAGCATAAACCATTTGGTTTAAACCACCCGTTAGGTGGTTTTTAAACCAAAATCTAGTCAGCAACAACTTAATGTCAACTTATAACTGAATTTCAAGTTTGATGAAAATCCGTGCATTACTTTTTGAGATAGACTTATTGCAAAATCTTTTTAAAAAATCTGCATAACAGCGCCACGTGTTGGGTGATGTACACGAAAAACTAATCAAAATCAAATTTTTATCAGGTACTAACTAAATCTGAAGTTTGATTAAAACAAATGCATTAGTTCTTGAGATAAATTTATTGCAAAATCGTGAAAAATGCAGCATTTCAGCGTCATCTATTGAACGATTTACAACAAAAAGCTAAACAACACTAATCTATATCAGTGACTAACTGAATATGAAGATTTAGAAAATTTCGTACATTAGATCTTGAGATAGAGCTATTGCAATATCACGGATAATGCACCATGGCAGGGCCATTTGTTGGGCGATTTGCACCAAAACGTAATCAGCAACATATTATATCAAGTACTAATTGCATATAAAGTTTTATGAAATTCCATGCTCTAGTTCTTAAGATATGACTATTGTGAATAATGCAGCATAGTAACACCACCAGTTGAGCGATATACACCCAAAACTAATCAGATCTAGTTTATATTAAGGTCTCACAGAACCTAAAGTTTTGTAAAATTGCATGCAATAGTTCTTGACATAAAACTATTGTGATAATCACGAATAATGCACCATAGCAACACCACATGTATAGTGATTTGCACCAAAACGTAATCAGCACCATGTCATATCAAGTACTAATTGAATCTAAGGTTTTATAAAAATCCATGCACTAGTTCTTGAGATTTGGCTATTGTGGAATTTGTGAATAATGCAGCATTACAGCGCCACCTGTTGAGCGATGTGCACCAAAAGCTAATCAGATCTAATTTATATCAATGTCTAACAGAATCTACAGTTTTATGTAATTCCATGCATTAGTTCTTGAGATAGAGCGCCTACAAAATTTTTGTCACATACAGACAGACTCACAGATTCACAGACCAGACATTTTGTAAAAACATGTTTTTCGCGTTCTCTGACCCCTAAAACGTATAAATGCGTCGAAAACCGGAATTCGAAATTTTCACGAATCCAACACTTTTTTCTAGTAAAGATAAAAAAAAGTAAAAATAGAAAAGTATAGTAGAAATAATACAGTGAAATTGAAATATAAATATATTAATTATTTTATGAAATATGAGCAATTATATGAAATAATTTTTATCTGAGCATGTACGAACGATAACAAAGTTTTATTTTTACATGTAATAGTAAAATCTAATTAGCAGCTCTTAAAAAAAAAAAAAAAAAAAAAAAAATTCTGCAGATTTGTAGATTTTGCCATTGCAGAATTCAGTTTCGCCTCCGATTGGAAAATAATAAAAAAAATCGATAAAGATCTTTTAGAAGGGCGACCCCGTTTAGAATGCAATGCACTAACTTCATTTTTCTTGTATTTATCAATATAATAGCAAACAGAACGGCGTGAAATACCCAATTGATTAGCAATTTCTCTCTGAGACATTGGAATTGCGGAATAATAAAGAGATACAATTTGACGTGCTACTTTTTCATTGACTAGATTCATCAAAAACGGATTTTTTCTTTAGTTTAAACGCTTTTTTATAGACTCTGAGAAAAAGGAAATGCATTTTAACAATAAAACGAGTCGAATCCCGTCGAATTAAAAGACCCGATCGATTCGGTTTTTAAAAAAGCAAAAGTAACATTATTGAATCAATGTATAATAAATATATTTCCAAACTTAATGTCAAGTTTGCCAGTTACAATTTTGCATGCAAATATTCGCACATCTTCAGTTAAAATTGTAATCTGAGTGCCGGCAAAATTCAGAAATTTTATTTTATACGCACTCACAGAAAAATAATTTTATTAAAAAAAAAAAAAAAAAAAAACTAATTTCATCTTTACTATGACATTATTTTCACTAACTGAAGTTATCTGAAAGTAAAATCTCAATCTCAGTGTCCATAATGAAAAGAAATATTGAAATGTAATATCGTTATGAGTAAAAATGCGATGTTTTAAATAGTGACGCCATTTTCTCTTCAAATGTTTTTTAAAAGTTACTGTTATTAGTAATATGAAAAAGGCATCCGAAATAATAATCTCCATTTATTTGGTTGCTGAATGACACCATTTTCCTCATTTGAAATTTTTCTTATTTTGCTTTAGACATTAATTTTTATCATAAATTATTTTCTGTTATTTTATTTACATTATTAATATTATTTCACAGTAAATATTTTTTTTTTTTTTTACCTCAATTAGTGCATAATTATACGCAATCTTTTTATTGTGGTTAAATTTTACGAAAACAATTGACTTTTTTCTTTTAAATGCGAGGACATGTTCACTAATGAAATAAAGCTTCTGATTGGTGGAAAGTGATATTGGAAAATAAATTTTTATTATCGAGAGAAAAGCTAAACTGAGTTGCCTCCATTTTGAAGAAATATCGTAAAAAGCATTTAAAATTAAAAATAAAATATAAAAATGGAAATAAATTAAAAAATAGCTAAAATGGGCACAACTACAAATAAATAGCTTTCATTTAAAAAAAATAATTATCAAAATCGGTTGAGTAGAAAATTCAGGGCCGATGACTAAAAAAACAGCCAGGTCTTTTAAATATATAGATTATACGAATGTCTCGTTTTAATGGCCAGATTATGAAAAAGTGGGCCAAAATTTTTGACACATCACTTTTTAGCTTGTCTGAAAGAAATAGCATTGAAAGCTAATAAAAAAAAAAAAAAAAAAAAAAAAAAAAAAAAAAAAAAAAAATCAATCAAATATTATGAAAATTTAGAAAAATATCGGCGGTAGGAGTGAGATGATATTTAATTGTTTTCTAAAAGGTCCTGAAGGATATAGGGATTTTCCACACATTGTTCATTTTAATTTTAATTTTAATTTTCTATTTATTTTAGGAGACCTACCAATACGAACCTATTCCATGATAAAAAGGAGTATCAAAATCGTAGCAATTTTAGAAATCTACAGATTGATATTCGTTAAATATTAACTTTTTACTAAAAGTCATAGTAAACAAAAACTGACAAATTCTGGAAAATCCCTTATTCTGGAAATCCCAGTTGCCTTTGGAGAGCAATTAAAAGTCAGCTCACTCTATCGACGACATCTTTCTAAATGTTTGACAATACATGTATATACATATTTCTCCACCCATAGTTGCTCCACAGATTTGACTATTAAATTAAGCAAAAAGTCGTTGTTATCGTTCGCGCATGAGCATGTAAAAATGTATTTCATACAACTGCTTACACTTCAAAAAATATTTAATATATTTACATATCAATTGCAATATACTGTTTCTACTACATTTTGCCAATTTTATTGAAACAGGTGTTAAATTTGGTTGAAATCACTGCCTGATATAAGCTAAGTCGTACAAGATTTTTCGTTAATTTTTGAAAAGAAAAATAGCTATATCTCCTTGTATACAGGGTGAGTCATAAACACCGAAACAATAGGCTATCTTCTTAAATATTGCCCCAAGACCCATACTTCCAATTGGAAAGTTTCATAAAAAAGGTGCATTTTTTTATAAGATAAGTTGCAACTCCATGGGGGGTTTATTTTAATAATTACGAAAATTAAATTTTTACACGGCCTCCCAGAGGAAAAAACTTCCAGTTAGAAAAATTTTCCTTATCCATTCCTGAATTGAGCAAAAAAGAAAAAATCATCTCGATATTTTCTAAACTCAGAGAGTTATGGCAATTTTAATAAATCGTGAGATTTCAAGGGATCAGACACAAATTGAAATGCATGTAATTGAAGAAACAATGTTGCTGTAATGTGTCAAGGAAACATTTATTTTATTTATTTATTTATAGAGTAAGAATTTTGAAAGTTTTGTGATGGTTAACCATATAATTTTTAAGCATTATAACATCAGATTTCATAATAAAATATTTTTTTTTTCAGAAAATTTAGAGTAAATTAAAATTGTTATAACTCAAAATATTATTTGTCGCGTTGAATTTTTTTCTTTTGATTAAATGAAAATGTCTAATTTTCAATTTTGATTCAGCATTTTAAATAATATATATATATATATATATTTAAATAAAAGTATTCAAAATAGCAATATAAAAGAGATTGAATTTTTTTGTGTACAAATCATATTTTTAAAAGTAAATTTTCTGAGGTGAAAACTTCTTTCGGCGCGTTGGGCGTTTCTTTCTTTTTTTTTGGGGGGGGGGGGGGGAGAGGGATGTTAAAAAGCTATTGAACTCGCTAGACTGTTACCGTAATCGACGGTTATTGACTTATGTCAGTTTAAAAATGAGAAATACAGAAATAAAAATATTTGATGCAGAAAAGTGAATTTAGTTTTAAACAAAGATGGACTCCTAATGTTTAAAGGCTTTTTAAAAGTTTCTAGGTGATTAACTCCGTCCTGTATAGTTTCGATTTCAGATTTTGTTTAAGTTTTGCAATTCTCACTTTCTTTAATTACTGTTTAAATGCGTCAGTGTATTTAAACCTCACTTTTTATCATGTCGATTTCAATTTTTTCATTGTTTTGGCCCTGTCAACTTCATATTTTTCTTGTTAAAAATGCTATTGCACGATGCGTAAAAGGTGCCTCTAATTACGGGCAACACTAGGCGTATAATTCTGGAGATATAGCTATTGCGGAAATCGCAAAAAAGCCTGTACAGTAGGGCCACCTGTTAAGCGATTCACACCAAAAACTAATCCGTACCAATTTATATCAAGGACTAAGTAAATATAATTTTTTATCAAATTTCGTGGATTAGTTCTTGAGATAGGCGCTCACAAAATTTATGTCATATACAGAGATACCGGAACAATGTCTCACAGACAGACATTTTGTAAAAACATGTTTTTCGGTATCTCTGAGCCCTAAAACTTGTGAATCTATCGAAAATCGGAATTCAAAATTTTCATGAATCCAATACTTTCTTCTTGTAAAGGTAGAAGAAAATAAAAATAGGTTTAAAACCATCATAAATTTTGAAGCTGAACAGTAAAAAGTAGATTTTTGAAAATATTTCGGTATAATTTATTAAAATATATTTCCAATGATTCCGTTAATAGAAGTATCATTATCGCTATTACTATTTTTATTAAACTTATTGCCTGCGGCAATAAGTTTGTAAGACACTTTTAATGAGAGTTTAATTAATATCACTTAATTTAATAATTCTTTTAATGTTTCGTTTAATGTTTAATAAGACGGTCCGGGCAATGGGTCGTGCCAGTTACGAGGCTGGCGCCAAGCTCGAGATATTGCAGACATCTAGCATATTTCAAAGAAGTTTAAAGCAAAAACCAATACGCTTTTATTTTATATCTAAAAGTTAAACTATTGTCTTTGATCGACATTTAATAATGCGTAAATGTATGGTCGATCCCTAAATTGTATTTCAAATGAACTGATATCGCTGTGCTCAGAGGTATGCTTAAATGTGTAAGTCACGAATTTTGGAAAATTTTGGATTTTAATATCTTTCGGAGATTTGTAGATATCGAGATGATTTTTTTTTTTTTTTTTTTTTTTTTTTTTTTTTTTGCTCAATTTAGGAATGGATAATGAAAAATTTTCTATTTGGAAGTTTTATCCTCTGGGGGCCGTATAAAAATTTAATTTTCGTAATTTTTTAAATAGACCCCCCATGGAGTTGCAACTTATCTTATAAAAAAATTCACCTTTTTTTATGAAACTTTGCAATTGGAAGTATGGGTCTAGAAGCAATATTTAAGGAGATAGCCTATTGTTTCGATATCTATGACTCACCCTGTATAAGTGCTATTCTTACAAAAATAAGAGGACATGTTGTACAGTATCCACATATTTGTACAGGGGGAGCCCAATCATCCCCGAAAAGTGAAGACAGAGGGGGAAGGATGATGACGTAGTATGGTTCTCCTGGTTCTCCTAGTGTGAGGATAGGATAAGGAAAATCGTGGTTTTGAATGTGTTTATTTGGTCGTATTTTATTTCAATACATGAAATTTCGTATGAAAAATTAAAATTTTAAAAAGGGTTAATAAATTAACTAGAATTTAAATGATTGTTTTTTTTATTTTGAGTTAGTTGATTGCATTAGTTGCATTACAAAAGCATCTTAAATAGATTTAGTTTATCTATCGTTAATATCACAATAAGCAAACTAGAGATGCGCCAAAAGCGATTTTTGACATCGATTTAACTTTGCACTGGAAATGCAAAATTCAGCTAATATTTTAATTTCAAGATTAATGTTACTTTCGGACACAGACGGGTTAAAATAAAAATAAGATGTACTTTTTTTTTTTTTTTTTTTTTTTTTTTTTTTTAAGAAAGAAAAAGAAAGAAAGAAAGAAAATCAAGTATTTAAAAAAATAAAATGCAGGTAATTATTATATAAATTTTACACTATAGGCAGAAATATAAATAATAACTTATTTCTAAACATTGAACTTAAAAAAATAAATTGAAGGTTTTGCAAGTACAAATTTAAAATAAATATTTTTTCTTTATTCGATTATTTTATTATTTTTTTTTATTTTTAGGTTCTATAAACAATTTTTCTAAATTCTGAAAACAGATATAAAATTCATTGCTCTACGTTTTAGCAAAACGACTAATACATGTTGATATTTATATCATAAAATTTCGTCTAAAAAAATATATATATTATTATAAAAAAAAAAAAAAAAAAAAAAAAAAAAACGACGGTTTGCATGATTTAAACCTATTGGTTTTAACCATGGTTTAAACCGCGGTTCAAACCAACTGGTTTTTTTCCTCCCAAAAAAAAAAAAAAAAAAAAAAAAAAAAAAATTGGTTTTTTAAATGACATTTTCTTTTTTTCTTCATAATTTACGTGTTTCAGAATATTGGATATAAATAATTTCAATTTTAACCCTTTATTTCATCAATAAGCATTGGTTATAGTGAGTTTAGTTTTTTATATATAGGATTAAAATCAGTATATGCATTGGTGAACATATTTATTTCTCTAAAAAAAAGCTTCAAAAATGTGAATTGATCAAATATAAAATATATTAAAAATATTCAATATAAAATATCTTAGTTTTTTGAAAAATGCAGTTTATTTGACGCAATTAATAACATAACACAATCCATAAGATTTCAAGCTGTAAAAGAAATCCCAAGTCTTAATTGGGGAGGTTATCTTAAGCATTAAAATCAAAATATGAAGCCGAATAAGAGAGTTTTCAAAGATTGGGTACTACTTATAGCATTTTAATATTATTTATTTTTATTTATTATTATTATTATTATTTTTTTTTTTTTTTTAATGTTAGTTATTTGCTGAATCTATGACCAAAAACGTTGACTTCTAATTGTCACTCAAGAAACAAAATCCAAAGAAGTATTTGAAATTTATTATTTGAATGACTGTGGAAAAAAATATTTTATTTATCAAACTATTTTCAAATGTTTATTATTAGTAATCAAAAGATTGTTTATAAAGATTTAAAGAGTATCAATGCTTCACTGTATACAGCAGTTTATTCTTAGAGCATAAGGCAGTTTGCTAATACTGTTTAAATTAAAATATGAATTTCTTGAATTTTCTACATAAATTCACTGTAAATATTTAATTTAAATTATTTTAAAATGAAGTTACACAACTTATAACCCATTAATGTCTATTTTTATCAATAAATATGCATGTATATGTAATAAAGGATGCTTTAAAAAAACCCCAGTTTAAACAAAATAAACCGGGTTTTTTTTTCCTCGAAAAAACAGGGTTTTTTCCAAACCGTGATAAAAACAGACATTATATTGTAAGATAATTTTAACACTTCTAAAAAAAATGATAAATTTTCATTCTTCAGGAAACCGATGAAACAAAACATTTTTATCTTTATTTCGATAGGTATTCTTGCAAGTAGCAATTGCACAAAAAAAGCATTTTCAGATCGGGTTTATAACACTTTTAATTCACAAATATGTAACTTTAAGCAGCCTTTTAAACAGAAACTAAGATCAACAACATTTGATTTGAGAAAACAATATTTGATTTTTAGAACCCTTTTCTGTGCAATCGCATAAGAAAATGACCATCTAACACTTACTTATCTCTTTTGAACGGGAACCAGCTGACGTCACACGGAGCTTCCTGCTTTGAGGGGGTGGGTTCAAAGTGGCGAGGGACTCTTCAAAGGGATGGGCTAGCCCTTGTATCTCTATAGCCCTGATATTTGTATTCTGTAGCGATATGCTATTTTTTGCAGTTTAATGTAAAGGTTACAGAGGAATCCAAAATATTATTATTTTTCCTTGATTTTTTATCGGCCCCGTATTTCTCCTTTTTATTAAATGAACATTGATAAATTTGAAACTAAACATATTCTTTATAATCCCGAAGTTCCAGAAGAATCCGACAAGTACTCTCTAAAACCTCAATTACAAAATAACTCACGTTGAGTCAAAATCCACTCATCTCGGGATTTGAAAGTCAGCTTCTCGTAACAAGTTGAAACAACTCGAGTGAACGAGTTGTTTTTAAGCAATTTAAATCAAGATGAGTAATTTAAGTAAACAATTTAAATTAAGATGAGTAAAACGCATAGAAAACAACTCATAACAAACACACTTAGATAACGCATAACTCAAACAACACATAAACGATTTTCACGATCCAATAAATTATAGCTCTTTCCTGAGAAGCCAAAACCACTCTTTCGTTTTAAGAGGATATATTTTTAAATATAACATATAATAAATTCAGCTCCTCAGTGTATACTAGATGTTAAAATTTTTTAATTAAAATTCATGTACTACTTACAACTAAAGTAGAATTGATTTCCTACAGTTTCGAACAATAAAACTTGTTCATGATCAGGGAAACATTAGGAGATAAAACTAACACGTTAGTTACACAGTTCACATAATACAATACTAAAAGCAAAAACCCGCCTTTCTTTTGAAGGAAATCCAAATTCGCATGTGAATACAGCAGTGGCGCCATCTACAGTGTAGAGATCAAATTAAAATTCATTCGAACTTTATTTCTGTTTTTAGAAAGTCTATCCAAGCACTAGGCATAAAATAGGATAAATTATCGTTACATAGTTGGTTATTCCATGTTATAATTTCTATTGATTCACGAATTTTAGACTTACGGGGGTTCGTTTGCCGAGAAATAATTCTTGCGTTGTTATAATCAATTGATTTTATGATGATAATTTATCCTATTTTATGCCGGCCCCACCAGTGGCCGCGAGGTTCTGACCTCCAAACTGGTAGACGGTAGGTGCTGGGTTCGAACCCAATCGCGACCGTCGGCCTAACTGTTCGAAGTTTTCCGTGGTTTTCTTCGAACCTTGCGTAAATACGGGTTAGGTTCCCTTAGAAAGACCCCCACGGAGGGCAACCCACCCCGTAGGGCCTATATCCCATAGCGTAGATAATCGGCCGACAAAAATACACCAAATACACCTATTTTATGCCTAGTGCTTGGATACACTTTCTAAAAACAGAAATAAAGTTCGAATGAACTTTAATTTGATCTCTACACTGTAGATGACGCTACTGCTGTATTCACATGCGAATTTGGATTTCCTTCAGAAGAAAGGCGGGTTTTTGCTTTTAGTATTGTATTATGTGAACTGTGTAACGTGTTAGTTTTATCTCCTAATGTTTCCTTGATGATGAACAAGTTTTATTGTTCGAAATTGTAGGAAATCAATTCTTTTATTATATGTTATATTATCAAACAGTGTAATTGGTCCTCCCTCCTCAGGGGCGTAAACCACCCTAGTTGCGTAGGGGGGTGTAGGCTCATAAATTTCCGACTCCAAGAAGGAAAATTTCCGAGTACTATGGCCAACCTTAGGACTAATATATATATATATATATATATATATATATATACAGTCGGCTCTCGTTAATTCGAATTCTTCGGGACCACAAGAAATGTTCGAATTATGGAAAGTAAGAGAAAAAAAACATGTTTAAAGGGATACTATTTAAAAAGAATTAATGTTATAATATTTTTAAAATATATTTCGGTTGTTATCATTAAAATATGATTTAATATTAAATTAAAATATATAAGTACTTAAACTGATTAAAGTTTTTGGAATAAGTAGAAACTAAGATAGGGTGGAGATGTTATTGATGGACACACAGGGCACTAAAAAAGAGGATAGCAAATGCATAGGACTATATGTATACTTGTTCAGAACAATTCTGACAAAAACAAAAGAAAGAAAATTATTTCAAAGATCTGGATTCCGGGAGAAAGTAAAGAAAAAGGAAAAAATAGGAGTTTCGTTAGTTCGAATTAAACAAAGTCAAGAGAAAATGAGTTCGAATAAACGAAAATTTTTAACGTTATTCTGCAATTGAAAATCGGAACTTAATGTTTAGTTCGAACTAAACATTAAGTTCCGATTTTCAATTGCAGAATAACGTTAAAAATTTTCATTTATTCGAACTCATTTTCTCTTGACTTTGTTTAATTCGAACTAACGAAACTCCTATTTTTTCCTTTATATATATATATATATATATATATATATATATATATATATATATATATATATATATATATATATATATATATATATATATATATATATATATATATATATATATATAACTCTCAAGATAATTATGACTTAGTGTATCGAGTTAGTCAAATAATCTTATGTTATTATTAGTCTTATATAACCATATATTTTTCCCATTATTAGAAGGTCTCCTGATGAGATACAATAATCGTACCACCCGAGAGGGTCACGGGTAGTGCTTAGTACGAATAAGCAGTCACAAAGCTTTCAAAAGATATATCACGTGAAAGGTGCCGGTTAAATTTAGAAAAGTGGTCGACCGTGATATATCGCAAGAGAGATGTAGACCATATTTTGAAAATTGTCATCCCTACCAGAATAGACCCTTCCCCTTACTGATTTTCATATATTATAAATAATATTTATCTGGGGCCCCGTAAAAAAACCCGAACTAAAATGATAAAACGCTACAATTTCGAAAAAAATCGAAAATTGTCCTTCGTTAGGGAAATAGAATGGGGGTCAGCGGGAAGAAAGAAAGATTTATAATATGAAAGAGTGATCTGAAGGTTTTTCTATGATAAGTCACATGATGGGTCCAAAAAAGTATGGAATTTTTCCACCCCACTTTAACCTCCTCGGGGGGTGGAAATTTTAAAATATCGCTGAAACACATATTTAATTGGTTTTTAATAATTTTATTCACTGCCGTCTCACGCTTTAATTTAAAAAAAAAACAGCTGAGATGCGCCAAATGTCCAAAATTTTTCGACCTCCTTCCTTTTTTAACCCCCTTATGGGGAATTTCTGAAATCGTTGGATTATGTGTTTGATAATTTTTTTAGTAGATTTATTTTCTGAAATTCTACGCTCCCACCATAAATATTTGCTGAGATATGGCAAATTGTTCCAAAATTTTTGACCCCCCCGCCACTTGTCCCTCTTAGGGGGATAATTTAAAAAATTCCATCTTAATGCACGCTTACATCATAAGAAGTACTCTCCAATTTTTGAGCTGTAAGTAAAAAAATGATTTTTTTTTTTTTTTGGGGGGGGGGATATTTTAGAGACAAAAATTTGTCAAAAATATGGCATTTCTTAATATAAAGTTTAATTGTTTCTAACAACAAAGTTTAAAGCAGCGTAACAATTTGGTGATACCCATCATTTTTCCGATTAAACAAAATTTAATAGCATTAATAAAAATATTAAAAAATTGAATACAATTGATTCAGGAAAAAGAAAACGAACATATTATTTCTGAGAGAAGTAAACTCGTATAAGATTGTAAACTAACCAGATTATTTTGAGATAAAAATTCAAAGTATTTGGGTATTTTCAATTTTCATCCTGTATCATATAAATTTCTTAAGCACTTTTTTTAAATCAATCAAAAATTATGTAACAAAGTAAATAAAAACAGTTTCACTATTTAATTTTTTTAAAAATAAAATAAAAAACAATTTCACATTTTTATTTATTTTTTATTTTATTTTATTTTTTTATATATAAAATAAAAAGAAAACTCAAAATTAGTTAGTAGGAATAATTAAAACCATAATTATTTTCAATTAAAGGTAAAATTTGTATGGAGTGGAAAATATCCAGATTTTGATATGGAAAAATACAAAATATTTGTATTTCAGTTTTGAATTTTCATCGGATACTACCTATTACCTAAATTCTGTGATACATATTTCTAACTAAATTTAAAGTAAAAAAATAGACGTTTCTTCACTTTAATCAGTATATCTTAAAATTTCGACAGTAAACTAAAAGCTTTCCGACAGTAAATCAATACAGGATTTCGATATCTCGAAGCCAAAAGGCACAGGAAAATAAATCGAAATATCAAGCTTTCAATCAAAATATCACGATTAAAAATAACATTAACATTGTTAAAACATGTACATAATTTTTTTTTTTTTTTTTTTTTTTTTTTTTTTTTTTTTTAAATATCGAGGTTTTTGAGTACACAATGTTTGTAAAATCAAAACTTTTCTGAATAGTTTTATCAGAAAAATAAAACCCTATATATTAATAAATTGTATTAATTAATTAGTAAATTGAAGTAATTAGTAAATTACCAGTTAGTTAAATTAATTAATAATAGTCCCAGCTAAGAATAAATTTGTTTTCTTCGTTCTAAATTGTTTTTTATTTTTCTAATTAGAAACTGCAAGTGGAAATAAATCCGATTACGAATAAAATTTTATAGGTTTTCTTCGATCTAACTTGTTTTTCTTATTTAATTAAAAACTATAAAAATATTTCTCCAATTCATAAATATTTATAGATTAACACTTTTTTTTCGACTAAATTTACTTTTTCCCGATAGAACAAGAATTTTTCCGACTGACTTTCCGTTTTTCCAATTTATAAATTTTTATAGGTTAATACGTAATTTAATACTATTTTTTCCGACTAAACATGCCTTTTCCGATGGAACGGAAAACGTTCCGAATATTTTCGTTTTTCAAATTTATAGGTTTTTATAAGTTAATACTATTTTTTTCCGATCGAACAAGAATTTTTCCGACTGACTTCTTCGTTTTTCCAATTTATAAATTTTTATAGGTTAATAAGTAATAAGGAAAGGTCAGCTGACGTCACTGTGGACAAAATGACTGTGGATCCACAGTAATTTCCTACCCGTCTTTGAGTCTCGTACTGTACACAAGAAGTCAAGGCGATCTGATTGGTCTACGATTGGTCTAGGCATGCCAATTTTCCGCGGAAACGCGGATTCCCGCGTTTTGCTTATTTTCAAAATCCGCGGATTTCTGCTTTTTTATTTATTTTCAAAACCCGCGGATTTCCACAATTTTTCGGCCGCGCCGCCATTTTTTACCACGACGAAGTTGGTCAAAAATGGCGGAAAAATCTCCGACGGCGAAAAATGACGCGTTTCTTGCCAAAAGATCCCGGAAAAAGACACGATTTTTCGTCAAAAGAATATGAATAAAACGTGATTTGTGTCAAATGTTTGCGAAAAAAGGCGTTATTTCTGCCAATAGATCGCAGGAAAAAGGGCTGTTTCATTCAAAACATCGTAAAAAGACGCGTTTTTCGTCAAAAAATTGCGGAATAAACGTGATTCCTGTTGACGGATCTCAAGAAAAACGTTATTTCCGTCGAAGAATCGCGAAAAATGACGCAGCCTCTGTCAAGGAATCACGGAAAAGACGCGATTTTCCTCAAATGATCGTGGAAAAAACTTTTTTTTTTTTTTTTTATCAGAATTGCTGAGAAAATGCGATTTTTGTCAAAAGATCGTGAAAAAAGACACGATTTTTTTTTTCAAAAGATTGCTGATAATACGTGATTTTTGTCAAAAGATGGCTTGAAAAAGAACTATTTCTGACAAAAGATCGATAAAAGAGACGCGTTTTTTGTAAAAAAAAAAATAAAATAAAATAAACGCGATTCCTGTCGAAAGATCGCAAAAATAACGGTCTCTTACAAAGAATCGCAAAAAAGATGCGATTTTCGTCAAGTGATAGCGGATAAAACGCAATTTTTTGTCAGAATTGCCGAGAAAACGCGCCTTTTTGTCAAAGGAGTGAGGAAAAGACGCGACTTCTGTCAAAAGATCGCAAAGAAGTCGCGAATTTTTGTCAGTTGATCGCGAATAAGTCGCGAATTTGTGTTCAAGGATTGCGAAAAAGTCGTGAATTTTTGTCAAATGATCGCAAAAAACGAGATTTTTGGTCTAAGGATCGCGATAGAGACATGATTCCTGTCAAAAAATCTTGGAAAAAAGCGAATTTTGTCAAATGGTCGTGAAAAAAAACGTGAATCATGCATGTGCTTATTGTTCACTCGTGGGGGGGGGGGGAGGGGGCGGTGATTCAAAATATTTTCAGTCTTGGCATAATTTCAAACTTGCACCCATGATCAAATATGGGTGAAAATTGACAGTCGCCACATGGCGAATCAAAAAACGCGATCGATCGCCATTCGCCTAGTGGGGATTATAAATTCTGTTACCAATCGCCAAATGAAATACAGCTTTTTTCAGGGAAATATGCACTTCTGCTTTGCTTAAATTCTAATTATACACTGATTAATTCTTTTCCCTACTGGATGCAAACAGATTTAAGCCAAATTTGAGTTTTATGACTGTGCCATAAGTTATTTTGAAGGTAGATTTTTAAATGAATTTGCTTATAAAAGTTTTAAAGAATAATTGTGCATTTTCGAAAATTTTTCATATTGATATATTTTATATATCAAAATTATTGAATAAAATTTCATTACCCATTCTTATATTTGTGTTCTTATTTTATTTTAATGTATTTTTGTAATATATGTGTGTGGGTGCTTCAATTCAAATAATGACAATCTATATTTAATGTACCATTTTCACTTTGTTTAACTTTTTTTTAACACGCATCGGTTTAAATTATTTTGTTCTATTTTTAGTTTGCGCGTTATACCAACTTTTTCTCAATTTTTACCTCACGCGTTATTTCCTCTTTTTTCTCACTCTCAAGTGTAGATTGGTCTCATATGTCTGCGATTAAAAGCTCTGTTGTATGATTGGCCAATGTCGTCATGATGATTCCTGTAATGATCGCCAAAGCAAAAATGCACCTGGTAGATTGGTTGAAGGAAGCGTTTGTTTGTAAACATACCCTTTCCTAATACTATTTTTTCCGAGTAAGCATGCCTTTTCCGATGGAAACGGAAAGTTTTCTGAATGATATTTTCGTTTTTCCAATTTATAAATTTTTATGGATTAATGCCATATTTTCCGATCGAACAAGAATTTTTCTAATAGTAGATTTTTCCGTTTTTCCAAGTTATAAGTTTTTATAGAATAATACGTAATACTATATTTTCCGACTAAACACGCCTTTTCCAATGTAACATGAGATTCTCTGAATGATATTTCCATTTTTCCAGTTTATAAGTTTTTATAGGTCAGTACCATATTTTCCGACTAATTTTTTTCCGATCGATCTGGGAATTTTCTGACTGATTTCTTCTTGGGAGGAGGGGGTGCATACATATATATATATATATATATTATTTTCAACTAAACGTACATTTTTCCGATCAAACGGGAATTTTTCCGACTGATTTTTTCATTTTTCCAATTTGTAAGTCTTTATACGTAAATAAAATTTTCCCGACTAAACATACATTTTTCCTATCGAACGGGAATTTTTCAGACTGATTTTTTTGTTTTTCTAATTTTTAAGTCATTATAGTAAATAACTTTTTTACGACTGAATGAACATTGTTAAAATTTGTAAGTCCTTATAGGTAAATACCATTTTAACGACAAAACGTACATTTTCCCTATCGAACGGGAATTTTTCCCACTGATATTTTCGTTTTTCCAATTTCTAAGACTTTGTAGTAAATAACATTTTTCCGACTGATTTTTTTCATTTATCCAATTTATAAGTTTATATAGATAAATACAATTTTTTCCCGACTAAGTTTATAGTTTTACCGACAAACACGAAATTTTCCGACTGATTTACTCGAGGGGGGGTGCCGCACCCCCCCATACCCCCCCGGGATTTACGCCCCTGTCCCTCCTATATTATATATCTATATTTTTAAATATTCGACAAAATGTTTAAAATTGCAAGTGTCCAGAAATTATTGGCCATATAGTGTATAGGATTCGTTGATATGTATCAATGGATAGATATCGTGATGTATATTATGATATATATCCGATATTTATTTTCAAAATATCAAGATTTTTGATATTTTCGATATTTTCAATATTGTTTCAAAATCTTACTGTGCAAGATATTTCTTATATTTCCAATCTAAACAATTGGAAAAGAAATTTCCAAATGTTTTTGACTGTATCATAATATTGATACAAAACTTTCGTCTCTGGACGCACTCTTTTAGCCAAAGAAAAAATCAAATATCTTTTACCAGCATTAGATTTGAAGATTTATTTTTAATTCTAGAATTAATATGTGGAGTATAATTCAGAACAGCCATTGAACTATAAAGTACCTAATTTAAATAATCAGTTACATACAGTTTTATTAGAAAACAACCTTTTCTGTTTTTTGTTCAGTTGAATTTAAACTGTACAGCATGTTAGAAAATGAAAAAAAAAAAAGCTTTCTTTTATGTTAAAATTTTTTAATTAAAGAAAGTTATTTTGTATTTAAAATTTTGGCTTATGAATTTTTGATTTTTTTTAATACAAATAATGTTTGATTAAGCTTTCAAGTTAAGTGCAATATATTTTCGTTTCTAAATCATATTACGCTTGGAAACATTTATTATCAACAGTAACTTGGCTATTTTGAAAATATCGGATAGATATCAAAAATACGAGATATATGTCAAAATATCGGATATTTTTTATATATTGGAAATATCATGATATTTACAAACCCTGATGATTAATCGATGCATTTAATGAATTTTATAACAAGGTATTTTAGTAGTATTTCAAGGGGTCTCAGGACTCCTAAAGCTTCCAAATTTTCGAAATTTCAATTTTTATATATGTTAAACTGCTATATTTAATGAACATTTTAATATATTTTTTTTTCTCGAAATTCTCATTAGAACAAAAGTTATGGGTTTTAGAATTTTACCCGCTCAAATAACTGAAGTGGCATTTCCGAAACTTAAAAGTCATTTTTCTACAAATGACACTTTTTTTTTTCATAGCGCGTACGATATCTCAAAATCGTGTAAGTATTTTCACATAAAAATTTTAAAATATATGTTTCATGTTAATCTGTATAAACTGAACCTAAAATTTCCTGTTTATTGTTCAAAAAAGTTTATTTCTTAGGTGATTATTTTGTTGGAATTTTCAAAAATTTGTATTAGTTAAATGCAACTTTGTATTCAAGATAGAAAAATGCTTTAAATATAAATTTATTTATTTCAAGCTATTTATTATAACCTGGTGTATAATTCTGCACCAAAATTTCCATTCTAGTTGCCATATTTATTTTGTAATCGTGCGCGTAATCTATTATACCAATTTTCTGCTCGTCAAATATCTGACAGTTTGGAGCGCCCTGTAAATGCTAATTCTGCACCTTGCAATTTTTTAAAGACATAAAATGAAAGAACGTACTTATATCTTTCATCTCAATAAAAACTGTGTTTTAATATCATAAAAAAATTAAGATATTAAATTTTAAAAATAGTCTCCTTTTTAAAAATTTTCCGATTTTAAAAGTCCTGAGACCCTTTAAAATACCGTCGAGGCATAAATGGCTAAGGAAATGTCTTTCTATCATATGGTTTAAGCTTCCATGAGCCCCTAACTTTCATTCCTTGATTACACTGTTAAAAATCTTGTACTAGTTTGAACCAAATGTTGGTGCTCAATAGCTGCCACTGAAAGATGGTGGAATCTTGAATCAATATTTGGAGCTCCTGTTGAAGCATAGTTGAAACAGAAGCTCCAAATGTTGGTGCAAGATTTCACCATCTTATTGTGGCAGCTACTGAGCACCAAAATTTGGTTCAAACTAGGACAAGATTTTTAACGGTGTACACTGTAAAAAAAAAAAAAAAAAAAAAAAAAAAAAAAAGTGTCGATCTATTAAAAAAACTTTAGTGATCCTTGTAATTACTAAAAAAATTTTAGTAAGTAGTTTTGCAGTGTAAGTTATTCGTTAATAAAGGGATTGTGAATATCCTGACTGATCTGTAGCAATGTTTGGTGCTGACATCTACTGCGGGTTTGCCGAAAATCTTCCGCTCCAGAAGTCTCGATGCAGCTCGAAGGAAGCTCCTGCCCTTCGAGCCCACGTAATGGTTATTAAAATAATTTTGGAGCTATTACTAAAATTTGCTTGGTGGCTCATACTAAAAATTTTTAAGTTAGTTATGCAAAAAATTCTTTTGTTCAGTTTACAAAAGAAATACTTGTTTCGCTTGCAAAAAAAAGTTTGTAATGGTTACTAAAAAATTCTGTGGAATACAAATTTACTAAAAAATTTTTAGTAACCTCTTGATTTTTTTTTTTTTTTTTTTTTTTTTTTTTTTTTTTTTTTTTTTTTTACAGTGTAGTGTGCAGAAGTTTATGCAAAAAAGTTGCACAAATGAATTAATTTCTGACTGGAGTGTTTGAAAATATTGCGACAATCGCATGATCACGCATTTTACCAAAGAATATACATATTTTAATATACTCTTAGATAACAATCTAACAAACAAGTAGAGTCTGAAGACCTGGGAGGCCATAGACAATAACCATACTCTGTTAAAAACCTTGTCCAGTTTGAACCAAATTTTGGTGCTTAATGGCTGCCACTTTAAGATGGTGAAACCTTGAACCAATATTTAGAGCTCGTAGAAGTATAGTTCCAATATTTGGAATGAGATTGAAATAGGAAGCTCCAAATGTTGATACCAGATTTTCCCATCCTATGGTGACAGCTACTGAGCACCAAAATTTGGTTCAAACTACAGCAAAAGTTTTAACAGTGTAATCTTGTTGTGCAACTCTTCCGATTCCATTGTACTGGGATCGCGTCGTTCAGATAATTCCTGACAATTTTTTCTTGCATATAATAATATGCGTATTGTGTTTTTGTGTTAAACAATTTGTATGAAATAAATTCTTGAAATATGCTTCTTTCTTTTTTTGAAGCATTATGTAGAGTCATGAAAAAAAAAAAAAAAAAAAAAAATACCCTCTTTTAACTCAGTAACACAACATAGTTGAAGATTGTTATTGGTACCAAATGATTGGAAATAAAGTCTACTTTTAAATGATGCATACAAAATATTTTTATAAAGTCATCTACATAACAAAAAGAATTATTTTTTTTTTCAATAGCAATACCCAAGTGTGATATCTTAAATAAATTCTACACGCTTCAATTGACTAAAAACAGATTTTCATGAAAATCGTACGATTAGCTTCAGAGAAATTACTTTCTTTTTAAATGAGCCTATTTTAGGAGTTGTATCCAAATTGAAGTTCGGTGCTCAGTTGTTAGAATGCTACGGAATGACTATGTACCTTCTATTAATGTATTATTTTTTAAAACTCTCTGTATCTTTCGACTATTGTCAACTCAAATGTTTAAAAAAAAAATGAGTAAAATATATTTTTGCCCCCCCCCCCCAAAAAAAAAAAAAAGTTACTGTGCATCATAAACGATCAACTTAATTTTAACATTTTCAACCTAGTATTTCGAAGAAAATTTTTAAATTGAGTATTTCCATAAAGCAGAGCAAAATAAATATACGTCTATCAAAATACATACTATGCTTTACAAATCATATTTTTTACAGGGTTGGCACGGTATAAACCAATCGGTTTAAACCACGGTTTCAACCAACTTTTTTTTTTTTTTTTTTTTTTTTTTTTTTTTTTTTTTTGTAGAAGTTTCATAACATTTTCTCTTTTTAGGTAGATTTCGTAAGAAATACTACCTAAAGCAATCGCACCAGTTTATCTATCTATCTATCTATCTATCTATCTATCTATATATATATATATATATATATCTCACTTTTTTATGGACACGATAACTTCTATAATTCTTCACCAATCTCCACCAAACTGGTACATAAAATCAAAGGGGTTAAAATCTTGGCTAAGTTCGTTTATGGGCAAAATCGGACTAAGGGGGTCGGAATAGGGGGCGTTTTTGTGAAAACCGAAAAAACGCCATAACTTCTTCTTTAAAGTAGATATCGAATCGGTTTAAAGTTTATATTACCTCTTAAAAATGGGCCAAAAGTATATGCATGGCAGATTTTTGATAAATTTAGAAGTGGGCTCAAGGGGCGAAAAAAACAGGGATTTTGAGAGAAAAAAATTCATAACTTCGTCAATTTTCAAGATATCAAGTCCAACTAAATTTTTTGTAAATGTTCTTAAAATTATCTAAAACTTTTGTATTTACAAGTTTTTGATAGGACCAACTTTTACCGATGAAAAAAATTAAAAACGAAAAGAAAAAGGGCGCTGAAAAAAAGAGAAAAGTCCATAACTCCGTCAATTTTTAAGATATCAAATCTGATTAAATTTATTTTACATCTTCTCAAAAATATCTACAACTTTTATATTGACAAGTTTTTCATAGGACCAATTCGTATAGCAAAAAGAAATTAAACAAAAACAGAAGTTGGAGAAAAAACCTCAAATCCAAACTGCTTATATTCTGACTCATTTTTAAATTCATTTTTGATTTTAAACGCATCCAAATGGTAGATCCTCTTATTTAGAAACTGTATAAAGTGACGCATTGGTCAATTTTCTAATAAAGACAGAATATATTTCAAAAAAGGCAACCAAAAAGGGTATTTTGAACAGAATTTCCGAAAGTCATCGGGACTGAAAATTGAAGGAAGTATTCAAATAAGAAATTGCGTTTTTTTTTCTGACTCCTTTTTAAATCCATTTTTGTTCTCAAACGCATCCAATTTACAGATCCTCTTATTTAGGAACTATATAATGTGATGCATTGGTCAGTTTTTTGATAAAGACGGAATATATTTCAAAAAAGGCTACCAAAAAGGGTATTTTGAACATAATTTTCCGAAATCATCGTGACTGAAAATTTAAAGAAGTGTTCAAATAAGAAATTGCGTTTTTTTCTGACTCGTTTTTAAATCCATTTTTGCTCTCAAATGCATCCAATTTACAGATCCTCTTATTTAGGAACTATATAATGTGATGCATTGATCGGTTTTTTGATAAAGACAGAATATATTTTGAAAAAGGCTACCAAAAAGGGTATTTTGAACAGAATTTGCCGAAGTTTTCGTGATTTGAAAATTTAAGGAAGTTTTCACATAGCAAATTGCGTTTTTTATGACTCGTTTTAAAATCCATTTTCGCTCTCAAACGCATTCAATTTACAGATCCTCTTATTTAGAAACTATATACTGTGACGCATTGGCCAGTTTTTTGATAAAGATAGAATATATTTTTAAAAATGCTGTCAAAGTGAGTATTTCGCACAAAATTTTCCGAAGCAATCATGATTAAAGAATTAAGGATGTATTAAAACAAAAATTCGGTTTTTTATGACTCATTTTTAAATTCAATTTTTTTCTCAAATGCATTCAACTGACAGTTTTTTTTTTTTTTTTTTTTTTTTTTTTTTTTTTTTTTTTGTTATTTAGGAACTGTATAATGTACTGTTTTGGTCGATTTTTTAATAAATTCAGAATCTATTTCAAAATATGTTGTCAAAATGGGCATTTGAATTGAATTTTTCTTAAGATGATTCTGTTAAAACCAGTTTTTGGCGAAAATTGAAATTAAAATTTTTTCATAAACGGCCAAATGAAGTTTGGAAGATAAACTGGGTTTATCTCAAATCATACTTTTTTTTTTTTTTTTTTTTTTTTTTTTGTTAAAATGAGCACTTTTCAAAATCTACCTCCGCCTATAGGCCAAGCCGACAGGGATTTTTTCTTTATAATTTACGTACTTCAGATTATGGGATATAAATAATTTCTTCTTTTGACACTTTATTTCAGCAATAATCATTAGACATAGCGGATGTAGATCATTTTTATATGTATAGGATTAATATCAGTATGCATTGGTGAACATATCTATTACTTTAAAGAAAAAGCTTCAAACATGTGAATTGATCAAAGATAAAATGGATTACAAATATTCAATATAAAATATTTTAATTAAAAAAAATGCAGATTTTTAAAACAGTTAATAATATAACACGATGATCTTTAAAATTTTGCCCAAGCAGTAAAAGACATTTTTCTTAATTGGGAAGATTATCTTGAATCAACATCAAAATATGAAGTCGAATAAGAAAGTATTCAAAAATTAGGTGATTGTTATGGCATTTTAACAATAATCTTATTATTATTACATTTCCTGTTATCTGCTGAATCTAATGACCAAAAATGTTGACTTCAAATTGTCACTCAAAAAACAAAATCCCAAGAAGTATTTGAAATTCA
Organism: Maratus speculifer; assembly: GCA_964019185.1. Classification (NCBI taxonomy): domain Eukaryota; kingdom Metazoa; phylum Arthropoda; class Arachnida; order Araneae; family Salticidae; genus Maratus; species Maratus speculifer. The sequence continues at coordinate 252,230,012 of OZ025298.1, forward strand.
TTATTTGAATAACAGTGGAAAAGAATATTAAATTTATAAAACTACATCCAATTGCTTATAAAGATTTTCAGAGTATCAATGTTTTGCTGTACAGAGCAGCTTATTCTTTGACTGTTTGCTAATATTGATTAAATTAAAATATGAATTTTTTCAATTTTCTACATAAATCCATTGTAATTATTTAATTTAAATCATTTTAAAATAAATTTACACTACTTATAATCCGACAATGTTTATTTTTATCTATAAATATGCATGTATACGTAATAAGAAAGGATGTAAAAAAAAAAAAAAAATCCCGGTTTAAACCAAAAAAAAAACCTGATTTAAATAATTTTTTTTCCGAAAAAACCAGTTTTTTTGACAACCATGATTTTTTACTAATATCAGCTTCATATTTCCTATCATAATTTTTTTTTTATTATGGATGAAATCTATTTATGCTTTGGTTTTTTTAGTATTATGACCATACAAAAAATTCTTAAGTTTAAATTATAATTTCAGGCGATATTATTAAAAATATGAAAATGGAATTTAACATTAGAAGTTCCACATTTTGATTGTTTATAATTCAAAAACATATCATTCAAATAACTTGAAATTTCGTTTCTAGGCATCATTCAAAAAAAAAAAAAAAAAAAAAAAAAAAAAAAAAAAAAAAGATTTAAAATATACTGTCAAAATTGGGTGTTTCCGTTGAATGAAAAACGAAATTCGGTCTGATTTTGATATGTAGATGCTCCCCCTAAAAAATTATATGTACATCATTTAAAAGTAGACTTTATTTCCAATCGTTTGGTACCAGTAAACTTTCTTCTGTTATGATTAGTTGCAGAATTAGTAGGGGTTTTTTGCTTTTTTTGCTTTGTAATGCTTTAAAATATGGAACTAATTTTCTTTAATATCAGTATGCATTAAATAACTTTTGGGCAATGCATAAAGGCCCATTTTAACATAATGGACAATTTTTCCCTTAGTTCATATATTCAATTCGTATGATAAATTTGCCAATCAGTTTGATTGTGTTAAAATAATAGCATATCTACGTATCCATCGTTCTATGGCGTTTCATTACCTGCAATTTATTCTGCCGAGCTGTCTAAATGACAGACCAGATGTTATGACCAATAAGGTTATCTGAGCGAAAAATCCCAGCCGGCTATCGCCCAGTTAGCTTAAAAGGTAAAGCATTGGCCTTGTAAGCCAAGTATTTGGGTTCGTTTCGCGACATGGGCAATTTTTCGCTCAGTTGGAAATATTCAATTCGTATAATTTTCTTTTGTTCAGGTTCGGGTTACAGTTCTACAAAATTTTTTTTTATGGAGTTTCGTATCGGTCACAATTATTCTGTCGTGTTTGTTAAGGGTTTCGGGTTAATTTCAAGTGAGGCTTTTTGTGCTCGAATTGATTATACTCGATTAGTGTTATGATTCCAAAATTTCAGAATGCCGAAATAACTAATATACTAAAATTTAGGATAAGATCGATATATTTTCTCATAACTAATTCGAAACGTTTCCATAGAAACACTTGCTGTCTCATATTTCTAATTCTTCTGTCAGAGAAATATATAAACATTTTTGATCGTTTTTTTTTTTTTTTTTTTTTTTTTTTTTTTTTTTTTTTTTTTCGAATTCGAAAGAAAGCATGTCAGAAAATTCCTTTCATAAGTAATTTCTACAGAAATTCGACATATAACAGTTGTATCACTTACTATAAAACTGTGTAAGATGTAGAAAAAGCTGTTATTGCATTATTAAAAATCTAATAAAAATACTGGTTTTAAAATATTCGCGCAGATTGTTGCTTTACAGATAGCTGGTCATGTCAAAAAGATTTTATTGAAAAATAAGTTTGACAAGGTTCTACGTCAAATAAACAAACAAGAAATAATAATAATTCGAATGAAAGTCATAATTACTAAAAAATATTTAAGTTAATAATTATTATTAATATAATTAACAATAATAATAAATAATAAATTTGGAATTATTTAGATTTCACATTATAAAGTTATCTATGGATAACCCTGTACAATGGATATAATGAGCACCTGGATAAATCGAAAAGCAATTCCAAAATTTTAGTAGGAAGTCAAATATGTATTTTCAAATAAGTTGAACAATTAAAATTACCGATAATTGATAAAAAAAAATTTTATGAAGACAATTGTTCATACTAATTATTAATGCGGTTATCACTAAAATCATCTATAACTTATCATTTCTGGAGTATCGTAATAATAAATTCCAGCATTATTAATGTGCATAATTTATTATTACGCGCAAAATAATAAATGCAGCATAAAAATGTGCTGCATTTTCTATGCTGCATCATAAAAATCGTGCTTCGTGTTACATTTCGCAAGAATTACATCTTATGAAATTGATTAGTAATGCTAATACACTATCTACCAAAAAGTATTTGTACACTTTCAGTTTTTGACATTTTGTCAAATATTTAAAAATATACTGGTCGGATTCTTCTGGAACTTCAGAAATATAAAGATTATGTTTCACTTTATATTTATTTACATTCATTTGTTAAGCGGGTAATTAGGGGGCCGGCAAAAAAACAAAGAATAATAGAAATATTTGGGATCGCCCTGTACATGATAATGCACGAAACGACTTATCGCTTTAGAATACAAATATATGAATACAGTAGAATATGTACACTAATTTTTGTGAGAATAGCATGTATATTTATGGTGATAGAGCGATTTTTTTGAAAAATTCAAAAAATTCTGGTATGTTTTTTGTTTATATCATGCTGGGTTTTTGACCAAATTTAACAAAAATTTCAGAAAAATTGGCAAAATGCAGTAGAAAAAATGTAGCGCAATTGGAATATAAATATATTAAATATTTTATGAAATATGAGTAGTTGTATAAAATAATTTTTATCAGCGCATGCGCGAACTAGAAAAACATTTTTTTACATCATTTAATAGTCAATTCTATGGAGTGACTTATAAAAAAAATCCAATCAAATATCGTGAAAATTCAAAAAGATATCATTATTTTAGTGAGATGTTTTTACTCTGCTCTCTAAAAACGGCTGAATCTTAAGGGATTCTCCACAAATTGACATTTTTTAATAACTGACTTTAAAAAAAAACTAGTATTGAATTAATACAATATCTAATACAATATTGCTGCTAATAAGTACTTGACAATTGTGATAGAAAAGAAAAAGAGCTTTATTCACATTCAGGGCCAAAACTAAGAGAGGGTTGGGGGAAAAGGGCATGTGCCCCGGGCGCTAGGATGAAAGTGTCCCAAATGTACATTTTGTTTGGCGATTTTTTCCATGTCTATGTTTAGCATGATATTGTCAAAATCGTCCCATTCAGAGCAGTTCTCCTATACCAAAGCATAGAAGAATCTAATGATGATGGCATAAAGATCCCGCATAAAGCAGATTTTTTTTTTTCGTTTTGATTCGGTTTCACGATTTTAAGGTATCATTTTTTTTAAACAAAGCAAACTACTTTAATCAATATTACATATTTTAAGTTTTAAAATAAGTCGGCTATTAATAAATTAGAAAATTTTTCTTTGCAAATACTTTTGCAGATGCTTTGCAAAGAAGAAAAGGGAGGGGGGGGGAGTTCACCAAAATTCATTGAAATATAAATATATTAAATATTTTCTAAAATGTTCTATGTCATGCAATATTTTCAATCAAATATAAAGCCACATTCAGAAAAATTCGCAAAATGTAGTAGAAAGAATAAGGTGCTATTGAAATATAAATATATTAAAAGTTTTCTAAAATATGAGTATTTGTATGAAATATTTTTTAATCAGCGTATGCGTGAACGATAAAATTTATCATTTTACATAATTTAATATTCAACTCTATGGAGCTACCCATAAAAAAATCCGATCGAATTTCGTGGAAATTCAGAAAGTTATTGTGGATAGGAGTGAACTGATTTTCAATTGGTCTCTGAAAGCAGTTGAATGACGTCAGATTTTACGCAAATTGCCAAATCTACATTTACGTTTTTTACTGGTGATTTACTTCTTTTCTTAGATAATTACCAGAACGAACCTATTTCAGGATAAAAATAATTATAAAAAAATCGAAGCATTTGTGTCAAATCTACCCATTGATACATAATTGATAATGGCTCTTATGCAAATGCCGATATCTGCGATCCTGAAATATGTCAAGTTCTCCACTGTTAAATGTGGTGTCGAAAACAACACTGACATCAATCGCATGCATGATGCCAAGAAGAACAGAGCTGTCTGATTTTGAGAAAGGTGTGATCATCGGGTACCACCGAAATGGCCGATCTTTAATCGACATATCTAGCGAGCTTAATTACCCCAAAACGACTGTGGCTTATGTGATTAGAAAATGGAAGCTGAATGGTGATTGTCAGAATGTGGCCAGAGTAGGCAGACCGACGAAACTGGGAGATAGAGACCGACGGGTTCTGTCTAGAGAAATTCGGAAGAACCGCAACCAACCAATGTTACACATACGCCAAGAATTTCAACAAGCTTCAGGATGTGTTGTTTCCATGAATACCATCCGTAAGGAAGCTCATCTGCTTAATTTTTATGGCCGTGCTGCCGCCCATAAGCCTTTAATCACCAAGTCCAACCGCGCAGCTCGGTTAAGTTGGTGCAAAACACGCCAGCAATGGACTGTACAGCAATGGAAACAGGTTCTCTGGAGTGATGAATCAAGGTTCACCCTCTACCGTTCTGATGGTAGGATCTGGGTCTGGCGTCTGCCTGGAGAACGCCTCCTACCAGAATGTATTGTGCCCACAGTTAAATTTGGCGGAGGGGGAATTATGTTCTGGGGTTGTTTTTCCTGGTTCGGACCAGGACCCTTGGTCCCAATTCATGGTAAGCTCAATGCCGATGCCTACTGTAATATACTGGACAACAGTGTACTTCCTACGTTGTGGCAATACTATGGATTGGACCCATGTTATTTCCAGGATGACAACGCAAGCTGCCATGTAGCGAGGTCCAGCATGGATTGGTATGCTGATAATGGAGTGCATCGATTCGAGTGGCCTGCCCAGAGCCCAGACCTGAACCCAATAGAGAACCTCTGGGACGAGTTGGATCGTCGAATTAAGGCGGGTGACACACGCCCAAAATCAGTAAAAGAGCTTACCTGCCTTGTGCAAACAGAGTGGAATAAAATACCATTAAATGTAATACAAGGACTAGTTGAGAGCATGCCCAGGAGAGTCGCAGCTGTAATTGCCTCTCGAGGAGGATCTACAAGTTATTAAATGTGAACAGGGCCAAAACCAGTCTTTTTTTTCCCGAGGCAAACGTGGATTTTGAAGGTACCCCTTTCCCCCTCCTTCGCAAAGCATATTTACAAAGAAAATTTCTCCAATTTATTAATAGCCGACTTATTTTAAAACTTAAAATATGTAATATAAAATAACGTATTCTGCTTTTTAAAATACTCCAATTAGATACTTTAAACCGAATCAAAAAAATTCTACTTTCAACAGGATCTTTAAGGCCCTTGTCCCTGCCCGCGAAGACACTGCTGAGCTAATGCTATTCCTGTGGGGAGGCATTTTTCTAATAACTCTTTCGCATTTTGAAATCTTCAATTTTTTTTTTTTTTTTTCATTGGATAGCGGAAGTCCCTCTCAAAATCGCTCCTTGACTACTTTTTCGATTTGAGTCATAGATATTTTTTATAAAGTTAGTTTCACTTTCAGAACCGCTTTTGGAAGTGAAAGAAACATTATAAAAATATCTACGCCAAAATTGAAAAAGTAATCACGGAGCGATCTTGAAAAGGACTTCCGCTATCCAATGCAAAACATATTATTTAAAAATGTCCAAATGCAAAAGAGTTAGAAAAATGCATCCCCATAGGAATAGCATTAGCTCGTGAGCATCTTCGCGGGTAGGGGCAGGGACCTTAAGCCATCATCATTAGATTTTTTTATGCTTTAGCATAGCCCATATATAATAATTTTAACAATATCATGCTAAACATAGCCATGAAAAAAATCGCCAAACGAAAGATACATTTGGAACACTTTCATCCTAGCGCCCGGAGCACATGCCCCTCTCCCCCCCCCTCTCTTAGTTTTGACCCTGAATGCGAATAAAGCTCTTTTTCTTTTCTATCACAATTGTCAAGTACTTATTAGCAGCAATATTGTATTAGATATTGTATTAATTCAATACTAGTTTTTTTTTAAAGTCAGTTATTAAAAAATGTCAATTTGTGGAGAATCCCTTAAGATTCAGCCGTTTATAGAGAGCAGAGTAAAAACATCTCACTAAAATAATGATATCTTTTTGAATTTTCACGATATTTGATTGGATTTTTTTTATAAGTCACTCCATAGAATTGACTATTAAATGATGTAAAAAAAATGTTTTTCTAGTTCGCGCATGCGCAGATAAAAATTATTTTATACAACTACTTATATTTCATAAACTATTTAATATATTTATATTCCAATTGCGCTACATTCTTTCTACTGCATTTTGCCAATTTTTCTGAAATTTTTGTTAAATTTGGTCAAAAACCCAGCATGATATAAACAAAAAACATACCAGAATTTTTTGAATTTTTCAAAAAAATCGCTCTATCACCATAAATATACATGCTATTCTCACAAAAATTAGTGTACATATTCTACTGTATTCATATATTTGTATTCTAAAGCGATAAGTCGTTTCGTGCATTATCATGTACAGGGCGATCCCAAATATTTCTATTATTCTTTGTTTTTTTGCCGGCCCCCTAATTACCCGCTTAACAAATGAATGTAAATAAATATAAAGTGAAATATAATCTTTATATTTCTGAAGTTCCAGAAGAATCCGACCAGTATATTTTTAAATATTTGACAAAATGTCAAAAACTGAAAGTGTACAAATACTTTTTGGTAGATAGTGTAGATTGGGAGGCGACAGCACAGACAATCACCTCATCGAGTTCACGGATGAAAATCTAGGATTAGCTAAATCTCGATTCGTATATTAAAATATAATCGGTCAGTCAAGTCATATCTTGGTGGAAAACACATAAAAATCTTATTTTAAAGGTTGACTTATATGTTACCATTGTGATTTCCTGCACCCAAAAATATAAAAACATGGAGGAAGAAACTCTTATTTCGTCAAATTATCACGGAAAAAACACGAGTTTAGCAGAAAAAGCGCAAAATATTGTCAAATGTCACGAGAAAACACAAATATCGTCAAAGGATAGAGAAAAAACACAAATTTCGTCAAAGTATCGTAAGAAAAAAAGCAAATTTCGTCAAGACCTCGAAGAAAATCATGAATTTCAGAGAAGAATCGCGTAAAAAACGCTTATTTCAACAAAGGACACATAAAAAAACTCATATTTCGACAAAAGACCGCGCCAAAAAATGCGAACTTCGACTAAGGACAACGCCAAATTCGACAAAAAACCAATGAAAAACGCAAATTTCGACAAACGAAAGTGCGAAAAACGCGAATTTCGTAAAAAAAAAAAACCATGCAAAAAGCGAGAATTCCATCCATGAATCGCGCAAAAATGCTGATTTACTGCAGGAATCGCGTAAAAACGTGAATTTCGTCCACTTCAAATAACACGTAATTTTATTAAACATTAAATTAATTTGGAGAAAGTTTTTGACCCAAAATTTAACTGCACAGAAAATTTTTGGTTTTATACAAGTCTGCTTATGTGTAATGACCAATAGATTAAATGTATTTCAGTAATCAAACTCTTAGTTACATTTATATCTTCGGAATTTTATTGATGTGTTTCAGCTTTATAGGGTAAATTCGTCAGTGAATGACATCCTTTGTGTCTGTGACACTAGTGACGTAGCTCAGATGGATGATACCCGAAGAGGATATAAATTTATAAATGCTGTCATCTCCAGACACATCACATATACACATAGTTTTATTTCCATTCTACATCAAAAGGCGAATACTAGCCAAATAGTCTTAAATCGATGCGTTTTGTTGAAAAGTTCCCATTTCATTCTTTCGTTCACTACATTGCTGAAATAAATTTTTCTGACCATAAGACACACATAGGTCACAGCCGCCTTCTCCCGATGGTTGAATATTACAAGGGTTGCGAGAATAAGGTATTAGTTTAAAATCTGCAGTAAATGCTTTCCTGTCATACAGCGCGCAATCACAGACATGGGTGTAAAGTTGCTAAAACAATTGGTTGCTTCCGATTTAAAAAAAAAAAAATCCTTTACACAGAAATACAAATATTTCACTGTATGTTATGTGGATATAACAGAAATCAACTACATATTTGATGTTGCTTTTTTAAATTATCGTTTACTGAAATTAAACAAAATAGTATAAATTTAAATAAAACGCAATTTAATGTACCATGTAAATGTAAAATATTTAGGCAATGTAAATTTGGAATGTTTATATATATATATATATATATATATAAGACATTCGTTGTTATTTACAAATCGTTTTTAGTGATATAACAGCCAAAGTTAAAGCTCCTGTCCTTGCAGGCGAAGATAATCACAAGCTAATGCTAAATGTATGGGTTATGTTATTTTCTAATATCTCGTTTGCACTTCAAAATTTTTATTTATTTATTTATTTACGTTGGACAGCTGAGGTCCATCTTTACATCGCGCATTTGTTACTTTTTCCACATCGGTTGCAGATACTTTTACTTTCGAAATACGTCCCGAAAATGAAAATATCATTCATTAAAAAGTCTTTAATATTGCCAAAGAAGGAAAATAATTGTTTTTGGTTCCATAATGATAAATAGGAAAAAAAAAGAATTTATCATAAAATATTTAATAAGCGAACCTTAAATTTTTACAAAGAATAATTTTATCATTTTTATGAACCATAATACTAAATACTTCATTGTAGAAAAAATCCGTGAATAAACACAAATTTTTCCGTAAAACTTTATGGAATAGTTTCATTTTTCCAAGAAAACAGTACAATTTCCTTAATTGACATTTTGAGATTACTAATCCGTATAAAACCAGTAAGTTTTCCATCAACTTTACGGAATATTTCTATAGTGCTTTCAAAACAATACAAGTTTCGTAAATCATATTTAGAAATAGTTATTCTGTTTGGAAAACGAAGTAATAATTGTTATATTTAAGTGTCTTACAATGATATTATTTTCAATGAAACTCCTATATTGGCTAAATGTGATTCTATTTTGAATTCCTTCCAATCACTCCCGAATATTTACTGAATAGTTTTGATGTTAAATTGGTTTTAAAGCCGTTAATGTTAGAGCACCATTTGTAGCAGGTATTATAAACAATTCACCATAATATTTTTGTTTCTTTCTTTATTTTTTAATAATAAAAAACTAACTTATTTTTACGATATTAAAAAAATGAAAAGATAAATCGTATTATTTTTAAGCTTGAGGCAGTTGAAATGGAAAGTTACAGATTATTTTTCATTATGATTTTAACGATATACTTGACTTATTTACATTATATTTTTCAAAAAGTCTATAGGATATTTTAAGATTTAAAAAAATCTATTTTCATTTTAAATATGTTTTTAAATCTATTTACTTTAATATATTTGCACATAAAACAAAACATATATGGAATATAACAGCGAAGTTTTATAAAATTGATGTTTATTTAAGTTATAATAAGGAATAAAGAAAATTTATTCTAAAACTCTGCAGTAATTATCTTTATTGAGTTTACAGTAGATCGTTATAGAAATAATTTGCTAAAGTACATATTTGAAAATAATATGTTAGTCTCCTTTCAAATATAAATGAATAAATAAATAAATATGAATTACAATAAAATTATAAAACTCTTGCAAAAAAGGAGGAAACGTTACTCTTAATACATTTTTCCATGCATGTAATATTTTAAACAGTAAAGTTTATCTTTTATAACGCATGAAATTAAAAAATAAAACATTCGAAATTATGGAAAGAAATTGTGCAACATATATCAGACTGAAAAAAAGTAAAGATATTTGAAAACGTAGCTTGTGCGCTCCTATGTAACGGTACTGCGCAGCAAGCTGGAAGAGGACAGTTCCCCGCTTTGAACCCCTTGATGTGAAAGTGTTATTTCTTCAATATTGTTAATAAAAAGAATACTGCCCAGTTAAACTGATGGCATTGAGCTCACAGGCTACAAATACTAATTGCACATTAAAGCCTTATATTTTCAAGGGTTAATTCCGTTCGAAAAAAAAATTAAGAAGGGGAAACAGCTCTCCCCTTTCCTCTTTTTTTTATACTTAATCATTGAACCTCCTATACTATCAAAGACATGCTTTATCATATAAAAAATCTATATCCAAAATTCAGAGCAAATTAGATAATTCTTAATAAAAACCCATTTAGCATTTATATAATTTAAAAGGAGTTATCCCCCTCTTTTATACTTAACCATTAAACTTCCAAAACTATTCAGAGATTTGAACGAAATCTGACAATTCTGCTTGAAAAACCCATTTATATAAATTAAGGGGGGGGGGCATTAGAACCCCTGTTCCCCTTATTTATACTTATTCAATGAACACCTAATAACAGTCACGGAATCGCCTCATCAGAATGATCCTAATCTAAATTTTGAACGAAAATTAATTCTGCATGAAAATCCCATTTATATCAACTAACGGGGGGGGGGGCATTAGAGCCCCTGTTCCCCCTATTTATACTTATTCAATGAACACCTAATAACAGTCACGGAATCGCCTCATCAGAATGATCCTAATCTAAATTTTGAACGAAAACTTAATTCTGCATGAAAATCCCATTTATATCAACTAACGGGGGGGGGGGGGGGGCATTAGAACCCCTGTTCCCCCTATTTATACTTATTCAATGAACACCTAATAACAGTCACGGAATCGCCTCATCAGAATGATCCTAATCTAAATTTTGAACGAAAACTTAATTCTCAATTAAAATCCCATTTATATCAACTAACGGGGGGGGGCATTAGAACCCCTGTTCCCCCTATTTATACTTATTCAATGAACAACTAATAACAGTCACTGAATCGCCTCATCAGAATGATCCTAATCTAAATTTTGAACGAAAACTTAATTCTGCATGAAAATCCCATTTATATCAACTAACGGGGGGGGGGCATTAGAACCCCTGTTCCCCCTATTTATACTTATTCAATGAACACCTAATAACAGCCACGGAATCGCCTCATCAGAATGATCCTAATCTAAATTTTGAACGAAAACTTAATTCTGCATGAAAATCCCATTTATATCAACTAACGGAGGGGGGGATTAGAACCCCTGTTCCCCCTATTTATACTTATTCAATGAACACCTAATAACAGTCACGGAATCGCCTCATCAGAATGATCCTAATCTAAATTTTGAAAACTTAATTCTGCATGAAAATCCCATTTATATCAACTAACGGGGGGCATGAGCCCCCCGTTCCCCCTCTTATACATATCGAATGAACTCCAAAAACTAATCAGGGAAGCGCCTTATCAGGATATACCTATATACAAAATTTCAAGTGGATCCGATATTTTTATCATGAGTTATCGCGTTACGCACATACGCACATACATACAGAACGGACGGGCACATAAGCTCTCAGGCTATGATAGCCTGTGAGCTAAAAATTAAATGTAGGTGTTCTGATCTTGATGCTAACGGTTCCTTGAAAAGTAAAGAATAAAAATCATAAAAATGTAATAAGTTTGTCATTGAAAAAATAATTTTTGCCTTTCAAAAAATAAATAAATAAATAAATATGAAAAAAGAAAAAAAAAAAAACAAGAAAATATTTTGTGAAAAAACGGAAAATTTTCTGAAATTTGCTAATTTTTTTTTTTTTTTTTTTTTTTTTTTTTTTTTTTTTTTTTTACATTGTTTGCTTTTTCTGTAATAATCCATGCATGTATGTGGAATTAGAACGTAAAAGTATATGCAGTGTCTTGAAATTGTGTCTTAAATCTTGTACAATGAGATGTCACTGCATGCAACATATAATCTTAATAACTGCAACAAGTCTAATTTCTACCTAAACTTTAATGGATTAAAAATACACTTTCCACTTAGGAAGTATCAATTAATAAAGATTTTAATAGCACTTGACAGCCAGTATTTGTCTATTTTCGTAAATTTTGTCTGAATATGAAAAAGAATTTCATGCCGAACGCTTATAAGTCACGTTCTGCTAAACGGATATTTATGGGACTTACATTGTCAGTTAAATAAGTTTGGGGGAAAAGTTTTAGTTTATAACACATAGGTTCTACTTGGGTTGGATACACATGTATAGGATAAAGCTCTATAATTACATGTCAGCTTTTTTAAAGATCCATTGAAAGGACTTTGATATTAGTTGCACTATTAGTTAAATAAATTATACAAAAATAAAATTAAATAATAATTATTAAAAAATGTACTGGTAGCAAAGTTTCTGTCTATTCTATGTATTTTCATAAAGATTTCCATTTTAGGCATTTTTCTGTCTTTAAGACAGAAATTTCCCATTATTAGAGAATTCTCTGTTATTAGATTTAAAAGTAAGCTATATTAAAAAAGGGAAAAAGAAATCAAAATAATAACTATTTATAGTGAAGCATATTTACAAGAATCAGATATTTGCATTGAATATTAATACGGCTTTTTTTACCGCTTTACTTTCCATCAGATTAGAAATTCGGTGCTCACTATTAGAAGATTAAAGCTATATACCCAACACCAGTCATCGACATCAGTGATTTCCAATGTGGGACATACGCCCCACAAGGGGGGGGGGGTATGATTTTCAGGAGGGGGGCGATTTCAGATTTTGTATTAGCAAATTTTCTGTATATTTTTAAATTATTATTGAAAGTAGTGTCGAAGTCAAAATAAAAATAATAGATGATAAAAAAAAAATAACTGAATAAAAATTAAATTCCGAAGAGTTCACATTAAAAATTTTAAAATACACTGGCAATGAAATATTTATGTGAATTTCTTTTTTAATATTTTGACACCTATAATATATTTAAAAATCCTTTTAATTTTTCTGAATTTAGTATTATTTTCGTAAAACACACCTCTTTTTTAGCTCACACGCTTTCAAAGTTGAGAGCTTATGTGATCGCCCGTTTTGTATGTATGTACGTATGTAGGTACGTATGTAACGCGATAACTCATGGTCAAAATATTAGTTTACTTCAATTTTGGATACAGGTTTATTCTGATAAGGCGCTTCCCTGATTAGTCTTGAGAGTTCATTCGATAAGTATAGGGGGAGAAAACTAATACCCCTCTTAGTTTATATAAATGGGTTTTTCATGCAGAATTATCAGATTTCATTCAATCTTTAGATATAAGATCATTCTGATGAGGCGCCTTCATGATTAGCTTTCGGAGTTCATTGATAAGCATAAGTTAAGAGGGGGCTACCCTTCTTAATTTAGGTAAATAGTTTTTAATGCAGAATTAACTAATTTGCTTTAATTTTTGGATATAGGTGCGTACTGATAAAACGCTTCCTGGTTAGTTGTGGAGTTCTTATGTAAAGTATAAAGGGGAAAACGGGTGATTATCCCCCCCCCCCCTAAATTAGATAAATGGGATTTAATGCAGAATTATCTGATTTGAATCTCTTAATAGTTTTGGGGGTTTAATTGTTAAGTATAAAGGAAGGAACGCAGGTAACCCGTATTGAATTATATAAATGGGTATTTATGCAGAATTATCCGATCTGCTTTAAATTTTGGATATAGATTCTTTCTAATAAAGCAAATCTTTGAATAGTTTATAGGGTTTAATAGTTAAGTATAAAGACTGAAATGGGGAAAACCTCTTTTAAATTATATGTATGGGTTTTTATGCAGAATTATCTGATTTGCTTCGAATTTTGGATGTAGGTTTATTATATGATAAGGCGTGTCCATGATTAGTTTTGAGGTTCAATGATGGGAAATTGGGGGGGGGGGCGTAATCCACCCTTAATTTGTGTTTCGAAGGGCATTATTCCTTGAAAAAATAAAGCTGTAATATGCAATTAGTGTGCATATAGCCTGTGAGTTCAATGATATCAGTTTAACTGGGCAATATTTTTTTTTATTTTACTATTTATATTTAAAAAAAAAACCTTTTACGTCTGTTTATAGTACATTATGCATGAAATTTTGCAGGATATATCCAAAATTGACATTTTTAATGTATAAAATGTTTTGAATTATCTAAATAAGGTACTATTTTTATGAAACTAAGTGTGCATCACGAAAGAAAATAGATAGAAAGTAAACTTCTTATGGCTTTTCTGAAGACCACATACATAATATTACGTCATGACATATGCATTTAAAATTTATAATTGGAGAAAACATGATAGCCAAAGAATAGTAAAGAAAAATATTTACTTAAAATGGCAAAAAGCGCCATTCCGGAAACATTGCTTTCAATTATGTTATCCATACGGTGATAAAAAATGTCACTCGCTCTTAATGAAATAGTAAAATCTACTAGAAAATGTATAAATACAGATGTAATACAAATTGTGAGCGAGATTACAACAAATTTTAGGAAGATTAAAAAGTAAACTTTATCCTTTTAAAATGTGAGTTGATAAAAAACAATAAAGCTTTTATGTCTCTAATTGCGGAGATCCATGGCCTCATTGCATACATAGAGTTATGTTAAAAACATACTTGTAATAAACAAGTCGGAAACTGCACATCAGATGTAGCAAATAAGGTGCGTTCGTACTATAACGAAGTTTTTAAAATATACAGTACTTCGGATACAATACAGTATCCGCGATCTTTTGTGTGCCCCTGTAAATACTAAATGCTTTCAATTATACAGGAATTAACTTGTATTAAACCTCAGCAACGTATATCAATTTCACAAAAAGTGAAATAGTTTACTATAATTAAAACTCACACCAAACAATGTTTCCCCCTATACCATTATGTAATAGAATACTTTTGTGTGGCCTTGTATATTAATAAAAAATATTCCTTACACCACACATTGTACAGAGTGTATATTATAGAATGTATTTCATAGATACACATGAATTGTATTATGTTCAAAAGAGTGTAACATCGTTAAAATGCCCTTAAATCTATTCTTTTCCAATTGACCATAATGTAACGGAATACTTTTGATTGTCCCTGTAATTGAACTATACATCTAATTCTCATAAATTTTGAAATGACTCGACAAAATTTTATAATAATTATATATTTATATTTTAAGGTTCAAACGATTCGATTGGGTAATTTTTGCGTTGTTATATGCGGACAGACAGACGGAAAGACGGACGGACTGAACAACGATTATATATTAGGGTGGGCCGAAAAAAACTTTTTTTCGATTTTCGATTATGGCGGGTGCGGAAAAGTGGCCACTGGTGGCACTCAGTTCACACAAAAAATTTGAGATTTTTTGGACTTTTCCTTACCCTGCCGCAAATGGCTTGAAAATTTGCATAAATGCTGATTTTAGAACTTTTTTACCTAAAAAGTTAGAAATGTTAAATTAAATTTATTTTGGTTGTATTTACTTGAAAAGGCAGCTTTAACGTGCCAAATGCTTAAAAAAGTTCTGATAACGCATTATTTAATTGCTAAGTGTTTTTTTAAATAAGCCGATTTTCATAGTTTTTTCACATATAACAGGCAAAATACGTATTGGTTTGAATCGTTCGTTAATTTCTCTCTTATTTATGTTCCTTGGTCTTAAATTTTTGTGCTTCAAAGGTCATATATTTGGGCAGCGGACAGCAGTATAATACAAAAACAAAGTTGGAAGGTAAGAAGGGGGTAAAACAGGACTCTAAGCGTGCGCTATGTCTCATCGTAATGTTGAGGGAGTGAAGGAAGATATAAAAGAGAAGAGAAAATTGCGGTAAGGGATTGTTATTATTTTACCATGCTCAAAATCTGCGAAATTTATTCAGTGTGGATGTGAAACCTTTTCCTGGAGAGATTCAGTACTTTTTGGATCGTTTGACGTATCATTACAGTGTTTTGTACGTTTTATTACGACGAGCTTAGAAAGGGCTATTATGAAGGTCCATAGCAATATAAAAGACACGCGACATAATGAAAAGTATCCTTTTTAGGCACCATGCTTGTTGAAAGACTTGCAATTGCCAACTCAATGCCATATGCCACTACTACTGGTTGCGAAGCGATATGGTAGAAAAACAAAAAAATTCAATATTAGTCAATAGATGATGTTATTCAAATGGTAGATGAAAAAGTTACCGTAATCTGAATAAAAGCGAGTGTTTTCCCAACGATCAGTTTACAAAAAGATTAAAAACTATGAAAAGAAGCGAGTGTTCCCCAACGATCAATTTACAAAAAGATTAAAAACTATGAAAAGAAGCGTAGATCATTGGAGAAATCTTGAAATCGTATGGGCTTGAAAGTAAAGACAACCCGAGAAGAATTCGTGCGAAATGCTGAAACCTTTTAGTAGTTTTTAATCCTTTTGTAAATTGATCGTTGGGAAAACACTGGTATGGAAGCTTTTTTTCAGATTTCGGTAACTTTTTCACCTGCCGTTAAACTATTATTCTAAACTATCACTATTAAAGAAGTGTAGATCATTGGGGAAATCCTGTAATCGGATGGGCTTGAAAGTAAAGACAACCCGCGAAGAATTCGTACGATATGGTAAAACCTTTTAGTAGTTTTTAATCTTTTTTGTAAATTGATCATTGGGAAAACACTGGTATGGAAGCTTTTTTTCAGATTTTTTTTCAGAAGCTTTTTTTCAATGGTAACTTTTTCACCTACCATTTTAATAGCATCATCTATTGACTAATTTCGGATTTCTCGATTTGTTGCCATATCGCTTCGCAACCAGTAGTTGTGCCACATGATATTAGTATAAGTTGGCAATTGCAATTCTTTCAATAAGCAAGGTGCCCCAAAAAGTATAGTTTTCATGCTGTTGTGTGTCTTTTACATTGCAATGGACCTTCATACAATCCATTTCTAAGCTCGTCGTAATAAAACGCACAAAAACTGTAATGGTACGTCAAATGATCCATAAAGTACCGAATCTCTCTAGGAAAAGGTTTCACGTCCACACTGAACATATGTCGCAGGTTTCGAGAAAAGTAAAATAATAACAATCCCTTATCGCAATTTTCTCTTCTCTTTTATTTCCTCCTGAACTCCCTCAATATTACGATGAGGCATTGCGTACTCTTTGAGTCCTACTTCACTCCTTCTCACCTTCCAGCTTTGTTTTTGAGTTATACTGCTGTTCGCTGCCCAAATATATGACCTTTGACACATAGAAAAAAATTAAAGACGAAGGAACATAAATAAGAGAGAAATTAACGAACGATTCAAACCAATACATATTTTGCCTGTTATACGTGAAAAAGCTATGAAAATCGGCTTATTTAAAATACACTAAGCAATTAAATAATGAATTGTCAGAACTTATTTAAGCATTTGGTACGTTAAAGCTGCCTTTTCAAGTAAATACAGCCAAAATAAATTTAATTTAACATTTTTACCTTTTTAGCTAAAAAAGTTCAAAAATCAGCATTTTTGCAAATCTTCAAGCCATTTGCGGCAGGATAAGGAAAAGTCCAAAAAATCTCAAATTTTTTGTGTGAACTGAGTGCCACCAGTGGCCACTTTTCCGCACCCGCCATAATCGAAAATCGAAAAAAAGTTTTTTTCGGCCCACTATATTATATATGCTTACGTATTTACATAATTACGAACACTCCTAAAAATATGATTTTGATAAATAAAAGAATGTAAAATCATTTATCAGAGTTGATGGTATTTTCGGATTCTTCTCGGAAAAGGGAAATTTACTTTTTATGTAATAAGATTTATATGACAGAAGGGAGGGAGGACACACACAGTAAAAAGCAGTCGATATATCTTTATAAATTTCCGCCGTAGGAATAGTATTAGCGAGCGATTCTTTTCGCGTTACTCGGTTTACATATACATAAAGATACAAGGGTGGCGTACTCTATGTGTCATCGGCTGTTAAAGCCTAGATAAAAAAATTTAATAATATAATTTTGTCGTGCCATGCCCAGTTATTAAATAATGTATTTATTCCTAGGTGCCCTAAGTGCGTCAGTAATACTCGCATTTGACCGCTTATTTCAAAATTATTTATTTCAGTTTTCCTTTCGTATCCTTTTAATTCTTTTTCTTTTTTAACACTTTCCAAAAAAATTGGAAAGTGTTTATGATTTCGGTTTGTCTGCCCGTCTGTCCGCGCTCTAACTCCCGTAAATATACTTGGATTGCCCTGAAATTTTGGAACGTTATTGAAGTTTACTCTAGCACGAAACCTATTTTAAATGAAGTTTCTAGCATGGATAGTTTATTTACAAGGACAGTCAAGAGCTTACCGTTACATTACAGCATATGGAAAAAAAATCGTTCTAAATGAGTTTCAAAGATGTTACATCCTGTCAAACATATCAAAATTTATACGCATTTACGAAGTGCACTAAAATATACATTCTACAGGGCAACACAAAGAAATTCTATTGCATAATGGTGAATGGGGGAAGTGTGTGCAGCATATATTTTAAGTTTATTAAGCTACTTTATGAATAATAAAATTGATATACGTCTCTGAAGCTTAACATAAGTCATAAAATATAGTCATGTATAATACGAAGTACATAGAATTTACAAGAACACACAAAAGATTTCAAATATTATATTCTTTCCGAAGTATTGTATATGTATTTGATGATGGCTGATGGATAGATGAAATACATTATTTTAATTATGATATGCGAATTTAAGTTTCACTAATTCTATGCATATTATATAGTGCGTATAAATGCTATAGTACATATACAGGGCAAACAAAAGAGCTCGCAAACGTTACTGAATATGAGCCTAAATTAATTAAAGGTATGATTATTAAATAAGTTATGCATTTTTACTCTGAACTGCATTCAGTTTACTAAGAAATGTTTGTAGAACATATAAAAAGTGATATACAAGGCCACGCAAAGAATTGGATACATGGACGTCTATGAAGGCTAATTTTTGAGAATGTGATTTCAGTAGTTTTAAGAGTGTTTTAGTTTAAAATAAATTTTAGCTAAATACTGGCGTGTAGCTAAATACTAGGTAAACTATAGGGATGAACAAAAGTATTCAAATATGTTTCCATCTATTAGTATGAATTGCTCAAAGAGAAATTTCAACCTGCTAGGTATTTTCTTGCTAAACTAAATTTTCCCATTATATAGTACATATATCAACCGACAGATCAAATACAGGGATGTTCAAAAATATTGGAATACATGTTTGGCTATAGCCAGTAACCTTATTTCCTTAAATAACGAAGTTTTGTGAAAGATTTCAGGAAGTATTGGAAAGTGTTTCATAATCTATGCTTAACGCATGATATTTCGTAATTGATGCTCTTTTCATATTAGTACGGAACTTGTTTCTTAATACCAGTGGTACTCCAAACTGCAGAAGTATTATTTTTATTTTATCGCAGAATCTCGCAACAAAATAAGCGAAAATTACTTTTCAGAGTCTGAGTCAATGGTATTACAAATAAACACTCGAGCGAAAACCTGATTTTACTTTTTTTTTTTTTTTTTTTTTTTTTGATTGGCAATACAGTTTATAATTAACATTGACTTTCCTAGACTTTTTTATAATAGCTCTTAATTAATATTAATAAGAATTAAACCAACGCGATGCTACTTTTTATTGACTTCACTTTCGAAGCGTAACAACTACACCATTCATCTGCATGTAAATAGAACGGTATGTTCACTGGAAGTGCTTCAGAAATTGTAACAATGTTTCTTGATTTTTCATTAATTCATTTAAATCAATATTGAAATTTTATTCTTTTTTATAATAGCTCTTAATTAATATTAATAAGAATTAAACCAACGCGGTGCTACTTTTTATTTACTTCACTTTCGAAGCGTAATAACTACACCATTCATCTGCATGTAAATAGAACGGTATGTTCACTGGAAGTGCTTTAGAAATTGTAACAATGTTTCGTGATTTTTCATTTATTCATTTAAATCAATATTGAAATTTTATTCTTTTGATTCCTTTCGGATATGTAGCTTTGATTTACAATATCATAAAATTTAAACAATCCACACAAATCTATAAACAGAATGATTCATTCACATTGACATTTGCAGAGCCGAAACTATGGGGGTCAGAGCGGGCATGTGCCCCGGGAGCCAACTGAAGACTTTGTATGTCGATATTTCTCACGTCTATGTTTAACATGGTATTGTTAAAACCATCCTGTCTATGATATATTAAGCAATATATGATCAATATTTCTAATGGTATTAAGCTCTTTTTCAATATTTATCTGAACATACTTTAAAAGCACGGCTAGTTTAAAATTTGTAAGCTGCAATTTTATATAAACAAGAAAGAAAAATCATGCGTTAAGCACAGATTATGAAGCACTTTCCAAAACTTCATGAAATCTTTAAGAAATCTTCGTTAATTAGGGAAATAAGGGTATATAGCCCAATATGTATTCCAATATTTTTGAACAGCCCTGTATTTCATCTGTCAGTTGATATACATATTATAAAATGGGAAAATTTAGTTTAGCAAGAAAAAAGCTTAAAAATTTTTTTAGAGCAATTTGTACTAATAAATGGGAAACATACTTGAAAATTTTTGTTCAGCCCTGTAGTTTACCTTGTACCTTTATTACACGTCAGTAAGAAGCTAAAATTCATTTTCGACTAAAACATTCTTAAAACAACTTTAATAACATTGTTATAAATTATCATTCATAGGTATCCATGTACACAATTCTTTGCGTGGCCATGTATATCATTTTATCTATATTCTGCAAACATTTCTTTGTGAATTGAATGCAATTTAGCGTAAAAATGTATACCTTATTTAAGAACCACCTTTAAGTAATTTACGCACATACTCAGTAACGTTGGCGAGCTCTTTTGGATAGCCTTGTATATCAACTATAACATTTATACACACCCTTATAATGTACAAAGATTTAGTGAAACTTAAATGCGTATATCATAATTAAAATGTATTACATTCATCCATCAGCCATCATCGGAAACATATACAGTTCGTCGGAAGGAATATACTATTTGAAACCTTTTGTGTGTCCCTATAAATGCAATGTACTTCATATTATGCAAGACACTATCGTATAATTTATATTAAGCCAATTCCATAATTTCAGATTTGTTATACATGAAACAGTTTAATATATTTTTAAAATGCCGCACACTATTCAACCCTTTACCATTATCCAAGGAATTCTTTTGTGTGGCCCTGTAAAGAATAATAGCTATATTTTCACCGCATATTTTATGCATATTTAGAATGCATATTTTAGTGCACCTCTTAAATGCATGTAAATTTTAATAAGTTTGACAGTGTGTAACATCTTTAAAATGCCTTTGAAACGATTTTTATCCATAGGCCATAATGTAATAGAAAATTTGTGACTCTCCCTGTAAATAAACTAATCATTGTAGAAACTCCATTTTCGTGCTAGGGTAAACGTCAATAACATACAAAAATTTCAGGGCAATTCAAGTATATTTACAGTTGTTAGAGCGCAGACAGACAAACCGAATGCATAAGCACTTTTCAAACAAAGCATAAGCACTTTTCAACCTTTTGGAAAGTGTTATAAACGGTAAAATTCATTTGAAACGATTTTTCCCCATAGGCCGTAATGTAATGGAAAACTTTTGATTGTCCCTGTAAATAAATTAATAATGGTAGAAACTTCATTTTCAATAGGGTTCATGCTAGGGTAAACCTAAATAACGTCCAAAAATTTCACCGCAATCCGAGTATATTTAAGGGAGTTAGAGTGCGGACAGACGGCTTTCAACTTTGTTGGAAAGTGCTAATAAAAAGGTGATGAGCTATTATATGGGATTGTATTATTTGATCTGATCGGTCTCCTATAAACATTTCTGGGAATGCTGAGGTTTTATTTGTTCTTAATTAAATTAACATCAGGAAAAGGTAAGCTTCCATATTTCTCAGTCTCACGAGTAAATTTTATATTATCAATTACACTTTACGAATTACATCTTTTCCATAAAATAAATGAGCGTTATAATAATACGAAATTTACTCTTGAGATTGAGAAAGATGGAAGCTTACCTTTTCCTGGCATTAATTTAATTAAGAACAAAGAAAACCTCAGCATTGACAGAAATGGAGACCTATCAGATCAAATACGAGGGCAATTCGGAAAGTAACCTCCGTTTATGAATTAAAAAAAACTAATGAAAGGAAACATGTTTTATTACTTACATATGAAAGACACGTTCTTCAGCTACTTCTAAACATAATTGCCGCATTAATTGAAACAATTATCATAACGGTAAATCAGCTTTGAAATTCCATCGTCACGGACTTCTGCCACCGGCCTATTCAACTGCGATTATTTTTAAATTCAACTCGCACCACTCTTTCAATCCAAAGAATTTTAACATATTTTTCTATATAATTTGCTGATAAATTAATTGCTCTCGTAATATTGTGCTTGACCACTATTTTTTTAAACAATTTTGGTAGTACAGGACTGAGGAGGTTAAATGCTATTTGAAATGACATTATTACAATTTTCTTGATAAAGTAACATTTTTGACTCATTTTAACCCCATTTTATCCATGATTGAGTCACAGGCTATTATAACACAGAAAAGCAGAATAAAGATAATGGACACAGTGGAGTTAGCTGATCTGTTTTTGTAAGAATTCTGAAAGTTTTTCCTCTTGAACATAAATTTGTTAATTCTTTTCGTAACAAACAGGCACATTTTTTCAGTAAAATTATTTTATTAGAAAAGTATAAAACATAATCTTATCAAAACATTTTAATAAAGTACTACCTGAAGCAAAGCATAATCATTGTGTATAAAATAAATATATTGATGCTTCTTTTAAATCAACTAAATAAAATGCCAAAATGAAAATTAAGATGTGCAAATAAATTTTGAAAGAGTCTTTCGTCAAATGGAAGAAATAAAATGGCATATAAACTGGCTAAAAAGTTTCAATAATGTAGAAAATTGTTTACAACTGGTTATTGAATGACAAATAAATAAATAAAATAATGTATACCGGGTGATTCAAAAGTCAGGACAAACTTTTAAAATGAATAATTCGAAAACGAATCAAGATAAAAAGATACGGTTTGCACCAAACGGACACACAAAAAACCGAGTTTTGTGTGGTAACGAAAAAAAAATAGTTCAGTTGGCGACCAACAAATGGCTCTATAGTGTTTTATTGCACCAAAAGATGGTTTACAAATGAAAAAAATGTTGACAGCTTACAAATCAACTTAGTTATAGTTAATTAGTATTGCAGTAAATGTTCAATGTGATGTCCATCAATCAGAAGTACAGCTGTGAGACGAGGAACCACACCGTTTTCAGCATTTAGTAGCATTTCTTGCATTATAGCAGACACATTTTGGCGGATGGCATCTTTTAGTGATGTTGGTGATGCCGGTTGCTCGCGGTACATTTTTGACTTCAAGAATCTACACAACCAAAAGTCACAGAGTGTGAAACTCGTCTGTGTGACTTTCTCGAAAAAAAAAAATGGACCTATTATGAAATCAGCAGCGAAGCCACATTAAACTGTCACTTTTGGCTGTTGCAAGGGTACCTCAACAAATCCTAACATAACTATTTTTTCGTTACCACACAAAACCCGGTTTCTTTTCCATCCGTTTGGTGCAAATCGTATCTTTGCATCTTGATTCGTTTTCGAATTATACATTTTTAAAGTTCGTCTGGAATTTTGGATTCCCGGTATACATATATGTGTGTGTGTATACATGTATGTGTGTTATTTTAAAAGAAAAGATACAGAAAAGTTTGAAAAAAAAAAAAAGTTTTTTTGTGTGTAAAACTGGAAAATTTTTAGAAACAATATATACGCACAAATGTACTTGAGAAACCAGTCTTGGAACCTTAGTATCAATAAGAATAACTAAAATGTTTACTAAACTATTAAGTATATGTATGCATATAAACTACTTACAAACTTGATGAAAGTAGGATCAAGAAGAACCACTTACCTGAAAATAAATAAGAGATTTATAGTTTAACAAAAACCAATAAAATAAAGTAATAAATTCCAGCATTTTATAAAAACTTTTTTTTATAAAATGATACCTCAAAAATTTATAATGAGCATTGAAAATTCTGAGAAACAAAATATACAGCAAATGTGCAGCCGGACAAAAGAAAAACAAAAAAACCTTTCTCACATTATTTTATTATGTGAAAAATGATATCGATTTCTTGAAATCTCTAAATTTCTTTAAAAACAAGTTGTATAAAAACTTCGTAAACACAAAATACTATTTAAATTACTTAAAAGTTTTTTTTTTTCCTCCCGGGTTTTAAAGGCATTTTATTGTGACTAAAAATACCTTTAAATAATTAAAATAGTATTTTGTATTTCCGAAATTTTTTTTGCCAATTTTTTACCATATCACAGAGAAATGTGAAGAAGCACCCATTCAACTGTAAATTACATTTTCGATTCAAATATGAATGTTGATTTTGAAAAGTGAACTGTCTTTATATTAAAAATTATATCCATTTTGACTTTTCAAATAGCAACGTTCCCGTTTTGCATCAACATTTGCAGCGCCAGCGTTAGGGCAACACATTCTATAACCTACAACAATTCTTATATAAGAATTTATTCAAATATTTCATTTGAAAAACAAAGCAATTTTTGCAGTGTAACTTAAATTTATACTTCTTAGTATTCTTTACTGGTAAATGATTTTCTATTCTATGATTTTATGTTCTGGAATATATTTATTAATCAATAAACAATCGTAGTTTGCCACAAAGAATTTTTCCATTTTGTTAACAATACTTTTTTAAAAATGTATAAGGGGTCATCCACAAACGATGTCACACTTGAATGAGAGGTGGGAGGAGGGGAGCTCGTGAAATTGTGACAGTTTGTGACAAGCGGGTGAGAAGAAATGTGACATCCCACATTTTGGTTAAAATAAAAACATTAAAAATCAGCAAATTGAATTTTGAAATTATTGTAAAAGTAAAATGTTTTGTGTTCATTAGTAAAAGTTTAAAGCCAAATGTATGAAATTCCATTTCATCATATTAATATTTTATAACTACTGTATATTTATTATGTTGTTTTTTGTAAACATTAATCTTATTTCATACAAAATAAGTACACGAAACATATAAGGTACCCTGGGGTAATAACGCCACATTAAGGTTCTGCCAATTTTTACGGCTTAGTTTTAGATTGTATTTTTCAAACAAATATAGGATCTGATACAGCAACTCATTGACTATCTATATAAAATAAAATAATTTAACAGATATGAATTCATAAAATGTAATGGCGTTTTTTCTTGACCAATGCTATTTGGCGTTATTACCCACCTATATGGGTAATAACGCCATGCAAACAAAACTATGAAATAAGATGGAATAATTGCATGTAGATTGCCCAATTCTAAAAATACAAACTCTACAAACTTAGAAATTGACAAATTGCATTCTAAGCTATTGAAAATGTTCAATTTTTTTGTGAAAGTGTAAGAAAAATAAAGGTGCGGTGTGGGGGGGAGGATGAGGCAAAAGAATATCAGACCGTGAACTTCTTTTTGCTTAAAAAGAACCGCTTAAATATAATTATTAGAAACTTTGCACAGTTTTAACTGTGTTTATTTGAATCAGTATTTAGGATGTAGCTAGGTCACTGTAGGGAATCAACCGGGGTATTAATGCCAAGGATTGGCGTTATTACCCCGGGATACTTATTGCGCAGTAAATCCTAAACTACAAATTATCTCGAGAAGATATCCAAAATCTTCTACAGCAATTGGAAAGTACATGAAATACACTACAAATTTATGTAATAAACAAAGTATTTCTGGATAAAAAAATATAGTCTTCAGATCAAAAACCTTATCTCGCAAACTTTAGATCAAGCGTTAATTTTAGTTGCTTGTAAAAACAATAAGACCTAAAAATAAAACAAATTAACTTGAAGCTGTTTTTTGCAATTTATATGACTCAAACCCTTCTGCGCAGAGCACAATGGTGTCATTTACCTGATTATTTCATAATTATGCAAAATATAAGCACTTGGCGTTATTACCCCGGGGTACCTTATTTATTGTTATGCTCCAAATGTCATTAAGGTTTTAAATTGAAGTTTGAAATATGATCTGTAATGTAGTGCTTTGTTTCTGTACTACAAATATATGTTTATGTAATACAGCGTGACATGTGACAAGAGGAGGAGAGGGGACCAGGTGGAGTGTGACACTTTGTGAGAAAGAGGGGGGGGGGAGAGAGTAAAAAAATATTGAAAAAACGTGTGACATCATTTATGAACACTGAACAGCCCTTAATATTGTAATATTGGACATATTTTGCTATTTATGCTTATGAACATAAAGGTTTCATTACTTTTACAAATTACACATTATATTTTTATTTGTATGCTTATATATTTATGTGTTTATATATTTATGTGTATGTAAGAAATGAAATTTAACAATTTTACTAAAAAAAATAACATTTCAGTTTCAAGACAATATTATTATTTTTATCATTACTTTTTATTATTAATTTCGAGCTTTTTAAAAAAATAGTAATTATTATTATTTTTTAAATATTAAACGGTGATGTATTATCATTGAAATATTGAATATTTATAGATTATTGAGGATAATACCATTATGAATTTATTTATTATATATTTTTTTCAACTCGCCCCCTTACTGTATATTTGAGTTCCTTGAATCAAATCAGCACTGGAAAAAGCATAGTTTTTTAACTTTTTCTTACATTTTCATCTTTTTAAAAGAACATGATAGGGGTTTATATATAATTTAAGGAAAATAAAAATTAAGATCTTACAAAAAAAAAGTAAATAGAAATCTCTAACAATCAGAAAATGTATACAGAAATTCTATATATAATATAAATTCTCTTTATACGAAGAAAAGTTGAAAAAAAAATTAGTAAGTTTCTAAGTTATATCTTTCTGTTTATCTTTTAGTAACAACAGATGTAGAAGTTGACCGTCGAAAAGCAAAATTTCTCTATTTCCCGAAAACTAATGATAAGGGAAAAGTTGTAAAAGCCCATCACATATCAATATTTTGGAAAACTCGTAAATGTTGCATAAATTCCTTTCACCTAAATATAAATGTAGGTAATAATTTATAATTTTTTTAAACATGAATTTCTTTATAGTTTTCATAATTAATGAGCATGAAAGAGAAAATAGTTAAAAAACACATTTTTATAAACATTTGCCGTTTATCATTAAAAAAAAAAAAAAAAAAAAAAAAAAAAAAAAAGTTTCAAAAACGTTAATTTAGCGTGAGTACTGATTTTAAATATATAATTTTTTTTCTTCTTTTCTTTTTAACCGTTTGAAAAGTGGTTGTTGCTTTTGGTCGATAATACTTATATCTGAGATACATCTAAATCCTTGTGGTGTCCACATTTTTGGAATACTTCTGTTGTCACAGTGATAAATAAAGCATTAAAAACTGTGAAGAAATAATTACAACAACTCGAAAAAAAAAAAAAAAAATTGAGATACAGCTTTGAAACAAATTGCATTTAAAAGTACATATTTTTCCCTATACGACGACGGTGTAAACATTAAAAATGTGCGATATTCAGAAGTTTAAACATTTGCAGTACCGAGATTTTCAAAACTGAAATCTTTTTTAAAATTTGAAAGTGTTGCAATTCGCAAAAAGACGTATGCGTTACGCATATGTTTGATCTTTATAAATATAGATAGATAGAGTAGATATCGCAATATAAGAAATTGAACGAATTGAGAAAGGAAGAAACATTATCACTCCTTTTTATTTTGTTTTTAAAAAATTCATAAATCCTTTAGGAGGGAAATCTATATTATAAATGCCAAACGTATCTGTGCGTAACGCATAAGTCATTTTGCGAATGGCAACACTTTAAAATTTGAAATGAAATTTAAGTTTTGCATTTTTTTCTTTTGAAAATTTTTAAACTTCTAAATACCGCACATTTTCAATTTTTATACCATCGTATAGGAAAAAAAAATTACTTTTTAATGCAATTTTTTTGAAAGCTGTATCTTTATTTGTTTTTGAGTTATTAATTTTTTTTGTAGTTTTTTATACCGTTTTTGAATTGTGGCAACAGACATTCTCCATTTTTATTAAAATGAAAAAAGCAAATTAATGTATATTTTTGTTGTCATTTTTTTAAGTGAAAAAAAATCGTTTTAGTTCGTTTTTATTTATTACTTAAAGGATTTTTAGTTTATTAAAAACTTTCTTTAAACTCGATAAACACTTTCGTTTTACACTCTGACGTCACAGGAATATCGTATATCGTATTTATTGCATGCAGGTTATTTCAGAAATTTTCATTTACACTTAAAAGGATATAAATAAATTTGTATGTGTTTATAGCTAATAGCAATCGAGATCTCAAGTTTTTAATTAAAATGATTTTGAAATGATCAAAATAAATTACCAATTTTTTTTTTTTTTTTTTTTTTTTTTTTTAACATGACACGGATAAGAGAGGTGCATATGTAAATTTTGAAGTGTTAAAAATAATGTCGGATTTAGAATTCGTGGGGCAAAAAATTCTATGATTCAGTCAAAGTGGAATACATTTTGCTATTTTACATTTTGGAAAACCGTGCATAAGAGCCGCAATTGATAACTTAATAATAATACAAGATCTTTATTATATTTTATTGTTTAGATATCGGTTAAGTTTAATTTTAATAATTTCTACAACTGAGTTTTATAGAAATAGTATTTTGTTAACTTTAGGTTAAATATCATTTGTTTTTAAGAGTTAGACTTACGAACATGAGGTGTATTTTTTATTGTGACTAATTAAGTAGATTTTTTATAAATCAATGAAACAGTTCCTTCTTAAACATTTTCTTTCGTCGAAATTCGACGGGTTCTACCTTGTGACTATAAAAATGATAATATTTCACCTTTATTTAACTTTAACTTTAAAATAAACATGGTATTGTTTACAAAAAGTATTTTTTCTTTTTAAATATAGAATATATTTATGAATTTTAACTTTAGTCTTTGAAAAAACCATTTTCCAAATGGTTGCTGTAATTTGTTATACGTTTTTCATTATTTTATTTTATTTTATTTATACATTTTTTTAAAAATAAAAAGCTCGAGTTAGTGAATTTATTAAAAATTATAATTTTTGCTCTGTTTCTTTTTTAAGATAGGGCAACAGAAAAAAATAATGAATCATTATTTAAAACAGGCCTGTCCAACCTCTGAGCAAACAGGGGCGCAGCTCGGCCCTTAGCAATCAATGAAGTGGATATTACTCACGTGATTCAAATCATGCAACAATGTTCCACTCTAGTATTAACTTATATCAATTTTATTAATGTATATTAATGTATATTAACTATATGAAGCAAAGACATGTCACAGTGATAAGAATCCTATAGTAGTAAATTTCGAATTAAACATTTGTTGTGAGAGGTTTACCTCAGAAATGATAAACCCCTAGAACTCAGAAAACAGCAACTCAGAAATTATCAAGCCTTACATCCATGGCGCCCATCAGCGCTATGGATATAAGGACTGACGCGGCGCCCGTAGCCGCCGTGTTGAACAGCCCTGATTTAAAGTATCTTTTTTAGGATTTCTAAATTGATTTCTTACCGTAACTAAAATCCTAATTCAACCCTTTCATTCATATGGACTTCAAATGAGGACAGACAATCATTGCTTTGAAAAGAAAAAAAACCCAGCATTTATTTATCAGGGTTTGAAAAAACCCGGGGTTTTTTTTAAAGCCCAACCCACTGGGCCCAGTAGTCTAAAACCCGGGTTTTTTCGGGTTTTATTAAAACTTTTTAGAGAACTCTTTAAACTTCTAATTTTCATATGTATAATACCTAAATTTTTCATTTATCAGCGAAACAAGGGTATGATTTTGCATTAAGTATAGATTAACAATAAAAATAAATATATATATATATATATATATATAAAGAAAATAAAAAAAGTATATTTACAAAATTATTTTGTATCTCATGGGACTAGATAATTGTAAGAATGATAATTAAGCCAAGTACAACTGAATTTCTTTATATAAATCTTACTTAAATTATATAGACTAATTTATACAATTTCACTAATCAGAAATCAGTTTAAAGCAGCAACATTTATGTATATACATTTATTTTTGTGATGAAAAAAATTCACATTTTTATTTATTTTTTTACAGTTTAAGCAACATTTATATTGCAATAGTATTAATTGGATTGTCTAAAAGTCAATGTCAGTGATATCTGTAAATTTAGATCATAAATGGCAATACACTGTTACTAATTTTGCTGTCTTAGTTTTGTATGCTATCTTTACGTAATCATTTAAAGTATTTGGATACACTTTAGATTATATTTTATCAGGGTTTTGGGGTATTCTTGAGGATTATTTAAGTTAAGAAAGGTGGTTCAGAATGTTTGAAAACAGTGTACTTACTACAAAATACAATTTAAAATAACTAATTGATTACAAAAAATGCATAAATCAATGACAATAATCAACATTATAATTTGCTTTTACAAAAATTAATTATTAGTAATAGTTTTAACAATAAAATTATCATTAAAGTACTATATACTAGAACTAATACTAGTGCTGGATCATAACTAGTAAGTATTTTTTATTATAACTCATAATAGATTAAACCAGATTATTCTACATGTCTACATCATTAAATTAAGATTCTCAGAATGTGTTATTTCATAATTAGTTTCAACTGTATAACATGGAATGGATTATGTATCAAAGTATTTTTTTTAAAAGAACAAAATTAGTTTTTGTTTTTCTAATTGTTACACATACTTATGGAAAATTAATTTACAATTATTTGTTTTAAAAATCGTTCTTGAGACTTTTTTTTTTCCTTGAAAGGGGTCTGGGGTGCAAAATTTTGCAAGTGGTGTATTGATATTAAGAAATATGTTTCTTTAAGTAACTTAAAGTTTAAAAAAAAAATTATTATATTTAAACAATAATTTTGCCTTTAAGTTAAACATGCTAAATTTATATAGTTTCTTTCATTCACATCAATTCAAAAATCAGTTTTTTATGGGATTTATAATAATATATTTGAAAATTTTTGCAAAATTTGCTATGGATATATTGCAAAAGTATTAAATGTTAAATTAGATTTGTCATAAAAGTCAGTGTCAATGACATTTGTAAATTTTGATCACAAACAGAAATACACTTTTAGTAGCTTTGCTGCTTAAACTGCTAAATGATTACATAATTTGCTTCAAACCAGATCAAATGTAGAAAGTTTTGTTCGATTGAAACAAGAAATAGTTTGTGCTGAATGTAAAGAATAGAAAACTCATAAAATCCACGAGGAAACTTATCTTTTTCACCCTTTATCTGTTATAATCTGTCTCCATTTTTGTGTTGAAAATTGCTGTATAACACTTCCATTGAACATTGAAGCAAGATATTAAATGTTACGATTAATCTTAAAAGCTATAACAATGCAAGCAATCAGGATGGGATTCATGTTTCAAGTGCCACCTTTAGGTATACATTAAGATTTAATGCACTTTAAGATTTAATGAAAATCTTCCTTCTTTACAAGCTAATGTAATTTTTTTTTTTTTTTTTTTTTTTTTTTGGTCATTTTATCAATGCTTAAAATTTCTTTTAAATATGGTTATTCCGAAATATATTTAAATTGGCATTTATCTCTGCATTCTCATACCTTAGATTAAATAATGATACAGTTGTGAAAACACGAGAGAATTTGAAAAAACCCACAAACGGGTTTTTTGATGGGTTTTTTCAAGTGGGCCCAGCCCGAAAAAAACCCGGGCGGGTTTTTTCGGGCTGGGCCCACTTCGGCGAACCCTGTTATTTATGAAGATCTGATTTATGGACAGCTAGCATGCAGCATGCTTATTAGCTAGCATGCAGCACAATAATAAAATTATTTTTTTAATGGGTTCTCATTTATCACAAAAAAAAAGATAATAATGAATAATAATGGAAAATAATTTATGCATGAAAGGATTAATAAATATGAAACTATTGACTGCTTGAAGGTTATTCTTATTAGGATGAGCGAAGCGAATCCTCTACTAGGCCACTCAAATGACATTTTGTCGTACACCTTACAAAAAAACTATACAGTATTTTGACTTGAAATTAAACACAAATATAAATTATGATCTGTAGATTTGCAGAATATTATCTTTTTACAGAAATACTTTTCAATAAATTATTATTTTAATTAATTTATTTTACATGTTTTTCCATTACGAACGCATTTTTTCAAATGAAAAGTAAAACACGTACGTTTTCAGAAGAAAAACTTAAATCATGGGGTCAGTAATTATAGCTAGAATCATCATTAAATAAATAAAATATATTTTCATTATTCTGACAAAATACCTCAAAAACTGCTTTCAGATTTTCAAACTATGCTCATTTCTTTTAATTATGCATAGTTTCATGATTTCTTTTATAAAATTTATAAACTACTTTTTTTTAGAAAAAATATAGCATATTTTTAATGAATTAAAATTTGTGAAAATTCTTTTATTAACATTCAATTATAAAAGTATTTTTCTGAGTTAGGAATTCAAATACACAATTTATTCTTATTTTGTGAAATCATAAAAGCAGACGATATTTATGAATTTTAAAAGAATTAAATTATATTTTTTTGAAGTGGCAATAAAAGAATTGTAAACAAATAAAATTAATATTTTGTATAATTCTACTTTGAAAATATTTTTATTTATGCCAGTCTTATATCATAAATAAACAATCTGAGGAAATTCTTAGTTATTTGGTTAAAGTACATTTTAAAATTAAAATGCGCCGAAACATAAAATTACATTTTTGCTTAATAAAGATGCAAAAGTAATTTAAAAAATATATTATTACTTTCAAATATTTATCTTATAGCATAATACTTCGCGAATCCAAATAAAGCATGGCTTTTGCTAGTATATATATATATATATATACACTCTATCTTTTTATTTATATTTTCTACTTTATAGTGTTTCAAATGCATATAAACATATATACTCTTCATGTTTTTATTTATATTTTCTACTTTTTAGTGTTTCAAATACATAGCAACATTTAAATACATATAAAGACACATAAATTCTGTACATTTTTAGTTTTATTTTTTAATGTTTCAAACTTTTTTTTTTTCAGTTTTACAGTCAGTTAGCACATTTTGGCAAGCGTGGGTTGGCGCATCATTAAATCCATTGTTGTTGCAATCAATACACAATTATAACTACAAAGAACATTGGGCGATTTATCACCTGTGGCAGAGTATTATAAAAATGCCTTAAAATTAATTAATTAAATTATTATTAAGCTCTAAAAATGCTAAATATCGAATTTTAATTAGGACATAAATGTGAACACAATTTTTAAAACATTAGCATATTCGAAAATGAGTGAAAAATAGAATAAAAAATTCCATTTTTATGCATACAAAAATTAAGATTATAAAGAGTAAATTTTTGAAATAAAAAAAACTGTCTGGAAAATGTTTGGGTATATTCATTGTATCTCATTTTTAATAGAATTTTTAAAAACGTAGAACCGTTTTATTTATTTTTCAGTTTATGACGATTTAAGAAAAAGATATAAACTATACAGAACAAGATTTTAGTTTTTCTTCATATAATGAGTAAGGAACTATTGTCTGTACTTTTTGATTGGCTGTACAATCAAGCGACAAAAGAAATAAAAAATGTTTTCCACTCATTATATGAAGGAAAATTTAATTTATTTTTATTTCCTCCTGATAATATGATTTATAATAAATAAATCGCGCCCTTATTGTTTGGCTACTTTCATGCAAAGAATAAAAAATGTCAAAGATGGGTATTGCTATCTGAGGTATCAAACTTGATACATTTTTTAATATGCAGAGGACCCCTGTATAAAAAAAATTACACTATAAAATATTTATAAAAAATTATAAATAGGATTTTCAGTAAATAAAAAGTTTATATTTTTTAAAAACAAAAATGTTAAATAAATAGTCATCGAGATCCTAATTTCAGTAATATAAATAGTTACTTTTAAAAATAAAAAAATGTTAAGTAAATACTGGTCATTTTGAGAGGGAGGATTTTTAGTAATATGAATAGTTTATTTTTAAAAAACAAAAATCTTAAGTAAATGGTCATTTTTAGAGATTGGATTTTCAGTATTGCAAACAATTTATTTTTAAAAAACGACAATGTTAAGTAAATAATCATTTTTGGAGATCATATTTTCAGTGATAGAATCAGTTTATTTTTAAAAAACAAATATATTAAATGAATAGTCATTTTTAGAAATCGGATTTTCAGTAATCTAAAGAATTTATTTTTTAAAAAACAAAAATATTAACAATGTAGTCATTTTTAGAAATTGGATTTTTAGTAATATAAATAGTTTAATTTTAAAAAACAAAAATATTAAGTAATTAACCATTTTTAGATATCGGATTTTTAATAATATAAATAGTTTATTTTTAAAAAACAAAAGTAAAAGGTCATTTTTAGAGATCGGATTTTCAGTAATATAAATAGTTTAAGAAAGAAAAATGTTAAGTAACTAGTCAGTTTTAGAGATCGAATTTTTATTGGTGTAAATAGTTTATTTTTAAAAAACAAAAATGTTAAATGAATAATCTGTTTTAGAAAACGGATTTTCAGCAATATAATTAGTTTATTTTAGAAAAACAAAAATATTTGCTAAACAGTCATTTTTACTGTGTCTTTAAAAAACACCAAATGACATTTTATTTGATTTTTTTTCTTAAATTAATTTCTTTTCGGAAATCTTAATTATAGAATACACCTGTAAAAAGAATAATGCGAAAAAAAATTATATAAAAAGCTTACATCGATAAGAGGAATAAAGTTTTTAAATTTTCTTAAATACTTCTAAAAATAAATAATTAAATAATCAAATTTCACTATAGAACATTTACTATTATTATTTTTTTAAATTAAATTATTTTTCTTTATAATAACATTTTTTCTTTAAATAAATTTCTATGTCACATTTAATAAATAACAGTTTAGCACACATTTCCTGCAAATTTGTTGTTTCTATATTCATCCATTTGCAAATTAGAGGCAGAAAACCGTCTGTACCCTAACATTTGGAGGCCAGTGTATTTTTATTTTTGGAAAAATGTCTTTCCGATTATCTTGCAATTTCCGGGTTGTACCAGACTCTTAATCAAAAATTCTACCCCGACAAGAAAAAAAAAAAAAAGAAAAAAAAAGAAAGAAAAAAAAAGAAAAGGAAAAAAAAGAAAAAAAAAAAAAGAAAAAAGAAATTTTTTTCAGCTTGAAACCCGACGCACTTTGAATCCGAATAATTCCAACCCAAACTCGGATTTTAAGAAAATTAATATTTTACTACAATCATGGAAAAATAATCTACAATATTTCTAATATTATCTTAAAAAGTTTTTTTTTTTCCTTTTTTTAAATTGGGTGATTCCGACGCTGATCAGAAAGATAACACAATGAGAAAAAATAATATTAACCTTTCCAGATGTAGGACTCAACTACACGACTTGGCCCTGAAATACTGAAATCCAGGCCTGAGTCTAATGAAAGAAAATTTATCCTCGTCGATCATACTTCTAAGGAGATGTGCATATACAGAGTGAGTCATAAGTATCGAAACAATAGGCTAGCTCCTCAAATATTGTCCCTAGACCCATACTTCCAATTGCAAAAATTCTTTAAAAAAAGGTGAAATTTCTAGTAAGATAACTTGAAACTCCATGGGGGGTCTATTTGAAAAAATACGAAAATTAAATTTTTATACGGCTTCCGTAGGGCAAAATTCCTAATTAGGAAATTATTCCTTATCCATTCCTAAATTGAATTAAACAAATTTCATCTCCGTATCTAAAAATCCCACAGAGATATTAAATCCTCAAATCCTCAAAAATTCCTGACTTAAACCACTTTTCCCTGCCTCTAAACTGTGATTTCTTGACTCAATTTCAACACTTGTTAGGGAACATTCACAAATTGCAATTTAATAAGAATCGGTTTAAGATAGCGCTTTTTCTTTGGACATAAAATAGCAGCGTATAGTTTTTACGCTAAATTGGTATACCAGACGTCTGCCCGGGTCAATATATCTAAGTCAGGTCCCAAACCGACTCATGGGGGGAAAAGTTCGGCGTGGCCTGAAAAAATGTCAACATCATAACCCGGACCGGTCTGGAAAATAGTTTAAATCATAGCCTGGTTCATTCGCAAATTTCTACATAGTTTTTTAATTCGGCGTGATAAAAAAAATTTTCATATGGAAGAGTTCTGACCAAAAAAATTCTTTTATAGCTTTTCGTTTTTTATATTTATACTTATTATTATTAAAGAAGCGCCAAAGGCTGTAATATATTTATTTTATCAATGAATCTCTATTTAGATGTAAATGTTTCACTTATATTTTAATATCGTTAATCCATATCCCATGCGTTGGAGACTCTGAAAAATGTTATACACTAAAGGTTTTTAAGACGGAATCACATAGGAAAGAAAAAATACGTTATAGAACAGATGCTCTCTCTAGAAGATGTAATTGGAGCTTATTTTCTTTTCAGGTACTATTGCATTTATTTTGCATGGATTAACGTATTTTCCGTTTAAGACAGAATTCCGTCATAGGCAGATTTTTTTTTTCACTGGTTTTATTGTCTTTAATTTTTTTTAGCCATTGAATAATCTATTTAAAAAAAATGAATTTTAAAAGTTTTTTGTTGTTGTTTTTATAAAATAAAGATTTTAAAATCTATGTTTTTCGTAAAAAATTCGATTGAGCCGAATTTTATTTATTTTATGTACGTATTAAGTCAGTTAGAGACAGTGATTTTAATACGGCTTATGTCGAGACCGGGTTTAAAAATTTCATCCAGAGTGCACCTAAGTTAAAGGAAGTAGTCCCCTCTTTTATGAAAAGTACGCTAAGCCTGGCCTGGCGGGTCTTCAGAAAAAAGTAACATCTCGGTCCTGGCCCTACCTGGTCCCAGAATACAGACTTTTTAACATCCTCTAGAGGACGATAAAAAGCCTGAAGTTGTCAGAGGTAAATTTAAAAATAAAAATAAAAAAGACTTAATCTGCATCTTAGAAAAAGCATTTTTTAAAATAACTGACTGACATTTAAACAATACACTTCGTTTTTCTGCATAATGAATTTTTTATCCTCTATTTCTTGTCTTTAAGTTATTAAATATTAAGATTTTTTAAAAGAAAAAAGAACTTGAAACACGCCATTTTTGATTTTTTTTTTTTTTTAACATTAGTTTTGTTTGGCAAATTTGAAAAAATTTTTACTTTTGAAAAAAATGTTTGCTTTTGAAAATATTTTTTTAAAAGTTATATTATTTTTTCAATAAACATTTTTAATAGTTTTAAAATTAATATTAAAAAAAAAACCTTGGAACAAAACTAAAATCAGATTTTCATCTTTAATTAAATGGAAAGAAGTTGAAATCCGATAAATAATGTTACGAGTTATAACGATTTTTGATTGTCCCATTTAAACCAGTACTAACTACATGAAACTTTTATAAATTGTATGAGAAATTTTAGAATGTGATTTTCTTAGCAAATTATAAGGCTAACCATCACAAAAAAAAAAAAAAAAAAAAAAAAAAAATTCTAACTTAAGAAATAGATTTTTTACGTTTTCTAGAACTGTTAAAGTAACATTGTTTTTTGAATTGCGCGCATTTCAATTTGTGTCTAATCCCTTAAAACCTGATGAATTTCTTAAACGGCTATAACTTTGCAAATTTTGGAGATATGAAGATACAACTTTTTGTGTCTTATTCAGGACTGAATAAGGAAAGTTTTCCTAATTGGAATATTTGTCCTATGGGGGCCGTATAAAAATTTAATTTTCGTAACTTTTCAACTAGACCCCCCATGGAGTCGCAATTTATCTTATCAAAAATTTCACATTTTTTATGAATTTTTGCAATTGGAAGTATGGGTCTAAGGGCAATATTTAAGGAGATAGCCTATTGTTTCGATATTTGTGACTCACCCTGTATAGCGTTATCATTTTAAGGATTAAGGGCAGGTGTACTTTTGATATCGATATCATTTTTGATCCAATCAAAATTTTCTCTTTTCATTTGTAACATTATCTTTGGTTCAAAATAGCAGGTTATCTTTTTTTAATCGGTTATGTATTTTTATAAAGATACATTTTTTTTAACCACTAAATTATTATAAAGTTATTTAATTCTAAATTGTTCGTCAAATCTAAATTCTAAATAAATCTAAAAATCAACGTTTGACCTTCCTTTTCTTCTTCATATGTGCATGCATATTAATCACAGTTAGAGAAACAATATTTGAAGTGAAGCTTGTATTAACTAATAAATAGAGGAAGAAAAAGAATATTGTCTGTTTGCTTTGTTGATAAGAATTTCTATCTACACCATCCCTCCTTCGTTCGAAGTAAGTGCAACAAGACTATATTTCTGCTGAATGCATTATGCAACAAAAAGCTATTATAAAATGCTTTTAAATAGTAATTATTTCTTTTAAGAGTTATTTGATATAAAATTATATTTTATTGATTTCTCTTGGTTTGAATCAATAAAGTTTAAAGAAAAAAAATTAGTATGTCACTTAAAAAAAAAAAAAAAAAAAAAAAAAAAAAAAAAAAAAAAAAAAAAAAAAATTCTTGGAAAAAAAAAATATTTTGATAATGATATTATTTCTGGAGGTGGGAGAGTTCAATGTATGATAACGTGTAATATCGAAATGGGGGGGAGGGTCCAAGATTATCAAAAAGTTGATAATATTATATTTGCACAGCCCCTAATTTAGTCGGCTTTTATCCCAGTCTGCAAACGTTAGAAAATCACTCATTCGTGCTCTAAGGATTATGCTGTTTTTCAACACAAAGGATTCATCTTGTTAAACTATCGTTGCGCGAAAATGTCATTCTTTAAACATTGTCTTTTATGTATCAATTTATTTTTTAAGGAAAGAGATAAATTTCTTCACAAGCTTGCTACATGATTTTTTTCAAGCACGGAATAGCTTTTAAGAAAACAATTATCTTCCATTTGTTAACATTGGTAGACTTCATACATCATCGAGAAACGAGTACATTGAAGTATATATATTGTATATATATCGCATGTAATTATAATTGTTTAAGTCCATTCTGATATTTTGATATCTTTTCATTTTGAAAGTCGAAAATACATTATGATTTTTTTTCTTATAAATAAAAAGGTCATATATTTGTTACAATGGTCATAGAGACTACATTTTATTACAAAGGTAACATATTTGTTACAATGTAAAATTACGGGTGACTTGTAAATTACGATCTAAATATTTTTTTACGTCCGGAATTTCTGCTGCCGGCATTCCTCCGTATTTTCACATGGCTTTTTGCTTTACAGTGCAAGTCCATTCTGATATTTTTCGTATTTTGATAGCTTTTCATTTTAAATGTCAAAAATTCATTATGAACTTTTTTCTTATTCATAATAGTATTTTATGTATATTTAAAAATATATAACAATGATAGCTAAATGTTTTAGCAATCTTTTAAGTATGGTACGCTTAGATCTTGCTGCAATTGCGCATAATCTTAGCATATTATCAATGAGATTTCTACTTGTAGTTATCTGATACCACTTTATAGGAAATTCCATTAAAAGTTGCAATATTATCAATGCAAAGTACCGCGTGAAAATTCAATGAATAATTTATAACTAATAAATTTATTGTTATTTATAATTTCACAATTTCTGTTAGTTAATTTGAAATGGTTTGTAATGGTTATACATATGCATATATACATCACTTTAAAATGTACTGAATGTATTTCATTCCAGAAAAGTAATAAAGTAGAAATAGGCTATTTTTTAATACTCTGTTTTCTATGTCCATACTGAAAATCATGCTTAGTTTCATGATTTTTCAAAAATAATTTCCGTTACATATTGTTATTTTGGTGTGGGCGCCGAAATCGATAATGAAAAATACTCTTTATTTATTTATTTAACCATTTGGAAAATAGTTGTTGCTCTCGGTCTAAAGATATGTCAGACATATCTGAATCCTTGTGATGTCCGGATTTTATTCGTTTTTTAATTAGTTCATAATTAGTATCCCAGAAATGGAATACGCCAGTAGCCACGATGACAAAACTGTATTGAAAACTACCTCCCCCCCCCTTTTTTTTCGGTTTTAGTTTTTAAGATATAGCAATAAGATTAGCAATAATCGTTAAATTAATAGAAGTATCTAAATTTTAATTCTGATTCAGCATTTTTAAATATATTATTATTTTTTAATCAAAAATATTTAAAGTAAAAATTTGGAAAATAAAATATGTGACTTTTACTTTTAAAATCATACTTTCTAATGCAAATATTTTCTCAAATTTGCTGAATCAAAATTAAAATAAAACAATCAAAAGAGACGTGTTCCAAGTTTGAAGCATTTATTTGTAACGATTCTTGAGCTATAATAGTTTAAATCCGAGAAATGTTGAGAAACCTCATGAGAAAGAAAAATGCATTTTCACAAGAAGTTATTTCCATAACAACCGTTGTTTGAAAGCCAGATTTTGAAAACAAATTAAAAGGAAAAAAGATTTAAATGTTATATTAAGCATTAAAAAAACAGAGAAATTTTAAATTCAATAACAATTTTAAAGAAAATTTGAATATTTTTGTGTCTTAGACCCCTTAAGACATCATCTTTTGCCTTAACAAACTGTAAAGTTTTTATTATGTGCTGGGTTCTGAATATTCTGGAAAATATTTCATAGTCTATGCTGGACTCATAATTTTTCGTCCGTGATGGAATTTTGTAATTGGTTTTTAACCCACTTCCAAAAAGATTGGAATTATTAAAATTACGTTCATTGATGCGTCATACAACATTAAAAATTTTTTAGAACTTAATTATAAATTAATACATTGATTTTAAAGAATTTTTACGTTAGCCAGTTACAGGTGACGAATCACCGAATCCTCGCTGTAAATCGTACAATTAAAAAAATTATGTATGTTGAGACACTGTCAACTTCATTAGAGGGCACAGAAGCATTTGCTTATTCAGGAACAGAGTTCATGACGTCAGATCATGTGATCTCCGCCAACCCAATCTCGCCAGAAAGTTGTCGTAGTAAGGGGCGTTACCAATATCGTAGATCGTTACAAATATCGTTTACAAATGCCGTAGTAAGGGTTGCTATCTCTGCCGATTGGGTCGGCGTTAAATCACGTGATATGATGTCATGAACTCCGTTCTAACAACCAAGAGCTTTCCAGGCCTCTTAATGAAGTTGGCCGTGGTAGAGACAGCAATGAGTGATACGCCCATAAATACTTGCAAAAAATTGACAAAAGAATGTGAAACTGCAACTATGTATTAGGTAGAAGATAAAGAGTAGAAAATAAATTTTAAAAAAAAGTTTTTATAGACAAATTTGAATTTAAGTTTAGATTACACGTTGAGAAATCTAATTTAAAAATTGGAAAAGAGAATTTAAATAACTATTAATTTTTTTTTTTTTATTTCTTGTTACCCACCTCAAAATAAATAAATAAATAAATAGAAATACAGTGAAACCTCTCGATGCAACCATTTTCCCCAGAATGACCCCTTTTTTTCATGGAACGAAATTTATTCCTATAGGCTCAATACAAATTTTACCTCCATTTAGAGACCATACCAGCAGAACTCCCTCCATGAGCCACCAATTATTTTGAAAAACAAGAAACAAATTCCGTTTTTTTTTTTTTTTTTTTTTTTTTTTTTTTTCAGGATGCTTCAAGATAGTTTTATGAGAAAAAAGGATTCTGGTGAACACATTATTCAACAAACTTCTAAACTAAGTTTCGAAATTTTTTTAAATTATTATTTTGATAACTTTTAAGTGTTTAAACCCCTCTGTGCCTTTTTCGTCAATTAATTTAACTCTGACGACGAATTAAGGATGACGGTCAATAAACTCTCCTGCCCTACTCTGTCAGGAAACTCTCAAAGAAATAGATAAAGTAATGAAATCGCCATTATTTGTTCCCATAAAATAAATAAATAAATAAATAAATAAATAAATAAAATTGCCTTTATTTAGTGATTTTCGGGAGTAGGGGAAAGTTGGATAAAACCGGGTAGGTGGGTAAAACAGGGAACTAGACTTTATGGCTTTATTTGCGGTAGTATCTAGCCGAAACTTTTAGAATTACTTATAGGCGAGCGGCATCCCAGCTCCCAGTAACCAAAAGTCGTGTAAACGAACTCATTTCGCAGTGGTAATTTTTTAAAGATTTCACGTGAAAATGTTAAAAATTCACCGTCTTCAACGTTACGTTACCAATCCTAAATACCTAAGTATTCAGATTATGTGATTATAACGTATGATAGTCGTTATTTTAACATTTTGTATTGGTGTCTACGAGTAATCTGAACAACGCTAGAGTAACATTTCAGCAAAATGGCGTGGTCGGACAAAACCGGGAAGTTTCCGGTTTTGGACAATTCATTTATTTGCGTGATTGAAATAGAATCACCTTGTTTATGCATTGTTTGATGATCTATAAATATTTGAAAAACTATACAAAAAATATTATTTGAATTAAGTTGTTATATAGAAGATTGTTTTTAGTCATTTCTATTGCAACATCTATCCTTATTTCAACCCCCTAAAAATCAGAACTCGAACAAGAAGAAGAAGAAAATATGAAAAAACAAGACAAGAAGAATTTAATCCTGAAGCGAAGCTTTCCATGATAACAGAAAAGAAAAGTAAAAAAGCTGATGTGAAAAAAAAACAGTTCTAAGGAAAAAAAAAAAAAAAAAAAAAAAAAAAACCCTTGATATTAAACGAGGAGGAATATGAAAGTAGAGCATGCATATTTTGCAACAGCTTACATGAACAATCTAAACCTAAGGAGAGTTGGACATAGTGTCTTCATTGCAGAGGGCGGGCATATGAAGCATGTAGCAATGCAAATGAACAAGATCGTTTCTTTGTGGTTTTTGTGCCTAACAATTTTAACTCTTAAAGCATAACTTAACTTATTTTTATTTTATGTAGATTTGATATAGATTCACATTCTATAACTATAATATGTCAATTTTCCCTTAATAAATAGTATTATTGCAAAATTACAATGTGCTTTTAATTATTTTTTTTCAGTTCCCGGTTTTATCCGCCCTGGTCGGACAAAACCGGGACATTACACACTTCTAAAAAAAGTGTTGTTATGACCTCAATTTCTGTTTTTCGTGACTGAATGAACGCTTTTTTTTCTTCCTAAGATATCAATTTATCGTTTTAATACAAGTTTTGACAGTTTTGTTCACATAGTGCACAATAATAAAAAGAAAAACATTAGGGTCCCGGTTTTATCAGACTTTCCCCTACTTGGAAATAGAAGTTATAAAAGATAATGCCGTAAATCAAAGCAAACATTTATGTACTATTTATTTTTGAAACTCTTCTATAATTAACTGATGCAATTTCTTATTGTTTTGACATTTAAAATTTTATATTTTTTCTTAATGTGAAAAATAAATTTTAATAACATTAATTGCTACCTTTTTTAACAATTAAAATATAGATTAAAATACGACCTCCATTAAGAGACCACTTCTAGGAGCGACCATTTTTTATTGGAACGGAACGTGGTCGCTTTAGGAAGGTTTTACTGTTATATGCATTTTTTTTAATAAAAAATATATTATAACTAGCAAAAGCCGTGCTTTGTTTGGATTCGCGAAGCATTATTCCATAAGATAAATACTTGAATGTAACTAAATCTTTCATATTATTTTTGCAACTTTATTAAGCAAAAACGTTAGCTCATGTTTTGGCACATTTAAATTTTAGAAATGTAAATTCAGCCAAATAACTAAGAATTTCTTCGGAATTTTTTATTTATGATATAAGGCTGGTTTAAATAATGGAATGGGGTAATAAAGTACAAAAATCCATAGTGTCTTGTGGGAAATTAATAATTTGCCCACTGTATCCAAGTTGACCACCTTTAACCTGATAAACAGTAATTATTTGATTCAATTAAAATATTCTTAAATTATTTTTCAATCTCAATTATTCTTCAATCTTTCGATTCGTATACCAAACTTAAGAAACTTAACAAAACATTCACTTTAAATACCAAATATAAGAATTAATTTTACTTGTTTACGATTCTTTTGCAGCCAGTTTACCAAAGTAAAATAAATCATAATGTAATTTTTTTAAAATCCGTAAGTATAAACTGCGTGAATAATTTTGGCAGAATAATGAGAATATATTTTATTTAATATATTAATAATGATTCTATCTATAATTACTTGCCCCATGGTTTATTTTCCTTCTTAAAATAAAAAGATACGGGTTCAATTTTTTTTTATTTGCAAACGATTTTGGCGGAATAATGAAAATATATTTAATTTAATTGATTAATCATGATTCTACCTATAATTACTAGCCCCATGGTTTAATTTCCTTCTGAAAATAAAAAGATACGCGTTCAATTTTTTATTTGCAAAAATGCGTCTATAATGGAAAAACATGTAGAATAAATTAATTATTAAAATAATATTTTTTAAGGGTTATTCTGTAAAAAAAAATAACATTGTGCAAATCTACAAATCATAATTTATTCGATGTTTAATTTCAAATCAAAATACTGAATAGTTTTTTTATAAAGTGTACGACAAAGTGTAA
Organism: Maratus speculifer; assembly: GCA_964019185.1. Taxonomy (NCBI): domain Eukaryota; kingdom Metazoa; phylum Arthropoda; class Arachnida; order Araneae; family Salticidae; genus Maratus; species Maratus speculifer. The sequence continues at coordinate 252,274,816 of OZ025298.1, forward strand.
CTTGAATGGCCTAGTAGAGGATTCGCTTCGCTCATCCTAATAAATAAACTTACGATTTTAACAAAATATGAAAAAGCAGTGGATTTTTTCATAATCAAATTTTGTGCCCACGTCAAATTAATGTACTGTAACGATTTTTTTTTTTTTTTTTTTTTTTTTTTTTTTTTTGGGGGGGGGGGGGGGATAAAATATAAACTTAAGTCATGGAATTAGGCGTGATTTTCAGGATAAATATTAAATGCTTATAAAAGAGTGTATTTACATTAAAAAACTACTTTTACTTTTTTTTTCCTAGTTTATTAAGTTATTAAAATTTCGATTTTTATCACCGATTGTAACATGCACTTTAAATCGCTGTCACAAATAAATTACCGAAACACTCTTTTTCTAATTCCCAGCAAAATTTACACACATATATATTCACAGATCCGTCCATTTTACAATAGTTGCTACTTAGTATAAAGCGAAGCATATAACAATATTGTCTAAGCATTATACTGTAAGAGGATCAAGTTATCATGCATTCTAAAAGCAATATACACGAGTGCACTCTCTGAAAATCTGCTGCAACAGAGAAATGTTATCCCGTTCCCAGACAGTCTGAAGAAGTGTAGACAGTCCATCGATTTCAATTTAAGATTTCAGCGGCGCGCGAGAAATTTTCTATATTTGTCTCTAAATTCTCGCATGAGATTTATGTTTCTAGTTTGAAAAAACCTTTTGAAGCTAGCGTAACAGTCTAGACGATTTTCGAATGGAGGAAAACAAATAAATAAAAGAAAATATAAAATCATGCATCTGACATAGATTATGAAACGTTTTCCAACCCTAGCAGAATATTATTAAAAAGCTTCATTTTTTATTACATTGAAATCGATACAAACAAAAATACTATTTTAAGAAATTCTTATATATTTTATACGAAAGGAATTTATGTAATTTTTAATGAGTGAAAACCTTCATTTCTCGTGAAATCGATCGCATGGGAGGTCTGGTGATAAATATTCCTTAAAAGCTTCCATAAATACCCCTTTAAAGTATCATAAAATAAACATGATGTGACTGTGCCTCTCTGCATAAAAGTACAAATGTTAAGAATTGTATTTTGTTGGTGTTAAGCTAGTCTTAAATTTAATTGGCTGTGTGAAATCATTTGATGTACTTAAACGCCAATATGTTAAAATACAAAAAATATACCATTTAATTAGTACGATTTCATTAATTGATAAAATAAATTGTTCATTTGCAGCACCATACCTTTAAGCAAGCCCTTTGAATTAAAGATCCGCGATCAATAGTTAATTAGCTGTATTTTTAAAGATCATTTCCCTTGGTAAATACAATTTGGGCTTGTTTACACGATGGTTGCATGAAATTAGTGAAATGTGCTCATCAGTATGTTTGGCGATTCTATAGATCTCAGCACAGAGCCGGGCCAGCAGAATTAAACAAGCCGGATCTGCAGATTAAAAAAAAAAAAAAAAAAAAAAAGAATTGATCTTGTCAGCCGGGCCGATAATGCAGAATTAAACAAGCCGGATCTGCAGATTAAAAAAAAAAAAAAAAAAAAAAAAAAAAAAAAAAGAATTGATCTTGTCAGCCGGGCCGATAATTTTATTTTTTTTTTTAATAAAACCGATAAAATATCAGTTAACTTTCAATGAATATGATTTTCGCATGAATAAACATAAATGTGCGTCACGAGCTACTGCATGTTTGACAATATCAATACAGAAATTTAACAGTTGCACTGTGGAAACTCGCATCGGACATGGTGTCTGACCCGAATTTATTATTATTATTATTATTATTATTATTATTATTATTATTATTTCATCATACTCGTTCCGTGCTGAGATCATTCTTGCATTTTTTTTCCTACATTGTAGAGTCGGACAGGAATTGAACTTAATTGCTCTCAGGATGTGTAGGGCAAGCAATATGTTCTGTAAAAATATTAATACGATAATGAACTTCTGTTAATGGAATCTTTGGAAAAAGTGGTTCTCAAATTAACTCTCAACAACGGGAAACATTGACACATTTTCTCACTAATTTTTAACTGTAAAGGCTTAAAATTGGCAAACTTAATTATTGAAGGGATTTGGAATCGAATAGCGTTTTTCATTTTTTTAATAACTAACTTATTGTCGATATATGAGAGATTCTTGTCATGGCTTCAGGTTTTTCGTTTTTTCCCCCTTGATGTTGCTTTCGGAAATTCGATTTAGAAAGCTATCTTTAACAATATTTTCTCAAAGATACATTGTTTTTATCAAAAATGGATAACGTCTTTTGATTACATAGCTTCTAAATGAGAACATCTGTCAATTTTATAAGTTTCCGAAAAGAAATGAATTCAGAAATGTGTCAGAAAGTAGCTCTTTTGGAATTGAAAAAAGACTTAATAAATGACAGTGAAATATTTCATAAATCTACTGTTGATTAAAGAACTTCAAAAGTTATGATGTTTTGAATCATCTTTTTATTCTTTTATTCAAAACTACATTAATTTTTTAATGAATCCTTATTTAAATGTTGAAATGTCTAAAAATCTAAGTAATCGTTCGTGTTGTTATTAGTGTATTTTCTGACTTGAGAACGCCCCGTAATTTTAAAATATATATTGTAATATATCCAGCCGTATTCTCTAAAGGAGTCTTAAGGGTGTATTCGAAAAAACGCTTTTCCACCTTCAACAGCTCGCAATTTTCGATACAATTTCAGGCACATTTTTAAAAGTAGAAACATGAAAATTGCTGAGGGGATTCTTGAAGGGACGCATGAGGTGCCGTGTGATGTCATTTTACGCTCATTTCATTAGAATTTGATTTATAAATAATTAACTTATCAGTAGGACCCTCTTTTTCGTTTCCAGATCTAACGCTTCGGAAAAATCGGTTCGAAATGCCGTTTTTGATTGCTTTTTTTGCAATATTTTCTGCATTTATCAAAGAATCGACCATCACGGCACCTTGTGTACTTTCCAAATAAGACATTTTGAAAGTTTGGTGCATTTGAGATCGAAATACACCCGGACCGGTACTTGTTTTCACTGAATCCTCTACGGGCCGGGCCGAGCCGTGAACTGGCTGTTCTCAATTTCATTGCTCGACAAACGGGAAGTTTTCTGTCTCGATGACGTACATATTTTTAAATATAAAATTGGCAAACTTGACTATGGAAGCAATTTGGAATTGAAATGATTGCTTCCATTTTTTTGATAAATAATCTATCGAGTTATAAGCGTTTTGGATCACACGATAAGGTATTTTTCTCCCTCCATTGACTGGTTTTTCTGCTTTCGCTGGGAAATTCTGCTTATAACGCCCACTTTGACAGTGTTTTCTAAAAAATCTATTGTGTACAAAAGAAAAAAAAAAAAAAAAGTCTTTTGATTTCACGGTTTCTGAATACCAATACCTGCCTGTTTTTTGTGTTTCCGGAAAAAAAAAAAAAAAAAAAAAAAAAAAAATGAATTAAAACTTTTGTTATGAAACTGTTCAGTTCTGATATGAGAGCAGCCTTAAAATAAAATAATCACTCATGCTGCAAACTGTTTTAACCCCTTGGGGATAAGCGAGCAGTATATGCACTGGATAAGGTGCCCAGAATCCTTGATTATTCTCACCAGTAAATTTTTATTAAAGATTTTGCATTATTTAATCCGGGCATTTTTCTTATTTAACTAGGCAACAATTTCTGTTTTGAAAAACCGGTGGTAAAACATAAGAAATTCTGTCCCGAAAGGGTTAAGCAAACGCTTTTTTCCCCATTATTAAAGGTTAAAGCGCAAGTGAAGTGATAAAACAGCATGTGTAGATATACTGAAATTGCTACATGCGGATAAGGGGCTGTGCACGTATAGCGTCATCATTTTACGGGGGAAAGGGGGAGGGGTCTGACACATGATATCCTAAGATATTTTAAGGGGGAGGGGATTGTCTTATGATATGGATATCATTTTTGATCCAATCAAAATTTTCTCATTTTATTTGTAACATGGTCTTTGTTTCAATATAGTACATTATCTTTTTTCAATCTGTTACATATTTTTTATGAAAATACCAAGTTATTATTAAAATCACTAAATTATTATAAAATTATTTGATTCTAAAACATCGGATGCCTCAATGTTTGACATTCCAATTCTTCTTCATATGTGAATGCATATATAATCATAACTCGAGAAACCCAATGTGAACTAACTATATTTGAAATGAAACTTGTGTTTACTAATAATCAAAAAAGAAAGATTGTTGTTATCTTCTTTTGTTGAAAGAGTTTCTATCTGCACCCTATCAATCCTCTGTTTGAGGCAAATAAAACAAGATTTTATTACTGTTGAGTGCATTATGTAACAAAAAGCTATTATAAAATACTTTTATATAGTATATATTTATTTTAAGTGCTATTTGAATAAGGCAACATTTTATCGACTTTTCTTCATTTGAATCATGTAAAAAAAAAAATGTAACCAGTGTTGTATATGGTTGCAAATAAATGACATAAATTCTAAAGATCAAAAAAATTTTACACTTAGATAATGATATCATTACCAGGGAGGGACGAGGGGTTCGCGGAATGATAACGTATGATATTGAAAAGGGAGAAGGGGATCTAAAATTATCAAAAAGCTGGTAACGTTATATTTGCACCAGGCCCTACTAACAAAAATAATTGTTAAGATAAAAGAAAATCAACTTAAATTGACGGGGTACTTTTAAGCCCTGTTAGTCCCAAAAAAGTATTAACAAACGTACACCCAGTTGAATTTACAGAATGGAAAATTGGATCGAAATCAATACAAACACTATTCTGAAACTTTTTAAAAAAATACACATTGATTTGAAACAAGTAATTTTAATCAGTTTCTGAAAATTGTTTCGAGAATTTTCAAGATAATCGAGTAACGGCATCTTTTTAATGTTTCTGAATTCTAAACTTACAAAATAAAATATTGACTGTATCTCCAAATCAAACTTAAAATAATTAGTTCAGATCTTAAACTTCATTATTTTAACTGTAATCCTTTATTCCCAAAATAAAGTCTGAGCAATTGTCATGGGATGATAAATATTAGTCGAAGATAACATTTTTTCTTTGTTATGTCCATTATAAGTAGTTAAAATATTTCGTCTTTAAAACATTTCAGAATAACAATTTCCTCCGACTTAAAAAGAAAAACTTAAAAACTTAATTAATTTCAGGTACATTAATTTGGTCAGATTACTGGAATTTAAAATGATTTTAATCCGTCTGAAAACTTAAAAAAAAAAAAAAAAAATCCTGAGTAGGTGCTCGCTAATGACATTCTTTTTAGAAAATGCTGTTTTAGTTTAAATCGATAATAATTATTTCGCTTATTTAATAGTGGAAAAATAAATCCGTGAACATAAATAAAACAATGTATATAGAAAGAGATATACAATACAGCACTGTTTACTACAACTTCTAAGGCTTCGCAATGGAAATCTAAGGCTCGTCGAGGCAAAGAACTAATGATTAGCACAGGTTCATTTTGAACAAAAAAGAAAATCCCTGTTGTTTTCGGATTTTCCAGCAAGTTTTAGAAAAAAATTTTCAGGAATAAATATTAAGCCTTTCAGGTTTGTCATGCTCAAAAATGCGAATTTAGCATGAAACGATCATTAGATAATGAAGCATAATTAGTTTGAAAAAGGCACTCTTTTACATTCACAGGGATTTAAGCTTTAAAAAAAAATGTTATTTCAAAGATGTGTTTGAAATATGAGACAAGGATTAGTACTAATGTACCATCAAATTACAACGTTACTTATATGAATACATAAAAAACTGTATTTTATTTCGGAAAATACTTATTAAAAAGAAATTCCCAATATGCTGTGCATAGCATATACAGTTTACTACTAAGATTTCTTTTTACAGAAGATATTTATTAAAGGAAATCCAGTAGCGTAACGGTGAACGTGTCTCTCTACCATGCTACAGATCCACAGTTCAATTCCGAATTGCGGACTGAGCAAGATTCATTCAACCTTTCATCTTTCTGAGGTCGATGAAATGAGTATTAAAATTGTTTGGGAAGTAAACACTAAAAGTTACGCTGAACACCTGGGAGGAACATATGGTGTACCTGTACAGTGTCCGTGGTCAAGAAATAAAGACTGGATCACAGTAGTTCCGCAGATTTATTTTTTTATTTTCTAAATAAGCTTTTCATCAAATTACCAAAAATATATTCCATATTACACATTTGTTGAAATTTGTACTGAGTATATATTTGAAAGGGAGTAACCAGTAACGTTGACTAACTGAAGTTGATTGACATATGTTATCAATATTTTATGTATAGGTTCATACAAATAGCCCATTTGAAATTTTTCACATTTCCATCATTCGTTAAGATGTTTGCATCTATTTGGTGGCAAATTAGATTTGTTGGAAAATCGAAAACATACAAAGTTAAGTGAAACTGGAGCTTTAAGAATCATCAACCTATCGTTCTTTAAAGTCAAAATTCGAGGAATTCAAAACGCGACTCCGCAAAGAAAATAGTATCATGCCAGACTTTTTCAAGTCTTAACACATTCGCTGCCGCTCACGCGAAAGCGCGTGATATGGCGCCAACGTTAAGGGGCCACTCACGCGGCAGCGCGTGATGTGGGGTGACGTCCAATAGCCAGTCACGGGCTGGCGCGGGAAAATCTTTCACTGATTCTTTGTTATAAAAAGTCAATCAGCTTCTGGGAAAAACCCACTTCTACTGTGCGGCATTAACTATCGTCACATCTTCACGTAAGCGGCAGCGAACGTGTTAAGGCTGTTGTTGATTAATATATTTCCCAAGTCCTTCTCGTTAGTGTTAAACCTACGGGCATAGATGCATTCGCATCTAAATATCTCAATAGGAAATTAATATTTTTGACTTTTTTTTTTCTTTGTACTTTTTATAAAAGATGTTTTCTTTTCTCTTAGATGTCGAAATATTTCTAAAATATATGTGAAATTTTATGTTTTGTGTGTGACTGACGAGCTGAGAGCAAGATTTTAACACTTCACATAAAATAAAGTATATACTTTTGAAATATTTTAACAATAAAGGAAAAAAGAGATATCCTTTAACAAGAATACAGAAGTAGTAGGAAAAGGACAGTTTAAGGACAGGAGCAGGCGGGACTGCGGGACCGTCCCGCCTGCGGTGCCTCCTGCGGTACCTCCATGCCTCCGGCTGTCCCGCCTGCGGTCCCTCCTGCGCCCACCATGACACCGCCACTCTCCTGCCCCCACTATGCATCCCCCTCCACGAACGCCCCCTAGTGGAAAAAAGGAACATTCTATTCTAACAGGAGAGGTCATCGACCTTCCCTATTCAAAAATATTATCAATCACATCTCAACTCGGACAATACCTCTCTTTAACTGACATTTCCTCTCCTAAACGACCATTCCCTCCCTGAAACGGTCATTACCTTGTAAACAATCATTTCTAAAGCTATATAAATCTATGTTTTTCGATATTATTTTTAAAAGGATGTTAAACATCGAAGTGATTAGTGCTTTATGTGTTTACATATTGATGTGTGCCGTTTTTTCACTTGTTTATATTTTTACTAAAGTTGATAGACTAGCAGTAGATTTTATATTAAATTTTAACGATACAGAGAATTTTTCCCATTAATATCATATTATGGAGAAAAGTTATCAGGATCCAAGTCAAATTGCTAGTTTTGGAGGAGTGGACGCTCTTCATCGAGCAGTTCACGGTAAGGTATCTAAGAAAAAAATTAAATCTTGGTTAGAAGGGGTTGATGCTTACACTCTTCATAAACCTGTACGCAGAAAATTTCAAACAAATCGAGTGATTGTGTATTCTATAGATCAGCAGTGGCAAGCGGATTTGGTAGATTTAACTTCTTTACAGAAATTTAATGACGGATTTCGTTACATTTTAACATGCATTGATATTTTATCTAAGTATGCATGGGCCTACCCTTTGAAATCGAAACGTGCTGAAGATATAGTAGCGGTGTTTGAATCCATTTTTCGAACAAGGAAACCAAAGTACTTGAATACTGACGCCGGTAAAGAATTTTTAAATTCTCGTTTACAGAAGTTTCTGAAGCAACAAGGTGTTCGATTTTTTAGGACTTTTAACAATACGAAAGCTTGTGTAGTGGAAAGATTTAACCGCACTCTGAAAACTAAAATGTGGAAATATTTTACAACGCATCACACTTATCGATATATTGATGTATTGAATCAGTTTTTAGATAGTTATAATCACACCTACCATACCACCATTAAGAGACCCCCAAGTGAAGTGAATAAGGATAATGAAAGTGAAGTGTGGTTTTCTATTTACGGTAATATGTCAAAACTGAAAAGGAAACCTTGTGTTTTTAATTCAGGGGACTTAGTACGTGTTTCTAAACATAAAATGACTTTCGAAAAAGGATATGAAACAAATTGGACAGAAGAACTATTTTTAGTAACAGAATGTGTCACGAGAATTCCTCCAGTTTACAAAATCAAAGATTTATTAGACGAACCTATTGAAGGAACTTTTTATGCAGAAGAATTACAAAAAGTACAACCAAAAAACCACTTTGACGTTGAAAAGATTCTGAAAAAACGTAAAAGAAAAGGGCAACTTGAGTATCAAGTTAAGTTTAAAGGTTACCCTTCTAAATTTAATCAGTGGATACCTTCTTCAGATTTATTTTCTCTATAAAACACCCATTTTTTACAACGAATGATCATTCACAATCATGTCATTCTACGTGACGCTACCTTCTGACAGTTCAATAAACTATTTTCCAGAAAACAAAATTTCACATTATTTTACAAGATTACCTATGCCTTTAGATTTAAAAGGTGAATGGGAAGTCGGTTTAACTGAATTGATTTATCCTCATACATGGCGTAATATTACTGAATATGGTAACGAGTATGAATATGTGTTAGGTAACAGTTTAGAATTACCAGATGGAAGACCTAGAAACGGTAATGAGTATGAACAAGATGACAGTGACACGAAAAAAATTCGAATCCCGTCAGGATATTATGAATCTCCTAACGACATCATTAAAGTGATAAATTATCAAAAATTTGGTGATAGAATTTCAGTTAGCTACAATAAACACACTAAAAAAGTGAAAGTTTCTTTGAAGAAATATGCACAATTGAAATTTTTATCCGGTTTAGCCGAATGTTTAGGATTCTTACCAGGTGAAGTAATCTCAAATGTTTCGACTCCCTCATTATCTTTTGAAAGTCCCTTTATAGCTGACCCACACGCAGATTTTAAATTGCTCTACTTGTATAGTGATATTGTAGAACCTCAGATTGTTGGAGATACAGTGGCACCCTTATTGCGAGTGATTCCTGTTAAAGGGGAAGACGGAGATATGATTCATGAAGTGTTTGACAGACCTCATTACATACCAGTGACTCGAAAAAATTTTCAAACGATTGAAACTGTTATAAGAACACACACAGGACGTTTAGTGTCATTTGATCGCGGGAAGTTGATTGTGAAACTACATTTCCGTCAGAAATATCTTTCATAATGCTTGTTCCTTACCAATGCTGTAATCAATCTTTTGAAGATTATTATACACATCAAACAGGTAGCGGATTGAACTATTATCAAGGAAATTCTTTCCAGAAAGGTTATGGTTTCGGAGGACTTTTCCGTTCACTTTTCCGTGCAGCTGTACCTTTATTTAAATCGGGTGCTAAAGCAGTTGGAAAGCAGTTATTTCATACTGGTGTAGATGTGCTAAATGATATTTCTCAAGGTGATAATATTAAAACAGCGGCTAAACGGCGATTTAAGGAAGCCGGGAAAAATCTGACAGACAAAGCAGCAGTTAAAGTGAAATCTATGATTGGATCAGGTCAAAGGAATAAAAAACGAAAGAGACTTCAAAGTTCTTTCAGTCGCCCTAAAGCCAAGAAAGTGAAAGCACGCGATATTTTTGCTTAAAGATGACTGGTCTTATTCATAAAGATTCTCCCGTTTGCGTCAAATCTGAACTAGACTTGTTTATGATTCCACCTACACAAACAGCTATAGAAAAAGGTCACTTTGTAGAATATCATCCACTGGCTACTATATCTGAGAGTGGACCAGTTGAGTTTAACATTACAGGCAATAGTGAAGATTATATTGATTTATCAGCATCTTACCTTTACGTGAAAGTAAAACTAACTAACGCTGATGGAACCCCCTTACCCGACAAGACACCTGTAGCACCTGTTAATTTATTTTTACAAGCATTGTTTTCTCAAGTAGATGTGAGTTTGAACGAAAGAGTGATTTCCTCTTCTAGTAATACTTATCCGTATCGTGCTTACATCGAGACTTTACTGAATTATGGAGAAGATGCTAAGAAAAGTTTACTTTCTTGTGAATGTTTTTTCAAAGATGAATGTTTGGATACAGTCAATCCTACACTTACCGATAACCCAGGACTTCATAAAAGATATGAATTAACTTCAAAAAGTAAAGTTTTGGATATGATAGGCCCACTACATTGTGATATTTTTCAACAAAATAGACTTTTATTGAATATGGTAGATTTGAAAATTAAAATGACACGTAGCAAACCCAATTTTTGTTTGATGGCTGATAAAGTCGGAGATAAAACACCTGATTATAAAGTGGTGTTACAACACGCCTCTTTGTTTATTCGAAAGGTGAAAGTTAGTCCAGGTGTTTCTATCGGACACGCTAAAGCGTTAGAGAAAAGTAATGCTAAATATCCTATCGATAGAGTTTTGTGTAAAACATACTCAATATCGAGTGGAAGCTGGTCTTTTATGCAAGATAACGTATTCTTAGGATCTATGCCTAAACGTGTAATTATAGGATTATTAGAAAATTCAGCTATTAACGGACAGTATGACCTTAACCCGTTTTTCTTTAACCACTACAACGTCAACTTTTTAAGTATTTACATTGACGGACAACCAATACCATCTAAACCATTAGAATTAAATTTTAACGAAGGAAATTATATTGCAGCCTACCATCGATTGTTTCCCGGCTTTAACCGAGATAATGGAAATTATCTATCTCGAGAAGATTATGCTAAAGGACACACTCTATATGCATTCGATTTAAGTCCGGATTTATGTGATGGTCCACACTTGAATTTACAACATCAAGGAAATTTAAGAGTTGAAATTAAGTTTTCTTCAGCACTTTCATCAACTATTTCCGTTCTGATCTATGCAGAATTTGAAAACATTATCGAAATTTCTAAATCAAGGCATGTGTTGTGTGACTTTCCAAACTAGACAAAGATGAACTCTCAACAGATTAAAGACATTTTATCTCATAACAAATACACTAAGAAATATTTTTTAGATGTGTTTCCCAGCGATATGCTCCCTAACACAATTAAGCAATACCCCTGCTGTTTCGTATGCAACGTCGATTCTTCTGATCAACCCGGTAGCCATTGGCTTGCTTTCTACATAACTTCACCTAGAAGAGTAGAATTCTTTGATTCTTACGGAAATACTCCAGACTTTTATCAAGGACCTATTTTAGACTTTACTTTAAAATTCTCTCAAGTGATTTTTAACCCTTTAACATTACAAACAAATGTTACAGCTGTTTGTGGTCAATATACAATTTTTTTCCTCCTCTGTAGATGTAGAGGTGAATCTTTGAAAAAGTTTTTGTCACAGTTTGTATCTGAAAACTTATGTAACGACCAAAGAGTGTATAATTTTGTTGCCAAACGATTTCATGTGTATGTGAATTTTTATCAATAAAAAGTCTTATAAAATGCCATATCTTTTGTGCCTGTGTTTATTTGTTATGGATTTCCCAAGCCTTCAACACCCCTTCACGGCTGTTTTAGCAGGACCTTCGAAAAGTGGGAAATCTTTTTTTATAAAAGATTTCATCTACTTTAAAACATACATGATAAAACCTACACCCGATAAAATTGTTTGGTTTTACGGCATCTACCAAAATTTATATGATGAAATATCTGACGTTACGTTCATTGAAGGTTTCCCAAATTATGAAGAATATTTAGGAACCAATACACTGTTCATTATAGATGATCTTATGTGTGAAGTTGGCGGTGATCGTCGACTTACAAATTTATTTACCAAGGGGAGTCATCACCACAATTTAAGTATTTTTTTTATCACACAAAATTTTTTTCATAAAGGAACGAAAGATCTTCGATTGAATGCTGACTATCTTTTCCTATTTAAAAACAGACGTGATTTAAATCAAATCACATGTTTAGGAAGACAATTATACCCACGAAATCATAAATTTTTCCAAGAAGTTTACGCAGATGCTACCCGAAAACCTTTTACCTACTTATTAATTGATTTGAAAAATGAAACAGATGAAGAACATCGGTTAAGAACACAAATCTTACCGAATCAAAATCAGTATTATTACACTCTGAAATATAAATAATTGCGAAAAACGACAGACTCATCATTCCATAAAATGTCACCGACCCGTAAACAGGTCAAGGATTTACAGCTAATTCACTCATGCCCAAAAGCATTGCGCAAGCAGTTACTGAAAAAGTTACCTTCAAAAGTGGTTAAAACCATCTGTGAATGTTCTTTAAACGTGTTAAAAGGAAATATACCAATTTCACATTATCAGAAGAAGCAGCTTGGAAAACACAAATATCTTCTAAGAAAATTAGCCTCTAAAAAAGGTAGTCTTTACCAGAAAAAACGTTTAATTATTCAAAAAGGAGGTTTTTTAAATATTTTGATACCAGCTGCTGTTACAGCTTTGTCAGCGCTTATAAATGGAGTTTAGCAAAAAGTTTGTTTTAGTTCCTGAGAGTGATTTTTCTAAACATACACCTTCTCAAAAGCAACTAAGTGAGTTTGATAAAGAAATGCAGAAAATTTTGAATAGTAAATTACAAGATTTTGAAAAACTGCAATTATACTACGACTTGTTAAAAAGAAAAATGAATTTAGAAGATTTTAACCCACCATTCAAAATGGATGTTACAGAAAAGGATGAACCTCCAAAACTGGCTGAAGATGAAACTATGCAAAATCCTGCAAATTCCGAAGACAACATTTTAAAAATGATTCCAACAGGTGTTCAAAAACAAGGTGAACAACTCTTGCAATATTTGAAAACGTATCCAAATATTTTACGTTGGAATGAACGAGGAGAGATTATTTATAAAAACCAATTAATCCCTAAGTCTAATCTAACTGATTTGATTGGTTTAATACTCACTCAGAGAAAATCTTATAAACATTTATCTGGGAGAGAAGAATTTTTAAAAGCGTTGTCTTCTATGAATACTCCCAAGCTTTTCTTCAAGAACAAATATTTAACTATAGATGATAATGTGTATTCACCTATAAAAAATGTTAAATCGATTGTTAAAGCTAAAAAGACTCTTAAGTCCCCTGTAATACGTTGGCAGAAATTATATAAATAAATATATTTTTTCACTAAATTTATCATGTGTCATCTTTCTTTCTTTCTTAAACACCCACTTTCTTATACGTAAACAAACATTTTTTCCTCATCTAATATTTCTAAACAAAACTTTTTTTTCATTTGAAATATTTTTTTCACTTTGAATTTTTTTTTTCATTTCGAATTTTTTTTTTTTTTTTACTTTGAAATTTTTTTTTCACTTTGAAAAATTTTTTTTTTCATTTTGAAATTTTTTTTTTCACTTTGAATTTTTTTTTTTTTTTCATTTTGAAATTTTTTTTTTCCATTTCGAATTTTTTTTTTTTTTCACTTTGAAATTTTTTTTTCTCACTTTGAAATTTTTTACATTTTGAATTTTTTTTTTTTTTCATTTGAAATTTTTTTCACTTTACAATTTTTTTTTTTTGTTTGGAAAGTGAAAGTTAATCTTTGAAAAAATTTTTTATTCAAAATCTGTTCAAAGATTTTAATGTAGAGTTGATTTTTCTGAAAAAGAAACTTCTTTTTTCCTGAAAGAAAAAGTATAAATTATTTTAACACATTAATTACACCATTTTGAGACACACCAGTTTATTTTTTCTAAAATTTACAAATCATCAACTGTTTTAAACAGAACATCAGCTAACACTTTGTAATTTACATTTTGAAGGAAATAATGTGAAACAGTCCGTGTTTCCTTGACAAAAAGTTCTGATAAAGCTTTAAAGTCGATTGTACAGAGAGATAATTCTCCTAAACTTAAAAATTTTTCTAAGTCACTGGAAGTCATACAAGCATGGCGAAGTTGTGCGGGTGAATTGTAGACACATCCAAGACATTCATACTCTGATTTAAAAACTTTTTGCATTTCTACTTCTATCATTGCTATTAACCGTAATTCTAAAGATGTAAAATCCACATCATATGTTTCCGAAGGTAAGAGTTTATGAGCAATTAGAGTTGGTAAGTGATTTTCATACAGATATGTAAGCACTGTTTCATTGAAGGAGCTTAGATGGTGTTTTAAATTGTCGAGTTGATATTCATCTAACCGAATGCAAGAACCTTTCTGAATGCTGCTGATTTCAGCGATACCATCTTTAGATAATATGAGGATGGAGTTGTTTGCAATGAAAGATGATGTTGTATAAATTAAATTGAAGTCAAATATTTTCTGAACGAAACGATACCATGATTTTAAATTCATGGAAACACCATTTTTTGTAGGAGTTAGTGGTTGAGTTTCAGAAGATCGAAGAAATTTTCGAATGTGGATAATGACAGAACCTTTGAACAGTTCACAGGTTAAATAGATACTATTTCCAAGTTCTTTTAAACAGATCCGCTGATTGGAATAGCCATCGTTCATATCCATAGATTGAGAGCTTTTCTCATTTCCGCTAGATAATGTAGGAATTGCATCGGCGATTGGCGTAGATGAAGTCTGGAATGCAGTTGAAGAAGTGGGTTTGTCAGATGAAGACTCAGCTACAGCCTGAGAGGGGGGTTCATCAGACAAGTCCATAATTAGTTTATTAAAATCGATGCTTTGAAACACATCATCCAAATTATCAAAAACATCTTCTAATTCACATTCATTTTTCGATTTTTTCTCGCAACCATTCTGAGAAGAATTATTAGATCGTTTCATTTTTCCAAGAGAAAAATTGATGCGACTTTCCACAACAAAATATAACAGAGTTATGTTGCCACGCACAAATCGAACTCACGCATAACTTCTGTGACGTCATATTCAAACCAATATTTTAGTTCATATTTTGTGCACCTGGTGTTGACACAAACCGAAAAATTCTTTCTCACGGTTTTTGAAAACAACACCTGCTTCTTGTGACGTCATATTCGAACTAATTTTTTTTTTCTTTTTTTTATTTTAAGTTTTCTACACCTGGTGTTGTCATGAATCGTAAAATACTTTCTATTTAAAAACAACATCTGCTTCTTGCAGTTTTATGGGCCAACCTTGAAAACATGTTCTGTAACCGGAATTTTAATCTTTAAAACTGTAAACAAACTAGAAAATTTCATGACAGAAAAATTAATTTTCTGAATGCGAATACAAAAACTCTTAATTAAATTAATAAAACTAGATTTTTATTTAGAAATAGTCTTCTTTTCAACTCTGAATTTAAAAATGAAATGTATGTTTAAAAAGAAAATATTTTTTTTTTATGGGGTCCCTCCGCCTCCCGCCACATCTCCTTATGTGGCGCCCCACTTTTTTTTATCCAGATCTTCATTTTCTTTTCTTCATTTTTTTTCTTTTTCTGTTTTTTTAATTTAATTTTCCTGTTTTAAATTTGATGATGACCATAAGCGAGACTTGTTATACCATCATCTAGAATAAATCGTTTGTCGTCAAACGGGCTGAGTGCTAGCTTCTGTTGCTGTATAGTGTACAATTGATGGTGATCTTGCTGGATTCTTTTGTTTATTGTACAGAGTGTTTTCAGATGATGTATGCATTCGGAATATTGTGAGTGTTTTATTTTCTTTCGAACGATAGATGTAGGTACTCCTTTGGCTCTTTTTTTCTCTCCATCTTCTGATAGGATGCTGTACATTTTCGCTTTAAGGCCAACAAATTCAAAAATAGTTTTTCCATTCATCTCATCCTTAAATTTACCTATTGTTTTCTTATTTTTTACAGAGTAGAGGGGGTGGTTCTTAGGATAATCGGAGAAGTCGAATTCGTCTTGATGTTCTTGCATATCTTGTAGTATATTATCTGTTTGGATGTGGTAGGTGAGTGAGTTAGTGTCAGTGAAAAGCAGTTGAGCACGATCTTGATAGTGTTTCTTAATTATGTTGTAATGGAATTTGTACATATGTAATTTAGCGAGATCTAGAATAGCGAACCCTACATAGATTGGACGATTCATAGTCAGAGTGGTTTTGACTCGTTCCACGGCTACCAGTCCCTCATTGAAAATCTTGAAGTTGTTAAATGCTGGAGATGCGACAAGTTTTTTTGACCTCTTCTCGTTGTTACACAACTCAATATTCCGTCTCAAGCGGAGATTCTCCATTGTTTTACCGAAAACTGAATTGTTCAACAATTTGAAGAAGTCTTTCTCGAAAGAACTGGTAGCTTGTTTCCTCTTATCAGTGTTGAATTCTATGTAGGGCTTTAGCCAAGGTGCTTGCCTAAATTTAATTATTCTGTGAATGTTAATGAGTTCGAGACCAAGTTGGAGATAGAGTTTCAAGTTTCTGTAGTGGACGATGTAGTGTTATTTGTCTTTTAAATTCGGTGAGAGCTTCGAACTTCCTTTGTAGGGTCTGTTGTTTAATAAAGATTTTGTGTAAGGAGATAACATGTCTTCAGTGATGTGAATGTTTTCCGGAGCAAGTGGGTATTCGTTGTGGAGTAGATGAAGTTCAGGGGGGTAACGCAAGTCCACCTCCAGGACATAGCCGTAATCTGCATTATCTGGATGGGAAAGGATGCTGTTTATATCTGTTTCAGATGGTTGAATCCATTGAAACTCCCCAACAGGTAAGTATTCGGACATAGCCCAGCCATATAAGTTGTTAGCGTCCCAGTACATGATATGGCTTGTTTTATTATTTTTGTTATAATTAGGGACGTTGGGATTGTTCGCTTTTGCATATCGTTTGGTGATAGCACTCACCCCACCTCTTACACCCTTCTCAAAAAACAAGAGCATGTCAATGTCTGTGAGAAGTTCCAATTGTATCTGAGTCATTCTAAGACAAGCTTGCCATGCGAGTCCTGGAGATGTGAACATGTGTGTAGGATCAATTTTGTAATATTGTAGGCAAAGTTTTCTGAAGTTTTGGAAGATGTCAGCTAGAAGAAGGACGTCACATTTAACATATAAATCGTGATATTCACCGAGATTTTGAATATTAAAAGTTTCCCAAACATTTTGAGCATGTTCATGATCTTCTATGGAAATGGGTTCATCTGTTAAATCGTTATGAAATGATGAAGGTGGAGGGAGTTGTGTTTCATCAAATTTTTGGAAGTCTGTAAAATAGGTGTATGGGTATATCCCTTTTCGAGTGAGGAGTGAGAGGTCTGTATCTTTAGGGAAATTAGCTTTAAGGAGGTGAAAGTCTGTTGGTTGCAGATTAGCTGTTAATTTTTCAAGAGATGTAGGTAAAAATTGGAATGAGTCGAGAAATCTAAGTTTTATGGGACAGTCTTGTTTTTTGATAGTAAATGATATGTATTTTTCCATTGTATTTGCGATGACATCTATACCGTAACTTTTAAATTTTCCTAATTCCGTCATCAGATGGTGACCGTCGTAATGTTTTAGATTGTGAAAAATAACTGGGATGACTTTAGGTTGTTTATATTGTAGATTGCAGTTCATATGGGCAGCACCACGGTATGCACCTGTTATATGATCATGTTCTCGGCATCGCTTGTTGCCTAAGGGCTGATCGCAGATGCAGCACACAGTCGCTTCTCTAAAGGCTTTTTCTTGTTCTTTGGATGGTTTCAGAGTTTGATGGTGATTAATGTTTCGGCTAACTCATCTCTTTCTTGAAAAATATTCTTCAAAAAATCTGATACGGCATCTTCTCCTCGATACGTTTTCATCTTCTTATGTGTTTTCCCATCTTGATCAATTATTATGTAGGCATAGCCGCAAGGGATATGTTTTTGTGTGGGGATAGTGTAAGAAGTGCTAGGATTAGGTTCTGTAGTGTGAATTGGGACGACAAGACTTTCAAAATCAGCTATGATGATGTAAGGTGTTAAGTGTTGGAAATGATATCCGTTAAATTTTAAAATATTTTTCTCTGGATCAGGCATCTTGATGTGTTGAGGAGCGTGTTCTGAGCAATATGGAAGGTGATTGTCTAGAAGTGTCTGGGTCTTAAAGCGATGGAGACATCGATAACAAAAATAGACTTCTCCGTCATGTTTGGTGAGATGGGAAAAGAGCCTTGACATATTTTTTATGTATATGTAGTGGGTGTTCTTATCTTCATCCCCAATTAATAATAAATTAATAGCTTCTTGATGGGTTCGATTTGAGATGTGAAGCATTCCGAATTCATCTTCTTCCTCGTCATACGAATATACATTAATTCTTAAATTGTTTTTTTCTTCAACATCTTTAATTTTATGGTAGGGAACAGGGCAAGGAATATCATCAATGATTATTTCATGTTCGAAAGGTGTGTAGTTGGAAACACGTTTAGGGTGAATTTCAATTTTCTTTTTATGGGCTAGTAGGCACCAAATAAGACATTTATTATCAGTAAAGTTTTGAATATTAATAAGAGCATGTTTTGGAACAAGTTTTTGAGGGGTTTCAATATAACTGCTTCCAGTTAGTGGCTTGTAATGAGCTATGTATAGGTCTGTATGCATTATTTTCTCTAGCACCCAGCCCGACCCGAGTTGAACAAATTCTTCAAAATGAGTCTTAATTTTGTCTAAATTTTCGATGATGTGGTTTCTGACTGTTTCTTCAATATGTTCAGGACAGGGATCAGACCTAAAATAACCTAACATTGATTCAACTTCATCATCTTCATTAAATCGAGTAAACTTGATGGTGTGGATAAGATGCCATTTAAGGGATTTCAAAGTATTTAAAGAATTCAATATATGGTTTTGGATTTCTTCTATAATCTGGCTATTGAAAATGTCAATGTCATGAGCGTTTTCTTCTGTAGCTGGAATCGTAATTTTCTCAAATGTATTTAATGCTTTTTCAGTGGATCTTTTTTTTGTGTTAACAGGTTTTGTTTTCTGTGGGGGGACTGTTTTTTTCGTTGTGTGGTGTGTACGTTGATGTTGGAGGAGATTACTTTTCTGCCTAAATGATTTAGAACATGTTTCACATTCATGAGAAGCAGATGAATTTGTGTGTTGTTCTTGATGTCTTCTAAGATTGGCTTTACGCGTAAATGTAATTTGACAGTCTTCGCAAGAAAACGATTTTTCATTGGTGTGAATCTTTAGATGTTGGTTTAAATTATCTTTTCTGCTAAAGGAGTCATTGCAGATTTTACACTTGAACTGTTTTTCACTCTTGTGTGTTTTCAGATGCCGATTCAAATCATCTTTTCTTGTAAACGATTTTTCGCATTGTTCACAGTGAAATAATTTTTCACTCTTGTGGGTCTTCATGTGACGATTTAAATGACCTCGATGGTTAAAGATTTTTTTGCAAATGGAACATTCCTGGAAGGAATAAAAGTGTTTTTGAGTATTGAGTATTTTTAACATGATTATTTTTTTAATTAATTGCATATGGAACATTTCTGCAAGAAATAAAAGTGTTTTTGAATATTTAAATAGTTAATATATTTTTTTTAATTGATTTTTTTCTTTAATTTAGAAATAAAAGTGTTTTTGAGTAATGAACATTTTTAATGTGATTATTTTTAAAGTCATTTTTAATGTAATTTTTAACTAACAATTTAGAATTTTTGTACTTGTTCCTAATACTTAAAATCTAATTTGAGTGTCCCTAAAAATTTCCTACTTAACAGAGAGATAGGTTTTGAAAAAAAAAAAAATACTTACATGAGATGAAGCTTGCACCACTTCACTGCATCTTTGGATATTTCCATGGTCTGCACTACCTTCTAGTTCATCAGGATGTTCCTCATCAGATGATTCATTCAAACATTTCTGGAAGGAATAAAAGTGTTTTTGAATATTTAAATAGTTAATATATTTTTAAATTGATTTTTATTATTTTTTTATTTTTTTTATTTTATTTTATTTTATTTTATTTTTTGTTGTTGTTCTTTAATTTAGAAATAAAAGTGTTTTTGAGTATTGATTTTTTTTTTTTTTTTTTTGTAATTTTTTAACTAACAATTTAGAATTTTTGTACTTGTTCCTAATACTTAAAATCTAATTTGAGAAGCTCTAAAATTTTCCTACTTAACAGAGAGATAGGTTTTGAAAAAAATACTTACATGAGATGAAGCTTGCATCACTTCGCTACGACTCTGGATACTTTCATATTCTCCACTACCTTCAGGATGTTCCTCATCAGATGCCTCGTTGTCATGCCACCTGATGTGTCTTAAAAGATGACGTTTATGTGTGAAACGACATACACAAAGTGGGCAACTCTAAAAATAAATAAAAGAAAAAAAAACATAAAAAACACTATTTTTACAAATTAAAAAGAAATTTTTTCAAACTCCTTTTTCTATTTAAAAAAAAAACTTACTAAATATTTATTATCATTTTTGATGAGATTTGATCCACTGGGTCCTGCAACACCTTCCGAATCTCCTAATTTCCTCTTCTTAGAAAGTGGGGTGGTAGAATCCTGAAAAGAGATAAAAAAAGAACAAAAAAAAAATTATTTCAACAAATTGTAACTAAAAGAAAATTTCAAATTAGTTTTCTATATAGATATTAAAGAAAAAATCGTACCAATGACTCCTCTACGTTCACTCTTTTAGATGGCAGAATCCTCCTGTTCAATTTTATTGCAAATTTCGTGTAATTCGGAAGGGGATATTCCAAAATCAAAAAATATATCATCCTATAAATAAATAAAAATAAATTAAGATATCTAATTATTTTCAATTTCATTTAAAAAAATGGTTACAGAGCTTTTTAAGAAAACGTAGAAAAAATATAAAATAAAGTTTACCTCTGATTGGGTGTACAATTGAGATGACATTTTGCGTAATATAAAGCGTAGAACTCTTCACTCAACAGAAAAAAGAAGCAGGTCTTTATGCTACCGAGACGAAAGCAGAATAAACTCTTCCTTTCAGATTTTCATAAACCAAAATTCACCACATACCCGGATATATGAACTGGAGTGACGTAATAAGTGAATGACCTCTTTTTCATCACCCCACGGAAGCAGATGTTTGCGTGGGGGAAAAGAACATCTCTTACTTCTTTTTAAGTCAGTGGGGAGATTTTTTTTCTTTTTGTGAAGGTGTGGCATTCGTGAATTGAAAGTTCTTTAAACACATTTTTTTATAAGAATTTTTTTAATATAGCAGATTATATTTATCTTATTTTTTTTTTTAAATAGAGGTTGATATTTAACTTTTGATTGATAATTATTAATTAAAATATTATTTTTACGAGGTTAAAAGTTGATTTGATAAGAATTTTTCAGTAGAGT
Organism: Maratus speculifer; assembly: GCA_964019185.1. Classification (NCBI taxonomy): domain Eukaryota; kingdom Metazoa; phylum Arthropoda; class Arachnida; order Araneae; family Salticidae; genus Maratus; species Maratus speculifer. Next base: position 252,296,361 of record OZ025298.1, read on the forward strand.
AGATTATCACATATATAATATAATAATTAAATTTATATGTTGGTTTTTCGACTAATCTTTGATGAGCATAATTAATTAAGAAAAAGAGTAATTCTAGATTCAATATAAAAAGATAATTAAAAAATACTTTAATAATGAAATAAATATAAAATTTTAAAAATTGACTGTATTGTTTTTATTCAGTACATAGAGGGTCGCTCACCACTTCTGTTATATACTTAATTAAGAAAAAGAGGAATTCTAGATTCAACATAAAAAGATTAATTAATTAAAAAATACTTTAATAATGAAATAAATATAAAAATATAAAAATTCTATTGAATGTATTGTTCTAATTCAGTGCAGAGAGGGTTGATCACCTCTCTGCTATAATAGAATGTTCCTTTTTTCCACTAGGGAGCGTTCGTGGAGGGGGATGCATAGTGGGGGTAGGAGAGTGGCGGTGTCATGGTGGGCGCAGGAGGGACCGCAGGCGGGACAGCCGGAGGCATGGAGGTACCGCAGGAGGCACCGCAGGCGGGACGGTCCCGCAGTCCCGCCTGCTCCTGTCCTTAAACTGTCCTTTTCATTTTCCTAAGCATTTTCTTCAGGTTTTTAGTTGGTTCAATAAGGCGCACATTTTTAATGCATACGCGCGTGTCAGTTTGCAGCATATCGTGCATAACTATGTAAGTCGATGTCGAATCTATTTCGTGGAAATAGCGAAGCAAAGTTTCGTACAACTCTGCTATAAATTCCTCAGAGGACCAACTGATCTTTGTTTACACTTCTACTCTACCTAGATATCGGTTCGCACTTGTTTCTCATCGCCGAAGTTTGCAAAACATAATTCATATTTTTAAATTAATTATTTCAAATTTAATTCAGTAATTAAATTCAAATTACTTATACCCTTCAATTTTAAGCAATTTACAAGGATTTTTTTCAATAAATGCTTACACTACGAAAACGGTTTCGCAAATGAAAGTATCCTCATTAAAAATACCTGTAAACAAAATTAAAAAAGTAAAAAATGGCCTTTGTACAGATCAATCTCAGCTATCAAATGAAAATAATAATAATAATAATAATAATAATAAATAAATAAATAAACAATTTAGCAAACAACAACCATTTGGAAAAGGATTTTCTCAAAGACTAAAATTTAAGACACATAAATAAATTCTACATATTAAAAAAAATGCTCTTTTACAGTTAATTTCTTCAAAATTAGATTGTTTCCTTTTTCGTGATCGTTGCACATTTCATAATTAGAAGTTCAATAATCAGATCTTTTTTTTTTCCTTTAAAAGACGATTTTACATACAACGCGTTTTTTTTTTTTTTTTTTTTTAGCGCAAAGGCTATCAAAGCCTGAGAGCTTATGTGCCTGCCCGTTCTGTATGTATGTACGTACGTTCCTGCGTACGTGCATAACGCGATAACTCATGATAAAAATATCGGATCCACACGAAATTTTGTATATAAGTATATTCTAATAAGGCGCTTCCTTGATTAGTTTTTGGAGTTCATTCGATATGTATAGAGGGGGAACGGGGAGCTCATGCCCCTTCCCTTAGTTGATATGGATGGGTTTTTTCATGCATAATTATCAGTTTTCGTTCAAAATTTAGATATAATATCATTCTGATGAGGCGTCTCCATGATTGGTATTAGGTGCTCATTGGATAAGTATAAAGAGGGGGAACGAGGGGCTAATGCCCCTTCCTTTGATTCATATAAATGTGTTTTTCATGCAGAATTTAATAGATTTCATTTAAATTTTAGACAGGATGATTTTGATGAGGGCACCGCCATGCTTTGTTTTGCTAGTTGATTGGATAAGTCTAAGAGGGAGGGGGAGGGAAATATGAATTGCCCCCTTTCCCTTAATTAAGGTTGGTGAGGTTTTCCCGCAGAAATTACCAATTTGCTTCAAATTTTCGATATAGATTCATTCAGGTAAGACGCTAAGTATGAAAGAGGGGGATGACTCCTCTTAAATTATATAAATGGGTTTTTATTAAGAATATTCCGATTTGCTCTGAATCTTGTATATAGATTTTTTTATATGATAAAGCATGTCTTTGATTACTTTAGTGGGTTCAATGATTAAGTATAAAAATGGGAAATAGGGGGAGCGGTTCCCCCTGTTTAATCTATTTTTCGAACGGAATTAACCCTTGAAAATATAAGGCTGTAATGTACAATTAGTATGCATAGCCTGTGAGCTCAATGCCATCAGTTTAACTGGACAATATTCTTTTTATTCGATATCTGATAATTTGTAAACGTACAGTATAGCAGTTTACAACTCTTTTGTATTCCCAGAAAGAAACCATGGTATTTTTAGAGAGTACATGTTTTTACGGCAAGCACATAAAAATTACAGACTCAGAAAAGAAAATGGTAACGACGCTAAATTATCGCTTTTTTCTAAGTGCCAAAACATAAATAATATGCAATTAAGATTTTTTTCTAAAGTGCTCGCATATTATAACACTCTAACTTCTGCATATTGAAAACAATTTTTGAACAAAATACAATCATAATACACCTATTTGTAAATTTAAAAAAAAAATTGTTTTAAATATAATTTTAGCACAAAAAATGAAAAAATAATCCAAAATTTCAAATTTCTTAATTTTTAAAGTTCGAAAAATAAACTACAAAATGTGTGTTTTTTTTTTTTTTTTTTTTTTTTTTATAGCATGTAAACTATAAAGAAACGCTTACTTGTTTAATTTTTTAAAAAGCTGTAACTTATATAATTTAACTTGAAAGCAACAGTGCACGCAAACTCAAAATTTACTAATCTGAGTAAACGCGTTTTTGAGTTTCGATTTAAAGTAAGTTGGAGTCACTGAGCCGTAGGCTATTTAAAAAAAAAAAAAAAAAAAAAAAAAAAAAACTTTAGATGATTTTTAAATTATAGCTATTGTGAACATCCCCCCTCCCCTCCCTCATCTCTACTTCTTAAAATAACGCGTGTTAACTCAATCGTAGCACTGTCTTTGCTGCGTTAGGTTACCGAAAAATGATGCTTCTTTTTTAAAAAAACAATGTCAATTTGGTTGAACCTTGCCTTTATTTTAAAATACGGTAAGTTCTTTTATCAAGCAACCACTTTTTCTAAGATTAGCCATGTAAATACATTATTATTAATAGGTATCTATATATATTTGTTTTATATTTCAAATGTAATGCCGATATTCCAGTTACCCCGTAAATTTTTCAAGAATGGGGTAACTGGCACATGGGTCTTGGTAACTGGACCATAAAGGATACAGTTACCCCAATGGTTATAAATACATTTTTGGAATTTTTCCTATTACGGGAAATTAATTTCTTGATTGGAGTAAAGGAAAATGCATGTCTTATTAAAATTACATTAAAAAGAAGATTGCCAGCGGGTATCAAACCAAATTTCTTAAGTGCGATAGCTAAACCTCGAAATTTTACGATACAGATGAAGAGGACTATATAAAGCAAAGTGACATTATTAAAAAATTATCGAAACCAATAAAAAAATAGTCCTGTTCGATATAAAAACATGTTTAAATTCTCCACAGATTTATTCGACTTATGGAATTTTCATTGAGGTAAACAAAAAAAAAAAAAAAAAAAAAAAAAAAAAGGAATCAGATATTTAAATACTTACGAACCCGTTTGTTCATAAATTTATCTAGTTTATTTTATTCCTAAAATACACATGTAACTTTTATACTTATTACTTATATTAAAATAATATGTATTTATTTAATTCTAATGTTTTTTGTATAAATATATTTAATATTTCACGTTTAGTGCTTTTTTTAGACACCTTGGTAGCAAAGGTTTCCCTTACAACGCTCGTTAGTTGATGTATAATTTGCATGATCTGCCTGTTTTAAATTTTTTAAAGTTATTTAGACTTTTTTAAACAAAATCTAATACCTACGTCATATTAAAAAAAAAAAAAAAAAAAAAAAAAAAAAGGTGTGTGGAACATAGACCCGCCTGGTCCAGTTGCTCCATTTTCATGGAGCAACTGAACTCATGAAGAAAAGAGAGATAAAATATACTTTTTATTTTCAGACATTAAAATGTAATTTTGAAAACATTTCTCTGCTAGAGTGGATCTAACTGAACGCATTTACAAAGGTTTGGATATTAATTAAAGTGAAAATTTTCTTTTGGAAGTTAAATTGACAGTATCTCCAGAGTGACATTATAAAATAATGCCCCATGTAACTTTAACACTTTCCAAGAAAGTTGAAAAGTGTTTATGATTTCGATTCGTATGACCATCTGTCCGTGCTCTAATTCTCGTAAATATACTCGGATTGCCCTGGATTTTTTTAATGTTGTTTTCCCTAGCACAAATTCTATTACAAATTAAATATGTAGCAAGATTATTTTATGTACAGGGACAGTCTAAAGTTTTCTATTACAATACAGTCAAAGGGAAATTATCGTTCCAAATGAATTTCAAAGATGTTACAACTTTTCAGATATAGAAAAAAAAAAAAAAAGATATACATTTACGAAGTACACACAAATATATATTCTGCATAATATAGCAAATAATAATAGCAAAGAGTAGTACTATTCATTTACAGGGACACACAAAATAATTACATTACATAATGGTGTATAGGGGGAAATTGTTTGCGTTTTATTTCAGTTCTCTTAAACTATATATATAACTAAACTACTAATGTCGATGCGGTTTGTGATAAATTATTTCATGTATAATACAAAATGCGTAGAAAGCCCCGCAAAATATTTCAGATAGTACAAGTTAGTTCCATCATTTTTTGTAGTGTAAAGTCCATAAAGTAGTCAAAAACCGCTATATTGTTTAAAAAAATCTTTCTAATTGACAGGAAAAAACTGTCAATTTTGACGCTAGTGGAAAATTGTTTCATTTACAGAATATATCTGTAATTTTCCTTAAAACAGTTTTTTTTCTGTAAGAAATACAGACATTTCTGTAAAAATTACACAACGCCATTTTTTTTACATAAAAAATCCATTTATCTTTAAAACAGTTTTTTTTTTTTTGTGAAAAATGCAGTTTTATTCTGTAAAAATCACAGATAATTTTTAAAACATGTGCTTGTTGTCACCGTTATTTTCGAAAAGTTTGCTGGACCTTATTCGATTAATGCGATATCTCCGATAAAATAAGTCACATTTATCTTCCTAACATTGGTAGCGAAAATTCGTAGCACGTGACTTACACTACAAGTGCTCTTGGAAATAGCCTATAGTCTCTCTGAAGTATTTTATAATAGCGATGATGGCAGTAAATGCATTTTTAATTATGATATGTGCTTTTAAGTTTCGCTACATTTATACATACTGTATGGTATGCATAAATGCTATAATTTAAATACAGGGCTATACAGAAGAATTCGTAAAGATTACTGAGTATTAGCGTAAATTGCTAAAAGGAGTTTTCTAATGTGTTCTGCATTTGTACGCTGAATAGCATTTAGTTTACTAAGAAATATTTGTAGAATATAGATAAAATGATTAACAGGGCCACGCAAAGAATTAGATACACGGCCGTCTATGAATGAACATTTCTGTAAATGTGATTTCAGTAGTTTCAATAGTGTTTCAATTTGAATTAAATTTTAGCTACATAGTGACGTGTAATAAGGGTATTCGGTAAAACTACAGGGGGCTGAAACGCATTTAAATATGTTTCCATCAATATTGATATAAAATGCAGAAAGAGAAATTTCAATCTGTTATGCGATTTCTTGTTAAACTAAATTTTCCCATTATATAGTATATATATATCAATCTACAGATCTGTTCAAAAGAATTGGGCTAGATATTTCGCTATGGAAGGCAACTGCTGAAACCTGATTTTCAAATGTTTTATCTGTTTTTTTAAAATATCTACTTAGACTAAATTATCTCTTTTAACTAATTTCCTAAGTAAAGAAGTTTTGTTAAAGATTTCTGGAAGTATTGGAAAGCGATTAATAATTTATACTTAACGCAAACTTCTTCTTTCTTGTTTTTTTACTTGTAAAATTAAAAGATATCATTTTGAACCTGGTTTCTGTAACATTGCATTACAAGTTCATATGGCGGAAAAATAGGAATGTTGAAGATTGTGATATTCCATATTTCGAAATAAAATTATTTTATAATTATTTAATGGTTTTAATAGCATTTTGTATTTTCATAGAAGTAGTAAACAGACTAATAAAAAAGATATTTTGATACAAAGAAAAAGTTACATAAAAAAAGAATAATTTAGCTGAATCAAAAATGATTACTATATCAAAAGACAAATTCTCCTTAGAAATAGATATCTTATAATATATCTCAAACCCCTCCTCCTCCTTTCCTCTAAAATCATATCTTTATATGTGTTATACAGCTTCTATAAATAAATGATTAAATTGGTTAATGACTTTACTAATAACTTTCTCAACAGGAGGAAAATAGAAAAAGCACCAATGATTGAATTTTTGTAATTGTTAGAAAAAAGAATGCCATGTATGACTGCAACATCAGTACAATATTTAAAATTATATAAATATATGTCACACTTATATATAATGCGATATATAATCGCACGAAGTGTGAAAAATCTCTCAAAACTGCAATAAGAAATCACGAAACATTTAAAAATCGTTGTGAGAATTCCAATAAAATTTATGAAAAAAAGACAAATTTTATTATATGGCAATAGAAGGTTAAAAGCGGATTTCTCTAATAATGCGTAGAAAATTACAATGAAACGCTACAAAAACTATCAAAATCGCATTAAAATTTGCTAAAAATTAAAAAATAAAATGTCATAAAGTGCAATGTTTACTACAGTGAATTGTAACCCAAACTCTTTCACTAACATCTGAAATTAGCGTGGAAATGAAGAAAAAAAAAAAAAAAAAAAAAAACCTAAATATTTCGCAAAGATATTACACTAAAACTCTCAAAAAGAATTGCTAAAAACTAAAAAAGAATCGCAGAGGACAAAATTTTGTTCAGTGGATAAACTATTGTAGTCGAAATTCTTTCCCTAATGTAAAAATTCCGTGCATAACGCTAAAGAAAAATAAAAATCGGATTGAAAGTTATTAAAAATTAAAAAAATTGCGACAGACAAAATATGCTATAACTAAATGTTTAAATCGAATTCTTTTTACGAATGTCAATAACTTGCAAAATAAACCATAAAAAATACTGAAAATCACCTGAAAAATCGCAAAATATTCAAAAATTGTGGAGGGCAAAATTTACAATATTAAGCTAAAAATTTAAAACCGAATACTCTTGGACGGACGTAAAAAATTGCTGTAGGATGAAAAAAAAAAACCCACTAAAATTTGCAATAAAAATCACTAAAAATTCAGAAATTGCACCCGACAAAAATGTACTATACATTAAGCCAAAAGCTTGAAATTGAATTCCTTTTAAGAATGCCAAAAAAATCGCTGCAGAGGTGAAAGTACGCTAAAAAAGTCGCTTTACAATTTGCTAAAATTTATAAAATCGCGGGTGATAAAATTTACATAGTTTTGCTAAAAGTTTAAAACCTAATTCTATTTACTAATATAAAATAAATCACCAAGAAATGCAAATAAAAACTCTGCATTGAAAAATTCTCAAAAAAAATTAAAAAGGCTGTACTAATTCCTAATCAACTTTACTGAAAAGAGAATAACTTTAACTATTATAAATTAAAGCATTTTAATTGGATTTCTTTCCCAATTGTAGCGCGAAAAAAACGTTAAAATTAAAAAAAAGGACAAAATTTCGAGTACAGAGAATTTCATTCAGATGATAAAATTTAGAGGACATTCAGAGAATTTCAGTCAGAGGACAAATTTACTACAGTAAGCTAAACTTGTCTCTTGTGTGTTGTTTTAAGAAAATTAAAAAATCGAGGAAGACAAAATTTATTACACTAGACTAAAAGTTAGAACCAATTTCCTTTTATAAAAATGGAACAATCGCTGAAAAAACGCGAAAAAAACTACAAACTACATAAAATTAAAAAAAAAAAAAATCCAAAATTGCTCTACAACTTAAAAAAAAAAAGTTAATTGAAAAGAGTACAGAATTTACTATAGTGATCAAATATGTTACAATCGAAATTCTTTCACAATTGTTGAAAAATCGCCAAAAATTTAAAATTTGCATTAAAAAATTAGCAAATAATTAAAAAATCGCTGAACGAAAAAAAAAATCGCTATTGAAAAAACAAAAACAAAATTTACTATAAGTAGTAAGGAAAGGACAGTACGGGGACAGCCGGAGGGACAGAGGGACCGTCCCTCCGCATCCCTCCGCGTCCCTCCGCATCCCTCCGCATCCCTCCGCGTCCCGCCGCCCCCGCCACAGCAAACCGTGCCTCCACCGCCACCACCATCCCTCCTGCGGTGCCCCCTGCTCCCACCATCTCACCGCCGCCCTCCTGCGCCTCCTAGTGGAAAAAAGGAACATTCTATTATAACAGGAGAGGTGATCGACCTTCCCTAATTAAAAATATTATCAATCACATCTCAACTCGGAATCATACTATATGATGAAGATTAAATTTATATTTGAATTTTGAACAACCATAATTTTAATGAGTATTATTAATTAAGCGAAACAATTAAAATTTCAGTTTTCAACCATTTTATTTAGATTTCTTCAACTACAAGATGAGATTATCAATTTAACACAAGAAAGTTAAACATATATTTGAATTTTGCTTGATAGATATCTTAATGAGTAGTATTAATTAAGTAAAAACAATGGAAAATATCAAGTTTTATAGAAAAAGACTGATTTCTTACGATTTTTATCAACTTAAGAGAGAAAACTTAAACGTACATTTCAGTTTTTAAGTGGTTATCATTTTAATGAGTATTTTTAATTAAGCAAAACAGTGAAAAATATAAATTTTTATTTGATTTCTTAAGATTTTTATCAACTACATGATCAGTGTATCGACTTAGAAGTTGAAAGTTAGACATGCATCCTAGTTTTTCAACAGCTATAGCCTTAATGAGTATCGTTAATTAAGTAAAAAACAATGGAAAATATCAAGTTTTATAGAAAAAGACTAATTTCTTACGATTTTTATCAACTTAAGAGAGAAAACTTAAACGTACATTTCAGTTTTTCAACAGCTATAACCTTAATGAGCATTCATAATTAAGTAAAAAACAATGGAAAATATCGATTTTTATAGAAAAAGACTGATTCTTACGATTTTTATCAACTACATGATCAATGTATCGACTTAAAACTTAAAACTTAAACATATATCCTAGTTTTTCAACAATTATAACCATAATGAGTATTGATAATTAAGTAAAAAACAATGGAAAATATCAAATTTTATAGAAAAGAATGATTTCTTACATTTTTTCAACTCAAACTTCAGAATATCAATTTGAGATAAAGAAATTTAAACGTACATTTAGGTTTTTAAGTGGTTATCGCTTTAATATCGTCTTAATGAGTTCTGTTAACTAAGCAAAAACAACGGAAAATACCGATTTTTAAAGAAAGAAATCCAATTGCATTAGCTTTTTTACATCAAACTAATGATTTTACCATTTTTTACAGAATTTTAGATGATTAAGCAATTTACACTACATTACAAACATTATAATTTAAAATCGCGTTCTTATAAAAGTATGACATGACCAGTTTTTTTTTTTTTTTTTTTTTTTTTTTTTTTTTTTTTTTTTTCATTTCTATTCATACCTCCAAATATCTCCAACTTCCCCTCTTCCGAAGGGTTGAATACAATAGCCTGACGTCACCTGTTTACTTAACTACAAGACTGCGTTATGCTTTTAGAAAAGAGTGATTCTTAACGAAAAATCATCTTAAAGAATAATATTTTAACAGTATTACAAGTATAATTTTTAAACTTTAATAAATTATTTACTTATTTATTATTAATTATCTATTTATTAAATTATATACTATATTTATGATACTACATTTCATACATTTAGACAGATTTTAAAACTTTTGCGTTCAATAAGTAAATATTGTATACATTTTTAACTGAAACCATGTTTTCCAACGTTAGTTCATAAATACGAATTTGTATAATAAATAGTATGTATTCGTTTAAAATCATGTGAAACTTTACTAAACTATTTGAAATTTTCACCACATAAGAGCATATATTATGTATATTTTTAGTTTTAATAGCAAAAACTTAAATTTGTATAATAAATAGTATGTATTCGTTTAAAATAATGTGAACCTTTACTAAACTATTTGAAATTTTCACCACATAAGAGCATATATTATGTATATTTTTAGTTTTAATAGCAAAAACTTAAATTTCCAACTTTGAAATACATTCGTTTATATATTGTTACAAGATACTAATTATATTTCTAAACTATTTTTAAAAGCTTGAATGTCATTATAAAATGTTCCTATTTATATTTTTCACGTCTTGACAACATTCGACATCTTACAACCATTAGTATACATTTTTTTTTTTTTTTTTTTTTTTTTTCTATTCTAGAAACTGAAAAAATCATTTCTTACTGCTTCAAACACTTGACATGTGAAAACTTCTCTGAGTTATTCGATTCACATTTTAATAAAATTGACATGTTTCACCTCACCTTTTTGAAATTTCCATATTATCAAACATCAAGTTATTTAAAATATAAATACTGTGCTTAGTGTTTAGATAATATACATAACTGATTCTACTTATTCTGTTCATATTATTAATCAAATTAGCAATTTATTATAAAACTTATTTGTACGCATGCGCAAATTGTCACGTGACATAAACGATTAACAGCGATATGAATTTTCGAAAAGCAATGCAGCATTTTACATTCCCACATTTAGACTTGAGAGGGAAGGTGACTGCTGTACAACTCTGATTAATTTCCAGATTTTAATACAAGTGAAAACCGTTTTCTTCGTCAACGAATAAAGTAAGTTTTATTATATCATTGCAATACATATGTATCAATAAAAATAAATTAAATGAAATTTAAAAATAGATTTTTTTTATATATTAAGCATTTATTAAGTATATAAATATACTTCTTTTATTACACAGATGTTTCAGCAAGAGGAACTAAAACAGCAGCAAATTTCCGAAATGTATGATCCGACTGATTCATCCTTAGCACATACAAAGTTAAAGAATAATACATATGTAAGTTACTTATATGTTAAATACTAGAATTCATACACTATATATAATTAGGTTAAATTTACATTAAAATATTTTGTCCTATATTCAATAAGAAGTATTTTTATTTGTAATATTAGAGTGATATCTAACTGTTTACTTTAATTTCCCTTACAGAATTGCTCTTTTTGTGATAAAAACTTTTCATCTAAATGGAATTTAAAAGAACATATACAGATCCATACCAATGAAAAACCATTTACTTGTGAGGACTGCGAAAAACTGTTTTCAAGAAAGTGTGAATTAAAAAAGCATATGATGATGTATGATACTCTATCACCTGTTATATGTGAAATTTGCAAATTATCTTTTACTAGGAAATGTGCTCTAATAACTCATATGAAAACACACCCAAACAGAAAATTGTTTAAGCATGAAAAGTTTGAGAAATCCTTCGGCTATCGTTATAGATTAAATCAGCATATGCATATTCACAATAGACCACAATTACATTGTTATGAATGTGGGAAATCGTTTTCAAGTAAAAATAAGCTGAATCACCATTTAAAAATTCATAAAGTCCAACATCGTCCACTGTTTAAGCGTGAAAAGTGTGAGAAATCCTTCAACTATCGTTATAGATTAAATCAGCATACGCATATCCACAATAGACCACAATTACATTGTTATGAATGTGGGAAATCATTTTCAAGTGAAAATAAGTTGAATCACCATTTAAAAATTCATCAAATCCAACATCGTCCACTGTTTAAGTGTGAAAAGTGTGAGAAGATCTTCAGCTATCGTTATAGATTAAATCAGCATATGTATATTCACAATCGACCTCAATTCAATTGTAATGAATGCAAGGAAACATTTTCAAATGAAAATAGACTAAACCGTCATTTGAAAGTGCACCAAAACCTACAGTATACATGTGATCAGTGCAAACATAAATTTAGTAATAAATTAAATTTAAATCAGCATTTACGTACACACCATACTAAGAAACGTCTTGTTCCTGTTAACAGTGAAATGCCTTTGCCCATTGTAGAGTTTAAAAGAATAAAACATGAAATACCAGCTTTCGAAGTGTTTGAAACTCTAACTTTTCATCCTGAGAAAAATGAAGAAGGTTGCTTAGTTACAATGGTGGATATTCAAAAATTAACCAATCATTTGAAAAATTTAACAGTCAAAGATCAGATTAGAGACTTCGAAAAATTGAATGTTTAGAACTGAATATTTCAAAGTATGGCACCTTATCTAGAAATTGATTTTACATCATGTAAATATGTAGTCTTTTAAGTGTCGATTTTATAATTGATAGGAATGCATATTATTAACAGTGTATTGTATAAATAGCAGTAATAAATAAATAAATAAATAAATAAACATAGTCTTGAGTTAGTCCTTTCATATTATTAACCAAATTATGTTTCGTCCTGCATTTCACCGCTTTCTGAATTAACGTCCATCAAGTTGCTTAAAATATAAATACTATCTTTATAGTTTCAATGGTACATAGTATACATGGTTTATCTTGAGTTAGACCTTCCATAGTATTAATCAAATTATATGTTCCATCTTACACTTCCGAATTATCATATCCATCTAGTTGTTTAAAATATTAATAAAATGTTTATAGTTTTTGATTATACATAGTATGTATGAATACAATCTTTAATTTTTAACAGTTCATATTTCAAATAACCTATTTTCGAAACCAAACTATGTGAATTTTACCACATAAAATGATTTTGTTTCACACTTTTCTCAAAATTATCAGATATGTTCTCCTCAGAGGAATTACTATCATGTAAATAAATGAATAAAATTTAATTTATATTAAATGTACACGAAATTGATTACAATATACATTTATTTAATAAAAATAAATAAATAAGCGATTATTTATACATTAAAACTTTACTAAATATATATTTCTTTCATTATACAGATGTTTTAACAAGACGATCCAAAACAGCAGCAAACTTCAGAAATTAATGACCTGAATGATTCATCCCTAGCACATGTAGCGTTAACGAATAATATATATGTGAGTACTTATATGAGAAATACTAGAATTCGTATATGAAAAGTAATAAGAGTAAATATAAAATGATTTGTCTTACTGCCTACACTTTAACAAGTGCCTTTTTACTTATATTGTTGAAGAGAACCTTAATTGTTTCCATTTATTTCTATTACAGATGTGCTCTATTTGCTACAAACACTTCTTAAGTAAATGGAATTTAGCAGAACGTACAAAAATCCATACAGGTGAAAAACCTTACACTTGGGAAGATTACCAAATGCTGTTTCCAAAAGACGTGAATCAAAAATGCACACATCATCATATAAAGCATCGTCAGTTATAGGTAAACTTAGTGAAGATATTCACAAATTAGTCAGACTTTTGAAGAATTTAGACATAAAGGAAGATATTTAGACTATTTATCCATCATATTTTCATAACACTTACCACAATATCTCAAACTTAAAATTTGGAAGACATACACACTGCTGAAAAGTAATTTTGTTACCCGTGATTCTTCTAACCAGCATGAATGTATAGATATTATTTTGCAATGTATCCTTTAAATGCTCACATTAAATATTCTTTTATATGCATATATCGTTGTTTATTTTTTTAAAAGCCTATTACATTAATAAAATAGGTTACACACACATACATACACATAACATTTTAAGTGAAACAACACTCTCACAATTTAAAAAATGCATAAGAACATACAAAAATAAGCAGATGTATGAAAAAAATATGAAAGTTTACAAAATAATTTCACTGTTTTCTAGAAATACCAACAAAAAAATATTTAAAGTATAAAAAAATTACAAAAGTGAAAAGAAAAAACACAAATGTAAAACAAAAATCACAAAGTGAAAAACTCACAACAAAGTTTTTGAAAAAAAAAAATTTACAACAAAAATTTTTTTTACAAAAACCAAAACTTCAAAAAATATTTTTCCAAAAAATTTTTTTTCAAAAACATTTTTTACAAAAAATTTTTTTTTCAAAATAAGTTTTTACAAAAGTAAAAAATAAAAAATCACAACGTTAAAAATATGAAAAATTTTAGTTAAAAAAAGTGTAAAAAAATTGTAAAAAAAGTTGCAAAAATTTCAAAAAAAGTTACGAAAAAAGTATCAAAATTTTTGTTCCTTTTAATAGCAAATACAATGGCAAATAAAAAAAAAACAGTTCAATGACTTGCATCGGTGACACAGTATTACATAAGTGTATGGGCATTTTATATCACAGCATTATAATTATATAGGTTACCTTGTGTAGCCTAGACTGATAATTATCTGCCTTAGTTATTATCAATGGGTAAATATTCCATAAACTAATAGTAACTAAAAAAAATTCATAAAATGCTACACATAATACTTAAAATGAACTGATAATTTCACAATAGAGTTCGCCAATTTCATTGACAAGTACCACTAATTTTTTTTTTTTTTTTTTAAATTACCCAATTTACACAAACAATGGGTATATTGTTAGAAAACTCACATGAAATAACAAAACAGACTATATAAACAAAATATATACATATATAATACACATAAACCAGATAATATATCTGTGGGCAGTGGGGTGTACACTACCTGTATCTTAAATCCCCACTTCCCAAATAGAGAACTAATATCAAAAATATCCAAAAAAAATACAAAGTTAAAAGAAATGCAAAAAAATAAAAAAATAAAAGATGAACTACATTCCTAACAGTACCTATACTATATACAAAATGGGGGCAGTAGGAATACGCAAGCATCACATGTACTGCTACCAAATCTCTACTCCAAAATTTCCTGACCCGAAATCTCTCTAAGTCCCCAAAATTAGCGCTAAAACCCGCTAAAAAATAAAAAAAAAGAACACATATAGGGGGCGAAGCACTTACACGGTCCTAATCTATCGAAATAATCCATAAATCACCGAGAGAAAATACGGAACTGGCGGAAATCCACATTAAATAACAGCGGAACCAAATCAAAACAAACGATATCGAGGCTCGAAAATTACTTAAATTTTAGCTAACTCGCGCATAAAACCTTCCTAAAATAACTAAAATCACAAGTATTTATATACAATCTAAAAAAATTAAAGTTAAACCTCCCTACAGTTTATAATTCGGTCGCGAATCCCTTTTTCGAAACGCATACCCAGTTCTCGGAATCGAATAAGATTTGTTTCGCCTAGATAAACAGA
Organism: Maratus speculifer; assembly: GCA_964019185.1. NCBI lineage: Eukaryota > Metazoa > Arthropoda > Arachnida > Araneae > Salticidae > Maratus > Maratus speculifer. The sequence continues at coordinate 252,311,708 of OZ025298.1, forward strand.
CGCCATTACGATCTCGCGAACGACTCACGCGCACCGAATCAATATGCGTTCCTACCTGCCTAACTCCCTCACAGCTATCAGCGCTCGCAATTACATCCGTATATTCCCGTGCTTCTGAGAGCAACCCACCAACCGTTTCCTCGCTACCCTCTTGTCTGCTCGTAGATTGCACTGCAGGTTGGCTGGTTCCTTGACATGGAATGGGAGGGGGAAATCTATTTATGAATCGATTCCTTTTCCTTCGCGTGGTGAACTCGAATTGAGAATGATTTGAATCATTCGTAGTTGATATCAGAGGTTGGCGTTTGTTTTGGTCTACAATATCGTCTCCATTTTGCTCATTTACACCTGAAATATGCCTATCTTTAAATAAAGTGAGGCGGTCTACGTGGACAATTTGAGTTTTAGACGGATTAGCAATTAATGCTATCTTAAAATTAACTTCACTGAGCTTCTCAATTATAGTAAATGGTCCGTTATTTAATTTCGACAATTTTTTCGTATTGCCAGCAGTGATGGATGGGTTAAATAACCACACTCTATCGCCTACTTTTAAATCCTTAACGACTGCAGTTTTTTCTCTGTACCTTTCCTGGCTTTCAGACACCTTAACTAAACTATCATACACCTCAGCATAGACCTTTTGGAGTGCGGGTATTAATAATTCACAAAAAGATGGGGCGTCGTTATAGCTAAACCTCGGCGCTTGCGAAAATAGATTATATGGTAGATTTAAGTTTCTGCCATATAAAACTGCTGCGGGGGTTAATTTAGTCGAAGAATGCACAGCCGAACGCATCGCTAATAGGGCAAATTTTAGCTTAGTATCCCAGTCTGACTGGTTCTCATTTACAATGTGACTGAGTGCGTTTTTTAAAGTTTTATTCTGCCGTTCAATCTGTCCATTCGAGGCTGGGTGAAAGGCAGATGTAGTTATATGTTTAATACCAAACATTTTATATACATGCTCAATCGCTTCCGATACTAAATTTCTTCCATTATCTGTCGCAATATACACAGGAGCTCCATAACGTGAGATGAAATCGGCAAGTGTATCTGCGATAACATCAGACGTGGTAGAGCTAACAGCATAGGCCTCTGGCCATTTAGTAAACGAGTCTATATACGTAACAATATGGGTGTTACCAGAAAACGTGACCGGTAATGGGCCAATTAGGTCTAGATGAACTTTGTTCATGGGAAATTCAGGTGTAGGCATCCGTTGAAGGGGTGCCTGCTGATTTGGTTTATACGCCCTCTTCTGCTGGCAACTAATACATGATTCTACTAGATGCTTGACATCGGCCGACATTCCGGGCCAGTAAAAGTGCTCCCGGATGCGGTCAATCGTTTTCTTAAACCCTTGATGACAAGCCGCTAGAGAATCGTGTGTTAGAGCGAACACTTGCTCAATCATATCCCTAGGAACTACTAATTTAATAGGGTTATTTATTATACTTGAATCTCTGGTGTCCTCACATACAAGAATATCATCTCTAAAAAAAAACTTCATGTATTTAGGTGCTATATCTATATTTTTGTCTAATTTTCTAGCTATTTCACAACATTTCTTATCAATTTTTTGTAATTCACTAATTTTCTCAATTAAATTTGAATGGGGAACAAAAGTAGTTTCTTTTTCTACTTGAATACAAAAATTACTCTTACTAATCTCAGGTGATTCATCAATTTTAGCAAATCTAGATAGAAAGTCTGCTACACTATTGCATTTCCCTTTAATATATTTAATAGTAAAATCAAAATCTGAAAGAGTACATACCCATTTGGCTATACGTGAAGTTGGGTCATGAATTTTTAACATAGAAGTAAGTGGTGCGTGATCAGTAAAAATGTTAAAATGAGTGTTAGCTAGATAACACTTAAAATGACTAGTCGCCCAAACCAGAGCGAGAAGTTCTCTCTCAGTGGCAGAATATCTTGTCTCTGCACCTTTTAGTCGCCTACTGGCAAACGCCACTGGATGAATTTTATTCTCATTATCCATTTGTGACAAAACAGCACCCAGTGCTTCTCCACTCGCATCTGTATATAGATAAAATTCTTTAGTAAAATCAGGCAATACTAGGCACGGTTTAGATATTAAAGCCTTTTTTAAATCTTCAAATTCCTCCTGGGCTTCTTTTGTCCAGGCAAAATGTCCAGTTTCCTTAGTCAAATCGATTAAATTTAATGCCCTTTTTGTGAAGTCAGGTATGAAACGCCTATAGAATGATAGGGTTCCAATAAAAGACCTGACACCTTTACGATTAGTAGGTGGTTGCAATTTTTCTATTATCTCAATATTTTTATTAACCGGGGATACTTGCCCGCTATTAATTTCAAAGCCAAGATACTGTATTTTATTCGAAAGAAAATTACATTTACTGGGCTTAAGTTTCAGTTTATGTTGTCTTAGTCTATCAAATACTAATTTAAGTTTTTCAAAATGGGATTCTACATCAGAAGAAGCAATGACAATATCATCTATATACACTAAAATTCCTAGATTTCCTAAATCTCCAAAAATGGCATTCATTAGCCTCTGAAAACTATTGCCTGAATTGGACAACCCAAAACAATTTCTATTCCACTCAAAAAGACCTTTATGCGTGATAATAGCAGTTTTATGCCTGTCTTCGGGTCTTATGACCTGTTGAAAAAAGCCACTAGTTAAATCTAGTGTTGAAAAAAAATTAGCTCCACTTAACGCATCAACAGAGTCAGTAATCTTTGGGATAGGATATGCATCTTTGACAAGATTCTTGTTAAGTTTACGAAAATCGACAGCTAACCTATAAGAACCATCTGCTTTTTCTACAAGAATAACTGGTGAAGCAAATTCAGACATAGACGGGGAAATAATTTCAGCTTGCAGTAAAATATTAAGTTGATCTTCCATTTCCTGGCGTAATTTATATGGGACTCTATAAGCTTTGGATTTTACAGGTTTATCAGAGGTTAAATTTACAACATGGGGTATGGTATTACAGCCTGGTAAGTCTAGGACAGAAGCTGCAAACACATCTTTATTTTGGTCTAAAAATTCCTGCATTTTAGATTTTAAGGGGGGGTCTAGATGGCTTAAATCAATATCAGAGCTCCAAGTGAGATCAGCGTGATCAAAGTCAGCTATTGGAGTGGATAAATTTACATTACAAGTTATATTATTATTATTTAAGGGTATATTAGATTTATCTACACACTTCTGAATTTTAGCAACATAAGTATTTTTCCCTAGCTTAACAGTTTTATCTGAAAAATTAGCAAGCGAAACAAAAAGGCCATGTTCTGGAGTACAAATGGCTCGAGAAATAAGAAGCCCTTGGCTTAAATTCTTCGCTAAAGGTTCTAATATCAGTATATCATTATCTTTTATAAAATTATTTTTATTACATTTAACTTCAGCTATTAATTTTGACTGGGGGGGAACAGAAATTCTCTCGCATAAAATAGCTAAGGAAGTACTTTCACTATTCCTGTTATTATTGTCAACAATGCCTAAGTCATTAGTCTGATCTGCTCTATTTACTAACTCATTTTCATTATCTTCAGATATGTAAAAATTTTCATGAACATAGATTGAATTTTCCTGTACACTTTGACTCGCTGATTGCTGGCTAAGGTCTAAAGGCACATTATTCTCATTAATTTCACACTCATTAGTACTTGAGTTACTCCCTGGTATACTTTGCAAACAAGAACCCTGAGCAATTTCACTTTCTGACTCTTTCGCATTAAATGTTATGCTTGAGTCTACCCTTTCCTCCATAATGGGATACATATTACCCTGAACCGTCTCATTTCCACTACCCAGATTCCCAAGTTTTTCTTTTACACATTCCTTACTCTTTTTGTTTACATTTTTCCTAGGAGTACTCTTATTACTACACTTACTTCTCTGTTCACTATCAGAACTTTGCTTGCCTTTAGATTGCACATTACAAGTATTTACATAATTATTCTCTAAAACTATACTATTTACACTGATACTATTTACAACATTTTTTTCTCTAGAATTTTTCACAGGTGAAACATTTGACATATGACTCTCTACTATTTGCTTACACTGCGTTTCAGTAGGAACATCTAAAACCACATTGTTATTTTTACAATTAATTACAGCCTGATATTTACTTTAAAAGGGCATCCCCAAAATTACACTAAACTCATCGGCCAACTTACCGTGGGCAATAAAAAACTCAGACTGACATAATAAATTATTAAATTTAAAATTTAAGGAAATTTTATGGTTTAAAAGCACTCTCTCGCCAGTCACCGTTAAAATAGGGGTATTGCACTCTACAATTTCATAAGAATCTAAACTATTAAGTATTGTATTACTTAAAATATTTATAGCAGATCCTGTATCACACAGCGCATTAAAAAACACATTATTTACATTTATGAAGACAGTAGGTAAATGATAAGACTGGGGTGAAAACATACTAAAAATAATTGGGAGGTCTAGAGGCCTTGATGGAGACGATTCGACCAAATCGACACCAGCCCTTACCTGTTTAAAGAATTGTTTTGATTATTCCCTTCATTAATTGGGCTTTGAACATGCTCGCTTTCTATATTTACACCATTATCATTATTTCCATTCCCTCTACCTCTGTAATTATTATATCCTCCCCTGCGATTTTGGTGGGACTGAGAATAACTACCCCTACCTCTTCCTCTAAAATTCTGAAATTTCCCTCTATTAGCATTTTGGTTTTGTGGGCAAAATCTGGCTATGTGCCCAGTTTGGGAACACACGTAACAGATTACTTCTCTATACTGAGGCCTCTCAGTAGTGTGAAAGTCTCTTTGCTGATTGCTACCCTCTAAAAATCTCTCTAATTTACTAGTAAGAGCTTCTACCTGCTCCCGCAGTTTACTAATCTCCTGCTTTGACTGATTAGGGTGACTTGGCTGGATAGCAGCACACGCAACACTTTGCTGGGCAATTTGGGGGAAAAAAGGGTTCATATTCTCTACCTGCATGTTATATAAAGGATTAACACTCTTTAATGCTTTTTCCTCAAGGAGGGCAAATTCTAAAATTTCAACAGGTGTCTTAGGGCACCTAGTTATAACTCCTCTTCTTATCTCAGGAACTAAATTACTTAATAACATAGAATGCAGTAGAGCTTCCCTGCTTTTATCAGCAACATTCTGTTCTACACCTTCGACTACTAATGCTTTAAGGGACAAATCATATGCTCTGTCGTAAAATTCCTGAACAGGCATATGGGGATTTTGTTTAAAATTCAAAAATTGGGTCAAAGCAATATCAGGGGCTAGCTCTTGCGTATATCTCTCTTTAAGTACTTTAATTATTTCTACAGTTCCCTTAGTGCGGTGCAATTTATATATCCTAGCAGCATTCCCATTTAATCTACTTAGTAGGGCAAATTTTTTTTCATCCTCTGACCAATTAAAGAACTCGGACAACTGCTCATACTTTTCTAAAAATGCAGAAAATGAGCAAGAGTTGCCTTCGCCACTAAAAGGGGGAATAAGACTGACATTTTCGATTAATGCGCTCTTTTTCTGAATAAGAGCGAGCTCCTTGAAATGCTGGTTTTCTGTCATTTTTAGGCAAAACTTCACACCGAATTAAAAATAAAATAATAGAAAATAAAGTAATTTAACTGCTACTTAATTCTCAGATGCCCAAGAAAGAGAGAAAAAAAAATAAATAAAAAATACATAAATACATAACTTATATTGGCATATAATTCTCTCAGTAAGCCCAAACACTCATTTAAATGTACAAATAACAGTAAAAATTTCAAATTAAATAGTTTTTTTTGAAAACCCGGTAAAATTGCCTAACTAAAAAAAAAAGCATTTGAAATTAGTAAGCTATGTACACCCCTATTACTTATGCACAATATACACTAAAATAATCAAACATAATACACAATAAAATCACAAAACACATATATTTTCATTTCGTTTCACTCTTAATATAGTAAATATATATCAAAATTCAGGCTATTGTTGTAATAAATAGGCTCTACTTCATAGTACTATTTTTATACTTATTGTGACACAATAATCAGGCTTTTCACACACGGTACCATTTATTTTTCACAATAAGCAGGCTTTTCACACACGGCACCATTTATTGGTCACAATAACCAGGCTTTTCACACACGGCACCATTTATTGTGTTGGGTTCTTTTTTATTAAATTGATGGACAACAGTATACAAGTCTTCCATGCATCAGAGCAACAGTCTCTACACAGAATTCCCAGTGTCTATACTCAGTTTAAGCAGCAGCTGAATTCTTATATGATGGACAATAGTATACAAGTCTTCCATGCACCAGAGCAACAGTCTCTACACAGAATTCCCAGTGTCTATACTCAGTTTAAGCAGCAGCTGAATTCTTTCAAGTTTTTGTCTTAGACCGCTAATCATTCCACCGCTCACGGTGGAGGCTAAATCGGAAGGGACATTGTTTCGCGGCAAGCTCTCGGCTCGCTCCGGCAGGTAGTACTTTTTCTTGATTAACACTTGGGGTGTTTTGTCTTAGATTGCTAATCATTCCACTGCTCACGGTGAAGGCTAGATCGGAGGGGATATTCTTTCACGGCAAGATCTCGGCTCTCTCCGGCAGGTAGCATTTCTGCCTGACTTACACTTGGAGTGTGTTGTCTTAGATCGCTAATCATTCCACTGCTCACGGTGAAGGCTAGATTGGAGGGGATATTCTTTCACGGCAAGATCTCGGCTCTCTCCGGCAGGTAGCATTTCTTCCTGACTTACACTTGGAGTGTGTTGTCTTAGACCGCAAATCATTCCACTGCTCACGGTGAAGGCTAGGACGGAGGAAACATTCTTTCAGGGTAAGCTCTCGGCTCTCTCCAGCAAGTAGCACTTTTTCTGACTTACGCTTGGAGTGCTTTCTCTTAGACTGCCAATCTCCAACTCTTTTGGCCTCCCCTCTCCCAGATTAAAAACAGGGGAGGGGGGGAGACGAAACTTATGCGCTTCTTCCACTAGATGCTCTCCATACGAAGCTCTGACCAAGACTCCCTTTATTTCCAAAAAACCAATTGCACGTCCCTCTGCAAATCAAAAGGGGCCCCAAAATACAAGGAATACTAATGCTTTCCCCTTTCTCTCCTGTTCCTAGAGTCCATCTCATTGGCCAATGCAATAGTCACCCTCTCTCATGACCAAATATGGTCATCGCTCGCGTCCCCTACTCTTAATCACGTGGTCAGATAGCAGGGACAGCTGTCTCTAAGTTTTGCACCTGCTTGCAAACCAGTGCTCGCCGATAACCGTTACTTTGCCCTATTATCTCAAATCGGTCATAAAAAAAACTTTAAGGGTCTGGGAAAATATCAACTCCGCCTCAAATGACAGTCAACGTTTGTCATGGGTTATAAAATTTTAGGGTACTATTCATTCACGTACGCAAGCAATAAACTATGCGTGTGGGCCAATTTTTTAACAAGGCTGAATATATGCCCTTTACAAACAAGCCAGAAGCTACTCTTCTTCGAAAAAAATCAACAAAGGACCACTTTACTCAAATAGTACAATAATTCCAGGACAGTAAAAGCATTCGTACGAACGGGTGTTATTTACGCTAGATAAGGGAATGGGAAACTTTCACTTTCATTCACAACAATGCCTTTATTCTCGTGAGAACGAGAACGATCATAAAATAAATAGAAAAAAAAAGAAATGTCCAGGGTTTTCGCTACTAAGAAAAAAAAGGAAGACTAATTTTAAATATGAGATACACAAAGCATTATAAAAAAGCCGTATTAAAAATATTTTAACAAGAGTACTTTTTAAATTTGGAATATTAAAATAATTTATACAAAAAAAATATTACTAAAAAAAAACATAACACAATAACAAATATCAACTTTATAGTATTTGTCGGAGTTAGAGAACGGTCAGACAAATCCAATTCATGAAAACACTTTCCATTCTTTTCGCAAAATGTTAAAAATGCTAAAAATCGCATACAATTTAAATTAAAAAGAAAAAGTCGTGGAAAATGAAAAATATAGTTTTGAGATATATAACGGCAGATATAGAGATATCTTACAATCAAATTTCATGTAGTTGTGTGAACAAATGATTCCTTTAGGAAACAGCACACAAACATACACTTACAAACTTCGATCTTTATTATCACTGGTAAATTCAGATGGAACTTATTAGATTCGAAAAATGCAAATGTGCATGTTTGCTTATGCGGCTGTTTAAAATTGTCTCGTAAATCATTTTTGTGGCCTCTTCTGAAACAAAGTATGTAGTAAAGATTGATTATGATGTTACGTATGCACATAACTTTTAAATTAATGTTATGTAAAATTTACGTAAGGATTTTTAACCAACTTCAAGGAGTTAGGTTATGTGAATGTATGTATTTCGACCTGTATGCATTTCTTGTTCACTCACGAATTCTTTAAATAAGAATCGATTTTGATAATTCTTTTTTTGTTTGAAAGTATAAGATCCCATTAAAAAAAAATGTGTATTTGATAAAATAATAATAATAATAATAACGATTTGTCGCAAATCATCTTTCATTGTTGCAACCGGTTTCAAACCATAAGCATATTAAAACTATGCATTCATAGGCGTTGTCGCCACGCTTGATTCTTTTTTTTTTTTTTTTTTTTTTTTTTTTTTTTTTTTTTTGAAGTCGGTTAGTTATTTTTTTTAAAGCATATGTTATATTATAATGATATGTATTGAATGTTTAATTAAGACTCGGGCTGCGCAGCGGCTTTACAAAATACTAGTAATCTAGCTGCTTCATGTAAATTTAATAGAAAAGGTATTTAATATAATAATATCATTGTTTTGCAGACGCTTAATAATACGAAGATATTTGCAAGTTTGCATACGTATATTACCAAGCTTTAGGTATCTAAAATATCTTGACATTAACCTAATAAAATAAAATAGTACAAAACAGAAGTCGATTAAAAATCCAATTAAACGATTAAGAAATCTCGATTAACCCTTTCCGGCACACTGTGCCCAGTCCGAGTACCTAATTTTAATTTCAAACTTGCAAATGGCACTAATAATATATTAAGAAAATTAGGCTTTTACAGTGAAAGCTTAAATTAAGGAATTCATAATTTCTCAAAAATTTGTTTCTAAAATCCAGTGTCAGTTGATAATTTCTCATTTTACAATCAGAATTTGCCCGTGCCGGAAAGGGTTAACCCAGTTAGAACTTTCAGTCGAATCGCACCCCTAATAGTTTAATATTTTTTCTATTAGACGTATTAGCAATTTTATAGCAATATTGATTAAATATTTCTGTAGCATTTAAAGTAACTTGCAAAGTTACTGTATGCACTTCATTGTATTATGCATATAATAACATTTTATTTTCAATAAAATTATAAAATTTTCAATTTCTAATTCAATGTTAAAATCTTTAAATGTATTACCATCTACCGGTTGATATCGTTTGAAAGATATTTTATTGATGTTTTACTATTTTCAAACTCAACTTTTCGTATGCTACGTTACATTGGTAGAAAAACCTTTACGCAGGGGCTCGGGCAGCATCAATCCGAGAATATATGCAAACCCGGACAAATGCTGTCTGTTCCCCCGTGCAATATCGCCAGAGATTTTTGAATAGCGAATATTAATTATGATAAATTTGGACCAGAAAAAGCATCCGGTAAGTTAAACTAGGATATTATTCATCTTTTGATCAAGCTGTCTCAGGGACCATTGACAGTAAGCTATATGCGGCAATTTCTGTGCCAGTAGTTAAAGACTAATACTTATTTGTTCAATACATTTAACTTTTTAACATTTTCCAACAAAGTTGAAAAGTGCTTATGATTTCGGTTTTTCTGGCTATCTGGCCGTGTGTCCGCACTCTAATTTCCCTAAATATATTCGAAATGCCCTGAAATTTTTAGACATTATTGAAGTTTACCCTAGCACGAACCATATTTCAAATGAAGTTACCAGCATGTTTAGTTTATTTACAGGGACAATCAAAAGTTTACCGTTACATTATGGCCTATAGGAAAAATCGTTTTAAATAAGTTTTAAAGAGCTAATGCCCTGTCAGACATAGTAAAATTTATATGCATTTACAAAGTGCATTAAAATATGCATTCTGTAAAATATGCGGTGAAAAAAAATTGCTATTATTTGCTTACAGGGCTACACAAAAGAATTCCATTACATAATGGTAATGGGGGGGATTGTGCTTGGCATATTTTAATTACATTAAACTATTTCATATATTATAAAATTGATGTATGTCGTTGAGGCTTAATATAAATTATACGATATAGTCATGTATAATATAAAGTACACAGCATTTACAGGGACAGACAAAGGATTTCAAATAGTACATTCTTTCCAAAGTACTGTACATGTATCTGATGATGGCTGATGGATGGATGAAATGCATTTTAATTATGATACGCACTTTTAAGATTCACTAAATCTATGCCTATTATATATGTGTATAAATACTATTATTATTATTATACCGCAGACCAGGCCCCTGCCTGCCGGGCAATATGCCTAGCTTAACGAGTTTTTTTACCTGGCTGCGGGGCAGAAACCGCTTGATTGCACAAGCTGAGATCTACCTGAATGTAGCTATATCGCTATCATTTAATATTAGTTACTATCCTGGCCTGTTCTAGGTTACTTTTAATTATCTGATTGGGTTCATTCGTACGATGTTGTAATTGGAAGGGAATAAAAAGAAAGGGGGTAACGCTAATTCTTCCACAGAGCTCATACGAGCTGCCTATACGACAACCGATACTCGAGTTTGATCTCGTAATTTAGGGTCTTGATCGGATGACGAGATCTTCACCTGACAAGGCATCCCCAGAGGTATAATTCACAGGTAACTTGGAGGACTTTGCACCCACGACGGATTTTACATGCACCAGGTGCCGTTAGCGTACATGGTGGTGTATAAATACTATAGTTGATATACAAGACTACAAAGAGCTCGTGAGTGCTACTGAATATGAGCGTCAATTCTTTAAAAGTTGTTTTTTAATAGGTTATGCATTTTTACGCTGAACTGCATTCAATTCATTATGAAGTATTTGTAGAACATAGATAAAAAGATACACAGGGCCATGCAAAGAATTGAATACATAAATGCCTATGAATATTATTTGATGAATTTTATGAGAATGTAATTGTAGTAGTTTTGTTTTAAGAGTGTTTCAGTTTAAAATAAGTTTTAGCTAAATACTGGCGTGTAATAAAAGTACCAGGTAAATTACAGGGCTGGATATTCGTAGGTAATATAACAGTAAGTAGGTATATTCGTAGGTTGTATAGTAAACGTATTCAAGTATGTTCCCATTTATTTATTAGTATAAGTTGCTGGAAGAGTAAAATATCAATCTGCTAGGCATTTTCTTGCTTAACTAAATTTCCCCATTATGTAGTATATATATCAACCAGATCAATACGGGTTGTTCAAAGGCATTGGAATATGGCTATGGACAGTTACATCTTATTTCCCTAAATAACGAAAACCAGTTAAGATTTCAGGAAGTGTTAAAGCGTTTCATAATCTATGCTTAACGCATGATTTTTCTTACTTGTTTATTGTTATTATTGGCATGGAAAAGTTTATGTTACAGTTTGACTTAAGTAAAAATAATTAAAGTGAAAATCGTATGTTTAACTATCAAAATTGATAAAAGCAGCCGTCTGTGAAACCGCTAACAGCAGTTAAAGATTGATGCAAAATGTTGCAATTTATACTTTTTTTCCCGCAGTAGTGGCCCCACCAGTGGCCGAGAGGTTCGGACCTCTCAACTGGTAGACGGCAGGTGCTGGGTTCGAACCCAATCGCGGATGTCGGCCTAACCGTTCGGAGTTTTCGTGGTTTTCTTCGAACCTTGCGTAAATACGGGTTAGGATCCCTTAGAAAGACCCCCACGAAGGGCACTCCCCCCTGGTCCTATATCCCTAGCGTAGATAATCGGACGACAAAAATAAACCAAACCAAACCATCCCGCAGTAGTGAAAACAAAAATAAAAAAAGATCTCGAAATCAAACTGATATGCAAAGCAGTCCAACAATAAAATTGAACCATTAAATCGTGATGTATAGAGATAGATTTTCTCGCAGAACCCGTTTGCGGAGCTGGTTCCCGCGTCATTGAAGTTTAAAATAGCAATTACTGGGTGGGTATACGATAATCCGTCAATTTGGCAAATGAGCGGAAATTAGTCGGGAGTGTTATCGCGTGACTACAATATTAAGTCATTTTCTTGGCTGTTTATTTGAAAGTGGAAATAGACTGAAAATTAAAACATTCCTTAATACTCTACACTTTTACTGTTCCAACTATCTATTACAATAAACTTGAGGTACCGGGAGAGATAATAGCTCCATTATAGGCAGGTTTCCGTCATAGCAGGCACCAATGCCTAGTTAAGAGGGATAAGTTGGTTGGAATTCTCAGCCTACCGCAGACAATGACCATTCAAGTGCGAGTATCACTCGCGTACAAAGCGTTCCGTACAACAAATATATGGATAAGTAACTGGGTATCGCATTATACAAATATATCATCAAAAATTGTTGTTTAGCCTTTAGAAGCCGACAGCGCCTAGAGTCTTTATGTATGTCCAAACCGCCCGCGTATTTGAAGATTTATATCGGGGTAATTACCGACAATTTTTTTCAAAAGTCGTTATCAACAATCTTTTTATACTTCTGTAACGACAGGTATCTCAAGCGCTTCTCAGCACCTTTGGCTGAACACATGCAAATTGAAACTTATGTGTAACAGAAAAATACGATTATCTCAAAAACTGTGTGACCTATAGTAATCGCTATATTTTTCCAGCAAGATTCAAATTAGCTTCTACTACCTTTTAGTTTTTTTTCATAAATTTTAGTTTGTTTAGCTTAATACATTAAGAAATAGATGTAAGAGAGATGGGGCATATGTTTGGGATACACGACTTTTCGATCCCGCCACTTCGGTTCCGCCATTTCGATCCGTGGGCATTTCGGTCCCCAGCAACTTTGGTCGCTTGCGATTTCGGCCCTTAGTTATTTCGGTCCCTTGCTGTTTCTTTGCTCGCTACCTTATAACTCGGATTCTAATTGTTGTGGGCCTGCCAAATGGTATAAGTTCAACATTATTTGAGCCTCTTTTATATTTTTTTTCTGATTCTCCTCCTCTCAAATTTTATAAAAAGTTGAATATAAGAGTCCGATAAATTTAAACTTTTATAACTCGTGATAATGAAATCACAGCGAGCTGAAAATTTTGTTTGATTAAACAGTGTGATATAAGTTTAGGGGATATTGTCTTTTGCTTTTAGTAGTATTATTATTAATCAGAATAAATATTTTAAATTTTATAATTAATTCTTAGTATCAGTACTTTATGTAAACTTCTATAAGCTACTATAAACTAAAAAGTATTTTATATAAACTGCCATAAATATTTTTTTGGCTTTTTAAGTACATTTTTTTAGAACCTTTGAATTACCATTAATTAAGTAATAAAAAAGCTGTGCTTAATTTTTTTCTTCCAATCAGTTTAACATTAAATGTTTTTAATATTCAATTAGACAGTTATAAGTTATAATAAATACATACTTCCTCAAATCACCCATCTACACCCTCTCCTTTGGTAATTCAGAAATGAGATATATTTATCGCAGAACAATTTTTTTATTTTTATTATTATTTTTATAATACAAAGTTGCATCCTATAAATTCGTTTCTTTTCACTATTAACATTGCGAAAGCAATAGTGATTTCGTAACTGGGCATGCTATGAAAAAAAATAAAAGTTCTAAAAATTTGCCTCCGCCAGTTTTTTTGAATAATAATAGTATTTATTGATTATTTAAGACAATTTTTGTGAGTTAATTTTATTGAAACTGGGCCTATTTCATTCTAATAAGATGATTATTTTTTATTTTTATTTACATAAAATTAATATAATAATATTTTAAAATATAATAATATAAATATTATATACAAGTATAATAATTTAAAAATTATATATAAAATATAATACATAATTTAATAAAATATAATAAAATGTAATATAATAATACTTTAAATAATTTTATTTTAAATTTTTAAGTGACAAAACTAAGCTTTTATTTATTTGTATTACCTTTTCGCTCCTACTTTCCCAGAAAAAAATTCTTATTTTAGTTTTATTTTTAACTATCCTAATTGTTTTAAATTTCCATAATTTTAAATATAAAATAAATAAACAAGTAAAAGATAAATTTAAGTTTAGAACTACTAGGAAATATAATGATGTATTGAATATAAAATGGATTACGTATTGCGTTTATTTTAAAGTAAAATTCATTATGCAAATTATGTTATTAATTTATAAATATATTAATTTGATTTTTATATTTAAATTACTAACTGTTTTGAAAATTAAGATTACCAATTATCATTAGAATTATCAATTATGATTCGGAATACCATAAAAAAAATTCTGTGAATTATAATATTTTGGATTAGAGTTATACATGTGTGCGATTTACGGACACCTATAATCGCGTTATACTAAAATTTTATGGTCTTCAGTTTAAAAACTCTGTAATGTTCCCCATAAAATTATGTCTTATTTCACAAAATTTCAGTTTGCAGGAGAAGGGACCGAAATGTCTCGGGACCGAAACGACGGGACTGAAACGTCCTGCTTCCTATGTTTTCATTACATTTCCGACGAAATCTCTAAAAATAAAACATCTAAAATTAAAAAAAAAAAAAAAATGATTTTGGTGTTACGAGGGCTTTTACACAATACCCCATACAATATACAAATAATAATAATAATAATAATAATAATTTAATGAGCCCGTCTATATTTTTCCGAAATATATTTGTGAATTTTTAATAACCTATAAATATGTGGATCAATAGCATTTATTACTTTAGGCATCTTGTACTTTCCACGTTCTATAGTTTAGGAGTTAAAAGGCTATGATAGATAAACGCAGGACAGTGATCTTATAATGGTTCCGTTTTTACTTTTTTACGTACGGAACCCTAAAAAACGTAACAAAGTTAAAAGGGTTTTAAATAAACAAAAATTAAAGCAAAATATAACAAATATAAATAAAATTTAAAATGAAATGGTATAAACCCAGTTTTCCGTGTTTTCATACTTTTGGTTGTACGGCAAACACAATGCTAAACCTACGAGACAACCACTAGTGGTATTAATTTTTGGCTTATGCATCCCTCTGCTTCCGATAGACATGTACTGATATACCGCTCTTGTAAGGTCCTCACTTGGCAGAAGACCAAGCTGATCCCATTCAGACTTTGGGGAGACTAGCCTATGAGGCCGAGATTGCTTCGTCGTATTCATGGAAATGATATTAAATATTGTTTTCTATTTTTTGTTCTGAGTAAAATTTTATTTTAAATTAAATAGACTGTACACCTTCTATAAGTTCTTGGAATAACCATTTCAAAGTATATACTTTCTCCTACATTTTTGTGAATTTTAATAAAAGCATCTGTGATTTTTTCTTTCCTTCTTTCTTTTCTTTTCTTTTCTTTTTCTTTTTTTTTTTTTTTACATTTATGTTTATGGCTAAATCGCAGGTTTAATGATTACTTGGCATCTGACTTGGCGGCTATACGAGAAATTCGCCAATTCTAACAACCTAAATATTCAGGGCATATGTATGTCATATACTCACTGGGATTTAGTTGGCGCCAAAATGGCGTTTTTTTTGCCTAATGTGGTAACCATGATATTGTTGTTTATTTTTTTTATTAACTGTTTATCTACCTTAATTTTTCTTTTTTCAAATTATATAAAATGTTTTTTGTTCTAGTTATTAATTCTTAAGATTTAATAATTTAAAAATTGTTTTATTTATTGTTAATTTTTTTTTTTAATAGAAAGTAATTTAAAAACGTACATTTAACCAGTATTCGAAAATGAGGTTTTCGCCAAATTGACGTTGAAAAAAAATTGTACCAACCCTTGTACGTATATGATATCTGCGCAATATTCATATCCAATGCATGCAAATAATATAAATAAATAATGTACACAATATTATAAAGAAATAATTTTTAAAAAATGGCTAATCTGGCAAGTTTTAAAATCACGCCATGCAGCCGTTAATTGTAAAAAAAAAATAAGTTACGCTATATTGCGACGAAAAAAGTTATTATGCTAAGTTTAATAATCATACCTTCACATTTTTTATTATATTTGTCTTTTTATAACTTACTTTAGTGTAACAGAATTACAATATAATATTTAAAAACAGATAATTCAATTACAGAAACAAAAAGGTATTCGCCAAAAAAAATCGACATATCTAGGATGTTTAATAAACAAACTCATCTCGAGATGGTACGAACGTCCCCATTTTCGATATGGACTCGCTCTTTTTGCTCATGCGCAGTTCTGTCCAGGTTTCTATCAAACGTGGTTCATTAGTATCATTAGATTCCCTTGTTACTACTCTTCCATCAAATAAAGGATTTTTTCTTGTGCTCGATGACTTAGGATTTCGTGCGATTGGCTCTTGGAGTTCAAGTAGTACCGAAAGAATTACTCGCACTGTACGCATGGGGCAATTTATTAAGAAGCATGAGAATATGAAGAGTTTCCGAGAGACATGTGTTGTTATCTCATTCGATAACCCTAGCTGAGTCCGGTCAATAGACGAGAATAGTATATTTTTAGTGATATACAGGGTGTCCAGCAAATAACATCCTGATTTCAAAATTAAATTTCTAAAAAACAAAGATCGATAGTAATATGCGGTAAACGGTTTTTTCATTAGGTAAGCTGTAAAAATCTTATACAGAAATTTCAAACAGTGAATATTTTGATAAAAATTGCGTTCTGATTGCATAGAATATTTTGATTTGACATTTTTGTTGTTTTAGATTGCCTGCAGAGAAATAATTTTTCAGCTTACAGCGCAATATTTTAAAGATTTTTCGAAGTAAATTTTTAGAATTTCGAAATTTCAAAAAATTAATTTTAAAAAAAAAACTATGAAATATGGCACTTTAAGCCGAAAAACACATTCTCTGGCAGCAATCTAAAGCAAGAAAAATGTCAAATCAAAGCATTCTTCGTCATCAGAACACAATCTTTTCAAAATATTTACCGTTCGAAACTTTTGAATAAGATTTTTACAGCTTACCTGATAAACAAACCGTTTACTGCATAATTCTGTTGATCTTTGTTTTTGAGAAATTTAATTTTGAAATCAGGTATTATTTGCTGGACACTCTGTAACTTAATGTGTAGATAATATCTTAAAGTGTAATTTAATGTTGGACATGATCTGCTATATCTGTGCCTGTAAATGAAATCCGTTTATGTGTTTGGTTCTAAATATCAGAATATATTGTAAATGAATCTTTCACTTGATATTATTTGAAGTGTCTTACTGATTATTCCCTACATTCTTACATTGTTTTCAGTATTATGTCCCTATACCGGTAGTGGAAGCATATCGAGCAGTAAATATATTATATCGCATTTTAACATGTAATGGATTAAAAGTATGGAGATAGTAATCAACGCATCAGGAAAGGGGGGTGGGGGTACAAAATTCAACACTTTTGTTTTCTTTTTTTTTTTCTTTTTTTTTTTTTTTTTTTTTTAATCAACACAAATGATTGAAAAACAAGATTAATTAGTAGATAAGTCTTATTATTTGTTTCCATTTTGTGCTTATCAGCAAAATAAAAAAAAATTAAGAAAATAAAGGCATTATGTCAAATATCTTCAGTTTCCTCTAAATGTTTTTAAATAAAAAAAAATTCTTCGAATTATTTTTTGGCCAATATATGATATTTCAAACATAATAAAGCATATAATATATGAAAGATCCATTAAGTTGAACTGCAACTTGTTTTTCGATAAAATATGAAACACATAGCATCCGTCGTTCATTTACAGAGACAAACAAAAACATTCGGTTACAAAATTGATTGAATTTTTCGCTGTGGTATGCATCTTTATACTTATCCAATACACTGTATATACTTTTAAAAAAAAAATCCTCAAATTTACAGGAAAAACTGTAAATTTTGACGCCAGTAAAAAACCGTTTAATTTACCAAAAAAAAAAAAAAAAAAAAAATCTGTAATTGCTTGTTAAAACATTTTTTTTCCGTTAAAAATATATATTTTTTCCTGTATAAATTATGAAATCTTTTTTTTACAGAAAAAAAAAACTGTTTAAATATTTTTTTCGGTAAAAATTACAGTTTTTTTTTCTTTTTTACAGTGCATTAAGTATATTACAATTTATGTCTAAATTCTATAGATCATACACAGGGTTGCAATAAAGAATTCGATCACAGTCCAAATATGGATAGCAGTTTCTTACTTTTTGAATTGCTTTTTTAGATATTTCATTTTACTGTATAAAAAATGAACGTTCTTAGTTATATTCTGTTAGAATCGTAAAATGTTTCATAATCTAAGACAAGTGCATGATCTTTTCATTCTTGTTATTTATTATAATTTAAATGGGCCTCAAAAATTAATTTTTAGGTTTAATACTGTCAGGATGAGCATCGCATATACTTGATGTATATTGCGCATAAAATATTTCATTATTTTTAACAGTAAATTGATTAGTAAATATTGCCTTATGTAACCGTTAAATTTCTACAGTTAACCCCTTAACTGGTTAATTCTTTTCCGTTCAATAAATGAAAATAGCGGACTCACACCACTATTATTTAAATAAAATATTCGTAAAATTTAGTCTAAACATTTCCGTCTTTCACTAGTATGAAAATTTTCTTAAAAATAATAGTTGTGTCAAAAAGCTTTAAAAGATGAAATAAGCAAATTCGTCTTGCCCGAACGCCGTTCGGGTAAACCAGTTAAGGGGCTAACTTAGGCGAAATTTTCCATTTTGAAATATCGGTGATAAAATATTAAAAATTCTGATAAAAGGCCATTTGTCGCAAACGAATTAGAAGGGGAAAGAAAAAAAAAATAACACATTGCGGTTAGATCATCACCCGTTAAAAAAGTGTTTGTAATCAGATTATCATTAAAAGAAAAAAAAAAAAAAAAAGAAAAAGAACTTATTGAACAAGATTTTTTTTTCTTTTTTTTCGTAATGGTCTATCCCCCCCCCCCTCCTCCCCCACTTAAAGTAGTGTGATCCTTGTCTTGCACGTGAGATATATCTGATATGATTTGACAGATTTTCTTTTCGGTTTCTTTTATTATATGCGAAAGTAACTAACTACTGCTAAACATAAATATCCCGACTCGGAATAACTTAATTCGTTACATGTAACCGAAATATCTATTTAAATAAAAAGAATATTGCCCAATTAAACTGATGGCATTGAGCTCACAGGCTACGCATACTAATTGTACATTACAGCCTTATATTTTCAAGGGTAATTCAGTTCGAAAAACAGATAAAACAAGGGGAACCGCTCTCCCTATTTCTCTTTTTTATACTTAATCATTGAACCCACTAAAGTAATCAGGGACATGCTTTATCATATAAAAAATCTATATACGAATTTCAGAACAAATCGGACTAATCTTAATAAAAACCCATTTATATAATTTAAGAGGAGTCATTCCCCCCCCCCCCCTCTTTCATACTTAGTGCCTTATCTGAATGAACCTATATCCAAAATTTGAAGCAAATTGGTAAATTTTGCGGGATAACCCCATTAGCCTTAATTAAGGGAAAGGGGACAATTTATATCCCCCCTCTTAGACTTATCCAATCAACTCGCAAAACAAAGCATGGCGGTGCCCTCATCAAAATCATCCTATGTCTAAAATTTGAATGAAATCTGTTAAATTCTACATGAAAAACACATTTATATGAATCAAGGGGAGGGGCATTAGTCCATCCTCCCCCCCCCCTTTATACTTATCCAATGAGCACCTAATACTAATCACGGAGACGCCTCATCAGAATGATATGATATCTAAATTTTGAACGAAAACTGATAATTATGCGTGAAAAACCCATTCATATCAATTAAGGGGAGGGACATGAGCCTCCCGTTCCCCCTAATATACATATCGAATGAACTCCAAAAACTAACCAGGGAAGCGCCTTATCAGAATATACTTATATACAAAATTTCATGTGGATACGATATTTTTATCATGAGTTATCGCGTTACGCACGTGAGCACGAACGAACGTACATACATACAGAACGGGCGGGCACATAAGCTCTCAGGCTTTGATAGCCTGTGAGCTCAAAACCTATTTTTAATATGTATTTATAATCCTTTTCTATTTTTCTTTTAAATAATAGTATCACTTTTTACATACTATGTTAAGATATAATTTTCATATAATAAAATACACCAAGGGGTAAAAAAAGGCACAGCATTTTAAAAAGTTTCGAAAATTAAAATTATATATCTTATTTTGCAATAATGTTATAATAAATGAATACAATTTTGTTTTTATTGCTGAAATGAAATAGTTTATAAAGTGCAATACTATAGTATAACTGCCAACATCTTCCGCTTATTTGGTTCAGAAAAATTTTACCATTTCAAATCGCCGTAATCAGCCGATTAAAAAAGATAAAAATTTCTATTAAATTTTTCCGGGCCAAAAAAGCGGAAGAGTTGGCAGCTATGCTATAGTAGACATCGAGTTACATGGAGTCGGATTACCTGCTTTTATACGCTATACTTTCGTTGGGCGTTGGATTGACTTCTAATTTTTTGCGATTGGTCGGGTTCCGGTCGGCCCTATGTGCCTAAAATATTTTTTCAGGTTAAAAATATACATAGAATAAAATCTCCATAATGGACACTTGGAAAAATTCCCAACATTTATATTATATATTGTACGCTGGGTGATACTATGATGGTTATAATATTTTTCATGTTCAGAAAAAAAAAAAAAAAAAAAAAAAGTTTCTTATAGAAAGAATAATTTATCTATCTATTTATCTATCTATCTATCTATATATATATATATATATATATATACAATACCATTAATAGTAAACAATACTAACCATTTAAATTTAATAATAGAAAACCATATTGAACATGAGGAAAAATTTAAATAAATAAATAAAATGAATATAATAGAAATTTGTAGAACCAAAGCAGAATTGTCAAGCCCCAAATACTTTGGAACTACAAATGGAGTGTGTGGTTTCATCTTCGTATTGGCCATGAAAAAGCAAAATAATACGAATTTGGGGCTACCAACACACATAAAACCAAAATTCATTAAAGAAACACCAAGTCATGTACAGTGGATATGTAGAAAATAAAAACAAAGAGTTATATCTACGTGTAGACTTTAAAGTCTCAAAAACAAAGAAAATGTGACGAGAAATAACATCAATAACAAAGAACAACAAATTACTGAATTGGACATAAAACTGAAAAGATGAAAAAATAAAATTAATAATCGTACACATCATAATATTAAATTTATAAATAAATTAAAAGTAGAATAATGTAATTACAGAAAAATTAAACCATACTGACATAATATTATATATATATATATATATATATATATATATATATATATATAACCATTAATTGAAAAACAATATGTATCAATAAAACATGAAAAAAGGAATTAAAAGGAATATATTCGAAATCTGTAGAAACATAATAGATTTATCAGACATATATATATATATATATATATATATATATATAGATAGATAGATAGATAGATAGATAGATATAAGCGTAATGATTTTCCATTCAAAGTAAACCTTTTTACTCATTACGATTTATGCCTTCATAAATATGTATATATAAATATTTTACTTAATTTTACTCATAGAATTAAAAATATATGTTCACCTAATTTTAAAATGCATAATTTATAAAATGTTCAGGATACTGCTATAAGATATGGTTATCCTTTGCAATTGGTTAAAAAAATATTAACTGTATAATTAATCATTTATATAGAATTAACTGTTTATGTTCTTCTCATCCAATTACTGCAAATATTAAAATGCTAATTTATGAAGCACTAAGTAATGTTATTCGTAATAATTCCTGTATTCTTTAATATATAATTAGTTATTACATGATCTTAAAAATAATTAACGCATTCCGTAAAATTTTTTTAAAAAATTATTAAAAAAATAAAAATAATATAAAAAATAAAAATGTAAAAAATATTAAAAAATATATATGTATAGTAGGATGGATGGGTGGGTAGAATACGGAAAAGGGCGGTGTTGTCTGGATAATACGCAATGGTTAATTATTATATATAAATATTTTACTTAATTTTATACAAATAATTAAAAATTATCTATTAAACTAAAATTAAAATGTATAACTTAAAAATGATCAAGATATTGCTATAAGATATGGTTGTCAATTGCATTTGGTTTAAAAAAAAATGCTTGTAAAATTATTGGAATAGAAATTATTCTAAAAAGACTCTCCTGCTTTTTAAATATTTTTTCTCTAATTTAAATATTATTTCTTTTATATTTCATAATAGATGGAAACACCATAAGTGTAAAAAATAGTGACTATATTTTTCTAATCGATGGCAGCACTAATAGTTTTTTGTGCATTTGGAGTAGAAGTATTTTTTTTAGTTAAAAATTAAAACAGTATTATTGATAATTGTTCTAGAAAGTAATGCCTTAACAATAACAGTTACTGATTTTTATTGTAGAATGAGTGATATAATATAATGTATGATTTATTAATTTTTAATATAATAATTATTGTTATTATTTTAATTTTAACACCTACATTTGTTGTGATAACTGTAACTTTTAACCTTATACTGAGTCACATGTAATTTTAAATCTGACATAGAGCATATGACTGATCCAATTCTCTTGATTTATTGCTCATTCTAGATATATGTTTGGTAAATATATTTCAGCATATATATTTTTTACATACATTTTATTACAGCTATTATTTAATATTGTTATTTCATTGAATTCCTCTTTTCCTTATTTGAAATAGTAAATGAAATCCAACCAGTCAGGTGCATTATGGGTCGAACTTCTTAGCTTATAGCACGACCTATAACAGAAACTGGTTGGATGTTTTTCTTTTTTATTAAACCATGCACCCCTGATGAGTAGTTTAATAAAAAGCCTTTTACTGTCTATTTATCCATTTGCCTTTCATAATTTTGGTAATCTGCTTTCTATATCACTTGAAACTTCAAATGATTTTAATAGGGTGACAGTATAAATACTGGTTTAATTGGCTTGTTGTTATGGTAATATCTGAGTTACTTAGGTTTTATTTGTAAAAGTATATATATATAGAAAGAGAACCATTAGATAATATGGAATAACTCGTTAATGACAAATATCAAAAGTTGTCAAAAATTGGAATAATATTGGAAATGTGGTATTTAGCTCGTTATCAAGGGCAATGCTAAATAGACACATTAATTGCGATTAATTTCTGAATAGAAATCAGGATAAACCTAAAAATAATTTCCATATTGCCCGATCAATCGCAATAGAGAACACATTTCAATATATATATATATTGAAACATGAAAAAATTGATTAAAATTAATATAATCGAAATTTGTAGTAAAACCAAAATAGAATCCTATAAGTAGAATATGGATTTGACCATTTTTCTGTATAAAAGATTTAAATTTGTATTAGAGATATAAAACAAAAGATTATAGATTTTTTTTTCAATTACATTAAAACATTTACTTTCATTTTCAGTTGGAGGCTAAAATATTGGAGGTTCGAATCGAGTGCGGTCTTATTTCAAATGGGATTTTTTGATTATTGTCTGGTACAACCAACGACCCCTAGATATTTTAGAAAGTAAGAATCAATAATTCCAGGAGCCAACGAAATTTTAACATACAAGTTGTTCGTATTTTTTCTTTGTTTTGTCTGCTTTATGTGACGTTTTCCTGATGCGTGTCAAGGCTTTCAAAAATATTTAGGGGGCGTTCGGAGAACCCGACCCTCGCAGGGCCTATGCTATGGTAAAAACAGCTTTGGTTTATGATATGTTGTTGTATTGTGAATAAAACTTTGTTTTTATTGCTGGAAGCAGATAGTTTAAACTTATATGCAAGTTTTGTTTTCATTAAAGTCAAATGAGTTATTTTATAATAATATGCAATGATTATACGACTTCGTTATGATTGCTAAAATCAATTTATTGTTATGAAGTAATGCGGTAATAAGAACAGCTTTACTTTATTATTGAGGTTTACAGGGATGTAGTGGAGGGTTTACGCGGGTATACACCGTATACCTTCTGGATTTTTTTAAGGAGCACCGTATACCCTCTGTTTCTCAAGAAAGCTATAGTATGTATACTCTAGGGTATACCCTCTGCATAGAGCGTGTACCGTCTCATTTTTTTACGACTACATCATTGGGTTTATAATATGTTATTCTATAATAAATACAACTTTGTTTGTATTGATAAAAACAAGCATAAAAGTTGAACCTTGTGAAAAATAGATCAAATATGTTTCGTATGTAATACAAAGTTATTGAAATATAAATGGACATGAACATTCAGATGTTTTTGTTCACAACTATTTTTCTTTGTTTATAGCATAAATAGCCTGCTCGTCCTGCTTTGCCCGTGTTAACTATGGGAAGCTTACGGATAAGATGAATAATGCAATAGCCAAAAAATACGGTTATCACAATATTTCTGCGCATTCCCACCCGTAATTTGTTGATGACAATCAAAAGAAAAAAATAAATTAAAATGTAATTTAATATATTACAATTATTTCGAAAATGATTTTTCAAAGATTAAAATATAAGACTTATAAATAACTTGTATTTCAATAAACTATTTTATTTTACTTGATAATGTAACGAAAAATTAAAAACAAATATTAACATGTTTCGATTCCATCTTATAAGAGCCATAATCATAATTAAATAAAAATAAAAATAGGAATCGTTTCACGGTCAATACCAACGGCATGCGTATTAGACCCGTTTGTATTGACCGTGAAACGTTTCGTAGTATTCTCAGATTCATAACTATCAAGTAAAATAAAATTGTTTATTGAAATGTTTATATGTAAAAGGTATATTGCTTAAAATCTTGTCATTTAAAAATCTAAAAGATTTAATAACTTTTTATGTAAATAACTTCTATATCAAAAAAATATATAAAAAGTTAAAAAAAAAAAAAAAAAAACCGTGAAATATCTCAAAATTATCATTTATACAGTCATTTTCCTCCTAACAGGTCCATTAATTAAAAAAAAAAAAAAAAAAATCAAAATAAAGAGGCGATAGTGTTTCTTTCTTTCTGAATTCATTCAATTTCTTATATAGTTATATCTATCTTATCTGTATTATAAAGGACAAACATTTTAGTGAGTAATGCATGCGTCCTTTTGCGAATGGCAACACTTTCAAATTCTAAATGAAATCTCAATTTTACAATTTTCGGTACTACAAATTTTTAAACTTCTAAACACCGCACATTTTCAATATTTACACCGTCAGGGTCAGCATGTACAATTAAATGCATTTTGTTTGAAAGCTGTATCTCAGTTTGTCTTTGAGTTATTATTATTTTTTTCTTTTGTAATTTTTAATATTTTTTTTGTCATTGTGACAACATAAGTAATCCAGAAATGTGGACCTAACAAAGATTCAGATTATCGACTGAGAACAATAACGTTTTTAGAAATGGTTAATAAGTAGAAATAAAAATGGTTTAAAAAAATCTTTTTTAAAGACAGGAGGTCAAATGAGAAAAGAAAAAAGGTGGAAAATATTGCAGTTAGATCTTAACAGAAAAAAAAATTGAATCTGATTATCATGATTATGAAAAAAAAATAATAAATAAAAAGATTTTTTTTTTTTTCATAAGCATCTATTTTTTTCCCCTTTAAAAAGTAGTGTGATCGTTATCTGGCACGTGGGACAAAATCTGATATGATTTGGCAGATTTTCTTTCCCGATTCTTTTTTTATATGAGAAGGTAACTAACTGTTGCTTAGGCATAAATATCACGACTCAGAATATCTAAATTCACCACACGTAACCGAAAAATCTATTTACAAACCTATTTTTAATATGTCTTTATAATCTTTTTTTTTTTTTTTTACTTATTTATCTTTTGGACCTGTAACTACTATATAATTTAATTGGAATAATTTTCAGGTTATAAAATACACTGTATAATATATACCAAAAAAAAAAAAAAAAAAAAAAAAAAGGAAATTGGAAATTGCACGTCTAGCGTTGCAAATAAGGTTCGTTTGTCTATAGGGAAGTTTTTTTAAATATTCAGATCTTGGTGTAATAGTATACACTACCCCCTCCCTTCTAAAATGATAACGTTATGCATGCAAAGGCCTCTTATAATAATTCTTTTTTTATTACTGCTTTATATTAAAATTGTTATGTATGTTGCAAGGAAAATAGAAACATATAACGGCATGCAGTTTTTACCTTGTTTAAGCATAAAATATATAATATGAACTGTTTTACTAGGTATGTGCCTACCTTCGGGGCACTTTTTTTGAAATATGTAAAATTTTAATGAAACACACATGTTTTTAGATAAAATGGGACATAAAACTGTTAATTTAAACAAAATTTCAACAACATTTTCATTAATTTTGGAAATTTAGGTGATTTTTAGCAAAATTTTAGTGAAAATTTGCACTTACGCCAAACCTCCTTTAACAAATTCTAATGAATATTGTGCAATGATTTTCATACAGTACATGAATAACACATTTATCTGTGTTATGAACCAAAAGATTTTCAGTGCCACTAAAAGTTATTGAAATATTCCAACTTTTGTGCGAAAACTCAAAAATTTCTTTAAAACGATCACTTTTTCAAAGGAAAAAAATTAATAAAAAAATTAAATAAATACACAGAGCTTAGCTTCTGGTTCATAACACAGATAGGAATGTTTAAAACATTTTTGCAAAATTTCAAGTGAAAATCTTAAAAACATTTTGAGAAATGACAATTATCGCAAAGGAAAATCACGAAAAACAAAGTTTCTCAGAAAACGGCTTTAAAGATTTTAATGCACAGCAGAAAATTTTTTACCCTCTCTAGACTTTTAAAACTCACTGCATTTGTAGGTCAATTCATCTTTAGCTTTATTCTTAACTAATTTTGCCTTTTTTTTTGCTTTTCAGATTTTTCTGAATTATTTTTGTTGAAGGCAGTGACCGACAAAATTTTGGAGAAAAATTGCATTTACGTTAAACCCCTTGTAACAAATTCTACTAAATATATTAAAAGAATTTTGATACAGTACATAATTAACATGTTTATCTGTGTTATGAACCAAAAGGTTTGGAATACCACTAAAAGTTATTGAAATATTCCAAACTTTGTAAGAAGCTTTTTTTTTTTTTTTTAAATTAACTTTTCAAGGAAAAAATTAATTAAAAATTCAAATATATACACAGAGTTTAGAAATTAGTTCATAACACAGCTAGGAATGAATAAAACATTTTGGCAAAATTTCAAGTCAATAACATAAAAACATTTTGAAAAATTACATTTATCGCAAAGGAAAATAACGAAAAATAAAATTTCTCAGAAAATAAGATTAAAAATTTTAACGCAGAACAAAAATGTTTGTACTTACTTTAGAAGTTTAAAACTCTCCATATTTATAAGTCAATCCCTCTTTTTCTTCGTTCTTAACTAATCTTGCCTTTTTTCTGGCTTTTTGTTTCTTTCTAAATAGTTTTGTTGAAGGCAAAGACTGTCGCTTCGATTTCTGTATTCTCTCTATATCAAATCCCATGTAGTTTCTCAATGTTTGTGGGTTAACTTCCACTCCTAGCAGCTTAAATACAGGTATTAATCCCAAATATCCAGAATTAAACAATAAGACTGCAATGTGGGTCCCTAAAAACAATGTTTTTTGCTCAACAAATGTTTCTTTCGGCAAAACACTCCATAACACATTGTTGAAACACTCATTATTATTTTGTGTCATTCCATGTAAGCATTTTTTCAACAATTTTTTATCACACAGTTCGAGGTAAGAAGGTTTTACAGTCTTTATAACAGAATCTGGGAGACCCGGTGAGTTTTCTGTAAACTTTTTCCCCTCGTGTAATGCTTTTTTATACTTGCACCAACTGTCTGGTCCTTCTGGACATTGTCCATGCATGGGCTTTTTGTTGCTAGAGCAACAATGAAAAAAAGCAGCTATAACAGCAGACTGCATATTTTCTAGGTTGCCAACATTGCTGCGGATAGCAATCCCATAGTAGTTTTGTAATTTATCAATAAATTTATCCGTCAATTTACCTTTTCCACCAAGTCCCTTAGTATTTTTTTTTTAATTTTCTCAGCCGTGACCCTACTCTTTTTTGTATATGACCTATACATTCCAATTTTGTGACTGTATTGTCTCCATAAATATCTTTTACTTTCGTAAAAGCCTTGGAATCACCATCTCCATAGTATTCGGTATATTGGAGATCCCGTTTCCTCACAGATCTTTCAAAAATCCTATATGCCCCAATTGTTTCCATATTTCCTGAGGATCCTTTATAATTTGAACACAAATGATCACTTTTTGTTGAATTTGTCTCACACATTCTGCAATATTGTGTCATCGCCTCAATATCTACAATTTTACCTGTGTCAACAGAAATAGCTGAGACACAGCCATTTAGTGACATATAGCCTCTTCGTTGCCATGTTCCATCTACTGACACACCACAAGTTTTGCCTTTTTTTAACTTTTTTACTTCTTCGGAAGCTGTTTTCATATTTTCTTCAGAAGCAACTTGTACTGCTTGCAACACCTTCAGTTCATGCTGTCTGAATGTGCTTTTTGAAATATATGGCAAATTCAAAGTGAAGAACAACTTTTTGCCAGCTGAATACCCTTTTCCAATTAGCTTCATTCCAAAGGTGAATAAAGTGTTGATGGAGCTTTTTTTTTCTTCTTTCGGGGTTGATGTAAATCCAGTAATAAAACCACAATCACAAGTTAAACTGAAGTTGGAGCAAAGTCCTTCTTTGGAATCTTCACTCAGTTTCAGTCCTGTTGTAAAACAATTTGGGCAGCAAAGGACAGAGAAAATGCTGATCAAGGTTTCTAAATTTATAATCCTATTACCTTTTAATGATTGGACTTCAGCATCTTTGACATCAAAACTGTCGAAAATCTTCAGTTTCGATGAGCTTGCAGTTTCATTATCGGGTAATGCAGTATTTTCTTTCCGAGTAGTAGTGTGCTGATTTCCGTGAAACGTACGCTTTTTTGCTTTCTTAGACCGAGCTTTCGGCATATTTGAGAAGAATTTATAATAAGAACTCAATAAAATAAACCTCAAAATAATATAAAAAGCAGGAATTAAGAAATAAAAATCACTGAAAATGATAGCACGCTGTAGCAAAAAAGATGTAAACAACGATCTCGAGGTTACACCGTTGCCGTTCTGTAACTCAAAAATAAGTGAAAAATCTGTTGCCAAATACAAATAAACTAGTAAAAAACAAATACAGGAAACTTTACTGCATATTTAAAAAAAGATTTCTAGTTTTAAGTTGTGTAAAAGTGCTAAAATAATAGCTCAAATTCATTGTTTACATTTTTACAGCTCTTTAAACGCTCACTTCCTGTCTCCGAAATTCCACTTCCGGTTTACTATTTGCGCAATAACTTCGCTTCTAATTATCGTAGAAACAAAAATAAAACAGTTTTGGAATCTTGAATGTATAGACAATAAAATAAGCTAATAAAAAAAAATTGGAAAATTTTCAGAAAAATCACGATTTTGAGGCAGGCACATACCTTAAAAGGTGATTAATCATCTAAGCGTTTGTCTCGTAATATTCCGTACACTAAGCTCCATGTTTCACTGCAATATAAACAATGTTTAAGATATTATAATTCTATAAATTTAATGAATTTTCAAAGCATTGAAGAATGATTAAGACTCTCAAGGATTACATTTATATGCCTAAATAAGATTTTTTTTTATGTAATATTGAAATAATCATATTTTATTAGCATTTACAACAAAATGCATAGAAAACAACATTACAATTTTACCCATTTGCAAGACGCTTGGAGGGTTAAAAATAATCAAAGATGTCAATAGGTAATTTTATTTAAAATATCTTAGTACTTTTAAACCTTATCCAAGCTCTTGCATCGGAGAATATAACTAATTGCTGTTTATGTATACAAATACGCGATTTCGTTTTGAAAATGAGCGAAGCAATAAATATTACAGCTGAAAGTAGAATAAATAATAATAAATAAATATTAATATATATCTTCTCTCATAAAGTTTAATCCAAGAAACTACTTCTACTTTCAACTATAATACTTATAGTACAATATTATAAGGTCGAAAAAATATTAAATTATTGTACTATACTTTTCCTGACATATTTGAATTCAAATTTATATTAATTTAATTTTAAATAAAAATGTTATTTTATGTAACAAAGTAATTTCCAGTAATTAACAGTTTTTATTGAAGCAACGCACTCAATACAACTAATATGTTTACTAAGATTTTTTAAAAGAAAAGAAAGGAAGAAAGAAAGAAAGAAAAGCAAAGAAAGAAAAAGAAAGAAAGGAAGGAAGGAAGGAAATAATCAAAACTTATTATTGGAAGTAGAAAATATCTAAAACAACAATAGTATTATAAATATGAATCTATTATCCTAAAACCCTAATAGCAAAATGACCATACTGAAAGTAACTTTACAAGCGCAAACTCCATTTAACCAGAAAAGATAGATAACCATATTTTATTGCAAGATCCTGAACAAGTTTAGATGGCAGCACTAAAATAACTAATACTTTATAATCTATATCCATAGATTTTAATACTTTTTTGTCGACGTGGCAACAGAAGTATTACAAAAGCGCGGACATTACAAGTATTTAGATATGTCTCACATATCTTTATTCTCGGCCGGTAGCAACAATCATTTTCCAAACGGTCAAAAACAAAAATGCCACTTAATAAATTGTAAACAACAATTTTAACTGAGTGATTTGAATAAAATCGGCCACACAAGTGGTAGCTATGTTAAATTAGTGTTCAACGTAATCAAGATCTCTATATCCTCTTCAGACCGGAAGTACACAAAAGTGTACCTCCATTCTTTTCCTCATAAAAGCTAAACTCTTCAAATTTTTTGAATTTTTACTTTACTTCTATGCAGCTGAATGGTTTTTGTTTTAAAACAAAACTAATAAATGTCAGCACTGATGTCATTACCTCACTCACCTCATAAAATAAAAATTATTTTCATCCGAGTTTCGAAAACACCTTCAAGACATTGTGATCAAGAATATAAGAAATATTCATGATTATTTAACTTAAATGCTTTACAATAAAACATTTTGAGGATTTGCTGACCATTTACTTGTTTAAAGACCTTAATTTTCTTATTGCGTAAATTTAAATTACTGATAGTTAAACTTTTTAAAAGGGGATTAGTACTTTTATATCCAAATTTGTAAACCTAAATTATCAGTCCCCTAAAGTACTGATTTCATAAAAATGACTCTTTCTGTCATCTATGGTGTCATTTCGATTCCGCAAAAGCAATAAATATATATTTGTAGAATCATTTTATGCTCAGGTCTGAAAAGGATATTGAAAACATAATCAATGAAATCTAGTTGAAAATAGCGCCTTCTTTTGACAATACTAATGGTCGAAATATAAATAGAAAAACGGAAATATTTCGACAAAGTTGTTTCGTTTTCGGTTTGTTTTTATAGACATTGTACCTTTTCCTATTCCTTACCAGCTAAAACGTATGTATCACTAAACTAATTTTTCTTTTTCTTTTTTATCTTGGAAGCAAAATGATTTTTCATATGTATTTAGGATGTTATCATAGTTCAAATGTTTTTTTCATTAAAATCACTGCTTGATCATTTTCTCCCCACGAGTGAAATACTGATCCGATGATACGACATCTAAACTAGAAGAAAAAAAAATGGGTCAAAGTCCAGCCACAAGGATTAATTATGATTATTAATTATTATTATTATTACGAAATAGCATAATTTCTTAGCCACTTATTATGAGATGACTTGTTACAGTTTTATAGAGTGTGATCAGTAATATCCTTTTCTTTTTAGGTGAGTTCGTAATACAGTATAACCCCGCAAATTCGGACACCGTTAATTCTGATCTCCGGATAATCTGGATCGGTTTGGTCTTTTTTTTTTTTTTTTTTTTTTTTCAAGTTTGAGAAGCGATTGGCTAATTTCCAAAACATTAACGTGTTTCGTCGTCGTATTCTGAATAAAAAAAACTTTTTCTGAAATCTTTTTGGAAGAATTAAACAAAGTAAACATTTTTACTGTCTGTAAATATTCAATGAGTTTAACATAAAGGCGGTTTTCTGTAAGTATGTTTTATTTTATTTCACTTTTTTTTTCTAATTCTCCGGATAATCCGGATTGGGTATAGTCCCAGTTAATCCAAATTATCGGGGTTTTACTGTAATATAAATACGTAACACCTATAGTCGTCGTCTGTCCGAAAATAACAGCAAAAATCCAACCAATCAAATGGTTAAAAATTTAATGTATATATAATTAATACAGAATTTTGTCGAGTTGTATCGAAGTTTATGAAAATCGAATCAAAACTTAAAAAAAAAAAATTAGTAAAAGTTTTCTACATTACGTTAAATTCAATAAGACGCCATTAATTCAAAGGTATCACATGAGAGGTAATAATTCTAATTCTAGGTTGCTACAGCAATTATTTGGTTAAATCCTATTATACGTATTTAAATCAATGATATCCTATGATAGGTAATCACTCCAGGTTGTCATGGTGATTACATACTATTTAAGATGGTGTCATATTACTTCTAAATTAATGAATTTAATATACATAATCGTAACAAATTTTGTAATTGAGTGCAACAGTTATAGCACCAAGATCTGAATATTTATAATACTATAATTATTCATAATTATGAATTGGACAATTGCACCATAAATTATACTAAAAATATGTACTAAAATAAATACAGATTACTAAATGGTCCACTTATAAAAAGAATACACTTAAAAGTTCCTCAACGTTTCATTCGCTTCTGCGAACGTCGTCAGGATACAATAGAAAGATGTTAAATGCAATTTAAAGTTTCAAATATAAACATATACGTCCACGGGCATAGTTGAGTTGAGAGTGTGTAAACCTGCTTTTTAATTAATTACAGCATATTATGCCAGATTTTATTAATTGAATATGATAAATGATCGTTACAAGCTCGGGCCATGAGCTTGAGCACGTACACCATGTATACCATGTAAGATAGAAATAATATGTATATGACGCATATAATACAGATATGATGATTTGTATTATATAATATTCGCGTATATATTATGCATGAATAAGCTTAGCGATGATCTTGCAAATCAAAAATGTGGGGGCCGCTATAACCTAAAAGAATCTGAAATAATTTCGCCAAGGTACAGCCGAAAGCAACAACAGAACTATTAGCTTTAGATAAATGAAGACTCTCTATGATTTGCTCAAGAAGGGTTTAAACAAAAGCATTTTAGGGATCGAATATTGAATGGCTTTAAAAAGTAGGTAAAGAAATATGGTACTACTAGGTTATCCCATCGACCAAAAATCTATCGCCAGACTATAAGATTAAATGCCAATAATGTATGATTGTGGATGTCACATTAAACACGATACACATGTTTAAAACGTCATCAAGTGATTTTAAATTAACATTTTAAGTGTGTTTTTATTCATATTTTATTAATTTATCTGTTCTTCCGTTATGTAAAATAAAAATTGTGTCAACAAATATAACTTGGCTATTAGTTTGGCGATTTTTATAATTTGGCGAAAATGGTCGGCGGGATAACCTAGTAGTACCATAAATATCTAAGTTCTATTATTTAAAAAAAGATGCAAGTAAGGAAAAAGAAAAGTTAAGTAGACTATGTCAATCAGATATCTATTTGGGTGACTATCACAAAATGTTGGATTTTGATCATCTTTGAAAGTATCCTTTCAAAACAATTCAACATTTCAAGAGGTGAATTTATGTTCTGTCAGAGAGTAAAAGGATTTTCCATGTAAAATTGCTAAATTTTTAAGAACTTAAATAATAAGTTCATTTTTGTGTAATTATATGTCATTTCTTGACATATGTAAGCCAGGATAAAGACAATTTCATTCTAAAACATTTTTTACATTCTTATTTTTCTTAAGGCCTATCATTTTGATTTTGTTTAAAGGAACATGTTTTCAATAGAGTAGCTCAAATTCCATGTAATGTTCAGTTTTATTTGTTAATTTATAGAAATCAGGAAAATGACATAATAAAAATCAACCCAATTTTTACAAAGAACATTAATCGCATTATTTAAAAATATCTATATTATAAAGGCCAAACGTATCTGTGCGTAACGCATACGTCATTTTGCGCATGGCAACATGGACAAATTTTAAATGAAATTTCCGTATTGCAATTTTTGCTACTACAGTTTTTAAACTTTTAAACATCACACATTTTCAGTTTTTACACCATCGTGTAGGGAAAAAAATATACTTTTAAATGAAATTTGTTTGAAAGCTATATCTCAATTTGTTTTTGAAATATTAATTTTTTTGTAGTTTTCAATACCACTTTTATAATCGTGGCAACAGGAGTACTCCAATTCTATTTAAGGCAAAGGAAAAAAAGGGGAAAAAATGAAAAAAATCGATTGCTGTATCTTTATGTTGTCATTTTCTCATTACAAGGAAAAAATTTTTAATTTAAATAGCTTCTAACCCGGTGAATTTTGACTTAATTTACAAAATTTGATATACACGGGAAAGAATATCAACAGTTTAATATCTGTTTAATCTAATGCATTGAAACATCAAGTTTTGAATCATAATGATCAAATTTAAATGCCATTTTTTAAAAAGGTGAATACAGATGCGAAATGTGCATTTGTAAATTTTGATATGGTGAAAATGATGCCGGTATTAGATTTCACGAAAAAAAAATTCTATGATTAAGTCAAAGTTGATTTTTTTTTTTTTTTTTTTTTTCATTTTCGAATACTAGCATAAGAACCTTAATTGATAACTTTATCATAATAACATATCTTTAACATATCTAGCATAAGAACCTTAATTGATAATTTTATTACTTTTTACTGCTTACATATACGATTAAAGTTTAATTTTAACAATTTAAACAACTGCGTTTTATAGAAATAGTATTTTGTTAATTTGACGATAAATATCATTTGTTTGAGAGTTAGACGCACTAATATAAAATGCATTTTTTACTATAAACTAATTTTGTAGGTTTATGAATTTTGTAGGTTACTCAATGAAACAGTTCCTTCTTAAGCATTTTCTTTCGTCAAAATTTGACGGGTTCTACCTTGTATATATAAAAGATCTTTGTCGTAGCTATGATTTTACTACTTCTGACTTGAATTATCTCAAAAATAAGAAGAATTACTCTGCAGCGCCATATTTATGCCCGAAAAAGAACTAAAATGAGCATGCCAGGAAAATGACAATCATATTTAATTATGGAAAATTAGTTGCAAGATTTAGAATTTGTTACTTTCCTCATATATTTGTTTTATAAGGTATAAATATTAATTAGAAATTAAAAACTGGAGAAAAAATATTTATAAAGTATAACAGAAGGTCCTTTACTTTGCACACATCGTAGTTTGACATGCCAGGAAATGGCAACATGAAATTCTAAGTCTTTTACTTTTGTGTATGTTATTAGAAATGTAATATCTCTTGTAACTTCTAAGGATATTTTTTACTAGAATGTATCAAAAGAAATTACATTGTATAATATTTAATAGAAATTTTATTATGCGCACTACAATTTCTGTCTTATTATTATTATTATTATTATTATTATTATTATTATTATTCACCCATTTACTTTATATACAATACTGAACTTAGAAAAAATATTAAACTTCTCACAACGTAATTTGGAAAAGATTTGCATCTAAGTAAAACAACGAGGCAATATATTTGATATTTGTAACAAGGATTTGTGCGTATCTTTGTTCTAAGACGTATGCGGGTTTTTAACGCTTTCCAGACTTCAAGTTTAAACAAATGCTGAAGAGTTTTCGTTCTCGATTGAATTTTTGTATTTATAGATATCTGCAGTAACATTACTACATCATTTTTTAAAACAGTTCATCAAATATGAAAAATTGAAACTTACTTCATTTTTTCTGCACGGAATGCAACTTTCGTCGCAAATTATCAGCACACAACTGGTAGAATTGAAACCCTACTACCGGTAAAAATTTAAGAAATAACGTTGCATTTATATTAAATTTGCCAGCGCGTTTTTTTGCCCCGTGATTATCTATCCGTGAGTATCTTTAGACCCACCTACATTACTTACAATAGGCAAAATTAAAAAATACAACATAGCAACCACTTGATTGGAGTCATTTTCCAACCAATCCGTCGCAATTGACGTCACGACAGAAAGCGTCTATTGAAATTGTATTGTACGAAAAAAAAAAAAAAAAACTTTCGTATTTACGACTCAGTGGTTGCATTAAACTGTAATCCAAAGTAAGTTTTAAGAAATGTCAGTAGGTAGCGGAATTTGCATTCCGCTATCCACAATACTTCCATCATTTCCTTAGCAATTCAAATCACTATAAAAAAAAGTTTTTTTCGGAACTTCACCTCTTCAAATAGCAATAACTTTATCCAGTAAACAAAGCTTTTCTCCTGAATTGGCCAAGACGAAATACTCCAAAAACACGATCTAAATCCCTTCTTCCTTCTTACACAAAAGCTGTTAAACAGAAAAAGTTACTTTTGCATAGAGAATCTCTTTAAAACCCTCCTTTTCAATGGATCAAGGCTTTACAAATTTGATAAAATCTGGTAGCCAAGCCAGCAAAAACTTCTAGTCGCCTGTAAAAATATTTACCCTTTCCGCAGTCATTGATTTAAAAAAAAGAAGTTGTTTTTCCTTTTAAATGAATTAATTGAGAAGAAATAATAATAAACATAGTTTAGAATTATCAGTTACACAGTTTTAAATAGTATATAGTTTCAGGGGCGTAGCTAGCGGGGTGCGGAGGAGCCGGGTGCCATCCTCTAACACGTGAGAGTTAACAACTATTCAACAGAGTTAACGCAAAGGAGTTAATTTTCTTTTCTTGGAGAATCTGAAATTTTACACAGAATTAGGTGTACCAGGAACAGAAACCTATCTATCCAACGAGTGGTGCAAAAGCAAACTTA
This sequence comes from Maratus speculifer, assembly GCA_964019185.1. Lineage (NCBI taxonomy): Eukaryota > Metazoa > Arthropoda > Arachnida > Araneae > Salticidae > Maratus > Maratus speculifer. The sequence goes on from OZ025298.1 coordinate 252,348,941, forward strand.
AAAAAGAAAAAAAATCTATATATAAGCACCGCGTTGACTTATATGCGAACTATTGGATGAGTTATGAGTCGCCCCGGAGGTTTCTTATATGGGAAGTCTGAAGGTAAATAAGAAAAGTTTTGGTTATTTCCTGTGTTATAGATGCCGCGTGTTTCTTTGGCCTTTTTTTAAGCGACTGCACTCGCATACAATATAATATATTAAACAATATATTAAACGATAGTATAATTTATACTTTAATCTGTGTCTGCATCTTTGAATTCTAAAAAAGCATAAACTTTAGGTTGTAAACTATACTGTGTCTCAAAAGTATGTGGACAGGTGTTTTTTTGAAGTAATAGTTCAAAAATGAATGAATAACCAAGGGAAAAAAATCAGTTTATTACGATAAAGAAATACTGCATAAATTTTCAGAAGTTTTGTTTTTGTTGTCCCCCTTTATAAAAGACGGGAATATTTCTGGAATTACGGAGTTTTTTTCCGTTAAAAAACGAGGATTGCAGTGCAATTGCCGCTCTACTGTAATCGGGAATCTTTCCTTTTTAACCTCTTCAGACTTGATGTCTCCCATAACATACACATCCTTACAAAAAGTTAAATTGGTGTAAATGAAGCAAATAACAAAATAGCAATTTGTTTCTTACAGCGCTTTTTTAGCTACATGTTGCATAAAAATGGCTTGCAACAGAAATGTACGAAATGTTCAAAAATGAAAACCCAAATAATTTTACTGTGCGTTGAGATACCATTTGTAGAGCCTATTAATCATAAAAAACTATTAAATATATATTTATGTTATGTTTTGCAAGGCAAAAAAGTAAAATAAAATAAAAAACAATCCTAAGAAATTGTCAAAGAAGTATATTTCGTGTCCAAATGTATCATCCAATTTTATGTACAAGAGATAAAATTTAATTTTTTTCGCTGTTCCGTATTTCTTAGTTATCAATTTGTTAATATAAATCCAAAACTAAAATTTAAAAAAGTACATAAATAAATCGTGGGGTTAAGGTTATTCTGAAATCTCCTTTTCATAACAACGGGAAACTTCCTGCCACATTTTCAAACCCATTTTAAAACACGTGTCATAAAATTGGTCTCATTATTGTCGTATTAGTCTCATTATTGAAACAATATGAAAACGAAATGAGTTTTACATTTTTTGCTAAGCAAATTATTTATCAAGTTATAAGCAATTTTGATCACGTGACGACTGGATTTTCACTTCCCTCGAGGTATCGCTTCCAGAATTTTTTTTTTTTTTTTTTGCTTTATTGAAACAAGTCGAATATAGCATGTGAATCGTAGCAAATGAGGTACTATCGTACTATAACGAATTTTTTTAAATATTCTGATTTTGGTGTAAATAGTATACAGTACTTAGGATACTGCGAAATCTTTTGTGTGTCTCTGTAACTACTATCTACTTTCGATTATAGAGAAAGTAATTTGTAGTAAACCTCTGCAGCGTGTATCAGTTTCATAAAATGTGAAATAGTTTAATAGAATTAAAACAAGACCCAAGATTGTACAGAATGTATATTTAAGTACATACTTCATAGATACATATCAATTTCATTATGCTCGACAGAGTGTAACATTATTAAAATGCACTTAAACGATTTTTTTTTCTCATTGGCCGTTATGTAACGGAATACTTTGTTTGTCCCTGTAATTGAACTATACATCATATTTTCATAAAATTTAAAATGACTCGACAAAATTATATATTTTAAAGTTCAAACGATTCGGTTGGGTAGTTTTTGCGTTGTTAGATGCGGACAGACAGACGGACTGAACGACGGCTATAGATGCTACGTATTTACATAATTATGAAAGCACCTAAAAAGGGAAACATCTTTCATTTTTTATTATTATTTTAAATAAAAGACTTATTTCACTTATGAAAATTTTATTTATTTGGTGAATTTTAGTGTAAAACTGATGCTGAACTATTTATAGAGTTTTAAGTGGAATTGAGAATCTTTCGCTATTGACCTGAACACAATAAGATGTTGATTTACTAAAAATCTTTCTTGAAAATTATTTAAAAATAATTTTAAAAATCCTTAAATTAAGATAGTACTTTTATAAGCAAATTGCATTTGAAAGATAATTTTTCTCTCTTCGACTGTGGAAAAATTTGTATTGTGCAATGTCTAGATGTTAAAAAAAAAAAAAAAAAAAAAAAAAAAAAAAAGCTGCAGGAAAAGCAAAAATTATTAGTGAGGGGGTTGCCAATGACAATAAATATAACGTTAACAAAATCCGCTGACATTAAATATATATATATATATATATATATATATATATATAGATAGATAGATAGATAGATAGATAGATAGATAGATAGATAATAAATATTTCTTTATATAAGTGCTGTACACCGCACCGAGGGAGGGGGGGGGGAGAATATTAAACAAATATTTCTTTAAAAATATTTTAACATTTTTAAATTATATAAATACTTTTAATTTTTCTAGTTATTTTGTATATTTTATAATTTTTTCTAACGATTTCGATTATTTGTTGAATGGCTTATCTGCTTCTATTCGTTATGCTATAATCACAGGAAGAATCTGTTAGACGCAAAACAAGTTAAACATATACATAAATCTGATTGACATTTTTAACTTAAAAAACGTATGAAGTCTCTAAAGGAGGTATTAGAATTTATAAATCTGAAATAACATTCGAAAAGAAAATGAGTGGATAGTAAATATGGCTTTACTGCAAGTATCCTGTAGTAAATAAATTTCAGTAGAGTAAATAAGTTTACATGATAATGCACACATTTTTAAAATTTTGAAATTAGACTATACATGTTAAACAACTAACAATATTGGGAAAGGGTAAACAGAGAAAACATGTAGTGATGGCGAATAATGACTACTTAACCCTTTCGGGTCCGAATTTTTTAGGTAGATTTCGTAAGAAATACTACCTATTGCAATCGCACCAGTTTATATATATATATATATATATATATATATCTCACTTTTTTATGGACACGATAACTTCTATAATTCTTCACCAATCTCCACCAAACTTGTACATAAAATCAAAGGGGATAAAATCTTGGCTAAGTTCGTTAATGAGCAAAATTGGACCAAGGGAGTCGGAATAGGGGGCGTTTTTGTGAAAACCGAAAAAACGCCATAACTTCTTAATTATAGTAGATATCGAATCGGTTTAAAGTTTATATTACTTCTTAAAAATGGGCCAAAAGTATATGCATGACAGATTTTTGATAAATTTAGAAGTGGGCTCAAGGGGCGAAAAAAACAGGGATTTTGAGAGAAAAAAATTCATAACTTCGTCAATTTTCAAGATATCAAGTCCAGCTAAATTTTTTGTAAATGTTCTTAAAATTATCTAAAACTTTTGTATTTACAAGTTTTTGATAGGACCAACTTTTACCGATGAAAAAAATTAAAAACGAAAAGAAAAAGGGCGCTGAAAAAAGAGAAAAATCCATAACTCCGTCAATTTTTAAGATATCAAATCTGATTAAATTTATTTTACATCTTCTCAAAAATATCTACAACTTTTATATTGACAAGTTTTTCATAGGACCAATTCGTATAGCAAAAACAAATTAAACAAAAATAGGAGTTGGAGAAAAAACCTCAAATCCAAACTGCTTATATTCTGACTCATTTTTAAATTCATTTTTGATTTTAAACGCATCCAAATGGTAGATCCTCTTATTTAGAAACTGTATAAAGTGATGCATTGGTCAATTTTCTGATAAAGACAGAATATATTTCGAAAAAGGCTACCAAAAAGGGTATTTTGAACAGAATTTCCGAAATTCATCGGTACTGAAAATTGAAGGAAGTATTCAAATAAGAAATTGCGTTTTTTTCTGACTCGTTTTTAAATCCATTTTTGTTCTCAAACGCATCCAATTTACAGATCCTCTTATTTGGGAACTATATAATGTGATGCATTGGTCAGTTTTTTGATAAAGACGGAATATATTTCAAAAAAGGCTACCAAAAAGGGTATTTTGAACAGAATTTTCTGAAATCATCGTGACAGAAAATTTAAGGAAGTGTTCAAATAAGAAATTGCATTTTTTTCTGACTTGTTTTTAAATCCATTTTTGCTCTCAAATGCATCCAATTTACAGATCCTTTTATTTAGGAACTGTATAATGTGATGCATTGATCGGTTTTTTGATAAAGACAGAATATGTTTTGAAAAAGGCTACCAAAAAGGGTATTTTGAACAGAATTTCCCGAAGTCTTCGCGATTTGAAAATTTAAGGAAGTTTTCACATAGCAAATTGCGTTTTTTATGACTCGTTTTAAAATCCATTTTCGCTCTCAAACGCATCCAATTTACAGATCCTCTTATTTAGGAACTATATACTGTGACGCTTTGGCCAGTTTTTTAATAAAGATAGAATATATTTTTTAAAATGCTGTCAAAGTGAGTATTTCGCACAAAATTTTCCGAAGCAATAATGATTATAGAATTAAGGATGTATTCAAACAACAAATCGGTTATTTTATGACTCATTTTTAAATTCAATTTTTTTCTCAAATGCATTCAACTGACAGTTTTTTGTTATTTAGGAACTGTATAATGTACTGTTTTGGTCGATTTTTTTTTAATAAATTCAGAATCTATTTCAAAATATGTTGTCAAAATGGGCATTTGAGCTGAATTTTTCTTAAGATGATTCTGATAAAACCAGTTTTTTCAGAAAAATGAAATTAGAAATTTTTCATAAACGGCCAAATGAAGTTATTAAACTGGGTTTATCTCTAATCATATATATATATATATATATATATATATATATATATATATATATATATATATATATATATATATATATATATATATATAATCTAACGAATGCACTAATTTTGTGTACTATGCGATTCATATTTATATGATAATAGGCTAAGGAAAAATTTTTCAAAATGTTTGGAAAATAACTTGTTACAACAGGATTTGAGAGAGTATTACAACTTTATAATATTTTTTGTATTTTATCGCACATGATTAGTTCAGAAAAGGTAACTTATATTTTTAATTTAAAGGGTGAACTATCTACATAAAATAAAGGAACAACAAACGGTGCAAAGAGAACTAAGTAAACTTCTACTTTACTACATATCTATATTATAAAGGCCAAACGTATCTGTGCGTAACGCATACGTCATTTTGCGAATGGCAACACTTTCCCATGCAATTTCGATTTTGCAATTTTTGCTACTGCAAATTTTACACTTTTAAACATCGTACATTTTAAATTTTTACACCGTCGTATAGAGAAAAAGATGTACTTTTAAATGCAATTTTTTTAAGCTCTATCTCAATTTATTTTTGAGATATTAATTTTTTTTATAATTTTTTGTACTAATTTTGTAACTGTGGCAACAGAATCACTCCATTTTCTCTTAAAATTAAAAAAAAAAAAGAAAAAAAAAGAAAAAAAGAAAAAGAAAGAAAGAAGAAGAAATTAAAATGCGCAAAAATTTTCATTGCAATTTCGGTTTTACAATTTTCGGAACTGCAAATTTTATATTTCTAAACATCGTACATTTTTAATTTTTACACCGTCGTAAAGAGAAAAAAAAAGTACTTTTAATTGCAATTCGTCTCAAAGCTGTAACTCAATTTATTTCTGAGATATTAATTTTTTTATATAATTTTTAGTACTAATTTTGTAATTGTGGCAACAAAATCATTCCATTTTCTCTTTAAAAAAAAAAAAAAAAAAAAAAAAAAAAAAAAATTAAAATGGTATACAATTTTAAAATCCTATTATAAAATCCGGTGAATTTTGGTTATTTTGTTTAATAATTTGGAAAATTGAGTTTTATAATATTTTGTTAATTTTAGCTTTAAAAAAAATTTCTTTGAGAGTTAGGTAGACCAATATAAAATGTATTTCTTACTGTAACTAATTTCGTAGATTTATTATAAATCAATGAAACAGTTCTTTCTTAAAGATTGTCATTCGTCGAATTTCGACGGGTTGTTACCTCGTTATTACTAAATTCCAAAAACTAAATGAAATCATAATAATAAAGTCATTGCCATACACTATCATTTCTATGCGTAGAAAGTAGCTAAGTTAAGTTTTGTAACAAAATAAGACTCGATGAAAAGACTTCTACTATTAATAGTACACTAGAGCCGAGAGGTTTAATACATTTCTTAATCAACCACAATATAATCGGCTGCTATAGGTAAATTATTAAAGAAAGGGTTAAAATTCATAAAGATGACAAGCGTTATGAAAATACTTATTGCGTATTGCGTTACCTATAGAAAGGAAATTTCATGTCCAAAATTTTTCATCAACTGTTTCTAACAAGGAAAGTCTCCATACTGGGCACACTATACCACAATAATTCTAAAATAAAATACTAATTAAACTACTTATATATTTAATAAAGGATCAGTCAAATTTAGCGGCGGAATTACAGTAGTAAATCTGGAGAAAAAAAAATCGAATGTTTGTTTCAAAAAGACGAAAGCGTCACGCGATTTGATTTTTCCTCGTCACAAAAACAAATGATTTTAATGTAACTGAAAACTGTTTCTTAATAGATTTTTAGAATGGGGGTAAATGGTATTAATAAATTTAAACTTAAAAAATGAAAGAGTTTAATATATACACACACACATATATATATTGTATTACATATTTATGTTGTTTATTGCTGCAGTTAGTATTTAATTTTATCACTGTAAAAATAATTTCATACATAAAAAATATTTTTATATTGAAAAATATATTTTTATATATTTAAGCGTATTCCAAAGTAAAGGCCAGATGAAGATTGCTGCTGTAAATACATTTCAATATCGAAAACGTTTTGTTTCCACAGCAACAAAATTGAATCGACAATGCTCAATTGGACATAATTTGGGGTTGAAACAATTTAATTAATTTAAATTTTGTTTTAATTCATAAAATTTCATAATTAACTTTCATTATAAATATATGTGTCATGTGTGACAAAAAGATAATTAAAACAAACTAAAATTGACAAAACTAAAATTATTTAAGTAAAAACTTTTTAAACAAGTTCAACATGAAATTTTTTTACCTTAAAAGTATCTCACATAAAAAAGTATTTTTTGAGATTTTATTTCATCGCTAGCCGGGATAGATCACCAAATAAATGAAATGTCGGTAATTTTTTTACGGACGTTCTATTGGGATTTCGCTGAAATTTTTTTATAAACATATTTACCCACATATGAGAAGACCATGCTGTATTTTTTTCAGAATTTTCGTATTATGCCTGTATGGAGACTGTAATGGAGATTCTTGTAGCGTAGTTTGGTAGCAGCTGCTAATTTTATTAGAATACTTAGAAGAAGCGTGATTACGTATAGTAGTCCAGATTCGGATGTACGAAAAAACCCCACAATGATTGCTAAGTTATTCTTTATTCAGACATGTATTACTAGGGGGGGCACACATACAGTACTCGGAGAAAAATCTACTAGACAAGAGCAGGGAGTCAAGTGGTCTCATACATAGCAACAAACCGCCACTTTTGGCATGATAGAAAATCGCCAACATACACAAGTTCGCCCATGCACAATGGATAGTATACGCCAAATAACAGTTAAAATGCAGCCAGCAAGATCAGAATTCAATTTAGTTTCCCAGCTGGGATGGGAAAGGAAAAGGTTGCCAAACGATAAATGTTACACGTGTTATTATGTCTAAACACAGAGGCACACCGAAGGGACATCAGATTTTACTGCGCAGATGTTAAATTCTTTTTAGGGTTTTGTCGAGAAAGGAAAAAGAAGCGTAAGCATAAATTTTAACTGCGAAACAGAGATGATCTCCTTATAAGGTAATGCAGAATTGCTTCGATCGGAAATAGCAGACATCTGGAAATAGTTTTAAACGGTTGATTAATATGTGAGTGTATTTCTCACAGATAAAGTTAAGCAGCTGCCGATTTTCGGTTAGAGAATTAATAAGCAAGAAAAATGGAAAAGGAATGAAGGACAACTTAAAACTAATTTTTGAATTGAACAGAGACGGGGGGAAAGGAATAATTTAAGAAAATAACCAATATATAACGAAATAATCGTTATATATATCTTCCTTATAAGTTAAAAAAAATGAATTAGTATTTAATGCTTTATCTTAAGAACACATTTTTGACAGAAGACTCATGTCTTTGATAAGTTACAAAATGTAAAATGTACAGCTATTAGGCCTCTATTACACTTCCTTATGTGAATATAGAGCTCAATTTTGAAATAGCAAGAAATATGATTTACAGAATAAGGTGTGCATGGGAGTTTTATAGACGCTTAATAAATAATAAAATTCGTTGTTCCGACAGAAATAACACTTTTGAATTTCTAAAACAATTGAAAATACATTCTGTTGGATAGATCGAAATACTTAACTATGATTGATCAACTGAAAATTATAGGTTTCTGTGCGCATCGGTTTTTTTGTTTTGGACACGCGCTTGGCGTTCATTCAAAATCTGTACTTAACCTAATGATGGATATCAGGATTCACCACGAGGGGAAAAAAAGGGGGGAGTCAAGGTGTATTCGACACGTGCTTTGTCCGAATATCTTTAAAAAGCTTTTTTTTTCGCCTGTCTTAATTTTGTTTTTTTTTAGGTACATTTGTAATTATGTAAACACGTAGCACCTATAGTTATCGTTGAAACCGTCCATCCGTCTGTCCGTATAAAACAGAGCGAAAACTACCCAACTGAATGGTTTGAAATTTAAAATATATAATTGTTGCGTAATTTTGTCGAGTCACTTCAAATTTTATGGAAATCAGATGTATAGTTTAACTACAGGGTCAATCAAAAATATCTGTTACATTACGGCCAATGGGAAAAATAGTTTCAAGTGCATTTTAATAATGTTACATTCTCTCGAACATAATACAATTATTATGCATCTATGAAGTTTATACTAAACTATACAATTTGTGCAATCAGTGGTGCAAAGTGTATTTGTTATTCATTTACAGGGCCACACAAAAATATTCCATTACATAATGGCATAGGGGGAAACATTGTTTGAGGTGCGTTTTAATTATATTAAACTACTTCACATTTAATGAAATTGATATATATTGCTGAGGTTTACTACAAGTTACTTCCTGTATAATAGAAAGCAGATGGTATTTACAGGGACATGCAAAAGTTTCCAAATACTGTACTGTATCCAAAGTACTATTATACCAAGATTTGAATATTTCTAAAACTTCGTTATAGTACGAACGCACCTTATTTGCTACGCTTAACGTGTACTTACCGATTTGTCCATATTTTAAGAACATGTTTATACAGGATGATCCTCACAAGTTAATAACGATCCTGGTCTATATTATAACATTTAATTGTTTATAGTAACAGATTATTATATTTTCACAGAACATCTCTCAAGTATTTGCTCTTACAATAGAAACGTTATATATGATATTAACAGAACGTAATTTCAAGTTTTTTAATGGGAACAAAAAACTTTCAGGAAATAAGTAAAAAAGTAATTTGTAGTTTTCAATTCAAGATTTTTCCGAAAATTTTCCACTGTCCAATATATTAATTTGGCGTGGGCTCTGAACGATGACGGAAAAATTGCCGCATTTTTATATGTTTCTTAGAACGCGCAAACTAGTGAATTTATTAAGAAATATATAATTTTTGTTCTAATAAACTAATTTTACAAAGTAATGTATGCGAAAATCTCTAGAAGATAATTTTATCTTTATTTTATTGTATAAAATATGAAGACATTTATAAAAGTGATTCGTTAAAATTTATTACTAAAAATAGAAAAGCACTCTAAGATCATATATATATATATATATATATATATATATATATATATATATATATATATATATATATATATATGATCTTAGTATGTATATATATATATATATATATATATATATATATACATAAATACTTTTATAAATATAACCAAAGTAATTCAATGTATATATATGTACTTTTAATATCTAGGAATTTAAAATTTTTGAAATTATTTTTGTATATTTTTCATCAATACCAATAGTAATAAATTTTAATGAATCATTCTTATGAACACTTTCATATTTTATATAATTTTGTTCTTTGTTAAGGTATGGCATGAGGAAAAAAACAAAAAGCGCCAGTTAAAATACCTATTTGCGATTTGTAAAGTGTTTCCGCAACATATATTTATAATCCATCTATCTATATTATAAAGGACAAACATATCTATGCGTAACGCATATGTCATTTTGCTAATGGCAACACTTTGAAATTTGAATTGCAATTTCTGTTTTGCAATTTTTGCTACTGCAATTTTTTAAACTTCTAAACATCGCACATTTTCAATTTTTACACTATCGTAATATGGGAGAAAATGTACTTTTAAATGCAATATATTTGAAAACTGAACCATAGTTTATTTTTGAAAGATTAATATTTTTGTAGTTTTTAATATCGTTTATTTAATTGTGGCAATAGAGGTACTCCCCTTTTACTAAAGCAAAGGGAAAAATGGAAAAAAGCAGATTACTGTATCTTTATGTTGCCATTTTTTTCATAAAAAAATAAGAATTAAAAAAAAAACTGAAATTAAAATGCGTGCTGTGTCAAAAATATCGTCTGTTATAAAAACCGGTGTATTTTGGTTTCATTTACAAAATTTCACCTACTTAATCCTTTCGGGTCCGAATTTTTCTTCCATTTTTAGAAAAAATTACTTTTACGTTAATAGCATTAACACTAGTTATCCAAATAGATTATATAGTTTTTAACGAATATTTTATTGTTTGAAACATAACGAATGTTGTTATATTGCGTGCTATTTAATTCATATTCATATAACAATAGGCTAAGGAAGAATTATTGGAGATGTTTGGAAAATATTACATTACAATAAGATTTAACTTATATTACAACTTTTTAATACTTTTTGCGCTTTATTACACATAATTCTTTCAGGAAAGTAACTTTTATTTTAAATTTAAAGAGTGAAATATATCTTTAAAATAAAAGAATCGCAAACGGCGCAAAGACAATTAAGTAAATAATAATAATTATTATTATTACTAAATGCCTAAACATAAATGAAGTCATGTGGTACATGCATAAACATATACTAACATTACTACTTGTAAATAGTAACAAAAGTATTTCTTAAAACAAAATAATACTCCTTTAAAAGACATGTACTATTAATAGTACACCAGACCCGAAAAGGCTAAAAGAATATAAATAGTTTAGTATCTATGTTTCCAGCTAATAGCACCGAGACTTCAAATTCTGAATTAAAATGATTTCAAATTAAAATAAGTTTAATAAGTTTAAAAAACTAGTCGTTGGGGGCTACCGTAATACTTACCCATCATGGGTATGCTTAATATAATACATGAAAACTATTTATACAAACGTAAAATACGCGTAAACTATTTATAAAATGCATTACAATTCCAAAACAAAATATAAACGTATATTTAAGTATTTTTAACACATAATCATGGTCTATTAATGAATTTTTTGAAGAACCAATTTCGACAAATTGTATAAAACGTCAAACTATTCAAGTAGCACTGAATTGCATAAAAGAAACATCCTTATAACTCCAAAAATAATAATCATATTCACTAACGGTTTGTTACATCGAATTAAGTGTCTCATTTCCAATTGAAATATATCTTTGAATCGAAATTTGAATGAAATACAGGATCATGAAAAATCAAAGAATGTGAAAAACAGAATTAGAAATATCTTGACAACTAATAATCCGATCGACTTCGTTTTTAATGCAAAATTTGTGTTATTTTATTGCCTTTTACGTCCATATCTTAAAATAAAAAAAAAATCGAAAATTTTTATGTACCTTTCATCAGAATGAATTTTTTGAAGGTCCGAAAAAAATAGTTCCGGATAATCGAGGTTACTGATATTAAATAAGCTTCGTCCCATTGTTAAATACTAAGCACATACAAAATTTCAAGTTTCTATCTCAATTCGTTCGGGAGATAGAGCGGTTACAGACAGACAGACAGACACACAGACGGACGGACGGCAAACTTTTTTTCTAAAAATATGTTTTTCGTAATCTCCAGTGTCTAAAACGTGTAAATCCGTTAAAAAAATTTTCGATTTTCAAAACGATTGCAAGACTTACCCTATACTTATGATGGGTAAGTAATAATGAATAAGGATATGAGAGGTGCATCTATAAATTTTGATATGGTGAAATTAGTAGATGCACATCTTCTTTGCTCCTCACAAAGAAGGGCTCAGCACTCAGCACTTTCAAAAGGCCTAATGAATTTAAGAATTTTTATTTTCTGTTTATCTTGATTCATACCAGTTTTATTTTCTTTAAATATCATTTGTTTAAGAGTTAGACTTACCAATATAACGTGCATTTTTAAATGTAACTAATTTTGTAGGTTTTTTATAAATCAATGAAATAGTCCCTTCTCAAACATTATCTTTCGTCGAAATTCGACGGGTTCTACCTTATATATTTGAAAGATAAGCCTATTTTTTAGCCATCTCATTTTAATTTTCTACTGAACCAATTTTGATAATATTTATTTATTTTTATTTATTTATTTATTTATTTATTTATTTTCAAAATGAAAGCTATTCATTTCTAGATGTGCCTGAAGTAACTATTTTAAATAATCCTACTTTTATATTTTACTTATAATTTACTTATAATATTTTACTTATTATATTTTACTTATAATATATAAGTTTTTCGTGAAACTTCTTTAACCCCTTCGCGACGGGAGTTTTTTACGGAAGTTTTAATGTTTTGTCATTAGTTTTTAAAAACAGAAATTTGTGCCTTTTTGAATAGAGAAAATGCTTGAATTAAAGAAGCAAATTTTACAGTATAAATTTACTGGTGGTGATAAACAAGGATTCCTAAGCCTTTTTTTTTTTTTGGCACGTATACGTGTCGCTCGTCCCCAAGGGATTAAAATGGTGGCAGTTGGATTGCTTCCATTTTCCCCTTTACCATTGTTCTTCCATTGAAAAAAAAAAAAAAGCTGAGTTTTTTAATTAAATTTTGGTTGATGTCCATTTTCTTATTATATTTAAAAATAAGTTTAAAATTTTCAACAGAAAAAGGACGTCATGTTTTACAAAAAACATATTTACTTCATAAAAATTTAATATTTTAATATTATTTGCTTCTATTCATATACTGATGAGACACTAAACGAAATAGTACTGCATTGAAATGAGAGAAACACGAGAGAAAATACCACGAGATTTGAAAGAAAACGAACAATTTCTTTCAGAACTAAATATTTTACCCCAAATTTGTCTAAAAAGGCATAAATGTCTAAAATTCTTACTCGCCGGTAATGAGATTAGAGCCTCAAGTCAATTGTGCGAATGTTCATATGCTAAGTTGTAGCTCACAAAAATGACATCAAAGTTGAAAAAAATATTGTAATAAAGTATTGCGTGCCAAAATATTATTAAAATAGTGAATACCGGTATGAGATATGCACATGAAAATTTTGAGCTGGTCAGATGACGTAAGATTCAGATTCCGTGCATGAAAAAAATCTATGGATTGTGTCAGAGTGAAATATTCTTTGTTGATTTTTTAATCTGTAATATGTAAGCATAAGAGCCTCAATTAATAATTTCATCATAATTACTTTTGTTCATTATATTTTACTAATCATGTATACAAATAAATTTTAATTTTCTAATAGCTTGAAACAGTACAAGTTTAAGGAAATATAGTATGTTGGTAATTTAGATTAAAGTCATATGTTGTTTTATACTAATCAATGTTCAATAGATTTTTTTAGCAATTAAATTTGTAGGTTTATTATTAATCAATCTAATTGTTCTTCTTTAAACCTTTTGTCTCGTCGAAATTCGAAGGTTTTATCTCGTTAATACTAAATTATGTTATGATAAAAGTGTTTGTTATTTAATTATTGCACTATATATTATTATTATTATATTTTTAATGTTTGAAATATTGCACTGTAGCAGTTTCACAGCCAATTGGCTTTTTTTAGCGAGCTTGGTTTAGCGCATCTTTAAGTCCATTGTTGTTGCAATCAGGGCTGCGGAGTCAGAGTCGGAGTCAGGTCCTTTCTTGAGTAAAAGAGTCGGCGTCGGAGTCGCTGAAAAAAAGCCGATTCTGACAACAGCTTTTTTTGTTATTTAGTTTAAAGAGAAATTAAATAAATTATAAGTAATTTTAAATCTGTAATATGAATCATTATTATTATTTTCGAACAATACCAGGTTGTTTAGGTCAAAAATGCGCAATATACTATCTGTTTTTTTTTTTTTTTTTTTTTTTTTTTAAATCGTAAAGACTGCTTTTTATTACAAATTATAGTAGATCCCGAATTATTTTCAAACTTGTAAAACTTTCATCTTTTTTTTTTCTTTCTATCGAATTTTTTCTGCTCTGAAGGACACGAATTAACATGAAAATTGTAACGATTTCTACTTTTCAAGTACACGGATCTGCGATCATAAAATTTCTGTTTTGTTTTCTTTAGATTTCGATAGTTGGTTTTCTGGGTTTTGTGGGACGCGAAATTAGAAAATTAGTAAAACAGATTTTTTTTCTTCCTTTTTTTCTTTCAAAGAACTTAATTATTATCAAAGTAGTGGAATTTTCGATACATTTTCTTGCATTCCTTAATAATTGTAACCAACAGCAACACTTGTATGTTAGTCAGCCCGGAATCAGAATCGAAGTCATAATTTCCGGAGTCGAAAGTAGGCCATTTTCCTCCACCGATTCCACAGCTCTGTCTTCACCCCAAAACCGCAAAATCATCATCGCTATCGAAGAATATGCTCAAGCTCGAAGAAAGAATAAAAAAAGTTGTTAAACTTAGAAAAACAATTCAAAACTTTAACTTTTTAATATACAGTCGAGTCTCTCTATAACGAAACTCCATACATTGAATTTTTCTATATAACGAATTTTTAGTAGGAACGGTCCCCTTTTCGCATGATTACATTAAAAACACTCTCTATATAGCGAAATATATATCTCCATATAACGAATTTTTTCATAAATTGTTCTTAATTTATTCAGTTTTAAAAAAGCTTCGAAATCATATATCAATTTTCCACCACTTATTTTAGATTTATCGTGCAGCGCTGAGTTTTTTTTTTTTTTTTTTTTTTATATTACTTTTCTCCTTTTCCACATCCTTCTCAAAACAGAGTCAATTGGATTGTTTCACATATAAGAGAGGAATCAATGAGAGGCCTTCAAATGAAGAAAAATTTTAACTACAATTTTTCATTCCTTGCTAAAACTTGAGCATTTTTTTTCCTTTTCTTTTTGAGAGCATAACAATTTTAAAATCAAAACAACAAAAAATTACAAATACCTTCGTCTGAAATTAATGCAAGTCTTCCTTATTTGATTTTCATTAAGCTTTCAAATAAATGTCTGTTCTCTTTTTTGAAACAGATTAAATAATTAAGAAATAAAATGTTAGGTTAATATTTAATTTTAAACATTTCAAATTCTTAATTGAAAAGATCAAAAATAATATTTGTTCAAAATTTACACATTAAAAACGATTTTTAACATTATTCTCTATACATCGAATTTCTCTATATAACGAATTTTTTATTAGAACGATGGATTTCGTTATATAGAGACTAGACTGTATTTTCTTTTAAATATAGAATAATATGGATATTTCATATTAAATATAATAAACCATTAAGGAAAAAAAAACTAATTTTCTATTTGGTTAGGCTTTCAGTTGAAGAAATATTTACGGTATTATTATGATTCGGCTGTAACTCGCCTATAATTGTAATCGTAAAGAATATATATAAAAAAAAAAACGGATATTTCATATTAAATATAGTAACCATTTCATATTAAAAATATTATAGATATAGAATAATATGGGTATTGCATATTAAATATAATAACCCATTAAAAAATAATAATTTCCCATTTGGTTAGGATTTTAGTTGAAGAAATATTTATGGTGTTATTATAATTCAGCTGTAACACTCATATTAATCGTAAAGGATATCGCGCGATTTATCACTCATTAACGGAAAAATACCTTAAAATAAAGTTATCGATTTATAATTTAGTTACAAGAATATTAAAATGTTGTTATAATAGTCATCGGAAACACGCCTTTGAACACAATTTTTATAATTCTAACATATCACAGGAAGCAGGATTGGCAAGTTTTTGACGCATGACGGTTTTTACCGGATTTTACCATGGTTTTTACCGTTACGTCAAAAACATCTTTGTCAAAAATGTCGAAAACTGTCAAAAACCCATTTTTTAAGAAAATTTGTTTTTACAGAACAATTATTATTAATTTTAATTTTATCTTTAGTATTAAGATGTTTTACATGAAATAGTAAATATAAAAAAACTCAAGTATATTTATCCATCCAAGAAAAATAAAAAAATAATTGCATTAGAGTACTAATATGTATATATCTCTGTTAGAAGATCTAGACAACAATCTTTAGCTATTTTGCATAATTAAACTTTTTGAGGAAATTTAATAACCAATAAGTTATTTCTTTCAATTAACTTTAAATAATACCTAAATAATAATAAAAAATACATACAGGACATAAATAGTTTAACTTTATGGTAGCTTTTATAAATTTTGATTTTAAAAATATTTCATGAGTATTCGGATAAAACTTTACTTCTAAAAATATAAGTGCTGAAGTGATCAGCAGTTAATAAATAAATACTATATGGTATATAAATATATAATTATTACATTCGGATTTTTCTTAAATATTGTTTTGTTGTGTTAAATTTTAAGTCTGAGAGCTTGTATCAGGTCTTACAGCTTAAAATTTTATTAATTTAAAATTTTTAAGATTCTGCTTATTGAAGTGAAAATGAAAATCATTATTTATTTACATTTATGAAATGTATGAGATGTGCGTTTTTAAATATTATATCAAAGAATATTCAAATTTATTCAATGACCAGTCCATATTTGACATTTATTGTCATACCATGTAACGGCATTCTTGCATTTCTTAAACGATTTTAATATATTTTATTAAAACTGTAAATTGAATGTTATTTAATAATTATAACATTTTATTATCATTTAATATAAATGTCTATTGCAGTTAGTAGAATCTATATTAAAGAATATTATAAATATTTACTCCTTTTACTCAGCATTTTTAAATTTTTCCTATTTAAGAATAAGAAATGCTCTTTTTTTAAATAAATTTAACAAATGTAATTATGAATAATAACAAGAACAACAAGGAAAAATCAATTTAGAAATGCATTGTATGTTACATTTACATTGTAAATTGAAAGGAAATTGAAAATGATAGGTTTTTGACGGAAAAAACCGGTAAAAACACCGTTTTTACCACTGTCATGTCGAAAACCATTTTTTGTTTCATGTCAAAAACCTAACCCTGACAGGAAGTGAATTAAAAATGGATTTTGAGTTTAATCAAGTCGAGTTAAATGTGAAAAAGAAACAAAAAAGTCAAAAATTGAGTGTCAAATATGACAAATAAGGTGCATTTATACTATAACTAATTTTATAAATATTCAGTTCTGGGTGCAATGGCTATTTGCACCAAGCATGAACACAAAGTTTGCTACGATTGTATTAAATTATGATATGCTGAAATAACAGGATTCCATATCAAACAGGATGTCATCACCATAGCAACCAAAAATATTTACCTATTATGGGATAGTAGTGAATTAATGACGTATGATAAGATTTAATAGAATGAAGAAAATTTTTATGAATATCTTTTTAAGTTTTGATTCGATTTTCGTAAAAATTGAAATGGCACAACAAAATTCTGAAACGATTCTCTATATTAAATTTCAAACTATTCCTTGAATAATTTTTGCTCTATTACATGCGGGCAGACAGACAGACGGACGGATCAGACGACGACTACAAGACCACGCAGTGTTGAATTCAGACAGTTTTCTTCGGTAGGGACTTCTGTGGCTCCGGGAGGCGGGGGACATTATAGAGTTTCCATCTGGAGGGATTACATTTTTTTATCACTAAAAACACAAAATCTCAAATTTTCCGGAATGGACATTTTATTGCTTCGTGTGGAGAGGGGGGGGGGATGACCCCCCAGGGTACCTCCTGAGTTCAACACTGGTACTTACACATTTATATACAAAATTACGAATACACCTAAAGAACTGAATATTCAAAAAGAAACATCATATACAGTACATGACAGTGTAAATTCCTTTCATTTTAGTGACATTTGATAAGAAATATAAATTTCTTTTAGAATGCAAATAAATTTCAAGTGGATTTAAGATGAGCTCTTAAAAGTTACCATAATCAAACTAAAATTTTGTGAATTAAATAATAATAATAATTTTCGTTTTCATTAATACGGTATGAGTTTCTAAAGTTACATAGCTGAAGTTTTTTAAAATAAATTTTCCTTTAAATCAATGCCTCCTGCTTCTGCAAACTTCCTATAAGAAACTATAATTTTACCAAAAAAGCACTTTCGTCTATATTAGCTGCTAATAGAATGCCCAAATCCATATTTAAAAACAAAACATAAAGCTTCATTAATAGATAACTAAAACCATCGAATTGTCTTATATCCTTCCTATGTATATGATTTTCGTTATTGAGATTCATTAAATTATTTATAAAAATAATATATTTTAAAATTTAAAAAAAACTTCAATTTTTAATTTTAATGTTTTGTGAAATCTTCAGAAATTGTTTTTCACTTTTCTAATTATTATTATTGTTGTAATAAATACTGCTGTTTGATTTGTCCAATTGATAAGCTATTTCAGAAACTGAATGTAGAGTTTAAAAAAAAACTCACCATTTGTATTTGTAGAAATAAATCTATTGTTATTTTTAAAATGTGCTTTTATACAATGCAAACCTTTGAATAATAAATAAAATCTTCATTCTGTTTGTTTGTATGAAGTCTTATGAAAATGAAAAGCAGATCAAAATTACGTCTTTTTGACAGGAGCTATATGCTAGTTTACTTATAATGTGTGTTGATTGTCTGATTAAATGAAGCCACTTATTGGGGTGCAGCTGCATACAGAAGATGACATCACTCCCGCACACTATTTATTTGTCCGAATAAATCCTATTCTTATTACTAAGTTCAGTATTTATTATAGTTTTATGCTTTAAGATTTGCTTAAAACTAAAATCACAGTGGCATTAAACACGTTAGGTTCTTCCAGATTTAGAAGAGGTACATTTTTAGAAAGTCACTTTCCTATCGTTATCTCACACAATTAGTGATTTCAGTTATATTGCTTTTTACTAAGGATCGACCGAAACAGAATTTCGGCAATCTTACTATTTACAACCGAAAACGAAAATGTCGAAAATTTTTTTTCAAGTTACTCATGCATACATAAATTAAATATTAATTATACTTGTGGCCCAAGTTGGTTCTCGTTGCTTTAGACTAAATTTTTTTATTTTCATATAAAATAAAATTTATTTAATTCATCAACGACACAGCATGGTTTTCTATTTATACGAATTTCATCTAATCAAAAAAATGTTTTAGGTATACACACTTCGCTTTACCTTTTATAAAGATTTTTGTAAATGATTATTTGATGCACTCGAACTTTCTCAAAGAAAATTCGAAACATTCTCTGGTTTCAAAGCAAAAAATTTTCTATTATTGTCAAATCTGCAACTTTAATGAGCATTTGAAAAGCATCTTTAAAGTTAAGTCATACAGGCACTTCTTACTTTAAAACGTGCACTCACATATTGAGTCATTCATGATTGATAATTAAAAACAGCGACGTTCATTAGCAATAAATAAAGGATGTCTCAGTTGAATCGATACAGCTAAAATCAAGGATTCATAACAGATGTAAATTTTCCATTTTTCATTTTTGGGTGAAAAAAGTCCGAGCCAGGATTCGAACCAGGCATGTATTGGCTGAAGCCGTCAATGCTCTACCAACTGAGCCATCCCGGACACGAACACTAGAGGACTATTTCACCCAATTAACCTCAACGATCACTTTATTTGGTCTGATACGCTGGATCAGCTAAACAGAACAAATCGAAGGTCGATATATGGAATTGCAGAAAATCGCTGCATACGAAATTACATTAGATTAATTTTAAACACGATTATTCAAATCGATAAATTAATTATAACAGAAAATGTAATCTGTTATAATTAATTTACCGATTTGAATAATCGCGTTTAAAATTAATCTAATGTCAAGGATTCATGTCGGAAATTTCTGAAGGAAGAAGCGAGATTCTCGGAATACGGATCATTTCGGTCCGGCTGAATTTTAGACAGCATTCTGCGGAAAACGAAACCGAATTTACGATCGATCTCTACTTTTTACATAACAAGTACGATGCAGATGATCTGTGATGTGTAAATGGGATATGAGCCGTAATAGATATATGTTACGGTTAATTTGATAAATTCGGTTATAATTAATAATAATCACGTCTTTTGATAAATTTGATAAATGTTGCATATTAATCAAATTTACTGGTTATTATTAATAATTATCGAATTTGAAGTTGGGAAAATATGATTAATTAAGCTTAGTAACGAATATATACTTTACAAAAGTATGTACTATCACAACTGTTTTAACCAAATAACAAAAATAATTGTTAAGAGACAATAATACTCATTCAACAGAAGTGTTCTATTAATAAGACGCAAAAGACTAAACATTTTAAAATAATTATTTCTATAATAGCTGAATAAATTAACTAAAAATTTTAAACACTGAAATTATACAAAGAAATTATACAGCTTTGAAATGATTACAATTTTAACAATGAATATTTAGAAAATACGTATAGGAAATAAAAATCTCTAATCAAGCTAAATAAGTTTATATTTATTATATTTACCAACCTTGATTTGTAAACATTAATAATAACCGGTTAATTCGATAATTTCTCATAAAATTTCTCAAAATAACTTGTCTATTTGGATATCATTTGCTTATTATTAATAATAACCGATTAATGAAATTGATCATAGCATATGCATATACAGTCGGCTCTCGTTAATACGAATTCGTCGGGACCACAAGAAATGTTCGAATTATCCAGAGTTCGAATTATGGAAAGTATGACAGAATATATGTTTAAAGAGGTACTATTACAAAGAAATTAATGTTATCGTATTTTTTTTTATATATATTTTGGCTGATATCACTAGAGAGTGACTTAAAATTAAATTAAAAGATGTAAATACATAAACTAATTAAGGGATTTTAGGAACAAGCAGAAACGAAGATGGGGTGGATGTGTCATTGATGGACGGACAGCCGGGCATTACAAAAAGCAGATATCAAATGCATGGAATTATATATTTATTCAGAACAATTCTGACAAAAATGAAAGAAAGAAAATTATTTCAAGGATTTGAAGTCCCGGAAAAAATAAAGAAACATGAAAAGTCGTAATCTCAAAAGTTCGAATTAAACGTAGTCCAGAGAAAATGAGTTCGAATTAATGAAAAATTTTAACGTTATTCTGCTAATGAAAATTTCGGGACTTCATGTTTAGTTCGAATTAAGCGAAGATTCGATTTATCTGATTTCGAATTAACGAGAGTCGACTGTACATACCTAGAAGGTAATTCAAAAAAAGGTGGTAAAAAGGCTAAAGTTTGACCGTCATTAAAACATACAGTTGGCAAAAAAAGTATTTGTACACTCGAAAATTTTTGATTTTTAACTAAATAAAAACACATATTTTGTCAAAAATAGTTTTAATACAGTCTGTTTACCGTGCGTTTTAAACTACACAACAGAAAATTTCGATAAAGATGTAAAATAATTTTCTAATAGGAAAAGTTTAAAAATTTCTTGCAAAAAAAGTATTTGTACATTTCTCCATCCTGGATATGTACTGTATTTTATAGTGTTTATGGTTCAAAGGACTACTTTTAAAGAAGCTGTTAATAATTTTTAACTTCATATTATATTTGTCTGACATTTAATCTAATTTGCTCTTGAAATAATTGAGTATAGAACATAAACTAGAGAGGCACCTCTAGATATATGAAATCCTATGATTGAGCATAATAAAAATTTAAATTCGCAACAAGAATTTGTTAAAACTATTAAATTACCATTTACAACTATTGGATTTATAGGAGGAACTATGAATAAATTAAAAGCATCGAAATTCAATGAAAACCAGGACTTCACAGCAAACTAACAATGAGGGAAAAAGAGAGTGTTGTTAAAAAAGCTTTAAAAAATTCTATGCGTTCGGTTCAAAAATTTGCTGGAGACCTTGCGACATCTTCTCGCATCAGAGTAATACCTCAAACAATAAAAAATATTCTTCTCAATGCAGATTTAAAAGGAAGAACCTCAAGGAAAAATCCATTCATCAGCGAAACAAATAGGCGAAAACGCATAGTATTCGCTTTCGCATACAGAAGTAAATCATTGGATTTTTGGAAAACAGTAATTTTTTCTAATGAGGGAAATTTCGGAATTTTTTTACCACCAAGCATTCGAAAAAATTGGCGTAAAAATGAAACTGTTCTAGATCCAAAACGTATACTTGAAACTATCAAGCATGTTGGGGGGAATATTATAGTTTTGGGGTGTATAGCTTCTAATGGAGCAGGACATTTTAAATTTATTGACAATGGAAGGACAGGTTTAACATACATTGATGTGTCGCGGCATAATTTATTAAACTGTGCCAAGAAATTATGCGTAGAAAAAGCTTTTCACTTTCTGCAGGATAGCGACCAAAGCATACTGCTGTGATTACTAGCACATGGTTACGACAATACTCGAAGACGACTGGTAACTCCTCTAAAATTTCTAGACTTGAATCCAATAGAAATTTTCCGGATGCTATTGGATGCAAAAATCCGAAAAAAAAAATATGTATCAGTACAAAACAGTTTTAAAGAAGCTCTTACTGTGTCATGGAATAACATTAACCAGACCGCTACAAAAAAGTTGGTGGAATCTATGTCACACCATCTAGAAGTAGTCATAAACGCTAAATGAATTCAAACAAAATATTAATTTGTATCATTTTACTAAATTTTCATTAATTATATTACATTAATGTAGTGTACAAATACTTTTTTTGCATTATATTTTTGTATATTTGTTTATTATTATGTAAAAAATCGATTCATTTAATTTTGTTTTTGCTTCTATAATATTATGATGCATTAAATTAATGTATTACAGTATTTTTTGCTTAAATCTTTTATTTAATTTCATTATAATTTAAAAAAATGAAGTGTACAAATACTTTTTTTGCCAACTGTAGTTCAATGGTTTCAGTTGCGACGCTTCAATTGAAAGAGAACTCAACTAAAGAAAGAAAAAAACTTCACTGGTTAAAAAAAAAGTGTCGGGTTTTGAAAAAACCAAACAGACGGGCGCCTGAAACAGGTTTAAACTAACTCGAACTGGTTTTAACTATCAAAGCTGGTCGCTGTAGTTTTCAGTACATTAAAGTACGTACAGGTTAATGTACGATATGGTAGCATGTACAAAAAAATAGGTGTAAAATATGTTATGGAAATAAAATAAATATACGATCATACTTTAAACTAGTTTCTATAGCATATCTTGATAAAAATCACTTAATAATTATACACATTCAGACCAAAAATTTAAGCAAAAAATACTAATTACATCGAACTTTTACAATTTAACTATGCACATACACCAGTTAGGTTATATTTTCCACAATTAAGAAATTTCCTACTTTAACTTATACAGAGAGTTTAAGCAGAGCATTAAAAATTTTACATAGAAGATGGTAAGTTCAAGCGTTTAGTTCTAAGGTAAGAAGTATACGTCTCAGCGGCAAAAAATGCACTTGAAAAGTGCATTCTTTCAAATAAAAAATCCTAAATTTTTCTTAAGAAGCAAAGTAAGTTGAGTTGCAATAAGGCCTGACTAACACACTAGCACATGGCGCTTATATCCTTGACATAGAATTTTCAGGATGCACGAAAGTTTTCCATAACATCGTAAAACAAATTTATGAAATTAATTTACTATGAAAAATCGAATAGGAGTAATTCCACGTTTCAAAAATTAATGCAATAAATTCATCATGTAATTCTGGAATGCATTTTTTCCATATGCTGCTCTTTTATAGCGGTTTGATATAGATCATGAAGTAAGAGACTAATGTTTATAAATTCGAATTTAGTAAAATTATAAGATGATTTTCTTCCACAATAAATCGTCATTCTTAGATGTCCAATTGCTGAAGTTATCTTCTGTGTTATAAATACAAGTTTGACACAAATTAGTATGTGAATCATTTGAAAAATATGAATTGTAAGGTATCAATCAGTTCAGTGACATAGATTGGTAGTATTGTATTCTAAGTTTACAAATAGAACGCTGCCGATAATGCCGAAGTAAAGGTCGGCACAGACAGGAAATTCCAGACAAGAGCTCCAACAGTTTATATTTTCGCAGTCTATAAACTCGCCTGTTCCGTACAAAAAAAAAAAAAAAAAAAAAAAAAAAAACAGGGCTACCTTAGCCCGTGCAAAAATCAATTAAATCAGAGCCAGTCCAACCCGATTCAATTCCTAAAAGATTCTGCTTTTTTCTTATCATACAATTAAGTTTATTTTAAAGACTACCGCATACACATTTATCGGATAATTTTACAGTGTTTTTAAAATTGCGGATTTTTCGCGGGACATAAAATGCACAATAGCAAAATTAATTACACAACATTCAGCATTCACATAAAGATTCATTAAAAAATTAATCTATAGTTTACAATAAAAAAAAGAGTGTTTAAAACATCATAACTTTTAAAACAACATAATGAAAAGTAGATTATGAGATATTTCTATCTAATTTATTAAAGCTGTGTTCTCAAATTCAAAGATGCTACTTTTTGACACACTTCTAAATTCATCCCTCTCCCCCCGAAAACACATGAGATTGGTAGGTGTTTCAGTTCGGAAATTATGTAATCGAATGGTGTTATCCATATTTTGATGAAGGCAATATGTATTTAAGAAAATACTGTCAAAGTTTTGAATCCAGAAGAGATAGAACGAGAAAGGAGAAAAACCTGCTGTCACGCGACGAGAATTGGTATTCAAAATTATAATTTTCTTAAAATATGAATAAAATGTAGCTAAAATTTCATCAATTTTAATTACTTCATATTTAAATTCAAGTAATACTTAATAATAGATTTTACCTAATTATTACATTCGAGATTATGGTTCAAACGTATATAAGCTTTAAAAAAAAAAAAAAAAAACATTTCTAGGAAAAGTGCAACGATTTCTTTCCTTTTTTTTAACTTTCATATTTTAAAAAAAATTATCATTTTTTTCTTTTTCAATGCCGAAATTAATGTCTCTAACTACCGGTACTTCTTTTATATAAAACTTTTAAGAGACCGACTTTGCATCCAATATTTAAGGAACAATTAAACTTTCGTGCCTGCAGGCCATAGGAAATGAAATTTTAATGCAGATAAAAATTAGTTTTCTTTCAACAAAACCTTTGTTATACCGCTTCTGCATACATTTATTAAATATATGCATATAGCGTCTATTTACTGATTTATTTGTAATTGTCAGCATTACAACTTACCTAAAAGAAAACTTAGAAATGAAATTTATATAAAATAAAAATGAAGCCATTATCTATTTCATCTTAAACTTATCTCTCTATTCTCAAAAAGAAACAAGCTAAAGAACTAACGCTCTCCCAGAATAAATGAATTTTTCGCTACCGGAGGTATGTCTGCGCTAATACTAAGAAAGTCATCGTTAACAAAAATATATGAAAATTGATCGTATTATAGAGAAATGTTTCATAAACACGCTTAAGCAGATAATTTTTTAACTGAAGAATTAGTTTAAGAGCTATTAGTTGACAAAATCGTTTCATTAAAAAACGTTTATCCCTTTCCGGCGCAGACAAATTCTGTTCGTAAAATTGAATGTTGACTGAATGTTGAATGAATTGTTGACTGACATTGCAATTTACAAAAGACTTTTTTAGAAATTAAGAACTCCCTGACTTAAGCTGTCATTCTAAAAGTAAAATTTTCCTAAAGTACTATTGGTGCGGTTTGTAGGTTTGGAATTAAAATTGGGTGCGTCCGGGGAGTGGACACACTGGTTATAGGAATAAAAACTATATACATAGAGATTTAATCAATTTTTCTAGTGATATACTTCAGAAGTTAACGGTGTGCACAGACTTGGGCCTTTTTTTTTCTTTTCAACTGCCAAATTTTTTGAGGTTTTTTTTTAATCTTTATTAAAATTTTAATCATTTCAAGACACATTTTTATAATATTTAGAAAAAGTCATTAAAAATATGTATACTGATGCTAATATGTAAAACAGAGTAAATAATTATATTTCTTCCCAAATAAAAAATGTATTTACACGTGACTGATTAAAACAGAAGTGAAGTTTAAAACTATTAAATGATCACACGTTAAAAACAGGAAACTGAGAAAATTACGCCATAAGATCTGTATTTACACATGGATATTGAATACATAAAAAAATCTTTAAAAAATCTAAATTATTGCTACACGCGAAATGCATTTATCGGGACAAGTACGTCATATGTACAATATCTGAAATAATTAAATCATCGCGCTCGTGAAAGCTTTCAATGGTGAAAATGAGATCAAGTTTAAAAAAAACTCAAATAATAATATTCCGAAATATTTTTCAATTGAATAACATATTTACAGGTGAATTTAAAAAGGAGAAAAAATTAAAATGATTTAATTATTACGCATGAAAAGCATTTTAATGGTGAAAATTACATCATACATTAAAACTATACATTTAAAACGATTTTCTTGCACTCAATATTAATGTCATGTCACACTGATAACAATAACATGGCCCAAAAATAGGGGGGCTAGAAAAATTGTTCATGTATTTGTTCATATCACCACTTATTGCAGCATAAATGCAAGAGCAAAATGTTTTCATTTATTTTGTAAGTTTTATGCTATTGAAATTAAAATGATAATACTGGTTCCATCTATCTTTTTAATTTTGGAAAATCATTTTTTGTTAATTTGTTTCCGCTTGCTGCTATTTTTAGAGATACAGGGGAGACATTGACCGATTAAAATGCTTGTTATGTGTGTTTAACTTAAAATAGCATCTGAGTTTGCATGATATGTAAATAGCTTAAGGGCATATGGAACATAAAATGTTTAAAATTTTCGAATTTTCAAATGTCGGCCTAAAATAAAGCGCCAAAAGTTTATGGTGCTAAATGATTATGGACCTAAAATAGTATGGTGCAGGAAAGTTTTAAAATAATGTATTATTTTACGCACTGCGGGTAGTACACCCCCCTCTTTTTTTTTACTTATCCTTCATAAGTAGTATAGAATAAGTCTTGCAATCCTCTTGAAAATCGGGGGGGGGGGGGGGGGATGACGGATTTAACATTTTTCAGACACTGGACATTCTGAAAAGCATTTTTAGAAAAAAAAAAATTGCCGTCGGTCTCTTTGTAAACACTCTATCTCCCGAACGAGTTGAGATAGAGACTTGGAATTTGGTGTACTTAGTATGTAATAATGAAAAAAAAAAAGCTTATTTAATATAAGCACCCTTAATTATCCAGAACTATTTTTTCGGACTCTCGAAGTATTCGTTCTGATGAATGGTATATAATTCTTTATTATTATTATTATTATTATTATTATTATTATTTTAAGGAGTGAATGTAAAAGACAAAAAAAAAAAAAAAATTGCACAAAGAACGAAGTCGATCAGATAATTAGTTGCTGAGATATTTGTAATCTTATTTTTTAGACTCTTCGATTTTTCATGACCCTGTATTTC
Organism: Maratus speculifer; assembly: GCA_964019185.1. Lineage (NCBI taxonomy): Eukaryota > Metazoa > Arthropoda > Arachnida > Araneae > Salticidae > Maratus > Maratus speculifer. Next base: position 252,376,810 of record OZ025298.1, read on the forward strand.
ATTCAAATTTCAATTCAAAGATATATTTTAATTGCATATAAGAAGCTTTATCCATCGCAGTAAACTGTTAGTTATTATTATCATTATTTTTTGAGTTATAAAAATGTTTATTTTATGTTATTCGATACTACTTGATTATCCCGTTGGCCAAAAAATTATCGCCAAACTATAAGAAAAATACCTGTAATAGCTTATCGTAAATATTGTATTCACTTGACATTAAACACGTTAAACGTGTTTGTTACATCATCAAGCGATTTTTAATTCAACGTTTAATTCGTATTTTTATTAATCTTTTACTAATTTATTTGTTTTTCGTTATTTAAAATAAAAATTATTCCAATTTGTATAATTAACGAGTAGTTTGGCGATTTATGTAACTTAATCTTTAATAGGTCGACGGTATAATCAAGTAGTACCCGCAATTCCGTAATAGAGCATTACTATATATTAAAAATATTTAAATGTATATTAAAAATATTTAAATCTTATTTTGGAATTGCAATGCATTTTATAAATAGTTTACACATGTCTTATTTTCATATTTCATACTATGCATATCCATGATGAACAAGTATTACGATGCCCCCCAACGACTAGTTTATTTATTTATTTTTATTATATATTTTTTTTTAATCTTTTTCTTTAGAAGTAATAATAACTTTAAACTGTTTCGATATGCATTATATTTAAGATGTTATGGTTTTTTTTTTTTGTTTTTTTTTTTGTTTTTTTTTTGTTTTTTTTTTTTTTGGTTTTCACAAAAAATTTTTCTATTTCCATCCCCTTGGTCTGATTTTGTCCATTAACGAACTTGATCGAGATTTTATGTATCAGTTTGGAAGCGATTTGTGCAGATTTAAGAAGTTATCCGAGTTCATATACAAAAATAATATAGGTAAATAGATATATATATATATTTTTTTTCAACCGATGGTGTTTTTGGTTCTAGGGATCATGATCGACACAGATCGGTAGTAGATCTGCAAAATTTTTTCAGAAATTCTAACTTAAAGGAGCATGCATAGGTAATGTAAGATTCAGTGTTAAATTTAGACGTTTTTCTCACAGAGGGATTTTTGTGAATCCAGGGTGGGGAAGGGGGAGCAGCATTTCAACATTCTGAGGGGGAAATTGCATTTTTGTCCATTAAAAAGCATAAAATTCTGAAATCTTCATAAGGGACATTTTAATGTTCCGGGGGGGGGGGGGGAGAATGGAATATATTAATGAATCGTAACGAATTTAATCAACTGAATATTTCCAACTGAGCGAAAAATTGCCCAGTCCGGGAATCGAACCCAAAACCTCGGCTTACAACTTATCTTTACTTATTCTTGGGCAATTTTTCGCTCAGTTGGAAATATTCAATGAGTATGATTACTTTACCTATCAGTTTGATTGTGTTAAAAAATTTAGTATATCTACGTAATATATCTACTGAATACTTCCAATTGAGCGAAAAATTACCCAGGCCGGGAATAGAACCCAGATCCTTGGCTTACAAAGTCAATGCTTTACTTGTTAAGCTAACTGGGCGACAACCGGCGGGCATTTCTCGCTCAGATAACCTTATTGATCATAACATCTGGTCTATCATTTAGACAGCTGGACAAAATAGACCGCAGGTAAAGGAACTCCATACAACGATGTATACGTAGATATACTATTATTTTAGCCCAATCAAATTGATTGGTAAATTTATCATACCAATCAGTTTGATTGGATTAAAATAATAGAATAGCTACGTATCTATCATTTATATGGATTTCCTTTACCTGCGGTTTATAATGTCGAGCTGTCTAAATGACAAACCAGATGTTGTGATCAATAAGGTTATCTGAGCGAGAAATGCTCTCCGGCTGTCGTGCCCAGTTAGCTTACACGATAAAGCATTGGCCTTACAAGCCAAGGATCTGAGTTCGATTCCAAACCTGGGCAGTTTTTTCGCTCAGTTGGAAATATTCAATGAGTATGATTCCTTTACCAATCAGTTTAATTTTGTTAAAAATTTTAGTACAGCCATACTGAACCTTTTTTTCTGGCGGGCCGTAAACGTATGCTTGTGATATTAGGCGGTCCGCAACATAATATAAAAGGGGGGAAAAAGTAATTAAAACAGTAAAGTAATATAAGTAGTACAATATAGAAGTTAATATTATTTGTATATGTAAGAAGGGGGGGGGGAGGATTGTACTTTGTGCTTATATATTACTAAATAAATAAACAACGGGACCGGGTCAGTTCGCCTTAGCGGCGAGCTTAGATGCACGGTTTATTTTATTTAACGATGTGACTTTCTTTTTCGTTTTACACAATTTTAGCACTGATGATGGGACTTTAGAAGTTCCGAAACGGCTACATGCTTTTAACATCTTTTATTTTATAATATTTGTGCTCTTTAACGTTGTTTAGTTATTTAGTTATTTGTATATGTGTTGTATCCAATAACATAATCAGTGTGGGGATTCAAACGCTCTGGATAACACTAATTTTGTAAAGTTTTGGTGACTTTATAAAATTGAACAATTTTCTGCCGTTAATCAAGGTGAAGGAAACGTTACAATATTACTGGCATCCAGAGCATTTGGACCCTACTCCCTGACTACGGCGCTGGCTGTATCATTTGTCTTAAAAGAAATGTAAGCAAAATGATTTAACATCACTATTTCCAAACATAAACTTTGTGGTACATTTCTATAGCAGAACAGAAATATGCCAACAAAGATTGTTTGTAAATTGTTGTGTAAAAAATGTTTCATGTCAAATTTATTTTGCGACAAACGCGTTCAACTGTATGTGGCTGTACATTATTAGCTGTATATTAGCTATATAATGTCATGATATAATAATGCAAATTTTCTAAATTTGAAAAAATCTACTTTCTACTAAATCAATCTTTTGCTCATTACAAAATCTTTTTATTATTGCGTTCTTAAATGTAGAAATATAATAGTATTAATTTAATTAATTTCGAATAAAATTTGATTAATGCTGAAAATTAAATAATGTATACACCACTGTAGCAAAATATAGAATATGTAAAAAAAAAAAAAAATAAATAAATAAATAAATAAATAAATAAATAAAAATGCCTAAGAATTAAGGCTAAGCATTTAAGATGTGTTAACGCACTTTTGAATTAATTTTAAATACGGGAATTATAAATGCAGGACAGAAACAAAATTAAAGGTTTGAAATATTTTTTATGCATATGTCAATTTTTTACATACGGATTTTCATTAAGTTAGTAGCGGGCCGCACAAAAATGATCGCCGAGTCGCTAGTTGAGTATGGCTGATCTAAATATATGAGAAAAAATTAATTATATATATATATTATATATATATTAAACAAAGCTAAACGAAAGCTGGAAAGTGACTTATCTTGTCATTTTTTTAGTATTTCAAATACCTAACTTTAGAAAAAGCCTGTAACATTCTTTTGTACAATTTTCTTATAAGAAATACACTGTTCACAAAGATTTTAGCACTGTTGTAAGCATTCGAACAATTCATTCTGTTACATTTCCGTGAACTGAAATCAACTTTTTATTGTATCGAAGTCTTTTAGCATTTCTTCTTCCAAATGGAAATGATTAAATATAAATGATTTCATTTTAATACAATCAACTGAGATAAATTTATACGTTTATCGCAACAAATCCAAAAGTGAAATAAATTTCGTTATATTGAATATATTTTTCTTAATATGGAGATTAATTTGCATATGTATAGTGTTCGAAGTCAAAGTTCAGCGTTAAAGGGGACTTTGTTAAAGGGAAGTTTCATTGTATGAGGTAAAATTATTCCTGAAGGTCCAGAAGAAGAATATTTCTACATATATTCGATAAAATGTGTAAAATCGAAAATGTACGGTGATTTTTCGTATTGTATTTGTTCTATCTTTTTACAGTGACAAGATTTTTAAGAAATTTTGAAGTACTTTCCAGCATTAGTACAATGTTATCAGTGACGCGAACTTTTGAAAAATATTGGGTTGGCTCAAAAATACTCGGTGGACTCAAAGATATTATGGTAAAAATGGTACAATCAGTTTGTTTTCCTTTGAAGGGAAGAAAGCTGGTGAAATATGAGGCTTTTAAGATAGTTGCCATTTTTTTAAATTATAATCTTACGCGTTTTTCCTTATAAAGATACCAATATTTATTATAATACAGGGGAACCTCCAAATAAGGGACACTTTGAATAAGGGACATCTCTATTTAAGGGACAAAACTTCCGGTCCCAGTCTTTTGGTATAGGACGTGTAATGTATTTACCTCTGAATAAGGGACACTCGATTTAAGGGACAGTGGAAAATGAGATCAAGGGATTGGTCTTTGGATTTCAGATAATGAAGTAGTCTGTGATGAAAATTACAATACAGATTTTTGTGAGTTTACCAAACAGACAGATAATCATGTGGATACAGAGGCATACAACACAATTGACAAGCATTTTTTTACCCACAATTCTGATTTGACATCAGTGCGTTTATCCCCATTGAAAGTAATGCTGAAAATTTTGAGAATGATTCTGAAAGTGGAGAATAATAGAAAATTATGAAATAAAAAAGTTACAGATGCTTTTAGGCTGTTCTAAAATCCAAAAGGGCAACTTTAATGACATAGGCTTTAATTAATTTTTGTTTGGAAATACTTGAAACTAGCAGGTGTTGTTGTTCCTAATTTATGTAATCGAACTGTTCTTTTTTCTTCTGCAAACACAATAGATTATACAAAAAATATTGTTAAAGTGGTCGTTTTGAACCGAATTTTCACGCGAAAGAAGAATAACTACTCAGAAAGGGTGAAAAACGTATTTGTCACACGATCAAAATCGCTATTAACTCAATAGGTAATTTATTTACCAAAAAAGTGAAAAAACAGTTCGGTTCCAAATCGTTTCCACAGCCAAGCATTCCAGTATACCTTTCCATTAAAAATGAAATTTCAAATGTGTCAAAACATTTTCCGCGAGCTGAGCATAGGAGTTGAGAGATGTTGCCTTAAAATACGCAAAGCAGATGAAAGCTTTTTTGTAAATACTGCTGATAATGAAGAACTAAAATTTATAAGTATGGTAAATAGACATTTGAAAAGTTTGTTGTAAAGAATTTAAATTTGCAAAACAATTATTTTTGATCGATTATTTCAAGTAAAATTCTTTTAAATGTTTTAAAATTTTTGGCATGTACATAATTTGCATATAAATGAAAAATCAATAATTCTACAAATCATTTAATGATTTAGTAAACAATTGAAAATTTTAATTTATTAATTCTCTATTCTTTTTGTGTCTGAATAATATAATTTATACACACAGGGTACATTTAAACTTCACCTTTAATGATTTTTTAATTTTATGTCCTCATCAACGATTAATTTTAAATAACAATCAAAACTCTGAATAAGGGACACCTCTACTTAAGGGACAAAAGTTCCAGTCCCATGGGTGTCCCTTATTTGGAGGTTTCACTGTATTATCAAATCATGAACATGACTACAAATTGAAACAGACGAAAGTTAAACATTTACATTTCAGTCATTTTGATTTATGGATGTCACTCAGAGAATTAAAATGCACGGTCATTGGCAAAATAAATTTTGTTCTACGGAGAAAAATGAATAATTGAATAATAATGAAATAAACAACGAAACAGAACAATGAAAATTAAGCATTCAAGAATTCAAAATTATTGGGTGGACCCAAGTCAAGCCCCACGGGCCCATATAAGTTGGAGCCATTGAATGTTATCAGAAATGTATCTAAATAAGCAATTTAAAAAACACGTAAGTCAGTAAAAGTTGATTTTCAGAAATTGCTATCCAATTCCTACAATGTGTGCGGACTTCTTCGTGAAGTACTGGATATGATATGTCTTGTATAGAATTTATTCACTCCGGGTAATACTTTAAAAATTAAATATATATATATATATATAATAATTTATTTTTTTTCCTATAATGGAGGGCAGCACCATAAGCATATAATTTAATTAATATATTAATCCTTTAGATGGCAGAACTAAAATAATTTTCTGCTAGAAGTTGTAGTAATATATTCGAGTTAATTAATTAATATAGTAATTTTGATAATTGATTTAAAATAAAAATATAATATTTCTAATAGTAGCATCTATTTTTTTTCTAAATATATTATGAATTATATAGTATAATATATGTTTTACTAATTTTTATAATTATTGTTACAACTTTATTTTATTATCTATGTGATTTATACTATGACCATAACCGTGATTGTTAGTAAGTCACATGTAGTTTGTATCTGATTGCACTACAAATCTTGCTAGGATATGGGTAATGGTAAATTATCTTAGTATATATATCTTTTTTTTTTTAATGGAATAATGTATTATTGTTATTTTGTCATATTGATTTTATTTTCTTCTATGTGTATCTTTCTACTAATTTGTCATCTGAATAGCTTCCAGCCAGTCGGGTGTATTGTGAGTCGAATTCTTAGCTTTTAGCACGACTCATAACAGAAACTGGTTGGATGTTTTTGCTTTTTTGTTAAACTATACACCCCTGATGAAGTAGTTTAATGGAAAAGCCTTCTACTGCCTTTTTATCCATTTATCTTTCATTATTTTGGTAATCTGCCTTCTATTTCACTTCAAACTTCAACTGTTTTCAATAAGATGATTGTAAAAATACTGGTTCCATTGGTTTATTGTATGGTAATATATGAATTACTCTGGTTATATAATGTCCATTTATCCACATATTTCTTAGTAATTTGGTAATCTGCCTTCCATTTCTCTTCAAACTTCAACTGTTTTTAATAATATGAATGTAAAAATACTGGTTTCATTGGTTCTTTTATTGGTATTGTCTGAATAACTTTGGATGTATTTATAAAAGTATTTATATATTCAAGTTCCATAATGATAAGATGCATAAGCACAATCATTAAAGGATAGTTTAGTCTTTTATGTCATTTATGTTATCATAAGATAACATGGATTCTTGCAGCTTTTAGTGGATTATTTCACTTTAGGCCCATTTTGGCATAAATTAACCTATTTTTAAAAAATTTTAAAATACATTACTTTGATGATGCACAGCGCATGAAATGATGTATTTCTTCAATTTGTTATTCTTGCTGCTTCTTTAATACTTTTTGGTAATATCTACCATTGTTATAACTTCGGATTTTACCATATTGGAATTTAGTTGAAATGTAATTAAACATGGGGGCTTTATTTATAGGATATTATGTTTATGTGTACTGCATAATTTATTTACTATGAGACTACTTTTGGATTTAAGTTTGGGATTTTTCTTTTCGTGTAAATATTGTATATATTATTATTATTTATGTAATCAAGTACTTTCATTTTATTAATATTGAAAATTATTTTTTAATTTAATTACCTTTATTTTATCTTTATTAGTGATATAAATTATTTAGGGAATTAAATGATATATATATTATTTTTATTCAAGATATATTTTGTCAGTTATCATTTTTTAATCAAATAGCCAAGATTTCAACTGATATATATATTATGTCAATTTCCTTTTTTTAGCTTAAATTTATATAGTACTATAAATTGTTCTCATACTAATTTTTATGTAATATATTTTGTCCTATTGGATATAAATAATCTTTCTTATGATGAATAGTTACAAAACAAATTTAGCGACTGGCAATTTAGGCTCTTCAAAATGTAAGATGTCTAATGCTCGGTACAAAGAAATAGATAGGGATTTCTTTGGATCGTCAAACAGTTACCTGTCATATTGTCCCTCGATTAAACTTAAATTTAAAAAGTGCTTATCTCCCAAATGCTTAACTTGCCCTCATGCAGATACACAACAAATTGATAATGATTCCAGTTCTAAAAACAATGTGCTATTTTGTAAGGCATACAACGTAATATACTCAATTAATTGCAACATCTGTAAGTTAGAATATATAGGTCAAACATGTAATCCTTTGCATAGAAGAATCAATCAACATAGACAGGATATTTTAAAAAACAACTCTATTAATGTTGAACATATACATTTCAGGCACCATGACTTTCAAAATATAACCATCAAAATCTTAAGTATGCATAAAAATCTAAATGATAGATTACTTTATGAATCAATTTATATTAAATCTCGTAATTCTTTATACCCTTATGGTCTAAATTCTAAATTATTCAATCGTACTAACATTGTCTTTACTAATACAAATAATTATGAACATTATAGTAGTACGTATGCAAAATTAAATCATTCTGCTATTAAAAAAACTACACGTACAACAAGAGGTAAAAATAAGACTAAAAATCTATATATTTCTAGAAATGAGATCAAACAACAAATAATTAAGTTGGAATCTGAATATAATAACTCGTATCAATGGATGGATATTAGGAAACACATTTTTTCAATAAAAAAGAAACATCTAAATTTATATTAAAAAGTATTTCTATCTATTGATTTAACTTCACATTTTAGTGATATTTACTTTGATTTATTGTACTATAGAATTAATTTTCTTAATGTTAAAATTTCTAAAAATACATATAAAAAAACTAATAATACTCAACTCATAATAACTTTTACCAATAATGTACTTAATAAAATTAATCTACACAACATTATTAATGATAAAAATAATAATTTCCCTATAAAAAATTTCTCTATACATAAATCCTTCAAATATAACGTTACACTTGGACGTAAGATATTTAACTACAATAAATTTTCTAAATTTTTAACCAATAATACTAATTATCCATGCTATTGTAATGATCCCTGTTTTAGTAACTTCGTAAATCAAGATCATGGTCACATTATTACTGGGGATATTAATATCGTTGAAAATGATTCTTTAAGAAATTTAATGGCTAATGGTACTAAATATCGTGTTCTTTCATGTACTAATATTAAATCAATCATTAAACAGTTTAATTTAGATTTAGATCTTTTTATTTATAAAATTTCGATAGACTACAATAAGCCTCTGGAATACTTCACTGAATGGAAACTTAATGTTTTAGATAAATTAAATATTGAACTTTATAGGAATATCGATACCTTCAATTTAAATTTTAAAGAATTAAATGATGAAATAAAAAACTTACAAAATAAATTTATCATAACATATGTCGATAAATCTCCTAACAACTATGCTTTCATATGTAAACATTATTACTCTACATTATTAAATCAAGCAATAAATTCTAGTTCAAATTTCATTAAAACAGATATTGATACTATTATTAAAAATAGACATATAGCTCAATATTATAAATTACTAAAATTAAAGAATCATAATTATAACTATCCTTACATTGTGGTTATTCCAAAATTCCATAAAATTCCTATAAAGTTTCGTACTATAACTATTGGGTGTAATACTTATAACAATAATGCAGGTAAAGAATTATTAACAATACTTACAAAAATGCTAGATATTGCAAAAACTAATAATAAATTCTACAGTATAAAAAATAGTTTACATCTTGTAAATAATATCAAAAATTTACATAACATTAAGTACATCAAAACATATGACTTTAATGATTTATTTAATACAATTGATATTGCAGATATGTTCAGGATCATAAATTTATTATTCAAGGAATATAGGAATTCTCTAAACATACATGTATCTTTATCTTACTTCAAATCTTTAACCAAATTTATTCTTTATCATAATTATATATTATTTAATAATACAATATTCAAACAAATAGTCGGTCTTCCACAAGGTGGGATTGTATCATCCATCTGTGCTGATCTCTACTTACATTATTATGAACGTAATACTTCTATTGTTAATTGTTTTCTATACAGGTATCTTGATGATATAATAATTTTATATTCTAAAAAGTCATCTAACTATTCGCTACCAATTAAATACCACAAAAATTTAAAATACAGTTATAATGATATGCATAATAATACAATTAACTTTCTTGATCTTAATATTACGCTTTCTGATAATAAAATTCTATTTGATATTTATGACAAACGTAATGACTTTCCTTTTAAAGTAAACCTCTTTACTCATTATAATTCTTGCCTACATAAATCTGTCTATGTCAATATATTACTTAATTTTGCCCATAGAATTAAAAATATTTGTTCACATAATTTTAAAATGCATAATTTAAAAACTGTACAAGAAACTGCTATAAGATATGGTTATCCTTTACATTTGGTTAAAAAAATATTATCTGTATAAACATTTATTAAGTATTAACTGTCTATTTTCTCTTCAACCAATATTACCATATGATGTTATTGATAAAAACTCCTATAGTCTTTAATATATAATAAGTTATTACATGATCTTAAAAATAATTAACACATTGCGTAAAAAAATATTTAAAAAAATTATAAAAAATAAAAATAATACAAAAAAATAAAAAATACAAAAAAAAAAAAAAATATGCATAATAGGATGGTTGGGTGGGTTAGATGTTAGATTACGGAGGAGGGCGGTGTTGTCTGGATAATACGCAATGGTTAATTATTATCTATAAAAAGAAAAAAAAAAAAAAAAACTTTACACATAGTATTAAAGTTTATGTTTACCTAAAAACTAATATGCATAACTTAAAAATGATCAAGTTATTGAGATAAGCTATGGTTGTCTATTGTATTTGCCTTAAAGAAATTATTTGTAAAATATTAGAATAGAAATTCTTCTTGGAAACTCTTAGCTAATAAATAATTTATTTTTTTTCCTATAATGGAGGGCAGCACCATAAGCATATAATTTAATTAATATATTAATCCTTTAGATGGCAGAACTAAAATAATTTTCTGCTAGAAGTTGTAGTAATATATTCGAGTTAATTAATTAATATAGTAATTTTGATAATTGATTTAAAATAAAAATATAATATTTCTAATAGTAGCATCTATTTTTTTTCTAAATATATTATGAATTATATAGTATAATATATGTTTTACTAATTTTTATAATTATTGTTACAACTTTATTTTATTATCTATGTGATTTATACTATGACCATAACCGTGATTGTTAGTAAGTCACATGTAGTTTGTATCTGATTGCACTACAAATCTTGCTAGGATATGGGTAATGGTAAATTATCTTAGTATATATATCTTTTTTTTTTAATGGAATAATGTATTATTGTTATTTTGTCATATTGATTTTATTTTCTTCTATGTGTATCTTTCTACTAATTTGTCATCTGAATAGCTTCCAGCCAGTCGGGTGTATTGTGAGTCGAATTCTTAGCTTTTAGCACGACTCATAACAGAAACTGGTTGGATGTTTTTGCTTTTTTGTTAAACTATACACCCCTGATGAAGTAGTTTAATGGAAAAGCCTTCTACTGCCTTTTTATCCATTTATCTTTCATTATTTTGGTAATCTGCCTTCTATTTCACTTCAAACTTCAACTGTTTTCAATAAGATGATTGTAAAAATACTGGTTCCATTGGTTTATTGTATGGTAATATATGAATTACTCTGGTTATATAATGTCCATTTATCCACATATTTCTTAGTAATTTGGTAATCTGCCTTCCATTTCTCTTCAAACTTCAACTGTTTTTAATAATATGAATGTAAAAATACTGGTTTCATTGGTTCTTTTATTGGTATTGTCTGAATAACTTTGGATGTATTTATAAAAGTATATATATATATATATATATATATATATATATATATATATATATATAAAATTACAGTAATCATAAGAATGTGAATGTAGCATGAATCTCTTCAATATAGATAAAATCCATTTATTTATTAGATATTAGATATTTTGCATTTAATATATATCTTTAGAATACGCACTAACAATACTAAAAATCATTGTAAAAAAATAGTTATTAGTTTAAATGAGTGATAATTTTGTATTTCCTCGTTCCAGGAGTCAACAGCCAATAAAATTGCCAAAGAGCACTATTTTAAATCAGCCTTTTTTAAATTCTGATCATGTTAGCGGTGTAAGCGCGGAGTATGATCACATGCTTTAAATTTGCATTTACTTCGCATTTGATTGTTTCATTAATTGACTGTTGAATATTAAATTTTGTTATGTCGTATAAGCTGGAAATAAATGTTGAGCTTTTTATATGAAGTTTATCTTAGTGAATGGTGGATCTGATAATGTTTGAAGTGTCGTAACATCAATAAAATGCACATCTAATGATTTATCCACCATAAACAATAATGTAATGGAAAACTGTCCCAGTAGACAAACAATAAATGCTACGCACTTGAATATGGAGCTCTCAGCAGTAATCCACAATAATGTAAAACATTACATGACATTCCGAAATGATTACAAAAGTTAGCGCACGAATAGACAAAGCGAATTTATAAACACTTTTGGTCTATTTTGGAAAGAGGTAATAAAAATCGTTTGCTATTTGTATATACTAATTAAAATATTTTACCCATTTATTGCGCTTTCAGTAAATGAAGGTCTATTTTGGCTTCGATACAGGTTAATGTTAGAGATATAAAGAAAACAAAAACAGAAATAAAACTGATATTCTAATTATGCATTCGGTTTGTCTCTCCATCTGGCCTTCTGTCCACGCCCTAACTCCCGTAAATATACTCAGATTTTCATGTAATTTTTAAAGCTTATTTAGGTTTACCAAAGGATGTTTGGTATTGCATATTAAGTATGTACAATTACTGGTTCATTTAAAAAGACACTCAAACGCATTCGATTACATCATGGTATTAGGGAAAAGTCATTTGGCGAGTATTTTAATGACATTACGCTGTTTCAAAGGTATTGAAACACATATAAATCACTGAATTTCACTACGATCAGGTTAAAACAGAGCAGTTATAGGATTTTTTATTAATTTATAGGGACCCATAAAAGAAATCAGTTACAGTATTGCCTTTGCGTAACAATTGCGGGAGAGTGAGTTTTAAAATTCGGTATACTTTTTTAAATTTAATTAGTTTTTTGCACATTACACTTTATATAGATTTTATACTTCGTATACAGGGCTGCACAAAAATATTCGCATAGCGTTCTCCTTATTAGAAGAAATTGCAAAGGGGAATTTTAAACTGGAATGTAATAAATAATCTCTTAAATAAAATAAATTTTGGAATACATAGCTCTGATAAAAAATTCGGATACTTTTCCGATTGTAGGTTTGAACAGCTGAAATTCGGTTTTGAAATGCTCTATATATTTTCATATGGTGAAATGAGATGGAATATTTTAATATTTTAAACGATACAGTTTTTTGTTACATCATTCTGAATGTGTTTGAAAGTGCTTCATAATCTACGCTTGACGCATGATTCCTTTCTTTCTTGTTAAATTTTTTTAATTATTATTTACAAGATAGTATACATTTAGTATTTTATTTGTAAACGAAATTTGAAAGTTATTAAATTATGCTTATGTTTTTCAAGTTATTTTTCATACCCATTATATACATTATTTAATTTGTATTTCTGAAATATTTTTTCAATTACGTAGTGTTAGACTACAATGATATATTTTACATGATACTATGATATAAATGAACTAATTTACTATGGTATACTTGAAGTTTTTCATGAAATATCGCAGGTGTCAACTTTTAAAACTTATGGACCCCATTCTTTTATAAGATGCTATGCATATATAACGATATCACTTTAGAGGGGGGGGGGGAGTGGTCCAGCACTTTATATAATAATATGTGAATAGGGGCAGCGAAAAAACTTTGTAAAAGCACCATAAAATTAAAAATTAGGCAGGACACTTTTCGAGCTACTACAATAACAGTTCGTCATCAGCTGAACTAACACGTGTTATTTCAGCTGATGACGAGCTGTTATTGTTGTAGCTCGAAACGCTTAGTTTATTTATCAATTTATCGCCAGGGATAGCGGTGTTTTTCACTAACTCGGTAAATATTTAGTGTTATAGGAACAGGACTTCTTTTGTCTTACTTGTTAGTGTAAAAGAAGAAATTTACTAAATATAAATTATAGGACCGGGGGACCGCATAAAAATTTAAATTTCGTATTTTTTTTTTTTAAGATATGTTCTTATTGATCCAATTCGCTTTTAAAATATTTCTTTACCTCATTTAACTCCTTCGAGACCGGAGACTTTTGCGAAATTTTTAATGTTTTGTCACCGTTTTTTAAAAACAGAAACTTGTTCCTTATCACATCAAGAAAATGCTCCGATTAAATAAGACAAATGTTACGGAAGAATTTCACTGGTGGGGATAAACAATGATTCTGAAGCCTTTTTGCGGCACGAATATGTGTCACTCGTCCCCAAGGGGTCAAAGCAGTTTTGCAATTTAGAATCATTACAGTCGGTTCTCATTAACTCGAACTCGTCGGGACCACAAGAAATGTTCAAATTATCCAGAGTTCGAATTATGGAAATCATCAGAGGAAAACATGTTTAAAGAGGTATTATATTTCGGCTGTTATCATTAGAATATGACTTAATATTAAATTAAAACAAGCACAAACGAAGATGGGGTGGAAGTGCCATTGATGGAGAGAGGGTACATTAAAAAGTGGATATCAAATGCACGGGAGGGACTATACGTACGCATACTTGTTCGGAACAATTCTGACAAAAAGTATAAAAAGGAAGTTATTTCAAGGATCTGAAGTAAGGAAAAATGAAGGAGGAGAAAGTGAGGAAAAATCGGAATCTCGTTAGTTCGAACTAAACGAAATCAAGAGAAAATGAGTTCGATTAAATAAAAGTTTTACCGTCACTCTGCTATTGAAAATTTCGGGACTTCATGTTTAGCTCGAATTAAGCGAAGATTCGATTTATCCGATACGAATTAACGGGAGCCGACTGTCTATGTCTTTGCCTAACGGTTTAAGAATAAGTCATTGGTCACCGTTGAGAGCGAACACCCTGTATAACAAAAGTTGTTATTAAATACTTTATAGTAGGTATTTCTTTAAAATGCCATTGGATACAATGCTATTACGTACATAACAGGGATATTTTATTAACTTCTCTTAAATACGCGAATACTATTAAAAGCATACCCATATCTTGTTAATATCGTAAACACAACAAAAGAAAAAGAAATATTAAAAGTATTTTTAGGCACTAATAACGGTATTATCAGAACCGGACTAACACTCCGTCAGTCCGTGCCCCAGCACGAGTAAAAAAAAAATTGAGTGGGCGCAAAATTGCCAATACAAAATGAGTAAAAAACAGAATTCTCAAGACTATTCTGTAGATGCAGTGGAAATTTTCGACATTAAATTGGCAATAAATGTTTTGGAAAGTTCCAATCTTTTTTTTTTTTTTTTCCTTTTAGGAGTTTGAGATTGAACAATCACTTTAATGACGTCCTTGTCGATGCTAGCAAAATGGCATTTGAAACATATGTAGATAAAAATTTTTAATCAATACCAAGATACCGAGTTCGACGACGAAAAAGAAAATTTGTTTTAGAAAATCAGAACGATCGATGTATAGAAAATTGATTTATAAAATGTAATGTATAATGGATGTATAGAAAAATATAAAACTTAATTCTTTACCACTTTGAAGACCGTCAATTATTTAGAATAAAGATTTTTTCATCTGCAACAAATTAACAGTTAGTGTCACACCTCGCTATTTTAGAAATTTATTATGAACTCAGTAACAGTTTAGACGTTTCTAAATTAATTACAAAATTTTTGAATTAAAAGTTCGTAAAAAAAAATTATCTGAATTTTACTCCTGTTAACGAATTTTAAATGTCAATTATTGAATGTGAATTACACATTTATTTTTACTTTCGCTAAAAAAAAAATGTAAAAAAGATTACTATGTTTGCATGTAGGAACGAATTTTTTCACTTTTGCACGTAGTCGTTTAAAGGCTAAATCCGGCCCCGGTATCATAATGGAGAAAAGATAGTGTATAATATTGTAAGGGGGAAGGGGTCAGGGGTCAAAAAGTTGATAAATATTATATACATATAAACACCCCTCCCCCCCTAAGGGCTTCACAAGAATCAGCATCGGTGCATGCGTGCAAACGCTCTTTTGCGTTGTTGGCGATCTCTGTCCTACAGCATGCAGTTAAGTGCAAATGAGAAATATTTCGTGAGGCGGATCAAAATACCGTGTTTTAGGTTTAAGAACAGATTTAGAACAAATCTCGTGTAGAGCTATCTTTTCGTTTCTTCCATTAAGTGAATCCCTACAAATATCGAGAAAAGAAAAGATAAGACACTACTTCAAGGAACACATCTAAAGAAAGCGATTAAAGTTAGACTTACGTGTTACGTAAATGCGCGATTAGTGACACCGAATTCAATCATCTCATCTATATTTCAATTTCTATAATACACATACAGTCACCTCTTAACAACCTTAACAAAATCCCAGAGAAGAGCAATTCAGCATTTAAACAAACAAGAGAGTGGGAAATTTCAAGGTTAATTGCGATCAATCGGATATCCGTTTTCAAAACAGTGTAATTTTACACTGAAGATCGTACATCAGCTGAAATCGAGATTCGCCGTTTCGGAAGGGTTTTGTGATACAAAACAATAAACAGCAAATGCGGATTAATAAATGAGCTTTTTCACTTACACGTGAGAAAGGTAAAGGTAATTGCTTATCCAGAGACTATGCAGCAAGTAAGGGACTGTGCAAATATAACGTTAGAGGGAAGAGGATTTGGAAGGGGAGAGGGGGGCGGGGATCAGGCGAATGTTATCGTAAGATATCTCTACGGGGAGGCGAGATTTGCCTTTTGAAATCGATATTATTTTTGATCCAATCCAACCAAAATTTTCTTTTTTTATTTGTAACATGGCTTTTGGCTGAAAATAGTATGTTTTCGATTTTTAGCCTGTTAATTATATTTAGGAAAGAACTAAGTTTTTTATTAAAATGAGTAAATTATTATAAATTATTTAATTCGAAATTATGGTATCCCCAACATTTGATATCCCTAGTCTTCTTCATATGTGTATGCATATGAATATACAATCACTGTTCATATGAGAAATATATCTGAAATGAAGCTTGTATAAATAAAAGAAAAAAAATGTTGTCCACTTTGTTTTGTTGATAATAATTTCTACCTGCCCCACCTCCTCCGTTCGAGGCAAGTGTAACAAGACTTTATTACTGTTGAATGTATTCTCTAACAAAAAGCCATTATGAAATATTTTTAAATAACAACTATTTCTTTTAAATGTTATTTGAATAAAGCAATATTTTTTTTATCTTCTCTTGATTTGAATCATTAAAGTATGCGAAAAATAAATTTAACTAGTTTTGTATGTTACTCCAAATAAAAGAACTAAATTCTAAAAGTTAAAAAAAAAAAAAAAAAAAACACTTTGATAACGATATTATTACCGGAAAAAAAGGGGGGGATCGAGGGATGATAACGTATGATATCGAAAGGGGGGAGGGGATCCAAAATTACCAAAAAGTTGATAACGTTGTATTTGTACTGCCTCTAAGAGGATAGGTCGAGTAAGGGGCTATATCTATGTCATGTTATCAACATTTTAAAAAAAATTATTTTTTTTAACCACGCATACTCAATTTGCTTATCAAATTAAGCCTTATAAACTGCTGTTTAAAATGAGTGATCATAAAGCTTTCTATGTTTGATAGAACTTGAGAAATTCAAAATTGAAAACCTGTAAGCAAGACAAAAATGATAATTTTTCAGAATTTAAATAATTAATTTTTTGAAAATTTAAAGCAATAAATAAAAAATAAAAATAGGCTAAAATTTATATCATCATAGAGAATGATCCCTGGCAATTTCATCGAAATCTGAAACGATCAGGTTGAATATTGAATTTTTATGTTGATTCGACATGGAATGACCCATAGCTTGAAGGGAAAAAAAAAAAAAAAAAAAAAACATGAAATTTTTTAAAGGATCCTATGAAAAGAAAGTATCTCGTCTTAAGATCGAAGGGAAAACGAAGATTTTATCAACAGATCATTAAAAACACAAATTTTGTCAAAGGATTGCAGAAAAAAGTGAGAATTTCCTCAAAGGACCGTGCAAAAATGCGCATTTCGTCAAAAGATCGAGGGGGGAAAAAAAAAAAAAAACTACATAGAATTTTTCGATTTTGTTTACAAAATTTTTATTATTATTATTATTATTTATTTATTTGGATACTTTTACTTTTGAAGTCAGTTTCGAAAGTGAAAATATTCCTGTCAAAAAAACCTGCCAAGAAAATCGAAAAAGTAAAAAGCGGCCTTGTAAAGACCGATCTCCTCTAGCTAATGCAAAAATAAATAAATAAAACAAAATTGAAGTATTATATTGAAGTGCCAGCCAGATATTTTTAAAAATGTCTTCCATTATATTAACATTAGCATGCAGATGTTCTCATATAAATAACTGATACTGATTTCATTTGCAATTGGAAAATAACCTGAGAATGACACGTGTTTATCTAAATTCCTCAGGATTTCTTTCTCTAAATCTCTTATCCTTTCATTATAACGCAAACGAACATTAAAAGAAAATTTAAATGAAAAATAAAATATTATTGAGTAAAAATAAATAAAATAAAATAAAAATAAATAAAAATTATTTGTTTTAAATCTTCCCGAAATATTTTGGTTTAAACTGTTTCTTTTTTGCATAGCAAAACATTTATCAATAGAACACTTATCTGATTTTCAAGGCGTCCACAAGGTCAAAGTTCTCGTAGCTAAATAAACAATGATGTCATGATAATGAGACTTTTTTATCCAATGAATCTAAGAGTGGACTTTTTTATGGTTATCTATAATTTTTTTTAAATTTATATTTTAATAAAAATTTGGTATACATCCTAATTTATTATTATTGCGAGTTGCTGAAAATTTGAACAAAATCAGTCAATTATTAACGAAAATAATTTTTTTTTTTTCTTTTTTAACGTAAAAGAAGAGTTTTGCATTAGATTAATTTTCAATTCATTATTTATGTTTGCTGCTCGAACATTTTTTTTTTTCTTTTCAACGACGCAAAACTTTTAGACTTATTGGGATCTCTTTTTACTTTTAAAGGAATACAATTTGCACAAGTACTCATATGATTCGGAATTAAAAATCATGTTCCGTTTTTCAATAAATATGATCTTGAATTTAAACATTTGGAAATGCAACAAAAATTTTAAAAATTAAAAAAAAAATCCCGAAAAATTAAAAAAAAAAAAATAAGTGTAAAAATTCAAAAATCACAGAACAAAATGTTAGGTTAAAAATTTTAAATTGGATTTCTTTTACAAATATAAAAAATTCACGAAACACGCATAAAATCGCAGATGAATGTGATTAAACTTTATTAAAAAGATGACAAAATGTGTTATATTGGGATAAGATATTAATGTAATTATAGCAGGGCTCGAAAATTAAAAAAAAATAAAATAAAAATTAAGATTACCAGATGAAAAATGTAGATTCCCTGAAAATTTTATGTGTGAGTATTTTTAAGAAATTTGCCTTTTCTCTTTTCAATCTTTTGACAAAATTTGAGTTTTATCGCAATTTTTTGACAAAATTAGTCTTTTTTTTTTTTTTTTTTTTTTTGGACGAAATTTACTGTGTTTGTTTTCGAGATTTTCTTATGAAATTTGTGTTTTTTCCCGCGATCCTTTATTGGAATCCAGGCTTTTCTTGTAATGTATTGACGAAATTATGCCTCCAACGGGCCTCTTAAAAGCTATTCTTTTGTGTACCGTCTCCGATTTTTTTTGCGGAATTTACGCATTATAACGCATTTGCGGCATCGCTGGAAAGTCACGGCGATTGCTTATTTTCACGACCGGCAACCTGGATGAAATAATATACGTTCCCAGAAATTATTTCTGGGATCTCGAGAACGCTATTTTTCGAGCCCACAGTTATAGTAATAATGATTTTATTTATTAGTATTAATGCATTTCATAAATATAAAAAAAATCGCTGCTAATTGTAAAATAACTTTTTAATTTTTTTTTCTTTTTTTTTTTTGGAGGGGGAGGGGTAGATTAAAACTTGACTAATAAAAAAGCTAAAATTGAAAAAAAAATCGAAAATTGTAGAGAACATAATTATTGTTCTGGATTAATTCTTTAAGCAGGATTTCTGTTTCGAATTTCGAAAAATGTCCTTGAAACGATAAAAAAGCTATAAAAATCGTATAAAAAAAATCACGAAAAAAAAATGGTTGCATGAAATCAAATTAAATTTTATCATGAAAAATATACTATATATTGTACTTATAGTTTAAAATTGGATTCATTTTACAAATATAAAAAAAATCGCCACAAAACGCGAAAAAATACGGAATATAACGCATTTTGATGTATTTTCGTAAGTGCGGCGTTTACGGTGGTCCGGCGCTTCTGACGAATACTTATTTTATTTTAATGTATTTTCGGAGGTGCGGCGCTTACGGTGTGCGCGGCCCATACGCCCGAAAATATGGTACCATATCAAGTTCATGTTTCTAGACCAGTGGTTCCGAACCTATTTATAGCCGCGCCTCACATGTGAATCTTTAAAATCGTGATGCACACCTCTCCTCCCCTTCCCTCTACATATATTTTTTATTATATAAAAATTGAACTGTTATTCACATGGAAGAATCTCTCTAATCTAAAAAAAGTAACTAACGCTGTCACCGCCGCTGACAATGATTTTTTTCTGGCCTTGGGTCCTTCGCTAATATAAATAAAAATACTGCACACAAAATTATGAAAACTGGTCGTATTACAGAGAAATGTTTGATAAATAGGCTGATGTAGTCAGTTTTTAAATCGTAGAATTATTTTAAGATACATTTAATGTTAAAATTAGTCAAAATCTTTCCATTATAAAAGACAAAAATGTAACACAAAAAAAGCAAAAGTAAAAACAAAGTAGTAAAAACAAAAAGTAAAAGAAATTTCCGTAAAAATTGCTGGTAACAAAAATTTAAATCCTCCTTCTTTCTTCAAGATTTGAAAATAAATATCTAAATTGCCAGTGAAATGAAGCATTTTAAATACATAATTTTACATAATTCACATATTTTAAAGAAAACAGACATTCTTAGAACAACCTCTAATATCTATGTATTCATATTATATATTTTTTAAAAATAAATAAATAAAACTTTACCTTTTTTTAAAACTTATTTTTTCTTTTCCAGAATAAAACATATAACTATCTCAACTGTCCGTAAAATAAATCTTATTTGAAGAAAAAAAGAAAAAAGAAAAGAAAAAAGAAAGAAAGAAAGAAAAAGAACTCACCACAGTCGCAAAATTTGTCTTATCGTAACTTCTAATCGAAACAAGTCATCGATATTTTTATTTTCACTTTTTGTACCTTTTGAAAATTTAAAAGATCAACTCCAAAGAATGATTGCAGTAGAATAAAAAATAAATATCGCAACTGTCCATTAAATTAATAAAGAATTTATCATAGCAGCTGCAAAAGTTTATCTTATTATTTAACATATTTCAAATCAAAATAAGTGATTTATATATTTTTTATCTTTTTTTATTTAAATTCTCATTTAAATAATTAAAAATAACAATAAATACAAATTATATTATTCAGAATTTTAAATGTGTGGAATAAATACTATAAATATTTATAGCTATATTTAATGTAGCAACATTAACAGAATATGATTTAAAATGAAAGAAAAAGAATGCACGAAAATTACTTTTATTTTGCAAAACTTAAAATTTTTCTTCTCTAAACTTAAAACTAAATGTATAAACAGTCAGCGCAATCAATCGTTTAAAAAAGAATTCAACGAAAAAAAAATTGCTCAGAACAATTGCAAAAGTTTATTTTTTGTATTTAACATATTTTCAAACAAAATATATATTTATCTTTCTCGTTTTTTTATTACAAACGCGTTTGAAACAAAATATATATTTATTTTGCAAATTAACCGTTTAAAAACCGTTTTGTTATTTACCGTTCAAAATACCATTCGGAATTTCAAAATAATTGCATGATTAACACCTGTGTTTTATACCCCCCCCCCCCCTCCCTCCACGCTAAATAGATTCCAGTGTTCACATTTGAAGTTTGCAGTTTTTTTCTGCTTTCTTCCATTATTTATATTTGTGTAAACACTGGCGTACGGAATATGACTTCAGTTAATTGGTGTAATTTATTATATTTTTGTCTTAATTAAATCATTATCAATCATCTGTCAGTGTCCCTTTCCCCCCCCCCCCCCCTTAGGGTTTTGATTTTATGAAATTCTGTCTATTTAAATTTGTGAAATATGAAGTCATAATTTTGTAAATTTAAAATTATCGCTATATTTAGATTCTTGTTTACATAATTTTGAGAAGATATGTAATGTTAAATACACATTTTTTCTTCTTTTTATATGTAAAACTGACAGGTCTAATTTTACTTTCAAATGATCAAACTTGTGAAAGATTCAGTTTAGAGATGAAAAAACTTTGTGAAATTCCTATTATAAGACAAAGAATTTCGTTAAGAGGCTGATTTTAAAGTGACAAATTTCGTGAAGGGTCCTTTTTTCAGATGAAAAATTTTGCGAAGGGTTCTGTTTTGAAATGAAAAATTTTGTGAAAGGTCTTTTAAAAAAGATTATTTCTTCCGAAACAGATTCCTGATTATTATTATTATTTTAATAAATTTCATGTTCAATACTTGTATATTGATACTAGAAAGTTACACTAAAGAAAATATCACCAGAAGTTGATATTTAGGCTTTAAATGTAGCTGGCGTATGAAGTATGCCGCGCCGTAAATGTTTTTAATGTTATTTTTACAAAGACAAAATCTCCATATTATATTATATCTAGTTCAATTAGTTTCCTTTTTTATTCTCCATTTTAGTTCTCCATTTATTTTTATTTTTTAATTTGATGCTTAATCATTTTATATAAGATATTTCATTTACAGGGGTCTGTCCAAGGCGAAAATTGAGTCCGTTAACGGACTCTTCACAAAATTCGATGACAATAAAACGGACTCTTCACAAAAACAAATTTATGAAAAACTGACTCTTCACAAAAATAAATTTAAGAAGAACGTTCTCTTCACAGAATTATATATATATTTTTTTTAAATGGCCCTTTCACAAAAAATACAACGTAATAAGTGTACATTTCTGCAAAAATCTAGATTTTTGTGTTCATTGTATCATTTATCTCAATGTTAACAAACTACAGCCTCTTTCGTTTATTGCTATCTTTCTTTCCACTCTTTCTCCCTTTATTTTTTGAATGAGCGCCGATTGGCTGATACATGAATAGAAATTAAAATTTTCCATTTGCATGTGAAGAAATGTAATTTGTTTTCACCTTTTAGTTTTATATGCAAAATAATCTATAAAAAGAAAAAAAAAAAAAAAAAAAACAGATTTTTTTTAAATTTACGTATTTTTTTTATTATTATTATTATGATGAAGCAAAGACTAAAGTCATCTATTAAATAAAAATTGTTCTTATTTCAAAAATAACATAATGATTTTGTGTGTATTCAATTTATGTTATGTTGCAAATTAATGAAATAATTTTCTATGTGAAAAATTTGAAAATCTATATGGAATAACTTTTCTACTGATTTTCTGTTTGAAGAGGGAATTAGTCCTCGTTTGAATTTGATATTTTTGAAAAAGAAAATCTAGTGTAAAAACTCAATTCATTTCTATGTATCGATTTACTGATTGAGTTCTAATTTAACATGGACGGGACGAGATTTCAAATGAACTGGTAATTAGAATTTATTTTTAAACTTATTAATCTCTGCCTCATACTCGCTTATTGCACCACAAGCTATGAGTTATAGATAAATTTACTTTCTTAACTAATTATATTATTAAATTATACATTTATCCAACTACTGTGCTGTCCTCTAAAAAAACCACATGAAAATGTATCCTAAAAAAAGCTACATTATTGCTATGTCTAAAAAAAGTCTCTGAAACTAATTTTTTGTTTTGTCCTGTTTGTAAAAAAACTTCTTAGGAACAAGACAAAACAATTTGACTTCAGGAGTTTTTTTTTTTTTTTTTTTTTTTTTTAAATTAAATATTTGAATGGTTTTTTTTTTTTTTGTGGGGGGGGATACTTTTTTATGTGTTTTTTTTCGTACAGAACTATAGTTAGTGCTTTTATTTAAAAATTTTTATTGTTCTTTCAAAATTTACATTAGGTTCTTTATTTCTTAACAAAAGTTACACACGAAAGAAGTTCTATTGAAAATTAATAAATAATAAAATCATTTTTATACTAAATTGCTTTGTGGGACTAACTGTTAACAATACATGCTTTCCTTAGTTTATAATTTCATTATTTACATTAATCTACACATTCTGTTTGTTGATTTTTTTATTATAATATAATTGCAAAAGAATGGAACAAAAAATCTCTCTATTTATTAGTAAATTAGATCATCTGCCTAAATATTAGTTTATTTCTGAAAAATTAAAACATGACTCAATTTCGAAGACTGGGCGGAAATGGATTAACTAATATTTTGTGAATTTACTTTTTTCACAAAAGTAGAAATAATTCACAAAAATAAAAATAATTCACAAAAAAAAAAAAAAAAAAAAAATAGTTAAATTTTACAAAAATAAAACTCTGGAAAAAAAAAATCTGGACAGACCCCAGCATTAAAAGGGATGTTATTAAAATTTGTTATTTATGCTTTAAAATGCTTTGTATGCACAGCACATAAAGCATCCCGTCCGTGTTTTCAAATTACTATAAAGCGTCATCTTTCAACGTACCGAAATCATTACAATGTCTTAATTGTTTCACAAAACAAAATTTTCAGATCTGTGTAATTTTATATTTAATTTCGGATTTCTGATATTCGTTGTCTAAAAAATTAACATGAATCTAAAATATTTTATCTGCAAATATATCGCACAATGCCAAAAAATATTTTTTTTTTAAGACATTTTAATTAATTCAGAATGTTTAATAATCAGGAGCTTGTACAGACTTTTCTCACAAAGTCCCGTTTTTGTGAAATTGAGAAGTTTTTCTTATATTTGTGAATTTTCTTATCATGAATTTAAAATTATCGTTAAAGTCAAGTTCTATCCTTCTTATACAAAAAATCAAAGTAATATGTTATTTTCAGCTGTTCAGTTGTTTTTTACAATTCTGATTTTATTTTAAATTATTAAATTTGTGAAAGGTTGGAAAATTTCGTGAAAGGCCTTTAAGACAAAGAATCTTGTGAAGGGTCTTTTTTTAGAATAAAAAGTTTTGTGAAGAGTCCTGTGTTGGGATGATAAGTTTGGAGAAGGGTCCTGTTTCAAGATTTTTAAAAAATTGTGAAGATCCTTTAAAAGAATTAAAGGTTTCATAAACAGATCCTTGATTATAAATATTACATCTACTTCAATAGAAAATTAACTTTACAAAGTAAAAAAAAGACTGAATAAAATAGGACCCGCATGAAGTTTGTGAAAACAAAAAAGAAAAATCATGCTTCGAGTATAGATTATAAGTTAAATAAGTTAAAATAATAATAAGTTAATATGCCGTTTACTAAGTTAAAATAACATATCTATTCACATAGAAATGCATAAAACATTTGAAAACCCAATTTCAGCTCTCTCCTCCCCCCCCCCCCCCCCCCACACACACACAATCGGACAATTATCTGAATTCTTCAAACAGCCCAGCATATAATATATAGTTTTGTATCTATAAACTACACGCATACCAAAATTTATTTTTAAAAAAACACACATATCTCGGTTGAAAATTCCCTTTCAGCAATTTCCGCTAATATCCCTGGAAATGAACGACAAATTCCATGAATTCCCTATTCATTGTAATCACTTTGTAGTGAAATTCAGTAATTTATATCAGTTTGAATTCATTTAATTCAGCGTTAAAATTCTTTGAAAACGATTTTTCTTCATATACCATAATGTAATGAAATTCTTTTGAGTGCCCATGTAGATGAATTACTTCATATACAATACCAAACAGACCTTGATGAACTAAATAAAGTTTACCGATTGCATGAAAATCCGAAGAAATTTACTGGAGTTCGAGCGTGAATAGATTTCCAGACAAACATACAACCAGAGTTGGGCAAAATACATCGAAAAATCATTTTCGATACAAAATACAAAATACATTAGTTTTAGAATCTAAAATACAAAATACAAAATACTTTTCAAATTGAAAAAGTTCAAAATACAAAATACATTTGAAAAATTTAAAAAAAAAAAAAAGTGTCTAGGAGATTGGATGCTTGCACGGGCCGTGCCCCACTCGGGTCGGGCCTTACCGGACCTGTTTTTCAGTCATTCAGGGCCTGTCCGGGTCGAGTATCGGGCTTATTTTTTTTCAGAATGATACTCAGATGGGCCTCGTCATCCCTCTTTCGGGTCCCGGGCTTTACTTTATTCTGCAGATTCGGACCGGCCTGACTAATTCTTTCCAATTCGGATCGGGATTGGGTTTCACTCGTCCTAGAGCACTAATTGCGGTAGTCAAAAATATTAATGTAGATCCCGTTTCAGCCCGTATGAAAATCATTGACTCATTCCGTCTCGGTCAGCCTATGGGAAAAATTAGTAAAATCTAACTCGACCCAATAATTTTTTTTTTTCAAAAAAATGTACGTATTTTTAAATTGCTATAATTTTACCATTAAAATTATTATTATTCATTATGAATAGTAAGTATATTTCTGGATAATAAGATTAAAGCACAACAGAGGGAACTCTGAAAATGAATCTGTCTATAAACTCTGTCTTAAACAAGAAATGTATTGTTTCATGCAAAATAAATTTAATAACAATTAAAAAGAATATGATACAAATTTAGAACAAACTATGTTCCTCGTTCCTGCTAAGAAATAAACCTGTGTATAATCTATTTTTTCTCCTATCCTGTTTGAATCCTTCTCAGAAGATTTTACTGTATAGCATTTTTCGCCTTTTAAGTTTCTAAGGCATAAAATGATATTAAGACTGCTCGCATCTGTTCTACTCAACAAGTGCAAAATGTTTTGACACATTTACAAATCCATTTTTTAATGGAAAGTTATAAAATTGGAGGGCTTGACTATGGAAGCGATTTGAAATCGAACTGAATTTTCCATTTTTGTATCAATAAATTATCTGTTGAGTTATAATGATTTCGATCACGTGACAAGCACGATTTTCACCCCAGTTTCTGAGGTTATTCTTCTTTCGCGAGAAAATTTGATTCAAAATGCCCACTTTGACACTATTTTATGAAAAATCTATTGTAATTGCAAATTATGTGAAAATGTGTGGCGATTAAATAATTTCTGCACTGCTAGCTTCATGCATTTCCAAACAAATATTAATTAAAACATGTGTAGCATAGCAGCGTCACCCATCTGCTGAGCAATTCACACCAAAACATAACCAGCAAAAACTTATGTCAACGTCTAACTGAATCAGAAATTTGGTGAAAATCCGTACACTAGTTCTTGAGATGCAATTTTTGCGAAAATTGTGAAAGACGAAGCATATCAGCGCCACCTTTTGGAAGAGTTACACCATTACCTAATATCTAAAATAAATTTATGTAAATGTCTAACTGAATCAAAAATTTTATTAAATTCTGTGCATTAATTCTTAAGATAGAGGGCTCACAAAATTTGTATCATACACTGATAAATTCACAAATAGACATTTCCTAAAAACTGTCAATGTTCAGGACCTTCAAAAATATATATCCGTCGACAATTTGAAGTCCAATTTTTTCACGAATCCAATAGTTTTTTCTTGTAAAGATGCAAAAAAGTAAAAAAAGTGCGAATAAGTAAAATTCAAAACAACAGTCAATGGTTATTCTTGGACGGGTACATAAACACATATATGTAAAAGAATTGTACAGACTCCTTCGTAGGTTAAATACATAATAATAAATATATAATGTGGTTTGTAAAAATATAATTCGTTAATGTCTCAAATACTATTACGCAAATACAATTGTGCTTCTTATGAATAATAAGTAAGAAATAATTTAAAAAGGAATATTAAATAAACATGTTAAATATTTTCGTTTAAATCTTGGGAATATCATTACGTATAGAAATACAACGTTTGGGGTATCATGATACCAGATAAGTTTATTAAGTTAATTTTTTTAAAGTCATGTTTTTTGTGTTTAATAAATGTCTTCCATCAATGCATTATTCTTCGTCATGGTCTGTTTTAAAAACCCTCCAATCTTGAATGAGTCATTAAATTAAAAACTAGGGGCGTGCAGAGAAAAAGCTGCACCCGAGGCAAAGTTTCAATTTGGCGCACCTCCTCCTATTCAACTTCCTCTTGTAATAAGCCAAAAATCACGTTGGTACTATAAATTTGGCACCCCCTCAATTTCCGCGACCGGGGCAACAGCCCCTTTCTCACGGCGCTGTTAAAAATACTTTAAATACTCTTAACGTAATTTTCTGTCAGTTTGATTGTAAAGATGTATTTAAACATAAGCATGCTATATTTA
Organism: Maratus speculifer; assembly: GCA_964019185.1. NCBI lineage: Eukaryota > Metazoa > Arthropoda > Arachnida > Araneae > Salticidae > Maratus > Maratus speculifer. The sequence goes on from OZ025298.1 coordinate 252,405,236, forward strand.
AAGTAATGATTGCAAATTGCAAATTACTATTGCTATTTAAATATGAATATAGTGCTTTCTCTGACAGAATTTTTTTATCTCCAAAAAATATTCATATATTTTTTGGATTAATTTGCAAGTTAAATATTAAACATTTTGAAAAACTCTGAACAATGAACGTTGATCTCGGTTGATACATAAATACTCGGGATATTCAGGATACGTAAATAACTTCACTATTAGAATTTATAAATTTCTATGCTTATAAATCTGTACAAAATACAAAATAATGCTTCATTAATCTTCAGTAAATTTTAGTCTAAACAAATATATGCACATGCTCGCATATTGAAAATTATAAATATTCTTCTAAACGGGGGATAATTTTGTAATTAAACAAATTAACATTCTCATTGATATTAAAAACTTTCATCTGTAAAACTTCCGTTTACAGTCGAAACTCAAAAAAGAATCAAACTTTGGTTTCGTACAGGAATTTTCGTTTTGGTCCGATACTAGTTTATATTTTCATAGTGCTATTTTATTTTAAACAGTATAAAATGAAACATAAAATGCGTCAAAAAAAAAAAAAAAAAAAAATAGTTGCAACGTCATTCTAGATAAACATGTATCTCCTGTAAGGACAGGTCTACAATCAAAAATCCAATATTTGATATATGTAAATACAATTAATGAAAATCTGAATTGTATATCAATAAATAGAACTACTTGCATAATAAAATTCGCTCGCAAATGAATATCACGAGTAACTTAAAATTTACCCGAACTTTGATAAAATAGATACAAAAGGATTAGAAAAATAATGTTTCGATCAATGTATAACGGCATGAAATTAAAAATCTTACCATTAGATGTGTTTTAAAGTTGATTGTTGCTTCAGTAGTTCCACTTGTAATGACAGATCTTGTTTTATACATTTGTCATGCTACTTTAACAGCTGCCATTATTATCAACAGAAATTATTTTAAAAAAAAAAATTTCTCATACAGTCTAGCTCAACGTGTTCTATCGCAATACAGTAATTCTTTTGCTACATTATCATTTGAAGCTGGAAAAATATCAGGCATTCTTTCTCAAAACAAACATTAAATTACATTTCTTTTCAACTATTACATTACCTTTTTTTTCTATGGTTCTTTAAAAAGCACTAGACATAGCAAATATCTAAATAATTCTTCCTGTTTATCACACAGTAGTTTTTGTCGTTTGCTAAGAAACTTTATAATTATAAAGCCTAGAACTTTAGAATTGTGACAGTTCAACAAAAATGCCTAAATAAAACACAAGCATTGATTCTAATCCTTATCGTATGAGTAGTTGTAAAGGATGTTTGCAATAGCTTTCAGGAATGAACCATATAAGACAAAACAAAACAGACAGGCTCTTATTATGCTTTTGTGAATTTTACATCTGCGGGTTCAACGAAGCAGCTGGAAACCTACAGGAATGTATTTTGAATATGAAATGTATTTTCAAAATACAAAATACTTGAAAAAATCATTTCAAAATACATTACCAAAATACTTTCGTTTAGTGAGGTTAAAATACAAAATACAAAATACAAATGTATTTTGAAAATGTATTTCAAATACATGTATTTTCGATACTGCCCATCTCTGCATACAACTGAATAAATAAACGCTCATCAACTTTGTTGAAAAACGTTAAAAAAGAAAGAAAAAGTTAGAAGTTTTTTGCGATAAGGAAATGAAATACATAAGTAAAGAATTATTTTATAATTGACCACACTAAAATAGGTTTATAACGCACATTTACAGCACTTAATTTTAAATATATATGTATATTTTTTTCATTTAGTTATGGAGCTAGTGTTCACTCTAAGCCGTTTTAGCAGGGCACAGCGCCCAACGGCCCGTTTAAACACTTCCGATGCTCCCGGCCGGCAGCCCTTTTAAATACTTTCTATGCGCCCCGTGAGAATTCAATTGATCATGGGAAAATTTTGTTAGGAAACTCTAAACAAACCAATTCAAAATATATTTTATGAATAAGATACAAGTGTGTCCTTTAAAAAAAAAAGAAAAAAAAAATTATGTCCTTAATATGTCTATTTTTTTTTTTTTTTTTTTTTTTTTTTTTTTAAGAGTAGTGTTTTTTTATAAGAAAATTCCCACCCAGCGCGGCGGATCTTTTTTACTAGAGTCAACACTAGAAGCTAATTTTTATGTATCAAATCAATCAATTTATGTGTAATTTATCAATTTATGTTTCAAATTACAGAAAGCGGTATAAAAAAATCTTTATAAATCAATTAATTAGGATTTAAAAATTTAAAATCATTATGCAAATAATAACATTTTTTCAAAAACTTACTCCCCTCAATGCCTTTCTTAGACTATCTGAATATCTAAACTGAGTATAATTAATCTTTTCAAAAATAGCCTTTACAGAAAAAGAATAATTCTGTAAATCTATCATATTATTAATATCTATTCATAAAAACTTACTATATAATATATATAGATATATATTTAAAAAAACAAAATCTATTTAAATTTCTGCTATCATATACATAAACAATAATTTATGTACATTTCTTTTTTCATCTTACGCATTATATTTTGAAAAATAATTAAGTAGCACAATGATTGTCATTCACAACTGAGAATTAAACTTTATAATTGTAACAATTGAAATTTACGTAATTCACAATCTTAAACTTATAAAATTATATTCTAATTTCTTCATTTAATTATATTAAAAAAATAAAGTTACATATAATAACTTTTATTTTCATAAAATTTAAATGTCTTAACTGAAAGTAAATATCTAAACTATATTTGCAGTTAACCTTTTACAGGCCAAATTCAGATCCAGGCATATTTTAATTTTTTTTTTTTTTTTGCACATTATGGCTTCTAATCCTTTAGTTAAGGGATATTAGTCATTAATATGGTGGGAAAAAAAATTATATAGTATTTTCAGAATGTTCCTAATTGAGAACATTGGTCACTTCCGGTGGTCATTGGTCATTTTTATGATTATCTGTACATTTCCCCTTAAATGATAGAAGTGTAATTTCTATTTCAAAATATCAAGTTATCCAATTCGAAAAATCTATTTGAAAAAATCATTTTTATGACTGATCATTTTTATGATTTTCTGTACATTTCCCCTATAAATGATAGGCGTGTAACTTCTATTTCAAAAAAAAAAAAAAAAAAAAAAAAAATTCGAAAAATCTATTTAATTTTTTTTTTTTTTTTTTTTTTTTTTATGACTGATCATTTTCCAGTGGTCATTGGTCATTTGTATGATTTTCTGTACGTTTCCTCAGTAATGATAGGAATATAACTTCCATTTCAAAAAATCAAGACATCTTCTTAGTATTTCAGCTAACTTTTTCAAGTCAATTTTGATTAAAGTTAATTTTTAATAAATTTTTAAACTTATGTTCTCAATTGGGAACTTTGGCCTGTAAGAGGTTAATCAGCAAAAAGAAAAAAAGCAAAAGCAAAAAATATTTTTTAATGCAAATAATTTTTTTTTTTAAATGTTATTCAAACTTGTTGTAAATTATAAAAAATATACAGTAAAAAGTAATTCACTGCAAAATAAGAAAAAGTTTAACGTTTCAAATAAAATAGCTATTAATATGCACAATATGTATATATGCAAACAAAATATCTGTATAATCCAAACAAAATATCTTTTTTCGTATGATTATTTTATTTTTTCAAAACAGTTATATGCATATATTTTCATCTTATCTATTAAATAATAATAATAATACAATAAATAAAACATATGTCATTCAGAATTTCAATATTTATAAAATTAAAACTATAATATTTTAACTATATTTAATATGAAATTGCATTAAAAATAGTACTTAGTAAGCAATGAAATTTATGTAAAAGCTTTTATTTTACAAAAATGTAAACAATTCATTTTTTTGTATTAAAAATTTAATACTGTCAATACAATTTATCAATTCAAACTATCTTTTAAAAACTAAAATAATTTTACTTAACACCTGCAGATATTTCTCTCATCCTTAATAAATAATTTTGAAAAAAAATTAAAATGTACAGTTAAAAATTATGCCATTCATAATTAAAAAATTGCATTTTTATAATCATTTAACTATATTTAAATAATTAATTTATATAAGGACTTTATTTTCATAAAACTTAAATGCGTAGATTGAAAATAAATACTAAACGGTCTGAACAATTAATCATTGATTTTTTTTTTCCTTAATCAGCAATATATATATTATATATATCCTAAATACAAGGTAATTTATATTATATCTACATACATACACAAATATGTACAGTATATATACATGCGAAATTATTGAAAAATATTAAAACGATACAACAAGCAAAAATTAAGTCATTCCAATCATTCATATAACTATTTTTAAAGTATCATATTAACTAGCAATACCCCCCAATAAATTATAATTTAAAAAGTAAATTAACTGACACAATATTTTTCTTTTCTGAAAATTTAAGTCCCTGCATTTGAAAATAAATGTCTACACTATCAGTCGTCATATCTATGTATCTTTTTAAAAACAGCTTTAAATGAGAATATTTCTTTTAAGAAATAAATATATATTTTTAATTCAAAAAGCTTTTTTATATTTTTTCATCTCATGTGTTTTTGAAGTTATAAATATAAGTAGTATAATTATTTATCTGTATAAAAATACATTATACAAACTAACTGTAGCAACAAAATAAGGCAAAGAAAGAAAGAAAAAGTACTTCTTAAAAAAAACTTCTAATTAAAAAAAAAAAAGAAAAAAAATCAATAATTAACTGTACAGAACGTTTTTATTTTAAAATCCAGGCTAAGTTTTATGAAAATAAAAGTGCTTATGTAAATTAATTTTTTAAATATATAGTTAAATGATTATAAAAATGTAATTTTTTAATTGTGAGTGGTATAATTTTTAATTGCACAGCACATTTTAACTTTTTTTCAAAATTACTTATTAAGGATATCTGCTGGTGTTAAGTAAAATTATTTTTGTTTTTAAAAGATAGTTTGAATTGATAAATTATATTGACAGTTTTAAATATTTAATTTAAAGCAATGAAGTGTTTACATTTTTTGTAAAATAAAAGTTTTTACGTAAATTTCATCGCTTATTAAACATTATTTTTAATGCAATTTTATATTAAATATAGTTAAAATATTATAGTTTTAATTTTATAAATTCTGAATGACATATGTTTTATTTATTGTATTGTTATTATTATATTTAATATATAAGATGAAAAAAAAATTATATAACTAGTTTGAAAAAATAAAATAATCATATTTAAGAGCAAAAAAATTTATTTAAAAATTTTTTTTATTATTACGACATTAGAAAATAAATGTCGAAACTCGATCACAATTAATTATTCTAAAAATATCCTTTCGAAAGGAATTTCTCTTAACAGCCACAAACATCTAACTTACTATTAATATGTATTATCAAAAGAGAAAAAAATAAATAATAAAAGTAAAAATACAATTTTAAAAAAGACAGCGTCATTCCAAATTTTAAGATTACAAAATTAAATCCCTATATTCGTCTAACTATATTTAATAGTGTGTATTAAGTACCTACAAGAACAGTATAGAAATAAAAATTAAAAATAGAACTTTTCAATAACTTTCATATCCGAAAAAAATTAAATAATTATATTGGAAAGCAAATGTCTAAAATATACTCGCAATTTTAATCATTTTTAAAACGCCCTTAAAAAGAATTTCTTTTGACAATCAAAAATTTTTTTAATGTAAACAAATCTGGTATATTTTTCTTCCTCTGATGCATTTTGGAAAAAAAAAAAAAAAAAAAAAAAAAAAAAAATTAAAAAGTACAATAAATGAAAACTGCGTCTTTCACGATTTAAAATAAAACTTTATATTCATTTAACCAGTGACATATACAAGGAGTATACAAATGCGACTACTGCATCTTTAATTATGAAAGTTTAGCAAAATGTAATAAAACTTGCTAAGATGAAATTTAAAAGGAACCAGAAAAATGCTTTTTTAGACATGTTTTATTTGGATTTTTTTTGTTTGTTTGTTTGTTTGTTTTTTTTGCAGAGACCATACAATTTTCCCAGCAAGTTTTCGTTATACAGACGTTTAGCATTTATTTACTGTTTATTGAGATACATTTAACAGACAATCTTCAATATTGCGTTTAAAAAAATGTAGTATAACCATGGAATTATATTTGTTAAGTGAAAAACCTGCTTAAAACGAAAAATTCACCAGTCCCATGCGATTCTACCTTAACGTTTTGACAGTATAATAGATGCTTTACCTGCTATAATAAAAACCTGTTTAAAGTGGAATGTTTCCGGTTCCTTAGTGTTCCATCTTAGAAAATTGTATTGTATTTCAGTTCTCTCCGAAATGATAAGTCTAGATATGCCACTGCAGTTAACCAAATTTAATAAATTGTTTTATTAACTAACAGTTTTAACAGAGCAAGGAAAAGGTAAAGAAACATACGCAAAAACTTTGTTTTGTAAAATTTTTAATTCTTGAAATAGGAAATAAATATGTACACTATCGATGCAATTGATTATTTCAAAAACATCCAAAAAGAAAAATTATTTGAAAAAAAAAAAACCCAAAAAAAACTTTAATTCAATTTTTTTTTTATTTATTTATTTTACATTATGTATTTTTGAAAAATATTCAAAAACTGCAATAAATGAAAATCACGTTATTCGCATTTTAAATTTATAAATTAAAGGATTATAAAAAATGTAACTATATTTATTATATTATATCAAGTCAATATAAAAGAGAAAATAATAATAAAAAAATACGCAAACTCTTATTACACAAAATTAAAAATACCTGATTTAATATACATATATACACTGACAATGTCAACAAATCATTTTAAAATCTTCCTTAAAGGAAAAAAAAAAAAAATTCCTTATCAGCTATAGAAATAAATCACATTAATAATAAGTTTTCTGAAAAAAAAAAAAAAAAAAAAAAAAAAGATATACCGTTTAAAATATTAAAATAAATCACTACAATTATTTAACAATATTTAATGCATTAAATAAGTTAATGATAACAACAGAACTACATTATATGTGTAAAGAAAAGAAAAAAAAAAAAAGGAATTTACGCAAAAACTAAACTTTGGATTTCAAAACAAATATTTAAACTGTCAGTGCAATAAATCATTTTTAACACACACACACACACACACACACACACACGTACAAAAAAAAAAAAAAAAAAAAATTAACAATTAAAACTATTTAAACACAGACATTACAATATATATATATTTTCATCTCCTATAAATTAATTTAAAAAAAAGCAAAAATTACAAAAAGTAAAAAATGCATCATTCATATTTTTAAGGTAAACTATTATGATCCTTTAACTATACTTCACTTTATTAACTAACTATACCAAAAAAACATTACTTTTAAGTAAAGTAAATTACACAAAAACTTTTTTATTAAAAAAAAAATTAAATCCCTGGATTATAAAATATATATCTATACTGTCAGTGGAATTAATCATTTTGAAAAAATCCCTTAACAACTTATGAAATCTATCTCATTATTAATATTGATTTAAAAAAAATCACATGACACCGCAATCAAATAAACAAAGTAGAAAAAAAATCTTCGATAAGCGAGAAAAAATGAATGAGGAGAGACAAAAAAAATAACCACTGTCTGGTGACATCTCATAAGAAAATCACGTGTTCATCAATCTTTATAAAAAAGCTATAATAAAATAACAATAGAGAAGAGCGAGCATTTAGTTATTTATTCTGCGAAATGATCATAATGTCGCAACGCCATTCGAAAATTGTAATAATACCGCTGCGTAAAACAAATAGACGGCATATTTAAATACACTGTATCCGTTGGCGAGCGACAAATAACTGCCAGACAGGGTTAACTTTACCTCATCTAGACATGATGGCTTGCTTGCACAGCCTCTGCCCGACCCAGACAGGGGTACTTCTCCGTCTGTGACACTCTCCGCCGATTTATTGCCCCCACAGCGCCCAATTATCCAAGTTCTCCGTTTGTTATAACTTTTAATATAATAAGATATCGATGTTTATTTCACTAGTTAAAAGCAGCACTCCAGATCACAGGTAATAAAGGAGTAATCGTCATTTAAAATCTGCAGGAGTTCCATACGGCGTGAAAATAGCGTCATAGTCTACGTCTCGACGCATCCGTTGAACAGCTGCGAAAAAACTAACCCAGACAAGCAAAAAAACCGCCGTCTCTGCTTCTGGCGCTCTTGATTATGTAATGAGGCAACTCCATTGGCAGGAGGAATACGCAATGTAAATATCAACATGTCTATGGTTGGTCTGAACTTCTTGGATTGTCACATGTGATTTTTATTTTTTTTCTCAATTTTAAACTTTGCATAAAACTAGAAACATTATAATATTCAATAAAATTCTTTGAAGTGTCCTTGAGAACAGGCGCAGATAACTGGTTTGCCTCGAAACCAAGGAAGCTACGACGACATGCGTTCACAATGAACATGCACGATAAATATTAGTTCGAGAGCCAGCTCATATGCTACCATCTGGTGTCGTCTGGGAAAACTACAGATTTATATAAGGAGTTTTACTTCCGGTTTATCTTTGGTAAATGCAAGAGAATTTCTGAGCGATTAATTTGTAAAATCACAGAGAAAAATTAATTTAAAAATTATTTGACGAGAAATTGGTAAAAGACATGTCTTTGAAATAATAATTAAGGAATTCGTTCATATATTTTTTTTTCATAATTAAGTAGCAAATGTTTAATACATTCTCTTGATAAATGCAGACGATTTTTTAAGTGATTATTTCAAAGAGAGAAAAAAAAAAAACAATAGAGAATATCTTCGTTATTTGAAAACTACTAAATATTTGACCTAGGTAGAGGTTATATCTAAGAATAATCATGCGCTAAATGAAGATTGGCTCCCAAATTTTCAAAAATAAATAATATTTTTTTTTAATACCTATCATTTATATCTCCTTAGCTAACAAGAAAGTTGAGAAGGAAAAAATCTTTTTCCAGAATTTCTTTAAAATGGCTTTTTTTTCTCTTTTGTAAAAATGCATTTTAAAAAAAATTAATCATCGTCATTATTTTTTATGAAGCTAAATTATGTATAATTAATTATGATAATCTAAATAAAAAGTTCAACTCATGTAATTTTTAAGTTTACACTTTTATTTAACTTAAATAATATCAACACGCGCTTAGATATATTTTTTTAACATTTTGCATCAAAATGTAACATAATATATTTTCGTCTGCGCTGTCTCGGACGCCTTAAATCGATAAAGTAAGGTCGATGAACTAACTGTATTGCCAATAGTAATATTTTTGGAAGTAAAACTTATCTTTAAAAAACTTAACTTTAACATGTCTAGAAATTTTAATTTAAAACTATTTTCCTCTGAACCCAGTAATAATGTTTTTTCTCAGTATTAAGTGGCGGGGGGGGGGAAGAGGGGGTTACTTAAAGCCCTACGATATAGAAGTTTGAAAATTTTTCATTGCATCTTTCAACGATAAAAAATTCAAAAGAAAAAAAATAAAGAAAGAATGTATTAATTGGATGTTCAGAATTTCCGATCATAATACTTTAGAAGAAGTGCCTTCAGTGAGGACTTCTTAAAGAAAAATGACCTGAATGTTCATTTTTATTTTAATAAAATTTTAAAACTATAGTATAGTTAGCAAGCGCGAGTAGTTCGAAAATCCATAGCTTTAAGCTCTTTATATACCCAAATCTTCACTCCTTCCAACAGGAAAAAAAAAAAAAAAGAAGAAGAAGAAGAAGAAGAAGAAAAGGAAAAAGGAGAGAAAAATTTCCTCAAAAAGATTTAAAGCTGTTCTTAAGTCAAAATTGGCAACTTTCTGACACATTTATTTTTAATATATTTTTGTTTGCTGGCAAAGTTCTCTTTATTCAACAACTTTTTAATCGAACTGTATTTTCTTTTTTTCGATAAAGGCAAAAGATCTTTCAGAAAATACTGTGAAACAGTGCATTTTTAACCGAATTTCCGTACGTAGTAAAAGACAAAAATTAAAATATAAATTGGTAAAGCCAAAAAAAAAAAAGAATTTGAGAGACAATAACCGCTTATAATATAAGAGAGACTGGGGAGGATTGACCCATTTTTTACAAAATTATTATTTTTATTTTTTTAAATATTGAACTTAGAATAAAATTTCATATAAGGTACCCTGGGGTAAGAACGCCACGTTAAGGTTCTATCAATTTTCACGGCTTAGTTTTAGATTGTATTTTTCAAACAAATATAGGATCTGATACAGCAACTCATTGACTATCTATATAAAATAAAATAATTTAACAGATATGTATTCATAAAATGTAATGGTGTTTTTTCTTGGCCAATGCTATTTGGCGTTAATACCCACCTATATGGGTAATAACGCCATGCAAACAAAACTATAAAATAAGATGGAATAATGGCATGTAGATTGCCCAATTCTAAAAATACAAACTCTACAGCTCTAGAAATTGACAAATTGCAATCTAAGCTATTGAAAATGTACAATTTTTTTGTGACTCTGAAAGAAAAAGAAAGCTGCGGTGGTGGCGGGGGGAGGAGGCAAAAGAATATCAGATTCTAAGCTACGTTTTGCTTAAAAATGACCATTTAAATAGAATTATTAGAAACATTGCACGGATTATTTGAATCAGTATTTATATTCCCATGTATGCATTCTATGCGATAGAAAATACTGATTTTTTTGTGAAAGTGAAAGAAAAAAGAGTGAGGGGGAGCTTGAACAGAATATAACACCCTGTGTCTCTCTTTGCTTAAAAAGTCCCGCTTAAATATGATTATAAGAAACATTGCATTGTTTTAACCATTCATAATGTAATATTTTAATCATGTGAAGTTTTATAATAACTAGAGTTATATGTAATAAATATTTTTGTTAAACCTTAACTGCTGTTAGCGTCTCACATACCGCTGAGTTTTTCAAGTTTCAGAGTTTAACTTGCAATTTTTAGTTTAACGATAGATACCGGGAAAATTTTGTTTCATTTGGAGTACTATTACCATCTCTAGAAATTTTTGAATAGCTGAATTTTATTTATAATAGTCCTGTATATAAGGTTCAATACAAAAATAATATTCTAAAAGTTAATTTAACATTTTATTCATCGTTAGATTAAGCGGTCTGACAGGCCGCTCATAGTAAGTTATGCGACAATTTTTGTCACAGCAGTTAAGGGTTAATACTATTATAGTAATCTGGTAAATAGTTTTTTAACCCATAACTCCACATTAATGCGGATTCTCCAAACACACAGTTAAATTGTCGACGTTTTAAAGAGCATGCTTTAATAAATTTTTAATAAATAGAATAAAATTTTTGATTAAAAATTTTATCCCAAAGTGCTCTTCTTCAATTTTATAAATAATTCATATGGTTATATATCATTATGTCTATATTAGCAACAAAATTAACCTTTAACTGCTGTTAGCAATCTGACTGAACACTGTACCCCCTCACCCCCCCCCCCCCCCCAAAAAAAAAAAAAAAAAAAAAAAAAATTAGCGTTTAACTTGTATTTTCCAGTTTAACTATAGTTACAACTGAAATTCTCTTTCGTTTGGAGTTCTCGTAATATTGTTAGAAATATTTGAATAGATTAAATTTAATTAGAATTAATTCTGTACAAAAAGTTTAGCGCAGGAACAGTATTCTATGATTTTTAATCATGGATCGCATTTTAAACTTTAACTAATGTTACCGGTCTCGTAGACCACTATTTTTCTTTTAATTTTTTAGTTTAACTTGTAATTTTCAGTTTAACTGCAAACACTACCGAAATTTTGTTTCATTTGGAATTTTAGTACTATCACCAGAGACTAAATAAGTGAATATTAAGTATAATACTCTTGTTTAAAAAGTTTAGTACAAAAACACAATCCCATGAGTTATTCCCGCCTTTTATTCATCTTTCAATTTTGTGGTCTCACAAACCGCATCACATTCATACGTTACAACTTCTGTCACATCAGTTAAAGGTTAAATTTATAACGTTTTGAAAAACCGAACGCTGTGAAAGCGGAAAGTTAAAATTTCGAACTCAATTGAACAATCCAGTGAAAATTTAATAGAAACCTGATTTTGAAGATGCTCGAATTTGAATCTCGAAAACATTTTGATATAGTTTTATTTACAAGAGTTAAAAATTATTTTTTACATTAGTACAAAAAAATAATAATAATAAATTAAAAAATAAAATAGAGAGATTATTTTTAAGTATTGGGCACCCCCCCCCCCCTTAATCTTACCATTTTAACAATGATGATAATGCTGTCCCATATTAATATATAAACCCCCTTCGGATATAGTTCGGCCACTGTTCGGTATCAACCGGGGTAATAACGCCAACCCCTGGCGTTATTACCCCGGGATACTTATTTCGCAGTAAATCCTAAACTACAAATTATCTCGAGAAGATATCTAAAATCTTCTGCAACAATTTGAAAGTACATGAAATACACTACAAATTTATGTAATAAACAAAGTATTTGTGGACAAAAAATATAGTCTTTAGATCAAAAAACTTATCTCGCAAATATTAGATCAAGCGTTAATTTTAGTTGCTTGTAAAAACAGTAAGACCTAAAAATGAAACAAATTAACTTGAAGCTGTTTTTTGCGATTGATATAACTCAAAACCCTTCTGCGCAGAGCACTTGGGTGTCATTTACCTAATTATTTCATAATTATGCAAAACATAAGCACTTGGCGTTATTACCCCAGGGTACCTTATCATTTTATTCGTTATACAGTCAGTTATTAAAATAAAATTGTGATATAAATACAATCTATAAAAAACATGCAAAATGATAAGATTCTCCATATATGCGAAACACTTAATTAACCCTTTCGGGTCTGGTGTACTATTAATATTACACGTCCTTTAATGTATTATTATTTTGTTTAAAAAAATAATTTTTCTATTATTTATCTGAAGTAATGTTAGTATATTTCTATGCATTTAATATATGACTTCATTTACGTTTATGCATTTAGTAATAATATTTATTATTATTATTTGCTTAATTCTCTGTGTGCTGTTTGCGATTCTTTCATTTTAAACATATATTTCACGCTTTAAATTCAAAATATAAGTTATTTTCCTAAAAGAATCATGTGTAATAAAGTTTAAAAAGTATTAGAAAGTTCTAATATAAGTTAAACCTTAATGTAATACAATATTTTCCAAACATCTCCGAAAATTCTTCCTAAGCCTACTCTGATATGAATATTAATTGAATCGTATGCAAAATAACAATATTCGTTATCTTTCAGACAATGAAATATTCGTTAAACACTAATTAATTTATTTGGATAGCTAGTATTAATGTTATTAACGTAAAAGTAGTTTTTTCTTAAAACTAAAAAAAAAAAAGAAAAAAAAAATGGACATGAAAAGATTAACCTTTTGGAGACGAGCGACACGTATACGTGCCGCAAAAGGCTTAAGAATCCTTGTTTTTCCTCACCAATAAAATTATACTGCAAAATTTGCCTTATTTAATCGGAGAATTTTCTCAATTCAATAAGCCAAAAATTTCTGTTTTTAAAAGCCGGTGACAGAACATTAATAATTCCGTAAAAGGCTCCCGTCGCGAAGGGGTTAAGGAAGCTATGACCATCCATCACATTGATTCTCCTTTTCAATCACCTCCTCAATTTATTCCAATCTTTGACATTCACCTCCTCAATTATCACATTTTACATTCTTCTATCTTTACAAGAAGAAGGTATTGGATCCGTGAAAATTTTCGAATACCGGTTTCCGACGGATTTACACGTTTTAGGGATCAGAGATTCCGAAAAACATGTTTTTACAAAATGCCTCTCTGTAAGTCTGTCAATCTGTACGTGACGTACGTTTTGTGGGCGCTCTTTCTCAAGAACTAAAGGACGGAATTTCACAAAACTTTAGACTCTGTTAGACCTTGATATAAACAGGACTTAATTAATTTTTAGTGTATATTACCCAACAAGTGGCACTGTTATGAAACCTTGTTCACGATTTCCACGATAGCTACGTATATCTTAAGAGCTAATGAACGGATTTTCATAAAACTTTAGATTCAGTTAGTTTTTGCTATAATATGGTTCTGATTAGAGGTCTGCACGGGCAGAAATTTCCAGGCTCGAGCCCGGCCCGATCAATAGAAAAAAAAATCGGCCTGGCCCGAACGAAAAAAACATTGGCCAGGCCTGGTCCGTTATTAAAGTTAAACTTTCGGCCCGGTCCGGAAAAAAATTTAAATTTCTGCCTGAACCCAACCCGGTCCAACTAAATTTTTACAGAACATTGATTTTTACTCTTACGGAAGAGTTCTGATAAAAAAAAAACTTACCTTAGTCCTTTTTTTTTTTTTCCAAATTTATACTCTCTATTTATGCAGAAGTGCCGTAGGCTGCGGTACTTATGCTTTTAATGAACCTTTCTTTGTTGTATGTAAATGCTTCAATTATCATTAGTATTAGTCCATATTCCATGTAATGGAGACATAAAAATCTAAAAAATGGTATATTTTAAAAGTAAAATCTTCTAAGACGGAATCGCATTGGAAAGAAAAAAAAATACGTTCGCTATTTAGAAGATGTAAATGTTTAATATATTTTTTCTCGGTATTACTGTATTCATTTTGCATGGATGAACAATTTAAAAGAATTTTAAAAGAAATTTCCAGTTTTCAGTTTAAAAGAAGAAAAGAAATTCGCCCCCCCCCCCATGTGTTTAATTGTATTTAAAGAACCTTACAAATCTGCGATTCTTCAAAAAAAATAAATTCTAATGTTTACACTCTAAATAAAAAGGAGTGGATAGTCACTCCAGAATAGTGAATACTCACTCTATCGCAGACTCAAAATATGCCCAACCTCTTTAGCGTGACTATTCACTTTGAGCAAAAATGGAATCATTGACTCTTGAATAGGAGTAATTCCTAGGAGTGAATACTCACTCCTAGGAAGTGAATATTCACTCTACACAGGGTTCAATAATCACTATTTTTGAGGAGTGACTATTCACTTTTGCTAAAGGAGTGCGTTTTTTTCACTCCTAGATGGAGTGAGTAATCACTTTTTCATAGGAGTCAATGCTCCTTTTTTTTTTTTTTTTTTTTTTTTTTTTTTTTTCTTTTCTTTTGCAATGAATTCCCTTTTTTTTATTGCTATTATGGGCATTTTAAAAGAATCGTGTCTTTTAGAACATACAATGAAAATAAATACAAACGTGGTAAAGATTGGAATAAAATACTCTATTGACAATATTTATTTAATCCAAAGTATGTAACATTAATTGAACTTTTTAAGGGAAAACGTAATTAAAGTTACACATGAATTAAATTAGATTATTGACAGAAATATACTATTTTATTCCAATCTTTCTCCTTGTATTTGCTTTCATTGGTAGTCCCATAAATATATGATAGTTTTAAAATGTCCATAAGCGCAAGTTATTAAACAGTTTTAAAATATTAAACATGCATTTTTTTTTTTTCAGGTACCCATTAAGTTTTACATATTATTTAAATAAATCCATAATGATCGTTACCTATGTTTTTTTTTTTATGTGTAATTAAAATCTTATTTCTGAAAAATATATATTAATACAAGCCGTATTTATAAAATGACATGGTAAGTCATATTTAATTTCAATTTTTTATTCCCGTATATAGAGTAGATGTGCATGTAGTACCTGCCGGCGAAGACACTCACGAGCTAATGCTAATCCTATGGGGAGAGATTTTTCTAATATCTCGTTTGCATTTTGACATTTTATTTATTTATTTATTTTGCATTTAATAGCTGAAGTTCGTCTCTATATGGCATCTTTTTTACTTTTTCGATTTCGGTTGCAGATATTTTTATAAAGTTTCTTTTACTTTCAAAACCGGTACCAAAAATGAGAGTGTTATTTAAAAAAAATATCTGCAGACAAAATTGAAAAAGTAAAAATAAACAAATATTTAAGAGAGAAAATGTGTTTTTAACGACTTCTGTAACTTAAGTGTTTTTATTTAAATGGTGAACGATTAAGCCCTATAAGCCCCTCTTTGACTGTGCCCTTAAACATTTTTTTCGGCTTCATGAGTGGTTTGATTGCCAGATTATAAAATAAGCAAAACATAGATTCATTTTTAAAAAATAATAATAATAATAAAATGAAGAAGATGTTGAAATTTTATAAATCACATTAATATAACTTAAAAACAGCTATTTATAAAAATTTTGGTGTCATTACATTTTGGTAAGTGCAATTTAAAAATTAAAATTGATTACTTAAGTTTTTAATTAAATCAAAATATTTTATGCACTATAAACATTACCGTAATTGCTTTTTTAACAGTGCCTATATGAGGTGTACATTACAGGAAAATGACTACTTAAGTATTCCAGTAATGGACACTCCTCTCAAAATCTTAAAAATTAATGAAATTTTATAAACGACATTAAATACATAAAATTCAAAGCTTTCTTCAACTACAAAAACAAAAAATTGCAAATTTTGCAATAAAATAAGGAATACATAAATTTATTAAATGAAGCCAGCCCTTAGTATGATTTTCAATGAAAACACGATTTTCAATGAAAAACAGTGAAACTTAAAAACATTATTTTGTGCTTCCTGATTGGTTTAATTAAGAGTGTCAACAATAGTGCTAAATTATAAAATATGCAAAGGCGAGTTACGAAAAAAAAAAAAAAAAAAAAAAAAAAAAAAAAAAAAAAAAGAAAGCTAAATTTTTATTTGTTATTATTTTTTTTTTATATATAAACCAAAAACATTCGGGTGTGTACATTACTGCTACATCTACCCTATAGTATTCTATGAATGTGAGTTAAAGTTTTATAAAAAATATACTCATGTAGGAAAAAGAAAAATTAAGAAAATATAAAATAAAAAAAATGACTACATAAGTGTTGAATTAAGATATTTTTCTCCGGGAGGGATATTTCTGGCTCCAGGAGGGGGGACATTATAGAGCTCCGGGGAGGGAAATTGCCCATTTTGACCATTGAAAACACAAAATCTCAAAATTTCCGGGGGAATTTCAATGCTCCGGGGAGAATACCTCCCCCGAGATACCCTCTGAATTCAACACTGCTACATATGTTTTGTTCTTACTGTTGGAAAAAACAATTTTAATGAGTTATTTATCACTAATAAATAAATGTCATCTAATATAAGTCATACTACAAACTTTTAAAATTACTAAAGCGTTTTATTCTGTTAACAACAGGCATAAAATACCAATCTTTGCGTCAGCGATTTTTCTTTTTTTTTTTCTCCGAGCACATAGAGATAGAAGACAACTTCCTGTGTAAAGTAAAACTTTTAACTCAACATTCTAGAATTTACTTTTGGAAAATAAAAAGTTGAAATTAAAATTGACTTACCGTTTTTTTATGTTAAATATTATCCCTTGTTTGATGAATAATAATCCTTTGTTTGATAAATAAGATATGTGCAGTGCAACATCTTCGTCACTGAGTATTAATGGAGTATTATTGCTTTTTGCTGAATTATTTGTTCTCCATTTTGACTCCAGATCAAGAAACTTAATCTATGTGGATTATTTTGAATCACAAGCTATCAGAGTATATCATTCCAAGATCGAAATTTAAACTACTTTTCGGTCTTAATAATACAAATTAATGATCCACATTTGTAGACCGAGGAAACGAAAGTGGGACACATAATGGACACGATAAATTGGCGGAAACATTTTTATCATCACAACTGAGAAGACGATTTCTGATTGGCTGATGCGTAATACATATCTAAGTCACTTTTTAAGAGTGACCGTTGACTCTATCGAAGGAGTGACACTCATTTTTGAAAACGAGTGCGTTTTAATAGCAAATAAGCGTAATTGTATAGGTTATATTATAAAATGTAGTTTTTGAAAAGTAAGAATTGACATATTTTGGTACTTTTCAGTGTTTTACTCCATGTATTGGTTCAAAGTTGAGCGGGGATTTTTTTCAAGTGTATAATGCCGGGCTTTCACTCTCGTTAACGGAGTGAGATTTTTCACTCTCGACCATGGAGTGAGATATTTCACTCTCGACAACAGAGTGAGATATTTCACTCCTTTTTAGGGAGTCGGAAATTCCACTCTTTAAAGAGTATATTTGTATAAAGTTCACTCTAAAAAGAGTGAAAATGCAAATCACTTCTACAAAAAGTGAGCTTTTCACTCCTCCCAGTTTTAGCGTGTAGTTGTAGAATAATGACGACTTAAAAGTATGTGCCTTTTTTGCAAAAATTTTTGGACCAAGCCAAATTTTACTGATTTTTGAACAGACTTGGCCACGTTGAGAAAAAGATTTTCATACGGGATGATTCAAACCGAACTGATTATTTTGGTCCGTGAGGACTAGGAAGAATGAAATCAATCTCGGCTTCGTACGGAAAAAATAAGTTAGGCCCGGCTCGATACTCCAGAAAAGTAAAGCATGAGCCCGTCCCGGTCCGAAAAGATTAGTGACAAGGCCAGGCCCAGTGTGACCCGAATACCGTTAAGAGAAATCAGCCCAAACCTGAGCCGCGGACCCTGCTAGGGCTTCGGGCCGAGGTGCGGCCCGTGCGGTTCTCTAGTTCTCATTACGTTTTGGTGTAAATCGCATAACAGGTGGATGCTATGCGGTATTATTATACTTCCTAAATAAGGGAGCCTGCCAATTGGATGTGTTTGTGAGCAAAATGAATTTAAAAATGAGTCATATTATTAGCAGTTTGGATTCAAGATTTTTTCCTCAACTCCTTTTTTTTCCTTTTTGCTATAAGAATTCGTCTTATCAAAAACTTGTCAGTATAAAAGTTGTAGTTAATGAGAAGATGTATAAAATATTTAATGGGATTTAATATCTTAAGATATGACGAAGTTGTGTTTTTTTTTTCTTCTTCCACAACCCTCCCCTTTTTTTCAATAAGAGTTGTTCATATCAAAAACTTGTAAACTCAAAAAGTTACAATAATATTAAGAGCTTTTATAAAAAAATTAGTTAAATTTAATATCTTGAGCATTGACATAGTTATGAATTTTTAACTTCCAAAAACCCTATTTTTTCGCCCCTTGAGCCCATTTTTAAATTTATCAAAAATCTGTCATGCATAAACTTTTGGCCTACTTTAAACTGATTCGATATCTATTTTAATTATGAAGTTATTGGATTGTTTCGGTTTTCACAAAACCGCTCTCTGTTTCTAACCTCTTAGTCCGATTTTGTCCATTAACGAATATGATCGAGATTTTATACCCCTTGATTTTATGTATCAGTTTGGAGGAGATTGGAGCAGAATTATAGAAGTTATCGTGTCCATAAAAAAGTGATATATATATTAAAATTACCCTATATTTCTCTTAATTTAGATAAACTGCTTAATTAATTGCTTATAATATTCTGTTTACTTAGCATTCCTTGATAATGCCTAATTGCTTTAATTCGCAATTCAAATTGTGGCTTACTAATTGTAAATGCATTTTTAATTTAACAAGTAAGTTATCAAGTTAAACTATCCATATTGATATTATATTTTTTATTTAGATTTTAAAATATATTACTAATTCATCTTTAGCTGATTAAGATTAAATTGTAATGATAACGTGTTATTGAAAATTTACAATGAATATAATTTGCATGTAAAGAAATTTTCATCCGTTTATTAAAATAATTTATCCAAACGTTCGGTAGATGGCGCCTTTAAATATTTTTTAAAATCCCTCTTCTTGAAAACTTTTATCCTAATTCTATTTAAAACTTTTTATCACATAATAATAATACATTATTTCTATTAATTTGTATAACATGCTTTGTTTAATATTATTTTAATAATTCAATACTATTAATAATAGCTATTTTTAGTTAAAATAATAATTACATATATTTGGTTTCTATTATTAATCTCTTGAAAATATACTCTTAACTGTATTTCATCTCTTAACTGTTAGTGAAATGAGCTTGTACATTTGAATTTTTTTCCCACATGTTGATGACTGTACTCTGTAAGTTTTTCTCTTTTCTCATTCTATTTTTAATGGTCTAATATATCTCTTGTTTTTTCATTGACTTAAATCTTGAGGATACGATTAGTCGGGTAATATAGAAATCATTTTTACGATTTTCCTGATTTCAAATCAGAAATTAATCGTAATTGTTGTGTCTACATGGTATTACCCTTGAGAACGACCCCTGTACCGCAATTTCCATTAATATTTGTTATTGTTCCAATATTGTATCCTCTTGCCTTGTTTTAAATTGTTATGTGTTGGGTTATTCCATATTCATAGTAGATGTTGAATTGTAGTATCATATAATGTTTACATATATGTATGTATGTATATATATATATATATGTATGTATGTATGTATAAACGTTTTTACTGATGGTAGTTTTGGGTCTAGGGGTTATGATCAGTGTAGATCAGGAAAAATTTAGGAGCGGCCCCAATATTCGTATTTCATACGAAATCTACCTAAAAGATGGTAATTTTGGATTTGTTTTTCATATTTAAGTCAAAGTTAAAAAAAAAAAAAAAAAAAAAAAAAACATCGTGACAACGTTTAGATATGATTTAATTTCATCGCTAATATAACCTAGTATAATCAAATATTATTTCTTATCCAATAGTGGTTGAGGTTAACTTTGCGAAAGCATTAAACTCGAACACAAAATGAAATTTGGCTTTCAGAAAATTTAGTATAATCTTTTAAAGATGAAACTTGTATTTTGTATTTGAAAATTTTCAGAGTTGGAATATGGAAAAAGGGTAATATATATATATATATATATATATATACACACACACACATATATATATACATATATATATATATATATATATATATATATATATAGATTAAATTGATATATGGATTTGTGCCCCTTTAATATCTCATAGACTCCCGGCGAAAGTCCCGATTTGTCCATGCGATATTAAGGACCCACAGCAGATTCCTAAAGTTCTTCTGTAAGGCTGTTTTTAAATCAAAAAGTGCAACTTTATGACATAAGTTTTAATTTATTTCTATTCAGTAACTCATGAAACTAGCAGGTGCTGTTGTTCAGAAACTATCTAATCACATTCAGTTTCCCGTTTTTTTACAAACACAATAGATTTTTCGGAAAATAGTATTAAAATGAGCGTTTTGAACTTTCTTTTCAAGCGAGAAAAGAAAAATCAGTCCAAACTGAAGTGAAAATCGCTTTGTCACGTGATCGAAATCGCTTATAACTCTATAAGTAATTTATGGATCAAAAAACAGAAAACTGAGTTCGATTCCAGATCGTTGCCATGCTCAGACTTTGCAATTTTATATCTTTCTGTTAAAAAATGAATTTGTAAATGTGTCAAAACGTTTTCCGCTTGTTGAGCAGAGCAGTTGAGAACAGCCCAAGGCCGTAGCCAGAGGGGGGCCAGGTCGGGAGAAGCCCGACCTGGAAAAGGTTTTGCCCTACCTAGCTCAAAACTGTATATTAAATTTCTAAAAAAGAAAAAAAAGGGACAAAATGTTAAATTTATATTTTTCCACTTTTTAGCCAACCTAAAATGAAATTCGAAATTCCAAACATTTCATCACTAAGCATTTCCTTTTAAAAAATTGTTATTAATACAACAATGAAATTCCATTTTTATTTCTTAATGCCAGATTTCACATTTATCTATGAAGCTTTTTTCTCTCTCTTTTTAACAGACCTCTGCCAGAAATAAAAGAGTTCTGCATTCCTCGCTTTTCCGCTTAGTAGAAATTGCCCCACATCGCTGCAAATTAAACAAATCTGGATCAGCTTGGTAAACGAAAAAAAAGTGACCGGGAAAAAAAGTGACATAAACTACAAAAGCGGAAAAAAAGGTGACACAAAAAAAAGCTACCGGAAAAAAGTGACAAGGAAAAAAAGTTACCGAAAAAAAGTGACAAGGAATTGATTTTGGGGATTTATTATTGATTTTGGGGATGCATTCATTAAGTATAAAAGGGGAATCGGGGGGGGGGACACAAAATTTAGGTAAATGGGTTTTTCATGCTGAATTAACTGTTTTGGTTCAATTTTTGGATATACGTTCATCCTGAAAAGACGCTTGCCTGATTAGTTTTGGGGAGGGACGATTACCCCCCTCCCCCCATCCGTCCTCAATTAGATGAATGGGTTTTTACGCAGAATTATCCAACGTGTGTCAAATTTGCATATAAGATCTTTTCGATAAGGCTTATGTATAGTATAAAATGCCTGAAGAGATTCTAGGAGTTTAAGGGTTAAGTATAGAGGGGGAACGGGGGATAACCTTTCTTAAATTAAATTAATGGCTTTTTAGACGCATAATTATCCAATTTGCTTAAAATTTTGGACATAAGTTCATTATGATAAGACGTATGTTAGATTAGTTATGGGTTCTTCTGCTTATTATAAAGGGGGGGGGATGAGCAATTATCTCCCCTTCAAACTAGATAAATAGGTTTTTATGCAGAATTATCCCATGTATTTCAATTTTAAATATAGGTTCTTTCTGGTAAGGTGAATTCCGGAATAGTTTTAAGGATTTAATGGCTAAATATAAAGGGGAGATGGAGGAAACCCCTCTTAAATTAAATAAATGGCTTTTTATGCAGAATTATCCGAATTGCTTTGAATTTTGGACAGGGGTTCATTATATAAGACGTATTTCTGATAAGTTATGGGGTTCTATTGGTAATTAAACAGGAGGGCGGTTGATTACTATCCCCACCTTAAATTACATTAAAAAAATTATGCACACTTATGCGATGTATTTCAAATTTTGGATATAGGATCTTTCTCATAAAGTGAATTCCTGAATAGTTTTAAGGGTTTAATGGCTATGTATAGAGGGGGAACGGGGGATAAACCCCCTTAAATTAAATAAATGGCTTTTTACGCAGAATCATCCGATTTGCTTCAAATTTTGGATGTATATTCATTGTAAGAAGGCGTATCTCTGATTAATTATGGGGTTCTTTTGCTAATTAAATAGGGGAAGCGGGCGATTATTCCTCCACTCTTTAAATAAAATAAATTGTTTTTTTTTCTTTCACAACTATCCAACGTATTTCAAATTTTGGATATAGGTTCTTCCTGATTAGTTTTAAGGGTTTAATGGCTAAGTATAGAGCGATGAACAGGGGATAACTCACAATTAATCAGGTCTTCGCCTTATCATAATGAACGCACAATCAAAATTTGAATCAAATCAGATAATTCTGCGTAAAAAGCCATTTTTTAATTTAAGGGGGGGGGGGGGTATCGTCCGTTCTCCCACTGTTTACTTAGCCATTAAACCTTTAAAATTATTCCAGGATTCACTTTATGAGAAAGAACATATATCCAAAATATGAAATATATCGGATAAGTGAGCATAAAAAAAATATCTAATTTAAGGGGGGGGGGGGGGGGGGAATAATTTTTAATTGGCAAAATAACCACATATGTTATCAGGAATACGCCTTATCATAATGAATCTATAATCCAAAATTTGAAGCAAATCCGATAATTCTGTGTAAAAAGTAATTTAATTTAAGGTGGATTTTATTCTATTCCCCTTCTATACTTAGATATTAAATCCTTAAAACTATTCAGAGATCCATCTTATCAGAAAGAACCTATATTTAAAATTTGAAATACATGGGATAATTCTGCATAAAAACCTATTTATCTAGTTTAAGGGGGAGATAATTGCTCGCCCCCCCTTTATAATAAGCAGAAGAACCCCATAACTAATCAGAGATACATCTTATCTTAATGAACCTATGTCCAAAATTCTAAGCAAATCGGATAATTATGCGTAAAAAGTTATTAATTTAATTTAAGAAAGGTTATCCCCCGTTCCCCCTCTATACTTAACCATTAGAACTCCTAAATCTCTTCAGGCATTATATACTATATATAAGCCTTATCGAAAAGAACCTATATGCAAATTTGACACACGTTGGACAATTCTGCATAAAAACCCATTCATCTAATTGAGGACGGCTGGGGGGGGGGGGGTAATCGTCCCTTCCCAAAACTAACCAGGCAAGCGTCTTTTCAGGATGAACATATATCCAAAAATTGAACCAAAACAGTTAATTCAGCATGAAAAACCCATTTATCTAAACTATGACCCCCCCCCCGATCCCCCCTTTGCCTTTCATACTTAACCAATGAATCCCCAAAATCAATAATAAATCCCCAAAATCAATTCTTTGTCACTTTTTTTCCGCTTTTGTAGTTTGTCACTTTTTTTCCGGTCCCTTTTTTTCCTAGATTCGATTAGCTTATATTCCTAAAGATTGCTTTTTTGCACGATTGTCACCATACGAAATTTATCGTTAGAAAGCCGGCTAAAACCAAAGGATTCTGAAATTGCTGTGAACCTGTTTAGAATATTATTTTCTTAATTTGAATTCGTTATACTTGACAGTTAGTTGTTGTTACTTGTAAACTCTAAACGATTACAATAAACTGTAAATGTCACGCATTAGGAATTTTCTCTCTTTTGTTGTTGTCTCTTTGCTTTGGGAAGAGAGTTCTTTTAAAAAGAGGCCGTGTACACATATGTTTCACCCAACTTCAACTGAATTCGAGAAAATCCTTTCTTTTCTTTCTTTCTGTTGTTTATTGACAATATCTGTGCCTCTGAAGAAACTTTAAAAAATTCACTCTTTCTTTAGAAATTTCTCATATTTTAAGAGAAAAGAAATCCCTAAAATTGCAATATATGTAATTGATGAACTACTACTACGTATAAAAGACTAAATAAACGGTCAAGTGAGAGTTTTACTCACACTCAAAGGGCTCCGTAATTAAACCTATGTATTATAAGTCCCTTCGGGACGAGCAACTGGTATATGCGCCTCTTAAAATTCTCAGAATCCTTCATTTTTCTCACCAGTTATTTTTTTTTAATTGTAAAGTTTACACCTCTTTAATTGGAGCATTTTCGCGATTCAAATACAGAAATTTTTCTGTTTTGAAAAATCGGTGATTAAAGATTAAAAATTAAGCAAAGTGATCTCTATGCAAAGGCATCAACTGTATTTTAAAAAGAAAATTGTTGCTGAAATTTGTAAAAAAAACTATTGAATGTAGGGTTAATTATAGCATTCTAGAAAAGTGTGAATGAGTATACAATAAAAGTTCAAAGTGATAGGAAGCCTAAATAATATTAAATATTGCTATTCTGTATAACACTTTTTTTTAAATCTTATCCTTATCTATTTGTGAGAAACTTAAATCAGTACTGAGAATAAAAGGTAGTATATATTTAAACTTAATTTGGCATTTCATAAAACTAAATTCAGCGTAATAATAACCAGGGTTGCAAAAAAGCCGGCTAAAATTAAAAAAAAAAGCCAGGCCGGTGGCTTTTATTGGTTTTAGCCGGCTTTTTTTTTTTGGCCAAAATTTACTTTGAATTTAATAAATTTATTAAAATAAAAAAATTGGGATTTTATTTTAATTATGATTTATTATGAGAAATTGGGTTATAACCCAATTTTTCAAAAATGAAGACATTAATATTAGAATAACATATTGATGGAGTTGCTAGTAATTTATAGTCAGAATTGCAAATATGTCAGCTAAATTATAAAATGCCCATGCCAAATGCTTTTTCCGATTTACATTAATTTTTAATCTAACCTTGTTTTTCCATTTTTATTTCTTTATAAAATTAAAGAGGACAATGGGTACATAGTTACATGTTTTATTACTCAACTAATTTTAAGAGTTATTAAAATGTCATGTTTTATTCCCTATAAACATTTAAAATCATACAGATAAAAAAATCACAATTTCTCACTATTGAAAGTAATATTATGAATTATGCATATTTCACAATACATTATATTTCACAATTTATTTCAGTATTCTCAATTAGCATATGCATGAATATATTCATGCAAGACGGCATATAAGCACTTTTAAATAACAAAGAGCTAGTCAAAATTTTAATTCAACAAATTTTATTCAAACATTTTTTGTTGTTGTTTAAGTATATATAATTATGTATAAACTCACCTCAAATACTGAATCCTTCCTTATTTGTCTTTCAACATTGTTCATCTATGACGTAATCTTTACATATTGACTTGAAAAATGTTTCCACGAATGCTTTGATGTTACATTTTGTCATAATTCAACTAAATATAATTCTTAAGAATGTGTAATATAAGTAGAACTATGAAATATAGAAGTTTAAGACACATTTTTTGTTATATTTTCTTTTTTCCAAGATTTATACATTTTTTTGGACATAATGCCTTCACAGTTGACTTCTAGCAGTTATAAAGACTTACTTATTTGAAAAATTAAATAGAAATTTATAACTTTTTAGTAGTAAATAATTAAAAATGTATTAAAAATAAATCAATCCAAATTTAATATGGATTTGATACAAATTAACACTTAAGCCGGCTTTTTTTAAGTGGATAAAACTAAAAACAGCCGGCCGGCTTTTTTTGGCCTGGCTTAAAGCCGGCAACCCTGATAATAACCTTTTCTTTTTCCAGTGCAGCTTACACAAAACCCTTGTTTAATGTTTGAACTTGGCATTGTGTTAAAGGAGTTCGCAAATTTTCAAAGCTGCTTTGGTCTATAACACGTTTTTCCAGATAGGTTTATAATTAACTTTTAAATATACAAGAGTCGTAGTGAGTAACACACTCAATATAAACCAGTCGCGAACTCCATACTATTTTCAAAAGGTTTGCATGCACAAAATTTATATTAAAAAAAAAAAAAAATAGACATTTTAATACCAAAAACTTTGTTGCGTAGGGGCCGCTATATACCCGTTTAGAAAATGCTTTGCATGAAAGAAAGCAAATAATACTTAAAAAAAAAAAAAAAAAAAAAAAAAAAAATCCTGGTATTAAAATGGATGATTTTTTTTTCTTATGTGCATGAATCCTAATTTATGTGATTAATTTTAATTAAATAAGTATATTTTCAAAAGTATGAACTTTATTGCTTTTATACTGCAACTAGGTATTGCATTACACAAATATATTGTTTAAAATTATTATCCGGGCTTTAAAAGCTGATGGTATGCAGAGTACGCCACCACTCATTATTTAGGTCCAAACCACCCCTGTCTTTAAGGGTTAATATCCCGGCTAATTATCGAAGATTTTTTTCAAAAATCACTATCAACACTGCTTTTATACTTCTGCTGCGATAGGTACCTCCAATGTTTCTCAATAACTTTGCTCAATGTCTTCGAATCTTAATTTGTGTGTAACAGAAAAAGGTTCTTTTCTCAAAAACTGCTATCTAGAGTTTTTCTGCAAGGTTTAAAGTAACATAACCACTATTTTTTTCATAATTTTTGTATCAGTAGATTTGGAATTAGATGGGGGAGGGGAGTACATACTTTTCAACTATATTTTCGATTATATCTCTGAAAGTACTGTACCTAAAACCAAAAGAAATGTATTTTTGAGTTCAGCGTAACGAAAGCTTCCACAAGTTACCCCACACAATATACAAAGAATAGATTTTTTTTTGGTAACTTAATTAATACCCACGACCTTGTAAATTTTTAGTAATCTGTGAATATGTGGGTCAATAGATTTTATTATTTTTCCCAATTTGAGCTTTCCGCATTTTATAGTTTTTGAGTAAAATGGCTGTGACGGGCAGACACGGGAGTGATCTTATAATGATTCCATTTTCACTTTATAAGTACGGAACTCTAAAAAAATGAAGAAATAATTTGCCACCCCTAGAAAAAATTTTGCCCTACCTGACAATATGGTCTAGCTACGGGCCTGGAACAGCCTTAACCACATTCCTCCTTTTGGGAGCTTCGCGTACCAGTATTAGAGAACTCGTGTACGACAGTTTGTGATATCCTGATTTATCGGAAAAATTCGACATTTTTCTTTCTTGCAAATGAATGTGGATGCTCAAGCAGACATGAATGGAGAAGGGACAAAGTAAAGTTTTATCCTAGGTTTAGAAAATTTGTTTCAACCCGATAACTTATTCCTAGAACAGCGCACGACTGTTGATACTTTGACCCTTCTTCGAATTCTACATGAACGAAGTCACGGTTCACTGCCAACAGTCTAATATCATTCAAAGAAAATAAACTTAAAACGTTTAAGAAACATTTTAACTAACGATTCTTTTAAATTATCAAAACTTTTATGCAAGATAACTTATATTAAAATAAATAATTCTATATATATCCAACATTTAAAAAAAAAAAAAAAAAAAAAAAAAAAAACATTATTATACCTGAACAGAGCTTCAAACAAAAAACAACGATGAATGTTTGATTATTTAAAAAATAATGATGGGAGCTGTTTTCTCCCTTTAATTGGGAAAATTGTGGTTTCTAAAGTTGAAAAGTACTTTTCAACTTTAGATAAACTATTTATAGTTGTTGTCCTCGGTTCGTTCTTCGTCGACTTAAACAGACATTTGCTCGTTCAAAAATAGTAGAATAAGCGATATCACTTTTTGTAAAATAATAAACACACTCAGTTATTTTGCGTTTTCTGAAAAATTTCCAGTAATATATACAGAGTGCAATGTTGGGTACATACAAGGTGCAGTTTTGATAACGTCCACGCATGCGCAATGAAAAATTATTTAGTAAACCTGCTCATTTTTCATAAATTTTTCACTATTTTTTTTCATTCTGATTAGTATTGTGTACAATGTTGTTTATCACATATTCACAGAAAATAACATTATTTTATATTAAGAACTCTGCAAATTATAAACAAAAAAACTTGAAAAAATTTGGGACTGTTTTTATAAAATCCTTAATTTCTATACGAGTGTATATGCTATCCGCATAAAAATGAACACAATTTATTTCAATAAGCCACTTAATCATAATCTGCTGTTTGAACGTTTTATCTACATTATTTTTGACAGGGTCATCCAAAAGATATTCGTTCTTTTTCAATTTGTTGACTGTCCCCAATAAGATTTTGAAAAAAAAAAATACTTCGCTAAAATGTATGACATGTACTACATTGATGGAAATTGAATTATAAAAACACGGTTTTTTAATCATAATATTCATAAAATTAACTAAAAATGAATGGAATTTCATACATTATACATGCTATGTACAGCAAATAATTTAGAAAAATAATATTTCATACAAATTAATAAAATAAATCATAACACCAAAAATTAGATTTTAGCAACGTAAAAACATGGAAATTGATTTATGAAATGTCACATTTAATTGAAATTAATTATAAATAAAGTCGCTTTTATTCATTAGAGTTTCTTTTATTCTAGATGGCATTGATAAAACAAGATTTTGGAAACATTTCTGATCAATTAGTGTCCAGTTTTGACAGATTGAGGCTTTTAAATCTACAAGTGATATGTACTATACCCAATTTGCATAAACCATTCGAACAAGCTGTCCCCAAACGTTTTCGATGGGGTTCAGATCAGGACTAATACGTGGATGATCTAAAAGAACAATATTCTGTTCGTCAAACCAATCTTTCATTGTATTTGAAATGTGAATACTTGCATTATCTTGCATGAAGATGTAAACCATAATATTGCTATGCAAATGGAAGAAGAGAATTTTCTAAAATTAAACTATTATCAAAAGAGTTCTGACAACCGTTTAAAAACACAATTTCACTTTTACTATCATAAGCAATCGCTGCCCAAATCATAAAACGTTCTCTACCAAAATTTCTACTGAATATAGATTTCGGTTCTCTTTTGAGATCACTCCAATAATACCTCAAACCATCTGGGCCATCCAAATTAAATATTTTTTCGTCAGGCAAAATGATTTTCTCCCAATTATCACCCATCGCGATGTACTTCTCGCAATATTGCAAACGCATCTGCTTGTGACGCAGAAGTAACTTTGGATACGCCTTCATTTCCAACCATATCAAGCTCCGTGAAGTGAAGAATGTAAAATTTGTTTAACTCTTCTAGAAGTAACAGACATGGATAGATCTGCACACATCTGCTTTGAACTGTGATCAGCTTTTGATGTAAGTTGAAGAATCCGAATTTTCTGTCTCTTTGCGTAAACGTGGATTATCATTTTTGTTAAAAAATTTGCCATAATTTGCTGGATCTTATAGTAATCTATCACACCAACAGATCTTTTAATTAATTTAGCAATTTCTGGGAAAGACTTTCCACATTCTAAATATGCGTCGATTTCACCTCTTTATTCCTCAGACAAAATCTTTCGTTTACCCATCGTGAAAATTGTAAGCGAAACATATTGCTTTCACTGTACAACGCTTTCTATGTCTACTCTGCAGGTCACTTTACCTTGTTTTATGCAATTTTCTGTCACATTGCTTTGGGATAACCAATGAAATGTGATATTTCATAAATCAATTTCCATGCTCGCATATAGAGCCCATCAGTGTGACGTCACAGACAACTCAAACCCACATTTCCATGGTAACTGAGTCAATACAAACCGAGAGAGTTTAGAGTGTGCTAGAGATGCCATCAAAAAGGCTTTCAATATGAAATCAGATATCGTTCAAAGGCTGAATTCATTGAACTGTCTGAAGTTTTAAAAGCGATCCGCAAGTGTTTGGACCGAATTGTAACTTGTTTAAATCAGTTTCAGGATTGAATTTTTAGCTTCACAATAAAACAACACATTTCATCTCTATCTTTTCTGAACTCTGTGGTTTGTTTTGAGCCAATTTCTGGAGTTGTGACGTCACTTCTCTATTACGAAAATTTAATTTTTGACTTTTTGTTTATGTTTAATATTATGTGTGAAAGTTTATTTTTGAAACAGATTTGTCATATGTACTATGTATACCAATAAAATGTCATTCATTTTTAATGAATATTATAGACGTTTTTGTAAAAAAAACCGTATTTTCATAAATCAATTTCCATTAGTGTATTTTGTTTGCACACTTAAAATTTCAGAACAATTCATCGCGTATATTTCTAGATATTTAACAAAACGTCTAAAATCGCAAATGTCAAGATTTTTTTTTGCTGGCACTGTATATATATATATGTATATATATGTATATATATATATATATATATATATATATACATATTTTTTTAACAATGCCACAACATGAATATTTACCTCATTTGAAACTTTTTGTAATTGGAAGTATGTGTCTACTACCATCGTTGAGAAATTAAAGGTCGGCGATAAATAACATGTTGCACCCTGTATACTTGATTGCACCAGATAAGATTTGGAAATAAAGAACTTGAATGCTTCATTAGAAAAATGCTTGGATTTTCAATTAATTGCTTTTAAATTAATTAAATTTTTAAATTTTGATGAATTGATATATTATACAGGGTGTCCACTATCAAAGGTGGCCAATGGCTAATTTCTAAACCGTTAGTCATAGACATATACTTCCAATTGCAAAAATGCTTTAAAAAGGGTAAATAATTGTTTTTCAAGTTATTTAGGCCAAAAATTTCTTTTATTAAAAAATTACGAAAATAAAATTTTTATACGGTCCCCCGGTCCTACAAGTGATATTTAGTAAATTTTTACAACTACTTTAACAAGTAATGCAAAAAAAGTCCCATTCCTCTGCGATTAAAACTAACCGAGTAGTAGCTGTTTAAAATTGAAGCATCTTTTTTGCTGCAAATTAGGGGTCAATCACAGATTTACTGGAAATAAAAATAAACACAAGATATAAAATTTAAAATTAAACATCGAGAGTAAAATAATTTTTACAATATTATTTTATAATTCATGTTGATGATTATATATTAAAGTAAAATTTGTACTAAAAATATAAGTAAAAAAACAACAGAAAGTTTGTTAATTTAAATTATGAAAAGCAATAGTCACAATTCGTTACAAAATGACATATATTTAAAATTCTATTAGATTACTTAACCTAACAGAATTTGGTGTAGTCCTATAAAAATAAATAAATGGTACGCACCTAAAATTGTATTAATATTACATTGTCATTGGATTTAAATAAGTGTGCAAATTGAACCTCGATCAGATATTTGGAAGTGAGTTAAAATTTAAATAGAATTTTTTATCTTGGGAAATATATATACGAACGTTTTGAGCAAAACAAAACTTATCAAAATAACACTCTTTTAAAAAATAAAATCACGATTTACCAAAATTTATTTTCTCGATAAAGAAAGTTTTAAAACTTACATCTTCAACTATTTTAACCAATCTAGAAGTTAATTAATAAAAATTAACACTACCGTAAAACTTATTTGGTGGTAGCACCTTCAGTTAAATTGCTTTAAAAATATTTCTTTATCTCATTTAAAACATTTTTGTAATTGGAACTACATATCTGTGACAAATGGTTTAGGTAATAGCTATTGAGCAGTGTTGGAAATCGACGCCCTTTATAACAATTTAAGCACTTAGTATACGATCCCTGAAAACTTAATCCAACTCATTCGTTTTCAGCTACAGAAAAGTGGTTTAAGTCATGAAATTTAAAGTTTCATAACTCGGTCAATTTTAATGTCAAATGAATGGGACTTTTTTTGTATTTTCCTTAATAGGCTGAAGGAAAATTTTTACTAAATGTCACTAATAGGACCGGGGGACCGTATAAAAAGTTAATTTTCGTAATTTTTTAATAAAATTTCTTTTTGACCTAAATCTTTTGAAAAACAACTCTTTACCTTTTTTAAAGCATTTTTGCAATTTAAACTCTATGTCTTTGACTAACGGTTTAGAAATTAGCCATTGGCCACCGTTGAGAGTGGGCACCCTGTATAACTGATTCCTATAGGTTTAACGCTCCACCAGTGGCCGAGAGGTTCGGACCTCTCAACTGGTAGACGGCAGGTGCTGGGTTCAAACCCAATCGCGGCTGTCGGCCTAACCGTTCGGAGTTTTCCGTGGTTTTCTTCGAACCTTGCGTAAATACGGGTTAGGTTCCCTTAGAAAGACCCCCACGGAGGGCACTCCCCCTGGTCCTATATCCCATTAGCGTAGATAATCGGACGACAAAAATCAACCAACCTATAGGTTTAAGGCGATGAGTAATGCTATTAGTCTTACCATGGCCAACTAGATCTAAAGGGCCATCTATTTGAGATTAATGTATGAAGTCTCCCGCCAGAGGACTCTGATACCTTGCCCATGTTATTTTGGCCAATCGTGCAAATCCAGAACCAAAACAATGATCATATGCCAAGCCATGTTCATAGACAGAAAACAGCTTACTCAATGCTAATTTCGGTAGGGTTTGCGTCACGTGATCCAGTGAAATGGTTCAGGGTTTGAAGCTGAATCCAGTTTCACTTTTTCCGCGGTTTTCAACGAAATGCGCAGGTTTTATATACTATCTAGTTGACTATGATCTAAAACCTACTTAGAAAAACTACAACTTACTATGTTGTATTATCCCTTTTGAGCTCTGGTGGGTAAATTTCTTCAAAATTCCAAAAGTCACATTGGCACCAGTATTTTGCAAAAGAAAAAAAAAAAAAAAAAAAAAAAAAAACAGTTAACGATATACACGAAAAAAATGCATTAAACCTTTTTCAAATAAATCTGGTCAGATTTTGTGGTGCCTTTAAGGCATTTCGGAATTAAAATTATGTGGTAGAAAATTCCACCATCAGAGCTCAAGGGGTTAAACCTAATCAATGAAGTGAAAGAATGTTAAATGTTGAGTTTGTAATTTATAACCAATCATAACTTGTTTTTTTTATCGGAAGTTTAAGGGTGGTCCGAGACACATTTAAAAATAATTTTTATTTATTGAGTTAAAATTTTGAATTTTTTTTGTGATGGTTAACCATGTTATTTGTAAACAAAATCACATGATAAAACTTCTCATACTTTTTTTAATTTAAAATTGAAATATTTTTTAAAAAGTGGAGAATTTAAAATCGTTATAACTCAAAAAATTGCTTGTAGAATGTCAATTTTTTACATTTAAATAAACAGAAATATCTGTTTTAAGTTTGATTCAACATTTTTAAGATATTAATTTTTTTTAAATAAAAATATTTAAAGAAAAAATTTAACTTTTATTAAAAAAATGTACTTTCTAAAGTAACTTTTTTTTTTCAAATTTGTTGAATCAAATATAAATTAAAACAATAAAAAAAGACATGTTCCAAGTTTGAAGAATTTATCTTTTATGATTCTTGAGTTATAACAATTTAAATCCGAGAAACTGTGAAAAAACACGTCATGAAGAAAAATCATTTCCACAAGAAGTCATTTCCATGACAACCATTGCTTGAAAGCTAAATTTTGAAAACAAACCAAGATGAAACATGTAATACCCCCTCTTCTAATTATGATAGAAATATGGTTTAAACGTCATTTTAAACATTAAAAAATAAACAGAAAAATGTTAAATGCAATGAAAGTTTAAAAAAAAATTCGAAGATTTTTTGTCCCGGACCCCTTTAACGTAAAATCTAAGGTAGAGCCTTTATTTTTATTTAATATAGTCTCAATTTTTTTGAAGAGATAAAAAATATTTACTGTTTTCTAATTTAATGTTTTAATTACACGATCATTAAAAATTCTCTTTTACATTATTTTTACTTGACTCATTCTAAAAGCTTAAACTCTAAAGAAAACTTGATGCTAGTAACTAATGATTTGTGAATGATAATTTTTTTTAATTAGTTAAATTTTATTTTAGATTTTCAAACATTATTCAATTATTAAACAAATGGCATGAAGGTAATTTCTTTTATAGTTCTCATTTGAACATTTTTATTTCTTTTTATTTACTTTTTTTTTCGGAAAAGAATGACAAACTTTTCTGTGTGCACATACATTTATATATTTATTAAATATTAGAAAGAATAGTAAAATTTTTCGATAAGTTCAATTTATTTAATTAATAATTGCATGCAAAATATTTTTAGCTTAAATATTTTTTATGTAAAGTTAGTGTTTAAAAAAATACTGGTGAGTGCTTTTATTTTATTATAAAGCATTACAATAGTATTAACAATAACAAGAAATATAAATTATAAACTTTTACTCTTGAAATAAAATATCCATTATTGAAATGATTTATTGCCACAATGTATTACAGAAATCATCCTGCCAGACGTCGGAGTCGAATCCGCATTCTCTACAAAAATTCACAACTTTAAACTTACATCTTTGACCATTGGGCTAATCGGATATCTTTTTATTAACTGTTTGGAAAAAATAGTTGTTCTCGGTAGAGAATTGGAAAATCTAAAGTATATCTGAATCTTTTTATTGTTTGAATTCCGCAACTTATTTAATTTTGTTCGTTTCTTGATTGGTTCAAGTTTAATGTCCAAAAATGGAATATTTCTGTTTTTTATTTTATTCGTTTTCTGATTGGTCCAAGTTTAATGTCCAAAAATGAAATACTTCTGTTGCAACAATAACAAAAAGAGTAATAATAAAAACTTAAAATAATAATAATAAATTGAAACCCCGCTAATTCGGATCCCGATAATCCGGATCTCCGGATAATTCGGATCGGTTTGGTCATTTCTTTTTTCAAGTTTGAGAAGCGATTGGCTAATTTCCATAACATTAACTTGTTTCATCTTCGTATTCTAAATAAAAAAAACTTTTTCTGACATGTTTTCGGAATAATTAAGCAAAGTAAACATTATTACTGTCTGCAAATATTCAATAAGTTTAACATATAGGTGATTTTCTGTTAGTATGTTATATTTTATTTCATTTTTTTCTAATTCTCCGGATAATCCGGATTGGGTCCGGTCCCAATTAATCCGAATTATCGGGGTTTTACTGTAATTTGAAAATAAATTGTGATAGAGATTTCAAACAAATTTCATTAAAAAGTGCATTTTTTTCTCTACACAACGGTGTAAAAATTTAAAATATGCGATGTTAAGTTAAAAAATTTGCAGTTCCGAAAATTGTAAAGCTGAAATTTCATTTAAAATTTGTTTGTGATGGATCCAGGAATATTAATGTTTAATTCATGTCGTACATAATATGAGGCATTCAGAAGTCAGTCTGATTAACACCATCAAATAAAAATGCATATTTTAAACACTTAAAAGTTGTCCATCTTTAAACTACTGTTTTTTTATCATTGGTCTAGGAATATTAATGTTTAATGCATGGCGTACGCAATATAGGAATCGTTATATGTACATCCAAAAAATGATGTTTATTATTTATTATTATTATTAATTTAAATATAGAATTTATTTATAAGTCTTTAAAATTTGAGTCTTTGAAAATGTCATTTTCCAAATAGTCGTTGTAATTTGTTAAATTACATTTTTTTTTAATTATTATTATTTCTTATTTTTATTTGAAATAAAATCAACAACAGATTTTTTTTACTTTTTTGACAAAGTTCGGGTTTTAATTTCGCAAATCTGAATAAAAGTGTCAATTTCGCACTGAATTGAATTTTTTCCTCAGCTTTTCAATATATAAAGTTATTTTTAGAAAAAAAAAGTGATAGATTATTTATATTATGTTAGCATTTTAAGCAGATTGTAAAAAGTTACACAACGTTGAGTTGGGTATAACTGTATAATGTATATACTAAAAAAGTATAAATGGATATAAAGGAAAAATTCAGAGAGATAGGATCTTAAAATATTATGAAATATTACTATTCTGTATAACTCTTTTTTTTTGTCATATCCTAATCTGTTTATGATAAAATTAACTAAATAAAATTTACTATTTCGTGGATTTAAAAAGTGGAAATCGTTACAATTTTGATGTTAATTCGTATCCCCGAGCATAAATTTTGAGGGGAAGGAAAAAATAAATAAAATTTAGACGAAAATTTTACGAGTTGGAAAATAATTCAGGATCTACTAGAGTTTTTAATTGAAAGCAGTTTTCATCTACAATGTATGCCGGACAGTATATTGGAAATCTTTAACTTGGGTAGTCCGATATAATCCAAAAATAACAATAATAATTATTTATATGGATTTAAAACTACATGTGATTGGTTTATTTTCGCTTCAAACTGTCTAACAAAGAAAGCCGAAGTCGAAGTTGGAGTCAGCTTCTTTTTCTAGCGACTCCGACTATTTTGCTCAAAAATGGGCTCGACTCCGCAGATCTGAAAAAAAAAAAAAAAAAAAAAAAAAAAAATGCTGTTGAAGAATTACAAGAAGTATAAAAAAAAGTTAGTCGTTAAAAAAATTTCGAAGTTTTTTCTTGAAATTATTCTTAGCGAGCATCTGTATCTTAAAAGTAACCGCATTGCCAAATTTCTAGTTCCTAGCCATTTCAGTAAAACAAAAATCGCAATTTAGAAAGATTTTTTGTTTCTCCTGCATTTTTTTAAAATTTCTATTTTAAAAAAATGTCCTATGTTTGCATTTGTCTCTTAAAAGCAGCAATATGTAAAATTTGAGAATTCCATAGAAACTGTATTTCTACCGTTTTCAAAACGCTTTTCGTCCTATTCACACTTTTAAATTTCGAGTTTTTTAGAAACCGTTCTTAGAGAATATTTTTATCTTATAAGTATCGATCACGCTAAGTTTCAAGTTTTACACGCCCTCAATATCTCAAAAATCACAATTTTAGAACTTATTTTGATTGTTTCAACCTCAGGGAAGTTGAGGTACAGACATAAAATAAAGTCGATATTGGACAGAGATGATTGTTAACTATTTTCCTCCATTGTTTTTCGAATAGGTTCGGTAGTTCCAGACATTATCCCCTACAAATATAAAAATGTTACATTATAATGTTAGTATTGATTTCTTTATAAAACTAATAAATTTCATGTTTTTACAGGATGTTTCAAAAATGACTGGTATATTTGAAAAATCAATAAAAACAAAACGGGCAGCGATATAAATACACCGTTTGTTGCAATATGCTTGTGACAACAGTAAATATTCAGGCAGACAAGCTTTCGAAATTAGTTACAATTTTCAACAACAGATGGCGCTGCAGTCTGGAAAAAATCTAAAACACGATATTTTCCACATATCCACCATGCTCAGCAATAATTTGGCGTAGTCTCAGACCTAAATTACCAGAAACCTTTGTAAACGTGGCAGGCGGGATGGCTTCACATGCAGAAGAGATATACTGCTTCTGTTGTTCAATTGTTTCTGGATTGTGGCGGTACACCTGGTTTTTCAAGTCAAAGATCCTCTGTTCTAAGGATTAAACCATTTTTTCAAAGCAAATTTGCTATGCATGCTTACAGCAGAAAAACGACTTACAGAATGGCGAACACACAGACTGCGTTTTCTTCTATATCTATCAAATCGCCTGCAGTGTCATCTGTTGTTGAAAATCGTAACTAATTTAGAAAGTTTGTCTGCCTGAAAATTTACTGTTATCCCAAGCATATTGCAACAAACGGTGTATTTTTATCGCTGCCCGTTTAATTTTTATTGATTTTTCAAATATACCGGTCAATTTTGAAACACCCCGTATATGCAACAGTTTTTGAAAATAAACCGAGAAATGTTAAAGCTCCCAATTAATTCAATTATAACATTAGCAGATTTAATTACTCTTTTTAGAATAGAAAGATATAAAAATAATCTCTCATAATAATAATAATAAAACAGAATATAAAAAGCCATAAGGAGATTAATTAAAATTCTCGGAAACCCAGAAATAATGGGGGCGCGATGTTGCCAATTCCAAAGTAGCTATTAACGTTACTTTTTTGCACCTTTAATGTGTGCAGCAAGAATTAAATCGATAATTTCAGGTACAAATGTTTAAAAAAAAAGATATTTAGTAGTGATAATGGAAGTCCAGATTATAATCCTTCTCATTAATCCTTCTTTTCTTCTCTAATGTAAGCCTTGCTTGTTATTGAATTTATTTTAGCACAAGTTTATTTGAATATTGGAATTAAAAGGTATAAAGAAATATTTCAATTATAAAATACTTCTTTATTTTTAATTATAACGAGTCCGTGTAATCCGTCGAATTTCGACGAAAGGAAAAGTATAATGAGGTATAATAATAATGAAGTATAATAATAAATCTATAAAAATAGTTACAGTAAAAAATGTATCTTATACTGATTAATCTAAATCTCAAACAAATATTATTATAGGGACATTCTTAAAGAGAAATTTCATTATTCAGAAATTAGATAAGGCGAAGAAAATTAGTTTAAAATGCTGGTGTCCAGAGCATTTATGCGGGACACTATAGTAGTCAGTGAAAATCACCTCTCGGGTGCAAATCGTTAATTTTTCGTAATCAGGATTATTTAAATGATTTCTTTTTTTTAATACGCTATGAAATTCATTTTTATTGTAAAGAATTCTTAAGAATAAATTTTAAAAATAAATTTAAAATAAATTATTAGGATGAGCGAAGCGAATCCTCTACTAGGCTACACAAATTACATTTTCTCGTACACTTTACACAAAAACTATTCAGTATTTTGACTTGAAATTAAACACAAAAATAAATGATGGTCTCTAGATTTTCCCATTATTATTATTATTATTATTATTTCACAGAATAACTTTAAAAAAATTATTATTATAATTAATTTATTTTACATGTTTTACCATTACGGACGCATTTTTTCAAATACAAAATGAAAGATGTATACTTTCAGAAGAAAAAATAAATCACGGAGTTAGTAATTATAGATAAAATCATGATTAATTTTGTAAACGACAATGAAATCTGAGTATCTCTTGCAGTAAATAAAAATGACTGAGTCAGTTAAAATGAATAAAGTCATAAATGATTAAATAGATGAAATATTATCATTGCATCAGAATTTCTCATTTTTTAATTATTTAAATAAGAAAATAAACCTATATATATCTGGATTTTGCGAAGACGAACATTCATTTTACATTCACTTTTATTCTAAAGTATTCTTTAGAATAAAAATGCATCATACTTCAATGAGATCTATTTTACATTTCATATAAACTTTTTTTACAATATCTTTCGTGTTATGGAAGCAATGGATGCTTTATTTTATTAAACTTTCTCTTTCTGAGACGTTATGAAATACAGTTGCTAGAGTATTGGTAAATTAAAGGATACTCTCATTGTTAATGTTAGTATGGTCTGTTTTTCACCTTAAAGTGGTCCGTTGGTATAATTACAGAAAAGTAGCCATTTTATAATATATTTAATCTTTTTAAACTTTTAAAAAAATGTGATAATATCATTCAGCCATCTGTAACCGGGTAGAACTTTGGAAACAAGACACATTATCATATTTTTAGAGACTGCAAAATCTGAACAGGGATTGACAAGCATAGGACGAAGGAGAGGGGGAGCGGCTAGTACGGAAAAAAATTGGTGTATATTCAGTAATCTTTATCAATAAATGATGTCTACTACATAAAATCTCTTTTTTTTTAATCAAATCACAATAATTTTTCTTATAAATGTAACAATAACTATAAGATTACATAATTGTATAGAAAAAATTCCCTTATTATAATCAAAATAAAAATAGCTATGGTAAAAACAGTTATAAAATACAAGAAATCTTAACTTTTTTATAAACAGGCTGATGAGTTTTATAAACACAAGCGGTGACATTTACAAGATCAGTACTCGTACAGGAACTATTTCAACATTTTTTTTAATACATGAATTTTATAAACAAACATCACGAGTTATCAAATATCTTAAAAACAGGTTCTTTAACGAAAACAATCATGAATAAAAGTGATTAATTTGAGTTTATTAGGTAGATTTCGTATGAAATACTAGCTATTGCATTCTCTCCCATATTGGAATTTCTGAAAAATTTTTGCGGATCTACACGAATCATGACTCCTAGACCCTAAAACTACCATCAGTAAAAAAGTTTATCTATCTATCTATCTATCTATCGGTGTATATCACTTTCTTCTAGACACAATAACTTTCATAATTATGCTCAGATCTTCTTCAAACTTTTACATAAAATCAAGGAGCTTAAAATCTCGGTCGAGTTCGTTAACCCTTTCCGGCGCGGTGTCCCTTAAAAAGGACACCTAATTTTAATTTTACTGGCACCAAGAATATTTAACTAAAATTTTCCTTTGATAAAATGCCTGAAAATAAGCAAGTTCGTATTCTCTAATAAATTCGTTTATAAATTCTGGTGGCAGATAATTATTTCAATTAAACTTACTCCGCGCCGGAAAGGGTTAATGGGCTAAATCGGACCAAGGGGGTGGAAGTTAGGAGGGGTTTTGTGAAAACAGAAAAAACGCGATAACTTCTAAATTAAAATAGATATAGAATCAGTTTAAAGTTTATATTACTTCTAAAGAATGGGCCAAAAGTTTATGCATGACAGATTTTTGATAAAGTTAAAAATGGGCTCAAGGGGCGAAAAAAACATGGTTTTGGGGAGAAAAAAATTCATAACTTCGTCAATTCTCAAGATATCAAATCCAACTAAATTTTATATAAATGTACTCAATATTATCTAAAACTTTTGTATTTACAAGTTTTTGATAGGACTAATTTTTATCGATGAAAAAAATTAAAAACGAAAAGAAAAAGTGGGGAGAAAAAAGAAAAAACCCATAACTTACTTAATTCTTAAGCAATCAAATCTAATTAAATTTATTTTGCATCTTCACAATAATATCTACAACTTTTATATTGACAAGTTTTCCATAGAACCAATTCTTATAGCAATAATAAATTAAACAAAAATAGGAATTGGAGAAAAAACCTCAAATCCAAACTGCTTATATTCTGACTCATTTTAAAATTAATTTTTGATTTTAAACGCATCTAAATGACAGATAGTCTTATTTAGGAACTATATAATGCGACGTATTGGCCAATTTTTTGATAAAGGCAAAATATATTTTTAAAAAGGCTGCCAAAAAAGGTATTTTGAGCAGATTTCCCGAAGTTATCGTCATTAAAATATTGATTAAGTATAACAAATTGCGTTTTTTCTGAGTCATTTTTAAATTCATTTTTGTTCTCAAACCCATCCAATTTACAGGTCCTATTATTTAGGAACTATATAACTTGACGTATTGGCCAGTTTTTTGATAAAGGCAGAATATATTTTTTAAAAGTCTGCCAAAAAGGGTATTTTGAACAGAATTTCACGAAGTTATAGTGATTGAAATTTGAGGAAATTTAAGAAATTGCGTTTTTACCGAGTCATTTTTAAATCTTTTTTTTTTTTTTTTTTTTGTTCTCAAACGCATCCAATTTACAGGTTCTCTTATTTAGGAACTATATAATGTGACGGAGTGGCCAGAAAGGCAGAATATATTTCAAAAAAGGCTGCCAAATTGGGCACTTCGCACAAAATTTCCCAAAGGGATCATGATTAATGAACTGTGGGTATTCAAATAACAAATTGGTTATTTTATGACTAATTTTTAAATCCAATTTTGCTCTGAAACGCATTCAATTGACAGTTTTTTGTTACTTAGGAACTATATAATGTGCGTATTCGTCGATTTTTTGATAAAGGGTGAATATATATTTTTAAAAAGCTGTCAAAGTAAGCACTTCGCAAAAAAATTTCCCAAAGCGATCATGATATAAAAGAATTGAGGTTGTATTCAAATAACAAATTGTTTATTTTATGACTCATTTTTAAATTCAATTTTGCTCTCAAACGCATTCAACTGACAGTTATTTGTTATTTAGGAACTGTGTAATGTGCCGTATTGGTCAGATTTTTGATAAAGGCTAAATATATATTTTAAAAAAATCTGTCAAAGTGGGCACTTCGCATAAAATTTCTCAAAGCGATCTTGATTAAAGAATTGTGGATGTATTAAAATAATAAATTGGTTATTTTATGACTTATGACTCATTTTTAAATTCAATTTTGCTGTCAAACGAATTTAATTAACAGTTTTTTGTTATTTAGGAACTATATAATGAGCATATTGGTCAATTTTTTAAATAAAGTAAGAACATAATTCAAAATATGTTGCCAAAGTGGGCATTTGAGTAGAATTTCGTTTAAGACGATTTTGATAAAACCAGTTCTTACAGAAAAATGAAATTATTATTATTTTTTTTTTTTTAAAGCGGCTGAATAAAGTAGTCAAACTGGGTTTATCTCTAATCATTTTTTTTTCTTTTTTGTTGATTTGAAAACTTTTCGAAATCTACCTCCGCCTATAGGTCATGCCGAAAGGGATTTTTTTATAGTTATAAAGCATCTCATGCTAAATTAATAAATATAAAGCAAACTATCTAATAACTGACATTTATGTACCGGTAATAACTGACAAATGGTGTCAGGCCCTGGTTAAAACAACTTAATGTTCAACTTAAATTTTAACAGTGTTGACTATTATATGATGTACAGTTGGCTCTCGTTAATTCGAATTCGTCGGGACCACTAAAAATGTTCGAATTATTCAGAGTTCGAACTATGGAAAGTATGAAAGAAAACACATTTAAAGGAGCGCTAT
Organism: Maratus speculifer; assembly: GCA_964019185.1. Classification (NCBI taxonomy): domain Eukaryota; kingdom Metazoa; phylum Arthropoda; class Arachnida; order Araneae; family Salticidae; genus Maratus; species Maratus speculifer. Next base: position 252,448,637 of record OZ025298.1, read on the forward strand.
TACAAAGAAATTAATATTACAGTATTTTTAAAATATATTTTGCCTGCTATCATTAGAATATAACATAATATTAAATTAAAATATATAGATAAATAAACTAATTAAGGGATTAGGAGCAAGCGCAAACGAAGATGGTGTGGAAGTGTCACTGATGGAAAAACGGGGCACTAAAAAGCGGATATCAAATGCATGGAATTATTTGTATACTGATCAGAACAATTCTGAAAAAAAAAAAAAAAAAAAAAAAAAATGAAAGAAAGTTATTTCAAGGATCTTAAGTCCGGGAGAAAGTAAAGAAAATAAAAAATCGGAATATCGTTAGTTCGAATTAAACGAAGTCAAAAGAAAATTAGTTCAAATAAATGGAAATTTTTAACATTATTTTGATATTGAAAATTTCGTGACTTCATGTTTAGTTCGAATTAAGCGAAGATTCGATTTAACCGATTTCGAATTAACGAGAGTCGACTGTATTTAGTTTATTATGTTTTTTCAAACATTTCAAATAATAGATTTCAACTTTCTTTAATATAAGCAATAATTTAATATGTCAATACAATAATTTAACCCTTCTGTCGTAGAATGAATATGAAATTACTGGAACCAATAACTGGCATCTTTTATTAAGCTGAATGAATTAATTAGCTATAAACTAGAAATCACGATTATAATAAAGGGTATAGACGGGTTTCGTAGCAAAATATGCCCTTGAGTCAACCACATCGAGTCTTACATGGATCGATAGCCCATAAAAAGAAATTCATTTCTCCCCAGTTTTAAGTTTGTATCTCAAGACTATGGGGGATAATGACCCTAAATGTCTGTTCTGGAAAAGTGCGCATTGTGACGAAACTACTAAGCAAATTTCAACGAAAATAATAAGGGATGTAACAAACCACCTCACGATCATTTGACAATTTTTTCAGATTTTTTAAAACAAAAGATCAAGTTTTCTGCTTTTTTTAAATGAACATTTTAATTGAGGACACCAGAAGCCAAGGGATATAAGTGACAAAATTGAAAAAATTGAGTTACGTGCACAGGGTATCTGGAAATATGCTTTTTTCATTTCAGGTAAAGAAATATAGGTCATTTTCTGATTATTTGGGGAGTTATAGAGATAAACCACTTTTTTCGAAAAACAAACAACATTGATTAATTATACATTTAAAGGAAATTGTACTCTATTTTTTTAACAGTTATTGAAATGAGAGGTCAAAGATTAGAATGCAACAAGCAGATGTTTCCTATTTCAATTTAGTCAATTGTTATTGATGTTCCAATTTAACATCAATTATCTTTAAACTCGATTTACTCCAAATCGATATTTTGTCACTTGTACCCCTTGGCTTCTGGGCTCCTCAATTAAAAATAAACTGAAATTTCTGAGTGACCACCTTAATTTTTTTGCATGAAATACTATGAGACATGATGCATATTCACTACCAATTTCAACTTTCTACGTATGGTGCATCATATTAAAAAAAGGCAAAATCATATTCCGGCAGGAATGTCGGACGTGTCTAATTCACACGATATTTTTAAAAGAAGGCGTGAAATTTGTAAAGATACGCCCCATATATCCGCCGGAATGCGATTTTGCCCTTTTTTTAATATGATGCTCTATACGTAGAAAGTTGAAATTGATAGTGAATATGCATCATGTCTCATAGTATTTCATGCAAAAAAATTAAGGTGGTCACTCAGAAATTTCAGTTTATTTTTAATTAAAATGTACATTTAAAAACAGGAAAAGTGTTAGAAAACTTGATCTTTTGTTTAAAAAAAATCTGAAAAAATTGTCAAACATTCGTATGGTGCTTTTTTACATCCCTTATTTTTTCGTTGAAATCTGCTTAGTAGTTTTGTCACAATTAGCTCTTTTCCAAAACAGGCATTTACGGCCATTACCCCCCATGGTCTTGAGATACAGACCTAAAACTGGGGAGAAAGGAATTTCTTTTTATGGGCTATCGATCCATGTAGGACTCGATGTGGTAGACTCAAGGGCATATTTTACTATGAAACCCGGCTATACCCTTTTTTAACTATTTTCTAACAATTATTAGAAAAAGGTTTAAGATGCTTGGATTACAAATGGATTTTTTAAAAAGAGAACTACTTAAATTTTAAAAATAAGATATATGCATCAAAAAAGTATATTGTGTGTTCTGGAAATTTTCTTCCGCAAATGTGTTCTTTGGCTTACTAATGGTAAATAAATTGATGTTCTAATAAAAATAAGTATGTAAATACCATTAGGTGAAATTAATGTGCAAAAACAAGAAAATTCTTATTTGAGCTATGCAATTAAGAATGAAAATGCAATTTTGTTTAACGTCTCGGACATGCATTATAGGAATTCGACAAACAAGCCTGCAATATTCGACCAGCCGATATTTAAAAAAAAAGGACCGAAAAGGTCAAATGCTGAATAGTAACCGAATATTCGTCCCATCCCGAGCATTTGGTCATTTACAGAAAATTGTTTTTACTGTGAACACGCTTTCATAATACTTGGAATCTTGAATTTTTCTTTTTCTTTTTATCAAATTCATATTTCATTTAATTTTTTTTTTCGTTAATAGTTGTCTTGCTTTTACAGATCTTAAGAATATCATTGTTTTGCGTAGGTCCCAATAGGTCTGTTTATTAATATATACAGGGTGTCCGAAAAGTCTGGAAACGGCCGAATAACTCGAGAAATACATATGAGATTGAAAAACGTAAATATACATGTTAAATATTTTTAAATAAGCTACTCTGTGATACCAAATTTGACCTTCGAAACCGACCCCCTGGGGGTCAGAGGGGGTCCAACTTTGAAATCTTAAATTATAACCCCCATTTTTTATTGCAGATTCGGATTCTACGGACAAAAGTACGTAACTTTTGTATTTGATGTTTATTTCAAATCTTCGTTTATCACGGTGTAATCGAGCATATTAAATCGATACATATTCCCGCTTTTCCAACGGGATTTTCCCTAATCGAAACTGATTGGGCAGAATTTTTGACGTCAAATTCCTCGTCTTTTGTAGGAATAGCGTTTCCTGAAAATCACCCGTGGCGATTATTTCAATAGTGCTACACTGTTAAAAATTTGACCCATTTGCTGCAGCGTCACTCCACAGCTATTATAGAATATCTCTTTTGTGACCAATGAGAATGCTCCATAACACAGTAAAGTAATCGTTTTCTATAAAAGCGGTGGAGTGACGATGCAGCAAAAGGGTCAATTTTTTACAGTGTACTTTACTGTGTTATGGAACATTCTCATTGGTCATGAAAGAGATATTCTATAAAAGCTGTGGAGTGACGCTACAGCAAATGGATCAAATTTTTAACTGTGTAGCACTACCGAAATAATCGGCACGGGTGATTTTCAGGAAACGCTATTATTGCAAAAGATGAGGAATTTGATGTCATAAATTCTCCCCAATTAGTTTCGATTAGGGAAAATCCCGTTGGAAAAGCCGAAATATGTATCCATTTAATATGCTCAATTACACCGTGATAAACGAGGATTCGAAATAAACATCAAATACAAAAGTTGCGTATTTTTGTCCATAGAATCCGAATCTGCAATAAAAAATGGGGGTTATAATTTAAAATTTCAAAGTTGGACTCCCTCTGACCCCCAGGGGGTCGGTTACGAAGGTCAAATTTGCTATCACTAAGTAGCTTATTTAAAAATATTTAACACGTATATTTACGTTTTTCAATCTCATATGTATTTTTCGAGTTATTCGACCGTTTCCAGACTTTTCGGACACCCTGTATATATATCCCTTTTTTTTAGTGTAGTCACCTTTAGCATATGCACTTTTATTTTGATAAATAGAACAGTTAATATTTCGTTGCTTTAGTCTTTTCAAATTAGCTTCTTATTGTCTTCATTTCTCAACTTTCTGATGGTAAACGAAGGAGCCACCTGAAACAAAATCGATACTCAGTTTCATGTATAATGATTAACGTCAATTGAATAAAAACAAATAAGAAAAATCACGCGTTAAGCATAGATTACGAAGCACTATCCAACACTTCATGAAATCTTTAACAAAACTTCGTTATTTAGGGAAATAAAGGTATATAGCTAACTACAGCCAAATGTATATTCCAGTACTTTTGAACAGCCCTTATTTGATCTGTCAGTTGTTATATACTATATAACGGGCAAATTTAGTTTAGCAAGAAAATGCCTAGTAGCTTGAATTTTTTTTTCAGCAATTTATATTGATAGATTTCCATCTATCAATATAAATTGCTGAAAAAAAAATTCGGCCCTGTAGTTTAGCTTGTACTTTTATTACACGTCAGTTTTAAGCAAAATTTTATTTTAAACTACAACACTCTTAAAACAACCGAAATCAAATTCTCATAAATTATCATTCATAGGCGTTCATGTACTCAATACTTTGCGTGGCCCTGTGTATCATTTTATCTATATTCTGAAAATATTTCTTTGTAAATTGAATGCAATTCAGCGTAAAAATGCGTATCTTATTTAAGAAGCATCTTTAAGTAATTAGTGCTCATATTCTGGAACTTTGGCGAGCTCTTTTGGGTAGCCCTGTATATCAACTATAGCATTTATACACACTATATAATGTGCACAGATTTAGGGAAACTTAAACGCGAATATCATAATTAAAATGCATTTCATCCATCAGCCATCATCGGATACATATACAGTACTTCGGAAAGAATATACTATTTGAAATCTTTTGTGTGTCCCTGTAAATGCTATGAACTTCATATTATGCAAGAATGTATTGTATAATTTATACTAAGCCTCAGTTACATACATTAATTTTATTATATATGAAACCGTTTAGTATATTTAAAATATGTCGCACACAATTTTCACCTTTACTATTATCTAATGGAATTATTTTGTGTGATCCTGTATATAAAAAATAGCTATATTTTCACCGCATATTTTATAGAATGTATATTTTAGTGCACCTCGTAGATGCATATAAATTTTCATGTGTTTGACAGGGTGTAATATCTTTAAAATTCTTTTGAAACGACTTTTCCCCGTAGGCCGCAATGTAATGGAAAACTTTTGACTCTCCCTGTAAACAGACTAATCGTGGTAGAAACTTCCTTTTCAATAGGTTTTGTGGTAGGGTAAACGTCAAAAACGACCAAAATTTCAGGGCAATCCGAGTGTATTTACAGGAGGTAGAGCGCCGACAGACGGCCAGACAAACCGAATGCCTAAGTACTTTTCAACTTTGTTGGAAAGGGCTAAAAATGTTAATAACAATAACATAAAATCTACCACATGCAATTAATTACAGTGCGCAAATAAGAAATTTAGGTAGTGTCCTGATAGTACAATTAACTGAATATACAATATGTAATTTAACAAAAAATCATTGAAAAAAAGTGAGAAATTTTGTTAATACTTACATAAATATTCCAATAGGATTATCTAACAAAATTGCCAATAGTAAAAATACTAAGCCTGAAAAAACAGATATTGTAGCTTGGAAAATTTTCAGCACTACAACCGTTGATACTATGGGAAACAAGAATTCAGCAGCAGTAGTGAGAGCAAACACTTTCCCTGTAATTAAAAAAAAAAAAAAAAACTGAATATTAATCTCATGTAAAAATTTTAGAAGTTTAAAATCAACAACTGTGCAAATCTCCAGTACCTTTCAATAAAATCCGTTACTTTTAATACAGTTTCAATCAATTTACGGAGTGTTCCTGAAATAGATTGAGCGTTTTAAAAATTCAATAACAAATAAACGGAGACAGATATTGAAACTTTTCTTGCAGCAGAGTAATGTTGTGACGGCTAGAAATTTGTGAAGACAAGAAAATGTCACAGATAGAGGGCGTTACGTTCTCTCACACGATAGTACTGCTATGGCCCACTAGATCTATAGGCCCATCTATTTGAGATTAATGTATGAAGTCTCCCGTAGGAGGACTCTGATACCTTGCCCAAGTTCTTCTAACAAATCATTCAAATCCTGAAACAAAACAATGACCATGTGCCGAGCCATGTGCACCGAACAGAAAACAGCTTACTCAATGCTAATTTGGGCAGGGTTTGCGTCACCTGGACTCGCACGTGGACCAATGAAATGGTTCAGGGTTTGAAGCTGAATCCAGCTTCACTTTTTCGGCGGTTTTTAGCGAAATGGGTAGGCTTTTAGTATATAGTCGGCAATGGTACTGCTTAAGATAATCGTTTACTTTCAAAATGCACACTATTTTTTGGTATTGCAGCGGCTAAAAAAAAAGAAAGTCAATTTTTATTCACTTTTATGCCTTGATTTGGATGTGTTAATAGTTGAAGATGGTGAAACGCTAGCTTTCGATAATATTTGGAACTAAAACAAGAAAACAAAGCAAAGACATTTCACACTTTAGTCAATTCTCTTCTGCAAGAATAACTTCAATAGTTGTCCCTTTTTTATTTATTGAATACTTAAAACTTTCAACATATTTTCGGATACCATGAAAAATTGACATCAGCAAGACTTTTTTGCCTAAGAGACTTTCATTTGTTGGAGTGAAATGAATTCTCAAATTCAGCCTTATCTTGAACCATGAAAAGCTTTTTCAGAAAATGTGGCGAATGGACTAACTCTGTTCGACAATCGACGGTGACAAGCTTTGAAGGCTTCGCATGCCCAATATGTATCAAGAGAAGGCAATGGTGACTGGTTGTATTCAGCCAATTTAATTTAGTATACCTTTTTAAATAGATTTCATAAGAAATACTTTTTATTGCTGTTGTTACCATATGGTACGACTTTTGAAAATTTTCTTCTTACTTTTCATTATATGACCCCAGGAATCTAAAATTCCCCCCCCCCCCCACACACACACACACCATCTAAAAAGCTTACATATATATGTATGTACTAAATTTTTCCTGCACGATAAAATACGCAATTATGTACGAATCATCTTCAAACTCGCCAAATACATTGAGATGGTTAATATCTCGGCGGGATTGTAAATGATCAAACTCGGTCCAAGCGGGTGAAATGAGAAACGTTCAAAAATTTGAATATCATCTTAACATGGCTCTGACAAAACCAGCTATTACAGAACAATGACAAGAAAAAAGGTACTACTCTGTTATCTCGTCGACCAAAATATTATCGCCAAATCATAAGATTAAATGCCAATAATGGATGATCGTGAATGTCAATTCAATGGTATTAAATACGATATACGTGTTTAAAACGTCATTACGTGCTTTTTATTTCGACTTTTTATTTGTATTTTTATTACTATTGTACTAATTATTTGTTTTTTTATTATTTAAAGTAAAAATTATGTCAATATGCATAATTTGGCTATTAGTTTGGCGATTTGTATAATTTGGCGAAATCGGTCGACGGGATAACAGAGGGTACCGGAAAAAATAAGCATTTTACGTTATTCGCGTTTGTAATGACCGAAAGGTGGCGTTGTATAGACCTGATAATCGTTTGTTTACGTAATGCTGTTTGTTCCATGCAGCTGGAGCAAGCGAATCATGCAAGCATTGTGTTGCTGTCAGGTTATTTTGCCATGAGTAAGTCAAATGTACTTTTTTATATTATAGATCTAAACTTTGTGTATAAAATTTTGATTTTAGATAATTTTAATACAAAGAGCCCAACGTTGCATGCGTTATAGAACTGTTTATTTATTTATTTATTATAGAACTGTTTATTTATTTATCGGCTTCTTAAACACAGATTTCAGCGGAAGATGCTCACGGTATCAGTTCTATTTCGTTTCAGACATTGTCCGCGAGAGGGCGTCTATTTCATTTCAAACGCGAATAGCAATTGCCAACAATTTAAAAAACAATACAATAAAATTCTTACTTCAACAATTACTTTACTATTGTAAGATTTGCTCGTGAAAAATGGAAAAAAAATAGTTTGATGAATTTAAGAAAAATTTAATATTACATCATAACTTTTCTATAGCAAGATTTCCACATGAAAATGGACAAAAAAATAAAATAAAATAAATATCTTGACGGATTTTTTTTTTTTTTTTTTTTTTTTTTTAAGCAAATATTACGTCATATTGGAATATATAATGGACGAAAAGCAGGTGAATATATAACGCCATGTGAGTTTGTAAAAACGTATTGAAACCTGATAAAAAACAGAGTATTGGCATATTTTAACATCTTGAAGTTCTCTGATTTTGTTTTCGCAATTTTAAATCTGTTCCATATATATATGCGTGTGTGTATGCGAGTATATTAGAACAAGAAACAATGTTCAACTGGAGCTTTAAGACACTAATTCGATTTTCTCAGCGATCGTCAAACATACAAAAATGAAAACTAGTTGGATGTGCCAATCCCAAAACTTTCTTCTATCTCATACGTACATTTTAATATTTAAAAAAAAATAGTTTCTCATTTTGATGCTTTAATAATTTTAATTCAATTCCATACCAACTTTGATTTTCATCTTAAATTTCTGCTTCAGTCAATTAATCGGAGTAAAAACGAATTTCCGTCTCTGCACGAGTCGATGGACAGTAGTATGATACGCAGATTTTTTTTTTCAAATTCAGGGAGGACCCACTTGCCTTACCAAAAAATATTCATATACAAAAAATTTAGTTCAGTTCTAGAACTAACTTTATGCACTTTTAGGTGGTGCAATATTGAAAATGGCAAAAAAATTCGCTATTGCAGCGCCCCCTGCCGGCGAATGTTTTTGAAATTCAGGAAGGACCAACTAGCCATAGTTATACACTTACACAAAAAATTTGGTTCAGTTCGATGCATAACTTCATATACTTTTGGTCGGTACAATATTGAAAATGGCACAAACATCGCGATTGCAGCTCCCCCTTCCGGTAGATGTTTTTCAAATTCAGGTAGGACCTACTAGCCATAGTCATGCACTTACACAAAAAAATTGGTTCAATTCGATGCATAACTTCATATATTTTGGTCGGTACAATATTGAAAACGGCACAAACATCGCGATTGCAGCGCTCGCTTCCGACGAAATATTTCAAAACTGAAAGAGTACCTGCTTGCCACAGCCAAAAATATTCACAAAAAATTTGGTTCAATTCTATGGTTCAACTTCATACACTTTTTGATGGTAGAATGGCACATACGGACACACACACAAACACACGGACAGACAGACATTTTGTAAAAACATGTTTTTTGGAATCTCTGAGTACTAAAACGTGTAAATCCGTCGAAAACCGGAAGTCGAAAAAAATTTCGATTACAATACTTTCCTCTATTGAAGATAGAAGAAAGTAAAAAGCTATTTTAAGTTCAACCATAAGGATTAAAACAAACCAAAAATAGAGTTAATCCATCCGCAGAATCGTTAGCTATCGCTTGTTGAATTTTACGTCTTCATTTTTTCGTTAAAAGTTCAATAAAAAAACTACAGTAAACTAATTTTTTGAATGCTATCATTTTATTCTTCTGGTCTAGTTCTATCTTTTTTTTTTTGGGGGGGGGGGGGGAATCACTGTCGTACGTCATCTGGTTCGCCAGAAATTTCAAAAAGACGTTTGCATTTTCCATTTCTTAAACATATTATACCAAACGCTACCGCGTTTGCTATGATTTTCACTAAAGCTTTGTAGCGATCTCGATCAGTATAAAGCGAGTTACTAGCAGAAAATAACTGGCTTTATACTGATCTGGCTTTATACCGATACTTCTTTGCATAACTCTTAAACGATCACTGGGTTTACGAACACCGTTTTGTTCACCTGACAATAATTTTCTTATTTCAGATTGTGAAGAATCGCTTGTTCGTTTAATAAATTAAGTTTTTAAATTCTCATAAGATGTAGTATCTGATGGTTTGATAATTAAATCCCGTACAATAGATGCGGCATCTGGAGGTAAGTTAACCGAATTATAAGTAAATTTTGTTCGACTTTCTGTTATGGGCTTAGGATACGCTAATTCAAATGAATGTTCAGACATGGCGAACCACAAACTAACATCGTTAAAGTTATACGGTGGTATACGAACGACGTTAACTTCTGACATTTTTTTAAAATAAAATTAAATATTACCCACTTATTACGGAGTTCTTTTAATTTGCTTCAGTTCGTAGGTTACCATCATGGAGCGTGTTCGCGTATTGTTAAATAAATAAAGCATTAAAAAAAAAAAAACACAAATATTTAATACACATTTTCCAAGACTCACAAAAAGAGCACTTAAACTAGTCGTTGGGGGTCACCGTAATACTTACCCATCATGGATATGTATCTATATTAATAAAATAACAAATCGCTGTGTGTGTGTCTGTAGTTAGCGAAAACTACGGTACGTACGAAGTTCAAAATTTTTCTAAGTGTAGACTAATATCTCTCCTGATGCACCTGACGCTCGGAATTTCAAAATTCTATTTATTAACTGAGTGATTAATTAAATTCCAAACCTCACTCTCATAAAAAATCGCTTTTTTTAGCTTTTTTCCTTTTCATTCTCTTATGGTTGGTTGGTTGCATAAAATTTTCGCAGAAATAATTTTAAAAAACTGGGACTGACCTTTAAAATTCATAGGCTGGCAAACTGTCAGTTTAAATGAGGATTTTTTTTTTAATTACAGCTGCTGTACGCCATGGAGGAAAAAGATAGGTGGTGGCGAAGTAAACGGAAAAAAAGGTTTGCAATATGAAACCATTTATCGCTGAAATTTTAATGTCTCAAAATAAAGCACGAGGAAGGAATTTTGTATTAATAAAACGGATTGGAAGAAATGAATTACAGCTGAAGCATATTATACGAAGAAATAGTAATTTTTTTAAATGGTTTTTTTTATTATATTATTTATTAAAATAAATATTTGCTTTTAAAATAATTGAAATTGGAAAATTAAAAATAATTAAATGTCAAAACAAAATAAATAAAATATTGAAAACATATGACTTGAAGTAAAAAACTGTTTTACTAAAAGTTTTCTCTTTTTTTTTTCAGAAATTTTTAATACTTTATAACCTATATGAAAAATTTTTATGATTTAACAACATATTAATAATTCCATGTCAATATATAAAATATAGTGATGAAAAGATTCTTTTAAAATCTTGCATGAACACTTAAATAATAATATTAATCTAAAATCTAGATTTCAGAGTGCAGACGATTTTAAGACATTAACGAAAGAATGTTGATTTTTCAAGCAAAGTCTTAAATGATGCTTCTATATTGATATTTCAAAGTCATATGATAAAAATAATCAAATAATTCTTGCCTATGATTGATCTAATTGTATCTTTCATGCATTCTGATCATGTATTACAGGCAATAATGGCACAAAACGTTAATTTTTTAAAGAAATTTTAGTCATATATTCAATAACAGTTTAAAAGGTAAAAAAACAAAGAAATACTGGTTTAAACCAGTTTGAATTGATCGGAGTTTCAAAGGGCATGGTTTTGTTGGTGCTTATTTGGACTTAATGTAGCGGATTTTAGAGTTACATTTTTTGCGTCACCCCAAGACATTATACTGCCACTCTATTAATTTCTTTTTACTATATGGTTTTACGCATATTTTTGGCATTTCGAACATTAGAATGTATGAGTCATTAGCTGTGTTGCTGTAAAAAACATTACACAACACTTTTCTATGAGTTTATTTTTTTAATCATTGATTAAATTTAAATGTGTTATATTCAATTTAAAATTGTAATATGGCTTTAATTTGTTTTTGAAACAAAAATAAAATAGCTGTTTGACGTACAATTGTTTGTATCCGCAAACGATTCATTCACCATAATAAATTATCAAATATCAAAGTAAATTATCTATCAGAAATAGCCATAAAAAGAATAGTAGCAAAACTGATTATAACCTTAATGATTAGACTAATTTAAACATAATCCGATCCCAACCAGAAAAAAAAACAGACCGATTCGTGATACACAAAATTTCCGTGAGTATAAACCCGACCCTGACCTAAAAATTCTGTTTGGAAAAAACTATGGATTTGATAACTGAAACGAACCAAATCTGAATCCCGCAAAAATGTTTAAGTGAAGCATAACCCGATTCAAACAAGGAAAAATAATTTTTGTGGGTATGAAACTTGACCCGAATCCAAATATTTTCTTGAAAAAACCCCGAAATATGACTCAAACGAAATCTGAAACCGATAAAAATATTCCAGAGAACTATAACCCGATCCCAGCAAGACAAAATACTTTCCATGGTCATAAACCCGACTCAAACCTAAAAAACTCCGTTTGAAAAATCCTGAACTTTGATCCAAACCATATCTAAATCTGACCAAAGTATTCGAAAGAACTGTAACCGGATTCGAGTAACACAAAATTAATTTCTGTGGACATGAACCCATACGAACCTAATACTCCCATTCAAAAATTACCTGAAATTTGAATCGAACCAAATCTGAATCTGACAAAACTATTTCAAAGAAACGCAACCGGATCCAAACAAGACAAAATATTTCCATGGACATGAACACAATCCGAACCCCAAAAAATTCTTTGAAAAAATCGCGAAATCTGAACGAAATCTGAACTTGGCAAAAATATTCCAGTGAAGCATGTCCTTATTCGAACAAGACAGAATTAGTTCCGTGAACATGCAAGAAGACCCGAAAACCCAACAGTTATATTTGAAGAAAAAACCCGAAATCTGAATTGAACCAAATCTGGACCTGACAAAAATATTCCAAAGAACTATAACCCAATCCAAGCAAGACGAAATAATTTCTATGGACATAAACCCAACTCGAACCTAAAAAATTTGATTTGAAAAAAAAAACTGAAATTTGTCCCAAACCACATCTAAATTCGACCAAAATATTCGAAAGAATCATAACTGGATTCGAGTATGACAAAATAATTTCCGTGGACATGAACGAGATCCGAACCTAAAAATTCTATTTGAAAAAATACCTGAAATTTGAATCGAACCAAATCAGAATCTGATAAAAAATATTCCAAAGAATCGTAACCGGATTTGAACAAGACAAAAAATTTCCATTTACATGAACCGAATCTGAACCTAAAAAATTTTTTTGAAAAAATCACGAAATCTGAACTGAACCAAATCTGAACTTGAAAAAAATATTCCAGTGAAGCATGTTCTTATTCGAACAAGGCAGCATAATTTCCGTGAACACGCAAGAAAAACCGAACCCAAAAATTCAATTTGAAGAAAAAGCCGAAATCTGAATTGAAACAAATCTGTTCCCGACAAAAATATTCCAAAGGACCATAACTGTATCCGAGCAAGGCAAAATAATTTCCATGGACATGAATACGACCCGAACATTAAAACTCAATGTAAAAAAACCTAAAATCTGAACCGAACGAAATCTGAACCCGACAAAAATGTTCGAATGAATCATAACCAGATCTGAACAAGACAAAATAATTTCCATGGACATGAAACCAATGTATGGTTTGGTTGCAATTATATTACGGTAAGTCTTTGATTATATTTAATTTCCCGTTAGGTTGCAGTTAGGTCACGGTTAAGTTAAAGTTAGGTTAAAGTTAAATTGCATTTATGTTATGGTTAGAATAAGGATATGTTACAATAAAGTGAAAGCTAGGTTATATTTATGTTATACTTAATTTACGGTAAGGTACTGTTAAGTCAAAGTTAGGTTACAGGCAGGTTATGGTTACGGTACAAAAGTTTACGGGTAGGAATTTATCCACAGAGTGAACATTACGCATGATTTGTTTAAAAATAACACTTATTTTTGTTAAATGGCTCTGAAATTATAATACTACATACCAACATTTTAGCTACCAGCGAGTATCGATTTCATTGATGGTATAGTTGGATTTAAGAGTGATATAATTAGTTTGAAATTCAAAATATTTCACTTGGGATTTCTATGTGAAAAAAAAATAATTAGTTACATGACTTATCAGTGATTTTTGATAACTATCAACACTTTAACACAAAAATCACGCAGTCGTTGGATACATATTCCCTCCCGCGTTTCTCATCGCTCATTTTGAGTATTTTTAGAGCTTAACATTAGCTGTTTTTTAAACCGATTTTTCACACAGTCAGTGGCCACGTATTTCAGACAATGCATTTCTGCATGTTTCGAGTTAATGATAAAATCATACAAATTTCAAGTTCGTTTAATTTGTTAATACGGACCCGGGCAACGCCGGGCGGGTCAGCTAATATGAAAATAAAACATGTGAAACTATTTATACAATGCATTGCAATTCATAAACAAAATTTAAATATTGTTAATATACATAGTAATGCTATATTAAAGAACTGCTGATGTACCAATTTCGACAAATTATATAAAACGCCAAACTACTCAAGTAGTACCGAACTGCGTAAAAGAAACATCCTTATAACTCCAAAAATAATAATTCTAATAACTAACAATTAACTGCGTCGGATTAAGCCGTCTCATTTCCAATTAAAATATACTTCTGAATTGAAATTTGAATGAAATACAGGGTCATGAAAAATCGAAGAATGTGGAAAATAGGATTACAAATATCTCGGCAACTAATAATCCGATCGACTTCGTTCTATATGCAAAATGTGTGTTAATTTATTGCCTTTTACGTCCATTCCTTAGAACAAAAAAATTCGAAAATTTTTATATACTTTTCATCAGAACGAATTTTTCAAGAGTCCGAAAAAAATAGTTCCGGATAATCGAGGTTGCTGATATTAAATGGGGTTCGTCCCATTCTTACATACTAACTACATACAAAATTTCAAGTCTCTATCTCAATTTGTTCGGGAGATAGAGCGTTTACAGACAGACAGACAGACGGACGGCAAAATTTTTTTTCTAAAAATATATTTTTTGGAATCTCCACTATCTAAAACGTGTAAATCCGTCAAAAAATTTTTTTCGATTTTCAAAACGATTGCAAGACTTACCCTATACTACATATGATGGGTAAGTAAAAGAATAATGAAAATGTAAACATAACATCATTTGTTGCTATGCAGCTGTTGTTGCCATGCGGCTGGTATAAATTCTTTTATTTCAAAAATAACGTTTACTTCATCAATGGAGCGATTATATGAAAGAAACACGCGTGTGAGAATAAATGTATTTCTTTATTAGAGAAATACTACAGGTTTATGCCTCTAGTGCTTATTCTCAATGATGAAACTGGGTTTATGTCTAATCTTGATTTAGTTATTGTTGGTAAAATTTGTCCCTAACTTCGAAATCCACCGGTAAGCCCAGCCATCAAAGTTTTTTTTAATTTTGGAGGACTGCTTATTGCAAATAAATAGAAAAAATACAGGCGGCAGCACAGACAATCGCTTCATCGATTTCACAGATGAAATTCTAGGATTTGTTAAATCTCGATTTGCTTATTAAAATACAACCGGTCTGTCAAGTCACATCTTGGTGGAAAACAGATGAAAACCCGATTTTAGCGATTGACCATTGTATTTTCCTGCACGGAAAAATATGAAAACGTGGATGACTGAAAGCAGGAAAATACAATGATAAAACTACGAGTCATCTGCTAAAATCCGGTTTCCAGGTGTTTTACACCAAGATATGACTTGGCAGACCGATTACGTTTTAATATGCGTATCTTGATTTAACTAATCCTAAAATTTTATCCGTGAACTCGATGAGGTTATTTCTTGTGCTGCTACCCTTTGGTGTTTTTGGTGTAGCTTAATGTGTGAAATGGAATTTTCTGCCTAGCATTAGACAACAGAAAAGTACCCACAATTCTCTAGAACAAAGCTCGATTGGGTAGAGAAATTTTGCCTAATTATGTATGGAAACATCCATTTAGAAATTTTGTGACAATTCGTGGAAATTTTCATAAATAATCCCAGTTACCTTATTACAAAGTATAATAAAATAAAAATTGATATAACCAGTTAAAATTTATGCATTTAACCTTAAATTGTATTAATTGTGTACCCGTAGCTAAGGAGGCGCTATGGGCGGCTCAGTCCCCCCTAAAATATTTTGAGCCCCCCCCCCTCCCCTTGGAAAAGATTCCAAGGTCACTAAATGAACTTATGTTCCGAAAATCCAAATGAAATTCTGCTAAAAAATCTAATTTAGTGTTGAGATGCTTTTACAGTTTTGCAGAATTACTCAATTGTTTGTAAAATAAGTGTTTTAACACTTTCTCATCCTATTTTTACATAGAAAGCCAACATAATGTTTGATTTTTCACCAGTTATACACTTCACATTTTCATCATCATATACATTTCTTATAGCATAAAATGAAGTTATTAAAACAGTTTATAAGAAACATAGTACCTACAATGAGAATATGCACTAATTTATCTTTCTGCGTCAGAGAGAGAGAAAGATAAAGTATGAGTCCCCTCTACATTTTCTTGAGCCCCTCCTATTGTTCACTTCCATAGCTACGGTCCTGATTGCACTTACATATAACAAATGTCTAATTTATAACAAGAAGCATTTTATTTATCTATATATTAAATCAAAATTTTGTTACTCTTGTGACACTGTGTCACAAGATGTACTTTATGAGAGTAGATGACATTGATATTTAACAGGTTACATCAATTTTTATCTTAATTATATTTTTTAATGAAATAACCGGAATTATTAAAAAAATTTGCTCGAAAGGTCACAAGATTGACAGTGGATTTTCGAATATACTCTCTAATTATCTCACTAACTGATTATTATGAAACAGGACAAGAGAAAACATATTGCATTATTATTCACGCAGTTAAATGGGAGTTTTAATCTAAAAACCTAATTTTTTTTATATTCAAGACACAATAGTCGAAAGTATTTTTAGAATATTTTAAACAAAATTATTTCTTCAATTGTTCTATTAAAATTGTAAAGTGAGAAGCCAAAATTTATTTAAATAATCATCTTCTGACGTACTATGTTTACTCAATCCAAAAAACATATCAGATATAAAGTACCATTAACGAAATCTGATATTATAATGACAATGCTTAATGAAAAGAAATTTTTAATGGTAAAAATGAAAGTTTTCTTGAAATATGGCAGTTTGAGTGAGATTAGGGAACATAGGCAGTCTGATACAAAAATATTTTCCAAAATTTGACAAGAACAGCAGTAGCTACCCCAGGGCCCAAATTAACCTCTGAAGTTATGGGAAGCACAGTGTCATTTCACGGCCTTCTTTCATTCGAGAAATGTTTTTTAAGTTCGACATACCTGGAAACTCATCGGTACTACATAGCGTGGCAACCAAGACGAAGAATTAGAATTAAATTGAATTATAATAATAAAAAAATAGTGAAACGAGTAAATCTGAATAAATAAATAAATAAATAAAATGAATGCAATGCAACGTGCGAAATCCTTAGTGGTTCGCTGGTCCGAGACCACCAAAAATTCAATCGGATCACTAATTAAAAAAAGTTAGTGGTCCGCAGAATTAGTAACTTTTTTCACCCTTCTCTGACTGATAAACGTAAATTTTCTTGCGCCTGAGAAAATCGAACTAAACACTAACCACAAAATTTTATATTATTTGAAAAGATAAATATAAAAAAATTGCATTGACCCTTACAATCAGTTGAAATAAATGATCGGAAATAAAATACATAATTAGTAATCTTACAGTTTTCGATTATGTACTGTATACTTTTTAAATATTTATGTGCTGTATACTTTTTGCAAATTACAATTTTACATTTTTTTTACCCCGAAACTTTTGGGTGACTGCAAGGGAAGTTTCGTTTCTATTCTAGTTAGGAGAGGAGGGGGAGGGGTGGTGTCACTCAAAGGGTTAAAGATACTTAATAGAATTTTATGTATGTAGCGGCCTGTGATGATGACTGCGGACCAGTGAACTCACATGCTTACTAGTCCTTGAGACCAGTAACTTTTTTTAGCAATACTGTCGCTGTATATATGCAAAATGATTGGTTACAAACAAGAAAAATATGGAAAAATGATTTTGCATAGTGTTATTAGTGTAAAAATTTAAGTTGGATAAAAAGTTTGAATTGAGCATGTACAAAATCTTAATATTTTGAAATAATTCTTTCAGTTTTGGAAATGGTTTAAATTATTAATATTTTATATTGTGCTTTCAAACCAAATTTAAAAAGTATTAACATTCAGTTATATAAAACAAACATAATCTAACAATGTAAATTACAATTAATTCAATAGAAAAAAATAGAAAAATTCAATAGAAAAAGAATAGAAAAATTCCAAATCCATATTTTGAATTTCGGGCCCCAAGATTTTCTAAGGAAAGCATGTGCTTCTTGTGCCTATTCAGCAATCAGGGCTCAGCTCCTCTTAAATCAACTATTTACGGGCACGACAGATACAAACAACTCGCCCAAAATAGACACGTGCAAACCAAAGGTAAAACGGTGATTAGATGGCTAATGTATATTAGTTCGCATCTAAAAACAAATAAGAAGTAGCCCATACAGTCTTTAATGTATCCGAATTAAGCCCTTCCCTTTCGAAAGGAAATTGCCACGATTTAAGGTAAGAGGGGAAAAGAATCTTGAAAAGAATTGCTTGCGTCACTCCAAAAATACTACAAAGATAAAAACATACGGTGTAACAAAAATACCGATAACATATAAAAGCTATCTCTATGGAGCGTAAAACAAGTGCTATATTGCATTATAGTAGAATGGAAGTATGATAAAATGAACTAACTACCGTCAAGGACGCATCATAATAACAGTGATAACATCGATTCATGTATAGGGAGGAGTGCTAACCAAAGAGCCTATTCACAAAATAAAACCAGTTATAGTGATAAAAGCTATTCAGTTATGAAGGACTAAAATAGCCTACGTGCTGATTCACCCAAACAACCATGATAAAACATATAGAGATCCAAATCAAGTAACAACCGACTTCTTATAATATAGACGAATTAATTGCTACAACTGGCGCAACAAGTAAACAAATGTACCAATAGCACAGAAATAACAAAGAAAATAAAAGTGAAAAACCACAGGTTGCATTTTGGAGGCGGCAATTGAATAAAATAAACTAATTTCTGACTAAAGCACTCATGAAAAAGTCAACTATTACCAGCACAAGCGATATCATTATACAAAAGAGTCAAACCACTTAGAAACGACAAGATAAAACATCGAAAAATATCAACCACCAATGCGAACAACAAGCATCACTTTGAATAATAGGAACAACCGGAGCTAAATGTAAACACCAACTATTAATCGATAAAAAAGAAACAAAGATGTGAAAATGGCAATTACCCATGATGCTGATAGCTAATCACAAAAAAGACTGATTAACATAAGTACAGTAGTGATATCTCATGCTGACAAAAGAGAACCAACCCAATATTAGAGTCAGCAAGAACAGTTTTAGTTGCAGTTAAGTGGGGAGGCCTTCCAAATGGCTTAAACACAACAAGCCCCACCTAGCAGGGAGCACTTAAGAACACAAGATAAGTGCAAATTATAAATCCAACTTAGAGCGACGAACAAAGAATAGTTAGCAAAAGAAGGTCAGTAAATACTGTAGTATCCCATATCCGCCCAGTAAAGCTGTTATCAGATTCACGAACTTTACGCGCGGCAAACATTTCAGCCGATTTTAACCCCAACTTTTTCCCGTTCAAAGAGAAAAAAAAGGTTAAAATTGTCTTGGAAAAAGTCGAAGAAAAGGGAGCAAAACCAGTATTACTAGTACCAAGCGTTAATATTTATCGTCTGTACGTATCAATCGCTTATCTCTGATTCGTTGAAATATTCGATGTTGGATGAAAAGTATCATCCAGTCGAGACTTTTTTGGAGCTGCAGAAAAAAGTTTGAGGACATTGCTGTTTGTTATCACACTGGGTGCTGTGCGGATATTTCGCGAAAAGCTGGAGGAGATCAAGTATTGGCTTAAAAGTCTCTCGAAATGTTGGTGAATCTAATAGCAGCTTTAGACTTCGCTGTGCTGTGCAGTCAGACTCGACTCATCTAAACGTCAATTAGAAACCGGCCAGCTTAGAAAAAGTAATGAGGGCAATAGGAAGAACTGGACCAGAACGGCATGGAGGCTTGTCAAGTAGATTTACGGCATCGGGGATCATGCGACTCTTCGTCTCGTTTCCAAATTGCCATGTATCAACCTGTTCTGCTGGGCAAAAGCCCGGCATGTAGAAGCATGCTCATTGGTATAAAAATGGCCAACCACATTATTTAAACATATGTGTAGGCAGGGCTTCAAGTTTAGACAATACTCCGGCACTCATTGCACTTATTTCTGCGAACTTTGGATATTAGTGTAAAAAGTGGAGATTTCCAAAACAACTTAAAAAAATTTTGTCGGCCTATTTTAATTCGGCTTAAAGTCCAAATTTCGAAATCCTCTGGACCTCGCCGATTCTAAATTTCGAACTTTTCCAAATTTTATATTCTAATTAAGCCCTTCCCTTTCGAAAGGAAATTGCCACGATTTAAGGTAAGAGGGGAAAAGAATCTTGAAAAGAATTGCTTGCGTCACTCCAAAAATACTACAAAGATAAAAACATACGGTGTAACAAAAATACCGATAACATATAAAAGCTATCTCTATGGAGCGTAAAACAAGTGCTATATTGCATTATAGTAGAATGGAAGTATGATAAGATGAACTAACTACCGTCAAGGACGCATCATAATAACAGTGATAACATCGATTCATGTATAGGGAGGAGTGCTAACCAAAGAGCCTATTCAAAAAATAAAACCAGTTATAGTGATAAAAGCTATTCAGTTATGAAGGACTAAAATAGCCTACGTGCTGATTCACCCAAACAACCATGATAAAACATATAGAGATCCAAATCAAGTAACAACCGACTTCTTATAATATAGACGAATTAATTGCTACAACTGGCGCAACAAGTAAACAAATTCGACCTCGCCGATTCTAAATTTCGAACTTTTCCAAATTTTATATTCTACTGGCGTCATTTTAACATCATGGCACGATATTGTAAAACTCTTTGGCGATTTTCGCTCAATTCTTCTTTGTCTGTCGTGCTAATAATACATGTTTGTTTTTGTACTAAGGTCTATCCCATCTCAACGTATTATTTTATATGCTTGGAATATTTTTCTAATTTACAGAAATTAAAACCAATTAAATCAATTCTAGACTCTTGCATTTTTTAATTATCTTCGAAGGTAAGGTCAAGGGGGTAGGGCTACATGAAATTTGTTGACCTTCCAGATTAATTATATAGCGTGGCTGAGGAAGGGAAGGTTGCGAAGGAATGTTGCGCTAAGGATCCCAGAACTCTTTTAATTCTGATTCCTCCCCCCCCCCCCACACACACACAAGAATATGTTGATTCTAAAACATATTTCAACAACATGTTGATATGTTTATGTAATGTTGATTATTCAACACAATTTTGAATAGTCAGCGCACATGAATAAAATTATGAACTTATTACTGAATGAGAGCAAAATTTATACTTTTCCATTTTCCTTTATGTATATAGGTTAAACATCTTTATTTATTTATTTTTGTTTATGGAGTAAGCAATTGGTGACTGATCATTGTAGAGAGCTGCTAAAATTTTAAAGTTCAAGTAATACGGATTTTTTTCCCCACACATGGTGAAATTATTCAATCCGCTGACTCAATTATCTTGATTTTTGCGAGGTATAAGGCCTGAAGAACAGTTTTTAAAACCTTTGAAAATCTATAGATACACTTTTAAGGAACTAATTAAGATTTCTATAAATTTGTTCTAATATCCTCTAGACAAGGCAAATCTTTACTTCTATTGATATACAAATTGCTTTAATATAATCACGAAGAATTCAAATTATAGGGACTATTTTCCATGATTGTGACTTTTTGAACTAAAAATTGTAATTTCAAAAATAAATAAAAAATAAATAAATAACAAATAATTTTATAAACTTCTTTTTTAAATATTCTTTTCTTCGTTTCCTGGGTCCACATATTGCTACAGAAGTGTTACAATTCAAAAATTGAACTTCTTGAGTCATGGCTTCCATTCTATGTGGTTTACACTCTTTTACCAATCACCTAAAGTGCTATTAAAATCCAGCAATCAGATAGCAGTTATGTTTACAAAATAGCTATTGAGCCTACGACAGCTTTAAACATAATTTTTCACACTTCCAGAAAAACGAAGTTTTTTGAGTTATCACAAGTATGTAGCAAGTATGTGGACCTTCATTCCTCCTCCTTTTATTAAGGGGACGGTACACGTTAAATTTTTTTTTTTTAATTTTCATCATAGCAATATGAAATTTTGTGCATATATACATTTCATTAAAAGCATATAGAACACCTTAAAAAAATTTCCAATCTTATTAAAATTTAATTTTTTTTAAATTTTTAAACGAAATTTTAAAATGCTCCCCGTGTTTTAATTTTTGAGATATTTTCTTGCTTTTGAATTTTTATCACTTTAAACTCTATTATAAACAAATTTGTGAAAGATTTTTTTAATCTCTTGAATAGTTAATATTTTACAGATTTTTTCTAAACTCCATATCGATTTTCATCAAAATTTTGCCTTTTAATAAGTAAGAAATCAAATTTGACTATATTAATAAAGACGAATTTTAAAAAGCTTGCACAATTTCTTTCTAAACAATATCGGGATACTTCATTATACATTTCATAAATATTGATCGAAAATTCCGTCGCAAAGAGCATTTTAAAAATCTAAAAACGCTGAAAAATTTGTTTTGAGGAAAACAGATTTAAAGTATATAAATACACATACCTTTATTATTTACTTCTTAAAACTTTCATAAATGATATTTTAATTTAAAAAAAAAACTGTTTTGGGGCTATTATACCACAGAAATAGACCTTTCTTGCGACGATTTTGTTCAAATAAAGGTCCACTGGCCCCTTAATGATACTCAGACATAAATGCAATTTCAATTTTAGAATGATATGCTTCGATATTTAAGATTCGAAATAATTCAAATAGACTAAAATTCTTACTCTCAAGTCAAAGTCGAGAAGAAATAATTCACTAATAATCAATAATACTGCGTCAGTAACGAAGGGGTTATAACTATTTTAGAGTTCGATAATTTTGATTTTTTTTCATCTTTTATTTTTTATTTATTTATTTATTTATTATTTGCATTTTTTAATTGTGATCACATTGTTTTACAAAAGCATGTAATACGTTCACATCATAACCTTTTTGATTATCGTTATCCTATTACAATATTTATACATATATATAAATACTAACCAAAATCATCTTTGGAAACCACTTTAGATATCCTGGCTCTTACTGCAACAGTTCCTAAACTGCTTAATAGCCCAAAACAGTTTGCTAAATGGGAAGAAAAATTATAAATGACATGAAACTTTATCTCTTAACCCTTAATGCTCTGAATTATAAATTATAAATTTGGTTCCCTTCAGTAAATATCTTCGTCAATATCTAATGATATCCAAAACATCTTAAATAATAATAATTTGATTTTTAGATAGATTTTTAAATAACACTAATTTAATGAATCACTGGTGTTAGATTTTTTTAACCATTTGCAGAAAATGGTTGTTACTTTCGTTCTCGAGATATCTGTGACTTATCTGAATCCTTGTGATATCCCGAATTTATTCGTTTTCTGTCTGGTCCATCTTTAATGCCCAAAAATAGAATATTTCTGCTGCCACAATGATAAAAAAGTATTAAAAACTACAAATAATAATAATAATAATAATAATAATAATAATAATAATAATAATAATAATAATAACTCAGAAATAAATTGAGATACAGCTTTCAAACAAATTCCATTTGAAAGTACACTTTTTTCCCTATATACGACTGTGTAAAAATCGAAAATATGCAATGCTTAAAAGTTTAAAAATTTGTGGTATCGAAAATTGTAAAACTGAAATTTCATTTAAATTTTGTTTGTGATGGATCCAGGAATATTAATGTTTAATACATGGCATACGTAATATAGGACTCTGTAATTACATAAGCCACGTGTTGATCATTTTTATGATGTCTATTATTATTATTATTGGTACTACTAGGTAATCCCGTCGACCGAAAATTTATCGCCAAACTATAAGATTAAATGCCAATAATGGATGATCGTGAATGTCACATTCAATGACATTAAATACGATTCACGTGTTTAAAATGTCATTAAGTGATTTTTATTTCGACTTTTTATTAATATTTGTATCAATATTCTACTAATTATTTGTTTTTCATTATTTAAAAAAAAAGTTATGTGAATATACATAATTTGGCTTTTTGGCGATTTGTATAATTTGGCGAAATTGGTCGACGGGATAACAGAGTAGTACCTTATTAATTTTAATGTAGAATTTATTTATAGGTCTAAAATTTTAGTGTTTGAAAGTAACATTTTCCAAATGGTCGTTGTATTTTGTTAAGTTACGTTTTTTATGTTATTTTTATTTATTTATTTAGTTTTTGATAAAATATTTACAAGAATAATTAGAAAATTTTTCAAAACATGCTGTTACAGAAACTTCACAGTTTCTACAAGACTAATGTAAATAAATTCATCGTGATCCTATTTGTAACTGAGAAATGTTTCGTAGTTGTAAATTTTTTGTAAAACATATTTTAACAGTAGAAAAGCTAAATCCTTAACACGAAATGAATTTTTAAAGTTACATAGCTGAAGTTTTTATAATTTGATTTTGATTTAAATCAATGACTCCTGCTTCTGCATATTTTTCATAAGAAACAACAATTTTACCAAAAAGTTTTTTGTTTATATTAACTGCTGCTAGATGGCGCCAAATCCATATTTAAAAACAAATCTTAAAGCTTAATTAATCGATGAACTAGGAATCTATATCCTATTTATATATGAAGGACAAATTTATATCCTTCCTATATCTATGACAAAAACCACTGCCGAGTCGCTGCTTTTTTATGAAAATAATGCATTTTAAAATTAGAAAATTTCAATATTTAATTTCAATGTTTTGTAATATCTTCCAAAATTATATTTTATTTTGTTAATTATTATGATTTTTGTAATAAATACTGCTATTTGTTTTGACCAATTGTTGAACTATTTCAAAAATTGAACATCAAGTAAAAATAAAAAAATATATATATCATCATTTGTAGAAATCTATTGTTATTTCTAAAACATGCTTTTCACCAATACAAACTCTTAAATAATAAAATCTTCAGTCTGTTTATTTCTATGAAGTCTTATGAAAATGAAACGCAGGTCAAAATAAAATTCCTTCATTTTGGCACAGATTTCATATACACACCACATTTACACGTGTTTTCCACCCCGCCAATTTGGCGAAAATTTTGTTTTTGAATATAAGTTACAAATTGCATGTAATAGCACCATGTGACTTTTTATAGCAATATAAGAATAAAATAATGTGAAAAAATGGAAGAGAATCTAGTATTTAAAAAATAATAATAAAAATAAATAAATTGTAGTTTGGTATAAATAACTATTGATATAGTATATAATAAAAATAAAAAAATAACAGTAAATAAACATAAATTGGTACTACTCTGTAATCCCGTCGACCAATTTCGCCAAATTATACAAATCGTCAAACTAATAGCCAAATTATACATATTGACACAATTTTTGTTTTAAATAACGAAAAAACAAATAATTAGTAGAATATATTAATCATACAAAAAAAAACTGGTGGAACCAGAGAGAAAAGTAGAGCTCAATTACAAAAAAATCTTACAGTAAAATTTGGGGAATGTTTTCAATGTGCGTGCAAAAGAAAGGGAATCAGATGATCTGTAAAGCTTATGAAATAATCCAAATTTTTGTTAGCTGAAAATGAGGACTGAGCTGTACTGGTGCCTTATATTCAGAATTATACTATTATCTACTCAAAATGATTACTGAGGAAAGTAGTCAATAGAATATATTGTTATGTTGTCTCAAATCGGTTAAGTCCCACAATGCTAAACAAATATAAACCATGATGTGATAATTAAAGTATAACATTAATATAATCAAGTTGTTGAGGAATTGATGTAGATAAGTATGTTTGAACACAAATATTTAGTATATGATTGAATCGTATCTATTCAAGGTTTTGAGTTTATTTGGAGCTTTGATCTTCCAGTTATCAAAACAGCTGTTCACACTTTGTACAGAACGAACCGTTCTCATACTTCATTACATCAGCCTGTAACATATAGTTATGAACCCAAAATTTTAAACTGGTTATGGATGATTGAAATACGGAAAGAGTTAGAAATGCCTCTTTTTCCCTGATTGATTTTAAAGCACCAGTAAAGCTCAGTCCTCATTTTCAGCTAACAAAAATTTGGGTTATTTCATAAGCTTTACACATCATCTGATTCCCTTTCTTTTACACGCACATTGAAAATATTTCCCAAATTTTACTGTAAGATTTTTTAAAATCGAGCTCTACTTTTCTCTCTGGTTCCACCAGTTTTTTGTATGATTTCATAGCTTTTTCAGATCCTTTCAGGACTTTATCTATCACCTTCAACTACAAATCTAAACTATTAGCCTCCGATGCTATTTCTTTCAGACAAGCTAAAAATGTCGTGTCATCAGCCCTGAACTTTCTACTCAACCGATTTTAATAATTATTTTTTTAAATGAAAGCTATTTATTTGTAGTTGTGCCCATTTCAGTTATTTTTTAATTTATTTCCATTTTTATATTTAATTTTTAATTTTAAAAGCTTTTTCATGACATTTCTTCAAAATGGTGGCAACACAGTTTAGCTTTTCTCTCGATAATAAAAATTTATTTCCCAAAAGGATTGGGTATAATTATGCACTAATTGAGGTTAAAAAAAATATATTTACTGAGAAATAATATTAATAATGTAAATAAAATAACAGAAAATAATTTACGATAAAAATTAATGTCTAAATCAAAATAAGAGAAATTTCAAATGAGAAAAATGATGTCATTCAGCAACCAGATAAATGGGAATTACAATATTATTACCGATGCCTTTTTCATATTACTAATAACAGTAACATTTAAAAAACATTTGAAAAGAAAATGACGTCATTATTTAAAACATCGCATTTTTACCCATAATGATCCCGTCGACCGATTTCGTCAAGTTATACAAATCGCCAAACTAATAGCCAAATTATACATATTGACATAATTTTCATTTTAAATAAAGAAAAAACAAATAATTAGTAGAATATTAATAAAAATATTAATAAAAAGTCGAAATAAAAATCACTTAATGACATTTTAAACACATGAATCGTATTTAATGTCATTGAATGTGACATTCACGATCGTCCATTATTGGCATTTAATCTTATAGTTTGGCGATAATTTTCTGGTCGACGGTATGACCTAGTAGTACCCGATATTACATTTCAATATTTCTTTTCATTATGGACACTGACATTGAGGTTTTACTTTCAGATGACTGACTTCAGTTAGTGAAAATAATGTCACAGTAAAAATAAAAATAGTTTTTTTTTTTTTTTTTTTTTTTTTTTTTTTTTAATAAAACTATTTTTCTGTGAGTGCATATAAAATAAAATTTCTGGATTTCGCCGGCATTCAGATTACAATTTTAACTAAAGATGTGCGAATATTTGCATGCAAAATTGTAACTAGCAAACTTGTCATTTACTTTGCAAATATATTTATTATATATTGATTCAATAATATAATTACTTTTGCTTTTTTTTTAACCAATTGGATCGGGTCTCTTAAACATTTCATTCGTCGAATTCGACGGGATTCCACTCGTTTTATTGTTGAATTGCATTTCCTTTTATTCAGAGTCTATAAAAAAGCGTTTAAACTAAAGAAAAAATCCGTTTTTGATGAATCTAGTCAATGAAGAAGTAAAACGCTAAATTGTATCTCTTTATTATTCCGCAATTCTAATGTCTCAGAGAGAAATTGCTATTCAATTGGGTATTTCACGCCGTTCTGTTTGCTCTTATATTGATAAACACAAGAAAAATGAAGTTAGTTAATTGCAATCTAAACGGGGTCGCCCTTCTAAAAAACCTTTAGCGATTTTTTTTTTCCCCTAATCGGAGGCGAAACTGAATTCTGCAATGGCAGAATCTACATTTAACTTGTATTTTATTTTAACTAAGAAAAAGGTAATGGCCTTTCACAACAGTTGATAAAATCATATAAACATAATTGACGAAAATTGATCTGAAAATTAAATCTTTAAAAATTAAAACAAACAAATTTTATCTTGCATCTGTGTGTTTCTCTTTTATTAAATTACATTTTAAATAATTTTAATCTTTTTGTATGAAAGAATTATTTTATTCTGCAGGTAAATAATCATAGCAAACGCGGTAACGTTTGGTATAATATGTTTAAGAAATGGAAAATGCAACGTCTTTTTGAAATTTCTGGCGAACCAGATGAGGTTACGACAGGGATTTTTTTTTTTTTTTTTCAAAAGATAGAACTGGACGAGACAAATAAAATGATTGCATTCAAAAAATTATTGTAGTTTACTTTAATTTTTTATTTAATTTTATCAAAAAAAATGAAGACCTAAAATTCAACAAGCGATAGCTAACGATCCTATGGATGGATTAATTTCATTTTTGGTTTATTTTGATCCTTTTCGTAAAACTTAAAGTAGATTTTTTTCCATCTTTGTATGTTTTAAGATCGCTGAGAAAATCGAATTTGTGTCTTAAAGCTCCAGTTAAACATTGTTTCTTGTTATTAGTATTAGTTTAAAATTATTAGTAGGCATACTAGTTTGGCGAAATACTTGAAATGACGCCAAGTTGGTTTTAATTTTGACGAGAAATTTTGGACGCCAGATTTGGCGATATATCGCCAAGTTGGCGAAAAATTTGGCGACATTTGGCGAGAGAACCGCTTTCTTCCAGATGGTAGTCCCACTGCAATTTCTCGGTATCTACGTAGCTTTTCTTATGACGATAGATATCTACACAGATTTTCATAGCTTCATTTTCAAATAGTTATTTTTATAAATATAGGAGAATTAATTTTTCCTAATTATCCCTTTTTAATTGAAATATCTATATTGTAGTAACTGTTTTACTTCGAAAACACTCAAATAAAGGTGCGATGTTGTTTTAACGCATATTTAATTGCAGTTTATATATATGTTTATGAAAAATATGCATTTTCTGTTTCGAATGACGTGAATTTCAAAGGTTCAAAACTATCAGGAGAATCAGAATTTTTATTGATCTATAAAAAAAAAAAAACACGTGTTACTTTTTTTTTTTTTTTTTTTTTTGTTTGTTTTTTTTTTTTTAAATTATTGAATTGTTTTTTAGTTGGTGGCAATTCGAAAGCAACAATTGAATTAGCAATTAAAAAGGAGAGATTTCTATAATGTTAAATTATTATGAAAGGAATAGCGTTATATAAATTTTAAATAAGTGCCATTTCCTTAATTTTTTATATTTTTTACCGAACCTTCGAAAGGCTCATCCCTAAATTAAAAGCTTTCGAACAAGCTATTACACGTCGCTGAATGTTTCCTGGTTCGGGTTATAATTGAGTTGTTTCTCTTTTTTTGTTGTTTCACGAGAAAAAAGTGCCAAAATAGGGGTTCTGGATCTCCGAAACCAATCGGTGGATCTGGATGAATTTTTGTAAACTTTGAGATCTAGGGTAGGACACTTCCCCTTTTGAATTTCGTCGCGATCCGATGATTGGGTCCAAAGTTATTAAGAGGCAAACTTTGGACTTTAACATTAGAGATGCAGCTGAGCTCTACTATACAGCACTGTCGTGCTGTATGATAAAAATACAAATAAAAAGGTCGAAATAAAAATCCCTTAATGACATTTTAAACACGTGAATCGTATTTAATGTCATTGAATGTAGCATTTACGATCATCCATTATTGGCATTTATTACAGTTTGGCGATAATTTTTTAGTCGACGGGATAACCTAGTAGGACCCATAAATTTAATAAAAAAGGGAACAATAAATAAACATATATAATAAGCTTAATATCTAACAAAGCAGTAAATACAATTTTCACAATAAATCGTAGATGTTAATACTTATAGCCATACATAATGCATGCAGTTTCAACATTTAATCGACACATTTCACTGAAATCTTTATTTTTTCCCATTTTATTTCCCTAAAATATGTTATAAATTTATTAAACGGTTCTTCTCCTTGTCAGCGATGGGCAATGCCAAATTGGCGAGGGAAAAACACGTGCAAATGGGGTGCGTATGTGACATCTGTGCCGTGATTTTTGACGGGTGTTATTTACTAGTTAAAAAATATTTTGTTTCGACTAAATTCGCTGTGCTTACTAAATTCGCTGTGATCCAGTAAAGTATTTTTTATCAAAAGTACCATGCACTTCTATTAGTACACTGTAAAAAAAATGTACAGTTACTAAACTTTTTCTAAGAAACTGGGATTCCTAGAACATTTTATGTAATAGCTAAAACAGAAATTCATATAGGGGGAACTGAGGCACATTGATACAGCTTTTTTCTAAGAATTTTTTTGGGTGTCCAGAAAGCCGAAATTTCAAGCTGTTTTTCCATATGGTGTCTGCAAAACTTGTTTAGCGTGTTATAAAAATGTACAATTGTTGTTTTTTATATTATTTTTGCATGTAATTTTAAAAAAATCAAAAAAAGTCATTTGTATCAATGTGCCCCAGCCCCATCCCCGGGGCAGATTGATACACCTCATGGGTCACTTTGATACGCCTGGGAAAAATGGAGACAAAATAATACAAATGCATATTTTTCATAGAAAAATAGTTAGCAAACCATTTTATATTTATTTATAGAAATTCAAATCATCCACAATTTATTTGTAAGTAATATTAAAGCAATCAAAATGAAATGTATAATGACTTTATGTTCTTGCTGTTCCTTGTCTGATTCTGATTGTTGGATATGGTAACTTTGTCATATATGGCACTTCAACCCCGCATTATGTTCTTTCTTAGGAAAGATGAACAAATTACCAGGTTTTCTATTTATAAATCGGTTTATAAACACAAAATAAAGGCTAATTATATTTAAAATCCTGTTTATAATATAATTATCCTGTGCTGATCTGCAGCTTGTTTCTCTTACTTAACATTTTTCATGTCGAAAATACATTTTTCGCTGGAGAATCGATATAAATTTGACATTTTCTAGTCTGCCGTCCTTTTCTTTTGTTAGTTCTACTAGAACTAGATGTTGGGTAAGTTCGTACGTCTTCTGTTTGCAAAAATACTATAAAATGTTCTAATATAAAGAAATTAGAGCTATTTCACTTCAATAAAAACTAATGTTAGGAATTTTTGACGAAAAATGGTTGTATTAAGGAATGTATGGTAAAAAAATAATAAAAGCGAATAAAAAAATGAACTAAAAAAGGATTTAGGTTGTATCAATGTGACCCAACATAGACTGTATCAATGTGCCCCATACAGCCATTTTGAATAAAATGAGTCTCAAATCCAACATTTCATAAGTTACCTAACAATAAAGAATGAGTAACTGATAAAGAGTAGCTTTACCTGCCAGGGAGAGTATTCTTTTGGGTTAAAAATACTGGAACAATTGTATAATACCATTTCAATTGTACAACTCAAATTTACTTTTGACCTACAAAAACATTAAATCACCCGTCCCATTTCATCAAATTACTGAATCATTCCAAGATACATTCCTGTATGTAGTTGAGTGCACTAGCATCACCTTTTGGAGCTATTGTAAAACTTCTTGTAATGACCCTGTGAGCAGTAGAGGGAGTGTATCAATGTGCCACAGTTCCCCCTAACAGATCCATATTTGCACTGTAAAGCAAAATGTCTAAGATTACTATCAAGGAAGGTCTCCATACGGGCATACTCAGAAAAATCTGTATAAAAATTACAGAATGTTCTTTTCGTACGAATATATATATATATATATATATATATATATATATTTTTTTTTTTTTTTTTTTTTTTTTGGCGGAATTTTGATAGAGCGTCCGTAAAAAAATGATTCAGTTTTTGTTTATTTGGCGATTTATCACCGACTGGCGATGAAATAAAAATTTCAAAAAGTACACTTTTATGTCGAATACTTTTTAAAGAAAATTTTTTTTATGCTAAATTTATTTAAATAACTTTAAGTGCTTTAGTTTTAGTTTTTTTTTTTTAACTATAGTTTTGTCATACATATTTATATGCATTTATAACGAAACTTAACTATCACATTTTGCGATTTAAAGTAAAATTTGTAATTTAGTTAGATTTAAAGGATTTCAAATTCAAAAATATATCTGAATGAACATTGCTCATTAAATTTTGTTGCTATGGAAACGAATTTTCGTTTTGGAAATTTATTGATGGCAGAATTTTTCATGGTGGTGTTATGTTTCAACTGCAAAATTTAATTAAAATGTAAAGAAAAGTGGATTGGAGGACAAAGCAATGGCGAAATTTCAGTGAGATCGGTAATAAAAAACGAGAGTTATTTATTACTTACAGAATAAATTAATATTGCTTTAAATGTAATAAACTTATAAATAAGTTTATTTGCAACTAAAAACATAAAATAAATAAATTAAATGATTAAAAATCAAAGGTAAGCTAACCATAACAGAAAAGATATAACTGAATCTTGCAAAACATGGAAAATATTTTTTTAGTGGTAAAGTTATATAATTAAAGCAACAAGCAACATGTATGCGTAATTAAAAAATATATATAATACACTCATTAAGTTAAATTCATTAAATACTTTGCGCATTCTATAAAAATAAAATTAACAAGCTATTTTCCGTTGCAAATCTTTTGCTTTTGGCGAGAAAAAATCCTACTCGCCAGATCATGTGTCGCTTTCGTATTTTCGCACCAGATATTTAAAAGTATTTATTTTTTACAGTCTTTCTACTGCAATTCCGTCGTTAAATTTGTCTGATCCTTTATTAGAAACATAAGTAGTTTCATTAGCCTTTTTTTCAACAAATTCTGAGTATGCCGTAAGGAGACCTTCCTTGTAAAAATTTTTTGGGAAACTCTGGTGTCTAGAGCTTTTTATGTATCTGCAACCCGGGTTACAGTTAAAATTTTAGTAATTTTAGTAGATTCTTTTGTAAAGTTACAGATTTCTATTGTTTTATAATAATTAGTTTTGTAGATTTATATTATTTACGTACTGTGTACAGATGAAATTCTAGTAAGCATACAGATTTCCCGACTTTATTTCTGTAGAATTGCAGATCTTTTTTTAGTGTAGACGAATTAAATAAATTTAATATTGCATTATTTTCTTTAATGTGACTTAAAAATCCCGTCAGAGCACAAAGGCTTAAGATATAATTGTAAGATATTAACTGATAAAATTTAAATAAATATATAATCGAAGCACATTAAAAACATTTACTTGCTTATTGAAGTATACACTTGATATTTAACTGCCGTAATCTACCGAAAGCAAGTTCCCCTCCGAATGTAAGCCCCCCCCCCCATCATGTTCGTGATTTTTTCCTATTTTGAAAAAGTGTCATTTATAAGATCGCCCCTTTAAGTTTTGCTCTCTGGCGCTTGCAATCGCTTTGTTTTTTCAGGAAATATCTTAAGTTTTTTGTTTCCCTATTTCCCAAATGAATATATTTTATGCAATTTATTAACCATTTGGAAAATGGTTGTTGTTCTCTGTCGAGAATGGATCTTGTGGTGTCCGCATTTTTTTCTATGATTGGTCCCATTAATATTATTATAGATAAATTTTATATCTAACGCTGAGCGCATCAAGTTAACACTGCATTGCTTTTGTAATAAATTTCGGAATATTCTTCTTTTGGATACACTTTAGTTAGTGTAAAGTAATCAGCCATCAATCTCCTTAATTAATTAATCTCTCCGTAAGAGACAAGCAGACGGCAGCACAGGTAATCATCCCATCGATTTCACGGATGAAATTATAGGATTAGTTAAATCTCTATTCGAATATTAAAATACAACTGGTCTACCAAGTCATATCTTGGTCGAAAACCCGATTTTAGCGGTTGACTCCTATGTTTCATATTGCGTTTTCCTGCTCGCCTACCTCCATGTTTTCTTTTTTTTTTTTTTGTGCAAGAAAACACAATGGTAAACCTACGAGTCAATTGCTGAAATAAGGTTTTCAGGTGTTTTCCACCAAGATATGACTTGACAGATCAATTGCGTTTTAATGTGCAAATCGAGATTTAAGTAATTCTAGAATTTCATCCGTGAACTCGATGAGGCGATTGTCGATGCTGCCGCCTCTCGGTCTATAAAGCTGCTATCAGATTCACCAACATTTCGTAAGACTTTTGAGCCAACACTTGATTTCCTCCAACTTTCGCGAAATATCCTCCCAACACCCAGTGTGATAGCAAACTGCAATGTCTCCCCAACTTTTTTCCACAGTTCCAAAAAAGTTTGGGCTAGCCTAAATTTTCATACAACATCGAACATTTCAACGAATCAGAGATAAGCGATTGATACGAATAGGAGATAAATATTAAAGCCTGGTACTAGTAGGACTGGTCTTCCGGCTTTTCCTCCAACTTTTTCAAAGACCTTTTCTCTCTTTGAACGGGAAAATGTTGGGGTTAAAATCGGCTGAAAAGTTTGTCTCGCTTAAAGTCCGTGAATCTGATAACAGCTTAAGGATGTGCTTTTTTTTTCGATATATTTTAGAACAGTGGCTCTTAAATTATGGCCCGCAAATCGATTCCAAGGGGTCCACAATGCATCCTCTGGAAGGTTGCGAGATACTCGCATTCAATGTCACTGAGGTCCCACCAGTGACCTAAAGGTTTTCTCTCGAAACTGGTAGACGGGAGGTGCTAAATTCGAACCCAATCGCGCCCGTCGGCCTAATCGTTCAAAGTTTTCCGTGTTTTTATTCAAACCTTGGATTTATTTGCATAAATACGGGTTAGGCTCCTTTAGAAAAATTCTCACGGAGAGCACCCCCTCCCTATTGCTGATAGCCCTCACGTTGATAATTGACCGCCATAAATACGACAACAACAATGTCATTGAGTTTTAAAAACCACAAATCCATACGAGAACGACCTGTAAATAGAAGCAGCCAGCTTTGAACAAAATAAAACTGTTATCAATTGAACACAGAAACAAAATAAAACAATGATGAACAAATTTTCATTCTTACCTAAATGGTAAACCGATCGTTTAATTGCGAATGCCAAACAAAAGTTTTTAAGTGATAATGACACTGTTCCGATAATTCCGAGGACAGGATCCTTGATATTCTTCTTCGCACTTATCAGTACAGCAACCAACATTAGAAAGAGTCCTAACGTTGAGTACATCGCAGAAAATGTCTGAATACGCTCAATATTCCTCATAAATAGTTCAAAAAGATAGAATTCCATGATGCGAACCGTAGCTGAAAACAAAATTCAAATTTAGTTTTGTTGATAAAAATGTTGAAAATTATGGCATTATACAGTATCTTGCAAAAGTCCTTGACACATTTTAAAATTCAATATAGTATCACGTACTAATTGTCGTACAGAAGTGCGGTTGAAACTAAACTGCTTCTCACGATTTGAAGTTTTTTTCATGAAAAGAAAAATAATTAATGCCAAATTTTAATCTTGATGGTGCCAGTCCGAAAAGTTTTGTTTTTCTTTTTTCCTGATTTTTAGATTGAAAATTTAAGTTTTGACGTTATGAGTCAAATATACGACTAGCAGCGAAAACGCTTGTTATGTAGGTTGATACTTTAAAATCAAATCCATCATTACTGTTCAAAAGACTTTCGTGCTAAGTGCAAAAAATCCTCTCTGTTTCATAACAGCATTTTGAACTGGCATAGGAAATTTTTGTGGCTCTGGCTATAAAGAGAACACACATTGAACTATGCTAATGGTTTGCAAAATCATTGCTCTGTAATTGTTTTTGACAAAATAATATGATCTGTAACTAATTGTCTCCAGTTTTTAATGCTTCTTTCTGATAATTTAAGGGACAGTGCCATCTATCGGCAAAATTTTGAACTACTTTTTCAGTCCCTACAATAAAACTTTTCAGAGTGAGAAGCGTTTTAGTCCAAACCGCACTCCTGTATGGATTTTATATTGAAATTTAAAATGTTACCAGCGATTTTTGGGACACCCTGCATAAATTTTTGAGAAACTGATAATTTTCCACCAGCATCTATGACTAGAAAGTTCTACGTTTATATCAGCCACTTAGAATGTTTTACAGGACAACCCGCGATAAAAAAAAATATTAAATATCTTCAACATGAATAACTATTTTTAAATTTTAATTCGAGAAGTGGTTGATTTTTTTTTCTCTCTACAATTTATTTTTGTTACAATTTATTTGATTTTGCTTTAAATCACATATTTCTAGGAATACTTTTAGATACGTTTCATTAAAACAAGTTGTAGCTGGTAATCTATTTCGTGTATTTTTTGTTTTAGGTTTTAAAGCATAAAAGTCGAGTAAAATTCTCAGACATAATTTAAAAAAAAAAAAAAAATTCAATAACTTTAGCTTATTTAAATATGCATGAAATTTGATCTATAGTTTTAATTCTTAATTTGTCCCTATGCGGCGCATATTGCCGTATACACTCCATTACATCGCTGTATGCGACATATCGCACACCTTTGCTACAAAAGTGTCGTAACTCAAATAACTTCCTTTTTCATGAAATGCGAAAAACTTTCAGTCTATCATGCCGTAGGCTCACTGGAAAAGTTGCAAACACAACTGCTATCTGGTTGCCGAATTTTAAGTGTACTATCTTCTACTTTGGAAATTGGTAGAGAAATGAAAACCACGTAGAATGGCAGCCATAACTGAAATAGCCTAATTTTTGAGTTACGCCATTTTTGCAGCAAGTTTGCGATATTCTATTATTCCAAAAATTTGGAGTGCGCATGAAATAGGCTCTCCAAATTAATTTTTATTTGATTTTTTTTTTCTGAACCGTAGTTAAGGTATAGGTAAACTTTATTTTAAAACTTGTAAATAAAATTTAACATGTCTGGCTTTAAATCTTATCTTTATGAACACAAAATATTTTAATTTTAAGATAATTTCATACTTTATAAATTAATCTGGAGAATTAGAATGCTTTTATTTTAATCAAAATGTGTGATGTCACATTTATTCGCACATTCTCCCATCCCCTTGTCACAAACTGTCACAATTTTATGAACCCCCTCCCCCCATTAAAGCGTGACATCATTTATGGACGGCCCCTTTATTTGTAATACTTAAAAAAAAAAAAAAAAAAAAAAAGACTGATAAATTATCTTAAAATTGTTATCCTGTTCTGTAAGAAATCTTTCCATTATTAATCTTTTTACGATAAGAATTTTGTTATTGCAAGGGAGTACATACCTGTTAATCACTTCACGACGGGAGCATTTTACGAAATTTTTGTTTTTTAACCGGTTTTAAAAAACAGAAATTTGTGGCTTATTTAATCGAGAAAATGTTCCGATTAAATAAAACAAAATTTACAATATAATTTTACTGGTGGCGATAAACGCGGATTCTTAAGCCTAATTTGTAGCACGTATACGTGTCGCTCGTCCCCAAGAGGTTAAGTCTTCTTTATTTCGAGTTCCACTATTTTAGAATAGGAATATTTTCTTTATTTAAGGAAAAAAATATTATCGAATAAAATTATTATTATTCAAAAAGAATAGTATTCGATATGGCCATTTTCTGTGATGAAAACCACATCGAGTTACACTCGTTAAAAAATATGTAAAGGGCATAGTGTTTCAAACTAATTTTATTCAGTTTAGCATTAGATAACTTTGATATTATTTTGAAAATGCTGTTCTAAAATGTAAGCGAAAAAAATACTTACATGCAAAGCCGATCACCATTATACTCATGCTAAATACCAACAGCCATATTTGTTCTCTTCCATGGTTGGGACGCTTCTGTATAATTGCTTTAATACTGTTCTCTATCGAATTTCGTTTCCAAAAATCTTTGAACTTTTTCCATAAACCATCTTTATTATTTAAACCTGTTGTCTCTCCTAACAAGAAAACAACGTACAACAGTCCTAAAATGTTCCCACACAACGATGCCGTGAACCTGTTAGTATAATTTGCAGTCTTAAGCATCCGATTTCCAGCAAGTTCTCCTAGAACCATGGACATGCCGAAAGCAAGTTCAATAGTAGCATATTGTAGAATCCTTTCACTAGAGTTTGTTATATCCGAAGCATAACTATACAGTATCATCAGAACGCCAATAAATCCACCTGAAAGCCCAGTAAACAGAGCAGAAATCAAGTAATATTCAAGTCTGCTGTGAAAGAAATAAGCACAACCCATTGTCCCAAATCCATCTATAATGATCCCGGCTAAAGCCAGTATTAGTGGGGGTTTTCTACCGCATTTATCACTCCAAGATCCTATAAAAAAGGCCAAAATCACCGATGGAGCCACTTGCAAAAGATTGTGACCTAGTTGGTAATAGTATGTCATTTTTTCCACTTCGAGTACTATTGAGTAGTTCGTAAGCATTTTGCACGTATCTTCTGAATGGCCGAGATGGACTTGACAGACTTTATCCCAGATCATATGTAGCGAAGTAGTGCTTCGTAAAGAATATGAGAACATGCATATAAACATTATTAATTCAGCAGATATATGTGTAAGTTTCGCACGTACAGAACGCACTTGCACTCCGGTGTATTCATGCACTGGATTTGTACTTTCTCCTTCTTCGTTGGCGATATTTTCTAATATCACGCTTTCATTTATCATACTTTCCGCTCTGTGAAATTCAACATTCTCCAATTGTATATCATCTGGGATACTTTCCTTTGAAGCCATTTTATTTTTGTTAGGAAAACTCGAAAGTCTTAAAGTATCGCAATTGGAAGTGCATTTTGTTTTTCAAAATAAATGACATTCTTTTAATAATCCTTGTTATCAGGTTCTGAAAAAGAACAATAGAATAGAAATTAGTCATTCTAAACATTTATTCACAAAAAAATATATATATTTTTAAAAATAACAACCTAATAACATTAAAAATGATGTTAAAAATTTGAAATAGTTAATAATAGATCCTTAAGCATATTAAAATAATTTACGTGTCAAAATGTTCATCCTTATATCTATATTATAAAAACCAAACGTATCTGTGCGTAAAGCATACGTCATTTTGCGAATGGCAACACTTTCAAATTTTAAAAGAAATTTCGGTATTGCCATTTTTTCAACTACAAATTTTTAAACTTCTAAATATCTCACACTTTCAATATTTACACCATCGTGTAGGAAAAAAATTACTTTTAAATGAAGTTTGTTTGAAAGCTGTATCTTAATTTTGTTTTTGAAATATTAATTTTTTTGTAGTTTTTAACACCGCTTTTCTAATTGTGGCAACAGGAGTACTCCATTTCTATTAAAAGCAAATGAAATAAGGGAAAAAATGATTACTGTATCTTTATGTTGCCATTTTCTCATTAAAAGAGAAAAATTGAAATTGAAATATCTTCTGTTATAAAACTCGGTAAATTTTGATTTCATTTACAAAATTTGATTTACACGTAAAAGAATATCAACAGTTTAATATCTGTTTCAGCTAATAGCATTGAGACTTCAATTTTTGGATCAAAATGATCAAATTAAAATGTCAATTTTTTTGAAAAAGTGAATACCGCTACAAAATGTGCATTTGTAAATTTTGATATGGTATAATTGATGCCGGGTTTAGATTTCACGGAGAAAAAATTCGATGACTCAGTCAAAATTGAAAAAAATTTGCTTTTTAACTTTGGAATACTAGCATAAGAACCTTTATTGATAACTTTATCATAATAACAGATCTTTATTATTTTTTATTGCTTACATGTACGATTAAAGTATAATTTTAACAATTTCTACAACTGAGTTTTATAGAAATAGCATTTTGTTAATTTGACGTTGAATATCGTTTGTTTAAGAGTTAGACTTGCCAATATAAAATGCACTTTTTACTATAAACTAATTTTGTAGGTTTATTATAAGTCAATGAAACAGTTCCTTCTTAAACATTTTCTTTCGTCAAAATTTGACGGGTTCTACCTTGTTATCTTACAAGCGAAAATAAACAAGCGGCAAACAGCAGTAATTGCAAAACAGATGGAACAGACTACAGGACGTCGGATATCAATTTTTACCAAGGTTAGATATCTGCACAAAGGTGGATGATGACCATTACGGTGTATACAATTAACGCCTGCTCATTGGAGACGCCAGTTTCTGTAGTGCCAGAAACACCGGAAATTGACACAACTGGAGTGGATTCGAGAACTCTTTACGGATGTGAGTCGATTTACTATGGTGAGTGATTCCGAACGTTTACACATCTGAAGAGAGCAGGGAACACATAATCCTCCACCAACATCATCGAAAGGAACTGTTTTGGGGGTGCCGGAGTTCTTGTTTGGGGTGGTATCATGCTTGATAGTCGTACGAGCCTCCACTTCTTTCAAGAGGTTCAGTCTATTGCGCCGAGATTCTATTCCCTCACCCCGTGCGTCTGTTTAGAGGTGCTGTAGGTCTAGACTTCGTCTTCATGGACGATAACGCTCCCCACCATCGTACATTGGCTGTCGAAGAGGCTCTTGGCGAGTGGAGATATTTAACACATGGATTGGCCTGCAAGGTCTCCGGGATTGAATTATATAAAAAACATATTGGAACTTCTCTGGAAATGCTTGGTAACACGTGACCAGATGCCAGCAACGATATTGGGGCTGAAATTGACGTTACAAGAGGAATGGAACTCGATTC
Organism: Maratus speculifer; assembly: GCA_964019185.1. NCBI lineage: Eukaryota > Metazoa > Arthropoda > Arachnida > Araneae > Salticidae > Maratus > Maratus speculifer. Next base: position 252,489,330 of record OZ025298.1, read on the forward strand.
TTTAACAGCTCTTAGACGACCTCGTCCTCAGCATGGGCAGACGTTGTAAATTCTTCATTGCAGATTGCAGTCCGGGGTGACCATATCCCCTATTAGAGATTCAATTTTCCCGGTCAGTTGCCTGTAAGATGGACGTTTCTTTCAGTGCTGCATTTAGGCTACAAAGTGACCTTTTTAATAAAGTGCTTTTGTATCCTTTTGATTCTATGTTTTGATGACTTTCATCGCTTGCTCTATATTTTCACATCTTGAATATCTTATGGTATGATTTTAGTCGATGTCGAAAACTTCTGTGTGACCGACGTTACATTCGAAAAATCTTCTCGTCCTTAATTTTTGCACACCAGCGTGTGTGTATATATATATATATATATATATATATATATATATATATATATATATATATATATATATATATATATATATATATATATATATATATATATATATATATATATATATACATATTATATAATATATATATATATTTTTATATATATATATATAATTTAAATTTACCAAAAATAAGTAATTTAACAAATTACAACAACCATTTGGAAAATGATTTTTAAAAGACAAAAATTTAAGATTTATAAATAAATTCTATATTATTAAAAAAATGGTATATTTTACACTTAATTCATTCAACAGTAGAATGTTTCGTTTTTCGTGTTCATAGCATTTCGTAATTGGTTCGCTCGATTATCAAACCTCTTTTTTTTTTTTTTTTTTTTTTTTTCCTTTTAAAAGACGATTTTTCATACGACGTCATTCTTCTGATTAGTTAATTTTCTATATCTACTAATTTGCATCTTCCCATTTTGTAATTTTTTTATTTTCTTCTTTATTAACAACGACATTTCGATTTTCTATTAAAAAAAATTCCTTTAAATGTAAAGAATTGATGATATTGAATTAATTATATTAATTAATAGATATTGATTAAGAATCGGAATGATACTTGTTTTATTTACTAACAAATATATGAGAAAGAAAGTTGTCCACCTGTTTTATTGTTGTGAAGTTCTGTTCCTCACCCACCTCCTACTCAATGAAGGGGCAAGTGGAAGAAGACATTATTACTGTTGAACACATGTCCGTCCATCCGTCCATTTGTCCGCATATAACAGCTCAAAAACTACCCAACCGAATCGTTTGAAACTTAAAATATATAATTATTAGATAATTTTGTGGAGTCATTTCAAATTTTATGAAAATCGGATGCATAGTTCAATTACAGGGGCAATCAAAAGGATTCCGATACATTACGGTCAATGGGAAAAAAAGTTTCAAGTGCGTTTTAATGGTCTTATAACTCTTTCGAACATAATAAAGTTAATATGCATGCATAAAGTACAGTCGAGTCTCTATATAACGAAATCCACCGTTCCAGTAAAAAATTCGTTATATAGAGAAATTTGATTTATAGAGAATGATGTTTAAAATCGTATTTAATGTGTGAAATTTGAACAAATATTATTTTTGATGTTTTGAATTGAGAATTTAAAATGTTTAAAAGTAAATATTAACCTAACATTTTATTTCTTAATTATTTAAGCTGTTTCAAAAGAGAGAATAGACATTTATTTGATAGCTTAATGAAAATCAAATAAGGAAGACTTGCATTAATTTCAGACGAAGAAATCTGTAATTTTTTGTTGTTTTGATTTTAAAATTGTTACGCTGTCAAAGAAAAAAAAATGCTCAAATTTTAGCAAGGAATGAAAAATTGTAGTTAACATTTCCCTCCATTTGAATGCCTCTCTTATGTGCCTCTCATTGATTCCTCTCTTACATGTGTATCAATCCAATTGGCACTGTTTTGAGAAGGATGTTGAAAGGTGTGTGGGAGCTGGGATGAATTCGTTGGATTTAAAGAACAAAGAGAAAAATAATATATATATAGATATATAACTCAGCACTGACGATAAATCAAAAATAAGTGATGGAAAATTGATTCCATATGATTTCGAAGCTTTTTAAAACTGAATAAATTAAGATCTATTTATGAAAAACTTCGTTATATGGAGATAGATATTTCGCTATATAGAGACTGTTTTTAATGTAATCATGCAAAAAGGGAACCGTTCGTACTAAAAATTCGTTATATAGAGAAATTCGATGTATGGAGTTTCGTTATAGAGAGACTCGGTGTATATACTATAATGTACATTCTGTACAATCTGTGGTGCAAATAATATTTCTTATTGGTTTACAGGGCCACACAAAATTATTCCATTGCATACTTATATATTGAGACATTCTTTGGTATGCATTTTAATAGTATTAAACTATGTAATAATAACATTAAACTATTTAATGCACGTAATTAATGTACTGTTAAACTATTTAATGCCCGTCAGTCCGTCTAAACTGACCAGCGTAGCGGGCGAAGGCCGCTAGTCTAGATTTTAAAAGCCGATAGTACACATAATATGTCGCCCTTGTTATTATGCATTTCGAAACGATCTGTGTCTTTAAAAGTTAATATCTCGGCTAATTATTACGGACAATTTTTTTAAAAATCCGTATCAATGTTGCTTTTATATTTCTGCATCGATCTCGATTGATTCCTGAATCGAAATTTGTGAGTAACGAAAAAAGTGCTTTTCTCGAACGTTTTTTATTCACTACATTTTTGATATCTCTAAATGTACTATGCCTAGAATGGAAAGAAATGTATTTTTGAGTTTAGCGTGACGAAAGCTTTCACAAGATATCCCACACAATATATAGAGAAAACATTTTTTTTTCCAAATAACTTAATTAGCCCCCCCTACTCCCTCCTTTTAAATATATTTGTAAATGCTTGATAATCTGTAAATATGTGGATGAATAGTCTTTATTATTTCCCCCAATTTGAACTTTCCATGTTTCACAGTTTACGGGTAAAATGGCTGTGCTGTGACAGACAGACAAACAGACACAGGAATGATCATATAATGGTTCCGTTTTTATACGGAACCCTAAAAAGCACCTTTCGAAAAAAAATGTAATATATATATATACACTAGGGTGGTGCGAAAAAACAAAAGTTTTTATTTCCGAATCGCTATAGTGCGGAAAAGTTGCGATTGGTAAATACAAGAAAAACTAAAAAAAAATTCTTGAAATCGGACATTATCTTCCGATCGCGCAAACCACCTAAAAATTCAAAAAAATTGAAAAATTTCGTTTTTTTAAAATTTTTTTAAAAATATTACATATACATATATTTTATCACTATAGTGAAAAATGTTTACATATTGTATTTTTTAATAATAATAAAAAAAAATTGCGTTTAGAGAATATCTTCCGATCGCGCAAGCTCATTAAAAATCGGGAAAAATTCAATTTTCAATGATTTTTGATGCATTAAGAAAATAATTAAATAAGTTTAATTTGCGGTCTCATGTTAAAATTTAAATGTAAATTAATACTATTGTGCATGTTATGCTATTTTTGAACAACCGAGATCTTATCACGACGAGATCGCTGCAGGGCGAAAAGGTTTAGTAGTTCGCGCAACTCCAGTTAGCCACGTTGCGAAACAGCGTTGAAGTCGCCCTATGTGTCCACATCCTTTTCTCTCCCCAACCTCGTCCACTTGCACAGTGCGCCATTTCGTATCAGTGAGCCCGTGAACGAATTTCGTTTGTTAATTGTAGATGTATTGTGTTATTTAAAATACATTAACATGTGACAGGTACACGGATCTGCATACGTCGTCGACAAAGAAAATTACTAGACAATCTTTTCATTGTCCTATATTTTATCATCCCCAAGAGATTTTTTGTCAAATATTCTTCACGAATATAGCGCCTGTACGAGAAACTAAAGAAAATCCTTTAAAAGAATTTAAATACTCCTAAAATCGTTAAAAATACTTCTAGACCTTTTCAATAAATGTGTCCATATGACACGCATTGATATGTAGAATGATACATGTTTGAAGATGGTTTATAGTAATTTTAAACAGTGTATGTTGTCCATCGTGATATTTGTGTCAGGACTGAGGAGGATAACTAAATAATTGTCCTTTTTTCCATCAAAATGTATGCCATGTGGTTCTTCTGATTCCACTTGACTTTGCCGTAATTTTTTTCTTTCGGTTTGTTTTCTTCTAATTTTGTATAAGTCAATAACTTGGAAAGCATATGTTTTAGTTATTACAGGAATATCTTCTAGTACACTCAACGCTTTAGCAGCACCTGCACTGTCAGATACACCATTGCGATCGCAATGTAAAGATGTAGATTGTAACTCCACTTTCATTTGCCATGGTAATTTCTTCTTCTTAAATCTGATAGGCTGTATCCGTCATGGTAATGATATTTTACATTTACCTACATTAGCATTAAAATTCTCATGTATTTCATCTAAATGCTCAAGGTCTTTTATTTTCGCTTCAACAAATTTGGAAGGTTGCCTTTTCAATATGTAGTTTCGTCTTCCAAGTCTTGTACTCAGTTTTTTTTCTAAACTTTAGTACCAATTTTTCGCCCTCCGTCCTTTCTCTGGAGGTAGATAAATCTATGTTCAATGACTGGAATTTTGTTGTGTTTTTGAGACGTACAATTAGTCTCAATTAGACACTCCCTCAGATCTGGTAACTTTTTACAGGAGCAATATAAATTCATTACACGTTTGCAGGCTGAAATATCACACAGTTGAGTTTCTTGTTTTTTAAATTCATCAAACTTTTTTATAAGGTTTGGCTATTCCTTGTCTCGAATATAAGATTTCGTTAGTTTAGAATATTATTATAGTAGGCATTAATTAGCTAAATGATTCTACAATCAAACACTTTTGGGATTGATGCCTTCTAATAAATATATTTTATTTTTTGTACCACTGTATTGCTGACAAATGAGGAACTCACTTTAATGATGTTGAATTTACTTGCTAATAGAGACCTCTCCTCAAGGTAGCATTGAAGAACATCTTCGTGTGTTGGAAGAATATTTGGCAGAAAATCTCTTGGATGACCGAATATAGGACAACGAAAAGATTGTCTAGTAATTTTCTTTGTCAACAACGTATCCAGATCCGTGTCCCTGTCACATGTTAATGTATTTTTAATAACACAATACATCCAATTAACAAACGAAATTCGTTCACGGGCTCTCTGATATGAAATGGCGCTCTGTGCAAGTGGACGAGGTTGGGGACAGAAGCATGTGGACACGTAAGGCGACTTCAACGATTTTTCGCAACGTGGCTAACAGGATGCTCGCGAAACTTTAAACCTTGAAGAACTACTAAACCTTGCAGCAATCTCGTTGTGGTAAGATCTCGGTTGTTCAAAAATAGCATAACATGCTCAATAGTATTAATTTACATTTAAATTTTAACATGAGACTGCAAACTCAGCTTATTTAATTATTTTCTTAATATATCAAAAATCACTGAAAATTGAATTTTTCCCGATTTTTAATGAGCTTGCGCGATTGGAAGATGTTCTCTAAACGCAATTTTTTTATTATTATTATTAAACAGTACAATACGCAAATATTTATCACTATAGTGATAAAATATGTGTATATGTAATATTTTTAAAAAAAATTTTTAAAATCGGAATTTTTCAATTTTTTTGAATTTTTAGGTGGTTTGCGCGATCGGAAGATAATGTCCGATTTCAAAATTTTTTTTTTAATTTTTCTTGTACAGTAAAACCTCCATAACGGACACTCCCGAATAACGGACACCTCTATTTAACGGACAGTTTTCCAATCCCCACTCCCAAAACCTAAATTTTTGTACGTTTAACCTCTGAATAACGGACATTCCGAATAGCGGACACTTTATTCGGCGATAAAGGATGAAAAAATATGTTTTAAAAAGAAAAAAAATGAAAAGCAAAGCAAAAAGGCCTCTGAATTTATCAGGACAACGTGTCACAAATTTTGTGATCGCAGATAAATTTAGATAAAAAGCTGGAGAAAATTCCTCCCCCCCCCCACTACGTTCAGTGCTAAATTCAGGGTGTTGTCCGGGAGGAATATCTCCCACAGCATTGAAATGTCACCCAAGAATATATTGAAATTTTATGGTTTTAAAGATCAAAAAGTGCAATCCTTCGCTTCACGCCCGGAACTTTACAATGTCCAATAACGTCACACAGAAAAACAAATTACATGTAATCGCAAGCAAAAGTAAACTTTTGTAACAAATTATTTCACGAGAATATAATAAACAATGGATAAAAGTGTACACAAATTTATTTTATTCTTATTGATCAAAAAATAATTTTAATTTCTGATTAATTATATAATAGAGGTTTTAGGACACATAAAAGTAAATTAATGAAACATTAAGCATTTCTTAGCGATTTTTTGTATCTCTGGGGTTTTCCCAATAGCGGACACCTCCGAATAGCGGACAATTTCTGCGTTCCCGAGGTGTCCGTTATTTAGAGGTTTTACTGTATTTACCAATTGCAACTTTTCCGCACTATAGCGACTCGGTGTGATGAGTATGTATGTGATGAGTATGATCGGTATGTATGAGTGTGTATATTAATACACACTCATACATACACCGAAAATGACCAAAGTTTGGTATCTTAAAATCTGGGTACACGACGTTTCGGTCCCGCCTCTTCAATCCCGCCATTTCGGTCCCGCCGTTTCGGTCCCGAGACATTCCGGTCCCTGGCCATTTCGGTCCCGAGACAATTCGGTCCCAAGACATTTCGGTCCCCAGCAATTATGGTCCCTTGCCATTTCGGTCCCTTTGCTTTGTTCGCTACCTTGAAGTCGGATTCTAATTGTTGTGGGCCTGCCAAATGGTATAAGTTCAACATTATTCGGGCCTTTTTTTAATTCTCACCCTCTCTCTCCCCAAATTTTATAAAAAGTTGAATATACGAGTCCGATAAATTTAAACTTTTATAACTGGTGATAATGAAATTACAGCGCCACATTGGTTGATAAACAATGTGATATAAGTTTAGGGGATATTGTCTTTTGCTTTTAGTAGTATTATTATTAATCAGAATAAATATTTTAAATTTTGTTATTGATTATTAGTATCAGTATTTTATATAAACTTCTATAAACTACTAAAAACTAAAAAGTATTTCATATAAACTGCCATAAATATTTTTTTGGCTGTTTACGTACATTTTTTTACAACCTTTAAAGTAGAATTAATTAAATAATAGAAAAACTGTGCTTAATTTTTTTCTTCCAATTTGTTTAATAATAAGTGTCTTTATTAATTCAATTATACAATTATAAGTTATAATGTATACATATTTCCTCAAATCACCCATCTACACCTTCTCCTTTGATAATTAAGAAATGCAATATATTTATTGAAGAACATATTTTTTATTTTTATTATTATTATTATAATACAAAGTTGCATCTTATAAATTTGTTTTCATAAGTTACTTTCCATTATTAACATTGCGAAAGCAATTGTGATTTTGTAACTGGGCATGGCTATGCATTAAAAATTATTTTAAAAAATTTGCTTCCGCCACTTTTTTTTAATTTTTTTTTTTTTTTAAATAAGAATAGTATTTATTGATTGCATTTTTTAACAGTCTTCTCATGCCATGAAGACAGTTTTTGAGAATTAATTTTATTGAAATTGGGCCTTTTTCATTCTAATAAGATGATTATTTTTTTTTTAATTTACATAAAATCAATATAATAATATAAATATTATATATTATATATAATATATAATTTGATAAAATATATTAAAATGTAATATAATAATGTTTTAAATAATTTTATTTTCAATTTTTATGTGACAAAACTAAGCTTTTATTTATTTATTTATTTATTTGTATTGCCTTTTCGCTCCTACTTTTTTAGAAAAAAATAATTCTTATTTTAGTTTCATTTTTAACTAAACTAATTGTTTTAAATTTTTGTAATTTTAAATATACAATAAATAAACAAGTAAAAGATAAATTTCAGTTTAGAATTACAAGGAAATATAATGATGTATTGAATATAAAATGGTGCATGTATTGAGTTTATTTTATAGAAAAATTCATTATGTAAATTAATAATGTTATTAATTAATAAATATATTTAATAAAATATTAATTTGATTTTTATATTAAAATTACTAACTGTTTTGAGAATTAGGATTACCAATTATGATTAGGATTACCATACAAAATTTGTGTGAATTATAATATTTTGGATAAGAGTTATACGTGTGCACGATTTTCGGGCAATTATAATCGCATTATACTAAAATTTTATGGCCTTCAGTTAAAAAAATCTGCAATGTTCCCTATAAAATTATGTCTTATTTCACAAAATTTCAGTTTGCAGGAGAAGGGACCAAAATGTCTTGGGACCGAAATGTCTTGGGACCGAAATGTCTTGGGACCGAAATGGCTAGGGACCGAAACGGCTAGGGACCGAAATGGCTCGAGACCGAAATGGCAGGACCGAAATGGCGGGACCGAAACGTCCTGCTTCCTTAAAATCTGCTACCCGCATCATCTTTTAGGCCCATAATCATTTAGCACCAGAATCTTTTAGCTCTAATTTTTAGGCCAATAATTAAAAACTTAAAAATTTGAATCATTTTATGTCCCATGTGCCCTTAACAGTATCTCTAGTAACTTATACCGGATGATTCAAAAGTCAGGACGAATTTTAAATATGAATAATTTGAAAACAAATCAAGACACAAAGATACGGTTCCTACCAAACGGATGGAAAAAAACCCGGTTTTGTGTAGCAACGAAAAAAAAAAATAGTTCTGTTGGAATTTTTTGAGATACCCTTGCAACAGGCAAAAGTGACAGTCTGGTGTGGCTTCACTGCGGATTTCAGAATTGGTCCATTTTTTTTCGAGGAAGTTAGATGAATGGATTTCACACTCTGTGACTTTTGGCTGAGAAAATTCTTGAAGCCAAGAATGTACCGCGACCAACAGGCATCAACAGCAGCACTGAAAGATGCTATTAGCCAAAATGTGTCTGCCATAATGCAAGAAATCACATTGAACATTTATTGCAGTACTAATTAATTGTAATTAAGCTGACTTATAAGTTGTCAACATTTTTTTATTTGTAAATCATCTTTTGATGCAATAAAACACTATAGAGTCATCCATTGGTCGCCCACAGAACTATTTTTTTTTCTTTCGTTACTACACAAAATCCGGTTTCTTTTGCATCCGTTTGGTGCAAACCGTATCTTTTTATCTTAATTCGTTTTCGAATTATTCATTTTTAAATTTCGTCCTGACTTTTGGATCACCCGGTATATTAACATAATTAGTATATTGACATAACTAGCGTTTGTTGACATATACCGAGAAAAAGTATCAAAACGGCTTGAAAATAAACTACCATTAAAATTTTTTCACAACTCTTTGTAACAAAAATCTTCCGGTATCACATTTCTTTTTCTTTTTATTGCTTTTAAAATTTTTAACTTTACGAAAATAAGGAAGTATTTTCAAAAGACTTACTTTGGAGACGTGCCACTAAGATCCATTACAGTCATCTACTCACATCAATAAATCACAAAATGTTTTTGAAGATAACGAATTAATTATTAGATTTAAAATCGAGATTAAACATGCATTCGGATAAAAACTTATCACAGTTTTGCATTGTTTTCTTTATTTCGATGAACAATGGAAAAACAGAAGATAGAAACCACTTTGGACTTTTGTTTAGATGAAGATTTGATAAAGTTTTATGAATTTTGTAAAAAGTATTGATTTGTATAAAGTATATTTTGTATAAAGTATTGATTTTTAGGTGCGTTCGAAATTATTTAAATACGTAGCACCTATAGTTGTCGTTCAGTCCGTCCGTCTGTCGTCCGTCCGCATATAACAACGCAAAAAGTATCCAACCGAATCGTTTGAAATTTAAAATATATAATTATTACTTAATTTTCTCGGGCCATTTCAAATTTCATGAAAATCAGATGCATAGATCAATTACACGGACAATCAAAATATTCCATTACATTACGGTCAATGAGGAAAAAAGTTTCAAATGCATTTTGATCGTTTGAAATTTAAAATACATAATTATTACATAATTTTGTCGAGTTATTTCAAATTTTATCAAAATCAGATGAATAGTTCAATTACAGGGACAATCAAAAGTATTCCGTTACATTACGCTCTATGGGGAAAAAGTTTCAAAAACATTTTAATGGTGTTACACTCATTCGAACATAATAAAATTGATATGCATCTATAAAGTACATATTATAATATACATTTTGCATAATATGTGGTGCATAGAACATTTGTTATTGATTTACAAGGCAACACAAAAGTATTCCATTGCATAATGGTATAGGGAGAACATTGTTTGGTGCGCATTTTAATTGTAATTAACTCTTTACAATTTTATGAGAATGATATTTTTAAAACTTCGTTATCGTACGAACGCACCTCATTTCCTACGCTTCACGAGCAATTTCCAACTTGTTTATTTTTTATTTGATTGATTGACTTGATTGATCGATTGATTTGAGTTTTATTTGATAATTTTGATTAAGCGTTAAATGAAGATTTGATAAAGTGTTATGGTTATAAATTTCAGATTCAGTACACTTTCAACTTTTTAGGAATCCGTACTTAAAAAGTGAAGACGGAACTATTATAAAATCACTCCCGTGTCTGGATGTCACAACCATTTTACTCGTAAACTATAAAACGTGGAAAGCTCAAATTGGGGTAAGTAATAAACACTATTGACCCATATATTTACAGATTATTAAACATCTACTGATATATTTAGGAGGGAAAAAAATTCCTTTGTGCATGGTGTGCTTGTGAAAGCTTTCATTACACTGAATGCAAAAATAAATTTCTTTTAATTTTAGGTATTATATTTTTAGAGATATCGTCGAAAATATATTGCAAAAATATGTCCCCCTTCCCCCAATCTAAATTCAAATCTACTGAAACAAAAATTATGAAAAAATTAGAGGTGGTAGATGTTACTTTAAACCTTGCAGGAAAACTATAGCAATTACTCTAGATTGAATAGTTTTTGAGAAAAGCACATTTTTCTGTTACACACAAATTTTGATTTGTGAGCATTAAGCAAAGGTGTTCAGGAGAGTTTGAGGTACCTATCGTAGAAAAAGTATAAAAGCACCGTTGATAATGATTTTTGAAAAAATTCGTCGATAATCAGCCGAGGTATTTACCCATAAAGATACGGACGGTTTGAACATAAGTAATGACGGGGTCGGCGTACTCTGCATACTACCGCTTTTTAAAGCCTAGATAACAATTTTTAATAATATATTTGTATAATGCAATGCCCAGTAGCAGTATAAAAGCAATAAACTTTATATTATTGCAAACAGACTAATTTAATTAGAATTAATTACGTACATCAGGATACGCTCGCTTAAGAAAAAAAAAAAAAGAAAAGAAAAGAAAAAAAAAAGAAATTAGCCACATTAAGTACCAGGATTTTTAAAAAATATTATTTGCCTTATTTTATGCAAAACATTCCTTACTTAAGATATAGCGCTCACTACGTTCGAAATTTTTGATACTAAAATGCCTAATTTTTTTAATTCCTTAAAAGTGCGAAACCTTGGTAAGTGGTTTCGCGACCAGTTTGCATCGAGTGGGTTTCTCATTACAACTATTGTGTCTTTAAAAGTTAATTAAAAACCTATCTGGAAAAACGCGTCACGTACCAAAGCAGCTTTGAAAATCCGCGAGCTTCTTTCAACACAAGCTGCTTAAGAGCCTGCATCAGTCAAACCGAAACTGAAAATCCTATCACAAACCTATGCGTGTTGCCACCAGAAAGGCGTATCCCGAACCCAAAGATTGACACTTTAAAAGACCAATGATATTTTCCAAGCTTGTAATTAATAAGAAAATGGTCATCTCACGCCACCCTTTACCTCCAGGCGATAAAAAGGGGATAAGATACCCCAGGAAGAAAAAAGTCATTAGCAAATGCTAAAAACTCTCGCACCTTTTCAATACTGATAGTCCGAGGGATATGTGCATTTGGATAGTTTCTTCGAGATAATTTCTTACCAAAACACTCGGATCCGTTTTAAAACAAGTCGACATTGACCTTTTTTGTTAGATAGTTTCAAGTGAAATTGAATCATTTATATGTAATTTTAAAAGACAACATACAGATCGTGATTATTATGTCAGAGATTGCACATTAAACATTTTCCAAAGAATCTCCTCTACATTTTAATATTTTTAAATGATTTTTTTAGCATTGAATAGCTGAGATCATTGAACTGTACAAAGACCGTTTTATATTTTTTCGATTTTGTTACGAGTATTTTATAGTGGCTTACATCAATAAAGCGAAATCCCAAGATAGAAATTTTTAAGATATCTCGTTTGTATTTTAATATTTTAAAATGATTTTTTTAGCATTGAACAGCTGAGATTTTTCGGTATAAAGACCGTTTTGTACTTTTTTGATTTTGTTTACAGGTGTTTTAAAGAGGCTATTTCAGTCAAGTGAAATCCAATGGAAGAAATTTATAAAAATATCTCTTCTACATTTTTATATTTTTAAATTATTTTTTCTGTCCACTGGATTTCACTTGACTGAAGTAGATTTTTTAAAATTTCCCTAAACAAAGTCGAAAAAGTACAAAACGATCTTTGTACAGAAAGATCTCAGCTATCCAATGACAAAAATTCATTTAAAAATATTAAAATGTAGAAGAGATATTTTTATAAATTTCTTCCATTGGATTTCATTTTGGCATTCGATATCTCAGATATTTCGGTACAAAGACCATTTTGTACTTTTTCGACCTTCTTTAGGGGAATTTTAAAAAGCTACTTCAGTCAAATGAAATCCAATGGAAGAAATTTATAAAAATATCTCTTCTACATTTTAATATTTTTAAATGAATTTTTATCATTGGATAGCTGAGATCTTTCTGTACAAAGATCGTTTTGTACTTTTTCGACTTTGTTTAGGGAAATTTTAAAAAATCTACTTCAGTCAAGTGAAATCCAGTGGTAGAATTTTATAAAAATATCTCTTCTGCATTTTAATATTTTTAAATTATTTTTTAGCATTCGATATCTCAGATCTATCGGTACAAAGACCGTTTACAGAACTTTTTCGACTTTGTTTAGGGGAATTTTAAAAAATCTACTTCAGTCAAGTGAAATCCAGTGGTAGGAATTTATAAAAATATCTCTTCTACATTTTAATATTTTTAAATTATTTTTTGGCATTCGATATCTCAGATCTTTCGGTACAAAGACCGTTTTGTACTTTTTCGACTTTGTTTAGGGGAACTTTAAAAAGGCTATTTCAGTCAAGTGAAATCCAATGGTAGAAATTTATAAAAATATCTCTTCTACATTTTAATATTTTTAAATGATTTTTTTGTCATTGGATAGCTTAGATCTTTCTCTACAAAGACCGTTTTGTACTTTTTCGACTTTGTTTAGGGGAATTTTAAAAAAGCTACTTCAGTCAAGTGAAATCCAATGGTAGGAATTTATAAAAATATGTCTTCTACATTTTAATATTTTTAAATGATTTTTATGTCATGGGATGGCTGAGATCTTTCTGTACAAAGACCGTTTTTTATATTTTCGACTTTCTCTAGGGGAATTTTAAAAAAGCTACTTCAGTCAAGTGAAATCCAATGCTAGAAATTTCTAAAAATATCTCTTCTATATTTTAATATTTTTAAATAATTTTTTTGTCATGTTATAGCTCAGATCTTTCAGTACAAAGACCGTTTTGTACTTTTTCGACTCTGTTTAGGGGAATTTTAAAAAAGCTACTTCAGTGAAGTGAAATCCAATGGTAGAAATTTATAAAAATATCTCTTCTACATTTTAATATTTGTAAATCATTATTTGGCATTCGATATCTCAGATCTTTTGGTACAAAGACAGTTTTTTACTTTTTTGATTTTGTTTACAGTTGTTTTAAAGAGGTTACTTCAGTCAAATGAAATCCAATGGTAGAATTTATAAAAATATCTCTTCTACATTTTAATATTTTTAAATGTTTTTTTGTCATTGAATAGCTGAGATCTTTCGGTAAAAAGACCTTTTTGTTTACAGCTGTTTTAAAGAAGCTACTTCTGTGAACCGAAATCCTATAGTAAAATTTTATAAGTATGTCTTTTCGACATTTAAAGATTTTTAAATGATTTTTTGTCATGAGATAGCTGAGATCTTTAGGTACAAATACCGTTTTGTATTTTTTTTATATTTTGTTTACAGGTATTTTAAAGAGGCTACATCAGTCAAGTGAAATCCAATGGTAGAAATTTATAAAAATATATCTTCTACATTTTAATATTTTGAAATAACTTTTTTTTTTTTTTTTTTTGTCATTGGATAGCTTAAATCTTTCGGTACAAATACCGTTTTGTACTTTTTTAAATTTGTTTACAGATGTTTTAAAAAAGATACTTCAGGCAAGTGAAATCGAATGGTAGGAATTTATAAAAATATCTCTTCTACATTTTAATATTTTTAAATGAATTTTTGTCATTGGATAGCTGAGATCTTTCGGTACAAAGATCGTTTTGTACTTTTTCGACTTTGTTTAGGGAAATTTTAAAATATCTACTTCAGTCAAGTGAAATCCAGTGGTAGAATTTTATAAAAATATCTCTTCTGCATTTTAATATTTTTAAATTATTTTTTAGCATTCGATATCTCAGATCTATCGGTACAAAGACCGTTTACAGAACTTTTTCGACTTTGTTTAGGGGAATTTTAAAAAATCTACTTCAGTCAAGTGAAATCCAGTGGTAGGAATTTATAAAAATATCTCTTCTAAATTTTAATATTTTTAAATTATTTTTTGGCATTCGATATCTCAGATCTTTCGGTACAAAGACCGTTTTGTACTTTTTCGACTTTGTTTAGGGGAACTTTAAAAAAGCTATTTCAGTCAAGTGAAATCCAATGGTAGAAATTTATAAAAATATCTCTTCTACATTTTAATATTTTTAAATGATTTTTTTGTCATTGGATAGCTTAGATCTTTCTCTACAAAGACCGTTTTGTACTTTTTCGACTTTGTTTAGGGGAATTTTAAAAAAGCTACTTCAGTCAAGTGAAATCCAATAGTAGGAATTTATAAAAATATGTCTTCTACATTTTAATATTTTAAAATGATTTTTATGTCATGGGATAGCTGAGATCTTTCTGTACAAAGACCATTTTTTATATTTTCGACTTTCTCTAGGGGAATTTTAAAAAAGCTACTTCAGTCAAGTGAAATCCAATGCTAGAAATTTCTAAAAATATCTCTTCTATATTTTAATATTTTTAAATGATTTTTTTTGTCATGTTATAGCTCAGATCTTTCGGTACAAAGACCGTTTTGTACTTTTTCGACTCTGTTTAGGGGAATTTTAAAAAAGCTACTTCAGTGAAGTGAAATCCAATGGTAGAAATTTATAAAAATATCTCTTCTACATTTTAATATTTGTAAATCATTATTTGGCATTCGATATCTCAGATCTTTTGGTACAAAGACCGTTTTGTACTTTTTTGATTTTGTTTACAGTTGTTTTAAAGAGGTTACTTCAGTCAAATGAAATCCAATGGTAGAATTTATAAAAATATCTCTTCTACATTTTAATATTTTTAAATGTTTTTTTTGTCATTGAATAGCTGAGATCTTTCGGTAAAAAGACCTTTTTGTTTACAGCTGTTTTAAAGAGGCTACTTCAGTCAACCGAAATCCTATAGTAAAATTTTATAAGTATGTCTTTTCGACATTTAAAGATTTTTAAATGATTTTTTGTCATGGGATAGCTGAGATCTTTAGGTACAAATACCGTTTTGTATTTTTTTATATTTTGTTTACAGGTATTTTAAAGAGGCTACATCAGTCAAGTGAAATCCAATGGTAGAAATTTATAAAAATATATCTTCTACATTTTAATATTTTGAAATGACTTTTTTTTTTTTTTTTTTTTTTTTTTTGTCATTGGATAGCTTAGATCTTTCGGTACAAATACTGTTTTGTACTTTTTTTATTTTGTTTACAGATGTTTTAAAAAAGATACTTCAGGCAAGTGAAATCGTATGGTAGGAATTTATAAAAATATCTCTTCTACATTTTAATTTTTTTAAATTATTTTTTGGCATTCAATATCTCAGATCTTTCGGTACAAAGACCGTTTTGTACTTTTTCGACTTTGTTTAAGGGAATTTTAAAAAAGCTACTTCAGTCAAGTGAAATCCAATGGTAGGAATTTATAAAAATATCTCTTCTACATTTTAATATTATTAAATGATTTTTTTGGCATTGGATAGCTGTGATCTTTCGGAACAAAGACTGTTTTGTACTTTTTTGATTTTGTTTACAGGTGTTTTAAAGAAGCTACTTCATTCAAGCAAAATCCTATAGTAGAATTTTATAAATATGTCTTTTTACTTTTAAAGATTTTTAAATGATTTTTTGGCATTCGATGTCTCAGATCTTTCGGTACAAAGACCGTTTTGTACTTTTTTGACTTTGTTTAGGATAATTTTAAAAAAGCTACTTCAGTCAAGTGAAATCAAATGGTAGTAATAACAAAAAAAAAAAAAGAATATCTTCTACATTTTAATGTTTTTAAATGTTTTTTTTTTGGCATTGGATATCTCAGATCTTTCGACACAAAGACCGTTTTGTACTTTTTTGACTTTGTTTAAGGGAATTTTAAAAAAGCTACTTCAGTCAAGTGAAATCCAATGAAAGAAATTTATAAAAGTATCTCTTCTATATTTTAATATTTTTAAAGAAACAGGAAACTTGTCAAAGAAACAGGATCACAGAACTATTATTGGCGCATTTATGAACTATTCGTATTTGCCTCAACTAGTCTGTTCACAAGTGCCCCACATAGCCATTAGAGTTAAATTGACAAATCATTGACATTTCTCAATTTTAGAAGAAATTTTTTATCGGAAATATTTTAGTTTTCATAGCATACGTTAAAACAGTAAAATTTAAATAAATGAATGAATAAATAAAGTTATTCGCTTAGCAATTTGTTACTGAGATTTTATTTTTGAGATCGATAAACAGACTGTAATTGACTACTAAAGAAAAATAAAATGTTAAAGAGCTTCAAGAAAGTTTTACCATATGTCTGCCGGGGCTGTCATTGCTAGTAATTAAAAAATAAATAAATAAATAAATAAAAATAATATTAATAGTAATAATTGTAAAAAAATTGCTTCATTTTATCACCTTAATTCCAAATTAGTACCTAATAAGAAAGAGAGAGAAAAAACTTTTAATCGCGGTTTCTATGCCTGTTTATTGAATTTAATGAAATATGATAATGACTTTATTTATATATGATTTTGCTCTAATAACTAACAGAATAAAATGTAAATATATTTATAAATAACCATTTAAATACGTAATCACAATTTGAACTTTCAATATTTTTATTAATTACATCAGTAGTTACATGGTACAAAGAAAAATAAATATCTTGTTTATGAACACTTTCAATGATATATACAATATGTTAAGCTAAACAAAGATAATACAAATTTTATTTACACAATTTGCGTCCACAAAGGCATATTTGCTACATTTTGGAAATCAGATTAGCGTATTTAATAATAATTCTGGTAATATCTATGAATTTACACTTTCTAAACATAAAAAATTTCTAAAAATTTACATTTTCTAAATATTAACAAATCTAAAGCATTATTAGACTTACGAACAGCACTTGAAATATTATCAAAATGTAAATATTTTAAAACATTTTAGTTTTCTTTAAAATTCTGAGAGCTTCAGTTTTCAATAGCTCTACTAAGTGTCCCCCCCCCCCTTCAAATATTACTTCACATTTATTTTCTATTATGTAAACAAACACGAAATTACAAATTTTGCTATGTGCAAAGCATTTTTCGTATTTTGTCTCCATCTGAAATCTCCTTCGAAAACAGAGTAATAAATAAAAAGAATAAATTAAAAATCATTTTTATGTAGAATGCATTACTTATAGTACAAAATAAAATAATATATATATATATAGGGTAGATGTGCCATTTCAGTAACTTTATTTATTTATTTATTTTAGGTTATACAAGTTGTTAAAGATATATTATTTTCTGTCTTAAATATTTCATGATTCATTTCTGACAAAACTGCTCTGTACACAACAAAATACTTATAATATTAAATTTATAGAAGTAAATAGAAAGAGAAATGAAACTAGAGTAGTCTTTTAAAGAGGCTACTTCAGCCAAGTGAATTCCAATGGTAGAAATTTATAAAAATATCTCGTCTACATTTTAATATTTTTAAATGATTCTTTTGTCACGTGATAGCTAAGATCTTTCGGTACAAAGACCGTTTTGTACTTTTTAGACTTTTATTAGGGGAATTTTAAAAAAGCTACTTCTGTCAAGTGAAATCCAATGGTAGAAATTTATAAAAATATCTCTTCTACATTTTAATATTTTTAAATGATTGTTTTGTCATTGGACAACTAAGATCTTCCGGTACAAAGACCGTTTTGTACTTGTACGACTTTGTTTAGGGGAATTTTAAAAAAGCTACTTCAGTCAAGAGAATTCCAATAGTAGAAATTTATAAAAATATCTCGTCTACATTTTAATATTTTTAAATGATTCTGTTGTCATGGGATAGCTAAGATATTTCGGTACAAAGGCCGTTTTGTACTTTTTCGACTTTGTTTACAGGTGTTTAAAAGAGGCTACTTCAGTCAAGTGAAATCCATTGGTAGAAATTTATAAAAATATCTCGTATACATTTTAATATTTTTAAATGATTTTTTCTCATTTGATAGTTGAGATCTTTCTGTACGAAGAATGTTTTTACTTTTTTGATTTTGTTTACAGGTGTTTTAAAGAGGCTACTTCAGTCAAGTGAATTCCAATGGTAGAAATTTATAAAAATATCAGTTGTACATTTTAATATTTTTAAATGATTTTTTGTCATGGGATAGCTGAGTTCATTCGGTACAAACACCGTTTTGTACTTTTTTGACTTTTATTAGGGGAATTTTAAAAAATTTACTTTCTACAAGTGAAATCCAATGGTAGAAATTTATAAAAATATCTCTTCTATATTTTAATATTTTTAAATGATTTTTTGTCATTGGATAGCTAAGATCTTTCGGTACAAAGACCGTTTTGTACTTTTACGATTTTATTTAGGGGAATTTTAAAAAAGCTACCTTAGTCAAGTGAATTCCAATAGTACAAATTTATAAAAATATCTCGTCTACATTTTAATAGTTTTAAATGATTCTGTTGTCATAGGATAGCTAAGATCTTTCGGTACAAAGAACGTTTTGTACTTTTTCGACTTTGTTTACAGATGTTTTAAAGAGGCCACTTCAGTCAAGTAAAATCCATTGGTAGAAATTTATAAAAAATATCTCTTCTACATTTTAATATTTTTAAATGATTTTTTTGTCATTGGATAGCTGAGAACTTTCGGTACAAGGACCGTTTTGTACTTTTTTTAAATTTTGTTTACAGGTGTTTTAAAGAGGCTACTTCAGCCAAGTGAATTCCAATGGTAGAAATTTATAAAAATATCTCGTCTACATTTTAATATTTTTAAATGATTCTTCTGTCATGGGATAGCTAAGATCTTTCGGTACAAAGACCAATCTGTCCTTTTTAGACTTTTATTAAGGGAATTTTAAAAAAGCTACTTCAGTCAAGTGAAATCCAATGGTAGAAATTTATAAAAATATCTCTTCTACATTTTAATATTTTTAAATGATTTTTTTGTCATTGGATAGCTGAGAACTTTCGGTACAAGGACCGTTTTGTACTTTTTTTAAATTTTGTTTACAGGTGTTTTAAAGAGGCTACTTCAGCCAAGTGAATTCCAATGGTAGAAATTTATAAAAATATCTCGTCTACACTTTAATATTTTTAAATGATTCTTTTGTCATGGGATAGCTAAGATCTTTCGGTACAAAGACCGTTTTGTACTTTTTAGACTTTCATTAGGGGAATTTTAAAAAAGCTACTTCTGTCAAGTGAAATCCAATGGTAGAAATTTATAAAAGTATCTCTTCTACATTTTAATATTTTTAAATGTTTTCATCTCATTTGATATTTGAGATCTTTCGGTACAAAGACAGTTTTGTACTTTTTCGACTTTGTTTATGAGAATTTTTAAAAAGCTACTTCAGTAATATGAAATCAAATGGTAGAAATTTATAAAATTCTTTCTTCTACATTTTAATATTTTTAAGGGATTTTTTGTCATTGGATAGCTGAGATGTTTCGGTACAAAGACCGTTTTTGCTTTTTTGATTTTGTTTACAGGTGTTTTAAAGAGGCTACTTCAGTCAAGTGAATTCCATTGGTAGAAATTTATAAAAATATCACTTGTACATTTTAATATTTTTAAATATTTTTTTGTCATGGGATAGCTGAGTTCTTTCGGTACAAACGCCGTTTTGTACTTTTTAGACTTTTATTAGGGGAATTTTAAAAAAGCTACTTCTGTCAAGTGAAATCCAATGGTAGAAATTTATAAAAATATCTCTTCTACATTTTAATATTTTTAAAATATTTTTTGTCATGGGATAGCTGAGTTCTTTCGGTACAAAGACCGTTTTGTACTTTTTAGACTTTTATTAGGAGAATTTTAAAAAAGCTACTTCTGTCAAGTGAAATCCAATGGTAGAAATTTATAAAAATATCTCTTCTACATTTTAATATTTTTAATTGATTGTTTTGTCATTGGACAACTAAGATCTTCCGGTACAAAGACCGTTTTGTACTTGTACGACTTTGTTTAGGGGAATTTTAAAAAAGCTACTTCAGTCAAGAGAATTCCAATAGTAGAAATTTATAAAAATATCTCGTCTACATTTTAATATTTTTAAATGATTCTGTTGTCATTGGATAGCTGAGATCTTTCGGTACAAAGACCGTTTTGTACTTTTTTTTAAATTTTGATTACAGGTGTTTTAAAGAGGCTACTTCAGCCAAGTGAATTCCAATGGTAGAAATTTATAAAAATATCTCGTCTACATTTTAATATTTTGAAATGATTCTTCATGGGATAGCTAAGATCTTTCGGTACAAAGACCAATCTGTACTTTTTAGACTTTTATTAAGGGAATTTTAAAAAAGCTACTTCAGTCAAGTGAAATCCAATGGTAGAAATTTATAAAAATATCTCTTCTACATTTTAATATTTTTAAATGATTTTTTCTCATTTGATAGTTGAGATCTTTCGGTACAAAGACCGTTTTCTACTTTTTTCGATTTTGTTTACAGGTGTTTTAAAGAGGGTACTTCAGTCAAGTTAAATCCATTGGTAGAAATTTATTAAAATATCTCTTCTACATTTTAATATTTTTAAATGATTTTTTTGTCATTGGATAGCTAAGATCTTTCGTTACAAAGACCGTTTTGTACTTTTACGACATTATTTAGGGGAATTTTAAAAAAGCTACTTCAGTCAAGTGAATTACAATGGTAGAAATTTATAAAAATATCTCGTCTACATTTTAATATTTTTAAATGATTCTGTTGTCATGGGATAGCTAAGATCTGTCGGTACAAAGACCGTTTTGTTATTTTTCGACTTTGTTTACAGGTGTTTTAAAGAGGCTACTTCAGTCAAGTGAATTCCAATGGTAGAAATTTATAAAAATATCTCGTCTACATTTTAATATTTTTATATGATTCTTTTGTCATGGGATAGCAAAGATCTTTCAGTACAAAGACCGTTTTGTACTTTTTAGACTTTTATTAGTGGCATTTTAAAAAAGCTACTTCTGTCAAGTGAAATCCAATGGTAGAAATATATAAAAATATCTCTTCTACATTTTAATATTTTTAAATTATTTTTTGGCATTCGATATCTCAGATCTTTCGGTACAAAGTCCATTTATACTTTTTCGTCTTTGTTTAGGGGAATTTTAAAAAAGCTATTTCAGTCAAGTGAAATTCAATTGCATAAAATTATAAAAATATCTCTTCTACATTTTAATATTTTTAAATAATTTTTCTGTCATTGGATAGCTGAGATCTTTCTGTGTGAAGACCGTTTAGTACTTTTTTGGTGTTGTTTACAGGTGTTTAAAGAGGCTACTTCAGTCAAGCGAAATCCTGTAGTAGAAATTTATAAATGTATCTTTTCTACATTTAAATCTTTTTAAATGATTTTTTGGCATTGGATATCTGAGAGCTTGCGGTACAAAGACCGTTTTATATTTTTTCGAGTTTGCTATGGGGGTTTTAAAGGGGCTTACTTCAATCAAGCGAAATCCTATGAAGTTTTGAAGTTCATATAAATATATATTTTTCTCTTCTACATTTTAATATTTTTAAATGATTTTTTTAGCATTGAATGTTAGAAATTTATAAAGATATCTCGTCTACAAGTAAATATAAACTGATGATTACCTCAATCAAGTAAAATCCCATGGTAGAAATTTATAAAGATATCTTTAAGATCATTTAAAATTCATTTCTATAGATCATTTTAATACTTGTAATTTTTGTTTCATTATATAACTGATATCTTTCTTTACAAAGAACGTTTTATATCTTTTCGACTTTGTCACGGGTATTTTATAACTACTTACTTCAATAGAGCTAAATCACATTTTAGAAATTTTTAAAGATATCTCGTTTGTATTTTAATTGTCTTTAAACTTTTTTTCGGGGGGGGGGGGGGCATTAGATATCGGAGATTTCTCTGTACAAAGATCTTTTTACATTTTTTAGATTTTTTACGGGTATTTTAAAGTGTCTTACTTGAATAGAGAGAAATCCCATTATAGAAATTTATAAAGATATCTCGTCAACATTTTAATTTTTTAAATGATTTTTTTAGCATTGAATTTCTGAGATATTTCTGTACAAATACCTCTTTATATTTTTTTCGATTTTTTACGGGTATTTTAAAGGTGTTTACTTCAATGAAGTGAAATCCTATGACAGAAATTTATAGAAATATCTCGTCTATATTTTAATATTTTTTTTTTATATTGAACAGCTGAGATCTTCCTGTACAAAGACCGTATTACAATTTTTGATTTCGATACAGGTATTTTAAAGTGACTTACTTCAGTCAAGCGAAATCCCATTGTAGAAATTTATAAAAATATCTCGCCTACATTTAAAAAAATTATTTTTTTTTTCTTACATTGAATAGCCTTTACGATTTCATTTATTTTAAAGAGGCTACTGCAGTTAAACGAAACAATGTCTTCGCTTTAAAGCTAATGCTATGAAAGAAATTTATAAAAGTTTATCGTCTGTGTTTTAATAGTTTTAAGTATTTTTTTTTTCTTACTTTGCCTAGTTGATATCGATTTGCACAAAGGCCATTTTCTATTTTTCGATTTATTTTACGGGTATTAAAAAAAAAAAAAAAAAAAAAAAAAACTTTAATCAAGCTAAACAATTTACTAGCTTATAATAATTCTTTCGACGATAATCCAACGGTCGAAATTTATAAATAAATCTCGTCTGCATTTTAATATTTTTTTCCCCCTTTAATAGTTCAGAGCGATCTCTTCAAAGGCCTTTTTCTACTTTTTTAATTTTCTTTACAGGACAGTTTCATTTTCGGAACCGTTTTCAAAATTATTATTATAGATATTATCTATATATATCTATATTATAGATATTATATAGATATTATCCTCATATTTAAAATCTACAATCAGTATCGAAAAAAGTAAAAATCGGCCTCTATACTAACCATCGTCATCTATACTATGCAGAAAAAAAATAATTAAAAATTGGAATGAAAATATGGCATCTTTATAAAAATCTTCCGTAGGTTTAGTATAATTGAGTTTGTCTTTTCGCGTGACTGAAAAAACCGTTATTCTAAAATTTAGATCAGTTAGACTATGACAGGCTTTGGAATATATGCGTATTATTTAGTTAAAATAGTATAAGAACTTTAAAAATCATTCGTTTATCTTTCTGAAAGGAAAAAAGACAGAAAAGACAATTTATATACAATAAAGCATAAATGTATCATTTACGGATGTGAATTTTACCGCAACAGAATATATTTGCTAAAGTATTGTAAATTAGTCATAATTTTCGATAGAAGTGTCAAAATAAATATATTTCTATCTTTTAAATTAGTGTTATCCAATTTAATCATAAATTGCATAATAATTACTTTATATTTTAGAGTGGGTATACTGCAAACTTTTATTGATTAAAATAGAAATATTTATGAAATATTTATGAAAAGGAACATTTAAACTAATTCATTAAGAATTGTCTAAAAGAATGATACAAAAAAAAAAAAAAAAAAAAAAAAAAAAAAAACATAGAAAAATTTAATACAAATGTATTTATTCGCGAATATATCTATTCATTTTTAATGTCAGAACCATTGTTATTTTCTTTCTGCCCTTTCTTCTTTTCCCTTTGTCGACTGCAGATGACAAAAAGTTAATTCTGTTATGTTTTATGAATTAACGAATATATCACTTTGATGTTGTACGCAATTAAAGAATCTTTTTTAGAAATTAAACTTCAAATATATGGAAGAAAAATAATAAAAATGGTAAATCTGTTTTTATTCGAAATCAATAATGCTTTTAAAGTACATTTGAGATTTAGATGTCTAATTAAACAAACTTTTTGAAATCAACATGTATTTACATCATTTCTGAAATTCATTTCTGATCGAACTTCTTGCGTGAGATATCATGCATTCAGAAAAGGATGTTTTTATTTTTTCATCCTAAAGCAGCAAACAACATTTTACTAATAGCCACAGGCAAGATTTTACACCTTCGTCCCTGTAAGACTCCCTACAGGGTAAACCCATATCGTCTTTCACCCTAATTACTCTTAAGGCGTCTCCCTTTTAAAGGTGGAGTTAAACACCATTTTCGACTCTTTTAAATCAAAGTGCTTCAACTTTTTATACAAATAGCATAGATTAAATTTTTTTAAAAATCAAAATAAAAAACATTTTCTGAAAGCTAAATAATTAAACTCTGCATGTTGTTTTACCAAATTTTAAAATGTCAAACAGATTTTTCGTAATAAGACATTAAAGGTGAATTTTAAAGACTATAAAATAACGCACTTGTATCGCCTTAAAATTCAAAAAAGAAATAAAATTTCAGAATGACGTGCATACTTTAAACCTACAGGTTTGCAAAACAACAAAAATTATTAAATTTGAGCAAAATGCAAAGGAATGAAAGCGATAAATTTCTTCCATTGAAATAACATTAGCCGTTCTATCTCGGAGCGTTACTGATGTAGGGCCTTAAGCATAATGCCAAGTTTAAACTTTGTACAAAGATTTGGTATGAACTACACTGTAAAAGTATGTACACTGCATAAACTGTACTGTATTTTTATCTATCAGTCTATACATATATCATAACTGCCAATAGCTTCCTTTTCTTTTTTTTTTGTACTACAAAAATTTTATAGAAAATTTTGCCATTTTAAATCGGTGAAATCTACCGATTAAATAAGACAAAAATTTCTATTATTTTTTTTCTGGTCTAAAAAAACGGGAGAATTGGCTGCTAGGATATATAAAATAGTTTATCCTAACTGACTGATAATCAACGCACATACCTAACTATTGAACCTAAAAGCATGAAAATTGGGGAGAAGATACTTCTTATGATGTAAGCGTGCACCAAGAAGGAATTTTTGTAAATCACCCTGGTAAGGGAGTCAAATGGGGGGATCGAAAATTATAGAGCATCTTGTTATATGTATCAGCAATTGTTTAAAGTAGGAGTGAGAAATTCCAGAAAATAAATCCACGAAAAAAAATTTAAGCATATATTTCATTGATTTTACAAATTCCCCCTTAAGGAGGTTAAACGTAGGGGGATCGAAATTTTTTGAACACTTCGCACACCTCAGCAGTCGTTTTAAATGAGATCGTCGAATTGCAGAAAATAAATCTACTAAAAAACTAAACATGTATATCAGCGATTTTAAAAATCCCCCTTTAAAGGGAGTTAAAAGGAGGTCTAAAATTTTAGAACATTTTAGCACATCTATGCATATCTATTTTAAGTAGCATAAAACTGTAGAAAATAAATGTACTGAAACAAAAATAATTAAGAATACGTTTCAATGATTTTAAAATTTCCACCCCTGAGAGGGTTAAAAGGGGGATCGAAAATTTTCAAATTTTATTTTGGATCCATCAAGTGATATATCATCGGAAAGCATTCGGACTATTGTTTTATATTCCCGTAAGACATGGTGACGTCACTGCACCGTCGTTGTGAAGTCACATTGTGACTTTATGACCATTGATTATCGATGTGACGTCACGTGACGTCGATGTGAAGTCAAAGTGACTAAAACGTGAAGTCATTATGGCCGTTTTAGAGCTCTTTTGTGACGTTTCACAAAGTGGTCACAATGTGACATATTTGTGAAAAATGTGTCATTTGTGACTATTTTGACATTAACATTGTGACGAAACTACGACAAAAGCGACGATATTTAAATTGCCAGAAACATGTTTTTAAAAATAAATAACATGTTTTGAAAAATATTTGTAATTTTCTAAAAATTTTTAAGAAAGTCACATCTCAGTCACAATGTGACGTCACTGAGTGGTGGCATTTTCGTCACAGATGTGATGCGACCAAAGTGACTCACAGTGACGTCATTGTGACCATGCATGCTATGAGGATTATTACTCCTTTTTACCCCCACCCCCAATTTACAATCCAAGGGGGCATATTTCGAACTCTTTTGAAACCATAGCGTTTTATCACTTTAGATCGGACTCTTTTACGGAGCCCTCCAATAAATATTATTTATAATATATGTAAATTTCAAACAGAGACGAGAGAGTATATTTCTTGAAGCGTAATAGTTAGAACCCTGGGGGACTTTTTTCTAAATTTAGCCGACAGTCCTCATGTGATAAATCATTGGAAAGCCCTGTGACCACTTATTAGGCACTTCCTTCCCCCCCCTCTATTTTACCTGTGGGGTGCGTTTAACGTATCCAAGTAGGAGGTTTAATAATGGGAAAATTATAAAACTGACTTCCAATGACATAGAAAAATTAATAAAAAATATTGGTCCCATTTAGTTCCTGTTTTTGCCACTAGGGGTGCCTTTAATTCTTATTTCTTTGGCCATTTTGCTGTTAATGTCAGAAAAATTCTAATTTTTCATACTTGAATTCCCTTATTTTGTTTTTAATACTTACTCGCGCCTTTTCAATTTTTTGCAACCAGGGGGCACCATCACATGACACTTCCTCCATTGTTGCTTCTTTATAGTCTTTCTTTAGTATGTTGCTTTTTAATACCATCTGTTTTTAGTTGCCATGCATTTATTAAAATCTCTTATAAGTATGTAAAAAGGTCGATGTTAATGATCGATTGCAGAACATCTGGATTGCAGATTTTCGGAAGCAATCGATGTATTTTGTATCGATTGTGGTTTTGTGCAATAACGATTTTTTTCGACTGGTAAATTTTCGAGAATCGTTCATCATTAGCCATGTCCCAGCAGCATATTTAGTTAGAGGCGTGAAATTCGAGATAACAAGCCTATTGAATTATTAAACATTTATTTCAGAGATTTTAGAAATTCCCCTCCTCTTCATTCAAAAAGTTTAACGGGAAATGAGAAAATTTAGGTAATATTACCATACCTCAGCAACAATTTTAGATAGAGGCATGAATTTGAGGATAACTGAACTGATAAAACAAAATTTAAAATGCATTTTATCTATTTTAGAAATTCTCACATAACAGGGTTTAATGGGTTTGGTCACACTTTTAGGCCATTTTGCCATATATCTAGACCAATTTCAGGTAGAAGCGATAAATTCAGGATTACATACCTACTAAAGAAATACAAACATGAATACTTCGATCATTTTACAGCTATTTTATCTATTATGTCTTCAACATCGACTTTGAACCGGATAATGTAAAATTATACGAATAAGACAATAATTATAGACATATACTTATTAGACAATAATAAGATAATACTTGGTTAGATATTAAGTTTTTTAAATTTTTTTATAATTTTTGCTCGATGTATTTCGTTTGATTCAAGACTCTATTGGAGAAACCGACCAGAGTAGCGGGGGAATGCTTCAAGTCATTTATAAGAGTACAAATTTTTGGGCCATCAAACTCCTGCTTTCTATATTAAGTCTAGGAAAAATTCGTCGAATACTTTAAAAACGATAGCTTTTCTAATCCAAGATATTGTCAAACTGTTTCATGAGTTCAAGTTTGCAATATTGTTTGAGACGTGTGATATACAAGGTTTTTATCATTTATAAGAATACGAATTTGTTCGCCGCCATTATCCTGCTTTCAATATGAAGTCCAGGAAAAGTTCGTGAAACATATTAAAAACAATTGCTGTTCTTATCCCAGGTATTGATAAACTGCTTCATCAATACAATTTTGAAAAAAGGTGGAAGAAGGTCTATTTTAAATATATCAATGGTTCATGATTGATGTTACCAAAGTCATACTTTCCCTTTGCGGACATACTTTTCTACTCCAATATTCTTTTGCACGGCCCTAACAATGACCGAAAGGCACTGTTCTCAACGATGGTAGATAGTCGGTGCTGGATTCGAACCCAATCGCGCCAGTTGGCCTAATTGTTTGGAGTTTTCTGTCATTTTCTTCCAATCTTGGTTATCCTTGCGTAAATACGTGTTCGGTTCCCTTAGAAAGACCCCCACGGAGGGCACCCCCACTCCTCGGGCCTACATCTATAATGGAGGTAATTGGCCTTCATAAAAACAAAACAAAACAAAATCCTCTTTTGCATGACTATCGCACTAGCAAAAAAAAAAAAAGGGGGGGGGCATTTAATACAGTCACTCTGTTGACCTAGAAAACGTTGAAAAAAATCAGTATGTATTTTAACTTGCGCATTAGCAATCTTATCGAATCATATCTCTATTTAAACATTTCTAAAAACATTTACTCTATCAAATTTTTGATAGTTGAACTTTTAAAATAAAAAGTGCATCTAAAAATTTTTATAGACATTCATAAACTCTTAATTGTTTTTATTAACTCTAATTATTCTTTTATTAACTCCATTTTTTTATTATTAATGTATTTTAATATTGTAATAACTTTAGGTTCGCCCAGAAGAAATTGGGCAACCATTTGTGAAACAATTGTAATTTTTTTAAAAATAAATGTTAGGTGGGGCTTGTTGAGCTCAAGTCATATAGAAGGCCTCCCCACCTAACTGAATCTGAATCTGAATCTGTTGACTTAGAAAAATAATTAACATTTTTAAATCCACCACACTTCTGCAATTTTGAAAGGTTTGTAGCAATGTTATTTTTTTCTTTTATATTTTTTTAAAGTGTGCTTTTGAAAACTGGAAAAGTAAGAGAAAAACCGAACCGGGATCGGAAGATTTCTCATCGACTAGTAGAACCCGGGATAAAGACGGAAGAGACATATCATCGAATAGAATGAGCAATGCCGATGATGAAGAACCATCATCCGCGAACGTCTAAAGGCAAATAATTACTTCAGCCGTTTCCAATCGCTGCCCTCAATACTAGAATATGGCAGAGTTTTCAATCTTTTTCATTTTCCTTCAACTTAAATTTCGTTAGCAGTTTGAGCTAGATAGCAAAAAGGTAATGAAATTCAACAATGGGACGGGATATATCAATATCTTTTGTCTAACAGAATGATATTTTAGTATACTTGAAGTGAAACTAAAAGTGAAAGACGCCACTTTAACGGAACAAAATTGCAGACAGTTTAAATTTAGGTCTATTTGGAGATATGGAAAGTAACGACCACACTCCTTAATGCAGATTATCTTCACCGAAAACTGTTAGAAAAATCACTCAAATCTTAGTTACATACAAAGAAGAATTGTACGGTCACCATTCCCCTGACTGGTCAACAAGATGCAGAAGTGTTCGTTCCCAGACAGAGTTCCTCTGGGATCCTGATCTCCTTCCTCATCCAGGTGTGTAATGGATGGTATACTAAAATATACACCGTATACCCTCTGTAGGTTTTATTTTAAGAAACTCTGTATACCATCTGTTTTTCAAATATAGCACTATCTTACACTGTATCCATGAATGCTCATGACTTTAACGTATACTCTCTGTCTACAGCGTATACCTTCTGATTCTTTTACGACTACAGCACTGTCCGCATTCAAACACTCCTTCCACACAGTAGCCATATCGAAATCACGGGAATCTCACGGCATGTTGAGCGACTGCACTAAAAGAAAAAAAAACCAGTCGGATGTGGCAATCCCAAAACTTTCTTCTATCTCATACATGTTAATACTTCCTGAAAAATGAAGCATAGCACCGCCACTGGTTAGCTGATTTACACCAAAATCTAATCAGCAACAACTTATGTCACGTTCTTATTGAATCTGAAGTTGATGAAAATCCGTGCGTTAGTTTTTGGGATAAAACCATACCGGAAAGATAAACATTAAATAAAAAATGTAAACTATTATTTTAAATCAAAATTATGATGTTTTCATAAAACTTGACTAAAATTCCCGACCATCCTAGTGTTAAGACCTACCTGTAAAAATGTGGCACGGACCATGGGCGGTGTTGCGAATTTGCGACTTACATTCAAAGCACGCTTAACGCAATGCCAAATTTTAATTTGAAACAAGAGTTTTATTTTAGCTACATTGTAAATACGAAAGATTACTATTACGTTGAATTTAGTCTTATGAAAGTCTAAATGAAATTTAAATATGCACTATTTTTTATAGTCAGTACCGAACTAACACCGTAAAAAATAAATAAAATAAAATAAATAATAAAGAATTTAATTTAAATTCAAAAGTGGTAACATCATTCAAAAGTGGTAACATCATTCAAAAGTGGTAACATCATCGGGTCCATTCTCCCGAAAACAACAACCATTTTTCAAATGGTTAAAAAAAACAGCAGATACAGATTAAAATAAGATTAAAAAAAAGAGTTGTACAGAAGAACAATATCTGATGTTATATATAGGCTTCATATCTCTTTGAAAATTTACAATACAGACATTCATACTTTCCAAATATATGCAGCTATACCTAACTCTACGTTGTATACTTTTTTACAAAGTCTTATTATTCTGTTAGCAAAGAATTTTTAATAAAATAATACAGTTATTAATTCATATGGAGTCCTCTGAGCGCGAGTAATATTCGCACTTAACCGTTTATTTCTCTTTTCAACCTTTTCTTCAAATTTCATTGTAAAAAAATCGATGCTATGTGATAGACGGAAAAAAAAGATTAGTCATTTTTAGACCTAGAGATGGCTGTACAGATCTTCAGTTCATCAATTTGACAGCTGAAATCCCGGGATAATATACAGTATTCGATTAGCATATTAAAATGCAATCTAAATCATATCGTCTCGGAAATCACATGTATACCCTATTTTAAGGGGACAGTGGATCTTTATTTGAGCAAAATCATCTATAGCAAAATCGTCAGAAAAAAGGTCTATTTCTGGGGTATAATAGTACCTAAACAGTTTTTTCTTATTAGAATACCATTTATGAAGGTTTTAAGGAGTAAATAAAAAAAGACAAATGTATTTATATACTTTAAATCTGTTTTTCTCAAAACTAATTTTTCAGCGTTTTTAGATTTTTTAATTGCTCCTTGCGTCTTAATTTTGGATCAATATTTATAAAATTGATAAGGAAGTATCCTGATTTTATTTAAAAAGAAATTGTGTAAGCTTTTTAAAATTCGTCTTCATTAAGATAGTCAAATTTTATTTTTTACTTATTAAAAGTCAAAATTTTGATGAAAATCGATAAGGAATTTAGAAAAAAATCTGTAAAATATTAACTATTCAAGAGATTTAAAAAATCTTACACAAATTTGTTTATAATATAGTTTTAAGTGATAAAAATGCAAAAGCAAGAAAATATTTTAAAAATTAAGACACGAGGAGCATTTTAAAATTTCTTTTAAAAATTTAAATTTTTGTAAAAAAATTACAAATTTTAATAAGGTTGGAAATTTTTTGAAGGTATTCTATATGCTGTTGGTGAAATGTATATATGCACAAAATTTCATATTGCTATGATAAAAATGAATAAAATAAATTTTTAACGTCCACCGTCCCCTTAAGGAAGATCGATTTATCACTGCGTTTTCCTGCACTAAAAGTTTAAAAATATGAAGGACAAGGATCTGTAAAGCACAGTGGTAAATCTACCAATCAATGCTAAAATCGGGTTCACAGGTGTCTTCCATAAAAATATGACTTCGCAGATCAGTTGCTTTTCAATATGGAAATCGAGTTATAACTAATTCTGGAATTTAAGTAGTCAAATCGTGAGCTTATTGTTTTTGATGCCACATCCCGGTTTATTAGTGATTTGTGGTCAAACCCGAAATGTTCAGCGCACTAAAAAAAATGTTTCTAAGAAATATTTACTTTAATTGCAAATCGCACTAACTGAAACCGCACTCAGCAATGAGAAACTGTAAACAAAACTCCGACTTTAAATGACTTATATCCTTAAACTAAAGCATTACACGGTAAAATAAGCCAAAAAAAGTGTTTAAAATGTACCTAGATCTGACTTGAGCCAGCAAAACATTTAATAGTGAATTGACCCTTTAGCCTTTGTAGTATAGTTTAGATATAGTTTAGGTATAATTTAGATACGTAATATTTTATTCGTTATTGCTTACATTAGTACCAAGCGAGCATATAAACATTAACATTAGCTAACGTGTTGAAATTACTCCATTAGACATTTAGATTTTGTTTAGCGTACAACTTAAATAGGAATTAATTTTAGTTAATTTAAATGTACATATGTTAAACTCAAATATTAACGAAATCTTTTTAAATGACATTAGAAATTCAGCTTAAGAATTTTAAGGGGCTTGCTTTGAGAATTTTATAGTAATACTCGTCAAAAGCTGATAAAACAAAGTTTTCACTCATCAAAGGTTCATGTCATCATTAAACTAACAGAAATTTTTACGAAATATTTATTCGCAATAATTAAAAGGAGTTTCTCGTTATATAACAGAGGTGAACGACATATGAACTCTTTACATGTATATCCACAACAGAGCATTTCCCAGAGAATTCAGTTTCCAGATCCAAACAAGTTAGAAGAATCATACATCCAGCATAGATTATTAAACATTTTCAAACACATTCATAATTCTGTGAAAAAGAAAAGTATTACTTGGTTATCCCGTCGACCAATTTCGCCAAATTATACAAATCGCCAAACTAATAGCCAAATTATACGTATTGACATAATTTTTATTTAAAATAACGAAAAAAACCCAAATATTTAATAGAATATTAATAATAATACAAATAAAAAGTCGAAATAAAAATCACGTAATGACGTTTTAAACACGTGTCGTATTTAATATCATTGAATGTGACACTCATTCATGATCATCCATTATTGGCATTTAATCTTATAGTTTAGCGATATTTTTTTGGTCGACGGGATAACCAAGTACTAGTACCAAAAAAATCGTCACATGTATTATCTGTTTACAAAAAAAAATGTGTGTTTACGAAAGACAGATTCAATCCTCAGACATGAAATTTTTGAAGAATGTGAAAGGATATTCAACAAAGAATAAAATAAGGAGTGACTATATCAGAAGATAACTTAATGTTGTGCCAATATTGAATAAAATAGAAAACTACAGAAGGAAATGGAAGGACCACTTAGAAAGGGTAGATTCTGATCGCATACCAAAAGAAACCTTGAATTATCATCCAAAGGGAAAAAGAGACACAGAAAGGCCACGAATGAGATGAATTGAGGCCGGAACAGGCTTTATAGTCTTAATCCATGCTTGGGATGATGATGTTGTATCGTCACGGCTTATTAAGGTAAATAATGATTTCTAAATGAATAATTTTAAAAACACATAACGCATTTGAAAACTTATTTTCTGTTATTTATTCCAATATTGGTAAAAATATCCGAATTTTTCATGTGCATCCCTGTATATGATCTATAGATTAATATAGACAGATTATAGATATATAGATAGATTGCGATCTATATTATACCACATAGTATGCTAAAAATTTGTCCAGTTAGATGAGTGTTTCGCAACCTTTTATTGACCATGCATGCCCCACCGAAACATTTGTAAAATCATGATCCCCCCTCTTCACTCCCTAACCAACATGTAACATATGTATCTTATAATTTAAAACAACTCTATTCACATGGAATGAGCTTAACAGTACCTTAAGAAAAGGTAATCAATTCTCTTATTAGGTGTGCTCGTAATTATTATAAAGACGTAGCAGCTATACTGTCGTCGTTCAGTCCGTTCATCAGTCTGTCCGTCACATATAATAGAATAAAACTACACAACCGAATGGTTTGAAATTTAAAAAATATGTATGTATTAAATATTTTTGTCGAGTTATTTCAAATTTTATAAAAATCGTATGTATAATTTAATTACAGGGACAATCAAAATATTTCGTTACATTACGTCCAATGGGAAAAAATAATTTCAAGTACATTTTAACGATGTTTCACTGTTTCGAACATAATAAAATCGATTTGCATATATGAAGCATGTACTAAAATATGCATTCGGTACAATCCGTGGTGTAAAGAATATTTCTTATTAATTTATAGGGCCACACAAAAGTATTCCATTACATATAATGCCATAGGGGAGAAAATTGTTTGGAGCGCATTTCAATTACATTAAATATTTCACACTTTAGGACACTGATATACGTTGCTAGAGTTTACTACAAGTTACTTTCTCTGTAATAAAAAGCTGATATTATTTTCAGGCTCACACAAAAGATTTCGGCTACTATACAGTATCCGAAGTACTATATACTATTACAGCAAGATTTGAATATTTTTAAAATTTCGTTATACTACGAATGCACCTCATTTGCTACGCTTCACGTGCAATTTCTGATTTTTGTTAACTTATGAAAAATGTTAATTTTATGTCATATATGTATTTCTAACATAATACTATGAATGCAAGAAACTACACATTTTTTAATGCCAAAATGGAGTTTCCTTGTTCCTTTTGAAGATACTTCAGTGTTAAATCATTGATATTTTTTATTATTTATTTTATTAAACTATTAAGAGTCGATTGAAAAGCTTTCGATAATATATTTTCGTTCTAGGGAAAATACAATACACAAGAAGCATTTCAAGAATATCATCTTCATCCATTTTATGTAGCCATTGTACCCAATTAAAAAGACATTTCTCTTCCATTTCCTATAATTGTTAATTGAATTGAATTGAACTGTTAATTGTTTATTTTTAAAGTTTAAAATATTTATGTCATATATTTATTTGTTGTATGGAGGACCGGCATTACATTCGTGGCTATTTAATGTTTATGCATTTTTTTCCTTCTGTCTTTAGAAGAATAAATTATTGGACTCGTAAAAATTTCCTAATTTCGGTTCTTGACGGATTTACACGTTTTAGGGGTTAGAGATTCCAAAAAACATGTTTTTACAAAGTGTCTGTCCGTGACTCTGTCTGTCTTTGTGACATAAATTTTGTAAACGCTCTATCTGAAGAACTAATGTATGGAATTTAATAAAGAATGATATTCAGGTAGTCCCTGATATAAATCGATGCTAATTATTTCTGGTATAAATCCCTCAACAAGTGGTTCTGTTAAGCTGCATTTTACATGATTTCCGAAATAGCTCTATCTCAATAATTAATACACGAATTTTCATAAAACTTAAGATTCAGTTAATCCTTGATGTCAGTTATTTCTGTTTACGTTTTGGTGTCAATCGAACAACAGGTGGCGCTGCTATGCTGATTTTTCCCGATTCTCGCAATAGCCCATCTCTAGAACTAATGCACGAATTCTCAAAAAACTCCAGATTCAATCGTCTTATTTTGACATGAAGTTGAAAAGTAAGTTGTGTTGTATGACCTGAAACTTGTGTATTCAAACATTTTCTCAGTACTAGAATAATGTCTAAAAATTAATTTCACAATTTTGTAAGAGTTTTCATTTTCATGTTTGTCGATTACTCTGAATGCCAGATCTTGTATATTCAGCGTTCGCGCAATGTCCACCAAGATTGTTAAAACTTCAATGTTTAATGCAAGATCTAATTCTTCTACAATAATTTGTTTGGGCTTGCTACTGTCGAGTATTATGTAAATGTGATAATACGCCTTCATGAGCTGACAATAATTTGAAAGAGCAATTCGGTGGGAGTATGAAGTGAAATGCTGCACAAGCTTTCCGTCCATTTTTTTCCCTATGCTCATCATTTTGTGCCAGTTGCTTACCACTCTCAATCCAAGCATTTTGTGTTTTTTCTCACCCAGGACCTACTGAAACAGGCAACAACCAAAACAAAAATCAGAGTTCAGTTCTGTGCTATATTCAAAAAACGAATACTCTTTGTACCAAGCGCTGTTGAAACGTAACTTTCTATCCTACGCCATGAAACTTTTTGTTGTGTCAGCAACGAATTTTCTCTGATATTACGGACCTAAACCGATCAAGTAATGTCGCCGGTTGTCTGAATGCATTTTAGACCTTTTCCTAGGCCATGTTCAACAATGAAACTGCTCCCGCATTCCTAACGGTAACATCTCCATGTTCCGGCTCGAATCCTTTTAGTATCTTACGAAAAATATTTAACACAGACGAACATTTTCTTTTTCCTTGACAATAATAGGGTAGGTGTGGAAAAAACAAACACCGGCTGATTTAATGTGAACAGAAAGTTTTTTCAATCTTAAACAGCATTCGGCAATTAGGTTTTAATCAGACCAGTTGTGTGCTGATAACATACGAAAAAAATTGCATTGCGTACAGAAAAAATTAGATAAGTCGACATTTTTCATTTTGGATGTAACATTTTTAAAAACGCGTGTGTTTGTTCAGATGATAATATATGCAAATGTCTACAAATATAAAAATTTAGCAATGGAATGGAAACTTTTTAGCTTCTAAATGTCGTGCAGCTTATATCGATTGCATTTCTGTAAATTTTTAGTCAGCCGGTTAACAGGTTGAGCGCCACGTCGATCACCGGTGACTGATAGTGTAGCGTATCAGCTCATTTAAGCAATGCTCGTGGCCTGACGGGAATTTCTCTAAGAAATCGCGCGGCAAAACGGAATTTGCATCTTCACGGCGTGTTTTTACCTCAATCATAGGGGCAAAGATACACAGAGCAATGTTTATTTAAAAAAAAAAAAATTGCAATTTCTTGCAAAATTATAATTTGACAGAATCCAGCCTGATGACCGTATTGAGTTAGGCTTAAATATATAAAATTTTTCCGTCATCAAACAAATTTAGAAGTCCAATGTGTTCATTTAAAATCATGGAAAGTGCGCGTCTATACCCTTACCTATCCTATCTATAGTTTCCGTAAGTAACGAGAGAATACTTAATTTGTCTGACTGGGTCATTTTTTCAATAATTGGCTTGCAAACAATCGACTAAATGATTCAAATATCCAGCTCATTTCAATACACTAATATGAATGTCTTTGTCGAGGTCGTGATCATCTCCAGTGCAGCATCGATCATCTAGAACTAGATACTCAGAACACAACTAATCCGCTGCTGACACTCACCCTATATTGAGAAGCCAGTCTAACCTGATTCTTTCTCAATTTGTTTTCATCGTCACGCGGAATGGTACAACTCAGAAACAAATTTTGGTTTATCAAAAGAAATTCTCCACAAATGCCAAGGCTTAGGATATTTAGAATAAGATTAAAAAAAAAACGCTGTAAATTTGAAAAAACAATCGATTATTTGAGAATTTATTTGATCGATACTGGTTAAGAATTTGCCGACTATGATCAAAATCGACGACATTGGGGAGAGACGTTCCCTATGCCCCCTCCCCCAGTAGCTACGCCCCTGGGTTCTAGTATCATCTCTATTTTTACTTACTTTCTTCTATCTTTACAAGAAAATAGTATTGGATTCGTGAAAATTCCTAATTCTGGTTTTTACACTTTTTAGGGGGCAGAAATTCCAAAAAACAGATGTTTATAAAATGTCTGTCAGTGCGTTTGTGGTTCTGTGAGTCTATGACTCTGTCTGTATGTAACGTACATTTTGTGAGCGCTCTATCGCACGATGAGCAGAGATTGTCATTTAATTTTGGCACTGTGGTAGCGAATTTTAAAATATTAACATGCACGAGGTGGAAGAAATTTTGCGATTGCCACATTCGACTAGTTAAAATTTGATTGGAAAATTCTTATCAACAAAAAACATACTTTTTATTTTTCTTTTTGAAATTTGAAGCAGTTGAAATCCCACTGCATCGAGTGGGGGAACTTCATGTTTGTTTTCCATATCTCTTAGCACTTGGAGAGTACATCCAAGGTAACACTCTCCAAGTGCACGGAGAACGAGCTTGATCTCATATGCAGTGAAATTGATCTGTATTCTACTTGAATAATTTGTCACATTTAAAGAGGGAAGAAATGCTCCAGGGACATACAGTTTCATCATTTTGGCATGCCACGACCTCCTCTTTGAAACACTTTCATACTCTACAAAGATTGTTTCCACGAAAGAAAAATACAACTCATTGCGTGAGATAGAACACTTTTATGGAGTTGAAGCTACAATTGTGTTTAAAGAGATTAAAACAGTATTTATAAAAGTTTGTCTTTCACAAATTACTCAATGCAGTAGTGATATGAGAAAGTTTTTCTTCAGTATATAATCCAATTTGAATCTTTGTTGCGTTTTATCCGCGCTACTCGATGGCATTAGAGAAATAAACAAAGTATTATTTTGTTCATGATGTACTTCATTATGCAAGACATAACCCAGTATATCTAAGCCAGATGAAGTACCTTAAAACAAAATATCCAGAAGTATAAGATGCTTTAGAATCTGGTAGTTTTGCAGTAACAAAATCCAATGTATCGTTTAGGAAACTATTTGCAAACCACAACTTGGAACATAAAATCAAATACCTGAAGAACATTGATGGATTTATTGGTTTAACTCATGAAAACGCTCTCGAAAGGTATTTCTTATGTGCATCATAAATACTAAGCATAAACAGTACTGTCCAAATGAAGTCTGTAAGCAGCTCAAGGAACACTATCAACTTCAGACGTTTATGTCGCTAAGAATTTTTTACAAGGCAACCATCGTCAAGGGGAGTATTCGTGATTATTCATAAGGAAACACCCCCTAAGACAAAATAATGAATATTGCATTATTCATCCAGAACCTGTTAATGATAATATTCTGAATCGTGACCACAAAGGTCAATTGAAATTCGAAGAATTTGTAAGAGATGGTAGGCTACAGAATGAACCCATAAGTTGTCAGTGGGGCATCCAATGAAAAAATCAAATTAAAAAAAATCAGTATGTGCTACAAGAAAACTGCATTTAAGATTGGTGATAAATTTGTTAAAATTCGTCCTTTTTTTCTTATTGTTATAAAGTCCAGGCCTCAAACATCTACAAACCTAGAAGATGCAACTGGAAACTTTCAGTTTTCTGTAATAACAAGATCATCACTTTCTCTGGTGGATATCTTTATATTCCAGCGGATAAAACTTCATTTATTCAGAAATAGAGTAATATAATTGTTCTCCTGTACTTCAATCATTAGAATCCTCGATAGAAAAAGTGTGTATTATAGATGGAATGATAATCGTACAATCAGTAAAAAAACACCTGCCTTGAAAACTAGTAGAGACTCTGCAAAAGCTTTCACTGAGTTTATTATGAAAATGAAAAAATGATACACTGAGGGAAAAATAATGTTTAACCAATAATAAACCCTCGACCAACAATACCAACCTTAAAGGTAATGGTTGGGAAATAAATGGCGAAGGAGCAATTTCTTCTGGAGTTTCCTGCGCCCAAAGGAATTATTGAATTTCGGAAATATGTGTATAAGAGAACATAACTGTTGGGAAATGTTCTTGTCTAAAGAATTCTCTAGCTTGACTGTTCTGAAACTGTAACGATATAAAGGACTATCAATATAACAACAGCGGCAGTAATAATTTAGAAGGTGCGATATGTAACATCTCAGTACCGTATATACATATAAAGATTGGTTTTTTTTATAATTTTGTTCAATATGTTCAATTATTTATGTTATTTTATTTAAATATTTTGTTTGTGTATAATTGGTTAATAAAACACTAATATACATACATTGTACTTCATACTTCTCATGCTTTATTTGCACTTTATCACTAAAAACACTTAAAAAACACAATTTGTGTGTATTTTTATTGTCGATTTGTATTTCTTAACCTGAAAAACATGTAATTCGGTATACTGGTCAATAATGCGCCACAAATATTAAAGAAGTCAGTAAATGACATCCATCTTGGATGCCATGTTGAAAATCACCTCAAAAATGTGTTAGAAAAAATGGCACCTAAGACATATGGAATCCACGTGTCAAAATCTACAGAATAAAATAAAAATATCAAACTTAGCACATAAATCCAGCTGGAACCACAGTCTATAATAAGAGCAAGGGCTACCATCATCATTTTTAAACAATTATTTTTTAATTGTTTGGTACTTCCTGAAATTGCGAAGAAATCACCATTTAGAACGTTTTTAGAACACTTTTCTTGCATTTTCACCTCTTTTAAATTTCGTATTTTTTTAGGAACTATTCTTAGAGATCATTTTTATCTTATAAATAATTAACATGCCAAATTTCATGTTTCTAGGTCCTTCAGTAACACAAGAATTGCATTTTTAGAACGTTTTTTGCTCCTGTATACCTTGGGGTCAGTGTCATCGACATAAGATACAGCCTATGTTCTATTCAGGACGAACACCATCATTTTGGTACCATTACTTTTAAAATCGGTTCGATAGTTCTGGAGATTATCCCCTACAAATAAACAAACTTTACCTCTTTATCATATAGGTATGTGTATATCGATGGCGTGAAAATTCAAATGTATTTAGGAAAGTTAGGTCACCGGTCAGACGAAGTTTCAAACATTGTTCAAGTATGTTGAATATAGTTGATAATAAATGTAAACATTGGAGGGAAAATCATGCATCAGGCATAAATTATGAAACTCTTTCCGGCACTAACAGAATATTACTAAGAAATTTCATACAATGAAATAATCATAGTCTTTCATCATAACCAAATACTTTTACGCGCCTCTTTAAATGAAGATAAGTGCTATATACACTGCTCGACATTGAAAATGCAACACCAAGAAGGAGTGGTCAGAAAGTGATGAAATTTGGGGAAAAGACAGAGACAGCAAGGAGCATTAAGTGATCTCTATTTCAAAATGATAGTCAGAATACAGAACGAGAACGGCGTCGGTTCAGTAGGATGTAGGACCACCACGAACTGCGATGAACGAAGAAACACGTCTAGGCATCGAGTCAATAAGAGCGTGGATGGTGTCCTGAGGGATCGCTTTCCATTCCCTTTCAACCATTTGCCACAGTTCATCTTCTGAACGAGGCAGGGGCAGAGTCCGCAAAACGGCGTCCAATCACATCCCACACATGTTCGATTGGTGACAGATCAGGAGACTACGGTGGGCAGGGAAGCATCTGTATACCTTGCAGAGCATGTTGGCACATGCGAGCACTGTGTGGTCGGGCGTTATCCTGCTGAAAAATTGCATTAGGCTGCCCCTGAAGGTAGGGGATTGCCACTGGCCGCAGTACATTATCCAAGAATCGTTGGGCCGTCATAGTGCACTAAATACGAACTAGAAGTGACATGCAGTTATACGCAATAGCGCCCCAAACCATTGCGCCACGTTGTCGCGCGGTGGAGCGTTCCACAGTTATTGTCGGATTTGATCTGTCACCACGTAGATCCCACACATGTATGCGGCGACTGTCACTGGATAAACAGAAGCGTGACTCATCTGAGAACGCAACGTTTCGAAATTCTGCCATCCAAGTCGCTCTAGTCCGGCACCATTCCAAACGTTGGCGTGTATGCTGTCGAGTCAATTGCAGTCTTCTTAACGGACGCCGTGAGTGCAGGCCATGTTCAACCAATCGACGGAAAATGGTTCTAGTCAACACGGAAACATCCAGGGTATCTTGTACATGCTGCAGAATCGAGGTACAAGTGACTTGCGGGCCCGCCACAGCTTGTCGGTGGATGCGTCGATCCACGCGTGCTGACGTCACTCTGGCTGCACCTGCACCCCTCAATCTTGCCACATTTCCTTGTTCCAACCATGTTCGCCATAGCTGATGCACCGTGCTCGTATCCATGTGGATATCAGCTGCGATTTGACCTACAGACCAACCCCCCCCCCTTCTCAGTCCCATCACCATACCTCTCGTAAAATCGTCTATCTGCTGGAAGTGCCTTCGTTGACGGCGGCCTGGCATTCTCTTCTATACACGTATCCTCCGAGACAAAAACAAAATTTCTTCGATAATTCGTCTGGCAGAAATAGCGACACGAATATTGCCCATTCTACAAGTTTCTTCCCTTATATCTTACATCACGTGCGTCGGAGACCTACGCATTTCACATCATTTGCATAACTCAGTGACATGCGCCTACTCTGAAATTTGCATAAATTTCTGACCACTCCTTCTTGGTGTTGCATTTTCAATGTCGAGCAGTGTACTTATGCATCGCAAACGATTTTTCATATAGATTATAATGTAATGGGTACTTTTTTGTGTATGTTTTTCTAAATAAATTATAAATTCTACTTCTATATTCTTGAGAAAGCAGGTTGTAGTCCACATTCTTGATACTAGTTGCATTTTATCTGAAGCATTATCACATCATTGTAATGCATCGGAAACAATTTTCCCCTATAGACCATTATTGTAACAGAATTTTGTTGTGTGTCCGTGTGGCTACATACTTCATTTTCAATACGGAACATTGGATAATAAACAAAAATAAACACCTCAAATTTTTAAAGCAATCCGAGTCTTTTACGAGAGTTAGAGTACGTATACGTTAGAGTGCGATAGCAGACAGACAGACAAGATGATTTCATAAACACTTTTCACCTATAACAGATGTAAATTTTTCCATTTATCAGAAAAACAGATGTAAATTTTTCCATTTATCAGAAAAACAGATGTAAATTTTTCCATTCATCTGAAAAATGGAAAAATTTACATCTGTTATATTTGATTTACCGATTAAATAATCGTGTTTAAAATTAATCTAACTTTTCACCTAGTCTATATCTATATTATAAAGAGGTAAAATTTGTTTATTTGTAGGGCGTAATCTTCGGAACTACCGAACTGATTTCAAAAGCAATGGTACCAAAATAATGTTCGCTCCGAATCCAACTTAGGTCATATCTTATTTTGATGTGACTGACCCAAAGGGG
Organism: Maratus speculifer; assembly: GCA_964019185.1. NCBI lineage: Eukaryota > Metazoa > Arthropoda > Arachnida > Araneae > Salticidae > Maratus > Maratus speculifer. Next base: position 252,532,605 of record OZ025298.1, read on the forward strand.
TGCAGGAGTAAAAAAAGTTCTAAAAATGTGATTTTTCTGTTACTGAAAGGCCTAGAAAAATGAAATTTGACAAATTAATTACTTATAAATAGTCTATCAGACCATTTCCTAAGAAATACGAAATTTAAAAGGGGTGAAAATGTACGAAAAGCGTTCTAAAAAATGCTCTAAATTGCGATTTTAAAGCAATTTCGGGAAGTAATAACGAACCGATTTAAAAAGTAATAATGTCAAAATAATGGTGGCAGTCCTTGCACCAACATAGCTATATCTTATGTCAGTGTCACTACCCCAAAGGAGGTGCAGGTTCAAGAAAGATCTAAAAATGCGAAATTTGTGTCACTGAAGAACCCAGAAACATAAAATTTATATGTTAATTATGACAATAAAATGATCTTTAAGAACATTTTCTAAAAAATACGAAATTTAAAAGGGGTGAAAATGCGCTCAAAAGTATTCTAAAAAACGTTTTAAATGGCGGTTTTTATGCAATCTCAGGAAGTATCAAACCAATTTTAAAATAATGCGCTCAAAAGTATTCTAAAAAGCGTTCTAAATGGCGGTTTTTATGCAATCTCAGGAAGTATCAAACCAATTTTAAAATAATGGGGACAGCACTTGTATGTTATAAACTGTTAAAAAAAAAAGACTATGTAAAATTTGAAAAATGTGTAATTTATTTAAAAATGGTTTCCATTATGTGGTTTATCTTTCAAAACAAACCTCTGCTACGGAAGATAATTTTCTCAAATAAACTAAATTCTCTTTACATTTTAAAACAATTCTTTTAACTTGGAAATATTGAAAGCGAAAAAATTCTTTCTTTTCCGTTTTAGGAATTAACTATTTTTAAAAACTAGTTAAATTCGTTTATTCATATTCTGTTGCTATGCGTCTGGATGAATCTTTTATTATAGAGGCGTTTGTTGTCAAATGCAGTAAGATTGATATTGATTTTTAGCATTTTTTTTTTTGGAGGAGAGTCTACTTAGCGTTCTCCTTAAGGAGGCGATCATTGTAATCTCGCTTCATGTTTAAAAAACAAGTAAGAAAAAACATTAAGCATTAGATTATGAAACACTTTCCAACACTTCCTGAAATCTTTAACAAAACTTTGTTATTTAGGCAAATAAGATGCCACTGTCCATAGCCAAATATGTATTCCAATACATTTAATCTGCCCTGTATTTAATCCGTCGGTTGATATATATATATATATATATATATATATATAATAAGAAAATTTAGTTTAGCAAGAAAATGCCTAACTGGTTGAAATTTCTCTTTCAGCACTTTATTCTAATAGATGGAAAATACTTGAATACTTTTGTTCAGCCCTGTAATTTACCTATTACCTTTATTACACGCCAGTATTTTGTTAAAATTTAATTCAAATAAAACAATCTTAAAACATCTTAAATCACATTTCCAGAAATTATTATTTATGGGTGACCCTATAGCTAATTTTTTGCATGCCCCCGTATATCATTTTATCTATATTCCTCAAACATTTCTTAGTAAACTTAAACCAGTTCAACCTAAAAATGCATAACTTATTTAAAAACCACTTTTATGTTAATTACCCTCACATTCTGTAACGTTTATGAGCTCTTTTGTGTAACTCTGTATATCAACTATAACATTTATACACACCATATAATTTGCAGACATTTAGTAAAACTTAAAAACGCATATCATATTTGAAAGTGTATTTCATCCATCCATCATCTATCATCGATAATATACAGTGCTTTTGATAAGAATAAAAGATTTGAAATTTTGGTGTGTCCCTGTAAATGCTATGCACTTCATATCATGCGTTAAATATTAAGTCTCAGTGGCATATTTCAATTTTATGATACTTCAAATCGTTTAACAAAATTAAAATATGTCGCAAACAATTCCCCCCTTTATTATTCTGTAATGGAATTCTTTTGAGTGGCCTTTTAAATGAATAGTAACTATTATTTTCACTGCATATTTTACAGAATGCATATTTTAGTGTAATTTGCGAATCCATGTAAATTTGAATATGTTTAACAGGGTGTAACACCTTTAAAATACATTTGAAACGATTTTTTCCCATAGGCCGTAATATATCGGAAAACTTTTGATTGTCTGTAAATAAATTAATCGTAGTAGAGACTTCTTTTTCAATAGGGTTCGTGCTAGGGTAAACATCAATAATTATATAAAAATTTCATAACAATCCGAGTATGTTTACGGGAGTTTGAGCGCGGACAGACAGCCATACGGCCAGACAAATTAAATGCTTAAACACTTTTCAACTTTGTGGGAAAGTGTTAACAAGAACGAAAAATCATGCATCAAGCATCTGTTATAATACATCTTCCAATCAGAGTTTGCTAAGATGATAAATGATGCGTAAATAATGAATTTGGTAAACGCAAAATACATTTGAAAACCCAATTTCTACAATTATCATTAATAGACAGAAAAATATCGGAAATTTTCTAATTAGCTCAGTATACAGTGGTGGCCAAAATTGTGGACACTTTTAGGTAGCTTTCATTACAAAAAGTAAAAAAAAAAAAAAGCTACCTATTGCAGCCTTCCGGGGAATGTCCATCGGTAAATTTTGTTATATTTTCGTCGATCATGACCCCTAGATCCCAAAACCACCCCCCGTTGAAATGTTGATTTACATATATATACTATAAAGATAGATATATCCATATAAATATGTAATGATTCGACGAGATCGATGTTCCATAACAATGTACAAGTTCCAGTGGCACACCATCTATGAGGCAGAACAGATTACTACTACCAAGAATCAACAGTGGGACGAGCTGAGCAGTCGCTCCGGCAATTTGACCAGCAGTGGATGAGTTTATTGGGCTATTTCCCCATAAGAAAGTTCAATCAAGCAGTCTTTAAATTAATTTTATTAGAACTCATAAATAAGTTAAGTTCTTTCACGCAATCATTTTGGCACTCTCATCGAATAACTTCCACTTCACCAACTCCGTGATTAAGCTACATTCCACAATATTAGAATTTTGGGGAGAAAGAAGAAACAGCATCCTAATAATTTTTTAAAGTCAATCGCATTCTCGGGAAACATGACATGGCTTCCGAGTAGTTTTTTAAGAAAAAATGCATTCTAATTCAGCGGAGCAATAAAACGCGCGTCTTGATAGTTTAAAGAAAAGGTGCATTCTAACTCTCCTGAAAAGCCAAATGAAAAAATCATTTTCACGACAAAACTAGCGCCCTCCTACTCCGCGTCAATCATTTTAAAAATCCAATCAGGATGGACTCGAGCCTCTAACGGACAAAATGATCAATTCTAATTGGCCGTAATAGGCGGTCTATTGGCAAGAACTATATTTTTTCCTCGGAACACTAAGCCCTTTAGCAACGCGTAGTAACACTTGTCACGCGATGTTAAAAAATAAAAAATAAAATTAAAATCGCAGGAATATGCCAGAAAGTAAAAAGCTTACGAAATACTTCCCGCCTTTTTGAGAAGCAAGAAATAATTTATTAATAACTAAAGTAAGAAAAAGAATTTTAGCTGTTACAAGTTACGAAACTAAGATTGAAATATGTTCCACAAATTTAGAATTGAAGCTAAGAGAGAATAAAAAAAAAATGGCGCAATTTTTTTTTTTTTTTTATTACATATATATATATATATAGATATAGATATACATATCTGAATTTTGTCATGCTGTAATTTTTTGAATTTATGAATCAATTTGGATGAAATTTTTATGTGCATAATAGGAGTACGAATGTCTCAACCGAGTTTGTTGGCCAGCTTCATCCACTATCTTGTTTCAAAGTGGCGACCATTTGATTCTTTTGAAATTTTTATGTTTTTTTAATTTTGTATACTTATAGAAAAAGTTCCGTTTCACAAAATGCAAACTCTTATATATCATTTTAAATAGAATGTTAAAAACATGAAAAGTCATTTTAAACAGTCACACAATATAAGTTAACAACATAGATCATTTTAAAGAAAAAGTTAGAAAACATAGAAATTTCCATAATTGTTCACAAATTCAAAATGGCCTCCATTTTGAAACAAGATGGGAAGGTTGAAGCTGGTCAACGAACTTGGTCGAGACATTAGTACTTCAACCTCCGTAATGTATATAGTATATATATGTAAGGCAACATTTCAACAGAGGGTAGTTTGGGGATCTAGGGGTTTACGATCAACGGAAATATAGCAAAATTTCCCGAAGCGCTTTCCTCCGAACGGCTACAAAAGTATTTTATACTTTTTGGAATGAAAGCTACCTAAAATTGTCCACAATTTTGACCACCACTGTTGATTGTATAGATTTTTAAGTATTACTACATAATATACTAAAAGTTAATACATTTAAGCGCATAGCACAGTTTAAAATTACCATTCAACAATTTCCGTCAATAAACGGAAATGTACTTCAAAACTTTTGTGCAGCCTTGTATATGATCTATAGAGTTCATACATACCAAGTGATATAAAAAAAATTGTTAAATTTAAACCGCGTTCTACAACTGAAAATTATTTATATTTTGTCAATATTACTTATGCTTTCGTGAAGAAAATAAGAATTTATTTACTAAAATGATCAAGACGCTGTTAATCAATGGCGATCACGATCTTCATTTCAGATATTTTTTTAATCAATCAAGATTTTTTTTTCTTTTGGTTATTAAATCTGGATAAACGTGACATAAAATTTCGTTTATTTACGATTATGGTGTAAATTATATTCTTATCTAAGTAATATTTAAAAATATATGTATATCGGCACAATAGTAGTTATCTCACATTACCTGCAACTGTAAAAGTAATATTGTTGTTGTTACATTTTTGCGCGCGTTTCGGTTTAATCTGTAATTATTTTTATTTTTTCACCATTTCGTGCGTAATTCTGGCTAATTTGGCTGATTTCAATACTTCTAGTGAAAAAAGATAGGAAGAGAAAACACGTTAATTTGACAATAATCCAAAAAGTAGAAGTCAAAAAAAGAAACTTTATTCTGGTTTTATTATCCTACATAATTGTGTCATCCTCTTCAGTTCCGAAGCTAAAATAATAATACAAATTCTTATTCATTGGTTTTTTTTTTTCAAACAAAATGACATTGTACATTGTAAAAATATAATACCCAAACTGAGTTGTAAGATTTCTGAGTGCAGTAGTATTCCAAAAATGGTGCAGTAATGTTCCCATAATCATACAGTAATGTCCCCATAATGGTACAGTAGTGTTCCCGTAGAATTCAATCGAAAATGGTTCAAAATAGGGCATCCTTAATAACATTAAAATAATCAAAACTTCTTAGATATAATGCATATGTTATTTCAAATGTTTTGATTGTTTTAATGTTATTAAGAATCTGCCGTTTTTTAAATTCATTCTAATCTACAAAGTGAACTACCCAATTTGGAACACCACTGTACCAAAAAATCTTACTACCCAATTTGATCTTTTTTTTTTCAGCGTAAATGACAAAAAAAGTATTTTTCCTAAAATTGATCCTTTAGGCGTTTGTAATTTACATTCAAAAACATGGATCTAAAACGACAAAACCCCTTAAAACATCAATTGAATAACCTTTATTCTAAATTAATGCAATCACAAATTTAAGAACTTTCAACAGCTAAATAATCTACAAATCCCCAAAAAATTTTATTGAAAAAGATTTAAGTTAAATCTCAAATTTTCATATGTTGAAAAAGGTTTAACTTATGAAAATCCATCACGTTCTTGGTCGCACTGTCTTTTGGAAATTTTTCGGCATTTTCCAAACTTAGATGAAAATAATATTTATTTTGTGAGGAATTTAGGTTAGATGCAGGCTTTTATTCGTTTTCTTTCAATGCAAGAAGCATTCATCTATTAAAAAGTGGTGTAAAAATATAAAAAAAATCAGACATTTTAGTTTTTATAAGTACAAAAACAGAGGTCTCTGAATGGGGGCAGAGGGATCGGAGAGGTTAAGTAAATATTAATTAACAATTAAATTCTTAAATCATATTAATATTTTACCTAGTTAATAATTAACTTTATTCTAAGCATTATCTATAATATCCAATACTTACCTATACACAAATTACTGTTTAAAAAAATAGTGGTCAGAAATCCGCAAAATTTTAAAATCCGCACAACATCTGGTTTCAATTAGTGCGGATTTGAGGGAGTTAACTATATTATGCAACATAAAAAAAATTCCTTCCATTCAAAGTGGTCCTGCCACACATTCAAAATTAGGGCATTTGAAATATTATTGACCAAATATATGATTAGTAACAAAATTATACCGATATTAAAAGATATTTATTAAGAATCAACTAAAAATACAAATTTTGTGGTGATAAAATTTAAATTGAATCAATTTTTTTCTCAAAAAATGTCTTGTCCCACTTTCAAAATCAACAGCGACTCTATCGTTTTTATCGATAAATGAATCAGAAAGCTAATTTATTTCGTTCTTTCAAATTTTGTTGTTTTGCGTCTGGCTGTATCTTTATATTAATGAATTTTCTTTGCTTAACTCAGATTGATATTGATTTTAATAGGTGCATTTTGCAAAACAATCTTCATCTAAAAAGACAATCCTTTGAAACTTCTTTGTTGTATATAAACTCTTAAAACTGCATTAAAAAAAAGCGAGTAATATGTAAACAAAAATTCTTCAATAATATAATTTTAATGTATTTTCAAAGATTCGAATTAAAAATGGTTGTTTTTATTACTTTTCAATACAGTGGAATAGTGTTTATGAATACCGTTTGTCTGACCGTCTGTCTTTCTGTACTCTAACTCGCTTAAGTATAATCGGATAGACATGTAATTGACATGTGTTATCTAGGCGTAGTACGGCATGTATGGCATTACATGTATGGCATATATGGCATTACAAGGTCACTCAAAAGAATACCGTTACATTACCGTCTACGGGAAAAAATAGTCTGCAACGTACAATATGATCATAATAAAACTGGTAGTATTTATAACGTCCTGTAGTGCAATCTAATTGAGAGAATGGAATATAAAACTGTTTTATGTAGGGATGACAAACAGAAAATTTAATTCTAGAATCAAAGAACATATAGAAGACATCAAATACAGCATGAGAATCAAAACTCCGCTCAGATTATGCAGTAAAGGCAGATTGATTTTTAAAAGTAGCAGAATCGTTTATCCACCAGATTTTATTTGCCATTCATTATCCGGGAATCAATAGAAATACTTTTATGAAACAAGAATATTTGCAATGATTTAGTGTAGCTTGAGTTATCTAATATTTGGAAAGACATGCTATGCAGGTTTAGTAACAATAATAGAAATTAATTCACGCTCATAAATATCCATTTTCATTTTATGTTGTTTTCTCAGGCTTTCATTATGCATGAAGTCTCGTGACATCATTATTTACCAAGTTCTTGTTCTTAAAAAATTTTGGGGAAATATTTCTATCAAGAATGATTTTGAAAATGTCGCCGTTTGTGCGATGAAACGTATGTTAATCTAAATAAATGATTTTTATCACTTTTATAGCATTTTTAGATTAGTTTATTTCCTTATAAGTGATTATCATATACATATTTTTATAATCGAATTCTGTCTAATCCTGGAATTTCACTTGCGTGCTCGATGAGGCGATGACTTGTGCACCCACCTCCCGGTCGCATTTTAACTCTGTTTACTCTATTAGGAACCACAGAGATTTGCCAGCCTTCTGATTGGTTGGTTTAATTTTATGCGATTTGTTTTGACGCTGTTATGTTAATTGTGTTGTATTATGTTTTGGCGCTATTATGGAAAACGCAAAACACTGACTTTAAAATATACAAGTGGAAAATTTTGTCGTGAAAATAAAATAAATCGCCAGGTTACTAAATGATGCATACAGAATGTTGTAAAGTTAAAAGCTAAACAACTGTCAATATCGTAGTTGTTGATCAAAACGTCGATTATTAATATTTAAATTTAAAGCTAGTTTAGTTTATAACTTTAAAACTTTCTGTATTCAGCATTTAGTAACCTTGTGATTTATTTTATTTTCACAGTAAAAGTTTCAGTAATATTTTTCATGATGTAATTGTCCTGCTTATTTATTATATTTACGTATGTATGAAAAACTTTCGTTCCCTATATAAAATCAGGGGCGTTCCGACCCAGTGTGCAAAGTGTGCGGCGCACACAGGCGCCGAAGCAGTAAAGGCGCCAAAAGATTTCAGTTGAAAAGCAAATATTAAAAAATAAATCCTTAATTTATTTATACTAAAATGTATTATATTTTCTTGGCATCTGAATTATATTTTGTAGATTTACCTTATACAAATTATTTATAAATATTCATTTCTTTCTTTAAAATTTTATTTTATTCTACTTATGAGTCCTCTAATAAATCATTTAGACAAGACCTGCCCAACCTTTATAAACAGAGGCGCACCTCATATAGTTATAAATAATAAAAGGCGCAACATAGCTGAAAATATACAACAGTATTATCTCACTGCGGTGGAAAAGCATAATATACATCAGTTTTATTACCGTAGGAGCTAAATTTCACTTGTTTCTTTATTATTATTTATAAGAAACAATTGTCACTTTACTTCAGAATTTATCATAAATAAGAAGAAAATTACTATTCGGAAATACTGGTAAAAGTTTCTCCTACAATATCAGTCCATGATTAGAAGTAGACTTATATGTTAGAAACGTCTTATATGATGCGCGTACATCTCACGCTGATAGCTATAAGTCCCCTATGATTCAGAAACTATTTTAAAATAATTTGCAACAATTATTTAATTCAGAATAAATTTAAAATTAGATTTTCAGCGGACAGTCTATCTTCAAAAGTTTTGTAGATGAAGAAACTATTGAAACCTTAATCACTGAATAACAATTTAATAGCATTAAATAATTAAAACTTATTTAAGATCATCAATAAGTATTACAAGAAAACTATTTAAATATTTTTTACTTTTAAAAATGCATCCCTTGTAATGGATTTTTAATCTTAAAAATAGCTAGTATAAGAGGATACATTCGAATGGGTACCAAGAAAATCTAAGGGCGCAGTCGTGGCGTCTGCGGGGGACGCTTTGGAGAATTAGAATTCTGAATAGAGAAACAATGTAAAACCAGAACTTGGGGGCTATGCACAGGGCCGTAGCTAAGGGGGTTCTATGGGCGGCTCAGCTTCCCCTCAAACATTTTGAGCCTCCCTGGAAAAGATTCCAAAATCACTAAATTGATTTCTATTCCAAAAATTCAAATGAAATTCTGTTTAAAAATCTAATTGAGTTTTGAGGACCTTTCACAGCTTTTGCAAAAATACTAAATTGTAACTAAAATAAGAGTTTCAACACTTGCTCATCCTATTTACACATATGAAGCTAACAAGTTGTTTAAGATTTCACTCTTTTACACTCGAATTTTTCATCATCCTATTCTTTTCTTAGCGTAAATTGAAACTATTACAACAGTTTAATGAGAAACATAGTAACTACAGAGTGAACATGTACTAATTTATCTTTCTGCGTCACAGAGAGAAGGAGAGAAAATATGACCCCCCGCCCCTTTCCCATTATTCACTTCTTGCTACGGCACTGGCTATGCATGCATAACGTTATTACTTTAGGGGGAAGGGGGGGGGGAGAATCTAGCATATGATATCGAAAGATATCTCTAGTGAGGGATGGGGTGTCTTGACGTATTTATCATTTTTGAATGATCCAACCAAAATTTTCTCTTTCTGTTTCCTTCTTTTTTTAATATAATTTTTTTTCATTTTATTTATAACTTGTTCGTTATATCAAAATAGTCTTCAATATATATATATATATATATATATATATATATATATATATTAGTTTGTTAACTATTTTTATGAAAATTAAAATAATTAAATCACTATAAAATTATTTATTTTCAAAATATTGAATATCTCAATGTTTGGTATTCCTATTCTTCCGTCTTATGTGTATGCATATATAAAATCTGCGTTTAAGAAAACAGGTGTAAAGTATATTTGAAATAATACTTGTGTTTACCAATAAAAAAACAGAATGTTATTGAGGAATGATACCGTATGATAAGGGGTAGCGGAGGTCCAGAAATTGCCAAAAAGTTGATAACGTTCATTACATTTGTATAGCCTTTTGTATGTTAGTGTTCTCTGTTCTGTTCAATGCACAGATTTTTGATTGGAGATACTGGCGTCAGCTATGTAACAAATTTTAACTGGTAAAAATGAAACATCAGCCGTTTGTGAAGTTGTTGGCATTCCGTGCCGTAGGTTTAACACTGGTTTTCGCACTTAAAGAGTAACGCTTACTTTAAGCGGCCAAAGCAATAATTTTGTTCAGCACTTTTACTAATGATCATTTCTGGTGGAAACTATTATGTATTGAACAAAAGTGTTTTTTTTTTTTTTTTTTTTTTTTTTTTTCACACCATAGATTTTTGAGCGAAATGAATACCTTTTATCTATCTTTTACCTATCTAGTTCTCTGGAATTATCATGATAGCGAAAAAGGGGGAGAGTTGATGAAGATAGACTAAATTTGGCCATAGATGTCCAAAATTTCTAATTTTTTCGAAGGTTGAAGGGGGAGCACTCCCTGCGTACACTCATGTCTATTCAAATACTGCATAAATTATTGTAATGATTGCAGGGTTAGCATGATTTAAATCAATCAATTTAAATCAAGATTTAAATCTAGATCAACTGATTTAAAAAAAAATCATTTGATTTAAATCAGTTTTTTTCTTCATTTTTGAAATTAGTCAGCAGAGAAATAAGAAATCGGTGTAAATAAGTAACAAGTGTTTTTCAGGTATTTTCAGGATTTCTATCAGAAAGAATGTGGCAGGTACAGGTTAAGTCCAGGTGTCCCCCTCCTAATCCTTTAATGTGTGTTCTTTTGTAATAAACTTTAGATGATGAAGCGAAACACAGAAACACTTTATAAATCATATTTCATTTGCCAATCTTGGCAACTAAATTATTTGAGTCTTTTTTGTTTCACAAGTTAATAATTAAACAAATTCATTAATGTTCACCAAAAAATCGGATACTATGTGCAAGGAACAGGTTTTAAAACTTGCCATATTACACTGTCAAATTTCGACCAAAGCTTACGAAATTTTAAAATTTTTGGGTAAAAAGTTAGAAAATGTATTTGATAAAGATAACAGAGTTACCAAGTCTCCTAATTTTCAGATGTTTCTGCATACTCCTTATTTTTGACATATTTTTCCAAATTTTTCACACTTTTTAAATATTCTGTGATTTAACAATCAAATGTGCTGTGATTGAGTGAGAAAAGTTCTAGTACAGGTGTAATTGTTCTTTAGTATGTTTGACCAGTAGTGTTTTATGTGATGAATTACACCCAGATTCATTATAAACTATGAATCTTTAAAGTTTGTTATTGCTACTATGGTCATGTATTGAATTAATAATAATTTGTCTCTATTAAGACTTACTTATGATCTTTACTATAGTTTTATATAACTTAATGAGTAACAAAACATCCCTCTTTTTATAATATTTAGTCAAATTAAAAATATGTTAAAACATCCTAAGCATCATATTCTTAAATGTGTTCTACTTGTAAGGAATGCATACATTCCTTATTCGAGTAAGAGTAATAGATTTCTTTTTAATCTTCAATAATAACCAAGCAATATTGAAACTTAAACTTTTATTAAGATTTTTACATCAACAAATTAACAAGTTTTCATTGACAAAAATATCTCCTGATTTCTGAAATAAAATCTCCTGATTTTTCACTTTCAGAACTTGTCAAGTCTGAGATAGAATTAAAAAATTTAAAGCAAAATATGAACAAGCTATTAATGGTTGTCATTTTGCTGGAGTTTTATTAAGTTACTCTGTTTTAAACTGAAATGAAATTTCACTTAATGTAGAGGAAAATAATGAATATTTGGCATTCATTAAAGAAAACTGTCCAAATCTTCTCACCACTGCAGCACATTTTCAAGCAAAAAATGGCCCATTTCAAAAATTACTATTGCTTGAGGAAAAAGTTTCAGATATTATGATAGATTGATTGGTGGAAGTCCTTTCATATAATGGGAGGTAAAATCAGCGAAATTGAAATTGAATTTATTTACCAAATAACAACAGCCGTGGCTTCATCTGCTGGAGTAGAAAGACAATTTTTTTTCTTTTGGACTAGTTCATTCAAGCCTTCGTAATAAATTAGGAGTGGACAAAGCTTCCAAATTAGTGTTTTTGTTCAAACAATTAAATCCCTGATTTATTTCTATTTGCTTAAAAACTATTGAATTAATTGCGATTTTTATCCCTTAATAAATAGTTTGCATTAAATGAATATTTAATTTGTTTTTTAAATTTTACCATTTTCTATTCATTTACAACTATTTAAGTTTATTTCTTATTTAGTGTGCACAATTCAATCACAAAATCATAGAATGGCTTTAGGTTAAAGCCTAGAAGTCTAATTTTTAGTACCAATCTGTAACTAGAATATAATATTTACTGAACTATATAATTATTTCTGATATTATTTTTATAAATTATAAATATTATTTATTCCTTTTTTTTAGTTATTTTTATAAAAACTGCTCCATGTATTGTAAAAACATAAAAACACAATAATTAAAAATAGAATTCTAAAAAAATCAAATAAATCCGATTTAAATCAAAAAAAAATCTGATTTAAATCAAATAAATCCGATTTTTTTGATTTTTTAAAAAAAAAATCATGATTTTTTTCCAACTCTGAATGATTATAAGATTTGTACATTTCATTTCCGAACATAAAATTGAATTTTTGAAATAAGAGCACTTATTAGCATTACTCTCTTAAAACGAAAAAGCTGAAATAACTCAAGTTGAGCTGAAATCCACTCTTTTCCCATGTTGAAAGGAACCTTCTCAAGAAGAGCTGAAACAACTCAAGTGAATAAGTTGTTTTTAATCAACTCATGATTGAGCGATCTCTATTTTACTCATACTTGAGTGAAATCAAATCAATAAAGGTTAAATCCAGTAGTACTTGAGTGATTTGTAATCAAGTCATACTTGAGTGAAATGAAGTCATTTAAGACTGAATCTCGTAGTACTTGAGCGATTTGTAACCAAATCATACTTGAGTGAAATGAAGTCTTTAGGATTAAACCGAGTAGCATTTGAGTTAGCTGCAGCCAACTCGTATTTGAGTGAAGTGAAGAAATTTAAGGCAAATCCAGTAGCACTTGAGCGATTTGTTATCAATTCAAGTTGGAGTGAAATGTTGTCATTTTTGATTTAATCCAGTAGCACTTAGGCGATTTGTAACCAATTCATACATGAATGAAATCAACTCATTTAAGAGTTAATCCAAAACTCCTTGAATTTGTAGAATTGAATAAATTCACTCTTAAGAAAAGCAAAATTGCTTAAAATTACAAAAATCTTCAAGTGATTTCTAAATTGTCTAAATAAAATCCCATCATTTAAAACTAAATTCAGTAATCCTCGATTAATTTTTAACAATGAAAATCAATATAACATGGAATTATTGCCACATTTTCAAGTGTTGCAATTAAATTCTCATTTTGAATTTAAATTTCTGTTTATTGGCATTACAAGGGTATATATATATATAGAGAGAGAGAGATTGGAAAACTGTAACATGGATTCTCCAATATTTCTTCCAAGTCTGTAATTAACAAGACTTAAAACATTCTAATTTACATGACTGAAAGTTCTCTAGTGAATCATAAAAACATTTTTTTTTCTTTCCAATTCAATGAAACTGTTTCCTATGTCAATTTAGGGGAAAAGGCAATTGAATCGTTATACAAAATTAAATAGAGCTTACATGATTTTTTATTATTCTGTCAAATCAGGAATTTTTAACATCAGTATTTTCTTTTGTTAAATTTAAAAGTACATATATTCATTGAATTAAAAATACTGGTGATCTCAAAATTGCAAATTTGAAAACACTTATTCATGCAAACTGCCTAAATTTGCATAACTGTACAACAGCACCCGAACAACATTAAACAGAATATCAGCTTCTGATGCTGTGGTGCTAATGGGATTTTTCCTTTCTTTTCTTGGGCAGATTCGAGTTTACATATTTTCGAATGATACTTATAGCTTCAGATATGCTTATATACAATTTAAATTTTTTCATTAGCTTCTGATTTAATTGTAAATAACAATTATTTTTTTATTAAAAATTTACGATTTCAATCAAATAAACCAATCTTAGGCATCTTACTAAAAAAATATTGAAAAAATAAACTTTATATCAGCCCAACGACTCAAGTTCAGCACCACAATGTCAGAAGCTGATTGTTCCCCTTAAGAGTTTAGATAATCCTATGCAGAAGTTATTTTCAAATATGTTGTTTGGATTTTAAAATGTTTACATTTTTTTTTCTTTTTTTTTTGGGGGGGGGGCATAGAATATTTGAGGATGATCTGTAAGTGGGTTAATTTTTACTTTTGCAATTTTGGTTAGTTTTTTTTTTTTTTTTTTTTTTTTTTTTAAATATTAATACGAGTTTCAGAACCAGTTTTGAAAAAGAAAGTATTAAAAAACATAAAACCTAAATTTAAAAAAGTATCCCCCCACACACACACACATGGCTAGCGCAGGGTTTAAATAAATGAAATTTAAAATATTTTAAATGGATAAACATCAACCCATGATACCTAGTTGTAATTATTCCTCGATTTAAATCTCAATCAAAATCTTATATTTCTTAAACCGACTAAATTTTAAAAAAAAATATTTTATATTTTTTAATTTAATTGTTTAATTTGAAATCTGAAATGGCTTTGAAATCTTAGATAAAATAATTGCTACCCATAGCATTTATATAAGCACATTGCACTTGGGAAATGTGGAAGAATGCCATTAAAAAACTTGTATAGCTAAAATTTTGATTATGGACATTTATTTTATTGTATGAAGAACCTTCCACTAAATATTGTAGTACAAAAGTTAAATGCAGAAATAACTGAGAAATGGATTTATTGACCATGTGCAATTATTCTTTATATCATTTAAAACATTTGTTAAAACTTGAATTTATATTCAAGAATAACTTATTTCTTCTTAATTAATCTTTTAATTTTTGATTTTATTCAATGTTTCTTAAATCAACTAACTTTTAAATAAATATAAAAGCATAAGACTGCAGCATTTTATGTCAAAAGTTAGAGCCAAATGTGCAATTTAGAATGTTGCAAGAAAGAAAAAAACTAATTTTATTTAACAACAAAAACATTTTATTTAGCAAGAACAAAATAAACCTAACATTAATTGATAACAATTTTTTCCAACATCAGATAAACAAGTTTCAATAACATCTTTAACAGGACCTTTATAAATATAACAGTCCATTTGCATTAAACATTAAATACATAAAGAGCATATTGTAATCTGTCCACTGGTTTGTCCAACTTTTAAAATCTTAGGCAAAATAGACACTTTGTTGAAGATCCTTGAGATTAAATAAGATTGTTGAATTTGACTCCTCACAGTAGAATTTTACTCCTCAATGAAATCACCATTTCCTGTGTTAAAAGAAAATATCGAAATTAAGTTAAATAGCAATAAATATAATGTTAAGGAATGATTATGAACATATTAAAATATTTTGCAGCTTTCAGATTAAATGTTTTATAAAATTTCCCATCCATAGTCTAAACAAAAAATGAACCATACACTAAAAATTTTAGCTTTATAAATATTACACTACTGAAAATTTGCATATTTATAAAATACAAGATAGAACCTACAACAATTAGACCAGGGTTGGCACGGTTTAAACCAATTGGTTTTAACTATGGTTTAAACAACTGTTTACTCCTTTTGGTTTAAACAACGGTTTAGTTTAAACCAACTGGTTTTTTTTCTAAAAAAAAAAAAAAAAAAAAAAATCAGAAGAAATCTAATGACATTTTCTCTTTTTGTTAATAATTTATGTATGTCAGATTATTGAATATAAATAACTTCTATTTTTAACACTTTATATCAGCAATAAGCATTGGATGTAGCAGGTTTAGATCATTTTTTGGGTATAGGATTAAAATCAGTCTGCATTGGTGAATATATTTATTTCTCTTTAGAAAAAGCTTCGAACATGTGAATTGATCTAATATAAAATAGATTAAAAATATTCAATATTTAATAGAAAATATCTTAATTTTTTGAAAACTGCAGATTATTTAACGCAATAACAACACAATCCATAAGATTTCAAGCTGTAAAAGAAATCCCCAATCTTAATTGGGGAGGTTATCTTAAGCATTAAAGTCAAAATATGAAGTCGAATAAGAGAGTTTTCAAAGGTTGGATGCTACTTATAGCATTTTAATAATAGTGATTTCCCCCCCCCCCCCCGTTAGTTATCTGCTGAATCTATGACCAAAAATGTTGACTTCAAATTGTCATTCAAGAAACAAAATCTCAAGAAGTATTTGAAATTCATTATTTAGGTAGCTATGGAGAAGAATATTTTATTTATCAGACTACTTTCAAATGTTTATTATTAGTAATTAAAAGATTAGTTATAAAGATTTTCAGAGTACCAATGCTTCACTGTATACAGCACTTTATTCTTAGAACATAAGACAGTTTGCTAATACTGTTTAAATTAAATTTTAATTTTTTTTATTTTTTACATAAATTCATTGTAAATATTTAATTTAAATCATTTTAAAATGAAGTTACAGTTTAAAATCCAATGTATTTTTATCAATAAATATGCATGTATATGTAATAAGAAAGGATGTTAAAAAAAAAAAAAAGGTTTAAACAAAAAAAAGTTTTTTTCCAAATCTGCAATTAGACTAAAAAAAGAAGTTTTAAAATGTCCTCATTAATATTCTTTCTTTCAAATTCCTTTCTTCTGAAACACATCTATTGTTAAGCTAATTTTTATGTAAAATGGAGAAAATGTTTTTCAATATTATGACAGTTTGCATATGAAACTTTATTTGCAAATAAAAAAATACAATTTTATAAGATTTTGGAGATTAATTAGGAAATAAAATGAGATTTTTAGCTCACGATGCAATACAGCTAGTTTTCTTTTCTTTGCTAAAGTGAAGTTTTATACAGAATGGTGTGTCTAAATAAGATATGCACCAGGGAACAAAAACCAACCTATTCAACGAGTGGGTAACAAAAGCAAACTTTAAAAGAAAGAATTTTCTTCTACGTATAGACACGGCATTGACTTATGCAGACTATGGGTCGAGTGATGATTCACTTCTGCGGTTTTTTTATGCAGAAGGACAAAAGGTAAATAAGGAATGGTAAGGTTATTTTTTATAAGAATGTAGAATTGAGATTGAAAAAATATGACAGATTGGAAAGGAGGAGGAGGAGGGGGGGGGGGGGCTTGACACCTTTTACATCCGTCCCGGGATGTCACCCATCCTAGCTACACCACTGCACACCCACTTCATCTCTGACAAGTAAATAAATTTTCCTGCCTGAGAAAACCATACCAAACACAAACCATAAAATATTACTTGAAAAAATATTTATAAGAAAATATTGCATTAATCCTTACTATCTGTTAAATAAATGATCGGAAATAAAATACACAATTTTATAGTTTTAGTTTACATACTACATACTTTTTTATAAAATAGTAATTTTCCATTTTATTATGCCAAAAATTTTGTATAACTGCAAAGGAAGTTTGGTTTATTTTACATTCTAGTAGGAGTGTGTGTGTGAAGAAGGGGGGGGGGGGAGGAACGGTTAAAAGTATTTTATAGAATTTTATGTAGCGGGCTACTGATGACTATTTCTGACCAGTAAACTCTCATGCGTACTGGCTTTGGGACCAATAACTTTTTAGCTCACAGGCTATCATAGCCTGAGAGCTTATGTGCCCGCCCGTTCTGTATGTTTGTTCGTATGTGCGTAACGCGATAACTCATGATAAAAATATCCGATCCTCTTAAAATTTTGTATGTAGGTATATCCTGACAAGGCGCTTCCCTGATTAGTTTTTGAAGTTCATTCGATATGTATAAGAGGGGGAACGGGGGGCTCATGCCCCCCGTTAGTTGATATAAATGGGATTTTCATGCAGAATTAAGTTTTCAAAATTTAGATTAGGATCATTCTGATGAGGCGATTCCGTGACTGTTATTAGGTGTTCATTGAATAAGTATAAATAGGGGGAACAGGGGTTCTAATCCCCCCCCGTTAGTTGATATAAATGGGATTTTCATGCAGAATTAAGTTTTCGTTCAAAATTTAGATTAGGATCATTCTGATGAGGCGATTCCGTGACTGTTATTAGGTGTTCATTAAATAAGTATAAATAGGGGGAACAGGGGTTCTAATGCCCCCCCCCCCGTTAGTTGATATAAATGGGATTTTCATGCAGAATTAAGTTTTCGTTCAAAATTTAGATTAGGATCATTCTGATGAGGCGATTCCGTGACTGTTATTAGGTGTTCATTAAATAAGTATAAATAGGGGGAACAGGGGTTCTAATCCCCCCCCCCCCCCGTTAGTTGATATAAATGGGATTTTCATGCAGAATTAAGTTTTCGTTCAAAATTTAGATTAGGATCATTCTGATGAGGCGATTCCGTGACTGCTATTAGGTGTTCATTGAATAAGTATAAATAGGGGCAACAGGGGTTCTAATGCCTCCCCCCCTCTTAATTTATATAAATAGGTTTTTCAAGCAGAATTTTCAGATTTCGTTCAAATCTCTGAATAGTTTTGGAAGTTTAATGGTTAAGTATAAAAGAAGGGGATAACTCCTTTTAAATTATATAAATGCTAAATGGGATTTTATTAAGAATTATCTAATTTGCTCTGAATTTTGGATATAGATTTTTTATATGATAAAGCATGTCTTTGATAGTATAGGAGGTTCAATGATTAAGTATAAAAAAAGAGGAAAGGGGAGAGCTGTTTCCCCTTCTTAATTTTTTTTCGAACGGACTTAACCCTTGAAAATATAAGGCTTTAATGTACAATTAGTATTTGTAGCCTGTGAGCTCAATGCCATCAGTTTAACTGGGCAGTATTCTTTTTTATTTTAAAATCAATTCTACCACTGGGCTATGCATAAAAAATGTTAAGGGAAAGGGAAAGCAAAGATATTACAAGGTATTTTCTAAAGAGAAAGAGGATTTGCTTTTTGGTATCGTTGCATAATATTTAGGAAATAATACTTGCATTTACCAGTATAGAAAGACAAACTTTTGTCCACTGTTTTCGTTTTATTTATAAATTCTCATTTAAAGCTACCTGGGAAGCAGGCACAAGAAAACTATTATTTCTGCATGCATCATGTAACAACTTATAAATATTAAGCAGATTATTATAATACAGACCATGCATGCAATAATTTTGCCCAATAACAGTATGAAACATTGCCAAACAAAACAGTAACACAAGTTCAACATTAAGAATGAAAAAAAAATCTTAGAAATGTGTACAAAAACTACCTATTATGCCATATATGTAGCCTCTATATATAAATATATACGTAATCCGGAGCACGTTTTTACTAAGACACTGCAAACAAGAAGTAAATACAATGTTTTGATAAATTTCTATGAATAAAGATATAATTACAAAACTTTACTACAAGGCAATTAAATAACGAGATATTTACATTGCATTAACAATTTTTACTCTGATTAAATATACTAATTTATTTTATTAAAGTACGAAAGTTTTGTAGCAGCACTGTAACACCAATTATCAATATAGAAATGCATTAAACACATCCTCAATATTACCGCGTGACACGACATTTTAATTTCAAGGTATGATACTGTTATGAATTTTAGTCTGTGAAAAAGAGAAGGGAAATTTATTAAACGAAAGCCTAATTAAAATAAAATACTTATATAAAACTTACTTACTTCGTAAAAAAGGCATTTTCAGCAAATTGTTTAGCGAACGGCGGAAGCGAGGCGGAAGTCTCCATCTTATCTTGCAAGGTCACGTGACGAGTCAGCGGCGAAAATCCGCGCGGCAAAAGAGCTGTTTCATTATTCAGTTGAGTTGTTTAGTTTTAAAGCTGTATGAGTGGATTAGAAAGAGAAAAAATCAAACCAAGGTGACTGAATCGGTTAAAAATCAACTCATTCACGATCCAATAAATTAGAACTCTTTCTTGAGCAGCCAAATCCACTCTTTCGTTTTAAGAGAGTACATAACCGTAGACGTTACAAAGACTAAAATGGCAAAAAAAAAAAAAAATTCAATTTAGACATAAATAAATTGGAAACTACAATGATGGCTGTTAATATGAATGGAAAAATATAGATTTATGTAAAAGGTGTTTTAAAATCCCGTGCACTTTATGTCCTACTAACCAACCACCTTGGATCACCTTAGGCCAATTACAATAAACTTAAATATTCTAAAGTCAAATATTGAATGTTATTTTTTTCCAAACGAATGTAGAGATGAGGTGTGGGGAGGGCAATGTCTTCAGCAGCATGTTGTTGATTTAACTTAATAATTTTCAATAAAAATATTTTCGAACGAACTTTATATTGTTAGCAGTGTATAATCTTGAATTTGTATGATTTTACTTACCCATCATACGTAGTATAGGGTTGTAACGTTACATGCATGCTGAGCGTCATTTGTAACGTTTGGTTGGTCGTGATGGAGGTTAAATGTAGACATACTCAGTAATTTAGGATAAAATAACAAAGTTTATTAAAGTGATAATGGCTGAAGGGAAGTGGAGCAAGTCTTAAATTTACACAACTGAAAACACTATGAACAGCTAAATCATACTCACAGGCTTCGGCCTAGCTCAGTCGGGGCACCTACTAATACCTTCCGCTATCTCTTGGCTGATCTGCTAAATAAAGCTTAATTAAACAGCCCGTGGCTGTGGGTAATCCTTTATTCACAAACAATCCAAATGAAACTAAGAGGTTTCTTACCCCGGCCAACTCTCAAGTCAACTGTCGGAACTTCTTTCCACTCACTGGAGGCTTCGTTGCTACTTTTCAATCGGCTAGCACTTCGCTGAACACTAATTCACTTCGCTTGTCTAATGGCAGAGAACCTCACTCGCTGGCTGCTGGCTAATGCCAGAGACACTCCTCATTCACTCAAACCCAAGCTTTTATATGCTGCAAACTGAGATACTTCACATTAACATATTACTAATAACCGCAAGCTAACTGTAAAATCCGAAAGAGCACACACACTCTAGAAAGTTAAAGTAAAAGAGAGGATAGATGTCGCTTTTACGCTTACACATGTTAACTTATTGACGTCACGATCTCAGAAACACTAGAGTGCCTTTATGGAAAGGTCACTCCCTCACAACCCCCCCTCGGATTTTACAGAGAAAAAGGGCTGGGCCAAATGCATGCCCAGGACTTTTTCTTGTTATAAATTTCGAGCCGTAATAAACACAGTGATGGGTGAAATTTAGCGCCGAAACATAACTTTTAAAATATTAACTTTAACCCATCACAACCAAAAAAAACCTCAGTTTGCCTCAAATATTCACATATTCAATCCAATCATTCTTCTATCTTACAAATAGCCTCCGTAAAACTTCCAAAAACTCGTAAAACTCTCAAAACTAATTACTTCTTCTTTCAAAACAGCCCACTCCACTGGGAGTGCTAAAATTTCTCAAAACACTAAACTTCCGAAATTTTCCTCAATATTGCAATACAACTATAACATTACCAAAAATTTCTCCCATAAAACTTTCCTAATACTAGAATTCGCACCAAGTCCAAAAAACCCAATGCGCAAAAATTTTCCTCATCCAAATACCGAACTCATCTAAAATTAAATTTTACTTCATACTCAAAATAACTCTGCTATTACGTAATACCTACATACC
Organism: Maratus speculifer; assembly: GCA_964019185.1. Lineage (NCBI taxonomy): Eukaryota > Metazoa > Arthropoda > Arachnida > Araneae > Salticidae > Maratus > Maratus speculifer. The sequence continues at coordinate 252,554,462 of OZ025298.1, forward strand.
CATTAGCCAATGAACTAACTCCCAAAATTCTTCAGAACTTAACTCCACTTTAACAATAATTGGGGCACACACGTAGAGCGTCATATCGCTGTGCTTATGCAACAATCAAAAAAAATATCAAATTTACAAAATGACGTCATCATGCTCTTCATCTGTATTAACTAAAAGAAAAATAGCAGAATCAATACATAACACAGGTATACTTCCCTGCAAGAAAATCACATTAACATTCAATTTTAATACAATACAATTTCAAATTCAAACGCAGCTTAAAAATTCGCAACTTGCGGAAACCATTCCCAACTAAAGTACAAACGCAACACATAAAACACGAACGATAAGGAGAAAGTTAATTCATTAAACGTTAGTATAAGAGATAGAAACGCGTGTCAAGGACTTCTTGATCGCAAAACACGTGCGCGCCTGAACCGCGGCGCGTGTACAAAATAACCCAAATTACTATCTGTACTTTCTGAAAATTTAAACATACATTAACATACATTTTATAACAAATGAACAATATAACAATATAGTAACATTTTAACAAATAACACAACAATTTAACAATAGATCCAGAATTTTTAAAAGCAGTTAAGACCAAAATCTCAAACATACATAAAACTAACAATTTTGCAAATAAATTTTGAACACAATTAAGCACTAACCGTGAGTCCGTCAAAAAATTCCAAAAATGGCCAAAAATACAAAACAGTCTTTCTGCTTTCTATTCCTTCATATTGCTACCACATATATGCACTCTAATAGAAATTTAATAAAGAACATTATCACCCAATCATAGAGATGATTCGCTGCTGGCTGGCTTCATACTACAGGATGGTTTTCTCCTCTTGTCCCAGAAACCTTGTACGAAGGATCTTTCGTCATCGGAACTGTATGGTGACGCCACAGTTGACTGTCGTGCCTGCAGCCTGGTTCTGAATGGATGCCGTGGGATACTTGTAGGTTCCGCTCGACGACTCTGCTCTGGCCGGTTCGGTGGGGTCACTCCATGGCGAGATTCACACTGTTGATGCCGGTAATCTGAGAGTTGTCTCCTCTTTCTAGAAGCACCCGAAGTTACTGAAGATCCTAGGCCACGTTTCTTTCCGGATCTATGTTGTTTCTTATTAGGCAAAAATTCGGAATTTAAAGTTCGTTTAACAGTTTGCCGAGTGTCCATCTGAAATCTTTTCCGGGGATTAAGTACCGAAGATGGTGAACTATTAGATAATGTATGTTTGTGAGGTTGCTGTCTCATAAGTGGAGGAACGGGATAGTTTATAATCTTTTTCCTTTTATGGCACACAGAATCTGAAGTATTTGACACTGCTCTCTTATTTTTGTTATCATACTTTGCTCTCGGATTGCTAGGCTTTCGACTCTCAATAACAGTTTTTGGAGCTGTTTGACCAACTTTTCTTCTTGAATATTGATGAAAAGAATTAGATGAAGAAGTGCTGGACTCGGGACACTCATTGGATCGGGAATTTCGCGAAACACCACTCGACACATGAGAACCTTCACTACCATTTTCTCTAAACTTATAAACTCTAACCTGATCCAAATTAACCGTCATTCTTTCACCATTGACATCAACAACCAAATTATTATTTCGAACTTCTAAAACCTCGAACGGACCTACAAACTTCGGACCAAACTTAGCTACTCTCTTTTGACGACTTGAACTTAACCAATGCTTTTCTACTAACACAAAATCTCCAACTTTCACTTCTAACTCCCTCCTACGCATATTATAATACTGAGCCTGCTTTTCTTGCGCTTTTCCCATCTGAACCTGAGCTTCCTTAACCAACCTCTCAATATCCTGACACATGTACTGACTTTCCGCATCTGACACCATAACTAGCCTTTGGAATGGAGTAATGACTTTTCTACCCAAAAACAATTCAGCTGGCGTTTTCCCCGTCGACTCGTGAACTGCTGTACGAAGTGCATACGCAAAATGCTGAAGAAACTGGTCCCAATTTGCGTGATGAGAACCAACATACGAAGAAATCATTTGAATTAATGTACGATTTACACGTTCAGCCATATTAGACTGAGGACGATACGGAACAGTAAAAGAATGATCGATCTCCAGCTTCTCACACAGGGCCTTAAATATATCAGAAATAAAACAAGGGCCATGATCGCTCACTACCCTAATTGGTGCACCATATTTAGAAATATAATTCTCAAAAAATGCATCGGCAACTGCAGGTGCAGAAGCCTTCCTGAGGGGGACTAACTCTACCCAATTACTAAAATAATCAACTATAACTAGTACAAATCTATATCTTTTAGGATTAGACAATGGATAAGGACCGATTAAATCTACACCTACACATTCATTAGGAAAATTTACTTTAATAGGAATTAATTTGCCAGCTGGACTTACATTTTTATAATTATAACGTTGGCATGTGCTACAGCTGGAGACATAAGCGCGCACTGCTTCCCGCATTTTAGGGAAGTAGCAGGATTCACAAATTCGAGCATAAGTTTTCCTGATTCCTAAGTGACCTGCTAATGGATTATCATGAAATTCTTTCAAGATGGCCTTACGAAGACTAGCCGGAATAAAAACTCTTAATTCTCCACGTGAATTTACAATTTTAGAATAAAAAAGAAGACCATCGATAAGCTTAAAAGATTGGGACCATTTCTCAAACATAGGCACATCTGCGCTCGGGACATCATCAGGATTTTCCAAATAACGATACAAACTACCAAACTCCTCATCTTGCTTCTGTTCCCTTATCAACTGCTCTCGCGACCTTAACACCAATGAAGACAATGCACAACACTTAACTTCCTCCGTGACCTCTAAACCACCATGCGGGTTTCGTGACAAGGCGTCCGCTACCGCATTCTCCTTGCCAGCCCTATGTTCTATAACCACATTATACTCTGCTAACTTCAAACACCATCTGACCATACGAGACGACAAACCCTTTCCATTAGTTAACTTTGTCAAAGCTGAATGATCCGTAATGACTTTAACCGGTATATTAGTGAAAAAACAACGAAATTTATTCAAAGCCCAAATTACTGCAAGACACTCCCTTTCCGTAATCGAATAGTTCCTTTCGGCTGCATTTAAAATTCTCGACGCAAAAGCTATAGGTCGACTTTTTTGTGCTAACATCGCTCCAACCCCCACTGCACTCGCATCACAATACACTTCGAACTGAGATGAATAATCGGGGTGAGCCAAAACAGGAGGGGAAACTACTGCCTCTTTTAATAATTCAAACGATCTCTGAGCCTCTGATGACCATACAAACTTCACCCTTTTCCTTTTTAAATTATACAACGGTTCACATAACTCCGAAAAACGTGGAATGAACTTGGCAAACCAAGCCACCATCCCTAAAAATGTCGCCACTTCCTTACTATTTTTGGGGGGACTCATTGACGTAATTGCCTCAATTTTCTCATTATCTATATTAATACCATCACGCGTAATTTTAACTCCTAAATACTTTATCTCTTTTCTCAAAAATTTACGTTTTTCTAACTTAACTGTTAACCCAGCATCTCTTAACAACGTAAATACTTCCCTCAATAATCTTAAATGCTCTTCAAAAGTAGCTGCCATTATAATTATGTCGTCCAGGTAGACCAAGACACCCTTACCAAGCAAAGGTTTAAGGATATTATTCATGGCCTTCTGGAACGTTGCTGGCGCTCCCGATAAACCAAAACTCATTCTCTTAAAAGCAAAACAACCGTCCCGAGTAATAAACACAGTCTTAGGTATGTCCTCCGGCTTCATTGCAATCTGAAAATAACCTGACGTAAGATCTAACGTTGACATATAATTCGTACTCGTTATATTAGCCAAAATGTCATCAATAACTGGAATAGGATACTGAGGGTATTGCGTTATCGCATTTAACTTTCTATAATCTACTGCAAACCTATATGCCTCTGGATTATCTAAACTTTTCCCATTATTTTTACGACATAACACTACTGGCGATGCAAAAGGAGACTCAATCGGCATTATAATATCGTCCGCTAGCATTTTTTGAATATGATAATCAATTATACCTTGTTTAATTTTATCATAACGATATGGTTTACTAGCAACAGGTGCTTTCAAACCAGTATCAATCTCATGCCACGCAACATGCGTTAAACCCGGTTTATCAGAAAAAACCTCTCCAAATTCATTCAAAAACTTATTAAATTCCTCCTTCTCGATTTCACTTAACCCCGACTCCTCCAAATTAACTGACACTGAAACATGCTCTTTCTTACTCACATTCTCATCATTATTCACGATTAACGACTTTTTAAAGAAATCCAAACTAATTCCTCTATCCTTCATATAATCCACACCAACTATACAATGCACTGTTAATCCATCTAACACACAAAACTCCCAACATGTCTTAACCGAACGAATTTCAACTTCCAATTCTACTGAACCTTTATTATCGCAAGTTACTCCCTGTGCCGACTGAACCACCAGACTTAACCTCTTCAACTTCTTATACGAAAAATATTTCCGATAACAATCAAAAGAAATGAACAACTTATCTGCCCCTGTATCGAAGACACTTTTAACGACAATACCATCTAACACAATTAACACTTCAGGTAACTCAACCGGATTAATAGTAATTTTATTCAAACCCACAGAAGGCTTTTCCGATTTAATCTGTGACTGCATACCTTCCGAAATACAGTCACCTACCAGTTTAACTGACCCGACCTCTGAACACATCTCTTTTGCATTGACCTATTTTCAACATTCTCATCCGAAGTCAATCTCCTTACTTGCGAAGAAACATTCCTGTCCCGTACTCCCCCTCTCCGATCATAACCACTATTCTGTCTATTTCCATACATATTTCTCTCACCACTTCTAAAACTATTAGCACCACCACAATTCCTATTACCATTATTCGTATTCGACATATTACGACCAAATCCATCATTTCTATTACGCAAATTACTATCCGGAAATCGCTGCCCCCCTCTCACAAAATTACGTTCCCCCTCATTTCTCAAATTACTATCTGTGACCGGTCTCTGACGAGGGTTACGCAAATCCCGTTGATCCGAGCTATGCCGAGTCTCATACTTCGATAATATCTGATGCATCTCTGCAAAATTCTTCGGTGCTCTAACTTCAATAAAGTCCTGTATACTTGGATTAAAAAAAGGAAAAACAATGTCCAACAATTCCTCAAATGTGATATCTAAATCTAATTTATTTTTTAGTTCAAGCTTACGTAGATAGAATTTTGACGCCGACTCATAAATATTCTGCTTATTACAATAGAACTCTTTTCTCAAAATACTTTTATCTTTAACTGGAGGAAATGCCTTCTTTAACTCAATCACAGTTTGTTCAAATCTTTTCGCTTCATCATTAATCAAAAACTTTCCTATATTTTCCAACCACAAAAGTGCTTCGCCCTTCAACGAGCATTTAAGCACTACGTACCTACTTTTCTCAGGTATATTATTGAACAAAATATAATCATCTAATTTAACTAAAAATTCACTAATATCACCTTCACCGGTAAAATACACACGTGGCACAATCTCACAATGTCCGATGTTTCGTTGGGCGCCATTTGTAACGTTACATGCATGCTGAGCGTCATTTGTAACGTTTGGTTGGTCGTGATGGAGGTTAAATGTAGACATACTCAGTAATTTAGGATAAAATAACAAAGTTTATTAAAGTGATAATGGCTGAAGGGAAGTGGAGCAAGTCTTAAATTTACACAACTGAAAACACTATGAACAGCTAAATCATACTCACAGGCTTCGGCCTAGCTCAGTCGGGGCACCAACTAATACCTTCCGCTATCTCTTGGCTGATCTGCTAAATAAAGCTTAATTAAACAGCCCGTGGCTGTGGGTAATCCTTTATTCACAAACAATCCAAATGAAACTAAGAGGTTTCTTACCCCGGCCAACTCTCAAGTCAACTGTCGGAACTTCTTTCCACTCACTGGAGGCTTCGTTGCTACTTTTCAATCGGCTAGCACCAAGGCAACACTAGATACCGGGCTTGCTCATTCCTTTCATGACGTCACAAAAGGTGGCTGAATGAAATCCAGCGATTGGGACAAAACGATGGGTTCGTCACTTGAGCCCTGTTTGTACCAATCGCTGGATCTCATTCAGCCACCTTTTGTGACGTCATAAAAGGAATGATCAAGCCCGGTATCTAGTGTAGCCCTGCTAGCACTTCGCTGAACACTAATTCACTTCGCTTGTCTGATGGCAGAGAACCTCACTCGCTGGCTGCTGGCTAATGCCAGAGACACTCCTCATTCACTCAAACCCAAGCTTTTATATGCTGCAAACTGAGATACTTCACATTAACATATTACTAATAACCGCAAGCTAACTGTAAAATCCGAAAGAGCACACACACTCTAGAAAGTTAAAGTAAAAGAGAGGATAGATGTCGCTTTTACGCTTACACATGTTAACTTATTGACGTCACGATCTCAGAAACACTAGAGTGCCTTTATGGAAAGGTCGCTCCCTCACAGGGTAAGTCTTGCAATCGTTTTGAAAATCGAAAAAAAAATTTTTGACGGATTTACACGTTTCCGACACTGAATATTTCGAAAAACATATTTTTAGAAAAAAAAATTTGCCGTCCGTCCGTCTGTCTGTCTGTCTGTAAACGCTCTATCTCCCGAACGAATTGAGATAGAGACTTAAAATTTTGTATGTACTTAGTATGTAAGAATGGAACGAAGCCTATTTAATATCAGTAACCTCGATTATCCGGAACTATTTTTTTCGGACTTTCGAAAAATTCGTTCTGATGAAAGGTATATAAAAATTTTCGAAATTTTTTATTTTAAGGAGTGATCGTAAAAGGGAATAAAATAACACAAATTTTGCATAAAGAACGAAGTTGATCAAATTATTAGTTGCCGAGATATCTGTATTCCTGTTTTCCACATTCTTCGATTTTTCATGACCCTGTATTTCATTCAAATTTCAATTCAAAGATATATTTTAATTGGAAATGAGACGCTTGATCCGACGCAATAAACTGTTAGTTAATAAGATTATTATTTTTGGAGTTATAAGGATGTTTCTTTTTTGCAATTCAATACTACTTGAGTAGTTAGGCGTGTTGTATGATTTATCGAAAGAGATTCATCAGCAACTCATTAATACAGCATTACTATGCACAATAAAAATATAAATACACGTTTAAATTTTGTTCTGGAATTGCAATCCATTTTATAAATAGTTTTCAAATGTATTATTTTCATATATTATATATGCATATATATGATAGGTAAGTATTACGGTGGCCCCCAACGACTAGTTTCCTTTTTAAATGAAAATCCATCCAATCAAAGCTCGAGTTGATTTCCCACTGCCTTCAGTAGAGTATACCGGAGGTGCTATTCATGTTCCGGTCTGATTTTTCAAGCTAACCGTTAATTTGTATTTATTTTCTGACATTTAGATATAAAACTTTCAATTTTGACCCCCTCCCCCCCCCCCAAAAAAAAAAAAAATTCTTGATAAAATAAATAATGGAAATGTGCACAATCCCTCATGCATATTTTTTTAATTTATAAACGCGAAATGATTTTCAAATCACATATTTCTTAATTGGGAAACGATACATTGAGATAATTTGCACCGAGAGAAAAAATATGTTTGGCGAATCCATGAAATGACTTCAAAAATTTTTTTGAACAGTAAATATTAATATTTAGGTGCACGGTGCATCTACCATCATCTATCCTTATCCAAATTTTCAGATCTATATGTGCAGTAGATTTTCGTAGCCATCGCCGACACTTCTTTCTTTTAGATGCAATCTATTGTTATTGCATTAAATTATTTTCTCCGGGATAATAAAATTTTACTGTAACGCAGGATTCTGATAGAGAGTGCTTTCATTTACACGGGTTTTACTGTGTTACAAATTTTATTTACATAGCTGCCATCCTTCTTTATTTTTCAAGTAATTTAAGCATGTTTGGAAACAGAAATTTATTTATTTAATAAAATAAAGTACGAATTGTAAAGAAACAAGACATATTTTATTAAATAAATTTTCTTGTTCGAAAAACTCCAAAAGAATGGCAATTATACATTTTTAAATATTCAGTTTTTTTTTTTGGGGGGGGGATAAAGTTTTATTTTTACAGGCGATTGGATGAAGGGGGGGGGGGGGAAGGACGCCAAACGCAGTTCTGCACACAGGCGCCGAATACTGCTGGCACGCCCCTGTATAAAGTACTAGAAATTTAAAAACTTTTTATATATGTAAGAATGTACATATTTCTTAAAATGTATATATATTTAAAACATTTTCAAAATAGGTATCTGAAATCAAATTTGAGCCCTCAAAATAAAAAAAGTCACAAAAGACAAAAAAGTCACAAAAGACAAAGGTGACTAAAAAAAAAAAAAAAAACAGGTTAAAGTTTCGTATAAGAAAAGCAGATGGCGCCGTTGCATATTTTTTTCTAATGTGTTCAATTTAATTTGTGATTTATAATGTAACAACATTTTGCGGGTTTCTGAATTAATCAGTCATTTGATAAGAACTGAGTTAGATTAAAATGTTGATTCACTTATATACAAAGAAAGAATTATATCATGGTATATTACTACTGGCGTCATAATTAAGAATTCCAATTTTCAGACAGCAGAAAAGACAAAATAGAAACCAAACAATCAGGAAACTTCTCTGTGGTCTTTAATCGAGTAAACAGAATTAAAATTCCTCCCGTTCTATAGGATTGTATATAGCATTTATCGTTCGTGTACAGGGACACAGAAAGCATTTTGATAAAGTGATGTTTATGAGAAATGTTTGGTGGAATTGCGTTTTATAATTGTGGTAATGCGCTTTTAAATTAAACTTTATTTATTTATTTTTACTTTATTCTATCTTTACAAGGAAAAAATATTGGATTCATGAAAAATTTCGACTTTCATTTTTCGATAGATTTAACTTTTTAGAAAGTTCTGAACACAATTTGATGATTTTTAGAAAATGTCTATCTGTGAGTCAGTTTTCAATCCGTGGGTCTCTGTGTGATAAAAATTTTGTGAGCACTTTATCTCAAGAGCTAATGCAGGAAATTTCACAAAACTTTCGATTCTGTTAGACCTTGAAGTAAACTGGAGCTGATTATTTTTTTGTGTATATCACTGAACAGGTAGTGCTGCTATGCTGCATTCTTCCCAATTTCTGAACCACACACTCTCTTCACAATCTCTTCGCTGAGTAACTGGCGCTGCTATGCTGTATTATTAAGGATTATCGACATGGCTCTACCTCAAAAATTAATTCTTGTTATAAATCACTCTATAGATGACACTTCTATGCTGCTTTTTTCAGATTTCGCAATAGTATCTCGAGAATTAATGCATGGATTTTCATTAAACTTCAAATTATGTTAGTCCTGATTAAAGATTGGTCCTGATTATTTTTTAATGTACATCGCCGAACAGATATCACTGTTATGTAGAATTTGTCAAATTTCTGCAATAGCTCTATCTCAGAAACTAATGCACGGATTTTTTATCAAGCTTCAGATTCAGTAAGAAGTTGACATATGTTGTTTCCGATTACTTCGGTATAAATCACCCAATCGGTTGCGCTGCTATGCTACGCTACATTTTCCAGAAAGTTTTAACAAGTATGAGGTAGAAGAAAGTTTTGGATTTCCACATCCGACGAGTTTTCATATTGTTTTGTATGTAGAAATTTTGCTCAAAACTGCACGTGAGTGGCGCCCATTTCTTTTTATTGACTAGTGGAACTTTTGATTGTGTTATGGCGTTTTCTAACTCATCGAAATTTTTGTATTACTTTGTATAATATATAAAAATCGATAGATCAAATACAAGGTACAAAATAATTCGGATATTTTTCGGACTATACATGATAATTGCCGAATTGTTTACTGAATTAATCATCTTTTACTTTATTAAGCCGTAAAGTTTTATTACAGCATACGAAATATGTTGGAAAGCGTTACATAAAATAAGATTGAGGGACGATTTTCTTTTAAATTTTTCTGAGGCACAAACGGAATTAACAATGGATCAGTGGCATCACATTAATGTCAAACATAGGGCCGTGCGAAGCGGGGGACGTAAGAGGTGGCCACCCCGGGCGCGGAACTTGAGAGGACACCAAATTTGTATAACCATCATTCTTGTTTCTTCTTTTTTTGCAAAAAAAATTCTATATATATAAACATAATGGGGTGTTTTGTAAAAAAACCTACATTCTCAAAATAGCATGTTGCTCTTTCTTGGAATCCAAAATGGGTTATGCTGTACTGGTAGATGTATTTTTTTCTACATGTAATTTTCCAAATGCCCTTTGCCAAAGTGTAAGTGGATGATTTTTATGTTATTTAGTTGTTAAAATAACCTTTTAAATATTCCAAAGTTCCAAAATAAACACCAAACATGTATTCAGTAAAATTTTATTGTCATCCGGGTCTTTTTCAGTCAGTCGTGTGATATCTTAACTTAGAAAACATCGGTCGAACGTCAAATAAGATTTACGATAACATTATACTGATTATTATCAAGAAAACTTCCAATCGAAATGAGAAGTGAACACCGTTTGAGCGTTCGACCGAGGTTTTCGGTATAACTTGGGGTTGAAGTAGTTGGTGAATATGAGCGTTAGAAGCACTGGTACTTTACACTGTCAGATACCCGTTACTGACGTGGCACTCAACATATTAATTAACAATAAAAAGCCCGTAAGCGGTCATTTTTTCTGCTACCAGTGAATATATTTCGGTTTAAATCAGAAATTTTATTATTAACAAAATATAACAGATACAAAGAAGAAAAAACGTTAAATGAAAAGTCCAAACTATTTTAAATCAAAATTTTGGCATGAGATATTTTCATAAAACTTGACTAAAATTTCTGGCTTTTTTAATGTTAGAATATATCTGTGAAAACGTGGCATGACCTATAGGCGGTGTTGCAAATTTGCGATATACTTTCGAAACGTCCTAAGCAGATTGCCAACTTTAAACTTGAAATAATGTTCTAGTTTAACTACACTATAAAAATAAAAGATTACTATTACATTGAATTTAGTTTTATGAAAGGCGAAATAAAGTTTATATATGCACTGTTTTTATTGTAGTGCCGAATTAAGTTTATAAAAAAATAAAAAACAACTTGAAACATATTGAAATGAGTTTAAAAAAAGAGTTATACAGAATAGCAATATCTGATATTATTTTAGCTTCATACCTGTTTGAAATTTTACTATATAGACATTCATATTTTTCTAGTATACACAGCTATACCCACCATACGTACGTAGGGTTGGGCATAACTGTGTACTATACAACGTTGTATAGTTAGTTAAAGAGTTTTAAAAAGTTATATTATTCTTTTACAAAATATTTCTTTGAGTAACATAATACAGTTAATGATTCTTATATTTATTCTATATTTATTCTTATATTACTTTAGTGTATCCTTCCTTTGAACTCTAGTACTACTCGCACTTGATCGTATTTTTATTTATTTATTTATTTTATTTAGCTTCATTAATTTTTTTCCTGAGGAAGGGGGGAGTATCCGTACTTAAAAAGTGAAAAGGGAACCATTATAAGATCACTCCTATGTCTATCACAGCCATTTTACTCGAACTATAAAACATGGAAAGTTCAAAATGGGGGAAGTAATAGAGACTATTGACTCAACATATTTACAAATTATTAAGCATATACAAATATGTTCAGATAGGGAAAAGTGGGTAGGTGGACTAATTAAGTTACTTGAAGAAAAAATATTTTCTTTGTATATCATGTGGGGTATCGTATGAAAAATTTTGTTACGCTGAACACAAAATGCATTTCTTTTAGTTTGAGGTATCATGCTTTTAGCTATATCATCGAAATGTGGTGCAAAAATATACCCCCACCCTCTATATCTGAATGTACTAAAACTAAAATTAGAAGAAAAATGAGAGGTCGTAGACATCTATCTATATATATATACATATAAAGGCCAAACGTATCTGTGCGTAACGCATACGTCGTTTTGCGAATGGCAACACTTTCAAATTTTAAATGGAATTTCGGTATTGCAATTTTTGCTACTACAAATTTTTAAACTTCTAAATACCGCAAAATTTCAATTTTTACACCATCGTGTAGGAAAAAAAAATGTACTTTTAAATGAAATTTGTTTGAAAGCTATATCATAATTTGTTTTTGAAATATTAATTTTTTGTAGTTTTTAATACCGCTTTTCTAATTGTGGCAACAGGACACTCCATTTCTATTAAAAGCAAAGGAAAAAAGGGAAAAAATTGATTACTGTATCTTTATGTTGCCATTTTCTCATTAAAAGGGAGAAAATGAAATCTAAATATCTTCTGTTATAAAACCCGGTGAATTTTGATTTCATTTACAAAATTTGATTTACACGTAAAAGAATATCAATAGTTTAATATCTGTTTCAGCTAATAGCATTGAGACTTCAGTTTTGAATCAAAATGATCAAATTAAAATGCCAATTTTTACTGAAAAGTTGAATACAGATACGAAATGTGCATTTGTAAATTTTTATATGATGAAAATGATGCCGGGTTTAGATATCACGGGGAAAAAATAATCTATGATTGAGTCAAAATTGAATAAATTTTGTTTTTTTGAATTTTGGAATATCAGTATAAGAACCTAAATTGATAACTTTATCATAATAACAGATCTTTATTATTTTTTACTGTTTGCATGTACGATTAAAGTTTAATTTTAACAACTCTTCTACAACTGAGTTTTATAGAAATAGTATTTTTTTAATTTGACGTTAAATATCGTTTGTTTAAGAGTTAGCCTAATCAATATAAAATGCATTATTTACTATAACTAATTTTTAGGTTTATTGTAAATCAACAAAACAGTTCCTTTTTAAACAGTTTCTTTCGTCGAAATTCGACGGGTTCTACCTCGTTAATTTAAACTAGGAAAACTATAGCGATTATCCTAGGTAACATAGCTTTTGAGAAAAGAGCATTTTTCCATTGCACACAAATTTCGATTTAAGGGCATTCAGCAAATGTATTGAGGAGCGCTGGAGGTACCTATCGTTACACACTTATAAAAACATTTTTTATAATGATTTTCGAAAAAAAAAATGTCGAAAATTAGGCGAGATATTAACCTTTAAAGATACGGACAATTTGGAAGGTATTTGCTGAAGGTATGAGTTTAAGGTATGCGCTGACATCATGCACATTCACAGATAGGGTATACACCAAGGCTTTATTTTAGAAACAAAGGGTATAGGGAGCTTCTTAAAAAAATCCAGAAGGTATACGGCGTTTACCTCCGTAACCCTACACTACATCCCTGATGTCATTTGTGCTGATAAATCAAGAAGTCAGTATGTGTATGCTAGCCTGGCGCAGATGATAAATCACTAATATTGCACCCGTGCCATTTTTTCGTATTTCATTATTTAAAATATAATAATATAATCCTTTCACTCATTTCATTTATAATTATACTTTAATTTGAAACAGAAAAGTTTAAAATTCATGATTTTTATTTATTTTTTTAAGTAAAAAGAATAGAAAAAAATAAAAATAATGATATTTTGAGGCTCCATTATTGCAATGAAGGAACAAAATATAAATAAATCCAATTTACCGCAGTTTAAATCTTACAAAAGGACTTTTGTACAGTAATCATTAAGATGCGTTTCATTTGGACGTTGCCATAAAACAATTAACAAATAATCGTGATTTTTGTGCCTCATACGTTAGCGTAATATATATCTATATAATAAAGGCCAAACGTATCTGTGCGTAACGCATACGTCATGTTTTGAATGGCAACACTTTCCGATGAAATTTCGGTTTCGCAATTTTCGCTATTGCAATTTTTTTCACTTCTAGACATAGTACGTTTTCAATCTTTATATCATCGTATAGAGAAAAAAATGCTCTTTTAAATGCAGTTTGTTAGAAAACTGTATCTCAATTTGTTTTTGAGTTATTAATTTTTTTGTAGTTTTTAGTTCAATTTTTCTAATGATGGCAACTTGAGTATCGCATTTATGTGGGAAATAAAGGAAAAATAGCCATAGAGTAAAAAAAAAAAAAAAAAAAAAAAAAGAATAGAGATGCAGTTTGGTGGCTGGAGATGACACCAAATTTTTTTTCATTATTTTAGAGAAAAATAGATGTTAAAGAATTCGGTCTCTGTTCCACGTGATTGTTTTGTTTGGGTCGAATAAGAGACTTAAATTGGTAGAATAACGCCCATTTAAATCGTTTTAATTGCATACAGCACTTCCATCTATCTCTTTTCTCCATGGAAAATAACAGATCACTGTATATTTTAGTTGCCATTTTTTCATAGCAACTGAAAAAAAATAGCAATTAAAAACCTGTTAGGACAAAATATTCTCGGTTATAAAACCCGGTGAATGTTGTTCGTTTTATTTCGTTTTTAACTATCAATTTAATGACTTTTAGTTCGTTGTAAACTTACTTTACAAAAGATACATCAATTAACCTTTACAAGAATGTATTTTAAAGAATATCTGGGTATCATATTTTCTTAGTTGTTTTTAAAAACTGAGAATGAAATTTTATTCTTTGGCAAATCTTTGGCTAATAACTGCTATCTTGCGTCTAATACGCAGGGCCGTAGTGAACAATAGGGAGGGCTCAAGAGAATGTTGGAGGACTCATAGTTTTTTTTTCTCTCTCTCTGACGCAGAAAGATAAATTAGTGCATATTCACATTGTAGGTACTCTGTTTCTTATTAAACTGTTAAAATAACTTTATTTTATGCTTAGAAAAGTATATGATAATGAAAGTTTTGAGTGTATAACTGGTGCAAAATAGCCCATCATATTAGCTTCATATGTACAATTAGGATGAGGGAGTGTTGAAACACTTATTTTAGATACAATTTAGTAACTCTGCAAAACTGTGAAAAGGTTTCAAAACTAAATTAGATTTTTAAACATTATTTCATTTGAATTTTCGGAACAGAAATCCATTGAGTGACGTTGGAATCTTTTCCAGAGGGGGGGGGAGGGGGGGTCAAAATATTTTAGGGGAGGGCTGGGCCGCCCATAGCGCCCCTTTAGCTACAGCCCTGCTAATACGGAAGTACCGATAATTTTTAAAGCTGTATATGATTACATAAATAATATGTTTCATATAATATTGCTATTTGGAATTGGTTGGCAGTTTAAAAAGATTATTATGCAGAAAAAATTTATTAGACTTTCCAATTTTAAATTTTAAAAAAGTTTTTCACCTTTACTTTGTGACCCGGGAACCTCGGGTTCGGTGTACTAGTGTAATATAATAGACATTGTTCAATCATAAATATTACTTTAAATCTCTTTCCAACTATCAAAACTTATTTATTCAGGCAAGCCAAGAGTCGATTCCACATTCCGACTCAGATTCGAGTCTACAAAATGAGCCATAAAGCTCATACCTATGAAAACTAATGTAATGTCTGTATCCCAACAGACTGATGCCGCCAGAGCCTTTAGGTCGATTTTCAAATTATTTGAACAAAGGGCATTTTTAAAAAAATATTGATTTTCTACAGATATATATTCTTATAATCTACAGAAACCACGCATTTTTATCTCTAACCGTGTTTTTTTTTTTTTTTTTTTTTTTTTTTTTTTTTTTTTGTTTGTTGTTATTTACATTCAAAATGGGTCAGTCATTTACTGAACATCTTGTACATCAGTTTTACCTCATTATCAATATTTTGGGGGCTCTTGATCCAATAGTTTTGTTACAGTCTTGTGCGCAGTGGATGCAAGTCAAAAAACAAATTTAATTTTTTTTAATCGAAATTAAACATAAAAAAATAAAATAAAATTTCAATATAGAATACTAGCTGACTCGCCCGGCGTTGCCCGGGTCCGTATTAACAATATTAAGGGGTCAGGTACCCTTTGAACTAACAAAATACGTGAAAAAATAACCTGTGTAAGAATTGCAGTCACTCTGTATCTAATTGACTTTTAAGTATAAAATTGAAAACACATATTAAGAAGGATAAATTTTATTAGATAAAGTTGTTATAAAAAAAGTATACACATATGCAAATATTTGTAAATGATTTTTAAAGATAACACAATTTTTACGAAAGAATAACTCTTGTATGCCTTGCACGCACGATTTTTCAAATTCGAATGGCTAAAACAATCCAAGATTTTTTTTATGAGTAGAGATATAATGTGTTTTCAAAATGACCTACGATGAAAAAAATAAAATTTATAGATCCAGAAAAAAAAAATTATTAAAAAAAAAATTCGAAATATCGCGATATTTTTTTACAGAAAAGTACTCGTGAATTCTAAACTTCTAATTTGAGGAACATAATAGTAGGTCATTTTGTGCCTGAAATTTTTTAGGTTCAGATTCAGTTCATGCGAATGGAAATTTTTTGTCTTATTCAGATCCGGTTACGATTCGTTGGAATATTTTTTATCAGTTTCCGATTTGGTTCGATTCAAACTTCATGTATTTTTTCAAATAGAATTTTTAGGTTCGGATCTCGTTCCTGTCCACGGAAATTATTTTGTCATACTCGAATCCAGTTATGATTCTTTCGAATATTTTGGTCGAATTTAGATGTGGTTTGGGTCAAATTTCAGTTTTTTTCAAATCGAATTTTTTAGGTTCGAGTTGGGTTTATGTCCATAGAAATTATTTCGTCTTGCTTGGATTGGATTATAGTTCTTTAGAATATTTTTGTCAGGTTTAGATTTGGTTCAATTCAGATTTCGGGTTTTTTCTTCAAATATAACTGTTGATTTCGGGTCTTCTTGCATGTTCACGGAAATAATTCTGTCTTGTTAGAATAAAAATATGCTTCACTGGAATATTTTTGTAAAGTTCAGATTTCGTTAAGTTCGCGATTTTTTCAAAGAAATTTTTTGGCTTCGGATTGTGTTCATGTCCATGGAAATATTTTGTCTTGTTTGGATCCGGTTGCCTTTCTTTGAAATAGTTTTGTCAGATTTAGATTTGGTTCGATTCAAATTTCAGGTATTTTTTTGAATGGGAGTTTTAAGTTCATATCGGGTTCATGTCCACGGAAATTATTTTGTCTTACTCTAATCCGGTTATGGTTCTTTCGAATACTTTGGTCAGATTTAGATGGGGTTTGGGTCAAATTACAGGATTTTTCAAACGAAGTTTTTTAGGTTTGAGTCGGGTTTATGACCATGGACAGTATTTTGTCTTGCTGGGATCGGGTTATAGTTCTCTGGAATATTTTTATCGGTTTCAGATTTCGTTCGAGTCATATTTCGGGGTTTTTTTAAGAAAATATTTAGGTTCGGGTCAGGTTTCATGCCCACGAAAATTATTTTTCCTTGTTTGAATCGGGTTATGCTTAACTTGAACATTTTTGCGGGATTCATATTTGGTTCGGGTCAGTTATCAAATCCATAGTTTTTTCCAAACAGAATTTTTAGGTCAGGGTAGGGTTTATACTCACGGAAATTTTATGTATCACGCATCGGAGTGTAATCTGTTTTTTTTTTTTTTTTTTGGTTGGGATCGGGTTATGTTTAAATTAGTCTAAACATTAAGGTTATAATCAGTTTTTCTACTATTCTTTTTATGGCTATTTCTGATAGATAATTTACTTTGCTATTTGATAATTTATTATGGTGAATGAATCGTTAACGGATACAAACAATTATACGCCAAACAGCTATTTTATTTTTGTTTTAAAAACAAATTAAAGCCATATTATAATTTTAAATTGAATAGAACACATTTAAATTTA
Organism: Maratus speculifer; assembly: GCA_964019185.1. Classification (NCBI taxonomy): domain Eukaryota; kingdom Metazoa; phylum Arthropoda; class Arachnida; order Araneae; family Salticidae; genus Maratus; species Maratus speculifer. Next base: position 252,572,264 of record OZ025298.1, read on the forward strand.
ATCAATGATTAAAAAAAATAAACTCATAGAAAAGTGTTGTGTAATGTTTTTTTACTGCGACACAGCTAATGATTCATACATTCTACTGTTCGAAATACCAAAAATATGCGTACAACCATATAGTAAAAAGAAATTAATAGAGTGGCAATATAATGTCTTGGGGTGACGCAAAAAATGTAACTCTAAAATCCGCTACATTAAGTCCAAATAAGCACCAACAAAACCCTAGTGCTTTGAAACTCCGATCAATTCAAACTGGTTTAAACCAGTATTTCTTTGTTTTTGTTTTTTACCTTTTAAACTGTTATTGAATAGATGACTAAAATTTCGTTTAAAAAATAACGTTTTGTGCCATTATTGCCTGTAATACACGATCAGAATGCATGAAAGATACAATTATATCAATCATAGGCAAGAATTATTTGATTATTTTCATCATATGACTTTGAAATATCAATATAGAAGCATCATTTAAGACTTTGCTTGAAAAATCAACATTCTTTCGTTAATGTATTAAAATAGTCTGCACTCTGAAATCTACATTTTAGATTAATATTATTATTTAAGTGTTCATTCATGCTTTCAAAAGAATCTTTTCATCACTATATTTTATATATTGACATGGAATTATTAATATGTTGTTAAATCATAAACATTTTTCATCTACGTTATAAAGTATTAAAAATTTCTGAAAAAAAAAGAGAAAACTTTTAGTAATACAATTTTTTACTTCAAATCATATGTTTTCAATATTTTATTTAATTTTGTTTTGACATTTAATTATTTTTAATTTTCCAATTTCAATTATTTTAAAAGCAAACATTTATTTTAATAAATAATATAATACAGGGTGCGTAGTCATCAAGAAACTCAGAGGATTTTAATTATTTCAGTACCAGAAATTCTTTAAAGTACTGGTTGTTACATCTGAAAAAGGATTTCTTTTTCGTTAAATAAAACAGATTTTACATTATAAAAATTCTGGTAAAAGGTGCTTACAAGGTGCTTCCAAACTACGCACCCTGAATAGAAAAGAAAAAACATTTTAAAAAAAATACTATTTCTTCGTAAAATATGCTTCAGCTGTAATTCATTCCTTCCAATCCGTCTTATTAATACAAAATTCCTTCCTCGTGCATTATTTTGAGACATTAAAATTTCAGCGATAAATGGTTTCATATTGCAAACCTTTTTTTTTTTCGGTTTACTTCGCCACCACCTATCCTTTTTCCTCCATGGCGTACAGCAGCTGTGAAAAAAAAAAAAAAAAAAAAAAAAAAAAAAAAATCCTCATTTAAACTGACAATTTGCCAGTCTGAATTTTAAAGGTCAGTCTTAGTTTTTTAAATTATTTCTGCGAAAATTTTATGCAACCAACCAACCATAAGAGAATGAAAGGGGAAAAAAAGCTAAAAAAAAGCGATTTTTTATGAGAGCGAGGTTTGGAATTTAATTAATTACTCTCTTAATAAATTGAATTTTGAAGTTCTGAGAGTCAGGTGCATCAGGAGAGATATTGGGCTACTCTCAGAAAAATTTTGAGCTTCGTACGTACCGTAGTTTTCGCTAACTATCGCAGACACACACACACACACAGACAGAGCGATTTGTTATTTTATTAATATAAGATATATATATATATAAGGATTCAAAATCTCAGGTTTTTGCGCCGAAGACATCGCCAAATTAGGAAAATGTGAAGTATCTCACCAAGTACTGGATTTAAAAGAATTTGCTTAGTACCATTCAATTAAGCATAAAAAATGCACTAAAATATGCACTAAACAAACAAATAATTAGTAAAATATTAAGAAAAAGACGAAATAAAAATCATTTAATGACATTTTAAACACCTGAATCGTCTTTAATGTCATTGAACGCGACATTCACGATCATCCATTATTAGCATCTAATCTGATAGTTTGGCGATAATTTTTTTGGTCAACGGGATGACCAAGTAGTACCGTTTTTTTAATTAGAATGAATGATAAATTGATTGCAAGTATTTTTTCATGATAATGATTTTTCCTTCACATTAAAAATATTTTATTTTTAGGTACTTCTAGGTTATCCCGTCGACCAAAAAATTATCGCCAAACTATAAGATTAAATGCCAATATTGGATGATCGTGAATGTCACATTCAATGACATTAAATGCGATTCACGTGTTTAAAATGTCATTAAGTGATTTTTATTTCGACTTTTTATTAATTATAGCATAGCACGGTAGTGCTATGCTATATTTATTTCCAATGCGACTCCGTAATGTTATTTTAATAGGGAATTTAACATTGAACGAGTTATTTACTAGACATTTTCCCACCTTTTGTACGCGCTGCCACAGATTTTCTTCGAAGCACCTAATTGAGTAAAAAAAATTCCTCCAATCAAAAAAAAAAAAAAAGAAAAGAAAAAGAAAAAGAAAATGAAAATCTTAGTGATCAATGGACATATTTAATGTATCATTTAATAATTTTTACGTGATTTAAAAAGAAATTTTTTTTTTTGTAAGAATTAAAAACGGCATATTTAAGACTTCATATTGGAAGTGAAACGGAGATTTTTAAACATTTGGTACCAGGAAAAAGAATTATTTTCAGAAAATAATAAATATGAAGCATGATTTTTGTAATAAAGAGATATTTTCTAATATTAATTGATGGATCAAGGCGATTTTTAATTGAAGAAATATAGAAAATTAGTAAATTAAGCTTTTTTCTATTTATTGTTTTTTCAAAATAATAGAAAATAACTTAAAAATATATATGTAAATAATGGTATTTGAAAGTGGGGTTTCTGACACATTGGCATCTGAAAAAAATCGCGCCAAAGCCAGTATATGATATTTGTGCTGGAATTTTGTACCTATACCACAATTTTTATAATGTCTTCGCCTTATACGTTCGAAGAAAATCAAAATAAATTAAGGTAAATAAAAGTCTCCAAAAATAATAGTATTAAAAAATAATAGTAAAAAATAATAGTATATCATCCTTGGTACGTAATGAAATTAGTAAATCTGCAGAACTAGGCCTTCAAACTCAATTCCTGGCAATTTTTTTAAGGCTAAACCGCAGAATTAACGACTAATTGGCGTAAGACTTTTCGGCACTGCAATAAATTAGCCAATTCTATAAACCTAATCATTCAAATATTTTTTTTAATTTCCAATTTGGCGATTTTTTAAAATCGCTCCTCAACTTGTAACATTACAAATAATTAATCATTGAATAAAATTTAATTTTGAATTAATTTGTATTAAATTTATTATTCCTATGATTGTTAAAATGATAAGAAACTTACACGATTTAATTTTTAAAACATCACAAAGAGTTTCTGTTGAAAAGTAGCTGTTTTTTTTATATTTCAAGTTAATATTTTTATAAAACTCTTTTGATGCATTATTTGTATGAAATTATAAAATGTAAACTCATTTGAAATATTCATAACGCTCTGTCCTTTGGCACAGATGTCTAATACTTATCACGTTGGCGCAATTTTTGCGAAAATTGATGGTGAAAATTTCGTTTTCAATAGAACAAAACAATTTATATCATTTTAAGGTACTTCTAGGTTATCCCGTCGACCAATTTCGCCAAATTATACAAATCGCCAAACTATAATAGTCAAATTATACATGTTGACATAATTTTTATTTTAAATAACGAAAAAATAAATAATTAGTAGAATATTAATAAAAATATTAATAAAAAAGTCGAAATAAAAATCACTTAATGACATTTTAAACACGTGAATCGCATTAATGTCATTGAATGTGACATTCACGATCATCCATTATTGGCATTTAATCTTATAGTTTGGCGATAATTTTTTGGTCGACGGGATAACCTAGAAGTACCCATTTTAAAAAAGAAAGTACAAGAAAATAATTTATTAATAAGTATACAATGATAGCCGGGTTAGCATGTGAGACACATAATCGCCATTTTGTTCCAATCATGCCAACGTGTTGCATGCACAGTGTATGCCGCTGAATGCCCCTTAGGCATTCTCTTGAGCTCACCCAGCCCTCCACCCCCATAGTTCACTTCTAGCTATGGCCCTGGGTGAATTACATCAGTAATTGTGACACGATACCGCATAAAGAAGCCCTGAAGATGATACCCTCAGTTAATTTTGAAATGAGTTCACCTGAATGCAATAGTTATTAAAAAACTTGAGATATTAAACAAAAACATAATTTGCAGAACAAATTAAAAAAACCAAGATTTATTTCCTACACTCTTTAAGCCCGAGAAGGGACAGATATTAAGATAATTGATTTATTCATTTCGACATTTAATATTAAATTTTGGTAACAAATAAGTTAAACCAAGTGAACATGAAAAAATAAAAATGCAATTCAAACAATATGATACTTAACCACCCTAAATCTTAGGTTCCGTTCAAATGAAATCGAAATAAATCTAAGACTTTTTTTCCAAACTCAACTTGCAAATTTGTATTGCAGATTTTGTATTATGTTTACGGTAAGTGTAAACAAAATGAATAGGCAATCAAAAAAGCAAATGTTCAGAAAAAGTCGGAGATTTATTTCGATTTCATTTGAACGGAATCTAAGATTTAGGGTGGTTAAGTATCATATTGTTTGAATTGCATTTTTATTTTTTCATGTTCACTTGGTTTAACTTATTTGTTACCAAAATTTAATATTAAATGTCGAAATGAATAAATCAATTATCTTAATATCTGTCCCTTCTCGGGCTTAAAGAGTGTAGGAAATAAATCTTGGTTTTTTTAATTTGTTCTGCAAATTATGTTTTTGTTTAATATTTTTATTAATAATCTACTAATTATTTGTTTTTTCGTTATTTAAAATAAAAATTATGTCAACATGTATAGTTTGGCTATTAGTTTGGCGATTTGTATAATTTGGTGAAATTGGTCGACGGGATAACCTAGAAGTACCCTTTTTTAGTGATGGTAAAGTAACTGCAGATGAAAAAGATATAATAGTAAGGTTAAAACGCAGATTTAATGACTGCTTGGCATATGACTTGGCGGAGACTCGATAAGTACGCTAATTCTATGAACCTAAATATCCAGATAGAGTGTAAACAAACAATTGGTACCATTTGATTATTCCGTCGATCAATTTCGCCAAATTATACAAATGGATATAATTTTTATTTTAAATAACCAAAGAATTAATAAATTACTAAAATATTAATAGAAATTGAGATAAAACATCGAATTAAAATTAGTTGACGACGTAACAATTATGTAAAACATATTTAATGTCAAAAGAATGTGACATTTACGATCATCCATTATTGACATTTAACCTTATATTTTGGCGAGAGTTTTTTGGTCGATGGGAGATCAAGTATTGCCAAATAATGTAATATTGCCAAATAATGTAAACAAATTATATAAACAATGATATTGCCAATATTATTTAGATGCAGATATCATCTACGGATCACGTTGGCACGATTAGAACAAAATTGCGATTTTATGCCTCACGTGGTAATCCAGTAATGTAATATTCGTTTATTTATCAGTAAACTATTTCATTATTTTTCTTTTCTATTTTAAAATTATACAGATTGTTTTGTTCCATAATTACTAATTGAATTAATTAATTTATTATTATTATTATTATTCCAGATTACATTTTCTTGGCAACGGGAAAGAAAAATGGTTATTTTTTATCGGAAAAATTTTAATTGATTCTGTATGAAAAATAATGAAATTTTGAATTATTAAGAAAAATATTTGAATAAATCAATTAAAAATTAGCCTATGTTCACCGGAAATAGTGTAGCTTTCCAACGGTGAAAGAATTTTTGAAATCCGTCGAGTAGTTTCGGAGCCTATTCAATTCAAACAAACAAACAAACAATCAAATCTTTCCTCTTTATAATATTAGTATAGATTACTTTAGTACAAATGCTTTACTTTAGTAAATTTGTACTTAGTTTTTGTGCTAAAATTTTCATTTTATTTCAGAATTCCTTTCTAAAATCTTTTAAGATTATAGTTTTTATTTGCAAATAAAGATTGGGTGTTACTCCTTAGAGGTTGACACCCGGGGCGGACCGCCCCCACCGCCCCCCGATAGCTACGCTACTGACTCAGAACAAGTAAAAGAATGAGCAATTTCTGTAGAAATCAGGCTTGACAGCGCGACTATCAGGAACATTATCTCGCCTGAAGATTAAGAAGTAATTAAAACAACGAATCTATTTTAAATTATTAGATATTAAGCATGGTATATTACTCATTTGATATTACGTGAAATAGATTTTTTAATACAATTTTATGTCATCTGAATAAACAAATGTAAAGTTTATGGTAAATTTCAGTTTTTCCTTCTACAGTACAATAAAAAAGAAAAAAAATGGAAAAAATCTATAATCTATAATGCGGAAGAATATTAAATTATTCTAGTTTGCACAATAACTTCGATTGTTAAAAATAATCCAGTGTACAGTCACACGCTAATACTTAGAATTTCGTGTAACTTCACTATCAACTGAACTTAATTATTCATGTCGAATCCTTATTTATTCTATTTAATTTTATTGCTGCAAAGTCTTGACAAGGCATAATTAAAAATAGAAAAATAAAAGCATTTACTTGACACGCTTACTTGCCCGTTATTTGTGTAATTTTTAACCCTTTCGGGTCTGCTGTACTATTAATTGAACATGTCTTTTCTCCCAGTATTATACTGTATTAACAATTATTCTGTTACTTTCTACATATAGAAATAATGGTATATGTCTATACCATTCTTATTATGACTTCATTTATGTTTTGAATTTCATAATAATAATAATAATTGCAGTTTGTTTAATTCTTTTTGCACCATTGGCAATTCCTTTATTTTATACATGGGTGATTCTACGATAAGAGGTTCAAAAACATAGAGAATTCGGCCAAAAAGAAAAGTTTGAGTTTGATCAAAAACCTTTAAATTATGATTTTTGCCCCGTTTATTTACTTTTGCATATAAGGGCAAGTCACTTTATACATATTTTATAACTTTTTCTGGTCAGTGACTCGCTCCCCTGGCAATTACCTTGCCAGGGGAGAGACATTTTCATGTAAATTCAAATTTTTTAACTGACTGAATAAGTTTTTGGGTTAATTGTGTATTTCACTTTAATTATTACCGTATTGTTTAATTAAGGCAGTAAATGCAATTGAATTAAATGAATATTATAAGTTTTATGACTTACCAGGGGAGATACACGATCACCGTGCGAAACCACTACACCGCATGGTCGCGTCGCAACAACTAAAAATGGCGACGCTTAAATGGCTTGCGCATTTAGTATTGCTAACTTCAAGCCAATAGATGTCCTTAAGCGCTACTTCCGATATAGCCATCGTTGAATTTATATTTGTTTCAGCGGAACGAAATTTGACAGGGTAGATACACAAAAAAGCGGGACAAAAGTTAATTTTAAAAATTATTTGAAAATAACAAAATTATTTTATTTTTTATTTTATAATACGTAAGTATAATTACTTAAATTCCAATTAAACATACTTTAGCTAAGCATCTGACGGAAAAAAAAAATACATATTGTTTGAAAGTTAAATTGAAACCGGCAAGGGGACATGCCAGGGTAAAGACTTTTTTAGACTTTGTAAGAAATTTCAGAAAAATGTGTTTTAATTAGGCATTCAATCGTGATGTTATTTAATAAAGTATATTAAGATGATGCGATTCATTGCAAAAAATAGCAACATAGTATAGAATAAAAAATCTGCTTTAAACGGATTGCCGTACAAATTACATCTTATCGTAGAATCAGCCACATATAATTCAATTCTTAAATTTAAAATATGGGTTTACTTTTCTGAACGAATTATGTGTGATAAAACACAGAAAACATTAGAAAGTTTTTATATCGGTTAAACCTTGTTGTAATACGGTATTTTCAAAACGTCCCCAAAAACCCTTCTTTAGCCTATTAGCATGTAAATATGAATGAATTGTACACAAAATGAGCACATTCATTGCATTTCAGACAATGAGATAATCTTTAAACCTCATTTAGTCTATTTGTATAGCTACGATTAACATTATTTAAAAAAAATAATTTTGTTCTGAAAACGACAAAAAATTCGGACACGAAAGGGTTAAGAATTTCTCGCTTCATCTCTCCAGTATAGTTGAGTGTTTATAAAATAGATTTGTATGCCTTCCGTCTGCTTGTCCATGCTCAAACTCTCGTAAATGTACTCGAAATTTCATGAATTTTATACATGTTATTGAAATTTATTTCTAAGAATGTTTAGTATTGCAATTAAGTGTGTAGCATTGATAGTTCGTTTATCGAGACACTCAAAGGAATTCTGTTCCAAAATTTATATTTTTGGGCATGCTTTGATCATACAGACATCAATTGCGATTTACTTATATTGAGGAATATTGCCATCGATAATGTGTTTCGCAATGTGTGTGCATTTTCCTTTTGACGTATTTTTACTCTCTGTTCGTGGATTTTTCGTTTTTACTAATTATTTGTTTCTTTTATTTCTGTTTATAAATTTCAGACTGGTTCATAATCAATTTTAAAATGTTAGATAATTATTGGTTAATTTATCTATTACCGATTGTTAATGTGTTTTACAGTTGATAATTATAAAATTTTTATTATATATATATATATATATATATATATATATATAGTGCTCAGCAAAAGTTTAGACGATGATCAATTACGCATCTGTACTGAGAAATATGCAACGAATTGTTTTAACTAAACAGTCACATATTACTTGTGACTTATCCTTTCATAAAAAAAAAAAATCATACACGTTACGTAATATATAATGACAATTTTTTTTAACATTATTTCAAAAGTAAAGACCTTCTTTATATTTACAGGGAAAATAACCATAAATTAAAATCGAACTGAAACCACATTGTCTGCAATTAGGAAAAAATGTGACTTTTCATCGAAGAAACTGAATCCTGCATCACTTAGGATCTATTTTGAACCAACGTTCAACAGCAGCTCGAAGCTCATTAACAGAAAAGTCAGAAGAGTGTTGTAAATAATTAGCGTAAAACTTGCGAGATATAATGCCATAAATATTTTCGATTAGGTTCAGATCAGGGATACACGCCGGCTAATCAAAAACAGTGCTATTTTGAGAGTTAAACTAAGCTTTTGTTTTGTATGTGACATCAATAAACGTATTTTCTTGTTAAAAAACATACTTCGAGCCAACTAAAAGTTCACCAAATGGCTGCGAATTGTTTTCCAATGTATGTATGTGGCTTTGCGCAGTTTTGAAACCATCGAGGAACTCCAAAGATACTTGAGCATTAAAGTAAAGTGAAGTCCAAATCATTAAAGAGTCACCTCCTTAATAAAGAGTCACCATCATTAAAGAGTCACCTAAGGAAAGTCCAAAGTTCTTTATACAAGTCGTACCAACAGAATGAGGAACCATCTGAACCATCAAATTGCGCTTTGTTTACCTCACTGACAAGGAAGGTCTCCATACAGGCAGGCTCAGAAAATTAAAAAAAATTACAGAATATTCTTCTAGTGTGAATATATATGTATATAAAAAAAAATTCGTCGGAATCCCTTTAAAACGTTCGTAAAAAAGTAATGAACATTCCGTTTATTTGGCGATTTATCACCGGTTGGCGATGAAATAAAAATTTCAAAAAAATACTTTTTTATGCCAAATACTTTTTGAGGTAAAAATACTTCATGTTGTACTTGTATTTTAAAATAATTATTTAAATAAATTTAGCTTTGTCAGTTTTAGTTTGTTTTAACTGTAGTTTTATCATATATATATATACTGAAAGTTAACTGTGAAATCATATGAATTAAAAAAATAATTAAAATCGTTTAAATCTCAAAATGAAGTTCAAATGAGCATTGTCGATTCAACTTTGTTGCTATGGAAAGAAAGACTTCTCCGATATTGAAATGTATTACTGCGGCATTCTTCATTTGGTTTTTATTTTGGAACACGCTTGAATATTTGAAAACATTTTTTATATATGAAATTATTTTTACAGTGATAAAATTAAATGACTGCAGCAACAAGCAACATAAATATGTTATACAAAAAGAAAATATGCGCATTAAACTCCTTAATTGTTTAAATTTAAATTCATTAAATACCATTTATACTCATTTTAAAATCTATTGATAAAGAATTTTCAGTTACATTAAATTCGTTTGCTTTTGGCGCGGTAATGTGATGCTCGCCAAATCGAGTGACGGTTTCGTCTTTTCACGCCAAATGTTCGAAAGTATTTCAATTTTTTACACACTATCTATTGTACTTCCGCCGCTAATTTTGACTGATCCTTTATTACACACATACATAGTTTAATTGGTTTTCTTTTCAAAAAATTCTAAATGTGCCCAGTATGGAGACCTTCTTGAATCCATATAATACATGTTTTCGAGCCCACTGTATTCTCATCAATTTGTAGTGAGATTTCGAAGGTGGTTGTTTTATCATTTTCGTGTAAACTAAGTTTTCTCTTTCTTTAATTCATCTACGAATCGTTTCCGTTGACACAGAAAGTCCTGACCCATTTTTAATGTGACTAGCAATCATCATTTGTGTAGATGCCAGTTTATGGATCCTTTTACAACTCGTTTTCTGGTCATACGAGGCCTTCCAGATCTATGCTTTGCTTGTAAAGAGTCATCCTTTACTTGATAGACAGACTGTTTTGGACGATTCAAATTAGCTAAAATTTCTGCAATAGTCTTCCCTTTCGATTTCAGCTTCCATACTTCAATTACTTCATCTGACTGATTATTTCTAGCTCACAGCATCTTCACAAATCGATGCTATTCAGAGAAACGCTTGCACTTACCGCCGAAAGTTCTGCGTACAGACGATCATCTTCCACGTTTATGCAACGATCACTAAGTAAATGGAATCTTTCTGAATCAAAATAATTTTCATTAATTTATCTAACGTCTTAAGTTCAAATAGAACAAAAAACAATCACCTGATTGCTACTCAAAATAATACAAAAATCCATAATTTAAGAACGACACAAGTCGTGTCCACCAAAAGTCTGCGTACACTGGGAAAACACATTTATGGTGGTGGATAGTAACAAAATTTGGCACAGATGTCATATACGCACCACATTTGCACGTGCTTTTATCCCCGCCAATTTGGCTAAAATTTTGCTTTTGAATATAAGTTACAAATTGCATGCAATAGCAGGACGTGATTTTTTATTGCAATATAAAAATAAAATAACGCGGAAAAAAAGGAAAGAGATTCTAGTATTTTAAAAAAGTAAATAAAAATGAATAAACGATAATTTGATATAAATAATTATTGATATAGTATATAATAAAAATAATTTAAAGAATTAAAATAAAAAATAACAGTAAATAAACATGAATTTAATAAAAAGGTAAACAATAAATAAACCGTTATAAATAATAAACTTAATAGGTAACAAAACAGTAAATATAATTTCCACAGTAATTCATAAATATTAAAAGTTATAGCCATATTGAATACATAGAGTTGTATATTTAATCAGCACATTTCACTGAAATCTTTAACTTTTCCCATTATATTTCCCTAACAATGGTTATAAACTTATTAATCGGCTCTTCTCCTTGGCACACATGTGCAATGCCAAATTGGCAGGGATAAAAGCACGTCCAAATGTGATGCGTATATGACATCTGTGTCCAAAATTTAATACCTTGTAGGGTATCTTCTACTTTTTATCACCTCTCTCAGCCTATTTGGCACGAATTCAACAAGTTTAGATGTATTTTCTGTGGTTATTTTGTTCCACTCTTCTACCATGACAGATTTGAGCATTATTTGAATATTATTACGTGCTCCCTAATTCGCTAGGTGTTTGGGGTCGTTGTCCTGCTGAAAGTACAAATCATTACTTACTTCAAGATTCTTGTCACTTGCTTTGAAATTTTTTTAATATGTTCAAGTAATCAATTTTGTTCATTGTTGATTCAATAAATTCCAAATTACAAACTCCATACACCCCCAAACCATAATACCTCCTCCTCCATGCTTGGCAGTCGGAAAAAGATTCTCTCTTTTTAGCTCTGTACCGGGTTTCCTCCACACATATTTTCGCCCTTTGATGCCAAAAATACAAAATTTACTTTCATCTGAATAGTCTACCTTTTTCCCGAAATCATTTGTTTTATTTAGATGTTCTTTGACAATGTTCTTTACAGATGTTCTCTTAGCTCTGTTCTCTCGAGAAATGAATGGCTTCTTCCGTGCAACTTGGCCATGATATTCATGCTTTTTCAGTTCTCTTCGAATTGTGGTTAAACTCACATTTTTTTGGAATCTTTCAGAAAATTATTTATCTATTTCTGAAGCTGATAGTAGTGGATTTATTTTCACAGAGCGTATTACAAAGCGGGATTCTCGAGGTGACATTGTAGACGGCCGGCCGGATCTTGGCTTGAACGTTAAAAATCCTGTTGATTTGTAGTTCATGATAACTTTTTGAATCGATGAATGTCTTCTATTGACAGTTTCACTAATTACTCTAAAAGATTTTCCCCTTTTCCAAAGGTCTATGGCAGCGGTTCCCAAGCTATGGGTCGTGACCCACTGGTTGGACTGCGCTAATTGTTTTGATGGGTCGCGGAACAATCGAGGTTTGTCATCAAAATGTGTCTTCTATTTCATCTATTTAAAAAGATATACTAATTTCAACAGGAAATAACATTTCAAGGGAAAATCCTTAATTTCCTTCTATATTAATATACGAACAGAATATCCAGAAATATTTAAATCAGCTTCGAGGTCCTTGATGAAATTCAACACTTCGTGTTTTTTAGAACATGCTTTTTCTACTTTGCTGTTTTTGAAAGACAAGAACTGAGACAAACTGCGAGTTAATATATGTTCCCACGTTGGTAAACATGAGTACCAGAAATCTCCCTGATTATAAAGTTATGCTTTCATAATAATCAAACGTATTTTTAACTATCTTTGTAGTTTGTGCATCGATTTAATTACTATTCACTTACACACATTGAGATTACGGATTCTTGTTTTTGTTGATAATTTATCCGCCGTATGGAAATTTGTGTTTTTCATAGGATAGGATAGCCAAGCGTATAGAGATCGTATTAAAATTGCTATACTGATATACTACTTTATCTTGAGTGAGTCGCGAAATTTTTTTTCACTGAAAGGTGGATCGCACACCAAGGAAGTTTGGGAACCGCTGGTCTATGGTGATCTTTCTTTCAGCAATATTGATTTCCTTTCTGTGGCCTCCCATTGAACCATACAAGCATTCAAAATCTCAAATCTTAAATAAAGCGTAGTGAAAGCCTACAATTACTTGGAAAAAATTTATTTAACGCAATTAGTAAAAGACCTTTAAAAGATCTATTTTAAAAAGGATACGCTGACTTTTAGCGAGGATGACTGGCGAATATTTGGCGGTCAATCTTCTTTTTAACACTTTCCAACAAAGTTGAAAAGTGTTTATGCTTTCGGTTTGTCTGGCCGTCTGTCCGCGCTCTATCTCTCGTAAATATACTCGGATTACCAGGAAATTTTCGGACGTTATTGAGCTTTAACGTAGCACGAACTCTATTGAAAATGAAGTTTGTACCATGATTAGTTTATCTACAGGGACAGCCAAAAGTTTTCCATTATACATTACGGCCTATGGGGAAAAATTGTTTCAAATGAATTTTAAAGATGTTACACCCTTCCAAACATATTCAAACTTATATACATGCACTAAAATATGCAATTTGTAAAGTATGCAGTGAAAAGAATTGTTATTATTAATTTACAGAGCCACACAAAAGAGTCCCATTGCATAATAATAAAGGGGGTATTGTTTGCGACATATTTTAATGATGGTAAGCGATTTCATGTAATAATAAAATTGTTGTACATCGTTGTAGCTTAATATGAGTTTTTTTATGCATAATACGATGTGCATAGCATTTACAGGGACACACAAAATAATTCAAATAGCATATTCTATCCGAAGTACTGTATAATATGGATGATTTCTGTTGGATGGACGAAATGGATTATTAATTCTGATATGTGCTTTTAAGTTTTACTAAATGTATGCATATTATATAATGTATGTAAACTCTAAGAGTAACACAATTTATATATACAGGGTTACATAAAAGATCTTGGAAAGGTTACTGAATATGAGCGTAATTTACTTAAAGATAGTTTTTGAATGAGTTATGCATTTTTATGTTGAATTGCATTCAATTTACTAAGAATTTTTTGTAGACTATAGCTGAAACGATATACAGGTCACGCAAAGAACAGGATGCATGGTCATCTTTAGATGATAATTTTTGGAAATGTGATTTAAGTAGTTTAAAAAGTATTTTTGCTTGAACTAAATTTTAGAAAAAGTACTTTCTTGTATTAAAGGTAATAGGTAAACTACAAGGCTGAACAAAAGCATTCAAATATGATTCCATCTATTAGTATCAATTGCAGAAAGAAAATTTTAACCAGTTAAGCGTTTTCTTGCTAAACTAATTTTCCCCATTATATAGTGTATATATCAACCGACAGATCAAATACAGGGCTGTTCAAAAGTAATGGAATACGGATTTGGGTAGGACAGTAATACTTTATTTCCCTGGATGACAAAGTTTTGTTAAAGATTACAGGGAATGTTAAAAAGTGTTTCATTATCTATGCTTAATGCATGATTTTTCTTACTTGTTTCATGTTGAATTCGGATTTTATTTGGTTGTTTAAATCATGTAATCTTAAAAAATCAGTTAGAGGTATGTTAAGTTTCCTAAGCAAGATTGTACTAGTAATTGTAGCATGAATACTTAATATGATCACCAGTGTGCAGAGTTTTGGCAGTAAGCATAGATATTTCATGCATGTGACGTGTTAAGTTTGAAATTTGCATTTGTCTGTGTACAGGTTGTCAAAAATCAAGAAAGTGTCTAAACTTTTGCAATATGTAAATTTCACTTTTTAGTTAAATTAAATATTATCCTATATTAAAACCACTATTTTCGTCCTAAAATGTTTAAAATATATTTTAAAACATGCATAGTCATTTGTATAACCCAAGCGTTTGTATTTTTTATTTAAAGGTTAAATATCACCAGTGTCTAAACTTTTGCTGAGCACTTTATATATGTGTGTTATCGGCCAAACTATATTGGCCTAGGCGAAACTAGTTTATCCTAACACCCATCGGATAAACTAATTTTTCCTAACGCCCATCGGATAAACTAGTTTTTCATGACTCCCATAGGATAAACTAGTTTATCCCAGGCCAAACAAATTTGTTCTAAAGCTCATTAAGATGAACTAGTTTATCCTGCTATTTATTGGCCTGAACTAGTTTATCTAGGCTAACTTAGTTTATCCTATGCCAATGCAATTTGGCGTGCTTTTATTAATCTCAAAGACCGCTTCGGCAATAACCTCGATACGAAAATTAGACCGCGAGTTATACGCATTTTAACTTTTTCGACACTCACCGTGGGGGTCTCCTGTCACCGAAAGTAACACTGTCTCATAATAAATTACCAAACAAAATTTGGCCGCGCTACGAAAATTGATCGCGAGTTATAAACATTTTAAATTTTTCGACCTTCACCATGGGGGATCTCCTGTCACCAAAAATTAACACTGTCTCATAATAAATTACCAAACAAAATTTGGCCGCGCTACGAAAATTGATTGCGAGTTATAAACATTTTAAATTTTTCGACCCTCACCGTGGGGGGTCTTCTGTCACCAAAAATGAACACTCTCTCAAAAAAAATTACCAAACACAATTTGTCCGCGCTACGAAAATTAGATCGCGAGTTATAAGCATTTTAAAATTTTCGACCCTCTCCATGGGGGGTCTCCTTTCACCAAAAATTAACACTGTCTCATAATAATTTACCAAACAAAATTTGGCCGCGCTACGAAAATTAGATCGCGAGTTATAAGCATTTTAAATTTTTCGACCCTCTCCATGGGGATCTCCTGTCACTAAATATTAACACAGTCTCATAATAAATTACCAAACAAAATTTGGCCGCGCTACGAAAATTATATCGCGAGTTATAAGCATTTAAAATTTTTCGACCCTCACCGTGGGGGATCTCCTGTCACTAAATATTAACACAGTCTCATAATAAATTACCAAACAAAATTTGGCCGCGCTACGAAAATTAGATTGCGAGTTATTAGCACTTTAAATTTTTCGACCCTAACCATGGGCGATCTCCTGTTACCAAAAGTAACACTGCCTCATAATAAATTACCAAACAAAATTTGGCCGCGCTACGAAAATTAGATCGCGAGTTATAAGCATTTTAAATTTTTCGACCCTCACCGTGGGGGGTCTCCTGTCACCAAAAGTAACACTGTCTCATAGTAAATTACCAAACAAAATTTGGCCGCACTACGAAAATTAGATCGCGAGTTATAAGCATTTTAAAATTTTCGACCCTCTCCATGGGGGTCACCTGTCACTAAATATTAACACAGTCTCATAATAAATTACCAAACAAAATTTGGCCGCGCTACGAAAATTAGATCGCGAGTTATAAGCATTTTAAATTTTTCGACCCTCACCGTGGGGGGTCACCTGTCACTAAATATTAACACAGTCTCATAATAAATTACCAAACAAAATTTGGCCGCGCTACGAAAATTAGATCGCGAGTTATAAGCATTTTAAAATTTTCGACCCTCTCCATGGGGGTCACCTGTCACTAAATATTAACACAGTCTCATAATAAATTACCAAACAAAATTTGGCCGCGCTACGAAAATTAGAACGCGAGTTATAAGCACATTAAAATTTTCGACCCTAACCATGGGGGATCTCCTGTCACCAAAAGTAACGCTGTCTCATAATAAATTACGAAACAAAATTTGGCCGCGCTACGAAAATTAGATCGCGATTTATAAGCATTTCAAAACTTTCCACCCTCACCAGGGTGGGGGTCTCCTTTCACCAAAAATTAACATTGTCTCATAATAAATTACCAAACAAAATTTGGCCGCGATACGAAAATTAGACCGCGAGTTATACGCATTTTAACTTTTTCGACACTCACCGTGGGGGTCTCCTGTCACCGAAAGTAACACTGTCTCATAATAAATTACCAAACAAAATTTGGCCGCGCTACGAAAATTGATCGCGAGTTATAAACATTTTAAATTTTTCGACCCTCACCGTGGGGGGTCTCCTGTCACCAAAAATGAACACTCCCTCTTAATAAATTACCAAATAAAATTTGGTCGCGCTACGAAAATTAGATCGCGAGTTCAAAGCATTTTAAATTTTTCGACCCTCACCGTGGGGGGTCTCCTTTCACCAAAAATTAACACTGTCTCTTAATAAATTACCAAACAAAATTTGGCCGCACTACGAAAATTAGACGGCGAGTTATAAGCATTTTAACTTTTTCGACCCTCACCGTGGGGGTCTCCTGTCACCAAAAGTAACATTCTCATAGTAAATTACCAAACAAAATTTGGCCGCACTACGAAAATTAGATCGCGAGTTATAAGCATTTTAAAATTTTCGACCCTCTCCATGGGGGGTCTCCTTTCACCAAAAATTAACACTGTCTCATAATAATTTACCAAACAAAATTTGGCCGCGCTACGAAAATTAGATCGCGAGTTATAAGCATTTTAAATTTTTCGATTCTCACCGTGGGGGGTCTCCTGTCACCAAAAGTAACACTGTCTCATAATAAATTACCAAACAAAATTTGGCCGCGCTACGAAAATTGATCGCGAGTTATAAACATTTTAAATTTTTCGACCCTCACCGTGGGGGGTCTCCTGTCACCAAAAATTAACACTCCCTCGTAATAAATTACCAAACAAAATTTGGTCGCGCTACGAAAATTAGATCGCGAGTTCAAAGCATTTTAAATTTTTCGACCCTCACCGTGGGGGGTCTCCTGTCACCAAAAGTAACATTCTCATAGTAAATTACCAAACAAAATTTGGCCGCGCTACGAAAATTATATCGCGAGTTATAAGCATTTAAAATTTTTCGACCCTCACCGTGGGGGATCTCCTGTCACTAAATATTAACACAGTCTCATAATAAATTACCAAACAAAATTTGGCCGCGCTACGAAAATTAGATTGCGAGTTATTAGCACTTTAAATTTTTCGACCCTAACCATGGGCGATCTCCTGTTACCAAAAGTAACACTGCCTCATAATAAATTACCAAACAAAATTTGGCCGCGCTACGAAAATTAGATCGCGAGTTATAAGCATTTTAAATTTTTCGACCCTCACCGTGGGGGGTCTCCTGTCACCAAAAGTAACACTGTCTCATAGTAAATTACCAAACAAAATTTGGCCGCACTACGAAAATTAGATCGCGAGTTATAAGCATTTTAAAATTTTCGACCCTCTCCATGGGGGTCACCTGTCACTAAATATTAACACAGTCTCATAATAAATTACCAAACAAAATTTGGCCGCGCTACGAAAATTAGATCGCGAGTTATAAGCATTTTAAATTTTTCGACCCTCACCGTGGGGGGTCACCTGTCACTAAATATTAACACAGTCTCATAATAAATTACCAAACAAAATTTGGCCGCGCTACGAAAATTAGATCGCGAGTTATAAGCATTTTAAAATTTTCGACCCTCTCCATGGGGGTCACCTGTCACTAAATATTAACACAGTCTCATAATAAATTACCAAACAAAATTTGGCCGCGCTACGAAAATTAGAACGCGAGTTATAAGCACATTAAAATTTTCGACCCTAACCATGGGGGATCTCCTGTCACCAAAAGTAACGCTGTCTCATAATAAATTACGAAACAAAATTTGGCCGCGCTACGAAAATTAGATCGCGATTTATAAGCATTTCAAAACTTTCCACCCTCACCAGGGTGGGGGTCTCCTTTCACCAAAAATTAACATTGTCTCATAATAAATTACCAAACAAAATTTGGCCGCGATACGAAAATTAGACCGCGAGTTATACGCATTTTAACTTTTTCGACACTCACCGTGGGGGTCTCCTGTCACCGAAAGTAACACTGTCTCATAATAAATTACCAAACAAAATTTGGCCGCGCTACGAAAATTGATCGCGAGTTATAAACATTTTAAATTTTTCGACCCTCACCGTGGGGGGTCTCCTGTCACCAAAAATGAACACTCCCTCTTAATAAATTACCAAATAAAATTTGGTCGCGCTACGAAAATTAGATCGCGAGTTCAAAGCATTTTAAATTTTTCGACCCTCACCGTGGGGGGTCTCCTTTCACCAAAAATTAACACTGTCTCTTAATAAATTACCAAACAAAATTTGGCCGCACTACGAAAATTAGACGGCGAGTTATAAGCATTTTAACTTTTTCGACCCTCACCGTGGGGGTCTCCTGTCACCAAAAGTAACATTCTCATAGTAAATTACCAAACAAAATTTGGCCGCACTACGAAAATTAGATCGCGAGTTATAAGCATTTTAAAATTTTCGACCCTCTCCATGGGGGGTCTCCTTTCACCAAAAATTAACACTGTCTCATAATAAATTACCAAACAAAATTTGGCCGCGCTACGAAAATTGATCGCGAGTTATAAACATTTTAAATTTTTCGACCCTCACCGTGGGGGGTCTCCTGTCACCAAAAATTAACACTCCCTCGTAATAAATTACCAAACAAAATTTGGTCGCGCTACGAAAATTAGATCGCGAGTTCAAAGCATTTTAAATTTTTCGACCCTCACCGTGGGGGGTCTCCTGTCACCAAAAGTAACATTCTCATAGTAAATTACCAAACTAAATTTGGCCGCACTACGAAAATTAGATCGCGAGTTATAAGCATTTTAAAATTTTCGACCCTCTCCATGGGGGGTCTCCTTTCACCAAAAATTAACACTGTCTCATAATAATTTACCAAACAAAATTTGGCCGCGCTACGAAAATTAGATCGCGAGTTATAAGCATTTTAAATTTTTCGACCCTCTCCATGGGGATCTCCTGTCACTAAATATTAACACAGTCTCATAATAAATTACCAAACAAAATTTGGCCGCGCTACGAAAATTATATCGCGAGTTATAAGCATTTAAAATTTTTCGACCCTCACCGTGGGGGATCTCCTGTCACTAAATATTAACACAGTCTCATAATAAATTACCAAACAAAATTTGGCCGCGCTACGAAAATTAGATTGCGAGTTATTAGCACTTTAAATTTTTCGACCCTAACCATGGGCGATCTCCTGTTACCAAAAGTAACACTGCCTCATAATAAATTACCAAACAAAATTTGGCCGCGCTACGAAAATTAGATCGCGAGTTATAAGCATTTTAAATTTTTCGACCCTCACCGTGGGGGGTCTCCTGCCACCAAAAGTAACACTGTCTCATAGTAAATTACCAAACAAAATTTGGCCGCACTACGAAAATTAGATCGCGAGTTATAAGCATTTTAAAATT
The DNA here is from genome assembly GCA_964019185.1 of Maratus speculifer. Lineage (NCBI taxonomy): Eukaryota > Metazoa > Arthropoda > Arachnida > Araneae > Salticidae > Maratus > Maratus speculifer. The sequence continues at coordinate 252,592,709 of OZ025298.1, forward strand.
TTCGACCCTCTCCATGGGGGTCACCTGTCACTAAATATTAACACAGTCTCATAATAAATTACCAAACAAAATTTGGCCGCGCTACGATAATTAGATCGCGAGTTATAAGCATTTTAAATTTTTCGACCCTCACCGTGGGGGGTCACCTGTCACTAAATATTAACACAGTCTCATAATAAATTACCAAACAAAATTTGGCCGCGCTACGAAAATTAGATCGCGAGTTATAAGCATTTTAAAATTTTCGACCCTCTCCATGGGGGTCACCTGTCACTAAATATTAACACAGTCTCATAATAAATTACCAAACAAAATTTGACCGCGCTACGAAAATCATATCGCGAGTTATAAGCATTTAAAATTTTTCGACCCTCACCGTGGGGGGTCACCTGTCACTAAATATTAACACGGTCTCATATTAAATTACCAAACAAAATTTGGCCGCGCTATTAGAACGCGAGTTATAAGCACATTAAAATTTTCGACCCTAACCATGGGGGATCTCCTGTCACCAAAAGTAACGCTGTCTCATAATAAATTACGAAACAAAATTTGGCCGCGCTACGAAAATTAGATCGCGATTTATAAGCATTTCAAAACTTTCCACCCTCACCAGGGTGGGGGTCTCCTTTCACCAAAAATTAACATTGTCTCATAATAAATTACCAAACAAAATTTGGCCGCGATACGAAAATTAGACCGCGAGTTATACGCATTTTAACTTTTTCGACACTCACCGTGGGGGTCTCCTGTCACCGAAAGTAACACTGTCTCATAATAAATTACCAAACAAAATTTGGCCGCGCTACGAAAATTGATCGCGAGTTATAAACATTTTAAATTTTTCGACCCTCACCGTGGGGGGTCTCCTGTCACCAAAAATGAACACTCCCTCTTAATAAATTACCAAATAAAATTTGGTCGCGCTACGAAAATTAGATCGCGAGTTCAAAGCATTTTAAATTTTTCGACCCTCACCGTGGGGGGTCTCCTTTCACCAAAAATTAACACTGTCTCTTAATAAATTACCAAACAAAATTTGGCCGCACTACGAAAATTAGACGGCGAGTTATAAGCATTTTAACTTTTTCGACCCTCACCGTGGGGGTCTCCTGTCACCAAAAGTAACATTCTCATAGTAAATTACCAAACAAAATTTGGCCGCACTACGAAAATTAGATCGCGAGTTATAAGCATTTTAAAATTTTCGACCCTCTCCATGGGGGGTCTCCTTTCACCAAAAATTAACACTGTCTCATAATAAATTACCAAACAAAATTTGGCCGCACTACGAAAATTAGACCGCGAGTTATAAGCATTTTAACTTTTTCGACCCTTACCGTGGGGGTCTCCTGTCACCAAAAGTAACACTGTCTTATAGTAAATTACCAAACAAAATTTGGCCGCACTACGAAAATTACATCGCGAGTTATAAGCATTTAAAAATTTTCGACCCTCCCCTTGGGGGTCACCTGTCACTAAATATTAACACAGTCTCATAATAATTTACCAAACAAAATTTGGCCGCGCTACGAAAATTAGATCGCGATTTATAAGCATTTTAAATTTTTCGACCCTCACCGTGGGGGGTCTCCTGTCAACAAAAGTAACACTGTCTCATATTAAATTACCAAACAAAATTTGGCCGCACTACGAAAATTAGATCGCGAGTTATAAGCATTTTAAAATTTTCGACCCTCTCCATGGGGGATCTCCTGTCACTAAATATTAACACAGTCTCATAATAAATTACCAAACAAAATTTAACCGCGCTACGAAAATTAGATTGCGAGTTATAAGCACTTTAAATTTTTGGACCCTAACCATGGGGGATCTCCTGTTACCAAAAGTAACACTGCCTCATAATAAATTACCAAACAAAATTTGGCCGCGCTACGGAAATTAGATCGCGAGTTATAAGCATTTTAAATTTTCCGACCCTCTCCGTTGGGGGGTCTCCTGTCACCAAAAGTAACACTGTCTCATAGTAAATTACCAAACAAAATTTGGCCGCACTACGAAAATTAGATCGCGAGTTATAAGCATTTTAAAATTTTCGACCCTCTCCATGGGGGTCACCTGTCACTAAATATTAACACAGTCTCATAATAAATTACCAAACAAAATTTGGCCGCGCTACGTAAATTAGATCGCGAGTTATAAGCACTTTAAAATTTTCGACCCTAACCATGGGGGATCTCCGGTCACCAAAAGTAACACTGTCTCATAATAAATTACCAAACAAAATTTTGCCGCGCTACGAAAATTGATCGCGAGTTATAAACATTTTAAATTTTTCGACCCTCACCGTGGGGGGTCTCCTTTCACCAAAAATTAACACTGTCTCATAATAAATTACCAAACATAATTTGGCCGCACTACGAAAATTAGACCGCGAGTTATAAGCATTTTAACTTTTTCGACCCTCACCGTGGGGGTCTCCTGTCACCAAAAATTAACACTGTCTCATAATAAATTACCAAACAAAATTTGGCCGCGCTGCGAAAATTACATCGCGAGTTATAAGCATTTAAATTTTTCGATCCTCACCATTGGGCGGGTCTCCACTCACCAAAAGCTACATTATCCTGCCTTGTTTTATCTTAAGACGATTCTTTTCTATACACATTCTATCAGGAATTTTTATTATTGAAACTATAGATTTATAGTAACTGAAATAAGATATATAAGTTTGAGACTTGATATCCTCTAAATATCTGAAAAATACCGCGTCAATGTCTGCCGAAGTGTACCGAAGGATACCATGCCGAAGTCTGCCGAAGTGAAACGACGGTAGCCGAGTGTTAGGTTTTTTCGTTACGGATGTGTTAGGATATTTCTCGTTACGGAATTTTTGGATTCGGTCGCCGCGCTCAAAGCCCGCGATAAAAGCTATGCAATAGCTTAATATTTAATTCAAACTCAAGGTCAATTTCTCAAAAATTACTCAAGTTTACGCTAAAATTAAAAATTTTCAAACGAAAATTTTCCCGTTATTTTTTATTTATTTTTAGAGCACTCAAACGAACTCCATTACATTATTGTACATGGGAGAAAATAGTTTGAAATGTATTGTATGAATTTCAAATGTATTGAAACTGACGTAGATCACTGAATTTCACAACAATTAAGTTATAACAGGACATTTGTAGTATTTTTTATTCATTTACAGGGACACACACATAAAAGCTATTACAGTAATGTCTTTGAGTAATAATTGCTGAAATGTATGTTTTAAAATTGGGCATGCGCTTTTAAATTTATCTATTTTTGCATGTTATTCCTTATATATAAATTTTTTACCTCATAGGCAGAGCTGCTTCAAGTATAATTCTCCTTATTAGAGGATATTACTGAAGGAGAATTTTACTTTGAGATATATGTATATCTTAAGTGAACTCAATTTTGGCATGCATGTAGTTAATAGATACAAATTTATATATCATTTACAGGGGGCTACAAAAATTCGAATAATTCTCCGATTGTAGATGAGAACAGCTGAAATTGGGTTTTCAGATGTGTTATGCATTTTCATATCATTGAATTAATCAATGCAATGCTCTAATTTTTTAGACGGTGCAGATTTGTTACATTATTCTGAAAGTGTTGGAACGTGTTTCATAATCTATGCTTGACGCATGATTTTTTTATTTCTTGTTTAAACTTATTTTTTCTTTTTGGTTATAAAAATATCTATTTAGATAATAAAGAAGCACATGATGTTATGTTTTCCTAAATTAAATTAATAGTAATTGCAATCGATTACATTCTAGTCTAATCGATTCCAATTCAGTTGCAAACATATAACAAACTACCATACTGCAACAACCTTTTATTAAACCTCTTCTTCCCCCTCCTCCCTCACACGCACGCACATAATAAATATCGATACTGTGACCAAACGAAATTCGCCAACCATTATGAAGTGATATTTGAAAAAAATTACAAGAACAGCAATTAATATAAAGAAGCGTATCAAAGAACCGTTTTAGTTTCCCATCTGTATGATACGTTAAAACTAATTTTGCATGACTTTGAAAAGATAAAATTAAAATGAGCTAATATTGGTACTCCACGCCTCATGTAATTAAACTAACACGACAAAGTACTTAAAATTTTAGATATAAGCTTGGAGCAATTGATTTGAATGATTTCGACGTCTTGAATGTTTGCGCAATCTATTGTATTCAATATTCTGTCGCGCTATATATTTGGGTTTTTACTTTCTTCTTTTCGTACATAATTCAAAACTTATCTAGGTTGTAACGTCCATCAACATTCTATAGCATAATTGAGATGGAGTAACGCTAAAGCATGCGAAGACGATTTTTAGCATCGTCTGCTGGACAGCTTGGTAAACTATTATTATTTTACATATATATATATATATATTTGCTTATACAGAATGATGAATTTATTTATATATTATTTTTTTGTTGTAAAAGAACAGAAGAAATTATGCGTTAGGAATAGATTATGAAATACTTTCCAACACTTCCAGAAATCTTTAATAAAACTTCGTTATTTAGGGAAATAAAGTACTAGCCATAGCCAAATAAGTATTCTAATACTTTTGAACAGCCCTGTATTTGATTTGTCGGTTAATATATATATATATATACTATATAATGGAAAAATTTGGTTTAGCTAGAAAAGCCTAACAAGTTGAAATTTCTCCTTCAGCAATTAATATACTAAGAGATGGAAACATACTTTAATACTTCTGCTCAGCGCTGTAGTTTACCTAGTCCTGTATATGATATATCGATTTGTATCTGTGAACTGAATACATTAAAAATTTAGAGAAAACACATACCACAGTTAAAATTTTCACTTCAGTAGTTTCCATTAATATGGTTACATAAATTCTTTTGTACAACCCGTATACGAGATACAGAATTGATACACAATGAGCAACATGAAAACATTAGCTCAGTTTGAAAGCGCATACCCAAATTGAAAATGCCCTTTCTGCGATTATTGCTCAAAGATAATAGGGGAGAATAGGGAGAGATGGGACAAGTTTTTAAAAGATAATTTTTAGTAATTATGTTTCGCTAGTACAAAACTGACATTTTCAGAATAACCTCTTAAAACATTTTGACATACTTAAAAATTGCCAATATGATTATAATAATTATAATTTTAGATTAGTAAACTAATTAAATAAATAAGAAAAGTGTCCTATCTCTCAATCATGTTAGGGAGGTATGGAAAACTTTTTTAAAATTAAAATTCATATTTAATTTTCAGAAATGTGAGTAAAAAATGGCAAAGATAATGTGACAGTTACATTAAAAAAAGTTTATTGTAAATGACAACGTTTATTTTATTATACACTGTAAAATCCAAATCAAATGAAAGTTTGTTCCCGACTAGTGCAACCAATTAATTTTGGTGGATGTAGATCTGCAATTATAAATCTTGTTTATCTATCATGGAATAGTCAGTTTCTAGAGAGAAGATGATCGTTAATTTTTCTTTATCTTTTTTATTTTTCAACACAAATAGTTTATTGTCATGTAAAAATAAGTTTGCAGTTTGAGTTCAATAATTATTATATATTTCATATAGTATGTTTCAAAACAGTAGTTTTTTAATTAAAAAAGTAAAGAAATTAGTATTATAAAAATAAATGTAAATAAATGTTGATACTGAAAAATGATGCATGAGCCAGAAATAAAAAATTTCCACTGCTTTAATTTTTCAATTTTTGAACTTGCAAAATAATAAGTTTTATTTGTTACATTATTCAATTTCAAAACAAAATCGTCTTATAAATATAAAATGCCAAAACATTGTACGTTATTTAAGCATATTTATTTGGATAGAGAAATCATTTAGAAAAGATGGGACATCTCCCATCCTTTCCTCAGTCATAATGTTCCATCTCTCCCTTAGAACAACAGAAAAATAAATAGGTTTTTACAACATGTATGGGATTTTTAGGTTAAACTTAACTGTTTATTTATAAAAGGCATATTCTTGAGTTTACAAAATATTAAGAACAATTAAGTTAGCAACAAAGAATGAGATTGAAAATGTACATTAAAAATTGGAGTAATTCTTACTTTTGATAATGTAAAATAGACTTTTTAAGTCACAAACTCATAGTTGCTTGCAACTAAAATGATTTATAGCAGCAATTATAAAACAATGATTATTCTATCTGGGGGAAGAGTCATAAATTAAAAATTAAGCCTATTTTAAGAATTATTGTAGATGTCTCATCCCTCCCTATTCTCTCTTACTGCAATCGATTTGCTTTGTTTGTCCCTGTAAGTGAACGATAAATGCAAAAAACGCCCTATTCTATAGTAATCATGCATCTTCTGGTGAAATTCAGTGATTTATATCAATTTCAATACAATTGAGGTAGCTTATTATGATTAAAATACACGCAAACGATTTTTGCCCATTCAACGTAATGTAACGGGATTCTTTTGAGTGCTCCTGTGAATGAATTAGTAATGCTACACTCTTAATATTGAATTAGAGGTCTGCACGGGCCGAAATTTCCAGGTCCGATCCCGGCCCGATCGATAAAAAAGAATTTGGCCTGACTCTGCCCGTTATTAAAATTAAATTTCGGCCCGAGCCCAACCCGGTCCGATATAATAGTTTAAAACAAGGCCCCAAGCTCGACTCGGCCCGTTATTAAAATTAAATTGCGGCCCGAGCCTGACCCAGCAAGATATAATAGTTTAAAACAAGGCCCCAAGCTCGGCCCGACCCGGCCATTAGAAATATATAATAGGAAAAGGTAATAAAAATTGTTGAGGTTTGTTGCAATTTCATTCAAGGCAAAAGCTGTTGTTGCTATAGACTTTAAAGTGACAAATCTTAAATTAGAAAAAAATATTTATACTTGATACAGTAAAATGTAGGGTTTCAAGATCTGACCAGAAATAGTGTTTTTTTTCTTAAATTTTCGTCAAACCTGCCCCAAAACATACTTTTTGTCAAAATTAAATTTAGCACGATTTCATCTATCCTGGAAACTAAAAAAAAAAAAAAGTTTATATTTTTAACTTTTTCTGGACCGCCAATTTCGTCAAAAAATTAAACAAACGTGGTCAAAAATAACGAATTTCATCAAAAAATCCGTAAAAACATTTGAATTTTGTAAAAAATCGCGAAAAGCATGTGAATTTTATCAAAAGATCACGAAAAACACGCCATGTTTGGTAATGGCCCTTTAATAGGTTTAAAAATTTCCACATTTTAAACCCGAGACCTTAGTAAGCTGCCCATTTTTAATGGTAAGTAAATAATAAAAATCCCTACATTTTAAATCCTAGATTTAAGTAATCTGATCGTTTCAGGATCATTCCATGAAAAACTGACAAAATGTCTTGCGACCAACACTTGCATAAAAATACCTATAACCATTGACTTGGATTAACCCAAAAATCTGAATTTTAAATAGTTTATTCTTTTTCAAACTAAATTAAATTTTAGCATACTATGGAGAATATATAATAATCTCTAGATTATACAGGGTGTCCCAAAAGGTCGTTTACAAACTTAACATGCTGGTCTGTCATATCATGATGAACAATATTAAATAGGAAACTAAGGGTCCCAAACGTCTTCCAAAGGAGATATTCGCCATTAAAGTTTAGGGTCCAAAAATTCAAATGATTATAAAAAACAGAAAAACTGGTCGATTCGTTTGCGGTTTTCACTAAAACTATTCTTTATGTAAGTATTTTCTTGAAAATAAATTATAAAGATAAATTTCAAAAAATGTCGATAGAGGGCGCTTTAGACTTTGGAGTAACGATAAATTATTTTTTACCTTTAATTTTTGCATCTCATTAAATTTTTTTAGAAGATTAGACGTAAACTTAAATTTTGAGCTCAAAATCTAAATCGTTGGAAGTGTTTAAGTAGCGCAAACTGAATTGCGGGGGGAGGTTCAAATTTCAAATGATTATAAAAAACGGAAATTTTGGTCAATTGATTTGCGATTTTCACTAAAATTATTCTTTATGTCAGTATTATCTTGAAAATAATTTATTAAGATAAAACTGAAAAAATTCCGATAGAGGGCGCTTTAGACTTTGGAGTAACATACAACTATTTTTTTCCGTTACTTTTTGCATCTCATAATTTTTTTTAGAAGCTTAGACATAAACTTAAATTTTGAGATGAAAATCTGAATCGTTGGGAGTGGTAAAGTAGCGCAAACTGATCTGTGTTCAATGGGGGTGGGGAGGTTCAAATTTCAAATGATTATAAAAAACGGAAAAATTGGTCGGTTTTAGCTAAAATTATTCTTTATGTCAATATTTCCTTGAAAATAAATTTTAAAGATAAATTTTAAAAAATCCGTTAGAGGGCGCCTTAAACTTTAGAATAGCCAACAAATATTTTTAACCGGTTTTTTTTTTTTTTTTAATCTAATTAAATGCTTTCAAAAGTTTAGACTTAAATTTTGTGCTCAAAATCTAAATCGATAGGAGGGGTTAAGAAGCGCAAACTGAACTGTGTTCAGGAGCTGAAATGTTACCTTCCCCACCCCTCGAACGCAGTTCGCTACTTAATTACTCACAACGATGCAGATTTTGAGACAAAATTTAAGTTTAAACTTTTACAAGCATTTTATTAGATACAAAAAATAACGGTTAAAAATAGTTGTTGGTTACTATAAACTTTTAGGTGCCCTCTGACGGAATTTTTGGGAAGATATCTGTAAAATTTATTTTCAAGAAAATATTGATATAAAGAATAGTTTTAGCGAAAACCGACCAATTTTTCCGTTTTTTATAATCATTTAAAATTTGAACCTCCCCACCCCCATTGAACACAGTTCAGTTTGCGCTAATTAACCACTCCCAACGATTCAGATTTTTTCTCAAAATTTAAGTTTGTGTATAAGCTTCTAAAAAAAATTATGAGATGCAAGAAATAACGAAAAAAATAGTTGTTCGTTACTCCAAAGTCTAAAGCGCCCTCTATCGGCATTTTTTGAATTTTATCTTTATAAATTATTTTCAAGATAATACTGACATAAAGAGTTATTTTAGTGAAAATCGCAAATCAAATAACTAATTTTTCCGTTTTTTATAATCATTTGAAATTTGAACCACCCCCCGCAATTCAGTTTGCGCTACTTAACCACTTCCAGCGATTTAGATTTTGAGCTCAAAATTTAAGTTTATGTCTAAGCTTCTAAGAAAATTTAATGATATGCAAAAAATAACGGTAAAAACTAGTTTATCGTTACTCCAAAGTCTAAAGCGCCCTCTATCGACATTTTTTTAAGTTTATCTTTATAATTTATGTTCAAGAAAATACTGACATAAAGAATAATTTTAGTGAAAACCGCAAACGAATCGACCAACTTTTCTGTTTTTTATAATCATTTGAATTTTTGGACCCTAAACTTTAATGGCGCATATCTCCTTTGGAAGACGTTTGGGACCCTTAGTTTCCTATTTAATATTGTTCATCATGTTATGACAGACCACCATGTTAAGTTTGTAAACGACCTTTTGGGACACCCTGTATATGGATATATACCAAAAGAATCGGACTTTCTAATCAGCTTCGTACAGTAATAGTTCAGTTTCAACTGTCGTCACACTATAGCAAACAAACAATTTTTTGGTTTGCCCCTCAAATTTGACTGATTGGTCCATAAAACAAGCTGCAAGTTGTTGATTCTGATTCATTTGATAAAACTTGGTGTACTAGTGGTTGAAACTCATCTATTGTTGAAATCTAGTTTTCAAATGTGTTATGCAGAAAAGGTAAACCTTTCAATAAGTATATTTATGTGATATAAAAGCGTCAGCAATACAAAATTTTAATGGATCAAATAATAATGAATCAAAATTATTTAAAATTTGGTCTTAAGCACTAAAAAATATGAGTAATATTTGATGTTATACATTACAAATTTATTTTTTAAATATTTTTTTTCTGATGTCTCATCCAAGACGCCGAATAATTTATATCAATTCGTACTTTTAGGTAGATTTTGTAAGAAATACTACCTATTGCAATCGCACCAGTTTATCTATCTATCTATCTATCTATCTATCTATCTATCTATCTATCTATCTATATATCTCACTTTTTTATGGACACTATAACTTCTATAATTCTTCACCAATCTCCACCAAACTGGTACATAAAATCAAAGGGGATAAAATCTTGCTAAGTTCGTAAAAGGGCAAAATCGGACCATGGGGGTCGGAATAGGGGGCGTTTTTGTGAAAACCGAAAAAACGCCATAACTTCTTAATTAAAGTAGATATCGAATCGGTTTAAAGTTTATATTACTTCTTAAAAATGGGCCAAAAATATATGCATGACAGATTTTTGATAAATTTAGAAGTGGGCTCAAGGGGCGAAAAAAACAGGGATTTTGATAGAAAAAAATTCATAACTTCGTCAATTTTCAAGATATCAAGTCCAACTAAATATTTTGTAAATGTTCTTAAAATTATCTAAAACTTTTACATTTACAAGTTTTTGATAGGACCAACTTTTACCGATGAAAAAAATTAAAAACGAAAAGAAAAAGGGCGCTGAAAAAAGAGAAAAATCCATAACTCCGTCAATTTTTAAGATATCAAATCCAATTAAATTTATTTTACATCTCCTCATCAATACCTACAATTTTTATATTGACAAGTTTTTAATAGGACCAATTCGTATAGCAAAAAGAAATTAAACAAAAATAGGAGTTGGAGAAAAAACCTCAAATCCAAACTGCTTATATTCTGACTCATTTTTAAATTCATTTTTGATTTTAAACGCATCCAAATGGCAGATCCTCTTATTTAGAAACTGTATAAGTGACGCATTGGTCAATTTTCTGATAAAGACAGAATATATTTCAAAAAAGGCTACCAAAAAGGGTATTTTGAACAGAATTTCCGAAAGTCATCGGGACTGAAAATATAAGGAACTATTCAAATAAGAAATTGCGTTTTTTTCTGACTCGTTTTTAAATCCATTTTTGTTCTCAAACGCATCCAATTTACAGATCCTCTTATTTAGGAACTATATAATGTGATGCATTGGTCAGTTTTTTGATAAAGACGGAATATATTTCAAAAAAGGCTACCAAAAAGGGTATTTTGAACAGAGTTTTCCGAAATCATCGTGACTGAAAATTGAAAGAAGTGTTCAAATAAGAAATTGCGTTTTTTCTGACTCGTTTTTAAATCCATTTTTGCTCTCAAATGCATCCAATTTACAGATCCTCTTATTTAGGAACTTATATAATGTGATGCATTGATCGGTTTTTTGATAAAGACAGAATATATTTTGAAAAAAAGCTACCAAAAAGGGTATTTTGAAAAGAATTTCCCGAAGTCTTCGTGATTTGAAAATTTCTGGAAGTTTTCACATAGCAAATTGCGTTTTTTATGACTCGTTTTAAAATCCATTTTCGCTCCCAAACGCATCCAATTTACAGATCCTCTTATTTAGGAACTATATACTGTGATGCATTGGCCAGTTTTTTGATAAAGATAGAATATATTTTTTAAAAGGCTGTCAAAGTGAGTATTTCGCACAAAATTTTCCGAAGCAATCATGATTAAAGAATTAAGGATGTATTCAAACAACAAATCGGTTATTTTATGACTCATTTTTAAATTCAATTTTTTTTCTCAAATGCATTCAACTGACAGTTTTTTGTTATTTAGGAGCTATATAAAGTAATGTTTTGGTCGATTTTTTAATAAATTCAGAATCTATTTCAAAATATGTTGTCAAAATGGACATTTGAGCTCAACTTTTCTTAAGATGATTCTGATAAAACCAGTTTTTGCAGAAAAATGAAATTAAAAATTTTTCATAAACGGCCAAATGAAGTTATTAAACTGGGTTTATCTCTAATCATATATATATATATATATTGTTGAAATGAGCACTCTTCAAAATCTACCTCCGCCTATTGGCCCAGCCGACAAGGATTTTTTATTTTTTAGGTAGATTTCATATGAAATACTACCTATTGCATTCTCTCCCATGTTGGAATTTCCGAAAAAATTTTGCAGATCTACGCCGATCATGACCCCTAGACCCCAAAACTACCATCAGTAAAAATCTTTATCTATCTATCCATCTATCGGTGTATATCACTTTCTTCTGGACACGATAACTTTCATAATTATGCTCAGATCTTCTTCAAACTTTTACATAAAATCAAGCGGCATAAAATCTCGGTCGAGTTCGTTAATGGGCAAAAGTGGACCAAGGGGGTGGATAAAGGAAGGGTTTTTGTGAAAATCGAAAAAACGCCATAATTTCTTAATTAAAATAGATATCGAATCGGTTTAAACTTTATATTACTTCTTAAAAATGGGGCAAAAGTTTATGCGTGACAGATTTTTAACAAATTTAGAATTGGGCTCAAGAGGCGAAAAAAACAGGGTTTTTGGGAGAAAAAATTCATAACTTCGTCAATTCTCAAGATATTAAGTCCAAGTAAATTTTTTATAAATGTTCTCAAAATTATCTAAAACTTTTGTATTTGCAAGTTTTCGGTAGGCCCAACTTTTACAGATGAAAAAAATTAAAAACGAAAAGAAAAAGGGGGGTGAAAAAGGAAAAAATCCATAACTCCGTCAATTTTTAAGCTATCAAATCTAATTAAATTTATTTTACATATTCTCAATAATATCTACAATTTTTATATTGACAAGTTTGTCATAGGACCAAATTGTATAGCAAAGATAAATTAAACAAAAATAGGAGTTGGAGAAAAAACTTCAAATCCAAACTTGTTATATTCTGACTCATTTTTAAATTCATTTTTGATTTTAAACGCATCCAAATAGTATATTCTCTTATTTAGAAACAGCATAAAGTGACGCATTGGTCAGTTTTTTGATAAACACAGAATATATTTCAAAAAAAGATTGCCAAAAAGGGTATTTTGAACAGAATTTCCCGAAATCTTCGTGATTGAAATATGGAGGAATTATAACAAATTGCCTTTTTTCTGAGACATTTTTAAATCCATTTTTGTTCTGAAACGCATCCAATTTACAGGTTCTCTTATTTAGGAACTTTATAATGAGGCGGACTGGCCAGTTTTTTGATAAAAGCCGAATATATTTTTAAAAAAATCCCTGTCGGATTGGCCTATAGGCAGAGGTAGATTTTGAAGAGTGCTCATTTCAGCAACAAAAAATAAAATATGATTAGATATAAATCCAGTTTAACAATTTTCTTTGGCCGCTTTTGAAAAATTTTTAATTTATTTTTATGTAAGAACTGGTTTTTATCAAAATCATCTTAAGCGAAATTCGGCTCAAATGCCCATTTTGACAACATATTTTGAAATATATTCTGACTTTATTATTAAAAAATCGACAGATACGCAAATTATATAGTTCCTAAATAACAAAAAACTGTCAATTGAATGCTTTTGAGAGCAAAATCGAATTTAAAAATGAGTCATAAAATAACCAATTTGTTATTTGAATACATCCTCAATTTTTTTATCATGATCGCTTTGGGAAATTTTGTGATAAATGCCTAATTTGACAGCTTTTTAAAAAAATATATATTTAGCCTTTATCAAAAAATCGACGAATTCTCACATTATATTGTTCCTAAATAATAAAAAACTATTAATTGAATGCGTTTGAGAGCAAAATTGAATTTAAAAATGAGTCATAAAAAAACCAATTTGATATTTGAATACACCCTCAATTCTTTAATCATGATAGCTTTGGGAAATTTTGTGCGAAGTGCCCATTTTGGCAGCCTTTTTTGAAGTATATTCTGCCTTTATCAAAAAACTGGCAAATCCATCACATTATATAGTTCCTATATAAGAGGACCTGTAAATTGGATGCGTTTGAGAACAAAAATAGATTTGAAAATGAGTCAGGAAAAATGCAATTTGTTATACTTCCTCAATTTTCTCAATCACCATCACTTTGGGGAATTCTGTTCAAAATACCGTTTTTGGCAGTCTTTTTAGAAAAATATTCTGATTTTATCAAAAAACTGGCTAATACGTCACGTTATACAGTTCCTAAATAGGAGGATCTGCCATTTTGATGCATTTAAAATCAAAAGTGAATTTAAAAATGATTCAGAATATAAGCAGTTTGGATTTGAATTTTTTTCTCCAACTCCAATTTTTGTTTAATTTGTTTTTGCTATAAGAATTGGTCCTATGAAAAACTTGTTAATATAAAAGTCGTAGATATTATTGATAAGATGTAAAATAAATTTAATTAGATTTGATTGCTTAAGAATTGAGTAAGTTATGGATTTTTTTTCATTTTCCACCATCCTTTTTCTTTTCGTTTTTAATTTTTTTCATCTGTAAAAGTTGTTCCTATCAAAAACTCGTAAATACAAAAGTTTTAGATAATTTTGAGAACATTTATAAAAAAATTAGTTGAATTTGATATCTAATAAATTGACGAAGTTATGATTTTTTTTCCTTCCAAAAACCCTGTTTTTTTCGCCCCTTTAGCCCATTTTTAACTTTATCAAAAATTTGTTATGCATAAACTTTTGGCCCATTCTTTAGAAGCAATATAAACTTTAAACTGATTCAATATCTATTTTAATTTAGAAGCTATCGCGTTTTTTCTGTTTTCACAAAAACCCTCCTCACTTCACCCCCTTGGTCCGATTTTGCCCATTAACGAACGTAACCGAGATTTTATGCCCCTTGATTTTATGTAAAAGTTTGAAGAAGATCTGAGCATAATTATGGAAGTTATCGTGTCCAGAAGAAAGTGATATACACCGATAGATAGATAGATAGATAGATAGATAGATAGATAGATAGATAAACTTTTTTACTAATGGTAGTTTTGGGGTCTAGGGGTCGTGATCGGTGTAGATCCGCAAAAATTTTTCAGAAATTCCAACATGGGAGCGATCGCAATAGGTAGTATTTCATACGAAATCTACCTAAAAGGTTGCCAAAATGGGCACTTCGCACAAAATTTCCCAAAGCGATCATGATTAAAGTATTGAGGATGTATTCAAATAACAAATTGGTTATTTTATGACTAATTTTTAAGTCTAATTTTGCTCTCAAGCGCATTCAATTGACAGTTTTTTTGTTATTTAGGAACTATATAATGTGTGTATTCGTTGATTTTTTGATAAAGGCTAAATATATATTTTTTAAAAGCTGTCAAAATGGGCACTTCGTAAAAAAAATTCCATAAGCGATCATGATTAAATTGAGGATGTATTCAAATAACAAATTGGTTATTTTACGACTCAGTTTTAAATTCAATTTTGCTCTCAAACTAGAGATGGGCGATTGTGGAAATTTTGAGAATCGATTATAATCGACATCGTATAAAACAGCATCGATCATAATAAGAATCGATTTCTCAGTTCTAGAATCGATACTAGAATCGATATTTCGATATTCAGGTTCACACAGAGAAGATCCAAATCACTAATTCCAAAACTTAGACAATCAGCAGGACCGTAATTACCGCCTTCTACCCCCCATCCCCTTTAGAGAGGCATAGAATTAAGCTATTGCAGATTTTAGAGTCGGATACTAAGAATTTTAAATTTTAAAATGATTGTCACTTACACAAAAACTTTGACAAATTTGAGAGACATAACTCAACTAATAACAACACTGAGTAACTTGGTATTAAACCGAGGGTAAAGAGTGCCAAGAGCGTGTAACTAGGATAGGCAACAAGTAGTATAAACTTTTTTTTTTTAATGCCAACCAAATGTTACACGAGATAGTTTGGAAGAACAAAAAATATGCCCCATACCCGGGGGGGGGGGGGGGGTAGGTAAACCCCACTCTTGACGGAAGGGCGACCATAGCCCAAATGTATCTTTTGTCGAAGTTTCAAAATGAGGATTTACAATAAAAAAACGAGAATTGGACATTTTAAAAATTGCATGCATACTTTGAGCGGCCCATTTAGTAAAGATTGGCGAGGAAGAGGGGAGGGCAAGGGATTAGAACGGACGAACTTGAAAAAAAAAAAAAAAAAAAAAAAAAAACATAATAAACTAATAACCCAAATAACTGAGCTTCTAAACAAAAATATAGTGTTTAACTTAGTGTTGAATTCATGGGGTGGCCGCGGGGAACATGTACTCTTTGAAACTATAACAATTGCCAAGAGCATGTAACTAGGTGAAGAGAGGGGTAGTAATAGAAAAAAAGAGGGGATACAAGCTTTATAAAGATATGTTACATGAGATGGTGTGGAAGAAACAAAAAATATGCCCCCCACCCAGGGAGCAAGGTAAATCCCAAACGGACAGAAGGGCCACCCCGCCCAAATGTATCTTTTGTTGAGGTTTCAAAATATGGATTTAAAACAAAATAGAACGAGGATTAGACTTTTTTTAAATCGCAGTCATAATTTGAACGATCCTGTAAGTTAATATTGGTGAGGAAGGGGGGGGGGGGGATTAGGACGGACGAACATGGAAAAAAAAAAAAAAATAGTGGCCTCCGAGAGTGCCGACAGAAGTGAAACCTTGAACAATTACGTGTGTATTTTTTGAATCGTTAGGATATATAATTGAATCGTCAGGAAATACTTTTAAATGAATAAAAAAAAAGATTCTATAATTTAAAGAACATATCAATATCTATAAAAAAAACCGCGCGATACCATATGTCCAGCTATTGTAGTTAACTCACTATAACTACTTTCTTACATTTTAAAACGCGATAAATACACCAACCAAAATTAGACCATACTATCGATACCTTAATCCTTATCCAAATAAATCATTTTGTATTAATGTCTGTTACAATGTCTGTAGATTACTTTTTGAATTATTCAAATCGGACATTCCATTCAAAAGATATTACGAATTTAAATATGACAATCTAAAGAAATAATTGTGCTGCTGAGCACTCGGTGCCCAATAAGCTTAGGGATTACGTGCGCAATCAAAAGATTGCGGGTTCGAACCCCAGCTTCGCTGATATGTATCAATGTTTTATTTATTTATTTTTTTTTTTTTTTTCGAAGAAGTTTAAAAAATTAAAATTTTAACCCATTATGGGTCCGTAATGAGACCTAAAATGATGGGAGAAAATTTCTTATGCTAGATTTGCAATGTATGAAGCATAAGCTTTCAATAGACATATTGTATCAAGAAATGAGAAAAACCCCTCTGCCCCCCCCCCCCCCCAAAAGGTCCTATAGGGAAAACCGAGAAACTGGAATAGCAAAAAGAACGGCGAGAAATGGTTAGCTGCACTAGAATTTTTCTTCACACTGTAACTCCTATAGAAGCAAAGTTATAGCCTTTTAAAGATTGAAATGAAGTGAAGAAATAAGCAAAATTAGGTGAGTGATCGACAGGGGGGGGGAGGGGTCCACAGCTCTGGAGGTGCCATATAGCTTAAACTTTTAAGTTAAAAATGGTAGAGAATTAAATGCGCGAAATTTTAAGGAGTATATTGGGGGAGGGTGCGAGGGTGGGGGCCTCTCTCAACATTTTTTTTGTTGTTGCTGCTGTTTCTTTTAAAGAAACAAAAAAATACACCCCCGGCGGGGCGCAGATAAACCCCAAACACGCGGAAGGGCGATCCCTTATTTATCTTTTGTCAAGGATTTAAAATGTGGATCTAAAATAAAATAGACCAAGAATTGGACATTTTAAAAACTGTATGCATATTTCGAACGGCCTTGTAAGTTAAAACTGACGCAGAAGGGGGGAATTAGAAGAGACTAGTGTGTAAAATAAAACATAATAAAGTAATACTTTAAATTACTGGACTTCTAAACAAAAATATAACGATTTAACCTAGTGTCGAATTAATGGGGTGGCCCGCAGGGGATCTCTCCCCCCCCCCCCCCAGAAGTTATGAGATTTTATACTTTTTAATGCACAAATTGCGATTCCCCCTCTCTTACAGAGCTGTAAAACATGATGCCTTCCTCCGGAGTCGCAGAAAAAATACTTGCATTCAATACTGATTTAGCCTAGAAAAAAAAAAAAAAAATCCATTCTTATACCTAATTTTACACCAATACTACCATTAAAACAATAAAATTGATAAATTTTAATAGATCAAAATGAAATCGATTCCAAAGATCGAAATCGAATCTAAAGATCGAAATCGAATCTAAAGATCGACATCGAATCTAAAGATCGAAATCGAATCTAAAGATCGAAATCGAATCTAAAGACCGATCTTACGGGTAGAATCGATTTTACATTTTTACTTTCTTTTGTAACTTTACAAGAAGAGAGTATTAGATTCGTGAAAAATTTCGACTTCCCATTTTTTGATGGATTTATATATTTTAGAAGGTCTTTAACATGACTTCATGGTTTTTAAGAAATATCTGTCTGTGGGTGTGTCTGTCACTCTGTGAGTCTGTATATGACAAAAATTTCTGACCGTTCTATCTCAAGAACAAATGTACGGAATTCCACAAAACTTTAAATTTAATTTAACCTTAATATAAACTGAATCTAATTAATTTTTGGTGTATATAGCCTTACAAGTGGCGCTGTTATGCTGCATTTTTTGCGATTTGCACAACAGTTATATCTGAATAACGAATGCACGGATTTTCATCAAATTTCAGATCCAGTTAGCCCTTGACATGAATTGATGTTTTTTGCATTTTTGATGTATATCGCTTCTCAGATGGCGCTGCTATGCTGAATTTTTCACAATTTCCACTCAGAGCCATGTGAAAGGGGGGGGGGAGGCGAAAGGAGGCGGTCGTCCCGAGCGCTGAAATTTAGGGGGCGCCAAATTTTTACCACTAACATCACTTATAGCCTATCACAAGAAAAAGTTAATAGGGGGGGGGGGGGCTAAATTGGAACTTTGAGCCGGGCGCAGTTCTCTTTTCGCATGTCCTTGTTTCCATTTTAGCTTTATCTCAAGAACTAATGCACGGATTTCCATAAAAATTTAGATTCAATTAGTCCTTGATATTAATTGTTGCTAATTACATTTTGGTGGAAATCGCTTAAGAAATGGCGCTGCTATACTGCATTATTAAAGATTAACGCAATAGTGCTATCTCAAGAACGAATTTTCATCAAAATTCAGATTCAGTAAATCCTTGACATAGATTAGTGTTGTTTAGTTCTTGGTGTAAATTGCCCTACAGGTGGCGCTGATATGCTGCATTTTTTATGATTTTATAGCTGTATCTTGCGCTTTCATTGATTTTCATCAAAATTCAGATTCAGCTGGTACCTGATAAAAATTGATCCTGATCAATTTTTGGTGTGCATCACTCAACAAAAGATACTATTTTGCAGGGGGGTGGGGGGGGAGTTCTGAGGTTTCTTTAATTCTTCTATCTTAGAAACTAATACACTGAAATTTTGGAATTGGCACATCCGATTATTTTATCTTCGACTTTTGAAGGAAAATGAAAATTATATTACCTTCAGAGAAATCGATTAAAAATTTTAAAGTATCGATTAAATCGAGTTGGCCGTAGTATCGATTAAATCGATTTAAAAAATCGAAATCGCCCATCACTATCTCAAACGCATTCAGTTGACAGTTATTTGTTATTTAGGAACTGTGTAATGTGCCGTATTGGTCAGTTTTTTGATAAAAGCTAAATATATATTTGAAAAAAGCTGTCAAAGTGGGAACTTTGCACAAAATTTCCTAAAGCAATCTTGATTAAAGAATTGTAGATGTATTCAAATAACAAATTGGTTATTTTATGACTCATTTTTAAATTCAATTTTGCTCACAAACGAATTCAATTGACAGTTTTTTGTTATTTAGGAACTATATAATGAGCATATTGATCGATTTTTTTTATAAAGTCAGAATAAATTCAAAATATGTTGCCAAAATGGGCATTTGAGCAGAGTTTTTTAAATTCAATTTTGCTCTCAAACGCATTCAGTTGACAGTTTTTTGTTATTTAGGAACTATATAATGTACTTTTTTGGTCGATTTTTTAATGAAGTCAGCATATATTTTAATATATGTTGTCAAAATGGGCATTTGAGCCGAATTTCGCTTCAGACGATTCTGATAAAACCAGTTCTTGCAGAAAATCGAAATTAAAATTTTTTCGACGGCGGCTAAATAAAGTTGTTAAACTGGGTTTATTTCTAATCATATTTTATTTTTGTTGTTGAAATGAGCACTCTTCGAAATCTACCTCCGCTTATAGGCCAAGCCGAAAGGGATTTTTAAAGAATGCATGTTGAATTGGACTCATTTGACAAGATGCTTTTACTTAATTTTTCAATAATATTATTTATTTCCGAAAAAAATATCTTGCAGAAAAATTGTCAAAATAGCTAGTACCTGAATCTACAGCTCTTAGTTGCCTAGAATGGAATTCGGAGTTGTTAGAAATTTACTATCGGCATCCATGATTGTTTTTTATCTTTCTTTTGAGATAATCTCATAATTCTCTCTTATTCTTAAAATTTTGTGAGTGAGTACAGAACTAAATTGTGTTACATTAGTTATAATTTAGTTTCTTCAATGTGTCTGGCATTGACAACTAACCGAAATATTCGAATTTAGATTGACAGAGAACATCTAAATAGTTATTACATTTTTTTAAATTCTACTACGTTTTGATGTAGAGCATAAATCTATGCCGTATTCGCCGTCCCTGTGTTATGCATTTTCTGAAATGTTTACTTTCGCATCTTGTTTAGTTTATCTTATTAAAAGGATAAGTTGACACGCGATTTTTCTTTCTTGTTTAATTTTTAACTTTTTTTTTTTTTTACAAATTATTGAGTTTTAAGTATACTAATTTCATATTTTAGATTTTTCATTGATTTTATTTTATTCACAGCCGGTGGCATTTTGAATGTCAATTTAATCCTTTGCTTTGCATTTTAAATGTCAATTTAATCCTTTACCTCTTGTTAAATATCTAGAAAAATATTTGAGGAATTATCCTAAAACTCCACACGCATAAAAAGAATAGTGCAGGTTGTATATTTTTGCAAAGATTTTTTCCCAAAATCCTACAAGGGACCGCCAACAAACGGAAAAATAACTAATATCTTTTGGTTGGTTGGTTGGTTGATTGGGGTTTAATGGTGCAAAGTCCTTTTAGGGACATGCTGCGCCAAGACAAAGTCATAACTAAATCAAAAGTAGTAAACCAATATTAGATGAAATGAAAAAGTTAAATATATAAAATCAGATTAAATCAATGATGACATGTATAAATAAAAACCATTAAAAGCGTCAGATGATGATGATTAAAAAACAAGTGACATATAGTTTAATGCATTAAAATATTATAAAAAAAATAGCTGTTAAAATATACACAAAGTGTACGATACAGAAACACTACATAAAAACAACATTTAAAATCAGATATTAAAATAATAATTGTCAGAATCAATCAGGCACAAATTCGTCATATATAGTATTCTCATCATCACTCGAGTCGTATGAGCCGGAATCCATAGCTTCTTCTATATAATTAGCAAGCTGTTTTGGATCTTTCAAATTTGTAACAGATGGTCCATGATGTGATTTTCGTTGTTTCTTTGTTACAGTTTGCCATTAATGAGAACCCCGAACAGTCTTTTTCTCTTTTGTTTTTTGGGTCAGTTTCTCAGTTTTATCAATATTCGATTTATGCAAATTAGAGGTAGAAGAAGCAGGATTATTTTTATTAGATTTTACTGTCTTTGGCGTATTTTGAAGTTTATTCGGCTTTTTGGATGGAATTGAAGATTTTTGCGATTGACTAGTTTCGTATTCTATTGTGTCAGGTTCTGAAGATGGCAACCAAGGTTCTAATTTTGGTGTTAAATATCCTTTAGTTGCACAACTCATATTACGGGTTTGTTTCTGCTGTGTATAAATTGGAATAGAGGAATCTGTTTGGGTGCTAATGTGCCTTACGGATTTTGATTGCTATTTAAGTAAGCTTGAATAGGAGACACCAACTGACGGGGTTCTTGACTCAACAATTTTGCGAGCTTCGGCATAAGGAAGTTTTTGAGTTATTTTGATGGTGAGAATTTCTTTTTCGCGGATCCAAATGGGACAGCAGCGAGAATATGATGTATGATCACCTTTACAGTTAGCACAGCGTTCAGGTTTTTCACAAGATTCACCGTCGTGGCCGACTTCTGCGCAACGTGGACAGGTAACATTGCCACGACAGTTAGTTTTAGTATGACCAAAACGCTGGTATTTGAAACAGCTGAGGGGATTTGAAATATAAGGGCGGACCGGGCAATTTAGATAACCAGCTTTGATTCTAGAAGGTAAAATATTGCTATTGAAAGTTAATATAATGTGTTTTGTAGGAAGTATTTGCTCATTTCGACGAATTGTGAAACGGCGTACATCTATGACATTTTGATCCTTTAAATTAAACAGAAGTTCTTCTTTGGTGGAAAATAAAAGGTCTGGTTCAGATATTACACCTCGGCAGGTATTGGGAGTTTTATGTGCTGTAACAGAAACGGAAAAAGTGCCTATTGTATTGCAATTTGATAGAAGTTGCGATTGGCTGGCTGAAGAAACTTCCCCGGACTGTAATTTTTTGAGAGAGTGACCATCACCAAAAAAAGATTGGAAAGTTTTAGCAATAAGAAATGGTGAGGTTTTCTTTAAAGAGTTATCGGAAAGGCTATCAGTGCGTTTAACAATAAAAAAATCGAGTGAAAGAAAGATTATGTACAGCTCGTTGCTCTCCACATGGGAGAGAGTCAGAAAGAAAGAGATTTTTTCCATCCATGTTAGAAAAAATAGAATTCAGAACCCGGCCGCACCACCCACTACCGAGCCCAACAAGGGGATGCACATTCATGCACCAGTGCTAACCAGGGCCCATACGGTGACAAAACATTCCTATGCCAGTCTCCACCCTTAACGAGATGGCTAGTAAATGCTCGCTCACTTGATCCCTATAGCCAGTGACAAAAGTCAGCTGACCAGCCGATTGGTGCATACGGGACCAATATGCACCTCCCGTCTACCTGAAGCAGGGGCCAAAGCAGTGTGTTGGTTTCCCTCAACTGCCAGGATCCCCCTTTCCAGGGACACGGGTCGCCACGCACGGCCAACACGTGGGTGGTTTACAATTCTCCATGAGTCGACATACAGGATGATATCGGCTCATACAGAATTGCCCTCACCTCCGAAGAGGAAACCACAACGAGAGTGAAACAAAGATGAAAGGAAGAGAAGAGGAGTAAGAGGAAAAGGAAAAGATAAAGATCACTCAGGTGCCCCGGGGTTGTGAAGCCCGTGAATACCTAAAGAAGGTATCCCCCTGGGGGACTAATATCTTTTGGATAATCCTGTCAAAACTAATGCAACAAAACCGTTCAAACGGTAAATTAAGATTAAGTGGCCTATTGTAATAAACTCTGTTCATTTTTATGTGGGTAGCAGTATACTCGTAGAGAAATTAAGGTTTTCAGAAAAACAGTCCACATTCCAAAGCTTATTCTATCGATGATCACTTTCATAATTTTCAAGCTATGTTTTTGAGACTTTCACAAAAGTTTCTCTATACATTTAGCTAATATATTATGTAAGCTATATTTTGATTGCGTTCACGCATGCGCAGTGTAACATTCTTTAGTAAACCTGCTCCTTTTTCATCAATTATTATTTTTTAATTCTGATTACAGGGTATTATGTACAATGTTGTTTGTCATATTTTCGGAAAAGAACATTTTTTTTACTTTAAGAAATCTGCAAATTACAAGTAAAAGAGGGTATTAAAGAAGAAGATAAACAGTAATTTGGTACTGTTTTCCTGAAAACTTTAATTTCACTACGAGTATACATGCTAACATCATAAAAATGAACCCAGTTTATTACAATAAGCCACTTAATCATAATCTGCAATTTGAACGCTTTTGCTACATTAGTTTTGACAAGGCTATTCAAAAGATCTTCGTTCTTTTTCAATTTGTTGACGGTCCCCTGTAGGATTTCAAGAAAGAATCTTTACTGAAATATATGACCTGTACTACTCTGTTAGCACATCTGGAGTTTCAGAATAATTCATCATGTATTTTGCTAGATACACCATATATGTTACAAGCCATATATATTACATGTATTACAAGCCGTCTAAAACCGCAAGTGGCCGGTCATATTTGGCTATATAGTGTATCTGGATATTCTGCACATATATTCACCCAGAAAGAAATTAAAGATTTTTCTTTGAAATATTATTTGCTGTTAAACTTATACTTTTTAAACAGTTGAAATAAGAGACATATTTTTGCGGCAAACCTCGATTGTTCTACGACCCGCCAAAACACCCCCCGCGACCCACTAGTGCGTTGCAACCCATACGGTTGGTAATCGCAGTCTTAACTCATACTTTTAACGTATTTTTCGAGACAAAGAAATGAAATTTAACAAAGGTATGTTTTTCGTTATAATTTCTATTTTACAGCATTTTATTTTGATTTATTTCTGTGAAATTTTTTGTTTGTTTTTCTACGTTTAAGTCAGACAATGAAAAGCCGGAAGAAGGATCAAACATTTACTAGTTATGCTTGCGAAATTTTGAGAGAATCATCTGTTACTGGTAAGAATTAATATACATATAAAATTCGTAGAAAAGTAAATTTTGCTTTATATGGATATCTCTTCAAAAGTGTATAACAACCAAGCGAACATAGACTTCTAACCTTGTTGCTAGTTCGCAACTTTTTAATGGTTCCGTTACAGCCCCTTACGCAGTCTGGCTCATAAATGAATCTATCAATATATAGTCAATTTTTATACTCGCTTTATTTTATATACAAAACTAGCAAATTCCACGGCTTTGTTGCGCAATAATTGAAATATGCCATGTGATATTTGTATGTCTAATTATTATTAGAAGAAATTATACTTTTAAGAATAATTTAAAAAATACAGTTTAAGCCATAGTTTGACCAAACTTCATTATTGCCCTGTAATAGGCAGATATGAGACTTAAATCAATAAGAACTAAAGCTAAATCTAAATAAGTGATAATTTAGAAAATATTTTGAAACTTTTATTTCCATTTAATACATTTATTTCAATATTCATTTGAAGCTTCGAACTTTTAAGGGGTTGGTCACTCAGCTTCTGATATCGCCTCAGCAAAGTCTATGGGCATTTCATGCATTCGTTTATTTAACACGTTCGCTGCCAACTACGAGAATACTCGTAGTTGGTGAACTGGGTTTTCTTGCCAACTACAAGATAATTCGTTATTGATATCCCTATCTAAATCGCTGATTATGAGTATAGGCGTAGAAATCACATGCATTGTTTTTATGGAGGTGTTTGGCACATAGAAAGAGACAAAATAATACACTTGGCGTACTAAAATGGATCATTTATTTCATTTAACAATTTAAATCAATTTAAAAGCTCAATATCGAGATATGAGTTTGGCATCTGTAAACAGATGCACTATCTCAGCTTTGGCAGCGAATGTGTTAAAATATCTCTTAGGGAAATTAATATTTTTAACTTTTATTTTTTATATACACTTCCTAAAAGATGTCTGTTTCTTTCCTTAGTTCTCAAAATATTTCTAAAGTATAGACTTACTTTTATATTGAATGTTTAAATTTTACTCACAGTTAACCCACTTTTAACACATAAAATATTAAATTCAGCATAGATTATAGAAGTATATTGAAAACTAAGAGAAAAAAATAGAGACATATTATAAGAAGAGTACGCAGAAAAAAAGATGTTAAAAATATGAATTTCTTAAGAATATATTTTAAATATATGAATGCATTAAAAGTCCCTAAACTTAACATTACCGAGGAAATTTCCGAAATTGAGTGATCAGGCCCTTTAAAGTTAACCCATCATATCAAATTTCAAGTTTCTTATCAAACGGTTTACCATCTCTTCTAGGGATAGTGGTACCCACATAAAACGCTTATATTGAAACAGGGACTGGTAACCATTAATTTGCAAACATTAATTTTAAAATCGGTTTGGTATTTCCTAATATTCCATAGAAATGTAATTTTAAAAGTTTTTAACTTTTTTAGAAAGTTTGTTGTTTTTGCCAACCACAAGTGATAGTAGTAATACCAGCATAAAATATAGTCTGTTATAATAATCAGAGATTGGCATCATTGATTCACAACCATAATCAGTTTATAATTTCCTGAGATTGCAAAGAAATCGGAATTTAGGAATTCGTTAGAACGCCTTTCGCTCTTTCCCGTCGCTTCAAAACTTTTAAATTTCGAATTTACTTTCAACTGTTCTTAGAGGACATTTATATTTTTAAATAACTACTATACTATATTTAAAGGTTCTAGCCTCTTTAATATCACAACAATCGCAATTTCGAATATTTTTTGCTCCTGAAACCTTCTGGTGGTAGCGGCACCGACATAAAATATAGCTTATGATTAAACAGGCTCCATCACCAAAAATTTCTAACCATTACTTTTAAAATTAGTTCGGTAAGGAAAGATTGCGTAAAAATCGTAATTTAGAATGTTTTTCTCCGCTTTTAGATTTCGTTATTTTATAAGCAAAAATTAAAGATTTCAAGTTTCTAGCCCCTGAGGTATCACAAAAATCGCAACTTAGAACGTTTTTTTGCTCCTCCAAGCCCCAAATGGTGGTGATACCGACATGAAATAGAGTCTATGTTAGAGTAACAACTGTCTGCATCATTTTTCAACCATTATTTTTGAAATCGATTTGATACTTCCAAAGGTTCCTCACAAATCTGCATTTAAAAGGTTTTTAAAACGCTCACGTATTTTCATCTCTTTTAAATTTCAATTTTTTTAAGCAATGCTCTTGGAGATCATTTATATCTAATAAGTAACTATCATGCCAAAATTTTCTGTATCTAGGTTCTTCATAGGCTAGGCTAGGTTCTTCATTACAAAAATCAAATTTTTAGAAAGATTTTTACACCTACACCCTCTGTGGGATAGTAGCAATCGACATAAAAAGTAGCTTGTTACAGAGCAATGTATGTCACCATCATTTTTACACAATTAATTTTGAAATCAGCTCGTTATTTTCTAAAATTGAGTAGAAATCTCAATTTAGAAGTTTTTTAAAGCACTTTTTGTACATTCTCCTACCCCTCTTTTTCAATTTCTAGGGATTTTTTTAGGAAATGTTTTTAGAGACCATATATATCATTTAAATAACTACCAAGATACGTTTTTTAGAACGCTTTTTTACTCATTTTCACCCTTTTTTTAAAAGAAATGTTCATAGAGGTGATATATATCTTATAAGCAACTGCCATTCCAAATTGCATATTTCTAAGCACTTCAGTAACACAAAAATCGCTGTTTTCGAACATATTTTTTCTTTTGCACCACTTTTGGTTTAGTGGCACCGACATAAAATGTAGCCTAATTGGAGCAATTGCTGCCATTATTTTGACACCATTATTTTAAAAATAGGTTAGGTACTCCCTTAGATTATGTAGAAATCGCCATTTAGAACGTTTTTTAGAAAGCTTTATTACTCATTTTCATTCCTTTTAAATTTCGAAATTTTAAAGAAATGTTCATAGAGGCATATATAGCTTATTAGCTACTACCATTCCAAATTTTATATCTCTAAGCCCTTCAGTAGAACAAAAATCACTTTTTTTTTTTGCTTTTGTACCTCCTTTGGGGTAATGGCGTAGACTAAGATGTAGTCCATGTTTGAACAGGAACGAACAGCCTCATTTTGATACCATTGCTTTTGAAATCAGTTCGGTAGTTCCAGAGAGATACAAATAAACAGCCTTCAAGTCTTTATAATAGATAAAGTAACCAGTTCAAATTTCCCAATTTTAAAAAATAGTTACTTTTATACACAAAATTCTATATACACTATACACTTATATACTACTAAATTCTACAAGAAAAATAGTAACAGAATATTGATCATGGACGCAGATAGAATTAAATCCAGGGACGGTCAAGGATTTGTAATAGACTTGCTTGTCTTAGAATTTCTATTTAAAAACTTCCTAGCAAGACAATTTTTATTAATTAACCACGGGAACTCTTTGTGGGAACTCTTGTTGGAAAATTGCCAAGCTGATTCCATTCACACTGTAAGGAGAAAGCCTCTGTAATGAGATATCTCTCTGTATCCACAGAAACGGTGTTCAATATTGTTTTCTATTTTCTGTTCTAAATTTTATTTTAAATTAGATGGATCGTGCACTTTTACTAATTCTCGGGTTAGGCCTTTCCGAAGTATCTATATCATAAGTTCCCACCCTTTTCTGGACCACCGCCCCCTTTACAAGAGAAAAAAAATGCCAACGACCCCCTCTTTCAAAATAGTTAATTATACAAAATATAAAAATATTGTTGCACATTATCAACATTTTATCTGTATATCTATCTCTTAAGAATCACAAAATAGAAGTTAATTAAAACGACCATCAAACGTAGTAAAAAAATTGCTTATTAAAAACTGAAAACTAAACTCAAAACCAATATATATATTTTTTAAATACCGAAATGGTTGAGGCTGATGGAGTTTTAGCAATTTGTTCAATGTCAGATTCCAATTTCTTTAACATCAGTCACAAATTGTCAGTTCAAAGATGTGTGCTCCCTTTCTTATACAATAAATTAGCTACTGCACGGAACCCACTCTCAGCAAATCTGATGAAGGAAAAGCAATTAAAATTTTATGTAGTCTCGCTTACAACCCAGGTTAGAGACCTGCATTGTTTTTTTTATAATTAGAACTCTTAGTATCTATTTTTGAATTTTACTTTTGGTTATTGTTTGCTGCGAGTTCCACGATTCCCGCTTCTAAATATTGTTACGAATTTTGTAAATAGTTAGTGTTTGTACTGTAAAATAATGTAAATAATCTTATTAAGCTCCATTTCTTTACTAATATTAGTTTTTGTTACATTGTCTCTGTTATCAAGCAAACTTGTCTATTATTTTCAGTGAATGTAGGCGGCTTTGCGAAATATTAGAGATATCGCCAAGTTGGCGTCACTTTTGGCGACTAATTTTGGTCGCCGAATTTGGCGATATATCGCCAAGTTGGCGACAAACTTGGCGATTGTTGGCGATGGTAACCCTTCCCTACTCTATGGTAACCCCCCCTATTGATATACTGATACATTGAATGTTGTTCCGTGGATTTTTCGAGATGGTTCTAGAAATTTCCAGCACCTGCTGCGAGCATATATAAGGAGAGCGATACGAGCTGTTGTTGTTATTATTTACCAGTCAGTCATTGAGTCAACAAGGCATTTGTTAAGCAAGTTTGCTTGAGTTTCATTTATGTTGTTTTGAATGTTATTAAGTGTTGAGACGTTGTATAAAGAGTCTCTGGGATCTAAAGCTGTACTTTTACGATAGATTTGAGCAGTTATTTTAGAATATCTAGTAACATTTGTGAGTTTTGAAGACTCTGTTGTTCTGAAGATCTGTAAATAAATTATTTTCTACTTTTCTAAGAAACAAGAGTTTGAAGTTGTCTAACCATAAGATCAAAAGAACCCCATATACGCTGTAACATTTGGTGTCAGGAGTCGGGATCTTATGGCGAAAACAAGAACAATGGATGGACAACTGAAAGAACTGTTAGATGCTATCAATGGCATAAAGACAGAAATGAATAAAGGCCAAGAAGAATTGGCGGAAAAAATGAATAAAGGCCAAGAAGAATGGGCGGAAAAAATAAATAAAAGCCAAGAAGAGTTGGCGGATAAAATGAATAAATGCCAAGAAGAAGTGACCGAAAAGATTAATATAGGCCAAGAAGAAATGAAGAAAACTTTAGAAGAAAAGTTCTCGTCGGTAGAGAGACGAATAGAGAAAGTAGAAGAGAAAATGTAGAAGAGAATGTAGAAGTATGTAATGTAGAAGAGAAAATGGAAAGGAAAATAGAGGAAGTAGAAGAGAAAATTCAGAATGATGTTAGAAATGTTGAAGAGAAAATGGAAGGGAAAATAGTTGAAGTAGATGAAAAGCTAAATAAAAGAGTACAAGATCTTGAGAAGAAGCTTTCAGCGTCCAGTGGTAATTATGAAGAATTTAGGAATCTGCTTCTCCCGTGCACATCAAGCTGTCGACATACGACGGAAAGAGTTCCTGGCAAGTTTACAAGATCCAGTTCACCATTGTAGCCGAAGCGAACAAATGGAGTGACGAGGTGAAAGCTTGTCAACTGGCAGCGTCTTTGAGAGGAGAAGCCGCCGACGTGCTGCAAACATTACCCAACATGACGCAACTCAATTTTGAGACTCTAAGTTGTGCACTTGAAATGAGATTCGGCGAAAAATTCTTCAAAGATTATGCTTGAATACAAATGAAGAGCCGCCATCAAAAATCGAGTGAAACCCTTCAAGAGTTTGCCTCAGAAATAGAACGTCTGGCAAATTTAGCCTTCATCGACTGCCCAACAAATGTACAGGAAATGCTCTCATTGCAGTACTTTGTAGACGGAATAAAAGATCCAGAAGTGCAGAGAGCGGTACGAATGGCAGATGTGCAGGATTTAAAGGCTGCATTAGTATATGCCTTAAAGTTGGAAGCAGCTACACAAGCCAGCCGAAGAGATCGCCATTCAGTCCGAGGGGCAACGGTGAACAAAAGCTCAGACACTGAGAGCGACGTCTTGAAAGAAATTAGGAAAATAAATCAAGAGCTGGAAGCTTTAAAATATGGAAGAACAAGCTCAAGAAGACAGAATCTCAGGTGCTGGGGATGCGGTGATACAGGACATCTCCGAAGAAACTGCCCCAAAGTCCACGAACGTGAGATGAATTCAAGACCAGAGAATAAAAAGCCCCACTTGAAGATCCTTCAAATATCGAAAATGAGTGGCGGCGATAATGAATTATATGTGATAGGATTTATTAACGAGATTCAATGCCGCATGATTGTGGATACAGGAGCCAATGTAAACAATAATAAGAGAAGATTTGGCTCGAAAATTTAAATGTAAACTCATCTGGACTCCGCCCTGCGTTACCCTGCAAACTGTGACGGGCGACAAAATAGGCATATATGGAAAGGCCGATTTAACCATCAACTTTGGAGGAACGAAATATTACCATACGGCATATGTGGCTGACATAACAGATCCTTGCTTAATCGGGCTAGATTTTCTGAAGAAGTTTGGCTTCAAACTTGATTTCAAAAATAACAAAATGCTCTCAAAATTTGAAAAAATAAGTCTTTTTGGATTAAATAACGAAATTGAATGTAAACAAACAGTAATAGCCAAAGAAGACATCAATCTTGATCCAAGAACAGAATTTTTAATTCCAGCTGTAATTAAAAATAAAACTAATTACCGATTTGGCCATATAGATTATCCAGAAGACAATAGTAAACAAGCAGGAGTATTGGTGGCTTCATCTGTAGTGGACCTCTCGAAGAAGACCATTCCAGTCAGAATTGCTAACATCAGTGATAAGACGAGGACTATCAAGAAAAGAGAGGTGATAGCATCATGTGCTCCTGTGACGTGCATAAGTCAAAATTCCAATCACTCTCCGAAATCTTCAGATAATTTAGTCAAGGATTTGCTACAAAACACAGACTTAGATCCATATCAAAGGGATGCTGCGGAAAGTTTAATTAGAGAATTCCAAAGTTTATTTTCCCAAACATCTGAAGACTTTGGACGAACTAAAATGGCACAACACCGAATTGACACGGGAGATCATTCTCCTATTAAACAGCACCGTAGACGATTACTTTTTGCCAAGCAAGAAGAGGTGCAGAATTTAATTAAGGATATGGAAGAAAATGACGTCATCGAACCATCAATAAGTCCATGGGCGTCTCCCATTGTGCTGGTAAGAAAGAAGGATGGTTCTACAAGATTTTGTGTAGACTACCGCCGACTGAATGACGTCACTAAAAAGGATAGTTACCCTCTACCAAGGATCGACGACACTCTCGACACACTTGCGGGCAAAACCTGGTTCTCGACTCTGGATCTGAAGAGTGGTTACTGGCAGGTACAGATCCATCCGGACGACCGCGAGAAGACTGCCTTTACAACGGGAAAAGGATTATGGCAGTTCAAGGTAATGCCTTTTGGTCTATGTAACGCACCTGCAACTTTCGAACGGCTTATGGAAACGGTTCTCCGGGGACTGTCATATGAAGCATGTCTTGTTTGTTTAGATGATATCATAATCGTAGGAAAATCTTTTGATGAACATCTGAACAACCTCAGGCGGGTGCTACAAAAGTTAAAGGAAGCTAATTTGAAGTTAAGCCCTTCGAAGTGCAGTTTGTTTCGTAATGAAGTCGCCTACCTTGGACACATCATTTCGTCGGAAGGAGTTAGGACTGATTCGGAGAAGATATCGGCCGTGAAAAATTGGAATCGTCCAGCAGATGTTCACCAGCTTCGAAGCTTTCTAGGATTATGCACCTATTATAGGAAATTTGTCAAAGGCTTCTCGATGATTGCAAGACCACTTCATAAATTAACAGAAGCCAATTAAAAATTTATCTGGACACAGGAATGTGACGCTGCTTTCGAAAAGCTCAAGGAGGCCTTAACATCCACTCAAATTCTGTCATATCCTCAAATAGATAAACAGTTTATACTTGATACGGATGCAAGTAATGAAAGCATTGGCGCTGTACTGTCCCAGGAAATCGACGGCCAGGAGCGTGTTATCGCCTATTTCAGCAAGTGCTTAGCAAAGGCAGAGCGTAACTACTGCGTCACAAGAAAAGAGCTTCTTGCTGTAGTGAAAGCCATAGACCATTTTCATCACTATCTTTACGGTCGAAAATTCCTGATCCGAACTGATCATGCTTCTCTAACTTGGCTATTGAATTTTAAGAACCCTGAAGGCCAGATAGCCAGGTGGATACAAAAGCTTCAAGAGTACGATATGGAGATACGCCATCGAAAAGGCTCATCACATGGAAATGCAGATGCTCTCTCAAGAAGACCCTGCTCAGAGAATTGTAGATACTGCGACCGGGTTGAGAAGAATTTTAATGCCAAAGGTCCTATAATAAGACAAGTTACAACTGGGTCTACATCATCGCAAGATCCGTGGAGTGACGAGAGCCTGCGTAAAGATCAACTTGCTGATCCTGAAATTAAGCCAATTCTAGAGCTGAAAGAGGAGTCCAACAGGAAGCCCAGCTGGCAAGACATGGCCCATTACCATCCTACGACTAAACGTTATTGGGCTCTCTGGGATTCCCTACATTTAAAGAACGGTATCTTGTACCGAAAATGGGAGTCTGACGATGGAAAGACATGTAGATGGCAACTACTACTCCCTAAAACGAGAATTTCTATGGTCCTTCAAGAACTGCATGGAAGTCCCACAGGAGGTCATTTTGGTGTAATGAAGACCCTGCAAAAGGTTCGAGAGCGTTTCTACTGGAATAATGTTCGCAGTGATGTGGAGAAGTGGTGTCGAACTTGTGACACCTGTGTAGCACGTAAAGATCCAAAGAGGCGCACCCGTGGACGATTGCAACGTTATAATGCAGGAGCTCCTTTCGAATGAATTGCTCTAGACATCCGGGTCCTCTTCCTAGAACATCTGATGGCAACAAGTACATCCTCGTTGTCATGGACTACTTCACTAAGTGGCCTTAAGCCTACGCCACTCCTAATCAAGAGGCGGTAACCGTAGCAGACATACTGATTCAACACTGGGTTTCCAGATACGGAGTTCCTCTTCAAATCCATTCCGATCAAGGAAGAAATTTTGATTCGGCTGTGTTCAAGGAAATGTGTGAACTACTCGGCATGGACAAAACTCGAACAACACCTCTACACCATCAATCGGACGGCATGGTGGAGCGGTTCAATCGTACCATCCTAAATAGCCTCTCTCTCCTGGTGTCTAGAGACCAACAGGACTGGGACAAGAAATTGCCTCTTTTCCTGCTACAGGAGTGCCACTCATGAGGCCACTGGTTACTCCCCTTCTCAAATGCTCTTTGGTCGTGATCTTCGTCTGCCTGCGGATCTTTTGTTTGGCCGTCCTCCTGACGCTCCTTTGTCGCCTGAGGAATACGTGGATGGACTCCAGGCACGGATTGAGGAGGTTCATTGTCTAGCGAGGAACCGAATCGGACTGGCATC
Organism: Maratus speculifer; assembly: GCA_964019185.1. Taxonomy (NCBI): domain Eukaryota; kingdom Metazoa; phylum Arthropoda; class Arachnida; order Araneae; family Salticidae; genus Maratus; species Maratus speculifer. The sequence goes on from OZ025298.1 coordinate 252,626,703, forward strand.
AGAAAAGATGAAGACACGGTACGACACAAAGACAACTGGACATGAGTTCAACGAAGGTGACAAAGTTTGGTTGTGGAATCCCATACGTCGTAAGGGACTGTCGCCAAAATTACAAAGAAACTGGGACGGTCCTTACACAGTCGTCAACAGGCTGAATGACGTCGTCGTACGCATACAAAAATCGCCACACGCCAAACCCAAGGTCGTACACTATAACCGGCTAGCCCCTTATTTTGGCCAAAGTGATTAGAAATTCGAAACTTGAATTTCAGACCATGGTCATGAAAGTCACTTTTTGTAAATATGTAAATAGTAATTAGTTCTTATTTATGTAAATTTTATTATTGTTATTATTATTTATTTATTTATTTATTTGTTTATTTATTTTAAGTGTTTTCCTCTAACTCAGGGATTGCACTGCCCGGGACGTGCAGTCTTTGAGGAGGGGGTAGTGTTACGAATTTTGTAAATAGTTAGTGTTTGTACTGTAAAATAATGTAAATAATCTTATTAAGCTCCATTTCTTTACTAATATTAGTTTTTGTTACATTGTCTCTGTTATCAAGCAAACTTGTCTATTATTTTCAGTGAATGTAGGCAGCTTTGCGAAATATTAGAGATATCGCCAAGTTGGCGTCACTTTTGGCGACTAATTTTGGTCGCCGAATTTGGCGATATATCGCCAAGTTGGCGACAAACTTGGCGATTGTTGGCGATGGTAACCCTTCCCTACTCTATGGTAACCCCCCCCCTATTGATATACTGATACATTGAATGTTGTTCCGTGGATTTTTTCGAGATGGTTCTAGAAATTTCCAGCACCTGCTGCGAGCATATATAAGGAGAGCGATACGAGCTGTTGTTGTTATTATTTACCAGTCAGTCATTGAGTGAACAAGGCATTTGTTAAGCAAGTTTGCTTGAGTTTCATTTATGTTGTTTTGAATGTTATTAAGTGTTGAGACGTTGTATAAAGAGTCTCTGGGATCTAAAGCTGTACTTTTACGATAGATTTGAGCAGTTATTTTAGAATATCTAGTAACATTTGTGAGTTTTGAAGACTCTGTTGTTCTGAAGATCTGTAAATAAATTATTTTCTACTTTTCTAAGAAACAAGAGTTTGAAGTTGTCTAACCATAAGATCAAAAGAACCCCATATACGCTGTAACAATATGATGATACTGCTATATCTTCATTTGCGGAGTAAATATTCCCGTTTTCCCAAACTGCGAATAATGTGTAAAAGTGGCTGTATTCTCATTTACTTAGATTTGTTTGAACAAAAAAAGTTTACCCATAGAAGCAGCTGTGAGGTTTTTTGTTTTAATTAAATTTAACTCATCATCTTGCAATCATTTGATGCCTTATTAAACATATTTAGCGAATATTTAAATTGATTTAATTAAAGATTTTAAACAGATCTGTCAAATAATCGATGTCATCTCTTTAATGTAATCAGGTTTTAGTGTATTTTTACACCACTTTTTTCAATTAAGAATAATACAGAATAAAATATATTGAAAAACGATTCAGACAAATACTTTTTCAAAGAAAACGAACTTCTGTATGCGGTAGGAACAATTGTAATCATTTGCAAGTCTGCCGCAAAGTGATAGTGGGAACTGCACTACAAATGAAACAATTGTTTCACTTTGTTGTGAAATGATTTTCACTATAAAGTTGGCTAAATATCTTATCATTCAATCAATTGCTTCTATTAGTATTGACTACTGGTCATATTGAAATGAGGTGACGTATACAGGTGTTCATTCAACAATTTTGAAACCAAATGCTAATGATGTGTAACAGATTGCACAGAGAATACATTTAGTACTGCTTGTTTCAAATGTGTTAATGAAATCCTTATGATGGCCTGTTGTTGCTCTGTTGTTGCTGGGGCAACATCAGTAGCAAGATATTATGAAAAGAAATTTCTCTTGGACTAATTTCATAGTATTAAATAACGATTCTCTCTTCGTATTAGTTTCCAAATTTTTTAGCAAATAATAACTCTTGACATTTTTTTTCTTTTATGAGCTTTCGTTATTTGGTAACGCTGGCCATCGAGTTGAATGGAAAATTTGCATATGTTTAAGTAACAGTACGAGGCTATTTCAATGCCTTTAGCCATCTACACTTCTTTATAGCGAATTATTACTCAGTATTTTTTCTGATGATATCTGGCAGTTTCTTATGATGAAGAACATTATTTTTAACTCTCTGACTGTCGGCAAGATTTCGTCATTTGTATGCGGTTTTCATACTTTTCCGATTAACAATATATTATTATATGAGGCTCGTAGACCGTCATTTTATTTAAAGCAACAGAAAAGGTTTGATATAATTGACAGTTCTAAATTTTTCTTTTCTAATCTTTGAAAAATAAGACATATCTTTTCCAGAGCTGACAATCCTCTCCGGCTTTTTCGATACTAATATTTTAATTCAGGAAATGTTTTTTATTTCATTTTAACATTTGGGAAATATAAAATAACCATATTTTCACTAAGATAATAATGGTGTAATAAAAGCTGGAGACTTGGCAGCTCTGCCTTTTCTATCAGCACGTATTTATTCAAATGCTTTTATAGCCTAGAAGGCTTCATTGCTTTTTTTAAAAAAAACATTTTTTGACAAATTAAGCACATTAGATAACGAGTGATTTGTAGGAGAGTGCGTAGATCCATATTTCAAATACTCAATATTGTATTGCGGCCACTTTTTCTTTGATGAAGATATTTTGAAATAAATTTTTTCCTATTTAAGTTAAAATAAATTTAAATTTAAACAAATGTATAGATATAAAAATTTTTATCACTTTCACTTAAAAAAATTCTTCAATTGATTCAAATTACATGTTCGTTTAAAAATCTCTGTTCAGACATATGTAGCCATATTTCAGAATTTTTTTAAATACAAGTTAATGAAAAAGAATTATGTTTAAAATTTTCATACAAACAATTATCGCTAATTTTGTACTCTACAATTTTTGAATTCATAATGATTTTTAATGTGAATCATAGTGATTTTTCATGTTCAGATGTGATATTTTGACATTCATGAAAGAACTGCAGCTACAATGTTTTTAGTTTGATATAATAAAATTTTGTTCTCCGCGATTTTAGCCTTTTTTCGTCTTCCATGGCGATTTTTTTTACACTAGTAAAATTAAATTTAACCCTCAGATCTAGGTTCGCCTGCATAGATTTACATTTAAATTTGCAGTTAAGGTTTTCGTCACGGACCGGCAATGAAGAGGAGATCAACTATTTTCATATACTGACGAAAGAAAAAAAAATCCCAACACCAATAAAGACTTGTGCTAGCTAAAAGAAATTTTGTAGGCGTGTTTATACATTTGAAAGACGACATCGATTCAAATTTCACGCTTCGCGCATAAGTGTGGCGCTAGTAGCGCCACTCACAACTTTCAAGTCAGGTTTGCTTTAAATGCGTACTGTAACGTCCGTGAGCATTATTTATCTTCGAAATTTGAGAAATTGAGTTGAGGCTGACCAAGAATGCCTGTAAGAAGACAAAGAAGCCATTGTTATCAGCTCACCGAGTTGGAAAGAGGTCGTATAATAGGGCTATGAGAATGAGCATTTTCTTTCCGCGATATTGCAGAAAGACTTAGCCGGAATGTATCCACTGTGCATGATTGTTGGGAGCAGTGATCAAGAGATGATACTGCCTCAAAAAGAACGAGTTTCGGGTGACCACATGGCACTTCTGAGAGGAAGGACCGTCGTATTCGGCGTATGGCTGTGGCGCATCGTACTGTGTCTACGGCAAAAATTCGAACTGCATTTGATACCACAGTGACTCAAAAAACTGTTAGAAGTCGGTTTCTTTAAGAGCAGCTCCGAGCAAGACAGCCTGTAGCGTGCAATCTACTGACTCCAAGTCATTGCCATTTGCGACGCCAGTGGGGTCAAGCCAGAGCTCATTGAATGAGAGAGTGGAGATCTGTTGCGTTTTCTGGTGAAAGCCAGCTCTGTCTTTGTGCCAGTGATGGTCATGTTCTGGTCAGAAGGACACCAGGGGAACATCTACAACCAAACTGTCTGTGGACGAGACACACTGGACCTACACCTGGAGTCATGGTCTGGGGAGCAATTTCCTATGACAGCAGAAGCACATTCGTGGTTATATTAAACACACTGACTGAAAATATGTACATCAGTCTGGTAATTCAACCTGTAATGCTGCCATTCAAGAACAGCATTCAAGGGGGAGTTTTCCAACAGGATTGCGCTCACCCTCATGCCGCTGTTCTAACACAACATGCTCTACAGAATGTCGACATATTACCTTGGCCAGCGAGATCACCAGATCTGTCTCCCATTGAGCACGTATGAGATATCATTGGATTAGAACTCCGGTGTCGTCCCCAGCCAGCACTGACCATCACAGTATTGGCAAGGCAACTACAACAAGCATGGAATTCCGTACCACAAAGTGACATTCGGCACCTGTATGACACAATGCATGCACGTGTGCAGAATTGCATTCAAAATTCTGGAGGTTATAGCGACTATTAATGTAACAGCATTTCACATTTGAAATGCATTTTATTGAGCTTAAATTAACCTGTGATCTCGAAAATCGAATCAAATAAGCATGTTAACTAGACAAATGCACTGTCTAAATTTCATCACTCTGCAATAAGTTTTTCTTTTTGTGTTGAGATTTTTTCCCGCCAATGTAAAATTCCTATATAATCAAGTAAGCCATGACCGCCCCCCTTGACTGTATTAACGCCCCCCCCCGTTTTTTTTTTCAGATCCGCTACCGCACCCCTGGAAGGTTCCAGCGCCCACTGGGGGGCGGTACCGCCCCCGTTGGGAACCTATGATCTATATTGTTTTACATTTTTGTGAATTTTAATAAAAGCATGCATATTTTATTTTCATTTTTTTTTTTTACATTTATATTTATGGCTGAACCGCAGATCTCTAACGACTGATTGGCGTCTGACTCAGCGACTATACGATAAATTCGCCTATTCTATCAACCTAAATATTCAAATCCAATGTAAACAAATAATATAAAAAAATAATGTAACAAATAATGTAGTAATGTGAACATCAATGTAAATAAATAATGTAAACAAATAATTTAAAAATTACCAATTTAGCAATTTTTTAGTACCACGCCAAGCAGTCGTTATTTCTAAAAAAATTAAGCAGCGCTGTATTGTGAGAGAAAACGTTATTGTGTTTAGTTTAAAAATCATATCCTTAAACCATTCTTATTAATATATTTGTCTTTTTATTACTTATTTTAATAGAATAAAATTACAATATAATATTTAAAAAGATGTAATTTCAACGACAGAAACAAAGTAATGTTCGCCCTCCCCCCCCCCCCCCCAAAAAAAAAAAAAAAATTGTTTGTGGTATGTTTAATAAGCAAACTCATAGAACAGACTTCCCCATTTTTGACATGGACTAGCTCTTTCGCCCATGCGCAGTTCGATCCAGGTTATCTATCAAACTTAGTACATCAGTACACTCTTTTATTTTACTCGACATGTTTTGTGCATATAAAGATGGAATTCTGTAATCAACTTTTCACTCACATTCTTATACGCTAGAATTAAAACTAAATTAGAACTTAATTATAAATCAATACTCTGATGGCCATTAAAATCGCAAAATCAGGAAAGAATGATTTGACGAACGTTAAATACACATGAAATGATGAAGAGGTTGGAATATTTGCAAATGATTAATATTTAAGTATATTTAGATGAATCAGAGTGGAGAAACGACAACTGAAGCACTGCTTAAAAGAAAAGTTGCACAGTGAATTTCTCATTCTGAAAGTGCTTTGTAAGTTCGGTATTCAGTTTGCTCACAATATCTTGTTATGCCTCGAATAATAAAAGATATGTTTATCAGCAAGTGTCGGAATTCGATAGAGACAGGATCGTTGAATATCGAAAGTGTGGATTATCGTTCTGAGATATTGCCCGTCACACTGGTCGAAATTCAATCACTATCATGCTATTATAAAATCAATGGGTTGCTGAGGTCATACTGAACGGCATGCAGTATTTTAATGCCCTCAAATGTGTGGCCGGAGAGACATATTGTGAAGTCGACCTTGCAAAACCGTGCAACCACTCACGGACCATTAGTTAGGAAATGGGCATATTTGGATGCGCACCAAATATCTGTTCGTATAGTACGACGAAATTTGCAGCAGTGTGTACTGTCAACACGACCAGTGTTACCGTGGCTTCCCTTGACTAGGCAGCATAGAGCGAGATGGCGACTCCAGTGCGCCGAACGGCAAAACTGGATACAGGAGCTGTACAATGTCGTTTTTTTTAGACGAGTCCCGGTTCTGTGTGCAGTATTCTGATGGCCATATAAGTAGTTGGAGGCTCCGAGGAGAACGTTCATCGCCTGCTTGCATTCAGTATTGGCATAAAGAACCTAAACCTGGTGTGACTGTTTGGGGCCACTGGGTACACGACTTATATATCTCTGCTTCGGATCGAATGCTATTTGAGCGCAGATCGGTACATTTCAAACATCTTGCGTCCAGTGTTTGTGACCTGTCTTCGAGGACTGCCAAACGCCATCTTCCAACAACATAGAGCAAGACCACATGTTGCACGTCCTGTTTTGACTTTCCTCGATACACAGGGATTATTTTGCTGCCCTGGCCTACACGATCTCCAGATCTGTCACCTATTGAAAACATCTTACTATGGATTTTTAAGAGATAATTTATAAAGGATTTTAGATGGATTTTTAAAAATGTGATAACTCATTTCATTTAATGCTCATTTCATTTAATAATTTCCTGTTTATTAATTTATGATTATAAGTTGAGAAATCAGATTAAAAATCTTAAAAAGATAGTTTAAATAATATTTGCTTTATTTTCCTGTTAGCCAATCTTAAAAAAGAGAGCAAAAATTCTAAATAGCACTTTCAACTTTGGTGCCCGTATCATTTCCCGCGGAAATTTTCGGAAAATTCTTTAATTGCAACCATGAAATTAGTCATGATTTTCAACATAAAGAAGGTGGGCTGATAAGGGCCATTTTCCGCCCATCAGCACCTAGATGTGACATGCACTTTTTTCATTAGTTTACCTCATTACAAATAAAAACTAGTCGTTGGGGGCCACCATAACACTTACCCATCATGGATATGTGTATATGAAAATAAAACATGTGAAAACTATTTATACAATGCATTGCAATTCATAAACAAAATTTAAATATTGTTAATATACATAGTAATGCTATATTAAAGAATTGCTGATGTACCAATTCCGACAAATTATATAAAACGCCAAACTACTCAAGTAGTACCGAACTGCGTAAAAGAAATATCCTTATAACTCCAAAAATAATAACTCTATTAACTAACAATTAACTGTTTCGGATTAAGCGTCTCATTTCCAATTAAAATATACCTCTGATTTGAAATTTGAATGAAATACAGGGTCATGAAAAATCGAAGAATGTGGAAAACAGGATTACAAATATCTCGGCAACTAATAATCCGATCGACTTCGTTCTATATGCAAAATGTGTGTTATTTTATAGCCTTTTATAGCCTTTTACGTCCATTCCTTAGAACAAAAAAATTCGAAAATTTTTATATACCTTTCATCAGAACGAATTTTTCGAGAGTCCGAAAAAAATAGTTCCGGATAAGCGAGGTTGCTGATATTAAATAGGATTCGTCCCATTTTTACATACTAACTACATACAAAATTTCAAGTCTCTGTCTCAATTTGTTCGGGAGAAAGAGCGTTTACAGACAGACAGACAGACGGACGGCAAATTTTTTTTTCTAAAAATATGTTTTTCGGTATCTCCACTATCTAAAACGTGTAAATGCGTCAAAAAATTTTTTTCGATTTTAAAAACGATTGCAAGACTTACCCTATACTACGTATGATGGGTAAGTAAAAAGGGTATCTTGAATGAAAGTTTTATAATTGATGGGAAAAATAAAATATATAATTATGTAAATATGTTCATTAATGAACATATATACTATTGTCACTAGTTTTAATCCATATAATTACCAGTAAATGTAACACTAATAGTAAAATTAAGATGAATGGAGCTTATTAAGACTAATATTTTAATATATAAATTATCGGAAATAATTAAGAACCGAAAATAATCACACAGTTTCAGACACTTTGGGCAATGTGCTTTAGATTAGTCTTCCCTTTTGATTTCTTCCCCCGATTAACTACTGGAGCGTCCAGTGGCGACGTTTTGTAGTATATGGGGATATTCAAGACTTGGTTTTTTTATTTTGCTTGAGTTAAAATGGCATGAGTAAGCCAGAAACCATAAAACAGAAGCAACATGTACGCAGTACCCTACGACATTTGTGCCTACTTTGCATTGGCAGTACTATTGTGTGATGTTGCTTCGCACTCTTTTTATCCAAATATTAGTAGTTTCAGCACTTGTGTTTCGAACAATCGAACTTTAGTCAAGAGACATGTCTCCTTAGCATCCTGCATTGAAAACTGTTGCTACTTATTTAGGAATCTAGGCATTTTATGTTCAAGATCCATTTCTTGCAGAGGTTCCAAACAATTCCGGAAGCACCTAACAATAATCCTAACATCACTTAACTTCAACTACTCTCTGATATTGCGTGCATTTTTCTTTGATATAATATGTGTAAGTATGTTAGTGTCATTGTTCTTTGAATCCGAGAAGTAAGGTTCGAAGACATTCAAAATGTAACCTGAAGTATTGACGAACATCATAGGTTTAATCCAAAGATAGTCTTGTGTATAATGAGAAATATCGTCACGGAAATAAACAGTTAGCACTCTTTTGGATATAAATGTGTGTGTCATCAGCAACAAGTATCACAGTATCATTGTCGCCATCCGGAGTAAATAATCTTTTTAATAAAGGCCTCATATATTTTTCAATAAACTGTGTTCTGGTGACGTGTTTCATTCCAGAGTGAAGTGAAGCAAAGTTGTCAATGAAAAGCTGGCTTGGTATTGCACAGAAAATACTCTTTTTCTTATATTAAATAATGCAGACAGAACACCAGTAGAGAGACCAGTTGTAAGCTTTATAAACAACATTACCTATCAAGTATGAGATAACCTCCTTCTTGAAAATTCGTTTTGGTCTTTACTAGTAAAAAATATAGTTAAAATCAGATATGGATACACCTTGAGTGTAAAATAATCGAACTTGGAAAGATGTCAAAATGTGTCCAAATCGAAGCTTCTGTTATTTACTACAGTTTTTATATTGTTTGAAAGATTATCAATATCTTTTTTTATACATTGATGTATTCTCACAGACAGGGCTCAAAGGTTGCAGAGCAACTTACTGAATACCGATCCCGTAACATGAGATTTACAGCATTTCCCGACGAAATTTAGGTTCTAGATTTTATAAAGGTGTAAGTTTGAGCTGCTTTTGGTACGATCACGAAGCAGTTCTTACCTGTATATATTATACATCAAGTGTTAGAATTGGGACAATGACGTATTGATAAATGTATATAGGTTTCTTAGTTGTGGTGTCGTCGGCAGTACTCATTGACGCATAATCTATTGCTATTACCTCAGAAGAAAATATAGGACCATTTCGAGTCAGAAGCAAACAAAATACATATGATCTCTATTTATAGCACAACTTAGAACCATTCTGTAGATCGCATTTTTTATGTAGATCGCAACATATAGGTATCGATATACTTTTCGTTAGAACAGATAGGAAAATCGCTATTTGTTTTTAGCCAGGTTGTACAATTACACTGGCTTCCAGGCATATTTTTTATAAAGTTTATCAATAAATATTTACAATAACAGCTTTAGAAAACAACATTGACATCTGAACAATGTAAATGATTTTTGAGCGCGAAAAAATTAATCTGAACGCGCTCTAATAGCAGTGCAACTGATATTCTCGCACGAAACATAACTCCGATAGGTAGAAACGCACACTGAACCAAAATAAAATAATGCTCAAATAAAAGGTTATAAAGAATAGTATCATTGCATGTCAAAATTAATTTGGTTCAACGAGCGCTTCTTAGAAAGAATATAATTCAAAGATCCAAAAAACGACAAAAATCTAGAAAAAAAGCCAAAACACTCGATCTTTAAACTAAAATTTCTATAACTTAATATTTTATTTATCATGTAAATCTTATATTATCAGAAAATACATATCTTTAAGTACATAAAGAAACTGAACAATTGTCGGAATCCGAAACTTTTTTTTTTCGCGTATATGATGGGTGAAAAACAGCCCTTAACCCTTTGAACTTTGACGGTTGAATTTCTACCTCATAATTTTAATTCCGAAATGTCGCAATGGCACCGGATACCGGAATCGTGTACCAAATTTATTTGAAAAAGATTTAATGCATTTTTTCGTGTATATCGTAAATGGAATTTTTTCTTTGCAAAATACTGGTGCCAAATTTACATTTGGAATTTTAGAGAAATTTACCCACCAAAGCTCAAAGGGTTAAGGCGCAACACTGGTCACTGAAGAAGACCCGTATGATAATATAAAGTCTATGGGAGCGTTCTTTTCAATTTTAGTTTCAGATTTTTTTTTTTTTAATTACTTTAAATTTTTGAAAACCAGTTTAAACCAGTTCTGTAGTTGAAACTATCATAAAAATATATATATATAAGCAAAATCAAAAAAGTAAAAACTAGGGCGATTGTAGATCGTCCTCAGCTATCCTATGCAAAAAAAAATCATGTAAAAATATTAAAATTTGAGCGAGATATTTGAAAAGAACACTCCAATAGATTTTACATTATCATTCGGGTCTTTTTCAGTGGCTATCTGGGGCCTTATGAACCCAACTCCTTTCGAATGCAGGGGCAGACGAAGCGAAAACTGTGCAAGGGGAAAAGTTTCAATTTGTCGCCCCCTCTCCCAACTTTTTCTTGCGACAGGACAAAAAATGACATTGGTAGTATAAATTTGGCGCTTTCTAAATTCCCGCGCCCGCCCCTTTCGCACGGCGCTTTTCGAATGCGTATAAAAATTATTTAAAAAAAAACTATTTTTACTTTTATGTTTATTAAAACATATTAGCATAAGCAAGAAATATAATTTAAAAAAATTAAGTAACATACTTTTACTGTCTCATTTCCCTATTTTAATGACTGTTGTAACATATATATACACTGGTGGACAAAATTAAGAGATGGAAGGCATTTTTCCAAATATCTCGAGAAATACTGGATAAAAATAAATGAAAATTGGTATGGATATAGCTTATAGTATGAAAATAATATGTGCAAAGCAAAAATTAAAGTGCCATTCATTGGCAAGACTTGTTGGCAACAGACCAATGTGGACTGAAATTCATGATGAAAGATGGCAATGAAAGTGAGGCTTGTATGGTGTGTGGTCGTCTCTAGTAGGCTGTGTGGTCACCTCTGACAGATAGACAGTATGCACAACGAGTATGCATGCTGTTAATAAGAGAGTTAAGGATTGCTTGTGGAAGACTCTCTCGCTCTTCCACCAGAGCAATTTTTTAACTCCGGAATAGTTCTGGGTGGGGCTTGGCATCTCGCAATAGTCCTTCCAAGAGCATCCCAAGTATGTTCTATGGGGTTAAGGTCAGGAGATTTGGCTGGCCAATCCATTCGATGAATATCCTCGCTTTCCAGATACTCCTCAACGGACGTCTACAGCGACACAACTGTCTAGGAACCTTGCTGTTGCCACAGGAATAGTAATTTCAAGGATGAATATTGCCAGGAGGCTCAGTAAAACAGGGTTGTATGCCGGGAGGCCCGCTATTTGCATCCCACTCACTCTTTTCCACAAAAGAGAGCGTGCACAATGGTGCAGACAGCGTCAGCACTGGTCACAGTTCCAGTAGGCTAATGTTCTGTTCACAGATGAGTCCAGATTCAGTCTTTAATCTGATTCTCGTCGAATATTCATATGGAGGGAACCTGGGACCCGATATCATCCCAGTAACATCATGGAAAGGAACCATTATGCTGGGGAAGGACTGATGGTTTGGGCAGGGTCATGCAAGATACCCGCACACCGCTCCATGTGTTTGACACTGGTTCCGTGAATGCCCAGAGGTACAGGCAGGAGATCCTACAATCCTACGAGCGTCTTTTCAGGGGGTCTGTTGGCCCTGAATTCGTTTTTATGGACGACAATGCCCGACCACATAGGGCTCGTCTGGTTAAAGAGTATCTGGAAAGCGAGGATATTCATCGAATGGATTGGCCAGCCATATATCCTGACCTTAACCCCATTGAACATGCTTGGGATGCTCTTGGAAGGGCTGTTGCTAGACGCCAACCCCCACCCAGAACCATTCCGGAGTTAAAAATTGCTCTGTTGGAAGAGTGGGAGAGTCTTCCACAAGCAATCCCTAACTCTCTTATTAACAGCATGCACACTCGTTGTGCATACTGTCTATCTGTCAGAGGTGACCACACACCCTACTAGAGGCGACCACACCCCATACAAGCCTCACTTTCATTGCCATTTTTCATCATGAATTTCAGTCCACATTGAACTGTTGCCAATAACTCTTGCTAATGAATGGCACAGGAATACCTTTAATTTTTGCTTTGCACATATTAGTGTCATACAATAAGTTATATCCATATCAATTTTTATTTATTTTTATCCAATATTTCTCGAGATATTTGGGAAAATGCCTTCCATCTCTTAATTTTGTCCACCAGTGTAGTTTAAACTATATTGTTGCTATGATTTAACAAGCATGGTTTGATGCGAAATTGTGTTTCGGTAAAGAGATTTAAAGCAACAAATTCTTTATTCATCATGAGGACAATGACAATTTTTTAAAAACATGAACATAAAATCAAAAAACAGACAAAAATTTAACTTCTATGACAAGTTCTGGACGGTAGAGTTCCAGCTCACGAAAGATTCTTAAGTACTCTTTTAGGTTTTAATTAATTTATGTCTCTTGTAAATACTTTTTTCTATAAAGAATAATAATTTTTCTTAAAAGTTACTTCTTGCAATGTGAGAAAAATGAAAATTTACTTATGGACCAGGAAGCGGCAGCACAGGCAATCACCTCATCAAGATCATGGCCGAAATTCAAGAATAAGTTAAAATTTAATTTGCATATTAAAGCGCAATCGGTCTGCCAAGTCATATCTTGGTGGAAAATACCTAAAAATCCAATTTTAGCTGCTGACATGTAAGTTTACCATTCTGATTTTCTGCTCCCAGTCCTCCATGTTTTCATTCCTTTTTTGTGAGGGAAATCACAATGGTAGACCCGCGACTCAACTGTTTAAATACTGTTTACAGGAGTTTTCCACCAAGATGTGATTTAGCAGACCGATTGCGTTTTATGCGTTAATATGCGGATCGAATTTTAACTAATTCTTGAATTTCAGTCGTTAACTCGATGAGGTGATTGTCTGTGTTGCCGCTACCCAGTCTATTAATTACGTATCAAATTCCAGGCACTAGCTTTGGCCCTCTCTGCCATTTCCACTCCCTATCCTGTGAACGTGATGTTGAGAAATTCAGTTTCAATTTCTGTTTGGAACCAGGGCAATAATTCTAGTAGGTGATCCACAAGCTTCTTTAATTCTCATAGGAAATACGAAGAGAAAAGCCCCGGATGCTGGCAGCATGTGTAGATTTGCCACATTTTCCAGTCCATATATGTTAGCACGGAATAATGCTTGGTGAGCTTTGCGATGTACAGCTTGACCGTTGTCCAATGATGTGGTGTCTATGCCAAGACCATAAATCCTTCTATTTTTCGATACCCATTCGGCAGCTTCTGGTGATACACCTGTTAGAAATGTAACCATAGATATAACACATTCCAATTATCATTAATCCTTTCGGGTCTGGTGTACTATTAATAGTACATGACTTTTAATTGGGAATTATTTTGTTTAAAGATATACGGGGTGATCCAAAAGTCAGGACGAACTTTAAAAACGAATAATTCGAAAACAAATCAAGACACAAAGATACAGTTTGAACCAAACGGATGAAAAAGAAACTAATTTTGTGTGGCTATGAAAAAAATTGTTCCATTGGCGACCAACAGATGGTGCTGTCGGATTTCTGAATTGCAAGCGGACAGGCACTCCAAATAGTCACCTTTATGCAAGATGGAGCACCACATCATATTGCTCTGCCTGTGTAACGCCTACTATGCTCATTATTTAGGGGGAGGATTGCATTATCAGTCACTACTTTAATCACGCATGGCCTCCAAGATCTCCCGATCTGACATCCTGGGACTTTTGGTTGTGGAGATTATTGAAGTCAAAAGTGTACCGCGACCAACCGGCATCACTAGCAGCACTGAAAGATGCCATTCGCCAAAATGTGTCTGCCATAACTCAAGAAATGTTACTCTATGTTGTGAACGGTGAGGTGCCTCGTCTCACAGCTGTACTTCTGAATGATGAACAGCACATTGAACATTTACTGTAGTACTAATTAACTGAATTAAGCGGAATTGTAAGTTGTCAACATTTTTTTCATTTGTAAATCAGCTTTTGGTGCAATAAATCACCATAGCGCCATCTGTTGGTCGCCAACAGAGCTATTTTTTCGTTGCCACACAAAACCTGGTTTCTTTTACATCCTTTTGATGCAAACCGTATCTATGTATCTTGATTCGTTTTCGAATTATTCATTTTTAAAGTTCGTCCTGACTTTTGGATCACCCGGTACTTTTGCTACTATTTATATATAGTAATGTTTGTATATGTCTATACATTTACTACATGACTGTATTTACATTTAGGCATTTAATAATAATCTATATATTTAAAACACCTGGCTGTTTTTTTGGTCATCAGCCCTGAGCTTTCTACTGGCCCGATTTTGATCATTATTTTTTAAAATGAAAGCTGTTTATGTGTAGATGTGCCCATTCTGGCTAATTTTTAATTTATTTCAATTTTTAAATTTTATTTTCAATTTTAAAAGCTTTTTCATGACATTTCTTCAAAACAGTGGCAACAGGTTAAGCTTTTCTCAAAATTTATTTTGTTTCATTATTTTCCACCTATCAGGAGCTGATCTCATCGGTGAATGTATAATCGCATTTCAAAAAAAAAAAAAAAGAAAAAAAAAAGGGGGGGGGGGTTTGTAAAATTTAATCATAATAAAATGATTGCACATAGTTATTCCGTGCAATACACAGATTATTTACTGAGTAATATTATTAAGTGTTATGTAAGTAAAATAACAGAAGATAAACTTTAATAAAATATAATATCTAAAGTGAAATTTTGTCGATGGAGAAAATGTCGTCATACAGAAACCAGATAAATTTATTCCATAAATATAATATACATTGTTATAGCTGTGTCAGTGATGATGTCATATTCACAGACTTTAATTCCTGCATGTAAATAAAGTGAACTTCTACTAATTTAAAGGTCCGTGGTGTGCACAAATGAAAATATTTCTATAAACTGCGCCATTTCTATTTAATTATAATGAATAATAAAATATATCTAAAGTGAAATTTTGTCAATGGAGAAAATGTCGTCATACAGAAACTAGATAAATTTATTCCATGAATATAATATACATTGCTATAGCTGTGTCAGTGATGATGTCATATTCACTGACTTTAATTCCTGCATCTAAATAAAGTGAACTTCTATTAATTTAAAGGTTCGTGGTGTGCACAAATGAAAATATTTCTATAAACTGCGCCATTTCTATTTAATTATAATGAATATTTTATGAAACTAAAGAATTCTTAAATAACTGCATAAATCACGCTTTTATTTAAGAAAAGATGAGTATTTCTGAAGGTGTAAATGATGTCATATTAGAAAAAAAAAAAAGAACAAAACCTGTGATATGCCAGTATTACTATATTTTTATCTATACTAATATTATAAAGAGGAAAGATTTGATTGTTTGTTTGTTTGTTTGTTTAAATTGAATAGGCTCCGAAACTACTTGACGGTTTTGAAAAATTCTTTCACCGTTGGAAAGCTACACTATTTCCGGTGAACATAGGCTAATTTTTAATTGATTTATTCAAATATTTTCCTTAATAATTCAAATTTTCATTATTTTTCATACAGAATCAATTAAAATTTTTCCGATAAAAAATAACCATTTTCTTTCCCGTTGCCAAAAAAAATCAAAATATGGAAAATAATTTCTCCTCGGCAATTAATTTTCAGTTGAACAGTATCCACGTGAAAAATTAAAATAAAAAAATTCAAAGGAAAATAAATATGACGTCATTTATTATATTATCGGAAGTTTTGTTTGCACAGATATCATATACACACCGAGGTAACTAATGGACACTAAATTAATGTTATTTTGCCTGGCATGGCAACCCGACTATTGTTATTTAATTATTAATAAAATGTTTTTTTATTTCCTTTCTCTTCTTTAAAATTATGTAAACTGTTTTGTTCTATACTTATTATTTAAATAGTAATTGTTATTATTTTTTAAATAATAGAAAATAATTTAAATATATATATGAAACTGGTATTCGAAAACGATTTTTCCGCCAAATTAGTCAAAAATTATCGATCATATAATTATCGATCTATCCTAACTAATATTATAAATCGGAAAGTGAGTTTGTTTGTTTATTTGTTTGTTTGTTTGTTTGTTTGTTTGTTTGTTCCGCTTTCACGCCGTAACTACTGAACCGATTGCTTTGAAATTTTGCAGACGTAAAGTTAGAAGTCCGGATTAAATAATAGGGTAATTTTTATTTATTTTATTCAAATATTTTCCTTAATAATTCAAAATTTAATTATTTTTCATACAAAATGAATAGGCATTTTTCAGATAAAATTTAACCATTTTCCTTTCCTGTTGCCAAGAAAATAAAAAAATGGAATAATTTTTCAGCGGCAATGAATTTTTAATAGAAAACTTCCACGCGAAAAACTATAATAAAATAATTTAAAAGAAAATAAATATGACGTCATGTTTGAAATAAAAATAAAAGGTGTATTTTTTATAATACATTTAACAAGGATATTTGTTTAGTTAATGGGAATTTTTGTGTAAAATATGGTGACATAAATTAAAAGTAAAAAGAATGAAAAAGAATTATATTTTTAATAAAATGGTTCACTCATGAAAATGTGACGTCATGGTTGAAATAAAACAGGTACATTATAGCAGTCGTTAAAAATACAAGGGGTATGAATATCAGCGAGATAAATAATGACGTCATATTTAAAATGAATCAGAAATATTTTTTACTCATACAAATTAATAAGTTATAAGTTACATACAAATGAATATTTTTATTCAAAACTCATAATTATCAATGGAATAAATTTTTTGTGGGGAAAAGGTGGAAAATAAAATCACTGATTAATATATTTTTGGCTCGATTTTTTAACACTTTCGAACAAAGTTGAAAAGTTATTATGCTTTCGGTTTGTCTGTCTGTCTGGTCGCTTTCCAACTTTCGTAAATATACTCCGATTTCCATGAAATTTTTGGACATTATTAACGTTTACCTAGCACGAATACCTATTGAAAATGAAGTTTTTACCATGATTAGTTTATTTACAGGGATAGTCAAAGCATTTCCTTATATTACGGCATTATGGGGAAAAATCGTTTTAATTAAATTTAATGATGTTACAGCCTGTAGAACATATTCAAATTTATATGCATTTACAAAGTGCACTAAAATATGCATTTTGTAAAGTATGTAGTGAAAAGGGCACTTACTATTCATTTACAGGGTCAGACAGAATTCCATTGCATAGGAATATAGGGAGGAACAGTTTCCGACATATTTTAATTATGGTAAACGATTTCATGTATAATCAAATTGATATAAGTTGCTGAGGCTTAATGTAAGTTATTTCATGCATAATACGAAGTGCATAGCATTTACAGGGACACACAAAAGATTTCAAATATTATATATTCTATCCGAAGTACTGTGTATCATGGATGATGACTGTTGCATGGATGAAATGCATTTTGAATTATGATATGTGCTTTTAAGTTTCGCTAAATGTATGCATATTAAATGGAGAGTATAAATGGTAATAGTATAAATAGTTAAATTTAGATATACAGGGTTACACGAAAGATCTCGGAAAGGTTACTGAATATGAGCGTAATTTACTTAACCCCTTGAAGGGCACCGGTATATTATATATACCACTTAATTTTAATTTCCTTATGCCACATTGGCACCGGAAATTTAGTATTAAAATTTACTTTTTACAATGTACGCGAAAAATAGCTTTTACTTTCAATCATATAAATTTGTTTGTGAATCCTGGTGTTAATCATTCACTTGAACATTTTAGGAATAGAGGTGCTTTGCCCCTCAAGGGGTTAAAGGTGGTTTTTAAATAAAATATGCATTTTTATTTTGAACTGCATTTAGTAAACTAAGAAATGTTTGTAGTATATATATAAAATGATAAACAGGGTCCCGCAAAGAACTGGATACAAGGTTGTCTTCGGATGATAATTTCTGAAAATGTAATTTAGGTAGTAATAAGAAATATTTTTGTTTGAAATAAATTTTAGAAAGATACTTTCGTGTATTAAAGGCTCTTGGAAAACTACAGGGCTGAACAAAAGAATAAGAATGTTTCTATCTATTAGTATTAATCGCTGAAAGAAAAAATTTGACCAGCAAACAAATTAGCAACTAGGGATTATCAGAAGTTTTTTTACCATAAATTCGCGATAAAAAGCTAATTACACATGCTTTTCATCATCGAAATTTTTTGCTTGATTGATCAATTATTTCTTCTTTAAATGTTATGTGAACGAAGTCACGGGTAGCTGCTAGTCTTACATAATATCAAAAAAATAATTAAAATCATTTCATTGTACTAAGTTATTGTTTAAAAAAAAAATCTGCATTTCAGCAACAAATACAAAAATTTTATTCTTTTTAATAACAGATATATCGTTTTTTTCGTTGCCATAACAATAAAATTAATTTTTACAAGTTCATGGAGGCTACAAACCAATAAATAAATTTATTGCAAGCGCTGTAAATGTGTAGTGGGTTGGTTAGGCAGTTTAGTAAGTCCCTGTTTCTATTATAAATAAAATGTTTCATTGATATAATTATTGTATAGTTATCAAGCGATATTTAAACGGAGAAAAAATAAACTATGCAGATATTTTTGAATTCGTCTTCCGGGGTATAATATTAACTTCCTAAATAATTTGGCATTTAAATAATATTTAAAGTTTAGAAACCTCATTAAAAAAAGATTTGTAGCTGGAGTTAAGTCCAACATAATTTATGAGTTGTTTTCCTTATTTTTTGTTATTTTCTGAAGTTTGTGTATCTTCATCAAGAAAAGCTATGTTATCCCTATTTTAAGAGGTGGCAATTGTTTATGTCGCTCAGTATTTTACTGTCTATATAAGATTTATATGTATCATACCTAATATATATTCTTTTCCGCCGAGTTTCGACGGGTGCAGCTAGTAAATATTATTGTTATTTTCTAACTTCTCTTTGCGGCGTTTGCATTTCTTTTCTTTTAAACATATATTTCACTCTTTAAATTTTAAATAAAAGTTACTTTCCTGAAAGAATCCTGTGTAATAAAGTGCAAAAAGTATTCGAAAGTTGTAACATAAGTTAAATCTTATTGTAATACAATATTTTCTAAACATCTCCAAAAATTCTTCCTTAGCCTATTGTCACAGGAATATTAATTGAATAGTATGCAAAGCAACAATATTCGTTATCTTTCAGATAATGAAATATTCGTTAATTATTAATTAATTAATTTGGATTGCTAGAGTTAATGCTATTAACGTAAAAGTAATTTTTTCTAAAAATTGTAAAAAAAATCCGGACCCGAAAGGGTTAAGAAGAATTGAAGCAAAAGGAAATGAAATAAAAAAGTGCAGCATATTCTTGTTATTTAACAAATATTGTTAAACACACCCATATATATATATATATATATATATAACCATTAGATAATACTACAAATCAACATCAATTACTGTAAAAATTAGTAAATGCCAAATTATATCATACAGAGGAGTTGTCAGGATTAGAAATAAAATTGGAAATGTGGTATTTAGCTCGTTATCAAGGGTAATACTAAATAGCCACATTAATTGCGATTAATTTCTGAATGGAAATCAGGATAGACCTAAAAATAATTTCCATATTGCCCGATTAATCGCAAATGAGAACTCATTTCAAAGAAAAATATTAGAAAAATAATAAGACCATAATAGAATTATCAATATAATAATTGCAATAGAAAAACTATTTCAAAGAAAAAATATTAGAAAAATAATTAAACTGTAATTGAATATTGATAGAGATAACTTACAATTATCAATCGCAACCATAATTTCCATGGAGAACAGGAAAAAGAAAATAATAATATAATTGAATTAACATTGATTAAATTAAATTGAAAAATCATGTCAAATGGAAATAAATAGACAAATTAAATTATATAATAGGTTAACTTACAAATATAAATTTCGACCATGTGATAGCAATACAATTTTGCATTCAGTCACATTAGACAGTTAATGTGCAAGTTAAAGTAGTAAAATAGTTTTTATTAATAATAGATATTTAAAAAACTATTATCAAAAATAATTAATTACAAAACATAAGTAGACCAAAAATTATATATATACAGGGTGTTTCGCTACCAGACCGACAAACTTTGAGGGGTGATAGTAGACATGAAGACAAACATTATTAAATAGGAAACCATGGGGCGCAAACGTCTTCTATAGAAGATAGGGGCCATTAAAGTTTAAGGTCCAAAATTTCAAACGATGATAAAAAACGGAAAAAAGGGTCGATTCGTTTGCGGTTTTCACTAAAATCATTCTTTATATCACGATTTTTTTAGAAA
Organism: Maratus speculifer; assembly: GCA_964019185.1. NCBI lineage: Eukaryota > Metazoa > Arthropoda > Arachnida > Araneae > Salticidae > Maratus > Maratus speculifer. The sequence continues at coordinate 252,647,577 of OZ025298.1, forward strand.
AAAGTTTTAAAGATTACGTTTGAAAATTGTCGATAGAGGGCGCTTTAGACTTTAGAGTGACAAACAATTTTTTTTACCGTTATTTTGTGCATGGGGTTGAAATTATTCTAAAGTTTAGACCCAAATATAATAATAATAAATATATATATATATAATAATATATATATAAATACCCAAATATAATAATTAGTAAATTTTAAGTCCAAAATCGGAAACATTGGGATCGGGTAACTAGCGAAAATTGAACTGTGAACAAAGGGGAAGATTTTAAACGTTCATAAATATTGGACAAATTAATCAATTTAGCTGCGGTTTGCGTGTAAGTCATTAATTTGGTAATTATTTTATTCAAAATGACGTACAGTTTTGGTGTCCTCATTTTTTGATAGAGGGCGCTTCCGACACATCTCTGACATTTCAATGGCATTACTCCTGGGTGTTTTACTACCACACCAACATACTTCCAGGAAGTGTTGGCGATACAAAGACGACTCTGAATCACATAGGAATGTAACGTTGGAAATGCCTTTTTTGATTGATCTTTTTTGCGAGTTACGGATAAAGGAAGCAGAGAAAAGAAAACAGGAACATCAGAGAAAGAGCAACATGTGTCAAAGTGACAGAAAACAGTTTTTTTAAAATGTGTTACTACAAAAGGTGTCCGAAATTACGACCAGAAGTAGTCCGGCATGCTTGACAGCGGCGTCGCGTGGAATTCCTCACGCTTTGAAAGATTCCTGGCATCTCTGATAGTTTTCTGGCAGCTACAGAAATACCAGCTGCGAGATCTTGAACTGATGGTACGGGATTTTTTACCTATTCCTTGATAACTTAATCCAAAATTGTTAAGAAATATAATCTTTTCACGGGTAGCAACAGACAGTTCACACGTTTTCGGTGCCGTTAGAATAAAAACTCCCCAGAATCCCTGCTCCAGTTAATATATTACCTGATTTTAAAGAGCGGGACTAATGTACTGCGGGACTGATATGCTAAACATTTCCATAATGTTCACGTTTAATGACTTTTTTAACAGTCAATGCTTCGTGTGAAAATACTTTTTAGGTATGAAAAAATATTAATTTATTTTTTTAAATGTGCAATATTACTGTTTAAGGAAACGGGTAGTTATTTTTATTTTCTTCTTATTTAAATAAATGAATAATTAACAGAATAGTATCAAATTTGCTTTCTATGGTTACTTATACAAAAAATCGTCTGCGTGCAAATACTTTTTTTGCTCATTGTATATAACGATAAACAGGCTACATATTATAAAATTATAATAATCATAAGGAAAAATGACAGTTTCAATCCTTTAATAGTTTCTGTAAATTTTCTTTATATAATACAGAAGACTAGCATACCCAGCCCGCTTCGCCGGGCTTAATTTGAAGGTTTATTTAATAATTTATGTGTATGGTACGCTTCTCTCTCAGCTCGCGACGGATCCCCCGGTGACTCTCCCCGGACCATCGGCACTCCACGTGCGTCGGGTGAGCGTCAGAACAAACTTTCAGCATATACATATGGGTGGTTGTACTTGAATGCACAGACCTGCGCGTTTTTTTCTATCTTGCTTTTATACCTCTGGACCGAGTTGGCGCATTGCCAAGATTTGCTTCCTCTGGACCGAGTTGGCGCATTGCCAAGATTTGCTTTCGCCTGTGCCTCAATTATCCTCAGAATTCCTTTTATATATATAGATTTCAACATAATGATGTCTAATAACTCAGTAACTGTAAGTATAAAAACAGTACAATATAATAACAGTAACAGAGGTTTTGTGCAGTTACAAACTATTGACACTTTAGAAGTGTTCGTACTTTATCTAATCAAATGATATACTGGAAAATATGCACAGATGACTCGCACTAACAATTATCTCAATGAAAAATAGCCAATAGCATCAAATTCTTGCCAAATTAGGCGAAATATATAACGAAATAGAGCCAAATTTGTTAATATATCGTATCAATGCTGAAATTTGGCGATAAAAAATGTTTCGTTTATTCTGACGTCAAAATGATGCATTATGCATTCTACACATATCTATTATATGTATGATGCAAATGTATTATGTATTAAATGCATATGTGTAATATGTATGATGCATATGCATAACGTTCATTAACATCATTAAAACGCATTTTAAGGAATGGTGCTCCATAAATAATAGCAGATGTTAGCTAAATTGATTAGAATGCTATTGAGTTTAGAATTCCTAAATTTATAAGACAGAGAGGTGGCTGCACACACCATCACCTCATAGAATTTACTCCTGAAATTTTAGAATTAGTCAAAACTAGATAGCATACTAAAATGCAACGGATTAACCAAGTTATATCTTGGTGGAAACTACCTAAAAGACCTAATTTTAGTGGTTGACTGACAGGTTTATTATTGTGTTTTCTGCATCGAAAATTCTGAAAACATTCAGGAATGGGTGCAAGAAAACACAATGGAAAACGTACCAAAAAAATCCCCACTAAAACCGGGTCTGTAAGTGGTTTCCACAAAGATATGACTTGGCAGTCCAGACATTTTAAATTGCTAATTTAGTTGTAATTAATACTAAAATATCAATCGTCAACTCTATGAGGTGATGGTCTGTGCAGATGCCTTCTGGTTTTTAATAACATTTGTTTTAAGGAAGTAAAAGATAGGAAGATGGACAGATAAACTGAAACATTTGCTTTATCAATATTTTTGTAACAGTATATAAAAATTCATTCAGCTGAAAAAACAGTGAGGCAATTGAGAGCTAAATATATCTTGAAAATAACTTAATCATCAGTTGAAGCTAATATACAATCGGCTTTTTTTAAAAATAAGAAATACATATTTGGAAAACGTTTGACGACCCACTTGTACGTCGTTTCCACACTTTTGTATTTGCTGTTTATAAAAGAGACAGACTTCAGCAACGTATTTCTCATAACTTTCTTCTCTGAATTAAAGTTACAAACTCTGTCTATTGCTGCTAATATTGCTATGCGCTCAGTTCTCAGAGCATTTAGTAGCCGGTATTTGGATCTTCTCCTCTATTATATATAAATTAAAGTTTACCACATACAAACCTGTAAATTACTATTTTAAAAAAAAACCCTGCTAGACATTAGATAGTATGTTACCTGGGAAATGAAGAGTACTGGTGTCCATCGGCGTGTCGCTTCCAAGAAAATCATTTTCGTTACCCCATTTGTCACCCCATCCGCTATTAACTAGTACGATAGTACCATCAAGGCTCTTATTCGTCTTCTTTTCCCAGCCGATCAAGTCCTCCACTTCCAAATTTGCATCTTTGTCGTCTTTACTCCTGCTGCTGATGTCTACTAAAGCTGCCGGAGCCATAAAACGCCCTAACGGTATTTGTTCGAGTGTCCATTGTCCTTTCATAATATGACAAGGAGCATCTATATGAGTTCCAACATGTATAGCTCCGCTGTAATCTTCAGTCTGTAGCCTATTGAAGAATATAAAAAAAGTCATTGGCATTTATTTTGTTATTAAAAAATCATTAATTCTTATTGTAGCGTTTGGTACATCCTGAAAAATCTATTTGAATTCAATCCCAAACTTTATTTGCATCCAACAAAGTCATTTTTTAACGATTGAAATACATCTCTATTCAACACCGGTACTAATTCACCTTCTCCATATTTTTATTATATGATAATTTATAAGCTTATTTCTTTATTTTTCATTTAATTTATACATTTATTTTTTTATAATTGTATTGCCCGGTCGACTTTTCCCTTTTCCCGGAATTTTTGCTTCATATATCAATCATTGACTCTGCAAGAACTTTGTTTAGCAAAGTTTACTCTTGCTAAATCACTTATGCATTCCAGAAATCGACTCATCGTCTCCGATATGAATTAAGCGTAAGCATCGCTACTTGCGCACTTGCGTGGATATTCAAGAGCTTGGCATTGGTCATTGGTCAAACCCGAGGCTCGGCCAAGGGTGGCTACCAACTGCAAAGCCGCATTCGAAAGCAGCAGTAAGCCTATTCTCAAACGTAGACTGTTTGTTACTTGTAGACACATTCCTGCATTTATCTTAATCTTTAACTAATCTTACTGGTCTCACAAACCACTATTTTTTTTTATTCATTTATTCAATTTAACTTGCAGTTTTCAGTTTAACTACAAACACTACTAAAATTTTGTTTCGTTTGGAATTTTAGTGCTATCACCAGAGACGTTTAAATAGAAAATGTCAATTATAATAGTCTTGTACAAAAAAGTTTAGTACAAAAATACCATCATGTGAGTTAATCATGCCTTTTATTCAGCTTTCGATGTTGCGGTCTCACAGACCACTTTACACTAATCATGTCACGATTTCTGCCACATCACTTAAAGGTAAACACGTAAAATCAACAGATGTTCTGTTCGCAGATGCAAATGAATCGAATAGCATTTCTTTTTTCATTTTTAAAAGCAAATTTGCTTTGTTGCCAAGTTGAATGACTTTTTAAAAAAAACTTTGTATTTTATGAACTATGTAAGACTAAAAATGATAACAGACTATTTTGATATAAAGAGTAAGTTAAAAAACAAGTGGGAAAGTTTGATGAGAAACAGCAAAGAGGATTTTACTGAATATCCCTTTTAAAATTCTTTATCATTCAATTAATAAATCTAAATTGTTAATTTATAATTATTAAACCATAGATGGTAGCACTAATAAATATATTTTAAAAGTAATTATAAAAGGAAGTTATTATTTAATCAAAAAAAATGTTCAAGTCAAATTTTTTAATATAAAACTCAAAATTTCGATATTTTTAAATTCCGAAATTATAAAAAAATTAGCGGAGATATTGAAAAGAAATAAATCTCTGAAAAAAATATTTAAACGAAGTTTAAAATGCTGAAATTTCTCAAGAATTTAGTAGAAGTCCAAATAAGCAAAAAATAAATTGTTTAAACAAAATTTAAAATTTTAAAAAAAATGTATCTGAGAATTTCATAAATAAATAAATATCAAATGCCATTAAAAAATAGAACTAATTTACTAAAATACCTATCTTTTTTATTTATAATTATGTTAATTTCTTTTGTAATTCTTAAGGTGTGGGTAATGACGCAAAAGATTTGCAGTACCTCTTAAATTTGCAAATATATACCAAATATTGTATACGAAACATAGTTTTTTCTTTTAAAAATGTTTCTATTAATAAAAACAGCTTTTAAATTTGTATGTATACATACTTAAAAGCTTTATTTTGCTTCATAACATACCAATAGGTGAGCAGAAGGTTGTGACCAAATTTTATTTCAATATCTTAAAAACATTTTATGAAATGAGATTTCTTTTAAATGTAAACTATGAAAAACGCAGTTTATAGAAAACGCAAATTCTGATTTTAATATAGGGTTACGTGGGGCCACTGGGCCGTGATTTTACAATGCGGCTATGGAGATTTCAGTAATTCAGCTTCCAAAAGCTAATGTTCATTTGAATTAAAGTTTGGACCTCTGTAAATGTGTTCTACTAAGTTCACTCTATCAGACGAAAATTTTAAAAATTAAATTTTAGTGTCTAAAAATAAGAAATATGTGTGTTTAACTTTGCTTTCTTCCTGGCTCCAGTTGCCCCATAAAAGGGGAGCAACTGGACCAAGAGTGTCTGTGATAAACACACGTTTGTGTTTTTAATATGGTGCATCAGATCCCATTTGAGAAAGTGTAAAAAACTTTAAACTAGTTGGATGTGCCATGTCCAAAACTTTCTTCTATCTCATACGTATATTTTATTATTTCAAAATTTAGTTACACATATTAATGAATTAATATTATTAATTGAATATTATACCAACTATGATTTTCATCTTAAATTTCTGTTTCAGTTAATTAATCGGAGTAAAAACGAGTTTCCGTATCTGCAGGAGCCGATGAACAGTAGAACGGTAAGCAGATTTTTTTCAAATTCAGGAAGGATCTACTCGCCATACCCCGAAAAAATTAAACACAAAAAATTTTGTTCAGTTCGATGCATAACATCAAACACTTTTAAATGGTAAAATAAATAAAAATGGTACAGAAATAACGATTATAGCGCCTCCTTCCTGAATTTTTTCAAATTCAGGAAGGATCTGCTGACCATAGCCAAACACTTTTACAAAAAATTTCATTCAATTCTATGCATAACTTCATCCACTTTTCTGTGGTAAAGTAATGAAGATGGCACAAAAATTACTATTGCAGCGCCCCCTTCCGGCGGATTTTTTTTCAAATTCAGGGTGGACCAACTAGCCATAGCCGAACACTTACACAAAAAATTTCATTTGATTCGATGCATAACTTCACACACTTTTAGTCGGTACAATATTGAAAATGGCACAACAATGGCTGTAGCAGTACCCCCTTCCGACAGATTTTTTTCAAATTCAAGGAGGACGAACTAGCCATAAGCATACACTTACAGAAAAAATTTGGTTCAAGTCGATGCATAACTTTATACATTTTTAGTCGGTACAATACTGAAAATGGCACAAAAATTGTTATTGCAGCGCCCCCCTCCTGCGGAATGTTTCAAAATTGAAGAAGAACCTGCTTGCCACAGCCAAAAATATTCAAAAAAAATTTCGTTCAATTCTATGGATATCTTCATACACTTTTTGATGGTAGAATAGCGATATACGGACACATACAGGCACACGGACAAACAGCCATTTTGTAAAAAGATGTTTTTTGGAATCTCTGGCCCCTAAAACGTGTAAATCCATCGAAAACCGAAAGTCGAAAAAAATTTCAACTACAATACTTTCTTCTATTGAAGATAGAAGAAAGTAAAAAAATAAATCAGACAGATCATGTAAACTTTACACCAACTAAATATGTAAGGGAAAGCTTTGCTGTCAAGTTGTCTAGAAATAGCTCCTTGTAGTCTTGGGTAAATTTTGTAATCGTATAGCTCATAATGTTTGTCTGCAGAAACAAACAAATTTTAGCTGTCATTCAACGAATCGTTTGAGTCTGAACCGCGTTTGAGCATCCGAAGTATGTTACAGCCTATGGACTATATTTAAACCGACTTGTACTTTTATGTTTCCAAAAAAAGTTTAATTTATTTTCCTTTTAAGAAAATATATCAGTTTTAACTGACATCACATCATAGCAATCAACCTAACACCTTTTGCTTGTCCGTCGGTTTTGTAGAGTTTTCTCCACTTTGATTGGTTAACCCTTTAAGCGTCCTAACAAGGTTTTTTTTGTCACGTAACATTTGGAATCAGAGGCTAATTTAAACCAAAATCGTTACAGATAGTCGTATAAGATATAAATAAATATGTAAGGTTACCAAATGAAAATTCTCATGACAATACTTTTCATAGCTACTATATTATGAATCGGTTAACATGAATGGAAAATTTTGCAGGACGCTTAAAGGGTTAATATTGGCTAAAAAATCTGTAATTTTTGTCGATTAGTGAAAAATAGGCGGGCAATTTGTTGAGACCTTTCTATTATGGAGCAAACTTAATAAAAACCGAGTACAAATATAAAAGAGAAAAGTATAAATTACATAAATTTTCTATGCGTATAAATAAATAATAAGTAAGTAAATAAGTAAATAAGTAAAATAAGTAAATTACGAGAAATAAATACATAATTTAAAAACAAATTGCAAATAATAATAATAATAGTAAAAATATAAAACGAATCCAAATGCACTAGAGATTTTTTTTAATGATAATATATGCAAACATAAAAAACAGGAAGAAATAAAAAAATACATTAATTTTAATTAAAAATAATAATTATTATATTACATGGCTAAAATGAACAAATTTTTCCAAGTTTCAGATTTTTCAAAAACAATGGCCTCGCGATTGAGATAAATAGCTAAAATTTCAAAAAAGTTCAATTCTGACAAAGCGATATTGGTATTGAAAATAATTTTTGAATTTTTAATATTAAAACTAAGACCTGAATTTCCAGAATATTTGGCAATAGAAGATTTACAAACTTCTAAGTTATACATATAACAAGAGTGTTCTTTTAAACGGATTTTGAGATTTATTTTGATTAATTTAAGATAAATATAGAATAAATATGTCCAATATAAGAAAAATTTTCATTCAATTTTCTTTCAATTTTCATTTTCAAAGTGAATATTCACCTGCTTGGTAATTTAGAAAGACATTAATTCATCTGTTTCGACATCGAGTACAGGCTAACATTCAATCACATTTTTACATTTATATAATATTAATACGATATTAATCAAGAACTTGTAAAGTCAATATTAAATGATTTTATTTATGCGTTGTAACAGTGACGAGTTAAATGTAGTGGTGTCTTCTAACAGACGAATAAGAAATTTTTATTCAAACATACAGAGAAATATTATATTTATATATAAAAATATATAATAAAAATATAATAATAAAAATGTATTAACATTATATTTTTTTTATTATATGGGTCCTTGTAAAATTACTGTGTGAGATATTTAACTCAGCAAGATTCAGCAGAAACATAGTAACTTTTTAAAAAAAATAAGATTGGGTTTCAATATTCTTTAAAAATTTCAATAACATATAGATTAGGGATGGGACGAATAGCGATTTGGCCGAATAGCCGAATACCGAATATTCGGCCAAATTTTAGGCCGAATACCGAATATTCGGCCGGCCGAATAGTAAAATTTTTTTTCCAATCAAGAACATAAATTTTGGTTATATATAATTTAAAAAATAGGAGCTCATTAATAATGATTACTCTTAAATGTGCTTTTAAATGTATTTTTAAATTTGAAAAACTTATTTTAACAAAAATAATTATGAAATTGCATAATATCCTTTATTCTAATGTACATCAAATTGATTTTCAGTAAGTTAAGATGGGAAAATATTTCCATTAAAATATGAAGAATGTACTTCACTTTTATCAATTGATACTTCTTGTATCCAAAATCAATAACATTCTTAATCTCTCTCTATCTCAGAACTCACATGGACATATTTTCTGAAATAATCTTTAATGAAGTAAATTTGATCATTTAGAGTTTGTGTCCCTAGTGATAAGCAAATTTGTAAGAATGAGACTGTTCTGAAATCAGATGCTAAGCTTTAAATTACAAATTACGTTAAAGCAAAAGGTTATGCTTAAAGTAGAATGCATATGTTAACAAAATCTTTGACATTTGAATCGGCACATACAATATTCAACTTCAATATTCCACTTATTCAATAAGCATTAAAAGGATAGACAGAAAATTGATAACAACATGAAGGAAGGAAGATTAAATTAAAAATATATACATAATAACGTTACATATTTAAGTCAGTAATTATGCAAATAATTATTTAAAAGTGAAAACTATAGAATGAAAAAATTTTGTTGAGTATTTAGAATTTATATTAAAATATTTATATAATCATCTTCATAAAGCAAGTTGTGTCATCTAATGTGTATCGAGTTTGACACCAGTTCTGCTTTCAGATGTACCATTGTATTTGGAATGGTTATATATTATATTTAATTTTGAAAATGAATCTTCGTTAACACACCTAGTGAATAAATTTTTTCATTTCTTACTTTATAGAAAATAAGTTAATTTCATAAGAGCCTTTTTTTATATGTGCATGGAATTTGCAGACATTAATAAATATGCGAGCATTTTAGAATAAGGCAGTGTTTTTATATCTTGAATTGTAATATATCATTCTCTAATGATGCCATTTCCCGTACAATTAAATCTCCAGCTTGGGCAGCATTTTCTAGAATATCACTAACTTTTATAGGAAATACAGAAAGGCTGTATATTTTTTAGTATCTTAATAACTCTATATTTTCTAAGTAAGAGTGAGAATGACTTCATAAATGAAGTAGCCAATTTGGATTAGAGAAAAAAAATTGCAAGAATGAAATTCTTTAAATCCAAAATTTATTTGGCAAGATATCTTTCACTATTCGGCGAGATTTTAGCAATATTCGGCTACAGGTATTCGGCCGAAGTATTCGGTCAACAAGCCTTCAATATTCGGCCAACCGAATATTCGGCAAAAGGGCCGAATAGGCCGAATACCGAATAGTGGCCGAATATTCGTCCCATCCCTAATATAGATGACAGCTCTGACCCTTCCCCTCTCCCCAAAGGAATCGAGCAGCAAACAATGATATTGGTATTGAAAATAATTTTTGAATTTTTAATATTAAAACTAAGACCTGAATTTCCAGAATATTTGGCAATAGAAGATTTACAAACTTCTAAGTTATATGTATAACAAGAGTGTTCTTTTAAACGGATTTTGAGATTTATTTTGATTAATTTAAGATAAATATAGAATAAATATGTCCAATATAAGAAAAAATTTCATTCAATTTTCTTTCAATTTTCATTTTCAAAGTGAATATTCACCTGCTTGGTAATTTAGAAAGACATTAATTCATCTGTTTCGACATCGAGTATAGGCTAACATTCAATCACATTTTTACATTTATATAACATTACTACGATATTAATCAAGAACTTGTAAAGTCAATATTAAATGATTTTATTTATGCGTTGTAACAGTGACGAGTTAAATGTAGTGGTGTCTTCGTACAGACGAATAAGAAATTTTTATTCAAACATACAGAGAAATATTATATTTATATATAAAAATATATAATAAAAATATAATAATAAAAATGTATTAACATTATATTTTTTTTATTATATGGGTCCTTGTAAAATTACTGTGTGAGATATTTAACTCAGCAAGATTCAGCAGAAACATAGTAACTTTAAAAAAAAAATAATAAGATTGGGTTTCAATAGTCTTTAAAAATTTCAATAACATATAGATGACAGCTCTGACCCTTCCCCTCTCCCCAAAGGAATCGAGCAGCAAACAATGAATTTGCTAAAGAAAAAAAGTCTCTCAACAAATTCAAACAAAATTTTTAACTTACCAATAACCTGCATCAGTAAAACCGCGATTGGTTATTACTAATTCAAAAGGTTTTAAGTGCGGATATCCTAAAGTTGTAGCATCAAAAGGATAAGTCAGATCCAGTAAATAACTCACATCTGTAGGGCGTATTTTAAGGAAATATCCCTTAGCCCTGGCCATCATAAAAAGGGCAGTGATTATTATTCCAAGAATTTTCATATTTCAACTTAGTGAATTGAATTTTGCAACTGGACGATGTAAGTTTCCTCACTTTTGTAAAATTATTTTTATCTTTAAAAAAATATGTTATATCTCATGTTTTCAAATCTTATGGTTTCACGAGCGACTTCTTCGGTAATATCGTTGTTTTATCAGCTGTTACCCGTGACTTCGTTCCTATAGGATTAAAAACGGAATCATTAGCAGGAAATCGGCAAAAAATTAGACGTTTATAGTACAGGGAAGAAAAACCTTTTAATTCTGTATAAAAAAAACATGGATTTTTTAAAAAAACTACTTGTTAACTCGAATAAAAAAAATTAATCATTATGGGCTAACATAATACTTACCATGCATGATAGAAACTATGAAAATAAAACATGTGTAAACTATTTACAAAATGTATTGCAATACCAAAATAAAATTTAAACATATATTTAATAAATGTGTTTTAATACATAATAATGCCCTATTATGGAATTGCGGGTACTACTCGATTATCCCGTCGCCAACTTACACTGCAGACCAAAAGTTTGAGACCACTTCAAAAAATCTTTTATTATCTATAAATACTCGAAAAACATTTGATAATATCTTGAAAACTATACCTGTACATCTTCTATAGTCCATGTGAAATGTTTAAAAAGTAAATTATTTTGTTTATTCCTCAAGAAATGGGTAAATAAATGCCATGTTTCCGAACATTAATAAATGCCGAGTATGATTATTCCAGAATTAGTTAAAACTCGATTCATATATTGAAACGCAGTCGGTCTGCCAAGTCACATCTTTGTGGAAAACATCTGAAAACCCAATTTCAGCGATTTACTCGTATGTTTATCATTCTGTTTTCCTGCGCCCAGTCATCCTTTTTTTCAACCTTAGGGTGCAGAAAAACACAATCATAAATCTACCGATCAACCACCAAAATATGACTTGGCCGATTGCATTTTAACATTCGAATAGAATTTTAACCATTTCTGGAATTTCAGCCATGAATTCGATGAGGTGATTGTCTGCTTTCACCTTCCGGTCTATATCTTAAAAGTAACCCAGTATGACAAATTTCCAGTTTCAAAGTCTCTTACATATCATAACTGTAGAACGTTTTTTCTTCTGCATTCTTGTAAATTTCTAATTTAAAAAAAAATAAACTTTTTTCTGTGCGCACGATTACATCTTAAATGTAGCAGCTATGTAAAATGTAAAGTTTTCATTCTTAACAATTTCATATAAATAGTAAATTTAACCGTTTTATACTTATTTTTCTTTTTTAAATTTACTGTTTTTGGAAATCAGTCTTGGAGAGCTTTCTTATTATAAAAGTAATCCCCATTTTAAATTTATAATTTAAATGGCCATTGTTGACGGCCATGTGATGGTTGAAAATGTTTTGTATTATTAAAATATTTCTAATGTATTTTAAATAGTTTAATATTACATAAATGCACCTGCAATTAATTCTAGTACATCTATTTGTGCTTTTTTATAAGATTTTTTTTAATTTTGATGTATTTCTGTAAAAATAGTATGTGTGATACTTCACTGAGAAAAATTTTGCAAAAACAAGGTGCTTGTTTTCAAATGATCATATTTTAATAATTTTTCAAAAAATTTACAAAGTACAACTTGCAACTACTTAAAAAAAAGAGAAAAAAAATCGGAAATTCCACGTTGAATGTTGTAAATTAGGTACGCAAATATTCAGATCTTGTTACAATAGCTGTTACTCTCTCATGCAAAAAAGCATGAATACAAATTTTTTTCGAATATACATACTGTAGAATCCGGTTATCCGAAAGATCTTAAAAATCCTTAAAGTCAGTCCCTTATTACCTCAAGAGCAAATTGGGGACTTTACCCATGGCCTCCTAACCTTAACCCCTTGGGGACGAGCGACACGTATACGTGCCGCAAAAAAGGCTTAAGAATCCTTGTTTATCCCCACCAGTAAAATTATACTGTAAAATTTGCCTTATTTAGTCAAAGCAATTTTTTTTTTTAATTCAATAAGGCAGAAATTTCTGTTTTTAAAAACCGGTGACAAAACATTAAAAATTTCGTAAAAGACTTCGGTCGCGAAGGGATTAAGGCAGTGGCGGAGCTACAATAAGTGACACCCTGGGCGGATGTTAATAGTGTCACCCCCACTTACCAGGGTGTCACCCCCGCCCCATCCGTCATATTTTTTTCAATCACAATTCTACGTTATTACAACAAATGACCATGCTATTCTTTATTTACCTTTTATTCTCCTGCATAAAAAAAAGCACAGGAGAGACTCATAACTTAACCCATAATCTGCATAAGTCAATGCGGTGTATACATGTAGAAGTCTTTCTTTTAAAGTTACTACCCATTCGTTAAATAGGTTCGTTTTTGTTCTCTGGTTGAAAAAATTCATATTCTCAAACAAAAGAAAATTAACTCTGTTGTGTCTTGCCCTAGAATTTTCATTTTATTTCAGAATTCTGTTCCAAAATCTTATAAGATTATATATACATAAATTTACAAAGAGATTGGATGTCACCCCTTAGAGGGTGACACCCGGGGCGGACCGTTCCCTCCGCCTCCGCTAGCTACGCCACTGGGTTAAGGGGCTCCCTTATTCATATATTAAATTTAAAAATATTTACTTTCTTTTTCCAATTCCAGCACTTCCATATGTTAAAAGTATTAAATTCATCTTTAAGTAATATAACAAATTGCTAATGTTATAGAAAATAATTTTGTTTTGTAATAAGGAAAAAAAGGTTACTTTTATTAAGGTATTTAATTTAGAATTGACGGAGTTAAGAATTTTCTTCTATTTATATCCAAGGTGCAAAAATCTTTATGCATTACACATACACATATGAATGACCATCAGTTCTATTTGAATAACATCGCAATAATTCGAAGAGGACCCCCCCCCCCTAATTTATATTTGCCCAGGGCCCCAAAGTAGTCATAATCGGAGCCCGCCTAAAGTCATTTTTAAATGCGAAAATTTTTATTGTCAACACTAACCGATGACAAATGACACCTTTCAACATACTTTGATTTGTGAGTACTATTTTATTTGTAAGTTTTAGATCAGATCATTTTTAATATATTGAAGAGTTGTTTTAATACTTATTAGCTTTAGAAATTAGAAGCAAAATAAGTAAAAATCAAAATTTTGAGAGTTATTATTGGACACTGCTAGAAATAGTGTTAAAAATGCATTCTTTTTGAAATAAATACATAGAATCAACTTACTTATTTGATCCTTACCGTAATTTCGGGAACTTTATTAGGTAGACACGTACGACGCGACGTTTCATTTTTTACAAAATATTTTTTGTGATTTTCTTCTTTTAAGGATAAATAAAAGAAGTCTTGTCAGATAAATTTTCACAGTGGTTAGAGTTTTATTTATTCACTTATTATAGCCTTTAAAACCGGTATTATTTCATTTAACTTGAGATGTGGGACTTCTTTTTACCGGCACATATATCGCCTCATTCATAACTTATAAAATGTACCATAAATTTGCTTTCCGCGACACATCTCTTTCTTCCCATGTTTAAAAAGTAAACTCCAACTACGTCACTTTCTGCGCTGACGTTCGATTTTAATCAATAAGTTATCGCCTTACTGTTAGAGCGACCTGTAATTTTGGTTTATTATTCAGGGTGTTCTGAATACTGTACTACAATATTTTTATTTCAATGATGGTCTAAATTACGATCACAGCTTTTCATCAAAAAAAGTTTTCACCATAAGTCTCTCGGATATTAGAAAACTCCTGTGGAGCCCGGTTATCCGAAAGTTCCTATGGAACCTCGGTTAACCGAAAATGCTTTGATCCCATTATTTTTGGATAACCGGGATTTTACTGTATATATTAGATTCAGCAATAAGGGAATAATAAGTATCCATCTTAAATGGACGTAATCACCATGGTAACATAGAATCATTACTTACCATCTGATATTATTGAATTAATTACGTATGATAGGATGCAATAGAATGAAAAAAATTTTATTAATATCTCTTTAAGTTTTGATTCGATTTTCATTAAAATTTGAAGTAACATGACAAAATTCTGGAACGATTATATAATATTAAATTTCAATTCATTCGGTTGAGTAGATTTTGCACTGTTATAGACATACGGACGGACTGGACGACGACTATAGGTGCTACGTATTTATGTAATTACGAACGCACTTAAAACTCGATATGGACACTAAGCAATGCAAATGCGAAAGAATTGTCTCTGAATAAATTAAGCTAAAATTTCTAACTTACCAATAGCCTGCGTCTGTAACACCACGATTGGTTATGGCTAATTGAAACGGCTTTAAGCCTGGATAACCTAAAGTTGTCGCATCAAAAGAATAGGTCAAATCCAGAAGATTACTCTCATTTATTATTGGACGAATTTTAAAGAATTCTTCAGCCTTAGCCCCTGACTTCATAAGAAGCGCAGTGATTATTATTCCGAAGATTTTCATGTTTCAACTTAGTGAACAAATTTTTGTAACAAGAAGATGAAAGTTTCATTACCCTTGAAAATTTGTTTCTATAGATAAGTATCTGCTTACGTTATCAGATGTGATGACTTCTCCAGAGACTTCTTCGGTAGTTTTATTACTTTATGGCATTAAAAATAATGTGCAAATGTCATGCTAAATGATAAAGTGCCAGAGAATACTAGAACAAATGCGTAAATAGCAATAATAAATCATTGTTGCTTACTTTTTCGATTTTCTGAATCATTATTGTTTCTTGAAAAAAAAAATTGTCATTAAATAATTTGAAAGATAAGAATATTATAGGTATAAAAATAAAAATTGAGTTTTCTTTTAATACTCTTTCATCTTTCATGAGTATTGAATGTATTTCTCGATAACGACGCCTAATTTTACGGCAGAAATTAAGGGGGTGGGGGGTTATCTCAAAAATGTTCATTAGAGTACTTGGCGTTCGCACCAAACTCGATTATGAAAAATTCATTGCTTTATTTCATGCTTGGTACGAAACATGAAATATTGGATTTATTAACCATTGAAAAAATGGTTGTTGTTTTCGGTGGAGGATTGACAAAATGACGTGGTCACTTTTGAATTTAAATTAAATTCTTTACTTTTAGAAGAATTTTTATTTGAATTTAAATTAAATTCTTTACTTTTAGAAGAATTTTTATTTGAATAGGAAATTAAAATGTTTAAAATCATTGTAATAAAGGAGGCCACAGATGTCATATACGCACCACATTTGCGCGTGCTTTTTTTCCCGCCAATTTGGCGAAAATTTTTCTTTTGAATATATGTTACAAATTGCATGCAATAACAGCATGTGATTTTTTATTGCAATATAAAAATTAAAATAGCGTGAAAAAATGGAAAAGATTCTAGTATTTTAAAAAAGGAAATAAAAATAAGTAAATGTTAGTTTGATATAAATAATTATTGATATAGTATATAATAAAAATTATTAACCATTTGAAAAATGGTTGTTGTTTTCGGGAGAATGGACCCGATGATGTTACCACTTTTGAATGATGTTACCACTTTTGAATGATGTGGTCACTTTTGAATTTAAATTAATTTCTTTACTTTTAGAAGAGTTTTTATTTGAATTTAAATTAAATTCTTTACTTTTAGAAGAATTTTTATTTGAATAGTAAATTAAAATGGTTAAAATCATTGTAATAAAGGAGAAAACTAACAAATTTAAAAATGGGTAGACGGAAATTAACAGATACGGAAAAAGCCGAAGCCAAAGAAATGAATGAACGTGAATATCGCATTCAATGATATTAAACACAGTCAACATGTATAAGTTGCTTATTAGTTTGGCGATTCGTATCATTTGGCGAAATTGGTCGACGGGATAACTGAGTAATACTGTATTTGGTTTGGCGCAAAAACGTCTTTCAATGCAGAAAATGATAAAATCAAAAGATTATTGAGCCGCTGAAAACCAATTACGTGTTGAAAGGCGATCACGAAAAAGGAAGCAATTTAATGCCGAACCGATTAATTGTAAAACATCATGTCGCCAGGGCGACCAATCCACTAGCCATGGCGTTTTACTATCGGTCGGTTCTAACCAGGAAAATTTGAGTGCCAATAGTGATTCTAACAAGCCGGAAAATGTTATAGCTATTACTCTTGATTTTCCACCACCTAAAAAGAAAACTAAAAAGCAATCGGCTTGGGAAAAACTGGGAAAAAACTTTTTTGATTCGATGTCTGATGGACCCATTCACAGATGCATGTGCTGCGATCGATTTTGGTTTAAAACCTCCATCACCAAAATTCTGCTCTGTAAAATCAAACAATATATGCCAAAGTCTTACAAGTATAACAGTATATGCCAAAGCTGTATTTTAATAATGATTACTTTTGCACCAACAATGTTAAATAGTTTGAAATGTTTCTTTCGTCGCCAACTTTTATGCTTGGCGACAATAGAGTGATATAACTTAAACGAACCGTACCTTCAAATTGCAGCATGTATAAAGTCATTTATAGCAGTGGCACGGATAATACACAATAAAACAACTGGTATTTAGCTTAAAATGATAGATGAATGTATCGAGTGAAACATTTTTCAAATGGTTGGGGTAATTTCTTAAATTACAATTATTTTTTTTATAAAATTAAAATGGAAATTAACAGTAAATAAACATGAATTCAATAAAAAAGGAAACAATAAATAAACAGGTACAAATAAAAAACTTAAGTAATAAAACAGTAAATATAATTTTCACAATGAATTATTAATATTAATACGTAAGCCATATTGAATGCATGCTTTTGATTTACTTAAACAATACATTTCACTGAAATCTTTAATTTTTCATTTTATTTCCGTAACAATTGTTATAAACTTATTAAACGGATCTTCACCATGGCATAAATGTGCAATGCCAAATTGGCGGGGGGACAAGCATGCGCAAATGTGGTGCGTATATGACATCTGTGCCCATAAATATATTTATATAAACATCATATAATTTTTTAACATATGGCATATATAACGTTTATTACATAAATATATCTTTATGAATTATTTAAAAATCATGTTTTTCCACCATCTTGAGACATCTGATAAGTTGATAAAATGTCTTTTTGTCGCCAATTTCGATTTTTTCGCCAATTTAAATAAATTTCATAACACTAAAAAATTAGGTAAAGTATATTTAATTTCGATAACTTATGAATAAATCTCAGTTCAAACCTATGAAATTTTATTCATTTTGTTGTCATAAGAGACGAAATATATAACAACAAAAAATGTATGAACTGTTATCAAAATCACAAAGAATTTTTGATTTCTCTAGAATCTATGAATTTAGGGAAGGATTCACTAACTACATAAATTTAAGACTGGAAGTAACATAATGCACTGCTTAGCATATATTTAATGGAGACCAAATTGGTCTCCAGAGGCGTCTAGTAGTATAAGATTTAGAAAGTTATTGCATTGTTATAAAAAATGCATGATATCTGCAAAATAAACCAAGGAGTCGAACGAAAATAGTTACATTGCACTCACAGCTTTATTCAAAGAACTGAAACTAAATGCTTCGCAATAAAAACAGATAATTATGTTTTTCACGTGATTTATTTAATTTCAATGAATTATGCTACATGCATACAATATTTATACTTATTGAAACTTGATGGCAACGAATATAACAAATTACAACAGCAACAACGAGAAACACTGTTCAACTGGAACTTTAAGACACAAATTCGATTTTTTCAGCGATCGTCAAACATATAAAGAAAAAAAAACGTTTTTAAGTTTTACAAAAAGGATTAAAATAAACCAAAAATGGAGTTAATCCATCCATGGGATCGTTAGATATGGCTTGTTGAATTTTAGGTCTTCATTTTTTCGTTAAAAATTGAATAAAATACTACAATAAACTACGATAATTTTTTAAATGCTATCATTTTGTTCGTCTCATCGAGTTCTATCTTTTGAAAAAAAAATCACTGTCGTACGTCAACTGGTTCGCCAGAAATTTCAAAAAGACGTTTGCATTTTCCATTTCTTAAACATATTATACTGAGGTGGATTGGGGCCGGTTGGTTTTGATCTGAGGACCTCGTGATCGAAGCGAGTGCGTTAACCGTTGAGCAAAAGGCCAAGCCAGTTACTCGCAGGTAGTAACTCGCTTTATACTGATCGAGATCGTTACAGAGTATGCCCCCAGTGAGAAAGACGTATTACTGACGTCTGGCAAGCGATATGCACTCGTGATTGAATGCTGTCGTACGCATAGTGTGATGCGAGGACAGGCTTTGCGTTGAGAGATTTTGTTTGGTGCTGCCATCTGTTGATAATAAGGTGAGTTGATTGTTGTGCTCTGGAAGTTGATGATGAGAGAGAGAGTTGCGTGCGTGTCCAGGGTCACCAATGAGGTGGATTGGGGCCGGTTGGTTTTGATCTGAGTACCTCGTGATCAGGAAGCGAGTGCGTTAAGCGTTGAGCAAAAGGCCAAGCCAGTTACTCTCAGGTAGTAACTCGTTTATTACTGATCGAGATCGTTACAATACCAAACGCTACCGCGTTTGCTATGATGAATGGAAATTAATTGAAAATACGTAATTAATATTTACAGAATATCAGCAGTATACATGTAAGGAATGTTTTTAAATCGTGATAAAAACTAAGGGATAAACTCGGAGAATCCATGTAACGGAATATAGGTGAAAACTATCATGTATATATTTTCTGGTACTAACGTGTATATATTTCTTGTATTAATATCCTTTTTTTTTGCTACACATACTAAAAGTAGACTGATGAATGAAGTATTTTTCAAAAAGATTATGCAAGAGGAATTTGATTTGGCATATTTATGTATCTTTTTAACGTGTTGTTTGATTGAAAAAAAATAGATAAGGAAAAAGCTAGGACCGCGGAGTCTGAGTAAAAAATGGCCAACTCCGACTCCGGACTGGTTTATACACTAGTGTTGCTATTCGTTAAAATTATGAGGGAGCATAAGAAAAATAAGGCGAAATTTTCACTATTTCGGTATTAATTCAAGTCTTAGAGCTTTGGAAGAAAAGGGGGGGGGGGGAAATGGTTTCCGTTTTACTAAATTTTTTTAATTTCTCGTCTCACAAACCCGAAAAATCCAACTATCAAAATCTAAAGAATTTAAAAAAAAATTTAAAATAAAAAAACCTGAAAGTTTACTGTTTTGGATCCGTGAAATTGAAAAGGGGAAATGTTTACAATTTCGATGTTAATTTATGCCTTCCAGAACGAAAAAAAAAATCGATGGAAAAAAAATCCCTGTCGGCTGGGCCTATAGGCGGAGGTAGGTTTCGAAGAGTGCTCATTTCAACATATATATATATATATATATATATATATATATATATATATATATATATATATATATATATATATATATATATATATATATATATATATATATATATATATATATCATTAGAGATAAACCCAGTTTAATAACTTCATTTGGCCGTTTATGAAAAAATTTTAATTTCATTTTTCTGCAAAAACTGGTTTTATCAGAATCATCTTAAGAAAAATTCAGCTCAAATTCCCATTATGACAACATATTTTGAAATAGATTCTAAATTTATTAAAAAATCGACCAAAACAGTACATTATACAGTTCCTAAATAACAAAAAACTGTCATTTGAAAGCATTTGAGAAAAAAATTGAATTTAAAAATGAGTCATAAAATAACCGATTTGTTGTTTGAATACATCCTTAACCATGATTGCTTCGGAAAATTTTGTGTGAAATACTCTCTTTGACAGCATTTTTAAAAATATATTCTATCTTTATCAAAAAACTGGCCAATGCGACACAGTATATAGTTCCTAAATAAGAGGATCTATAAATTGGATGCATTTGAGGGCGAAAATGGATTTTAAAACGAATCATAAAAAACGCAATTTGCTATGTGAAAACTTCCTTAAATTTTCAAATCTCGAAGACTTCGGGAAATTCTGTTCAAAATACCCATTTTTGGTAGCCTTTTTCAAAATATATTCTGTCTTTATCAAAAAACCGATCAATGCATCGCATTATATAGTTCCTAAATAAGAGGATCTGTAAATTGTATGCATTTGAGAGCAAAAATGTATTTAAAAACAAGTCAGAAAAAAACGCAATTTCTTATTTGAACACTTCCTAAAATTTTCAGTTACGATGATTTCTGAAAATTCTGTTCAAAATACCCTTTTTTGGTAGCCTTTTTTGAAATATATTACGTCTTTATCAAAAAACTGACCAATGCATCACATTATACAGGGTGAGTCATAAATATCGAAACAATAGGCTATCTCCTTAAATATTGCCCTTAGACCCATACTTCCAATTGCAAAAATTCATAAAAAAATGTGAAATTTTTGATAAGATAAATTGCGACTCCATGGGGGGTCTAGTTGAAAAGTTACAAAAATTAAATTTTTATACGGCCCCCGTAGGACAAAAATTCCAATTAGGAAAACTTTCCTTATTCAGTCTTGAATAAGACACAAAAAGCTGCATCTTCATATCTCCAAAATTTGCAAAGTTATAGCCTTTTAAAAAATTCATCAGCTTTTAAGGGATTAGACACAAATTGAAATGCGCGCAATTCAAAAAACAATGTTACTTTAACAGTTCTAGAAAACGCGTAAAAAATCTATTTCTTGAGTTAGAATTTTTTTTTTTTTTTTTTTTTTTTTTTTTTTGTGATGGTTAGCCTTATAATTTGCTAAGAAAATCACATTCTAAAATTTTTCATACAATTTGTAAAAGTTTCATGTGGTTCGTACTGGTTTAAATGGGACAATCAAAAATCGTTATAACTCGTAACATTATTTATCGGATTTTAATTTCTTTCCATTTAATTAAAGATGAAAATCTGATTTTAGTTTTGTTCCAAGGTTTTTTTATATTAATTTTAAAACTATTAAAAATGTTTATTAAAAAATAATATAACTTAAAAAATAGTATTTTCAAAAGGAAACAGTTTTTCAAAAGTAAACATTTTTTCAAATTTGCCGAAACAAAACTAATTTAAAAAATCAAAAATGACGTGTTTCAAGTTCTTTTTTCTTTTAAAAATTCTTAACATTTAATAATTTAAAGACAAGAAATAGAGGATAAAAAATTCATTATGCAGAAAAACGAAGTGTATTATTTAAAAGTCCGTCAGTTATTTTAAAAAATGCTTTTTCTAAGATGCAGATTAAGTCTTTTTTTTTTCTTTTTAAATTTACCTCTGAGAACTTCAGGCTTTTTATCGTCCTCCAGAGCATGTTAAAAATTCTGTATTCTGGGCCCAGGTAGGGCCAGGACCGAGATGTTACTTTTTTCTGAAGACCCGCCAGGCCGGGCCTATCGTACTTTTTCATAAAGGAGGGGACTACTTCCTTCAACTTAGGTGCACTCTGGATGAAATTTTCAAACCCGGTCTCGACAAAACCCGTATTAAAATCACTGTCTCTGACTGACGTGCATAAAATAAATAAAATTCGGCTCAATCGATTTTTTTTACGAAAAACAAATAGATTTAAAAATCTTTATTTTACAAAAAAAAAAAAAAAAAAAAAAAAAAAAAAAAAAAAACTTTAAAATTCATTTTTTTAAAGAGATTATTCAAAGGCTAAAAAAATAAAACCAGTGAAAAAAAAATCTGCCTATGACGGAATTCTGTCTCAAACGGAAAATATGTTGATCCATGCAAAACAGTACCTGAAAAGAAAATAAGCTCCAAATACATCTTCTAGGGAGAGCATCTGTCTATAACGTATTTTTTTCTTTTTTATGTGATTCCGTCTTAAAAAGTTTTAGTGTATAACATTTTTCAGTCTCCAACGCATGGGATATGGATTAACGATAGTAAAATATAAGTGAAACATTTACATATAAATAAAGATTCATTGATAAAATAAATATATTACAACCTTTGGCGCTTCTTTAATAATAAAAAGTATAAATATAAAAAACGAAAAGCTATAAAAGAATTTTTTGATCCGAACTCCTCTATATGAAACATTTTTCCCACGCCGAATTAAAAAACTATGTAGAAATTTGCGACTGAACCGGGCTATGATTTAAACTATTTTCCAGGCCGGTCCGGGTTATGATGTTGACATTTTTTCAGGCCACGTCGAACTTTTCCCCCTATGGGTCGGTTTGGGACCTGACCTAGATATTTTGACCCGAACAGACGTCTGGTATACCAATTTAGCGTAAAAACCATACGCTGCTATTTTATGTCCAAAGAAAAAGCGCTATCTTAAACCGCTTTTTATTAAATTGCAATTTGTGAATGTTCCCTAACAAGCGTTGAAATTGAGTCAGTTTAGAAGCAGGGAAAAGTGGCGTAAGTCAGGAATTTTTGAGGATTTTGGGATTTAATATCTTAGTGGGATTTTTAGATACGGATATGAAATTTTTTCTGTTCAATTTAGGAATGGATAAGGAATAATTTCCTAATTGGGAATTTTGCCCTACGGGGGCCGTATAAAAATTTAATTTTCATATTTTTTCAAATAGACCCCCCATGGAGTTGCAACTTATATTATTAGAAATTTCACCTTTTTTTATGAATTTTTGCAATTGGAAGTATGGGTCTAGGGGCAATATTTGAGGAGATAGCCTATTGTTTCGATATTTATGACTCACCCTAAATAAGAGGATCTGTAAATTGGATGCGTTTGAGAACAAAAATGGATTTAAAAACGAGTCAGAAAAAAACGCAATTTCTTATTTGAATACTTCCTTCAATTTTTAGTCCCGATGACTTTCGGAAATTCTGTTCAAAATACCCTTTTTGGTAGCCTTTTTTGAAATATATTCTGTCTTTATCAGAAAATTGACCAATGCGTCACTTTATACAGTTTCTAAATAAGAGGATCTACCATTTGGATGCGTTTAAAATCAAAAATGAATTTAAAAATGAGTCAGAATATAAGCCGTTTGGATTTGAGGTTTTTTTCTCCAACTCCTATTTTTGTTTAATTTCTTTTTGCTATACGAATTGGTCCAATGAAAAACTTGTCTGTATAAAAGTTGTAGATATTTTTGTAAAGATGTAAAATAAATTTAATCAGATTTGATATCTTAAAAATTGACGGAGTTATTAATTTTTCTCTTTTTTCAGCGCCCTTTTTCTTTTCGTTTTTTATTTTTTTCATCGGTAAAAGTTGGTCCTATCAAAAACTTTTAAATACAAAAATTTTAGATAATTTTAAGAACATTTATAAAAAATTTATTTGGACTTGATATCTTGAAAATTGACAAAGTTATGAATTTTTTTCTCTCAAAACCCCTGTTTTTTTCGCCCCTTGAGCCCACTTCTAAATTTATCAAAAATCTGTCATGCATAAACTTTTGACCCATTTTTAAGAAGTAATATAAACTTTAAACCGATTCGATATCTACTTTAATTAAGAAATTATGGCGTTTTTTCGGCTTTCACAAAAACACCCCCTATTCCGACCCCCTTGGTCCGATTTTGCCCATTAACGAACTCAGCCAAGATTTTATCCCCATTGATTTTATGTACAAGTTTGGTGGAGATTGGCGAAGAATTATAGAAGTTATCGTGTCCATAAAAAAGTGAGATATATAGATAGATAGATAGATATATAAACTGGTGCGATTGCAATAGGTAGTATTTCTTACGAAATCTACCTAAAAATATATATATATGAAAATTTTACTAGTTCGGAAATAGTTCGTGATATCTTAAAGTTTTTAATTGAAAGCGGTTTTGCTGTGTACGCTGGACAGTATTTTAGGAATCTTTAATTTGATTGATTCGATATAATCCAAAAATAACAAATATAAAGTAAAACTCCTTTAAGATACGCCCGTTTAATATACGATCCCGATTAACATACGAATGATCTGCAGTCCCTTGAAAAAGAAACCTGTGTACCTGGATAAGATATGATCCCGCTTAAAATACGAAATTTCCTCGATACCTTGATTCATAACTTAAGCAAGTTTCACTGTAATTCCTTTTATGAATTTAAAATTGCATATAATTGGTTTAATTTCACTTTAAACTGCCTAACAAAAAAAGCCGGAGTCGGAATTGGCTTGCTTTTAAGCGACTCTTTTTCTCAAAAATAGCCCCGACTCCGCAGCCCTGGAAAAAACGTATCAACAAATAATCACAATGATTACAATGAAAAAGCCATTTGTGGATCTACTGGAGATTTTTTAATTGATAGCTGTAATCGATATTTTACATTTAATGTACTTTTTAGAATGCCCATTAACAGTGTTAAAGATCATATTTACATGAAAAACAGCAATAATGCATTCAAGAAAAGTTTTAAAATGCATTAAAATCAATAGTTCCCTATTTAGTTTCGTGTCAGGATTTAACGACCGAAGAAATTGCCAAAAATTGCTATTTACAATCAGCTTGTTTGATTCGATTCAAAATTCGCCAACTTCAATTACATGTAATAAATTTTTGTTTTATTTATATTTTATTGTTTTACTTATCAGATTAATGGATGTTTTAATTTTGTTATAGAATATAAGCTAGAATCAAATTACGAGTGATCATATTAACTTAAGTGAAAACGAATTTTATATTTCATAATCGTCTGCACACGATGGAAATAGATTTGAAAAAAATCCAAGCTTTAAAATTATCTTAAAGCACTAAAAATGAAGTAAATGGCTGTACAGTTTTCAAAGAAATTGTGATGCAGTTTTCAAAGAAATTGTGATGCAGTTTTCAAACAATTACATTTGAAAGTACAATTTTATCCTTATTACAAGGTGTAAAATCTAAAAATGTACGATGCTTAGAAGTTAATATATATATATATATATATATATATATATACATATATATATATTAGTAAAAGTGAAATTTGATCATCTGCTGTTGTCATTCGTACAATGACGTCTGCGTTGCGCACAGACACGTTTGTCGTTTATACCATTGATAACGATGCTTGTAAATACGATTAATAATACGATACTTGTATTGCATCTTTGATTTAAAATAATTGATATCAGATTGATAGTCAGTTATTCTTTATAGCAAACTTGATTTGCTGAATGTACCTGACAGTTACTAATTCTGTTTTATAATATTCATATTCTAAAACAACGACTAGAAGGATTATTCTAAACAATAACTAACTATTCTCGACATAGGTTGAAGAAACAATAGTCAAAAGACAAATGAGAGCTTAGCACAACTTAGAAAAACTTTGTGTGTTTAAAGTTTGACACCAATTTTCCATAAATTTACGATTGCTATCTTTGCTTCTTAATAATCTTTCAATTTTTATAGACTCCCAATTTTCTTTTAATTTGATATTTTTTTTTTATCTATATTGAACTACACTGGAATCCAATGAATGGTATTTCAAATGCTTTTTTTCCAATTAATCAAATGTAGAACAATCAAGTAGCTTAAGTTTACGTGTTTTGTGTAACTTAACTGTATTTTGATTTAGAACTTCCCTCAATAATACGACGAAATAATATTCTGTTGCAAGCCAGAGTCGTCCAAAAAATTTTACGTCTTTGGGATAAAGGAAGACAGGTTCTAATACAGTGAAACCCCGATTTTACGTGCCCCGAATCTACGTTTTTCCCGCATTATACGTTTTTTTCTTCAGGTCCCAGTTTTTCCGTATAGTTGTAATGTTAATTTAACCCAGATCGTAAGTTTGTTATTTATGGAATTTCCCGCATTTTACGTTGTTTCTGGAAAGTAAAAAAAGGAAAAAATGTTCTAAAATAAGCAATAATTTTTCCCTTTGTGCTTTTTTAAACTTAATCCACGTTGTTAAAAGTTATGCAATCTATGAAAACAGAAACGCATTCTAAAGATTCCTGTCTTCTGAAACTAGTGCCCCCCCCCCTCCCTAGTTTGTTGAACACCTGCTGTCGCGGACTGCTCCCTTCCCTCCCCAGGGTAGCTGGCGGGGGAGCAAAGTAAAGAAACAACACACTTTATTGGTGTAGGGATGAGATGGGAGGGGGGGGAAGAGACAATCCAGTTACCAATCAGATGGGGTGGTTCATTTCTTTCGTCAGGGAGGGAAAGGGATCCTTACCTTTCTTAACGTTTTCAAATGATGTTTAGCCCGCGGTGGTCGCATTTATAACCTTTTTGTGCCAAAATGACGAGTAAAAAACGCAAAAACTTTTCTGTTGCTGAGAAAGCCGAAATTGTTAAACAATTTGATGAATTCCACAGAACCAAAGTAGCGTTTGCTCAGTTGCAAGGAATTCCCGTAACAACCCTGCAATCCATACTACAGAAAAAAGAATGCATTGAAAAAATATCGAGAAAGTCGGAGAAAAAAATGCTAAGAAACGGAGAACATTGAAAAAATCGCCGTACGACGAGCTGGAAGGTATCTTATTAAAGTGGTTTAAAGAAGCTCGTGCCGCGAATGTACCTATAAATGGCACGATACTAAGAGAAAAAGCTCTAGAAATCGCCGATAGGCTTGGTGGTTTGAAAGATTTCACAGCTTCAAATGGCTGGATTGACCGAATGAAGAAAAGACATAATCTTGTGTATTGATCGCTTTCGGGAGAATCATCAAGTGTAAATGAAGCTACAATAGAAGATTGGAGGAAAAATCTACCAAATTTGACCAAAGGATACAAGCCAAAGGACATATTCAATGCGGATGAAACCGGACTTTTCTTTAACCTCCTACCGGATAAAAGTTATGTTGCAAAAGGAGACTCCTGCCATGGAGGGAAGATGTCTAAATTGCGTCTTACGGTTTTACTTTGCTGCAATTCTGATGGAAGTGAGAAGCTGACGCCTCTTGTTGTCGGAAAGTCGCGCAACCCACGATGCTTCAAAAACGTGAGAAGTTATCCGACAAAGTTCGAAGCAAACAAAAATGCGTGGATGACCAAACCGATTTTCGAAGACTTTTTGCGCAAACTAAACAAAAAAATGGAGTTGCAGAATCGTAAAATAATTTTATTTATTGATCAATGCAGTGCACATCCGGTTTTGCAGCTGTCTAATGTGCATGTCGAATTTTTTCCGTCAAATTGCACAAGCAAATTGCAGCCTTGTGATCTCGGCATTATTCGATCTTTCAAGGTTTTTTATAGAAAGCAACTTGTCCGGAAAGCTGTAGCTGAAATAGAAAATGGAAACCTAAATGACGCCTGCAAGTTAAAGTTAAGTGTTCTAGATGCTATGCATTTTATTTCTGCGTCGTGGAGAAACGTTACACAACACTGCATTTCCCATTGTTTTGAAGAAAGCGGATTCGTAGCATCTAATGAACCGAGAACAGATGAGGAATCAGTTGCGGTAGACTCGGACAATGACAACGAAACAGTTATCTATGATTTCAATGATTACATTCCGGAAAATTTAGCAACATGTGAAGCTGAAAGAGCTACTGCTCCATCCGTAGCCGTCGTTATGGACTTTTCGTCCACCGATGAAGATGAAGAACAAGAAACAGAAGCACAGCCCGTCCCTTCTTTTAATATTGCATTGAAGAGCTTACAAACAGTGAAAAACTATTTTCTTTCTCATAAAGACCAGGAAAAAAACTTGTAAAGTATTTCAATCCTGGAAGATGCTGCATTCACTTTGAACTCAATGACTAAAAAACAATCTACCATTACGGACTATTTTCAACCTAAATGCCAGGATTCGCAATTAAATGTGTTAGTAAAATCATCTTAAAAATGGCATGTATAATAATGTTCTTTTCGTAAAATATAGATTGTAATACATTTTGAAAGAGTCATCTTTACTACCTTTAGTTTTTTTCTACGATTTTGTGCTTTCTATGTATTTCCCGTATTTTACGTTTTTCCCGTATTTTACGTTTTTTTATTCAGTCCCTTGAGAAACGTAAAATCGGGGTTTCACTGTATACAGCTCATGTTTTTAATAAGATTTTTAAATTTTTATGAGTGAATTAGTGATGGGCGATTTCGATTTTTTAAATCGATTTAATCGATACTACGGCAAACTCGATTTAATCGATATTTTAAAATTTTTAATCGATTTCTCTGAAGGTAATATAATTTTCATTTTTCTTCAAAAGTCGAAGATAAAATAGTCGGATGTGCCAGTTCCAAAATTTCAGTGTATTAGTTTCTAAGATAGAAGAATTAAAGAAACCTCAGAACCCCCCCCCCCCTTCCCTGCAAAATAGCGTTTTTTGTTGACTGATGTACACCAAAAATTGATCAGGATAAATTTTTACCAGGTAACAGCTGAATCTGAATTTTGATGAAAATCCATGAAAGCGCGAGATACAGCTATTGCGAAATCATAAAAAATGCAGCATATCAGTGCCACCTGTAGGGCAATTTACACCAAGAACTAAACAACACTACTCTATGTCAGGGATTTACTGAATCTGAATTTTGATGAAAATTCATTATTGAGGTAGCGCTATTGCGTTAATCATGAATAATGCAGTATAGCAGCGCCATCTCTTAAGCGATTTCCACCAAAATGCAATTAGCATCCAATAATATCAAGGACTAATTGAATCTAAATTTTTATGAAAGTCCGTGCATTAGTTCTTGAGATGTGCATAAAATGGAAACAGGGGCGTGCGAAAAGAGAACTGCGCCCGGTTCAAAGTTCCAATTTAGCCCCCTCCCCTATTAACTTTTTCTTATGATAGGCTAGAAGTGATGTTAGTAGTAAAAATTTGGCGCCTTCTAAATTTCCGCGCTCGGGACGACCGCCTCCTTTCAGCCTCCCCCCTTTCACATGGCGCTGAGTGGATATTGTGAAAAATTCACCATAGCAGCGCCATCTGAGAAGTGATATACATCAAAATGCAAAAAACATCAATTCATATCAAGGACTAACTGGATCTGAAATTTGATGAAAATCCGTGCATTCGTTATTCAGATATAGCTGTTGCGCAAATCGCAAAAAATGCAGCATAACAGCGCCACCTGTCAGGCTATATACACCAAAAATTAATTAGATTCAGTTTATCTCAAGGTCAAACTGAACTTAAAGTTTTATGGAATTCCGTGCATTTGTTCTTGAGATAGAACGGTCAGAAACTTTTGTCATATACAGACTCACAGAGTGACAGACACACACACAGACAGATATTTCTTAAAAACCATGA
The DNA here is from genome assembly GCA_964019185.1 of Maratus speculifer. Lineage (NCBI taxonomy): Eukaryota > Metazoa > Arthropoda > Arachnida > Araneae > Salticidae > Maratus > Maratus speculifer. The sequence goes on from OZ025298.1 coordinate 252,677,794, forward strand.
AATCGTGTTAAAGACCTTCTAAAATATATAGATCCATCAAAAACGGAAAGTCGAAATTTTCCACAAATCTAATACTCTCTTCATGTAAAGTTACAAAAGAAAGTAAAAATGTAAAATCGATTCTGCCCGTAAGATCGATCTTTAGATTCGATTTCGATCTTTAGATTCGATGTCGATCTTTAGATTCGATTTCGATCTTTAGATTCGATGTCGATCTTTAGATTCGATTTCGATTTTTAGATTCGATTTCGATCTTTGGAATCGATTTCATTTTGATTTACTAAAATTGAAAGCGCATTTTGGAAAATTCTTAGATACCAATAAAATTGTAATTTTTTTTTTTGATTGTCTTTAAACCGATCCACGTTTCAGATCGAATTGATTTTTCCAATTTTATCGTGTTAATGGTAGTATTGATGTAAAACAACGTATAAGAATGGATGTTTTTTTTTCTAGGCTAAATCAGTGTTGAATGCAGGTATTTTTCCGCGACTCCGGAGGAAGGCATCATGTTTTACAGCTCTGTAAGAGAGGGGGAATCACAATTAGTGCATTAAAAAGCACAAAATCTCATAACTTCTAGGGGGGGGGGTATCCCCTGCGGGCCACCCCATTGATTCGACACTAGGTTAAATCATTATATTTTTGTTTAAAAGTCCAGTTATTTGAATTATTAGTTAATTATGTTTCATTTTTCACGCTCGTCCCTTCTAATCTCCCCCCCACTTCCGCGTCAGTTTTAACTTACAGGGTCGTTCGAAATATGCATACAGTTTTAAAAATGTCCGATTCTCGGTCTATTTTATTTTAGATCCACATTTTAAATCCTTGACAAAAGATAAATAAGGGATCGCCCTTCCGCCCCTTTGAGATTTATCTGCGCGCCGCTGGGGGACATATTTTTTTGTTTCTTCAAAAGAAACAAATAAAATGTTGAGGGGGGGGGGGGCTTGCACCCTCCCCCAATATACACCTTAAAATTTCGCTCATTTAATTCTGTGCCATTTTTAACTTAAAAGTTTAAGCTACTGGCACCCCCAGAGCTGTGGACCTCTCCCCCCCCCCTGTCGATCACTCATCCAATTTTGATTATTTCTTCACTTCATTTCAATCTTTAAAAGGCTATAACTTTGCTTCTATAGGAGTTACAGTGGGGAGAAAAATTCTAGTATAGCTAACCATTTTTCGCCGTTCTTTTTGCTATTCCAGTCTCCCGGTTTTCCGTATAGGACCTTTTTTTTGGGGGGGGGGGGGGGGCAGAGGGGGATTTTCTCATTTCTTGATACAATATGTCTATTGAAAACTTATGCTTCATACATTACAAATCTAGCATAAGAAATTTTCTCCCATCATTTTAGGTCACGTTACGGACCCATAATGGATTAAAATTTTAATTTTTCAAACTTCTTCGAAAACAAAACAAAACAAAAAAACAAACATTGATACATATCAGCGAAACTGGGGTTCGAACCCGCAATCTTTTGATTGCACACGTAATCCCTAAGCTTATTGGCCACCGAGTGCTCAGCTATTATTTCTTTAGATTGTCATCTTTAAATTCGTAATATCTTTTGAATGGAATGTCCGATTTTAATAATTCAAAAAGTAATCTACAGATATTGTAACAGGCATTAATACAAAATGATTTGTTTGGATAAGGATTAAGGTATCGATAGTATGGTCTAATTTTGGTTGGTGTATTTATCGCGTTTTAAAATGTAAGAAAGTAGTTATAGTGAGTTAACTACAATAGCTGGACATATGATATCGCGCGGTTTTTTTTTATAGATATTGATATGTTCTTTAATATTATAGAACCTTTTTTTTATTCATTTAAAAGTATTTCCTGACGATTCAAAATTATATATCCTAAAGATTCAAAAAATACACACGTAATTGTTCAAAATTTCACAGAGAGTGCCACTATTATTTATTTTTTTCATGTTCGCCCGTCCTCAAGCCCCCCCACCCCCTTCCTCACCAATCTTAACTTACAGGATCGTTCAAATTATGACTGCGATTTTTAAAAAGTCTAATCCTCGTCCTATTTTGTTATAAATCCATATTTTGAAACCTCAACAAAAGATACATTTGGGCCGGAGTCGCTCTTCTGTCCGTTTGGGATTTACCTTACCCCCCTGGGTGGGGGGCATATTTTTTGTTTCTTCCACACCATCTCATGTAACATATCGTTATAAAGCTTTTATCTCCTCGTTTTTTCTGTTACTACCTTTCTCTTCACCTAGTTACATGCTCTTGGCACTTTTTATAGTTTCAAAGTGTGCATGTTCCCCGCGGGCCACCCCATGAATTCAACACTAAGTTAAACACTATATTTTTATTTAGAAGCTCAGTTATTTGGGTTATTAGTTTATTATGTTTTTTTTTTTAAGTCTGTCCGTTCTAATCCCTCGCTCCACCCCCCCCCCCTCCTTCCTCGCCAATCTTTACTAAATGGGCCGTTCAAAGTATGCATGCAATTTTTAAAATGTCCAATTCCCATTCTATTTTATTGTAAATCCTCATTTTGAAACTTCGGCAAAAGATACATTTGGGCTATGGTCGCCCTTCTGTCAAGAGTGTGGTTTACCTGCCCCCCTGGGTATGAGGCATATTTTTTGTTCTTCCAAACTATCTCGTATAACATTTGGTTGGCATTAGGAAAAAAAAGTTTTTTTGTCTATACTCCTTGTTCCCCATCCTAGTTACACACTCTTGGCCTCTTTATCCTCGGTTTAATGCCAATTTACTCAGTGTTGTTATTAGTTGAGTTATGTCTCTCAAATTTGTCACTTTTTGTGTAAGGGACCATAAGTGACAATTTTTTTTTAAATTTAAAATTCTTATTATCTGACTCTAAAATCTGCAATAGCTTAATTCTATGCCTCCCTAAATGGGGATGGAGGGTGGGAGGCAGTAATTACGGTCCTGCTGATTGTCTAAGTTTTGGAATTAGTAATTTGGATCTTCTCTGTGTGAATCTGAATATCGAAATAGCGATTCTAGTATCGATTCTAGAACTGAGAAATCGATTCTTATTATGATCGATGTTGTTTTATACGATGTCGATTTTAATCGATTCTCAAAATTTCCAGAATCGCCCATCACTAGAGTGAATGCGAGTTTTTGCATTTCAATCGATTTTCCAAGCTTTCCGATAACTTTAAACTATTTGTAAAAGCAATCCTGTTTCAATCTTTTATCCATGTAAGTACATTTTGTTACATTTTCAATAAAGTTCATTTGAATTTTGCACATGAATTTTCCAATTTCTTCAGTCTTTTTTTTTTTTTTTTTTCTTCCGCGATAAATGAGGACTTAGCTGTTTATTAAACGATTTCGATATCGAATCATTCTCCAAGGCTCGCACCGTTCCTAAAATTTTTATACTTTCCTACCACAATTTTAAAACGGTAATATTTATTGTATAATTCTATGGTAGTTGTTAAAGGAACGTTACAAAAAGATTTTTAATTTTAAATACTGGTAGCAAAGTGCGAAAATTTTAGGAACGGTGCGAGCCCTGATTTTCACCCACATTTAAATTTTATATTCGTATATGAAAAGAATTTTATAACTTTAAAGAAATAAATAATTTTAAAATTCATAACATGATTCTGTATAGTCAAACCAAATACGAGAGATCCGATATACACTGGTTTCCAAAAATTAAGGAAAAATCACAAAAATAGCGATAACTCGATCAAAAAGAAAGCAATCCGTATGAAATTTGCATATCCTTCTATAGTAAAAAAAACTAGCCTTAAAAGGAATGACTCCTGGAATGATGCTGATGTGGAAGATTTCCGGAACTAACGAATCCGGGTTGTCCACTCCTTCCATGAGTCGAATAGACCAATCAGGAAAGGGCTCCGTCTATGCATCGCCGTATGGGTTACCATAAAGAGAGGAAAGGTTACCATCGCCAACAATCGCCAAATTTGGCGACCAAAATTAGTTGTCAAAAGTGACGCCAACTTGGCGAAAACTGTAATATTTCGCCAAATTTTTAATTTCTTTACAACACAAGTCGTTTGATACATCATTTGAGAGGTTTGCAACTGCTTATTCATATAATGGATGTCTTGTGTGTTATCCCCCATTCTGCTCCCCAGGGGGGACACATTTTTAATTTCTTTACAACACCAGTCGTGTTACACAAGATTTGAAAGGTCTGCAACTGCTTATTAATATTATGGATGTCTTGTGTGTCATCCCCACACTCTGCTCTCCCCAGGGGGGCGTGACATTTTTAATTTTTTTACAACACCAGTTGTGTGACACATCATTTGAAAGGTCTGCAACTGCTTATTCATATTATGAATGTGTTGTGTGTCATCTCCCACTCTGCCCCCCAGGGGGGCACATTTTTAATTTCTTTACAACACCAATTGTGTGACACATCATTTGAGAGGTCTGCAACTGCTTATTCATATTATGGATATTTTGTGTGTAACCCCCCCCCCCCTCTGCCCTCAGAGGGGCGCATTTTGTAATTTCTTTACAACACCAATTTGTGACAGATCATTTGAAACGTCTGCAACTGTTTATTCATTTTATGGATGTCTTGTGTGTCACCCCCACTCTGCCCCTTAGGGGGGCACATTTTTAATTTCTTTACAACACCAGTCGTGTGACATATCATTTGAGAGGTCTTCAGCTGCTTATTCATATTACGGATGTATTTTATGTCGCCTCCTACTCTGCCCCCTAGGGGGGCACATTTTTAATTTCTTTACAACACCAGTCGTGTGACACATCATTTGAAAGGTCTGCAACTGCTTATTCATACCATGGGGTGATGACGAGCGCAGCAAACAGGGGCAGCCAATAATTTGGAATCGCGAAGCGATTACGCGGGGGGTTGGCGAGCATAGCGAGCAGGGGGGCGGGGCCCCACTAGTATTGTTAAATAAAAGATGCTGAATAAAAATACCAAATGCAAATTAGTGGCGCTGCAATCGCATTGTGTCATCCATGAGCATAATTTTTTTTCCCAACTAGGTTTTGCCATCCAAACTGTGTCTCGCAATCTGATTGGCCAGAGCTTTCGGCATGAATTTGACGCTTCTTGGCGGGAATCGTGCTTGGCGAAAAACACTTCTTTGTTTTAATTTTCTATTTCTTATAGTGTAAGATTTTTTTTTTCCACAAATTCTATGTCTTATGAAATTAAAGAAGAATGACCCTAATCAAAGCCAATTTCCTAAAATTTTCCGATTTTTTTTCTTTCTTTTTTTTTCAATAATTTTTTAGAATGAATCTCGGTAAGTTATGTTTATTTTTACTTTGTTGTATCTTTAATAGAAGAAAGTATTGTGATCGAGATTTTATTCGAATTCCAGTTTTTCACCGATTTGCACGTTTTAGAGATCCAAAAAACATGTTTTTAGAAAATCTCTGTCGATCCGTGTGTGTGTGTGTCAAGTGGCGTATTCAGGGGGTGGGCTGATGGGACTGCAGCCCCTTCCAAAACTTGAAAAAAAAAACATGAAATATAATTACAAAAGTTTATAAAGATGTAATGATATCTGCAAAGATAGACTTTTTAAGGAGCAGAATAACTTTTCGTTTCAGGCAGGTTTTTATTAAAAAAGTATTTCGCAAAGATCACAAGAAAACTGTTTCAGCCAAATTTCCGTTATACACAGGCTATCTTTACAGGTCATAAAAACTTTACTAATTAAGACTAAAGCTTTTTTAAAACAAAATATTTGCAGTCCCATGCAATTCAATCTTAGCAGGATCGGTATAATTTATGCATTACCTCTTATGAAAAAATCTGTTTAAAGCGGAAAAATTATCTTTCATATGATTCCCTCTTAGAAACTTTTACTATAACTCAGCAACCTCCGAAATGAGAAGTCTAGATACGCCACTGTGTGTGTCCGTATGTCAGTGTGTTTCCATTGCACCATCGAAAAGTGTATGAAAATACGCATAGTATTGAACCACAATTTTTGTGTATGATAATTTTTGGGTATGGCATACAGGTCAACCCAGAATTTGAAAAAAAAAAATCTACCCGAAGAAGGGCGCTGTAAAAATGATTTCCATGCTATTTTCATTATTGTACCATCGAAAAATATTTGAAGTTATGTACAGAATTGAACTAAATATTTTGTGTACGTTTTTGGCTATGGCCAGCAGATCTATGAATTTGGAAATATTCCAAGGGAAAGGATCACTGTGATAATGCTTTTTGTATAATTTTCTCTGTTTTTCGTATTTCTATTGTTCATCGGCTTGTACTGAGACAATTGTTCTTATTAATAAACTATGTAATCGAATGGTGTTTTCAATTTTTTGGTAAAAGCAGAAGATATTTTAGAAAATACTGTCAAAGTTGATGTTAGAAAAAATAAAATAAGATATCGAAGCTTATTTTTGAAATATTTCTTTCACAATCGCAATAATTGTAAATGTTATATAACAGTGCATAAAGATATTATAATATAAATATTATAACATACAATTTAAAAACAATCTGAGAATTGCGAGTTTTACTCGCATAGAAGAGATTCCGTACTACAAAGCATAACGGTGTACAAAGTTTAAACATGGTATTTTACGAAGCGCGCTTCGAAAGCAGGTAGAAAAGTTACAATACCGCATTGGTCCGTGGCGATGTTTTCTAGATAGGTTTCTAATTGATAACATGGCTAATTGACTATATTTAACAATGACTATTTTTATAATAGTGAGTTTTATTTCGTAATTTTAGATTAATTAGAGTTCTTCTTTTTTTCTTTTTGAGTAAAGTAATTACATTGAGAGTAGTAATTTAAGTTTGGTAAACAAAGTTATTTTTAGGACTCTGTAATGCAAGAATTTACAGTCATTCACGCATATGTTTCAAAGTTGAAACAGATTCTAATGGAATGAAGATACTAAGCTAAGGAATAAAAACTTACCATCATTAAAGTAATTTTTTAATATCCAACAAATATAACAGTTTTAAACAATTATATAACTGGATCTTCAATTTTTTTCAGTGAAAGAAAATGATAAGAGTTTATAGAAGATGTTCCTTTTTTAATTGGATAAATACTGTGGTATATTTCAACAACATATTCGAATTTTGTAAGATGCTTTGTTTAGAAGAGGTCTATTTTTAAATGGCTAAATACAGTGTTATATTTTACAATATATTCGAGTTTTGTAAGCATTAGATTATTTTTCTTTAAATAACATCATTATCAATTTTATTAACATCAATTTTATTTCCTTCTCTCCAACCAAATAATCCTTAGAGCATACAGAGATTCATAATTATAAGAATTATTAAAAAATCATTAAGAAAGGTAAAATTTATAATTTATTTAAATAATTATAAATTCAATTAAATAAATTTATAATTAAACAAAATTATAAATTTATAGAAAATTTAAAATAAAAAAACATAATATAAATTTAAGGAATATGTTAAATTGAAAAAATTACAAATTTATTATTTATATATTATTAATTATTTACTTATAATAATTTAATCCTGTTTAAAATTATGCTAATTTTTATTACTTTACTTAATTATTTTAATGTTTTAGTATTGTAAGGATTTAACTGCTGTAAGAATCTAATTTGGCTAATTAAGGCTAGACAATGGACTGGCACATCGAAGTCTGGTAATTGTGTGAGCACTTAAAAGGATTAAGGTCCTTTTCTTCCTGTCGACGGTAAGTCTAGCTCGGCCTTTTTCATGTGACATTAGCATATTAGTTACGGCCACCATTGATTTATCGCTAGACCTCCCAGAAGCCGAGAGACGTAGGAAATAGTTTCATTTATTCCCAGACGGACGATGGCAATCTGGCGCCAAGGCATATCCCAGCCGAACCAATAACTTTGATCTGGGAGGGGCCCGAAGGAGGAGTTGTTCTCCTGATGGGGATGAGAGAAGTTGGATGATGACTCTCGAGGATGCAGCTCGCTGTAAAAGGCGTGTGGTATGTTTTTCATAGAGAACCCTGAGTTCTTAGAAATGTACATAATTTTATCATATCTTGAATAAAGTCATTTAATATGGAAAGGATTTGCATCACTTCATAGCTACCAAATATTTACCTAACCATATATAGTAATGCAAAATCCTCACAGTGGTGGCAGCGGAAGATTATGAAAAATAGCCACTGAAGCCCAGACGCAGCGGACGATGATGAAAATCGCTAGTGGAACCCGGACGCAGGCGACGTGACTCAGAGTTAGGAGAGTCAGACGTACAGCGGGGACCTGAACGGAAGAGCCCAGACGCAAGTGACGTGACTCAGAGCCTAGGACTCCAGACGTGCAGCGGGGACTTGAAGGAATCAACCCAGACGCAAGCGACGTGACTCAGAGCCTAGGACTCCAGACGTGCAGCGGGGACTTGAAGGAATCAACCCAGACGCAAGTGACGTGACTCAGAGCCGAGGACTCCAGACGTGCAGCGGGGACTTGAAGGAATCAACCCAGACGCAAGCGACGTGACTCAGAGCCGAGGAGAGGTCGGACGTGCAGCCGGAGACCTGAGACGAAAAGGAATCAACAGACGTAGCCTGGAGCCCGAGATAATCCAGAAAAGGACGCCCGGGGGAAGTGGACAGTGGATTACCCTAAGTGTGGAAGCTGTAGACATCCGAAAAAGGAATACAGGTCAGTGCTCTTTAATTGTTCATTGCAGAGGTTTTCACTGTAGGTTGTGTGTTCGTTCAAAAAAAAAAAAAAAAAAAATCACCGGCAGTTATCTATGATTATTCAAAATTGAACTAAATTAAATTTGCAAAGTTTAAAATTAAAAAAGTTTTAAGTAGGGTACAAATTGGCATGCAGTAATTTGAATAACTAATTATTTATTGGAAATGCATTTTAATTCTTTTGAATAAATATAATTCTGTGATTTAGGATTTAAATCTTTATGTGTAGTAAAAGTTTAAATATTATACTAGAGTTTTGCGATTAACTAAAGAAATTTCTATCTCTTATTTGCATATTAATCAAAATTAATATTTTTTAAGAATCAGTTGATTGTTTAACATTGGGTTCGGTAAAATGCTTTAGAAATATTTTCCTGTTTGAGTAATGATAAGAGCTATTTAACATATTGTTGAGTATTTGTATTGTGAGTATTTTCATAGTGTATTTTGTATTGTGATTGACATGTCGCGTATTATGATTGTGAATATTTACATTACGGGAAATAATTGAGAGGCATCCATTTACGTAGTTAACTTAGTATAGATTGTTTTTTTTTCATAATTACGCACCGTTCAGAATGACGTGGTCAGGAAAGAGAAAATCTGATTTAAAGGAATTAGCTGTTGAATTTGGCGCAAATGTAGAGGATTCGGATAATATTCCTAAAATCATAAAAAAACTTATTGAAGCACCTGATTATGATGAGACTTTGGCATTAGCCCAGCTAAAAATTATTGAAAAGGATAGGCTAGACAGGGAAAATGAAGAAAGGGCTGAGAGAGAATTACTAAAGGCTTATGAGAGGGAACAAAAGACTAAAGCGTTGGAAAGGGAGCATGAATTAGCGAAACTAAGGTTAGAACGGGAGACGGATACAATGAGTTTGGCCTCTAGCCAGAGCGAGAGAGAACCAAAAATATCTTTAAAGTCTGTTCTACCTAAATTTGATTCAGAGAACTCCGAGATTTCCATTTATTTGAATTTGTTTGAAAGACAAGCCCGTAAAGCTCAAATCGATAAAAATCAGTGGGTTACTCATTTGTTAGGACTACTGCCTACCGATTTAGGGGAATTGATACTGCGCGAATCTCCCTCTGATTCAGATGATTTCGACCACATTAAAAAAATGCTTCTCGAAAGATTTCAACTTTCAGCAGAAGACTTTCGGCTAAAATTCGTAAATTCTAAAAAGCCCGAGAACAAAACATGGAAAGATTTCGTGTACGAAGCTTCCAATTTCTTTGACCAATGGTTAAGTGGTTTAGAAATAACGACATTCGAACAACTCAGAGATTTGATAATCACTGATCAACTGAAACGGAAAATTAACCCGGAAGCGAAGCAACATTTTATTGATGTTTGGAGCGCGATAATCACACCTTTTGAGTTAGCTAAAAAGTTAGACGCGTACGAGGTGGCGAGGGAAAATATTAGGCGGGAAGGATCCCCTAAAATTCATAGCGCCGCTAAACCTTTTGAGTGTAAGTCTAAAAGCGAAACTAGAGCGGATGAGACCAAAATAAATTGGAGGGATAAAGAAAACTCTAAAAATCGAAATGGGATATTCGATAAGAGAAAAGAAATTACTTGTTTTAATTGTAAGAAATCAGGTCATTATAAAATTAAGTGTACGGAATCAAAAACTGAAAATACTGAAACAGTTTATCATATCGCGGGTCTACGAAATTTGGAAGAAGATTTTAGTCCCTATGTCAGTCGAGGGAAAATTAATGGGAAAGAGATGAAAATTTTACGCGATACAGGATCTACATTTGACCTAATTTCTGCTCTCGATGTAAATAAGGACCAATTTACTAAAGAAAGGGTTTGGCTAAAACAAGCCTTAGACAACAAACTTCGTTGTTTACCAGTGGTAAATGTTGAAATTAGGCTAAGTGACGGCAGCTTCATACGCACTAAAGCGGCTGCAGTTGATAAAGAAACGGATATGATCCATTATTTATTAGGAAACAAAATCCAAGCGTTAATTGATAAACGGGGGGCAAGCGCGAAATTAGAAGGACATATCACTCCGAAACCACGCGTATGTTCGAATTCCGAAACTAGCAGCGAACGTGAGAAGAGAAAATCTCAATCGTTAGACGAGCGAACCGGTTTCTAGATCTCTGCAGGAGAGGGAATTGTCAGCGCTGAGGGAGGAAGAGCGTCCCCCCATTTCAACCCCCCTGGGTCGAGAGGAGCGATATACCGGCGCGCCAAGATAGTCAGTCCGAAGGAGGGAATTTTCTCGCAGAGCGAAAGAGAAGGTTTAGGAGGAATGATAGCCTTGGGCAATCGGAGCACCGTTAGTGTTTTTAAACCGAAAGCGAAAGTAAAATGTACTAACCTTGAACCTGACGAGAAAATATCGCTCATTGAAGAAAAGGGAGAATTAGGAGAATGCCGCGTTTTAACGGATCAGCGAAAAGGAAAAACTAATCACAGCCCGAAAGACATTGAGAAAAATATCGATCAGGCAACCGTGATTGTGTAGAAAAACCGGAAATTGTGAAAGAAATTGAGAGCAAAATAGGGGATAATTATTTTTGGCCAAATGCCGAAAAAGAACTGAAAGAATTATATGAACGATGGAAGAAAGGTGAGATTTCCGAAAATACGGTAATTGAATGTGCCTTTGATTTGATGAACCGCATGAAAGGTCATCAGGGATTATTAGGGGAAACGATGACAAAGGCGTCTGAGAATAAGACGGAGCAAAATGATGTAGGTACGGTGGAGGAAAAATTAACCGAGGCGGATGATGTCACTAGTCGGTTGAACCGCAGAGAGCTTTCCCAAAACAATAAGGAAAATTTTCTTAAAATGCGTATTCCAAGGGAGTCAGAAGTTTACTTCATGGGTAAAAAGGCATCGGAATCTGATGTAACGAGGAATGATTTGGGTACTAGACCTTTAATCAGTATCCCGGAAGAAGTTGATTCGGAAAAAAGAGGATCAAATTATAACCAATTGGTATGGCTTCGCCCGAGTCGGAATTCGCAGAGGCGTAAGGAAAATTTGAAAGTTAAGGTTACCCAGGGAAAATCAGCACTGCATACGATTAATGAGTTGAGACGAAGGCTAGGTGACAGAGGTCGTAAGTCAACGGGAGTTAAAACCCGAAATAAAACGGAATTCTCCTCGCCGGAACGTAAGCCAAAATTTAGTCGTTCGAAATTGATGCCCGATCTTATCCAAAATTATGCTTCGGTAATAAAATCTGAGACGCACGATTTTGAGGAAAAAAATCGGAAAACTAAATTTAATTGGAATCCAGAAAGGGAGGAAGCTTTCCTCACATCGAAAGAGGTGACCGGAAATCCGATCTGGGAGATGCCGAATTACGCGAAGAAATTCGAAAATAATTCGAGCTTATCATCACTCTTTCAGGAAAAAGGTTGTAAAGGGAAAGTTACACATTAAAGTTTGAGTAGAGAAGAATGAATGTGAGCTGTAGATAATATTTGTATATAAATTCTTAATTAGCTTGCATTCAAATTATTTCTATATTATATTATTAATTAAAATGTGTATCTGGCTTATAAAAATGTTGTATTGTAGTAAATTGTGTGTTTTATCTTACAAGTTAAATTAATAAAATTAACTGGTGCTAACCTCTGTAGTGAATTAAGTTAAGAGTAACTGTACCTCGACGTAAGATTTTCCACATGTGAAAAATCTCTGTCACAGGAGGGGATGGTTGTAAGGATTTAACTGCTGTAAGAATCTAATTTGGCTAATTAAGGCTAGACAATGGACTGGCACATCGAAGTCTGGTAATTGTGTGAGCACTTAAAAGGATTAAGGTCCTTTTCTTCCTGTCGACGGTAAGTCTAGCTCGGCCTTTTTCATGTGACATTAGCATATTAGTTACGGCCACCATTGATTTATCGCTAGACCTCCCAGAAGCCGAGAGACGTAGGAAATAGTTTCATTTATTCCCAGACGGACGATGGCAATCTGGCGCCAAGGCATATCCCAGCCGAACCAATAACTTTGATCTGGGAGGGGCCCGAAGGAGGAGTTGTTCTCCTGATGGGGATGAGAGAAGTTGGATGATGACTCTCGAGGATGCAGCTCGCTGTAAAAGGCGTGTGGTATGTTTTTCATAGAGAACCCTGAGTTCTTAGAAATGTACATAATTTTATCATATCTTGAATAAAGTCATTTAATATGGAAAGGATTTGCATCACTTCATAGCTACCAAATATTTACCTAACCATATATAGTAATGCAAAATCCTCACAGTGGTGGCAGCGGAAGATTATGAAAAATAGCCACTGAAGCCCAGACGCAGCGGACGATGATGAAAATCGCTAGTGGAACCCGGACGCAGGCGACGTGACTCAGAGTTAGGAGAGTCAGACGTACAGCGGGGACCTGAACGGAAGAGCCCAGACGCAAGTGACGTGACTCAGAGCCTAGGACTCCAGACGTGCAGCGGGGACTTGAAGGAATCAACCCAGACGCAAGCGACGTGACTCAGAGCCTAGGACTCCAGACGTGCAGCGGGGACTTGAAGGAATCAACCCAGACGCAAGTGACGTGACTCAGAGCCGAGGACTCCAGACGTGCAGCGGGGACTTGAAGGAATCAACCCAGACGCAAGCGACGTGACTCAGAGCCGAGGAGAGGTCGGACGTGCAGCCGGAGACCTGAGACGAAAAGGAATCAACAGACGTAGCCTGGAGCCCGAGATAATCCAGAAAAGGACGCCCGGGGGAAGTGGACAGTGGATTACCCTAAGTGTGGAAGCTGTAGACATCCGAAAAAGGAATACAGGTCAGTGCTCTTTAATTGTTCATTGCAGAGGTTTTCACTGTAGGTTGTGTGTTCGTTCAAAAAAAAAAAAAAAAAAATCACCGGCAGTTATCTATGATTATTCAAAATTGAACTAAATTAAATTTGCAAAGTTTAAAATTAAAAAAGTTTTAAGTAGGGTACAAATTGGCATGCAGTAATTTGAATAACTAATTATTTATTGGAAATGCATTTTAATTCTTTTGAATAAATATAATTCTGTGATTTAGGATTTAAATCTTTATGTGTAGTAAAAGTTTAAATATTATACTAGAGTTTTGCGATTAACTAAAGAAATTTCTATCTCTTATTTGCATATTAATCAAAATTAATATTTTTTAAGAATCAGTTGATTGTTTAACATTGGGTTCGGTAAAATGCTTTAGAAATATTTTCCTGTTTGAGTAATGATAAGAGCTATTTAACATATTGTTGAGTATTTGTATTGTGAGTATTTTCATAGTGTATTTTGTATTGTGATTGACATGTCGCGTATTATGATTGTGAATATTTACATTACGGGAAATAATTGAGAGGCATCCATTTACGTAGTTAACTTAGTATAGATTGTTTTTTTTTTCATAATTACGCACCGTTCAGAATGACGTGGTCAGGAAAGAGAAAATCTGATTTAAAGGAATTAGCTGTTGAATTTGGCGCAAATGTAGAGGATTCGGATAATATTCCTAAAATCATAAAAAAACTAATTGAAGCACCTGATTATGATGAGACTTTGGCATTAGCCCAGCTAAAAATTATTGAAAAGGATAGGCTAGACAGGGAAAATGAAGAAAGGGCTGAGAGAGAATTACTAAAGGCTTATGAGAGGGAACAAAAGACTAAAGCGTTGGAAAGGGAGCATGAATTAGCGAAACTAAGGTTAGAACGGGAGACGGATACAATGAGTTTGGCCTCTAGCCAGAGCGAGAGAGAACCAAAAATATCTTTAAAGTCTGTTCTACCTAAATTTGATTCAGAGAACTCCGAGATTTCCATTTATTTGAATTTGTTTGAAAGACAAGCCCGTAAAGCTCAAATCGATAAAAATCAGTGGGTTACTCATTTGTTAGGACTACTGCCTACCGATTTAGGGGAATTGATACTGCGCGAATCTCCCTCTGATTCAGATGATTTCGACCACATTAAAAAAATGCTTCTCGAAAGATTTCAACTTTCAGCAGAAGACTTTCGGCTAAAATTCGTAAATTCTAAAAAGCCCGAGAACAAAACATGGAAAGATTTCGTGTACGAAGCTTCCAATTTCTTTGACCAATGGTTAAGTGGTTTAGAAATAACGACATTCGAACAACTCAGAGATTTGATAATCACTGATCAACTGAAACGGAAAATTAACCCGGAAGCGAAGCAACATTTTATTGATGTTTGGAGCGCGATAATCACACCTTTTGAGTTAGCTAAAAAGTTAGACGCGTACGAGGTGGCGAGGAAAAATATTAGGCGGGAAGGATCCCCTAAAATTCATAGCGCCGCTAAACCTTTTGAGTGTAAGTCTAAAAGCGAAACTAGAGCGGATGAGACCAAAATAAATTGGAGGGATAAAGAAAACTCTAAAAATCGAAATGGGATATTCGATAAGAGAAAAGAAATTACTTGTTTTAATTGTAAGAAATCAGGTCATTATAAAATTAATTGTACGGAATCAAAAACTGAAAATACTGAAACAGTTTATCATATCGCGGGTCTACGAAATTTGGAAGAAGATTTTAGTCCCTATGTCAGTCGAGGGAAAATTAATGGGAAAGAGATGAAAATTTTACGCGATACAGGATCTACATTTGACCTAATTTCTGCTCTCGATGTAAATAAGGACCAATTTACTAAAGAAAGGGTTTGGCTAAAACAAGCCTTAGACAACAAACTTCGTTGTTTACCAGTGGTAAATGTTGAAATTAGGCTAAGTGACGGCAGCTTCATACGCACTAAAGCGGCTGCAGTTGATAAAGAAACGGATATGATCCATTATTTATTAGGAAACAAAATCCAAGCGTTAATTGATAAACGGAGGGCAAGCGCGAAATTAGAAGGACATATCACTCCGAAACCACGCGTATGTTCGAATTCCGAAACTAGCAGCGAACGTGAGAAGAGAAAATCTCAATCGTTAGACGAGCGAACCGGTTTCTAGATCTCTGCAGGAGAGGGAATTGTCAGCGCTGAGGGAGGAAGAGCGTCCCCCCATTTCAACCCCCCTGGGTCGAGAGGAGCGATATACCGGCGCGCCAAGATAGTCAGTCCGAAGGAGGGAATTTTCTCGCAGAGCGAAAGAGAAGGTTTAGGAGGAATGATAGCCTTGGGCAATCGGAGCACCGTTAGTGTTTTTAAACCGAAAGCGAAAGTAAAATGTACTAACCTTGAACCTGACGAGAAAATATCGCTCATTGAAGAAAAGGGAGAATTAGGAGAATGCCGCGTTTTAACGGATCAGCGAAAAGGAAAAACTAATCACAGCCCGAAAGACATTGAGAAAAATATCGATCAGGCAACCGTGATTGTGTAGAAAAACCGGAAATTGTGAAAGAAATTGAGAGCAAAATAGGGGATAATTATTTTTGGCCAAATGCCGAAAAAGAACTGAAAGAATTATATGAACGATGGAAGAAAGGTGAGATTTCCGAAAATACGGTAATTGAATGTGCCTTTGATTTGATGAACCGCATGAAAGGTCATCAGGGATTATTAGGGGAAACGATGACAAAGGCGTCTGAGAATAAGACGGAGCAAAATGATGTAGGTACGGTGGAGGAAAAATTAACCGAGGCGGATGATGTCACTAGTCGGTTGAACCGCAGAGAGCTTTCCCAAAACAATAAGGAAAATTTTCTTAAAATGCGTATTCCAAGGGAGTCAGAAGTTTACTTCATGGGTAAAAAGGCATCGGAATCTGATGTAACGAGGAATGATTTGGGTACTAGACCTTTAATCAGTATCCCGGAAGAAGTTGATTCGGAAAAAAGAGGATCAAATTATAACCAATTGGTATGGCTTCGCCCGAGTCGGAATTCGCAGAGGCGTAAGGAAAATTTGAAAGTTAAGGTTACCCAGGGAAAATCAGCACTGCATACGATTAATGAGTTGAGACGAAGGCTAGGTGACAGAGGTCGTAAGTCAACGGGAGTTAAAACCCGAAATAAAACGGAATTCTCCTCGCCGGAACGTAAGCCAAAATTTAGTCGTTCGAAATTGATGCCCGATCTTATCCAAAATTATGCTTCGGTAATAAAATCTGAGACGCACGATTTTGAGGAAAAAAATCGGAAAACTAAATTTAATTGGAATCCAGAAAGGGAGGAAGCTTTCCTCACATCGAAAGAGGTGACCGGAAATCCGATCTGGGAGATGCCGAATTACGCGAAGAAATTCGAAAATAATTCGAGCTTATCATCACTCTTTCAGGAAAAAGGTTGTAAAGGGAAAGTTACACATTAAAGTTTGAGTAGAGAAGAATGAATGTGAGCTGTAGATAATATTTGTATATAAATTCTTAATTAGCTTGCATTCAAATTATTTCTATATTATATTATTAATTAAAATGTGTATCTGGCTTATAAAAATGTTGTATTGTAGTAAATTGTGTGTTTTATCTTACAAGTTAAATTAATAAAATTAACTGGTGCTAACCTCTGTAGTGAATTAAGTTAAGAGTAACTGTACCTCGACGTAAGATTTTCCACATGTGAAAAATCTCTGTCACAGGAGGGGATGGTTGTAAGGATTTAACTGCTGTAAGAATCTAATTTGGCTAATTAAGGCTAGACAATGGACTGGCACATCGAAGTCTGGTAATTGTGTGAGCACTTAAAAGGATTAAGGTCCTTTTCTTCCTGTCGACGGTAAGTCTAGCTCGGCCTTTTTCATGTGACATTAGCATATTAGTTACGGCCACCATTGATTTATCGCTAGACCTCCCAGAAGCCGAGAGACGTAGGAAATAGTTTCATTTATTCCCAGACGGACGATGGCAATCTGGCGCCAAGGCATATCCCAGCCGAACCAATAACTTTGATCTGGGAGGGGCCCGAAGGAGGAGTTGTTCTCCTGATGGGGATGAGAGAAGTTGGATGATGACTCTCGAGGATGCAGCTCGCTGTAAAAGGCGTGTGGTATGTTTTTCATAGAGAACCCCGAGTTCTTAGAAATGTACATAATTTTATCATATCTTGAATAAAGTCATTTAATATGGAAAGGATTTGCATCACTTCATAGCTACCAAATATTTACCTAACCATATATAGTAATGCAAAATCCTCACAGTATATTCCAATCATTCATTATAATTTTGATTAAAATTTTTTGGATTTTTTTTTCTTAAACTTTTTATAATATTGCTAATTTGTGGTTACATTAAATAATCTTATATAAATCTCCTATCTTCAGAAATTTTCACTTTGTCATCTTTTAATATACATAACCTTCAATTCTTTAAAAAGTAGCAGAATGCTGTCGAAACGCAGATGATCCCCCCCCCTGCTTTTTCATAAGTTAATGGAAATAATTTTCTTTCTGTAAAAATAATTTTTCCATTCATTCCTATTTTAAACAAAAACTCTATTGAAATTTAAAAAAAATATTCCCTTTCTCCGCCCATCCTATCTAAATTCTCTACTCTTGGGATTTTCGCCAAGCACAATACCTTCCCGCCAACAAAAGTCTCTTTGACGCAGCCATCTCTGACCAATTATATTACAAGATGGCAAAACCCGGTTGGGAAAAAAAAATACGCCATCCGTGAGGCACATAAAAATGCACGTTAGAGAGTAAGGCTGCAGTTGTCAGTGTGATAGTGATATTATAAATCTAGGATAGCCAATTCATTACAATGACATCGAGGCATCATTTGCCAGCAGAACTGCGATTTAGAGCTATTGGGACATTGGAAGCAGGATAAAGTCAGGAAGAGGTCGCTAGATGGCTAAATGTGAGTCCTTCGGTGTTTCATAGGCTTTGACAACAATTTCAAACCACTTGTTTGGGTTCAAGAAGGTTCAGTCAAGTACGGCCAAGGGTTTCGACAAGCGCCGATGACCAGTATTTGCGGTTATGTGTACGAAGGAATAGAACCGCAACCCCATCTCACGTTAGATCCTGCCTTGCTGTAGCCACTGTTAGGTTGGTGTCAATGTCTACTGTGCGTAGAAGGCTTCACGAAGGTGGACTTTACGCGGGGCGACCAGCAATTTGTGTGCTGCTCACCCCACGTCACCGGAGGGATCGTTTTATGTGGGCACGTCAACATGTCCACTGAATGATTGATCAATGGAGGCGTGTTCCCTTCACGGATGAGTCCCGGTTTAGCCTCCAAAGCGATAGTAGGCGTTGTTTGATTTGGAGAGAACAGGGAACACGCCAAATCCATCAAACATTCGTGAAAGAGATTCTTATGGAGGATGCAGTGTCTTCGTTTGGGATGGTATCTCTTTGGGAGGACGCACAGAGCTCCATGTCTTTCAACATGGAGCCGTGAATGCTCACGTCTATAGAGATGACATCCTTGATGCTTATGTGCGACCTTATGCCGGTGCAATAGGTAATGATCTCCTGTTACAGGACGACAACGTTAGATCGCACAGGGCTCGCATCGTGGAAGATTATCTTCAGAACTAGACAATTCAGCGCATGGAATGGCCAGCTCGATCACCGGGCTTGAATCCCATCGAGCATGTTTGGGATGCTTTAGGGAGACGTCTCGCTTCTCTCAATCCCTTTCCTCTGACCCTTGCCACGCTTACAACGGCTTTGGAAGAGCAATGACTCTTACTTCCCAGCAAACTCATCGACCGCATAATTGACAGTATGACACATCGCTGTATGCGCTGTATTGCTACTAGGGGTGATCATGCGGCATATTAAAGGTACTTTTCCTATACCAAACTGCAAAACTGATTTTGTTAATTTTATAATTATACTATTTTTTGAAACACCATAATTGTCTGGTAATTTCTTTTCATGTTATTTTATATCTTACTATGCGTTATATATTGTGGTTGAGTTTCATTAAAATCTACATGTAATATTTTGAATTATCGCTATTTTTGTGATTTTTCCTTAATTTTTGGAAACCAGTGTATATTAATATAGATATTTTTTAATATGCAGAAAAAGAACCTATGAAGCGTTTAAACTCCTTGGGAAGAAGAAAGAGGAAAAAGCTTGCAAATTCCGGTTACTATTAGCGATCGTGTTTTTCATTTAATAAAATATTCTATTTTCATACATTTATTTTGATTTTATTCTCAAAGGTTGTAAATACATTTTTTTTTTTCATTAAAAAACTCCAAAGCTTCAAAGCTTCATCCTGGAACGCTGGACAGATTTGTAAACTAAAAATAAATTCGATTGCGAAAAATACGAAAAAAAAATTTTAATAATTTTTTTCCATATTTGCTTAAAAGTAATATGTTTCATTTTCTATTTCAGAGTGTCGAATTGTTTAGATACATCGGTGGTTATTTAGGTATGTGGCTTGGATGGTTTGCTATCTAATATTTGATTTCTTTGAAATATCGCTCAGAATTTCAAAATGTCCATTTAAGAGGAATAGATGAGAATTAGTTATGAAGAAATTAAGAGATTCAGTACTGCCATTTGCCGAACATCAATATGATTACTGGTTATATGTATTTATCTAGCTTAGGTGTAATATTCAGCGCATAAATCTGCTTTTGAAAAAATCTTTAATAAAAAGCATTAATTGATTTATCAGTTATTATAGATATGTGGACACAACATTTTAATCGTATTAACTCACTAACTGAATCTACATGTGTGTTTGAAGTTATGAAGGTTAGGCGTATGCATTTATTTAATTCTAATTGTGCTATTTTCAAATTGTAAATAGTATTGTAGTTCATTTAATAGCTGTAATTCTGCGATTTTTTAAATCATAAAACTACTGCTCAGAAAAAATAGTAAAAAACGTACAAACTTGACTGCATGGATTTCAAAGGTGATGTCAAGGAATTAAAAAGAGAGAGAGAGAGAGAGAGAGAGAGGGAGAGAGAGAGAGAAAGAAAATAGCTTTCTCCAATTAACAACGCGAAACTTTTTGACACGTTCACGAATTCATTGTTAAACGTTTATAAAAAAATATTTTTTTACAAAGTAAAGTCTCTTTGTTTTACCAGTTCTAAACTACGTGACACTGAATACTCATGGTTACTCTATTGTTTACTGTAAGGCTTAAGTTGCGAGAACTTCGGCACAGTGGCGTAGTAAGAGGGGGCGGTCCGCCCCAGGTGTCACCCTCTAAGGCGTGACACCCAATCACTTTTTGCAAATCTATATATATAATCTTATGAGATTTTGGAAAAGAATTCTTAAATAAAATGAAAATTCTGGCGCACGTTCTTTGAAAATGTGAATTTTTTCTAAATGTTACAGGCCAAACCCGATTTCAGGCCAAACTAGTCTATCCTAAAGCCCATCGGATAAACTAGCTTTTCCTAGGCCAAACTAGTCTATCCTAACGCCCATCGGATAAACTAGTTTTTCCTAGGCCAAACTAGTTTGGCCGAACGGTCATTAGGATAAACTAGTTTAGCCTGCTATTTATTGGTCTGAACTAGTTTATCCTAGATCAATTGAATTTGGCGTTTTTTTATTGATCTCAAAGACCGCTTCGGCGCCAATCTTCTGGTTTAGCCTAGTCCAATCTAATTTATCCTAGGCCAATTCAATTTGACGTGCTGTAATTGATGCTTAATAATAATAAACGATCACAAAAGAAAGAAATATTTCAAACTCAAATTTAATTTTTCTTAAATTAATCAAGTTTAAGCTCAAATTCAAAATCTTTCATACGAATCCGCTCAGCTCAAATACATCTATTGAAATAAGCGAAGTTCATTTAAAATTCATTCTTTTATTTATTTTACTTTCTCCTGTCTTTACAATAAGTGTGTGATTCGTGAATTTTTTTTAATTCCGGCTTTTGACGCATTTATACGTTTTAGGGGCCAGAGATTCCAAAAAACATGTTTTTACAAATTGTAAGTCTATGACTCTGTCTGACTGTCTGTGACATAAATTTTGTAGCTGCTGTATCTGAAGAACTAATGCACGAAATTTAATAAAAATTTATATTGAGGTAGTCTCCGATCTAAATTGATACTGATTAGTTTTGGTGTAAATCGCTCATCAGGTGGAGCTGTTGTTTTGCATTTTTTATGATTTACGCTTAAGCTTTATCTTAATAACTAATACACAAATTTCCGTCAAACTTCAGATTCAATTGGTCCATGACATGAGTTGATGTTGTTTATATTTTACAGTAAATCACTCAACAATGCTATGCTATGTTGCATTTTTCATAATTGTCACAATACCTGTTTCTCAAGAACTAATGAACGGAATTTAATAATTTTTTTTTATTGAGATAGTCCTGGATATAAATTGATGCTGATTACTTTTTTATGTAAATCGTTCAACAGATGGCGCTTCTAAATTGCATTTTCACCGATTTGCAACACTATTTCAATAACTACTTTACGGATTTTCATCAAACTTCTGGATTAAGAAAAAGGTGATATGAACTGATTCTATTTAGGTTTTCATGTTAATTACCCAATAGGTGGCGCTGTTATGCTCAATTTTCTTGATCTATTGTTTTTGGAGTAAATCTCACGAGAGGTGGCACTGCTATACGGTATTATTCGTGATTATTGCAATAACTATCTCAGGATCTAATGGATGAATTTTGATCAAACTCCAGATTCTGTTAGTCCTTGATATAGATAAGAACTATTTAGTTTTTGGAGTAAATCGTGCAACAGGTGGCTCTGCTATGTGGCATTATTCATGATTATCGCAATAGTTCTATCTCAAGAACTAATGCACGGATTTTCATCAAACTTCAAATTCAGTTAGTCCTTGATATAAATTAATATTCTTTTGTTTTTAGAGTAAATGGCTCAATAGGTAGCGCTTCTATCCAGCTTTTTTTATGATTTTTGCGATAATTTTATCTCAAATAGTACTGACAATTAAATTAAGGAGGGGGGGGGGGGGTTCGGATTAGCCTTTCGTTCCCTTCCCCATATTCTTATCCCATGAACTCCTGAAATTAACCAGGGAAGTTCGTTATCAATATGTCCGTTATGTCCAAAATTTGAAGCAAATCTGATATTTCTATCAGGAGTTATCGCATTATGTACATACGTACATAGATACGTATTTACATACGCACGTTCATACGTACATACATACGTACATGGTTACATACACACACACAGAATCTGCGAGCACATTAGCTTTCAGGCTTTGATAGTCTGTGGGCTAAAATCGCGTCAAATTGCATCGGCCTAGGATAAATTTGATCAAAACTAGAAAGTTGGCGCAGTGGTGGTCTTTAGATTTAATAAAATCACGCCAAATTGAATTAGCCTAGGACAATCTAGATCGGCCTAGGATAAACTAGTTCAAACCAATGAATAGCTGGCTAAATTAGTTTATACTAATGACCATTCGGCCAAACTAGTGTGGCCTAGGAAAATCTAGTTTATCCGATGGGCGTTCGGATAGACTAGTTTGGCCTAGGTAAAACTAGTTTATCCGATGGGCGTTAGGATAGACTAGTTTGGCCTGAAATCGGGTTTGGCCTGTAACATAAATAAGATATGCACCAGAGAACAAAAACCAACTTATCCAACGAATGAGTAGCGAAAGCAAAAATTAAAAGAAAGAGTTATCTTCAACATATAGAAACCGCATTTACTTATGCGGATTATGGATTGAGTGATGAGCCGCTCCTATGGGTTTCTTTTTAATACAGGAGGACAAAAGGTAGGGGAGAGTGGGGATACTTGAGCATAGGGGATACTTGAGCCACCCCTATTATCTCTACAGTTGGTTAATTTTTCTTTCTAAAACTGCCAATATGATAACATATTTATAGTTCTGAACATGTAAAAAAGAAATCACACATCTTGGTACCATTTTGAAAATATAGTGATTAATAGTTGTCTTTTCCCTATCTGAAGTAAATATTTGGGTGCAGGGCTTTTTTTTTTTTTTTTTTTTTTTTTTGTAATCAAAGTTTTGTTTAAAGTTGCAACTATATACATACATTCAATAAGCATAATTTCAATTGTATTTTGAGTCTAAAATAGTTCTAATAGCTGCATGCTTTATTTAGTAAAACTCTGGGAAACAAAAATAGTGATAGTGGGGATACTTGAGCCAATGAGAGTGGGGATACTTGAGCCATGTCTCAACCATCCCCACTAGAAATTAAACATGGGTGAAACAAACAAAAAATAAAATTCCATCCTTATATTCACTAATAGATATTTTTCTGGATAAAAGGGAGAATAATTTTTCATTTTATTTTTTTTTTTCTTACAAAAAAAACGACTTAAAAATGTTTAAAAATGTATATTTTTTAAATGAAAATATCTATTTTATTTTTCATTTTGACTAAAAAAATAGCCTGTCTAGATAAAATGTAAACATAGTTTTCAATTTAACTTTCATTAAATTAAAATAACTTTTTAAAACGGTTTTACAGGCTATAATCTCTAATACTTTAATTAGTTAGGTCCAACATATTAAAATAGGGATGCACAACCTGTGGCCCGCGGGCCAAAAGTGGCTCGCGATGGGTTAACGTGTGGCCCGCGAGCTCTGTCAATTTACAACTGGAAAAATTTGCAATTTTTGTGCATATGTGATAGGAAAAAATCGTAAATTTCGTCAATCTGCGGGAAAATGTAAATTTTCGTCACTTAAGAAAATCGCAAATTTCATTGATCGGTACCGAAAAATCGCGAATTTCATTAATTAAGTGCGGAAAAAAAGGGAATTTTGTTGGTGAGGCTTGTAATAATCGCAAGTTTCACTCATGGGATATTGAAAAATCTTGAATTTTGTCCATGAAGTTAGGCAAAAAGTAGCAAATTTCTCCGATCAGGCACAGAAAAATCGCGAGTTTTGTCGATCAGGCATAGAAAAATCGTGAATTTTGTCGGCCTTACGCAAAAAATCGCACATTTCGTTGATCAGGCAAGAAAAAATCTTCAATTTTCTAGATGATGCTCGAAAAAATTGCAAATTAAATTCATCGGTTGCAAAAAAATTATCAAGTTTTCTCGGTTTATCGCATGAAAAAAAAAAAAAAAAAAAAAACCGCGAATATTGTTGATCAGGTACAGACGAAAAAATTGCAAATTTCGTTGATAAAGCACAGGGAAATTGCAAATTTATCGATGACGCGAGGAAAAAATGAAAATTTAGTTAATAGGCTGCAAAATAATCGTGAATTTTATCAATTTATTCTGAGAAAAAAAATCGAGAGTTTCATCTTCCCGCGCAAAAAAATGCAGATTTCGTCAGTTAGTACAAAAAATCGCGAATTTCGCTGATCTGGAGCGAAAATGCGTATTTCTTGAATTAAAGGTGGAAAAAGTGCACATTTCATCGATCGACACCGAAAAATTGTGCATGTTATAGATCGGATTCCGAAAAATCGCAAATTTCGTTGATCGGAGACGGGAATATTGCGAATTTTGTTGATCACTCGCATAAAAATTGCTAATTACGTCGATTAGGTTCTAATAAAATCTCAAATTTCCTCCACTGAGAGAGGAAAAATCGCTAATTTCCTCGATCGGCTGTGGATAATCGCGAAATTTGTCGATCAAGCAAGAAAAATCGCTAATTTCGTCGAATGGCTTTGTAAAAATCATGATTTTCGAATTTCATCGATCGTATGCGTAAAAATTGCGAATTTCGTTGGGGCATTCTCGAATTTTGTTGATTAGGCTCGAAAAAATTGTGAATATTATTGATCGTGCTAGGAAAAATCGCAAATTTCGTAAATCAGCTTTGAAAAATTGCGGATATCGTTGATCAACTTTGTAAAAAAACGAATTTCGTTGATCATGCAAGGAAAAATCGTGATTTTCATCGATCAGCTTCGTAAAAATTTCGAATTTTTTTTATCGGGAGCGGAAAGATCTTGAATTTTTTCGATCGCCTTCGTAAAAGTTGTGAATTTCGCCGATTATGCAAAGAAAAGTTTCCTATTTCATCGATCCTGTGAAGGAAAATAGCGAATTTCGTCGATCAGGCGAAGAAAATAGCTAATTTAGTCGAACGGCTTCAGAAAAATCGTGTTTTTGTCAACGAGGTTCGGAAAAGTCGCGAACTTCATCGATCAGTTTCGGAAAAATCGCGAATCTCGTCGATCATGTGCGGAAAAAAATCGCAAATTTCGTTGATCATGTGAGGAAAAATCACCAATTTCGTCAATCAGCTTTGTAAAAATAGCGAATTTTGTTGATTAAGTGTGAGAAACTCCTGCATTTTCTCGATCGGTTTCATAAGAATTGCGAATCTTGTTGATCAGGCGAGAAAATGATGCAAATTTTCTCATTCAGCTTCATAAAAATTGCAAATTTTGTCGATTGGTTTTGTAAAATGTGCAAATTTGGTGGATCAGGCGTGGAAGAATTACAAATTTCGTTAATCGGGCACAGAAAATCGGGAATTTTGTTGTTCAGGCACGAAAATTCTTGTTGATCGGCTCCTTCTCTCTCTTTCGTTCATAAAGTTCACATTTTTTTCAGTACCAGCAATTTATGCTTAATTTTTAGCACTTGTAATAAAGCAAAATTTACTCTTCAAAAAAGTCAAAGAATATTTTTACATCTTGAAAATAAAACTTGAAACATCTGTTACATATAAACTAAAATCTGCTGATATATCCTTACCATGTGAATTACATTTTTTGACTGGGTAAGCAAACTTAAAGGGGTAACCCCCCCCCCCCCCACCACCATTCCCCTCTAAAATCATATTTTTTATCCGATTATAGACCACAGATCATGATGTGGCCCTCAACCACTCAGACATATTTCTAAGTGGCCCTTCACTTGAAAAGGTTATGCACCTTTATATTAAAATATTTATTTTTTAATATAACATATTAAGATTAATATTTTATATTGAAATCGTAACCTCTGTTGCTGTAACTTTTTTTTTAACTAAGAAAATTGAAGAAAAATTGGTAAAAAGAGCGCACAAAAAACAAGAAAAGCAACAAAAATCCCAGTTCAAACTTACCTGCATGGAGCCAAAAAGGAAGACAAATTCTTTTCCTGTGAAATCAAAAAAGTGTTTGAAATAGTAGAATGATACATCTGGCTTAAATTCCGACAGATACTAAATTAATAGCATGAGTTCGACAATATCATTAGAGGAAAATTCTGTCAATGATGGTGATGGTGTGAAAAGAAAACCTTCTATTGATGGTTGGTTACTAATAAAATATGCCAGAAAGAAAACTGTAAATTGTTGTTGTACTAGTATTTGTTGGATAAGTGCTTAATATTTTGAAAATGAAATTTGCCCGAAGAATTGCAGATTCCAAATTTAAATGGCTCTGAACTGAGGCTGTTTCTACCGTCGTTATAACTCAAGTTGAAATTATCCTCCGACAACCAGTTTTAACGACAAAAAATGATCGTATTACTAGCTTTGTTTTCTCAATTGGTTTTGAAGGATTTTACGTTTCATAATTTATCATTCTGTAAAATGTTTGTGAAAAAATAAAGCGAAAAAAATTACTTTTGTAGGTAGTTTTCCTTAGTGGCTCAAGTATCCCTTCACCATGGCTCAAGTAACCTCGCCATGGGGATACTTGAGCCACGATGTAAAACAAAAAATAAACATTTATTATACATAGAAAAATAATTCAAAATTAATTGAAATTTTTTTTTAGTTGAAGAAAAAATAGCCAATTTTCATTTTCAACATTTTATTTTATTCTAAAAAAATATAAAAAATTTAAAAAAATTAAAATTCAAAAAATGGCTCAAGTATCCCCATCTTCCCCTAAATAAGGAATGGTATGGTCATTTATTGCAATGACATAGAATTGTGATTGAAAAAATATGACACATGGGACGGGGGAGGTGACACCCTGGTAAGTGGGGGTGACGCCATTCACATCCGCCCCGGGTGTCATCACTCATCCTAGCTACGCCAATGTATGCAGATTTTTTTTTAACTTTAATTTATGTTGCAGGTGAAATATTTTCTGCAGAAACTCGCGGAGAAATTTTAAAAAAGTCAACGATAACTCTTTTAGAAAGCAATAGACGCTAGGAGGCGATTCTTCGCTGGTGAGGAGTCTTGAATTTAAAATAGAAATCGAGAGCGCAACTTTTCCTTGCATGGAAGTTCACAAACAAAAGATGTGTTCTATCAAACAATCGCACATCACTAAATTTTTTCCACCATACACTGGCAAATACATTTTGTACAATATGTTTGTAATTAGTCAAATTTATTTTAAGCATGTATTTTTAATGTAAATATATAATTTTTAAATTGTTCTTTTCAATTAAAAAATAAATAAAACTTAACCCCCCTATAAATAGTAAAACGTAAAGGTAAAAACCCCTAGTAAAAACGTAATTTTTATGATAATAAAAAGGTGACTTATGTAATAACTGTGGTATAATGACATTAACTGTAACGTGACCTGGTCAAGAACTTTAACTGCAACCAAAATTAACCTAGAACAGGGGCTCAAACGAGTTTTTATAAATGTTGTGTCGCGTCTTTGTTATGTGTAACCTGTCTATAATAATATATGTGTGAATAAACTACATGCAAGTATTTCGCTGTATTCATCTTGGAAGCCTTCAACGGTACGCTACAACATAAACATATAATTATAATAACAAGTATAAAGCATGGTGGCAGCTGGAAAAAAAAGATGTTTAATACAGTGATATTTTGAAAACGGATCCAAGCTTAAAGTAAGAAGTTTCCTTTTTCTTGCATAGTTATACGACACATTTTTATTTATTTTATTATTATGTAAAATGTCTAAAGAAAAAGAAAAAGAGTTAGAATTTAGAAATTGTTATCAGGTTACACCGCCAGAATCATTTAGTTTTTCACGGCCGGCACTTTGGCTAAAATGGAAGCAACGTTTCGAAAGATATCGATTCGCTTCAGGTTTAAAAAATCAATCAGAGATAGAACAAGTAAATTCTCTTATTTATCTCATGGGTGATAAAGCAGAAGATATTTTTATGTCTTTTAATTTGTCAGAAGACGACCAACAGAAATATGATATTGTTATGAAGCATTTTGACGACCATTTTATCGTAAAGAAAAACATAATTTTTGAACGCGCACAGTTTAATCAACGCATTCAAAACGAAGGGGAAAGTGTAAATGATTTTATAACTTCGCTTTATTCATTGGCTGAGCATTGCGATTACGGAGTTCTTCACGATGAACTAATACGCGATAGAATAGTTGTTGGTATTAGAGATAAATCATTAAGTGAGAAGTTACAATTGGATCCAGACCTTTCTTTGAGCAAAGCTATAGATAAAGTTAGGTTATCGGAATCAATTAAAAAGCAACAAGAGATTCTTACTTCTAATAATGCTTCTGTACATAGAGTTTCGAGTATAAGCAAAACAAAGGTAAATTTTAAGAAAGGGATTACCAGTCAAAATCCACAGTTTAAAGAAACTGATAAAAGGAATAATGGGAAAAAAGAATATACAAAATCTTTTGACCTTTGCAAATGGTGCGGTAAGTCTATGCATAATAGAAAAGTGTGTCCAGCAAAAGACGCCAAATGTTTGAAATGTTCCAAATTAGGGCATTTTGCTCGTGTTTGTAGGAAAAATGAAAGTAAATCTGAAATTTCTTTCTTAGGAACAATTAGGGAGACCCGCTCGAATAGTAGTAATGATTCATTATGGTCAGTTCCTATTCAAATACGAGGTAAAACCATTCGTTTCAAAATAGATAGTGGAGCAGATCACACTGTTATTCCAGCTACATCACCAATCTTAAAGGGTTCAAAAATTTTGAAACCAGACAAAAAGCTTTGCGGTCCTGATGGGAAAATATTAAAACACAAGGGAAAACTGGTTGAAGAAATCCAATACAGGGAAAAGAAAATAACTGAAGAAATCCATGTAATTGAAGGATTACAGAATTATTTGTTGGGAAAACCTGCAATACTAGCTTTTGGTTTAGGACCAAACATTTTAGAAATTAATGCAGTAAATCCAAAGCAAGATTACCCTGAATTATTCAATGGCCTGGGGCTACTGAAAGGTTGTTATACTATCAAGCTTAAGCCGAATTCTGTCCCGTTTGCTATTTCAACTCCACGAAGGATACCTATTCCGCTGCTGAAGAAAACTGAAATGGAAATTAAGAAGATGATTGACCAAAAAGTTATAGTTCCTGTGACGAAACCAACGGAATGGTGTTCACCAGTCGTTATCGTTCCTAAAAGTGACGGAACTGTTCGCTTATGTGTTGATCTTGTCCAACTAAACAAATGTGTGGAAAGAGAATTTCATCCGTTACCTTCAGTGGAATATTCATTAAATCTTCTAACAGGTGCTACAATTTTTTCGAAGTTAGATGCTAATTCTGGCTTTTGGCAAATTCCGCTTGATGAATCTTCGTCATATCTCACGACTTTCATCACTCCCTTTGGAAGATACCGATTTTTAAGATTGCCTTTTGGAATCTCATCTGCTCCAGAACATTTTCAACGCAGAATGTCACAGCTGCTAGAAAATATTCCAGGTACTATTTGTCACATGGACGACATCTTAGTGTGGGGAAAAGATCAATTTGAACATGACCAAACATTGAAAATTGTTCTAAATAAACTTAAGAAAGCTGGCATTACTCTAAATGACAAGAAATGTAAATTTTCAGTCAAGATAATTAAATTCTTGGGGCATATTATTGATGACAAGGGGATTCATCCTGACGAAGATAAAGTTAGAGCAGTAAAAGAATATCCACCACCAAAGAATAAAAAGGAATTAAAACAGATGCTAGGCATGGCAAATTTTCTCGCCAGATTTGTTCCAAATTTTGCAGAAATTTTTGCACCGTTAACATCTATGTTAAGTCAAAAGAATGAGTTTGTCTGGGACGAACCTCAAAAACAAGCATTTCAAAAGTGGAAGAATGTCTTAACATCTCAACCAGTTTTAAAAATTTATAATCCACAGAAAACTTCAATTGTCACTACAGACGCTTCTTCTTATGGAATTGGAGCCACCTTGAGGCAAGAACAAGAGAACGGGGAAATCTCGGTCGTTGCATATGCATCCAGAACTCTTACTCCTACTGAAAAGAGGTATGCTCAAATAGAAAAAGAGGCACTTGCTCTAGCATGGAGTTGCGAGAAATTTCGAGATTATCTCACTGGAACTCACTTTAGATTAGAAACAGACCATAAACCTCTAATTCCAATCTTCTCAAAGAAAAACCTCGAACATTTATCTCCACGGTTACAAAGGTTGAAGATGAGGATGATGCGATATTCTTATTCCATATTCCACATACCAGGAAAGAAACTTTATGCAGCTGATGCCTTATCAAGACAACCTCAAGAAACAAGAGAAAAGGATGAAGAGTTGGAAGAAGAAATTGATGCATATATTCGTATGATAATATCCACATTACCCGCTTCATGCAACAGATTAGAAGAATTGCGTCAATCACAAAAGTCTGATGCAACATGCAAAGAATTGAAAAATTTAATCCTCAACGGTTGGCCATCAAGAAAACATTTAGAGCCAAGTTGTTTACCTTATTGGAATCATCGATATGAAATATCGATCCAAGATGGGCTGATAATGAAGGGCTGTCGAATCATCATTCCTGCAAATGATCGAAGAAAGGTTCTTCAACAAATTCATGAGGGACATTTAGGAATTACGAAATGTCGTGCGAGAGCAAGATCATCGGTATATTGGCCTGGAATTAATAAAGAAATTGAAGAAATGATAAAGAATTGCACATCATGCATCAAGGAGACCACTAATCGCCATAAATCTCTTATCCCTACCGAATTTCCTGAAAGACCATGGGAAACAGTCGGAATGGATCTTTTTAAGCTTAATGGATCTTGGTACTTGATCGTGACCGATTATTTCTCACGATATCCAGAAATCGCAAGACTGGAAAGATTAACTTCTGAGGAAGTAATTCTCCACTGCAAATCAATCTTTGCCAGACATGGGATTCCTAATGTTGTCAGATCTGATAATGGTCCTCAATTTGAGCCAATTAACTCATCTGAATTTTCAAAATTCTCAAAGTTTTACGGATTTCATCATATCACATCAAGTCCTAGGTACCCACAAAGCAATGGTTTCATTGAATCTTCTGTAAAAACCATCAAATTGCGACTCAAAAAAGCTGAAGATCCTTACCTTGCATTAATGGCATATAGAGCAACACCATTAGAAAATGGCCTCAGTCCCGCAGAACTTCTTATGAATCGTCGTATAAGGACAACTCTGCCAATTGCAAGATCTCAACTAGAGCCAAAAATTGAAAACAGGGATGAACTTCAAAGAAAGGAAGAGAAGAGAATAGAACGACAACGAGACAACTATGACAAAAGACACGGAGTACGAGACCTCAAAAATCTCGAAGTTGGAGATGGAGTATGGATCACGGACAAGAGAGCTACTGGTATAGTTCAGAAGAGGTTAGATTCTCCACGATCGTATATTGTCAAATCTGGGAAAAAGCTATATCGACGAAACAGAATGCATCTTGTCCCATCAACTAACTTCCAACCAGAGGATGATGATGTGGATGACCTCGAATCAGACGATTCCCGTGATGAGTTACCAATACCACAGAGTGTTCCTAGTCCAACCAAGCCAAGCTGTCAGAATCCTCATCCATCCTGTAACAATGGTAAAAATAATTCTATGTCTCCAAAAAGGAACCAGAATCTATATACCACCAGAAGTGGACGCGTCGTTCGTCCTCCGCAGAAAATGAATCTTTAAAGAAAGGGAGATGTGGTATAATGACATTAACTGTAACGTGACCTGGTCAAGAACTTTAACTGCAATCAAAATTAACCTAGAACAGGGGCTCAAACGAGTTTTTATAAATGTTGTGTCGCGTCTTTGTTATGTGTAACCTGTCTATAATAATATATGTGTGAATAAACTACATGCAAGTATTTCGCTGTATTCATCTTGGAAGCCTTCAACGGTACGCTACAACATAAACATATAATTATAATAACAAGTATAAAGCAATAACAGAGTCATATATTATGTACGTTATGGATTAAGTATGAATATTTCTCCATCATTTATAAATAATAATAATAATACAATAAAATGCGGACAGACCAAAGTCTATATTTGACTGAAAACAACAACCATTTTCTAAATGCTTTAAAAAATGGCAAATGAAAAGTGATATTTAAAAGTATTAGGAAATTAGTTTAAAAACATTTATTTTAAACTAAATGAATAAAAGATTTATATTTTTAATGAAATAAATGGGATTTGAGAAATTATTGGAAATTTATCACCATAGATGTATCAATATTACAATCAGTACTTTGTATGCAAAATGGAACAATTAGCAATACTTTTTGTACCCGAAAAATGGTCGTTGCTTTTTTAAGGTTAAAAAGTAGATTACGAAATATTCCTATACAAGGATGCCAAGCCTCCGCTTATTGCACAGCAGAATTTTCTTATAGGAAAAGTTATTTTTTAAATCCGCAGAATGTTCCAATTTAATAAAACATTTTCTGTATTGAAATACCGGTATCCAAAATGCCGGAGACTTGGCAGCTCTGCCTATAGCATTTTTATTAATCACGGTACTTTTTTTATTCGGATTCAAATTTAGTGAAGACAACGTTTTTTGGCCAAAAGCAGCTTTTTTCCACATGTGTAACTACGATACAATTCCTTGATGCTGAAATAAAATGTTTTGACTTATGCTATTATTGCTTCTTCTTATTTATTTATTTGAATTTTAAATAGGATTACTCAAATTCTTGTTTTTTAAATGTACGGAAAAAATTCATTTCGAGAGAGGGCGAAAAGAACAATATTTTTCGATTTATTACCTGCGTTTGGCTAAGTGTCTTACATTTCAAAAATATGCATTAAAGTATTTAATTGCTATAAAGGACGTTAAATACTAATAAAAACATTAAAAGATCATAATAATTTTACATGTTTCGATTGAATTTAGTCAATCATCATCAGAAAAAAGAAAATACAAATAAACACAAAGATGGAAAATGACAATAAACTATTACAAATGAAATTTAAAAATATTTAAAAAATAAAAATCACGCGCGTTATATTTTAATTATGTATCACGTTGTTTAATTTTTAAATTATTTAACAATTCAATCCAAATATTTGGGATTTGAAATGACAAGGAATCATTGCAGACCATTGAGCTTCTGACGTAAATTTCAATACTCTCTCTAATAAAAAGTTGCAAATAAAAATCTGACCTATAAATTAATTTACTTTCATTAAACAAAATATCTATGTTTTCTATTTGATTTAGCCTAGATAATGCTGTTTTACCTCTATTAAATTTTATGTCTGCAATGTGCTCTTTACATCTTATTTTGAATTTTCTTTGAGTCATGCCAATATAATAATTCTTATAACCACCTTCTTTAAGATATGGAATGATGTAAACACCTGATCGGTCAAATTTGTCAATGGCGTCAATTCTAGTTGTTAAAATTGATTTTAATTTTGGAGGGGGTCTAGCAATTAAATTTAAATCAAACTTTTTTAATTGTGTTTTAGCAGACTCGAAGAAATTTGGATAATAATTTATAACAACCCTTTTCATGTTATTTTCATTGTCGGTTTTATTTTCAAAATCTGCATTGTTCATTTTGTTACTAAACTTTTTAATTAATTTATTAACTATTTTAACTTGATATCCGTTATTAATAGCTATTGTTTTAATTTTATCTAATTCATCATTTAAATTTTCAGTAGAACAAATTCTAAAAGCTCTGTTAATAAGGAATCTAAATGTAGATAATTTATAACAGATAATATTATAATATATACAGATAATATTATAATTATAATTTATTAACAGAGCTTTTAGAATTTGTTCTACTGAAAATTTAAATGATGAATTAGATAAAATTAAAACAATAGCTATTAATAACGGATATCAAGTTAAAATAGTTAATAAATTAATTAAAAAGTTTAGTAACAAAATGAACAATGCAGATTTTGAAAATAAAACCGACAATGAAAATAACATGAAAAGGGTTGTTATAAATTATTATCCAAATTTCTTCGAGTCTGCTAAAACACAATTAAAAAAGTTTGATTTAAATTTAATTGCTAGACCCCCTCCAAAATTAAAATCAATTTTAACAACTAGAATTGACGCCATTGACAAATTTGACCGATCAGGTGTTTACATCATTCCATATCTTAAAGAAGGTGGTTATAAGAATTATTATATTGGCATGACTCAAAGAAAATTCAAAATAAGATGTAAAGAGCACATTGCAGACATAAAATTTAATAGAGGTAAAACAGCATTATCTAGGCTAAATCAAATAGAAAACATAGATATTTTGTTTAATGAAAGTAAATTAATTTATAGGTCAGATTTTTATTTGCAACTTTTTATTAGAGAGAGTATTGAAATTTACGTCAGAAGCTCAATGGTCTGCAATGATTCCTTGTCATTTCAAATCCCAAATATTTGGATTGAATTGTTAAATAATTTAAAAATTAAACAACGTGATACATAATTAATATATAACGCGCGTGACTTTTATTTTTTAAGTATTTTTAAATTTCATTTGTAATAGTTTATTGTCATTTTCCATCTTTGTGTTTATTTGTATTTTCTTTTTTCTGATGATGATTGAGTAAATTCAATCGAAACATGTAAAATTATTATGATCTTTTAATGTTTTTATTAGTATTTAACGTCCTTTATAGCAATTAAATACTTTAATGCATATTTTTGAAATGTTTTTAATGGACGTATATGAAAACTTCTATTTATAATTAATGTAAGTGTCTTACTACCTTGTATTTAATACTCTTCACAATACTTCGCTGTTATATGGACTTAGGCGCTTTTATAAAAAGTTTGACTAATTCGGGCTTAAGAAAGTGAGTTTTTTACTGAATAATACAAATAAATGAAAAATGAATACTAAGAAATACTAAAAAAAAAAAAAAAAAAAAAAAAAAATGAAGCATTATATTGGTCTATGTATATTTAAAAATGCATCTGCTAGCACTAATTAGATAATTTATGTGTATATAATAGGAGATAAATAGCTTTTGATTCTGTATTTCAATGCTATAAAGCATTAACGTTTGTGTGTTTTTCGTTGTCATTGGGAGTACGTAGCCGATTTAAAAAATAATGTGGGCAAAAAATGTTAGTAACCATCTTTGCTGCAAAATATACTATATATTTTGCGTAGGAACAATAATCACCACCAATGCGCGAGCAAAAAAAGTTCTAAAATTGAGAATTCTTTGATGTTAATATAACTAAAAATTTAAAATCTTTTTTTTTTTTTTTTTGTAGCAACTTTTAAGATATAATATTCTCGTTATAAACGATTTCTAAAACATTCGACAATTTAATTTCAAAAATTATTTTTTTTTTCTAGAAAAAGTTTTAAACCCAATTTATTGAGAATATTGCAATTTCGAGGATACTGTTGGGGTCAGAAACTATAACTTTGACATCACCGTAACTTATAAGATGCAAGTGCTCGTTTAGGACAAATTTTTAAAAAAGGATGTTCCTTAACTCTTATCGACAACCTCATTGCATCCGTGGAAAACAGATATTCAACATTATAAACTATTCGGACGGGTTTCACACCATATAAAATACACTCCATTCTCTTCAAACATTATTGTTTGAGCGAAGCGAAGTCTTATACTCAGAGTACGTAACGATATTAAAAGTCAAAAAAATTCTTTCGTCAAGCAAATCTCAAAAAGTACTTGTCGGATTTTGATTCTGTTTGTACCAGTAGGTACCTATGAAGGTAATCTGGTGAATGCACTTACTACGAAAAATTAGTTCCAAATAGTTTAAAAGTTATATTTAAAAAACTGATAAAAAAGCACAATTTATTTGCATACGTCACAGAAACTTGGTGTGCGTCATTTTTCACCTGCTTAATATTTTCATAGACAACCGAACCAGAACGCATGGAGTAAATAGTTGTGTGAGCAAAGCGAAGGCTAATACACATAATATGTAACAACATTAAAAGTCAAGCATAATTCTTTCGTCAAGCAAATCTGAAAAACTATATGTCGGATTGTGATTCTGATTGCACCAAACGGTACCTATGAGAGTAACCTATTGAATGCATCTACTTTCAAAAATTAGTTCCAAATAGTTTAATATTAAAATTTAAAAAACTGATAAAAAATCACAATTTATTTGCATACGTCACAGAAATTTGGTGTGCGTCACTTTTCATCGGATGTATGTTTTCGTTAGATTTCTAAATTTAAGCACACGGAGCAAGGAAAATACGCAAACAATTTTTAAGTACAATAAATTATACTTAAACTTAAGAAACAAACTGGAAAATAATTTTGTTGTTGTTGTTAATTTAAAAGAAAAAAGCCTTAATTCTTAGTAGCTTAGTACTTAAGATTTTGCGATATTCTTTATAATAGCACTTTATAACGGCCATTAGCATCTTTTATATTTCGCACGTGCAAATTAGATACAATTCTGCCATGTTTAAATAAAATATTTGTACTACTTGGTTAACTCGTTTATCAATTTCGCCAAAATTTTTGTATAGACTTTTTTTTTTTTTTTTTTTTTTAATAACGAAAGAAGAAATAAATTAGTGAAACATTGATAAAAATACAAATAAAAAGCGGAATAAAAAATCACTTGATGATGTTTTAAACACGTGTATCGCATTTACTGCGACTGAATGCGACATTCACGATCATTTATTATTGGCATTTTATCTTATTGTTTGGCGATACTTTTTTGGTCGGCGGGATAATCAATTAATACAAAAAAAAAAAAAAAAAAAGAAAAAAAGAAAAAAAAAAGAAAGAAAAAAAAAAGAAACAGTGGTTAAAGCGATGAATAAACAGTTATAAATAATAGGCATAATAATAAATATAATAAAAAATATAAATATCACAATAAATCGTAAATCGTAAAATACTTATAGGAATATTCAAAAATAACGTTTTCACAAATTTGGCGGTGAAAAAATCGCGCTAATGTGTAGCTAATATTTTTACACATAAATATGACATATGTGCCATATTTATGAGTAAAAATAAACATACACGTTCATCAGGATTGAAATCTCAATTTCTGAAGCCCAAACTGGACCATGATTTATAAAAACGCCAAGGTGAAGGTATTGGAAAAGTACCACGAAATTAGGACAGAGATATCATATACGCATCGGGTTTGGCGCAATTTTGGCGAAAATCATTTTAAAATTAATTTCTATTATTTTAAAAAGAAAGTAACAATTAAAAAATCACGATTAAATCCATATTAAATGAATAAAAAGATAAATAACCAATTTATTGATAAACAAACAACAATAACCTGGGATCATGCAAGGTAAATAACGATATTTTGGCGACAATAATATAAAAAAGTGTACCATATCTTGTTCTAAATTTTTTGGCGAACTATTTTTTTCTTCCTTTTTTTTTTTTTTTTTTTTTTTGGCATTAAATGAATTGATGTGGTTGGGATCTTCAGCTTCTGAGGTTGCATTTTTTTTTTACATCTTGAACAAAGCTGAAAATTGTTTATGCATTCGGTTTGTCTATCCGTCTGTCCACGCTCTAACATCCGTAAATATACACCGATTTATATGCAATTAGTAAACCTTATTTAGGATCCCTTAGGCATGTTTGGTATTGTATATGAAGTATGTGAGATTAATAGTTTATCTTCAGGAGCCCCCAAAAGAATTTCATTACATTATGGTCAATTAGGGGCTATCCATTGCAGAGTATTTTAATGAAATTGCGCTATTGCAAATGTGTGAAACATATAAACCACTGAATTTCATTACGATTACGTTATAAAACGATATTCATAGCATTTTTAATCCAATTACAGGGACACACAAAAGAATTCGGTTACAATACTGTATTTGAGCAATGATTTCGGGAAATGCGTTTTCAATTTCTGCTTGCGCTTTCAAATTCGACTGTTTTTTAGGTGTGCCCCTAATTAATATAATTATTTAGTACCAATAGTCGTCGTCTGATCCGTCCATCTGTTTGTCCGCTTAACAGCACAAAAACTATCCTACGGAATCGTTTCAAATTTTAAATATCTATTTGTTGCCGAATTTTGTTGAATCATTGCAAACTTTAATAAAATCGGATATGCACATTTTAATAAAATCTGATAAATAGTTCGAATACAGGGTCAGTCAAAAGCATTCCGTTACATTACGGCCGTTGGGATGTAATAGTTCCAAGTACTTTTTAATGATGTTAAACCCGTAGAAACATAATGAAATTAATATGCATTTATGAAGAGAACTAGAATATATATTTTGTAGAACATGCGGCGCAAAAAATATTTATTTCAATTTACACGTCACTACAAAAGAATTGTATTCCAAATTAATATGGGGGGGGGGAGCTACAATAACTTTTCAGCTTTACCAATCTAGGGATTTTATCACAGAGTCATTTTCTTAATTTCACTAGCAGGTCTTTTTATAATAACTTTTTCGGGTATAACTGTATAATCGAGTTCACATTGGCATATTTGAGCCAGCATGTTATACTGAAAAAAAATTAAATTTATAAATCACTTGCAATGACACTCTACGGCTCAAAGCTTATGCAGACGAGATATTCAGATTTCGTTCGTACCTTATAGTATAGACATTGCCAACAGTGGAATAATTAAAAATAAAAAGAATATACGCTCTTATCAGAGTGTATACGCTCAAGTTAGAGAATATACCCTAGAATGTACATACTTCAGCTTTTTGAGAAAATGTGTGCGTGTGTGTGTGTGTGGGGGGGGGGGGTTATATAGTGGTTCTTAAAAATCCAGAAAGTATACGGCGTATACCTCTGTAAACTTTCTACTACATTCATGATTGCCAATTAGTTTTGCTTTATGCAGGCTAAAGCGAAATACAGCTCAATTTCATGAGAATAAGTTTGAAAAGAAAACAAAACAGCGTATGTAGTGGCCAGCATGCACGACATATTTAAATCAGATTGATCATATCTTAAACATACTCGAAAATACACATTACATTCCTTTGTTGGCGTTTTCGAGATTTTTTCGTCATTTTTTAAAGAGAGAATACCCTACATTTTTATCGAAAACCTTTTCTGATGCATATAAAACAGATGCAGACATTATATTATCACGCATCTTAACTATAATGTCCTAACTATTTAAGGGCACCACACTCCATATAAAAAATTCCCTCATTCTACTTAACCATCATGATTTGCGCCACTTTTAGGTACTAAAATTGGTGTGTATATTCTTGACGCCATTTCAAAGAGTTCAAATTCCGATATAAGATATCTTAATGCTTTATTATCTGTATTACTTTTAATGTATTGCGTACTTAGAATTTTATACCCATGCATGGCTGTTTTGTATAGTTTGATCTCCCTTTTTTTAACCGTGTATAGGAATTATCTAATATTTTGCTATTGTACCATTCACTTTACTATTTCTTGTCATTTCAATTTGTGACAATATATAATCAATTAAAAATAGCATCTTTCTTTTTAGCATACTATTATTAAAACTAAGTTCTAAGCAATATCGCTCAGACTAATCCCTCTGAGGGAAGTCCTAGTAATTTATATCATTTATAGTTTCTCAAATCGGTGCGAAGCTTCTGTTTATGCTCATGACATCATTTCAAAGAGTTATATTTCCAATGTAGGAAAATTTGGTGTTTTATTTTCTGTATTACTTTTAACATTTTGCATATTTCCAATTTTATATCCATGCATGGTTTGCTTTTCTTTTATAAAAATAGTATATGCAACTTTATATATAAGATTTTGCAATTCTATGATTCAATATGCTTATTTTCATCATATTTTACCACAATGAATGACCAATTAAAGGTAACATCTCATTTTCTTTACTTATAGCAAGTTATTAAATGTGCATTCTCAGCAATATCGCTCAGACTAATCCCTCTGAGGGAAGTCCTAGTACTCATACGGTACGTAACGATATTAAAAATAAAAAAAATTCTTTCGTCAAGCAAATCTCAAAAAGTACTTGTCGGATTTTGATTCTGTTTATACCTATGAAGGTCTGTAGGTACCTATGAAGGTAATCTGGTGAATGCACCATCTACGAAAAATTAGTTCCAAATAGTTTAAAAGTTATATTTAAAAAACTGATAAAAAAGGCCAATTTATTTGCATACGTCACAGAAACTTGGTGTGCGTCATTTTTCACCAGTTGGATATTTTCATAGACAACCGAACCAGAACACATGGAGTAAATAGTAATTGTCTGAGCGAAGCGAAGTCTTACACATAGTACGTAACGATATTAAAAGTCAAACAAAATTCTTTCGTCAAGCAAATCTCAAAAAATACTTGTCGGATTTCGATTCTGTTTGTACCAGAAAGTACTTATGAAGTTAATCTGGTGAATGCACCTACTTTCAAAAATTAGTTCCAAATAGTTTAAAAGTTACATTAAAAAAACTGATAAAAAGCACAATTTGTTTGCATACGTCCAGAAATTTGGTATGCGTCATTTTTCACCGGTTGGATATTTTTG
This sequence comes from Maratus speculifer, assembly GCA_964019185.1. Lineage (NCBI taxonomy): Eukaryota > Metazoa > Arthropoda > Arachnida > Araneae > Salticidae > Maratus > Maratus speculifer. The sequence continues at coordinate 252,718,891 of OZ025298.1, forward strand.
TACACAACCGAATCAGAGTACATGGAGTAAATAGTTACCTGAACAAAGCGAAGGCTAATATACATTGTACGTAACGATATTAAAAGTCCAGCATAATTCTTTCGTCAAGCAAATCTGAAAAAATACATGTCGGATTGCTATTCTGATTGTACCAAACGGTACCTATGAAGGTAACCTACTGAAAGAATCTACTTTCAAAAATTAGTTCCAAATAGTTTTAAAATTATGTTTTAAAAACTGATTAAAAAAGCACAATTTATTTGCTTACGTCACAGAAGTTTGGTGTGCGTCACTTTTTACCGTTGAATGTTTTCGTTAGATTCCCAAATTTACGCACATGGAGCAAGGAAAATACGAAAATAATTTTTAAGTACAATAAATGGGGCCTCCGTGGCCGAGTGGTTAAGACAACACGCCGCTAATCGCTTTCGAGCGTAGGAGGTTGTGGGTTCGAATCCCACTGGCTCCATTGCACACACTCTTTGTGTGGAGCTCCCGGTTGTACTTCTCTTGTGTTGTAATATTTCCTTGTTTGCTATCTCGTCCCTGTATATTGACGATGACTTATAAGCAGGCTTCATGTCGAGCACACAAGTCAGGTGTATGTTGTTCAATAAATAATAAATAATAAGTACAATAAATTATATTTAAACTTAAGAAACAAACTAGAAAATAATTTTGTTGTTGCTAATTTAAAAGAAAAAAGCCTTAATTCTTAGTAACTTAATATTAGTACTAGCAGGAGAGACCGAGCTTAGCTCGTTCAAAATTAACTTTCTGTTCAACTCGATATAGTATTTTCACTGTATCATTCACTCTGTATTATTACTGTAAAACATGTTTATAATAGTACTAGCATACCCAGCCCGCTTCGCCGGGCTTAATTTGAAGGTTTATTTAATAATTTATGTGTATGGTACGCTTCTCTCTCAGCTGGCGACGGATCCCCCGGTGACTCTACGCTTCTCTCTCAGCTGGCGACGGATCCCCCGGTGACTCTCCCCGGACCATCGGCACTCCACGTGCGTCGGGTGAGCGTCAGAACAAACTTTCAGCATATACATATGGGTGGTTGTACTTGAATGCACAGACCTGCGCGTTTTTTTCTATCTTGCTTTTATACCTCTGGACCGAGTTGGCGCATTGCCAAGATTTGCTTCCTCTGGACCGAGTTGGCGCATTGCCAAGATTTGCTTCCTCTAGACCGAGTTGGCGCATTGCCAAGATTTGCTTTCCCCTGTGCCTCAATTAATTAATTATCCTCAGAATTCCTTTTATTTATAGAGATTATTTAGAAAAACAATCAATAAGAAAACTATGTTTTTATGCGCATATTTATAAATTTTATTTTATTTTAAATTTTACAACGAAAGGACATCGATCTAAATCACTTTTTTAGCTCGACTCTGATTGGTTTAACCATGCATCTCGAATCCTCTTAAGAATGTATAAAAAAATTCTTTACATTCTGAAAGACAATATTTTTTGCTAGATATAGCCAAATTTGGAGGCATTCTTTCATTTGGCTCCAAATACGTGTTTTGGTTTTCGTAATTTTTATAGCCGATTTTTTGGCCATATGTCGCCAATATTTTGTCAAATATCACCAAGTTATTGGCTTTTGCCATATTCTCGTGACCCTGATCCGTATTACCCAAAATGAGTCACTAATCAAATTTGATCAAGCATGTGACATAGCTCAATCGTCTTCAGGTAATCAAAAACAGTAGAATATAAAATTGAATCAAAATCGTTTAAGCCATTTTTTAGGTAAAATTAGCTTGGCAGCATTCAGCAATGAAGCGAAATGACCCACTAATATAATTTTGTTTAACATGCGACTCAGCCCAATAGTGTTCTCGTGATAAAAAACGTTTTGTTTCAAAATTTAGGTAAAATTGATTGAGTCGTTGTTATATATAATTAGAATGACCCTAGCTCATTAAGACCCAAAATGACCCACTAATAGATTTTTCGCGAGCATGTGTCCAAGCCAAATGGTTTTTTCTTGCTCAAAAACGATATAATAAAAAGTATAGTCAAAATGGTGAGTACCATTTTCTATATAAAATTAGCATGACCCATCATGACCAACAAATGACCCTTATAATCGAAATCTCACGAACGTGTGGCCTAGCTCTTTAGTTTTAGCATGCCGAAACACATTAGATACAAAATTTAGATAAAATCGATTGAGCCGTTTTTTAGATATAGTTAGTTTGACCCTGACCCCTTATAATCCAAAATGACCCATTGATCGAATTTTTTCAAAAATCTGTCCTAACCCAATGATTTTCTTGTGACCGAAAACGATAAAATACAGAATTTAATCAAAATTGCGCGAAACGTTGTCTAGATAAAATTAGAATGAATCAAAAGTGGCCCACTAATCAAAATTTCTCGAACATGTGACCTACCCCAATGATTTTCTCATGCCAAAAATATGTTGTATACAAAATTTCGTTAAAATCGACCCACCCATTCTTTAGATATAGCTTGACCTTGACCCATTAAGACCCACAAATGACCCTTATAATCGAAAGCTCTCGAATATGTGACTTAGTCCATTAGTTTTCTCGTTTCTAAAAATTGTTACATACAGAATTTTGTTAAAATTGATCCTGCCGTTCTTTAATTATACATAGCTTGACCCAGACCCTTTATGATCCAAAATGACCCATTAATCGAAATTTTTCGAACATGTAACCTAGTCCAATGATTTTATCGTGCCAAAAAATGTTGCATACAAAATTTCATTAAAATCGATCCACCTGCTCTTTAGATATAGTTTGACCATGACCCATTATGACTCATCATGACCCACAAATGACCCTCATAGTCGAAATCTCTCAAACATGTGATTTAGCCCATTAGTTTTCTCATGTCAAAAAACTGTCACATACAAAATTTCGTTATAATCCATCACGCCGTTCTTTAAATAGAAATAGCTTGACCCAGACTCTTAATGACCCAAAATGACCCATTAATCGAAATTTTTCGAACATGTAACCTAGTCCAATGATTTTATCGTGCCAAAAAAAATGTTGCATATAAAATTTCGTTAAAATCGATCCACCTGTTCTTTAGATATAGGTTGACCATGACCCATTATGACCCATCATGACCCACAAATGACCCTCATAGTCGAAATCTCTCAAACATGTGATTTAGCCCATTAGTTTTCTCATGTCAAAAAACTGTTAGATACAAAATTTCGTTATAATCCATCACGCCGTTCTTTAATTATAAATAGCTTGACCCAGACTCTTAATGACCCAATATGACCCATTGAAATTTTTTCTCGAACATGTAACCTAGCCCAATGTTTTTCTCGTGCCCGAACACCATAGAGTGCAATTTTAGTCAAAATTGCGTGAGAAAATCGCTAGATAAAAATAGCATGACCCACAATGACCCCAAAAATGACCCACTTACCGAATTTTCTCGAACATGTTACCTAACTCAATGGTCTTCTTGTAATCCAAAACGATACAATATAAAATTTGGTCAAAATCGTTAGAGCCGTTTTTTAGATAAAAATGGCTTGACCCATAATGACCCAAAATTGACCCACTAATCGAGATTTTTCGAACATGTGACGCAGCTCAATTGTTTTCTCGTGCCAAAAAACGATTGGGTAGAAAATTTCCTTAAAATCGATTTAGCCGTTCTCTAGATATAAATAGCTTGATCTTGACCCATTATGACCCAAAACGCATAGGCGTAGCCAGCCTTTTGAACGGGGGGGTGCCCAGATTTTTTAACCCGGACCTGTTGGGTACAAACAATATCTTATATAATAAAACCTGTTAAAACGGAATCTCATGAGACTGCTCGAATTTCCGTTTTAAACAAGCTTTTATCTTAGAAGGTATAATTGTGTGGTGTTTTTTTTAAAAAAGGGCCCAAACACAATTTGTTTTTGTGAGGGATATTAGAAGAGGTTCTAAATTAAATCTAATGGTAAAAAAAAAAAAAAAAAAAAAAATATATATATATATATATATATATATAATTTTTTTTACAGCAGTGATATAAGACAGGGACTGTGTGTGGACACAAGTGTGAAACTTTTAGTCATCCTAACGTCTAATAAAAATTAAAAAAGGATTTTTATTATGCTGGAAACTTCTGTAGGCGCAAAAGAATCGTATTAATCAAAGTCTTGTAGATGAAATTTAGTCGGATGATAAATCTCATCCGGCAAAATACACATACATGTGTGTGAGTTAGAGATGAGCTTGGTCTCGTTTTCCGGGACCCGGGTCCGCACGAGCCTGAAAGATTTTTTGTTACCAGAGCCCGAGCCCTATACCAAAAATATACAAAACAAAATTATATGGTATTTATGGTATTAAAATTTTATAATTATGTTAATTACTTATTTGTGTTAATTATTTATGTTTATTATTATTGTATTATAAATTTATTATTATGGTATTAAAAATTTCTTACACAGATGAAATTGTTAAATGAAAATTTAAATTCAATTTTATCAAATGACTTAATGAATAAATGCATGAAATTTGCAGAAACTACTACTATTTGTAATCTGGCGAATCGAACAACGTTCTTCAGTTTTCTGTAAAAAATGTACAACTTTATAATCGATTCCTTTCTCATAACAATGTTCCTTAATTGATAGGTGCCAGAAAATCAATGTAAAATTAAAAAAAAAAAAAAAAAAAAAAAGATGACGTTATTTTAAAGGTCCGATGCTTTTATCGGAAAAGAAACACAGAACAATTGCTTTATACCAGAATAAGATGGTAATTATGTTTACTTACGGAGGAAAGTTTACTTCGAAAATGTATACCGTCCTCAGCATGAAACAGTGTTCATGTTGACAAATAGGTAGAACAATCACTAATTTTCATATGAAAAACGACAATAACTCGTGCACAATAGAAGATTAAATAATTTGCAAGCCTCCAGCTAACTTTCGTCTATTAATAACAAAAGAAAGTATTCTCTTCGCTAAATAATAAATTTAAAAAACGATCCTATTAAAAGAAAAAAAAAACTTTTACTAACGAAAAGCCAACTAAAAGTAAATTCATAGCTGGTGTTTAATTTGAATGGCGCCATTCAGAGGTTGTCGTCGGAAATTATGTAGACATATATCTGTCATTATCACAAATTTTCACTTGAAACAGCAATCAAATACTAAAATAAATAAACGCTACTTCGGTTTCCCGTCATTTTGATCAAAATGATCTGAAAAGGAATAAATACTCAATTTTAAATGAAAAAAAGTTTTTCAATCTTTTCTACTCATGCATAAATAAAATCTTTCGGTTTCAGAAAAAAATGAGCCCGTCCGGGCCCGAAAATTAGAATAAAAATAGAGCCCGTACCCGTGTCGGGCCCGGGCTCGGGTTTTCGGGTACGGGCTGAGCCCGTCTCATCTCTAGTGTGGATGCGCGTATATGCATAAACCAGCAGCATAATAATGAACATAATAATAAATGTCACAATAAATAAAAAAGTTAAAATATTTAGTCAAATTTTATGATAAAACCACTTTATAAACTCAGATCTCAGTGCCACAATAAAGATATTACTGCTGGTGTTTCGTAACCAGGTACCACGTCGGATTAGACGTACCACTGATGGATTCAGTCATAAGTAAACAAAGTAAATGCAAAAATTAAGTACAAAAGTCACTTAAACTCGATAACTTTATATTTATCAACAAATGGAATACGCAATTCGATTCCAAATCGCTTCAATGTACACGTTTATTGAAATCGAATCTTGTGCCTTAATTTTTTGCCTTTATGTTAAAAAAAAAAAAAAAAAAAATGTCATAAAATGTGTCAGAAAGTTTCGCGTTTGTTAAGAGCACACACTAGTCACGCGGTAAAAGCCGAGCGCTAATGTAAAGTCTATGGGAGCGTTCTTTTCTAATATCTCGCTTAATTTTCAATATTTTTAAATGATTTTTTTTTTCTCAGGATAGCTGAGGACATTCTATTACCGGGCTAGTTTGTACTTTTCTGATTTTCGTTGTAGTTCAATTCTGAGGACCCTTTAAATTTTGGATTCAGTGAAATTCGAGGTGTTGTGCCCTTTTTACTCTTATAAAATCTATTTCAGCAAAATTCAGAAAAAATTAAAAACGCTTCACGGAATATTAGTGTTTAAGCTTTCCAATGATATGCTTTCCATATTTCTACTGCAATTAGGCTGAGCAAAATTTGGAAATATTTTGATCAGAAATGGAATAAAAAAAGCGTTTTAATTATATGCGCTCCGCCTCAGCCAGTCTCCGCCTCTCCTGCCCTTTTGAAAATTACAATTGGTTAACACCAATCCATTTTAGCAAATGAAAGTAACTTTTTTCCCTTCATTGTATTTCCTTTCTGTTATTGGTTTATAGTAACGTGTTAAAATAACCTCCCTTATTTCAAGGTTTTGATTTATTTTTTCTACAATTATTGATAAATTTTAGCTAAAATAGTCTTGAAAAAATTCAACGACTTCTAATTTTTTGTTTTTATAAAACTAACGCTATTTTACTATTATTATATAACTATAACTAACTTCCAAGGAAGAAAATTATACATTTCTTTGTATATATATATATATTTTCAAGTCCATACAAAACAAGGTAGATTTGATACAAATTACAGTAAGCTTCTTTTTAGCAAAAAGGAAATTCTGATAATTTTAAAATATAATTGGAACTTTTGTGAAATACATGGGTAGCATTAAAAGGACAAGGAGCTATATTTGGAATTTATAAATTTCCTTATACAGCTTGCAAAATACATGAAACAGGGGGGGGGGGGGCAGGGGTGTGCAAAGAGAAAACTGCGCCCGGAGTAAAGTTCAGTTTGGCGCCCCATTGTGTGAACTTTTTCTTGTGACAGACTAAAAATTACGTTAGTAGTAAAAATTTGGCTCCCCCTAAATTTCGATCCCGGGGCAACCACCCCCTTCGTCCCCCTCTTTTTCGCACGGCGCTGCAAGGAGTACATTTTGAGGAGGCTTATTCAACACCGCGCCGCCGTAAAGGTATATTTGCAAAGACAACGAATTGCAAATATTTATCATTATTTATCTATACTAATATTATAAAGAGGAAAGATTTGATTGTCTGTTTGTTTGCATTGAATAGGCTCCGAAACTACTTGACGGATTTGAAAAATTCTTTCGCCGTTGGAAAGCTACGCTATTTCCGGTGAACATAGGCTATAGTCGCCGCTTAAAAGGATAAAAATAAAACGCCGGATAAATGAATCAAAAGCAATTTGAGAAACTAAAGGTTACCTGGCCCACTAGACACATGACAATCACTGAAACACATATGAAAATCGTAACTATGCACCCCCCTCCTCCCCCCCCCAAAAAAAAAATTTAAACTTTTTAGACCGACCTGATATAAAACCGTGTTTTTTAATTTTTAAAACTATTTAGCAATTACTAAAAAAAGGAAAAGAAATGCTGAAACGCAAATTAATTAAAGTTAAAAATAAATCACGAAACGATTGTTTTGGAGTTTTCAAAAAAGTTATAACAGATAGTAAATATTTTAAAGAGTAGTGAACATCAAATATGGGGAGGGAGGATTTTTTTTTTTTTTTTTTTTTTTAGGGGGAGCAGTCAAATATTTAAAATTGTAACGTTTTCTACAATTTCAAATGCGGACTGTTTCAATAAGCCTAGGAATAAATATTACTTATTTAATTTAATATAAAATTATAAAGAGGAAAGATTTGTTTGTTTGTTTGTTTGAATTGAATTAAATAGGCTCCAAAACTAATTGACGGATTTGAAAAATTCTTTCACCGTATGAAAGCTACACTATTTCCGGTGAACATAGGCTATATTATATTTTCAAAAAAATTATTTCAAATCCTTATTAAAATGCCAATATTGTAACCCAAGGTGTAGAAAAATGAACTTAAAAAATCTTTACATCGCGTGCGTTGCGAATACTATTGATTATAGAACAAAATAATGTATTACGACTTTGTTAACATGTAATTATCTACAAAAAATGTCGCAACAGCATATGTCTAACTGTTATAGTTATGTCACAATAAGTGTTTTTTATTTTAAAAAATAATTAAAATGCCGTTTCTGTAAAAGCTCTTTATTGTTACTTTGGTATTGATTCTTATCAAAATAAATTACTTTAAAATCAAGACTGATTTAATGGTTGCCGTTTACCCCGCTCGACTAGGCTGCATCATAATGTGTGATATAGGCGTCACTGGGGCACGGGAGGAGAGTCAATGTCAGAGACGGCGTTTTAATTATTAGGTTATGAGTGTGTGTGTAAAAATTTATAACTTGAAATTTTTCTTAAATACCCGTGAGAAGTCGGGGCGGGCTGCTATAATCTATATACATAAAGCAAAATCGTGTTAGTTATACCATTTATAACTCAAGAACGGATGGATCGATTTTTATGAAATTTTGTATGGAGGTATCTGACACCTTAGATTAACATATAAGCTATTTTTTATCCGACTACCTAAAATGAGGGTAATGTTTTTAGTAGTTGAATTTAATGAGATGAAGTGGTAGAAACAATTTGCGGTGTCAGCAGTGGCGGGGGACTAGGCGACTTGCTCTACCCGAAGAAAAGCGAGGGCGGGCGGCTAGTTATAGTATAAAAGTAAAAATAATGAAACTGTAAGGCAAAATATAGCAATTTTTTTAAAGTCTGCTATTCAGCAAATTTTACTCTCTAATACTTTTCAGAATTGTTTCTTCTTTGGAGTTTCTTGTCGACGTTCAACTAATGCAGCTTCTATCGAGCAGAAGGCTTTTGCATGTTCCAAAACATCATAGTACAAAGTATCGTGGACAAGATTTGTCGAGATACTTACAAACTTTACAAGTTCGTATATATTTAATGGGTGACAATTCAATATAACATTGTAAAACTTTTAGACGATTTTGCAGTTTTTAGCAGTTTTTGTTTGTCCTGGTACAAGGGCAGATCTGGAGATTCCTCAAAAAAGAGGGGGGGGGGACTTTTCAGAAATTTGGAGATTCCAATCGCACCTGCAGCTCGTGTCGGGACATTTTTTTTTTCATCATGAGTAGGATCGGGGCTAATTTCTTTCGTTGCAGGTCGGGTTTTGGTCCGGTTTACTTTCATTTTTTGCCGTTGTTCTGGTTAAATACTTTTTTTTGCGAGGCGTGTTTGGGTAAGGTTCAATTCTATTTTGCCGCTGCGGCTTGGGTTGGGGTCCGGTTCTCTTTCTTTATTGCTTCTGGTTGGTATTGGGTCTGGTTGATTTCTATTTTGTGTGTGTGGGGGGGGGCAGGTCCGTAGCTAGAAGTGAACAATAGGGGGGCTCAAGTGAATGTAGGGGGGGCTCAGAATGTAAGGGGGGGGCTCATAATTTTTTCTCTTGCATTGCCACAGAAAGATAAAGTTATGCATATTCATATTGTAGGTACTATGTTTCTTATTAAAAAGTGTTCTAATAACTTCATTTTATACTAAGAAAATTATAGGATGATGAAAATTTTGAGTGTATAGCTGATCAAAATTAAACATCATGCTAGCTTCTTATGTGCCAATAGGATGAGGGACGTGTTGAACACACTTATTTTAGATACAATTTAGTAATCCTGCAAAATTGTGAAAGGTTTTCAAGACTAAGTTAGATTTTTGAACAGAATTTCATTTGAATTTTCGGAACAGAAATTCATTGAGTGACCTTGGAATCTTTTCCAGGGGGGCTCAAAATATTTTAGGGGGGCTGAGCCGCCCATAGCGCCCCCTTAGCTACGGCCCTGGGGGGGGGGGGTTGAGTTGAGTACTATTTTATTAGCGCTGGTTTGGTTTCGGTCAAGTTGAATTCTTACTTTTTTGCTACTGGTCGAGTGGATTTTTACGTTTTTCTTACGGATAGAGTGGAATTCTACTTTTTATTTGCTTTTCTCTGCATTCTTTTTTGTTCCTGTAGTTGTTTTGGGGTGAAATTAATTTACACTATTTTGGGTTCTGATCTGATTCATAGTGAATTTTCAATCTCGCAAGAAGGATTCGATTCGACCCCATATTTTAAATGAAAGTCTAAATATTTTCTCCGTTATGGACGAAAATAGTTTAAAGAGTATTATAAAAGAAAATATCGAAGATACTATAAAATGAAACTATATAAACGCCATAACAGACATTTCCAAATAGTTAATTATGAATATTTAAGATTTTACATTTCAATTTACATGTTAACACTGCTATTCGCAAGTGTTAACATGTACATTAAAATATCCATACGGAATGTCTCGAATAGAAGATACCCCTATTTAACGAACACTTTTCAACAATTTAGCTATCTTTTTTGGTTGATTCCGTTATGAGTATATATTAGATATTTATTTTCTATATAAAAGATAAAATTGATATTAGAAATATAAATGTCGACATTTTATAATTCCACTAAAACATGAATTGTTTTTCTTTCATTTCGATTCTAAATTGACAAAAAAAATTTTGTTCGGGTTTTGATTTGATTTCCAATGGTATTTTCGCGTTCGGATCGGAAGCAGGGCAATACTATACGCTCAGGGGTCAAATATTTTTTTTTTTTTTTTTTTTTTTGGTCGAATATTTGAAAAATGAAGTTATTTTAAGTGCAATTCTTAGAGGAACGCTCTTTTCTGATTCAAGGGGGGAACACGAGAATCCTCAAGGGGAGCGATTTCAAAATTTGGAGGTTCGGGCAGGAGGTGATATTTTTCATTGCTGGTGGAGATTATTTCTAAATTTTGCAGTGAGTCGTGTTCGAATCGGCTTGAGATTTTTGCTGTGGGTCGGATTTGGGTCAGTTTGACTTACATTTTTCAAATTCGGTTCTGTTCTGGATAAAATTTCACTTCTGAGAGTAGCACTCAGGTTGATTGATTGGTTGGTTGAATGGGGTTTTATGGCGCAAAGTTACATCAGGATATGCTGCGCAAAGAACAAGGTGGGGATTCGAGTTAATTAGAAAGTTTTGTTAGGGATTTTTTTTTTTTTTTTTTTTTTTTTTTTTTTTTGAGTTTGTTTTAGGTAGCTTTCATTACAAAAAGTAAAAAGCTACCTATTTTGTAGTAGGCCGGATAGATTTATACTTTTTTGCTACGGACCAAGTTTGAGCAGGCTGACTTAGGAATAGGTTTTGCACTAAAGAGCAAATACTAGATTTTTTTTTCTCTATAAATTATAACATTCAAGTTGAAGATACACATTTTTTAATTCTATTAAAATACATGAACTTATTTTCTTTCATTTCAATTTCAGGTGTTCGGGTAAGGGCTCGATTTGACATAATTTGTAATTTTTTAGTTCGGATTGATATATTATTGGTCGGGTTGACTTTAAACGTTTCGGATTCGGGACATTTCTTCTTTTGGATTTTGACAAATTCGGATCTAGTATAAACTGGTTGATGACTGGATTTTTCAATAGATCAGACAATTTTTTATATGAAAAACTATATGTTTGAATATTGACGAGTACATTATATATATATTCATTTTTCTACTTAAACAAACAAAAAAAAAATTGTTATAATTATATGGGATACCTTTCCCAATTTCCTTCAAATATTAGATTGATTTTGTTTCATTTGGATTTGTTGATCTGTTTTGTATCAGGCTATTCGGTACTGAATCAGATTTTTTTCTTTTATTTATTTATTTATTTATTTTTAGCGAGCTTGGGTTGGGTTAAAATTGAATTGCTTTTTGAGCCTGGGCATGGAAATTTAGGTTCGGGCAGACCTCTAAAAGAACGAAGTCCACACCAGGCCCGAAGTGGAAGAAAAAATATAGTGTGGTCAAGTTTTGCAGAAAAAAAGTAAGATTTCCGAAAGAGTGAAGACTTGAGTAGAGGTCTGGGCGGGCTGGAGTTTCCAGTCTCGCACCGGCCCGGACCGAATGATTGTTATTTTGGCCCGGCCCGGTATAAAACGAAATATTCGGCCCGAGCCTGGACCGCTCGTTTACACTTTTACATTTCTAGGCCAGGCCCGGGTCGTACAGAAATCAGTGAAAACAGTCCAGGCCGAAATCGGCCTGCATCTTTATTTCGAAGCAAAATCAGATTTTTATCATACAATTAAGATTTTTTAAAGATTACTGCATTCATATTTACTGGATGATTTTATAGAAAATTTTTACTGACAATACACAATAAGAACATTAATGATTACTTAGGTTCTTAGACTTTCAACATTCAAATAAAGATGCACTGAAAAATTAATATGGTTTAGAATAAAAGAAAAAAAAAAGGAAGTTAAAATTATCATAACTTTTGAAGCTGTGTAATAAAAAGTACATTTATGAAAATACTTCTTTATCATTTTATCAAAGATTTTCTCAAATTTAGAGGAGCTATTTTTTATGCATTTCTGATTTCATTTCTTTTTGGAAACACATGAGTTTAACAGGTGTTTTTATTCAGAAACAATGTAATGGAATGGCGTTATCCATTTTTTGATAAAAGCAAATACAATGCGCAACACACTATATAAAACGCTAATTTTCATGATATTTATGAAAATATTGTGAAAATTAGAGTTTTGAATCGCATTTCCGGAAGCGACAACATGCAAAAGGAGAAAAATCTGAAACCACGTGACAAGAATCTCTTATACCTTAAAAAGTATATACAAATATCTTATTTACCAAAAATGAAATATGCTGCTCGATTCCAAATCCCTTCAATAGTCAGGCTTGTCAATTTTGTACCTTTATAGTTAAAAATTAGTCAGAAAATGTGTCAAACTTTCGTGTTGTTCAGAAATGAATTTAAGAAACACTAAGGAGTATATTTCCAAAAAGTACATTAACAGTACGTTAATAGTTTTTATCCCTTTTACAAATAATGTTGTCTGCCCTACACGGCTTACGAATAATTAAGTCTAGTTCTGACCCCGACTATATGTAGAAACACAGTGCAAACCTGATCTTGACCCGGCTCCAGTTTGCCAAAAAATTATTATACCCGTATAGACTCAAAGCAACTGTCCGATGCTGATTTCTACGCTGTACACGTTACATTTATGTATTGATGTTGTTAAACTAGTATCTACTCGTGACGCACATTTATACTTATGGTCGTTAAACCCATATTCATTGAAAATAGACCTCATTTTAGCGTTTTTACCGAAATCTTTATAACACGCCGGCAGGCCCGTTAAACTTTTTTATCGGACTGGCCCATACGGCCTGTTTATTTATTTTTTTTATTATTTTTTTTTGCCAGTCTGATACAGGCCGATGCAGATCTCTAGACCTAAGCAAGCCCTAGTATTATGAGTTAAAACTGGCCCGGCCCAACCCGAGCAGTGACAGCTTCGTCCAGTCCGATTAGGTCGCACCGTTCTCAATCTTAAACACGATTCATTTATCCTATGGACATCTAATATCATTTTGCAGACCCTTCATTGGGCTCAAAAAGGGAGGGGGCAATCGCCCCATCGCTTCTGGTATTCATCATATTGAAATCTTGCTATTGAATTGCATCTTTTTATATGTCGACAGATGGTTCGTGGGAATTATTACATTGCTCTGCAAATAATAAATTTTGAAAGAAAACTTAATTGTAAAACACTGTAACATTAATAAAGCTAAACTGAGTGTGCGGTATCTTTCTTAAAAAAAAAAAAAAAAAAAAAAAAAAAAAAAAAAAAGGACGGCGGGAAACAGATGACCAATTTTAACAGGTTTATTATGATTATATATAAAATGGAATGTTTTTATGGAAATTCTTTTTAACACAGAGTATACACGAAACAGCATTTCATTGCATTTCATGTTCAACGTTGTGAACATAATTTAAATACGCTAGGGACAGTTTTTCTCCGAAGAGCTTTTTACAACCGAATTCTTTTGTGTAACTCTGTAATTGAATGGCAAATGTTTTTCGCCAAATATTATACCGCAAGCATTCTTAAGTCCATTTCAGAAGTTCGTATAAATTTCATTGTTTGTAAAAGAGTAACACTATTACAACAATACATCGCGAAATTATTTTTAGACTAGAGTATAATAGATTACTATGGAGATCCTCTGTGTGTATACTGTAACATATTTTTTTTTATAATTGTCTTCCAGAGTACCTCTGTAATGTATATGAATTTCATTACTTTTAAATTAGTATAGCCCTCCTTGAAACACCGCAAATGATTTATCTACATAGATCATAATGTAGCGGAATAATTTTAAGTGATCCTACACATTTCTTATGTTTCTTCAATTTTTTAAAAAGTGTTTAATTTTTTAAAAGTAATTTTTGCTCCTTAAAAAACTTTGTTAGTGTTATGCAGAATTTGCAAAAAGTCCTTAAAAATATTTAAGTTTTCTGTTATTTATTAATTGCAGGTGAAAATCTGAGTTCTCTGAAATTCTGATTTAGAAAAATAATTTATATCACCATTGCCCCCCCCCCCCTTGTATCAAAATTTCGTTCCCGCCTTTTGCTCTCATCACAGCCTTCAATATTATCCCTTCCAGAAGTATCACTTCGCTGTTTTGCTGTCTATCTCACTGTATCCATGTTTACACAATATTGCCACTTTGTTGTAACAATAAAAAATCTATCGCAAAAACTCCTCCCCACTAACTAAAAATGAGATTTTTCCCTCTCATCCTATTAGTAAATGCCTAGAATTTATTCATTGAAACTTTCCCACATTTTATTTTTTTAAGCCCATTTGTTAATGTTTTAAAAGGCAAATAAAAGTAAGTCATTTAAAAAACTTCTCCATCCCACGTACACACCAAAATAAATAATTAATAAATTGTTTCTCCCCCCCCCCCAGCTCACACATTTTATACTTTTAAGGGTGTATTCGAAAAAACGCTTTTCCATCTTCAACAGCTCGAAATTTTCAAATACAATTTCAGACACATTTTTAAACGTAGAAACATGAAATTTGCTGAAAGGATTCTTGAAGGGACGTATGAGGTGCCGAGTGATGTTTTTTTACGCTCAATTCATTAGAATTTGAGTTATAAACAATTATCTTCTCAGTATGACCCCTTTTTTCGTTCTCAAATCTCCCGCTTGGGAAAAATCGGTTCGAAATACCGTTTTTGATTGCTTTTTTTGCAATGTTTTGTGCACTTATCAAAGAATTGACCTTTACGGCACCTTGTGCACTTTCCAAATAGGCGATTTTGAAAGTTTGGTGTATTTGAGAGCAATAATGAGTTCAAAAATAAATCGGAAAATAGGCAGTTTGAATCGAAATACACCCTTAAAGTCATCGATTTTTCTAAAACTTTTACTGTAGTAATAAATAATCAAACATAGTTTTACTCTTACCCCACAAAAATTTATGTTTTCCCCCTATTTCTCCTTACCAAGTACATAAATTTAGTCTTTAAATCTCTTTATTTTTTGTTTAGCCATATTTGTTAATCTTTAGTCATATAAAGTAAGTCATCTAACAAATTCCCTTCATCCCCCTCCAAAATAAATAAATAAATACTTTTCATTTTTTCCTTCTCAGAAATCTCCAACAATTATATAAAGGGAATTTTAAACCAATTATTTATATGATTTACGATATTCGAACGAAATGTGGTAATTCAGCATAAAAAACTTTTTCTAAATTTAAAGGGGGGGTCGAGTAGCTACCCTTTCTCCCCCTATACTTATTCAATGAATTCTTAAAACTAATCGCCCCCAGGAGGATACCTTCTTTAAATATTCACGGGCTTCCTAACCCAAGCCACCTGAATGATCTTTCTCTTTTCTTTTTCCTCTGATTTCTATTGTCTTTCTTTTTTTCTTTGTTTCACTCTCGTTGTGGGTTTTTTTCCCGGAGGTGAGGGCAATTTGTATGAGCCGATATCACTCTGTATATCGATGGAGAATTGTAAACCACCCACGTGTTTGCTGTGTGTAACGTCACGTGTTTGTAGGAAAGAGTAGAAGTTAACCGGATTCAAACGCAACCCACAACAAAAAGTAAAAAATTAAACCCGACCAGCAGCAAAAAATAGAAGCGAACCGGACAACAAATTTTGTAAAATGATCGCGGAGAAAACACGAATTTCTTCAAAATATTGTGAAACAAACGCACATTTTGTACAAAAATTGCAAAAAAGAACGAACATTTTACCAAAGAATTCACCCCAATAAATTCGGGTCAACCCGAACCCTTCTCGATAAAGTAACAAGTAAGAAAAATAATGCGTTAAGCATTGATTATGAAGCACTTTCCAACACTTAATGAAATCTTTAACAAAACTTTGTTATTTAGGGAAATAATAGTGTATAGCCAAATATACCCAAATATGTATTCCAGTACTTTTGAACAGCTCTGTATTTCATATGTCACTTGATATAAAGGGAAAATTTAGTTTAGCAAGAAAATACCCAGTAGCTTGAAATTTATTTTTCAGCATTTTCATACTATCAGATGGAAACATACTTGAATACTTTTGTTCAGCCCTGTAGTTTACATTGTACCTTTATTACACGTCAGCATTAGGCCAAAATTTATTATAAACTAAAACACTTTTAAAACAACTGAAATCACATTCTCATAAATTATCATTCATAGGCGTCCATGTACCGAATTCTTTGCGTGGCCCTGTATATCCTTTTATCTATATTTTGCAAACATTTCTCAGTAAATTCAATGAAGCTCAGCGTAAAAATGCATAGCTTATTTAAGAACCACGTTTAAATAATCTATGCTCATATTCAGTAACGTTGGTGAGCTCTTTTGGGTAGCCCTGTATATCAACTATAACATTTATACACACCATATAATGTGCATATTTTTAGCGAAATATAAACGCGCATATCATAATTAAAATGCATTTCATCCCTCCATCAGCCATCATCGGACACATATGCGGTACTTCGGAAAGAATATGCTATTTGAAATCTTTTGTATGGCCCTGTAAATGCTATGTACTTCATATTATGCAAGACAGTAGAGTATAATTTATATTAAGCTTCAGTGACATATATCAATTTTATTATACATGAAACAGCTTAATATATTTAAAATATGCCACACACAATTCCCCCTTTTACCATTATCTAATGGAATTCTTTTGTGTGGCCATGTAAATGAATAATAGCTAAATTTTCATCTTATATTTTATAGAATGCATATTTTAATATGTTTGACAGGGTATAACATCTTTACATTTTTTGTGAAACGATTTTTCCATATAGGCCGTAATGTAATGGGAAACTTTTGATTCGCCCTGTAGATAAACTAATCATGGGGATAAACTAATCTTTATTTTCAATAGGGTTCGTGCTAGGGTAAACGTCAATAACGTCCTAAAATTTCATGGCAATTTGAGTATATAAACGATTTTTCCCCATGGGCCGTAATGTAAATGAAAACTTTTGATTCTCCTTGCAGATAAACTAATCATGGTAGAAACTTAATTTTCAATAGCGTTCGTGATAGGGTAAACGTCAATAACGTCCTAAAATTTCATGGCAATCCGAGTATATTAACGATTTTTCCCCATGGGCCGTAATGTAATAGGAAACTTTTGATTCTCCTTGCAGATAAACTAATCATGGTAGAAACTTAATTTTCAATAGCGTTCGTGATAGGGTAAACGTCAATAACGTCCTAAAATTTCATGGCAATCCGAGTATATTAACGATTTTTCCCCATAGGCCGTAATGTAATGGAAAAATTTTGATTCGCCCTGTAGATAAACTAGTCATGGTAGAAACTTCATTTTCAATAGCATTCGTGCTAGGGTAAACGTCAATAACGTCCTAAAATTTCATGGCAATCCGAGTATATAAACGATTTTCCCCATACGCCGTAATGTAATGGGAAACTTTTGATTATCTCTGTAGATAAACTAATTATGGTAGATACTTCATTTTTAATAGGTGTCGTGCTAGGGTAAACATCAACAACGTATAAAAATTTCATAGCAATCCGAGTATATTTACGGTAGTTAGAGCGCGGACAGACAAACCGAATGCATAAGCACTTTTCAACTTTGTTGGAAAGTGCTAAAAACCAAATCCTAAAGTGTCCCAAATGCGCTAAGCACTGCTAAAAAGTAAAAGTCAACCAGATTAAAAACAAAATATAGCAGTCAAAGAGACCCAAATCTGACAAATAAAAAAAAAAAAAAAAAATCTGAAATTAACTTGAACAGCAGCAAAGAGTGGAACTCAACCCGACCCAAGTAGGAATTAACCCAGACAGGAGCAAAAAATGGAAGCCAACCGGACCCAAACCCGACCCACAGCAAAAAAGTAAAAAAAGAAAAACACGACCCACATAAAAAAATGAGCTCCGACCCGTGCATTACACTGGAGTACCCAAATTTCTAAAATCCTCCCCCCCCCCTTGAGGACTCTCAAGATCAGCCCTTGGTCTTCGCCTCCCTTTATATCAAAATTTCACTTCGCCTTTTGAATCTGTCATTATCTTCTAAATTGCACCTTACAAAAATATCACTTCGTTTTGTAGTCTACTCCACAATACCCATATTTGTAGCATACAAGTCACTTTAGTATACCAATAAACAATCAATCACAAAATTTCCTCCCCCCCTCCCCACGACTGAAATTAGGATTTATCATTTTGTTCCTTTAAGTGCAGAAAATTTAGTTCTTTAAATAATTCCCACTTTTATTATTTTTTAAAACCGATTTATAAATATTTTGAAAGGCAAATAAATAATAAGTCATCTAATAAACATCTCCCCCCTGCACACACACACGAAAATAAATAAATAATGTGCTTATTTCTTTTTTTCCTCAGCTCACAAATTTTAAACAAACACAAATTCCACCATTTTTTGAGGGGGGGGTGCATTGCACTGTTTTCTCCCCTACCCATATGTCACTAAATTTAAAATCTTTGAAAGTTTTTTTTGTTTGTTTTTTTTTCCATAGGTTTATACATATTTTATTCTAAAAATAAATAATTAATCGTAAACAACCCATAAATATCGTTGTATACCTCCCCCCCCCACCCCTCGTTCTTTTGAAGTACACAAAATTAAAAATCTTTAAAACACTTTTAAGTTATATTTTTCGTCCTATTAATAAATATTCAAGAAGGTAAATAAGCTGTCATCTATAAAACTATCCTACTATCTCTCCCCCCCCCCCCCAAAAAAAATCCGTTTTTTCCCTCTACCTCCCCCCCCCCCTTCTCAGCTTACAAAATTAAATTCTTTCTTTTTTCTCTCCGTATTTTAATAAAAAAAAATAATTAAAACCTGAAATCCTCCTTCTGCACAAATAATTAAGTCTTTAAATATGTTTAATTTTTTTTAAGTGCTAATTATAAATCTTTGCTAACTATAATATTAACAAAATCTTTTTAACTATGTAGGAAAGTGTTAAAAATAAAGCGATAGATATGCATTAAATTCTACACAAAACAAATGTTTACATTTTTTGCGTATTGTGTTTGTGCATTTCATACAGTAAAATATCTTTAGAGAGATATCTAAATAAAATATTGGTATTTTCACAACAAAAACCATTCTTAACTGACTGTATCATTTAAAAAACAGTTTTCAGAATCCCCCCCCCCCTCCTACAGACTTTACTGCTATGTCAGTGCTCAAAATTAAAAATTGTTAGAGCTCCTTGCGGCATTTATATAATGCTTGTAAAAATCATCAAGAATCTAAATTTTCTTCCACCTGAAATATTGACAAAATATTTTGCTTTATTGACTTAACATCACACAAAGTTTTTAAAATTTGTTACACTTTTTCGGTCACATTTGTCACTACAAACAATAATAAATTATGTATTATGTCTATAAACGACTAGGCTGGGATTAACACCTATTTCTCCTTTCTTCAAAATTTCTATTTCCTGTTCTCCCTTGCTTGCTTGCTTGCCTTTCCGCAAAAAATAAACAATGTTAAAATATTTAAATTGTCTAGATATTTTTCTCATAATTTTATTAATTCATTCATCAACCTTCAGTTCTATTTACCTTGATAAGTTTCGTATTCTAAAAAGAATCCCCTCCCCTCTTACCCCCCCCCCCAAAAAATAGTTATTTAAACTACTTGTACCTGATATCCCCCCCCCCCTCATTCAATATTAATTTTTTTATTTTTATTTTTTATTTTTTTTCTAATTGCGTTAAGTAAATAAAATAGTTTTTATTTTATAGTAATCTATCTAAATTAATCATTCGTTTATTTTCTGAAAATCAAACCATTTTAATTTTGGAACGCTAATCGTAAAGAGATTGAAATTCTTTTGAGCTCCGATTCGAATGCATTTACGCAAAGTACTGGGAAATCAGTTGAAAAAAATCCTTTAAACATGAAATCGGCTGGAATTGCACACCTTTGAAGAGAAAAATCGTCGCAGATAATTGGTTAAGAGCATTCTATTTCCTAATTGGATGATTGCATGTCAATCAAAGTAATTTTAGCCCATCCTTCGAATCCGCTGAAAAAGCGCGTCGCCATCTTGATTTGCCTTGGCGTGTGACTAGTGTGTGCTCTTAAGCACAGATTTCAGAACAGCTTTAAGGGGATTCAGGGGTTGATCGATACGGAAAAACATGTAAATAGAGCTCTCGCTTCGAGCCCATATAAAAAACAAAAGTATTCAATGTAATTAATTTAAACTTTCTGATATTTTAAAGGTATGTTTGTAGTCTTATAAAATTATATAATGAAGTACTTCAGTGTAATATAATAAGAAATATAGCAAAATTTATGTAGCACAATTTTCGAAAAAAAAAAAAAAAATTATGTGTTATATCACCAACACCAAGATATCTTAACGTTGAATTGACATAAGAACCTAATTTTTGCTTTAAAATGATCCGAAAACTTTACTCTATAGAATGAATTAAGGATATAACTATCACTCAAAAACAACATTATTAAAAAAAACTCTCAAATTTGAAAATTAAAAAAACTCCTAAAAAATACAACTTTTTTTTCATTAAAAATACTCAAAATACTAAACTATCCAAACTATATTAATTCATTCTATAGATAATGATGTTATATGCACGCAATAAAAAAATTTAAGCCATTCCATCGAATAGTTTTTTTTTAAATCTTGGTGTTAGTCGTCAAAAATCAAGTTTTGAGAAAACGCGACTTAAAGTTGAAATTATATGGGTGCGGCTATGAAAGTGTTGATACATAAATGGTTATAACTCCGTTAAAAATGCAAATATTTTTATGCGGTTTTTTGCATTGACTTAAGAATTAATTGAATAATCAAACTAGATCATAAAAAAATCGATTTTTTGAAAAGTTTTCAACCCCTGAGCCACATTAAGAGAGTATAATAAACTATTCTTACTTTCTCTGGTTACTGTGGCTTCTGGAGATTTGACATCATTTTGGACAGTTATTTTTTCTTTAAAAATATCCTGAATTGTTTTGCATTTTTTGCAGGTTTTTCTAAAGTTCGTTTTCTCTTTTCTGGCCGTCCCATATTTTTTAAATACGCTTGGTAAAGTGCGAAGTATATTAACAAATTAAATATAATTTTTTGGCCCATTTCGGAATGATACAGGCCAAGAGAATGAAAACTGAATAAAACAGATTTTTCTCATCTCGGAAAACCCTATAATATGACTGGCAGGCTTTAATATTTATTATTATTATTATTTAAAACATAATAAAATTAATAAAATTATTAAACTTAATAAAATTATTAAACATAGCTTCCATATCTAGATTCAAATGTTTTTGTTTCTTCTCAAATATCTTCAGTGGGGGGGGGGGGGGGGGGGTAGTCTATTGTCAGTGTGAACATTTAATGTAATGGCGTCTTGCAAACGTTGGATTAACGGCTTGCCAGTAGTGTCTGGCGCCTGCTTACCGAACATTTGAAAATCTAAAATACTCTACTTTATAAAATATTGATAAATGAGTACAAATGTAATGTGAAAATATTAATTATCAGCTGTTGCATCATGATACTTGAGAAATTGTTGTTGTGTTCCGCAAAAGTGATATATGAACAGGATGTATGAAAAATAAAAATTGTTAATTGTTTTTAATTACATTGTTTTCAATTATTCTTTTTTTTTATGAATGCTGATTATTTTACTTGGGTTTTAAAATCCTTCATGCGTCTGCGTGAACGGAGGGGTGCCCGGGCACCCAGGGCACCCCCCCCCTGGCTACGCGCATGAAAACGACCCAATAATCGAATTTTCTCGAACATGTGACCTAGTCCAATGGTCTTCTCGTGCCCGAAAATGGTAAAATCCAAATTTTTGCGAAAATCGTTAGAGCCGTTTTTGAGATAAAATTTACCCACACACACACACACACACACACAATTTTTGCTCGCATTATAGTATAAGATTTGAGATTTCGCGTTAAAAAGGAAGTAACAATTAAAAAAAGCACTATTAAATCTAGATTAAATGAATATATATATATATAAAAAAACTAAGCAATTTATTAATAAATAAACAACAATAGGTGGGTCACCATGCAATGTAAATAATGATATTTTGGCGCCAGTTATATGGAAGAGTTCCATATCCTGTTCTAAATTTTTGGCAAGCTTTTTATTTTTATTTTTATTTATTTATTTATTTTATTTTATTTTATTTTTATTTTTATTTTTTTGGTTTTAATCTTTTGCGGCGCAGAGAAAATTCCTTGCTTAAGTGTTAAAATTAATTACTGACACCGGAATTTGAAAACAACTTTATTTGTAAATAAGAATAAGTTATATTTTACACATTCAAGAAAGCGTAATTTTTTTTTTTTTTTTACCAAAATCCCAGTTCCAATGTGGCGTTTTGGAATTAAAATTAAGGGGTTTCATAGGTATAACACCGCGCCGCAAGGAGTTAAATAAATCGATGTGGTTGCGTTCTTCAGCCTGTGAGGTTGCTTTTTTTTACACTTTCCAACAAAGCTAAAAAGTTTATTTTTAGTTAAGTTTTAGATCATGGTCTATTCGCGTTTGAAATGAAATAGACGCCCTCTCGCGGACAAAGTCTGAAACGAAATAGAACTTATATCTTCCGCTGAAATCAGTGTTTAAAAGGCCGATAAGTAAATAAACAGTATAACAAAACAAATATTAAAGAAAAATAATTGTAATTTAAGAAATTACCCCAACCATTTGAAAAATGTTTCACTCGATACATTCATCTATCATTTTAAGCTAAATACCAGTTGTTTTATTGTGTATTATCCGTGCCACTGCTATAAATGACTTTATACATGCTGCAATTTGAAGGTACGGTTCGTTTAAGTTATATCACTCTATTGTCGCCAAGCATAAAAGTTGGCGACGAAAGAAACATTTCAAACTATTTAACATTGTTGGTGCAAAAGTAATCATTATTAAAATACAGCTTTGGCATATACTGTTATACTTGTAAGACTTTGGCATATATTGTTTGATTTTACAGAGCAGAATTTTGGTGATGGAGGTTTTAAACCAAAATCGATCGCAGCACATGCATCTGTGAATGGGTCCATCAGACATCGAATCAAAAAAGTTTTTTCCCAGTTTTTCCCAAGCCGATTGCTTTTTAGTTTTCTTTTTAGGTGGTGGAAAATCAAGAGTAATAGCTATAACATTTTCCGGCTTGTTAGAAGCACTATTGGCACTCAAATTTTCCTGATTAGAACCGACCGATAGTAAAACGCCATGGCTAGTGGATTGGTCGCCCTGGCGACATGATGTTTTACAATTAATCGGTTCGGCATTAAATTGCTTCCTTTTTCGTGATCGCCTTTCAACACGTAATTGGTTTTCAGCGGCTCAATAATCTTTTGATTTTATCATTTTCTGCATTGAAAGACGTTTTTGCGCCAAACCAAATACAGTATTACTCAGTTATCCCGTCGACCAATTTCGCCAAATGATACGAATCGCCAAACTAATAAGCAACTTATACATGTTGACTGTGTTTAATATCATTGAATGCGATATTCACGTTCATTCATTTCTTTGGCTTCGGCTTTTTCCGTATCTGTTAATTTCCGTCTACCCATTTTTAAATTTGTTAGTTTTCTCCTTTATTACAATGATTTTAACCATTTTAATTTACTATTCAAATAAAAATTCTTCTAAAAGTAAAGAATTTAATTTAAATTCAAATAAAAATTCTTCTAAAAATAAAGAATTTAATTTAAATTCAAAAGTGGTAACATCATTCAAAAGTGGTAACATCATTCAAAAGTGGTAACATCATCGGGTCCATTCTCCCGAAAACAACAACCATTTTTCAAATGGTTAATAATAAATAAATGAATAAATAAACAGTCCTATAACGCATGCAACGTTGGGTTCTTTGTATTAAAATTATCTAAAATCAAAATTTTATACACAAAGTTTAGATCTATAATATAAAAAAGTACATTTGATTTACTCATTGCAAAATAACATGACAGCAACACAATGCTTGCATGATTAATGAATCAATAATTGCTTCAGCTTCTCTAAAGCAATTACTAGATTTTCCAGCATCTAGAAATTCTAAAATTGTCGATATTTGTAATTTATCTCCCATAATTAAATAAAAAAGATAAAAAACTGCACTTTAAATAGTTCTTTAAACGGGTTTCGGTTCTACAGCATGGAACAAACAGCATACGTAAACAAACGATTATCAGGTCTATACAACGCCACCTTTCGTTCATTACAAACGCGAATATTTTAATTTAATTTTTTCCAATAGAGCGCGTGTTTTTTTGTTTTTTATATCTCATTGTCGCGTGTCATTTGTATTGTCCGAGAAATATTTTGAAATTTGGTTTTATTTATATTATGACTATGGAACTTATTTGACGGTTCCGAAATATGTCAATGTATTTTATTTTTACTATAACACCTTTCTTAAGAAAAATTAAAATTGTTATTAAAATGTTTATATAAAAGGTGAATATTTTAAAATCTGATGATTTAAAAAATCAATTGGATTTAATTAACTTTTTATCAAAGCTAAAAAGTGCTTATGCATTTGGCTTGTCTATCCGTCTGTCATGCTCAAACATCCATAAATATACACCAATTTATATGCAACTGGTAAACCTTATTTAGTGTCTCCTATGCATGTTTGATATTGTATATGGAGTATCTGAGATTAATAATTTATTTACAGGGGCAGCCAAAAGAATTTCATTACATTATGGTATATTGGGGGAATTTATTTACAGAGTATTTTAATGAAATTACGCTATTGCAAGTGTGTGAAATTTATATAAAACCATTGAATTGCATTACGATTACATTATAACAGGGCTTTCATAGCATTTTAATCCAATTACAGGGACACACAAAAGAAATCGGTTACAAAACTGTCTTTGAGCAATAATATCTGGGAATGCATTTTCAATTTTGGCATGCACTTTTAAATTTAACAGTTTTTTTAGGTGTGCCCCTATTTAATATAAATATTTAGCATCTAAAGTCGTCATCTGATCCGACCATCTGTCTGTCCGCATATAGCAGCACAAAAACTATCCTACCGAATCGTTTGAAATTTTAAATATCTATTTGGTGCCGAATTTTGCTGAGTCTTTGCAAATTTTAATAAAATCTGATAAATAGTTCGAATATAGGGACAGTCAAAAGTATTCCGTTACATTACGGTTGATGGGATGAAATAATTCAAGAATTTTTTAACCTCTTCAGACCTGACACATTTTAAGCCATCGTAAAAATTATTTCACAGTTTTTTTCCATCTGTTTACACGTATAGAAACATAATTTTGCAATAAAAAGTAAAATAATTATTATTAGTTTATATTTACTAGCAGGTATACATATGTGCACCTCGGGTTCATAAGGCAAAAAAAAAAAAAAAAAAAAAAAAAAAAAACACGTCATTTTTCAAAAAAATATTTAAACGAGGAATTTGGTGGACAATTGATACACGTGCTATTTTCGAAAAAAAAATTTTTTTATACAGAGAAAGATATATATTGCATTTTGCACAAATAACTCTTGTTCTTGATTTGCAGCTCTCATACTTGCATTTTGAAGCTAAGTTATCATTTGTTGAACGAAGAAACTGTCCAATTTTGCCGTATTTAATATAGTAAATTGGCTTCTAAATACCCTTACGTTATTTTCGCTGTGGTTTATTTGCGGAATCGTCTTCAGACTCATTTTCAGATGAATAAATTTTGCGTGGTCTCCATGGTCGGCGTTCTTCACTTACTTTGCTCTTATATTTCATCAGTCCTTATGCAATCTCTAAAAATACTGCAAGAAAGATCTTTTCGAGGAACTTCACCTGTTTTGCAATTTTTGATATACATTATCCAGCAAATGGAAATAACCAAATCTATAAAATGTATATGAAACTCTTTTTGACTTTTTTTTGTGTGAATAGAATAACGTTAATAAGCTAAACACCTATCATTTAAATTTGTTCCACCCATACACGTTTTGTATTCACAATTGCAGGTTGTGTTACATTAATTTTACAGTTTTGATCTTTAGACCACCTAGCACAAATGTTCTTGGGGTCGCTATCGGTGCAAAACGAAAGCAAAGTTACACATTTGTTATCTTATTACTTGTTTGTCTCTTAGTCACTCATCCCACTTCCGTGTTACAAATCTCGATCATTCTTGATTTTTTATCTGCTCCTCCTAGTCTTTTTTCTCATAATCTTTCCAGTTTGGTAGATATTGTTCCTCAATAAAAAATCGACACATTTTACACTAGTAAAAAAACTGTCCTAGTAAATTACCCGTGTGCTGTCTTTTGGTATAAATTTAAAAAACAATTTGACAATGCCTCCACCTAGAACTAATCATAATTATTTTGAATCATCAGCTGGTACAATTACTTTTCCATGATATATTTGACAGTCAAAGCTATGGCCATCCCTGACGGATAAAATAAAGTTTTTTAATCCCAACGGATTAGGTTTTAACAGCACAAATTGTTTAGATCCACAACGTCCAGCAAATGGGATTTAGTGATCTCTGCTCATTTAGTGATAAAGGTTTTGGCCGGGGCAGGGACAAACATTTTATTCTTACAGCATTAAAGATAAGATTTACTTTCCATAATTTGTCATCTGCATAAAGATTATTTGATTAATCTGCAAAATGAAGAAATTTTCTAATGCCAATCGATCACGTGACATAGTAGCTGCAATTCTAAGTACTGACAAGTCTTTTTGCCAGTAGAACTTTGCTTGGAGATATTTTAAAGTTCTCACGTGTATGTGTACGCCTGCAACTTTTATAATTTCATATTTAGATGCATTTATTGAGCGAAGGTTTCGTGTTTGAACGGAATTTGACGGAATCGGAATTGTTTGAATGGAATCGGTTTCATATGAAACATTTTCCAAAAATCTTTATTTAACTAATCTAGAAATGATTCAAAAGGATTTACGAAGCTGTAAAATCTGCTTTTAGATAATCCTCACCAATGAATGATCCTCGAAATACTATTAGAAAAAAAAAGATTAAATAAATATTTGCGAAAAGATAAGATTTTATTATTCTAGTGTGCTGTAACACAAGTTTTAAAAATTTACTTATTTTTAGCTTTCCATAACAAAGGCCTTTTAAGTTAAACTATTGTTACATGGATTCGGGATAGGTACTGGAGAAATGTCCTCATCTAAATTTTCTGTGTCATCTAAATTTTCATTGCCAGAAGACTCACTATCACCATTGGCCTCATCAGTTTATTTACTCTTACAAAGGTATAATAATTGTGATTTTTTAAAATTAATTTTTAATTTGCAACACCAACAAAATGAATTCTTATTTATAATTAAGTATATTTTTTAAATAATTCAAACTTTAGCACTGCACCAATTAGATACCATTCAGTACAAAATTTTTGTGTGAGATGACTTCTTTCCAAAAACACAGAATTAAAACCGGAGGTGCACATACGTGCACCTTACAAATTACATCTAATTTAAATAGATATTATGATCTAGCCAACAAATTAAAATGATTTATGCAATACTGAAGAGTTTATAAGCATTCTTTAAAAATATTATGAATAAATATTAGTTTTCTAATTATAAAAATGTACTCACTTTTTCGAAGTTTTATACTTTTCGCCATTGCTCGTTTATTTTCTTTAAAATCATATGAATTAAGACTGCTAGCGCCATTTCTTGCTGAAACTAGAAAAGGCTAACGTACACAAATAGCATCCTCTCGTCTCAATAAAAAAATTTTAAATATTAAGTGAGATACGCAGTTGAAATCAGAGGTACACAAATGTGCACCTCGGGTCTGAAGAGGTTAATGATGTTAAACCCGTCGAAAAATAATAAAATTGATATGCATTTATTAAGAGCACTAGAATATATATTTTGTAGAACATGCCGTGCAAAAAATATTTATTATTCATTTACACGTCACCACAAAAGAATTCCATTACAAAATAGTATGGGGGGGGGGACATTAACTTTTCAGCTTTATTAATCTAGAGATTTTATCGTAGAATCATTTTTTCAATTGTCAATACCAGGCCTTTTAAATAATAACTTTTTCGGGTAAAACTGCATAATCGAGTTCACATTGGCATATTTGATCCAGCATGTTATACTGAAAAAAACATGTTCAGATTTGTAAATCACTTGTAATGACACTTTGACGGTTCAAAGCTTATGCAGACGAGATATTCAGATCTCGTTCGTACCTTATATTATAGGCGACTACTCTACTGTTTTGCCAATAGTGGAATAGTCGTAAAAAAACAGAGAATATACTCTCCAAGCAAAGAGTACACGCTCAAGTTAGGAAATATATCCTAGAATGTATATACTGCAGCTTTTTGAGAAAGTGGGCGAGGGTGTATACAGTGGTACTTAGAAAATTCAGAAAGTATGCGACGTATACCTCTGTAAACTTTCTACCGCATTCATAATTGCCAATTCGTTTTATTTTATGCATGCTAAAACGAAATACTGCTCAATTTCATGGGAATGGGTTTAACACGACAACAAAACGGCGTATGTAGTGGCAAGCATGCACAACCCATTTAAATCAGATCGAGCATATCTGGAACATACTCGAAACGACAGATTATATTCCTTTGTTGGCGTTTTCGATATTTTTATATATCATTTTTTAAGAGAGAATGTCGCAATTTTTTATCGAAAACCTCATTGCATGCGTGGAAAACAGATGTAGATGTTATATTATTATATCTATTAATTATTTTGTTCTAATTATTTAAGGCCACCACACACCATATAAAAAATTCCCACATTCTACCCAAAATTCATGATTTTGCCACTTTTAGGTACTAAAATTGATGTGTATATTCTTGAAGTCATTTCAAAGAGTTTAAATTCCGATACAAGATATTTTAGTGCTTTATTATCTATGTCACTTTTAATGTATTGCCTATTACAAATTTTATACCCATGCGTGGCTGTCTTGTATAGTTTGATTTCCCATTTTTTTTAACCGTGTACAGGAATTCTTATGTAATATTTTGCAATTGTACCATTTACTTTGCTCTTTTTTGTCATTTGAATTTGTGACAATATATAATCAATTAAAGATAGCATCTTTTTTTTTACTGTTATCATTTTTTTATTAAAACTCTGCTCTAAGCAATATCGCTCAGACTAATCCCTCTGAGGGAAGTCCTAGTTTAGGACATTTACCCGATTAAAAGAGACAAAAATTTCTGTTTTAAAAAACCGGAGATAAAAAATTAAAAATTTTTTATTAGACCCTCATCGCGAAAGGGAATGAATTTATGAAGCATAATGAAGCCAAAGGATACCGACAGAAAACTGACGTCATCCTTTGTCTGCTATTACAACGCGCGTAAAAGAGTTTAATTATCTCAAAATGAATTTTCGAATTGCAAATAAATACTAAGGCCCTAAAAGACTTGACCTTGACTTTCATAATCAGTTAACCTGATTCAGAATTCAAGAGTTAAAACATATTTCAGATGTTAGCGCCAAGTCTGTGATTCACAGAATATATTTTGTTAGTCATATAGAACAACAACCGAACATGTCATTACTATTGTTTGGATATTCAGGGTTATTCAATACACAGTCCGCATTCTGTAGTTTTCGAAAAAAACAATTAAATAAATATGTCCATGTTTATGTTTGCAACCTGTTTATGAAAATACAGATTGAAAGAATTCTAATTATGACAGAAAAATAAACAAGAGGGCAAACAACTTAATAATATATATATATGTATATATATATATATATATATATATATAACTAAGACAATGGGGGAAAAAGAACCATTTTGGAAGCAACAGCCGTAATAACATTCTATAATAGTTTTAAAAAAATTATCAAAAAGTTTTACTATTATAATTGTCTAGACTCAAAACTAGTTTTTATTTTCATTATTACTGTAAATATATAGTGTACTTAAAAATAAGGAAAAGGGGAGAATCCAAATTTTAATTACGGTTAAAATCGTCTGGGACGAAAATAAACTGAAAGGGAGTAAGGCAAAATATATTTGTTCGAAGAATGGAATATTTGATTGATTACAAAATGGAAATGAGTCAGAAAAATCTCTCCCTTCCCCATAGACTATAATAAAATAAAATCATTCTTTATTAGCATTGTTTATGGCAAATATGGAACTTTTTTCAATATTTTAATTACATTTGAAAATACATTAAAAAATATTCTTTATTCTGTATCAATGCATACGTCAGCTTCCTAATGGGTTTCGATTTATCTGCAAATGTTCGAAATTTTAATGCGTTGTTAAAATGCATTCTAAAACGAACAAGACAAAAATCATGCTTCAAGAATAGATAATAAAATACTTTCCAACACATTCAGAATATTGTAAGAAAACTTCACTATTTAATAAAATTAAAATCTATAAAAATATCGAATCCTTTTGTGCAGCCCTGTATATGATTAAAAAAAGTACTTAAACTTTTAAAAATATAGCACAGTTAAAAAGCACTTCCAGCAAATTATTGCATTATAATTCAGTACTGTAACTGAATTCTTTTGGGTGTTCCTGGTATGTATATGAACGATAAATGCTGCGCATACCATATATTCCATAGCAAACATTTTGTAGCGCACTTCAGTAATGCATATCAATAGTAATATATTTGAAATAGTGTAACATCATTAAAACGTATTGAAAACGATTTTCCCCCACTGATGATAACCTAAAGGTATTGTTTGGAAACTAGTGATTTAAACAAATTATGTACATATGGTACACATTTTATTTTAATATCAAACATGTCATAATAAATATTAATAGCATATATCAATTAAATAGCAATCCCACTGTATTAAAACGAGTTAAAGCACGAAAGACAAACAAGTCAAATTCACAAATATTTTTCAACTATCATGGAAAAAGTTGACGAGGGAAAAAGATCATACAGCAAGCATAAGACTGTGAAGGACTGTCCAAAATATTCAGAACCAACACATTATTTTAACCACGGTGAATAAGGTGAAAACTTGTGTCTAACAAGGAAGGTCTCCTTGCAGAGCATACTCAAAATGTGTTGGAAAAAAAAAATAACTAGTGAATCTATCTATGTAGTATGTTATAAAGAATCCCTTAAATTTGGCGGTGGAATTTCAGTAAAAAGTCTGTAAAAAAAAAAAATACTTTTGAATACTTAGTGCAAAAATACGTAAGCGTCACATGATTTGGCTAGAGGATTTTTCCTTGCCAAAAGCAAACAATTTTAATGCACCTGAAAATTTATATCTGAAAATACGAAAACTTATTGTTTTTTAGAATGCACAGTACTTAAATGAGTTTAAACTTAATGAACGAAAGAGTTCATAATATATATATATTTTGTATTACATATACATGTTGATTATTGCTGTAGTTATTTAATTTTATCTCTAGAAAATATTTTTAATATTTTAATTTATATAATTAAAATGCGATTAAAAGAAAAAAGTCCTTCCGGCAGTACCGGGCGGAAGAGGTAGCTTTCATATACTTATTTATTTATTTATTTATTTTAAATTAAGTTACATTATTCAAACATACGATGCTCAAATTAGTGGAACCCGATTCACTAGGCAACAAAAAAAATATTTTTGTCAGTTTCCTGGTTCTAGATAGTCAATCACTACATAGTATAAAACAAAGTCGCTTTTTCTGTCCCTATATCCCTATGTGCGCTTAAATCTTTAAAACTACGCAACGGATTTTGATGCGGTTTTTTTTAATAGATAGTGTGATTCAAGAGGAAGGTTTATATGTATAATAACATCCATTAAATAGTGGAGAAATACTGTTATTTTTGAGGTTTTTAATGTGATGTCGTAAATAATTTCATTTTTTTCGCTTATACATTGCAATCGCCGGCTGAACCCTACAAGATTTATCACTACATAGTATAAAACAAAGTCGCTTTTTCTGTCCCTATATCCCTATGTGCGCTTAAATCTTTAAAACTACGCAACGGATTTTGATGCGGTTTTTTTTAATAGATAGAGTGATTCAAGAGGAAGGTTTATATGTATAATAACATCCATTAAATAGTGGAGAAATACTGTTATTTTTGAGTTTTTTAATGTAATTATACATATAAACCTTCCTCTTGAATCACTCTATCTATTAAAAAAACCGCATCAAAATCCGTTGCGTAGTTTTAAAGATTTAAGCGCACATAGGGATATAGGGACAGAAAAAGCGACTTTGTTTTATACTATGTAGTGATAACATCCATTAAATAGTGGAGAAATACTGTTATTTTTGAGTTTTTTAATGTAATGTCGTAAATAATTTCATTTTTTCCGCTTATGCATTGCAATCGCAGGTTGAACCCTACAAGATTTATTGTGTATAAAGACATCCTGTAATTGTTGTAAAAATAATATAAATAGGTAAAAATGTAAAAAGTAAATAAGTAAAAATGTAGTGTATGAATTATAAATAAATAAAAAATAATACTAATATCCGAATTTTCTTTTATAAGTTTACACTTTTTTAATAACTCCACCCACAAAGAAGAGAGTATGAGTATGTGTGTAAAAATTTATAACTTGAATTTTTTTTAATACCTGTACAAAGCCTGGGCGGGCTGCTATAATCTATATCCATAAAACAAAGTCGTGTTAGTTACACCATCTATAACTTAAGAACGGATGGATCGATTTTTATGAAACTTTGTATGGAGTTATCTGGCACCTTAGATTAACATACAGGCTACTTTTTACCCGACTACTTAAAAGGAGAGTAATGGTTTTAGTAGTTGAATTTAATGGGATGAAGTGGTAGTAACAATTTGCAGTGTCAGTAGTGACACGGGACTACCTGAAGCAAAGCGAGGGCGGGCCGCTAGTTCCTACTAATTTTGGGTTGAAAAAAAACGAATATGTAAATGAAAATTTTTTATTGGCTCTTGTTTTCAAGATACAATACAGCTCACTTGAGAAAGATACTCAACATTCCATACATTGATTTAAAAGCAAATTGAAGAAAAAAAAAATTCCTATGTAATAAATACAATACAAAAGGCATGTTTCACTAAACAATGTTCATTTTTCAGAAAGCAGTTGTTGTTTTAGCCTATTCTTGCAAACGTTTCCTTTTGAATTGCCTCTTGTATGTCAACGCCGGAGCATCTCTTGTAACAGTTCAATAGTGGTTGGCCAGCATTGACTCATCCCAACGACCCTTATATCAGCATTCTATTACAGAGATAGCTTTGTGAAACCTTTTACCGTGCTCATAGCCTACTACTCCACAGTTTTTAGGGAGAAAATCAAGATGGGAGTGGAGGAAATGACGTTTCAGAGACATTTCGTATCCAAGGTCACGGCATTTTAGTAGGAGTTCTTTCACCAACTGTTGGTACTTCTAGGCTTTTCTGTTGCCTAAAAATCCTCATACTACATTTTTGAAGGCTTTCCAGGCTGCTTTCTCTTTCCCTTCCAAAACTTTATCAAAAGCAGGGTCCTTCATTATTGTACAAATTTGAGGGCTCACAAAGATTCCCCCTTTAACCCATGATTCACTCATTCTTGAAAATTTTGCTCTAAGGTACTGGAAAGCCTCTCCATCCTTGTTCATGGCTTTCACGAAGTTCATTAATACCAGCTTAATGTGCAGTGGTGGAAGCAGAATGTTTTTTGGATTAACTGGAGGCTCTTTTTGGACATTTCTCTTATCGGGATTTAGATTTCTTGAAAGCCATTTGTCTTTTATGTAGTGAAAGTTTCTATCTCGACTGTTCCACAAACACAGAAAACAGCAGTACTTGGTATATCCTATTTGCATTCCCAGAAGTAAAGAAATTATTTTCAAGTCACCACAAACCTGTCGTTTATGATCCTCATATTTGATTGACTCGAGAAGTAATTTCACATTCACGTAAGTTTCCTCCGTGCGAACGGAATGTCCAATGGGAATGGAAGGAATAATGTTGGCGCTGTGTAGTAAGACTGCTTTCAAACTAAGTTTGGAAGCGTCTATAAATAACCTCCATTTCCGTGGATCATGAGTTATGTTCATTGAATTCATCAAACCATTTACATCAGTGCAAGCAACAACATGCTCTTTCTTCTCAAAGAAATAAAGAAGATTCTTGTGACGAACCCTGTATTCTATGATCTTGATTTCTGGTTGGATTCTACACAGAGAATTCAGTTGAGGGGAATTACAGCTATTAGGAGTACCAATTTCCGAACATTCGACTTCCTATAAAGCAGCCATAATGAGATTTCTCAAGTTGGTTCCTACCTCGAAAACAAGAGCTAATCTCAACTTTTTATGTTGATTTTCGTGTTTCGCGAGACAAAATACTTCGGAAATAACTATTTTTGAGCCCGAAACATTTTTGATGTTGGGTAGTGATAAGATTGAGTACTAGCTTTTGTCAATACTGAATATTAATGGGAATTTTTAGAAATTAGTCATCTTTTATTCAACCGGTTTATTTTAAACGATTTGTAGAGTCGCGAAATTCCACAATATCATGAAGTGTATCCCATTTTAAAGCTACATGATAGAATAAATGATGGATTAAAAGTGCTAAAACTCAACCAATTTTTAAGTTATATGAACGAAACAAAAAATGCTCGGAAATCTTTGTATCAAGGTCTAACACATAAAAGAAAAATCTTTTTCAATTTCTCATTTTTTTGTAACTAATTTTAAATTTTAATTTAAAAAAAAATTAAATGGTTCTCAATTTGGAACAAGATGGCGTATGGAACTGGCTAGCGAACTCGGTCAAGACATCGGTATGCACAATGTAAGCTCCAAGTTACATCCAAATCGGTTTATAAATATGCGTGTTATCACGTGACGAAAATCAGATCATTTCAAAATGTGAGCAACACTAGAAATTAAAAGTGCTATAACTCAGCCATTTTTTAAGATATAGACCATAGGTTTCCAACCTTTCCTGGACCACCGCCCCCCTCAGAAGAAAAAAAAAATTCCAACCTCCCCCTCTCCCATAATAGTTAATTATACCAATTAAAATAATATTGCATATTATCTATACCTATTTTTTGTCTATTTATAAAGAAACACAAAGTAAAAATTATAACATAATAAAACGTTTTTCAGTAAAAATGTTAAAAATCAATACAAAATTAAACTAAACGAACGTTTTAAAAAGGTGCATTTAATAAGTAAAATATGTCATAGATATCTAAAAAATCTTATTATATATAAAAATACAGTTTTAAAAGGTTAAAACTTCAAATATTATACGTCGAGCGCTTCGACCCGAATTTCATCATGTTCAGGGCAGCTTTGTTTATGTACTGAAATTCATTTTTGTTCTCTAACATAACTCGAATGTAAACTAAGCTACCCCTAGAATGATCAAGCTTTGGTCGCAAGCACTCGGCGTATAGTATTTGAAATTTTAAGTTTTTAAAACTGTATTTTATATGCAAATTTTTTTTAGATTTGGGACATCTTTAACGTATCAAAAGTTTCACAAATATTAATGTGAATAAAATTAGGAAATTAAAAAAAGTAATGACATAAACATAAAATCAATAAGAAATAAAAAAATATCAATTAGATAACTGAGGCTGATGGAATTTTAACAATTTTTTAATGTCGTTTTTCCAGCTTTGTTTACAGTAGTCGTAAATCGTCACGTTCAGTGAAGTCCAATCTATTTCTTTTCTTAGCCAATTAATTAGATACTGCACTGAACCCACGTTCAGCCAAATAAGATGACGAAAAAACAGTTAACAATTTTTGTATTTTTACCCACAACTCAGTGTACAGAGGTGCTATAGACTTCTGAAGCCAAAACTCTTTGTATGCTTTTCCAAAGTTTACTTTTTGTTCTTCATTAGTTGTGAGTTCTATGAGTTACTCCTCTAAATTTGATGAATCTGCAGTATCTTCATTTGCAAAAGGATCTAAAACCCAACTCGGTATGTTCATGTTTAAAATGTCCTGAAATGGCTCAATAAAATCCTTATAAAGAACGTCCAAGTGTTGGCGGTAAGTTAGTAAATCTTTCTGTTTTGCAAAGGCTGCTGCCAAAGTGGGAAAATGGTTGTATTCTCTCTACCTAGATTTCGCTTGAACATAAGTTTTCTCACAAAAGCAGCTATGACATTTTTTGTTTTAATTAAATTTAATTCATCACCTTACAATTATAAATTGATTTCATTAAATATTCTAAACAAGTCTATCAAATAAGCAATGTCATTTTTAGATGTTATCAGGTTTTCGCTCAAATGCACTATGAAACCATTTTAACGCCCCCGTCTTTGCAGGAGCCATCAATAGTTGCTGGAAAAATATGAACAAGAAATTCTTTCTATCAAGAAACATATTTATGCTCTTAAATATCAGTTCTCCCTTTGTATGATTTTCCAAATTTTTGACAAATAATAACTCTTGACATTTTTTTTCTTCTTTTATGAATTGGTCATATAATAAGAATAGTGCTTTGTTATTAGGTGAGTTGATTAATCGAGTTTAATGGAAAATTTGCACGCCTTTAACAAATGCATAAAGATATTTAAACGTCTTTAGCCATTTAATCGATTTTCCTTTGTACAGAATTATTAATCAGAGGATTTTTTTAATGATATCTGACAATGTTTTATGATTAAGAACAGTTGTTATTACATCTTTGACTGTCGGCAAGATTAATTTCTCGGCAATGGAAGGCTTCATGGCTTCATTTGAAAAACTTTTTGGCAAATTAAACACATATGTAAAAATTGGTTAGTAGGATAATGCGTAAATCCACATTTCTAATATTCAATACTACACTTCCGGCCCTTTTTTCTTAGATTCAGACACTTAGAAATACAAAATTTGCTACAGTTTAAGTTAAATAGATTATCTTTGCAATATATTCATAAATAGGTTTAAAAATTAAGGCTATAATGTCTTTTACAGCTTTCACTCAGTATAAACAAATTTCTTGAGCAGGTTCAAACTATAGTTTCGAAATCTCTATTTAGGCATACTTGTATTCTAAGTCGTCATACTTCCCACATTTTTGAAATACTGATTTAAAAAAAAAAAAAAAAAAAAAAAAAAAAAAAAAAAAACTCTAGTTATTAAAATTTTAGTGAGCTTAATATAGCAAATTCTACACTAGTGATCGCGATAATATTTTGATCAATGTGTTTGATACTAAATCAGAAAGTTAAATTACATGTTTATTTAATCAAATAGAACAAAATCAAATCCTTAGTCACTGCGAGAATTTAAAAAAAAAAAAACAGCGTTAAGAGCAT
This sequence comes from Maratus speculifer, assembly GCA_964019185.1. Taxonomy (NCBI): domain Eukaryota; kingdom Metazoa; phylum Arthropoda; class Arachnida; order Araneae; family Salticidae; genus Maratus; species Maratus speculifer. The sequence continues at coordinate 252,756,498 of OZ025298.1, forward strand.
GAGGTTACGCTAATCAAGTAGCATACCACATACCTACAAATCGAGGGGCAAAAACAGCGTCCCACGACGTTGGTTGGAATGGAAAATTATCCTTCGCTGCAAGTTGCGACAGGTGCAAGCAGATCCTAGCTATACCAGCTCGATTTCATAGATTTACATTTAAAGCTATATTTCAGATTTCTTATGATACGCCTGGGCAATGCCAGGAAGACGAGTCAACTAGTTTCAATATATTAATTTCTTAAAAAGGTAGGTACGTCATGACCGCCCCCTTGACTGTCTTAACGCCCCCCATTTTCCTCTGGACCTGTCACCGCCCCCCTGGAAGGCTCCAGCGCCCACTGGAGGGCGGTATCGCCCCCGTTGGGAACCTATGATATAGACGAAACAAGAAACGCTCTGGAATCTCTGTATTAAGGTCTAACACATAAAAGAAAAATCTTTTTCAATTTCTCAATATTTTGTAACTAATTTTAAATTAAAATTTTTTAAAAAAAATTTAAATGGTTGCCATTTTGAAACAAGATGGCGGAGTGAACTGGCTAACAAAATCGGTCTAGGCCTCATTATGTACTATGTACACACCAAGTTACATCCAAATCGATTCATAAATATGCGTGTTATCACGTGACAAAAATCATATCGTTTCAAAATATCAGCCATAAGAGAAATTCAAAGTTCTATGACTCAATCATTATATCAAAGATATAGATAAAATAAAAAGTGTTCTAGAATTGTTATTTTAAGTTCGAAGACATAAAAGAAAAATATTTTTCAACTTTTAATTTTTTCGCATTTAATTTTAAATTTTATTTTTTTTTTTAATTTTAAATGGACGCCATTTTGAAACAATATCGCGGATGATGCTGGCCAACGAACTCGGTCGAGACATTTGTGTGTACTATGTACGCACCAAGTTTCTTTCAAATCGGTTCATAAATACGATAGTTACAGCATACAAAAATCATATATATATATATAGATAGATAGATAGATAGAGAGATACATATATACATATATATATATATATGTCAACATTTGAACGTAGGGTGATTTTGGGGTCTGGGGGTCATGATCGGTGAAAATATACCAAAATTTTCCAGAAGTGCTTTTCTCCGGACGGCTGTAATAGGTAGCTTTTTACTTTTTGTAATGAAAGCTATCTAAAAAACAAGTGGGTAAGTGTGATCGGAGATCGCACAGAGAATTTCATTTAATATCTCCTTTAAAACACATTTTTTCAATAAATGAACAAATGAAAAACGGTTTTTCGGCGCTATTTCGGGATTTCTTCGCCAATCGCGCCAACCAGAACAGAATATAAACAGAATCTTCCCCTAAATGTTGCCTTGATCGCACAGATTTGTTGATTTCTCTATCAGAATCTGCAGATTTAGTGAAGGTACGCTAGAGGTCTCCACTAGACCGGTCCTGGCGCGTGACCCTCATTTTCTCAAAATTTCGAAGTTAATTTTTTTCCCCTTGTCATGCAAAATCCCGCACCATGCTGAATATTTATCTGCAAACCCCATGTTTCTACGACCCGAATTCGAAATCGGATAATTCGAATCTTCGCTTAATTCGAACTAAACATGAAGTCCCGAAATTTCCTATGGTAGAATAACGTTAAAAACTTTCACTAATTCGAACTCATTTCCTCTTGACTTTGTTTAATTCGAACTAACGAGAATTCCGATTTTTCACTTTTCTTTTCTTTCTCGCGGACTTCAGATGCTTGAAAAATAACTTTCTTTCTTTGATTTTTGTGAAAATTGTCCCGAACGAGTATACATATAATCCAGTGCATTTGATATCCACTTTCTTAGTGCCCCGTCTGTCCATCAGTGACACTTCAAATTTTTCTTCCATTGTGCTCGTTTCTAATCATTTAATTAGTTTATGTACTTATATATTCTAATTTATTATTAAGTCAAATTCTAATGATAACAAACGAAATATATTTAAAAAACACTATAACATTAATTCCTTTGTAATAGTACCCTATTAAGCATGTTTTTATTTCATTTTTTCCATAATTCGAACTTCGGATAATTCGAACATTTCTTGTGGTCCCGCCAAGTTCGAATTAACGAGAGTCGACTGTATCTTTTTTCTTATCGTGTTTTACCTTCACACCGAATGTTTGAAACACGCTGCATACTACACAGTATGTATGCTTTAATTTATTTCAGTTACAGGAGACGCATCGCACAATTGACAATTTCCGCCAATAAACAGAAATGCACTCGAAATCTTTTAAACTCTGTGTGTGGTATATAGAATTTATACACATTAGGTAGCATGAAAAAAAAGCTAAATTTAAAAACGACTACCACAATTGAAAACGCACTTCCAACAATTATTGCTAACGGACAGTGCAAAATTCTTTCGCGTCTCTCTGTAAATGACAGATAAATGCTATGTACAGTACATCTTATAGTGAAAATCTTTTAACACGCTGATGCATATCAATTTCAATATGTTCTAAATAATGTAACATCATTAAGAAAGACTGCAAACAATTTTCCTCCATAGACCATTAGATATTCTTTTGTGTGCCCCTGCAGAAAAAATATAAATGCTACTAACTTTATTTTACAATACCGAATATGAAGTGCGTAAAATAAGTAATTATTTGGTAATCCGACTATATTTAAGCGAGATAGAGCAAAGTTGGACAAATCGAATTTATTTAAACATTTATATTTAAGCATTTTCCAACAATGTTCGAAAGTGTTGAAAATAACTATTACTGTAACCAAAATAAACACTATCTAAAGCAGAATCGAACTTTGCATCACTAAGCATAATGAAAATCGATAAAAATAAAATTTAAAAGGAACATATGAAGAAATCTACTGTAATAATTTGCATGGAAAATAAGTCATAACTGATGATGTTGCAATGAATTCTAGTTAAGATTTCCAAATATCGTTTCTTTGTGACTGAATTTCATTCTTATATTTTTTTGATTTAGAAACAGTTATGTCTGACGTAAGGCTTGCTAGAGCTTTTGGTTAAGGAAAATATGTATATACATATGAATTCAGACACGAAAAACTATGCTTTTCCATTTTAATTAAGCTTCTTTTTTTTCTGAATAAGAACAGGGGCATGCGAAAAGAAAACAGCGCCCGGGGCAAAGTGTCAATTTGGCGCCCCCTTCCCAAATTTTTTCTTGTGACAGGCTAAAAATAACGTTTGTAGTATAAATTTGGCGCCCCCTAAATTTCCGCGACCGGGGCGACCCAAAGCCACCTAGAGATTACCAAGCCAAACACACGCTTTATCCCTTACATATTACGTCATAGCACGAGACTTTGGGAGTAACGCGGAACAATTGCATTTTGTATTTTGATTTAAAAATACAGCATGCTCAAAAGCATTTACAAGGCTCAAGAACAGCTATTTTTAAGGTAAATTTTATTCCTAAAGTATATTTATGTTCTTTGTGCTTTTTAATTTTTAATTTGCTTTAAAAAAAAAAAAAAACTAGTAAACCCAGCAATTTACCATCTCATTGTCAATAATGTCATACCTCAAAACAAAAATATACATTAAAACAAAACATTATAGTTCTGTTTTGTTTTGTTTTCAAAATAGAATAGTTATTTTAACGAAAATTAAGTGAATCTAGAGTTAATCATTCCCTCTCTCCCTTATAATTCGCTTAAAATTAGTTTAAAACGGTTAATTAGTTAAAAAATAATTAATTTTTATCTTGCTACGTCTTTCTCCCTTTCGAATTTATTCTGTTTATTTATTTATTTATTTATTTATTTTGTCGCTTTAGTGACTTTTAATTAACGTCCATTTATTAAAAAAAAAAAAAAAAAAAAAAAAAAAAAAAAAAAAAAACTTGTATGAATGACAAATTAGGTTATTTTGTACGTAGAATTGATTGGGCTTTAATTTGATAACAAATTTATGCATTTTTTTGTATTTTTATACTTAAATATTTAAATACTAGCTGTTCTGCCCGGCGTTGCCCGGGTTCATCAAAAAATAGCAAGAATTGCGAAAAAACTTTAAAAATCATAATAAAAACCTCGAAAATTTTTTTAAATGCTGCACGAATTTCGTCTAAACTTCGTTGAAAAGAGATGGGCTCGAAAATTGAAGCTGGATTATTTTTACTAATGTGGAAAAATCTTACAAATTGCAAAAACATTAAAAATCTGATAAAAATATAAACAAAATTCAAAAATTGTGTTTCAAAATTCAAATAAACTTTGAAGAAAAGAGATCAGAATTTAATAAATTCGGCCAAAAATTGAACGTCTAAAACAGCGGTTCCCAAACTTTTTGACTCGCGGAGCCCGTTTTGGGAAGAATTTCTAAGGCGGAGCCCCTGAACCCAACGATACTCTATGGTTTATAAATAAATTTTTTTATGCCTATGGAGCACAGAAAAATCTGATGGATAAAAATCCGAGCCATAAATGATTCTCAGTTTGGCCCTTTCCTGATACAGAAATTCTAAATTCATATTAGAATTTTTAAAAATTTTAAATATTAAAACAAAATCTTTTTACCAAAGCGGTGTTCAAGCAATATTGTTGACACATTGACTGCCAAGCGAAAACTGTTAATGTTCACCAGGGTGCCAGTTGTGTGTGTGTGTAATTTGAATATTTGGAACATATAATCAAAATTTTTTAATCTGACTCATTTTGCAACACACAGGCATGAAAGAGTTTCTCCTAAAGGAGGATTTCCACCTTTTTTAAAGCAATTTTGGACATTCTCTGGATTAATGCAAAAATGCAAAGAAAATTTTATGAGGCTATTAGGGGGTGGGGGCTGAAAAATTGCCTGACATTTTGTCTATTCAAACCCTTGGAGTTTGTTCTTGAATTGTTGTGAAAAAGACATAAAATAAAAAATTAGCTTATATAAGCATCTGAAAGTCAGTCATGTAAATGAAAATGTTCAAAATGTCTTAAAAGGATTTTTCTTTTTACTTTAAAAATTTAAAGTGAAAGGGAGTGTTTTTGGAATAGAATAATTTGTACTATTTATATAACACGTTTGGGTAATTTCTGTGATAACTTTTTCGAGATGTATGTCTGAAGCAAACAATATTGTTAATAATTTCTAAGTTATGAACAAAAAAAAAAAAAAAAAAAAAAAAAAAAAAAACAGTAATATGTGCAGCTACATTTAATTTGGTCGTATATGTAGCTATTAAAATGACGCTTAAATTATACGAGTTTGGTGCCACTAAATAGATGAAGAAATTTTTCCACCTTTTTTTTTCATTTCCCACTTTCATGCCTGAACATATAGGGAGATTCTCATCCTTGCTATCAAAAATAATAGCCAAAGCACCCCATGAAAGTTAGTGTAAATTCTTCCATGAGTGGTCAAGGCTTATTTGATAGCCAACTAAATTTGTCATTTATCATTAAAATCATTTATTAAAATTTATGTTTCTACCGTATAATCTCTTAAATTGGAAAATTTTTAAATATATGTAAGGATGAGCTTGGGCGATTATTGGTTTAGATTTTCTGTCGATTATTTTTTCAATTATTTTATTTTCTATATTTTTATTTATTTTCTATTATATTAGGTTAGAATTTTTTGAATTTTAATTACAATAAGAAAGAGAAAAATGTGGAAAGAATGTTCATTTTCTACAACACTTAACTCATACAATCGGCGCATATATCAATTTGCACAAACCACGTATGTCTGACACATCATATATAAGGAGTCCAATAATCAAACTCCAAAACCATTTTTATGTAACTCGTACCGTTCTTGATAGCCAAGGCCTGAAGTGTTGAAACACTATGGCTATCATATCTGATAGCCATTGGCCCAACGGAAACATCATTGGCTCTCACAAATGACAGCCATGGCAGTCCAAGTGTTAATGGGTTCATGACATCCATTTTTAAAATATAAAATATTCTTTTGGGATTTCCAATATGAATTCTGAATTAAAGATGAGAATGGTAACCATGTCTGGATTATGTATTGCATGGAGGCTTACGTAAAACGATTATTTATGGCAAAAACCATACACACACACACAGAGAAAAAAAGTTAAGTTATACAGTTATTGCACTGTTATACTTCTGTATAATTCCAATAGAGTACTCCCTAAAAAAAGGAAATGGGTAGTTCCAGTCATCCATGAGAAAATATGTAACACGTTTTCGTTAGTACCACCTACCCGTATTAGAATTATGCGATTATGGAATATTTTTTCGTGCTTCTTTAACCCTTTCCGGCACGGGCGAAATCTATTAGTAAAATGAGAAATTATCGACTGACACCGGAATTCACAAACGAATATTTTAGATATTGTGAAATCCTTAATTAAAGCTTTTATTGTAAAAGCAAAATTTTACTAAAATTTTATTGGTGCCAATTGCAAGTTTGGAATTAAAATTAGGTATCCCAGACCGGGCACAGTGTGCCGGAAAGGGTTAAGTCTCTAGTACTACTTCTAAACATGCAATGAAAATGAATCCCCTATCAGCTTCTTTTTTTTTTTAAATCATTTTTAAAAAATACATTTAGAAACAAGTCATCGTTTTAACATTTAAAAGGGCGGGGAAAAATCTATAAGCTGAACTGTTAGGTGAAAAATTGTTCACTTTTTTGGGTACTTTATTTAAAGTAGTTGGCTATTAATTACAGTTTTGAAAGAAACATTTTTTCGTAATTGTTTTTGCCTCAAAACAGATAAGCAGGTAAAAACTACACATGTTAAACGAACTGCAACTAGTAGAAAAACTTTACTAACAAAATAGAATGTATGGGTGGGATTAAATTTATATCAGGGAAGGCACTCATTGACCAAACGTCTAAGTAACAGGTGGAGCCGAGCAAAATTTCAAATTCTTAGTGTGATAACAAATGTAAAGAACCAATATATATTCTTTATATTGCTATTGACTTATTTCTGATTGGAAAATGTGGCAGAGACCAATTAAAAGAAAATTTTACAAGGGTTGTAATGCTGAAAAAATGCGTTTTCAGCAATATACATTGCTTCTGAAATTAAATACAATTATGTAAAATAGCATAGACAATTTAAAGAACTAAGAAATTATAAAAAATAAAACAAACAGATTAAAGCAATTAAAGTTACGAAAAGGAAAAAAAACTATATACACAACGTATATAAATATTAAATGAATCTAATGTGGGGTTTGTTAAATGATATAAGCTATTACAAAAAGGGAGCATTTTAAATAACATTTTTTCTAGGGGCATTTTTTCTTGTCGTACAATGAAAAACAGTATAGAAAGTTTAAATATACAAATAACATAAAACATTGAACTGTTGTTCAAAACTTTACCACAAATCACACAGAGAAGCCGATCATCATATGTTTCAATATGTTTTCGAGATTGCCTTCCCCCCCAATGTCTCGGTTCTGTCTTGCTTTGATGACAATACTTGATTTGGGGTGTACGGTACAGAAATAATTTCATTGTCCAAACGGTCTTTTGTTGCTTCATCTGATTATGAAGAGTGAGAAATAAAGAATTAAATACAAACATATGAATAGGCGGAGCTTCAAAGAACAAAACTGTTCTCAAGCACAGTTATTCAGCAAGCAGAGTTAACAGCACTGGTGGGCCTTGTCTGTTTTGATTGACGTTGTGCATTCGATTTAGAATACTATTTCTTGTAGCCTAATTTAAATTGAATTTTTTAAACACAGTAAATGCAGAAACATATAATAAAGCAAGTCAAACCAAAAATATTATGCAGAAAATAAATACGTGTATAATGCAAACACTTAAATAACTTTGGGGTGTATTATTGTATTTTCCATCCCAATTAAAGGTATATTTATTTTTGACACGCACACACACAAATTCCTACATACTTTTGAAAATCTTTCATTTGCAATAAGCTAATTTCTTTCATAATTTGATTATTTTCCTGGAACACCGCGGAGCCCCTAGAAAGTTCAGGCGGAGCCCCAAGGGCTCCGCGGAGCACACTTTGGGAACCTCTGGTCTAAAAAATCGAAGCGGGTCGCGAAAAAATGTAAACATCGCTTTAAAAATGGCAAAATTTTCAAAAATCACGGAACTCAAAATTTATTCTACTTGGATAAATGTTTTGAATCTAATTAATTTGATAATATAAAAAGCATTGAAATTAAAAAAAAACTGCTGAAAAATCGCAATAAAAATCTTTAATCGCACAGGAGAAAATTTATCATATTAGCGAAGAAATTAAAAACCGAATTCCTATTCAGTATCTGAAAAAAATCGTCGTAAACTCAAAAAAAAAAAAAAAAGCATACTGCATTAAAAATTGCTGTAGATTAAAATAAGACAGCAAAACAATCACCGTAAAGGATAAAAGTTTGAAACCAAACTCTTATTAGTCTAGAAATTTAAAATCGAATTCCTTTGAAAAATGTTAAAAAAAAAAAAAAAAAAAAAAAAAAAAAAAAGACTGAGAAAGTCCAAAAATTGCATTGAAAATTGTAATGAAAGTCGTAAAACATTAAAAAATCCCTAGGGTAAAAATTCACTGTTATAATATAAAATATTGTAATCAAGAAATTAACCATATTAACCAAAAAGTTTGAAATCGAAATCGATTTCCGGATGTAAAAAAATCGCCAAGGAACGTGAAGAATGGCTAAAAATTACATTGAAGATTGCATTAAAAATAGCTAAATATTTGGAAGTCAATGCTTAAAAAAATAATATTAAGACAGGGCGGGGGGGGGGGGGGTTATGATCGAAATCATTCATAAATTACAAAATGTAGGCATGGAACGCCAAAATCATATTAAGAGATAAAACATTGCATTCGAAACATAATTACATTAAACAAAATGTTTTATATCAAAATTGGTTTCTGAATGGCAGAAAGTCGCCAAGGAACTTAAAAAAATGGCTAAAAATCGTATCGAAAACTATATTAAAAATCGCTGAATATTTAAAAGTCATGGCTGTAAAAATTTAATATTCAGTCGAAAATATTGTAATCGGAAATCGTTCATGAATAAGGAAAAGTCAACACGGAACACCTAAAATCCCCCAAACTAACTAAAAATTACATTGAATATCGCATTAGAAATTGACAAAATTCATAAAAGCGTGGAGAACAAATTGTACTACTTATGCTAAAAGTTAGAAACCTAAATTCTTTTACCGATGTCAACAACTGTCACAGAACTTGAAAAATCACTATAAAACAGATTAAAAATCAGTAAAATTCAAAAATCCGGACAAAATTTGCCATAGTAAGATAAACATTTATGTTAAATTCCTGCGGACATAATTTACCATAATGGGACAAAACATTGAAATCTGAACTCTTTCATTAGTTAAAAAATATCGACACAAAACTTGTTAAACGTTTTATGAAAATACACAAAAAATCTGAATCATTGATGTCAAGATTTACCACATTAAGCTACAAATTATTTAAAAATTTCTTTTCCAATTGTGAAAAAATCGCCGTGGACTCGAAAACATCTAAAAATTGTATTCAAAAATTCATTACAAATCGTTTCAAATTTAAAAATAGCGGGGGACAACATTTACATATGAAAAAATCGACGCAAAACGTGAGAAATAATGAAAACATTGCTAAAAATTGCATTAAAAAAATCACTAAATTTCAAAATTCGTAAATGAAGTTTAAATGTTTGAAATTAATTTCCTTTTCGAAATTTAAAAAAATAGCCATGAGATTCAAAAAACCAATACAAAACCTTTGAAAAATTCATTAAAAATCGCTAAATGTAAATACATCCCGTGAATAAAAAAAATATTCTAGTCGTGTAAAAGTGTCTAGTCGTAGCAACCATTCTTTTTTACATGAATTACAAAAAAATCGACGCAGAACACAAAATATATTGAAAATCGACAAAATTAAAAAAAGGTAAATGGTGAAATTTACTATATTAGGCTAAAAGTTTGAAACCAAAATAACTTTTTAATCGTTAAAACACCACTGTGGTGGGGATCGAAAAAAATAGTACTAAATCGCATTAAAAAGTACATTAAAAACGCATTGAAAAATGCAATAAATATCGCTAGTTATTTTTTAAATCGCAGTAATCAGAATTTCACCAAACGGATTAAACATTCTAATCGGAAATCTGAACTATTTGATTATCCGGTTAACCAAGAAACTATCTGGGTCAAACCATAAGATTAAACTGCAATAATGGCGGATCGTAAATTCCATATTCACTTGACATTAAACATGTTACATATGTTTGTTACGTCATCAAGTGGTTTTTACTTCTTTTTTTTATATGTATTTGTATAAATGTTTTTCTAAATTATCTCTTCTTTCATCATTTAACATAAAAATTACATCAATTTGCATAATTTGGCTTGTTTCACGATTGATATAATTTGGCGAAATTGGTCGACAGGATAATCACGTAGTAAAAGGAAATCTTTTATAGATAATAAAAAATCGACACGGAACACAACAATTCTTGAAAACTCGTGTTACAAATCTCTAAAATTATATTAGATTAAAAGTTTGAAATCAATTTTTACTTCCGAATATCAAAAAATCACCATAAAACTCGAAAAATTTCTAAAAATTGCATTGAAAAGTGCATTAAAAATCACTAATATTAAAAAATCACAGGGGTCAAAATTTACTCTAATAGGGTAAAACGTTGTAATTGGAAATATCTCATGAATGACAAAAGTCCGACATCAAACGCAAAAAATCTCGAAAAATCGCATTAAAATTAGCTGAAATTCATAAATCTTAACAGCTAAAATTTAATACATCAGCCTGAAAGTTTTAAGCAAAATTCCTTTTACTAATGTCGAATAATAGCGGCAAAATTTACATTAAATAATTCACTAAAAATCCGAACATCATTTCACAAAATCCAAATAAATTATATTGAAAAGAGAACAAATTTCACTAATTTAGGTCGAAAGAATGAAACCGCTTTCCTTTTCGCTAATGCGGAAAAATCGCCTCGAAACCCACTAAAATTCGCATATGAATTAAATTAAAAAACTGAAAATCGGCCTTCAAGGTGTAAAATTTCATGCATAACTTTGTGCAGCGGTCTCTCCAGAGCATTGCTAGTATTTTAAGAATTTTAACATGCGTTATAAACTACCTTAAATTGTAAAACAGATCTCCTTATTACATTTCCTAATTTTGTTCGCTCCCCTCCTTTCACGCACCCTGAAATGTGTCACACCATTCTTTGTTTACATTTTTTATCATGTATTATAAACCCTTTTAAAATTTAAAATAAATCACATTGTTATATTTCCAAATTTTAACAAAATCGCGTTCTGTTAGTTCCATTTTTCACCACCAGCTAGCGCACTCTATTCTTCAAAAACTTTATCAAAACGATACTCTGTTAAACCACCTATCAGGTGATATATTACTCGAGGGGGTAGCGGTTTTAAGCAAGAATTGAAGATATTTTATGAAATTGCCATTCGAACATAGTGGTAACTAAATTTTTGACATTTTAGGTAAATTTCGCAAAAAAATATACTACTTATTGCATTCTGAACAGCTCAAGATTTTGATAGAACAACTATGAAAAAAATAGATGCTAAACGCAAAAAATCTTGAAAAAGCGCTAAAAATCACATTGAAAATCGCATCAAAAATCGTTAAAATCTAAAATTCGTAACAAACACAAAATTTAGGGGTAAAAGTTTGAAACGGTTTTCTTTTTATCAATCTAAAATAAAACTCAGAATCAGAAAAAAAAAACTAAAAATAACATTAAAAATTCGTTAAAAATTCAAAAATCGCTGTACAAATTCCGAAAAAACTTTGCTGAAAAGAGAAAAAAAAATTCTATATTCGGTTAAAAGAATGAAACCGTATTTCTTTCACTAATTGTATAAAACTGCAAACAGAACCCTAAAAATCGCCTAAAAAAATTATCAAAAAAAATCTAATCAAAAATTTGAAAATCGGGCTTTAGGTGCAAAACTACATGTATTAAAGTACTTTCTCTTCACATTTTGTAACTCTACGTACAGCAGACTCTTCAGAACAGCGCTGACACACACACAAACTTGTCTCTTTATTATTATAGATTAAAAAAAATAGCGTTCCATTATTTCCATTTTCCACCACCAGGTACAGCACTCTATTCTTCAAAAACTTTATCAAAACCATACTCTGTTAAATAACCTATCAGGTGACATACAACTCGAGGGGGTAGCGGTCTTAAGCAAGAATTTAAGATAGTTTATGAAATTGCTATTCGAAAATAGTGGTACCTAAATTTTTGACATTTTAGGTAGATTTCACAAAAAAATACTACTTATTGCATTCTCAACAGCTCAAGTTTTTGATAGAACAACTATGAAAAAAATAGATGCTAAACGCAAAAATATTAAAAAAAAGTTAAAAATCGCATTGAAAATCGCATTAAAAATCGTTAAAATCTAAAAATCGTAACAAACACAAAATTTAGGGCATTAGGCTAAAAGTTTAAAACGATTTTCTTTTTATCAATCTCAAAAAATAGCCGCAAAATGAGAAAAAACACTAAAAATCGCATTAAAAATTCGTTAAAAATTCAAAAATCGCTGTACAAATTTCGAATAAACTTTGTTGAAAAGAGAAAAAAGAATTGCTATTTTGGGTTAAAAGAATGAAACCGTATTCCTTTCACTAATGGGATAAAACCGCAAAAATAACGCTAAAAATCGCATAAAAAAATTATTAAAAAAATCTAAACAAAAAATCGAAAATCGGGCTTCGAGGTGCAAAACTACATGTAAAAAAGTACCTTCCCTCCAAATTTTGTAACTCTACGTGCAGTAGTCTCTTCAGAACAGCGCTGACAGACAAACATCCTTCTCTCTTTATTATTATAGATACTAGAAAGGATTATAAAAGTCGTTCTGGATGCGTAGCCTTGTTATCTTGTATCGTTTTCTTTTAAAGCAAAGCCCGATCAATATGCATTTACCAATTTATTATTGAATTTTAATCTTAAACTTTTGATAATCTTAAAATTATTTTTATAATTTTTTGTTACGTAATGCATGTTTATATACTGTAAAAACTAGAGGTATGGGATAATGCTTTAAAATCGCTTAATTTTTACAACGACTGTAAACAATATATAAGAGGAATGGTTGTCAGGATTTAAATACAACAGTGTTGAATTCAGGGGGTGGCCCGGGGGGGGGACATTTCCCCCCGAAGCAATAAAATGTCCCCCCGCCAGAATTTTGAGATTTGGCATTTTCAATGGTAAAAAAATGCAATTTCCCCCCGGAACTCCATAATGCCCCCCCCCCTTCCCCGGAGTCACAGATGCCCCTCCTGGAGAAAAGTGTCTGAATTCAACACTGACATACAAGACAATAGTCGTCGCGTCCTTTTACCTTCTTCGCAAAAATGCTATGTGTTTTTGTATACATTTTAACATTTAACAAAAGTAACAATGAATAAAATTATTGTTCTAAAATTATAAATTTACTTTTCAAACTAGTCAAGACCAATATTTTCATCTCATAAAAATTATTTTAAGTTTACAAGATGGGAACAAACTTGCGCAACATTATGACATTGAAAATGACATGTTTTCGTGGAAGTCTTTTGGGTTTCTCGGTATTTTTTTTTTCATCTAATTCCTAAATATTTGAGGAAAATAAACATAAGTTAGGACTATTTTAATTTAATTCCGATTGATGGAAGCGTTTTCTTTCTTTCTTTTTACTTCCTTCGTGAAATTTTCGATTCCGGTTTTCGACAGATTTACACTTTTTAGAAATCAGATATTAAAAAAAAATTATGTTTTCGCAAAATTTATGTATTTGACTCTGAGGTCTTGCGACTCTACGAATCTGTCTGTCTGTATGTGATATTTGGATGTGTATGCCTACCTTTATCTGAAGAACTAATGCATGGAATTTAATAAAAATTTATATTCAGATTTTTCCTGGTGTAAATTAATTCTGATTTGTTTTTTATATAAATCGCTCGATAGGTGCACTGCAATGCACCACCTTTTACTATTTCCGTAACTATACTGAGATACTTCTATGATACTTCAGAGCAGTGTCCTGGCTGTCGCTCGCCATTGCGCCAAATTGCAACTAAATTCTTCATTTGGCGAGTAAACAAACGATTAGATTCGCCAAATTGCTACTGCTCACTTTTTGCTTTTTCTTTCTTTTCTTTATCGTTGTGTGTGTGTTTAATATTTTTAATTTATTTTTTTAATACATTTATAAAACATATTTTTAATATAAATGTAGAGGATAGTTGAATTTAGATTAATAACAATCGTTATCACAGTTCTAAAAACTTAGGTTATTTTAGAACATATTGAGAAAAAGGAGGTACATTAAAGAATTAAAGATAATTTTTTTAGTGCTACACGACGAATCTATTTGGCTAATATTTTTTTCATTTGGCGAATGTTTTTAATTTTTAATTAGCCAAATTACTAACTTTGGTCAAATATCAGCGAGAACACTGCTTCAGAGATACTATACTGAGCGATATATGAGTTTTTGAGATACTTCCATATATCAAAAACTATAACATTATTAGTTTAGGGGGGAGGTTGTCTGGCACGTGAAATCTTAAGATATCTCTAGGGGGAGAGGGATTTGTCTTTTGACATCGATGTCTTTTTTGATCCAATCGAAATTTCCTCTTTTTTTTTTTTTTTTTTTTTTTTTTTTTTTTGTAACACAAAGTTATTATTAAAATCACTAAATTATTATAAAATTATTTAATTATAAATTGTGGAATACCCAGACGTTTGAGCTTCTTATTCTTCTTCATGTGTGTATGCATATATAATCAGCAGTGTTGAATTCAGATACTTTTCTCCGGGAGGGATGTCTGAAGCTCCGAGGGGACAAATGAAGTTACGGGTTGGAAATTGTTCTATTTTACCATTGAAAACACATAATCTAAAATTTTCCGGGGGGGGGGCATTTAATTGCTCCGGATGCGAGTGTAGTAAGTAAAGTTTACAGTACAAAAAATTTATCTGTGTGATTACTTAAGCTCGTGTAAGCTACGTTAATTTTCTATTTATTTATACTATATGTATTATATACTCCTATGCATGTGTTAAATCACTAAACATTTAAAGGATGTTTATTGTATAATTTCAAGCTACAATGAATAATAAATATAGAATATAACTTGAATTTATTTTCATTTAACAATCATTTTTCATCCACTTTAATATTAAATGCTAATTTTGATTGGCATAATATAGATATTGATATTTATAAAATAATATGCAACTTAACAATAACTTATGCCACAATTATGTATATTAAAATTCAAATTATTCGGTTTGGTAGTTTTTGCTCTGTTATATATGGACAGACGGACGGATTAAACGACAACTATAAGTGCCATGTATTTACATAATTAGGAACGCACTTAAAAACGAGGGTCGCAATCTAAAAAATCCATTATGTCTCATTCCAAGCCGAACCTAAATTTTTGCTACTTTTTTTAATGTCAAAGGCGATGTCGATGTGATAATGATGCCGACTACAGTGATAAGTTCTGGAAATAAAGACCATTTCCGTCTAAATAACGTCGAGCAAGACGTTTGTAGCGGCGCCATCTTGCGCGGTCAGTAAAACGAGTTTCTCTCAGGAAGCGATCGAGCTAGCCTTTTGCTCGGCACGTAAGATCTCGCTTTCTGACCTTGAGTTCTCCGGTTCGAACTCTGCCTGGGCAGGCACGTAGCCAGGGAGGGGGCTAAGGGGGCTGAAGCCCCTCCCGAAACTTTGGAAATACAAAATTAAATGTATGATAAAAAAATAAGTTTTGTTTGTTTTTATCTTCCATTACATTAAAATCAATTGCATTTTTAGCTGTAAAAATATCCGTTTATTGAATTACAGTTACCATAATCCTTCATTATATCGGTTATTTTGATATATTGTTTTTTTAATCGGTATGTACCACTAAAAATATAAATTCTTTTTAAAAAGTAATTTTTACTGTCTTTATGTGCAGTAAAATTCAATTAAGTGTAATTTCTTATCATGAATTTGACTAAGAAAAATTAAGTATAATTACGCATACAGCATTAGAAAGATCACGAAAAATTAGGAAGATTATTTTCTACATGTTTCAGTCATTGGAAAAAGGCTAAATGTTTTTCTTAAAACATATACAATTAGATTATCACAAACCTTATATTACTTTAACAAACAAACTTCAGATTTTTTCAGGAAAATAGAAATAAAATTACCGTAATTTCGGGTGTATAAGCCGCAGATCAAACAATTCTTTTTCGACCCAGAATTTTTTAAGAAACAAATATAACAAGTTAGATCGCCTTAAATATTTGTCTTTAATCACTAAATAAGATTTCTGGGTCCAAAAAGAATTGTTTGATCCGCGGCTTATACACCCGAAATTACGGTATTTCATTTCTGAGTTTTCAAAGAGCTCCAGGAAAAGAAGAAATTAGAGAAGATCTTGAACTAATACTTGAAACAATCTTATTTTGTGCATAATAAAATAGCCACTGACCACGATGACGATCCTCTAACTTTAGAAAAATTAGTATAAAAAAAAGACTAGTTAAGAGTTCTCTTAAGTTTTGAGCAAAGTCTGGAGCGAATGAATTGAAACGAGACATTATAAATATCTTTAGAAATGCTATTTATTTCACCCCAGAAACTCAGAATGATATCAAATATTCTGGGATACAGTTACTGAAGTATTAATAATCAAAATATATATTGCGATCTGTTTTAGCTTAATTGCTGTTGAAACTATGGACATTTCAAGCGCAGAACTGCTTGCCATTTGTGCTAGATATGTGAACTATTAAAAAATTCACAAAACCCAATAATTCGGAATTTTTTTTCACATGTTATTCTAATAAATATCTCAAAAATTCAAGAAAATTAATTTTACAACATTGTGATGAACTAAGTCTTGGCATGTATAAATGTGTCGCATTGGCGTATGACAAAGTAGCCAATACGTTTGGTCATGTTAGCGGGGTTCATTCTAGAATTCTTCAGAATATCTGAAAATTAGATACGTCCTCTCTGAAAGCCATTGGTTAAATCTTGCCTTGTCCAACAACATGCTGATTCCCTTCATTTGAAAATATCATGCATGGACTTGTTAAAGCAGCGACAAAAGTTTTTAAAAATCACCCGAAGGCAAATTTAGCGCTTCAAGAAGCAATTGCATCATATATCCTAGAAAACAAAAGAATATAGCTTTTCCGCATTTGTAATACAAATTTTATCGAGATGCATGAAAGCATATTGACTTTTGTTGAGCTACTTAAATACATTTGTATTAACTCAGAAAATATTTCGAAAAACACATGGAAGATTTCTTTAACAGCTGGAGTTTTTTTTGGTAGTCAGGGAGAAGAATCATTTTCTCATAAACTTGTCTGTTTGTCAGAAGGTTTTCTGTCTGACAATCATAATGGGTTCTTCAAAAAAACTCGTGATATAATATTGACTGTAACCCATGCTAAAGATGCCTAATTCTTTTACATAAATATGCAGAAAGAAGTAGAAATCTTTTGTGAGATTTTATTGTACATCAAAACTTCGAGAAGACATCTTCTAAACTGAAATAAAGATCCCAATACTGACATTTAGGCAGGCAACAGGTACAAACCCTCAAATTACATCCATTGACAAGTATTACAATATCACGGTCTTATTCCCCCCCTGTAGAAAGTCTTATTCAAAATTTAAATCATCGATTTATTTCGAATGAAGACATTCTAAGAAATTCCCAGTTACATCTTTCAGGATGTGCTTCACTGGAAAAAGGAAGCAAATTAGAGAATCCGATGCAATATTTTCAGGATGAAGTGTCAATGTAGCAAGTGAAAGCTGAATATGAATTAGGATGCAAACAAATTGCTAATGTTGACACCAACACAGAGGTTTTAAAAGTTTTAGTACTGTAATGTAACGTATTATGATAAAATCAAACACTTGCTGACAGTTTTGGTTGAAAGAAGAGTAACAAAAGTCAGTGCTGAAATGTATTTTTCAGCAAAGAAAATAATTAAATCTGACTCAAAGCGTTATGGTCGATGATAGACTGAGTAGTTTTTCTATGATTTCCATTCTTTGGAAAATTACAGAAACTCTTGATAAGTCAATCAGCATCGTTGCTAAGAAGAAATTATGATGATTGCTTCTATTGCACTAGTAAACACTGTTGAATTCAGGGGGCCGCCCGGGAGGTGGACATTCCCCTTCCATCGGAGAAATGAGATATCCCATCCCGGAAAATTTATGATTTTGTGTTTTCAATCATCAAAAAGTGCAATTCGCCCCCCCCCCCCCCGGAGTTCCAAAAATCCCTCCCAGAGAAAAGTGCCTGAATTCAACACTGCTAGTAAATTTATTTTACCATGATTGTCATTTATAATTATTATACTCAGACAATGTGAAACACAAACATAATTTTTATGATTACATATGGCTGTAGCAATTAATTTTTTTTCAAAAAAATAATGAATGTAATTTATTTCATTTATGGATCAATAGTTTCAAGACCTCGCACTCGTAATGTCAGATTCTCGCACATTAACATTAATCCTGCGTTTTAAATCAATACGTATTATTTGTTTGCATTTCAATATTTTACAACGTTTTTTCTTCATAGGATAGGAGAGAGGGGAGCACATTTGAACATTTTTTTTAAATCAGTACATTTCTTATTTGAATTATATTTTTTGCGTTTTAAGTATTACATAATAAACACAGTGTATTTCTTTATCATATGAACCAGAAATTAAAAGTTTTCCATATAAATTAAAAAAAATATGAGGATTTAAAAAGCTGAAATATTTCTGTTCAAACCTGTCCCATGTAGGGGTATTTTTGAACAAGTAAGGAGCACTTTTGAGCAAATGAGTAAAATATGAAAATATTGAGAGTTTTCATAAAACGCTGCTGCATATGTTTCAGGAATATAAAGTAATACGGATAAAATTTAATAACTATATTTTATTGAAACTAATAATTTTTCTATTATTTAACCAAACTTGAATTCATCAAAGTTGATGTCAAAAATCGTTGTTGAAACAACACAGAATGTCTCTGAAGTTATGTTTGTTTAAGAAAACTTTTTTAAAATATCCTTGTAATACACCAATATGATATCTGATGCTTCTGGAAAATTAAAATTCTTCATTAACACTTTTTATGAAAAAAGTTGACTTAAACTCCATTTTATCTAGTACGAAAGTACTAGTAATTCCGTAGTTTAGGAAAGAGTAAATGAAAGAGTATAGGCTTTGTTAGACAAACCTACTAAACCATGAATCATTATTGTGTATCCGGATTTTGCAATTAATAAATGAATGCCATCATCAATTTAGGTTTGAAACTTCCAATCGCTGATACATCCAGAGATTTTAATACATGGTTGCAGTAAAGAAGGATTGTTAACAGTATAAGTTCATGTTCTTTGATATTCCTAATTAACCTCTTTTCACATAGAAAAAATTCCAAAAATTTTAATACTTACGTACATCAACAACTCTTTACTTCACAGTTTTAGATGTTCAATGGTGCCCCAGCTTTTTTGTTCAAGGGTGTCCCATCAGATAAAGTTCAACATTACAATGGTTTACTCAATTCGGCTGGTGAATTTGAATAAAACAAAACTTATAAACAGATTACAACTTTATTTAAGTGTTGAACAATAAATCAAAATTTAAGGGATACAAAATTTAACAAAAATTTTACGTTATTTTCTTAAGTTTAGATTCAAGAGGGAGAAAAATATATACCTTGCTTAGACAGTATACAAAATGGATGAGCTTTGTATACTTATTGCACTGAAGCAATAGTAATGCATTGCCATAGACATTTTTAGAAAATAATTTATTTGAAGGAAAATATTTAGTGTTCAAAGGTGCCCCCAGTTCAAATGTGCCTTCCTTTCAACTACTTGAGACTCATCTCAAACATTGTTAGTTTGTGCTTTTTAAGTTTCGCAGAAAAATTTTCCTAAAAACTCTCCGGTTCTTAAATCGGTTTGGAAATTGAAAGTGCTCTTAAAAGTTAAAAATTGCAACAGAAATTTAAAAAAATTAAATATGAAATTACAATATTTGACATAGTTAACAAGTATCTGACATAGAAACACACATTAGGATAAGCCTAGATTATTTTTAAATGTTTTACTAAATATTATTCAAATTACTTTTGTAAGAACAGAAAAAAATTCCAAAATTGAGCCCCCCCCCCCCCCCCCCGAAAGAAATTCCTGGCTACGGGCCTGTGCCTGGGCACTTTACCAGGGGCGTAAATCCCAGGGGGGTTTGGAGGGGTGCAGCACCCCCCCAGAAGAAATCAGTCGGAAAATTACCAGATCGCTCGGAAAAAGTATCTTTAGTCGGGAAAAAAATAGTATTAACCTATAAAAACTTATAAACTGGAAAAACGGAAATATCATTCTGAAAATTTACCGTTTAATCGAAAAGTCGGAAAAAATAGTATTATGTATTACCCTATAAAAACTTATAAATTAGAAAAATGGAAAAATCAGTCGGAAAAACTCTTGTTCGATTGGAAAAAATGGCATTAACTTATAAAAACTTATAAATTGGAAAAACTATAATATCATTCGAAAAATTTTCCGTTTCCATCGGAAAAAAGCATGCTTAGTCGGAAAAAAACAGTATTACGTATTAACCTATAAAAATTAAATTGGAAAAACGGAAAAGTCAGTCGGAAAAAATGGTGTTAACCTATAAAAACTTCTAAATTGGAAAAATGAAAATATCATTCGGAAAATTTCCCGTTCCATCGGAAAAGGCATGTTTAGTCGGAAAAAACAGTATTATGTATTAACCTCTAAAAGCTTATAAATTGGAAAAACGGAAAAATCAGTCGGAAAATTTCTTGTCCGATCGGAAAAAATGGTATTAACCTATAAAAACTTATAAATTGAAAAAACAAAAATATCATTCGGAAATTTTTCAGTTCCATCAGAAAAGACATGTTTAGTCGGAAAAAATAATATTACATGTTAACCCATAAAAATTTATAAATTGGAAAAACAGAAAAGTCAGTAGGAAAAATTCTTGTTCGATCGGAAAAAAAGTATGTTTAGCCGAAAAAAAAGGTATTAATCTATAAATATTTATGAATTGGAGAAATATTTATGTAGTTTTTAATTAAATAAGAAAAACAAGTTAGATCGAAGAAAACCTATAAAATTTAATTCTTAGTCGGATTTATTTCCTCTTGTTTCTAATAAGAAAAAAACAATTTATAACGAAGAAAACATAAACTTATTCTTAACCGGAACTAATTAATTTAACTAATTGGTAATTTATTAATTAGTTTAATTTACTAATTAATATAACTTATCAATATATAGGATTTTATTTTTTTGATCAAACTATTCAGAAAAATTTTGATTTGTCAAATATTGTGTACTCGGTATTGTGGTACTCGATATGACGAAAAAAAAATATTTATGTACATATTGTAGCAATGTTAATGTTATTTGTAATTGTGGTATTTTGAGTAAAACCTTAATATTCCGATTTTTTTTTCTGTGCCTTTTGACTTCGAAACATCGAAATCTACTTGTATTTATTTACTACTAGCAGGCTATGCCCGCTGCGCTGGTCAATATTTCAAAATCAACCGTAAATGAAATGAACTGGTGAATTTAAATTTGTATTTTAAACAATTTGGACCTCCAACAGCACCTTGATCATTGCGGAAAACGATATAGACACCATTGTGATATTAAATTATCTTAAACGTTGGCCAAAATCCAGCTATTAAGTAGTAACTATTTTAGTTTATTACTAACAGTGCACATTTGGAAGCAAAATGAGACAATTATGGCAACAGGATTTAAAATTTTCCCTTATCTGAAGAAATATTAATTATTACAGTCGTTACCATGGTACGACTTCTGAAAAATTTCTTCACAACTTTTCACTATGTGAAGCCAGGAATCCAAAGCTACTTCCACTTAAAAGCTTTATATATATATATACTAAATTTTGTCCGTGCGATAAAAGGCACAATTATGCAAGAATCATCTCCAAATTTGTCAAATACATTGAGATGGTTAATATCTCAGTGGGGATTGCAAATGAGCAAAATCGGCCCAAGGGGGTGGTAATTGCGAAGGGTTCAAAAATTTGAATACCACCTTAACATGACTTTGACAAAACCAGCTCTTACAAAAACAATTGCAGGATAAAAAATAAACATATTTCGTTACAGCAATTGCCAACGATTAAATTAAAAAAAATTAAATTCTCACTACAACAATTACTTTATTATTGCAAAATTTCCTCCAGAAAAATGAAAAAAAATTATTTGCTTTTTCGTATTTAAGTATTTTCTCTTTAGTTATTTAAGATAAAATTATGTAAATTTATATAATTTGGCGAACAATTTGGCGAAATTGGTTGACGTGATAATCAAGTAGTCGCTAATTTACACTTTTCATATTTCACAAAAGATTTCTACACAGATATCATATTCGCAATAGGTTTAGCACGATTTTCTTGCAACTCTAATATGGCAAAATCCTTGTTTTAGAAAACCAAAGAAATTTATATAATTTTTAAAATTTTCTATCATGTTAAGCAGGAATTAACAATAAATAAAAAAGTAACTGTAGATCAAAACAAAAAATATCATTTCAAAAAAGAAAATTAAAGTAAATAAACAACTTATCTATAGATAAACAACTATAGCTGCTTTACCATATAAGGCAAATAATGCCATTTTCGCACCAGTGAGATACCTCGATCAGTATATGACCAAATCTGTGACAAAATATTTGGAAAAAACTTTAATCGGTATTTATACTGCATTTTCTCTACTTATGTATAGTGAAAAAACTTTGCCACAAATGTCATGTACGCACCACATTGGTGCAATTTTTTTCTGACGCCAATTTGGAGAAAACCTCGCTTTTAATTACCAATTTCATAATATTTTTAAATTATTTTCTATTATTTAAAAAAAATTAATAAATAAAAAAGTTTAATTAATAGCTATAGAACAAAATGATTTATATTATTTAAAAAAATGAAAATTAATAAATAGTTTATTAATATAAATAAACAACTATAGCCGGTTTACCATGTGAGGCATAAAATCGCCATGTTGTTGCAATCGTGCGAATGTGGTGTGTATATGATATTTGCTTCAAAACTTTAAAAAGTTGCAATGATACTATTTTACAGTTTGGATGAGGAAGACATTTATACTAAAATTTAAACATTATACGCATTTTTTTTTTTTTTTTTTTTTTTGCTATAATTGCTATTTATATATTTACATTTAAACATAAAAAATATGGTACTTCTAGGTTATCCCGTCGACCAACTTCGCCAAATTATACAAATCGCCAAACTAATAGCCAAATTATGCATGTTGACATATTTTTTATTTTAAATAACAAAAAAAAAAACAAATATTTAGTAGAATATTGATAAAAATACAAATAAAAAGTCGAAATAAAAATCACTTAATGACATTCTAAACACATGAATCGCATTTAATGTCATTGAATGTGACATTCACGATCATCCATTACTGGCATTTAATCTTATAGTTTGGCGATAATTCTTCGGTCGACGGGGTAACCTAGAAGTACCAAAATGATCATAAAAATGCTCTCACACATTTAAAAGAGAGTGAGAATTTAGTTATTGCGAGCATCGCTCCTGCTTATGCCTTATTGGCATAAAATCGCATTGTTTGGTGACAAAAATAAATTCAAACACCCAAATAAACAAATAACACACAATTAACAGGTAAAACCATCTTTGAAAACAATTCTGCTATTTCCTCCTCTAAGACACATAATGGTAGAATTAGTTTTTAAAAATATTTTTTTTTTTAATAGAAAAATGTTATTTACGTTTTATCTAATAAAATATTTAAAATACATTCATTTTTTTTAGCCTGGCGCGAAAGAGATAAATAGCGAAATATTGATTGAAGAAATATAGAAGAGGAAATGGCTAATTAAAAAAGACTTGTAAATTTTATTCAGCAGGAATTTTTTTTATTTCAAAATGTTGAATTTATCGATAGTATTAACGCATAATTGCATAATTTCCTTTGAATTGCAAAAGTTTTCCTTTAGTACTACTTGGTTATACTGTCGACCAATTTCGCCAAATTATACAAATCGCCAAACTATATAGATTAGCATATTTTTCATTTAAATAACGAAAAACAAATTAGCAGAGCATATATAAATGTAGAAATAAAATGTCGAATTAAAAATCACTTGATGACATATTTAATATTTATATTATGCTCAATGTTAAGTGAATGTGACATTTACGATCATCCATTATTAACATTTAATCTTGGAATTTGGCGGTAGATTTTTAATGGACGGGATAACCTTTCTTTCTTCAGTTTCTAAATTTTAAATCTGTAATTTTTCCTGCAAGTGAAATTGACGAAATGGCGAAAGAAATATTAAATCTCTATAAATAAAAGGAATTCCGAGGATAATTAATTAATTAATTAATTGAGGCACAGGGGAAAGCAAATCTTGGCAATGCGCCAACTCGGTCCAGAGGAAGCAAATCTTGGCAATGCGCCAACTCGGTCCAGAGGTATAAAAGCAAGATAGAAAAAAACGCGCAGGTCTGTGCATTCAAGTACAACCACCCATATGTATATGCTGAAAGTTTGTTCTGACGCTCACCCGACGCACGTGGAGTGCCGATGGTCCGGGAAGCGTACCATACACATAAATTATTAAATAAACCTTCAAATTAAGCCCGGCGAAGCGGGCTGGGTATGCTAGTTAACAATAAAAAACATTTGCAAAAAGAATTATATTCGTTGATCACATTCTTCAAAATTACAGTGTCTTTTACAACCAGATCTGCTTTTTTCTGCTGCAAGTTATATTATACGGAAATTCGATAAAAAAAGGGAAAGAAAATAATAAAAAGGGAAATAACTATCTTTCAAAATTCATTTAATCAAATTTTCAAATATTCATGTCTTAATTCTAACGTAAGGGATAAGTCGCCAAAAGTCGAACCAATTATTATATTTCGCGTTAATTTATTTTTTAAGCATTGCAAATATTTTTTTCATTTTCAAGATAAATATATTTTTATAATATTAAGCCTCATTTAAGTGGTTTTTCTTTATTATTATTATTATTATTATTATTATTATTATTATTATTATCATCAGTAGTTATTTTTTGCTTTTTAGCATCCGATGCTATTTCTTTCAGACAAGCTAAAAATGTCGTGTCATCAGTCCTGAATTTTCTAGTCAACCGATTTTGATAATTATTTTTTTAAATGAAAGCTATTTATTTGTAGTTGTGCCCTATTTAATTATTTTTTAATTTATTTCCATTTTTATATTTTATTTTTAATTTTAAAAGCTTTTTCATGACATTTCTTCAAAATGGTGGCAACACAGTTTAGCTTTTCTGTCGATAATAAAAATTTATTTTCTAAAATGATTGCGTATAATTATGCACTAATTGAGTTAAAAATATATATATTTACTGAGAAATAATATTAATAATGTAAATAAAATGACAGAAAATAATTTATGATAAAAATTAATGTCTAAATCAAAATAAGAGAAATTTCAAATGAGGAAAATTATGTCATTCAGCAACCAGATAAAAGGGAATTACAATATTATTATGGATGCCTTTTTTTATTAACAGTAACTTTTAAAGAACATTTGAAGAGAAAATGACGTCACTATTTAAAACATCGTATTTTTACTCATAACGATATTAGGTACTATTCTGTTATCCCGTCGACCAATTTCGCCATATTATACAAATCGCCACATTAATAGCCAAATTATACATATTGACATAATTTTTATTTTAAATAACGAAAAAATAAATAATTAGTAGAATATTAATAAAAATATTAATAAAAAGTCGAAATAAAAATCACTGAATTACATTTTAAACACATGAATCGTATTTAATGTCATTGAATGTGACATTCACGATCATCCATTATTGGCATTTAATCTTATAGTTTTGCGATAATTTTTTGGTCGATGGGATAACCTAGTAGTACCCGATATTACTTTTTTTTCTTTTTTTTAAATACTAGGGGGGCCCCGCCCCCCTGCTCGCTATGCTCGCCAACCCCCCGCGTAATCGCTTCGCGATTCCAAATTATTGTCTACCCGTGCTTGCTGCGCTCGCCAATAACCCATGGTATGAATAAGCAGTTGCAGACCTTTCAAATGATGTGTCACACAATTGGTGTTGTAAAGAAATTACAAAATGCGCCCCCTCTGAGGGCAGAGGGGGGGGGGTACACACAAGGTATCCATAATATGAATAAGCAGTTGCAGACCTCTCAAATGATGTGTCACACAATTGGTGTTGTAAAGAAATTAAAAATGTGCCCCCCCCTGGGGTCAGAGTGGGGGATGACACACAACACATCTATAATATGAATAAGCAGTTGCAGACCTCTCAAATGATGTGTCACTCAACTGGTGTTGTAAAGAAATTAAAAATGTGACCGCCCCTCCCCCCCTGGGGAGAGCAGAGTGTGGGTTTGACACACAAGACATCCATAATATGAATAAGCAGTTGCAGACCTTTCAAATCTTGTGTAACACGACTGGTGTTGTAAAGAAAATAAAAATGTGTCCCCCCTGGGGAGCAGAATGGGGGATAACACACAAGACATCCATTATATGAATAAGCAGTTGCAAACCTCTCAAATGATGTATCAAACGACTGGTGTTGTAAAGAAATTAAAAATTTGGCGAAATATTACAGTTATCGCCAAGTTGGCGTCACTTTTGACAACTAATTTTGGTCGCCAAATTTGGCGATATATCGCCAAGTTGGCGACAAACTTGGCGATTGTTGGCTATTGTTGGCGATGGTAACCTTTCCTCTCTTTATGGTAACCCATATGGCGATGCATAGACGGAGCCCTCTCCTGATTGGTCTATTCGACTCATGGAAGGAGTGGACAACCCGGATTCGTTAGTTCCGGAAATCTTCCACATCAGCATCATTCCAGGAGTCATTCCTTTTAAGGCTAGTTTTTTTTTACTATAGAAGGTAAGCTATTTTTCTGTGAGTGCATATAAAATAAAATTTCTGAATTTCGCCGGCACTCATATTACAATTTTAATTGTAGATGTGCGAATAATTTGAATGCAAAATTGTAACTGGCAAATTTGACATTTACTTTGTAAATATATTTATTATATATTGATTCAATAATGTAATTACTTTTGCTTTTTTTAAAACCAAATCGATCGGGTCTTTTAAAAATTTCATTCGTCGAATTCGACGGAATTCCATTCGTTTTATTGTTAAATTTATTTTCCTTTTACTCAGAGTCTATAAAAAAGCGTTTAAACTAAAGAAAAAATCCGTTTTTGATGAATATGGTCAATGAAGAAGTAGCACGTCAAATTGTATCTCTTTATTATTCGTCAATTCCAATGTCTCAGAGAGAAATTGCTATTCAATTGGGTATTTCACGCCGTTCTGTTTGCTATTATATTGATAAACACAAGAAAAATGAAGTTAGTTCATTGTAATCTAAACGGGGTCGCCTTCTAAAAAACTACTATCGATTTTTTTTTCTAATCGGAGGCGAAACTGAATTCTGCAATGGTAGAATCTACATTAATCTTGTTTTTTTTTTTTTGCAAGATATTTGTTGATAGATATAGCCTTTTCAATTTTTTTAGCAGTTATAATTTTCGCCAAAAATAATTACTGGCAACCCTTTCGTCAAAAATAACCGATAAAACGAAATTTATTATGAAAAATCAGAGTTATCCCTGTAAATTTGAATCATAAACCTTCGGAAAAATATTTCCTATCGAATGATACAATCGGCAAAAAAATCCATCGGGTAGTTTTTGAAAACACCCGTTTGGAAGTTTCAGAATTTCTGCTTTATAATATATATGATAGGAAAGTTTTTAGTTTAGTCACGAAATTTTAAGCTATACTGATTGAAGTGAAGAAACTCCTATTTCTTTTATCTAAACTTTAAATTTAGTTAGAAACTAGCGGCCTTCGCCCGCTACGCTGGTCGGTTTATCTAAAGAAATCTTGAAGAAGTAGTTAGATAAGGTTCAGACATACATTAAAAAAAAAAAAAAAAGCAAGTCGATCATTCAAAAAACGTTGGGAAATATCAAATATTTACTGTAATTTTTTAAGAAAAACAAAGTTTCGAAAAAAAAAATTAAATCGAAAAAAAAATTACACTGACATATTAATGCAAGGAAATTTTCCCAGAGAGAAAATTCGCCTTGAATACAATATTTCAAATTCTTTTAATTGCTTATAGGCGTTAATGCCAACATAGTGAAAAAAAATTCCATGCTGGGAATCGAACCCGGGCCATCAGTATGGCGCACTGACGTTCTACCGACTAAACCACATGGAACGACAGCCAGCTTGAAACTTTCTCATACTTAAGTAGACTGGCGAAAACATAACGATAGCGCGTTTTAAAATCGCACAGTGACATCTATTGGATTTTATATGTACTAAAAAACGTTATGTACTAAAAAACGTGAGCAGCGCACCTAATAGTTTCTTTTGTTTCTTTTTGTTACTTTTTTGTCTGTTGTCCGATTTTGATGAAACAAAGCCTATACACTGCCCGGGAGTGTGCATTCTTCATTAGTGAAAACCGCATAAAAATCCATTCAGTAGTTACGAAGATAACCTCGAACAAACAGACAGACAGACAGACAGACAGACAGACAAAAAATTCAAAAAAATTTTTTTTGTGTTTCATTGGTTTTCTTTTATCGCCCTGACTCCATTTTTGTCAATTATCTTCAATGTACAGACACACCGGGTCCTACTGTTTTATTATATGTATAGATATGTATCACGGAATTTAAATGGTATCCGATGAAAATTCAAAACTGAAATACAAATATTTAATATTGTTCCATATCGAAATCTGGATGTTTTCCACTCTATACAAATTTTACCTTTAATTGAAAATAATTATGGTTTTATTTTTTCCTACTAACTAATATTGTGTTTCATTTTGTTAAAAAATATATAATTAAAAATGTGAAACTGTTTTTATTTACCTTTTTACGCAATTTTGGATTGATTTAAAAAAGTGCTTAAGAAATATATCCTTATATATATTATAAATGTGAAAGTGTGTCCGAAAATTGGAATGAACTTGGCTTCAAAACGGATGGATTAATGTCTTTGACTTTTTGTTTATAGATAGATTATTGGTCTGAAATGAACATAGGCTAATTTTTATTTATTTTATTCAAATATTTTTCTTAATAATTCAACATTTCACTATTTTTCATGCAGAATAAATTGAAAAATTTTCCATAATATTTAATCATCTTTCTTTTTTCGTTGCCAAAAAATAAAAAAAACGGAATAATTATTTCTCTTCTGTAATTTATTTTCAACTGAAAGATTTTCACGTGATAAAAGAAAATGAAATAAATAAATGGACCCTATTCTGCTTTTCTGTTCGAGGTTATAAACCGCGATTTTACCAATTGTGACGTCAGAGGAATACTGTGTTTCTTCTTATATCACGCAGACGATTATATAAAATTTCTTTTACACTTAGAAGACTTCACAAGAATATAACTTCACACTTTACAAGAATATGAATATTTCAGTAGTTTTTCCAGATATTAATCCGTAATAAAAAAGAACCTTTTTCTTTCTTTCGGTTCGAGGCTATAAAATTCAACTTTTTACCAATTGTGACGTCACAGGAATACTTTCTATTAAGAATTTTAAAAATATCAATGTAGCGTCATATCTGAAACAAAGTATAAGTTTTTAAATTTTCAAAAATTCTGTTTTTTTTTTTCTTTTTAAGGAAATTACCCCCTTTTTGACACTTTCTAACATGGTCTAAAAGTGTTTACGACTTCAACCTGTCTGTATACCGGATGCCGAGTGCCTGGGGTCTGCCGTCTGTTTGTCCGTGTTTCGACTTGAGTAAATATAGTGGAATTCATACGAAAATAACATACGTTATTGAGATTTGCTATAGCATATGCGGCATTGAAAATGAACCAGGTAGCAATTATAGCTGAATCACAGGAGCACTCAAAAGGAGACTTTACATCATGATATACGGCGAAAAAATCATTTGTGGTGTATTTTGATAATGTTACATAATTTTAAATGTAATGAAATTTACATGCATTTTTAAGGTTCACAAGAACATGGTTACTATCGAATATGTTAAGTATAGTACTTATAGTGTGCGTACAGTGAGCTCAAAAGTATTTCAATATATCATAGTCTGTGAAGAAAAACCATTTGTAGCATATTTTAATAATGCTATTTTATTAAGGTTATTTTAATTAGGGATGCACCGAATAGTGATTTTGGCCGAAAACTGAATGCCGAATATTCGGCCGACAGGTGAACCGAATACCGAATATTCGACTAGCCGAATAGTAATTGTTGGGCCGAATACCGAATATTCGGCCAGCCGAATAGTTAACTATTCGGCCGAATACTGAATATTCGGCTTTCCAAATACTTTTTATATTTCAAAATTTAAGGGTATTAAAATGTTACTTTATAAAACAGTTTTACATAATATTCAATAAAAGAAACATTTTGATAAACAAGGAGCTTTTTATAAGAGTATTTAGTATTGAAAAAAATCTGCCTTGAGTTATTTAAGAAGCACAATTATGAAACTTTAATTAATAAAATTTTCTACGAATCAAAACAAACATTTCAAAATCAAATAATGAAAAAATGGCCAAAGAAAAATTTTACAGTCTGATAATTGTCCTTTTTAAATAACTCAAGACAATTTTTTTTCAATATAAAGTACAAATACTTTCAACTTAATTCTGAATAAAGGTATGTTTGGCTCATAGTTATTTTCTTATGAATGGTGGTATTTTCCACCCTTCCCACCATATCATATTTTACAGAAATCAAAGCATGTGAGTTGAAAATATGTTATCTTATTTATTGTTAATGTAATAACCGAACACACAAGTTTTGACTTAGAATGAGATGAAATACAATGTACTTATCAGTCAATAAATTGATTGTGATTATGGTTTCATAAACAAAAATTGTCTGCCTTGATAGCTATTACTAATCTCAAAAGTTTTTTTTTTTTTTTTTTTTTTTTTTTTAAGGACTTATTTGAGGAAAAGCAAGAAACAGATTATTTACTAAACAAAATTTAGAAACTTGTATCAGCACATAATTTATTCCTAAGGAGAATCCTGATAAATCACCATTTTAATCCTTCTCATGGTTAATTTTCTTAAGTAATACTTTACAAACAGCAAATAAATAATGTAAATACATTCTATTTTATTTAAAAATGATTTTGTTTCTAATTATTTTAAATATAAATTAAAAAATTGACAGTTAAAAGTATAAATAGTGAAAAGTTCATAAAAGGTTGTATTAATTATTGGATTTGGCCGAATACTTTGATATTCGGCTCAACCGAATAGTTTAATATTCGGCCTTGCTGAATATTCGGTAACATGGCCGAATAGGCCGAATACCGAATAGATACCGAATATTCGGTGCATCCCTAATTTTAATAATATTGAAATTGATATCAGTTTCTGAAGTGCACTAAAACAGGATTTCTGTAGAAAATGGGGTGAAAAGGTTTAACATTCTTTTAAAAGATAACAGAAAAATGTTCGGTAATATAATAGTCTACGGGGAAAAAATATTCCCAGCGTATTTTAATTGCGTTGCACTATTTCAAACATGATGAAATTAATATACTGCGATAATCAATACAATGATAAATACTGAAATTTACTAATATGCTTGCAGTAAAGTATGATTTGCATCACATTTGTTGTTCATTTACAGAGACGCATAAAAGATTTTGTGTCCAGATCTCAGATATTGTATCCAATGTGTGGTCTATTAGAAAAGATTGCTGAAGAGCTTTTTCAATTATAGTATGTATTTTAAGGAAAACTAATGCATCCTGAAGTTCAGCTACATTTGGTATAATAAGAGATGTTTGTAGAATTTAAATAAATCATGTATCGGACTATACAATAAACTGGATATATGGTCACCTGTGCAATAGCGATTCCCGAAAATATGAATTCAATAATTTGAATCGGGTTTTTTGCTTGAATAATTTAAGCTAAATATGCGGTCGTATAAATATTTGCACGTAATATACAGGACTGTACAAAAGAATTCAAGTACGTTTCTGTCTATTATTAAAAATTGCTCAAGGTTAATTTTAATCTTCGTTATATTTTTTCTAACTAAGCAAAATTTTAACATTGTATTTAGAATATTTACAAGCACATAGATCACATACACAGATGCAGAAAAGAATGGGCCGGCGAAGTTATGTATTATGGAAATGTTGGATATTTTTTTTATTACCTAGGTTTAACACATGATTTTTCTTTCTTTAATATGGAATTCTGAAATGCACTACAACATGATTTCTGTACCATTGGGGTACGTTACAGGTGTTCTACAGTATAAATGGATGCAATTTCATTTTCGCGATCGTTAATATTATCTAACACATTTTCCATTTATTTGACTGAGTTCTTTAAGTCCTCTATATATAAAAAAAAAAAAAAAAAAAAAAAAAAAAAAAAAAAAACTGCATAGCCTGGTATAAGATATGTGTTATATATATTTTAAATTATTGTTAATGAAATGTTTTGTTTAATTAAAGCGTTTATCCTTTTTTTATGCTACATGAACGACGTCACGGGTAACAGCTAGTATGATATAAAATGAAAATTGAAAATACCCAAATACTTTGAATTTTTATCTCGAAATAATATGAATATTTTACAGTATACGAGTATATTTCTCTCAGAAATAATACGTTCTTTTTTTTTCCTGAATTAATTGTATTCATTTTTTTTAAATATTTTTATTAATACTATTGTATTTTGTTTAGTCCGAAAAATAAGGGGTAACATCAAGTTGTTACGCTGTTTTAAAGTTTGTCTTTAGAAAGAATTAAAACTTATATTAAGAAATCTCGTATTTTTGACAAATTTTTGTCTCTAAAATATTCCTTTAGCAAACAAATTAAAAAAAAACAGCTAGAGATTTTAACTAACTTCTGAAAACTAAAAAGATAGAATTTTTTTTTTCTCTTCAAAGTACAGCTTGGGCACCTAGGGCACCTAGACAACTGGACGCTGAACTTCCTGTCCTATGTGTCAATTACAAAACAAACAGTACCTGCATTAACTCTTTGTTTAAGCCGTTAGTATTCAAGCTCATAGTACGAAATCATTCAATTACAAAATGTTGATGCGAGAATATTTTGGTATTTGGTTAATAATTCAATATTTTTGCATCAGCTATGTCCTCACCTAAATGTAAGAGACAAAAAGCACAATCTGCGTTACGTAATTCCATTTTCGATAATGATTTACAGGAACACACATAATAAACAAAAACATGCTGATAAAATTTCAGCCCATTACATATACCGTTTTGCATTGCTGGAGTTCCAAAAAAAACCTTTTGAAGTAAGTAAGCTATTTTATTACAGAATATTTTAGATATATAAAATGTGTAAATAACTATTGTTTTCATATTTAATAATAGATTTATTTATTTATTGAGGGGACAAATAAATTATTTAATAACTTGTAAAAATGTACTGTTATTCGATATATATTAACTTTTTTTTAACAGTTAGTATCGCAATTCCCGAACTATTTGCTAGTTTTGTTTCAAACTGGAGATGACAAGCTAGTTATTATTTTTAAATTTCATGAAGTTTTTATTATTTTGAACTAAATTTTTTCTTTCAATATATTTGCTTTCTTTTTTGCCAACCATTTTACAATTCGCAAGTCTATGTATTTAGTATTGTGCATGAAGTTAAAACTGTACTATGGATCTTTTTTATATTTTATCAATATTATTTCATTAATACTAAGAAAGTTAATTTATTTTTTGAAGCTCAAATGTCAATGTATGTAAAATATTCTATATTTTTAAAACTTTGTTATAGTACTAGATATAATAATTTTGTCTCACTGCATAACAATAATTTGATTATTATCTTGTACATAGATTTTTTTTTTTGTGTATGTGTGTGTGAGTGTGTGTATAGATAAGAAACAAAATTTAATCATTTGAAACTTGAAAATAATTTCGGCCTTGGGAGAAGATAAAATGGCGCAACTTTTGATTGTTTAACCTCCTCAGTCCTGATGTCGCCTGGAGGCGACACTAAAAATTACCCTTTAAATTAATTTCTTCTAGAATTGTTAAAATTACATCTAGACTTTTTTAATAGACGTGTGCACGTTAGAAGTATCGATATACAAATTAACGCATGTTTGGAGATGCTTTATAATAATTTTAAACTGGTTTTAGTAGTGCCACGTAAAATTTATCGCAGGAATGAAGAGGTTAAAGCTAATTGATGATTAAATCGATCTTAACCTCTTTTGCAAATTGAAATTTTTTAATGATACTTTTTTTTTTTTTTTTAGCCTGGTGTGTCTGTATGTGTGTGTAGGGGAAGGGGGGTTGTAGAGAAACAAGAATTTTACTTTTGACTTATGCATTTCGTTTTTTTGTTTTGTATTTTGTGGATGTTTTCATACGGTGACAGCAAAACTGTTGGCTCTATTTAATTGCCTTATTTATTCAATTATTATTTTTTAAGAATAATTTGAGTATTATTTGAAAACACAATGAATTCGCACCTGAAAACTTACATACTTTGCTTTAATAATTTGTTATTTATCTATATAATGCATCTAATATATTTATATGATATATCTAGTATATATTTTATCTAATGGCTGGGCAACGGCTGGCGGGTCAGCTAGTAGAGATATCTATACATATATAAAATAGTTTGTCCTGACTGACTGATAATCAACGTTCGGCCCAAACTATTGAATGTAGAACCATGAAAATTGGAGAGAAAATACTTCTTATGATGTACGTGTCCAATAAGATGGAATTTTTGAAATTACCCCCCCCCCCTAAGAGGAACAAGCGGGGGGACGGGGTCAAAAATTTTGGAACAACTTACTATGTCTCAGCAAACATTTAAGGTAGGAGCGTGAAATTCCAGAAAATAAATCTACTAAAAATATTATTAAACACATAATCCAATGATTTTCGAAATCCCCCCTCAGGGGGTTAAAAGTTGAGGGGTCGAAAAATTTAGAACAATTGGCACATCTCAGCAGTCTTTCTTAATAATAGCATGAAACAGCAGAAAATAAAATTATTAAAAACTAATTAAATAAGTGTTTCAGCAATATTTATAAATTTCCACTCCCGAGGGGGTTAAAGTGGGGGTGGAAAAATTCCATACTTTTTGGACCATGTGGCGTATCATAATAGAGCCCTCAGATCACTCTTTCATATTATAAACCTTTCTCCCCTCCCCCTGACCCCCTCCAATTTCCCTACCGTAGACAATTTTCGTTTTTTTTTTTTTTAACTGTAGCGTTTTATCATTTAAGATCGGATTTTTACAGGGCCCTCCGATAAATATTATTTATGATATAGGAAAAATTCACAGTTAGAGAAAGAGTCTACTTTGAGAGGGGAAATATTTCCTAAATTTGGCCTACATCTCTCTTATGATATATCGTTGGATACCCACTTAGTTCTCACAAGTCACCGCTTTTCTAAATTTAGCCGACACCTTTCGTGTGATATATCGTTGGAAAGCCCTGCGACTGCTTATTCATATTATGCACTATTCATGTCCCTCTCGGGTGGTACGATTATTCCATCAAGAGATCTTCTACTAATGGGGAAAATATATTGTTATATAAGACTAATAAGGTACCTGTACCCAATATGGACACTCTAAGGAAAATGTATTTTTTTCACCCCCATATACTAGTCTTAGGACTCCAAAAATATGTGACCACTATGCTTGGACTATTGACTATCATTATTAAAATTAGCGACCTTGTAATTATTCTGGTTTAATTTAAATGATAAAAAAAAAAATTACAAGTGTCCATATAAGGAACTACCTGTCCCTATTATGGACAAGTGTTTCCTTATTGACTTTCTACACAGTGTGTATGGAAGAGCCATTTTCCAAGGGATTTTAGATGAGAGGGAATAAGAAAAATGTATCTTAAAGTATTCCGAGGAGGAGGGGGGACAGTAAATATCTTCAGAACATGCATTTTAGAAAGGGGAAGAAGCATTCTCGGTTTTTACCCTTCGAAGACCCATTCAAAGCCCCTTAGTTACTTGTAAATATTATGAAATAATATTGTTGGTTTTGCTTAGCTTTATTGCATCTGTTATTACTCAGTCCTCACAGCATGGACAAATAGAAACTTTTTCACCATGGGCAGTAAGTCCCCCATAATCCTCATGAACATATCTGCCACATGTGATGCATGGTCGCATGTTTGAAAAAGCACCAGTACTGCAAAAGAAGCAGTACCAGCTCTCCTTTCTTGAGGAAGGCATACCATTGGTACCTACGATTTCGCCAACAAATATCCTACTGGGGGGGGGGGGCT
The DNA here is from genome assembly GCA_964019185.1 of Maratus speculifer. Lineage (NCBI taxonomy): Eukaryota > Metazoa > Arthropoda > Arachnida > Araneae > Salticidae > Maratus > Maratus speculifer. Next base: position 252,792,975 of record OZ025298.1, read on the forward strand.
TCTTTTTATTTTTCTGCAAGGGTTTTTTGGAGGAAGGTTTTTGGGGGATTGTTGAAATGGCATCTTGTTGAACAAAGATTTTACCATTTTGATGCCTTTTCAATTTATTGCTTCGCAACGTTGAATTTTCTTTTTTCTTACAGTTGTAGTCGATGGGGACATAAGCTGTCTATATTGGGAATCGGGCGTAGTTTTACTAAATCTTGTAACAAATGAATAAGGAAAATATTTTTAAGCAGAATATGCAATAGCAATCAAAAATATGTTTTATTATCTTTCTAAAATACTCCACTTTTTAACAATTAATGTAATTTTACCATATCTAATAAGAATGTAAGCTTACAAGTAATTAAGATCAGCACATCTCGAAACAACAAGTTTCCTCCTAAATGGCGAACAGCGAGCTTTTTTACAATTTCCAGCCTTTATTATCTTTTCAACTGCTTTTCTTCGCGAAAATGTTGAGCCATCTCTCGATCAAAATTATTACCATTAAAAATATTAGGGGTGTCCATATTGAGAGCCCTGTCCATATAGGGTACAAATACCTTAATAGCATAATATAAGATTATTTGACTATCTCGATACACTAAGTCATAATTATCTTGAGAATTATAATATATATATTAATGTATATATATCTATGAATATATATGTATATGTATATATATATATATATATATATATATATATATATATATATATTGAGGACTAATATATATACTATATATATATATATAGTATATATATTAGTCCTCATGTTGGTCAAACTACTCGGAAATTTTTCATCTTGAAAGTCGGAAATTTATGAGCCTACACCCCCCTATGCGACTAGAGTGGTTTACGCCCCTGCACTTTACCTGCATTGGTGACCTTGGACAAACGAACACGCATTTCACCATCTTCGCTTTTGACCAACAGATGACAGCACTGAAAGCACTCCCAGCATCCAAAGTTTGCGAAACGCTCGCAGCAAGCAAAGCCTGTGTTAACGCACACAGCACACGACCAAAAAAGCCTGTGTAATGTTCACAGCACGCAAAGCCTGCCACGCCGCGCATCATCAAGGGGACACACGTGTGCTCTGCTCGGTTGCAGCACGACAACGACAACGCATCACTCTTGCATCACCGCCAGCGCAACACGAGTGCACATCGCTCGTCAAACGTCAATGAGACGTTCTTCTCACTGGGGGTGGAGTACTGTAGCGGCACCATCTTGCGCGGTCAGTAAAACGAGTTTCTCGCAGGAAGCGTAGCCTTTTGCTCGGCACATAAGATCTCACTTTCTGACCTTGTGTTTTCCGGTTCGAACCCTGCCTGGGCGCATCACCTGCACGTTCTTTCGATATGTAGAGTAGAACATAAGATGTCACTCGCCAAATTACAAAGCATTTTCAAGTTTTTACTTGATGATGATGTTATTAAATTTCACAAAAAGCAAATGGGTGATTCTCAAAATAGGGGACGATTTCAAAAATGAAATCTTAAAAAAATTACTGTTAGCAAAATTTCTGAAAAAAATAGGTGTTGTTAATATAGTACTAGGTATACTTTCCATGTAGTCAGCAGAGCTAAATATTTAAAAATTAACTTTAAAAAAAAAAATTAGTATTTTTTGAGCCATGCTAATGACAAAACGAATTGCATGGAATAAATATATTATGAAATTTTTATTTTCTTCCTGTTTAAATATTTTTTTCTATATTTATTAGCCTTCCTTTTCAGCAAATGGTTTCCATTTTTACATATATACATATAAGGAGAATAAAAACATTACCAAAGAGCAAACTTTGTTACATGAGCAACATTCTGACATTAACAATGTAAGAAGCTGTCTTAGTGATTTTTCTACAGATTTAATGCACATTTTAGGGATAATAAATGTAATACCTAAATTTATACGTAAAATTAAACTTTATAAAGGATACAACATAAGCACTGGTTACATTTATGTTCATAGGAGTCTTTAGCATGGACAGAAAAACCATGCTGACACTGAAATCTGTCCATGCTAATGACAAATTTTAATTTAAATAAGATTATCAGCCATAATATAATCACAATGCAATATTCCTTTCTGGGGCTTTTTAAAATACAAAAGTTCTGTGCAAATAAATACAATAAAAATTTTAACTATAAAATAAACATGAAAATTATTATCCATTCTAATGACAATACAATTGATGTACGCCCCTAATATTCAATTTCTATTCTTAAAATACAATACATGCTTCTATTTTCAGGCTGGGATAAAATGGCTACTTGTTGCCATAGAGAAACTTTATATTTTCAAACTACTCTCATATGTGAAAATGAAATTTTAATTAATAACCAGCTGTTTTAGTATGACCTTGTTTTGAAAATCGAATATGGAGGACAAACTTTAATTCTTTTTTTATGTACTATAATTTTATTTTTAAAAAGAAATTTATTGGATAATTCCTCTCCTTGATTAATATAAAGAAAGAAAAACATTTGTTTATTTTATAAAAATCATATTAACTCTTGAAAAATGCTAGTATACACAAGGCACAGCTGCTGTGGACATCCATGCTAATGACATTTTGAATCTTTATTCTGTTCTTTTAAGATGTTTTTAACTAAAAAGTGAGTAATTCTTGAGTGCAAATAATGAATAATATTAAGAAAAACATATATAAATATAAAAACATGACAGAAAACCTCTCATTTTTTTTTTTTTTTCTGTATGCCGAAAGACATAAATTGTCCCCTATTTTGAGAATCACCCAAATATTGAAGATTTTGAAAAAATATCTTCCTTTTTGTTAAAGTTATAAATAAACTATTCGAATTCATTTCGCAGAAAGGCACCCCCTTTTTTTTAAAAAAAAAATGCATATATAAGTGATTCTAATATCCTATACAAAAAATATTTGTCGTAGTCTGGTCTACCATTTCTCTCTCTCTCTCTCTCTCTCTCTCTTTTTTTTTTTTTTTTTTTTTTTTTTTTTTTTTTTTTTCTCCACATTCTTCAGATTATAATTGTTGAAATACTTCATGGTTATACTGTTTTTAGAAATGGCGATTCTAGAAATTTTATAAAGAAAAGTCTCATGTCCCCAGTAATCATACTATCATTTTTTTATATAAAGATTCGAATTCGAAATACTTATTTCATAAAATATTTTATGATGAAATTCAAGACGTAAGGGCTAGTATTTAGTTAACTTTCTTTAAATGGAATTTTCTTCCTTATTGAAAATTATATTTAATTTCTCTTTATGAAAGCAATTAGATGTTGAAATATAATTCGATGGAACAGATATTTCTTTGAACTTCAGATATGAAATCAGTTAGTCAATAAGTATTACATTAACTAATCACAAAATAGTACATTCTTAGAAATGTTACAAAAGCAATATTTCTCAACCGGGTCTATTGTGCTGTGCTCCTCCCTAAAGATGCGCGGAATGTCTGTAGAGGCGATACGAGCAAATGCTTATCTTTAAATCTCACTAAGCACAAAAACACAGATAAATTAACATTGGATAATATAATCACCAGAGCTCCCTAGATAAGGCAGAAAGCTTTGACATGCTTTGTTGTGACGTCACGAAACAGCATACAAAACACAGGAAAAAAAGAAAAAAATCTAACAACTTGGGAAGGTTTCGATTTCTTTGGCTCGTGGAATTATTATTAGTAAATAATATTTAATACTTCCACGAATCAACGAAATCAAAATCTGCAAGTTGTTCGAATTTTTCATCTTTGTTTTCCCTGCTTTGCTGTGACATTCCGTGACGTCACAAGAAGGCGTGTCAAGGCTTTCTTGAATCGAATGGGCATTAAGATCATACACAAGATCAACCAATCGGCATCCCATTTATCTATATAAAAAAATACAAATATTTCTTAATCAACGAAAATATAATATAACCACGAACGAAAACATGCACATCTTCCGAACGAAAAATATACGTCGCGATTCCGAAAAGCAATCTTTATGTTTAGAAATCTCAACAATCAATCTACTTTCGAGATTTAAAGAAGCATTTATAAACATATAAGATATATCATGCGTTAAGCATAGATTATGAAGCACTTACCAACGCTTCATGAAATCTTTAACAAAACTTCACTATTTAGGAAAATAAGGATATAAAGCCAAATATAAGCAAATATGTATTGGTATTCCAGTACTATTGTCATTGGCCCTGTATTTGATCTATCAGCTAATATATATACCATATAATGGGAAAATTTTGTTTAGCATAAAAAGCCAAGTAGCTTGAAATTTCTCTTTCAGCAATTTATACTAATAGATGGAAACATACTTGAATACTTTGTTCAGTCTTGTAGTTTGCCTGGCATCTTTATTACACATCAGTGTTAAGATAAAATTTATTTTAAACTAAAACACTCTTAAAAGAACTGAAATCACTTTCTCATAAATTATCATTCACAGGCTCCACTTGTACCCAAATCTTTGCGTGGCCCTGTAAGTCATTTTATCTATATTCTGCAAAAAATTCCTTAGTAAAATGCAGTTCAGCGTAAAACTGCATAATTTATTTAAGAATCACCTTTTAGTAATTTATACTCATATTCAGTAACGTTGGCGAGTTCTTTTGGGTAGCTTTGTATATTAATTAACTATAGCATTTATACACACCATATAATATGCATAAGTTTAGTGAAACTTATATGCGCATATCATAATTAAAATGCATTTCATCCATCCATCAGGTATCATCGGATACATATACAGTACTTCGAAAAAATGTACTATTTGAAATCTTTTGCGTGTCTCTGTAAATACTATGTACTTTCTAATAGGGAAGGCAGTATCGTATAATTTATACTAAGCCTCATTGACATACATCAATTTTATTATACATGAAACAGTTCAATATATTTAAAATATGTCACACACAATTCCCCCTTTGACCATTATCTAATGGAATTCTTTTGTGTGACCCTGTAAATGAATAATAGCTACATTTTCATCTTATATTTTATAGAATGCATATTTTAATGCATCTCGTAAAAGCATATAAATTTTAATACACTGGTTTCCAAAAATTAAGGAAAAATTACAAAAATAGCGATAACTCGTTCAAAAAGAAAGCAATCCGTATGAAATTTGCATATATTGTTAAATAAAAGATACTGAATAAAACTACCAAATGCAAATTAGTGGCGCTGCAATTGCATTGTGTCTTCCGTGAGGCACATAAAAATGCACGTTAGAGAGTAAGGCTGCAGTTGTCACTGTGATAGTGATATTATAAATCTAGGATAGCCAATTCATTACAATGGCCTCGAGGCATCATTTGCCCGTAGAACTGCGATTTAGAGCTATTGCGAGATTGGAGGCAGGACAAAGTCAGGCAGAGGTGGCTAGATGGCTAAATGTGAGTCCTTTGGTGGTTCATAGACTTTGGCAACAATTTCAAACCACTGGTTCGGGTTCAAGAAGGTTCAGCCAAGGACAGCCAAGGGTTTTGACCAGAACCGATGACCGATATTTGCGGTTATGTGTACGAAGGAATAGAACCGCAACCCCATCTCACCTTAGATCCTGCCTTGCTGCAGCCACTGGAAGGTTGGTGTCAATGTCTACTGTGCGTAGAAGACTTCACGAAGGTGGACTTTACGCGAGGCGACCAGCAATTTGTGTGCCGCTCACCTCACGTCACGGAGGGAACGTTTGATGTAGGCACGTCAACATGTCCACTGGACAGTTGATCAATGGAGGCGTATTCTCTTCACAGATGAGTCCCCGTTTATCCTCTAAAGCGATAGTAGGCGTTGTTTGATTTGGAAAAAAACAGGGAACACGCTATCATCCATCAAACATTCGTGAAAGAGATTCATACGGAGGAGGTAGTGTCTGCGTTTGGGGTGGTATCTCTTTGGGTGGACACACAAACCTCCATGTCTTTCCACATGGAACTGCGAATGCTCATGTCTATAGAGATGACATCCTCAATGCTTATGTGCAAGCTTATGCCGGTGCAATAGGTAATGATTTCCTGTTACAGGACGACAACGCTAGACCGCACAGGGCTCGCATAGTGGAAGATTATCTTCAGCACCAGACGATTCAGCGCATGGAATGGCAAGCTCAATCACCAGACTTGAATCCCATCGAACATGTTTGGGATGCTTTAGGGAGACGTGTCGCTGCTCTCAATCTCTCTCCTCTGACTCTTACCACGCTTACAACTTCTTTGGAAGAGCAATGGCTCTTACTTCCCAGCGAACTCATCGACCGCATAATTGACAGTATGACACATCGCTGTATGTGCTGTATTGCTACTAGGGGTGATCATACGGCATATTAAAGATACTTTTCCTATACCAAACTGGCAAACTGATTTTGTTAATTTTATAATTATGTTATTTTTTGAAACACCATAATTGTCTGGTAATTTCTTTCCATGTTATTTTATACCTTACTATGCGTTGTATATTGTGGCTGAGTTTCATTAAAATCTACATGTAATATTTTGAATTATCGCTATTTTTGTGATTTTTCCTTAATTTTTAGAAACCAGTGTATGTTTGACGGGGTATAACATCTTTAAAATTCCTTTGAAACGATTTTTTTCCATAAGCCGTAATGTAATGGGAAACTTTTAATTCTCCCTGTAGATAAACTAATCATGGTAGAAACTTCATTTTCAATAGGGTTTGTGCTAGGGTAAACCTAAATAATGTCCTAAAATTTCATGGCAATCCGAGTTTATTTACATGAGTTAGAGCGCGGACAAACCGAATGCATAAGCAGTTTTCAACTTTGTTGGAAAGTGCTAAAAAGAAAGTTTCTTTTGCAGCCACTCGTTTTATAAAACGTTTTCGAATCGTTTTTGTAGTGCATTAATCAGTTTTCTTAAACCCAAAAATGGTTTTGAAAATGCTATCAGTTCTCAAATAAACATTTTGAGCTGTGTTACGGAATTTATAAATTCAAGAATATCAAATAATAATAATTTTTACATTAATTTATCCTGCTGGTTTTTAAAATACGTTGGTTGGACATGGAAATCTTTACATGAGAAAGAATAGTGTCCGATAAACAGAGGTGTAGTTCGTAAAAAATTCAGAGGATATACGCTCAAAGCAAAGCAGAGGGCATACACTCAAGGCAGAAGGTATATACACCCTCAAGAGCGCACATATTAATAGCTGTTTGAGAAACAGAAGGTATGCAATGTTCCTTAAAAAAATCCAAAAGGTATACCCCCGTATATCCTCCACTACATCCCTACCGATTAACCTATATTCCGGATTAAAAAATCTGATGAATAAATTACTAGGAAAAGACTCGGAACTTTTCCGAAAATTAGTGGCATCAAAGAAACTTTTTTTTTTAATGCTTCTTTAAATTTAAAAAATAAGTGGTGCCTGTAGTTTGTAAAGATGAAAAACACTTTTCGAAATCGTGGCTAACTCAGAGGAGGTTATTGTATATTTTCGTTTGTGATTATTTTTTCTAGATTAAGGCAGCTTTGGCTTTTTTTTTTTTTTTTTTTTTATTTTTGTGTGTGTGTGTGTGTGTTTTGTTTAGAGATAACGAGAGAAAAACAGAGCCTTCAAGATTAGTTAATTCATTTTCTATCGAGGAAAACATGCCTTTTCGAATGAGTAAAGTTATAAATTAAGATGCGTTTACAAGTGCATCTTACTCTTATTTGTTATGATTCACTTGAAAATAAAATAATGAACTCATAGCCATCGTGACTTACTATTGAGAACTTTAAGAATTGTTAACTCCATTATCAGTGTTTGCCAACACGATCTATTCAATCGGAAAAAGTATAACAGTAAAACTTGTGTAAACCGAGCATGTTTATAGTGAAAATCTGTCTTTAAACGAAAATAATTTGCGACGCAATGAAAGAAACAACTTACAATTACACCTGTTAAAATGGAAACCTGTCAAAAATGGGATATTACTTTTCCTAGTGATTCCATCGTCATAGATTTTACTATATTGTCGTCCGGAAGGCTATATCAAATTTTAGAAACCAATTTTAGAGTCGATAATTGTGTTATATAGAATAGGTTATATATTTTCGATAATTCTATTATACATGTTAGATTAGATGGTGCAGATGACCGATGATTAGTAGACCAATTAGATGAAAATAACCAATTGTTCAAAGAGAAAGTGCGTTATTAATAATTGTTTTCTTAATATTGTAACGTACCATTGAAGACTCCAATAGTGCAGCGAAATGACTCGCATATATTTATTCACATATAACTTATTCTATTTAGGTTGCATATGCAAACACGACACAACATTCAGAAACATAAGTCAGAGCTCCTGTTCTAGGTTACCATTAATGTCCTTGTCTAGGTCTAGGTTACAGTTAATGTCATTATACTACATCTTCGTTTCTTTAAAGATTCATTTTCTGCGAACAACTCGCCCACTTTTGACAGTATATAGATTCTGGTGCTTTCGTGGCGACATAAAGTCACGTTATCATTGTTAAAGGATGGATGAGGATTCTGATATCTTGATTTGGTTTGGTTGGATTATGAACACTCTGTGATATTGGAGACTCGTTACTGAAAACGTTCGATTGAAAGTCATCCACATCATCAGCCTCCAGTTGGAAATTAGTTGATAGAACAAGATGTATTCAGTTTCGTCGATATACCTTTTTTACCAGATTTGACTAGATACGAACGTTGATAATCTAATCTCTACTGAACCGTATCAGTACCTTGCTTGTCTATGATTCACACTCCATCTCTAACATCGAAATTATTGAGATTCCGCACACCGACTTTTGTTATAATTCTGTCTTTGCCGTTCTATTCTCATCTCTCCCTTCCTTTGAAGATCAGTCCTGTTTTCAATTTTTGTCTCCAGTTGAAATCTCGCAATTGGCAGAGTTGTCCTAATATGTTGATTCATGAGACGTTCAGCAGGACTTCTCCAATGCTCTATATGCATTAAAGAAAGATAAGGATCACCAGCTTTTTTGAGTCCCAATTTGATGGTTTGTACTGCAGATTCAATGAAACCGTTACTTTGCGGATACCTAGGACTTCATCAGAGTTCTCGTTGACATGTGATCAACGTTAGTAATTTGGCTAATTAAAAATAAAAAACATTCGCCAAATGAAAAAAGTATAAGCAAAGTAGATTCGCCGTGTAGCCCCCCCCCCCCAAAAAAAAGTATCTTTAATCCTTTAAAGAACCCTTTTATAATTGCGATAACGATTGTTATTAATCTAATTTAAAATATCCGCTACAAAATAAATTAAAATACTAGCAGACCCCTGGCGTTGCACGGTTCCGAGATAATAATATTAAAGGAACATGAAATTTGTGATTTTATCTCCAACACGAAATACGTGAAATTATGTTGTCTGAAATAGATTACCACTAACTGTGTGAAAAATTGGTTTAAAAAATGAACAAATAATATTTAGCGGTAAAAATGTTCAAAAGGACTGCAATGGGAAACGGGAGAGGAACTACTCAAGTAATAATAGAATTTTCAAAATCTGAATGTCAGATACATCAGGAGAGAGTTTAGGGTACTTTCAAGAAAGTTTTGAGCCTCGTAAGTGCCGTAGATTTTGCTAGCAATCGCACAAAAACATACATGCACACAGACAGAGCGTTTAGTTATTTTATTAGTGTAAATTACTGTGGATATTCAAAATAATTCCTTTACTGCTAATTCATGAGTTTTATGGTTTTTGCCTTTTTTACATGCAATTTTAAAATAAATAAGACCATGATGCGTACAAAAATCTATAATATTGACAAAATTGTCTGAAAACAGATGCTAAAGGCACAAAAAATCGTTAAAAACCACACCGAAAATCGTACTGAAAATCCCAATGAAAAAACCACTGAAATTGAAAAATTATACCAGACAAAATTTAGTTAATTAGGTTTTGAAACAATTTTACTTTTATGATTCTCAAAAATAGCCTCAAACTGCGAAAAAAAAACTAAAAATCGCATTAAAAAAATCGCTAAAAATTCATTCGCACGAATTCCGATTAAACTTTATTGAAACGACAAAAAAAAAAAAAAAAAAAAAAAAAAAAATACTATATTGAGTGAAAAGAATGAAACCGTATTCCTTTCACTAATATGGAAAAATCGCCTCGAAACATAAAAAGAGCGTTAAAAATCGCATAAGAAATTAAATTAAAAATTCTAATCAAAAAATCAAAAATCGGGCTTCGAGGTGCAAAACTACAACTATAGAGGTATCTTACCTCCAAATTTTGTAACTACACGCAGCGGTCTCTTCAGAACAGCGCTAAAACACACACATACTAGCCTCTTTAATATTATAGATTACTGTGAATATCCTAATTAATAACTTTATTGCTCATTCGTTAATTTTATGTTTTTGCTTTTCTTGCATCCAAGTCAAGAATTGATAAGATCATGATGCATACAAAAAACTAATTTTGACAAAAATGACAAAAAATCTGTGCTAAACGCACAAAAAACCAAAAAATCGTTAAAAATCGCATTAAAAATCACTGAAATTGAAAAAACATAGCAGACAAAATTTAGTTCATGAGGCTGAAAGTTTGAATCAATTTTGGTCTTATCATTGTCAAAAATTAGCCGCAAAATGCGAAAAAACACTAAAAATCGCTTTAAAAAAATTCGCTAAAAATTCAAAAATCACCGCATGAATTCCGAATAAATTTTATTGAAAAGAGAAAAAAAAAATACAATATTGAGTAAAAAGAATGAAACTAAATTCCTTTCACTAGTGTGGAAAAATCGCCTCGAAACACAAAAAGAGCGCTAAATATCGCTTAAAAAATTAAATAAAAAAAATTCTAATCAAAAAATCAAAAATCCGGCTTCGAGGTGCAAAACTACAAATTCCCTCCAAATTTTGTAACTTCACACGCAGCGGTCTCTTCAGAACAGCGCTGACACACACACATACTTGTCTCTTTATTATTATAGATGTATGCATGCATATATATGAAAAACGAAAAAGAAAAGAAAAAAGAAAAAATTGAACACTAGGAATTTGGCGAATCTAATTGCTTGTTTACTCGCCAAATGGAGAATTTAGTCGCAATTTGGCGCAATGGCGAGCAAGAGCGAGAACCCTGGACTTGATGTGATATGACAAAATCCACAAAGCTTTAAAAATTCTGATGAGTTAATGGATTCAAATTGAGGGCCATTATCAGATCTGACGACATTAGGAATCCCATGTCTGGCGAAAATTGAATTACAGTGAAAAATTACTTCCTCAGAAGTTAATCTTTCCAGCCTTGCGATTACTGAATATCGTGAGAAATATTCGTTCACAATTAAGTACCAAAATCCATGAAACTTAAAAATATCCATTCCCATTGTTTCGCATGGTTTTTCAGGAAATTCGATAGATAAGAGGTTTATAATGATTAGTGGTCTCCTTGATACATGATATGCAATTTTTTATCATTTCTTCAATTTTTCTATTTATCCTAGGCCAATAGACAGATGATACTGCTCTTGCACTATATTTCGTAATTCCCAAATGTCCCTAATGAATTTGTTGTAAAACCATTTTTCGCTGATTGGCAGGAATGATGATTCGTAGTCCATTATGAGTCCATCTTTGATCGATATTCATATCGATGATTATGATTCCAACAGAGTAGACAACTTAGTTCTAATTTTTTTTATGATAAACCGTTCAGGATTAAATTTTCTAACTATTTGCACGTTGCATCAGACTTGACTGTCGCAAGCCTTGTTGCATGAAGTGGGCAATGAAGAAATTGCTAAACAAACATAAGCATCAATTTCTGCATCCTTTTATCTAGTGCCTTGAAATTTTCTTGACAAGGCATCAGTTGCACAAAGTTTCTTTCCTGGTCTATGTGGAATATGAAATAAGAATATAGCCTCATTCTCATCTACAACCTATGCAACCGTGGAGATAAATCTTCAAGGTTTTTCTTTGAGAAGATAGTAATTAAAGGTTTATGATCTATTTCCAATCTAAAATGAGTTCCAATTAGATAATCTCGAAATTTCTTACAACTCCATGCTAGAGCAAGTGCCTCTTTTTCTACTTGCGGATATCTCCTTTCAGTAGATGTAAGTGTTCTGGATGCGTAAGTAACAACAGAAATTTCCCCAGTCTCTTGTTCTTGCTTCAAGATAGCTCCTGTTCCATAGGAAGAGTCTGTTGTGACAATTGTAGTTTTTTGGGGATTATAAACCTCTAAAACTGGTTGAGATGTTAGTACATTCTTCCAATTTTAAAAAGTTTTTGAGGTTCCTCCCAGACAATCTTTTTTTCTTTTTTGGACTCAACGTAGATGTTAATGGTGATAACATTTCTGCAAAATTTGGAACAACTCTGGCGAAAAAAATTGCCATTCCCAGCATCTCTTCAACTCCTTTTTGTTCTTTTGAGATGGATATTCTTTCACTGCTCTAATTTTATCTTCATCAGGGTGGATTTCCTTGTCATCAATAATATGAATGTCCCAAGAATTTGATTTTCTTGACTGAAAATGTACATTTCTTCTCATTTAGAGTAATACCAGCTACCAGCTTCTATAAGTTTTTTCAGAATAATTCTTAGTCTTTGGTCATGATCAGACTGGTCTATCCCTCCACACAAAAATGTCGTCCATAAGACAAATAGCACCCCAGATACTTTCTAAAAGCTGTGATATTCTGCGTTGGAAATGTTCTGGCACAGATGAGATTAAAAAAGGTAATCTTAAAAATCTATATCTTCCAAAAGGCGTGTTATGGAATGATAAAAAAAGCCTTATTAATATTGATTTTTTTATAGATATTTTAAGATACGCTGCCAAAATTAGAGGTGAAGTGCTACTACATTTTGAATTACATATAAAACTGATTAAGTAGGGGCGAGACTAGAAATGGGAAATGACATCAGAAATAGAATGCTATAGAAGGTTGTAGAACATTCCAGATGATTATTTTCCTGGAAGTACAGATATTAAAACCACCTATATCATTTTAAAATAAATGAAATGTTACGTATGAAAGAAAAGCTTACAGGGGAAGCTTTAAAAACTAAGGGAAATGGAATTATTTTAGAATGCAAATTTTAATATTAAATGTATAAAGATTAATAAAATACCTTCTTAAAATTAAATTAAATTAAAATATGGCAGAGGTTGTATGCAACCACAACAGGGAGTAATAAAAGTCATGAGATATGACGAAAATTCATCAATTTGAATTTGACAAAAACCTAAATTAGTATTTAACTTTGAAAAGATTTTAGCACCTGTATGAATATTCAATAGATATTCCACTGGTGACAATGGAGGAAATCCTCTTTCCACACATTTGTTTAACTGGATTAAGCAAAAAGTTTCATCACTTTTAAGAATGATAACGGCTGGTGAGCATCATGCTGTTGGTTTGGTTACAGGAACAATAAATTTTTGGGCAATCATCTTGGTTTTCAGTTTACTTTTCTTCAGCAGTAGAATAGGTAGGGTAAAGTGATCAAATATAACACAGACCCTAATATAGCACTATCTTATATCTTCTAAAGGAGAAGTCTCAATCTAGTGAGAAGGTTCTCAAACAATAGCTTTTCAAGCTCAACAACAGTTGCTCAAGTTAATTCAATAGGATGCAATGCATTCACATTCATTCTATTGATTTTAGTATTGATACTCCATCAGTTGCGTTTCCAAGTACTGAATATTTTAAAGGTTACATTTTCAATAATAACTTTTCAAAGAAGGCAAGTGATTTTGAAATGTTTGAACATATTTGTGATTTCAGTTTTCTTAGATTAATGTTTGCTAATTATTGGTTTGGGTTAAAATTCATTTTCTTTTTGTCAATAACTAGTATTAGCAATCCATGTGGAATTCCAATATGGCACTACCAAGGATTGACAAATATGGGTATAGTGCCATATTTGGACCTTCTTTTTTCATGTATTACCTATTTACTTTATCTTTAGATAATGTTGCGGATTTTGTAAATAGTTAGTGTTTGTACTAAGAAATAATGTAAATAAATTAAGCTCTATTCATGAGATAATATTAGTTTTTGTTGCATTAAAATGTCTCAATTTATTGATTTTCTGCAAGCAAATAAACCGTATTGCATTACAATGGAAGTTTGTGATAATTTGGCGAAATATTAGAGCTATCGCTAAGTTGGTGTAACTTTTGGCAACTAATTTTGATCACTAAATTTGGTGGCATTTAGCGACAAAATGGGCCTCTCCCCATGTCGCTACTTATAGATATGAAGATGTATTAAATGCTTTTCTATGTTTTTTAAAGGTATTCCAGAAAATTCTAGCATTAGAAAATCGTAGAATATTCTTGCACATCAGACAATGAAATGGACCCAGAATCGTTCAGTGAAACAAAAGAAGAATTGAGTATCCCCTATGTGCATCAAAGTTCACCGATGACAGGATGGAAGAAAAGTGGGCTAGATGCGCCCAGTGTATTAAGTAGTTTCTCGAGGATTGTGGTGAAGAGGAAAACCAATTTATTTCAGTGCACCCCGTTTTTTTTTTTTTTTTTTTTTTTTTTCATTTTTTTATGTCAATTATTTGTTTTTTCCCGTTTACTTTTATTTCTTCATAACTACTCATTTGAATATTTTTGATTACCTATCTTAGGCTATCTTAAGTTAAGAAATTTTTATGTGATTCTTTGCACCAGCTTTATTTTATATTTGAGACTTTTTTGTGATTAAATATTCTAGTCTAATAAATTTATTTTACATGAAAGGTGTATAGATTTATTTTAATACCCTCAAATCTAGATTTTCTTTGACATTTATGGTGTAGGTGCTGTATTAAGGACTCAGTGTACACCATATTAAGAACCTCACCGAAACCTGCAAATGACACACCAACACCATACAATTTTTTTTTTTCTCTCTCTCAAGCTGTATTAATTTTTGAACAAATACAACTCCAGAATCTTATAGGGAGAGAAATGGATCAACTGGTAATTTTTTGGTTAAAAAGAGAGCATTTAAAAACAATAAAAAAAAATTACATAAATAAAAAGCAGTTCACATATCCTTCTATCCTTATATAGTTTCTCCTATGATTCTGTAGTTAAAATAGCAAATGGAACAGAGTTAGTCTTAAGCTTAATCCTATAACATTCTTGCAGTAGTTCCAAGCCAGTGAATAATTCAGGGTAATCTTGCTTACGATTTCATGTGCAAATTTCTGAAATATTTGGTCTTAATACAAAAGGTAGTATCACAGGTTGTCCCAAAAGTAGCTCTGCAGTTCTTCAATTAATAAATTCTTTAATTGTGAATAATTTGTCACCTCATTTTTAAATATATGACAATTACATGGCGAGATAGTGTAAATTCTGTTAATAGATCCAGCACAACCCATACAAATGAAAACTTTAAACTGATTTTTCTTCCTGTTCATATTTTTATAACTTGCTTGTTTGATAAATATTAAGGCTTTTTTGCTAATTTAGATAGTTGTGTTTTATTATTATTATTTGTTCTCCATGGTGTATATAATAATTTTGTGCATGGATTTAACATTCAAGTTTATAGTTATTTAGAAAAAGATATATCTAAAATAAGAGTTTGTTGAATTTCCTTAATATACACAAAAATGTAAAAAAAAAAAAAAAAAATTATTAAACGTAAAATTTTATACACTGAAAAATCCATGCATAGTATATATAATATATTCTAATGAATGTGGGGGGAAAAATTGAAGTAAAAATATTTATATTTATAAAAATAAAGATTTTTAAAAAGTTAAATTTTAAAAAAATGTAAAATAGGCTGTTCTAAATATTTTATTATTATTGTTTATTTAATTTTTAGTATTAAGTATTATGCTATCACATATTATTACAGTATTTGTGAAAATTAAAGAAACGGTTTCAAAGATAATGTGACCCCTTAATGGGAAAAAAAAAAAAAAGGGGGAAAAGAAAAGCATCCAATTATAACTCATCTAGTCACTAAGTACTTTTCAAGATTGTAGAAAATTTCACTGCTGAGATTTCTTATTTAATTTCTTATTATCTTTTTTAAATCATACTTAAAAATCTATGCTTCATTGTAGACTGAGTCATAGAATATAATGAAAAGATAAAAAGAAAAAAAGAAAAGAAAGAAAACCAAACAGTCATGACAAATCAACTGGTCCTTAAGTGCTTTTCGAAATTGTAAAAAAAGTTCAATGTGTGCTTGAATATCTATACTTGAAAATAGACCCAATTACAGAATATTAATGAAAAGAAAAAAAATAAATAAAATAAGCAACCAGTAGTAACAACTCATCTGGTCACTAAGTACCTTTCAAATTGTAGAGAAGTTCATTGTTGATATATATATATATTTTAAATCATTCTCTAATATCTATGTTGAAAGTAAATCTAATTATAGAAAATTAATGAAAAGGGGGGGGGGAAGGAAAAGCAATTGGTTGTGATAACTCATCTAGGCCTAAGTACCTTTTGAAATTGTTTGTTGAGAAATTCATTGTTAATTTTATATATATATATATATTCTAAAATTTATGCTGGAAAGTAAATCTAATTATAAAAAATTAATGAGGGGAAAAAAAAAAAAAAAGCAATCAGATGTAATAGCACATCTGGTCACTAAGTACTCGAAATTGTAGATAAGTTCACTGTTGAGTTTTGCTTTTTTTTTAAATCATACTTGAGTATATCTTTATTCAAATAAATGAATAAATAAAATATATTAATGTTGTTGTTGCCATAATTGTATCCATAGTGACAAATTTATATCTAGATTAATTTGAAAGTCTAAAATTGTATTCTAGTGTCAAAATTTGTTTTTTATTCATGTCGAAAAATTTAAAATTTGCTACTATTTCAATATGGTCATAGTTTCCTATATTTATTTTTAAATATAAATTTATAGAAGATACTGGTCACCTTTTTGAAATTGTATAAAAGTTCATTCTTGATTTTTATTATTATTATTAATCATGCTTGAATATCTATGCCAGAAAGTAGACCCAATTATAGAAAATCATGAAAAAAGAAAAGTAGTAACAACTCATCTAGTCATTCTTTTATATAATGACTAACCATTCTTTTAAGAATGGCCATTTTTTTAATGAACAATTTGCTGACTAAAATGTACAGAGGTGCTCTATTTCTCTTTTTTGGCTGACAGGACATCATCAGTAATATTTGCCCTTAAATTAATCTTTTGTACTTATATTTCTTCATATTATAATTGTCATAATTAGTAACATATTACAATGTTTGAGAGGGAGTTTTTAAGAATTTCACCAGCATTTTACACTTTTTCAAAAAAATTAAAACTCTACTGAATATCAAACCTTTTCAATATTTTAAAATAGTCAATAATGAAAAAACATGGTCTTTACAAATTCCTCTATAATTAAAAATATGCATATATGCAATAGTTAACCAGGAAACTGGAAATCTACAGTCAAACTAGACCACGAAAGAAATAAAATAAGAATGACAAAAGCATTTATTTACAAAACTATACAAAAAGTTTCTTGACAAAATTATTAGTCAGTATCCATTTCCATGTCAGATTCATCTAACCTTCCTTCAGCTTCATCTAGAAATGAAACATAATACTGATATAATTTACATACATTTGATGTTTTAAATAATAAAATAAACCAACCTTTAAAAAACTGAAACAGGTGTGTTTTGTGATCTACAAAAGAAAAAAGTAAAAAATAAATCTGAAAAAAGGCAAAACTTTGGTGATAAACTCTTATTTGTGGCAACCCAGATTTACAGCAACCATAGCTACTTTTCCAAATACCGTAAGTAAAAAAAATTGCTGTTTCAATCTTGTTTTGTGCTTGCTCTTATTAGGATGAGCGAAGCGAATCCTCTACTAGGCTACACAAATTACATTTTGTCGTACACTTTACAAAAAAGCTATTCAATATTTTGACTTGAAATTAAACATGAAAATAAATTATGATCTGTAGATTTGTACAATATTATTTTTTTACAGAATAACCTTAAATTTCTTTTTAATTTTAATTAATTAATTTTATGTTTTTCTATTTACGGACGCATTGCAAACAAAAAATGAAACGCGTACATTTTCAGAATAAATAAATAAATAAATAAATCATGGATTTAGTAATTGCAGATAGAATCATGCTTAATTAGATAAATAAAATATATTTTAATCAAATACGCAATTTATTCTCATTATGTAAAATCATTTACGCAGACGATACTTAATGCATTTTATAAGAATTATATTATGAATATTTTTTTGTAAAGGGGCACCAAAAGAATTGTAAAAAAATAAAATTAATTGTTAAATTTGTTTTATAAAGTGTTGTTCAAATTTGAAGATAGAAAATTGAACTAAATGAAACTTATTTACCATTAAGAAGTAATTACTAATAGTATTATTTTAAATATGTTTGCCGTTTAAAAACAATTTATCGAATTTTGCTGAATTTACATTTTTAAAATTAAAATGCGCCAAAATATGAAATAATGTTTTTATTAAATAAAGATGCAAAAATAAAAGAAAAATATATATTGTTACTTTCAAATATTTCTTATGAAATAATGCTTCACGAATCCAAACAAAGCGTGTCTTTTGCTAGTTTAAATATTTTTAAGTATTTTTAAGCACGATTCTTTAAAATTAGAATTATTCGAGTGTTTTCATTTATTTTTTTTAACTTAATCATCATAATTTACTTTAAAATTTGTCTGCATAAAGTAAGTAGTATGTCTTATTAATTAAACTCTACAATCTGATTTTCTAAATTTAAATACTAAATTTATAAGTTTTAATATTTTTAAAATTTTTTAAGTTGTTTTTGTATGTTAATGAACTGAAAATGTTGTTATTGATATTGATCGTAATTGTGAAACTATGAGGAAATTTCATTTTGAGATATGGCTCTCACTTTCAAAACCTTAAAGAAAAAACTTTTTTAAAATTAGGATAAAAATCATTACAGCTTTTAAAGTAAAAACCATATTATGGTTTATCCCAGAGTTTGAGATTGGTGATGATTTTCAAGATTAGTATTTTGGTACAGTTTGGGGGTTTAAAATGCCAAGTTCATTCTGTGAACTACAAACACATCTGTTCCAAAAAATTAAAATAGAAATATAACAAAACAAGTGACTTTCAAAGGGAAAAAAATGACTATATAGGTGAGTTTCATATCTATATATGCCACCCTTTATTCTTAGAAGTTCTGAATGACAATGAGTTGGGTTAAACCCACCAAAAATTTGCAATGAAGGGAAATTAATCCATATTTTATTGAAATTATGGATAATCTTACATATTATCCTAGTCACATCATACTCGCTGTGCCAACAATTAGGTAAAAAATATTAATTACATCCCAGTAGTGGAAAGTTTTGGTTGTGTCCAGACAGCAATTTAGTGCAATGAACTTTGTCTGTGGTAGTAGCATGTTTTAATTTTCATATATGTATTACAAACATTGAAATAAAGAGGGTTCTTGCTGATTAATACATACAAATACAACTATGTTTTGGTTATAATATAATCTAATTAAATGAAACAAAACTAATATTTTAAAAAATTAAATAATAATAAATGTGAAGTGATTCTGTAGGGTTTTAAATAAAACAAAATTATATATTGTAACTTTTTTTAATATGATCTAAAAGGTAAATTTCGGTTTTTTTTTTTTTTTTTTTTTTTTTTTTTTGCAATCAGCTGTGTATTTTCAAGTTTCTTTTTCTCTTTTGATTAACTGATGAAGGCTGACTTATCTCTTTTGATTAACTGACATTTCGGAATTTTTCCAGCAACCAAAAGACAAATTTCATGCTTCTTTTAAATAGACAAGTTTCACATTTTTATTTTTTATTTGGTATGATTGATTAATAAATTTTGGAATATATTCCAGTAATCGATTGATGAATTTTGCATTATTTTGATTAATGATGAAAATTGTACTTTTTTTCGCGATCCTTTGAAGAAATTCACATTTTTGTCATTTGACCACACTGCGAGACACATTAAGACATCTAGCAGCATTAATCTGTGACAACTTCATTTCCAACCATTCGACTGACCACCACCACCTTAATGAATTGGACAGATAACTTTTCCTAGACATTGCTAAACTCTAATCATTATTGTTAACACTGCCAACAACAGTTGAAAATCAACAAAGCTTATGCACAAAATTATGAAAGCTTGATGTTTAAATAACTTTCTATATTCATTTCTTTCTCTCTTTTCTATAAAGTAAAAGTGATGGCTATCATTCTTGCATAAGTTTTTTTAAAGCTCATTATCATCATTCATATATACAATAAAAGTTATCATTACTATCATTTTTTTTTTTTTTTTTTTTTTTTTTTATGGTGAGCTTTGAAAAACATTGTGCTTTAATTTATAGGGGTCAGTCTATTTAGATTTTAAATGTAATCTCCACATCAAATTTCAACAATATCACAGTAATCAAAATTTTAGAATTTTTTTACTCCTACAGCCTTTTGGAAGTTGTTGTGTGTACTAACATAAAATATATCTTATATTAGAGAAGAGATGATCACCAGCATTTCGCCACAATTATTTTTTAACTGGTCTTATAGTTCCAGAGTTTACCTCCTATAAACAAACAAGTATCCAGTTAAATTATAATTTAAATACACATAAATGAAAAAATCATCAACCATAAACATATCAATGAAAGTCCTAGAGTTTATTGAGAAGGTTAAATGTGTAAATAATCTCAGTTCTTCTAGGGTTTGATAAATAGGATTCCCAAGATACCAAGGAACCCAAAAATAATTTCTGGAAACGTACATTTTTCCACTCAGGTTCTTGTCAGGAATTTAACAAGCCACTATCGATGCCACAGATGAGTTACAGAGTGTGTAAATTACAAAAAGCTCTTATACATATCATGGGATGCATAATTTCATCAAAATATTACAAAAAAAAGGCTGCATTTTGTCAAAGATTTGAGAAAAAATGGCAAATTTTGTTTAAAAAACCACAATTGTTGAAAGATTGCAAAAAAAATGGTAAATTCCGTCAAAAAATCCTCGCCCCCACAAAAACTGGTAAAATTTGTTGAAAAAGTCACAAATAAACAGAAACTATTTTTTCAAAAAATCATGATTAAACAACATATTTCATCAAAAAATTTGTGAAAAAACACAAATTTTGTCAAAAAAATACCGAAAAAAACAAGACTGTCAAAAGATCGCAAAAAAACCCCAAATTTTGTCAAAATATCACGGGCAGCAATGCAAATTCCATCAAAAAATAGCAAAAGACTCAAAATTCTCATTAAAAAAATCTTGAAAAACGGCAGGTTTTGTCAAAAGATTGCGAAAAATGGCAACTTTTGTCAAAAAGACTGCAATAAAACTGCAGATTTCATCAAAAAAAAAAAAAAAAAAAAAAAAAAAAAAAATTGACTAATTTCATCAAAATGCTCACACATAAATTTTTCTGGGAACCTTAAAAATTTTAGAATTCTCGAGCCCTGGTTCTTCAACATTATGCAAATCACATTTAATACATGAATTTTGTATAATCTCTTGAAACCAAGTTCGACTGTACTATTTTCAGAAAAATATAGTTAGCATTATCTTGAAGAACAAAATACTACTTTAAATAAAGGTCAAAATACTTACTTTTAATTATTTGCTGCATCTGATGAGCAGCACTAAGAAGTACATTAAACTGTTTATGACGTTTCTCTAATTTCATTTGTAGTTCTTGTTTGGTTTTCTCAAGATTACCAATTTGATCACCTAAGGACCGAAATTTGGAATGTGTTTCTTTACGATCAGGTTGTTCAGCTATAATCCTAGCAAGAGCATCATATTCTAAAAAATCAAATACAGTAACATAAGTTCCATTCATATAAATTTACATAAAGTAAAATACTTAACATTTCCATAATCATTAAAAAGGACAAGTTTTTATTGAAAATTAATAAGATTGAACAAATCTGGAACAACATACACATAACTCATTTTTTTTAAAAAGGGAGGGGGGAGGAATAGCACTTCCCAATATCTATCTCAAATAGCAATTTTCATCTATTTCACCTTTATCTGATACATTTCTCCATTAAATTCTTAGATAAAATATTTGATTTTCATTTACAGATAATTTTTTGATGCACGCAACAGCACACATATGCATACATACTTTTATATTAGCCATGTGAGAGTGATAAATCATTAAATATTGTTCTCATTGCCAATATTCATATTGTAGTCATTTAAATTAAAATATGTATATTTAAATACATAATATACATTTATAATCTACAGTCCTCCCCACTTAATCTGTAATGCAGACTTGCCAACCTCTAAAAGTAAAAAATCGGGAGATTTTTGCATAGAAATCAGGAGATTGTTTTATTGTCCATCACTGTCCGGGAACATTTTTTAAAAAAGTGATGAAGTGAGATCGGAAGCGCTCAGCGGTATATTGCGCTCCAACAAAAATGAAGTAAAAAGGCATTCCGCTTTAATAGTACGTTGATCTGTTTCATCAACAGAAAATGAAAGTTTTTTAGTCAATTTAGATCGTTTTACATTATCCAGATGCTTTTTTGTTCCAATATGTTTTACAACATCAGGTCTGCCATTACATGAAATTTTAAAATCAAAAGAACATCTGGCATATAAACTTCCTTCTGATGACGGCACGGTGTGTTCAAATTTTTCGGTAAATGAAGACTGATAAGACGCATCATATTTCTTTTTTGATGTCATATTTACGAATTCATAAAAAAATTGCAAAACATATCACGAAATAAAAAATTAAATGTGATTTCGCTCCATGTGATCGACAATATTCAAAATAGCAGCTAACACAGTCATAACAATAGCTTATACTATTTATCTATCGAAACCCGCGACACTTCACGTTTATTGGGCAGTTGCACCATAACCACACCTCCTCACGATGTGACGTCAAACCCACTAACCAATCACTGAAGAGAAATGGTTTTCTGGCTTCCTTCGTTATGATAAATTGGTTGGCTGGTTCTATTTTATATAATAACGGGAAACGAAGATGACAAAATTTTCATACATCATAGAAAACTGGAAAAAATTTGCAAAAAAGCAAGAAATCGGGAGAAATTAGTAGATAAGCGGGAGATCGGGAGAATGATTAAAAATCGGGAGTCTCCCACTAAAATCAGGAGACTTGGCAAGTCTGGTAATGGATAATCGAATACTCTGCTTAATCAAATAGAATCCTCCAGAACCGAATTTAACCCTATTGGGTCAATGTTTTTTCCCCCGCTTTAACAGAATATTTCTCGGAAACTGTCCCTGCTTAATGAAATAATATCCAAGCCACAGATGTTTTAAAATGGGTGCAATAAACCCATCTCAGCTGAAATTTTCCCTTTTCATTTTCGGTTCCTTTACACCAAAAACAAATTTTCAGTTCTTCTTGCATGGTTTTCAGCTAGCAAGTGTATTATTTACCTTTTATGAGAAATACCTGTTAATCATATGTGACATAACAGTTCTCAGCAAAAATTATTGGCACGAAAGTTATTTCATTGCAACTTCTTATTCTATTAAGTGAATGGTGGAACTAACAGGACAGGGTCACAAATTAAGATCTTAAAAAAAGGCTCTATTTGTGGGCAGGGTTATTTTTATTCCGGCAGTTTCAACAAGCATACCTTTAAAAAAAAAATTCTTCAAAAAGGAGGTGTAACTCAAATGGACAGGTTACGTGATCTCCTTTCTCTCTCCCCCCCCCCCCCCCTAGAATAACTGAGAAAAAGGTGAAACAAATGGATCACTTTAGTATTTTATCCCTGTTAGTTTAAACACGCTATTAGTTTTACAAAAGTGATAAATTCAAAACAGAAAGATTTGAACTTTCCAGATAAACTTAAAGTTTTGAAAGCACTAAATAAGAAAATGCAAACCCAAATAGCAAAAGATTTTAAAATATCTGAAATGCAAGTCTCCAATATAAACTGTAATGTAGAAAATATCAAAGAAGAATGCAGATGCAATGAAAATTTGGATAGAAAGAGAAAATGAAAATCCAATTTTTATATCATTGATGGGAGTTGTCCTACCATGGTCTCTTATTATCTTTCTAGAATTAGATATTAGGGCAATTCTATAGAGCAACTCCCTCTTGGGGGTCCTTGGCATCTTAATAGGGGGTTGTTGCCCTGCAGCTCACTGGATACACCTGGGAGGGAGGGGGGGGGGGGGAACCAAGAGAATGGACCACTCGGCTCCTTGAACTGGGCAGGATTTCTGTTGCTTCGACCGGACACCACGCTCTTGGGTACAGGGTGCATGTTGGGCAGTGCACGTCCTTGAGTGATTGCAGGCCGGTGGCGGCGTCATATGAAAAAATCCATTCCATGCTAGTTTTATGCATTCTGGGCCCTTCAGTGCTTCAATGCTGAAACAAAGGCTTCCCGCTTCGCATGAAGAGATAGTTTTATATCATTGATCAAAGTGTGTCTTCAAAATGGTTTTTAGCAAAAAGAGCAAAAGGTGCATTAATAAATGATGCCATGATTATGCAGAAAGCAAACAAACTCGCGAAAATTTTTGAAAAAGGAGAAAAGTTTTGTGCATCAAAAAGTTGACACTACCGTTGGCAACAGAGAAGCAATTTGTCTTTTGAAACTGGACATGGGCAATTAGGATCGGTTGATGATTAACATTATGACCGATGATGTGAGAGTAATTTAGAGCCCATTCTAGAAGAATATAGTCCAGAAGATATATTTAACTGTGATGAATTAATTAGGGTTTTTTTATTGTGCAATCCTTTCAGGAACCATTGCTGGAAAAAAAAGAGAAGGTTCAAGGATTTAAAAGAAATAAAGACCGGTTGATGCTCTTACTTTGTGCAAATAAAACTGGGACCGAAAAGCTAGAGTCCTTAATTATAGGTAAAACTAAGCAGCCACGATGCCTAAAAAATGTCAAAAGTTATCCAGTACCATATACGCTCTTGCAAAATGCATGGATGACCATGAAAATATTCAAAAACTGGCTAATGAAGTTAGATGCCAATATAGAAAAATGAAACAGAAATTTTTTTTTTTTTTTTGGATAATGTCTCCAGTCACAAAGTTGATGATGGATCTATTCACCCCACAAACATCAAGCTCCAGTTCCTTTCTGTCAATACGACAAGCAAAATTCAGCCCCTGGATCAAGAAATTACTTGATCTTTTAAAAACCATTATAGGAAACAAGCAATTAAAGAGCTTTGTTTTCTTGATGAAAACATGGACTCAAACTTGTTCTGCGAAATTTACGAGAAAATTAGCCTCTTGACTGCACTGCATTTTGTAAAAAGGTCACAGAACTTTGTGACATCAATAGTTATTGAAAATTGTTTCAAGAAAGCACAATTTGAGAAACGAAAAGCCAAAAGCACAAATCCTAATATATCGGATGCTGAAACAGTAATCTAAGACTTTGAAAAAGAATTCCGTCGTAAAGATCTCAGATTTTTACACTTCACGGAATCTGAGCTCAAGGAATTCATTGATATACATGAAGACAAAGAGATGGAATCTGAAGATGCTGTGTAGATATTGAAAAAACAGGAAAAAAAAGTGATGATGAGATAGCTGAACCTCCACCATTACTCTTTGCTGTTAATGCGGCTTTCAGAGTCCTGTCCCTGCCTGCGAAGACACCCACAAGCTAATGCTATTCCTATGGGAAGGTATTTTTCTAATAATTCTTTTGCATTTTGACATTTTCAAGTTTTTTTTTTTTTTTTTTTTTGCATTAAATAGCTGAGGTTCCTCTTAAGATCGTTCTTTGATTACTTTTTGATTTTGGTTGCAGGTATTTTGTATAAATTTACTTTTATTTTCAGAACCAGTTCTGAAAGTGGAAGTACCTTTATAGAAAATATCTGCAACCAAAATCGAAAACGAGTGATGTGGAGAAGAACCTCAGCTATCCAATGCAAAAAAAAGTAAAAATGTCATAATGCGAAAGAGTTATTAGAAAAATGCCTCCCCATAGCAATAGCATTAGCTTGCGGGTGTATTGGCAGGCAGGGACAGGACCCTTAATGGTAATGCATCATCACTTCAAGGCTTGAGGTGGTAATTATGACATTTTGTATTCATTTGAAAAAGAACTGAATATTTGTTTCGCTAAAACTTTACATAAACAAACCACTTTAAAAGACTTTTTTAAGCTTTTGTAAATATCATAAATTAAATTTTAACAAGCCTATTACATGACTAACTTATTAATTACTAGCCTATATTAAGTACAATCTAGTCTGAACCAAATACATAAAAGTGCTTCATTAAATTATTATGCATTCTTTTTATATTTGCATATGTATTTATTTTAGTTTGTATTATAGAAGTTTTTAATGATTTTATTGTGCTTTTATTAATTATAATGAAGATGATATTTTTACCTTTTTATTATACATTAAATATCACACTTGCATGTTTCCCCGGGTAATCAAATCAGGGTTGTGCAAAATTTTAATTAATTAACGATTGAAAACTAATGATTATTTTTTTAATCATGACTAAAGAGTGACCAATTAAGTTTAGTTTCAATAGAACTCATAGACCAGTGATTATTTTTATGTAATTGATGCTTTGATTACAATTAAATCAATTAAATTTTACTCATAGACTAATGGGTAGCGATTATTTTCATGTGATTAATGTTTTGATTATGATTAAATCAATTCAGTTCTACTCATTGACTAATGACCGTTGATTGTTTTGATGTAGTCGCTTGGTTTTATTATGATTAAATCAATTTTCAATCTAAATAATCAATTTAAAGATTAATGATTAATAACATCATTATTGCTCCAGCTTTGTTCCACTCTTCAGCCTAATTTTTGAATTTTTTAGAAACTGCTCTTACACAGCATTTAAAAATTTTAAGTAACTACTAATATGCAAATTTCAAGTTTCTCTATTCATCATTGTCATAAAAATTGCAGAACTTTTTCACTTTTGCATCCATTGAAAGTAGTGGCACCAACATAAAGTAAATATAATTGTGCAGGGATTATCGCCATCAATTTATGACAATCCATAGGCGTAGCCAGCCTCTTGAACGGGGGGGGGGGGGGGGGGGGGGGGGGGCAAATTTTTTAACCTGAACACGTTGGGTACAAACAATATCTTATGTAATAAAACCTAAGAAAATGGAACCCCATAAAACCTATCAAATTTCCGTTTTAGACAGGTTTTTTGCGGAAGGTATAATTGTGTAGAACTTCTTTTAAAAAGGACCCAAACGCAATTTTTCATTGCGTGAAGAAGGACGAGAAATTGCTTAAAACTAAATCTAATGGACAGGGACGTACGAAGAGAAAACTGCTTCTGGGCAAAGTTACAATTTGGCACCCTCTCCACCCAACTTTTTCTTGTAACAGCCAAAAATGACGTTGGTAGTATAAATTTGGCGCCCCCTAAAATTCCACGCCGGGGCAGCTACCCCCTACGCTCCCCCTTTCGCACGACGCTGCTAATGGATAAGAAAAAGATATATAAACATAAATAAAACATGATAGATATTAAATAAAGATATCCGTAAACATAAATCTGTAATTATCACAAGTTTTCATTTCAAACAGCAATAAAATACTAAAATAAATAAGCACGACTTTAGTTCCCCCCGTCATTTTGATCAAAGTAGCATTGAAATAACTTGTAGTACGCAATTTAAAGTGAAAAATAGTTCTTATATTTTCTACTCATGAATAAATAAAATTTTCCCATTAAAAAAAATGAGCCCGTACAAATGTCAAAATATGATCCCAAAAAACGAAATTTAGCAAACCAACGAACCAACCTCCATATTAATTTGAATTTTGCGTAACATCATTTCTTATTTTCAGAGGAAGCACAGATTTGTACTAGAGATGAGTTTGGGCTCGATTTTTGAAACCCGCGCCCGAAAGATTTTTAGTACATTGGAGCCCGAGCCCGATACAAAAAGTATACAAAAATAAATAAATAAAAGATTTAATGATATTTTAAAATTGTTTCAAATGTGATATCCTATTTTTAAAAATTTCTTATAAAATTTACTGTTAAATAAAAATTTAAATTCAAGCTTATGAAAAGAGCAATTTGCTATCAAATAAAAATATCCTTCATACATAAAATGATTCCCATATTTCTTGTCCTTTAAGAAGAAAATTTGATGGACATATTAAAGAAGTGTAATGAATAAATGGATACAGTTTATAGAAATTACTATTTGTATGCTGAAGAATCAAAAAACGTTTTCAATTCCCTATAAAAAGTGTACATCTTCAGGGGTGTAGTCGTAAAAATACCAGAGGTTATACGATCGACGCAGAGGATATATGCTCAAAGCACAGAGTACATCCTATGGGTTTCATGAGAAACAGAGGGTTATACGGTGTTCCTTAAAAAAATCCAGAAGGTATACGGTGTATACCCCAGTATACCCTTCACTTTAATAATTTTATAATTTTTTCTTTTTTTATATAATGCTTTTCTCATATGAAGAACGATTATGATTCATGCACAATCAAATAATTTGCAAAGCATCTAGTAATGCATCTAGTCTGCATCAAAAACGAAGAAATCATTCTCTAACAAAATAAATAAACAAACGATCGAATTAAAAAATATCCTCTGCCTTAAACGAAAATCCAACCAGAAGCTAATTTATTATATTTAGCAACAATCAACTATTGAAACATAAAAAAAAATATTATTTTTTTTTTTCGTTTTGATCAAAATAACACTGAAATGACTTGAAAAAGAATAAATAATTTTAAAAGGAAAATAGTAGTTCTTTCAATCTCGTCTACACATAAATGTTTTTTAATTCTCAGAAAGAATGAATTAAATCAGATTAATTAATCATAAGAAACTCATCTATATAATAAATGATTAAATTAATTAATCCAGATTTAATTAAATCAGATTAATTAAACAAAAGAAAATAATCTATGTAATTAATGATTGAATTAAATTTAATTAACCATAAGAAAAGAGCAATAACTTTTTAAATTTCAATCATGATAAATTGAATCAGGATTAAATTTCATATGATTAAATATTTAATCGATCAGTCAATCAAATAATCGATTAATTATAACCCTGAATCAAATTCTACTTAATTGAATAATATTTTTGGAATTGTTAATATTCGTTTAAGCGGGGACGACTGTGCATGCCTTTATATCAATTAGTTTGAAAAGACAATAAACAGTAATAATAAATATGATAAACAAAAAACATTTTATTTCACCATCAGAGAACTTAGTGATATTAATAAATAAAGATGAAAATATAAAATCAAGATCTTTGTTCTCCATAAAATGGATTGAGAACTATTCATTTTATGGTGAAAAAAAGATCTTGTTCTACATCAAAGCACTGTTTTTAATTTAAATTTACACATGAGAAAAATAATAGATGCTATGAGATTTGTGTCCAATTAGCATAAAAATACCAAATAAGATAAAGTAATTAAATTCAAATAAATAATCAGATAAATAATTCTAAGATATGAACTACACAATTGTATAAATGATTCTAAGGAAAAAGAAAAAAAATCCCCCTTTTTTTCTAATTAAAGCTAAGCCTGTCTCACACCATTGTGTGAATCTAGCTTACGTAATCTGACATCAGAATTTTTTTGTAATCAAATATGATCCCATTAATTACAGTTGAAAACTAAAATTTTTTATTTCTAACAAAGCTCTTCAGGTCTTAAAGGGATAAACAGATAACAGAAATAAATGAATAATTTTTTTTTTTTTTTTTTTTTTTTTTTTTTTGTCACAAAACTACCTATTTATAAAAGAGGGAGAACAGAGAAAATTAAAGCATTCTATTACTTTTCTATTAATAATTTTTAATTTAAAATTAGGTGATCCAAACATAAACCTTCATTAATTGTAAACTAATTAACAATACAACTTACTATTTGGTATACTACAGTAAAATTAATTGAAGAAAACCAAGTATGCTGTCAAAATTGGATGCTTGTTTGTATAAAAAATTTTAAAGTTTGGAAAATTTTTGGTACGAAGATGAGACAATTTGATGACTAAAATATATGGTGCATTCTCTTTTTACTTTTGCCCTCCTGTACATAAATGGTAACTGCTAATTTTTATTTTTAATTGAAACTCACATGATTACTAAATTCCAAAAATTGACTATTAAAATAATGAATCAAATGACATGATGAATATTTAGATAAAAATACTAGCAAACTTGCTCAGGGATAACCCTGAAGGTTTTAAATAGAATTGGAACAAATTGGTTAATTCTTAGAAAAAAAAAAAACCTTCAAAGTTCTAATTATATATTTTTTTTTAATCTAAAATCATTTATATAGAAATAACATCAATATATAACTATTACTCAGAAAAATTCAAGCAACAATAATACTTTGCCAAAAATACAAATATGTGGCAGAATACGTGTCATACATTTAAATACAAACAAATGAAAAAAATTACTGTATATAAATATCTAAGCTTTTGGAATAATTAATTAAGCTTAACTTTTATATGCATATACCCCATACAAGTGATAAATACTAAGTGCTATTCAGAAATACAAAAATAACATGTATGATATTGAGAATTATTTATTACAATTTGCAATTAAATTTGCACATTTTATACATTAATTAACAGGTTTGGTAAATGGAAACAATGGAAATTTGGAACAATGGTAAAGTTCATATAAAATTGACATGAAAAATTAAGAACAGTGAAATGAAAAGTGATGTTTAAATACATACGTTGCTTGTTTTTCCGAACTTTTTTTGACTGTTGCAATTCAGCTTTCTTGTCAACTATAGTTTGCTGAGCTTCTTTGATTCTTGTTTCTATAAAAGGATTAAGAAAATTATCTAATTTTATCAAATTGAAAAAAAATAAAATAAAAAAGATCATATTACATAACAGTTAAATGATAACTGTATTTGGTCATGTTGCCCCAGATTATGGTTTAGAGAAGGCATAATGAGCCTTTTCACATCTGCGTGCCAAATTTTTCAAAATTAAATAAATACATAAAAAATTATATGACAATGAATCAAAAAAATTAATTGATTATATGAAATAAGAATTAATCAAAATTGCTTAAAATTTTTTGCTTGCATGATTTACGGGTAATATTTAGTATTATATTATAAAAAAAAAAAAAAAAAAAAAAAAAAAGAAAGAAAGAAAGAAATTTTACCTTCCTTGCTGCATCTTAGATTCTAAATAATTATAAACAGACTCCTACTTAAGTATTTTTAAGAGAGTGCAAGCTGAATTGGTGTCAGCAGACAAGAGATTTTTGCTTGAGTTTTTGATATTTTATTTCTGAAAATAATGACTACCAAGAAAAATTCTCAAAATAGCAAGCACCATCTTCTTTAAATAGTTCTTCCAGTATGGAATTTAATTTCTAAAGTTGCTACAGTTGTATTATCAAATTTTTTTTTAAATTATAGCTGATAATATTTCTTTTTTGGATAGTCTCCTAATTTTCTGTTAATAATAATAATAATATATATATATATTAAGTAAGCACTAAGCAACCATTGTATTAGATTGGTATTCATTAAATTTATTTAATCTATATCACAATCAACTGAAACCATAAAATTTAGAGAAATTCAGCTAATCTAAATTCATACAATTTACCCTATTTCATTATATATTGGTTTAGAACTTGAATCTACAATGTGTCAAAAATGTCATGTGTGCCATATGTTTACCAAAGGTTCACCATTATTGGTTTAGGTTATAATAATTTTAAGTTTTTATTGCATGAGGGAAAAGTAATACATGAATCTTAATAATAATAATAATAATAATATATAATAGTACTAAGTGTATAACACTTCTGGAGTGCACTCATCCAGATCCAATAATCAGCCATTTAATTTTAATTTTCTGAAATTGGTGAAATAAAGAAAAGCTTCTTGATCAGAAAGAATTTTGGCAACTCAACATATTTTCTGACAACCTGTTTACTGTTTCATACTTTAAGTGTTTTTTCACAAATGTATGCAATTTATTAAATATAAAGAAACTATTTATCCATTTTTATAGAGAAACAGAAGTAATTTATGTATAAGAAATATTATATATATTTAAAAACAATATTTATAAATAAAAGAAAAAGTTCATCAGGTTTGTTTTGTTTTCATAGCTATTTATATGTTTTGGCAATATATCTCACTCGTTGAAGCCTGGATTGCACAAACTTTTCTTTTTAAAAAAATGCAAAGGACCCTAAAGTGGAAAAGTATTCAAATGTATAATTAATATTAATCAATTCATATATAAACAAAAATAAAAGTTCAGCATGTTTGTTTTTATAGCTTTTTATTACTTTGTTAAAATATCTCACTTTCTGAAGCCTGAATTGTGTCAAGCTTTTTAAAAGATTGCTTTATAATGAAAAAGTACCTAAATAAAAAAAATAAAAAATAAATAACCAATAACAAATTAAAACATTTTATTTCAAGATCAATGCATTGTTTTTATTTTAGATTTAATATAATATCTAGACACACGGCAGTGTGTCAGCCAAGTTCAAAAAGTAAAAGGCGATCCCCCGGCCGTGCGTTATATTACCCGAACCATTTCGAGCCACTTTTGACCCCTCAATAACTTAAATTCTATTTGACCTACACATTTACAATATTTTGTGTCGTGTAAGACCATCTTCTAATTTCCGAATCCTAATTTTTTTTTTAAAAATCTTTTACCGTTCACGAGAAATTGACGTCTGAAAATCACTGTTTTTACCACTGACTCACTCATAGAAATGTTTGACTACTTCCAGGTGACTTAGGAAGTTGAAATTTGGTGTGAAGGTAGGTTATTGGATCTATAAATAGGAAAAAATCAGAAATCACCATTAATTAAACATTAATGGTTGGTTAGAGGATAAATTATTGGATTACAATGAAAGTTTATGAGAATTGCACAAAATACCAGAAATAGTGCCAAGTTGGCATCACTTTTGGCGAGTATCAGGGCTAATCTCTGAAACTACCGAACCAATTTCAAAAGTAATGGTACCAAAATGATGGTATTCTCCCCGGTTCAAACATAGACTATATCTTACGTCTGTGCCACTAACCAAAAGTGGGTTCAGAAGCGAAAAACATTCTAAAAATGTGATTTTTGTTTTACTGAAGGGCCTAGAAGCACAAAATTTGGCATGTTAATTATTTATAAGATATAAATGATCGCTAATGACGTTTGCTAAAAAACATACAATTTAAATGAGTGAAAATCCGCGAAGAGCTTTCTAAAAAAGTTCGAAATACCAATTTTAAAATAAACTCAGCAAACAACAAACCGATCTTAAAAGTAATGATTTCAAAATGATGATGACAGGCTTTGCTCCAATATAGGCTATATCTTATGTCGATTACACTAACCCAAAGGAGATAAAAGGAAAAAAACATTCTAAAAATGTGATGTCTGTATATTAAGGGACTGGACTGGAAACATAAAGTTTGGCATTTTAGAGTTTATGGGAATTTTGCGAAATATCAAAAATGGTGCCAAGTTGGCGACACTGTTGGCGAGTATCGGGGCTAATCTCTGAAACCACCAAACCGATTTCAAAATTAATGATACCAAAATGATGGTATTCGCCCTGGTTCAAACATAGGCTATATTATATGCGTATATCATTAACCAAAAGAGGGTGAAGACATAAAACATTCTAAAAATGCAATTTTTGTGTTACTGAAGGACCTAGAACTATAAGATTTGGCATGTTAATTATTTATAAGATATAAATGATCTCTAAGGGCATTTGATAAAAAATACGGAATTCAAAAGGGGCGAAAATGTGCGAAAAGCGTTCTAAATTTTTATTTTTAAGCAATTTCAGCAAACAACAAACCGATCTTAAAAGTAATGATATCAAAATGATGGTGATAGTCCTTCCTCCAATATAGGCTATATCTTATGTCACTTCCACTAATCCAAAGGGGGTAAAAGAGCAAAAAGCGTTCTAAAAATGCGATGTCTGTAGGTTAAGGGCCTAAAAACATGAAATTTGGCATGTTCATTAATTATAAGATATAAATGATCATTAAGAACATTTGTTAACAAATACAAAATTTAAAAGGGGTAAAAATGCGCGAAAAGCATTCTAAAAACTTTCTAAATAGTAATATTTAAGCAATCTTGGGTAGTTAGCGAACCGATTTAAAGAAACAAAAAGATGCCAAAATGATGGCGACAGTCCTTGCTGTAACATAATTATTAGATAAATTACCAGATTGCAATGGGAATCTATGGGAATTTGGCAAAATACCAGAAATAGCGCCATGTTAGCATGACTTTTGGTGCGTAATTTTTGTCGTCCATATAGCGATATTTCGCCAAGTTGGCTGCAAACGTTTTTGGTTGACGAAATAATCAAGTAGTACCCAATCACGTAAAAGAAACATTCTTATTAGTGGAATTTGAAGGAACATAAGCAGTCCTAATGTTAAATTTTTAAAGTTGACTGAAAAAAACAGTGAATAAATGCAGGAAAAAGCTGAAAGATTAATTAATATTAAATAAAATTAATTTAACTAATTTAACCTATTTATTTCAAAAAGGAAACAAATACTTATTTGACAAAAATAATGATATCCTATCAAAAACATGAATGTGAAAAAATGACAAGTTCATTAAAGGTTTCGCTCATAAAAGAAAAGAAGTGATTTGACAAAAAATAATGATATCCTGTCAAAAACATGAATGTGAAAGAATGCCAAGTTCGTTAAAGGTTTCGCTAATAAAAGAAGTGAGATCTAACTGCAAACCAAGTTCTTTCGGAGCTCCTTAAATCATAACTCCTGTCATGCATAATATTATTCAATTGCTTAAAATGATTTATTATGTTACTTGTTATTCAATAGAGCGACTTGGCAAGTTTTCAGCTACCAACTTTAATCTTTGAGTCGGAGTACAACTTAATCTAGAATCTGATTGGCAAAGATCTAGTCAATCGAGTGTTCGAATAAGTATATTGAAGTTAAGGTACTGATACTGGTACTGATTAAGGTACTAACGAAGGGATCAACTTTAATTTTTGATCAACTAAATAGAAAAAATTGAATAAGAAAAAACTTGCCAAGTCGCTCTATTGAATAACAAGTAACATAACAAATCGTTTTAAGCAATTGAATAATATTATGCATGGCAGGAGTTATGATTTAAGGAGCTCCGAAAGAACTTGGTTTGCAGTTAGATCTCACTTCTTTTATTAGCGAAACCTTTAACGAACTTGGCATTCTTTCACATTCATGTTTTTGACAGGATATATATATATACCATATGATAACTTCAATTGAAATTAGGTTGACACCTTGACAGCTTAATATCTCATTTTATAAATTTAAACAAATACAACAGATTCATTCATAGTCAACAGCAAAAAATATTAAACCATTGAGGTAATCATTCACAAAATAAGTTTTTAACAATCAATGGACAATATTCTTATGATGTCATAGTAGGTAAAATCAAAATGGGTTCAAATACTGTTTGCAACCAGGATTGGGTTTTCTTTTCAATGTCAAAAACCAGTTATTTATGTGACAGTGCAGACATAAAAAACATGTTTTTACTGGTTTATTCCACCAAAACCCTATCATTTTTTACTTTTTCCAATTTATAATGTAACTGTAGCATACAATGCATTGTTAGATTGATTTTTCTTTGTTGTTCTTATTATTATTTATAATTACACTTCTTGAATTTATTTAAAAGAATAGCATTTCTTAAGTGGGTAAAATCTAAAAATGCAAAAGTAAAAACAAAGGACAATATTTTTCTTAATATCCACTAATATAGATTCTACTAACTACAATCGAAATTAATATTAAATAAGTGTCAATCCATGTGAAATCATCAAGAAAAAGAAAAAAATGTTGCTCAATATTTTTGATTTTATTAATTCTTTACCAGTTAATTTATTGTACTTTTAGGAGTCTAAAACAAGGATTTAAAAATTTTGAATTTTTTGAACCTTTTGAATTTTTTTTTTGGCATCCATTTTTACTTACCCATCATACGTAGTATAGGGTAAGTCTTGCAATCGTTTTGAAAATCGAAAATTTTTTTTTGACGGATTTACATGTTTTAGACACTGGAGATTTCGAAAAACATATTTTTAGAAAAAAAAATTTGCCGTCCGTCTGTCTGTCTGTAAACGCTCTATCTCATGAACAAATTGAGATAGAGACTTGAAATTTTGTATGTACTTAGTATGTAAGAATGGGATGAAGCCTATTGAATATCAGCAACCTCGATTATCCGGAACAATTTTTTCCGGATTCTTGAAAAATTTGTTCTGATGAAAGGTGTATAAAAATTTTTGAATTTTTTTATTTTAAGGGATGCATGTAAAAGGCAATAAAAAAACACAAATTTTGCATAAAGAACGAAGTCGATCGGATTATTAGTTGTCGAGATATTTGTAATCCTGTTTTCCACATTCTTCGATTTTTCATGATCCTGTATTTCATTCAAATTTCAATTCAGAGGTATATTTTAATTGAAAATGAGATGCTTAATCCGATGCAGCAAAGTGTTAGTTAATATGATTATTATTTTTGGAGTTATAAGGATGTTTCTTTTACGTAGTTTGGTACTTCTTGAGTAGTTTGGCGTTTTATATAATTTGTTGAAATTGGTGCATCAGCAATTCATTAATAGACTATTACTATGTGTATTAACAACATTTAAATTTAGTTTTGGAATTGAAATACATTGTATAAATAGTTTTCACATATTTTATTTTCATATGAATATAAATAATGGGTAAGTATTACTGTGGCCTCCAACGACTAGTTTTGTCATGTCACCAGCAGTTTTTCATGAAAATAGTACTTTACAGAATGCTTTATAACTTTTTTATTTCTAAGCGTATCAAAATGATTTAAAAACCATTATATTTAGTAAGGAATGAACTAAAGTTTCATAATAGGTATTTTTATGATAATGATTAAAAAAATTGCATAAAATAAGATTAAATGTATCATTTTTACAGTGAAAAATTCTTTTTTGACATAAAAATTTTAATAGAAGAAAGTAAAATTCACCTTTACATTTATTTTTCTGAATACATACCCTAATAAACTATTCTCAGAAGAAATATGAAACATTTAGAGATGCTCTTTTTTTTCTATAATTAGTCAAAGTTGGCATCTCAGCATCAAAATGCTAAATTTGAAGTTCAATATCTAAATAAGGACTGGCTAAAAAATTATGAAAGTTTAGCTGGATAACCTTGTTATGGATGTAAACATGTACTAAAAATAATATGAATGATATGTATGTGGTTTTAAAAATATGGAACTTTGAAATTGGCTTAAAAATACATTTGTTTACACGTTTTTTAAAAGAAAAACCACTCCTAAATGCATAATTTATTTATTATTTTTTTTATTATTTTAAATGCTACTGTTAAAGGTATAATACATGTTTTTTCTTACATAGAATACATAATAATTAAATCTACTTTACACTCATGTTACTTATACTAGCATGTTACTTACTGGAACCCAAACTGTATCATTTTTGGACAATTGAAAAGAAGTTGTTGGTCCATACAGTACAGATGAAAAAAAGTCAATAAACAGGTCATTGTTTTCTTCACTTAGCGCAAGAATTTTTCCAATCCACCACTTTTTATCATAAATGCACACTATATGATCATTTACTCTGAATGATAGCGAGCTTTTCCCAAATGTTTGAAATATTGTGATCATTATACTGTTCACATGTAGATGTTACTAAGCACCTGATAACACTCTCACTTAATGGTATAAATTGGTGATATGCTTGTGTACCAGGAATTTGTTGGCAGAACAACCTTTATGACAGAACACAACTGAGTTCTTTTAATGAGAAGCTAAATAAATTCTAGTAATGAACAAGTTAAAACATGATACAATTATTCACTATTCATTGAGTCGTCATAACTAAATAGGATAGAACAAGAAAAATTGGGTACTTACGTAATAACACTACCGCAGCAAAACTTGCGCTAATGCTCCAATAAAGAGCAATCTTGTTGTTCGCCCGTGCACAAAAATAATGGTGTCAAAAATGAGCAAAAAAAAAAGCACTAAAAGGCACTTAAAAGCACTAAAACACTAAAAAATAGCATCAAAACAAGGCAACAAGGAATCAAACAAGCAAAACAGAAAACAAGGCAACAAGGAATCTAAAAGATAAATGCAGTGGCGTTAATAAGTACCAAAAATTGTTTTCAATCACAAAATCAAGCATGCAACAGTTTAAGACATTATATGGGTGATTCTCAAAATAGGGGACAATTTATGTCTTTCGGCATACAAAAAAAATTGAGAGGTTTTCTATCATGTTTTTATATTTAGATATGTTTGTCTTAATATTATTCATTATTTGCACTCAGAATTACTCATTTTTTAGTTAAAAACACATTAAAATAACAGAATAATTGTTCAAAATGTCATTAACATGGATGTCCACAGCAGCAGTGCCTTGTGTATACTAGCATTTTTCATGAGTTAATATTATGTTTATAAAATAAAACAAATGTTATTCTTTCTTTAAACTAATCAAGGAGAGGAATTATCCAATAAATTTCTTTTTAAAAATAAAATTATAGTATATAAAAAAAGAATTAAAGTTTGTCCTCCATATTCTATTTTCAAAACAAGATCATACTATAACAGCTGGTTATTAATCAAAATTTCATTTTCACATATGACAATAGTTTGAAAATATAAGGTTTCTCCATGGCAACAAGTAGCCATTTTATCCCAGCCTCAAAATAGAAGCATGTATTGTATTTTAAGAATATAAGTTGAATATTAGGGGCGTACATCAATTGTATGTCATTAGAATGGATAATAATTTTGATGTTTATTTTATAGTTAAAATTTTTATTTTACTTATTTGCATAGAACTTTTGTGTTTTAAAAAGCCCCAGAAAGGACTATTGCATTGTGATTATATTATGGCTCATAATCTTATTTAAATTAAAATTTGTCATTAGCATGGACAAATATCAGTGTTATTAGCATGGTCTTTCTGTCCATGCTAAAGACTCCTATGTGCATAAATGTAACCAGTGCTTATATTGTATCCTTTATAAAGTTTAATTTTACATATAAATTTAGGTATTACATTTATTATCCCTAAAATATGCATTAAATCAGTCAGAAAATCACTAAGACAGCTTCTTACATTGTTAATGTCAGAATGTTGCTCATGTAAACAAAGTTTGTTCTTTGGTAATGTTTTTATTCTCCTTATATGTATATATGTAAAAATGGAAACCATTTGCTGAAAAGGAAGGCTAATAAATATAGAAAAAAAATATTTAAACAGGAAAAAAATAAAAATTTCTTAATATATTTATTCCATGCAATTTGTTTTGTCATTAGCATGGCTCAAAAAATACTAATTTTTTTTTTTTTTTAAGTTAATTTTTAAATATTTAGCTCTGCTGACTACACGTAAAGTATACCTAATACTATATTAACAACACCTATTTTTTTTCAGAAATTTTGCTAACAGTAATTTTTTTAAGATTTTACTTTTGAAATTGTCCCCTATTTTGAGAATCACCCATATATTTATATACTGAATAAATAAACAGCAAAAATGCAAATTTGTTTTAAATTATAAAATGAATATATTTATGCACTGGCACATTAAAAATAAACAGGACAGGATAAGAAAACTTGTTCTCAGTCATATAATTTAATAGAACAGAATTTGTAAATTTGTCCTTAATCATAAGATTAATACTCACATTCACTTAATCCTGGCTTAAAAATAAATGAAATATTAAGTTTGTGAGCATATAAATTAAGTTTTAATATAATTATATTTATGTAAAAAAGTTATTTATACTTTAGAAAGAGGCATCTGAAGAAATGAGCAGAATATATTATTCATTATGAGTTCTTCATGGAGTGGAAATATATGTAAACAAATGGATTTTCAAGCCAATTTCAAAGTTCCATATTTTTAAAACCACATACATATCACACATAATATTTTTGGTACATGTTTACATCCATAAGAAGGTTATCCTGCTAAATTTTCATAATTTTTAGCCAGTCCTTTTTTAGATATTGAACTTCAAATTTAGCA
The DNA here is from genome assembly GCA_964019185.1 of Maratus speculifer. Classification (NCBI taxonomy): domain Eukaryota; kingdom Metazoa; phylum Arthropoda; class Arachnida; order Araneae; family Salticidae; genus Maratus; species Maratus speculifer. The sequence continues at coordinate 252,833,088 of OZ025298.1, forward strand.
TTTTGATGCTGAGATGCCAACTTTGACTAATCCTTCTATAGTAAAAAAAAAGCTACCCTTAAAAGGAATGATTCCTGGAATGATGCTGATGTAGAAGATTTCTGGAACTAACGAATCCGGGTTGTACACTCCTTCCATGAGCCGAATAGACCTATCAGGAAAGGGCTCAGTCTATGCATTGCCGTATGGGTTACAATAAAGAGAGGAAAGGTTACCATCGCCAACAATCGCCAAGTTTGTCACCAACTTGGCGATATATCACCAAATTGGCGACCAAAATTTGTTGTCAAAAGTGACACCAACTTGGCGATAACTGTAATATTTCGCCAAATTTTTAATTTCTTTACAACACCAGTCGTTTGATACATCATTTGAGAGGTTTGCAACTGCTTATTCATATAATGGATGTCTTGTGTGTTATCCCCCACTCTGCTCCCCAGGGGGACACATTTTTAATTTCTTTACAACACCAGTCGTGTTGCACAAGATTTGAAAGGTCTGCAACTGCTTATTCATATTATGGATGTCTTGTGTGCCACCCCCACACTCTGCTCTCCCCAGGGGGGGTCACATTTTTAATTTCTTTACAACACCAGTTGTGTGACACATCATTTGAAAGGTCTGCAACTGTTTTTTCATTTTATGGATGTCTTGTGTGTCACCCCCACTCTGCCCCCCAGGGGGGCACATTTTAAATTTCTTACAACACCAGTCGTGTGACATATCATTTGAGAGGTCTGCAGCTGCTTATTCATATTATGGATGTCTTTTGTGTCGCTTCCAACTCTGCCCCTCCAGGGGGGCACATTTTTTATTTCTTTACAACACCAGTCGTGTGACACATCAGTTGAAAGGTCTGCAACTGCTTATTCATACCATGGGGTATTGGCGAGCGCAGCAAGCAGGGGAAGCCAATAATTTGGAATCGCGAAGCGATTACGCGGGGGGTTGGCGAGCATAGCGAGCAGGGGGGCGGCGCCCCCCTAGTTATAAAAAAAAATGGAGCATCTCTAAATGTTTCATATTTCTTCTGAGAATAGTTCATTTGGGTATGTATTCAGAAAAATAAATGTAAAGGTGAGTTTTACTTTCTTATATTAAAATTTTTATGTCAAAAAAGACAATTTTTCACTGTAAAAATGATACATTTAACCTTATTTTATGCAATTTTTTTAATCATTATCATAAAAATACCTATTATGAAAATTTAGTTCATTCATTACTAAATATAATGGTTTTTAAATCATTTTGATACACTTGAAAATAAAACAGTTATAAAGGATACTGTAAAGTACTATTTTCATGAAAAACCGCTTGTGACATGCAGACTTGTATAAAATCAAAAACTTTCTGCAAATTAATTTAATGTTGGCCGTAATTGGCATTTTTTGTGCAATTCATGGTCGTGATTGCGTTTTTTATGCGATTTATGAATGTAATTCCCATTTTTTGTATTTACCATAATTTGTTATTTTTATGCAATTCATGGACGTAATTTGCGTTTTTTGAGCTTTCTGTCGATGAAATTCACGTTTTTTGATCGATTTATTGACATAATTCGCGTTTTTATGAAATTTATGAACGTAATTCACTTTTTTGCACGATTCTTGGGCATAATTTGCGTTTTTTTGTAATTTATGGACATTATTCGCGTTTTTTTGCACGATTCATGGACGTAATTGGCATTTTCTGATTTATGGACGTAATTTGCATTTTTTGAGCAATTCATGAACTTAGTTCGCGTTTTTTATGCAATTCATGAATGCAATTCGCATTTATTATGCGATTTATGAACACAATTAGCTATTTTTATACGATTTATCGAAGTAATTTGTGTTTTTAGCTTTCTACAGACGAAATTCGCATTTTTTGAGCGATTTATGAATGTAATTTGCGCTTTACAACATGATTCATAGACGTAATTCGCGTTTTTCATACAATTTATAACATAATTCTCACTTTTTTGTCAGGATATATGCTCTGTGGTCTCATCACTGTACATGCTTGTGGAGATGACTTAAGTCTGGAGGAGCTCTATGTAACCTGTTTTACTTGCCTTTTGTTTCAAATATAAATGAACTTTTCCGTTGTTTAAATTCTATGATTTAGTCTTTCAGTTCTTCATATTTTTATTTACAATGGACGAGTGTTTCGGCTCACGGAGTCTTTTGTTTTGCTTTTGGCTCACTAGCTTTTCTCATATTTAGCCGGAAACTGCTTTAGTACAAGTGATCCCTAATAGATGGCATAAGCAGCTCTATTTGATCACGGTTGTTAGTGCTACTAATATGCATGACCGGAAGTGTACTGTGAGAACCGGCAGTAGGGGGAGCTGGTGACGCATGCGTAGAATCCTTTTTTCTGCCTGACTGAATCGTATATATACCGAGAGTTTGTTGACCTCAAGTGCAGTTGACGTTCTCCTTCATTTGAGAGATGTTGGTGGAGCTTGTTGTTAAAGTGCTGTTTTGAAAGACTTCATATTCCTTTGCTATGAGTTCGTTTGATACCCGGTGAAACATTTTTCCGTCCTTTATGACTTTTAAATTAAACAAGTTGCTGGTGGACTAGAGACTTTTAAAGACAGTCTTCCTTCTTTTTCTTGACTTCAGACTTAGTTGAAAGCATTTGAAAAGTTGAAAGTTCATTTACTTAGTTGAAAGCTGTGGCATATTTTAGTTTTTGCTGAACCTTGCTGGAGTGACTTATTGGGAAATGCTTGCGTAATTCAACAATAAGAACCGATACCTCTTTGACGTCCATATGATGTGGTTTAACTTTAAAAGTTTTTCATCATTTGTCAAGCCCGGTGTTTTTGTAAGACTCCAAAGGGAGTGGATGTTGGACTTGTTTTCTGAAGATATTATGGATGATGTTTTGGTTTCGCCAGTGACGTGCCTTTTCTGATAGCGGAGGTATTTAAAAATTAAATCTTTCAGGTTGCCATGTTTTCTCACATATAGTTTTATTTTATTTAGCATTGATTAAAAATTAAGTTTTCTGTTTAAGCGCCGGGGTAGATATACTTTATTATTATGAAATGTCTTTTGCTTAGGTTATATATTGTTAATACAATTAAATGGTTTAAGTCAACTATTGTTATTGAAATGAAAGAATTAATTGACAATGTTTAAATGAGATTTTAATTATATTTTATATAAATTTATATTAAATTGTTGACTATATATAGATACATTTTATTTTTGTTTTTAAATAAATATATTTTGCTTAATTTAATTTGTTGTCTTTACTTTTTCCACCACTACATATTTTTTTACAGGTTTAATCAATAGATTAATACTTTAATACAGTTTCTAATTTGCAATAGCATTATTTTAAATCAACCGTATTTGTGTTAGGCTCTGTCGGAAGGTCAGCTTATGTTTAACTTTTCATTGTGTGAATTAAACTCTGCTTATAGATTGGATATTACTAATTTAATGTTCAACATTTTTTACACGATTCATGGACGTGATTCGCGTTTTGAGCGATTCATGGACGCAATTTGCATTTTTTGAGCGATTCATGGATGTAGTTCGCGTTTTCTATGCAATTCATGCTTGTAATTCACATTGTTTACATGATTCATGCTTGAAATTCATAATTTTTACGCGATTCATGGATGGAATTTACGCTTTGGACAAAATTCACATTTTTCGCGCAGTATTTTGTCGAAATATTGTTTTTTTTTTTTTTTTTTACACGATTTTTTGTTGAGATGCACGTTCTTTACACAAGTATTTGCCGAAATGCATGTTTTTACGTGATTTTTTATTAAATTTCACGGTTTTTTTCGAGGTTTTTTGACAACATTTGCATTAAAAGTAAATAATTTGTTCATAAAATTGAGAGAATATTTTTATTTTTTGGTACTAAAAAAAAATAAATAAATAAAATAAAATAAATAAAAAAGCAAAAATTGTTTTCTTAAAATTTTCTGCGCACGGCGTGCATGCGTGTGTCTATATTATACAACTCTGGTGACATGACAAAAAAATAGATGCCAAAAAAATTCAAAAGGTTTAAAAATTTTTAAATACTTGTTTTAGACTCCTAAAAGTACAATAAATTAACTGGTAAAGAATTAAAAAAAATCAAAAATATTGAGCAACATGGTCTGGATGATTTCACATGGACTGACCCATAAGGTAATGTTATGATAATTATTAAATAACATTTAATATATATTTTAATAAAATTAAATATATTAAAATTATCAGAGTTTCCCCCAGGTTTAAAAAAGGGCAGGGCGCTACTGTTCTGAAAAGGGCACTTTTTACATTTTTAAGGGCACTTTTTCATTTTTAAGGGCACTTTTATAGAGTTGAATCTAGAATCTAGCGGTTCAAAAAGTCGTGAAAAAAAAGAAATTTCATCAAAAAAAAAAAAAAAAAAAAAAAAAGGTATATTTTGTTTAAAAAATCAGGAAAAAACGGCAAATTTCATAAAAAAAATTACGAAAAAACGGCAAATTTTATTAAAAGATCGCATAAACAGCAGTTTTTGCTAAAAGATATCAAAAAAGGCATAATTTGCTAAAAAATTGCAAAAAAACGACAAATCTTGTGAATATAGAGAAAAAACGGAACTTCTCACAGAATTTTCCGTTTTATTGCGATTTTAGGATGAAATTTGCCGTTTTTTCGCAAATCTTTTGACGAAATCTGCCGTTTTATCGCTATTTTTTGACAAAAGTTGCCGTTTTTTGCGACTCATTTGACAAAATTTTCCGTTTTATTGCGATTTTCGGAAGAAATGTCTCGTTTTTCCATGATCTTTTGAGGAAATCTACTGTTTTGTGAAATTTTGTGACGAAATTAGCCTTTTTTGCGAATTTTGCCGGAAATTAGAAGTTATTTTTTGCGTTCCGTTGCCGATTTTTCGCGTAATTTACGCGCTATAGTACGTTCGGATCATCACTGGAGGGCTGCGTTTTTTCAAATGTGGGCAAGCAGGGCGCTATTTTTTTAATGAATGACAAGAGGGGTGCTAATTTTTGGATGAGGGGCAAGAGGGGCGCTATTTTTTAAACTAAAGGGCAGGAGGGGCGGAGCGCCCCCTGAAACCCTCTGGGGGAAACTCTGATTATTTTCGTGATGTAAAAAATGCAGTTATGTGGTAAAACAGTAGATGTTAAGCATGAACTGGTCATTAAATAAATTTAAATATTCTCAGACATAATATTTTAAAATGCATATTTTACGTATTTCATACATGCAGTTATGGTGATTTTCATTTTCACTTAAATAAACAGAATCTTAAAATTTTAAATTAATAAAATTTTTAAACAAACCTGTAGAATTGATTTCAAGTAAAAACTCAAAATTTAACACATAACAAAACAATATTTAATGCAAATATACATGAACTTTATAGACCATTCCAGTATGTACCTAAAATTTTAAATTAAAGCTACAAAAAAAAAAAAAAAAAAAAAAAAAAAAAAAAGCAAGAAACCGTTTATTCTAATTTAAAACTTTTATTGAATTAAAATTTTCATTCATGAAAGTATTTTTCATTTGTAGAAAATGACATTTTTAATAATCCAGTTCACTATTTCAAAGCATATGGTTACATGTCACTAATTTTGCACACTTTTCACTCCCTAAACAATTTCTGAGCTTTGAGTAAATATCACTAAAATTTGAAAAACAAAAAAAATTCAATGGAAGCTGAACTAGCAGGACAAGACAAAAGTTGTAAAATTAAATTGCTAAATTGATTGCCTATACAATCTTATGTAAAATAATCACATTTTCAAATGCCTTGCCACCACACATAAGAATTTAAATTTTGATCTCTAGCTTTAAAATATGAAACTGGAAATGGTGTTTTTTCAGCTTGAAATGTTATTATTAAATGGAAACAATCAGGCTTGTGTGCATATGTTTTAAATATAATAGGTTGTTGTAACCTGTTAGCTGTGCAAGTGTGGAAGGATATAGCCTGTTAAAGTAACTACATTTCCCATCCTTATTTCACAATAAATATATGAAAAGAGAAAATAACAATTTCTTTATTTTCTACAATTGTGATCAATACCATTTTTAAAGGGTCCCTTTATAAAATACCATTTCACAAAAAGGTTCCTTTGCACAAAATTACAGTGACTGCACAGAAGCAAATTCTTCTTGTTAGGTTTGATTGAAATGTGTATTTTTCTAACAGAGTTCATTCTAGATGTTTTTCACAGGGCACGCCGCCCTGTGAAAAACACCAGCCAGTGCAGGCGCCCCGCCTGCCCTTCTCTATAAAATTTGCCGCCCCGGTGGCCCCATCGTCTGAAAACCCCGCCCCGTCAGCCCTTTCACTCGGAAAATCAACCAGGAGAGAAAAAAAAAAAAACGCCCTTTTAAGTTAATTTCATTGCTTATTTCAAACCAACTCTAAACTATTTGTAAACATTATGTAACCCGATAGCTCCATTCCTAATCTGTCCCTTTATACACCTGCCCCCACCCCCACTAACCAAACCCCAACCTCTTTATATACAAACACCAATTACTTTCAGTAAAACTGACATCAACACTGTCATAAATTTTTCTTTGTCTGTCCTGTAAAGTGTCTCGACTACCGTGAAAATTTGCCGAAATAAGAAAAAAAGAAAAAGGAAAGATCCCCAGAAGTGGATGACCCGAGACTTCAGAAAATGACCGTAAACACATACACTTTGTCCATAGTAGTGATTTATAGAGTGAAAGAGATGCACACACAATACTCTGAGAAATTCACAGGAATGAATAATTTCTTTCCTCAGTTTTTAATATTGCAGCCTGGTATCGACTGCTAGAATCAAAGCCCAAAACTCCCAAAAGATTAGTCATCTATATATTTCTTTGCACTGAAACAAAAGAAAACTTCAAAGAAAAAGGCGAAGAGAAATATTAAAATATTATGTCATATCAATGAAAGAAGTAAAAACTGGCCGTTTTGTCATAAACGTAAATGATTTTCTATTAATTTTAAAAGTTATTCCTCAATCTCTGATGCCTGAAATAGTCAAACATGCATATGAATAAACAAGGGCAGTACGCAAACCCGGCCTTCTTGAATTGACCTGAATGAAAGAAATAATTTAATATCTCACTTTTTTTTTGGGGGGGGGGGGTCGGAGGGGTTAAATAAAAATAATTTATTCTACTACATTGGAATCTTTCTATACTGCGAAAACTAGGTGCTAACCTTTCTCTTCATACTAATATTTTTTTTCTTTCTTTTATTAGGAAAAAGCTTTTAGTTTCGTTTGAAGATCTTCTATAATCAATTTGGTTTTAGCATTGTATTTGCCGCGTCACACTTCCGCTTTATTGCCGCTACCGATTGTATGCTACACTAACTTTATGAAGTCTACTCTATTTTCTTACATTTCCAACTTTGATTCATCGAAAATTCATTCATTTTATCTTGCTTCACTATAAAAGGTTGATTTTTACTATCAGAAATAATTGCCCCTCATTTCATTTCAGATAATGACTCACAATACCGGATATTATTTAAGAGTCTTAGTTGGTGGTTTTATAATGTAAACACATCGCGAAAGAAACGCAAGATATCAAGTGCATTGAAAGCTAAATGGTTTCTATTTTCATCCTTTATCTTCTTCCTTAGTAAAAGTCTGTGTCCCGAATCAAATTAGCTGGACTAAGTATTTTATTCAAATAAGTTTCGTTTTCAGCTTATTAATTTTGTTTCAATTTAAAATTCATATTATTTTTATTCCATAAGTCAAGCAGCAAAATGATCGTACGATCTGCTCTTGCGGCTTGCCGTAATGATTCTATACTATATTATTAATTTTTTTCTCCCTTTTTCTTCTTCTTTTTTTTTTTTTTTTTTTTTTTTTTTCAAAAGGAATATTTTACAAGAGCAATTTTGCTATTGGAAGTCTCTTCTTTTAAATATAAAAATGATCCTACGAATGTATCAACCAATTTGCGTTGCTAAGTACAGAAAAAAAACTGCTGAGTTGTAAAAAAAAAGAAAAACAATTTTTTTTTTCATCACTGTTAGAAAGAAAAAAAAAAAATCCACATCTCCTATGTAAGTTGACCAATTTCTTTCAAATTTTCAGCAAGTTGAAATGATAATAAGTTAGGCAGTGTGATAATTTTTTGTTAAAATATAACCAGTTTTTAGAAAATTACAATGCCTGCAAAAAATTTCCACTATACAGAAACTGCGAAGAAAGAGTTGTTTATGAACCTTGCTAAGTGAAATCGGAAATCTACTGTTGTTTACTCAATCAGATCACCAAAACTTTGGATGGATAATGTTTTGCTGTGCAGAAAGGAACCATGACTAGATTCTTTTTTATTTATTTTTTCTCTTTTTAATTAAGAGGTGATTTTGAGTAAAAAAAATATTTTCTGAAAGTTACAGCAATTTTTCTGAAATGTTGCAACAGAGTCTGGGGGGGAGGGGGCATACACTCTCGGCACAACGGTTTTTTTCTTGTTTTGTTTTTTTCTCGCGATCCTTTGACAAAATTTAGAGTTTTTAAAAGATTTTTGATAAAATTTGTTTTTTTTTTCCATGTAATTTGAGATTTTTTTAAAAAGAAATTAGTATTTGTTTCATGAACTATGGATGAAATTTGCGATTTTTCACGATAGTTTGATCCCGTTTTTTCCGCGATTCTTTGACGATATTAGCAATTTTTCTTTGAACGATTGACTATTTGTCGAATATCGCGATGGATTTTATATTCAAATTTTCGGGATTTTTTTTTTGTTTTTTGATAATTATTGCCTTATTTTTTCAGAAAAATTGGAACAGAATCACTCCTTAACTAAAGGAGTATAAAAACTTGTATTTAGCTTTCATAAACAAAAAAATCTCAAATTTACTTCTTTTTACATCAGATAGCTTCCTTTTTTACTTTTTTTTTTCTATTAAAATATCTGTTTTAATATTAGCATTCTTTTGTATTGAAAATGTGTTCTTGACATAACTCATGCCCACACCCTTTTTTTTGTGGGGGGGGGGGGGGTAGTAGATTTTTTTTTTACAGATACAAAAAATGATCTGAAATCTGGAATCACCGAGATCCGGGGGGGGGGGGGGGGGGGGGAGGTTTCCGGATTTTGGACTTTGTACTTATAAGCAAATCAGTCGAGTTTTGTTAAAACCTAAAAATTCTACTTAAACTTTTTCTTTTAGTGGTCTTTGTCGAAAAATGGAAAACACTACTTGGTTTTACACTTTTATAGTTAGAGCATCACTGCACTTATAAGTTAAAAACAATTAAAAAAAATTATTTGAAAGTAGTTAGTTAGAATTTGAGAACAGTCTTAAGAAAAATGCCAGTACGACAAAGTAAAAATAAAATTTCAAACGGAGCCGTTAAAAAAATAAAGGATTCGGGGCCAGCTGATAAAAAAAAAAATTCCACATCAGTAATTTTATTTAATAACTTCATTTGAAAATAATAGAATTGAGATTTTTCTGTCAATCAGTTGTTTTAATTTTTGAAAACAAGGACCAAAATTAAGTGTCTGAAAGATTTTATGGATGCAAAGTAAGCAAAATAAGTGTAAACTACGCTGTCTTGATTTTATTGCTATTCGAAGAGAAATCATACAAAAAGTACTGTAAAATAGTAGGACAATCCCTTGTTCTTCCCCACTGAGAGGCTCTTTCTGAATAACAAAAATATTTCCCACACACTCACCCGAAATTGACGTTTCCCCTTCTCCCTCCCCCTTTTTAAGTACACAAAATATAAACCATTTAAAACTCTTTAATTTAAATTATTTTCTTTTATTTAAAATCTTTAATAAAATAAATAAAAAACATTTGATTCAATAGCTGCTTAAAGGGAAAAAAACTTTCTTTTCTTTTGATTCTTACGTCATCAAGTCAAAAATCTTTCAAAGTCTTTTTTCTTCTTCTTTAATTGTTGCTTCATTTTGCTATAACAATGAAAAATCGATCATGTAATTCCCCCCCCCTCCCCCATCCATGATTGAATATTCCTCTGCTCCTCTACCTAACATACAAAATTTGAAAAATTTAAAACTCTTATTATTATTGTCTTATTTGTAAATCTTTAGTAATTGATCAGTCATCTAATAAACTGCCCCCCCCCCTTCTCAAGAAAATATACTACTTTTCCTCTCAGTTTCTACTAATTTGTAAAAAATCATGTTAATTCAGAAAATAAACAACTGTTAGTTTTTTTTTTTTTTTTTTTTTTTTCAAAAAATAAATAACAATACGGTAGGGGAAAAAATGTAAGCTTGGCTTATAGAAGGAAAAGGAAAGGAAGGTGGGACTGGGGGAAATATAAAATTCTAGAAAGGGAAATTAATATGATTATTTTATATTGTCACTGCAATGTGTGAGGGGAGAGGGTAAAGGGGGAGAAGAAAATACTTTTTTAGGGATGGGGGAAGTTCGATTAGTTGATTATTTATAATTACATTAATGTGCCCCTTTTTTTTCATCGTGCCTTTTTATGGCAAAGTGCGCCCTGCCTGCCCTTGATCCTAGAGTGAACTCTGTTTCTAACAAATCAAATTAAAGAAAACTTCAGCAGGGGTCACTTTGAAAAAAGCAAATATTAATAAATGTTTAGTTTAGATTTGATCAACTGTCCTCAGACCTTTACTAACAAATTTTCTTCTTTAAAAAAATACAATAAATTTCACAAATAGGAACCGAAATGCAAAATCTTCCAGCAACCTCTGTATCGGATTCTAAAAATTTGCATTTTTCATAGGACATAACTTACCTATTTCAGTATATAATTCTTTGTAATGTAAAATTTCAGCTTCATTAACTTCTTGAGCTTGCTCAGATTTCATCATTAAGAACTCACAATTAGCCAATGCTGTCAACAATCTTTCATAGCCTATGATCCTAAAAACCATAAGTGATATAAAAATAAATAAAAATCTACATACTAAACTAAAAATAAATAAATAATTTATCAATTTTCATATGAAATATTTACAACAAAACTTGGCTAATAGATTTGGATTACACTATGGACCTTTCCATGAAAAAGAGACAAAATGTCATGCACATAAAACTTTTATAAATACTCATATCTGTTAACTTATAAATTATTAGAATGCAAACTATACATTAAAATAATAATAATAAATCTGATTTTCACATTACCGTAGGTGTTTTAACATGAGGATACAATATTACACAGCAAAATGTAGAAAATTTGTTCCACACATAATGTGAAATGGCTCTTTAATAGGTTTAAAAATTTCTATATTTTAAATCCTAGGCCCAAATAAGCTGCCTGTTTTTAAGAGGTTTGAAAATATCCACATTTTAAACCTTAAACCTAAATTATCTGTCTGTTTCTGAGCCATTCAATTAATGTATCGTTTCAATGAATGATAAAATGTTCTGTCTGACTGGCCAATTATAATTTTAGATATTTTGTTAAATATCGAGAAAAACACATAAGGAATTATCCCAAAATTTTAAGTATGTAAACAGAACAGTACAGGTCATACATTTCGGCGAATTCATTTGCAAGTCGAAAATCCGACTTGCAAATGACATCAACATGGAGGTAAAAAAGAATGGTACTACTTCGACCAGTTTCCCCAAATCACCAAACTAATAGCCAAATTTTGCATGTTGACATAATTTTTATTTTAAATAACGAAAGAACAAATAAATTAGTAAAACATTAATAAAAATACAAATAAAAAGTTGAAATAAAAATCACTTAATGATGTTATAAACACGTATTTCGCATCTAATATCATTGAATGTGACATTCATGGTCAACTATTATTGGCATTTAATCTTGTAATTTGGCGATAGTTTTTTGGTCAACGGGATAACTAAGTAGTACCAAAAGAATAAAAGAGGAATCCTGACTGATAGCTGACCGATTAACATGATGTGGAGGTAATGAAGAATGTCGGATTGCCACTTTCCTATATTGCTATTAAACTAGTCTAAGTTTAAGAACAAAAACTAAAGAATTATGGCAGTATAACAGCAGGGCTTGAATTTCGGGGCGGGATGGCGGGATTTGCGACCAAAATTTTGAAATCCCGCTCAAAAGAATAACGTGGACGGGAGGCTCCCGCCCAAAAAATTTTGCATTTTGAAACTCTGATCAACTCTCATGACCGCTTTGCGAATTTTGTGATATTTTCGTGCGACTGATCGACATATTTTGTGAGTTTTTTATTGCGAAAGATCATTGAAATCACAATTTTTTTCCGCGATCGATTGAGGAGTTTCGTTCTATTTTCCGCGGCAAAAAAAGGTGATTCTATTCCAAATTTTAAAAATATAACGCATTTAATTCCAAAAATTATGAAACAGTGATGCCGCGGACGTGCTATAGCGCATAAATTACGTAAAAAATAAGAGATGACACACAAAAAACAGCTATTATGCGTCCAACATTGCACATGATTTCGTAAAGGTTTGCGAAAAAAACGGCAAATATTATTAAAAGATCGTAAAAAGAGAGTAATTTATTGCAAATTTGCATCAAAAAAGTAGCGAAAAAACATCAAATTTCATCCAAAAAACGACAAATTTCGACAAAGGATTCACTATAAACGACAAATTTCTCCAAAAAATCGCAAAAAATGGCAATTTTCGTCAAAAAATCATAATAAAACGGCAGATTTCATCAAAAGATCGCGAAAAAACGGCAAATTTTCTCAAAAGATTCGCAAAAAAACGGAAAATTTCGTGAAAAAATCCCAAAATCACGGCAGATTTCCTGAAAAGATAGTAAAAAAATTACAGATTTCATTAAAAGATAGCTAAAAAATGCAAATTTCATCAAAGGGAACCCCTTCCCCCAAAAAATAATATTGCTGAGTGTGCATTTTTCTGTTCAACAAGCTAATTTTCCTGTTTCAATTTATTTTTTGATTTATTTATTTGCAGCTGTAAAATTTGTTTCTGACAGCTTCAGACCTTTCTGAGTGTATGCAATTCCTGAAAGTAGCCATTCATTAAACAAAAAGTACGCCTTTACATAGCAAAAACATTATTTTTTTAAGAAAAAGTCTTTTTCGATAGATTTGCTGCTTTTTAAAAGAAATGCGAACAATAGTGATACTTCTTATCTTCTACACTCAAATAAGCATTATTTTGTAATTAAATTTGTATCTTGCACATTTAATATACAGAAAAATAGTATTGGTTTTAATTATAGCAATTAATTATAAATTTATAAACTATAAATATAATTTTTTAATTAATTAGAAGTTTTATTAATTATTATTAAAACAATAAGTAGCATTAATTATTATTAAAACAATAATTAGATCTGTAACAAAAATAATTAGCACCGGGAAAGACTTAATCACCAGTGAAAACTAGATAGTAAAAAAAGTTTTTTTTTTATATACATTTTGCATTATTATTCTGAATTGTTAATAAAAATTGCTTCAGTGATATTTTGTCATGTCTGTATTCTGGTAATTCCTTAAATAGCACATAAAATAACAGCTGGTTTTAAACATTTTTTTCTCCCTCCCAAACAGCTAAACTCCCCTCCAATTATAAATGTTGGTAGGGAGACTCCCCTCCTTCAAAAAATTGAATTTCAAGTCCTGAACAGTATTTATTTTCAAAACAAAATAGGCTAAATTATTTTTTAAAAATGGCAAAAGTTGAAATATAATATGAATATTAATCATAATCCTATTTCCTTTTAATTTTCAGAATAATGACAACAATTTTTGATTATTTTCTATTCGGTTTAACGCTCTAGGGTCAAACAGTCTACTTACACTTCTTCAGGAGATTCATCTTTAGCATCATTCCATTTAAAAAAAGTACGAAGAAGAATATTTATGCGCCTATCATCTCCCATGCCCTCTCCATCCATCAAAAGCTTGCGACGAAAAACTTCATCTACAATAACAGAGACATACGTAAAATTAACGGCGGTCCATGTACAAATGGGGGAAAATTTTGGAGAAAAACAGATTGAACATACCATCACTAACTTGAATAGGAGTCTGAGCTGAACTAGCCATTTTAGAACTCGTGAATGAGGTGCACAAAATAAAATCGTAAACAAAAACTCGCTAGTTGGATGATTGGTTGGTGGATAACACATATTGATTACAAGATTACAAGCTAGTAAGTTTTTTTGGCTGTGATCCAGTTTGATTCGAAACAAGATAGATGAATCAGAAGCCTGAATTTTTTTAAAACAGCCAAAAATTCAGGCTCGTTTTCCACATGGAAGAAGGAAATATATTCTTTGTTCTAATTTATATTCCTTGTTCCATGGTTTTCCATGGCACTTTCGTAATTCGTTCGATTAAATTCTTCAACCTCCATCGAATGTATATATCACATGGTTTTGTTTGTGTTTACCAAAATTCTCAAAACCGAATGCGTTTGCATGGAATATGATAATCTTATAAATAATATTAAATGCATGAAAATATATATCCAGCTTTAAAGAATTGAACTGTTAGTCTGTTCATTTATCAAGTAATGGATTAAAATATCCAAACTTTTAAAAATTTCATAGACATGGAAGCTATTAAGAGTGAAAAGTATTACATGGATGTTCAGCTGTAATTTATTTTTGTATATATATTTATTTATGATTTTGTAACTATGACAGCTGCAAAAATAAAATGCACTAAAGTTTTCTTTTGAATTTTTTGTTAATTTCAAAAACACTAACCCTCTGTTTAAGGTTTTTTTTTTAATCTACCTCCAAGCAACTTCATTTATATTGTAAATGCTAAAAAATGAATTTCGTTGGAGCTGTGAGAATTGTAAAGATTAGAATACATATAATAAAAAAGGGTACTTACGCATTAACGCCACCCCAGCATAAGTTGTGCTTATGCGCCAATAAAGAGCAGTCTCGTTGTTCGCACACGCACACAGTTATCTTTTGGATTCCTTGTTGTTTGCTGATATTTTACGCCATTTCTTGTGCTTTTGTAATGTTTTAGTGCCTTTTTAATGTTTTTTTTTCATTTTTATGACACTATACTATTTTTTTCTGCACCTGCGAACAATAAAATTCACCTTTATTGACGCATTATCGCAACATCTACTGCGGTGGCGTTAATACGTAAGTATCTAAAAAAAGTCACATACGATTGTTTATAATATCTCATTTATATATTTTTATAGAAAATAATGCTCTAACCCCACTCTCCCAAATTTCTGCTGAATGATTCTTTACTTCCTATTCAATAAACTTAGAAAATATAAAATTATCGGAAGAGCAGACAAGGTATTATCTTGTCAATCACTTTAATCAACTTATATTTTTTAATTCATTGATTAAAATCATGGTAAATTCTAATTTTTAGAATGATTGAGAAGAAAATATGATGAACATAAACATCTCAGATGAACATAATTTATTATTTTGCAGATATTTTTCTTACTGATTAAATAAAACCAGCTTAGAAAAATATTATACTGAGTTTCCCCCAGAGTGTTTTAGGGGAGCGCTCCGCCCCTCCTGCCCTTTAGTTTATAAAATAGCGCCCCTCATTCAAAAATTAGCGCCCCTCTTGCCCCTCATCTCAAAACTAGCGCCCTTCTTGCCCCACATTTGAAAAAATGCAGCTCTTCAGTGATGATGCAGACATTCTGTAGAGTGAAAACTACGCAAAAAATCTGCGACGGAATGCAAAAAATAGCTTTTACGCGTCCCGTGGGACGCGTAATTTCGTCAAAGAATCGTGAAAAAACGGCAAATTTCGCTAAAAAATCGCGAAATAACAATTCCGGCTAGATTCACAAAAAAATGGCGAATTTCGTCACAAAATCTCGAAAAAGCGGTAGATATCCCCCAAAAAAATCGAGAAAAAACGATAAATTTCATCAAAAATCATGATAAAACGTAAAATTTTGTCAAACGATTCGCGAGAAAGGGAAAATTTTGCCGAAAGATCACGAAAAAAGGCAACTTTCGTCAAAAAATCACGATAAAACGGCAGATTTCATTAAAATATTTGCGAAAAATAGCAAATTTCGTTCAAAAATCGCAATAAAAAGGAAAATTCTGTCAAGATTTGCAAAAAATGGCAATTTTTGCCAAAATTTTTTGAAAAAACGCAAAAATCCTCAAAATATCCCTGAAAAACGGTAGATGTCGTCAAAAGATCGCAAAAAAATGCAAATTTTGTCGAAGGGGCACAAAAGTTAAACGGCATACGTAGTATATGACTCGTTAAAATCATCCTAAAAATGATGTTTATTATTATTAAGATTTAAATATAGAATTTATTTATACGTCTTTAAAGTTTGAGTCTGAGAAAAAAAGAGGGGGTGATTCCACTCCCGTTACGAACTATGCGCTATTTTTTTCACGCCTCTTTTTTGAAATTTGCGTTTTTTAGTGTTTAAAAGTGACAAAATTGGCAGTTTTTAGGCATCTTTTGAAGAAATTGGCAAATTTTTGTCATTTTTTAACAAAATTTGCCATTTTTTTCGATTTGTTCATGAAATTTGTTGTTTTTTCGTGATTTTTTAGCAAAATCAGCCGTTTTTTCACAATATTTTAACAAAACCTGCTGCTTTTTGCAATCTTTTAACAAAATCGGCCGTTTAACAAAATTTAACTTTTTGACAAAATTTTTGGATTTTTTTCTGGATTGTTTGATGAAATTTCTGTATTTCCACGATTTTTTGAACCGCTAGATTCTAGATTCAACTCTATGAAAGTGCCCTTAAAAATCAAAAAACTGCCCTGAAAAATGTAAAAAGTGCCCTTTTCAGAACAGTAGCGCCCTGCCCCTTTTTAAACCTGGGGGAAACTCTGTATTATATGTTTGCATATTATATTTAATTCTTTTGACTTGGCAAAATTTCATCACGTATTAAAACATTTTATTTAAAACATATGGTAGATCTTATTGGTAATGGGCACTCTTAAGGAATCTATTTTTAAATTATTTTTTTAATAATTATTAGGGATGAAACAAATAGTGATTTGGCAGAATAACCAGATATTCAGCATGAATATGCTAGAAAGTAGCCAAGATTAGAGCGAAAAAAGTTGCAAGAGGTGAATTTTTTTTTTAATCCAGAATTTATTTGGCAAAAAGGGTATTTAGTAAAATTTTGCATTTTTATTTTATGTACTTCCACCATCTGGGATAGTGCGTTTTTGTGTAGTGTCTCTTGGAGCATGTTGCTCCAGGAGATTGAAAATCACACCAAGAAGGAGAATAAACTGTGATCCCACCAAGATATCTTTCACTATTCAGCAAGATTTTAGTATAAATATTTGGCTGAAACATTCAGTCAACAAGCCTTCAATATTCGGTAAAAGGACCAAATATTGAATATTCGTGCCATGCTTAATAATTATTGTATTTCAGTTTTTCAATATTAGGGGAAAATAGGGATACTTGAGCCACTTTTTAAATTTAAATTTTTTATAATTTTTTAGAACAAAATAAAATATTGCAAATGAAAATTTGATATTTTTTCTTCAACTGAAAACCACTTTCAATTAATTTTGAACTATTTTCACTTACATATCAAACTACTCTTTTGCATGTGAGATGATGTCATCAGCAATTTTGCAAAACATGGTAGCGGATTTCATTGTTCACATTAGAGAGACTGAGCAGATTTTAAGTCTTCTACTCTCTCTATATATTTTTTGTAGGCAGAGAAAGCCTTTTCCTCCTCCCTCCCCTCTCATCATTTACTTCTTAGGAGTGATGTTAAGCACATCATTTAAACGTAAAGGTACAGAAAGGATGCATAGATAAAATTATGATGTTTTCTTCAGGATGCATAATTTTTCCTTGAAAGATTGCAAAAGATATACATATTTTGTATTAAATTGAATCTGTGTTAATTTAAAATTAAAGATCCAATTTTTTGGAAATGTATCAGTCCTAAGGATTTCAAAAGCATAGCAACATCACTACTAAGTGTGAATTCTGCTGATCATCATATTGTTTTTTACATGCATATTATATGATGATTAAAGTAAAAATATAAAAAATGGTTTTTGAAACTCTTGTTGGAACAAACCATTTATTTTTATTTACTTTAATTAATAAACTTCTTGTTTTGTATTCTATTTTTTTTTTTTTTTTTTCTATTTGTAAATACTATTTTTAAAAATATTTAAGAGCTATCTTATCTACCTTATGAGTCTGATATTGCATTCATTTTTGCTTCTGAAAAAAACAAAAAAAAACATTAGACATTGATTTTGTTAATTAGTGTATTTATTCTAGGGATTTTGGTGAAGAATATGATAATGAAGGAATTGATATGACTGCGAAAATGTTCAAATATGCAATTAGTTTTGCATTAAATGCTTTATATGGAGAAGTAAGTTTAAATTTTTATAAATGCAATTATTATTCAAGTTTTTTATTGTAGCAAATATTAATTTTATTTTACATAATTAATTTCAGTAAATTTCCAAATTCAATGTTATATACTTGCATAAATGCTTTTCCTTGGACAATGGATAAAAATCAAGGCTGTAATTTAAAATTTAAAATAATCAATCAAAGTATTTATTTGTTGACAATATCACAGGGTTGGCAAGTTTTTGACAGTGTGTGGTTTTATTCGGTTTAAACCGTCATGTCAAAAACCTTGTCAGAAACCTCAAATACTACACTGATCTGTAAAATTTCACATTAAATATCTGTCATACATATATAACATTAGATGTAATATAAAAAATTCACTGTTACTGTAAATTATATTATCATTTCCAGAAGAAAAAAAAAATCATAAATCCAAAAATTTGAAACCCAGAACTTGCTCAACTAGCAATGCTCCTGCTGTCAACCCTTCTAGCTCAGAATAAATTGAGAGAGTATTTTCTAACTTTGGCTTCATACACTCTAAACTTAGAAATCGTTTGGGTGTAAATAAATATGTTAAATTGGTTATGTGCTATAAGATGTCGTGGGGTAAAATTGAACCAGATTATTAACTACAAAATCATTTTCTTCTGTTTGAACATTCTAAAAAACAAAACTGTTTTATTGCAATTAAAATAATTTAAATTTTTTGTAATTATTAAATTACAGTAATTAATGTTAAATAAAATATTACTTAAATCATTAAGACTTATTCAATGTTTCCCTCTTGTTCTTAAAATGTTTTAAGTCACATTACATGTTTTTTTGATGGTTTAAGCCAGTTTTTGATGCTTGTCGTGTCAAAAACCAGTTTCTGACGTCAGAAACCCAACCCTGACAATATGGAAAATTGACTTAAAAAGTTAAGTTCAGGACCTGATTAATGCATAGACCCTGTGTTTTTAACAAGAAATATGTAAAAGTATGACTGAGCAGAGGGGAAATTTCAGAACTTTCTTAGTTAATAATAAGAAATATATATAATTTTATTTTTGTTTTAGTATGAAATCTTAGTACTATTTTTATACATTTACTGTTACTTTCATTCTTTATATGTTTTCTTGGCACTTAGAAATATTTCTATTGCCATGCTTGAATTATTAGTGAAAAGAAAAACACAATTGAAAGTAATTTTTTTCCTTCTAAGTTTTTTTTCTTTTGTGTGTGTATGTGGATTTACATATTTTTGTAAGTAGTGAATGAGATTTTATTATTTTTAGTAAATGTGTGCGTGTGGCACATACCTGTATTTTATATGCAATTTGTCAATAACTAATGCACAGATTTTTAGCAAACTTGATGTTCCTTTAGACACTGACATAAATTGTTACAAATTAGGTTTGGGTGTATTTTAAGGTTTCTATGATAACGATGTCTTAGTATCTATCGTATGGAATTTCACCAAATTTAATGTCTGAATTGTTTATTAATTAGTTATATTCAAATTTGTCTTTGTGTGATCAACAGGGAATGTTGCTAGCTACTATGCTATTTTATCTATGCTATTATTCTGGTGAAAGTTATTAACTTATTTCAGTTTTTATTGAGTAGAAATGCCATAGGCATTATTAATCCTTTTTCCAAATTTAAAATTTATAATGTGTTAATCTTATTTTAAACTTTATTCATAAATGTTTGGTTGGATCTTGTCTCGAATTGTCATTTGTAATTATTTAATTTAATAATTTATTGTTCCAAATTTAAAATTCATAATGTGTGAATTTTGCCTTAAAACTTTATTTAAATTTATATTTAATATTTGTAATATTTTATAATGGTTATATACATATATGTGCATATATGAGAGAAAGTTTGAAAATAAACTTTCCGCTGGCGATTATGAACAGAGGTGTGTATGAATGACAAAAAATATAATGAAAGATTAAAGATAAGATGCAACTTAATTTTTCTACATAAGTGCCATGAGAATTGAGATATTTTTCATATACTTTTATAAGCTTTAAAAAAGAACCCTCCAAGAAAAAAATCAAGGCTATGCATCATTCTGGTCCCAGTAGATATGGAAAAAAAGTATGTTTTGAATTTGTGGTCGAAGAAGGGGGTGAGAGCAGTTGTCTGCTATGAATGAGCACATGGTGTATCGAAGCAGAAATCCATAACTGCTATGCCAGGGTTGGGTTTTTGACATGACAGTGGTAAAAACTGTGTTTTTACCAGTTTATTCTGTCAAAAACCTATCATTTTCGATTTTCCTCCAACTTATAGTGTAAGTGTAGCATACGATGTATTTCTAAATTAATTTTTCCTTGTTGTTCTTGTTATTATAATTATTCACAATTGTATTTGTTAAATTTATTTAAAAGAAGAGCATTTCTTAAGCAAGAAAAATGTTAAAATACTGAGTAACAAGACAAAAAAATATCTCTAATAATCTTCTTTAATTTAGATTCGGTACTACTAGGTTATCCCGTCGACCAAAAAATTATCACCAAACTATAAGATTAAATGCCAATAATGGATGATCATGAATGTCACATTCAATGACATTAAATATGATTGACATGTTTAAAATGTTATTAAGTGATTTTTATTTCATTTTTTAATTCGAATTTTTATTAATATTCTACTAATTATTTGTTTTTTCGTTATTTAAAATAAAAATTATGTCACTATGTATAATTTGGCTATTAGTTTGGTGATTTGTATAATTTGGCGAAATTGGTCGACGGGATAACAGTAGTACCTTAGATTCTACTAACTGAAATGGACATTAACATTAAATGATAATAAAAAGTTATTATAATTATTAATTAAAATTCAATTTATATTTTTAATAAAATAATTGAAAATCATTTTAGAGATGCAAGAATGTTGTTATACTGTATGACAATAGGTGTCAAGCATGGACTGATCATTGAATAAATTTGAATATTCTTAGATAGAATATTTTAAAATGCATATCTTATGCATTTTATAAATGCAATTAAATGGTGATTTTCATTTTCATTTTAATAAGCATAAGCTTAAAATTTTTAAATTAATAAAATTAACTGTAAGACCTGATATCAGGTGAAAGCTCTTAGACACATAACAAAACAATATTTAAAAAAGAAAAATCAGAATGTAATAATTTATATTTATGCACCATAGTTTTTATTTGTTAACTGTAACTTGTAGACCATTCCATCACTTATATTTTTAGATGTATTTTTTTTTCCAAATAATCATGAAATATTTTTTTAATTAAAATTTATTAAAGCTATCATAAAGTCAAATTGTATCCTGTAAAGTCATCCTGTATACATTTTATTTAAAATTATTTAGGTATTATTTAAAGTGAATTGAAAGAAATTTATAAGTTATAAAACTTCTTCAAAAAGTTTTTTTTTTTTTTTAAGACTATGCCAAATAGTTTAAGATTATTGTGTAGATATTCTAACAGAAATATATAACAGATCTTCTATCAGAGAGATATTTTTTTAGACTTTGCCAAATGGCTTGATTATTGTATAGATCTTCTGACATATATGCATATTAGTACAGTAGACTCCTTCAAATCTGCAACCCTAAAATCCGTACATAATTTACGGATGTAAACAATGAAATATTCAGTTCAGATATAGGGACAAAATTTGATTTTTTTAGTTTCATATCACTTCCACACATATTTTTTAATTTGTAAATATTACTGAATTCATGTTTTTCCCCAAAAGAACAATAAATTTATATCTGAAAAAAATCGATATAATACTGATTATCATTGGTAATCACAATGTTCGTACAAAATATTTATGTATTAATCAAGTTTTTTGGTTATTATGTTAGATTATTCTAAACCTGAAATAAAACTTCCTTATGTTATGATTTTGATGTAAATTAGTAATTTTACAAAGCAAGTTTCATTGACTAATTTAAATACATTTCATCTTTATTATGAATATTTAATCATACAGTATTAATTATTAACTTGACCTTTGCTTTTAATATTTTATCATATTGTATGCATTCATTATAGTTTTGATTGCATCATTAATTACATTCAAATTACTGTTTAAAAAATGTAAACAAAGCAATGACCAGAAATCCACAAAATTCTAAAATCCGCACAACCTCTGGTCCCAAGCTTTATGGATTTGAGGGAGTCTACTGTATTCTAATGCAAATTATTTATTTTTCTTGGATGGATAAATATACTTTAGAGTCTTTTTGATATTAAATATTCCATGTAAAACAATTTAATACTAAAGATAAAATGAAAATTAATAATAATTATAATGTAAAAATAAATTTTAAAAAATGGGTTTTTGACAGTTTTGACAAAGAAGTTTTTGACATGACAGTAAAAACTGTCATGCGTCAAAAACTTGCCAACCCTGGTGGAAGCTTATGGCCCAGATGTGATGTTGAAACAACTGGTGTGGAGATGACATTTACAATTCAGTGAGGAGTGTCAGGAAGTGTTAGACAGACCGAGCCCTGGATGGATGTGCACAGCCGCTACAGACAAAAGCAATCCTTGACTACAGCTTTTGATGTATTGCTGAAGTCACACTAGTCGTTCAACGCTTCTTTCATATGCAGAGCCTTGATTTTTTCCTAGAGGGTTCTTTGAAGCTGATAAAGGAATATAACAAATGTCTCAATTCACATAGCTCTTGTATAGAAAATCAAAGTTATGTCTTATCTTTAATGTTTCATTACATTTTTTGTCGTTCATACACACCTTTGTCCATAGTCATTTCTAACTCTCCCTCATGCATATATATAATACTAGCACCCGGCTAAAAGAAAAGTACCAAAATATTTTTTTATTTTGAGAAGGAAAAAAAAAGCTGTGTGATGTGGCTGAATGATTTTTTGAGGCATAAAAATAAATTTTTATGTGCTATATAGATTATTATATTTTTTGTTATTATAATAAATAAACGAATGAAAACTAAATTTTGTACAAAGTTGCAAACCAGTTAAAAAAAAAAAAAAAAAAAAAAAAAAAAAAAAAAAAAAATTGCATGTATATATACACTGGTGTCCAAAATTTAAGCATAATTGGTAATTAAGTAATTATTTTTAAGTAATGAAAGAAGTATGAATTGGAATGTGCTGAAACTCCAGGTGTGTAAACAAAATAGTATGCGTCACATATTTTCGCGAAGAGTTTTCCCCGAAATCGAACAGGGGACCGTCAACAAATTGAAAAAGAACAAAGATCTTTTGGATAACCCTGTCAAAACTAATGTAGCAAAAGTGTTCAAACTGCACATTATGATTAATTGGCTTATTGTAATGTACTGTGTTAATTTTTACAAGGATAGCATGTATACTCGTAGAGAAATTAAGGTTTTTATAAAAACAGTCCTAAGTTTTTTGCTTATAATTTGCAGAGTTCTTAATATAAAATAGTGTTCTTTTTTGAAAAAATGACAAACATCATTGTACACAATACCCTGTCATCAGAATTAAAAAATAATAAAAATTGTATGACAAATGAACAGGTTTACTAAATAATTTTTTACTGTGCATGCGTGAATGCTATTAAAATTTCATTTGCATATTATGTTAGTTAAATGTATAGAGCAACTTTTGTGAAAGTCTCAAAAACATAGCTTAAAAATTCTGAAAATTATCGTTGATAGAGTGAGATCAAAATCCTTTATTCCCTAAATGAAGCAAAAAGATGAGGGGCTGTATCCATATTCCATTGTTTAGTGCCTACACAATATTGCACGTACAACTATATTTAGGTAAAACCCCTGATTTTTTTGCTTCCTTTAGGAATAACGGATTTTGAGTTGATTCTATAGGCTCCCATTTTCAGAATTTTCAAGCTATGTTTTTGAAACTTTTACAGAAGTTGCTCTATACATTTAGCTAACACAATATGCAAATGACATTTTGATATCGTTGACGCATGCGCAATGAAAAATTATTTACTAAACATACTCATTTTTCATACAATTTTTATTATTTTTAAATTCTGATGACAGGGTATTGTGTACAATGATGTTTGTCATATTTTCAGAAAAGAACATTATTTTATAACAAGAACTCTGCAAATTATAAGCAAAAAACTTGGAAAAATTTAGGACTGTTTTTATAAAAACCTTAATTTCTCTACAAGTATACATGCTATCCTTGTAAAAATTAACACAGTACATTACAATAAGCCAATTAATCATAATGTGCAGTTTGAACGTTTTTGCTACATTAGTTTTGACAGGGTTATCCAAAAGATCTTCGTTCTTTTTCACTTTGTTGACGGTCCCCTGTTCGATTTCAGGAAAAACTCTTCGCGAAAATATGTGACGCGTACTATTTTGTTTACACACCTGGAATTTCAGCACATTCCGCTTCATATTTCTTTCATTACTTAAAAGTAATTACTTAATTACCAATTATGCTTAAATTTTGGACACCAGTGTACATATATACAGTAGACTTCCTCGAATCTGTGCAGCTTGGGACCAGAGATTTTGCAGATTTTAGAATTTGTGGATTTCTGGTCATTGCATTGTTTAAATTTTTTAAACAGTGATTTGAATGTAATTAATAATGCATTTGAAACTATAATAAATGCTTACAATATAATAAAATATTAAAATAAGTAATAAACTAAAATAGTGAAAATTCAGATAATTTTTAATATGATTAAAATATTAAAAGCAAAGGTCAAGTTAAAAATCAATAATGTATGATTAAATATTCATTATAAAGGTTAAATGTATTTTTACTAAATTATTCAATGAAACTCGCCTCATAAATGTACATTACTAATTCACATCAAAATCATATAATAAGGAAGTTTTATTTCAGGTTTAGCCAGACTTAATAATAAAAAAAGCTTGATTAGTATATAAATACAATTGGTAAGAAGATTGTGATTATCAGTGATATCTTGATTTTTTTCAGAAATAAAATTTCTTCTTCCTTCATGAAAAAACATGAATTCAATAACAGGGTTGGGTTTTTGACATCAAAAACTGGTTTTTGACATGACAGTGGTAAAAACAGTGTTTTTACCGGTTTATTCCATCAAAAACCTATCATTTTCGATTTCCCTAAAATTTATAGTGTAAGCGTAGCATACAATGCATTTCTAAATTGAGTTTTCCTTGTTGTTCTTGTTATTATTATTATTAACAATTAGATTTGTTAAGAAATGTTCTTCTTTTAAATAAACTTAAATAGGAAAAATTTAAAAATACTGAGTAAAAGGAGAAAATATTTCTCATAATCGCCTTTAATATAGATTCTACTAACTGCAATAGACATTAATATTAAATGATGATAAAAGTTTATTACAATTATTAAATAACATTCAATTTACATTTTTAATAAAATACGTTAAAATTATTTTAGAGATGCAAGAATGCTGTTATACGGTATGACAATAGATGTCAAGCATGGGCTGGTCATTAAATAAATTTGAATATTCTTAGGTATAACATTTTAAAATGCACATCTTATGCATTTCATAAATGTAATTAAATTGGAGATTTTCATTTTTACTTCAATAAGCAGAATCGTAAAATTTTAAACTGTAAGGCCTGATAAAAGTTCTTAGACTTGAAATTTAACACAACAAAATAATATTTAAGAAAAATCAGAATGTGATAATAATTTATGTGCCATAGTTTTCATTAACTGTAGATCATTTCAGCACTTATATTTTTATATGTAAAAAACTCGAATAGTCAAGAAATATTTTTAAGATCAAAATTTATAAAAGCTACCATAAAGTCAAACTATTTATGTCCTGTATACATTTTATTTAAAATTATTTAGGTATTATTTAAGGTTAATTGAAAGAAATAACTTATGGGTTATTAAATTTCTTCAAAAAGTCTAATTTTTTTAAACTATGCCAAAAAGCTTAGAATTATTTTATAGATCTTCTAACAGAGATAATGTAGACTCCCTAAAATCCGCAACTCTCTAAAATCTGCACATAATTTACAGATGTAAACAATGAAACATTCAATTCAGAAATAGGGACAAAATTTGACTGTTTTAGCTTTATATCAATTCCATATAATTTTTAATTTGTAATTTTTTTAAATATTACTGAATTCATGTTTTTTCATGAAGGAAGAATAAATTTATTTCTAAAAAAATTCAAGATATTGCTGATATCACTAATAACCAAACATATTTATGTATTAATCAAACTTATTTGGTTATTAAGTCTGGCTAAAACTGAAATACAACTTCTTTATTTTATGATTTTGATGTGAATTAGTAATGTGTTTTTAAGAGGCAAGTTTCATTGAATAATTTAAGAAAAATACATTTAATCTTTATAATGAATATTTAATCATATACATTATTGATTATTAAGTTTGCTATTAATATTTTAATTAATTATTTTAAAAATTATCTAAATTTTTATTATTTTAGTTTACTACATTATTTATAACATTTTTTATATTGCAATCATTCATTATCATTTCAGTTGCAATATTAATTACATTCAACTTACTGTTAAAAAAAATGTAAACAATGCAATAACCAGAAATCTGCAAAATTCTAAAATCAGCAAAACCTCTGGTCCCAAGCTGTGCGGATTTGAGGGAGTCTACTGTATATACATACTAGTATTCTAATGCAATAATTTTTTTTTTCTTGGATGGATAAATATACTTTAGAGTCTTTTTGATATTAAATATTTCATGTAAAACAACTTAATACTAAAAATAAAATAAAAATTAATAATTATAATGAAAAAACAAATTTTCTTAAAAAAATGGGTTTTTGACAGTTTTCGACATTTTTGACAAAGAGGTTTTTGACATGATGGTAAAAACCATGGTAAAATCCGGTAAAAACCGTCATGTGTCAAAAACTTGCCAACCCTGTTCAATAATTAATAATAATAATTAAAAAAAAATTAAAACATAAATAAAATTGATATAAAATTAAAAAAGTCAATTTTTGTCCCTATGTCTGAACTGAGTGTTTCATTGTTTACATCTGTAAATTATGTGCAGATTTTAGGGCTGCAGATTTGAAGGAGTCTAGTGTGTATATATATATATATATATATTCACATAGTCCTTTAAGGGCTTTTTCTCTAAGTTTTTCAGTTTCCAGGTCCTGCTAGTAGTTATATTTTCTGAGCTTTTTTTATTATTAATGTATGAGCATTTTCACTTGACATGGCAATACAAAAAGATTTTCAAAGTGATAGCAATAGAAATTAACAATTCTTCATTATGTTTGTTTTAGTTTTATTGGAAAAAAAAAATCATCGCATTAGTTACCTGAAAATGTTTTTAGTAATGTGAAATTTTCTTTTAGGAAAATGTTCTAAGTAATTTATTTTATGATTTCTTCTTTTAATAGATGGGTTCCATAATACAAGTTGATGTATTAAAATATAGGCAGGAAGATAGAAGAGCATTTTTAAGAGTGCCAACAAAGTTTGTATTAATTTTGCTTGTAATTTTTTTTATAAATCAGTTAGAATTATGTATAGAGAATTACACTGTTTGTAACTATTCAGATAACTTTGATTATTTATCAGGGGTGATTCTGGATGAAATTTTTTTTTCGGAAATTCACATCGCATTTTCGGAAATCGGCGGGGGGGGGGGGGGGTGTCGTGAGTTCCTTCCCCCCCTCCAGCGATCTTCGGACAAAATCGGCGTTTTCCCGCTATCTTCAGACGAAATCATGGGTGATTCTGGATGAAAAAATTTTTTCCGGAAATTCACATCGCATTTTCGGAAATCGGCGGGGGGGAGGTCGTGAGTTCCTTCCCCCCCCCCTCCAGCGATCTTCGGACAAAATCGGCGTTTTCCCGCTATCTTCAGACGAAATCAGCAATATTTCAGCAACATCGGCGATTTATTGCAATCTTTTGCCAAAATCGGCGGTTTTTCCGCGATATTTTGACGAAATCGGCGTTTTACCATGTTTTTTAAAGTGAAATCGGCGTTTTTTCGGCGATTTTTAGACAATTTTTTTGCGCGATTTTTTTCTCGAAAACGGCGTTTTATTCCCGCGATATTTTGATGAAATCGGCGTTTTTTCCGTGATCTTTTGATGAAATCGGCGTATTTTTACAAATATTCTTTTGACAAAATATTTTTAAGCGATCTTTTATCGAAAACGGCGTTTTTTCCCGCGATCTTTTAACGAAATCGGCGTTATATCCGCAACCTTTAGACGAAATCGGCGTTTTCCCGTTGTCTTCAGAAGAAATCAGCCTTTTATCTGCGATATTTGGTGAAATTGCCGTTTTTTCCGCGACCCGCACAGGAAATTCGCGTTTTTCATCGATCTTTTGACAAAGTTCGTTTATAAAAATATTGATGAAATCGTCGTTTTTCCACGAAATATTGACAAAATGTATGCTATTTCGGCGATCCTATCATGAAATTTGCATTTCTACGCAATTGTTTTTTCCGCGCGCAAACCGTACAAGTTGGCAACTATACGGAACTGATAACCCAATTTCAAATTTTCGGAAGAGGATGCCTTAAATTTTCGGAAATTTCGGAATTTTTGGACGAGAATCACCCCTGTTATTTATAAACAATATTTTATTATAGCAAGCATATTAGTAGTTATTATTAACAAGCAATTCGTACACCATTTTGTAGTTGTATGAAAAAGTATTCCTTTATTGTACCAAGTTTTTTTAAATAGTTACACGTTGATGCCTTAAATTTTAACCAAACAATGTAGCTATGAACAACTAGAGAATTAACCGTTTAAAACATTTCAATTTAGATTATTTCGGTTAATTTTAGATGCAGTAAATATCAATTTTCAAAAAGCTGATTTTTAATTATTATTTGTTAAACACAATATAAATTAAATTATAATAAAATGAAATCAAACATTCTTAAGCTCTTTAATAACCTTTAAGTGTGTTAATTGAAACAATATGTCAAAATTAAAGATTTAAAATTCTTGTATTTAATACTACTTTTTCATAAATGTGTGCTTAGTCTTAGACATATAAAATCCTGGTACCTATGCATTACCCAACAGGGGTGAGGAATTTTCATAAAATATTACCAGTCAAAAATTTAACTCTACCAAGATGCAGCATACAGTGAAAAACTGAGATAAAAAAATTTACATTACTGCAAAAATAATAAATTTTTGCAATGCATTTTGTATTAAGGTTTGTAAAAAATTAAGAAAACTATGCAACAGAGTAAGATTTAGTGCAAGATAAAACTTAGTGCTGTGTTTACACTGCAACGATTGGCTAAAATGCAAAACATAGCCAACAAAAAAAATTACAAAAGTTTTTTACATATTCTTTATAATCCACAACATTTAAAAATCGCCTAAAAATTTACTCACCTCATCAGAAAATGGAACTGCCATTAGCAAATAAATTTATACAATTCCTCATCCCTGTTTTACAGCCTCTACTAATTTTAATTACAAAATTGTATTTATAGTTAAAGATGTTATTATTGTAGTTGTAAAAATGTTTATAAAACTTTCAATTTTCATGTGTATCAAAACAAAACCAAACATATTTATTTTGGAACAAAATAAAAATACTTTTAATAAGTATGTTACATTAGGAAATTTTTTTAGTTCTTTAACAACTGATTTATAAGCAATGTTGACTTTTTAAAAAAATATTCATAAATTCTAAATGTGATGAATATTTAAAAGTTCTCAAAGAAGGGAGAAAAAATACTTCCTTTTACTTTCTCCCCTCATTCTAAAAAAAACATATATGCATAAAATCTTTTATATTGAGAATTGTATTTATGTTGATCTAGACAATATAAATAAACTAAAAAAACTGTAAAATTTGTCAAAGAAATTGGTTTAATCATTCATATATGCAAGGGACATCAAACATTTTCACATCCACAATGCAAAAATTTTTTAAAACAGTATTTTACGTGATCATGAATAGCATGGCAACTACCAAAAAATTAAGTATATCAAATAACAAATCAAAATTACTTCCAAAAAAACATGTAACATTTGGTATTGCACATTAGATAGTAAATTTTAAAATTCTATTCTGTCCTTAGACATCAAAGAGAATATAAGCTGTGTTGAAGTAATCCAACAAGAAATTTCTACTTGGATTTTGGTATTATTCCTTTCAGAAAATAATGATTTGCAGAAGAAATTATGAAAGCTTTAAAAAAAAAAGATCTGCATGCCCACAGTTTAAAATTGCCATAATTTTAGGATTTGCACTTTTGCTTATAATGCCTTAGAATCTTTTCTTTCAGATAATCCAATTGTCTATTATTCTAAAATAAAATTTAGCTAATATTGAGCTCAATTGAAACTCATTAAGAGCAAAGAGCCCTTATTTTGAAATTCAGACAAAAAAAGTGATGTTTTGATTGTTGTATTTTTTCATTGCCTTGATTTTTTTTTATATGTTGAAGTAGGTCTTATTTAATAAATAGTGTGCAATTTTGAAGCCCTGAAAATATTTCCTCTTCCCTATAGAAAATATCTATGTGAATGCCATTTTTATGAAAAATGAAATCCCAATATTTTTGTAGTGGTAATCTCTGGCAAGCAACAACATCCCAAAATTCATTTGACATAAACTTATAGTGTAACACAGCTTGCTTATTAAAATTTGTTTCCATGGGGAATTGTTATTTTACATTGTTATGTTGCCACAAAGTACAGTGAACGTGACTTTTTGTCCATTTTCCGCTCTTAATATCTTATTTAAGCTATAATACCCCAAAGTTTTTCTTATAGTATATGAAAGTGCACTACTAGGACAAGCTAAATAATAAAGTACTGCACGGAGATATTGTTGCTGTTAGTAGTTACAACCTGTTAAATATTCAAAGTTTCCAAAATTTGCAATATTTAAAGTACCATAAAATGGGGTGAATAGGAATGAAACTTCCCGCTCATACAAATAAATTCATTATAGATATATGTGATGATATTTTTTGTTGCCAATTTTTTTATAAGAAAGTAATAACATTAAAAGTTGGAAAATTCAGTTTTGACATTGGTATCACTACTGGGATATATAAAAAAAAACTTCAAGAAATATCCTCAAAAACTTCATTTTTTCAATGTCTTCAAAACTTTGCATGTAACTACAGTATTTTTCGCATTCTAAACCTAAGAGAGAGGATTTTTAATTAATGACAGACCTGTAAAAGATATTCTGTCTTAAATTCTACTTATTTCTAAACTACATAATGAAAAATGGCTTGTAATATCAGAGGTTTAAGATTTGCCGGGTGAATTGGAACATGTTTTCTCTCATGGTTTATTTTTCTATACAGTAATAATTTCATGCAATATATTAAAACATATGTATGAATAAGTCTTGTAACAATATTTTGTTTGTTCTAATTACTTGAAGATTTTAAAGGTGCCAATAAATTATTTAGTTAAACGAAAAGTCAACGCCCAATCCAACAGACATGGAACACACAATAAAAGAATTTAAAAATGGCAAAACTGCACAGAATTATTCTCTGACATCCGCAACATTACACAAATATCTCAAAATGAAAAACCAATTAAAAAAGAGAGGGAGCAAACAGTGCTAAGGACTGAGGATGAGAGCGTATTAGTAGATCGTAATACATGCAGCGATTGAGGCTACTCAATAGATTTACTTATCCATTGACTACTAGTAAAGGACAATACAGAACAGGGCTGAATTTGTATTAAAATCTATTTCTGGAATTCGAATATAATTTCTTTAAATAAATTTTAATTTTTCTTGATTTCAAAGCTGTTTTCTAATTTTTAAAAAGGCATATCTTTACTTGTATTCAAAATAAAGGCTCGGTTTCACAGTAACTATGTGTTCCTATACCTCCCTTATCATTATTACCTGTTTTTATTAACCCTATTAAAGTTTGAATCGGAATAAATAAAGATTATAACATTTGTTCCGATTCACCCCTATCTGCGGGGTGAATCAGAACACCATTAAAAAAATAAATAATGTACCTATAAACAGAAAAAATGTTTCGTTTTTGCTAAAGTAAAGAACAAAAGTAGACCAAAGTTTCTAGTAGAAAAATAAAAAAAATTAAAAAATCAGTTGTTGCTTTTTAGGTGCGTTCGTAATTATGTAAATACGTAGCACCTATTGTTGTCGCTCAGTCCGTCCGTCCGTCTGTCTGTCTGCATATAACAACGCAAAAACTACCCAACCGAATTGTTTGAAATTTAAAATACATAATTATAACATAATTTTGTCGAGTCATTTCAAATTTTATGAAAATCGGATGGACAGATCAATTACAGGGACATTCAAAAGGATTCCGTTACATTACGGTCAATAGGGAAAAAAGTTTTAAATGCATTTTAATCGTTTGAAATTTAAAACATATAATTATTGCATAATTTAGTCGAGTCATTTCAAATTTTATGAAAATCGGATGCATAGATCAATTACAGGGACATTCAAAAGGATTCCGTTACATTACGGTCAATGGGGAAAAAGTTTCAAATGCATTTTAATGATGTTACACTCATTCGAACATAATAGAATTGGCATGAATCTATGAAACATATACTAAAATATGCATTCTGTACAATCTGTGATGCAAAGAATTTTTATTATTAAATTACAGGGCCACACAAAAGTATTTCACTATATAATGCTATACAGGGAAACATGGTTTGGTACGTGTTTTAATTATATTCAACTACACATTTTATGAATAAGATATATGTTGCTGAGGTGTAATAAAAATTAATTCCTGTATATTTACAGAAACGTAAAGATTTCGACTACTGTACTGTATCCGGAGTACGCTCTACTATATCAGCAAGATCTGAATATTTTTAAAACTTTGTTATCGTACGAACGCACCTCATTTGCTATGTTCACGTGCAATTTCCAACTTGTTTCTAACGTTAAAGTGTAAAAGTGTTCCGATTCACCCCATTTTACAGTAATTTATTTCAAAAAAGGCACCACAGTTGAATGAAAAAAATTATGTCATCCAATAGTCGAACATATGTACAAAAACATGGAAAAGAGAAAGAAGTGGGTCCTTGTGATATTTTTTAGTAAATAAATGACAAAATTTATAAGAAAAGCAATGTCTATCATCACATTTTTTCTCTAAAAGAAAAAGAAACATCCCGTTTCTCTTTTGGAAGAGTTGACAAAAAAGGGATATTTCATTTACTCACAGGGAAAAATCATAGAAAGACGAAAGAGAATTTGGATGTTTCATTTTTTCTTAGGGGGAAAATGTGATCATGGACATTGCTTTTCTTGTAATTTTTTTATTAAAAAATATCACAAGGCCCCACTCCTTTTTCTTTTCCATGTTTTTGTACATATGTTCAACCATTGCATTTTTTTCGTTAACTCTGGTGCCTTTTTTGAAATAAACTACTTTAAATATTGCAGATTTTGGAAATTTTGAATATTTAACAGGTTATAACTACTAACAGCAACAATAAATTATTTATTATAGTACTATATTATTTAGCTTGTCCTAGTAGTGTACTTTCAGATATTCTGTAAGAAAAACTTTGGGATATTATAGCTGAAATAAGATATCAAGAGCAGAAAATGGACAAAAAGTCACTTTCACTGTACCTTGTGGCAACATAACAATGTAAAATAACAATGCCCCATGGAAGCAAATTTTAATAAGCAAGTAGTGTTATACTATAAGTTTATGCCAAAAGAATTTGGGATATTGTTGCTATATGCAATTTATAATGTTTAATATGCTATACAGATTATTAAACTTAAAAAAAAAGTGTATTCTGATAAACTCATTTTAAATATGTTATATTGATACTGTTAAAAAAATAAAATAAAATTGATTGTTGTTTCTATCTTAGAAAAATTTTATGAATATTATATGGATAAAAAAAATTAGCAGTATTTTATACAGTGAACCCTCGCTAATATGAACTTCTAATAGCCACCATTCTTCTCCCACATTAAATGATATAAATATTGTATAAAAATAATCCCTTTGCGTTGAATTAATTTGTTCAGAGAAATTAAATAGGTTACAACTATATGGTAAAATAAACATTTTCTTTAAATTAGTTATTTAAATAACTGTATAAATTAATGGTAATATTGTTAATACAAAAAAGAGCTAATTATTCAGGACAAACAAATTATCAAAATAAATTACTCAGACTTGCATAGTTTAACTTAAACTATGCAAGTCTGAGTAATTTATTTTGATAATTTGTTTGTCCTGAATAATTAGCTCTTTTTTGTATTAACAATATTACCATTAATTTATACAGTTATTTAAATAACTAATTTAAAGAAAAAAATATATATAACTGATGACATTAAAAATTAAGGAAGATACGAAAAAATATTTTATGTTAGTTTCCAAAATATTGATTCAATAAATTATAGCCTTAGAAAAATTAAGAGATATGCATAACGCAATCAATCTTAAAAAAACCTGAGGGTGACCTCACTCAACTTTCCAAACTCTTTACAGAATATTGTAGATTCAAATAAATAGTAATATAACAACAAATATAAAAACTTAAATCCTAATTTTACAAAGGATTAAATTTTACTCTGGGAATCTGAAAATGTAAGGAAAATTTAATCTGTTGCTTTACTTTGAAATAGTTGAACTAATAATCTTTTTTACTGCATCATATTATAGATGCAGATTTGTGATACACTTGGAAATTCCATCTTTTACATCAGATTTTGTTTGGCATTACCGATAAAGAACTGTCAGAATATTACATTGTTTCATTCACAAATTATCGGTAGTTGAATATTATTTTTCTATTCAACAGTGTCGCTAACAATTTTTTAATCTTTTAACTGTTTCGCGACAGAAGCCTTTTACGAAATTTTTTATGTTTTCTCACCAATTTTTAAAAACAGAAATTAGTGTCTAATTAAATCAAGAAAATGCTCAGATTAATTAAGGCAAATTTTACTGGTAGGGATAAACAAGGATTCTTAAGACTTTTTGTGGCATGTCCCCAAAGATTTAATAGAACATGTAGTACGAAAATTGCTTTTGAAAAAATAGTATTTAAAACCAGTGTCTTTTGAGTCTGTCAGTTTAATGTGTAAAAATTTTTTTCACCATAACTGATGAACTATGTCCTTTAAGATTATTATAATGACTATGAAAATTGTAAAAATAAATAAATAAATATATTGCCCTCATTGACTAGAAATATGTTTTAAATGAAGATACATTAACAAAAGTCTACTGTAAATACCAAAATTTCATTTTGATATAACAGGATCTCAGTTAACTATTTTTAAATTACTTACCCATCATACCTAGTATAGGGTAAATCTTGCTATCATTTTGAAAATCAAAAAAATTTTTTTTTTGAAGGATTCAGACACTGAAGATTCCGAAAAACATATTTTTAGAAAAAAAAAATTTTGCCGTCTGTGTGCCTGTAAATGCTCTATCTCCCGAACAAATTGAGATAGAGACTTGAAATTTTTTATGTACTTAGTATGTAAGAATGGGATGAAGCCTATTTAATATCAGTAATCTCGATTATCCGGAACTATTTTTCTTTTTTATTCTCGAAAAATTCGTTCTGATGAAAGGTATATAAAAAATTTTGAATTTTTTTATTTTAAGGAATGAATGTAAAAGGCAATAAAAGACACAAATTTTGCATAAAAAAACGAAGTCAATCTGATTATTAATTCCGAGATATTCGTAATCCTGTTTTCCACATTCCTCGATTTTTCATGACCCTGTATTTCATTCAAATTTCTATTGGAGATGAGATGCGTAATCCGATGCAGAAAATTGTTAGTTATTATAATTATTATTTTTAGAGCTATAAGAATGTTCTTTTTATGCTATTTGGTATTACTTGAGTTGTTAGGCATTTTATATAATTGTCAAAATTGATTCATCAGCAATTCATTAATAGAGCATGATTATGCATATTAAAAATATTTAAATATTCGTTTAAATTTTATTTTGGAATTGCAATGCATTTTATAAATAGTTTACACATGTTTTATTTTCATATGTTATATTATTCATATCCATGATGGATAAGTATTACGGTGGCCCCCAATGACTAGTTTTTCAGTTAAATTAATATTATTTTATACTCGGGAGTATTTTTAATGCTTTTTCTAAATACCAGGTACTGAAGATTTATATTATCAAATGCAAAATTACTGTTGCTTGCTATGTAAATGTGTAGTAATAAAGCAGCAGATAAATTTGTCTATGAATGTTGGTTTTTCGCAATTTAAGCTAATATTTAAGAATGCCAATTTAAAAAGATCATGTAATGAGAAAGTTTAGAAGTTAAAAATGTCATTTAATTATTACAAATTGTTTGTGACCATCTATGTGATTTTATATATATATTTTTTTATTTAGAGATCTTGTTAAAGTATGGAGCTCCTTAACACTTTTTTCAAGATATAATGGATTAGAGTGTACATTTAGAGTTTATAAGGTATATTTTATTCTATTTTCAAATCTCTGAAATTTATAAGTGTATGACTGAATGCTGGGTGTTTTTTGTTTTGGTATAAAAACAACTGAACATTAGGCTCACACTAAAACTTCTGACATGTCTCATAAGAACATATCTATAGAAGAATTCCTATACTGCCTATAGTGCATTTAGATATTTTCATTCATGATGGTAAATTGTGAAAGAATAAATAATAACAATATCTGTTTATTCCATGTACAAAACTAGATGTGTATGACTAAATTTATATTGATAAAAACGACAGAAATTTCTGAATGACATATAGAAAGAATGTAGCTTTATGAAATTTTATGTATTGTGATCGATACAATACAGCTTTTGCTATCACTTTTGGCCCTTTTTTTTGGCTATTTAGTATTTTACTCCATTACAATATGTAATCAAATTACGTTTTGCCGCTGCACTGTTTGTAATTGTGCTCCACAAAAATCATTAAGAAGAATTTCAGTTGTTTCAGAAACAAATTCAATCAATTATACATATATTTTTAATGAAGATCTTTATTTAAATTTAATAGTCATGTAACATACATACATTCTTTTACTAATTTATCTCGATTTTTGTTTAGCTACCAATTACCAGCGTATAGATAATGGGCAGCAAGTGTCCATCCTATTTGGTGCTTGGTGCTGCAGCAACACTGTGCCATCCTTCTTATGCCATGTATGCTGGAATGGGCCGGAATTTATTTATATATACATTTTTAGTTATTTGATTTACAATATCATGAAAAATTTACCTCAAGTGTAGTTAGGATGAGCGAAGCGAATCCTCTACTAGTCCACTCAAATTACAATTTGTCGTACGCTTTACAAAAAAACTATTCAATATTTTAACTTCAAATTAAACACAAAAATAAATTATGATCTGTAGATTTGCAGAATATAATTTTTTTTACAGTAAAATGTTAAAAAAATTATTATTTTAATTAATTTATTTTACATGCATTTCCAATACGGACGCATTTTAGCAAATAAATAAAAAATGAAACGCGTATATTTTCAAAAAAAAAAAAAAAAAAAAAAAAAAAAAAGTTTAAATCATGGAGTAAATAATTATAGATAGAATCATGATTAATTTTTTAAATAAAACATGTTTTCATTACCCCGCAAAATCGTTTGCACAGATGACACTTAAACATTTTAAAAGAATTGTATTATGGATTTTTTTTTTTGTAAACTGGCAACAAAATAATTGTAAACAAATAAAATTAATTCTTAAATTTGTTATATAAATGAAAAATTAAAAGATCTGCGTGAAGTTGTTGGTTCAAGCTCTTTATAAATATTTTTGCGAAGGTCGTATTGTGGCTAAATGATATCGACTCATTAATCAGAAGGATTTTATAGAAAAATAAGACTTTAATAAGTTCGCAAACACAACAATAATTATTCGTGAAAACGTCACTGCGAGAATGAGAGAGCGCTTCGTTAAAAGGTAATTCCATTAATTGAGTTGCCATTCGCAGAAAGTAAAAAGTTCTCCCACGCGGAGAGAATTACAGCAATTCTTATACGCTAACATGTATAAAAACGAAGAAATTAAAATAAAATGTTTTACATTTAAAAATTCATAGTATCAACGAAAGCAGATTTCAAATGTTTTTTCCAGAAAATAGGATTTTGAAGAAGTAACTTTCTTCAAGCTTTCTTCAAATATATTATTCTAAAATAGCTATCAAAGATTATCGGATGTTGATTACAAAGATTGAAAACATGCATATTTCAAACAATTAAAAAACACCAGTGGCTACTTGAAATTGTAAAAACATCTTTAAAAGGGCTTTTAGTTGAAAATTTAAAAAAAATTTGTAAAAGTTTGCTTCGAAAATATCTTATTATGCCAGTTTTACATCATAAATAAAAAATTAAAATGCGCCAAAACATAAAATAACGTTTTTGTTTAATAAAGATGCAAAAAAAAAAAAAAAAAAAAATATTGTTACTTTCAAATATCTGTTTTATAAAATTAATGCTTCGCGAATCCAAACAAAGCATGGCTTTTGCTAGTTTATTAAAATACAAAAACAAAATAAATTTTTATGTTTAGCAGTAGTGCATCGATTCTAAAATTACAAAATATGATTTTTACAAATTTTTAATAAATGGGAAAAATAACTTCTGTAACAAGAAGCTATAGACATATTTTAGTTGAATAAAGTATAGTAATGATAAATAAATTAAACAACTATATTTTATAATTTGTAAGTAATGTATCACATTACAAAAAAATTTAAAAAAAAAGCATTTTTGACAAGTTGTCAAATTTTGTTTGAGACAAAAATCATTTTTCAGATTGTGTATGAAATTAGTCTGTTAGTTGTCTATAATTTGTTGAGATCTTGAGATGAATATAGTTGTCAAACTATTACAAAAAAATTAAAAAAAAAAAAAGCATTTTTGACAAGTTGTCAAATTTTGTTTGAGACAAAAATCATTTTTCAGATTGTGTATGAAATTAGTCTGTTAGTTGTCTATATTTTCTTTGAAGTAAGATTTGTTGAGATCTTGAGATGAATATAGTTGTCAAACTATCTTTGGAATTTAAGCTGGCAACTTTTTGTGATGACTTGATTGCCAGCTTTATGGACCATTCTACTACTTGGGTGTGCTAGACATGTAAATTTTCTGGAAAAATTGAAGTGGTGGGAAAAAACCGGTTTTTTACCAGTTTTTTTTTTCCATAAAAAAAAAAAACAGAAAAATTGATACTCAAATTTTTTTTTTCTTCATTTATTTGTATTAAAAGAAAATTATTTTCACTTTATATGACTACATTACAAAAAAAAAAAAAAAAAAAAGCCTGCTTTTAAAAGTTTTTTTCCAGCCTCAGAATTTTTATACTACATCCAGGCTTTATTTAATGCTATTGTTTGTTGTATCATGTCTATGTTGAAATGATTTTTCAGTTATATGTTTAG
The DNA here is from genome assembly GCA_964019185.1 of Maratus speculifer. NCBI lineage: Eukaryota > Metazoa > Arthropoda > Arachnida > Araneae > Salticidae > Maratus > Maratus speculifer. The sequence continues at coordinate 252,872,745 of OZ025298.1, forward strand.
TTACCAATTGACCTAATGTAAAAACTTGAGCCAATATTTCTGCAGTTTGGAATGAAATGAATTATACATCCCATTTACACAAGTATTGCTTTTAAGTAAATGATACTAGTTAAAAATGCAGTTTTTTCATTATTATGAATATCAGTATTCAAATATCCCATTGCTTAAAAAATGTATTTTTACAATTTTACATTTTTTATTTTTTCCCCTTACAATTTTATTTTCTTTAAAAAATATGTTTAGTTTTGGTACAGCTTTTCAATCTCAACTCAAAAAAGTTTAGACTTAGTTTTATAATCTAAATTCAAACAAAACTAAGTTTTAGTTTGACTTACTCAGGTCTGCAACTAAAAAATAGCATAGGATTTATTGACTGTTAGATTTTTAATCACTGAAACCAGGAAAATATTTTTTATTTTTAAAAAAAAGTTTAATTAAAGGTAAAATTGCTCTTTTGATCTTGAAATCTGGTATCCCATTCTTGAGTAAGAAACCAAATTCAATAATGTTTTCATATGGTAATTTCATATTTCTAAGAGTGAAACTCAAAAGTTATGAAAAGAGAACACTACAAATAGAAAATATGAGAAATTTGAGGAATGAACAAAATCAGTTACACACAGAGATAAACTTCTACTATGCTTCAGACAACTACTAAAATTCAAAGTTTAATCAAGAAGGAAAGTATAATCTGAAATATAGTTAGTTGTAATAAAATATGGATTTTTTTATTGCACTTGTAATTTTCTAATGCAAACTGCCCATGTTTCGCAACATTACTGTATGTTATAAAGAGAAATAGAGGTCAATTTTAGATTCAACATCTTGAGAAAAAACATTTAATTAATCAGCTATAGTGAATCTGTAGTTTGATGAAAAATAGTCTTTTAGTTCTTGAGACAGAGCTATTGCGATAATCATGAATAATGCAGCACAGCAGTGCCATCTGTTGGGCAATATACATCAATAACTAAACAGTTCGAATTAATATCAAGGTGCAACTAATTCTAAAATTTTGTGAAATTATGTGCATCAGCTATTGAGATGGAGTGCCCATAAAATTTTTGTCACATACAGACTCGCAGAGTGACAGATAATTTCCAAAAAACACCAAACCGTGTTCAGGACCTTCAGAAACATATAAATCCACCAAAAACTGAAAGTCAAATTTTTCGTTAATTCAATACTTACTTCTTGTAAAGATAGAAGAAAGTAATAAATGCATGCTTCAAATTTTACATTAAATTTTTAATTTTACCATTTCTATTAATCAGTATATTATTGAAATAATTTTGCACATGAATTCATTTTTAACAAGAGAAGTTGCATTTAATTATATATCTAGATTTTTTTTTTTTTCATATAATCCTGTTTTTTGTGAAATTGTGAACTTTTTGTATATACTTGTACAAAATATTATCAGAATTTGTAAATTAGAAATTATTACTATATTTTTGTTCCTATTTAGACATTTTTAATAAGGTTATTCATACATATTATACAACTTGAAAAGATTTAGCTGCTATATGGCATGAGATTTTTTTCCCCCTTCAATCATTGCATTTATAAAAGACTTAATTTGGAGATTAAACTTTTTTCTAAAATGTCTATATTCGAGAGAAATTTTGTAAAGGGTCTTGTGTTTCGAAGTAGAAAAAAATGTAAAGGATCCTTTTAAGTCTTCTCAAACAGATTTCTGATGAAAGATCAGATTACCTAAATTAATGTTTCCATGTAGGACACTCAAAATAAAAATAAATAAAATAAAAAGTATGAAAATGTAGCTATTACAAAATTTTCAATATATTATTTTACAAATGAAATTTCAATTTTTCCAGTTTGGAAAAATTAAAAAATAAGCATTCGGGGGAAAAAACTGAAAAAAAAAACTTTTTTCTCCAACTTTTCTGGTTTTTTTCCGAGCATTCCCATCTCTAGGTGTGACATGGTGAAAATTCTACTCAGCTACAAACCAAATTTATGGATCGATAAATCTTTCCAAGCATAGATGGTGGTGCAAGCGTAGTAGAGTTCCAGTGAATGCTGTAAATCAGCTGTAATAGCCAAAAGAGAGCGATTAGTAAAAAAAAAAAAAAAAAAAAAAAAGTGTCACCTGCTGACTTCAGCATCATCTTTAATTCCATTGTTTACATCTGAAAAAATGCACAGATTTATGGGAGTCTACTGTATATTGGCAATTCATAAATAGAGATGCATGTGCTTTCAAGTCATGTACAAGGTGTGGGCTCAATGATGATTTGGACAGGTTTTAATGTAAAATGAAAAATAAGTCTGATTTATTCTAAGGCAAAGATGAACTCTTTTGTGATCAAGATATTCATGGTAATAACTTTGTTTGACTTAAAGATAAATTTATTGATCAGAGTTTAGTTTTGCTTGAAAGTAACGCTTTTATTCACAAGTCTATGTCAACTTCAGATTGGCTGATAAATTGAAATCAGCAATTTTGGATATGTGGACTCAAATCCCTATTTCTACATGCAAGGATTAAGACAAGTCCTTCCAAAAACATCTTTTGGAATGGATGGAAAATATTAAAGGTAAAGAAAACAGAGTACTAAAAATTAATGTACAAATATTCTAAATTGTATTAAATAACAAATTTCTATGTCTATAACTTTGTAATGATATTGATTTTCCATTAAATAAGAGTTTTGTTGGTGGTGGTCCTAAACTTTTTTCCAGTACTGTATATCAATGACAAGTTTTATTACATTATATTAAAAGTAAAAATTCTTAATATAACTTATTACATGAGCAAATTAAAGGAATGTGTTAAAAGTATTTTCTGAGTAATAATGGGTGGAATGCAGAGATTGCAATAATAATCTGTTAAGTACACAGTGAAAGAAGATAGATACTGAAGCATATTGCTTGCTTTGTAATTTTGTTTTGAAATGTGATGCAGAAAACTCTTCAAATCATGTAAACTCTACAATGCAATTTTGTTTTTATATGTGATACAGAAAATTATGTAAACTCTTCAACTTATATTAACAATTCAAAATGCAAAAAAGGATTTTATTAGTTGCTTCACAAGCAAAAAATCTTTTTCAAAATTAATCAGTGTACTAATATTTTTACTAGAAAAGTAGAGAGTTTATTTATTTATTTACTAGAAGATAGCCCGTCAAAATGACGTGTTTGCATTTTTAAAGGATGATAAAAAAATTACAACAACTGTGATCAATCATAGCCACTTTAGGCTGAAACAATTTTGATAAATACAGAGATTAAACTTGGAAAGGGGAAAAAAAAAAAAAAAAAAAAAAAAAAAAAAAAACAGAAATCTGCATTTAAAACTATAGCAAAATTATCTGGTAGATGGGGATGGGGATTATAATGAAATTTAAAACGCAACCGCGGTTTGCTGTAAATAAAAAGTTTTAATTAAATAGTGTTTTTGAAATCGTGAAAAGATTTCAAAGCGAAGTAAAATGTAGTGACGTCATTTACAGCTCCCACTGTAAATCTGACCATTGAGAACGCTCTATTACGACTATGGAACGGTTTCATTGGTCAGAAAATAGATTGCCTTTAAAATCGGAGGTAACTTTTGTTACAGCGTCACTCCACTGCTTTTATAGAAAACGGTTACTTTACTGTGTTATGGAGCATTCTCATTGGTCATAAAAGAGATATTCTATAAAAGCTGTGGAGTGCCGCTACAGCAAATGGATCAAATTTTTAACAGTGTACTTTTTGAAATCGTGGAAAGATTTCAAAGTAAAGTAAAATGTAGTGACGTCATTTACAGCTCCCATTGTAAATCTGACCAATGAGAACGCTCCATTACGACTATGAAACATTTTCATTGGTGAATGAGTTTCTTTTTCTCGTGGATAGGTTGACCCCGGAATTGTTATACACGGAGGGGTTTTATATATATAATTTATTTATTTTTTTTTTTTTGGGGGGGGGGAGAGGAAGGAGGACAAGTTTTATATTTCAATTAAATTCCTAAAATAATCTAACTTTCACAGACATTCCAAAAACTAAAATATTTTTACAATATTGTAATTTTTATGGATTTTACTCTAAACTTGAAAAATTTATGATGTCTATTTTAATTGGAGAATTGAGTTTTTTCATTTGTCGTATGAGCTTGTTATGCCTTTAAATTATTTTCCAAACATTCAAATTACAATAAATCTGTATTAAGAAAATATTTTAAATTATGATATGTTATTTTAGAGCTTTAATTAATACTCTTGCATATATTTTTTTTAGGTCACACCGCTTTTATGTTGTTTAAATTTAAACAGCCGTTTGTATGAGCATGAAAAGACTGAAGATTGTCCAGCTGTAACAGAAAGCTAGTTATCTTGTGTTTCTGTATTCTCTGTTATTGTGTGTATTGTAAATAAAAAGAAGAAAATTCATGAAAGAGCTAAAAAAGAGAGCTTCACATTTTTTAATATTTTAAAATGGAACAATAATGTATATAAAAACTAAGATAAATAAGCATTAAGAAGATAAAGTAATTTTGATAACATTAGATCTAAGGCAGAAACTAAAAAGAGAGTACACTCTAGCTGCCAATTTGATTAAAATATTTTAAAAGTTCAAAGTCCATCACAGATTTTTTTTTTTTTTTTTTTTTTTTTTTTTTTAACCAAGTGCAGAGGAACAGATGACAGCAACACCTCGTTCATAAAAGCTATGTTCTTTTTGTTGTCCAGCTACAGCCAAATTGACAGTGAATAGCAATTCACTGCGAGTAGTATTCAGATACACAGGCAAGGTTACCTATAAAAAAGAAACATCTTAGTATAAGCATCAAGTCAAAAAATAAACTTATTCATTTCAATTATAAGTATTAAAAAATGCTCTGGTGAGCAACAAAAAAGATTAATATGTTTTTAAGTATGAAAAAGTGTTTGGCAAGTGCTTCTAATTGAGCATGAGAAAGTACAAGGGGTCCCTTCTTGGCTGCAGCTCACTGTCAATGTCAAATTTGAAAAAAGAAAAAAAAATGTGTTTTTTCTGTGTAAAAAAAATTAGTCACAATTACAATAAAAATGTGTAGTGCAAAGACATAGCCAGAAAAAACACAGCATAATTAAACATCAATATAAGGCGAAATAGTACCAGAAACCTTAATTCTTGTAGCGTATCATACTCATGCAGTGCCATCAAGCATGTCTGCAGCATAGAACTGCACAGAAAACTGATTTGTAATACAGTTACAATGCAGAGTCAACAGTGTAGTTTGCAGTGCAGAGTCAACAGCGTAGTTCACATGTAAAGCAAGATTGAAAGTTTTACTAAAAAGAAAGACAGGAAGTTTTACGCAAATTTCTTTTATATAGAAAAAGCACAAATATGATTTTTTCAAATTTGGCATTGACAGTGAGCTGCAGCTAAGAAAGGACCACTTGTCCTCTCTCATGCTCAATTAGAAGCACTTGCCAAACCCTTTTTCATACTTAAACACATATTAATCTTTTTTGTTGCTCACCAAGATTTTTTTTTTTATATCTTGAAAAGCAGAATATTTGCTGCCAAAATTTTATTGTTGTATTAGAGTAATTAAAAAAGTTATTGCAATGTCATATAAAATGCATGATGTCTGGAAAATAAACCAAGAAGTCGAACGAAAATAATTACAGTGCGCTCACAACTGTATTGAAAGAACTGAAACTAAATATTTAGCAATAAAAACAAATAATTATGTTTTTCACATGATTTATTTATTCTGAATGAATTATGTTACATACATAAAAAATTTATATTTATTTAAGCTTGGTGGCAACAAATATAAACTACAACAGCAACAACAAGAAACAACGTTCAACTGGAGCTTTAAGACACAAATTCGATTTTCTCAGCAATCGTCAAACATACAAAGATGAAAAAAAAAAATCTATTTTACGTTTTATGTAATGGATTAAAATAAACCAAAATTGAAATTAATCTATCCATGGGATTGTTAGCTATCGCTTGTTGAATTTTAGGTCTTCATTTTTTCGTTAAAAGTTAAATAAACTACAGTAAACTACGATAATTTTTTAAATGCTATCATTTTATTCATCGCGTCCAGTTTTATCTTTTGAAATAAAAAAATAAATAAATAAAAAAAAAATATTACTGTCGTATGCCAACTACTTACCAGAAATTTCAAAAAGATGTTTGCATTTTCCATATCTTTAACATATTATACCAAACGCTACCACGTTTGCTATGATTAAAAAATGTCAACTCAAAAATTAACTTTTTGAATAAGATGAATATTTGTTATTTGACTAAAGTAATAAAGCTAAATAATTTTGTAATGTACTAGGTTGCAATTAATTATTATCAAGAATTTTTTTAAATGGATATAAATGATTTTTTTTTTTCTAATACATTTTCAGGTATGATTTTTTTGAATGAATGCCCAGATTTTGATAGCTCTTGAACCTAAATCACTGAAAGAAATCACATATTGTTCATTTAATGAAATTCTTAAAATGATATATAACATGTAAATATGTTAAAGATAAATCTCAAAAATGCATTTTTTTAGTAAAGGCATTTGTTTTTCTAAAGAACAAATTGTAGAAAAGATTCATTACAGATAAGAGAATTATTAAATTGATTTTTCTATAGACGAAGATGTAAGATAAAGTACAATGAATATGTTATATAATTTTCTGGGGACAATAAAAAAATTCTAAAAAGGAAGGATTCTCTTTAGACAATTACAAGATTTACATAGAATACATAAGGTTTGACCCCACCTATTTGTAGCATATGTTATATAAAACAGAAGCATTTCATTGAAAGAATTTGCTTATTTATTTCAAATAATCAAGTATGATTCTAAACATGTCTTGAACGTAGTATTTAAGTAAATAGTTTGGAATATTAGTAATGAACAATTTATTTTGAGAAATATGAAGCAGTTGTTTTAATACAAGACCAAATTTAAGACAGATATTTACCAATTATTGTTAAAATAAATTCATTCCATATTTTTTTTTTTTTTTAAATAAAAAAAATATTCTTAAAAAATAATTAAATCTTAATTTAAAAAATATTCTAGTCTTATTATACTACTTACTATTATTGTTGTTATTATTATTTAAAATTTTCTATATTATTTATTATTGGTGTTGAGACTATTTATAATTAAAAAAATTAATAAATAAAAGATTTAATTATTAAAAGATGTTGGATCCAACATAACATTAAAACTAAAGATTAAACTAGATTTGAAGATCTTTAATTAAAGAGACTGTATTCAGTGAACATTGGAAAAGACTCTTTTATACACTATTGAAAGACTTTTTTTCATTTGAAGGACTTTATTTAAAATAAACTATGCATTAAGTTATTATAATTATTTAAACTTCCATGAGAAAGAGTTTTTATTGTTTTTATTATACTTTTTATCTCTTGCTTATTAATATTTATAACTTATTTACTGTTATTGTATGTATTATCTCCTATGCACTTACAAATGGTAAGCGATATTGTAACATTATTGTATTTCTTTCAGGGAAATGCTCCTACCTAATCTTAATAAGATTTAATTTGCTCTTAACTATTTTTTTTAATCGCTAATATTTTTTATATTTTCTTCCATCTCTTAGCTTCCTGGATTTGATAGTTTTATTCCAAAATTTAACTTTTCTAAGTTATTAGATTTTTGTTGTCTGAACTTGTAGTTTTATTTAACTATCGATTTCATACAAAGTTTTGGGGAGGGGGAATAATATTAAAAATTTAAATTTTTTTCGCAAAAATTAACCTTTATACTATATTAATTTCCTTATAACAATATTCCATACTTAGTTCATTCAACTTATTAAATTAAAATCTTGTTTCTAGATCTAATCTATTAATCTCTATGGAAACGATATAAATTCTTAATTTGCCTTTAAAAACATTTATTCCAGTATGCGTAAATTTAAAGATTGCTCTAAGTTTAAAATATTCTTAATTAAACTTTATTTCTTAATATTCCAAATAAAACTCATTTTTTCTATGTTTTTATCAACCCTTTTTAAGAAAGTCTTATTAAATTTATTCCAAAACCATACCTTTGAAAAAATATCATTATTTTTATTTATTTATTTTTCTTCCTTCAACATTTGATATTTGTGCATCAATAAATTCATTTCTTTTCTTTTTCTCTCAAAATTAACTGTTTGCAAAAATATCGTCTGTTTAATATATTCAGAATTTTGAGTCGATTATAAATTAGTTAAATAATATTTTTTTAAGAAAATTATCGTCTGTGGAATAAAATCACGACTCTGGGCATGAGTTATGTTTATATGGAAAAATGATGGTTCGAGAGTAGAGAATTTTCTAGAAATTTCTTTTTAGATTTAAGAAAGGAAGCCTTGAGGTGAGAGATTCTTGGTTTTTTTCTTCGATGAGTACGGCTCGCTGAAATAATGATGGAATATTCTTTTTGATGTTTTGGTTAAAGAAAGTTTGCAAAAGGAGCCTTTCCCTCTCTCATGACTACAGTTTAATAAATTAACTTGTAGCAGCCAATGAGTAATTTATTGGATCCTCTACATTTATTTACTTATTATTATTATTTATTTATTTTTTCCCTCGCTTGCCATGACCTCTGTGCAGTAAAACGGGGAACCTGGCGATGATGTTTCTGGCTCCTAACTTTAAAATGTCACATATATATATATATTTAATTTGCATAGTTTAAATTTTTACTTTTAGCACAAATATTCTATCACATTGTTTGCACTTTTAAAAAAGGCATTTATAATTGATTGTATATATTCACAAATAATTTCATACAAATTACATACAAAAAGGCAAAATTTTCTTTTAATGCATAAGATTACATAAAACTACCATCACTGATAAGATCTGTTGGATAGTCAATGATAAACAAGTGTACACAAGTAAAAGATAATTACTTTGTAAGAGAAATGTTCTCATAAAAGAGTATGAGAATGAATATTAAGCATAAAAAAATAAAATATAGGAGAAATACAATGAATTTAATAATTTTAATCTTTCTACAATAACAAAAAATATCTTGAAAAATTTTCTTAAAATATAATTGAAATTCTAGAAACAGTTATTTTTTACCTCCGATCCAGGCTTCTTAGCTTCAGTTTTCCTAAAGTAGAAATAAAATTATTTAAATTAACTCTAAATTTAATTATGATAGACATTATAACAAAGTTTTCATACTTAAAATAAACTATATACACAGAAATAAATCCACTAATATTGTTAGTTAACATTGATGTTTTGAGCTATTTCAATTAAGTTTATGACTAAGAATTTAAAAGCAACCAAGTTTGAATGTAAACATGAAGGTAGTTCTTAAAAGTACTAAGTTTCTAAAAGTTAAAAAAGAAACTCATGGAATTGATTGAAATAAATAAATCCTCTTTAAAATAGAGATGTTTTATTAAGATTTGATTGAAAATTATCTTTCCAAAAAACCAAATCTGCTTATTTATGCTTTCTAGTATCTGCAATATTTTACTGATCTATTTTACTAGCATGAAAGTTGTAACTTGCCAAAAAAACTAAAATATGCATAGATACAAAATTATCACATAAAAATTTACGAAAGATAAAATATTAATAGAACACAGCTACATTAAAAAAAAAAAAAAAAAAAAAAAAAATAATTCTAATTTTTATTTGTATAATTTTTTCTTTATTTCCACTATATAATGAATTCAAAATCATTTGTTAAAATTTTTACACTACATTAGTAGAATTATTTAAACAGCATAGTAGCGCATTCAAACAATAAAATAGAGCTAGTATTATCATAACATGACCATATGCATTTAAAAAAAAAATACTTCATAAAGTTGGGAATGATAATAAAAAAAGCTGAAAGTATAATTTCTAATTATTTTATTATTCCACTTAAAATTATTAATTAAGATTGTTATATTAAATTTATTGTATATATTAAGAGAAAATATGTATTATAAAGAATATATAAAATCCAAGCTTTTTTGGGGGGGGGGCGGGGAGGTTGCAAATTGATTAAAGTTATTATAAGAGATTATGCATTTCATATCCTTGAAAAGGTAATGATGATAATAAATGAAACATTTTACGATTAAAATCAAATAAGGATAGATTTTATACCTAAAAAAGTCCTTGCACATTACTATTATAAAGAAAAATAAAAGCTCAGTGACTTACTTCACCCATCTAAGAGTAGTTAAAGGAAGGTCTGTGGAAATAGTCAGGGTGAGATATAACTGGCTGTTGCGACATTCAGCTCCTTGCAATTTCAGACCTAAAATTTTATCAGAGAAATAATTATTGTAACAACTTGCAACAAACATAAATTTACATGTTCAAATTATTAAAACAAAGAATAGTAATGAATAAATAACAAAACTTTAAAAAAAAACGTTTGATTTTTATTTAAAAATACAATGGTGTCTTATTTTTATTGGGGGGGGGGGGGGAGGTAAGATCATGGTACATTATAATTATCCATTTCAAAAAGCCAATATCTCTCCATCAAGCACATATAGACTAGATGAGTCAAAGTATAATTCTTGATAATAAAAAAAAATATCTTAAATATACTCAAATTCTGAAACTTAATATTCTTTTTTGAAAGCTGCAATTGAAAAGGAAATGGGGTACAACTATAAAATAACTGACCAAAAATGAAAAATATTGCTTAGAAAAAAGAGGGGGGGGGGAATAGTAGCAACAATTTATGTACAAACAGATATAGAAGGATACAAATCAATGTTTTATTTTTTTATACAGCATCATTACAATATGTACATATTTATGCAAAATAGAAATAATTTAATGTATACAAAATGTGTCAATTTAAATGATGATGTACATGCAATATGACAAACAGATGCTTGTTGTATAATTTAAGTAAAAATAATCAATTCTTACCAGTAACTCCAAAACTACATTCATCAAGATCACCAGGTTTTTCATCTTTGTCCAAAATTGTAACCTAAAAATGGAAATGATAGCAATTTAAAAAATCTTATTTACATACTCTTAGTCTTAAGATGTATGTTAGCAATATGCTTAGCATATTGTTAAAATATTTTGACACATTCATTTCTAAGATTGTTTTGGTTGATTAATACTAATAATAAATTTAAATGCCTCAGAAAACAGTATTAATAAAAATGTTTTATTTTATTGTTTTTATAAATGTTTCTGAAAGGGAAACTTGCCAAGTTTAACTATAAAACTAATTGGATGTGCCAATGCCAAAACTTTCTTCTGTCTCATACGTACATTTTAATATTTAAAAAAATAGTTACACATGTTCATGCTTCGATAATTTTAATTCAATACTATACCAACTTTGATTTTCATTTAAAATTTTTGCTTCAGTCAATTAATCGGAGTAAAAAAAGAGTTTCCGTCAATGCACAAGCTGATGGACAATAGAACGATAAACAGATTTTTTTTCAAACTCAGGGAAGACTTACTTACCATACCCAAAAATAATCATACACAAAAATTTTATTTCAGTTCTATTCATATCTTCATACACTTTTTGATGTTAAAATAATGAAAATGGCACAGACGGAAACTCTTGTGATTATAGCACCCCCTTTCAGCTGACTGTTTTCAAATTCAGGGTGGACCTACTAGCCGTAGCCAAACACTTACACAAAAAATTTGTTCAATTTTATGCATAACTTCATGCACTTTTAGTTGGTACAATATTAAAATTGGCACAAAAATCGCTATTGTAGTGCCCTCTTTCGGCAGAATATTTCAAAAAAGAAGGAGGATCTGCTTGCCACAGCCAAAATCATTCACAAAAAATTTTGTTCAATTCTATGCATATCTTCATATATTTTTCAATGGTAAAATGGCAACATATAAGCACACATTTTGTAAAAACTTTTTTTTTTTTTTTGGCATCTCTGACCCCTAAAACATGTAAATCCATCAAAAACCAGAAGTAAAAAAAAAATTCGATTACAATACTTTCCTCTATTGAAGATAGAAGTAAAAAGTGATAAATTGTAACATTTACAAGAACGCATTCATTATAATATGTATGACATGATTTGACACTTTTAAGAGACAACACCGATATTTAAATTATAATGAGTCCCGATATTCTACTTTAGAGCTGTCGCAAACTGCACATATTCGTTTCCATATAATAGGTATTCTCTAAAAAACGAAATACCGAATCGTTTCTTTGAAATATCACTTGTTTGTAGTTACTGCCAATGCGCCACCGAAAAAAATGAAACTAACTTCAAACTCTGTTTACGTACGTTTGCACAATTCATGAATGAAACCAGACAGTCGACGCGTAAGAGAAGCGAATTAGGCGCCAATTTGAGTTCTTTCGGTATGCGTATCGTTCACAGTTATTCTCAAATGATTTGGATTTCGTAGGTCTTATTGATTTATTCATTTATTTATTATGGAAAGACAAAGCAGTAAATTGTGAACATATTTTTCTGCAGTATCAAGTGATAAAGCAAAACGTGATTTATGCCAAATGAAGTATTCAATTAAAGGAAGTTCAACGACGAATAAAAAAACATTTATTAGTAAAGCATCGCCTATCACATGATAATTTGGTTCTATCAAAACCGTTGTTACTGCCATCATTGAATAAGCAGCTTAGTAATAATGATAAACTGTTGCAGAGAGCAATGTAAATTTTCTGAACATTTTCAAGAAATTAAGTTTTAAAAATTACAGGTTTGCTTTAAGTATATTATTTTCCTATAACAATATCTTTGCATATGTATTTATATTTTATATTTGAAAACCTTTCCATGATAAAGACAAATTTTTAGATTGCTTTTAAAAATGTTTTTATGGTAAAGTTTATTTTTCTTTTCTCTTTTGTTCGTTGATTTTAAAAATATATTTGCTGTTTGTTTTTAAATTTCATATCAGAAGAAAAAATAACTATTTTAAAATATAAATAAAAATTTTCTGAGATAATAATAGATTGAAGTACAAATGTAGATGTGTGTTTGATAGGATGATCACATAAGAAATAAAACATATTGTTTTTAAATTATTCCAGAAATTAAATTTTCATTACACATAATTACACATATTTTGTTAGTGTAAAATTAGTGAGAGAATTTGCTTGTAAAAACATTTTGTTTGCGTAATTACAAATCATAATTTTATTGCATAAATTTTGTAAGCTTTTACTCTTGCTAAATTGCTTTCCCTGATTATTCTTTATTTTCATAAGTAATAAATTCTACAATTTAGACATGTTGTACTGAATTATGTATGTATTTTAATTTTGTTTGCCAAAAAAATTAGAAACTTGATTAAATCTATGTTTTATGGACAGATGGCAGCACATAACCATATGTGAAGAGTAAAAAATGCCAATTCTTCCAAATACTCATGTTCCATATGTAACTAGATTTGTTGCAGTTATTTAGTACAAACGATGATTTTTAAACAAGTAGTCAGTTTTAAAATAATGCCATCACACGGGTATTTATTTAGTCATTAGTTTTACAGCACTATTCTACTTTGTTATCTATTTAAATAATGCCCTAAAACATATTTAAATAAAAATATAAACTATTTGGACTAATTAATGATAGAAATAATCCATTAATCATTAGCAAAAAGAAAAAAAAACATTAAGATGATTCCGGTAGACAAAAATGTGCATGAATATAACAGCATCTCACTCAGTTAAAATGAGATTAAAATTAACATTTGATAATTAACTTTGGAACAAACATGCATTTAAACATAAACTTGATTTTTTCAATATTAAATTACACTAATTAATATATGAATAACATTCCTTCTCTTTTTACTCCCATCCCTTGCAGGCAAAAGGTATAAGTACTCTGCTTTAAGAAATATTTCACAAATATATGTTAGAATCAATCTGAATTAAATTTAGACATTAGATTTTTAAAAAAATATATCTAAAAAGCTAATTAAACAGGCATTTTAAAATTAATAAATTTTTATAAACATTTATTTAGGGAGAAGAAAAGAAGAGGAGTAGTAGTAGAGGTCTGGTAGTTTTTATTTTAATTATTTCTATTAAAAGAGATAGCTAAAGACAATGTATAAGTGTTAGGATGTGTAGGTAATATTAGGCATTGTTTTTGTTTACAAAAATTTCAATCATTATTTTTAAGAAAAAATTAATCAACAAATAGCTATTTCAAAAAACTTAATCTTAAATTGCAATAATTTCATTAATAAATTCATTAAAACCAATATTTATCAATGTATACATCATAGCCTTCCAATATCACTAAATAGAAAATAGCAATCTACCAAATAATATTTTTCCTAAATTATTTTAATATTGGTTATTTACTCTTGACATTATATAAATCAGCCTTTATTTGAAATATAAATTATTTTAACATAATCGTTCAGCATTTTTGGCAATTACTTTGAGAGTAGTGCAATTTTTAAAGAAATGATTGTTTCATCTTTTTTAAATAATGCCGTCCCAGTATTTCAAGATAACGTATCGCCATCTTTTTTTTTTTTAATGTTTCTTCCTCGGCGTGATGTGAGTCATCATGGATGGAGTATATTCTGGAACATTCTGTATCTTTCCATAGTACAAATTTTGCGCCATAAACGGAAATCGCTGTTTAGTATGAGTGGACCTACATCAGGCTGCCGGCCTACGGGCTCGGGAGTGAGTTTTTTGTCCTGGGATCGCACTGAAGGCATCTTTTCTTTTCGCAATATGATTTTGGAGGCTTGACTATATGACGCATGTAACTACTTTGAAATGACAGCTACTCTTAAAATATTCTTTTAATTATTTCCAGCCCCTACAATTCAGTTTTAATTTAAATTCAACATTACAAGAAAAACTCTGCAGGCATTTTGTGCGATAGCATCTTGTGTTCGTGCTTGAGTGGAGATACATAGGAGATGCTAATTCTCTGCTTGTCACCAGCGCCTGAAGTTTGCATTATCTCTTCTGATTGTCATTAGTGGCAGAGCTCACATCTGCAGGAACCAGAGGCAGCATTCGGAGAAACATCTTCTAGAGAGTGTTATCGTCCGGAAGTGGGAACTGTGCCATCAACTAATGGACTTTGATCTTCTATAGTTTGTTTCCTGCAAGAAAAATAAATTTTCGGAACAAAGACTGTTATCGTCCAGAAATAGGAACTATACCACCAATTAATGGACTTTCTGGTCTTCTTAAGTTGGATTCTTGCACTAAAAAATAAATTTTCAGATTAGAGCTTCATAAATCATTGATGATATCATATTCAACTGTTTTCTGTAGTGCACCTAGTTGGCCAACCAGGTTTTCAATAATGTGTCAATAAAAAGTTTCGATTGTATATGGATGTCTTTCATGTGATGTTGGGGTGAGTGTATCCATTTCATTTTCATTTTACAGCTTAGTATTGTGTTTTTATTTAGATGATTATGATTAATTTCTGAGAGGATTTACAAATATACCTCATTAGTAAAATTTCTTAAAATTAAAACGTAATGTCATCCACTATACATCGCGTTCTGGCTCTGTTTGGGGAATTTGCTTTCCTGCAATGTCGTTTTTGAGCTAACTTAATTTTTATATAAGTTTTTTCTGCTTTAGTATTGCTATGATCGCTATTCCCCAGACATAGCTTAGCAATAAGTAACTTTTGGCTGTGTATATCCAGCTAAAGGAAAACAAATGCCTTGTAATACAAACAAGCTATAAAACGAAATCTCACTTTTGACTCATTTGAACAAATATCATAAAATAATCTGTTATTGAAATAGTTAGAAATTCTTAATAGCTGAAAAGCAGAAAAAAATAATTTCAACTAAAATCCCTTTTTAGTACTTAAATTAGTTGTAGCATAAAACTAACTGTTGATTTTTTTTTTCCATTTATTATTATTAGTTAAAGTAAATAGCATTGCTCAGAATATAAAGAATGTTAGTTCTGAAAAAGCAATTTCAAAGTTAATCATACAGTATAAAACAATTAATTAAAAAAAAGCAATAAAGCTTCTTCATTTCAATTCATCACTAAGAATGAGCTCTAGGGACCTAAATCTTTGTAGAAATTTTAATATATGTGCATAAACACACACACACATATATTTATATATGTATGGAAAATATTTTAAAATGATGAAGACAAATTCAGAAAACCCTGGAATGTTAAAATATACCAATATTATTACAATCTCTTTTTTATGATGTTTCAATACATTTTTTTCAAACTTTTATGACATTATATATTCACCTCTAATGTCCATTATATTTCCTGTATAACATAAAAAATGCCCTTAAATAAAATAAAATAAAATAATTTATTTTATTTCATTTTTCGTGTGTTAATCTTACAATAGAAAATTTATGATGTAATATTCACTTTAAAAATTTTAATTATTTCTTTTTCCACATAGAAATTTTGCAAAAGAAAAGGAATTCTTATGGTAAGAATTTTACTGTGGATTTATAATTTTTGGCAACTGCTATAATGAAAAATGTTTAAATTTAATAGGCAATTGCTGTTAAATTGGTTTTTTTTTTTTATTAATTCAAAATTAATTATAAGTTAATTTGATTCAGGATTACTTCAGATGCCTTGGCTGTGTTTTAATACACAAGTATGTAACATTTCAGAATTCTAGCTTCCAAACTGGATTTGTACAGAATTACAGACAGAGACAAATTTTCATTTTTATACATTACATCATTTATTCCAGTCAACCACTAAAATCCACAGTTAACTAATTAAACATAATGAAAAAACAAAATTAACCACCTACAATGTGAACAGTATAAGTTTTTATAATATACATAATTTTTCTATTTTTCCTAATTCTATCTATATATATATATATAGATAGATAGATAGATAGATAGATATAGATATATATAGAGATAGATAGATAGATAGATAGATAGATAGAGAGAGAGAGAGAGAGAGAGAGATGAGGGCGAGAATTTAAAAATTCTCCTGATCCAAAAAAAATCAAATTCTGAAAAAACAAACATTTTATTTATTTTATTTTTTATGTTTTTAAATGCAGATAAAGCAATTGAATCGATTGATATAGAAAACTCAATTTTTAAAATTTTGGGTGAGGTAAGCTTTGAAACTCATCTTTATATGCATGCACATAAAAAAAATAAAAATTATATGATTACATAACATTCTATAAATGGATTATTAAACATATTCTAACAATAAAAGTAAGATAAAATTTTCACTGTAACTGTATAACAGTAAATTGTATTTCAGGAAATAAATGTCAAAAAAAGAAAATATAAAATACAATATATGCACATCAGACTTACCCCCATTGTGAGTTCTTCCAATGACCATCCATTTGCTTGAGCAACATATTGCCGGGTAGCAGTAATGTATGCTTCAGGGTTAAAAAGACCACCAAGCCAGACATGTAAATTCTAAAAAAAGATAAAAAAAGAATTCTAAAAAAGGGGAAAAAATGAATTACACTCCTGTTTCTAGGAAACTAAAAATAATATGAAAATATACTTCAAATTATAGTTTATAGATAAGGCTTAATCAAATAAAAAAAAATAAATGGATTTTTTTTTTTTTTTTTTTTCCCCAGGCTTCTGTCACATATGGCGAAGACATTCATGAATTAATGTTTAAGTTATAGGAAGATTATTTACCAATATCTGATTTGATATTTTTATATTATTTTAATCTTTATTTATTGGATAGATGATTAAAGAAGATGCCTTTTTTTAGGATTTAATTTTGGTTGTAGCTTTTAAAATGACACTTTTACTTTCAGAACTGGTTCAGAAAGAGAAAATAACCTTATATATATATATATATATATATAAAAGTTAGAACCAAAATTGAAAAAGTTAAAAAAGAGCAGATGTAGGAATTTTAAAAATATTGAAATGCAAATGAGATATTACAAAATTAACCTTTCCATAGATTTATCATTAGTTATGAAGAATGAATGTTGAAGTTAAAATATTTTTATAGAAATCTGGTATTAAGTTAAATAATATCAATTTAGATTTTTTTTCCTCGTTTTTGATAGTTAGAATAATTAACTACCAACTCAGCACCCACTAACTGAAGTTTTCTCTCAAGACAAAATCTTCATGAACAACAAATTTTAACTGACTTAATACATGTAAATTTTTTTTATAGGAAATAAGCATAAATAATACTGATTCAATCAATAAAAAGGTTATGCACCTTTAATGCAGCAGTGCCTCCTGAAATTGAAGCAGTTGAAACTTTCTGGAGTTGTTTTATTCTATCTGAAAAATCAGTAATCCATTGGATAACAGTACAGCCAGAAGGAACAGTGTAGCAGCGCCAGTGAGATGGAAGGATACCTAATCAAAAGAAAGAGGAGTAAAAGAAATAAGTTTTGTGTCATACAAACAAAACATTTTACATATATTTGTAAAGATAACAATTGCAGAATTAAAGTATTTTACCTTTAGCTAAATCACTAATCATGGAGCGATGGAAGTTAGTCTGTTTTTTCTCTCCTTTACAAATTAAAATAGCATCCTCCAAATCTCTACGCACAGTCTGAAGTAATTTTACTGCAGCATTTACCTAATAAAAATAAAATAATTTATGTAAACAATTAGGTATATAACATATTAAGAAAAAATAACAAATACAGAAATAAATTAAAAAAAATCCTTAAATCTAGAATGACAAACATAAAAAAGTTTTCAATCTATAATGAAATAGAAGCCTTAAAAATTTTCTGCAATAAATTATTTTATTATGAATTTGAATTTTTTACTAATTAAATATTGACAAAAGAGATGACTCTTTTTAAGCTTTAAATTTTTTAGATACATGCTAAAAGAAAATTTCTATATAATTTGAAAAAAAAAAAAAAAATAATAATAATACATAAAAAATTCAGAAGAATTTCTAGAAAAATATAAAATAAATTAATAGCAAAATACCTCTCTTTCAAAATATCTGTACATGGGATCTTTGATATTTTCAACAGTTCGTTTTAAAGACGGTAAACTTTGAGGCACTAAGCGAAGCCAAGTAGCAGCAGAATTATGTAGTGTTATCATCCAAGCAGGGCGGCCATCAGCTTTATGCTTAGCCTCAGCTTCATCATTGGTGTAAACAACTTCATCATCATCTTCCAACAACTGCATTTTAAGTAACTTTGCAATCAATGAAGTGCCTATAAAAATGAAATAAGAAGTGGATTTTTTAAATTATTTTAAAAAGTTTATATATTGGATATATATATGTTAATCGATACCAATCAATTTGATAAAGCAAAAAAATAAAAAGTTCTGAAAGTAATATTCATTCATTTAAAACTAGTTTTTAGAACTTTTACAGTTAATTTTAACTAAACTAAGTTAAGCTAAAATTGCTAAAAGTGATTAAAAATGGACTTAAAAAAGCATAATAACATATTTTAGATTGACATATGTTTCATCGCACAACTGGCGGTATTTTCAAAATCCTTGTTGATTTTTTTAAGCAATAATTTATTATTATTTTTTTTTGGGGGGGGGGGTGGAGAGGGTATTAATAAGGATCTTGAATATGTTGCTATTTGTGTAATGAAACATATGCTGATCTGAATAAAGGTATCTATTTTTAAGTGCATTTTTTTACACTTTCAACAACTTTTAACTTAGTTTAGTTTAGCTGATTATAAATAAATATCATGCTTACTTTTATACATAATTTCAATTTTAAAACTGTATAGTATCCTACTAGATTGCATGTGTTTTCCTTTCAATAATTGACTTTATTTTTTTTATTATTATTATTATTATTATTATTAATACTGTAAGAACTGACAACAGCAATAGCCTCATGACTGATCAGAAAAAAAGTTTAAAATTTGGAATTATTTTGTTACATTATTTTAATATTCTACTCTATAGCAATTTAAGGATTTTTGCCATTTCTTGCAATAAAGCTAAATTAATACAATCTGACATTATAAGACCACTTTAATTTTTATATTTATATATAAAAAAGGATTCTAATTATAATTTAAATATATAAAATATGATGTTATATAATTATTACAAATGTGTTTCAATAAATTTGAATAATGTGATAAATTATTAAAACATTAGAAATAAGTTTAAAATGCATCGTTAAACTATAAAACCACTTGTTTAAATAATAATAAAGCTATGAAATTTAATTAAACATTGGTTTCTATTTTTTCAAATATCCTTAAATACTGTCTTTCATTGAAATGACAATATTTTCAAGTTCTGTTTCAGGAATATTGTGCTATACTCTTATTGTAGCAACTTCCAGTTCATTGACAAAAGAAAATTCTTATCTGAATAAACTCTGCAACTTAAACTACCCCAAATATTTTTCATTGTATTCAAATTGGGACATTGACTGAAGTATATCAAATTTTATTACATGAACCTTTTTTTAGAGAACTTAGGTTCAGGGTAAAAAGCATTATCTGCTAAAAGATCCACTTGCTAGGATGTGAGGATGATTTTCAGATTATATTTTTACTCTAAAAAATTCAGATCATTATTTTAAGAATAATTAATTAATTAATAGTCATTTTAAAAAAAATAATTTTAATTTTCCATAATTTCATTAATATATCCGATAAATCCAGTATTTTCATTTTATACATCGCAACTTCCCTATTTGACATAATAGCAATATACAAAATAATATTTTTCTAAATTATTTTATTATTAATTATTCATTCTTAAAATTATATTAATCAGTCTTAATTTTAAATGTAGATCATTTTCATGTAATCGCCCAGTCTTTTAAGCATATAATTCGCAATTTATGCTTTTTCAAAAATGAAGCTTTATCTCTGTATTTTTTTTTATGAAGATCGCGTCTTTTCTCAAATTCATGCATCGCCATCTTGTCTTAGTCCCTCATGTTATCCAGATGAATGACTCATCGGGAGTTGAGAATGTTCTAGAAGCTTGGTCGGTACGAATTTCCCGCCGAAATCTCCGTGTCCGTCCCTTGATGACGCATGTTTTTTCTCGATCATTCCGAGCGTCGGGTGATGCGAGATTCTGATTGGCTGAGCGCACGCGCGCTGCCGTGAAGGGGACAGCGTTATTCTGATTTATTTGACCCTTTTTAGAGAGACCAGCGTAGGAGATAGACGTGCGTAGCCCGGCGCGGCCCTCTCGGGGGTTTAGCGTCGGGAGAGAAGAGTCTCCTTTTTAAGATTATGCTAGAAGAAAATTGTTCTAACAACCGCTTTACCGAGATTTGTTTTTAGATAAATCTTTTTTTTAATGTTCGTCCAGCCTCGCTCAGGAATCTACTCTTATAATCAATGTAATTAAATTTGCTTCCCCGTCAAAGAGCTGTGGCATGAAGGCACCGTAGCTTCGCAACAAAGAAAAACGTTTCTAGTCCCGGACCATCAGCAATAAACTTCATCCTTGTGCTCATCGACAACATTTCATCTCTGATCGGTTCTGAAGCCAGAACCGTTCTAAAATTATATAAAACTAAAGCAGAGATAGAAAAATTAAAATTGGTGACCTGAAATAGATATTGGCAATCTGTAGTAGTGTCATAAAGTCAGTAAAGAAGCATTTAATTAAAAGATAATCTAGCGTTTATTTTCAAGAAAAACATATTCAAAATAAAAAATATGTGTATATATAAAATAATAAACAATCATAAACTATATCTGGTAAAATCAACCAAAAAAGTAATTTCTGAAATTATATTATCTATAAAATTAAAGTCATACTTTAACACAATAAAAATACTTAATTAAACAGCATGGCGTAAGGTAAAGAAAAAATGACCTGTACAGGTTGCAAAATAAACCACTCACTATAGCATAACTGGAAGAAAACAGGCTTCTTGATTTAGGTAATGACGAAAGAAATAATGTCCGGAAAATGTTCAAAGGAAGCAAAAAAACCTTGGATGTTAATTCATGACAACAAAATATTCATCACGACAAATGTTCAGCAAAAATATTTTTCACTATCTATCAACTGGATTCATCTTTAAAACAACATCATCTTTCAGAACTAAAACAACCTGCAAACGTAAACTTCCATGACTGAAATTTAAAATAACGTACGGCCTTTGCTAGACCAAAACATCGTCAGACCACTGGCAGTTAAAACAAACCGACTGCCTTAAATACCCCTCGCGATTCCAGACATCGCCAGAAAGCAACGCCCCCTTTGCGTCTGCCGAAGTTGAGCGAAAGCGGTCCTACCTTGCGATATGGAGATACGGCTATTCGTAAGTTGCGATTTGCGAAGATCGCAAATCGCGATCAGACGGAAGAAAACGATCATGAACGCACATGTAAAAAGTTCAAATCGAAAGTAAACAAATAAGTAACAGACTAAGAAATAGAATATGCCATGGAATAAGGAAAAACAAAATAAAGGGATTGGAGATAAGATAAAGATAAGATAAGATTGGAATAAAATAAAAACCAGTAAGTCATGCTATATTATCCTATTACAATATGTATATATGCTTATAGAGTGTTAAGGGTATGAGTAAGCTGACAATCTCCATGAAGGCGCCGTAGCTCCGCAACAAAGAAAAACGTTTCTAGTCCCGGACCATCAGCAATAAACTTCATCCTTGTGCTCATCAACAATATTTCATCTCTGCAGCTGCCTGAGCAACGATACACCTATCCTGAATTCTGTCTGCGGCTGTAAATTAGCTCCATCGGTGATGTTGTGGACTCCAAGGTCCCCCAGCAAGTTTAAAATTCCACAGATTTGAACTTTTTCCATTTAAGAACTTTGAGAGATACATCATAAAAAAAAGAGTAGAGACTGTGAACTTATATTTCTGTAGTATGATGATTTAATCTGTTTTAATAATTTCATTTATTCTGCTTATGATGGTGGCCACCTAATCAAGTATGTTAACAATTTTCAAAAATAAAGTTCAATTGTGCGCATGTTAAAGCTCTGTGTGTTTCATCCACGGGTGAGTTCTTTTTCATTTTTATTCCTTTTTAGGAGAAGAAGTATTTTAGAATTTATTATAATTTAAAGTAAATTTTTATGATAAGATTTTTTTCTTTTCACTTTTCCCAACTGAATGTT
This sequence comes from Maratus speculifer, assembly GCA_964019185.1. Classification (NCBI taxonomy): domain Eukaryota; kingdom Metazoa; phylum Arthropoda; class Arachnida; order Araneae; family Salticidae; genus Maratus; species Maratus speculifer. The sequence goes on from OZ025298.1 coordinate 252,895,764, forward strand.
TAACAACGCAATGTTACGCTATCGTTCTCGCGCTGCTGGTTGTATTTGAGGAGTTGTTTTCCGGTAATATTATTGTTTTGGGCCGACTTGTTCGTTCCCACGAGTTTTGGCTGCTAAATATTGCTGGGATAGCGAATCCCCAAATACAACTTATATACCACTCTACATCATCTAATATAGCACAAACAATGCAACATCATCATGTCACATAACTGATATTTCTCAAGGTTAATAGAACCCAGAATTTGTTGTAAATCACACAATTCATCAAAAACAAACATTTCCCAAACCACCACAGAGCTACTGCTTATTTGTTCATTGAAACCTTTTTTTTTTCTTCTTTCCTTAAGTTATGCCAATAGTATTCAGAGCCATATGGGCAATGAAGGTTGATTTATTTTTATAAGAAAATAATATAGTTTATTTCCACTCATCATATCATGAGATAACATTTTTAGCTTATTTTAATCTTTTTTCTGGATTATGTTTCTAGCTCGTATTGTTTTCATAGTTTTTCTAAATTTGATATTAGCATTCAACTCTTGAAATTTTAAAAGTTGAAAAAACTTGTTTTATAAATAGTCAGAACACTTGCCAACTGTCACATGTTATCTTCTTCCTCTTAGATTTTTTATTTTGCTTTGAGATTCATTTTAACACTTTCAAACAAAATTAAAAAGTGTTTATGAATTGAGTTTGTCCATCTCTATGTGCTCTAACTTGTATAAATATACAGTAAAACCACGATCTATCGTTCCTGTATTCATCGTTTTCCTGCATTGATCGCTTTATTTCTACGGTCCCTGCACGAATTATATTTAAATAATGTTAACGAAACCTGCAAGCATCGTTCTTCAAAAAATCATTTTCCCGCATTCATTGTTGTGAAATTTTTTATTCTCACCAAAATGAAATTGAAACTTGTGCGATTCCATATGGCAAACAAACTGGAATTACTTCTTTTACCTTAAAATAACTCATTTGAACAGTTTCTATTGATAATGGTGACAATACTGCAGATGAAAAGTGGTTGTATATGACAGAGGATGCGATTATGTTTCCAGTTTTAAGATGTTGCGAAATGTGGTGTCAAACATAGGAGAAATGCACCATAATTCAAAAAATGAAAATGATGGTGAAGAGGATAAAGTTCATGCTAATGAAGCAGTGCAAGTCTGATTGATGCAGTTAAAGCATTTGAAACTGTATGAATTTTTATATATACATAAGAAATTACAGAAAATTACCAGAAAAATGTTGTATGCATTGAAAATTTATTTTTTGATTTAAAAAAAAAAAAAAAAAAAAATTGAACGAAAAGCCAAACAAAATTTTGGATTTTAATTAATAAATATCAATTTTCTCTAACTTCGATTTATTTCTTTTGCAGTTTAGTAAGCAACAAATTAGTATATTGTATACATTACATGCATTTGTAATGTATAAATATTGTGTTTTTAAGTTAATCCGCATTCATCGTTTTCCCGCATTCATTGTTTTTTTCCCGAACCCCTTGAAAATTTATGGATCGAGGTTCTACTGTAGTTGGATTGCCATATAATTGATATAGGGGAGAGGGGGTTAGTGTGGACAAGAGGTTAGTGTAGACATTCAAAATAACAATTTAAATAATGTAGAAAAAATTACTAAAAAATTTACACAAACTGACAACAATGAACTCTATACTAAGCAAAAATTTAGTTGCAAAGGATTAAAAAGTTTTTGAATAGTTGCAAGAAGTTTAATTTCATGCATGAAAAGTAAAAATAAGATTTCTTTTTCATTTTTGCAGCACAAAGAATTTAAATTTAGAATCCAATAAACAAGTTGCTATAAGACAAATGCGACTTGTCTTCTTTATTTCTATAATCTTCATTAAGATATTAAATTGGTTAAATGAGTATAACTAGAAAATAACTTCACAATGTTAGCATGGGGTTAGTGTAGACACACTACTAGGGGTTAATGTAGAGAGCTTATTGTACTCCATAATTTGTATTTTAAGTACTAAATTTATTATAATGTAAAGATTTACAGAAAGTACTTTAACTTATAAATATAATTACTATATTAAACATCAAATAAGACTATTTATATAAATAAAGATATGTATTAAAATTTTCGTCAAAACATTTCAAGCAGAAATTTGAAATTTTTTTAATTTATTTATTTATTTTTTAAATTCACTAATTCTGCATTTTTAGAGGATTAATTTAACCTTAATTTTAAATTAATTCAATAAAATAGATCATACATTTTTTTTCTTTGTTGGTTAGAAGCATGAGAAATATCAACTGTTACATTGTTATAAACGAATCTCATCGTTCACCAACTCTTAGATGTTGCAATATTGTATTTTTTGTAGGAGGAGTGGAAAGTGTAAATGATTTCAGTGTCTATGATGTTGTATTTCTGCAGAAAAAAAGATCCAGCGCATCATTTTGCTTTTCTTGATATGAAAAATAATTCCTAAATTAAAAATGGGGAATAATAGAAAAAAAATCACACAACTTGTGATTGTCAGTGTTACTTCTTTCTCCATAAACCCTTTAGACTGTAATTTAAACTTAAAAGTTTAGATAATAAGGAATATTTGTAAAAAAATTACCTGTCAACACTATTCCCCAACATATTTTGGTTTTGTCCACACTAACCCCTTGTAGGGGTTAGTGTGGACACCTGGATCAATGTTAAAAACTGCCAATTTTCTTATTGTTTAACTGCATTTATCATTATCTCTCCTGTATATTAATAAACAGAAAATACCATTCTTCAATTTGAAAGGCTTGCAAAATTTTAAAAATGCTCATAGAATTTTATAAAATTAAATTTTTCTGTCCACACTAACCCCCCTCTCCCCTATAATATTGAGAATCATCATGGCATGTTTGGTATTAAAAATGAAGTGTGTATCATACATGGTCCATTTAGATGTTACATTATTGTTACATCATAAGTATTACATTATGGTCTATGAGGAGGAATCACTTTTGCTGTATTTTTAAAATGTTGCAATAATTTAAATATAATGAAATTTTTATATAATAATGAGTAGCATGAGAAGATGATTACTTCAGAATATTATGTGTAGACATACAAACGTTTACAGGGGAACTCAAAAGTACTATACTCTAAGAAGAAAAATCATTTGTGGCATATTTATTCATGTTACTCTGACAGAAATATAATGAAATTGATATGAATTTGTGAAATGCACTAATACATGCTTTTTGTAGAACATGGTGTGTAAAGCATTTACCAATCATTTAAACGGTCACACAAAAGTGTTTGGTTATGTGATGTTCCACAAGAAAAAAACTGTAGCGCATTTCAATTATGTTACACTATTTCAAATATGATGAAATAGATAGACAAACTGAGATTTACTATAAGATGCTTGCATTAAAATATGATTTGCATTGTATAAAGGCACATAAAAGATTTTGGATACAATACTGTATACTTATAGTACTGTATAAAAAAAATATTTTGTAATAAATAATTTAATATATTATTAATAAGAAAATATTGCACATAAAGTATCAGTGGATTTAAAAAAAACTTTAAGCTATTAGAATTGAACACTAACTCAATATTTTGCATAAAACCTTAATAAATTAACATAATAACAGCTAATAAATTACCTCTAGTTAAAAGTAACATTTTCTCTGCATTATTGGGTAAACCAAGCCATGACGGAGATTGGCGATCATGCAAATTTTCGACCCAGTGTAAGAACTGATCTCGTCTAAAAAGAAAAAAAAAACCTTTATTATGATTGAACAAACATATGTTAACTAAAATAATCACCATGTTTGAAAAATGCTTCTTAACTTATACTTATAAAATATTAATTTATTCTAATGCATTGCATAAGATATTCAGTTAAAATAAATAGCAAGATATTTACTAACACAATAGAGAATGATATTGGTACAACAACAAATAAATAAAAAGTTAGATGATTTATTTAGAAAAAAGCTTTTAAAAGTAACACAGAGGTGTAACTCGGAAAAAAAAAGGGGAGGAGGCGGGGGAGAAAAAAAATCATGTGTGCAATAAAATTTATGAAAAATTTCACAGAATTTATGCATGAGTTTTTATGCACTATACTGTTTGCACTAAATTTAAACTAAAATTTAATGGTAAAATTTTTAATTGTTTTACGAACAGTATAGAAATATTCATACTCATATAAATACACAACTAAAATGTCAGTAGTTTTAAGCTCCTGCTGATGAGTCTCATTAACATGAAATACTTAACACAACTTTTAGAAAGAACTGTCTCTGTTTTCCCCTCCACTTCTATGTATTTAAGTTTAGATAACAAAAGAAAAAAAAAATTTACCCTGAGTGTTTGCGTTAACAAGATTTGACTGTACAATATTTCAATAAATTTTTTTTCAATTATTAAAAACCAAAATTTTATTTAAATAAATATATGATAATTTTAAAAAGTTGTTCATCTATTCAGTTATACATTCCTTTATGGATAGATAAAATTTTGAGCACAGAGACTAGAAACTGATACCAAAAATCAAAAAATACTGTATAATTTAAATAATATTTTCAAAGTAATCAACATTTGCAATAACTATCTAAAATAAATAAAGATATAAAATAAATTTCTCATTTCCATCAATTTTTAATATTCTAAATTAGTAAAAATACACATTTAATTGCAAAGTATGCATATATCAAACTATACAAATATTTTAATCTTTATTTAATATGTAACAAAATAAAGCAGACCTGGTGTTATTTGACACAACTTTTAATTTTATTTTTGCAATCATCAGATAAAATGAAATGCAACTCTAACTGTCAGCTTACAGATATCACTTTTGCCAACTCATTAAAGATTTTGAAATCTAAACTTGATGAGTCATAAAATCTTTTTAATTACCCAATGCATAAAATATTTAGAGACTATTATAAACAATGGCAAGTCTGATTTTCTAGAGCTGTGGTTCCCAACCTTTTATTGACCACACCTCACAGAAGCATCTATGAAATCCTGGTGCTCTTCTCTCATACACACACTCTATAACATCTCTTACTTAAAAGAGAAGTCTTACATGGAAGACACATTTCTTCCATTTTCTTCCATTCCTTCATTAAATTTGTATTTTATTTAAATGTTATTTATTTATTTATTTATTTATTGATGAAGCTTTAATTTTGTTATAGAATATAAAATTAGTCAGAAACATTTTATTATTATTATTATTTTATGGGCAACTTATTTAAAGAAGCCTGCACACAATAGTAATAAATTTAAAAAGAAATCACCCTTGCAAATTATTATAAAAATCACAAATCAGTCAATTAAGATGCAGTTTTCAAACAAATCGCATTTAAAAGTAGTTTTTTTTTTCTCTTCTTTTCTATTAGTTTTGTTGCGTTTACTATACAATAGTGTAGAAATTTAAAATGTGCTATGTTTAGAAGATTTAAAAATTGCAGTAGTGAAAATTGAAAAACTGAAATTTAACCTGGAAGTTTTGCCATTTTCAAAATGATGCCAGTGTTACAGGCAGTTATGTTTGTCCTTTATAATATAGATTGACTGCCATGTATTATCCGATTTTTATATTAAAAATGCATATGCAATATTTTTTATTTACTGTGTGGGAGGCTCTAACTAGCCATAGATCAGCAATTCCCAAAATTTATTGGTATGCGAAACCCACCTAATATGAGGATGTATCTAATAATAGTATGAAAATTTTGTATGATCTTTATACGCTATCTGCTATCCTATCCTGTAAAAAAAAATGGGAAATTTTCTTAAGAAAAACTGTTTTTGTATTATGAACAAAAACAAGAATGACAATATCAATGTGTGCAAGTAAAATAACAACCAAAAAAGCAAATATAATGAAAAGTACATTTAATTATTATCAAAATAACTCTTTAAAATTAAGATTTCTGGCACTAGATGTTTATTGATGAAAACATCTATATCAGATACAAAATTGATTAGTTTTAACCTTTAATCACTTGCTACAAGCAGTTTGTTTCTGTACTACTTGTTCTTCAGAAACAACAAATTTGAAGCATAAGTATGACATGTTGAGCTTTATCAAAGACCTCAAATCTGATTTAGATATTTCTGAATATTCTGTTCTTATGTTCATCCAGAAGGAAGTAAAGGATTTTTTTAGAATTGCCATTATGATTGTATGACTACTGAGATATTTCACAACAAGTTCATATAACACCGACTATTTAAGAAATCATGATCTTCTCATGAAATTTTAATTTAAGCAAATTGTTTTCATCATTATTCCAGATGTAAAATATTTTATTTATTATATTTTTTAAAACAGAATAAATAAAAGATATATTTTTGTGGCAAACCTAAATTGTTTCGCCATCCACCAAAAAGCCCATCGCGACCTATAGGTTGGGAACCACCTGTCATAGATATTTATTTCTAACCCCCCCCCTTTTTTTTTAATGCAGTTTAAGATTTATAAAGTTGGTTTGTAAATTGGTACCATGTTTAGATATTTCACATTTTTTATGTTTAATATGCTCATAATAGTTAGATCTAGTCATAACCTTAATTGTTTTAAGTTCTTTGTTTAACACGTGAGTTCCAAAAAGCTTACTTTTCAAAAAGAATAACTTACCAAAAAAAGTTATATGCAGATAAAATAAAATATAAATTAAAAATAATTATAAGAATCTATGAAATATTTAGCATAAATATCTGAATAATAAAGTTTACTTTAAATGAAAGAAATGGCTTTGAGAAACATTGAGTATAAAAAATGCAGAAGTTAATATTTAATAGAAATTTGACATTTATCCTGATTTTAATGAATTTGAGTTTTAAGAAATAAAACTTGACTCAAATATCACAATAACATTTGCCACATAAACTTTCAAAATCTTAAAATTACAGATATACAGTCACCCTTTTTTTGGGGGGGGGGGGGGAAGTAAATTATGATTTCAGATTACTTTTAATGAAATATAAATATATTTTTTTGTTTCTATTTTGGAAAAAAAGCATATTATTAAATGAACAATTTTAACAAACCTTATTCCTTCAGGCATGGTGATAACTTTACTATCTACACCATCTACTCCAGTAACAAGGGCAAAATCAGGCTCAAAACTTTGTGCAGTAAATAACTTGGTCAAGAAAGTGTTGAGCAGCCGCTAAAAGTAAGGGGAAAAAATTAAATATCTAATCAAGTTAAAACATTTCCCTTACTTATAAGAAGACTTATTTTTGAAATTGCACATACCTGATCAAATTCATTATCAATTTTCCCACCATATATACACTGGCTGAGCAAAGTACAAATTGCATCCCAAGGCACTTTTTCTGGAGGTAAATTAGTTCTCCCCTAAACAAGAATAATTAAAATTAATTCCGAACAGTTAATTACAGAGTGGCAGCACTAATATTAAAGTTAAATTTAGATATGTAAAATGAAGATACTATACAATATATTCTTCATTTAATCCTAATAAACAACTTTTCTGTGAATTTTTACAACACTGTTGCATTTTTTTTTTTTTTTTTTTTTTAATTATTAAACCAATATAAAATCAAAGTGAAAAACAAGACAATTTCTCTTTATGTTAATTATAGAATGATATGCAAATAGATTGTTTAAGGAAAGTTTATTATTATTATGATAATAATAATTATTATTATTTTAGAATGCAATACCATTTTCTCTTCCACACTATTTGTATTATTCATCTTTGAATAATTCATCTCATTTAAAATTACAAATTCAATACAATTTGATTAATTAAAAAATTGGTCAAATATACAGAATGGAAAGTCTGTTTAAAAAGCAGCTATTACTTTAGAAATCTGTTATATTTTGAATAACTGATATATTGAGAATAATCTATATTAAAACAACAAAGAATTTGTGTGTATGTCTGTGTGGACTAAAATATGCTCAGACTCAGGTCAGGCCAAGGTTACAGACTGGATCATGGAAGTCAGACTTAGACTTCATTATACCTGGGCTATGTTGGACTGAACGTTCTTTCCATGCATAATATCTGGCCAAATTTCATCTTTAAATAAAGAAGAAAGCAATTGATAAAGCAATATTTTATTCATACATTTTCTTTTGTGTGTTTCAATAACAACAATTTATGAACCCTTATTTTTGAAAGGAAATTTCATTTTAAAAAACTGCATGCAGAATATGGCAATTTGAATATTTCATTTGGCTGGGCATGGGCTGGGAAATTTCAGCCCTTGAGATAACCAGCTCATGTTTGATTAAGTCAGTACTATGAGAATAGGCACAGAGGTATTGCCAGATGAGATTTTTTTTTTAAATTCAATTTATATATATTTTTTAATTTAGTTTTAAAGGATTTTTTTTACTGAATTTTTGTAACATTTTTTTTTACCGCCTGCATCTCTGTTTTTAAATACCTGATAATTTCAGTTTTTAGACTAAAATATGTTTTAAAAGGAAATGCCAACCATATTATTTGAAATAATTAAATATGTACTATGTTATTCTCTATATGAAATGTTTTATCAGATGTGGAGTAAGTAATGACGTTTAGCAATGAAATTTTATAAACAAATTTTGATTAAAATAGTTAAGAAAGAAACAATGTTTCATTTTTTATATAAACATTCTGTACATATACTACACTGCACAAAACAATTAAAGGATATTTGAAGTTTTATATAAAATAAAGATATAAATGAATTTTTTTTTGCCGAAAATAGAAGAAGAGAATCACAAATGCAAATTTTTCTGGTTTTCAAACTGTGGAGTACGCAAATTTTGAGTTTGACATCAAAAACGTCGCTTCAGCAGCAGCGAATGAAATTTGACTTTCAACTGGATAAAAGAGAATGAAGACAAGGATGATCGGCATTCAGTGATTGCTTTGTTTCGATGAGTACGATGTCTCAACGAAGTCATTTGACAGATTCCGAAGTTTGGAGAATTGTTGGTAGGTTAGAAGGGGGCCAAACTCAAGCTGAAGTAGCGCAAGCCATTGGAGTGTCACAAAGTGTCATTTCCAGGATCTGGAACCATTTTTTGGAGAGTGGATGTGCAGGCCAAAGACCAGTCAAGGTCGTAGATGGGCAACAACGCCCAATGAAGATCGGTATTTAGCGTTAACAGCTCAGAGGCACCGAAACATGAACGCTACTCTTCTCCAACAACACCTTCGCTCGGCTACAGGCACCACGATTTCAACTCAGACTGTCCGAAACTGGCTCCATGCTGTAGGTCTGTATGCTCGAAGACCGATGGTATGTGTTAGATTAACATCTAGGCATCGTCGCAACCGCAGGGAGTGGACAACCGAGCATGTCAACTGGAGGAGAAATGAATGGAGCAATATTCTGTTTTCTGACGAGTCCCGTTTTTCTGTGCACTCGGATAATAGGCGTATTTTCATCTGGAGGGACCGTGGCAGTAGGAATAATCCTGCGTTCGTGCACGACAGTGTCAGATTTGGCGGTGGAGGAGTGTTGGTGTAAGGTGGCATCTCCATTGATGGGCGCACTGACCTCTACATCATTCAAGATGGAGCTCTGACTGGTCGCCGATATAGGGATGAGATCCTCAGACCTATTGTAGTCCCTTACGCTGCAGCAATCAGAGATAACTTCATTTTAATGGACGATAACTGCAGGCCACATCGTGCAAACCTGGTGAAGGATTTCCTTTTCAAGGAAGGAATCGTTTGAATGGAATGGCTAGTGTGTTCTCCAGACATGAATCCAATCGAGCATGTTTGGGACACTCTAGGAAGATGAGTTTCTGGCCGCCAACAACCCCCACAAACTCTCCAAGAACTGGAAAGAGCTCTTCCTGGAAGAGTGGGGCAGAATACCTCAACTCGTCATTAATAGCCTCATTGAGTCCATGCCTCAAAGGTGTTCAACGTTGCTGGCCGCTCGTGGAAACCATACCCCTTACTGAAAATGATTTTCTTTGAAGAAAACACCTTTTCTTATTCTTTTTTTTCTCATATGCACAAATTGTGTTTTTTTCCTTTTGTACACAAATGCACAATAAAATGCATTTTTTTCTGCCAAGCATGTGTAATTTATTCTCATATAACCTACTATGTCTGTCAACCATGTATCAATCAGCAAAAAAGTTTCCCAGATACAAAATCCACCTAAAACTGCAATATCCTTTAATTGTATTGAGCAGTGTATTTGTATGCAGTACAAAATTATTGAGAAGTTGCCAAATACAAATAAACAGGCATTACTTATTTATGCAATTTAAACATTATCAGATATTGCCTTATCACTTAAGAATTCAATAGTATGCATAAAGGTTACTTCTAATTGCATATTAATGAAAAAATAGATTTTATTAAATTTACATTAATAGGTATTAACAGATGAAATAATTTAAGAAAAAACATGTCTAAAAGGAGAAATTTCTCACGATTTCTCTAAAACATCCCCAGGATTAAAAACTAAAAAAGTTTTATGTACATTACTTTAAAAGAGTGAGGATAAGAAAAATACACAAAATTCCTAATTTTGAAAATTTACATTTGGCATGGAAAATAATTTTAGGCTGCAGGGGCTAGCTAAGAATGTTCATTTTCAAATATTTAACATATTCATATGTTTCATATATTAAAATCAAACTTTTGTTTTTTAGGTTTAATGTAAGACAATCAATCCTTTCACTAATGTTTTCTGGCAACAGAATTAATAATAAATACAACAACTAAAACATTATTAATAACTGAAAAAAATGAATGGGAGCTAGATAAAAATTACCTCATTTTTATCATTTTCTCAGAAAAAAAAAAAAAAAAAAAAAAAAAAAAAAAAATTAATGAGTATTTTTTGCACTTTTTGTTTTATTCTTTTTGTGAACTTTAACAAATTTACTTTAATACATAAAATTAAAAACTAACTTATTTCAAAAAAGGGTTGAAAAGACATAAAAAATTAAATCTACAATCCAATATAATTTCATAAAAGGTTTTAACATACATACTTATTTTTTTACTGTACCATACAAACAAACGCAAAAAACATAAAATTTCATTTATACCATGGCAACAGTTTCAATCCATGTATCAAGGGTATCACAAGCCACTCTCAGATCAGATTCATTAAATTCATATTTTTTAGACCATCCAAGAGGTGCATAGCGCAAACGTTCCTGAACAACTGCATGGAACCAAGCAAGAAGGAAGTATAGGCGTGCTCTTTCTCCTGGAGCCTATAAAATAAGATATAAAATGCTACGATTACAACCACTTGGGAATTAAATACAGTATGCACATTAAATTCCTCAATCTGAAAATAAAACATATGAAACTTACAAAATAATGATTATTTAGAGAAAAGTAACACAATTATGCTATGTTTTGATTTTGCAAAATTATCAGCCATTTGTAGATATTATTTGTAAATATTATAATGTATTATTTATAATGCCAACACATAACAATAATGTTATGTGGTTTAATAATAATATGACATTAAAAATCAATATCTAAATTTTTCATACACATATAAAACAGGTTTTAGCTGTATGTCAGGAGCTTAAACAGATCATACATTTTCTTGTAAAATTTGTAATATCGCCTTTAGATTCAGTAAAATAAAAATGCATAAAAGAACTATGTAAATTTACAGCCTAGTGTTTTAATAAAAAGGAAATATTAAACAAATCTAATAAATGAGGTTTTTACCTTTCTCTCTCCGCAAATACATTGAAAGAAGAAAAGTAAATAAAAATATTTTCTTGTGTAATTCCAACTAAATGTATATAATATAAGGATTTACCTTCATCATTCTTTGGGCTGGAACAGCGCTAAATGTACGAAGTAAATTGGCTTTGATTCCAGGTGGTGGTTCAAATACAAAAATACGTCCAGCTCTCAGAAGATTGACAGGAACTTTGGGATGGATTTCAAGAGTGAGGAACAATCTGAATGAAGCATGTGGCTTAAGAGTATGAAGTTTCTTTTCTAACTGTACCAACCATTGAGGTGCAAGATGTACATTCTTCAACATCACCCACCTACAAACAAAATATTTTTCATTCTTACATTTTTTTTCCAACAATTACAGATAACATAATTTAGTTTTATCAAATTTAATTTAAAATAAATAAGCAAAAAGCAACAAAGTAAGATAATAGCCAGATTGGACTGAAAACAAAATAAACGAGTAGGGCCAGCCAGGCTGATAAGAAAAATTAAGCAGATTGACAGACTCAATACAAAAATTTAAATGAAGCCAAAAAAAATATGACCCATTTTTAATAGATATGACTTTTGTAAAAGATCCTATCAATGGAGAATTGCCTTTGTGAGAACAAGTATATATGAGACATTCTCACATAATTTTAACTTTCAGGAATAAAAATCTGGTGAAATCAAATTTAATAAAATAACTTTTTAAAACTTGTAGACAAATGCCTTAATGATTCAAAATTAAAAAGGTCAGCAGTGATGATTTTTTAATATTTCATTTAATGAAGAACAAAGTTAAACTTGTGTGTTAACTCTTATTTTATCATTCTAGCTTTTAATTGTCTTCTAAATTTTTACTTATAATGAACTGACATAATACCCATAGAACATTTAAATAAGAAATAATAACAATGTAGTATGTTTAGTACAAAAGTTTAGCATAACATTGACTTAAAGGTTGAAATTTAGCAGTTTATATTATTTTATGGTGAATTACATTACATTATTATTATTCATTTGTATTATGCATGTTCCAGACATGCCAATTTATTATACAGGATATATGGGCTAAAAATGTAAAAAAGTTATGAATTATTATGGAACTGACGGCATTAAATTATAATAGACTGCTCCTATGTGGATTGGAAACTTCTCTGAGTGTTTTTGGGCCTAGACCATTCAACCACACATATATACATGTACAAGAGTCAACAATTGGCCTGAATATAACATTTCTTGAAAGTTGGATTAGAAGAGAAAGCACAACTGCCTGATTGCCAAAACCTCTGGATTTGACTCCATTAAGTTTTTTTTTTTTTTTTTTTTGCAAAGGGATTCATTAAAAACCATTGTGTATAAACAAAATATTGAAACTGTTGATTAGTCAAAGCAGCATATCATTTAATCATTTCGTCTAATTACTCGTGATAAGTTGCGAAGCATCTAGAGAGAACTGAATTGCCATTTAGAAGTTTGTTGTGCTTCAAAAATGTGTATGCATTGAAATCTATTGATATTAAAACTTGGTGAGAAGTTTTTTCTACTTAAATGTACATTCTTTTAAATTCTGATTTGTAGTTCCATTATTTATGGATGATTTTAGCCCTGACGCAGTGCATATATCTACCAGGAATCAAATGAATAAATAAATTTTGCTATTAAAAATCTTTTACTAAGAATTTCATGGCTTTTAAAGGTAAATATAATTTTAATAATGATAAGAATATCAGAGGGATGGTAAGGACTGTAGCAAATAATTACAACTAAATATTTGGAACATAATTTCTTCAACTATTCATCATGAACAGACATTGAGAAGCTGCAATCAATCCAAAAAAAATAAATAGTTTATGTGTACAAGAAATAAGTTATTGAATGATAATAAAATATTACATAATTGGCACTGATGCCAACATAGTCTCATAATTAAGCATATTAATATATGGCTGCATTTATTTATCGCTGAAAGCTTTACAGCATATAGATTTAAATTTGAAACACACAGAAATAAATTATTTTCAACTAATTTAATTTTTGATGCTACTTATGAAGAAAGTGTTTCACAAACAGAAAAGAAATAATAAATTTAAAAAAAAAAAAAAATGTACAGAATGATGGCTTTGAAAGAATCCTTTAGTAAGTTTTTTTTTTTTTTTTTTTTAAACAGTATAATAAAACAGGCTATTTTCATTTCTGATGAAAATTTAGAGGGTCCCAATACTTAAAAATTTCAAAAACAATGAATTATAATATAACTAGCAGGCTATGTGCACTGCGCTGGTCAATATTTCAAAATGAATCTTGGATTAAGCGAAATGCCAAATTTCAACTTTTCTTTTAAACAATATGGATCTTCAGCTGGACTTCCTCATTGCTGAAAACAAAGTGAGTGCCATTGTGATATTATATACATCTTAAGTGTTGAACAAAATTTTGCTATTAAGAAGCTATTCTTTTAGTTGATTATTAACAGTACACTTTTGGTAAGGAAATTAGACATTACAAGAAACGGAATTAAAATTTTCTCTGATCTGACATTACTGAATTAGAAAGCATTAAAATGATTGCACAGATTGATCACTGAACATGAATAATTTTCAGGTGGTTTATTTTCGTTTGTTAATTCTTGAACACCTGGCTCTCAGTTTGTACAAAATATGATTCTTGTAACTTATAAACAATCTCATTGAAATTATATTCCTAATAAATTTCCAGCAGAATAAACACCATAAAAAATGTATTGAATGATTTTTAGATAAAAAATAATGTTTAACTTTCATATTTAAAAGAAAAGTGACACATAAAAGTGTTTTTAAAGATGAATTGTTTGAATAAATTAAAATGACATCATTTTCACTGCCTTTTAATTTTGTGGACCATTTGCAATCATGTAACAGTTTACATGTGACAAAATTTAATGACTTAATCTTGTAAAAAAATACAACTCTTGTATACAATAAAATCATTTTAATCCTCATCCATAATCAATTCTATTTTGATGGTTGGTGTCAAACATTAAAACTAATGCAACAATATTGTTACATATTTACCAGAGTTAATTACAAAGCAAACTTAATTACTCACCAAGTTACGTTTAGATAAATAATATTAAATTGTTGTTGGTTCAACTATAAATCATTTATTAATAAATATTCATGCCTTAAATAGAACTGAAAATGATAAATAAAGGTTAGTTATACAAAAATTTTAGCAATAATTTTGCATTTTGGTGAATGCAGAAAAATATATAAATGTTTGCAATGTTAATAATGTAAAACACCAATTCATTTTACTTTAGTATATATTGCATGTGAATTTAAAAGATGACAAACTATTTCTAATCAGAATAAAAAAATAGACAAGCACCTTCCAGTTTTCGAAGCAGAATTGATAGCTTTTTCAGCTTGGCTGAAACCTTCTGCAGAACCCATAGCAATGGATGTAATGCTTTTGCCTAATTCTGCAGCCAAATCATCTACTCGGCCACTAGCATCATAGCCTGGTACAGAGCACATCAGTACAGGAGTATTTGATTTAATCTGAAAAATGAAATGTAAGAATATTTTTTAAAATAAATTTAATACTGTATCCATGGATAAAGCAAAAATAAATAAATAAATAAATAAAAATTACTTCATTTTCGACAATAGTTGCCAAATCAAGTTCTACTTCAGCTTCTGCCAAGAAATTATTTCCCAACACAGCAGACACAACTTGCAGAGCTTTAGCTATCACCCTATCAGGTCTAAATGCTTGAGTAACTAAAAGTTCATGCATAGCTACTCCAATAGGTGTCAGTGGCTTTTCATCACTCCATAAGACTGGAACATCTTGTTCAGGATTTGAGCTTTCAATCCAGTCATTGAAATTCTGGAATGAAATATATTGCAAATTCATCATTAAGTGGAAAAATTTGTAGATGAAAATTAGAATTATGAAACACAGTAAAAGAGGAATAGAATCATATTATCTCAATATATATATATATATATATATATATATATTATATAATGAGAATTTTTCTCTGAGAGAATTACAAATTTAAATCTTTGTAATTATCATGAAATTACTTATCTTATCCACATTAAAATTAATAAAAATTTTAGTGAATAATAATAAACATTCTTTAAATTTGATTGCTGAATTATTTCCATGATGAATACAGTTGATATTTTTCAGCGATGCTTTAGAAAATTATAACTCAGTTAAATGATAAAGGAAAAGAAGGTATGTATAGAGCAAAAGACTACAATGCTTAGTCAGGATTTTGATGATGATGATTTTATAAATCTTAAAAATAAAAGAAAGCATGGATTGCAGAATCCCGAAACTAAAAAAAGAAAAAATCTAGAAAATTATCAGCTCGAGATACAGATGCTTTAGCAGAATATTAAGTACATACTACTTTTTATATCAACTAGTTCATATAAATAAGAGAATATAAAATACAACTATACCATTATTTATTAAGTTGATAGCAATAGTATAAACACATACATAGATATATGAAGATGTGTTAACGAGAAAATACAATAGTTAAAACAGTTCAACCAGAGGGAAATTTAGCTTTTCTTATACCTTTTTTTGTAGAGTTGACAAAGATTTATTTTTAAATGTTTAATTTTGTGTGCTTGGAAGAGGGGGAAGGGCAAGTAAAATCAGAAATTTTAGATAAAAAATTAAATTCGGATGGCTGATTATTTACTGTTAAAAATAAAAATCTGATTTTTTCTAAAAATGATAAATAGTTTAACAGTTTTAATTTTTTTTAACTTTGTATGTTAAGAGGGGAAGGGAATTCAGAAAAGCTGTCTGGCAGCTGTCTCACAACGAAGTAACAAATAAAACTTGGAAAAAAAAAAAAATAATAACTTAGTTTGCTTTGTTGAACAAAGAATGAAGCAACAATTTTAAGGAATAAGGGGATATTTTTAAGTGGAAATCTGCTGAAGCATGGAAGACTTATCTATCTAAATATGAATAGGTAGTGTCATACCATACCTCAACATTATCCAGATTTTTCTGTAAGTTTTTGAAAGCTGGAAGTTTAGAAAGAGCAGTAGCTCCTTCAAGTTGGTCTGGGTTCAAGCCAGGAACATGAATGGTAGGTTGTCCAGGCAGAATTCCTTCTCTGCCACGGAGGAAGTGATTGAATTCATGCTCAAAGTTAGGCTCACTAAAATTGAATAGAAAAATCTTTTTTAGACCATTTTTAAAAACACAAATTGACAAAGAAATATGTTTATAAATATAGTTTTGGGGAACCATTTATATTATCAGAGGAATATAATTCTGAACAGCTCACAAAAACAAATGATTTATTTTATAAGTTTTATTTATAATACATTTTTAATATTAAAAATTTCAGTAACAAAATTGCATCGAAATATACAGTAGGACAGAAACAATAAGTCTTTCATTAACAATAACAGTCTTTTATTAAGAGTATCTGAAGAAATGAAAAAATATATCTAAACATAATACATCTATTCTAATATTTCTTCACTATTTTGTGTGAACTGCCCTATAAGTCTCCTTTCAACCAATTTGGGGTTCAATATAACAGAAATGTGTTAAAATAAATAAATAAATAAATAAATAAATAAATAAATAAATTAATTAATTAATTTAAAAAAACCTAACTTTTATTGAGAGATACAGTATTAATAGATATACAAAATATGAATAATTAACATTTGTTATTTGAACTTTCAGAAACTTGAAATATTTTTATATGGAAATAACTAACAAAATATTGTCAGCACTCAAATACAGTATGAACATGAAGGAAAATTAGCAAGACCATGCTCTTTCACCAAGGTACTAAATATAATTTTTAAAAAATTAGACGTAGATAGACATTTAAATATATTACAGTGGAATGCAATAAAATCATTTCAATTAAATTATTATTTCAAATTAAGAATATACAATAGAAACACATATTAATAAAGTATAAACATACATATGGAATAGATTGCAATACCATGATGTGATTAATTTTCCAAGGTTCAAATGTAAAGGAAATAATAATAAATAAATGCACTTATTTTTCAAATACATAAGAAAGTGTTTAAAAATGTATAATAGAATTGATAAGTTATTAGACAAAATAACATAACATTAAAACAAGTAAGGAGACACTGTAAAGTGATTTGAAATGAAGAAAATCAATCCTTACCTGGATAATCCTTTTAGATATATTTTGCACAAAAGCAAAGCAAATATGAGACGATCTTCATGCAATACACCACGAGTAACTCTATTATATACAGTCTGAAACAGAATTTCAGCAGATATAATAAAGCATTTTAAATTTAGATTACAAACGATTAACGATTAGAAATCAAATGATTTCTGTATGCAAGATATATTTTACACAATTCCTAGCAAGAGCAAAAACACTTACCTGGAAAAGATCAGAGGTGATATGTGACAATCTGGTATGATTATCCAGTAATCCAGTTAAGTGAGGATTGTTTGTAAGGACATCATTATACATTTCTAAGAAGAACTGAAGTGCATACTGGTATAGGAAATGAACCTGGAAAAATAAATAGAATAAAACAAAAATAAAACTTATCTAAAACAGACAGACAATTTACTGCTGAAACTCAATGAGAACTTCATAAACCTTATGATTTAGCTAATAATTACCATATTCCCCCACATTAGGTGGCATGCCGAAAAAAATATAGGTACACCAGCATGCCAAAACAACTCGTATTTACCAGCACGCTGGAAAATATGAGATTTCACTGCTGGAGGATAGACAGCATTTTGATTATTCTAACATTTTTATGGAAAATACATAAATACTTATTTTTTGTACTCTATATATCTCTCTCTATATATATTAATTTATATTTAAGTGTTTATTAGGTTTTATTTATCTTATTATTATACAAAATTTTCATATGATGTTTCTACTCATAATGTTATGTAAATATGTTCTACTCATAAATGTGCCTACTCACTAACATTAAGTTAATTAAATTATGATATAAATTACTTTTAAAATACAAGGTAAGCACATATTTCTCCCTTTATATATTTACATAATTATACATATATTTTTCTGTTTTTTACTATATATTAATTTTATATATAGTAAAATCATTTCTTCTCAAGTAATAATTTATGAGGTGATCTGTTTCTACACAGTAAATATCAAATGGGTACTAGGTAGGGATTACAATCCCGAGACTAATTTCCGGTCCCGGGATTTCGGGATTGTTTAGATTCAATCCCGGTATAATCCCGGGATTATGAAAATTAAAATTTCTCCAATATTACCAATTCTCATAATAGCTAAATTTCACAATATTGTAAAAAAATAATTAAAGCAAAAATACAGCCTAACTTAAGAAATTATACCAAGTTCAAAATTTATTAATTAATAATAATAAAGTATAGGATAAATTACAACAATTGGAAATTAAAACAAATATGATGTTGATGTTTGACAATGTAACAACAACAACAAAAAAGTCTATGTTTTATCTTCCATATAAGTTTTTTCATTTGGTGTTGAAAACGTCTTTGAATGGGTAAATATTTACAATGTGGAAAGATAATTAATAAATTAATATCACTAATTAAATTTTGAATTATTCTCATTACCAAATAACTAAAGATTACAAATTTAGGATATCGAAAACACAAGATTTTCCTCTACATAATTCTTTTTTTTCTTGAAATAAAAATACTTAACACATACTCACATATAACAATAAAAATTTAAATAAATGTATTATTTAAATTTCTAATTAATGATACTTGTTAAAATTTGAAAACATTGCATAACATAAAAATTTATTGCATACCAAAAAAAAAGAACATTAGTTTGAATAGCTCAGTGTCTCTTAAGGGTGTTTCTTAACTGTTCCGCTCAACAAGTACAAAACGTTTTGACACATTTACAAATTCATTTTTTAACAGAAATATATATATAACTGAAATACCTGACTATGGAATCGAACTTATTTTTCCATTTTATGATAGTTAAATTACCTATCGAGTTATAAGCTATTTCGATCTTCCGATCACCCATTTTTCTCCTGCTTTTCAACCAGTTTTTCTGCTTTTGTCGGGAAATTTGCTCAAAAGTGTCAACTTTGAAGGCTTGTTATGAAAAATCTATTGTGTTTAAAAAAAAAAACAGAAAATTGAGTGCAATTAGACAGTTTCTGAATAACAACATCTGCTATTTTCATGCATTTCCGAACAAAAATAAATTAAAGCATGCGTCACAAAGTTGCCCTTTTTTGATTTAAGAACACCCTTAACTAATCGGTTTTCCTTTGAAAATATGATCTAAGTAATATCAAAGCATCTAAAGTATCACCTCCAAGTCGACTTCTAATTTTGTTTGCAATAAATCCTGCTGCCGAAGCTGCTCGATCTGCTTCGACACTCGCACGAGGAATTGTCAGCAATTATTGATAAACTAGTTTTAAATGATGACCGCGTACTCCTCCATTTTCAAAAAGAGACATCACATTTCTAACTTGTATTGATAAATCATTTTGCTTTTGTGTTTCAGGTTAGACAGTTTGCATGCTTTTTTCTATTTCTTGTTGTAATTTTTCCTTAAATGTTCGGTTATACGTTTGACGTTTCACAGTGGGCTCAATATGCATTATTTCTATATCTTCAGACTTGCTATTGTCAACACTGTTATTCACCCCTCCAATTATTGCTTTTACTTGCTTCTTAACAGCAGTTTTGTTAAGAATAGAAAACATACTGCTAGTTTGCATTCAGGTCATCTCGTTTAGGATTATGCAAATAATTTAAAACACCCGATAATTCCATACGTCGTCGTTCTCTAATGTATAGTTTTAACACGTCTGTCATTTTATAAGCAAATTCTGATTTTTTTCTCCGACAATTTGTTTAAAAGAATTTTTAAGGTTGCGTCTGTGGCTAACAAATTAGAATCCCTGCAACAGATTGCTTCTATTGTGATTTGTATCAGTTTGAGGACTTCAACAATTTCGTTTATAAGTAGAAAATCAGAATCGTCAATTCAGATCTCATGCTCTAAATCGATTAAAGCTTTCTGTATGCATTTTTTCAAGAAATGAAATCGTTCAAGTATAGTTACCAGCTATTCTATTTAGTCTATCTATCTAAAAGAAGGGAGTTTTTTCTTTTTTTCAGATTTAACATATTTTTGAAGAACTTCATTCCTTGTTGCAGATCGTTTAAAATAAATTACTAATTTTCGAACTTTTTTAATAAGTTCATTGATATATTCATCAGAGTATGAAAAGCCGTTTTCATCATCAAAAATTAAAATAAACCTCGATTCTAAACTTTCAGAAGATTCAATATTTCATTTTATCATCTTCTTCTAGGGCTAAATTTTCACTTCCGCAGCATGATTCAGCTATTGTTTAACTGGAGGATGTTTCTGGTTCTGTATTTCGTTGATTACAATATAAATCATCATAAACTGCTAAAAGAATGCCATGAAAGAAACAAAGCTGTTCATCAGCTTCAATTTCTTTTGCGACTTTCAGCATTACATTTTGTCCATCAGTTAAGATTTCAACAACGTCTTTTTTCATTGAAATATCATACTGTTTCAGGCGCAGAGTTAGCATTTCGATATACTTTTTTTCAATGAAAGATCTATGTATAGGCACAAGCCCTAAATTAAAGAATTTGTTTAAATTTATATTTCTTGAAGGGACATTAATATTTACAAATCGCATGTTTGCAGTAGATGTCCATTCGTCAAAATCAAAGTAATTTTTTTTTTCCCAAAGTTTTAAAGTTTGTATTTCTCATGTAATTAACAACTTTATTATGAAACTATAGTTCATTACACAATTTCAAACTGATATTGCAGATTTTAGCAAATCATTATAGCCTTCAGTAAATTTCTTAAATTAATTGAAGCGATAAAAACGTTAAATGAAAAACCATCTTTAGCAGTCATTCTCGATAGAATCACATCCAGTGATTTCTTATCACTAATAAAATAGTCCTCTATTTTCAATTTTTTATATGTAATAAATTCTGCAATCCCTTAGTCGATCCACCTAATGTTTTAAGCACTGTGCTACACCTTTTACATTTAGCACTTTTTCTATCTTTTGGCGTTAAATAGTAGTACCATATTGAAGATATATCATTGTCTTTCCGATGAGCCATGGAATCCTTTTCAGTCGACATCTTTAAAACAAAGTAAGGCTGAATTCTCGAAAAGTAAAGAAGTTAGCCCTATCGTACACAAATGCGACACTTATCAGTAAAAGCTAATTCAAAAAATGATCTACGAAGTGAAGATAATTTCGACAAACACAGTAAAATCGAAATAAACAAATGATTTCATTTTTCCTGTCTAAAAGCTGTATGTGTTACATTTGTTTGCAAGTCAAAAGATTTCTACTGTAAAATATTTACTCGCTTAGAAATATATGTAAAAAATATTTGAGGTATACATTCATTTTCAATCATGTATAAACTTCATGAAAATTGATTTTTTCCAACCAAAAGTGAAAGTTTATAAATATCTTTTTTAAATTAAACTGAATATTATTTCACTAAAAAACAGACAATCCCGTAAATCCCAGGATTTTTTTCTGACAAATCCCTGGATTTTCGAGATTAAAAATACACCGAGATCCCGGAATCCCGGGATGCGGGATCCCGGGATTGTAATCCCTAGTACTAGGGAGAGAGCTTTGTGTGAAATGTTATGAAACACATGAAACTCGTTTTTATTCTTTTTATGCAAAAAGGACAAACTAGATAATAAGAAAAGTAGAGACAAACTCTGTATTCTCCTCCTCCCCAATAGAAATCCTTGCTACTGAATACAGCTAATGCACCACATTACTTTGTTTTTGAAGTCCTCGCTTTTTCCGGCATGATGGGAAAGACCAGGGACTAATATGTAAAAATCTGCCTTCCCTCAAATTTTGGGGGCTAATGTGGGGGAATAAGGTACATCATAAATAAATTTCGTTTCAAATGGTTGAAATTCTGAAAGTTTATCTGCACTTAAAAATGAATGAAATAATGAAAAAACTCTGATATGAGTCATTATTTTCAGTAAACTTACTTGGTGTAAGCCTTCTAATGTGAAGTAAATGCTGCTACATGCTTGAGAAAGAGGCATATATTGCTGAGAAACCATTTCAACTTCACTCATAACTTTGTCAGTCTCTTCTACTTTATGCATAATTTCAGAAGCTTCATTTTTCAATTTTTCCAGTGTGCTTATGACACTAAAATAATGAAATACACAATTAACTTTAACTACACATGATCCAAAAAATTCTAAATGAACAATAAATAAAAACATTTTTTTTACAAATCCAAATACAATTTGTGCAATTTTGTGTATGCTGTATTGATACTAATCAAAAGATATGTGGATACAGCCCTTCATCTTTTTGCTTCTTTTGACCTTAATCTATCAACGATAATTTTCAGAATTTTCAAGCTATGTTTTTGTGGTCTTCACAAAAGTTGCTCAATAAACTTAGCTAACACATTATGCAAATTATATTTTGATTGCTTTCATGCAAGCACAGTAAAATATATTTTAGTAAACCTTGCTCATTATTCATACAATATATTTTTTCTTTCTGATTACAGGGTTTTGGGAACAATATCATTTGTCATGTTTTCTGAAAAGAACTTTTTTTTAATATTAAGAATTCTGCAAATTATAAGCAAGAATACTTGGCAAAATTTGGGACTGTTTACAGAAAAATCTTAATTTCTTTACGAGTACACATGCTGTCCTTATAAAAATGAACACAGTTTATTATAGTAATTAATTTAACCATAATCTACAGTTTGAACCTTTTTGCTAAAATTAGTTTTGACAGGGTGATCCAAAAGATATTCTTTCTTTTTCAACTTGTGGATGGTCCCCTATGGGATTCTTCATGTATTTGTCTAAATATTTAACGAAACGACTAAAATCTCAAAGTCGTCACATTAATATGACTGGAGTGTGTGGAACATATCAGGGGAAAAAGAGGGATAAATTAAGTGATTGAATTTTCAATGTTTTAAAATAAATTTATTTTGTTAACACTTTTTTTATTTGGTGAATATTTTTATTTATGATAAGCCAAATTGCCAATGATAAAAAAATAAGCAAGACACCTGATTATTGGTATCCAATTTGTAATATCAAATTATAAATTGAGATAAATTTAGAAAGCATTACAATTTTAAAATGAAAACAATGACAAACTCATTTTATAGGCATTGGTTACAGACAAATTATTTTATATATCATTTTTCAAATTACCTATCATCATCCAAAATCCTTCCTTTAGCATCATTAAGAGCTTGTAGCAGAGATTTTTCTAACTGACGGAGTCTCACATGGAATTCTCCTGTTAAAATAAGTAGAAAGTAATACCAATAATGAATTGCAGTAAATATATTGCAAATATTAAACTGCACTAAAACAAATACCAAGCATATTGTAATAGAACTAAGATCAGAGACTAACTAATAATTCAGTCATTAGCTAATTATAATCTTTGTATTAAAAAAAAAAAAAAATTATTTTGCACGTTCTAAGTTATACAGAAGAATGAACAATTCTGGATTGAATTTAAAACTAGTGTTTGACCAAAACAGGTTTTTAAGACAAAAAGCAAATATCTGCAATCTTTCTAGTTTTGGTCAAAAGCGAAAACAGAATTAAAACTGGCCAATTTTTTTAAAAATAATTACACATTAATATATAAAGTTATTTATTAGTTATATGTATATAGAAACACATTTCCAACAAGCAGACACATGTATGTAGGAGTGTAAAATTTTCAAAGAAAATAGTAATACAACATTTATGTTTTATTACCTTATAAGAGCAAACAATCATAGACACTTATCAGTAATAAACAATTTATTTATAGATTAAAAAAAATTACTAATGTGCAATAAAAGATACTTAAAATTTATTAAAATTATTACACATAAACTGGTCCCAATAACTTAAAATCACTATGTTAAAAACATATGTAAAAAGATGTTACATTAATCTCAAGTTCTTTCTATCACAAACATGCTCGTTTTCAAAAGGATATCTTTACTAGAATGTCACTTTCATTGTGCTATGTTTACATAAGTTTAGAAGAAGAGTCAATCTATCAATCATTGTGAATGTATATTCAATTTAAATGCATGCTGAAATTCCTGATTCTTTCAAAATAATGAACTATATCTCAGATATGTCACAAGATAATACATCATTACATGAACTATTCCCTTTATTTAAAATTTCTAATGATTCTCTAATTTTTAAAGTACAATTCAAGGTAAGTATTGTTTCACTTTTAAAATCTATATTTCTGGGATGGATGTAATTTTAATAGATGGCCTGTTGAATTTGATGTCCCTAATGTGTTTCCGGAATCTTCATTTAAACTTCTGAGTAGCTATGCCTATGAAGGTTAAGTCTTTGTTTTATGTATTAAATAGAGTAGAATAGACTCCTGTGATTCCATTGTTGGATATTAAATTGAGTTTTTTGTGAATTAAATATTTTAACCAGTGGTTTAACTATTAAGTTAACAATTTCTTTAAGGAAAACTTCAGTTTAAATGAATTAATATAATAACAAATATGAAAATATACAAATATTAGATTCTGTAAGAAATAACAGTTTCAATTATGTAACTTTTTTAAACAGTTTCTTTAGTTAGTGTGAGACAGTTTTAAACCATACCGCAAGTTCAGCAACAAGCTATTGGACTGTGAAACATATATTAGTTTTAACTCATGCATTCAATATCTCATAGTCAAGGAAGAATATCTTCCACAACCTTCTTCATCATCAAGACTCGTATTTTCACAATGAAATTTTTGAAACCAACCTACATGGTAATTTAATTAGGCAATGGACATCGGTTTCGCAAGATTGTGGGTATCTATCAAGCTCAATATTTCAATCTTTCCTTTTGAATGAAAATATATATATATATATATATATATATATATATATATATATATATATATAAAGAAATTTGAAAAGGTATTCTTGCAAGATGTGATTAACATATTACCATACTTAACGAAATTAGAAATAATAGCAAATTTAAATACTAGTTTAATAATAGTAAATTATTTTCATGAAAATCTTAAACTGGATAAAATTGTAGAAAAAATGTTTTATTTTATAAATTAATCTTTGCTTTTTGACACTTATTACAAATTACTACTATTATTATTACTTATGACTTTACTACAACTTATAAATCAGGAAAAGGTCAAATCAACTTGGAAATCTCTGACACTAAGAAAAAAATAAATAAAAAGATAGCTATGGCTTTAAATGCAACAACAAAATTATTAACTTTAAAATGATAAATTATGCAAAAATTTGTTTAAAAGTGTGCAATTATACTAATTCTTTGTAACATTCAGAGTCTTTGAAGTAAGCTAATTGGATATTCAATAATAATAATGGTTTTTTAAACAATTTAATAAGAGAAAAAGAAAAAAAAAAAAAAAAATCTGTCTTCTTTAGCATTTTTAAAATATACAGTTTTAGTTTGAAAGATTCTGAATAATAAAAGGATACTCAAAAGAAAAACATTGTTTGGGCATTTACTTCCAATAAATCAACAACAACAAGTACAATAATAAACTAGGTAGAACAAAAGAAAAAATAATTACTGTTTTTTGAATGAGATATTAAAACATGGGTCTGTGCATATTTTCCCGCTATTTTTGAGAAATTGTGAAGTTTTCCTTATATTTTTGAAAATTCTAGTCAATTTTATTTAAATTATTGATGTATTCAGCTTCTATCCTTTACATACTAAAAAGCTAGGTAATATGTTCTTTGATGAGTTCAGTTGTTTATTTACAGACCAGATTTTATTTTTAAATTATTAAATTTGTGATAAATTATTTTGTGAAAGGTCCTTTACAGGATCTAAATTTTCCCTAAACATAACCCTGGAAAAGTATTTCTGAGATACTGTTTAAAATGTTAAAATCAGTACAATTAAAATGTATTAGTATAAAAATGAAGACTTAGGTATATAAACACAAAGATGTTTGCAATAAAAACATTAAAAGCTTTAACCTATAAAATATTCAATGAGTATATAATTTTACCTTGCAATTTCAGTAAATCTGATCTCTTTTCATCAATATCAGGTCTTTCAGCTTTTAGCACCTATCATAAAAATGTTCACAAATAAGAAAAATTCATCAATAACGTCCAAAGATAAGAAAAATAAATTAGAATTTGGCATTATTGATTCATGTATGGCAATTTAAACATTTAAAATAAATTGAGGCAAAAAATCTTCATTTGTTCTGTCACTCCAAAGATAGTTCATTTATTTCTGAAAAAGGAGGATACAGAAGTAGTAGCCATCAGAAAGATTGTTTTATATTTTATTCTCTTGAGTTCTAATGTTGCTGGGAAGAGGCACTAAATAATGTTTTAAATTAATTTAAATGCTTCCATAATAATTAAAATTACTTATAAACTTTTTAAATATATGTGTGCATATCGTAGGAATCGATAAATAGATTGATACATCTTTGAAGATATTTTATAGTAATTTTAAATTGGTTTTTGTGGTCCCTTGTGACACTTGTCTCAAGACAAAGGAGGTTATGCAGCATAAATAAGTACTATAATATCAATGGTGCAGAAAATTATCAACAGCTATCTTAGCTATGTATAACATGTATATTTTAGTATTTTAATAGCAAATTTAATGTGAGATATATACAACATTAAAAGGGAGAAAAAAAAACAATATTTTATTCGCAAATTTAATTAAATAATAATGTAATTTTAGAATTATGTAAGATAATTTCAATCTTCCTAATATAAAATAGTTTTAAAACATAATATTAAAAAATTCAGAACTGATCTTCTAAACTTTTTATTATTATTACTAAAAATTAGAAAATCATGCTAGACAAACAATTTTTGGTATTCTAATAATGAATATTTTAAAGATCCCATCCAAAATAAAATGAAGCTTTTGAGTGCAAGATCTCATAGAACTAATGATGATAAAAAAATATAGTTAAACCTTTTTCCAAACACCAAATACAAATTAATAACAATTACTTATTAACCACTTCACTGTCTGCCCTGCGATAAGTCGGGGGTAAAACCACCGTTTCCTCATACCCGTTGGCGGTTAAGTAGATAATAATTCTTAATAAAAATGATGAGATGATATTTTAAAAAAATTACTTGATTAAGACATTGGCTTTGTAAACTGCTTCTGGTCACTGTAAAGTTCACAAAAGTTACACGAGAGCAAATGTCTGGAGGGAAATCAACCTAGAAAAACATATATGAATGATATTAAAACATAAGGTTCTTAAATAACATAATACAGGAAAAATTACAACTTCTTTAATCAAATAAAGGACATAAATAAATAGCTAAGCAACTTTTGAATTGATTTCCTAATATAAATTACATCCCAATCTATGTTTGAACTATATAAGAATAATGCATACCATAGTTTATATTATGATATTTATTCAGCCAAAATGTATTTTCAAAGAAAAATCAGGAAAAAAAAATTATTTGAAACATTCATTATGATTTATTTTAAATTTATATAGTGTCAGTTCAGAATTTTAGATTTTCTTATAAGTTCCATAATCTTAAATGCCATAATGTTATACAAATATTATCAAACTTATAAAAGCATGTAATTTTCAAATGAACAAAAACCATAACTGAGACAAATCAAATAGTTCACCATTCTTCCTGACATTGTAATTTTGGAAAAAGAAGAAAAATGACTTTAAAAATGCTATGTATTAATTAATAAAAGAGGGAGGCGCAATCAATGACAGTTCTGCTTTTTCAAAAGAAATGTCATGAACTTTTAACAGGTGTGTCTTATAAGTTAAAATAGTTAAAAGCATAATAAAACTACATCATTTAGAAATCCATGACTTGAAATGTTTTGGTCATATCTAAGAAATTCATCTTTTAAAACCATATTTGCAATACTTCATTACTATTAAAGCAGGAAAAATTATTAAATACACATACAAGCAGAATTTTTACAAAATGTTATTAGTTAAATGGATATATAAAAATACAGTAAAAATAGATTTCTTCTTTGACAGATAAAGTTTCTGAAATGACTTTAAATCTATAAATACTGGTGTAATCACAGAAAACATTCAGATTTTAAAAATGATTCATTTATTAATTTTTAACGTATTTCTCTAATAAAAACAGGCAGTTCTTTTTTACAATTTAATTACTGAATACCAAGGTAACAACATTTTAAATTTTTACAGTTTTGTTAATGTTGTATGATAATAAAACAATGAAAGAAAATTTCAATAACTTAAGCTTTTAAAATATGGATATTTCTTCATATAACATCAATCTTATACATACAAAATTACAAGGTAATATTTTTTAAATGCACAGTTTGTATAATGCTGGCAGTAATGTAACTTTAGTATGTTGTTACACTCACATACAGCATTTTTTAGGGTAGGGGATAAGAATATATATAACATTTATAGTTATTGTACAAGACCACACAAAATAATTTGATTACATTAAAATTTATAAAAAGTAATCATTAAAATGCATTTTAGCGCCACTGAGTTATTTAAAACTAGGAAACTCTGGTATATATTACAAAGGTTCATTGTAACATGTATTGGTACTGTGGCATGTAACTTATATTAATCCTTTGAAAATACAAAGCAACATTTATAGCTCTTTAATACGTCAACTTAAAAAAAAAAAAAAAAAAAAAAAAAAAAAAAAAAAATTCAGATGAATTACATTTTATCCCCAACATTGGGAGAGCTATTGTCTGTATTGACAATAGATTTTTTTTTCTTCTCTTCTCATAGAGTAACATACGCCAGGTTAAAATGAGATAGGCCAGTTAAAACTCTTTCTTTTACAACAATGTCATCTTAGAAAAAAAAATATATTACTCAAATTCAAATTAAACTTTTATTAAAAAAAAAAAAGCTTTCATGGTATGATGGCCATATTAAAGATAAAAAATATATAGAACTGATTCAACAGAATTTTCTTATGTTTTTATAGTGCTTCCCTGAGTTGGGGGGAGAGGTGGTTCATGGTAACCAAGTTACAACAGAATTCATTTTTTAAGTTTTACTCTATGACAGCTACACAGAAATTTTAAAAAAGGTGGCACAGATTCAATACAATGTACTTTTTTGTTTACAGTGTTACCTGGTGAGAAAGGGAGAAATTAAATTTAAATGAAATTGATATTTTTTATTTATTTGTTTTAAATAAAACTTCAAAATAATCTTTAAAATGGATCTCTTTTTATGCTTTCTCATGCGAAATCCATATTCCAAATTAAAATGAGACAGGGTAGATTCAACTCAATTTTTGTATGTGCTACGAATATTAGTGATTTTTCTGCAAGGAAAAAGATAAACCAAATTTAAATAAAAATGTTTTGTTTTATGTATCACTGTATAACAGAATTAAAATAAAAATAGGTAGTGCTGGTTTAATATAATATATATATATTCATTTATAGCAACTCCTGTCAGAAAATAATTTATCTACCCCCCCCCCCCCAAAAAAAAAAAAAAAAAAAATTATTTAATGCGTAAAGACATTTAAAGAAATCACCGTTACATAAAACAGTCAAATTCAAAGTATATACAATTTGTGTCATCCTGTCTATCCATATGCAATATAAATTTTTTAAAATATTTTTAAATTGAAGAATTTTAAACAAATTACAAGGATCAATGATAGTGTGCTTTCCTCTAATAGATGAATTATGACCAAGTTTGTAATGTGTGTCTGCTGAAAGTCTAAGGATTTACACACACTAAGAGTGCAAGGAGCAGAGTTAAGCATACATATATTAATGTAGAAATATATCAGAATAAAAGATACAAATAGTAGCAGATTAAGTATTATCTGTACTTTTGATTTAAGAATAAAAAGTGAAAAATTACTCAAAACAACTGCAAAATTAAAAAACATTATTTATATCTGATCTGAACATTTAAGATTGTTAGTACATGTATTTCAAAAATAAATAAAATTTTGTAAGCCAAATTTGTGTTTGTTAATAGTATCAGAAAAACAGATAAAACAATTATTTAAACAGGGATGAGATTGGCAAACAAGTAAAAAGTCTGAAAACTAATGTGCGTAATATAGTCTTTAAAGGTCTATATACGCTGAAAAAATATCCTTACAGTAGTAGATTAGCACATATGGAGCTTTTGCTGGCACCTAACACAATCGTTTAAGTTAAAATATGTTTGAGCAGAATTGGTGTCGATCTCTTTAACAGAAAACAAAAGTCAAAAATAAAACTAAAGTATTTATTGATTACTTTTAGAAGTAGACTTGGCTTAACAGGAGACTTTACATGGTGAACTCCATCACATGAGCACAGGTGAAAACACATAGATGGTTGAGCTTACAGTTGACATAAGTACGTTGGATAAAAACAATTAAAAATGAACTTATTAAAACAAGTATATCTAAATACATCCAGATTGAGGACCAGCCTTAATACAGTTAATTGAAATCCTTCCATTTGTAGGAAGATAAAAGTGGCGAAGATTAGAAATCTACATCGTATATTTATACCAAGCTGGCCGGATTGAAAACATTGTTTGAGAGCAACGCCCACGAAACGAGCCAATGAGAAAACGACGTGTGTACGAATTGAAAGATCGATTCGGTAAAACGGATGAAAGATTCAATTAATGTTACGATATTCCAAGTCGCCATCTGGCGGAGAAAATATCGTTACGGAAAAATATGATTAGTCGGAGATAAGTTATTGCCGATGTAGGTTGAAATTAAAGATGGAGTCCATGACAGAAATTATGGAAGGCTATTGAAGTTAAATGGATTATTGAATGCTATGAAGTTGATAACGGCCGGAAAGGATTTGAAAGGTAAGTTAATATTTATTGGATATGGTTATTATGAAATAATAAATAAATAAATATTAAAATAAATTATGAGTGAATGAATTAATGGATAAAAGGATATAGGAGGCGATGAGAAAACCATCTGTTGATGGAATCCCATCAA
Organism: Maratus speculifer; assembly: GCA_964019185.1. Lineage (NCBI taxonomy): Eukaryota > Metazoa > Arthropoda > Arachnida > Araneae > Salticidae > Maratus > Maratus speculifer. The sequence goes on from OZ025298.1 coordinate 252,927,525, forward strand.
AAACTGCATGAACGACATTTGAGCAATAATACTTACGGATTTCAAGCAGAATAAATATTATAATTATTAAAATTTATATATTACATACAATTTAGCTTTAAGCAAATTAAAAAGAAGCTGTCAGAATGAATTAGGCAGAAATTATTTACTTACTGCTGTGAAAAGTCTATTTTACCAAGATACAGAACATTAATAAAACCACTGGCATGAATATTTTTTAATTGTAATTTAAAAAATAGTAGATACTTTTCTTGAAACAGCAAATCAAAATAATTGCAACCACATTAAGTATATGATAGAACAGAGTTCCTACTTTTTTTTTTTTTTTTTTTTTTTTTTTTTATTAAAGCAAAAATAAGTTTTTAAGGAATTAAATTGATCATAATTGATTGCTAAGGGTGCAGCAAGCCAACCACTAAGAATGAAGATTTAAGGAAAATAATAAAAAATTTTAAAGTGTTATTTAAAAGACAAATTAGTAGTACTATGGAAAACATATTAGAAATTCAGAACATTAAAAGGAATTCAGAAAAAATGGACTATTAAATCAAAGTACAAAAACAAAAGGAAAAAAACTAAGGAAAAAATATAAAATTTCCCCCAAAATTTAATTGGTGAAATTTCTTTAAAAATAGAAGAAAAGTCTGAAATTTAGACTAAAGTCTGAAGAATCTCATCCTTGTTTAAAGAATGAAATACAATGTTTTACACAAATAAAAATATTGTACAATGCAAACAGCTATTACAAGGGATTTAAGACCCCATCATCAGTGCTTAAAATCCAAATGAAAATCTCATTAAAAACATTGAATTAAAAGTGTGTGTGTGTGTGTGTGTGTGTGTGGGGTGGGGGCAGAGGGGCTCTGAAAGGCATACCTTACTTTCCGACTGTCAACAACAAAATTCAAAAACCAGAATTTTTAATTTGAATTTTATGTAGTGGTGATGGGGGTCTTAAAGGCCTTGAAATGGCTGTTTGCATTCCATAATATTTTTATTTTTGTCTTATAAATTATTGTGTTTCATTCTTTATATACTGATACAAAGTTCAATCCTCCCCCTTTTTTTTAAAACAATTACTGTTAGCCAAAACATTCATTAGCTGAGATATAAAAAGCTATTAAAAAACAAAAGGCTCATCAAAATCAGGATTTTTGGTAAGGTTAAATTACATATTTTGCAGAAAATATCAACAATCATACATATAATCATGGAAATAAAATTACATTTTTTAGATTAGCACAGCTAATTTTTTTCCCTTTAGGGGGGCAGGGGGAGGAAAGAGACAAAAAAAAAAAAAAAAAAAAAAAAAAAAGAGAAAGAACGTACAGTTGGATCTCTTGTGGAAAGGAAAATGCAGAAGGATGGAGACAAATCAATATCTTGATCACCAAGTGTAATTAAAACACGTCCTCCTGTTTTGCGAACTTCTCGATTCAATACTGGATTCAAGATAGGATCATAGCTTTCTACATCCTAAAAGAAATTATTAATTTTTTTAAATAAAAGTAAATAAATCAAAATGCAACATATATATATATATATATATATGGAATAAGTTAAAAAATTTAAAATACCTGCACAAGAAGAGGATTTCCAAAACGTAATGCACTTTCCAAATTTTTACGGAAAGAATCATCCAAGAAACTATAAAAAAATGTATTAATAAATTTAATTTTTTCTATTTAATGTATTAATGATTTTGTGTAGTTAAAATATTAAATGATTTTTATATTAAATCAATGTATTATTATAATTTTATAATAAGATAAAAATCGAAAATAACTCTACAAATTTACCTAGAAATTTCAATTATTATGACAAAAAACATACCTGGTTTTTGTTATTTTTTTCTCTTTGTACTCATTTAAAATGAATTCTGTGGCTTGACCGGAAGGATCAATGATCAGAGGATATCGATTGAACCTCTTAAGCATAATAGCATTTTCTGTACACAGATCATCAGATGGTAAAGCATTGGCATGCCATCTCAAGCGCTCATCAGCAGTGGATAGGTACTAAGAAGAGCATAACACAATAAAAGAGAAATAGAAATTAACATCACATCAATGTATAATTAGACTGAAGAAGAAAAATAATCTCTATGCAATATATCAGATACATAAGGGGGGAAAAATCATCTTATATCCTATATGAACATAAGGACTTTCACATAAGAACCAATAATATTTAAATGTGAAAACATAATGAATGTTCACTTAATATTAAGGGAAACACTGAATAGTGAGTTTAACCAAATACTACTTATTTTTCAAACAAGTGAACTGAATATTGAATATCTGGCTAGCTGAATAGTAATTGTTAGGCCAAATTGCAGCTGAATGAAGAATATTCAGCTGTTTAATACTTTTATATTTTAGAGTTTAATAGTATTTAAAATTTAATGTTTAAACAATTTTACATAATATTAACAACAGGTACTTCCATTTAGATAAACAAAACTTTTTATAAGTAAACTTTGTATAGAAAATATTTATGTTATGAGTTATTAAAAAAGAAGATCATTTAAAACTTTAATTAACAAAATTTAAATTTCATGGCTTCAACTGTAAATTCAAACAAATGAGTAAAAATTTCCTATATGGAACAAGAAACATCTCAATCCACTTATTCCATCAAAAATGCAGGATGTGTCCCAACAAACTGTAACTGAATTTTTGTTCACAAGTTTAACGAAAATGAAGATACTTACATCGTATTAATTTTATTAGCATAAAACGTGATCATATCAATGGGAGATGCTGAAGTTTCACCAGTGATATAGTATGGTCATTCTATGTCATATGTGGGGTAGCTTTTTTACATATTTTTTTTTTTTTTTTTTTTTTTTTTTTTTTTTAAATGCTTTTGTATCTCAAATTAAAACAACAATGATAGTATGAAAATCTAAGGATTTTTATAATTTTTAATGTATAGCTTATATTTTGATAATTTATTGGCCAGGATAAGTACTGTTACCAGCATTCTTCATAATGAAATGTCTAGCTCAGTATTGTTTATATTTGAATAGTGACAATTTCCAGTTCTTTTCGTCATGTTATCATATTTCACAGAAATCAAAGTAATTCTATTCAAAATGCAGTTACAATATTTTCATTATTGTTAAAGTAACAAAAGAAAATTAAAGTTTGAATGAGACTAAAGCTATAGAATGAGAGACACTGTATTTTTGTCTGAATAAGAGGATTGAGATCCTGGTTCCCTGTGCAAAAGAATGGTTATTATTATTTAGAAACATACTGCTTGTGATAAGAGATTATCTTGATACTTTTAAAAAGCATAAAAATAATGTAAAAGCCTTCTTTTTTATTTAAATATGATTTGACCTAATAATTTTAAATACCTTTTAAAAATAAATGTTATATATAAGATTTTATAAAATATTTTTTAAAGAGGTCTTTTTAAAGTCATCAGAATTTTTTAAACATACAGACAATCTAGATATTTGATAGGCTGTAGTTTGATATTAAGCCTAACCAAATATTTGGTAGTACAGCCAAAAACAAAATAGATACTGATTGGTGTATTTCTATTTAATATTGCCTAAAGAAACAATTCTCACTAAAATTTCTGTAAGAGCCAAGATATGACAGAAAAGTTAGCTCGGGGGATGCATTTATATTTTTGAAGTCATGTCTAATACTATTATATATTAATTATTATGTAACCTTTAATTTTAATCTAAATTAAAAATTTAACATTAACTGCCTATAAGGTTGTGATTCTGACTATAGCTTTAGTAGCATTTAAATTTAGTGCTAACTGCACATAAGAATAAATCTGACAGTTAATTCAAAAATTGACTAAAAATTAAACTTAATTAAAAATATTTAAAATATATGTACAATTTTTAGATTATAGAAAACAATTTTTATCTCACGAACATTCAGAATTCATATCATAACATGCTAGTTTCAATATGTGAGCGGCACACACCACTGCTACTTTAACTTAGCAGTGAAATAATGTTTTGAACCCACTGGTTTCAAAAAGAATAACTTTTTACAAACATACATGTTTACATGAAAATTTGATCTAAAATTAACATTTTTAATAAAAAAAAATACTATGTTCAAAAACATGACCTTTAAACTGGATATTTTCTAACATTTTATGTAATTTATTTTTTAATGCTTAGAAATCTCTTAAAATAAAGAAACACACAAAACTTCTTACCAATACATTATAAGAAGAAAATTTGTAAGATTAATGTTTTGTCAAGTATTTTATGGCAATCTGCTTTCTCCCCCCCCCCCCCTCCCTCTAGATTTTCAGATAGATAAATTTTCAATTCAGAAATTTCTAATTTTTCTCAAAAATTTCAAAATGAATAATGCTTATAATTAATGATTATACTACCCAATGACAATTTGATTATAATGATGAATTACAAAAACATAAATGAGGATTTAAAAAAAGATTAGATGACGACTAAATTAAAACAAAATGAGTACAAAACTAATATTTACAGTTCTAGGTGAATTGCTATAGCCACTATCTCAGGTGTTATTTTTGGTTGTTATACTATAGAACTAAAATGTCTAGGAAACCTTATATACCTCTTGCCAGACCTACAGCAAGGGCGATGCTAATGATGCACTAGTATTGGTAGTGTTTTATTGGTACTTTCAATTATTATTACCAGAGGTGGGGGAATAAATCATTTTACTTGTCACTGGCGAGTGAATTATTTGTCAGGGTGAGAGAAATTTTAAGTTGTCTTTCAAAATTGCAAACTATAGAGATGTACCAAAAACTTTTTACAAATTAGCTATAGTTTGTAACTTTTCAAAGTATTGTAATGTAAAAATGGATGAAAGTCCTATCCTTACTAAAATGTATATATTTCTTAATTTTATAGAAAAAAGTATTAAATTGCATTGTAATAATAATGATTAAGCATTTTTGCAGTTGTTTAAATTTTGCCATAACAATTTTCAATTAGATGTTATATTTTGCTGGCTAGTAAAATAAATCCTTGGTTGGTAAAGATTGTCAGAAAATTCCCCACCCCTGATTATTACAGATGTATTTACAATTGGTGGAGAGAGAAACAAAATTTTTCAAACCAGGCAGTAAAAAGAATCACATCAACATTTTAAGCATATAATAATTACCATTATTATTACACAGCCATGGTTATGAAAACGTTATTAGTATAGAGAGATAAGTAGATAAGTACATTTGAGATAAGTAGATAATAATGATCTATACAAGAAAAGAAACTGTTTAATCTTCTTTAAATATTTTAATAGTGAAATCCCTTCATGAGATGTTAAAACAATAACAAAAAGCAAACTTTACATAAGGAAATATGGTATTAAATACTATTTAGTAGAATATTGAAAAAAAAAAATAAATAAATAAATAAATAGATAAATAAAAATTAATTTACCTCAGTTCTGGCAAGATCTGCTCTAAACATAATGCCAGCTTGCTGTAGATGGGTACACCAATAATTGAATAAATTATTTCGGTATTGCTGATCATAATAACCTAAAATCAAGAAAACATTTTAGTAATTTGATTTTGTTAAAACTTTTTAAAAATTAGTATACAAATACTTAAAATACAAGTGTTGCTAACGAAACACACTGACTATTTCTATATAAATCAGAGGGAGATTTGCATTTTGATTAACTGTAGAAATTGTAATCATTTTAAAAATATTGGTTTTAAAAATTAAAGAATTTTAAAATGAAACTACATAATCAGCACTAAACATCTTTAAAATCATCTGTCAAAAAAAAAAGCACATATTATAATGGGAAAGAATGGGAGTTCTTACAAATGTAAGAAATATTTTTATAGGAGTACATTATTTAAAAATTTTTTCTCTTCTGAGAAAAATGAATATATACATTTTAAATGTGTTTAGTACAAAATCTAAGCCATATAAACATTGAAGCCAGCCTGTTTTGAGTATGTCATCCAGCCTAGCTGAAGAAGGTGGCTTTGCTCATCATGCTCAGTGTGAAAATATTTTTGCTTTTATCACTTCTTTTAAAAGCCATACGTCAAAATTGATTTAAAAGTATGTTATAAATTCTGTACAGTTAATCAGAAAATTCATTAAGACAAATTTGTCACACTAATGATGCTTGCCCATAGATAATCATCTAAAGTTAAATAAGGCTTTAATTAAATATGTTGCAAACAACAAAAATGAAAACAGATAAAATTTCAATTAGATTTAAAAATATGAAAATTATTTTAAATGTCATACCAGCATATGCAAGGAAAGCAGATGATAGAAGTACATCCCCAGCAATAGTAGCCATCTGATTTTTGAAAGTTTCGCTAGTGGCTTCCCATCGTTTTCTCTCAGAACTTAAACTCTTTAAGAGAGCAATACTTCGGTCCACCTGATAAATAAGAGAGCAAAGCTTTAAGAGATATAGATTTCAAAATATACTTTAATATGCTTATTAACAAATAATTATTCAATTTTCAGCTAATGTTTTTCTGAGGTATTGCACAAATAAAATATCTAAAATACTTGTTTTAGTCATGTTTTCCCATGAGTAAACAAAATGGTTAAGTTAATATACAGTCAAACCCAGTTATAGCGAATCTGGTTTATAACGAACTCCCGGATATAACGAACAAAAGTTTTGGTCCCGCTGTTTTCCTATTGTATTTGATGCTATTTTACCCTTTTATAGCCAACCTCCGGAATCTTAAGAATCGGTTATAACAAACTTTTTTTTCTAGTTGACCATGATTTTTTTTCTTTTTTTCTTTTCTGATGATGTGAAAAAAGGTTTTTGACTCTAATTTTATAAGAAAATGCATGCCGGCTAATAAAACATGGTGCAAATTAACTATGTCTCTTTATTAAAGAGTAGTAAGATCTACATTCTTTCTCTTTTATGTTAGCCATTCTGCAAGTGTGATCCCACCCGTCAGTTATTTTCCATTACTCCTGTGATAGCAAATCAGTAATGCATTTAAGCTAATGTAATTAAGAATAATTCGAGACATGACAGCATTGAAAAGAACATCTTTGTAGCAAGCAATAATCAAAAACTTTTTTCCTCAAATTATACTCTCTGGAGTTCACAAGATGATGAAAAAACAGAAAATTTGAATGAAAAAACAGTAAACAAGCAAAATAAAAATAAAATGATTTTTAATGCGCCAATAATTAGTGTTACTCATCCTAAGTCTGGATAAATTGTTAAGATTTTAGTATAGTCAGGATCATTCTTTAAATTGTCTGCTCATTTATCCCAACATTTATCCAAACTAGGGTTGGTCTCGAATGTTTAGATAATCGGCACTTTTCTGTATTTCTATTTGTCTTCCTTTTTAGTTAATTTATTTAGTATTGTACCAGTTTAATATTACCAATTTTAGTCAATTTAATCCATTAATGATGATATCTAAATGAATTTACGGTTTTTTTTCTTGATACATGATTATTGAACATATAGGTATCAGGTAATTATATACATATTATGTAAATTCTAACATTTTTTAACGATTCGGATATAGCAAACAAAAACTTCGGACCCTTGAAGTTCATTATAACGGGGTTCGACTGTATATATAAATGTATATGTAATTGGGAAATTGATGGAATTACTTATTTTAGCCAAGAAAAGTGCTGTTCAGTACAGATCTCTAACATCTGAGAAAATTATACTGTTATCATAAAATTTTTTGATTAAAGTTTTATATTTCCTTTATATATTGTAGCATTTAGAAAATCTGGAATACATAGAGTATAGTGCAAAAATATGACATAGTCTCCTAATATGGCCCTATCTCATATCTTATAAAGAAGAAATTGCAATCTAGTGAGAAAGTCTCAAACAATTGTTTTCCAAGTTTACTCAACATTATGCAGTATGCTCGCATTCATTCTTTCGATTTTAGTACATTTGTGTTTCCAAGTGTTGAATATTTTAAAGGTTACATTTTTGAGAGAAAGTTTTTCAAAGAAGGTAAGTGATTTTAAAATGTTTTAACATATTTGTAATTTCAGTTTACTTATATTAATGTTTGCTAATTATTGTTTTTCAAATCAGTAACTAGTATTAGCAATCCATGTGAGTTCTCAGTGTGGCACTACTAAGAATTCCCAAATATGGGTATAGTGCCATGTTTGGACCTCTTTATTTCATGTATTATCTATTTACTTTATCTTTACACATTGTTATGGATTTTGTAACTAATTAGTGTTTGCACTCAAAAATAATATAAATAGTTCAATTAAGCTCTATTCATAAGCTAATATTAAATTTTGTTGCATTAAAATGTCAATTTATTGATTTTCTGTAAGCAAGTAAGCCCTATTGGACTATAATAGAAGTCTGTTTGAATTTGGTTAAATATTAGAAATATCATCAAGTTGGCATAGATTTTGGTCACTAAATTAGGCAATATATCGCCAAGTTGGCAATAGGACAGGCCTCCCTCCATGATAACCCTCATTATAGGTATGGAGATACATTAAATGTTGCTCCGTGTTTTTTAGGAGGCTTCCAAAAAATTCTAGCATTAGAAAATCATGCAGTTCTTAAACATGGGAGAAAAGTGGGCTAGATGCACCCAGTGTATTAGGTGGTCTCACAAGGATTGTGGAAAGAGGAAAATTGACTTATTTCTGTGTACCCCATGTTTTGAACTTCCTTTTATCTAATTTTTTTTTTTATGTCAATCATTTGTTTTCTTCTGTTTACTTTTATTTCTTCATAACTACTTATTTGAACATTTTTGATTACCTATCTCAAGTTAGTTATCTTAAGTTAGGAAATTTTTTATGTGATTCTTTGCACCAGCTTTATTTTATATTTTAGAAAAATATTTTTCTGTGATTAAATATTCTAGTCTAACAAATTTATTTTATGTGAAAGATGTGTTTTTTATTTTAATATCCTAAAACCTTCTTTTTTTTTTTTTTTTTTTTTTTTTTTTTTTTTACATTTTTGGTGTGGGTGCGGAATTTGACAATGGGTGCCATGTTAGGAATTCAGTATATACCATATTAAGAGCCCCTTTCGCTGAAACCTACAAATGGCACACCACTTAAAGGGAGGAAATGGATCTAAAGCTGGTAATTTTTTTGGTCTAAAAAGGGCATTTGAAAATCGAAACATTACATCAACAAAAAAATGGTTCATATTTGGGCATTTTCCCCTATACACTGTGATTTTGACAGAAATAGTAACTTTTCAGCCTTTTTTCATTTAAAAAAGTTGCTATAGTCTCCTAGAACTCAAAATAGTAGCATTTTATTAGCAAATGGTAGCTTGAATTGACACTCAATGTCAAAAATGATCACAAGGAGAAAAAATAAATCTTAAAATCAATAGTATAAAATTCACTCACAAGTTATATCTGATTGAATGCTCACTATTAATAACACTAAACATTAAGAAAAGACATAAGAAAAAGAAACATAATATGCAATGCATTCATTTATCTACAAACCAGTTAGCCATGATAGTATTTTTAATCTACTGACTACCAAATCTTTCCACAAAAAACACTGTATGGTGCAAGTTTGACACAATCATTGCTCAATACATTGAAAAATTTAATGACTGCAAGAAAATTTGGCCTCACATGCAGCTGAAAGAATATATAGAAATTATCTTGATAAGAAACATTTTTATTGAACATTACATTAAATAGGGATTTGATAATAGTGAAAATTATGTTCCTTTAACATAACTTGTGCTCTGAAATACCCTAACATGTTCTAAATCCACAACAAAATGGGAATGATGATACATTAGATATTAGCAGTCAGTTTGATTTTTATACAGAATTAATGTTTTCAATAGATTCTCAACAGAAAAACTTAATTCTTAATTTCATTAATTTAATAATTAAGTTTAATTCAAAAACAAAGACATAGCCACACATATTTCATATGTCTGATTAAATGGCATTGATATTTAGTTAAGCCCCCCCCCCCCCAAAAAAAAATGCTATGTATTCCATATAGCTATTTTTTAAGCTCAATATTCTAATATTAAACATTCTGGATAAGTAATTCTATACTGTAGAGCGTTTTTTTTTTTTTTTTTTTTTTTTTTTTGAAAGACAGGCTTATGTTAAGAAAATATACAACACATACACAGAAAATATATACACATATTTTACCTTTGCTTGAACTGATGCTAAATCTGCCTTGATAGCTTGTGCCTGGCTTACAAGATTAGCATACTCTTCTTTGTAAGAGGCAATACTCTTCTCCAGGTGGTTAATCAAACTTTCCATCTCTTCAGCTCTATGCTTGTTTTCTGCAGCTTCAGTTTCTAAGCTTCTCAGTTCATCTCTGAGAGGTTCAACTCTTTTCAGCATATCAGCATAATTAATCTAAAAAATTCACAGAATTTATAACAAAAGCTTTTGATTTCCAAATTATAGAACAAATAACAAAAGTAACAATGTTTTTTTAATCAGATTTTAAAATCTGTTGTCTATTATGAATACCTTACCTGAGCAATGGCCCATTTTACCATAGGACCACAAGCAACACTAGCTCTGTTAACTTTTTCAAAATTGAACTCTGGATTATTGACATATTTATTTTTCATTTTTGTTCGAATTTCATCCCTTAAAAAAATAAAATAAACTTATATCAAACAAGAATATCATGAGACATTTTTATTTTATTAAGTTACTCTTGACTGACTAAAAAATAGAAGAAAAAGACAAACATTTAAATGAGAAAAAAAAAAAAAAAAAAATGATTAAAGATGACAGCAAAATTCACATCAAGATTGAAGAGAATTAAAAACACAAACACAGATAAATAAAAAAAGTTATTACAAGCTCAATATAGGTAAATAATCAACCATGGTTTAAACAAAACAAAAATAAATAAATAAATAAATAAAATAAAAAAATAAAATAAAATAAAAAAGACTACATTTTCTATTAATTTTTATAAGATAATTGAATTAATTTGCTTTTATTCACATGTCATTTAAAAATATTTTTGTTTGCTTAATGCACTAGAAATTGTTTGAACAAAACTGAAAATAAGGCCTATATTTTAAATTAAACTGCATGGTTTAATAATTGTCGAAATTATTATTTTTGATTAAGGATACATCTATTATGTCAAAATAAAATAAAATAGATTTTACTAATAGCATTAATCTATTAATTCGCACAAGACTAATTATAAGCTCAGTTTCTTCCAAATATTAATTGGATGCTTAATTTTTTAACTGTGTGTGTATATATACGTGAGTGTACCAAACAGACAATATATAATTAATTAAAAGGGATGTTTTCACCCCTTTGGGACTGACAGTTCTTATGCAAATTTTATTAAGTTGGCACCACTTTTTTAAAGAAAATTATCTTTACTTAAATAATCTCAAAAATGCTTTAATTAAAGATTTAAAAAATTACCTTTAATTAAATAATCTCAAAAATGCCTTAATTAAACAAAAAAAAAAAAAAAATTACTTTCCACTTTTATTGGTACCAAAAACAAATTCTGCAAGTACTTTTTGAAGGTGCACATATGCACCCATGGTCCCGAATGAGTTAAATACAGCTCCAAAAAGCCAACTGTAATTTAAATAGTTTTTGATAATAAATATAATTACTAACTTAAAAATGGATATAATCCTGTTAGAAACTTTGACATAATGTATTGCCTTTCATAAGAATGAATTTTTCAAGAGTCCGAAAAAAAATAGTTCCAAATAATCGAGGTTACTGATATTAAATAAGCTTTGTGCCATTCTTACATACTTAGTACATACAAAATTTAAAGTCTCAATCTCAATTTGTTTGGGAGATAGAGCACTTACAGACACAAACAGACTGCAATTTTTTTTTTTTTTCGGAATCTCCAGTATTTGAAACGCGTAAATCGTCAAAAAAATTTTTTTTTCAATCTCAAAAATGATTACAAGACTTGCTCTATACTACGTATGATGGGTAAGTAAAATTGAGTTGAAAGTCTGGTTTATTCTGTCAATAATTGTGGGTTTTTTTAAAATAATATGTTGTTTTTATGGATGAAATTGTTAAATGTTATTTTTACTTTTGTTTATCTAAAATTCTTCAGATATTAAATTATTAAATATATCCTTTAGAAAATCAAAGGAAATTTTAGTGGTAAACATAAGAGAAGAATCTTCATATGTTTTAGATAGATTATGTACAGATGTCAATCTTTTAGCATTTTTATAATCTTATCAAAATTTGTATTTCTTTTGTTATCAGGGAATTTTTCTTAATGAAATTCCTTATTTATTTGTTCTATTTTTATGACTACACCACAAAACCATAATTTAACAAATCAAGCATTTTAGTGCTTTAACGTTAGCCTTTGAAAAAAATAGTGAGAGTCAAAGCAATGTAATTATACAAACATAACAAAGAATTAAAAAACACAGCTCTGAGTAAAAAAAAATAAAATAATCAAAATAAATTTTTTAAATAGTTTTTCATGTATCACTCATATAAAAAGTTATTCATATTATAAGAATCATATGTTATAAAAATTATTTCATATCATAAGAATTATTTTTATAGTTTGTAGAAATTATTAGCATAAAAATTACCAAAAATAAAAAAATAAAAAAATTAATGATGAAAAATCAAAATATCAACTTTTGGGGCTTATCTATGTTAACTTATAGGGCAGGCCTGTCCAACCTTTTAGTATGCAAGGGTGCACCACAGCTCTTACGACTCAATAGCTAAGTGTTAGCATAAGTGCACGTCATAATATAATGGAAATTAATCTTATAGTGGTAGACAAAAGGCCCTACAGTTCTGGAGTTAAATATGTTAAATTTCAAATTATACAATTTTCTATGCGAGGACTATCAGAAATGTTTGTAGAGTAAAATGTCAGAAACTTTAATCACGCCTATAATAACATCAACATATAATAGCGCCCTATGTTTCTTTCAGGATGTGAAAATACACTATGACTTATTTCAAGTGACTGAATTTAGATTTTATAGAAAGCAAAAAAACTAAGGCAGGCATATTGGTTATCAAGCCATTCAGGTGGTTCCAGAGAGGTAGTCTGAAAAAGCTTTCATAGATGGAAATTAAGGTAAAATATTTTAAGCAAAGTAAAAAAAACACCCATAATTTCAAAAGTCAAGAAGGAATAAAAAAGCCTCTTATCCCTTGTATAAGACAGCCAATGGGCCAGTGTGTCAACAGCATAAAGAAAAATGCTGAACTTTTATACACATGTATCTCCAAAATGTTAGGGGAAATGGAAAATGTTTATTTTTCTGTTATTTCTTAACTATTAAATAAGATCTATTTTAATTATGACCAAAATTACCAAATCTTAAAAATTTAATCAACATAATTACACTTTATAACAATAATTACAAATCGTGAAAACATGCATGATTAAATTTTCAAAATATGTTTCTAGTTTTTAACTCATTGAGGGCAAGTAATTGTGTTACTCTAATATTGAACTCTCACCAGAATTTTAGGAAAAAAAAAATCTAAAAATAACGAAAGGCATTTTTACAACTATTTTTTCATCAAAAATATAAAATTAAAAATTCTTTAAATGTTTCTGGTAGAAATCTTGATTAAAATTAGGTGGGATATGATATATCCTACAGCTCCTCAATGTGTTTTAATACATTTTCACAAATTTTGAAAATATCTCTGATGTAAATATTAATGATTTTAATGAAAGCATTCTTTATAATAGAAATTTACTTTAAAAAAAATCTAGTAACAGGAAACCTTAAAAACTTTGAACTTAACAAAACTCAACAAAACTTAATGAAAATCTTCAAAGGAAACCATGGAGTCTGTGGGCACCGTGTTGGACAGCCCTGTTATAAGGCATTCAAACTCTAAATATCATGTAAATCTCACTTAGGTAAAGAAAAGGATAAAAAACAGTAATTTTTTAACATTTTGTACCATCACTTTTACATTTTATAACAGAATGAACTCAATATGGCAAAGGAATTACAAATGGTTCACAATTTTTTCAGTCCAAACATGACAATATCGATTTTATGCTGCAAATAAAATAGACTGTGTTTTTAAGTGCAATTATTTTGTCCTTTTTTTTTTTTTTTTTTTTTTTTTTTTTTCATTATCATTCATAAATTTTCTATTCATTAAAGAAAAAACTTGCATTTTTCTAAAAGTATAAAGGTTAATATACCATTCGAGAGAAGAAAAATAAAGGATACAAAACATTCAAAAAATCATTATTCTTCATGAATCTGACTTCCAACTATACTTAAGAAATCCTGCTAAAGTTAATTTGATGCTTAATTTCTAATACTTTCTGAACCAAATAAATAAATAAATAAATAAAATAAAATATCTAACCTTTTGAACCATTTTTAGTATTCAAATATTTTGAATAATAATAATATATTAAATACAATATTCCTTCAAAAAAATCTTTTAGTTTTAATTTATTTTAACATGTAAAATTATTAAAACACCAACTACTGTTTTTGTTTCAAATGTATCACATTGAAATGAAGTTAAATGCAATCCAAATTACAAATGAAATGATTTATTCTAGTATTTTTACTCAGAGCTGTAATAATATAGATATGAGGTACATAAACCAAAGGGAATATGAAAATATGCTAGTTACTGTGACAAAACCTAAATTATAAGCAGGGAAAATAGATTATATTGAGCATTGTGTGAACTATTAAGCCAAAGCAAATATTTACCATGCAGGAAAGAAAAGTTATGGATAAGCATAGCAAATGTTTAGAGAAAACCTTACGATAGACATTCAGAAGAGAAGTTTACAATAGTTGGGATGAAGTTCTCACGAATTATTACTGAGCGAATCGCCTTCCAGTCAGGGGCAGGTTCCCCAAGAAGAAGGCAAATGGCTTCTAGTGCCATCTTCACAGGCAAAGGAGGATTGCTCATTGACCGAACTTCAACCAAGTGCTGACGTTTGATGCTTTTGACAGCTGGTTAATGAAGAATACAATAAGAATCAATTTAAAATGAATTAAAAATATATTTATGGCAGCTTGATAAAGGTCATTCTAAGAAAAAAAAATCAATTTTAGCACAGATTAATTCAGTGTTTACCAAGTACTTCTATGTAATAATACACAGAGTTAAAAAACATGGTGACAATAGTCAATATCTGGTAGTTATTTTACACTACCATCCAGTCTAAAAATCAATTTTTAATTACATGATCTATTAATGTCACATGACCAAAAGATGACAGCAGACACAATAATCAATAAATAAAACACACAATAATTTAAATTTATAATGCATGCCAATATATGATTATGCTATATTTCATGAGGACTTCGCCCCTCCATTAAAATAACTTCAATATCAAGTTTCACACCTGAGATATGAAGCATGTTGTTCTCAATTGATTCTTAAAACTTGCTGAAAAAATTAAGCCAACAAAATACCTCACAGCAGCAGAGAGCATTTGTATGGTATTCTATTTTAGGATACTAAAATAAAACAAAAACACAGAATAACTTTTGGAAATCTTCAATGAAGCGAAACAAATGGGTTGATATTTCCAAATTTAAAGTAAAGATGTTAGTAAAAAGATTAGTATATTGTTGCTTGGAATAGTTAATATGTTTAAAAAAAGCTTGCAGCAACTGTATTAACTGAATATCATAATATTCTTTTATAACTATCTTTAGTCAATATCTTACGTAATTTCATCAGTAGCAAAGTTCACTATAGTGTTGATAAAGTTCTCTCGAATGATGACAGATCTTATAGCTTTCCAGTCTGTTGTAGGTTCTCCAAGCAATAAGCAGATAGATTCTAAAGCTAATTTAACTGGAGCAGGTGGGTTGGCCATGGATCGTACTTCAACTAAGTGTTGCTTCTTTATGGATTTCACAGCTGATTACAAAGCAAAAATAACTTTTAAAAAATAATAAATAAAAAAAATTAAATATAAAAATGGGCATTTAATATCTAAAGGCTATATTGGTAAACAAACTATAAACAAAAATTAAATTCATTTTCATAAATAAAAAGCTAAACTAATAAAAAAAGAAAACATAACTAAGCAATTTTCTGGAGAACTCTACACACTAGATTGAATAAAATAAATGACAAATGTTAATCTTATTTTCATGATTTGGTTATTTGCATACAATGAACTTTGACAGGTTACATATATTAAAAAGGCAATAATCTATTTGCTGTTCATTTTGTGTTAATTCATTTTTTCTTAATTTGTATTTAATCTGAAATGTTAAAGCCCTCATAAGAACATATATGTGCAAGCTAATGTGATTCTATGTATATATAAGTGCATGTTTTGTATACATAGATGCATTAATTTATCTTTGAAACTTAGAACTTCTTGCAAGATGCATTTTTGCAGATGACATAGTACAACTGGCCCAATATTGAGAAAGGATTGTATGCATCAACAGTTTGACATTGTCCAGTATTATCTGAAAATACCAACATTGAAATTTCTAGAAAGTTTGTCATTTATTCATTTAACTTGCATTTTCTTTTTACTTTAAAAATAGAGAGTAAAAAACAACTGTAATAACATTTTTAATTATAAAAGACTATAATAAGAATATTGGACAATCTCGACAAACAGGAATTGCAATTAGGTAAACTATTTGTGTATGCTCCACTTTCCTTTTTTTCATTCTTTTTATCTGGCATAGATCATACACATTTAGCTACTTTGTTTATACAGCTCATATTCAAAATATTAGAATAATTACCTTTTTTTAGAAATTGAAAATATCGTTTGGTAATTTAATGTCTTTTAATGAAAATATGCAAACGATATTTTTATTAAGAACTTATTGTTGATTAAACTTACTTGTTATCTTAAATTTAATATCATTTTTGAAAAGATTAATTGCAAAAAAAATTATTTTGAAAAGTCAAAATATTAGAATATTTATTCAAATGGTTCAAAATATTAGAATATTTCACATTAATTCTCCGTTAATTATTACCAATTCTTAACTGGTGGCATCATTGATTAAATTCAGACTATTTTATTTAAAATCAGTATTCTTTTTTGCAATTTGTTTCTTTTTCGTCTTAAAATGGGCCGTGTGAGTGATATTTCTGCATCTACTAAACTTCGTATGGTTGATTTGTATCGGCACGGTAAAAATCAATGTTTTATAGCGAATTATTTACATTGTTCGCAATCGAGCGTTAGTAAAATATTAACACAATATTCAAAAATTGGAAAATTTCAAAATAATCGCCGAAATGGTGGCCGAAAACCAAAAACATCTGCTAGGGATGACAGGAAACTGAAGCGTATAGTTAAGAAAAACCGTTTTAAAAGTGTGCGATTCTTGCACCGAAAATGGAAAGAAGAAGGAGTTGAAGTTTCTACATCGACAACATTAAGATGTCTCCATAAATTTAAATTTGAATCTCGTGTACCGAAAACAAAACCTCTCATGACTGCAAGACAAAAGCGTATAAGATTGAATTGGTGCAAATCAAGACGTTTTTGGAACAATGAAGATTGGAAAAATATATTATTTAGTGATGAAAGTATGTTTTGTGTTTCATATGGTAATCAAGGTATTTGAGTTTGGAGAATGAAGCAAGAAGCATTTGATAAAGAATGCCTTAAACGTTCCGTAAAATTTGCTGCTAGTGTCATGGTTTGGGGTTGTATGAGTGCAGAAGGACCTGGAAAGTTATGCATCGTCTACGAAAAGGTTAACTCTCTGATATATCAAGAAATTTTAGAATATTACATGATTCCATCATCAGAAGATTTATTTGAAGATGATTTCATCTTTCAACAAGATTTAGCGTCCCCGCATACCTCGGTGTCAACTAAGAATTGGTTCCGCCAACGCAACATTAAGGTACTTCCTTGGCCACCAAATTCACCAGATCTTAATCCCATTGAAAACTTATGGTGTATAATGAAGAAAAAACTTCAAGAAAATCCTCCTTCAAGTAAAACTGAGTTAGTGGCACGTATAAAGTCTATTTGGGCTAATATTGATAGAAATGTTTGTAAACACCTTGTATATAGTATGCAAGATCGATTGTACGCTGTTATGACAGCTAAAGGGGATGCTACAAAATATTAACTACCATTTACTTCATATTCATAAGGTAATATTGTTGCGTAAAATAAAATATTCTAATATTTTGAACCAATCTAAATTTTATTCTAATATTCTGGTGTGTTTAAGAAAGCTGTATACCTAATTTAGTGTGCTGTATTTTATATTTTATAAATGTTAAAATCTTATCTAAACAATCCAGATTTAATTTATAAGAAATTTAATTGCATTTACTTAGTATAAAAAATAAATGACAAATAATTTTTTCTTATTACTTTTTCTCAATTATTCTAATATTTTGAATATGAGCTGTAGTCAAAGTTCTTGAAGGTGAATGTGAAACTGTCCCATCGTCCACACACAGTGAAATGCTAGAAAATCATTAATTTTTCTTCATTAAATTTAAAATAGCAAGTTCATTATTTATATTTTTATAAAAATTTGCCTTTTCTAATTGACTTAAACTTCCTTGTTTCTAGTTCTTAAATGAGTTTAGAAAAATATTTTTCTGTAATTTTCATTTAATTTTTATTCTTTAAGTTTACCAAATAATAATTAAAAAAAAAAAACATTTTTAAAGCATACTTTTCTTGATATCTTAATGGAATATCAAATTTCAGTATTAAAAATACCATTCAACTGCAGATGATTTTATACTCAAAATCTCATTTAAATAAATTTGTATGATTTGCTTGAATATTTTTAAGTATTATAAACTGTTATTAATACTTTTTACTTCCAAATCAAAATACAACTGTAGCTTTAGATAGAAAAATATATATATGGGTGAATTTCACATGAACTGCCAGTTTGATGTCCTGATGTTTAAATCTAAATTTCATATTAATAAATTTATTTTTTGATATTCTAAAATCAGGTAGTAGCACATCTTTTTATGCTTAATTCAATGCATTCATTAGATTTTTTCAGAGTTGTGAAATAGTGATATTTTTTTTGTACTTTATTTAACAAGTAATGAAAATTTACTTGTCCTGAATAAAAAACTCGCTAAATTTCAATCTTTTTTTATGCTTCCAAACATTTTAAAATTTTTATATATGGATTAAAAGTAAAATATCCTGTGTTAATTAAACAAATAGATAGTTTATATATTTAAAATTAGTATCTAAGAGTTAAAAATTTAAATGTATTTTGTGTCCGCATATGCAGAACATGAGTGTTACTTTAGGGAAGTTAATATTATTTGTTTTCAAAATATTTGTATATTGCAGTTGGCAACGGTAGTGAAAAAACGATGTTGTTTCTTCTTTACAATGCGATTATTTAGAACGCGATAATTTTGTTTTATAATTGCTATTTATCAGAATGTTCATTTCAACATGGTGAGTATTTTTATTTTCTTACAAGAGTGTTACCCATTTATTTATTATTATTTTTTAACGTATAAAAATGTTAAGTTAGGGAATGCTGTATTTTTTGTTCAGGAATCAATAGGCCCAACTAAAATTTCAATAAAACAATTAGAATTTATTTTAGTGAAGAATTCCTTAATAAATGTCATGAGTGTTACCGTACATGAGTGTTACCTTACATGAGTGTTACTTAGAAAAAGCAACACTCATGAGAAAAGAAGTTAAGTAATTCTAAAACTATAAATCATGTGTAAGATTTAAGTTATGATTATAATAGATTCATGATTCAGGGATATATTTTGTCATATTATATATATTTATAATTATTTAAAAATTGTGTGCACACGTGTTTTGTAAGTGCTATTTAAGATTAAAATTTTTAATTCTTAATAAATAATTTTCAAAGGACTATCTATTTTACACAAGTCATAGTTTAAACTTTTAAAAATCTTTTTTTATATATATTGTTACAAAAAAGCTGTTTGCTGCAAGATGAGTCTTATCGCTTGTCATGAGTGTTACCACTTTTCATGAACGTTACTGTAACTAAGAATCAGAATTTTATTAATGCATTTGTTACTTCACTTAAACTAATTGTTTTGTCTATTAGAACTTTCTAATTCTTTATTATAACTGCTATGAAAATAATTAATTTTTAATTAAATTTGTTTTTAATCAGAAGTTATACCCTTTATTTAAGAAGCAAAGTAACACTCATGGCATAAACAACTATTAAAATGCTTTAAATTTATGAAATAAATAAATACTAACACATTTTTGATTTATTAATACGTATGTAAGAACCTTAAGCAATTTTTTAATTAATTATTGATACAAAAAAAAACAGAATGTTTTATAGAGGTCACACTTATGAGAAAAATAGTGACTGGGGAAGACATTTCTTGAAATTTCTGAAATATAAATAAAAAAACTTGCAAATAATCTACTGCTTAGAATGTTGTAAACTATAAGCAACTCATACCTGAGTAAATTTTTATATTTAAACCAAATTATTTTTTCAAATTTTGTTTCACCTAATACGGCAATACATTTGAAAACCACCCATTTAATTAAATAATAATACAAGATATTAATAAATCTGAAAATAATTGTCTTTTTTATTTTGTCAAATACAAATATGTTTATTAAAGAATTCAGCAAAAACTTTAAAAAATATATATATGCAACTTGTAGAGGATACATGAATATAATAAATGAAAACCATACAGATACAGTTTTCTAATTACGCTAGAGATGTAACAAACAGTGATTTGGCTGAATTGTATAGGTGCAGATTCCCAAAATATTTCAGGAGCCAGCAGTTTCTAAACAAATAAAATTCAACTGCCATATTGTGTAAAAAGCATAAAAGCAATAATGTTTACATAGAAAAAAAATATATTTAATAATGTGTGCAGTACAACAAAACATACACTAAAATATATCAAATGTGTACATTTAATTTAACCAAAAATTATTTTAATTTGGATATAAATTAAGTGTAATATAAATTTTAAATTAGTATGTACAGTTCAGGATATAAAGTAGTGCCAGATGATGGTTAAAAAAATATGCATAAGATAAGCAATCACGGTAGGGGAGAATATTAGAAAAACAATATTTCTTATTTTCATTTTGTCGTACAAGAGTAGCTATTAAAAAATTAGAATGTGCGATTATTATTTTGCACTATAAAATTCAAAATACAATTCAAACACTTGTTTTTGAAGGATGCAAAAGAAAAATAATCCTTCTATAGTAAAAAAAAACTAGCCTTAAAAGGAATGACTCTTGGAATGATGCTGATGTGGAAGATTTCCGGAACTAACGAATCCGGGTTGTCCACTCCTTCCATGAGTCGAATAGACCAATCAGGAAAGGGCTCCATCTATGCATCGCCATATGGGTTACCATAAAGAGAGGAAAGGTTACCATCGCCAACAATCGCCAAGTTTGTCGCCAACTTGGCGATATATCGCCAAATTTGGCAGCCAAAATTAGTTGTCAAAAGTGACGCCAACTTGGCGATAACTGTAATATTTCGCCAAATTTTTAATTTCTTTACAACACCAGTCGTTTGATACATCATTTGAGAGGTTTGCAACTGCTTATTCATATAATGGATGTCTTGTGAGTTATCGCCCATTGTGCTCCCCAGGGGGGACACATTTTTATTTTCTTTACAACACCAGTCGTGTTACACAAGATTTGAAAGGTCTGCAACTGCTTATTCATATTATGGATGTCTTGTGTGTCACCCCCACACTCTGCTCTCCCCAGGGGGGGGGGGTCACATTTTTAATTTCTTTACAACACCAGTTGAGTGACACATCATTTGAAAGGTCTGCAACTGCTTATTCATGTTATGGATGTGTTGTGTGTCATCCCCCACTCTGCCCCCCAGGGGGGCACATTTTTAATTTCTTTACAACACCAATTGTGTGACACATCATTTGAGAGGTCTGCAACTGCTTATTCATATTATGGATACCTTGTGTGTAACCCCCCCCCCCCCCCTCTGCCCTCAGAGGGGGCGCATTTTGCAATTTCTTTACAACTCCAATTGTGTGACACATCATTTGAAAGGTCTGCAACTGCTTATTCATAACATGGGTTATTGGCGAGCGCAGCAGGCAGGGGTAGACAATAATTTGGAATCGCGAAGCGATTACGCGGGGGGTTGGCGAGCATAGCGAGCAGGGGGGCGGGGCCCCCCTAGTTTTGAAAAGAAAAAACAACAAAAAAAAATCTTATCACAGACACATGGTGATTCAGTTTCGAATTTACCAATTTAAGGCATTTGGTTCCAAAAATTTGGATGTAAAAAAATATTGCCACTTACTACAAATGGTTACATAAAAAAAAATCTATTGTCAATTATTTGCAGAAAATATCACCAATTTCATCAAAAGATTAAAAAAAGAAAGCAAATTTTGTCAAAGAATTGCAAAAGGAAAAAAAAAAGTGCATTTCGTCAAACAGTTGCAAACAAAACACAATTTTCGTTAAATAATTAAAAAGCTTATTTTGTCAAATAATCACACACACACACACACACAAAAAAGCAAATTTTGTCAAAGAATTGAAAAAAACAAATTTGGTTAGACAATTGCGGAAACAATGGTTGAATACCTGTTTTTTTTTCTCTAACCAGTTGATAAAATTCAGTTCTTTTGATAGTTGATATATATATATTTCCCAAGAATAGAATGATGAAATTTGTCAATTTTCCCAATCCCATTCGACCAATTGGCAAATGTGTGTTTTTTATCCATCAATTGATAAAAATAGTGGGTTTTTTTTTCTATCGACCAATTGATGAAAATGAATGTTTTCTTCCTGACTGCTTAACAAAATTTAAAGTTTTATTTCATGAATAATTGATGAAATTCATGGTTTTATTTGCCTAGCAATCTATGAAATTTGCAGGATTTTACTAACTTGATTTTTACAAAGTTCATGACCGATTGAGGAAATTCCTGAATTTTTTCTTTTCCCGAGTGATTGACTAATTGATTTTGTAGAAATCTTTTAAATAAGTAATTTAAGTAATTTTGTTAATTTGTAAAAGAATAACATGCTGATCCTAGCATCTACCTGTAAGAACATATCTGGACACATCCCAGAGCTACAAATTTAGTGATTGGGGACCAAACATTCTGTTTTCAGCTAGAATTTTTCTGTGTTCCAATGTTGCAAGCTAACTGTGGTATACTACTGCAACTGAATGAATTTGTAGTGCACATCAGGTGTCATTTTTTTTTTCCTGATTCCATGGACATTAGTTTTTTAGAAGAACAAAATACATTTACAATTCCAAGGAAATATGGCATCCATGTTTAATCATGTTTCTAATTAAGGACAATAAGAAAAATTAAAGCAGTAAATATCACAGAATTATAAAAAAGGGGCATGCTTATACAAAGCATGGTGACTTAGACACTGCAAGTTAGTCATCACATGGTGACTGCTACTGCAAATCTGCACCTATACTAAATAGCAAAACATTAAATATCCAACAGCTACATAATAACATTTAAGTGCAAATATGCATTTTTTATAACAATATTTATATCTATATTAATTATGCATACGTATTCAGTTCTCTCCCAGAATTTTAGAAACAAATACAAAATGGATGAAATATAGTCAAAATATTAATAATTATATCAATATTTTCCCACCATCATAAATAATCAAATATGATACATGAACTGCAATACAAAATTTAAATTATACAAATTCATAATGTTATAATATACTTAGTAACATAATAAATTTATAAAATGAACATGAAAAAACTAATGCTTGAACAATGGTTACCAAAAATACTTGATGCAATAAATGAAATTTTAGAAAGAAGGCCATAAATATTTTTGGTAAAAATATTCCTGGGCTTATTATTACAGAACTTATTTAAAAAACATTTATTTCCACATATGCAATTTTTAGGGATACTTTGTGAAAAAAAGCTTTTAAAAAAAGCATAGAAAAAATGTACAAACTTTTCCAATTATTTAATATTAAATTATAATATTCTATTTTTTAAATGCAGGCACTTAAATCAAGGCACTAATTTTACATAAAATATATATACAACATTTAAAATGGCGAAAGGGAATGAAGGAGAAATAAGGAAACACATTAGATGAAAGACTTTTTGAAATCTGGAAATATTTTTAAAAGAGAAACAGTGTTTTTTTTAGTCTATGAAGATAAGCTAATTGAACATTTATTATTTTCTTAGCAAACTAGCCTGGAGAAATGAAAAGAACATTTAAGGTAATTTAATATTTATTTTAAAAAAAAATTAATTAAAGATAAATAAAATCTCAGTAGATAAGGAAAAATTGTCTGGATCTAACTAAATATAAAATTTTCAGTTTAAAGCAAACAACATATCTAAATCCTCAATAAATTACTGAATAACTTTCTTATGCCTTTCATTAAAATAAATAAATAAATAAAAGTAAACCTATGGTGCAGTGATTGGAAAACAAAAAATGTATTTAAAAATTTAGAATGTAAAAATGTATTTAAAAATTTTAAAGGCACCACTCTTCAACTGATTTTCCAATTGATAACTGTAATATCAATAACTTGTTTTTTAATTATAAGAAATTACTTAAAAACAAATTAATATTTTAAAAATTTGTATTGAATATTTACTTTTTATTACATTTAAATGCTTGCTCAGAAAACCTTACCTGCTTGAGCTTCCAACACAGCAGGTTCAACTTTAGACAAATCTTCCATTACACTTGCTCTTTTTACAGCTATTACTTCTTCTTGTTCCTATAAATTAATGTTTATTATTAATATTAGAAAAAAAAATAGTATAAGACTTGTTAAAAAACACGCTAAGTAACATACCATTAGAGCAGCCTGAATTTCATGAGATTGCATTTTCTTCTTTTCTGCTTCTTGTTGATCTTTCAACTATAAGATTTAAAAAGTTGCAAGTAAATAAAAATTAAACATAATGTGTTGAACAGAAAATAACAAATATAGTTATTTTTTTAGGAAAGAAATATTATGGCAAAATTTTTCAGTGATCATTTTGATTTAATGTAAAAGCAAACCAATATTTCCAGTCTTGAACACTAAATTAAAAAACAATTAAAAATTAAATCCCCTTTTATACAAACTTGAGAGAAAAAATGCAGCAGTTATGATTATTTTATTTTATTTATTTTTTTTTTATTTTAAATCCCCACAGTGCATAAGTTGGAAACTTATATAGAATTGTAAAACAACCCTTTATTCCTAATTTTTAACAGGTGACTTAAAACTGACTTAATTTAATTGAAAAATAATACCTAAGATAAAAAACAGAACTTACTTAAAAAAAAAAAAAAAAAAAAAAAAAAAATTACATTAATTGAATGATTATTATCCTTAAAGCATTAGCCAATTTGTAAAAATATAAGATAAAAGTAAAACTGAGTCAAAATTCTATTTATAAGAAGTTAAAAAATTTTATATTTTATTTTATCTGGAAAAAATGTAATCATATTTTTTTTAGCAATATAATACCAAATGATTACTAACAAGTTCTTTTCAACTTAAAAATACAAGGTATTCTAAAATTGATACCCATTATGAAAACTAAGAAAAATAACATGGCAACAAACATTAATTTTTTTTTCATGTCTTTGTATGTGTGTATATGTTGTATAGCAAATATGTATGCAAAAATATATCTTCTTATATTAAAAATTAAAAAAACATTTATTTAGAGGAAAACTAATTACACATACCCAATACAATGATGATTCTGAGTTAAAAGTCTGAACTTACAAGAAATTTTCTGAAAGGTTTCAGGGACATCCTTTTTCCTCTTAACTGCTACTGACATTACTTCCACAGGAGAACATTTGAATTAGAATCCTTCATCAAGTTTGGTTGGAGTGAACTGTTTTCACTAACGCCAGGTTGAGTTTAATTGTTTTGGGTCAATTTCATGTTGAATTTTGATTTTTTCAAGTTAAACCCATTTTTCAAAAGTTAATTCAATTAACTGTTTTAGATTTAAAAAAAACTATATATCTAAACATAAATGGCCTTTTTAAATATTTATTTTTTAACATAAAGACAAAATTAATATTATAATAAGTTGGTAATATAATAATATGTTATAATAAGATTATAAACTATTTTTCTATAATTTATATTAAATTGTGAATCCATTTTTTTTTATTGTGGGTTTCACATTCGCAAAAAAAATTCTTACGGTGAGTTATTTTAAACAGCACTTTTGGATTCAGGTCAAATTAAATTTAAATGAAACCTGTGAATTTAGTTCAGGTACAACCGATTTGCACATTGTTCTTATTTGAAATCAAACGCACTTTTCACCATTTTTCTTGTGTTTAAATTCTCTGACTCTAATTCAAAATTTTATTTTTTTAAATCTTTAGATTTCAGTATTTTCAAAATTAAATGATTACAAATTTTGCTTCTCCTGTTTTATTAAATAATTTATTTCTAATCCCTTTTATTTCTTCTATTTTGCACAACTCAATATGGCAGAAAAATTAAGTCTAATTATGTCCGCAGTAAAAACAGAAGAGTGGGGATGGGGGAGGGGGGGGGGCTTGATTTTAGCACAACCCACATCTAATGAAAGAAAATTATAACAAGACCATCCATGGGTTTAATTTTGAAGCAAAGCCACATGTCCATGTAGACATGTGCCAACTCTAATAACAATAATCATAATAATTCATAGAATATTTATTTACCATCTCTTTCAACTTAGCATTAGCAGCTTGATTCTTTGCTTCTAGTTCTCCCCTTTTTAAAGCGAGAGATTTTTGAAGCTCTTCAACTTGTTCAACAGTTTCATGAATTTTCTGCAAGCCAACATTTAGATGCAGTTGTTGTTCTTCAAGTTCAGCTTGCTTTTCATTGAAAAGCTTAACCTATGTGGAATACAAGTATTTTTGTAAGCATTTAGAAATATTATCCTTTTTTTTTTCATATATTCAGACTAAGTTAGGAAATATATTTTTAAAATATCAGTAAGAATTGAACAATATATTTTATATATTTTTGTTGGTGATAAAGAAAACTAGTTGGATGTGCCAATCCCAAAACTTTCTTCTATCTCATACACACATTTTAATATTTAAAAAAAAACTAGTGAGTTACGCCCGCTAGCTGGGCCAGTTTTTCCAAATGAACCTCGATATTAAGCAATATATAATAAACAAAAAAATTCATTTAATAAGCAAGTCTTGGTGTTCGAATCCTCAAGCACAAAAAAAGCAAATTAAAGAGCTATGATTGTTATGCACCCATTATCCCGTTAAAAATATGTGATTTCGCACAGTGGGCTCTACGCTCCATGGTCGCCATCGTCCCATTAAAAATATTTGGTTTTGTACGGTTGGCTCTGCGCGCCCATAAGACATTTTCTCTAATTTTTTGGTTCATCAGAAGCAGACTTTTACGCAGATTCTGAATATGTAATCAGTTTTTTTTACTTTAAAAACTGTCTGCATGATGGTTTAAGAAAAAACGCACAAAAAAGGGAGAAAAAGAGGTTTTCGACTGCTTCTTCTTTTAGCCAAAGGGGAAAAGTTCAGGTTCTTCACCGCAAGGTGGCGCAGTGTTCTGCCTCAGAGCTCCGTTTGAGCGCCGTTTGGGATTTGAGACATTTTTCGTTCCGATTACCAAGGGGTTTTTAATTTATAACTTTTTTAATTTTGGTCCCACGGTCTCGAAAATGCCCGAAATGACTTCCCCGAAAGACACCTCTCGCGACTTCCAACTCGCCCGTGTTGCGAACTGTAATCGGCTTCAAGCAGACAGAGGCGCACAGATTTTATTAGTATAGATAGTTACTCATTTTAATACTTTAATAATTTTAATTCAATACCATACCAACTTTGATTTTCATCTTAAATTTCTGCTTCAGGCAATTAATCGGAGTAAAAAAAAATTCCATCTCTGCACGAGCCGATCGGCAATAGAATGATAGGCAGATTTTTGTTTCAAATTCAGGTAGGTCCTTGCCTTACCAAAAAATAATCATATACGAAAAATTTAGTTCAGTTCTATAACTTCATACACTTTTAGGTGGTGCAATATTGAAAATGACATAAAATTCGCTATTGCAGCGCCCCCTTCCGGCAGATTTTTTTCAAATTCAGGGAGGACCAACTAGCCATAGCCATACACTTACACAAAAAATTTGGTTCAATTCGATGCATAACTTCATATACCTTTGGTCGGTACAATATTGAAAATGGCACAAAAGTCGATTACAGTGCCCACTTCCGGCAGACTTTTCAAATTCAGGGAGGACCAACTAGCCATAGTCATACATTTACACAAAAAATTTGGTTCAATTTGATTCATAACTTCATATACTTTTGTTTGGTACAATATTGAAAATGGCACAAAAATCGATATTGCAGCGCCCCTTTCAGGTGGATTTTTTTCAAATTCAAGGAGGACCAACTAGCCATAGCCATACATTTACACACAAAATTTGGTTCAAGTCAATGCATAACTTCATATACTTTTGGTCGGTATAATATTGAAAATGGCACAAAAATCGTGATTGCAGCGCTCCCTTCAGGCAGAATATTTCAAAACTGAAGGAGGATCTGCTTGCCACAGCCAAAAACATTCACAAAAAATTTGGTTCAATTCTAAGCATAACTTCATACACTTTTTGATAGTAGAATGGCGACATACGGACACACACACACACACAGACATTTTGTAAAAACATGTTTTTTGGAATCTCTGACCCCTAAATCGCGTAAATTCGTCGAAAACCGGAAGTCTAAAAAATTTCGATCACAATACTTTCTTCTATTGAAGATAGAAGAAATTTAAAAATATTAAGAAAATAATGTAAAGAAACTGAAAAAGAAACAGATATAATATTAATTCAATACCAAAGAAGAAATAATGTGTAACGGTAGTTGTGTGCCTGATACACTTGATATAGTTTGTTAGATGGAAGTAATTTAAGCTTTATGCCCATTAATGTCCATACTCAAAAAAATGTTTAAAAATTACAAGTGTATCCCAAAAAGTAAATGAGGAAAAATTCTGAAACTCCAGGTTTGTACACAAAATAGTACAGGGAGATTTTTCAGGGAGATTTTTTTCCTGAAATCCCATAAGAGGCCATCTACAAATTGAGAAAGAATGAAGATCTTTTGGAAAACCCTGTCAAAATTAATGCAGCAAAAGCGTTCAAACTGCAGATTATGATGATGGGGGTATATTGTACCAAACTGTGTTCATTTTTATGAGGATACAATATATACTTGTAGAGAAGGTTTAAAAAAAAAAACAGTCCAAAATTTTGCCAAGATTTTTTCTTATAATTTGTGGCGTTTTTAATTTAAAAAAATGTTTGTTTCAGAAAATATGACAAACAACATTGTACATAATACCCTGTAATCAAAATTAAAAAATAGTAAAAATTCTATGAAAAACAGGCAAGTTTACTAAATAATTTTTCACAGTGCAAGCATGAATGCAATCAAAACGTAATTTCCATAATGAGTTAGCTAAATCTATAGAGCAACTTTTGTGAAAGTTTCAAAAAAATATCCCAAAAATGATTATCGATAGAATAAGCTCAAAATCCATCATTCCCAAAATGAAGCAAAAAGATGAGGGTCTGTATCCATATATCTACTGATATAGCATATACAATATTGCACATATTCAGATACAGTGAAAATATATAACCTGTACTATTGTATTAAAACACCTGGAGTTTCAGAATAATTCCTCATGTATTTAACAAAATGTCTAAAATGGCAAGTATGCGTTTATTAATGGTCGTATAGTATATAATTATAATGAGACACAGCAAAAATGAACTTGTAAAGCACAAGCATGAGAATCAACAGTTTAAAACTGCATATCTATCATTTTATTTTATTTTATAAAGCATATTTCATTGTACTAGATGAAAGCTGGACATTGTAACAAACTATACCAATTACTAGTCTTTAAGATCTTTTTCAGTTTGCATTTAGGATTTGCATTGTCTCATATGAATTGTAAGGAAAAATTGCTTTAACATAATTAACCATGTAATGAGAATATGAATTAAAACTGAACAATTATCAAACCATTAAGGAAATTTTATTCAATACAAGTTAATCACATATCTGAACTAAAAATATGCAGAATAGGCAAATTAAAGATGCATGTTAAAAACAATTTAATATAAATAGTTTAACTTACATTATTATATTTTAAAATAATTTACGGATCTAAAATGTACATAAAACATAATCAATTTTAATAAAACCTAATTTAAGAAAATTGCGGTACATAAATTCAACTAAAATATTTATATAAATGCATTTGATCTAAAACATACTTTGTACCAATTATATATTCAGAAGTTTTTATTTTGAAAATATAAGAAAGGTTCAATTAAATCCAGCAGAATAAAAATCAAATTAAGGAATGCTACAATACTGTGGTCAAATTGCCAATCGCAATATCGAGAAATTAATAGCCTGAGGCTAAGACTTTTGAGGGCCCAACTTTTTTCTTTCTTTAAGTTATAGTCCTTTTAAATTAAACTCAGTGGTCTGAGTATTGTTAATTTTAGTGATAGAAAATTATTGTAGAAAAATCACTCTTTAACTTGTGTTGTTTCATTGTTATGTTTCTATTTTTTCTCAGTAGAGCACTAAATGTTTTGATTGAAATGTGGACCAATTCATGTCAAAAGCTCCAAGGCATTAATATGCAACTATGACAATAAAAACAAGTTGGAAATTGCACGTGAACCGTAGCAAATGAGGTGCATTTGTATGATAACGAAGTTTTAAAAATATCACTCTCATAAAATTGTAAATAATTACAATTAAAATGCACACCAAACAATGTTCTCCCTATACCATTATGCAATGGAACACTTTTGTGTGGCCTTGTAAGTCAATAACAAATGTTCTTTGCACCACAGATTATGCAAAATGTATATTGAGAAATGTACTATATGTACTTTATAGATGCATATCAATTTTATTACGTTCGAATGAGTGTAACACCATTAAAATGCATTTGAAATATTTTTACCCATTAACCATAATGTAACGGAACACTTTTGATTGTCCCTGTAGTTGAATTATGCATCCGATTTTGATAAAATTTGAAATAACTCGACAAAATTATGTAATAATTATGTATTTAAAATTTCAAACGATTAAAATGCATTTGAAACTTTTTTCGCCATTGACCGTAATGTAACGGAATCCTTTTGATTGTCCCTGTAATTAATCTATGCATCTGATTTTCATAAAATTTGAAATGACTCCACAAAATTATGTAATAATTATGTATTTTAAATTCAAACGATTCAGTTGGGTAGTTTTTGCTTTGTTATGTGTGGACAGACAGACAGACTGAACCACAACAATAGGTGCTATGTATTTACATAATTACGAATGCACCTAAAAAGAAAGAGGATTGTGCTGAACAACCACAACTTTTCACCTAACAGTTGAATATAATTTTAAATTTGGAAGTAATAATTGCTGAGCAGAGAAAATAATTTATAAGGCACAAATTCAGCATTAGATTTTAATGTTAGGAAAATTTAGAAGAATTTGGGAATACAGAAAGATAATAAAGAATCACTTGAAATAAAAAGGAGTCTTTATCTTTATTTATTTAGTTTAGTAATACCATAAATGTATATATTATTAAATGATAACTTATATTAATAAAAGAAAATTTCCCTTTCTCTGTCTTTCTGTGACGCTAGCAAAATCTAATGTACCTAGAAGTCCGAAAATATCAGTGAGGACATAATGAATGTTTAGTGAGGTTAGTCCAAGACAGGTCCTAATGCATATAACTCTCAGTTTTTAATTTTTTATAATACGCTAACATTAATTAAAAATCACTGCACACTCTCATCAAAAACTCATATTTTTAATAATAGAAAAGCTTTTGTATTTATTCTGAACCAAATTTATATACAGAGAGAGAAGAAATGAACCGAACAATGCAAGGATTTTGAAGGAGGGAGGGGTTATCACCACTTCTTTCAAACATCTGTTGGCCAAACCATTTAACATAATTAAACACAGAAGATATAAACATTGTTCTTTTAAACGTCACAATCAGTTTGAAAAATAACATTGTTAAACAGGGGAGTCTTCTTTGATCTTTTTTAAACATTTTTATCCTTGATAAAAATATTTAAAAAAGATCAAAGAAGACTCCCCTCCCACTCCCGTGCCATATGGCATCACTTCATTAGGATACAAGTTTTGAGATACCAATGGACAAAAAATACATATGCAAAAAATGAGACTTTCATCTGTTTGGTAATGCAATCAGTTTTGAAAAAAAACATTTTAAAATGTTAAAAAAAATTATTACTTTTATTTTACTTAATCTTTTTTCTAATGTAAAAGAACTATCTAAATGTTAGTCTTTTGACACGATCTTTACAGAGCATGTCTGCAGATCAAATTTTCATCGCCTACAAAAACTTTGAAACATTCAGACAAGAAGAAAATTTTTTTTTAAATAAAATGTGTGAAAATTTAAAAACATTTAACATTAAAAACTGGGGTGATTTGGTGCAGTTTCACTCAATTTAAAATCAAGTTTCCACTACTAAATTTATTTTTTATTTTATTTTATTTTATTTTTTTTATTTATTTTTTTTTTCCACAAAATATTAAAAAATGCTCATTTAAAGAAATATTTATGACTTGTTAAAATTTCAGAAAATTCAGACAAAAACTTTTTTTTTTTTTTTTTTTTTTTTTGGGGGGGGGGGGTTGTTATGCTACTAAAAACAAGTCAAAAGCACTTTTTTTCTTCTTTTTTTTTTTTTTTTTAATAAAGCAAAAATGGCATATTTTTCAGGACAAACCTCATGTTTTCAGAACACAGAAATGATATTATTTGGAGTGATGAGGCAAAAATATCAGCCTTTGTTAGTGATGGCATAAAATACCTAAGAATTTAAAGAGTGCTTATTTATGATTGCATTAATTTTATGATGAAGCAATCAGTCAGTTTTATAATTTAGAGTTAGGCATTAAAAAATATATGTGTAAGATTTTATTAAATATAAAGGTAATGAATGGCTTTGTAGCCATTGTAGAATTGTAGATTTATAACACAGTGAAACTTCTAGTTAGATTATATTGAGATTGATAATCTATATTTTTATAATTAAACTTATAACTTATGGTTATAAAAATATAAATTATTTTTACAGTTTTAATTTTATAAATTGTAATTATAATTAAAAAAAATAATAATAATTTCATTTGTTAATAACACAAAGAAAAAATCTAATTTAGCAACTCTTCCTGAATTTTTATTTCGCAATATTATTTTAATTGCATAAGATCTAAACTTATGCACATGTATATACATTCTAATCAAAAGAATAACGAAAATAAAATACATCTTTCAATTCATATATACACAGTAAATACAATAATAAAAATCAATAGTCTCAATCTACAAACAATAGCTTTTCAAAATATTTATCTACACAGTCAGTGCATATTGACATGTAATGATCTGGTTTTTAATATATAATTTTACAACAGCTGTTGTTATACAATTGTTATGAAAGAATTAAATATTATGAATGAAAGCAAATGTTATTCTGTCATTCCCCCTTAGTTCCGATATGTATTTATAAATATTTCTAACAGTAGAATGATACAATAATGTTTTATCTAATTAAAAAAATGAATATCTTGTTTGTTGTACTTGCTTTATAGAAATTTCATTACTCAAAGGGAGATACTTAAACAATGTAAATTGTTGTCGATTTAATTAAATATTAATTTTAAATGTTTTTTATGCTTGATAAAAATTTACTATCTACAAGCTTTTAATATTTTATTGTTTACAAGTTTAAGAAATTTTTTAAAAGCTTTTTAGATTTATTTAATAGAAAAAGTAATTTTAGAAATATTACAAATTATGTTAAAATTATGTTCATCAGAGATTTTAATGAACGATTTCTTTTTCTTTTTTCTAATCATCTGATTTTGATTTAAATCACAAACTTTAATGATCTGAATAAAATTGTTAATACTTTCTCTGCAGTTGTGAGAAATCAAAAGATGTTGGTAGAACTTGCATGATTAATGATAATATAAATGTCCAAAAAAATATAAATGAGATACTTGCAAATAGAAGGATTTCTAGATTTTTTTCTCCCACCCTAACCCCTATCCCCAAGAATAATATTTAGTGTAAATTTTTCTCAAAATATGATAAATATGCTAATTTTAGTACAATAGTATTCAAAATGAGTATTTTTCAAATTTCTGTGAATTTTAAAGTTAACAGATAAAATCAAATGCATAGTTTTTTTTTTTTTTTTAAAGGTAAAATTTTCATTATAAATACAGCTTCATTATTTCAATAATCATAGGAAGTCTGATAAGACCCAAAAAATTATTGTTATTGACAGGTTTCTTCTATTTTTATACATAAAGAATTACTTACATAATGATTGATGAAGTCCAAGAAGTGGCGAGGAGTAACAGTTGCTACATGACCACCTCTTTTTGACAAGCGAGCATTTGCTTTGTGTAAAGTTTGATGCACATACACAAATGCATTTACAATAGCAGTGCGGTGAGTTGGGGGCATTTCCAAACCAGGGAATGCAGCAGGGAAGTAGTCTGGTGCTCGATACTGCAATGAAGAGACATAGATTATCAAGACACGATAAAAATATATATAACAGTCAGAAAAACTTACAATGAGAGAACACTGATTAGAAATGAATTCAATTAAGATGCCTACTATTTTTTTTAGTTAATTAAAAAATTTACAGATATTAATAAATATAGTTTCCCTAGTTTTTGCAATAGCAAAACCTAAAAATGAAATGCAAAATATCTTGAGCAATAAAATTTATGTAAAAATTATATTTTTTATGTAATCTTATTTTACTCAATTAGAGATAAAAATAAATAAGAAGAAAATTTGTATTGTATTCCCCCACATTACCCGGCATGCCAGAAAAAATTGAAGTACACCAGTATGCCATAAAAACTCGTATTTACCGGCATGCCATAAAATATGAGATTTCGCTTCTGAATGATGAGCTATTGATTTATTTTGGATTTTAGAAAAAAAAAAATTCATTTTAAGAAAGAAAAAAAGAAAAAAAATGTTTATTGTTCTCTCTCTAGGTATATATATTTAATTATTAGATTTTATTTATTTTATTATTAAGCAAAATTTTCATGTATGACGTTTTTACTAAGTTAATTAAATTATTATGCGAAATAACTTTTTTGATATATAGCAAGTACATATTTCTCTTTATACATTTTGAAAATTTTTCTTGTTAAATAAATATATATATATATACAGTGAAACTTGGATAATTCGAACTTGTTTAATTTGAAATTCTGGCTAATTCGAATTTTTTGCTTGGTCCCTAGAATTCTGTATTAAAATAATGTAAGAAAAAATGTGGATATTTCGAATTTTAGTTTGGATAATTCGAATTTTTCGTAGAATTGCCTTTCAAATTTTGCAGTAAATATTAATACTGTGACATTTTTCAGCTAAGGTTCAAAATAGTAAAACAGTTTATTTTAATTGTCTTTCTATTTGGCAGAATTCCAAAATTTAGCCGCATTCTTTCGTCTATGAAATCTCTTTCAATGTGCATTGAGAGGATCCGAATTGCATTCCCAAAATGAAAAATGTTGAAGTCATTTTCTTCCCAGCCGACATGACAACCTTAAACATTTCTACAGGCATCTGTTGGTTGAAAGCATCCTCATTGGAGATTTTGACATTAAGATTCTCAACGTTATTCATGCTTCAAGAATGTATAGGAAAGCATGGGACATGGTCAGTGAGAGAACGATTATGAAATGCTTTCATAAGGCGTGATTTGTAAAGAAAGAAACAGAAAGAGCAAATATAGTAGAAAACTTTGCGAAAATTGATCAGTGTTGAATCAGGAGGAGGCCTTGGGAGACATCCCTCCCTGGAGCAGTGAAATATTAACTTAACAATGTTAACTTTTCAATACAATTTTAAAAATTATAAAATACTAAACATTGTTATTTTTTTAAAACACTGAGAAAATTCACCAAAATAAATATCAGTTCAATTAATTTTAGCTATCCTTCTGCTAAAAAGCAAGCACTGTTAAAATTCTTAAATTCTTTCAGATGATTACTTGAGTAGGTTAAACTGACAGAACCATGAAACGCTTTGAATCTGTTGGAATCACATCGATAACATTAAAGTAAATCAAGTTTTCAAAACTTTATTTACAGGTAACTAATTAATCTTTTAACATGTTTATCGTCAAATTTTGACGGGTACCATCTTGTATTCTTTTAAATGATAAACTATAGATGCTTTTCATGCAAAATTTAATAGCATAATCAGGATTTATAATATCTCATATAGTAGGGCTATATGTTTATGGATCTGAACAGCCCCCTTCTGGAGCAACGCACCTCTGCTCAATCAAAAAGATTATTTCTTTGATTATAAAATAAAACTAACATTCACATTTTATAATAAATAATAAAATTTTATACCAGAGGTTTATCCATATCCAATTTATTAGTGAATTCATGTCCTACATGGAAAAGAGCTTCATCAGACCAGTCGCCAAACCAATTGAGAACACATCTATTACAGATTTAGAGAGAAAAAAAAAAAAAAAATCACAGTAAAAACACTAAGTTTTAATATATTTTTTTAAAAATAATTCTTAGATACTTAAATGAATAAACAATTTCAGAACACAAACAAAATTGAAATAAAATTATGTAAATAATTTGTCCTTTTATTTTTATACTAGCCATCATTTTTTTTTTTTTTTTTTTTTTTTTTTTTAAACAAATTACGACTGGTTAAAACAAATCATACAGACAAATATCTCAAAATGGTCTTCTAGATATTCAACAACATACACTAGGTATGCTACGAATGCACTATTAATCATTAAAAACCTTGACTTAACAATATGATTTTATAATTTATGGATGTACCCCTATATCCCACCTGTACTGTAACTTTAAACAATAGTCTTCAAAATTTTCATTTAATCTACTAATATTGCTATACCACTCTCAAAATTAAATTTATATGTTTTTGGCTAAAAATTTAATAATAACCGTTCTAATAATTTCCAGCATCTCCCACTTTGATGAAATTGATTTAGAAGCATGTGATAAAAAAATTATATCTTAAAAGCAAATATTTTTTTTTAGTAAAAATTTACATTTTGTGAAGCCCCGTTCATCAGAAAGTAGATGGACAAATAGTTAACCATTGAAGCTGATTGCAAATTTTATGAAAACTGGCTGAGGAGATTTAAGATTCATAATGGTATCATAAAATTGGATATTTCTGGTGAGCAAAAATCTACCAATGTCATAAATGGTGAAGAGTTGAGAGTTAAACTCAAGTCTACCAAGTATGAAATGAACTGTCAGCTTGTCGAATCTATGAGACTGGCCTTTTGTGGCATTTGCCTACCAAATACTATCTTGCTGATGAGGATGAGAAAAGTGTATAAAGATCTGCTGTGCTCCATTCTTATAGTGATCACAAAATAAAACCCACAATAATAGGAAAGTAAAAGAATCCTAAGGCTTTAAAAAGGTAAGAAAAAGCTTGCCTCTGAATTATGAAGTATAATCAAATGCACGAATAAATTAAGTTTTGTTTAAAAAGTGGTTATTCAAAAACTTTGTGCCAGTTGTTAAAAACATTTTTTTAATTAAGAATGCCAGAAAACAACGAGAATATTTTGTTTTTAGACAACTATAAAGCTTATCCAGATAAGGAAGAAGTAGTGTCTGGTAACATTTTAGTAGCTTATCTCTCACCTAATGTCACATACCTATGACTCAAAGGGTGAGCCAGAACTTAAAGGTCACACTACAGACATTACTTTGCATTGAATTTACTGGCATCAGAACACAGCGTGAATAACTTTCAAGGACAGTTTTCTATTAAAGATGCTATCTTTGCTAATGCTTTGACTTGAAAAGAAGTAAAACAGGAACTTAGAAAGGACTTTTGGAAGTTATGGTATATACTTTGGCCTGAAGTGATAGACAAAAATATCGAAGTTACTAAAAGCAATAAAATTGACAATGAGCTAGAAGATATTTTAGGCTGTTTCCCTTTAGAAAACTCAATGTCCAAATTGAATCAAGAAGAAATGAAAGAGTAAGTTGAATCAGATTTTGATGAGTTGCCAGATAACTGAACCTTTCATTCAAAGCGTTATCAACCTAACAGCCCCTAAAGACATTGATTCTGATGAAGACGACAAAAATATATATTGGAATCAAAAAGCTGATGCCTTGAATGATGAATTTATCAAGATTTCTGAGCATAGTAGTTTGTTCAATTTTGCAAAAATTCTGCACATCATATGAAATGACTTCTAAAAAAAAAAAAAAAAAAAAAAAAAAAACAGAGGAGTGAAGATTACTACAAAATAAATGGATATTCGAAATTTTTTTAAAAGGGTCTCTGTATGAAGGTTTACAGTGCATGCTTGCATTTTATAGTCATGTAGGTATATTTTAATTAACATTATTTTTTTTCAAATTTTATTCAAGCTTTTAAGGAATAAAAAACATGCTTTATGTCATTTTTTGTTTAATTTTGACTTCTACACATTTTTTTTCTGACATTCATCCTGTAGTTTGGAAAATTTGATAATCTGGCAGCTTCAAGTCCCAAGAGTGCTGGATTTGGAGATATTTGCTGCATTTTCAAATAATGAATTAAAATCTAATTGATAAGGCATAGTTGTTAATTAAAATTTATTAAAAACAACTAAAGTTTAAACAAATGAAAAATAGAAAGAATAAGATAAAAAAAAAACAATGCTACCTGTTGAATAAGGCAGGAGAAGTAGCAGCTCTATCTTTCAGCCCTTCTGAAGAAGGATTCATGGTGAACACAACATGTAAGTTTTTCATAACCTATGAAATAATTGAAAACATTAAGAATTTGAAATTATAACACAAAAACTTTAAGTTTAAATTTTTTTTTTAATTATCAGTTATTTTAAATTTACTTAAGCACACATATTTTGTATATACCTACAATTTTTCATATATTATTGAAAAAGTAGACTTGATAAATAATAAATTTATCAAGTTCATTTTCAGCTACTATTTTACAGAAAATATTAAATAAATATCAATGAAACTACTATTAGAAAAGATATTTTTGATATGTAAAACAAAGACACAAGGCAAAGAAAATTACCTTTTGCCAAAAATGTTTTTTGGATAATCTAACAACATAATATTTTAAATGAAGTGAAAATACAAATAAAAAGCAAAACTAACTTGCTGTGTAAACCACTTGTACAGTTCTTCATTAGAATCAAGCATCAAACCTTCTCTTTGAGATCCTTCCTTGCATTGGGTCATGAGAGTTGTGAAATCATCTCCTTCGAACAGACCTGGAACTTCTCCATTAGCCAGAAGCGTATTCATGCGCTCCAAGAATCCTGAATCCAATACATTGGACTCGTCCAAAATGAAGCAAATTTTCTCATCCTAAAAGCATATGTCAAATTAGAAGTTCTAATTCTATAAAATATAACAGAAAATTCACATAATAAAACCAATCAGAATAACTGAGGCAAAAAGATATCTCTGAACAACAAAACAATGTACAAGCCAAGTCTAGTTTCATTACAGTACTTTCAAATTTTATTCATATTATAAGTACTTGCGGAACTGATTTTACAAAATTCTCTCTCTAAAACTAAAAAACACTTAGTTGAAATAAAATTTCAAAAGTAACAAAAAAAAAAAAAAAAAAAAATACTATTTTTTTCAAATCGTTAAAAAAAACAAACAAGTATGAATTTATAATTTACCACCCATTAAGTGGTACATCTTCAAAAAATACAAAAAGATTCTTGAAATTGAACATTAAAGAAATGCATCTCTCTAATAATTTGACATTTATATTTTTTAAGAAAAAAGTAAAATTCTCCCCCATATCTCTGTTTTTCACTCGCACACATCCATTACTGATAATGTCCAATCATTTTCTATGTATTTTGAATACCAGAAATATATTCACAATCTTAAATACTTAAAAGATACAGTTTAAAATAATCACAAACATGTTTCCTTTTTGAGAAAGAAGATTTATATAACAAAACAACATACTTTACAGCCTGATCTTCTAAGAACAGATCTTAAATCTTCATCAAAATCAGCTGCACTGTATTTGTTGTGGACCTATATGCAAGGAATAGAAGTTGAGAAGAATTTAATAAAGTTATTTTCTGTATATGCAGAAAATAAGTCAAATAATTTGCTTTACAAATTATTATGATTACAAATTGCAGTGAATTCGAGAAAGTATAATGTATATCAATAACGCATGTTAGATAAGTATGAATTGAATAATTCTATTCCACATTTTATATATTATTTTTAATCTAACACAAATATTTTAAGAAATTATTCCACAGATACAGAAGTTATGTCATACTTTAATGAGGTGAAATATATGCTACTTATTAAAAAAAGGAATAAAATATAACAACAAAAATTCTTTTTTCAAATAAGAGTACTTTTATCTGAAGAATTCAATGTTAATTCTTTTTGTTCAACATCATTTAGATCTATTTAATTCAACTATTTTCTTTTATTTTTCTAGTTAAACTAATTTAGGCAAAAAAAAAAAAAAAGAATGAAAATTTTATGCTTAAAGTTTATGCTGAGCATAATCAAAAGAATTAATTTCAGGCAAAATAATTAAAATTTATACAATTATTAAGGGATGGTAAATTTAAAATACTTTACCTATTTAACCATTGTTTGATTTTATCAATCATCCTAGTTAATTATTCATATTTAATTTTAACCTAACTATTTATTCAACTATACAAATGATTCTCTTTTCAGATTACATTCTTCCCAGAAAATAAATATTTAATCATTTAATCTATCCTATAAAAAACAAAAGATTTCCTTAATTATTTCCTTTTTAGGTGCATTCGTAGCTACATAAATATGTAGCACCTATAGTCCTTGTTCAGTATGTCCGCATATAACAGAACAAAATATACTCAACTAAATCGTTTGAATTAAAAATATATAATTGTTGGGTAATTTTGTTGAATTATTTCAAGTTTTATGAAAATTGGATGCATAGTTTAATTACAAGGACAATCAAAAACATCTTATTAAATTATGGTCAATGGGAAAAAATAGTTTCAAGTGCATTTTAATGATGAAGATGATATATTCTTTCGAACATAATAGAATTGATAGGCATCTATGAAGCATACATATAAAAAAAAATACATTCTGCACAATCTGTGGTACAAAGAATATTTGTTATTAATTTACAGGGCCACACAAAAACATTCCTTTACATAATGGTATAAGGAGAAAAACTGTTTGGGGCGTGTTTTAATACTACTAAACTATTTCACATTTTTTGAAATTCATATATGTTGCTGAGGTTTAGTACAAGTTACTTCTTGTATAATAGAAAGCAGATAGTATTTACAGGGATACACAAACGATTTTGGCCACTATACTGTATCCAAAGTACTGTATATTATTACATCAAGATCTGAATATTTTTAAAACTTTGTTATAGTACGAATGCACCTCATTTCCCTATCTTGACATGTAATTTCCAACTTGTTTAACAATTATGATAAATGTCTTGTACTTTAGATATTAATTTTTAATAATTTTGTGTTGAAAGTATTAAAATAAAAAAATGATTTTCCCCATTCATGTGATGGATACATTTCTTATGCATTCATCATGCATCCATCACAAAAGGATAGTAAAATTAATGGGACAATTTTACTCAAAATGATATATATAAAATCATCTGGGTGGTCTAAAAGAATTACAGGGTACTCTTGGTAATAAAAGTTTATGGGCCACAGGACTCAAAACACCCCCATTGTAAAATCAACTTTCAACGTCAAGAGAATTTATGACGGGCAATAAAAGAAATTTAGAGCAGGTCTTCTGACATGGGTAAGATCATCTTACCCCATGTGGGTTCAAGGGAGGAGAGATACACCCCTTACCCAATAATCACAAAGTCCAGTGTATCCTGTTCTCCAAAAAAAGTTTAACAAGCTTAGAACCTCCCCCCAAAAAAGGTTGGAAAAAACAGATTTTTCGGACAGTGAGTTGCTAAAAAATTCTCGAGATGAATATACCCAGGTGACGCAATGGATTTTTATTTGTCTTGCTGAGAGCCGAAGGATGATTGATCTCCTACGTCCGAAAACGATCTTGATGGAATGCAACATGTTGGCAAGTAAATTTTTTTACTATATTTCCTCCATGAACATTTTGAAATCATAGTCAGCTGCAAATGGGGATTTCTGCAATTATTATTATTATTATTATTTTTAAACAATAATGTTATTGTAGAGAAAAGCAAATTGTAAACTGTTTCGGGTGATATTTTCACCATAATGTATTTTGTTTGTTTAATGCAAAGTTTTGTATATATTGTAAATAAATTTAATGTTTAATTGTTAACTAGTGTAAGAGAGTTAATTCATTTAGAAGGAAAATGTGTTTATTTACTTGCTTTCCATTTAAGCGTAATTAATTTATTGCTTATTTCATTTTACCTTCTAATAATAATAGCGTAATCGCTATAATCTCATAAGGAAAAGGTTTTTCAAAATCACACAATGCAAAATATATTTTTATTAGAAAATTAATTAAATTTCATACCTTTTCCCAGAGAATAAGATCACAGCTATTTAATTAATAGCATAATCTTTAGTGGAATTATTATTATTTTTAGGTCTAATTGATCAAGAAGAGTTAATTTAATGATTCTTTACTCATTTAATAGATTAAGTCTATTTCTTTCCAACATCGTGCAGTTCTAAACTTTTCTTTTTTGTTCTAAAAATAAACCTTAATAATCAGATCATAAAAACTATCTGACTAAAAATAAATGTACAAAATATATATGCTAAAAAATTAAATATTTTTCTTATCTATCAATTTGAATATTTACAATCAAATGGTTAAAATGAATAAACTTGCATAACATGCTCAGAAGAATATGTTTTCTTACCTTAATCT
This sequence comes from Maratus speculifer, assembly GCA_964019185.1. Taxonomy (NCBI): domain Eukaryota; kingdom Metazoa; phylum Arthropoda; class Arachnida; order Araneae; family Salticidae; genus Maratus; species Maratus speculifer. The sequence continues at coordinate 252,970,545 of OZ025298.1, forward strand.
GGAAAACACTTAATCCGTTCATCCAAGCTACAAATCGAGATAAAGTGGTCTTTCCAGCACCACTAACACCAATCAATAGTAAATGTCCCTAAAATAAGAAATAATTAGTTAATAAATTAAACAAGTAAAATAAATGTTAAACATAAATGAACAGCCAAGTGCAATTATTTTAGTTTTCCTTTAATTTTTTAACAACTGATACTTTTAGAACACATTTTACAAGGATGAAAATAGAAATCATTTTAAAAAGAACTTCTAGTTTGCACGGGGAGGAAAAAGTAGCTTCCCTATTATTATTACTATTATTTTTAAATAATTTAGCTAATTTTATTCTAAAGCATAAAAGTAAAATGAACGGAACCTGATTATAGAAGATTCTCAGTTTTCATCAGTATTGAATTTGAAAAATTAGTTGTAGCCAAACTGGTTTAATTTATGATAACCTATATCTTGCTATCAAATTTGTCCACATTTCAACAAGTAAAGTACCAAACTTGCTGATGTTAGTGGATATGATTATGTAATTTTTAGCATGCGAGACCCAGTAGCAGAAGCTGACCAGCAGCGGACACTATAGATTAATTCACCAGCTTAAAACAACAACAACAAAAAACAGACTAGGCTTAAAAAAAAGGTGAGATTTACTTAAATCTCTAGATTTATGGCATTTGTTCATAATTTTATTATTTTTTCTTTATAAAGGCATTATTTTCTTATTTTACAGGATATCATTGTTTTAGTAGACTTAATCTAACACTGTTGAATAGCAGATAAATTTTAGTATGCTGCAGACTAACACAGAAAATTTTGCCTCTGGGGTGCGAGAGTTAGAAAATCGTTACAACAATGAAAGAAACTTTTTGAGAGACCAAGTTCAATAAAATATCAATTAAACCATTTATTGAATAATTACAAATTTTTAATCTGCTTTGAAATGTCAGTGACCCTAAAATTCCAAACTGCCATATCCTAGCATTTTTTAAGCTAAGAAACAAAACAAAACAAAACATGGTCAAGCATCCTTGTATCAAGACTAAACACTTTTTAGATTTTCGACCCAGATCAAGTTGAAATGTACACTCAATTGACAATTTCTGCCAAACTTAAAAAAAAAAAAATTACATATTCTTGATCCAAACTTGAGAGATCATATACAGATTTCTAGAATTTCATATAATCAGCCTACCTAAAAGCTACAACGAACATTAAATAACTACATGACACCCAAGACAATTCTGAAGCACATTGAGGTTCCTGCATTATAATTATTTCTATCAGTCAATATTTTAATGCAATGAAATTTTATCATACCTGAGGTTGTCTGAATATTCTATCTATCCTCAGCACATGATCAAGTACTTCATTGAATAAAACAAGAGGAACATCCAATTCTTCTTCATAAAAAACCTATAATTATAAAAGAAAAATAAATCACATTTTGAAAAAAAGAAAACATGAAATGATATTACAAGCACTTTTAATCTAGAACTAGATAAACACTTTTAATCTAGCTTTGATGTAGTCTCTGAGACTGTCTCTTTCAACAGGTAAATAGTCTTTTGAGAGCCAGTTGCTGTAGAGAATAGGTCTTTCAAGAGCAGCATCACGGCTGATGTTTGGAAAATGCTTCAGAGCAACTATATTGATGTTTTCATCAGTCCATATACGTTCATCTTCACCAACTAACCTATAATAAGAAAATTTAAAAGAAATCTTAGATTTAAAAAATATTCTGTTATTCATAATGTAAGCAAAAACTTGATACATCTTAGACTAAACAAGACTGGAAACACTCATATAATTGTTGATTTCTTAATTTAAATATTTTCTAATACAGTAGACTCCCTCAAATCCGCACAGCTTGAGACCAGAGGTTTTGCGGATTTTAGAATTTTGCGGATTTCTGGTCATTGCTTTGTTTACATTTTTTAAAAAATAATTTGAATGTAATTAATAATGAAATCAAAAGTATAATGAATGCATACGATGTACTAAAATATTTAAAAAAGTAATAAACTAAAATAATAAAAATTTAGATTTTTTTTTAAATGATTAAAATACTAAAAGGAAAGATCAAGTTAATAATCAATAATGTACAATTAAATATTCATTATAAAAGAGGAAATGTGTTTTTCCTTAATTATTCAATGAAACTTGCCTCATAAAAGTACATTACTAATTCACATCAGGATCATAAAATAATGAAACTATTTCAGGTTTAGCCAGACTTAATATCTAAAAAAGCTTGATTAATACATAAATATATTTGATAAGATTGTGATTACCAATGATATTAGCAATATCTTTATTTTTTCAGAAATAAATTATTCTTTCTTCATGAAAAACATGAATTCAATAACCTTAACAAAAATTATAAATTAAAAAATGTATGGAATTGATATAAAACTGAAAAAAATCAATCTTTGCACCCACATCTGAATTGAATGTTTCATTGTTTACATCTGTAAAATATGTGCGGATTTTAGAGAGTTGCGGATTTTAGGAGTGCGGATTTGAGGGAGTCTACAGTATAATCTAAATCAACTTAAATAAATATATTTTTCTCAACATTTTATTTTTCTAATTACTTTACAATTTACAAATTTTCTTAGAATCGGAAAGCATAAAAATTCATTAATAATGGTAACTTAATGATCTTTATTTACCATTATTTCAAAAATCTTCTTGTCAATTGATGATGCCAGAAATTATTGTCTCAAGAAAATTCATTGATTTTCTTTCATGCAATTTATTGCTTTTTTTTTTAAATAGATTCATACCATAAGGCTAATTTCTTTTGACTATCCTTGTTATTTTTCACTCATAGCACATGACGATTATTCAACAAAATTGCTTCCCCAACGAAAATAATTTTACAAAACTGCTTCTTGTTAAATGCAAAGGAACAGCAAGTGATGCTAAGCTTCTTTCTGTCTCTTCGAGCTATAATCTTTGAGGATGCAGGTTTAATCTATTGGATGCTCCCACTCTCAACATTGTTTTGATGATGTTAATCTAATCTAATGATAGGTCTGCTCATAATTCTTCATGAAATATGTATTTATTCATAATATATCCTCCTAAATTAGGGATGCACAACCTGTGGCCCGCAGGCCAAAAGTGGCCCGCGAACGTCGTCAATTTACAACTGGAAAAAATTGCGATTTTTGTGATAGGTCGCAGAAAAAAAACCTAAATTTCGTTAAATTGCCGCAGTAAAATATAAAATTTCGTCAGTCACTTAAGAATCGCTATTTTCGTAAACAGAGCATGGAAAAATCATGAATTTCATTGATTAATTGCGAAAAATAGCGAATTTCGTCGGTGAGGCTCGGAAAAATCGCGAATTTTGCAAATAAGGCTCTAAAAATATGGAACATTTTGCTGATCGGGCATGAAAAAAATCACAAGTTTTGTCGATCAGGCACTGAAAAATCGCAAATTTTGCCTTTTTTTTTTTTTTTTTTTTTTTTTTTTTTTTTTTTTTTGACGCGAAAAATCGCACATTTTGTTGATCGGGTAAGAAAAAAATCGCCAACATAAATGATGATGTGCCAAAAAAAAAAAAAAAAAAACCTGCAAATTAAATTCCTCGGCTGCGGAAAAATCGCATATTTTCTCGGTTTGTCGCCTGAGAAACACGCGAATTTCATAAACCCGACACGGAAAAAATCACGAATTTTGTCAATCGGGGACAAAAACATTGCAAATTTTGTTGATATTGCGAATTTTGAGATGATGTGCAGAAAAACTGAAAATTTCTATAATGGCGGCAAAACAATCGTGAGTTTTGTCAATTTATCAAGAGAAAAAAAAAATCATGAATTCCATCTTGTCGCGTAAAAAAACTGTAGAATTCATCAAAATTAGTTCAAAGTAGTGAATTTAGTTGTTTGGGCGCGGAAAAATGCGTATTTCGTCAATTAAATCAAAAAATGCAAATTTCGATGATCGAACACGGAAAAATTAGAAGTTTTAGTGATCGGGTCCCGAAAAATAGCAAATATCGTTGGAGAGAGGAATATCGAGAATTTTGTCGATCAGGCTCAAATAAAATCGCGAATTTCTCAATCGGATTCGTAATAATCGCAAGTTTAGTCAAAGTTCATAAAAATAACGATTTTTGTCGATAAGCTGCAGAAAAATCAAGAATTTCATCAATCTGGTCCTGAAGAAACGCAAACTTTATCGATCAATAGAGGAAGAATCGCGAATTTCGTCAATCAGCTTTAGAGAAACCGCAGATTCCGGCGATCTGTAATGGCGCTGCCGTGTGTGCTAAAGTCATGAAGGGAATAGGCCGTGATCTCACACTATACATCTTTATTTATATTAACATCAATTAAATATAAAGTTTAAACATAGATTGAGAGAGAGAAGAGAAAGGAGACTTCAGAAGACTTACGAGGAGATGAATGGAGCTCGGGAAAAGATTAGATTCCTCACATGTCCAAGGAATTGTATGATTTATCGAAACTGGCATGTGAATTTTGTTTCAACCGCTTGATAATTGAGAAACGTTAGCTACTTTTTACTATCTAGACTTTTGGAATTTAGCTTATGTGACATCGTCACAGATCGGCTTCGTAAAAATCGCGAATTTTGTTGATCGGGCGCGGAAAGATCGTAAATTTTCTCGATTGTCTTCATAAAAATCATGAATTTTCTTGATTAGCTTCGTAAAAATCGAAATTTTTTTCGATCAGACTCCTAAAAATCACGGATTTCGTCAATTAGGTTCAGAAAAATCGTGAATTTTGTCAATTAGGTTCGGAAAAATCATGAATTTCGACGATCAGGCTCGGAAAAATCGCGAATATCGTCGATCAGGTACGAAAAAACCGCGAATTTCGACAATCAGATTTGTAAAATTTGTGAATTTCGTCGATTGGTTTTGTAAAAATTGCAAATTTTGTTGATCAGGCATGAAAAATTCTCAAATTCCGTCGATCAGGAGCAGAAAAATTGCAAATTTTAACGAGTATGTGAGGAAAATTTGCAAATTTCATCGATCGGCTTTGTAAAAATGGCGATTTTCGTTGATCGGTTTTATAAAAATTGCGAATTTCGTTGATCAGTTTCGTAAAAGTTAAGAATTATATTTATCGATTTCGTAAAAAGTGCTGATTTGGTCGATCAAGCATTGAAAAATTACGAATTTTGTTGATCAGGTGCAGAAAAATCGGGAACTTCATTGAACAGGCATGCAAGAATCTTGTTGATCAACTGGTCCCCTCTCCTTCATTCATAAAGTTCACTTCTTTTTGGCACCAACCACTAATGTTTGTTTTTTAGCAATTTTAATAAATTAAAATTTACTCTCCTGAATAAAGTTGAGGAATATTATTACATCTTGAAAATAATCCTTGTTATATCTGTTATACATACAAACATAAAAACTGTTGATATATCCTTTCTATTTGAATTGGATATTTTGATTGGGTAAGTGAACTTAAAGGAAAATATCTCCTCCTCTGAAACCATATTTTTTATCTGATATATAGGCCTGAGATCACCTTCCCAAAATTGAATTATCTCCGTGTTATTGATGTGGCCCTCGACCACCCAGACATATTTGTAAATGGCCCTTCTCCTGAAAAGGTTGTGCACCCCTATCCTAAATAATCAAACAACTCTACACAATTCAAATTTTAACTTGCAGATAGTTAACATAAGTATCCCATAGCCATTTTTAGATGTTTATTGAAGAAAAAGGATACACATTTTTCAAGCTGAGTTATGGAATGAACAATTAATTGATTTTCTGCTTAGAAACCTCTGCTATGTGCAATTAAATGCATTTTACATCATAGGATAAACTTTGTTTAAAATATTCAACATGCTTACAATAACCTATATTAACTATTGTCTACAATGTGGTGAAAAATGAGTGACAATTTGGGAAGTAACTTCATCTAATTACCAAATGGTAGAATCTTAAAAATTCTCTTTTTGAATTTCCTTCACCAAGAAAACCTTATGAGCAAATTTCTTATACTGGTGAAATTTTAAAGAAATGGGAGCCAGCTCCCATTTCTTTACTTTGTTCCCTTTCCTTCCTGTACCACTTTTTCTTCTCTCTGGTTAAGCACTCACAGAATGGCTGAGCAAATCTGATTGGCCTTCTCTTACGTGAGGGAAAATTAACTCTGAAGTTATTTTTTGACATTCACCAGCAATTTGCAGGTCGACAGTGAACTGTGGGGAGAGTTTATCTGGATCATTATGTTTTAATCTTTAATTTTTGCATTGATGATGCAGCTTCAGAAACTTTGAAACCATTGTATGGCCTTTTCTGTATATATAAATTTGTGCTATTTAATGCTGTTCACTTTAAAATATATATATATATATATATTGGTACAAAGTACAGTTCTTTCTCCTTTTTTTATAATTGTTAAGCATCTTTAAGTTCCCCCCCCCTCCCCAATATACAGTGGACTCTTGTTAATTAAACTTAAGATGTATCCCTGGTTAATAAGAACATTTTTTATATCTCCATTATTTTCTATCTGCAATTAATGCATCATTTAATATGTATTACCAATTGGATAATGAAGACAATTTTTCTGAGAAACTGATAAGGGTGTTCTCAACTGCTCCACTCAACAAGCATAAAACATTTTGACACATTTACAAGTTTATTTTTTAACAGATAGATATAAAATTGGAATGTCTGACTATGGAAGCGATTTCGAATCGAACTTAGTTTTCCATTTTATGGTAATTAAGCTACCTATCCAGTTCTAAGCCATTTTGATCACGTGATCACCCGTTTTTCTCCTGCTTTTCGACCGATTTTCTGCTTTTGTTGGAGTATGTGCTCAAAAATGTCAACTTTGAAGACTTGTTATGAAAGATCTATTGCATAAAAAAAAAATTAAAAAAAATATAAAAAAAAAACAAACAGAAAACTGAGTGCAATTAAACAGTTTCTGAATAACAACACCTGCTATTTTCATGCTTTTCTGAACAAAAATAAATTAAAGCATATGTCACAAAGTTGCCCTTTTTGATTTAAGAACACAATTAAGGCAGAATCAAAATTAGTTCTGTATATTACTTCTTCAATAGCAAAATGTGGTGTAACTGTGATGATAAAAAAAACATCCTAGTACAAAAAAAAAAAAATAAATAAAAATAAAAAAAAGCAAATGATTAAATAGTTGTGAGCAGCTGTCCCTAGATGTTTATAAAATGCAATGTAACACACAAAAATTTTGACATTCTCAAAACTGAAAAATGATTATGTAAAAAGATCTATCCCAACAAAATGCAAGAGATTACTTTAAAATAAAGTTATGTAATGACAGGAATTTCTTTATATATTTTGCTTGTTCTGAGTAATTTATTATTTTATATTAAAAAATTGTCATCAACATACTATTTTCCCTAGAATTAGAGGGTCCTGCCCTCTACGAGCTATGCTTGTCAACCCCCATTTCGATTCTAAAAATCCGTTAATTTGATCAGATTTAAAAAGTTTATGGAGGATAGAATTATAATTTTTAAAAAAGCACTAAAGATTGGCCTGTAAAAAGGTTTTAATTCTTTTCCCTTTTACAGAGGGGGTTTAAGGTCAAATTAGCTACTGTTAGTAACTATGTTCTGTTTGATTAAATAAGATTGTTTACACATTTGAAAATCATCTAATATAAAATGAACTAAGTCAACAGAGTCTTTGCTTCCCGTTATTTGTCAACAATGCTTTTTAACATTTCGCTGGGCGTGCAAAATTTCATCACATGAGTGGGTGCACATTATAAAATGTACAACAGGCGAGAAACAATCAATTATTGCTGCTTTATTTTAATTTTATAAATAATTTAACTTACAAATATCATATTAGTTATCTCTGAGCACAATTTATGAAAGTATTCCACAATACACTTATTTTATTACAACATACTAAAGCAGGAGTTTAATGCATAAAAAACTACTTGTTACTACAATCACAAATAATAAAAATTAATAATGAATTATTAAACAATAAATAATTAAGTAATTTCGAATCTACAGAATTAGTCCCATATTTCATCTACATTAGTTGCTTTCCATATCAAGTATGAGATTTGCTTTTTCGAAGGCTGTTTGCAGATAAACCTTGTGCATTTCATGCACTGTTAACAGATTAGAATGACAGGTGCAGCTAATTTTGCAATCTGAAATACAAACAACTTTCAGGAATTGAGTAAAAAGATTCAATAAACGAATACAAATGGTTATTAACACCTACAGCTGCTTGAATTTTGCTTTAAAGAAAAAATAAACTGAATGTTGTACTTTTTACAACGGTGTGCACGACGGAAGGTTAAAGAAATGGTTTTGATAAGTGATTTTAAATGCAATGTTTGAAATCTGATGTATTTTTCATGAATCTTTCCTTCCTTTTTGTAATAATCACAGGAAAATAATTTTATTGTTAAAAAGGAAATTTTATTTACACTTTCTTACAATAGTTTAAAAGATTATAATAAAATGTAAAACCTCAGAGAAAAAAAAAAGATATCGAAGATATAGCATGGTGGTTGGCCAATATGTTAACCCTAAAATTTGCTACATTAGGCCCAAACACAGCCACGTTCTTTCATACACAAACAAAAAAAAAGAAAACTTTTAGCAATACAACTTTCAATTCAAAATATGGTAAAAGCTACTTTAGAATGATTGTAGATCATTTTCTTTTAGAGAAAAAAATTTATAGCTGATGTCAAAGATTCCAGTCTCAGTGTTCCATGTGATTATTAAAATATATTAAAAATCTCTCTCGAAATGCTAAAAATTCGAATTTAAAATGGAAATAAATCCACAAAAAATAAGTAAGATTAAAAAAATAAATGTAGTCTGCATATTGAGAACTTCTAATAAAATGATCTAATGATTATTAAATTCTTATGTACAGTTTTTGCTCCTACAAAATTTTTAATGGAATAATTTTGAGCAACTTTAACATTAAGAATCTTTTAAAATAATTTGGTTTAGAAATTGACTGCACCAGTATATTTATCAAATATCTCTCTATAATTATTCCAATTTTCATATTTATGTATGCAACAGCTCTCTTAATATTAACAAAGAAAGACATCAGGCCACAAAAATGCATTGCCGGTGGCAGTAACAGTATTAGTTATTTTTTTAAATAGAGAGATTACTTAATTAAAGACAATTTGTTCATTTTAGCATAGACTGATATCCTATTTCATTTCAGCCAAAACCTGAAATAAATTTATTCAATACAGTGGATTATTTTATGCCAATGAAATACTTATGTTGGTTAGAGATCCCTTGGAAAGTCTGTACTAACAATTGTAAATATTCTAATTAGCAACCATGTATATTCTAATCAGTATATTCAAGAAATAGAAAAATCTGAAACAGCTTTTTTAAATACTTCTTCAAAAAATAAACAAAATCCGTATCTCAATACCTGTCTTGGAATAATCTTAGGCCTTCATGAGCCCATAATCTGACAAGTCCTTCAACAGCAAGGGTTTCAAGAGGTCGAATAGCTTCACATATACCTCTAACCCATCGGGTCAACTCACGAGGGCTGTAAACATAATGAGGCTGCATGTCTTGAGTGAAGCGTTCCTAAAAAATATATATAAATATATATATATACATTAAAAATAATAATATATCTTTTTCTTTTTAATTTTTTTTTTTCAAGTTTAGTTATTCTATTATTCAATTTGTTAAAGGTATCATGTTAAATGTATTCGAAATAAATACAAACATTTGCCATGTTTAACAAGATTTGGTAAGATTTTGTAGGAAGAGCTTTTATATTGTATTTTGATTTTCAAAGGTATTACATATATTTAATATTAAAAATAAAAGGCAAAATTTAAATCTTATTGTTATTACCTGAGACATCAAGTAAAATTCAACCATAGCAGCAGTGAGAGGTTCAGAATAAGTTCTCAAAGAAGGTAACAGCCTGAGCATTGCACGATTGAAGGTTCCATAAATCTGTTTCAATGATGTTTCGCCTGGATAATCTACGTATACAATCGGTACATGACGCAGGAATCTATAATGTAGAGCAAAATTGAAATAATGTTTTGCTGGTCCCAAAATTTAATGCAGATTAAATTTTAAAGAAATAATAAATACTATTTACAGAATTAGAAGGTCTGATTTATGAAAAAAACTGCAAAAGAAACATTTATGACACATAAAAGATAACATGACATTAGACTGATTAAATATGAACTAATAAGTAATGATGTCACTTAGCAATTAAAATTACTAATGTAAGAAAAGATTACTGCCTTGATGAAAGATTTTATCTGGAAAAATAAATTTCCACTTTGATAATTTCTTAGTTTCATAAAATGAGTGCAATATTTTCCCACTGTCAATTGTAATTTTTTTTTTCTTATTTTTTATGGCATGCTTTTTAATGAGAAGCATGATTAAGATAAATTCCAAATTTTTCTTCTTTACAATATAAGTTGAGAATTATTACATGAATTATTTAGAGTTGTATACATTTTATACAATTATTTTATTAGGGTGAGTGAAGCAAGACCTAACACCATTCTACATTCTGTACATTCTTGTGGTACACTTTACGGAAAAAATATCACATCTCTAGATATGGATTTCAACACAGTAATTTAAATTGATGTCTAGATACGTTATCGATCATTAATATATCACTTTGTAAACAATTCAAAATAAATAAATAAATAAATAAAAGATACAAGAATCCTATTGAATCCAAGGTACTTGGTGACAATGAATTTGGCAAGGCTGTTAATAGTTTCTTATGATAGTATCACATTTTTTGTATTTTTGGTTACTCTTAAATCTATTGTTTATAATCATTCATTTTATTTTAATCTTCTCATCTTTAATTTTTGTAACACTTTTTGTATATGAATATCATGTAATGTGAAAAGAAATTGTATTTTTTAATGTTTAAATATTTTTAATTATTGGTGCATAAGAAATTAACTGACTTCTTTTTGTCAATTTTAAATTGATAATTGGCATCCATGTTATCAATTTTAAATTGATAATTGGCATCCATGTTATCAATTTTAAATTGATAATTGGCATCCATGTTATCAATTTTAAATTGATAATTGGCATCCATGTTATATTCCAAAACCTAGGGTGTTACAGTACATATTTTTGAACATTTTAATTAACATTTGTGGCATCCACAACAGGATAATTAAGAGTTTTGTTCATTTTTGAGATTACTGTACAAGTAGTTTGCTGTATTCAGTGACTTTTTTTTTCTATACATTTATTGACTGCTGCTTTAACAAATTTCATAAATTTTTCAGATTGCTACAACAAGATTGCTGTATCGTATTTTTTTTTTTTTTTTTTTAATGAAATTGAAGCATTTATTTGTTTATTTACTGACTGCTGTTTTAACAAATGCAATGTCTGGGACATACTAGGATTTTGTCCTATATATATTATACTTACATTTTTACAACACATCCCATATTTGTTTTCTATTCTTTCGCCATGTTTTGTGGGAGTTGTTCACCGGTGACACATTCATTTTTGGCATTCAACTATTAGGGGTTATGACCATATCGCAATCTTTATTTTTTAGGTTTATCATTAAAAAAAAAAAACTTTTATGTTTATTCTAGCCTTAATTTACATTATAGTTAATTTAAATGGTTTTTTTAGGATGTTTATATATTTAATTAATATTGTTTGGCGTTTGTTAGTGCAAGCAGTATGCAAGTTTTTTAATCTTCACTCATTGGCTGTTTGTGTGCAACCCGGGTTTAAAAGGGCAAGAATATCATTTGCACTGTGTGCTTAGATGTTAGTCACATAATGTAAAAGATTATTCAAAAAGGAAAGTTTATCTAGTGAGTTATCAACCATATTATGCATGTTATTGCTAATAGATTTATTAGTGTTGCTGAATAAGTTGTTAATTGCTGGAATGAGGGAAGTTAGACATAACAGCTTGTACATATTGGAAAGAATAGCCAAGCTGGCTAGATTTTGTATATTATTTTTCTTAAAAAATTACGAAAGGATATTTACAGTGTCTTCTCATGTCTCGAACCACAGATTTGTATAAGTACACTTATCTTTTAATGATTTAAAGTTATTGCGAAATTTCTCATATTATTATTAGTGAATGTATCACCAACCCTGATTAGCTATGCTTACGTTTGAACTAAATTCAAATGGTTTATTTTTTCAGTATTTTATTTGAATACAAAGCAAATTTGTGCAGATATATCATGAAGGTGCATGTTAATGAGCCGTAAAGAATATAAACTTAATCATTCTTTTATGAATGATGTAAGAGAACATAAAAAAAGATCGAGATGTGGAATCCAATTGTTATTGCGAAATGTTCACTAAAAATACTGTGTTATAATAAATTATTACTAGGCAAAAAAACCTCATGAGCTCTCACAAAGCTGCACTTTTTGCTAGTACTGTACATCATTCACAGATCTGTATGCATTTTATGCAAATATTATTCCTTGCAAAAAACAGTAAATTTTTAAAACACAAACCTATGAGACAATGGTTTTCGTCCAGGATCAGTTGGTGGATTACATGCTCCCACAAACTGAATTCTTTCAAGTTTTACAAAAGCTTGATCAGATGTTCGATAAAATCCTCCATGTTCAACCATTTGGCGAAGGAAAGAAATAACCCTTTGAGTTCCTGAAAGATAAAATAGAAATTTGGTTAAATAGTTGTTATTCCATGCAAAACTATTAGCTAAGTGCATAATTAGAGGTTCTGCTAAAAAACATAAAAGATGTTTTATATTTTTTAATCCTTAAAATATCCAGAATAAACCTCCAAAACAGTTTTTTGTTTTACTGAATATTTAAGTTTTGAAAACCAGTTTAACAGACTTGACCTGATAAAAAAACTAAATCAGAAACCTTAAAGGTGTTTTTTTAAAACAAGTACTTTGAATTTTAGGAGTTTATTTGTGCACTGTTCAAGCTATTGACCTTTTGCAAATTAAATTACAATTCTTTAACTGGAGTTCAAATCTCTAAAAAATTAAAAATAATAATTTTATAAAATAGAACCAAAAACTGACCTCAAACTTCAACAGCCTTCATTTTGTATAATTTTGATTTATCATATGAATTTTAGGTATGACTTCCAATTATTTTAAGAGTCCATGGAAATTTTGTGTTTCAACAGTTACACCATACCAATTTATTAAAATATCAACATTTTTATATAAAAAATATTCACATACTAAGGCAAAGGTAGAATAAATTCAAAACTAAAAACTGACTTTTTATTAATAAATGTAGGGAAAAAAAAAATCCAAAACAGCTTTAAAATTTAAACCGTATCCAAAGAACCTCTCCTTAACCTCTTCAGTCCTGAGACAAATACTACGAGGGACCACATAAACTAGATTTAAGATTATTATAAAATATCTCGAAAGATGAAGTGTGCTATACAATACAATATATTGATGTTTATGATGTACACACATTTATTGAAAAAGTCAAAAAGTAATTTTTACAATTCTAGAAGGAGTAAAATTTATTTAAATTGTGTTCTTTAGTGTCTCCTACAGAGAACAGCAGGACTGAGGAAATTACATATCATACAAGGAAATTACTTTTAAATAAAAATTAATTTATATAAAAATTTTCTATTTTTTTTTTTTTTTTTTTTTTTTTTTTTTAATTTTGCATAAAAGTTTTAAGAAACTTTAAAAAGATAAAATATTAACTATACATTGAAAGAAATTAGTTGTAATGCGTGTATACTATAAATATGTGCACATAAAGTTCAAAAATTGTTTAAAAACACAATTCAATCAAATTGTTCAAGACATGTAAAAAATAAAAAAATAAAACTAATTAATAAATACCATATTTATCCATATCAGGCAAGTTAATTTCATCACAAAACAGAACAAGCCATTTTCCAAGTTGAATTGGAGATAACACAATGCCATTTGGTGTTCGTCGATATTCACAATAATGATCAAATGTTTTTAGCAGTAATTCTGGAGTTGTGGCACTGGAGAAGTTCAAACCAACAACCTAAAATCAAAATTTGATAAAGTTATAATAATTTATTCAGTGATCTTCATTTATACAGAACGGCCTATTGCGAATGAAAGTTAATGTATAAGAATAACATATGCTTTGTCTAACTAAAAACTACAAAAAAAAAAAAAAAAAAAAAAAAAGCACATATATATTGTAGCATATTTTTAATGTAGATGAAACGTGCATTTTTTATATGATGCATTCTTCTATGTGCCTACACTTTTAAAGAGTACAATGCACTAATGGAAAATATTAAAAAGTTAGATCACCTGTTTCGGTAGGAAACAACTGTGATGATTATGAAACCAGAAAGAACAAAAAAAAAAAAAAAAAAAAAAAAAAAAATCAAGCATACATTATGAAGCAATTTTCCAATACACTCAGAATTATGTAACAAAACTGCATCATTAAAAAAATTAAAATATATTGCACCTCATTTCACAATATGGAAATGCATAACGAATTTCAAAATTGAATTTCAGTTGTTCACAACTACAATCAGAAAATTATTTAATTTTTTTAGCAGCTCTGAATATGACAGAGATTTTTTTTTATCAATTAACAACATGCATTGCAAAATTTAGTTCATTTAAGAGATACATATATTTCAGTTGTAAATTCCCCTTCAACAATTTCCTCAAATAAAGAGAACGGTATGCAAATGCTTTTGTGCAGCACTGTATATGAAATATAGAATTTATATATAGAGAGTCATATGCAAAAAACTAATTAAATTTAAAAGTGCATACCGAATTTTAAAGCATACTCTCTAGCAATTATTACACAAAGATAGTACCTGTAACCAATTTATTTTGTGTGTTCCTGTAAATTTATAAATGCTATGAATGCTCTGTTTTAACATGATCATAGTGAAATTTAGTGATTTATATAAGTTTCAATACATTAGAAACAGTATAATGTCATTAAAATACTCTCCAAATGATTTTTCCCCATATATCACAATGTAATTGAATTCTTTCGAGTGTCCTGGTAAATGAACTATTAATCGTACATACTTTATATGCAATATGCAATAACCAAACATGCTTTTGTGACCCTAAATAAGCTTTATCAATAGCATGATAAAGGGGGTGTATTTATGGGAGTTAGAGCAGGGACAGGTGACCAGACAAACAGAATGCATAAGCACTTTTCAATTTATTGGAAAGTGCTAAAAAGCTTTCCATTTGTTATTAATAAATAAAGAAATCCAAAATACTTTGAAGGCATTGAAAGCTTCTAAGTGAAACAAGAAGTAAATATCATAATGTGAATTTAAAAAAAATCAATGAAAAATATGTTCATGAGCTAGATGAATGATTCATTAATGAAAATAGTCAAAATCTTTTGTTTCTTGACAATTGTGCAACTCACCCACAGCACAATCGTCAAGGATTGGAAGGATTGGGAGCTATTCCTGGATTGGAAGCTATGAAGTTTATTTTTTCCTTCCAATATACACATTGGTTTCTAACTTATGAACAAAGGCATCAAGTCTGTGAAAGTCATTTAAAAAGCACATTCCTTGTTCATATGATCCAAGCAATTAAGAACTCAGAATACTGACAAATAAACATACTGCAAGCAATAGAATGGATTCAACAAGAAAGATCAGAAATGTCCTCTCAAAGGGTAGCTGCACAATTCTGCTAGAGAAAAAAAATTCCCTGACCTTTCTTAGTAAAAAATCGGCTTATGTATTGTTGTAAAATCCTCAACAATGCACAACAGTAATGTAGATAAATGCTAAAAAATGTGCATGCTGTATAAATTTCATATTATGCTATTGTTATCTAGTTTGCATAAATTTTATATAAAAATTTTAGATTGGATGAAAAATTCAAAATTTCTTCATTTGTGATGATGATAGAGATTCTGTAGCAAAATAATACATCAAAAATTCTCTGGCCACTTTAGATATTTAAAATTTTTCCTGATTTTTTGCTAAATTTTTTAATTTTCTGATTTTTCTCTGTTTTTCAGGTTTTTACTGGGGCATAGCAACCCTGTCCCAAATTATTTCAAACTATTTTCATCAAGAAAATAATGACTTGTCTAATCTAAAAAGCATGTTATGACTAGGAGCAGCAGCTGGATGCAATATCCATGAGGAAGTAGATACAGTAATCTTTCCTTCATTGACAATGATTGTTTTGGGAAAACTTTCAAATGTGGAATCATAGCTTCTTCATTCAAAAGAAATCAAGAAAATGGCAGTGATAGTGATGAAGAGGGAATAAAAAAAACATTCCGCCATACAACAATTTGCAGGATTCAAACAATCCTATGAGTCGCCGATATTACCAATCAAAACCTGACAAGAGAGATTAAATTTTAAAATGTGTTGCAAAATTAGATTATGATGTAGAGAAATCAACAGTTATATGAAAGAAATGAAGCAGATTATTTTAAATAGAACTATGCAAGGAACATATTTCTTTTAATATTTTGTTAGTTCTGAGTAATTAGATTGTAATAAAATTTTATTAAGTTTTTTTTTTTAAACTAAAATTACTAAATTAAAATATTTATTGCCACAAAAATGCAGTGCATTTATTTTTTCAAAAACTAAATTCCACCAATTCAATGCAATGAATCTTTTTACCCCATTTGAATGTTTAGTACTTTATTTAAAAATGACAAAAAAAGACTTATCTGCAAGTCCCTACTAACAGGAATAAGACACCCCCCCACTTACTTCCATATCTGGTAGAGATCTCAGAGCACTGAACAATGTCATGGTTTTACCAGAACCAGGAGGTCCACAAAGAACTAATGGTTTGTGTTCAGCTAACCAAGTATACAAAAGGGACTCATGACGGACAGTATCAAGTGTAGGTACAACAATATCAGGAGCAGCAACTTTATGAGTTTCCACTTCAATCTGAGGAACTTTATTTTGCCACGGAGACCATTCACCACTAACAGAAACCTAAAGAAGAAAAGGCATAAATCAAACTCATATATATTAATGAAAAAAGAAAAAATAATGCAAATTATGTGCAGATTTAATAAAAGTTACAGAATCAACTTCATAAATTTATTAACACTGAAAAACTGCCATTGCAAATCCTAGAATTTATATCTATCCAAGAAGTTATTACCAGATCAATGTCAAAAACTTAAATTTTAAAAACGAGTAGAATTTTGCTTAAAATAACATTTTAGCTTTTCCATAAAAAATAAACAATAATTATGTAATAGAGTGCTGAAAAGTAGGTACAAAAAACAATCATATATAATATTTACCTTATGTTAGAAAAAATATTACGTACAAATATACTCAAAATTCACTCATATTTGTTATTTGTGCATATATTCTATTCCTCCACAAAAAGTGCAAAACTATAATGGTTTCTTTTATATATATATATATATATATATATATATATATATATATATATATATATAACCATTGCATTGTCCAAAAAAAAAAAAAAAAAAAAAAATTAAATATTTAAAATTATTTTCTCAGTATAACTACACTCCTAAATTAATCAAAGATAAAAATTATAAATCTATACTTAATTTAACATTTTAATGAAGAAGTTTAGATCTGTAAAAATAAAGAAATGCAATATTAATTTATAGCAAATTCAATTTAACGCATATAGCCTTTGAAAAAATGCTTTATTTCACAAAAACTATTACTAAATGTAACAATTTAATGAGATATTTAATTGATGTATTTAGAGATTTCAAACACTATCCAAAAATATTAGCAAAATTTGCATTAAGTCAATCTTAAAATAACAAATCTGACTTTTTGATCACCATCTACTAATAGAATTTTCACAAAAATTTATACTTAGGCTAATTTGAAGGTCATGATTAAAGATTTGTAATGGAAGATGCATTTTGGCAATTTGTGAAAGATACTTTTTTATAATTTTAGATAAGCATTTTTTTTAACATAAAGAGTAAAAATATATAAAAATAATAAAGATATGGATGTGGGTAGGGAAACTATGTATCCAAAAAGTTTGTGAGCTACTGCTCTAAAATTATATTCTAGTGTCTTGTGGGTAATTATAAAAATATGAGCATCTTTTACAATGTGATTATCCCCCTTACATATTTGATTCATATACATTTAAAGAAGAGAATTCACAAATAATAGATAGCAGGTTTTTTTTTTTTTTTTTTATTAAGGGATAAGGGGGGGGGGGGGGGTGTAAGACAGGGAGAAGGACTTTTGCCCAATAAAGCAAACAAATAAGTACACATATAGAAAGTTTTTGTTAATATATAGAAATAAATCAATATTGAGAAATGCAATGTAATGTGATATAACTTACTTCAAAATCAATAATAGGTGAAGTTGCACTTGGTGGTAAAGGTATTGTGGTAATACCTCGAATAAAATCCCCAAGATCTGATCGAATTTTCAATTTGCCATCTCCAGCAAATGACCATAACAAGGCATAGATGAGACAGCGTGGTATGTAACGATCCAACTGATCTTGCTGAAATTGAAAATAATTTATATAATTATTAACAAACAACAAAAACTTATATCAATGTCTTTTTAACCATACATTTACCATGTTTTTTATTTTTCCTTAATTTATTTAAGGGGGAAAAAGTTAAAAACATCCTTATAAAACTTTTACAATTTGAAAAAATCATTTAAAGTAGTACAGTTACATAAAACCAAAGTTATATTGAAAGTTAATTTCAAAGTTAATTGAAAAGATGTATGCTGGCTAAAAGATCAAAATAAATTATGGGATAGCAGACGATACTTAATAAAATATTAAAAATAAAACTCCTGAAAAAATATTTTTTATTCTAAAAAGGAAAAAGGAAATAATAAAATAGATTAAGAGTTCTAAATGAAAGATTGACATTATAATAATACAACTGAGTTCTTTTTAGGAAAATAAATAGTAAATTACGCCGAATTAAGGAAAAAAGGGAATTTAGATGATAATTAAAACTTAGAATATTACTGAACTATAAGTAAAAGTAGATTTTTATAAGAATTTGGAACAAAATTGAAACAGGAAAATGATGAAATTTTTTTTAATTATTACATTATATATATTTTTTTTCAGCAAAAGACAAATTTTAAGCATGTTACATTTAAATAAAGGTTACTTAATATTAAAAAAATGCTTAGTGGTATAGTTACACGTATTTAGCAACTTTAAGTGAAATACTGTACTATGGAAATTACTTCAACCAAAAGTCTTGCCATTTTTGGCAAGACAATGAAATAATGTACAACAATAAAATCTTGTATTAACTGCATCATTAAATAATTATTTTTAAACATTAAAAATCTATGTTAAATAAACTTTAGGTAATTAAAAATACCTGCATTGGAAAATCTGGGTGAGTGTGATTGTAGTTAAGAACATTACGGCATGCTTGATTCAGCATAGAGAACAAAGATCCTAGGGCACGTAATCTTGTGAAGTCCATTACATGTTCCTGTTCAGCAGCAAAATCTAAGGCACGAACAACTAAACCATCAGAAGCAAAATGAGGAGCAAGTATTGTCGCAACATCGCGCTGAACCTAGAATTAAATAATAGGTACATTTTGAAAGGTGTTATTTTATTTACCATAAATAAACTTTATTTTAAAAGCAATTACTGTACAAAATAAATGCTTCTTTTTACAGTTGAAATGAAAACAAAAATAACTTTTAAAACAAATAATTATGAGATAAAACTGCATCATAAATAAATGTAGGATGAGAATTTGGGAAGAATAAGACCAGTGAATGATAACCTTCAAAATTTTGAGAGAGTTAATATTTTAATTTCAGATAAAAAGCAACTATATAATGGAGGCTATGAATTTCAAAGAAGAATTACAACTTTTTGTGACAAGAATTTACAACTGTCATTAAAAGAGTTACACATAACCTAATATGTTCCCTGTAGTCATCTCCTAACAAACAGCCAAATTCAAAAGAATATTTTTTATACCTATCATTATTCACACATTACTCATTATCATATTAACAGGTCAAAAGTATTCTTGTTAATATTCTAAAATTATCATTAACGTTTCATTTTAAGTATAAAGTTAATTTTTGCTACATTCATAGTAGTTTATCATTTTTCATCATACCTTTACAAAACTATTGTGCTGTGGCCAGTACAAAACTGTCTTCTGCTTTATTCTAACCTATAAACTTATATGGCACTGTTACACACCAACATTTACGAAGTAGAATTCATTGCTTTGAATTTAACTCAGAGTTAGAATAAGTGAATTAAAAAAGTCACAGCTCAACTGTGCCTCATGTTGGATATTCAAAAACAAAATTAGATCACTATACATATTTTTAATTAATAATTTCAAATATCATTACAATGAAATGTCATTAAAAAATATACAGTACAACAGTATCTTTTACTGAGTAAACAAAGTCAAAATGGTATCAACACAATTTTTAATAAATATTTTATCTATTAAATTTGATGAATTTCCACTTTGCAGATGCTGAGATATCGCTATCAAGAAAAATTCAACATAGCAATACTGCTGTTGAATGGAACAAAACAAAAAATATCTTTCATATTAAAATTTCTGAAATTTCATATCCTAAAACAGATATAGCTTTCATGGAAATTATTAAAAGCACAGCACAGCACTACCAACTATTGAGCAAGATGCACACAACTTAATCAGTAACAACTCATGTCAAGATTCCCCTTGTGACTGTGAACAGAGGTGTACATGAAAGTAAAAAAAAAAAAAAAAAAATATGAGACCTTAAAGATAAGATATAAACTTTCTGTTTTTCTACATAAGTACCAAGTTAAGTCATTTATCTTATTGCTTTATAAGCTTTAAAAAATCCTCTAGAATAAATAAATAATAACGAAAAAAAAAAAATTTAAACTCTGCACAAGGAAGAAGGATGGTCCAGTCACTCCCGACAAAGAGTTGCAATATGGTCTTGCATTACTGAGTGTAGTCTGGCATTATCATCCAACAACAGAATGCAAATGTGAGAGAAGGCAAAGCTGCTTTTTCCGAATATTTTTCTTTAATTTCAACAGAATGTAACTTTACTACATATGACTAATAACTCTAACCTCCAAAAATTCCAGCAATAAAATTTCTTGGATATCCCAAAAAAATGTGAAAAGCACTTTAGCCGCAGAGGGAGTTACTTTAAACTTCTTTTGGACTGATGTTTTCACTCCATATATGTAGCCTTCAACTTAGTTATGAAATAACAGACCCACATTTCATCCCCCATCACAATCCAAAACAGAAACTAATTGGCATCTCAATGGTAGCAGATAGATTGCTCCACGCTGATTGCTATGCATTGTTCCATGCGACTTGGGGAATTTTGTTATGCACTCATTGTGCAGGCATTTTTCAGATCAAAGAATGTTGTGGATGATCTTGCGAGTTCATGCATCTCCATTTCCAAGTTCTTCTACTACTTTACTTATGGTGATACATTAATTTTCAATTTAATCATGTCATTCACCATCTTAACATTTTCATCTGTAATGCCCAGGCATATCCATCCAGTTCTCAGACAGCTTAATACTTGCTGGAGCCGATAGAGTAAAAAGAAAGAGTAAAGATGAAAAATAGTGGCTGCAGTGATACCAAAAATGTAACCCTAAAATCTGCTACATCAGGCCCAAACACAACCACCTGCTTTCAAATAAAAATAAAAAAATAAGTAATGCAGTTTTTAATTCATAATACAATGAAATATTACTTTAAAATGTTTAAATATAAAGAGATAGTTGTTATTTAGAGAGAAATGTTCAGCCCCCGTTCCACGTGATTATTTTGTTCGGGCCAAACGAGCATATTTAAATTTAAGTGTTAATGCATCATATTGCAAACCAATGTTATGGCATACTGCACCTCCATTTATCTCTTTCCTCCATTTCTTCTCACTCAATTGATAGCACTAGTTTTGCACTATTTCTTTTGACATCACATCTGGTTCATAGACTTTCATAAGACAGTTATGTATTTTTGTTCTGAATACTTTACATGTGTATCATTGTGGACAATTGCTCTCACTTCCTCCATTATTCAAAATACACTTTTTTTTAAAACATATTTAGCATTACTAGAATGAGATGCTCATCTATACTGCAATAGAACCATCAGCTTAATCACAATCAAACATAGTAGTATCAACGTGCCTTTCACATTCATCAATTATCTTATTTCTCCCTTGATTTTCAGTTTTCTGCGGGAAAACTAGGAGAAACTGATTTTCAGATTCAACCCCGTAAATAGCTATGATTGAAATCATACCAAGGCATACCAGGATGGGGTTGCCAGCTTTCAGCCAGGCCAAAAAAAGCCAATCGGCTTTTTTTTTTTTTTTTTTTTTTTTTTTTTTTTTTTTTTGCTTTAACAACGTAAAAAAAGCTGGGATTTATTTTCTAAATATTGTTTACAGATAATTCATATTAAATTTGGATTGATTTATTTTTAATACACTAAAAATTTTTTAAAATATAAAAAAAGTAATTTTTATAAAATTTTGTCAAATAAATAAGTTTTTATAACTGCTAGAATGAAGGCACTGTCTGAAAAGAGCTTATGAAGAAGAATACATTAGACTCTAAAGTTACTATTTGGAATTCTTTATTATATAGCTCGAGATATACCACACAATTTAAACACTCTATTAAACAATAAGAAAATGTTACATGTCAAATAAAAAATTTCTTACATGCTGCTATTTTTTTTTTTATTTATTAAAACTAAAAGCTTATCTGTATTTAATAACTGAAATTATCTAATACAATATTTGAGAATATGCAGTATTAGGTAACTGATATTATAATAACTTAAAAGTGACATATGTAAAAATCTTTTGCCCTACTAAGGAGTAATGTAACTTATTCCATATATGTCCATACAGACAAATTAAAATACTAGAAAGAACCATGTAAAAAGAGAAATTAGGAAAGATCTAACATCTGGGGAGATTTTAATACATGTAAGTGCAAAAAATAAAGAGAACAATTTAAAAAATTTCTCCAAAT
The DNA here is from genome assembly GCA_964019185.1 of Maratus speculifer. Lineage (NCBI taxonomy): Eukaryota > Metazoa > Arthropoda > Arachnida > Araneae > Salticidae > Maratus > Maratus speculifer. The sequence continues at coordinate 252,993,583 of OZ025298.1, forward strand.
AAAACTTTAATTAAAATGTTTTAGTTATTCATAATACAGCTTTAATAGAAAGAAACGCTTTTTTTAAAAAAAAAGGACTATGTGTGATTTTAAATAAATGTAATAAAATAAAGCTTGTATGTTACTATCCCTAAAAATTAGTTTAGAAATAAAAATGAAAAAAAAGGGGGGGGGGAGGCGCTGAAATCAGTGTAAACCAGAGAAAGCAATAGCAACTTTTTAAAGCATAGTTGAGGTATTTGCAATTCTGACTACATATCACTGGCAGCTTCATATGTTTTTTCTGATATTAATGTCTTCATTATTGTAGAAATTTGATTATATTGAATTTTACATCAACTAAATGACCTTAAAACTAATTAAAAAATACATAAAAATATGTAGTTTATAATTAAAATGCTTCATTGCATAAAAGCCAATTTTGGCTAAAAAAGGTCAATTTCAGCCCCCCCCCCCCCCAAAAAAAAAGCTGATTAAAAGCAATAAAAGCCTCTGGCGCGGCTTTTTTGCAACCCTGTAACAAGGGCACTAGTATGGAATGTACTCTGAATCCTAATCAGCATCTATCTATTCATGTCAAAGTTTATGAGAATATGCAGTGTCATGAAATTGCAGGCAAGCATGCATTAGTTCTTGATGTGCAGCTATCATAGAAACCACAATAGAAGTTTTATGAAATTCTGTTCATTAATAAAAACAAATGTTGTCACATACAGATTAACAGGCATTCAAAAAAGTTTAAATCTATCGAAAAAGTGGAAGTAAAAAATTTTTTATAATTCTAATACTTTTTTCATATGTATATAGAAGAAAAAATAAACAAAAAAAAAAAAAAAAAAAAAATCACACAAAAGTAATTCAACATAAAATGAAACAGATTCCCCTTACCCCCCCCCCCCCTCCCCAATCTAAGGGTGGTATTTTATACAATTCAGGAACTAAATAAAAAATTTAAAAGACAAACTATCAAATTAAAGTTATTTATACTTGGAGAGTAGGAGAGAGAAGATCCTCTTTGAGAGTATCCTCTTTCTTCTTCTTGTAGGAAATTTCTTCTTCAACTTCTTCTAATGGAATATGACGGAGTTTCATTAAAAAGTTCTCAAAAATCATTTCTGTTGATAAGACATCTTCACTAAACCAAATCATGCCACAACGAGATACAGTTGCTAATGTAGCAAATTTCAAATCTTGAACTTCAAACATAATTCTCACCTATGAAAAATATATATATATTAGAAAATACATAATTTCTTAATTTACACACTAAAGCTCCAAAAACATAAATACCAAAAATAACTATTAAACAGGCAATTTTTCTTTAATCTGAGAATGTTTATACATGATTCCATTCTTTTCATATCCCAGTATAAGAATGTTAATATTCTATAAAAACTCTTAATATACTCATTATACTTTGGTTGGAAAATGCAGAACTCATTTCATGCTAATATATAGTACAGTGCTTACGAATTATTTTATATAACCCTGTATATGATCTATAGAATACATATAAACCACATAGTATGTAAAACTTTAGATAACTTAAAAACCAGAGTTAGAAATTAGCAGTCATTAGTCGGCAAATGCAACTAAATTATTGCATTTGATGATCACAAAGTCCCCAAATTTGACACCCAGACTTTTTTCACTTGAATATTTGTTTAACAAAGACTCTTGTATCTACTTTAGTGCAAGTTTTTTTTTCCCCACCATATGCACTTGAAGATCACCCCCCTTTATTTATTTATTTATTTATTATTTTTTTTTAAAATAAAATATTGGACAGTAGCACATGTTTAAGACACCCTTGCATTTGTCAATCACCTCTAAGTTGACTTCACTTTAACCCAGAATTCTCGCTGAATTTTGAGTAACATTAGTGATTTGGCGAATACGAAATAAACAGTAGTCAAATGAATAAAAATGTTAGCAAAATAGATTTAATGTGAAACAGTGAAAAATCTACCTTTAACCTCTTATTGTGTCCATTTTTTTTTTTTTTTTTTTTAATGTGTTCTAAAACATCATAATTTTTTTTCATTGCTTAGAAAATAGAAATTCTACAATATGCTACAAAAATTATTAAAAATAAGTACTTTCTAAATGTCTAAATGTTTCAAACATTCTTTTAGTGGCAAATTACTATGACATTTTTACTATAACCAATAGAAAAAATAAATGATTAATGTTACTTTGTAGTATGGTAAATGGCAAATTCAACGCCACATTTTAGTAAAACTTTTCTCAATTTGGTGAATGATGAAAGTAGTTTTGGTTGCAATTTTACCAGTGCATAGATAGTGATAAACTGACAAAAAATAAATAAATAAATAAATAAATAAAAATTAAAAAAATACTTATTATATAATCCTTTTTGTGTTTTTGGCCGTTGTTAAACTAAATTCATGTTGAGTTAGTAAGTATCTCTATAAATAATAATGTAAATGGCATGATGCGATTGAAGATGAAAAGCGACATCAATCATACAGTAACATCGATAAAAATCTCAACTGTAACCACATGCAAAAAAAAAAAAAAAAAAAAAGAGCAGAAATTGAGCACTGGCGAGTTGCTTGTTCATTTACTTGCCAAATGAAGCATTTTGTTGTGATTTGGCACAATGAGGAGCAGCAGCAAGAACAATGCTTTAATCATTAATGATAAAATTGACCCAAGCCACATCTCCCTAAAACTCTTTTACACCTTGTTCAAAAGCATGGTTTAAAAGTCCAATGCACTTGTTAGTCAAAACTAAGTTAACATCTCTTTAACCAATGACTGATAAAACTGATAAATGTCCTTATAATTATTTGGACCCAAATTGAAAGATTTTTATGTATAAAAAGGCCTTTAATTTATGGTACTTCGATATAATGTATGGTCAAAACAGGAGACCTGATTTAGAAAACTAAATACCATGATTTTAATTTCATAATTTAATTTTTGTATTCTTTATTCATATTTTTATTCATATTAGTTTTATAAAAAGAATTAAAATTTTTTCTAGAATCCATACATTGTATTTTAATAAGGTTTTACAATTTTATAGAAATCCAGTTTGTTTTTTGTTTTAGTGATTAAGTCAGAGATAAAGTATTTAATGTATACAACTCTGACCCTGCCCATAACACATAAAAATAGAAACAATATTATTGTTAACAAGGTTGCAAAATGAAATGAGAAAATATGATGCAACACGAAATTGCAGCCATGAAATGCTGTTTGGCACCTAGGAAAAAATTGCAGACATCATTTGATGCCTTACTTAGAATTCCCAATTTCTAACCCTGTTAAAAACACAAAACACAACTGAAAAAGCACTTTTAGCATTTATTGCTGATAGGCAGTACTGTAATTAAAATCTCTTGCACATCTCTAGTTAAATAATAACTCATTTATGTACTCTACAGTACTCCATGTACTCTATAGTAATAAAATAATCTTATAGTCACACCACTAATGTATGCAAATTACATTGTTTGAAGTTTGAAATAATGTAACACCATTAAAATATGATCCAATCAACTTTTCTTCTATATGCCATTAGACAAGTGGATTCTTTTTTGTGATACAGTAAATGAACAATAAATGCTTAGCATGCCAAGTTCTACAAAAAGCACATTTTAATCTAAAAAATGCATATCAATTTCATTATAAGTGAAATAGTGTAATATCATAAAAATGTATACTGGAAAGGATTTTTACCCACTTAGACCATAATGTAGGAAGATGCTTTTGAATGTTTTTGTAAATGAACAATAAATGATACACACTTCATCTTCAACAGTGAATATGTGGTAGTAAACCCCAAATAACAAATATCAATTACATGACAATAAAATATAAGAGTTAAAACAACAGTTACAAAACAATACAAGAGTTAATTTACAAGAGTTAAAACACAGACTTAAAACAACAAACAAAGTTAACGTTTTTTTCCTATGTTTGGAAGTTAAAAATGATTAACAATGTTTCTTCCGATAAAAACAATGCTGTTTCATTGAAATTTTACTAAATTAATTTATAAATAATAAAATTTGTATTGCTTCATTTAACTTACATTTGGAGGCAAACTAAGACGTTCACCATTAGGCAAAGTTAACAATTTGTTGTCATCCAATACACTGTTAAGATTTTCAACCCATTCAGGATCAACATCACCATCAAAGATAATCCACTGTCTTTTGCTGATTTCACCACGCACATTGTCAATGATTCTAGATAAAAAGAAATTAAATTAGTTATGTGAACAGGAAAAAAAAAAAAAAAAAAAAAAAAAAAAAAAATGAAAGAAAAAAAAACACTACATGTAGCTTTCAAAACTTACTTCCTCAGAACATGAGTAAACAACCCATCTGTCCATTCTCTCGTGTTTGGATCCAAAGTACCATATAAAGCTTCTTTGGAAATGGCCTAAAATTATAAAATTTAATCAAACAAATTTATGAAATAACAGAGAGCCATTTACAGAGAGAAAAAAAATCATTTAAAAAAACATTATGATGTGCTAAAACATTTTATTTATAAATTTAACTTTGTTTCACCCCTGTACAAAGAGGATAGCATAATTTTTAGCCTTAAAAATTATCATTTAAGAGATTATTAAAAAGGTTAAAAACTTATTTTTTTTTTCAAAAAATAAAAAGCAAAATCATACCACAAACAAATCATAAATGTTACACTATGCAAAGTTGCCAAAGTTCCAGAGAACAAAAATCGTAAGATTAAGTAGCTATTGTAAGCTACCTATTGCAGTTCTTATCATGGTACGACTTTTGAAAAATTTCTTGATAACTTTTCATTATATGACCCCAGGAACTTAAAACCATCCCCATCTAAAAAGTTTATATATATAGTCAAACCTTGTTAACATGAACATGCTTAACGTGATCATTACTTTTAACAGGAATTGTTTTCACAGTCCCCTATAAAAATGAATACAAAGTTTTGATACTGATAACACAAACTACTGTTAACATAAACAAAATTTTTATCCCATTTGAGGTCCATGTTAACGAGATTTAACTGTATATATATATGTCACGGTCAAAACCCAGAGCCTGGCCAAGCCTAGCACTGGCTGGCCAATACCTCAACTGGTGAAGCTTCTTGGCCAAAACATAAGACGGAATACATAAAATAAATAGCATATTTTAGGTTTTGGCCGGCCAGTTAGCGAAGCCTTGGCCAACATCCGAAATGGGGATTTAAGGCTACCCTCTAGATGCAGGGCCGTCTTGAAACTTCCCTTAGAAGTTGTTTTGTGACAGCCCCGATAGATGGCACTGACATCCATCTTAATGATGCATAGGTACCAATTTTATTGTAACTAAGATAATGTAACAACATTAAAATGCACAGTAAAAAAAATCCCATTGATTATATTGAAACGAAATACTTTTGCGTATCCCAAAAATAGTACACAATTCCCTTTCAATACTGAAATTAATTGATAAACCGAAGAAAATAACAATTACAAGTTAACACGAGCCTTTACTCGAGTTAAAGCACAGGTAAGCAGACAGCTAGACTATTTGAATTCATACCCACTTTCAACTATGTTAGAAAGGATTAAACCAAGTGCATATATCTATTTTGTGAACTGGCCAATCGCATCTGGCCAGTTCGTGAATTGGCCAGTTCAGGAATTGGCCAGCCAATTTCAGATTTTGGTCGTAATATACATATATGCATATATGTATGTACTAAATTTTGTTTGCACGGTAAAAATCACAATTATGCATAAATCTTCTTTAAACTCGCCAAATACAATGTGATGGTTAATATCCTGACGGAGACTGCATATGAGCAAAATTGGACCAATGAGGTAGATTAAAAAATTTGAATAATGCCAAAATAAATTAAACATTATGCTTATTACATTAAAATACTCAGAAAATAATAGAGTACTTTTATGTTAACTTAGCAATGTGGTAAATTGCCAAATAAAGCTCCCATTGACATCATTCATATTGCATTAATTTAATCAATTAACCGTCTGCCCCGAGATAACTCGGGCTTAAAAGCATTGTTTCCCCATACCCATTGCCAGTGAAGTGGTTAACTTCAAATAAAAACTTTTAATCCATTTCATTTTAAAAGTATAACTTTGGACATTTTGCTATGGTACTCCATTGTGAAATTCGATATTTGAAAAACAACATAATCATTAGATTTGAAATTTAGATCCAGAAAAATACAATTTTTTACATTTTTAATGCAATTTGTCTAAAATGTTTCAGGGAAATACTTTTCGAACTATTAATTTATTCAGAAACTTAAAATATGTCATTTTCCAAGATTAATCTGTGACAATGATTAATATAAAAGCCAGTTGTCAGCAACACATTGAACAAAAGGAGATAAGATAAGGATTCAAAGGAGATAGGATAAGAATTATACAGAACACACTTTTAATCTGAATAATTAAAACAGTCATGTTACTTTAAATTTCATACAATGTATAAATAAACTAATTACCTTAGGGTCAATAACATGTGCTACACCCTCAACTCCTTCAAATCTTTCCAAGGCTTTCAAAAGTACCCTCCAAGCTGTAGATTTACCACTACCACTAGGTCCTACCATCATCAAACCATGATTCAATTGGGATATTTGGAATAACTGGAGAACCTGCAATAGCATATTTAAAAAATAAAAAATAGTTTCAAAGAATAGGTTAGTCAGTTAAATTTCTAATAATAACACCAGATAAACACCAATCTTAGTTAAAGATGAAATGCATCATTGATAATTAAAAAAAATAATAAGCATGAAATAAACTCATTAAAAATTTGGAATACCAAGTTTAAATTTCACAAAGTTTCTATGAATATTTTCAACGATATCCAACATTTAAAATTGAACTTATTTTAAAGTTGTCAGATTAAGATCAGTATTCGAATTCTCTAAATGGAGGTAAAATTAATATTGAGCCTTTGAGAATAAATTTTGTTCCGAAAAAATGGCCGTTTAAAAAGGTGGTTACTTAACCTGAGAGTAGTCGCGACTTTTTTTTAGAACGTCAGTAGTTGCATATGGTCTATTTGCCATCGTTCCATGTAAGCCGATAACACAAGGAGAATTTTCCGGCGTTACTAGATGAGCAAAAACCGCAGTAAGGTCGGTTTTCACAGTGCTGCGACATTAAGCAAATTAAAATTGCAAAGACTATTTAATCAATTTAAATAAAATTAAAAGGATTGTTATATAGTTTGGGGCATGTTATTTAATAACTCTTATAAATATTCTAATCTAATATTTTTCCTTACAAATATAAGTATGCATTTACTCTGAAATTATACATATAAATCTTTTTACTTCTTTTTTTTATTTTTTTGGTTGGTGGAAGTGCGATTCTCTGTGATGAAAAGAGGGAAGCAACTTAAAAGATATTTTGATTCAATCCTGTTTTAAAAATGAAAATACACAGATGATTCTTTTTCTATTTATTTCAGGAATGTGGAATTCTTGGATCGCCATTCTGGATATTTCATATACATAAAGTAAATAATGAATAAATTGTTCGAATTAAATACATCTCTGAATGCAGATTTCAAATCCTGAGAAAATAAATTATCTGCTGATGGATCTGCTAAAATGTTCATTTTCATGACACTCCACACATAATATACTTAGTATTATACTTAGTATTCAAGTATACATTTCAATCATGCAATTTTCATTTTTTTACTTTTTGAATATTCTTTTAAAACTTTTTTCTGAAATTATGTAACAAAATAGAAAAAATAATTCATAAAAATAGAAATATGGGAATATAGCAATGTTCTCTAAAATTATAAACGTTCATCAATCTCTTAACAAAATAATTTCTCGCAAGCATATTTTAAGTTTTGTTATAGATAAATTATTTTGTAGGAAAATATCTATGATAATTATTTTAGATCATGTTTTATCACTAACTGTCTCCCGATGTTAAAAAATATATGTAACAAAAAGAAAAAAAAGCATTTTATAAAAACTTTTTTATTGTTCTAGAAAACGATAGCTTCTACATTTTGGAACGAAACAACTTCTAACAACTAGTTTCTAGTTCCCCACAGTTTCTCTTATTTTTCTTCATAAAGGGTTTATCAGTTGTCCCTTTTTTATATATGTATGTCATTAATAGATCTAAAGCATGTTCTTTCAAAAAATAATAACGAATTTCCCTTTTTTCAGTATTTTTTTAATAATTTGATAGTTTATTTCCACAATATTTATCATTAAAAAAATGTAAGAGGTCATCTAAGTTTTTAGTGCAAATTGACTTCATCACTTTTTTTAACGTAACATCATTTCACATTAAAACAAATTTATATATTTTTAGTTGTAATGAGAAAATGGCATCAGTAAAATATAGTAATTTCTATTATTTTCTTTTTCTTTATAACAATGGAAGTAACTTAGTCGCCACCACTGTAATAAAATTTCATAAAAAACTATTAAATTAAATAAATTGGAATATTTATAAAAATAGCACGTCAATAAAATAAACATGATTTGTTAAAAAAAAAATAATTAATAAATTCAGTTTAGTAGTAAGCTCTGGGCAGATAAAAAACCACCCTTGTCTATTAAATATATAGACAGACCACAAAATGTTACTACATAAATGCAACTATAAAAGGCTATATAAATTTTTTATACTATATTTATGTGCAAGTGTGAAAAAAAGACTGACAATTTGGTGTTAAAACAGCATAGCATTATTCCTTTTTTTCTTTGATTAACTGAGCACTTTTTAGCAGTTAATAGCAATATAGTTAAGCAATAATGAAAGACAAGAACAGAATTGTTGAGAATAAAATTTACAAACTAAAACTTTATTCATATTATAATTTGATCAAGAAATAAAAGGAAATTTACTTTTTCCATCCAGAGGCCACCGACTTCTTCATTTTCTCCACAGACCAAAAACATTTCCTGGCAGACTTTCTTGATTTGCTCCTTTAAGCCTTTCATCTCAGCCCGTGTGTATTGCACACCAGGAAAAACATCAGACAAAAGAGAGAAGAGGAGCGGGATGTCTTCAGCTACAAGCTTTGGTACCATGGTTTCACATACACTCTGGATCAAAATCTAAATAGAACCAAGAAGATTTTTATCAGCAACGGTAAGGAAAAATCTACATTTAAATTATAAGTAACATCGTATGTAAATGTAAAAAACACCTATGAAGAAGAAATAAGTTAATGAAAACTAATGCAAAAAACTATCAATGCAATTTTAGATATACAGGTATTTTAGGTTCTTTATTTAGTGCAAAAAAGCAAAAATTAAAGTCATCTAATCTCTATCAGCAAAAGCAATGTAATAGCAGACACTGCAATTATAAATTTCACTCCCCCCCTACCCTCTATTACAATATACCTACCCCAAATTACAATACTATTTCTTAATTAAAAATATATATATTGTGAGAAAAACAAATCTTCAATATGAAAAAGATATTTTATTTCAAAAATTATAAACATAGAAACAGAAAAGCTAGTCTTTCCTCACTCGCCCAAACAAACAACAAAAAGTACTTGCTTGCAGTTGTAATGAACAATGTGGCTGTTCTGTAATTTTTTTCACCTCAAGTTAGTTGTTTATCTTCTCAGAATGGCACAGTTCACAATTATTTCATACTGTTAATGCTAGAGGCTTCACAAAAAGGGCAATGGATTTTATTTATAATTATTTAAATGCACTGCGAGTGTGCAATGTGAAACCACACTACATAGACTTTAACTCCTGTTAGTTGCTGAAAATAGAAAAAGTCTATTCATCTGATTGTTTATACAGTAGACTCTCTCAAATCCGCACAGCTTGGGACCAGAGGTTTTGCGGATTTTAGAATTTTGCGGATTTCTGGTCATTGCTTTGTTTACATTTTTTAAAAAGTAATTTGAATGTAATTAATAATGAAATCAAAAGTATAATGAATGCTTACAATATGCTAAAATATTAAAATAAGCAGTAAACTAAAATAGTAAAATTTAGATAGTTTTTAAAATGATAAAAACACTAAAAGCAAAGGTCAAATTAATAATAAATAATGTACAATTAAATATTCATTATAAAGATGAAATGTGTTTTTCCTAAATTATTCAATGAAACTTTCCTCATAAATGTACATTTACTAATTCACATCAAGTTCATAAAATAATGAAGCTTTATTTCAGGTTTAGCCAGACTTAATAACTAAAAAAGCTCGATTAATACATAAATATATTTGGTAAGATTGTGATTACCAATGATATCAGCAATATCTTTATTTTTTCAGAAATAAATTATTCTTTCTTCATGAAAAAACATGAATTCAATAATCTTAACAAAAATTACAAATAAAAAGATATATAGAATTGCTATAAAACTAAAAAAAGTCAAATTTTGCACCTACATCTGAACTGAATGTTTCATTGTTTACATCTGTAAAATATGTGCGGATTTTAGGAGTGCGGATTTGAGGGAGTCTACTGTAATATCGAGATGAAGTCATGACATATGAATAATGATGATTTAATAACATGGTGATGCTGATGCAAACAACTCCTTGTGGCAAACTTTGGAAATGTGAAAATAAAAATTGAAGAAGGATATGAAAAATGTCAAGTTACAAATACATAAACAAATAAAAAAGATTTGCTTCACAAGCTTTTTTTTTTTTTTTTTTTTTTGGACAGTGTATTCTGTCAACACACAAGGATTAATTTGAACATTTATTTTATACAATTATGGTTGGTTTTTGTCATATTATACACGACTAGGAATAGTGTATTAATTTTGACTCTCGTGAATATGCATGTAGTAGATACAAATAAAAAAATAATTGCAGGGTTGCTACTTGGACAGGGGAATAAAATTGTGACTTTTCTGGATGCATTTCATGAAAATTCTAGTCTAGTGGTATAATGTATAGAGAAGACGATGAGTGTAAAACAAATTCTGTATCACTCTAACACTCAAATTTCCTGAATACTGATAAGTAAAAGCTTTATCCCCCCCCCCATACACACACATACACACAAAAATTGCCTTGAAAACTAAAAATGGGATTACTCACTTTGATAATTTATAATCATTACAAGTTTAATCTCCAACAAACTATTAAAACTTGCTATACAATATTTATACACTGAGCTACTTTTACTTCAACTGTATAACAAAATCATTATAAGATCTATTTATAAGAAACTTAACTCTGTATTGAGAATAAAAGGTAGTGCATATTTAAACTTCATTTGGCATATCATAAAACTAAATTCAGCAAAGTGATAACCTTTTCTTTTTCCAGATTAGCTAACACAAAAACCTTGTTCAATAGCTAAAGGAGACATCGAACATGGTATTGTGCTAAAGGAGCTTCTGTAGAAAGAAGCTCACAAATTTGCAAAGCCGCTTTGGTCTGTGATGCTTTTTTCCAGATAGATTTTCAATTAACTTTTAAATACACAAAAGTTGTAATGAGAGATCCATTCAATGCAAACGCGAACCTCATAGTATTTATAAGGAGTTCCCATACATATGGAATTTTTTTTTAAAATAGACATTTTAATACTAGAAATTTCTTAACGTAGTGGCCATTATATCTGAAGTAAAAAACATTTTGAATTAAATAAAGCAAATAACACACATTTAAAAAAAAAAAAAAAAAAAAAATCTTGGTATTCTTGGTAAATCTTGGTAATCTTGGTATAGTGCCAAGTTGGCGATACTTTTGGCGAGTATCGGGGCTAATCTCTGAAACTACCAAACCGATTTCAAAAGTAATAGTACCAAAATGATGATATTCCCCTTTAAATCCCTTCCTTTTAAATTCTTGTGCATACGAACTATGACTTATGTGATTAATTCTAATTAAATTAGTATGTTTGCAACAGTACGAAGTTTATCTAGACACACGGCAGTGTGTCAGCCAAGTTCACAAAGTAAAAGACGACACATCGGCCGTGGCTTATATTACCTGAACCATTTCAGGCCACTTTTTACCCCTCAATAACTTAAATTCTATATGACCTATACAACTGCAATTTTTCGTGTAGTGTAAGACCATCTTCTAATTTTCGAATCCTATAAATTTTTAAAAAAATCTTTTACTGTTCATGAGAAATTGATGTCTGAAAATCACTGTTTTTACCACTGACTCACTCATAGAAATGTTTGAATACTTCCAGGTGACTTAAGAAGTTGAAATTTGGTGTGGAGGTAGGTTATTGGATCTATAAATAGGAAAAAATCAGAAATCACCATTAATTAAATATAAATGGTTGGTTAGGTGATAAATATTGGATTACAATGGGAGTTTATGAAAATTTCACAAAATACCAGAAATAGTGCCAAGTTGGCGATACTTTTGGCGAGTATCGGGGCTAATCTCTGAAACTACCAAACCGATTTCAAAAGTAATAGTACCAAAATGATGATATTCGCCCCGGTTAAAACATAGACTATATTTTATGTCTGTGAACTAACCAAAAGGGGCTTCAGAAATAAAAAACATTATAAAAATGTGATTTTTGTTTCACTGAAGGGCCTAGAAGCACAAAATTTGGCATGCTAATTATTTATAAGATATAAATGTTCACTAATGACATTTGCTAAAAAATACCAAATTTAAAAGGGATGGAAATCCACGAAGAGCATTCTGAAAACGTTCTAAATAGCTATTTTAAAGCAATCTCAGCAAACAATAAACCGATCTTAAAAGTAATGATATCAAAATGATGATGACAGTCCTTGCTCCAACATAGGCTATATCTAATGTCGATGCCACTAACCCAAAGTGGGTAAAAGAGCAAAAAAGTTCTAAAAATGCTTTGTCTGTATGTTAAGGGACTGAAAATTATAAAGTTTGGCATTTTAGAGTTTATGGGAATTTCGTGAAATATCAGAAATTGTGCCAAGTTGGCGTCTCTTTTTGCGAGTATCAAAGCTAATCTGCGAAACTATGAACTGATTTCAAAATCAATGGTACCAAAATGATGGTATTCGCCCCGGTTCAAACATAGGCTATATTTTATGAGTATACCATTAACCATAAGAGGGTGAAGAAGAAAAAACATTCTAAAAATGCAACTTTTATAATACTGAAGGACCTAAAAACATAAAATTTGGCATGTTAGTTATTTATAAAATATAAATGATCTCTAAGGGCATTTGCTAAAAAATACGGTATTCAAAAAGGGTGAAAATGCACGAAAAGCGTTCTAAAAATTTTTTAAATTGGGATTTTTAAGCAATCTCAGCAAACAACAAACCAATCTTAAAAACAATGATATGAAAATGTTAGTGACAGTTCTTGCTCCAATATTGGCTATATCTTATGTCGATGCCACTAATCCAAAACGGTTAAAAGAGCAAAAAAATTTCTAAAAATGCGATGTCTGTATGTTAAGGGCCTAGAAACATCAAATTTGCCATGCTCATTACTTATAAGACATAAAAGATCACTAAGAACATTTGTTAACAAATACAAAATTTAAAAGGTTAAAAATGCACGAAAAGCATTCTAAAAACTTTCTAAATAGCAATATTTAAGCAATATTGGGAAGTTAGCGAACCGATTAAAAAAAAGATGTCAAACTGATGGCGACAGTCCTTGCTCTAACAAAAGTATTGGATAAATTGCCAGATTACAATGGGAGTCTATGGGAATTTGACGAAATACCAGAAATAGCGCCAAATTAGCATCACTTTTGGCGTCAATTTCACGATATATCGTTTAGTTGGCAACAATCTTTTTTGGTCGACGAGATAATCAAGTAGTACCCAATCACATAAAAGAATCATCCTTATTAGTGAAATTTAAAGGAATATAAGCAGTCCTAATATTAAATTTTTTAATTTGATTGAAAAAAAACAGTGAATAAACGAAAGAAAAAGCTGTAAGATTAATTAATATTAAATAAACCTAATTTAATATTAAGCCTACTTATTTCAAAAAGGAAATAAATACCTACTTATTTGACAAAAAATGATATTCTATCAAAAACATGAATGTGAAAAAATGCTAAGTTTGTTAAAGGTTTCGCTAATAAAAGAAGTGATTTGACAAAAAATAATGATATCCTATCAAAAACATGAATGTGAAAAAATGCCAAGTTCTTGAATTGCTTAAAATGATTTGGTATGTTACTTGTTATTCAATAGAGCGACTTGGCAAATTTTCAGCCACCACCTTTAATGTTTCAGTCAGAGTACAATTTAATCTAGAATCTAATTGGCAAAGATCTAGTCAATCGAGTGTTCGAATAAGTACATTGAAGTTAAGATATTGATAAATTAATTAAGTGATCAACTTTAAGTTCTGATCAATTAAATAGAGAAATTTGAATAAGAGAAAACTTGCCAAGTCGCTCTATTGAATAACAAGTAACATACCAAATCATTTTAAGCAATTTAAGAATATTATGCATGACAGGAGCTAAAATTCAAGAACCTTCGAAGGAACTTGGTTTGCAGTTAGATCTCACTTCTTTTATTAGCGAAACTTTTAACGAACTTGGCATTTTTTAACATTCATGTTTTTGATAGGATTGCTTTTATACTGTCACTAGATATTGCATTATACAAATATATTATTAAAAGTTGTTACCTAGGTTTTAAAAGCCGATGGCAAGCAGAATATGCCACACCTGTCCTTATTCATGTCTAAACCATCCATGCCTTTAAGGGTTAATTTCTTGGCTAATTATGGATGAATTTTTTCAAAAATCATTATCAACAATGCTTTTATACTTCTGCTACGATAGGTACCTACAATGCTTCTCAACATGTTCACTCAATGTCCACAAATCAAAATTTGTATGCAACAGAAAAATTTGATTTTCTCAAAAACTATGAAATCTAGAATAATCTCTATAGTTTTCCTGCAAGATTTAATGTAACATTTATAACCTTTAATTTTTTCATAATCTTAGTTTCAGTAAATTTGGAATTAGATGGGGGGAGGGAAAACATTTTTTCACTAAATTTTCAACGATAGTTCTGAAAATATAATACCTAAAATTGAAATATATTTTTGAATTCAGTATAACAATTTTTTTTTTTTAGTAACTTTAATTAACTCCACTATAACCCTCCAAAATTATTTGTAGATATTTAATAATCTGTAAGTATGTAGGTCAATAGTGTTCCGCTTCTGTATTGTGATCTTGTAACATCGCCTTGGCGACAAACACAGCCCACGCCAATTATACGCCAATCGGCAATTTAGTGTAACCCCTGCTCACGTGTTGTGTGACGCAGTGGATTGAGAGAAACGGTCTCTTAGCAACAAGCTCTAATGCTGCAACAAGCGGTGACTCTTAGAAAATAAACATTCCATTAAATTTACAGTCTACTTGCTTTTTCTTTTTAATTTAGTTTTTCTTTTTAATTTAGTACACCTCCGTACAAATAGTTTTTATTACTTATCCTCAATTTGAGTGTTCCTCGTTTCATAGTTTATGAGTAAAATATTTGTGACAGATTGACAGACAAGACACAGAAGTGATCTTATAATGGTTCCATTTTTATTTTATAAGTAAAGAACCCTAAAAGGATTAAATTATTCATTTTAAAAAAAACGTATTTAATGAAATCATTGTTGTATCTAATTTGTCCTAGAAGCTTTACAATTAACAGCAATGTTCATTGCTTAAATCTCAAAGGCAATAATGAATTCAATATAATTTTAGATATATGACAGACCATAGTATCAAACTCAAACTTAATAACATAAGAAAATTCCATAACAAGCAGCATATGGTAATTAAAAACTTACCTCTTGTTCAGGCAACTGTTCTGCAATTTTTCCTTCTGGGAGAGTTTCACCTTGCTCAGCCAAGGTATCCTTTATTTTCTGAATGCGGTCCCTCTTGATATTACCAGCACTGATCAATACACTTTTCAAGGCTCGCAAACCAAAGTCATAGTGAGACTGATTAGACAACTGCTCATCACATAATCTGGAATAAATCAGGAAAACCCCCACAAAATTCAGTTTGTTTACAACAGGAATTTTAATTTACAGTTATAAATCTACAACAGTTATAGAAAGTGAATTTAAGCTCTTCAGCAGCAACTAAAGTAAACAGTATTATTACTTTTAAATATACTTAATGTTCCTAATTAAAATCATATAAAAAACTGGTGGAACCAGAGAGAAAAGTAAAGCTCAATTTCAAAAAATATTACAGTAAGAATTGGGAAATATTTTCAATGCACGAAAAGAAATGGAATCAGATGATCTGTAAAGCTCATGAAATAACTCAAATTTTTGTTAGCTGAAAATAAGGACTGAGCTTTACTGGTGCCTTAAAATCAATCAGGGAAAAAGAGACATTTTTAACTCACTCCATATTTCAATCATCCATAGGCTCATTCCATGTCAAATCATCCAACAATTTTACGAAATGTCACCTACCATCTCAGATTTTGACGAAACTTGGTACATGAAAACATACATATATAAGATGCTACCATGTGAAATTTTAATTGAATCGAATTAAAATATTTTAAATTATAGGCATCTGAACATGCGACACTTTTTTTTTTCTATCGACATTTTTAGAGCATTGATTTTCTGTATGGTTGCACAAATTACTTCATAACTCTACACCAAATAATTAAAATGGTTAAAATTTTTGAAAGAACATTCTTCATATTATATATTTCATAAGGTTATACCAATTTTTATTTTATTTTTACAATAAATATTTTTAAATGTGCCACCCATTTTATTTTTTATGAGCTCTTTATTAGCCTGTCTTTTCTCAGTAAAAAAATTAGAGAGGTTTTTTGAAAAATTTGAGAAAAAAAAATTAATTTTTGCAATTTTTTAAATATTTATGTAAAATTGACATTTCATGTATTAATTAAAAATATTTTTTTTTTTTTTTTTTTTTTTTTTTTTTTTTTTTTTGCTAAATTTTTATGCGCTTTTTATTAGTCAATCTTTTCCCAATAAAAAAAAAGGTATGTTTTTGAAAAATTTAAAAAAAAAAAAATTTCTTTCAGATTTTTTTTTATATACTTGTATTTTGAAGACACAAAGATATATAAAGAAATAATCTAGCATAAAGATGATCTGGAAACTGATAACTTTTATTAATATTCAGTCAACTGGTAAAGTATTCTATTACTGATAACACAGTGGATGCTTCCCCCCCCCCCCTTACTCCTACATTTCAAAGATTCCTGAGAAACACATTTAGACAGATTCTTCAATATCCTATCAAAATAAACATAACTGCCAATTTTTCTAACAAATCTAGATTTAACTTTTTTTTTTTTTTTTTGGTGGGGGGGGGGGGGGGTCATCTTTATAATTTTTACCAAAATAATTTCAATTATTAATATACTATGTAATATAAAAGTATTAACTATTAAAACAAACACCAAGTCTAATCTTCATATATCGATATAAAATTACAACCTCAAATCTGCACAGCTTAGAACCAGAGATTGTTTGGATTATAAAATTATAAGCTAGTTAACTAACTTTTGATTTTTCTAGTTAATTTTTATTATTATTATTAATTTTTTTTATGTAGAACGTATGTATCTACCAATCTACTTTTAAAAGCCAATATTCTTGTTTAGTGAAACACATTTGTTTTAATTCTTAACCCTTAACTCCTGGCCTCACAGACATGCTGATGTATTTAATTTTCATAATTTAACTTGTAATTTTCATTAAACTGTTGTTGTTATAGTTTAATTTTGAGTTGTTTAGTAACTTATTAGTATCACTAAACATTTCTGGATGAGAGTTTTTATTACAATATTAAGTTTTAATATAAAGTTTAGCACAAAAATAATATCTTATAAGTCAGTCGGCCCTTTATTCATTCTACGATCAAGCAGTCTCTGAGACCGCTCACATTATTTATAGACAATTTTTGTCGCGGCAGTTAGAAATTAATTGCTAGTTGCAATCTCACATACTGCCTTTTTTTTTTTTTTTTTCTCATTTTTTCCATGGTTTAATTCATAATTTTCAGTTTAACTATAAATATTAAAAATTTACTAATACTTTTGCATAACTCATTTGTTTTAGGTTTGTTGGTTGATTTTTGTCGTCCGATTATCTACACTAGGGATATAGGACCAGGGGGAGTGCCCTCCGTGGGGGTCTTTCTAAGGGAACCTAACCTGTATTTACGCAAGGTTCGAAGAAAACCACGGAAAACTCCAAACGGTTAGGCCGACAGCCGCGATTGGGTTCAAACCCAGCACCTGCCATCTACCAGTTGAGAGGTCCCAACCTCTCGGCCACTGGTGGGGCCATTTGTTTTAGGAGAAACAAGATAAAAATATGCACTGCGTATCTTTGCACCAGCACTGTATACGTTTATCCCCAAACAATGGAACTATAATACACTGACCAGTGTTTTTTGAAAATTACAATTTGAATACTAGTTGATGGTAACACGTGCCTAATGTTCTAATATAATATTTTAATCATTTGTCATGTAAGTTTAGACCAATTTGTTTGTTAAAAATCAAAATTTACGGAAAGTGTGTATCGTCACTCCCACCTACTCTATGTATTCTTTAATAGATAGTACTTATTTTTTGTTACATATATGCTCTGAATATTTGATTATGATTCTGCAATACAGTACACAAGATTTTAAGCAGTGTCCTACTATGAAATAATTATAAAGTTAATTTTATGAAAAATATTTTTAAAATTACTTTTTTTAGAATTATATTAAAAATGTTCATCAGTGGATTTTTATTACTTTGTGGATTAAACAGTTTTAAATTCTAAATAAAAGGATATGGTTGTTATAATATTTATGTTTAGATTATTAGCTCACAGGCTATCATAGCCTGAGAGCTTATGTGCCTGTCCGTTCTGTATGTATGTTCGTATGTTCGTGCGTAACGCGATAACTCATGATAAAAATATAGGATCCACTTGAAATTTTGTATATAGGTATATCCTGATAAGGCGCTTC
Organism: Maratus speculifer; assembly: GCA_964019185.1. Lineage (NCBI taxonomy): Eukaryota > Metazoa > Arthropoda > Arachnida > Araneae > Salticidae > Maratus > Maratus speculifer. The sequence continues at coordinate 253,012,521 of OZ025298.1, forward strand.
CCTGATTAGTTTTTGGAATTCATTCGATATGTATAAGAGGGGGAACGGGGGGCTCATGCCCCTCCCCTTAATTGATATAAACGGGATTTTCATGCAGAATTAAGTTTTCATTCAAAATTTAGATATAGGATCATTCTGATGAGGCGATTCCGTGACTGTTATTAGGTGTTCATTGAATAAGTATAAACAGGGGGGGGGGGGGGGCTCATGCTCCTCCCCTTAATTGATATAAACGGGATTTTCATGGAGAATTAACGGTTTTTGTTCAAAATTTAGATATTGGATCATTCTGATGAGGCGATTCCGTGACTGTTATTAGATGTTCATTGAATAAGTATAAACAGGGGGAACGGGGGTTCTAATGCCCCTCCCCTTAACTTGTATAAATGGATTTTTCAAGCAGAATTGTCAGATTTCGTTCAAATCTCTGAATAGTTTTGGAAATTCAATGGTTAAGTATAAAAGAGGGGAATAACTCCTGTTAAATTATATAAATGCTAAATGGGTTTTTATTAAGAATTATCCGATTTGCTCTGAATTTTGGATATAGATTTTTTTTTATGATAAAGCTTGTCCTTGATAGTTTAGGAGGTTCAATGATTAGGTATAAAAAAGGAGAAAGGGGAGTGCTGTTTCCCCTACTTAATTTGTTTTTTGAACAGAATTAACCCTGGAAAATATAAGGCTGTAATGTACAATTAGTATGCGTAGCCTGTGAGCTCAATGCCATCAGTTTAACTGGGCAATATTCTTTTTTATTTTTACTATTTATATCATTTAAACACTATAGGTAAAACAAAATTTAAAGTACCAATAGTAAGCCAAACTTTTAGCAGACAGGAAATTGTAATAATTTTAAAGGGAATGCTTATACAGTAGACTCCCTCAAATCTGCAAACCAGAAATCCACAACTCTCTAAAATCCGCACATATTTTATGGATGTAAACAATAAAACTTTCAATTTGGATATTGGGACAAAATTTGATTTTTTATGTTTTGTATCAATTCCATATATTTTTTAATTTGTAATTTTCTTAATAATACTCTGTGCCTTGATGTTTTTTTCATGAAGGAAGAATAATTTTTTTTGGAAAATCAAGATATTGCTGATATCACTGGTAATCAAAATCTTCTTACCAAATATATTTATGCATTAACACTAGAACGCCTGCTACACTTTCCCCCCTAGAACGCCCGCAGGAGTCGCTTCGACTCCTGTCAGTTTTAGAAGAGATAAATATATACAAAACACATGAAAATGAGTATAAGCGCGTAATATAACACTTACATTTGTATTTGAGATTCATATATATACATTACATATATATATATATATGTTACAAGCCAAACCCGATTTTAGGCCAAACTAGATTGGACTAGGCCAAACTAGTTTATCCTAACGCCCATCGGATAAACTAGTTTTTCCTAGGCCAAACCGATCTATCCTAACGCCCATCGGATAAACTAGTTTTTCCTAGGCCAAACCGGTTTATCCTAACGCCCATCGGATAAACTAGTTTTTCCTAGGCCAAACTAGTCTATCCTAAGGCTCATAGGACAAACTAGTTTTTCCTACTTTTATAGGATAGACTAGTTTAGCCTGCTGTTTATTGGTCTGAACTAGTTTATCCTAGGCCATTTCAATTTGGCGTGATTTTATTGAATTCAATGACTGCCTCAGCGCCAACATTTTAGTTTGTCCTAGGCTGATCTAGTTTATCCTAGGCCAATGTAATTTTACGTGTTTTTAGCTCACAGGCGTCAAAGCCTGACAAATAATGGGCTCACAAGTTCTCTATGTATGAATGTACGCATGTATGTACGTATGTACGTACGTAGGTACGTAACGCGATAACTCTTGATAGAAATATCCGATTTGCTTCAAATTGTGGATGTAGGTTCATTCTGATAACGTACTATTCTGATTACTTTAGAGAATTCATTGGATAAGAAATGGAGGGGGGCGAAGGGGATTCTAATCCCCCACCATTAATTTAGAGAAATGGATTTCTCTAGCAGAATTATCAGTTTTCATTTAAAATTTTAGATATAGGATTATTCTGACAAGGCGCCTCCGTGATTACTTGTGGATCTTTATTATTTAAGTGTAAAAGAAAAGGCAATGTAGGTAAACCCCCATAAATTAGATAAATTGTTTTTGACACAGAATTTACGGTTTGCTTCAAATTTTGGATATAGGTTCTTTGTCATAAGGTGATTCTCTGTATAGTTTTAGGTGTTTAATGGTTAAGTACAAAGGAAAAAATGAAGGATTGCTCTCTTTCCTAAGAAAAACTAGATTAACTTGTAGGTATTTAGATAAACCAGTTTGGCGTAGGAAAAACCAGTTTATCCAATTGACGTTAGGATAAAATAGTTTCGACCAGGCCAATCTAATTTGGCCGGTAAAAACATATTTTTCACTAGAATAAGTATAAATGTGTTTCAAGAGTCATTGGTTATAACATCAATACAGAAATTTAACATGTCCACCGTAGAGACACGATGCATTGGATATGGTGTTTGCTTATTTTATTTATTTTTCTGCAGACTCGTGACGTGCTGAGATGAGACTTGCACATTATTTATTATTATTATTATTATTATTATTTTGTATTGCTATTATTTTATTATTATTATTATTATTTTGTATTGCTATTATTTTATTATTATTATTGTTTGAAATTCGAACCAGATCGGATCTGAACATAATTTGGAATCGAACAGCGTTTTACATTTTTGAGAAATTTATTACCTGCCGACATATAAGCTATTCTTGTCACGACGTCAAGTTTTTCTTTTTTGTGAAATCGTAACCGGAAATTCGATTCAAAACGTAGCTTTAATAGTATTTTCTCAAAAAAATCATCGCTTTTATGAAGAAATGGTGAACGCCATTCGATTACGTATTTTCTGAATAAGAATGCCTATTAATCTTATGCAATTCCAAAAAGAAATTAATTCATAAATGTGTTAGGATATAGCTCTTTTGGATTTGAGAAAAGTCTTAAGGAATGACAAGAATTCACAAATCTACATTTTGCTAATCAGATTCTAAAGTTACGATGTTTATAACTCTCATTTTTTTTTCTTTTGCTCTAAACTACATCAATTATTTAATAAATCCCTATTTGAATATTGAAAGGTCTAAGAATCAAAATAATCAATAATACATTGTGTATTTTCCATTCTGCGAATACATCGTTATTTAAAAAACATTGCACATTTATCCAATAAATATGTATGCAGTATTTTTTTAAAGGAATCTTAATTGTATGTATGTAAAATCTGATTTTTTTTGCAGAAATTGAGTAGGGCCAGAGTCTCTTTTCACTGATTATTATACAGGCAGGGCTACAGGGTTAACTTTTAATTTTTACACCGGGTCAAGGCAAAATGACTTTCTTTCGGGACAGGTGATGCCCGAGCCTCGAAATTCCGCCCCATGCAAACCTCTAACAGTATTCTACTACCCTACGAATAAGATACATTACACAGGAATGATGGCAAAACCACTTTGCAAAAGATTAGCAATGGGGCAGTAGTCGGGATCAATATTAAAAATAATATTGCCCAGTTAAACTGATGGCTTCGGATTCACAGGCTGTTTACACTAATTGTGTATTACAGCTTTATTTTTTTAAAGAATAACACCCTCGAAAAATAAAGTAAGGGGGATTACCTTTTCCCATTTCGCCCAATTACACTTAAACATTGAACATCCACAATAAACATCCAATAAACCAATAAGCATCCATAACTAATCACGGAGGTGCCTTGTCAGAATGATCCTATATCTAAAATTTTAAATGAAAACTTATAATTCTGCTTGAAAAATCCATTTATCCAAATTAACGGTGGAAGATTAGCCTCCTGTTCGCCCCCTCCCCCCTTATTCTTATCCAATGAATTCCCAAAACTAATCAGAATAGTACCTTATCAGAATGAACCTACATCCAAAATTTGAAGCAAATCGGATATTTCTATCAAGAATTATCGCGTTACGTACATACGTACGTACAGACGTACATACATGCGTACATACATGCATACATACAGGACCTGCGAGCCCATTATTTGTCAGGCTTTGACGCCTGTGAGCTAAAAACACCTAAAATTATGTTGGCCTAGGATGAACTAGATCAGCCTAGGACAAACTAGAATGTTGGCGCTGAGGCGGTCATTGAATTCAATAAAATCATGCCAAATTGAAATGGCCTAGGATAAACTAGTTCAGACCAATAAACAGTAGGCTAAACTAGTCTATCCTAAAAGAGTTAGGCCAAACTAGTTTGGCCTAGGAAAAACTAGTTTGTCCTATGGGCCTAAGGATAGACTAGTTTGGCCTAGGAAAAACTAGTTTATCCAATGGACGTTAGGATAGACCGGTTTGGCCTAGGAAAAACTAGTTTATCCGATGGGCATTAGGATAAACTAGTTTGGCCTAGGCTAATCTAGTTTGGCCTAAAATCGGGTTTGGCCTGTAACATATATATATATTACAAATGGAAGAATAATATTAATATGCACAGTTTTAAGAAATTAGTAATTTTTATCAAAACAAATATACTCACATAATCTTTTGAAATTATCTGACAAGCATGATTTACAAGTATAGTTTGTTTTAGCTAAGCATTTTCCGCAAACCATTTTCTTACATGTTATGCAATCTTTGAAAGTCATATTGCCTTTACACAGTTTTACTTCGCATTTTCTTCTCTTTGGGGATGTTGTTTCTGATGACTCATCCGTGAAACATTTTCGTGCGTTTTTATTTTTAGCAGATATATAATTGACGCAATTCATCTGCTAATAACTGAATAAATGCTTGTCTGCTTAGCATTGTTTTTCCAGTAACTTCTTTGTAAATGATCCACGCATTTATTGCAGCCAAATCCAAGACGTTGTAAAAAGTATGCACAGGCCATCTTCTTGAAGGTGCCTTGACCGAATACTTCCTAGCCATTTGATCAATAATGTCAACCCCACATTTAGTTTCATTATAATATCTAACAGTTTCTGGGGTCTTCTTTTCGTTATTTTCAATATTAATGGATGGGTGCATCATGCTGAGAATGATAACATTTTTATTTCTCTTCCCTTGATACACAGTAAGAGTAGCATCTGTTTCTTCATGTTTTAGAAATTTTGTCTCGTACAATTTATCTTTCAAAACTTTCAGTGATTTTGGAATTTCTCTCCTACTTTTTTTCACAGTACCTATCAAACTAGTTCCTTTCTTTTTCAGTTGTTCAGCCAAACGCAGTGAAGTGAAATAATTATCCACTGTGACATTTATTCCTTTGTTTAGAAACGGCTGCATCAATCGCATCACTACATATTCCGATAAACTTTGGTCCAACGGCCATTCTTCACTTCTGCCTAAATAAGGGAAACCATTCAACAAGTACTTTGTTCTAAGATCTACTGCAAGCCAAAACTTTTGTCCATATTTATCCAGTTTAGTAGATATGAATTGCGTAAAAGGACAGTGTGTTTTGCTTGGGAATAACTGTTCATCTATTGTTACATTTTCACCAGGCTTGAAGCAGGCAATACAGTTTTCGATGAACCTATTCCATATATCAGATATCATTCCAAATTTATCCGATTTTAATCTCATAGATCTCGTAGATTTCAAATCAAATCTCAGAAATCGTAGAATTTCACAAAATCTATTTCTTCCCATAGTTTCAATGCAAAAATTTAAACCCCATGTGTTTGACCACAACGAATGAATATCAATTCCATTTGCACCACATACACCTCGAGCATATAAAATTCCAATAAAGGCATAGAGCTCATCTAACGTAACTGTCCAATTATCGGTTTCAAGAACACGTCTTGCTTCTGCTTCTGTGCAATTTTTTATCTGTTGTAACATTTTGTTATCTACAAATAATAACCAGGCACTCAAAACACTTTCAGATTTTATGTTTTTTTAGAATAAATAGTGGGACCAGTGGACTGACACATGACATTTTGCTTTGAATATCTTCCAGGACTTTTCTTATTTACAAACATTTTCCATTGCGTACCATCTGGAGCAAAATGAATTCCATCTTTATAAGATGCAGTATTTTCTAGATCTTCACTTTCATCAAAATCCGATGAAGAAAATTTTATCAATTTCTTCTTCATATTCGGATAACTCACCGCCTTCAGATTCGTTATCTGAAAGCTCTCGTAATAAAGCAGCTATTTCATCCGGTGTTAAACCTTCTTTCCGCGACATTTTGCCATTAATTCTTCTAGAAAAGAGCTATGCAGAGTCACTCAATTATAAAACATAAAATGATAAAACTTTACACGAAAAGACAGTCGAATAATGACACACAAAGAATTTCGCAAGCAGCAGGCAATTCTTTCTGCAGGTGCACAGCACTGACCATTTTTCTAAATAAAAGGGGTGGAAAGAAGGGAGGAACAAAAACATTTACACATCTGGTAACCGAGAAAATATTATAAATCCCAAGGTCATGAGACGCGAAAATAACGAGGGAATGTTACTTATCTTACGCTGGAGTCGTTTAGACTCCGTTGGGTGTTCTAGGGGTAGTAGCCTACTAACAATTTAGAAAATGTGATTATATTTTATAATTCTGTAAATAAATAGAGATTATAAAAATAATAAAAGTCACGGAAGGAAAAAAATATGAATCAAAATTTGTATGAGATATGTGCATTTAAGAGGCATTTGGAGTCGAAAGGACTCCATCGGGCATTCTAGTGTTAATCAAGATTTTTTGGTTATTAAGCCAGGCTAAACTTAAGGGGGAAAAAATCCTTATTTTAAGATTTTGATGTGATTTAGTAATGCACTTTTATGAGGCAAGTTTTGTTGAATAATTCTGGAAAAATACATTTAATCTCTATAAATAAAAGGAATTCCGAGGATAATTAATTGAGGCACAGGGGAAAGCAAATCTTGGCAATGCGCCAACTCGGTCCAGAGGAAGCAAATCTTGGCAATGCGCCAACTCGGTCCAGAGGAATATCATTAAGAAATATAAAACAGATAATGTATTTATCACAAAAAATCGTCTGCTAAGAAAATATCAACACTTTAACACGAAACTAACGCAATCGTTGGATACATGTTCCCTCCCGTGTTTCTCATTGCTCATTTTAAGTATTTTTAGAGTTTAATATTAGTTGTTGTTTTTAAAACTGATTTTTCACAAAGTCAGCTGCGACGTATTTCAGACAATGCATTTCTGCATGCTTCCAGTTATTGATAAAATCATACAAATTTCAAGTTCGTTTAATATTGCTAATACGGACCCGGGCAACGCCGGGCGGGTCAGCTAGTCTTTATAATGAATATTTAATCATACACTATTGATTATTAACTTGACCTTTGCTATTAGTACTATTAGTAATTATCTAAATTTTTATTATTTTAGTTTATTACTTATTTTAATATTTTATTATATTGTAAGCATTCATTATAGTTCTGACTGCACTATTAATTGCACTCAACTTACTGTTTAAAAAATGTAAACAAAGCAATGACCAGAAATCTGCAAAATTCTAAAATCCGCACAACCTCTGGTCCCAAGCTCTGCGGATTTGAGGGAGTCTACTGTAATTAGTACTTTTGTGAAATAGAAGGTAAAATTAGGAAAGCGAGGGGATATGTTTGGAATTTATAAAATTTTCAGAATTTATGCAGCTTGTAAAATGTATGAAAGGGAGAGTAATGTTTGAAGGGGCTTATTTTTGGTATAAAATTATACTTTCCACATTTTTTAAAGATGCAAAGCTGAAATTGTTTCAATGAATATTTTTATAAATGTTTATATTTAATCTTATTGATTGTTTTTCAGTTAGTATAATCGAAGATTCATTTGAATGCATACAGAAAATCAATTTACTATAATATGAATTTTATACTTAATTTTTTATTAAAATAACATTAAAACAAGTTTTTAGAAACAAAATTACAGACTAATTATAACATTTATTTATTATTATTACATGCATTTTTGAAGAATTTTGAACTTATACTTTAGATATAGTCTGTAAAAATAACAAAAAAAAATTTTTTTTTCTCAAAAATTTCAAAAAACACCTTTTTAATTTTTTTTATTATTAAATAGTTTCCTTATAAACTATGTATATAAAAAAATTCAGCCAAATCAAATGGGTGGCACATGTGAAAAAAAAATGAATTACATATTTTCATATTTTTCTTAACTCCCTTGATAAAATATTTTTTTGAAACAACATTTGATTTGTAAAAAGTTTTATTGAGCATTCTTTTATTAAAATACATTATTAGGAATCTCTAAAAAAATTTACATCTCATTTTATTAATAATATTTAGAAAAATAAGCTTTTTTATCCAACATTAAATGTTTGTCGTATGATCATTTTCAGCAAAAAATTGACCGAGAGGGGTATTTTTAAATGCTTGTAACTCATGAAAAATTCATTATTTTAAACTGAAATTTTGTGAATCAACATATCTTTAGACATTGTTTTTATGTATAAAATTTCATAGAAATCTGTGACGGTGGGTGACATGGTCTGGATGAAGTGACATGGAATGACCCCATAACCAGTTTAAAAATTTGAGTTTATAACTATATGTTATAGGCTGATGTAATGAAGTATGAGAACGGCTCTTGTACAAACTGTGGACTCAATTTCATTCCAGCAGTTTTCATAAGTGAAAGATCAAAGCTCCAAGTAAACTCAAAATCTTGAACAGATATGATTCAACCATATACTAAATATTTGTGTTCACACATATTTATCTACATCAATTCCTCATCAGCCTGATTACATTTATGTTATGCTTTAATTATTACTTCATAGTTTATATTCATTTAGGTTGTGGAGCTTTGAGACAGCACAATCTATTTTATTGATTACTTTCCTCAGTAATCATTCTGAGTGGATAATAGTATAATTCTGATTATAAGGCACCAGTAAAGCTCAGTCCACATTTTCAGCTAACAAAAATTTGGGTTATTTCATGAGCTTTACAGATCATCTGATTCTATTTCTTTTCTACCCACATTTTTAGATTGAAAATATTTCCCAATTTTTACTGTATTATTTTTTGAAATCGAGCTCTACTTTCCTCTTTGGTTCCACCAGTTTTTATATGATTTCATAGCTTTTTCAGACCCTTTCAGAACTTTATTAATCACCTTCAACAACAAACCTAAACTATTATTAGTATTAGTTTAAAGTTATTAGTAGACATATTAGTTTGGCAAAATACCGGAAATAACGCCAAGTTGACTTCAATTTTGGCAAGTAATTTTGGGCGTCAGAATTGGCAATATATCGCCAAGTTGGCAAAAAACTTGGCGACAGAACCGCCCCTTCCCAGATGGTAGTTCCACGGCAGTTTCTTGGTGTCTACGCAGATTTTCTTATAACCATAGGTATACACAGATTTTCATAGCTTCATTTTCAAATCGTTATTTTTTTTAAATATAGAATTTTTTTTCTAAATTATCCTTTTTGAATTGAAATATTTGTATTGTATTGTAGTAACTGTTTTGACGTCGAAAATACTCAAATAAAGATGCGATGTTGTTTTAACACATATTTAGTTATAGTTTATATATATGTTTGTGAAAAATATGTATTTTCTGTTTCAAATGAAGTCAATTTCGAAAATTCAAAAATCTATCAGGAGAATCTGAATTTTTATTGCTCTATAAAAAAATCAACACGTGTTATCATTTAAAAAAAAAAAAAAAAAATATTGAACTGTTTTCTAATTGGTAACAACTCAAAAGAAATAATTGAATTAGCAATAAAAAAGGAGAGATTTCTATAATGTTAAATTATGGAAGGTATAGTGTTATATAAATTTTAAATGGATGCCATTTCTTAATATTGGATATTTCTTGACAGGACTTTCGAAAGGTTTTTCCTTATTTCACAAGAAAAGAATGACAAAACAGAGGTTCTGGATCTCCATAACTAATCGGTGGATCCAGATGATTTTTTGTTAACTTTGAGGTTTAGAGTAGGACCCTTCGCCTTTTCAATTTCGTCGTGATCAAAAGATTGAGTCCAAAGTTATTAAGAGGCAAACTTTGGACTTTAACATTAGAGATGCAACTGAGCTCTACTATACAGCACTACGTGCTGTATGATAGCATTTGCACCTATTCTGAAATACGTAACAATCATGATCTGGATACAATAGCTTTCATTATTGAACTGTTATAAAAATTTAAAATGGCTTAAATTTGGCTGGCTTCATTAAATAATACAACATAATGTAGGCTAAAAAAATATATAACATAAGATTTTTAAATTTTTATAATCAGAGATAATGAATTTTAATTAAAAAATTGCACTAAATATGAAAAAATTAATTCTCCTCTGCCTCCCTCTTTCCAAATAACACTAATAATAATAATAATAATAATAATAATAATAATAATAATAATAATAATAATAATAATAATAGAAGTACATACAATCAGAAAAATGCTATTTTAATAACTTTCAATTCAATAATTTAATTTTTAATAATTCTTTATTAGTTCCATCAAAAAAGTGCAAATTAATACTTCTTTATATATATATATATATATAAAAAAGAGCATTTGGCAATATTTATACAGGTAAATAAATACTTAAAATAAGAAGAGCGCGGAGAAGTTAATGAAAATGTCCTGATAATAAAAGGGATCAATCAAATATTTTAAATTCATTTTAGCCCCCCCCCCCCCCCAAAAAAAAAAAAAAAAAAAACTTTGCAAATGACTGTTTTGAAAATTAGTCTGAAAATGATTTATTTAATATTATTCACTAAAGGGAAAAGGCAATTAGAAATTTTGAATAACAATAAAATAGAAAGTAGAAGAATATAAGATATCAAATTTTGCATAATTATAAAATATAGTTTTTATCTTAAATTTGAATGATACAGAATTTATAATAATCTATAAACCTACTAGCTCAAAATTTTAATGATATATAACACTGATTTATTAGCTTTTATAGAATGAAACTATAAAATTCGGTATACCCTATTTCCTTACATAAGGCACAAGAATAACACTTATTGTTTCAAAGTACTGAATAAATGTACAACAGACAATCCCTATAAACAGCTAATGCAAAACAAATTAAATTTGTTATAAAAGTGATAAACAGTGAGACATACTTGAAAAATGGCACAATTTTGCTTGCCAGTTTTTCTGCAGATCGGAATCCTTGAGAGAACAACATGACTTGTGCAATAAGTTGTCGATCGGGTTTTGTCATGGCTAAAGATCTAAACAATTTCTTCAAATTATCTGGGAGATTAGAACGTCCGGCATAGCCAGGATTCATAGTGATGAAAATAGCCATATCAGGGTTGACATTTACTTGTTTGCCAATTAATTCCACACTCAGGTCTGAAAAAAAAAAAATAAATAAATAAATAAATAAATAATAATAATAATAACAATCTAAACTATCTGCAATATAACAATATAAAAAATACTTTAAACAGTTTATGCTAAGAATACAGATCTTAAAAGTTAGGTTTACTAGGAATGTAAAGCATTACTTTCACATCTACTTTTAAAGATCTTGTACAGCTAGGGTTTATTGGCATCTAGATTTACAAATACTGATATCAATCTCAAGGTTAATACATTTTTGTTTAAATGCTGTTTTCATGTTTAATTTTTACTTTGCATAAACACGATTATGTTGCTACTTATACAATGCACATCTTTTTTTTGTTTTTATTATAACTTAATATAAGAAATTCAAAAAACACTCTGGGTTCAGGAGAAAATATCGAAATCAGTGCAAAAGATCACAAATACTAAATACAAGCATACATTAAGATATATATTGTATAAAATAGTTTAAACAATGCTATTTTCATAACATATTTTCTCTTTTGTTTCCATACTTGTTTTTACTATATCTTAATGTATTTTTATTATACATAAAATTTATCTAGAACTAAATGCCAGAACAAACATTTAATTTTTAAGATGTTTAAAGTTTATAATTCTAATAACCATAAAGTTTAAACATGTTAAAAATTGAATTAGCTATACAGGGAATCACTGATTTACACTTTTAATTAATAGAGATAGAAGATAAAAACAGAAAAAAAAAATAAGAGAAAAATTTAAGAAATGCAGCAGATATAGAGCAAAATCAGAGAACTTTCAGTAAAATTAAAACAGTAAGTAACTATGAATTATTTATTGCATTTAAAACTATAAAGTAAACATTCATTTAAAAGATGCAATGCACAATATAACATAAAAATTTATAAAACATTTTTACTTGTTTTCTGACTTGACTGTAATTGATTTTTTAGTGTTTCTTGAATCATTTGAATTTGCTGTGATACAGCTGAAAGCATTCGTTCTTCCAACCTGTTGAATTCATCAAAACAACCCCAAGCACCTACTTGACAAAGACCAACAAAAATTCGGCCCATAGCCTAGAAAAATAAAAGTATTAAGTTTTTGAAACTATTTCAAGAAAAAATCATGTCAAACTACTTATAACAGGAAAATGTTACAATAAAAATAATAAATAAACACCTGAAAATCAAATGTTTCATCGCAGTTGAAGACAAGTACAAAACGACCCAGTTGATGTCCTAAGGCTTTTACAGATTCAGTTTTACCTGTGCCAGCAGGTCCTGAAAAAACAAAATTAATGACATGAATTACACCAAATAACACTATATAAAGTTTATTATGACAATTTAATTTAAAAGTAAAATAGATGTATCACAAAATAAAACTAGTTTTTGTTGGCCACCATAATACTTACCTATCATGGTTATGCATAAAATAAAATATGTTTAAACTATTTATAAAATGCATTACAATTCCAAAATAAAATTTAGAAATATATTTAAGTATTTTTAGTACATAGTAATGCTCTATATTACTGAGTTGCGGGCATTATTTGATTATCCTGTTTCAACAAATTTTATAAATCACTAAACTATTCATAAAGTAAAGAAATTGGCATAATTTTTATTTTAAATAATGAGAAAACAAATTAATAAAAGATTAATAAAAATACAAGTAAAACGTAAAATTAAATATCATTTGATGACATATACACATGCAATGGGTTTAATGTCAAGTGAATGTGACAATGTGAATGTTTATGAAAAACCATTATTGGCATTTAATCTTAAAGTTCAGCAATAGTTTTTTTTAATCGACAGAATAATTAAGTAGCACAGAACTGTGTAAAAGAAACATCCTTATAACTATAAAAATAATAAACATATTAACTAACAGTTTACTGTGTTGGATTAAGCGTCTCATTTCCAATTAAAAAATATATTTTAATTGAAATTTAAATTAAATACAGGGTCATAAAAAATCGAAGACTATGGGAAATACGATTACAAATTCAGTACGACTTGATTATCCCTTCGACCAAATTACTGTTGCCAAATTCTAAGATTAAATGCCAATAATGGTTGATCGCAAATTTCATATACAGTTGACATCAAAAAAGATACACATGTTTTTTACGTCATCAAGTGATTTTTAATTCAATGTTTATTTTTTTTTCTTTATTTAAAATAAAAATTATGATAATAAAATGTTACCTTACAATATTTCAAATAATAATAATAATAATAATAATAATAATTTCAACTGACGTCACAAAACAGTCAAAAATGCATGTTTATATAAAATATCTAAGAGTTTGAATATAAAGCCAATAAAAGGTGACACATTATGTTTAATTAAAACTATCATGTGATGTATACATTCCAATTTTTATTATTTTGTGGATGTTGTAAGATTTGTTTGTTGTTTGTAGAAATTTTTTTCCATGATTTACATTTATGTGATCTAGTTCACATTTTGAGAAAGCATGATAAAGATCTGGGATCTTCTTCTGAAGATGATGCAATAAATTATTTTGCAAAAAAAAAAAGTGTCAATGGTCATGACACAAAACTATTTGCTAAGTGATAAACATGGCACTGTAATATAAAAAATTGTGATAAAAGGATTTCCCATAAGAAAGGAAACTCGTTTGAGAATTCTAAAGTAAATTTTGTTACTGCATTATGATTCATATACAGTTGGTCTGATGAATTGACATCAACAAAATGGGAAAGAAAACAGCTGGATATAAAGGGGAACATGATTGTTGATTAGAACAATTTTATGAAAGAAGTTTGCATGTCCAAACTTTTTTTTTAATTTTCAGAGCAAGTGAAGGTTCAAATAAAATTGTAGAAATTGATGAAAGTCTTTTTACTAAACAAAAAATCATCCAGGTCAAATTCTTCCTCAACAGTGAATGTTTGGTGGACATGTCGATAAACAAACAAGTGTTTCATAGTAAGAGTTTCCAATAGGAATGGTGCTACACTGACGGTAGAAATAAAACAGTATATAGAAAATGGCATTATAATTTATTCAGATTCATGGAAGGCATATAAAACTCAGGAATTAGAAGCTGCAAGCTTTGAGCATTTCAAAGTAAAACACCTATAATTTTGTGACTCCCGACACTGGCATACATACTAAAAATATCTAAAGACTTTGGAGTTCCACTAAATGGAGAAATATAAAATATCACAGAGCAGCAACTATCACAGCAAATTTGCTGATCTGCTGTTCTGTGTCAGCACGTTGATTCATATTTAACTGAATTTATGTGGCGGCAAATTTATAAAAACTATGATTACTTTGTGGCAATTTTTTAATGGTATTAGTCAGTTTTGCCTAGTGCAAAAAGTAATACAAAAAAATTTCAAATTATTTTTTGTTATTTATTACTATTATTATTACTATTTTGCTTCGAGTGCATATTATTGCTTACATTCACTTTAAAATTGAATTTATATATATTTTTTGATTAAATAAAGAACTTTAAATTCCTTACAATCTTTCGTTATCATTAATATTTGTTATACCCCTTTATAAATTCAATTACTACATTTAAAATAGTTACATTTTATTCACAAATAAATACTTTTAAAATATCTGTTTGTTTATGATTTAATTTGAAAATTACGCATTTAAATATGCAAACTATTCTTAATATTATTTTATTTAAAATCATCCGAGTTAATTAAATTTTATATTTTGTTTGTTTATACATCATGAGTTCATACATCATGTCATCATTAAAGTAACCCTATTATTTCATATTTTTTAATTTAAATTCATTAATTTTCCCAACTTAAAATTTCAAAATGGCAACATTCTTACATTTGTATAATTTGGCAAATAGTTTGACAATTTGTATAATTTTGAGAAATTGGTCGATGGAATAATCAAGTAGCATCCAAATATCTTGGAAACTAATTATCTGATCAATATCATTCCTTATACAAATTTTTGTTTTTTTTTTTAAATTTTTTTTTTTAAATTTTTTTTTTTTTTTTTTACATTTTAAGATAAAAAATTTGAAAATTTTTATATACCTTTCATTGGAACGAAATAGTTCGAGAGTCAGAAAAAAATAGTTCCATATAATTTAGGTTACTGATATTCAATGGGCTTCTTCCCATAATAACAAACTAAGTACACACCAAATTTCAAGTCTGTATTATAATTTGTTCAGGAGAAAGAACGTTTACAGACACACAGACGAATGACAATTATTTTTTTTTTCGAAATCTACAGTTTCTGAAATGTGTAAATCCATCAAAAACAAATTCTGATTTTCAAAACAGTTGCAAGATTTACCCTACACTTTGTATGATGGGTAAGTAAAAGAAATTTATATTTTTTAAAATAATTAAAATTGCATTTTAAAATTGAAAAGTCGCTTGTTGATTTTCATTTTAAAGTCTAACATTTATGCCTCATGTTCCTTTACTTGAACAATAATCTCTGGAAAATATTTATATTCTGCTGATCAAGCTCTACTATAATGCAGCCTGATGTCACAACCTATCAGTTTTTAGCTCACAGGCTATCATAGCCTGAGAGCTTATGTGCCCGTCCGTTCTGTATGTATGTGCGTAACGCGATAACTCATGATAAAAATATCGGATCCACTTGAAATTTTGTATGTAGGTATATCCTGACAAGGCGCTTCCCTGATTAGTTTTTGGAGTTCATTCGATATGTATAAGAGGGGGAACGGGGGGCTCATGCCCCCCGTTAGTTGATATAAATGGGATTTTCATGCAGAATTAAGTTTTCGTTCAAAATTTAGATTAGGATCATTCTGATGAGGCGATTCCGTGACTGTTATTAGGTGTTCATTGAATAAGTATAAATAGGGGGACAGGGGTTCTAATGCCCCCCCCCCCTTAATTTATAGAAATGGGATTTTCATGCAGAATTAAGTTTTCGTTCAAAATTTAGATTAGGATCATTCTGATGAGGCGATTCCGTGACCGTTATTAGGTGTTCATTGAATAAGTATAAATAGGGGGAACAGGGGTTCTAATGCCCCCCCCCCCCCCCCCGTTAGTTGATATAAATGGGATTTTCATGCAGAATTAAGTTTTCGTTCAAAATTTAGATTAGGATCATTCTGATGAGGCGATTCCGTGACCGTTATTAGGTGTTCATTGAATAAGTATAAATAGGGGGAACAGGGGTTCTAATGCCCCCCCCCCCCCCCCCCGTTAGTTGATATAAATGGGATTTTCATGCAGAATTAAGTTTTCGTTCAAAATTTAGATTAGGATCATTCTGATGAGGCGATTCCGTGACTGTTATTAGGTGTTCATTGAATAAGTATAAATAGGGGGACAGGGGTTCTAATGCCCCCCCCCCCTTAATTTATAGAAATGGGATTTTCATGCAGAATTAAGTTTTCGTTCAAAATTTAGATTAGGATCATTCTGATGAGGCGATTCCGTGACCGTTATTAGGTGTTCATTGAATAAGTATAAATAGGGGGAACAGGGGTTCTAATGCCCCCCCCCCCCCCCCGTTAGTTGATATAAATGGGATTTTCATGCAGAATTAAGTTTTCGTTTAAAATTTAGATTAGGATCATTCTGATAAGGCGATTCCGTGACTGTTATTAGGTGTTCATTGAATAAATATAAATAGGGGGAACAGGGGCTCTAATCCCCCCCCCCCCCATTAGTTAATATAAATGGGATTTTCATGTAGAATTAAGTTTTCGTTCAAAATTTAGATTAGGATCATTCTGATGAGACGATTCCGTGACTGTTATTAGGTGTTCATTGAATAAGCATAAATAGGGGGAACAGGGGTTCTAATCCCCCCCCCCCCCCCCCCCGTTAGTTGATATAAATGGGATTTTCATGCAGAATTAAGTTTTCGTTCAAAATTTAGATTAGGATCATTCTGATGAGACGATTCCGTGACTGTTATTAGGTGTTCATTGAATAAGTATAAATAGGGGGAACAGGGGCTCTAATGCCCCCCCCCCCCGTTAGTTGATATAAATGGGATTTTCATGCAGAATTAAGTTTTCGTTCAAAATTTAGATTAGGATCATTCTGATGAGACGATTCCGTGACTGTTATTAGGTGTTCATTGAATAAGTATAAATAGGGGGAACAGGGGTTCTAATCCCCCCCCCCCCCCGTTAGTTGATATAAATGGGATTTTCATGCAGAATTAAGTTTTCGTTCAAAATTTAGATTAGGATCATTCTGATGAGACGATTCCGTGACTGTTATTAGGTGTTCATTGAATAAGTATAAATAGGGGGAACAGGGGTTCTAATCCCCCCCCCCCCCCCCCCCGTTAGTTGATATAAATGGGATTTTCATGCAGAATTAAGTTTTCGTTCAAAATTTAGATTAGGATCATTCTGATAAGGCGATTCCGTGACTGTTATTAGGTGTTCATTGAATAAGTATAAATAGGGGGAACAGGGGCTCTAATCCCCCCCCGTTAGTTGATATAAATGGGATTTTCATATAGAATTAAGTTTTCGTTCAAAATTTACATTAGGATCATTCTGATGAGACGATTCCGTGATTGTTATTAGGTGTTCATTGAATAAGTATAAATAGGGGGAACAGGGGTTCTAATCCCCCCCCCCCCCCCCCCGTTAGTTGATATAAATGGGATTTTCATGCAGAATTAAGTTTTTGTTCAAAATTTAGATTAGGATCATTCAGATGAGGCGATTCAGTGACTGTTATTAGGTGTTCATTGTATAAGTATAAATAGGGGGAACAGGGGTTCTAATGCCCCCCCCCCCTTAATTTATATAAATGGGTTTTTCAAGCAGAATTTTCAGATTTCGTTCAAATCTCTGAATAGTTTTGGAAGTTTAATGGTTAAGTATAAAAAAGGGGGATAACTCCTTTTAAATTATATAAATGCTAAATGGGTTTTTATTAAGAATTATCTAATTTGCTCTGAATTTTGGATATAGATTTTTTATATGATAAAGCATGTCTTTGATAGTATAGGAGGTTCAATGATTAAGTATAAAAAAAGAGGAAAGAAGAGAGCTGTTTCCCTTTCTTAATTTTTTAACGGAATTAACCCTTGAAAATATAAGGCTTTAATGTACAATTAGTATTTGTAGCCTGTGAGCTCAATGCCATCAGTTTAACTGGGCAGTATTCTTTATTTTTAATGTAGATGATGTCATCTGCTACATAGACTTTGTCAGTAGTGTTGACATGAAGATAAGTATGTTAGAAAAGAAATTATGAGAATTTCCATTCACGTTTTTGAAAGATCTAAGAACAAACTGTTATGCTTTAAAGCCTATACTTGAATTTTTTCATTTCTCTAAAAGTTGGGTTATTGAGGCATAACAAAAATACACAGATATTTTTAACCATATTGCCTTATTATTATGTACTTTGTTTAATATTCACTTTTTTGGAAAAGAGAATGATGCATAACTTGGAAAGGAATAGGATTCGTAAAACACATTAAAATTTTCTACCTAATAAATGTAAATTTTATGCACAGGTTCCAAAACATCCAACATAAAGGTCATATTAAATTAACATAAATTAAATTTAGGACATCAAATAATTACAAGAAAGGACTCATATCTATCTGCCTATTAAACTATCATCAATAATAAACTAGTTGGGTATGCCAATCCGAAAACTTTCTTCTATCTCATACATATATTTTAATATTTAAAAAAAAAATAGTTACTCATTTTAAAGCTTTAATAATTTTAATTCAATACCATACCAACTTTGATTTTCATCTTAAATTTCTGCTTCAATCAATTAATCGGAGTAAAAATGAATTTCCGTCTCTGCACGAGCCGATGGACAACAGAATGATAGGCAGATTTTTTTTTTTTAATTCAGGGAGGACTTACTTGCCTTACCAAAAAATAATCATATGCAAAAAATTTAGTACAGTTCTAGAACTAACTTCATTTAAGTGATGCAATATTGAAAATGGCATAAAATTCGCTATTGCAGGACCTCCTTCCGGCGGATTTTTTTTCAGATTCAGGGCAATCCAACTAGCACCAACCATACCAATCCAACCATACACTTACACAAAAAAATTCGTTCAATTTGATGCATAACTTCATGTACTTTTGGTTGGTACAATATTGAAAATGGCACAAAAATCGCGATTGCAGTGCCCCCTTCTGACAGATTTTTTTCAAATTCAGGGAGGACCAACTAGCCATAGTCATACACTTACACGAAAAATTTGGTTCAATTTGATGCATAACTTCATATACTTTTAATTGGTACAATATTGAAAATAGCACAAAACTCGCGATTGCAGCACCCCCTTGTGGCAGAATATTTTAAAACTGAAGGAAGACCTGCTTGCCACAGCCAAAAACATTCACAAAAAATTTGGTTCAATTCTATGCATAACTTCATACACTTTTTGATGGTAGAATGGCAACATACACACATACAGACATTTTGTAAAAACATGTTTTTTGGAATATCTGACCCCTAAAACGTGTAAATTCGTCGAAAACCGGAAGTCGAAAAAATATCGATTACAATACTTTCTTCTGTTGAAGATAGAAGAAAGTAAAAAATATATGAAGGTACTATGCATTAGTTCATTATTAAAAAAATATTGTCTTATATATTCAAAAAATGCACTCTGTTAATTTTAGATTAAAAAATGTATTTTTTTTTTTTTTCAATCCAGGACAAAAAAATGATGAACAGAATGCATGAAATTTGTCGAAAAATTGTCTTACCAAAAGGTGATCCACCAAGTCGTGCTTCAAGGGCTTGAGTCATAGTTAGATAACATCTGTCTGTTAAAGGTGTTTGAACAAGTTTTTCTTGAACACCCAAGTATTCAAATCCATAATTGAATTTTGCATTTGCCATATGGATAGAAAGTTGTTGTAGAACATCAGATTGACGTGGATCAAAATAGAATCTCATGCGACTCAACCACTCAAAGGATTTAGGATTAGCAACTTTGTTCTTGATGAGTAGACGAGTGACATCTCTCTTATGCACAAATTCAGTAATCTAAGTTTAAAAATAGTTATAAATAGTTACACATACCTTAATTTATTAAGTTTAAAAAATAGTTACACATTATTTAATGCATTATTTTTATACTTTATATATTGAAATTTAAGTCAGCTATAGGCAAATCCATATTTATAAATTATATCTTTTAAATATTTCAAATTGAATAGATTATAAAGAGAAGGACAATGCAGAAATACATTTCAATTTTAAATGGAAGCTTTTCTTAGATTTATAAATGCTCTTTTTAAAATGCATAAATTAAAAATTCAAAGATATCAAATTTATAATTATTTTATTATGTAAACACTTAATGTTTTAAAGAAAAATGTTTCATTTTTAAATTTACTCTGTGTATTAATGTATTCATTCAAAAGTAAAAACAATTTTTTTAAATAAAAGAACAACCTAGAGAATATGTTGTTTTAAATTTCTTAAATAAAAAATTCCTAGGTGTCCATAAGCAACTTTCTATTATTAAAAGTGGGAAAAAATACGAGAATAACAATTTAGAAAGACAAGTTCTGGAAAAATTCTGCCTTATTGGCACACTTTCTGTATGTGTCAAAATACTCAAGATTAATAAATACTTTTTAATTTAAAATTACTTCTAGATTTTAATCACTTTAACCTCAACATTCATGCTTCACATCCAATGTATCACTAAACTTACATTTATCCTCTGTTACAAACATACTACATACACAATTATATACAATAGTGCTTTTAAATAAAAGTAAGCATAAGCAATAGTGACCATTGTGCCATTAATAAAAGAATGTTTCATAATCCTGATTCAACTTAATAAAAAAACATTTATTTGAATTGGCCAAATACTTTCTAAAACAGTATTTTTTCACAAATGAAAATAATATCTACTCTTTCAGTTAATGCATATATGTAAATGGACAAGAAAATAAAACTTTATAAAATTGAAATTAATAATATGGGATTCTTTTTCTAACTTTAAAATCTAGTACTCAAAACTTAATTTCTCCTAACATAACTTTGGGAATAATAAATGCTGGAATAAGAAACAATTTTCAAAATTTAAGATTAAAGGAAAAAAAAAAAAAAACTGAAGTAAAATAGATTTTTTTTTTTTAAGCATCCGATGCTATTTCTTTCAGACAAGCTAAAAATGTCGTGTCATCAGCCCTGAATTTTCTACTGAACCGATTTTGATAATTATTTTTTTAAATGAAAGCTATTTATTTGTAGTTGTGCCCATTTTAGCTATTTTTTAATTTATTTCCATTTTTATATTTTATTTTTAATTTTAAATGCTTTTTTACGGTATTTCTTCAAAATGGTGGCAACTTAGTTCAGCTTTCTCTCGATAATAAAAATTTATTTTCCATTATTACTTTCCACAAGTCAGAAACTTTATTTCATCAGTGAACATGTCCTCGCATTTAAAAGAAAAAAGTTAATTGTTTTCGTAAAATTTAACCACAATAAAATGATTGCATATAATTATGCACTAATTGGGGTAAAAAATATATTTACTGAGAAATAATATTAATAATGTAAATAATAATGTAATAATGTAATAACAGAAAATAATTTATGATAAAAATTAATGTCTAAAGCATAGTAAGAAATATTTCAAATGAGGAAAATTATGGCATTCAGCAACCAGATAAAATGAATTTGCAATATTATTACGGACGCCTTTTTCATATTACTAATAACAGTAACTTAAAAAACATTTGAAGAGAAAATGACGTCACTATTTAAAACATCGCATTTTTACTCAGAACGATATTACATTTCAATATTTCTTTTTATTATGAACACCGAGATTGAGATTTTATTTTCAGATGACTTCAGTTAGTGAAAGTAATGTCATAGTAAAAATGAATTTTTTTTTTTTTTTTTTTTTTTTTTTTTAATAAATATTTTTTTTTTTTTTTTTTTTTTTTTTTTTTTTTTTTTTTTAAGTGCATATAAAATAAAATTTTTGAATTTCGCCGGCACTCAGATTACAATTTAACTGAAGATGTGTAAATATTTGCATGCAAAATTGTAACTGTAGAACTTGACATTAAGTTTGGAAATATATTTATTATATATTGATTCAATAATGTAATTACTTTTGCTTTTTTTTTTTTAAAGCCAAATCGATCGGGTCTTTTAAACATTTCATTCGTCGAATTCGACGGGATTCCACTCGTTTTATTGTTAAAATGCATTTCCTTTTTCTAGAGGAGTCTATAAAAAAGCGTTTAAACTAAAGAAAAAAGCCGTTTTTGATGAATCTAGTCAATGAACAAGTAGCACATCAAATTGTATCTCTTTATTATTCCGCAATTCCAAAGTCTCAGAGAGAAATTGCTAATCAACTGGGTATTTCACGTCGTTCTGTTTGCTATTATATTGATAAACACATGAAAAATGAAGTTAGTTCATTGCATTCTACACGAGATTGCCCTTCTAAAAAACCTCTATCGATTTTTTTCCCCCTAATCGGAGGCGAAACTGAATTCTGCAATGGCAGAATCTACATTCAACTTGTTTTTTTTTTTCCCTGTCATCAGTTCTGCAGGAAACCACTATATGGACTGGTCCAGATATGAAATAAGTATAGTGTTACAAAACATCTTAAGTATTATGTTGATAATTTGGGTTTTTCTAAATAAGTAATTAAAAAATAGGTTGCTTTATTCAAATAGTTGTTGTTTACATTTAACTTCAGGATTTTTTTTTTTTTTGGGGGGGGGGGGGGGGGCAGGCAATGGTTACAAATTACTCCATAATATATTTAATATATATTTGTAGTAATCAATAACATTTTGAGAAGGTTTTTTTTTTTTTTTTTTTTTTTTTTTTTTTAATATTTGCTTACTGCATACAGATGTAAAAACTTTTAATTGGATATTTATGAATACTATGTGTGTAAAATTAAAGTTCATAATGTTTCAAAATATCAAAAAACTAATGTGTTAACTAATTTGCAAGATAATTTGGAAAATATGTAATTAAATGTAAAAATATTATTTTTAAAATTTTAAGAGATATTCTGTTAAAAAATATGCAAGATTAACTTATAATTTTATATTTTACGAAACATGTGGTTCTGAGTGTTGATATTATAGTATTCATCCGTGGCAATTGGACTATGTTTTGTAAGAGATTATGCTCCTTTTAAAATCAAAATTTTTCTGAAAAAGCAAGCAACAAAGTGTAAACAAAGTGTAAATTTAGCAACAATTAATAAAATTCTAAAAAGATGCAAACAAGCTACAAATTATAACATTACTTTGTTCAGCGAGCGATCAAACTACTTTTAAAGCTGTTAAAAGAAAATGAGAGGCAGCGAGGGGATGAAAGTGTCGCTGCTCATGGAAATAGGACTTTTTGGTGGATAACAATGTGAGTGTGATGGTGGAAAGGAGGTGTGACGGCAGAAACTGAGGAACTGAAACACTGAGATCAGGTATCTGGCTAATTGGGAGGATTGAGGGAGATTTTCGACAGAAAGGAACTGAAGTCGGGTGAAAAGATGACTGAAAATGTTAAGAAAAGAAATGAAATGCATTTAAGATGCAACATTGAATGGTAATCAGGGTTCATACTCTATCTGAATAACAAATTTTCCTGACTTTTCCAGGCCATATTTCCTACAATTCCCTGACCAACAGTTCACAATGAAAATGAAAATAACTTATACATTTGAAAATAAAAATCAATATCATTTGATATTTAAAATATAACATATTTTATAATGAATTTAAAAAAATTAAATAAAAAAAAAACCCACTAAAATACAATTCAGATGGATACAAAATAACTTTAGTCAAATAGCTAAATTTATACATATTAAACATTCAAATTTTTTTAGCCAGTTCTGCTTATCATATCTTTTTATTTGCATTATTTCAAAAGCAGTTTGTTGTGTAAGCTTAAATTTTTTGCCTTTTAACATTTTAAATTCAGCTACAAATTTTTTTTTTCTTACTTTGTAATTTTCTTGTTTAAATATTCAAAAAATTTGTATAGCTAAAATATCTTTATGTTAAAAATGTAAATTTATCAAAAAATCTATTTGTAAATGAATTTTTTTTTTTTTTTTTTTTTTTTTTTTTTTTACAGACAAACTTTGACACTTCAGAGAATTCTATCACATGATAGCACACACAAAAGAAATTCCCTGACTTTTCCAGATTTTAGGAAAAAAATGTCATTTTCCCTGATTTTTCCATAACTTTTCGAGCGCTTGTCATTTACCCTGACATTTCCCTGTTTTCCAGCAGTGTAGAAACTCTGTATAATATCATAATGCTAAAATTAAATTCAAGGTATACTATACACATTTTCTAGTTATCTGGAGAGTAGACAATTAACATTTTAAATTGCTTTATGTTTTTAGTTATGAAGTTCTTAATGTCTATATTAAATCCATGCTAACTTAAATACACCTGTTATTTAATTTTTTAAATCAATTTCTGTCATATTTTATTTTTTTTTCCCACAGCAGCAATAGATAATTATTTTCCCTTTTTTAAGATTTAGGTTAATTCTTTTGAAATTCTATGCCATAAATTATTGTCTTGTTACTAGATTTATGTTATGGACAGATTTCACTTACATATTCAGTAGATTAATTTTATCTATCATGTGTTAGTGTTTGCCTCACATAAGTTTAGTTACGGCACAACACTAGCTACCTAATGTGAAAAATTAGAAATACGTCATAAAAATAGACTGCACAAGAAAAAAAAAATTGTGTTTTTGCAGGAAAAAAAAAAAAAAAAAAAAAGTTTTCTACAATAAATGAGGGGGGAAAAAAAGGGGGATTGTCACAAAGCAAGTTTTATAAAATTTGAAAAGATAAATCGATAAAAAATAATTTTCATAAAGAAATAGTGAGGTCAAAATTTGGACTAGGTCTCTCTTAAAGAGAGACCTGCTCCAAGGCCTGCCTTCTATTACGCAATATTTTTTACAGATATCCTTACTTATTTCCTTTATAAATTATGCATAGTCAAAACAGCAGTCTATAAGGTCATAAGTTCACTCATAATACATACATCTTCTGACCATGATATTTGAACAGCATAGCACAACAATTTGATACTGAAATACCCCGTGGCAGAATGTGCGTGACACTGTGGCGGGCATTGCAGACTTTTAAGGACATCTACAGACTCAGCGATGACATGGACGTGCTGTAGTGCGTAAATTATGCAAAAAATAGCTCTTTTGAGTCGCGTGGAACGCATAATTTCATCAAAATATCACAGAATAAGCCTAAATTTCCTCCAAAGATCACAAGAAGAAATGCAAATATCATGAAAACATCACAAAAAAGGTTAATTTCTTTTCAAAATCGCGGAAAAATGACAAATTTCGTCAAAAAATCCGGAATAAAGTCTGAATTTCTTTAAAGGATCGCAGCAAAAAAAAAAGGCAATTTTATCATAACATTGCTAAAAACGGCAAATTTTGTTAAAATATCACTTAAAAATGAAAAGTTTCATCAAAAAATCCTGCAAAAAAAAAAAACCCGACAAATTTCATCAAAAAATTGCGAAGAAAAAAAAAAAAAAAAAAAAAAAAAACGTCAAATTTTGTCAAAAAATCCCACAAAAAAAAACCCAGCAGATTTCGTCAAAAGATTGCGAAAAGGCAACTTTTGACAGAAAATAGCAAAAAAATGACAACTTCATCAAAAATCTTTAAAATCTGCAAATTTCATTAAAAATTGCAACCCCCCCTCCCTTCCCCCCTCAAATTTCAACAAAGGATCCCAAAAACTACAAATTTCGTCAGTGGCACAAAAAAAAATGCCAAAAGCAAAAATTTTTTGTTCCCTTTTTTTTTTTTTTTTTTTTTTTTTGTAAATGATTGAAATAATTTACACATACACAAACATACATTTTGCCATAGTTAATTAGCACTACAATAGCTCAAAGAATATATTTATATAGTAGATTTCATCTTGCAGACTATTTTTGAAAATATAAGCGTTGCAGACATTTGAAGATAGTTCTGCCACCGGGCTGAATTAAAATATACCTAGAATTTTTTTTAATTAAAATTAAAACAGACAATTCTTAGCATTTTGTAATTAAAATCAGAAGTTAATAATTAATTATGCAAAACATATAAAATAGAACGAATTCATATAAAACAACTTTTCTAAATTCTCATTGAGAGGCTTCTACTGCATATTTTATTGTACAATTTTATTGTATAATTGTATAATTTTAGTCCACACAAAGTACAAAACAAAATTTTAAAACTTACTAAATGTTCAAGCTTTTTTCTTCGCAGAGGTGGCTGTTCTTGAAGAACTGAATCAGCTAACACATTGAGTGTGGATTCAACAGCAGTCAAAACTTCTTCAAGGGGTTTTAAGTTATTGTCACCAGTACTTGCAATGGCATGAAGAGCACTTTCAACATCTTCTGACCATGATATCTGAGCAGCTAGTACAACAATTTGAGACTGAAATAAAACAAAATATAAACAATAAAAATTAAGGTAAGTTGAATGCTGCTGTTAGCTAGTTAACTACTAAATATGATTAAAAAAAAAAAAACTAATTAAGCTCAATATGAATACATTTATATACAGGATGTTCAAATTACAAATGAATAAAAGACTTAATACCCAACATACAACAAATATAAAACTATTTTTACTTCTTTAATGGAAAAAAAAATCAATTTTAACAATAACAGGAAATGGGATTAAAACATTATTAGAATGTGTGTTTTAATTTACAAGTGAACAAAACCGTGTCAAAATTTAATTTAATTTTTATTTTGCTGAGCCCTCTGTTACATTGAAAATTACACTACTTCATTGTAAACAAGCTCCCTTCTTGAGATGAAAAGATCAAGGTTTTTCTTTTAGTAAAATAAAATCAAACAACTTCATGATAATTTGTCTCAAAGATGATTAAATTTTTATTGATATATGGACAACAACAGTGCATTTGACGTGGTGGTCTCATACAATGGTATGCATAATGACTTGAAATTTTTTTCTGGAGGGGGGGAGGGGGTGTCACCAAAACACTCTAATGTACAACATATATCTGAGGATCTTGTAAACGTTTCTCAACATCTGTGAAAGGCTAAGATCACATAAACAAAAACCATTTCGTTATGTTCACATATGGAATGTGTGTGACAGCAATCAGTGAAACTAAAGTCGGTTTTGTCTGTAACATACTCAAGGAATTAAAGCCGATATGTACAATTTTGAGTGCTTTGCATGATCCCTGAGCAATTTTCAAATATAACCATTGGTTATTTGCCAAAATTCCTTTTGTTCATTTCAGTGTTGCATATTCATTTCTTATATTCTAAAAAATTGTTAAAATGTTGATATGTTTTAATCAAATATTTGGAAAAATCATACTTGATTATTAGGATGTTTTATGTTTTACATCTTTCACAGTATGTAATTAAAATAAATTGCTGTATACCAAAACTCATTAAATTACACACTTCTGATAAAAAAGTGCAATTAATCACTTCATCTGTTTAAATGGAATACTTCAGAAAAGAGTAAAAAAACATGAACAATAAAATAAATAACCAATATAGATATATTAGTTCTAAAATACATAGTATAAAATGTTTTAATAGTTAGTTTAGCAAGTAATAATTACAAATATTAGTTTAACAAGTAAAATTTAACATAATATAGCAAAAATTTATAGAGACTTTAGAAAAGGAAGGTTTTATATATAAAATATGAATAAAAAACAAATTTAAGTACAATATTCTTAGAATTTTTTTAATTTTGCATACAGTTGTTTAAATTTTAATATATATACAAAGTGACCATTTTATTTAAGTGACTTTTCTTCTTCTAATAATTAGGTTTGTAAAACAGTAATAAAAATGTGAAATTTACAATGAAATCAAATATACAAATTAAAATTTATAAAAAATAATTACTTGATAACTGTCAACCCATTTCATATATTCCTTTTGATCAATTTGACCAGCTTTAAATGGACCGATATTAGATACTGCAGATGCTAGAAGAGTTGCTAAAGTCATTCTCATTTCTTTTTCTACGAGAGTGAGCCATTCATTGATTTTTGGATGCTCCTTGATTGAAACTCTGTTAGTGAACACAACCTAATAGAAATAACATAAAACAGTTTTTGAAGAACAAATATAATGCCATAATATAATGCCATTCATCACCAAATGAAAGACTACAATAACCAAAATTATAAAGCAAATAACACAGTGAAATTAATTTTCATCAATTGTAGGCTTTAGGTTGAAATTATCACATTCTCTTTCAGGTGATAATATGTATTTTATTCTGAAGATGGGTTTTACCATATGTTACTTTTATTAAAATCTGAAGTCAAACAGGTTCATTCCACAAAGACTGAATGAAGTCTAAATAAATGTATTTGCATACATTTTAATTATAAAATTGAACACTATTAGAAAATCTGCCAACATTTGAAAATGAAAAATTGCAGCACAAAAAATTAAAATTAATCTGGAGATTGTTTTTCATGTTTCACAGCTATTTTTTGACATTTGTAACATGAATGAGGTTTCAGTCTTTCGATTCAATGTATAGTAAATCATTTCTTTTGAAATTTTTCATACAATTTATGATCTTCTCATTTTACAGAGCTTTTTTGACAAACGTAAAAGGAGACTGGTTCCAATTTTTTAGCCCAGTGCAGTAAATAGATGAAATTTGCAATTATTTTATTATTTTTTTTTTCCATGATCCTTTTACGATATTCAGTTTTTTTCTCCCATGGTCATTTTTCTAAATTTTGTTTAAATCTGCATATTTTACCATGAATTTAGCATTTTTTATCATGATTCCTTGATGACATTCAGCTTTTCTTTCTGTGATCTTTTGATGAAATTTGCGTTTTAATAACTGATCGTTCAATGAAATTTGCATTTCTCTAACTGATCTTTTGGAGAAATTTGGTTTTTTTTCCTGCAATATTTTGATGAAATAAGTATTTTTTACTGTGGTCCTTTCATGAAATTTTCTTCTGCAACCATTTAACGAAATTTAATTTTTTCTACAGAGTCATTTGTCGAAATTTACGATAATTTATCACGACAGATTGGAGAATATTGCAGAAAGTTTGTGCAATCTTTAGATGAAATTTACAAATGCTTTCTGAAATTTTAACAAAATTAACAATTTTATTCAGCAACAAACTGAAAGTAACCAATATTTGTTTCTGTGCTTTTTGATGAAATACAAGGCAATATTTTTTCACGATTGTTTAAGAAATATTTTTTGCAACCAATTCACAAATAGATTTAAGGAAACTTCAAAAGAGAAAAACAATTGCAATCTTCCAATAAACTTTAAAATATACTTGCTGAAGAATTAAGTCTGTGGAAGAATATGCAGGGGGAAATACTGCACAACATTTTTCCTTATGCAAGAGTTTCCATTTGTGTGTGCAAACCATGTAATTCTGCACAATATTTCAAATCCAGTCCCTCAAAGAACTCCCTACCTCCTCAAGAACTCTTAAAATGTCTCATCTGCTTCTAAGGAAGATAAACCCTTTAGAAATATTTATAGACACACGATTCATTCATGGTTACTATACATTAAAAAGATTTTAAGTTCTATTTTTTTTATTCAAGCACAGAATTTTTTTTTCTTCCCCTCTTTGATCATTATTAATACCCGAATTGTTGACTAATGACCAATTTTTTAAAACTTTCGGGACCAAATAGTTTAAAATTTTGGAACTTTCAGAACAGAATCATTCTTGAATAATATACTTCGTGGATTAAAAATCACAACAGGAAAAAGAAATGCATGAATACTATTTGGAAAAAAACGTAGTTTAAGACTGATTTTTGTAGCATCATAGTTTATAGGCCTAAATTATGATTTTTTTCGTAGTAGTTGGCAGTTGTGTATAAAATTTATTTTGAAACTATACTTAACTTTTCATTATTAAACAATTATATCTTAAGTCAAACTGATTCATTTCATGAATTAAATGTTAAATAAAATTAAGCTTTTAATAATAGCTTGATTACAAGAGAAAAGAAAAAAAAAGAAAATTAAGGGATGTTTCATTAAACTTTCATTAAACAGTACATTAAAGCCTTGGCACGTAAAATTTTAAAAACGGTACTAATTCAAAGAAATTTTAATTACTTCTTCTCCTTCCTTAGATGCAATTCCAGTAACAACTGTGTCATCCTCATCTAAGACAATGGCTGCAACACCAGCAAACATTTTCTTGAAATGCTTCTGTAGCCTTGGAATATTTTTGCTATTACCAATAATTTCCAAGAGATCTTCATCACCAACAAAATAAAATCTAAAAAATATTATAAAAGTTTAAACATAATATAACCTTAAAAAAACATCATTCAAGTATTTTAATCTACTTTACAAAGACATTTGATAAATATGACATACATATGACAAAATGAATTGCTTTATAATAATAATATTCCAGATTTCAGGGATGCCACTTGGGCAATAACAAAAAAGAGAAAATATACGTTAAGTAAAAATTGTGACATTTTCCACAACATTTACGTGTTAATTTTGTAAGCGTATTGCTTATAGTAAACTAAATACAGAATAAAATGTATGAAAAATTACTTTTAACTGCCTTTAAAAAATGAAAGTAAACCAAAACACAGGATCACATGATGAAAATTGCTGATTTTATTTTAGGATCATTTGACAAAAATCGCCATTTTATTCCATGATCGTTTGACAAAAATTGCTGCTTTATATAGCGACTGTTTGATGAAAATTGCTGTTTTACTTCGTAATCATTCGATGAAAATCTTTGTTTTATTTTGCCATCGTTTGACGAAAATCGTCCTTTTATTTCACGATTATTCGATAAATATTACTGCTTTATTTATCGATCGCTTGACAAAAATCGCTGCCTTATTTTTTTTATTGTTTGAAAAAAATTCACCGTTATTTTTCGAGATTGTCTGACGGAAATTGTCTTTTTATTTTGCAATTGTTTTCAATTAATTGTCACTTAATTTCATGATCGTTTGATGAAAATCACCATATTATTTCGTGATCATTCAACGAAGATAGACGTCGACACAATAATATACAGTATGTACATTTAATAAAGGTGCATAGTTAAATAATTATTTATATTCATGCACGCATTAATTACTTAAGTAAATTTTTGGCATAATTTATTTTGAGCTTAGAATAAGGCGGTGCCAAAATTTGATTTCGACCTTCAAAACCTGTTTTGGTTGATCCTTATTTACAATGTATGATGCTTACTATAAGCAGGTTATGCAGACTTAATTTTATTTACAATCATCTAAAAATCAGTACTGCTAAGCAGACTTGTATAAAACCCAAAACTTTCTGTGCACATATTGGGTTAAAAACTTTCTGCAAATTATTTTAATGTTTAATAAAATTACGCATTATATTATTTTGTCATGGACAAAACTTGCTTTTATTACACAATTCATGGGTGTAATTCCTGTTTTTTGCATGATACATGAACGTAATTTGCATTTTTTATGTGATTTATAGACGTTACTTGCTTTTTTAATGAGATTCATGGGCGTAATTTGCATTTTTGGAGCTATCTGTTGACGAAATTAGAGTTTTTTGAGCAATTTAAGGATGTAATTCACATTTTTTTATGTGATTCATAAACATAATTCGCTTTTCTTATGCGATTTATTGACATAATTTGCTATTTTTATGCGATTCATGGACATAATTTTCATTTTTTGAGCTTTTTGTTGGCAAAATTCGCATTTTTTGAGTGAACTGTCGACGAAATTTGCGATTTTTGAGTGATTTATAGACATAATTTGCAGTTTTTGAGCGATTTATGAAGTAATTTGCATTTATTATGCACTTTACGACACTAACTCATGTTTTTCACACGAATCATGGACGTAATTTGTATTTTTTACACGATTCGTGGATGTAATTCATGTTTTTTGAGCGATTCATGGCCATAATTCCCTTTTTTTTTTTTTTTTTTGAGCGATTCATGGACGTAATTCGCATTTTTTTTTTTTTTTTTTTTTTTTTTTTTGAGCAATTCATAGATGTAATTCGAGTTTTTTAAGCTATTCATTCATGAAATTTGCGTTCTTTATGAGATTCATTCACGAAATTTGCGTTTTTTTATGCATACCATGCATGAAATTCATGTTTTTTACGCGATTTAATAATGAAATTACTTTTTTTACTCAGTCTTTGGATGAATTTCATGTTTTTTGTGCAGTCCTTTGTCAGAATGTTAATTTTTTACATGATTCTTTGTTTTTATGCGATTTTTTGTCGAAATCCAAGTTTTTTACGCGATTCTTTATCAAAATCTTCATTTTTTACACAATTCTTTGTTGAAATTCACGATTTTTTCAAGGTTTTTTATGAAATTTGCTTTATCAGTAAATAATTCGTACATAAGATTGAAGGAAAACTTTTATTTTTTGGTACTAAAAACAGATTACAAAAATAAAAATGTTTCTTTCCAAAGATTTTCTGCAAAGTCTATAAAATTTTCTGCACACAGCGTGCGCACGTGCGTCTATATTATACAACTCTGCAGCTAAGGTAAGTTTTTCATGATGAAGATTATATAGCTACATCTCAAAAGCATGCCAAATTTTATGTTTGAAGATATCTATATTATAAAGGCCAAACATACCTGTGCGTAACGCATACATCATTTTGCGAATGGCAACACTTTCCCCTGTAATTTCGGTTTTGCAATTTTCGCTACTACAAAATTTTACACTTCTATACATAGCATATTTTTAATTTTTGCATCGCCGCATAGCGAAAAAAATGTACTTTTAAATGCAATTTGTTGGAAAGCTGTATCTCAATTTCTTTTTGAGATATTAATTTTTTTTCTAGTTTTTAGTGCCAATTTTGTAATTGTGGCAACAGAATCATTCCATTTTCTCTTTAAATTGAAAAAAAAAAAAAAAAAAAAAAAATACAATGCACACAATTTTTCTATGCAATTTCTGTTTTGCAATTTTCACTACTGCAAATTTTACATTTCTAAACATCGTACATTTTAAATTTTTACATTGTTGTATAGAGAAGAAAATGTACTTTTAAATACATTTTGTTTGAAAGCTGTATGTCAATTAAATTTTGCAATATTAATTTTTTTAAATAATTTTTAGTACCGATTTTGTAATTGTGGCAACAGAAACACTTCATTTTCTCTTAAAAAAAACTAAATTAAAATGCATATACTATTTTAAAAATTTTGTCTGTTATATAATCCGGTGAATTTCAGTTTCATTTCATTTAATAATTTGGATAATTGAGTTTTATAGTATTTTGTTAATTTTAGCTTAAAATAATATTTCTTTGAGAGTAGACTGACCAATATCAGATCCATTTTTTATTGTAACTAATTTTGTAGATTTATTATAAAACAATGAAACAGTTATTTTTTAAAAATTTTCCTTCATCGAATTTTAAGGGGTTTTACCTTGTTAATATAAAGGTATATTTTGGTTCAATGTTGAAGTTAAAATATGTAATAAGAGGGGTTCTTGCATTATGAGTTTTATTTTAATAGAAAACGCAAGAATAAAAGCATTGTAACATGCAGACATTAGTAATAGAATACTGCTTAAATTAACATATTAGAAGTACAATAGAATAAGATTTTGTAACAACTACAGCAGATTAAGAAGGTTTTTTTTTTTTTTTTTTTTTTTTTTTTTTTTTTTTTTTTTTTTTTCTTTTTTACCCAATTATGTAAAGCAATTTTACAAGAGCTGCTGTACAGTAAGAATGTCTACATTGAAAATTATTTTACTAACCTGGGGAAAGAGGAACGCTCTCTTTCTAAATATTCTCCCAAAGCCTTCTGAATTTTGCCCAACAAGTCAGCTAATCTCTCAAGAGATCTTTGAACACCAGGAATGTTTAGAACATCCATTACTAAAGGTGACTTGGTCACTTTCTTCATTAGTGTCAAAAACTCTGCACTTATGCTACAAAACAGAATATTCATGTTTTAAGGGAAAAAATTATAAAGTTGAAAAATACAATTAAACATATATGAAAAAAAAATATTAAATAAACATTGAGGCAATCATAAGAAAAACAATCATATTGTACAAGGAAAATTGTTAGAATAATTAAAAAAAAAAACATACTATAGTTGAGTTTGTGTCTAATAATTAAATATTAAGTCTTACATAGCATCTGTAATGAAAGCTAAGCCAGAATGAAAATTTACTTTTTAACTACTGAAATACGGTTACACTCAGCAATGTTAAAAAATGTATAGATTACTTTTGGAGAATAGAATTATTTAATTAAATTTCTCACAGATGCAATTTATTTTTAAAAAATAACAACTGATAAGAGATTTCACCAAAAATAATAACAATATCAATGGTGTTATCACTATACTGTAAGATATTTTTGTCACTGACATATCCTAAAATAAAAAATTTTATTAGAATTCAATCAAAAGGTAAAATGCTAAAGTTATATTCTTAATCAAGTTACTGAATACAGAGACTATTCTATTTCCAGTATTTCAAGTAATATTTTATGCATTCAGAAATGAAGATAATGAAACTTTCAAAATTCAGGTTAGTGTACTAGCCAGAGGCATTTGATATTATGAGATAATGGAAGAGCATGTAATAAAGCAAAAATAAAGAGTAAAATTCCTGGGAAACAAAATATAGAATACTATTTGTTACTTTGCATTTACCTCTGAAAACGAGAAGTTTCAACAGGAAGCAATGTCTGAATGTCAGCACTTCCACTGAAGATACCCTCCAAGTAAACCCAACGCCTTTGTACATCAATCCACACATCAAACAGTGCATTAATACGATTTAGTTTCTCTTCCCATGCAAGGGCATCTTCTTCAAACTCCTAAATATGAAATGTAGAGAAAATTTTAAACTTGTTGTGAGTGTTCTTTCCTTTCACTTTTCTTTTCTCATAGCAGGTTTGGTTTATAGACTTAATTAAAAATATGTTTACATTTAAAAGAATAGATTAAACAAACAAATTTGATAAGTAATAATACTGGAGGTCACTTATGAAAAATAATAAAAATTAACATACAAAAATTATACATTAAAAAATAAAGTAAGTATATTAAAGATTAATAAATCAATGCTGATACTTGTTTACAATAAAATATCAAGAGGAATTATAATTGCAGCAAAAAAGGACTCTAAAAAATTACTTAAATGGCTCAAAAGTTACAAAAAAAGAAAATTTAAGCTACATTTATTTCTAACCATATATTTAATTTCTACATACTCTATGTCAGGAATGTGATTAATTCATAATAGTAAAAGATTATGAATAAATATGCAATAAAGTGAAAGTTACTCAAATTCGAATTTTTTACCACAGATCACATCAATAAGGGTGTTAATAGCTATATTTAATTGAATTGCAACAACACAATATTTTTGGAAAGTTTTTAAAAAATACTATATACTTCTATCAATGGCATCTCAAATTTACTCTGCTAGCCAGTTTAAAAGCTACAATTTAATGATGGGCATAATAACTAAATAATTAAAATTATTTACTCTCAGAAATAGAAAACAATTTTAATTTAGTGATTAGGATATTTAATATAAGTAAAGTACAAGCAATAAAAATGCATGAAAATAGAATAATACATAAGCATGAATTTCCTTTATTTCATGCACTTACTTTAATTAAAAGAATAATAATTTAAAAAAAAATACTTGATGTTCTGTATTTTAATGTAGAAATGTAGAATTTGAAAAAACTATACTTTTTTTTTCTTTAGGTTGCTTATTCAAGTTAGCTAGGAGTTATTAACAGCATAAAATAAAAAAGGTTTTCTCAGTTAAATGCATATGTAAAATGTTAAATTATGTACAGAATATTCAATATTGTCATGAAGATACTTAAAATATAAGAATTGTGCTATTTTATGCAGTCCATTTTGCAATTTAAACGTGTTTAAAATACAATAATAATATTCTGATTTAAAAAAAAAGAAAAAAAGGCAGGAAAAAATTAAAACAAGATAAAATGACAAATTCTTATTAAAAAATTCATTGCCAATATATTAAAAGACCCAGCTAGTTTTCAAAAATATGGGGTCAGTTCTGGGCTTAGGAGGCATACTAGGCACAATCTAGGAGTGCCATACATATATACTCAAACTGACCCTGTTGAAATAGGTTATTCAAACAGAATAATATGAAAAAGCATTGACTGATGCTTTTATGTTATGAAATGTTGTTGAACAAAATGCAAGCTCTTGCAAGTCTCTTTTATTGCATATAAGAATAGAAGGGGAAATTTTTGCACAGAGAACTGATATTTTAGGAAGATTTTTATCCTTGACTCTTTACATACATGAAAAATAGACTGTAGAATTTTTTTTCTGTTTTCTTAATTTATTTCTCCTCTCTCATATCGTCTGTGTTTTAGGAATTAGCCACTTTTACCCATTATGTATAAAAGCATGTACAATCAGTGGTCACTTTTAATCATCTTAATTAGTTTTTTTAAAGAAGTGCTGCACCTTTGAAAGGAATGGGCAGCTTTGTTGTTTGTTTTGTATTGTACTTTAAACCATGATTGGAGTCAAGAGTTATTATGTGAAATAATATTGATAGCTCTGCAGGTGAACTACTGCAACAAACATTTCTTATGTCACCATACCATATTTTTTGTTCTAAATCATCTATTTTTCTGTTATCTAGTCACTGCCTTTGTATAATATATTTTACTCATTTATTATTGTTATTTTTCAATTATATATGAAAAACCGTGAATGTGTGTTATACAATTTTTACTTTGCAAAATTTAAATCAAGGATAGTTAAACAAAATCCCATTTTGGAAGCATAAAATAATGAATTTTCATCTTTTTAATTTAAATATTTTATTTAAAAGAACTGTAGTTGTTATTTCTTTATTTATATCAGACACTTATCAAGAAAATTTTACATTAAAATTTATTTATTTCCTTATACGAAAAATTAATAGACCATATTAATATGTTCAACTTACATTGAAACAAGTTATAATTATTTCAATAAAACTATTTCAAAAATGATGCTAAAACCCTATAAAATTTTGTACAATGTACATTATCTATATCTTCTTCAAATTAATCACTTCGATAATCCAAAATTAATATTACTTTTGTTTAACGCTATTAATTTTGAAAGAAAGGTAGTGACTAAGCTTTTGTTTATAAAGTTTCTCTGTTTTGCAAATAGATACTTAAATGTGCACTGCTGATTAATCTTTTTTATGCATGTTTCAAGCTGTACCAGATACTTACCTCAATGTATACTGTTGTTCTTTTTTTTCTTTCTTGCATGCCAAGAACATTAGTCATGTTTTCTTGGTGATATTGTGTTGTTAGCTTGTTAATAATGATTTGTGATATTTATTAAGCTTTATTGTTGCAGCTTTGTTGGCTTTATTTTATTTTTATCATTCTTATTCATATTCTGTATATTCCCTTTTCTTTACATTTGTACAATTGCTTTGAGCAAATATATATATATATATATACTTAGGCTATTTTTCTTTCTTTACTGTGATTTTGATTATTATCTTATGGTGGGACTTATTTTATTATCTTAAATGAGTGAGATTTAGTGTTCCTATTATCTTGCATTTTCCATTATTGTTAATTATACTGTTTTCTCTAGCTTTTTTTTCACTTTGCTCTTTGATTGTTAAATTAGATTTATCTATTAACTTGCATAATGCAATATACATGTGTTTTAGAGTAACATAGCTTTGTTTCCATAACATGCAGGTTATTCCAATCATAAAATTTTAGTGTATTCAACTTGACCATTTCAGATTTCAATGAAATCCACAGGAACTACTCTATCTAATGATTTATATGAGAATATATTGCCATATATTTTTAAATATCACTTGGTTTTCATGTATTAATTTCTAAAATATTTTTATGTAGCTTCTTTTGGTTTGTTTAAGTTATTTCGATCTCAAATTTTTGCAACTTATATCAGGCAAAGAAAGAGCCATGTGACCTATCATTTGAAAAAGAATTTCAAAAGATTTAATATACAACTTGATAAAAAAAAAAAAAAAAAAAAAAAAAAAAAAAATTCCAAAATCAAATTTATGTAAATATTTGAGATTTTAAATACACTAAGCAATCATGAAAGTTATAAAGTAGAATTTCAGTGGAATTAGAGGTTGCAAAAAAAGAAAACTTGTTTTATGTGCTGCAAAAATTAGTTGTAGCGATGTAGCTTTAACTGATATTTAAAACAAAGATATTTAAATAAATTTTTTCTTTTTCTATATCTCCACATCCCATTGAGATCCCATTTTACAACATTCAGGGTTTAAAGTTTATCTTTAGAATATTTCAAAAACATATGCTTACCAAGCATAACCAAGTTGCATATCACATTAAACCTTATGAAATTACCTTCCAAACGAGGACCCATACAACATTCGAGGCTTTACTAAAGTTTATAAACAAATTATGCAAGGCATAAATTAAAGAAGAAAAATTAAAACTATTAAAATTTCTTAATTAAAATTAAATGTTGTGGGATGTTAAAATATCCAATATTTGTCGAGTGCATGAAAATACAATGAGATTATATATATATATATGTGTGTGTGTGTGTAAATACATTTTCATTGTTATCCTTAAGAACTATTTCTGAATGTTTCAATGAAATTTGAAATGGTCGCATTGAATGCAGTAATGTGCATAATGAATAATTTTAATATTCAAATGAATCATTTCGGCATGCAATTCGATTATCCTATTAAAAACATTTTATAAATAATGTTTGATGCCATATATTAGAAAGGCTAGTCAAATTTGATGAATGTGAATATTTCAATATTTAAAAATTTTTATTTGTAAAAACTTCTGCTTGAGTGCCTTATAAACTCTAACCATAGAAGAGATTATATTTTTGCCCTCAAATTTGTGCCACTTTTGGTTAAGTTTCCATTGTAGTATGTAGTGCCATATCTGAAATATTGTCTTATTTTAAACTAAAATATTCTTTACTTTTTTTTTTTTTTCTTGGATCAAAGTGATGTAAAATGTTCCTAAATTCAGTTTCTCTTTATTTTTAACTAAGGGCAAAAATTAATATATCTTGGGATAAATTTTAAAATTTTAATCTGAACTACTTGATATAATCTTTCAACATAAATATTTAAAAAGTATCTGGTGTATGTTTATGTAAAAGTAGTGCTGAGTCTTTATTATTTCTTTTTTTATTTTAACCTGACTTTATATTTAGTAACTTCTTTCCATAATGTCTTCCGATATTAGTTTTATATTTTAAAACTTTTGTATGCTATTATAAACTAAAACAAACATGGAATATATTTTCAAATTTTAGCTATGAAAGATGTTGGTAAAAGTGTGATCAAATTGAGATATCTGTGATAAAATTTGTGTATTTTAAAGTATTACATTATCTTTGAAATGTGAGATTTAAAAGTCAAAATGTAGAGATTTTTTAAATTAGAAGGATTATTCTTATAACGTGTGTAATATTTTCATAGTTAGAATTTAGATAAATTATTTTATTAGATAGAAATTTTATTTTTATGCATTGTTTTGTAACAGAATATTTGAAATTACAGAAAATGAGTTTTAAACTTCTGTCATTACTTTATACTGATCAACATTTCTCATGTATGATTTTTTTTTTTTTTTTTTTTTTTTTTTTTTAATGTATAAGTAGCGATTTGAGTTTAAATTTGTTTATTATTTTAGTAATATAATTTTTATTCTTTGTAAAACTAATAGTATCGGTCTTTTGTGTCCATCAGATGAACAATTTGGTAAAGTAAAGCTTTAGTTTTCAAAAAAAGGTCAGCAAAAAAAAAAAAAAAAAGATGTACCCAGAAAGCTGTTTGTCAAATTAAAGTGATATATATTTTGACAGAATTCTACATAATTTTATAATTAATCATGTAAAATATTTGTTCCATTAACTAATAGTGTTTGTAACAATAATTAAAATACATTTTAATGTTTCTTTATCACATTATTTATTTGCATTTTAACTACTATACTTCATTATCTTCTTGAAATAATATATGTATATATTAGTATAAAAAGGGAAATCTCACTTTTCCTAAAAATACTCTTTAATTCAAGCAATTTTCAAGTTTTAACTAATACAAATTAAATTCATTTAAAAGTTATTACATTTTCTATGGTTGTATTGCTTTGAATATATATATTTAAAAACTTGAAACACTACTTATCTTTTTTATTTAATTTTATCAGTTTTAAATGAACAAGGAATTATAACTTATAAGCTAAAATATAACGATTGTTTATATATGCATACTCATATACATATATATGTATAAAGAAGAAATTATTCAAAAAATAAAAAATATATATTAAAAAATTTTTTTTTAGAGATTTGCTATAGTGTTTATATTTGACCAATACTAGTGAAATTTTCAATATGATGTGGACAGCAAAATATGCTTTAAAAAAAAAAAAAAACTAACCGACTTCAAAAAAAGAATCAAGCTTGGTGACAACTTGGTGCTAACGCATATGAATACATAGTTTTAATATGATTTGAAAACACTTGCAACAATGAAAGATGATTTGTGACAAATCATTATTTTTTTTATTAAATTCATATTTTTTCATTAAAAAAAATTCCAATCATCAGAATTTAATGAAATTAAAATTGGACCACATGGGTATCTTATACATTCAGAAAAAAAAAAAAAAAGAATTATCAAAATTGGTTCATATTTAAAGAATTTATGAGTGAACAAGAAATACATACAAGTCGAAATCATAATCTCCTTGAAGTCTGTTAAAAATAGTTTTAATTCAGGAAAATAAAAATAAGTTTTAAATATCTTGCATGCATGTAAAAATGTAGTAAATTTTAATCTTTTTTTTTTAAAAAAAAAAAAAGGTGGACAAAAAAAAAAAAAAAAAAGAAAAATGAAAATTTGCAAGCTAATATAAGTTTTGATGAATGGAATGACAAAATATTTTAAAAGAAGAATTTATCATAATTAAAGAACATTTAAGCAATGAAATTTAAAATAGATGCATCACAGATAAAAATCAAATAGCTGTTTTTTATGTAGCATTTATAGGACAATTTTAAATTCAGTAAGCATTTAAGTTACAGTATTAAAAAATAAAACAAACCTTATAGTAAGGAGAGAGCTTCATAGCTGCCACAGA
The DNA here is from genome assembly GCA_964019185.1 of Maratus speculifer. NCBI lineage: Eukaryota > Metazoa > Arthropoda > Arachnida > Araneae > Salticidae > Maratus > Maratus speculifer. Next base: position 253,054,091 of record OZ025298.1, read on the forward strand.
ATTGATATGTTCTTTTACTTTTGTGAATAGATCATCCCATCCTTTGATAAGACGACATTTGTTTTGATAACTTACTAAATCCAATTCATAGTTTTGCCAAGCCTCTCGCACCTAAAATGATTAAAAATTTAATTCAATGAAAAACTCTGTTCTATTAATAGAATTGAATAATTTCCTGTAACTACATAAGTTAGTGCCTATTTCCCCTTCCTTTTGCTTCAAAATTATGAACAAAACTTTAAGGGTTTCCAAAAGCTAATAGTACTGATGGTAATAAATGAAGCATAATATTGCTAAATATTGCACGATAAAGTAAACTATTGTATGGCAATAACAGATTACCATACTCTCTTTTCTTACAATTCCAAATAAAATCAAACAGATCAATATTACAAGCTTATCACAGAATGAGAAAATGGAAGTTCTATCATCTTGGCACTCGAATTGAATTAAATAAAATAGGAAATAAGTTCATTCTTAGCATCAGTTTTGAGTTGGACAATACTAATATTCATTACGTTAAATATTTTTGATAAGCCACCTACTTACAGTCAACTGACAAGACAATGCTCGAATAATTAAATTTCATGTATTACTATATTCAAACACAAATCATAACAAAATAAATTTCACCAATACTTAAGTTTTCTTTTTACATTTCATATTAGCCATGGAGTAACATTAAGAAGCCAGATAGCATAAATGGTGTGCTCAATTTTTCTTAGCTGTATACATAAATGCATTCAGATGATTAACATTTAAAAAAATAAATAAGAACACAGTTATGCTAGACTTTATCAGCATAGAAACACTTAAACAAAACAACTGGAAATGCCAATGCATTCTTCATAAGGTTTTTATGGTTCGTAAAATTTGGAAATGAAATTTGGAATCTTTGCAAAAGAATTATCACACCTTAGCCATTATACAGCATTGAAAATCCATATAAATTCAAATATAGAAACAGCCTCAAAACATGCTGCTACATGTAGATTGTTAGAAGTAAGTTTTTCCTCTTTATTCATATTTCTTGACAGTTTGTTTTGACTGTTTATTTTCTGTAGATGCATACAACGAGGTTGGGAGGGAGAAGGAATGATATTTTATTTGCCCGGCAGCAAAAAGGGAAAGCTTACATTTCAATAGAAAATTCTGCAATAATGTTTTGAGGGGTGGGAGATTAAATAAATTAGTATTTTTATTACAAAATATAAAACATTAGGGATAAGCTCTCTTTTATGAAATATTTTGGATGCATCTGTTAGGCATTGTTTTTATTTATCGAAATTTTAATCATCATTTTAAAGAAAAAATTAACAGATGGCTATTTCAAAAAACGTAATTATTAAATTATTCAAAAGTCAAATATTCTTTTATATTACATCTTAAATTACAATAATCTTATTAATGTATCCATTAAAGTTAAAGTTTATTTGTTACTTAATCAATGTAAACATCGTATCGTTTTGAAATCGCTAAATAAAAAAAATAGCAATTTACCAAAAATATTTTTCAAAATTATTTAATATTAATTATTTACTCTTGAAATTATAATAAATCGGCTTTTATTTTAAATCTAAATCACTCTAATGTAATTTTTCAGCATTTTAAACAGTTACTTGACCAATTATGCAATTTTGAAAAGTGACAATATTTTAGTGTTTTTGAATCATGTGGGCTTCAGTATTTCGCTGCAGCGTGTAGCCATCTTTGTTTGCCATTTCTTCCTGCCTCAAAACTACATCCAGGCTACGAGTAAGCATCCATTTTAGGCATGACATGAATCATCTTCAGTCGAGAATCTTCGAGATCTTTCGGGATATTTCGAGCTAGCGAGATTGGCGGCAAAAGACTATCGCTAATTGGCTGGTGAGGGCATGTCTCTGAGCGGGAGTTCAGAATCGCTGTCTGTTCGAAAGAGAATTTCAGTTCCTCTGGTGAAGATAAGAAGCGTGATCAGGTGGCCGGGCTTCGACCTGGTCGGCCTTTGTGTTTTTTGGAATGAGGATCGGTGGATCGTTTCTCCTCAGATGAATTACAAAAACATCGCTTTTTATTTTTTTAAGATTAGACACCTCCAGCCCCCTTTATCCAACATCTTGATGAAATTCATCGTAATTAAAAGATTCTGTAGGTTTCCTAGCAACAGCACCTAGTGATGCTCTGAGAGTGGCTACTCTTTGAGATACTCATCTTCGAACTTTCACATGTGCTCAAAGATTGATTTTTTCCACCTTTCATCAGATATTACTTTAGTGCTCACCGTAAATATTGTGCAACAGGTTCGGAACAACGCTGCACCGGTCGGCGTCCACATAGAAGGCGAGGAGGAACTGTGATTCATCTTTCACCAATATTGTTCTGGAGAACTTTGTGCTAGTTCAGAAACAAAAGACACATCTCATCAGAGTACGCAGTGACAAGCATAAAATAGACATTAAGAACTGAACACCCATTTCCACCATCTGCTTTTTTTTAGTGAAATGCTTCAACTTAAAATTTATAAGAAAAATAATTTCTAATTTGTTCGGCTCCTGTGCCAATGAGGTGACGTAATCAAAATTGCTATTGTATCAATTTTTGTATAGGTCTGGCCAGACTCTGAATTCAATTATATTACATAATAAATATTAGATTAATAGAAGTGAGTTGCCTTCATTGTGTACATCAACTTTGGAGTGAGTGTTTATACCTTATTTTTACTTTTCAGCTTTTCTTCATCACTTCAGAAAATTATTTATTTTAAGGATTTCACAGTGCTCTGCTATGGCCACTAAACATTGTGGTAAAATTTTGTTTGGGGAATTCTCTTTCCGGCAATGCAACGATTGATTTTAATCTCAGTGAATTTTACTGAAGTTTTTTGCAGCTTTAGTGATGCTAGGAAAGTGATTCCCCAAACAAAGTGTAGCAGCATCTAGCAAAAAATGAGGAACAAATTGCCTTTGCTATCATGATGCTTCAACTTTTTTTTTATTTTGATGAACTCCATTCTTCAAAAACAGATTTTTTATGCACTTTAGTTACATTTAAAAAAGTTGGTGAGATAATAATCAGGGCTCCCAACACATTTTAGTTCGCAAAAAGGGGGAAAGGGGACCATTTTTCTTTAAAAAGGGGACTTTGGGGGACCATTTTTTTTTAAAAAGGGGACTTTGGGGGACCATTTTTTTTAAAAAGGGGGACTTTGGGGGACCATTTTTTTTTAAAAAAAGGGGACTTTGAGGGACCATTTTTTTTTAAAAAAAGGGGACTTTGGGGGGAATTTTTTTTTTTAAAAAGGGGGGTCTTGGGGGACCATTTATTTTTCATTAAAAATGAATCCATCTGCTACATAGAATTACTAAATATGTTAGCAATTTTTTTTGTTTGTTTGTTTGCTTTTTGCCAAAATTGCCTTTTTTTTTTGCAAATCTTTTGACGAAATCTTCCATTTTATCGCGATTTTTTTTTATGAAAGTTGTCATTTTTCGTGATCTTTTTTGTGAAATTTGCCGTTTTTCGCGAAACTTTTGACAAAATTTTCCGTTTTATCGTGATTTTTGGACAAAATTTTTCGTTTTTCATGATCTTTTAAGGAAATCTGCCATTTTTTCGGAATTTTGTGACAAAATTAGCCATTTTTTCACGAATCATGCCGGAAATTATTCGTCATTTCGCGATTTTTTAATGAAATTTATAGTTTTTTCGCGATTCTTTGACGAAATTACGCGTTCCGTCGGGCGCGTAAGAGCTATTTTTTTGCGTTCCGTCGCCGATTTTTTGCGTAATTTACGCCTATAGCGCGTCCGCATCATCGCTGAAGATCTCCATTTTTTCTAATGTGAGGCAAGAAGGGTGCTATTTTTCAAACTAAAGGCCAGGAGGGGCGGCGCGCCCCCCTGAAACCCTCTGAATAAAGAATGAAATGTTAAGTTTTTTATTTCTTTTTTAATTAATTATTATTATGAAATTTGAAAATAAAATAAGAAAAAAACATAGACTTGATTTGGATGGGAAAGAATTAAAAATCTTTAAAATATATTTTTCAGAAGTGTAAATAAACAAAGTAAATTTATACAAACAATAGTAAAACTATATAAAAAAATTTTTAAGCGCATTTTTAAGATATATATATTACATGCTATATTTACTTATTATTTTTTATTTTTTTCATTCAGTTCCGAAAATTAAAAAATAGCTATCAGTCCAAAAAATCGGACATAAAAAATCCCCAGAGAAAAAAAAATAATAATAATCTGGAAAAGTAAACAAACTTCTTAACATATAATCTTAATACATTTTAAATTTGAGTGAAATCGCATAGTTATATCACATATTCTTTATCTGAAAAAAATTTACTGCCATTTCTAGAGTTTCTTGAAGGGGCGAGGAGCGTTCTTTGCGATAAGGTGTAAAACTGCATGATTCTTCTGACAATATATATATATATATATATATATATATATATAGAGAGAGAGAGAGAGAGAGAGAGAGAGAGAGAGAGAGAGAGAGAGAGAGAAACAGTGTGTTTTATCAATCAAAATATCAAAAATTTCGATAAATAATCGCCTTCCCCCCACCAAAAAAAAAAAAAAAACAACAACAATAATAATAATCGCAAAAAAAATTGCTAATTCTGTTAAAAGGCCTTGAACTGAAAGGGGAGGGGGGACAAATTTTGCAAAAAATTGTAAAAAGGAAAAAAAAAAAAACGGGAATTTCAGGATTTTAAAGAAACAAAACAAACATATCAACCTCGTCAAATGTGCGCGTTAAGGTTAAAGGGCAATGTGCCACTAGATTGATCATTCTTTTGGAGAAAGAGCAGGTGTTAATAGAGTGATTATCAAGTGTGTTTATCTTTTACTTCAATCAAAAGAAAACCAAGTTTCATGTTTGCTTCTTTTGTTATAAATATGTACTTGAGTGATTTTATTAGAATTAAAATATATGAAGCTTCGAGTCATAAACATATCACGTCAACTCCTCCCCCCCCCCCTTTTTTTTTACTTTCCAGTTTTTTTAATAATTAAAATCTTTAATTAACCGTCAATCATTATGTAAAATGACACCAGAATACATCGATATACATAATGTCTAGTTAGTTAAAAGAATTTAACTGCATTTGATAAAATTTAAAGTTAATAAAATTGAAATTGACAAAATGTCCGGATTTTAGAGATTTCCGGAATTTGAATGCCCGGAGTTTTGAGTTTCAAATGCACAGAACAAAGTCTTAAGGACCCTATCCTCGCTCGAGGAAACGCTCGCGAGCTAATGCTATTCCTATGGGGAAGCATTTTTCTAATAACTCTTTCGCATTTTAACATTTTTGAGTAATTTTTCTGCATTGGATAGCTGAGATGCATGCCGACAGCGCACCTTTCTTACTTTTTCGATTTTGGTTGCAGATATTTTTTTAAAAAGTACTTTCAGTTTCGAAAAGGTTTTGAAAATGAAACTAACTTTGTAAAAAATATCTGCAACCAAAATCGAAAAAGTAAAAAAGGTGCGCTGTCGGAATGCACCTCAGCTATCCAATGCAAAAAAATTATTCAAAAATGTCAAAATGCGAAAGAGTTATTAGAAAAATTCTTCCCCATAGGAATAACATTAGCTTGCGAGCGTTTCCTCGAGCAAGGACAGGGGCCTAATCAAACAAAGTCCGGACGTTTCGCCAATTATTTGTATTATTATTTTTTTTAAATATACATTAAAAAAAAACATTTTAAATTAGGAATTTTTAAAACCGGATCTAAAACTTCTCTACTCTTAAAATTATTTTAAAAGAATAAAGATATTCATACTTTTTTCATACCACATGTCTGCTTTCGGCAAAATGATCTAACGATCTGTTCTTCCGTAATGCCCGCGATCCAGTGTTGAATTCATGTGTGTGTGTGTGTGGGGGGGGGGGGGGGGGGGGCTTTCCTGTTCAGAACAATGAAATTTCCCCACTGGCAGATTTGAGTTTATGTTTTGAATAGTCAAAAAGTACAAGCCACCCTCCCCCCAGAGTCGCAGAAATTCCGACAAAAAAGTCTGAATTCAACATTGCGCGACACCCGCATCAATGCGGCTGTGATGATTCACAACTATTATTTTTGTCTTTTTTAACTATTCAAATTTTATTCTTTTAAATATATAAAAGACTCCGTTAATGTGTTAACAAATGTACTTTGCTTAAGTGCAGAAAAAAAAGAAAATCTTTTAAGTTAGTTGAAAGCAAACAAAACAAGAAATGGAATAAAAAACCAACTCTCCCCCTCCCCCCTTCCCCCAATTACAGCTTTTTTTTTTTTTATCCATATTTTCTAAATAAATTGACAGATTTCTTTCAAATTTTCAACAAGTTGTAATAATAGTAAATTAGGTAGTTTAAAATTTTTTTATTAAAATATAACAAGTTAATAAAAAGTTACAACGCCTGCTGAAAATGCCCAATTAACAGAAGCTGGCAAGAAAAAAGTAACCATTTGTGATTTGTTTTCGTTTTTTTTTTTTTTTTTTTTTTCCCCCCACCTCATTAAGTGAAATCCGAAGTCGAATGTTAACGCAATCGGATCATTTTCTTCAGGTGGGTAATATGTTTTGCCATGCAAAGTAATAATGGATAGATTTATTATTTCTTTTTAGCTAACGATTTAGGGAGGGGAAAAAGAAAAAAAAAACCTACAGGACAGAAACTGAAGTCCGTTTATAGAATAAAAGAGAAAGGTTATCGTTGAAAAATCGAAATTGATGAAGCAGCGTAAAATAACTGCCATGTTCGGTGTAAAATGCACAAAGAAAAATTAAGTTTGTTATCTAAAATTTGAGGCATTGGCTATTTTTTTTATTTACTTTATATATATAAACCCTGAAATACCTACTTTCGTTTTTATTATTTTTAAGTGTTATCTTTTTGATTGGTTGCCGAGTTTAAAACCTAATAGCAGACAGCTATAACTTAGCGAACATTCCATTTTTTGAGAGAAAATGTGAATGTTTTTCCACACCCCCTAAAGAAAAACAGATAAACGCAACTCCAGTGTTTGTTTTTTCCCCCCCCAGATAGGAGAAAATCAAAATAACTCTGCAAGCAATGTATCTTTAAAAGTTTAATTTACTACTCTTATGGAATTATTATAGTTAGAAATTTTTTTTTTAATCTTAAAAAGAATAAAAACGGACTTTCGCGAAAGTAAAATAGTTATTTCGCAAAAATTAAAAAGGTATCCCTTTGTCTCTCTCCAGAGGGGTACCTATATCTTACGATGCAAATATGGAAAGTGCGATCGGCATAGTTTATTTAAGGAATATGCCTGTCAAATTACAATATTTAGTATAATTTATTAAATAAAGAAAAACAATACCTACTTTGATCACGCTTTCTCTTCTTTTTTTTTTTTTTTTTTCAAAAAATTTTTTTTCTCTTCCATCAGCAATAAGAATCTATGCGACTAATTAATCCAATTGCAGCCTATTGTTACTGAAATAAGTGCTTAAAAAAGTAAAAGCACCTGCGAACGGGTCACGTGAACACATTGGGATGAAACGGTAACGATTCCAATAACAAGAAAAGGGGGATTAATGAAACCACAATATGATGAGTGGCCGGTTCCATTTGACTTCAAAACGCTAATTGATTGCTTACTAGGGAGGGGGGTGGAAATGTCCTTTACTTTATTTTCAAGCCTTAAAGAAAGTGTGAATTTAGACATTGAAGGAGCATGAAACATCAGCAGGACCGCAGTTTTGCCGTTTTCTAAATTATTTATTTATTTTTTTAAATGAATGATTTCTTTGTTTTTTAGTCATTGAAAGCGGACTAAGCGGACCAAAACGCATAAAAGCGGACCAAAGCGGACCTTTTTCTAAAAAGCGGACTTTTGCGGGAAAAAGGGGACCATTTGGGAGCCCTGAATAATTGATTGTGATCATACAATGCTAAACACAAAATCAATTTATAGATTTTAAGCATGGCATAGATAAATGTTTCACATCAATAACACGTAAATTGTAATTTAGATATGTAGAGGTTCTGCAGAAAATTATTTATGTAAAAGATTACTGACCATAAAAGTTTCAGAATTACAGACATATTTCCTTTGCATTTTGCTTAAAAAAAAAAAAACAATTATATGAAAGAGAATATTTTAGCACCTAATTGTCACTTTTTAATCCATTTTGATATTTTATTAAAATTTTTAATTCATAAATATACTCTTATTTATTTTAAAAACTAAGAAATGTTGAGATTTAATGAGTAAAATAGAGCAGTTGAAAATAGGGAAATGATACTAAACATTATAAAGCAAATAATTTAACAAGAAAGTTCTAAACCATTTATTTGTACATATTATTCGTTAGCCACATACATTAACACTATGTATATTATGCATTAAAATTTGTGTGTTCTTTTATCTTTCTTTCTTTCTTTCTAGGAGGGATCTACAAGACCAGCTTTTATTTGTAACCACAAGAAGGAGAAAAAATCATACTGCAGGATAAAAAAACAAATAAATACAGTTGTTTAATACCCTTCAAAAGAACCAATTTAAAATTTATCTGACTGATTTCAGGAGGTTACGCTTAGGTTATTTACTTGAAAATAACTCATTTATAAATTAAAATAGCTAAAAAAAATTTCTTATTTAATTAAATATTAAAATGTTAATTTCAAAGAATGTTATTGAGATAGATTTTCTTATTGCTATTTTTAACATCAAGTAATGGGAAATATTTCAAAATTGAAAAAAAATCTGTAAAATTCTAAATATTGAGATTCAATAAACATTTTAGTTTTCAATGATAAAAAATATGTGTGAAGCTAATTTTATATTAAGTTTTTTACCTGCTTTAAGAATTCTTCTAAAGCCATTTCACCTTGAGCAACAAGGATGACTCCTTTGATGATAGCTTCATTTCTTTGCAAATCAATGTCCCATACTTGTCCTAATGTTAAGTCTGATAAAACCCAATTTACACGCAATTGCTTCATTAGCTGTTTCCAGTGTCTTTCTTTCAAGGCATCAGATTTCAATTCCACTATCAACATGTTCACCTGAAGAAAGGAAAATTAATAAAAATATTGAGATCATAAAAGTTATATCAAAGGCAAAGGGGGAAATATAAAGGTGGAAAGATATTGTTGATCCAATCTTTTAAACTAAAACCACATAGACACAAATATGAATTGTTTAGAAACAAGTACAAATGTATAATTATCAGAGAACTACCATTTTATTAACCATTTCAACATTTGTCTCAAACGGTAAAAGCACTATTTCCCTATAGCTGTTGCAAATGAAGTGGTTAATATAAAATGTACTTGTTCGAAAAAAAAAAAAAAAAAATACATATGTATAAATACTTATTTAAAAAAAAAAAAAAAATGCAAATGTTAAATTAATTACAGTAAAAATCTTTAAAGTTTGTTTCATTGTTATGGAATTATTAAAGATAGCTTAAACGTTGTAAAATAATTCTAACTTGTTTAACATTTTTAGTGTTGTTTTTGTTCACTGATATTTTACACCAATGACATTACAATTAAATGGGGATTATTTTGTATTTCAAGTTGAGATTGGAATCAACTTTTAATTATTGACATATTGAAAATATCTTTTCGCAGAAATATTTTGTTAAAGACTTAAAAATTTCAATGCATTTTGACACAGCGAATATATATATATGCAGTCTTGATAAGGATGATTATAATTTAGCATTGAGATTATCATCAGATGATAAATTAAGGGGAGATTTGCTTATAGATGGCATAAAAAAGGATGCCTGTTAGAAATTGTTTACTGAAATAGGAATGAAAATTTTAGCTCAAAGTTTTAATATTTATTTAGAACATTTAAAATGTTTAGAACATTATAGAACATTTAAAATGTTTAGAACATTATAGAACATTTAAAAAAAAATTTAATAAAAATTGATGACATGACTCAAATTGCACAGGTGAATGTCCTAGCATGAATGCAACTTACACATTTGAGTGCACTTACACAATCAAACAGGATCTGATGGATCATCAGAGTCATCTGGAATCAATTTTTGTCAAAGGTTATGAAAGTAGATAAGATTGTTTGGAGCTTCAAGCACTTTAAGATCAAAAAGTTGGAAACCAACTAAGTGGTGACTATTTGAAAAAAAAAAAAAGTGTTTCTGACACATTTTTTGCATTTTGGTGAGCTTTTAAAAATGTTTATTTTTATAAATTGGCTAACAGTGATCCAAGCTCCATTACATTATGTCCCTGTAAATAAAAAAATAATAGGATCAATTTAGTAGTTTTTGCATTCTAAACCTGTGCAATTTGAAAAAACTTGTTAAAGAAAAACAGAATTTTGCTAAATAAAATGATGAAAAACAACAGCCTCATTCTTAACAAAATGATGCTTATTTGAAAAAGTTTCAGATTACACTAGTCTATAAAATTGGGGTTGTGTCATGTTTTTTAGCTTTTGATAATTGATTCTTTTGTATTTTCAGCACTGGATTCGAAATTGATAGTCATTTTTTATTTTCCCATAAAGTATTTTTGCCAATAAACAATCTCAAAACAGAATAAAAATTTTATACTGTAAAATAGATTTTTTTTCAAACTTTTGCTAGTTGATTTTTATGTATTTTTTACTGCTGAATTCCAAAATGATGTTCATTTTTAACCATCATGCCAGAACTTTTTGCAAAAGGTAAATGCCTAAGTTAAAAAATTTCAAATTTGAAATTGTCTGTTTAATTATTCATTATGTTTAAAGTGCATTTATGCTAATTGTATGTTCAAAGAAATTTTATTTTAAGATACCAATTTTATTTTTGGAAATTCGTTGAAAAACATTTAGCACATTTCCTTTTATAACTCTATGAAGATTTAAGAATAAAGTATATAAAATATACATTATTCCAAGTTGCTTTGATATAAGATACTCAGAATATCAAAAGTAGGTGTTATCATTTAAAAATTGAAAGTTGATGCAATTATACTGTGTAGATGAACTCCAATGCAAAAATTGCATTCATACTCTGAAATTAGATACTTTTTACAGACAAATGACGCTTCTTGCCTTTCTCTGTAACAATTTGACAATGAAATTGCATGGGATGATACTCTTTATTTTTCATGTTCGCACAAATTGGACTGTATTACTGACAAGCACAGAGAACTTCAAATTTGCATAATACATCAACACTATAACAATGATCTTAATGCATAATGGAAATTTTTTATTCTGTTTTCCAAAACAGTAATACAACTGTTTTCCCTTAAATCCAGTGTATTTCATAATTTTTTAGAAGACAAATTTTAAAAATGAAAAATATCAAAAAATAGTGATTTTAATTTATGTTATCTTAAATATTCATATCTATCATATTTAAGTTTATATCGATCATATTTTGCATATGATACTCCACACTCTATTATTTATTTAGTGCCATTATTAAGGGGTTGCATAAAATGCACTGGTTGTTTTTTAAGTATTTATAGACATTGAATTTTTGCTATTTTTTTTCTGCTTAGCAGACCTTTTTTAATTTAAAGCCTGCAATAAAATCTTTTCTTTGTCCATTATAATTTTATAGCAAACATTCTGATTAATTTAGACTGATTTTATACAGGAACCACTAATGCATCATGTTTGTTAATTCAGTATTATTGGTCATAAAATCACTTGCACTCTGCGAGCATATAGACATAAAAATGTACACAACACAAAGAACCTAACACACTCCCTTACCTGCATTAAATTCTTATTTTGTTGTAAAAAATTTTTGAATAACAATTTCTTGAGTAATATGAAATCCTTTTCATTATTTCAGATTTTCCAGAAAATACTTCATCCAAAAATTATGTTATTCTTTCAAAAATTTTCTTTTAAAAAACAGAATACAAGCTACTTTTTTTTTTTTTTTTTTTTTGGTTGGGGGGATACAAATTTTTATAAATAGTAGGAAAATACAGAAATTATTCAAGTATTACGGTACATAGATAAATTTACCTTTGTAAAGCTCTGTAGTGTTCTTTTCACATATTCATATGATGCATATTGACGCAATCTGGCTGGAAGCTCCTTAAGTTGGTTTAGTAATCCATCTAAATGTTGACGTAACTGTAAAATCAAATATTTCAATGACAACAGAATACTTTATCTTAAACTCAAAACATTGATAGAAACAGGCCATATAATTTAAGTTAATAGATAACATTTATTATGTTCAAGAAATAATTGCATGATGTAATATTACTGTAGAGGATTTTCACTACATTTAACTTCATTACAGCTAAATCGGAGATTATTATAAGGTTCAAAACATACTGCAATATTAACCTTTATTTAGCTACAAATAAAATACTGACATAAAAATAGCAAATAAAGCCTTTGTGCAAAAAATGTTTAAAGATAGAAAACCAATGATTATAAATGCACAAATAATGTATGAAAAGGTATCAGACAGCTGTTTCGAATCTACTATCAAGATTCTTCATCAGTGCAAAACCCATCAAGCTAGAAAAAGCAAAATTGAGCCTCAGTTTTACTTTTTCTAGCTTGCTGAGTTTTGCACTAATGAAGTATCTTGATAGTAGATTCGAAACAGCTGTTTGATACCTTTTTAAACATTATTAGTGCATTTATAATCGTTGATTTTTGTATCTTTTAATAGAATACAGTTTGCAGGTCTAGGCGTGACTTTCTTCAAAAATATTATAGGAAACATAAGAATAGGAATTTTAAAAGAATTTTTATTTATATGTAAATACATCTACACAGGTTTTAATATACTAACTAATGTAATAACACAGACATCAACATTCTAAAGACTATAACATGAGTAAATTACTTAAAGTTCACTTCAGACTATTTCAGAAATTTATAATATTCAGGAATAAAATGCTGGTTTCAGGCGTAGTATGTATGCAATTTTTTTTTTTTTCAAGCTATATTTTGTATAGTTATTTTCTGAATTATCATTTCTTATAAAATTTGTATTTATCAAAACAAACATAATTGAATAAAGGTTATAAATGACATTTTGTAATAAATTTACATAAAATAAATTCCTATAGCTTGGGTAATTCCAAGTAAAAAACTGAAAGTCACAGTAAGTTTTATAAAAGGTTACAGCAAAGGAGGGAGTGGGGAAATCCTTCCCACTGTTATGCATCCATACATTTTTAAGATTAAACAAATGCTTAAAAGCTTTCATAAAGTTAAAGTTGAACATATTTACATTTATTGATGTAAATTGTTTTTCACTCTCTCTCAAGCAAGTCAGTTTACATATCCGAAATAGCAGGCTTACATTCTATTCACGAGCTTCGAATGAGAGTGCATTACTGATGATTCTTTTATAATGGATAGAGTCAAACAGTTCTTTTTTCTTATGCAACCTCAGTATATACTAATTCTTAAAAAGATTGAATTGTTTTCCTTTGCAAATTAAATTCAGAATATGAAAAAATAACGTAATCATATTATAAGTATTTGTTCAAGCAAAGATTATATAATAAAGTGGTTCAAAAACATCTTGATATCAAATATAAGAAGTTTACCTTTCTTGGCTGAACAGAAAGCCAAGGTTGTTCTTTCATTTGATCTATTTGGTCCCATATCTTAGCCAATTCTGACCAAACACCTTTTAGATCCTGAAGTTCTTCAAGAGCAACTTGCAAGCGTTCATCAGTAGCACTAAGTATGCCTGTTAAAAAAAAAAAAAAAAAAAAAAAAAAAAATCAAACATACAGACAGAATTTAAAAGGAATTTTGAAAAATTTTCAATTGTTTAAATAGAATAGAGCTCTTGATTAAGTTTGCAAAGCTGTAGCATAGTGGCATTCACTATGTGGCCTGTAGTCATCATGTAGCATTTGAGTTTATTTCATGAATCCCAGGAGTATAATTAAAGAATATGTAAACAAATACAGATATACATGTTATGTCAATACATCTTTTCAAGATCAAAAGATTATTTTTAAAGTCAGATAAAAATAAAGATATGGCTTTCCTTATAGCAGAATTTTCTGTCAATGTACAGCAACATTATCACAAACTAAAATTTATCCGTGTTTAGTTTATGCTAAACTAAAATTTAACTGTGTCCTCAACACTACAAAATTTTGCTTACTTCCGCATGAAATGATAGCAATGCACATAAGTAAAATTTGCATTTAAGATAAATTCACGATAAATGTACAATAAATCTAAAGACATGTTCAATTTAAACAATTTTTTAAACTGTTAGATTTATTACACATCTGCAGCGCTCATTGCCATTATAGAATATTACAAATCATCAAATTTAAATATAGACACACAAATATATATATATATATATATATATATAAATTAATAACCCTAATACTGGAATAAAATTAGAGATTATTTTAGGCATATTTAGAGTGGTGCAATTTATTAAATGCATTGAAAGACAACCCTAATAGTGATCATAGATGATAAAAAAAAAGTAACTGTCAAGGGCTTATCATACTTTATCTGATGTGACCAAACATATCTTATTTAAAACACAGTGTGGTGTCTATGCTAAATTAGAACAGCTAAGTTCCAAGCATAATAATAGGGTTCTCAGCAAAACATGATTGGCAAATTCCCTGACTTTCCTTGACTAAATCGTAAAAAGTTCCCTGACTTTTCCTGACCAGATCTCAAAAAAATTCTCTGGACAAATGGGCATACAGCCAAATTTGCTACTCATTTTTGCAACCTTTTTTCAAAATTAGCCATTTTTTTTTTTTCTGTAATCTTACTTCAATTTTTATTTTTATTTTGTGCCCTCCCCCCCCCCCAAGACTTTTCTATGATTTAAGAAAATATTTGTAAATTTCCTGACTCTTCCTGTATATTTTCAAACTTCATTGAATATCCATGATGCTGGGAATCCTGATAATAAGCATGCAACTCTTGATCTAATTTAAGTCAGTGATCTGATGCAATACTTCAAAAATATACTTAAATATAAGGGTACACTAACTCTCTTCAAGCACTAGGCTGGACTTAGTTCATTCATATTTTTGTAATTTACAACTTGAATAAATAGGCTGATAAAATTTAATATAAATTAAGGTTTAAGTTTTATATAGATATTTATATATTTATGCAATATTTTTACAGCATATTTTAAATTATTTGTGTTAA
Source organism: Maratus speculifer (assembly GCA_964019185.1). Taxonomy (NCBI): domain Eukaryota; kingdom Metazoa; phylum Arthropoda; class Arachnida; order Araneae; family Salticidae; genus Maratus; species Maratus speculifer. Next base: position 253,069,216 of record OZ025298.1, read on the forward strand.
AGCCATGCAGAAGTGCAACATTAATTATCACTTAGATCACTACATTAAAATAAGGACATTAAAAATATTACTTTGTTTAGAATAAAAGAAAAAAGATCTTTTAAAAAATCTGAATTTTGAAAAGCTGTAGCAAAAAGTGAGAGAATTTTAAAAGTATTTCTCTATGCTTAGTTAAATAAATTTCTAACAATTTTAGGAAAAATAAAAGAAAAAATGTATTACAATATTACTATTATTTTAACAACAATAAATAAATAAAAATAAGTCTGAGCCAGAGTACATCCAGATCTCAACTCTTCAAAATGTGAGAGTGGCTTGTAACCAGAGTAATTTTAACAGCTACAATGCCCAGGATTTTTAGTGTTCCTAATAACAATATATTCCAAAGAAATTATTAAATTTTAATTAAGTATTTTGCATGTTACAACTTCATAATATTTAGCATCTTTCTAAAGCTGGTCCTGACTGTAACATTTCTAGCTAAATGAAACGTAACAAGTATCCAGCCCAATTAATCATTTATTGTCCAATTTGAAGGGTAAAGAATCATAATTTCATTAATTTATTCATTGTTTTGTTGTGTGATATTTGATATAACGAAGCTGACCAAATATCTTTCTCCCAACTCTTAATGCATGTTATTTATGTTGGCAGCATTAATATTTGCCCAGAATCAGAGTTCTTGCTGTCGCTCGCCATTGTGCCAAATTGCGATTAAATTCTTCCTTTGGTAAGTAAACAAGCGATTAGATTCGCCAATTTGCTAGTGCTCAATTTTTGCTTTTTCTTTCTTTTCTTTTTCGTTTTTCATACATATGCATTTATACATATATTTAATAGATTTGTAGCAGATAGTTGATATTAGACGAATAACAATTGTTGCTGCACTTTAAAGACTTAGGTTTTAGAACATATTAAAAAAAAGGAAAGTACATTAAAGGATTTATTTATTTTTATTTTTTTTTTTTTTAGTTACACTGTGAACTTATTTTGCTAATACTTTTTTCATTTGGCTAATGTTTTTATTTTTAATTAGCCAAATTACTATCGTTAGTCAAATGTCAGTGAGAACACTGCCCAGAATTATTATTTTCAATTCTTCATTTACATAGTTTTAAATTCTGCAAGCTAAGACTAAATAATTAAATTCAGCTTATATTTTATGCAATATTTTTAAAATTTCTTTTTCCATACAGTTACATTTAATTTGATTTATCTTATTCACTTTTACGTAATTAATAATGTCAGCATAAATAAACCTTCCTTGGCACTTATACACTATTCATTTATTCTGTTGTTATTCATTTCTTTAATTTAAACTTTCCTTCCCAACCTCAAATCAAAACAACATATTGTTTATCTCTTTTCCAATCAACCCATCTGATTCATTCAATCTAAGAGCTTATCTAAACTCCGTTTCCTTTCCACTCTGAACGATCAAAGTACAGTATTACGTCATACTGTTTCTATTACATCATTTCATTCCAAAGTGACTACGTCATACTGTTTCTATTACATCATTTCATTCCAAAGTGACCTCATCCCGGCAAAGGTCCGTCATCCCAGCAAAGGTCCGTGGTTTTTCTTTTTTTCAAAGATCGTCTGCTTATCTGAGGGGAATAAGACAATATAGCAGTGGCGTAGCTATGTTTTTTGGCGCCCGGGGCCAGCAAGAAATTTTGCGCCCCCACCCCAATATAGATATATAACAATTTCTCTCAATTTGGCGCCCCTATGCCTCGGCGCCCGGGGCGGACGCCCCCCTTGCCCCCCCTTAGCTACGCCACTGCAATATAGTATGCAAATTTATGGAACCAGATGATTCTGATTGGAGAGAGATATCAGTGATTCTTTTTGGAAAACTGTGTTAGTAGTTGTTTTTTTTTTTTTTTTGAGTATGTCGTTGTGGTTTGGGAAGATATATCATTCATGAAACACCTGCCGTTATGCAGGGTGAATATAAATTAGAAGTAGTTTTTCTAAAAATGATTAGAAAGTATGTCCTGTTAAGACTGAAAGTTTATGAAAAGGATTATAATGAAATTACTTTTAAGCTACCTGTTGTATTTTGCCAAAGCTGGTGTTCTTATTAATTTATAAACTAGAAGATGAAATATATAGATAGTGAGTTGTTTTTTTCTAAGTTATGTGTTATTTAAAATTTATTTAATTATTGTTTTTCTTTTAACTGTGTTCTTTGTTTTTAATAAACGTTAGTTTATTGTAAAATTTAACTACGTTTCTGTCTGTTATTACACACTGTCATTCTGCCATTTTTTGCCTTAAGCCTCCACTACTCTGTTTTAATTTAAGACTGTTTTAGAAAGCCGATGTTTAAGATTTATTTAAAGGCTGGCCCGACATACCGGGCCATCAAATAAAAATAAAGGTTGGTAAGAATCATGTATCCAGTTAGGAAAACAGATTTTCATGTGGGTTCCCCCCCCCCCCCCTTATAAGTATGTTTTAGATATCTTATTTTTAACTGATAACGATCCCGGAATTAATTAAAACACAAAAAGTAGAATCCTTCATCAGGTTGAATAATCAGATTTTACAATGGGACTTGTTTTTTCTCTGTATACTTTTGATCATTATAGTTTAAATTGATAATTACTTTAAAGAGGAAGAAGATTTTGTTAAGAATCAGACAGATTTGAGATGAATTGTTGGAGTACATTAAAGGAAGCATAACATAATTTATTCTTGCACAAGGAAAACACTAAATAACTTGCACAGTTACCAAGCACAGATCCTTCTCGTTTAACTCTTTATGTATCAAATTATGAATTCATGAAAATTTCATCTTTTAAAGCATTTTTTGAAAAAATGATGAAATTTGAAATGACATGAGAAAATTTATACAATCTTTTGATAAATCTTAAAAGGATTCTGCTGATTAAAATTAATTTTGAATTCATAGGGATTTAATGCAATATTTATAATTCCACTCAAATCTTTTATTTAAAATATTTTTTTTAGTATTTTATAGAATTAATAAAGGTAACAAATATAATGGTGTTTGTTAGGCATTGTTTTTACTTTTAGAAATTTCAATCACCATTTTAAAGAAAAAATTAATCAACAAATGCCTATTTAAAAAAATGTAATTATTAAATTTTTCAAAAGTCAAATATTCTTTCATATTGCATCTTAAATTGCAATAATCTCATTAATAAATCCGTTAAAGCTAATGTTTATTTATTATTTAATCAAGATAAACATCTTAGCATTTTGAAATCGCTAAGTAGAAAATGGCTATTTACCAAAAATAATTTTTCCAAAATTACTTTAATATTGGTTATTTACTCTTGAAATTGTATTAATCGGCTTTTATTTTAAGTATAAATCATTTTAAAGTAATTTTTCAGCACTTTAAACAATTACTTTGCCAGTTATGCAATTTTAAAAAGTGACTATTTCGGCGTTTTTAAATCACGCGGGCCTTGGTCTTTCGAGGTGACGTACAGCCATCTTTTTTTTTTTTCGCGTTTGTTCCCGCCTCAAAACAACATCCAAGCTACATTTTGGGGCAGGACATGAGTCATCGTCAACAGGGAAGCTTCCAGAATTTTCGAGACTCTTTGAGCAAGCTCATTTGGCGGCAAAAACCGGGGTCGCTGATTGGCTGCTTAGCACGCGTCGGCGGAAGCCAAAAATCGGGGGCAGTTCGAGAGAGATTTATGTTAACACTCGTAAGAAGAAGAAGCTTGGTGGGGAAGGCCAGGCTTTAGCCTGCCCTGGCCTTTTTTTTTAATTTCTGAAATGAAGTTTGGAGGGTATTTTCTATTCGAATAAGTATGGGAGGCATCGCCTTATTTTTAGAGATCGGATTCATCCAGTCTCTATAATGGTATTTTAATTAAGCAGATCGCACTCATCCAGCCCCTGTATCTGAACTTTATCGTCTGGGAGTGACTACACTGTGTCGTGTACATCTTGATTCATCGCTCGCCAACATCTTCATAATATACTTCGTGCTGTGGTGAAGTAGTCAAATAATTATAGTAACCATCTTGATTCACCTTTTATCAGTGTTGTCATGGAAAACTTTGTGCTGTGGTGAAATGGTCAATAGTCACAGTGTCCATATTGATTCATCTATCATCAGGGCTGTCATAAAGAACTTTGTGCCGAGGTGAAGTTGCCTATATAGTTATGGTATCCAACTTGATTCATTTCTCATTGATATCGTCATAAAGAACTTTTTAGGCATACTGGACTATGTTAAGATGAAGAGTGCATAAGGGGTAAACATCGATGAAGTAATTGTAAATGTTCATGTAATGATGTACAATTAACACTTTTTTTATGATTATTTAGTGATCTTAGATGGGCCACATCTACCTACTCTCATTACGTTTAATGAATAATAAAATAGTGTTTCTGCAAAACCATGTTGTCTTCATTGTATACTTCAATTTTGGGCAAGTCCTTTTAATTGCTTTTTTCTTTTCAGCCAAGTTTCATCACTTCAGTAAATTTAAATATCAAAATGATTACAACTAATTCTTAACTTAGCAGAATTAAAATTAAAATTTTTAATACTAGCCACTATACGTCGCAGACTAGCTTTGTTTGGGAAGTTTGCTATCCAACAATGCAATGTTTGATTTTAATTTTAATGAGGAATTTTTGCAGCTTTAACGTTGCTAGGATCGCGATTCCCCAGACAAAGTCCAGCAGTGTTGCAAAAGAAAAAAGAAATACTAATTGAAACTAAAATTCTCCTCCTTTGCCCTACCAAACTTTCAACATCGAGAAAATTGAAAAGATGCAAATGAAAAAGAAATCATAAATTTAAAAATATTTTTATTTTGTGCAACTAATATTGCTTCTTGAACAAGGTAAAATAAAGTATCACTCTTTCTAAACTGTATTGCTTCTAACTGATGCATTCTAATGAAATTCTGTTTTTATAAGTGCATTTTGTATAAGTTTTATATATATATATATATATATAATTATTCTGGATTTAATTAAAACACTTATAAGTAAAGTCTTATATTGAACCAGATAACCAAATTTGATGAAAGACATATGTTTTTTATTGGCAAAGATGTTATTACAAAATAAGTTAATTTGATTACAAAACTAATTTATTACAGTCTTATGTATGGAGATCATTCCTATCTTTAGTATTCTTTTTACTTTGTTTCTGTGCTCTTTTATATACCCTACATTTAGCCTTTTTTTTTTTTCACCTAGAATAAACTCTACACATATATTGAAAAAAAATGTAAGTGCGATGCTTGAACTTACTTTTCTACCAGATTTTGGATTTAATCAAAATTTTAGAGAGTACCACTGCTTTATTAAAGAATCCGACAAATTGTTTCCATATCTACTTCAAACAGTAAGCAACAATCTGTAACAGACTGGATTTAATGTGAAAGGTTGCTATAACAAAGAGTTATTCTTTTGTAAGTTAACTGTATTTTCCTCAAGAGCAATGCTTATTTTGCATGAACTGAACAAACAAGATAAGACTTAATTGGAAAGATGAAGTCAATTCAAATTCAAATTAATCAATTCAATCTATTTAAATCCAATTATTCATAAAATTTCCCTTATGAAATAATTACTTATCTATGCCCTCCCCTTTTTTTATTTCACAAATTTAACAATTTTACAATGTTATGTAAAACTATCTTAATTTAGTTTATTTTAAAAATAAGTACCTTAGCTTTCTTTAAAAGAGTTTTCTCCGATTCAATATTCTTTGAAATTTATCAGCTAAAAGGATGTCTGATTGTCTTTTGAATAATATATGAGAAGACAAAAATTGTACCACACCAGCTGCTCGCCAGAGTCGAAATTCACATTTTTCTATTTCTCTAAACCTATAACTATAAACAATTTGGCCTGGCAATATATATATATATATATATATATATATATATATATATATATATATATTTTGTAACGAAATTTATGATGTTTTATCTGAAAAAATCATTCAATACAATCATATTAAAATAATATTTTCAACTTCATTTTTAACATTAAATTCCTTCAAAGCAATTAAAAAGTATCAAAACAAAGGTGAAAATTCTTAGGTCTTTATTTTTTCAAAACAATTATAAAATGAGATTGTTTACTGTTACTAATAAATTAATTTTTATAATGTAAATACTTGATATACGTTCAATAACATTAAAATGTATCATACCTGGTTCTTGGAGTTCTAAAGCTTCTTTGGCTCTCATAACATTGTCTCTATCTTCCTTCAGGCGACTGAATTTAGACTCAAATATTGATAAGTGCCCCATAGCTTCTTGTGGACGAAGAGATCCCTAAAATTAGCATAATAGAGTGTCAATGAAAGAAACCATATTGTATTTTCATTTTAAATACATATATATATTTGAGAACATACTTCAACAGGTTTTGATTTTTCCCATTCTACTAGTACATCATTAGTGCGAGCTTCTACTGCTTTGTCTTCAGCAACAATTTTAACTTGTAAGCTTGCTACTTGAACTTGAATTGCACAATCTTTCCTTCGAATTATTTCATTGAAGGCTGACCATTCTCCTTCTACATTGTCAACATGAAGCCAAGAGTTAGGGAATTGGAATCTTTGTCGTTCTAAGATTCTTTGACCTTCTTTGTATAACTAAAACATTGGAAATGAAATTTCATAAAATGTATATTTTTGAAAGGAAAAATTCAAATAACATAATCCTATAAAAAAGTCTGAACAAAACATTTATTTTGTCTTAATCCTTAACATATTTTCAACATACTTGAAAAACTTCAAAGATAAAAATTCTTGTTTCTATTCTGCACAAATGAAATAAAGTGCCAATTTATGATTTTTTTTTTTTTCCCTTAATGCATTACAAAAATCATTTATCCTAGACATGTCTCTTAAAACCATAATGCATAACAGGCAAGCTGATGCCAAAAACATAGTCATTTTTATCTTCAGCTAAAATCTTTGTTTTAACTGAAGGTCAAATTTTAATCCTCCAATATAATAATTCATTCAACATTTTATTCCTCTATCTTCAGAAAAGCATGTAAGTTCTCTTTCCTGAATAAATTTCCTTAATTTTAAAACTAGTGAAAATAACATTTTTATAAATATTAAAAATAATATTTTTCTTTATGTTGATTTTACATAAATGCAATGTTATTTTACTTAGGAATAATGGTTTTAAAAAATAAACATTTTTAATGTGACTCGTACTACTTTCTGAACTTGTTCTGATTATCATATATATTAAACGAGCAAGCGTTTTAACGATTACGGATGATATTGTAAACTACTGGAACGATCACAACTAAACCTTCTTTTTGCAGTGCCAGCAAAAACAATCTTGACACTTGCAATTTTAAACATTTTGTTTAATATCTAAAAATATACATGAGGAAAGACTCCAAAACTCCAGATGTATAAACAAAATAGTACAGTTCATACATTTTCATTAACAACTTGAAAAAGAACGAAGATCTTTTGTATAGCCCTGTCAAAACTAATGTAGCAAAAGCAAGCAAATTGCAAATTATGATTAAGTGGCTTATTGTAGTAAACTGTGTTCATTTTCAAGAATATAACATGTTTACTTGTAAAAAAATTAAGGTTTTTATAAAAGGGTTCCAAATTTTGCCAAGTTTTTTGCTTATAATTTGCAGAGTTCTTAGTAAAAAACAACATTCTTTTCAGAAAATATGAGAAACAATATTGTATATAATACCTTGTAATCAAAATTTAAAAATATTAATAATTGCATGAAAAATGAATAGTTTTACTAAATAAGGTTTCATTATGCATGTGTGAACTCAATCAAAATATAATTTGCATAATGTGTTAGCTAAATGTATAGAGCAACTTTTGTGAAAGTCTGAAAAACATAACATGAAAAGTCTGAAAATTATCGTCGATAGAATAAAATCAAAGTCCGTTACTCTTTGAAGCAAAAAGACGGGGAGCTGTATTTAAATAAAGTAGTACATGCAATATTGCATAGACACTAAGAAATGGAATATGGATACAGCCCTTCATCTTTTTTTTATTCATTTTGGAAATACCGGATTTTGATCTTAATCTATAGGTGATAATTTTCAGAATTTTCAAGCAATGTTTTTGCGACTTTCACAAAAGTTGCTGTATATATTTAGCTAATAGATTATGCAAATTATATTTTGAATGAGTTCACGCATGCACACTAAAACCTTATTTAGTGAACCTGTTCATTTTTCATACAATTTTTAATATCTTTTTATTTTGATTGCAGGTTGTTACATACAATGTTGTTTGTCATATTTTGTGAAAAGGACATTGTTTTTTATTAAGAACTGTGCAAATTATAAGCAAAAAACTAAACAAAATTTGGGACCATCTTTATAAAACCATTAATTTCTCTTCAAATATGCATACTATATTCATAAAAATGAACACAGTTTGTTACAATAAGCCACTGAATCATAATCTGCAGTTTGAACGCTTTTGCTACATTAGTTTTGACAGAGTTATCCAAAAGATTTCATTAATATTTAATTTGTTGATGGTTCGCTATGGCATTTCGGGAGAAAATCTTCGTGAAAATATATGACCTGTACTATTTTGTTTACACACCTAGAGTTTCAGAATAATTCCTTATGTATATTTCTAGATATTTAACAAAACATCAAAAATTGCAAGCTTCAAGATTTTTTTTATTGGCACTGTACATTAAATTGAGCATGAGAAAAAGAACAGGTTTAGACAAATTCCAGATTTTTTTTTTTTTACAAGGTAAATCAAACTTTCTGCTGAATGGTCTGCTTGCTGTAGATCAACAATTTTTCATGTGATTTTCATCAAACATGTTTTCTACACTAATTCAAACATGGGGAACTCAGCTATCTAGGTTTCGAATTCAAGAAAGTTTGTTTTGGCTTATTAAAACAAACTCAGTTCAGAAAACGATGATATATTTCGAAAACGACTCCTAACGATTTTGATGAAACTTGACTTCCATCTTCAATCGATCTGTCTAGGTCGTTAATTTAGGAAAATTCATTTTGTATGGTTAAAATGGCATTTACTTATTATCTGAGTCATGTCAAACACCACTTCACCAAGCATGGTGCCAATAATACTAATTATATTAACCCTTATTTTTTGACAAGCATATAAATTTGTTTATTATAGTTTATTAACTTATTATTGTTCATAGTTTACTTATTAATTATAATTTATAATTTATTTTTATAGTTTATTTTTATTATAATTTATACTAGGGGTGCACAACCTTTTCAAGAGAAGAGCCACTTACAAATATGTTAGTGTAGTCAAGGGCCATCAATAACATGTAGAGAATTCAATTTCGAAGGTAATCTGTAGCCTATAATCGGATAAAAAATATGTTTTCAGAGGGACGTGGGGGAGATACCTCTTTAGGTTCACTTAAACAGTGAAAATATCCAATTCAGTTGGTAAGGATATATCAGCAGTTTTTAGGTTTGTATATATAACAGATATAGCAAGGATTATTCTTAAGATGTAATAGTATTCCTTGACTTTATTACAGAGAGTAAATTTTTTTTTATTAAGAGTGCTAAAAAACAAAGATAAGTGGCTGGTGCCGAGAAAAATGTAAACTTTATAAATGAAGGAAAAGGAAAGAGCCGATCAACAAGATTTTTCCGTGCCTCATCACTGAAATTTCTTATTTTTCAATGTCCAGTCAACAAAATTTGCAGCTTTCCATGCCTGATCGACCAAATTTGGGCTTTTTACGAAAGTAATCAACAAAATGCACAATTTCTACGAAACTGATTAAAAAAATTTGCAGTTTTTAATGAGACCAACTGACGAAATTCACAAATTTTACAACATCAGTCGACGAAATTCACGATTTTTCTGCACCTAATTGACGAAATTACTGATTTTTACGAAGCCGGTCGACTAAATTACCGATTTTTACTAAGCCAATCGATGAAATAAACGTCATTTTTATGAAGCCGATTGACGAAATTTGCGATTTTTACAAAGCTGATCGGCGAAATCCGCGATTTTTCTTTGCAGGATCAATAAAATTCGTGATTTTTATGCAGTCGATCGACAAAATTATCAATTTTTACGAAGCCGATCGACGAAATTCACGATTTTTACGAAGTCGATTGACGAAATTCATGATTTTTACAAAACCGATCAACGAAATTCAAGATTTTACAAACCTGATAGGCGAAATTCGCGATTTTTACGAAGTCGATTGACGAAATTCCTGATTTTTACGAAACCGATCAACAAAATTCACGATTTTTACAAACCTGATAGGCGAAATTCGCAATTTTATTCGTATGATCGATACAATTTGAAATTTTTCTGCGGCTGATCAACGAAATTATCGATTTTTATGAAGCCGATCGAGGAAATTTGCGATTTTTACGGAGTTCATCGACGAAATTTGCGATTTTTACAAAACCGATCAACGAAATTCACGATTTTTACAAACCTGATAGGCGAAATTCGCAATTTTATTCGTATGATCGATACAATTTGAAATTTTTCTGCGGCTGATCGACGAAATTATCGATTTTTATAAAGCCGATCGAGGAAATTTGCGATTTTTGCAAAGTTGATCGACGAAATTTGCGATTTTTACGAAGAGGATCGACAAAATTTGTGATTTTTACGAAGGCGATCGACGAAATTCACGATTTTTACAAAGCTGATTGGCGAAATTGGCCCTTTTTCTTCGCACGATCGATAAAATTTGCGATTTTTCTGTGGCTGGTCGACAAAATTATCGATTTTTACGAAATCGATCGACGAAATTCGCGATTTTTATGAGGCCGATCGACGACAATTCATGTTTTTTACTAAGCCGATCGAAAAAATTCAGAATTTTTCCATCAAATGATCAACAAAATTCATTAATTCTTTCGCGCTTAATGAACAAAATTAGCGATTTTTTTAGTCGATTGACGAAATTCCCCTTTTCTCTCACATTATTGATAAAATTCGCGATTTTTTTGAAGACAGTCGACGAAATTTTTGATTTTTCTTCACCTGATTGACGGAACTATCGATGTTGGGGAATGCGATCGACAAAATTCGCAATTTTTACAAAGCTGATCGGCGAAATTTGTGATTTTTACCAAGCTGATAGAGAAAACCCACAAATTTTCGACACCTGATCAGCAAAATTAGCAATTTTTACGAAGTTGCTCGGCAAATTCACGAGTTTTCAAGGCTGATCAACAAAATTCGCGATTTTTTCGAGCCTGATCGATCAAATTCGCAAATTTTACGAAGCCGACCGCCGAAATCCGCAATTTCTATGAAGCTGATCGACGAAAGTTGCATTTTTTTTCTCCCTGGATTGATAAAATTCGCAATTCATCCATCCAGATCGACGAATTTTGCGATTTTTACAAACCTTCTCAATGAATCGATTTTTGTACAGCCGATTGACGGGATTCTCAACTTTTACGAACCTGATCGATGAAATTTGCATAGTTGTTCGACGAAATTCGTGTTTTTCTTCGTCTGATCGACAAAATTCTTGATTTTTCCGTACCAGATTTGCAATTTTTCCGCGTGAGATTCACAAAATTCGCGATTTCCGTGTCCGACCAACAAAATTCGCAATTTGTCGCAACCCGATCAATAAAACTCACGATTTTTTCATGTCCGATCGACAAAATTTGCGCTTTTTCCATCTTTAACTGATGAAATCTGCATTTTTTTGACGCCCAATCAACCGAATTGACGATTTTTAATTAATTTTGATGAGATTGCATTTTTTTATGCGGCAAGATGAAATTCGCGATTTTTTTCTCCTCATAAACTTACAAAACTCACGACTGTTTCGCAGTTGATCAATGAAATTTTCCATTTTTCCACGTATCATCGCAAAATTCGCGATTTTGCCGTGCCTTTTCAATGAGCTTTGCAATTTTTTCGTCCCTCTTCGAAAAAAATTTGCGAATTTTTCGTTTCCGATCAAGGAAATTCGCGTTTCGTTCACGCAATAAACTGAGAAGACATTCCATTTTTCCGCAGCCGATGAGTTTAAATTCGATTTTTTCGCATGATCAACAAATCTGACGATTTTTTTTTGCCCGATCAATGAAATGTGTTATTTTTCGCATCCAGTCGACAAAAAATCGCGGTTTTCCCATGACCGATCGGCTAAAACTTGCAATTTTTCTGTGTCCGGTCGGCTAAATTTGCTATCTTTTACGACCTTTATGAGCAAAATTCGTGATTTTTTCACACCTGATGAACGAAATATGCGATCGTTCCGCACTTGGTCAATGAAATTTGCGATTCTTAAGAGACTGACGAAATTTGATATTTTCCCGCAGTAAATTGACGAAATTTAAGATTTTTTTTCTGCAACTTTTGTACAAAAATTACAATTTTTTCTAGTTGTAAATTGACGAAGTTCGCGGGCCACACGTAAACCCATCGCGAGCCATAGGTTGTGCATCCCTAATTTATACTTCTATTATTTATTGCTTTTATTTTTTACAGATTATTTAACTTTTTTATTTCAATTTTATATTTTTTATCATTTTTAATAATATTATGCAATTGATAAGATTATATTACTAATCTGAACGTCATAAACAACAACGAACATCAAACAAGATTGGCAATTGTAAACCATTTTTGGCGATCTATCACTTGGGGCCCGGATAATACATCAGTATCCTTTAAAACAAACTAATGTAAAAAATAATGCTAGAAACTGAAAATATTTCCAATGATTTTTATGAAATAAGCCTTATTTGAATACGAAAAAAAGATCCATCTGAGATTCAACTTCAAAATTTCCTTTTTCTACTTTTCTTTTCTTTGATAGGTTTAAGCATTTTTTTAATGTTGAATCTTAAGTAATACCATACAATACTTATTGGCAATAGTATTGGTCATGGATCGTCAATGGGATAAATTATAATCCTAGATGGCACTCGATTTCCCTTCTACAATAAATCGGGACACAGATGCCATATACACGCTGTGTTGCTAATTCCTGTTAAAATGTTTTTTTACTTTATATGGTAACCCAGTTTAATAAATTCTTTATTTACTTATGTTTTCTTTTTTTCAATTATATATTAAATATTAATTATAGATTTAATTATATAAATCATTTGGTTCTATATTTATTAATTTAACTATCATTTATTTATTATTATTTTAATTTTAAAATAAAAAAATATATATAAAAATATTAAAATGTACAATAATTGGCATTAAAAAACAAAGTTTTTGGCAAATTGACGTAAAAAAACAAATTGCTTCAAACCATAGTATATGTCATCTGTGTACATGACATCTGTACCTAAATCTGACACGAGATAAAGAGCTATCTAAGTCTTGGAATGACCTTTATGTCAATGAAAATTTAAAATATACATGAAAAAAATATTAATCAGGGTAAGAAACAGGGAATTTTAAGGAAGGCGTCAAAAAACACTTACAATTTTTTTGTTGGTGCCAAACAGCATTTCATGGTCGCAATCCAAACATCATGGTAAATCAAAATAAATTAATTAAAGTATAAAAAAGCTAGGCATCAAATTTGACGATTGACGACCCGTAATTTCTAACCCTGGTATTAATAATAATTCATGTTTTTAAAAGTTTTTAAAAGTAATTTATAATGATTTCTATTCAGAAAATTTTGACTGAAAAAGGGGAAAAAAAGAAAGAAAAGTAAAAAGACATAATTTTTAAAATTCAATATTAAAGATCATAATTTTTAGCTCAAATCAGTTAGCTTTAATTATATTTCATTAATTTTCTTTAAAACTTACTTCAACTTTCTTATCCCAAATTTTCATTTTCTTCTTCAAGGATTGAACATAAGTAATAAAAGTGACTGCATCTGATGTAGAATCTGTTTCGATGGATTGTTGCTCTAGGTCACTTCGAGACTGTAAGAATAAAATATTTTTGTAATAATATTAATTTTAAAAAATAAAATTAACATAGAGTTTGTATGAATAAAGAACTTGGTTTTTACATAATACTGTATTTAAATATAACTACAAATTATATAAAAGAAGGTGAATTTAGTTAAGCTTACTTTTGAAATTGTTGTATGGAATACAGCCATTTCATTTCCGAGAAGAGAGCCAAATTTTCCAAGAACATCCTTATGCCATGAATCATATTTAAGAGAAACTTTAGATTGTACCTAGGAAGAATTATTAAAAATAAACAAAAATATCAATAATAATAAATTTAATGTAAATTTACTGTTACCACAATAAAATTTATAAGTGCAAAATCCAATTAACATTTTCTAATTTTAAACCTTAAATAAAACTGCTTACTTTTGCATACTCAATGATTACTGGTCCAATTTCTTTCCGTACATCAGTAGTATCAAATGTCGTTCTCGATTTTCTACGAGGGAAAAAGAAAAAGATTAAAATGACAAAATAATAACGTACATTAATTGATAAAAAGTATATAACCAATAGGAAACATACTTTATTTCAACTAAAGTATTCATCCATCGACCAATATTTTCTCCAAGTTTTGAATACAAAGCTTCTGGTTGCAAATCCCATAAAGCTTGATAACGCAGCCATTCATTAACATAAGCATCCATTTGTTGAATTTTGTCTTCAATGGCAAAGTATGCTGATTCTAATGTTGCAGCTCCATCTGGCATTTTTGTGAGTAAATTTCTATATGATTCTGATACAGGCCTATCGAGACCAACCTAAAAATATTTAGATAATCCTTAAATATAGAACAGTAAAATTAGATTTTATAAATTACTTCATATCTGTTTATATGTGTGTGTATTAGAGATGGGAAATATGGTTATTTTTGGTTAACAGGTTACATCATTCCACAGTAGCGCTGGTAACAGGTTCCAACATCCTGTTATTTTTGTAACAGGATACAATAAACAATTTATAAACAATTGCTAAATATGCTCCCAAACGGACAACACATGGGATATGGGCCCTAAGGAGGTGCCCTCCGTGGGGGGAGGGAGTCTTTCTAAGGGAGCCCAACCCGTATTTACGCAAGGAAATGAAAAGTTAAAAAAAAAACCACGGAAAACTTCGAATGATTGGGCTGACGACCGCGATTGGGTTTTGTTCTAATCCAGCGCCTGCCATCTACCAGTTTTGAGGGCAGAATCTCTCAGCCACTGGTGGGGCAACAACATTTAAGAAAATATCTATAGGCACATATATTTTTCAATATAAAATAATGTATCCTATAGGAAATACGAAAAACAGGAAAATTAGAAAGTACAAGAAAACATATTAAGAAAACTTTCTTTAACATACAGAGGAAAACAAATTTTTCAAAAATCCATTTTCCGTATACAACGTTTTCTCAATCAGCACTGTTGATGTTTTAAAATCTGAGATGAAATGCATTACTGAACTTTCGTACAGCAAGTCAACGCGTGCTGCCACTACTAGAGCAGCTGCAAAACATAAAACAAATATTAACTGATAGGACAAAGAAACTTATGAGATAGGACAAATGGCAGAGAATGAAATTTTTTCCAGTTTTTTTTTACTAGTTTCTTAATAGCAGATATGTATAGTATGCAAGATCGATTGTATGCTATTATGAAAGCAAAAGTGGGTGCTACAAAAAATTAACTACCATTTACTTCATATTAATAAGGTAATATTGTTGCACAAAATAAAATATTCGAATACTTTGAACTCATCTAAATTTTATCCTGCTATTTTTGTCTTTCAGAAAGCTGTAAACCTAATATATTGTATTGTATTTTATATTTTGTAAATATTAAAATCTTATCTAAACGTTCCAGATTCAATTTATAAGAAATTTAATTGCATTTACTTAGTATAAAAATGATTAAATTGAAAATAATTTTTTAATAATTTTTCTCAATTATTTTAATATTTGGAATATGAGTTGTATTAAAATGGTTCCAAAGTTCACTAGCTCATACTTTTTTATATGGATCCATACATAAATAAAAAATAAGACTTATTTCCACAAAATTTTCACCCCCCCCCCCCCCTAAAAAAAAAATGACATTTTTGGAGTGCCGAAGAAGTGAAAACTTGGACAATTACGTTTTTATTTTCTGAATTGTCAGGACATATTTTTTTGTAATTGTCAGGAAACATTTTATTGTGCAGGAAATACTTTTAAATAATGTTTTTTATTATTATTATTATAAAGTACTACTACAAAAATTACATTACAATTTTCATTTAATGCGCAATTGTGCATGAAAAATAATGCATATTGTTTTACATAAAAAAATTGCAATAAAAAAAGTCTGAATAATATTTATATGGCACACATCACATTGGCAATATTTTTTTCTGATACCGATTTGGCAAAAAACCTCGAAGAAGTTTGAGAAATTTAAATTTCAACCAATTATGGGTCCGTAACGTGACCAAAAATTTTTATGCTAGATTTGTAATGTATGAAGCATAAGTTTTCAATAGACATATTACATCAAAAAATGAAAAACGCCCCCCCTGCCCCCCCCCCTCCCAAAAAATGGTCCTATAGGGAAAAACCGGAAAATTGAAATAGCAAAAAGAATGGCGAGTAAAAGTTAGCTATGCTAGAATTTTTTTCTCCGCTTTAGCTCCCATAGAAGCAAAGTTATAGCCTTTAAAGATTGAAATGAAGTGAAGAAATAAGCAAAATTAGGTGAGTCACCGAAAGGGGGAGGTGTCATGTTAAAAATGATAGAGAACTAAATAAGCGAAATTTGAAGGTGTATGTTTGGGGGGGTGAACCCCCCCCCTTCCCCAGAAGAGCCCTTTAGAAATCAAATCCACAAATCTCAAATTCAGTCTTTCTGATATTTAATAAAAAAAAAGAATATTGCCCAGTTAAACTGATGGCATTGAGCTCACAGGCTACGCATACTAATTGTACATTACATCCTTGTATTTGCGTTAATTCCATTCGAAAAAAAATTAAGAAGGGGAAACAGCTCTCCCCTTTCTCCTTTTTTTATACTTAATCATTGAACCTCCTAAACTATCAAGTACATGCTTTATCATATTAAAAAATCTATATCCAAAATTCAGAGCAAATCGGATAATTCTTAATAAAAACCCATTTAGCATTTATATAATTTAACAGGAGTTATTCCCCTCTTTTATACTTAACCATTAAACTTCCATAACTATTCAGAGATTTGAACGAAATCTGACAATTCTGATTGAAAAATCCATTTATACAAGTTAAGGGGAGGGGCATTAGAACCCCCGTTCCCCCTGTTTATACTTATTCAATGAACACCTAATAACAGCCACGGACTCGCCTCATCAAAATGATCCTATATCAAAATTTTGAACGAAAACTGTTAATTCTGCATGAAAATCCCGTTTATATCAATTAAAGGGTGGGGCATGAGCCCCCCGTTCCCCATGTTTATACTTATTCAATGAACACGTAATAATAGCCACGGTATCGCCTCATCAGAATGATCCTATATCTAAATTTTGAACGAAAACTGTTAATTTTGCATGAAAATCCCGTTTAAATCAATTAAGGGGAGGGCATGAGCCCCCCGTTCCCCCTGTTTATACTTATTCAATGAACACCTAATAACAGTCACGAAATCGCCTCATCAGAATTATCCTACATCTAAATTTTGAACGAAAACTGTTAATTCTGCATGAAAATCTCGTTTATATCAATTAAGGGGAGGGGCATGAGCCCCTCGTTCCCCATCTTATACATATTGAATGAACTCCAAAAATTAATCCGGGAAGCGCCTTATCAGGATATACCTATATACAAAATTTCAAGTGGATCCGATATTTTTATCATGAGTTATCGCGTTACGCACGAATAACGAACGTACAAACGTACATACAGAACGGACGGGCACATAAGCTCTCAGGCTATAGCCTGTGAGCTAAAAGAGAGACGAAATCAATTTTTATTTATCCTCTTTCTTCAACACCGTGAATAAAAACCAAACAGGAAACGAAACTTAAATCAAAAGTCGTTAACAATAACAAAACTATCCTCAAATAATGTGTATTACTCAGCACTTTTCAAGGTTGTCAAATAATTTGTAACAAAACGTTTGAAAATAAACAACAGTTACGAAGCGATAAAATGTTCTTTTGTAATGTAAAAAACTACATTTATCGAAAAACGGGTAGAAAATCTAACAGAAAAGAACTACATAACTGAACTGAATTGAAAAACTGGTGAAAAATCTAACAGATTGAATTAGCGAATATTAAAGAATTATTTCTTCTGTGGTTGCATAGGCGTAACCAGCCTTTTGAACGGGTGGGTGCCCAGAATTTTTAACCTGAACTTGCTGGATACAAACAATATCTTATTTTATATAATAAAACCTTCTAAAACGGAAGCCTATAAAACAGTTTTAAATTCCGTTTTAGGCAGTTTTTTATCTTAGAGTGTATAATTGTGAGATTTTTTTTAATAAGGGTTTTTAAGGGTGTTTTAATAAGGAGGGGGACGCAAATTTTTTAAATAATTGTGAATGGATCTGTGCAAACAGGGGGGGGAGGGCTGTCCGGGCTGTACTTGCTTGATACAAACAATATCTTATTTTATACAGTAAAACCTTCTAAAACGGAAGCCTATAAAACAGTTTTAAATTCCGTTTTAGACAGTTTTTTATCTTAGAGTGTATAATTGTGAGATCTTTTTTTAATAAGGGTTTTTAAGGGTGTTTTAATAAGGGGGGGGGGGGGACACAATTTTTTTAAATAATTGTGAATGGGTCTGCACAAACAGGGGGAGGGGGGGGGACTGTCCGGACTGTACTTGCTGGATACAAACAATATCTTATTTTATATAGTAAAACCTTCTAAAACGGAAGCCTATAAAACAGTTTTAAATTCCGTTTTAGACAGTTTTTTATCTTAGAGTGTATAATTGTGAGATTTTTTTAAATAAGGGTTTTTAAGGGTGTTTTAATAAGGGGGGGGGGACGCAAATTTTTTAAATAATTGTGAATGGGTCAGCGCAAGCAGGGGGGGGGGGGGCTGTCCGGGCACCTTCATTTTTCCTTCATATTTTTACTAAAGAGAAATGATTCATGAAAAGCAATGATTTATGATTTTAGACTTCCGACTTTTAATCGATCTACATGTTTTGGGATGTTTTAAACAGAATTTAATTATTTTTGAATCATTAATCTATGTGTTATATATAATATATTTATATATTGATTATAATATATTGTTTATCGAGGAAAACACTTCAAGCATGAGGTTTTTCTAATAAATTTTCAAATATTTTCCTGATCTAAAAATTTCTGTGTTTTGTGCTCTAGATATTGGGCTGTAGTATTTTGCGCTATTAAAATAGGATAAAGTGTGTTACGATGGTGACCTATCATCAGGCACCAAGCAGAAAAAGTATTTAATTAACGGTGTAAGTTATTTATTATTCATGCATGTATTCACTACTAGTCATAGTGATTGATGAACTGCAAAAAAATTAGCATCACATATCTAACAGAGCAGGTCATAACTAGGGGTGAAGGCAGTCATGCTGAGTGCTAGTGTTGAATTCAGGGGATGGTCTGGGGGAGGGGGGTGCCGGTGAGCAATGAGATGTTTCCTCAGAAAATTCGAGATTTTGGGTTTTCAATGTCAGAAAAAGCAATGCTCCCGTACCTCCCGGAACTCTATAATGTTCCTCTTCCAGAGCACAGAAATCCCTCTTGAGAAAAGTGTCTGAATTCAACATTGTTCGGCAAACGTCTCAAAAGAAACGATTAAGGACGTTTTTAATTAATATTATTCTTTTTAGAGGTACAAAAAATGAAATCTTGATTAAAACAAGTGAAGGAAGATGCTGTCATTAAGAACCATGTGTTATTTATTTAACAGGGACTTTTCAGTAACATATTAATGCAATATTAGGTTCCAGCGTAGTAACACTGTTATTTATCCTAATACGATAAATAATGCCCATCCCTAGTGTGTATGCATGCCTAAAGTTGATATTAGCATGCACATTAGGGTGAATCAATTTTTTTTTTTTTTTCACAATTTCGAAACCTACCTATGTGGAAAAGATGTTCTCTTGGACGGAGATTAAGAGAAAAATAATTAAAAAAATTAATTTTAAATTTTACCATTGCCACAATGAGGTTGAATTTAAAAAAAAAAGTGAAAAAAGACCTAATTTTGGCTAGATGATTTTTGATTCAAAATAGTTTAAAAAAATTATCGAAAATCTAATTATGAGTAAAATATGTTATATGCAGAGTATGAGAAAAATAATTTAAAAAATTTATTTTAAAACTTAAATATGCTGCAGTGTGGCTCAAATTTATGTATTTGAATGTTTTTACGGTAAAAAATCAATGTTTTTTGCAAAATAAAATATGAATTTTAGAATTTTTAACATTTATTGCAATGAGGGGATATTTATTTGATTACAAGATTAAAACTTTAGTTTCTTATTTAACAGCTTCTTTATTATTAAATCAAGAAAAATTGAAAACTACAATTGGTGATAATGATGCTTGGTATTGAAAATCGGCATGAGATTTTGTAATTCAATTCGATTTTTATAAAACCATCTCTTACATATGGTCCATACACAACAGAAAATGCTTTCGTGACTATTTTGATTATAAGTTTTGTAGAATGAGCGTTGATGAATAGATATTATTGATAGTAGATGTTATTGCCACTGGAATGATTGCTGGATTTACTATTGCTTTTTAAAACATGTCATTACTAAATCCCTCAGTTAGTGGAGGTTCAACACATTTTCCTATTTAATTAAATCTATGTAATTTGTCGCAAAAGATCAAAAGCTGGTAAATGGAAAATGTAGATATTATTTAATGTAATGGTTAGGATTACAGCAGACCGTTTGGACTCGTGCGCATTTAGAACTCATCTACTGACAAAAAGCTTCTCACATGCAGCGAATATTTTTTTTATTTCAACAGTGAAACATTTGTGCCCAGCCGCGGTTCCATCCACGCTGCGAAAATATGACGTAGTGGAATGGGTCTGGTTCCACTACGTCAACGGGTAGTGTAACGGGTGCCCTTATTACCGCATGGGCAATTCGGGACCTAGCCCATAGACCCCGGACCTTAAAGGGACCCCAAATCCATACATTATAGTATAAAATATTTTCTTTTTCCAATTCCAACTCTTCCATATGTTGAAATTATTAAATTCATCTCAAAATGACATAAAAAATTGCTAAAGTTACATAAAATAGTTTTGTTCTGTATTAAAGAAAAAAAAATGTGTACTTTTTAATAAATAAAGGTAATTTATTCAGAATTGACGGAGCTAAGAATTTTCTTCTAAAATATCCAAAGTGCGAAAATATGTTTATGCATTACGCATACACAGTGAGTGACCATCAGTTCTTTTTGAATTATGTTGCAATGATTTGAAAGGGGCCACCTTATTTATCTTTGTCCAGGGCAACAATTAGCCATAATAGGGGCCTGAGTGGAACCTCACTGGTGTGTAATTAGCACAAAAACCATTGTAGTGGACGTATGAAGATCAGTTCCATATTTCAAATAACACATCCTTTAACATGTATGTTAACATGTATTCTGTCACAGCCGATCGCAACCAACTTTGTTACATATATATTTTTGTTAACACATGACAAAAAAATGTATGTCATGTTTTCAAATTGTTTGGTACTCTTCGAGAATTTACATATATGTGGCCAATGTATTCGGAACCAAGTTCTTTTTTCAAGCTCAAGTCTGCTATTATTATGATTTTACTTCTGTTGCCTTCTAGTGATGTAGTCTTGTCTAAACCCATCAAAATTTAAAGAAAATAGCCATGATCATAATCTTTTATAAATGACTAAATCGAATGACTAAAACGATAGAGTGGTCTTTGGTTTGTTTTGTCATGCCAAATTTTTTTCTGTTAATAGCACCTGATTTACAGTTTTGTGAGATAAAGCCCACATCTTGAAGTGCACCTGACATGATGGCAGCACCTGCTTGGTCGGAAATGCCCAAACTGACCAATATTCTGGCCAGGGTTGGCAAGTTTTTGAAACGCGACAGTTTTTGACGGTTTTAACCATGGTTTAAACCGTCATGTCAAAAACCTTGTCAAAAACCTATATTTATATGTAAATAAAAATATTTATTTACATATATATATCTACCTATATTTATATTTAATAAGTAAAATTTATTTGCTTTTAATAAAGAAAATGTTTTTAAATATGCTGTAGAAAAAATAAATTTAAATTTTTGAAGTAACATATTTTGAATATTAAATAAAACCTTAGATTTTGGAAAACTTATCTTTTGTAATATTATTTATTAAATTTTAATGTGTTATTCAAAATATACAGGGATATATATTATGAAGAAATTTATTTATAACCAAATTTATCCATTGTTTAAAATAATATTAAAGATTAGACAGGTTCTGTAATTGATTAGGAACAGAAAGATGTTCAAAACTGGTTATGTGCTACCATGTGATATGTAGGGCAAATGAATTGGATTATTGAACTAAATTTCTACTTTGATAATTTTCATTTGAATTGATTTCGATTATGTAATCAAATTAATTGGTAGTATTTCATGTATGTTTTATTTTTTAAAATTATGAATTTATTTAGATAATAATAAAAAAACTACATGATATTTTGTACTTTAGAAGTATTTCATAGATCAGTGTAATATTTTTTCTGTTTTGACTTTTACAATTGTTATTTGGTTTTTCTGAAAAATCAGTAATTCTGAATTTTAAATCGTCAGTCATTTATTTGAATTTATAACTAACATAAAAATAATAAAAAATTAGCTCCTTTCTATAAATATCTGAGTATCTATTTACAATATTCAACCTATTTATTTACTATGCTGAAAAATTAGCTTATACAAATACTTATGAATTTTTTTTTCACTGAATACTTTAAAATTTTGTTAAATATCTTAAGTATTCAGTTGTTGAATAATTACTTATTGTCTTACCTTGCTATCAAAGTAAAAATTATTCGTATTTTTAATACTATTAGCGTGTGTGCTGTGGGGTAAGGAGGCGGAGGCGGGGAGGGGGGAATAAAAATGATGTGTAATAATCATACATACAATAAATAATATGCATTATTTTAAAATTCAAATTAACCTACTGGATATTATGTATATAGCATTAAAAAATTATTAAACACGTATATCAAATTCCACACTTTTGAAAATCCTGCATTTACAACACTTAATTCATTAATACTTATAAATATTAGCTATGTCAAAATGCATTCTAAATAACTTTATATTTTAAATATAATAATAATAATAAATAAATAAACAAGATAATTAAATAAACAAGATATTTAAACATAAATAATTCTGCATGTCCATTTTGAGATAAATTTCTGAGATTTGAAATTGTGATTTTTACCTTAATTTTTATCAATTAAAAATATTTAAAGACCTACTAATTACCCATAATATAATTAAATTTCAACATAATGTATGGCATCCGTTCTTAGTTTTAAAATTTAACAACAAACTTTAGTACACCGCAGCAGATTGTGACTCTATGGATTTTTGATAGTTTCTGACAGGTTTAATCCGGTTTAAACCTTTGTCATGGCAAAAACCCCTTTTTGACGTCAAAAACCCAACCCTGATTCTGGCTGATGCCAATTTTCGTCACTACAGGTGGTGTGACACCTAGTTCATGATAATTTTGGCTTTTCAATGATAGCTAATGACGCAGAAAAGTGAGTTTGCTCGCACTACGTAGGTTGAGTTTACACCCAATATTCATATTCAAATCTATTGAACTGAAAAAAATAGGCAGTGTTTTCAGAAAAGATCCACAAGACTGTAATAGCTTTCAATATCTTATTTTGTTTTATAAGAATTAAGGAGGGCGCAATATTTGTCGTGAGGCAATTTAATTTTTCATAAAATGTTTCAGTGGTAAATTATTGAGATTGAATCTCATTTACAAGTCACTTCTAATTTATTAGCAACTCCTTCTCGCCTTCTGGAAGTAAATATATGTAGACCGATTCCTTGCTTCAGTTATTTTTTAAATACCAATATATAAATTTTATAACATTTTTGAAATAGTGAGCATATTTATTGGGATATCAAAGCCAGACCCAAGTAGGGGGTAATTCATATATATTTTTTTAAACAATGCCATGGTACAGTAATATACAAAGTACACGAAGCTACACAATACACAAGCAGACAAATCCTTCACTGAAAAAACTGGAACTGCTAGTTTTTTGAAACTTTAAACCACTTGCAGCATTTTTAAATTTTGAAATTTTTTTTCACTTAATCTTCATAAAACTAACCAAACCAAAATTAGATCTTTTTCCATTTTTTCCAAATTTCATCGAATTTTCAACTTTTTTGTGGCAGTATTAAATTTCGAATTTATTATTTATTATTATTTTTTACTTAACCTCCATACAATATAACATCTTTTCCGCATTTTTGGATTTTAAAAATTATTAAAATATTTATTTTTTGAAAAAATCATTTAACCAAAATTCGGTCTTTTTTCAAATTATTTCAAAAATTCAACTCTTTTGTGGCAGCATTAAATTTTAAAATTAATTTTTTTTATTATTTTTCCTTTAATCTCCATACAATAGAACATCTTTTCTGCATAGGTAGGTTTTGATGAATGGTATTTTTTTTTTTTTTTTTTTTGCCATGGACAATCGATCCACCCTAATGCACAGGGTGGTCACAAAATATGGGAAAAATTTATTTTAATCTCAGCTTTCATGGAACCCCCTCAAAAGTTGCCAATTAGTTAAAAAATGAGATTGGCAAAGTTTTGGCTCAATTGAATAACATTAAACTGTGTTTCATCGAGGTTTAATTCTTAAAAATTTGTGATTTTTCGCAAAAAACTGTAATTTTTCTTTCATTAAGTAAAAACTGTGTCTTACAAATCTGATTCTTGTTTTATTTCATAGAAAATATTATTGTCTTGAACTTTTATACTCATCAAACTTATACTGAATGACATTTAGTATTTTTAAAGTCATCTTGTGAACCATACTCTCAAACTTTGCATTTTTAAAAATAAGTGAAAAATGACAAATGAATATTTTTTATTTTTCTTGATTCTTTTTTCCTATTATTAGCATTAAAAAGGCAAAATGAATAGAATAATTATTGTAATTTAAAAAATATATCATGAATTATAGTTCATTATTTGTTATCTAGTTCTGTACTGAGCTCTTCGGTTTATATTGAAACATGGTTCATACACTTGAGACCAAATAAAATTTCAAGGACTTTTCAAGCACTTTTCAAGGGCTATTTTAATGCACGCATAAAAATGGCTCTAGAATAATATATCATAAAGGAAATAGTCATCATGTTACCTGTGTGTTTAATTATTCGTTAGTAAAGATACTTTCTAAATTTTCATCTAATGAAGTTTTATTTGTAATATAAAAAGAGAAAAAAGATTAAAATATTAATTAAAAAGTAAATGAAGATTGAATGTAAATTTAGATTAAAATGTAAAATCAAAAGCAAGGGTGATTCTGGGTGAATTTTTTTTTTTTTTTTTCGGATATTCACATTGCATTTTTGGAAATCGGCAGTGGGGAGGGGTATCCACAATTTTCAGACGAAATCGGCGTTTTCCTGTGGATTTTTTTTATGAAATCTGTGTTTTTTAGACGATCTTTAGACAAAATTTGCATTTTTACGCAATCTTTTCTCAAAAACGGCATTTTATCCCCGCGATCTTTTGACGAAATCGGAGCTTTTTCCGCAATCTTTTGATGAAATCAGAGTTTTTTCCGTGATCTTTTGATGAAATCTTTTTTTTTTTTTTTTTTTTTTTTATGATCTTTTGACAAAATATTTGTAAGCAATCTTTTAATGAAATCAACGTTATATCTGCAATCATTAGACGAAATCAGCGTTTTATCTGCGTTATTTGGGTGAAATTGCCATTTTTCTGCGATCCACACAGGAAATTTGAGTTTTTCAGCTATCTTTTGATAAAGTTCATTGACAAAAACACTGACGAAATCTCGTTTTTCCATGAAATATTGACGAAATGTGTGCTTTTTGTGCAATCCTTTCACAAAATTTGCATTTCTCAGCGATTGTTTTTTCCACACGAGCAAAATCGTACAAGTTGGCAACTATGCGCAACTGATAACCCAATTTCAAATTTTCGGAAATTTCAGATGAGAATCACCCCTGATCAAAAGAAAAAAATTGTTCTTGGCTAATAAAACTTAGTAAAATATATGTCCAAATTCAAATTGAGTTAAATTCTTTGCAAATCTTTTAATGTATTAATAACTTCCAGTATCTTTTGCCACAGTTTATATTCTGGTTTTTCAATCTATAAATCATTGAAAACGCACTTTCCTGCCATATTTCTTTACTGATTATATGACTGATGAAAGAAATTAAAAAATAAAATCAATCGTAAAAATCATATTGTAAAATCCGGAATAGATCACATTAAAACAAAGACACGTTTGAAACAAAAACTAAGAGACTTGTAAAAGGCGCAAAATTGTTGACGTCAAATATCTGGAAAGCACGACTAACGAGCAACCAATTACATCGACTCAGCAAAAAGACCCCAATGCCCCGCGGAAAAACAAACATATCTTCCTGTTGAAAAAGCGATAGTGCATTCTGATTTGTTGTCCTGAGTCGCACTTCCCAGCTGCTAATGTGCAGTAAAAAGTGACGTAAGCGTCCGCTCTCTCCTCTAATCTGGCAG
Source organism: Maratus speculifer (assembly GCA_964019185.1). Lineage (NCBI taxonomy): Eukaryota > Metazoa > Arthropoda > Arachnida > Araneae > Salticidae > Maratus > Maratus speculifer. Next base: position 253,095,895 of record OZ025298.1, read on the forward strand.
GAGGAGCACATTGGCAAAAAATCACACTTCTGGCTACTGCATGCATCCGATTTTTACAGCCAAGGAAAGATGCCAAAAGGGTTGTTAAGAGGAGAGAAGGAAGTCTTTGGCTGCAGGTGATTCAATGTTCCATTGGGAAAGGAAATATACGATTGTAGTAAATTTTTTTTAAATAAAATGTATGAAGGTTTTTCTTTAGGAAATTTCAAAATTTAAGCACTATTTTTTTTTCCAGCACTTTTCATTCCTTGAAAATGAATCTTTTTCTTTCCAGCACTTTTCATTCCTTAAAAATGAATACTTTTTTTTCCAACACTTTTTCTATTTTTTCCAGAGCGTACGAACCATGTGAAATTGACAAACCGAAAGCATAAACACTTTAACTTTGTTGTAAAGTGTTAAAGCAATCACTGCCAACAAAGACTTGTTTGCTTCATCTGGTGGCAATCATTTTATTCCATTCTGAACAATAGAATCTGCTTTCTATACTTACAATTGCTGGTTGATTGCATTGGTATGTTTTATTCATGACCTATTAGACATTAAAAGAAAGCTTGGCTTGCAAGCTACAATCAGAGGCAATGAATAATAGAACTTTGCTGATAAGAACTTTTTTTTTATTGGTTAGTATATTTTAATTAGCACAGAGCTTTATGATATTAAAATAATTTAGCATTTAAATAATTAGAGAAATTAATAATAGTTAATTATGTATGTGTTTTTAAGATTTTTATGATATTCTCAGGTATTACAAATAAAGATTAATACAAGGACTTTCACAATTTCCTTGTTTCTCCTATTAACCAAGTTAGACTTTACTGGAATTTAAAATGTAAAATTCATATACATACCTGATAACGTGAACTCTGAATCCTTGTCTGTAACAAGACAACATTTTCCCAGGCAAAAAGTTGCTGCATAATGTTATATCGGGCTTCTTCTACACTTGGATTTACATATATAACCTGATTTGTTATTCTTATTTCATGTATTAGAGTCTGAATTTGTGGATCTCCACCAAGTTTATGAGCTGTAGTAGTTGTATCATTATCAGTAAAATCAGTTTCTTGTTGATTTTTGCCTTCTAAGGCTTTAGTCCATGCTTTCACACCAGCTTCTAACCTCAATGCTAACTTCTTTTCAACCTGCAACACATCATTTAAATGTTTTTAATATTTTATTATTAAACAAAAAACTAATTTATAACGAAATTGTAATGTATTCCACTCCCATCCTCTAAATATTTAGAAGTGTTTCTTATAGACATTTCTCATTTTTATTCAGCAAACTCTTTGTCACAAAAAATGCACCATGTCTTTATTTCAGTTAAAAAAATACAGTGCTCAAAAAAAATTTAGACACTGATGATATTTAACCTTTAAATACAAAATCTGAACTCTAGAGTTATACAAATGGCTATGCTTATTTTGAAATATATTTTTAATATTTTAGGACAGAACTAATGATTTTAATGTAGGTTAATATTTAATTTAACAAGAAAAAGGGAAAATTTGCATGCAGCAAAAGTTTAGACATTTTCTTGATTTTTGACAAGAACAAACTGTTCATGGAAAATGCAAATTTCAAATTTATGACATAACTTGCATGAAATATTTAAGTGCACTTTGTGATACCGTCAGTTAGAGAAGTTCAGTCAGATGAAGTAATTGAAATATGGAAACTCAAATCGAAACAGTAGACTCTTGGAGAAGTTTCAGCTACTTTTAATCGTTCAAAGAAATCTGTCTATTGAGTATTGTCTAAGGGTGGCTCCTTAAAAGCAAAACATAGATTTAGGCTTTGTGTAACCGGAAAAAATAAATAAATAAATGAAAAAAAAAAAAAAAAAGGATGCATAAATTGTCATCTACACAAATGGGCTCTAGTCACATTAAAAGTGAGCTAGAGCTTTGTGTTAAGGGATATGATTTGTAGGTGAACTAACAAAATGAGATAAATTAGTTTAAGAAAATAAAACATCAAACTTTGAAAACTCACAAAAAAATTATAAGAATGCACTGGGCTTGCAAGCATGTGTAATAGGAAAGTAATGATGTGCTATGATTTTCAATGATGAAAAAAAAATGGAATTTGGATGGCCCAGAAAAGTGGGAATACTATTGACATGACTTGCATAAAGAGACAGACTTTATTTAGACATCAACAAGGAAGTGTCTCTTTAATGATGTTGGCTTCACTTTGCTTTAATGCCCAAGCATCTCTAAAGTTCCTAAATCACTTTTTTTTTTAATTTGTGGCTTTTTTCCTGTAAATATAGATATTGTTTATATTTTTGTCCCTTTTTTTGTCATTATATAATATGTAAAGTTGATAATTTAAAATTGTGAATAAAAGTAAATCACAAATAATATGACAGTTGAGTTACAACAATTTCTTGCATAATTCTTGGTATAGAAACATAATCGATCATTGTCTAAACATTTGTTATGCACTGTAGTAGTTCATATTATCTATTCTATCATAGTTCATGTATATATGAGGCTTGTTTTTTTAGTAAACCATACACACCATAAAGTTAAAGACAAATTTATTTTAAAATTTTCACTTTATTTTATTTTAAAGAAATCACCATTAATCCCCTCAAGATCCATAGTTATCTGCTGCTATCTAATCTGAGACTGTTCATCTGTTTTTATTTTAACTATGAACTTTGTTCTCAGGCATTAATAGAATTAACATTTTGTTTAAAAAGTTAATGATAATGGTTTCTTACACTAGCTAAGTTTTAAAATTGAGTACCAATTATGTAAAATTTAATAATTAGATTTAAAATACATAAAAAGTATTGTAAATATTAAGGGAAAACAACACAGGTCAATTAAAAAAAAACAAATATGCATAACCTGGAAGATTATAATAACTAGAGCAATCTCTTACAAGGTCCAGTTTGCCTTTATTATTCTGAAATTTACTATATTTAAAAGGATGTCTTATTCCACCTGAATTACAAATTTCCCACACTTTTCCATACCAATAAAAAAAAAATTACAGGTATTGAGATTTTGTGATATTACACACCTAAAGTTTAATTGACCAAAAGGTGCAGATTTGTTAGCAGAACTTTTACTACTGATTCTGAAACACAAACTACTGTTTTTCAAAACAATTTGCAGATACACATATTTAACATCAGGCTCCATCTGCTTTGTGAAACCAGGATTAAATTCTTTATTACAGCAGTCACAAAATAGAGATTGCTTTAACATATGTTAATACAAAAAAGACTTTTTATACAAATAAATATATCTTTTCTTTAAAGAACCATAGTAACGGATTATAAATATTCAATAAATTAAGCAAACAAAATGTGTAGTTTTTAAACACAAGTAAGCAATCACCGAACCAATCCTACAAAATTACAAAGTTTAAGTGAAGTTGGTATTAATTGAAACTTCAAGTTACAAAGAACTAAAAAGTAGAAGACAAAATAAATTGCATGAGAGGTAGAAATACTCTTTATAATACAAAATGTGAAAAACAGACCAAAGTTTTTCTGGTATTGCAATTCCACATCCTTAGTGATCCTGAATTTTGCTCTGAAATTTCAAATTTCCCTGATGTTTCCCAAGAAAGGTATGATATGCCCCAACTTAAATAGGTGGCTAGAGATCCAGCTGTAAATTGACAAACTGGTGATAAGGAAATATTTATAAGAGTACGGAGGAGAGTGTTGTTGTCTGGATAATATGCAATGGTTAATTATTTAAAAAACTGAGGGGGTGAGGCATCTGCTAAATTGCAGTAATACATTTTATACTGGATGTTGAATTAACAAATATGTATGACTATTTGTATGGTTATATTAATTAAATCTATTTATTAATATAATTTAATATATAATGCTAAAGATTAACTTGAATCCAACTTTCAACAATTTGGACAATACCTAAAATATTATTTCTAAGTGTATAAATTGCATACATTAATTATCTATTTTATTTCTTGTTTTAGCTTACATTAAGATATTGAGTTTAGGTAAGTATTGTCAAATTACATGAAATTAATTTCAATTATTATTATTATTTCCTTCTGTTTACATCTTTATCCTCTTTTTACATATCTAAACAATTTCTGGTATGTTTTTACCTTATCTATCCATTTTAACAATGTTATTATGATTTATTTTGGTTTTATGTGTGTTGATAACCCCAAATTCATATTATTTTGCTTTTCATGGCTGATTCGAAGATGAAACCACACACTTTATTTCTAGTTCTAAAGTATTTGAGGTCTGACGAATCTACTATAGTTCTGCAAATTCCAAATATTCCTTCTAAATTATTTTTTTATTTTTTGTCAATATATATTTTTTTACAATTAAGAGCCTGCATCAGTCAAACCGAAACTCAAAATCCTATCACAAACCTATGCGTGTTGCCACCAGGAAGGCGTATCCCGAACCCAAAGATTGACACTTTAAAAGACCAATGATATTTTCCAAGCTTGTAATTAATAAGAAAATGGTCATCTCACGCCACCCTTTACCTCCAGGCGATAAAAAGGGGATAAGATACCCCAGGAAGAAAAAAGTCATTAGCAAATGCTAAAAACTCTCGCACCTTTTCAATACTGATAGCCCGAGGGATATGTGCATTTGGATTCGAGATAATTTCTGACCAAAACACTCGGATCCGTTTTAAAACAAGTCGACATTGACCTTTTTTGTTAGATAGTTTCAAGTGAAATTGAATCATTTATATGTAATTTTAAAAGACAACATACAGATCGTGATTATTATGTCAGAGATTGCACATTAAACATTTTCCAAAGAATCTCCTCTACATTTTAATATTTTTAAATGATTTTTTTAGCATTGAGATCATTGAACTGTACAAAGACCGTTTTATATTTTTTCGATTTTGTTACGAGTATTTTATAGTGGCTTACATCAATAGAGAGAAATCCCAAGATAGAAATTTTTAAGATATCTCGTTTGTATTTTAATATTTTAAAATGATTTTTTTAGCATTGAACAGCTGAGATTTTTCGGTATAAAGACCGTTTTGTACTTTTTTGATTTTGTTTACAGGTGTTTTAAAGAGGCTACTTCAATCAAGTGAAATCCAATGGAAGAAATTTATAAAAATATCTCTTCTACATTTTTATATTTTTAAATTATTTTTTGGCATTCGATATCTCAGATATTTCGGTACAAAGACCGTTTTGTACTTTTTCGACCTTCTTTAGGGGAATTTTAAAAAGCTACTTCAGTCAAATGAAATCCAACGGAAGAAATTTATAAAAATATCTCTTCTACATTTTAATATTTTTAAATGAATTTTTGTCATTGAATAGCTGAGATCTTTCGGTACAAAGATCGTTTTGTACTTTTTCGACTTTGTTTAGGGAAATTTTAAAAAATCTACTTCAGTCAAGTGAAATCCAGTGGTAGAAATTTATAAAAATATCTCTTCTGCATTTTAATATTTTTAAATTATTTTTTGGCATTCGATATCTCAGATCTATCGGTACAAAGACCGCTTTGTACTTTTTCGACTTTGTTTAGGGGAATTTTAAAAAATCTACTTCAGTCAAGTGAAATCCAGTGGTAGGAATTTATAAAAATATCTCTTCTACATTTTAATATTAGTAAATCATTATTTGGCATTCGATATCTCAGATCTTTTGGTACAAAGACCGTTTTGTACTTTTTTGATTTTGTTTACAGTTGTTTTAAAGAGGTTACTTCAGTCAAATGAAATCCAATGGTAGAAATTTATAAAAATATCTCTTCTACGTTTTAATATTTTTAAATGTTTTTTTGTCATTGAATAGCTGAGATCTTTCGGTAAAAAGACCTTTTTTTTTTTTTTTTCTGTTTTGTTTACAGCTGTTTTAAAGAGGCTACTTCAGTCAAGCGAAATCCTATAGTAAAATTTTATAAGTATGTCTTTTCGACATTTAAAGATTTTTAAATGATTTTTTGTCATGGGATAGCTGAGATCTTTAGGTACAAATACCGTTATGTATTTTTTTTATTTTGTTTACAGGTATTTTAAAGAGGCTACATCAGTCAAGTGAAATCCAATGGTAGAAATTTATAAAATTATATCTTCTACATTTTAATATTTTTAAATGATTTTTATGTCATTGGATAGCTTAGATCTTTCTCTACAAAGACCGTTTTGTACTTTTTCGACTTTGTTTAGGGGAATTTTAAAAAAGCTACTTCAGTCAAGTGAAATCCAATGGTAGGAATTTATAAAAATATGTCTTCTACATTTTAATATTTTTAAATGATTTTTATGTCATGGGATGGCTGAGATCTTTCTGTACAAAGACCGCTTTGTACTTTTTCGACTTTGTTTAGGGGAATTTTAAAAAATCTACTTCAGTCAAGTGAAATCCAGTGGTAGGAATTTATAAAAATATCTCTTCTACATTTTAATATTTTTAAATGATTTTTTTGTCATGTTATACACTGTAAAAAAAAAAATTTGGATAATTACAAATTTTTTTCTAGTAGAATTGTATTCCAAGAACTTTTTATGTAACGGCAACAATAAAAATTCATTTAACAGATACAGATTTGCACTTTGAATCAAACAAATTTTAAGGTTACTAAGAATTTTTTGGGGAAATCGTATTCCAAGAACTTTTTTAGTGACGATAACGAGCATTATAGATAAAATTTTAGTAAAGTTACCAAAATTTTAGTAAATTCTTTTGTAAAGTTACAGATGGTTTTAATTTTGCTTACAAGTTTTGTAGATTGACATCATTTTCTTGTATAGTGTACACATAAAATTTTAGTAAGCATAAGAGATTTCGGTTAATTTAGATTACTAAGGTTACAGATATTTTTTACAGTGTAGCTCAGATCTTTCGGTACAAAGACCGTTTTGTACTTTTTCGACTCTGTTTAGGGGAATTTTAAAAAAGCTACTTCAGTGAAGTGAAATCCAATGGTAGAAATTTATAAAAATATCTCTTCTACATTTTAATATTAGTAAATCATTATTTGGCATTCGATATCTCAGATCTTTTGGTACAAAGACCGTTTTGTACTTTTTTGATTTTGTTTACAGTTGTTTTAAAGAGGTTACTTCAGTCAAATGAAATCCAATGGTAGAAATTTATAAAAATATCTCTTCTACGTTTTAATATTTTTAAATGTTTTTTTGTCATTGGATAGCTTAGATCTTTCGGTACAAATACCGTTTTGTACTTTTTTCATTTTGTTTACAGATGTTTTAAAAAAGATACTTCAGGCAAGTGAAATCGAATGGTAGAAATTTATAAAAATATCTCTTCTACATTTTAATATTTTTAAATGATTTTTTTGTCATTGGATAGCTAAGATCTTTCGGTACAAAGACCGTTTTGTACTTTTTTTTATTTTGTTTACAGGTGTTTTAATGAGACTACTTCAGTCAAGTAAATTCCAATAGTAGAAATTTATAAAAATATCTCGTCTACATTTTAATAGTTTTAAATGATTCTCTTGTCATGGGATAGCTAAGATCTTTCGGTACAAAGACCGTTTTGTACTTTTTTGACTTTGTTTAGGGGAATTTTTAAAAAGCTACTTCAGTCAAGAGAAATACAATGGTAGAAATTTATAAAAGTATCTCTTCTACATTTTAATATTTTTAAATGTATTCATCTCATTTGATATTTGAGATCTTTCGGTACAAAGACCGTTTTGTACTTTTTCGACTTTGTTTATGAGAATTTTTAAAAAGCTACTTCAGTAAAGTGAAATCAAATGGTAGAAATTTATAAAATTCTCTCTCCTACATTTTAATATTTTTAAGGGATTTTTTGTCATTGGATAGCTGAGATCTTTCGGAACAAAGACCGTTTTTACTTTTTTGATTATTTTTACAGGTGTTTTAAAGAGGCTACTTCAGTCAAGTGAATTCCAATGGTAGAAATTTATAAAAGTATCACTTGTACATTTTAATATTTTTAAATGATTTTTTGTCATGGGATAGCTGAAGTCTTTCTGTACAAAGACCGTTTTGTACTTTTACGACTTTGTTTAGGGGAATTTTAAAAAAGCTACTTCAGTCAAGTGAATTCCAATAGTAGAAATTTATAAAAATATCTCATCTACATTTTAATAGTTTTAAATGATTCTCTTGTCATGGGATAGCTAAAATCTTTCGGTACAAAGACCGTTTTGTACTTTTTCGACTTTGTTTACAGGTGTTTTAAAGAGGCTACTTCAGCCAAGTGAATTCCAATGGTAGAAATTTATAAAAATATCTCGTCTACATTTTAATATTTTTAAATGATTCTTTTGTCATGGAATAGCTAAGATCTTTCGGTACAAAGACCGTTTTGTACTTTTTAGACTTTCATTGGGGGAATTTTAAAAAAGCTACTTCTGGCAAGTGAAATCCAATGGTAGAAATTTATAAAAATATCTCTTCTACATTTTAATATTTTTAAATGATTGTTTTGTCATTGGACAACTAAGATCTTTTGGTACAAAGACCGTTTTGTACTTTTATGACTTTGTTTAGGGGAATTTTAAAAAAGCTACTTCAGTCAAGAGAATTCCAATAGTAGAAATTTATAAAAATATCTCGTCTACATTTTAATATTTTTAAATGATTCTTTTGTCATTGGATATCTGAGATCTTTCGGTACAAAGAACGTTTTGTACATTTTTTTGATTTTGTTTACAGGTGTTTTAAAGAGGCTACTTCAGCCAAGTGAATTCTAATGGTAGAAATTTATAAAAATATCTCGTCTACATTTTAATATTTTTAAATGATTCTTTTGTCATGGGATAGCTAAGATCTTTCGGTACAAAGATCGTTCTGTACTTTTTAGACATTTTTAGGGGAATTTTAAAAAAGCTACTTCAGTCAAGTGAAATCCAATGGTAGAAATTTATAAAAATATCTCTTCTACATTTTAATATTTTTAAATGATTTTTTCTCATTTGTTAGTTGAGATATTTCGGTACGAAGACTGTTTTTGTTTTTTTGATTTTGTTTACAGGTTTTTTAAAGAGGCTACTTCAGTCAAGTAAATTCCAATGGTAGAAATTTATAAAAATATCACTTGTACATTTTAATATTTTTAAATGATTTTTTTGTCATTTGATAGCTGAGATCTTTCTGTACAAAGACCGTTTTGTACTTTTTAGACTTTTATTAGGGGAATTTTAAAAAAGCTACTTCAGTAAAGTGAAATCAAATGGTAGAAATTTATAAAATTCTCCCTTCTACATTTTAATATTTTTAAATGATTTCTTGTCATTGGATAGCTGAGATCTTTCGGTACAAACACCGTTTTTACATTTTTGATTTTGTTTACAGGTGTTTTAAAGAGGCTACTTCAGTCAAGTGAATTCCAATGGTAGAAATTTATAAAAGTATCACTTGTGCATTTTAATATTTTTAAATGATTTTTTTGTCATGGGATAGCTGAGTTCTTTCGGTACAAACACTGTTTTGTACTTTTTACACTTTTATTAGGGGAATTTTAAAAAAGCTACTTTTGTCAAGTGAAATCCAATGGTAGAAATTTATAAAAATATCTCTTCTACATTTTAATATTTTTAAATTATTTTTTGGCATACGATATCTCAGATCTTTCAGTACAAAGACCATTTTGTACTTTTTCGTCTTTGTTTAGGGGAATTTTAAAAAAGCTACTTCTGGCAAGTGAAATCCAATGGTAGAAATTTATAAAATTCTCTCTTCTACATTTTAATATTTTTAAATGATTTTTTCGTCATTGGTTATCTAAGATCTTTCGGTACAAAGACTGTTTTGTACTTTTACGACTTTGTTTAAGGGCATTTTAAAAAGCTACTTCAGAATTCCAATACTAGAAATAGTGAATAATAGTGAATTCCAATAGTAGAAATTTATAAAAATATCTCGTCTACATTTTAATATTTTTAAATGATTCTGTTGTCATGAGATAGCTGAGATCTTTCGGTAGAAAGACCGTTTTGTACCTTTTTTTTTAATTTTGTTTACAGGTGTTTTAAAGAGGTAATTCAGCTAAGTGAATTCCAATGGTAGAAATTTATAAAAGTATCTCGTCTGCATTTTAATATTTTAAAATGATTTTTTTGTCATGGGATAGCTAAGATCTTTCGGTACAAAGACCGTTTTGTATTTTTTAGACTTTTATTAGGGGAATTTTAAAAATGCTAGATCTGTCAAGTGAAATCCAATGGTAGAAATTTATAAAAATATCTCGTCTACATTTTAATATTTTTAATGATTTTTTTGTCATTGGATAGCTAAGATCTTTCGGTACGAAGACCGTTTTGTACTTTTTTGGTTTTGTTTACAGATGTTTTAGTGAGGCTACTTCAGTCAAGTGAATTCCAATGGTAGATATTTATAAAAGTATCTCGTCTACATTTTAATATTTTAAAATTATTTTTTTGTCATTGGATGGCTAAGATCTTTCGGTACAAAGACCGTTTTGTATTTTTTAGACTTTTATTAAGGGAATTTTAAAAATGCTACTTCTGTCAAGTGAAATCCAATGGTAGAAATTTATAAAAATATCTCTTCTACTAATATTTTTCAATGATTTTTTCTCATTTGATAGTTGAGATCTTTCGGTACAAAGACCGTTTTCTACTTTTTTCGATTTTGTTTACAGGTGTTTTAAAGAGGCTACTTCAGTCAAGTTAAATCCATTGGTAGAAATTTATTAAAATATCTCTTCTACATTTTAATATTTTTAAATTATTTTTTTGTCATTGGATAGCTAAGATCTTCCGTTACAAAGACCGTTTTGTACTTTTACGACATTGTTTAGGGGAATTTTAAAAAAGCTACTTCAGTCAAGTGAATTACAATGGTAGAAATTTATAAAAATATCTCGTCTACATTTTAATATTTTTAAATGATTCTGTTGTCATGGGATAGCTAAGATCTTTTGGTACAAAGATCGTTTTGTAATTTTTTGACTTTGTTTACAGGTGTTTTAAAGAGGCTACTTCAGTCAAGCGAATTCCAATGGTAGAATTTATAAAAATATCTCGTCTACATTTTAATATTTTTATATGATTCTTTTGTCATGGGATAGCTAAATCTTTCGGTACAAAGACCGTTTTGTACTTTTTAGACTTTTATTAGGGGAATTTTAAAAAAGCTACTTCTGTCAAGTGAAATCCAATGGTAGAAATTTATAAAAATATCTCTTCTACATTTTAATAATTTTAAAATATTTTTTGTCATGGGATAGCTGACTTCTTTCGGTACAAAGACCGTTTTGTACTTTTTAGACTTTTATTAGGGGAATTTTAAAAAAGCTACTTCTGTCAAGTGAAATCCAATGGTAGAAATTTATAAAAATATCTCTTCTACATTTTAATATTTTTAATTGACTGTTTTGTCATTGGACAACTAAGATCTTCCGGTACAAAGACCGTTTTGTACTTGTACGACTTTGTTTAGGGGAATTTTAAAAAAGCTACTTCAGTCAAGAGAATTCCAATAGTAGAAATTTATAAAAATATCTCGTCTACATTTTAATATTTTTAAATGATTCTGTTGTCATTGGATAGCTGAGATATTTCGGTACAAAGACCGTTTTGTACTTTTTTTTTAAATTTTTTTTACAGGTGTTTTAAAGAGGCTACTTCAGCCAAGTGAATTCCATTGGTAGAAATTTATAAAAATATCTCGTCTACATTTTAATATTTTTAAATGATTCTTCTGTCATGGGATAGCTAAGATCTTTCGGTACAACAAAGACCATTCTGTACTTTTTAGATTTTTATTAGGGGAATTTTAAAAAAGCTACTTCAGTCAAGTGAAATCCAATGGTAGAAATTTATAAAAATATCTCTTCTACATTTTAATATTTTTAAATGATTTTTTCTCATTTGATAGTTGAGATCTTTCGGTACAAAGACCGTTTTCTACTTTTTTCGATTTTGTTTAGAGGTGTTTTAAAGAGGCTACTTCAGTCAAGTTAAATCCATTGGTAGAAATTTATTAAAATATCTCTTCTACATTTTAATATTTTTAAATGATTTTTTTGTCATTGGATAGCTAAGATCTTTCGTTACAAAGACCGTTTTGTACTTTTACGACATTGTTTAGGGGAATTTTAAAAAAGCTACTTCAGTCAAGTGAATAACAATGGTAGAAATTTATAAAAATATCTCGTCTACATTTTAATATTTGTAAATGATTCTGTTGTCATGGGATAGCTAAGATCTGTCGGTACAAAGACCGTTTTGTTATTTTTAGACTTTTATTAGGGGCATTTTAAAAAAGCTACTTCTGTCAAGTGAAATCCAATGGTAGAAATTTATAAAAATATCTCTTCTACATTTTAATATTTTTAAATTATTTTTTGGCATTCGATATCTCAGATCTTTCGGTACAAAGACCATTTTGTACTTTTTCGTCTTTGTTTAGGGGAATTTTAAAAAAGCTATTTCAGTCAAGTGAAATTCAATTGCATAAATTTATAAAAATATCTCTTCTACATTTTAATATTTTTAAATAATTTTTCTGTCATTGCATAGCTGAGATCTTTCGGTGTGAAGACCGTTTTGTACTTTTTTGGTGTTGTTTACAGGTGTTTAAAGAGGCTACTTCAGTCAAGCGAAATCCTGTAGTAGACATTTATAAATGTATCTTTTCTACATTTAAATCTTTTTAAATGATTTTTTGGCATTGGATATCTGAGAGCTTGCGGGTCAAAGACCGTTTTATATTTTTTCGAGTTTGCTATGGGGGTTTTAAAGGGGCTTACTTCAATCAAGCGAAATCCTATGAAGTTTTGAAGTTCATATAAATATATATTTTTCTCTTCTACATTTTAATATTTTTAAATGATTTTTTTAGCATTGAATGTTAGAAATTTATAACGATATCTCGTCTACAAGTAAATATAAACTGATGATTACCTCAATCAAGTAAAATCCCATGGTAGAAATTTATAAAGATATCTTTAAGATCATTTAAAAGTCATTTCTAAAGATCATTTTAATACTTGTAATTTTTGTTTCATTATATAACTGATATCTTTCTTTACAAAGAACGTTTTATATCTTTTCGACTTTGTCACGGGTATTTTATAATTACTTACTTCAATAGAGCTAAATCACATTTTAGAAATTTTTAAAGGTATCTCGTTTGTATTTTAATTGTCTTTAAACCTTTTTTTCGGGAGGGGGGGGGGGGGGCATTAGATATTGGAGATTTCTCTGTACAAAGATCTTTTTACATTTTTTAGATTTTTTACGGGTATTTTAAAGTGGCTTACTTGAATAGAGAGAAATCCCATTATAGAAATTTATAAAGATATCTCGTCAACATTTTAATTTTTTAAATGATTTTTTTATCATTGAATTTCTGAGATATTTCTGTACAAATACCTCTTTATATTTTTTTCGATTTTTTTTTACGGGTATTCTAAAGGTGTTTACTTCAATGAAGCGAAATCCTATGACAGAAATTTATAGAAATATCTCGTCTGTATTTTAATAATTTTGTTTTATATTGAACAGCTGAGATCTTTCTGTACAAAGACCGTATTACAATTTTTAATTTCGATACAGGTATTTTAAAGTGACTTACTTCAGTCAAGCGAAATCCCATTGTAGAAATTTATAAAAATATCTCGCCTACATTTAAAAAAATTATTTTTTTTTTCTTACATTGAATAGCCTTTACGATTTCATTTATTTTAAAGAGGCTACTGCAGTTAAACGAAACAATGCCTTCGCTTTAAAGCTAATGCTATGAAAGAAATTTATAAAAGTTTATCGTCTGTGTTTTAATAGTTTTAAGTATTTTTTTTTTCTTACTTTGCCTAGTTGATATCGATTTGCACAAAGGCCATTTTCTATTTTTCGATTTATTTTACGGGTATTAAAAAAAAAAAAAAAAAAAAAAAAAAAAAAAAAAAAAAAAAACTTTAATCAAGCGAAACAATTTACTAGCTTATAATAATTCTTTCGACGATAATCCAACGGTCGAAATTTATAAATAAATCTCGTCTGCATTTAAATATTTTTTCCCCCCTTTAAGAGTTCAGAGCGATCTCTTCAAAGGCCTTTTTCTACTTTTTTAATTTTCTTTACAGGACAGTTTCATTTTCGGAACCGTTTTCAAAAGTGATATTATCCTCATATTTAAAATCTACAATCAGTATCGAAAAAAGTAAAAAGCGGCCTCTATACTAACCATCGTCACCTATACTATGCAGAAAAAAAAATAATTAAAAATTGGAATGGAAATATGGCATCTTTATAAAAATCTTCCGTAGGTTTAGTATAATTGAGTTTGTCTTTTCGCGTGACTGAAAAAACCGTTATTCTAAAATTTAGATCAGTTAGACTATGACAGGCTTTGGATTATATACGTATTATTTAGTTAAAATAGTATAAGAGCTTTAAAAATCATTCGTTTATCTTTCTGAAAGGGAAAAAGAAAGGAAAGACAATTTATATACAATAAAGCATAAATGTATCATTTACGGATGTGAATTTTACCGCAACAGAATATATTTGCTAAAGTATTGTAAATTAGTCATAATTTTCGGTAGAAGTGTCAAAATAAATATATTTCTATCTTTTAAATTAGTGTTATCCCATTTAATCATGAATTGCATAATAATTACTTTATATTTTAGAGTGGGTATACTGCAAACTTTTATTGATTAAAATAGAAATATTTATGAAATATTTATGAAAAGGAACATTTAAACTAATTCATTAAGAATTGTCTAAAAGAATGATACAAAAAAAAAAAAAAAAAAAATATATATATAGAAAAATTTAATACAAATGTATTTATTCGCGAATATATCTATTCATTTTTAATGTCAGAACCATTGTTATTTTCTTTTTTCCCTTTCTTCTTTTCCCTTTGTCGACTGCAGATGACAAAAAGTTAATTCTGTTATGTTTTATGAATTAACGAATATATCACTTTGATGTTGTACGCAATTAAAGAATCTTTTTTAGAAATTAAACTTCAAATATATGGAAGAAAAATAATAAAAATGGTAAATCTGTTTTTATTCGAAATCAATAATGCTTTTAAAGTACATTTGAGATTAGATGCCTAGTTAAACAAACTTTTTGAAATCAACATGTATTTACATCATTTCTGAAATTCATTTCTGATCGAACTTCTTGCGTGAGATATCATGCATTCAGAAAAGGATGTTTTTATTTTTTCATCCTAAAGCAGCAAACAACATTTTACTAATAGCCACAGGCAAGATTTTACACCTTCGTCCCTGTAAGACTCCCTACAGGGTAAACCCATATCGTCTTTCACCCTAATTACTCTTAAGGCGTCTCCCTTTTAAAGGCGGAGTTAAACACCATTTTCGACTCTTTTAAATCAAAGTGCTTCAACTTTTTATACAAATAGCATAGATTAAATTTTTTTTTAAATCAAAATAAAAAACATTTTCTGAAAGCTAAATAATTAAACTCTGCATGCTGTTTTACCAAATTTTAAAATGTCAAACAGATTTTTCGTAATAAGACATTAAAGGTGAATTTTAAAGACTATAAAATAACGCACTTGTATCGCCTTAAAATTCAAAAAAGAAATAAAATTTCAGAATGACGTGCATACTTTAAACCTACATGTTTTCAAAACAACAAAAATTATTAAATTTGAGCAAAATGCAAAAGAATGAAAGCGATAAATTTCTTCCATTGAAATAACATTAGCCGTTCTATCTCGGAGCGTTACTGATGTAGGGCCTTAATGGTTTTATATTTAAACTACTGATTTTTTAACCTTGGGTTTTGTGAGTTTTTAATATCTGCAATGGCTCATTTCACCAACTGTTTTAAATTCATTTTTAAAGCAGTAAAAATGACAAAATTGAAAATCACTTTTTTCATAGATATTTGCCTTTTTACTTATAGAGTTATCTGCCTCTTCTCTTGCATGGAATAAATTCTGTTTTAATTATCCAAATTACCAACTTTATTATGCTTTAAACCTCAGGAAGTTTGCCCATATTTTTCTGTTTCTCAAAAACAAATTTAATCTATTGTAGACAAAAATATTTTAAACAGAATTGTATATTTTCTTATAAAACTCAAGTTGAGATCAATAGAAATGCTGCACATCTATCTTTGTACATTTCTCAATAAATAAATTTAAAAAATATTAAGAAGTGAAAAATTACACATCATATTATGGTGCAAATTATTGATAAGAAATTATGTCAATATTATTTCTTTGTTGATTTAAATAGCTATTAACCAACCTCTTCATCCAACTTGCTAACCCAAAGATGGAGATTTGAATATTGGTGCAAACTTAAATCATCTACAGCTTTCTGAATTTTATTCAGAATATCAGCAAATACACTTGTGCTATAAGCACATGTTTCCAGTGATCGAACATCAATATCAATTTGCTCTTCAACTGAAAGGAGATCTTCAACCTATAAAGCAAAAGATAACAAAAAACATTAATGGCAAAATAAAATCAGGAAAAGAGAAAGAACATTTTTCAGAGGACTTGTGAATAAAATAGATTATGTTTATATCATGAAATCTTTATTTACATCCTCTTTGATATAAACTAGTTTTGTATAATTAAGAATTAAGTACTAGTTTTATTTATTTTTTGTTTCTATACAAAATTTACTTTTATGCTTCGAGTGAAATCCAAGCTGTGCTGCCAAATGCAATAAGGCTCTGAAACAACTGCCTAGATAAATGAAACTTGGCTAGTATATGAATAATAGAATACAGAAGTATTCATCAATTTTGGAATTGAATTGAAGGCAAGTCAGATTGCAGAACAAATAATTCAAATGCTGCAATATAAAATTAAATTCTTAAATTTCTTATGTGTCAGATGATCTAAATACTCTGGCCTCCAAAAGTTAAGGTAGAACATGTTTTTTGAAGCTGACCAGAGAAAAAAAAAATGGCAGTCAGGTTAAAATTCATAGTTTATATGAATGACAATAATAAGCTTTAAAAAAACTTGCCGAAAATTACAGCTAACACTTTTATTTTATAGAAAAGAATACGTATTTGTGAATGAGAGAAAAATATGCAATTACAAAGCTTTCATTATTTTGCATGTAAGTTTTGTTGTATTTGAACTATTGTTGTCAGTTTTGTTCACAACAACCAGTAAAGTCTAGAAGAAGTCATTTGCCCGATTCATTAAGATGGTGGGCAGATGGATGGATAAAATGTGGTTGTCACAGGCCGAAACTGCTAGACGGCTCAATGTATCTCGCAGTATAGTCTAACGACCCTGAGATCAGTATGAATCCGAAGATTCTGTGCCCAGAAGACATGTTCCAGACTGCCCACGTGTTACAACACCTGCAGAAGACCAGTTTCTAGCTCTTTTGGACCAAAGGAGAAGATGCACTACTGTGCCGCAACTCATTGCAGACCACTTTGCAGCATCAGGGAGAAAAATCGGCGCTACTACAGTGCGAAGACGTCTTCACAATACAGGTCTCTATGCAAGGCGACCAGTTGTGTGTGTCCCCCACAACAGATGACAGAGAAGGACCTGCTAATGTTGGACAAAAGAACATGTTTCATGGACCAGACAACAGTGGGCTTCTTCACAGACAAATTCAGATAAACACTGCAGAGCAATTCAGGATGTCTTCTGATCTGGAGAGAACAATGCACTCAATATTATCAAACACTGCCGAAACACACAGGTACATAAACGGTGGAATGATGGTTTTGGGCAGGAATTTCACTCGAAGGGCACACTGACCTGCAAGAGTTCCATGAAAGAACTGACTGGTGCGAGATATTGGGATGAGATACTTGATTCATATGTGCACCCATATGTCAGTGCTATTGGTAATGGTTTCACTCTAATGGATGATAATGTGAGACCACACTGAGCTGTAGTTGTTGAGGATTATCTTAAGGATCATGGTTTGGAGAGAATGGAATGTCCAGTCCACTTTCCAGATATGAATCCAATAGAACATCTTTGGGACTATCTTGGAAGACGGGTTGCAGCTTTAAATCCTCCTCCAAGTTCATTAAATGAGTTGAAACAAGGCTTACTTCATGTTTGTCAGTGCCAACCTATTTCAATGTCCAACAATTTAATTGAGAGTATAAAAAGTCGATGTTGTCAATGCATTCAAATCCGAGGTGGACATATTCCGTATTAGAACCAGTTTTTCAATGTTACTGTCACATTTTACTGCATAATACTGTGATGTATTGATTTCTCCAATAATGGAATTTTCCACCATGAGTGCTTTTTTGTTGAAATTTTATTTATACGTTTAAGTAAATTTCAAATAACAGTTTAACGCACATTTCCTCTGAATTTATTATTTCTATATTCATTCATTTGAAAATTAAATGCAAAAAACCAGTTGTACCTTAACTTTTGAAGGCAAGTGTACTTTGTGGCGTAATATAAACAAACTAAAAAAATTAAAATTTACCAACTCAAAAGATGTTTATTTTTGAAAAACTTTTTTTTTTTTTTTTTCATGTGTGTGCATTTCTAGAATTTTTTTTCAAACATACTGTTGTATTATGATTAATTTCTGGTGTTGTTTCAATAGGTAAAATATCTTTCTTTCGAGAGAAAAAAAAACTACAATATATTCTTCCTTCATAGCAAATTGAAAAATACATAGCGAACATATTGAAATTAGAAATTAAAAAGTGGCAATTTCGAAAAAACATATTTTACAAGATGGAGAAACAGTCCTTTCTATTTTTGTGGTTTTTGTTATTTAGCAAAAATTCACATATTTTAAAGCCTGGATCATGCCAAGGTTGTTGTAAAAGGAAAGTACTCTTATTTCACATACATACCTTTTCTTGATAGTTAAAAACATTTTCTGCAAGCCGCTGCACATATGGATCTAATTTATAAGATTCCCATACCAAACTAACTCCCTATAAAATAAAAAAAGTATTAAAAATTTGTATTTCATCAATTACAATAATAAGCACAGAATTTTAAGAGTAATTTTAATTAAGAGTTTTTTTAATTATTTCATTTACTTAGGTCAATTACTTTACAAAATAGTAAAATAGTAATTCTTTGTTTTCTTAAAAACTTTAAAATTTATTTAAATATTCATTCGATATACAAAAGATAAAAAAATCACTATTGAATCAATCTTTTTATATGACGATTCATATATTTAAACTATTAAGTACAAGAAAGAAAAGCAAAAAATATATTTGGTGATGAGCAGTCACACAGCTTACTACAATATATTTTAAACCTTGGATTAAGAGTAAAAATCTAGACCTCTTTCTCATTCAATTATAAGGGAAAACTAAGTTAATAAACAATATTTCAAAGGTTAAAATTGCATAAACAAAAAGAAAATTATTGAATGTTATATGAAAAAAAAAATCTAAGTATTGTTAAAAGAGTTTTTAACAGTTTGAATTATCAGATGCCTTTTAAGATATTAAAAAATACATGCTAAAGAATAAAAGTAGATTTTCATATTCATGTATTTATTGATGTTGGAATAGCATTGAAGGCAAGTCAGATTGTAGAACAAATAATTCAAATGATGCTGTATAAAATAAAATTCTTAAATTTCTTATGTTTCACATGATCTGAAACTTTATGGCATAATAAAAACAATTAACAAATTTTACAAGAATAAGAATTTGAATAAGAATAAATTGAATAAGAAATTGAATAAGAATAAATTACCTCCATAATCAAGCTCTGGGCATCTTTTTTCAGACCAGCAACCAACAATATGATAGATGGTCTATCTTCAACCTATTTATAATGCAGAGTAAAACAGTTACAAATGTTCAGATGCAATTTAAAGCTTTTATTTATGCAAAATCTTAAAAAGCAAAAACCAAATTATTTTATAATAGCGGATTAGTATTGATAATAATAAATAAAATTATAAAATTCAACTTTTTTTTTTTTTTTTTTCTTTTGGAGGGGAGATAAAAAGAAATATTTTTTAAATTGCACTATTTTCAAATTTTGAGATGTACCTATGATGCTCAACTAAAACTTAACAACATAGTGAACATAGATTAGTTGGACAATTTCATAATCAATAACTCATGAAATATTAATTGTATGCCAATTCAAAGGGAAAATATTATGTATTTAGTATTTCATCAAATTTTGGAGGCACATTTTCTACTCCAGTGCAGAAAGTTTTGATTTGGATTGCCACAGAGGTGATATTTTGTGTCTACCATCAAGGGCGGCGCCAGAGGGGGGGCCGTGGGGGCATATGCCCCCCCGTCGGGCATACCTGGCCCCCCCATCGGGGTCAAAATTCAATTTCGTCGGGGAAAATATTTTGACTTTTGAATTTCAGCCCATTCAAGTTGGGTCAAAATATGGAGTTTTTTTTTTTTTTTTTTTTTTTTTTTTTTTTGAAAGTCGGATTGACTAAACTAATTCTTTTTTGCACATCGGTTTCTGACTGAAGTTTGATTCTTGCAATTTGAGTTTAGATAAACCCGAATTGTCGAAAAAAAATCTGAATTTTTAAAATAAAAATCTACATGGATGACAGCATAGGATGATGCATGAATGACTATGCATGTTTATTTTTCAACTAAAAGATAAAACTTACACTAAAAATCAATTTTATACTTTTTTTTAACTACATTAAATTTGTGGATCAGTTTTCGCTTATTTTGGATTTACGATCGGCTTGGTAATGAAGAATTTTTAGTTCAGTTAAAATACGAAAACGAAAATTATTTTGTCGGGGTTGTCTTGGATAACAAGTAGCATGCTTCATCGTGTGGGGCAAACTGCACCTGACATGACTCGCAGTTTGGACCGGATCGGGTTGAGCCTAAATTTTTGTCGTTGAGTGTCGGATTAAAGTCGGATTAACTTTGTTTCAGGTTCGGGTTGGATGTTGATACTTATGGTTCTTGATTCGAGAAGAATTGATCTCTCAAAAGAATTTACAAAACTTATTTTAAGATGAAAAACTGTATTTGAATGTCAATGAATTTATGTATACTGATTTTTTTTAACTTAAAATCTGAAATTGTTACTGAATATATATTTGTAAACATATTCTTACATAACTGCATTACAGCATGGATATATTTTTTCATCAGCTACAATTAGGGTTTGGTTGGGTTGAAATATTTCGGGTTCAGGTCGAAATGTAGAGATGTTTAGCTTAAATCGGGTTTCGGGTAGAAACCCGATCCTGCATCTCCTCGGAAAATTAAACTCAACTCGACTGGTGGTTTTAGTCGGACTGGCTAAAGTTAATTTTTTTTTCGGAAAGTTTAGAATTGACTTCTATTTTTCGAGTCGGGTAATTTTAATTGTTTTAGCGTATGGGCTCGATTCTATCAGATTCCTCAAAAGTATCCCCAAAATATATTTTAAAATGAAAAATTACATTATTTGAATGTCAATGAATCAATATACAGATATATCGATTTTTCTACATAAAAAATATAATTGATACTAGACTACTTTTCCATTATTGCTTTACAAGATGGAATTTTGTTTTTTCATACTGAGTTGGGATTGCGTTCGGAATGAATACTATTGATTTTAGAAGTTTTGTCAAGTTCGGGTTATCTATTTTTTAAAAACTGGTTCAGGTTGAATGGATATATAATTAATTAGCTCAGGTCAGGTATAACCCATTCCGCAGAGTATTCCGTGCTCGGTAAACAATCCGTGAATTGAACTATCCCCCCTCCATTGATTAGATTCCGTAAAAACAGAAAAAATTGCATTTTAATTTTGCCATTTCTGCTCCATCTTCCGCAAAAAATACAGAAAAAACACCAAATACCTGAAATACTCACACCTAAACAGCATGTTCGTCAAATTACATGGGTATTCTGGCATCTGTGTTGCTTAGTACTATTCGTGTTAGAAAAGGAATTTAAATCCCTTTTATCTATAAATATGTAAAAATGAGAAATCTAAGATCAAAATTTTTAAAAAAAATCTTATGTCAGAAGGCAGAAATTAATTAAAATAATAGAAAAGATGAAAATCAAAGGAATGCTTCGGCAATGTTGAGCGGGAAATTTTGGTCCTCGCAGACCTCTAACCCGCAGCTAGATCTCATGCATAACCTGCAGTTTGAATCAGCGATATATTTATAATTGCAGATCGCTTTTCGCTGATGTTAAAATAATTCACTTTTAGATTCCCAACTATTTTACAATTTTTCACTTCATTTACATTTCTCTTGAAAATTTTGTGTTAAAGTTTTTGTTTCAGATTTAAATTCTGATCTTATCAAAATTTGGAACATCACACTTTGTGCATTTGATCAACATACACTCTAAAACAAAATGGAAATTGAAGTTATTTTCCCCCATTGTTACTTTCTTCTACCTTTACAAGAAGAAAATATTGGATTCATGAAAATTTTCGACTTCCAGTTTTCGACGGATTTATACGTTTTAGAAGGTCTTGAACACGTTTTGATTATTTTTAGAAAATGTCTGTCTGTGAGTCTGTCCGTCTGTCTGTGGGTCTGTGTGTCTGTCTGTCTGTATGTGACAAAAAATTTGTGGGCGCTCTATCTCAAGAACTAATGCTCGAAATTTAATAAAATTTTATATTCAGTTAGACCTTGATATGAATTAGTGCCTATTGGTTTTTGGTGAATATTGGCCAGCAGGTGGCGCTGCTATACTACGTTTTTTATGATTTTCAAGATTGCTATATCTCAAGAACTAATGCACAGAATTTCACCAAACTTCAGATTCTGTGACCTCTTGATATACATAGATGCTGATTAGGTTTTGGTGTAAATTGGCCAGCAGGTGGCGCTGCTATGCCACGTTTTTCATGATTTTCATGATAGCTATATATCGAGAACTAATGCACAGAATTTTACCAAACTTCAGATTCCGCGATACCTTGAGATACATAGCCGCTGATAAGGTTTTGGTGTGAACTGTCCTATAGGTGGCACTGCTATGCTACATTTTGCACGTTTTTTTTGCGATAGCTATATCTCAGGAACTAATGCAGAGAACTTCATCAAATTTTAGATTCTGTTACACTAGAATATATAACATAATTAGACGCTGATTACATTTTGGTATTGACTTTGCAACAGGTGGTGCAGCTATGCTGCATTTTGCACGATTTTTTCGATAGCTATATCTCAACAACCAACGCACAGAATTTCATCAAACTTCAGATTTTGTTACAAAATGACATATAACATAATTACACGATGATTACGTTTTGTTATAAATCCTTCAACTGATGGTGCTGCTGTGCTATATTTTACACGGTTTTTTTTAAACTAGCTATATCTCAAGAACTAATGCACAGAATTTCATCAAAGTTCAGATTCTTTTACACCATAACATAATTAGACGCTTTTTTACGTTTTGGCATAAATTGTCCAAGATATGGTGTTGCTGTGCTACGTTTTGCAAATTTTTTGTTATAACTATATCTCAAGAACTAATGGACGAAATTCCATCAAATTTCAGATTCTGTTAGGTCTTGACATAAATAGATGCTTATGAGGTTTTAGTATAAATTACCCAACATGAGGCACTACTAAGCTCATTTTCTCAGAATATTAATTAAATTTTGCGTTTTAGGCTTTTCGGATACCAGAATCTCATTAGGCTAGGTCAAATGTTCGAGGAAATTCGATAGTGGGTAACTTTGGGGGTCACCACGTTTTTTTTTTTTTTTTTTTTTTTTTTTTTTTTTTTTTTTAATATTAAATTGTACTTATGAGATAGAAGAAAGTTTTGGGATTGACAAATCCAACTAGTTTTTATTATTATTTCTATAGCTAAAAAAGTCTGCTTTAATTTGAACATTTTTTCGAAAATAAAGAAAATTAATCAATTTAATGCTAAAACTACCTGAAATCCTCCAATATCTACAGATGCATTTTTTTTAATTAAAGGACTGTTTAATTAACTGTGCAACAACGCTGTGTTCTAGGATTTTCTATTATAAACTGATTTTTTACTTACCTCTATTTTCTCTCAAAATATGAAAAATTCATGAATCAAATCTCAATTTTTTTTAAAATTCTACAATCAAAAGACAGAAAATTTTTCAAGTAATAAAAAAATCCGTTCCAACCACACGTGCGTTCCAGTAAATTACTGCCTGTATGTTTTATTTTTTGCGAAATGTTTTTTGAGAGTTTATAAAATAATTACATTTTCTCAAAAATGACTAAATTAGAAAATGATAAAAAAAGTAAAACGCGGTACTTATAAACTCTTAAAATTTATATATTTCAAAAATTCTAGTTCGATTAATTACTTTCACATTAATTTCAAGGAAATTAGTATTTAGTACAGCAACGTGTTCAGATTTAACGAAAAAGGATCTGAAAGAAATTTCAATTTTATACAGATTTTGTTCTAGCCAAGTATGTTGTTTCTTTATACTCGTATTCTTATTTAGATTTCAATCTAACGATGTTTAAATTGCAAAGAACAGCTGCAGTTCACCAAAAGGAAATGCATGACTATCTGTTTTGAGTAGTTTTAAAATTCTGTTCTGCAAGTTAATGTAAAACAAACTTTTCGACTGCTGGAATGATAAAGAGATCGATGAATATGTTGTTTAGCTTCAGCAAACGTATTCTTGCTGATTGATTGTAAAAAGAACTTTTATACATCTCAATGTTGTTGTGGGAATTACTAGAAAAACATCTGCTCTGATAGTCTTGAAGGATATTTCAGAGTTACATAAGGTGCAGTTCCCTATTATCGACATTTGTCCATTGACCACAGATATAAGGAGTTAATTCTTTTTCCTAATTTAGTATTTTTATTTAAAAATATCGAAATCGTCTATTTAATGCTTTTTTTTTTTTTAACAAAAATTATATAATTAATAATACAGTAACCGTAAGAACAATGCTACAATGACCTTTTAAAGAACGAATCTGACTATAAAACAATGAAATTTATGACTTTGCAAATTTTGCATTTGAATTATTATTTCTACTAATTATAAATACTTTATGAGTTCAGTCTTTTTACGAATGTGTGAACTATACTATTTTTCTGCAGTACATAAATAGTTTCAAGTCTTTCATACGAGTAAGTTCAAATGATTTCTTATTTCTTTGCGTTTGTATGTAATTTGATATTTTTACCCGAGTGCTTCTTTATACGCAGAATTCGTAATTTTGTTGATAATAATAATTTAACTTTTTAAAGAAATTATGTAAGTTTTTCATTTGTATTTTTGCATTCAGTAATACATACAGTAGAGCACCCATTATTACGCCTCATATATTACGTACGACATGGATTAAACATTAATATTCCTGGGCCCAACATAAACAAGGTTTAAATGCAATTTCAGTTTTACAATTTTCGGAACTGCGAATTTTTAAACTTCTAAATATCGCACATTTTAAATTTTTACACAGTGACATAGAGAAAAAAATGTTCTTTTAAATGAAATTTGTTTGCAAACTTTACCACAATTTGTTTTCAAATTATTAATATTTTAAAAGTTTTTATTGCTTTTTTGTCATCGTGTCAACAGAAGTATTCCATTTTTGGACATTAAATATGGACCAATTACAAAACGAATAAAATAAAATAAGTTCCGGAATTCAACCAATAAAAAGATTCAGATCTGCTTCAGATTTTCCAGTTCTCCACCGAGATCAACAACTATTTCCCAAATAGTTAAAAAAAAAAAAAAAAAAAAAAAAAAAAAAAAAAAAAAGATTAATTCTTTTTGATCAGAACTCTTCGTGTAAAACAGTTTATAACAATATCGAAGTAAAAATTCATGTTTTTAGAAATAGAGTCAAGTCGGGTCGAGATTGTAACTTTTTTTTTTTTTTTGGGGGGGGGGGGGGGGGGGGAAGGGGCTAATATATATAATACTTGCTAGACCATATAAGCAGGACAACTTTTTAAATTTTACGCAGACCGGAACATTAATTTATTTTGTACGAACTGGGCCCTTGAAATTTTTGCCCACGCAATTTTTAGGACCTGCTCCAGCACGCGGGGACCTCTGATATATGTTATGAACTTGGCCCCCCTGTCGGGGAGACAGTGCCCCCACGTCGGGCAAATTCTGGCGCCGCCCTTGTCTACCATTCCTTTCATTCCATTCCTTTCATTTCAAGATTTCACTACATAGAGTTATTAATCTTTGCAGTCTGCTGCTTTGAATATTCATTCTTTAACTTGAGATTGAATGATGTGAGCATGCTCACAAAACACAAGTATAAGGTAAAAACAAATTTACTGATGAGATATAGAATAAAGACAAGCTACATTAAACATTTGTAGAAATGGTGTATACTTTACAATCCTATTATTATGCAGCATAACTATGCATAGCAATTCTTTATTACTTAACTAATTTATGTCCATCCTGGATATCTATATTAATAAAATCAAAGAGTTTGTGTGTCAGTGTATTCTGTCATGCTGTGAATGTGATGGATAAGGCTAGAGCCATAACATTGGGCATGAAAATACTGCAAGGTGTACCGGAGAATCCATTGAGAAAATTACTAGATTTAGATTTTTTAAAATTGAGTTTTAAAATTTTTTTACTGAATTTTATATATTTTTTTCTTCTTTTTCCAGAATATGCATCTTTGTTTTGAACATCACATAATTTCAGTCTTTATAACACAAAATAGAAAAAAAAAAAAAAAAAAAAAAAAAAAAATGCAGTTTTAGATATAGTTTATTTTAAAACATAATTTATAAATTTTTAATGGTTAATTATAAAAACTAAATTTAGAATTGTTTATTTTTAATAACAATAAATGACAAACTGAAAATGCATATTTTGCTTCTTGAAACAACACTAAGATGCTAATAATTTTTTTTTTTTTCAAAATTTGGGAGAAATGAAAAATGTCAAGCAATATATGTAGAATATGGGCAGATTTACAGGTTTTTTTCTGTCACAACTTCAAGTGTATTGAGTAAATCCAATTAGGTAAAGTTGAAACCATTAAAATTATTTGGTTTGGGACTTCACTTGAACCATGAATATTAAAATATTTGATTCAAAACCTCAACTGAACCGTTTTTTTTTTTTTTTTTTTTTTTTTTGTCGTCAGTTGTAAAATACAAGGTAATCTCAAGTCAGAGTTCTAGAAAAACCATATTTTTTTCATTTTTAATCACATCTTGCTTCTTTAAAGCAGACAAATCTCCAAAAAAAACTGATGTTTTTGAAGAACACATGAGTTTAGTTAAAAATTTGGGATTTTTCCAGTAGAGGGTGAACAAATCAAAATAGATGGGGTCTTAGCTTCAATTGGATAAGAATTTTTACTGGTGTGATTATTTGGCCACAACCAAATTGCAACACCAAAAGTCACTCCTAAATTTGAAGAGCAATTGTTGTTTATGATCTAAATGTACCGTATATACTCGCATAAAAACCGAGAAATTTTAGACAAAAAAGAACTTTAAAGTGGGAGGGATTGACTTATACATGAGATCTGATAAAAAATAATATATAAATAAATTATGGGAAAATATTTAGCTAGAGATTAAGTGCTGCAGCACCCCATTGCATTTGTAAAATACAAAATGCAAAATCTGGAACCCTCCAAAACTTGACAATTCCGAATTTCAGATCATTTTTAGTTTATTTGTCAAAAAAAAAAAAAAAAAAAAAAAAAAAACCTACCCTAACCCCTTGCATAAAACAAAACAAAAAAAAAAGTGCCTGATTTATTTCAAGAATGTATTTCGAATACTTAAAAACTATTGTCATGTTGACTTAAAATGCTGATTAAAGTTAATGTTAAAAGTAAGTTTAAAATAGGTAACATGACATACTGTTGTTTTTACACTCTCCAAATCAACAGCAAACTTCATTGGAGCGCCATTACTTCTTGCTGCTAGCATGCCAATTCTTCAAAATATGAGACCCCCTCCACTCAACTAGATAACCTAACACATTTTTTAACTCACAGGATATAAAAAAATGAGAGCTTAAGTGCCTGCCTGTTCTGTATATATGTATGTACAGTGCGTGTCAAAAGTTTAAGCACAATAGCAATTTTAAAATAAAACTTTAAATATTACCTTTAATTTTGATATCTGTCTTGTATATTTTAATAATATCTATTTTTACACCTTATTCATTTAAATTAACTTTTAAATTTTATTTCAAACTATGGAGTTTAAGAATAGAAGAAAAATGACCATGTTAAAAGTTTAAGCACAAAATCGTTTTTATGCAAATTTTACAGTCTGACGTAAACAGTTGCGCACGCAAACAATTTCTGGGTGTATAAAAAGCAGTCCGCTGTTATTTTTGAGTAAGTACAAAATGCCCAAGTCGAAAGAATTTTCAGAGGAGATGATAAAAATTTGAAGAATGAGAGCAAAATGTAATTTTGTTTCTGAAATTGCAAGTGCATTAAAAAGGTTAAAACAAGGTATTCATCAAATTTTGGCTCGTGATAATGATTTTAAACGAAAATTTCATTCAGGAAGGCCGTGAGTGACTAGTTTGAGCGAAGATAGCCGCTTCAGAAATTTGGCTTCAACTGGTAATCACTCTTTCGGAAATAAAATTGATGGAATCCCATCAACAGATGGTTTTCTCATCGCCTCCTATATTATTTTATTCATAAATTCATTCACTCATAATTTATTTTAACATTCATTTATTTATTATTTCATAACAACTACATCCAATAAATATTAACTTACCTTCTAAATCCTTTCCGGCCGTTATCTACTTCAGAACATCCAATAATTTATTTAACTTCAATAGCCTTTCATAATTTGTTCAACGGACTTCATCTTTAATTCCAACCTACATCGACAATAACTTATTTCCGACTAATCATATTTTTCCGTAACGATATTTTCCCCGCCAGATGGCGACTTGGAATATCGTAACAATAATCGAATCTTTCATTCGCTTTACCGAATCGATCTTTCGATTCGTACACATGTCGTCTTCTGATTGGCTCGTTTCGTGGGCGTGCTCGCAAACGACGTTTTCAATCCGGCTTGCTTAGTATAAATACACGATGTTTATTTCTGTTCTTCGCCGCTTTTATCTTCCTACCAATGGAAGGATATCAAGTAACTGTATTGAAGCTGGACTTCAATCTGGACGTATAATTTATTTATACCTGTTTTTATTTAGTTTATTTTTAATTGTTTTAACCTGCACAATGCTGTCAACTATATATTCAACTGTTAATGTGTTCATCTGTACCAATGTAATGGAGTTCGCCGTGTCAAGTCTTCTGTAATGCTGATTCAACTTCTCCAAGTAATGAAATAAATATATTAGTTTTATTTTTGACTTTTTATTTGCTGCTAAAGAGATCGACATCAAATACTGCTCACACTTATTTTAACTTCCAATACAGTGTTAGGTACCAGCAAAAGCTCCATTGTGTTATCTGCTTCTTTAATGATATTTTTCAGCGTATATATAAACCTCCAAAGGTTATATTACGCACATTAAGGGGTTATGGGCGGTAAGCCTAACCCTGGAAGCCATTTTGAGCAGATCGATCTCGGCAGGCTGAAGTGTTGTGTTTTGAAATATCATGGATTACGTTTTATGATTTCTTCCTTATGAAAAACTGAAATTTTTTTTCCAAACCTTATGATTTAAAGAACTTTTATTGTTTAATTTCAAGAACTTTAATTATATTTTCCCAAGAACTTTGTTTTGATTTCTGCCGGACTTTTGTTTACAGAACTGTTTAGTTATATTTTGAAGAAGTTTTGATTTATCTTTTTGCTGAACTTTTATGATTTACAGAATGAATTAATTACGTTTATATTATTTCATGCTTCAATTATGCTTTCAAAATAGACTGTTTCTGATTTTTGTTGAACTTTATGGTATTTTGAAATTTTTTTGAGAAGTTTGACTTGGCTATTAACAGAGAACCGACGAAAAAGTCGGGGGGGCGGTAACACTTAAAATTTTTTTTGCTTGCTTGAAGATTTATCCTGAAATTTTTTAAAAATGGCCACTAATCCAATTGATAAGTTAAGTACAAGAAATTACGCCACATGGGCGTGTGACATGAAATATTTGTTGATGGAAAAAGGCCTTTGGGATATTATACAGTTAAAGCAAGAAACCCCAGTTTTAAGTGAAAGTGTTACTGCCGATACAGTCAACCAATTTACCTCCCGTGCTAACAAAGCTCTTTCTTTAATCTACTTAAACATAGAGCCTGAATTTAAGAGATTAATAGAAGATTGTCAAGAGCCTGTTGAAGCATGGAGAAGACTACATAAAAATTTTCACCCTGACTCACGCACTCATCATATGACCTTGTTTAATGAACTTATGGAAGAGAGAATACGGTATGGAGAACCTATTAACTTATTTGCTACTCGCTTAAAGAAGATTTACTCTGAAATAGAGCTCATAGATGAAAATTTTTCAGAATGTTATCTAACCTACCAATTTTTACGATTTTTACCCAGCAGTTTCGACAACCTTGTCCAACAAGTCTTATCTAAACCTGATGCATCATTTAAGTTTGACCTTGTTGTGGATGCACTCGTGGCTGAAGAAACAAGGCAGAAGTTACGTGATCGAGACAGTGCCAAACAGGTCAGCGTTTCCACTACTGCTAAGGTGAACAGGTCCTTTAAGAGCAAATCTCGCTTCAAGAAGTCTCAACAGAGAAAGTGTTGGAGATGTGGGAAGTTAGGACATATCCAAGTCAACTGCTACGCCAGATCACCTGATCGCCAGTCTCGTCATCCTTCTCCTTGTTCCAGATCCAGACGTTCCCGTTCTTCCAGTGCAACCAGTTCCCGAGGTCGACACTTTAAACGGTCTCCCGAGAGAAGCCAGACTGCCTCATCATGCCCATCCGACGACTCTGACTGTGGTTCCCGAGACTCATCACCTGTTTCCAGTTTTTAATGGGTAAATCCATTGGGTTCGAAAGTTCTGTTGTTTTCAGGCGCAGTGTAGCTGTGCTGGGCACCGATGATTATGTCCTCTTTTCTCCCAAGGTTGCGGTCAATCGAGATGATGCTGTCGAAGTTGAACCTGAGGTCATCCCAGGTCTTTCCAGCAGTTCTCAAGATTGCCCACTTGGGGGGAGGGGGGGCATGGATTCGGGGTCCAGCAATTGCAGATATTTATTTTTACCAAACCATTGTCTAAATATGAAATATTTAACTTTATAAAGATTCTATTTATAAGTGATGATGTAAAATAATTTTTAAATCCATATTACATATAAATTTTTTTTTCATGTATTTCACATTTAAATTTTTTATATAACGTACCTAATTTAAGCTGGAAATTTTTTATGTAACATGTAAAGCTTTTTGTAACTACACTATGCTTTAAAATTGTAAATTAAGTTTAAAAAGATATGTGTAGACATCTGCTATTGTTACTGTTAACTAACCAGCATAATTATTCAATATAGATAACCAGCTATCTTGTTTTTTTTTAAAGTTTTAAATTGTTAAAATTTACTTGAATGTTAAAAATATTTTTAAAGTGATTTCTTTTTAAACCAACAGCTTTTAATTTATAAAGAAATCTTATTTTTAAAGTGTTTGTACTTGTGTTTATACAATTTTTGTTTATATGTATATAATTTATTTCTATTTGTTCATTCTAGGCATCTAGGGCCAACAGCCATTTTTTGTGAGTGAATGCATTCCAGGTACTGGAAGATTGTCAGGAGAGTAAATGAGTCCCTAATTGATGTTAATGAATCTGAATGTTAGAATTTTTGAAAGAGCCGTTGTGTTGTCTCTTAGGACTAGATGCCTGGAGTTCAAGTTTATAATGAAAATTTAAATTTTTTTTTTTCCTGCATAAATTCTCTTTTGTCAATTGTAATAAAGATTTATTTAAATATTGTGATCAAGAAATCAACTAGAGCTGGTTGTAACATTTCCAAATTGGAAATTTTTCATTTTTTTGAAATGGTACGTCATATTCATTTTTCTTCTTTCATACTTTAAATCTTTGAAAAGTCTCTATTTGCATCTTTTAGAGATTAACTTTCATGTTTGGCTTTTATTAGTCCAATCTAGGATATGCTAGCCTCTGTCACTGGATTGAGATTTTTCATGTGCCAATTGATTTTTGGAAAGTTAATTAATTTCGCAAATACTTTAAGCTTTTCGTATATAAATAAAATTTAACTATTCTTCAAAGATTTCATTGTTAACTTGTTAAAATTGTTGAATTATTCAAATTGTTAAATTATTCAAATCGTTAAATTTTTCAAGTTGTTAAATTATTTAAATTGTTAACTTATTCAAATTTTTCTTGTTAAAATTGTTAAATTGTTTAAAAATTGTTAAAATTTTTCAAGTTCGAAGTGTTTAGGCTTCGTTTAAATTTTTCACGTTCGAAGCACTTTTAAAAGGCTTCGTTTAAATTTTTCTGACTTCAATTGTTGAGGTCGTGTGTTTTTCAAGTTTTTTCAACTATTGCAGTTGTTTCACTTTTTCAGTTCAGAAATGAACTAGATGGAATTTTAATTCCTTAAGTTTTTGGGGTAAATCCTGACTTGCTCTGGTTAATGAGGTACTCCTAGTTGACATGATGTGGAGGTACTACTACTAACAAAACAAAAAAATTTTTTTTTCAATTTTGTCTTTTGAATTTGTGAATGTAATTGTGATATCTATGGATTTTTCAATCCTTTGCTCTCTGAGTTCATTTGAAACTCTTTTTATAGAGGCAATGAGAGGGGGGGGGGCATTGATGGAATCCCATCAACAGATGGTTTTCTCATCGCCTCCTATATTATTTTATTCATAAATTCATTCACTCATAATTTATTTTAACATTCATTTATTTATTATTTCATAACAACTACATCCAATAAATATTAACTTACCTTCTAAATCCTTTCCGGCCGTTATCTACTTCAGAACATCCAATAATTTATTTAACTTCAATAGCCTTTCATAATTTGTTCAACGGACTTCATCTTTAATTCCAACCTACATCGACAATAACTTATTTCCGACTAATCATATTTTTCCGTAACGATATTTTCCCCGCCAGATGGCGACTTGGAATATCGTAACAATAATCGAATCTTTCATTCGCTTTACCGAATCGATCTTTCGATTCGTACACATGTCGTCTTCTGATTGGCTCGTTTCGTGGGCGTGCTCGCAAACGACGTTTTCAATCCGGCTTGCTTAGTATAAATACACGATGTTTATTTCTGTTCTTCGCCGCTTTTATCTTCCTACCAATGGAAGGATATCAAGTAACTGTATTGAAGCTGGACTTCAATCTGGACGTATAATTTATTTATACCTGTTTTTATTTAGTTTATTTTTAATTGTTTTAACCTGCACAATGCTGTCAACTATATATTCAACTGTTAATGTGTTCATCTGTACCAATGTAATGGAGTTCGCCGTGTCAAGTCTTCTGTAATGCTGATTCAACTTCTCCAAGTAATGAAATAAATATATTAGTTTTATTTTTGACTTTTTATTTGCTGCTAAAGAGATCGACATCAAATACTGCTCACACTTATTTTAACTTCCAATACAGTGTAAGGTAACAGCAAAAGCTCCATTGTGTTATCTGCTTCTTTAATGATATTTTTCAGCGTATATATAAACCTCCAAAGGTTATATTACGCACATTAAAAATATGATATTGGAGAACAAATATCGAAAAAAACTGTTTATAGAAGAGTTTTGGAATTCAAATACATCAAATACCGTAAAATGGCTTGATTACCGTGTCTCAAACGACACCATGAAGAAGCTAGATTACAATGGGCCAAAGAGCATATGTCATTTGGTGAAAAGTGGCTGAATGTCATATTCAGTGATGAAAAAAATATGGAACCTCGATGGCCCTGATGGGTTTAAGTACTATTGGCATGATCTCTGTAAAGAACCTAGGAGTGTATTTAGTCAATAACATAATGGTAGTTCTGTAATGTAATGGTATGGGGGGCTATTTCTTTCAATGGTCAGACATCTCTAGCATTCATCAGTAGTCATGAAAACTTTGAAAACTACCAAGAGACACTTGCCAATCATTTGCTTCCTGTTACCGAGGTTATTAGGGGAAGAAAAATGGTTATTTCAACATGATAATGCTTCCATCCATACCTCAAACTCAACTTCATCATGGCTTAAGTCGAAAACAGTGTCTGTTTTAAAATGGCCGGCAATTAGTCCTGATTTAAATTTTATAAAAAATATATGGGGTATTCTCACTCATGCAGTTTATCCAAATGGAAAGCAGTATTCTTCAGTTAAAGATTTGAAAGATGCCATTGAGAACGCTTGGTTTAAAAATGAACCAGAAACAATAAAGAACCTCATTTTAACGATGGAAGACCGTATATTTAAAGTAATTCAGCAGAAAGGAGCAATAATCAAGTATTAATTTTTTTTATTCTTGTTCTGCTAAAGACTAAAAAACTACTGTGCTTAAACTTTTGACACTCATTTTTGTTGTTTTGATAAATTTTATTATTTAAGATAAATTTTATAGCATGAAACTGTTAACTATATTTTTAAAACTACAATTTCTAGGCTATGTGAAAAGGGAAGTAACTTTTACCCATTAATAAAATTTTATTTTGAAATTTTCTGTTGTGCTTAAACTTTTGACACACACTGTAATGCAATAACTCATGATAAAAATATCCGAATTGCCTCAAACTTTGGATATAAGTTTATTATGATCAGGCACTTCCCTGATTAGTTTTGGAAGTTCACTGGATTGATATAAGGAGGAAACGGGGGTTAACTCTCCCCTCCTTCTTAATTTAAATAAATGGGTTTTTTATGCTGAATAATCAGACTTTATTCAGATTTTAGATATAGGATCAGTCTGATGAGGTGCCTCCATGATTAGTTTTCAGTGTTCATTGATTAAGCATAAGTGATTGGATTAGGGGGGGGGGGTTGGAACTGCTGGTCTAGAGTGAAAATAAAGGTGAAAGGTACATGGTTAGCAATAAATAAGTTATTCACTTTAGAAGGCTCTAGAATGTGTTCAGTTTGTCCAAATGAGATCAAATATGAACCACTGATAATTCAAATAATGTGCTTGATGTTTATTAAAAAAACTTACAAAAATCAAAAATACAAAAATCTGCTGATAAGTAGTGCTTCAATATACATAAGCTTTGAATTTTCTTTATAAATAATAAATATTAAAAAAGTGTAATCAATTAATAGAAATGCAAAATCTGCTATAAGTTTTTCCATACAATGGAATACGGCATATCCAGTACTTAACAAACAACTGACACACTAACACAACCATGCAGAGACAGCATTAAATAAGTTTTCCACTTCAATTTGGATTTATTCTGTTGGTTCAAATGAAATCAAGTTTCAAATATAGATAATTCAAACGATGTACTTGACATATTAAATAAAAAACTTTATTATGGAAATTCACCAATAGATAGCGATGTAACACAAATGTTATTTATTTGCATATATTGAAAATGTGAAAAATCAGTTGTGTTACAGAACATGTTTATCAGCCTTATTCTGCCACAGACAACCTCGATTTTAATCCAAAACTGATGGTCACCTTTTATAAACATGCTTGAGAGTGATAGAAAGGACACTGCACACTTCAGCATCACAGAGAAATGTATGATGACCCAAATATCCCTTCCAATTGGATTGACTATTTTAAAAATACTGACAACAGTACCGTCTCGTGCCATGTCCAGTTTCAGCAACCCATCTTCTGCAACTTTCTAAATTACTTTGCCACTAAAATCCTTGTATGTCATATTCATTGATGCAATCACTAAATCTTTCAATTTTTTGCGTTGGTGAATATTTCTTTTTTTTTTTCATTCTATCTGGGCTAAAAACAGGTTAACTGATAGGTAAGTTTTTTTTCTTTTCCCTTGAAAAATATTTACCCAACTCTTTTAAAAAAGAGTTTTAAAAAACATGGATTTAAAAAAAAAAAAATAACATTCATAGTGAAACAAAAATTGGAAGAGTAAACAATGAAAAATGTATTTAAAAAGACATGGTAATGATTACAATATATTAATAATGAAAAGTAATAAAAAAAAAACTCAGCAATTAAAAGGAGACTCAATAAACTATTTGTATCTAATATATCTAAAGCATACACTTACTTTCTCACAAGTTCTTTCATACGATCTTATGCTTTCAATCAGAGAAATTGCAAATGGATATAGTTGATTTGCTTGATGGGCTTTGTTTATTATTGCCAAAGGCACTCGAAATCCTAACCATCGGAGATTTCTAACCTAAAAAATAAAATCAGTGTTAAATATTGTTATTAAATTGTTTATGAATAATAAATATTAAAATAAATGTAAAAATGTGAAGTGCATACTTCTTTTGCAAGAGTTATAATTTCTGGTAGAAAGTTGATTCGTAACTTCAGTAAATTTCCTTTTCCAGTCCTAGATCTAATATTATCAATTGTAAATATTCTTCCAGACACTCCAAGTTGACGCTGACTAACCTAACAACAGAAGGAATAATAATAATAAATATATCCAGCATGACAACAGAATTACAAAATGAAACATAAAAACTTTCATTTGACCTGCATCTTACCATTTTTGACCAGTCATCAAAAATGCTTTGGGTATTTAGCTTGAGACGGAAACTATCAGCATCAGCTTTCAATTTTTGACCTTCAACATGGTTTTCCCAGCCTTTACCTAAAACATCTTCAACTCTTTTCATATACACAGATAATTGTCTATCAATCTAAAAAGAGAGAAAAGAACAGAAAATGAGAATCTTTTCAATATATCATTCAACTTATAAGATGTAATGGGAAAAAAGGGATTTTTTTTTTTTTTTTTTTTTTTTTTTTCTTCTGGTGTAAAATTTTAGTATCCAAAAATATTTCACAAGTTAGTAATGAGTTATTAAAATCTATTATAAAATGTATAAACCCTATTAAATTCATGCTGAATGCGAGAGCCTTTTCAAGAAACGTGAAGATAAAAATGGAGACTATAAACACTTTCGTTTTATACTGAGTTAAGTTGGCAAGAAACAACAAAACTCTGTATGGCATCAAGATGAATTTGTATCATCTCATTGTTTTTATAGAGTTATTACATTAAAGACATTTGTAACAGAAAAATACTTCTTTGATAAGCTATAAAAACATGTAAAATAACCCATTAAAGTTCTTTTAGGTTCCTGCCATATGAAATTTATTCTTTTAAGTACTAAGAAATTTATGTTATGAAATTCAGGGGGTTACTTGATTAGGGAATGAGGCTTGATTGACATCTTAGGTATGGTTAGTAGGGCATTGCTAATAAAAGGTTGGTAAACACTGCTCTAGAAGCATATCAGATATTCTTTTTTAATAATAAGATTCAAGAAAAGAAAAATAGAAACAAAAAATAATCAAAGATACAAAAATATTGTTTTTATTTTACATTTTAATGTAATTATTATACATAGACTTGCATAAACATTGGATATTTGGCCGGAGTTTGTTGAGCTAGAGACAGAGCCATAGCTAAGGGGGCGCTATGGGCAGCTCAACCCCGCCTAAAATATTTTGAGCCTCCCCTGGAAAAGATTCCAAGGTCACTAAATGAATTTCTGTTCAAAAATCTAATTTAGTTTTGAGACCCTTTCACAGTTTTGCAGAATTACTAAATTGTATCTAAAATAAGTGATTCAATTCTCCCTCATCCTATTTGTACATATGAAGCTAACATGTTTAATTTTGCTTCAGTTATACCATAGATTCCCAACCTTTTCTAAACTACCGCCCCCTTTACAAAAGAAAAAAATGCCAACGCCCCCTTTCCCATAATAGTTAATTGTACATAATGTTAAAATATTTTTGCATATTATTTATAGCTAATTTGTCTATCTATCTATTAAAAATCATGAAGTAGAAGTTAATTGAAACGATCATCAAACGTAGTAAAAAAAAGTTTATTAAAAATTGAAAAATAAACACAAAAACAAAAAAAAAATTTCAAAAAATAACGAAACGGTTGAGGCTGAAGAATTTTTAACGATTTGTTCATGTTGGATTCCAACTTCTTTAACATCAGTCACAAATTGTCAGGTTCAAAAATGTCCGTTCCTTTTCATAGACAAAAAATCAGCTACTGCACGGAACCCACTCTCAGCCAAATCTAATGAAGAAAAAGAAATTAAAATTTTATGTATTCTCGCTCACAATCCATGTTAAGGATTCCTATTGGCTTTTAAAGTTATAACTCTTGGTATCCAATTCTGAATTTTAATTTTCATT
This sequence comes from Maratus speculifer, assembly GCA_964019185.1. Taxonomy (NCBI): domain Eukaryota; kingdom Metazoa; phylum Arthropoda; class Arachnida; order Araneae; family Salticidae; genus Maratus; species Maratus speculifer. The sequence goes on from OZ025298.1 coordinate 253,134,051, forward strand.
TACTGTGAGTTCCACAATTTTCTCCTCTAAATATAGAGATACTGCTGTATAATTTGTGGAAAGATGTAAAAACAAACTTGGTATATTCATGTATGAAAATCTTGGAATTGCTCTGAGAAAACTTCATGAAGAACATCCAAGTGTTGACAGTAAGTAAATATTCCTGTTTTCACCGACTGCGAATAATGTGACTAAGTGGCTGTGATCTGCTCTACTTAGATTTTGTTTGAACAAACGAAGTTTAAGCACAGAAGCAACTATGAGGTTTTTTGTTTAATTAAATTCAACTCATTATCTTGCAATCATCTTATGTCTTATTATAAATATTTAGAATATTTAAATTGATTTAATTAAAGATTCTAAGCATGTCTGTCAAATAATCAATGTCATTTTTTAATGTAATCAGGTTTTCCCATAGTTTTGCATATCTGTTTTCAGTTAAGTTGCTGAATCAAATATATCGAAAAACGATTCAGACAAATACCTTTTCAGTGACAACGAACTTCCTTGTGAGCCAGCTTGAATAGAAACATTTGCAAGTTTGACGCAAATTGATAATGACAACTGCACAACAAAGTGAAACAATTGTTTCACTTTGTTGTGAATTGATTTTCACTATAAAGGTGGCTAAATATCCTATTAGTCAAAGAATTGTTTCTATTCTTATTAACTACTGTAATAATGTAATGAAGCACGAATACGGGTGTTCATTCCAAATATTTGAAACCAAATGCTAATGATGTGTAACAGAATGCAAAAGAGCACATTTAGTACTGATTGTTTAAAATGCATTAATGAAACTCTTCTGATGCTTCGTCGTTGCTGGAGCAACATCAGTAGCAAGTGAGAAAATACAGTGAAACCGAATTTATTTCTCTTGGACTAACTTCGTGGTATTACATATCGATTATCTCTTTGTATGATTTTCCAAATTTTTAGCAAATACAGCTCTTTACATTTGTTTTCTTATTTTATGAGTTTTTTTATTTGGTAGTGCTAATGCATCGAGTTGAATGGAAAATTTGCAGGTCTTTAAGTAATGCCATAATGATATTTCAATGCCTTTAGCCATCTATTCCTCTTTGTACCGAATTAGTACTCAGGATTTTTTCTGATGATATCCGACAGTTTCTTATGATAAAGAACAGTTTTCATTATCTCTCTGACTACCAGCAAGATTAATTTCTCGCCGATTGTGTGCGATTTTCATACTTTTGCGATTAACAACATAATGAGGCTCGTGATGTGTCATCTTCTTCTTTACAAGAAGACTGAAAAAGGTTTGATATACGTAGTTGACTGTTTTAAGATTTTTTCTTTCCAGTCTGAAAAATAAGACACATCTTTGTCTCTTATCCGAATTCAAATGCTCTTAGCTTATGAGGCTTCATGGTTTTATTAAAATAAAATAAAATAAAATAAAATAAAAATAAAAACTTTTTGGCAAATTAAGCACATTGGTAATGATTGATTTGTAAGAGAATGCGTAGATCCATATTTCAAATGCTCAATACTGTAATGACAACATTTATTCTTCGATTAAGATATTTTAAAATATAAAATTTTTCCTTATTTAAGTTTAAATAAATTTGCATTTGAACAAATTTATAAATATAAGGATTTTCATCACTTCCACAATGAATACACGAATTTTTTAACTGATTGAAATTACAGATTCGCTTAAAAATCTCTGTTAAGGCATATGTCGTCATACTTCAGAATTTTTCGAAATATAGGTTAATTAAAAAGAATTCTGTTTAAAACTTTTATCCAGCAAATTATCGTGAATTTTGTGCTTCACAATTTTTGAATTCAAAATGATTTTTAATACGAGTCATTTGCGATTTTTCTTGTTTCGCTGTGATATTTTGGCATTCATGAAAGAATAACAACAACAATGTTTTTAGCCTAATATAAAAAAAAATTGTTCTCTGCGATTTTAGCCCTCCGTGTTCACGGCGATTTTTTGACAACAGTAAAATAAATTCAATCTACCCCTCAAATGTACGCTCACCTGTATAGATTTCTGCTTAAAGATGCAGTTAAAGTTTTTGTTACGGACTGGCACTGGACAATGAACTATTTTCTCGATATTGCTTGATAAATAGGTAAGTATGCTTTCACCGCCCCCCTTGACTCCCCTAGCGACCCCCAATTTTTTCTAAATTCGCTACCGCCCCCCTGGAAGGCTCCAGCGCCCACTGGGGGGGCGGTACCGCCCCCATTGGGAACCTATGAGTTATACACTCAAAATTTTCATCATTCTACACTTTTCTTAGTATAAAAAGAAGTTATTACAGCAGTTTAATAAGAAACATAGTACCTACAATGTGTATATGCACTAATTGATCTTTCTGAGTCAGAGAGAAAAAAAAATTATGAGCCCTCCTTACAATCTCTTGAGCCCCCGCCCCCTATTAATATCTTCTAGCTACGGTCCTGGATAGAGACATAAATCATCTTCATGTCTAGTGTGCAGTGATTTACTAGATTTTTGATAAGCAGAGTTGAGTTTATGAAACCCAGATCCCCCCCCTCCCCCTAAAAAAAAGTTTTTTTCTTAAAAAAAAAAAAAAAAAAAAAAATTATGAGAAATTCAGTGCATTTAATACAAAATATGCCTCTTTTGCAATTATCCACAAAACACTTTATTTTTTTTAAAAGATAGGAATTATCCAATCTGAATCTGAACAACAAATAACATTTTTTGTTTTCACTTAAATTATGCAAAATTAGCATCACATATGATTAACATCTGCGTTGTAATTTTAATGTATTTTTATACTTTGTTTTTACAGTCAAAAATGAAAAACTCTTTTCACTAACTCATTTAATTGTGCTGTAGTGCATGTTGGTTGTTGAAAGGAGTTGTGTAGTTATCACTTAAATTTTTTTTTAATGACCACACTTTGATAAAAACTATATTACAGTAGTATTTGAATGATCAAATTAAATACTGAATTTCAATCATTTTCCCGCAAGTAAAATATTATGCTGATTTATTTGATAGAATGTACACAACGTTTACATAAAATTTATCCTCATAACAAGTTACTATTGCAGTAGAATATCATTACAAAAAATGTCACTATAACAAATTTTTCAGTTGAGTGAAAACTGTTTGGATTACTAAAAAAACCGTACACTTTGACATTATAAGAATACTAACACACATAACTATAAATCACTTTAGCAAATTTTTTTCAGTTTCACAAATATTCCTTTAAGCTTCATGAATGCTGAGTTTGCAAGAAAAATAATCTTTATTGAAAAAACTAGAATTCCAAAGAGCTTTTTTAATTATTATTTTCACTACAAAAAATTTTTTGAATTGACATCATTCTCATCCAAGTTGTTTATTGAGAGCCTGGATAAAATTGCTCTCCTATGTACATCTTTAAAATTAAACTCTTGTTTTACATTTGCTTTTCTTCTTAGTATCTTTGATCGGCCTTGCACTCAATTAAAAAAATGAAGAAAATCCGATGAATTTATTGTCACAATAGTTCCTTAGATTTGCATTTGGAAATAAATAATTTGTGAATATCTACAACAATTCACACTTAGAGTTATATTTCTCCTTTATTCTAATAGAACAAGATAAGATATGAAAGCAGTTTTACTACACAAGAAAAGAAAACAATTCCAATACACAAGAAAAGAAAACAATTCCAATACACAAGAAAAGAAAACAATTCTAATAGACAAGAAAATAAAGCAAAGAAAAAATTATTATTACACAAGCAGAGGTGCCAAGTTTCAATAAAAGTTATCAGTAACCAAAGTTCAGAGATGAGTTGGGGGGGGGGGGGGGGGGGGGGGGGGGGCAATTTTTCAAAAATTCTTTCTTTTTTCCACAATCTTTTGACGGGAAATTTGCAATGTTTGCACGGAATTTTCACATCTTTCGCGATTTTTGGACGAAATGTGTGCGTTTTTCGCGATTTTTGGACGAAATGTGCGCATTTTTCGCGATCTTTTGACAAAATTTGCGCGTTTTTCGCGATCTTTAGACGAAATGAGTGCGTTTTAAGCGATTTTTTTGACGAAATGAGCGCGTTTTCCGCGATCTTTTGACAATGTGCGCGTTTTCCGCGATCTTTATAACATAAGCCTGTTTTAAGCGATTTTTGACGAAATGAGCGCGTTTTTCGAGATCTTATGATAAAATGAGCGCGTTTTCCACGATCGTTTGACGAAATTAGCCCGTTTTCCACGATCGTTTGACGAAATTAGCCCGTTTTAAGCGATTTTTTGACGAAATTTGCGCGTTTTAAGTGATTTTTTGACGAAATTTGCGCGTTTTAAGCGATTTTTTGACGAAATTTGTGCGTTTTAAGCGATTTTTTGACGAAATGAGCGCATTTTCTGCGATCTTTTGACAAAAAGTGCGCGTTTTCCACGATCTGTTGACAAAATGAAAGCGTTTTTCGCGATCTTTTGACGAAATAATCGCGTTTTAAGCGATTTTTGACGAAATGAGCGCTTTTTTTTTAGAACTTATGATGAAATGAGCGCGTTTTCCGCGATCGTTTGACGAAATTAGCCCGTTTTAAGCGATTTTTTGACGAAATTTGCGCGTTTTAAGCGATTTTTTGACAAAATGAGTCCGTTTTTTCGATATCTTTTGACAAAATTTGCACGTTTTTCGCAACATTTTGACGAAATGCGCGTACTTTTACGCAATCTTTTCTGTTTTTCCCGAGATCTTATATTGAAATTTGCGTTTTTTCAAGCGATCCTTTGATGAAATTCGCGATTTTTTTATCCGTAATTTCTATCCGATGCCCGTAACGCCGTAACTTTTGTTGCATATCCGTAATAATTACGGACAAATCGTAATACTTGGCACCTCTGAACAAGCAATAAGTGATGGAAAAACAGATGGCAAATGTCACTACAAAATTTATGTTGATAATTCTGCATTTAGCTACCATTTTAAAAGAAAGTAAAGTTTTGAAGCCCCTTGAAAGATCTAATATGTGCCAAAATAGGAAACTAATGTTAATTGGGAACTATGAAATGATTTTTGAAAATATGCATAGTTTAAAATTTTTTTATCAAGATTGGACTGCAGCTGTATAAGAGGGAAATGAAAAAAAAAAAAAAAAAAAACTATAGGAAAAAGAAAGCTGAGCAACTTACTTGTTTAGCCCAAATAATAGAGCCAGCAACAGGGGGTAGATCTCTGACTTTACTCATCCGACAAGCTTTGCTTTGTGGATATTGAACTTTGAACTTTTCATGTAAAGCCACAATGTCATCTTTGACACGCTGAATCAGTTGAGTTTGATATTCACGGATAGCACCCCTGATATGAGGTCGTACAAACAAAGCATTGAAACGTGAGAAAATCCTAAACATTTCATTAGCATTTTTGGCAGTTCCCAGTTGATCTCTTAATCTAGCAGTGATCCTAGTTTCAACTCTGTCGATTCTTTCTTCATATCTGGGTTAATTAAAAATTTTAAACTTAATCACAATTGATTTTTAACAAAATAAACAATTTAAAAACATTAATAATTAAATATATAATTAATAATAGGATTTGTTCAAGGAAACTGGTATTAAAAATTTATTTTTAAGTTTCCCTACATAAAATTTACTTTTGATTTCTATGCTTTATTTATTTTTAAATATTGATTTAGTTTCTATAACAACCTACCACCTACCTACCAAAGTTAATTGGAAAAGAAAGAAAAAAAAAAACAGTATTTTTTACTATAATCTGCAGTCAAGAGTGTCAAATTTAATTTACAGTAATATACAAAGAAAAAATTATTTAATTTTCAAAATTTATATTTTTCAGCAGTTGTATGTACATTAAAAGTTAAATAAAAATCATAATACAGCCAGTTTCGTCTAATCCATATTATATTTCAGATGTAAACTTTTATTCAGCAAGATAGTGTGTACTTTAACTGCAAAATAATGAAAGAAAGAAAAATGACTTCTCAGAATTTATTTAAAAAAATTTAATGAATTCTGCAATCATTAGAAGGAAATGTTTTATGTATATTATAAATAACTCTTGGATTATTATATTATGAACACAATTGTTGGCTATATATAAAAAAAAAAAAAAAAAAAAAATTGCTTTTGAAGAGGTGTAATTTCTGGAAGATAAATGTCTTAGTTTTTTACGAAAAACTTTTGTTACTGATCAAGAAAACCTGACTCTTAAAAAGTTTCAAGATAATATTATCGAGCAAAAAGTAAAAACTATAAAACAAACCATTTTCAGTGCAATATTTAAAAGATTTAAAACAACTAGAATGAATAACTAGAGTACTATTAATTTCGTATTACATCATTTAAATGTATCTTTAATATTTAATATACTATTTTATTATTAAAAAAACCTTGCATTTTTGTGTTACTTACAGTGTGATTACTATATTTGATGATAAATTACAAATATTAGAATGTAAATGAAGAAATGACTTATAATCAGCAAATCCTTTGGTTCCAACCTATGCAAATTAGAGGAAGTGTACAGTATACTAAAATAATTTTGAGCGTTATTATTACACACATAAAAATACAATGTTATAAACAGTTAAATAGAGTTTGTTTTTTTAAAAAATCAAAGATAAAACAATAATTAAATACCGTCTTAAGGATGCTTCCCAAGCTTCAGTTCCTTCTTTAGAAATATCTAAACCATCAACCTCTTTAACATTCTCATAAGCTAGATTAACTTCCTAGAAAGATAAAACATATTAAACTTTCATATGGAAAATTGCATTTCTACACCATTTTTATTTCATAATATTAAGTTTCACAGATAAAAAGAACTATTTTCAAAGATTTTGCATGTTAAAAAAAAAAAATCTACAACATAATACATTGTAATTACAGTGGAGCATTGTTAATACGATACTGAAGGGACTACTGAAAACAGTATAAACAATAACATTGAATAATCCATATTCACTTCTAAAATTAGAATTAATTTTGTTTTCACTTAATTTTAGGGCTTAATGTGTAGATTTATGTAAATTTCTAATTTAAACGAAGAAATAACTAAAAAAATAAAAAAGAAAAAAATACTGTAAGCAATATAAATGTACATACTTCTATTTTTTCTTTTGATCATTTTAACTAGTATTACAGAAAAAATTGCCTGTGGTTATTTTATGTGATGACTGACGTTGAGTTGTAATTGATTTGTGCAATGAATCAAGAGCCTGAAAAGTTTTTTCTTTAGTATTATGGGAAAATAAAATAAGTTCTTAATGTTTCAATGCAATTAACAACATTTTTTACTATTGCAAGTTTTACTATAAATTCTTTTAAAATTATTTTTTTCTTTTACCATGATGGACTTACGTTTTCAAGATATGTCTGAAAAGAGCTGTGGCCTAAAGAGCACAAACATGAATGAACAACAACAACAAAAAAAAAAAGTGCACAAGAAGGTCTGTGGCCTTAGTCGCATATTAGAAAAAAATTGATTAGTGAGTCATTTGTGGATCTCTGTTGGTCCCGCTAACTTTAACAAGAAAATGGCTTTCATGATTTTGACTAAAACTTGTATTATATCTTTTTCGGGTACGAGAAAATTATTGGGCTAGATCACATGTTCTTTCATTGTAAATATTTAACTAAGTAAAATTTAGTAATATGTTCATAGTATTGATATTTATAGTTTCTGTAAATAAGAATATTATAAAATAAATTATTTATAGCAATAATAGAGTGAGAATTTCATTTTATATAAAATTTAATACAAAGTTTACTTTAACCGAGCATAGCTCGGTGTTTCTTGCTAGTAAACTCGTATATAAATTGGGGAATTTTGGACAAGATTTGAATAGGAAATGGAACAAGGGGTGGAGGTGGGGATTTATACACAAGGTTATTTTTTAAGTATATGATAATACAGCAAATAGATGATACTCCACAAGTAATTGTCACTCATTTTCCATAATTTTAGGGATTTAAAATCATGATATCTGAACATTACAGATAAAATTGAGCATTTTTTCATGTCATACCTCAATAGCATTAATATCAGCAGCATCAAGTGAATCTGTCTTAGATTCAGAACTATCTTCGCTGATTGGTGTTCCCACTGGTTGTTGGGATCTTGGAACAACAGAGGGTCTTAGAACACGAACTATAACAGTACGAAGCTGTTCATGTTGTCGACGGAATCTATAATAATCAAATCATGTAAAATGATTCATCATAAATTTAATATAATGAATAAAATTAAATATATGCATTCAAACACAGTTTCTAAAATGATGCCAAGTATCAAAATTATTAAAACTATCTATTTCAAAGATAGATAACTTTTTAAAAATTATATGTCTCACAAATAAAAATATAAATATTCAATTCATCAACTTTTTATGTAAAATTTTCATTTTTTATCCACTTTATGTAAATTTATATTCCTCTCATTAATGAGAGTAAGATGTTGGTCTGTTATCAATCGCTATGATAATCTATCAAGTATATTCTGCAAATTTTGATAAGGACAGAGGAAATTAGGTCAAAATATGAACAAGATTCAGATTTTTTTTTTTTCTTCTTTCAATTAGTTGAAATATTAATTTAAAACCCTCACTGAATACAAATACACAAACTTTGATTGTTCACAATTTGAAGGCATCATGATCCAGGGTTCATACTCATTTTCCTAGAAAAAATCCCCTGAGAATCCCCTGATGTATTTTCCGGAATGTACAATTTTTCCATATCAACAATTAATGACATTTTTATATTACATATGATAATAAAGCACGCGAACAGTAGCAATTGCCCCCAATTTTCCTGTACAGACTGTCATTTTGGCAGGTTTTCCCATGTTTGGGAAATTTTTTGTATGTTCCCCTGATTTTTACAACCTAAAATTCATCTCCTGATTTTCCCAGGAATCCCATATTCCCTTGATGAGTATGAACCCTGTGATTGTTTCCACACATATAAAAATAAAACATGAAATTTCATGCAGAAAGAGGAAAAAAAAAATGATCGATTTTTTTCTTCAATTTAAATTTGCTATCACAAGGTCAAGGATAGATTTATTATTATTATTATTAGGACACTCAGAGATTTACTGTACCTTTGTCATTCTAATGTTGTTAAAAAAAAAAAAAAAAAAAAAAAAAAAAAAAAAAAATCTATACTTAATATTTCAATAACTTTTTTTTTTTATATCTTTCAAGTTTTTTTTTTTTTTTCTTTTTTCAAAAGCTGTTAATTGACCAAACATGATTAAAATGTGTTATGAACAATGCATTGTACCTTTATAATAACATATTTATTCATCAAATCCTGTTACTATGACACAAGGAATGACAGATACAGAAACTTAAGTGATTGCATATCTTATGACAGACTTTATTTTTTTAGTGGCTTAACACAGAAAAAAAAAAAAAAAAAAAAAAAAAAAAAAAGATTAAATATTTTTACTTTGCCTTTTTAAAAATGAAATTTATTTTGCCTTTATAAAAAAATATATATATATATATTTTTTAATTAAATAGAATTTCTCTGTTGTGGTCTATGAGTGTATTAAAATTCCCTTTCTCATTGGATTCAGGCTGAGTACAGTCTTATTTTTTCTCAGCAGACTCACAGCATGCTATTTCTTATTCTCATTATTATTATTATTATTATCATTAATCCTCATTAGGCAGGGCCCAAGGCAAAAGCATATTTTTTCTCAGCAGGCTCTGCCTATGTAGGACACACTATATTGTCATATGCGAGGCTTGTTAAACAAGATAAAAATAATTTTTTATTTGGATACCTTAAAATCAAAAGTCAAAGAAAAAAATCAAAATTTCAATTAGAATATAGATTATTGTTAAAATAATCAGAAAAATGCAAGTAAAAAAACATGATTTAAAATTAATTTTAAAATCTTCCTCTCAAGACTGTATAAGATTGATTGTTAAATTTGTTCAAATAAATTTTATAAGGAAGCTAATCCTTCAGCGCCCCAATTCCTTTCGGTAGAGTAAAGTCTGTGGGCATTTGATGCATTTTTATATTCAAAATATCTCCTCAGGAAATTAATATTTTTAACTTTTTTTTTTTTTTTTTTTTTTTTTTTTTTTTGTGTGTGTGTGTGTGTGTTCTCTTCTCAAAGGATGTCTTTTTTTAGTTTTCAAAATATTTCTAAAACTTATGCTCAATTTAATTTTTTATGTTTTAAGAACTGACAAATTAGAAGTAAAATGTTAACACTTCGTACAAAAGTATGCATAGATTATAGAAATAGTTTAGAAACTAAGGGGGGAAAAAAGAGGCATCCTTTAAAGAAGAGAACACTGAAAGAAAAGAAGTTAAAAATATTAATTTCCTGAGGATATATTTTGAATATAAGAATGCATAAAAAAAAAAAAAAAAAAAAAAAAAAAAAAAAAAAAAAAAAAAAAAATGGTTTCCATGCTTGCTTGAAAAAAAAAAAAAAATGTTACATTTCATTCACTGTTTTTGAGACTACTGAAATTTTTGTACTACTTTAAGTAATTTAATTTCCAAGATATTCAATGTGAACTCATATTTTAAATAAAAAACAACTTTATTTTCTTTTATATATTTTTAATTTAATAATCTTTAAAAATGAATATTTAATTTTAAAGAAACATGATATTACTTTCTCATTTGTTCCATTCTGCTCTGTAACTTCTTATGGGTAGGGTTGACTCGCCATACCATTTTCAGATGTTCATCACGTTTTTTCTTAACAATATCTCGCAACAAACCTTGAAGCTTGTCGTACTCGTCATCCCATGTGCTAAAAACTTCAAAACAAGCATTTAAAACCTGAAGAAAAAAAAATTACCTTTAATATAAAATTGAAAAAAACATTCATAAATTAGAAACAAGATATAATGACAATATTCTTAAATAAAGATAAGAAAGATTGACTATACAAACCTTTTCAAATTCTTCAAACGGGATGTGCATTAATCTTCGGGTTCCAAGAACCTACAAATGTATATATTTTTTGTTATATAAACAATAAAATTATTATTTAAATATACACAGAGAAACTTTCAATGTTAGATGATGCATAGAATGAAAGTAAAAATTCAAAAAGCAAATAATTTATAACAATAAGACAAATAAAAATTGTTAAAATATGAGTATTTAAAGATTGTTATTCAAGTGCAATTCATTCTTAATTTGTGAATCTATAATCATCCTACAATCCATAAAATTAAAAATAATTTCAGTTAAAAATGTCAAATTTTGTAAAGAAGAAATTTTGACAGCAAACTTTATTGTAAATTGTTTTCTCTTGTACATATATCATATATCTACAACTTAAAATACTTATACTTCATTTAGAAAACAATATTTTAAAAAAATAATAATAATAATAATAATAATAATAATAATAATAATAATAATAATAATAAGATTTTAATTTTTTGATAATTTGCTGAGACATTCATTAGAAACCATAATAAAAATTCTAAAATAGCAAGTTCCCCCTCCCCCTTCTACTAATAATTTTTACTACTTCCTATGCTTTCATCAAATCTTTATGCACTCAAAAGCAAAATATTAATTTTTTTCTGCATTTTGAAATTGTGATAGCTAAATCCCTGGTACAATTTTTTAAAAAAGGATACATTTTTGTCATATCTTCCCGATTCTAATAATATCTACCAAGTTACTAACAATAAATAAAAAACAATAACTATATCTTTAAAAAATACATATATTTTTTTTAAATATTAATATTTACTACTTAACTTTAAAAATATTTTTACTGTACTTCAATTCACATCAATTTTTAAATTTTTTGCAACAATGAAACTGCCACATATGCTTTCCAAACAAAAATAACCATTTATATATATGTGTGTGTATATATATATATATATATATACACTATATTGCCATTGATTATGGGACACTTGCGATTTTAGACATTTTACTAAATATCTAGAAAAATACATGAGGAATCATCTCGAAACTCTTAGTGTATAAATATAATAGTATACGTCATACATCTCCGTAAAGAATTTTTAACGAAACGCCATAGGGGACCGTCAACAAATTAAAAAAGATTGAATATCTTTTGAATAACCCTGTCAAAACTAATGTAGCAAAAGCGCTCAAACTCTAGATTATGACTGAATGCCTCATTGTAATACACTGTGTTAATTTTTATGCAAATAGCATGCACACTCGCAGAGTAATAAAGGTTTTTATAAAAATGGTCCCAAATTTTTCCAAGTTCTTTCCTTATAATTTTCAGAGTTCTTAATATAAAATAATATTTTTTTCAGAAAATATGACAAACAACATTGCACACAGTACCCTGTAATCAGAATTAAAAAGTAATAAAAATTGTATGAAAAATGAGTAGGTTTACTATATAATTTTTTACTGTGCATGCGTCAAAGATATCAAAATTTCATTTGCATATTATGTTAGCTAAATGTATAGAGCAACTTTTGTAAAAGTCTCAAAATCATAGCTTGAAAATTCTGAAAGTAATCGTCTATAGCAAAAGGACAAAATCCATTGTTTCCAAAATGAAGCAAAAAAATGAGGGATTTTATCCAAATGCAGTAGTACATCCCATATTGTGTATTCTATATTGACACTAATGGATGAATATATGGATACAACCCCTATTGTTTTTGCTTCATTTTGAGAATAACGGATTTTCGACTTCTTCAATTGACGATTATTGTCAGAATTTTCAAGTTATGATTTTGTGACTTCCACAAATGTTGCTCTATACATTTAGCTAACATAATATGCAAATGAAATTTTGATATTGTTGACGCATGCACAGTAAAAAATTATTTAGTAAACCAACTCATTTTTTATACAATTTTCATTATTTTTTAATTCTGATTACAGGGTACTGTGTGCAATGATGTTTGTCATATTTTCTGAAAAAAATAATATTTTATATTAAGAACTCTGAAAATTATAAGGAAAAAACTTGGAAAAATTTGGGATCATTTTTATAAAAACCTTAATTACTCTGCGAGTATGCATGCTATTTGCATAAAAATGGACAAGGCTTATTACAATAAGGCATTCAATCACAATCTAGAGTTTGAGCGCTTTTGCTACATTAGTTTTGACAGGGTTATTCAAAAGATATTCATTCTTTTTTAATTTGTTGACAGTCCCCTTTGGAGTTTCGGGAAAAAATCTTCACGCAGATGTATGACTTATACTATTATATGTATACACTAAGAGTTTCGAGATGATTCCTCATGTATTTTTCTAGATATTTAGTAAAATGTCTAAAATCGCAAGTGTCCCATAATCAATGGCAATATAGTGTATATATATATAGGGTGGTGTTGTCTGGATAAAAACGCAAAGGTTAATTAAAAAAAAAAAAAAAAAAAAAAAGAGAGAGAGCGGGTTCTTTATTTTTACATTATTTTAACATAATTTTAAATAATTTTAAATAGTTTAATTGACACCAATATATGGATATTTGTCTATTTTTATTTATCGTTAAATAGTTATATTTTAATTATCAAATTAATTTTAATGTTATTGATATAATTTTTGGTGTTATTATTATTATTACTATTATTTTTATTTATTTATTTATTTATTTATTTTTATTTCTTTAATAATTATTTTTTATATTTATTTTTTTATATATATTTTATTAATTTTTTAATTTTTATTAATTAATTAATTTATTTATTTATTTATTTTTATTTTTATTTTATTTTATTATTTTTTTAATTTTTATTATCCTATATTAAGATATTGAGTTTATACTATGTAAAGTCACAATAAATGTTACTGATTAAAGTAACAAAATGGTATTTTCAGTTATAAGTTAATATGAATGTTATAACCTAATTCTAATTTAATTATTTTATTAATTTAATTTTATGTAAATATCGATCATTAATTATTTTCTCCGGTTCAATTATATTTCCATTCAGCTTTATCTTTTTTGTTCGTTATGGATAAATCATAGTAAATTTTTTTTTCTTCTTTTTCAAATTATTTTTTTTTGCCATTTGGCGCGCATGACATTCTATTTAAAAAAAGAGCAACCCTGCTGTTCCTGCTACGATCTGATGCTTGAATTTTTAACAAACTGGTTTTTCTACGTGATACGGTTTTAGCTCGTATAGTAAACTATTGCTTTCTGCTTTTATAATTTATTAATAATTCTATTGCGCTGTCCTCTACATTAATGGTGATAACCAGATAAGTTTTTTTTTTTTTTTTTTTTTTTTTCTCAATATCTTGTTTTCATACTTTTTATCGAAATTATATATGCAAGTAATGTTTATCATTTCCACGTGCATAAATAGGGTTAATTTGTACTCTTGTTACTGACACTATTTGCTGCACGCTATTGTTTCAATATATGTATATTTTCATTTTTTCAACTATTTATTTCTATGTTCCTTGTTTAATAATATGGTTTTTGTGTGCTGGTAGCCCCAATTACGTATTATTTTGCTATTTCATGGCTAATACGTGGATGAAACCGCACACTTCATTTGTAGTTCCAGAGCATTTGGGGCCTGACGATTCTGTTCTGTGGACTACAAATTTCCTTTGCATTCATTTTATTTTATTTATTTATTTATTCAAATATACTCGTTTCACTATTTTTTTTTTTTTTTTTTTTTTTTTTTATAATTCAATTCTATTCAAATTCTTCGTTTTGGTTTATTGTTTTATTGATAAAATTTATTGGTGAATTTTGTCTACTTTTAATGGTATTATATATATATATATATATTTTTATTTATTTATTTATTTATTTTTGAATGGTATATTTTTATATATTTATTTATGTATTTATTTTAATATATTAATATTTACTATTAATATCCAGATTCAAACAAATTCTGCAATTAAAGAACCAAAAGTTAGAAAAAGAAAAAGCAAATATTTTTAGCAACTTTTACAGCACGGTTGATTAGTTATATGTAATAAGCTTTTAAAAAAAATACATGCCTAAATTTTGAATTTTAACTTTTCTAACAATGCAACAATTAAAAAATACACATTAATGCTTTTAAAATATTCTCAAAAAACTTTTTATGTCACCCATTACTTTACTGCCATTCATGCTATAATGGCATGTTGAATGCAAAAATTCCACTAGAGGGTGCTCCCCTTAAAGAAAATAGTGTTTGTTTCATTTGGTATTACTGCAGATGCCTCAGTGAAAGCAAAAAATATATTAATCAAAAAAACATTGAACTATGTTTTTTTATCTAGTTTAATAGGAACTTTAAGAGAGTATTGTGAGTGAACACAAGTTTTATTTAGAGTCATAGTAGCAAACATTAAATTTACAGTTGTAATTTATACGGTTTTTCCCAGAACCTTAAGTCCACGAATCCTTGCCTCTAAAACTCCATTCTAAGTGTGGGTTTCTAAGATTTAATCAAACCATATTCTAACAATAATTTTTAAGTGAGATGCCCAACAGCGTTTTTTTTTTAAATTATTATTCTGAATAACCTGCCCTGTGGATTGTTCAGAACTGTATGCCTTTAAAAGGCACAGAAGTGAACCCCTCTCAAGCACATTTGAAGTAAAAATCCCTGTATAACCCCTATGATCAACTGTACACATTTAGAAGCAGGTTTCTTTAATGTTTGCAGCTACGTAAAAGGTATCTGGAGAACTCTAAAATTCATAATATTCAGGCTGTCTGAAATATTGTCGGGGTTAATCTTTTGGTTTAAATTATATCTTTTATACTGACAAACAGATAGTTTGAAGGGAAATTTATTATAAGTCAAAGTAATGTGTTAAAGACTTATGAGATGCAAATTGGCCAGGCTTTTTTGGAAGGGAATATTTAGGTTAATATCTCTGTCTATTGACAGTGTGATATTGTGTAAAGGCAGACAGGACTTTACAATATACTTTATTTCCTACAAAATTTTGCTCCTTTTTCAAAAATTTCAAATTCACATCAGCGATTCTAATGAAGAATTGCTGGCATTATTTTCATATGCAGAGCAATTATGATTTGCACATAATAGCATAAAATTAGCACATAATTGCATAAAATTAGCAAACTCGGTAATTAATGCTGGTTGACTAATAAGAAAAGAAAATAGTCATTCCATGTTAGAACTTTAGAAATAAAATAAAAGTTCCAATTAATAAATATATCCTTGACACAAGCAAAGAGCAAACTATAAATTACTAATGCTTCTTTCGATTTCATGGCACTTTAGCAGTGGATCTTCAATCAAAATGCTTACACAAGGTCACTTAGTTGTTGCCATCAGTGCCAACATAAATCTCCAAATTTTCGAAATTTATTTTTTAAAAAAGCATTTTATTTTAATACTAGAAAAGAAAAGCAGAATGTCTACCTGCTCTTCATTCTATCTCAAATAGCATTAAAATAAGTTGAAATGGAATAACCAATTTTTTAAGAAAACAAACTAGAATTTACTGTTCATAAATAAAAATTTCAGTTTCAGTTGGAATGAGCCCAAATTTTCATAACTATCGATTTTGCAAATTGGTATCTTTTTAATTTTTATCTTCATTTTAATGCCAAATGATTCCAAGGTAAGAAAATAAAAAATAACATAGTTCTAATGTTAAGTATTTAAATGAAAGAGGTTTATTTAAACTTTTATCAAGTGAACCAATAATGAGTTTTTATAGTTTTAGTTTCAAGAATTTTTTTTTTTTTTTTTTTTTTTTTTTTTTTTTTTTTTTTTTTGGAAAGGCTTTTTTCCCACCTGTAAGTATTATTACACTGTACTTATCATTTGAATTGGAAATTAGAGTAATTTTTAATTTGGGAATATTTTTTAATTCCCCCCCCCCCCCCCCCCTAATCCCACAAATAAAAGTTTGTAGCTATGCTCCTGATTCATAGAGAATGACTTACACTGATTATTTTGCTATTGATAATTGAAATTAATTTAAAAATTTAATGATTTTAAAATCTGATTATTTCAATTTTGATATTTTTCTCAAAGAGTAAAATAATAAACTCATAAAAAATTAATTTTCTTTCTCACCAAAAATTAAAAAACAAAAAGTTCTTACAGAACTAGAGGCACGCAAGTATTATATCTTGTTTTAATTATGAGACAAACATTGGAGAATCAATAAAATGATTTACCTTCAGTAACTGATTCATCAAATCACGGGAAATAGCTTCAACCAAACGTAGTGCTCTTTGGATGGGATATTTGGTACTTCTGATTTTTCTTAAATGGAAAAATATTGCTCCTAAAGCAGTACGGATTTTATCAAGTTCAGTTGCAGAAAGAAGGTCATTTAAAGGGAAATCTTTCATCAGGGGATTATAATCATTGACAGTGGCCAGGGCTTGTTTCAAACCTGTAAAAAAAAAAAAAACTAATAAACATCTTTGAACTACAAAAACAAATTCTAAAACCTTTTGTGAATTACATTAGTGAAAGTCAAATAGATTACATAACACAATTGTGAATACTTTGCTTATTACAATAAGATACAAATATAAATTAATGGGAAAAAAACTTTTCTTGATTATTAAAAATGAGAATATTTTTAACAAAATAATTAGAAAATAAATTTGATTTCTAACTTTTTGTATTCCACTGCTCACTGGTAAAAGACATCACACCAGTGGCGTAGCCAGGATTTCGTTTTGGGAGGGGTCCAAAAATTTTTCTTTCAAGTTATATATACCCGTCACGATAAAATCTCAAATATTGGTATAAAAATTTCTTTTTACGCAGATTTTCTTGTTAGCATGTGCAATAAGATTCTTTTGAAAAGCATTACAGAATATTTCCATTTAAGACAGATTCCGTTATAGGTAGGTTCCTTTTTCACAAATTTTGCTGTATTTTTATAATTATACTTATTTATGTTACATGAATAGTAAAACCTATCAAAATAGTAACTACAGGACTCAGCGCAACTTGTAGCCTCAAAAATAGTGGAAATAGTGACTGAAGTTCCTTCAAAAAAGTGACCAAATAGTGACTAAACAAACAATTAATTTTGATAATTAAATGCAGTATAAATGATGCCTGACAAATTTTTTAAATGTATTTGAACCCTTTAAATATTGATTACTTAAAAAAAAAAGAAAAACTGCATATGAAGCATTTTTTTTTGGGGGGGGGGGGGGGGGAATTTTGAAGTATGTGAAAGCAGTAAAAAATTCATTTATTTTAAAAATATCAGTGGCATTCATAGTAGATTTCAAAAAATTAGCAAACCAAAAATAAATTAAGAATTGTACATGTTAAAGACTGTCTCACTCGTCAAATGTAAGAGGGACTTTTATCATCTAAATCAATCAACTGTAACCGATATAAAAATACTGCATATATAACTATGTAAATAAATTTAATTAGGCAGCAATTTACCATTGTGGCCATTAGGGAATTTTAAAGGGAAAATCTTCATTAGAAAAGACCTGAATACATGTGCGTAGCTAATATGGGAGAGCTAGGCCCTCCCCAGAATAAAATTGATTCAATAAAAATTAAATGTATATAATCTAAAAATCAGTTTGGCACATCTTAGGTCCATTCCAGAAAAAAATGCTGCCTACTCCAATGCCTGAATAAAATACAGGGTGTATCTAAACTACTGGGCAAAACTTTAAGGGGTGATAGTACACATCAAGACAAATAATATTAAATGGGAAACTAAGGGTCCCAAATGTCTTCCGAAGATGATAGGCACCATCAAAGTTTAGGTACCAAAAATTGAAATGATTATAAAAAACAGAAAAATTCGTCGATTCGTTTGCGGTTTTCACAAAAATTATTCTTTATGTCAGTACTGTCTTGAAAATAAATTTCAAAAAATGCCGATAGAGGGCGGTTTTAGACTTTGGAGAAACAAACAACTATTTTTTACCATTATTTTTTGCATCTCATTAAATTTTTTTAGAAGTTTAGACATAAACTTAAATTTTGAGCTCAAAATCTGTGGTTAAGAAGCGCAAACTGAACTGTGTTCAATGGGAGTGGGTAGGTTCAAATTTCAAATGATTATAAAAAACAGAATAATTCGTCAATTGATTTGCGGTTTTCACTAAAACTATCCTTTATGTCACTATTGCCTTAAAAATAAATTATAAACATAAATTTCAAAAAATGTCGATAAATGGTGCTTTAGACTTTGGAGTAACGTACAACTATTTTTTACCGTTATTTTTTGCATCTCATTAAATTTTTTTGAAGCTTAGACAAACTTAAGTTTTGTGCTGAAAATCTGAATTGTTGAGAGTGGTTATGTAGTGCTAACTGAACTGTGTTCAATGGGGATTGGAAGATTCAAACTTCAAATGATTATACAAAACTGAAAAATTAGTCGATTCGTTTGCGGTTTTCTCTAAAACCATTCTTTATGTCAGTATTTTCTTGAAAATAAACTTTAAAGAAAAATTTCAAAAAATTCCGTTAGAGGGCGCCTTAAACTTTAGATTAATCAACAACAACTTATTTTTTGTATCTAATTGAATGCTTGCAAAAGCTTAGACTTAAATATTGAGCTCAAATTCTGAATCGTTGGGAGGGGTTAAGAAGCGCAAACTGAACTGTGTTCAGGAGTTGAAATTTTACCCTGGCCACCCTACGAACACAGTTTAATTTTTTCGCTGCTTAATTACTCTCAATGATTCAGATTTTGAGCAAAAAATTTAAGTCTAAGCCTTTAAAACATTTATTTACATAAAAAAAATAGTTGTTGGTTACTCTAAAGTTTAAGGCGCCCTCTAATTTTTTTAATTTTTTGAAATTTATCTTTAAGATTTATTTTCTAGGAAATACTGACAAAGAATGGTTTTAGAGAAAACTGGAAACAAATCGGACCAATTTTTCCGTTTTTTAGAATCATTTGAAATTTAAACCCTCTGAACACAGTTAAGTTTGTGCTACTTAACCACTCCCAACTACTCAGATTTTGAGCTCAAAATTTAAGTCTAAGCTTATGAAACCATTTAATGAGATGCAAAAAATAATGGTAAAAATAGTTGTACGTTACTCCAAAGTCTAAAACACCCTCTATCGAAATTTTTTGAAATTTATGTTCATAATTTATTTTCAAGAGAATACTGACATAAAGAATAGTTTTAGTGAAAACCACAAATCAATTGACAAATTATTCTGTTTTTTATAATCATTTGAAATTTGAACCTACCCACTCCCATTGAACACAGTTCAGTTTGCGTTACTTAACCACAGATTTTGAACTCAAAATTTAAGTTTATGTCTAAACTTCTAAAAAAAAATTAATGAGATGCAAAAAATAGTTGTTCGTTACTCCAAAGTCTAAAGCGCCCTCTATCGGCATTTTTTGAAATTTATCTTTATAATTTATTTTCAAGACAATACTGACATAAAGATCAGTTCACATGTGTCTTCCCCCCTAACATAGACAAACCTTTCAAAAAAGCATTATGTACAATGTGTATATTACATGTCCCAATATTGACAAGATTTCGTTCCGCAACAACTTTAATTTCTTCATTTATTAGTTTATGAACTTTTTTACTGACATAAGGTTCGTCACTCCCCAACATCAATAAATAATTTCGTGGAAGTTGCATTTCATCTAATGCCTCGAGTATTTTTTCAAATACAATTTCTTGATACACACTTGATAAGTAACAAATCATTTGCAATCCCATATGGGGACAGTCTCATTTAGGGAGAAAGGGGTGGAAAGTAGACAGAAGCATTGGTTCTTCCTTTTAGCAGGAGACTGAAGAAGATTTCGCAACAAAATGGATGTGCAAAACCGGTGAATCTGTGTCAAGAGCCGATTCGCCGCCATTTTGTTGCGAAATTTTTTTCATCGGTCGGAGATTTTCGAAGTTTTCTCCGAAAATAGTGGAAAAAGTGACTTGAGATCAAAAATAGTAACAAAAAGTGACCAATGTGAAAAAGTGACTTTTAGTGAAAATAGTGACCTGTGCTGAGCCCTGAATTATCTATAACAAAATCCTGCCTTAAACAGAAGCGTTATATTGTCTTAATATCAATTACTATACAATTAAATTTGCAAGAAACTTGTCAAAGTGGATTTGTTTAATAAAACAAGTAAAACCTGTGAAAATGGAAAATTCTTATAGTGAAATCCTGTTCCATACAGATTTGTTTCACTATTCAACAAAACTAATAATAGATCCTATTGAGTTTAATGTATCTTTGTAGTACAATTAATTGCACTTCTCTAAACGGAAGCCTGTCTGAAATGGAACTTTTTTTCCAGTCTTTCTTATGATCATACCTTGACAGGATTGACTTTGCATGTATAATAGAAGTATTTTGAGTAACTTTAAGAATTTTGGCATATCCTTATTTAATTTAAGTTAAAAAAAAGCATGGATAAAAAAAATGTAAGATCAATCTCTATAACTGCAGCTATTACTATATTGAAGTTACATTAATATTTATGAAAAAAATGTTTGCAAACATTATGATGTAAAAAACTAAGCACATACTGAAGAGTTACATTTATTTAAATCAAATTTCATATTATGTATACCTACAATAAACTTAGGATATGTGATTAAGTTTTAAATAGCAATTTCCATGTTTAATTTCTTGAACTTGTCATTGAACTGTCGATCACGTGAGCTGCAATTCCTCATGGGACTTTTTGAGATAAGGTTTTAATCTTTAGATAAAGATCTTGCAATTTAAGCTACTGAAACTAGTGGTATCAAGAAGCACACCCATCAAATATTATTGTTCATCGGGGTTCACATGAATTCCGTTATTTTCCAGGTCATATATCAGTAATTTTTTATCGAAAAAAATCTAGTTTAAATGAGCTAAATTTCATATTATTTAAGTAGAGGTATTTTATAACAAAATATTGGTACCAAAGAATTTCCTGGTCTGGATGGAAATTCTAGGACCCTATGAACCTTGTTCATGATGGAAAAAATAGTTTTATAACAACTATCTCAAACAGCCATTTTTTATTTTTGTTTTCTATATTACCTGTATCGCAATTTTTTATACCATATTCGATCTAGTAGTTGCTCCCGACATCTGATCGTCCACGTGCACTCTTTTCCTCACATAAACCGAAAGAACGAGCTGGAAAACGTGCATATTTTTTTGTAGAGAAGGTTAATAGGTTAACCCCATTGGACTACGTGATAACATTGATATTGAGTTACCAGCCAGTTACATCTCATTTAAGTTACCTCAGTAAAATTTACATACAGCACCTTTTTATGATTGTTTTTTAAATTTTTCTCACTAGTGTATTTTTAAAGTGGTAACAAATAACTGGCCCAAAAATAAAGTTACCCTTATTTTTGGGCCAGCCCCCCAGGCAGCAAATTTAAAGTACTGGATAATATTGTTAGTTATAAATTGAACAGAAATAAGGATCACAAATCAAAAATGGCCATTATTATGTTCGTGCAAATAATCTTTTCCCATAAGTGTTGGCAATAGTTAGTCCCTTCAAAATAAAAGAAGTTTTACGTTTAATTTAGTTTGGGTAAATTTGTCTAAACGGAATGAAATTGCGTGTATACATCCTTAGTTATCTTTTCGATCTCAGTCAAATGTTTACATTTTCAAAAGGATTCAGTGTTCGCAGAAAACCTGCCAAAAAGAAATCACTAATTCAAAAGTTCCATTTCAGATAGGTTTCAAACGTTAGCAAGCATAAATATCGTTTTCGTCTAATCTTGTTTTCCTTTAGAAGGGAGGCGACAACACAGCCAATCAATGAATCGAGTTCACGGATGAAAATTTAGGATTAGTTAAATCTCGATTTGCATATTAAAATGCAATCGGTTTGTCAAGTCAAATCTTGGTGGAAAACACCTAAAAACCAGATTTTAGCGATTGACTCGTTGGTTTACCATTGTACTTTCCTGCATCAAAAAGTATGAAAACGTGAAGGATTGGGAGCAGGAAAACACAATGATAAACCTAGGAGTCAACCAGTAAAATCTTGTTTTTAGGTGTTTTCCACCAACATATGACATGTCAGACCGATTGCATTTTACTATGCGTATTGAGACTTAACTAGTCTTAGATTTTCATCTGTGAACTCGAAGAGGCGATTGTTTCTGCGACCGCTTCCAGGGCATGAGATAGCTTATCTTCACATATTTACTGTAATACACATACATTAATGCTCTTGAAAGGTGTAACATGAAGTTAATACCTTTTAGCAGTTTTAATAGATACTATGAAACCGGAAAATATTAAAACAAAAGCCTGTCTAAAACGGAAATTTTATAGTCCCGGCGAAATACATACTTTGATTTGTACCTTCTAAGACAAACACCTGTCTAAAGCGAAATTTTTCATAATTTTTTTGTATATTTCATCTTAGTTATTTTACTGTTCTATCCATGAATCAGTAAACTTGTCCTTCGTTCGGGTTTTGGAGGGGGTCCGGAGCCTCCCTTGGCTACGCCACGGCATCACACAACATTAAAACTAAATGTTTCGATTAAATAATTTCTAAAATTACAGAGAAAATACTAGAAACAATTATTCTTAATGAGTTGAAACTCAATACCCAGATGTACACTTTAGTCAATATAAATATGATTGTTGATGATCAATGGAAGAATTATATATAAAACGCAACATATAATTAATTTCATTTTATTCAGCAATGAATAAAAGAATGAGAAGCAAAACTTTATATTTAGCTGTTGAATTTAAATTTAATACTAAGAATAAATAAAATAAATGCACAAATCAAAGTGTAAACAATATTGTAATTACTAAATCTATCCAAAATAAAAATTTGTGGTAGGTTTTTATAGACATAGAAATGGAATATTTGCAGTGTAACCAGTCAATAGACCTATTCCTTCTATATTCTCTAAAATAAAATTTCCCATTGAAGTCTCCAAACCAAACATCTGGATAGCCACATTAACAATGTTAACCTTTATATTTAAATTCAACAGTCATTATCTTAATTTGATTTAAATAAAAATAATGAAAGTTTTTAACAATTAAAATAATAGTGATATTGTATACATACAGAAATAAAAAAGTACAGAGCACAGGATAAAATTTTTAAAATAAATGTTATTTTGAAGATATCAACAACAAATCGAGACAATTAAAAGAGCAGGAAAGCTACAAAACAGTTACAGATATAGAAAAAATAATTTTAGGTAAGTTATTTTGTATATCTAACAAAGCACAAAGAAAAATGACATACCAAAAATATCAACTTGCCTTAAACATGACATAAGACTATTTCAACACAGACATGTGAGACAACCAATTAAATAAGAAAACAAACAAACAAAACAATATGCTCATTCAATTGATGCAATAGAAAACAAGTATAACAAATTTACCTGATGACTAAATCAAAACTACACTGAAAGAAAAATTATGAAATAAAAAAACAAAAACTCAATTTGACACTAATGGATTATTCTTATCTTTAAGAATTAATATAAAATGTTTAAGATTAATTCTTATCTTCATGTAACTTAAAAGTTTTTTATTAACTTCAAAATTTTATTATTATTCTGTTTTTTCTTATTTTTATCTCTTATAATCTTTTTAACATTAAATATAAACAACTTATTTTTTTACTAAGTAATCCTTTATTTGATTTTATCAATAAAATCAGAAGATCAATAATTGAATTAGAAGCTTTACAAAAACTAAAAAAGCAGGAAAATAATAAAAAAGAATATTGCCCAGTTAAACTGATGGCATTGAGCTCACAGGCTACGCATACTAATTGTACATTACAGCCTTGTATTTTCGTTAATTCCGTTCAAAAAAAAAAAAAAAAATTAAGAAGGGGAAATAGCAATCCCCTTTCTCCTTTTTTATACTCAATCATTGACCCTCCTAAACTATCAAGTACATGCTTTATCATATTAAAAAATCTATATTCAAAATTCAGAGCAAATCTGATAATTCTTAATAAAAACCCATTTAGCATTTATATAATTTAAGAGGAGTTATTCCCCTCTTTTATACTTAACCATTAAACTTCCAAAACTATTCAGAGATTCGAACGAAATCTGAAAATTCTGCTTGAATAATCCATTTATATAAATTAAGGGGAGGGGCATTAGAACCCCCGTTGCCCCTGTTTATACTTATTCAATGAACACCTAATAACAGCCACGGACTTGCCTCATCAGAATGATCCTATATCTAAATTTTGAATGAAAACTGTTAATTCTGCATGAAAATCCCGTTTATATCAATTAAGGGGAGGGGCATGAGCCCCCCGTTCCCCCTGTTTATATTTATTCAATGAACACCTAATAACAGCCACGGTATCGCCTCATCAGAATGATCCCTATATATAAATTTTGAACGAAAATTGTTAATTCTGCATGAAAATCTCGTTTATATCAATTAAGGAGAGGGGCATGAGCCCCCCCGTTCCTCCTCTTATACATTTCGAATGAACACCAAAAACTAATCAGGGAAGCGCTTTATCAGGATATACCTATATACAAAATTTCAAGTGGATCCGATATTTTTATCATGAGTTATCGCGTTACGCACGAACGAACATACGAACGTATGAACATACATACAGAACGGATGGGCACATAAGCTCTCAGGCTATGATAGCCTGTGAGCTAAAAAGCAGTCTTTCTAATGCAACCAAAGAAAAAGTACATGAAATTATACACAGAAAAAAAATATTACATATTTACACTTGAAAAGCTCAATTTTTAATATTTTAGGCCACATTTGGATAATAAAATTTAGTTTGTGCCAGACATATACCATACTAATATTCATGGTAGTTTTTAAGCAAAAATTTTTTGAATTCATTCATTTTTCTATAAAAAAGATGCTTATAAAATTATTAGGCACATGAATTAATATGAGTACTAGTCACGTAATGTGTTTTGCTGATTTATTTTGGCAAGTAAAACATTTGCATTTCCTGATGGAATGAAAATCATAGCATTTTATCTGATCAGTGTAGTATAAGAAATACATTCAATACGTTTTTTTTAACTGCAAATAATATTCACATAATCTCTAAGCAATATTTTTAATAAAAACATTATGGAAACCACAAATTAAATAAATAATAAATTTTCAATGTTATAAGGAAATGTTAATAGTCTCTGTCAAGCTGTGTGAGATCCAAAGGATATAGGTTGGACAACTCTGATTTATACTAAATAAATTTTAAGTAGAGCTAACTTCTAACATTTATTGAGGCTAGCCTGCAATTATTAAATTAATTCTCAGAGCCATACAAAATTCTAACATTAGGAGATAATCAAAGAAACATTACATAAAATAAAAGAACTTCTTAGATCAGAGGTTGCTAATTAAACATACGATTTAGCAAATTAAGTAACAGGTTGTTTCATCTGTGGTATAGTAAAAAATTAAGTAACAGGTTGTTTCATCTGTGGTATAGTAAAAAATTCTGTGTATATAAGGCTTACATGAAGAAAAAAAAAATTATCTAAAAGCATTATTTAAAAAATTGAATTTGAAAAAAAAAAAAAAAAAAAAAAAAGGAAAAGAAAAGAAAAAGAAATATAAATTATTCATGCCAGGAGCAAAACTGTCTTAATAATGACATTAATAACACTAATTATATTATAGTAACTATCATTATTTATTTACTTTTTATATTGTAACAAAAGTGGCTTTAATTGCAACTATTTCAAAAATGCACAATAGGTATCAAGTGAAAAAATACATATGAAAGAATATAAAATAATCAAGGTGCAAATTACTATTTGAATGCAAAATGAAATTGAATTAAGAATTACCTGTATCAGTGTCAAAACTGACAGTTGCATGAAATCGTTTGCCTTTTTTAAGGATGTCAAGAGTAAGAGCAACTTCAGGGCTTTCACGTTTTTCTTGAATTCGTAAAAGTGCCCGCTCAAGGTTCAACCAAAAACTGATTTCTTGTAGTGCAGTTCCAGAAGATGGATCTCTGTCAAGTTTGGTAACCTGTCATGAATGAATTTCTTAAGCATAAAACATAATTTAAAAAAATTGTATAAGAAAATTAAGTTTATATATTTTTTTTTCTACAGTAAATACGGTACAATTTTCCTCGGTAAAAGTAGCTGAAGTTGGTAAGCTTGGTATAAAAACATGCAAAATATGTATTCTCAGTAAAGTGGCATGGTTATTATTTTTTTAATATATGAATAAAAGTAATTTTGCTACAGTACAAATTATTTACTATTTAGGAGTTTTTATTATCATATATACACCCTTTTTATATTTTTAAGCATAGCCATGTCAATTTAATATATAAATGCAATATGTCACATAATGCCAAACAAATATTTTTCAATTGAGTTTTATCACTGGAGTAATTTATGTAGATCTTTGCTATTTTAGGGTTTTATACTTAAGAAGTGAAAACAGTTATTAGCAGTGGTGTAGTCATGAAAAAAGATAGAAGGTATACAAAGAAGATCTTTAGTGATCTTCTATCTTCTGTCTATATAGCAGGAAATGTAAATAGAGATATATTTAAACAGACACATTTCCATCTATATCTATTCAGCGATAACTTCTATCTTCCATCTATAGAGAATATATGCTATACTTTTTTAAGAAACAGAAGGTATACAGGGTTCCTTAAGAGAATCCAGAAGGTATACCACCAGTGTTCTTGCTGACATTTGACCAACATTAGTAATTTGGCTAATTAAAAATAAAAAATTTTGCCAAATGAAAAAAATGTTAGCCAAATAGATTTGCAGTGTAGAACTAAAATAATGATCTTTAATCCTTTAATGCATCCTCTTTTTTTTTTCAATATTTTCTAAAATAACCTAAGTTTTTATAACTGCGACAATGTTTGTTATTAATCTAATTTCACCTATCCGCTACAAATGCACTACTGGCCATTAAAATTGCTACACCAGGAAGAAATGCAGATAACAAAATGATATTTATTGGACATATATATCATGATAGAAATAAAAAATGATTAAATTTTCAAGAAATTTGGGTGCATAGATCCTGAGAAATCAATATCCAAAACAACCACCTCGGGCAGTAATAAAAGCACTTATACTCCTGGGCATCGAGTCAAACAGAGATTGGATGGCATGTACAGGTACAGATGCCCAGGCAGCTTCAACATGATGCCACAGTTCATCAACCATAGTGACTGACATATGGTTATGAGCCACTCGCTCGGCGACCAATGACCAGACATTTTCTTTTGGTGACAGATCTGAGAAAAATGCTGGCCAGGGCAACAGCCGAACATTTTCCGTATCAAAGAAAGTTCATACAATTCCAGAAACATGTTGTGGGGCTTAATCCTGCTGAAACGTAGGGTTTTGCTGGTCTCGAATAAAGGGAAGAGCCACGGGTCGTAAAATATCAGAAATGTAATGTGCACTGTTCAAAGTGCTATCAATGCGAACAAGAGATGACCGAGACGTGTATCCAATGGCATTTCATACCATTACGCCAGGTGATGGGCCAGTATGACGATGATGAATGCACGCTGACAATGTTTGTTCACCACAATGCCACCAAACACGAATGCGACCATCATGATGTTGTAAATAGAACCTGAATTCATCTGAAAAAATGACTCCTTGCCTTTCATGCACCCAGGTTCATCTTTGATCACACCATTGAAGGCGTTCCTGTCTTTAACGCAGCGACAAGGGAAGTCGCAGCCATGGTCTCCGAGCTGAGAGTCCATGATACCGCAAACGTTGTCGAACTTTTCGTGTAGACACTTTTTGTCTTGCAAATGACTTTATTTCTTGATTCAGGGCTCATGACGTAGTTGCCCAATCCATTACAGCCATACGGATAACATGCCCACCTTCTCGACTTCTAGCGATAGGGGGCAGTTGAGATCATGTATGCCGTTCCATATAACCACCCTGAATCCATCGATTCCATACTCTGCGAACAGTCATTGGATCTCAACCGACGCGAGCAGGCATACTGCGATACGATAAACCGCATTCCCGGCAGGCTACTATTTGACAGTTATCAAGGTCAGAAACATGCTGGTATGCATTTCTCCTTCTTACACGAGGCATCACAACAATTTTTCACCAGGCAACAATGCTCAAATGCAATTTCTGTGTGAGAAATCGGCTGAACAATTTCCTCATTTAAACACATTGTAGGTGTCGCTACCGGCACCTGCTTTGTCAGAATGCGCTGAAAAGCTAATCATTTGCGTATCACAGCATCTTCTTCCTGTCGTTTAAATTTGACGTCTGTAGCATGTCGCCTTCATGGTGTAGCAATTTTAATGGCCAGTAGTGTATATAAAAAAATATGTATATATTAAAAATATATATATATGCATATGCAGTGTTCTCGCTGTCGCTCGCCATTGCACCAAAATGCGACTAAATTCTTCATTTGGCGAGTAAACAAGCGATTAGATTCGCCAAATTGCTAGTGCTCAATTTTTGCTTTTTCTTTCTTTCCTTTTTCATTTTTCATACATATGCATATACGCATATTTTTAATACATATGTAGCGGATAGTTGAAATTATATTAATAACAATCGTTGTCGCAGTTATAAAAACTTAGGTTATTTTAGAAATATTGAAAAAAGGGGGTACATTAAAGGATTAAATTTTTTTTTTTTTTTTTTTTTTTTTTTTTTTGTGCTACACGGCGAATTTATTTGGCTAATAATATTTTCATTTGGCGAATGTTTTTCATTTTTAATTAGCCAAATTACTAACGTGGGTCAAATGTCAGCGAGAACACTGTGCATATGTACAAACAAAAAAGGAAAGAAAGAAAAAGCAAAAATTGAGCACTAGCAATTTGGCGAATCTGATTGCTTGTTTATTCGCCAAATGAAGAATTTATTCGCAATTTGGCGCAATGGCAAGCCACAGCGAGAACCCCGTATACCACCATATGCCCTCCACTACACCCCTACTTATTAGACATTATTGATAAAGGTCCTTTTGTACATACATATTACACATATAAAACTAGATAACAGAAACTAGGGATGCACCGAATAGTGATTTTGGCCGAATACCGAATGCCGAATATTTGGCTGACAGGTGAACCGAATACCGAATATTCGGCTAGCCGAATAGTAATTGTTGGGCTGAATACCGAATATTCGGCCAGCCGAATAGTTAACTCAGGGTTCATACAGAGTTTGCTAAATGAAAAATATGGACTTTGTAAGGGCTTCGTTAAAAGAAAAATAAGGACTTTCTAAAGTTAAAAAAGAACAGTACATATAACTACTTACATTAAATTTTAAATGTAATAGACTGAAATTTTACAAAAAACATTATGTAATTATATAACAAAATGTTTTTTAGCATCTATTTCTTTGGTCAGGAAGGAAATTCCTTCCTTTTTTCTTTTGCAGATTTTCTAAAATTTTTTGATTTTATAAATAATTGAATATTTTTAGTTGATTCAGCTTTATCAGCTAATTCATTGGCCTTATTTTCTAACTCCAATACTTCTTTTTCAAGAAGCCATATTTTTTTCTTTATAACACCTAAGTCATCTTCAATTAATATCCTTTTATTTCCAGCAGAGGAAGACTGTTGCTGTTAACCATGCTACACATATCCAGTGAAATAATAAGACCACGATCAAACACAGGTCAGCGGATTATAGAACAGATTGGCACAATTATTTGGCGAAATATCTTTTCTTTGTTATTCATTTCGCTATTTCAAAGAAAAGGAAATTTTAGATGGTGAATACTGGTTACGAAATGTGTTTGTGGATACAATGTTTCTACGTCTCAATCAGGAAATGAAAGAGGCAGCTTTAATGTCCAATCAGAAATAAGAGAATTATAACAAAGAAACTTGATTTTTTTCTTTTTTTTTCAGCTGCCATATTTGGCAGATTACGAATGTTTCAGGGGTGATTCTGGATGAAATTTTTTTTTCGGAAATTCACATCGCATTTTCGGAAATCGGCGGCGCGGGGGGATGGGGAGGGGAATTCGCGAGTTACCCCCTCGCCTGGAAGAGGGGTTTATCCGCGATCTTCAGACGAAATCGGCGATTTATCTACGATATTTAGCAAAATCGTCGATTTATTACTATCTTTTGTCGAAATTAGATGTTTTCCGCGATCTTTTGACGAAATCGACCTTCTCCCATTTTTTTTTTAATGAAATCGGCATTTTTTCGACGAACTTTACGTAAAATTTGCATTTTTACACTTTTTTACATTTTTACATTAGCTTTTCTCAAAAACGGTGTTTTTATCCCCGCGATCTTTGGACGAAATCGGCGTTTTTTCCGTGATCTTTTGATAAAATCGGCGTTTTTTTTTTCAATGATCTTTTGACAAAATATTTTTAAGCGATCTTTTATCAAAAACGGCGTTTTTTTCTGCGAACTTTTAACGAAATCGGCGTTATCCTCGCAATCTATAGACGAAATCGACGTTTTCCCGTGGTCTTTTGATGAAATCTGCGTTTCTTTTTTTTTTTAATGATCTTTTGACAAAATATTTTTAAGCGATCTTTTATCGAAAACGGCATTATCCCCGCAATCTATATAGACAAAATCGACGTTTTCGGCGGTCTTTAGATGAAATCAGCGTTTTATCTGTGTTATGTGGTGATTGCCGTTTTTTCTGAGATCCGCACAGGAAATTCGCGTTTTTCAGCGATCTTTTGACAAAGTTCGTTGACAAAAACATCGACGAAATCGTCGTTTTCCCACGAAATATTGACGAAACGTGTGCTTTTTTCGGTGATCCTATCACGAAATTTGCATTTCTCCGCACGCTAAACCGTACAAGTTGTCAACTCTATGCGGAACTGATAACCCAATTTCTAATTTTCAGTAGAAGATGCCTTAAATTTTCGGAAATTTCGGACGAGAATCAACCCTGGAATGTTTGGCGATTTTTTAAAAACATTTTACGGATTGCGATAATATTAAGCTCATGTTAAAAAATAAGGACTTTCAATAAAAAATAAGGACTTTCAATAAAAAATAAGGACTTTAAGGATCCTTATTAAGGACTATCGAAATATAAGGAGTTTATAAGGACTTTTAAGGTCTGTGCGAACCCTGTAACTATTTGGCCGAATACCGAATATTCGGCTTTCCAAATACTTTTTATGTTTCAAAATTTGAAGGTATTAAAATGTTACTTTTTAAAACAGTTTTACATAATATTTAATAAAAGAAACTTACATTTTGATAAACAAGAGCTTTTAATAAGAGCATTTAGTATTGAAAAAAATCAGCCTTGTGTTATTTAAGAAGCACAATTATGAAACTTTAATTAATAAATTTTCTACGAATCAAAACAAACATTTTAAAATCAAATAATGAAAAAATGGCCGAAGAAAAATTTTACAGTCTGATAATTGTCCTTTTTAAATAACTCAAAGCAGATTTTTTTCAATATAAAGTACAAATACTTTCAACTTAATTCTGAATAAAGGTATGTTTGCTCATAGTTCTTTTCTTATGAATGGTGGTATTTTCCACCCTTCCCATCATATCATATTTTACAGAAATCAAAGCATGCGAGTTGAAAATATGTTATCTTATTTGTTGTTAATGTAATAAACGAACACACAAGTTTTCACCTAGAGTGAGATGAAATACAATGTACTTATGATTCAATAAGTTGATTATGATTATGATTTCATGAACAAAAATTGTCTGCCTTGATAGCTATTACTAATCTCAAAAATTTTTTTTTTTTCTTTTAAAGGACTTTTATTTGGAGAAAAGCAAGAAACAGATTATTTACTAAACAAAATTTAGAAACTTGTATCAGCACATAATTTATTCGTAAGGAGAATCCTAATAAATCACCATTTTAATCCTTCTCATGGTTAATTTTCTTAAGTTATACTTTACAAACAGCAAATAAATAATGTAAAAACATTCTATTTTATTTAAAAATGATTTTGTTTCTAATTATTTTAAATATAAATTAAAAAATTGATAGTTAAAAATAGAAATAGTGAAAAGTTTTTAAAAGGTTTTAATATAGTATTGGATTCGGCCGAATACTTTGATATTCGGCCATACCGAATAGTTTCATATTTGGCCAAGCCGAATATTCGGTAACATGGCCGAATAGGCCGAATACCAAATAGATACCGAATATTCGGTGCATCCCTAACAGAAACATTGGTGAATTCAACTATTATGCAACATATATTTTTCTTTTTCTAATCTAAATTCATTACATTTGTAAAAGATTAAATTTGGAAATTGAAAAATTTTCTAAAATGTATTTATAATAAAATAACTTTTGTTAAGGATAATATCTTTTAAGCTAAACAGATCCATGATTGCAGATAAAATTTTAAATGTTAATATTTTTAAGTGGGGCACAGGGATACTAAACATAAAAGAAATATAAATAAAAGTATCAGACTGCAGTATTTATAAAATTTTGAGAGCATTATTTTATAAATGAAATTTCAACTTTTCTGATTTGAAAAAGTTTAAAAATAGCCCCTTGGGGGAAAAAAAACCCTTAAGAATCTTTTTTTCCCTAAAGTTTCTGGAGGGGGGGTACCGAGCATTCTCCTCTCTACCACTGATGAAGGAAAATTGAGATTTTTCTTTGTGACTGATTGACAAAAATCCTTATTTTTTAGATAGTCTTAAGAAATTTGTGTGATCATTATGTATCTGTGAAAAGATCTGTGTACTCACCTCCTTTCTTTCCCCTATCCTCTGTTACACATGCACAAATTTTAATGTAAATTTATATCATTTCAGGAAAGATTAAAATAAATTTTTTTTTAAAACTCTCTGGAGGAAAAATAAAGTAGTCTACTTACTATAATTAAATCACAGCAATCAATGAGTTTTAATTTTCTTTAAAAAATATTTAAACATTTTGCTTTTGTGTAGAAAAGATAAATATTTTAATCATTTTGTCTTAAGCATTTTAATTACTGCAACCACTTTCAGATACTGAAATTCAGTTTTTCTATCAGAATAATGAATTGAATAAAAGTTTAAATTTTTTCGGTCAAAAACTTTTAAGTTAGCAATGCTACTAATACAATTTATTTACATGAACATTATCAAAATAACAGAGATAATTTAACATAAAAAATCAATAGATGGCAGCACTTATGATAATGTTGCACAATTGAAGATAATAAAAAAACTATTTTCAAAAAAAAAAAAAAAAACTTTAAAAAAGTGCTAAAAAGAATCAAATAATTCTTTAAAATTCCTATTGACGAATCGTATTATCTAATAACCACACATCGGATATCATGTAAGGCATAAAAACGGTTAAATTTAATGCATAGTATTTAATATTCACCAAACATCAGTGGCGTAGCTACATGTTCAGCGCCCTGGAGCAAATAAAGTCTTGGCGCCCTCTTGTCACTTGAAAAAGTTCTGTACAATTTCGGAGCAAAAAGATGTCTCCCTTCTCCCAGAAATTTTGAGATTTTGTGTTTTCAATGGTCAAAAAGTGCAATTTAAACCCCCCCCCCGGCATTCCACAATGTCCCCCTCCCCGGAACTGCTGAAATCCCTCCCGGAGAAAAGTTTCTGAATTCAAGACTGGTCTCACTCTTTAAGCAACACAGTTTTCAGCTTCTGTATCGCACTTCGAGATGGAACATGAGTTCCTGTTTTCTTATTTAGAGCGTCCCAGACATATGATATAGGTCTGGAGATCTAACTGGCCAATACATCAAGCAAATATCTTCGATTTTCAGAAAATTGTCGACCATATGAGTTCTACTTGGACATGTGCTGTAGTCCATTAAAAGAAGACAAAACTGGGTGCAACCCTATGGGAAATATGTGATCTTTAAGGCCTGTTTCCTCGGAAACTACCCGATTGATTTTGATGAAATTTAGAATCCATCTTCATTGAGCTATGCTCAAAACTTATAGACTGAAAGGCGGCAGCACAGACAATCACCTCATCGAGTTCATATCATCATATAATATCTGATACAATAAATAATAGTTTTAAAAAATGCAAATATTTTTACAAATTTTCATTTCTTTCTAATTTTGCGCCCTTAGGATTCCTGCGCCTGGAACAGATTGCTCCAACTGCTCCACGGTAGCTACGCCCCTGCCAAACATGGATTTCGAGAGAATATTTTTTACAAGAAGTTAATTTATATACTTTTGATTTAATTTATGAATATATAAATATAGAAAGTAATGAATTACTTTTTGAAGTCGGTGCTAAACAATCACAAGCGATAATGACTATCACCATTTCATTTTTGGTATTAGTCATAATATATCCACAATACTTACGATAGTTTTACGATAAGTCTTGTGACAGAAAGTCACCATGTGACTTTAATGTGTCATTATTTGGTTATTTATAATAATGCAGCATTCACAATGACTTTGAAATTGAGCCTCCAAATGATAGTCACATGAGAGTCTCAATAAAACGACACTGTAAAGTCACCTGGTGACTTGTCACAAAGCAGCAGTTGCAGTGACCTGACAGTGGAGTCACATATAGTAGTCATTTGAGACTCAAAAGAGACGCATGGAATTTCCTATTTTCTGTTTTGCTGTAGTGACTATGACTCTTGTGACCATGTGTGGCCTGAATGAGATGTTATATAGACTAGCTGTTATGCAGGGATAGTAATTATTCAGGTTATATTATTTCCTGTTGAATATTCCCATGAAAATTATCGCTTGAAAATCCCTTCGTCCTTAAATTTTGCACACCAGTGTACATTTGAAACAATTTTTTCCCAATAAGCTGTAATGTAATGGAAAACTTTTGACTGTCCCTATAAATAAACCAATTATACTAGAAACTTCATTTAAAATAGGATTTGTGCTAGGGTAAACATGGAAAAAAAGATCCAAGAATTTCAAGGCAATTTGACCAGTTTTACAAGAGTTAGAGCATAGCCAGACAAACTGAAATCATAAACACTTTTCAACTTTGTTGAAATTTTTAATCTTTTATCACCAGTTTATCAAAACAAAAAATTTTGCCTGATTTAATAGGAAAAATGCCCTGAGTAAATAAGGCAAAATTCACATTAAAAAATAACTGCTTGGAATATTAAAAAATTTAGAGCACATTATGCAGCACATATATGTGACACTTGTCCTTAAGTTGTTAATCACTTAAATCAAACCAGCATATTTTATTTTTAATACAAAATTTATGATACTGGCAATCGATGATGACAATATTGGTTTTGTTAGGCACATTTTATAAATGATAAAGTTTAATTTATGATTTTTTTCTATGTAAAAAAGGAAAAATATATTCAAACACACCTTTTGTATTTCCCGAATCCATCGGTTGACTCCATTTTGAAGTTGGTTAAGAAAAGTAGAGTCCTCCACTTTATCTCCAAAGTCATTCACTGTAGCTTTCCTACCTTCTTCGCTTGCTTTTTTGATTGTAGAAATCACCACTGGATGTATAATGAGAGTTATTTCTGGGATGTCAATATTTTGTTGTAGATGAAGCAGGCCCATTTCTAATTCAGCAATTTTTTTCTCCACAGTAGGGGCCATCTTATCTCCATCCCTTTATAACCAACAAACACATTACTTTTCTTTTAAGACAAACCAAATTTATTTTACAGAATATCAAGAATTATTTTAAATAGAATTTCATAAAAATATACAACTTAAAAACTATGAGATTTTTTTCCCCAAATAATTCCCATAAATCTTTAGATGGCAGTATTTATCTTGATTTAACAAAATATCAATTATAATATATTCAACTGTATAGTTCTTTATATTTTCAAATTTTTGCATATTTTTGCTGTATTAACATATACATACTTCTTTGCAAAGAGATTTTCCCAAGATTTATAGAAAATAAATATATAAATAAAAAGAACATTTAAAAGCATAATAATTAGTATTATTCATGAAATCTGATAACAAAAATTTTTAAGCTCATAATATGCATAATTTTTCATAAATAAATTTTGTTTAAAGTAAAAATTTCAGTTACTTTGATCAACTATTTTTTCTAAATTTTTAATCTGTTCTCTCAGTTTTATAACTAACTAGCAGGCTATGCCCGCTGCGCTGGTCCATTTTTCCAAACAAATCTTGACTCAAAGAAAATAGTGGTTTGAAATTTCTTTTTTAAAACAGTGTAGACCATCACCTGGAATGTCCTTCCGCAATGCTGAAAACGAAGCTAGTGCCAATTGCGATATTGCACTATTGTATGCCTTGGACAAAATTTGGGTAATTAAGTACCATCTCTCTTATTTGATCATTTGTAGTAGAGTTTGATATGAAAATGAGACCGTTGTGACAGCAGGAATCAAAATGTTCTCTACTCATCACATTATTTTGTCAGAAAGCATTGCAATGATTATCAAACTCTATTAATTTTCAAATAGCACATTATCATTTGTTAATTCTTAAACTCCCGAATCTGAACTTGTGGTAGCCTAAATACAATCTCATTACATGTTGCATTACATTTTTTAATAACCGTCCTCTTCTGGCAACTCTACTACAGTTTTCTATCTACCTTGGTCTGTTCCAACAAAATGCATAGCAGAAAAATGTAAAAAAAGAGTGTTTAACTTATATATTTATTAGAACAATGAAGCATAAAAGATGTGTTTTAAAGCTGAATTTTTTGGGTAAAATTAAAATTACATCAGTTTCACTGCCTCTTCATTTTTTTAAACCAGATGCAGGGCTGCCACAGGCGACTATTTTTATATTCCGTTTGCACCATTATTTTTCTAATATAAATTTCAAAATATATTTTTCTTGCAAATGTTGTCAAAGTGTATGTTAAGGATTTCTGTTTAAAGAAAGTGGTGCCAGTTAGAGTAAAAAAATAGTCGCCTGTGGCAGCCCTGCAGTTGCA
This sequence comes from Maratus speculifer, assembly GCA_964019185.1. Classification (NCBI taxonomy): domain Eukaryota; kingdom Metazoa; phylum Arthropoda; class Arachnida; order Araneae; family Salticidae; genus Maratus; species Maratus speculifer. Next base: position 253,171,791 of record OZ025298.1, read on the forward strand.
AACATGTAGCTGTTAAATCAGGAATAATCTTGATGCTAAATTTTGTAGAAAAATAAACCTTCAGTTTGTAATAAATTCCATTATGATTTTTGGCGTCAAACATTATTATTGCTTATAACGATTTGTTACAAATGTATCAGACTTATTTCGCGTTTATTGTCAAATGAAAGTGAAGTTTACAATAATCTATTATTGGCATTTAATCTTATATCTTGGCGATATTTTTTGTTTGTTTGTTTGTTTGACAGGGTAATGAAGCAGTATTTAATAGTTAATTTTTGATAAAATTCTGTTGATAGGGCTTAATGTTAATTAAACTTGCAACATAAACATCATAAACAAAATTTTCTACTGTTGGTATTTAATGTATATTTTTTTCTTAGCCAATTTTAAAGTATTTTTTTATCTGAATGATTAATAAATTAATTGCAAATATTTTTTTTAATTCTATATCATCGATATTCCGAATATTTTTCCTGCACATTCCAAATATTGCTTTTTTAGGGATACTAAAATAACTACAGATGAAAAATACATAATAAGGCTAAAACACAGAATTAACGACAACTTGGCGAATGCCTCTACGGAGACTTGAAAAGTACGCCAGTTCTGTAAACTTAAATATCCAGATAGAATTTTAATAAATAATAGGTACTACTTTATTATTCCATAGATCAATTTCGCCAAATTATGCATATTGCAAAACGATTCACCATATTATACAAACGAATATAACTTTTATTTTAAATAACCAAAGAATCAATAAATTACGAAAATATTAATTGAAATTAAAAAGTAGTTAATGACGTAACAAACGCATGTAACATGTTTAATTTCAAATGAATGTGGCATTTACGATCATCCATTATTGACATTTAATCTTTTATTTTGGTGGCAGTTTTTTGGTCAAAGGGATAATCATGTAGTACCAAATAATATAAAAAAATATAAATAATAATATAGCCAATAATATTTTGGTCAGCTGTCATGTATGGATCACGTTGGTGCGATTGCAACAAAATTGTGATTTTATGGATTGCGTGTTAATCTGGTTGTTGTTTATTTACGAATAAACTTTGTTTCTTTACTTTTCTTTATTTTTTCTTTCTTTATTGTTTTGTTCTATAATTATTAATTAAACTTCACTTATTTATTATTGTTTCCTTTTTAAAATAATAGAAAATAATTAAAAATAATATAACATGTAACTGATATTTGAAAACGCAGTGTTTGCCAAACTGATGTCAGATTTAAAAAAAAAACGCGCCAAGGTGATGCGTATATAAAAATGGAAAAATGTTTATAATAATGTAAACAAAAAAAGTAAACAAATAATTAAAAAATCGCCTTTTCGATTTTTTTTTAAATAATGGCAAGCAGTCGTTAATTCTGTAGTTGCATCAATAGTAAATTTTCTTTTCTTCATTTGTTTCACAATGAAAAAACATTAATTTAATAATCTCAAATAAAATAATCTGACAAATTTCCTATTATCTCGTTGATGATCTAGAAATCTCCTTAATACATAAACAAAAAGGCAAAGATGTCATATGCGCCGTGTTTGGCGCGATAATTTTTTATGCTAATTTGGCGGAAACATTGTTTTCGAATACCAGTTACATGTGTATATTTAAATTATTTTCTATTATTTAAAAAGTAATAAAAATTTATGAAAAAAGTTTAATTAATAAGTATATAACAAAACAATATGTACAATTTATAAAGTAAATAAGCATTTTATTTATAAATAAATATTAATAGTCGGGTTAATATATATCAGACAAAATAATGCCAATTTAAAGTCTATTAGTTACCTCGGTGATATATAATATATATGTCAATAAAACTTTCAATAATATAGTAAATATGCTATTTCGTGGTGCTCAATTATTGAAAATTAGTCCAATATCATTTTAAACATTATCTAACACAGGAAAAATATGAAGAAAATTGAAGAAGAAATGGCTAATTAAAAAAACTTGTAAAATATTTTGGCACAAATGCCTTATGTGCACCACATTTGTGCATATTTTTTTCCTTTTTTAAGCCAATTTGGCGAAAACTTCATTATAAAATATCAGTTACATATATATTTTTAATTGTTTTCTATTATTTTAAAAAGGAAATAAAAATAAATAAATAATGTTTTGTTAATATTTATAAAATAAAACAATTTACATCATTAAAAAATAATAATAAGAGTAAATAGTTTATTAATAAATATACAATAGCCGAGCTACCATATGAACATAAAATCGACATTTTGTTGCAATCGCGCCAATGTGGTGCATATATGACATCTGTGCCATTTTTTTCAGCAGGCAATTTTTATTTCAAAATGTTGGATTTATCGATAGTAATAACACGAAATTGCATAAATTTCATTTAAATTGCATAGATTTCCTTGTTCAATTTGTAAATTTTAAAACTAATTTTCCCTGGAAGACAATTTGACAAAATGGCGCAAAAAAAGTATGTTTGTTGATTACAATTTTCAAAATTGCGGTGAAAAACTTTTGAAAAATAATGACATTATTTTACAATATATATATATATATATATATATGTGTGGCAGAATTTCACACTAAAGCTAAAATTTAAATATTTTATTACATTTTTTAAAATATTAACTTGTGTTTATTGAATTTACAATTGAATACTAAAATAGACTCCAAAAATTATCTTCTTTTGGAAAAAACAACATTATTCCGACCTAATGTTAGACATAGTATGCATTTTTGGCTTAATTCTTTGCCGACAAAAGTTTAAAAAAATCTCAAAGAAACAAATATATAACTCACAATTACTTTTATAATTAGATCTGTCTTTTTCTGGAGTAAGTTATATACTATCGAAATTTGATAAGAAAGAGAAAGAAAATAATAGAAAGTAAAATAAATATCGTTCAAAATTCATTTAATCAAATTTTCAAGTTATTTTTTTTTATTCTAACGCAAGGATAAGTCGCCAAATAATGCATCAAATGTAATATTTCATGTTATTTTTTAAGCGTTACAAATATTTCTTTTATTTTTAAGATAAATATTTTTTTTTATAATATCATGCCTTATTAAATGGTTTTTCTTTATTATTATTATTATCAATAGTTATTTTCTGCTTTTATTTGCAAGATGTTTGTAATATTTCTAACAGATATGTCATTTTTAATTTGTTTAGTAATGATAATTTTCGCCAAAAAATAACTACTGGCAACCCTTTCATCAAAAATAACCGAAAAATACAAAATTTACTACGAAAAATCAGAGGTATCCCTGTAAATTTGAATCATAAACCTTCGGAAAAATATTTCCTATCGAATGATACAATCGGCAAAAAAATCCATCGGGTAGTTTTTGAAAACACCCGTTTGGAAGTTTCAGAACTTCTGCTTTATAATATATATGATGTAAAACATGCATCTGTAAATTTTAATCAATTTTCTTGTACCAAAAATTTACCTATAAACTAGGAAATGTGGTATTTGAAATTTATTTACAAATGTTTCAAACAGAAAAATTGTTCAGCTGGCAGACTTATTTAATGCCAACTCATATTTAAAATTAATTCTTACTATTTCAGAATATTTTAGGTTGACGTATTCAAATTATGCAATTTGACCTAGAGATGGGAATGCTTGGAAAAAAACAGCTTTCCCCCCCCCGAAGGTTTATTTTTCTATTTTTCCAAACTGGGAAAATTTAAATTTCATTTGTAAAATAATATATTGAAAATTTTGTAATAGCTACATTCTCATACTTTTAATTTTATTTATTTTATGTTGAGTGTCCCACATGAAAACTTTAATGTGGGTAATCTGATCCCTCAGCAGAAATCTGTTTGAAAAGACTTGAAAGGATGCTTTACATTTTTTTCTAGTATGAAACACAAGACCCTTCGCAAAATTTCTCTTGAAAAATAGCCATTTCAGAAAAAAGTTTAATCTCCAAATTGAATCTTTTACAAATGCAATGATTAAAGAAAAAAAAAAATCTCATGCCATATAGCAACTGAATCTTATCAAATTGTATATATGTATGAATAACCTTATTAAAAATGTTAGAATAAGAACCTAAAAATATAGTAATTTCTAAATCAAATTCTGATTATATTTTGTATAAGTATACACAAGAAGTTCACAATTTCACAAAAACAGGAAAAGAATCTAGATATATAATTAAATGCAACTTTTCTTTTTAAAAATTAATTCATATGCAAAAATATTTCAATAATATACCAATTAATGGGAATAACAAAATTAAAAATTTAACATAAAATTTGAAGCATACATTTATTACTTTCTTCTAGCTTTACAAGAAGTAAGTATTGAATTCGTGAAAAAATTGACTTCCAGTTTTTGGTGTATTTAAAAGTTTTAGAAGGTCCTGAACAGGATTTGGTGTTTTTTGGAAAATATCTGTCACTCTGAGTCTGAATGTGACAAAAATTTTATGGGCACTATCTCAAGAACTGATGCATTTAATTTCACAAAACTTTAGATTCAGTTACACCTTGACATAAACTCTATGTTTAGTTATTGGTGTATATCGCCCAACCGATGGCGCTGCTATGCTGCATTATTCATGATTTCCACAATAGTTCTATCTCAAGAACTAAAAAACTATTTTTCATCAAACTACAGATTCAGCCAGTTCCTAATATATATTAACTAGCTGTTACCCGTGACGTCGTTCACGTAGCATTAAAAAAAAGATAAACGCTTTAGTTAAACAAAACGTTTCATTAATAATAATTTAAAATATATATAACACATATCTTATAGGAGGCTATGCAGTAGTTTTTTTATAGGGGACTTAAAGAACTCGGTCAAATAAAATGGAAATGTGTTAGATAATATGAACAATCGCGAAAATGAAATTGCAACCATTTATACTGTAGAACAAGTGTAACGCACCCCAATTGTACACAAATCATGTTGTAGTGTATTTCAGAATTCCATATCAAAGAAAGAAAAATCATTTGTTAAACCTAGTTAATAAAAAAAAATCCAATATTTCCATAATACACAACTTCGCCGGCCCATTCTTTTCTGCAGCTGTGTATATGTATGATCTATGTGTTTGTAAATATTCTAAATACAATGTTAAAATTTTGCTTAGTTAGAAAAAGTGTAACGAAGATTAAAATTCACCTTTAGCAATTTCTAATAATAGACAGAAACTTACTCGGATTCTTTTTTACAGTCCTGTATACTACGTGAAAATATTTATACGACCGCATATTTAGCTTAAATTATTCAAGCAAAAAACCCGATTAAAATTATTGAATTCATATTTCCGGGAATCGCTATTGCACAGGTGACCATATATCCAGTTTATTGTATAGTCCGATACATGATTTATTCAAATTCTACAAACATCTCTTATTATACTAAATGTAGCTGAACTTCAGGATGCATTAGTTTTCCTTAAAATACATACGATAATTGTAAAAGCTCTTCAGCATTCTTTTCTAATAAACCATACTTTGGATACAATATCTGAGATCTGGACACAGGTCCAAAATCTTTTATGCGTCTGTGTAAATGAACAACAAATGTGATGCAAATCATACTTAACTGCAAGCATATTGTAGTAAATTTCAGTATTTATCATTGTATTGATTAATCTCAGTATATTAATTTCATCATGTTTGAAATAGTGCAACGCAATTAAAATACGCTGAGAATATTTTTCCCCGTGGACTATTATATTACCGAACATTTTTCTGTGATCTTGTAAATGAATGTTAAATCTTTTCACCCCATTATCTATAGAAATCCTGTTTTAGTGCATTTCAGAAACTGATATCAATTTCAATATTATTAAAATAACCTTAATAAAATAACTATTAAAATGCGCTGCAAATGGTTTTTCTTCACAGACCATTATATATTGAAATACTTTTGAGCTCCCTGTACGCACACTATAAGTACTACACTTAACATATTAAATGGTAACCATGTTCTTGTGAACCTTAAAAATGCATGTAAATTTCATTACATTTAAAATTATGTAACATTATCAAAATACACCAGAAATGATTTTTCCTCCTTAAACCATAATGTAAAGTCTCCTTATGAGTGCTCTTGTGATTCAGCTATAATTGCTACCTGGCGCATTTTCAATGCCGCACACCGCACATGCTATGGCAAAACTCAATAACGTAAATTATTTTCGTATGAATCCTACTATATGTACTCAAGTTGAAACACGGACAAACAGACGGCAGACCCCAGGCACTCGGCATCCGGTATACAGACAGACTGAAGTCGTAAACACTTTTAGACCATGTCAGAAAGTGTCAAAATGGAGGTAGTTTCCGTAAAACGAAAAAAAAAAACAGTGTTAGGAAAAATCTACTTCAAAACTGTGTTTTAAGTGGCATTTTTGTATAATTTGTACATATATGTTTTGCATACCATAAAAATTTATAGAAATTTATTGTAAAAAAATATTCTTAAAAGTGACAACATATTTTTACTTTTTAAGAGCTAAAAAAAAGTGGAAATATCCATTTACAAACCTGTTTCCAGCACACTTCGAGCGCATTATGCGAAATTGAGATATTGACTGAGGGAATGTATTTTCTCACAATTGCATTAAATCTTTAGATTTTAAGCCCGATAGTACATTTTTAAAGTGATTTTTATTTATATTTGAAGAATTGAACAATTTTAAGAATTAACACACAAAAATATATTTTTTTAATTATTAGTTGAGTTTTTCTTACTTTCTAAGAATGGTAAAAAGTATTTTTCATTGATCATTACGTTATTTACGATATGTATGAATTATTAACATTTTCTAATCATTTAATACTTAATCTTTAAAAAACTTATTTCATTTTAAAATTAAATATTTATACTAACCACGCTCAGATGATAAACTTAATTTTCTTTAAATAATAACTTTTGATATCATAATTCAATCTCATTTCATTACAACATCAGAGCATATTTATTTTATTTTTAATATGTGACGTCACAGTCGTCTCTTTTTAGCACTTACTCTAAATTACATTGTGTTATTAAAATGAAAACTTATACTTTGTTTCAGATATGACGTTACATTGATAAGTTTAAAATTCTTAATGGAAAGTAGTCCTGTGACGTCACAATTGGTAAAAAATTGAATTGTATAGCCTCGAACCGAAAGAAAGAAAAAGCTTCATTTTGATTACGGATTAATATCTGGAAATCTACTAAAATATTTATTTTCTTGTAAAGTGTGAAGTTATATTCTTGTGAACTCTTCTAAGTGTAAAAGAAATTTTACATAATAGTCTGCCTGATATAAGAAGAAAAACAGTTTTCCTCTGACGTCACAATTGGTAAAATTGCGGTTTTTAACCTCGAACCGAAAAACAGAATAGGGTCCATTTATTTAATTCATTTTGTTTTATCACGTGAAAATCTTTCAGTTGAAAATTAATTACAGAAGATAATTAGTTATTTCGCATTTTTTATTTTTTGGCAACGAAAAAAGAAAGATGATTAAATATTATGGAAAATTTTTCAATTTATTCTGTATGAAAAATAGTGAAATTTTGAATTATTAAGAAAAATATTTGAATAAAATAAATAAAAATTAGCCTATGTTCATTTCAAGCCAATAATTTATTTATATACAAAAATTCAAAGACATTAATCCATCCGTTTTGAGGCCAAGTTCATTCCAATTTTCGGACACACTTTCACATTTATAATATATATAACGATGTTGTTCAGTTTTTGGTGTAAATTGCCATATAAGTGGCATCAATATGCTGCATTTTTCAAGATTTCGTTACAGCTGATTAACTCAATGTTTTTTCAAGGTGTTGAATCTAAAATTGACCTCCACTTTACTTCATAATATACAGTAATGTTGCAAAACATGGGCAGTTAGCATTAAAAAATTACAACGGCAATGAGAAAAAAAAAAAAAAAAAAATATTTTATTACAAGTAAATACGTTCCAAATTATACTTTCCTTCTTGATTAAACTTTGAATTTTAGTAGTTTTCTAAAGCACAGTAGAAGTTTAACGCTGTATGTAACTGCTTTTGTTAATAATGAGCAGGCTTTGCTTCTTTTAGTTTGTAATATAAAGTGAAAATAATTTTCTTTTAATACAAATAAATGTAAAAAAAATGTTTATTATTTAATATTTTCTAAGAAAATGTAATTTATTTGGGAAAAACAATCATGAAAAATCAATTTTCCCAACTTTTCCTTTTTTTCCGAAAAAAAAAACCCGATAAAAAAACAGTTTTTTTCTACTACTTATATTTTTCCGGAAAATTTACATCTCTAATTTGACCATAAGTGACATATTTATATTTCAATATTGTACTTTAAATAAAGTATACTAGAAAAAAAATCTCTACATTGTGACTGATTATAAAGTAATCGACAGAAGTGAATAAAATAAAAGATGTATTTCTTCATCCCTGCTAATTTAAAGAGCAATATATATCAAGATTTTGCATATAACAACAGATACAAAATAAATAAATAAATAAATGATAGAAATATTGTAAAATTATTTAAGTGCATTTAAATTTCATTGAATAAAATATTTTCTACTGAATAACCATTGACATAATTGTAACTTAACAGATCATGAATTAATCGCCTTAGTAAGAATTAAAGTTAACTTTGTCATATTTTTTAAAACATTCTTTTTTATATATGCTAACTGCTAAAAAATACAAAAAATTACATAACCCACCTTTCTGCTCTTCCAGTTTCACGGACATAAGATTTAAAGTATGGTGCAACTGCACTGCTAATATAAGAGTGTAGAGTTTCATAAGGAGAAGCATCATTCAGGTTCATAACACGAACTTGAGACATGATCTTTTTGTCTGCTTCAATGACTGGTGAAGTTTTAATGATGACAATGCTGGAAATAAATAAAAGCAGAATGAAATAATTAGTATTATGAATTAATTAGTTCAGTATCAATACAAGTAAAATTTGGGGCTTATTTAAACTCTTCACAAATATTAAAAAATAGACAACTTCACATTATTCTATTCTATAACACATACTCTACATTGATTATTTTTAATTTTGTTGGGTTTTTAAATGCATCATTTTGCAAGGTTCATAAATATTATATTTTTAAAAATACAAAAAAATATCAGATATTTTCAAATTAATCCAATTCACTGTTGATAATAAATATTTTCAAGAACAACAGAAATTAAAACACACTGCACTTAATATAATGGTACTTCTAGGTTATCCAATCGACCAATTTCGCCAAATTATACAAATTGCCAAACTAATAGCCAAATTATACATGTTGACATAATTTTTATTTTAAATAACGAAAAAACAAATAATTAGTAGAATATTAATAAAAATTTTAATAAAAAGTCGAAATAAAAATCACATAATGACATTTTAAACACGTGAAACGCATTTAATGTCATTGAATGTGATATTCACGATCACCCATTATTGGCATTTAATCTTATAGTTTGGCAATAATTTTTTGATCGACGGGATAACCTAGAAGTACCAATATAATATTCTAAAAATGCATTCCCCCACCCATTTTTGGATGTGTTCACTTAATTTAAATTGTTGAACTCCTTTCTACACAAGCTCTTATTTAGCACAATGTCAAGTTTAAACATTAAACAAGGGTTTTATGTTAGCTACACTGGAAAAGAAATTTTTATTACTATGCTGAATTTAGTTTTATGAAATGCCAAATGAAGTTTAAATATGCATTGCATTTTATTCTCAATACTGAATTATAAATAGATAAAGATAAGATTTATTAAAAAAAAAAAAATATATATATATATATATATACAGAATAGCAATATTTGATATTATTTAGACTTAATATCTCTTTGAACTTTTATGGTATACCCATTCATACTTTTCTAGTATATACAGCTATAACCAATGCTACTTCGTATAGTTTTCTATAAAGACTTATTATTTCAGAAATGATTTTCTTTTAATAATGCAGTAAACGTCTTTGTGATGAAAGCACTTTGCTTAATTCTTAATCTTTAATCAACAGTTTTTCAAAACAAAAAATTTTCTTTATTTGAATCATGAAAATGCTCCAATTAAATATGACAAACTTTACAATTAAAAATAACTGGTGGGAATAATAAAGAATTCTGAGAATTTTAAGTGGCACGCATACCAGTCACTCATCCCCAAGGGGATTAATAATACATTTGTTTATTGTACAGAACTGTTTGAGCGCAAGATACTAGCACTTGACTGTTTATTTTAATGACATTTCTATAATGATGGTTACTAAACTGAGGTAAAAATGCAAAAAAGTATAAAGGGATGATTAGATTTTTTCTTTTTCATCATATCCAAATTGAAATTGAAATATTTTATTTTAATTAAAAAATAATATGATATGATAATTAAAATCATCTTTTTCAGGAAATTTTGAAAAAATAAAATCTTTTTCACATTTTCCTTATCAGAAATAAGTTTATTTTTAAAACCAAAAATCATCTGTCATCTTTAATTATTCCACAGACAAAAAAAACAAAAACAAAAAAAAAACATTTTTAAGGATAAAAAGAAAGAAAAGGGAAAACTAGAGTGTAAAGAAAAAAAAAAAAAAATTATTTAAGTTGTATTTTTATGATTTTCTCCCAGTGTTAAAGTATTATATATGTGTAAATAGACCAAATATTTTATGTTTCAGAACAATTAAACCTCTAATTACTAACCTAATCAACATTTTTATACTTTAATTAATAAAATGTAATTATTAGATAGTAATTACAGAAATTATAAAAACTGCAAAATAGTAGTTTCATTAGTTAGTAGAACACAGCAAAGTTATGCATATTAATATTTTGCAATAATTATGTAAGACTGTATAAAATGCGAGTGAAATTTATTTTTATTAAAATGATCAGTAAATGTATTTAATATTAAATTGTTAACTTAAAGTTAACAATTATTGAACAAATAATCTGTAATTAGATACATAATATACATTTTTATGCTTCAATTACTGAAGTGATAATTTAGAATTCATTCTAGAAAAAAGAGGGGCAGGATGTTAGGTACAAAAAGGGCACAATTTCATAAGGAAATATGCCAGTAATGTGTTTAATAACACATTACTGGCATATTAATAAAAATATGTGCATATTAATAAAAATATGTGCATATTAATAAAAATATGTGCATATTAATAAAAATATGTGCACATATTTTTTTAATGTGATAGATAAAAAAATAATGTTCAAGAAGTTTATTATACTTCTCATGCTTATTTTATATAAAAGAATGAATAATTTGATTACTTAAAAGAATTTATGGTAGGGATGCGCAACCTGTGGCCCGCAGGCCAAAATTGGCCCTCAATGGGTTAATGTGTGGCCTGCGAACTTCGTCAATTTACAACTGGAAAAATTGCAATTTTTGTGCATGGATCGAAAAAAAATAAATTTAAAAAAAAATCCAAATTTTGTTACGTTTTTGCAGAAAAATATGTAATTTCGTCAGCCACTTAAGAATCGCAAAATTTGTAGATTGAGCACGGAAAAATCATGAATTTCATTGATCAAATGGGGAAAAATAGCGATTTTCTTCAGTGCGGCTCAGAAAAATCGCGAATTTGCCCACGACGTTCAGAAAAAATGTCAAATTTCGCCGATCGGGCACGAAAAAATCTCGAGTTTTGTCGATCAGACACGGAAAAATCATGAATATTGTCGATTGGACGCGAAAAAATGCAGATTTCATTGATTAAGAAAAAATTCCCAGTACGGAATGTCATGATGTATGACGTACGGAAAATCTGCTGTGCAAAATGTGTGACGTACGAAAAATCTACAAATTCATCAGCTGCGGAAAAATCGCAATTGGAAATTTCGTATATCGGCGGCCAAGCAAGTGTGAGTTTTGTCAATTTATCAAGAGAAAAAATCATGAATTTTGTCTTTTTATGTAAAAAATTGCAGATTTCACCAAAGTTAGTTAAACATAGCGAATTTAGTTGTTTGGGCGCAGAAAAATGCATATTGTCAGCCATTTTTTCTTCCTTAACACTCTAAAATACATAATTCTAATTATATATATCGTAATATTGTAAAATGGCATGGCTTACTATCTTATACTTTGTTCCAACTTCCATTTTTCTTCTTTGCCGGCATTTTCCAATCTTCCGATCTTTTGTTTACATGTTCAAATCAATCGCTTATCTTTTGTTTTTCCGATCGTCGCTGATGGGTGTGTTCATCCTGGTTTTATCGTTCCGTTCGATCGCAATCCGCAAGCATCGCGGATCGCAACTCGTAAGTGGCTGTCTTGCATTTCTTCCATCGCAAGTCAGGAGCTCGCTTGCTCAACTCGGAGGGGCGTATCCAGTTTCGAATTGCCGCGGCTATTTAAACCGGCTGAGATATGTTGTGCGGGGGATTTTGAAGCGATGCTATGAGCTAGCAATATTGAAGTCAATATGATATAGCTTCAGAAATGTTTTTTTAGATTCATCCAGTTTTTAAAGTTAACAAACTTGTGTTTAATTACGCCAAATCCGTTGCTGGACATTTAATTGTGAAAATGGTTTTTCAACTTCGCCCGTTTGTCATTTTACCAGCAGTCATAATCCATTTGTGTTTTTAATTAAGTCTTCATATTCATTTGTGGACATTATTATCTTCAGTTAAAAACTCTACATGTTTTTAAGACTTTTCATCGAAACAGTTGGTGTGCCGTATCATTGGAATTTTTCCAGTACGTCGATAGCTGTCATCCATAAGTGAGTCCGTTTTTGTTTTCAGTGCTATCCTAATATTGTTATATGCCATGCCATGCCATTTAATAAGTAATATTATTTCATTATATAAAATGGTTTTAATTTAAATACGGAATTGAACTTATTTTCTGTTTACATTATACCAGTTATATTTTTCATCTAAGTTTATACATATTTTTATTTAAACTTGAATATTATTTCATGACATAGAATAACTTTAATATAAATCTGGAACTGAACTTGTTTCTGTTTACGTTATGCCTGTTATATTTTTCACCTGGATTTATACATGTTTTTATTTAAACTTGCATTTACTTTTTCGTTAATAAACGTTAGTCTTATTTCACTGAAAAACAGTTTCTTTAATGAATGTCTTACACTACACTGTCACAATGTCACCAATACTTACTCTCTTAGGTCACCGAAGTTGCACTATTATAAACTGCTAAATTTTATTTTGTTTTAGACGGTTCTTGTTCCAGAACCGATCACGGGTTATGGGCCCAGAGCGAATACGCTTTTAAACCCTTTACGGCGGCCATAACCTAATTGGTGACATTTCAAAAAAATTTGACAGTTGTTTGTAGTATGCGGCCATTGGACCTCCGAGTCATTTTAGAGGGGGGGGGCCGCAATATAAAATTTTTTTGAAGGTTAAATGAATTTTTTTTTCTATTGATATGAAATACAAAAAGGTTTTTTTTGGATAACTTATAATAGAAATTTTGTTTATGTACTATCTGACCACTAAGTACGTTATTTAAAAAAAAAAAAAATTTTTTTCCTTTTTCCTGTCAAATCTTCTGTTTAAGGCATGGCCATGGCTAACATACAGGTGTGCATAACAAAACTGAATTCTCACAATTATGGAACTTGGGCAGCTGACGTTAAGTATCTACTATTAGATAAAAATGCGTGGAGCATAGTTAATGGCACTGAAAAGGCTCCTGATGAAAATGACTCTGTAGCGACAAAAGAATATCAATCCAGAGTCAGGTCTGCCCTATCAATTGTGTATTTAAATGTTGAAAATGAATTCCGGAGAATCATAGAAAATATCGACGACCCTCATGAAGCCTGGACTAAACTTAAACTGCATTTTCAGCCTGATAACCGGGCACGCCACATGCAGCTCTTTGGCGAAATACTTTCCTGTAAAATACAACCTGAGGAGCCCGTTGATATGTTTGCAGCTCGCCTTCAAAGACTTGCTGACCAACTTGCTGCGATAAATGAGCCAATCAAAGAAACTTACCTTACATTTCAATTGCTTAGATGGCTCCCGAAGAAGTTCGACAACATGGTGCAAGGGATTCTGCGATGGCCAGACCAACAGTTCACGTTTAAAGATGTTCTTACAGAGTTAGTCGCAGAGGAGTCCCGTATCAAACTACGAGAGGACGACAGAATAGATGCCGTGCAGTCTCATTTCTCTAGAGCCCGTTCCTCAAAGAAGTGTTCCTTTAAGCCTAAGTTCAGAGGTCGGTGTCACAAATGTGGACGCAGAGGACATTTACAGAGCCAGTGTAGAGTGCCTGATGTCACCCGCCAGGAATCCTGTCTTAGCTCTAGTTCCAGAAGTTCCATGATGCCTAGAGACTCCTCCAATTCCGGTTCCGTGGTGTACAGAGACTCTTCCAGTTCTAGAAATTCTTCTTTGTCCAGAGGTTCCTCTTTTTCCAGAAATTCATCGAAAGACTCTTCCGTATCCAGTCCTGTCCGTGCTCAATCTGATGGTCATAGATCCAGAAAAGATGTGCCTCGCAACCGACGTCAACGTAAGCCAACAAGCCAGGTAAATTACCTCATACAATCTAATCTGAGTAACATAAAATGTGGTGGAGACGCCTGGGTCTTTGACACAGGTGCCTCCCACCATTTCTGTAAAGATAAAAGTTTATATGTTAAGTTCAAACCATTAAAAAATGAGGAATTGGCTGTTGCTGTTGACGGTGCTACTTTCCCTATCGAGGGCACCGGTTTAGTGGATTTAAAAATAAATGGGGAAATGGTTCGCTTCGGCGACGTCATGTATTGCCCTAGTCTAAGACATAATCTAATTTCAGGTCCCAGACTTGATAAAATGGGTGCCAGGTTCAAAGGAGGTGAGGGAAGGGTCAAGGCATATCGGGATTCTGGCACACTTTTTCGTGCTTTTCTTAAAGATGGCATTTACTGCCTCTATCCAGATCCTAACCATAAAAATAGAAATAAAGACCCTAAAACTAACCGTAATCAAAATCCTAAAAAGGTACGTTTCCAAGCCTCAACCGTTCAAAAAGATGATTTTAAACTCTGGCATAGACGCCTTGGGCACATCAGTTCCACATTAATTGAACATACTCTAAAATGTAATGGTGTTAGGGGCTTACCACCCATTAAATGTAAAGACTTTGAATGTGAAACATGTAAAATTAATAAACACAGACGAACATCATTCCGCCCAATAAACCAAATAAGATCTAAACGACCTCTAGAACTGCTACACACTGACCTGTGGGGTCCGACACAAATAACAGGGCGAAACGGGGAGAAGTATTTTCTAACTATAACAGACGACTTCTCTCGCAAAGTGTCGGTATACCCCTTATGCAGTAAAACACAGGTGTTTAAAGTATTTTCTAACCACGTAAAAAGAGCAGAAAGGTTTTTGGGCACCAAAGTAAAAGAAGTTCGTAGCGACAATGGGCGGGAATTCGATAATGAAGCATTCACCAAATTCTTTGAGGACAATGGCATACGACACGAATTTACCAATGTATATTCTCCGGAGCAAAATGGAGTTTCAGAACGTTTAAATCAAACAATAATGGACGGGGCTCGCTCAATACTCAATGAAAGTAAACTCAGTCTCAAATTCTGGCCAGAAGCTGTCTTATACATCGCATACACTCTTAACCGAATATGTCACAAAACTCAGAAAAAAACTCCTTTCGAATATTATTGTGGTAATAAACCATCCATAAGACATTTACGACCTTTTGGTACGGTGGCATATGTGGGGGTACCTAAACAACTAAGAAACTCCAAATTCGATCCGAAGGCTAAAAAGGGTGTTTTAGTGGGTTACGCAATGTCTACAAAAGGCTACAGGGTATGGATTCCCGAAACCAATAAAATAATAGAGACAATAAATGTTAGGTTTGGTGACGAATCTGTATCCAGAAGTATCCACAAACACAGTGAACAAGGTCCAAGCTATTCGATAGGCACAAACCCATTTACAACTTCGGAGCAGCGCAACGGAAGCGATCTGGGACCCTCTTACATCCTAAGTTCCGAACCACCTGAAATAGACCCTTTGACTGACCTTCAACCTGACAGATTTACTTCAGAAACACCACCCACTCAAAGTATTAGACCGAGTACCTCTAAATCTTCCGACTCTGCCTCCTCACACCCATCTGAGGGTGACAGTGACGAGGATGGCGAGGAGGTTACTAGAACTCTCAGGGAAGCTGTCTGGTTTCGTAAGCCTGTAACTAGGCCTGACAAATCGAGAACCGACGTCTACTATTACGAGTTGGGTGAAACACAACGTCTAAGATCACTGAAGGAAGTAAGAGATTACTGTCAATCTAATGGTATCAAATTTAATCCGTCACTGTTCAGTTTTAAAGGAAGCAATAAGTACCAAGGCATTGTAAAGTCCACTCCTAGTGCTAGCTCAAGTCCTAGTTACACACCTCCACACACCTCTTTCTCTGAAACTCATAAAACCAATACCTGACTAGAAGACTCCATACCTAACACATATAAACAGGCATTAAAATCCCCTCAGTGGAAACTCTGGAGACAGGCAATGCAGGAAGAGATGGATGTTATAAATAAAAGACAAGTATGGGTATTAGGGTCATTCCATGCCAAATCAACCAATGACTCAACCTGACCCTTTCCAATTTCAATGAAAATGCTAGGGATCATTCTCTATGATGATATAAATTAGAGCACATTTTTATTTTTTGTTTATCACTTTAAACTTTTATACAATTAATTATTTAAATTTTGAAAAATCATCATTTTTTGACTTGCATAAATATTTTCAATTTTGAATTTCTCAAGTTCTATCAAACATAGAAAATTTTATGACCACTTATTTCAAAGAGGAGTTTATAAGGTTTAATTTGATATGCAAGTCGACTATGTATAGTTAAAATAAATAAAATTTTAAATTTTTAAAAATTTAAAATTTGAAAATTTTTTAGATAGTCATTTTTAAAAATTTTGAAAAAATTGTATGTTTGTTGTAATATTATAAGCTTTAAATTCTGAAATTTTTAGAGTGGGATCTCAATGGGATCAGGAGTTATGAAATAAAAGCTGAAAATTACCAAACAAATCATAAATAAATAACAAAATAGACAGTATTAAATTGCTATTTTAATGGTAATTTTTGCTTTTATTTAATAACTCCTGATCCCATTGAGATCCCACTCTAAAAATTTCAGAATTTAAAGCTTATAATATTACAACAAACATACATTTTTTTCAAAATTTTTAAAAATGACTATCTAAAAATTTTTCAAATTTTAAATTTTAAAAATTTTTAAATTTTATTTATTTTAATTATACATAGTCGACTTGCATATCAAATTAAACCTTATAAACTTCTCTTTGACATGAGTGGTCATAAAATTTTCTATGTTTGATAGAACTTGAGAAATTCAAAAATGAAAATATTTATGCAAGTCAAAAAATGATGATTTTTCAAAATTTAAATAATTAATTGTATAAAAATTTAAAGCGATAAGCGCAAAATATAAATATGCTCTAATTTATATCATCATAGAGAATGATTCCTAGCAATTTCATTGAAATCGGAAATGGTCAGGTTGAATATTGAATTTTTTTGGTTGATTTGACATGGAATGACCCATTAACATCTCTGCCACCCAACACCGAACCACTAGGCTGCAGATGGGTATTCACCATCAAACGAGACGACAAGGGACGGGTTGCAAGATATAAAGCGAGACTTGTAGCACAAGGCTATAAACAAGTCAGGGGTGAAACGTACGATGAGACGTTTTCGCCCGTAGTCAATTTCAGTCTAATTCGCTTTTTCTTTGCAGCCCTTGTCTCATGTCTCGGATGGATCCACACTCAGTGTGATGTAAAAGGAGCCTATCTGTACGCCCCTCTTTCTGATAACATCTACATGAAACAACCATCAGGGTTCGAGGTAAAAGGTAAAGAACATTTAGTCTGCAAACTCCAGAGGGCCCTTTATGGTCTCCACCAGAGTGGACGAGTATGGTTTTATGAATTACATAAGATTTTAATTTCTCTTGGTTTTAAAAAGTTAGAGTGGTGTAATTGCGTCTATACGTTTTCTAATCATGTTGTTTTATTACTATATGTGGATGACTTTGTAATATTAAGTAACCATCAGAAACATATTAATGAAATTTTAACCCTTTTAACAAAACATTTTGACATAAAAATCCTGGGGAAAACACGCAAACTACTTGGTGTTGAATTTGAGGAGGATGGGAATGGCACTGTTTCAATTCATCAAATGCAATATATTGATGATATTTGTACAAGATTTAAAGAATTCAACTTTCCCATTACATCACTCCCTATAACTAAAGGTACTGTATACTCCAAGTCACAATGTCCTCAAACCGAAGCAGAAACCCAGGAAATGTTACAATATCCATACAGAAGTGTTTTGGGCTGCCTTTCATTTTTAACAAGCAGGACACGTCCTGATATTTCGTACGCTGTAAATATCTTCAGCCAATTCCAGAGCAATCCTGGGATTGTTCACTGGAATGGTCTCCTGAAGCTTTTAGGGTATGTCCAAAGCACAAAACACTATAAACTGAGGTTACCTTGTCACCACATAAACCTAATAACTTACACCGACGCGGATTTCGCCGCTAATAGGGATGACAGGACATCAATGGGGGGACAACTACTAATGTTAGACAAAGCTCCTATCATGTGGAGAGCCTTTAAACAAAAATCTGTCTGTTTGTCTACTATGGAATCAGAATTTGTGGCTTTAACAGAAGCAACTAAAGAGCTTCTATGGTTCAGTAGGATCATAACTGAATGTTATGACAAACATATTTTTACAGGTCCACAAGTTAAACCAACACTTTTAGTAGACAACATGGCCTCCATTGATTTTCTTAAGTCTCCCATTGAAAATTACAGAACGAAACACATTGACGTAAAATTATTTTTTGTTAGAGACCTTTTAAACCAAGAGATTTTTAATGTTAAACACGTAGCCAGTAAATCTAATCTCTCAGACATTTTCACTAAACCTTTAACAAAGTTTGATCTTAAAAAATTTATTGATGTAATTTTTAGTTATAAGTAATTTATATATATACATGATATTTAAATGCTATGAAAAAAAACTCCTCCTCCTTTGAACTTGTGTCAAGCATTAAGATGCTTGTTTAACTTTTCATGTTAAACCTTGAAGTTTAGCATTTTTTTTTAAAACTGAAATTTTTGTATATTTCAGTACTTTTCTTTTAAAAAATGTTTGAATATGTGATTATACTCTTGTTATTTCATATTTGTTTCGTATGCATACGTTTCATAATATCATTTCATAGGTTTTGATATACCCTCATTTCCAACATCGCGGACAATTTAACTCCCGCTGGAATGTGGTCAGACCTCAGGATCGTTCATCCTCCGGGATCCGAGCAGCCTCGAAAAACGCCTCGTGAGGTGCCCTTGTAAATAGCCAGAGTGGTCTGCAGGGGGTAGCGGCGTTCTTGAGTGTTCTGATCACAGGAAGGCCTGTCGCGGGCATCGTTCTTTTTAAGTCTGTAAGTCCCTGTTTTTGTATAATGGAAATGTCACATAGGTCCCGTCCGTGGTGTTGAAAATCGAGTTGTATTTTTTTGCATATGTAAATATGAAAATTTTTCTTCTCGTTTTAAGAGCATATATAACAAGTTTTTTTTTCATATTTAAATTGGCCAAATCATTTGCAAATGTATATCGTTTTAAAAGCTTAAGCATATTTTTTTTTGTGTTGTCTTTCACGTGAGCGCTCACAGTCATTTAACTCTGTCACTATCATAATCATAATTCATAATCGTTATCATGATCATGATCGTTATTGTTCTCATTATTGAAATTTTCTCATTTGCATAACATGTATCTTTCATATATTGTCAAAGTATTTTCATATTGCAATTCATGTATATTTATTCTTCATATTATCCTGAATTTGCGTTTATATGATAATCATTCTCTTCCAGAATAAATATGCAAATGTATGATTGTTTAAAATTCATTTGAATATTGTACAAGTCAAAAATCAAGAAAAAATCATCATATTAAATTGTTATGTAAAGGTAACTCGTAGTCACTTGCACGTGACGAGGTAATTGTAATTATCTTTCATGGTTTTTTTTCAGGAAAACGTTATCTTTATAGACTTTTGCTATTGAACTTTATTCGACGTGAAAAAAAAACTTTTCGTTAAAGTTACAATTGTAACTGAACTTTCATGAAATGAAAAAGTTGTTAATCTAGTTGTTATATAATTGTTAAAATTGTTGTTATTGTTGAATATTGTTATTAACATTATTGAAAATTGATGTTTTTGATTAACCCTGTTGAAGTTACTGAATTTGTTGCATTTATACTTGTTAATGTTAAGTTTCTGTTTTACTGATAACTATCGAAGTGTGATAGTTGATATTCTAATGTTTTACATTATTCTATATATATATATAATTTACAATATCTGTTAATTATCCATTTTATTTTTAAGTACGAGTGTTAAGGGGGGGGGGGCGATTGTCAGCCATTTTTTCTTCCTTAACACTCTAAAATACATAATTCTAATTATATATATCGTAATATTGTAAAATGGCATGGCTTACTATCTTATACTTTGTTCCAACTTCCATTTTTCTTCTTTGCCGGCATTTTCCAATCTTCCGATCTTTTGTTTACATGTTCAAATCAATCGCTTATCTTTTGTTTTTCCGATCGTCGCTGATGGGTGTGTTCATCCTGGTTTTATCGTTCCGTTCGATCGCAATCCGCAAGCATCGCGGATCGCAACTCGTAAGTGGCTGTCTTGCATTTCTTCCATCGCAAGTCAGGAGCTCGCTTGCTCAACTCGGAGGGGCGTATCCAGTTTCGAATTGCCGCGGCTATTTAAACCGGCTGAGATATGTTGTGCGGGGGATTTTGAAGCGATGCTATGAGCTAGCAATATTGAAGTCAATATGATATAGCTTCAGAAATGTTTTTTTTAGATTCATCCAGTTTTTAAAGTTAACAAACTTGTGTTTAATTACGCCAAATCCGTTGCTGGACATTTAATTGTGAAAATGGTTTTTCAACTTCGCCCGTTTGTCATTTTACCAGCAGTCATAATCCATTTGTGTTTTTAATTAAGTCTTCATATTCATTTGTGGACATTATTATCTTCAGTTAAAAACTCTACATGTTTTTAAGACTTTTCATCGAAACAGTTGGTGTGCCGTATCATTGGAATTTTTCCAGTACGTCGATAGCTGTCATCCATAAGTGAGTCCGTTTTTGTTTTCAGTGCTATCCTAATATTGTTATATGCCATGCCATGCCATTTAATAAGTAATATTATTTCATTATATAAAATGGTTTTAATTTAAATACGGAATTGAACTTATTTTCTGTTTACATTATACCAGTTATATTTTTCATCTAAGTTTATACATATTTTTATTTAAACTTGAATATTATTTCATGACATAGAATAACTTTAATATAAATCTGGAACTGAACTTGTTTCTGTTTACGTTATGCCTGTTATATTTTTCACCTGGATTTATACATGTTTTTATTTAAACTTGCATTTACTTTTTCGTTAATAAACGTTAGTCTTATTTCACTGAAAAACAGTTTCTTTAATGAATGTCTTACACTACACTGTCACAATGTCACCAATACTTACTCTCTTAGGTCACCGAAGTTGCACTATTATAAACTGCTAAATTTTATTTTGTTTTAGACGGTTCTTGTTCCAGAACCGATCACATATTTCGTCAATTAAATGTGGAAAAAAACACAAATTTCGATGATTGGACCCAGAAAAATCATGATTTTTAGTGATCGGGTCCTGAAAAATTGTAAATTTTGTTGGTCGGACAGAGGAATATTGTAAAAATCTAGAATTTTATTGATGTATTTCGTAAAAGTTGCAAATTTTGTCAAACGGGTTCATAATAATCGTAAAATTAGTCAATACGATTCATAAAAATAGAGAGTTTCGTCAATCAGGTGCAGAAAAAATCGTGAATTTCATCGATCTGATGCAGAAGAAATGCGAATTTTATCGACAGACTTCATAAAAATTGCGAATTTTGTTGATCGGGCGCTGAAAGATTGTAAATTTTGTCGATCGGCTTCATAAAAATCACAAATTCTCTCGATTGGCTTCTTAAAACATTTTGAATTTCGTTGATCAGGTTCGGAAAAATTGTGAATTTACATCAATCATGTTAGGAAAAATCGCGAATTTTGTTGATCCGGCGTGGAAAGATCGCAAATTTTCTCGATTGGTTTCATAAAAATCCTGAATTCTCTCGATTGGCTTCTTAAACATCGCGAATTGCGTGTATCAAGTTCGGAAAAATCGTGAATTTACATCGATCATGCTAGGAAAAATCAGGAATTTCGTCGATCATGCGTGGAAAAATTGTTAATTTCGTCAATCAAGCTCGGAAAAAAATTTTTATAGAGCATGTGAGGAAAATTTGTAAATTTCATTGATCGGCTTTGTAAAAATCACGGATTTCGTCGATCAGCTTTATAAAAACCACGATTTTTGTCGATTCGGTTTGTAAAAACCACGAAATTCGCAGATCAGTTTTATAAAAATTACTAGCTGACCCGCCCGGCGTTGCCCGGGTCCGTATTAACAATATTAAACGAACTTGAAATTTGTATGATTTTATCATTAACTGGAAGCATGAAGAAATGCATTGTCTGAAATACGTCGCAGCTGACTTTGTGAAAAATCGGTTTTAAAAACAACGTCTAATATTAAGCTCTAAAATACTTAAAATGAGCAATGAGAAACACGGAAGGGAACATGTATCCAACGATTGCGTTAGTTTCGTATTAAAGTGTTGATATTTATCCGTAAAAATCACTGTAACTAATTATTTTTTTCGCATAGATATCCCAAGTGAGATATTTTGAATTTCAAACTAATTATATTACTCTTAAATCCGACTATACCGTGAATGAAATCGATACGCGATGATAAAAGATTGGTATATTGTATTATAATTTCAGAGCCATTTAACAAAAGTGTATATTTTTAATCAAAGTATGCGTAATGTTGACTCTGTGGACAAATTCCTAACCGTAAACTTTTGTACCGTAACCATAATCTGTCTGTAACCTAACTGCGATTTAACAGTACCCTACCGTAACTTAAATATAATATAAATGTAACCTAGCCGTCACTTTATTGTAACCTATTCTTATTCTAACCATCACATAAATGCAATTTAACTTTAACCTAACTTTAAATTAACCGTGATCTAACTGTAACCTAACGTGAAATTAAATAAAATAAAAGACTTAACGTAATGTAATTGCAACCTAATCGCAACCCAAATGTTACCTAACCATTCATGGAGTTCATGTCCATGGAAATTATTTTGTCTTGTTCGGATTTGGTTATGATTCATTAGAATATTTTCGTCGGGTTCAGATTTGGTTCGATTCAGGTTTCAGGTATTTTTTTAAATTAAATTTAAATGTTCGGTTCGGATTCATGTCCATGGAAATTATTTTGCCTTGCTCGGATCTAGTTATGTTTCTGTGAAATAATTTTGTCGGGAACAGATTTGGTTCAATTCAGATTTCGGCGTTTTCTTCAAATGGAATTTTTGGGTTCAGGTCTTCCTAAGTGTCCACGGAAATTATTCTGTCTAATTCGAATAAAGACATGCTTCACTGGAATATTTTTGTCAAGTTCAGACTTGGTTTAATTAAGATTTCGACTTTTTCTTCAAATGTAATGTTTGGATTCGGGTTTTCTTGCGTGTTCACGGACATTATTCTGCTTTGTTCGAATAAATACATGCTTCACTGGAATATTTTTATCAAGTTCATTTCAGATTTCAAGATTGTTTCAAAGAAATTTTTTAAGGTTCAGGTTCGGTTCATGTTCATGGAAATTTTGTCTTATTCGGATCCTGTTACGGTTCTTTGGAATATTTTTGTCATGTTCAGATTTGGTTCGATTCAAATATCAGGTGTTTTTTCAAATAGAATTTTTAGGTTCGAATCTCGTTCATGTCCACAGAAAATATTTTATCATACTCGTGTCCGGTTAAGATTCTTTCTGATATTTTGATCGGATTCAGATATGGTTTGAGTCAAATTTCAGGTTTTTTCAAATCGGATTTTTTTGGCTCGAGTCGGTTTTATGTCCATGGAAATTATTTCGCCTTGCTTGGATCGAATTATAGTTCTTTGGAATACTTTTATCGGTTTCAGATTTTGTTCGGGTCATATTTCGAGATTTTTTTAAGACAATATTTAGGTTCGGGTCAGGTTTCATGCCCACTAAAATTATTTTGCCTTGTTTGGATCGGGCTATGCTTCATTTGAACATTTTTATGGGATTGAGATTTCGCTCGGGTCAGTTATCAAATCCACAGTTTTTTTTTCAAACAGAATTTTTAGGTTCGGGTCGGGTTTATACTCGAGGAAATTTTGTCTATCACGGATCGGTGTGTGGTCTGTTTTTTTTTCTGGTTGGGATCGAGTTATGTGTTAATTAGTTTAAACATTAAGGTTATAATCAGTTTTCCTACTATTCTTTTTATGGCTATTTCTGATAAATAATTTACTTTGCTATTTGATAATTTATTATGGTGTATGGATCGTTTGCGGATTCGAACAATTGTACGCCAAGCAGCTATATTTTATTTTTGTTTTAAAACCAAATTAAAGCCATAATTTAATTTTAAATTGAAAGAATACATTTAAATTTTATCAATGATAAAAAAATAAACTCCTAGAAAAGTGTTGTGTGATTTTTTTTACTGCAACACAGCTAATGGCTCATACATTCTAATGTTCGAAAAGCCAAAGATCTGCATACAACCACACAGTAAAAAGAAATTGAGTGAAAGTATAATGTCTTGGGCTGACGCCAAAAATGTAACCCTAAAAACTGCTACATTAAGTCCAAATAAGCACCAACAAAACCATGTGCTTTGACACGCCGATCAATTCAAACTGGTTTAAACCCGTATTTCTTTGTTTTTTACCTTTTAAACTGTTATTGAATAGATGACTAATATTTCGTTTAAAAATAGCGTCTTGTGCCATTATTGACTGTAATACACGATCAGAATGCATAAAAGATACAAATATATCAATCATAGGCAAGAATTATGTGATTATTTTTATTATATGACTTTGAAATATCAATATAGAAGCATCATTTAAGATTTTGCTTGAAAAGTTAACATACTTTCGTTAATGTCTTAAAATCGTCTGTACTCTGAAATCTAGATTTTAGACTAATATTTATTGTTTAAGTTTTCGCGCATGATATTAAAAGAATGTTTTCATAAATATATTTTATATATTGACATAGAATTGTTAATTTGTTGTTAAATCATAAACATTTTTCATCTACGTTATAAAGTATTAAAAAGTTCTGAAAAAAAAGAAAACTTTTAGTCATACAATTTTTAGTTCAAATCAAATGTTTTCAGTATTTTATGTAATTTTATTTTGACATTTAATTATTAAGAATTTATAAATTTCAATTGTTTTAAAAGCAAACATTTTTTAAAAATAAATAATAGAATAGAAAAAAGACCATTTTAAAAAATTATTATTTTTTCGTAAAATATGCTTCAATTGTAATTCATTTCTTTCAATTCGTCTTATTAATACAAAATCCCTTCCACATGCTTTTGTTTGGGACATTAAAATTTGAGCGATACATGGTTTAATATTGCAACCCTTTTTTCGGTTTACTTCACCACCACCTATCTCTTTCCTCCATGGTTTACAACCGCTGTGATAAAAAA
The DNA here is from genome assembly GCA_964019185.1 of Maratus speculifer. Classification (NCBI taxonomy): domain Eukaryota; kingdom Metazoa; phylum Arthropoda; class Arachnida; order Araneae; family Salticidae; genus Maratus; species Maratus speculifer. The sequence goes on from OZ025298.1 coordinate 253,197,577, forward strand.
TCATCATTTAAACTGACAGTTTGCCAGTCTATGAATTTTAAAGGTCTGTTCCAGCTTTTTTAATTATTTATGCGAAAATTTTATGCAACCAACCAACCATAATTAAATGAAGGGAAAAAAAGAAGAAAAAAGGCGATTTTTTATGAGAGTGATCTTTGGAATTTAATTAGTTACTCAGTTAATAAATAGAATTTCGAAATTCTGAAGCTCAGGTGCATCAGGAGAGATTTGGGGATACTCTCAAAAAAATTTTGTGCCTCGTACATGCTGTAGATTTTGCTAGCCATCGCAGACACACACACACACACACGCAGACAGAGCGTTTTGTTCTTTTATTAATATAGATTTAAAAAAAATAGCGTTCTATTAGTTCCATTTTTTACCACCAGGTAGAGCACGCTATTCTTCAAAAACTTTATCAAAACCATACTCTGATAAATAACCTATCAGGTGATATATAACTCGAGGGGGTAGCGGTCTTAAGCAAGAATTTAAGATAGTTTATGAAATTGCTATTCGAAAATAGTGGTAACTAATTTTTTGACATTAGGTAGATTTCAGAAAAAAATAGTACTTATTGCATTCTCAATTTTTTGACAGAACAACTATGAAAAAATAGATGCTAAACGCAAAAATCTTTAAAAAACGTTAAAAATCGCATTGAAAATCGCATTTAAAATCGTTAAAATCTAAAAATCGTAACAAACACAAAATTTAGGGCATTAGGCTAAAAGTTTAAAACGATTTTCTTTTTATCAATCTCAAAAAATAGCCGTAAAATGAGAAAAAACACTAAAAATCGCATTAAAAATTCGTTAAAAATTCAAAAATCGCTGTACAAATTCCGAATAAACTTTGTTGAAAAGAGAAAAAAAAATGCTATTTTGGGTTAAAAGAATGAAACCGTATTCCTTTCACTAATGGGATAAATCCGCAAAAATAACGCTAAAATTCGCCTAAAAAATTATTTAAAAAAATCTAAACAAAAAATCGAAAATCGGGCTTCGAGGTGCAAAACTACATGTAAAAAAGTACCTTCCCTCCAAATTTTGTAACTCTACGTGCAGCAGTCTCTTCAGAACAGCGCTGACAGACAAACATCCTTCTCTCTTTATTATTATAGATGAATTATGTCTATTTCGTAAAAAGCGCAAATTTGGTCGATCAACCATGAAAAAATTGTAAATTTCACTGATCAGGTGCAGAAAAATCAGGAATTCATTGATCAGGCATGGAAAAACCTTGATCAGCTGCTTCCCTCTCTTTTATTCATAAAGTTCACATTTTTTTTCGGCACTAACCACTTATGTTTATTTTTTAGCAATTTTAATAAAACAAAATTTACTCTCATGAATAAAGTCGAGGAATATTATTTCATATTGAAAATAATCCTTGCTATATGTGTTATATATACAAACATAAAAACTGCTGATATCTTTATCGATTGAATTTTATATTTTGACTGGGTAAGCAAACTTAAAGGGGTAATCCCCCTCATTCCTCTCTGAAACCATATTTTTTATCCATTATAGTCCACAGATCACCTCGAAATTGAATTATCTCTGTATTATTGGTGTGGCCCTCGATCACCCAGATATATTTGTAAGTGGCCCTTCTCTCGAAAAGGTTGTGCACCCCTAATTTATGACATTACAAATCATTAGATTTAAATATAATTTTTTAATTAAATGCTTTTTATGTCTTTATAAATTTACTGTACTTATGGCTTTCCAATTCTCAGGAATTAAGCTTAAAAACAATTATTTAAAGCTTTTCTTTTTAGGTGTGTTCATAATTGTGTAAATATGAAGCACCTATAGTCTCCCTTCAGTCCATCTGTCCACATATAACAGCAAAAGCACCCAAGTGAATCGTTTGAAATTTAAATTATTTCATTACCTTATGACCAATAAGAAAAAGGTTTTAAGTACAAAGTACATAAAAATAGAAAACTTAAAAACTAAAAAAGTCAAATGTTGTCCCTAAATCTGAACTGATTATTTCATTGTTTACAACTGTAAACTATGTGCAGATTTTAGAGAGTTGTGGATTTCAGGGAGTGTACTGTATAAGGGTAAAATACTAACATACAGGAATTAAATATATTAACTAAAAGAAAAATACCTATTGACTTTAGGACTAGTAAAATGCACATCATCTGAAATAATGTAGGTAATAGTTTCTTTTTCTTCATCTCCTTCACCACCACCTTCCACTTCTTCTTCATCTAGATTAAAATAAAAGAAAGAATAAAAAAACTTATTACTAAATTTTAAAACTTTTGTATTTCCTATTTTAATTCAACAAAATAAAATCAATAATAACATTTTATTTTTTAAAAAATATTCACAGAAATTTAATTATAGAACTGTGTAGATAAAGAAAATTTTCAAGCTTCTTTCAATAAACATATTGACAAGAGTATAAAATGTTGATTATTCCAAAAATTTGAAGAATATACAAAACTGACTAGTAGGGTAATATCCCCAGTAATTGGCACATTAAGAATTTGTCGTTAAACTTACTTAAATTTTCATTACAAAGAAATAAGCTATTTACTTGGAAATATTTTTAAATCAAAGAATGCATATCTGTGCATCTATTTTGCCCACTAAAAGCAAAAAAAATTGAAAAGGTATTTTTATAAAAATATATTTATAAAAAGTTGCTAAAATCACCAGCAATTGGCACCTGGAGCACCAATGTATGACACCTTGTGATCCAGTAATTGGCATATGTTTATATTTAAAAAAAACTTTACATTTTGCATTGGGTTTAATCGCTTTAAATTAATTTACTGTAGATAAAGATGCATATTTCAGGTTTGTGAGAGTAAGAAATCAGCATATTAGTCTGAAATGTGAACACTTTAAAACAATACAATATACTTACATTAATACCCAGTAATTGTCATATGAAGCTTTAATGGATTCCAATTACTGATAAAATTTATATTTTCAAATAAAAACAAATGATAAACAAAATTAGTCTATAATTTTAAAAGAACTTCCAAAATAAATGGTTTAATCTCAAATTCCTTGTAATTGGAATGGGTGCCAATTACTTGGAACTAACAAAATTGAAGCACCATTAATTGGCAACTACCATTAATTCAGAAATCCAAATATTTGTGTCGAAAATACTTTTACACAATTAAAGTAACCCTTTTTAACTAAACAAAACTGTTGTCAATTAAAATTTAAAATATATTATAAATCAGATAATAATGAATTGAAAAGCATGCCTTCCTTAAGCCAAAAAAGAAGAATTTGCAACAAAATGGCTAATTTGATACAAGCCATACTTGTTTCTCTTTCCTAGGCTCTATTGTCATCTTGTAAAATAAATCAAAGTTATAATCTTTAACGTAAATGAGCATGTAACTGATATATATGGTCTTGAATTTTTAAAAGACTGGTTATAAATCTTTTTTTAGAACATGTCTGTAAAATGTGCCAATCACTGGTGCATGCCAATTACTGGGGGTGTTACCCTATGTTATTTTAAAATGCAAACAAACAAAAAAAAAAAGAATTTAATGAGAATTAAATGATTGATGTTGAAAGCGAAAAAGAAAATAGTTAAAATTACATCAAAATACAGTCAATACCGGTTATAGGGGGGGGGGGATCAGAAAATATGGTACATTACCATCTACCCTACATAACACTGATGCCCGGCTAACCGAAAAGTACTCTTGGACCTTCTGCTTTTAACTATTCTGATAATGGTATGCTTTCTTCTTTATCATCTGGAGGACCAGCAGAGAGACCTGATTAAAACAATTTTTAACTGTGACACACTATCAAGATTTATTTAGCATTTGTATTGCTTGCTTCAAATTAATTAAGTATGGGTCCTACTGAACACACAAATAAAAAAAAATTGTGCAACTTTGATGCATTTTCTGTGTGTGTTTTACAATCAATCATTTTAATAATTAACTATACATTTTATATTGAATAATGAAATAAAGTACATTTAACGCTATTTGAACAAAATGCAATCTATTGAAAGAAAGTAGCTAAGGTAATACTAACTTTTATTTATTGTAGGTTACATGAATTGCATAATTTATAATTCAGCACAATGAAAGAACGTTATTTAAAAATTTATTTTGTAAATTAAAACTTATGCTATACCGGATGAAAAAAACAGAGAGAGCCGTCTAATTAGTTTAAACAGTACAAAAAAATTAATAAAACATAGCTATTTGAAATAAGTTACTAATTGTACAATATTTGAAAGTTTGATCATTTAGGTGCGCATCAAAGAAAAAAATACATATATAATTATGCACCTTTGCTAGATGATCTTTGTATGAGAATTGCTCTACACTGAGGATCGCCAATAAATTTTTTTAAGATTTCACAATTATTTTTATCCGCAAGAGCAGTAAGTAAAGCTGGATGAAGTTCGTCATCATCTTCTAAAAGTACAGGAACCACCCTTTTAATGTAATTTGTTAAAATTCTTAAGTCAGCCAGTTCAGACGTAACCGGCTGAGTTACAGAAGGTGGCTGAGAATTATTTCCTTCAAGTGACTCGGCCATTTTAAAAAGTTTTAAAAATGAAAGTAAAACTATAAAAACATATTTAATTTAACGCTTCATAACAACGAGTGCTCCGGCATGTACCTGTCGCACTCGCATTGCGCATGGCATATCGATCATTTTTACCTGCCACAGGACGTGTTCAAAATACACTTTTTTTGCGCGCGCGCGCTCAGGAGATTCTGCTTGGAGTAGACTTTATCGTAGAAGAGAATTTTAAAGTTGCTTCATGTGACCTAAACGTCTTTGATGTGACCAGAGCAGACGAAACCAGAAGAAAGACGTCATCACTTCGCTAGCGTATAGTATTTCGCGCCCATATCAGATATGTTAAAAAATCGCTATAAAATAAATATTTCTTTTCCTAAAATTTTCCTCCCTTGTTTTGGATACATTGATATAAGAGGCATTATTTGCATAAATTTAATTCAGTTTCTTTTAGCTCAAATTTATGTTTTTTAATTTTAAAAATTAAAAAGTCAGCGTTAATACACAAATCCGAGCTGCTTAAGTATAGGAGTGGCGCCATCTCTGAGTAAAGATTATCAGTTTTTCTAATTTCTGCGTACATATATTTATTTATGTAAAATAATTTTCAAATATCTTATTTACCTACATAATTTTTACCGAGTATTTGCGATTTTCAATCGTTTAATTTTTTTTTTATGAAATAGAAGAGAATTAATATTTTAATAATCTGATCATAAAATACAATTTATTTACATTGCATAATAAAGGGGAAAATTTTTATTTAATAATAACTTTAGAAACTAAAAATTGTTAATGTTACATTATTTTAATAAATATTTACAAATGTGGCTGCTAGATTTGAAATATGAAAATGCTGAAATTCAGAGATTTTTTTATGTTTTCAAAATTTTTTTTCCTTATAATTTTTTCTCAGATGAATATTATTTTATAGATAGATTAATTTGCCTTTTATTAAATTAAAAATTATGACATTAGTATTTTTTTTAATGTTATGATAGTTTGAGGGAGAAACGGAATAAAATATTTACAGGATTATCAAAAGTGATTTTAAAAAAAGTAACGATTTATACATATTTTTATATCTGCACTGTAAATTAATTATTGATTTTCATTACTCAAGACTGATATAGGTATAAGGAAAGGGCATGTTTACAAACAAACACATCTGTCAACCAATCTACCGCTACATTTTTGTCATAGTGATCATTGTAGGAGTAATCTTGACGACGTAGTCCAATCATAGCAAGCAGACAACCATAATACAATTTGTAGACCAATCAGTGTTGAATTTGAGCGATATCTCGCCAATTCTGGTTGTGCTTGGCGACCTTCCTTTTACTTGGCGTGGTTTGTGCGCCGATTCGTCAGTACACGTATGTAACTCATGTCGGTATGACGTGCGTTTTGTTGCCGGCATAATTCTCAACTTTTTATTTTTCATTAAATGCATAATCAAGATGATTATTGAGTGATTAATTATTATTTAACATCACTTACAAAAAATTCAATAGGTTATGGCCTCCAGCAACGTTTCCAATGCGAAAAATGCCGTATTTATGTGAACTTTAAGTGATTGGAATTTAAGCGTCGCGCCATTTTTTTTCGTAGCGTTGTGTACTCCGGATTAAGAAGTTAAAAATGGCACCAATGGACTTTAAGTTCACGATTGAGAAATTGGAATCGGCAAAAGACTGGACAAGATGGAAAATGTCCATGTCATTGTTATTAAAAACGCACGATTTATTGAGTTATGTTAACGGAGAAAAGACTTTTCCGGAAATGGCGGATGGATTTGCCGATGCTGCCGCTTTAGCTGACGCGAGAAAGAAATTTGAACTGGCAGATGCAAAGGCACTTTTGTTTATTTCCCAGGCGCTGGATGATGTGAACTTTGATTATATTAAAACCTGCTCAACGGCAAAAGATGCATATGAAAAGTTGACCGCGATTTACGATAAATCTTCGACGCATCGACTCGATCGTTTGTGGACTGAATTTTTTCATCTGGAATGGAAACAAGGTGAAAATATTGCATCATTTATAAGTCGAAGTCAAAATATTTTCATTGAAGCTAACGATGAATTGCAACGTATTTTGAAATGTGCTGTTCCAGGAGCGATGTTACTTTTTCGGATTATTTCGATGTTGCCGCAAGAATACATTGCATTTAAGACTGTTTGGGATGGTATTCCGTTGAAAGATCGATCGATTGAACTTTTAACAGAACGATTGTGTGCTTTTGAGCAACAAATAGAACAGCAGCAATTTGAAACTACCGCTCTGCAAATTCAATCGAATCGGCAAGCGCCGTTGCCAAGTTATGGAAAAGATGACGCCAACGCCAAATATTCAAGAGGAAATAAGCCAAAACCGAAGAAATGGCAGAATAAGAAACCCATGAACGGAAATATTACGTGTTTTCAGTGTGGATTTTCCGGACACAAACGAATAAATTGTCCTCAAAATAAAAACAAAACAGTTTCTTCTTCATCTGGTGTTGCCATGCCTTGTTCAATTTCTCAAGATGACAAAAGCTGGATTGCAGATTCTGGAGCATCTCAGCATATGACTTTTGATTCTTCTGTGTTTGAAAGTTTTAAGAAATTTGTTGTCCCAGAAGTAGTCAATGATGCAGGAGGTCGGAAACTTCTTGCTTATGGTTCAGGAAATATTAATGTGAAAACTCTTGTGGCTGGCAAATGGCAAGAAAATCATCTAACAGATGTTTGGTACGTACCAGAGTTGAAATATCAGTTATTTTCTATTTCTCATGCTTTAAGTAAAGGACTAAATGTTGTTTTTAAAAATAATTTTTGTTATGTGAAAAATGGTAATCAAACTATTGCAATGGCTCAGAAATCAGTTAATAATCTATTTGAAATGAAAATGTTTGCTATAAATCCTAGAAAACCTGCAACTGTTCTCATTGCAAGTACTAGTGATACTCTTCAAGTAATGCATGAAAGGATGGCACATCAAAACAAGAAATACTGCATTAAATTTCTTAAAAGACAGGGTATTTCTTTATCAAATGAGAATTCTGATTTTTGTGTAGGATGTATGTATGGCAAATCTCAAAGAAAGTCATTCCACTCAAGACCTGTTAGACCTACGAAGCCTGCTGAACAAATAAATGCTGATCTTGCTGGTCCAATGGAAGAAGATTCAGTTGGTGGTTCACGTTACATGCTTGTTCTCAAAGATGATTATACAAAATTTCGCAGAGTATTTTTCTTGAAAGCCAAGAGTGAAGTACCAAGTTGTATAGAAACGTTCCTTAATGAAGCGAAGACTGCTGGACATACAGTTAAAGAGGTACTTTGTGATTCTGGAAAAGAGTTTGAGAACTATTCTGTGAAGAAGATTTTAAATGACAGAGGTATTAATCTGCGTTTGGCAATGGTTGAGACACCTGAACAGAACGGAGCTGCTGAAAGAGAGATCCGTATCATTGTGGAAGCTGCAAGAGCTATGGTTCACCAAAAAGAATTGCCGAAGAAGTTGTGGGCTGAAGCATGTAATACTGCTGTCTTCGTGTTGAATCATACAGGTCCAACTCCAGTAGAAGATAAAACTCCGTATGAATTATGGCATGGAAAATCGGAAAATTTCAACATGAAACGATTAAGAATATTTGGTACGAAATGCTATGTACATGAACCAAAACAAAGACGCAGAAAGTGGGATAAAAAGTCAGTAGAAGGTCTGGTTGTTGGATATGAAGCTCATGATGGATATAGAGTTTTTATACCTTCCAAAAACAAAGTGGAAAGAAGCTGCCATGTTACATTTTGTGATGAATTCACATATGAGCCATTGACTGTTGAAGTCACCAGTAGTGATGTGCATTCAGAGGAAGAAAATGAAATGTCCCAAAAGAGTGATGAAGATGAATGTCACGATGAAACTGATCATGGAAGACGCTATCCTGAACGAGAACATAAAAGGCCGCAATTTCTGTCAGAAAATTATGTACTGTTTGTAAGTACACTTACAGGTTTTGAAACTCCTGCCTGCTATGATGAAGCAGTGAAGTCGCCTGAATCTCAGCTGTGGAAAGAAGCCATGAGAGAAGAACTGCAGTCTCATGAAGAAAATGGAACATGGGAGCTCACAGAACCTCCAGCAAATAAAAAGATACTCGACAACAAGTGGGTATATAGATTGAAAACAAATACAGATGGTTCTCCCTGTAAAGCTAAAGCTCGACTTGTGGCAAGAGGATTCTCTCAGAAAGCTGGTTATGATTATGATGATTTGTTTGCACCAGTAGCCAGATTTGACACTTTGCGCACAGTTCTTAGTGTTGCTGCTTCGCAAAACCTATACCTGCATCAATTTGATGTGAAAACAGCTTTCCTTTATGGTTTTCTTGATAAAGAGCTCTACATGAAACAGCCAGAAGGTTTTGATGATGGTTCTGGACGTGTGTGCAGATTAGTTCGCTCACTTTATGGCTTGAAGCAAGCTCCACGCTGTTGGAATCGACGTTTTGTTCAAGCAATACAGAAATTAAATTTTCAACAGTCACAAGCTGATCCCTGTTTATTCACAAAGAAAAAGGATTCATCTATACTAATAGTGGCATTATATGTAGATGATGGACTTGTAGCTGGATCAAGTGTTTCAGAAATAGAGAAACTAATTAGCAGCCTGAAAGAAGAGTTTAAAATTATTGATAGTCCTCTTGATTCTTTCTTAGGAGTAAAAATTGACCATAGAGATAATGGTGACATCTTTATTTCTCAGTCTTTGTATACTGAAAAGATACTGCAAAGATTTAGGCTTGAAAACTCAAAACCACTATCTACACCTTGTGAGGTGGCTAAATCTCAGGAAGGAGATTCATCGACAGCTGATGTTCCCTACAGAGAAGCAGTAGGTTGTTTACAGTATCTTGCTGTTGCTACTAGACCTGATATAGCATTTGCTGTAGCTTTGGTTTCAAGAGCTTTATGCAAACCAACAAAAGAAGATTGGAAACATGTGAAAAGAATTTACAGGTATTTACGAGGCACAAGCAATGTTGGTCTTCTGTACAAGTCACATGTAAAAACAGAATTTTCCGTTTTTAGTGATGCCGATCATGCTGGTGATGAAAAGACGAGACGCTCAACTTCTGGTATGGTTTCCATTAATTCATGTGGTGCAATAACATGGTGGTCTCGATTGCAACATTCTGTCGCAATTTCTTCTACCGAGGCAGAATATGTTGCCGCTAGTGAGGCAGCTAATGAGCTTGTTTGGCTCAAGTTACTCTTCAAGGAGCTAATAGGATATGATGGCACTCCCATTTTGTATGTTGACAACCAAAGTGCCATAAAACTTGCCCAAAATCCCCAGCACCATCGAAGATCGAAGCACATTGATGTGCGTTTTCACTCGATTAGAGAGAAAGTTGAACGAGATACTTTAAAATTAGAATATGTTCCATCAGCAGAACAAACTGCTGATATTATGACTAAATCTCTCTCTAGCATTCAGTTTATGAACTTACGTGATAGACTTGGACTGGTTAAAAGTATAATTCAAAGTGAAAACTGACTATTTATATCTGTTATTTAAGTTTTCTTTTGCTGTGTATATATTTTTTGGCTAATTATTTGTATTTATTTTATGTATTATTCAAAATTGGCCTTGATATCGGGAAGGAGTGTTGAATTTGAGCGATATCTCGCCAATTCTGGTTGTGCTTGGCGACCTTCCTTTTACTTGGCGTGGTTTGTGCGCCGATTCGTCAGTACACGTATGTAACTCATGTCGGTATGACGTGCGTTTTGTTGCCGGCATAATTCTCAACTTTTTATTTTTCATTAAATGCATAATCAAGATGATTATTGAGTGATTAATTATTATTTAACATCACTTACAAAAAATTCAATAATCAGAATGCCTGAGTTCATATGTAGAGTCGGTGCTATAACGAAGCACGGGCGAAAACAGCTTGCCCACACTAATAAGAGCCCACAGTGACGTCAGCTGCCCTTTCCTTATGGCGAAGATTTTGGTACTTATTAGCAGATATGCACTAAATTCTTATATACAGGGTGTCCGAAAAGTCTGGAAACGGTCGAATAACTCGAGAAATACATATGAGATTGAAAAACGTAAATATACGTGTTAAATATTTTTAAATAAGCTACTCAGTGATACCAAATTTGACCTTCGTAACCGACCCCTTGGGGGTCAGAGGGGGTCCAACTTTGAAATCTTAAATTATAACCCCCATTTTTTATTGCAGATTCGGATTCTACGGACAAAAATACGCAACTTTTGTATTTGATGTTTATTTCGAATCCTCGTTTATCACGGTGTATTCGAGCATATTAAATCGATACATTTTTCGGCTTTTCCAACGGGATTTTCTCTAATCGAAACTAATTGGGGAGAATTTATGACATCAAATTCCTCGTCTTTCGCAAGAATACCGTTTCCTGAAAATCACCCGTGCCGATTATTTCGATAGTACTACACACAGTTAAAAATTTGACCCATTTGCTGTAGCGTCACTCCACAGCTTTTATAGAATATCTGTTTCATGACCAATGAGAATGTTCCATAACACAGTAAAGTACACTGTAAAAAATTGACACTTTTGCTGCATCGTCACTCCCTCACTTTTATAGAAAACGATTACTTTACTGTGTTATGGAGCACTCTCATTGGTCACAAAAGAGATATTCTATAATAGCTGTGGAGTGACGCTGCAGCAAATGGGTCAAATTTTGAACAGTGTATCAGTATTGAAATAATCGCCACGGGTGATTTTCAGGAAACACTATTTCTGCAAAAGACGGGGAATTTGACGTCAAAAATTCTGCCCAATCAGTTTCGATTAGGGAAAATCCCGTTGGAAAAGCCGAAAAATGTATCGATTTAATATGCTCGAATACACTGTGATAAACGAGGATTCGAAATAAACATCAAATACAAAAGTTGCGTATTTTTGTCCGTAGAATCCGAATCTGCAATAAAAAATGGTTGTTATAATTTAAGATTTCAAAGTTGGACCCCCTTTGACCCCCAGGGGGTCGGTTGCGAAGGTCAAATTTGGTATCACTGAGTAGCTTATTTAAAAATATTTAACACGTATATTTACGTTTTTCAATCTCATATGTATTTCTCGAGTTATTCGGCCGTTTCCAGACTTTTCGGACACCCTGTATATCCATTATACATTACTACTATTTAACATCTTACATATATATAAATATATATGTATTATTCAAAATTCCTTAACTTAAGAGTAGTTTAATATTGTCATAATCTTTAATTTAAAAACTTTAAAAGAAAACTAATTAATTTAACAAAAATATCTATGATAAAAAAAAGAAAAAAAACCATGATATATATATATATTTTAAAAATAGAACTTTATAAGAAAAATTAAAAAAAAAAAAACTTTATAAGAATTTTTTTTAATTTCTATATTAATTTTAATAACTATTGTGATTAAATTAACTTTTTTTCACGTTTTTTAATTAAAGATAATGACATAGTATTTTGTTTCTTACTCTTTTTCTCTTTATATATACAATTAACAATATTTAGGTTTTACGCATGGTATATCAATTTTATTTAATAATCATATTAATAAAAACGCACATTTTCTGCAAATCTTTGAAAATTTTTAAGTGTTTGAAGATAGTGACAAATAATAGTAAAAAATATATAAAAGAGTTTTTTTTTTTTTGTTTTTTTTTTGTTTTTGTTTTTTTATCATGTCATATAAATAAAGTCCATAATAATGACCTTTACACATCGTAGATGGCGCCATTCCTTTCTGAAATGTCTATGATTTGGATCAGGATATTAGGCTTTTGATATTTTAAAACAAATATGCACAAATCCAAGCTAAAAATACATTAATCACACTTATGAAATTGATACATCTTGTACAAAGATACCCAAATCAAGGGATAAAAGCTTTAGAAAAATTATATTTGGTTTAATATGAATTTTTAAAGCATGTGTCTAGGCGTTTAGCACTGGGCGATTGGGCTTATGTGACCAAAGCAGACAGCAAGAGGTGAATGACGTCACACTTCGATAGCGTATATCCCTTTATCCTTTCAAAACATGATTCTCGTAACAGAAATACATACCTGTGACCTCTCAAATAAAATTAAAAGTATTCCGGGAAAGTATCACGTGACCTATTTCATGTAATTAAAGCCGATCAGCATTTAAAATAAGAGTTCCAAAAGTCTGCTCAAAGCTGACGCGCGCTTCTCAAAAAATCTGCTGGGCGATTTGATCACGTGATTGTGCATTTCGTGCTTCTGTTTTATTGGTTGTGCTATTGTTGGTAGGTTGATTGATACAATTTAACAATTCAATTAGGGATCTAAAGATTTTAACTCTTTAACAATTTTTTTTATTATTTATTTAAAAATGATTTATCAGTTGCTTTATATTTTTCACGATAATTAAAATGCTGTTATCAAACAAGATTGTGATATCAACATATCATAAAGTTTATTTTTAATCTACTAGGGGGGCCCCGCCCCCCTGCTCGCTATGCTCGCCAACCCCCCGCGTAATCGCTTCGCGATTCCAAATTATTGGCTACCCCTGCTTGCTGCGCTCGCCAATATCCCATGGTATGAATAAGCAGCTGCAGACCTCTCAAATGATGTCACACGACTGGTGTTGCAAAGAAATTAAAAATATGCCCCCCTGGGGGGCAGAGTGGGGGTGACACACAAGACATCCATAAAATGAATAAACAGTTGCAGACCTTTCAAATGATGTGTCACACAATTGGTGTTCTAAAGAAATTACAAAATGCACCCCCTCTGAGGGCAGAGGGGGGGGGGTGTTGCAGACCTCTCAAATGATGTGTCACACAATTGGTGTTGTAAAAAAATTAAAAATGTGCCCCCCTGGGGGGCAGAGTGGGGGATGACACACAACACATCCATAATATGAATAAGCAGTTGCAGACCTTTCAAATGATGTGTCACACTACTGGTGTTGTAAAGAAATTAAAAATGTGACCCCCCATGGGGAGAGCAGGGTGTGGGGGTGACACACAAGACATCCATAATATGAATAAGCAGTCGCAGACCTTTCAAATCTTGTGTAGCACGACTGGTATTGTAAAGAAATTAAAAATGTGTCCCCCCTGGGGAGCAGAATGGGGGATAACACACAAGATATCCTTTAAATGAATAAGCAGTTGCAAACCTCTCAAATGATGTATCAAACGACTGATGTTGTAAAGAAATTAAAAATTTGGCGAAATATTACAGTTATCGCCAAGTTGGCGTCACTTTTGACAACTGATTTTGGTCGCCAAATTTGGCGATATATCGCCAAGTTGGCGACAAACTTGGCGATTGTTGGCGATGGTAACCTTTCCTCTCTTTATGGTAACCCATATGGCGATGCATAGAAGGAGCCCTTTCCTGATTGGTCTATTCGACTCATGGAAGGAGTGGACAACCCGGATTCGTTAGTTCCGGAAATCTTCCACATCAGCATCATTCCAGGAGTCATTCCTTTTAAGGCTAGTTTTTTTTTACTATAGAAGGATTATACTGGATCTATTTCAATGGAATTTGCACTGTTAGTTTGAAAATTTTTCAGATAAGGTTTTGGTATATATATTTCTTATTTAATAATTGCATATTTTACAGAATACTATAGTATTCTGTAATAATTATAATTATTACAGAATACTAAATTGTTATAATAAAACTTTGATCACTAGTTGTCTAATGATGTAGCTTGTTTTTTGCATAAATGGATACTCCATCCAATGGATACTGGAAGCAAAGAGGGGAAGGGGGACCGCACTATCTTCTTAACTGTTTGAAAATATATGAATGTTGGTCATTTTGGCTGATTCTAATCATTTGCACCTTTTTACTTTCACCACCTGATTAGTTTCAGGAGGGGGGGGGGGTCCAGGGCAGTTGCCCTGCTTTCCCCTGCATAAGTCGGGTCCTGAGTAAAAATAATAATGTTCTAAAAAAAAATAAAGCTAGTTATTTTCTAATAACTATAGTTACTAGAAAAAAACTAGCTTTATTTTTTTTTCTTTTGCTATAACAAATTGTGTTGGTAATAACGTGCGGATAACACCGTGTGGATAACAGACTAAAAAGTCATGTTAATATAACTCGTAATACAGTGAAACCTCCGAATAAGGGACACCTATGGGACCGGAACTTTTGTCTCTTAAATAGAGGTGTCCCTTATTCGGAGTTTTTATTATTTTTTTTTATTAATAGTCTTGAAAGATGTGAAAATAACAAAACATTAAAGGTGAAGTTTAAATGTACTCAAAGTGTATAAATTACATTAATCAGACACAAAAGGAATAGAGAATTAAGGTTTTAAATTGATTACTGAAGCATTAAATAATTTGTGTTTTTTATGCAAACTGTGTACATGCAAGCAAAAAGTATAAAAACATTTAAAAGAATTACGCTTGAAATAACCAATCAAAAGTGATTGTTTTGCAAATTTCATTTTTTCACTATAAACTTTACTGTTCATTAAACAAATCTCTTGGCTGCTCTGCTAAGCAAGCGGAAAAGGTTTTGACGCATTTATAAATTCATTTTTTTAACGACAAGGTATAAAATTGGACCGCCTGACTATGGAAGCGATTTGGATTCGAACTGTTTTCAAATTTTGAATAAATTACCTATTGAGTTATAAATGATTTTGATCACGTGACAGATGTTTTTCACCCTTTCTTGAGTAGTTATTTTTCTTTGGTGTATAAATTCTCTCAAAATTTCGTTCAAAATGCCCATGTTGGTAATATTTTCCGAAAAATCTATTGCGTTTGGAAAAAAAAGGAAAGGAAAGGGAAAAAAAAGAAAAAGAACAGAAAAAACAATTCAATTACATAGTTTTTAAACAACACCTCCTGCTAACTTCAGGCATTTCTGAATGAAAATAAATTAAAATTTTTGTCGTAAAATTTGCCCTTTTTGGATCTGAGAACAGCCTAAAAGCATCTACAAAGATTTCTTTATTTGACAATTTTCTTTTATTCTCCACTTTCAGAAACATCCTCATAATTTTCGGTTTTACTTTCAATGGGGATAAACGCACTGAAGTTGAATCAAAAATTGTGGGTAAATAAATGTCCGTCAATTGTGTCGTATGACTCTGTATTAACATGACTGTCTGTTAGTTTGATAAGTTAAAAATCTGTATTTTCATTTTCATTACAGACTACTTCATTATCTGAAATTCAAAAGCCAGTCCCATTAATCTCATTTTCAAGTGTCCCCTAAATCGAGTGTCCCTTATTGAGAGGTAAATACATTACACGTCCTATACCAAGGGACTGGAACCGTGAGTTTTGTCCCTTATTCGGAGGTTTCACTTATAAGCAATGTACTTATATAATATTATCAGGAGAAAGTTTATAAACATTCTAATCATACTTTATTCCTTACAAAACTAATATTTTTTTAAAGAGATAGCTCTTTAAAAAATATACGTGCAGATATTTTTAGTTTAAAAAATGTACATTATTACATTTTGATTTTTATAATATTTTTTTTTTTGTGTATTTTAACACTATAAAATATGATTTATATCTTAAACTTACTTCTAAAGTACTTTTTTTTATAAATTTTCTAAATAATTTCTTGAATGAAGAAAACATCAAGAAATTATTTTACGCGTATACCTTTTTTATTTATTTATTTTTTGTTGTTGTTATTGTTGTTTATTTTCTTAATATGTATATATACAAATCACTTTGGAACGATACTTAAAATATTAAATGGGCTCAAATGTAAAACTTTCTTTTTAAAATATCACATTTTCTTATATTTAAATAGGTATTTCATTATTGTAATAGCAATACATGTGCTTCTGTATTATTAATATAAACAATTATCTTTAATAAAAAATCAATAAAAAAAAAATCAATAAAAAAAAACATAATTACAGTTTATAGGCTGGGATTACGGTGCCTCGCTCTGTCAGCCGCAATTAAGTTCCACTCCATATCCCTGACTCACGAGCGCGCGCGCTTAACGCGCGTAAATCTGAACACGGCCATAGAAAGGGCTCCGTTCACACACAGCGATTGGATTTCAGGGATTTCATCATGACTAAAGGAGATTAGAGTTTCCGATTCCACTAATCTAGCATAGGGAAGAAAATGCGGGCTTCTGATTAGGAGCGTATATGGGTATAGACCCCTTGCATTGACGACACAACAGCGGCTGTTCCTCTTATCTGGTGCACATGACGCCATGTTCTGGAGCCCAAACAAACCATCATAACTCCCCGTTTGCCGTTTAAAGCAACTGTGGTCTTTCTGTTTAGTTTTGATTTTTCTTATTCTTGCATTATTTTTCTAAATACTTAAAAAATGAAGCGCAAATTACTATTTTTATAAATGTGAAAACACCACATTTGCCTTATGTTTGGGCGCCAGATGAAGCATGTGACGTCACGTACAAGGGGTCTATATCATCTTAAAATAAGTATAATAATAAGAAGAAACGGCACTTTTTAAAAAAGTAATTGATCCCCATTGACTCCCGTAAAAAGGCAAGTCTCAAGCCCGTCTGCCAATCAACCAACCAACTTCTTTCGCTCCAAACATAAACATTCGTCTGCTCCAGCCATCACTCCCTGTTAGGTACATTTAAAAACTTAAATTTAAATAAAATTGCAAGGTATTCATGGTAAATTTGACAAATTGAATTCTGATTTTGTATTTTTATAATGTTTTCTTATTTAACAAGGAATTAATTACATTTCTGGTGTTGAACTTGCATTTTGTTATGAAGCATTTCGAAGAGATGGAGTACCTATATTATTGTTAACATTAAAAATCTGTGTATCGTAACAATTCACTTGTTGAATATTAATATAAGAAAAATAGTAAAAATCATACGAGATGATATTTATGGGATTATTAGTACGCTTTTATTGCATTTTTGTTCGTCTTTCATATTCCATTTCTACAGTGTTGAATTCGGACACTTTTCTCATAGAGGCAATTTTTATTTTTTGCTCATTGAAAATCCATAATCTTAAATCTTCTGGCGAGGGACATCTCATTATTCCGGGAGGGGGCGGGGGGAGAGGTTCTATGTCGAGGATTGAACGATACAAGCGTGGTTCTAAGAAGTACTTCATGGGAATCCTGACATCCCTCTAAATAAAAAAACATATGTATGAAAATTACATTTTATAATTATGCAATGAAAACATTTTTATTTGTTCTTTTTCCTCTGCTTAAAAATGGTACTTTTTCTGATGTATTTGCAGAGATATATTTAGGGCAAAAAAATTGTAATTATTCAAAATAAAGTATTAGCTCTATTAAAATAATGCCCTTTTATTTTCGTATGATTCTACAGTTTATAATTTCGTCGAATTTTTACAATTAAGCAATAAAAAGACTGATTGGCGCCTTGAACTTTATAATCTTGACTGAATATTTTCTGAAAATAAATGAATAAAAATCTACTTTACATAACTTTTAATTTTTATTATGTCTTTTATTTATGATTAAGAGTTATAATAATCCTGAATGTAAAGTTTAATTCATAGGTTAATAATTCTGAACTAATTGAGGCTTTTATTAATCTTTCAATCAAGCAGCCTCAGAAACTACTCACAATAGTTATGTAACAATATTTGTCATAGGAGTTAAGATTTAAAGCAGGAAATAATATTCATTATTATGTCTTTATAGCAATTACTTTTTGTTACATCTGTGAAATGATGAAATTGCCATTAGATGAACAATGTCAATTTACCAAACAAAATACACAGGGACTTCTAATATAATAGAGTTGCAATAATCCATGTAAAGGGTTTGTAGTATGAAGTCATTTATCACTCAAATTTAACCATACTCATTCGGCTCAAACAAGACAAGCATGAGAAACAAGGGCAGAATTTATTGAAAGAGGAGTGGTTTTCAAAATGAGTCATATGCAGACTCTGTGGAACTGCAAGTGTTTTTGGTGAATTGTGGCTGATTTTAACCCCATGAGGGGCAAGCAATAATGTCTCTGTAATGTTGAATTCAAACTGGAAAAATATATATATATATATATTTAAATAAGGAAAGCAGGGTTGGCATGATATAAATCAACCGATTTAAATCAAGTGATTTTTTTTTAAAATCATTTGATTTAAATCAATTTTTTGCAATATCACATGAATGCACATATCAAAGGAAAATTTTGAGTAAAAAGTTAGAAAATGTATTAGATAAAGATAGAATTACAAAATTTAAAGCAAGCTATTAATGGCTGTTATTTTTCTAGAGTTTTAATAAGTCCCTTTGTTTTAAATCGAAATGAAATTTCACTTAGTGTAGAGGAAAATAATGAAGGTTTGGCATTCATTAAAGAAAATTGTCCAAATATTCTCACCACTGTAACACATTTTCAAAGAAAAAATGACCAATTCCAAAAATTACCGTTGCTTGAGAAAAAAGTTTCTGATATTATGACAGATTATGATTGGTGGAAGTCCTGTTATGTAATGGGAGGTAAACAGAGAATCAGCGAAATTGAAATTGAAGTTATTTACCAAATAACACTAATAACAAGGATCATCTGCTGGAATAGAAAAACAATTTTCTTCTTTTGGAATAGTTCATTCAAGCCTTCATAATAAATTAGGAGCAGACAAAGCTTCTATATTAAGGTTTTTGTTCAAACAATTAAATCCCTGATTTATTCCTATTTGCTTAAAAATATTGAATTAATTGCCATTTTTATCCCTTAATAAAGAGCTTGCATTAAATGAATATTTAATTTGTTTTTTTAATTTTACCATTTTCAGTTCATTTACAACATATTTAACTTTATTTCTTATTTAGTGTGCACAATTCAATTACAAAATAAAAGAATGGCTTTAGATTAAAGCCTAGATATTTAATTTTTAGTACCAATCAGTAACAAGAATATAGTATTTTCTTAACTATATAATTATTTCTTATAATATTTTTATAAATTGTAAATATTATTTATTCTTCTTTAGTTATTTATTGTAAAAAAAAATGCTCTATGTAGTATTGTAAAAACATAAAAAACACAATAATTAATAGGATTCTAAAAAAATTAAATAAATCCGATTTAAATAAAAAAAAATCTGATTTAAATAAAATAAATCCGATTTTTTGATTAAAAAAAAATCATGATTTTTTTCCAACTTTGAAGGAAAGGCAATTTTTGAACATTTTGCCGCCAAAATTAAAAACATAGAATTTCGTTAAAAGTTTCTAGTGAGAATCTTGTTCAAATTAGGTGGGATTAAATATATCCCACCACCCCTCAAGGAGTTAACTGGTTTCAAGATTGAATTTTTAGCTTCATGGAAAACAACATTTTTCTTTCTATCTTTCTCTGAACTGTGTGCAAAATGCACAAAACCTATTACTTTTTTGCTTTTTTTTGTTTTTATGAGATCTGTAATGCTAAATGTTTGTGCTATTTATTTGTCTCTACTTGGAAATTATGTGTATAACTGAGGTTATGGCGCCTCTTATTTAATATTTTATGATTGCATAATCAGTATTTTAATCCTACTTAGTTGTTTATATAAAAACAGCGCCATGCTAAAATTAAATCACTAAAAAAATCATAAAGAAAATTTGCCACAGATGTCATATATGCATCATATTGGTACGATTTTTTTCTGATGCCGATTTGGCAAAAGCTTCGTTTTCAAATACTACCTTGTATATTTTACTCTTGTTAAATTTTCATGTAAGTAAATAAGAAAGAAAATGAAAATAATAGCAGTTTTTTAGCTTATAATGCATATTTTAGATATAATATTAAACTGCAACTATTATTTTCATTTTTCTGCATAAAAAGCACATTTTTTTCCCTAGAAATGAGTGAAACTGTAATCTAGGTAACATAGTTAAAAGTTATACATATAATGTTCTTTAATGAATGTTTTTGAGCACTTATTAATAATTATTATTATTTTAACTTTATGTGTAGATAAAGGTTTATAATGACAGAAGTTACACGATCAAATTTTGAAGAACTTCTACCGGAAATAGAAGGTACTATAAAAAGTTCATCTTTCATTGGTATGTTAAATTTCATATTCTACTGTGTTTCATTTCTTT
Source organism: Maratus speculifer (assembly GCA_964019185.1). NCBI lineage: Eukaryota > Metazoa > Arthropoda > Arachnida > Araneae > Salticidae > Maratus > Maratus speculifer. Next base: position 253,218,214 of record OZ025298.1, read on the forward strand.
GCAGTATTTCTTTATAATTTTGCTTGTACAAGTGTTTCTTTATGCAGTTATATTTTTCTGCTACTTGCTTTAAAAAGCTAATTTTTTACTATAATTAAAATTATCTAATCTAGAGTAGGTGGGGATAAAGGTGCATGCACTTTCCATAAATTTTGACTTTTAACGAGCACATTGGTTTAAATTTATGTAGCAAATGATTAAAATGTTACATTAAAACCCTAGGCACGTGTCATCATCAGCTGATATTCTGTCAAATTATAATTTTAGGAGGAATTGTAATTTTTAAAAACATTGCTCTGCACATCTTTGCCCTATTAGTTACGGTAAAAGTATGTAGTGTTGAGACAAAGATACACAGTGCATATTTTTGTTCCATTACTGTATATTTTTGCATCATTTCCAGTAAAATGAAAGAGCTACAAAAAAGAATTAATAAACTCCATAAAAATTAAAAGTTAATTCAAAATTAAAAATTAATAAAAAATAAAAACAGTAGTCTTAATGACCACAAATAGTAGTTTACTTTTAATTGTTGTAACAAAAATTGTTCCATAAATACTGTGATTGATCTCTGAGACTGCTTGATTGTAAAATGAATAAAAAAGGTTGACTGACTCATAAAATACTGTTTCTTTATGCAAAGACTTATAATAATAAAAATAAATTCCCTTATTCAGAAGCCTTAAGAAACACTATTAAATTTCCAAACAAATTAAAATTTAACTATCATCAAAAGTTAAACTGTGAAAACTAAATATAGCAGCAGTCTGTGAGACTATTCACAGGAATTAATGGTTAAGACTTAAAAAAAAAAAGTGTTTCATGAAGCAAGGATATTGATTTTAAAAGTAGATAGGTAGTTAACTACATTCTATATTTAAAAGAAACTTAACTAGAAAAATAAACAGGTAGTTAATTAGAAGTAGCTATTATATTTTATACAATATTAACTTAAAAAATTACATTTGCATCTTGTAAAATGATGGGGCAAAACCCTGCATCTTAAACTTGTGTGCATCTTTGTCCCAAGACAGATACATACCTTCACCCCTTTCTACAGTATTTTACTTAACCGGCTATCTACAAGTTTAAACAAATGCAAATGAGATTAACTACATAGCATTTAAAAGCTAAAGAGCTTCTGTACTTCTCTCAGTTTTTGGATTTGTAAAAATTTGAGTTATTTACAGCTGAACAATAAAGTAAAATTTTATAAATATTAAATCAAAAATTTAAATTTACCTCATTTTATTGGCATGAAGTGTCGTTTTTCTCACAAGATTTGAACATATAACTACTGCACTTGAAACCAATGTTCTCACAGTCATGAATGAAATAAATGAACAAATGAAAAGAAATGTTAGCAAAATGGATTTGGCATGTACCACTAAAAAATATGCCTTTAACCCCTTATTATATCCAATTTTTTCAAATGTTCTAAAATAAAAAATTTTTTTGAAATTGCTTATATAATAGAAATTTGACTATCTGCCACAGAAACTATTACAAATGAGTACATTCTCAAATGTCTCTTCATCCAAAATGCATAAATGTATGTTTCATATATTTGTTTAGCTTAGCAGTCTAAATAAAAATTAAATACATAGCTATCATTGTAAAAAGTACACTAAAAATTGCTATGAAATTTGGACTCCATAACAGAAATTTGACTGGCCAATGATTACTTAGCATACAACTTATTAATAGTATAGTAGATGTTTAATTTCAGCATCATATTGCAGCAAAACTTTTCTATATTTGGCACTCAATGCAAGTAATTTTGTTTGTATTTTTGCTGATATGATGCCAATGCACAGATAGTGATTATAATTTAGGCTTCAGTTTTGCAGAAATGCTATTGAATTGGGCTCCGGAGTCCTATATTTATATCTTTGGTGAATTCAAAAACCAATATTTAAATATTTACTAAAAACAGAGAAGTTCCAGAGCAAATTAAACCTTTGTTATTGCAAACTATGCCAAATATTGGGATTTGTTATTTATTGCACATGAATTGTTTATTATTGTAATAACCTCATAGAGTATCTTAATTTGATATTTTTTAAATCAAAAGTATTTATTATGAAATTATAACTTTAATTTATTACTGACATTGAGATGGGTTTTACAACTAGACAGTTGTCTGATGATAATAAAGCTGCAATAAAATTGTTTGAAAACTTTGTTATTATACTTAAAAAGTTTTTGTTAAAGAATGAACATTTTCATTTAAAAAATGAAATGTTTATTACAATGCTAGGAGACATTTACAATTTCATTCCTGCAGTTTAAATTGAGCTTTATTTATTTATTTTTTTTTTTTTTTTTACTTTATTGCATATCATATTCTATTTTCAAGGTACTACTTGGTTATCCTGTCGACCAAAAATCTAATGCCAAACTTCAAGATTAAATGGCAATAATGGATTATAGTAAATGTCACATTCACTTGACATTAAATATTATACATGTGTTTATTACATCATCAAGTGATTTATAATTTGCCTTTTTATTTGTAATTTATTAATGTTCTACAAATTTATTTGTTCCTTCGCTATTTAAAAATGCCTCCTCATAGGAATAGCATTAACTCGCGAGTGTCTTGGCGGGCAGGGACTAGAGCCTTAAAACACCAACAATGTTACTAGTTTTTTAAATGCTTCATTTTACATCTATTTTATTTTCTGCCAAATAATGCGCTTAGTGGCAATGGTATTGGTAAGTATGAGATTTTTCTTTAAAATTCATATGTATTATGCAAAAGAATATTGCAGACTTAATATCTTCATGTTATTTATTTTTGTATGTTATATAACATATTTATGTATATGTTACATCTTCATTACTTGACTAAATATTTCATATGTATTTTTTTTTCTTTCTTTGTTACCAAAATCTTCCATGTTTTCATAATGTCTTGGATAATTTAGTTGCTAAAAGTTTTATAGTAACCTAAAATATAAAATTAATGCTGCTTTTAATTTATCATAATATAGAATGCAATTTTTTACTTCAAAATCAACTTCATTTCTCTGCAAATGTTGTTTTAATTTTATTCAGATGCATCAGCTTTAGAATCAAAATTATAGTACATATGAATATGACTCAACCTGCTGAATTCTACAGCTGTCACACACTTGTAATACAAGTGCCCAACCAATAAAATATGGCAGGAACCACCGCTGTATTACATACGCTGTCAGTTTTGTTTGCATAATTTTTCATATCAATTGCCTATAAATCTGAATTCCTCACTAAAAAAAGAAAAAAAAAATGCCGAAGTCTTTATTACAAAGAACTGCCTAAATATGTCTTATTTGATAAATATATAAATAAAAATGTTGCTATAATTTTTTATATTACTAGTGTGCTATAATTATTTTATTGAATAAAATACTCAACAATTAAAAACTAATTTTCAAGATAATAATTTACTGAACAACAACAACAACAACAAAAAATAAGATTTGAACTATAAAAACATTGCTATTAATATTATTGTTTTAATTAGTGAAAGAAGTTCCTTTTTTCACCAAAACATTTTATATTCTAATTTTTGAAACATTACTTTTCAGCTATTGATGCCGAATTTACTGGCTTAAAAGTTGGAACTACTGATAATTTAAGGTATGTAATGAATTTGAAAAGCTTTCAGCTTGAATTCTAATTAATTTAATACCTTATTTACACATGTATTTTCTAATTATTGAATGTACATACATATCAATTATTCAGAAAGTTCTGAGATTTAAATACTGTATTTCTGAGTGCATTTTTTACACTCATTATTTTAAAAGCTATTTTTTTAGACAAGAAAAATATTCACATTTATCTTCATGAACAAATGAGATAATTTATGATGAACTGCAAGTGATATTTTGATCTCCATTTAAAACTCGGATTTTAATTAATTTTGCTATTAGTTGGAAAAAAAAAAAGAAGAAAATCTAGAGCAGAGATTTCTAACAAGTCACCCATAATGCTCATTTTTGCAATCTGCTAAGTGATCATGTGAATTTCAACAATTTATTTACTCAAAATAAAAATTTTAAAAAATTCCCTAAAATAAAAAAAACATTTAATTAACAAAAAATGGAGAAACTCAACAATGTTAATGCCAATAATGTAATAGTATTTTAACCCTTTCAGGTGCAAGGTACTTGTATTTTTAAAACTTTGGAATAGTTGAATGACACCAGTGTTCACAAGAAAATTTATTTATAAGCAAATAAAAGCTTATTTTTGTGTTCTTAATAAAAGAGAACTTTTTATACAAAATTTGGGTTCCAATATGGAAATTAGGGATTAATGTTAGGTGATGTCATAGCAGCATCACTGCCGTTCAAAGGTTTTTTAAGAAAATTTAAATAATGTACAAATGCCTGATCTAGAGCATTAAAAAATATTATACCATTTAGAATTTATCACTTAAAATATTTTATTGCTTAGTTGCTGCAAAATGTGTTTGTCAATAGAAGTAGAAGGAAATTTATGTTTGCAATGTTGCATAATTTTTGCACATGTACAGTTTAAAAAAAATGACAAACACAAAGATTAAGACATAATTTAGCAACAACAACAACAAAAAAAAACTATATGTATATCAAACATGTTGATGATAAAAACTATATGGCAGTAGGAAATATTCAAGACCAAATCAACATAAATTTTCTAAACATTATCGATCTTCATTTATTTCCAGTATTTGATGCTCTGTTGCATAATTTGAACTGCATTGCTTTTTTTTTCTTGTTTTAAAAAAATGATTTTGTATTTGGTGCTCATTATTAGATACCCAGGTGCGGAATCGATGCAACGCTGCAACGCACGTTGCAGACTCTTGGGAAGATCTGCAGACTATTTTTCAATTTCTAAAAATTTAGCAAAAATTAAAAAATTTCGGTCCTAAATCCAAAATTTGGACCTAAAATGCATCACGAAATTCAACTAATAGTCTTCGAAAAGAAATCAATTTCGTCATAGATTGCGGGAATCATGTGAATTTTTCAAAGGAACGCTTCCTAAAATCACGAAGAAAGGGAAATTTCATCAAAAAATCGTGAAAAACGGGGAATTTCTTCAAAATATAGCAAATTTCTTCAGAAGATATCGAAAAAATGGCAAATTTCGTCAGCAGATTGCGAAAAAAAGGCAGTTTTTGTCAAAAGATCACAAAAACGGCAAATTTCTTTAAAAAATCGCGAAAAAAAGGCAAATTTTATACAAAAAATCATGAAAGAACGGCAAATTTTATACAAAAAGTCATGAAAGAACGGCAAATTTCTTCAAAAGATTGTGAAAGAACGGCAAATTTCTTCAAAAGATTGTGAAAGAACGGCAAATTTCTTCAAAAGATCGCGAAAAAAGGAAGTTTTCGTCAAAAAAATCGCGAAAAAAGACAGTTTTTGTCAAAAGATCACGAAAAAGGGCAAATTTCTTCAAAATCACGAAAAAATGGCCAATTTCATCAAAAGATCAGAAAAGCGGCAAATTTCTTTAAAAGATCGCAAAAAAAGGCAGTTTTCTTCAAAAGATCAGAAAAAACGGCAAATTTCATAAAAAAATCACGAAAAATGACAAATCTTGTCAAAAATTCATGAAAAACCCACAATTTTTTTCAAAATGGGAGTCTCTACCTCTTCCGGATAATGCATGAGGTATTAAAAATTCTGAGAACAAAGGCAACTTTTAAAAAAAAGTACTTTCCTTTTATGTCTATCACAAATAATTGGGAAGTTTGAGTGCATATAATGTAATGCGAGGGATTGGTCTGCAGACTGCAGAAAAAAATTCTGCTCCTGCGTTAGATAATATGTAAGGTTCTTTAAAAATGACAAACATAAAAATTAAGATTTATAATTGAGCAACACACATAAGAAAAGTACCATAGGGGAGAGTATTGTACTTTGCTACAGCTTTCACATCTTAATTTTTTACTTCAATCACTTCAATGATTGTAATCAGATTTAAAATTTAAATGTAACATTTCAACACACCAACATATTTCTCTATAATATATTTTTAGAAATTCAGGCAGTTTGAAAATAAAAAAATGCCACTCATTTAAAGTAGGGAAGAACAACATCCTGTTTTACCCTGGGACATACTGTATAATTCAGGCAATAGGCATATAACTAATTAATAATTTTTTACAATAACTAATACAATATTTTGTGCTATAGCAATACTAATTTTGTGCCAACAAACAAAAGCTTTATATATATATATATATATATTTTTTTTTTTTTTTCAAGGAAATAGAGAATGAAATTCAAGTTCCAAAAAGATTTCTAAATACAGCAAAATACAAAAGTCCTACTTATTTAATATTATATGATATAAAGTCAACTTGGAAAATCAGCTGTGTGATTTGTTGTTCTGACCCATCTGTAGAAATTGGATGTGAGAATTATCACTCAATATATGATAAGCAAATATCATAGGAATCATCAGTCCAATAAGCAAATTTGCTGTTATTACTTATGCCCTTTAAAATTTTTATTTAGGAAGTTATAGTTTTTTTTCTCCAGAAACTTTTGTATGAAAGTAATCAATTTTCTTGATTTCTTACTTCTTACACATCTGTGATATGATCATAATCAATATTGTCATTATTTTTAGTACTAGATAAAATAAATTTATCATTAACAGATTCTGAACTATTATTTTGTTCTGAAGGTAGTCTTTTATTTACTTTTCTTGCTACAGCAGTTTTTCTGCTTGGCAATTTCATTTTCAGATTTTGCTAAAGAAACTGTTAAAATTCAAGATGTCCCTTTTCTGCTACAAACATTGCTTTTACGAGCTGCAACTTTGGAAAATGACCTAATCATTACTGGGGATGTGACATTTGAGAATGTGAAGATAAACTTGCCATGTATACATCTGATACCACTTTTGCTGTAAATTTAGCTGTTTTATTAAACATTTCTAATGAACGAAGTGACCTGTTAGTTACATATTATTCCAAAAATTTGTTTTGATTGAATACATTTTTATTGATTGAATAAATGCTTGTATAAAGTACATCTAAAGAAAATTTAAGTTGTTTTAATTACTGTATTTAATATGTTTAGTTGAATTTTCTCTAAAATAAGTAATAAAAATACTTTTATTTATTCAAGTTATTATAAGCCATGCATTTGTTGTTCCATGAGACATGTCGTAAGATACAATCACTACATAATTTAAATGAAATAAAAATGGTGGTAAATCTAGAAGCACTATCATTATTTTCTCATAACCAAAACACTTAAAAATCTTCTCTTTTATACAAAAAAAAAAAAAAAAAAAAAAAAAAAAAACTGTAGTTGACTTGTAAAAATGCATGGGTAAAAAATGAAATTAGAATAGAAGAAAATATTTACTTTGTACTAGGTAATGAAATTTTCTTTTTCTCTCCAAATCCTTAATTCATTGTTTCTGATATTGCTTTTTACTATGATGAGACTATTGGTTATAGGCCGCTATTAGAAATAAATAGAAAATCACTGTTGCCAATAGCTTATTAGAAATTATCTTTAACCCGAGATACAAGCATTCCAAGGTACAACACTCTCCTTATCTGTATCTATATATCAAACATGTCCATGACAAAAATTGTATGGTAATAGGAAATATTCAAGACCAAACGAACATAAATTTTCTAAACATTATTAGTCTGCCCTTAATTCCAATGCTCAACGTTCTACTACTGCACAAAAAAAAAAAACAAAAAAAACATTGTTAGTATATCAAACATATTGGTTACAAAAATTGTTCATTTATTTTTTTCTCTCACATTTTATGAAATGATTTTGTATTTCATGAAAATATGCTAGCAAAAAAAGAAAAAAGTTAAAAAATATACCATTAAAAGGGTTATTCAAAGGTATCAAGATCAAGTGAATCTTATTTCTAATATGTAAATCATAAATAATCTATTAAAAACATTCTAAGATAGACTATGTTGTCTGGTGAATAAATCAACTAGAAGAAAAAATGTGTATCAGAGTCAAATTGAAACTGAGTAAATCTTCACCGAACAATTCTTTAACTAAACATTTAATGAAATAAAAATAAGTGCTTACAGTGCTATGTACATATTTACAAACTTTAAATCATTATTGGGAGACACAGTGCTCCACTTTCATATCGATATTTGACAATAATAGTCACATCCTTTATCATAAAAAAATTGTTCTAATCAAAGCAGCATATAGTTGCATTCTGTTTACAAAATCCAGAGTGTTCTGAAAGTGGAAGTTGAAGCAATGAAATTACATAGCATGTAATGCCAATCTCACTGTAATTCTTTTTTTTTTCTTCACACTCCCCACCTGAACTCTTACAGAGTTCATGAATGAAAGTCTTATGAAAATTAAAACTTTCATATCAGTGATTTCAATAAATATTACCTGCAATTAACACAATAAAAATATTTTTTTTTCTTTTTTTCAAACAGTTAATATATTAACTTATCCCTTTAAGACCTGATGAAATTATAAACAAAGCTATCCATGCTAATTGAAAGCAAAACATGTACTTCATCCACTATCTGTTGGTAAAAAGTGATACTTTACTCTTTCTGCAAACCTGAATGACTGAATAATTTTGGTTTTTATTACATACAACTGAGAAGCAACAGTTCAAAAGAATGTCTAACCCGCACAATCGTGCGGGTGGGTCTTAAAGGGTTATACTAAACTTCAAATAATACTGCATTTAAAGTAAACAGAATAGTTAAAAGGAATAAAACTTTTAGAATTCTAAAAGAGATAGGAAAAGAAAGTCTATCAATGTTCTGCAGTCTAAAATTTCCAAAGGATATAGGTGCTGAACAGATCTTTATAGAACTCCGTTGACTGTCTTTTTTTCATATGAGCGAATGTTATCTCTACCTGCTATCGCTCTCTGAATTCTGCCTTGTTTCCAGAGAAGAAATGTAAAATGATTCCCTATTGTATTAAATATCAAGTTTATAGTTTAACATCCTGAAAATAAATCCTGATAATTTGAGAAAATGATCTATTAAAATTTATGGTACAACAATAAATATTTCTTTTTACTGTTCACCTAAAATACAACTAATTCAGTCTTCAAACTACGAATCTCGTTCATTTTCAAAATGGAATCATGTACCTGTATAAATAAAGAAAATATTCTCTGAGAAAGAACCTGATTAAAGGCTTGAAAGTACTAAGATGTTTTAAAATAAAATTAACTATTAACATCTGTATTTGATTATTTTAATCGCCTTTTAAGTAAACCTGAATACAGTAGACTCCCACAAATCCGCACAGCTTGGGACAAGAGGTTGTGTGGATTTTAGAATTTTGCGGATTTCTGGTCTTTGTTTACATTTTTTAAAAAGTAATTTGAATGTAATTTATAATGCAATCTAAATTATAATGAATGCTTACAATATTTTAAAACATTAAAATAAGTAATAAACTAAAATTATAAAAAATTAGATAATTTCTAAAATGATTTAAATATTAAAAACAAAGGTCTAATTAATAATGTAAGATTAAATGTTCATTATAAAGGTGAAATTTATTTTTCCCTAAATTGTTCAATGGAACTTGCCTCATAAATTATGTACAATACTAATTCACATCAAAATAATAAAATAAGGAAGTTTTATTCCAGGTTTAGTCAGACTTAATAACCAAAAAAGCTTGATTAATACATAAATATATTCAGTAAGAAGATTATTATTATCATTGATATCAGCAATATCTTGAATTTTTTCAGAAATAAATTTATTCTTCCTTCAAGAAAAAACATGAAGTCAGTAATAATAACAAAAATCACAAATTAAAATATGTTTGGAATTGATATAAAACTAAAAAAATCAAATTTTGTCCCTATTTCTGAACTGAATATTTCATTGTTTACATTCGTAAATTATGTGCGGATTTTAGAAAGTTGCAGATTTCAGGTTTGCGGATTTGAGGGAGTCTACTGTATTTTAAAGTTCATATTATATATTTTTTTATATTTAAAGGATATTTTCTATCTAACTTATGTTTTATAAACTATTTGAGCTTAGCTTTCTTAATGTATTTATTTTCCTTACCTGTTTGTTTTAAATGTTAAGAATTTCCTTGTTTATGTTTATATTCTGTTTGTTTATAGTTTGTTTGATTCAATGAATGAAAGGTATCAAAAGCTTAAAACTCGAGCTACTAATTTTACTGTTACTCAAATAGGTAATTGTAGAACATTTTTTAAGTTCATTTAATTTTCAATGTGTATATTTTTAGTAAATTTTAATCTTGGTTTTTAATTTTTCAAAATTCTTTTTCAGGTATCTCTGCATTTACTAGACATCAAACAAAAAACTGGTATGTCATGAAATGTTAATGAATTTAAAAAATATTTACAATTTTAAGTTGAAAATACCACGTAACTCTGTGGGTTCCTCTTCTCCCCTTTATCTCTGTGTATTTGGAGAATTTTATTTATATATTTTCTGCATTTTCATCTGTAGCATATTTTCATATTCAGGTGTGGGGAAATACATCATTTTACTCATTGTTGGTGAGTAAGATGATTGTAACTTTCTAAATTATTGCAATGTTCTATCCTATATTAAACTTTCCTCTATCATGTATATTTCTGAATTTTATGCAAAATATGAAAATGCATTGAAATAATAGTAATAATTATTTGTGCAGTTACATACAATTTTGTCATAACTATTTTCACCTGCATGTTGCATCTTGCTGATTGGTAAAATTTTCTGAAAATACCCCACTTCTGTTCCTTCCTGAGTAATAAAATAATGCTAATTTCTTAAACATGCCATAAAATTGTAGGAAACTAAACATATTTTAAAAGAAACTGAATCTTTCTCCATCTTACAAAAGCACATGTTACTGCTACTACAAAAATAAAAACAAAATTAATTAGAAAGAGAAGTGGAGGGACAGGGAGAGAAATGAGAAAGAATAACCATTTGGAAAGCAGGGAAAAAGAAGGTAGCATTGGCATAATATGAAGGAGAAGAAAATTACGTATATAGGGTATGGGGGGGGGGGGGGACTAAAAAGTAATAAAAAAATAAAATAAGTAAAACCAAAAAAAAAAAAAAAAAAAAGGAAAATTAAAAAAAAGAAAGAAAGATATAATGAATGTGTGATGATTTGAATTGTGATTCAAATCTCGAAATTGTGATGATAAAAATACTCTTAGATAAGCTAATGCAATAAGTACTGTAAAGTACCAAAAGTAAACCTCACTTTAAACATAAGCGTCCCTCCTATATGCAAATTTTTGCTTTTTTTTTTTTTGAAAAAGTATCATTTATAAGTCCTCCTCTTCAAAAAAGTTACAGCAACAAAGAAGGGTTGGAGGAGAGCTGATAAGTTTGAAGAATGGATACCCAGAGTATGGGGAATTTTGATGTCCATTGTCTACTTTCTTTTGGACCACATGCCAATCCACAAGTAAGCAGAAGCAAAACAATTGCTGGATTCAAATTTGGTTTTAATAGCATCTGGATGCACTCGATTACTAAAACCTGCTGATGTATCTAAGAATAAGCCATTCAAAGCTTGAGGGAGCAAACAATGATACGAATTTATGTGGCAAGCAGAAAGATCACAAGGGCAACCTAACGAAACAATTAAGGCAATAGATTTTTCTGTGGCTATCTAATTATTTTATGTAAGTTTGTTCCATTATTATTATTTTTTTTTATTAATGGAAACCATTTAGCTTATATGAAAGGGCATTAAAAAAATGTTAATCTGGTCAGATTTTATTTTAAAAATTGCATAAATCTTATGAAATTTTATAAATTCCAAATATACATCCTCCCCCCCCCCCCCCCCCCCCCGCACTCCGAATTTTCATATTCCTTTTCACAAAAGTTCCAATTATAAGCCCCTTTAAAATCATTAGGATTTCCTGTCTGCTGAAAGGGGACTTACTTTCAGTACTTTGTGGTTTATATTTTTGTTTTAAAAATGTACTATAAATATACAAGTGTGTCTGTGTACCTTTAAAGACTGCTATGTTGTGAATCATACTTATAACTGATTCTGGTCTAATATTAATCCTTAATAAATTCTTTTTATCCTTTATTACTAAGGATATGTAATTGTAAGAATAAAAGATTAAAGTATTAATAATGGAAACTGCTGTTGTTTTTCGTGTAAATTATTTTCCAAATATAAAAACATTTTCACCATTCTTGATGCAAATTGTTGATTGGTTTGATTATCACTTTTGTGATTTTTTTTCCCTCTTTTCATTACCATGTTAAATAATGCTTACTCTATCTACTAATTCAGTTTGTTTAAACTGCTTTAGAAAACTCTTTTCTAAATTTGATTATTAATTTCATTGAGTTGTGATTTTTAATGTTTAAGTTCATTAATTTAATTAGTACATAAACTCTTTGTAATGTGCTGCTGTTGAAAAAGTTTTTAATAATCTTTTCAGCTATGAAATAAAAACATTTGTCTTTTATATTCGTCCTTATTTATGTGGTGATATTGACAAGCGTTTTATGTGCCAAGTAAGTATCTATTTATTATGAAGATCTTTCTCTTTTGTTTACTTTTATAAATTGTTGCTTTGTCTGTCAAAATTGAATATTTATATTGAAAACTTTAGAGTTTAGTGCTATTATTTCAGCATGAAGACAACCAACCCTCTAAGTTTTCTTTAAAAATAAGCTTGGTTTCTCTAACATTGAATAAATTATATATATACGATAGAAGAATAAGAATGGCAAATATTGGGATATTCCTTACATTGTTATGAAATGATTCTATAATCACTTAATGTTTTTAATAATAACTTTGTATTTTCCTAAAAATAGATAACAGAATAAAAAATTAAATAATAGACTGTATTGATAGAATTTTTTTTAAAATCAAAAACAGAACATTTTGCTTTGTTAAAAATGATTATAATATCAAAAGACAAATCCTCCTTTCCTCTAGAGATATTAAAAATATTTATTCACTGCATACAGAACAAAATCATGCTGCATACATTGAAAAATACATGCGGCCACTTAAAGGTAGTGCTCAACCTGACAACACAAACATAAAGTTATGGGACTCATCGATTGGCAACACAGGACCTCTTCTGCAGCTGCAAAGTCATCCTGTGGTAAGCGCTCCAAAATTGCTGGGTCCACGAAAGGGTTCGAACAGCTAGGATTTTTATATTGACCAGACGCAGCAGATGGAAAGCTGAGAGAAACTTGGCCGAATCTAAGGACATGAGACCTCGCTAAGAAAACATCAGCGATCCAAAAAAGACACCATTTGGTCTAAGATTTTAAAGCTGTGGCCTTAGGACTTCGGACTTCGTACATTTGAACTTTTTAGAAATGGGCCTCAGACAGAGAAAATTGGTCATTAGTTACTTGTGAATCAATTACAAGAACATGATCAATCCAGTAGGCCACAAGGTCAGGTCTTCCACCTCCTACCATTGACACGGAATAGGGGCTCTCGGTGGATAGAGTAGCCATGCTGTTCAAGAGAACTTGCCAGGTAGTTCGACAGAGCATCATGACATTGTATTCTCAGGTCATGAGTTAAGCATTGCTGAGAAACATGATTCAGGGTTTCGGGTACGCGGCAGCCACATAAGCAAAGCTTCTCAGCATTGCATCCACGGGCTGCCCTAGCTCTTGTATAAACAATTGTACCAGACTTGAATCTCAGCAATGTAGTCCCTATTGGACATGACATAAGTCCTGTCATAAAGCCAAGCTGACATGGCAGGGATGGCACTACATTGCTGTTTTCCAATCCCATCACATCAGTTATGCAGGTCTCTCTTAAAGAAGGAATCGACTCTGGCTCTAGATGTTAAGCGATTGCCATCAGGGGCAGTTATGAGCTGAAGGATTCTCTCCCAATCTATGGAAAAACGTCGCAGGACTATTACAGGAACGATCCACCTCATGCAAGTGTGAAAAGCACTTGATGGGACATCATGTGGAAGGTTGAGAACCTCCTGAACAAACCTGAGCACTTCAGTTTGATCTTCTTCTTGTTTCCCACATACAGCTTACCAAGCACAATTTGGGGATAATAGCTCTGCAGGAACATATGGCAGAGGAGGTACATTTTCTGCTGCAGCTTTAAATAAGCAGACTGCAGCGTCTTGAGATCAGAGCCAACTGGAGGTGGTTTGAAAATCCTACCATTTGGGGTCAAAGAGATACTAAGGTAGGTAAAATACTCATCAGAAGCGAGCAGTCTCAGCTGGCAAGATCCCCCACATAAAACCTTGCATCGTAATCATAAATTATTTTCTTTTGCCTCTTGTAGGCAATCCACGAAAAAGTGAAAGACTTTTCACTGTTTATACACAGACCTGTGATGCTTAAAAGATGAAAAAGAATATTTAACAAATCTTGAAGACATCTCTCGTCCTTAGCCAGAAGTAAGAGATCATCAGTGTAAGAAATGTGACAAATTGCAAGAGAGTTTCCCAAAGAACAAAGTAAAAAAACTATAAGGAATAAAGTCAACGAGAGGGGGTCATCAACACGCCTTTTTGGCAAAACAAATCAGGAAAACATGCTATTATAAAACATAAAAGTATGAGCATTACTATATACAAATAAATCAAATATAATTAATAAATGGCTGAGGGACTCCAAAATGCTGCAACACCATATAGATTGCATCAAAAGAGATGGAGTTGAAAGCCTTTCTGAGGTCAATGAATGAGCAGAGCAAGAGTTATGAAAGGTTTTCAAGTTATGGAAAATGGAATCAAGCTGGTCAGTGACACAGGCAATGACGTCCATTGACTGGAAACTAAACTGCTGATCAGATATTGGAATAATATTTATAAGTCGACCATTTAATATTTTATCAAATTGTCTCAGAAAGGCTATGCAATAAAGATTAGACATAATTTCTCTGAAGAGTTTGTATTCTCAGCCTTTGGAAGGAAAATGGTTTTGGAATTAAGGAAGAGTTGGGGAACCCATCCCAACCTGATACATAAAGTGTACACCTTGGCAAGAGCTTGAACAGGGTTACAGCACAGACAAGCCACACTGATCCCATTGAGCGGTAAAGTGGATTTAAGAGATGGAAAGGAGTTAAAAGCTTCTTTTACAGTTACAACATTTACAAAAAACAGAAGATCTGCAAAGGACTTAAAATTGAATTGATTGAAAAAATTGAATTAATTTGAAAACACCTTATTCGTTGAAAAAAAAATTACACTTTATTCTTTCTGCAAACCAGAATAATCGTTCGTTTTGGATTTTTATTACATACAACTCAGATGCAACAATTTAAATGAATGTCTGACCCGCAAGATCATATGGGTTGGGTCTTAAAGAGGGCTATGAGACCACAGGGGTCCTCGTCAATGATAGGGAGAACAACAACAGAATGGGTTGCAAAATCATGAACTAAGTTTGTAGTCAGGATCAACTGGTCAGGGATGTTACTACTAGTGATCATTTTGGTTTTAATTTTCCAGATCAACATTTTGTATTGCTCAGTTTTGCACTTCTCTTTAATGGATTCAATGATCCTGTTGGGAATCAACTTCACCAGCTCTTTATTTATAAAATGCTTGCCCTCGTCCACAAGCTGGATCTCTAATCGAGTCATATCTTCTCCCTTTAAATCCGTCCACCAATGGTGTGTAGACGCGTCTACTTTTTCCTTCTCACCATGAAAATAAGTTTCCGGGTGAACCTGGTGAAGATGGCTTCGAAACTCCTTAGTGCACGAAGTGCACTTGACAATGGCACCAGCCTGTGCCCCCAAACTTCCAGTTCCACAAGAACTTGGCAAGCCAATGGAATTACCATCGGTTCTTTTTTCCAATTTTTTTACTCATAGCATTGTCAAGCAGCAGTGCCGTGCCAACTTGCTAAGCCAGGAGAATGTAGAGGTCTCTTGCCTGGATTCTGCATGTGCAAATGATGAGATGGGCATGATCAAACTTGCTACATCCCAACGAGACCAACTTAAGACATCAAATTCCAGCCCCCACCCTTCTAAAGTAATAGCATTATATATGTAGAGCCCCTAAATTAAAAATATACATTTTGAAAAACTGTTTTTTTGCATATATATATGTATATATAAAGAGAAAAAAAATTTAATTATTTTATCACTAGTTGAAATATAATTAATTTTTTAAAAGTAGTTAATTTAAAAGAAAATTATTATATATGCTTTCAAGGTTATTATTCTCTCATTTAGCTTTATATTGCATGTATGCTATGAAAATACCATTTTAAACAAAATCAAATGAAACAGTTATCTATAAGCAGCTATTTAGTATTTTTATTTATAAAGTTTTTTATGTTGATAAAATTATTTTATGTTGATTATGGAAATTCAATAAAATTGCTTTATTTATTATTATTAAAAAAAAAAATGGTAAAACTTGCCAAAATCTATATGATTATTTAGAAACGTAAAACCCATTTTTTATTTTTTAATCATTAAAATAAAATATCCTATCACAGAATGTCTTTAATTCAGTAAAAATGTATTTTGAAATTACTTTTATAAATCTTTTCTAGAAATAAAAATCATATATTAGTTATTTTGCCTTTTGCAGTATCTCATGTCTCATTATTTTATCTATATTTTGCAGGCATCATGTATAGATTTCCTGTGCAGATATGATTTTGATTTTAACAAGGTATCTGTATATAATTTTTCATATATTGATGAATTGTTTATAATTATATAGTGTATGCATTGTTTATAAAATGTGTTATGTTCATCTTATATTTATCTACATGCTGTTAAACCTTATTTATTTTATTGTAAGAAAAAGATGTTTATACAGTGAAACCTCCAAATAAGGGACACCTATGGGACCGGAACTTTTGTCCCTTAAATAGAGGTGTCCCTTATTCAGAGTTTCTTATACAGTGAAACCTCCAAGTAAGGGACATCTGTGAGACCGCAGCTTTTGTCCCTTAAATAGAGGTGTCCCTTATTCGGAGTGTCCCTTATTTGGAGGTTTCACTGTATATGTTTTTTAGTTAATGTATATATCTGTTTTATAAAACTTTTGAATTATAAATTTAATACCACCTTCAATTATGATTATAATGAGTGCACAATCTTGCCACATGAATTGTACACTCTCGAATCTAGAATTTTCTGATTTTTGAAATGAAACATTACTTTAAATTTTGTTTCAATTCTTTTTTTTGAATTTAATTCACAAATGTTTGACATAAATTGTAATATTTTTTTATTTATTGGGATGATTGAGGTGAATCCTTTACTAGGCTACACAAATTGCATTTTGTTGTGCACTTTGCATAAAAACTTTTCAGCACTATGACTTGAAATTAAACATAAAAATAAATTATGATCTATAGATTTTACAATTTTTTTTTTTTTTTTTTTTTTTTTTTTAACAGAATAATCTTAAAAAATAATTTATTATTTTGATTAATTTATTTTACATATTTTTCCATTATGGATGCATTTTTGCAAATAAAAAAATGAAACAAGTATATTTTCAGAAGAAAAAATTAATTGTGGAGTTAGTAATTATAGATAGAATCATGATTAATTAAATAAATAAAATATATTTTCATTATTCTGCCACAGTATCGCAAAAACTGTTTTTTAAATTTTATTAAGGAAAGAAATTTTTTTGGACTGATAGAAATAAAACATGATCTGTAGATTTGACAATATTATTTTCTTATCAAATGATTTAAAAATATATATATATATATATTATTTTGTTGAATATAATTTTCCATTATGCTGATTCATTTTTGTAAACAATAATGAAACCTGTATTATTTCTTCCAGCAAATAAAAATCACTGAGTCGGTAATTATTTGAGAGGAAACTATCTATTTTAATAGAATACTTTTTTAAGTTTAATTGGAAATGACCTATATTTTGGTACTCATTCCTTTTAATCATATAATAGTTTCACGATTTCTTTTAGGAAATTTTTAAAATACCTTTTTTATGAAAATCATAGCATATTTTCAGTGAATTAAAATTTGTGAAAATTCAATTATTTACATTCATTTATGAAAGTAATTTTCAGTGTTAAGAATTCAAATAAACAATTTATTCTTGTTATGTAAAATAATTTACACAGACAACACTTATACATTTTAAAACAATTAATTTTTTTTTTTTTGTAAAGTGGCAAAAAGAATTTTAAACAATTAAAATTAATTAATATTTGGTGAAATTTTGCTTTGAAAATATTTAGTTTTATTCCTGTCTTATATCATAAATAAAAAATTCCAAGGAAACTTTTAATTATTTTTCTGAATTTACATTTTTAAAATTAAAATGCACTAAAACATAAAATAACATTTTTGCTTTATAAAGATGCAAAAATAATGTAAAAAAATTTAATTGCTTTCAAATATTTAACTTATGAAATAACGCTTCATGAATACAAACAAAGCATGGCTTTTGCTTGTTACTATGATGAATTTGTTAATTTATAAAAGGTATACTGTAAGCAACAACAATTTTTGAGCAAAAAAGATAAACTGATAAAAAAAAAAAAAAAAAAAAGAATTAAAAAAATCTGACACTTTTAAATTGATATTTGACATCTAGATTATGGCAACACATACCATTTATCCGAGCACCATTTTCAGAATAATAATAATAAATAGTGAAGATTTATTAAATTAATTTTAAAAGCTAAATGAAATTAAAAGTATTAAAAGGGTATTTTCACTGTCTTAGATGACAAATCAATAAGATATGCCAGGAAAAATAATTTTATTGATACTTGTCTTGTGCATTGCTCTTTTGGTACTTTTCTACTTTTTGTGCTCAGCAGTATCGTTTAAATTCTATTTTTCCCTTTTGCTGCTGTATCTCAGTTAGTGCTTTATATGCCTTTTTTATAATTTATTTATGCATTATTACACATATTTTATTACTGACACAGTTTTCACTTATGATTTAGTTAGACACAAAATTTACCTTAAATTAAAAACAAGCCCTTTCATATAAAAAATGTGTGTAATGCAGTAATTTTAAAGGCATATTTAATTACTAATGTGGAATTTATTAGAATTAAACATTATTTTTATAGGGAGGATTTGAGTGATGATCAGTGTAATTGAAATTGAATTTCATGGTTTAATAGTTATTGTTGATTAAAATAAAAGGAGAAAAAAAGAATTGAATTATAATTGAAACATTACCCTTTAACCTCCCAAAAGTACTTGCAATATGAAAACAGCATCTAACACAATAATTTTACATCTGTTATCATGCAAATCATACATGCAATCATATTAAGCATAGAAATAGGCTGACCTGCTTTTTTTCTTACATGGTAACCACTTGGAGTTTCATGCTGAGGTCATTTGCATTTTTGTGTTATCAAGATTCACATTAAGAACAATACTAAATAAATAAATAAAAGAGGCATTTTAAGCTTCCAATCAAAATTTTAAGAGGGATGTTCAAAATATGGAGTTATTTTAAGCAGGATCCTTAATAATATTGGAAAAATTGAAAAATTTTATAGCATAGCACAAATGTAGGTTGTATTTCTCTTTTAGGGCTAATTAAAAAAATATATTTTAGGCATTTTTTTTTCTGATCACATTTATTGTTATCACTTTTGCCTATTTTTTGTCCAATTGAATATCTATTTAAGGATGATAATATCAAACTAAAAAAACTCAGAAGAGAATTTCAATAAAACAATTTAAACTTTCGAGATTAATTTATTTTGTTAATCAGTGTAATGTAACCATTTAGAAACATTGATCTCATACTATCTTTTTTCTACATCAAAGAGTAATTTCATATTCCAAATTACAATACTATTCTCCGCTTAATAAAAAGTTAAAATTCCAGTGTTAAATTCCCTTGCTTAAATAACTAAAATCCATATTTAAAAAGTATAAATAAATGTACCACTTCTGCTTTTAGGTGCATTACAAGTCCATTAAAACTTAAAAAGTTTTCTGTTGAATGTACTCGGCCACCATCAGTTGTGAAATTGGATGACTTACAGTGTTTCACCATTGATGACAGCTGAAAATATTTTTGGTTTTAATAGATTTTTAATGAATTTTAAATGTTTGTATGTACCAGAACTCAAAATGAAAAATCCCAAAAACTGGAACAATATTTAAAAATTGTTGTTGACTAATTTTTTTTAATGCAGACAAATTTATATCCAACCATGCAAAAACAATTTTAAAAATGCATTCAAGATTCTAAATAATAAAAAGAAAAGTTACAACGAGCACAATAAGCTATATATGTAAAACTGTAATAATATGTTTTCATAATCGTACAAACTTAGATGATATTTACCTTAATTTCACGAACCAAAACAGTAGTTGTCATAATTCACAAAACAAAATATTGTTTAGTTTTACATTCTTTATTTTATCCCTCTTATATATGTACCTGTAAACAATTAAATTTAAAGATGAGGGTTCAAAGAACCAAGAACTGTGACCAGAGCTCTATTGTACTAACCTTAGAAAGTAGTCTTATAAAAGGGCGGCCGGCAGCTGAAGCCAAATTTGACAGACATCTCAAAGGAATGTCCCATGGCTCAATTAAATGGCAATCAAAGTATTCAAACCTGTGAGCAGAAAACCTGTTGCATGTGCAAAGAACATGCCCAGCTGTGTTTTCCTTATAAAGGCAACCCTACATGATGAGTCATTCTTTATGCTTATAGCAATAAGATACTTCAAAGATCAATGCCCTGTCAAAGGACTAATGGCTTTCCTATTCAGCATTAAAAGCTTCTTATGCCTAATACTAGGGCAAGCATGGTTAAATTCTTTTGCTTGTTGCTGTCCTTTAATGTTACTATAGTCTACCTATTGCTTCTTTCTAATAATTTTAAAGACAAATTACATGATTACTTTTAATTACTTGAGATCCAAATAGGTGGCTCAGGACCAACAAAATATATACATACTTGTATACAGTAGTGATACATTATTTGTACTTTTTTTCTTCAGATTTTAGTTATTATCCACTCATTTATTTCCTCTGCTAATTAAGGAATATGGGCAATCTTTTTACATATTAAATTGTGAAGATTCTGTTGGAAAAAAAATGATAGTTATATAGAAAATTCATTAAACAGAATTTTTTAAATAAAATTTACTTATAAGGAAAATTTTTTTAAATATTTCTTGCAATGTAATTTAGTTTTAGTTAATAAAACAGGTCAATCAAAGTCATTCTATAAATATATGTGAAAAAAATATTTATATGATTTTTCTATTTTGAAATTTCATGCCCAGAATTTAAATATTTGTATATTAAAACTTGCATGCTTTAGGTTTTTAAAGAAGGCATACCTTTTATAAATGAAGTTGAAGAAAAACAATTGTCTGAGGGCTTGGAAAATGAAACTTTAAATTGCCCTCATGATTTGTAAGTTATTTTCAACCTTTATATAATCTGTGTCTTCTAAATTAATGCATTATTTTATTTTTAGAACTATTTTGTTGTTATTTTTACAAAGCACTTCTTTAGTTTAAGATTTTTACTTCAAATATGTTTAAAAAAACTATTCATTGAATGTTTTACTTTAGGAATGTAATTCATTAATTACTATATTTTTTCATTAGTGCAATTTCTGTCCAACAAATTAAAAACCATTAGTCTAAAACATGTACTGCCATGTAACAATAACAATCTAAAAATAAAACAAAACATTGTCAAAACTAATAAATTTACCTTAAGCATATTTACAATTATAAAAAAGTATTTTTTAATTTCCAAATGCAAAATATTCTTGGAAATTTGAAGTATCACTTGCTTTTTATCTTTGTAGTGATTGCACTTATGCTTCATTTAACAAAGAAATACTATTTACATGTTTTTTAAATTAACTATTTATTTTAAACATGATTTTATTTTTAAGAAATTATTTTTCAGTTTCACTGTGCCACTATGAAGCTATACTGAGTTCAAAAGGGCAAGTTGAGAATTTTTATATGTAATGTTAAGTTTGTAAATCTTAACAAAAACAACACTCGAGTAGTTTATCTTAGTTAAAATGTTTTTATGGAATTTGAGATAATTTTTCAGTATTGCATCACTGTATACTTTCATAAATTTCAGGAAAAAAAAAATATTTGAAGTAATATATTTTTTTTTCCATTTTTGAAAATTCATAAGTTCTGTTTGTGGGTAATAAGATTAGAAATTATGGATTTTGTAATATTCAGTAAGTGACTATTAAAATATATATTTAAAAAAATGAAATGAAAATAAATATATATAGTTGCACAACATCTATTATACATTATTAGTTAATTTATTAAACAGCCAACAAAAAAAAAAAAAAAAAAAAAAAAACCTTGCATTTAAACAAGTATTTAAAATATGCAGAATGTATTGTCTGTATGCTGCTAAAATTATATTAATTATATTTATTATTTATATTTTCTGAATGACATAGTGTAACTTAAACTACAATAAACTATTATAATAAACACATTTGAATAGTGTAACTTGTATTGTCCTTTAAATAAGTTAATAAAATACATGTATATATGAGCTCTAAAAAGATTTAAAGCTTGTTTTGCATTTTTAATTATGAATTTTTCTAATATGTGTGAGAGTAATAATGGAATTAATAATGAATTTAATGAGACATATCTGATTACAAAATATATATTTTTATGTGTAAATGAAAAATAAAAGTTTAGTTATTATTAATAGTTTGCATTAAAAAATCCTTATAAGGAGTGCTAAAAAAGGCATTATGGAAAAGGAAACTGAACTACTTTATATAGTAAATTATGCAAAATAATTGCATTTATGCTTATCATTTAATTTTATTGTTTTTGAGATGTCATTATTCTTAAAATATCAAATTTAACTTTGCAGTTCTATATAAGTTCTTTGACATAAGTTTTCCATGAATCTCCTTATACAGATTTGGATAATCTCAATTCTCTAATCTGCCAAAATTGTTTTAATATGATTATTTTGTGTACATTTTTTGAGTTTCAAGTTATACATATGCACGTACAAATCTGTTTCAAATGTGTGGTACATACACAAAAGAATTTTTTTGTTTTGTTTAAATGATTGTTTAATAATTATTGTTTCATGCAAAAACCTTTTTATAAATTCATTTTAACAATTTTTATGAAAACAGTTTTAGCAGAGAGGATGATATGTTAATTAATGATGTATTACTGAAACCTTTGAAAAATATAGAAGAAAATAATAAAGGCCAAAGAAGAGGAAGACTTTCTGTTGATAAAGACAAAAAAGTTGAGCTTGACAAAGATAAATGTAAGTATGACTTAATAAACTTATAGCTATGTCAAGTCCTCATGTCTTGGCAGGATACACTTAATTTTCAGTTGCTTTACTCTTTATTTCCTCAATTTTACTAATATAATTTCTGTTTTTTATTTTTAATATCAAACTCAATTATTTTGTCTCATGTAATTGATTGCTGGTATTTGTGATGTGATATATCAACTTTAAATCAAAAGAATTTGATGAGAATCTCTAAAACTTAGGGAAGGTTAATGATTATCAGGAAATTCTACTTCTATTCTTAAATAAAACAAACTTGCTATTAAATTTAGCATTTTCTATTATAAGATGTAATTTCATATAGGATCTTTTTAAATTATTCACATAAATTAGATTGAGCAATGTTATCTATATGAGATGAATTAATTCAGGATGTGTACAGAGTCTGAAAATCGGTCTATTATGAAAAAATCAGGGTGGTTTATCAATTGAAAAAAATCGGGGAACTTTATAAAAATACTTGAAAATCAGGGAAATTTGTCTGCATGCAAAAATATTTGCGTTTTGATCTTGCCAACGAGATTGATTTGTCGATTTTATATACCATATTTTTTCACATATTGATTAGTCTTTCCTATTATTTTTAAAAAGATGCACATGGCATTAGTTTTTATATTTAACACAAATTTAGGTGATCAGATGTCCTTATTTTCCATAGTGTTTATATTGAAGGCAATTTTCTCATTTTTAAAACTTTAACTAATACATTAGCATAGCCTGACCTGGCAGCCAGTTTAATAAAATTAGCTATCCCATCAAATGTAAATAAGTCTTAGAATGAAATATTTTTCAGAAAATGAGGAAATTTTTTGATCTCTATATTTATTGGCCACTATATGAACTTGCTGGACTTAATTTTAAATTTGGATTTATAAAACCTTCAACCAATACTTAATGAATATTAGACAATTTTTATGATTTATTCTATTTTTTCCTAAATGAGATATTAGCAAACTGTATAAGTGTATCATACGAGAAATCAACATACATGAAAAAATATAGTATCTGTGTTGTTAACCTTCCCACCTTCGCGACCTGATATATCCATTCACTAGGTTGCAGGTTTCACTGCAATTGAAGCTTTATTTAAATTAATATAATCCTACAAATATAATCCAGTTTTAAGGAATTAAGTTATGATTGATACTTTCAAGGCTTATAAGCATATACATAACAAAAAAATTATACCATGCTAGAAAATCTCTCTTTTATTAGCATTTAAAATAAATTACAGAGAAAACAACATTACGATTTTGCCCTTTTGCTCGGCGGTTGGGAGGTCAATAATGGAAATCAGGGAAGTTTGATAAAGAAAGAGAAATCAGAGAAATATCAGAAAACTTTTTTTTAATCAATTTCTGTATGCACCTTGTAATTACTCATGATGATAGTTATACAATATGAAACCATTTAACTGAAAAACCAGAATGATATTTCCAATTGACAGATTTCAGAATTTTCCCTGAAAAGAGTGGCACACAGTGTCAATTTGACTTGTGCAGGGCTTGAAAAATTACAAATTGCATGGTGTAATTTGATGATCATCCAGGAAATTTAAATGTAAGTATATTTGGTTACTATTGGATGTTTTGATTTGTATGCTGAGGAAATAAAGATATTTTTATTTACAAAGTACTTCCATATATCGCTTTCTGTCAAACTTTTGATTAGTCTTGTTTTGATCTTATTCTTTATCTGAATAATATAATAATTAATTTGAAGTCAAATCAATATCACAACCACATATATTCTACAAATCTGAATACATGGATGTTGCTTTAATGCCAAACCACTTATTTAGAATACATCTGACCTCAATCATTCTGGATAAAAGGTTCTGTACTGTATTATAGCTAACATGAAGTCCTGTTGTCTTTATATTTAACAATCCCAGATGTTTAAATTTTTTGCACATGTGAGTAATCACACGAAGAAAAAATTAGTGATATTTTGCAGGTTGATTAAAACTCACTCTGGCATATAACGCATACTTATGATTTGAGAATATATTTCTTTATTTTTAGGTATGTTTCCCATGTTAAGATATGCATGAATTATTATTATTATTTTAAAAATAAATAATGCAAGAGTTGTGTAGTGCTAGATTCTAGTGTGAACCGTGCCTGTGTTTATTTTTCTTATACATTTGAATTTATTATTTTTTAATGGATAATCATATTTCCTTCTTTTTCAGTATATCCTGCATATTTCCAGATAATCCAGATCAAAAGAAAATATCCTTCCCTATGTGCTTATGAAGAAAACGGAAAAGTAATTTCAAGATTTTTTTTTTTTCAATTAATAAATAAATATTATAGCATTTTGTTGTAATAAAATTATAGACTCTAATGCAAGGGTCTGTAACTTTTTTTGGCTGCAAGTCACAATCAAACAAAATGTGCCCATTAAGAGCTTTCATGTTAGTTATATTTTCATTTCAAAACGGTCTCTTTTGGTGAACGATAAGATACTTTTATTGAGAAAAAAAAAATTAACTTTTAACAATTACAATTTTTAAACTTTAAGCATAAAAATTATGTTTATTATAAAAAGAAACATAGTTAAAAGAATTTTACTTTTCTCTTCTCTTTTTTCAATGTCTCTCCTGGTGCTGAATTTATGATGTCAATTTATTCAAGTTTAACTTATAGTTAGTTGCCTTAAGACAAATTACAAGCATCTGAATTTTTGGTAGTTAAGTTGCTCCTACTTAAAATAAATTTCATGTGTGAAAATATTTACAATCTTTCACTGCTTTTGTGGATATTGTCAATATTTTGATGTTTTACAAATGTTGACAAAAAAAAAAAAAAAAAAAAAAAAAAAAAAAAACAAGATTTTAATGTTTCATTTTGTTTACATTGAGTCTATTATAGCAGTTAAATGTATAGAAGATAAAGTTTTTTTTTAATACAATTACATAATCAAGTATTATGTAATTAAAAAGCTGTAATAATCAAGTGTTACAGCTTTTTAAATTTCTTTGTTTCTTCTAATTACAATTTCTAAAATCCTATATATTGTCTTATTAAACACTTGAAAGTGTTTAATTCACAGCCATTTTTCTGCTACTACTGCATACCATGCAATGTGTAGACTATCCACCAGAAATTACACAATACGGAATATATGTGGACTTTTGTGGGTAAGTTTGAATGCTTATGGATATTTTGAAAATCGATCCTCCCCAATACAGCCTTGTATTGAGACAGGTAATATGATTTTCATTTAACCCGATCTGTTGGTTCAATTGGCTCTATTTTTTTTTTTTTTTTGCTGTGGATTTGATTATATTTTTTTTTAAACTGCAGATCAGGTTTATTTAATTTTTTAGATTTCAAGTTGCATTTTAAATCTTGCAGATTGGGTTTGTGTATGTTTGATTTTTCAGTGTCAGATTATTATATCATAAAAAGATGTGCTTAAAAATTTTAATTCATTAGAAAATACCTTAGAAATTTGGAAAATCACAATTGCATAATTACTCTGGAACATTGGTTTTTTTTTCTACTCATAAAAAAAAGAAAAAAAATTGAATTTTTGTTCCATATATATAAATTTTGCAACCTAAGTCACCTTTTTGAGAAACTATAGATTAAATTTGTAAATACTTAGTTATTGGAAAGACAAATTAAGTTAATGTATCTAAGTTTTAATCTAATACTTATGCCTAATATTTATTACTAAGTGTACAGTTTTAACCAACAAATGTAATATTTTTAAGTTTTATGATAAATTGTCAATTATTGAGTAACCACAATTTTTCACTGCCTATGTGAATATTGTCAATCTTTTGATGTTTTACAGATCTTGATTCTGTTTCTTGAATAAAATCTTGCTTCTTGAATATAAGTTGACCCTTATCGGAAAACTTTACGTATCAGACTTTACTCATTACTTTGAAGCAGATTATTTTTCTAAAATTTCTTTCCCAACTTCTATGCAAGTATATACAGTACATATTATTCTGAGATCAATTTAGTGGAACACAGCAGATAGATCTTTTCATTTGTCGAAAAAAAAAAAAAATTATATCTCAGAGAATCATGTAATTCATTGTTAAAAACAGAATCAATTGTCTATTTTTCTGCAAAATTTCCTTCAATCCTAGGTCACCAGATTGGACATATTCTGCAACCTTGAGACATAGTAAGTCTTTCATACTTTTCATCCTTAAATAGAAAAAAAAACTCTAAATTTAAGGAGAAAATATTTTGTTTCTCTTTTTAAAATAATACAAAACATTGTTAAGCATGCCACAATAACAAATCTCAAACAACTATTGGTAAAAAAATTGTAAAAACTCATTACATTAGAATGTTTGATGTAATTGGTCATTCTATAAAATGGAAAAAGTACTGATGCTTGAATGGTTACATGTATCAGACTTTACTTTTTTGATTTGTCACTATAGTAAGAAAGACTTATCATGGACTGATGTTACATTGATCATTGATTGTAAATGTATTGTAAAGTTTATTTTTATTTATGGAAATTATAAATCCATTCTCACATGTAAATTCCAATGTAATATCACCCTGCCTTGAAAGCTCTGTAGATCTGCTCTTGTTACATATCATGAATAATAATTGTATTGAAAACATTTATAAATAATTTGCACATTTTAAATTTTATTTTAATGTACATCTTTGTAAATGTAAAAAAGCATTAATTAAAAAAATTGCTGATTAATTGAGTCACATTCTGTACATTTTTAAATAAGAAAATAGTATTTAAGCTCAGTTTTTTTGCAATTATCCTCTTTATTTATATGGAGCATTCTTTTAGATTATCGTGAAACATGCTGTTGGTAAATTAAAAGGACTCTCTCTAGATTCAGAAAAGAAAAAGTAAGTATTTAATTTTGAATTGTATTTTCCCTCTGTAATTTTATATTTGCATTCTCATGATTTGATATTTAATAATTTTATTCTTAAATATTTTTTAGAGCTCTCAATTATTTTTTGGGATTTACAAAAGTTTTTAGATTTCTCAGAGATTATCAAAAGGTACTGATTGTTTTATATTATATTCATTAGCTTAAGATTTTAGTTTATAAAAATTATGTTTATATGATTTTTTTTTAATTTCTGTAAAATAATTTCTTAAAGAAATATTATACTTTATAATAATATTTAATTTTTAAAATCCTAATTTTTTGTTTAAAAAACTTACTATGATATATTCAAATATATCAATACATTATATGAAAAAATATATAGAGACATCTTGCATGTGACAACACATGCTTCATCTGGTGCCCAAACTTAAGGCAAAGGTGGTGTTTACCCATTTGAAAACATAGTGATTTGCACTTCATTTTTTAAATACTTAGAAAAAAGAACACAAGAATAATAAAAATCAAAATTAAATAGAAAGACCACACGTACTTTAAATGGCAAATAGGGAGTTATGACATTCTGTGTGGATTCCAGATGTGCATCAGATTAGAGCATCACTCATTGCTATGATGTCAATGCAAGGGGTCTATATGTGTCAAGAATACAATATGAAACACTTTCTAACACATTCAGAATATTTTAACCGAACATCATCATTTAATAAGGTGAAATGTCTAAGTAAAGAATTTGAAAAATACACAACACATTTCAAAACACAATTTCAGTTTCTTACCATCTATAGTCAGAAATTTATCTTAGTTCTAATGCACAGCCCTGTACAAACATCAGTGTAGATTTGTATATATACTATGTAGTATGATAAAATTTAGTTTGGCTCAAGTCACCTGAACCACATGGACCATAATGTAATGGAATTCTATTGAGTGCTCTTGTAAACTATAAATACTATATATTTTATTTTAAATATAGAACATGCCATGATTAATCTGAATAACATATATAAATTACATGGGAATCCAAGAATATTTACATGAGTTAGAGAATGGACAGATAGACAGAGATAGCCAGACAAACTGAAATCATAAATACTTTTTCAACTATATTGGAAGTATTAAAAAGAAACATTCTTCATCATGAAATATACAAACCTAGATTCATCTTCTTTTTTGCTTTCTTATTTTTTTAAACTTATATATAAAAAAAAAAATAAGTTACTTTTCTATGCAAATATTTCAATTTGTATTTGTATCAGCATAATGAGATTAAATTGGGACTAAAGACAAACATCATATTTTCAATTCTGAGCAAATTGTTAGAATTTTTTTGTGTTCTGTCTTTCTGTTCATTACAACAATATATATATACACATATATATAAATATACATATATATATATATATTTTTATACTATCTAAAAAATGTCTTATGCAAGAGTCACTCTGAAATTTTTGAAGTATAGCTAAATAATTCAAGTTAAACTTACTGACTCTTAGGAACATTCAGAGTAGTTCCTCTAAGATCAATGCATTTTTTAGGCGAATTTTCCAAAGATTAAATGCCTCAAGCCATCCACTGCTTGGAATAGATGAAAAATATTCTTTTATAGCCTCATCAGTCTTATCATTTGAAAGAAAATGGCACCCACATAAAAAAATTTTTAGATTGAAAGATAATCAAAAATCATATTTTACAAGATCAAGAGAATAGGGTAAATATTCTATCACTTTGATTTTTTTTTTTTTTTTTTGTTCAAGAAATTTGACTGTAATCATTGCTTAAATGAGAAGATACATTGTCATGATGAAGCACAAACCTAAAATCTCGAAGAATTTCTGGAAGACTCTTAGTGGTGTACCAATTAGCTGTAACTGTTTTCTGTACCTCTAGTTTAATGGCTTTGATTAAACCTGTACTTTTGAAGAACACAACATACATTACTTTTTTCATTACTCATTGTTTTTATTACCATTGTTGATTTGAAATCATCTTCAAAAACACACACTTTACTTTCTTGAAGTGTTGGAACATCAGAAAAAGTATGTACATCTCAATACCAGTTATGATTTGAGCAGTAATACAGTGGGCACTATCATTAAGTAATTTTAGGATATTTTTTACTGATTCTTACATGCTCCGCTTTTTAGTGTTTTGTTAAATTATGGAGGACCAAAGGATAAACTGATTTTTTCATATGCAATTATTTATAAATAATTTTATTCATAGCTGTTCTTTCTACATCATTTTGTATATACAGCCATTATTATCAATTAATATTTTTTGTATGGCCAGTACATTTTCTGAAACTGTGCTTTACAATGATCTTCCTGTGTGTTCTTCATCCAGAAATGAATTTCGACCTCATCTGTGTTCTGTAAATCATCTGAATACAGTGACACAAGATGGCGCTTCGTTTCTATATGCTAGTTATAGACATTAAAGACATTCTTCTTGATTTAGCCCTACTTTCAAATCATAGAAAATCGTAGTTCGAAAATACTCTTGCATCAGTTCCATTTTCTCTTATTTCAAAATTAATTCTATTGTAGTCATATTGCAATTGTTGCCACAAATTATCATCTGCTGACATAAAATGGTTCAAATTTACAAATCTGACCAGTACTTTTTTTTTTTTTGACATATATATTGTTTGCTTCTGTCTCAAAAATTTCAGAATTACCCTCATATTTTTATGCTGCTACATTTTTGTATAATGGACCCATAGCTGCAGTTATCGCTGTCTTTTCGAAAAATCATTTATACTTTTAGGGTTGTAACCTAATCATGCACTTTCTTATGTTGGTACTTTTATTAAATAATTTATTCTTCATTTATGTATGTAGTTTTAAATTGATCTACTAAAAAGTTAGCTATATGCATTAAATTTTATTTATTATTATATTGTTTATCATAGATTTCCAATTGTACATTTATTCTATTATTATATAAATATTACAATTTATGTAAATTATGAGTAATCAATTATTTAAGTTATTCTACTGAATTATTAATGCTTTTATTTTATTTTATTATTATTATTTTTTGTATAATAAAAATTTATTCCTTTTAATATTACAGCCAATAGTTGGACATAATCTTCTTATGGATTTGCTCTTATGTTTTCACAATTTCCAACAACCTCTTCCAGGTAGTATCTAATTCTATAAATGCGTTACTAATATTTAACTTTGTAAGTTTTTTAATTATATAATTTTTCTCTGCTCTTCTGAAACACAACTTTAATCTGTACTAGACATCAGCATCATATTATATATATTTATACAGTCGAGTCTCTTTATAATGAAATCTATTGTTCCAGTAAAAAATTCGTTATATAGAGAAATTTGTTGTATAGAGAATGATGTTAAAATTCTTATTTAATGTATAAATTTTAAACAAATATTATTTTTATTTAATCAAGTAAGTTTAATCAAGAATTTTAAATGTTTAACATTAAAAAAAAAAAAGAAAAAAAAGACATTTATTTGAAAGTTTAATGAAAATCAAATA
Source organism: Maratus speculifer (assembly GCA_964019185.1). Classification (NCBI taxonomy): domain Eukaryota; kingdom Metazoa; phylum Arthropoda; class Arachnida; order Araneae; family Salticidae; genus Maratus; species Maratus speculifer. Next base: position 253,249,861 of record OZ025298.1, read on the forward strand.
AAGAAACTTGCATTAATTATAGACGAAGAAATCTGTAATTTTTTGTAGTTTCGATTTCAAAATGTTCACACTCTCAAAAAAAAATTTCAAATTTTAGCAAGGAATGAAAAATTGTATAGGGAACATTTTCTTCCATTTAAAGCCCTCTCCTAATAAGATCAAAAGAACTCATCATTTCACTGTGTGATTTTTTTTCTCTTGTAGATTTTTGTTCTTATGCTCATTGCCACACTCATCATCATTGTTCATGACTCTGCTTAAAATATCCGTATGAGTAGTATCCTGAGATTGTCATCCATTTCTAAAAAATCAGAGAGAGCAACATTGTCTTCAACATCTCTGCATTTTTTAATTAATTTTCATTTCTCTTTTAAGTCTTTTTCCTCCTCAGAATCCACATTTTCCTCTAGTATACAAAATCTGGCTTTTTTGAAGCAATTGTAAATTGTTTCTTCTTCAATTATCCCCATTGATCCCTCTCTTATGTGTGTAACAATGGAATTGACACTGTTTTGAGAAGGATGTTGAAAGATGTGTGGGAGGGGGGCTGGGAATGAAATTGTTGGATTTAAAGAAGGAGTTTCAAGGAGAAAAGTAAAATAAAAAATTCCGCACTAAACAATAAATCAGGAATAAGTGATGGAAAATTGATTCCATGTGATTTTGAAGCTTTTTTAAAACTGAATAAATCAAGAACATTTTGTGAAAATATTCGTTATATGAAGATCGATATTTTGCTATATAGAGACTGTTTTTAATGTAATCATGGGAAAAGGGGACCGTTCCTACAAAAAATTCATTATACAGAGAATTTCGATGTATGGAGTTTCGTTATAGAGAGACTCGACTGTGTATATAATTTTTTGTTAGCTATTTGTTTTTCAATGTGTCTGAGATAATTTCTAAAACATAAACATGGGCATAATACATTTTAAAGTCCATTTGTTAAGTAGACCTCTAAATACAAAATCTAGTAAAAATGTAACAATGATGGCCAGTGTTGAATTTGGACACTTTTCTCTGGAAGGGATTTCTTTGCCTCTGGATGGGGGATGTCTCCATTTAATAATATCCTTATTTTATGACTTATCTGAGATTTTTAAAAAATATTTTATTTTCGCATGCAAGTTTTAAGTAAATTAAAGAAAATGTAAAATAGGTTTTTGCAAATGTATTTATTAACATTTGAATTAAAAGTTAAAAATTATTATATGTCATGCATGCCAGTCAATAATAATAACAAACACTTGTATTAAGCTTTTTTTTTAAAATGATGCGTTAAATGTTATTATCATTTGTGATGAGTAGTTACATAATTTTCCTTTTGTATTTACAAAATGTTCTGTAAGTGTAAGAGTTTTTAATGTTACTTTATTATTTAAATATGTATTTAAAAGTTTTAAATAATTTTACTATTTGGAGGTAGATATTGATTATTTTACTATTAATTTTTAATAGTTTAAAATTTAGTTTAAATTAGTGTTAATTTTTGGCTTATTATACGTAATGGTTACCATCTATGCCAAAAGTTCAAGTAAAATTTTAAGATACTTTTACTTTGTAAATTTGCTTTGCTTCTTTTTATAAGCAGAAGTAAATATTGAATTGTAATAACAACAGCAACAACAACAACAACAAAAAGTGATGTAATAGTCAACCATTTTTCTGTTTTAAAAAAGCAATAGTGAAGAAGACAAGTAGTAATTTTCCTTCTAAACAGTGAACTAATTTTAAATTTGATAATGTTTAAACAGTACATTATAGAAGCTTGTAAATTTCTATATATTTTTACATTATACAAAAGTCACACACATTTTATGTCTTAAATTTACCGAAATTAATTTGTATTTTATATAAAAAGTGATGTTTAAAAGATCTAAGGTACAAATTACAATTATTTAATTGTGTAAAAGATGTATGTTAAAAATGATCTCATTTACATAGTCAATTTATTATTTGTATACATGCAGTGAACTCTCTAAATAATGGGCACCTTTGGGCCACAAAAAATGTCTGCTATTTGGAGATATCTTTTATTCAAATGTAAAAACATTCAAATAATACTACATCTGTTGGCAATTGAAAAAGAGTTCACTAAGTAGAGGTGTCTGTTATTTGAAATTTGGAAATGTCCATAAGGGAGGTTTTACTGTGTTTATAATTTCTTTTTTATCATAGGTATATATTTTTAATTTGAAAGAAAATAAAAACCTTGGAAATTTGAGATTACAAAATTTTGCAGATGGAAATTTAAAATGGAATTAGAAATCTTGCTGAATTTAGTTTGTGTATTTGTCACAAAAATGTTAATTTTGTGCCTGAAAGTTGATGTTTTGCTTGTTTTTGTTCAATGTTTTAAAAATTGCATTTTCTATTTACCTTTTTTCCTCTCTAATTGAATACTTGAAAATTGTACCATATTCACTCTCCTTTTTTTACTTTCTTCTATCTTCAATAGAAAAAAGTATTGTAATCGAAATTTTTTTTTCGACTTCCGGTTTTCGACGGATTTACACGTTTTAGGGGTCAGAGATTCCAAAAAACATGTTTTTACAAAATGTCTGTCTGTCCGTGTGTCTGTCTGTATGTCGCCATTCTACCATCAAAAAGAGTATGAAGTTATGCATAGAATTGAACCAAATTTTTTGTGAATGTTTTTGGCTGTGGCAAGCAGGTCCTCCTTCAGTTTTGAAATATTCCGCCGGAAGGGGGCGCCGCAATCGCGATTTTTGTGCCATTTTTCAATATTGTACCGACCAAAAGTATATGAAGTTATTCATCGAATTGAACCAAATTTTTTGTGTATGTGTATGACTGTGGCTAGTTAGTCCTCCCTGAATTTGAAAAAAATCCGCCGGAAGGGGGCGCTGCAATCGCGATTTATGCGCCATTTTCAATATTGTACCGACCAAAAGTATATGAAGTTATGTATCGAATTGAATAAAATTTTTTTTGTATCTGTATGACTATGGCTAGTTGGTCCTCCGTGAATTTGAAAAAAACCCGTAGGAAGGGGGCGTTGCAATCGCGATTTTTGTGCCATTTTCAATATTGTACCGACCAAAAGTACATGAAGTTATGCATCGAATTGAACGAAATTTTTTGTGTAAGTGTATGGCTATGGCTAGTTGGATCGCCCTGAATCTGAAAAAAATCCTAATAATAACACATTGCTCAGTGGTGCACAAAACAGGAATTTTAATATACATTAGTACATATTAAAATAAAATAAAATTTTCAACGTTTCGCGCCGTCTTCTGCGGGCGTCTTCAGGAAAATATGAAATGGAAGGACTACGTTTGCATCTTGTTCGAGAGATATTTCTACTAAATTAAAAATTAAATGAATTAAAATTTAAAAATGTTGCCAATTACACGTGAGTAAAAATTAAAATATTGCAAGGAAATAAAAATTTTAAGGTTTTATGATGTTATGCCATATTTTTGGTATATTGTAGGATAAATTATCATTACATGGTTTATTTTCACGTGCTATGATTTCGATGGATTCTATTATTTTACCTTGAACTGGGTTATTGCATGGAAATATGATTTTGGCTTCCTCAAAATTAATATGGCAACCCTTGTTCGCCAAATAGAAGCGAGCAAGGGCAGTATTCTGTTTATATTGTTCTATATCTCTACGATGTTCTTTAATTCTAGTTAAAAGTTTCCGCGTTGTCATGCCGATGTAGACTTTTTTAAGATTATTAGATAAAGTGATGGGGATTTCATAAATACCAGATTTTTGATCTATTGGAATTTTGTCTATTTTATCTGTAACGAGGTCAGTGAGATAAGGAGGAGGAATGGCGACAAGTTTTATGTTATATTTTTGTGCGATCTTTTTTACTTTTTCAAATATGTAAGGGATATAATGAAATTTTCTGTAAACTATAAGTTTATTCTGTCGTTGGCCAGATGTGGGAGGAGTATTGTACTGTTGAACTATTTTATTTATAAATTTTGCTGGAAAACCATGGTCAAAAGCTATTTTCTGTATAAAATCAATTTCTTTATTTAATGTGACATCTGAACAAATCATAAAAGCTCTTTTAATAAATGACCTGAAAGCAGATATTTTGTATTCGAAAGGCATGTTGGCTGAAAATGGGATAACTGTATTTTCTTTTATTGGTTTTCTATAAACTGAAAATTTTAAACTTGAATTGCATCTATTAATTTGAACATCTAAAAATGAAAGGGTGGCGTTTTCTTCGACTTCAAGGGTGAAATTAATACTATTGCTTAATTTATTGACATCTTGTAGAAAAACATATAAATCAGCTAAACTGTGGTTCCATAAGATGAAAACATCATCAACATAACGGAACCAACATTCAGGTTTTAAATTAAACGTATTAAAAATTTTTTTGTTCTAGTGGTCTTAATGCGAATTCAGCAAACAAACCGGATACTGGTGACCCCATCGGCGCACCATGCAGCTGTCGGTAAATATTCTTATTAAAAATGAAAATGTTACTGAAAACTATTAGGTTTAGGCCAGATTTAAGGGAGGTTTTGATATCTTGAGATATATTTGAATTTTTATCTATTATCAAATTAATGTATTCTATGACTTCGTGCATATTGATGGAAGGATATAATGAAACTACGTCTAAACTAGCCATAATGGTGTTTGTATTAACTGGAATGACTTTAACTTTATCGATAAAATCTCTTGTAGATAAAATTGCAAATTCTGAAACAGGAAGTATCGATTTCAAGAAGATCACGAAAGCCTTTTCTAAAAAGTATGTGGGTGCAACACAGCGGGAAACTATGGGTCTCAGTGGTAAACCTGGCTTGTGATCTTTCAGTCTCCCTGTCAACATCGGAGTAACACCAGTATGATTGATCTTAATAAGTGATTTCATACTATCTGGCCATTTTCCAGTGCGAACCAACTCTTCAACTTTACGGAAAATTTTCTTGTTTAAATCTTCCTTCAGAAGTTCACAATCCATATCAGCAATACACGCATTCATTTTATCAATGTAAGTTAATCTGTCCAAAACTGCTATTTTGTTTGATTTGTCTGTTTTGATAATGATAATATTAGGGTCCTTTTTTAAATTATTTAATGTCCTCAAAATTACGCTCTGTTCTTTATTCTGCTTATATGAAATTTGTCTTACTAATCTGTACATTGCTGCCCGCTCTTCATCTCTATTACTTTCCGGGATGACTTGAATGATGTTTTCACAATCTGCAATAATACTATTACGGTTTTTATTATTATCAAATACAAATTTTGGTCCAAGAGAAAGAGCACTATCTTCAATACTAGAAAAGACTTTACTTGAATAATTAACATAAGGAACTCGTTTAGCAGTTGAAGGAGGCGAAGAACGAAGCTTCCGGTCCATAAGTAGTTTGAATTTCCTTGTGTGGATATTAGTTTTCTCTGTATGCTGGATATGAAGCAAACTGGATATTATATGCATTTTATGGTCGAAAATATCAGCAGGGGTTTTATCAACAAATTCACTATAAAGATGAAAAACCTTATTTGATAAAAAGTTGACGTATGCGAATTTATCTCTAATGTATAGATTCAGGCATTGGAGCTCAAAACTAAGTTTCTTCTGTGGAAACCTTTTGAAAACTTCATTATCCTTGATAGAAATAAACTTTGGAATAACTTTTTCTTTCTTACATTTCTGGAGAAAAGATAAGTTCAAAATCTCATTAAGACCACTAGAACAAAAAATTTTTAATACGTTTAATTTAAAACCTGAATGTTGGTTCCGTTATGTTGATGATGTTTTCATCTTATGGAACCACAGTTTAGCTGATTTATATGTTTTTCTACAAGATGTCAATAAATTAAGCAATAGTATTAATTTCACCCTTGAAGTCGAAGAAAACGCCACCCTTTCATTTTTAGATGTTCAAATTAATAGATGCAATTCAAGTTTAAAATTTTCAGTTTATAGAAAACCAATAAAAGAAAATACAGTTATCCCATTTTCAGCCAACATGCCTTTCGAATACAAAATATCTGCTTTCAGGTCATTTATTAAAAGAGCTTTTATGATTTGTTCAGATGTCACATTAAATAAAGAAATTGATTTTATACAGAAAATAGCTTTTGACCATGGTTTTCCAGCAAAATTTATAAATAAAATAGTTCAACAGTACAATACTCCTCCCACATCTGGCCAACGACAGAATAAACTTATAGTTTACAGAAAATTTCATTATATCCCTTACATATTTGAAAAAGTAAAAAAGATCGCACAAAAATATAACATAAAACTTGTCGCCATTCCTCCTCCTTATCTCACTGACCTCGTTACAGATAAAATAGACAAAATTCCAATAGATCAAAAATCTGGTATTTATGAAATCCCCATCACTTTATCTAATAATCTTAAAAAAGTCTACATCGGCATGACAACGCGGAAACTTTTAACTAGAATTAAAGAACATCGTAGAGATATAGAACAATATAAACAGAATACTGCCCTTGCTCGCTTCTATTTGGCGAACAAGGGTTGCCATATTAATTTTGAGGAAGCCAAAATCATAGTTCCATGCAATAACCCAGTTCAAGGTAAAATAATAGAATCCATCGAAATCATAGCACGTGAAAATAAACCATGTAATGATAATTTATCCTACAATATACCAAAAATATGGCATAACATCATAAAACCTTAAAATTTTTATTTCCTTGCAATATTTTAATTTTTACTCACGTGTAATTGGCAACATTTTTAAATTTTAATTCATTTAATTTTTAATTTAGTAGAAATATCTCTCGAACAAGATGCAAACGTAGTCCTTCCATTTCATATTTTCCTGAAGACGCCCGCAGAAGACGGCGCGAAACGTTGAAAATTTTATTTTATTTTAATATGTACTAATGTATATTAAAATTCCTGTTTTGTGCACCACTGAGCAATGTGTTATTATTAGTTAAAGTTTATGGTGCAACTGTCCTATATATATTTATGAAAAAAATCCGCCGGAAGGGGGCGCTGCAATACCGAATTTTATGCCATTTTGAATATTGCACCACATGAAAGTGTATGAAGTTAGTTCTAGAACTGAACTAAACATTTTGTATATGATTATTTTTTGGTAAGGCAAGTAGGTCCTCCCTGAATTTGAAAAAAAAAAAAAAAATCTGCTTATCATTCTATTGTCTATCGGCTCGTGCAGAGACGGAAATTCGTTTTTTCTCCGATTGATTGATTGAAGCAGAAATTTAAGATGAAAATCAAAGTTGGTAAGGTATTGAATTAAAATTATTAAAGCATTAAAATGAGTAACTATTTTTTTTAATATTAAAATGTATGTGTGAGATAGAAGAAAGTTTTGGGATTGGCACATCCAACTAGTTTTGTTTCTGTTTTAATGCCTTAAACTGTTCTATCTTTTCCACAATAATCTAATTCCATAAATACTTTTACTTACCTAAACATTTTTGAATCTATACTAATAAAAGAACAAAACGCTCTGTCTGTCTGTGTGTGTGTGTCTGCGATGGCCAGCAAAATCTAGAGCATGTACGAGGCTCAAAATTTTTTTGAGAGTAGCCCCAAATCTCTCCTGATGCACCTGAGCTTCAGAATTTTGAAATTCCAATTATTAACTGAGTAATTATTTAAATTCCAAAGATCACTCGCATAAAAAAAAATCGTTTTTTTTCCACTTTTTTCCCTTCATTTGTTAATGGTTGGTTGGTTGCATAAAATTTTTGCAGAAATAATAAAAAAAGCTGGAACAGAATTAAAGAAACAAATTTGAGTGTTTACATTTCCAAAGTGAGAGTTTTTTCAAAAGACCTTTAAAATTCATAGACTGGCAAACTCTTAGTTTAACTGAGGATTTTTTTATCGCAGCTGTTGTATGCCATGGAGGAAAAAGTTAGGTGGAGGTGAAGAAAGCCGCAAAAAAGGTTTGCAATATGAAACTATTTATCGCTCAAATTTTAATGAACCAATCAAAAGTACGAGGAAGGGATTTTGTATTAATAAAATGAATTGAAAGAAATTAAATACAGATGAAGCACATTTTAAGAAGAAATAGTATTTTTTAAAAATGGTCTTTTTGCTATCATATTATTTATTAAAACAAATGTTTGCTTTTAAAATAATTGAAATTGGAAAATTAGAAATAATTAAATGTCAAAATAAAATAAAATAAAATGTTGAAAACATTTGATTTAAACTAAAAATTGTATTACTAAAAGCTTTATTTTTTTTCAGACCTTTTTAATACTTTATAACGTAGATGAAAAATGTTTATGACTTAACAATATATTAATAATTGCATATAAAACATATTGATGGAAACATTCTTTTAAAATCATGCATGAAAAGTTAAATAATAAATATTAATCTAAAATCTAGATTTCAGAGTGCAGACGATTTTAAGCCATTAACGAAAGAAAGTTAACTTTTCAAGCAAAATCTTAAATGATGCTTCTATATTGATATTTCAAAGTTATATGATAAAAATTATCAAATAATTCTTGCCAATGATTGATCTATTTATATTTTTATGCATTCCGATCGGTGTATTATACCAATAATGGCACAAATCATAATTTTTTTAACGAAATTTTCGTCATCTGTTCAATAACAGTTTAAACGATAAAAATCAAAAATAAAGATATACGGGTTTAAACCAGTTTGAATTGATCGGCGTGTCAAAGCACATGGTTTTGTTGGTGCTTAATTAGACTTAATGTAGTGGATTTTAAGGATAGGTTTTTCGCTTCACCCCAAGGCATTATACTTCCACTCTATTAATTTCTCTTTACTCAATTATTGTACGCAGATTTTTGGCACTTCGAACATTAGCTGTGTTGCAGTAAAAAAAGTATACAACACTTTTCTAGGAGTTTTTCTTTAAGTCATTGATTAAATTTAAATGTATTCTATTCAATTTAAAATTTTATTATGGATTTAATTTGTTTTTAAAACAAAAATAAAATGGCTCTTTGGTGTACATTTGTTCGAATCCGCAACCGATTCATACACCATAATAAATTATCAAATAGCAAAGTAAATTATTTATCAGAAGTTGTCATAAAAATAATAGTAGCAAAACTGATTATAAACTTAATCTTTAGACTAATTAAAACATAACCCAATCCCCCCCCCCCAAAAAAAAAAAAAAAAAAAAAAAAAAAACAGACTACATTCCGATCCTCTATAGACAAAATTTCCGTGAGTATAAACCCGACCCGAACCTAAAAAATCTATTTGAAAAAAATTATGGATTTGATAACTGACCCGAACCAAATCTGAATCCCGCAAAGATGTTCAAATGAAGCATAATCCGATCCGAACAAGGAAAAATAATTTTCGTGGGCATGACACCTAACCCAAAACTAAAAATTTTCTTTAAAAAAAAAACCCGATATATGACCCGAACGAAATCTGAAACCAATAAAAATATTACAGAGAACTATAATTTCCGTGGTCATAAACCCGACTCGAACCTAAAAAATTAAATTTGAAAAATCCTGAAATTTGACCCAAACCACATCTGAATTCGACCAAAATATTCGAAAAAACCATAACCGGATTCGAGTAAGACAAAATAATTTCCGTGGACATTAACCCGATATGTGCCATTCGAAAAAATACCTGAAATTTGAATTGAACCAAATCTGAACCTGAAAAAATATTTCAAAGAATCGCAACCGGATCCGAACAAGACAAAAAATTTTCACGGACTTGAACCAATCCGAACCCAAAAAAAATCATTGGAAGAATCTGAAAATCTGTACTGAACCAAATCTGAACTTGACAAAAATATTCCAGTGAAACATGTCCTTATTCGAACAAGACAGAATAATATCCATTAACACGCAAGAAGACCCGAACCCAAAAGTTCTATTTGAAGAAAAACCCGAAAATTGAATCGAACCAAATCTGAACCCGACAAAAATATTCCAAAAAACTATAACCTGATCCGAGCAAGACAAAATAATTTCCATGGATATAAACCCGACTCGAACCTAAAAAATTCGATTTGAAAAACCTGAAATTTGACTCAAAACACATCTGAATCCGACCAAAATATTCGAAAGAACCATAACCGGATACGCGTATGACAAAATAATTTCCGTTGACCCCGAATACGATACCGATACCCGATACGAAAATAAAACTTCTATTTGAAAAAATACTTGAAATTTGAATCGAACCTAATCTGAACCTGACAAAAAAAATTCCAAGCAACCGTAACCGGATCCGAATAAGATAAAAAATTTCCATGGGCATAAATTAAATCTGAACGTAATTTTTTTTTTTTTTTGAAAAAATCTCAAAATCTGAACTGAACCAAATCTGAACTTGACGAAAATATTCCAGTGAAGCATGTTCTTATTCGAACAAGGCAGAATAATTCCCGTGGGCACGCAAGAAGAACAGAACCCAAAAATTCCAATTGAAAAAATAAGCCGAAATCTGAATTGAACCAAATCCGAACTTGACAAAAATATTCCAGTGAAGCATGTTCTTTTTCGATCAAGGCAGAATAATATCCGTGGACACGCAAGAAGAGAAGAACCCAAAAATTCCATTTGAATAAAAAGGCGAAATCTGAATTGAACCAAATCTGATCCCGACAAAAATATTTCAAAGAACCATATCATCCGAGCAAGGCAAAATAATTTCCATGGACATGAATTCGACCCGAATATTAAAATCCAATTTCAAAAAATACCTGAAATCTGAATCGAACCAAATTTGAACCCGACGAAAATATTCTCTAAAGAACCATAACAAGATCCGAACAAGGCAAACTAATTTCCATGGACTTGAACCCAATATATGGTTAGGTAACATTTAGGTTGAGATGAGGTTGCAATTACATTACGGTATTGTTGTTGAGGATATGTTACAATTATGTTATATTTAAGTCACGGTAGGGTACTGTTAAGCCACAGTTAGGTTACAGACAGGTTATGGTTATGGTACAAAAGTTTGCGGTTAGGAATTTGTCCACAGAGTAAACATTACGCATGCTTTGATTAAAAATATACACTTATATTTGTTAAATGGCTCTGAAATTATAATACCATATGCAAACCTTTTAGCTAACATCGAGTATCGATTTCATTCACGGTACAATAGGATTTAAGCGTGATATAATTAGCTTGAAATTCAAAATATTTCACTTGGGATTTCTATGTGAAAAAAAAAAAAAATATTGGTTACGTGACTTAACAGTGATTTTTACGGATAAATAGCAACATTTTCACACAAAAATCACGCAATTGTTGGACCAGTGATAGATATTGGGAGATAAAAGGTAGGCGTCAAATGACGACTACTGTAAAAATCTTAGGCGTCAAAATAAGATTTTTAGTTGCAGTTTCTAAAATTTATATTAATATTGCTGTATATAATTTAGGAAAATTTCTGACTTTTTTTTTTTTTTTAAATTCGTAGCAAATTTTATGAAAGTTTACAACAAAGACGGGAGAAAAATCCACTCCCAGTAATTTTTTTTTCTTCGCACCCCTTTTACAAATTTTGCGGGTTTTTTTCTATCTTTCGACGAAACTTGCCGTTTTTTTCGCGATCTTTCGACATAACTTGCCGTTTTTTCGCGATCTTTTTACGAAACTTGCCGTTTTTTCTCTATTTTTTGCCAATACACTGTTAAAAATCTTGTTCTAGTTTGAACCAAAAAAGTTTGTTTTTTGGTGCTCAACATCTGCCACCGTAAAATGGTGAAATCTTGAACCAAAATTTGGAGCTCCCATAGAAGCATAGTTCCAATACTTGGAACGAGGTTGAACTAGGAAGCTCCAAATGTTGGTACGAGATTTCACCATCATACGGTGGCACTATTGAGCACCAAAAAACAAACTTTTTTGGTTCAAACTAGAGCAAGATTTTTAACAGTGTACTTGCCGATTTTTTTGCGATCTTTTGAAGAAACTTGCCGGTTTTTCGAGATCTTTTGACGAAATTTGCCGCTTTTTTCGCGATCTTTTGACGAAATTTGTCGTTTTTTCGCGATCTTTTGAATCTTTTGACGAAATTTGTCGTTTTTTTCGATCTTTTGACAAGTTTTGCCATTTTTTTTGCGATCTATTGACGAAATTGGCCGTGTTTGCAATCTTTTTGCCGACACTTGCCTTTTTTTCGCGACCTTTTGACGAAACTTGCCGTTTTTTTATCTTTTGACCAACGTTGCCATGTTTTTTCACGATCTGTTGACGAAACATGTCGTTTTTTTCGCGATCATTTGGCGATACTTGCTTGTTTTTTCGCGATCTCGGTGAAACTTGCCGGTTTATTCGCAATTTTTTGACGAAACTGGCCGTTTTTTTTACCTTTTGACAAGCTCTGCCATTTTCTTTCGCGATCTGTTGACGAAATTGGCCGTGCTTTTTCGCAATCTTTTAACGAAATTTGCGTTTTTCGCGATTTGTTGACGAAATTCACAGTTTTTCCTTTTTTTTTTTTGTCGAAATTTAGATTTTTTGAAAAAATTGGCAATTTTTCTTAGAACGATTGACTAATTTGATTGATTTTCGGCGACCAATTCTCGAAAGCGATATATTTTATATCCGAATTTTCGAATTTATGATAGATTTTTTGTAATTTTCGGAAATGATTACTTTAATTTATCAGAAAATTTGGGCCATAATCTTTTTGACACTAGTTTTTAGAAAAGCACAAATACTTATTTTTATTTAAAATTGTAGAAATTAATTTCCAAGATTTTAATAATTGAAGCAACTGTAAAACTGGTGTAAAGCTTTTCTAATTATTGCTTTGTTTAGAAAGTAATAGAAAAATGCACTTAAGAGCCTGCATCAGTCAAACCGAAACTGAAAATCCTATCACAAACCTATGCGTGTTGCCACCAGGAAGGCGTATCCCGAACCCAAAGATTGACACTTTAAAAGACCAATGATATTTTCCAAGCTTGTAATTAATAAGAAAATGGTCATCTCACGCCACCCTTTACCTCCAGGCGATAAAAAGGGGATAAGATACCCCAGGAAGAAAAAAGTCATTAGCAAATGCTAAAAACTCTCGCACCTTTTCAATACTGATAGCCCGAGGGATATGTGCATTTGGATAGTTTCTTCGAGATAATTTCTTACCAAAACACTCGGATCCGTTTTAAAACAAGTCGACATTGACCTTTTTTGTTAGATAGTTTCAAGTGAAATTGAATCATTTATATGTAATTTTAAAAGACAACATATAGATCGTGATTATTATGTCAGAGATTGCACATTAAACATTTTCCAAAGAATCTCCTCTACATTTTAATATTTTTAAATGATTTTTTTAGCATTGAATAGCTGAGATCATTGAACTGTACAAAGACCGTTTTATATTTTTTCGATTTTGTTACGAGTATTTTATAGTGGCTTACATCAATAAAGCGAAATCCCAAGATAGAAATTTTTAAGATATCTCGTTTGTATTTTAATATTTTAAAATGATTTTTTTAGCATTGAACAGCTGAGATTTTTCGGTATAAAGACCGTTTTGTACTTTTTTGATTTTGTTTACAGGTGTTTTAAAGAGGCTACTTCAGTCAAGTGAAATCCAATGGAAGAAATTTATAAAAATATCTCTTCTACATTTTTATATTTTTAAATTATTTTTTGGCATTCGATATCTCAGATATTTCGGTACAAAGACCATTTTGTACTTTTTCGACCTTCTTTAGGGGAATTTTAAAAAGCTACTTCAGTCAAATGAAATCCAATGGAAGAAATTTATAAAAATATCTCTTCTACATTTTAATATTTTTAAATGAATTTTTGTCATTGGATAGCTGAGATCTTTCGGTACAAAGATCGTTTTGTACTTTTTCGACTTTGTTTAGGGAAATTTTAAAAAATCTACTTCAGTCAAGTGAAATCCAGTGGTAGAATTTTATAAAAATATCTCTTCTGCATTTTAATATTTTTAAATTATTTTTTAGCATTCCATATCTCAGATCTATCGGTACAAAGACCATTTACAGAACTTTTTCGACTTTGTTTAGGGGAATTTTAAAAAATCTACTTCAGTCAAGTGAAATCCAGTGGTAGGAATTTATTAAAATATCTCTTCTACATTTTAATATTTTTAAATTATTTTTTGGCATTCGATATCTCAGATCTTTCGGTACAAAGACCGTTTTGTACTTTTTCGACTTTGTTCAGGGGAACTTTAAAAAAGCTATTTCAGTCAAGTGAAATCCAATGGTAGAAATTTATAAAAATATCTCTTCTACATTTTAATATTTTTAAATGATTTTTTTGTCATTGGATAGCTTAGATCTTTCTCTACAAAGACCGTTTTGTACTTTTTCGACTTTGTTTAGGGGAATTTTAAAAAAGCTACTTCAGTCAAGTGAAATCCAATGGTAGGAATTTATAAAAATATGTCTTCTACATTTTAATATTTTTAAATGATTTTTATGTCATGGGATTGCTGAGATCTTTCTGTACAAAGACCGTTTTTTATATTTTCAACTTTCTCTAGGGGAATTTTAAAAAAGCTACTTCAGTCAAGTGAAATCCAATGCTAGAAATTTCTAAAAATATCTCTTCTATATTTTAATATTTTTAAATGATTTTTTTGTCATGTTATAGCTCAGATCTTTCGGTACAAAGACCGTTTTGTACTTTTTCGACTCTGTTTAGGGGAATTTTAAAAAAGCTACTTCAGTGAAGTGAAATCCAATGGTAGAAATTTATAAAAATATCTCTTCTACATTTTAATATTTGTAAATCATTATTTGGCATTCGATATCTCAGATCTTTTGGTACAAAGACCGTTTTGTACTTTTTTGATTTTGTTTACAGTTGTTTTAAAGAGGTTACTTCAGTCAAATGAAATCCAATGGTAGAATTTATAAAAATATCTCTTCTACATTTTAATATTTTTAATTTTTTTTTGTCATTGAATAGCTGAGATCTTTCGGTAAAAAGACCTTTTTGTTTACAGCTGTTTTAAAGAGGCTACTTCAGTCAACCGAAATCCTATAGTAAAATTTTATAAGTATGTCTTTTCGACATTTAAAGATTTTTAAATGATTTTTTGTCATGGGATAGCTGAGATCTTTAGGTATAAATACCGTTTTGTATTTTTTTATATTTTGTTTACAGGTATTTTAAAGAGGCTACATCAGTCAAGTGAAATCCAATGGTAGAAATTTATAAAAATATATCTTCTACATTTTAATATTTTGAAATGACTTTTTTTTTTTTTTTTTTTTTTTTTTTTGTCATTGGATAGCTTAGATCTTTCGGTACAAATACCGTTTTGTACTTTTTTAATTTTGTTTACAGATGTTTTAAAAAAGATACTTCAGGCAAGTGAAATCGAATGGTAGGAATTTATAAAAATATCTCTTCTACATTTTAATATTTTTAAATTATTTTTTGGCATTCAATATCTCAGATCTTTCGGTACAAAGACCGTTTTGTACTTTTTCGACTTTGTTTAAGGGAATTTTAAAAAAGCTACTTCAGTCAAGTGAAATCCAATGGTAGGAATTTATAAAAATATCTCTTCTACATTTTAATATTTTTAAATGATTTTTTTGGCATTGGATAGCTGTGATCTTTCGGAACAAAGACTGTTTTGTACTTTTTTTACTTTGTTTACAGGTGTTTTAAAAGAAGCTACTTCATTCAAGCAAAATCCTATAGTAGAATTTTATAAATATGTCTTTTTACTTTTAAAGATTTTTAAATGATTTTTTGGCATTCGATGTCTCAGATCTTTCGGTACAAAGACCGTTTTGTACTTTTTTGACTTTGTTTAGGATAATTTTAAAAAAGCTACTTCAGTCAAGTGAAATCAAATGGTAGTAATAACAAAAAAAAAAGAATATCTTCTACATTTTAATGTTTTTAAATGTTTTTTTTGGGCATTGGATATCTCAGATCTTTCGGCACAAAGACCGTTTTGTACTTTTTTGACTTTAAGGGAATTTTAAAAAAGCTACTTCAGTCAAGTGAAATCCAATGAAAGAAATTTATAAAAGTATCTCTTCTATATTTTAATATTTTTAAAGAAACAGGAAACTTGTCAAAGAAACAGGATCACAGAACTATTATTGGCGCATTTATGAACTATTCGTATTTGCCTCAACTAGTCTGTTCACAAGTGCCCCACATAGCCATTAGAGTTAAATTGACAAATCATTGACATTTCTCAATTTTAGAAGAAATTTTTTATCGGAAATATTTTAGTTTTCATAGCATACGTTAAAACAGTAAAATTTAAATAAATGAATGAATAAATAAAGTTATTCGCTTAGCAATTTGTTACTGAGATTTTATTTTTGAGATCGATAAACAGACTGTAATTGACTACTAAAGAAAAATAAAATGTTAAAGAGCTTCAAGAAAGTTTTACCATATGTCTGCCGGGGCTGTCATTGCTAGTAATTAAAAAATAAATAAATAAATAAATAAATAAATAAAAATAACATTAATAGTAATAATTGTAAAAAAATTGCTTCATTTTATCACCTTAATTCCAAATTAGTACCTAATAAGAAAGAGAGAGAAAAAACTTTTAATCGCGGTTTCTATGCCTGTTTATTGAATTTAATGAAATATGATAATGACTTTATTTATATATGATTTTGCTCTAATAACTAACAGAATAAAATGTAAATATATTTATAAATAACCATTTAAATACGTAATCACAATTTGAACTTTCAATATTTTTATTAATTACATCAGTAGTTACATGGTACAAAGAAAAATAAATATCTTGTTTATGAACACTTTCAATGATATATACAATATGTTAAGCTAAACAAAGATAATACAAATTTTATTTACACAATTTGCGTCCACAAAGGCATATTTGCTACATTTTGGAAATCAGATTAGCGTATTTAATAATAATTCTGGTAGTATCTATGAATTTACACTTTCTAAACATAAAAAATTTCTAAAAATTTACATTTTCTAAATATTAACAAATCTAAAGCATTATTAGACTTACGAACAGCACTTTAAATATCATTATCAAAATGTAAATATTTTAAAACACTTTAGTTTTCTTTAAAATTCTGAGAGTTTCAGTTTTCAATAGCTCTACTAAGTGTCCCCCCCCCCTTCAAATATTACTTCACATTTATTTTCTATTATGTAAACAAACACGAAATTACAAATTTTGCTATGTGCAAAGCATTTTTCGTATTTTGTCTCCATCTGAAATCTCCTTCGAAAACAGAGTAATAAATAAAAAGAATAAATTAAAAATCATTTTTATGTAGAATGCATTACTTATAGTACAAAATAAAATAATATATATATATATATATATAGGGTAGATGTGCCATTTCAGTAACTTTATTTATTTATTTATTTTAGGTTATACAAGTTGTTAAAGATATATTATTTTCTGTCTTAAATATTTCATGATTCATTTCTGACAAAACTGCTCTGTACACAACAAAATACTTATAATATTAAATTTATAGAAGTAAATAGAAAGAGAAATGAAACTAGAGTAGTCTTTTAAAGAGGCTACTTCAGCCAAGTGAATTCCAATGGTAGAAATTTATAAAAATATCTCGTCTACATTTTAATATTTTTAAATGATTCTTTTGTCATGTGATAGCTAAGATCTTTCGGTACAAAGACCGTTTTGTACTTTTTAGACTTTTATTAGGGGAATTTTAAAAAAGCTACTTCTGTCAAGTGAAATCCAATGGTAGAAATTTATAAAAATATCTCTTCTACATTTTAATATTTTTAAATGATTGTTTTGTCATTGGACAACTAAGATCTTCCGGTAAAAAGACCGTTTTGTACTTGTACGACTTTGTTTAGGGGAATTTTAAAAATGCTACTTCAGTCAAGAGAATTCCAACAGTAGAAATTTATAAAAATATCTCGTCTACATTTTAATATTTTTAAATGATTCTGTTGTCATGGGATAGCTAAGATATTTCGGTACAAAGGCCGTTTTGTACTTTTTCAACTTTGTTTACAGGTGTTTAAAAGAGGCTACTTCAGTCAAGTGAAATCCATTGGTAGAAATTTATAAAAATATCTCGTATACATTTTAATATTTTTAAATGATTTTTTCTCATTTGATAGTTGAGATCTTTCTGTACGAAGAATGTTTTTACTTTTTTGATTTTGTTTACAGGTGTTTTAAAGAGGCTACTTCAGTCAAGTGAATTCCAATGGTAGAAATTTATAAAAATATCAGTTGTACATTTTAATATTTTAAATGATTTTTTGTCATGGGTTAGCTGAGTTCATTCGGTACAAACACCGTTTTGTACTTTTTTGACTTTTATTAGGGGAATTTTAAAAAATTTACCTCCTACAAGTGAAATCCAATGGTAGAAATTTATAAAAATATCTCTTTTATATTTTAATATTTTTAAATGATTTTTTGTCATTGGATAGCTAAGATCTTTCGGTACAAAGACCGTTTTGTACTTTTACGATTTTATTTAGGGGAATTTTAAAAAAGCTACTTTAGTCAAGTGAATTCCAATAGTACAAATTTATAAAAATATCTCGTCTACATTTTAATAGTTTTAAATGATTCTGTTGTCATAGGATAGCTAAGATCTTTCGGTACAAAGAACGTTTTGTACTTTTTCGACTTTGTTTACAGATGTTTTAAAGAGGCTACTTCAGTCAAGTAAAATCCATTGGTAGAAATTTATAAAAATATCTCGTCTACATTTTAATATTTTTATATGATTCTTTTGTCATGGGATAGCAAAGATCTTTCAGTACAAAGACCGTTTTGTACTTTTTAGACTTTTATTAGTGGCATTTTAAAAAAGCTACTTCTGTCAAGTGAAATCCAATGGTAGAAATATATAAAAATATCTCGTCTACATTTTAATATTTTTAAATGATTCTTCTGTCATGGGATAGCTAAGATCTTTCGGTACAAAGACCGTTTTGTACTTTTTTTTAAATTTTGTTTACAGGTGTTTTAAAGAGGCTACTTCAGCCAAGTGAATTCCAATGGTAGAAATTTATAAAAATATCTCGTCTACATTTTAATATTTTTAAATGATTCTTCTGTCATGGGATAGCTAAGATCTTTCGGTACAAAGACCATTCTGTACTTTTTAGACTTTTATTAGGGGAATTTTAAAAAAGCTACTTCAGTCAAGTGAAATCCAATGGTAGAAATTTATAAAAATATCTCTTCTACATTTTAATATTTTTAAATGATTTTTTCTCATTTGATAGTTGAGATCTTTCGGTACAAAGACCGTTTTCTACTTTTTTCGATTTTGTTTACAGGTGTTTTAAAGAGGCTACTTCAGTCAAGTTAAATCCATTGGTAGAAATTTATTAAAATATCTCTTCTACATTTTAATATTTTTAAATGATTTTTTTGTCATTGGATAGCTAAGATCTTTCGTTACAAAGACCGTTTTGTACTTTTACGACATTATTTAGGGGAATTTTAAAAAAGCTACTTCAGTCAAGTGAATTACAATGGTAGAAATTTATAAAAATATCTCGTCTACATTTTAATATTTTTAAATGATTCTGTTGTCATGGGATAGCTAAGATCTGTCGGTACAAAGACCGTTTTGTTATTTTTCGACTTTGTTTACAGGTGTTTTAAAGAGGCTACTTCAGTCAAGTGAATTCCAATGGTAGAAATTTATAAAAATATCTCGTCTACATTTTAATATTTTTATATGATTCTTTTGTCATGGGATAGCAAAGATCTTTCAGTACAAAGACCGTTTTGTACTTTTTAGACTTTTATTAGTGGCATTTTAAAAAAGCTACTTCTGTCAAGTGAAATCCAATGGTAGAAATATATAAAAATATCTCTTCTACATTTTAATATTTTTAAATGATTCTTCTGTCATGGGATAGCTAAGATCTTTCGGTACAAAGACCATTCTGTACTTTTTTTTAAATTTTGTTTACAGGTGTTTTAAAGAGGCTACTTCAGCCAAGTGAATTCCAATGGTAGAAATTTATAAAAATATCTCGTCTACATTTTAATATTTTTAAATGATTCTTCTGTCATGGGATAGCTAAGATCTTTCGGTACAAAGACCGTTTTGTACTTTTTTTAAAATTTTGTTTACAGGTGTTTTAAAGAGGCTACTTCAGCCAAGTGAATTCCAATGGTAGAAATTTATAAAAATATCTCGTCTACATTTTAATATTTTTAAATGATTCTTCTGTCATGGGATAGCTAAGATCTTTCGGTACAAAGACCATTCTGTACTTTTTAGACTTTTATTAGGGGAATTTTAAAAAAGCTACTTCAGTCAAGTGAAATCCAATGGTAGAAATTTATAAAAATATCTCGTCTACATTTTAATATTTTTAAATGATTCTGTTGACATGGGATAGCTAAGATCTGTCGGTACAAAGACCGTTTTTTGTTTTTTCGACTTTGTTTACAGGTGTTTTAAAGAGGCTACTTCAGTCAAGTGAATTCCAATGGTAGAAATTTATAAAAATATCTCGTCTACATTTTAATATTTTTATATGATTCTTTTGTCATGGGATAGCAAAGATCTTTCAGTACAAAGACCGTTTTGTACTTTTTAGACTTTTATTAGTGGCATTTTAAAAAAGCTACTTCTGTCAAGTGAAATCCAATGGTAGAAATATATAAAAATATCTCTTCTACATTTTAATATTTTTAAATTATTTTTTGGCATTCGATATCTCAGATCTTTCGGTACAAAGTCCATTTATACTTTTTCGTCTTTGTTTAGGGGAATTTTAAAAAAGCTATTTCAGTCAAGTGAAATTCAATTGCATAAAATTATAAAAATATCTCTTCTACATTTTAATATTTTTAAATAATTTTTCTGTCATTGGATAGCTGAGATCTTTCTGTGTGAAGACCGTTTAGTACTTTTTTGGTGTTGTTTACAGGTGTTTAAAGAGGCTACTTCAGTCAAGCGAAATCCTGTAGTAGAAATTTATAAATGTATCTTTTCTACATTTAAATCTTTTTAAATGATTTTTTGGCATTGGATATCTGAGAGCTTGCGGTACAAAGACCGTTTTATATTTTTTCGAGTTTGCTATGGGGGTTTTAAAGGGGCTTACTTCAATCAAGCGAAATCCTATGAAGTTCATATAAATATATATTTTTCTCTTCTACATTTTAATATTTTTAAATGATTTTTTTAGCATTGAATGTTAGAAATTTATAAAGATATCTCGTCTACAAGTAAATATAAACTGATGATTACCTCAATCAAGTAAAATCCCATGGTAGAAATTTATAAAGATATCTTTAAGATCATTTAAAAGTCATTTCTATAGATCATTTTAATACTTGTAATTTTTGTTTCATTATATAACTGATATCTTTCTTTACAAAGAACGTTTTATATCTTTTCGACTTTGTCACGGGTATTTTATAATTACTTACTTCAATAGAGCTAAATCACATTTTAGAAAATTTTAAAGATATCTCGTTTGTATTTTAATTGTCTTTAAACTTTTTTCGGGGGGGGGGGGGGCATTAGATATCGGAGATTTCTCTGTACAAAGATCTTTTTACATTTTTTAGATTTTTTACGGGTATTTTAAAGTGTCTTACTTGAATAGAGAGAAATCCCATTATAGAAATTTATAAAGATATCTCGTCAACATTTTAATTTTTTAAATGATTTTTTTAGCATTGAATTTCTGAGATATTTCTGTACAAATACCTCTTTATATTTTTTTCGATTTTTTTACGGGTATTTTAAAGGTGTTTACTTCAATGAAGTGAAATCCTATGACAGAAATTTATAGAAATATCTCGTCTATATTTTAATAATTTTTTTTTATATTGAACAGCTGAGATCTTTCTGTACAAAGACCGTATTACAATTTTTGATTTCGATACAGGTATTTTAAAGTGACTTACTTCAGTCAAGCGAAATCCCATTGTAGAAATTTATAAAAATATCTCGCCTACATTTAAAAAAATTATTTTTTTTTCTTACATTGAATAGCCTTTACGATTTCATTTATTTTAAAGAGGCTACTGCAGTTAAACGAAACAATGTCTTCGCTTTAAAGCTAATGCTATGAAAGAAATTTATAAAAGTTTATCGTCTGTGTTTTAATAGTTTTAAGTATTTTTTTTTCTTACTTTGCCTAGTTGATATCGATTTGCACAAAGGCCATTTTCTATTTTTCGATTTATTTTACGGGTATTAAAAAAAAAAAAAAAAAAAAAAAAACTTTAATCAAGCTAAACAATTTACTAGCTTATAATAATTCTTTCGACGATAATGTGAGATGAATCTCACAGTGTTTAGTTCATCGTATCTTTTTTTATTCTTTTCTTCATTTAAGCAGCGAGTTTCCCTTAAATTTAATTCTGTTTTTTTAGTTTTACGGCCGCGCGCTGCGAATTTAGCGCGCTAGCATTTCTTGGAGCGCTACTTGTCCTCTCGCATCTGCACCGCGATGTATTATGATGACGTCACTGTGGGCGCTGACACTCCTTCACCACACCCATATTGCGCGGACTTCGTCACGTAAGGGCGTTCTGCTGAGCGCGTAGAACGAATTAAATAATTCTTTTCAAATTCTTTTTTTCAATTTGCTATTTAAGATTGTGACGAAATATTAACTCTCTAATCAATTTAAACTTTGTTTCTTTTTACTTTTGGATTCCCCGTAGAATGCATTTAAATACTAAACGCGGTTAATTTTTAAATCAGAATTAAGTTTGATGATATCTCAAGGGGATGTAAATTGAAACGTTAGCCCGCTGGCTTTGCCGGCCGCGCGCCGTGTGCGAACGGCAAATCGCAAGAATTCATATTATAATTCCGCCGGATATGGAATTTTTGCAAGTTTCTTGTGTTCATTTTAAATTATAATGATGGGCTGTTTCTTCAAGGAATGTGGATTAATCCGTCAAGAGATTAGAATTTCTCCGAAGTATTTTTCGCGGATCTTAGGATTGGTGACCAAAGGCCTTTTTCGATATTTCTCATTCACCAACGAAGATGAATAAAGCTGTTAGATCAATAAAGGTTTTCATCATTCTTTTGCTCTACACACCACAAGTATTTTCAAGTAAGATTATTCCAGTTTATTTTATTTACTTACATTAAATTAAAGTTCCACTATCGATCACGCTAACGAACTTTATTAATGACACAACGCACACCCTACGAACTTTTCAACGGCACATTTGGTGCCGATGACACTAAAGAACTCTTAAGTTATTGCTTTACTATGCATAAAAATAGAAATAAAAAATTGCAGTAAATTCAATATTTTTTTTCCGTTCTTTGAAATCTCAGAAGCGTTCCTGACTGAATCCTCTTGATGGAATTTTGAAAGTATTAAAAGAGATGAGAAATGCCAATATTAATAATTAAACAAAAGTAAATTACAAGTGCTTTACAAATTATTATTTTTAATATAAAATTTCAAGAGGTTTTATATTCTGGTAGTCAAGTGAAATAATTTTTTTGTTGTTCTATCTACAAAAGATCGATGTACTTATGATTCTAAAGACTTCACAGAATTTTTTCTTTTCTTTTTTCATCTTGCTGTTTCCAAATGCCAAATATTTAAAAAAAGAATCAATAAATTTATTATTCAGATTGCATTACTATATTTAGAAAGTAATGAAGTTTTAAAGTTCTAAAAAATAATTTCATACTTTTAAGAACATATTTATTTAATAAGAGGTTATATTTTTAGTTATATATTGGGTTTTAAAGTCTAATTATGGCACTCACATATAAAGATGAATTTTTTTTCCCCCTTGAAATCTGCGATAAATATTGTTTATATATTATTTCTTCTAAAAATTTTTCTTATGCATTTGATATGCAAAGAGGCTGAGATTCTTCATAAATATTCGTAGTTGCTATATCCTACATAATTTTCTTTGAAGACTTCTGTCCTTCTACCATATCAAGTTGTGTTTATTTTTTTACTTTAAGAAGAAATAAGGAATAAACTTAAATTCAATGTTTCATCCTAATTACTAAAGCATTTTTACTCTGCATATCTCATTTAAAGATGTCAATTAAGAAAACTTACTTCTTTTCATTCATTTGTTTACCTGATGAAGTGGTCTTCAAGTATGCAGTTTAATCCATTCTTCGAGCCTCTTCAATGGTGTACAGGTGTCATGAAGAAAGTGCTAAAATTATTTTCATACATACCAATTAAAATTCTTTTGTTCCTATTTAAACAATTTAATTTAAAGATTTGTGCTCATTTTTCCACTTTGATGTCTGATGAAGAAGTTTTAGTAATGATGCAGTAAATTATCCATATATTGCTGAGCTTCTCCTGTATTTCTCGAAGTTGGTTTGTGAAGCAAGATTATTATTATTTTTGTTTATAATCAATAGCTTTTGCAGAATGACTGATTGTGAAGATTTATGGAACTTTACTGTTCTGTAGTAGAGAAAATGCAAAAGATCAAGAAGATTTTGCTCAATATCTAGTGCTAAAAATTTTTTTTTGTGTGCCAGTTACTGATATAGTGCCTTTTTCTTTATGTAACCCAATTTCTACAAAGTTGAATATGCCTCAAATTTTTTTTTCTTCTCTCTCAAATTTCTGCAAAAAAAAAAAAAAAAAAAAAAAAAAAAAAACAATTATTAATTGTGAAGATATTTTATTAATGAAGAAATTATTTTCTATAAGCACCATTCATGAAAAGTATACGTAACTCAAGCTTGTTTTCAGCAATAATGTATGGACAAAATTTGATCAATTTCAAATGATTGTGTATTAGTAGTTCATCATACATAATTACTTTGAAGACATTCCTGAAATTTAAGAAATGTTCCTATTTGGTTGTAATTCAACTGGTGGTGTTGTAGACAACTTCAACATTTTCTATAATTCATAGCTTCAATATTTTTTTCTGTATTTTCACAAATTAGTCAACATGCATGGCATTCCACATCATCATCATTCTTAATTCTCATGTTGCTTTCTAAGAAGGAATGAAGGCAACATTATTTTATTTTTATGAATTTCGAGTCAATTTTTTTGCTTGTGTAGTAATTCAATCTCACAGTGCAAAATTTTTGCTGAAGAACATGATTGGAATTTGTTGCAGGAATCCACAATTACTCAAGATCATATTATTTATTTTCAGGTATAGTGTTTTTCATATTATTTCAAGCCCAAAGCATTTAAAATTTAATCTGTGATATGCCTCATTTTTTGTAACTTTATGCAAGAAATTATTTTTTAAAATTGATTATGTCAAGATATATTTTTAAGGAAGAAAATATTTTTTTCTCTTTTCATCATGTATACAAAACAAGAAGCAGAAATCTGTAGTGAATATGTTTACCAGCGCATTTTTTTTATTTCAAGTATTTCAATTCACTGACAGTGAATTTCGCCAGATTTCGTCTTCAACTCTTCATGGTGTGTGGTATGTTTTAGTGAAATGTCTTCAGTGTTTTTGCTAAGTAAACATTAGTGCCTGCAATGTGTACCACATTCTTCTTCAGTGTGTTTTAATGCTCCTTAGTTATGATAAATATGTTCAGTTTGGTGAAAATACTTCCGCTAACTATTTTTTTTTATAAACTATCTGACTAATTCAGCCAGTACTATTCTCTTACAACCGTTTGTTGTTTATAACAAGAGCTGCTTTACATCTGTACATTATACTATTTTTTTTTTTTTTTTTTTTTTTTTTTTTCTCGTTCTACCTTTGTTCCTTATTTAGTTAATTTTCTTCTACAGGGATCACAGAAATCTCTTAAAGAGATTGTATTCATCTGTATTTTATGTTTTTATATTAATATGTTTGCAGGATTCCTGGATATCATGTTATGTCAAGACTAATTCTGTTTATTCTACAATATTTTTCTGATTTTGACAGTTATTTAATTTTAATTTTTGACAATTCTTTAAAATTAATTTAAAAGTAACTTTTGTTTTAACTTTTATTACAAATATAGAAATTTTAACTTTACTTTGTTAAATTATGCAAGATTGAAGCTGAATATTTTTATGGTACACTTGTTTGGTAATTTTAAACGTTTTACTCGATTATGACATTACAAAGAGTTACTAGTATTAATGAAATTTAAGTCCTAGGTTGTCTGAATATACCAGATAAAATATTTTCAACTTTAGTTGCTTTCTTATTGCAGCTTAGTTTTGTAATTTTAAGTTATTGTTTTCCTAGGCAGTTAGAGTATATTGAGAAGATACTTTTGATTTATGTTGCTTTACTTTTGCAACTTTATAAATTTTGATCCATAAGTGTACGATTAATCTTATTGAATTCAAAATTTTGGATGATTTTTTGTGGCTAAAAGAATTATTTAGCTATTGGATTATTTTTGTTTTTAAAATATATGAAAATTAGATATGATTTTTTAAGAGCATATTATGTATACAAATAGTATGCAAAAGAAAGCACAACTCTAGATGAACTTTTTACCAGCGCATTTATACATATTTTTAACTCCTCTAGTGAATTAATAAAGTGTTTCATGACTTAAACAACCTGATTATGACTTAAAAATGTATGTGTATACATATCTATATTTTTTAAATGTGTTCCATACTTCCATTTAATGCTGTTATCATGTAGAGAGAAAGAAAATGATAATATCTTATGATTATAAATAATCATCTGTTCAAAGTTCATTTTTGTATCTCTTTCTTTAACAGCAGCCTGACAGTTCTGATTCTGTATGTCTACAATGTTTAGTCATACCAGTGTACCATTCCAAATCATATTACCGAACAGTATACTTATTTTTTTTAATATATTCTTGTCCATAATTGCTTTGGATGGTAACTGTGTTTCTGCGTACAGCCTCAGGAGCCTTAGGAGATGGAAGTCACATGAAACTGTGTGCATCTATCAGTTTATACAGCCAAAAAAAACTTTTGCATTATGTGATCAGAATTTTAAAAAAATATTTGAAAAATATATAATATGTTATTTATATGTGTATATATTTATGTGTATCTATTTGTGTTCACAGATATGTTGATGGTTTATGGGGTAATCATTGAAATAGTTGTGAACTTTGTGTTTACATGTGTATAATTTTTTTTGTTTACAGCATTGTTAATGATTTCTAGTGATTGGGTGGAGACTAGTAACATAATTGTAAGCTTGTTATTGAATTTCAATAGATTTAATTGTATATTATACAATTCTTCTTATTTTTTTTCCATAATGATTCTAGAAATAATTTTTATTTCATTCCTGGTACATGGTATGGTAATTAAGCATATATATATATATATATATTTCTCGATTGTGTCAAAGTGTTACTTTATGTATATGAAAGTAGTTTATCATTTTTTGGTGATCACCATTCCTGCATTTTGAAAGAAAACCATGGTATATGTAAAGTTTATAATTTAAGAAATAAGTGTATAGGCCTAATAAATAAGTATGACTATTAATATGTTTTAACCCTTTTGTCATGACACATCTTTTGAAGTGACGACTTTTTGCTGTGGGATGTTTTGCGTGGTTGAGTAGTGCACGACTCAATTGCTCAATTTGTCTCACATGTATTTGGTTGTTTATTTTAATTGAGTGAAATTTTAATGTGTACACAAATGATGTCATTATTTTTATGAAATTTGAATTGATATAAGGCCAGTTGAATTTAATATTAGAGTTATAGAAAATACTCTATTTTACATCATATTTTTAAAGTCCTAGGCAAAAGTCAAACCCACAAGATTTTTTTGACTTTTTGTTGCTCCTGTAATTGCAACTTTTTCAGAAGTTTAATTCTGTTATTTGGTACCATAAATATTTTAACTATGACTAGTCAATGATCTCACTTTTGTCTGTTAACTTAAAAGGCGTTAACATTTATTATTTGTCAAATATGATAATTTTTTTGAGATCACATGAAAATTTTGCCATTACTGTATTTTTGGCATTTTACAGATACTTAATATATTGTATACTTAATATATTGTATACTTTTTGACCTATGAATGTACTCTATGCAATGTATATTCTTTCTCTCTCACACTTTTGGTCACCGGTCCTTCCTTTTTAGCAGCACTTCGACATTGATCTTAACTATGAAAATCGTTTAAATTTGATTTTTTTTTTTTCAGGCTGGCATTTCAAAATTTTGTCATCCCATTTTCTGTAAAAGGTCTTCTTCGTTTCACCTTTTACATCCCTGGTCTTACAAAATTTTGTTCGGTCTTTGGGGGTAATGTGAGATGAATCTCACAGTGTTTAGTTCATCGTATCTTTTTTTATTCTTTTCTTCATTTAAGCAGCGAGTTTCCCTTAAATTTAATTCTGTTTTTTTAGTTTTACGGCCGCGCGCTGCGAATTTAGCGCGCTAGCATTTCTTGGAGCGCTACTTGTCCTCTCGCATCTGCACCGCGATGTATTATGATGACGTCACTGTGGGCGCTGACACTCCTTCACCACACCCATATTGCGCGGACTTCGTCACGTAAGGGCGTTCTGCTGAGCGCGTAGAACGAATTAAATAATTCTTTTCAAATTCTTTTTTTCAATTTGCTATTTAAGATTGTGACGAAATATTAACTCTCTAATCAATTTAAACTTTGTTTCTTTTTACTTTTGGATTCCCCGTAGAATGCATTTAAATACTAAACGCGGTTAATTTTTAAATCAGAATTAAGTTTGATGATATCTCAAGGGGATGTAAATTGAAACGTTAGCCCGCTGGCTTTGCCGGCCGCGCGCCGTGTGCGAACGGCAAATCGCAAGAATTCATATTATAATTCCGCCGGATATGGAATTTTTGCAAGTTTCTTGTGTTCATTTTAAATTATAATGATGGGCTGTTTCTTCAAGGAATGTGGATTAATCCGTCAAGAGATTAGAATTTCTCCGAAGTATTTTTCGCGGATCTTAGGATTGGTGACCAAAGGCCTTTTTCGATATTTCTCATTCACCAACGAAGATGAATAAAGCTGTTAGATCAATAAAGGTTTTCATCATTCTTTTGCTCTACACACCACAAGTATTTTCAAGTAAGATTATTCCAGTTTATTTTATTTACTTACATTAAATTAAAGTTCCACTATCGATCACGCTAACGAACTTTATTAATGACACAACGCACACCCTACGAACTTTTCAACGGCACAGATAATCCAACGGTCGAAATTTATAAATAAATCTCGTCTGCATTTTAATATTTTTCCCCCTTTAATAGTTCAGAGCGATCTCTTCAAAGGCCTTTTTCTACTTTTTTAATTTTCTTTACAGGACAGTTTCATTTTCAGAACCGTTTTCAAAAGTGATATTATCCTCATATTTAAAATCTACAATCAGTATCGAAAAAAGTAAAAATCGGCCTCTATACTAACCATCGTCACCTATACTATGCAGAAAAAAAAATAATTAAAAATTGGAATGAAAATATGGCATCTTTATAAAAATCTTCCGTAGGTTTAGTATAATTGAGTTTGTCTTTTCGCGTGACTGAAAAAACCGTTATTCTAAAATTTAGATCAGTTAGACTATGACAGGCTTTGGAATATATACGTATTATTTAGTTAAAATAGTATAAGAACTTTAAAAATCATTCGTTTATCTTTCTGAAAGGGAAAAAGACAGGAAAGACAATTTATATACAATAAAGCATAAATGTATCATTTACGGATGTGAATTTTACCGCAACAGAATATATTTGCTAAAGTATTGTAAATTAGTCATAATTTTCGATAGAAGTGTCAAAATAAATATATTTCTATCTTTTAAATTAGTGTTATCCAATTTAATCATAAATTGCATAATAATTACTTTATATTTTAGAGTGGGTATACTGCAAACTTTTATTGATTAAAATAGAAATATTTATGAAATATTTATGAAAAGGAACATTTAAACTAATTCATTAAGAATTGTCTAAAAGAATGATACAAAAAAAAAAAAAAAAAAAAAAAAAAAAAAAAAGACATAGAAAAATTTAATACAAATGTATTTATTCGCGAATATATCTATTCATTTTTAATGCCAGAACCATTGTTATTTTCTTTCTGCCCTTTCTTCTTTTCCCTTTGTCGACTGCAGATGACAAAAAGTTAATTCTGTTATGTTTTATGAATTAACGAATATATCACTTTGATGTTGTACGCAATTAAGGAATCTTTTTTAGAAATTAAACTTCAAATACATGGAAGAAAAATAATAAAAATGGTAAATCTGTTTTTATTCGAAATCAATAATGCTTTTAAAGTACAGTTGAGATTAGATGCCTAATTAAACAAACTTTTTGAAATCAACATGGATTTACATCATTTCTGAAATTCATTTCTGATCGAACTTCTTGCGTGAGATATCATGCATTCAGAAAAGGATGTTTTTATTTTTTCATCCTAAAGCAGCAAACAACATTTTACTAATAGCCACAGGCAAGATTTTACACCTTCGTCCCTGTAAGACTCCCTACAGGGTAAACCCATATCGTCTTTCACCCTAATTACTCTTAAGGCGTCTCCCTTTTAAAGGCGGAGTTAAACACCATTTTCGACTCTTTTAAATCAAAGTGCTTCAACTTTTTATACAAATAGCATAGATTAAATTTTTTTAAAAATCAAAATAAAAAACATTTTCTGAAAGCTAAATAATTAAACTCTGCATGCTGTTTTACCAAATTTTAAAATGTCAAACAGATTTTTCGTAATAAGACATTAAAGATGAATTTTAAAGACTATAAAATAACGCCCTTGTATCGCCTTAAAATTCAAAAAAGAAATAAAATTTCAGAATGACGTGCATACTTTAAACCTACAGGTTTGCAAAACAACAAAAATTATTAAATTTGAGCAAAATGCAAAGGAATGAAAGCGATAAATTTCTTCCATTGAAATAACATTAGCCGTTCTATCTCGGAGCGTTACTGATGTAGGGCCTTAATCTGTAAAAATAAATAAATAAAACTTGGCAACTTCTTTAGTATTGGTAATTATAGTTGAATTTAGTAAAATAATAACATATGCATCTACATTTGAATCAAAAGATGATTCTAAAAAAAAAAAAAAAAAAAAAAAAAATCTGAAATTTACAGATTTTTAAAAAGGTTACATCAGAGGGGAGAGTGCTGGAAATAGCCCCCTTCCTCATTAATTATGAGTTTTTCACAATTCTTTGGCGAAAATTGCGGTTTTTTGTGATTTGTTGAAGAAATTTGCGTTTTTTTTCTTTCGTAAACCTTTGATGGAATTAATGGATTTTATCGCGATCCTATCACAAGATTCTCATTTTTTCTGTAATTGTTTAACAAAAATCGTGTTTTTTTTTTTTTTTTTTTTTTTTTTTTTTTTTTTTTTTTTAAGATTATGTGATGAAATTAAGATTTGTTTTTCCGGTCCTTTGTAGATTTTTTTTTCGCGATATTATGACAAAGTTTGCGTTTTTCCAGGGATTTTTATGACGAAATTAGAAATTCTTTTCACGATTCTTTAAGGGAATTCGCGTTTTTCCAGCCATTCTTTGACGAAATTTGCATTTCTGTTCGTAATCCTTTGTAAAAATTTGCTTTTTTTTTGCCGTTATATAAAAAAATTTTGCTTTTTTGCTATTTTTTGAAAAAGAAAAATTGCTTTTCTCCGTGCTTTTTTGACGAAATCGGCAATTTTTTTATGCGAACAATTGACGAAATTGATTTTTTTTCGCGACTATTTGTCGAAATTTGCGTTGTTTTTTAGTTCCGAATTTTCACACTAGGTCCCCCCCCCCCTTTTCTTTTCAAAATTGAATGTCTAATAAATATTTTTTTTTAAAACTAGGCATCAAATTTGACGACCGAGAATAATTTTTTAGTCGTCAAATTCAATTCTTCAGTTGCTTTTGACGACTAATGACCGCTAATTTTCAACACTGTGTTGGACACATTTTGAGTATTTTTAGAGCTTAATATTAGTTGTTGTTTTTTAAACCGATTTTTCACTCAGTCAGCGGCCACGTATTTCAAACAGTGCATTTCTGCATGTTTCGAATTAATGATAAAATCATACAAATTTCAAGTTCGTTTAATATTGTTAATACGGACCCGGGCAACGCCGGGCGGGTCAGCTAGTATATTATATTAAAGAAAACAGTTAGTGAAGTTAACTAAATAATGGGCATATGAGTATCAAATTTTATATAAAAACAATGATAAGAGATGACATCACCAAATAGTTTGAATTTTAAAACTATGTTTACTTTTGTACTTTTTTTAGCATTGTTTTCATTATGCATTACGTTTTTAATTTTATTTGACCCGATATTTTCAAGAATATTTTTCTTGAAGTAAAAATTTACTCAAGTATGCTATTTAATTATTTATTTTTTAATTTGTCTTTTTGAACAAGAATTTATTGAAAGTTTTGAGAAAATATCATTACAGATGGCAGCACCACACAATTTAAAGCTGAATCTTAGAATCGAATTGATATGCTACATTCAATCTCGAAATATGAATCTAATTAGCTTTAAATAAAAGAAATCTTCTCCTATAGAGGACTGTAATTTTTGAAGGAATTTTAATTGATATAAAGTTTATATAAAAATAAATTAATAAATAATATTTTTTTAGAATAAAATATGCATAAAAACAGATCTATTACTTCACACCTTAATCAGTGCATGGATTGTCTAAAATCATATGGCATAACAAAATATATAAATATATCGCCAATCAGGGGCATGCAAAGAGAAAACTGCGCCCGGGGCAAAGTCTCAATTTGGCGCTCCCCCCCCCCCAATTTTTTTTCTTGTGATAGGTTAAAAATGATGTTTGTAGCATAAATTTGACGCCCCCTAAATTTCCGCGATTGCCCCCTTCGTCCCCCATTTCGTACGGCGCTGTCGCCAACTAATTATGATCAAATATTATCTTTTCACTGTTCTTTTTATCTACAATGACTATTGGTCTGATGATGATGTTTTTTGTTTTATATATTGTTAATATTGTTTGCTCAGTTATAAATTTGTCTGATATATCAATGGATTTGAATTTTGAACTTACACTAATAATTCTTTTTCAGATTCTTTTGAAGAATTTAAAGTACTTGTGCACTCTGTTTTTCCTAAAATATGTGATACGAGATACATATGGAAAAATATCAAAAAGGTGATTTGTTTTTGTTTTAAACTAAATTAATCATATCCTATAATCTGGAGCTACTTTGCACTACAGAGTTTACTTTGTTACCATTTAAAATAATATTGATACTAAGGATGATAAATGATAATAATCTGACTATTTTAATAAATGTTTTAATAATCAGTTTCAATTTTGTCAAATCTGCCATTTTTTATATTATTTTCTAAACATATTTATGCTGCTTGATTTTTGCTGAAATTTTTCTCAAGAAAGTATTGTATTTTCCTGTTAGAAAACAAATTAATTAGAAGGCAAACAGGGTTTTTTTATGTGTATAAATTATTCTGCTATTAAGTTGAGACTTTCTCAAACATTTCATTAAATGTCGGCTCTGTCTTGCTGATTCTGGAGGTGTCAAAGTATTTGGTACTTTGAAGAATCCCATGTAGCAAAACCAATTTAAAATTGTTGTGGTTTTCACTAAATTCCATGGTCAACACAACATATGTAATGCATCTAATAAAGTAACGAAAAAAAAAAATTATTTTGCTTCAAACATATTTTGCTTCAAACTTTTTTTGTGTTAAACGATTTTTGTTTCATGTTAAAAGCAACAAAATATATTAAATTGCATGGTATACTGTCCAGATTGCTATTTCATTTTGTGTTAACCAATTTTTTATGTTGAACATTTTCATGTTAAATGTTTTTCACTGTATTTGATAACATTTTTACTATCAAGAACTTTTAATCACTATCTTTTATCATAAGAGATCAATTTTTAACCATGATGCATGGCATAGAAACACTTTAGTCTATTTTCATTTGATTATTTTTAATACAAAAAAATATTTTCAGTCTTGGTTTGAATAGATTTCTTTCATCCTTGGACATAATAGAAAACAATAAACAAACTGATGGCAATACTTACAGTAATAAATATAATAAATTATAAAAAAAATGAATAGCATCTCAAGTATAGTTGAAAATTTAAAAGGAAATAGAGCAACAATAATCTTTGAAAGATAATATATATGTTGTAGAGTGGATCTCTACTTTATAGTTTTCTGATACCTCTTTATAGGGAATTCCATTATAAATTTGCACTATTATCATTTAATAAATCATATAATGATATAATAAATGATTTATGATTGATATTAAATATTTATTGTATAATAATTATTTTATATATTAGATTCATTGTCTTTCTATTGTTGTATGTTGTTTTCCTACATTTTATATATATTAATAAAGAAAAATTACAAATATATTTTTATGATAAATTAAGATTAATACTTATCATGCTTTTGAGAAATGTTAGAATATTTATGAACATTGTGCTGAGAAGTCCATTGGAATAATGGTATGGGAGTCTATGCATCGATATTCTGTTATTGGTTCAGGATTATACATCTAGTTAATATTGACTTTTTTGTACATTAATACCATGACTTCTTGCTATGGTAGTATTTGATGTGAGGGTTAACATTATTATGGTTATAAACATATTTTTGGAGGTTTCCTTTTATACATATTAAAAGCTTATTCCTTTTATACATATTGTACATACTTACATTTATATTTAATATCCAACACCTATTTTTTTCAATCATTTATATTAATCGAGATTACTAGATATCTTAATTATATTTTTCTTTATTTATTTTTTACCTTTTCATTAAAAAATATTATTGCATTTTTGTTGTTTTAAAATTGTACATTATGGCAGTTCTTAACGATCCTGGCAAGATACACAATGCATCTTTGCAGTATAGTGCCCGGTACAAGAACAATAGAAGGGTTATTCTTGGATCGTCTTCCAGTCACCATTTATAGTCTTCTCTTCCTCTATTATTTTTCCAGAAATGTTTAGATGCTAGATGCAAGACTTGTACCTTTGTTTTTCCGTCACAAAATGTTTCAAATCCTTATATTTATACTTTTTGTAGATCCTTTAAATGTAATTTATTGCATAAAGTGTAACATATGCAATTTGAAATGAACAGGTAAACATCTGGTCCATTACATTAACACATCAATCAACATCAATCTGACTCTAATAAGAATAAAGCAAAAAGTATACAGTCTACTACTGAAATTCAGCATTTGATAAGCATAGATACTATACTGAAATTACTTATTACTTATTCTTTTATTTAAAAATAAATCTGAAATACAATCTATGTTTATCTCAGTGAGTAATTTCTAACCAGTATATCACCACATAAAAGTTTGCTACAAGTGTGAATGAGATGTCTCATGAAAATTGTAAGTAGATTATGAGCTCTGTGATTGAAATTTCATTTACTATAAACTTTTTATCATGAAACAACTGAAAAGTTTTCATTTTTTTTAATATGCAGTAACGTTTTTGAAATATAATTTTCAAAAGAATCTTGATCATAAAAAATTCAATTATGGCTACTGCATTAGTTACCTTTTCTTTAAAGAATAGAGAGATACATTAAGCCTATAAAATTTCATGTAAGAGAAATTCTAGCACTTTACAAAAAGAGAGATACTGAATACATATATACAGGGTGTCCCTAAACAAATGGTATATACGCTAGGGGGTGATAGAACACATCAAGACGAGTAATAGTAAATAGGAAACCAAGGGTCCCAAACGTTTTCCAAAGGAGATAGCCGCCATTAAAGTTTGGGGTCCAATATTTCAAATACACATAAAAAACGGAAAAATTGGTCGATTGATTTGCCGTTTTCACTAAAATTATTCTTTATGTTGGTATTTTTTTGAAAATAAATCATAAAGATAAATTTTGAAAAATGCCGATAGAGGGCGCTTTAGACTTTGAAGTAATGAAAAATTATTTTTTGCCGTGATTTTTTGCATCTCATTAAATGATTTCGTAAGCTTAGACTTAAACTTAAATTTTGAGCTCAAAATCTGAATAGTTGGAAGCGGTTAAGTAGCGCAAACTTAACTGTGTTCAGAGGGTTTAAATTTCAAATGATTATAAAACACGGATAAACTGGTCGATTGATTTGCGGTTTTCACTAAAACTATTCTTTATGTCGGTATTTTATAGAAAATGAATTATAAAGATAAATTTCAAAAAATGGTGATAGAGGGCGCTTTTAACTTAGGCAGTAGCGTAGCTATGTTTTTTGGCGCCCGGGGCCAGCAAGAAATTTTGCGCCCCCATTCCAATATAGATATATAGCAATTTCTCTCAATTTGGCGCACCTAGGCCTCGGCGCCCGGGGCGGATGCCCCCCTTGCCACTGAACTTAGGAGTAACGAACAACTAATTTTTACGTTATTTTTTGCATCTGATTAAATTTTTTGTAAACTTAGATTTAAACTTAAATTTTGAGCTCAAAATCTGAATAGTTGGGAGTGGTTAAGTAGCACAAACTGAACTGTGTTCAGAGGGTACAAATTTCAAATGATATTAAAAAACGGAAAAATTGGTCGCTTCGTTTGCGGTTTAAAATAAAACTATTCTTTAAGCCAGTATCTTCTTGAAAATGAATTTTAAAGATAAATTTCAAAAAATTCCGTTAGAAGGCGCCTTAAACTTCAGAGTAACCAACAACAAATTTTAACCGTTATTTTTTTTATCTAATTAAATGCTTTCCAAAACTTGTTAAATGTTGTCGAAATCTTAGATTTAAACTTAAAGTTTGAATTCAAATTCAGAATCGTTGGGAGGGGTTAAGAAGCGCAAACTGAAGTGTGTTCAAGAGTTGAAATTTACCCCCCCCCCCCCCCCCCCTCGAACACAGTTCACTTTTGCGCTACTTAAACACTCGCAACGACTCAGAATTTGATCTCAAAATTTAAGTCTAAGCATTTGAAAGCATTTAATGAGATTTAAAAAAATAACAATTAAAAATAGTTGTAACCTACTCCAACGTCTAAGGCGCCCTCTATCGGCATTTTGTGACGTTTATCTTTAAAATTTATTTTCAAGAAAACACTGATTTAAAGAGCAGATTTAGCAAAAACCACAAACGAATCGACTATTTTTTCCGTTTTTTTTTTTTTTTTTTTATAGTTTTCCGTTTCGTTTGAAATGTAAACCCTCTGAACACAGTTCAGTTTGTGCTACTTAACCGCTCCCAACTATTCAGATTTTGAGCTCAAAATTTAAGTTTAAATCTAAGCCTACGAAACCATTTAATGAGATGCAAAAAATAACGTCAAAAAATAGTATTAAGATGGATAATTTCGTTAATCCAAAGTCTAAAGCGCCCTCTATCGGCATTTTTTGAAATTTATCTTTATAATTCATTTTCAATAAAATTCTGACATAAAGAATAGTTTTAGTGAAAACCGCAAATCAATCGACCAATTTTTCCGTTTTTTATAATCATTTGAAATTTTTAAACCCTCTGAACACAGTTAAGTTTGTGCTACTTAACCGCTTCCAACTATTCAGATTTTGAGCTCAAAATTTAAGTTTAAGTCTAAGCTTATGAAACCATTTAATGAGATGCAAAAAATCACAGCAAAAAATAATTTTTCATTACTTCAAAGTCTAAAGCACCCTCTATCGGCATTTTTCGAAATTTATCTTTATGATTTATTTTCAAGAAAATACCAACATAAAGAATAATTTTAGTGAAAACGGCAAATCAATCGACCAATTTTTCCGTTTTTTATGTGTATTTGAAATATTGGACCCCAAACTTTAATGGCAGCTATCTCCTTTGGAAAACGCTTGGGAGCCTTGGTTTCCTATTTACTATTACTCGTCTTGATGTGTTCTATCACCCCCTAGCGTATATACCATTTGTTTAGGGACACCCTGTATTTATAACCATTATATAGTACTACAAATCAACATCTGCATTGAATGTAGAATAACCCAATATGACATACATAAACTCAACAAGACAGTCAAATAGAATTAGCAATAGTGGAACAATGACAAATATATATATATGTAAGTAACTTTGATAAAATGCAAGATTACTAGATAGATTCTTGTAAAGTTAAATAAACGATTCATTGAATAGCAGAAAAAAAAAAATGTAGCAAAATTTTTTATTTTTTCTACTTATTTTGATACATTAGCAGAAAATTGCATTTTTAATTTAATTGTAACGACTATTAGTTTTATAAATGCTTAATAACCTTTTTTTTTTTTTTTTACATTTTTAGCATTGTGATATTAAATGGATTCCTAGGTTAGCTGGACTATTTGAATTGTATGAAATGTTCAAAAGGTAATTGTTGAAGTTGAATCTCTA
The DNA here is from genome assembly GCA_964019185.1 of Maratus speculifer. Classification (NCBI taxonomy): domain Eukaryota; kingdom Metazoa; phylum Arthropoda; class Arachnida; order Araneae; family Salticidae; genus Maratus; species Maratus speculifer. The sequence continues at coordinate 253,288,080 of OZ025298.1, forward strand.
AATTGTTTTTTTAATTATTCTAACAAAACCAAACTGATTATTAAATATATCAAATAAGTAGTATTTTTTTTCTCACTGAAAATATGCCCAGATTGAGGCTGAAATCTTGCAATTTTGGCTTTAATTGCCAATGTTTTTCCAAGGTGGTCCCTCTCCCCTTTAAATTCATTCCTTTATTGAAAAATTGTGTGAATTTGTTTTAATTTCAATCAAAAACAATAATAAACATCTTGATTGTTAGACACTTTTCTACATGTCATGTGTAAGAGAAATTACAAATTGTTTTAATTTGTCTGGTATTGTCAGAAGAAAAAAAGAAAGTCTTGCATAGTGTAACAAATAATAAAATTATGTATTATAATTTATATTTTTATAGAAAATGTCAAGTATTTTCCTTATTTTTCATTTTTTAGCATCATCCAGTATTTTTAAATCAGCTGATTTTTTTGAAAAATCACTTATTTAAATCCTATTTTCTCAAATTTTAAAATGGTATAAAAAGTATTAAAAAAAAAAATCATTTTTTAAATGTTCCTGAAAATATTTAAATACTGAATAAATAAAAGAAGCTTCTTCAACAAAATAAAATTGCTTATAACTGAATTCTTTTAAATGTGGTGTGGTTTTATTTCAACATAAAATACTTTTAATTTAAAATTTATGATTAATTAATTATATTACTGTTTATATTTGTATCTTAATAACTTTGAACGATCAGATTATCCTCTCTACTATATAATAAGCAAAAAAGACCAATATATGTATCTAAAGGAATTAGTAAAGATTCTCATATTTCACATTTTACAAATAGCTGTGTAACAAATTATTACTGAAGAAAAGCAAAAGATTTGTTGTATTTTATCAACGCATTTAAAAATGCTTTCTATTTTTTTACTCATGCACAATGAATTAAGAACCCTGATAAGATTAATTAGTTATTCTATGGCATGCCTAATTTGAAAGTTGCATGGAATTAATTTGAAGAAATATTTTAATCTATTAATTAAAAAATATATATTCTTTTAAATGATAGGGTATAATTTAATATAATTACTTAATATTTCTAGCCCACCATCATCCATGAGTGTATTATTCTCTCCTAAATTTGAATTTTGTAATAGCTGCAAATACGGTAAGGGTTTTTCTTTCTTTTCTCTCTGTTATATATATGTTATACACACATGCTGAAGTTAAATTTCATGAATGTAGAGTGGTATCCCTCCTTGCGAATTTTTCTCAGAAATGACCAACATTTTCAAAATTTTATACCTTAAATAAAAATTTATAATATAGAACAATGGAGCTTCCATAATTTCGTTTCTACTCCTGAAATAATAATAAAAAAGTATTATTATTATTATAAAATATTTAAACAATTATATTTGCAAATACATATGTGTAAAAATAAATATGCACCTCAAAATGTTTTGAAGATTGAAATATTTATATAATTTTATCTTTTCATTTTCTTCAATTAATGTAGTAAAGTTAAATACATCTTCCACATAAAAGCACAATCTGTATATCATATTTAAATTATTAGCTTCTCTTTTTACATCTGGTCTGTATTTTGTACTGAACCAATTTTAACATATATGTATACAGTATAACTTCAAAAATCTGGCATCATCAGGACCAAGACCATGCCAGATTTTTGAAGCGATGTAAAAATTAGTAACTTGAAATATCAAAAGCACTATATTTTTAATGGTGCCTTTAGCCATAATTTAATTCATTATTAAGTAATAATTATGTAAGAAAAAAAAATTAAATAATTAAAAAAAATTGCTTCAATTGATATTTTCTATGTTACAGAAAATAAAAGAATAATAAAGAGTCAAAGTATTTCTTTTTGTAATTTCAGAAACATCAATGTCAACTTTGCTTAATTTTTTTTTCTTTTGGGGGGGGGGGGGTAATCTTTAATAAAATTTCTTTGTTTTTTTGTATTTTATCAAAAGGAAGAATGTCTATTTCAGAAATAGTTTTTTTTAAAGCATATATTAATTCTTTAGTCAAATTTATGCACTTCTCCAGTGATACCTATTCTTCTGCTAGTTGTTAATCCTCCGTTTCTGAGTTACAACTAGTATTATTGTCAGTTTTATTTAGCACAACATCAGCGATCTCACTGTCTGTTAAATTGTTCATTGTTGGTCCATTTTTGCCCATGCTTAGCCAATCATCTATATCTCTTTTGTCGTTGCTTAATGCATTTGCAGATTTTGCATGTTTAATTAGCTCATAAATTATGGGCTTTTCATGGGAATTGTGAAAGCCTGATTTCCTTATCATTGATATATGCCAAAAATTTGTTCTGATTGTATATTGTGCCATGCATTTGTAAAATTTGTTCAGAAAATAATTGCCTCATACAAATGAAAAAAATTGGTCTTTGTATTTTTACTTTTGATCTTCAAGTTTATAATTCATAAAGAATTGATTTTATCCCTCTCCTATATTTAAAAGTGTAAAAGAAAAAAGGAGGGAAAAGAGGATTTTGATGTCAGATTTTTGAAGCTGCAGGGTTTCACAATGCTAGATTTTTGAAGTTACTATGCATATGAAAACTCAAAGCTGTTCATTTGTAGATATTTAAACATTATTCATAGAAAAAATGTAATTACTATTATTTATTGTGTTACATGTACTGTTTATCATAGTTCCTGGTACTCAAGTTTAAGCAGATAAATAAAGTTTTAAAGCCAATCACTTTATATGTATGATACATGATACAATGTTAATACATCAACATATAATATAGTAAATATTTTTGCATATTAAAGAAGTTTCTTTTTACTACTGACAGTTTTATTGTACTAGAACCTTAATTATGACTAACACATAAAACAATATGTATAAAATTTTTTAGCTTTGATTTTTTGAAAGTACCTAACTAATCATCAATTGGAGACAATACAAATGAGGCATTTCAAATTCATTTTTAGAAAAAAAAAATTTCATGGCTTGCATGTTAATCTTGTTTCGGATTACCAATAAAATATTATTGGAGATCAAGATACCAATGTGCATGTGCAAGATTTAATTTCTTAATTGCTTAATACATAATAATTTTCATTATTTATTGCAAACTCATTTGATTATGCATGAAATTTTTATGTTTCAGTTTATAAATTTTAATTAGTGTATGTCTTATTAATTAATTAATTTTAAATCTACCTTTTCTCTTATAAACTCTTTTATAGCTAGATATGATTTAAGTATAACGATACTTTGACTAACAAAGATAATTTGTTTTAGAAGTACATTAGTTAGCCAAAAACTTCATTAAACAAAAACTTATTTCCTATTCAATCAAAGTGTAACATGATTGTGTTATATTAGTGTGTATTTTTATAAAATGCATTAACTGAATTAATTCATTAGCTAAGTAGGGAAAAAACTGAAAAAATCTTTATTAGATGAAAACCTTACTTACAAGAATGTTAACTGAGACATAATTAATTGTATTTTGTTCCCTCCATGTCTTTTTTATTCATTTTGTTTTATTTCTGTATGCATATAGAAATTTTTCTGTTGTTCAGTGGATTTTTAGCATTCACGAAACAAAAATATTGACTTTATTTAAAAATACACAAATTATAAATTTATTAATTTTTGAAATGACATGTTCATTTTCTTGATTTTCATTTATAGCTCAGGGTGAATTTCCTCACGAATCTGGCTATGACTCATATGTTACAGGCTGGGGTAAATAAGTTTTAATTTTCTTTTATATTTTGTTGTTATAGAAAACTTTTTCACTCACAGGCTATCAAAGACTGAGACCTAATACATTTACAGGCTCTGTATGTGTATATGTATGTGACATATTAATTCCTGTTAGAAATATTCAGTTTGTCTCTCATTTTGGATATAGGTTCATTCTAATAAGGTGCTTCCTTGATTAGTTTTGAGAGCTTATTTTTGTTAAATTTAAAGAGGGGAGGGACAGGGCTACTCCCTCAATTGATAATTTGGTTTTTCATGCAGAATTATTAGATTTGCTCTAAATTTAGTACACTGGTTTATTTTGATAAGGTGCTTTCCTGATTATATTTGAAGATTCATTGGTTAAGTATAAAAGTAGTGAACAGGGGGAGGGCTTTACCCCTTTCTTAATTTAGATAAATGAGTTTTTCATGCAGAATTATCCGATTTGCTTGAAATTTGGTATAACTGTTTATTTTGATAAGGCGCTTCCCTGATTAGATTTGGAGGTTTATTGATATAATATAAAAAGGGGAGGAATGGGGACTAATTCGCCCTTTTAGTTTAGATAAATGGTGTTTTCACACAGAATTATTCAATTTGTTTCAAAATTTGTATGTAGTAAAACCTCCATTAACAGTCCCTTCTGAAGAGCAGCCACCTCTAATAACTGGCCACTGATTCATAGAATGGAAAGAGCCACATTTAAATAACATTACATTGAATTTCTGAATACAGTCATTTCTAAAAAGCAGCTGCAACCAGGGAAAACCACTTCAAAATGGCCACTGGAAATGGTGAATGGCACTGCAAATTAAAAAAAATTCTAGGAATTTTTATATTTTGGAACGATACATGTGTGTGAAATGCATTCATCTATTGTACACTTCTTTTTGACATTTGTTTTGTTTGCATAGGGAGATCCTGCTATTTATACAATGGCTATATTCAGAGGTAGAAAATTTCGAGGCGGAAAATGTTATAAGAAGTCTATGATAGAAAAATGCTAGTCATCTAAAATCGTTCATTCTTGTTCGCACAGAGAGAAAAATGGTAATAGTTTCTTCCTTTTAAAATTGTTCATCTCCTGGACTTACATTATTATATATAAGCATGCAATACATGACAGAACACACTAGAAAAGATTTCATTAAGTTGAATTCCTGGAATTAGTTGCTTTGAACACATATGCATTTTTCTCTGTGACACTGCATCCTCAGATTATACATACTGAAGTACAATAGTGTTTTAGTAACTTTCAAAGTTGAATATCAGTAAAACTCATAATATTTTTTTTTCACTCAGAGAAAAAATGAAAGATATTGATGATAGTAAAAAGAGCATTAGAGCAGAGAAATTAGCATTAAAGTATGGATGTGGAAGGATTCAAATAAAGAAATGCATTTTGAGAAACATCTTAGGGACAAAAAACTCAGAAAACAAGATAAAATGATAAAAAACTGGGAATGAATTAATTATTGAAATGCTATCAGAGTGTTTAGGAATCACAGATTGAAAAATTAACCAATTTCAGGACCAGTTTTGCAAGAAAGTGGATTGACAATTGACAAAGAACTTGGTATTAATTATTATAAAGTTTCTAATTGAAAGTTAGAAAATTTTTGCTTGAGAAATAATATTATGATCCAGGTTGTTTGTGGACAATCAACTGAATGTCCTACTGATAATCCGGAATCCCGGAAAGAAAAAAAATTAGATCTGAGATAGTATAAAGGAAAAAACTGTTCTGTTCCACTTAAGACTTTGTGTGTAAAAAAAAATATTCATATAAAGGTGATAAACATTCAAAAGAAATATTAACAGTATTATTATGCAGCAATTTGGAAGGCGAGTTTGAAAAACCACTTATTATTAGAAAGTCAACTAGGTCAAGTTGATTGAGAAAATTAGAGATAAGGAAATTTTCTCCAGTTTGGTGAGTAATAAATTTAGATGTTTTAAAAAGTTATACTTAGATGCAGGTATGTAGTGGAGGGTATATGGGGTATATGCTGTATATCTTCTGGATTTTTTTAAAGGAACGCTGCATACCCTCCGTTTCTCAAGAAAGCTTGTAGTATACACACTCTAGGGTATACCCTCTGTCTTGAGTGTATACCCTCTTCTCAGAGCATATATCCTCTGTTATTTTTACGACTACACCCCAGCTTAGATGACCAACAATGTTTAACAAAAAGTTAAAGATACAAAAATGAAAAATTCTTATTTTTATGGACAATGTTGTCTGCCACTCAAATGACAACAAGTTTAGCAATATAACAGTGTGTTTTTTCCACCTAATACAACTTCAATATGTCAACCACTGAATTTGGAACCATAACAGGCATTTAAAGTATGATGCATTAAGATTTTGATTAGGAAACTTATCTCAGAAGTGACAGAAGCTTCATTATTAACTGCTCTCTCCAAATCATTAAATGTTCTGCGGGCTGTTAATTAGATATAAGTGTTGGTAAGGGAATTGAAGAAAAATATAACAGAGAAGAGTTTTGCAAAAGCTGGATTCCATGCATATTTCTACTTTTCATCCATTTAATTTTTTTTTTTTAATTTCTTATCTTTAATAAAAGAGGCATATTTTTTTTTCTAAATATAAAAGATTTAATTTTCTCTTTCCAAAATTTTCAAATGTCAGGACATTTAACAGCTGTGAAAAACTATCAAATTACGGCCTTAATAATAGCAAATTAGGCACATTAGTCAAAACAGCAAAATTGCCTACATAATGATGCCAGATGAATTTATTTGTATTGAAAATAACTTGTCCATATTGTCACTTATGAAAGTGATCTATGATGAAGCCAGAGGACATTGAAATTTTAAATGAGAATGAAGCAGAAATTGATATAGAAAAAAAAAAAAAAAAAAAAAAAAAAAGAAAGAAAAAAGAAAAGGACATTTTATGAAGACGTATTTGCAAGGACTCGAGACATTCAGTTTTTTATGCTAAATAAAAATGACTACTAAAAAAAAAAAAAAAAGTATTAATAGAAAAAAATTAAGTTCAAAATGTACAAAACAAAGGAAAGTGAGAAACTTCTTTAATGTTGAAAATAAGTAAAAAATAAAAAATAAATAAAAAATAAATAAATAAAAAAAATAAATAAAAATAACCATTTTGAAATATTTTATTGTGTTAGACAGATTTGTTTCATTGTTCTAATATGTTGAGCCAAAACTTCCAAACACCAGTCACCTCTAAGGAGCAGTCACTTTTTTAAATGTTGAAAATAAGTAAAAAATAAAAAATAAATAAAAAATAAATAAATAAAAAAAAATAAATAAAAATAACCATTTTGAAATATTTTATTGTGTTAGACAGATTTGTTTCATTGTTCTAATATGTTGAGCCAAAACTTCCAAACACCAGTCACCTCTAAGGAGCAGTCACTTTTTCTCAGTCCTAGCGCTGACTGCCTCTCGGAGGTTTTACTGTACCGGTTTATTTTGATAAAGTGCTTCCATGATTAAATTTAGAAGTTCATTGGTTAAGTATAAAGGAGAGAAAAGCTAATCCCCCCCCCTCTTAATTTTGCTAAATGAGTTTATTTATTTATTTATTTATTTATTTATTTTTCAAGGTGCTTTATTCTTTGAAATAAGAGGTTGATATACAATTAGTGTGACTAGCCTGTGAGCTCAGTGCCATTGTTTTAACTGGGCACTTTTCTCTTTACTTAGGTGTATGTGTGTGGTTGTTATCATACATGATGTTTTTACTGCTTGTATTATCATTTTCAAAATTATTTTATTTATGTGGCTTTTTTGTTATAGTATTCATAAACATATGCCATCTGATAGCTATGAAAAAAGCAAAAAGGTATGTATTTCTTAGTCCCAAAATTTTAAAGCTATTCTAATGTTTTTCTTAAATTTTAATTACATTGTATTCTTATTGTTTTAGTGATGTTTTTATAGAACCACAAACTTTCAGTCAGCATCTGAAGGCTGTAGCACCTTTTGTAAATAAAGTTATCCTAGCCAGATCTCGATACAATTATGTAGTAAGTATTCATACTGTTTTTATATTATTCTTCATAAAATTTTATTTTCAATATTTTTGCCATTTTTATTGACGTTTTGGTAAGTATAATTTTTCTGAAATAAATTAATTTGTTAATTTTTATGAAGGAATGATAAAACTGGAAGGTCAGTTGAAGTTATGATTATTATAATTGTTTTTTTTTTTTTTTTTTTTTTTTATCTTTTCTGTTTTTACTGAAAATTAAATGATAGACCAATTTTTTTATGGAATCCTGCATTAAATGTTTTAAATTAGATAGCTGTATAGATATGATCTGCATTAAAATACCACATGAGTTAAAAATTTTAGATTTGTTTCAGTTTATATTTTATTAATCTTTTTAATTTCAGAATTTTGCTGGGGAAGATCCTTTACCTACCGTACCTGCTTTGTTACATATCTGCAAAAAAACAAATGCTTCTTTGAGTGAATCTGAGGTAAGAATTGATAACATATATAGTATTTTTTATAGTTTATTATTTGTAATGCATTTACAATGAAATTTCTTGATATTTTAATGTTTTTTGATGAAGTTCTAAATTGCAATTTTAAATAAAGGAACAACTAACTAAAATTGTTTTTTAAGATTTTATCTGTATTGCATATTGTCTCCTTTCAACACTTTCCAGCACGATTGCAAGTATTTATGACTTTATTTATCTTTCCATTGGTCTATCTATGCTCTAATTCTTGTAAATGTATGTGGATTGTCATGTAATTAGTTATATTATACAGTTTTAACATGATATATTGGTTCTTGAAAATGAAGTGCATAGTATTTATAGTTCATTCACATAGAGACTCCGAAGAATTCCATTAATTATGGTGCATGGAAAAAACAGTTTGCAGTGTATTTTATTCTTGTTACAGACACTATTTCAAACATATTAAAATTGATATAAATCGCTGAAGTGAATTACAAAAATTCTTGCTATAGAGTATGGTGTGTGTAGCTTTTGTAATTTGTTTATAGGGGCACATAAAATAATTTTGTTACATTATGGTGTATAAGGAAAACTCATTTGACATGTATTTTAATTAATTTAAACTAGTTCAAGAGTAACTAAATTGATATGCATTTTAGAAGTTCACTAAAACATGCTTCCTGTAGAATATATAATGTAAAGCATTTATCATTCATTTACAAAGTTGTATGAAGGAATTCGACTGTAGAATGTGATGCTTATAACACTTTTTGTTTATTTACAGAGACACCCAAAATATTTTTGTTACAATATTGCCTATGAACTAAAAATGGTGGAAGTTAATTTTTAAGTTTTACAAAGCTTTTGTATACTACAAGATATTAATAAATTCTATAGATCATATGTAGGACTACATGGAATAATTCATAAACATTACTGTGTGGTGACACTGTGTATGATTGTGAATTGCTTAATGGTTTTTCTTAATTATCATTTTCTGCTGAACTATATTTAGTATACTAAGAGATTTTTGTAGAATGTAAATAAACTCTTATACAGAACTATGCAAAGAACTGGATACATTACTATTTATTGATGATAATTTCTGAAAGTTTGTTTTTAGTTGTGTTAATGCATTTTTGCCTGAATCACATTTTCTATTAATATGAGGTGTTTGTAAAAATCTGTAGCTAAAGTGTCACTTTGTAGACAATTATTAGAGTACATTTAAATCTATTAAGAGAAATTGCTGAAAGTGAATTTTTGTATGTTCCATGCATTTTGTAATTAAGCCAAATTTTAGAACACTATGTAGTATACATATAAATCTGTATATAATATACAGGAATGCTAACAAGAATTTAAGTACTTTTCTGGCTGTGGACTATAAATTGTTGCAGTACATAAGTCCTCCCTATTCACTCAGAAAAGTAGTTTTTAAAGTAAAATATCACAAATAGGTTTGTTAATCGAGGATTTTACAGTTCTTTTGAAAGTAATAGCTGTTAGAAAAACAATAAAATATTATAGTCAATGGGATCAATGAAATTATTATTTTACTTTGTTTTGATGTCAATAAAATTTTTAGTTTGCTTTTTTAAAGTCAGACATACTAAAATAATTTTATTATATTCATTAAATAATTTGGGTTTCAAACTAACAAGGAAGGTCTCCATTGGGGGCATACTCAGAATTTTTTGAAAAAAAAAAAAAAAAAATACGAATTAAACTACTCATTTAGGTAATAAAGGATCAGTGAAAATTAGCGGCGGAATTACATTATTAGATATGTAAAAAAATAAAATAGTTTGGAATTATTGGCGTGAAAAGCTGAAAGCGACGCGGGATTTGGCGAGCTGTGCATTTCCTCGCCAAAAGCAGACGATTTTAACGAATCTGAAAATTGATTTTAATTGACTTCACTGTTAAAAATCTGCAGCATTTACTGCAACGTCACTCCACTACTTTTATAGAATATCTCTCTTCTGACCAATGATAATGCTCCATAGCACGGTGAATTGACCGTTTTCTATAAAAGCGGTGGAGTGACGCTGCAGAAAATGGTACAGATTTTTAGCGGTGTTGTAGTTTGTGCAACACTGTTAAAAATCTGCTGCATTTTGCTGCAACGCACTCCACCGGTTGTATATAATATCTCTATTCCAACCAATGAGAAAGCTCCATTTCACGGCCAAGTAACCGTTTTCTATACAAGCAAGGGAATGCGTTGCAACAAAATGCAGCAGATTTTTAACAGTGTATTTTTCAATTTGGAACAATTTTAATCAATTTAAAATGTGTTTTAAATGATAAAATATATTAATTTCATTTTGTTACAAGTACATATAAACGTATATGACAAAATTACACTTAAAGTAAAGTAAAAATGCAAAACTAAAATTACTTAAACTAAACTTATTTAAATAAATTGAACATAGAAAGTTTTTTCTTTAAAAAGTATTCGAAGCGTAAAAGCGTATTTTTCAAAATTTTGTTTTTTCGCCAACCGGAGATAAATCGCCAAATAAACGAAATTTTTATTATTTTTTTACGGACGTTATAAGGAGGTTCCGCCGAAATTTTTTTTATAAACATATATAACTATATGAGAAGATCATTCGGTAATTTTTTCAGATTTTTCTGAGTATGCCCGTATGGAGACCTTCCTTGTAAGTTTGAGCATTGGTTAAAAATCATAGCTTTGTTTCATTATATGTTATAACTTTGTATCATCATGATAACACCCAAAATACTCAGTAGATAAGAACCATATTTGGATGGTAGAATGATATGATTACAAATGATTACAAATTATGAATTAGGGATAATGAATTATTAATTATTTAATGAAACTGGATAAGCTGGTCTATTTTGCATTGGAGGAGGGCTGAAAATAAAGAACTACTCTTTAAAATGGCGATAATATCTAAAGTTAACAACTACAACAAAATAAAGAAATAAAAATAATAATTTCTAAATAATAATGACAATTTCAAAGTACTCTTTTATTTTCTATTTTTTTTTTTTTGCTTCTTTTTATTTTTCTTTTCATGGCTGTTAAATACAAAATATGAATTAAATGATATCATTTTACCGAAGTGGACCATAAGATTTTATCTTGGATAACCTATTAACTAGTTGATGTAAGCCGCTAACAAAATAGTTTTTTTTAATAACTACCGTAATTTATTTTTTTTTTTTACTTCGGATTAAATAAAGAAATCCGATTGAAGCTTTGAATGTGGCCGACTATTATTAAAGTCGTTCTTAAATAATAATAACCTCTGAAGAATTATAATTAAAAAGTATAAAATAATTCTGAAGATACATAAATATGTATAAAATGGAAAATTAGCTTTTACCAATTCGATTTTACTCGATGATACTCCTTTTTAGGTGCGTTCGTAATTATGTAAATACGTAGCACCTATTGTTGTCGCTCAGTCCGTTCGTCTGTCTGTCCGTCTGTCCCTCTGTCTGTCTGTCCGTCCGTCTGTCCGCATATAACAACGCAAAAACTACCCAACCGAATCGTTTGAAATTTAAAATACATAATTATAGCATAATTTTGTCGAGTCATTTCAAATTTTATGAAAATCGGATGGATAGATCAATTACAGGGACATTCAAAAGGATTCCGTTATATTACGGTCAATAGGGAAGAAAGTTTTAAATGCATTTTAATCGTTTGAAATTTAAAACATATAATTATTGCGTAATTTTGTCGAGTCATGTCAAATTTTATGAAAATCGTATGGATAGATCAATTACAGGGACATTCAAAAGGATTCCGTTACATTACGGTCAATGGGGGAAAAATTTTCAAATGCATTTTAATCGTTTGAAATTTAAAACATATAATTATTACGTAATTTTATCGAGTCATTTCAAATGTTATGAAAATCGGATGCATAGATCAATTACAGGGACAATCAAAAGGATTCCGTTACATTACGGTCAATGGGGAAAATTTTTCAAATGCATTTTAATGATGTTACACTCATTCAAACATAATAGAATCGGCATTAATCTATGAAATATATACTAAAATATACATTCTGTACAATCTGTGATGCAAAGAATTTTTATTATTAAATTACAGGGCCACACAAAAGTATTCCACTATATAATGCTATACGGGGAAACATGGTTTGGTACGTGTTTTAATTATATTCAACTATTTCAAATTTTATGAATAATACTAGCGAGCTACTCCCGCTAGCTGGGCCACTTTTTCCAAACGAACCTCGAAATTAAGCAGTATACAGGGTGTCCCCTCTCAACGGTGGCCAATGGCTAATTTCTAAACCGTTGGTCATAGACATATAGTTCCAATTGCAAAAATGCTTTAAAAAAGGCAAAGAAATATTTTTTAAGCGATTTTGGTCAAAAAAATGTTTTACTAAAAAATTTCGAAAATTAAATTTTTATACGGTCCCCCAGTCCTATAAGTGATATTTAGTAAATTTTTTTTCAACACTCTAGCAAGTAATATAGAAAAGGTCCCATTCATGTAACATTAAAATTGACCGAGTTATGAAACTTTAAATTTCATGACTTAAACCACTTTTCTATAGTTGAAAACGGATGAGTTCGACTGAGCTTTAAGGGAACGTACACTAAGTGCTTAAAGTGTTATAAAGGGAGTCGATTTCCAACGCTGTTCAAAGGCTACTTCCTAAACTATTTGTCACAGACATATAGTTCCAATTACAAAATGTTTTAAATGAGCGATTTAACTGAAGGCGCTGTCACCGTATAAGTTTTATGGTAGTGTTAATTATAATTAATTAACTTCTAGATTGGTTATTAAAATAACTGAAGACATGAATTTCAAAATTCTCTTTATCGAAAAAATCAAATTTTGGGAAATAGTGAAAAAATTTTAAATGCATCTATTGGTTTTCATTATAAATTTTAAGATTGCATTGTTACAATAGTGGAGGTTTGTATAGACTATAGTTTGTATAGAAATCAAAAAGCGATAAGTCGAGTTTTGAAATTCATATCCTCAATTGTATTTTTACGCATGTTTTATTTTGTAAGCAAATGAAGCTGATTCTTTTCGTGATTTAATTTTAAAAGGTATGTTATTTTGATAAGCTTTTATTTTATTCATAGTTTTCGTATGTAAATTTTCCTAGTTCAAAACTTATATTCAAATTTTAACTCACTTCCAAATATCTGATTGAGGTTCGTTTCCCATACTTATTTAAACCGGATGACAATGTAATATTAATACGATTTTAGGTGCGTTCCATTTATTTATTTTACAGGACTACATCAAATTCTATTAGGTTGAGTAATCTCATAGAGCTTTATATATGTATCATTTTGTAGCGATTTGTGACTGTTGCTTTTCATAGTTTAATTTAACAAAATTTCTGTTATTTTTTTTTACTTATATTTTTAGCACATATTGCATATTTTACTTTAACATGTAAATGTCAACATAAATTCAGAAAGAACATTGTAAAATTTTTTTTTACTCTCAATGTTTAAAGTTAAATTTTCTATCTGATGTTTATTTTTATTTCTAGAAAATTTGTGACTGACCCCTATTTTGCAGCAAAAAATATGCTTCAACTTTAAACAGCTATAACTCGGTCAATTTTGATCGCAGAGGAATGGGACTTTTTTTATCTTATTTGTTAGAGTAGTGGTAAAAATTTTCTAAATATCACTTATAGGACCGGGGGACCGTATAAAAATTTAATTTTCGTAATTTTTTAGTAAAACATTTTTTTGACCTAAATCACTTAAAAAATAATTCTTTACCTTTTTTAAAGCATTTTTGCAATTGGAACTATATGTCTATGACCAACGGTTTAGAAATTAGCCATTGGCCACCGTTGAGAGGGGACACCCTGTATAATAAGCAAAAAAATTCATTTAATAAGCAAGTCTTGGAGTTCGAACCCTCAAGCACAAAAAAAGTAAATTAAAGAGCTATGGTTGTTATGCGCCCATTATCCCGTTAAAAATATGTGATTTCGCACAGTGGGCGCTACGTGCCCACCGTGCAAAGGCATCGTCCCATTAAAAATATTTGTTTTTGCACGGTTGGCGCTGCGCGCCCATAAAACATTTTCTCGTATTTTTTGGTTCATCAGAAGCAGACTTTTACGCAGATTCTGAATATGTAATCAGTTTTATCTACTTTAAAAACTGTCTGTATGATGGTTTAAGAAAAAACGCGCAAAAAAAAGTTTCGGTATTAAAAACTGCAAAAGACTGCTATTAAAAAACAAGTAAAAAAAATCATGCGTTAAGCATAAATTATGAAGAACTTTCCAACACTTAAGGAAATTTTTAACAAAACTTTGTTATTTAGGGAAATAATAGTGTATAGCCAAATATACCCAAATATGTATTCCAGTACATTAGAACAGCCCTGTATTTCATATGTCAGTTTATAGAATGCATATTTTAATATGTTTGACAGGGTATAACATCTTTAAAATTCCTTTGAAACGATTTTTTTCCATAGGCCGTAATGTAATAGGAAACTTTTGATTCGCCCTGTAGATAAACTAATCATGGTTGAAACTTCAATTTCGATAAGACTTGTGCTAGGGTAAACGTTAACAACGTCCTAAAATTTCATGGCAATCCGAGTATATTAACGATTTTACCCCATAGGCCATAATGCAATGGAAAACTTTTGATTCGCCCTGTAGACAAACTAATCATGGTAGAAACTTCATTTTCAGTAGGGTTCGTGCTAGGGTAAACCTCAATAACGTCCTAAAATTTCATGGCAATCCGCGTATATTAACGATTTTTCCCCATAGGCCGTAATGTAATGGGAAACTTTTGATTCGCCCTGTAGACAAACTAATCATGGTAGAAACTTCATTTTCAATAGGACTTGTGCTAGGGTAAACGTCAAAAACGTCCTAAAATTTCATGGCAATTTGAGTATATTAACGATTTTTCCCCATAGGCCGTAATGTAATGGGAAACTTTTGATTCTCTCTGTAGATAAACTAATCATGGTAGATACTTCTTTTTCAATAGGGTTCGTGCTAGGGTAAACCTCAATAACGTATAAAAATTTCATAGCAATCCGAGTATATTTACGGAAGTTAGAGCGCGGACAGACGGACAGACAAACCGAATGCATAAGCACTTTTCAACTTTGTTGCAAATTGCTAAAAAATAAGTAATTTCATTAATATCACAAACAACATAACAAACAAATAATTTTAGCACCTCGTTTTCCGTTTGTACTAACAAAAATTAGTATTAATCGCGTAAATCTTAGGTTACACAATATTCGTGTATGCTACCAAAAAGAAAAAGTATGAAAATAAACCGTGTTTAACATTTTTTACCAATTAGTTATTTTTCAAAGAACCGCAACGAAAGAAAATGTCGTTTTCCCGGGAGAAAAAGCGGTTTTCGACTGCTTCTTCTTTTAGCCGAAGGGGAAAAGTTCAGTTCTTCACCGCAAGGTTGCGCAGTGTTCTGCCTCAGAGAACCGTTTGAGTTCCGTTTCGGAAATTAGACGTTTTCCGTTCCGATTCCCGACCGGTTTTTAATTCATAACTTTTTTAATTTTGGTCCCACGTTCTCGAAAATGCCCGAAATGACTTTCCCGGAATTTTTCCAATCGAAAGACACCTCTCGCGACTTCCAACTCGCCCGCGTTTCGAAGTTTAATCGGCTTCAAGCAGACAGAGGCGCACGGATTTTATTAGTATAGATATACGTTGCTGAGGTGTAATAAAAATTACTTCCTGCATATTTACAGAAACGTAAAGATTTCGACTACTATACTGTATCCGGAGTACGCTCTACTATATCAGCAAGATCTGAATATTTTTAAAACTTCGTTATCGTACGAACGCACCTCATTTGCTACGTTCACGTGCAATTTCCAACTTGTTTTTAGGTGTGTTCGTAATTATGTAAATACATAGCACCTATGGTTATCGTTCAGTCAGTCCGTCTGTCCGCATATAACAACTGAAAAAAATACCCAACCGAGCCGTTTGCAATTTAAAATAGATAATTATTGGATAATTTTGTCGAGTCATTTCAAATTTTATGGAAATCGGATGAATAGTTCAATTACAGGGACAATAAAAAGGATTCTGGTACATTAGGATCAGTTTGGAAAAAAGTTTCAAATGCACTTTAATGATCTTTCTTACACTCTTTCAGTGGCGTAGCTACATATTCAGCGCCCTGGAGCAAGTAAAATTTGTGCGCCCTCTTGTCATTCCATAAGATGTGCGTATTTTTTTGAAGTTAAAAATTTATATGCTGTTCTTAATTCGACTTTAAATCTTGCTTTTATGCTTTTATTTGAATGTCAAAGTATTTTAACAGCGCATTAAATATATATTACCTCACTATAGGGTGGGGTTTCCAGTTTGGCCTCCTTTTCTGTTCAGAAATCCCAAATTCATGCAAAATTTATACATTTATTTATTTATTTAATTCTAAAATGTTTGCCATTATAGACAATGAAGTGGCTGCACAGACGGCTGAAATTTCAGGATTAACCAGTATTTTAATAGTATATTAAAATGAAACCGGTTTGCCAATTCATTTTCTGGTGGAAACCACCTGAAAGTGCGATTTTAGTGGTTCATCGGTACATATATCATTGTTTTCCTGCATCCAAGGTATAAAACATGGGAGATTGAGAGAATAAAAACAATGATAAACCTACTAGCCAACCACTAAAATCGGAATTGTAAGTGTTTTCCACTAAGATATGATATGGCAGACGTGTTGCATTTTAACATGAGAATCGCGTTTCAACTAATCTTGGAAACCCAACTGTCAACTCGATGAGGTGAAGGTTTGTGCAGCCGCCTCTCGGTTTATTAAAGAAAATACAAATTATTTTTGACACTTTCTGGTATGGTCTTAGATAGTCCTAATACAAAAGAAGGCCATTCGCCCGGAGAGTAGAGCCCGGAATTTCCGGGCTCATTGTAAAACTCAAAAGTTCGGCCCGAGCCGTCTTTCCCCGTATGTTTATATATTTTTTTTACATTTCAAAGCCTGGCCCGTACAGAAATCAGTGAAAACAGGCGCTGCCTGGCCCGACCCGTTCTGATCCGACACAATTTCTACTATTTCTAAAAAATTCAGATTTTTATCATGTAATTACGATTTTTTTAAAGAATACTGCATACATATTTATGGGATGATTTTACGGTATATTCTAAAGGAAATACACATTAGAACATTATTGATTACTTAGCATCTTAGGCTTTCAACATTCAAAAAAAGATTCATTAAAAAATAAATATGGACAGAAAGAGAAAAAAGAAAAAAAAATAGAAAGTTAAAAAAGGTAACATTTGAAGTTGTATAAAAAGTATATTTATATGAAACTATTTCTATATCATTTTATAAACGATTCTGTCGGACGCTCCTCTCAGTCCACAAAACTTTGAAGAATGTCCTAGGTAGTTTTAGCTGCCACCACCAATATTAATGGGTGATATCGGTCACCTGCTGTGAGGATTGGGTAAAATAACACTGACGCTGTTAATGAACTGAACTAACAGTTTATTTAAGGTATAGATATGTACACAAGAAACAATATTTACAACTATCTACAATTACAACTCGGATATAGATGATCCGGTTCAACATTAAATTAACTACGATAAACGTTGGTTGTGTACCATTCAACTTACACTTTCTTTCTCACACTCAACGCACGTTAGATACGTTTTATCAGAGATTACTGCAGAATCTCAATACACAAGGGTACTAGGCCTCACTTCTCGGCCTATAACACTATCCACAGGGACGCCTTGTCCCACGCTCAAAATATACACTATCCAACAGGACCACAAATCCTGAGCGACCTATCGGTCTCAACGCCAAGCGAGAACTGTCTCCAACCTCTCAGTCCAGAGTTGACCTTGTCAGAGATCTTCCTTCCCCCAGCAGGGCCTCTTAGAGTTCCTCCATTGGTTCAATTCCGCATACCGACATTGAGTCATGACATCTACTGTTTACACATCACTTCAATACTAAATGACAGCTGAGCCATGCCCCGTGGTCATCACTTTCATTCAGCAACGAGTGCGTCATCCGCACACCTGCGCCTGGATAACCACCTGTCATTTGGCATTATAAGAAAAGAAAGAAAGGTATTTCGAGCTTCACGGATACACAACCCGCAATACATAAAATATTCAGATAAGGAAATATTATTCCTTTCTGATTCAGGGCAGATGTCTTCTAGGAACCTGACACCCCCCACCTTAGCGGAAAATATGCCTCTTAGGGGCTAATTTTCCCCAAACATATAATAATATTACGGAAGAGTTCAATAGTCTCTTTGCAGATTTCTTCATTCTAAATATTACATAGGCATTTTCAGGTGTCTGAACATTCTCTACTGACATCTCTACTGAACCTTATACTAATACTACTATTGCATAAATAATACACATGCTAATTTACTATTATAAACACAAAACTTAAAAAAAAAATATTTACACACACACAAAAAAAATTTAGACATGTGATGACATCCTTTAAGGTTGTCTACTATTTTGACATTGATACTGATGGGCTAGTAACTGGTTGTTCTTCCCAGCTCTCTCTCTGTAGCCTCGAAATTGCATCAGCATTCAAATGTTGAACTCCGGGACGATGAGAAATGCTCAGGTTCCAGCGTTGCAAGGCTAGAGCCCACCTAGTGAGTTTGGGCGACCTTGGGGTTGTTTCCGTGAGAAATTTTAATGGATTATGATCGGTAATGACCTCAATTTGAGATCCATAAGTCCACTTTTCAAACTTCCGCAACCCGAAGAGAACATTCCAAGCCTCTTTCTCTATACTCGGCCAAGCACGCTGAGCCCCTGACAATTTCTGACTGGCAAAAGCTATAGGTTTAAACTGACCTTTTTCATCTTTTTGAGTAAGACAACATCCTACTGCAAGGTCGGAAGCATCGGCGTGAAGCTGATATTCCCGGCCTACGATAGGTGTAGCCAAACTCGTCACTTTACACAACTCATCTTTAAGAGTATTAAATGCTTTTTCTGCCCTTTCATCCCATGGTACAGTATTTTTGACATTTCCTTTGGTTAATTCGGTTAAAGGTATAGCTATCTCAGCATAATTTGGAATATAAGATCGGTAGAATCCCATTAATCCCAAAACTGATCTAACTTCCTTTTTAGTCTTTGGTCTCTTTAAGTCCCTTATTGCTCCGATTTTCTCCTCATCAGGTGCATGAGTTCCACCCCCAATAACATGACCTAAAAACTTAGTCAATTTCTCTCCAAATTTACATTTGTCTAGTCTAATCGTAAAATTTCTATTTTTCAACTCTTCAATGACAGCCCTGACATGCTCACAATGCTCTTCCCAGGTATCGGAGAAAATGATGACATCATCAATATATGCTTCTGCATACCTCCGATGACCTTGGAGAACCTCATTCATGTCTTTTTGAAACGTAGCAGCAGCCCCTGATAATCCAAAAGGCATTGTACGCCACTGATAAGTTCCGTTATGCGTCGTAAAAGCTGTCAAAGGTTTACAATCCTCAGCCATTTTAATTTGCCAATAACCCCTCAATAAATCTATTGAAGATAAATATTTAGCCGCCCCTGCGGTATACATAATTTCTTGGGAATCTTTCATCGGGAAGGTGGGAACCTGCGTTACAGAATTTAAAGCTCTGTAATCAATACACATTCTGACAGTTGCATCTTTTTTCGCAACGCAAACAATTGGATGGCTAATTTCAGCATTCGACGGTTCGATTAGATTTAATTCTAATAACTCCTGAATCTGCCTATCCACTTCCTCTTTAAGCTACCGGCACGCTATATAACTTTGGTTTTTTCCTTTCTACACCCGGTTTCAGATCAATACGATGTTCCCCTACTTCCGCTGGTCGTACAGGACCCATAAACACTTCTTTATTTTCCCTCAAAATGGACTTTAAATCTTTGACTTGACTATTAGATAGCCCTTTTATTTCAAACCTCTCAATATCCCGTTCTATCTCTTGATCCCGGTTCAAAATAGGAATTTCCCCAACTTCTCCAAATTCCTCATCACCTTCGAAAACAATATTAGTTATATTACATTTAGCGATAAATTCTCTTATCTTATTTTGGTGCACGTGCTTCCTACTCCCGTCGGCTAACTCAACAATAAACGAATGCTGGTTTCGTTTTTCTACAATAGTTGCCGGCCCTTGCCACCTAGAATATAACTTATTAGTCGAATCGGGGATTAACAGTATAACTTTATCGCCTACCTCAAACGTTTTTTCTTTTGACCTTAAATTATAATGATACGCCATTCTATTTTGTTGAACCTCAGACGACAATTTTGCCTCATTTGCGGCTCTTTCTAAGCGGTTCTTAAGTTTATCCAAGTACTCATGAATAGGCGTAGTATCTAACTGCGCTCCCTTATTTTCTCCTGCCCATGACGACTTAAGAATCGATAACGGACCCTCCGGCGCTCTACCATATAATAACTGGAAAGGTGCGATTCCCGTCGTAGAATTTGGGACTTCCCTATACGCCCATAATATAAATGGTATTTGTTCATGCCATTTTTTTCCTTCTTCCCTATTTGTATGATGTAGCATATGTTTAAGAGTCTGATTAAATCGTTCCACAAGTCCGTTGGACTGTGGATACTGTGGAGTCGAAAATCTTGGACTAGCACCTAACCTTTTCTCAAATTCTTTCGTTAAGTCGGCAGTAAAATTGGTTCCATTGTCGCAGGCAATTACATTAGGAATTCCTGTTCTCATAAATATTTGAAGTAACGCCTCACACGCGGTTTTAGCAGTTAAACTTTTTAGAGGGATCGCATCCGCCCATCTGGTATGCTGATCAATTAAAGTCAGTATATACCGATGCCCTTGTGAACTTTTAGGATCAATAGGCCCAATTAAATCAACATTAACAACCTGAAATGGAAGTTCCGGCCGCGACACTGGGGAAATAGGAGCTCTATCATTTACTTTAACCCCTCTAGTCAATTGGCACTCTAAACATGATTCACAAAACTGTTTAGCTTCTTTTGCCATTCCCTCCCAATAAAAAGAATACCTTATTCTCTGCAACGTTTTCTTGGCTGCATGATGCCCTCCAAATACCGATGAATGCGCTAATTTTAAGATTTCTTCCCTTCTTACCTTGGGTACTACTAATTGCGCTATAGTTTCGCCTAACAATTTCTCTTTATGATACAATAATCCGTTTACAATATAATAATCCCCTTTTTCCTTTTTAGCTAATTCCCAAGCTTTCTCTAATTCTTTACATTCTAACTGGGATTTCTTAAACATATCTGAGTTACTAACAATAGATTCATTATTTTCCTCCGTTTCAGTTTTTTCTGGATCCTGACTTTGTACATTTTGCGATCTCGCGTCTATTACGTAAACATTACAGCTATCGTTACTTACATCTTCCTTTTCATTCGAGTTATCAATAATAATTTCGGAACTTTTTAATTCTTCGGACTCTATCAATGGCTCCTCAAGATTGACACCTGACAACTCATTAATCACTTCGGGATGTAAAATTACTTGCTCATTAATATTATCAGTTACTGCGCAAAGTACTTCCTGATGAATAATATTAGTTTGCCCGAATTGCGGAATAGCTAGCGGTAGTTTAACTAACGGTGATTTAACAGCTTCACCAAATAACCCTTGTAAATAAATACTACCCGCTCCCTTTAATTTCTCTTCCGGTACTAAATCTTTATGAACAACACTAATCTCACATCCAGAATCAACCAATCCCTTTGCTTTTTGCCCATTAACACTAACTTCAATTTTCTCAAGTTTATTTAATTTCTCACCAATAACATTAGTTTTCTGCTCGGCCTTTGCCGATATTCTAGCCACAATAGCCCCATTAGGTAACTCTTGATTTTCTTTCACCATAATCTTATGAACACCTGCTTTCTGGTCTCGCCCTTTATTGCCATTATTAGTTCCCTCATTACCCACTTTATTACAAAAACGTTGGTAATGACCTCTCAAACCACACTTAAAACATTTAGGCCCTGAAGCATCATTCGTCTTCTTAAACTCTGTTTTCCTATCCGGAAAAGAATTACACTCATTACTACCATTTTGCCTCCAACTACCACTAAATTTATTATCCTCCCTCGGTCTCATTTTTTCATTGTTTACGTACTTATATTTACCTTTAAAGCTTTTATGCGTAACCGCATAAGACTTATGTTTAGCATCAAAATAATTATCACACTCTTTAGCAATTTTAGGAGCTTCTAACCATTTACCCTGGTGAGTTAAACTAATATATGCTGCAGTATCCTCATCTAGCGTACTCATTAGCTTATCAGTAACTATTAACTGGTTGACCTTTTCATAAGTGTCCGCACCTCTAATTTTACAATAATTTTCCCACGTAGCTATTAAACGCGATACAAATAATACATGGGTTTCGTTCGGATTTCTCCTAGCTTTCCGGAAATTTTCTAAACATGCCTTCGGGGTTGGCTCATGTTCCCTTAGGACTAACTCCTTTAATTCCTCATAATTCTCCATTTGTTCCTTAGTGGTATAAATTAACAAATTATCCGCCTTATCTCCTAACATATTTAGTAGAATTTCGGCCTGCTGGTTTTCCGGTACATCTTTAGTTTGGAATGCCCTTTCTAAACTGTTGAAAAATAAATTCCATCCCTCAGTCCCTTCTGGTACTTTGATAGATAGAGTTTTAACACTTTTGATCAATTTTTCGATGTTACTTTCATTACTAGATTCCCTAGATCCATTAGAGTTATTTGCTGAACCTTGAACTCTGAGCCTTTCCATTTCTAATTCATGTCCCATCCTCAATTTCTCCATTTCTAACTTTTCCTGTTTTTCTAACTTTTCGAGTTCTAACTTTTCGCGTTCTAATTTTTCCTGTTTTTCTTCACTCTCTAACCTTTCCTGTTTTTCTAACTTTTCGCGTTCTAACTTTTCCTGTTTTTCTAACCTTTCGCGCTCTAATTTTTCTTGTTCTAATCGTTCTGCAACAATAGCGTCAGATAATTCCTTAATAACCCCCTCGTCATACTCATCACTGTCCATTATCTTTTTCTTAAGCTGAATTCTGGTATCATCTTCCGCGAATTCAACACCCAATTCTTCAGCTATCACCTGAAGATCAACCTTTTTTAGTTTCAATAAGAAAGCCATACCTTCCCCGATTGTTATAACCACCCCACAAGAATAGTTAAACCTACCAACTTAATATTTCCTAAATTTCTAACTTAGTACAGATATTTCTCCACTTATTATACTAATTAATACCATTTCAGATAATCCATGCATTTCATTCCTAATTAACCTACTGAATACTCTAATTTTTCTCAACCATTGATATCACACAATTTACTTCCAATAAAACAAAAAAGTAAAACAATAATTCGATTTGACTGCTATGCAATATAGATTCCAATATATACACTTAGATAACAACATACAATTTATATAATAATACTGATACGTTGAAATTGAATAGAAGTATTGATGTCAATCAAAAAATCCACATAAAGAAAAATTGTACAACATGCATATATAAATTTCTACAATTATCCTCATAAAATATTTCCGAACTCAATACTGGTTCTTACACTTAAAACAAATATACTGAAAATCTTTACTTTTATTTTTACTCACTATGGCTCTCTTTTGGGCCTTTTTTTTTTCACTATGGCTCTCTTTTGGGCCTTTTTTTTCACTATGGCTCTCTTTTGAGCCTTTTTTTTTTCCTCACTAGTATTGGCCAATTAAAATCTTCATTTGCTTAGAATTTTGATAATGCAACTCTTAAAATTTAAACAGTATTGCTTCATTTAACAATTACTTTAACAATAATTTAGATTTAATGCATTAATTTAGTTCACTAATATCATTATAAATAGCATATCATTATCATCTCAAATTATTATGACCTTTCTTTAAAACAATAGCAATATGGTTACTAATTCTTTACACCTATCTGAACACAATTATTTCATTGCACATAAATTCCCTAGACAATTTACTTAAATTACTATTAATTATACAACAATACGATTTGGTTCGAGATGTCAGAAGAAAGATATGATCAAAACACCTTACCTTATACTTTCTTTGCTGGATTACTTTTCTAATCACAGGTAGCTCCACGATGTAGCGGTAATATGGCACAACAGTTCAGTTTAGTTCTTTCTAATAAAGATACGCACAACACTTTAGTCCACACTAGACGATATGGCACGATACTTTATCACACACTCGACGATCCGGCACGATACTTTAGCACATACTCGACGATACGGCACAACACTTTACACACATTCGACGCTACGGCACGACACTTTACACACATTCGACGATACGGCACGACACTTTAGCATACAATCGACGATCCGGCACGATGCTTTAGCACATACTCGACGATATGGCACGACCACACAAGAATTCCACTGGATACTCTGGCATTAACAGACTGCAACACGGCTCGCTGGTCACTGGTTTCAGGCGATTCTATCCCACCGCTGCCACCAATTTGTCGGACGCTCCTCTCAATCAAAAACTTTGAAGAATGTCCTAGGTAGTTTTAGCTGCCCCCACCGATATTAATGGGTGATATCGGTCACCTGCTGTGAGGATTGGGTAAAATAACACTGACGCTGTTAATGAACTGAACTAACAGTTTATTTAAGGTATAGATATGTACACAAGAAACAATATTTACAACTATCTACAATTACAACTCGGATATAGATGATCCGGTTCAACATTAAATTAACTACGATAAACGTTGGTTGTGTACCGTTCAACTTGCACTTTCTTTCTCACACTCAACGCACGTTAGATACGTTTTATCAGAGATTACTGCAGAATCTCAATACACAAGGGTACTAGGCCTCACTTCTCGGCCTATAACACTATCCACAGGGACGCCTTGTCCCACGCTCAAAATATACACTATCCAACAGGACCACAAATCCTGAGCGACCTATCGGTCTCAACGCCAAGCGAGAACTGTCTCCAACCTCTCAGTCCAGAGTTGACCTTGTCAGAGATCTTCCTTCCCCCAGCAGGGCCTCTTAGAGTTCCTCCATTGGTTCAATTCCGCATACCGACATTGAGTCATGACATCTACTGTTTACACATCACTTCAATACTAAATG
This sequence comes from Maratus speculifer, assembly GCA_964019185.1. NCBI lineage: Eukaryota > Metazoa > Arthropoda > Arachnida > Araneae > Salticidae > Maratus > Maratus speculifer. The sequence continues at coordinate 253,313,427 of OZ025298.1, forward strand.
ACAGCTGAGCCATGCCCCGTGGTCATCACTTTCATTCAGCAACGAGTGCGTCATCCGCACACCTGCGCCTGGATAACCACCTGTCATTTGGCATTATAAGAAAAGAAAGAAAGGTATTTCGAGCTTCACGGATACACAACCCGCAATACATAAAATATTCAGATAAGGAAATGTTATTCCTTTCTGATTCAGGGCAGATGTCTTCTAGGAACCTGACAGATTCCTAATCCAAAATCATTCTCAAATCCAAAGGAGCTACTTTTAGATACATTTCTGAATTCATTGTTTTTATTCAGAAACTATGTAATCGAATGGTGTTATCCATTTTTTGATACAAGCAATTTAAGGAAATACTATCAAAGTGAGCGTTTTTAATAGAATTTCCGAGAGCGATAGCAATGGAAGGATGAAAAAACTGCAACCATTTGACAAGAATCTCTTATATCTCAACAAGGTTATACAAGTATCTTATTTAATAGAAATGAAAAACGCTATTCGATTCCAAATCCTTCCAATAGTCAGGCTTGTCAATTTTATACTTTTGCAATTAAAACTTTGTCAAAAAAAGGGTATCAAACTTTCGCGTTGTTGAAAAGTGAACTTAAGAACCACCAAGAAGTATATATCCAAAGATTACGTTACATAAGTTCTTTACTGCTATTAATAATTTTACAAATCCTGTTGTTTGTCTTACACACCTTAATAACAAGTAAGTCTATTTCCTTCCCGGCTCTTCTATTTGTAGAAAAAAAATGCAAGCCTGATCTCGGCCCAGCACAAGAGTCTGCTAAAAATTATTAAGTCTGGGTTAAACACATAGTAATTCTCCGATTCCGATCTCTACACTATAAAAATTACATTTCTGTATTTATGTTATCAAACTAGTATCGGCTCGTGACATTTATACTTATTCTCGTTAAAAACATATTTATTGAAAATAGCTCATATTTTATTGTTTCTGCATAAATCAGTCGAACGGGCCGGTAGACCCGCTAAATTTATTTATCGGTCCGGCTCGTATGGCCCGTTCAATTTTTTATTGCTGGCTCTGCCCGTTCAATTTATTTGTCGATCCGGTCCGGCCCATTGAAAAAATTATTCTGACTCTGTCGGCCCAGCCTGTTAGAAAATTCGGAATTATTCCGCCGGCCTGTTAAGGCCCGCACCCATGCAGACCTCCGGTAGGGAGTAACGATATACAGATGTATCATTAATATACGCACAAATACTAAACAATCTTAACCATAAAGCTCTCTACAATGCAGAGCTCGATGTGAAAAATAATTGCAGAAAAAAGTATAAATCTTAGTAAATGTAGAATTACATTTTCCTGAGGGAGATGGCTATCAAAACATTTCGTAGAGAAAAGAGACGAAAATTTAACTCTGCCTATAATAAAAAAACATGTGGAAAACTAATGATTTTAAACAAGCATCTTCTAAAATTGATTATTTATTTAAAAACACCCGGAATCATTCTACGAGTTCGACAGCTCTGTTCTAACATACATACAAAATTATTACATTGATAATCACATATTTTCATATTAAAATGTATATTTTAACAAAAAAAATGTTTTATTTACATTTTCTTTGTCGAAAATATTTTTTATAAGTATTTTTGAACATCAAGCGCAATAATCTGTAACATTTTTATAGGGGAAAATTTACAATCACAGCATTGTACCAATACATAAAACCTTATATATTTCAAACAAATACTTAATAAATGATTGACAAAAAAGAAAAAAAAACTAAATAAAAACTTGTCGGATGTGTCAATTCCCCTTTTTTTTAAATACATGTTATTACTTCAATATTCATTAACACAGCGTCAAAATTAAATGAGAATCGATGCCCATCATGGGGATTTTAAAGTTTTGAAATTCCGTGCTTTCGTTATTGAGATAGGACTATCGCTAAATTCGTTTAAATCATGAAAAATGCAGCATAGCAATGCCACCTGTTGAGAAATTTACACCAAAATCTAATTAGTAAAAACTTTTGACAATGTCTAACAGAATCTGAATTTGATTTTTAAAAAATCCGTGCTTTAGTTTTTGAATTAGGTCTATTTCGGAAATCGTGAAAAATACAGCATACCAGCATTACTTGTTAGTTGATTTAGCTTCATCCGAGGATGGGTGTAGCTTTATCTGGTTTAGGACATATTACTCACTAGCCTGTTCCCCGGTGTGCTTGTTTGAGTCTGCAAAATGTGACTAAATTTAGTTGCCGAAACGTCAGTAAAGGCTTACTTTGGGGACACAAAAATTTTTTGTGTCTGTCTGTCAGTCTGTCTGTTCCGCGATAACTTCCGTAAAAAGCATCCGATCAAACCAAAGATTGGCTTGAAATTAAGTGGGTATGTTAGTGAGGCACTGGGATTAAGCTGTATAGTTTTTTTTGTAAGATTTGATTCATTCGTTCGGAAAATATAGAATATTTTATTTTGCGCAATAATGCTTTTCTATGGCAAATCCAATGATTTTCAATTTTTTTTCTTGAGGGAAAATGTCACATTTCATTAATGGAATTCAATGATAAAGGGATACCGAAATTTACCAGTTAAATTATTCGTATTGTTTTGAAATTTTGTCTACACATTTGTCATATTTTTTAAATTATTACTGTAAATTCTGGAGATTTTTTATAAATGTGTTCCAATAATATAAACTGATTTGTTTTAGAGATTTACTTATTTCATATGTATTTATTTCATTTTCTTTATTTTCTCTTAATGGTTGCTAAGCAACCATTCATCATAATCCTTATTTATTTTTATAATGTTATAAATTTGAATGCGTGTACGAAAATTTAAATGAAGTCAACATCAAAACTGATGAATTAATGTGCTTGTATCTTTGTGTATAACCATAACACAGCCCAGAAAAGAACATAAGATTAAAAGAACTATGTTTTATTAATTTTATTCACATATTTTCCTTAATAATTCAAAATTTCCTTCTTTTTCATGCAGAATTAATAGCGATTTTTTAGATAAAATTTAACCAATTTCCTTTATCGTTGCCAAAAAAAAAAAAAAAATCAAAATATGGAATAATTTTTCAACGGCAATAAGTTTCAATTGAGCAATTTCCCTTCGAAAAATTAAACTAATAAAAAATAAATATCACTTCAGAATTAAAATAAAAATAAATATAGAACTTTGTTAAATATTAAACACGGAAATTTGTTTCGTTAATAAGAATTTTTCTGACAAAAATGGGGGCATAATTAGAAGTAAAAGAAATAAAAAATAATTATATTTTTAACAATTATTTCACCTGATAAAATTTGACGCCATAATTGAAATAAAATAGGTATTTTATAGTAGTCGTTAAAAATACAAGAAACATTGATAGCAATAACTCATGAATAATGTCGTCATTGCCGAAACTTCAATGAAGGCTTACTTAGGAGACACGAAATTTATTGTTTTTCATCTGTCAGTCTATTCTTCTGTATGTCTGTCTGTCCCGCTACTGCCACAAAATGCAATCAAAAAGTTTTTTTTTTTCGGAAACAAAATTGTAAAACTCTAGATTACTGAGTTTACACTTACAAAAGTTCCTGATACATCAGGTTTAGGTGTTTGTGGTTGGCAGGCATGTAGAAATATGAGGATAATGAAAAATGTTTGTCCGAACTGTTACTTATCCTTATAAATCAAAATGTATAAAGAAATACAAGATATACGATAACCATTAGCAAATTGATAGAAAGTTACAAATTTAAGTTTAATGAGATTACGGGGGGTTCAGGGGGGGCGGAGCCCCCCTGAAGAAATCTACTATGTTATAATAAAAAAAAAAACAAAAATAATAGATCATGAAAATTTCAGAATATCCTAACATAACTAAATCTTTAATTTAACGCTTTTGATGGCTGAAAACTTCTTATTCTTATTTTATACTTATAAACAATTACGTAATTTGAAAATTTTAAATTACAGTTTCCAGGAAGTTGAATATTACCCAAAGTGTGTTTAAAAAAAAATGATGTGCAAAGCTGACGTTGAGGCTCCTGATCTGCAGATTTACTAGCAAAATCATTTTCTTTTATATACGTACGCTTTGTTTCAGCACAGGCAGAATACAAATTTGGTGAAAATTGTGTCATTAGAAAATTTTAAGCCTTATGAATAAAAGTACACATTTTCTTTAAAATACGACGTCTTTTATAATAAGTGAAAATATTTTACCTCTTTATAAAGTTAGGATCTAACTTTTTATTCATTTTATACTGCTTTAAACATACAATATTTTTGTACACTGTTTGGAAAGTTCAGTGGAGTAATTCTACATTTTGTTTTTCATTTTATAATTCGAAAATTAATTGACTATGCTATTACGTGATATCGGATGGCGGTGGTGTGTGTGTGTATGAGGGAGGGAAAGGAGCAGATCAGGTTTATGACCTAAGATTTGCATTACTATTTTAAAGTATATATGTTTTGCTTTATTTAATCCTAAAATTCTGCGATTAAAGAAGGTTTAATGCGGAAAAATGCATTTAAAAAAAAGGATGTAAATTTGCATATGCGATCCGGTCCTAAGGAATACTGAATTTGATACTTAACTTTTTCTCTCTTTTTGAAGGAAAATGCTTATCAGCATTTGCGATGTCCTATAGTTTCAAAAATAATACGTACAAAATTTAATTCCCCGCTTCTAAATTTGTTGCTTTGGACTGGTGTGAAATATGCATCAGGATCTTGTTATTGTTTTTTAATCCTTATTGCATATTTAATTTCCAAGAAACTAGTCAGATAGTAGCAATCAAAAAACTTTCTTATATCTTCTTATATACATGTTACTAATTCCTTAAAAATGCAGCATAGCAGCATCAGCGCTTAGGTTGTTTACACCAAAATCTAGTAAGCAAACACTTATGTGAACTTCTAACTGAATTTGAAATTTGATGAAAATCCGTGCATCAGTTCTGAGATACAGCTTGTTGAGTGATGTACACAAAAAACTAACTAGGGTCAATTTTATGAGATGCTAACTAAAACTGAAGTTTAATGAAAATTCATATATTATTCTTGAGACATAGCTGTTGCAAAAATCATGAATAATGCAGCATGGTAGCGCCACCTCTTGAGCGATTTACAACAAGTTACATAAAGTACTAATTAAATCTATAGTTTTATGAAAATCCATGCATTATTTCTTGAGATAAAGCTATAGTGAATAAAGAACTGCAGCGCCACTTTTTGAGTGGTATGCACCAAAAGCTAGTCAGCTCCCGTTTATATCAAGGTCTAACTAAATCTAAAGTTTGTGAAACTCCGTGCATAAGTTCTTTTGATAGAGCACCCACAAAATTTTTGTCACATACAGACAGACTTGTATAAAACCGAAAACTTTCTGCGCACGTAATATTGGGTCAAAAACTTTCTGCAAATTAATTTAGTGCTGGGTGTAATTCACGTTTTTTGCGCGATCTATGAATGTAATTTGCGTTTTTTGAGCAATTTATGGACGTACTTCGCGATTTTTATGCGATTCATGAACGTAATGCGCATTTGTTACGCGATTTATGGTCGTAATTCGCTATTTTTATGCGATTCATGGATGTAATTTGCTCTTATTGAGCTTTCTGGTGACGAATTTCGTGATTTTTGAGCAATTTATGGACGTAATTCGCGTTTTGTATGGAATTTGTGAACGTAATTCACGTTTTTCATGCGATTTATGAACGTAATTCGTGTTTTTTACACGATTTATGAACGCAATTCACGTTTTTTATGCAATTTATGAATGTAATTCGCGTTTTTTACACGATTCATGAACGTAATTCACGTTTTTTATGCAATTTATGAACGTAATTCGCGTTTCTTTACACGATTCATGGACGTAATTCGCGTTTTTTACGCGATTTATAAACGAAATTTGCGTTTGTTACCCGATTTATGGACGTAATTCGCTTATTTTTATGCGATTCATGAACGTAATTTGCAATTTATGTGCTTTCTGCAGACGAAAGTCGCGTTTTTGAGTGATTTATGGACGTAATCCGTGTTTTTTATGCGATTTATGTACGTAATTCACGTTTTTTTACACGATTTAGGGACGTAATTCGCGTTTTTTATGGAATTTATGAACGTAATTCACGTTTTTCACGCGATTTATGAACGTAATTCGTGTTTTTTTACACGATTTATGAACGTAATTCACGTTTTTTATGCAATTTATGAACGTAATTCGCGTTTTTTACACGATTCATGGACGTAATTCGCAATTTTTTGAGCGATTTATGGACGTAATACGCGTTTTTTACGCGATTTATTAACGAAATTCACGTTTGTTATCCGATTTATGGACGTAATTCGTTTATTTTTATGCGATTCATAGACGAAATTTGCGATTTATGTGTTTTCTGCCGACGAAAGTCGCGTTTTTGAGTGATTTATGAACGTAATTCGCGTCTTTTTACAAGATTAATGAGCGTAATTCGTGTTTTTGAGTGAATTATGGGCGTATTTCGCGTTTTTTGAGCGATTCATGCCCGAAATTCGAGTCTTTTACTCTATTCACGCTCGAAATTCGCGTTTTTTACGAGACTCATGCACGAAATTTGCGTTTTTTACGCGATTCATGGATCGAATTTACGTTTATAGCGCGGCTTTTGGAGGAAATTTACGCTTTTCTCGTGGTATTTTGTCGAAATATGTGTTTTTTACGCGATTCTTTGTCGAAATGCATGTTTTTTACGCGATTTTTTTTTTACGATATTCGCGTTAACAGTAAATAATTCGTTCATAAAATTGAGGGCATATTTTATTTTCTTAAGGTACTAAAAAAAGTTACAAAAATAAAAATTGTTTCTTTCTTAAAATTTTCTGCAAACTTCATAAAATTTTCCGCGCACGGCGTGCGCGCGTGCGTCTATATTATACGACTCTGCATACAGACTCGCAGAGTAACTGAGTGACAGACAAACATTTTTTAAAAACCATCAAATCGTGTTCAGGATCTTCTAACACATATAAATCCATCAAAAATCAGAAGTCAATTTTTTTCACGAATCCAATACTTTCTTCTTGTAAAAATAGAAAAAAAAAATTATTTTTTTTTTTTTTTTTTTTTTTTTTTTTAATAATCAATAATTTTCTTCAACTTATCGAACAAATTTCTTTCCCAAATCGTAAAATAATTAAACAGCTAAGACACTGCTGTTACATCGTAAATATAGGCTTCCCTGCAGTAACTTCTTTTGTTACCGTTACTCTCGTACAGTGGTCATCATTATAAATTTCTGAATCATTTCAATATAAATATACCAATAAGTTAATTGTGAAGCATAAATAAGTTTTAATTAGTTTTGGATTAGAAAATCTTCAGTTGTCGTGTACGGAAAAGTTTCTAAAAAATCACGTATGCTGAAACTGTGTTAAATTATTTGAGGCTGCAATATTGTATGGATTAAAACATAGCAAATAAAAGTAATTTCTTTTAACTGCGAGAAAATCATGTTTTAAATCAATTTGAGGTTAAACAGAAGATAAAATATCATAGGAATATGCTAGTTGTAACAAGATTCATCTGTAATATACAAAAAATACATGCAAATATTTTTTCAAATCTTTATTTCTCTGTCTCTAATTTTGCGCCTTTTGGATTCGTGCGCCTGGAGCAGTCTGCTCCAACTGCTCCACGGTAGCTACGCCCCTGCACTCTTTCGAACATAATAAAGTGATATGCATCTATGAAGTATATACTATAATATACATTCTGTAAAATCTGTGGCGCAAAGAATATTTCTTATTGATTTACAGGGCCACACAAAAGTATTCCATTGCATAATTATATATTGAGACATTGTTTAGTACGCATTTTAATTGTATTAAACTATTTAATATTTTATGAAATTGATATACGTTGCACAGGATTACACCAAGCTATAGTATCGTTCAGTCTGTTCGTCCGTCCGCCTGTCTGTCCACATATAATAGAGCAAAAACTACACAACCAAATTATTTGAGATTTAAAATATATAATTGTTGCATAATTTTGTCGAGTCAATTAAAATTAGATCAAAAGGAAAAAATAGTTTCAAGTACATTTTAATGATGTATTTCGAATATAATAGATATAATAATTCTCTTCCGAATTTAATAGAATTGACATGAATATATGAAGTAAATACTAAAATATACATTCTGTACAATTTATGATACAAAGAATATTTATTATTATTTTACAAGGCTACTCAAAAGTATAACACTGCATTTTGGTATACGGGGAAATATTGTTTGGGGGCGTGTTTTAATTATATTAAACATATTTTATGAAATTGATATACGTTGCTTCGGTTTAATACAAGTTACTTCCTGTATAATAACAAGTTGGAAATTGCACATGAACGTAGCAAATGAGGTGCGTTCGTACGATAACGAAGTTTTAAAGATATTCAGATCTTGCTGGTATAGTAGAGCGTACTTCGGATACAATATAGTAGTCGAAATCTTTGTGTTTCTGTAAATATGCAGGAATTAATTTTTATTACACCTCAGCAACGTATATCTTATTCATAAAATTTGAAATAGTTGAATATAATTAAAACATGCCCCAAACAATGTTTCCCCGTATAGCATTATGTAGTGGAATACTTTTGTGTGGCCCTGTAATTTAATGATAAAAATTTTTTGCATCACAGATTGTACAGAATGCATATTTTAGTATATATTTCATAGATTCATGCCAATTCTATTATGTTCGAATGAGTGTAACATCATTAAAATGCATTTGAAACTTTTTTCCTATTGACTGTAATGTAATGGAATACTTTTGATTGTCCCTGTAAATGATCTATGCATCGACTTTCATAACATTTGAAATGACTCGTCAAAACTACGTAATAATTATATGTTTTAAATTTCAAACGAATAAAATGCATTTGAAACTTTTTTCCCCTTTGACAGTAATGTAACGGAATCCTTTTGATTGTCCCTGTAATTGATCTATGCATCCGATTTTTATAACATTTGAAATGACTCGACAAAATTACGCAATAATTATATGTTTTAAATTTCAAACGATTAAAATGCACTTGAATCTTTTTTCCCCATTGACCGTAATGTAACGGAATCCTTTTGATTGTCCCTGTAATTGATCTATCCATCCGATTTTCATAAAATTTGAAATGACTCGACAAAATTATGATATAATTATGTATTTTAAATTTCAAACGATTCGGTTGGGTTGTTTTTGCGTTGTTATATGCGGACAGACGGACGGACGGACAGACAGACGGACGGACGGACAGACAGACGGATGGACTGAGCGACAACAATAGGTGCTATGTATTTACATAATTACGAACGCACCTAAAAAACAGGTAGTATTTACAAGAACACACAAAAGATTTTGACCTTGTATCTTGTTTCCGAAGGGCTGTAGACTATAACAGCAAGATCTGAATATTTTGAAATTTCATTGAACTACAAACGCACCTCATTTGTTACGCTTCACGTGCAATTTCCAACTTGTTTTACCAACCACAGAATCAAATACATAACAAACATATATTATCGATAGAGTAGCAAAATAAATAAATAACAGTAAAAACATGTGTGATCGTCGCAGTTTTACTTAATATCTTAGTCTTTTTAAAATTTGTAGTCTTTGATCCTGTCCTGCGTTTGTCTTACCACGGCCAAACTTGATTCTTCCCCTTCCTTATAAGAGGGATCGAGTTTGGCCGTGGTCTTACAAATCCCTACTGTAACTTACTGAGAATACGCTTTAAAAATTAAGATATATTAATTATTTTTTTCAAAATTTACAATATTTTAAGAATTTGAAAAAAAAAAAAAAAAACAAGTCGGAAATTGCACGTAAACGTAGCAAATGAGGTGCGTTCGTACGATAACGAAGTTTTAAAAATATTCAGATCTTGCTGATTTAGTAGAGCGTACTCCGGATACAGTAAGTAGTCGAAATCTTTACGTTTCTGTAAATATGCAGGAAGTAATTTTTATTATACCTCAGCAACGTACATCTTATTCATAAAATGTGATATAGTTGAATATAATTAAAACACGTCCCAAACAATGTTTCCCCGTATAGCATTATGTAGTAGAATACTTTTGTGTGGCCCTGTAATTTAATAATAAAAATTCTTTGCATCACAGATTGTACAGAATGCATATTTTAGTATATATTTCATAGATTCATGCCAATTCTATTATGTTCGAATGAGTGTGACATCATTAAAATGCACTTGAAACTTTTTCCCCATTGACCGTAATGTAATGGAATACTTTTGATTGTCCCTGTAAATGATCTATGCATCCGACTTTCATAATATTTGAAATGACTCGACAAAATTACGTAATAATTATATTTTTAAATTTCAAACGATTAAAATGCATTTGAAAAAAAATTTTCCCCATTGACCGTAATGTAACGGAATCCTTTTGATTGTCCCTGTAATTGATCTATGCATCCGGTTTTCATAACATTTGAAATGACTCGACAAAATTACACAATAATTATATGTTTTAAATTTCAAACGATTAAAATGCATTTGAAACTTTTTTCCCTATTGACCGTAATGTAACGGGATGCCTTTGATTGTCCCTGTAATTGATCTATCCATTCGATTTTCATAAAATTTGAAATGACAAAATTATGTTATAATTATGTATTTTAAATTTCAAACGATTCGGTTGGGTAGTTTTTGCGTTGTTATATGCGGACAGACGGACAGACAGACAGACGGACGGACTGAGCGACAACAATACGTGCTACGTATTTACATAATTACGAACGCACCTAAAAATGAGGTAAAGAGGCATACTTACGGAAATTTATAAAAGATAATAAAAAATCTGTGAAAAAAAGGGGCATTTGACCTTCCCCAGACTTGTTCATCAGTTGTCTTTTTTATCCCCCACCAAAAAAAAAAAAAAAAAAAAAAAAGGGGGGTGCGATTCCACATAAATTAGGACACTAAAACCTGCCAACGCTAGTTACAAGTTTAATCCTTAGATCTTTTTATACACTTAAATAATATTCAAATATTCAGGTAAATTTAGATAATTTAATAAATACAAGGCATATAAACAATTTAACAAGGCCATAACATTTTGAAAGTATGATTTATTTATTTATTTAAAGTTCATTACAAAAAATAATTTTTTTAAGGTACTAAATTAATTAGTTAAAATTAATTTAATCTTAAATTATCCAGTATATCTTTGTGTAAGTGATATTATTTTTAATCCAAAATAAATTTATTTGTTATAAATTAATTACATAATAATAATAAAAATAATGTTAAAAATTACTTCTATGACATGTATTTAAGAGAAACATTTTTGAATAGAATTTTATTTCTAGAATTACTTATCATTTTCCAAAAGTAATTGTTGCAAACCATTTTTTTTTTTCAAGTATCTATATTTAGTTTCTTCATTTGTACTCCTTATACCTGCTGATGTAATCAAAATTGTCAAATGTTTGGCTGATTCACAAATGATAGTCATTTAGCATTTTAATGAACTGATGATACAATAATGGCAATCTAGACCGGAAGTAATAACTTTTTTTTTTTCCCCCACATCGAAGAATAAATAAGAAGACAATTGCTAGGTTAAATCAGATTCTTTATGAAAGATGCTACGAATTCCACATTAAATTTGCTACGAGGATATATTGTTATGCACAGTTGGAACTTCTATTTAAAGAATTAGCGCTATTTCAGGAACTTAACATGAAATTTCAATTTCAATTTAACTTTTAGTTATATCAAAATGCATATCATATGGTACATACACAGAGTGATTCTAAATTCATGGGATACAAATTTTAAGGGTTTGTAAAGGATACTGTTTAACAATCATTTATTGAATAGGGGGCACAAGTGACGCGTTAGGGTACAAACACCATGGGGCCAATTTGGCCCCTTTTTATTAGCACTTTTCATCAAAGTTGAAAAGTGCTTATGCATTCGGTTTGTCTGGCCGTCTGTCCGCGCTCTATCTCTCGTAAATGTACTCGGATTGCCATGAAATTTCTTTACGTTATTTAGGTTTACCCTAGCACGAAACCTATTGAAAATTAAGTTTCTACCATGATTAATTTATTTACAGGAACAGTCAAAAGTTTTCCATTACATTACGGCCTATGGGGAAAAATCGTTTCAAACGAATTTTAACGTTTATAACACTTTCCAAAAGTTTGAAAAGTGCTTATGCATTCGCTTTGTCTGTCCGTCTGTCCGCGCTCTAACACCTGTAAATATATTTGAATTGCCCTGAAATTTTTGTATGCTATTGACGTTTACCCTAGCGCGAACCCTGTTGTAAATGAAGTTTCTACCATGATCAGTTTATTTACAGGGAGAGTCAAAATTTTTCCATTACATTATGGCGTATGGGGAAAATCGTTTCAAAGACGTTTTAACGATGCTACATCCTGTCAAACATATTAAAATTTACATGCATTTAAGAGGTGCACTAAAATATGCATTCTATAAAATATGCTGTGAAAATATAGCTATTATTCCTTTACAGGGCCACACAAGGAGTTCCATTGGATAATGGTAAAGGGGGGGGGGGAATACAGTGCTACATTTTAAAAATGTCGATATATTAACCTGCTTCATGTATAACAAAACTGATATATATGTCACTGAGGCTTAATATAAATTATACGATACTGTCTTGCATAATATGAAGTACATTACATTTACAGAGACGCACAAGATTTTCAAATAGTATATTCCTTCCGACGGACTGTATATGTTTCCGATGATGGTTGATAGATGGATGGCATACATTTTAATTATGATATACGCATTTAAGTTTCACTAAATCTTTGTACATTATAAGGGTGTGTATAAATGTTATAGTTGATATACAGGGCTATCCAAAAGATTTCGCCAGCGTTACTGAGTAGGAGCGTAAATTACTTAAAGGTGGTTCTTAAATAAAGTATACATTTTTACGCTGAAATGCATTTGATTTACAAAGAAATGTTTGCAGAATATAGATAAAATGAATTACAGGGCCGCGCAAAGAATTGTGTACATGGACACGTATGAATGATAATTTATAACAATCTGATTTCGGTTGTTTTAAGAGTGTTTTAGTTTAAAATGAATTTTAGCTTCTTACTGACGTGTAATAAAGGTATAAGGCAAACTACAGGGCTGAACAAAAGTTTTCAAGTATGTTTCCCATTTATTAGTACAAATTGCTCAAAAAGAAATTTTAAGCTTTTTTCTTGCTAAACTAATTTTTCCCATTTTATAATATGCATAATCAACTGACAGATCAAATACAGGGCTGTTCAAAAGTATTGGAATACATATTTGGCTATATACCCTTATTTCCCTAATTAACGAAGTTTTGTTAAAGATTTCATAAAGTGTTGGAAAGTGCTTCATAATTTATGCTTAAAGCATGATTTTTCTTACTTGTTTATTTCAAAGTTTTTCAAATGTATCCGAAAATTTCTATAGCATTGTTTCCTTTATTTAAGACATAAGTGATGCACTTAAACACTTTTCCAGACTCCACAGGATCAGAAAAGGAACGCTATATATATAAAGGCATACCCCGACTTACGTAAAGTAATGCATTCCGTAAACTTTTACGTAACTTGAATTTTACGTAAGTCGGATTTGTAAATTATTTAAGTAAAATTTCGTAAGAAATTAAAAAATATATATTTGTATACACATACGGTATAAACATAAATATAATAAACGGTATACATAAATATATACATATGGTATATATATAATTTATACAGTATTATTTTATAAATAAAACATCATGCAGCAGTATTTACTAGGATATAAGTTATACAAATATGAAAAATATTAAAACAACTGAAAAAAAATGTAATTTAACAAATTACAACGACTATTTGGAAAATGATATTTTCAAAGACTAAAATTTTAAAGATTTAAAAAGGAATTCTATACTTAAATTAATAATAATAATAAACATAATTTTTATGATGATCATAACGAGTCATATATTACGTACGCCATGCATTCAACATTAATATTCCCAGACCAATAATATACAACTTTAACTGTTTAAAATGTGCATTTTTTGTTTGATGGAGTTAATCAGACTGACTTCTGAACGTCTCATATTACGTATGACATGGATTAAACATTAATATTCCTGGACTCATAATAAACAAATTTTAAATGAAATATCAGTTTTACAATTTTCGAAACTGCAAATTTTTAAACTTCTAAACATCGTACATTTTAAATTTTTACACCGTTGCGTAGAGAAAAAAATGCAGAAATTTGTTTGAAATTTCAATTTGTTTTCAAATTATTATTATTATTTTTAAAAGTTTTTATTACTTTTTTTGTCATCGTGACCACAAAAGTATTCCACTTTTAGACATTAATCATGGACCAATCAGAAAACGAATAAGTTGCGGAATTCAACCAATAAAAAGATTCAGATATACTTCAGATTTCTTTAATTTTCTACCGAGGACAACAACTATTGTCCAAATAGTTAAAAACACTTTTCGTGGAATACAGTATTTATAAATTTAACATTGATGAACTGATTTATAACAATTTTGAATCTACATCAAACGACTAAGGGGCGACGACTATAAAGAATAATTAAAGGGAATAAAGTGCCTCTTCTCCATGAATTTTTGACGGCAAAACAAATAAATAGCTCTCACAAAATAAAATAATCCTTGATAAGCATATTAATTATTACAAATTAGACGACTAGGACTACTATGAATAATTAATAATTAAAGATTAAGTTGTTATCACAATATTACTCATAGCTGACAATATCAAACTAGCAACCGTAAGGGGCAACCGTAAGACTTACCCATCATAGATATGCATAATAAATATGAAAACAAAAAACCGTAAACTATTTATAAAATTTATTGCAATTCCAAAACAAAATTTAAACATATTTAAGTATTTTTAACACCTGGTAATGCTCTATTAATGAATTGCTGATGTACCATTTTCGACAAATTATATGAAACGCCAAGCTACTGAAGTAGTATGAATTTCGTAAAAGAAACATCCTTATAATTCCAAAATAATAATAACAACAATAATAATAATAGTAATAATAATAATAATAACCAACAGTTTACTGCGTCGGATTAAGCGTCTAATTTCCAATTAAAATATATCTTTGAATTGAAATTTGAATGAAATACAGGGTCATGAAAAATCGAAGAATGTAGAAAACAGGATTAGAAATGTCTCGAGACAACTAATAATCCGATCGACTTCGTTCTTTATGCAAAATTTGTGTTATGTTATTGCCTTTCACGTTCATTCCTTAAAATAAAAAAAATCGAAAATTTTTATTTACCTTTCATCAGAATGAATTTTTCGAGAGCCCGAAAAAAATAGTTCCGGATAATCGAGGTTACTGATATTAAGTAGGCTTCGTCCCATTTTTACATACTAAGTACATACTAAATTTCAAGTCTCTATCTCAGTGTTTTCGAGAGATAGAGCGGTTACAGACAGACACACAGACGGACGGACGGACGGCAATTTTTTTTAACCTACTTCAAAAAGGAGAGGAGGTTATCAATTCGACGCGTATGTATTTTTTTTTAATGTATGTTCACCGATTACTCCGAAACTATGCAGCCGATTAATTTGGTTTTGAAGTTAAATTAAAGAGCTTACTCTCGGATTGGTACCACTTCCATTTCATAGAAATTGGTTCAGTAGTTTTTTAGTAATTAAGATAAAACTATTAAAATTAGTGTTTTTTCGCTAATTAAAACTGTTGAATTAGTTCCTACAAATGAGTGAAGTCAGGATGGCCGAGCGGTTTAAAGCGCCTGATTTAAGCTCTGGTTTTCGAAAGTGACAATGGGTTCGAACCCCACTTCTGACATACGTGTGTACAATAATTTTCCGTATTATAATTTTTACAGATATATTTTACAAATTAAATACTAATTATGCTATTAAGAATATTTTTAACCGACTTCCAAAAAGGAGAGGAGGTTATCAATTCAACGAGTATGTATTTTTTTTTTATATATGTTCACCGATTACTCCGAAACTTTTCAACCGATTTCTGTTGTTTTTCTTTTAAATGAAAGACGATGCTCTCGAAATGGTACCACTTCCGTTTCATCGAAATTGTTTCAGTACTTTTTTAGTATTTAGGCAAAAACTAATAAAATTAGTGATTTTTCTCTAATTAAATGTGTTGAATACGTTCGTTGAATGGAGTGTAGACAGCATGGCCGAGCGGTCTAAGGCGCCAAATTGAAGCTCTGTTTCTTGAAAGAGAACATGGGTTCAAATCCCACTCCTGACATAATTTATATCTATGTAAAATTTGCAATTTTTTTTCCGTAGTACAATTTTTATTTTTAACCGGCTTCAGAAAAGGAAGAGGAAGTTATCAATTCGAGGCATATGTATTTTTTTTTCTATGTATGTTCACAAATTACTCTGAAACTATCCAACCGATTAATTTGGTTTTTGTGTTAAATAAAAGAGGCTACTCGCCAATTGGTCCCACTTCCATTTCACTGAAATTGGTTCAGTACTTTTTTAGTAATTAGGCAAAATTTAATAAAATTTGTGATTTCTCGCAAATTAAAAGTAACATGGACTTTGAATAAGCTCGCCGGCAGCGGCGTTCTCAGGATGGCCGAGCGGTCTAAGGCGCCAGACTTAAGCACTAGCTCTCGGAAGAAAGCAAGGGTTCAAACCCCACTCCTGACGTAATTTACATCCATGTATAATTTATAATATTTTTTGCGTATTATGATTTTTATTATTAACTGATTTCAGAAAAGGAAAAGGAAGTTATCAATTCGACTGCTATGTATTTTTTTCTATGTATGTTCACCAATTACTCCGAAACTATCCAACCGATTAATTTTGTTTGTGTGTTAAATAAAAGAGGCTACTCTCGAATTGGTACTTCTCTTTCATGGAAATTGGTTCAGTACTTTTTTAGTAATTAGGCAAAATTTAATAAAATTGGTGATTTTTCGCAAATTAAAAATAACATGGACTTTGAATAAACTCGCCGATTGGAGCGCAGTCAGGATGACCCAGCGGTTTAAGGAGCCAGATTTAAGCTCTGATGCTGGAAAGAGAGCGTGCATTCGAACCCTACTTCTGACAAAATTTACATCCATCTATAATTTACAATATTTTTTACGTATTATAATTTTTATTGACTGACTTAAAAAAATCGTTAACTTTTAACTAAAAAGAGAAAAATAAACTTTTCTACCAAAAATTGAACCTACTTCAAAAACTACTGCAAAGTGAAAAATAATTTTTTTACATAATAGTAATAAGAAATTAAATTAAGAGCATAGTATTTACCATGCGTATTATTATATTTATGTACATTAATTTGATTTTTTGGAGTCGGTGCCAGCCAAGCCAATTTCAAAATTAAAATAAAATATCCAATGCAAATCGTAAAAGAATAAAGGCTTTATTACTATTATGTAAAAAAATTATTTTTCACTTTGCAGTAGTTTTTGAAGTCGGTTCAATTTTTGGTAGAAAAGTTTATTTTCTAAAAATATGTTTTTCGGAATCTGCAGTATCTGAAACGTGTAAATCCGTCAATTTTTTTTTCGATTTTCAAAACGATTGCAAGACTTATCCTATACTACGTATGATGGGTAAGTAAAAGTAGTGATAGACCCTATTAGTGATGATATTACAGGCAACTCAACTCCCCATATCAACCGCAAATTGGTTCCAAACAAACAACAGAGTTCAAAGAAAGATAGACAGGAAATGTGTTGGTTCGGTGTGAAGCTAAAATTGCAACCGTGAAACAGTATAAAAAGATCACAATATAGGTGAAAATTAACGATCGCCACTCGCCACATGGCGATTAAAATTGTAAAAATGGCGAAGAAAAAATCAGCGATCGATCGCCACCCTAGTCGCCACTCGTCAAGTGGCGATTTAAAAAAATCTATTACCGATCGCGAAGTGAAATACAGCTTTTATCATGGAAATATACACCTTCACTTTGATTAAATCATTAGCAAACTGATTAATTCTCTTCCCCACTGGATGCAAGGTATTTCAACGACTTAGCTGTGTTTTCAATATTTCGGCATTTAACCATGTGCTTGCTCTTCAGTTTGATTTTTTTTTCTTCAAGAAATACAGTTTTATTCTGTAAATTATATTCATCAGGATTCCACATGCATTTCAAGCAATTTCTTTCTTTTTTTCCCACATGCAAAAGCGGGCTTTAAGGACATTGCAGTATCTTCATTATTTCAACTCATGCCAGATGCTCAGCTGTTATTACTTTCTTCTATCTTTACAAGAAGAAAGTATTGGATTCATGAAAATTTTCGACTTCCGGTTTTCGACGGATTTATACGTTTTAGAAGGTCCTGAACACGTTTTGACTATTTTTAGAAAATGTCTGTCTGTGAGTCTGTCCGTCCGTCTGTCTGTCTGTCTGTCTGTCTGTCTGTCTGTCTGTCTGTCTGTCTGTGTGTCTGTCTGTCTGTATGTGACAAAAAAATTGTGGGCGCTCTATCTCAAGAACTAATGCTCGAAATTTAATAAAATTTTATATTCAGTTAGACCTTGATATTAATTAGTGCCTATTGATTTTTGGTGAAAATTGGCCTGCAGGTGGCGCTGCTATACTACGTTTTTCATGATTTTCAAGATTGCTATATCTCAAGAACTAATGCACAGAATTTCACCAAACTTCAGATTCTGTGACCCCTTGATATACATAGACGCTGATTAAGTTTTGGTGTAAATTGGCCAGCAGGTGGCGCTGCTATGCCACGTTTTTCATGATTTTCAAGATTGCTATATCTCAAGAACTAATGCACAGAACTTCACCAAACTTCAGATTCTGTGACCCCTTGATATACATAGACGCTGATTAAGTTTTGGTGTAAATTGGCCAGCAGGTGGCGCTGCTATGCCACGTTTTTCATGATTTTCGTGATAGCTATATCTCAAGAACTAATGCACAGAATTTCACCAAACTTCAGAATTCGCGATACCTTGAGATACATAGCCGCTGATAAGGTTTTGGTGTGAACTGCCCTATAGGTGGCGCTGCTATGCTACATTTTGCACGATTTTGCCATAGCTATATTTCAAGAACTAATGCAGAGAACTTCATCAAATTTTAGATTCTGTTACTCTAGAATATATAACATAATTAGACGCTGATTACATTTTGGTATTAACCTTGCAACAGGTGGTGCAGCTATGCTGCATTTTGCACAATTTTTCCGATAGCTATATCTCAACAACCAACGCACAGAATTTTATCAAACTTCAGATTTTGTTACAAAATGACATATAACATAATTACACGATGATTACGTTTTGTTATAAATCCTTCAACTGATGGTGCTGCTGTGCTATATTTTACACGGTTTTTTTTAAACTAGCTATATCTCAAGAACTAATGCACAGAATTTCATCAAACTTGAGATTCTTTTACACCATAACATAATTAGACGCTTTTTTACGTTTTGGCATAAATTGTCCAAGATATGGTGTTGCTGTGCTACGTTTTGCAATTTTTTTGTTATAACTATATCTCAAGAACTAATGGAATAAATTCCATCAAATTTCAGATTCTGTTAGGTCTTGACATAAATAGATGCTTATTAGGTTTTAGTATAAATTACCGAACATGAGGCACTACTAAGCTCATTTTCTCAGAATATTAATTAAATTTTGCGTTTTAGGCTTTTCGGATACCAGAATGTCATTAGGCTAGGTCAAATGTTCGAGGAAATTCGATAGTGGGGAACTTTAGAGTCACCACATTTTTTTTTTTTTTTTTTTTTTTTTTTTTAATATTAAAATGTATTTATGAGATAGAAGAAAGTTTTGGGATTGACACATCCAACTAGTTTTTCTTCAAGAGATACTGTTTAATCCTATTAAATATGTTCATCAGCTTAGATTTCACTTGTGTGTATAATGTTTTAGTAATACATTTGCTTATTAAATAAAATCCAAGTAACAGTTTATTGCTTTTTTTTGTGTGTGTGTGTGTGTGTACTGAAAAATATGTATATATATAACGATTATAGTTTACCTAGATGTCAAGGAAGTTTGAAACATTATAGTGGCTACTAACTTATAAAGATTGCCACTAATGAAACTGTGCCTACCGGCCGCTGGCTACTAACTCGATTTCCCAGTTTTCACTTGTAAATCACAATACGGCCCAGACATTCGTGGCTCGATTTGGAAACTTTTCCCAGTTCAATAAATCCAGTTCTAGTTCCACTTGTTTGTCTTATTTTGAACAGTATTTGAGTTTCTGATGGTATAGTGCATTTCATATAACTCTGAACTCTGTGGGTTTATTTCGAACCAACTTGCAGTTGAGTTACCCGTGACATCACACTGATAGAGTCTATTGACATTTATTCAGTGAAACCTCCAAATAAGGGACACTCCGAATAAGGGACACCTCTATTTAAAGGACAAAACCTCCGGTCCCAGTCCCTTGGTATAGGACGTGTAATGTATTTACCTCTGAATAAGGGACACTCGATTTAAGGGACACTTCAAAATGAGATTAAAGAGACTGGTTTTTTAATTTCAGATAATGAAAATACAGATTTTTGTGAACTCATCAAACAGACAGACTGTCATGTTGATACACAGGTATATGACACTATTAACGGCCATTTATTTACCCACAATTCTGATTCAACATTAGTGCTTTTATCCGCATTGAAAGTAATGATGAAAACTGTGAGGATGATTCTGAAATTGGAGAAAGAAAGAAAATTGCGAAATAAAGAAGTTTACATATGCTTTTAAGCTGTTTTCAAATCTAAAAAAAGGCAACTTTTAAGACATATGTTTTAATTAATTTTTATTCGGAAATGCCTGAAACTAGCAAGTGTTGTTGTTCAGAAAATATGTAACTGACCAATTTTTTTTTTTTTTTTTTTTTTTTTTTTTTTTTTTTAAGCAAATGCAATGGACTTTTCAGAAAATATCAATGTGGGCGTTTTGAACCAAATTTCCACGCGAAAGAAAAATAACTACTGAAGAAAGGGCAAAAAACGTCTTTGTCACGTAATCAAAATCCCTTATTACTGACAGATAAATTATTTTTCAAAAAATTGAAAATACAGTTCAATTGCAAATTGGTTCTATAGTCAAGCATTCCAATTTTATACCTTTCAATTAAAAAATAAATTTGTAAATGAGCCAAAACGTTTTCCGCTTGCTGAGTAGAGCAGTTGAGAGATTTGTTGCTTTAAAATATCCAAAACAGTTGAATATGTTTTTTCTGCTTTGGTAAATACTGCTGGTAATGAAGAACTAAAATTTATAAGTATGGTAAATGAACATTTGAAAGGCTTATACTGAAAAATTGAAATTTGCAAAACAATTCCTTTTGATTGTTAACTTCAAGTAAAATTCCTTCAAATGTTTTTACACTTTTTGCTGCAGGTACACAGTTTCCATAAAAAATACAAATCAATAATTCTGTAAATCAAATAATGATTTAGTAAGCAACTGAAAATCTTAATTAATTCTCTTTTCTTTTTTTTTGTCTGATTAACATAGTTTATACATTTCGGGTCATTTAAGGGGCATCATCTTTAATGCTTTGCTATTTTTATATCCTTCAGAACGATTAATTAAAATTAATATAAAAACTCCAAATAAGGGACACCTCTATTTAAGGGACAAAAGTTCCGGTCCCATAGGTGTCCCTTATTTGGAGGTTTCACTGTAACAGCTAATTTAGTTCTATAGCGGGAGAGTCAGTGCATGTGGGAATAAAATCCCCCCCCCCCCCATTTTTACCGCTCTTGAGATTAAAAAAATTAAAAATAAATAAATAAATAAATAAATAAATATTCGTTGCTATAGCAACGAGTCGTTTTTTAAGAAATAAAATATAATATTGCAACAGTGTTTGCGAAAACTATGCGTATAAATAAATTTATTAATTTATCAATCACCCAACACCAGTGTTCTCGCTGACATTTGACCAACGTTAGTTATTTGGCTAATTAAAAATAAAAAACATTCGCCAAATGAAAAAAAAAAAAAAAAAAAAAAAAAAAAAACATTAGCCATGTAGCACGAAAAAAAAAATATTTTTAATCCTTTAATGTACTCCTCCCCTCCTTTTTTTTTTTTTCTTTTCAAGATGTTCTAAATTAACCTAAGTTTTTATAACTGCGGCAACGATTGTTATTAATCTAATTTCAATTATCCACTACAAATATATTAAAAATATGTTATTTTACAAATATATTTAAAAAATATACATTAAACACACACACGAAAAAAAAAAACGAAAAAGAAAAGAAAGAAAAATAAAAAATTGAGCACTAGCAATTTGGCGAATCTAATCGCTTATTTACTCGCCAAATGAAAAATTTAGTCGCAATTTGGCGCAATGGCGAGCGACAGCGAGAACACTGCCCAACACACATAATAAATGCCTGCAAAAGATGGCTAACTTGCTATGTATACTTTTTGATGTGATAAAACTTGTATAACTCAACTAGCTTCGCCGAATTCAACATTAAACATAGCTTTAAAATAATACTTCGATTTAAAAATTGTCTGCTTTAACGTGTTTATCTCACATTTCTTTATAAAAGTATCATTTTTCAATTTTCATGTTTTTATATGCCATATTTTTTTGCATTGTAAATTGAGGATGGGAAAAGATCACAATAAATTCAGTTACGGAAGCATTAATTACTTAATTTTTATTTTTTTAAAATATGTTTATCCATAATAAAAGAATTAAGATAATTTAATAGTACAAAAAGCACTTTAATTGCTTTTTTTTTTTTTTTTTTTTTTTTCCTCCAGCTTTCATTATTTGTTGAAAGCTTATCACTTTAAAAGGACTGTTCATTCGTTTGAAAACACCCGCTTCGTTATATTAAACCAATTGGCAGGTTATTTTCGAATTTGTCATTTGAATTTGAATATTTTTTAAACAATTTTTTTTTCATGGGATAACTGAGTCGATCTTTATTATGGCTATTTTTTATTTTTCCGATTTCGGTGCAGATTTTTTTAAAAAAGGTACTTTCACGTTCGGAACCGGTTTTAAAACTAAAAGTACATTTAAAAAAAAATTGCAACCAAAATCAAAAAAGTAAGAAATATTCATATTAAAGGTCAAGCTCAACTATCCTATGAAGAAAAAAAAATCGTTTAATAATATTCAAACTTAAATGAGAAATTCAAAAACAATCTGCCCACTGGTTTAACATTACGGAGCAATGTTTTCAAGTGAGTGAAGAGTCTTCTTTTAAGTACTGATATTGCGTTTACTTTGTATCCGAAGTAATTTCCAGGAACAGTTTCAGTGAAATATAAGCGATTCTCATTTAACTGATGGCGGGTTTTGAAACATTATTTTTAGAGTGTAAGTGTAATCAAGATACATGTCTGCCAATATTTCGCGTTTCTGATTACACGGTTTCAACACTTTACCTCTGCGATTGTCTTTTTCTTATCGCACCCATCGGCAAATGATGGCTGCCAATCCGAACCGAGTGTTCCACTTGAACCGACAGTTCTGATGCCAGAACTTTGTTTCCAGCATTAGTTATGCTCCTCCATTTGGCACAGGTCGGAGCACGTACTTCAGAATTGGGAGATTTATAATGGTTAAATATAACGACCCCGACGAAAACATTTATTGTTCAGTAGGTTAATATCTTGAAAGTTTAAATTTAAATGGTGCATTAAAAAAAAAAAAAAATAATTGTTACACAAAGATAAATCTTTTGGTACAAAAGGTGAATTATATTATTGTGTTTCGTTAATTAAGTGAGCCGTTGATTTTGAAAATAGGATAAGATTATTTTGTTTAAAAGAAAAAAAAAAGTAAGCTAAATCTCATTTTAAAATAACATACAATTTATGTTTTTAACCAGTTCTCAATAAATATTTTTTTAATAACTATTTGATACTAGTACTTTATTGGGTCAGCGATATTTCAAATGCGCTGGTTTTGAAAGCAAGGTAAGTCCACCGTTTGATTAGAATTAATTTTTAGATTGCTTAATATTAACAAGTACAATCAGAATTTCGTTATAAATATTTTTAAAATCTCTATCACCTAAATTAAGAAATATATACAGGTATACAAATTATAACGTAATTAAAAAAAGAATGTTTTAATGTACAGTCGTTCTAAAAAGAGGGGGGGGGTATAATTTGAATGGGATACATTTATAATACAAAAATAAGCATTTTCTTTTATTTATTTTATTTCAGTCTGTCTTAGAAAAGGTACAGTCGTGCGAAAAAAAGTAAACACCTTCCACAGACTTTGCAACAAATTATTGTAGCAGAAAGTTACTGTTACCAAACGATTCGAAATAAAGTGTACTTTTAAATGATGTATATATAAAATTTGCTTAAGGGACCAGTTTCGTTTCTAACCATAGTTTGAATCGAAGATTTAAAATATATTATCAAAATTGGGTGTTGCTATTGAAAAAATGTTTTTCTTGGTTTTGATGTGCAGATACTGCCCTAAGCAAGTTTTATTTTCATCATTTAAAAGTAGACTTAGTTTTAAATCGTTTTGTACAATTAACTTTTTTTGTTATAATAATTAGTCAAATAGTTAGTAGGAGTATTTATTATTTTTATCCACGATTATACCTTCTTTAAAGGAGATTGAAATAAAATAAATAAATAAAAGATAGTGCACATTTTTTTTTGTGTTACAATAATTATATCCCATTAAAAAAGGGCAACTTTTTCAATAAATCATTGTTATTGAAAGTGTAGAAAATAAATCCATTGGTGCATACCAAAATCATGATTTTTTGTTAGCTAAAACGGATAACCATTATTGCATATTAAAATTACACGAAATAAGTCCACAAACATTAAAAAACAAGTCTTTTACCGCTTACGGATATTTTTAAATACACACCAACTTTTGAAAAATACTGGGCAAGCTTAAAAATTTTGACTAAAATAACGCATAATTTTTCTTCTGGTAGTTTTCCTGTGAATGTAGACTGAAGCAGGAGAGAAACAAATGATTAAAGATGATAATTCGAAGTTAAATTATGTTTTTTTCTAAGCAAAATATAAATTTATTAGAATTTAATAAATAAAATAAATAGTTTTATTACATCTTATTCTTATAAGTTCTTTTTTATAAGTACAGTAACAGTGCTATTTATTAGAAATAACACACAAATTGTTAACTATTGAAAGGGGAATAAAACTAAATGTCAAGAAAAAATACAGTTCAGTCATATAATTGCTTTAAGTCATTAAATAACCGGTCAAGTGAGAGTATCGTTTGCCTACAGAGAGTTCCGTACAATAAATATATGAATTAATAACTGAGAATTGCATTATACAAATAGAACATTAAAAGTTGTTATCTAAGCTTTAAAAGTCTGCGGTACATAGAGCAGACCGCCCCGTCCTTATGTAAATCTATACCGCCCGTGTCTTTAAGGGTTAATATCTCGTCTAAATACGTCTAAATTTTTTTTTTTTTCAAAAATCATTTTCAAAACCTTCTTTTACACACCTGCGATGATAGGTACCTTCAGAGCTTCTCAACGTATTTGCTGAACGCCTGCAGGTAAAAAATTGTGTGTAACAGAAAATAAGATTTTCTTAAAAACTATGCCATCTAGGGGTAATCGTTATAACTTTCCTATAAGATTTAAATTAACTTCTACTATGCCTCTGATTTTTTCATGATTTTAGTTTCAGTAGATTCTGATCATAGATGGATTGGAGTTGGGAGGTGGGACAGAGTTTTGTATTACATTTTTGACGATATCTCTGAAAATATAATACCTAAAATTAAAAGAAATATAATTTTGAGTTCGGCATTACGAAAACTTTACACAATACTCCACACAATATACAGAAAAAAAAATTAAATAATTTACTTATTTTTTCCACATTTTCCCTAAATATATTTGTAAATAGTTAATAATTTATAAATATGTGAACCAGTAGTATTTAATATTTCAGCTCATTGGAACTTTCCACGTTCCATAGTTTTAGAGTAAAATGCTTGTGACAGACGGACCGACAGACGTAGGAGTGATCTTATTGTGGTTCCGTTTTTAACACTTTCCAACAAAGTTGATAATTGTTTATGATTTCGATTTGCCTGTCTGTGCTCTAACTCTCGTAAATATACTAAAATTCCTTGGAGTTTTTGGATGTTATTTACTTTTACCCTAGCACGAACCCTATTTCTAATAACGTTTGTAGAATGTTTAGTTTATCTACAGGGACAGTCAAAAGGTTTTTATTACATTACCGACAATGGGAAAAAATCGTTCCTAATGAATTTTAAAGATGTTACAAACTTTCAAACGTTAAAAAAAATTGCATTTACGAAGTGCACTAAAATATGTATTCTGCGGAATATGCGGTCAAAGAATATTGTTATTATTCATTTACAGACACACACAAAATAATCCCATTACATAATGTTATGGGGGGGGGGGCTGTTTGCTGCGTATTTCAATTATATTAAACTATATAATATATAATGAAATTGCTATACGTCGCTGAGGCTTAAATAAGTTATTTCATGTATAATACGAAGTGCGTAGTATTTACAGGGCCCGCAAAAGATTTCAGATTGTATATTCAATCCGAAGAACAGTATAATAGCTATGATGGCAGAAAATTCAATTTTTAATTATGATTTGCACTTTTAAGTTTCATTATATTTATGCATACTATATGGTGGGTATAAATGCTATAATTGATATCCAGGGCTATACAAAAGAATTCGTACAGTTTACTGAGTCTGAACGTAAATTGCTAAAAAATGGTTTTGGAATATGTTATGCATTTTTACGCTGAATGGCATTTAGTTTACTAAGAAGTGTTTGTCGAATATAAATAAAATGATATATAACGCCATACAAATAATTGGATACACCGCCGTATATGGTTGATAGTTTCTGGAAATGTGATTTCAGTAGTTTAACAGGGAAATATTGGCCAAAACTGTTTTTTAAATTTTGGCCAAATAATGGCGTGTAATAAAGGTATTATGAAATGTGCAGGGCTGAACAAACGTATTTACGTAAGTATGTTTCAATTTACTGCTATAAAATGTCGAAAACTGAAATTTTAATCTGTTATGCATTTTCTTTCTAAACTAAAATTTCCCCCCATTTTATAGTATATATGTCAACATACAGATCAAATACAGGGCTGTTCAAAATAATTGGAATGTATATTTGGTTATGGAAGGTAATTGTTGAAATCAGTGTTTTAAATGTTTTATCTGTTTCTGAAATGTCTATTTAGTTATCTTAGTTACCTTATTTCCTAAATACTGAAGTTTTGCTAAAGGTTTCAGGAAATTTTGAAAAGTGTTTCATAATCTATGCTTAACGCATGAGTTTTCTTTCTTGTTACTTTTTAAGTACGGAACCCTAAATAGATGGCAAAATAATGCAGGGGACATGTTTTGGAGTGAAATTTAACTATACATCCGTTGAAATGGCTTTTAGTACTCCGCAAGTCTAATTGATGTCTTTGCTATTTTTCAAACAAAATTATTTTCAGAACGTCAATAAAGCCAAATTTCATTTCAGAGATTAAATAAATAAATAAATAACGAATTATATAAATTGAAGTTGGATGGGTAGATAGATTAACTTATTGGGTGGACTCGCGCTCCACGAACTCGTATAAGTTGATGCGGTACTGAAGCTATTTGAAAGCAAACCACTAAATATCTACAAGAAATAGCATCACCTACCCGCATTTTCAACGACTCAATTTATATTTGAAAATTTTAATAAAGTTTAAGATAATTTTTGTTCAGCAACCTGTCTTCAATATTTTCCTCTCCTTATTTCATTCTTTTCAATTTCACAACAGTTGTAAAAAATAAATAATTTTGATCTAAAAATCGAAATTTAATCGCATTATTTTATTTTATTTTAAAATTTAAGCTAACAATTGGAAATTGCAACAAGTTTAAGATCCTTCTGGTTCAGGTATAGCAGTTCCAAATGTTTTCTGCATTTCTACTTTCTTTTCCTTTCTTTTTTAATATATATATATATATATAATATCAGTACTTTCGATATTTAAGAAGAATTAAATGAAAATTGGAAACTTCAATTTAAAACACATAGTAAAGACATGTATTAGTATAATGAATTAGAACTTAGCAATATCGTCTTTCCCGGTGGTCCAGCAGGACTCATATTTTGCGAAAATTATCCAATTTCTTTTTCAAGTATCCTCCCGCATCTTCCTAAGCATAATATTTGTTTTATTGAATTACGGATTTCTACAATTAAATAAGCTGAATATAAAAAAAAAAGGTAGATATATAGATTTAAAACGTTTTCTAATCTGGTAGCACTGATTCGGACCCATAGACTCGATTTAATAAGCGTCCAGTGTTATAAATTGGGCTGCTTTCAAATTAAAAAATCATCATTATTTTCGAATTGTTATATCCATCTTATTTAATAGTGGTACATTTCTGAATGCAAGAAAGTTACTTCGTAAATGATTCTAAATTATCAGAATCTGGTTTATCATACATATTTCTCAAAGCATTATACAAATGTGCAGTATGCCATGAAAGAATGTAACGGTAAAATCTATTTAAAGAAAATCGCTATGGCACCTGAAAAAAATTCAGTTGTGGGCAAGTGCACTGAAAAAAAAAAAAAAAATGAAGTACTCAAAAATGAATCAATCGATGTACCCAAATCGAATTGAATCTATTTCGATATAAAATAAACGTATGCTTTCTCAATTTCCATACATCACATGTCATCAAAACCAAACCAAACAATAATTTC
Source organism: Maratus speculifer (assembly GCA_964019185.1). Taxonomy (NCBI): domain Eukaryota; kingdom Metazoa; phylum Arthropoda; class Arachnida; order Araneae; family Salticidae; genus Maratus; species Maratus speculifer. The sequence goes on from OZ025298.1 coordinate 253,342,249, forward strand.
GTATCCTGTAATGATTTATTTCACTATGGCGGCATAAAAGATGTTTATTAATGTAATTATTAAATTAAGCATATTATTTTAAAATAGTTAAAAGTTCTTGCAAATAATACTCTTGTCAAAAATTATTCGATTTACATATACTTTTGCCATTTTTTTAAAATAAAAAATCAATGAAATATTTCTTTCTAATAATTTCGAACGAAAAATAAATGTCAATACATTTTTACTTTAATTTGTGGATTCCGGGGGGCAGTACATGACGATTCATATTTCAACACAACAAATCAAAATTGAGTATATGAGGTTTCTCAATCTTGAGTACATTTCGATAGGAGCTCTTTTGAGTATGTGACGTATTTATAATTGAGTACTTTTTACCCAATTTGAGTGTCCATTTTTAGGTGCGTTCGTTATTATGTAAATACGTAGCACCTATTGTTGTCGCTCAGTCCGTACGTCCGTCCGTCTGTCCGTTCGCATATAACAACTCAAAAACTACCCAACCGAATCGTTTGAAATTTAAAATACATAATTACCATAATTTTGTCGAGTCATTTCAAATTTTATGAAAATCGGATGGATAGATCAATTACAGGGACAATCAAAAGGATTCCGTTACATTGCGATCAATGGGGAAAAAAGTTTCAAATGCATTTTAATCGTTTGAAATTTAAAACATATAATTATTGCGTAATTTTGTCGAGTCATTTCAAATGTTATGAAAGTCGGATGCATAGATCATTTACAGGGACAATCAAAGGTATTCCATTACATTACGCTCAATGGGAAAAAGTTTCAAATGCATTTTTATGATGTTACACTCATTCGAACCCAATAGAATCGGCATGAATCTATGAAATATATACTAAAATATGCATTCTGTACAATCTGTGATGCAAAGAATTTTTATTATTAAATTACAGGGTCACACAAAAGTATTCCACTACATAATGCTACACGGGAAAACATTGTTTGGGCGTGTTTTAATTATATTCAACTGTTTCACATTTTATGAATAAGATATACGTTGCTGTGGTGTAATAAAAATTGCTTTCTCCATATTTACAGAAACACAAAGATTTCGACGACTATACTGTATCCTACTCTACTGTATCAGCAAGATCTGAATATTTTAAAAACTTCGTTATCGTACGAACGCACCTCATTTGCTACCTTCACGTGCAATTTCCAACTTGTTTTCAGTGTGTTCGTCTTGGCAGATACACATTCACTTGTAATTGTATTACATTATTTTTGTTGGGAACATGAAAATTTCCATTTAAGGAAGGATTATGTTACACGATTCTGTTTTCACAAGTCTTACTGTATATAGAATTCAAGTGCATCACAATACAAGTAACAACTAAAAATACCTTTGCCGTTTTAACTACAATTATTATAAGTAGAAACTGTTAGACATTATTCCCAATCTTTATGCTGTCTACTGCAATTTTAACTATAAAACATATAGTAACAGGTCGAACTAGTACATCCATAGACTAATCTGAATCGTTGAAAAGATATCAAAGGATTAAATATTTATATATGCCAGTAAAAACAAGATACCACCAGTTCGGCGTGGCCGCTTTGAAGTCCGTTATTGGATTCTTAAAAAATGGGGACATCTGAGCAGTGAAAAAATTTTCAAAATAAATCTCTAAATAAACAAGTCAGAAATTGCTCGTCAAACGTAGCAAATGAGGTGCGTTTGTACTAAAACGAAATAAAAAAAATATTCAGATCTTGGAATAATAATATACAGTACTTCGGATACTATATAAGTGTCCGAATTACTGTATAAGTGTAATGCATTAAGTTTTGATGAAAATTTATATGTATATTACATTTTACATATAGCTAGATAACAGGTTCTTTGATAATTCTAGCTGTATTAAGACACGCTCGATTTTATTTTAAGATTATTAATTTGTGAAGAGTCCATTTTTAATTTGAAAATTTTTGTGAAAAACCTGGTTTTAAAAACAAAAAATTGTGAATGTCCTGTTTTCAGATAAAAATTAAATTGAAGAGTCCTTTATAGGACCTAAATTCTTTCTAAGCATATCCCTGAATTTAAGGCAGCTCTGCTCCTTATCAGTAGAAGCTAGTATGGTAAACTGCAAAGAATTGATTTGATTATCCTTATCTCTGAATTGGCAAAGAACGAAAACAACCCAAATTTTAGAATTTTTAATAGTTTAATCTCCCTTTTTAAAATTTAAAATAGGGATGCAACGGATATCCGGCCAATATCCGATATCCGGCATATCCGGCTGATTTTTCAATATACGAAATATCATCGGATATCCGAATCACAATCACCGGATATCCGACTTATCTATCGGATATCCGACAGAATGCAACAAACCAAACATATATTAATAACAGTAATCGTTTGATCCCAAACAATGCGAAAAACTTTTGTTTATAATGCAAAAGATGAAATATTATTATAAGTTCCCTATCGATGAATAAAAGGTAATTCTCAAAAGTTTAAAGAATTGCCAGCTTTCCAACTATTTATATTTAAACTCTGTAACAAATTTTAAAGTTTACGTTTACATTTTTTAGAAAATTGTATCTACTTTCAGATTGTAAAACAAAATTTGAAGTCAAAATAGCAAATGAAGCTTTTGTGCAAAAATGTATAAAGATAAAATCCAACATTGAGAAATGCACAAATAATGCATGAAAAGAATAGAAAATAGCCGTTTCGAATCTACTATCTAGATTCTTCATCAGTTTAAGACTCAGCATGCTAGAAAAAGCTAAGCTGAGCAAAGCGACAGGGAAGCACAGTCGTATATGCCTATTACGAGAACGAATGGTAATAGATTCGAAACAGCTGTTTGCTACCTTACATGCATTTCTAAACGTTGGTTTTCTATCTTCATAAAATTTGAAGTTGTTTATTAAACTGTGATTTTACTAATTTTCTTTCTTTCTTTTAATTTAAACAATGGGTTAATTGGTTTTTAAGTTACACAACTAAACAAACCTATTTTTAATTTCTTCTATCTTTCAAAGAAGAAATTATTGTAATCAATTTTTTTGACGAATTTGCGTGTTTTAGGGATCAAATATCCCCAAAAACATGTTTATTCAAAACATCTGTCTGTCCCAGTGTCGCCATCATACTATCAAAAAGTGTATGAAGTTATGAATAGAATGATCCAAATATTTTGTGCATATTTTTGACTAACCAGCAGGTTCTTCTTCAATATGGAAACATTTCGCCGTAAGGCAGTGCTGTAATTGCAATTTTTGTGCCATTTTCATTGTTCTACCATCAAATACTGTATGAAGTTATGCATAGAATTGAACCAAATTTCTTTGGATACATTTCTGGTAATGACTGTCTGGTCTTCCTTCAATTTGAAAATAGTTTGCCCAAAGATGGTACTGTAATAATGATTTTTGTAAAACAATTTTGACTTTTCATAATCCGTACAGAGAATTGGCGGTTCGTGCAGCGATGCGAACTTCGTATCTTTCTAAAATTGGCTATTCGCAAACAACTGATGTATAGCAGAACAGAAAAGAATATTGATTTTAATAAATATCATGATCAAGATTAACTTATTCTTAATCTAATTAACTGACTGCAGCAAAAATTCTAGATTAAAATAAAAGTTGGTATAGTACTGAACTAACAATATTGAAGTAGTATTAATACAGTTGACTCTCTCTACAACAAAACTCTATCCAGCGAATTTCTCTATTTAACGAATTTTTTGTAGGAACGGTCAATTTTTTTCATGATTACATTAAAAATAATCTACATATAGCAAAATATATATCTCCATTTAACGAATTTTTTCAAAAATGTTCTTTTATATGTTCTGAAAACGCTTCAAATTATTTGTAGAGTAAATTTTTTTCATTGATTTCTCGTTTATAAGTCATAGCTACATAGAATCCTCTACCTTATTCCTCATGTCTAAAAAAAGGCATTCAACCCCCCCCCCCCCAAAAAAAAAAAAAAAAATTTGCATGGTTATACTTGATTTTGTTTTAGCCAAGGTGAGCTTGCGTTCTTGGAAAAGAGTGAAACATTTGCTTGCTATTGGAACGATTTGCAATAATCACAAAGCATCCTAAAAGATAAAACTATTCCATTATCGTCTTGAAAATGGTGTTTATTTCTTGGTTTGGATAGAAAGTCAGCAATAAGGAAGGGGTGAGGGGGCAATTGCAGAAAAAGGTTGTTTTTTTCAGCAGGTTTTCATCTATCTAAACTAACTCTCATTACTTTTAGAGTTTAGAGTTTATGTTTGTTGTTTGTGGCAACTTGGAACATTTTTTGTTGTGAGAGATCATTTGAATGAAGAATTGTTTCTAAACGTCATCTATGCTGGTGTTATCTTCTACTGCATCTGCATAAAAACTCCTTTGGGATAAGCATAATGCTTTCTTATAAAGCACAAAATTTTTTTCCGTTTTCTATTCAACGAATTTTTTGACTGAACGATGGATTTCGTTATATAGAGACTCGACTGTATTTGTAAATATTTTTTGAAACATTCAGATATATGGAATAGAAGAGAGTTTTGGGATTGGTGCATCCAACTACTTATTTTCATGATTTCTTTTTTTTTTTGCTTATAAATTTGAAAGTGATTTAACTTAAAGTAAAATTAAATGTAGCTTAAGGTAAAACAGTATTAAATAATTAAAACATGAAAAAAATCATTAAGTAAACCCATGTTTGGAAATAACTCTTCAACCATTGGTATATTCGTAAGCCTTTTTATGTTTACATTATAAATGGAAGCTATGTATTTCTTTGTGAAATTACTTTACAATTATAAAATAAACATATTGATAAATGTGTAAAATTTGTTCTATAAATTATATGCATTTCATTGTACAAATTATTAGCAATTATCAGCATTTCATTGTAATTATTAGCTATTATCAGCGTTTCATTGACAAATAAGCAGAATATTTAAATGTTTGAAGTACATTTTTTATTCAATATTATTAATATACACATACAGGGCTTGAACTTTGGCATGGGATGGCTGGATTCATGCCTTAAAAAATCCTATGGCCAAGACATTCCTGTTTCCAAAAAAAAAAAAAAAAAAAAAAAAAAAAAAAATCCCTTTTTGAATTTTTTTTTTTTTTTTTTTTTTGTTAAATGGCGATCAAATCTCAGGACTGACTGACTATTTTTGTGATTTTTCCGCTGTCAATTGGCAAATCTCACAGTTTTCTCTTACGGCAATTATACAAAATTCATGATTGGTTTTTGGATTTGATTGAAAAACTTTGTAATTTTTCTCACAATTTTCTCGCTTGCTCGCCTCGCAAACTTTTGCAACTTTTTTCTCGAGACCGATTGCCAAATTTCACAATTTTTTTCTCTCAACTGAATGTGACAAATTTAGCTATTTTATTCTGCGACTGATTGGAAAATTTCCCTTTTTGTTTTAGTGACATTTTGCTGAAATTAATAATTATTTTCCTGTGTCCAGCTGAAAAATTTGTGTTTTTTCTCTGTTACCTGCTGATGATTTTCATGATATTTGCTTGTGACAGGCAAACAAATTTCACAATATTTTACTGTAAATGACTGATGAATTTCGCTATATTTTCCCACTGCCCAAGTTCCCTCAAACTTCAAATTTTTTCAGACCGATTGACTATTTTTAAAAATTTAGTTTTGCGAAGGTGGACAAAATCAGCGATATTTTTTCTATGGCCGATTTCCGTATTTTGTGAATTTTTTTTCTAATTTATTTTGTTTCTTTTGCCGAAACAAGAAATTTCTAAAAGGGCAGTAATGGTCACTAGCGTCTGAGCTCTATCTAATTAGCCTGGAATCAGCATTAAACAAAATGAGATTAGATCTTGTGTTGCACATTGGAAAAAAAAAAAAAAAAAAACTTTTTTTTACAATCGATGGTTCAGCATTAGATTTTTTTTCATTTTTCGAAATCATCGTACATTTTGTAATCAATGGGCTTGATAATCATACTTCTTTTTTCATTTAAAAGATAATCTTTCATACGATGTTTCTGTTTGGATTCGTTTTTTTTTTCCATATCTCATAATTTGCATCTGCCCATTTTGTAACTTTTTCTTTTCTTCTTTATTAAAAATGACATTTTGATTTCCTATTCAAATAAAAATTCTTCTAAATTTAAAGAATTTCATAAAATAATAATAATAAATAAATAAATAAAATGAGGACATCCATTGTCCAAAGCAAGATGTTTCAATGTTTCCCATTGAGTTAATGAAAATCAGTAAAAACATTATTTTTATGATGATCAAAACATGAGTCATGTAATAAGAGTCACATACTACATATGTCATGGATTTCCTGGACCAATAATAAACAAAATAAAATGCAGACACCACAAGGTCGCTTTCCAAATGATTGAAAAAAAATGGCAAACTTTAAGGAAACACATTTAGAAACAATAAATAGTTTATGTTCATAGTTCACAGAAATTAGGACATGACCTTTTTAAATAAACCATTTCTCATGGAATAGAAGAAACTTACTGATTATGCCCTTTTCAGAATTTCATATGGGGTAAAATAAAATAAAAATAAAAAAGTATAACTTACAAAAGATTCTAAACCACACAAAATCGAATAAAATCTAAATTAAAATATTCATTTAGCAACTCAATTATTAATTGTTCATAATACTGAATGAAAATTGAAAAATAGATATGATATATATAAGGCTTGATTCTTTTTGTTTGTTTTAATTAAAATAGACATTTTGGATAATTATCTTCATTGTTGATTATTTTAATGGAATTTTGTCATGCTGGTATAAATTAAATATTTAAATGGCATGTAAAAAATAAGTTTTTTTTTATTTCTCCCTTCTCATATAGTTTAACACCCCTGCATTTACAAATGTTATGAGGAAAACTCTCTCTGCCTGGGAAAACCTGAATTTCAAGCCCTGATAGTCAAAGATATATAGTTTCTGTAAATTATATTCCAATACGTTTAAAAGTTGTAATGGTGTGTGAAACATGTTTGCAATTTATTATTTGAGATGGCATTGCATAAAAAAATAAACAAACATTCACCATAACTAAAAACATATTCAGTACCGGATATCCGATCGGATATCCGAATCCGGCAGGCAAATCGGATACCGGATATCCGGCAAAATCAGTATCCGGTGCATCCCTAATTTAAAATAAAGAACATTCGGAAAAACGCAGGTAACTTCCACAGCTAAACTTATTATATATATATATATATATTTTATTTAGTTGTTTCTTCTGATGCTCTTCAAGTTGCTGTTTTTCTTTTTGTGAGGTTTTAAATGATTCCTTGTGGGGAAATCCTGTCAGAAAAAAAAGTTTCAGCTTAACCAGAGGTGGTAGATTGTTGTGTAGGAATAACAGAATGTGCTGTGTCAATCTGAAGCAAACCTAAATTTATCTACGGCTCAATAATGCCAACTAACTGAAGAAGCCTATCAAGTTTACTATCTGAAAAAATAATAGTAACCTAAAAAAAAAAAAAAAAGAAAATCTACAAAGAAAATCTAGTAAAAAGATACAATACATCTAGAGACTTAAAGGCAATTTTGCAGGTTATTAAATGCCCAGTTTTTTAAGATATTAATTAATCTACAAGATCTGAAATAATCTGCAACGCCCGCTGCTCTGCTACACATATTTCTAATTGTTTTTTGGACTGGTCCTGTTTGATTGATAACCTAATCGTGAAATTTCAGGTAGAAAAATTTAGGACTAGAAGTATTAAAAAAAGCATGTTGGCCGCCAAACAATAAAACCTTAACAGATCATGGATAGTTTGAACGCGAAAAAGAGTCTCCAATCTACAAAGAATCAATCTTACAATGCCTCAAACGTATCTTGAGGCATCAGAATAATGTTCTGAAATAAAAAGTGGTTTCTCTCAAACTGTGATTTAAAAATGCGGCATTGAAATACGTTACCTTTCCTCTCACTGCCTCAAAAGTTAAGTGGATGAATTTAAGAAAAGGGACAGATTTGGGACAATTTTACTCTTTAACAGTAGGTAAAAAAGCTTTAATTATCTGAAAAATTTTACCGTAATTCTGCAATTTTAAAACAATTCTCCCCGAATTCCGTAGTTGCTTCTTGTAGAGAAAAGAGGGAGTATAAAAATCTAATTCGAAGCAAAAGGTCAAATTTGTGTAGGATTTAAGAGGCTTGAGATCATGCATGTTGGATAAAGCGTTCAAAAGATGTTATTTTAACACCCCAGCTTTCTAAATACAATGCGGACGCCTATAACTACTTTAAAATATATAAAAAAAATAAAAGAAAGAAGTAAATAAACTTCTTCAGCACTAATAATTTATTTACCGGTAAACCTTATACCTTTTTCCATAAGAATTTTTTAAAACATTAGAAAATACAATTTCTTTTCACGTTACATCACATGCCAAAAAAAATGTCACGAGCATTCAGGGTGAAAGGATAAAAAATAAAATGAAAAAACATGGACAATAGGTTTAACATCCTCCCACCTTTTGATTATACACTATAATCAAAACTTTATACTAAATAAATACATTTACATAAATATCACAAATCGAGTCTTTCTGGAATCTTTATCGTCCTGCCAGATCTCGTCTTTTTGATTTGTGCCCCGTCTTTTGGAGGATCAACATGGTTTTCATGCAAAGTTAGTTTGGGAAAAATATTTTCAGTACAATCAATCGATGACACCTCGAGAGGGTAGATTCTTTGAATGGGCCGAATCATTTGTGAATGAGACGTTTGTAATTTCAAAAGGCGAACTTTTCCATCTTGACCACGAATGAGTTCTGTAACTCGTCCTAATGGCCAATTGATCCTTTTTTTGTTATCTACTCCCACCAAGACAATATCTCCTACCTCAATTGAACGTTGGGCTCGTCTACCATTCGGTCGTTGAATAAGAAGACCCAAATATTCTGATCTAAATCTATTTCTTAGATCCTTTTGCAACTCTTGTCTATATCTAAGTCTACGAGTGAGAGAACTTTCTTCAACCACATCAACATCTGGTAAACCACATTCATGAATATCTTTCAGAAACATGTCCGGAGATATGGGTTTGATGGACTCTTTCTCTGACATGTAAGTTAATGGTCGTGAATTTATAATGCTTTCACAGTCAGCCAATACAGTTATCATCTCTTCATAGTTCAAACAAGCTTGTCCTAAAACTCTTTTTAATAGATCTTTCATCAATCTGATGAGCCTCTCCCACCATCCGCCCCACCAAGCAGCCGTTGGGGGGTTAAATTTCCATGTGATAGAATTTATTGCTCCATGCTTCAATATGCGATCCCAGTTCAATCTTTTTAAAAAATTGGCGGCACCAACAAAATTGGAACCGTTGTCGCAATATATAATAGAACATCTTCCTCTACGAGATACAAATCTTCTCAGTGCCATCAAAAATGCCTCTGTAGAAGCTGAAGTCACAAGTTCCAAATGCACAGCTCTGTAAATGGCACAGGTAAATAAGACAACCCAACTCTTCTGCTTATTTTTAAGAAACAGAGGGCCAGCTAGATCAGTGCCGACAATCTGAAAAACTGCTGCATCTTTGACTCGATTTTCTGGTAGAGAAACTGGTGATGATTCTAAATTCTTCGAATTAAATCTTTTACAGATGGTACATTTTGATAAAACAGAGCTTACGGTTCTTCTTCCATTCAAAATCCAGTATTTTTCTCTAAGCAAATTTAAAAGAATCTGAGGACCTGCATGACAATTTTTGCGGTGGTAATATAAAACTAATCGTCCGACAACTTCGTGATCTGAAGGAACAACCATAGGTGTGAGGAAATCTAAACTGTCTTTTCTGTACATAATTTTAGTTTTTACACGTATTATGCCTAGGTCATCCTTAAACGTCTCCAAAGTTTTCAATCTCCTCTCATTTTCATGCGAAAAATATTCTTTTTGTAGCATCCAAATTATCTTTGTCTCTGCGCTCTTAAATTCTTGACTTGTCAATTCTCCTTTGACCTGCTCCTTTGGATTACAACAATTATATCTAAAACGAAGTATCCAAGCAACAAGGCGAACAATTTTTTCATAACTGGAAAAATATCGGTAGTACCAGTTTCTGTCTGTACTTTCATCAACATTTACAAGTAATTTTGTAGATTTCAATTTTTCTTTTTCAATTTCTTCTTCGTTTATGTTTTGACAGGTGAAATTCATGTATTTATTATATTCTTCAGCATCTTTAAGCCAATGTGGTCCCTCCCACCATTTGAGAGACACCAGCTGTTTTGCTTTACACCCTCTAGATGGCAGGTCTGCTGGATTAATTTCACCAGGTATATGTTTCCATAAAATCGGATCACTCAATCTTTTAATTTCTTGAACTCTATTTCTAACAAAAACAGACCAATTTTCTTTTCTGGATATCCATGCAAGCACTGTAGTGGAATCGCTCCAAAAGTATTTTTCCATATCTTCCCAGCCCATTGCGTCAGTTACTGATTTAGTCAATCTAGCACCAATCAAAGCAGCTAAAAGTTCCATTCTAGGTATAGTTACACATCTCAATGGACCGATGCGGGATTTTGCAGCAAGGAGGAATAATTCTATACGATCTTTATTTTCTACCCTTAAAAATATAACAGTAGCATACGCATACTGACTTGCATCGCAAAATGTATGAAGGGTACAAGCTTTTAAATTCTCTGGGATGAATTGAATATATCTAGGAATCTGAATTTCTTGTAAAACATTTAATTCACGAAACCATTCAATAAATTCGTTTTTTATATCACCAGTGATTTCTTCATCCCATGAGATTCCTTCTTTCCATGTTTTCTGTAACATCATCTTGGGACATATCATAACAGGAGCAGTGAAGCCAACTGGATCAAAAACTTTATGTGCAACTGACAGCATGACTCGTTTTGTTATTTTTTCTATATTTATATCTTTTATCCAGCTTACGTTAACTTTTAAAACATCTAGAAATCTGTTCCATTGTAATCCCAATACAGTAGTATCTTCACTATTTTCGCTATTATTTCTGTCTTCTGTCTGTTCCCAACCTCTCAAGTCAAATCCACCTTTAGCCATAAGAGACTTAGAATCGGTAATAAACCTTTCCAATTCTTCCTTTGTTTGGACACTAGCAACGACATTGTCAACATAAAAGCTTCTTAGCATCTGCTGTTTAAAATTGGTGTCGTATTCTTCATCGTTTTTAATGTGATATTCGATGACGGAAGCAAGAAGAAAAGGAGAGCTTTTGACTCCAAATACAACTCTAGTGTGTCGAAACATTTTAATATTTCTTTCTTCTACATCACTCCACCACAAAAAACGCAAATAGTCTCGATCTTCCTTACGAACAGCTATTTGTAAGAATGCTTTCTTGATATCAGCTACAACACCAAATTTCTTTTTTCTAAATCTTAAGAGAATGTCAGGAATTAATTCAATAAGATTTGGGCCACAATGTAAACATTGATTCAAAGACGGGTGATTTTGCATTCTTGCTGATGCGTCAAACACTGGACGAATGGGGGTTGTACTGTTTTCTTTTATCACTGGTCTATGAGGTAAGTAGTTTCCAAAACGATTCATTTCAGACTGTGGAATTTCTTCAATTATTTTATCATCAAGCCACCCTAGAAGCACGTCTTCATACTTTTGATAAAGGTTATCGGAAAGCAACTTGTTCGTAACATTAATTAATCTTTTCTTGGCTAAACTCAGATTATCTGGTAGAGGTGGTGTGTCTTCTGACCAAGGCAAAGAAACTTCATAACGATTATCTTCATTCATTCTTACTGTCTGTAAAAAATGTTCTTTAACCTGACGATCAATTTCCATTTTAGATTGTTTTTCAATCGGATCATGTATTCCTAGTAAATCCAATTTCCATAAATCGGCAATTTCTGCTTCCTTTACGAACATAGACGTAACTGATAAAGCTAAGTTATCTTTAGATGTATTATCTTGTGGTACTTTTCCCATTAAGGTCCATCCCAAATATGTTTCTAATGCAACTAATCCTGACGAGAGTATTTCTCTACGACCTGTCAGTAATTTTCCCATTACATCGGCTCCAATCAGTACTTGAATAGATTCAGGAGTCTTACCAACATCCGTCAAAGTGATGCCTTTTCTCGATAATTCTTTAAACCAGGATCCATTTTCTACAGGCAAAACATTTTCACATATAATGTCTTGATCCAATACTTCAAAATTACATTTAAAATTTTCCTTTAAATCACTTAATCTTACCTTGTAGTAACGATGATTATAATCCTTTGTTGTGACTCCGCCAAAAAGAGAATGCGTAACCTTTTCTTCTCGAAGCGGTAGATAGTCCATTTCTTCGGCTAGTTGTGATAAAATGTACGACCTTTGAGAACCTGAATCTAAAATTAGTCGAACATCTTTCTTCTTGTTGTCAGAAAGGATTTTTGCTTTGAGCGTCTGAAGAAATACTTTAGGATTTCTATTAAAATTAGCCATATTAACTTCTTTTCCAGACGACTTTTCTTCCTCTTTCTTTTCATTTGGCTTGTTTTTATCTAGCATTTGACACATCACAGACGCATGTCTTTTATCACAAACGAAACACTTCAAGATAGCTTTACATTGCTTCGTTGTGTGACCCGTTGCCAAACATAAAAAGCAACATTTTTTATCCTTTAATATATTCTGCTTTTCATTATAAGTCATCTTTCGTGCCGAAAAGCATTCTGAACTCAGATGTCTTCCGTTGCAAAAACGCAATTTTTTCTTAACTCTGGTTTTGAAGTAGTTGTTAAGAGAGTAGCAGCAGTTGGTAAATGCTTAGTAGTCTCGTTGTAACCTTTATTTTTTCTAAAGTTTGCATCATCTTTTTTCGCTAAACCAAAACCTGACACAGCTAAATTAATTCTTTCATCACCTTCAACTTCAGATTTGAGAAACATCATTAAATTATCCAGACGTTCTTTTGCATCAGAACTAACGGGAGTCGTATAGGTTCGATTCCACGCTTTCAAAAAATCAGTTGTAAAACAAGATTCTACCATTGGATATAAAATTGAAGCGCATTTATCAATTGTGACTCCTAGCGTCTCAAGAGCTCGTAAATACGATTCAAGTTTATCATATAACGTTGTAATAGAAAATTTTCCTTTTGATTGAACAGAAATGATTAATTTTAACAATTCTCTGACATACACTTCTACCAAAAGATCTTCCCTGCCGAAACGAGCTTTAAGACTCTCAATAGCTTTGGCATAGTTGGTACCTGTTGGCGGGAAACTATCAACAACTTCTCGTGCTCTAGATCCAGTGACTGTTGCTTGGATCAAATATTGAAATTTATTTTCTGGTGCAATATCAGGATCATTATGAATCTGCTCAAACTGACTCCAGAACGGCAACCATTCCTTTAAATCACCATCAAATTGGCGAAATTCTAACTTCGGTAAAGTAAATTTTCGTTTTGAATTATTCATATCATAATCACTTGAAATATATTCATTTTGTATTTGTCCTTGAGATTGAATTTTAGCTAGTTCCAATTGATGATCTAATTCCAGCTTTCTTAACTCAGTTTCCGATTCTAGCTTTCTTAACTCAATTTCCGATTCTAGCTTTCTTAGCTCAATTTCTTGCTCTAACTTTTCCTTTAATTCTAACTTCTTTAACTCTTCTAACTTCTTTAACTCTTCATTTTCCTTTCTCTCAGCAACAGCGTTAGATAAAATTTCTTGTACAAAAGCAGGATCTATTTTGTATTCTTCGCTATTTAAAATGATTTGCTTTAGAGTTGCGATGGTGTACTCTTGAGGAATAATTTCCCCAATCTCTTCTGCTACAAACTTCAAATCAGCCTTTTTAAAATTTTTCACGGCTTGAAACATTTTCTTTTGAATAAATTTAATAAACAGTCCTGTCGCGAAAACGCCAGAATGTTGGATAAAGCGTTCAAAAGATGTTATTTTAACACCCCAGCTTTCTAAATACAATGCGGACGCCTATAACTACTTTAAAATATATAAAAAAATAAAAGAAAGAAGTAAATAAACTTCTTCAGCACTAATAATTTATTTACCGGTAAACCTTATACCTTTTTCCATAAGAATTTTTTAAAACATTAGAAAATACAATTTCTTTTCACGTTACATCACATGCCAAAAAAAATGTCACGAGCATTCAGGGTGAAAGGATAAAAAATAAAATGAAAAAACATGGACAATAGGTTTAACAATGCAGTCCCCCAATACATCAGCACTGTACTAACCAATGTTAAATAAAGAAGTGAACATTTGGGAATTGTAAAGATAATTAACCATTCCCTAAGAAAAAACTGTGATATTTTGGCTGAGTTGATAACTAAAATTGAAGTCTCTCTGCTTTTTATTGGAATATTTTTCCGACTTGCTTACACGACTATTTATCCAACTAATTGCAGATTACTGTGTTTTATAACTGACCTTAAATAATGATCATCATTATTTATCTTTGTTTCAATTGCAGCTGTAGTTGCCAACTTCATGCCGGATTCTTGTTCCTGGATGGAAAATAACGGGAATATAAAATAACTCCAAGATGAGAAATAAATAGGACCAAAGATATTTTCGTCTTGTCCTTGCTCGCTTGTAATTTGGCTCCTTTCCTACCTTGTTCTGAAAGAGAGACTTTTTTTTTATTTCACCTCTTCTATGTTAATTCTTGTCATTTGACTGTTGACTCATAAATGCGTTACGTATTTTATTGACTCAAAGTTTCCGTCTGGAAAATATTGTTCTGTTAGGCTTTGTCCTTTCAATTTTTATTTATCATAGCTACTTTTTTTCTTTCTTTCTGTCCTTTGGAAATGCTTTTTAGAGTCGCACATATTTTTTCGCCGCCTGAAAGTTAACAATAGATTTGTTTTCCTATCCTTGCAGTGAAAATTGTTTGTGAAGCATTGTTTGTGTTAAACATTTATCGGAAGGGAAAAAAAAAAGTCTATGCGACTTTGAGTTGGAATGTTTTTCTTTTGTCGTTGTCGCTTAAAGTACAGTGATCTTGAAAGTTTTAGGGTACGAACTTTTTTTTTCTATATAAGTATAGTGTACACTGTAAAACAAGAACAAAATATCATTCAACCTGCATAGATTATGAAGCACTTTACAATACATTCATAATATTGTAGCAAAATTTCACAGTTTATCTACCACTTGACTACCAGGACATACGTGTATGTACTCTCATTTCAGTAATCAACGAACAACAGCGTACACCCCATACGTCATTCAATACATAATAATAGTTGCAAATATGAACCAGATTGCAACTGATATAACAAATATGCAACTGATATAACAGGACAGTGGTCGAAGATGAGTTTTATTACATAAACATTTTACATCATATAATCTGGTATAAAGCTCTTCACGAGCGAAATTAAGCCTGGAGGATAAGCGGTTAAGAAGAAAGATGATGTTTACATAAACATATTGAAAAACGCATAACGGCATCTTACACAATTTTATACTTACAGTAATATGCCGTCTCCCACCGAAACAACAACAACAAAAATAAATAAATAAATAAATAAATAAATAATAAAAAATGTAATTTAACAAATTACAACGACCATTTGGAAAATGTTATTTTCAAAGGCTAAAATTTTTGACTTATAAAGAAATTCTATATTTAAAATAATAATAAAAAGCATTTTTATGATGATCAAACGTGGCATATGTAAAATCAGAGTCACATATTACGTACGCCATGGATAAAATATTAATATTCTTGGACCAAGCATAAACAAAGTTTTAAATAAAATTTCAGTTTTTACAATTTTCAGTCCTGCGAATATTTAAACTTCTAAACATCGCACATTTTTAATTGTTACACCGTTGAGTAGAGAGAAAATAAATGCTCTTTTTAAATGAAATTTGTTTGAAAGCTGTATCTCAATTTATTTCTGAGTTATTATTATTTTTTTGTAATTTTAAATACTTTTTTTTTTAGTCATTGTAGCAACATAAGTTTTCCATTTCTGCACATTAAACATGGACCAGTCAGAAAACTAATAAAATCCGGACATCTCAAGATTCCAGATATGCTTCAAACATCTCTATTCTCGGCCGACAAAAATAACTATTTTCCAAATAATTTATAAATAAATAAATAATAAATAAAAATAAAAACGTGTACCACAACTGAAAAGTACTTCTAGCAGTTATTGTTCGTAAGCGGTATTATAATAAAATTGTTTTGTGTGTCCTTGTAAATGAATGATAAATTGTATGCACACTATATTCTGCAGTACGCGCTTTCTAGTATGTCTCAGTGATATATATAAATTTTAACATCTTTAAAATAGTGTCAGATCATTAAAATACACTGCGAACGACTTTTTCCCCGTAAATCATAACGGAATACTTTTGAGTGACTCTGTAATGTTAAAGAACCGTAAATACTGTACACTTTATTTTCAATTAGGAACATAATAATTTACAATAGTATATATGAATTTTGTGGCCATCTGACCACAGTTACGCGAGTTAGAAGACGGACAAGCAAGCAAATAAAATTCACAAACATCTTTCAGTTATGTTGAAAGTGTTAGAAAAACAAAAAATTTTTTTTAAATCTGGAAAATATAATGTACGTAAAAATGCAACAACCTCTTAAGTTGTGTTAAGTTATTTATATCTCGTGATTTTGTGTTATTTACATTACTGATAAGGGGATATGAATAATTTCGAAACGTTTAACTTTTTTTCATATGCATATATATAATTTTTATGTCTTTTCTAACTATTAAATTGTATTTTTGTAATAGTTTTAAATTAATTAGGAACAGAAGTAATATCTTTTTTTTTTTCACTTTAAATCTTTTAAGAGTTACCACGATTTCGTAAGCGTTCTTTATTTTTAAATGCCTCAGAAGCCAATATACATCCGAAATATAAAGAAACATTAAAAAAAAAAAAAAAACCCTGTCGGCTTGGCCTATAGGCGGAGGTAGATTTTGAAGTTACGTGCTCCTTTCGACAACAAAAAATAAAATATGATTAGAGATAAACCCTGTTAACAATTTTAGTTGGGCGCTTTTGAAGAATTTTTAATTTCATTTTTCTGTAAGAGCTGCTTTTATCAGAATCATCTTAAGCGATTTTTGGCACAAATGCCCTCTTTGACAGCATTTTTTGAAATATATTCTTACTTTATGGAAAAATTGACCAACAAGGTACATTATATAATTCCTAAATAAGAGAAACTGTCAGTTGAATGCATTTGAGAGTAAAATTGAATTTATAAATGAGTTATAAAAAAAGCAATTTTTTATTTGAATACATCCTCAGTTCTTCATTCTCGATCAAATCGGAAAATTTTGTTCGAATTGCCCACTTTCACAGCTTTTTTTTTTTTTTTTAAATATATTCTGCCTTTATCAAAAACCTGGACAATAAGGCACATTACACAGTTCCTAAATAAGGGAATCTGTGAATTGAAAGCGTTTGAGAGCGAAAATGGATTTTAAAATGAGTCAGAAAATAAGCAATTCGTTATTTGAATACTTTAATTTTTCAATCACGATCGCTTTAGGAAACTCTTTTCACAATGCCATTTTGACGGCATTTTTTTAAAAATAAGTTCTGCCTTTATCACAAAACTGACCAATACACCACATTATATAATTCCTAACTAAGGGAACCTGCCAATTGGATGAGTTTGAGAACAAAAAGTGTGAGAATATAAGCAGTTTGGAATTGAGTTTTTTTCTACAACTCCTATTATTGTTTCATATATTTTTTATATAAGAATTGGTCCTAAGAAAAACTTGTCTATAAAAGTTGTAGATATTATTGAGAAGATGTATGATAAATTTAATCGGACTTGATATCTTAAGAATTGACGAAGTTATAAATTTTTCTTCTTCTGTCCCCCTTTTTGTTTTCGTTTTGAATTTTTTTTTTTTTCAATAAAAGTTGTTCTTATCAAACACTTGTCAATGCAAAAGTTTTAGATAATATTAAGAACAATTGTAACAAAAATAGTTGGATTTGATATCTTGAGAATTGACAAATTTATGAATTTTTACTCCCGAAAACCCTATTTTTTGCGCCTCTTGAACCCATTTTTAATTTTATCAAAAATCTGTTATGTAGAAACTTTTGGCCTATTTTTTAGAAGTAATATAAACTTTAAACTGACTCGATATCTATTTTAATAAAAAAGGTTTTTTTATTAAAATGTTTTCCGGTTTTCACAAAAACCCTGCCTATTTCTACCACCTTGATCATATTTTTCCCATTAACGAACTCGACCGAGATTTTACACCTCTTGATTTTAAGTATCAGTTTGGAAGAGATGTGAGCAGAAATAAAGAAGTTATCGTGTCCATGAAAAAGTGAAATAGATAGAGATAGATAAACTTTTTCACTAATGGTAGTTTTGGGTTCTCTGGGGGTCGTGATCGGTGTAGATCTGCAAACATTTTTCAGAAATTCCAACATGGGAGCAATCGCAATAGGTAGTATTTCATACGAAATCTACCTAAAAGTATTTTTTGCTGCCATTGATTATCAGAAATGTTTTTATAATTGAGCATTAATAAGTTTTTTCATTCTGTAAAAATAGGTTTTTTCAATGCTATTTATTTTCAAGTAAATATTTTCACGTGCAACGAACACGTTTTACTGACTAACATGTTAAGTTAGAAATTTTGGCATTGAAACTAAGGTTACTAATACTATTTTGTTAGCCTTGCATATGTATAATTTAAGTTACACATGTGTACTTCAGAATGCAGTAGCCTGCGAAGAGAAAAATGCGCATGGGGCAAATTTTCAATTTGCCTCCCCTCCCTCCCGTACACATTCACCTATTTCTTTGTGATACTTGTCACAAAATTGAAAAATGCAGAAAACAGAAACGAATTCTACTGAATACATATTTTTCGTTTATTTTGGAACTTCAACCAACGTAATCGGTCTTATATATTTTTTTTAATCGGTCCTCATTGCGCGTAGAGGTCTGCACGGGCCGGAATTTCAAAGCTCGGGCCCAGCCCGTAGGGAAATTTTTTCGGCCCGGTCCAGCCCGTACAGAAATTAGCGAAAACAGGTCCGGCCCGTTACAATTTCCTAAAAATTCAGATTTTTATCATATAATTAAGATTCCTTCAACGTTTACTGTATACATATCTATGGAATGATCTTACAGTATATTTTACAGGAAATACACATTAGCAACATTAATGATTACTTAGATTCTTAGGCTTTCAACATTCAAATAAAGATTCATTAAAAAATTAATATGGCCTAGAATAAAAGAAAAAAGAAAGAAAGTTAAAAACATCGTAACTTTTGAAGCTGTTTAATAAAATATTTTTTCGCTAAATTTTGATACTTTATGGTGTGTGCCACATGTACACAATTAGGTTTTTAAAATATTGTATTGCTATATTTGTAACTAAATGAACTTAAATTAATTAACTTTATCCGCTTAACATCCTGCATTTTTTTATATTAATAATTTTAAGTATTCAGTACTACACAGGCCGTAGCTAGAAGTGAACTATAGGAGACTCAAGGAATGTAAAGGGAGCTCTTTTTTCTCTCTCTCTCTCTCTCTGACGCAGAGAGATAAATTAGTGCATATTCACATTGTAGGTACTCTGTTTCTTATTAAACTGTTGTAATAACTTCATTTTATGCTAAGAAAAGAACAGGACGATGAACATTTTGAGTGTTTAATTGGTGCAAAATGAAACATTATGTTAGCTTCATATGTGAAAATAGGATGAGGGAGTGTTAAAACACTTATTTTAGAAACAATTTAGTAATTCTGCAAAAATGTGAAAGCGTCTTAACACTAAATTAAATTTTTGAACAGAATTTCATTTGAATTTTTGAAACATATGTTTATTGAGTGACCTTGGAATCCTTTCCATGGGGGCTCAAAATATTTTATAGAGGCTGAGTTGCCTGTAGCGCCCCCTTAGCTACGACATTGATTCAGTAATTATAATGAAAGTAAATTTTAGCTTAAAAGCTTAATCGAAAAAAAAAAAGTTTTTCCCAAAGAATTAACTATATTTTTTTGTCTTGTGAAGGCATTTCACATAGACAAAATAAGTGTTTATCCATTTTTAGGTGCGTTCGTAATTATATAATACGTAGCACCTATAGTGATCGTTCAGTCCGTCCGTCTGTCCGTCCGTCTGTCCGTCCGTCCGTCTGTCCGTCCGTCCGTCTGTCCGCATATAACAACGCAAAAACTACCCAACCGAATCGTTTGAAATTTAAAATACATAATTATTACATAATTTTGTCGAGTCATTTCAAATTTTATGAGAATCGGATGGATAGATCAATTACAGGGACGATCAAAAGTATTCCATTACATTACGGTCAATGGGGAAAAAAGTTTCAAATGCATTTTAATCGTTTGAAATTTAAAATACGCAATTATTACATAATTCTGTCGTGTTATTTCAAATTTTTTGATAATCGTGTGCATAGATCAATTACAGGGACAATCAAAAGTATTCAATTACATTATGGTCAATGGGGAAAAAGTTTCAAATATATTCTATACGTTTGAAATTTAAAACACATAATTATTACATAATTTTTTCGAGTTATTTCAAATTTTATGAAAATCGGATGCATAGATCAATTACAGGGAAAATCAAAAGTATTCCATTACATTACGGTCAATGGGAAAAAAAGTTTCAAATGCATTTTAATCGTGTTACACTCATGCGAACTTAATAAAATTTATATGCAACTATAAAGTACATATTATACTATACATCTTACATAATTTGTGGTGCAAAGAACATTTGTTATTGATTTACAAGGCCACACAAAAGTATTCCATTACATAATGGTATAGGGAGAACATTGTTTGATGAGCGTTTTAATTGTAATTCACTATTTACAATGTTATGAGATTGATATATGAAAGTAATATTTTTAAAACTTCGTTATCGTTCGAACGCACCTAATTTGCTACGCTTCACGTGCAATTTCCAACTTGTTTGGATTGTTCTTGATCGGGGATAAAGATCACATTGGCCAAATTCATGGCTCGTAAAGAAGATTATAATGATTTTAGGTATGTGCCAGATATGGCACGTCGTGCAGTAAAGAGTTAAAAAAAATAATAATTACTGAGAATCAGGGAGTCTAGTTGCTGTAGGTTTAAGAGACTATTTCGTTCATATGAAAAGACCCGTTCATTAATACTAATCCTGCGGAAGAAATTTAAAAAGATATATCGGTTGCATTTTAATATGTTTATTTATTTTTTTTAATTAATTTATTTTTTAATTTATTTTATTTTTTGCATTGGATAATTGAGATCAATCTGTATGCAGGCCGTTTTTACTTTTATGATTTTGATCACAGATATTTTTTTGGACGCTTTCATTTTTGGAACCGGTTTTGAAAGCGAAAGCACCCTCATAAAAATATTTGCAACCAAAATAGAAAAAGTTAAAAACGGCCTGCATTCAAATCAGTCTCAGCTATCCAATGCAAAAAAAAAAAAAAAAAAAAAAAAAAAAAAAAAAAAAATAATAATAAATAAATAAATAAATAAAATAAAATAAAAAATATTGCAATGCAACCGTTTAAATTTCTCCATATGATTAGTATAGTATTTGTGATCGGGTCTTTTTATTTGACTGAAAGCCTTGACTTTATTATACTCAGTGTTGAATTCAAAGGGTGGCCAGGGGCGTAAATCCCGGGGGGGTATGGGGGGTGCGGCACCCCCCTCGAGTAAATCAGTCGGAAAATTTCGTGTTTGTCGGTAAAACTATAAACTTAGTCGGGAAAAAATTGTATTTATCTATATAAACTTATAAATTGGATAAATGAAAAAAATCAGTCGGAAAAATGTTATTTACTACAAAGACTTAGAAATTGGAAAAACGAAAATATCAGTGGGAAAAATTCCCGTTCGATAGGGAAAATGTACGTTTTGTCTTTAAAATGGTATTTACCTATAAGGACTTACAAATTTTAACAATGTTCATTCAGTCGGAAAAAAGTTATTTACTATAATGACTTAAAAATTAGAAAAACAAAAAAATCAGTCGGAAAAATTCCCGTTCGATAGGAAAAATGTATGTTTAGTCGGGAAAATTTTATTTACGTATAAAGACTTACAAATTGGAAAAATGAAAAAATCAGTCGGAAAAATTCCCATTTGATCGGAAAAATGTACGTTTAGTTGAAAATAATATATATATATATACATATATATATGTATGCACCCCCTCCCCCCAAGAAGAAATCAGTCAGAAAATTCCCAGATCGATCGGAAAAAAATTAGTCGGAAAATATGGTACTGACCTATAAAAACTTATAAACTGGAAAAATGGAAATATCATTCAGAGAATCTCATGTTACATTGGAAAAGGCGTGTTTAGTCGGAAAAAATAGTATTACGTATTATTCTATAAAAACAACTTGGAAAAACGGAAAAATCTATTAGAAAAATTCTTGTTCGATCGGAAAAAATGGCATTAATCCATAAAAATTTATAAATTGGAAAAACGAAAATATCATTCGGAAAACTTTCCGTTTCCATCGGAAAAGGCATGCTTACTCGGAAAAAATAGTATTAGGAAAGGGTATGTTTACAAACAAACGCTTCCTTCAACCAATCTACCAAGTACATTTTTGCTTTGGCGATCATTACAAGAATCATCATGACGACATTGGCCAATCATACAACAGAGCTTTTAATCGCAGACATATGAGACCAATCTACACTTGAGAGTGAGAAAAAAAACAAAAAAGAGGAAATAACGCGTGAGGTAAAAATTGAGAAAAAGTTGGTATAACGCGCAAACTAAAAATAGAACAAAATAATTTAAACCGATGCGTGTTAAAAAAAAGTTAAACAAAGTGAAAATGGTACATTAAATATAGATTGTCATTATTTGAATTGAAGCACCCACACACATATATTAAAAAAATACATTAAAATAAAATAAGAACACAAATATAAGAATGGGTAATGAAATTTTATTCAATAATTTTTATATATAAAATATATCAATATGAAAAATTTTCGAAAATGCACAATTATTCTTTAAAACTTTTATAAGCAAATTCATTTAAAAATCTACCTTCAAAATAACTTATGGCACAGTCATAAAACTCAAATTTGGCTTAAATCTGTTTGCATCCAGTAGGGAAAAGAATTAATCAGTGTATAATTAGAATTTAAGCAAAGCAGAAGTGCATATTTCCCTGAAAAAAGCTGTATTTCATTTGGCGATTGGTAACAGAATTTATAATCCCCACTAGGCGAATGGCGATCGATCGCCTTTTTGATTCGCCATGTGGCGACTGTCAATTTTCACCCATATTTGATCATGGGTGCAAGTTTGAAATTATGCCAAGACTGAAAATATTTTGAATCACCGCCCCCCCCCCCACGAGTGAACAATAAGCACATGCATGATTCACGTTTTTTTCACGACCATTTGACAAAATTCGCTTTTTTCCAAGATTTTTTGACAGGAATCATGTCTCTATCGCGATCCTTAGACCAAAAATCTCGTTTTTTGCGATCATTTGACAAAAATTCACGACTTTTTCGCGATCCTTGAACACAAATTCGCGACTTTTTCGCGATCAACTGACAAAAATTCGCGACTTCTTTGCGATCTTTTGACAGAAGTCGCGTCTTTTCCTCACTCCTTTGACAAAAAGGCGCGTTTTCTCGGCAATTCTGACAAAAAATTGCGTTTTATCCGCTATCACTTGACGAAAATCGCATCTTTTTTGCGATTCTTTGTAAGAGACCGTTATTTTTGCGATCTTTCGACAAGAATCGCGTTTATTTTGCTTTTTTTTTTTTTTTTTTTGAAGTGAAAACTTCTTTAGCGGCGCTGAGCACTTTTTGTATGGGTAAAAACTTCCAAACTCGCGTCAGGGTCACGTGATGCTGATCGAAAAAGCGTAAGATCGAGGGGAAGGGAGAGGAACTAGTATCTCCCACTCTTTCTACCGTGCCTGAGTGTGCTGCTCCGTTTAGGCGGCACAGGGCGCTTGCGCGAATGTCCGTGTGTGTTTTTTTAAGTTATAATTGTATTTAAGTTTAACAACTTATACTGTTAATAGATGGAATAAAACGTTATGAAAGAAAAAGTATGACATTGTGCATTGATTATGCTGCAGTTTCCAACTACTTTTTTTCATTTTTTTTATTGTATTTAAATAATAACAACATAAATTGATACCAAATGGAATAAAAAGTTAAGAAAGAAAAAACATGACATTGCACATCAATTATGCTGCACTTTCCAACCATTTTTTTCAATTCCTTAAATTTTCAATTGTATTTAAAGTTTAACAACTTACATTGTTATCAAATTGAATAAAAAGTTAAGAAAGAAAAGACATGACATTGCTCATCGATTATACTACACTTTTCAACCAATTTTTAAAATTATAATTGTATTTAAAGTTTAACAACATATACTGTTACCAGAAGGAATAAAATGTTAAGAAAGAAAAAATATGACATTGTGCATCAATTATGCTGCACTTTCCAACCACTTTTTTCAGTTTTTTTAATTTTTAATTGTATTTAAATAGTAACAACATAAATTGATACCAAATGGTATAAAAAGTTAAGAAAGAAAAACATGACATTGCACATCGATTATGCTGCACTTTTAAACATTTATATATATATATATATATATATTTTCAATTGTTTTTAAAGTTTAACAACTTATATTGTTATCAAATGGAATAAAATGATAAGAAAGAAAAGACATGATATTGTACATTGATTATGCAGTACTTTCCAACCAATTTTAAGAAATGTAATTGTATTTAAACCTTAACAACTTATACTGTTACCAGAAGGAATAAAATGTTAAGAAAGAAAAAGTATGACATCGCGCATTGATTACATTGCACTTTCCAACCATTTTTTTCTCTTTTTTTTTTTCAATTTTTGATTGTATTTAAATAGTAACAACATAAATTGATACCAAATGGAATAAAAAGTTAAGAAAGAAAAAACATGACATTGCACATCAATTATGCTACATTTCAAAACCATTTTTAAAAATTTTATTTTTTATTGTATTTAAATAATAACAACATAAATTGATACCAAATGGAATAAAAAGTTAAGAAAGAAAAAACATGACATTGCACATCAATTATGCTGCACTTTCCAACCATTTTTTTCAATTCCTTAAATTTTCAATTGTATTTAAAGTTTAACAACTTACATTGTTATCAAATTGAATAAAAAGTTAAGAAAGAAAAGACATGACATTGCTCATCGATTATACTACACTTTTCAACCAATTTTTAAAATTATAATTGTATTTAAAGTTTAACAACATATACTGTTACCAGAAGGAATAAAATGTTAAGAAAGAAAAAAAATATGACATTGTGCATCAATTATGCTGCACTTTCCAACCACTTTTTTCAGTTTTTTTTAATTTTTGATTGTATTTAAATAGTAACAACATAAATTGATACCAAATGGTATAAAAAGTTAAGAAAGAAAAACATGACATTGCACATCGATTATGCTGCACTTTTAAACCTTTTATATATATATATATATATATATATATATATTCAATTGTTTTTAAAGTTTAACAACTTATATTGTTATCAAATGGAATAAAATGATAAGAAAGAAAAGACATGATATTGTACATTGATTATGCAGTACTTTCCAACCAATTTTAAAAATTGTAATTGTATTTAAACCTTAACAACTTATACTGTTACCAGAGGGAATAAAATGTTAAGAAAGAAAAAGTATGACATCGCGCATTGATTACATTGCACTTTCCAACCATTTTTCTCTCTTTTTTTTTAAATTTTTGATTGTATTTAAATAGTAACAACATAAATTGATACCAAATGGAATAAAAAGTTAAGAAAGAAAAAACATGACATTGCACATCAATTATGCTACATTTCAAAACCATTTTTAAAAATTTTAATTGTATTTAAAGTTTAACAAAATATACTGTTACCAGATGGAATAAAAAGTTAAGAAAGAAAAATCATGATATTGTGCATCGATTATGCTGCACTTTCCAACCATTTTTAAAAAAATTGTATTTAAAGTTTAACAACTTATATTGTTTGATTACTATTCAATTTGTTGCAAGTTTCAGAAGATACGGTCGTCCAGCAGCAGGAGTAGCTATTTATAAAAGGTTGTTTGATGTAATGGGCATATATTTCCACAGTTCATATGAATGTGCATGTGAGGTACATCAGTATGTTTAGTAGTAATGTTTTTGATATCAGTGATATATGTGTTTGTTGTTGCCACTCTGAAAATGAAAAACTAATTGTATTGGTTGCCATTTATATTTCACCGGATAAGTCTTTAAGTGCAAATGAGAATTTTTGTATGAAAATTTATTTATTTGTTCTAAAGAGGCTTCTGCATTACTTCAAGATAGAATTGGAAAGAGATTTGATGATTTGCCGATGATTTTGAGTAGGGATTTCAACATCAACTTTGTGGATGATGAAAATCTACAATTAATTGAATTTTTAAATAGAAAATTTGATTTAACAATGACCAACCATCGCAATCTTAGCACAGAGAGATAAAAAATTACAATTGATGCAGTCATTACAAGATATTTAAATAGAATTGAATCAAAATTGTTTGCTATATATTTTAGTTACCATAAACCTATAATATCAAATCTAGAATATAATGATAATAATGATGATGGTGATGATGGAAGAATTGTTGAAATGGGGATGAAAATTCATAAGTTTTATGGGTATTTATTTCAAAGAATACCAACTGACGATATTTCATATTTCATGCATTTGTAAATTTATGTTTTAAGCAATAGATTGCAATTTTTGTATGTAAAATAATATGCATTATTTTTCATGTACAATAGCGCATTAAATGAAAATTGTAATATAATTTTTGTAGCAGTAGTTTATAATAATGAATAAAAAACACTTCATTTAAAAGTATTTTCTGCACAATAAAATATGTCCAGACGACTAAAAAGATACACACATAATTGTTCAAGTTTTCACTTCTGTCGGCACTCCCGGAGTGCCTTTTTTTTTTTTTTTACAAAAAACGCGTCTCTTTTATCGATCTTTTGTCAGAAATAGTTCTTTTTCAAGCCATCTTTTGACAAAAATCACGTATTATCAGCAATCTTTTGAAAAAAAAATCGTGTCTTTTTTCACGATCTTTTGACAAAAATCGCATTTTCTCAGCAATTCTGATAAAAAAAAAAAAAAAACGTTTTTTCCACGATCATTTGAGGAAAATCGCGTCTTTTCCGCGATTCCTTGACAGAGGCTGCGTCATTTTCGCGATTCTTCGACGGAAATAACGTTTTTCTTGAGATCCGTCAACAGGAATCACGTTTATTCCGCAATTTTTTGACGAAAAACGCGTCTTTTTACGATGTTTTGAATGAAACAGCCCTTTTTCCTGCGATCTTTTGGCAGAAATAACGCCTTTTTTCGCAAACATTTGACACAAATCACGTTTTATTCATATTCTTTTGACGAAAAATCGTGTCTTTTTCCGGGATCTTTTGGCAAGAAACGCGTCATTTTTCGCCGTCGGAGATTTTCCCGCCATTTTTGACCAACTTCGTCGTGGTAAAAAATGGCGGCGCGGCCGAAAAATTGTGGAAATCCGCGGGTTTTGAAAATAAATAAAAAAGCAGAAATCCGCGGATTTTGAAAATAAGCAAAACGCGGGAATCCGCGTTTCCGCGGAAAATTGGCATGCCTAGACCAATCGTAGACCAATCAGATCGCCTTGACTTCTTGTGTACAGTACGAGACTCAAAGACGGGTAGGAAATTACTGTGGATCCACAGTCATTTTGTCCACAGTGACGTCAGCTGACCTTTCCTTATTACTTATTAACCTATAAAAATTTATAAATTGGAAAAACGAAGAAGTCAGTCGGAAAAATTCTTGTTCGATCGGAAAAAAATAGTATTAACTTATAAAAACCTATAAATTGGAAAAACGAAAATATTCGGAACGTTTTCCGTTTCATCGGAAAAGGCATGTTTAGTCGGAAAAAATAGTATTAAATTACCTATTAACCTATAAAAATTTATAAATTGGAAAAACGGAAAGTCAGTCGGAAAAATTCTTGTTCGATCGGAAAAAAGTAAATTTAGTCGAAAAAAAAGTATTAATCTATAAATATTTATGAATTGGAGAAATATTTTTATAGTTTTTAATTAAATAAGAAAAACAAGTTAGATCGAAGAAAACCTATAAAATTTTATTCGTAATCGGATTTATTTCCACTTGCAGTTTCTAATTAGAAAAATAAAAAACAATTTAGAACGAAGAAAACAAATTTATTCTTAGCTGGGACTATTATTAATTAATTTAACTAACTGGTAATTTACTAATTACTTCAATTTACTAATTAATTAATACAATTTATTAATATATAGGGTTTTATTTTTCTGATAAAACTATTCAGAAAAGTTTTGATTTTACAAACATTGTGTACTCAAAAACCTTGATATTAAAAAAAAAAATGTTTATGTACATGTTTTAACAATGTTAATGTTATTTTTAACCGTGATATTTTGATTGAAAGCTTGATATTTCGATTTATTTTCCTGTGCCTTTTGCTTCGAGATATCGAAATCCTGTATTGATTTACTGTCGGAAAGCTTTTAGTTTACTGTCGAAATTTTAAGATATACTGATTAAAGTGAAGAAACGTCTATTTTTTTACTTTAAATTTAGTTAGAAATATGTATCACAGAATTTAGGTAGTAGGTAGTATCCGATGAAAATTCAAAACTGAAATACAAATATTTTGTATTTTTCCACATCAAAATCTGGATATTTTCCACTCCATACAAATTTTACCTTTAATTGAAAATAATTATGGTTTTAATTATTCCTACTAACTAATTTTGAGTTTTCTTTTTATTTTATATATAAAAAAATAAAATAAAATAAAATAAAAAATAAATAAAAATGTGAAATTGTTTTTTTTTTTTATTTTTAAAAAAATTAAATAGTGAAACTGTTTTTATTTACTTTGTTACATAATTTTTGTTTGATTTAAAAAAGTGCTTAAGAAATTTATATGATACAGGATGAAAATTGAAAATACCCAAATACTTTGAATTTTTATCTCAAAATAATCTGGATATTTTACAATCTTATACGAGTTTACTTCTCTCAGAAATAATATGTTCGTTTTCTTTTTCCTGAATCAATTGTATTCAATTTTTTAATATTTTTATTAATGCTATTAAATTTTGTTTAATCGGAAAAGTGATGGGTATCACCAAATTGTTACGCTGCTTTAAACTTTGTCGTTAGAAAGAATTAAATTTTATATTAAGAAATGCCATATTTTTGACAAATTTTTGTCTCTAAAATATCCCCCCCCCCCAAAAAAAAAAAAAAAAATCATTTTTTTACTTACAGCTCAAAAATTGGAGAGTACTTCTTATGATGTAAGCGTGCATTAAGATGGAATTTTTGAAATTATCCCCCTAAGAAGGACAAGCGGCGGGGGGTCAAAAATTCTGGAACAATTTGCCATATCTCAGCAAATATTTATGGTGGGAGCGTAGAATTTCAGAAAATAAATCTACTAAAAAAATTATCAAACACATAATCCAACGATTTCAGAAATTCCCCATAAGGGGGTTAAAAAAGGAAGGAGGTCGAAAAATTTTGGACATTTGGCGCATCTCAGCTGTTTTTTTAATTAAAGCGTGAAACGGCAGTGAATAAAATTATTAAAAACTAATTAAATATGTGTTTCAGCGATATTTTAAAATTTCCACCCCCCGAGGAGGTTAAAGTGGGGTGGAAAAATTCCATACTTTTTTGGACCCATCATGTGACCTATCATAGAAAAACCCTCAGATCACTCTTTCATATTATAAATCTTTCTTTCTTCCCGCTGACCCCCTCCTATTTCCCTAACGAAGGACAATTTTCGATTTTTTTCGAAATTGTAGCGTTTTATCATTTTAGTTCGGGTTTTTTTTACGGGGCCCCAGATAAATATTATTTATAATATATGAAAATCAGTAAGGGGAAGGGTCTATTCTGGTAGGGATGACAATTTTCAAAATATGGTCTACATCTCTCTTGCGATATATCACGGGCGACCACTTTTCTAAATTTAACCGGCACCTTTCATGTGATATATCTTTGGAAAGCTTTGTGACTGCTTATTCGTACTAAGCACTACCCGTGACCCTCTCGGGTGGTACGATTATTGTATCCCATCAGGAGACCTTCTAATAATGGGAAAAATATATGGTTATATAAGACTAATAATAACATAAAATTATTTGACTAACTCGATACACTAAGTCATAATTATCTTGAGAGTTATATATAAATATATATATATATACAGTCGGTTCTCTTTAATTCGAAATCAGAAAAAGTTGAATTTTCGCTTAATTCGAACTAAACATTAAGTTCCGATTTTCAATTGCAGAATAACGTTAAAAATTTTCATTTATTCGAACTCATTTTCTCTTGACTTTGTTTAATTTGAACTAACGAAACTCCTATTTTTTCCTTTTTCTTTACTTTCTCCCGGAATTCAGATCTTTGAAATAATTTTCTTTCTTTTGTTTTTGTCAGAATTGTTCTGAACAAGTATACATATAGTCCTATGCATTTGCTATCCTCTTTTTTAGTGCCCTGTGTGTCCATCAATAACATCTCCACCCAGGCACGTAGCCAGGGAGGGGGCTAAGGGGGCTGAAGCCCCTCCCGAAATTTTGAAAATACAAAATTATCTGTATGATAAAAAAAAAAAAAAAAATTGTTTTTATCTTCCATTACATTAAAATCAATTGCATTTTTAGCTGTAAAAATATCCATTTATTGAATTACAGTTACGGTTATCCTTCATTATATCGGTTATTTGGATATATTGTTTTTTTAATAGGTATGTACCACTAAAAATATAAATTCTTTAAAAAAATTTTTTTTACTGTCTTTATGCGCAGTAAAATTCGATGAAGTGTAATTTCTTATCATTAATTTGACTAAGAAAAACTAAGTATAATACGCATGCGGCATAATAAAGTTCACGAAAAATTACGAAGACTATTTTCTACATGTTTCTGTCATTGGAAAAAGGTTAAATGTTTTTCTTAAAACATATACAATTAGATTATCACAAACCGTATGTTATTTTAACAAGCAAACTTTAGATTTTTTTAGGAAAATAGAAATAGAATTATTTCATTGTTGTGTCTTCAAAGAGCTCCAGGAAAAGAAGAAATTAGAGCAGCTCTTGGACCAATACTCGAATCAATCTTATTATGTGTAGAACAAAATAGCCACTTGTCACGATTACGATCCTCTTAACTTTTGAGAAATAGGTATAAAAAAGACTGCTAGCTAAGAATTCTTTTAAGTTTTGAGCAAAGTCTGGAGCGAATGCATTGAAACGAGATATTATAAATATCCTTAGAAATACCCCAGAAACTTATTATCATTCAAATATTTTGGCGTACAGTTACCGAAGTATTAATTATCAAAATAAATATTGCGATCTGTTTTAGCTTAATTGCTGATGAAACTATGGACATTTCAAGCGCAGAACAGCTTTCCATTTGTGTTAGATATGCGAACTATTAAAAAATTCACAAAACCCAATAATTCGGATTTTTTTCGAGTTATTCATAAATGTCTTCTCTTCCAAAAATTCAAGAAAAATAATTTTACAACATTGTGATGAAATATGTCTTGGCATTTATAAATGTGTCGCAAAGTAGCCAATAAGTTCGGTCATGTTAGCAGGGTTCATTCTAGAATTCTTCAGAGTATCTAAAAATTAGATACGTCCTCTGTGAAGGCCAATTGTTAAATCTTGCCTTGTACAACAGCATGCTGATTCTCTTCATTCGAAAGTATCATGGACTTGTTAAAGCAGCGACAAAAGTTTTTAAAAATCACCTGAAGGCAAATTTAGTGCTTCAAGAAGCAATTGCATCATATATCCTATAGAAAACAAAAGAAAATAACTTCTCCGCATTTATCATACAAATTTTATCGAATATGATGAAAGAATATTGACTTTTGTTTTGCTACTTAAATACATTTGTATTAGCTCAGAAAATATTTCAAAACATATGGAAGATTTCTTCAACAGCTGGAGCTTTTTTGGCAGTCAGGGAGAAGAATAATTTTCTTATAAGTTTGTCTTTTGTCAGAAGGTTTTCTGTCTGATTGACAAAGTGAGTTCTTAAAAAAAATCTCGTGATATAATATTGGCTATAACCCATGCTAAAGATGCCTAATTGTTTTACATAAATATTCAGAAAAATGAAGGCATCTTCCAAACTGAAATAAAGATCCCAAGACTAACATTTAGACAGGCAACAAGTACAAACTTTCAAATTTCATCCTCTGACAAGTATTACAATATCTTGGTCTTATTTCCCCATGTAGAAAGTTTTATTCGAAATTTAAATTATCGATTCATTTTGAATTAAGACATTTTAAGAGATTCCCCGTTACATCTTCCAAGATGTGCTTCACTGGAAAAAGCAAGAAAATTAGAGAATCCGATGCAATATTTTCAGGATAAAGTATCAATGTAGTAGGTGAAAGCTGAATATGGATAAGGGTGCAAAAAAATTGCTAATGTTGATGACACCAACACAGAGGTTTTAAAAGTTTTAGTACTGTAATGTGACGTATTACGTTAAAATCAAACACTTGCTGAGAGTTTGGGTTGAAAGCCGAGTAACAATAGTCAATGCTGAAAGATATTTTTCGGCAAAGAAAATAATTAAACCTTTGACTCGAAGCATTATGGCCGATGACAGACTGAGTAGCTTTTCCATGGTTTCCATTCTTTGGGAAATTACAGAAGATCTTGATAAGTCGATCAGCATCATGGCTAAGAAGAAATTATGATGATTGCTTCTGTTGCACTAGTAAATAGTGTTGAATTCAGGGGAAGGCCCGAGAAGGGGAATTTCCCCCTTCCCCGGAGCAATGAGATGTCCCACCCCGGAAAGTTTGTGATTTTGTGTTTTCAATGGCCAAAAAGCACAATTTCTCCCCCGGAACACTATAATGCCCCCCCCCCTCCCCCGGAGCCTCAAAAATCCCTCTCGGAGAAAAGTGCCTGAATTCAACACTGCTAGTAAATTTATTTTACCAAGGATATCATTTATAATTATTATAATCAGAGAATGTGAAATAAAAACATTTCAAATATTTTATTTATGAATATATATGACTATAGCAATTTTTTTTTCAAAAAAATAATGCGTGTAATTTATTTTATTTATGGATCAATAGTTTCAAGACCTCGCACTCGTAATGTCAGATTTTCGCACGTTAACATTAATCCTGTTTTAAGTCAACACATTATTTATTTGCATTTTAATATTTTACAGCTTTTTTTTTCATAGGATGGGGGAAAGGTGGGGGGGGGGAGCACGTTTGAATCTTTTTTTTAATCAGTACATTCCTTATTTGAATTATATTTTTTGCGTTTTAAGTATTACATAATAAAAATAGTGTATTTCTTCATCATATGAACCAGAAATTAAAAGTTTTCCATATAAATTAAAAAAATTATGAGGATTTAAATAGCTGAAATATTTCTGTTCAAACCTGCCCCATTTTGGGGTACCTTTGAACAAGTAAGGGGCACCTTTGAACAAATGAATAAAATATGAAAATATTGAGAGTTTTTATAAAATGCTGCATATGTTTCAAGAATATAAAGTAATATGAATAAAATTTAATTACTACATTTTATTGAAACTAATATTTTTTCTATTATTTAACCAAACTTAAATCCATCAAAGTTGATGTCAAAATTTCTGCGTTGAAACATCACAGAATGTCTCTCCAGTTATGTTTGGTTGAGAAAACCTTTTTTTAAAATATCCTTGTAATGCACCACCAATATGATATCTGATGCTTTTGGAAAATTAAAATTCTTCATTCACACTTTTTATGAAAAAACCTGACTTAAATTCCGTTTTATCTAGTACGAAAGTACTAGTAATTCTGTAGTTTGGGAAAGAATAAATGAAAGAGTATAGGCTTTGATAGGCAAACCTACTAAACCACGAATCATTATTGTGTATCCGGACTTTGCAATTACCAAATAAATGAATGCCATCATCAAGTTAGGTTTAAAACTTCCAATCGCTGATACATCCAGAGATTGTAATACATGTGTGCAGTAATGAAGGATTGTTAACAGTATAAGTTCATGTTCTTTGATATTCTTAATTAATTTCTTTTAACATAGAAAAATATCCAAAAATAGTAATATTTAGGTACATCTTGTTTGTTTGTTTGGAGGGGGGATTTTTGAGACTTATAGCGGTTTAGGTACATCAACAACTCTTTACTTCATAGTTTTAGATGTTCAATGGTGCCGCATCACATGGAGTAACAAACATTACAACTGTTTACTCAATTTAGCTGAAGAATTTGAATAAACAAAGGTTATAAACTAAAGATTACATCTTTATGTAAGTGTTGAACAATAAATCAAAATTTTAGGGATACAAAATTTTAAACAAAAATCTTACAACGGTATTTTTTTAAGTTTAGATTCAAGAGGCAGAAAAATACATATCTTGATTAGACAGTATTGTGCATACAAAATCGATCAGCTTTGTGTACTTATTGCACTGAAGCAGTAGTAATGTGTTGCCATAGACATTTTTAGGAAATATTTTATTTGAAGGAAAATATTTCAGAGTGTTCAAAGGTGATCCCCTATCCCCTACTTGAGGCTCATCTCAATCATTTTTAGTTTGTGCTTTTTCAATTTCGCAGATAAGTTTTCTAAAAACTCTCTGGTTTCCGAACCGGTTTGGAAACTGGAAGTGCTCTTAAAAGTTAAAAATTGCAACAGAAATTGAAAAAATTAAATATGAAATAACAATATTTGACATAGTTAACAAGTATTCTATGTAGAAATACACATTAGGCTAAGCCTAGATTATGTTTAAATTTTTTACTAAATATTATTCAAATTACTTTTGTAAGGACAGAAAAAATTCCAAAGTTGAGCCCCTCCCGAAAGAAAATCCTGGCTACGGGCCTGTCTCCACCCTATCTTAGTTTCTGCTTATTCCAAAAACTTTAATCAGTTTAAGTACTTATATATTTTAATTTAATATTAAATCATATTTTAATGATAACAACCGAAATATATTTTAAAAATATTATAACATTAATTATTTTTAAATAGTATCCCTTTAAACATGTTTTTTTTTCTCTTACTTTCCATAATTCGAACATTTCTTGTGATCCCGAAAAATTCGAATTAACGAGAGCCGACTGTATATATATATATATATATATATATATATATATATATATATTAGTCCTAAGGTTGGCCATAGTACTCGGAAATTTTCCTTCTTGGAGTCGGAAATTTATGAGCCTACACCCCCCTACGCAACTAGGGTGGTTTACGCCCCTGAGGGTGGCTCGGGGGCGATATTCCCCCCCCCCCTCCCCGGAACAATGAAATGTCTCCCCCAGAAAATTTGAAATTTTGCATTTTCAATGATCAAAAAGTACAATCCCCTCCCGGAACTCTATAATGTCTTCCCCTCCCCTGAGCCACTGAAATCCCTCCCGGAGAAAAGTGTCTGAATTCAACACTGATTATACTCGTATAGGTTGTCGAGCAGAGGATTCTTTCATTGTTAAATCATCCAATTTGTTTTGAAATCTTTAATCAATTCTCACTTGAAAATATTTGCTTCCATTCGAAAATTAATAAAATAAAATAACAGACTAAGAATAACAAAATGAAAATCAAGATTTATTGGTTGATCTTGATTTTGGTGAAAATCTTTATTTTAGATTGATTTTCAACGGGTAGATGGCGTTATGTGTTCAATGTTTTGCTTTAGTAGCAGTTCTTAAATATCATACCGGAAATAATATTGTTTTAATATTTTTTAGATTTAATAATTAGCAGCAATTGAATACTATTAACAGTACACCTCTATTAAAATTGGTACGAATAACTGAATTCGTAAAGATCAAAATTTACCCCAATCATGTCATATTTAAATTAACTTTATTCGGATGCAATTACAGTGTTAATAATATAAATAAGAGAAAACATAAAATATTTTAATTTTCATTTCAATATTTTACTTTTCATTAAAATTTAACAAAAAGATAAAATTATAATTTTATAACGCCTTTTCTGATCAAATCTATATAATAAAGGCCAAACGTATCTGTGCGTAACGCATACGTCGTTTTGAATGGCAACACTTTCCGATGAAATTTCGGTTTTGCTATTTTCGCTATTGTAAATTTTTAAACTTCTAGACATTGCACGTTTTTAGTCTTTATACCATCGTTTAGAGAAAAAAATGCACTTTTAAATGCCGTTTGTTAGAAAACTGTATCTCAATTTGTTTTTAAAGATATTATTTTTTTTGTAGTTTTTGGTTCAATTTCTCTAATGGTGGCAACTTGAGTATCGCATTTATGTGGGAAAGAGAGGAAAAATAGCCAAAGAGTAAAAAATAAAATAAAAATAAAAATAAAGATATAGTTTAGTGGCTGGAGGTGAGGCCAAAAATGTAACCCTAAAATTCGCTGCATTGCATCAAACACAACTGCTTCCATAAAAAAGAAAAACTTTTAGTGATGCAATTTTAATTCATAATACAATGAAATGTTATTTTATAATGCTAAAATATATTCAGATCTTTTTCATTTAGAGAAAAAATGATGTTAAAAAATTCGGTCTCTGTTCCATGTGATTGTTTTGTTTGGGTCAAATGAGAGACTTAAATTGGAAGAATAACGCCCATCAAACCGTTTTAATCGCATACTGCACCTCCATCTATCTCTTTTCTCCATGGAAAATAACAGATCACTGTATATTTTAATTGTCATTTTTTCATAGCAATTGAAAAAAATAGTAATTAAAAACCTGTTATGTCAATATATCGTCGGCTATAAAACCCGGTGAATGTTCTTGGTTTTATTTCGTTTTTATCTATGAATTTAGTGACTTTTAGTTCGTTGTAAACTTACTTTACAAAAGATACATCAATTAACCTTTACAAAAATGTATTTTAAAGAATATCTGGGTGTCATATTTTCTTAGTTGTTTTTAAAAACTGAGAATGCAATTTTATTCCTTGGCGAAATCTTTGGCTAATAACTGCTATCTTGCGTCTAATACGCAGGGCCGTAGTGAACAAGAGGGAGAGCTCAAGAGGGGGGGGGGGGGGGGCTCATAGTTTTTTTTTCTCTCTCTCTCTGACGCAGAAAGATAAATTAGTGCATATTCACATTGTAGGTACTCTGTTTCTTATTAAACTATTAAAATAACTTCATTTTATGCTTAGAAAAGTATACGACGGTGAAAGTTTTGAGTGTATAACTGGTGCAAAATAGCCCATCATGTTAGCTTCATATGTACAAATAGGATGAGGGAGTGTTGAAACACTTATTTTAGATACAATTTAGTAACTCTGCAAAACTGTGAAAAGGTTTCAAAACTAAATTAAATTTTTAAACAATATTTCATTTGAATTTTCGGAACAGAAATTTATTGAGTGACCTTGGAATCTTTTCCAGGGGGGGGGGGCTGAGCCGCCCATAAAGCCCCCTTAGCTACGGCCATGCTAATACGGAAGTACCGATAATTTTTAAAGCTGTATATGATTACATAGATGTTTCATATAAAATTGCTATTTGGAATTAGTTGGCAGTTTAAAAAGCCTATTACGCAGAAAAAATTTATTAGACTTTCAAATTTTAAATTTTAAAAAAGTTTTTCACCTTTACTTTGTGACCCGGGAATCCCGGGTTCGGTGTACTAGTAATAATAATAATGAAATGTTTTGTAATTTTCTGTAAATTTTGAATACGTATTAAACATATTTTCTGAACAAGAAAATAATAATAATGATAATAATAAGATTGTAATTAAAAAAATTACGACTATTTGGAAAACGATATTTTCAAAGACTAAAATTTTAGATTTATAAATAAATTCTATATTTTTAAAATAATAATCTCTATAAATAAAAGGAATTCTGAGGATAATTAATTAATTGATTGAGGCACAGGGGAAAGCAAATCTTGGCAATGCGCCAACTCGGTCCAGAGGAAGCAAATCTTGGCAATGCGCCAACTCGGTCCAGAGGAAGCAAATCTTGGCAATGCGCCAACTCGGTCCAGAGGTATAAAAGCAAGATAGAAAAAAACGCGCAGGTCTGTGCATTCAAGTACAACCACCCATATGTATATGCTGAAAGTTTGTTCTGACGCTCACCCGACGCACGTGGAGTGCCGATGGTCCGGGGAGAGTCACCGGGGGATCCGTCGCCAGCTGAGAGAGAAGCGTAGAGTCACCGGGGGATCCGTCGCCAGCTGAGAGAGAAGCGTACCATACACATAAATTATTAAATAAACTTTCAAATTAAGCCCGGCGAAGCGGGCTGCGTATGCTAGTAATAATAAACATCATTTTTATGATGATCAAAACATGTCCTATATTAAGTAAATGGATTAAAAATTAATATTTTTGTACCAATCATATACAAATTTTAAATGAAATTTTAGTTTTACAATTTTCGGTATTGCAAATTTTTAAACTTCTAAACATCACATATTTTCTATTTTTACGCCGTCGTATAAAGAAAAAAAATGTACTTTTAAATGCAATTTGTTTGAAAACTGTATTCCAATTTGTTTTTTAAGTTATTTACATTTTTGGAGTTTTTTAATACTTTTTTGTCATCTTGGCGAAGAAGTTATTTCATTTCTGGACATTAAATATGAACCAGTAAGAAAGCGAATTAAAAAAAAAAGAAAAAAAAAAAAAAAAAAAAAAAAACAGAAGTAATCTATTTTTGGACATTAGACATGGACCAATAAAAAAAACGAATAAAATAAAAAAAAAAGTAACGGAATTCAACCAATAAAAAGATTCAGATTTCCCAGTTCTTTATTGAGGACAATTTCTATTTTCAAAATAGTTAATAAATGAATAAATAAATCGATTTACTAATTTCTTCATTTAAGTATGTTTGTAATATACTTGGCGGCAACTAACGTTCCCTATAGGCAGGCCGCGGTGTCCGGATCTTTAAATTCTGTGACGTCATCATGGCCAAGCTTTTTTTAGGTGCGTTCGTAATTATGTATATACGTAGCACCTATTGTTGTCGCTCAGTCCGTCCGTCTGTCTGTCCGTCTGTCCGCATATAACAACGCAAAACTACCCAACCGATCGTTTGAAATTTAAAATACCTAATTATAACATAATTTTGTCGAGTCATTTCAAATTTTATGAAAATCGGATGGATAGATCAGTTACAGGGACAATCAAAAGGATTCCGTTACATGACGGTCAATGGGGAAAAAAGTTTCAAATGTATTTTAATCGTTTGAAATTGAAAACATATAATTATTACGTAATTTTGTCAAGTCATTTCAAATATTATGAAAATCAGATGCATAGATCAATTACAGGGACAATCAAAAGGATTCCGTTACATTACGGTCAATGGAAAAAAGTTTCAAATGCATTTTAATCGTTGGAAATTTAAAACATATAATTATTACATAATTTTGTCGAGTCATTTCAAATGTTATGAAAGTCTGATGCATAGATCATTTACAGGGACAATCAAAAGTATTCCATTACATTACGGTCAATGGGGAAAAAGTTTCAAATGCATTTTAATGATGTTACACTCATTCGAACATAATAGAATTGGCATGAATCTATGAAATATATACTAAAATATGCATTCCGTACAATCTGTGATGCAAATAATTTTTGTTATTAAATTAAAGGGCCACACAAAAGT
This sequence comes from Maratus speculifer, assembly GCA_964019185.1. Taxonomy (NCBI): domain Eukaryota; kingdom Metazoa; phylum Arthropoda; class Arachnida; order Araneae; family Salticidae; genus Maratus; species Maratus speculifer. Next base: position 253,382,083 of record OZ025298.1, read on the forward strand.
ATTCCACTACATAATGCTGTACGAGGAAACATTGTTTGGCGCGTGTTTTAATTATATTCAACTATTTCACATTTTATGAATAAGATATACGTTGCTGAGGTGTAATAAAAATTACTTCCTGCATATTTACTGAAACACAAAGATTTCGACTTCTATACTGTATCCGAAGTATGCTCTACTATATCAGCAAGATCTGAATATTTTTAAAACTTCGTTATCGTACGAACGCATCTCATTTGCTACGTTCACGTGCAATTTCCAACTTGTTCTTATCTGTCTCAAGTATCAGCTTATAAGGGAAGGTTCTGAGGTCGGGGTCCTTTCATATGAGGGAGAAATGGGACTGGGACATGTTTTTAAAATGAAAATTCATATATTTAATTTTCAAAAATGTGGTAAAAAAAATGGCAAAGACAATGTAATATTTACATTCCTTAACGTTTATTGTAATTCACAACATTTCTTTTATGTTTTATTTGTCTTTGTAAAATCCAAATCGAATGAAAAATATACTTGTGCTCGACTAGTGCCATTAAGTTAATTTTGTTGGATGCAGATTTGAAATTATGTCTTGTTCATCAATCATGCACTGTAAAACATTTGTGTAACGTTACTCTATAAAATTGGTGGCAGCCTTGCTGCCTCCAATTTTGTGGAGTACTTTAACCGATATAACTGGTGTAACATTGCGAAGTTACGCCAGTTATATATGTTTAAATTACACCATTATATAAGTGAAAAATTACTCTGTAAAGAGGAAGTCGTAGCTGCCACCAATTTTATGGAGTAACGTTACACAAATGTTTTACAGTGTGGAACAGTATGTTTCTTGCGGGAAGATTATCTTTTATCATTCAACCTCCTAAATGATGTATTGTCATCTAAAAATTAAAGTTTGCAATTTAAACTAAATAATTGTTTCAAAACGTAAAATTTTATTTAAAAAAATATGAAAATTTATATTCTAGAAATGAATATAAATATTCAATACTAATGATTGCTATTGATAAATAATGCATAAGTAAGAGAAAAAAAAATGCAGTGCTTTAATTTTTCATTTTATAATTTTTTTAAGTTACAAAATAATAAGTTTTATTTGTTCAGTTCAATTCCAAAACATCATAAAAATAAAAACTAAAAAATTGTATGTACTTAACCATAATGATCGGATCGAAGTATCATTTGGGAAGAATGAGACATGACTCAGGGGGGGGGGGGGATACCCCCTGAGCGTAGCTAGAATGGGTGACACCCGGGGCGAATGTAAATGATGTCACCCCCACTTATCAGGGTGTCATCCCCACTTACCAGAGTGTCATCCTCCCGCCCCATCCGTCATATTTTTTTCAATCACAATTCTATGTTATTACAACAAATGATCATGCCATTCCTTATTTACCTTTTGTCCTCCTGCATTAAAAAAAAAAAAAAAAAAAAAACACACGGGAGCGACTTATCACTTAACCCATAATCCGCATAAGTCAATGTGGTGTCTATATGTATAACATAAGTCTTTCTTTTAAAGTTTGCTTTCGCTACCCATTCGTTGGATAGATTGGTTTTTATTCTCTGGTGTATATCTTATTTAGAAAATTTCCAATTTCTCAAAAAAAAAAAGTAAATTAACTTTGTTCCGTCGTGTGCTAGAATTTTCATTTTTTTTAAAGATTTATTTTCCGAAATCTTATAAGATTACATAGATTTTCAAAAAGAGATTGGGTGTCACTCCTTAAAGGGTGACACCCGGGGCAGACTGCCCCCTCCGCCCCCCGCTTGCTACGCCACTGCCCTGAGTCATCCCTTTCTTAGATCAACATTAAAAGAAAATAGGTTTTTATGACAAACATGTGGCTTTTAGATTTAAAATAACTGTTCATTTATAAAAGGAATATTGTTGAGTTTACAAAATATTAAAAATAATTAAGGAATGAGATTGAAAATTTTTACATTAAAAATGTGAGTAGTTATTTACTTTTGATACTGCAAAATAGACTTTTTAACCCACGAGCACATAAGTGCTTGCAACTAAAATAATTTATAACAATAAATATAATGCAACGATTGTTCCATCTGGTAGAAGAGTCATAGATTAAAAATAAAGCTTATTTTAAGCATTATTGCAGACAGTGTTGAATTCAGACACTTATCTACGGGAGAGACTTCTGTGGCTCCGGGTGGGAGACATTACGGAGTTCCGAGGGGCAAATTTCACTTTTTGACCATTGAAAACCCAAAATCTCAAATTTTCCGGGGGAACATTTCATTGATCCAGGGGAGGAATGCCTCCCCCCCGGGCCACCCATTGGATTCAACACTGATTGCAGATGTTCCATCCCTCCCGCATTCATACATTGTCCAAGTCCCAATCCCTTCCTTATTCTGCTATATAACAGCCATAAAACGCAACAACCGGAGGGTCTTGAATAAATAAGTTGCAAAGTTTACGCTACAGTTTAGAAGTTAAATTTCCTTCTTTGGCAAGCGGCTCACTAGCATGGTCGCCAGCATTCTTGATTTGATATTTTTCTCTGTGAGTTCAAATCACGCTCAGACTCACTTTTCGGAACAAAAATTTTCATCAATTATTTTTGAACCGCAGTTGAAACTAGCTTGATGTGCCAATCCCCAAACTTTCTTCCATCTCATGTATGTTGATACTTCAAAATTCGCTAGCACAGTGCCAAAATTAAATGGCAATCTTTTGCCCATTATGAGGATTCTGCAGATATGAAATTCCATATATTAGTTTTTAAGGTATGATTATCACTAGAATAGTGTAAATCATGCAAAATGCAACATAGCCACGCCACCTGTTGGTGGTTTACACCAAAACCTTATCAGCAAAAAATTATCTCAACGTTTAACTGAATCTGAAGTTTGGTGAAAATCTGTGCATTAGTTTTTGAGATAGAACTATTGCGGATATCCGTGCATTAGTTTTTGAGATAGAACTATTGCGGAAATCGGGAAAATCCAGCAGCAGCATAGCAGCGCCACCTGTTGGACGATTTACACCAAAACACAATCAGCACCAATATTTATCAAGGTATATCTGAATCTGAAGTTTGAGGAAAATTCATGCATTGATTCTTGAGATAGCTATTACAGAAATCTTAAAATATGCAACATAGCAGCGTCATCTGTCAGGTGATTTACACAAAAAGACAATTAGCAGGTATTTATATCATTCATATCAAGGACTAACTGATTTTTATAAAAATCCGTGCTATAGTTCTTGAGATAGAGCTATTGCAAAAATTGTAAAAAATGCACCATAGCCGCGCCTCTTGCTGGGCGATATACACCAAAGTCTAATATCAGCGCCAGTTTATATCAAGGTCTAATTGAATCTACAGTTTTGTGAAATTCCATGCATTAATTCTTGAGATAGAGCGTCCAAAATATTTTTGTCATATACAGACAGTGACAGACAGACATTTTCTGAAAACTAATAATTCGTGTTTAAGACCTTCTAAACCATAAATCCATCGGAAACTGGAAGTCGGAATTTTTCACGAATCCAAAATTTTCTTTGTGTAAAGATAGAAAAAAGTAAAAATATGTATAATAATTAAAATTTATGAAATATATGAAGTAAATGAATGTTTTGTAGCATTTAAGAGCATTTTTAGCAATGAAATTTTGCATGTTTAAATATTGGAAAAAAAAAGAAAAGTATGCTTATTTATAGACGAGAAAATTTGTGTTGCTTTTAAAATTTACATTTATTTCAATGAATATCTATTTTTTTTTTTTTTTTTTGTAACAGAGAAATAAATAATTCGCAAAACAATGTTATTTCACTTTGTTTCCTCTTGCGTATACTTCAAATATTTCATGGTTTATTAAAAATATGCTTTTATATTTTTAATATGTTTTTTTAACGTCTAGGATTCTTGATTTTTAATTAATATCAGTGTCTACGTAGTAGTTCTTTTAACAATTCATTTTTTTCTAATTAAGTTGTTTATATAATGCAGTTTAATTATGTAAATACAATTTCAAATGTGAGATTTTATATGTTTATATGTTTAATGAAAAGTAAAAATAAAATAAATTAGTACTACTAATAATAAAAAACTTAAAAGAAAAAGTCAATTGGAACTGTTATAAAGCATATAACTGCGCTGATTGAGAAAATCTTTTTTTGATAATTACATAAATAAGCTAACGTTTTTCACAGTGAAATAAATAAAAATACGTTACATTAAATTATAATATGCTACTTTTTTTATGTAATTTTTCGATTGTCGTAACAATGTATAAATGTGTTTTTATTTTAACAACTAACTTTTGAACTTTTAATTTTTTTAAATCTCATTATTATGCTTATAATTAGAATAATTGTCTGTGCATAAAAATAAGCTCTAGAAAGATAATGAATTGCTGAAACTAATTATTAAGTAGGCAGTAAGAACAAAATCAAGAGTTCGAAAAAAAACTATTTTAAAAATTTTAAGCGATATTTTACCAAAATTACGAAATATTCGCATAATGAAACAAAATTGAACTACGCAATATCTTATACTATAATGCGAGCAAAAATTGTGTGTGTGTGTGTGGGTAAATTTTATCTGAAAAACGGCTCTAACGATTTTCGCAAAAATTTGGATTTTACCATTTTCGGGCACGAGAAGACCATTGGGCTAGGTCACATGTTCGAGAAAATTCGATTATTGGGTCGTTTTGGGTCATAATGGGTCAAGATCAAGCTATTTATATCTAGAGAAAGGCTGGATCGATTTTAAGGAAATTTTCTATCCAATCGTTTTTTGGCACAACAAAACTATTAGGCGGGGTCACATGTTCGAAAAATTTCGATTAGTGGGTCAATTTTGGGTCATTATGGGTCAAGCCATTTTTATCTAAAAAACGGCTCTAACGATTTTGACCAAATTTTATATTTTATCGTTTTGGATTACAAGAAGACCATTGGGTTAAGTAACATGTTCGAGAAAATTCGGTAAGTGGGTCATTTTTGGGGTCATTGTGGGTCATGCTATTTTTATCTAGCGATTTTCTCACGCAATTTTGACTAAAAATTGCATTCTTTGGTTTTCGGGCACGAGAAAAAAATTGGGCTAGGTTACATGTTCGAGAAAAAATTTCACTTGGTCATATTGGGTCATTAAGAGTCTGGGTCAAGCTATTTATATTTAAAGAACGGCGTGATGGATTATAACGAAATTTTGTATGTAACAGTTTTTCGACATGAGAAAACTAATGGGCTCAGTCACATGTTTGAGAGATTTTGATTATGAGGGTCATTTGTGGATCATGATGGGTCATAATGGGTCATGGTCAAACTATATCTAAAGAACAGGTGGATCGATTTTAATGAAATTTTGTATGCAACATTTTTTTGGCACGATAAAATCATTGGACTAGGTTACATGTTCGAAAAATTTCGATTAATGGGTCATTTTGGATCATAAAGGGTCTGGGTCAAGCTATGTATAATTAAAGAACGGCAGGATCAATTTTAACGAAATTCTGTATGTAACAATTTTTAGAAACGAGAAAACTAATGGACTAAGTCACATATTCGAGAGCTTTCGATTATAAGGGTCATTTGTGGGTCTTAATGGGTCAAGGTCAAGCTATATCTAAAGAATGGGTGGGTCGATTTTAACGAAATTTTATATACAACATATTTTTGGCATGAGAAAATCATTGGAGTAGGTCACATGTTCGAGAAATTTCAATTAGTGGGCCACTTTTGGGTCATTCTAATTTTATCTAGACAATGTTTCGCGCAATTTTGATTAAATTTTGCATTTTATCGTTTTCGGTCACAAGAAAATCATTGGGTTATGACAGATTTTTGAGAAAATTCGATCAATGGGTCATTTTGGATTATTAGGGGTCAGGGTCAAACTAACTATATCTAAAAAACGGCTCAATCGATTTTATCTAAATTTTGTATCTAATGTTTTTCGGCATGCTAAAATTAATGAGCTAGGCCACACGTTCGAGAGATTTCGATTATAAGGGTCATTTGTTGGTCATGATGGGTCATGCTAATTTTATATAGAAAATGGTATTCACCATTTTGGCTATACTTTGTATTATATCGTTTTTGAGCAAGAGGAAACCATTTGGCTTGGACACATGCTCGCGAAAATTCGATTAGTGGGTCATTTTGGGTCTTAATGAGCCGGGGTCATTCTAATTATATATAACAACGACTCAATCAATTTTACCTAAATTTTGAACAAAACGTTTTTTGTCACGAGAAGACTATTGGGCTGAGTCGCATGTTTAAACAAAATTATATTAGTGGGTCATTTCGCTTCATTGCTGAGTGCTGCCAAGCTAATTTTACCTAAAAAATGGCTTAAACGATTTTGATCCAATTTTATATTCTACTGTTTTTGATTACCTGAAGACGATTGAGCTATGTCACATGCTTGATCAAATTTGATTATTGGCTCATTTTGGGTAATACGGGTCAGGGTCACGAGAATATGGCAAAAGCCAATAACTTGGTGATATTTGACAAAATATTGGCGACATATGGCCAAAAAATCGACTATTTAGGTAAATCGACTTATTAGGTAAAAATTACTAAAACCAAAACACGTATTTGGTGCCAAATGAAAAATGCCTCCAAATTTGGCTATATCTAGCAAAAAATATTGTCTTTCAAAATGTAAAGAATTTTTTTATACATTCTTAAGAGGATTCGAGATGCATAGTTAAACCAATCAGAGTCGAGCTAAAAAAGTGATTTAGATCGATGTCCTTTCGTTGTGAATTTTAAAATAAAGTAAAATTTATAAACATGCGCATAAAAACATAGTTTTCTTATTGATTGTTTTTCTAAATAATACTATTATAAACTTGTTTTACAGTAATAATACTGTGAAAATACTATATTGAGTTGAACACAAAGTTAATTTTGACCGAGCTAAGCTCGGTCTCACCTGCTAGTATTTATTAACATTAATATCACGTATTTTTATTTATTTCTCTGTGAAAAATAGTGAAATAACTATAAATAATTTAAAATAACAACAAAAAATTTCTGATCTATAAACATTAACATATACAAATTGGCCTTTTTTAACCCTTTTAGTGCCAAGGAGCTCCGTCGCGATAGCGCGTCCGTCACAACACTCGATAACACGGCCGTCACTATGTTTCTCTAATGTTCGAAATTATATCACTGCAAGAAAAACAAAGCTATTTTTTCACACAGCTTAGGAAAAACTGCAGAAATAAAATGATAATGTCTTTCATTCACAGTTTATCGTTTGCAATTAGAAAACTTCTTACATTTTGGTATTTCTGTTGCTAGGCGACAATAAATTAAGTAAATTTAAATAGCACTTGATCAAATACTGCGCGCGCCAAATGTGAACTGTCAAAAGGAGAGCTATCGCGACGATGGCATTTTTCAAACTAGCGAGAACCGCTCGACGCCGCTCCTTCGCACTAAAAGGGTTACAATTTTACTTTTCACTAAATATTTAAGTATGCAAAATTTAGTAGTTAAAAATGCACTTATATGCTACAAAACATACATTTAATTTATATTTTTCGCAAATCTTAATTATTATTCATATTATTTCACTTATGGCTCGAAAATAATTAATGAAAATTTTTGTTCAAAAAAGTAAGTACGAGCGCGATTCGAACTCATAAAGAAAAATCTGAAATCCGGCACGTTGCCGACAGTATTACTGAGTCGCTTGCCAAAAACGGAAATTTATCCGATTATAAACTGTAGATATATATGATAGATATGTATGAATAATAAAGGAATTCAAGAAAATCCGTGAAATGTAGTAATAAGAGAAAATAAATGTATAAATAAATAAAAATTAATTAATATCAGTTTTCCCTTTATCATTAAATTATAAAATTGCTTAACATGTTGCACGTGTTTAAATTATGTAGCTTACATTAAAAGTTATAGTTAATTTAAAAGTTAAGATCTAATATCTACTATCACAGTTAACAAAATAAAACCACTAGATTATTGCATTTATTCAATACAAAAAGGAAAAATATTTTCTTTTAATAAAATATTATATAACACTAATTAAACTCCAAATATATTTAATATACATATTATTAAAAACACTTATTAAATCTAAATATTATAAGTATTTTTTGTAACACTATTGTTATGTTTCAAGCATTTTCTAAATAGGGCGTATTTTTTTTCTAGATTAACAGCATCTTGGAAAAATATGGAATAAGTGACATGAAGTTAATGAGGAACAAAAAACAAGCAGTTGTTGCTGTTGGATCTTTAGGAGCGTAAGTAAAGCTACAGAACTTATTATAAATGTAAGAATGATGTATACGTAATGAGTAATTTGTTGATTAATAACTTCCTTTAATCATTACTATTACTGACGCGAAATATAATCTATTTATATAATACGCTAAGGCGACAATTCCGTGTCGCGCTCATCATCGAAGAAAGAAAAAAAAAACATATTGAGGCCGTTATTCCAATGCTGTAAATTAGGGAATTATTTGTCTTACGGAAATAATCTCCCTCATAGCATGCATGGTCACAGTCATATCACATCAGTGACCAAAATGCCACTACTCAATGACGTCACATTGTGACTGAGATGTGAGTTTCTTAAAAATCTTTAGAAAATTAATAAAAATTCTTCAAAACATGTTATTTACTTTAAAAAGCACTTTTATCACAACGTCGCTTTTGTCACAGTTTCGTCATGATGTTAATGTCAAAGTAGTCACAAATGACACATTTTTCACAAATTTGTCACACTGTGACTTCACAGAGTGGTCACAATGTGGCGTCACAAACGAGCTCTAAAACGGCCATTACGACTTCACATTTTAGTCACTGTGACTTCACATCGACAATCGATGGTCACAAAGTTACAGTGTGACTTCACAACGACGTCGCAGTGACATCACCATGTCTTACGGGCTACGTTGTATCTCAACTATTCTTCATTTTTTCTAAAATCTTCATCATTTCAAACCTTCACCTTCAACATTTTATTAATGTAAACAATGCGTGAGTCCTTCATTTTTGAAAATTCATTAATCAAAATTTAAAAAAATAGCACATTGAATATTTTAACTAACGTAGTATGAAAATGCCTTTGACGTCATTCGGCCATGAACCAAAGAGTTTATAGTTTAAATGCAGTCTTAGAAAACTTTTACAAAACTTAAAATACTTTTATGTTATCCGTGGGTAAATCTTCCCAATAACGGGCCCTCCATAGATGGTGTTACGCTTTGAGGGGGGGGGGGATTCGTGAAATTATGACAGTTTGTGACAAGGGAGTGGGAGGTAGTAAGAAGAAATGTGACATCACATATCTTGGTTGAAATAAAAGAATTAAAAAACAGCAGATTAAGTTTTGAAGTTATTTTTGAAATCAAACTATTTTATGTTCATAAAATAAAGATAAAATTTAAAGCCAAATATTAATTGAAATTCCATTTCAAATTCCAAAATACTACTGTCTTCTGTTGCTTTTTCGTATTAATATTTTATTGCTATTGTATATTAATTATGTGTTTTGTTGTAAACCTTAATCTTATTTCATAAAAAATATATACACAAATCGTTTTTATTGTTATGTTCAGAAATGTCATTAAAACACATAATTAAAGTTTAAAAGTAAAATTTGAAATATTATCTATTGCATAATGTTTTTGTTTCTGAACTGCAAGCCCCCCAGGGGGATACCTTCTTTAGGTATTCACGGGCTTCACAACCCCGGGGCACCTGAATGATCTTTCTCCTTTCCTTTTCCTCTTACTCCTCTAGTCTTCCTTTCCTCTTTGTTTCACTCTCGTTGTGGTTTCCTCTTCGGAGGTGAGGGCAATTCTGTATGAGCCGATGTCATCCTGCATATCGACTCATGGAGAATTGTAAACCACCCACGTGTTGGCCGTGCGTGGCGACCCGTGTCCCTGGAAAGGAAGATCCTGGTAGTTGAGGGAAACCAACACACTACTTTGGCCTCTGCTTCAGGTAGACGGGAGGTGCATTTGGTCCCGTATGCATCAATCGGCTGGTCAGCTGACTTTTGTCACTGGCTCTAGGGATCAAGTGATCGAGCAACTACTAGTCATCTCGTTAAGGGTGGAGACTGACATAGGGTTGTCTTGTGACCGTATGGGCCCTGGTTAGCACTGGTGCACGAATGTGCATCCCCTTGTAGGGCTCGGGAGAGGGTGGTGCGGCCGCGGTCTGAATCTTATTATTTCTAAATATGGATGGAAACACTTCTTTTCCTTCTACTTCTCTCCCTAGTGGAGAGCAACAAACTGCACAGACTCTATCATTCACTCGCTTTTTTATCATTAAACGTACTGATAGCCTATCTGATAATTCATTTAAAAAGACTTCACCATTTTCATTGCAAAAACATTCCAGTCAGTGCTGGGGGATGGCCATTCTATCAAAAAACTGCAATCTGGGGATCTACTAGTTGAGGTTTCTACAGCTAAACAGTCACAAATCCTTTCTAATTGCTCTACAACAGGCACCTTTTCCGTTTCTGTACAAATACATAAAACTCTAAATACAAGTCGTGGTGTAATATCTGAGCCTGATTTGTTGTACTCTACTAAAACTGAACTTCTAGAAAATTTAAAAGACCAAAATGTCGTAGATGTACGCCGTATTACTATCCGTCGCAATGAAGAAATACTACCTACTAAACATATTATTTTAACCTTCAATAGTCCTAATTTACCAGCTAGAATTAAAGCTGGCTATCTAAGCTGTCCAGTTCGACCATACATACCAAACCCTCTCAGATGTTTTAAATGCCAACGTTATGGCCATACTAATACCAATGGCCAATGTCGTGGATCTGTTACTTGCGCACGTTGCGCGGAAGTCGGTCACGACAATAAAACATGTGAAAATTCCGTACGCTGTGCAAACTGTAAAGGCGATCATACAGCCTATTCCCGCACTTGTCCTAGTTGCAGACGTGAAAAAGAAATAATTACCATAAAAATTACTCAGAATTTGTCGTACTCGGATGCCCGCAAGCTTGTTGAATCGAGAACACCATCCATTGGAATTTCCTACTCCAGCTTATTTAAGAATCAATCAAAATCTGTAAGACACATAAGTACACAAACTGATTCCCAATTTCCATCCAGTAAATCAACTGTAACACAATCAACCAGTACTCCTGTTAAAGATTCGACCAACACCCCATCCTCTGAACCGGCAAAAATAAATCACATAGAGAAGAAGCAGAAATTAACGGCTCTATCTAATAAGTCATCTCAATCCCAAACTAAAACAAAAGCTGCCACGAATACCAATATACCACAGAAACCTGATATCCCCAGAAAACAGAATCTAAAAAAACCCCCAATACAAACGACTAGAAAGAAAACCTCAACTCCAGTCTCTCTACAATGGAAGACTGTGGGGAAGGGGAAGCAAAATTCTGGCATCAGCTCAATTATAAAAAAACATTAAGGATCCAAAACAGCTACAGCAGTATGTGGACGAGGCTATGGACGAGTCCTATAGTAATGACTCGGATGCCGATGATAACACTGTATTTGAAGAATTTGTACCTAACTAACTCTATAAAATCACCTCTTTCATGACTAATATTATTTCATGGAACTGCCGAGGTTTTTATAATAAATATGACGAAATCCGTAACATTCTTTATGACAATCAACCTTTATGTTTAGCTTTACAAGAAACTCACCTCAAATTAACAGACAAAACAAAATTGCGCACCTATGCTTCTTATAGAAAAGATTTTTTAGGTTCTGATAGGGCCACTCGTGGAGTGGCTCTTTTTATCTCTAATAAATTACCTCACACTCATGTCAATTTAAATACTGGCTTGCAAGCAGTAGCAGTCCGTGTTCATATAAACAGACTTATAACAATATGTACTATTTACTTACCACCTAATCAGCCCATTCAGTCTACACATCTGGATAATCTCATTCTCCAACTACCCATTCCTTTCGTCATTCTTGGTGATTTTAACACTCATAATCAACTGTGGGGTAACTCTGATAATAATAATCGTGGTGATATTATAGAAAAACTTATTTCTGACAATGGCTTATGCCTACTCAATAACGGTGATCATACTTACTTTCATGAACCTACCCGCACCTTTCATGCCATAGATCTCGCTATCTGCTCCCCATCCATTTATCCTTATTGGAACTTCTGGGTTTCTAATGACCTTCACGGCAGTGATCATTTCCCTACTTTTATCTCGCTGACTACTCCTCACATGGATTCTAATAATTGTTTTAAACGCTATGCATATGTCAGAGCTAATTGGTCAACATTCACAGACAATGCTAAAATAACAAGTGATATGATAGCGGGTGACATTGACGATGCGCTTGATAACATCACCCAGTGTATTATCAATGCTGCAGATATTAGTATTCCAAAATCACATTCTATACCGCGGCACAGGAAACCATGGTGGAATGATGAATGCCGAAAGGCAAAGAAAAAGCAACAGAAGGCTTGGGGCATTTTCCGACGCTACCCTAATAATAATAACTATCTCGCTTTCAAAAAAGCAAAGGCTCAAGCTAGAAGAGTGCGCCGTAAAAGCCAACGTGAATCTTGGATTCAGTACATCTCCAACATCAACGCCAGTACATCAAGCAAAGAACTTTGGAAGAAAGTGAAAAACTGTATGGGACTGTATTCAGAAAACCGCATCTCTATCTTAAATTACAATGGACAAAAAATAGCATCTCCCCAAAATATTGCTGAAACAATAGCAAATACACTGGCATCTAATTGTAAATCAGACTCGTATCCAGAACCTTTCTTATCATATAAAAGACAAGCAGAATCTACCAACATAAATTTTAATTCTCGCCATTCCTATGAGTTTAATCTACCTTTCACAAAACCTGAACTTCTGTGATGTTGGCAAAATAGTCGTTTATCAGCTCCAGGACACGATGGCATCACTTATACCGTGCTAAAATATCTTTCTACCACCTCTTTCAATAACCTTCTCACCTTTTACAATAGAATCTGGATTGAACATTCTTTTTCTAAAGCCTGGTGTCAAGCTATTTTCATTCCATTTCCGAAACCAGGTAAAGATCCCAGTGACCCAAACAACTACAGGCCAATCGCACTCTCTAGTAGCCTTTGCAAACTTTTAGAAAAAAATGGTCAATTGCCGCCTAGTGCATGTTTTGGAATCTAATAATTCTCTTGCATCATTCCAAAGCGGATTTCGTCGTGGTAGGTCCACTATTGATAACCTCATTCTTTTAGAAACTCATATTCGAACTGCTTTTTTAAAACACAATCATCTGGTGACTATCCTTTTTGACATGATGAAAGCCTATGATAAAACCTGGAGGTATGGCATACTACGTGATCTTTTTAATCTGAACTTTAGAGGTAACCTACCAATTTTTATTAAGAACTTCCTCGCAGTTCAAATTTTTCAAGTTCGAATTGGGGGATTTCTTTCAAGTTTCTATGTACAAGAAGAGGGTGTACCACAGGGCAGTGTTCTGAGTGTCACCCTCTTTGCTATCAAGATTAATGACATCCTGAACCAGTTGCCCCCAAGCGTTCAAGGTACACTATACAGGGTGATTCTGAATTCATCATCAATATTTGGTGGGCAGGTAGGGAATAGGAAAAGAACACTATTTCACATAGGAAAGCATAGGCACAAACGAACGCATGACGGTGTAGAGGGCGCTTTGTGTCCGCATCTCCCATGAACGCGCATAGCTGTCTGCCGTGTGCAGCCAGTCGTCATTCGACAAGGTGACTTCGCAGAAGTAACATGAACCGGTATACGTTTCAAGAACTTGCAGATTTGCATTTAACTTACGGTGCCGCAGGAGAAAGCTGTCTTAGAGCTAGGGAAATTTATGCAGAGCGCTACCCCAACCGGCGCGTGCCACAGCATCAAATGTTTTCACGTGTTCATCGACAACTGTGCGAAACTGGATCATTTGCTGGTATTAATAGGTAGCGAGGCAGCCGCCGATCAACACGGACAGTTTCAGTCGAGGAAGATGTCCTACAGTCTATCGAAGAACAGCCAAGTTCTAGCACACGAGGTATTGCTCGCCAGCTTGGAGTTTCACAATCAACAGTGTGGCGGATACTAAACGAGGAACGTTTACATCCTTTTCATTTGCAAAGAGTGCAGTTACTGGAAGCAGAGGACTATCCCAAGCGTGTTACTTTTTGTTAGTGGTTCATGTAGAGAACAGCCGTTGATCCCAATTTCCCAACGTATGTTCTTTTCACAGATGAAGCATCCTTCACTCGTGAAGGTGTCTTCAACACACACAATTCGCATGTGTGGGCTAATCAGAATCCACACGGTACGAGAGTTAGAGCTGCGCAACAACGCTTTGCCGTCAATGTGTGGACTGGGATCGTCGGCGACTGTTTGCTGGGACCGTATTTACTACCATCCCGTTTAGATTGCGCAAACTCAGAGCCGGCGTTAGACATTTCGCCGCCTGAGGCGAGCCTTATTTTGCCGCCCCTATGACGTCATCTATTTTTTTTTTTTTTTTTTTTTTTTAACCATTGGTCAATCTTTTTTTAAAATAAGTAAATTAATATAATAACTATAATTTATTTGCATAAATATAATATAAAATGTATTTACAATTTAAAATAATCAAGCTGTGTAATTTATTTATTTATTTTTTATATCTTTTTAAAGTAACAACAGCTAATTTGGAATTAAATTTATAAATCATATTTTACTAGTATTAAAAAAAGTGTCACGTATAAAAGAAGAGTAACACTTCAAAATTTCTTTTCCCTTGTTTGTCCTTTCGAAAAATCGCGCACGTTATAGAAAAAAAAAATGCTCTTACAACATGTAAAGAATGCTTTAAAAAAATATATTACTGAGATGTATCAAAAATTTAAAATCAATCACATTACATTTAAAATATGTGTATGAATTTCAAACAGAAAATAATGATAAAGTATAACAAGTTATTTATCTTTTTAAAATCGTATATACAAAACAAAATCGTACATTGGTAATATTAATATGGAAACAGCTACTAAAAATAAGACAAAAGTTTTCAAAAAGTGAGTAATTTCTCATGATTTATCTTTGACGAAATCAATATTATAAAGCGAAAAATAAATAAATAAATAAATAAACTTATTAGAGCAAACGTCACAAAATCACTAAGTGAATTTTGAATAAATATGACTTAAAAGAGGACAAAATTTAGTACATTAGGTTAAAAGATTAAAACCTGATTCCTTTTTAATAATATTGAAAAATTGCTTTGAAACAAAAAAGAAACAAGAAAGGTCCTTAAAGATTACAAAAATTACAGAAAGGCAAAATTTACTACAGCAGTTTGAACTATTTTAAATTGAGTTTTTTCACACATAAAATCGCAGTTGAAGTGACTAACAAAATTCCTTTTAGGAATATCAAAAACTCATGTTGAAAATTGCATTAAAAGTTGCAAAAATTTTAAAATCCCGGAGAAAAAATTCTCATGTATTACGCTGAAAATTGTAACAAAGTTTGGGAAAATTTACAACAGTGGGCTAACTAACAATACCTTACTTATAATAATACAGAACAGAAATTTTTTTCTAAATGAAAAGAAAAAAAAAAACCCCGAAAACAACAGAAAAAAAGTTTGGAACCGCATTGAAAACAGTGGACTTAAGATAAATGCTTGGAGCCGATTTCATTTTATTAACGTCAAAAAACGTCTGTCGAAAAACGCAAAGGAAACGCGATACAAATTGTACTGAAAATCGCAAAACATTGAATATCACGTAGGATAAAATGTACTTCAATAAGGCTAAAATTTTCAAACTGAATTATTTTTTTAAAAAGTAAGAAAAATAAAAAAAGGCACTACAAAAAAACTTGCTAAGAATCGCGTTGAAATAATGTTAAAAATCCCTAAAACTTATATAAAAAAAGAAACTCATTGAAGAAAACTTACATCATTAATGAAAACTTTGTAAATGAATCAGTTTTACGAATAGGAAGGTCAAAAAATCGCTGCGAAATGAAGAAGAAAAAAATGCAGAAGGTAAAATTTACTCCAATGGGCCAAAACATTTGTAACCCGAATTACCACAAATTCAAAAAATAAGGAGGACAAAATTTGTTGTATTATGTTGAAAAATTTGAGGCTAAAATATTAAAAGCTGATCTATTTTATTAATATACGGCAAACATCGCGGAAACACAAAAATCGTCAAATATCGCAAAGGACCGATTTTACTGCATTGGGAAAAAATATTCTAACAGAAATTATTTCCTAATTGTAAAAAAAAAAAAAAAAAAAAAAAAAAAAAAAAAAAAAAAAAAAAAAATGGTGCGAAACACACACACACACACAAAATATGACAAATTGCGGAAGATAAAATGTAAGGTGTCCTGGAGTAATAAAGTCAAGGTAGGTCTAATATTATGCATAATTATGAAAGAAACCGGGAGATGGCACCTACGAGTTCTGTACAAAAGGGCTCTAACAAGGAAGGTCTCCATTGGGGGCATACTCAGAATTTTTTGAAAAAAATACGAATTAAACTACTCATGTAGGTAATAAAGGATCAGTGAAAATTAGCGGCGGAATTTCATTATTAGATATGTAAAAAAATAAAATAGTTTGGAATAATTGGCGCGAAAAGCTGAAAGCTACGCGGGATTTGGCGAGCAGTGCATTTCCTCGCCAAAAGCAGACGATTTTAACGAATCTGAAAATTGATTTTAATTGACTTCACTGTTAAAAATCTGCAGCATTTACTGCAACGTCACTCCACTACTTTTATAGAATATCTCTCTTCTGACCAATGATAATGCTCCATAGCACCGTGAATTGACTGTGTCATACACTGTTAAAAATCTGCTGCATTTTGTTGCAACGCACTCCACCGCTTGTATATAATATCTCTATTCCAACCAATGAGAAAGCTAAATTTCACGGCCAAGTAACCGTTTTCTATACAAGCAAGGGAGGGCGTTACAACAAAATGCAGCAGATTTTTAACAGTGTATTTTTCAATTTGGAACAATTTTAATCAATTTAAATTGTGTTTTAAATGATAAAATATATTAATTTAATTTTGTTATAAGTACATATAAACGTATATGACAAAATTACACTTAAAGTAAAGTAAAAATGCAAAACTAAAATTACTTAAACTAAACTTATTTAAATAAATTGAACATAGAAAGTTTTTTCTTTAAAAAGTATTCGAAGCGTATTTTTCAAAATTTCGTTTTTTCGCCAACCGGAGATAAATCGCCAAATAAACAAAATTTTTATTATTTTTTTACGGACGTTATAAGGAGGTTCCGCCGAAATGTTTTTTATAAACATATATAACTATATGAGAAGAACATTCTGTATTTTTTTCAGATTTTTCTGAGTATGCCCGTATGGAGACCTTCCTTGTAAGTCATCTGAATTACAAACAACTGCTAAAAGTTAATTAGTTCAATTTGTAAACATTATAGCTGAAAAGAGAACATAAGAGTCAACGCCCGATCTAAAATTTGCGAGATATATTCTTTGATATGAAGACTGTACATTTATTAGGAAATACTTTGTTTATTACATATATTTGTTGTGTATATTTCGCGTACTTTCAAAATGTTGTAGAAAACTTTGGATGTGTTCTTGAGGAAGTTTAAAATATACTGCGCAATAAGTATACTGGGGTAATAACATTATCCACTGGCATTACTGCTCTGGTTGATTCGTTTCAGTGCTACGAAGAGGGTTTTTTTTTATTTTGTGCACGATAGAGCATTATTGTCTTTTTTTAAATACTAGAAAGGATAAAATGAAATTTGTATGCCCTAAGTGCTGTTAAATTTTTTATTGTCAGGCGAATAAAATACCAAAGGATTATTGCTGCACCTTAATATCGCAATTAATGTTAATAAAGCGAAATTTGTCCTTTTCTAGGACTGTAGAGTTTGTATCTTTAGAATTGGATAATTCACATGTCTTTATTCTATCATATTTTAGAATTCGTTTGCATGTAATAGCGCCAAATAGCATTAGTCAAGAAATCACGTCAGTACATTTTATAAATGCATATCTGTTAAAATATCGTTTCTTGTATACATAGTCAATAATTTGCTAAATCAAATCCCATATTTGTTTGGAAAAATATCTTAAAATAAGCCATGAAAATCGGTAGAACCTTAACGTGGTGTTATTACTCCAGGACACCTTAATATAATATTAGACAAAATGTTTAAAAAAAATCCTGTTTATGAATGTCAAAAGATCACAGACCGTAAAAAATACTAGACATTGTACTGAAAATCGCAGACACTTTAAGAATAGCGAAGGACAAAATTTCCTAAATTAAGGCAAAAATTTAGAAAAGGGAATTTGTGTAACGATTGCCAAAAACTTGCAACAGAACACAATAAATAAATATAATAACGATAATAATTGCTAACAATTGTATGAAAATGACATTTAAAATAACTAAATATTCAAAAATCGCGGAGAAAAATTTTGAATATATTTAGCTAAATTTTTTTTACACATAATTCCTTCCAAGAAAGTAAAAAAATCGCCGTAATCCTCGGAAAAACGATAAAAAACATTTAAAAATAGTTTTTTTTAAAAATTACAGAACAAAATTGAATATATTTTCCTAGAAGACAAGACACTTAACGAAACTCTTTCCCAAATGTCAAAAAATTGCTCTAAAAGAACGCTAAAGAAATCGCTATTTTTAACAGCAGCTGATAAAAATTCACTATATTAGGGTAAAAGTTTCAAACCGAACTAATCTTACAAACACTTAAAAAAATGCTCTATGTAAGAAAACATTATTGAAAAGATTTTATATATATATATTAATCTTAAATATTAAAATTCACTGTCTTTTACTAAAGTCGAAAAATCTAGAAAGGAAATAAAAAACCTTTTAAAAATCGCAATGAACAATATTTACTGCAATGAGAGCTAAAGCATTCTAACAGGAATTCACTTCCGAATGTAAAATTAGGTAATTAAATTAGGTGAAGTGGGTATCGTTTGTTATGTATTTTCAAATTCTGTATCAAATTCATTCCCAAGTTCATTCGATCATTCTTAATAAAGTTTACAGTAGGTTTTATAAATATTAAATATACAATATTGAAAGTTATATTTTATTATTGAATACAGCTTTGTCATATTTATTTCACGTTCAAAACGTGTTCTTTATATCATGTCAAATAATATCAAGATTTTTAAACATGCTCAAAGTAACATAATCAAAATCAAAATCATCGAATTTTTTCAAGGTTAGTAAAATTGTCAAAATATCCGTGTTTTATAATTCTTTTTTGATAAAACCATTCATGACTTTGTATTCATGCAACCTGCCAAACTCTAACCGTATCGACTTGTGGAAGAGTCATTCGATTCCAACCCTACCAGCTGAGAAATTCTGCCCTCGAAACCGGAGCCCGATCAAGATGAAGTTGCCCCCCCCCCCCTATCTTCCCATTCCCGACGACATTTTCAGAAAAAAAGTAGGTTTATTTGATGAGTTGAGAAAGTTTCATATTCACAAAAAAAAAGTTAACTTTCAAGAATAATCAAGAAAATGAACCACCATCCACTTTCTCAAATAAGCATTTGTATAATTCACAAACATCTATGATCCTCAGTTTATTTTGCAGAATAAATGAGGTCTTTTTCAAAACTCACCTTATTCAAAATCATAAAAATTGTTTTTTAAAAATATTTTATTCGGAAGGGAAAAAATCAACCACATAATCTGTGGGCCCCTGAAATTGTTGGGCTCGGAGGCCTGTGCATTAATCAGGTCCTGCACGAAACTGAAAGACGGGAAACGCTGGGTTGGAAATCAATCGCGACCGTCGGCCTAATCGTTCAGAGTTTTCCGTAGTTTTCTTCGAGCTTTGGATTTCGGTGCATAAATATCGATTAGGTTCCTTTAGAAAGACCCCCACGGAGGGCATTCTCCCTAGGGCCTATATCCCTCGTTCAGATAATTGGCGATCATAAACACAACCAACCAACCAATCATTCGATTCCGAATTAAAAAATACATAACAAACGATACTATACTTTAGTTAAAGAAAAAAAATTGAATTCTCTACCAGAGTAAAAATGCGCCCTCCCCGCCTCCTTCCCAAAACAAGGTAAAGCAACTTTTTTCAGGGGAGTGGGGGTGAATTTTTTGTCAAAACAAAACTTTTTTCAAATTTTCGTAAAAGGCCATCAGTTGTTATATTTACTTATATTTTGGTATTTTATTTGTAGAAATATGTGAGACAAATGCCGCCCTTTTACTGTGCGCCCTGAGGCGGCTGCCTCACTTGCCTCACCCCTGGAGCCGGCCCTGCGCAAACTACCTCATATTTCTTCAGATTGTGTTACCAGGTCTTATGAACGAGGTTCCTGCTGTTATTCTCCGGCGAATGTGGTTCCAGCATGACGCGCTCCAGCACATTTCGCAAATGATGTGCGTTGTTACCTGACCAGAAAATTTGGAGCTCAATGGATTGGTCGCGGTGGACCGGTTTGTTGGCCACCACGGTCACCGGATTTATCTCCAATAGACTTCTTTGTATGGGGTGCCATGAAAAACATGGTGTACGAGACCCCTGTTGCCAGTGCTATGGACCTTGTAGCACGCATATCGGTTGCCGCCGCAAACATCCGGGAAACGCCAGGCATATTCCAGAAAGTTCGGTTGTCCATGCAACGTCGTTGTGAGGCATGTACTTTAGCAAATGGTCAGAATTTCGAGCACCTCTTGTAAGTCTGTACAAAAGATGCACAAATAAATGTTTTTTCTCTTACTACTTTCTTGTTATGTTTTCTTTCCATCATTTAACCGGATTCATATTGCCCTACTACATGACGTCTGCGCCCATGCTTTTCTATGTGAAATAGTGTTCTTTTCCTATTCCCTACCTCCCCACCAAATATTGATGATGAATTCAGAATCACCCGTATGTTGATGATTTTAATATTTTATGTAAAGGACAAGATATGCGTTTTATCGAGAGACAACAACAAATCGCTATCAACCGTATTATTCAATGGACAAACAAAAATGGCTTTATTATTTCCCAAGACAAAACCTCATGTGTGCATTTCTGTAGACGAAGGGATTTGCATCCGGATCCTGAAATTTTCATCGGAACTTATCAAATTGCTATTGTTGACAATGTCCGCTTTTTGGGCTTATATTTTGACAAAAAACTCACTTTCTTGCCTCATGTTTTGTAGCTACGAAAAAAAATGCGAGCACTCTCTCAATTTAATCAAGGTGCTTTCCAACACATCTTGGGGAGCAGACCGTAGTTCTCTCCTGAAAATTTACCGTTCGATTATCCGCTCTAAAATTGACTATGCCTGCCAGGTCTATGGTTCAGCACGTAATTCCGTTCTTAAAAAAATCGACACTGTGCACCATAGTGCACTCCGCTTTTGCTCTGGTGCTTTTAGAACATCACCGGTTTTAAGCCTATATGTCGAGTGTAATGAACCAGCATTACACCGTATTCGTGAAAAGCTTTCATTGGATTTGTACTATCGTATTCTCTCTCACCGTGGCCATCCTCTTCGTAATTACATTTTAAATACAGACAATGGCACTCTCTATCAACATTGACCATCATGCATTCCTTCATTTGGAGCCAGAATGAGGAACATTATTAACAATAGTCAGCTAAGCAATATCAAGGTGAGCTCATGTTCATTGCATGAGTTTCCTCCTTGGAAAATTCTTAATATCACCACACTCCATCCTTTTAAAGACTATGACAAAAAGAACACTGCACCTGTCATATTTCAACAATTATTTGCAGCCCATCGCTCAAAATTCAGGAATTATACTGATGTATACACAGATGGATCAAAGAGTAGCAATGTTGTTGACTGTGGGATTTTCTGTGATAATACCAATTTTAGTTACCGGCTTCACCCTTCAGTTTCTGTGTTTACGGCCGAGTTGATCGCGATAGAGAGAGCCGTGTTGCACATTTCACATCATCATAACACTTCATTCATCATTTATACGGACTCAAATAGTGCTATTGACGCAATTAAATCATCTAACAAACATCCTTATGTCTCAGCCATCCTGAATTTTTATGATAAATTAACAAACCGTGGCTGTAAAATTTTATTTTGCTGGGTTCTTGGACACATGGGTATTCCTGGAAATGAAAATGCAGATCAAGCGGCAAAACTTGCTCTTAACCCTTTAGATCATAAGATGCCATTCTCAGGCGTTAAACTAATTATAAAACACTTTATCCATCATAACTGGCAAGAAAGTTGGGATACAGAAATTAATAATATATTGTACCGTATCAAACAAACGATCATTAGCTGGCCTCCAAATTACCCACGGAAAACAGATGTTCTTCTGACTGGTCTGAGAATTGGACACTCTAGGTTAACTCATAAACATCTTCTATTCCGGGATGATGCACCCATGTGTCCTCATTGTCATTTTGATTGCCTAACCATACATCATCTTTTAACTGACTGTCCGGGCCTCCGGCACTTGTACAGAATATATTTTAACTCATCATCACCTATTTTGACAAACCTCACTGGGGAAATACCTCATGGGGCACTTTTTATCTTTTTAAAGCACGCAGGATTTTATTTTGAAATTTGAATTTTTTCCACTACTTTTATTCCTATAACTTGGTCCTAGTTTTAATGACTTTGAAGTGTTAGCAACATTTGGATAGGAACTCTATCCAAATGAGTCTACTACTGATTTAATTTTATACTGTAATATTATTTTAATCTTTTAACCTTTTATACTTGCCTAACTATATCTGGATGGGGTGCCCCATCCAGACATCCTGATATTGTTCCTTTTGTTTTTGTCTTGGCGCAGCATGTCCCTCAAGGGATTTTGTGCCACTAAACCCTACACAACCAACCAACCAACCAACTTCTGAACTGCAAGCATGTGTGTATGTAATACTCCTAATCACTGAAAATTACCGAAATTTTCCGGAATTGCTTTCCTTCGAACGGCTGATATAAGTAGCTTTTTACTCTTTTCTAATGGAAGTTACCTGTATGCAAAATTAAAACAAGTTGGAAATTGCACGTGAAGCGTAGCAAATGAGGTGCGTTCGTACGATAACGAAGTTTTAAAATATTCAGATCTTGCTGATATAGTAGAGCATATACTTTGGATACAGTACAGTGGTCGAAATCTTTGTGTTCCTGTAAATATGCAGGGAGTAATTTTTATTATACTTCATTAACGTCTATCTTATTCAAAAAATGTGAAGTAGTTTAATATAATTAAAATACGCCCCAGACAATGTTTTCCCGTATAACATTATTTAGTGGAATACATTTGTGTGGCCCTGTAATTTAATAATAAATATTCTTTGCATCACAGATTGTACAGAATGTATATTTTAGTACATACTTCAAAGATTCATGCCAATTCTATTATGTTCAAATGAGTGTAACACCATTAAAACGCATTTGAAACTTTTTTTCGCATTGATCGTAATGTAACGGAATACTTTTGATTGTCCCTGTAATTGATCTATGCATCCGATTTTCATAACATTTGAAATGACTCGACAAAATTATGTAATAATTATACGTTTTAAATTTCAAACGATTAAAATGCATTTGAAACTTTTTTCCCATTAATCGTAATGTAACGGAATACTTTTGATTGTCCCTGTAATTGATCTATGCATTCGATTTTCATAACATTTGAAATGACTCGACAAAATTATGTAATAAATATACGTTTTAAATTTCAAACGATTAAAATGCATTTGAAACTTTTTTCCCCATTGACCGTAATGTAACGGAATACTTTTGATTGTCCCTGTAATTGATCTATGTATTCGATTTTCATAACTTTTGAAATGACTCGACAAAATTATGTAAATACATATACGTTTTAAATTTCAAACGATTAAAATGCATTTGAAACTTTTTTACCCATTGACCGTAATGTAACGGAATCCTTTTGATTGTCCCTGTAATTGATCTATCCATCCGATTTTCATAAAATTTGAAATGACTGGACAAAATTATGTAATAATTATGCATTTTAAATTTCAAACGATTCGGTTGGGTAATTTTTGCGTTGTTATATGTGGACAGACGGACGGACGGACAGACAGACGGACGGACTGAGTGACAACAATAGGTGCTACGTATTTACATAATTACGAACGCACCTAAAAACTGGCAAGATACCACAATTAGCGATTTAGCTGATAAAACTTGCCGATTACCCATTTTTTGTTCATATAATTTGTGAAAAATGTCGATAGGAGAATCATGATATTTAAGAGACGTATAAGACGTATAAATTTCTCATTTAGATAATATCCTGTCAATTTCGTTGTTAAACATTTATTCTTTTCCTTACATCAAAAATAGCATTAAATTAAAAAAATATATGTATATACCGGTTGTCCCAAAAATGCCTGATGGATTTTAAAATTCAATAACTTGCAAACGGTGGCAGCTATTTAAAAAATTTTTGCAGGAGGGTTATGTATAATGTCAGGAGTTTTTTACCATAATTTTTTATTTTAGTTCGAATTTCAAACAATAGATGGCGATAGATAGCAGTTGAAACCCAGGTTGACGACGAAACTGACCTCACTCAGCAGTGATCATCTGGCCTTCAATCTCCGTCAGCGCCATCTATTGTTTGAAATTCGAACTAAAATAAAAAATTACGGTAAAAAAAACTTCTCCGAAAAAAATAGTTCCGGATAATCGAGGTTGCTGATATTAAATAGGCTTCGTCCCATTCTTACATACTAAGTACTTACAAAATTTCAAGTCTCTATCTCAATTTATTCGGGAGATAGAACGTTTACAGACACACGGACGGCAATTTTTTTTTTCTAAAAATGCGTTTTTCGGAATCTCTATAATCTGAAACGTGTAAGTCCATCAATTTTTTTTTTTCGATTTTCAAAACGATTGCAAGAATTACCCTACACTACGTACACAACCATAAAGCTATTTGCTTTTTTTACTTTCTTCTATCTTTACAAGAAGAAAGTATTGGATTCATGAAAATTTTCGACTTCCGGTTTTCGGCGGATTTATACGTTTTAGAAGATCCTGAACACGTTTTGACTATTTTTAGAAAATGTCTGTCTGTGAGTCTGTCCGTCTGTCTGTCTGTCTGTCTGTGTGTGTGTGTGTCTGTCTGTCTGTATGTGACAAGAAATTTGTGGGCGCTCTATCTCAAGAACTAATGCTCGAAATTTCATAAAATTTTATATTCAGTTAGACCTTGATATGAATTAGTGCCTATTGGTTTTTGGTGTAAATTGGCCTGCAGGTGGCGCTGCTGTACTACGTTTTTCATGATTTTCAAGATTGCTATATCTCAAGAACTAATGCACAGAATTTCACCAAACTTCAGATTCTGTAACCCCTTGAAATACATAGACGCTGATTAAGTTTTGGTGTAAATTGGCCAGCAGGTGGCGCTGCTGTGCCACATTTTTCATGATTTTCACGATAGCTATATCTCAAGAACTGATGCACAGAATTTCACCAAACTTCAGATTCCGCGATACCTTGAGATACATAGCCACTGATAAGGTTTTGGTGTGAACTGCCCTATAGGTGGCGCTACTATGCTACATTTTGCACGATTTTTGCGATAGCTATATCTCAAGAACTAATGCAGAGAACTTCATCAAATTTTAGATTCTGTTACACTAGAATATATAACATAATTAGACGCTGATTACATTTTGGTATTAACCTTGCAACAGGTAGTGCAGCTATGCTGCATTTTGCACGATTTTTCCGATAGCTATATCTCAACAACCAACGCACAGAATTTCATCAAACTTCAGATTTTGTTACAAAATTACATATATAATTACACGATGATCAGGTTTTGTTATAAATCCTTCAACTGATGGTGCTGCTGTGCTATATTTTACACGGTTTTTTTTAAAAATAGCTATATCTCAAGAACTAATGCACAGAATTTCATCAAACTTCAGATTATTTTACACCATTACATAATTAGACGCTTTTTTACGTTTTGGCATAAATTGTCCAAGATATGGTGTTGTGCTACGTTTTGCAAATTTTTTGTTATAACTATATCTCAAGAACTAATGGACGAAATTCCATCAAATTTCAGATTCTGTTAGGTCTTGACATAAACAAATGCTTATTAGGTTTTATTATAAATTACCCAACATGAGGCACAACTAAGCTCATTTTCTCAGAATATTAATTAAATTTTGCGTTTTAGGCTTTTCGGATACCAGAATCTCATTAGGCTTGGTCAAATGTTCGAGGAAATTCGATAGTGGGTAACTTTGGGGACACCATGTTTTTTTTAAATATTAAAATGTACTTATGAGATAGAAGAAAGTTTTGGGATTGACACATCCAACTAGTTCTAGTTTTTAGCTCACAGGCTATCATAGCCTGAGAGCTTATGTGCCCGTCCGTTCTGTATGTATGTGCGTATGTGCGTAACGCGATAACTCATGATAAAAATATCGGATCCACTTGAAATTTTGTATATAGGTATATCCTGATAAGGCGCTTCCCTGATTAGTTTTTGGAGTTCATTCGATATGTATAAGAGGGGGAACGGGGGGCTCATGCCCCCCGTTAGTTGATATAAATGGGATTTTCATGCAGAATTAAGTTTTCAAAATTTAGATTAGGATCATTCTGATGAGGCGATTCCGTGACTGTTATTAGGTGTTCATTGAATAAGTATAAATAGGGGGAACAGGGGTTCTAATCCCCCCCCCGTTAGTTGATATAAATGGGATTTTCATGCAGAATTAAGTTTTTGTTCAAAATTTAGATTAGGATCATTCTGATGAGGCGATTCCGTGGCTGTTATTAGGTGTTCATTGAATAAGTATAAATAGGGGGAACAGGGGTTCTAATGCCCCCCCCCCGTTAGTTGATATAAATGGGATTTTCATGCAGAATTAAGTTTTCGTTCAAAATTTAGATTAGGATCATTCTGATGAGGCGATTCCGTGACTGCTATTAGGTGTTCATTGAATAAGTATAAATAGGGGCAACAGGGGTTCTAATGCCTCCCCCCCC
This sequence comes from Maratus speculifer, assembly GCA_964019185.1. NCBI lineage: Eukaryota > Metazoa > Arthropoda > Arachnida > Araneae > Salticidae > Maratus > Maratus speculifer. The sequence continues at coordinate 253,409,158 of OZ025298.1, forward strand.
CCTGTTAATTTATATAAATAGGTTTTTCAAGCAGAATTTTCAGATTTCGTTCAAATCTCTGAATCGTTTTGGAAGTTTAATGGTTAAGTATAAAAGAAGGGGATAACTCCTTTTAAATTATATAAATGCTAAATGGGTTTTTATTAAGAATTATCTAATTTGCTCTGAATTTTGGATATAGATTTTTTATATGATAAAGCATGTCTTTGATAGTATAGGAGGTTCAATGATTAAGTATAAAAAAAGAGGAAAGGGGAGAGCTGTTTCCCCTTCTTAATTTTTTTTTCGAACGGAATTAACCCTTGAAAATATAAGGCTTTAATGTACAATTAGTATTTGTAGCCTGTGAGCTCAATGCCATCAGTTTAACTGGGCAGTATTCTTTATTTGTTTGTCAGCTCACAGGCTATCATAGCCTGAGAGCTTATGTGCCCGCCCGTTCTGTATGTATGTGCGTATGTGCGTAACGCGATAACTCATGATAAAAATATCGGATCCACTTGAAATTTTGTATATAGGTATATCCTGACAAGGCGCTTCCCTGATTAGTTTTTGGAGTTCATTCGATATGTATAAGAGGGGGAACGGGGGGCTCATGCCCCCCGTTAGTTGATATAAATGGGATTTTCATGCAGAATTAAGTTTTCAAAATTTAGATTAGGATCATTCTGATGAGGCGATTCCGTGACTGTTATTAGGTGTTCATTGAATAAGTATAAATAGGGGGAACAGGGGTTCTAATCCCCCACCCCCCCCGTTAGTTGATATAAATGGGATTTTCATGCAGAATTAAGTTTTCGTTCAAAATTTAGATTAGGATCATTCTGATGAGGCGATTCCGTGACTGTTATTAGGTGTTCATTGAATAAGTATAAATAGGGGGAACAGGGGTTCTAATCCCCCCCCCCCCGTTAGTTGATATAAATGGGATTTTCATGCAGAATTAAGTTTTGGTTCAAAATTTAGATTAGGATCATTCTGATGAGGCGATTCCGTGACTGTTATTAGGTGTTCATTAAATAAGTATAAATAGGGGGAACAGGGGTTCTAATGCCCCCCCCCCCCGTTAGTTGATATAAATGGGATTTTCATGCAGAATTAAGTTTTCGTTCAAAATTTAGATTAGGATCATTCTGATGAGGCGATTCCGTGACTGTTATTAGGTGTTCATTGAATAAGTATAAATAGGGGGAACAGGGGTTCTAATGCCCCCCCCCCCCGTTAGTTGATATAAATGGGATTTTCATGCAGAATTAAGTTTTCGTTCAAAATTTAGATTAGGATCATTCTGATGAGGCGATTCCGTGACTGCTATTAAGTGTTCATTGAATAAGTATAAATAGGGGCAAGAGGGGTTCTAATGCCCCCCCCCCTCTTAATGCCCTCTTAATTTATATAAATAGGTTTTTCAAGCAGAATTTTCAGATTTCGTTCAAATCTCTGAATAGTTTTGGAAGTTTAATGGTTAAGTATAAAAGAAGGGGATAACTCCTTTTAAATTATATAAATGCTAAATGGGTTTTTATTAAGAATTATCTAATTTGCTCTGAATTTTGGATATAGATTTTTTATATGATAAAGCATGTCTTTGATAGTATAGGGGATTCAATGATTAAGTATAAAAAAAAGAGGAAAGGGGAGAGCTGTTTCCCCTTCTTAATTTTTTTTTCGAACGGAATTAACCCTTGAAAATATAAGGCTTTAATGTACAATTAGTATTTGTAGCCTGTGAGCTCAATGCCATCAGTTTAACTGGGCAGTATTCTTTTTATTTTTAGCTCTCAGGCTATCATAGCCTAAGATCTTATGTGCCCGTCCGTTCGTAACGCGATAACTCGTGATAAAAATATCTCATTCACTTGAAATTTTGTATATAGGTATATCCTTATAAGGCGCTTCCCTGATTAGTTTTTGGAGGTCATTCGATGTGTATAAGAGGGGGAACGGGGGCTCATGCCCCTCCCCATTAATTGATTTAATGGGTTTTGCATACAGAATTAACAGTTTTTGTTCAAAATTTACACATAGGATCTTTCTGATGAAGCACTTCCGTGATTGGTATTAGGTGTTCTTTGGATAAATATAAACAGGGGAAATAGGGGTTCTAATGTCCCTCCCCTTAATTTATATAAATGGGTTTTTTTATGCAGAGTTTTTAGATTTCTTTCAAATCTCCGAATAGTTTTGTAAGTTTAATGGTTAAGTATATAAAAGAGGGGGAACTCCTCTTAAATTATATAAATATGTTTTTTATTAAGAATTATGCGATTTGCTCTGAATTTTGGATATGGATTTTTTTATGATAAAACATGTCCCTGATCAGTTTAGAGGGTTCAATGATTAAGCATAAAAAGGGGAAAGGGAGGAGCTGTCCGCCCCCCTCCTTAATTTTTCTGCGAATGGAATTAACCCTTGAAAACATAAGGGTGTAATGTACAATTAGTATGCGTAGCCTGTGAGCTCAATGCCATCAGTTTAACTGGGCAATATTCTTTTTATTGTTTTGTTTAGTAAAATATTTTTCTAAAGAAAAAATTCCAAAATATATATCTTTTCAAAAATTACGTAACTAGCCCTGCCCAAAAGTTTATGTAAATTACTTCATTTTAAGATAAATTTGTTGGCGAACCTCTCCTTGTTGTGAATACCTCACTATTTTTAACTCTATTCTTGGACTGAATATAGAGATTACGACCCTAGTTTCTTTTACACAAAAAAAGATGTTTGTTGTTGTATGATCTACCTTTTAAAATTTTCAAGCTTGGTACTAAAATACTCTGTACATAAAACCTTATTTAACCTTCCGTCTACCAGACAAAACACCCATTTATCTACGGCAACACCTAATTTTAATTCCAAACTTGCAAACGGCACCAGTAATATTTTAATATAATTTTGCTTTTACAATGAAAGCTTAAATTAAGGAATTCGTAATATCTAGACAAGTCCTTTATAAATTCCGGTGTCAATCGACAATTTCTCATTTTACCATTGGCACCAGAAATATTGCTGTCGGGTCCAATGGACCCGTCTGGTAGACGGAAGGTTAATCATTGTATAGTTTTCACACAACCTTGAAGCTATTTGCTTTTTTTTTTTTTCTCCTGTAAAATATCTTTCTAAAGAAGAAGTTCCAAAATATATATCTTTTCCAAAATTACGTATCTAGCATTATGCGAAAGATAATTAGAATTATTTCATTTTAAAATAAATTTGTTGGCGGACCTCTCTTGTTGTGAGAACTCCACTATATTTTGGACTAAGTATAGGGATTTCGATCCTGGTATCCTGTACAAAAAATTGTTATAGCAGATGTAAATTTTCCAAGTGGGTGAAAAAAGTCCGGGCCAGGATTCCAACCAGAAATGTATTGGTTGAAGCCGCCAATGCTCTTCCAACTGAGCCAATATGCGAATACTGGAGGACTAATTCATCCAACCAACCTTAACGGTCATACAATCTGGTCTGATACTTTGGATCAGCTTAAAAGAATAAATCGAAGGTTATTATATTGAACTGCAGAAAACGCTGTATACGAAATTATATTACATTAATTTTTTACACGATAAGCGTGTGAAAAATTAATGTAAAAAAAATGTTAGTTGTTATATGTTCTACCATCTTTCAGAATTTGCAACCTTGGTACTAAAATATTGTGTACTTAAAATCTTATTTTTTTATTCTATAGTTTTCACGTAACCATGAAGCTATTAGCTTTTGTTTTCTGTAAAATATCTTTCTAAAGTAGATGTTCCAAACTATATACCTTGACAAAAATTACGTAACTAAAATGTTGTATTTATATTCTTTCTTACTTCCTGTGCGTTAAGTAGCTTCCAGAAGCCGGCAGTTTTAATAACTTCTAAAAACTACAATCATCAATGTCACTGTTTGTTCTAAATATACAGCATTTTGTATTTGCAAGCACAATGGGGTGAAATTAGGAAAGAAAAAGGGGGAATAAAAAGAAAAAAAAAGCATTAGAACTGTGTGTGGAAATCCATGCGGAATTCAGTCTATATTTTTAGACTAAGTTGCCGGTGTTCTAGACTTGGAACAAGAAAAAACCCGGAGACCCAGACTTTTTTTTTTTAATTAATTTGCTTGAGTCATATATAATACAATACGTCATTATGTATTTATCTTACACTCATTCCTGCGAAAATATTATGAATTCCATGTTAAAACGTACATTAATTATTCTTAAGAATTGTAATATGTCTTTCGAAATTTCAATATTTTAATTAAATTCTGACACACACACATGTAAGCTATAGGGCCAAAAGTGACAGTTTTAGTCGTTTTATTAAATATCTAGAAAAATACATAGGGAATTATGGAAAATGTTTGTAGAATATAGATAAAATGATATACAGGGCCACGCAAAGAATTGGATACACGGTCGCCTATGGATGATAATTGCTTTACGTTGCCAACGTTGCTAAGACCCTGTCAGATCCCTATTTAAAGGTTAAAAAACGCGTCATTTTAGCAAGCTTGAAAATTGCAACATATTACTATTTGGATAGCAGACAACCTATAACTAATTTGTCAGACACAAATTCGGTTGCAAAGTTAATGGCAGACGCTTTTAAATCTGACAAAGAAAGTGCCTGTTTGAAGAGGGGTTTATAGTTTAAAAAATAAATTTCCCCTTCATGTCATTTTAACAAGCTTGAAAAGAGCCACATTACTCTTTGTATATCCGACAACTTATAACTAATTTGCCAGACACAAATTTTATTGCAAAGTTAATGGCAGACGTCTTTAAAACTGGCAACGAAAGTGCGGTTTTAAAAGTGGTTTATAATTTAAAAAATATATTTTTTCTCTTCACGTCATTTTAGTAAGCTTGAAAATTGCAACATATTACTCTTTGGATATCAGACAACGTATAACTAATTTGCCAGACACAAATTTGGTTTCAAAGTTAATGGCAGACGCCTTTAAATCCCGCAACGAAAGTGTTTGTTTGAAGAGTGGTTTATGGCTTATAAAATATATTTTCCCTTCATGTGATTTTAGCAAGCTTGCAGATTGCGACATACAGTTGGCAAAAAAAGTATTTGTACACTTCATTTTTACTTTCTTCTATCTTTACAAGAAGAAAGTATTGGATTCATGAAAATTTTCAACTTCCGGTTTTCGACGGATTTATACGTTTTAGAAGGTCCTGAACACGTTTTGACTATTTTTAGAAAATGTCTGTCTGTGAGTCTGTCCGTCTGTCTGTCTGTCTGTCTGTCTGTATGTGACAAAAAATTTGTGGGCGCTCTATCTCAAGAACTAATGCTCGAAATTTAATAAAATTTTATATTCAGTTAGACCTTGATATGAATTAGTGCCTATTGGTTTTTGGTGAAAATTGGCCTGCAGGTGGCGCTGCTATACTACGTTTTTCATGATTTTCAAGATTGCTATATCTCAAGAACTAATGCAGAGAATTCCACCAAACTTCAGATTCTGTGACCCCTTAATATACATAGACGCTGATTAAGTTTTGGTGAAAATTGGCCTGCAGGTGGCGCTGCTATACTACGTTTTTCATGATTTTGAAGATTGCTATATCTCAAGAACTAATGCAGAGAATTTCCCCAAACTTCAGATTCTGTGACCCCTTGATATACATAGACGCTGATTAAGTTTTGGTGTAAATTGTCCAGCAGGTGGCGCTGCTATACCACGTTTTTCATGATTTTCATGATAGCTATATCTCAAGAACTAATGCACAGAATTTCACCAAACTTCAGATTCCGCGATACCTTGAGATACATAGCCGCTGATAAGGTTTTGGTGTGAACTGACCTATAGGTGGTGCTGCTATGCTACATTTTGCACGATTTTTGTGATAGCTATATCTCAAGAACTAATGCTGAGAACTTCATCAAATTTTAGATTATGTTTCACTAGAATATATAACATAATTAGACGCTGATTACATTTTGGTATTAACCTTGCAACAGGTGGTGCAACTATGCTGCATTTTGCACGATTTTTCCTATAGCTATATCTCAACAACCAATGCACAGAATTTCATCAAACTTCAGAATTTGTTACAAAATGACATATAACATAATTACACGATGATTACGTTTTGTTATAAATCCTTCAACTGATGGCGCTGCTGTGCTATATTTTACACGGTTTTTTTAAACTAGCTATATCTCAAGAACTAATGCACAGAATTTCATCAAACTTCAGATTCTTTTACACCATAACATAATTAGACGCTTTTTTACGTTTTGGCATAAATTGTCCAAGATATGGTGTTGCTATTCTACGTTTTGCAAATTTTTTGTTATAACTATATCTCAAGAACTAATGGACGAAATTCGATCAAATTTCAGATTCTGTTAGGTCTTGACATAAATAGATGCTTATTAGGTTTTAGTATAAATTATCCAACATGAGGCACTACTAAGATCATTTTCTCAGAATATTAATTAAATTTTGCTTTTTAGGCTTTTCGGCTACAGAATCTCATTAGGCTAGGTCAAATGTTCGAGGAAATTCGATAGTGGGTAACTTTGGGGTCACCATGTTTTTTTTAATATTAAAATGTACTTATGAGATAGAAGAAAGTTTTGGGATTGACACATCCAACTAGTTTTAAATTATAATGAAATTAAACAAAAGATTTAAGCAAAAAATGCTGTAATACATTAATTTAATGCATTATAATATTATAGAAGCAAAAACAAAATTAAACGAATCGATTTTTTACATTATAATAAACAAATATACAAAAATATAATGCAAAAAAAGTATTTGTACACTATATTAATGTAATATAATTAAGGAAAATTTAGTAAAATGATACAAATTAATATTTTGTGTGAATTCATTTAGCGTTTATGATTACTTCTAGATGGTGTGACATAGATTCCCCCAACTTTTTTATAGCGGTCTGGTTAATGTTATTCCATGACGCAATAAGAGCTTCTTTAAAACTGTTTTTTACTGATACATATTTTTTTTCGGATTTTTGCATCCAATAGCATTTGCAAATTTTCTATTGGATTCAAGTCTAGAGATTTTAGAGGAGTTACCAGTCGTCTTCGAGGTATTGTCGTAACCATGTGCTGGTGATCACAGCAGTATGCTTTGGTAGTTATACTGTAGAAAGTGAAAAGCTTTCTCTACTCATAATTTCTTGGCACGGTTTAATAAAATATGCCGCGACACATCAATGTATGTTAAACTTGTCCTTCCATTGTCAATAAATTTTAAATGTCCTGCTCCATTAGAAGCTATACACCCCAAAACTATAATATCCCCCCCAACATGCTTGATAGTTTGAAGTATACGTTTTGGATCTAGAACAGTTTTTTTTTTCGCCAATTTTATCGAATGCTTGGTGGTAAGAAAATTCCGAATTTTCCCTCATCAGAAAAAATTACTGTTTTCCAAAAATCCAACGATTTACTTCTGTATGCGAAAGCGAATACTATGCGTTTTCGCCTATTTGTTTCGTTGATGAATGGATTTTTCCTTGAGGTTCTTTCTTTTAAATCTGCATTGAGACGAATATTTTTTATTGTTTGAGGTATTATTCTGATGCGAGAAGATGTCGCAAGGTCTCTAACAAATTTTTGAACCGAACGCATAGGATTTTTTAAAGCTTTTTTAACAACACTCCCTTTTTCCCTCATTGTTAGTTTGCTGAGAAGTCCTGGTTTTCATTGAATTTCGATGCTTTTAATTTATTCATAGTTTCTCACTATACATCCAATAGTTGTAAATGGTAATTTAATAGCTTTTACAAATTCTTGTTGCGAATTTAAATTTTTATCATGCTCAATCATAGGATTTCATATATCTAGAGGTGCCTCTCTAGTTTTAGGTTCTATATTCAATTACTTCAAGAGCAAATTGGATTAAATGTCAGACAAATATAATAGAAAGTTAAAAATTATTAACAGCTTCTGTAAAAGTAGTCCTGTGAACGATAACCACTATAAAACACAGTACATATCAGGATGGAGAAATGTACAAATACTTTTTTTGCAAGAAATTTTTAAACTTTTCCTATTAGAAAATTATTTTACATCTTTATCGAAATTTCCTGCTGTGTAATTTAAAACACATGGTAAACAGACTGTATTAAAACTTTTTTTGACAAAATATCTGTTTTTATTTAGTTAAAAATAAAAAAAAATTAGGGTGTACAAATACTTTTTTTGCCAACTGTATGACTCTTTGGATATCAGACAACCTGTAACTAATTTTCCAGACGCCTGTAAATCTGGCAACAAAAGTGCCGTTTTGAAGAGTAGTTTATAGTTTAAAAAATTTATTTCCAATTCACGTAATTTTATCAAGCTTGTAAATTGCAAAATATTACTCTTTGACTATTTAGCAACCTATAAGGAATGTGCCAGACACAAATGCGGTTGTAAAGTTAATGGCAGACGCCTTTAAATCTGGCAACGAAGTCCCTGTTTGAATAGTGATTTATAGTTTAAAAATGTATTTCATCTTCACGTCATTTTAGCAAGCTTGAAAATTGCATCTTAATACTCTTTGGATATCGGACAACCTATAATTAATTTGCCAAACACAAATTCGGTTGCAAAGTTAATGAAATTTTTAAGCTTACTAAAGTGATGTAAAGATGACTTATTGTTTTTTAACCTATAAACCACTTATATAACAGCGTCTTTCGTTGCCAGACTTAAAGGTTCTGGCTTTAACTTTCCAACCGAATTTGTGTTTGGCAAATTAGCTACAGGTTGTCTGATATCTAAAGAGTATAAGTTGCAATTATCAAGCTTGCTAAAATGATATAAAGAGGAAATATATTTTATAAACCACTTTTCAAACAGGCACTTTCGTTGCCAGATTCAAAGACTTCTGCCATTAACTTTGCAAACGAATTTGTGTCTGGAAAATTAATTATGGGGTGTCTGATAGCCAAAGAGTATTATGTTACAATTTTTAAGCTCGCTAAAATGGCGTGAAAAGGAAATACAGTCGAGTCTCTCTATAACGAAACTTCATACATCGAATTTCTCTATATAGCGAATTTTTAGTAGGAACGGTCCCCGTTTCGCATGATTACATTAAAAACAGTATCTATATAGCGAAATATCTATCTCCATATAACGAATTTTTTCAAAAATTGGTCTTAATTTATTCAGTTTTAAAAAGCTTCGAAATGATATGGAATCAATTTTCCATCCATCTCTTATTTTTAATTTATCGTCAGTGCTAAGTTATATATATATATATATATATATATATTACTTCTTTTCTTGTTCTTTAAATCCAACGAATTCATTCCACCTCACATACATCTTTCCACATCCTTCTCAAAACAGTGTCAATTGGGTTGATACACATGTAAGAGAGGAATCAATGAGAGGCACATGGAGCACAAATGGAGGCAAATGTTAACTACAATTTTTCATTCCTTGCTAAAATTTGAGCATTTTTTTTGAGAGCGTAACAACTTTAAAATCAAAACAACAAAAAATTACAGATTTCTTCGTCTGAAATTAATGCAAGTCTTCCTTTATTTGATTTTCATTAAACTTTCAAATAAATGTCTATTCTCTTTTTTTGAAACAGCTTAAATAATTGAGAAATAAAATGTTAGGTTAATATTTACTTTTAAACATTTCAAATTCTTAATTCAAAAGATCAAAAATAATATTTGTTCAAATTTCACACATTAAATCGATTTTTAATAATGCAAGTCTTCCTTATTTGATTTTCATTAAGCTTTCAAATAAATGTCTGTTCTCTTTTTTTAAACAGCTTAAATAATTAAGAAATAAAATGTTAGGTTAATATTTACTTTTAAACATTTCAAATTCTTAATTCAAAAGATCAAAAATAATATTTGTTCAAATTTCACACATTAAATCGATTTTTAACATCATTCTCTGTACAACGAATTTCTCTTTTAACGAATTTTTTACAGGAACGGTGGATTTCGTTATATAGAGACTCGACTGTATATATATATATATATATATAAATCTATAACACCCTTCAAGCAGACACTTTCGTTGCTAAATTTAAAGGCGTCTGCCATTAACTTTGCGACCAAATTTGAGTCTGGCAAATTAGTTATAGGTTGTCTAATATCCAAAGAGTAATATGTTGCAATTTTCAAGCTTGTTAAAATGAAGTGAAGATGACGTGTTTTTTTACCTTTAAATAGAGATCTGGAAGGGTCTTATCAACGTCTGGCAATAATGGATTAATATCACGAATAGGTAGTAGAAACTGATTTTATGAACAAAAGTCATGCTAAAATGACGTAATTTTGAAGTTTTTTCACCTGGATAACCCATAAGCCATAACCCCTACTGCTACTCGTAAACGCAACGTCTCCCGCCAGCAGATCGCTTTCAAGCGTACTAATCCATAAAACTGAGAAGCATATTAAAAAATGATCCTTGCTAAAATCAGGTGATGAAAACGTTGTTAGACTGGTGTAATTAAATTAATATTTTGTTTTTGTATTTAAATTTCTACTTTTTTTTCCTAATGTAAAATAAAAAATTCGTAATACTACTTCTTACCTTATTTTCAACAATCAAGAACCACATTTAAATGTGACCTCCTGTACGAACGACCAGTTTTTTTTTGGTGGGGGGGGGGGGGGAGAGCTTGGTCGTTTTAGGGAGGTTTTGTTATATAATTTAAACATTTTTTTGCTTTTAAAATTTTTATATTTTATCTATACTTGTGATAAATTTTTGAAATTGCTGAATTTAAAAATATTTGGATTTCTTAACTTTATTTAAATATTTTTTCTTGACTATTTTTAATTTGGTTTAAAAACATTTTTCTAACTATTTTTAAATTAAATGTGACAGTGCTGGCATTTATGCAAGGATTTAATTATTAGAAACTAACAAATTTGATTTATTAATTTAAGAATAAAGTGTTTTAAAAGAGATATTAAACTATATTCTCTGTGCGAGCTGCGATCACAGTTACCCATTTGTTTCATTCTGTTTTATGAATTGATTTAAATTGTTGCTGAAATAAATAAATAAAAAAAATATTGCCCAGTTAAACTGATGGCATTGAGCTCACAGGCTACGCATACTAATTGTACATTACAGCCTTGTATTTTCGTTAATTCCGTTCGAAAAAAAAATTAAGAAGGGGAAACAGCTTTCCCCTTTCTCCTTTTTTATACTTAATCATTGAACTTCCTAAACTATCAAGTACATGCTTTATCATATTAAAAAACCTAAATCCAAAATTCAGAGCAAATCGGATAATTCTTAATAAAAACCCATTTAGCAGTTATATAATTTAAGAGGAGTTATTTCCCTCTTTTATACTTAACCATTAAACTTCCAAAACTATTCAGAGATTTGAACGAAATCTGACAATTCTGTTTGAAAAATCCATTTATGCAAGTTAAGGGGAAGGGCATTCGAACCCCCCGTTCCCCCTGTTTATACTTATTCAATGAACACCTAATAACAGCCACGGACTCGCCTCATCAGAATGATCCTATATCTAAATTTTGAACGAAAACTGTTAATTCTGCATGAAAATCCCGTTTATATCAATTAAGGGGAGGGGCATGAGCCCCCCGTTCCCCCCGTTTATACTTATTCAATGAACACCTAATAACAGCCACGGTATCGCCTCATCCGAATGATCCTATATCTAAATTTTGAACGAAAACTGTTAATTCTGCATGAAAATCCCGTTTATATCAATTACGTGGGGGGGGCATGAGCCCCCCGTTCCCCCTGTTTATACTTATTCAATGAACACCTAATAACAGCCACGGAATCGCCTCATCAGAATGATCCTATATCTAAATTTTGGACAAAAACTGTTAATTCTGCATGAAAAACCCATTTATATCCATTAAGGGGAGGGGCATGAGCCCCCCGTTCCCCCTGTTTATACTTATTCAATGAACACCTAATAACAGCCACGGTATCGCCTCATCCGAATGATCCTATATCTAAATTTTGAACGAAAACTGTTAATTCTGCATGAAAATCCCGTTTATATCAATTAAGGGGGGGGGGGCATGAGCCCCCCGTTCCCCCTGTTTATACTTATTCAATGAACACATAATAACAGTCACGGAATCACCTCATCAGAATGATCCTATATCTAAATTTTGGACAAAAACTTAATTCTGCATGAAAAACCCATTTATATCCATTAAGGGGAGGGGCATGAGCCCCCCGTTCCCCCTCTTATACATATCGAATTAACTCCAAAAACTAATCAGGGAAGCGCCTTATCAGGATATACCTATATACAAAATTTCAAGTGGATCCGATATTTTTATCATGAGTTATCGCGTTACGCACGAACATACGAACGTACATACAGAACGGACGGGCACATAAGCTCTCAGGCTATGATAGCCTGTGAGCTAAAAAGTAATAATATTTTATTGGCAGTATTAAATAGACGTGATAGATTCTCGAATTATCCTTCAAATAAGTATGGAAACTTATTGATTAAATTTACCAATATTAATTCTAAATCTTTATTTATTTTTCTGTTGTACTCATCATTAATCTCGTTACACATTTAAATGTCTTATTACGCAAACTTTTGTCCCTATCTTCCATTAGTATTTCTAGGAAATGTTTCATTGCAGTGTTGTTGCAGTATTTATCCTTTGCTTTAATTAAACTAGACGGTTGCCCGCCCTCAGTAGCCCGAAGACTATCTGAATGCCAGTTCTACAACCCCACACATTCACGTTTCTGTGCCATGTCTCGTCAGTTTCCGGCAGATATGTTTGAAAATATTTATTAATTAGATTTCTTCTCGGTGTTCTGGGGTTTCGTTTGCATATCTTTTTTTATTGTTAATGAAGAGGTCTTCCATTTGTTCTTCCATCTGTTCTTCTTTCTGTTCTTCCATCTGTTCTTCCATTTGTTCTTCCATTTGTTCTTCCATTTGTTCTTCCATTTGTTCTTCAATTATATTCGACGATTCACTGTTTGAGAGCCTATCTGTCCTTTTATTTATAAAAGTTCAAAATGAAAAAAGATTTTCTTAGCAGACGATTTTTTGTGATAAATACATTATCTGTTTTATATTTCTTCTGCTTTATTCCTTTTATTTATAGAGTTCAAAATGAAAAAAGATTTTCTTAGCAGACGATTTTTTGTGTGCCTCAATTAATTAATTAATTATCCTCTATATTCCTTTTATTTATAGAGATTACGTGGGGGGGGCATGAGCCCCCCGTTCCCCCTGTTTATACTTATTCAATGAACACCTAATAACAGCCACGGAATCGCCTCATCAGAATGATCCTATATCTAAATTTTGGACAAAAACTGTTAATTCTGCATGAAAAACCCATTTATATCCATTAAGGGGAGGGGCATGAGCCCCCCGTTCCCCCTGTTTATACTTATTCAATGAACACCTAATAACAGCCACGGTATCGCCTCATCCGAATGATCCTATATCTAAATTTTGAACGAAAACTGTTAATTCTGCATGAAAATCCCGTTTATATCAATTAAGGGGGGGGGGGGCATGAGCCCCCCGTTCCCCCTGTTTATACTTATTCAATGAACACATAATAACAGTCACGGAATCACCTCATCAGAATGATCCTATATCTAAATTTTGGACAAAAACTTAATTCTGCATGAAAAACCCATTTATATCCATTAAGGGGAGGGGCATGAGCCCCCCGTTCCCCCTCTTATACATATCGAATTAACTCCAAAAACTAATCAGGGAAGCGCCTTATCAGGATATACCTATATACAAAATTTCAAGTGGATCCGATATTTTTATCATGAGTTATCGCGTTACGCACGAACATACGAACGTACATACAGAACGGACGGGCACATAAGCTCTCAGGCTATGATAGCCTGTGAGCTAAAAAGTAATAATATTTTATTGGCAGTATTAAATAGACGTGATAGATTCTCGAATTATCCTTCAAATAAGTATGGAAACTTATTGATTAAATTTACCAATATTAATTCTAAATCTTTATTTATTTTTCTGTTGTACTCATCATTAATCTCGTTACACATTTAAATGTCTTATTACGCAAACTTTTGTCCCTATCTTCCATTAGTATTTCTAGGAAATGTTTCATTGCAGTGTTGTTGCAGTATTTATCCTTTGCTTTAATTAAACTAGACGGTTGCCCGCCCTCAGTAGCCCGAAGACTATCTGAATGCCAGTTCTACAACCCCACACATTCACGTTTCTGTGCCATGTCTCGTCAGTTTCCGGCAGATATGTTTGAAAATATTTATTAATTAGATTTCTTCTCGGTGTTCTGGGGTTTCGTTTGCATATCTTTTTTTATTGTTAATGAAGAGGTCTTCCATTTGTTCTTCCATCTGTTCTTCTTTCTGTTCTTCCATCTGTTCTTCCATTTGTTCTTCCATTTGTTCTTCCATTTGTTCTTCCATTTGTTCTTCAATTATATTCGACGATTCACTGTTTGAGAGCCTATCTGTCCTTTTATTTATAAAAGTTCAAAATGAAAAAAGATTTTCTTAGCAGACGATTTTTTGTGATAAATACATTATCTGTTTTATATTTCTTCTGCTTTATTCCTTTTATTTATAGAGTTCAAAATGAAAAAAGATTTTCTTAGCAGACGATTTTTTGTGTGCCTCAATTAATTAATTAATTATCCTCTATATTCCTTTTATTTATAGAGATTCAATTAAAACCAGAATAAAACTTGTGAAAATGTCAAGGATTTCACTTCCAATTTTCTGTCGATGTTTTCAAATAACATCGATTTGTTTGCCGACAGTTTTTGTGAAATTCAGTCTCTTTCTCTCTGTTTTAATTCTTATTTTTACTTATTTATTTATTTTTAGCTCGAAAGTTTCTTTAAAGTAGGCATTAAACGTTATTAAAACGCAATTTTCGATCAAAAAAAAATCTATTTTCTATTTTGGACGCAATTTTAAAACCATTCGCTTTATCTTTCTAGATCATTTTCAGTCAGGCCCGGACTGGCACATTTGGGGGCCCTCGGCTAGAGACTGAAAAGGGGCCCCTAATGGGAAATTTAGCGAAAACAAAATATTATATTTTATTTTTAAATTTAGGCTTGGATGGCAAAAAACCACATTTAGGCTATTTTGTCACTTGGAAAATAGTTGAGTAAAATATAAGCTTTTTGTAATGTTGTTGACTTACTTTTACAATATATATTTATATTATTTTTACACCATACCTAAACTAATTCCATGCTAGAAAAAAAATAAGAATTATTTATTTTAAGTGGTTATTACTTATAAAATGAGCGTGAGGTATATTTTTAGTTTTCGGCAATCAAATGACTGTGTCGAAGTCATAATAATCTAAATCCTACTGTGATACCTAAGTGTATATTAAAAGTGACATAACAGTAATAAAAAAAAAGTGGGTACGTGTGATCGCAGATCGCTTAGAGTATTTTCTTTAATATATCTTTCAAAACAACTCATCCTTTAATTAATAAATCCAAATTGTTGATTTATAATTATTAAATTCTTACATAGATGGTAGCATCAATAAATTTAAAGTAAAAGGAATATTTATTTTAATTAAATTAAAAATTTTCAAATTAAATTATTTAAATAAAATTCAAAATGGAAAATTCTTTAAAAAGCGAAATAAAAAGAAAAATAGCGGAAATATAAATAAAATTAAAAATTTTTAAAAACGAAAAAAAAGTTTAAACGAAATTTAAAATGCTGAATCATTAATAAACCGCTCGCTTTTAAAATAGAAAGAAAATTGTAACTAAAAATATATATATATATGAATATTAGTGATAAAAGAATAATATAAACCCTTAAATCGGCAAAAAGTACGAAATTTAAAAAAAAAATTTCTATCTTACTAGGGAACTGCAAGAAGTGTAAAACACCGATTTTGACGAAAGTGGTATCGTTGGAAAGATCTCATTGTGAGGAGTAAAAAACTCAATGAAACTACCCGTCGGAAATGAAACGTTTTCAAGATATCCGACAATTTGTATCACTAAGTATGCACACGTACTGGGAAACTGCATTAAGTGACATAAATTGTCGGATATCTCGAAAACGGGTCATTTCCGAAGGGTAGCTCCATTGAGTTTTTTACTTCTCAAAATGATATCTTTCCAACGATATCATTTTCGTCAAAATAGAGACAGCAATATTTTGCGGTCCTCTGTTAGGTGTGCACTAGCCCAGTATGTACTAGCTACGTGGCTCAAATTATCGGATATCTCGAAACCGGCTCGTTTCCGATGGGTAGTTCTTTTGAATTTTTTTACTCCATACGATAAGATCTTTCCAACAATACCTCTTTCGTCAAAATCTAGACTAATTTTTTTGCGATTTCCCAGTAAGTATGCACTAGCTACGTTATATAAATTGTCAGATATCTCGAAAACGACTCGTTTCCGCGATGGGTAGTTCTATTGAGTTTTTTACTCCTCATAATGAGATCTTTCCAACGATACCACTTTCATTAAAATCGGTGACTTACATTTCTTGCAGTTTTCTAGTTAGTACGAAAACTTCAAATTCCAGCATCACGGTCCGAACTGTGTGTTTAAAATAAAAAGAATGATGCCCAGTTAAACTGATGGCATAGAGCTCACAGGCTATGCAGACTAATTATACATTACAGCCTTATATAATAATGTCCTTCGAAAAAAAAATAAGGAAGGAAGTACAACCCCCAATCTTCTTTACTTATACTTATCATTGAAGCCCCAAAACTAATCAGGGATACGCCTTATCATATAATAAACCTCTATCCAAAATTCGAAGCAAGTCGAATAATTCTGCATAAAAACCCATTTATGTAATTTAAGAAACGTTTTCCTTCGTTCCCTCCTTTATAATTAATCATTAAACCTCCAAAACTGTTCAGAAATTCAACTTATCAGAAAGAACCTACGTCCAAAATTTAAGGCAAATCGGATAACTCTGCATAAAACTCTATTTAGCTAATTTAAGGGGGAGGTAATCGCCCGTACCCTCCTTTATAATTAACAAAAGAAAATACCACAACAAATGAGCGAAGCTTCTTAATGTTTAAAAATTTTCTCATTTTTTTCTTTCCTTTTCGTACTGTCGCTTTCGTACAACTGCTTCATGTTGATCACACTGTGAAATTGCATTAGTTATAACCATACTATACGACATTGGCAAGTGAGCGTCGCGATGCACTCTGAATCTGATTCTATGAGTACTGCAGAAACGACGATATATCAGTCACCAGCCCTATTACATCTGTCCAACGTGACACGACGAAAGTATATAAGTTACCATGAAAAAACTATCAATTGTTTAAAATTTACTGTAAACGTATATTATTATTGGAAAATACTCAATTTTTTTCGTACGTAAATAGTAATTAAAAAATCGTATATTCCTTTTTTGAGTTGCGCTTTCGGGGCCCTTTTAGGCTGCGGGCCCTCGGCGACCGCCGACCAGCCGACCTGGCCAGTCCGGGCCTGGTTTCAATTATGTTTGTGCCTAGCTTAGGATTTAGATTACAAACATTTGAATATTAATAATAGTCCAGGTGCTACGCATCAGAAAACTGCAAATCGTGATAAGAATATACCGCTTGGTGAGTATGTACTTTATGATAATACAATGTATATTAGAGGGGGAGGCATCTCGCAAAGTCGTCGGAATTCAAGATGGCGGCTGTTATTCAAAATGGCGTCATTTTCTGAATATGCTTAATATAAATGTGCATTTCATGTCGATTTCGATGTTTTTAAAGTCAAGTTTTCGTTTTTAATACTATTCAACATTATTTAAAAGAGTGTATGAATTCGGTTTATCTGTATGTTTGTCTGTCTGTCCGCCTGTCCTTCCATGCTCTAGCTCGCTTAAATGTACTCAGATTGCCATGTATATTTTATATGTTTTATGAAGTTTATAATAACATGTTCGGAGTAAAAAGTAAAGTGTATAGCTTTTATAGTCCATTTACAGGGCACTCAAAGTATTTACGAATTGTCTGACCCCGCTCTTTTTTGCTTAAATTTACTCATATATCCGTGTAATTTATTTATGTGTTATCTGTATGTGTAATTTAAAGACGAGGTATACTGCAAAATGTTCTACATCGAAAATGAAGTGTCTAGCATTTATAGTTCGTTTACAGACACACTCAAAATAATCCCCTTACATTATGGTCCATTTGCTAAAATCCTCTTTAGTGTGTTTTAATGATGTTAAATTATTTGAAACATTTTGAAATTAACATACATCAGTGAAGTGTAGTACAAGATACTTACTGTACAATATGGTGAGCGTAGAATTTATAGTTCATTTACAAGCTCTAAAAAAAGAATACGTTTACAATTCTGTCTATAAACACAATGTTGTCTACGTGCTTTTAAATTATAGTATGCTATTTTAAACTTTACCAGGTAGGAACGAATTGCAAAATGTCATATGATTATTTTCTTTGTTTGGAATGCAACTTATAAAATGTGATGCTTTAATATATGAGGGGCTATTTCTTACGAACATTTTAAAGCCTCAACAGACTTTAAAGACATCTAATGACTACTACATTAACCCCTCCCTCCTGTTCTCTTTGATTTGGACTCGTTCCAGTAAGATGGGACGTATGATTGGTCTCCTCTGGGTGCGCGTGCCTGCTTATTTCTACTGTCGCTTTGCGACGTTTCCTAATCAGTTCGCCCAAGGGCGAGCTCAGTTACAAGACTTATTTTAATTTGCGATGTGAGATTCTTTTATATTTTACACTTTTAGCACTGATGATGGGACTTAAGAAGTCCCGAAACATGTATGCTTTTAGCATCTTTTAACATCTTTTATTTTATATTTGTGCTTTTGAACGTTGTTTATTTATTTAGTTATACATTAAAACGTTTTATCCTTACTTACGTACAGACATTGAGAGTTTTAAATGTCAAAGAATAGATTTGATTTGGGATAGATATATTATACTAGGCTTTAAAGGAGAAACTAGACAGAAGAGGGGTTCAAGGGGCGAGATTACAAGTGCAACCACATGTTAGATTACCTAAAAATCGACACCATTTCTTAAGAAATTCAAATAAAAAAGAAGAGTTTTTTAATATCCTTGGAACACTAGCACCATACAATAACACACAAGCTATGGTGGAGTTCTCCTGGAGTAACCACTCCAGGAGAAGAAGTTAAAGGCAGTCTTACTGCCGTAAGTTCCTTAATTGCAACGACTTGCCCTGGTCACGAAGAAGCAATATTGAAGAATAATACTGCATCTCAAAGACATGGTTGAAAAAGGACTGAAAAATAATATTGTACGCTCTGTAGACACTGATGTATTAGTTTTGGTGATTCCATATTTTTTTAATCCTTTCAAACAGATGCTTAGAAACTGTTCGGATTGCATTTGGAACAGAGAAGAAATACAGATTTATTCCTGTTCATACCATAGCTCCAGTGATTGGAAGAGAAAAGACAACGACTTAGGATTTAATGCTTTCACAGGATGCGACAGTAATATGGGTTTCACAGGAAAAACTAAAAAATCAAATTGGAAAACGCCCATTCTCTTTAAAGAAGGTACTGCTGCCTTTGCATACCTATCAAAACCACAAACTCCTATTCTTGAAACTATTTTAAATATTTTAGAAAAGTTCGTAGTATTGTTGTGCTGTTCATCAAGCAATATCATAAGTGTCAATAATGCAAGACAAGAATTGTTTCTGACAATTTTCCACCAACCATGGGTGCACTTCAAAAATATATTTTACGCAGTGCTTTCCAAGCTGGAGACATTTGGGGAAAAGTAGATCATCGGGAAATACATGCAATCTCTCCAAACAAATGTGAATGGTGCTTGGATAATTTATCATAGAAAATAGATGGTCGGAGTTGCCAGTGATTTTAGACTCTTGTGAAGATTTAATAAAGTGTATGTGTAAAATCTGTAAAGTTAAATGGGGCTGTAGAAAGGTTGGACTTTCTTGCATTATTGTGTATTTGCAAACAGGAATGTGAGAAATATCATGACACCGAGTGAAGTTTCTATATTCTACAGCTTTATATATAACATTCATTTTTTAATATGCTGTATAAGTAACCTATTAATAAAAGAGTATTTTTATTATATATTCATTCTTTTACATTTTCTACTGTAAATGATAAAAATACTTTAATAAATGTCCTATTTTCATTTTAGGTATATTTCTAGTATTAGAAAGATTATTTTTGAGTTATAAAATATGGATATTAACATAATAAATAGCCTTGTAAGATGCAGAGGAATAAACCTGCAAGAGATTTTAAATAATAGTCGCCATTTTGAATTCCTATAAATTTATATGATACCTCTCTTTCTTACATGCATTTTATTAATATAAGATAGATACTGACTATTCGGGATATCCTTATTACAAAGGTTTTATCCCACTTAGCACTTTCACTAATAACACTTGAATTATATGGTGATCGTTATAAGATTTATATGCAAATACGCATTTTCTTGTTTGGTGTGTCACAGTAAATAAGCGATAAATACTATGTACGCCTTATTATATAATAAGTAACTGGTAGCTCATTGTAGTATTAACATTGATGTATATAAATTTTAATGTGTTTTAAAGAGGATAACAACATTAAGAAACATTGCAAACGATTTGGCCACATACGCAATATTGTAATGTAATGTTTTTAGCGCCCTGTAAATGAACTATAAAAGCTATACAATTTACTTTTTACTCCGAACATGTTATTATAAACTTCATAAAACATATAAAATATACATGGTAATCTGAGTACATTTAAGCGAGCTAGAGCATGGAAGGACAGGCGGACAGACAGACAAACAGACAGATAAACCGAATTCATACACTCTTTTAAATAATGTTGAATAGTATTAAAAACAAAAACTTGACTTTAAAAACATCGAAATCGATATGAAATGCACATTTATATTAAGCATATTCAGAAAATGACACCATTTTGAATAACAGCCGCCATCTTGAATTCAGACGACTTTACGAGATGCCTCCCCCTCTGATATGCATTGTATTATCATAAAGTACATACTCACCAAGCGGTATATTCTTATCACGATTTGCAGTTTTCACCTTATTTTTGTCGCGTAGCACTCGGACTATAATGTGTAATTGGTAGACTATGGGATTGAATTACATTTTTTGGCTTTTTCTCTAAATCTGATTTTTAGAGCGAGCGTCAAGTATACCTGCCGCATAAAAATCTCAGAATCCTTGATTATTTCCACCGTTTATTTTTTATTTTAAATTTTATTTAATTTAATCAGGGCATTTTTCCGAGGAAATTATACAAAAATTTCTGTTTTGAAAAACCGGTGATAAAAGATTAAAAAAAAAAATGTGAAAGACGCTCGTCGCGAAGGGGTAAGTCTCCACAACTCCCCTTGCTTATGTCAAACATTTAGGCGTTTGATGCATTCGCATATTTAAAAATTTCTCCATAAATTCATATTTTTAATTTCTTTTAGTCTGATTACTCTACTTAAAGGATATCTCTTTTTCAGGGTTCTGTACTCTAAAAGTATAAACGGAATATTATAAGATCACTCCTGTGTCTGTCTATCCATCATAACCATTTAACTAGTAAACTGTGGAACATGAAAACTTGAAATTGGTTGAAATAATGAAGGATTTTAACCCACATATTTATAGAATATTAACTATTCACAAATAAATTTGGGGAAATATAGAGAGGCTAATTAATTTACTTAAAATACTCGTAGTAGAGGAGTATTGTGTGAAATCTTTCCTAATCCAAATTCAAAAATGCATTTCTTTTAATTGTAGATAATGTATTTTCAAAGTTACTATTTAAAATGTAATGCGAAAATTTTAATTCCTTCCGAATAAGGTGAAATTATGGGGAAAAAAATTGGGGTTGTAGAAGTTAATGTAAATTTGACTGAAAAACTACAGCGATTATCCTAAGTCAAATAATTTTTGAGAAAATTACTTTTACTTACCCATCATACGTAGTATAGGGTAAGTCTTGCAATCGTTTTGAAAATCGAAAAAATTTTTTTTGATGGATTTACACGTATCGGACACTGGAGATTCCGAAAAACATATTTTTAGAAAAAAAGATTTTCCGTCCGTCTGTCTGTCTGTAAACGCTCTATCTCCCGATCAAATTGAGATAGAGACTTGAAATTTTGTATGTACTTAGTATGTAAGAATGGGACGAAGCCTACTTAATATCAGCAATCTCGATTATCCGGAACTTTTTTTTTCGGACTCTCGAAAAATTCATTCTGATGAAAGGTATATAAAAATTTTCTAAATTTTTTATTTTAAGGAGTGATCTTTAAATGCAATAAAATAACATACATTTTGGATAAAGAACGAAGTCAATCGAATTATTAGTTGCCGAGATATCTGTAATCCTGTTTTTTACATTCTTCGATTTTTCGTGACCCTGTATTTCATTCAAATTTCAATTCAAAGATATATTTTAATTGGAAATGAGACGCTTAATTCGATGCAATAAACTGTTAGTTAATAAGATTATTATTTTTGGAGTTATAAGGATGTTTCTTTTTCGCAATTCAGTACTACTAGAGTAGTTTGGCGTGTTGTATAATTTGTCGAAATAGATTCATCAGCAACTCATTAATAGAGCATTACTATGCATAATAAAAATATTTAAATGCACGTTTAAATTTTGTTTCGGAATTGCAATGCATTTTATAAATAGTTTACAAATGTATTATTTTCATATATTATATAAGCATATATATGATAGGTAAGTATCACGATGGCCCCCAACGACTAGTTTACATTACACACACACACATTTCGGTTTGCGGGCGTTCAGAAAAGGAGTTGAGCGACACTAGAGGTATCTATTGTCGCTGAAACACAAAAGGATTGTTAAAAACGATTTCCTAAAAAAAAAAGAAAAAAAAATCAATAACAGATATTAACTCTTAAAAACTCGGACGGTTTGGACATACAGTCGGCGTATTCTTACGTACTACCGGTTTTCATTGATATGTTTGTGAATGCAAATGCAGTAAATAATCCATACATTTATTGTACGGAACCCATTTTGCACGACTTATACTCGCAATTGGCCGATTATTTGTTTTCTTAGTTGTCAAAATATTTATGAAAAATATACTCGGTTTAAAGTGAAGTGCTAAAATTCTACTCCCAGCTCATCACTTTTTAACATGAAAAAAATGTTAAATTATGCATGTATTTAAAAAGTATATTGACAAAAGAAAAAGAGAGATATTCTTTAAACTAATGTTTCTCAATCTTTTTTACTTCACGGTGTGCTTAAACCCAGAATTAAACTTGTGCGATATACTAAGATTATGATAATGAGAAAAAGTAAGGATTACGTATCATGGCACAAAATAGAAATGTAGATTATATTTTATTAGCTCACAGGGCTTTCAAAGCCTAAGAGCTTATGTGCCCGCCCTTTCTGCATGTATGTAAGTGCGTACGCACGTAACGTGATAAAATTATAAAAGTATCCGATCCATGATAAAAATATCCAATTTACATGAAAGTTTAAATATAGGTTTATTATGATAAGACGCTTCCCTGATTAGTTTTGAGAGTTCATTCGATAAGTATAAGAAGGGGAACGGGGGCTATTGCCCCTCCCCTTAATTTATATAAATGGGTTTTTCATGCAGAATTAATAGATTTCGTTGAAATCTTAGATGTAGGATCATCCTAATGAGGTGCCTCCGTGATTAGTATTGGGTGTTCATTGGATAAGTTTAAAGAGGGGGAATGGGGGTTTTAATTTAGGTTTTTCACGCAAAATTTACCGATTTGCTTCAAATTTTGTATATAGGTTTATTCTGAAAAGGCACTTCCCTGATTTGTTTTTGGAATTCACTGGATAACTATAAAGGGAGGATAGGGGAAACTATCCCTCATAATTTATGTAAATGGTTTTTCATGCAGAATTAACCGATTTGTTTCAATTTTTGGATTCAGGTTCATAGTAATAAGAAGCTTCGCTAAGTTAGCTAAATAGAGTTTTATGCAGAGTTATCGGATTTGCTTGAAATTTTGGATGTAGGTTCTGTCTGAGAAGTTGAATTTCTGAACAGTTTTGGAGGTTTAATGGTTAATTATAAAGGAGGGAACGGGGGACAACGTTTCTTAAATTACATAAATGAGATTTTATGCAGAATTATTCGACTTGCTTCGAATTTTTGATACTGGTTTATTATATGATAAGGCGTATCCCTGATTAGTTTTGGGGCATCAATGATTAAGCATAAAGAAAGGAAATGTGGGGGGGGGGTACTTCCTTCCTCATTTTTTTTCGAAAGGCATTGTTATATATGGCTGTAATATACAATTAGTCTGCATAGCCTGTGAGCTCTATGCCATCAGTTTGACTGGGCATCATTCTTTTTATTTATTTAGTATCACAAACAAAAAGGATCCTCCAAGTCGAAAAAAGACAAAATGATTTATCATAAACAAAATTCTTGCAGTTAAATTTTTTTTAACTTCATTTATTATTTTTATAACCTCTTGTGGGTCAAATATCTCATCTATTCTTAATCATGATTTACACCAGAAATTTTTAGTTAAGTTTTACTTTTTTAACATTGGTGGAACACAATTAAAAAGTTGCTTTTCTTTATTTTCAAATATTTTTTTTCGAGAGTTGCTATGTGAATTCAACATTTCAAAAACGTAACTGCTTGCCTTTGAAAGGGCTAACATTTATAAGCAGATGCTACAACAGTTTAAGCACAAGGACTTATAAACTAATTGTTGACTATTTTTGGTGGCATTCAACATACCACCATTAGTGCAAAAAAAATGATGGAATTTCGCTTACATGCATGATAGAAAAGTGGATTAGAGGGAAAGTATATTGGCCAATTAAGTTGCAGGAAATTACAGGGACCAGTTAATAGCAAAATGTACATTGAAAGAAAGTCGCAAAAGATTAACATTGCGTCTACACTTCCTATCAGTTAACCGCGCACTCCACATTGCGATGCAGGATTCCATTAATTCAACTGCGTATAACTTTGTTGGCAGCATAGTTATAATGAAATACAGTAGAGCGCTGATTATCCTGATTGGTCAGGAACGAAACCAATCTGGTTGATAAAAAATCCGAATAATTAGACTTACGTAAACACGTATAAAAATTCATATTATAACGATATAAAATCATTCAACCGAATTATATTACTGATAATATAATTGGATCACTTTAAAAGTGGCTATGGTAATGTTTTTTAAGTTACGTCCTTTTACATTTTCCTCAGGCTTAGAACTGACGAGTAGTGCATCTGAATATATTAGCATATTACAAATAATGTGTTTAAAAGTTATTTTTTAAACATTTTTTAAACGTTTCTACGTAAACGGTACAATGTTATACATAGAAATATACATGGAAATTGTTACATGTATATATACATATACTTTATGAACAAACGTGAGAGGAGAAAGGGTGTGTGTGTGTGCGGGGTTGGGGGGGGGGGTCCCTCTTTCCTAAGACACCAAGAGACAAAGAATATATTTTTTAAATACCTTTCAGAGAATCTGAAGACAAAGAGGGATTTTTGTGGAAAAAAAAATACGTGTGGCACTTTCACGCATTAGAAGTGAAACTTCTTACATTATAGATTTAGTTGACTTTATGCACTGCTTTTTTAGGGGCGTTCGTAATTATGTAAATACGTAGCGCCTATAGTTGTCGTTCAGTCCGTCCGTCCGTTTGTCCGCATATAACAACGCAAAAATTACCCAACCGAATCGTTTGAAATTTAAAATATATAATTATTACATAATTTTGTCGAGACTTTTCAAATTTTATGAAAATCGGATGCATAGATCAATTACAGGGACATTCAAGAGTATTCCGTTATATTGCAGCCAATGGGGAAAAATGTTTCAAATGCATTTCAAGGATGTTACACTCATTCGAACATAATAAATTTGATATGCATCTATCAAGTACATATAATATACATTTTGCATAATCTGTGATGCAAAGAACATTTGTTATTGATTTACAAGGCCACGCAAAAGTATTTCATTACATAATGGTATAGGGAGAACGTTGTTTGGTGCGCATTTTAATTGTAATTAACTATTTACAATTTCATGAGATTGATATATGAGAGTGATATCTTTAAAACTTCGTTATCATACGAACGCACCTCATTTGCTACGCTTCACGTGCAATTTCCAACTTGTTCTTTTTTGCATTTGTTTGGCGATTTTATTGTTTCAGGTGATATCCAGCCGAATTTACCCTTACAGCGCCTATAGAAGTTTCACTTCAAAAATTTTGGAGAAGATGGGGAAAAAAGTCTGATCCTTGATCGATCCTGTTAATCGACATCCGGATGATCGGCACCGTACTGATTACACATAATACCTGTACAAAAGTTAATGAGGAATCGAACTGCGATATTTATTTTTGTAAAAAATTCATTTTGTTAATGAAAAATAAAAGCATGTTTTTTAAAAAATATCGTCATTTGAAAATTTATGAAAAACTTATGTCATTGAGAATTTGCCTAATTCACAAATTACTAACATTAAAAATCAAAAAATACTTTTAAGAATAAAGTATTTAAGAGTCATTTTATAAGTGAAAAAATATTGACACTTGCAGTCTTACAAGCAATCTTTCAATGTAATAATAAAAGAATGTATAATTTTCCGAAAAACCTATTAGTTGAAGGTCATTCGATTTTTCAAAAAATGTTTTACGGCCGTATTTTTTCATAATTGATTAAAAAGCTGTTCATGAATGAAACTTGTTTAAAAATTGAAAATTAATTCAAAAGAGAAATTATTGAATGTGCAGTAGGGAAGAAAACAAAATGGGGGCAAGCAATAATAAAAAAGAGTGGTGTAAAAAAAGGGGGGGGGGGGCAAGAAAAAGTTTTAAAAAAGAGCACTTCTAACCCTGTATATTATTCTATTTTTAAAATATTTCTTTTCTTTTGTAAAAATATTATGATTTGTTTTAAAATGTGTATATAAAAAGGATATGTGTAATGTATTATTATATTCAGTGTATGTTTATCTTATACTATAATGCGAGCAAAAATTGTGTGTGTGTGTGTGGGTAAATTTTATCTCAAAAACGGCTCTAACGATTTTCGCAAAAATTTGGATTTTACCATTTTCGGGCACGAGAAGACCATTGGGCTAGGTCCCATGTTCGGGAAAATTCGATTACTGGGTCATTTTGGGTCATAATGGGTCAGGGTAAAGCTATTTATATCTATAGAACGGCTGGATCGATTTTAAGAAATTTTGTACCCAATCGTTTTTTGGTACGAGAAAACTATTGGGCTGGGTCACATGTTCGAAAAATTTCGATTAGTGGGTCATTTTTGGGTCATTATGGGTCAAGCCATTTTTATCTAAAAAACGGCTCTAACGATTTCGACCAAATTTTATATTGTATCGTTTTGGATTACAAGAAGACCATTGGGTTAGGTAACATGTTCGAGAAAATTCGGTTAGTGGGTCATTTTAGGGGTCATTGTGGGTCATGCTATTTTTATCTAGAGATTTTCTCACGCAATTTTGACTAAAAATTGCATTCTATGGTTTTCAGACACGAGATAAACATTGGGCTAGGTTACATGTTCGAAAAAAATTTTAATGCGTCATATTGGGTCATTAAGGGTCTGGGTCAAGCTATTTATATTTAAAGAACCGCAGAATCAATTTCATCGAAATTTTGCCTGTAATAGTTTTTTGACACCAGAAAGCTAATGGGCTAAATCACACGATCGAGAGATTTCAATTATAAGAGTCATTTGTGGGTCATGATGGGTCATAATGGGTCATGGTCAAGCTATAGCTAAAAAACAGGTGGATCGATTTTAGCAAAATTTTGTATACAACATTTTTTTGGCATGAGAAAACTATTGGGCTAGGTCTCAGTTCGAGAAATTTCGATTACTGGGTCATTTTGGGTCATAAAAGGTCTCGGTCAAGCTATTTATATCTAAAGTAAGACAGTATCAAATTTAATGAAATTTTCTATGTAAGTTTTTTGACACGAGAAATTTAATGGGCTATCTCACATGTTTGAGAGATTTCGGTTATAAGAGTTATTTATGGGTCATGATGGGTCATAACGGGTTATGTCAAGCTTTATCTAAAGAACATGTGGATCAGTTTTAACGAAATTTTGTACATAACATTTTTTGGCACGAAAAAATCATTGGGCTAGGTCACATGATCGAGAAATTTCGATTAATGGGTCATTTTGGGTCATAAAGGGTCTGGGTCAAGTTATTTATATTTAAAGAACGGCAGGATCGAGTTTAACGAAATTTTGAGTGTAACAATATTTATACACGAGAAAACTAATGGGCTAAGTCACATGTTCGAGAGATTTCGATTATAAGGGTCATTTGTGGGTCATGATGGGTCATGGTCAAGCTATATCTAAAGAACGGGTGAATCGATTTTAACGAAATTTTGTATACAGCATATTTTTGGAACGAGAAAATCATTGGGGTATGTCACATGTTCAAGAAATTTCGATCAGTGGGTCACTTTTGGGTTATTCTAATTTTATCTAGACAATGTCTCGCGCAAATTTGACTAAATTTTATATTCTATCGTTTTCGGACACAAGAAAATCATTGGGTTAGGTCAGATGTTTGAGAAAACTCGATTAATGAGTCATTTTGGGTCATAATGTGTCAAGGTCAAACTATTTATACCTAAAACTTGGCTCAATCGATTTTATCTAAATTTTGTATTTAACGTTTTTCGGCACGCAAAAATTAATGAACTAAGTCACATTTTCGAGAGATTTCGATATAAGGGTCATTTGTGGGTCATGCTAATTTTATCTAGAAAATTGTTTTCACCATTTTGAGTATATTTTCTATTATATCGTTTTCGGGCAAAAAAACCCATTGAGATAGGACACATGCACGTAACTATTCAATTAGTGGGTCGTTTTAGGTCTTAATGGGTTCGGGTCATTCTAATTATATATAACAACGACTCAGTCAATTTTACCTAAATTTTGCAACGGAACGTCTTTTGTCACGAGAAGACTATTGGGCTGAGTTGCATATTAAACAAAATTATATTAGTGGGTCATATCGCTTCATTGCTGAAAGCTGTCAAGCTAATTTTACTTAAGAAATGGCTTAAACGATTTTGATTCATTTTATACTCTATTGTTTTTGATTACCTGAAGACCATTGAGCTAAGTCACATGTTTGATCACATGTGATTAGTGGATCATTTGGGTAATAAGGGTCAGGATCACGAGACTATGGCAAAAGCCAATAAGTTGGCGATATTTGACAAAATACTGGCGAAATTTGGCCGAAAAGTCGACTATTAAGGTTACGAAACCAAAACACATATTTGGCGCCAAATGAAAGAATGTGTCCAAATTTAGTTATATCTGGCAAAAAATATTGTCTTTCAGAATGTGAAGAAATTTCTTATACATTCTTAATAGTCTTCAAGATGCATAGTTAAACTAATCAGAGTCGAGCTAAAAAAGTGATTTGGATTGATGTCCTTTCGTTGTAAATTTTAAAATAAAGTAAAATTTATGAACATGTGCATGCAAACATAGTTTTCTTATTGATTGTTTTTGTAAATAATACTATTATTAATAACATGTTTTACAGTAATGATACTATATCGAGTTGAACACAAAGTTAATTTTGACCGAGCTGAGCTCGGTCACCCCTGCTAGTTATAATTAGTTAATTAAGTTTTGATGTAATATAAATATTTGTAATATTTAAAATGAATACGTGGCATTTGAACATTCTTAAAAAAGCGAGTGAGAGCAATTTCAGTGGAACCTTACGACTACAGTAAGGTAAATGTGGGGGAATAGGTCAAAACGTTTTTGACACACCGATAACCTAAAAGTCATTTTCACATGTGTAATTGGTTAAATTCTCAAAAGCAACACGGGTGAGTGAGTAAAAATAAAATGTTTCTCTACGTCAATTCCAGAACACAAAGCACTGAAGCAACAGAAGTCGCGAGTTATGTAATGATTCGCTCATTTGAGAAGTATCGAATCAATGTAATTAATGTAAAACACTGCCGGTGAGAATGTTCGCTTATACCTGTACATTTTATAATAATAACCCACTAGCTCCGATAGACAAAAGGATATATATATATATGTGTGTGTGTGTAAAGAATCATCATGCACAGCCGTAGTGATTCCGGGTAACAGAAGACGGCACTAGCAGAAAATAGCTGCATCTCTGTTTGCCAAATGACTCTCCGTCGCATTGACAACAGCTGAAATCGTTCCAGCACCTCGATTTAACAACTGCATCCCACCCTTCATCTCTGTCATACAAGGAAGAGGTTGCTTTCTTAGAAACTTCGGCTAAAACAAAACGGAGAACTTTTTTTCCTTTTAGTTTGTGCATCGACTGTTGGCAACATAATGTGCAACAGAAGTGTGCATCGCGTTTAAAGCGATGGACGGAGATAGCAAAACGTTATTCTTATATCTCCCAAAAATGCAAGTTTTTCAAATTCGTACAACATCAGCATGTATATGCAATTAAAAAAAAAAAAAAAAAAAAAAAAAAAAAAAGCTTAATTCAAACTTTGCGTATCCAACTACTTTCGGAGAGAACTTTGTTTTTATATAAAAGCGAGACTTCTGTAGTGCCACTACATTGTAGAATAGATTCAAATCTCTTAACATCTACGATAATTGCATATTCTGTGTATTCTTAAATATTAAAAATTCTATTACTCAAAACATGCATAAAGATAGCTATAAAATGAGGGGCTACAAACATAGTAAACTAAATCTATTTTGCGAAGGGAAAAAAAAAAGGATAGTAGAGAAATATGAGATGGGAATTTTAACATATAAAATAATTGCATATTCTGTGTATTCTAAAAGGAGAAAAAAAATATGAGATAGAGATCTTAACATATAAAATAGTTGCATATTCTGTGTATTCTAAAAGGAGAAAAAAAAAATATGAGATAGAGATCTTAACATATAAAATAAATGCATAGTCTGTATATTCTTAAATATAAAAAATTTCGTTACTCAAAAAATGCATAAAGATAGCGATAGAATGAGGAGCTCGCAACCGTAGTAAAAAGTCCATTTTGAAAAAAAAAAAAAAAAAAAGTTCAATGTGGATTCTGCCATTGCAGAATTCAATTTCGCCTCCGATTAGAAAAAAAATAAAATCGATAGAGGTTTTTTAGACGGGCGACCCCGTTTAGAATGGCGTTTAGAATGAACTAACTTCATTTTTGTTGTGTTTATAAATATAATAGCAAACAGAACGGCGTGAAATACCCAGTTGATTAGCAATTTCTCTCTGAGACACTGGAATTGCGGAATAATAAAGAGATACAATTCGACGTGTTACTTCTTCATTGACTAGATTAATCAAAAACGGATTTTTTCTTTAGTTTAAACGCTTTTTTATAGACTCTGTGAAAAGGGAAATGCATTTTAACAATAAAACGAGTGGAATTCCGTCAAATTCGACGAATGAAATGTTTAAAAGACCCGATCGATTTGGTTAAAAAAAAAAAAAAAAGCAAAAGTAATTACATTATCGAATCAATATATAATAAATATATTTCCAAACTTAATGCCAAGTTTGCCAGTTACAATGTTTGCACATCTTCAGTTAAAATTGTAATCTGAGTTCCGGCGAAATCCAGAAATTTTATTTTATATGCACTCACAGAAAAATAGTTTTATTTTAAAAAAAACTAATTTCATTTTTACTGTGACATTATTTTAACTAACTGAAGTCATCTGAAAATAAAATCTCAATCTCAGTGTCCATAATGAAAAGAAATATTGAAATGTAATATCGTTATGAGTAAAAATGCGATGTTTTAAATAGTGACGTCATTTTCTCTTCAAATGTTTTTTAAAAGTTACTGTTATTAGTAATAGGAAAAAGGCATCCGTAATAATATTGTAATTCCCATTTATCTGGTTGCTGAATGACATCATTCTCCTCATTTGAAATTTTTCTTATTTTGCTTTAAACATTATTTTTTATCATAAATTTTTTTCTGTTATTTTATTTACATTATTAATATTATTTCTCAGTAAATATATATATTTTTTACCTCAATTCTCTTTCAAGTGCATAATTATACTCAATCATTTTTGAAAATAAATTTTTATTATCGAGAGAAAAGCTAAACTGTGTTGCCACCATTTTGAAGAAATATCGTAAAAAGCATTTAAAATTAAAAATAAATTATAAAAATGGAAATAAATTAAAAAATAGCTAAAATGGGCACAACTACAAATAAATAGCTTTCATTTAAAAAAATAATTATCAAAATCGGTTCAGTAGAATGAGTGAGTGAGTGAGTGAGTGAGTGAGCGAGCGAGCGACCGACCGTCCGTCCGTCCGTTTAGAAGGTATATAAAATCTATTTTAACCACTCTCACAGTAAACCAAGTCTGTAAAAAGATGACATATATGTGAAAACAGACGTGGTTCATTGTGGGAGTGAATAAAATAGATTTTATGCACATTCTAAACGGACTCTCTCTCTCCTCTCACCCCCCCTCTCTCTCTATTATTATTATTATTATTTTTTTTTTTTTAATATTTTTTCAGGAGTCTTTTGAGTCATGTTCAAGGGATTGGAAAAAATACGCATATTAAGCGGGGTCACGTCTTAACATTCAGCTTCTTAACCGGGTTCGACTATATTTGGAGAAAAAAAAAATAATTATATGGCGTTTCTTGAGTGACTTATTATAGAGTAATTTTGGCATATAAACCACGGCTCAAACTATTCTGTTTCCTACCAAAAAGTTTATTTAAGAAATTGTAAGTTTTTCCTGCTTGGAACTTATTTGATTGTATTTATTAAAAAAAATTTCCCGTACAATACAGACTTGTTTGAAAAAAAAATAGAGAAAAAAAAATTCACATGGAATGTGTTTTTTTTTCATCAGAATGCCTTGAGATTTCTGTTTCTTACTAGAAATTTTATTTAAGAAAACGTAACTTATTCCTACTTAGTTTTTATTTTATTTTATTTATTAAATAAATTTCGCCGGCTTGAAACAGACTTATTTGAGCCGCGGCTTATATTGCAACGAATGGAATTTTAAAACTGAGTGAATGTTGTTAAATATTAAATGTCATAATGTTCATGACTTTTAAAGCGTCAGGAATACGTTATGACTTTTAACCAAAAGAAAACTTTAACGCAATAATAAATAATTTAATATTAGAAATTTCATTTTTATTAACTTCAATATTTTTAAATAAGAAATTTTATATTTTTCGCTATACGTATTTGTAAATTAAATTTTTTTGGCCATTATTTGTCATATTATCAATAGATATGTAAAAGCGGTAATTTTGAGGGACCACTGATACGATTAAAGTAACAGTGCAAATAATATATTATGCGAAGATTTTTTCCTGAAGCCTCATAGGAGACCGTCAACAAATTAAAAAATAACGAATATCGCTTGCATAACTTTGTCAAAACAAATGTAGTAAAAGCGTTCAAACTGTAGATTATGATTAAGTGGCTTATTGTAATGAACTGTGTTCATTTTTATGTGGATAGCATGTATACTCATAGAGAAATTAAGATTTTATAAAAAAACATACCCAAATTTTGCCAAGTTTTTTGCTTATAATTTGCAGAGTACTTAATATAAAAAAAAAATGTTCCTTTGAGAAAATAATAAAGAGAAAATAATAAAAAGGAATAAAATTTCTATCAAAAATGAGCAGTTTTTTAAAATGTTTCACTGCGCATGCGTGAATGCAATCAAAATATAAGTTGCATAATGTGTTTACTAAATGTATAGAGCAATTTTTGTAAGAATCTCAAAAACATGGCTTGAAAGTTCTGAAAATTATTTTCGATAGAATAAGCTCAAAATCCATTGTTTCCAAAATGAAGCAAAAAGATGAGGAGCTGTATCCATATATCCATTGATTAGTGCTAATATAGAATACATAATATTACGCATACTACTATATTTTATACAGCCCCTCATTTTTTTGCTTTATTTTGGAACAAGGGAATTTGAACTTATTATATGGATGATAATTATCAGAAAATTTCATCTATGTTTTTGAGATTTACAAAAATTGCTCTATACATTTAGCTAACACATTATTCAAATTATATTTTGATTTTATTCACGCATGCACCGTGAAACATTATTTAGAAAACCTGCTCATTTTTCACACAAATTTTTTATTGTTTTATTCTGATTGCAGGGTATTGTGGAATATTGTTTGTCAAATTTTCTGACAAAGAACATTTTTCTATATTAAGAATTCTGCAAATTATAAGCAAAAAACTTGGCAAAATTCGAGACTGTTTTTATAAAAACATTAATTTCTCTACGAGTATGCATGTTATCCATATAAAAATAAACACAGTTTTTTACAATCAGCCCCTTAATTATAATCTACAGTTTGAAAACTTTTGCTACATAAATTTTGACAGGGTTATCCAAAAAATTTCGTTCTTTTTCAATTTATTGACGGTCTCCTATGGGGTTTCGGGAAAAAATCTTTACGATAATATATGGCCTGTACTATTGTATTTACACATTTGGAGTTTCAGGGTAATTCCGCTTGTATTTTTTTAGATATTTAACAAAATATATATGGCCATTAATGGCCGGACACTTTCAATTTTGGATATTTATTCGAAAATTTAAAAATATATCGTATTCTTCTGGATCTGCAGGATTACAAAGATTATGTTTGACCTTATATTTATCAATCTCCATTTCATAAGGATATATGTGCTATTCTTACTTTTTAAGTTATTATTAAAATTTTGAAATAGAATTGCGACCTAAATTTTGAACAAAAATATTAATGTGGGTACTCCTTTTGATTCAGAATTTTAAGCTCTACAACATTTGTATTGACAATGTTTTTGATAGAGTTAGCTGTTTTGAAATATTCTGAAGGCAACTTCTTCTCTCCTGGTTTCAGATTCTTGATTAGTGATTAAGACAAAATTTTATAATAGAATTGTGACCTTAATGTTGAACAAAAATACTAATGTGAGTACTCATTTTATTCAGAATTTTAAGCATTACAACATTTGTATTGACAATGTTTTTGATATTGTTAGTTGTTTTGAGATATTGTTAAGGTAATTAAAAAAAAAAAAAACATGTATTTCAACTATAAATATTTACATATTTCCAAACGCTCACCAAGTACGAAGGTAAAACATTGCACACTCATCCTACACCTAAACTGAAGGGATTATAGCAATTTCCAGTTTTCCCCTAAATATTTCTGAGTTCAACTTTCTGACCAGGGGATTAAACTTTGAAATAGAATTGCGATTTTAACATTCAGCAAAAGTATTAAGTGTAAGTACTTATTTTATTCAAAAATTGAAGCTCTACAACTTTTATATTGATAATGCTTTTGATAGAATTAGTGATTTTAAGATAGTGTTATGGCATTAAAACTTTTATTATTATTATTATTATTATTATTATTATTATCTGTGCATATTTCCTAACACTCGCCTAGTACGCAGGTAAAAATATAGCATATTCATTCTAGACATAAACTGAAGGGATTAAAACAATTTTCGGCTTTCCCCTAAATTAATTTCGAATTCAACCCATTAACCACTGAGCTAATATTGCTATTATGTGATAAACACATTACTGCATATAAATGGCTCTCTTCCTATACTGTTCAAAATATCGATAATATCAATCCATTTGAATAATAGGTTGAAGGGGGGGGGGGGTAAAGAATTATGTTTCGATGATTTCATGCAATCAGAGTTGCCATTGACAAGTATTCTTTATTTTTATTTTGCACCACTTCTCAAAACAAAAACTTATACACTTTTAACAACAATTTTAATTATATTAAAAAATTTCATAGATAATTAATTTGATATTAGTCGTTGAGGTTTAATATAAGTAATACTACACAGCCATGCTAATAAGCAGTGCATAGCATTTACAGGGACACACAAAATGTTTCAAATGGTATAATTCTTTCCGAAGTATTGTATATGTATCCGATGATGGCTGATGGATGGATGAAATGCATTTTAATTATGATATACGCTTTTAAGTTTCACTAAATATATGCATATTATATGGTGGATATAAATGCTATAGTTGATATACAGGGCTACACAAAAGAGCTCGCAAACGTTATTAAATATGAACGTAAATTACTTAAAGATGGTTTTTAACGCTTAACTGCATTCAGTTTATTAAGAAATGTTTGTAGAATATAGATAAAATGATATATGGTCATGCAAAGAATTGGATACATGGACGCCTATGAATGATAATTTCTGAGAATGTGATTTCAGTAGTTCCAAGAGTGTTTTAGTTTAAAACAAATTTTAACTAAGTTCTGGCGTGCAATAAAGGTACTAGGTATACTACAGGACTCAATAAAAGTATTCAAATATGTTTCCATCTATTAGTATATAAATTGCTGAAAGAGAAATTTCAACCTGCTAGGCTTTTTCTTGCTAAATTAAATTTTCCCTTATACAGTTTATATATCTACGGACAAATAAAATACAGGGCTGTTCAAACTATTAAAATATGTATTTGACTATAGACAGTAACTTTGTTTCCCTAAATAACGAAGTTTTGTTAAAGATTTCAGTACGTGTAGGAAAGTGTTTCATAATCTATGTTTAACGCATGATTTTTCTTACTTGTTTTTTATGTTTTAGGTTTAGAGAGATCTTGAAGGATTTTAAGGATCACAATGTTTGGGATATAACAGAATATAATGTATTCAAGCATTCGCCGTATTTGAAAAGAGCACTTTGGTAAGTTTTCCTTTTTGTTGAATTTACTAATGGAATACTAATCTATTTTTAAAAAATCCAACCTATTGTGCGGTACTTGTAATTGTATTGCGCTATAGATTAGGCAGATTTGTGGGGGCGAACTAAATCATGATCTAATTTTTAGCTAGTACTTATGTGCTTTTCAAATGTTATTAAGAATTTATTAATGGGGAGGAAAAAGCTTTTTTTATCGTACCCTTTCAAACGTTATTAAAAATGCATTAATAGGGAGGGAAAAGCTTCTTTTATCATATTCTTTCAAAAATGCATTAATGGGGAGCAAAAAAGCATTTATCGTATCCTTTCAAACACTTAAAATGATTTAGCTCTATCGCATATTTTTAAGGTTTCAATGAAGGTGTTACTTTCTGAAATTTAAAATATAATTGCATTATTTTATTTACCATTTACTATTTCTTAAAAAAAAAAATAATAATTTTTTTACACGTACGTATTTATGAATGCTCTTATTTTATTTTAACAGGATCACAATTGTAGGATCTGCTTGCCTCGTAGCTTTTCTTCTTACTAAGCTGCAATGAAAAATGAACCATTATTGCCTTTTTTTTTTTTTAAATCAAAATACAGATTTACTTTGCTTTTTTAATAACTGTGATATTGTAATCAGCAATTCTTGAATCATGTACATAATACTTTTTAGATGTTTTTATACTGTTTAAAAAATTTGTATTTTGTGCTAAATAAAAATTTCTTGAACAAATCCTCCTTTGGGTTATTGCATAGCTGCCAACTTTTACGCATTTTTGCTACCACTAATATTGTACAGAGATTTCCCATTTGTTTAATCATAAGATTTCGACGATTAAACAAAACAATATTTACTATAAAATTTTTGTGGCTGGAAAAATGCGTAAAAGTTGACAGATGTGGTTATTGCTTAAATAATCATTCCTTTCATTATATAATCCTCTCAAGCATCCTGCCGAAAACCTGAAAACTAGTTCGAAATCGGATAAAATAATTTCTATCGATCTAAAATTCTAATTCGAAGAAAGTTAGTTCACATTTTTATGCAATTATGTAAAAATAGCCTACAAATATAAATCTAATATCAATAATTTTATTTTTTACTTTCTAGCAGGCTTCGCCCTCTACGCTTCACTGTTCTGTTACACCAAATGAGCCTTCAATCAAACGAAATATATCGATGAATTTGTGTATTAAAACAATAAGGATCTTTACTTTAAAATATCCTTCTGAATTGCTGAAAATGATTCGAACGACATTGCTCTATTACATTTTCTAAAGTATCAAACAAAATTTGGATTGTTAAGGAACGAAAGATCGATGAGCTATATTCTAAAACAATTCCTAAAAAATTATCTAACACAATACAAATCTAGTAAAAATCCGCCTAGTAGAACTTTATAATCTTATTCACCTGATTATTATAAAACTTTTATTCATAATTCTATAACTAAGCAACGTAGTTATGAATTGAAATTAACGCGAACAATATGAAATTAACTAAACCCGTCTTAGGAAAACTATCCAACTAGTAGTGCAAGTCCTATCAAAATCTATGCGGCAGAACTCAAGTTATAAGCGACCGGAACAAAATCAGCATTTTCATTATACAGTAGACTCCCTCAAATCCGCAGAGGTTGTGCGGATTTTAGAATTTTGCAGGTTTCTGGTCATTGCTTTGTTTACATTTTTTAAACAATAATTTGAGTGCAATTAATAGTGCAATCCGAACTATAATGAATGCTTACAATATAATAAAATAATAAACTAAAATAATAAAAATTTAGATAGTCTTTAAAATGATAAAAGTACTGATAGGAAAGGTCAAATTAATAATAGTGTATGATTAATTCATTATAAAGCTTAGATGTGTTTTTCCAAAATTATTCAACAAAACTTGCCTCATAAAAGTGCATTAATTCTCATCAAAATCATAAAATAAGGATTTTTTTTTTTCAAGTTTAGCCAGGCTTAATAAATAAAAAATCTAGATTAATGCATAAATCAATTTGGTAAGAAGATTGTGATTACCAGTGATATCAGCAATATCTTGAATTTTTTCCAAAAAAATTATTCTTCCTTCATGAAAAAAACATTAATAGAGTATTATTAAGAAAATTACAAAATAATTACAAAATAAAAAATATATGGAATT
Organism: Maratus speculifer; assembly: GCA_964019185.1. Classification (NCBI taxonomy): domain Eukaryota; kingdom Metazoa; phylum Arthropoda; class Arachnida; order Araneae; family Salticidae; genus Maratus; species Maratus speculifer. The sequence goes on from OZ025298.1 coordinate 253,448,103, forward strand.
GATGCAAAACTAAAAAAATCAAATTTTTTCACAATATCTGAACTAAAAGTTTCATTGTTTACATCCATAAAATATGTGCGGATTTTAGAGAGTTGCGGATTTCTGGTTTGCGGATTTGAGGGAGTCTGCTGTATAATATTTACCCAGTACCTACCATATATATATATATATATATATATATATATATATATATATATATATACAGGGTGTCCCTAAACAAATGGTATTCACGCTAGGGGGTGATAGAACACATCAAGACGAGTAATAGTAAATAGGAAACCAAAGGTCCCAAACAAAAGTATACGGTATCCAAAGGAGATAGCCGCCATTAAAGTTTGGGGTCCAAAATTTCAAATACACATAAAAAACGGAAAAATTGGTCGATTGATTTGCGGTTTTCACTAAAATTATTCTTTATGTTGGTATTTTGTTGAAAATAAATTATAAAGATAAATTTCGAAAAATGTCGATAGACGGCACTTTAGACTTTGAAGTAATGAAAAACTATATTTTGCCGTGATTTTTTGCATCTCATTAAATGGTTTAGTAAGCTTAGACTTAAACTTAAATTTTGAGCTCAAAATCTGAATAGTTGGAAGCGGTTAAGTAGCACAAACTTAACTGTGTTCAGAGGATTTAAATTTCAAATGATTATAAAATACGGAAAAATTGGTCGATTGGTTTGCGGTTTTCACTAAAACTATTCTTTATGTCGGTATTTTATTGAAAATGAATCATAAAGATAAATTTCAAAAAATGCCGATAGAGGGTGTTTTAGACTTTGGATTAACGAAATAATCCATCCTAATACTATTTTTGCCGTTATTTTTTGCATCTCATTAAATGGTTTCGTAGGCTTAGATTTAAATTTAAATTTCAGCTCAAAATCTGACTAGTTGGGAGTGGTTAAGTAGCACAAACTGAACTGTGTTCAGAGGGTTTAAATTTCAAACGAAACGGAAAACTATAAAAAAAAACAAAAAAATTAGTCGATTCGTTTGCGGTTTTTGCTAAAACTACTCTTTAAATCAGTGTTTTCTTGAAAATAAATTTTAAAGATAAATTTCACAAAATGTCGATAGAGGGCGCCTTAGACATTGGAGTAGCGTACAACTATTTTTAACCGTTATTTTTTTAAATCTCATTAAATGCTTTCAAATGCTTAGATTTAAATTTTGAGGTCAAATTCTGAGTCGTTGCGAGTGTTTTAAGTAGCACAAAAGTGAACTGTGTTCGAGGGGGGGGGGGGGTTAAATTTCAACTATTGAACACACTTTAGTTTGCGCTTTCTAACTCCTCCCAACCATTCAGAATTTGAGTTCAAAATTTAAATTTAAATCTAAGATATCGAAAATATTTAACAAGTTTTGGAAAGCATTTAATTCGATACAAAAAATAACGGTTAAAATTTGTTGTTGGTTACTCTGAGGTTTAAGGCGCCCTCTAACAGAATTTTTTGAAATTTATCTTTAAAATTCATTTTGAAGAAGATACTGACTTAAAGAATAGTTTTATTTTAAACCGCAAACGAAACGACCAATTTTTTCGTTTTTTATTATCATTTGAAATTTGAACCCTCTGAACACAGTTCCGTTTGTGCTACTTAACCAGTCACAACTATTCAGATTTTGAGCTCAAAATTTAAGTTTAAGTCGAAGTTTACAAAAACATTTAATCAGATGCAAAAAATAAAGTAAAAAGTAGTTGTTCGTTACTCCAAAGTTTAAAGCGCTCTCTATCGGCAGTTTTTGAAATTTATCTTTATAATTCATTTTCAATAAAATACCGACATGAAGAATAGTTTTAGTGAAAACCGCAAATCAATCGACCAATTTTTCCGTTTTTTTATAATCATTTGAAATTTAAACTCTCTGAACACAGTTAAGTTTGTGCTACTTAACCGCTTCCAATTATTCAGATTTCGAGCTCAAAATTTAAGTTTAAGTCTGAGCTTACGAAATCATTTAATGAGATGCAAAAAATCACGGCAAAAAATAGTTTTTCATTACTTCAAAGTCGAAAGCGCCCTCTATCGGCATTTTTCGAAATTTATCTTTATAATTTATTTTCAAGAAAATACCAACATAAAGAATAATTTTAGTGAAAATTGCAAGTCAATCCACCAAATTTTCCGTTTTTTATGTGTATTTGAAATTTTGGACCCCAAACTTTAATGGCGGCTATCTCCTTTGGAAAACGTTTGGGACCCGTGGTTTCCTATTTCCTATTACTCGTCTTGATGTGTTCTATCACCCCCTAGCGTATATACCATTTGTTTAGGGACACCCTGTATATATATATATATGGTAGGTACTGGGTTCGCCCGCTTCAGAGAATTTTAAAAGAAAATAGCAGTATTTTTTTTAATAGCAAAATAAAATTAAGTTAAACGTGCGAAAATTCGTCTTATTTAATCCGGAATTTTCTACAAGAAAACACTGGTGCCGAAAATTTTCGTGGTTGAAAAATTCAGGAGGCGTACGGACCCTGTAATTAGATTATATATATATATATATATATATATATATATATATATATATATACTCATTTACAGTCAAATACACAATATTTATCCCTTTTTTAACGATTTCCCGAATTTAGCTATAGAGTTTAAAGGACCGAATTCGCCTATATTAATTTTTATATTGAATTATTGTCATTTTAACAATAGTTTTCTTCAATTAAACGATAATTTTAATGAATTTCAAATATTTTAAACGCTTATTCTAAAATGAATAATAGTTAGCTTTTTCTTTCTCTCATTTATCTTTTGTCTGGTGTGTGATAATGAAGAATTTGATATAGAGGAATTTTTAACGTCAGATGGCAACACTTCTTAGCTAGAATTTTTCATGTAGATATTTTGTGAACTATAATAGACTGTGAGGCGGCTGCGCTAACCATAACCTCATCGAGTTGTAAGGCTGAAATTCCAGGATTAGTCAAAATTAAATTCAATATTAACATGGAACTGGTCTTACAAGGAAGGTCTCCATACTGGGCATACTCAGAATTTTTTGAAAAAAAAAAAATACTAATTAAACTACTCCTCTATGTAATAAAGGAACTATCAAATTTAGCGGCGGATTACAATTAATTACAAAAGAAACTCAGTAAAAAAAAATAAAGTACTTTCAAGTATTTGGCGCGAAAAGACGAAAACGACACGAGATTTGGCGAGCAACATTTTCCCGCGCCAAAAGCAAACGATTTTAATGTACCGGATAATTTCTCGTCAATTAAATTTTAAAATATTTGTAAATAGTATTTAGTGAATTTCAATTTGAACAATGAGAGAGTTTGGCGTATACATGTATTTTGTATTGCATAATTATATCGCTTTTGCTGCAGTTATTTAATTTTATCACTTTAAAAATAATTTCTTATATAAAAAAAAAACCTTTCATATTGAAAAGTATTTTTTCATACATTTAAGCGTATGACAAAATAAAGGCCATATGCAGAATGCTGCAGTAAGCATTTCAATACCGGAGAAGTTTTTGTTTCCATAGCAACAAAAGTGAATCGAGAGAGCTCAATTAGATTGGAGTTAATTTGGAGATTGAAACAATTTTAATTAGTTTAAACTTTTTTTTTTTTTTAAATAAAATTTCACACTTAATTTTCATTTTAAATACATTATGACAAAAATGTAGTTAATACAAACTAAAGCTAACAAAACTAACGTCATATAAATAAAATTTCTTTTAAAAAGTTCAGCATGAAACATTTTTACCTTAAAAAAAAAAATTGACATAGAGAAACAAAGTATTTTTGAAATTTTGTTTTGTCGCCAACAGTTGATAAATCGCCAAGTAAAAGAAATGTTTGTTATTTTTTACGAACGTTCTATCGGGGTTCCGCCAAATTTTTTTTACAAACGTATATATCCACATGAGAACAACATTCTGTATTTTTTCAGAATTTTCTGAGTATGCCCGTATGGAGACCTTCTTTGTTAGTAATATCTCGGTTTAAATGTTAAAGACACCTGCAAATCCCATTTTCGTAGTTGGCTCGTAAATTTACCATTGAGTTTTCTGTACCCAAAAGTAAGAAAACGTGGAGGGACTGGGAGCAGTAAAACAAAATGCTAAACCTATGACTCAACCGTTACAATCATATTTTAGGTATTTTCCACCAAGATATGACTTGGCAGACCGATTACATTTTAATATATGAATCGAATTTTAACTAATTCTAGAATTTCAGCCGTCGACTCAATGAAGTGATTGTCTGTGCTGCTATTTCCCAGTCCAAAATACTTAAATAAAGCAATAAAGAATATGTAAGAAAAAACTTGATTATTAGGTTCACCATTGTGCTTTCTTGCTCTCAGTCCTCCATGTTTTCATACTTTCCGGTGCAGGAAAACACAAGGAAAAATCTATTGATCAACCACAAAAATCGTGTCTGCAGGTGTTTTCCACCAATATATGACTCGGCAGACCAGCTGCACTTTAATATCCTGATTGAGTTCTGGCTAATCCTGGAACTTTAGTCGTCAACTGAGTGAGGTAATGGGCTGTGCTGCCGCCATCCGATCTGTAAATCTCATATTCCCGTTTGTGAACCACATAATATCAGGAACTAACTGAATCTAAAGTTTTAATAAATTGTGCGTATCAGTTCTTGAGATATAGCTATTGCGGAAATCGCAAACAATTAAGTATATAGCAACACCGCCTGTAGGGCGATTTACACCCAAAACTTAAAAGCACCAATTTATATCAGTGACTAACTGAATTTGAAGTTTGATGAAAATTCGTACATTAGTTCTCGAGATAGAGTTATTGCGATAATCATGAATAATGTATTATAGCAGCGCCACCTGGTAGACGATTTATACAAAAAGCAGCAAATTATATCAAGAACTAACGGAATCTGAAGTGTTATGAAAATTCATGCATTATTTCTTGAGATATAGCTATATCGGGAATCGTGTAAAAGGCAGGTGTTTACACCAAAAAGCAATCCGTATCAATTTATATCAACATTAACTGAATTTAATTGGTATTTCAGGTCTCTAAAACATGTAAATTCATCGAAAACTGGAATTGGAAATTTTCCACGAATCCAATACTTTTTTTTTTTTTTTTTTTTTTTTTTTTTTGTAAAGACAAAGATAAAGTAAAAACTGAAAATTTGTAATTAAATGATTTTTTTCACCTCTTTTTTAAATTTTTCATTATTTAGCTTTTTGTTATGCTTAAATGTGTCGCTTTAATACATAAAGCATAATATTTTTCATTTTCTTATGCATTTCGATACAACAATGACATTCGCATGTTATCGATATACTATTGCATCAGTAATTATCATTCACAAATGTTTTATTTATCGAACATAAGCGAGTGTTTACAGACTTTACATGAATCTAAATAAACCAGTTGAATATTTAGTCTCTAGGGTAGACTAAAAAGAAAAAATGATCCCAACAAATTTCTCTAAGAAAAGACAAGGCAAAGTGCAATGGACTTTAGGTGGTGTTTACTCCTGACTCTAGTAAAAATTCAAAGACATCCCTTTTGAAATTAAAAAAAAAAAAAAAAAAAAAACAACACTTGTCATTATTTTCAACAGAATATTAGGAGAAGAAGAGATGAAAGAATTCGTAAAATAGTGACAGAGAAACATATAATGGGTAAGAATACTGTGCAGGCGTATAACGCGTATTTTTAATACCAAAAGTAAGAAAATATTTTATAGATGGGCGTTGTACACCGAATATAACAAGTTGGAAATTGCATTTCAAGCGTAGCAAATGAGATGCGTTCATACTATAACGAAATTTTTAAGATATTCAGATGTTGGTATAATAGTAAACAGTACTTCGGATACAGTATAGTGACTGAAATGTTTTGTGTGTCCCTGTAAATACTAACTGCTATCAATTATCGACGAAGTAAATTGTAGTAAACCTCAGCAACGTATATTTATTTCATAAAATGTGAAACAGTTAATATTATCAATGTTTCTCCCCTATATTATTATGTATTGGAATACTTTGTGTGAACCTGTAAATTAATAACAAATATTTTTTGCATCACAGATTGTACAGAATGCATATTTTAGTATATACTTCACAGATGCAGTATACATAGATGCATTATAAATCAGTTGTATTATTTTCGGAAGAATGTGACATCATTAAAATGCACATGAAACTATTTTTCTCATTGGCCGTAATGTAACGAAATACTTTTGATTGTCCCTCTAATTAAGCTATACAAACGATTTTCATAAAATTTGAAATGACTCGACAAAATTATGTGGCAATTATATATTTTAAATTTCAAATAATTCGATTGGGTAGTTTTTGCTTTGTTATATGTGGACGGACTGAATGTCGACTATTAGGTGCTGCGTATTTACATAATTATGAACATAAATAAAAACAAGTTGGAAATTGCACGTGAACGTAGCGAATGAGGTGCGTTCGTACGATAACGAAGTTTTAAAAATATTCAGATCTTGCTGATATAGTAGAGCGTACTCCGGATACAGTATAGTAGTCGAAATCTTTACGTTTCTGTAAATATGCAGGAAGTAATTTTTATTACACCTCAGCAACGTACATCTTATTCATAAAATGTGAAATAGTTGAATATAATTAAAACACGTACCAAACCATGTTTCCCCGTATAGCATTATATAGTGGAATACTTTTGTGCGGCCCTGTAATTTAATAATAAAAATTCTTTGCATCACAGATTGTACAGACTGCATATTTTAGTATATATTTCATAGATTCATGCCAATTCTATTATGTTCGAATAAGTGTAACATTATTAAAATGCATTTGAAACTTTTCCCCCATTGACCGAAATGTAACGGAATCCTTTTGATTGTCCCTGTAATTGATCTATGCATCCGATTTTCATAACATTTGAAATGAGTCGACAAAATTACGCAATAATTATATGTTTTAAATTTCAAACGATTAAAATGCATTTAAAACTTTTTTCCCTATTGACCGTAATGTAACGGAATCCTTTTGAATGTCCCTGTAATTGATCTATCCATCCGATTTTCATAAAATTTGAAATGACTCGACAAAATTATGTTATAATTATGTATTTTAAATTTCAAACGATTCGGTTGGGTAGTTTTTGTGTTGTTATATGCGGACAGACGGACGGACAGACAGACGGACAGACAGACGGACAGACAGACGGACAGACGGACAGACAGACGGACGGACTGAGCGACAACAATAGGTGCTACGTATTTACATAATTACGAACGCACCTAATGATAGATTTTATTAAAATGATAAGATTAGTATAAAAAAATTAAATTTCTACATGTATCGTATATACTGTATATTTTTAAAAAATGTCATTAGTACCTTATGAACTTAAAAATTTCATTATCTGGTAGTATGAAAAGTTCATCATTTTTGCGTCTTCTGTTATATCTTCCTGCACATCATCGAATTCAGTCTCACCTTCACCATCACCATCACTGCCCCTGGTATCCATAAATAATTAATCATCTTCTATTCTATCTAGATTATTGACATACTACACTTTTAAAATGTCTTTTGAAATCAGGTCAGGTTTAATTTCATTTCTATGCTTTTATTTTCCACTCGCACACTATTTCTAGATTGGCATGACTTATTCGGTCTCCTTTTCTAAATGTTTTGTCACCTTCTAAGATCCACATATTGTTCGTGACTTCAGTATGCCATTGTTTGAAATCCTATGAAAATCCTTGAACTGAATGACTTAAAAAAACGCATGTGTACAGTCGTGGGAAATAAAAGTAAACACCCCTACTGAAAACCTCTACTAATTCTGCAAAAAATTTTCGTAGAAGAAAGTTACTGGTACCAAATGATTGGAAGTTAAGTCTACTTTTAAATTATGTATATAAAATTAGGGTGGCATCTACATATTAAAACGAACTCTAACTTTGTTTTTTTCAATATTAGTACCCAATTCTGACAGTATGAATAAACTCCACACCCTTGACTTAGCCTAAACACGAATTATTATACAGTGTGTCCACTCTCAACGGTGGCCAATGGCTAATTTCTAAACCGTTAGTTATAGACATATACAGTCGAGCCTCTATATAACGAAATCCATCGTTCCAGTAAAAAATTCGTTATATAGAGAAATTCGATGTATAGAGTATGATGTTAAAAATAGTATTTAATGTGTAAATTTTGAACAAATATTATTTTTGATCTTTTTAATTAAGAATTTGAAATGTTTAAAAGTATATATTAACGTAACATTTTATTTCTTACTTATTTAAGCAGTTTCAAAAAAGAGAAAAGACATTTATTTGAAAGCTTAATGAAAATCAAATAAGGAAGACTTACATAAATTTCAGAGGAATAAATCTGTAATTTTTTGTTGTTTTGATTTTAAAATTACAATTGTTACGCTCTCAAAAAAAAATTCTCAAATTTTAGCAAGGAATGAAAAATTGTAGTTGATATTTTCCTCCATTTGAAGGTCTCTCTTATGTGTTCTCATTGATTCCTCTCTTATATGTGTAACAATTCAATTGACTGTGTTTTGAGAAGGATGTTGAAAGGTGTGTGGGAGGTGGGATGAACTTGTTAGATTTAAAGAATAAGGAGAGAAGTAATATTTATTAAAAAAAAAAAAACCTCTCCACTGAACGATAAATCAAAAATAAGTGATGGAAAATTGATTCCATATGATTTCGAAGCTTTTTTAAAACTGAATAAATTAAGATCAATTTATGAAAAAATTCGTTATATGGAGATAGATATTTCGCTATATAGAGTCTGTTTTTAATGTAATCATGCGAAAAGGGGGCCGTTCTTACTAAAAATTCGTTATATGGAGAAATTCGATGTATGGAGTTTCGTTATATAGAGGTTCGACTGTAGTTCGAATTGAAAAAAATGCTTTTAAAAAGGTAAAGAATCGTTTTTAAACGATTTAGGTAAAAAAAATTTCTTTGATTCCTTTATTGCTGATTCATTAATTTTATGTTTTTCGCTTTTTTACATGCAATTTAAAAATAGATAATACCATGATGCATAAAAAATCTATAACATTGAAAAAAAAAAAAAAAAAAAAAAAAAAAAAAAAAACCTTAGTAAAAAATACTAAGAAAATAAAAAAAAAATACTTAGAAAATCGCATTAAAAATCGATGAAATTAAAAAATCGTTGCAGACAAAATGTAGTAAATTACGCTAAAAGTTGGAAACAATTTTCTTTTTATCAATGTCAAAAAATAGCCGCAAAGTGCGAAAAAATACAAAAAATCGCATTAAGACATTCGTTAAAAATTCAAAAATCGCTGCACGAATTCCGAGTCAACTTTAGTGGAAAGAAAGCTAAATTTACTACCTTCGGTTATAAGAATGAAACCGTATTCTTTTCACTAATGTATAAAATCTGCCTCGAAACATAAAAAAAAACGCGAAAAATCGCCTAAAAATTAAATAAAAAAATCTAATAAAAAATTCGAAAATCGGGCTTGGAGGTGCAAAATTTCATACATTGAGGTGCCTTTCCCTAAATTTTGTAACTCCACGTGCAGCGGTATCTTTAGAACAGTCTTGACACACTCCAAACTTCTCTCTTTATTATTATAGATTATCGTTTCAAATATTTTGAAACAAGTGGGTAAGTGTGATCAAAGATCGCACAGAGGGTTTCGTTTAATAAATCTTTCGAACCAATTTATTCTTTAATTAATAGATCCAAATTAATAATTTATAAATATTAAATTATTACATAGATGGTAGTACCAATAAATTTAATTTTAAAATAATTATAAAAGAAGGTTATTTATTTTAATCAAATTAAAAAGGTTCAAATCAAATTATTCAATAAAATCCAAGATCCAAAATTCCAATTTTTTTTTAAAAATTCGAAATTAAAAAAGTTTTGTGGAGATATAAATAAAATTTTAAATTCCTAAAAATGAAAGAAATTATTTAAACGAATTTTAAAATGCTGAATCATTAATAAATTGCAATATTTAACATACAAAGAAAATTGAACTCCAAAAAGTATTATGTATGTCAGATGAATGAAACCTTAATGCTATAAATCCTTAAAATGCCAAAAAAAAAAAAAAAAAAAAAAAAAAAAAAAAAACGAAATTTTTTTTACTTAAATCCATCTTAATTTGAAAACTTCGAGTTCTAGCATCGGTGTTCGAACTAAGAACCTTCTGTTTACTAGGGAGATGCTTTACCTCCAAGCTATAATGTGGATGGCTGAGATGGCTACGCGAAAAAAGTTGAAATTAAGATTCTCTTTTAAAATTTAAATCGTAAAAATGAACTGATGGCACTGAAAAAATTAATTTAATTAAAATAATAAACTTTTCCGAAATTTTATGATTTATCATGTGACAAGAGGTATTCAGCTGTAAGTAATTAAAATGTGAAGTCTCTGACTTATACAGTTTTTGTGTATGGACTCTGTGACAGATATAGGACAAAGACATATAAGATTTCGCCAAATAAACAAAAACCCTTAAAAAAAAAATGAATAAATAAATAAATAAAAACACAGAAGATGTATAATTTCATAGAAAGAAAAATAATAAGCTAGGCTTGTTTAAAAATATTAATTTTATGCAATATTGTTATTTCCGATTTAACAATGACATCATTAATTGTTTAAAAACGTTAAATTTGCGAACATAACTAATGTTCACAAACTTAAAACAAATGGAAACAAGAAAATAAATTTTAAATGAATGATTTTTCGGTGTGAGAAAATAACATTAAAGTCTTAATATATTAATGAATTATTGTTTCAGTTATACTGAAAAAATATATTAAAAAAAAAATCCACATTTGTATAATTTATCAGAAAGAAAAATAACAAAATAGGCCCGTTTATAATTTGAAGTAATACTATTATATTAGCTCTAAAATATCGTTATTTTCCATGTACCACAGACATCCCGAATTATTCAAAAATATTAAATTTACCGAGCGTAACTAGTATTTAAAATTTTAAACAACATCATTATATTAGTTCCAAAATATCGTTATTTTCCATGTACCACAGACATCCGGAATTATTCAAAAATATTAAATTTACCGAGCGTAAATAGTATTTAAAATTTTAAACAACATCATTATATTAGTTCCAAAATATCGTTATTTTCCTATGAAATTGACTTCCCTAATTATTCAAATTTTTACCGAACGTAACTAGTGTTTACAAAGTGTAAACGAAGCTAAACAAAAAACAACTAAATTTTCCAACTTGTAGAGTAAGTAAAAAAAACAAAAAAAAAAAAAAAAAAGAAGAAGAAAAAAAATGCTCACACAACAAATTACAACTTTTTTCAAGAAAAGATGCGGCAAAGTGCAATGGACTTTTAGAACTGTTTACTCCTGACTCGAGTGAAAATCCAGAGACGTCCTTTTTGAAGCTGCAACAGAAAAAGCACTCTTCATATTATTTTCCACAGAATGTCAGGTAAAAAAGAGAAGAAAGAATTCGTAAAAAGAAGTAGCGGCAGAAAAAAAAGGGGGTAAAACGAAAGAAAGTAAAAAGCAAGAGCTGAAAATAAGATTTTGGCTTCCCCTCAATCCAAATAAAACTTTTTGGAAGTAAGAGCAGAATTGTAAAGAGTAGGTGGGAAAAAATTTGTAGATAACTAAATCATTTTTTGAATTTTATTTTCAAAACAAAGTATAACGTACTTCTTATCCATGTAGGAAATAAAAAAGTTAAAAGAGGAAAGGCATCGAAAAAGGCTATTTCTTCATCCTCCAGAGGTATTTTAAATAAGAGATTATTTTTATTTTGTTTAATCATTTTCATAATGCTGAGAAAGCTATTTCGAAATATCAATTATAAGGTACCTGTACTCAATATGGACACCCTAAGGAAAATGTATTTTTTTTCACCCCCATCTACAAGTCATAGGGCTCCAAAAATATGTGATAATTATCCTTGGACTATTGACTATCATTATTAAAATTAGCGACCTTGTAATTATTCGGGTTTAATTTAAATGATAAAAACAAAAAAATGTTTACAAATGTCCATATAAGGAACTACCTGTCCCTATTATGGACAGGTGTTTTCTTATTGAATTTCTACACAGTGTGTATGGAAGAGCTACTTTTCCAAGGGATTTTAGAGGAGAGGGAATAAAAAAAATGCATTTTAAAATATTCGGAGGAGGAGAGGGACAGTAAATATCTTCAGAACATGCATTTCAGAAAAAGAGCGGGGGACCATTCTCGGTTTTACCCTTCGAAGACCCATGTAAAGCCTCTTAGTTACTAGTAAATATTATGAAATAACATTGTTGGTTTTTCTTAGCTTTATTGCATCTGTCTGCGAATTTACATCTGTTATTACTCAATCCTCACAGCATGGACAAATAGAAACTTTTTCACCATGGGCAGTAAGTCCCACATAATCCTCATGAACATATCTGCCACATGTGATGCATGGCCGCATGTTTGAAAAAGCATCAATACTGCAAAAGAAGCAGTACCAGCTCTCCTTTGTTGAGGAAGTCATACCATTGGTACCTACGATTTCGCCAACAGATATCCTACTGGGGGGGGGGCTTCTTTTTATTAAGGTTTTTTGGAGGAAGGTTTTTGTTCAAGTGGCATCTTGTTGAACGAAGATTTTACCACTTTGATGCCTTTTCAATTTATTGCTTGGCAACGTTGAATTTTCTTCTTTCTTACAGTTGTAGTCGATGGGGACATAAGCTGTCCATATTGGGAACCGAGCGTAGTTTTACTAAATCTTGTAACAAATGAATAAGGAAAATATTTTCAAGCAAAATGTGCAATAGCAATCGAAAATATGTTTTTGTTGGGTTCTTTTTATTTGAATTACTGCAACAGCTCATTATATTAATTAATTGCAATTTCTGCTCAGCAAATTACACTTAGTTAATATAGATCAATAAATATTCATCAGCTTTATTAAAGAATTAAAGTGAGATCCAGGTCAAATTTCCAATCACATGAATCCTGTTGTAGATTTAATTAAATAAACAAGATGCTTATATAAAAAAAAAGAATTAATTTAAGATTACACCAGTTAACATTAAGAAATCATTAAGATAAACAAACTAAACGACAAATTAAAACGATTAAAAGGATAAACACAAATATCATTTAAGATTCTTTAAAATTTAATGAATACAAGTAAATAAGAAAGAACACAGCAAGATTCTCAATCTGACCCAGTCTCAAGTACTAAACCTTGATCTGCAGTAGAACCCAACATTTATCAATGTTGATTCCTGAGATATTAAACTCATACTGACAATTTAAAATTACAAGATTTAGTTTAACATTACCAAAAGAGAGAAGAAAGATCCTGAAATCCTTCTTATTTTCAAGAAGGCAAAGAAAGATATAATTTTGAATAAATTAAAAAACTAGAAATAATAAACATAAACACCCCAGAAATCAACAATGATATTTTTGACCAATTTCGTATAGTGTTAGTACATTTAATTTAATTTCTCCATTTTTTTTTTTTTTTTTTTTTTTTTTGTTCATAAGATAAGTTAATTCACTTAAAATCAAGTGAATTTCTTAACAGTTTTTGCTTTAAAAAAAAAAATTCTATTACTTAATCAAGTATCTTTACACAGTTTAAGCAATAGTATATTAATTAATCAGTGTTAATATGATTTTTAATTATTTATTAAATTATTTTTTTTTTTTATTTTTTTAAAAAGTTATTTAAAAATTCCAAATAAAAAAATAGGTAATGGTTGAAAAATTATTCTACTTCCAAACATTCAAAGAAACTACTTTAATTTTATGGTATTACAAAACTTAGTATAGTTATTTCGATACTATAGAGGTTAGAATTCAATTAAATTAATATCAAGGTAGGATATATAAAAAAAATTAAAAAAAAACTATACTAAGGCATATCCTTTATACACATTCTCTTTTATTTAATTTAACATAAAAATGAAAAACAAAAAAAAACATCTGAATTCACTAATACAACCTTTGTTGTAGATATATGGAAATACAAAATCACTACAAGATTACTCACTAAAATAAAAATTGTTTAAGAATAAATACAGAATATATCTCTTACCAGCAGCTGGATTCTTTCAATTTTACCCATTTTGGGTGTTTTTTCACTTATATGATGGACAATAGTTAATAAGTCTTCCATGCACCAGAGTAACAGTTTCTACACAGAATTCCCAGTGTCTATACTCAGTTTAAGCGACAGCTGAATTCTTTCAAGTTTTCGTCTTAGACCGCTAATCATTTTACCGCTCACGGTGAAGGCAAAATCGGAGGGGATATTCTTTCACGGCAAGATCTCGGCTCTCTCCGGCAGGTAGCATTTCTTCCTGACGTACACTTGGAGTGTGTTATCTTAGATCGCTAATCATTCCATTGCTCACGGTGAAGGCAAAATCGGAGGGGATATTCTTTCACGGCAAGATCTCGGCTCTCTCCGGCAGGTAGCATTTCTTCTTGACGTACACTTGGAGTGCTTTCTCTTAGACTGCAAATCATTCCACAGCTTACGGTGAAGGTTAGAACGGAGGAAACATTCTTTCACGGCAAGCTCTCGATTTTCTCCGGCCGGTAGCACTTTTTCTTGACTTACTCACGACGTGCTTTCTCTTAGACTGCCAATCTCGAAGTACACTTCTGGCCTCCCCTCTCCCAGATTAAAAAAAGGGGAGGGGGGGAGACAAGACTTATCCACAATCGTTTACTAGATGCTCTCCATACGAAGCTCAGACCAAGACTCACTTTATTTCCAAAAAACCAATTGCACGTCCCTCTGCAAATCAAAAGGGGCACCAAAAAACTAGGAAGACTAATGCCTTCCCCTTTCTCTCCTGTTCCTAGAGTCCATCTCATTGGCCAATGCAATAGTCACCCTCTCTCATGACCAAATATGGTCATCGCTCGCATTCCCTATCCTCGATCACGTGGTCAGTAGCAGGGCCAGCTGTCTCTAAGTTTTGCACCTGCTTGCAAACCAGTGCTCGCCGATATCCGCGAATTTGCCCTATTATCTCAAATCGGTCATAAAACTTTAAGGGTCTGGGAAAATATCTACTCCGCCTCAAATGACAGTCAACGTTTGTCATGGGTTATAAAATTTTAGGGTACTATTCATTCACGTACGTAAGCAATAAACTATGCGTGTGGGCCAATTTTTAACAAGGCTGAATATATCCCCTTTACAAACAAGCCATAAGCTACTCTTCTTTGAAAAAAATTAACAAAGGACCACTTTAGTCAAATAGTACAATTCCAGGACAGTAAAAGCATTCGTACGAACGGGTGTTATTTACGCTAGATAAGGGGATGGGAAACTTTCACTTTCATACACAACAATGCCTTTATTCTCGTGAGAACGAGAACGATCATAAAATAAATAGAAAAAAAAAATGTCCAGGGTTTTCGCTACTAAGAAAAAAAAAGGAAGACTAATTTTAAATATGAGATACACAAAGCATTATAAAAAACCGTATTAAAAATATCTTAACAAGAGTGCTTTTTTAAATTTGGAATATTAAAATAATTTATACAAAAAAAAATATTACTAAAAAAAAACATAACAAGAGCTCCCCCTCGTTGAAAAAAAAATAAACATTATTAGTTTTGAACAAAAACAAGAATTTTATTTTTTTAGCTAAATGACCACATAAGGTCAGTTAAAGAAAGTCCTAAAAAAATTTAAAATTAAATCCAAAATGAAAGAAAAGATTAAATAAAAAAAAAACAATGCAGTACCCCGGTTGAAAAGTAGGATAAAGATAATCGCCTAGAACAGATCAGACGACGACCCGAAAAGTTGATAACCTCACCCTACTAAGCTACCACACCAACTCTGCACACCGGTAATGCTAAGTTGAAGCTTGGGCAAAACATCTAGACGTTAAACATATACTAGGACCTAAGATGCTATTAAAATCTATACTATATACCTGGCATACTTAATTAAAACTCTACATCTGCTATACCGTCAAGAATACCAACACACTGGAATATCCCTATCTGCTAACACCTCTGTAAAAAGAGAAAAAAAAAAAAATATCCCTAAAAAATTTCCACAAGTAGAATGCAAGGAAGAGTTGTCCAGTAAATAAATAAATTAAAAAAAAAATTTTTTTTTTTTTTAAAAAATTTTGAATCCTGTGAGCAGGATAGAGCCAAAGGACCGAAACAATCAATTTCTGAAAAAATACAATAGATATACTACTTGCCAGCTGTAGGTATCACAAACATATACATATAATAGCACGATAACATTTTGTATACACATAAACAAAACAAAAATAGCAATAACCTTTCAGTACATATATAGGGTACACATAAAAAAAAAACACTAATATCTGTTTATATTCAGTGGCATAACATGTGTATATAAACAAAAAAAAACAGTTCAATGACTTGTAACGGTGACACAGTATTACATAAGTGTATGGGCATTTTATATCACAGCAATATAATTGTATAGGTTACCTTGTGTAGCCTAGACTGATAATTATCTGCCTTAGTTATTATCAATGGGTAAATATTCCATAAACTAATAGTAACTAAAAAAAATTCATAAAATGCTACACATAATACTTAAAATGAACTGATAATTTCACAATAGAGTTCGCCAATTTCATTGACAAGTACCACTAATTATTTTTTATAAATACCCAATTTACACAAACAATGGGTATATTGTTAGAAAACTCACATGAAATAACAAAACAGACTATATAAACAAGATATATACATATATAATACACATAAACCAGATAATATATCTGTGGGCTGTGGGGTGTACACTACCTGTATCTTAAATCCCCATTTCCCAAATAGAGAACTAATATCAAAAATATCCAAAAAAAATACAAAGTTAAAAGAAATGCAACAAAAAAAATAAAAATAAAAGATGAACTACATTCCTAACAGTACCTATACTATATACAAAAAGGGGCAATAGGAATACGCAAGCATCACATGTACTGCTACCAAATCTCTACTCCAAAATTTCCTGACCCGAAATCTCTCTAAGTCCCCAAAATTAGCGCTAAAACCCGCTAAAAAATAAAAAAAAAAAGGAATACATATAGGGGGCGAAGCACTTACACGGTCCTAATCTATCGACATAATCCATGAACCACCGAGAGAAAGTACGGAACTGGCGGAAATCCACATTAGATAACAGCGGAACCAAATCAAAACAAACGATATCGAGGCTCGAAAATTACTTAAATTTTAGCTAACTCGCGCATAAAACCTTCCTAGAATAACTAAAATCACAAGTATTTATATACAATCTAAAAAAAATAAAGTTAAACCGCCCTAAAATTTATAATTCGGTCGCGACTCCCTTTTTCGAAACGCATACTCAGTTCTCGGAATTGAATAAGATTTGTCTCGCCTAGATAAACAGACGCCATTACGATCTCGCGAACGACTCACGCGCCCCGAATCATTCGGCGTTCCTACCTGCCTTACTCCCTCACAGTTATCAGCGCTCGCTATTACCGTATTTTCCCGTGCTTCTGAGAGCAACCCACCAACCGTTTCCTCGTTACGCTCTTGTCGTCTGCTCGTAGATTGCACTGCAGGTTGGCTGGTTCCTTGACATGGAATGGGAGGGGGAAATCTATTTATGAATCGATTCCTTTTCCTTCGCGCGGTGAACTCGAATTGAGAATGATTTGAATCATTCGTAGTTGATATCAGAGGTTGGCGTTTGTTTTGGTGTACAATATCGTCTCCATTTCGCTCATTTACACCTGAAATATGCCTATCTTTAAATAAAGTGAGGCGGTCTACATGGACAATTTGAGTTTTAGACGGATTAGCAATTAATGCTATCTTAAAATTAACTTCACTGAGCTTCTCAATTATAGTAAATGGTCCGTTATTTAATTTTGACAATTTTTTTGTATTGCCGGCAGTGATAGATGGGTTAAATAGCCACACTCTATCGCCTACTTTTAAATCCTTAACGACTGCAGTTTTTTCTCTGTATCTTTCCTGGCTTTCAGACACCTTAACTAAACTATCATACACCTCAGCATAGACCTTTTGGAGTGCAGGTATTAATAATTCACAAAAAGATGGGGCGTCGTTATAGCTAAACCTTGGCGCTTGCGAAAATAGATTATATGGTAGATTTAAGTTTCTGCCATATAAAACTGCTGCGGGGGTTAATTTAGTCGAAGAATGCACAGCTGAACGCATCGCTAATAGGGCAAATTTTAGCTTAGTATCCCAGTCTGACTGGTTCTCATTTACAATGTGACTGAGTGCGTTTTTTAAAGTTTTATTCTGCCGTTCAATCTGTCCATTCGAGGCTGGGTGAAAGGCAGATGTAGTTATATGTTTAATACCGAACATTTTATATACATGCTCAATCGCTTCCGATACTAAATTTCTTCCATTATCTGTCGCAATATACACAGGAGCGCCATAACGTGAAATGAAATCGGCAAGTGTATCTGCGATAACATCAGACGTGGTAGAGCTAACAGCATAGGCCTCTGGCCATTTAGTAAACGAGTCTATATATGTAACAATATGGGTGTTACCAGAAAACGTGACTGGTAATGGGCCAATTAGGTCTAGATGCACTTTATTCATGGGAAATTCAGGTGTAGGCATCCGTTGAAGGGGTGCCTGCTGATCTGGTTTATACGCCCTCTTCTGCTGGCAACTAATACAAGATTCTACTAGATGCTTGACATCGGCCGACATTCCGGGCCAGTAAAAGTGCTCCCGGATGCGGTCAATCGTTTTCTTAAACCCTTGATGACAAGCCGCTAGAGAATCGTGTGTTAGAGCGAACACTTGCTCAATCATATCCCTAGGAACTACTAATTTAATAGGGTTATTTATTATACTTGAATCTCTGGTATCTTCACATACGAGAATATCATCTCTAAAAAAAAACTTCATGTATTTAGGTGCTATATCTATATTTTTGTCTAATTTTCTAGCTATTTCACAACATTTCTTATCAATTTTTTGTAATTCACTAATTTTCTCAATTAAATTTGAATGGGGAACAAAAGTAGTTTCTTTTTCTACTTGAATACAAAAATTACTCTTACTAATCTCAGGTGATTCATCAATTTTAGCAAATCTAGATAGAAAGTCTGCTACACTATTGCATTTCCCTTTAATATATTTAATAGTAAAATCAAAATCTGAAAGAGTACATACCCATTTGGCTATACGTGAGGTGGGGTCATGAATCTTTAACATAAAAGTAAGTGGTGCATGATCAGTAAAAATGTTAAAATGAGTGTTAGCTAGATAACACTTAAAATGACTAGTTGCCCAAACCAGAGCGAGAAGTTCTCTCTCAGTGGCAGAATATCTAGTCTCTGCACCTTTTAGTCGCCTACTGGCAAACGCTACTGGATGAATTTTATTTTCATCATCCAATTGTGACAAAACAGCACCCAGTGCTTCTCCACTCGCATCTGTATATAGATAAAATTCTTTAGTGAAATCAGGCAGTACTAGGCACGGTTTTGATATTAAAGCCTTTTTTAAATCTTCAAATTCCTCCTGGGCTTCTTTTGTCCAGGCAAAATGTCCAGTTTCCTTAGTCAAATCTATTAAATTTAATGCCCTTTTTGTGAAATCAGGTATGAAACGCCTATAGAATGATAGGGTTCCAATAAAAGACCTGACACCTTTACGATTAGTAGGTGGTTGCAATTTTTCTATTATCTCAATATTTTTATTAACCGGGGATACTTGCCCGCTATTAATTTCAAAGCCAAGATACTGGATTTTATTCGAAAGAAAATTACATTTACTAGGCTTAAGTTTCAGTTTATGTTGTCTAAGTCTATCAAATACTAATTTAAGTTTTTCAAAATGGGATTCTACATCGGACGAAGCAATGACAATATCATCTATATACACTAAAATTCCTAGATTTCCTAAATCTCCAAAAATGGCATTCATTAGCCTCTGAAAACTATTGCCTGAATTGGACAACCCAAAACAATTTCTATTCCACTCAAAAAGACCTTTATGCGTGATAATAGCAGTTTTATGCCTGTCTTCGGGTCTTATGACCTGTTGAAAAAAGCCACTAGTTAAATCTAGTGTTGAAAAAAAATTAGCTCCACTTAACGCATCAACAGAGTCAGTAATGTTTGGGATAGGATATGCATCTTTGACAAGATTCTTGTTAAGTTTACGAAAATCGACAGCTAACCTATAAGAACCATCTGCTTTTTCTACAAGAATAACCGGTGAAGCAAATTCAGACATAGACGGGGAAATAATTTCAGCTTGCAGTAAAATATTAAGTTGATCTTCCATTTCCTGGCGTAATTTATATGGGACTCTATAAGCTTTGGATTTTACAGGTTTATCAGAGGTTAAATTTACAACATGGGGTATGGTATTACAGCCTGGTAAGTCTAAGACAGAAGCTGCAAACACATCTTTATTTTGGTCTAAAAATTCTTGCATTTTAGATTTTAAGGGGGGGTCTAGATGGCTTAAATCAATATCAGAGCTCCAAGTGAGATCAGCGTGATCAAAGTCAGCTATTGGAGTGGTTAAATTTACATTACAAGTTATATTATTATTATTTAAGGGTATATTAGATTTATCTACACACTTCTGAATTTTAGCAACATAAGTATTTTTCCCTAGCTTAACAGTTTTATCTGAAAAATTAGCAAGCGAAACAAAAAGGCCATGTTCTGGAGTACAAATGGCTCGAGAAATAAGAAGCCCTTGGCTTAAATTCTTCGCTAAAGGTTCTAATATCAGTATATCATTATCTTTTATAAAATTATTTCTATTACATTTAACTTCAGCTATTACTTTTGACTGGGGGGGAACAGAAATTCTCTCGCATAAAATAGCTAAGGAAGTACTTTCACTATTCCTGTTATTATTGTCAACAATGCCTGACTCATTAGTCTGATTTGCTCTATTTACTAACTCATTTTCATTATTCTCAGATATGTAAAAATTTTCATGGACATAGATTGAATTTTCCTGTACAATTTGACTCGCTGATTGCTGGGTAAGGTCTAAAGGCACATTATTCTCATTAATTTCACACTCATTAGTACTTGAGTTACTCCCTGGTACACTTTGCAAACAAAAAATCTGAGCAATTTCACTTTCTGACTCTTTCGCATTAAATGTTATGCTTGAGTCTACCCTTTCCTCCATAATGGGATACATATTACCCTGAACCGTCTCATTTCCACTACTCAGATTTCCAAATTTTTCTTTTACACATTCCTTACTCTTTTTGTTTACACTTTTCCTAGGAGTACTCTTATTACTACACTTACTTCTCTGTTCACTATCAGAACTTTGCCTGCCTTTAGATTGCACATTACAAGTATTTACATAATTATTCTCTAAAACTATACTATTTACACTGATACTATTTACAACATTTTTTTCTCTAGAATTTTTCACAGGTGAAACATTTGACATATGGCTCTCTACTATTTGCTTACACTGCGTTTCAGTAGGAACATCTAAAACCACATTGTTATTTTTACAATTAATTACAGCCTGATATTTACTTAAAAAGGGCATCCCCAAAATTACACTAAACTCATCGGCCAACTTACCGTGGACAATAAAAAACTCAGACTGGCATAATAAATTATTAAATTTAAAATTTAAGGAAATTTTATGGTTTAAAAGCACTCTCTCGCCAGTCACCGTTAAAATAGGGGTATTGCACTCTACAATTTCATAAGAATCTAAACCATTAAGTATTGTATTACTTAAAATATTTATAGCAGATCCTGTATCACATAGCGCATTAAAAAACACATTATTTACATTTATGACGACAGTAGGTAAATGATAAGATTGGGGTGAAAACATACTAAAAATAATTGGGAGGTCTAGAGGCCTAGATGGAGACGATTCGACCAAATCGACACCAGCCCTTACCTGTTTAAAGAATTGTTTTGATTATTCCCTTCATTAATTGAGCTTTGAACATTCTCGCTTTCTATATTTACACCATTATCATTATTTCTATTCCCTCTACCTCTGTAATTATTATATCCTCCCCTGCGATTTTGGTGGGACTGAGAATAACTACCCCTACCTCTTCCTCTAAAATTCTGAAAGTTCCCTCTATTAGCATTTTGGTTTTGTGGACAAAATCTGGCTATGTGTCCTGTTTGGGAACACACGTAACAGATGAATTCTCTATACTGAGGCCTCTCAGTAGTGTGAAAGTCTCTTTGCTGATTGCTACCCTCTAAAAATCTCTCTAATTTACTCGTAAGAGCTTCTACCTGCTCCCGCAGTTTACTAATCTCCTGCTCTGACTGATTAGTGTGACTTGGCTGGATAGCAGCACATGCAACACTTTGCTGGGCAATTTGGGGGAAAAAAGGGTTCATATTCTCTACCTGCATGTTATATAAAGGATTAACACTCTTTAATGCTTTTTCCTCAAGGAGGGCAAATTCTAAAATTTCAACAGGTGTCTTAGGGCACTTAGTTATAACTCCTCTTCTTATCTCAGGAACTAAATTACTTAATAACATAGAATGCAGTAGAGCTTCCCTGCTTTTATCAGCAACATTCTGTTCTACACCCTCGACTACTAATGCTTTAAGGGACAAATCATATGCTCTGTCGTAAAATTCCTGAACAGGCATATGGGGATTTTGTTTAAAATTCAAAAATTGGGTCAAAGCATTATCAGGGGCTAGGTCTTGCGTATATCTCTCTTTAAGTACTTTAATTATTTCTTCAGTTCCCTTAGTGCGGTGCAATTTATATATCCTAGCAGCATTCCCACTTAATCTACTTAGTAGGGCAAATTTTTTCTCATCCTCTGACCAATTAAAGAACTCGGACAACTGCTCATACTTTTCTAAAAATGCAGAAAATGAGCAAGAGTTGCCTTCGCCACTAAAAGGGGGAATAAGACTGACATTTTCGATTAATGCGCTCTTTTTCTGAATAAGAGCGAGCTCTTTGAAATGCTGGTTTTCTGTCATTTTTTGGCAAAACTTCACACCGAATTAAAAATAAAATGATAGAAAATAAAGTAATCTAACTGCTACTTAATTCTCAGATGCCCAAGAAAGAGAGAAAAAAAAATAAATAAAAAATACATAAATACATAACTTATATTGGCATATAATTTCCTCAGTAAGCCCAAACACTCATTTAAATGTAAATATAACAGTAAAAATTTCAAAATAAATAGTTTTTTTTGAAAACCCGGTAAAATTGCTTAACTAAAAAAAAAAAGAGCATTTGAAATGAGTAAGCTATGTACACCCCTATTGGTTATGCACAACATACACTAAAATAATCAAACATAATACATAATAAAATCACAAAACACATATATTTTCATTTCGTTTCACTCTTAATACAGTAAATATATATCAAAATTCAGGCTATTGTTGTAATAAATAGGCTCTACTTCATAGTACTATTTTTATACTTATTGTGACACAATAATTAGGCTTTTCACACACGGCATTATTTATTTTTCACAATAACCAGGCTTTTCACACACGGCATTATTTATTTTTCACAATAACCAGGCTTTTCACACACGGCACCATTTTCGTGTTGGGTTCTTTTTATTTGAATTACTGCAACAGCTCATTATATTAATTAATTGCAATTTCTGCTCAGCAAATTACACTTAGTTAATATAGATCAATAAATATTCATCAGCTTTATTAAAGAATTAAAGTGAGATCCAGGTCAAATTTCCAATCACATGAATCCTGTTGTAGATTTAATTAAATAAACAAGATGCTTATATAAAAAAAAAGAATTAATTTAAGATTACACCAGTTAACATTAAGAAATCATTAAGATAAACAAACTAAACGACAAATTAAAACGATTAAAAGGATAAACACAAATATCATTTAAGATTCTTTAAAATTTAATGAATACAAGTAAATAAGAAAGAACACAGCAAGATTCTCAATCTGACCCAGTCTCAAGTACTAAACCTTGATCTGCAGTAGAACCCAACATTTATCAATGTTGATTCCTGAGATATTAAACTCATACTGACAATTTAAAATTACAAGATTTAGTTTAACATTACCAAAAGAGAGAAGAAAGATCCTGAAATCCTTCTTATTTTCAAGAAGGCAAAGAAAGATATAATTTTGAATAAATTAAAAAACTAGAAATAATAAACATAAACACCCCAGAAATCAACAATGATATTTTTGACCAATTTCGTATAGTGTTAGTACATTTAATTTAATTTCTCCATTTTTTTTTTTTTTTTTTTTTTGTTCATAAGATAAGTTAATTCACTTAAAATCAAGTGAATTTCTTAACAGTTTTTGCTTTAAAAAAAAAATTCTATTACTTAATCAAGTATCTTTACACAGTTTAAGCAATAGTATATTAATTAATCAGTGTTAATATGATTTTTAATTATTTATTAAATTATTTTTTTTTTTTTTATTTTTTTAAAAAGTTATTTAAAAATTCCAAATAAAAAAATAGGTAATGGTTGAAAAATTATTCTACTTCCAAACATTCAAAGAAACTACTTTAATTTTATGGTATTACAAAACTTAGTATAGTTATTTCGATACTATAGAGGTTAGAATTCAATTAAATTAATATCAAGGTAGGATATATAAAAAAAATTAAAAAAAAACTATACTAAGGCATATCCTTTATACACATTCTCTTTTATTTAATTTAACATAAAAATGAAAAACAAAAAAAAACATCTGAATTCACTAATACAACCTTTGTTGTAGATATATGGAAATACAAAATCACTACAAGATTACTCACTAAAATAAAAATTGTTTAAGAATAAATACAGAATATATCTCTTACCAGCAGCTGGATTCTTTCAATTTTACCCATTTTGGGTGTTTTTTCACTTATATGATGGACAATAGTTAATAAGTCTTCCATGCACCAGAGTAACAGTTTCTACACAGAATTCCCAGTGTCTATACTCAGTTTAAGCGACAGCTGAATTCTTTCAAGTTTTCGTCTTAGACCGCTAATCATTTTACCGCTCACGGTGAAGGCAAAATCGGAGGGGATATTCTTTCACGGCAAGATCTCGGCTCTCTCCGGCAGGTAGCATTTCTTCCTGACGTACACTTGGAGTGTGTTATCTTAGATCGCTAATCATTCCATTGCTCACGGTGAAGGCAAAATCGGAGGGGATATTCTTTCACGGCAAGATCTCGGCTCTCTCCGGCAGGTAGCATTTCTTCTTGACGTACACTTGGAGTGCTTTCTCTTAGACTGCAAATCATTCCACAGCTTACGGTGAAGGTTAGAACGGAGGAAACATTCTTTCACGGCAAGCTCTCGATTTTCTCCGGCCGGTAGCACTTTTTCTTGACTTACTCACGACGTGCTTTCTCTTAGACTGCCAATCTCGAAGTACACTTCTGGCCTCCCCTCTCCCAGATTAAAAAAAGGGGAGGGGGGGAGACAAGACTTATCCACAATCGTTTACTAGATGCTCTCCATACGAAGCTCAGACCAAGACTCACTTTATTTCCAAAAAACCAATTGCACGTCCCTCTGCAAATCAAAAGGGGCACCAAAAAACTAGGAAGACTAATGCCTTCCCCTTTCTCTCCTGTTCCTAGAGTCCATCTCATTGGCCAATGCAATAGTCACCCTCTCTCATGACCAAATATGGTCATCGCTCGCATTCCCTATCCTCGATCACGTGGTCAGTAGCAGGGCCAGCTGTCTCTAAGTTTTGCACCTGCTTGCAAACCAGTGCTCGCCGATATCCGCGAATTTGCCCTATTATCTCAAATCGGTCATAAAACTTTAAGGGTCTGGGAAAATATCTACTCCGCCTCAAATGACAGTCAACGTTTGTCATGGGTTATAAAATTTTAGGGTACTATTCATTCACGTACGTAAGCAATAAACTATGCGTGTGGGCCAATTTTTAACAAGGCTGAATATATCCCCTTTACAAACAAGCCATAAGCTACTCTTCTTTGAAAAAAATTAACAAAGGACCACTTTAGTCAAATAGTACAATTCCAGGACAGTAAAAGCATTCGTACGAACGGGTGTTATTTACGCTAGATAAGGGGATGGGAAACTTTCACTTTCATACACAACAATGCCTTTATTCTCGTGAGAACGAGAACGATCATAAAATAAATAGAAAAAAAAAATGTCCAGGGTTTTCGCTACTAAGAAAAAAAAAGGAAGACTAATTTTAAATATGAGATACACAAAGCATTATAAAAAACCGTATTAAAAATATCTTAACAAGAGTGCTTTTTTAAATTTGGAATATTAAAATAATTTATACAAAAAAAAATATTACTAAAAAAAAACATAACATTTTATTATCTTTCTAAAATACTCCATTTTTCAACATTTAATATAATTTTACCATATCTAATAAGAATTTAAGCTTACAAGTAATTAAGATCAGCACATCTCGAAACAACAAGTTTTCTCAACTTTTCTGCCTTAATTATCTTTTTAATTGCTTTTCTTTGCGAAAATGTTGAGACATCTCTCGATCAAAATTTTTACCTTTAAAAATATTAGGGGTGTCCATATTGAGAGCCCTGTCCATATAGGGTACAAATACCTTATATATCCCAATTCTTTGGCACCTAAACGTGAATAGCTGGAATTTAGGAAAACAGGCAAGGAAAGGGTGTAACCGGATAAATATTGCGAAATGGCTCCCGTGGTCGATATTTGAAATAACACGTGTGATAACAAGGGTTGCGATGAGAATAAAATATAAACAGTTTTTATCCCCTGACCTTGAACTGTCCTTGAGATAATCGGGTTAGTATGCGCCGGCATTGCTTTTCTACAAATACGTTTTTCTCAAAACGTACAAATGTTGAAAAAATGAAGCCAGCATCAATTGATGAAGAATATATTAGTTTACATGATACATATATTTTTCTCAATTTTACACAAATTTTAACGTACAAAAATAAACAAAAATATTTAAAAAAATTATTAATGTCATAATTTTACACTTGCACCAACCAAAATATTATAGAATAGTGTTCAAAATACAAACTTTTAAACAAAAAAAAAAAAAAAAAAAAAAAAAAAAAAAAATCGTTAAAATCGAAGATGCGTTTTTTTTTAAAATTATAACAGAAATAATGCTAACAAATTGCTAAAATATTCCTAACTTTCCCTGAATGTAATAGCAGAAATACGATGCTATCAATGCATTGGTCTATTTGTGAAATTTGCATTCGGGCAGGATGCGCACTTGTCAAAATAAGGAAATGTTTCCATACATTAATTTAATAAAATTTTCTTTACATTTGTTATCTTATTTTTATGAAAATACAAAGTTATTAAAACCATTGAATGGTTGTAAAATCATTTCATTCCCAAATATGGAATAATCCAACGTTCGCCATTAATATTCGTCTGTCAAATGCGTATATAAATCGTTATTAGAGAAACCAGATTCAAAATCATATTTGTTAATTTTTACAAATAAAAAATGGAGGGGAAAATGTTGTCAATCTGTTTTGATTACACGAAGTTCTGTTTAACTTTGTGCAAAAAGACAGCCAACTAATGGGCCAATTCCGTAGATATTTTAAAGAATATCTTACAAAATTCTGTAGATATTTGTAAGATAAATCTGCAAAATGTCTTATCATTTCTGTGAAATGTCTGAAGAAAGTAGAGATTTCTTCAGATAATCTTAAGGTTATTTTTAGTGGGGAATGTAGCTGTACAGTGCAAATACTCAACTATTCAATGTTATAAAAAAGAGCTGTTGTTAAATGCCTTTAAATAGTAAGTATTTCTTAAAAATGTTAATTGCTATAAACGTATTTCTCATAACATCATGGCTGCCAACTTGTACGTCTACTTAAAGTCAAATAAACATATTAAAATAAGAAATTACATTTAATAATTGACTATATGTATTGCCATACATAATATTGAATACATCTGGCATACATTTCACTGTATAAAAAATATTTATATGATTTAAAAACGAGTAGAAATAGAAGTTGTCAGCTCTGTAACAGTGGTGTTTTATGAATTTCTTCTCTTCATTTAATTGAGTAAAGTATGCAAATAAAAAATTTACAGCAATATCTATAAATATCATTGTATCAAAAGGAAACGAGTGGGAAATTGTTAGTCAGACGTAGCAAATAAGATACGTTTGTACTATGAGGAAGTTTTTAAAATATACAGTACAACGCAGTATCCGAAATCTTTTGTGTGTCCCTGTGGATACTAAATGCTTTCTATTTTATACTTAGAATTAAATTTTAGTAAACTTCAGCGATACATATTAATTTCATAAAAAGAGAAATAGTTTAATGTAATTAAAATGCTCTCCAAACAATGTTTCCCCATATACCATTATGTAATAGAATACTTTTGCGTGGCCTTGTGATACATTAGTTTGTTACTAATTTTAAGTAAGTTTATTTATTCATTTAATGAGCGTCTCTTTAAAACACAGATTAACGTTTTACTGTCTGCCAGACCTAATGTCTCCAAATACACCGGTTAAATAATTGTTACATCCTTCCATTTTGAGCAGGAAGTATAACTCGTACGCTTTAATTCTTCTATTAACACTCAGTTAACCAGGCATTTCTGTATTCTCAGGCCTATAACAGACTTTTCTTTAGTTTGTCAAATACTGAATTATTCCTTATACGAATAAATAACATCCCAACATAAAATTTTATGGAGTGAAGTGCAAAGTTGCATACACGCATATGAATATGCACGCAAACAATATATATATATGTATATATTATACAAGGTGTCCCCCAAAATATCGAAATGACCTTTGATTTTGTAATTATTGAAGATAAATAGGCAGCGCAAATTGCAAAGTGCATTTTAAAGTCAAGAAATGCGTTTATGGCAATGAAATAGCCCTTTTATTTCGTATAAAAAGCAGATATTCTTTATCATCTAGTAGTGATACAAGTGTAAAAAAAGAAAAAAAAAAAAAAAAAAAAGATGATTTTACGAAGATTATACAGGCAATTAGGACGCCAGTACAATTCGCTGTTTTTTAACGGAAAACATTCCGTGAATTCCAGAAAAATTTCCGTTTTTATTGGGGACAAAACGGAAGATTTTCTAAAATTTACGGGAATGTTTGCGTTAAAAAACAGTAAATTGTACCGGCGTCCCGATTGTCTGAGTAATCTTCGTAAAATCATCCTTTTTTTTTTTTTTTTTTTTTTTTTTTTTTTTTACTTTTTACTAAGAAGCAAATTTGGAGGTATTAAAAATAAGATAAAGGAAAATAAAAAAAGATTTTGTACAAACAAATGTGTTTTAATGATTTCTTTTAATTAGTAAAGAGCAAAGAACCATGTTTTAATTACTCAGGGTTCGTGTTAATCTTGTTATTTAACTCAAAATGTGAATGCATTTCATCATTGAAAGAATATGATTGTGAGTTGATAAATTCTAAGATCTTAACTATATCCCATTTTTGGGACGCTTCGAATTTTAATAAATTTGTATAGCTTTCTTCTTCTTCATAACATCAAAATTGCATGAAATAATTATCTATGAATGTATTTATGTGTTACCGAGCGGTGATAGCATAAGATGGATAATTATTTGCTTTAATGAAGATTATTTTCGGTGTTTATAAATTTTTCATTTTTCAAGATGGCGAAATGTAAAAAGTAAGATTATTTGTACTTTTTTCTTTAACAAAAATCCAAATAAATAAGTTATAATCTTATTTTTTTGTACTTCTTTGATATACATATTTTAATAATCTATGAAATTATATGTTCAAATATATTTTTTATGCATTGTCGTAACGTATAAACCATATGGCGCTTGCCATGAATGGTTACATGTTTTTATTAATCATTTAAAGAACAGTACATAAGTATTAGTCCGGAAACCGGTTACATCGAAAGCGCCCAGTTACTATTAATTATTATTATTTTTATGTAAATCGATAGTAAAATTTCATGCCAACAAAATGAGCTAGGAATAAGATTTTACAAGCCTAAAATATTTTTAGTGAAACAATTTATTATTAAAAAGTTTTAATGTTTTACTGTCATCACGTTTATTGATCACTCTTGAAGTGCTTGACACTTAAAAATTTCATGGCACAAAAATCGCTTTCGAAATTTAAATCTAATGAAAAATATGAGTATTTGATTGGCTTTTTCATCGTCAGATTTCCAAGTATTTGATTGGCTGTTACTAGTGACTCGCTTCCTTTCAGACGTCAAAGATGATCCGACACAAGAAACTCACTCGCTCTCTCAGCGAGTCATCTGATGATCCATGAGCCGACAACACAAAAACCTAAGGAAACGAGCATAATAAAAAAAAACCTTTTTTTAGTAAAAGGGTTGACATAGAAAAATCTAATGATCCATGTCTGCCGGAAGTTAAATGGTGCATCAGCCAAAAATTAATTCCACCAGTGGTTCACTCGTAGGTTTATCATTGTGTTTTCCTGTTCCCAGTCTTCCATGCTTTTATACCTTTGATTGCAGGACAAATACGATGAAACATGATGTCTTTGGGTGAACCACTGGTGGTATCAATTTTTAGCTTATGCTCTACTTCACTTCCGGCAAACATGGATCATTAGATTCCCCGTTTCTATTAACTCCATTTTTTATTTTATTTATTTATTTTTTTTTTTTTAGTACTTGATATCTTAGGCTTTTGTGTTGTCGGCTCATTGAATGAAGCCAGCATAGGATAACATTGAAACGCCTGGAATTTGAAGCGACTTTGACTCTTCGTGTAAAAGTACTTTTTGAGTATTTTATAGAAAATTACAGAAATAGTTGGCACGACAAACTTTATTCTGCCGAAAAAATCTGTCGTACCTAATTTAAAGAAGCCGTTCGTGACAAAATTTTACCTTTATTTTGTTTTCAATTTTTACCAGTGGCTTGTTTATTTCACATCTGAACACTGGCCAAGTATCGGCTTTCGAAGAAAACAGAAATCCACATTGTTAAAATTTTTTGCGAAAACACAGAAAAAAAAAGATTTTTTTGTGAATTTACACTAGTTTTCGGTTACATGCATTCAATCTAGTTTCTCGATCATCATTTTACCGACATTACCTTTATATCATATCTAATTCCCTTTAGGGATTTCGTCTTTATTTAAAGATATTATCATCTTTGTTAAAACTTATACATCTTTGTAAAATCTTTGTGTTTTTGTTCAGCTTTTTAAAAACACACTGATAAAATTATTTTGCAATTTTATTAGAAATATTTAAAAAAAATTAGTTTAATTTTTTAAGTTATAATAATTTATAAAATTTATAAAGGGAAAAATCATCTCCTCGGTGTTAGTAGGGATTTTTATCGATTTTTCCCCGAATTATAAAAGTCATATTTTGAACAAACTAACAAAAGCTTCTACAGTTCAGCCAATAGGGTGCTCTTCTACTGTCAAGAGATCTCAGGTTCAAACCCCAGGGCGGCTAGAAATTGATTTTGTAAAAAAATAAATGAAACAGCAGTTCAAATGTTCTGGAAAATTTGATATTCTTTCAGTCTCGCTAAAGATTGGGTGATTTACTGATTTCGAAAACTAAATTAAATTATTATCATTAAAAGTAAATTTACAGAGTCTTGCGTATTTTTAATGATGTTAATTTACAGGGTATTGCAAATTTATTGAATAATATCTCTGTCATTTAACCAAATCTCTATAATTTTACATAAGACTTAAGGTTTACGCACACCTTCGGAAGTGATTTTTTGAATTTTTTTAAAATTTCCCCTTATTATCCATTTTTTATAATGACATTTACCTTAAAACTTTGAAATATATATATATATATATATATATATATATATATATATGTGTGTGTGTGTGTGTGTGTGTGTGTGTGTAATATAATATATATAATATATAATATATAATATATATATAATATATATATAATATATAATATAATCTTTATATATAAAAATCTTCTGTGCGTGTGTATGTAATTGAACTCCTCCTAAACGACTGGACCGATTTTGATGAAATTTTGTGTGTGCGTTCCAGTAGATTCGAGTATGGTTTAGATTCACATTTCGTCGAAATTGATTCAGTACTTTTTTAGTAATTAGGCAAAAACTAATAGTTAGTGATTTTTCGCTAATTAAAAGTGCTATATATATTAAAGAAAGTCAGGATTTCGTATTATTCATAGCACAAAAAAATCTACCATACCAAAAATCTTGAAAATTGTGGTAAAAATACTTCTTATAACATCGAGTGCCACTAAAAATGGATTTTCGAAAATTCCACCCCTACGATGTGTAGAAAAAAGAACGAACTTTTAAAAAATTCCATAAAAATTGGTTTTTGTAGTTATTTTTCAACTTATAACATATTTTAATGCATTTTTTCATTCTGAATCGAATGGTACTAAGGAAATTCGTTTAAATCCAGTAGTTCGTGCGATAATTCACATTTTCCTAATTTGGCGGTGTCTTCGGCGCAAAAACCTGAAATTTTCAATGCTCATCTTTATATATAAAAATCTTCTGTGCGTGTGTATGTCACTGAACTCCTCCTAAACGATTGGACCTATTTTAATGAAATTTTGTGTATGTGTTCCAGTGGACTCGAGAATGGTTTAGATTCACATTTCATCGAAGTTGATTCAGTACTTTTTAGTAATTAGGCATAGTTAGTGATTTTTCGCTAATTAAAAGTGTTGATTAAGTTCGACGAAAAGAGTGCGGACGGAATGTCTGAGCGGTCTAAGGCGGCAGATTCAAGCTCTGCTTCTTGAAGAAAGAGATCGCGTGTTCGAAGCCCGTTCCTGACAAACGTGTATGCTTTACAATAATATTTCCTGTATTATGTTTTTTATTAACCGATTTCAGAAAATCGTTAACTTTTAACTAAAAAAAAAAAAATAAACTTTTCTGTCAAAAATTGAACCTTCGAAAAATACTGAAGAGTGAAAAATAATTTCCTCACATAATTGTAATAAGAAATTAAATGAACAGCGTAGTGTTTATCGCGCGTATTACTATATTTACGTACATTTTTTTGATTTTCTGGAGTCGGTGCCAAGAGGACAACGTCTTTCGGTGACAGGACAACGTCTGTCGGGTCCGCTAGTATATATATATATATATATAGCAATTATCCAGAAATAATTTTTTAAGAAAAAAATAGTCAAAATTATGTCAAAAATTGACATTTCCGCAAAACGTGATAACTCAAAAATAAAACATTGTATTGACATTTGTGAATTGCATAATAAACAGAATAACTTTCCCTAGGGCTTAAACTACACGTATCATGATCGCATCTCTAGCTCGGATGATATGGCAGTTAAAGTACTAATGTAATGAAAAATTCGCAAAATTTGTCCCAAGTTTGTCACTTATACCAGTATAAATATAAAACAATTTTATCACGAGTAGGGGAAAGTCGGATAAAACCGGGACCCTAATGCTTTTTTTTTTATTATTATTATCGTGTACTATATGAACAAAACAGTCAAAATTTGTATTAAAACGATAAATTGATTCCTTGCGAAGAAAAAAAGCATTCATTCAGTCGCGAACAATAGCAATTGAGATCATAACAACAATTTTTTTAGAAGTGTGCAATGTTCCCAGTTTTATCCGACCTAGTCGGATAAAACCGGGAACTGAAAAAAATAATTAAATGCACATTTTAACTTTGCAATAATACTATTTATTAAAGGAAAATTGACATATTATATTTATGGAATTTAAATCTACATTAATTCTATACAAAATAACAATGAAGTTATATTTGAAGAGTTGAAATTGTTAGGCACAAATGAGAGTTCGATCTTGTTCATTTGCATTGCTGCATGCTTCATGTGCCCACCGTCTGGAGTAAAGGCTTTGTATCCAACTTTCTATGGTTTAGATTGTTCATATAAGCCGTTGCAAAAGATGCATGCTTCATTTTCATCTTCCTCCTCGTCTGATATCAAGATTATTTTTTTCTTTGGGCTCTTCTTTTTCACATCAGTTTTTCTACTTTTCTTTTCTGTCATCATAGAAAGTTTTTGCTTCAGGGTTAAGTTCTTCTTGACTTGTTTTTCCATCTTTCCTTTTTTTTCTTGTTCGAGTTCTAATTTGTAGGGGATTGAAATAAGGATAGCCGTTTTCCCTTGCCGTTTGTCAGATTTCCTGATAGCACTAGGATCCGTTTGCACTGGAAAAGGTTTTATATCATGTGATGAGACTGCAAAAGAACGTTTGATATCTCTGCCAGACCTTGAAAAAAATGTAGGAAAACCGAAAACTTTACAGTTATGCCCGACCATCTGCATCCCGGTTTTGTCCGACCACGCCATTTTGATGAAATGCTACTCTAGCGTTGTTTAGATAACTCCTAGACACCAATACAAAACGTTAAAATAACAAGTAAATAATAGACTATCATACATTATACTTACATAAACTGAATCACTAGGTATTTAGGTTTGATTACTTAATATTGCAGACGTCGAATTTTTAACTTTCCCACGTGAAATCTTTAAAAAATCTCCACTGCGAAATGAGTTCGTTTACACTACTTTTAGTTACTGGGAGCTGGCATCACGCTCGCATAGAAATTATTCTAGACGTTTGAGCTAGATACCACCACAAATAAAGCCATAAAGCCTGGTTCCCGGTTTTATCCAACTTTCCCCTATAAGTTATTCCCTGAAAAGACATTTGTAAAAGAAGTACAGAAAATTACGTGGCATTTCATGCATAATTTTTTGTTTTAGGATGTTTTGCGTGTAGTAAAAATCTGAAAAACTTCATTTTATGAAAAAGCTTGGACAGCTAAATCATCCTAGTTTATAAATACTTTTCATTTATGTTGGAATATGTAAAACGGCAATTCACAAAGCATTCTCAAAGTATTTTTCCTTGTTTCCTTTAACACGTTTTCCATAAAAATTTTAGAATTATTCGTCACTAATACTGATGCAAACTGATGTCAACTGCATATGTACGAGGGCAGTATTATACGTTCCTGGCCTCCGCCAGAGATGGTGCTAATAAAATTAATATATATATATATATATCGTAAAGGTGAACTTTTACATCAAACGTCGCAATTTGTCAAGTCATTGAGTGACTTAGTTTGTGCGTTGAAGCCATTTGAAGAGATCATGATAGACACTTTGATAACACCTCAACAATGGCAAATATTGAATATTGAACAGTGATAAGAAATCTGTTTTTGAAAAAGAAAATAAATACTGAAAATCTAACAGAACTCAAAAAAAAAAAAAAAAAAAAAAAAAAAAAAAAATTATGGGGACTCTACCCTTCAACCATAAAATGGACAGTTTAATGCAAACACAGCCAACTTCAAACACAAGCATTTTTAAAGAAGAACGCCTAGGTCGTCCAATAGAGGTTACGACATCCGAAATGATTGAAAAAATCCACAATATTGAGATTAGCGATCGGAGAGTGAAAGTAGGCGAGATTGCTGAGATTTGGGCGTGTAAAATGAGTGGGTGTAAAATATGTTAGCTAATTTGGATATGGAACAACTTTCTGCAAAATGCTTGTCGCAAATCATCACTATTGACATCAAACACACTCGTGTGTCAATTTCAAAGAATGTTTGGAAAAGTTAAACTGAAATCGAAATGATTTTTGGCTTCTATTCATAACTGTTTACGAAAATCGATTCATGACAATACACACGCAACTAAATAACAGTCCAGATAGTAAACTTTTGCGGCCAACCTGCGTCAAAAAAAGGATAGGGCGACTTCATCTGCAAACAAAGTCATGGCTACAGTTTTTTGGAATGTATGTCACATAATTCTCTTCGATTACTCTCAAAAAAGGATAAAGATCAATGGAGACCATTATGCCAACTTATTGGTTTGATTCAACCATCTTGTGAAAGAAAAGCATCCACAGTTTTCAAAGAAAAAAATTCTCTTCCATTAAGACAATGCACATCTGAATTACTTGTACCTTCGCGATTGAAAAATTCTATGAATTAGGATATGAGCTGTTTCCGCTCAACCGTATTCGTTAGATTTAGCCCCTAGGGATTATTTTTTACTTCTAAATATGAAAAAAAGGATCGGTGGAAAAAAATTGGCTTTAAGAATAAAGTTATTGCTGAAACAAACGCCTAAAGAGGAATCTTTCTAAAGAGGATATAAAAAATAGAAACTTGTTGGGCCAAGTGTGAATTATAAAGATATCGAATTATAAGA
The DNA here is from genome assembly GCA_964019185.1 of Maratus speculifer. NCBI lineage: Eukaryota > Metazoa > Arthropoda > Arachnida > Araneae > Salticidae > Maratus > Maratus speculifer. The sequence continues at coordinate 253,484,278 of OZ025298.1, forward strand.
TATTATGTGAAAAATAAAGTACATTTTTGACATTTTTGTGTTTTCTTCTCAAGGCTAGGTACTTATCATATGGCCCTCATACTATCGCTCATGTTTCTTATTAACACTTTTCAACAAAGTTGAAAGATGTTTATGATTTAAATTTGTCTGGACATCTGTCCGCACTCTAACTTTAGTAAATGTAGTCGATTTTGTCCTGAAAAGTTTGGAAGTTATTGACTTTACCTTATCATGAACAATATCTCAAATGGAGTTTCTAGCATGTTTAGTTTACTTACAGGGACAGTCAAAAGTTTACATTACGATGCGGTCAATTGGAAAAAATCGTTTTCAAATGAATTTAAAAGTTGTTACATCTTTTCAAACATAATAAAACCGATATCCATTTACGAAGTGCTCTGAAATAAGTATCTGTAGAATATGCGGTTCAAAGAATATTTATTATTCCTTTACACAGCACACAAAATAATTCCATTATATAATGGTACAGGGGAAATTGTTTGCGGTGTATTTTAGTTATACCATGTAATATAATTGATATGCGCCGTTGAAACTTAATATAAATTATTTAATTTATAATACGATGTACATAATATTTACAGGGGCACAGAAAATATTTCAAATAGTATATAGTCTATCCGAAGTACTGTATTTTTGTTAGCGATGATGGCAGGAAATGTATTTTTAATTATGATATATTCTTTTAAGTTTCACATTTATACAAATTATATGATGTGTATGAATGCTATAGTTGATTTACAGGAGTTCGTACAGATTACTGAGTATGAACGTAAATTATTACTGAAAGGTTTTTTTAAAATGAGTTATGCATTTTTATGCTGAATTATATTCAATCTACTAAGAAATGTTTCATGTTTGTAGAATATAGATGAAGAAATGTATAGGACCACGTAAAGAGCTGGCTACATGGCCATCTATGAATGATAATTTCTGGAAATGTGATTTCGGTAGTTTTAAGAGTGTTTTAGTTTGAATTACATTTTAGTAAATACTGGCTTTTAATAAAGGTACTTGGTAAACTATAAGGCTAAACAAATATATTCATGTGCGTTTACATGAATTTCGTTTACGTCATGTGCTATTGGTATAAACTGCTGAAAGAGAAATTTCAACCTGTTATTCGTTTTCTATCAAAATAAAAACTTCCCATTATATATAGCACATACACTATATGACCAAAGGTGACCAGTTTCTTGCGTTTTTAGACGTTTTGTTAAATATCTTGATAAATATATAAGGAATTATACTGAAACTCCAGATGTGTAACCAAAATAGTACAGGTCATATATTTTCACCAAGATTTTCCTTCCATAACCCCATAGGGTACCGTCAACATATTGAAAAAGATAAAAATAAATAGCGAATATCTTTTGGATAACTCTGTCAAAACTAATGAAGCAAAAGTTTTTAAACTGTAGATTATGATTAAGTGGCTTATTCTAATAAACCGAGTTCATTTTTATGAGGATAGCATGTATGCTCGTACAAAAATTAAAGTTTTTATAAAAACAGGTCCAAATTTTGCCAAGTTTTTTGTTTATAATTTGCAGAGTTCTTAAAAAAATATTGTTTTAAAAAAATATGACAGTTAACATTGTTCACATATCCTGTAATCAGAATTAAAAAGGCAATAAAATTGTATGAAAAATGAGACAATTTTACTAATTAATGTTTCACTGCGCATGCGTGAATGCAATCAAAATATAATATGCATACTGTAAGGCTAAATGTATAGAGTAACTTTTGTTAAAGTTTCAAAAACATAGCTTGGAAATTCTGAAAATTATCGCCGATAGTAAAAGCTCAAAATCCGGTGTTCCCAAAATGAAACAAAAAGATGAGAGGCGTATACATATATCCATTGATTAATGCCAATATAGCATACACAATATTGCACGCATTATTATATTTAGATACAGCCTCTCATATATTTAGCTTCATTTCTGGAACAACGGATTTTTAGCTTATTCCATTGAAGATAATTTTCAGAATTTACAAGCTATGTTTATGAGATTTTCACAGAAATTTCTCTGTCCATTTAGCTAATATATTGTGCACATTATATTTTGATTACATTCACGCACGCACAGTGAAACATTATTTAATAAACCTGCTCATTTTTCATGCAATTTTTATTATTTTTTAATTTTGATTACATGGTATTGTGTACAATGCTGTTTGTCATATTTTCTGAAAAGGATGGGTTTTTTTTTTTATATTAAGAACTCTGCAAATTAAAAGCAATAAACTCGACAAAACTTGCGACTGTTTTTAAGAAAATTTAAATTTCTCTATGAGCATACATGCTATCCTCATAAAAATAAACAGTTTATTACAATAAGCCACTTAATCATAATCTACAGTTCGAACGCTTTTGCTACATTAGTTTTGACAGGCTTTATCCAAAAGATAATCGTTCTTTTTCAATTTGTTGATGGTCCCTTGTGGGATTTCGGAAAAAAAAATCTTCAAGAAAATATATGAATTGTATTCTCTTAAAAACCTCTGCCAAGTTGAACCGAAATCCGCTCATCTCACGATTTGAATGTCAGCTTCTCATAAGGAGTTGAATCAACTCGAGTGAACGAGTTTTTTTTAAACAATTTAAATCAAAGTGAGTCATTTATATAAGCAATTTAAATCAAGATGAGTAAAACGTTTAAAGAACAACTCATTCACGATCCAGTAAATTGCAGCACTTTCCTGAGAAGCCAAATCCTGTCTTTCGTTTTAAGAGTGTACTATTCTGTTTTTCTTTTACCTGGAGTTTTCGGATAATTCCTTATATGTTTTGTTAGATATTTTACAAAATGTCTAAAATCGTAAGTGGCCGGTCACCTTTGGCTATATAGTGTATATCAACTTTCGGATAAAATATATGTTCAAACGTATTGGAATACATATTTGGCTATGGAATGTAACACATTATTTCCCTAAATAACAAAGTTTTGTTAAAGATTTCAGGAAGTGTTGGAAAGTGTTTATAATCTATGCCTAGCGCATGATTTTTCTTATTGTTTTTCTTGCACAGATTTACATATCTCACATACTGATATTTCTTATTTATTATATGGTACCCATTCACAATGATAATGTTTTAATTAAGCGAGAACTCTGTGAAGTTTAAAAATACTTATAACATGTTATTTTTTTGTAATGCTTTATTTTTGCAACAAAATGGAAAAAATTCTAATTGACCAATTTTGTCTAGAATGGTTTTGTAATGTTTTTCATTGCAACTTTTTGGAAATAATCGCAAGATTGTTTCACTAATGTAATTGTTTTTTGTAACTCAATTTTTTTAAATACTTAGATTTACGCGGCCTTATAACCTCCAAGAGGTAAAAAATTAAAGCTTAATACCAATCTTTTTATAACACCCTGAATAAACTGCTTCAAAAGTAGTAAAACAAATTTTTTCACTTTAATGCCAAAATATACTATCAAATCCTTCATGCTTAGCAAAAGAATTCTTCGTGGTGTTCTTTATAAGAAATAAAACTTTAATTCCATGTATCGGACGTCCTATAATTCATTTCAAAAATTCATTTAAGGATCATGATTTATTTAAGGATCATCATTTAAGGACTCATTAAGGATCATCATCATAATTCATCACTCATTTAAGGATTATCATGCAAAGAATCTGTATAATCGAATGCAATTTTGGGGAAATTTTTAAAACAAAATTAGATTTTTTTTTTTTTTTTTTTTTTTTTAGTGTGATAAAAAAGTTTAGTTTAAAGATTTGCTAGTGGAAGGACTTTTACGATGTAGAATAAAGTAATTTTGTTTATTTCATCCAGGTAAACTTTAAAAGCATTTTTCAGCATCAAACGCTAAACAAGTACGGCACACAAAGAATTAATCTTTACTAGTGAATTACACTACCTTCAAAATAAGCAGGGTGCATATATGGCATGAAGCAGAAATTTGGCGACAAGTGACGTTTTGTAATGTCTTTCTTTTTTTTTCTAACCGATGACCAGACGATGCCTTACGGGGTAAGACATGGTGACATCACTGCAACGTCGTTGAGAAGTCACATTGTGACTTTGTGACCATCGATTATCGATGTCACGTCACGTGACGTCGATGTGAAGTCACAGTGACTAAAATGTGAAGTCGTTATGGCCGTTTTAGAGCTTTTTTGTGACGTCACATTGTGACCACTTTGTGACGTCACATTGTGACCAATTTGTGAAAAGTGTGTCATTTGTGACTACTTTGTCATTAATATTGTGACGAAACTGTGACAAAAGCGACGATATTTAAATTGCCAGAAACATGTTTTTTAAAGTAAATAACATGTTTTGAAGAATTTTGTAATTTTCTAAAAATTTTTAAGAAAGTCACTTCTTAGTCGCAATGTGACGTCACTGAGAGGTGGCATTTTGGTCACAGATGTGATGTGACCAAAGTGACTCACAGTGACGTCATTGTGACCATGCATGCTATGAGGGAAGTTAGTTATAGACTAATTTTGTTTATCGGTTGTTTTTATTTGAAAATATGAAATATTATCAGTAATTGGAATCCATTAAAGCTTCATATGACAATTACTGGGGACAGCATGACAATTAATGGGTATTAACATAAATATATTGTATTGTTTTAAAGTGTTCACATTTCAGACCAATATGCTGATTTCTTTCTTTCAAAAACCTGAAATATGGTATCTTCATCTACAGTAACTTCATTTAAAGCGATTAAACCCAATGCAAAATATAAAGTTTTTTTATATATAAACATGTGCCAATTACCCTAATTTCCTGCGTATAATCCGCGGATCAAACAATCATTTTTCGACCCAGAAATTTTATTAAATAAAATATAACTTTTCAGATCGCCGTAAATATTTGCCTTCATTTACGAAATAAAATTTCTGGGTCAAAAAAGAATTGTTTGATCCGCGGATTATAGGCAGGAAATTAGGGTACTGGATTACAAGGTGTCATACATTGGTGCTCTAGGCGCCAATTACTGGTGACTACAGCAACTTTTTATAAATTTATTTTTATAAAAATACTTTTTCAAAAATTTTTGCTTTTAGTGGGCAATAGATATGCACAGATATGCATTCTTTGATTTAAAAATATTTGCAAGTAAATATTTTATTTCTTGGTAAATAAAATTGAAGTAAGTTTAAAGAAAAATTCTTAAAGTGTTAATTACTGGGGATGTTACCCTACATGAAAAAAAAAAAAAAAAAAAAACAGAAAAGAAAAGATGTGTATTCTATAGGATACATCAGGTCTGAAGAGGTTAAGTGTTGTAAGACTGAATGAACTAAGGAAACTAAAGAATGCGTAATTTCAACCAGGGCAATTATATGCAAACAATAGGCAATAATCTGATACACAAAAATTAAAAACTACTGGAAGCATTATTTCTATCCTTACTGCGAAGCTACTGAAAGGTTGCTTCCAGGAACGGTACTTTTGCGCAACCACAATCAAAATTTAAATAAAGGAAAGGTGTTGCACCAAGAAAACATTTAAATGCGTCGGTTATACGAGCGAAGCGAAAAGAGGGGCACTTTATACTTTGACAAGTTCAATTATCTCTAACTGCTGAAAATCTCAGAATAGAAAGCAAGATAATGGCTTGTTTTAAATATGTTTCGACTGGCATCAACCAGTTATAAATGGCATTTAGTTAATCCTACGCTCCCATCAACATGAAAATCAAGAGAATCGCGTATGAAACCTCAAAAGTAGCTCTCTCCTGCTACCCTTTTAAACTATATTTGTCTGGAAGGTCGCATTTATCTCCCCCCCCCCCTCCCCAATCCCAATCCCTTTTGCATGCATTCACACACACATTCAGACACTAAGCGAGATGGCAAGGTGCAACCTTGAGAATAAATAAAAAATTTATTTTCGTTTCCACCTTCTTTATTTTTTGCTTCGCAGTGGTTTGGTGGATGTCCAATTCGTAAAAGTCTGAAACAGTCCTTGTTCACACGTGGAAATAGACATTCAATCACTTTCAGAATGTTCTTGGGATAAGACGCAAAACTATTTTCCTTCCTCACTGCGCGGTGTTATTTGTCTGGTGTGTATTGTTCAGAGGCTATGATAAGTGTTGTTTAAGGGATTTACTTTAATAGTTTGCTTGTTTGGAAACCGTAAACATTGCATTTATTTTTCGCCTATTATCGCGCAAAGTACGCAGTGTTGAATTCAAACATTTTTTCTCCGAGAGGGATTTTCGTAACTTCGGCGGAACACTGCTTAATTCCTGGGAGACCCAATGGCGGATCTAAGGGGGGGGGGCGATGGGAGCGATCGCCACCCCCCCTTGAGCTCAATAAAGGTCTGCAAAATGACATTAGATGCTCGCACGGAAAAGGGATTGGACCTAAATTTGAGACCAGCACGACCCGGGTCGGGTCTCGCCAACTTCGATTTATTCGAAAGGGACTGGGTAGCAACGAGTAGAAGTCAACTGGACCCAAACGCGACCCACAACAAAAAGTATAAATTAACCCGACCAGCAGCAAAAAATAGAAGCCAACCGGACCCAAATCCGACCCACAGCAAAAAAATGGAAGTAACACGATCCGCATTGAAAAAAATGAGCTCTGACCCGTGCATCAGATTGGAATTTTCAAAGTTCTAAAATCGTCCCTCCCTTGGGGACTCTCCAGATCCGCCCTTGGGGAGACTGGGGGAGAGATATCGGATTTATAGGGCATTTTTCAGCATAAAATAACAAAATTCGCTGTAGGTGGAGAATTTCGACGTTCCATTGAAGGAGATTCCTTTGGCCTGCCCGGGATGGGATCAATTAAAGTAAAACTCATTCGAATTTAATTAAAGTAAAATACAGAACAATAAACTTTTTATATTTTATAAGATAAATCTTACAACATTACTATGAAAAAAATTAACTTGTTATGTATTTGCAAAGATGAACTTTTGTAATCGATTTTTCGATCATGTACAGACAGTGCTTGATTTGGGCGAGAGTTCAGCTACGGTACTTCTTTGATTTTAGTGAATATTACAGAATTTCCAGAAAACTTAAACCTAAATTATCTTTTTCTTCCCATCTCCAACCAATATATTAATTCCTATCAAATTGCTTGCATACATAATTACACGGAGGAGCATACTTCTATCGAGTGCTTGCAACTGTAGACTCAATGGTTTTCTGTATCGACTGTTTCCGAAAGGCGACAAAAAATATCATAATTAACCGCATCCGCATTTGACGTTTTTACTCAAAGAACTGCGATATTATGTTTACATGCTGTTTTTTGTTCACGTATATAAATTATTCTTACTGGTTAACTTTTTAGCTTCATGCGGTGCTTAATTGGCGTGGAAGCTTGCTGAAGTGCAACTCCAGTACTTCTTAATTTTTAGTGACTTTAAGTCGGAAAGCAATAGTGTACTATGATATCTATGGTGTATAGTCTATATATCTAAAGTCTGTGGTATCACATAGCCAATTGGTCTCGATTTGTTCAAATGACTGCATAGATATTAACATCTTTCATTTCAAATTCTTTAACACACTGAGTGCCACGTCAGTCACCGGTGACTGACACTGAATTTTCCATTTAAGCCGCCTTTTATTTAAGGGAGTCCGGGACACATTAAAAAAATAATTATTGAGTTAAAATTTTAAATTTTTGAAGTGAAAACTTCTTTAGGCACGTTGGGCATTTTTTGAGATGGAAAAAAAAACCGTTGAACTCGCGACACCGTAATTCATGTTACCTAGATCGTGTAACCGACACCTCTGAAATTGGTTCTTCTTAACCCGCTTAAGCGACGAAAGAAGAACCGTACAGAAATTCACTTTTTCTATCGGCGCCAGTTAGCTCTTTGGTTCCGTATCAATTTTCGCGGCACTTTTTAACGTATGTTTCGCTAATTTTGTGGACTTAGAAAAAACACAGACACATTATTTACGTACGCTGCTGCGTTTATTGAAGTGAAAACTTCTTTAGGGGCGTTGGGCATTTTCTTGAGATGGGAAAAAAACTATTGGACTTGCGGCATTTTTATAGTAACCGATACATCTGTATATAAGTATGTACATACATTGTGTATGGTGCGATATGAGGTAGGGCGGGGTGGTCGAACCTTGGAAATGCTATTATGCTATGTTGTTAGAATACTAAAATCTTTTTCTAAATTTAAATTTAATCTTTGAGGTGCCAGCAGTTATGCTGCACTTTCCAACCAAATTTTTAAATTCTTGATGACATTGAAATAGTTACATCTTATATGGATGTAAACATGACACTGCGCATCGATTATCCTGCATTTTCCAACCAATTTTTTTCAATTTTCGATTGCATTTTAAGTTTAACTTATATGGTACCAAATAAAATAAAACGTAACAAAGAAAAAAAAAACATGACATTGCGCATTGATTATGCTGCACTTTTCAACCATTTTTTTATTTCTTTAAATTTTCAGTTGTATTTAAAGTTTAACAACTTATATTGTTATCAAATGGAATAAAAGTTAAGAACGAAATCACATGACATTGCTCATCGATTACGCTGCACTTTCCAACTAATTTTTTAAAATTTAATTTTATTTAAAGTTTAACAACTTAGACTGTTACCAGATGGAATAAAACATTAAGAAAGAAGTATAACATTGTGCATGGATTATGCTGCATTTTCCAACCACTTTTTTAATTTTTTTTTAAATTTTTGATTGTATTTAAATAGTAACAGCATAAATTTATACAAATGGAATAAAAAGTTAAAACCATTATATTGCACATCGATTATGCTGCACTTTCTAACCATTTTTTAATTTGCCGTACTATCCGGTCTAGTAAAAAAATGAGGAATGTTGCAAGTGGCTGATACAGGCAGGTTCTCGCCTTTGCGGAAATACTGACTCATGACAGAAAATGGCAAGAAGAGATTCAAGAATGCAATAACAGAGCATTGATAAATATGAAAGGAAGGAATGTTTAAAGCTTGATAATCTGTTTCGTCAGTTATACTTCAGATGCCAACAAGAGCGTTGTTGGCGTTGTTCTTAATTACGTTTGTATAGTCTTTTGGTGTGCCTCGTGTTCATTTATTGAAGATTAACCAAATGGGTGATAAATAGGAAAAAGTTGTATAGTGACTAAGAGAAAAAATTACGCGCTATAAATCGACTGCATTCTGGGAGTAACGTCAAAAACTATTGCTTCGGAATTAAGAGTTGGTAAAAATACAATGAGGGACTAGAATTCGTACCAACTGTAGAAAAACATTTGAAAGCTAACAATTTGCCGAGAAAAACTCTGCTGATTCTTGACAACGCATCGTCGCATCCGTCCAATGATGATTTTACAGACAGAGACATCAAATTGAATTTTTACCATCGAGTGTAAAGGCTATTTGTCAGCCGATGGACCGGGGCGTCTTTGAAATGATAAAGTAAAGATATCGCGGGCGTCTGCTCTATTCGTTTATATCAGCGATTGATTATAATGAAAACTACATAACGATGTTTAAAAAGATTGACATCTAGGATGTTTAAAAAGATTGACAAAAGATAGATATCATAAAGTGGGTGGCAGGAGGATGAGAAGAAATTCCAGACATAGTAATTGCAAGGTCTTGAACATTATTTTGGCCATAAATGTTGACATAAACATAAACCAATCCAATGTGGGAAACTGAAGTGGAAGATGAGAACGATAAGCTTCTTTTGTTGCTGAAAAATATTCCCCTCTTTTCTGCGGTTTATTGACAATAGAAAAAGGTGGAAATTAAAAAGGTTCAAGAAATAACGATCTCAAACCTACCTAAGAGAAAGGTTCCCTGTCCTGCAGTTGGATTGAAGTTTTCCTTCCTTGACATGAAAAGTCATTAAACATAAAACACATCGCCTGTGAACATAAAACATGCCGACTTCTGATTGCAAGTAGTGGATATGTCTGTCCGCACCTCAAAGAAGCAGTACGACTTTTAATAAATAATATTTATCAAGATGTATGGATGAGAAAACGCTTCGAAATATTGTTTAGTAGGATGTAAGTACAGAAAGAGTATAACATGCATAAGTGTAACATCGATTTACGCATCTTAAATAATTAATGTTATGATAATTTTCATTCAAAATAAATATTATTCATGTAAATATCTGCAATTATAAAAAATAAATAGCATTAAATTCTATTTATATTTTTTTATTTCTTTAATTAATAGTATTTTCGTTAGTAGAATTAGAACCACAGTAAGAGTTTCGTTTAAATGTACAAAAACATTACAATATATAAATTATTAATTATGCACTTTATCGATTGAGAAAATTATGCTACTTTGTCGAACTGAAAATTCAGGTACACATATGCGCATCTAAAATGTTATCTACTTAATGATAACATAATGTCTAACATAATGTCTAACATAAAATAAATAATAAACTTTTTTTTTACAATTTATGATATCAAAATAGCTAAATAAAATGTTTATTGATTTTTTTTTTTAAATAAAGTCTCAGTAGTTATCAGGGTCGAAGGAATTTTTTAATTACGATATTTCAAATTAAAATGAATCTAAAATAGTAATACATATTTGCTTTATTTAATAACAGACATTCTGTATTTAAATAAAACGAAGTTTATTGTTGAAATTTTATGGTAAGAATTCAGATTTTTACGGAATTTATAGAACGGGAACTGCATGGGAATTCGAGGATTAATACCGTAAATATTATTATTAGAGGAAATCGTTAGACATGAGAAAATATGTTACAGACGTTGTAGTTATAATTGTGTGCGATCCACACGTTGATAACAGAGAAGTGAACATAACAGAGCCATCTGTATAGGGAACTGTATCAGAGCCATCTGTATAGGGAACGGCGAGGCCCGGTGGCTAATTTCCGTTTACTCAAGGATACAGCGCTTGGCGAAATTCAAGGTGTGCTAAATGTTTTCTACGCATTTTCTCGCGCATCATGGCTGCTTCAGACATTTTACTTACAATTTTTGTCGTATATGAGGCACTTGGAAGCTGTTGTAGAGTATCAGAGGCATAGCGAGGTGGTTAAAGCAGAAAGCTTGTAATTATAAGATTGCGAGTTGTGTCCTTGCTCTTGTAGATTTTTGTTTTGATTTTTATTTAAGTAATCAATAAAGAATGTTATAAAACTCAGTTACTTTATATTAGTTTTATTGTCAATTAGACAATTAAATTTTAATTACAATTAAGTTATAAAATTTAATTTAAAATTTTATTACATAAAGTTTAATTTGAAATAAACGTAAATAATTAATATAAGTTTTTAAATTCTGCTTTTTAATAATTAAATAAATATAATTTAAAATACAATAATTATTAAAATAAAATAAAAAAATATTTTTATTTTAGTTATGCTACCACCGTGTTGTAAGAGATGAATATCAAATTAGTAAAACCAATTTATTAAAGTTCTTATGTTTTAAAAGGAGGCATCATTCATACACACACACACAATATATATATATAATATTTATTAGTATTTATTTTAATAATTACTGTTTCATTTACAATTATAAAGTAGTGAAACATAAAAATATTAATTATAAATATTCAAATTTTAATATTTCTATGTACTTAATTAATGATAATAATTTAAGAAAAAAAGGAAAATCTTTAATCTTCCACAAACATAATTTAAGTTTTTCTTTTAAAAAATTATCAATATTTAAATATATATAACTAATATTAACTATTTATTAATTAATATTAATATATATACATATATATATCTATATATATAATTATAAAATTATATTAATTAACATTATTAATTATTACATATATAACTAATATTAATAAGTATTATCATTTAAACAGGTAATTAATGTTTTTAATGTTTTCGTTCAGTGATTTGTTATTAGTTCTCTTCAATTTTCAGTGTCTAGTAAGATTTTAAATATTTAAAAAAAAAAAAAAATCTATATTAGATAAAAACTTTTAAGGTGGTTTTTTTATATAAAACGTGATCTTTGTTTTGTATTTGTACTTTGTACAAATTCAATCAGTATATGCATGTATATTTAGTTTAGACTTATCAATTTATGAATAGGAAGGGTGCATTAAATCAGTGTCACAAAAGTTGGTGTAAATTCCTAAACATATTTTATTTCAAGTGAAAAATTTCCAAGTATAAAAAATATTTTAATTTTAAAACAATTTATTATTAATTGAAATATATACTTTTTTGATGATTCTTAGAATCTGGAAACTATACTTTTTTTTTTTTTTTTTTTTTATATGTTATCAACGTTAATGATATATTTGTACAACATCAAAATCTGAATAGATCGGAACAGATGATATCAAAATTATGTACATTTTCTAACTATATAATTGAATGACCTAACTATATAACAACTATATAATATACACATACATAATATTTAAGCAGACATGTATGAATGTATAAGTTCATACATACTATGTACATATGTTGATATTTATGAATATATTCATATATATTTCCAACATTAAGAAGTTTTAATTTATCAATCTTAGTGCATTGCTATACTTGGTGATTTATATCACATTAGTAAAATAAATAAATAAATAAAAATTTGATATAACAGATCTCAGTATTTTCTTATAAAGTTCTTGAATTGATACTTAACAAGAAAATAAATTAAACAAAATAAAATTTATTTTTAGCTATTATCATGTAATTTATCCGAATACAATAACAGCTCTCTTTCGCTCTTTTTTTATTTTTTCATTATTATATTATTCATTATAAACTAAAATACTATAAGAAATGTAAAGAAATATACATTAAAATTTACAAATTAAGTTAACACAACAAGTTACTCGTATATATTTAATTAATATTTGGTCGTATATAAAAAGAAAATCCCATTAAATTTATTATTATTTTTCTTTTTAAATAAATTATTTGTATAATACATTTTTTTTCAGTAGATGGCGACACTGTACGATGTTATCAAGGAATCTCGGAAGAGGAGTGAATGATGGGTGGAATAGCATTTGGCACACCTTGAATTTCGCCAAGCGCTGTATCCTTGAGTAAACGGAAATTAGCGGCCCGGTGCAAGGATTTTGCGAGGCTCTTTCCGTTCCGATTCTTAACATAATCTTATGTGTACTATCAATGATAAGAATGGTTTTTACCGATATACTGTGACTCGGGGAGCCAGGTATTGATCCCCTAGCTATTATAAAATAGTAGTGTTTATTTCTGTGTTTATAGGGGTAATTTCTAGAACTACTGAATCAATTTCAAAAGTAATGATGACAAACTGATGGTGAAAGTCCCTTTTGCAACGTTGGTTATTTTTATATATTTATCAAGACCACTATCTTTACTTAACTAAAATTATAAATTTATATTGAAGATTTTCTATTATACTTTCTTCTTTTTATTAAAGAAATTTTTTTTTGTGTCCAGGTGCGAGGCCCTGTGACCTGTTGCACACCCCTAAAGACGGCTCTGGGTGTTCGTGCGCTGCGATATGAGGTCGGACTTTTCTCATATCCGAACAACGAGACATTCTCGTGGAAGTTTGTTCAAAATAGAAAAGGATGTTTCATCATTAGAAGTATTGGTTTGGTGAAGATGGAATTGGGGTACTTAAGAAAGTGGTTTCAAGCATGTCTTTCAAGTCTGTAAAAATGTGGGAAATGTGCATTTGCATTAAATTGAATTACTTTGAAAAATGTCATTAAAATTTAAACGATGAATAAGGATATACTTATACAGAAACAAAATGCTATCCTTCATTATTGGACAGCCCTCGAATATTTCATTCTTATGTAATGGAATATTCTACGTCGGTGTTTTCACGCTTAAGAGGAAAAAAAAAAAATATTTTAAGTACAGAAATTCTTGTCACCCCTACAAGAAGGTTGAACGGAAAAAATGTTGAGTATCCTACAATAATTAAATTTGGTATTTTGCATTTGTAGCAATATATAACAAAAATATCATAATCTTTATTCTCGATAACATGGAGAAATCAGATAGAATATAATATACACGCATACAAAAATTCTAAAAAATTAATTGGCAGCACAGTTGTTTAAACTTTTATTGTGTTATTTGTTATATTATTTGTTATTATAATTTCTAAAAATTATATTTTTATGTACACTGTAAAAGAAAGAAAATAATACTAATAATAATAAAAAAAAAAGTGGAACATTATACTCCATGAAATTGATTGGTTACAGCCTGCTGTCTCGAAATTTATAGAGTAATTTAACTCACATAATGGTGTAATTTAAATTTATATAACTGGTGTAATATTACACATTAGTGTAACGTAGTTATATGTAGTTATATCAGTTAAATTGTTCCATAAAATGGAGGTAGCAAGGTTACCTCCAATTTTACGGAATGACATTACATTTTTTTTTTTTTTTTTTTTTTTTTTTTTTTTTTTTTACAGTGTAGAAATGAATAATAAAAATATGTTTTATCTCAAATATGCTAATGAATTATGTAAAAATAAAGAAGGGCATTTTGTTTTTATACAAATACAGTGTGAATGTTGAAAAAACTACTGAGCTTGGTTAGGTCTATCAGATACTTTTATAATTAAATTCTAAAAATATTGAAATGTTGTATTGTCATGTGAAAGAAATGCACATGTGTGCATACATTTTATAATTCTAGCGCATCAAGAAGCGAGTGAAAACCCAATTACAAATGTCCATCCTTGCATATAAAACAAAGCTAATTTAAAAGAGTTTAAAAGTAGCGTTATAAGTTCGCCTATTTGACATTCATCAGAAATCATAACTACATGCTTTTCGTTAAATATTTCGCGAGAGTGATTCATATTGGTGGAATGGCACTTAACCCTTCAGCCAAAGTTCTGCCGTAAGTAATATTGCATAACATAGAAAATGTGGAGTAAATTTATTCTGATCCGTCATCATTTTTTGAGATATTCCCCCTTTTCTTGAGTTCTCGCCAAAATGGATGCAACGAACCTATTCACTTACGGTTATGGATTTGCGACCTTAAAAATTTTCAATGTCATGCGAAACGTTAAATATGGTTATGTGTTGGTTGAAAAGCTTTATTCATAAATATTGTTTATAAAAGTATATATTATTATAACACAATAAAATAAAGTTCATTTGTAAATCCTTAAATAGCAGTTAATTAATTTTTTAAGAATATATAGCAATACCCCCTCCCCTCCCCACAAAAAAATGTAACTTATTAATAACTAAAAGGTGTCCAATAAAAACTATAAAAGGAGTAAACATTAAAAGCGCATAAAAAGACTGAATGCAAATTATTGTAAAAATAATAAGTTACATTCGAGTAATTATATATATTTTTACAACAATATGTCTAGAATCTCGTATATGTATGTATTAATGAAAGCAGTTCATTGTAAAAGTAATAAAATGCATTCAAGTATTTTTTTTCCTACATGAATAAATCTACACCTTTGTGAGTGTATGTGACGTTAGTGTAAATCGTTATAAATATAATCGTTGTAATCGTTGTTGATAAATATAGATTGTTGTAAAGATCACATGCTGCATTCGAGTATTCTTTTCTTTTTTTAATTAATTAATTTTGAATCTTGAATATGATTGAATGAATAAATATAAACTGTTGTAAATATAAACTATTTATTATTGTGCATTTAAAAAGAAAAATCCTTGAAAATAATCATCCCCAATGAATCATTTGAAGCAAAAATTAAAATAGGACTCGGGGTTATTTTCAAGGAGACACGGTATAATATTATGTTTAATGGGTCTCAATTAAAATGATTTGAATGTTTTACTTAAGGGGTTCCAAAACACAAAAATCTTCAAATTTTCTTAAAAAAAAAAAAAAAAAAAAAAAGCATTAAAATTTTTTCTGTTTTTTATATTTATAATGATGTTTAAATTATATTTCTATCTTAATTAGAAGAAGAAATATAAATTTTTTTTTGTTATTTTTCGAAATCTAGCTTTCAAGCAATGATTGTCATGGAAATGACTTCTTGTGAAAACACGTTTTTTTCATGATGGGTTTTATCACAATTTTTCAGATTTAAATTGTTATAACTCAAGAACCGTAAAAGATAATTGCTTCAAATGTTGAACATGTCTTTTTTGTTTGTTTTACTTTAATTTTAATTCAGCAAATTTGAAAAAAAAAAAAAATATTTGCTTTTGAAGATATGATTTAAAAAAAAAATAAGTTGCATATTTTTTTTTCAAATTTTTACTTTAAATATTTTTAAAATTAATATTTTTAAAAATGCTGAATTAAAATTGAAATTGAGAAGTTTCTGTTTATTTAAATGTAAAAAAATTGAAATTCTATAAATAACATTTTGAGTTATAACGATTTTAAATTACCTCACTTTTTAAATATTTTTTAAAATTTTTAATTAAAAAAGTTATGAGAAGTTTTATCATGTGATTTTGTTTATAAATAATATGGTTAATCATCGCAAAAAAGTTCAAAATTTTAAATCAATAAATAAAAATTATTTTAAAATGTGTCCCGAAACTAATAATAATAATAATAATAATAAAAATAGACCCGTAGCTAAGGGGGTACTATGGGCTGCTCAGCCCCCCCCCCCCTGGAAAAGATCACTAAATGAATTTCTCTTCCGACAGCTCAAATGAATTTCTGTTCAAAAATCTAATTTAGTTTTCAGACCCTTTCACAGTTTTGCAAAATTATTAAATTTTTATCTAAAATAAGTGTTTCAACACTCCCTTATCCTATTTGTATATATGAACCTAACATGATGTTTAATTTTGCACCACTTATACACTTAAAATTTTCATCATATACTTTTGTTAGCATAAAATTAAGTTATTATAACAGTTTAATAAGAAACATAGTACCTACAATGTGAATATGCACTAATTTATCTTTCTGCGTCAGAGAGAGAGAGAGACAGAGAAAATAATTATGAGCCCCCCCCCCCCCCCCCTATTGTTTACTGCTAGCTACGGCCCTGAAAAAAAAAATCAAGGATATATATTATACGGCAACCAGTTTTATCATTACTAAGAAGAGATATTCACACCATAATATTTATTTTTATTTGTTTGTTAAGGATTTCCTTTTTCCTCGTTATAACCGAATTCTCGTACCCGAGCTTTCTATAGTCGAATTCGGTTAAATACATCGAGTAATATAATTCAATAAAAAATAAATAAATAAAAATCCATGTGCCTTTACCATTTTAAATAAACCAGGCGCTGTGTAGTTGCAAAGTTTTTACGAGCACTTTTCTTTACGAAATATGAAGTCGTCAATCATATCTCTCCTCAATAATGACGTCAAATATTTGAAAAATAATGGGCCAAAGCGGCGGTTATCACGTGGATGGTGACGTCATTAAAACAGCCAGAGAACCATCCATTGTGGCTAAAATGATCTCACTATTCTACTTTCTTAAAACAAAACACCAGCTTTCAATTTTAAATGACGTCTGAAGATATTTCAGAGCGCGAGTTTGATTCACGTTACGTTTACATACTTAACAGTCACTTATTGAATAACGGATCACCCAGTTTCACACAAGTCATTTTGCATTAAAGGTTAAACGTTGTTATTGTACTCTTCAAATTATCATTCGTTGGATTGTCGATGTTTAATTTAGAAGTCCTATCAACAGGGGTGTAGTCGTAAAAATAACAGAGGATATATGCTCTAAGCAGAGGGTATACGCTGAAGGCAGAGGGTGTACCCTAGATTTCTAGATCTAGGTGATCTAGAAATCTAGATCTAGAAGAAATCTAGATTTCTAGATTTCTTTTATACTGTAGCTTTCTAGAGAAACAGAGGGTATACGGTGTTCCTTTAAAAATTCCAGAAGGTGTACTGCGTATACCTCCGTATACCCTCCACTACATGCCTGCCTATTAACAATTTGTAATATTGTTTAAATAATAGTCGAATGGAAATAAAAGAGGATTTATATATATATAATATATATATCATATTGTTTTTACAGTTTCGCTCATCAGACAAAACCCTACATGTAGCACTCCTCTGTCTGTCACAGAGTCAGTACACAAAAACTGTATGTCAGAGACCTCAAATTTTGCGTACTTGCAGCTGAATTACTTCGTGTCACAAGAAAAATCATAAAAGTTTGAAAAAGTCTTATTATTTTAATAGAATTGATTTTTTCAAAGTCATCCGTTCAATTTTGCGATTTAAATTTTCGAAGAGAGCATAAATTTCAACGTTTTCGTGTAAATATCATAGCTTGGAGGTAAAGCATCTCTCTAGTAAAGAGAAGCTTCTTAGTTCGAAACCCAGTGCTGGAAGGAAGATGAAATTTTCATATTAAGATGGATTTAATTAGAAGAAATTTTGTGTTTTTTGCCAATTTAAAAGTTTATATTTTTTTTTTATCACTGACATTCATAATATTTTTTGAAATTCAATTTTCTTTCTGTTTTAAAAACTATTGCGATTTATTAATGGTCCCGTATTTTAAATGTCGCTTTTTTTCATTTTCGGACATTTAAAATTTTATTTATATATCAGCTAATTTATTCTAATTTCGGATTTTCAAAAAATTTGGAATTTTAGATTTTAAATAATTTAATTTAAACATTACAAATTTGATTAAAATAAATAACCTGCTTTTGTAATTATTTTAAAATTGAAATTTATTGATGCTACCATCTATGTAAGAATTCAATAATTTTCAATTAACGGTTTGAATTCATTGATTGATAAAGCTGTTAATGATAAGTTGTTTTGAAAGAAATATTAAATTAAATCCTCTGTGCGATTTGTGATCACACTTACCCCCTTTTATTATTTTCTTCTATCTTCACAAGCAGAAAGTATTGAATTCGTGAAAAAATTGGACTTCCGATTTTCGACGGATTTACACGTTTCAGAAGGTCCTGAACAATATTTGATAGTTTTTAGAAAATGTCTATCTGTGAGTCTGTGACTCTGTCCGTGTGCCTGTATGTGTCATAAATTTTGTCAGCGTTTTTGATTGAAACTTGCACTGATTAATTTTTGGTGTGTATCGCCTAATATTTAGGGCAGCTATGTTGCGTTATTCAGGATTTCCACAATGGCTCTATCTCAAAAATGCACGGATTTTCATAAAACTTCAGATTTAATTAGCTCTTGTTATCGCTTGGCGCTGATTGCTTTTTAGTGTAAATCTCTCAACAGGTGGCGCTTTTATGCTGCATTATTCACACTGTAAAAAAAAATTCAAGAGGTTACTAAAAATTTCTTAGTAAATTTGTATTCCACAGAATTTTTTAGTAACCATTACAAACTTTTTTTTGCAAGTAAAACAAGCATTTCTTTTGTAAACTGAGCAAAAGATTTTTTTGTATAACTAACTTAAAACTTTTTAGTATGAGCCACCAAAAAAATTTTAGTAATAGCTCCCAAAATTATTTTTAATAACCATTATGTGCGCCCGAAGGGCAGGAGCTTCTTTAGAGATGCATCCAGACTTCTGAAGCGGAAGATTTTCTGCAAAACCGCAATAGATGGCAGCACCAAACATTCCTACCTGCTCCGACAGGATTTTCATAATCCCTTTATTAACGAAACACTACATACATTCGGGACGTATTTGGCGGTGGCAAGTTTCGAACCCGGCACCTGTTAGCCTGGAGTCCGTTACTATAACCACTATACTATCAAGGCCACACCAACTGAGTTTTAGTAAGAGCTATTAAAAATATAAAACTATTAACTCTATTCGTTGCTAACTTTTTTCTAGTAATTCTTACAGATTTTTTTGTAACCGACTAAGATTACAAAATGTACCTTGTAATTACTAAAAATTTTTTAGTAATTACAAGGATCACTAAAGTTTTTTTAGTAGATCGACCCTTTTTTTTTACAGTGCATGATTATAGCAATAACTGAAATCCAATGCCCGAATTTCATCACATAATCATCATCAGTTTTAATACATTATCCTTAACACATTTTTCTGAGCTATTATTAGCTGCATCTTTATTTTCTTGCGTTTTTAAATCTTGATTTACAAAAACTACTCAATTTTTACTAAATCTTCAACAACAAGATCTTTAGCTTCAATAAAAGAATCGTATAGTTCATTCACATTTTCTTCAGCTGCACCAAAATAAGATTTTTTAAAAATCATATTCGAAGCTTATCAACTCACATTTTAATTTTTCAATTATTTCAATTATTTCAATTATTTTTATTTTCAGTTGCCTTGGCAACACGAGCACCATACATTTTATTTAATTTCTTTCATTGTAAAAATAAATAAATGTTTCATTAATAAATAATTCATTAGATGTTTCAGCATTGGTTTTAGTCATAATTACATATAATTAAGATTTATTTTTAAGCTTTATCCTCCAGAAGTCTTTGGCTATTACCGCCGGACCAGAAAGTTTTATTATGTAGAGCAGTGGTTCCCAAACTTTTAGGTAGCTTTCATTACAAAAAGTAAAAAGCTACCTATTGCAGCCGTCCGGAGGAAAGCACTTCCGGAAAATTTTGGTATATTTTCACCGATCATGACCCCCAGACCCCAAAACCACCCTCCGTTCAAATGTTGACATTTATATATATATATATAACCATATATATATGTAAGAAAATACAAAAAATCAGACCTATTTATTACTTTTTTAATAAATCGCCCCTCAATGTGGATACGGGCCCCATGACTAATAATCACGGGTTTTACAGGGCAACAAGAAACCTAAGTTTATCGTATTAATTTAAGTAAAACACATGGCCTTTTTAACTGGTAACCCCCCCTCGGGAGATGAGAAATTTCTATACATCTACGCACTTGATCTCCAGAACTCATGATGTAAAGACTTGCGAAAAGATTTTGTTATGTTTTAAATAAATCGTAATTAAAACTCATCCCCTTGAAGTCTGTCGTTTCATGAAAATGCGACATATATATATATATATATATATTTATGAACCGATTTGAATGAAACTTGGTATGTATATAGTACATACAAATGTCTCGACCGAGTTCGTTGGTCAGCATCATCCGCCATTTTGTTTCAAAATGGCGGCCATTTTAAATTTTTTTAAAAAATTTAAAATTTAAAATTATATGCGAAAAAATTAAAAGTTGAAAAATATTTTTCTTTTACGTATTAGAACTTAAAACAAAGATTCCAGAACACTTTTTATTTTGTCTATATCTTAAAAAATGATTGAGTTATAGCACTTTGAATTTTTCTTATGGCTGACATTTTGAAACGATCTGATTTTTGTCACGTGATAACACGCGTATTTATGAACCGATTTCAATGAAACTTGGTATGTACATAGTACATACAAGTGTCTCGACCGAGTTCGTTGGCCAGCATCATCGGCCATTTTGTTTCAAAATGGTGGCCATTTTAAATTAAAAAAAATAAAATTTAAAATTAAATGCGAAAAAATCAAAACTTGAAAAATATTTTTCTTTTACGTGTTAGAACTTAAAATAACAATTCCAGAACACTTTTTATTTTGTCTGTATCTTACAAAATGATTGAGTTATAGCACTTTGAATTTTTCTTATGGCTGACATTTTGAAACGATCTGATTTTTGTCACGTGATAACACGCGTATTTATGAACCGATTTCAATGAAACTTGGTATGTACGTAGTACATACAAATGTCTCGACCGAGTTCGTTGGCCAGCATCATCCACCATTTTGTTTCAAAATGGTGGCCATTTTAATTTTTTTTTAAATTAAAAAATTTAAAATTAAATGCAAAAAAAATAAAAAATTGAAAAATATTTTTCTTTTACGTGTTAGAACTTAAACCAACGATTCCAGAACACTTTTTATTTTGTCTATATTTAAAAAAATGATTGAGTTATAGCACTTTGAATTTTGCCTATGGCTGACATTTTGAAACGATCTGATCTGAATGATCCACAATGCTGCTTTAAAATGGCATACACTTTATGATATCGTGGAATTTGGTGACTCTCTAAATCGCTTAAAATAAAACCAGGTTGAATAAAAGATGACTAATTTCTAAAAATTCCTATTAATATTCAGTCTTGGCAAAAACTAGTATTCAATCTTATAAAATCACTAATTTTATAAGATTATTTCCACTAATTTCAGCTTAGTATTTTTGAACAATGTAACTTACTTTAAAATAAATAAATAAATATATAAGTATATGAAAATTACCTCTTCCTCCCGGCATTGCCGGAAGGACTTTTTTCGTATGCGACCCACCTTTCAATGAAAGAAAAAAAAAAAAAAAAAAAAAACTCACGATCCGTTTTTCAGTAGTAAAAAATTTCGCGATCCACCCAAGACTAAAGTTGTATATCACTATAGCAATTTTTGTACGATCTGTATACGCTCGGCTATACTATCGTACGATAAACGCAAATTTTCGTATTGAAGATACGTTATGAACAAAAACAGGAATCGATAATCTCAATGCGTGTAAATGAATAGTAATTAAAATAATGCACAAACTGCAAAAATTGTTAAAAATACGTTTAATTATTATGAAAACATAACTTTAAAATCAATGAGATTTCGGTACCGATATTTACCAATTGGGAACATATACTGGGTGTCCCAAAAATGACTGATGGATTTTAAAATTCAATAACTTGCAAACGGTGACAGCTATTTAAAAATTTTTTGCAGGAGGGTTATGTATAGTGTCGGGAGTTTTTTTACCGTAATTTTTTATATTTAGTTCGAATTTCAAACAATAGGTGGCGCTGACGGCGAGAGAAGGCCAGGTGATCAGTGCTGAGTGAAGCGTCGACCTGGCCTTCAATCGCCGTCAGCGCCATCTATTGTTTGAAATTCGAACTAAAATAAAAAATTACGGTAAAAAAACTCCTGACATTATACATAACCCTCCTGCAAAAGTTTTTTAAATAGCTGTCACCGTTTGCAAGTTATTGAATTTTAAAATACATCAGTCATTTTTGGGACACCCGGTATTAACACGCAGTTTGTCTCAGTACTTGACTTTCATAAACAGCAAAGTAGAAAATGCATGCTCTCATAAACACGAAGTGTTGAATTTCATCAAGGACCTCAAAGCTGATTTAAATATTTCTGGATATTCTGTTCGTATATTAATCTAGAAGGAAATTAAGGATTTTCCCTTGAAATATTATTTCCTGTTGAAATCGTCATATCATTTTAAACAGATGAAATAAAAGATATATTTTGATGACAAACCTCGATTCTTCCGCGACCCACCAAAACAACTGCCGCGCCCATAGATTGGGAACCGCTGATGTAGAGTATTTGAAAAGCTAGAGAATAGAGATTTTTAATTTTTCAACTTCAGAGTAAATCGAAATGGACATTACCTTCATTGTGAGTGCAGAATTCTAGGTTGAAGAACAGCGGCGACACATCAGAAAACTGACTCTAATGCTTTTCTTGGCTTTGATAATTTACGTTGAAGATTTAAAGATTTCATTAAAAGCTATAATTAACTTTCAATGAATGAGAATCAAATTTATCTTTTTTTACGCTTTAATAACATTAAATCGATTCAGATTTCGAACATCAACATAAAAATCATCAAGATTTTTTCAAAAATCATAAGATTTCGAATTACTGTCCCGCAGTAAGATACAAACTATAGAAACAAGTAAAATTGTCTAATTATGAAAAAAAAAAAAATAATATGCATACATACAGCGAAAAACATAATAGGAATTTTAAATAAAAAATGAATTAAAAATAATGCGAATTAATAGAGTCTATTTAAAGAGTTTATTGTTCTATAATAAAGTGAGTATTTCTAATCAATTTTTACAGCTGACATATTTCTTGGGAATCACAACAGCTCAAAGGAAACTTTTCTGAGAACTATACATATCCAATACGTAGTTTGCAACCATCGAAATTACTTGGCTTATCACTTGCGCCAACTGAAGGAAAATTATTTTGAATATTAAAAAAAATTTATTGTCATCGAGCACACATACATACATATTTTTATTTTTCCATTTTTGTATATGTAAACCAAAATAGGTTAAACAAAAAGGAAAAAAAGAAAAATGCGTCTAGCACTGATTATGAAACATTTTCCTGGACATTCAGAATAATATAACAAAATTGCATCCTTTAATTAGTCAAAATATTACATATTGTATTGTATTTAATGTATAAACATATTTTTTTATGTAAAATTATTGAGGTTCCTTTTAGTTACTAAAATTACTTAAAACAAAATGTACTAAAACCATACAAATTAGCCTTAGGCATAATTTTTCAAAAACTAATAGCTTAGCTTTGGAAAGGGTTTAATTTTCATTACTGTTATTTAAAAGTAATTAAAAAAAACAGTAAGTGATACCTTGAGATAAATGTTTATCTATGACTACAATAAAATAATAGTTTGGCAGCATTGTTTTGTTATATTGCACTTGTCATATCTCGGCTTGCAATCGCATCTCCATCTTAAAATTTTTTGTGTATGACACTACGATAAAATACTAATAGAAATCATAATTTTAGGTTTTTATCTTATGTCCCACCAGGTATATCAAAGCCTTAAAAGTGTAATTTTTGAAAATTTTAAGATTTTGAGAATTTGTTTAACGAATAAAAATCTAGTCCAGGTCTGGAACTTGGCGTGTGAGTACAAATACTTTTATCCTATTTATAAACAAGTTGGAAATTGCACGTGAAGCGTAGCAAATGGGTGCGTTCATACGATAACGAAGTTTTAAAAATATTACTCTCATATATCAATCTCATAAAATTGTAAATAGTGAATTACAGTTAAAACGCTCATCAAACAATGTTCTCCCTATACCATTATGTAATGGAATACTTTTGTGTGGCCTTGTAAATCAATAACAAATGTTCTTTGCACCACAAATTATGTAAAATGTATATTATAATATGTACTTTATAGTTGCATATAAATTTTACTAAGTTCGAATGAGTGTAACACCATTAAAATGCATTTGAAAAAATTTTCCTTATTGACCGTAATGTAACGGAATACTTTTGATTGTCCCTGTAATTGATCTATGCATCCGATTTTCATAAAATTTGAAATAACTCGACAAAATTATCTAATAATTATGTGTTTTAAATTTCAAACGTATAAAATAGATTTGAAACTTTTCCCCCTTGACCATAATGTAATTGAATACTTTTGATTGCCCCTGTAATTGATCTATGCACCTACCTGATTATCAAAAAATTTGAAATAACTCGACAAAATTATGTAATAATTATGTATTTTAAATTTCAAACGATTAAAAAGCATTTGAAACTTTTTTCCCCATTAACCGTAATGTAATGGAATACTTTTGATTGCCCCTGTAATTGATCTATGCATTCGATTTTCATAAAATTTGAAATGACCGGACAAAATTATGTAATAATTATGTATTTTAAATTTCAAACGATTCGGCTGGGTAGTTTTTGCGTTGTCATATGCGGACAGACAGACGGACGGACAGAAGGACGGACTGAACGACCACTATAGGTGCTGCGTATTTACATAATTACGAACGCACCTAAAAAATATTATGTCACGTTGGCAGTTTTTCTTGCTAGAAAAACTTGTAAACGGGCAGATTTTTGGGGAAAAACTTAAACTTTATGCTGAAATTTCACTAATAAATATTTATTTTTAGAAACAACTCTGTTACGTCAGTCTTTTCGTGCAATTTATTCTGAACAAATTGCTGCAAACCCCATTGGAATTGGAGAAATAAAAAAGAGGTACTTACAATTTCATGAATCGTTCAATGTGATAAAATTGCTGCACACGATGAATCAAAGATGGTTACCATACACAAACAGAAAATGGTAAAATTACAATAATAGTCATTTTTAAATTTCCATTATAGAAAAATTTTACTAAATATAACTTATGGGGCGGGAGAATGAATAAAAAAAAATTAAATTTTGTAATTTTTAAAGAAAAAATTTTATTAACCCAAATCGCTTTTAAAATATTTCTTTAGATCATTTAAAACGTATTTGTAATTAGAACTACATGCCTATGACTAACAGTTAAAGAATTAGCTATCGGCAACCATTGAGAACGGATCCCCTGTATGTCTTATACAATTACAGGGGTTGGACAAAAATATGGAAACACCTTTTGAAATGCATGTTTGAAAAGAAAGATTGATTATAATGAACTATGTTGATGGCACTAGGGTTTTCGCCTACTGACGCCACCTATACAACTTCGTAAAATCACTGCACCGTTCAGTCGTTGTTGGAGCACTGTTATGTGAGATTATCATTGCATTATGTCAGAGTTAACAGACTTCGAACGTGGACAAATTGTTGGCGCGCGTATGGTGGGTGCTTCCGTAAGCAAGGTAGCCGAGGTTTTTAGTGTTTCAAGAGGTACTGTGTCGATGATTTATTCCACATATTTGAAATGCGGAAAAAACATCATCCGCTAAATCACAGCGCGGACGAAAGTGTGTGCTGAGTGATCGTGACAGACGATCATTAAGGAGGATTATCGCTAAAAATAAGCAGTCCACAGCTGCAAAAGTTACTGCTGAAATGAATGTCGTGTTACCAAATCCCGTGAGTACCAAAACAATTAGAAGGGAGCTTCATAAATAGGGAATTGCTGGCCGTGTTGCAATTGAAAAGCCATCCATCAGTAATGCTAATGCCTGTAACAGGAAAAAGTGGTGTTTAAGTCATAAAGCCTGGACTATAGAGCAGTGGAAGAGCGTAATATGGTCTGATGAGTCTTCTTTCACATTGTTCCCCACTTCTGGACGAGTTTACGTCTGGAGAACGCCATCTCAAGCCTATTGTGGCGGCCATCGTGCGCGGTCAATAAAACGAGTTTCTCGCAGGAAGCGACTGAGGTACCCTTTTGCTCGGCGGATAAGACGCTCACTTTCTGACCGTGGGATCTCCAGTTCGAACCCTGCCCGGGCACCATCACCTGCATTGGTGACCTTGGACAAACGAACACACTTCACCACCTTCGCTCTAGTTCAACAGATGGCAGCACTGAAAACACCCCCAGCATCCAAAGCCTGCGAAACGCTCGCAGCACGAAAGCTTCTGTAACGCTCAGAGCACACGACCAAAGCCTGTGTAACGCTCACAGCAGCAAAGCCTGCCACGCCGCGCATCATCGATGGGTCACACGTGCAATCGGCGGCAGCACGACAACGACAACGCATCTGGCACGCGCCAGCGCAACACGAGTGCATATCGCTCGTCCAACGTCAACGCGACGTTCTTCTCACTGGGGGTGGAGTACTGTGGCGGCCATCGTGCGCGGTCAATAAAACGAGTTTCTCGCAGGAAGCGACTGAGGTACCCTTTTGCTCGGCGGATAAGACGCTCGCTTACTGACCGTGGGTTCTCCAGTTCGATCCCTGCCCGGGCACCGTCACCTGCACTATAATACAGACTGCTTGTTGCCAAGAGTGAAACATGGTGGGGGTTCGGTGATGGTTTGGGCAGCCATATAGTGGTTCTCTTCTGGCCCCATGATAACTCTGTAAGGGCGGATTACTGCTCAGACTTATGTGAACATTTTGGCCTATCAAGTCCATCCAATGGTACAAGCTTTGTTCCCCAATGATGATGGTATCTTCCAAGACGACAACGTCCCCGTTCACACAGCTCACATTGTCCAGGACTGGTTTTCTGAGCATGAGGATGAATTTTCGCATCTCCCCAGGCCACCAAAGTCATCAGACTTGGATATTATCGAACCTTTGTGGTCTACATTGTAGCGGAAAGTGCGTTTTTGCTATCCACCGCCAACATCGTTATCTGAACTTGCCACCGTTTTGCAGGAATAATGGTACGATATTCCTTTGGCAAACATACAGAAACTGTATTTATCCATTCCGAGAAGACTGCAAGTTGTTTTGAATAACAACGGGTACCGTACACAATACTAGGCAAGGAAACGTGTTTTTTTTTAAGGTGTTTCCATATTTTTGTCCAACCCCTGTATATGAGCTAAAACTGTGTGTGTATAAGTGTATATAAATTTTTATCTTAGAAATACTTTTAACGATTTCGGCTATATTTTGTATTCTAATGTTTTCGGGCAAGAGAAGACAAATGGGCTAGCTCACATGTTCGAGAATAATCGATTAGTGGGTCATTTTGATGATTATAGATCAGGGTTAAATTATTTATATCTGAAAAAAAAAGTGTAATTAACTTTAACGAAATTTTGTATCCAGCCATTTTCGGGTTCGAGAAGATTATTGGGCTAGACCAAATGTTGGGCAAATTTCAATTAGGAGGTCATTTTTGGGTCACAGTGGGTCAAGCTAATTTTATCTAGAAAACGGCTTCAACGATTTTGGCTATATTTTGTTTTCCACCGCTTTCGATTATGAGAAGACCAATGGCAAAGTCACATGTTCGAGAAAATTCGATTAGTGAATCATTTTTGGGTCATTGTGGGTCAAGCAAATTTTATCTAGAAAACGGCTCTAACGATTTTGATCAAATTTTGTGTTTTAGAAATTTTCGGGCTCGAGAATACATTAGGCTAGGTCGCATATTCAAGAAAATTCGATTAATGGGTCATTATGGGTCAGAGTCAAGCTAATTATATCTGAAAAACGTTTCGATCAATTTTGACTAAATTTTTTATCCAACCATTTTCGGGCACGAGAATATTTTTGGGTTAAGCCTAATGTTCGAGAAATTTCAATTAGTGGGTCATTTTTAACCGACTTCAAGAAGGAGGTTATGATTTCAACCTGTATGTATTTGTTGTTCACGCATAACTTTCGCAAATATGAACCGATTTTGATAATTCTTTTTTTGTTTGAAAGCTTATGGGGCCCATGTGGTCCCATTCAAATTGCATAAAAATCTGATGAATAGAACTTTTTAAAAAAATAAGAACTTTAAATTTCAAATTAATTTTGAAGTAATCGACCAATTAGAAGCGTCCATTTTTTTCATGCTTTTATGTTACACTTACTATGGGCGTGTTCATCGCAACTTACCAAAGTAATCAATGTTACCGACCGATTGTAGTGCAGTACGAAATCGAATTGTGGCACCAATGAAAACTATGCTGTTGAATTGTAGCTGAAGTCACACTTCGCTTTGGTTTTCATTTCGTCCTTGTCTACAATCGGTAAGTGACCGGTAAGTTGTGCTGAACACGCCCAGAGACACACGATCTTTTCAAAGTGCAAAATCGTAACTGGACAAGGGCAGGGATTCACATAAATTTTGCTATGTCTGCAAACGAGATTAATTAATAGGAAAATTTATTTAAAACATTGAAAATTTTGCAAAAATTCTGATTGGTTAATCTCGTTTCGCTAACAGCGCAAATTCTGCTTGGATTCCGGCCAAGTTCACTTATCCACCAAAGTGGATCTAGGGATATAAACTAGGTATCTAGGTTATATAAACTACACTGTTAAAAATCTGCTGCAGTTTGTTGCAACGCACTCCACCGCTTGTATATAATATTTCTATTCCAACCAATGAGAAAGCTCCATTTCACGGCCAAGTAACCCTTTTCTATACAAGCAGGGGAGTGCGTTGCAACAAAATGCAGCAGATTTTTAACAGTGTAGGGTATTGTTAAAAATTTGAACCATTTGCTACAGCGTCACTCCACAGCTTTTATAGAATATTCCTTTTATGACCAGTGAGAATGCTCCATAACACAGTAAAGTAACCGTTTTCTATAAAAGCGGTGGAGTGACGCTGCAGCAAATGGGTCAAATTTTTTACAGTGTAGTGTGGAAACCGGCTATCTTAGTAATACTTAAAAAAGCGCTAAAATGTTCTATTCCTTAAATATGCAACGATGCTGATAAAATCTAAAGATAGAAGCGACAGCTGCAGGACATTTTCTAAAATTGCAAGAATTATTGCTAGTCTAGATAATGTAATACGAAAATGCCTTAGATGTCGCTGTGATTGACACTTTGGAATTCAGTAGCATCGTTGCACATATAAAGGATACAAAATTTTAGCACTGTTTGGATAACAATTTTTCACTCCATCTTTTCCGGACACTGTCCTTCAAACAATGAAAAGGTCTCAGAAATGAAGGCTTATGATTGGTCAATCCTGTTTGGCTAAACAGCGAATAATCCTTCTGGGTCCTAAAATTTACTTAATACAGCGAATATTTTGCAAAAATTCAGGCTTCTAATTGGTTAATCTGGTTTCGCTAGCAGCGCAAATTCTACTTGGATTCCGGCCAAGTTCACTTATCCACCAAACCGGAAAAATAGCGTGTAGGTTTGTATACACTGTTAAAATTTTTATCTATTTACTGCAGCGTCACTTCACAGCTTTTATAGAATATCTCTTTTATGACCAATGAGAGTGCTCCGTAACACAATAAAGTAACCGTTTTCTATAAAAGCGGTAGAGTGACGCTGCAACAAATGGGTTAAACTTTTTACAATGTAGTATGGAAATCGGCTATCTCAGTAACACTTAAAAAAGCGCTAAAATGTTCTATTCCTTAAATATCCAACGATGCTGAGATGCGAGTTTTTTCCAAAGTACGAAATCTTAGCTGGAACAATTCTCGTATCCACCAAAGTGAAAGATCCACATTGATACCTAGAGACATGAAAAATTGGTATCGAAAAGCTGAAAATTCATCTCTAAAGAGCCTTAGACGATAAAGCACGAGTGTCTGTGTACCAGGGTGCTTCACTGTAAAAAAATTGAACCCTTTTGCTGCATCGTCACTCCCCAGATTTTTTAGAATATCTCTCTTTTAACCCATGAGAATGCTCCATGATATGCTGAAGTAATCGTTTTCTATAAAAGCGGTGGAGTGACAATGAAACAAAAGGGTCAAATTTTTTAGTGTTGTTATGCCTGATTCACAAAGTGATTAAAGTACATTGCTATGTGTATGTACACTGTCTTTAGATTTACATTTGGACAAATATAAATGACGAAAAATATTGATAAACTTACCATAAAATTTAAGCTAGTTAACTTGTTAACTTATAAAACAAACTCGTTCATGCGACTACCGCCAAGTTCTGGAATAGAAATTCTTAAATTTTCTATACTTTGGAAAAC
The DNA here is from genome assembly GCA_964019185.1 of Maratus speculifer. Lineage (NCBI taxonomy): Eukaryota > Metazoa > Arthropoda > Arachnida > Araneae > Salticidae > Maratus > Maratus speculifer. The sequence continues at coordinate 253,515,276 of OZ025298.1, forward strand.
CGCGTCTGTCAAAGAACAGTCTTAATTTTAAATGTTGCTTTTTTCATATAAAGGCATGTTGAATCATGGTGTGATTTTGATAATATCTTGCTTTTAGTTTTTATGACTGAAAAAGGTATTTTAATACGTACGAACATATATAATTACTTTGCTATGAATTGAATCATGGAAACAATATGACGCTCTCTGATTGTGTAAGGTACTTTACCCTGTTAAAAATATCGTGAAAATTTACCTCTGTTTTTAAAGGCTATCTATTTTCTGAAAAATGAAAACGCTCCATAGGCGTCTTTAGATCGTTCTCATTAGTCAGGCTTTAAAAACAAAGGTATTTTTTCACAATATTTTTAACGGTGTACAAATTGTCAGCTTTTCAACGCCCATTTCCGAAGTCTGTAGATTTCAATGTGGACCTTAAAGTTTGCTGGATGCGGTAAATTTCCGAAATGTTAAATCTTAACTGGACAAGTTCTTGCTTCCACTAAAGCGGAAATAGATATCGATACCAATCGACATCCGTAATAGTTGTTAAAAAGATGAAAATCCTTTAGTATATATTTTGTTCCTGAAGAAAACATTATCTCTACATATCAATGTACAATTAAATGCATAGATATGTGTAACAAAATTATCTTTAGATTCAGATTTGGTTAACGGATTAGACACCAGAATGATTTCAGATTTTGTTCATGTAGGATTCCTCGATATGAATATGACGACACATGGAGCACAGTATACGATTAATTGAAACGATTCTGGACAAAAACGAGTCATCAAGGGGGTCTCGGGGGAATTTATTTTTATATTATATTCGCACCGCTATATTTTGAATGTAAATTTTTGTTGCATATGTTCACAAAGTACAAGTTAAAATATTGTTTAAAAAAAGTCATGCAAACCGAATAAAATTCGTGTAAGAGATGCCTGCGTTTGGAGGTAGAAAAGGGACAAAACTATTTCTGTTTCTAAAATATAAAAATGACTGAATGACAGTGGTATTTATGAACAAAGATACATGAAAATAAATTAAAGCTTTTTTTTGTGTGCTTACATTATATAAAGAATATTTAATTCTTAAATTCTGGCAACAATGTGACCTTAATTATAAATAGAAGATTTCTAATACGTCCATTAAAAACATTTCAAAAATATATATTAAAATATTTAATTGCTAAAACGGACGTCAAATAATACAAAAATAGTATTTGACGTCCGTTTTAGCAATTAAATATTTTAATATATATTTTTCAAGAGACAATGTGACCGTTTAGGTAAATATCGTCTGCAGCGAGCTAAAGCTGCATATTCCTTGATTTCATAGGTTCTGAATTATAGTAAGTTTCTTTTTCTTTCTTTCCCCGAGTGGAAACATTCTGTGCTTTTCTGTTTTGAGTATTGTTATTTTGGAGGAGCCTCAATGGCGGAGTGGATAAGACACCACGCTGCTAATCGCTTGCGAGCGTAGGAGACTGTGGGTTCGAATCCCACTGGCTCCATTGCACACACTCTTTGTGTGCAGCTCCCAGTTGTACTTCTCTTGTGTTCTAATATTTCTTTGTGCTATCTCGTCCTTGTATGCCCACGAATTTGTAAAATATGGATTATGCATTTATGTGCGTGTGTGAAATAAAGCATAATTCGGCGTACAATCGAATTCTTTCAGGAAATCACCATCAAATTCTATAATAGAAAATGCCTAGCATTGCGATACATTGTTAAATATTTTAAACTTTTGTTGCATGTCACTTAATTGTTTTTATAGAATATCTCTATTTTGACCAATGAGAATCCCCCATAATTCATTTAATTAACCGTTTTCTATATAAGCGATGGAGTGACGATGCAGCAAAAGTTTTAAATTTTTAACAGTGTAGTTGGGACAAAAGCGTCTGTGAAAAAATATTTGGGCATCGAATGCTGTCATTCTCTTATAGATGCAGCCAAGTATAGGTTATGAGTTCCTGAATCCTCGTCGAACTATCACCGCTCATTTCCAATGCGTTTACTGCGTTTATAAGAATTAGATTGTTGCTGTTTATCTATTGAATCATACAGCGATTTTTGCTAAAATCTTTCTTTTTGCTTTTTCTGACTGTAGGGGGGAGGGGGTATTTTTGACTATACTAGAAAAGCATTTTACTATGAATTGATATATGGAGTCATTTTGCTGTCTATTTATATATGGAAGCACTTTGCCGGGCGCTTATGTGTAAGGACACTTTGCTTGATGCATTGTCACTTTTCGATACCCACTTCCGATGTCTGGACAATTCAATGTTGACTTTAAGATTTCTTGAATGCAGTAGCTTTTCGTCGTGCCAGATCTGAAGAAGTTACCATATGTAGAAAACCTAAAGATTCACAATGATACTGACCGATGTTGTAAGTGTCTTTTGATAAGTTGACAATCGAACAGAGCAAATACATTAAAACTGAGCAAAGTGCGTCCATTTGTAAATGCATTGGAAATAGCCATCGTATATCTGTACACATCATTCTGTATTATGGTATAAATAAGTAAAAAGTAAGAAATAAATTTAATTTTTTTCAAAAAAATATATAACCGACTCCAAAAAATGCGCTAAAAAGAATTAAATAATTCTATAAATTTCTCTAATGGCAAATCGTTATCCAATAACCGCACATCAAATATCATGTACCGGTATAAAAACGGTTAAATTTAATATATAGAATTTAATATTCACCAAACATAGGTTTTCCAGAGAATATTTTTTACAAGAGATTAATTTACATATTTTTGATTTAATTTTTGAATATATACATATAAAAAGTAATGAATTACTTTTTGAAGTTGGTGCCAAACTATCTTAAGTATAGTAAGAATTGTGGATATATTATGCCTAGTACCATAAATAAAATGGGGATATCATTATCGACTGTAATTGTTTGGCACCAACTTCAAAAAGTAATTCATTACTTTTTATATGTATATATTCAAAAATTAAATCAAAAATATGTAAATTAATCTCTTGTAAAAAATATTCTCTGGAAAACCTATGTTTGGTGAATATTAAATTCTATATATTAAATTTAACCGTTTTTATACCGGTACATGATATTCGATGTGCGGTTATTGGATAACGATTTGTCATTAGAGAAATTTATAGAATTATTTAATTCTTTTTAGCGCATTTTTTGGAGTCGGTTATGTATTTTTTTGAAAAAAATTACATTTATTGTATCGGTTTGATTCAAAACAATTCTATCGAGAAAACGGCTTTAACGATTTTGACTAAACTTTGTGTTCGTTTTAGTATAAGGAAAGGGCAGCTGACGTCCCTGTGTCGAATTACTGTGGATCAGCGAGAAAAACCTGTCCGTTCTTTAACAACTGATACTGTATGGGTGAGCTCCGGGAATTTGAATGGTCTAAGTTTGCCAATGTATAAGTAAGTATGATATGATTGGGCTACGTCGTCAAGATTATGCCTAGAGTGATCGCTATGACAAAAATGTAGCGGTAGATTGGTTGACAGAAGTGTTTGTTTGTAAACATGCCATTTCCTTATACGAGAAAACCATTGGGATAGCTCACATATTCCAGAAATTTAGATTTATGTGTCATTTTTGAGTAAGTTGAAGAAAATTTGCTTAGTGGGTCACTTTAGGTCATTGTGGGTCAAGCTATCTGACAGAGCTATCAAGCTGTTTACAGACATTTCCGTTAACCAATCTACTACTACATTTTTGTCATTACGATTATTGTAGAATTCATCTTGGAGACTTAGTCCAATGATATCATAGACCTATCGAATGCGGACCAATCAAATCGCTGTAACTTATGTGCACATTAGGAGTTGTAAAGAATGAACAGTTGTTTCTAGCTTATCCACAGTTATTTCATCCACAGTGACGTCAGCTGCCCTTTCCTTACACCGTTTTCGGATTTGATCAAACTATTGGGCTATGTCACATTTTCGCGAAAATTAGATTAGTGGGTCATTTTGGGGTTACTGTGGATCAAGCTAGTTTTATTTAAAAAAATGGCTTAAACGATTTTGACTAAATTTTGCATCTTAAATTTTTGGATTAACAGAAGAACATTGAGCTAAGTCACATATGCGAGCCGATTTCATTAGTGTGTGATTTTGGGTCATTACTGATCAGGATCAATCTAATTTTATCTTAAAAACGACTCAAACGATTTTGACTAAATTTTATGGTCTGCTATTTTAAACTATGCGCAGACCATTGGACTAAGTCATATATTTAAAAAAAAAATGATTAGTGGGTTATCATGGCTCACTACAGGTCAAGTTCCTATTATCTAAAAATGCTCTAATGAATTCAATTAACTTTTGTAATCTACCATCTTGAATTATGAAAAAAACATTGAGCTAAGTCTCATGTTCGAGAAAATTCGATTAGTGGATTATTTATGGCGAGTCAGATTAATTTCATCTAAGAAACTGCTCGAACAATTTTCACTAAATTTAGTATTCTACTATTTTAGGATATGGAAAGACCATTGGGCTGGATCACAAGTTCGAGAAAATTTAATTTGTGTGTTAATTTCTGGTCCATGTGAGTCAGGGTCAAACTAATTTCATTTAAAAAACGGCTGAATCTAGTGTGACTAAATTTTGCATCCTCTCATTTTAAATTACGAGATGCAACCCTTGGGTTAAGTCAGATGTTCGACAAAAATTCGATTAGTTTTTTTTTTTTTTTGGTCACTATGGGTCAAGCTGCTATTACCTGAAAAAAGTTCTAACGATTTCGACTATTTTTTTTATACTATTGTTTTGGGTTGCTATAAAAATACTGTAATAGTTACGTGTTCGAGAAAATTCAATTAGTGGGGTTTTTTTTTTGAGGATCGTACATATTAATGCATTTCAACGAGAATTAAGGTTGAAACCAATATCAAGTTATTATGAACTAGCGGCCTTCGCCCGCTACGCTGGTCGGTTTATCTAAAGAAATCTTGAAGAAGTAGTTAGATAAGGTTCAGACATACATTAAAAAAAAAAAAAAGCAAGTCGATCATTCAAAAAACGTTGGGAAATATCAAATATTTACTGTAATTTTTTAAGAAAAACAAAGTTTCGAAAAAAAAAATTAAATCGAAAAAAAAATTACACTGACATATTAATGCAAGGAAATTTTCCCAGAGAGAAAATTCGCCTTGAATACAATATTTCAAATTCTTTTAATTGCTTATAGGCGTTAATGCCAACATAGTGAAAAAAAATTCCATGCTGGGAATCGAACCCGGGCCATCAGTATGGCGCACTGACGTTCTACCGACTAAACCACATGGAACGACAGCCAGCTTGAAACTTTCTCATACTTAAGTAGACTGGCGAAAACATAACGATAGCGCGTTTTAAAATCGCACAGTGACATCTATTGGATTTTATATGTACTAAAAAACGTTATGTACTAAAAAACGTGAGCAGCGCACCTAATAGTTTCTTTTGTTTCTTTTTGTTACTTTTTTGTCTGTTGTCCGATTTTGATGAAACAAAGCCTATACACTGCCCGGGAGTGTGCATTCTTCATTAGTGAAAACCGCATAAAAATCCATTCAGTAGTTACGAAGATAACCTCGAACAAACAGACAGACAGACAGACAAACAGACAGACAGACAAAAAATTCAAAAAAAATTTTTTTGTGTTTCATTGGTTTTCTTTTATCGCCCTGACTCCATTTTTGTCAATTATCTTCAATGTACAGACACACCGGGTCCTACTGTTTTATTATATGTATAGATTGTTGGCAGTAAACGAAGCCGCAAAGTTGACAACTGACGTTAAGATGGCAATGTTTAGCGGAAAAATCGGTTTTCAAAATTACTAATGCCATTACATATAATTTAGCGCCGAATGAAAAAATGTCGCAAAATTGGACTATATTCGGCAAAAAAGGTTTTCAGAAGGCGAAGGAACATTCTAGAAATTCTCAATCTCAGTAGGGAACGACATACCTGGCTAAACCAACGAGAGTCGAACTAAAAATATAATTTGGATTATTTTTCTTTCGTTGTAAATATGTAAGCAATGTAAAATTTAGAAACATGTAAGTACATAATTTTCATATTGATTGTTTCTGTAAATAATACTGTTTTAAAATAAAATGTTTGATAGCAATAACACGACGAGAATGAGATACAGTGAGAGTAATGTATCGAGTTGGACACGAAGCTAATTTTGAGCGAGCTACGCTCGTTCGCGATAGTAAATAAAGAATACATATCTCCATCTTTGATAATGTAACGGAAATAGCTTCTTTGAGTAGAGTATGGTCAATACAGTTCATTGTATATGGCTTAAGTCACAACATAGTTCGTACATATACGTTTCGCATGCTCAGAAGTAAAATTTTATTTGAAAAGTTTGGAACAAACGGATGTCAGATAACAAATCTGTAGCCAAATATGTCTCATTTAAAAATCACCTAGAATCATTTAATTTGATGAGATAGTGTTTTCTCACGAATTGTCGAAAGAAAAAGCTTAGTTTTTTAAATAGAAAGACTTATATTATCACCTAAAAAATGAAGTATAATATCAATATTTAAGAAAATACAACTTTCTGTCCATCCGTATTCTGCTCGCTCATACCGTGACAAGATATGCGCTGAACATCACATTGTGTTCTTATTTTCTCGACAATTATTTCATTTTTCTCATTATTCGCAAATGCGATTAATGGATAGTTCTGGAGTAATTGTGTATGGAAATTAGCTAGATACAACTTATCAAATTTTATTAAAATTAATTATTACAAAAATCTAATAATATTTCTGGTGTGAAATTTTATTAAATGAAAGTTAATTATGCTTATTTGTTTAAATAACGTACATTTTTTTGTATCTTTGAAATATTTGGTAAAAACATTAAATAGAAGCTTTTTTTTTAAAAAAAAAAACTTATCTTTTAAATATAGATTTACATGATGCACTCTTTACCTAAACTACTAACAATCCTTCCAGTCTATTATAATCTTCCTGTACTGTCACCCGGCCCTTTCCTAAACACCAGGGCATTAAAGAGGTGTTACCTCTAAATAATTCCCACTTGTAAAGTTTGACATAACTGAATATTTTTGGTAACTGGAGCACAAAATATCTACTATTTTCGACTTAATTAGGCATAATTTCTGAGATTAAATAAAGCAACGATTAATAATCGAAAATAGTTGTGCCCAAGGCCTAAGGTCCACGCACATAGCACTAACTTCTTGCGCATCTTTGATCTTTCGTGTCGGTGCTTTGATGTATAAATTGCACTTCTAGTGCACTGAATCTGAACTTCAAGAGAGGAATCTAACGCGAGATCAGTTGACAGCTTTACGACCGAAGATGGTGTAGATAAAAGTTCCCCTTCCTTTGTCAATTTGGTAGGGTCAGTCCCTCAAAAATCATTTAAAGAGATTTCACCCTTGTTCCGTTCGAAAACAAAGATTGATTGATTGCTCTTTTAGTGTAATAAATACTAGTGCTGTTCGCTCGCAGGTTGGCTGGTTATTCAGATGTCGAATTCCCCTCCGTGATGATAAGCCTATGGGCGTTTGATGCATTTTAATATTCAAAATATCTTCTCGGTAAATGAATATTTTTAACTTATTTTGTTTCAGTGCTTATCTTCTTAAAAGATGCATCTTTTTTTCTTAGTTTTCAAAATATTTCTAAAACTTATGCTGGGCCGTAGCTAAAGGGGGTGCAATGGGCGGCTCCCCCCCCCCCCCTAAAACATTTTGAGCCAGCCCTGGAAAAGATTCCAAGATCACTAAATGAATTTATGTTTCGAAAATCCAAATGAAATTCTATTCATAAATCAAATTTACTTTTGAGGACCTTTCACAGTTTTGCAAAGATACTGAACTGTTACTAAAATAACTGTTTCAGTTGCTATTGTGTTTTATAGCTCATCCTATTTACGCATAGGAAGCTAACATGATTTTTAATATTTCATTAGTTAAACACTGGCATTTTTTATAATCCTATTACTTTCTTAGTATAAAATGACGTTATTACAACAGGTTAATGTGAAACATAGTAACTATATTGTGATTATGCATTAATTTATCTTTTCTGCATTAGAGAAAATATGAGCCCCTCTCCTTTATTCTCTTGAAAACCTCCTATCATTCACTTCTAGCTACGGCCGTGAACCTATGCATAACTGAAGTGTTAAAATTTTACTTACAGCTCTTCAGTTTTTAAAATATTAAATTGAACATAGATTTTAGAAATAGTTTAACAACTAAGAAAAAAAGTGACATTCTTTAAGAAGTTAACATTGAAAAAAGAAATTAAAAATATTAATTCCCTGAGGATATATTTTAAATATTAGAATGCATCCAATGCCCATAAACTTAACAATACGGAGGGGATTTCGGCCCCTGAGTCACCAGCCGCCTTAATCTTCACGTAGTTGTAGTTTGAATTTAAAAATATCGAATATAAATTTTCAGCAATGAAATAAATTCAGCATTTAATTTTAATGCATATTTCTTTATGAGCTTTGATAAAAAAGAAATGCTGGCTCCTAAGTTTTCATTGATATGTATCAATGCACATATACCATGATATATATCAGGATATAAAATCCGTAAATTTATTTTTAAAATATCAAGAGTTTTGATATTATTGATAACTTCAAAAGATTAAATTTTTTTTATACTTTCGTTTTAAAAATATTAAAGTGCCAGATATTTTAAATATTTACAGTCAAAACAAGTATAAATAAAAATTTCAACTGCTATTGACTGTTTTAATCTTTGATATACAGAATTTTTGTGTTCGGCAGAGATTTTTTTCAGCCAAGAAAAAAAAAAAAAAAAAAAAAAAAAAAAAAAAAAAAAAAAGGGTATTTTTTTTAAGCTTTGACTTGAAGGTCTTATTTTTAAACGCACAACTGATACAACTGTGGAACAATAATTAATTTAGAACAGCCGCTGAAGAATGAACTGTTTAATTTATATAATCAGTAATACAGTGAAACCTCCAAGTAAGGGACACCCATGGGACCGGAACTTTTGTCCCTTAAATAGAGGTGTCCCTTATTCAGAGTTTTGACTGCAATTTTTAATTAATCGTTCTGAAGGATATACAAATAACAAATCATTAAAGGGAAAGTTTAAATGTACCTGAAGTGTATAAATTATGTTAATCAGATCCAAAAGGAATAGAGAATTAATAAATTAAAATTTTCAATTGATGAATAAATCATTAAAATATATTTAGAATTATTCATTTTTATTTTATATGTGAATTTTGTACATGCAAAAAGTAAAAAAAACATTTAAAAGAATTTTACTTCAAGTAATCGATCAAAAATAAATGTTTTGCAAATTTCGATTTTTTTCCTACAAATCTTTCAAGTGTTCATTTACCATGCTTATAAATTTTAGTTCTTCATTATCTTTAGTATTTACAGAAAAAGTATTCAACTGCTTTGCGTACTTTAAGAAAACAAATCTCTTAACTGCTGTGATCAACAAGCGAAAACATTTCCGAATAAAAATAAATTAAAACTTATGTCACAAAAGTTGCCCTTTTGGATTTGAGAACAGCCTTACAGAATCTGTAAAGTTCTTTATTAAATTATTTTATTCTCCACTTTCAGAATCATCCTCAAAATTTGCAGCATTACTTTCAATGGGGATAAATGCACTGATGTTAAATCAGAATTGTGGGTAAATAAATGAGCATCAATTTTTTTTCATATGCCTCTGTATCCACTGTCTGTCTGTTTGATAAATTCACAAAAATCTGTATTTTCATTTTCATCACAGACTACTTCGTTATCTGAATTGCAAAGGGGCTGGGACTAAAAGTTTTGTCCCTTAAATAGAGGTGTCCCTTATTCGGAGTGTCCCTTATTTGGAGGTTTCCCTGTATACAATTTTATCAGAAAATATTCTTTTTCGATTTTGTTTCAATTGAATTTAAACTGTACTACAGCATTATTAGGGAATACGAAATTGACGATTCAAGCGCTCGAATACGCCATCTGGTGGAGAAAAGATGTAACTTCTCGCTTCAGGATAGTGTCGCGTAAACGCATTGCATTACATGCATTTTAAATTTTTTCAGAATAATTATTCTTTTGCACAATTTCAGATTTTCTGCGACATTTGTGCTCTGTCTCACATGACGAAGTAAAAATTACGCAAATTTGAATATCTAAAACTTTTAAATGCATTTACAATAAATAATTGTTTCAATGGGACTTTAACATTAGTGAAAGGGAAATTAAAGGGACAGTTATCCTGTAGCGAAGGCTGCGAGTAGTTCCTCTATAGGCCGTTTTAGTTCCCAATAAGACAAGCTTACATTTATGTCTTAATTTTTCAATTGAAACTATTTTGCATTTAAAATATCATGATATTTACGAACCCCGAGACTCCAAAAATCTTTCCTCTGCTCTTATTTTAAGAAGTGCTGTTTTAAGCAGGCAGGTCAAATATCAATGTAAAATGCCGTATTTTGGCCATCTTGCTGCAAACAAGACCAGGCTCAGACCTGTCCCAACAACACTGTTAATCATGCATCTCAAAGCCAGACTTATTATTGCACTTTGATCATATAGATCTTTTCTACGATGCTTGCCGCGATATCACTTTAATAAAGTAATATTGACATGCCACAGTTTTACTTTTGCTTGAAGCTAGAAGTTTTTTAACGTATGACAAATTCACAAGTTTAATTTTCTGTATTATTTTTGCAAAGATCAGTAAAATAACTCATACATGTAAATATTTTAACTTAAGTAATAATAATTCAACACATTGTTAGTTGCTTAAAATAATAATAAATACTGGGTATTATTATTATTATATTTTCAAATAAGATAGTGGAGAAGAATTTAGCTAAACATTTCACTTTTATTGTATGAAAGTAGCTTATATAAAATCCCCTAGTATAACGTTTAAATTTTAAAAAATTGCCCCCCCCCTTTTTTTAATATTTTGCTCCTTCTGTCCCAAATTAGTTGCTACATTTGAATATTTTTGTACTGAACGTTGATACAGATGATTTTATAATTTTGAACATTTTTCAGAGATTTCAGGGTGCTATGCTTCAATCAACAATATTTACTTACAATAATTTTCCTTCGTTCCTTCGTAAATCAGAACCATATTAGTTTTAAAAATATCCAGAGTCGCATCAGTGGTGTAGTCGAGGGGGGACGCTGGGGGACGGCGTTCCCCCACTTTTTTATTTTATTTCAAGCGTCCCCTTACTTTTTTTTCTCAGGGGGGACGCTAAGGACGAGAGGGGACGCAGATCTTCCTGATTTATTAAATGGTTAAAATAAAAAAACACATAAAAGAAACGATTTTATAAAATAAAGAAGTGATATTTTAAACCATTTTAGTTTTCTTTAACCAGAGCACTCAATAAACAAACTAAAAGAAATAGGAAAGAAAGGGATGTTCACTTGCTGTTTCATTATAATTACCACTAGTGAAATACCGCGATACGCTAACATTAGCTCTTTCAGAAGCATCCATTAGTTTTACCCGGAATTCCCTAATCGAAAACTTTTATCCGCCTCCCGTTTTGACAGAAAGGTTACACATGCTCACCAAAAAAGATCTTGACACACTGCAGGCTAGTTAAAATAAATGCAGGTGATTCAATTATGAAAGCGTGGTCATTTTTTTCTCACCCGACAAATAAATACTAACTTGTTTCTATTACCTATAAAAACATTTCATATTTATTTACTTAGAAGGTGTCACAAATAAAAATTAAATTAAATTAATTTAATTAATTTAATTTAACACAGCACATATTAATTTAATTTAATTTAAATTAATTAATTAATTTAATTTTTATTTGTGACATCTTCTAAGTAAATAAATATGAAATGTTTTTATACGTGAATGAAAAAAGGTGAAGTGATTTTGTTTTAGTTTTTGAAAAAACGAAAGCTAACAACAGTTTTAACATTGTTTCTATTAGTCAGTAAAAATGTTTTAAAAGACATTCGGGGTAATTATCATAGTTGTCACATACCGTTAGTTAGTAGGGGTCCTCACCAATGACCATTATCAGATAAAGAGCATCACCGCACACTAATAACTCCTGATATTTTTTAGTGAAAGAATAAATCAAAATCATTATCCTCCCTTCTCTCATTCACATTGACAATTATTTCCTGCTTAGTTTCAAAAAATATTTTTTTAGGCATGAAAAACTACAAGCATTGGACTAGAGTAAATTCTCTAAATTGCCTTTTTAGGTGCGTTCGTAATTATGTAAATACGTAGCACCTATTGTTGTCGCTCAGTCCGTCCGTCCGTCTGTCCGTCCGTCCGCATATAACAACGCAAAAACTACCCAACCGAATCGTTTGAAATTTAAAATACATAATTATAACATAATTTTGTCGAGTCATTTCAAATTTTATGAAAATCGGATGGATAGATCAATTACAGGGACAATCAAAAGGATTCCGTTACATTACGGTCAATAGGGAAAAATGTTTCAAATGCATTTTAATCGTTTGAAATTTAAAACATATAACTATTGCGTAATTTTGTTGAGTCATTTCAAATGTTATGAAAATCGGATGTATAGATCAATTACAGGGACAATCAAAAGGATTCCGTTGCATTGCGATCAATGGGAAAAAAAATTTCAAATGCATTTTAATCGTTTGAAATTTAAAAATATAATTATTACGTAATTTTGTCGAGTCATTTCAAATGTTATGAAAGTCGGATGCATAAATCATTTACAGGGACAATCAAAAGTATTCCATTACATTACGGTCATTTGGGAAAAAGTTTCAAATGCATTTTAATGATGTTACATTCATTCGAACATAATAGAATTGGCATGAATCTATGAAATATATACTATATATACTAAAATATGCATTCTGTACAATCTGTGATGCAAAGAATTTTTATTATTAAATTACAGGGCCACACAAAAGTATTCCACTACATAATGCTATACTGGGAAACATTGTTTGGTACGTGTTTTAATTATATTCAACTATTTCACATTTTATGAATAAGATATACGTTGCTGAGGTGTAATAAAAATTACTTCCTGCATATTTACAGAAACGTAAAGATTTCGACTACAATACTGTATCCGGAATACGCTGTAGTATATCAGCAAGATCTGAATATTTTTAAAACTTCGTTATCGTACGAACGCACCTCATTTGCTGCGTTCACGTGCAATTTCCAACTTGTTTTTCTTGCCGTAAATATTTTGTATCATAATTTCAATTTTTTAAAGTAAAAATAATAATTAAAAGGTAGGCAGCCAAAACTAGAAAGTTTTACAATTTCTTCCAAGTGTTGTCGTCAAAGCCTCAGCTACAGGGCTGATAGGAGGCAGGGGGGTAGTCAGATCTCCTATAAACAGAGCCTCCCTTGGAAAAGATTCCAGGGTCACTAAATGAATTTCTTTTCCGAAAATCCAAATTAAATTCTGTTCAAAAAAACTAATTTAGTTTTGGAGCCCTTTCGCACTTTTGCAAAAATACTAAGTTATAACTAAAATAAGTGTTTCAACACTCGTTCATCCTATTTGCACATATGAAGGTAACATGTTGTTTAATGTTGAACTAGTTATACACTATATGGCCAAAGGTGACCGGCCACTTGCGATTTTAGAAATTTTATTAAATATCTAGAAAAATATATGAAAAATTATTCTGAAACTCTAAGTAAGTGCGTAAACATAATAGTATATAGGTCCTACATTTACGTGAAGATTTATTCCCGAAACTCCATAGGGGACAGTAACAAAATTGAAAAAGAATGAATATCTTTTGGATAATCCTGTCAAAACTAATGTAGCATAAGCTATAGATTATGATTAAGTGGCTAATTGTAATAAAGTGTGTTCGTTGTTAAGCGGATAGCATGTATACTCGTATAAAAATTAAGGTTTTTATAAAAACAGTCCCACATTTTTCTTTTGCTTAGTTTTTTTGTTTATAATTCAAAGAGCTCTTAATATAAATTAATGTTCTTTTCCGAAAACATGACAAACAACATTATCCACAATATCCTGTAATCAGAATTAAAAGATAACAAAAAACTACATGAAAAATGAGTAGGTTTACTAAATAATTCTTTATTGCGCATGCATGAACGCTATCAAAATTTCATTTGCATATTGTATTAGCTAAATGTTTAGAGCAACTTTTATGAAAGTCTCAAAAACATAGCTTGAAAATTCTGAAAGTGATAAACGAGAGAATAAGCTTAAAATCAATTTTTTCAAAAAAAAGTGGGATTGTATTTAAATATAGTACGTGCCGAATTGTGTATTCTATATTGACAATTATCAATGGATAAATGGATACAGCTCTTCATTTTTTTGCTTCATTTTGAGAATAACTGATCTTGAGACGAAAATAATCGACGAAATTCGCGATTTCTCTTCGAATGATCGACAAAATTTACGATCTTTTCGAAGCCGATCGAGAAAATTCATGATCTTTCCGCGTCTGATCAACAAAATCCGCTAAGCCGATCGATGGAATTTGAGATTATTCCTCGCATGATCGATATAATTCGCAATTCTTCCGCGCTAGATCGACGAATTTTACTATTTTTCCGTGCCTGATCGACGAAATTCGCAAATTTTACTAACCTGATCGGCAAAATTCGCGATTTTTACAAAACCGATTGTTGAAATCTGCGATTTTTCTGCATCCGATAAACGAAATTCGCGAATTTATTTGAGCCTGATCAAAATTTGTAATTCTTCCGCGTATGATCGACAAAATTTGCGACATTACAATGTCCCACTAATGAAATTTGCGATTTTTTGAAACCTGATGAACAGAAATCGTGATTTTTTTTTGGTGGACGATGGACGAAATTTGCGCTTTTTCTGCCTTTAACAGATGAAATACGCATTTTTCTGCGCTTAATCAAAGGAATTCACGTTTTTTAACTAACTTTGACGAAATCTGGATTTTTTTTACGAGGCAAGATGAAATTCTCAATTTTTTTTCTGTTGATAAACTGAAAAAAACTCCCGATTGTTTCGCGGCCGATTAAGGAAATTTTCGTTTTTTCGCATATTATCACAAAATTCGCAATTTTCCACTACTTTATCCACGAAATTTGCGATTTTTTTTTACTCTAATCGGCAAAATTCGCGGTTTTTTCGTACCCGATCAATGTAATTCGCGTTTTCTACGCGATAAACCGCGAAAATATGAGATTTTTCCACAGCCGAGGAATTTAATTTGCAATCTTTATGTGCATCATCAATAAAATGCACGTTTTTTTTTTTTTTTTTTTTTTTTTTTTTTTTTTTTTTTTTGACCGATCAACGAAATGCGCTATCTTTCGTACCAGACCGACAAAATTCGCGTTTTTTTCTGTGCCTGATCGACAAAACTCGCGATTTTTCTGTGCTTGATTGATAAAACTCGCAATTTTTCATGTCTGATTGGCTAAATTTGCTATTTAAAAAATTTGTGATTTTTTCCATACCTGATCAACGAAATTCGCGATTTTTTCAAGCCTCATCGGCAAAATTCGCTATTTTTCTGCATCTGATTAATTAAATTCGCGATTTTATCGTGCTCAAGCTATGAAATTTGCAATTCTTAAATGACTGATGAAATTTTATATTTTACTAATCAACGAAATGCGCGATTTTTTGCATCCGACCAACAAAATTCGCGTTTTTTTGCGTGCCTGATCGATAAAACTCCCGATTTTTCCGTGTCTGATTGGCAAAATTTGCTATTTTTTCCAAGTCCTATGAAAATTTTTAAAATTTTTTTCCAGTATCTTATCTACGAAATTTACGATTTTTTTTTGTCTCTAATGGACAAAATTCGCCGTTTTTTCGTACCCGATCAATGTAATTCGCGTTTTCTACGCGATAAACAGCGAAAATATGCAATTTTTCCGCAACCGATGGATTTAATTTGCAGTTTTTTCGTGCATCATCAATAAAACTGACGGTTTTTTTTTTTTTTTTTTTTTTTTTTTTTTTTTTTTTTTTGCCTTATCAACGAAGTGTGCTATTTTTCGCACCAGGTCAACAAAATTCGCGTTTTTTTCTTCTCCTGATCTACAAAACTCGCGATTTTTCTGTACCTGATCAATAAGACTCGCGTTTTTTCCGTGTCTGATTGGCTAAATTTGTTATTTGAAAAAATTGTGATTTTTCCATATCTGATCAACGTATATCGCGATTTTTACAAGCCTCATCGCTATTTTTCTGAAACTGATTAATTAAATTCGCGATTTTACCGTGCTTGATCTATGAAATTTGCATTTCTTAAGTGACTGACGAAATTTTATATTTTCCCAATCAACGAAATGCGCGATTTTTTGCATCCGACCAACAAAATTCGCGTTTTTTTCCGTGCCTGATCAACAAAACTCGCAATTTTGTTGTACTTGAACGATTTTTCCGTGTCTGATTGTCGAAATTTGCTATTTTTTCCTAGCCCCATGAGAAAATTTTGCGATTTTTCCATACCTGATCAACGAAATTTGCGATTTTTACAAGCCCCATCGGCAAAATTCGCAATTTTTCTGAAATTGATTAATTAAATTTGCAATTTTGCCACGATCGATCTATGAAATTTGCAATTCTTAAGTGACTGACGAAATTTTATATTTTCCCAATCAACGAAATGCGCGATTTTTCGCATCCGACCAACAAAATTCGCGTTTTTTTTTTCGTGCCTGATCAACAAAAGTCGGGATTTTTCTGTGCATGATCGATAAAACTCCCGATTTTCCCGTGTCTGATTGGCGAAATTTGCTATTTTTTTCCGAGCCTCATGGGAAAAATTTGTGAATTTTCCATACGTGATGAACAAAATTTGCGATTTTTACAAGCACCATCGACAAAATTCGCTATTTTTCTGCACTTGATTAGTTAAATTCGCGATTTTACCGTGCTCAACCAATGAAGTTTGCAGTTCACAAGTGACTGACGAAATTCTATATTTTCCCAATCAACGAATGCGCGATTTTTTTCATTTAACCATCAAAATTCGCGTTTTTTCGTGACTGATTGATAAAACTCGCAATTTTTCTGTGCCCGATCGATAAAACTCGCCATTTTTTCGTATCTGATTAGCGAAATTTGCTATGTTTTCCGAACCCCATGGGAAAAATTTGTGATATTTTCCATACCTAAACAACGAAATTTGCGATTTTTAGAAACCTCATCTGCAAAATTCGGTATTTATGAGCACTTCATTATTTGAACTGATTATTGCAATTCTTAAGTGAATGACGAAATTTTATATTTTCCCACGGTATAAATTGACAAAAATTATATTTTTATTTATTTATTTTTTTTCGATCGTGCTATGCACAAAATTTGTAATTTTTTTCAGTTGTAAATTGACGAAATTCGTGGGTCACACGTTAATCCACGGGTCATAGATTGTACATCCCTACTATAGAGATTATTTACTGAAAATTAAGTATGTAGCAAATGTAAATTTAATTAAATTTAAATTTTTAAATGTAAATTTAATTAAATTTGAATTTTTAAATTTAATTTTTAAATGTAAATTAAATTAAATTTTTCAATTCAAAATCAAGTTAGTCCTATGGTTGATAGAGAGCCTAATATTCGAGAATATGAGCGTCCCCCCACTTTTTTTTCCAGGACTACACCACTGAGTCGCATACTCTTAAGCCACGCCCGTTTTTGTTTTGTATTTACAAAGTTCCTTGGAACGTTCGATAAATACAAATTCCAACACTTTTTTAATTATTCTTCTCTGATACTGCGATCATTCACTGCCAAATTAAGCTAGGCATTGTCCTTTTCTATGTATGGGAAAATTTTCACGTATAGCTGGCAAAACTTTTTCGATAACATTTTTTCGAATTTCTATTTTATTAATAATTTCTACAACTTTTGCCATAATCTTTTTTTTTTTTTTTTTCATTTTTTGAATAAACAAAATATTATATTCCAATTTTTCGACCAATCATTTTGTTTTTATTTGAGTCCGATCTTGATCTTGCCACTGCTGCCATAAAAATTACTTTGGTAATAAATCCTTTGCTTTTGCAATGCGTCAAAAGTTCAGTTTCATCTGTCATTTTATCAATTTTGCTTTGTTAATCATTTTTCAAATGTTGCAGTAAAAAAGCAATACAGCATTACACTGTTTATTATTATTTTCCTTCTTTAACGTACTTTCTAAATTACTATTGATAACTACAATTATCATCACTATTGTAGTAAGTTGAATCACATTACTTGCTATTTTCATTTCTACACATTTACCACATTTAGATTACCATCGCTTTTAATTCCCAGTATAAGATATAATATTCATTGCAGTATAATTATACTAGTGTTGATTTACTATATATTGCATCCGGAGTTATTTATGACGTGACAACTAATTTGGGATAAAATTTTCGATCTAAATGCAGCAATTGATTTGGGATGGAGGGTGTATCAATCCCTAAACTGGCTTGCCCGAACGCTGTTCCGACAGGACGAATTTGCTTAATGCATCATTTAAAGCTTTTTGACACCACTATTATTTTTAAGAAAATTTTCATACTATCAGAATAAAAAAATGGTTACAATAAATTTTACAAATATTTCATTTAAATAATAGTGGTGTGAAATCGCTATTTTCAATTTATTGAATGGAAAAGAATTAACTAGTTAAGGGGTTAATAAGTAAAAAATCACATTTGACTTTCTTAATGAAGACGCATTTTAGAAAGCTTACACAGTTTCTTTCTAAACAATATCAGGATACTTCCTTATCGATTTCATAAATATCGATTAAAAATTACGTCACAAAGAGCATTTCAAAAATAACTGATGCTTCATGAGCACATAAAGTAAAATTTCTTTCAAAATTTCCGATGTGAATTAGAAAATTTGGCATAAAATGGCAGGCAAAACTAACAACAGTGGTTTGCCAAACTTGATGATTAAGAGCCTGCATCAGTCAAACCGAAACTGAAAATCCTATCACAAACCTATGCGTGTTGCCACCAGGAAGGCGTATCCCGAACCCAAAGATTGACACTTTAAAAGACCAATGATATTTTCCAAGCTTGTAATTAATAAGAAAATGGTCATCTCACGCCACCCTTTACCTCCAGGCGATAAAAAGGGGATAAGATACCCCAGGAAGAAAAAAGTCATTAGCAAATGCTAAAAACTCTCGCACCTTTTCAATACTGATAGCCCGAGGGATATGTGCATTTGGATAGTTTCTTCGAGATAATTTCTTACCAAAACACTCGGATCCGTTTTAAAACAAGTCGACATTGACCTTTTTTGTTAGATAGTTTCAAGTGAAATTGAATCATTTATATGTAATTTTAAAAGACAACATATAGATCGTGATTATTATGTCAGAGATTGCACATTAAACATTTTCCAAAGAATCTCCTCTACATTTTAATATTTTTAAATGATTTTTTTAGCATTGAATAGCTGAGATCATTGAACTGTACAAAGACCGTTTTATATTTTTTCGATTTTGTTACGAGTATTTTATAGTGGCTTACATCAATAAAGCGAAATCCCAAGATAGAAATTTTTAAGATATCTCGTTTGTATTTTAATATTTTAAAATGATTTTTTTAGCATTGAACAGCTGAGATTTTTCGGTATAAAGACCGTTTTGTACTTTTTTGATTTTGTTTACAGGTGTTTTAAAGAGGCTACTTCAGTCAAGTGAAATCCAATGGAAGAAATTTATAAAAATATCTCTTCTACATTTTTATATTTTTAAATTATTTTTTGGCATTCGATATCTCAGATATTTCGGTACAAAGACCATTTTGTACTTTTTCGACCTTCTTTAGGGGAATTTTAAAAAGCTACTTCAGTCAAATGAAATCCAATGGAAGAAATTTATAAAAATATCTCTTCTACATTTTAATATTTTTAAATGAATTTTTGTCATTGGATAGCTGAGATCTTTCGGTACAAAGATCGTTTTGTACTTTTTCGACTTTGTTTAGGGAAATTTTAAAAAATCTACTTCAGTCAAGTGAAATCCAGTGGTAGAATTTTATAAAAATATCTCTTCTGCATTTTAATATTTTTAAATTATTTTTTAGCATTCCATATCTCAGATCTATCGGTACAAAGACCATTTACAGAACTTTTTCGACTTTGTTTAGGGGAATTTTAAAAAATCTACTTCAGTCAAGTGAAATCCAGTGGTAGGAATTTATTAAAATATCTCTTCTACATTTTAATATTTTTAAATTATTTTTTGGCATTCGATATCTCAGATCTTTCGGTACAAAGACCGTTTTGTACTTTTTCGACTTTGTTCAGGGGAACTTTAAAAAAGCTATTTCAGTCAAGTGAAATCCAATGGTAGAAATTTATAAAAATATCTCTTCTACATTTTAATATTTTTAAATGATTTTTTTGTCATTGGATAGCTTAGATCTTTCTCTACAAAGACCGTTTTGTACTTTTTCGACTTTGTTTAGGGGAATTTTAAAAAAGCTACTTCAGTCAAGTGAAATCCAATGGTAGGAATTTATAAAAATATGTCTTCTACATTTTAATATTTTTAAATGATTTTTATGTCATGGGATTGCTGAGATCTTTCTGTACAAAGACCGTTTTTTATATTTTCAACTTTCTCTAGGGGAATTTTAAAAAAGCTACTTCAGTCAAGTGAAATCCAATGCTAGAAATTTCTAAAAATATCTCTTCTATATTTTAATATTTTTAAATGATTTTTTTGTCATGTTATAGCTCAGATCTTTCGGTACAAAGACCGTTTTGTACTTTTTCGACTCTGTTTAGGGGAATTTTAAAAAAGCTACTTCAGTGAAGTGAAATCCAATGGTAGAAATTTATAAAAATATCTCTTCTACATTTTAATATTTGTAAATCATTATTTGGCATTCGATATCTCAGATCTTTTGGTACAAAGACCGTTTTGTACTTTTTTGATTTTGTTTACAGTTGTTTTAAAGAGGTTACTTCAGTCAAATGAAATCCAATGGTAGAATTTATAAAAATATCTCTTCTACATTTTAATATTTTTAATTTTTTTTTGTCATTGAATAGCTGAGATCTTTCGGTAAAAAGACCTTTTTGTTTACAGCTGTTTTAAAGAGGCTACTTCAGTCAACCGAAATCCTATAGTAAAATTTTATAAGTATGTCTTTTCGACATTTAAAGATTTTTAAATGATTTTTTGTCATGGGATAGCTGAGATCTTTAGGTATAAATACCGTTTTGTATTTTTTTATATTTTGTTTACAGGTATTTTAAAGAGGCTACATCAGTCAAGTGAAATCCAATGGTAGAAATTTATAAAAATATATCTTCTACATTTTAATATTTTGAAATGACTTTTTTTTTTTTTTTTTTTTTTTTTTTTGTCATTGGATAGCTTAGATCTTTCGGTACAAATACCGTTTTGTACTTTTTTAATTTTGTTTACAGATGTTTTAAAAAAGATACTTCAGGCAAGTGAAATCGAATGGTAGGAATTTATAAAAATATCTCTTCTACATTTTAATATTTTTAAATTATTTTTTGGCATTCAATATCTCAGATCTTTCGGTACAAAGACCGTTTTGTACTTTTTCGACTTTGTTTAAGGGAATTTTAAAAAAGCTACTTCAGTCAAGTGAAATCCAATGGTAGGAATTTATAAAAATATCTCTTCTACATTTTAATATTTTTAAATGATTTTTTTGGCATTGGATAGCTGTGATCTTTCGGAACAAAGACTGTTTTGTACTTTTTTTACTTTGTTTACAGGTGTTTTAAAAGAAGCTACTTCATTCAAGCAAAATCCTATAGTAGAATTTTATAAATATGTCTTTTTACTTTTAAAGATTTTTAAATGATTTTTTGGCATTCGATGTCTCAGATCTTTCGGTACAAAGACCGTTTTGTACTTTTTTGACTTTGTTTAGGATAATTTTAAAAAAGCTACTTCAGTCAAGTGAAATCAAATGGTAGTAATAACAAAAAAAAAAGAATATCTTCTACATTTTAATGTTTTTAAATGTTTTTTTTGGGCATTGGATATCTCAGATCTTTCGGCACAAAGACCGTTTTGTACTTTTTTGACTTTAAGGGAATTTTAAAAAAGCTACTTCAGTCAAGTGAAATCCAATGAAAGAAATTTATAAAAGTATCTCTTCTATATTTTAATATTTTTAAAGAAACAGGAAACTTGTCAAAGAAACAGGATCACAGAACTATTATTGGCGCATTTATGAACTATTCGTATTTGCCTCAACTAGTCTGTTCACAAGTGCCCCACATAGCCATTAGAGTTAAATTGACAAATCATTGACATTTCTCAATTTTAGAAGAAATTTTTTATCGGAAATATTTTAGTTTTCATAGCATACGTTAAAACAGTAAAATTTAAATAAATGAATGAATAAATAAAGTTATTCGCTTAGCAATTTGTTACTGAGATTTTATTTTTGAGATCGATAAACAGACTGTAATTGACTACTAAAGAAAAATAAAATGTTAAAGAGCTTCAAGAAAGTTTTACCATATGTCTGCCGGGGCTGTCATTGCTAGTAATTAAAAAATAAATAAATAAATAAATAAATAAATAAAAATAACATTAATAGTAATAATTGTAAAAAAATTGCTTCATTTTATCACCTTAATTCCAAATTAGTACCTAATAAGAAAGAGAGAGAAAAAACTTTTAATCGCGGTTTCTATGCCTGTTTATTGAATTTAATGAAATATGATAATGACTTTATTTATATATGATTTTGCTCTAATAACTAACAGAATAAAATGTAAATATATTTATAAATAACCATTTAAATACGTAATCACAATTTGAACTTTCAATATTTTTATTAATTACATCAGTAGTTACATGGTACAAAGAAAAATAAATATCTTGTTTATGAACACTTTCAATGATATATACAATATGTTAAGCTAAACAAAGATAATACAAATTTTATTTACACAATTTGCGTCCACAAAGGCATATTTGCTACATTTTGGAAATCAGATTAGCGTATTTAATAATAATTCTGGTAGTATCTATGAATTTACACTTTCTAAACATAAAAAATTTCTAAAAATTTACATTTTCTAAATATTAACAAATCTAAAGCATTATTAGACTTACGAACAGCACTTTAAATATCATTATCAAAATGTAAATATTTTAAAACACTTTAGTTTTCTTTAAAATTCTGAGAGTTTCAGTTTTCAATAGCTCTACTAAGTGTCCCCCCCCCCTTCAAATATTACTTCACATTTATTTTCTATTATGTAAACAAACACGAAATTACAAATTTTGCTATGTGCAAAGCATTTTTCGTATTTTGTCTCCATCTGAAATCTCCTTCGAAAACAGAGTAATAAATAAAAAGAATAAATTAAAAATCATTTTTATGTAGAATGCATTACTTATAGTACAAAATAAAATAATATATATATATATATATATAGGGTAGATGTGCCATTTCAGTAACTTTATTTATTTATTTATTTTAGGTTATACAAGTTGTTAAAGATATATTATTTTCTGTCTTAAATATTTCATGATTCATTTCTGACAAAACTGCTCTGTACACAACAAAATACTTATAATATTAAATTTATAGAAGTAAATAGAAAGAGAAATGAAACTAGAGTAGTCTTTTAAAGAGGCTACTTCAGCCAAGTGAATTCCAATGGTAGAAATTTATAAAAATATCTCGTCTACATTTTAATATTTTTAAATGATTCTTTTGTCATGTGATAGCTAAGATCTTTCGGTACAAAGACCGTTTTGTACTTTTTAGACTTTTATTAGGGGAATTTTAAAAAAGCTACTTCTGTCAAGTGAAATCCAATGGTAGAAATTTATAAAAATATCTCTTCTACATTTTAATATTTTTAAATGATTGTTTTGTCATTGGACAACTAAGATCTTCCGGTAAAAAGACCGTTTTGTACTTGTACGACTTTGTTTAGGGGAATTTTAAAAATGCTACTTCAGTCAAGAGAATTCCAACAGTAGAAATTTATAAAAATATCTCGTCTACATTTTAATATTTTTAAATGATTCTGTTGTCATGGGATAGCTAAGATATTTCGGTACAAAGGCCGTTTTGTACTTTTTCAACTTTGTTTACAGGTGTTTAAAAGAGGCTACTTCAGTCAAGTGAAATCCATTGGTAGAAATTTATAAAAATATCTCGTATACATTTTAATATTTTTAAATGATTTTTTCTCATTTGATAGTTGAGATCTTTCTGTACGAAGAATGTTTTTACTTTTTTGATTTTGTTTACAGGTGTTTTAAAGAGGCTACTTCAGTCAAGTGAATTCCAATGGTAGAAATTTATAAAAATATCAGTTGTACATTTTAATATTTTAAATGATTTTTTGTCATGGGTTAGCTGAGTTCATTCGGTACAAACACCGTTTTGTACTTTTTTGACTTTTATTAGGGGAATTTTAAAAAATTTACCTCCTACAAGTGAAATCCAATGGTAGAAATTTATAAAAATATCTCTTTTATATTTTAATATTTTTAAATGATTTTTTGTCATTGGATAGCTAAGATCTTTCGGTACAAAGACCGTTTTGTACTTTTACGATTTTATTTAGGGGAATTTTAAAAAAGCTACTTTAGTCAAGTGAATTCCAATAGTACAAATTTATAAAAATATCTCGTCTACATTTTAATAGTTTTAAATGATTCTGTTGTCATAGGATAGCTAAGATCTTTCGGTACAAAGAACGTTTTGTACTTTTTCGACTTTGTTTACAGATGTTTTAAAGAGGCTACTTCAGTCAAGTAAAATCCATTGGTAGAAATTTATAAAAATATCTCGTCTACATTTTAATATTTTTATATGATTCTTTTGTCATGGGATAGCAAAGATCTTTCAGTACAAAGACCGTTTTGTACTTTTTAGACTTTTATTAGTGGCATTTTAAAAAAGCTACTTCTGTCAAGTGAAATCCAATGGTAGAAATATATAAAAATATCTCGTCTACATTTTAATATTTTTAAATGATTCTTCTGTCATGGGATAGCTAAGATCTTTCGGTACAAAGACCGTTTTGTACTTTTTTTTAAATTTTGTTTACAGGTGTTTTAAAGAGGCTACTTCAGCCAAGTGAATTCCAATGGTAGAAATTTATAAAAATATCTCGTCTACATTTTAATATTTTTAAATGATTCTTCTGTCATGGGATAGCTAAGATCTTTCGGTACAAAGACCATTCTGTACTTTTTAGACTTTTATTAGGGGAATTTTAAAAAAGCTACTTCAGTCAAGTGAAATCCAATGGTAGAAATTTATAAAAATATCTCTTCTACATTTTAATATTTTTAAATGATTTTTTCTCATTTGATAGTTGAGATCTTTCGGTACAAAGACCGTTTTCTACTTTTTTCGATTTTGTTTACAGGTGTTTTAAAGAGGCTACTTCAGTCAAGTTAAATCCATTGGTAGAAATTTATTAAAATATCTCTTCTACATTTTAATATTTTTAAATGATTTTTTTGTCATTGGATAGCTAAGATCTTTCGTTACAAAGACCGTTTTGTACTTTTACGACATTATTTAGGGGAATTTTAAAAAAGCTACTTCAGTCAAGTGAATTACAATGGTAGAAATTTATAAAAATATCTCGTCTACATTTTAATATTTTTAAATGATTCTGTTGTCATGGGATAGCTAAGATCTGTCGGTACAAAGACCGTTTTGTTATTTTTCGACTTTGTTTACAGGTGTTTTAAAGAGGCTACTTCAGTCAAGTGAATTCCAATGGTAGAAATTTATAAAAATATCTCGTCTACATTTTAATATTTTTATATGATTCTTTTGTCATGGGATAGCAAAGATCTTTCAGTACAAAGACCGTTTTGTACTTTTTAGACTTTTATTAGTGGCATTTTAAAAAAGCTACTTCTGTCAAGTGAAATCCAATGGTAGAAATATATAAAAATATCTCTTCTACATTTTAATATTTTTAAATGATTCTTCTGTCATGGGATAGCTAAGATCTTTCGGTACAAAGACCATTCTGTACTTTTTTTTAAATTTTGTTTACAGGTGTTTTAAAGAGGCTACTTCAGCCAAGTGAATTCCAATGGTAGAAATTTATAAAAATATCTCGTCTACATTTTAATATTTTTAAATGATTCTTCTGTCATGGGATAGCTAAGATCTTTCGGTACAAAGACCGTTTTGTACTTTTTTTAAAATTTTGTTTACAGGTGTTTTAAAGAGGCTACTTCAGCCAAGTGAATTCCAATGGTAGAAATTTATAAAAATATCTCGTCTACATTTTAATATTTTTAAATGATTCTTCTGTCATGGGATAGCTAAGATCTTTCGGTACAAAGACCATTCTGTACTTTTTAGACTTTTATTAGGGGAATTTTAAAAAAGCTACTTCAGTCAAGTGAAATCCAATGGTAGAAATTTATAAAAATATCTCGTCTACATTTTAATATTTTTAAATGATTCTGTTGACATGGGATAGCTAAGATCTGTCGGTACAAAGACCGTTTTTTGTTTTTTCGACTTTGTTTACAGGTGTTTTAAAGAGGCTACTTCAGTCAAGTGAATTCCAATGGTAGAAATTTATAAAAATATCTCGTCTACATTTTAATATTTTTATATGATTCTTTTGTCATGGGATAGCAAAGATCTTTCAGTACAAAGACCGTTTTGTACTTTTTAGACTTTTATTAGTGGCATTTTAAAAAAGCTACTTCTGTCAAGTGAAATCCAATGGTAGAAATATATAAAAATATCTCTTCTACATTTTAATATTTTTAAATTATTTTTTGGCATTCGATATCTCAGATCTTTCGGTACAAAGTCCATTTATACTTTTTCGTCTTTGTTTAGGGGAATTTTAAAAAAGCTATTTCAGTCAAGTGAAATTCAATTGCATAAAATTATAAAAATATCTCTTCTACATTTTAATATTTTTAAATAATTTTTCTGTCATTGGA
Source organism: Maratus speculifer (assembly GCA_964019185.1). Classification (NCBI taxonomy): domain Eukaryota; kingdom Metazoa; phylum Arthropoda; class Arachnida; order Araneae; family Salticidae; genus Maratus; species Maratus speculifer. The sequence continues at coordinate 253,542,197 of OZ025298.1, forward strand.
TAGCTGAGATCTTTCTGTGTGAAGACCGTTTAGTACTTTTTTGGTGTTGTTTACAGGTGTTTAAAGAGGCTACTTCAGTCAAGCGAAATCCTGTAGTAGAAATTTATAAATGTATCTTTTCTACATTTAAATCTTTTTAAATGATTTTTTGGCATTGGATATCTGAGAGCTTGCGGTACAAAGACCGTTTTATATTTTTTCGAGTTTGCTATGGGGGTTTTAAAGGGGCTTACTTCAATCAAGCGAAATCCTATGAAGTTCATATAAATATATATTTTTCTCTTCTACATTTTAATATTTTTAAATGATTTTTTTAGCATTGAATGTTAGAAATTTATAAAGATATCTCGTCTACAAGTAAATATAAACTGATGATTACCTCAATCAAGTAAAATCCCATGGTAGAAATTTATAAAGATATCTTTAAGATCATTTAAAAGTCATTTCTATAGATCATTTTAATACTTGTAATTTTTGTTTCATTATATAACTGATATCTTTCTTTACAAAGAACGTTTTATATCTTTTCGACTTTGTCACGGGTATTTTATAATTACTTACTTCAATAGAGCTAAATCACATTTTAGAAAATTTTAAAGATATCTCGTTTGTATTTTAATTGTCTTTAAACTTTTTTCGGGGGGGGGGGGGGCATTAGATATCGGAGATTTCTCTGTACAAAGATCTTTTTACATTTTTTAGATTTTTTACGGGTATTTTAAAGTGTCTTACTTGAATAGAGAGAAATCCCATTATAGAAATTTATAAAGATATCTCGTCAACATTTTAATTTTTTAAATGATTTTTTTAGCATTGAATTTCTGAGATATTTCTGTACAAATACCTCTTTATATTTTTTTCGATTTTTTTACGGGTATTTTAAAGGTGTTTACTTCAATGAAGTGAAATCCTATGACAGAAATTTATAGAAATATCTCGTCTATATTTTAATAATTTTTTTTTATATTGAACAGCTGAGATCTTTCTGTACAAAGACCGTATTACAATTTTTGATTTCGATACAGGTATTTTAAAGTGACTTACTTCAGTCAAGCGAAATCCCATTGTAGAAATTTATAAAAATATCTCGCCTACATTTAAAAAAATTATTTTTTTTTCTTACATTGAATAGCCTTTACGATTTCATTTATTTTAAAGAGGCTACTGCAGTTAAACGAAACAATGTCTTCGCTTTAAAGCTAATGCTATGAAAGAAATTTATAAAAGTTTATCGTCTGTGTTTTAATAGTTTTAAGTATTTTTTTTTCTTACTTTGCCTAGTTGATATCGATTTGCACAAAGGCCATTTTCTATTTTTCGATTTATTTTACGGGTATTAAAAAAAAAAAAAAAAAAAAAAAAACTTTAATCAAGCTAAACAATTTACTAGCTTATAATAATTCTTTCGACGATAATCCAACGGTCGAAATTTATAAATAAATCTCGTCTGCATTTTAATATTTTTCCCCCTTTAATAGTTCAGAGCGATCTCTTCAAAGGCCTTTTTCTACTTTTTTAATTTTCTTTACAGGACAGTTTCATTTTCAGAACCGTTTTCAAAAGTGATATTATCCTCATATTTAAAATCTACAATCAGTATCGAAAAAAGTAAAAATCGGCCTCTATACTAACCATCGTCACCTATACTATGCAGAAAAAAAAATAATTAAAAATTGGAATGAAAATATGGCATCTTTATAAAAATCTTCCGTAGGTTTAGTATAATTGAGTTTGTCTTTTCGCGTGACTGAAAAAACCGTTATTCTAAAATTTAGATCAGTTAGACTATGACAGGCTTTGGAATATATACGTATTATTTAGTTAAAATAGTATAAGAACTTTAAAAATCATTCGTTTATCTTTCTGAAAGGGAAAAAGACAGGAAAGACAATTTATATACAATAAAGCATAAATGTATCATTTACGGATGTGAATTTTACCGCAACAGAATATATTTGCTAAAGTATTGTAAATTAGTCATAATTTTCGATAGAAGTGTCAAAATAAATATATTTCTATCTTTTAAATTAGTGTTATCCAATTTAATCATAAATTGCATAATAATTACTTTATATTTTAGAGTGGGTATACTGCAAACTTTTATTGATTAAAATAGAAATATTTATGAAATATTTATGAAAAGGAACATTTAAACTAATTCATTAAGAATTGTCTAAAAGAATGATACAAAAAAAAAAAAAAAAAAAAAAAAAAAAAAAAAAGACATAGAAAAATTTAATACAAATGTATTTATTCGCGAATATATCTATTCATTTTTAATGCCAGAACCATTGTTATTTTCTTTCTGCCCTTTCTTCTTTTCCCTTTGTCGACTGCAGATGACAAAAAGTTAATTCTGTTATGTTTTATGAATTAACGAATATATCACTTTGATGTTGTACGCAATTAAGGAATCTTTTTTAGAAATTAAACTTCAAATACATGGAAGAAAAATAATAAAAATGGTAAATCTGTTTTTATTCGAAATCAATAATGCTTTTAAAGTACAGTTGAGATTAGATGCCTAATTAAACAAACTTTTTGAAATCAACATGGATTTACATCATTTCTGAAATTCATTTCTGATCGAACTTCTTGCGTGAGATATCATGCATTCAGAAAAGGATGTTTTTATTTTTTCATCCTAAAGCAGCAAACAACATTTTACTAATAGCCACAGGCAAGATTTTACACCTTCGTCCCTGTAAGACTCCCTACAGGGTAAACCCATATCGTCTTTCACCCTAATTACTCTTAAGGCGTCTCCCTTTTAAAGGCGGAGTTAAACACCATTTTCGACTCTTTTAAATCAAAGTGCTTCAACTTTTTATACAAATAGCATAGATTAAATTTTTTTAAAAATCAAAATAAAAAACATTTTCTGAAAGCTAAATAATTAAACTCTGCATGCTGTTTTACCAAATTTTAAAATGTCAAACAGATTTTTCGTAATAAGACATTAAAGATGAATTTTAAAGACTATAAAATAACGCCCTTGTATCGCCTTAAAATTCAAAAAAGAAATAAAATTTCAGAATGACGTGCATACTTTAAACCTACAGGTTTGCAAAACAACAAAAATTATTAAATTTGAGCAAAATGCAAAGGAATGAAAGCGATAAATTTCTTCCATTGAAATAACATTAGCCGTTCTATCTCGGAGCGTTACTGATGTAGGGCCTTAAGATGAATTTTTATTTAAGTAATTGTTCCATATGGATGGTATTTGAAACATTTGCTAAAAAATATTAAATCAAAATTATTTTTAAAAAGATTTTTTAAATATAGATTTCATTAATGAATTTTTGACTTAAAGCTTAAGTTCAGAGTCTTTAACTGTACAATTATCACAATTGTGTCTACAGAGAATTGAAGATTCTGAATCATTGTTCTAGAACAGTGCTTCCCAACTTTCCCCCTATATTTACCCCTTTCTTATATTTTTCATTTTGGAGTACGCAATCTCTCATAAACACGCCCTCTTCCCTCTCCAATCAATATGTTTTATTATGTATTTTTCTTTTTATCAATAATCTTATTACAATCATGTTATAAATCGATATAAATTACACTGACATATCTTTGCACGTTAAAGTTAATATTGTTTTTATAACATTAGCAAAACATTAATAAACTCAATAAAGTATTAAAAGAAATTTTAATAATTATACGATCATAATTAATTAACACGTTTTAAGAAAAAAAAAACATTAAAATCTGAAGATTTGACGCAATTTAGGCGTTCAGAAATTATTATTAAGCACAGGGGGGAAATGTGATAAGAAAAGAATATTATATAATAATTAAGCAAAGTTATCGAGAAGATAGGGGAAAATACCTACTGTACTGTACTGTACCTAATAAAGCATTTATGATACAATGTCAGTAGCTCCGCCCGCTCATTACAATATTGCTGTAATATTGTAATGAGCGGGCGGAGCTACTGACATTGTTTTATAAACGATTTATTAGGTACAGTCACGACCGGACTGATCTCATAGCGGCCTTCCCAATTCGCAAAATCTCAATGCATTCGAAGGAAACAGTTGCGGAGGACGTTTGCCGAGAGAGGGCGCTACGTAACCTCCTCAATTCCCGGATTCCCGCGATTTTTGTTATCAGATATACGTTTGTTTTTATTACTTCTCTTACAATTTATTTTAAAAAACAGCCCTTTTTAGCGCTTTTCAGGAATACTGGAATATACATATTGCAGAAATTGTTTCTGTATTAGTTATTTTTATAGCTGTTGAAGTTCTCAGGAGCTTTTATTATTTTTTTTCATTATGGTTTATTGTTGTGTACCGTATTGTAAATCATCTAGCAGGCAAAAGGGCGAAGAAAATTTGAACTTTGAGGGAACTTGGGCAGTGGGAAAATATAGCGAAATTCGTCAATCAATTACAGTAAAATATCGTGAAATTTATTAATCTGTCACAAAGAAATATCATGAAATTAGTCAGCCAATAATAAAGACAAAACACAAATTTTTCAGCTGGACACAGGAAAATAATTGTTAATTTCATCACAATGTCACAAAACAAAATGGGAAATTTGCCAATCAGTCGCAGAGTAAAATAGCTAAATTTATTAATCAATTGAGAGAAATAAATAGTGAAATTTGCCAGTTAATCTCCAGACAAAGAAAATAAAATGCAAAATTTTGTGAAACGAGCAAGCAAGAAAATTTTGTGAGAAAAACTACAAAACTTTTCAGTCAAACGCAGAAAAACAAACATTAAATTTGTATAACTGTCATAAGAGCAAACTGTGAGATTTGTCGATCGATAGAGGAAAATATCAGGAAAATAGTCAGTCGGTCCTGAGACTTGATCGTCACTTCACAAGGAAAAAATTTCGAAAAGTAATTTAAAAAAAAAAAAAAAAAAAAAAAAAAAAAACAGGAATGTCTTGCCCACAAGATTTTTTAGGGCATGAATCCTGCCATTCCATCCTGAAATTCAAACACTGTATGTGTATATTAATAATATGACTAATATAAAACAAGCAATGTGTAATAGATCACTAAACTTTAAAGGTGCTTTTCACATGCTCATTAAAAGCTGCAGACATGATGTGAGTTCAAATTATAAAGCAAGCAATGCGTAATATATCACTAAACTTTGAAGACGTTTTCCACATGCTCATTAAAAGCTGCATACATGATGTGAGTTCAAATTATAAAGCAAGCAATGCGTAATATATCACTAAACTTTGAAGATTCTTTTCACATGCTCATCTTTTAGAAAAATCATCGTAAAAGATGTCGAGGTATGTATATTTAAAACTTTTTTTTAATTAGATGAAATTTGTATAGTTAGAAAATTATTTTGTGTTGTTGATGAATTAATTACATTTTATTTTATATGAAAGTAAAAAGTTTTGTTCACATCCACAGAGTAAATCAATTTTATCTTCAGAACTTGGGCTCTAAGCAGGGGGGGGGGGGATTTCAAAACTTTCTTTGGAAGTAAGGAGAGTTTGGCAAAGATTTTTGGAGGGGGGGGGGGGGTAATGAACAAATATTTAATCTGATCATGTTGTGCCCCATCTAAATAATAATGATAATAATAATAATAATAATGAAATGCTCATTTTATACTTTTTTCCTTACATTTATTTTTAAAATTAGTTAGTGTATTCAATCATATTAAATGTATATAACTTTGGGAACGTTTAAGTGGCAATTAATATTTTCTAGGCTAAAAATGCTATTTAAATGCTAATGTTTCGGCTTCATCAAATTTAACTAGTTATTTTTGCTTTTGTACATTTTAAGTTAATGTGTGTGTATATATGTATAACCATTAATTGTAAATAAAGATACTTGAAATAAAGATTTCAGAGAAAAAAAAATATGTATATAAGATAAAAATATAAAAAATATCCCACTCTTCCCAACAAATTATTTTATTTAACAAATGAATATTTATTTGTTAGAAATGTGTTTCTAAACACGTCTAATTAAGAATTATGTATATTTACGTTTGCATTAATTATTTGAAAAAAAGATTTGGGCCATTTTCGTATTCGTTTTCGTTCGAAAATTCGTCCGAATTTATGTTTCGGTTTCGGTTTTGTCCTTGTAGGTATGATGAACTGGTATGATTCATATCTGCTGTTTATATTCTTTGCATTTTTCTTAATAACCATAATATATAAAAGAAATATTTAATATCTATTGCCTATATGCATTAATACGTTATTTACGTATTTAGTAGGTAAATCTATGTGTCAATTCAAGTATGTTTCGTTTATGTTTATGAGCTCTAATAACAGTGGTTGAATAGTATTTGTTCTAAATCTACATATTTATTCATATTTCTCCACCGAATTAAAATAAATAAAACTCTACGTATTCAATATTAAAATGATTTATTTAATAACAATTCCTTTTTTCCGTAAACATATCGTACCTTTCATTAAAAGCCTCTGTTTATGTTGTAGAACATTATTTATATGTAAATAAAAAATATTTTACGCCGATGTTTTGCTATACAATGTACTGTTTTCAATTGATTTCTTATTAAGTCTGCAATTGTATCACACTATAGGCATGTTATGTTAGCGATTCTTGTTGCTAGCCCGATTGTTTCTTATAAACACGATTAAATATAGCAAAACCCTAGCACTGAATTGAGTTTTCTTCTCGCTTTTGAGGAGGTTACGTGGCGCCCTCTAGCTAGATCGTGAATTACGGAGTGTTTCCGTGAAATCCTATAAATTGGAAAGGCCGGTAAGCGTCAGCGCATGAAGTCTGGCCGTGGTACAGTAGGCTTTTATCCTCATTCTGAGTGTAATATATTAAATTTAGAAATGAGTCTAAATTTGTAATCTACAATCTATAACTATGGTTTTCTGTATGTACGTTTATTTACAGTGGCGCCAACTTTTGAAAAATATTGGGTGGGCTCAAAAATTTTTTGAACCAAATACAAAAATATTGGGTAGATGGAATATCAAATTATTGGGTGGGCTCGCGCCCCATGGGCCCATATAAGTTGGCGCCACTGTTTTTTTAAACCCTTTTTGTGATTTCCGCCTAATATTTTCATGTACTTCAAGCAGACCGGCCATGCTGGGAACTGTTGTTCCAGATTGTTTAATATTTAGGGGGGGGGGGGTGATAGGCTGAACAACCCTCCGAAATTTGTAAAAAACATCAAGTTTAGGTACTTCTAAGTTATCTCGTCGACCATTTTCACCAAATTTTTAAAATCGCTAAACTAATAGCCAAGTTATATTTGTTGACATAATTCTTATTTTACATAACGAAAGAACAGATAAATTAGTAACACATAAATAAAAATACAGTTAAAAAGTTAATTTAAAACCACTTGATGGCGTTTTAAACATGTGTATCGTGTTTAATGTGACATTCACATTTCACAATAATCCATTATTGGCATTTAATCTTATAATCTGGCGAAAAATTTTTGGTCGACGGAATAACCTAGAAGTACCCAAGTTTATTTACGAAAGTATAGCAAATTGTAATGAAAACAGCTAAGATAAAATTGAAAGAAACCAGAAAAAATATTCCATTGTAGACAGGTTTTCATCTTAAAAGTCATCTCATATAAGAATCACACAGGCTGTGATTAAATGGTAAACCGATTCATATGATTCTTTTTTCTCAGTAAGATGGCCATTAGAAAGAAGGAAATCCAAAATGTTAATGCTGTGGGACCATTGGTTTTAATGTCGTGGAGGAGGGGGGGGGGGGTTTAAAGGTCAGTGCCCCGCTTGAAAAATTGAAGTTTTTTGTTTTGCATAGTATTTCTCATAGCCTGTATTGAAGTTATCCCACAAAACAAATTATAAGGTTGTATTATGTAAGGTTTGCCCTTTCCTATTCAAGAATAAAAATTATAGGATATGTGTCATATGCAGTGAGCTAGGTGGCTCCAGAAGTTGAATTTTTTTCGCAATTTCACAAAAGTTTTGACACATGTAGCTCTTTTCATTAAAATCATCCCAGCATTTTTAACTGCTGTATGCTTCCCTACGGTAAAATGAAACACAGAAAAGTAAGCCACATATTTTATGTGAATTTATCATAAAAACATAAAACACTTACATAGAAGCTAGAAATGATATTATATCCCTTATATATAACTGAAACTGTGTCAGTAGGAAAGTATTAAGCAATTATAACCATTGTAGTTACTAAAACCTGTTTTTCTCAGAATGAATATTTTCATCGTTTTCATGATTTCAAAATGTCCCACGCGCAATACTTTATGCCCAATTTTTCTGATTTTTTTTAAAAAAATGCTCTCTATATATGTGTTAACAAATGTTACTAAAAATAAATTTGTTTAGATGCATTTAAATTTTTAAAATTTCAGTTATATGGAAATTTTAATGATTTTTTTTTACGAAAAATGCAAAAAAATTAAGTTAAAATCATTTTTTTTATGTTTTACAAGTAATTTGCTAAAAATGTTTAGTAATATTTATTTGTAAGTATGAAAGGGTTATTATGAAAAAATAATTGAACAAGTATGTGAAAACTGGTTGCGCATGGAGTATTTTGAAATATTGTCATTTTTCGTTAAAAAAAAAAATCTATATTTCAAAAAATATTGAACATATTTAAAAAAAAAAATGCGAAATAAGAGATATATATACTATGGCTATTCCCCCCCCCCCAAAAAAAAAAAAAGTTTTGAGAGTTTGCTGTACCTTTAAGCCAAAAATTAATACCACTAGTGATGGACTCATAAGTTTAGCATAGTGTTTTCTTGCTCCCAGTCCTCCATGTTAGCATATCTATGATTGTAAGACAAACACAATGATAAACATACAAATCAACCACCCGTCAGCAATTTTTTCTCTTTTTTTTGTGCTGTCGACTCTTGGATTAAAAGGACAAGCTGCTGTGATTTTTAAGGTACAGTAGAACCTGCTAAAGTGACCACCTTGGGAAAGTGGCCACCTGGCTAAAGTGACCACTTTTGGAAATTTTTAATTGTGCTCGTATAAAATATTACGAGAATTGTCCGGTAATGTGACCACCTGTCTAAATGTGCCTACCTGTGTAAAGTGATCAGTTAGCCTGTCATTTTCAATGTAATTTGAACCTGTAAAATGTGACCATACATTTTTCTGCATGCCGAAAGTCTAAACTGATTCTTTTCTGAAATTTTATTTTTATCCATTAAAAAAGTGCAGGAATTTATCTCCTATAGTGACTGTTTGCTTTTGTCTTTTATTGTAATGATATTTGCACTTGTATAAGGTGATTTTCGATGAAAAATTTATTACTGCCAGTTATAGAAACGTTATCATTATGCAATTTCAATTAAAATAAAAATTCATATACACTCATGTCTATAAATTAAGGATAATTCAGAATCACATGGAAATCAGACTTTATAGTAAAAATTTCATTTGCAGAATTGTCACAGGCATCTTCAAAACTAATATGCAAATTTCAGAAATCTACCAGATGGCTCCGATAGTACATCACAATGACGAAAGTGTGAGAGAGGCATATGTAAGGAACAGTGGCAAAGAAGTAAAACTGCTAACAAGCATTTTTTAAGCCTCTCAGCGCCAAAACCGAACAGTTATGACACAGAGGACACATGTGGATGATATTTTACGTGATAGAATTATCGACCATCTGGAATGTGGATGTACTCAGATTTAAGTATCCGAGGAACTTGGAATTGCCCAAAGTGCAATCTTTAGACTTTGGCAACGATTCCAAGATGAATGAAATGTTAGTAGACGTTACAGTACAGGTCGTCCAAGAGTTACAATCACGAATTAAGACCAATATTTGGCAGTAACTGCCAAAAAAAACAGACAGAGCACAGCATCAGACCTGTCTCGTCAGCTATCTTCAGCCACGGGTACGACTATTTCAAGCCAAACCCTGTACAGACGTTTGGGAAATAGTGGTCTATATGCTTGCATACCGGTCAGATGTGTTCCACTCACGGCAACTCACTGTTTCCTGCGGTTAGCCTGGAGTAGAGAACATGCAATGTGGACATCATCACAGAGAGCTTGTGTAATGTTTTCCGGCGAGTCCAAGTTTTGCTTGCAGTCAGATTCGCGTCGGACTTTCATATGGAGAACGCCAGGCACCTGTTACCACCAAGACAACATCACTGAACAACATCGTTACGGTGGTGGTGCAGGAATGCTCGTTTGGGGTGGAATTGTACTGGGCTCCAGAACAGATCTACATGTTCAAACCGGAATCATGACAGGCCAAATTTATCGGGGCATCATTCTGGAACAACATGTACGCTTGTTTATGGGTACCATGGTCTCAGAATTTGTGTTTATGGATGATAACGCCCATCCTCACCGAGTAAACATTGCAAATGAATGGCTTCAAGCTTAGGCTATCACCCGTATGGATTGGCCAGCATTTTCGCCCGACTTGAATCCGATAGAGCATGTATGGGATATGCTTGGACCGACGGGTTGCAGCCCGTCAATCACCTCCTACATGTGTGCCGGAACTTCGGAGAGCATTGCTTGCTGAGTAGTCTTCCCCAAGATCAGCTTGATAATTTGATATTCAGCATGCCTAGGCGTTGTGCGGACTGTATTTCATCGTCTGAGAGACATGAATTTGTAAACCATCATACCAACCATATAATGTTAAATTTTTTTAAGAAGGGTACTTTTTGTAATTGATCCAGGGAGCAACAATTGTAAATTTTATGAATGTTTTCATACATATACCATAGTTTTTGTTCTTTTTCTTTTGTTTAATAAATGGGCTTGACGAATAAATCACGTTTGTTTTGTTTCCAAGCCTTTATTTGCTGGAACTGGCATTATCCTTAATTTATGGACATGAGTGTAAATTGCCTCGTAACTTGTAGGTATGTGTTATTTAAATCAATTTCTATGGGAATTCAATTGTATTCAAAAGAAATAATGTGAGTTCTAAGTAAATTATCTTCTATATAGCATATTTTAAATTAGTAATTCAGTTGTTATAGTTCAGTTATTACAAATCACAAAGTAGAACCAGTCGAATTTCGACGATAGGAAATGTTTTAGAAGGAACTGTTTCCATGATTAGTTTCAATAAAAAATATACCCTATTGTTGGTATGTCTAACTCTTAAACAAATAATATTTAATCTAAAGTTAACAAAGTACTATTTCTATAAAACTCAGTTGCATAAATTATTAAAATTGAACTTTAATCGTACATGTAAGCAGTAAAACATATTAAAGATACGTTATTATGATAAAGTAAACAAGATTTTTATGCTTGGTATTCCAAAATGAAGAACAGCAAAATTTTTTCCACTTTGACTCAATCATAGATTTTTTTCTCCCGTGAAATCTAAACGAGATATCAGCTTCAGCATCTCAAAATTTACATATGCACTTCTCGTTTACTTATCAACTTTTTTTTTTTTTTTTTTTTTTTTTTTTTTAAATGATATTTTAATGTGATCTATTTAAAATGATTTTTATTCAAAACTTGAAGTCTCGATTGCTATTAGCTTGAAACATACATTACACTATTTATATTCTTTTTATTAATTGATTATTGCTTTTAGGTAGATTTCGTATGAAATACTACCTATTGCAATCGCACCAGTTATCTATCTATCTATCTATCTATCTATCTATATATATATATATATCTCACTTTTTTATGGACACGATAACTTCTATAATTCTTCACCAATCTCCACCAAACTGGTACTTAAAATCAAAGGGGATAAAATCTCGGCTAAGTTCGTTAATGGGCAAAATCGGACCAGGGGATCGGAATAGGGGGCGTTTTTGTGAAAACCGAAAAAACGCCATAACTTCTTAATTAAAGCAGATATCGCATCGGTTTAAAGTTTATATTACTTCTTAAAAATGGGCCAAAAGTTTATGCATGACAGATTTTTGATAAATTTAGAAGTGGGCTCAAGGGGCGAAAAAAACAGGGATTTTGAGAGAAAAAAATTCATAACTTCGTCAATTTTCAAGATATTAAGTCCAACTAATTTTTTTGTAAATGTTCTTAAAATTATCTAAAACTTTTGTACTTACAAGTTTTTGATAGGACCAACATTTACCGATGAAAAAAATTAAAAACGAAAAGAAAAAGGGCGGTGAAAAAAGAGAAAAATCCATAACTCCGTCAATTTTTAAGCTATCAAATTTGATTAAATTTATTTTACATCTTCTCAAAAATATCTACAACTTTTATATATAGACAAGTTTTTCATAGGACCAATTCGTATAGCAAAAAGAAATTAAACAAAAATAGGAGTTGGAGAAAAAAAAAACCTCAAATCCAAACTGCTTATATTCTGACTCATTTTTAAATTCATTTTTGATTTTAAACGCATCCAAATGGTAGATCCTCTTATTTAGAAACTGTATAAAGTGATGCATTGGTCAATTTTCTGATAAAGACAGAATATATTTAAAAAAAGGCTACCATAAAGGGTATTTTGAACAAAATTTCCCAAAGTCATCGGGACTGAAAATTTAAGGAAGTATTCAAATAAGAAATTGCGTTTTTTTCTGACTCGTTTTTAAATCCATTTTTGTTCTCAAACGCATCCAATTTACAGATCCTCTTATAAAGGTACTTATATAATGTTATGCATTGATCGGTATTTTGATAAAGACAGAATATATTTCGAAAAAGGCTACCAAAAAGGGTATTTTGAACAGAATTTCCCGAAGTCATCGTGATTTGAAAATTTAAGGAAGTTTTCACATAGCAAATTGCTTTTTTTATGACTCGTTTTAAAATCCATTTTCGCTCTCAAACGCATCCAATTTACAAATCCTCTAATTTAGGAACTACATACTGTGACGCATTGGGCAGTTTTTTGATAAAGATAGAACATATTTTTTAAAATGCTGTGAAATTGAGTATTTCGCACAAAATTTTCCGCAAGCAATCATGATTAAAGAATTAAGGATGTATTCAAACAACAAATCGGTTATTTTATGACTCATTTTTAAATTCAATTTTTTTCTCAATTGCATTCAACTGACAGTTTTTTGTTATTTAGGAACTATAAAATGTACTGTTTTGGTCGATTTTTTAATAAATTCAGAATTTATTTCAAAATGGGCATTTGAGCTGAATTTTTCTTAAGATGATTCTGATAAAACCAGTTTTTGCAGAAAAATGAAATTGAAAATTTTTCATAAACGGCCAAACGAAGTTATTAAACTGGGTTTATCTCTAATCATATATATGTTACAGGCCAAACCCGATTTTAGGCCAAACTAGATTGGCCCTAGGCCACACTAGTTTATCCTAACGCCCATCGGATAAACTAGTTTTTCCTAGGCCAAACTAGTCTATCCTAAGGCCCATACGACAATCTAGTTTTTCCTAGGCCAAACTAGTTTGGCCTAACTCTTATAGGATAAACTATTTTAGCCTGCTGTTTATTGGTCTGAACTAGTTTCTCCTAGGCCGATCTAGTTTATCCTAGGCCAATTCAATTTGGCGTGATTTTTTGAATTCAATGACCGCCACAGCGCCAACATTCTAGTTTGTCCAAGGCTGATCTAGTTTATCCTAGGCCAATTTAATTTTACGCGTTTTTAGCTCGCAGGCGTCAAAGCCTGAGAAATAATGGGCTCGCAGGTTCTGTATGTATGAATGTACGTATGTATGTACGAATGTACGTACGTATGTACGTGTGTATATACGTAACAAGATAACTCGTGATAGAAATATCCTATTTGCTTCAATTTTGGATTCACGTTCATTGATATAAGGTACTTTTCTGATTAATTTTGGGAATTCATTGGATAAGAATAAAGGGAAGCGAAAAGGAGGCTAATCCCCCACCGTTAATTTAGAGAAATGGATTTTTGATGCAGAATTATCAGTTTTCATTTAAAATTTTAGATATAGGATCATTTTGACTAGGCGCCTCCATGATTAGTTGTGGATGTTTATTGTTTATGTGTAAAAAAGGGCAATGTAGGTTACCCCCCCCCCCATAATTTAGATAAATGGTTTTTAACGCAGAATTTACGGATATACTTCACATTTGTATATAGGTTCTTTCTGATAAGGCGATTCCCTGAATAGTTTTGGGGGTTTAATAGTTAAGTATGAAGGGAAAAATGAACGATTACCCTCTTACATAGAAAAAACTAGTTTATCCTATGGGCATTTAGATAAACAAGTTTGGTGTAGAAAAACTAATTTATCCAATTGGCATAAGGATAAAATAGTTTGGCCGAGGCTAATCTAATTTAGCTCTATAACGGGTTTGGCCAGTAAAAAACATATCTTTCACTAGAAAAAGTATAAATGTGTGTAAAGAGTCATTGCTTATAACATCAATACAGAAATTTAACATGTTCACATTAGAGACATGATGAATTGGACATGTGTTTGCTTATTCAAGCAAATTATTATTATCTATCTATATATTTAAAACACCTGGCTGTTTTTTTGGACATCAGCTCTGAGCTTTCTACTGGCCCGATTTTGATAAATGTTTTTTTAAATGAAAGCTGTTTATGTGTAGATGTGCCCATTCTGGCTAATTTTTAATTTATTTCAATTTTTATATTTTATTTTTAATTTTAAAAGCTTTTTCATGACATTTCTTCAAAACAGTGGCAACAGGTTAAGCTTTTCTCTAAATTTATTTTCTTTCATTATTTTCCTCCAATCAGGAGCTTGATCTCATAGGTGAATGTATAATCTCATTTCAAATAAATAAATAAATAAATAAAGGTTTTCGTAAAATTTAATCAGAATAAAATGATTGCACATAGTTATTTCCTGCAATACACAGATTATTTACTGAGTAATATTATTAAGTATTATGTAAGTAAAATAACAGAAGATAAACTTAAATAAAATATCTAAAGTGAAATTTTGTCGATGGAGAAAATGTCGTCATACAGAAACCAGATAAATTTATTCTATGAATATAATATACATTGTTATAGCTGTGTCAGTGATGATGTCATATTCACTGACTTTAATTCCTGCATCTAAATAAAGTGAACTTCTATTAATTTAAAGGTCCGTGGTGTGCACACATGGAAATATTTCTATAAACTGCGCCATTTCTATTTAATTATAATGAATATTTTATTAAACTAAAGAATTCTTAAATAACTGCATAAATCACGCTTTTATTTAAGAAAAGATGAGTATTTCTGAAGGTGTAAATGATGTCATATTAGAAAAAAAAAGAATAAAATCTGTGATATGCCGGTATTATCATATTTCTATCTTACATAATATCAAAAAATAATTAAAATCATTTCACTGCATTAAGTTATTGTTTAAAATAAAATTAAAAAAACTCTGCATTTCAGCAACAAATACAAAAATTTTATTCTTTTTAATAACAGAGGTATCGTCTTTTTTTTTTCGTTGCCATAACAATAAAATTAGTTTTTACAAGTTCATGGAGGATACAAACCAATAAATAAATTTATTGCAAGTGCTGTAAATATGTAGTGGGTTGGTTAGGCAGTTTAGTAAGTCCCTGTTTCTATTATAGAATGTTTCATTGATATTATAATTATTGTGCAGTTATCAAGCGATATTTAAACAGAGAAAAAATAAACTATGCAGATATTTTTGAATTCGTCTTCCGGGGTATAATATTAACTTCTTAAATAATTTGGCATTTAAATAATATTTAAGGTTTAGAAACCGCATTAAAAAAGATTTGTAGCTGAAGTTAAATACAACATAATAATTTATGAGTTGTTTTCCTTATTTTTTGTTATTTTCTGAAGTTTGTGTATGTTCATCATGAAAAGCTATGTTATCACTATTTTAAGAGGTGGCAATTGTTTATTTCGCTCAGTATTTTACTGTGTATATAAGATTGATATATATCATACCTGATATATATTCTTTTCCGTCGAGTTTCGACGGGTGCAGCTAGTTTACTTTAATGTCATTTACTTTTGTACAGACAGAGCTCTGTCTGTACAAAAATCAGTGAAAAAAGACTCAGTCCAACTCGATGGTCCTACTCAATTTCTGCAAAAAAATTCAGGTTTTACTTCACATACAATTAAGATTTCTTTAAAAAATACTGCTTATATACTTATTGGATAAATTTACAATGTATTTTTAAATTATGTTGTGTTCACAGAATGGAAAATACACAAAGTATTCATGATTATCTAGATTCTTAGAGTTTCAATATTCAAATACGAATTCATTAAATAATCAATGTAATTTAGAACAAAAGAAAAAATATGAGAGCTATAAACATCGTAACTTTTGAATCCGTTCAGTAAAAAGTAGATTTGTGAATATATTTCTCTGTCATTCCTTAAGGCTTTTCTCAAATCCTAAAGAGCTACATCCTAACACATTTATGAACTACTTCCTTTTCGGAAATGCATAAGGTTAACAGATTCAGATAATATATAATCGAATGGCATAAACCATTTTTTCATAAAAGCGATGTATCTTTGAGAAAATAATAAAGCTACGTTTTGAATCGAATTTCCGGTTACGACTTCACGAAAAAAAAAAAAAAAAAAAAAAAAAAAAAAAAAAAAAAAAAAAATTGACGCCGTGATAAGAATAGCTTATATGTCGACAGGTAATTAATTTCTCAAAAATGGAAAACGCTGCTCGATTGCAAATTTTGTTCAGCTTCATTCTGGCTCGAATATGCAATAATAATAATAATAATAATAAATGCAAATCAGATCTCAGTTGGCACGAGTGTGCAGAAAAAAAGCAAACACCATGTCCAATACAACATGTCTCTAAGGTGAACATGTTAAATTTCTGTATTGGTGTTATAAGCACTGACGCTTGACACACATTTATACTTTTTCTAGTGAAATATATGTTTTTTACTGGCCAGACCCGTTTTCGAGCTAAATTAGATTAGCCTCGGCCAAACTATTTTATCCTTCTGCCAATTGGATAAACTAGTTTTTTGTACACCAAACTTGTTTATCTAAATGCCCATAGGATAAACTAGTTTTTTCTATGTAAGAGGGTAATCGTTCATTTTCCCCTTCATACTTCACCATTAAACCCCCAAAACTATTCAGGGAATCGCCTTATCAGAAAGAACCTATATACAAATGTGAAGTATATCCGTAAATTCTGCGTTAAAAACCATTTATCTAAATTATGGGGGGTAACCTACATTGCCCTTTTTTACACTTAAACAATAAACATCCACAACTAATCATGGAGGCGCCTAGTCAAAATGATCCTGTATCTAAAATTATAAATGAAAACTGATAATTCTGCATCAAAAATCCATTTCTCTAAATTAACGGTGGGGGATTAGCCTACTTTTCGCTTCCCTTTATTCTTATCCAATGAATTCCCAAAATTAATCAGAAAAGTACCTTATATCAATGAACGTGAATCCAAAATTTGAAGCAAATCGGATATTTCTATCACGAGTTATCTTGTTACGTACATACACAGGTACATACATACGTACATTCGTACATACAGAACCTGTGAGCCCATTATTTCTCAGGCTTTGACGCCTGCGAGCTAAAAACACGTAAAATTAAATTGGCCTAGGATAAACTAGATCAGCCTAGGACAAACTAGAATGTTGGCGCTGTGGCGGTCATTGAATTCAATAAAATCTCGCCAAATTGAATTGGCCTAGGATAAACTAGATCGGCCTAGGGGAAACTAGTTCAGGCCAATAAACAGCAGGCTAAACTAGTTTATCCTATAAGAGTTAGGCCAAACTAGTTTGGCCTAGGAAAAACTAGATTGTCCTATGGGCCTTAGGATAGACTAGTTTAGCCTAGGAAAAACTAGTTTATCCGATGGGCCTTAGGATAGACCGGTTTGGCCTAGGAAAAACTAGTTTATCCGATGGGCGTTAGGATAGACCGGTTTGGCCTAGGAAAAACTAGTCTATCCGATGGGCGTTAGGATAAACTAGTTTGGCCTAAAATTGGGTTTGGCCTGTAACATATATATATATATATATTTTTGTTGAAATGAGCACTCTTCGAAATCTACCTCCGCCTATAGGCCCAGCCGACAGGGATTTTTTATTAATTGATAATAAAAACGAAATTCACCCTTTTTTATAGCAGACGCTATTCTTCACATCGCTCGTACTTTAATTAATTTCTTTTTTGCTTTATATAAAAAATGGCAACAAAAAGAATCTACACTAATCTTTTTTCCCTTTACCTTTAGTAGAAATTGAATGTTTCTGTTGCCACAATTACAAAAACGGTATAAAAACTATATAAAAAAATTAATGCCTGAAAAATAAATTGAGATAAAACTTTCAAACAAATTGTATTTGAATGTAAATATTTTTTCCCTTTACAATGATGTAAAATTGAAAGTGTGCGATGTTTAGAAGTTTAAAAATTTACAATAGCAAACATTGCAAATTCAAATTTAATTTCAAATTTCAAAATATTGCCGTTCCCAAAATGACGTATGCGTTACGCACAGATACGCTTGGCCTTTATACTAAAGATATAGCCAGTTCAGTACTTAACATAGTGCATTTTTCCTTATTTATATATTCTTTTATTTTTTTACCTTATAAAAGTTTTAATGTGGCATTTTGAAAGGCCCTCCATAAAGTGATCACCTTTATATAGCGACCACTTTTAGCCGGTCTCAAAGATGGACTTTAGACAGGTTTCACTGTATATAGTTTGACAAAATTGTGTTCGAATTTCATGGTTTTCTTCAAATTACTGGAAAAAAATCAATCGCCATTTTTTAAAATTTCCACATAATCTTTAGTTTTCTGCATGCTACATTTTAATCACCGGCAACTACTCTCCCTCCTTAACATTAACACATTGTGTAAGCGTGGGATAAAACCGACTCACGATGTTGTTGAATACTTTTGTTGAAATGATTCATATTTTATAGATCTCGTCAGTGGCGTAGCTAGGATGGGTGACACCCGGGCGGATGTCATCCCCAAGTCACCATGGTGTCCCCCCCCCCATCGCTGATTCCTGAAATTTTTTTCAATCACAATTCTACATTATTATAACAAATAACCATACCATTCTTTATTTACCTTTTGTCCTCCTGCATTTAAAAAAAAAAAAAAAAAAAAAAAAAAAACAGGAGCGATTTATTATTTAACCCATAGTCCGTTTAAGTCAATGTGGTGTCGATATGTTGAAATTTGCTTTTGTTACCAACTCATTGGATAGGTTTGTGTTTATTCCTAGTGCATATCTTATTTAGACACACCATTCTGTATAAAATTTCACATTATCAAAGAAAACAAAATTAACTCTATTGAGTCGTGCGCTAGAAATTTTATTTTATTTTAGGATTCTTTTCCAAAATCTTATAAAATTATATATATATATATATATATATATATATGTATTTGCAAATAATGATTGTGTGTCACCCCTTAGAGGATGACACCTGGGGCGTACCGCCCCCTCCGCCCCCCGCTAGTTACGCCACTGGATCTCGTAAGGATTAAGACAAACAAAACTATTAAGGAAAAAAAAATAGTTTCAACATAAATATGTGTTTTATAATGTGTTCTTATAAAATAATTCTAGTACAGTAATAAACGAGTAAGATGTGGCAATGTCAGAACTTTCTTCTATATCATATATGTTAATACTTCCAGAAAATGATGCATAACTGCGTCATCACTTAAGTTATTTACACCAAAACTTTATCACGAACAATTTATGTCAAGTTTTCGTTGAATCGGAAGTTTGATGAAAATCCGTGCGTTAGTTTTTGAGATAAAATCATTGGAGAAATCGTAAAAGAATCTGAATAAAAACACCACCTGTTGAGCGATTACTTCAAAAAATTAGAGAATATTAATTTATATCAGGGAATAACTACATTTGAAGTCTGATGAAAATTCGTACATTAGTTCCTGAGATAGATCTAGTGCGATAATCATAAATAACGCAGCGTAGCAGCACCACCTGTTGAGCGAATTATATCAAAAAGTAATTAGTATCATATTATATCAAAGGCTAACATAATTTAAAGTTTTATGAAAATCTGTCCATTAGCTCTTGAAATTTAGCGATTGGGGAAATCGTGAAAAAGGCAGCATAACAGTGCCACCTGTTGGATGATATTCACCAAAAACTAACCAGCTCTAGTTTATATGAAGGCTTAACTTAATCTAAAGTTGTGTGAAATTCCGTGAAATAGTTCTTTGGATAGAGCGCTCACAAGATTTTTGTCACATATAGCCTGACAGAGTGGCAGATAGATATTTTGTAGAAACTAGGGATGGGCATTATTTATCGTATTAGGATAAATAACAGTGTTACTACGCTAGAACCTAATATTGCATTAATATGTTACTGAAAAGTCCCTGTTAAATAAATAACACATGGTTCTTAATGACAGCATCTTCCTTCACTTGTTTTAACCAAGATTTCATTTTTTGTACCTCTAAAATAATAATAATATTCATTAAAAACGTCCTTAATCGTTTCTTTTGAGACGTTTGCCGAACAATGTTGAATGTCCGGGCTGGGTGCCCGACAGCGCCCCCCCCCTTCCTGCTTGGGCAGACCCATTCACAATTATTTAAAAAATTTGCTTCCCCCCCCCTTATTAAAACATCCTTAAAAACCCTTATTAAAAAAATCTCACAATTATACACTCTAAGATAAAAAACCTGTCTAAAACGGAATTTAAAACTGTTTTAAAAGCTTCCGTTTTAGAAGGTTTTACTATATAAAATAAGATATTGTATGTATCCAGCAAGCACAGCCCGGACAGCCCCCCCCCCCCCTGCTTGCGCAGACCCATTCACAATTATTTAAAAAATTTGCGTCCCCCTCCTTATTAAAACACCCTTAAAAACACTTATTAAAAAACTCACAATTTTACACTGTAAGATAAAAACCTGTGTAAAACGGAATTTAAAACTGTTTTATAGGCTTCCGTTTTAGTAGGTTTTACTATATAAAATAAGATATTGTTTGTATCCAGCAAGTACAGCCCGGACAGCCCCCCCCCCCCTGCTTGCGCAGACCCATTCACAATTATTTAAAAAATTTGCGTCCCCCCCTTATTAAAACACCCTTAAAAACCCTTATTAAGAAAAAATCTCACAATTATACACTCTAAGATAAAAATAACTGTCTAAAACGAAATTTAAAACTGTTTTATAAGCTTCCGTTTTAGAAGGTTTTACTATATAAAATAAGATATTGTTTGTATCCAGCAAGTACAGCCCGGACAGCCCCCCCCCCTGCTTGCACAGACCCATTCACAATTATTTAAAAAATTTGCGTCCCCCTTCTTATTAAAACACCCTTAAAAACCCTTATTAAAAAAAATCTCACAATTATACACTCTAAGATTAAAAAAACTGTCTAAAACGGAATTTAAAACTGTTTTATAGGCTTCCGTTTTAGAAGGTTTTACTATATAAAATTAGATATTGTTTGTATCCAGCAAGTTCAGGTTAAAAATTCTTGGCACCCACCCGTTCAAAACGCTGGTTACGCCTATGCAACCACAGAAGAAATAACTCCTTAATATTCGCTAATTCAATAACTGTTAGATTTTTCACCAGTTTTTCAATATAGTTCAGTTATGTAGTTCTTTTCTGTTAGATTTTCCACCCGTTTTTGAAAAAATGTAGTTTTTTACATTACAAAAGAACATTTTATCGCTTCGTAACTGTTGTTTATTTTCAAACGTTTTGTTTGAGGATAATGTTGTTATCGTTAACGACTTTTGATTTAAAGCTTCGTTTCCCGTTTGGTTTTCATTCGCGGTTGTTGAAGAAAGAGGCTAAATAAAAAATGATTTCGTCTCTTTTTTATTAAATATCAGAAAGACTGAATTTGAGATTTGTGGATTTGATTTCTAAAGGGCTCTTCTGGGGGGGGGGGGGGGTTCTCATTTTTTGATGTAATATGTCTATCGAAAGCTTATGCTTCATACATTACAAATCTAGCATAAAAAATTTTCTCCCGTTATTCTGGGTCACGTTACGGACCCATAATGGGTTGAAATTTAAATTTCTTAAACTTCTTCGAGGTTTTTTGCCAAATCGGTATCAGAAAAAAATTGTGCCAACGTGATGTGTGTATGACATCTGCGCCATATAAATATTATTCAGTCTTTTTTTATTGCAATTTTTTTATGTAAAGCAATATGCATTATTTTTCATGCACAATTACGCATTAAATGAAAATTGTAATGAAATTTTTGTAGTAGTACTTTATAATAATGAATAAAAAAAACACATTATTTAAAAGTATTTCCTGCACAATAAAATGTTTCCTGACGATTACAAAAAAATATGTCCTGACAATTCAAAAAATAAAAATGTAATTGTCCAAGTTTTCACTTCTGTCGGCACTCCAAAAATGTCACTTTTTTTAGGGGGGGGGGGGGGTGGGGTGAGGGGTGAAAATTTTGTGGAAATAAGTCTTATTTTTTATTTATGTATGGATCCATATAAAAAAGTATGAGCTAGTGAACTTTGGAACCATTTTAATACAACTCATATTCCAAATATTAAAATAATTGAGAAAAATTATTAAAAAATTATTTTCAATTTAATCATTTTTACTTACCCATTATACGTAGTATAAGGTAAGTCTTGCAATCGTTTTGAAAATCGAAACTTTTTTGACGGATTTACACGTTTCGGACACTGGAGATTCCGAAAAACATATTTTTAGAAAAAAATTTTTGCCGTCTGTGTGTCTGTCTGTCTGTAACCGCTCTATCTCTCGAACAAATTGAGATAGAGACTTGAAATTTTGTATGTGCTTAGGGACGAAGCTTATTTTAAATCAGTAACTTCGATTATCCGGAACTATTTTTTTCGGACTCTCGAAAAATTCGTTTTGATGAAAGGTATATAAAAATTTTCGATTTTTTTTTTTTATTTTAAGGAGTGGACGTAAAAGGCAATAAATTAACACACATTTTTCATATAAAACGATGTCGATCGGATTATTAGTTGTTGAGATATTTATAATCCTATTTTTCACATTCTTTGATTTTTCATGACCCTGTATTTCATTCAAATTTGAATTCAAAGATATCTTTTAATTGCAAATGAGACAATTCGATGCAAGAAACCGTTAGTGAATATGATAATTATTTTTAGAGTTATAAGGATGTTTCTTTTATGCAATTCAGTGCTACTTGTATAGTTTGGCGTTTCATACAATTTATTGAAATTGGTTCATCAAAAATTCATTAATAGAGCATTATGATGTGTTAAAAATACTTAAATATACGTTTATATTTTGTTTTGGAATTGTAATGCATTTTATAAATTGTTTACATATGTTATGTTTTCATATATTATGTTATGCATATCCATGATGGGTAAGTACTACGGTGGCCTCCAATGACTAGTTATACTAAGTAAATGCAATTAAATTTCTTATAAATTGAATCTGGAATGTTTAGATAAGATTTTAATATTTACAAAATACAAAATACAGTACAATATATTAGGTTTACAGCTTTCTGAAAGACATAAAAATAGTAGGATAAAATTTAGATGAGTTCAAAGTATTAGAATATTTTATTTTGCGCAACAATATTACCTTATTAATATAAAGTAAATGATAGCTAATTTTTTGTAGCACCCTCTTTTGCTTTCATAATAGCGTACAATCGATCTTGCATACTATACATATCTGCTATTAAGAAACTAGTAAAAAAAACTGAGTCTGGAAAAAATTTCATTCTCTACCATCTGTCCTATCTCACAAGTTTCTTTGTCCTATCAGTTAATATTTGTTTTATGTTTTGCAGCCGCTCTAGTAGTGGCAGCATGCATTGACTTGCTATACGAAAATTCAGTAATGCATTTCATCTCAGATTTTAAAACATCAACAGTGCTGATTGAGAAAACGCGGTATATTGAAAATCGATTTTTGAAAAATTCGTTTTCCTCTGTATGTTAAAGAAAGTTTTCTTAATATGTTTCCTTGTACTTTCTAATTTTCCTGCTTTTCGTATTTCCTATTGGATACATTATTTTATATTCAAAAATATATGTGCCTATAGATATTTTCTTAAATGTTGTTGCTCCACCAGTGGCTGAGAGATTCTGCCCTCAAAACTGGTAGACGGCAGGCGCTGGATTTGAACAAAACCCAATCGCGGGCGTCAGCCCAATCATTCGGAGTTTTCCGTGGTTTTCTTCGAACTTTGGATTTCCTTGCGTAAATACTGGTTGGGTTCCCTTAGAAAGACCCCCCCCTCCCTCCACATGGGGCCCATATCCCATGTGTTGTCCGTTTGGGAGCATATTTAGCAATTGTTTATAAATTGTTTATTGTATCCTGTTACAAAAATAACAGGATGTTGGAACCTGTTACCAGCGCTACTGTGGAATGATGTAACCTGTTAACCAAAAATAACCATATTTCCCATCTCTAGTAGAAACATGTATTTTGGAATGTCTGATTCATAAAGTTTTAAAATCCGTCAAAAGTCTGAATTCGAAAATTTTTACGAATCTAATGCTTTTTTCTTGTAAAGATAGAAGAAAGTAAAAAATGTGGATAAATTTATGATTTAATGTAACTTAATTATTGATTAATATAGTGTATGTTTAGCATTCAAAATAAATTTCGATGTTTATATTAAAAAAATCAAATTATAATCCATTCATTAAGATTCTTATATGTAATTAAAAGAATTTAAAACAATACCTGTTATAAAAAGAGTCATAAATCATATATAATGATCCTCGGATATACCGAGTCAGGTTTGATGGTTCGGCCAATTTCGTTTATAAGCGGGTCGAGTCATTAGTGCAGATCAGTGTCATACACGACTGAAATAAGAATTTCATTCTTCGAAAATTCGTATTCATTTAAATACGCATATGTTTTACGAATTATGTACTATGTTTACGATTGATAAATAAATATTTGTTTACTTAATCATTTAATCAAATCACTTCGATCCAGGAACCTTTTGATTGAAGCTGCCAATGCTCGACCAACTGAGCTGTCCTAGACAAATCTGCTGGATTAGAAGTCTGCACGGGACAGAATTCCCAGGCCCGGCCCGACCCAATTTCTACAGAAAAAAAAAATCTATGTTTTCTAATTTACAATTATGGCTCTTTTAAAGAATACCGCATACATATTTATGGGATGTATTTACGGTATATTTTAAAACTGCAGTGAGGGTCCAAAGAAAGCGAGGCTATTTGTACCTTTTTATCCGTTTGAAATCTTGATTAAGAGTCGACTTCCTAAGGGCTCAGAGGAATGAAGTATGCTGGATCTACTCCAGACATCTGTTCTCGTACTTTTCATCGTCTGAAAATAGAATTCATACCATTTTTCAACTTCCATCCTAAGTCTCAGCAATTCTTTTCACTCACCCCTAATAAAAGATTTCATTTTAAATTAAGAAGAAACATAATCAAGCACGAACGCATGAAGATTACTTATATTAATTAATAATTATTATTTGGCGTTATTACGAATATGATTCATTCTCAGCAAGAAAAAAACTGTATTTAAAATGAGTAAAAGACAAAAATTACTCATCAATATTATATATAGTAGTTATATAATATTGTATATATATAATACAGTAGATATATTAAAACTAAAAAACAAATTTACATAATTTATTTAAACAGTATATACATATATATATAATTTTGTTTTTTCATCTAGTTAGTAGGGTACATAATAGGTCAAATTTCTCAGCTTATAGCTCGATTTATTACAGAAATTGATTGGATAATTGCTTATATTTGTAAATTATGTACCTCATGAGGAGTGATTGACAATATAAGTTTTTCTGTTGTTTTTCATTCAATTGCTTTTCATATGCAGGGCTCCCAAATGGTCCGCGAACTGAACATCAGTATTTTTTAACAGAAAATTTCATGATACGTTTGCGCTAGAATAAACTTCCAAAGGTGGTTTCTTGACAGTTTGCAAGAAAAATCTAAAAAGAAAATTTCTCTAAGAAATTTCTGATGTTCAGTTCGCGGACCATTTGGGAGCCCTGCATATGTCTGTTTATAATCATTTCATAGTAATTTATAATTCGAATGGGGATCTTTTTAAATAGGAGTTTAAATTTTTCATGTTCATTATCCATGCTTAAATACAGTTTATCGATTGGTCTTACTGAATTTTAAATTTTTTGTAAGTATTTATGTTGCGCTAGATTTATATATATATATATATATATATACAAAGTGTGTATGTATATATATATATATATATATAATCTTGTCCACTTTTAATGGTATTATATATACAGGGTGTTCCGTTAAAGGGGTCCAATATTAATAGGGGTAATAGAGGAGATCACATGGAGCATAAATCAGTATATAAAGCCTGGTCGGATCTCAATAGTTTTCAAGTTACAGCAAATAGAATGAAAATTCGGAAAATTGTAAAAGAACCCTCATTGCTAAACTATCGATAGTGCTACATAAAAACGAAGCACATATTTAGAAAGAGCAGAAAAAAACCTACAAAATGACATCAATTGTATTAAAATAGCAATATTTATTGACGAGTTACAAGCCCTGAAACAGTGAAAAAAGTACGAAATCCAATATACATCAAAATAGTTAATCGTTAATTCCAAAAAGACAACTCTAGCTACAACAAGGAAAATGTAGTAAAATTTGGTCCATTCCGAAAGCTTTCGAAAAAGCTTACAATGAACCATATCGGTTTAATTGTGTGAGAGAAATTAATCAGTTTCTTAGTTACAACTCCGCTTTCTATGACACTAGCAAAGGTTAAACTCCGCCCATCACGATTGGAAACACCGCCTTTTTAATTACTCTCAACTATACATTTTCGATCATGCTTCTTCTGAGATGCAACATTTTTAATTATTCAAGAGTTGAATGAACCAGAATAACTTTACAATAATAGTCTACATTTTAAAGTGGTCTTTTATTTATATAAAGCTTAAGTTAAATTCTTTAAAATTAAACTGGTGGTTAAAATTCGGAAATAATTAACAATATTGTGATTTGTAACTATGCAAGAAGTTTCAGTACATGTTTTACATGGACAATTATTGGATGTATATGTGCATCATAATTTATGATAGGAAATAATAATAACAAATAGCATAATAATTTTATTAATTATAAATTTAAAAAAGACACTAAATTTTAAATTAATTCATACAAACTTTGTAATTTACAATTTGAGTACACCACAGTCTGTGACTTACAAAATACTGTGCCAAAAAGTGTTGAAAATAAAAGAAAAATGACAAATAAAGAAGTACATTCCACGTACTTTATGACATGTGAAGCATAGTCTTCTGGCCTGCGCTGCACAGTTTAATGTCGGAAGGCAGACGAACGGACATTATTATAATAGGTGTTCGAAGTTGCGCCCATTAACAGAATCGCACAGCCGACAGCGATGTCGTAAAGATTGGCGAACACGCCGAAAAACTCCGACGGAGTTCGGAATGTCTCCTGCAGCGACAACGATTCACGCTAGTAAATCCTCCGGTGTATCCACAGGCGTTTCATACACCAGCGATTTAAGGTGTCCCCAAACAAAAAAGTCTAACGGATTGAGGTCTGGAGAGCGTGCAGGCCAAGCAACAGGTCCACTGCGTCCAATCCATTTTCCAGGAAATGTTGAATTGAGGTGATTGCGAACACCTATGAAAAATGTGCCGGTGCATAAACCACATATTGTGGCGCAATGTTGCTGGCACATTTTGCAGTAACTGCGGTCAGATATCCCGTAGGAAAACCCAGTACGTACTGCCATTGAGTACATCTGGGAGTAAATATGGTCCTATGAGATAATCGCCGAGGACACCTGCCCATATGTTCACACTGAACTTTTGTTGTGCGTTCGACGGGAAAACAGTGTGCGGATTTGTATATGACCATGTGTGCATATTGTGCTTGTTTACCACGCCCTCTCTCGTAAATGTTGCTTCATCAGTAAATAAAATATTTTCCAGAAATTGTGGATTATTTTCTATTACATTAAGCAACCAGCGTACGAAATCTGTCCGCTGAGCACAATCTGTTACTGATAACAGTTGTACCCGCTGCACATGAAAGGGGTGCATGTTTTCTGCACGCAGAACACGCCACACACTTTGGTGAGAAACACCGACTTCAGACGCAGCAGCTCGTGTACTCGTGGAGGGGTTATCTTTAAAAATATTCAGTACATCTTCTTCCATTGCAGGTGTTCGTACATGTCGAGGTTTCCCTGCATCAATGCTTGCTGTATTAAACGATCCAGTCTCCCGTAATCGTCTATCGATTTTTATGAAGAGTTTCGAACTTGGGCAACGTCTCCTTGGAAATTGCTCACGGTACGTGCGCTGTGCTAGACATGCATTTCCATCAGCTTGCCCGTACATCAGATGCATGTCCGCATATTCTTCGTTAGAATATTCCGGCATACTTATTATACATCAACTTACTACAATCCCACTTACAACAGCCTCCCTTTAACATAACGCCCACTGATGACTGCTGTTTTATTACACTTTTCTTCCTATACACATAGAAAATTTGCATAAAAAGTACTTCTTCTTCATCATCCTGAAAGTTCATGGAGGAAACGCAGCAGTCACGGAGTTTGCTTTAAGACAAGGCGAGAGCTGCACAATATGTCATTCACTTGACCAGACTGAATAATGAAAGGGTATTGATAGAGGTTGATCAGAAATGTATAATTGAAAGATTTTAAAACGGGGTGTTTACAATCGTCATGGGCGGAGTTTCGCCCTTTCCGAGCGTGCAACAGTACAGAGTTGTAACTAGGGAACTGCTTGATTTCTCCCATACAATTAAACTGATATGGTTTATTGTAAGCTTCTTCGAAAGCTTTCGGAATGGACCAAATTTTATAACATTTTCCTTGATGTAGGTAGAGTTGCATTTTTGGAATTAACGATTAACTATTTTGCTAAATATTTGATTTGTAGTTTTTCACTGTTTCAGAGCTTGTAACTCGCCATTAATTCTCAATATTCTAAAACAACTTATGTCATTTCGTAGGATTTTTTCTGCTCTTTCTAAATATGTGCTTCGTTTTTATGTAGCATTATCGATAGTTTAGCAATGAGGGTTTTTTTTTACAAATTTCCGATATTTCATTCTATTTGCTGTAACTTGAAAATTATTGAGATCCGGCCAGACATTACATACTGATTTATGCTCCGTGTGATCTCCTCTATTACCCCTATTAATATTGGACCCCTTTAACGGAACACCCTGTATATATATATATACATACATATAATGTATTTGTGCCTTACTATTGTCAGTAATTTATGTAATTTTGTGAATTTTAATATATTGTCTTATACACTGGTGAGCTTATTTCCAACTTTTATTCATTTGAAATACGATTTAAAGTTTTTTTTTTCTTTTTGAGAGTAACACATTTTATTGTTAATTTTACTGTTGTAAATTATAAAATTCAAAAAAGAATTAGTGTTGATAAGATTATAAAAGAACCTCCTCTTTGAATGTGGTCACAAAGACTTCTTTTTAGAATTAAATATATATATGTACACTTTATGGCCATTAATCAGAGAAAATTTTCAATTTGAGACATTTTGTCGAATATTTAAAAATATACTTGTCGGATTCTTCTGAAACTTTGTAACAGAATGAGGGGTCTGGTGGGTGAATGAATACATAACTCGAGATATAAGTTAAAACCAGTTTATTTAAACTGTTGGGGCTCAGGGGAAGTGGAGCTTTCAGTTCTTTAATTTTAACACTAGTCAGAATACTAAAGGATTAAACTCATAAATATACTCACAGCTCCAGCACTAGACTCAGTCGGGGCACTTCAAATAAACTTCTCACTTAGACTTCGGTTAAACTGCTAGATAAAAGCTTTATTAGACAGCCCGTGGCTGTAACACACTCTTTATTGTCTAAAATACTCAAAGTAACCAAATTATCTCTTACCAACGGCAAACTTCTCGAATAGCTCCGCTCTGAATGAACTAAGTCGGCAAACGCTGCTGGCGGCTCACTGCAAAACTCCTTGCTATCTCACTGGAGGCTCAATAATAACTTGCTATAACTCCAATCTAATTCAATTTACTGCTTCTCCACACACTACTAGCGGGCTTGTGCCGCTACACACCACTAGCTGGATTGCGCCGCTAGACACACACTCCTTCACACTCAAAGCTTTTATATGCTGCAAACTGAGATACTAAAAATTTGCATATTGCTTCTAACCGCGACATAACTTGTAGAACCGAGGAAGACACACACGCTCTAGAAAGTTAAAGTAAAAGAGAGGATAGATGTCGCTTCCACGCTACACATGTTAAATCATTGACGTCACGATCTCACAAAAATGCTAGAGTGCCTTTATGCAAAGGACACTCCCTCACAACTTTAGGATTATAAAGAATATGTTTGGACTCAAACTAATCAATGTCGGTCTCAAATTAATCAATAGGGAGCCGACAAAAAACCAAAGAAAGATAATAATATTTGAGAACATCTTGTACATTAATATTTTCGAAATGATTTATCTTTGCAGATTATAAATTTGTAGAAATTGTAGAAAATGTTTACTGATTTGTGTAAGAATAGTACGCATATTCATAAAAATATAGTAGTTAAAAAAATGCATATTTATAGCTAATACCATGCATGGTTTTCAACCAAATTTAACCCAGTTTTAGACAAATCAGCAAAGTGTAGTAGAAACAATATAGGGTGTTTCACTACCAAACCCACAGGAGGTGTAAGGGAATACCGACGTTTCAGAATCGCATAGCAATGAGGGTTGAAAATGCCGTAATTGCGAGCTATGGTGCAAAGAAACACAGAAAAAGAACAGAAAGAGCAGCACAGAGGCTATGCTGCAACAAATATAATGTTATCATTTTAGGGGGTTAGGGGGGAGGGATCTGGCAAATGATATCGTAAGATATCTTTCTATGGGGAGGGGAGGGTTGTCTTTTGATATCGATATCATTTTGATCCAAACAAAATTTTCTTTTTTTTTATATTTAACATGATTTTTAGTTCAAAATAGTTGGTTACCCATTTTTAGCCTGTTATTATGAAAATACTAAGTTTTTACTAAAATCACCGAATTATTATAAAAGTATTATATTCTGAAATTTGGAATAGCCCAATATTTGACATTCTTTTTCTTTTTCATATATAATATGCATGTATAATCAATCACTGTTCGGGAAATCCTATGTGAAGTATATTTGAAATGAATGTTGTGTTTACTAATAAATAATAGAGAAGGAGGAAGAATGTTGTCCACCTTTTTTTGTTGATAAAAATTTGTATTTGTGTGCGCTCTGTTTCGAGAATTAATGAATGGAATTTCACAAAACTTTATATTCATAGATCATGATATAAACCGAAACTGATTAGTTTTTGGTGTGTATCGCTTAACAGGTGGCGCTTCTATGCTGCAATATTCACAATTTTCACAATATGTCCATCTCAAGAACTAATGCACAGATTTATATAGAATTTTAAATTGAGTTAGTTGTTTTTTAATTTTTGGTGTAAATTGCTGTTGTGTTGTATTTTTCACGATTTCGCAATAGTTGTATCTCAAAATCTAGTGCTTTGGATTTTCATCAAACTCCAGATTCAGTTAGTATCTAATAAAAATTGATACTTATGAGAGTATTTTTTTTTTACATCACCCAACAGGTGGCGTTGTTATGCAGAATTTTTTAAGATTTTCGCAATAGCTCTATTCTCAGAAACTTATTCACGGATTTTCACAAAACTTCAGATTCAGTTAGAAGTTGACGTAAGTTACTGCTCACTTGTTTTTGGTGTAAATCAACTAAGAAGTGACACTGCTATGCAGCATTTTTCAGGACATGTATGAGATAGAAAAAAGTTTTTTGATTCCTACATCTAAAAAAATTTACAAAAATTATCTACTGTGCATCTATAAAAACTTGCAAGCGGACTATTTATGTTAGAAGTTTCCATTTGGGATTATTCATAAATATTTTTGCAATCTTTTTTTTTTTTTTTTTTTTTTTAATGATTACTACAGGTATAAGAAATTAATCACTAAATAAGAAGCATTTAAAGCAATAGCGCTTGGAATCCTTCTTCAAATAGTAATTATATAAGTTATAACAATTTAAATACAGTATGTATTGCCATACAACATTCTGTTATTTATTTTTACTTACTGTTTAACTAATATAATTAGTCGGATGCAGCTATCTAAAAACTTTCTTCTATCTTTGGCATGCTTACTTCAAATGCCGCTAACACATCGCCAAAATTAAATGACAATCTATGCTCATCGCGAGGATTCTATAAGGCATAAAATTCCATGCATTAGTTCCTGAAACAGGACTACAGGCAAATATTGGGAAAATGCAAAATAAAAGCGCCACCAGTTGAGCAATTTATACTAAAATATAAACAACAATAACATTCATCAAACTATACCTAAATCTGAATTTTGATGAAAAAATTCGTTCTTTAGTTCTAGAGATAGAGCTAAGGATAGCAAAATTCAGCATAGCAACGCCATCTTTTGGGCGATTGATACCAAAACATAAACAGAAGTAGTTCATAAAACGGATTTACTGAATCTGAAGTGTCATGAAAATCCGTGCATTAAATCTTAAAATAGAGCTATTGCGATAATCGTCAAAAATGAGCATAACAATGTCATCTGTTGAGCGATTTACATCAAAATGTAAACAACATCAATTTATTTCAAAGACTAACTGAATCTGAAGTTGTTGGAAGTCCGTGTATTAATTCTAAAGACAGAGCTATTGCGGAATTCGTAAAAAATACAGCATAGCAGCGCCATCTTTTGAGCAATTTACGTCAAATAATAATCAGCAACAATATATATCAGGGACTAAGTGAATATCAATTTTTATTAAATTCTGTACATTAGTTGTGTAGATAGAGCTATAGGGAACTTGCAATCAGCTGATCGCCATTGTATTTCTAGTGGAGGTCAGGGTAGTTCCACCAATCCGAACCGCCTATTTCTAGTGTGTGACCTCCAGTATGACGTCAATTGCAACTGCTCTATTGCAATAATCCTGAAAATGCAGCATAGCAGCGCCATCTGTTGAGTGATTTAAACCGAAATGTAAACAGCATGTTAAGGACTAATTGTATCTGAAGTTTGATGAAAATCCGTACATTAGTTATTGAGATTACCGTTCCGTAAATTGTAAAAAATTCAGCATAGCATCTGTTGTGCGATTTACACCAAAAATTAATCAGAATCATTTTATGTCAGGCACTGCCTGAATATATAATTTTTATTAAATTTTGTGCGTTAGTTTTTTTGGTAGAGCTCCCAGAAAATTTATGTCACATATAGACAGAATCACAGATTCATAGACAGACATTTTGTAAAAACATGTTTTTTGGAATCTCTAACACCTAAAACGTGTAAATCCGTCAAAAGCCGCAACTCGAAAATTTTCACAAATTCATTACTTTCATTTTGTAACGATAGACGGAAGAAAAAATGGCAATTTTTTCTTCGTTTTTATAAATTATTTATCAAATCATCTATCAATAATTGGAAATGTATTTATTTAACCATTTGTCATCAGAGTTAATTTATAAAACAACGATTTGTTTTAATTTCAAACTGTTTATTTTAAACTTTAACGGCTAGGCAATCGTTATTCTATAAAATAACTAGTTAAATCACATAATCCAATAATTTTACATACTTTAACCGACTTGGTTAGTTATTTCATGAAATAATTAGGTATTTTTTGAAATACCTGAATTATACGCTTTAACGGTAACTAACATAGACACTAGATAACAATTCAATTCCATTTAAAATTGATTTTAAAAGAATTGTTAAACACCTTATGAAATTTACACATGCATTTTCAAATGGCATACACTACATTCGTTCTCTCCCCCTCCCTTTTTCAGTTTTTCAATACTGTATATACTCGTGTATAAATGCCCCCCCCCCCCTCCCAACTCTTAAGAAAAATTTTGAAAAAAAAATTAATTTTCGTGCATAAGTTGAACCGCTTTACTGGTAGTACGTTGAAAAATGATTTGTAATAAGAATAAAAAATAGTATAATAAATTTTCATTAAATTAAATTTTTTTTCGACGTTTCTAATTGAACTTTTTTAATTCAACGGTTTAAAACTATATTATTATGTAAAACCAAAGAAGCTTAAACTATTTTGAAAGTTATTCACATCAATTCAATAATACTAAAAAGAAAAAAAAATCTTCCAAAAATCTATTCAAACCTTATTTACAAGGGAAACAACTTCTTATTAGACTTCTAAAATATTTTACTTCTTTGTATTATAGGACTTTCAAGAGAGATATCAGGAAGCATTCTGAAGTTGAACTCTTTTATAAGGGGATTAAAATGGTGAAAGGAATGTCTGTGTATTGAAGGGAATTCTATTCCAAGAGAAAATGGGTGCTTACAATTACAGGGATATTACTGTTTTTTTTTTTTTTTGTCAATGATAGAGAAATGACCATTGTCCGCTTTTCTATCTCCAATCTAGACCCAAATGTGATTACTTAAAAGACTTGCCTACTCGCCGAATATCTGTGAAAAATTTATTTATTTTTTTACTATTTCGTGTATTAGTCAATCCCTTTATTTTCAACTTCCAAATCTTGTCTAAAATACACGAGTATATACGGTAAATAAATTTTTCTCTGAGACCGAAACTGAAAACAGGTATGAAAATAGAGTACAAGCAAATTTCCTGAACGGGCTCGGGCTGAGCTGTCTCATCTCTAACGTGCGCTTTTCGTCTTTTGTGAAAATAGAAATAAGAGAGAGGAAAGTGGTATTGTTTTTAGCTCGACGTTAATTGTTTTAAATTTACGATCAATTCAGTTGAATTATTTCCTTCTCTCCATTCTAATATTAATGTAGAAAACCAGGACAGCGCAATTCTCATTAAAGCAGCCTTTAAGTGAATGAAATAGCTGATCTTGAAAAATCAATATTGCTCGAGATTAACCCAATCTGTAAAACGTCATTCGAGAAAAACAATCAGAAAGATTTATATTTCAAGATTTTATGGGATCGCTTTGTTGTAAGTTGATTTACGTTCCTGTTCCTGTTTCTTTTTCTTTTTTTTTCTTTTTTTTTTTTTTTTTCTTTTTAAGCTACGAGTTTGAAAAAAGGGGGAAAATATGATGTGAGAGGTTTAACAGAAGGAAGTTTTAAATCACATTTAGGAATTATGATGATTAGAATAATTGTTTATGAGATTTTTGACAGCAAATATACGGGGTATCTCCGAATGCCGTGTGCAAACTTGCATGGGAAGTAGAGTACATCGTTAGAAGTTATAATTACATAGGAAAGCATGGGTGGAAAGGTAACCTTAACGGGATAAAGAGATTCAAAAACCGTAAAGTCAGAACACAGAATGAATGGGAAATCATTTATTACACACACAAAAATAATACACTAGTCATAAAGAAATGCAAATTCGAAATACAGTCGATGCTCAATAAAAAGGCAAACCTCATTCCTCTGAAGAAGAACAAAAACTTTTGGATGTAAGCACCTAAGAGGGTGGGTAAAAATTCAATGATTTATTTGAACAATGCGATACCAATATCTCCTTTTTAAATGCACACAATTCGACGAACCTATACTCAGACGCGTGCGAAGAGAAAACTGCGCCCGGGGCCAAGCCTCAATTTGACGCCCCTCCCATCAACTTTTTCTTGTGAGAGGCTAAAAATGACGTTGGTAGAATAAATTTGGCGCCCCCTAAATTTCCGCGCCCGGGGCGACCGCCCCCTTCGCTTCCCCCTCCCCTTTCGCACGGCGCTGCCTATACTGTTAGAATAAGAGCTGCAGAATCTGGCCTGTTTTTAGCAAAAGACTCGGAGTCGGAGCCATTAAAAATCAAGCCAACTCTAACTTTATTTTTATTATTATTATTATTTTTTTTTGTTAGGCAGTTTGAAGTGAAATTAAACAAGCTATATGTAATTTTAAATTCATAAAATGATTATTGTTATTGTTGGGTTATATCGGGTTACCAAAGTTAAAAATTTCAAATTTACTGCCCGGCGTACATTGTAGATAACAAGTTGGAAATTGCACGTGAACGTAGCAAATGAAGGTGCGTTCGTACGATAACGAAGTTTTAAAAATATTCAGATCTTGCTGATATAGTAGAGCGTACTTCGGATACAGTATAGTAGTCGAAATCTTTGTGTTTCTGTAAATATGCAGAAAGTAATTTTTATTACACCTCGGCAACGTATATCTTATTCATAAAATGTGAAATTAGTTGAATATAATTAAAACACGCCCCAAACAATGTTTCCCCGTATAGCACTATGTAGTGGAATACTTTTATGTGGCCCTGTAATTTAATAATAAAATTCTTTGCATCACAGATTGTACAGAATGTATATTTTAGTATATATTTCATGGATTCATGCCAATTCTATTATGTTCGAATGAGTGTAACATCATAAAAATGCATTTGAATCTTTTTTCCCATTGTCCGTAATGTAATGGAATACCTTTGATTGTCTCGGTAAATGATCTATGCATCCGACTTTCATAACATTTGAAATGACTCGATAAAATTATGTAATAATCATGTGTTTTAAATTTCAGACGATTAAAATGCATTTGAAATTTTTTTCCCCATTAAGCGTAATGTAACGGAATCCTTTTGATTGTCCCTGTAATTGATCTATGCATCCGATTTTCATAACTTTTGAAATGACTCGACAAAATTACGCTATAATTATATGTTTTAAATTTCAAACGATTAAAATGCATTTGAAACATTTTCCCCCATTGACCGTAATGTAACGGAATCCTTTTGATTGTCCCTGTAATTGATCTATCCATCCGATTTTCATAAAATTTGAAATGACTCGACAAAATTATGTTATAATTATGTATTTTAAATTTCAAACGATTCGGTTGGGTAGTTTTTGCGTTGTTATATGCGGACGGACAGACAGACAGACGGACAGACAGACAGACGGACGGACTGAGCGACAACAATAGGTGCTACGTATTTACATAATTACGAACGCACCTAAAAACCGCTTTTAATTGAAATCTCTAGTAGATCCCAGATTTTTTTTCCGAACTAGTAAAATCTAAATCTTTATTTTCTTTGCTTTCCATCGAGATTTTTCTGCTCTGGAGGACATAAATTAACATTAAAATTGTAACGATTTTCACTTTTAAAGTCCACGGACCCAAAATAACAAAATTTTTGTTTTGTTTCCTTCTTTGGATTTCGATAGAAGTTTTTTTTTTTTTTTTTTTTTTTTTTGGGGGGGGGGGGGGGGCTTGTTTGACGTGAAATTGAAAAATTAGAAAATATTTTTTTTCCTTTTTTCTTTAAAACTCTAAGAACTGAATTAACATCGCAATATTAAAATTTTCGTCTTATTATTCCTGCGTTCTTTTATAATTTTAAACAACAGCAACACTAGTCAGCCCAAGTCGAAGTCGTTAAAATTTCCAGAGTCGGAGTCATCCGTTTGTCCCATCGACTTCCCAGCTCTGGTTAGAATCGTGATAATGGACATAGATTGTGATTTAATTTTAGTACTGTGATAGTGAAATTTGAAATATTACCATGAATATGAAGGAAGAAAGTTTTAAAATTGACAAATCCGATCAGTTTTTAAAGAAACGTCATGTCTACGAATAAAAACTGCCATTCAGTTTTATTAGAGATACACATAAATATAGAGTCTAACTTCCCTTTAACGAAATCTCTATTTAATGAAGTTTTCTACTTAACTCTTTAAGCAATGGCAGTACTTTAAAGTACCATTGTAGAAAACTTTCTGTAAAACTTATTTATTCTGTCTATTAATAAAAGTTTTTTTATTCTTTCCACACAAAACACTCTTCTTGATCAAATTTAGATAGAAACAGTCGAAACTAAGTATTTTCAAAAAGTGCAATTTTTTTTAAAATTCATTTTTATAGGTATTTCTTTTGTTTCTTTAAATAAAATTATATGAAACATATTCAGCTGCAAAAGCGTTTCCATTTATAGAGAGGATCATGATGCAGTTAAACTCATTGCTTTTTTAAGAATTGGGATATTTTCAAAAGAGTAATTAAAAAAAAATTAATTTGATTATTTTTGTAATTATTTCACAAAAAATTATAATTGCCGATATATTTAACCAGTTTTAAATAAAAAACCACACCTAAATTCCACATTGGTAATATCTAAAAATTCCAGTATACATTCAGATATTAAAGAAGATAATTGCTGAAGTAGATCAATTTCTTGATAAAAAATTCGGTAGATAAAGGGTTAACGGAATTTTCTGCTGCACTTTGACATTGAACACCATTAACATGCAAATTAATTTTCCATATTACGAAAAATATTTTCTATGTAACGGAGTTTATTCCACTTTCGTGCGTGTACAACATTCAAACGGAGAGTTTGCTGTTGCGATAGATGTATGAATTTATTTCAACGGATTATATGAAAATGAAAATTTTTATTTAATTTAATCATTTCTATTTAAAAAAGGAAATGCTAAAAGCCTTCGTCTCAAGAAGGGAACTCCAGTTTCATGAAAATGTTACAGATAAAATGGTCGGGACCTTACAAAAATTCGAAAATTTTTATGAACAATGTATTTTTTATTAGAAACCCGTTCAACGTCAGACATTTTTTAAGTTAAGAAAATGATATACTGAGAAAAAGAGAAAAGTTACGCTACGCTTTACTTTTTGTTTATCGTCTACATTGCACGCACACACACACACACACACACACACACACACACAAAAAAAAAAAAAAAAAAAAAAAAAAAAAAGAGAGAGAGAGAGAGAGAGATAATTAGAATGCATTTTTCTAGAGTGTCAATTTTATGTGAATTTTTCATTTTATACATGTATATTTTATTACACAAATTTCATGAATTCGAAGTGATTTCTGTTTAATGAATTGAATTTTCTTCATAACTAAGTATTTAAGGATAACGATGAGATTTTGTTAAATGGAAGTGTCACTAAAAGACAAATCCGTAGTTATAAAAGTGTATTTATTTAAGTAAAACGTATTTAAACTCGTTTAATAGGTAAAGTAGAAAAAGTTTTTCCTTAAAAAGTAAGTTTAACATTAAAACATATTAAAAAAATCAATTTGTCCCCCCCCCCCCCAAAAAAAAAAAAAAATCATAATTTTTTATGGACGATATCGAAGTTCCGTTGAAATTTTTTTTATAACCATAGATATTCTCATATGAACATTTTGTATTTTTTTTTCAAATTTTCTTGATAATATGCTTATGGGGAGCTTCATTTTAGTGGGTATAGCTGTAAGTTATTCCTTTCATAGGAACTATCAATTTCAACGGATCAATTTTTTATAATTTCGAAAGCATTTCGTTAGGCAGGTTCCGGTCTGATAGAATTTACTGTATTTTTATACCCGGATTTAGAATCCCTAGTCTCACCTTTTTTCTCTCCCTCTGTAGTTTCTTTATAATGGAGAAACTGGCAACAACAATCAAAACGGAACTCGGAAAATTTTAAAATTGACATAACACGTTTATAACGTCCAAGTTGGTTTAAAGTTTCCACACCATTATTTTAGAGTATGCTTAGGATATAAAAAAAGGTAAGAAGTTGTAAAGTTTTGTCTTATTATCTTACTAAACAACTCTTATAAAAAACGCCATTAAAACTAGTGGTGTACCGAGTAGTACTTTGGCCGAGTAGCCGAGTACCGAGTACTCGGCCACTGACTACTCGGCCGAGTACCGAGTACCGAATGCCGAGTACCGAGTAGTTGCATAATAAGAAAATAAAACACTGATGTGCACATAATGTGAGCTTAGGTGTACATATATATAAATATACCTGTGTACACATATCTATACCTGTGTGTACATATAATATATAATATACATATATAGTATCAATAAATTAACTCATTAAATTTGAAATTTATTTGTGCACCTTTTAAAGACAATTTTTGACAGTTCAAAACTAATAAAAAGGGAGAATAGATACATGACAACTACAGTTATTAACTAATTAAAAATTTAAGCATTCTTTAACCCTTCAATTTATTCCAACCATTGAAATCTGTCTATCAAAAATAAAAATGTTTATTGGTTACTGTAACAATTCATTGAATAATGCAAACATTTCATATTTATTTTGTAACTGTCTGTACCTTATTTTCTTTTGATTAAAAAAAAAAATGTATTGGCTTTGCAGTTTCTTTTCATTTTTCACGTGTACAGATTATATTATGTTATTTTAAATTTATTATTTTTTAAATATCTCAGTAAAAAACTAACCTTTTTCAATGAAAATTATAAATGTGTAAATTAAGATTGCCTTAAAAAGCAAGCTCTAAAATTGATGAGTTTAGATGATCTAGAACTTGAAAATCCACCAAAGAAACAAAAAATAAATATGAGAATGCTAATGTCGACGAACCAAAAGAGAAAATGCTAGCAAAAAGTTCATCTATTTTCTGGCAATGTTTTGAGCAGAGATGAGATTCTTCAGACTTTAGTCTGAATTTCAGACTTTTCTTCAATTAAAAAAACAAAAAACAAAAAACAAAAAAAAAAAAAAAAAAAAAAAAAAAAAAAAATAACCAATTAAATTTTTGGAAAAATTGTATATTTTTTCCTTAGTTTTTTACTTTTGTTTTTTTACTTTGATATAATAGTCCATTTTTTCATGTGATATATAAATTTTAATACCAATTATAATACTTATTCCACTTGAAATTCAATAATTATTATTGTTCAAATGTCGTTTGCGCAGTTTTCAGATTTTTTACTTTTTTGTCAATCTCATCCCTGTTTGAGGAAATTGTGAATAAACAAAAAGATTGTGGCACTAGTACTAGTTTAAAATCACCGCATGAAGAATTGGTACAAAAAGAGATACAGGCTTTCTTAACATTTACTTATGTAAAATTGACACTCCATTTGCATGTTGGGGGGGGGGGGGGAACTTTTCCGATTATGTGCAACTTTGCAAAAAACTCTTCTATGCACCTTCAACAACTACTTATTCTGAACATACATTTTCAGAAGCAGGTTAGATTTATAGTAGTAAAAGAAATGCCCTGTCTACTGATAATGTAGAATGTTTTGTGTATTTGCACCATAATTTGAAATAAAATAAATTTAATTATTAATTTTTTATTGCATTTATTGTATTTTCAGTTTCTTTATCCAAAATAAGTCTTTTCTGTTTTCCTATATATAAAAGAGTATTTTTATTTGTATAAATGTGAAATTTTTTTAGGGATTTTGTTCTTAACTTTTTTTATATTTTGAAGACATATTGTTAAATACAGAGTAAATAGTTTTATGAATTACTACATATACATTGATATTCGAATAACTTTTTACAGATCAGTTATAAATTCATAATGCTTTAAAAATGAAATTCTTACAACTACTCGGTATTGGCCGAGTACTCGGCCAAAATTTGGCCGAATACCGAGTACTCGGCAAATTGGCCGAGTAGGCCGAATACCGAGTATTTACCGAGTACTCGGTAAGGCTCTAATTAAAACAAAGCTGACACTTGCGTTTTGAAAGTTTCATTTTCACTGCCAAAAACAAAAAAAAACCCTGCAATTCTACAGATGTAAAGTTGCGAAAATTTGTATACTTAATAAAATTTTATCTATACGCTATATATTAGGGTGGATCGAAATTTTTTTTTTCACAGTGTCAAAACCTACCTATGCGGAAAAGATGTTCTCTTGTATGGAGATTAAGGGAAAAATAATTAAAAAAATTAATTTTAAATTTTACTACTGCCACAATAAGGTTGAATTTCGAAAAAAAGTGAAAAAAGACCTAATTTTGGTGAGATGATTTTTGATTCAAAATAATAGTTTTAAAAATCATCCTAAACCTACCTATGCGTAAAAGATGTTATATTATATGCTGAGTATGAGAAAAATAATTAAAAAAATTAATTTCAAAATTTAAAGCTGCCGCAATGTGGCTCAAATTTAAGTATTTGAACGTGTTTACTGTAAAAAATCATTTTTTTTCTTTTTCTTTCTTTCTTTTCTTTTTTTTTTTTTTTTTTTTTTTTTTTTTTTTGTAAAATAAAATATGAATGTTAGAATTTTTAACATTTATTGAAATGAGGAGATATTTGATTGATTACAAGATAAAAACTTTAGTTTCTTATTTAACAGCTTCATTAGTATTAAATCAAGAAAAATCGTCAACATTGCAATTGGCGATAATGACGTTCTGTATTGCAAATCGACATGAGATTTTGTAATTGAATTTGATTTTTATAAAACCGTCTCTTATATACTATGGTCCATACACAGCAGAAATATTTCCGTGACTATTTTGATTATCAATTTTTTAGAATGAGCGTTGCGCGAATAGATGTTATCGATAGTAGATGCTATTGCCACTGGAATGATTGCTGGATTTACCTATTGCTTCTGAAATCATGTCGTCA
The DNA here is from genome assembly GCA_964019185.1 of Maratus speculifer. NCBI lineage: Eukaryota > Metazoa > Arthropoda > Arachnida > Araneae > Salticidae > Maratus > Maratus speculifer. Next base: position 253,584,595 of record OZ025298.1, read on the forward strand.
CTAAATCCGTCAGTTAGTAGAGGTTCGACACATTTTCCTATTTAATTAAATCTATGTAATCCGTCGCAAAAGGTCAAAAAGCTGGTAAATGGAAAATATAGATATTTTTTAATGTAATCATTAGGATTACAGCAGACCGTTTGATTTCACTCGTGCGCTTTTAGAATTCATATACTGACATAAATGAAAATACAAAAAGCTTCTAACATGCTGCGAATAATCTTTCTATTTCACCAGTGAAATATTTGTGCCCAGCCGCGGTTCCATCCACGCTGCAAAAAGATGACATAGTGGAACCTCATTGGTGTGTAACTAGCACAAAAACCATTGTAGTGGTCGCTTGAAGATCAGTTCTATATTTCGAACAACACATCCTTTAACATCTATGTTAACAGATATTCCGTCACAACCGATCGCAACCAACTTTGTTACATGTATATTATTGTTAACACATGACAAAAAAATGTACGTCGTGTTTTCAAATTGTTTGGTACTATCCCAGAATTTACATATATGTGACCGATGTATTCAGAACCAAGTTCTTTTTTCAAGCTCAAGTCTGCTTCTATTATGATTTTTCTTCTGTTGTTTTCTAGTGATGTAGTCTGTCTTTACACCCATCAAAGTTTAAAGAAAATGGCCATGATCATAATCTTTTACAAATGACTAAAGAGAATGACTAAAACAATGGAGTGGTCTTTAGTTTGTTTTGTCTTGCCGATTTTTTCTGTTAATAGCATTCGATTCATAGTTTTGTGAGACAATCCCCACATATAATGCCCACATCTTGAAGTGCACCAGACACGATGGCAGCACCTGCTTGGTCGGAAATGCCCAAACTGTCCAATATTCTGGCTGATGCCAATCTTCGCGACTACAGGTGATGTGACACCAAGCTCAGCAGCATTTTGGCTTTTCAATGATAGCTGATGATGCAGAAAAGTGAGTTTGCTCTCAATACGTCGGTTTAGTTTACACTCAATATTCATATTCAAATCTATTGAACTGAAAAAAAAATAGGCAGTACTTTCGGAAATGGTCCAAAAGACTGTAGTAGCTTTCAATATCTTTTTTGTTTTACAAGAATTAAGAAGAGCGCAATATTTGTCGTGAAACAATTTAATTTTTCTTAAAATGCCTGTGTGGTAAATTATTGAGATTGAATCTCATTTACAGTTCACTTGTAACTTATTAGCAACTCCTTCTCACTGGCAGGAAATAAATAGATGTTTACCGATTCCTTTCTTCGGTTATTTTTTAAATACCAATATATAAATTTTATAACTTTTTGTAATAGGGAGCATATTTACTGGCAAAGCAAAGCCAGACCCAAATAAGGTGTAATTCATATCTCTCTGCCTCTCTCTTTCTTTTTATTTTTATTTATTTATTTATTTTTTTTTTTTTTTGACAACGCCGTGGTATAGTAATATAGGTACATTAAGCTACACAATACACAAGCAGAAAAATCCTAACTGAAAAAACTGGAACTGCCAGTTTTTCAAAACTTTAAATCACTTGCCGTTGTATTAAATTTCAAAATTACCGTAATTTCGGGTGTATAAGCCGCGGATCAAACAATTCTTTTTGGACCCAGAAATCTTATTTAGTAATTAAAGACAAATATTTACGGCGATCTGAGTAGTTACACTTATTTCTTAAAAAAATCTGGGTCGAAAAAGAATTGTTTGACCCGCGGCTTATACACCCGAAATTACGGTAGTTCTTTTTTATTTATTTTTATTTTTTTACTTAATATCCATGCAATATAATATTTCTCACGCAAAGGTAGAGGTTTTGATTGATATTAAAATGATTATTTTGCATCAAAACTAAATCTAACCAAAATTGGATCTTTTCCCAGTTTTTCAATATTTTATCGAATTTTCAACTTTTTTGTGGCAGTATTAAATTTCGAATTTATTACTTATTACTGTGTGTTTTACTTAACCTCCATACGATATAACGTCTTTTCCGCATTGTTGGATTTTAAAAATTATTAAAATAATTAGTTTTTGACAAAAATATCCTAACCAAAATTCGGTCTTTTTTCAATTTTTTTCGAAAATTCAACCGTTTTGTGGCAGCATTAAATTTTTAAATTAAATTTTTTTATTATTTTTCCCTTAATCTCCATACAATAGAACATCTTTTCCGCATAGGTAGATTTTGATGAATGGTAATTTTTTTTTCGCCATAGACAATCGATCCACCCTACTATATATATATATATATATATATATATATATATATATAATACCATTAAAAGTAGACAAGATTCACCAACGGATTTTATCAATAAAACAATAAACCAAAACGAAGAATTAAATTGAATTATAGTAAACAATATTAACCATTTGAAATTAACCATTGAATTTAATAACTTATAGCACATTGAACATGGAAGGAAAAAAAGAATAATATGAATACAATTGAAATTTGTAGTACCAAAGCAGAATCTTCAGGTCCCAAATACTTTGGAACTACAAATGGAGTGTGTGGTTTTATCTTCGTATTTGCCATGAAAAAGCAAAACAATACGAATTTGGGACTACCATCACACAAAAACCAAATTATTAAACAAGGAACAAAGATATTTTACAAAAAGGAGTTGAAAGTAAGTAAAAATAATAGTTATCCATAACAAACAAAAAAGATAAAGCTGAATGGAAATACAATTGAACCGGAAAAAATAATAATCGATATTAACATAAAATTAAATTAATAAAATGATTAAAATTAGAATTAAGAGATAACATTCATATTAACATATAACTTAAAATACATTATTGTTACTTTAATCAGTAACATTTATTGTGACTTTACATGGTAAAAACTCATTATCTTAATATAGGATAATAAAAATAATAATAATAATAATAATAAAATAAAATAAAATAAATAAATAAATAATAATAGTAATAATATTATTAATAATAATACCAAAAATTATATCAATAACATTAAAAATAATTTGATATTTAAAATATAGCTATTTAACTATAGATATAACTAGACGAATATCCATATATTGGTGTAAATTAAACAGTTTAAAAATTATGTTAAAATAAATAACCCACTCTCAATTTTTTTTTATAATAAATAATTAACCTTTGCGTTTTTATCCAGACAACACCACCCTCCCCCGTACTCTAACATCTACCCACCCAACCAACCTATATATATATTTTTTATTACTTTTTAACATTTTTAATTTATTATTATTATTTTTATGTTTTATAATTTTTTATACATTTTTTATGCAAAGAATTAATTATAAGATCATGTAATATCTAATTATAAATTAAAGAATATATGAATTTTTTAGGATAACCATTATTTATAGCCTCATATACAAGCTTTTTAATATTAGTATTAATTAAATGGGAAGAACATAGACATTTTATTCTATATAAATGGTTAAGTATTATATTACGATATACAGAATTATGAAGACATGATTTAAAATTAGTAAAAGTATTAACTTTATATATATATATATATATATGTAAAGATGCAAATCTACAAAACTAGTTTTTGTACAGCTACCAGAAATCTGTAGCTTTAAACAAGAATCTACTAAAATTACAGTAATCTTACTAAAATTTTATCTGTAACATGGGTTGCAGTTACATAAAGAGTTCTAGGCATCCCAGTTTCTTAAAAAATTCTTAATAACCTTACAGATTCTTTGAGTTACTTTGCAAACGTGTGTTTGTTACATATTTTTTTCTTGTTGACGTTACTTAAAAATTTCTAGGAATTCCATTTTCCTAGAAAAACTTTAGCAACTTAACATATATATATATATTAAACCCAATAATGAAAACTCAGCATAATGAAATATCTTTAAAGGTTTTTTTCTCTACTGTTTAAATTCTTCTATTACTTTTATTATAACTGCACAGTCGTGGGGGAAAAAAAAATAAACCCCACTTACTAACTCCTCATCAAATAATTGTAGAAAAAAATTACTGGTACAGAATGATTGGAAATAAAGTTTACTTTTAAATGATGCACATAAAATTTCCCTAGCGCGCCATCTACATATTTAAACGGACCTAATCTTTACTTTTGTTCAATTTCAATACCCAATTTTATCAAGATATTTCAAATCTTCGGTTCAAACTATGCCTAGACACCAAATTTCAAATGATAGATCTTTGAATTAATTAAGTCTTCTAATTTTAAATTACATTTTCATAATTTTATTAATATCTCTTGAAATTATACCCCTAATGTGCTATTTTTTTATGTAGCAATAATACTAAAATAACTAATAACTAAAAATTTAAATAATGTAATTTTTTTTTTAAATATTACTTGGTGTGTACAAATTCTGTAGATCTTATATACGGCTGTACAAAACTTTTCAACAACATCCATTTATTGGCCCAAATTTCTGAACAGAAAATTTCAACTGTGCTATGCGTGTTTAAGGGGATCCGGAACACATTTTAAAATAAATTTTATTTATTGAGTTAAAATTTTTCTGATGATTAACCATATCATTAGTAAACAAAATCACATGATAAAACTTATCATAATTTTTAAAAAGTAAATTTTAATTTTTTAAATTATTGAAGAAGTGTGGTAAATTTAAATCGTTATAACTTGAAGTATTATTCGTAAAATTTCATTTTTTTTTCATGTAATTAAACAAAGATATCTAAGTTTTAATTTTGATTTGGCATTTAAAAAAAATATTAATTTAAATAAAAATAAAAAAATATTTACATCGAAAATTTGAAAAAAAAAAAAAAAAAAAAAAAAAAACAATGATGCAACTTAAAAAAAAAAAAATCATATTTTTAAAAGTAACTATTTTTTTTTTCAAATTTGCTGAATCAGTCTTAAAGTAAAACAACTGAAAAGAACATATTCCATATTTCAACCATTCATCTTACGGTTCTTGAGTTATAACAATTTAAATATGAAAAATGATGAAAAAACTCAACACGAAAAAAATTTCACGCATTTCTTAAAAAGAGTTGTTTTCAAAAGGACCATTGTTTGAAACGAGATTTTAAAAACAAATCAAAACATAATAAAAAAGAACATTGCCCAGTTATACTGATGGCATTGAGCTCACAGGCTACGCATACTAATTGTACATTACAGCCTTATATTTTCAAGGGTTAATTGCGTTGAAAAAAAAAATAAGAAAGGGAAACAGCTCTCTCCTTTCCTCTTTTTTATACTTAATCATTAAACCTCCTAAACTATCAAGAACATGCTTTATCATATAAAAAATCTATATCCAAAATTCAGAGCAAATCGGATAATTCTTAATAAAAACCCATTTAACATTTATATAATTTAAGAGGAGCTATCCCCCTCTTTTATACTTAACCATTAAACTTACAAAACTATTCAGAGATTTGAACGAAATCTAACAATTTTGCTTGAAAAACCCTTTTATATCAATTAAGGGGAGGGGCATTAGAACCCCCTTTCCCCCTGTTTATACTTATTCAATGAACACCTAATAATAGTCACGAAATTGCCTCATCAAAATGATCCTATATCTAAATTTTTGAACGAAAACTGTTAATTCTGCGTGAAAAACCCATTAAATCAATTAAGGGGAAGGGCATGAGCCCCCCCGTTCCCCCTCTTATACATTTCGAATGAACACCAAAAACTAATCAGGGAAGCGCCTTATCAGGATATACCTATATACAAAATTTCAAATGGATCCGATATTTTTATCATGAGTTATCGCGTTACGCACGAACGTACGAACGTACATACAGAACGGGCGGGCACATAAGCTCTCAGGGCTATGATAGCCCGTGAGCTAAAAATTAATATTTCTTGTTCTAATTAAGATAGAAACATGTTTTATACTCCATTTTAAGCAGAAAAATCAAAGAAATTTTTAATACCGTAAAAAAAATTGCAAGATTTTTGTGTCCCGACCCTCCCCATCCCCTTTAAATTAATTAACTTTTAGCATATTAGTATACATGTATATCTATGGATCATACATATGAGTTGCGCAAAAAAAATCGTAGATTTTCTAGATTATGCATGTTAATAGTAGAAAACGGATTTTCAGTTGAGTGACCGCTTTCCATACTGTTTATGTAGACATAAACTTTTAATTTAGCAAATTATATATATATATATATATATATATATATATAGTATTGTGTATGAGTTGGAAAGTGTTTCATAATCTATGCAGAGCGCATGATTTTTTGCTCTGTTATTTTATTAAATTAACGGCACAAAAAGACGCAGAAATGAAAACAAAGCATCATGGAATAACAAATGTAATTTGTACATAAAAAAGAAATTTTAAACATTTAAACAAAAACTTTCATTTTTTATGTATGCAGTTTTATTTTTCTTACTTAGACCCTAAAATATTAGATAACTAGTTGGATGTGACAATCCCAAAACTTTCTTCTACCCGATACATATTAATACTCCAAAATTCGCTTCCACAATGCTAATATTAGACGTCAAGCTATGCCCATCGTGAGGGTTCTAAAGGCATGAAATTCCATGGATTAGTTCTTGAAATAGGACTATTGAGAATATTCGAGAAAAATGCTTCATAATAGCGCTACCTAGGGGGTGATTTACACCAAAACATAATCAGCAATAATATTCATAAAAAATCTGAATCTAAACCGGAATCTGGAGTTAGGTGAAAATTCGTGTATTAGTTCTAGAAATAGAACTATTGCGAGATTCGGAAAAAGGAAGCACAACAGCGCCTTCTGTTCGGAGATTCACTCCAAAAATTAAATAGTACGAGTTTATATCAATGGTTAACTGAATCTGAAGTTTGGTGAAAATCCGTGCATTAATTCTTGAGATAAAGCTATTACGGGAAATGAGAAAGATTCAGCATAGCAGCGCCACCTGTTGTACAATTGACACCGAAAAGTAAACAGAAACAGTTCCTATCTAGGTTTAAATGAATCTGAAGTTTCATAAAAATCCGTTCATTAATTCTTGAGATAAAGCTATTGCAGAACTTGGGAGGGGGGGGGGGGGACATACAGCATAGTAGCGCCACCTGTTGAACAATTGACACCAAAATGTAAACAATAAAACTTCACGTCTAGGACTAACAGAATATGAAGTTTTGTCAAAATCAGTGTAGTTATTGAGACGCAACTGTTGCGTAAATCGTAAAAAAAATCAGCATAACTGTGCCACCTGAAGAGCGATTTACACCAAAAACTAATCAACATCAATTTTTTTAGGAACTACCTGAATATAAATTTTTATCTAATTTCATGCATTAGTTTTTGAGATTGAGCGCCCACAAAATTTATATCACATACAGACAGAGTCACAGAATCACAGACAGACATTTTGTTAAAACATGTTTTTTTTTTTTTTTTTTTTTCTTTTAAATCTCTGAGTTCTAAAACGTGTAAAATCATCGAAGACCAGAATTTCATGAACCAGTATGTATCGTTGAATACACTCTTTCTCTGACCTTTAAATTAAATAAAGATTGATAATGGACAAGAATGCTAAAATTTGGGTGTGGTTGCACAAGTCTTCCGTAATATGTTATGTAGATTCATGTTGTATGCATCATTTTATTGCAGGGGCAGAAAATCTAGAGTGATTGATTTCTCTAGGTTGTAAAATGTATCATTAAGAAAAGTTAAGAATACTAAGTATTTTTAAACAACGAGAAATTCTTTTGAAACTCTAATATTTTATGAAAATGAATGGGTGAGTCAAAATTTATACATTAGGAAGGATGTTATATTTTTAGACCTCACATGTTATATGGAAAATCTTGTACCTTTGTTTATATTGTTATGGATTTAATAGAAAAATAAAGAAAAGTTTCTTTTTATTCTCTAGATGCGATTATTGGGTGCTGATTTGGATTTTTTTTATGGTTAATTGAGAACTGAGAGCATTCATTTTTCTTTGTATTTAAACCTTTGTGACTCAACAATTCCGATTTTAAAAATATTGATTCAGATGATAGAATGCATCGTTTTAAGCATGTTAAAAATAAATAAAAAATTTAGAACGTAAAAATAAAATAATTATTGGCTAAAATGTACTTTTTTCACATTTACAATAAACAGAAATTAACATACTTCTCATAAATATTGTCCATTTTCTAATACAAAATTGTAAAGTATACAATATTACCTTTAAAATAAAAAGAATTTTGCCCAGTTAAACTCATGGCACTGAGCTCACAGGCTACGCATACTAATTGTATATTACAGCCTTATATTTTCAAGGATTTTTGAAAGCCGTTCGAAAAACAAATTAAGGGGGAATATAGCTCCCTCCATTTCAAATTTTTATTCTTGATCATTGAACCCCCTAAACTAATCAGGAATATGCTTTATCATATAAAAATCCCTTATCCAAAATCAGAGCAAATCGGAAAATTCTTCATAAAAACCTATTAGTATAATTTAAGAGGAGTTATCTCCCTCCTTTATACTTAACCAGCTTTATCAGAAATAACCTACATCCAAAATTTAAAGCAAATCAGATAATTCTGCATAAAAACTCATTTATCAAAGTTAAGGGGGCGGGGTGACCGCATGTACCCCCTTTATACTTAACAAAAGAACCCCACAGCTAATAGGGAAACATCTTATCACTATGAACCTGTATCCGAAAATTGAAGCAAATCGCTTAATTCTGCAAGAAAAAACATTTACCTAAATAAAGAGGGGTAGTGCCACCGATCCCCTATTTATACTTATCCAATGAAGTCCCAAAACAAATCAGGGAAATGCCTTATCAGAATGGACCTATATCAAAAATTTAAAGCAAATTCTGCATGAAAGGCCCATTAACCTAAATTAAGGAGGGTTGCCTCCCCCCTATTCCTATATTCGATTTCTCCCCTTTTAGACTTATCCAATGAACTCGCAAAACTAATCATGCAGGTGCTCTCATTAGAATTATCCTATGTCTAAAATTTGGATGAAATCTGATAAATCTGCATGAAAAACCCATTTATCGAAATTAAAGGCGAGGCATTAGCCCCAATCCCCCTCTTTATACTTATGCAATGAACTCCCAAAACTAATCATGGCGGTGCCTTCATCAAAATGATACTATGTTTTAAATTTGAATGAAATCGGATAAATTCTGTTTGAAAAACAGATTTATATAAATTAAGGGGAGGGGCATTAGTCCCCCGTTCTCCCTCTTAATACTTATCCAATCAACAACTAATACTAAGCACAGAGGCGCCTCATCAGAATGATCCTATATCTAAATTTTCAAGGAAAACTGATAATTCTGGATGGAAAATCCATTTGTATAAATTAAGGGGAAGGGCATTAGCCTCCGTCCCCCTCTTATATTTATCGAATGCACTTCCAAAGCTAATCAGGGAAGCGCCTTATCAGAATATACCTATATCCAAAATTTCAAATGAATCGTATATTTTTATCTTGAGTTATCGCGTTACGTACGTACGCACGTACATACATGCATACGGAAAGGGCGGCATCTCAGGCTTTGATAGCGTGTGAGCTAAAAATGTGCTTTCTCTCTTCTGGAGCTTCTCAGACTTTAATTTGACAAAACTTACGAAATTAATTTTTGCAATATCGACATGAAGTTTCTCAAATGATAAACAAAAATTTAGTATGAGAAATTAACTCAATGTTGTCATCTCTTGTTGAGAATTCTAATGATCAATTTCGATCAATTTTTTTTCTGGTATATTGGTAAATATGAACAACAAATAAAATCGTGTTTTAAAATTGACTGTGCAAGTACTATTGACATTTGGGTCTGTTGCAAATCTATAACACGGTCACACAAAGGGTTAATAAAAAAGCTTCATATTTGCATATTTCCGTTTTATTTTATATATTTCCAACAGTTATTTTCCAGTAGTTCATTTCTGTTACTTGACGTTTTTTGTCTGTTGCTACCTTCTGTAGTTCATTGTCTTTATCTATATTAGTATGAGGCTACATTCACATATGAATATTTTCAAGGCAGTTCTTTTATTTTTCAGCTATACAAGCTTGTTGCAAAATACACGGCTCAAAACAATTAAAGGATATTGCAGTTTTAGGTGGATTTTGTATCTGGGAAACTTTTTAGCTGATTGATACATGGTCGACAGACATAGTAGGTTATATGAGAATAAATTACATATGTTTGGCAGAAAAAAATTCATTTTATTGCGCATTTGTGTATAAAAGGAAAAAAACACAATTTGTGCATATGAGAAAAAAAGAATAAGAAAAGGTGTTTTCTTCAAAGAAAATCATTTTCAGTAGGGGGTATGGTTTCCACGGGCGGCCAGCAACGTTGAACACCTTTGAGGCATGGACTCATTGAGGCTATTAATGACGAGTTGGGGTATTCTGTCCCACTCTTCCAGAAGAGCTCTTTCCAGTTCTTGGAGAGTTTGTGGGGGTTGTTGGCGGCCAGAAACTCGTCTTCCTAGAGTGTCCCAAACGTGCTCGATTGGATTCATGTCTGGAGAACACGCTGGCCATTCCATTCGAACGATTCCTTCCTCGAAAAGGAAATCCTCCACCAGGTTTGCACGATGTGGCCTGCAGTTATCGTCCATTAAAATGAAGTTATCTCCGATAGCTGCAGCGTAAGGGACTACAGTTGGTCTGAGGATCTCATCCCTATATCGGCGACCAGTCAGAGCTCCATCTCGAATGATGTAGAGGTCAGTGCGCCCGTCAATGGAGATGCCACCATACACCAACACTCCTCCACCGCCAAATCTGACACTTTCGTGCACGAACGCAGGATTATTCCTACTGCCACGGCCCCTCCAGATGAAAATACGCCTATTATCCGGATGCACAGAAAAACGGGACTCGTCAGAAAATAGAATATTGCTCCATTCATTTCTCCTCCAGTTGACATGCTCGGTCGCCCACTCCCTGCGGTCGTGACGATGCCTTGATATTAATCTAACACATACCATCGGTTGGCGAGCATACAGACCTACAACATGGAGCCGGTTTCGGACAGTCTGAGTTGAAATCGTGGTGCCTGTAGCCGAGCGAAGGTGTTGTTGGAGAAGAGTAGCGTTCATGTTTCGGTGTCTCCGAGCTGTTAACGCTGAATACCGATCTTCATTGGGCGTTGTTGCCCGTCTGCGACCTTGCCCTGGTCTCCGGCCTGCACATCCACTCTCCAAAAACGGTTCCAGATCCTGGAAACGACACTTTGTGACACTCCAATGGCTTGCGCTACTTCGGCTTCAGTTTGGCCCCCTTCTAACCTACCAACAATTCTCCAAGCTTCTGAATCTGTCAAATGACTTCGCTGAGACATCGTAATCACAGCAATCACTGAATATCGATCATCATTGTCTTCATTGTCTTTTATCCAGTTGAAAGTCAAATTTCATTCACTGCCGCTGAAGCGATGTTTTTGACGTCGAACTCAAAATTTGCATACTCCACAGTTTGAAAACCAGAAAAATTTGCATTTGTGATTCTCTTCTTCTATTTTCGGCAAAAAAAATTTCGTTTATATCTTTATTTTATATAAAACTTCAAATATCCTTTAATTGTTTTGAGCAGTGTATTTTCCCCTGTTTGGAGAGATCTGTAGGTGAAACTAATGAACGAATAAGATAAATTTAATATTTAGGTTTCTGAAGGTTTGGAAAAGCATTTTTGCTTCTTTGATAGTTAGAGCCGAAACTAGCTTTTTTTGCACCGGGGAAATAATAGATTTTGACGCCCCTCCCCTCTTCCTTCGCAAGGTATATTTACAAAGATAATTTTACTAATTTTCTAATAACCAACTTGCTTTAAAATTTGAAATGTGTAATCTTAATATATGTAATATTGAACTACGTAATTTATTTTGCCAAATGTTGATTAATTAAAATCTTGAAAAAAAAAATCCACTTTATACAGGATCTTTGTTTAGTAATTTCTCTTCTTTTCCACATCATCTTTCGATTCTTCGATACTTTAGTTTTAGCATGTCCCAAACAGAACGATTTTAATAATACCGTACTAAACATAGACGTGAGAATGATCAACAAACAAAATCTTCATTTGGTGCCCCTTTGTTCTGGCGCCCCAGGGCACATGCCCCCTCTGCCCTCCGTTAGTTTCGGCTACAGTCTAAGTTCCGGATCAAAATATATGAATGATAATTTCTATAAATGTTTGCCAAAGTACGTCTTAAACAACTGATAGTTAAGATAAATATAGCAGCATTTGTTTTGAAATTTACAAGTAATGTGACAAAAGTTACAGAGAAACAACATACAACTTTAACCCTTAATTGTGTATTCGGAAAAAAAAATTACCTTCAACAGCTCAAAATTTTCCGATACATTTTCAGTCTCATTTTTAAAGGTAAAGATATGAAACTTGCTGAGGTCATTTTTGAAGAGACGTATAAGATGCCATGTGATTTCATTCTTCGCTCAATTTATTAGAATTTGTTTTAATTATTTTCTCAACATGACCCTTTTTTTTTTCGTTCGCAGATCTCCCGCTTCGGAAAATTTGGTCAAAAAAGCCGTTTTTGACAGCATTTTTTTTGCAACATTTTCTACATTTATTAAAAAATTGACAATCAAGGGGCACCTTGTGTAGTTTCTAAATAAGAAAATTTGAAAGTTTGGTGCATTTGAGAGTAAAATAAATTTAAAAATAAATCAGAAAATAAGGAATTTGGATCGGAATACACCCTTAACAGTAGAAGTTCTCCTCCCAAGTACAAACATCTGTTAGACAAATTTATTTGGTTGACACCACTTTTTTTTAAAGAAACATTTATAGTTGTATTTTGACAGTATGTGCAAGAAAAATTTACTAAGAAATGCACTTTTAAAATATAGTGGTGCTGACAGAATACAAAGATAGAATCATGTATAATTTTGCTATTTATTGTGTTCATGAATTAAGCTTTTTTATTCAATACATGAAATTTAAATGTATTGAACTCACTTATAAAAGATTCCGAGTTTTCCTCTTTTTTTTTTTTTTTTTTTTTTTTTTTGTTGTTGTTGCATAGAAATTTCATGAAAATTAATAAGGCATCGCTAAGCTCAATTCCTCAGCAAGCTATTTTTGTTTTCAAAGTGCTATAAATCAGATATTTTTAATGATAGAGGCGAAATAAAACATGACACAGTATCATTGTATTAAGGCCAAAGACTTAAAGGAAAAAACAATTGAATTTCTGATACATTTGTACACATTTTTTAATTTTAATTTTATTCTATTTTCTTCTTCAGGCCACCATTTTGAAGAAGATGGTATATAAAGCTGGTTAACGAACTTCATTTAGACCATGTTTATCCTGTATGCATGCTAAGATTAATCCAAATCGGCTCGTAAATGCGAGAATTACACTATGACAAAATTTATATATAAATCAACAACTGAATAGGAAATGATTTGAAGGCGTTGATCGGCGAAAATATATGCAAATCATGGGTAACTGCTTTCTCTTGGACGGCTGCAATTTTAGGCAGCTTTCCTTACAAAAATTAACAAGACGGAAATTGTTCGTCAAGCGTAGCAAATGATGTGCGCTCGTACTATAACGAAGTTTTAAAAATATTTAGATCTTGGTGAAATAGTATGCAGTATTTCGGACACAGTGTAGTAGCCCAAATCTTATGTGCGTCCCTGTAAATACTATCTGCTTTCTATTATACAGAAAGTAACTTTTAGTAAAATTCAGCAACGTATACCAATTTCGTAAAATGTGAAATAGTTTACTATAATTAAAACGCACCTCAAACAATACTTCCTGCTATAGTATTATGCAGTGGAATACTTTTGTGTGCCCTTGTAAATTAATAACAAATATTCTTTGTACTACACATTGTGCAGAATGTATATTTTAGTACATATTTTATAGATGCATATATATTTTATTATGTTGAGAAGAATATAGCATCATCAAAATGCACTTCAAATTATTTTTTCCCATTGACCGTAATGTAACGGAATAATTTTGATTGTCCCTGTAATTAAACTGCACATCCGATTTTCATAAAATTTGAAATGACATGAGAAAATTATGCAACAATTACGTATTTTAAATTTCCAACGATATGATTAGGAAGTTTTTGCTCTGTCATACGCAGACAAACGGACTGAACGGCGACTATAGGTGCTACATATTTGCGTAATTACGAACACACCTACAGATGTACCTATTGTAGCCATCCGAAGATAAATTATTCTGGAAAATCTTGATATATTTTCACCGAGCATGGTATATTTCACCGACTTTTATATCACTTTCCTTTCAAATGTTGATTTACAGACAATCCCAAGGTCTCGCCCAAATTCATTTGGCAACTTTACTCGCCACCTTCATTTAAAATGGCGACCATTAAAAATTTGCAAAAACTGAAAAATAAATAAGAAAATTATGATTTTTTTTTAATGTTTCACTTTTATAAGAAGCATTCCGGAGAATTTCCCATTTTGTTTTTATCTTAATGAAATGGCTGAGATATAACATTTTGAATTATTAGGATGGCTGACATTTTTTAACAACTTGATGTTTGTTTATCATGCGATATTTCTTGATCGATTTTAATATGACTGAGTATGTATGTATATAGAACTTATCAAGGCCCCAACTGAGTTCGTTGACCAGTTTAATCTAACATTTTGTTTAAAAATGGTGGTCACTTTAAAAAAAATTTAAATTTTAAAATTAAAAAAGAAATACAAAAGTTACAAATTGAAAAATCTTTCTTCGACATTAATAAAAGGGATTTTAGAGCATTTTTTATTTCGTTTTTATCTTAAAAAATGGCTGAGATATAACAGTTTCAAATTCTAGCTTGTCTAGCATTTTGAAACTATCTGATTTTGTCATGCGACAATTTTCGTATAAATTAATCAATTTAGATTTGACTGAGCATGTGTAAAGAACTTATCAAGGTCTTTTCTGAGTTCATTGGTCAACTTCATCTTACCGTTTTGTTTTGAAATGGCGGGTACTTGAAGATACCGCCAAATTTCACAGCTAAATACAAATTGTTTTAAACAAAGCTTGGATATATCTGAATAATTTGGCAAAATTCCATTCTAATTCAGAATTGAGTTATCGAAAAGTTGAATTGAATCTTCTATAGTCAGGTTCCACTCATTATTGCTCCAAGTGTTTGATTAATATTAGACAATTAAAAAAAAAAAAAAAAAAAAAAAAAAAAAAAAAAACCAAGGAATATGGAAGTTACCTTTTCCTTCCGGCTCAAGCCGAAAGGAATTTTTTACTTTTGTATTGGAAGCCAACTAAAAAAGACAGCAACAGTTTTATTATGAAAAGTATGTTCTATGACAATCGAATTTATCACAAATAATCGATAAAAAATACTTAGAAATTATTCTTTTCGTACTTGCCGGTTCTTTTAAATTCTTTAAGTTTTTAGATTTTATCACGCAAAAGTAATTATAATTTATCAATGTCAATCATGTTTACAATCGAATGATTGTAAACAAATAATTATTAAACCATCTTCAAATATATTAAAACATTAGATTCATAAAATTTTAATATAATATATTAAAACGTCTTCAAATTTTACAATATGAAATTTATATTAAAATTTTACTGTATTTTTCCAATTTTCACCTTAAAATATAAGTATTAACTAATATTTAATTATTAATCTTTACACGAATAAAACCTTTATTACATTTCAATTTATTTAATTTGTCAGTAAAATTTCAACTTTTGATTTTATTCAATAATATCTTTAATCAATTACGTTATAATAAGCCAAACTGCAACCAATTAAAACGTGCCAAACAAGAAAATTTTCATAGCCTCAAAAGTCATACAAATCGATATTTGTTTTCATTTCTCCGCGAGTAAATGTTCGTGAAAGACCTTTGAGAAGTTTACGGAATTTGTTAAAAAACATATTTAAATATAGAGCTCTTTAAGAGTTGTTGATGAGAGGATACTTGTGAAATAGAGCCCATTTATTGAAAACTAGAGGAGTGATTGAAAATAGTTGTAGCGTTAAGAAAACGATATTTGCTGCATGGAATAATTGAAAGGAAAAAAATCTTCAAAGATTATTTCAGCAATATAAATATAGTTTTTATGAAGTAGTTGCAATATTTTCTTGACTTTAATACATAATCATTTAACTCTATTTTGTAAGGGTTTTTTTCTGCTTTTAACATCATGTGTAAATATTTATTTTAAATTGAAAGAGATATTATTCTTTGCACTGTTTTTACATATTGGCAACAACTTGAAATAATAACTTTTTCTAAAATATGGCAAATAAAATAAAATAAAATAAAATAAAATAAAATAATATATATATATATATATATATATATATATATATATATATATATCGAAATGGTGAAAATTTTAATTTAAAATGGAAATAAAACGTCAAGCAATGAGTGAAATTAAAAAAATAATTGCAATCTGCATATCGGGAACTTTTAATGTATAAAATGATTTGAAAATTCCTAAATTTTTATGCATAGTTTTTACTTCTATAAAACTTTTTTAAGAACGATTTTAACCAACTTTAACTTTAAATATCTTTTAAAATAATTATTTGATTTAAAATCTGTTTGCATCGACGTATTTACCAAACATTTCTCTATAATACTACTTATTTTCATATTTTGGTATGTAGTAAGTTTCTTAATATTACCAAAGAAAAACTCCAGGTCACAAAAAATCCAATGTCAGTAGCGGTAACAGCGTAATTTTTTTTTTTTTTTTTTTTTTTTTTTTTTTTTTTTTTTTTAAGAATAGAGAGATGTTTGCGGAAACCATAATGGAAAAAGATTTGTTGCTGAAGTTAGGCGCAATATAGTAATATTTTATGAATTATTTTCATTATAGTTTATTTATTTTTTAAATTTGTGATGTATCTTCATTACGTAAAGATATGTTATCCCAATGTTTAACAGATGGAAATTGTTAAATTCGCTCGATATCTTATTGTCCATATAGGACTGATACATATGATCGGGGATTTTTAATCACAAATGGTCAGAATAGTCAAATGTAATTAGGAACGCTCTGAAAACTATATAATCGGACATAACTCTTATAAGATCTCAATAATTTATTTTGTTGATAATGAAAATTTGATGACATTGATAGTGACTATGCAGGTCATGTAGAATTAGTTTGCAAAAGTCAGTTGTTGGGTGATTCCACAGTATTTGCTTTCAGAGCTTTGAAAAATTATTTTTTAACAATAATCATGTTCTATACATCATTTTAAAGCTAGAAATCTCTTCTATCAAAGTTTATTAATAAAATATTTTTACCATAAATAAATAAAATTTTACAGCATTTTGTTTACTACATCACGGAAAAATGTGTCACGTACGGGACATTTATTTTTTATCAATAACTTGGAAAATATTTTGTTTAATTAAAAGATTTTTGAAGCATTGTATTTTCCTTAATCAATAACATTATATTAAACTCTAAAAAAATTTGAAAAAGAATAATCTTTTTAAAATTTTCATTTATTATTTTTGTCTTGTCCCGTACGTTACAATTTTCAGAATATTTTTCTTTTTTATATAAATAATACTGATGGTAATTGCATAGTTTTTTGTTTTCTCTTAGTCTATAATACAAGTAAACTGAAACACCCAACATTATTATTAAATCTTTAAATTAATAAGCTAAATTAATTGTATAAAAATGTGTCACGTACAGGACAATTCTGTCACATACGGGACAAAATTTTGCATATTAATTTAAAACTGTATAAAAAATTCCTTTTTAAGATAATACTTGTAATTTTGCCTTCATAGAGGGTACTGTTGCAAAATATCAATAAATTCGTTAGGAGTTGCAAACTTTAAATCTTATTAATTCATATTTGATCAAATAAGTTCCTTTTTGGTATCCTAGGGTAAAATGTACCAAAATAGCCAAATATCTTGTCAAAATTGGGTGTTTTCATATTGAAAATTTCAGAGTTTAGTAGAATTTCAGTATAAAAATGAGTCTCCTAAGCTTTTTTAAAACATAAATTTAAAAAAAAAACTTTCCAAATTATGTCTTCCGAAATACTAATAATAGTTTCGATTATGGGTCTGGAAGTATAGTCTGTAATTTACTTTTTCTGAAAATGTTGATTCAGGTCGATGTTTAAGAATTTCATCCTGAATCTTAATTTTGCAAAACCAATTTTTCAAAAAAAAAAAAAAAAAAAAAAAAAAAAAAAAAAAAAAAAAAAAAAAATGTAATACAAAGAAGAAAAATGTAACAGGGTGCAAAGAAATCTATACTAATAAAAAAAATCACTCTGTGAGTCTCTCTGTGTGTGTGCGATGGTTAGCAAAATATACGGCATGTGCCAAGCTCAATTTTTTTGTGAGGAAAGCCTCTGCTAGTACCCCGAGTTTCAAAATTTTAATTTTCTAATAATTAGTTGACAAATTAATTAATAATCCCAAATTAAAACAATAGAAAAGTAATCATAATTCAACAGCATACTTTTATATCGAATCACAGACAATTTCTTTGAAAAGTTGAAGCGAGGAAGGGGGGGGGGGAGATAGCATAACAGCTCTGCTAGGGCGATAAATAGACTGGATCTTTTTAAAAAGATCAATATATTATTTCTACTGCGCCTAAAAACGGAAAAATTACACAGCTAGACTAAAAAAATATCTCCTTTCAGAAAAAAAAATATTCCTATACGATTTAATAGAGTTAAAAAAAAAATTACAAGAAAAATCTACTTATAAAAAATCTTTTTATTTCCATCGAAAGAAAGATTCGGAATCTCTCCCTATGGACACTATTGCAGACAATGGACGAATTTCAATAGTTGTCATTTTCGAACGAATATAATTTTTTTAACTATTAAATTTACAGTTTTAATTTTTATGTATCCTGGTGTAAAATTTCTCACTGATATCAGATATGTAAATTTCCTCACGGTTGCTCAATTACAAACTTAGATATTAATTATTATTTCCGTAATTGGATTATTCCTCTCAAACTTTCCTTTTAAAAGCCATCCTCTCAAATCGCAAATGATTTTTTTACTAGAAGTTTTTGAAAAACCATCATTTTTTCCAATTAAACCATTTAGCGATTTTAAAGTCTATGCATCTAGCCTTATCTTTAAACGCTGCTTAATATTATCTAAATTTTATAAAACTATATAATGTATATAATATTTTAACATAGCCAAAAGAAAAAAATAATAATAATAGCTTTCAAATAAATTTTGTTTAAAGACTGTATCTGAGTTTACTGATTGTCTGCGGTTTAAAAAAAAAAAAATCAAGCAGCATGTATTATTGTTAAATTTATCTCAATCGCGTTCGATTACGAAAGATTAATCTGCTTGATCTTGAAAAAATACAAAAAGTTTAGCATTTGTTTCAATCTAATGTTTTATAACAAAATTAAAACTTCCTCTATAGAAAAATAAATATGTTAGTATAAATAAAAACAAATTTAACATACATGTGATTAAACTGTATGATTAATGCACTGAAATAATAAGAAAGGCTATCTTAAGCTAATCTTAATCGTCGGCTAATTACTCCTAACGTGAAATATCATGTGAAAGTGTCGCTTTTAATAAATTTTAAAACTTCTTTTGAATGCATAATTTATATTTTTCAGATAAAAATTCTCTTTGATATTACAAGGCAATCTAAAATGTATATTACAAGTAAAAAAAAAAAAAATATTACACTGAAAAAATGAAGTATTTAAAAATGAGTACATCAATGTACTCATAGTGAATTGAGTATGTTTGGATAAAAAATGATCACATTGCTTTCTCAATTTTGAACAATCCCATGTTATTAAATCCAAACTAACACTAATTTTGTACCCTGTAATGGCTTTTTTCATTCATGGTTGCATAAAAGATGCTTATTAATGTAAATAATTCATTATACACACTATTTTGAAATAATTTAAAAGTGCTTGCTATAAAAATATTCGATTTGGGTATTTCGCGAATAATTTTTGCTATTTTATTGAATAAACAATGAATTAAACTTTTATTGTTAATAATTTTAAGCAAGAAATAAATGCTAAAATATTTTTACTTTAATTTATAAATTAAGGGGGCAGTTCATAACGATTTACATTTGAACACAACCATGAAATCAAAAATGAGTACAGTGTTTCGTACTTTTGAGTACAATTGGATAGGAGCTATTTTTGAGTATATGAAACACTTAAAATTGAGTACTTTTTACTCAATTTTGAGAAAACATTTTTTTCAGTGTAGATTTTTTTTTACTTATATTTTGTAAATCAGGGAGGCCAGGTCCGATCCCCTAGTGTTAACAATGAGGTTAGAAGAAATGATAAATGTTCCAAAGATTGTGTTTGTTCCACATATTGATAAATTTGCTTCGCAGAAATGTTTCATCTATGTGCCATTAAAATGCATTTTAGGTAATTAGTAATATGTGTCATGAGTGAGTAGAACAATTCATAGTTTGTCATGTCACTCGTAACATAAAACCATATCTTTGTTTGTCTTGGATGAAGAAAAGCTCATTTAAATTTAGCCTCATCTATGTATTGGAGGACAGACAAAGCAGATGACGTCTTTTGAATTTTATTTAATGAGAGATCTAGTATTGTTAGACCCTAGAATTTGAAATTCTGCCCATCGTGTCACTATGATCAGTTAAGGGTACAGTTAAAGGTAACTGAACTTTCTGAAATTTTCTTCAAGGATCTGCAGGGTTTTGTTTTTTGTGAGATTTCCAATTTAGGTTCATCTTACTTGGAGATCTTCCCGTTGTACAAGTGACACACTTAATTTGGCCTTACACTGCCTGAAACATTTTGTTTAATTAAACCGTGAAACTTATTTAAATTAATTTTAGCTCTCTGGGGATACGGTGGCGTGATTTATGTAACGAGTGCTATTGTGTAAGCTAAAGATTTTATAGTTTTTCTTTGCCTTATAAAATTAAAAATAAATGTATAGCCTTGATTGCTCGCACTTAATTGCTCAAACTTACACTCTATTTTATTCAAATCATAAACGAAGCTAAATCAACTCGAAACTAAAAAAACAAGTGGGTAAATGTGATCGTAGATCGCACAGAGGGTTTCGTTCAATATTTTTTTTCAAAGCAACGTATCCTTTAATTAATACATCTAAATTGTTAATTTATAATTATTAAATTCTTACATAGATTGTAGTACCAATAAATTTAATTTAAAAATACTGTATTTACTCGTGTATAACGCGCACTTTTTCTCCCAAAATTTAGAACAAAAACCCTGGGTGCGCGTTATACACGAAATATTTTTTACTGTTAATGTAATCACACGATATACCTATGAATCAAGAAATATATTCACAGAAGAAATTTAAAAAATGGAATCTTACTGAATAGAAATATCCCTACATCTTTATTTCATTCCTTGCTATTTCTTTATACAAAAGCGGTAGTAACATTATTTAAAAACTACTTAGCAATCCTCATTGCCGCTACTTCTTTTTATGTCACGGTAACAGCAAAAATTCATGTAGTAGATACACTATAAATAAAAAAATCTGTAAGTTTAATAAAATCTTAAGAATTTTTTTTCAAGAAACTGCGAAACCTAGAACTTTTTATCTAACTGCAACCCAAGTTAAAGACAAAATTTTAGTAAGATTAGTATAGTTTTACTAGATTCATTTGTAAAGCTACAGATTTCTATAGATTTACAAAATCTAGTTTTTTAGATCTCTTTCTCTCTTTATTTTTTTTTCTTTGTACAGTGTACGCATCAAATTTTAGCAAGAATACAGATTTCTGAAACTTAACATTTGTAGAATTATATAATTTTTTATTTTTTTTAACAACGTAGACGTTCTCAGGTATTTTGTATGCAAGTGATGTCAATATATCATGATTCTTACTCTCTACACGAAGTCTAAAAGACGAATTTCGACTTTTTTTTCTAGCCTGACGTAACATTTAACATATTAAATTGACGTAACATTTGTTTCGATTTTCTTTACTGAAATTCATTTGATCATTCACTCCGTTACATGTCAGATTTATGGTGCGCGTTATATACGAGATACGAAAAATCGCCATTTTTCTTATTGGGTGCACGTTATACACGCATGCGCGGTAAAGTATTAATTGGATTCATCCTTTCATTTTGAAACAACAGAGCTCAAATCGCAGTAACCACAACGATTTACACATAAATAAACGAAAAAAAAAAAAAAAATAGAAGTTATTTATCCTTTGACCTACAGCTCATTTTAAATCATCCAGATAAACGTAGAAAAAAAGAAATAGAAACCACATTAATTAGAAAGTCTTTAGACCAGAGGCGAGTAAAACGCGGAACCTGTGCCGCTATGTTAGCCGATGGGAAGCTTCGAAGGTGAACGGGTTTCAGGTGATTGTCACACAAAATTAGTGAGCTATGTGGCCCCCTTTTTTGTGTTCTTAGAGTTAGTTTTGGGCTGGGATACCTTATGCTATGCCTTTTCTGTGCTCTTTGGTACCATACTGCCTTTACATCCTCCGTTCTTTGCTGACGCCAGTCTGTGAAATGACATCGAAGTATGGAGCAACCAAATTCTTTTGGATGCTTCATGCGTCCTTTTTTCGGAGGTTATATTTAACCTCGTGCTTCCAGCTCTGGAATAATCTTAGGATTTCCACCAGAGTCTCTAAATTATACTTTTTTGACCGTGCATTGCTTCGAAATTCCTCTTTTTATGTTCAATTTACCATATTTAGTTGGAGGTTACTCGTAGCGGTTTCACGTTGCGTTGGTACTCCGTAAGCACCGCGATGTCATGTCATAGACAGAGGCGTAAGCATATATCATGAGGCATAATGTTTATACTTTATCAGCTCATTCACTCCCCCACCCCCTTCTAAGTACTTGTGAAAACTTTGCAATAAATAAAAAATAAAATAAAGTTTTACCACACATGTAAATGATTAATGATCGGAAAGAGATTGTGTTTCAGAAACATAAAAATATAAACTAATCACATTTTCTTTTCACTGTCGTAATATTTTGAAAAATTAAAAAACTTGGACGAAAAAAAAACATATACTGATTCTATTTGATTTCTATGTTAAAATGAAATGTATTCTTCTCTAATATAAAGTCAAATACGATTTCGATAAATATTTCATACGTTATATTCTTTATAGTAAAACGTTCCAGACTGATGGCAGAAATACTAGTCGCTCGTGATCTGAGTGCCAACAGCGCTGTCGCGTATACCTATCGCCCGTGATGTGAGTGCCAACGGTGTCGGCACGAATACCGATCGCTCGTCCCGAAGGGGTTAAGGAAAGATGAAAATCTCTGATGATAACTAGAACGAAAACTTTAAAAAAAAATACGTGTGGCACTCGGGGACTGCCGCGGTAAAGCTATTGCACAGCATTTTTTATCAACTTATGCAATTATAATTATTTATTTATTTTTTATTTATGCAGTTTTTTTGGTCTTTGATATTAATTCAAGTTACACTTTTTGAGCGTGATGACCGATAAATTTTTTTTTCTTTTTATTGAATAAATGAGAAGTTAATTTCTTTTAAAATATTTTTATTATCTTACAATACATGTAGGTTAATCAGGAATTTTCATCATTGAAACTATACGTTTATGATAGCTGAAATAATAAAAAAAAAGTTTGAGACTTGATATTCTCAAAATATCTGAAAAATACCGCTTCAATGTCTGCCAAAGTCTACCGAAGGATACTGTGCCGAAGTCTGCCAAACTGAAGCGACGTTAGCCGGAGTGTTAGGTTTTTTTTTCTCGTTACAGAATTTTTAGATTCTTTCGCCGCGCTCAAAGCCCGCGATAAAAGCTATGCAATACCTTAATAAATTACCAAACAAAATTTGGCCGCGCTACGATAATTAGATCGCGAGTTATGAGAATTTTAAATTTTCCAAACCTCACCGTGGGGGTCTCCTGTCACCAAAAATTAACACTGTCTCATAATAAATTACCAAACAAAATTTGGCCGCTCAAAGAAAATTAGATCGCGAGTTATAAGCATTTTAAATTTTTCGACCCTCACCATGGGGGGGGGGGGTCTCCTGTCACCAAAAATTAACACTCTCTCTTAATAAATTACCAAACAAAATTTGGCCGCGATACGAAAAGTAGATCGCGAGTTATAAGCATTTTAAATTTTTGACCCCCACCGTGTGGGGGGGGGGGTCTCTTGTCACCAAAAGTAACACTGTCTCATAATAAATTACCAAACAAAATTTGGCTGTACTACGAAAATTAGATCGCGAGTTATAAGCATTTTAAACTTTTCGACCCTCACCATGGGGGATCTCCTGTCACCAAAAGTAACACTGTCTCATAATAAATTACCAAACAAAATTTGGCCGCGCTACGAAAATTAGATCGCGAGTTATAAGCATTTAAAATTTTTCGACCCTCACCGTGGGGGGTCTCCTGTCACCAAAAGTAACACTGTCTCATAATAAATTACCAAACAAAATTTGGCTGTACTACGAAAATTAGATCGCGAGTTATAAGCATTTTAAACTTTTCGACCCTCACCATGGGGGATCTCCTGTCACCAAAAGTAACACTGTCTCATAATAAATTACCAAACAAAATTTGGCCGCGCTACGAAAATTAGATCGCGAGTTATAAGCATTTTAAATTTTTCGACCCTCACCGTGGGGGATCTCCTGTCACCAAAAATAACATACTCTCTTAATAAATTACCAAACAAAATTTGGCGGCGATACGAAAAGTAGATCGCGAGTTATAAGCATTTTAAATTTTTCGACCCTCACCGTGGGGGGTCGCCTGTCAACAAAAATTAACACTGTCTCATAATAAATTAAAAAACAAAATTTGGCCGGGATACGAAAATTAGATTGCAAGTTATAAGCATTTTAAATTTTTCGACCCTCACCATGGGGGGGGGGGGGGTCTCCTGTCACCAAAAATTAACACTGTCTCATAATAAATTACCAAACAAAATTTGGCCGCTCAAAGAAAATTAGATCGCGAGTTATAAGCATTTTAAATTTTTCGACCCTCACCATGGGGGGGGGGTCTCCTGTCACCAAAAATTAACACTCTCTCTTAATAAATTACCAAACAAAATTTGGCCGCACTACGAAAATTAGATCGCGAGTTATAAGCATTTTAAATTTTTCGACCCTCACCGTGGGGGATCTCCTGTCACCAAAAATAACACACTCTCTTAATAAATTACCAAACAAAATTTGGCCGCGATACGAAAAGTAGATCGCGAGTTATAAGCATTTTAAATTTTTGACCCCCACCGTGTGGGGGGGGGGTCTCTTGTCACCAAAAGTAACACTGTCTCATAATAAATTACCAAACAAAATTTGGCTGTACTACGAAAATTAGATCGCGAGTTATAAGCATTTTAAACTTTTCGACCCTCACCATGGGGGATCTCCTGTCACCAAAAGTAACACTGTCTCATAATAAATTACCAAACAAAATTTGGCCGCACTACGAAAATTAGATCGCGAGTTATAAGCATTTTAAATTTTTCGACCCTCACCGTGGGGGATCTCCTGTCACCAAAAATTAACACTCTCTCTTAATAAATTACCAAACAATATTTGGCCGCGATACGAAAAGTAGATCGCGAGTTATAAGCATTTTAAATTTTTCGACCCTCCCCATGGGGGATCTCCTGTCACCAAAAATAACACACTCTCTTAATAAATTACCAAACAAAATTTGGCGGCGATACGAAAAGTAGATCGCGAGTTATAAGCATTTTAAATTTTTCGACCCTCACCGTGGGGGGTCGCCTGTCAACAAAAATTAACACTGTCTCATAATAAATTAAAAAACAAAATTTGGCCGGGATACGAAAATTAGATTGCAAGTTATAAGCATTTTAAATTTTTCGACCCTCACCATGGGGGGGGGGGTCTCCTGTCACCAAAAATTAACACTGTCTCATAATAAATTACCAAACAAAATTTGGCCGCTCAAAGAAAATTAGATCGCGAGTTATAAGCATTTTAAATTTTTCGACCCTCACCATGGGGGGGGGGTCTCCTGTCACCAAAAATTAACACTCTCTCTTAATAAATTACCAAACAAAATTTGGCCGCACTACGAAAATTAGATCGCGAGTTATAAGCATTTTAAATTTTTCGACCCTCACCGTGGGGGATCTCCTGTCACCAAAAATAACACACTCTCTTAATAAATTACCAAACAAAATTTGGCCGCGATACGAAAAGTAGATCGCGAGTTATAAGCATTTTAAATTTTTGACCCCCACCGTGTGGGGGGGGGTCTCTTGTCACCAAAAGTAACACTGTCTCATAATAAATTACCAAACAAAATTTGGCTGTACTACGAAAATTAGATCGCGAGTTATAAGCATTTTAAACTTTTCGACCCTCACCATGGGGGATCTCCTGTCACCAAAAGTAACACTGTCTCATAATAAATTACCAAACAAAATTTGGCCGCGCTACGAAAATTAGATCGCGAGTTATAAGCATTTAAAATTTTTCGACCCTCACCGTGGGGGGTCTCCTGTCACCAAAAGTAACACTGTCTCATAATAAATTACCAAACAAAATTTGGCCGCACTACGAAAATTAGATCGCGAGTTATAAGCATTTTAAATTTTTCGACCCTCACCGTGGGGGATCTCCTGTCACCAAAAATTAACACTCTCTCTTAATAAATTACCAAACAATATTTGGCCGCGATACGAAAAGTAGATCGCGAGTTATAAGCATTTTAAATTTTTCGACCCTCCCCATGGGGGATCTCCTGTCACCAAAAATAACACACTCTCTTAATAAATTACCAAACAAAATTTGGCGGCGATACGAAAAGTAGATCGCGAGTTATAAGCATTTTAAATTTTTCGACCCTCACCGTGGGGGGTCGCCTGTCAACAAAAATTAACACTGTCTCATAATAAATTAAAAAACAAAATTTGGCCGCGATACGAAAATTAGATTGCAAGTTATAAGCATTTTAAATTTTTCGACCCTCACCATGGGGGGGGGGGGTCTCCTGTCACCAAAAATTAACACTGTCTCATAATAAATTACCAAACAAAATTTGGCCGCTCAAAGAAAATTAGATCGCGAGTTATAAGCATTTTAAATTTTTCGACCCTCACCATGGGGGTGGGGGTCTCCTGTCACCAAAAATTAACACTCTCTCTTAATAAATTACCAAACAAAATTTGGCCGCGATACGAAAAGTAAATCGCGAGTTATAAGCATTTTAAATTTTTGACCCCCACCGTGTGGGGGGGGGGGGGTCTCTTGTCACCAAAAGTAACACTGTCTCATAATAAATTACCAAACAAAATTTGGCTGTACTACGAAAATTAGATCGCGAGTTATAAGCATTTTAAACTTTTCGACCCTCACCATGGGGGATCTCCTGTCACCAAAAGTAACACTGTCTCATAATAAATTACCAAACAAAATTTGGTCGCACTACGAAAATTAGATCGCGAGTTATAAGCATTTTAAATTTTTCGACCCTCACCGTGGGGGATCTCCTGTCACCAAAAATTAACACTCTCTCTTAATAAATTACCAAACAATATTTGGCCGCGATACGAAAAGTAGATCGCGAGTTATAAGCATTTTAAATTTTTCGACCCTCCCCATGGGGGATCTCCTGTCACCAAAAATAACACACTCTCTTAATAAATTACCAAACAAAATTTGGCGGCGATACGAAAAGTAGATCGCGAGTTATAAGCATTTTAAATTTTTCGACCCTCACCGTGGGGGGTCGCCTGTCAACAAAAATTAACACTGTCTCATAATAAATCATCAAACAAAATTTGGCCGCGCTACGAAAATTAGATCTCGAGTTATAAGCATTTTAAATTTTTCGACCCTCAACCCCGTTAAATTTTTCAATCCTCTCCATTGGGCGGGTCTCCAATCATCAAAAGCTACATTATCCTACCTTGTTTTATCTTAAGACGATTCTTTTCTACACACATTCTATCAAGAATTTTTATTATTGAAACTATAGATTTTTAGTAACTGAAATAAGAAATATAAGTTTGAGACTTGATATCCTCTATATATCTGAAAAATACCGCGTCAATGTCTGCCGAAGTCTACCGAAGGATACCATGCCGAAGTCTGCCGAACTGAAACGAGTTTAGCCGAGTGTCAGGTTTGGAAGAAAATTTTAATAAATGCAGTTCTCGAAAGAAATTTTGCATTTCAAATCTTTTCAAGAAGCAATACTGAAACCTTATTTCTTTTACTCTTGTAGTGGTAATATGTCTTTTTTGCCTGAAGAAAAAAAAATCAGATCTTTCGAAATGCATTGGATTTTGCTCATTTTATGATAAATTAGTTATTATTTTTTCATTATATTGCTTCATAGGAATTAATTTTACAGAAGTATTTAAAACATTTACTTATATAAATAAACATCTAAAAGTGCAACATTAAGGAATCGCGAAAACATATATATCCTATGGGATACATATGATTGGAACATTCGAGTTATATGTAACATTTGTTTGGGAATTCCCATACATTGAAAAGTTGAGGTATGATTGTTTTCTATTAAAATTAGATCTCCTCATCAGTAAAGGATTGGATTCGATATGTTTTCTCAACAAATTGTTATTGAACCTGTAAAATTTTTCATAATTTTTGCGCTAAAATTTTTTAATTTAGAAATTTTTGGATTTTTAGGTTGATTTCGTAAGAAATACTATCTATTGCAGTCATTAACATGGTACGACTTTTGAAAAATATCTTCATAACTTTTCATTATATGACCTCAGGAACCAAAACCACCCCCATCTAAAAATTTTATATACAGCTCATATTCAAAATATTAGAATAATTACCTTTTTTTTAGAAATTGAAAATATCGTTTGATAATTTAATGTCTTTTAATGAAAATATGCAAACGATATTTTTATTAAGAACTTATTGTTGATTAAAATTACTTGTTATCTTAAATTTAATATCATTTTTGAAAAGATTAATTGCAAAAAAATTTATTTTGAAAAGTCAAAATATTAGAATATTTATTCAAGTGGTTCAAAATATTAGAATATTTCACATTAATTCTCCTTTAATTATTACCAATTCTTAACTGGTGGCATCATTGATTAAATTCAGAATATTTTATTTAAAATCAGTATTCTTTTTTGCAGTTTGTTTCTTTTTCGTCTTAAAATGGGCCGTGTGAGTGATATTCCTGAATCTACTAAACTTCGTATGGTTGATTTGTATCGGCACGGTAAAAATCAATGTTTTATAGCGAATTATTTACATTGTTCGCAATCGAGCGTTAGTAAAATATTAACACAATATTCAAAAATTGGAAAATTTCAAAATAATCGCCGACATGGTGGCTGAAAACCAAAAACATCTGCTAGAAATGACAGGAAACTGAAGCGTATAGTTAAGAAAAACCGTTTTAAAAGTGTGCGATTCTTGCACCGAAAATGGAAAGAAGAAGGAGTTGAAGTTTCTACATCGACAACATTAAGACGTCTCCATAAATTTAAATTTGAATCTCGTGTACCGAAAACAAAACCTCTCATGACTGCAAGACAAAAGCGTATAAGATTGAATTGGTGTAAATCAAGACGTTTATGGAGCAATGAAGATTGGAAAAATATATTATTTAGTGATGAAAGTATGTTTTGTGTTTCATATGATAATCAAGGTATTCGAGTTTGGAGAATGAAGCAAGAAGCATTTGATAAAGAATGCCTTAAACGTTCCGTAAAATTTGCTGCTAGTGTCATGGTTTGGGGTTGTATGAGTGAAGAAGGACCTGTAAAGTTACGCATCGTCTACGAAAAGGTTAACTCTCTGATATATCAAGAAATTTTAGAATATTACATGATTCCATCATCAGAAGATTTTTTTGAAGATGATTTCATCTTTCAACAAGATTTAGCGTCCCCGCATACCTCGGTGTCAACTAAGAATTGGTTCTGCCAACGCAACATTAAGGTACTTCCTTGGTCACCAAATTCACCAGATCTTAATCCCATCGAAAACTTATGGTGTATAATGAAGAAAAAACTTCAAGAAAATCCTCCTTCAAGTAAAGCTGAGTTAGTGGCACGTATAAAGTCTATTTGGGCTAATATTGATAGAAATGTTTGTAAACACCTTGTATATAGTATGCAAGATCGATTGTACGCTGTTATGAAAGCTAAAGGGGATGCTACAAAATATTAACTACCATTTACTTCATTTTCATAAGGTAATATTGTTGCGTAAAATAAAATATTCTAATATTTTGAACCAATCTAAATTTTATTCTAATATTCTGGTGTGTTTAAGGAAGCTGTATACCTAATTTATTGTGCTGTATTTTATATTTTATAAATGTTAAAATCTTATCTAAACATTCCAGATTTAATTTATAAGAAATTTAATTGCATTTACTTAGTATAAAAAATAAATAAATGACAAATAATTTTTTCTTATTACTTTTTCTCAATTATTCTAATATTTTGAATATGAGCTGTAAATATATATATAATAACACCAGAAAAATCCCCATCGTATACCGATGTCAATGTTGGCTCAAATATCTCTCACACTGGCGCACACTTTTAAAAAATATTGGGTTGGCTGAAAAATATTGGGTGGGCTCAAAAATATTTTTGTAAAATAGTGTGACCAGTTTGTTTTTCTTTGAAGGGTTGACAGATGGTGAAAGATGAGAATTTTAAGTCAAGCTATCATGTTTTAATAAAGTTGCAATTTATTATAAGGTGGTCTTTTGTAATAACGCCAGGCGGGGTAATAACGCCAAGTGCTAATATTTTGCATAATTATGAAATAATCAGGTAAATGACACCCATGTGCTCTGCGCAGAAGGGTTCTGTTACTTTTTTAAAATTATATTAAGATTACTTCATTAATATCATTCTTATTTCTGTCATTTTTTTTTTAATTTATGCATAGTTTACTAATTTCCAACAAGTAAAAAATAAAATTGCCTTTCAAACTTTTAGGGACAACCTGTATCAGCTAAACTTTATAGCAAAATGCATTTTAACAAACTTTAGATGCGAGTATGGTGTTTAACTTAAAGCACTTTTAATAATATTAAGACCTGCAAATGTTCGTTAGATAGTGAATTCTTCTAAGTTAATACAATCTACGTCACAGTCTGGATCGGTTTATCTTAAAGATGTTGAATGCTTAGGACATGTTATTTTAGAATTCGCCATTATGCATAAACTTTAATAATTGAGGAAAGCTCTTAGAAGAATCATTATAATGTTCAGGGCTGGCAAGAAATAAGCTTTTCACTTCAGAGTATTCTAAAATGCGTTCTAATATTTGAACTACAGATAATTCAAAAGATGCATTGACATTTATTAAATAATAAAATTATTATAATAACCAAATAATAAGAATAAAAAGGCGCTGTAACACAAATAGTATTTATTTTCAAATATTGAAAATGTGAAACATCATTTGCGTTTCAGCGCATGCCTATTAGCATTATTCTTTGGATATAATGCTCGTTCAAAATACGCCTTCTTTCTATCCAAAAAATAATTCAAATACGCAAGCGCTGTAACGCAAATGATGTTTCACATTTTCAATATTTGGAAATAAATATCATCTGTATTACACCGCCATATATTGGTGAATTTTAGTTTTTTTAAATTTAATAAATTTCAAGCGCATTATTTGAATTATATGTAGTTTAACTTTTCTTCAGCCACCATTATCCATAAGTGTCCTTCTATTTTTGATCTTAATTTTTGGGAAGCTTACCACATCATTAAAAACTCTCACTCCTTAGTCAATGACTTATCAAGTACTCCTTATTTTCCAACCATTTGGAAAACTTTAATTTAATTTTTTTTAGTTTTTGTTTTGTTCGTTCTCCGGTAGATGTCACTACTTGTCTACCCAGTTGTTCTTTCTTCTCATTGGTCGCTTTTCTTAAAGCGGGATCGTTCCCGTAGCGGGTATATAAGCCTGCGTTTCTTTGTCTCTTTGCTCAGTTTTGCTTTTTCTAGCTCGCTGAGTCTTGCACTGATGAAGAATCTCGATAGTAGATTCGAAACAGCTGTTTGCTACAGTTTCATACTTTATTTGTGCATTTATATTCGTTGGTTTTCTATCTTCAAACATTTTTCACAAAGGTTTTATTTGCTATTTTAACCATTTTAAAAGTCTCAAAAACATAGCATGAAAATTCTGAAAGTGATCATTAATAGAATAAATTCAAAATCCGTTATCCTCAAAATGACACAAAAAGATGAGTGGCTGTATCCATTTATCCATTGATTAGTGTCAATATAGAATACACAATATGGCACGTACTACTGTATTTGGATTAAAAAAAATGTGGATACAATAATGTGGATAACCAAATAGTACCTTTTATAACATGCTTGTGTATGCTTTCATTTTTATTATGCCTGTTATTTAATTTTTATGACGCAATTTTCAATATTTTCCTGCAATTAACACGTAATCCTTTAATACTAATTTCAAAGGGTTTTGTCTATTTATAATAGTCATGTGCGAATTTTTAATTTAAAGGTAATATGTGCAATTTCAACAATTGGCAATAATTTAAAATAAACACCTTTTCTAAAATTTATAAAAGATATCTCTGGAAATAATAAAAAGTGCAATTTAAAATTGAAATAAATCTTCAAAAAATTAGTCAAATTAAAAAAATAAATGCAGTCTGCACACCACGAGTTTTTAATAAATATCCTTAGAAAAAAGTGATTAAATTCTACTGTATATTTTTTGCTCCTACATTTTTTTTAATCGAATGATTTCGACCAAATTTAACGTTAAATATCTCATTAAAATATTTTTTCGATTTAAAAACTGTTTGCTTCAACATGTTTATTAAATATTTCTGTATAATATTACCCATTTCCATAATTTTTTTTTATACAGTAGTTTTCTTAATATTAACGAAGAAGGGCCTCCCAGTCACAAAAAATTCAGAGCGTTAATTGTACCTTTTTTAAGACCAGAATGATACTGCTGCTTGATATCATGCCAGTCATGATAGTATCCCTGATCTAATGAAAAGTTTTAGAATTTTTTTCGGGCCTTGACTACAGCTTGTTTATTTTTATTGATAAGTCACAGTTTTTACATTTTATGCAAATGCAATAATTATTACTGACGCGTAAACTGAATAGGAAAACGATCCACATTGCATCTTCAAGAAATGATTAAAGGATTTTCAAGGGATATAAACTGCGTTTTCTAGCAATTGTCAGTCTAGCAAGTCTAGCAACTGTGTTTAGACTTGAAATTTCCTACCCTATTCTACAACAATCTTCTATTATCATGAAAAAGCGATCATAAATATACTATACATTCTTTTTTATTATTATTTTTATAAAATCCTTGCAAAATATTATATTATAGGATTACTTTGCATCTTATACATTAAGTATTGATACGTTTCTCGTGTGTTTCAAACCATCGAGACTGACGCTTGAAAGAAAAAATGTACTTTTAAATGCAATTTGTTTGAAAGCTATATCACAATTTATTTTTGAGCCATTAATTTTTTGTAGTTTTTTTATGTATATATATATATATATATTTTGTCATTATGGTCACAAAAGTATTCCATTTCTGAACATTAAAATCAGAAAACGAATAAAAACAGGACATCACAAGCTTTCAGATATGCTTTAGAAATCTCTAAGGTATCTAATCACAAGGTATCATATATCTCTGTTCTCAACCGATAGAAACAACTAATTCCCAAATGGCTTAAAAAAAAAAAAAAAAAAAAAAAAAAAAAAAAAAAAATTGGAAAATTACAAGTTTTTGTACTATAGTCCCTTTATAATGCAATTAGTTCAGAATTCAGAAAGCTATCCAGGAACAAACATTGGAATTTGTGCAGGGGTTAAAGAAATAAAACAGTTTTTTTCCCTTGAAATTATTGTGCTTTAGCAATATATTCCACTCTCTTCACAAAGAAATTAAAAAAAAAAAAAATTAATTTAACTAATTACAACAACCATTTGGAAAACAATTTTTTCAAAGGCTAAAATTTAAGACTTGTAAATGAATTCTTAAAATAATAATAATAATAAACATAATTTTTATGATGATCAAAACATGGCTTACATAATAACAGAGTCCTACATTACGTACACCATGGATTAAACATTAATATTCCTTGACCAATCATAAAAAAATTTAAATGAAATTTCAGTTTTACAATTTTCGGTATTGCAAATTTTTAAACTTCTAAATATAGCACATTTTCATTTTTTACACCGTCTTATAGTGAAAAAAATTGTTTTTGAGTTATTAATTTTTTTGTAGTGTTTTATACTTTTTTGTCATTGTGGCAACAAAGGTATTCCATTTCTGGACATTAAATATGGACCAATCAGAAAATGAATAAAAACAGTATATCAAGTTTTCAAATATGCTTTATAAATCTCTATTGCTGACTGACAGAAACAACAATTTTCCAGATGCTTAAACAAAAAAGAAAATAGAAGAAACTACATTAATTTAAGACGCGCTAAATAAATTTATTGGTATACTTTATCATCTCTATCCCATTAGTAAGTCTTGGAGTTAACGAGTAAAATGCAAACAAAATCAAATGGAGAACCGCTGATTGCGGTGTTAATCTCAGCTTCAGCTGTTTTTAGTTCCGCTTTTATCTCCCGGAAACAGATGGAAAAAAGGTGTAGATTTTCCTCAAACAGAGATCGGCCGGACGTCTGACCATTTTTTTTTTCAAATAAGATGATAATTATATTATTAGTATTTTTTTTTAAAAGTCTTTTACATAAATTTAATTAAAATAAATAGAAAAATGTATAATATATTTTAACCCTTTATCTACCGACTGTATTTATAAGTACCATAAAAATTACTCATTATAAAATTCATTGGCGTAGCTACGTTTTTTGGCGCCCGGGGCGAGAAGAAATTTTGCCCCCCCCCCACCTAAAAAAACATTTCTTGTACCAGGAAAAAAGACAACTTCACTCTTCCTTGTTTTTAAAGATTTAGTTAATTTTATTCAAACACTTGAAACTAAAATGCATGGAACCCAATTATTAGAAGATTTCTAGTTTTTATCAATGCTGAATTATTCAAATTCAGTAAATTCGGGGAATTTCAAAAAATTAACGGATATGATTGTTTTAAACGTACGAGAATAGCAACTATAAAATTAAATTTTCAAAAACTCTTTTGATAAAACGATTGCCGATTATGAAAAAGAAAAACTGTTTCAAAATGCAGCCACCTTGGAATTTTAAATTGCTATGCTCATCCATTTTTTAAGGTAAAAGGAAAACCAAAAAATGTTCTTGAATCCTTCCATCAAGACCTAACAATTATGCGAGAAGCAAATTTGCATCATAATTTTTGCCAGTTTTTAGCTCACAGGCTATCATAGCCTGAGAGCTTATGTGCCCGCCCGTTCTGTATGTATGTTCGTACGTAACGCGATAACTCATGATAAAAATATCCGATCCCCTTGAAATTTTGTACATAGGTATATCCTGATAAGGCGCTTCCCTGATTAGTTTTTGGAGTTCATTCGATATGTATAAGAGTGGGAACGGGGGGCTCATGCCCCCCGTTAGTTTTTATAAATGGGATTTTCATGCAGAATTAAGTTTTCAAAATTTAGATTAGGATCATTCTGATGAGGTGATTCCGTGACTGTTATTAGGTGTTCATTGATTAAGTATAAATAGGGGGAACAGGGGTTCTAATGCCCCCCCCCTCCCGTTAGTTGATATAAATGGGATTTTAATGCAGAATTAAGTTTTCGTTCAAAATTTAGATTAGGATCATTCTGATGAGGCGATTCCGTGACTGTTATTAGGTGTTCATTGAATAAGTATAAATAGGGGGAACAGGGGTTCTAATCCCCCCCCCCGTTAGTTGATATAAATGGGATTTTCATGCAGAATTAAGTTTTCGTTCAAAATTTAGATTAGGATCATTCTGATGAGGCGATTCCGTGACTGTTATTAGGTGTTCATTGAATAAGTATAAATAGGGGGAACAGGGGCTCTAATGCCCCCCCCCCGTTAGTTGATATAAATGGGATTTTCATGCAGAATTAATTTTCGTTCAAAATTTAGATTAGGATCATTCTGATGAGGCGATTCCGTGACTGTTATTAGGTGTTCATTGAATAAGTATAAATAAGGGGAACAGGGGTTCTAATGTCCCCCCCCCCTTAATTTATACAAATGGGTATTTCGTTCAGATTTCGTTTTCAGATTTCGTTCAAATCTCTGAATAGTTTTGGAAGTTTAATGGTTAAGTATAAAAGAGGGGGATAACTCTTTTTAAATTATATAAATGCTAAATGGGTTTTTATTAAGAATTATCTAATTTGCTCTGAATTTTGGATATAGATTTTTTATATGATAAAGCATGTCTTTGATAGTATAGGAGGTTCAATGATTAAGTATAAAAAAAGAGAAAAGGGGAGAGCTGTTTCCCCTTCTTAATTTTTTTTTCGAACGGAATTAACCCTTGAAAATATAAAGCTTTAATGTGCAATTAGTATTTGTAGCCTGTGAGCTCAATGCCTTCAGTTTAACTGGGCAGTATTCTTTTTTATTTTTTAGTTTGAAATCACAAAGCAGCCGTTACTTTGAAACAGGATGGTGGATCAAGATGTCCAACGAATTTGATCGTGATTTTAATAAACCTTTAAGGGAAGACAAGACGGGGTGCAATCCTATAGAAAATATGACAGTTTTAAAAATCATTTCCTCGGAAACAACCCGACCGATTTATGTGAAATTTGAAATCTATATTCACTGAAATGCGCTCATGATTTATGCAGACATTTTTTTCTGCGACTAAAACTTTTCATTTCAGAGCAATGCCAATTTTTTTTTCTCTAGCTAAATAAAGTTTTTATAAACTGTTTGCCGTATATGATCTTATATTTATGCTTTACCACCAAAAATATTATCAAAATTGTTCGAGTATTTTATGAGATAATGGGATTTTTACTTGAAAATTACGATTTTTCAAGAAAGAAAAAAAAAATAGGCCTAACTTAGGCAAACTTCCAGATTAACATCTCTTAGACAAACTTTATTCGGTTACCACCACTTTTTTATGGTAAAGTCTTTTACTTGTACTTTAGCAACATATGCTTGTGCAGGCTAGAAAATTTATTTTTTAAATATAGTGGTCGAGTAGAATTTAAAACTAGAAATAAGTATAAAATATTAACGTAAAATTAATGTGAATGGGCATGGCGTCCCAGTCGATGTATACCCTTGAATTTTTAGAATTATTTCTAATGATCAGAAAAAAAAAAACTGGCATACCGATGGATTCAGGGAGGTTCAAAAAACTTTTTAAGTCATTAAAACTTCTTTTTTTTTTTCAAAAAATCCCACTCATGTCTTTCCTTAACATACGTTCAATCACTTCCAAATTGGTTTATAAATATGAGCAGTGGCACAAAAATGATTAGATATGAGAGAGAGAGGCATACTATATGGGTAGATCTATGAGTTTTTGTAGTGTAAGTTACATTACAGATAACTAAGCTATAAATGTTATCCACCGTTATTTTCGGATGATTTGCTTGACCTTATTCAATTAATGAGCTATATCTGATAAAATAAGTCACATTTATCCGTTGGGTCAATCCATTTCAAGTGGTCCAGAAAATATTTTTTTGGTCGCTCGACCATTTTTAAAAAATCTGAAATTTTTTGTACAGCAACCCTAACATGACGGAAGTTCAAAATGACAGTTATTTTAACTTTACTATTTTTTGTTTGTGCATGGCAGCAATCTTTGTTTCATCGTGTTCAGCGATTTTCTCAGATACTAGGATACACAAAATTGTAAATATCTCGTCTTTTATTTTCCCAATTGAAATGGGGTTTGCAGCATTTTGTTCAGAATAAAATAGGCTAAATGTATGGTGGTAGAATAATTTTGGAAAATAAAATTTTACAGGTGAAATTTTAGCACAAAATTTAAGATATTTTCCAAAATTTATCCGTTTGCAAGAGGAAATTTTTCATGCAAGGAAAACTGTCACAGTTACACAATTTTTTCTACTAATAGGTCAAAAGTATGTGTACTCATATACCAAGTCCCAGATCTGGGAATTGATTTCTCTTTGCAAAAAAAAATTCCGAAATTCGTCAAAAATTTCAAAAATCGCACTTTTCAGGCTTTGATATCTCTGGTGGGGCACGAGATAAAAATCTGAAATTCTGGCCTTTGATAGTATTGTGTAGTAATGTTATGTACAAAAAATTTCAAGATGGATTTGACTACAAGCTGAGATATGACATGGACAATATGTGAAAACAATATTGTCAAACTATTGTAACCTACTATGTAATTGTCCCACATAAATGTCAATGTCACACAATTTTTTCTACAAATAGGTCAAAAGTGCGTGTAATCATACACCAAGTCCCAGATCTGGGAGTTGATTTCTCTTTGCGAAAAAAATTCCGAAATTCATCAAAAATTTCAAAAATCACACTTTTTAGGTTTTGATATCTCTGGTGGAGCACGATATAAAAATCTGAAATTCTGGCCTTTGATAGTATTGTGTAGTAGTGTTATGTACAAAAAATTTCAAGAAGGAGATTTGACTACAAGCTGAGATATGACATGGACAATATGTGAAAACAATACTGCCGAACTATTGTAACCTGCTATGTAATTGTTCATACCTCCAAAATTTTAAATTAATTATTTATGGTACAAAGTTAAATGCTAATTACAAATATCTTCTTCAAATGCGTCTATGTGATTTAAACAATTCAGAATGTATGCTAAGCTAATACACTATTTGTCCAGAGGAACAAACCTACTAGAAATGCTATTGCAACAATTTTACTCGGTAACACATTTCAGGAAAACTAAATTTCAGACAATGGGTTGCAACTGATCGAGTTGACATGGTTTCAGTTATTAAACCTAGAGAATTTCATTCAAATTATCAATGGATGACAAGACTTGGGTGGCTTTAAATAAAATTTTGAGAAAGAGCAGCCTGATGGACTGAGAACAGTAATTGGTCGAACTCATAACATCTCTCGTAAATAGTGTTAAGCTCTTTGTTGAGCATATATAGTATCTTTGTAAATTAAACATTTATTATTAAACTGTTTTCAAGAAACGATATTTTCTGTGTAAATATTGTAATAAATGAGACTAATCTCATTTCTCCTAATGTACTCA
The DNA here is from genome assembly GCA_964019185.1 of Maratus speculifer. Classification (NCBI taxonomy): domain Eukaryota; kingdom Metazoa; phylum Arthropoda; class Arachnida; order Araneae; family Salticidae; genus Maratus; species Maratus speculifer. The sequence continues at coordinate 253,623,752 of OZ025298.1, forward strand.
TAATAGCATTTCTTAACATTTTTTAATCACCGTATCTCAGTTTATAGTCAAATCTCCTTCTTGAAATTTTTTGTACATAACACTACTACACAATACTATCAAAGGTCAGAATTTCAGATTTTTATCTCGTGCTCCACCAGAGATATCAAAGCCTAAAAAGTGCGATTTTTGAAATTTTTGACGAATTTCGGAATTTTTTTCGCAAAGAGAAATCAACTCCCAGATCTGGGACTTGGTGCATGAGTACACGCACTTTTGACCTATTTTTAGAAAAAAATGTCTAAGGTTGATAGTCTTGTTGAACTATTACATAGTAGGTTACAATAGTTTGGCAGTATTGTTTTCACATATTGTACATGTCATATCTCCGCTTGTAGTCAAATCTCCTTCTTGAAATTTTTTGTACATAACATTACTACACAATACCATCAAAGGCCAGAATTGCAGATTTTTATCTCGCGCCCCACCAGAGATATCAAAGCCTACAAAGTGCGATTTTTGAAAATTTTGAGGAATTTCGGAATTTTTTTTGCAAAGAGAAATCAGCTCCCAGATCTGGGACTTGGTGTATAAGTACACGCACTTTTGACCTATTAGTAGAAAAAATTGTGTAAGTGTGACAGTTTTACTTGCATGAAAAATTTCCTCTTGCAAACGGATAGATTTTGGAAAAAATCTTAAATTTAGTGCTAAAATTTCACCTGTAAAATTTTATTTTCACAATTATTTTACCAACATACATTTAGCCTATTTTGTTCTGAACAAAATGCTGCAAACACCACTTCAATTGGGAAAATAAAAGACGAGATATTTATAATTTTGTGTATCCTAGTATCTGAGAAAATCGCTGAACACGATGAAACAAAGATGGCCGCCATGCGCAAAAAAAAAAAAAAAAAAAAAAAAAAAATTGAAATTAAAATAACGGTCATTTTGCACTTCCATCATGTTAGAGTTGTTGTACAAAAAATTTCAGATTTTTTAAAAATGGTCGAGCGACCAGTGCTGGATCACTTGAAATGGATTGACCCCGTTCTAAAATACTGGTAGCTAAAAATCGTAGTTTGTAACTTTGCTCATGGATCATGGGTATACCCATATATAGATGAAAAGGATAAAAATTAAAATTCTTAAATTGGGGCGGGGAATAAAATTAAATTTCAAAAAATTTAAATTAAAATCCTTAAGATTTAAAAGATTTTCTTAAAACAACATCATTATTTTTTTAATGGTATTTTAAGTAGATCTTTTAGTTTTTATTGTTTCACACCAGTTTCAATTTATTTTCTTCGAAATCCATAAGTTCTTTTTTCTAATTTAATCTTATATTCTAAGATCTGTTTTATCACTTGTGACTTTGTTTCCCAGCATAACATTTATTATGTTCATCGTTAAAATCAGAGAATAACTTCATAGAAACAGTTGGCTGTTACTTATTTCACATATAAAATAATCGAAAAAAATTCTACCACAATTATGGTGCCACTGTGGTATTTAGGAAAAAAACTTAAGTGATTTTATAAACATACCACTGCTTCTAAAAGGGTTAAACCGACGAAAATAACCATTTGTATTGGTCGTATTCTGTAGGCCAGATTTCAACGGGAATTTATTCACTCAACTTAGCTTACGATATTCTTGAAGTTTTAGCTCCATTTTCTAATGCAGGGGCACATTCTTATCTCGGATTCTATGAATACAATTTCAATTGGGTTTTGCTCATTCAACTTGTTTTTCGATTGTCTTACAGTTTTTAATTCTACTTTCTACCCACTTGGGGATATTTTTATCTGAGGTTTCATGGGCTGATTTTTGCGATTTTTTTTTCTTTCTACTCATCTTATGATTCTTTTAAGATTTCCCAGCGTGTGCGCAGCACGCCTGCTGTACGTAGCCGTACGCACGGGAACCCATGCTGGAGATTAATTTTTAAAGAGAAATTGGAGAGAAGATTTTTAGTGGTTAAAAATACCTGTATAGCATCGTCGGTCTGCGCTGCCGATTACAGTGGGTCTTCACCTGGACATAAATTTGCCTGGATGCCTTTGCACTGTTGAATTATCCTATGCATTGGACCACATTTACGCTACTCAGAAGTGTATATTCAGAACTCTTTTATTGGATCATTGATTGGATCATTGCGAATTTGGTTGGGAAATGGGGTAGTTAAGACAAGAGAAATTAAAATATTCATTAGTCATCACACTACTAAAATATTGAGCATTACAATGATTTTATAGATTAAGCATTATATATTCGTTCGTCATTCATAGTCGTTTGTTAATTCTTGTACTCCGAATCTCTCAGCTTGACGATATGTGTTTTTCTAACAGCTTAAATACAGCTTCACTTTACATTATGTTATATATCGCGATATACGTCTTATCCTGTAAGGTCTATTACAATTTTGCCATCTCTGAATTCCGGAAGAGAAAATACAATCATAAATGTAACAAATTATTTGCACGCAGAGCACGATGTTTAACCACAATAAAAAAAAAAAAAAAAAAAAAAAAAAAAAAAAATGAAGCATGAAAACCGTGGACTTTTAAAGCTGAATTGTTTGAATAAAATTAAAAGGATGTCAATTTCATAGCCTTTTTAGGTGCGTTCGTAATTATGTAAACACATAGCACTTACAGTTATCGTTCAGTCCGTCCGTCTATTCGCATTTAACAAAACAAAAACTAACCAACCGAAACGTTTGAAATGAATTTAAAATACATAATTATTACATAATTTTGTCGAGTTATTTCAATTTTTCTGAAAATCGGACACATAGTTCAATTACAGGGACAGTCAAAAGTATTCAATTACATTACGGTCAATGGGGAAAAAAAGTTTCAAAAGCATTTTAATTGTTTAAAATTTTAAATAGATAATTATTACATAATTTTGTCGAGTCATTTCAAATTTTATGAAAATTGGATACATAGATCAATTTAGGAACAATCAAAAGTATTCCATTACATTACGGTCAATGGGGGAAAACTTTCAAATGCATTTTAATAGTTTGAAATTTAAAATATATAATGATGAAATACTGTATACTATTCCATCACGATATGAATATTTTAGGTGCTTTCGTAATTATATAAATACGTAGCACCTGTAATCGTCGTTCAGTCTGTCCGTCTGTCTGCCCACATATAACAGAGCAACAACTAACTACCCAAATCGTTTGAAATTTAAAATATATAATTCTTGCATAATTCTGTCAAGTCATTTCAAATTTTATGAAAATCGGATGTATAGTTTCAATACAGAGACAATCCAAAGTACGGTAAATAGGAAAAATTAGTTTCGGTAAATAGAAAAATTGTACATTTAAAAGATGTTACACTATTTCGAATATAATAAAATTGACATGAATGTAATGTGTATACAGGGTGTCCCTAAACTCATGGCATATACGCTAGGGGGTGATAGAACACACCAAGACGAGTAATAGTAAATAGGAAACCAAGGGTCCCAAACGTTTTCCAAAGGAGATAGCCGCCATTAAAGTTTGGGATTCAAAATTTCAAATACACATAAAAAAAAGAAAAATTGGTCGATTGATTTGCGATTTTCCCTAAAGCTGTTTTTCATGTTGGTATTTTCTTGAAAATAAAATTATAAAGATTAATTTCGAAAAATGCCGATAGAGGGCGCTTTTGACTTTGAAGTAATGAAAAATTATTTTTTGCTGTGATTTTTTGCATCTCATTAAATGGTTTCGTAACCTTAGACTTAAACTTACATTTTGAAATCAAAATTTGAATAGTTGGGAGTGGTTAAGTAGCTCAAATTTAAATGTGTTCAGAGGGTTAAAATTTTAAATGATTATAAAAAAGAGAAAAATTAGTCGATTGATTTGCGGTTTTCACTAAAAATATTCTTTATGTCGGTATTCTAATAAAAATGAATTATAAAGATAAATTTCGAAAAATGCCGATAGAGGGCGCTTTAGACTTTGGAGTAACGAACAACTTTTTTTCCGTTATTTTTTGCATCTGATTAAATGTTTTCGTAAACTTAAATTTTGAGCTGAAAATATGAATAGTTGGGAGTCGTTAAGTAGCACAAAATGAACTGTGTTCAGATGGTTCAAATTTCAAATGATTATAAAAAACGAAAAATCAATCGATTCGTTTGCGGTTTAAAATAAAACGATTCTTTAAGACAGTATCTTCTTGAAAATAAATTTTAAAGATAAATTTCAAAAAGTTCGTTAGAGGGCGCTTTAAACTTCAGAGTAACCAGCAACTAATTTTAACCGTTATTTTTTGTATCTAATTAAACGCTTTCCAAAAATTATTAAATGTTTTCGAAATATTAGATTTAAAATTAAATTTTGAACTCAAATTCTGAATGGTTGGGAGGGGTTAAGAAGCGCAAAGTGAAGTGTGCTCAGGAGTTGAAATTTAACCCTCCCCCCCCCCCCTCGAACACAGTTCACTTTTGCGCTACTTAAACACTCGCATCGATTCAGAATTTGATATCATAATTTAAATTTAAGCATTTGAAAGCATTTAATGAGATTAAAAAAAAGAAAAAAAAAAAAAAAAAGGTTAAAAATAGTTGTACATTCCAATGCCTAAGGCGCCTTCTATCGGCATTTTGTGAAATTTATCTTTAAAATTTATTTTCAAGAAAACACTGATTTAAAGAGTAGTTTTAGCAAAAACCTCAAACGAATCGACTAATTTTTCCGTTTTTTATAATCGTTTGAAATTTAAACCCTCTGAACACAGTTCAGTTTGTGCTACTTAACCACTCCCAACTATTCAGATTTTGAGTTCAAAATGTAAGTTTAAGTCTAAGCTTACGAAACCCTTTAATGAGATGCAAAAAATCACAGCAAAAAATAGTTTTTCATTACTTCAAAGTCTAAAGCGCCCTCTATCGGCATTTTTCGAAATTAATCTTTATAATTTATTTTCAAGAAAATACCAACATAAAGACTAGTTTTAGTGAAAACCGCAAATCAATCGAACAATTTTTCCGTTTTTTATGTGTATTTGAAATTTTGGACCCCAAACTTTAATGGCGGCTATCTCCTTTGGAAAACGTTTGGGACCCTTGGTTTCCTATTTACTATTATTTGTCTTGATGTGTTCTATCACCCCCTAGGGCATATACCATGAGTTTAGGGACACCCTGTATATTAAAATATACATTCTGTATAATTTGCGATCCAATGTACAAAGAATATTTATTATTTAAATTTACAGGGCTACAAAAAAGTATTCCTTTACATTATGGTATAGAGAGAACATTTTTTGGTGTGCGTTTTAATTGTGTTAAACTATTTAACATTTTTGAAATTGCTATACGTTGCTGAGGGATACTACAAGTTACTTCCTGTATAAAAGAAAACAAATAATATTTACAAGGATACTAAAAAGATTTCGGAAACTATATTGTATCCGAAATACTGTATACCAGGGCTGTCCAACCTTTCAGTAAGCAGGGGCGCATTTCTATTCTTGGTACTGAATGAAGGGCGCCATTTTTAATATGACTGAAAACATGCGGTAGTATTATTGCACAGCATTAGTATACATCCACATCTTAACGGTGTGGGAATGAATCTTGAGGTAGTAGACAAAAGGCACCTACGGTTCTGAAGTTACATATTTTAAATTTGAAATTATACATTTCTCTACGTAAGGTCTATCTCAATAAATAAATAAATAAAAAATGTTTGCTGGGTTAGGTATCAAAAAGTTTAAACATGTCTATAATAAAAACAATAACAAAAAAATAAAAATGAATAAATATGGAGATCAAAGGTATTGCTAAGTTTCTTTTGGGATTGTAAAATACGTCTCAACTTATTTGAAGGCGTGAATTTAATTTTGTAAAATGTACAAAAAAAAAAAAAAAAAAAAAAAAAAAAAAAGCATGATAGTGACTAATTCATACAGCAGTTTCCAGAGAGAGATAGTCTGGAAGTGCTTTAATAGATGGAAATCATTTTACATTGTTTTATAAATTTTTCTAAGCAAATTGAAAAGAAAAGTCCTAAAATTTCAAAAATCAAGAAAGAAAAATTAAAGTCCTTTATCCCTCATACAAAACAACCAGGCCAGTGTGATAACAGCAAGATTAAAAAAAAAAAAAGACTACAATTTCATGTACAAGAACATGTGCATTCAAAGAGGTAGGCAGGAGGAAGTGAAAAAGATTTAGTTTTCTGTTACTTCTGAAATATTAAAAATTGCTATTTCCAATTATTATCAAATTTAACCATCTTAATTACACTATATAAACAATAACTTGAGATCGTGAAAATATGCATGATTAAATTTTCAAAGTATGTTTCTGGTTTTTAATATATTTTCGCAGGTTTTGAAAATGCCTCGCATGGAAATAAGAAAGATTTTTTATATTGAATTTCTTTTTAATAGAATTTTACTTCTAAAATGTATAATAACAGGAAACCTTCAAATGGGCGCCAAAAAAATCTCCAAAGGGCGCCGCGTTGGACAGCCCTGCTGTATACTATTACACCAAGATCTGTATATTTTTAGGTGCGTTCGTAATTAATATAAGCACTATAATCGTCGTTCAGTCTGTCCGTCTGCCTGCTTACATATAACAGAGCAAAAACTAACTAGCCAAATCGTTTGAGATTTAAAATATATAATTTTTGCATAATTTTATCATTTCACATTTTAGGAAAATCGGATGTATAATTTTATTACAGGGATAACCAAAAGTATTCCATTACATAACGATTAACAGGAAAAAATCGTTCAGTACATTTTAATGAAGTTACACTCGGTCGAACATAATAGAGTTGACATGAATCTATGAAGTATATACTAAAATATACATTTTGAACAATCTCTGATTCATAGTATACTCATTATTAATTTACAAATTCACACAAATGTATCCGACTACATAATGGTATATGGGAAACATTGCTTGGGAGTGTTTTTCTTTATATTAAACTATTTCACATTTTATGAAATTGATATACGTGACTGAAGTTTAATACAAGCTCCTTTTTGTACAATAGAAAGTAGATAGTATTTACAGGAACGCACAAAAGATTTCGACCACTATACTGTATCCGAAGTACTATCTACTATAACAGCAAGATCTGGATATTTTTAAAACTTCTATATTGTACGAACGCACCTCATTTGCCGAGCTTTACGTAAAATTTCCAACTTGTTTACTTTATAGATCATTCGTAGAGATTCACTTTGAGAGATTCGATTTTTTTTTTTTAATATTAAATGAGAATTTAATCATTCGAGGGTCATTTAGAAATATCTACAGTCAGAGAGTTTCATTTTGAGAGATTCGATTATTTATCAAATTTTGATATGAATAGCGATTTTAATCATTCGCGGGTCATTTTTAAATATCAATGGTCGGATTAGCTAACATACAAATGAAAACTGTTCTTTTGATACCAGAAATGGATTCCAAGTCGCCAACAGCCCTTTTGATTTATAAACAGAGGCTAGACAGTTATAAAGCTCTATCAGCGATTGACAATTATGGACTTTCCATTTCGCCCATCATTATCGAATTTTATCAAAATATTCACACAAACAAAAGAAAAAGTCAAAAATTCTTATTTATTGTCAAAATATCTGAAATAATTTTGGTTTAAAGCTCCTCTCAGTTTGGCGCCCCCTATTTAGTAATTGAGCGCCTCAATTCAGGTGCAAAATTAACTTAGGTACCAAGTGTCTTCAAACATCCTTAGAAACATTTACAGAAGCTTTTCCTTTCTTCATTGGCTATAACAAAATATTTTACTCAAGAAAATATTCACAAACAAATACACACGGACAAAACAGCAATTTTTATTTATTGTCAAAATATATGAGATAATTTCAGTTTAAAACTCTTTCGGTTTGGCGCCCCCCTCAACCCCCTCTTAGCTACGCTACTGATAAAAAAAAAATTAATACGTGATTAGTTGTAATACTGTTTAGAATGAGTTGCAGATACATTACTTCATTTTGTTCCAAAAGCATTGTTGGTTACACAAAGCAAAACTATTTTTAAAAGGATGATTTCTTTTGCCTTTGTATCTTTTCAGCTTCTTTTGCGCTGAGTGAGGAGAAGGGGGATTTTTCAATGTGGAAATATTTCTATATTTATGTTGCAAGAACATCCTATTTCTACATTTTATAATTCTACAAAATACTAAGAAAACAATTTAAAAATAAAAGATTTGAGTGGGGTTATAGATAATGCACAAAAAACTCCTGTAAATTCAAATTTAATTAATCCTTCTAAAGTCCTTCAAAAATATACTTAATGATTATGTAAATCTTTTAATTTAGTTTAAACAATTTGCGTAAAATGCTTTAGAATGTAAAATTTTCATGAATTCATAATTCGGTAGATAAAAGATTAATTTTAATCACCGACATTTTTAGGCATTTTGTCGAATATTTAACAATATACTTGTCAAATTTTTCTGGAACTTCAGAATTAGGAAGAATATATTTGACTTCATATTTATCAACAGAGGTTTGATCAGAGGGATAGAAATACGCTATAAAATGAAATGCGCGAAATGATCTATTAAACAATATGTGTATTCCTTTGTGTAAAAATAGCATGTATATACAAGGAGATATATCGATTAAAAAATAAAGTTTTTTTGCATATTTTTTGTTCATATTATACAGGGTTTTCTTCCAAATTTAACTTCAGTTTTCGAAAAATTGACGTAGTAGAAATAATTCAGTGCAATTGGAATGCAAGTATATTAAACCTTTGATGGAATATCAGCAGTTATATGAAATATTTTTTTTATCTGAGCATGCGCTCACGGTCAAAATTATCTTTTTTATGATGTAATAGTCAATTCCATGGAGCAACTCATAAAAAAGCCAATTAAAAATCGCGAAAATTCATTAAGATATCGGCAAAAGAGTAAGCTGATTTTTAGTTGCTCTCTAAAAATTGCTGAATGATAACGGATTTTCGGCAAATTGGTATTTCTATTAACTTGCTTACACCAAAGGAGTTTATATTTAATGACTGTTAACGAATAGATTTAGAAGAAATGATTTGATTTTGGTGTTTCTTTTTAGCACTTTCTAACAAAGTTGAAAAGTGTTTATGCAATCGGTTTGCCTGTCTGTCTGTCTGACTGTCCGCGCTCTAACTCTCGTAAATTTACTCGGATTGATAAAGCTTATTTAGGGTTACCAAAGGATGTTTGGTATTGCATATGGAGTATGTGCGATTAATGGTTCATTTACTGGGACACTCAAAAGTATTTGATTACATAATGATATATGGAAAAAAATCGTTTAGAGAATATTTTTAATGGCATATTTTAATGACTATTTCAAATGCATCGAAACTGATATAAATCACTGGATTTCACTACGATCACGTTGAAACAGAGCATTCATAGAATTTTTTATTAATTTACAATGACACACAAAAGAAATCGGTTAAAGTACTGTTTTTGCGTGATAATTGCTGGAAAGTACGTTTTAAAATTCGGTATGCGCTTTTAAATTTAGTTAGTTTTTTTCTTTTTTTCTTTTTTGCATATTATTCTTTATGTATACATTCTATGCCTCATATACAGGGCTGCACAAAAGTACTCGCATATCAATCTCTTTATTAAAGTAAATTGCTGAAGGGGAATTTTCTGAAATATATGTATCTTTTAAATGAACTAAATTTTGGAATGCATGTTGTTAATAGATACAAATCTCTATATCATATACAGGGCTGCTAAAAAATTCGAATAATTTTCCGATTGCAGATGGGAACAGCTGAAATTGAAATGCGTTGTACATTCCATATGGTGAAATGAGACGCAATATTTTAATTTTTTAAACGGTGCAGTTTTCTTACATTATTCTGAAAGTGTTGGAAATGTACTTCATAATCCATGCTTGACGCATGATTTTTTCTTTTTTTTTCTTAAAATAAGCTCTTTCTGGTAAATTTCCAAGGAAAACTAAAATATCAATAAAAAATAATATTTAGAACGTCAATTTCTGGAAAACCATTACCATTTAGATGTAATATAACTTAAAATGTGAAACATTTTCTTTTTACAGGCACAACTTTTGATGATCCGATCCGGACTGTACCTTTGGAATGATTTAACGAAGTTAAATGTGACTAGGACAGTAAACTTTTTTGTTTTGCTGAAGTCTAGACAGCTATTCGTTACTTTTTTTGGTTTATTAATGAATGCAATGTTTTTAATTGACTTTTTCTTTTGTGGCTTTTTTTTTTCTTGACAAATTCTTGTTGATTGTTTTTAAAATACTCTAAACTGATGAAGGGAAACAATAATGCATTTAAAAAGGAACCTAATTAACCGATCAAGTTTAAATAAATGTAACTTTTGTAGTTCAGTTGAAATTATTCTTTTATTTCCAAAGACAATCAAAAGAATTTTTATTGGGTGCTTCAAAAATATTTATGTGCAAATTGATTTGTTCTCGTGTCTTTTAAATATTTAGTGTATATTATTCAAAAAATTAATGAAATGTTTGTTAGAATTAAAATTTTAAAATTTTACATACTTTAGCCAAAAAAAAAAAAAAAAAAAAAAAAAAAAAGATGTTTTCAAAAAAAAAAATTTTTTTTCTTTTTTTTTTTACGAGAACAAGGTATTGGATTCGTGAAAATTTTCGAAATGCGATTTTCGATGGATTTACACGTTTTAGAGGTCAAAGAACTCGAGCAACATATTTTTACAAAATGTCTGTCTGTCTCTGTGAGTCTGTGAATATGTCTGTATAAATTTTGTGGGCGCTCTATCTCACGAACTAACGCACAGAATTTTACAAAACTTTAGACTCTGTGAGATCTTGATATAAACTAGATCTGATTATAGTTCTTGGTGTGTATCGGTCAACAGATGGCGCTGCGATGCTTCATTATTCACAATTTCCACAATATCCATATCTTAAGAGCTAATGCATGGATTTTCATAAAATTGTAGATTTAATTAGTATTTGATATAACATGGCGCTGATTATTTTTTAATACAAATCGCTCAACAGATGGAGCTGCCATGGTGCATTATTCGTGATTATTGCAATAGTTCTACCTCAAGAACTAACGCACGGAATTTCACAAAACTTTAGATTCTATGAGACTTTGATATGAACTAGATCTGATTAATTTTTAGTGTATATCGCTCAACAGATGACGCTGTTATGCTGCATTAATTACAATTTCCACAATAACTATAGCTCAAGACTAGTGCATGGATTTTTGTAAAACTTTATATTTAGTTAATACTTGATATAACAAGGCGCTGATGACGATTTGATACAAATCGCTCAATAGGTGCTGCTGCCATGTTAGATTATTCCTGATTGCCGCAATAGCTTTATCTCAAGAACTAATGTACGAAATTTTCTAAAACTTCAGATTCAGTTAGTCCTTGATACAGATTAGTGTTTTTTTTTTAATCGCCTGACAGATGGCGCTGCTATACTGTTTTTTACGATGTCGCAATAAATGTATCTCAAGAACTAATGCATGGATTTTCATCTAACTTCAGATTCTGTAAGTACTTGATAAAAAATTGAACCCGATTAGTTTTTAGTGTGCATCACCCAACATATGGCACTGTTACGCAGATTTTTTTTAAAGATTTTGCAATAGTTCTATCTCAAAAACTAATGCATGGATTGCCACATCTGACTAATTTTTATTTTATTTTAAAAATTTGTTGTTAGAAATCTGACAAATTTTCATTATAACTTATTTATTGGTATTCAAAGTATCAGGAAAACAATTAAAGGATATATATTATTATTTTAACACAATCTAACTGATTGGTAAAGTTATCATACGAATTGAATATTTCCAACTGAGCGAAAAATTGCCCAGGCCGGGAATCGAACCCGGATACTTGGCTTACAAGACTAATGCTTTACCTGTTAAGTTAACCGGGCGATAACCAGCAGGGATTTTTTGCTCAGATAACCTTATTGGTCATAACATATGGTCTGCTCGGCAGAATAAGCCGCAGGTAATGGAACTCCATAGAACGATGATATGCCAAGTATCCGGGTTCGATTCCTGGCCTGGGCAATTTTTCGCTCAGTTGGAAATATTCAAATCGAATTGAAGGAGATATTTTCAAATACGAGTTAAGTTTTAATTTTAATTTGCACTATTAAATTGTACAGTGTAAAATAAAGTTCTAAAAAAGCTTTGCAATATTCAAGTTGCTTATATGGATTTTTGCAATACAGGCGTAACTTCAACAAGGTCTGTGACCAAGGCCCTTAGTTCGAGGTCAATTCTAGAGAATTAGATTAGAAGAAAAATCTATCTAATACAGATTTTATTATTATTGTTTATTATTATTATTATTATTATTTTGAGGGTGTGAGTGGGGGTGGGTGGGGAGAGGATATTTTATTATTAAAAAATAATTAAAATTAAGTACAATAACTCAAACTAATAATTTTATTTTATATATTATTTAGTCACTTTCTTAAATATTACCATCAACTAAAGATGTTGATATGAAAATTATATATTAAGGGACAATTATTCTACACAAGTTTGTAAAATGCCTTAAATTTTAAGAGCTAAAAATTAGATTTTATAATACAGCCATAAATTCAATCTACAATTGTTTTGTTTTGTATTTTGCTTTTTCTCTTTTACACATAAAACTAACTCCCTATGCAGCAAAAAATGATCAACTCAAGACTCACAAAAATAAGTTTTTAAATTCTATTGAATAACAAGTAACATACCAAATCATTTAAGCAATTGAAGAATATTATGCATGACAGGAGCTATAGTTTAAGGAGCTTCGAAAGAACTTGGTTTGCAGTTAGATCTCACTTCTTTTATTAGCAAAACCTTTAACGAACTTGGCATTCTTTCACATTCATGTTTTTGATAGGATATCATTGTTTTTTGTCAGATCACTTCTTTTATTAGCGAAACCTTTAATGAACTTGACATTTTTTCACATTCATGTTTTTGATAGGATATCATTTTTTTTTTTTTTTTTTTTTTTGTCAAATAAATAGGTATTTGTTTCTTTTTTTTAAATAAATAGGCTTAATATTAAATTAGGTTTATTTAATATTAATTAATCTTACAGCTTTTTCCTGCGTTTATTTACTGTTTTTTTCAGTCAAATTGAAAAATTTTAACATTAGGACTGCTTATGTTCCTTTAAATTCCACTAATAAGGATGTTTCTTTTATGTGATTGGGTACTACTTGATTATCTCGTCGACCAAAAAAGTTTGTCGCCAACTTGGTGATATATCGCCAAATTGACGACAAAAATTACCCACGAAAAGTGATGCTAACTTGGCGCTATTTCTGGTATTTCGCCAAATTCTCATAGACTCCCATTGTAATCTGGCAATTTATCCAATACTTTTGTTAGAGCAAGGATTGTCGCCATCATTTTAACATCTTTTTTTAAAAAATCAGTTCGCTAACTTACCAATATTGCTTAAATATTGCTATTTAGAAAGTTTTTAGAACGTTTTTCGCGCATTTTTACCCCTTTTAAATTTTGTATTTGTTAACAAATGTTCTTAGTGATCATTTATATCTTATAAGCAATGAACATGTCAAATTTGATGTTTCTAGGCCCATACAGACATCACATTTTTAGAATTTTTTTTTACTCTTTTAACCCCTTTGGATTAGTGGCATCGACATAAGATATAGCCTATATTGGAGCAAGAACTGTCACCATCATTTTGATATCATTACTTTTTAAGATCGATTTGTTGTTTGCTGAGATTGCTTAAAAATCCCAATTTAGAACGCTTTTCGTGCATTTTCACCTTTTTTGAATTCCGTATTTTTTAGCAAATGCCCTCAGAGATAATTTATATCTTATAAATAATTAACATGCCAAATTTTATATTTCTAGGTCTTTCAGTAATACAAAAGTGGCATTTTTAGAATGTTTTTTGCTTCTTCACCCTCTATGGTTGATGGTATACACATAAAATATAGCCTATATTTGAACCGGGGTGAGTACCATCCGTTTGGTGCCATTAATTTTGAAATCGGTTCATAGTTTCAGGGATTAGCACCGATACTCGCTAAAAGTGACGCCAACTTGGCATTATTTCTAATATTTTGCGAAATTCCCATAAACTCTAAAATGCCAAACTTTATAATTCCAGTCCCTTAACATACAGACATCGCATTTTTAGATCTTTTTTCTCTTTTACTCCCTTTGGGTTGGTGGCATCGACATAAGATATAGCCTATGTTGGAGCAAGGACTGTCATCATCATTTTGATATCATTACTTTTAAGATCGGTTTGTTGTTTGCTGAGATTGTTTTAAAATCGCAATTTAGAACGTTTTCAGAATGCTCTTCGCGGATTTCCACCCCTTTTAACTTTGGTATTTTTTAGAAAATGCCATTAGTGAACATTTATATCTTATAAATAATTAACATGCCAAATTTTGTGCTTCTAGGCCCTTCAGTAAAACAAAAATCAAATTTTATAATGTTTTTCACTTCTGAACTTTCTTTTGGTTAGTGGCACAGACATAAGATATAGTCTATGTTTGAACCGGGCCGAATACCATCATTTTGGTACCATTACTTTTGAAATCGGTTTGGTAGTTTAAGAGATTAGCCTCGATACTCGCCAAAACTGACGCCAACTTGGCACTATTTCTGGTATTTTGTGAAATTCTCATAAACTCCCATTATAATCCAATATTTATCTTCTAACCAACCATTAATGTTTAATTAATGATGATTTCTGATTTTTTCCTATTTGTAGATCCAATAACCTACCTCCACACAAAATTTCAACTTCCTAAGTCACGTGGAAGTAGTCAAACATTTCTATGAGTGAGTCAGTGAGTCAGTGGTAAAAACAGTGATTTTCAGACATCAATTTCTCGTAAACGGTAAAAGATTTTTTTAAAAAATTAAAGGATTCGGAAATTAGAAGACGGTCTTACATGACACGAAAAGTTGCAAGTGTGTAGGTTAAATAGAATTTAATTTATTGAGGGGTCGAAAGTGGCCCGAAATGGTTCGGGTAATATAACCCACGGCCGGTGTGTCGCCTTTTACTTTGTGAACTTGGCTGACACACTGCCGTGTGTCTAGATAAGCTCTGTTGAATGTGTGACTCAATCTTGGGGAAACTTGCAGTATGAGATTTTATTTTATTCTTGATATCATTTGGCATTACATGCTTAAAGTTTTACCTCGGGGATTATGTTAGTAACTCGGGACAAGATATTGGCAGTAGGATGCACATAACTAGGTAAAGGCACTTTTAACTAAAAATACCCGTAGTCTTGTTATCAGTTGGATTTGTAGGAATAACCTTTGCTGATCTTTTTTTTAAATTGTTTTAGCACCAAGAATATCTAGAACTGGTGCTTCATCTAAACTGTTATCCATTCTTCCCACAAGATTTTGTAAATCTAAATCAATTAGGATTAGTCCTTCATCCCTGCTTGGATCAGGTCAAATTAAACACAATTCGTTTTGCATATCGACGTACTAAAAAACATATTTAAAAGGATTTTATAGACAGTTTGTCCTTTATATATATAAAGGATAGACTGATAAAAAATTCCTCTCAGAATATGTACCGAAAAATACATTTTTTATTTACCAAAAAACGTTTTAATTATCGAAATAATATATTCTTTCACACAAGAAATAAAAGATTATCGGTTTCCATAATATAATAATTAATATAAAATAAAATAATTGATAATTAATATAAAATAAAATAATAATATATTATCTGATATGTTGTCTGCGATTGCTTTGCACATAGAACTCTGTTATTCTCACTGCTTTCTGATAATTTCTGATGAAACTATATTATTCTCTATCGTAAGTGGGAGTAAATTATATATATCGAAATTTTAATGCAGAAATGCATTCATTGATACAAACAGAACATTCCTATGCCAAAAAAGTCAATTAAAAAAAAATGTCAGTTAAAACCTTATTATTCTCATGTGACGAATTGTTAACGTTGTCATATGACGCTCAGAAAAATAGGATGAAATTTTTCATATAACTTTCTTCTAATCTTTCTTTCATGTACTCAAATATAGTTTTAGCTGAAATTCAACCGATCGTCATGCCCTATTTATTCCAAATTACCCAACACCAGTCGTAAAATGCTTAGAAAAACACCCTGTCACTTGTCTTAGCATTTATTCCCCAGCAAACCCCGTAGCTTCACGTGTCTCTTCCAAGGGTAGACATGTTTCACCTGTTTGTGCTGAGACTAAACGTTGTCGGAAACGTCAACAGGAAAACGTTTTACTTAGAAGAAACTGTTTATTAAATTTACTCTCCTGTGAGTATAAAATTAGCATCGAAAGCAGGAAATTTGAAATACTGAGGGAGATCTTGTTCATATAAATGTTTGGTTATCCTAATTTCTCTATCTCGTATACTTGTGTTTAAAGATCTTATTCAAGTCATGGGCCATACTTATAATAATAGGAAAAAAAAATTCACCAGTGGCAATCTTGTTTGTATAATAGAAACACATAATTTCAGTATTTTTTTCTTTTTAATACTAAAATATTAGTTCAATTCGTTCCAGCTTAGATTTTATATTCAAATAAATGATGCTGGCTCACCACATAAAAAGAAAACTCGCACAGCATATTTGGTGATTAACTAACTAAAATTGCCCAGGTCAGTCCGTCGATCTGAGAACTCTTTTTTCTGCTCACAATTTCACTCCATAAATAATAATGATAAAAAAAAATTAAAGCATTAAACTACTTGATGTAAACTATAAAGCATGCTTCATAATAAGTCATTGAAAAAAGTACGATTAAAAATATTTTGCCATAAAATAATGAAATTTTTTAAACTGCTATCGCCTGAGTGATAACAGATTAAACAAGAAACAACAAAAAAAAATCATGCATCAAGAACAGATTATGAAGCCCTTTCCAACACATTAAAAAAAGTTACAAAACCTCACCGTTTAATAAGCTGAAATATGATGATTAATTGAATCATTTGAAACCGCATAACACATTTCAAAATCCAATTTCAGCAATTCTTATATACATTCGGAAATTATCCGAATTCTTATAGCAGATGTGTATATGATACATAGATTTGTATCTACTACCTACATGCCTGAAAAAAACTAGTTCAATTAGGATCACAGATCACAGTTATAAATTCCTCTTTATCATTTCTGCTAATAAGCAGAATGGTATACATGAATTATTTTGTACAGCACTGTAAATGAAGTACAGAATTTATACACAATGAGTAACATAAGAAAAAAAAAGTTTAATTAAAAAGCGCATGCCGAAATTGAAAATGCACTTCAGCAATTATTGGTCAAAGACATTAGAGCAATATTATAATCTATTTCCTTTGCGCCCCTCTAAATGAACGCCGGATGTTATGAATGCCCTATTTCATCGTAGTCGTTTTGCATTGAACTTCAGTGATTTATATCAATTTCAATACATTTTTAATTGCATAATGTCATAAAAATACACTGGAAACGATTCTCTCAATTCACTATAATGTGACGGAATTCTTTCGAGTGCCCCTGTAAATAAACTATTAACCTTTCCGTGGGCAAAGGCAATTGCGTTTGTGTAGTTCTAAACTCCCACAGGAAATTTGGAAAAATCAGGGTTCGTTGATTTAAATCAGCTTGATTTTAATCATGATTTAAATCACGATTTAAATCAATTGATTTTTTTTTAAAAAATCATTGATTTAAATCAGTTTTTCTTTTAAGTTATTTTTAAATAAATTTAAGATGTAAACAAACATAATAATGTGCTTTAACATAATTCAGTTTTATATAATATATATAATTAAACAACTTTCAGAAAGATAAAGCTTAAGCTTTGTAAAAAAGTAAAATAAATGTAAAGTTTAGAAAAAAAAATGCTCTCAAATTTCATTTGAATCAAATTATAAAATAATCTTGCAACAGTAAAGAAATCTGAGCAGAAATATATTAAATATTTGAATATTTACTCCTTGGTATTTAGAAAAACATCTGCAAGTCAAGGTAAAATAAAATTGTATGACTTTATGTGCTGTACTTTGGTGAGGCATGTTATATTAAGATTTGTGCAAAGTCTGAATCAGTCATTTATTTATTTATTTTAATATAATTGATTTTAGCCCTTTAGAATAGTGGAAGTTATTTTTGTTACAGTTATCGAAAAGGCTGATACTAAAAACTTAAAGAATTAATGATCAACTAGCTTTTTACTGCAATAGATTTATCTGCTTCAGTACAACAAATGTTTTCTGCCTTTGGTTTGGTACTTTGAAAAATTAGAAATCAACCGATAAAAACTGTTAAACCGCTGCCATCGAAATGCTCAAGGCCAGAGGATTCAAATTGTGATGTATTCGCTAATTGACTCACTTCTCACTAGTGTTGGAATTCACACTGGAAAATTTTGAATAGCAATTTACTTTTATTTTATTTGTGTAATATTTATCATCTTATAAAACACTGAACTTACTGATTAACTTATGATTAATTACTTCTTAAATTTACTGATTTGTGATACCCCAATAAAATAAACCAGCCAGATGCAGTAACACTGCAGCATTCCTTCTCTGGCTGAATTTTTATTTAGGGATTCCAAGTTCTCATTAGTAAGTTTAAATAGTTATTGTTTTATAAGATGATAGATATTCCACAAATAAAATAAAACTGCTATTCAAAATTTTCCTGTGTAAATTCCAACACTACGGAGAATTCAGTCAATTATTGATGACATCTCAATTTGTATCCTCTGGCCTTAAGTATTTTGATGACAGCAATTAAACTCATTTTTCTCAGCCAGCACTTAAAAAAAAAGTTAAAAACTTAGTTTGCGTCCAATTTTGTTTAAATTTATGTGTTACAGATATTTTTATTATAATTAAAGTACTGATGCTTGAATTAATTCTTGACATCTGATTTGTAGTTTTTCATGCATTTTGTGTAATCAAGATTTTTTTTTTTCATAGCCTAAAATTTTACCTTGAAATAATATAAATCATTTATGTAAATTGTGTAATATTAATAATAGATAATACTTATAACATGCATGTCTATGTGTGTAAAATTTGTCATTTAAATTAAACAAAAAGTCATAAAATAATAATATTGTGTGGTATTTTTTAAAAAAATCAAAAAAATCTGATTTAAATAAAAAAAATCCGATTTAAATAAAAAAAATCCGATTGTTTTGATTTTTATTAAAAAAATCAAAAAAATCACGAACCCTGGAAACAATTTAAATTAAAATAACGAAAAAAATTTTCATGACCTTTTTTTCCGCCAAAGATAGAAAAGAAAAATTTAATAAAATTTTTCTGGTGCAAATCAAAATTAATCATAGGTGGATTATAATATATCCCAAATTCTCTCAAGGGGCTAAAGCTACACACTTCATACTCAGTACTGAACATGCCATGATAAACATCATTAACATATATCAATTGCATGAAAATCTGAGTATATTTACGTGAGTTAAAGCGTGGATAGACGGACAGACAGAGAGATGCAAGAGCGAAAAAATGAGTACATATGGCATTTGAAAATTATTAACGGAAGAAATAGAAATCATAAATTAAAAAAAAAAAAAAAAAAAAAAAAAAAAAAAAAAAAAAAACTTTTTATTGATTTTTTTTTTTTTTTTACTTTTTTACATTTATTGGAATTGAGGTAATAGACTCCACCACAAAAAATCCCACTAGAAAAAATTTAAAACTAAACTAAACAAACTTATGACATCCATCAGTGGCTTCGGGAAGTGCTTTTTAACCCTTCACTGCACCCTATGCCCCTTCTGGCACATACGTAAAAACACTATAATTCTCATTATATGCCATCAATTTGGCCAGTATTATCGCTGTAACTGATCAAGAACAGTCCAAACAATGGAATAATACTTTATTTTGTCCATGTCACATGATTGTAATCTGTTCATCGGAAAGAAAAAAAAAATCGATTAAACTGTTAAGCAAAATTTATTTTTATTATTTTTACTGAACACTTAAAAATATTAATATAATGAAAGTTGTAGAGTGTTAAGCAAATAAAATTAATTGATTTAAGCCCATTTAATTGCAAAATACAGCGATGCAATATTTTAAAAACCCAATTTGTATGTAGGGTAAAACGTCAAATTTTAGCTGAAGATTTGAAATTTAATTTTTTATACTATTTTTTCCATTATTAGACCGATATATAGATTTCAAATAACTAGTTTGATAAAAATGTAAAAAATCGTGCAGGCAAAAAAATTTGAAGGGCTAAAACGACGTTCTAATATCCGCTTCGGATGCACGTGTTACCGTAATTCCGCAATACCCTTAAAAAATACCATATACCCTTTAAAATACATAATAAATTCATTATATCTTTTCATAAAATTAATTCGTGGATGCTTCAGTTAATGTATCTATATTATAAAGGCCAAACGTATCTGTGCGTAACGCATATGTCATTTTGCAAAAGGCAACACTTTTAAATTTGAAAAGCAATTTCGGTTTTGCAATTGGTACTGCTGCAAATTTTTAAACTTATAAACATCGCACGTTTTTAATTTTTACACCATCGTATGGGAAAAAATGTACTTTTAAATGCAATTTATTTGAAAACTGTATCTCAATTTATTTTTGAATTATTATTATTATTATTATTTTTTAATACCGTTTTTCTAATTGTGGCAACAGGAGTACTCCATTTCTATTTAAAGCACAGAAAAAAAGGAAAAAAATTATTACTGTATCTTTATGCTGCCATTCTCTCAAAAAGAGAAAAAAAATTGAAATTTAAACGCATGTTGTGTCAAGAATATTTTCTGTTATAAAACCCAGTGAATTTTGATGTCATTTACAAAAATTCATGTACACTTAAAAGTTGGGATGGGACGAATATTCGGCCACTATTCGGTACTCGGCCTATTCGGCCCTTTTGCCGAATATTCAGTTGGCCGAATATTGAAGGCTTGTTGACCGAATACTTCGGCCGAATACCTATAGCCGAATATTTAGAGATATCTCGCCGAATATTGCTGAAATCTCGCCGAATAGTGAAAGACATCTTGCCAAATATATTTAGGATTTGAAGAATTTCATTTCTTGCAATTTTTTTCCTCTAATTCAAATTGGTTACTTCATTTATGAAGTCATTCTCATTCTTACTTGCAAAACATACAGTTATTCAGGTACTAAAAAATGTACAGCCTTTCTGTATTTCCTATAAAGGTTGGTGATATTTTAGAAAATGCTGCCCAAGTTGGAGATTTAATTGTACAGGAAATGTCTTCATTAGAGAATGATATGTTACAATTCAAGATATAAAAACACTTATCGAAAAAAAAAAGAAACACTACCTTATTTTAAAACACTTGAATATTTATTAATGTCTGCAAATTCCATGCACATGTAAAAAAGGCTCTTATGAAATTCATAACTCATTTTCTATGATGTGAGAAATGAAAAAATTCATTCACTAGGTTTATTAACGAAGATTCATTTTCAAAATTAAATATCAGATATTACTATTCCAAATACAACAATACATCTGAAAATAGAACTGGTGTCAAACTAGATACACATTAGATGACACAACTTGCTTTATGAAGATGGTTTTATGAATATTTAAACATAAATTCTAAATGCTGAACAAAATAATTTTTTTATATCTATAGTTTTCACTTTTAAATAATTATTTGCATAATATGTAACATTATTATGTATATATTTTTAATTTACATCTTCCTTCATTCATGTTGCTATCAATTTCTCTTTATCCTTTTAATGCTTGTTGAATAAGTGGAATATTGTATGCCCCGATTCAAATGTCAAAAATTTTGTTAATATATGCATTCTACTTTAAGCATAACCTTTTGCTTTAACGTAATTTGTAATTTAAAGATTGACAACTGATTTCCAAACAGTCTCATTCTTATGAATTTGCTTATTATTAGGGACATAAACTCTTAATGATAAAATTTACTTCATTAAAGGTTACTTCAGAAAATATTTCCTTGTGAATTCTGAGAAAGAGAGATTAAGAATATTATTAATTTTGGATGCAAGAAAAGATAAAAGTATCATTTGATAGTTAAAGTGAAATACATTATACATGTTACCATCCTGACTTACTGAAAATCAATTTGATGTACATTAAGATAAAAGAATATAATGCAATTTCATAATTTTTTTGTGTTAAAATAAGTGTTTCAAATTTAAGAATACATTTAAAAGCATATTTAAGAGTAATAATTATTAATGAGTGCCTATTTTTTAAATTATATATAATCAAAAATTTTTTTCTTTATTGGGAAAAAAGTTAGTATTCGGCTTCTGAATATTCGGTATTCGGTCTAAAATTTGGCCGAATATTCGGTATTCGGCTATTCGGCCAAATCGCTATTCGTCCCATCCCTACTTAAAAGAATATAAATAACTTAGTATCTGTTTCAGCTAATAGCATCGAAGCTTAGAGTTTTGAATCAAAATGGTCAAATTAAAATACCTTTTTTTTTTTTTTTTTTTTTTTTTTTTAAGTGAATATAAATATACAAGGTGCTTATGTAAATTTTGGTATGGGGAAAATGATGTTGGGTTTAGATTTCACGGGAAAAGTAATTCTATTATTGAGTCAAAGTGGAAGAAAGGTTGCTTTGTTTCATTTTGGAATACTAGCATAAGAGCCTTAATCAATAACTTTATCATATAAACAAATCTATTTTTTACATCTTACATGTACGATTAAAGTTTAATTTCAACTATTTCTCAGTTAAATAAATAGTATTTTGTTAACTTTAGTTTAAATATCATTTGTTTAAGAGTTAGACTTAGCAATGTAAGGTGCATTTTTTATTTTAACTAATTTTGTAGGTTTGTTATAAATCAATAAAACAGCTCCTCCTTAAATATTTTCTTTCATCGAAATTCGACGGGTTCTATCTTGTTATATTAAAAGAGAATAAGTATATAGTTTGAAATATTTACAAATATTTTATTATCTATCATTTTTCGGAAATATATATTTTACACTGTAATGTAAAATCTTGACTCCAAGGAAATGCATAGCTGCCAACTTTTACGCCTTTTAGTTACCACAAAATTTGCATGGAATTTAAACCTTAGTTAATCGCAGATTTCAGTTTTTAAATAGGTCGAAATTTTCTATGAAATTTTTGTGGTAAGAAAAGAGCTTAAAAATTGATATGTAATGTTTAAAAACAACTCATAAATATATAGATTAATTTGGCGGCTTTAAATGAAGCCAACAAGGCGTTGTAATGCCTTTACCAGCATGATTAAATAGCCTTTAATGTGTGGATAATAAAAACTATTTTACAAACTCATTTACGGACAGATCTGAACGGAAATAAGCTTTTGAAATTACAACAGGTAATAAAAGCGTTTTTTGTTTTTTTAAAAAAAAGATGTACTTTTAATTAAAAACTGAACTATTATAAGATCACGTGGGTCTGGCCTGTTGTATCAGTTGTTTTTCTCGTAAACTATGGATCGTTGAAAGTTTAAATTTCGCAAAAGTAATAAAGGAAGCAGAAGTAATAAAATTATTAAAGTTTTCTAGAAAGCGGGATTCATAGACCTTTTTATATATCGGTAAAACCAAAAATTCATGTAACTAATTCTGTTACATGAACTTTTGCTAGTACCGTTACATTAAAATTTCTAAAAATCCCAGTTTCCTAGAAAAAGTTTAGCAACGTTACAGTTTTTTTTTTTTTAATTATTATTACAATAAATGAAGTATTTACCTGAATACAAAAAAAAAAAAAAAAACCTTTTTTTTTTTTTGACGTGACAACGTCTTGTAAATTGGTTTGCCGGGAGACACTTCAAGAAACTGCGTTATGTTACGTTACGCTCCGCTCACGATACGCGCTCACTTTTCTCTTAACTTTTTCCGGTCACTTGTGGGACCATTTTCTGAACGTGAATGTGAATTCGCTGCAAGGAAGGGGCGGTGCTTAATAGGAATTTTAGATAGTATCAAACTAAGACGAAATACGTTATGTATTAGTTATTAGTATAAAGTACAAAGAAAATAAGTGTAGTTTATTTCGTAATTCGGTGGTATATTATGGAAAACTAATGATATGTGATTAGTGAAAGCCATTTTACTTTAGTTATATTCTGCTCATTGAAAAATTCTTTAATATGCTGTTTACAAAATTCAACATTTGACATCAATAAACATGAAGTAAAATGTGTTTAACAAACACAGTGTATTGCAAGTTATTGTATGTATATTTGTATATAAATACGTATGTATGTGTAAAGGTAAAAATAAAATTTTGTTAATATGAAATTCAGTGCGAGATTCTTTGTATAAATTAATGTTTTAAATATAATTCTTTGTATAAATAAATGTTTTAAATTGTTACTATTATTTCATCCTTCTTCCTACTATACGAATGAATATTCACATTAAAATTATTTTACAACTCAAAGTCGTTGTCACGTAAAACTTTCGCCCGTATACCGACTTTACAAGCAACCAATTTTTTTTTTTTTTTTTTTTTTTTTTTTTTTTTTTTTTTTTGACAGTGTGTTAATTATTTAAGTACGTTTATGCATCTGTATAAAGATACTTTTGATGCTTGATTTTCATTTTTGCTTTTTTATTTATTATTCAGTTTTGAAGTTCTCGTGTCTTTTCTGGCGCACAGTGTATTTTGTTTCTTTTTTGCTCACGCTGATGAATCCTACAGACTGAAGCTTGATGTCATTAAAAAAAATTTCTACAAAATGCAACTTTTTTAAATATTATTATATATACATATACATATAATTTTTAAGGGAACAGATCTTCATCAACCGGTCAAAAATGCTAAAATGCGGATTCAATTTCCGTAGCTTTTCACATATTAACTAATAAAGCAAATTCAATGAAACTTTTTGAATTGTTTCTTATAGCGTTATTTGTTGCAATAAATAAATCAGACTGGTGAAAAATATTTAAATTAATTAGGAAAACTTAATTAAGTAACCTTCTGTATTTTGTTTTCGTAATTGCTATACACTGTAAAAAAGTCTGTAAAATTACTAAACTTGAATTTTCACACTGTTAACTAAGTATAGAAACAACTTAGTAAAAATAACCAAGCCGGGGATCGAACCCTTGGTATAGCTCTACAACTACTCTACCATTTAAGCTACGAGGACGATGCCCAGCTTAGCATTTTCCACATCACATGTTGGTTAGTCTACAACTCGTTGCACGAAATGGAATCGTCTTCATAAGTACACAATCCTGCGGCGTAACATGAGAATCAAGAAAACCAGCATTGGTAAATTACATATTTTAATCAATTTTCAGCAGGCTTGAAATTCTTGAATATTTAATATTATTCACAGTGTTAACTAAGCCTAGAACCAACTTAGTGAAAAATATCCAAGCCAGGGATCGAACCCGGAACCCTTGGAATAGCACTTCAAGTGCTCTACCATCTAAGCTACGAGGACTATTAAACATTCAAAAATTTCAAGCGTATTTTAACTACTGAAAATTAATTAAAATATATTACTAAATTTTTTCTATAAAACTTGGATTTCTAGAACTTTTCATATAACAGTAACAGCAAAAATTCAAATAACCAATTATGTTACATAAGTTATAATGTTACCATTTTTTTTTTCTTTTTTTAGTGTACATTACTGTGCTTATGATTTCTCAAAAACTAATAAAGATGAGGGTTGAAATTTTCTGAATGCATCAATAACACATTTTTGCATAAAAAAAACTAAAATCTTATAATTATCTTAAACAATAAAAATTTTACAGATAAAAATATGCCAAAAATTTTACAGATTATCTTTTTTTTTAATTCTACTATTAATTATAAATATTGTAAAAGCAGATAATTAAAAAAAAATTAGTTTATTATGTTAAACATAGTATTACTTTTAAATTAAATATCTTTAAAGTTAATAAATTAAAATGAGCACGATATATTATGGACGCAGTGACGTATAATGATTATGGAAAAAAAAAGGAAGTAAGTAAGTTACTTAATTAAGTTTTCCTAATTAATTTAAATATTTTTCATCACATGTTTTGTTTATTGTATCAAGTAAAGCTATAAGTAATAATCCAAATAATTTCGATAAATTTGATTTATCAGCTAGTTTGTGAAAAGGTATGGAAACTGAATCAGCTTTTGTAGCATTTTTGATCGGTTGAAGGGGAATAGTACACAGTTTGTTAATCCTTTCGGATTCGATTTTTTTTTAAATTATTTTTACATTAATAACATTAATAACGATAGCGATCTAAATAGATTAATTAGAGTTTAACGAATATTTCATTATCTGAAAGACAATGAATGTTGTTGTTTTGCGTACTATTCTATTCATATTCTTATGACAATAGGCTAAGGAAGAGTTTTTAAATATGCTTAGAAAATATTATATTACAAGAAGATTTAGCTGGTATTACAACTTTCTAATATTTTTTCACTTTATTACGCATGATTCTTTCAGAAAAGTAATCTTTACTTTAAATTTAAAGAGTGAAATACATGTTTAAAATAAAAGAATCTCAAACGATGCAAAGAGAATTCAGCAAATATTTATTATTATTATTAGTAGTAAATACATAAATATTAATGAAGTCATATAGTAAATGAATAGACACATACTAACATTACTACGTGCAAATATTAACCAAAGTATTTCTTAAAACAAAGTAATACTCAATTAAAAGACATGTACTATTAATAGTATACAGACCCGAAAAGGTTAAATACAAATACTGAAGACTTCATTAAGAATAATACTTCAGATAAATTTTCAATGTAAACTGAAACTCCCCGCTTACAAATATTACACATTCCCGGCACATGAATATAGCACTGGAAAATATTTTTAAATTGCACCCTGCAGTTTCCGGTCATGCATTTGTGTTTTCTTTGCTGTCAGTGAGAAGTTTTACGATTCGTTTGAATAGAGCAGATGTGTTCTGACAAATCCGTCGCCGAAAACCTTGACATTTCGGCAAAAAATGTTTCTCGCTTTATCAGATTCAGTATAAAGAAATAATTTTTATTTAGTATCTGTTTGCCTTAAGAATGCCTATTTTATTTTGGTATCATTGTTTCTTTGTGCGGAATATAAGAAAGGTTTAGAAGTAATCACAGAATGAAATCATATCACTCACCTGCAAGTAAAAGTGACACATCTCGACCAAAGTAAATTTCACTTTAGAGGCAAAAGATTTTCATGATTTTACAGTAACATGAAATTATAACGCTTAGCTCTACATGCAGGAGTAAGAGCATGCATAAAAGCGTAAAATCCTTTAGAATAAATACGAAAGATGAGGTTTGGAGGATTGGATAAATCTACCCCCCCCCCCAACACACACACACACAAACTTCTGTGGTCACGAATGGACAAATAGCGTAATAAAGTGGTTTTTTTTGTTTACTTACACGTATGAAACTTTTTGTATAGCAAGATACACCTACGAGAGACCTATTTGTGGAATAAAATGCGAAAGGAATTTTTGCGAGATGTGTCACTTTTCATTACGGTGAGCGATATGTAATAATATATATATATGTGTGTGTATGTGTGTGTGTAGGAACTGAAGAGCCAGACATTAATTTATTGAAATATCAAATGATAACAGAATACTGAAATCTCACAAATTTGAATTTAATTCCATCAAGAAATTTTTTGTAACAGTACAAAAATGTTGGGTAAAATGCACCAAAAACAAATCAAAAACCAATTTCATCAGAGGATATCTACATTTGATGATCATCTATGCATTAGTTCTTGGGATATAGCTTTGCGAAATCTTGAAAATGTAGCATAACATGGCTAACTGTAGAGCGATATACACCAAAAACTAAAAAAATACTAATCTATATCAGGGATTGACTGAATTTGAGTTTTGATGAAAATCCATGCAATAGTTCTTGAGTTAGTGCTATTGCGAAAATCACGAATAATATAGCATAGCAGCGCCACCCGTTGGAATATTTACATCAAAAAGTAATCAGCACCATATTATATGAAGGATTAACAGACCCATAGTTTTATGAATATCCGTGCATTAGTTCTTGAGATAGAGCTATTATTGTCTGAGCGAAGCGAAGTCTTTATACTCAGAGATACGTAACGATATTAAAAGTCAAAAAAATTCTTTCGTCAAGCAAATCTCAAAAAGTACTTGTCGGATTTTGATTCTGTTTGTACCAATAGGTACCTATGAAGGTAATCTGGTGAATGCACTACATACGAAAAATTAGTTCCAAATAGTTTAAAAGTTATATTAAAAAAACTGATAAAAAAGCACAATTTATTTGCATACATCACAGAAATTTGGTGTGCGTGATTTTCACCAACTGGATATTTTCGTAGATAACCGAATCAGTACATGGAGTAAATAGTAATCATTAACGCACTCAAAAATATTGAATGCAATAAAACATTTTAAAATTTAATCATGCAGTAAAATAAAACTGTTATTTTTTTATATTAAAAAAATGTCATAAAAACTTTGATTTTGAGATTTTGTGATAATCTCTTAATAGCATTTTTTGATCGCTAAAAGAATGTTTTATAAATTTCGCGTGTGAAAATTAGAAACAATTACGTTTTTAAATAAAAAGTTTCTTTTATGACATCATTTTCCCTTTATATTTATTTTTATTGCATGTTTTCTTTTAACTTATATTTTGTTTGTGTGTGGAAGTCAATTCTGGTCACAAATTTTTCGGCACGGATACCACAAGCGCATCAGATTTGGCGCAATTTTTTTCAAAGCCCATTTGGCGAAAACTCCGTTTTCGAATAACGCTTACATACACATTTTTAAACAATTTTCTATTTTCAAAAAGAACTTACAGTAAATAAAATAATAATGATAATTAATAATTATAAAAATAAATATTTTATGTAATTAAAAAAAGGAAATGAAAGTAAATAAACATTTTACGAGTAAATAAACAAATAATAAATAAATAAAGCCGGGTTACCATCTGAGGTAAAATAATGCCATTTTGACGCCAATTATGTACCTTGGTGCATATGTGACATCTTTTCCCATTTTTCATCCATTTTCTGTTGACATACAACTTTGAAATTTGGAATATGTATGCATACCTGGGAGCAATACTGGAATTAGACATTGATTTTTTTTTTAATTCGATCCAAAAAGGGGCAACGGGGGCTATTTTTTAAAGATTTATACTGCATAAAGGAGCCACTTACCTATTTTTATATACAAGAAGAAGTAAGTGGTATGTAAAAACAATTATAGTATACATAAATAAAATACTTGAGATAATATACTAGAGATATAAGCACCGGGTTTGGCGAGATTTTTTATGCCAATTAGGCGAAAAAATCGTTTTGATTACCAGATACATAGAGCATGCTATAATAATACGTTATTTATTTATTTCAAAATGAAAAAAAAAGGAATAAACGATAAAAAAAAAATTTATTAAAAAAGAAGAAATAACAATCAATAAATTATAATATTTTTAGAACAAACAATTTATTATAACATTTATATGATAACCAGCATGTTAGGCAACTGAACGCCATTTTGGCACCAATTAGGTACCTCGGTGTGTATAGGGCATATATGTGCCATATTTATTTGTAAAACTGAGCATGAACGTTTACCAAGTGTGTTTTCATAGTCGCTTATATCTTTTTGCAGCATAGCGCACCTTCCGAAGCCAAAACTGCACAAAAAAAAAAATCAATATTTGCAGTTTTTTTTTTTTTTTTATGTAATGCACATTTTGTAATTAGTAGGCTCGAAAATAAGACCTCGTTTTTTCGTTTTCAAAGATGATATTTCATACGACGTCTTTTTCGGATTCGTCGTTTTTCCATATTTGATAGTATGCGTCTACTCGTTTTGTAATTTTTTTTGTAACTGTAACTTTCATTTTTATTAACAGCGACATTTGGATTTCCTATTTAAATAAAAATTCTTCTCAATACAAAGAATTTTGTTAAAATAAATAAATAAATGAAATGAGGACATCTATTGCTCAAAGCACAAAATTTTTCCTATTGAGTTAATAAAAATCAGCAAAAACATAATTTTTATGATAATAAAAAGGTGACTTTTGTAATAACAGAGTCATATATTATGTACGTTATGGATTAAGTATGAATATTTCTCCACCATTTATAAATAATAAAATGCGGATAGACCAAAGTCTACATTTGACTGAAAACAACAACCATTTTCTAAATGCTTTAAAAATATGGCCAATGAAAAGTGATATTTCAAAAGTATTATGAAATTAGTTAAAAACCATTTATTTTAAACTAAATTAATAAAAGATTTATATTTTTAATGAAATAAATGGGATTTGAAAAATTATTGGAAATTTATCACCATAGATGTATCAATATTACAATCAGTACTTTGTATGCAAAATGGAACAATTAGCAATACTTTTTGAACCCGAAAAATGGTCGTTGCTTTTTTTAAGGTTACGAAATATTCCTATACTGAGATGCCAAGCCCCCGCTTATTGCACAGCAGAATTTTCTTACAGGAAAAGTTATTTTTTAAATCCACAGAATGTTCCTATTTAATAAAAGATTTTCTGTATTAAAATACCGGTATCCAAAATGCCGGAGATTTGGCAGCCCTGCCTATAACATTTTAATTAATCACGGTACTTTTTTTTAATCGTATTCAAATTTAGTGAAGACAACGCTTTTTGGCCAAAAGCAGCTTTTTTCCACATGTGTAACTACGATATAATTCCTTGATGCTGAAATAAAATGTTTTGACTTATGCTATTATTGCTTCCTCTTATTTATTTATTTGAATTTTAAATAAGATGACTCAAAATCGTGTTTTTTAAATGTACGAAAAAAATGCATTTCGGGAGAGGGCGAAAAGAACAATATTTGGCGATTTATTACCTGCGTTTGGCTAAGTTTCTTACTACCTTGTATTTAATACTCTTCACAATACTTCGCTGTTATATGGACTTAGGCGCTTTTATAAAAAGTTTGACGTAGTTCGGGCTTAAGAAAGTGAGTATTTTACTGAATAATAAAAATAAATGAAAAATGAATACTAAGAAACACTAATAAAAGAAAAATGAAGCGTTATATTGATCTATGTATATTTAAAAATGCATCTGCTAGCACTATTTAGATAATTTATGTGTATATAATAGGAGATAATGTTACGAATTTTGTAAATAGTTAGTGTTTGTACTGTAAAATAATGTAAATAATCTTATTAAGCTCCATTCCTTTACTAATATTATGTTACATTGTCTCTGTTATCAAGCAAACTTGTCCATTATTTTCAGTGTATGTCTACGGCAGATTGGCTAAATAATGAAGATATCGCCAAGTTGGCGTCACTTTTGGCGACTAATTTTGATTAAAACTGGAATAAAAATTCAAAACTGGAATTTCAGACCATGGTCATGAAAGTCACTTTTTGTAAATATGTAAATAGTAATTAGTTCTTATTTATGTAAATATTATTATTATTATTTATTTATTTATTTATTTTAAGTGTTTTCCTCTAACTCAAGGATTGCACTGCCCGGGACGTGCAGTCTTTGAGGAGGGGGTAGTGTTACGAATTTTGTAAATAGTTAGTGTTTGTACTGTAAAATAATGTAAATAATCTTATTAAGCTCCATTCCTTTACTAATATTATGTTACATTGTCTCTGTTATCAAGCAAACTTGTCCATTATTTTCAGTGTATGTCTACGCCAACTTGGCGATATCTTCATTATTTAGCCAATCTGCCGTAGACATACACTGAAAATAATGGACAAGTTTGCTTGATAACAGAGACAATGTAACATAATATTAGTAAAGGAATGGAGCTTAATAAGATTATTTACATTATTTTACAGTACAAACACTAACTATTTACAAAATTCGTAACACTACCCCCTCCTCAAAGACTGCACGTCCCGGGCAGTGCAATCCTTGAGTTAGAGGAAAACACTTAAAATAAATAAATAAATAAATAATAATAATAATATTTACATAAATAAGAACTAATTACTATTTACATATTTACAAAAAGTGACTTTCATGACCATGGTCTGAAATTCCAGTTTTGAATTTTTAATCACTTTGGCCAAAATAAGGGGCTAGCCGGTTATAGTGTACAACCTTGGGTTTGGCGTGTGGCGATTTTCGTATGCGTACGACGACGTCATTCAGCCTGTTGACGACTGTGTAAGGACCGTCCCAGTTTCTTTGTAGTTTTGGCGACAGTCCCTTACGACGTATCGGATTCCACAACCAAACTTTGTCTCCTTCGTTGAACTCATGTCCAGTTGCCTTTGTGTCGTACCGTGTCTTCATCTTTTCTGATGCCAGTCCAATTCGGTTCCTCGCTAGACAATGAATCTTCTCAATCCGTGCCTGGAGTTCATCGACATATTCCTCAGGCGATGAAGGAGCATCAGGAGGACGGCCAAACAAAAGATCAGCAGGCAGACGAAGATCACGACCAAAGAGCATTTGAGAAGGGGAGTAACCAGTGGCCTCATGAGTGGCACTCCTGTAGGCAAGCAGGAAAAGAGGCAATTTCTTGTCCCAGTCCTGTTGGTCTCTAGACACCAGGAGGGAGAGGCTATTTAGGATGGTACGATTGAACCGCTCCACCATGCCGTCCGATTGAGGATGTAGAGGTGTAGTTCGAGTTTTGTCCGTGCCGAGTAGTCCGCACATTTCCTTAAACACAGCCGAATCAAAGTTTCTTCCTTGATCGGAATGGATTTGAAGAGGAACTCCGTATCTGGAAACCCAGTGTTGAATCAGTATGTCTGCTACGGTTACCGCCTCTTGATTAGGAATGGCGTAGGCTTCAGGCCACTTAGTGAAGTAGTCCATGGCAACGAGGATGTATTTATTGCCATCAGATGTTCTAGGAAGTGGACCCAGGATGTCTAGTGCAATTCGTTCGAAAGGAGCTCCTACATTATAACGTTGCAATAGTCCACGGGTGCGCCTCTTTGGACCTTTACGTGCTACACAGGTGTCACAAGTTCGACACCACTTCTCCACGTCACTGCGAACATTATTCCAGTAGAAACGCTCTCGAACCTTCTGCAGGGTCTTCATTATACCAAAATGACCTCCTGTGGGACTACCATGCAGTTCTTGAAGGACCATAGAAATTCTCGACTTAGGGAGTAGTAGTTGCCATCTACATGTTTTTCCGTCGTCAGACTCCCATTTTCGGTACAAAATACCGTTTTTCAAATGTAGGGAATCCCAGAGAGCCCAATAACGTTTAGTCGTAGGATGGTAATGGGCCATGTCTTGCCAGCTGGGCTTCCTGTTGGACTCCTCTTTCAGCTCTAGAATTGGCTTAATTTCAGGATCAGCAAGTTGATCTTTACGCAGGCTCTCGTCACTCCACGGATCTTGTGATGATGTAGACCCAGTTGTAACTTGTCTTACTATAGGACCTTTGACATTAAATTTCTTCTCAACCCGGTCGCAGTATCTACAATTCTCTGAGCAGGGTCTTCTTGAGAGAGCATCTGCATTTCCATGTGATGAGCCTTTTCGATGGCGTATCTCCATATCGTACTCTTGAAGCTTTTGTATCCACCTGGCTATCTGGCCTTCAGGGTTCTTAAAATTCAATAGCCAAGTTAGAGAAGCATGATCAGTTCGGATCAGGAACTTTCGACCGTAAAGATAGTGATGAAAGTGGTCTATGGCTTTCACTACAGCAAGAAGCTCTTTTCTTGTTACGCAGTAGTTTCGCTCGGCCTTTGACAAGCACTTGCTCAAATAGGCGATAACACGCTCCTGGCTGTCGATTTCCTGGGACAGTACAGCGCCAATGCTTTCGTTACTTGCATTCGTATCAAGTATAAACTGTTTATCGATTTGAGGATATGACAGAATTGGAGTGGATGTTAAGGCCTCCTTAAGCTTTTCGAAAGCAGAGTCACATTCCTGTGTCCACATGAATTTTTGATTGGCTTCTGTTAATTTATGAAGTGGTCTTGCAATCATGGAGAAGCCTTTGACAAATTTTCTGTAATAGGTGCATAATTCTAGAAAGCTCCGAAGCTGGTGAACATCTGCTGGACGACTCCAATTTTTCACGGCCGATATCTTCTCCGGATCAGTCCTAACTCCTTCCGCCGACATGATGTGTCCAAGGTAGGCGACTTCATTACGAAACAAACTGCACTTCGAAGGGCTTAACTTCAAATTAGCTTCCTTTAATTTTGTAGCACCCGCCTGAGGTTGTTCAGATGTTCATCAAAAGATTTTCCTATGATTATGATATCGTCTAAATAAACAAGACATGCCTCATATGACAGTCCCCGAAGAACCGTTTCCATAAGGCGTTCAAAAGTTGCAGGTGCGTTACATAGACCAAAAGGCATTACCTTGAACTGCCATAATCCTTGTCCCGTTGTAAAGGCAGTCTTCTCGCGGTCGTCGGGATGGATCTCTACCTGCCAGTAACCACTCTTCAAGTCTAAAGTCGAGAACCAAGTGTTGCCCGCAAGTGTGTCAAGAGTGTCGTCAATCCTTGGCAGAGGGTAACTATCCTTTTTGGTGACGTCATTCAGTCGGCGGTAGTCTACACAAAATCTTGTAGAACCATCCTTCTTTCTTACTAATACAATGGGAGACGCCCATGGACTTGTTGATGGTTCGATGACGTCATTTTCTTCCATATCTTTAATTAAATTCTGCACCTCTTCTTGCTTGGCAAAAGGTAATCGTCTAGGGTGCTGTTTAATAGGAGAGTGATCTCCCGTGTCAATTCGGTGTTGTGCCATTTTAGTTCGTCCAAAGTCTTCAGATGTTTGGGAAAATAAACTTTGGAATTCTCTAATTAAACTTTCAGCAGCATCTCTCTGGTTTGGATCTAAGTCCGTATTTTGTAACAAATCCTTGACTAAATTATCTGAAGATTTCTGAGAGTGATTGGAATTTTGACTTATGCACGTCACAGGAGCACATGATGCTATCACCTCTCCTTTCTTGATAGTCCTCGTCTTATCACTGATGTTAGCAATTCTGACTGGAATGGTCTTTTTCGAGAGGTCTACTACAGAAGAAGCCACCAATACTCCTGCTTGTGTACTATTGTCTACTGGATAATCTATATGGCCAAATCGGTAATTAGTTTCATTTTTAATTTCAGCTGGAACTAAAAATTCTGTTCTTGGATCTATATTGATGTCTTCTTTGGCTATTACTGTTTGTTTACATTCAATTTCATTATTTAATCCAAAAAGACTTATTTCTTCAAATTTTGAGAGCATTTTGTTATTTTTGAAATCAAGCTTGAAGCCAAACTTCTTCAGAAAATCTAGCCCGATTAAGCAAGGATCTGTTATGTCAGCCACATATGCCGTATGGTAATATTTCGTTCCTCCAAAGTGTATGGTTAAATTGGCCTTTCCATATATGCCAATCTTGTCGCCCGTCACAGTTTGCAGGGTAACGCATGGTGGAGTCCAGATGAGTTTAGATTTCAATTTTCGAGCCAAATCTTCTCTGATTATTGTCACATTGGCTCCTGTATCGACAATCATACGGCATTGAATTCCGTTAATAAAGCCTATCACATATAATTCATTATCACCGCCACTCATTTTTGATATCTGGAGGATCTTCAGGTGGGGCTTTTCATTCTCTGGCAACCTCCGCCCCGCGAGATGGCCAAAATTTAGTTTCCCTGCTGACTGTTTGAATTTATCTCACGTTCGTGGATTTTGGGGCAATTTCTTCGGAGATGTCCTGTATCACCGCATCCCCAGCACGTGAGATTCTGTCTTCTTGAACTTGTTCTTCCGTATTTTAAAGCTTCAATTTCTTGATTTATTTTCCTAATTTCTTTCAAGACGTCGTTCTCAGTGTCTGAGCTTTTGTTCACCGTTGCCCCTCGGACTGAATGACGATCTCTTCGGCTGGCTTATGTAGCTGCTTCCAACTTTAAGGCATATAGTAGTGCAGCCTTTAAATCCTGTACATCTGCCATTCGTACCGCTCTCTGCACTTCTGGATCTTTTATTCCGTCTACAAAATATTGCAGTGACAGCATTTCCCGTACATTTGTTGGACAGTCAATGAATGCTAAATTTGCAAGCCGTTCAATTTCCGAGGCAAACTCTTGAAGGGTTTCACTCGATTTTTGATGGCGGCTCTTCATTTGTATTCTCGTATAATCCTTGAAGAATTTTTCGCCGAATCTCATTTCAAGTGCACAACTTAAAGTCTCAAAATTGAGTTGCGTCATATCGGGCAATGTTTGCAGCACGTCGGCGGTTTCTCCTCTTAAAGATGCTGCCAGTTGACAAGCTTTCACCTCGTCACTCCATTTGTTCGCTTCGGCTACAATGGTGAATTGGGTCTTGTAAACTTGCCAGGAACTCTTTCCGTCATATGTCGACAGCTTGATGTGCACGGGAGAAGCAGGCGGATTCCTAAATTCTTCATAATTACCACTGGACGCTGAAAGCTTCTTCTCGAGATCTTGTACTCTTTTATTTAGCTTTTCATCTATTTCAACTATTTTTCCTTCCATTTTCTCTTCAACATTTCTAACATCATTCTGAATTTTCTCTTCTACTTCCTCTATTTTCCTTTCCATTTTCTCTTCTACATTACTAACTTCTTTCTGAATTTTCTCTTCTACTTCCTCTATTCGTCTCTCTACCGACGAGAACTTTTCTTCTAAAGTTTTCTTCATTTCTTCTTGGCATATATTAATATTTTCGGTCACTTCTTCTTGGCATTTGTCAATTTTGTTTGTCAACTGTTCCATTCTTTCTTAGTTTTTATTCATTTTATCCGCCAACTCTTCTTGGCCTTTATTCATTTTATCCGCCAACTCTTCTTGGCCTTTATTCATTTTATCCGCCAACTGTTCTTGGCCTTTATTCATTTTATCCGCCAACTCTTCTTGCCCTTTATCAATTTTATTGGTCAGCTCTGTTCTTAATCCGTTAATAGCTTCTAACAGTTCTTTTAGTTGTCCGTCCATAGTTCTTGTTTTCGCCATAAGATCCCGACTCCTGACACCAAAAATTGTAGCGTATATTGGGTTCTTTTGATCTTATGGTTAGACAACTTCAAACTCTTGCTCTTAGAAAAGTAGAAAATAATTTATTTACAGACTTCAGAACAACAGAGTCTTCGAAACTCACAAATATTACTGGATATTCAAAAATAACTGCTCAAATCTATCGTACAATTACAGCTTTAGACCCCAGAGACTCTTTATACAACGTCTCATCACTTAATAACATTCAAAACAACATAGATGAAACTCAAGCAAACTTGCTTACGCCTTGTTCACTCAATGACTGACTGGTAAATAATGACAACAACAGCTCGTATCGCTCTCCTTATATATAGTCTCGTAGCATGTGCTAGAAATTTCTAGAACCTACTCGAAAAAATCCACGGAATAACAAACAATGTATCAGTATACCTAAGGGGGGTTACCATAAATAGAGAAGGGTTACCATCGCCAACAATCGCCAAGTTTGTCGCCAACTTGGCGATATATCGCCAAATTTGGCGACCAAAATTGGCGATTGTTGGCGATGGTAACCCTTCTCTATTTATGGTAACCCCCCTTAGGTATACTGATACATTGTTTGTTATTCCGTGGATTTTTTCGAGTAGGTTCTAGAAATTTCTAGCACATGCTACGAGACTATATATAAGGAGAGCGATACGAGCTGTTGTTGTTATTATTTACCAGTCAGTCATTGAGTGAACAAGGCGTAAGCAAGTTTGCTTGAGTTTCATCTATGTTGTTTTGAATGTTATTAAGTGATGAGACGTTGTATAAAGAGTATCTGGGGTCTAAAGCTGTAATTGTACGATAGATTTGAGCAGTTATTTTTGAATATCCAGTAATATTTGTGAGTTTCGAAGACTCTGTTGTTCTGAAGTCTGTAAATAAATTATTTTCTACTTTTCTAAGAGCAAGAGTTTGAAGTTGTCTAACCATAAGATCAAAAGAACCCAATATACGCTACAATAAATAGCTTTTGATTCTGTATTTCTATGCTTTAAAGCATTAACTTTTGTGTGTTTTTCGTTATCATTGGGAGTACCTAGCCGATTTAAAAAATAATGTGGGCAAAAAATGTTGGTAACTATCTTTGCTGCAAAATATACTATATTTTGCGTAGGAACAATAATCACCATCAATGCACGTGCAAAAAAAGTTCTAAAATTGATAATTCTTTGATGTCGATATGACTAAAAATTAATTTTTTTTTTTTTTTTTTTTTTTTTGTGGCAACTTTTAGGATATAATATTCTCGTTATGAACGATTTCTAAAACATTCGACAATTTAATTTCACAAATTAAACATTTTTTTCTAGAAAAAGTTTTAAACCCAATTTAAAATATATTCAATTTAAAATATCAATATTGCAATTTCTAGGATACTGTTGGGGTCAGAAACTATAACTTTGGCATCACAGTAACTTATAAGATGTAAGTGCTCGTTTAGGACAAATTTTTAAAAAAGGATTCCTTAACTCTTATCGACAACCTCATTGCAGCCGTGGAAAACAGATATTCAACATTATAAACTATTCGGACGGATTTCACACCGTATAAAATACACTCCATTCTCTTCAAACATAATAGTTTATGTTATTTATGGTTTCTCAAATCGGTGCGAAGCTTCTGTTTATGCTCATGACATCATTTCAAAGAGTTATATTTCCAATATAGGAAAATTTGGTGTTTTATTTTCTGTATTACTTTTAACATTTTGCATATTTCCAATTTTATATCCATGCATGGTTTGCTTTTCTTTTATAAAAATAGTATATGCAACTTTATATATAAGATTTTGTAATTCTATGATTCAATATGCTTATTTTCATCATATTTTATCACAATAAATGACCAATTAAAGGAACATCTCATTTTCTTTACTTATCTCAAGTTATTAAATGTTTATTCTCAGCAATATCGCTCAGACTAATCCCTCTGAGGGAAGTCCTAGTAAAAATCTTGAATAATGCAGGATAACAGTGCCACCTGTTGAACTATTTGCACCAAAAACTAATAAACACCAGTTTATATCAAGGTCTTACTGAATCTAAAGTTTTGTGAAATAGAACGCATTAGTTCTTGAAATAGAGCGCCAGCAAAATTTTTAGGAAATATAGACTCACAGAGGGACAGACAGACTCACCGACAGGAATTTACTAAAAACTATCAAATCATGTTCAAGATCTAAAACTTATAAATCCATCAGAACCCGGCAGTTGAAAATATTCAGGAATCCAATACTTTCTTCTTGTAAAGATGGAAGAAAGTAATAAAAGTGAATTTAAAATAGTTATTTTATAATGTTTAATTCACTTCTTTTTTTATTACTTTATAGTGATATTTTTGTATTTTAATTAAAACTCAATATATGTACAAGTTATCCAGTAAAATCGTTACCCTTAATTTTCGAACTTCGACAGCTGTAATAATTAGTCAGATGTGGCAATACCAAAACTTTCTTCTGTTTCATACACGTTGATACTTCCTGAAAAATACGGCATAGCAGAACCTCCCGTTAGGTGATTTACACAAAAATCTAATCAGAAACAACTTATGTCAACTTCTAACTCTGTCTAAAGTTTGATAAAAATCCGTGCATTAGTTTCTGAGATCGAGCTGTTGCGGAAATCTTTAAAAAAATCTGCATGACAGCGCCGTATGTTGGGTGATGTACACCAAAAATCAAACAAGATCAATTTTTAACAAGTAATAACTGAATCTGAAATTTGATGAAAGTCCATGCATTATTTTTTGAGATACAACTATTGCAAAATCGTGAAAAATATGGCATAGCAGTGCCACCTGTAACGTGATTTATCGCAAAAACAAAACAATGCTAATCTATATCAGGGACTAACTAAATCAGAAGTTTGATGAAAATTCGTGTATTAGTTTTTGAGTATGAGCTATTGCGATAATCATGAATAATGCAGCATAACAGCTCCACCTCTTCAGCAATTTCCACCAAAAAGTAATCAGCACGAATTACATCTAAGACAAACGGAATCTAAAGTTTTTTGAAAATCCGTGCATTAGTTCTAGAGAAAGATCTATTGTGAATGATATACACTTAAAAATAATCAGCTCTAATTCATATCAAGGTCTAACTGAATCTAAAGTTTTGTGAAATTCCGTGCATTAGTTCTTAAGATAGATGACCACAAAATTTCTGTCACATACAGACTCACATAGTGACAGCCAGACATTTTCTAAAAACCATCAAATCGTGTTCAGAATCTTTTAAAACGTATAAATCCATCGAAAACCGGAATTAGAAAATTGTCTCGAATTCAATACTTTCTTGTAAAGATAGAAGAATGTAAAAATATTGTCTAGTTACAGTAAAGTGACCGTGAACTTTTAGATAATTTTATTACAGAGTTATCTGGCGACACAGTCATGAGTCTATTTTGAAAACTATATGAGATACACATTGTCACAAAGTCGTATTTAGAACGAAAAGACGCATTGTGCACATCAATGCTAAGAAAAGTAAATGCAAAGAACGCTCAAATTTTGGTTGTTATTTCTAACACTTTTTAGTGATAATAATAACTCGATTTTTACGTTATCGCTCATCTGACGAAACCCTATTCGTCTCACTCCTCTGTCTGTCTGCCCGTCATTTAGTCCGTAGATAATAACTGTTTAAGAACCTACACTGATCAATCAAAAAGACCCGGATGATAATGTTAAGTCTATGAGGGTGTTATTTTCAAATATCTCGAATAAATTTTAATATTTTTAGTATGACTTTTTTTTTGCATAGGATAGCTGAGGACGATCTATAACCGGAATAGTTTTCACTTTTTCAATTTTGGTTTCAGATTAAAAACTTTAACTTTCGAAACCAGTTTGAACTGGTTCTGAAATAGAAACTATCATAATATAAAAAATATATAGCCGAAATCGAAAAGTAAAAACTAGCCCGGTTGTAGATCGTCCTCAGCTATCCAATGTAAAAAAAAAAAAAAAAAAAAAAAAAAAAAAATCATGTAAAAATATTACAATTTGAGCGAGATATTTGAAAAGAATGCCCCCATAGAATTAACACTATATCATCCAGGTCTTTTTCAGTGATTCGAGTGGCGTCTTAAGGCCCCATGCTAGGCACAGAAAAAGACCCGGATGGTAATGTAAAGTCTATGGAGGCGTTCTTTTCAAATATCTCGTTCAAATTGAAATATATATATGTTACAGGCCAAACCCGATTTTAGGCCAAACTAGATTGGCCTAGGCCAAACTAGTTTATCCTAACGCCCATCGGATAGACTAGTTTTTCCTAGGCCAAACCGGTCTATCCTAACGCCCATCGGATAAACTAGTTTTTCCTAGGCCAAACCGGTCTATCCTAACGCCCATCGGATAAACTAGTTTGTCCTAGGCCAAACCGGTCTATCCTAACGCCCATCGGACAAACTAGTTTTTCCTAGGCCAAACTAGTTTGGCCTAACTCTTATAGGATAAACTAGTTTAGCCTGCTGTTTATTGGTCTGAACTAGTTTCTCCTAGGCCGATCTAGTTCATCCTAGGCCAATTCCATTTGGCGTGATTTTATTGTATTCAATGATCGCCACAGCGCCAACATTCTAGTTTGTCCTAGGCTGATCTAGTTTATCCTAGGCCAATTTAATTTTACGTGTTTTTAGCTCACAGGCGTCAAAGCCTGAGAAATAATGGGCTCGCAAGTTCTGTATGTATGAAGTACGTATGTATGCACGAATGTACGTATGTATGTACGTGCGTATGTACGTAACGCGATAACTCGTGATAGAAATATCCGATTTGCTTCAAATTTTGGATGCACGTTCATTGATATAAGGTATTTTTCTGATTAATTTTGAGAATTCATTGGATAAGAATAAAGGGGAGCGAACGGGAGGCTAGTCACCCACCGTTAATTTAGAGAAATGGATTTTTGATGCAGAATTATCAGTTTTCATTTAAAATTTTAGATATAGGATCATTCAGACAAGGCGCCTCCATGATTAGTTGTGGATGTTTATTGTTTAAGTGTAAAAAAGGACAATGTAGGTTACCCCCCCCCCCTCCATAATTTAGATAAATGGCTTTTGACGGAGAATTTACGGATTTGCTTCATATTTTTTGTATATAGGTTCTTTCTGATAAGGCGATTCCCTGAATAATTTTGGGGGTTTAATGGTTAAGTATGAAGGGAAAAATGAACGATTACATCTCTTACATAGAAAAAACTAGTTTATCCTATGGGCATTTAGATAAACAAGTTTGGTGTAGAAAAAACTAGTTTATCGAATTGGCATAAGGATAAAATAGTTTGGCCGAGGCTAATCTAATTTAGCTCGAAAACGGGTTTGGCCAGCAAAAAACATATCTTTCACTAGAAAAAGTATAAATGTATGTCAAGAGTCATTGCTTATAACACCAGTACAGAAATTTAACATGTTCACCTTAGAGACATGATGCATTGGACATGGTGTTTGCTTTTTTTTTTTTTTTTTTTTTTTTTTTTTTTTTTTGCACGCTCGTGCCAATTGAGATCTGACTTTCATTTATTATTACTATTATTATTGCATATTCGAGCCAGATTGAGGCTGAACATAATTTGGAATCGAACAGCGTTTTCCATTTTTGAGAAATTAATTACCTGTCGACATATAAGCTATTCTTGTCACGGCGTCAATTTTTTTTTCGTGAAGTCGTAACCGAAAATTCGATTCAAAACGTAGCTTTATTTTCTCAAAGATACATCGCTTGTATGAGAAAATGGTTTACGCCATTCGATTACATATTATCTGAATCTGTTAACCTTATGCATTTTTGAAAAGGAAGTAGTTCATAAATGTGTTAGGATGTAGCTCTTTAGGATTTGAGAAAAGCCTTAAGGAATGACAGAGAAATATATTCACAAGTCTACTTTTTACTGAACGGATTCAAAAGTTATGATGTTTATAACTCTCATATTTTTTTTTCATTTTTTCCTTCATATTTTCATTTTTCCCTTCATACTTAACCATTAAACCCCCAAAATTTTTCAGGGAATCGCCTTATCAGAAAGAACCTATATACAAATGTGAAGCAAATCCGCAAATTCTGCGTCAAAAACCATTTATCTAAATTATGGAGGGGGGGGGAGGGTTAACCTACATTGTCCTTTTTTACACTTAAAAAATAAACATCCACAACTAATCATGGAGGCGCCTTGTCTGAATGATCCTATATCTAAAATTTTAAATGAAAACTGATAATTCTGCATCAAAAATACATTTCTCTAAATTAACGGTGGGGGACTAGCCTCCCGTTCGCTCCCCTTTATTCTTATCCAATGAATTCCCAAAATTAATCAGAAAAGTACCTTATATCAATGAACGTGCATCCAAAATTTGAAGCAAATCGGATATTTCTATCACGAGTTATCGCGTTACGTACATACGCACGTACATACGTACGTACATTCGTACATACATACGTACTTTATACATACAGAACTTGCGAGCCCATTATTTCTCAGGCTTTGACGCCTGTGAGCTAAAAACACGTAAAATTAAATTGGCCTAGGATAAACTAGATCAGCCTAGGACAAACTAGAATGTTGGCGCTATGGCGGTCATTGAATTCAATAAAATCACGCCAAATGGAATTGGCCTAGGATGAACTAGATTGGCCTAGGAGAAACTAGTTCAGACCAATAAACAGCAGGCTAAACTAGTTTATCCTATAAGAGTTAGGCCAAACTAGTTTGGCCTAGGAAAAACTAGTTTGTCCGATGGGCGTTAGGATAGACCGGTTTGGCCTAGGACAAACTAGTTTATCCTATGGGCGTTAGGATAGACCGGTTTGGCCTAGGAAAAACTAGTCTATCCGATGGGCGTTAGGATAAACTAGTTTGGCCTAGGCCAATCTAGTTTGGCCTAAAATCGGGTTTGGCCTGTAACATATATATACATACATTTTGCATAGGATGACTGACGACGATCCACAACCGGCCAAGTTTTTACTTTTTCGATTTTGCTTATATATTTTTTATATTATGAAAGTCTCAATTTCAGGACCGGTTTAAACCGGATTTGAAATTTAAAGTAATTTAAAAAAATCTGAGACCAAAATGGAAAAAGTAAAAACTAGGCCGGTTATGGATCGTAGTCAGTCATCCTATGCAAAAAATATCATGTAAAAATATTAAAAATTGAGCGAGATATTTGAAAAGAACGCCCCCATTGACTTTACACTATCATCCGGGTCTTATTCTGTGCCTAGTGTGGGGCCTTAAGACAGACTTCAAATTTTGTGTATATATAGCTGCCTATAACCTCGTGTCTCACGACAAATCAAAAAATTTTGAAAAAGCCTATTATTTTAATTAAATCAATTTTATCAATGTCATCCATTCATTTTATTTTTTTTCGATTTAAATTTCAAAAGAGAACCTTAATTTCAATGTTTTTTGTGTAGAACATCATTTCTGGGAGGCAAAACATTCCGTTAGTAAACGGGAGGTTAGTTCGAACTCAGGGGCTGGAAGTCGAAATTTTCATATTAAGATGGATTTAATAAAAGGAAATTTCCTATTTTTTTCCGAATTTAAGGGATTATATTATTTTTTTTTTTATCACAGACATTCATAATATTTTTGGAACTCAATTTTCTTTCTATTTTAAAAATATTCTAAAATTTTATTTCCGCTAATTAGGTGCGTTCGTAATTAGGTAAATGCTTAGCACCTATAGTTGTCGTTCAGTCCGTCCGTCTGTCTGTCCGCATATAACAACGCAAAAACTACCCAACTGAGTCGTTTGAAATTAAAAACATATAATTATTATATAATTTTGACGAGTCATTTCAAATTTTATGAAAGTCGGATGGATAGATCAATTACAGGGACAATCAAAAGGATTCCGTTACAATGGGGAAAAAAG
The DNA here is from genome assembly GCA_964019185.1 of Maratus speculifer. Lineage (NCBI taxonomy): Eukaryota > Metazoa > Arthropoda > Arachnida > Araneae > Salticidae > Maratus > Maratus speculifer. The sequence continues at coordinate 253,668,679 of OZ025298.1, forward strand.
TTTCAAATGTATTTTAAACGTTTGAAATTTAAAATGTTTAATTATTACTTAATTTTGACGAGTCATTTCAAATTTTATGAAAGTCGGATGGATAGATCAATTACAGGGACAATCAAAAGGATTCCGTTACATTACGGCCAATGGGGAAAAAAGTTTAAAATGTATTTTAATCATTTGAAATTTAAAATATATAATTATTACTTAATTTTTTCGAGTCATTTCAAATTTTATGAAAATCGGATGCATAGATCAATTACAGGGACAATCAAAAGTATTCCGTTACATTACGGCCAATGGGTAAAAAAGTTTCAAATACATTTTAATGTTGTTAAACATTTCGAATAAAATAGATTTGACATGAACCTATGAAGTATTGTATATAACTAAAATATACATTCTGTACAATCTGTGTGCAATGAATATTTATTTTTAAATTACAGGGCCACACAAAAGTATTCCACTACATAACGCTGTACGAGGAAACATTGTTTGGGGCGTGTTTTAATTATATTAAGCTATTTCCCATTTTATGAATATGATATACGTTACTGAGGTTTACTGCAAGTTTCTTCCTGTATATTTACAGGAACATAAACAAGATTTCGACCACTATACTGTATCCGAAATACTATCTACTATAACAGCAAGATCTGAATATTTTTTAAACTTCGCTATCGTGCGAACGCACCACATTTGCTACGCTGCACGTGCAATTTCCAACTTGTTTTTTTTTTTTTTCAAGATTGGACTTTCAAGAAATTTAGAATTTAGGATTTTATTTAAATAATTTTATTAACTGTAATATTTTTATCTTTAGTGATAAAAATAACTTGATTTTTACGTTTTCGTTCACGTGACGAAACCCAATTCGTCTTACTCCTCTGTCTGTCTGCCCGTCATTTAGTCAGCATATAATAACTGTTTAAGAGCCTACACTGATCCATCAAAAAGACCCGGATGATAATGTTAAGTCTATAGGGGGCGTTATTTTCAAATATCTCATTCAAATTTTAATATTTTTACAATTTTTTTTTTTTTTTTTTTTTTTTGCATAGGATAGCTGAGGACGATCTTCAACCGGAATAGTTTTCACTTTTTTGATTTTGGTTTCAGATTTCAAAAAAAAAAATACCTTAACTTTCGAGACCAGTTTGAACTGGTTCTGAAATACAAACTATCATAATTCATAATATAAAAAATATATAGCCAAAATCGAAAAAATAAAAACTAGCCCGGTTGTAGATCGTTCTTAACTATTCCATGCAAAAAAGAAAAAAAAAAAAGAACATGTAAAAATATTTAAATTTGAGCAAGATATTTGAAAAGAACGCCCCCATAGACTTCACACTATCATCCGCGTCTTTTTCTGTGCCTAGTGTGGGGCCTTAAGACAAAGACTTCAAATTTTCTGTACATATAGCTGCCTACACTGTAAAAAAAAAATTCAAGAGGTTACTAAAAATTTCTTAGTAAATTTGTATTCCACAGAATTTTTTAGTAACCATTACAAACTTTTTTTTTTGCAAGTGAAACAAGCATTTCTTTTGTAAGCTGAACAAAATAATTTTTTGTATAACTAACTTAAAAATTTTTAGTATGAGCCACCAAGCAAATTTTAGTAATAGCTCCAAAATTATTTTTAATAACCATTACGTGCGCCCGAAGGTCAGGGAGCTTCCTTCGAGCTGTATCCAGACTTCTAAAGCGGAAGATTTTCGGCAAAACCGCAATAGATGGCAGCACCAAACATTCCTACCTGCTCCGACAAGTTTTTCATAATCCCTTTATTAACAAGACACTACATACATTCGGAGCGTATTTGGCGGTGGCAAGTTTCGAACCCGGGACCTTTTGGCCTCGGTCCGTTACTATAACCACTATGCTATCAAAGCCACACCAACTGAGTTTGAGTAAGAGCTATTAAAAATATAAAACTATTAACTCTATTTGTTGCTAACTTTTTTCTAGTAATTCTTACAGATTTTTTTGTAACCGACTAAGATTACTAAAAATTTTTTAGTAATTACAAGGATCACTAAAGTTTTTTTTAGTAGATCGACCTTTTTCTTTTCTTTTTTTTTTTCTTTTTTTTTTTTTTACAGTGTATAACCTCGAGTCACACGAAAAATCATAAATTTTTGAAAGAGTCTATTATTTTAATGAAATCAATTTTATCAATGTCATACGTTCATTTTTTTTTTTTTTTCGATTTAAATTTAAAAAGAGAACCTTGATTTCAATGTTTTTGGCGAAAACATCATTACTGGGAGGCAAAACATCCCGTTAGTAAACGGAAGGTTAGTTCGAACTCCGGGGCTGTAAGTTGAAATTTTCATATTAAGATGGATTTAATTAAAGGAAATTTCGTATTTTTTGCCATTTTAAGTTATGTTATTTTTTTTATCACTGGCATTCATAATATTTTTGGAACTCAATTTTCTTTCTATTTTAAAAACTATTGTGATTTGTTAAGAATTCATCATTTCAAATTTCATTTACACAATTTTTTTCGTTTTTAAAAATCTAAAATTTTATTTATATCTCCGCTAATTTTTTTTTAATATTGAACTTTAAAAAATTTTGAATTTAGGATTTTATTTAAATACTTTTATTTGAATATTTTTTATTTGATTAAAATAAATAATTTTATATTATATTTGCTTTAAAATTAAATTTATTAGTGCGCCATCTATGTAGGAATTTAATAATGATAAATGAACAGCTTGGATTTATTAATTAAACGATAAGTTGTTTTGAAAGGAATATTAAACGAAACTCTCTGTGAGATCTGCGATCACACTTACCCACTTGTTTTGTCAATTTCATATTTTCATATCATTTCATCATTCAAATTTTTAAAGAATTCAGTAACCATGGATAGCAATGGAGAACATGGTAAAGTTCTGAATATATTTGCTGACAATTTATTAGATATTTCAAATGAAAGTAAAGATGTTGATCATTGTGTGTAAATTCCCTATCTTTTGATTAAAAAAAATAATAATAATAATCCACTAAAGTTTCCAAAGTATGTACAAAAAGAAAAACACTTTAAGAAAGAACAGAGGTGTATTTTATGAAATACCACACTTTAAACAAGATATTACTTGATAAGAAAATGTAATAAGTAACTTTAAAATTCAATGGGCACTTAATTTTAAGCCTTGCCCCCCCCCCCCCCTCTTTTTTTGTACTGATTTAGCAGAAACACACCTGACCACTGGGTAAAATTACTTATAAAATTACTGATCCGCAATGTATCACTGTATTCGGTCCCTGGGACCCCATTCGGGGACCTTTGTTCGTATATCTATAAAAACTAAAATGCCTCAGATTTTTTTTATTTATTTTTTTTTTTTTACATCAGTTCACGATAGATGAAAGTTTTTTTAATTGAAAGCAAACGAATAAATGGCTGCATCTAATCTGAATCCCTTATAAAATAAATGTTATTTTCATCTGAGTTTGCAAAATGTCTTTCTTTTTTCTAACCGTTGACCAGGCCCCTACCTGCCGAGTTACCTCAGCTTAACGGGTTAGATACCTGGTATCGGGGCGGATAACCGCCTAATCGCCGTGTAGCGGCAATAAACCTGTTATCTTCGCTTCACACGTCCTCATAGTTACTATACTTATTTCTCATTTGTGCATACTTTGTTTTTTCGGTTGCTAAGCGTTCCATCCTGTTATTTGTACTGCAATTGGCTACTTAAAATTGGTCTCGTAATTTAGAGCCTTGATCAGATGACGAGACTTTCGCCTGGCAAGGCACCTCCAGAGGTATAATTCACAGGTAACTTGGAGGACTTTGCACCCACGACGGATTTTACATGCACCAGGCGCTATTAGCATACATGATGGAATTTTAGCCGGCAGATAACCTGAGTCTTGCAACCAAAAGCTATGAGTAAAATGTTCTGCCAGCTTGGACACCGTTACCCGACCTATTTGGGATAGCCTGGAGTTTTTTATGCCTAATATTTTTATGCCCTTGCAAAATGTCCAAAATACAGTGTGACCAAGAAAGTGATACATTTTCATAAGTAATCAACTTAAATCTTTTTCAATAAATGTCTATGCGGATTTGTAGATTATTTGCTTGTTTAAAGCTGCTCTTAAATTTGTGATTGCGTTAATTTAGGTTTTAATGGTTATTAAATTGATGTTTTAAGGAGTTTGTAGTTTTAGATCCATATTTTTGAATATGGTTCTATAATTACTAAGCGACTAAAGAATGAATTTCAGAAAAATACTTTTTTTTCTGTCATTTACAACGTAATTTTATTTGGAAAAAATCAATGAATAACTATTTGTATTATTATTTTAGCTTCGAAACTAGAGTTTAAAATAACTTGAATGTTAAGGGCTAAAGATTCAACTTTATTGTAATGTAGATCTTAAAATCCATTGTTTATTACTGTTAGATTCATCTGATATTCCATTTTATCAATTTGATTTTCTCATAATGCGCACGAAAAATATTCAAAGTTTTCTCTTTTACTCAATATGTTTTTTGAAATTTGTGGGTTCGAAATATGTATGGGGGTGTAGTTAGTTGTCAGGGAAATTATGTAGTATTTTTTCGTTACATGCACCAAAGAAACTAAATATTCTTATTTATAAAAACAGGTTTTTTTTTCTTTTTTAACCATTTGAAAAACGGTTGTTGTTTTCGGGAGAATGGACCCGATGATGTTACCACTTTTGAATGATGTTACCACTTTTGAATTTAAATTAAATTCTTTATTTTTAGAAGAATTTTTATTTGAATTTAAATTAAATTCTTTACTTTTAGAAGAATTTTTATTTGAATAGTAAATTAAAATGGTTAAAATCATTGTAATAAAGGAGAAAACTAACAAATTTAAAAATGGGTAGACGGAAATTAACAGATACGGAAAAAGCCGAAGCCAAAGAAATGAATGAACGTGAATATCGCATTCAATGATATTAAACACAGTCAACATGTATAAGTTGCTTATTAGTTTGGCGATTCGTATCATTTGGCGAAATTGGTCGACGGGATAACTGAGTAATACTGTATTTGGTTTGGCGCAAAAACGTCTTTCAATGCAGAAAATGATAAAATCAAAAGATTATTGAGCCGCTGAAAACCAATTACGTGTTGAAAGGCGATCACGAAAAAGGAAGCAATTTAATGCCGAACCGATTAATTGTAAAACATCATGTCGCCAGGGCGACCAATCCACTAGCCATGGCGTTTTACTATCGGTCGGTTCTAACCAGGAAAATTTGAGTGCCAATAGTGATTCTAACAAGCCGGAAAATGTTATAGCTATTACTCTTGATTTTCCACCACCTAAAAAGAAAACTAAAAAGCAATCGGCTTGGGAAAAACTGGGAAAAAACTTTTTTGATTCGATGTCAGATGGACCCATTCACAGATGCATGTGCTGCGATCGATTTTGGTTTAAAACCTCCATCACCAAAATTCTGCTCTGTAAAATCAAACAATATATGCCAAAGTCTTACAAGTATAACAGTATATGCCAAAGCTGTATTTTAATAATGATTACTTTTGCACCAACAATGTTAAATAGTTTGAAATGTTTCTTTCGTCGCCAACTTTTATGCTTGGCGACAATAGAGTGATATAACTTAAACGAACCGTACCTTCAAATTGCAGCATGTATAAAGTCATTTATAGCAGTGGCACGGATAATACACAATAAAACAACTGGTATTTAGCTTAAAATGATAGATGAATGTATCGAGTGAAACATTTTTCAAATGGTTGGGGTAATTTCTTAAATTACAATTATTTTTTTCTTTTCTTTTTTTCTTTTTTCTTTCTTTTTTTTTTCTTTCTTTCTTTTTTTTTTTTTTTACTGTGATTGTGTCTAATTTGTTTAATTTTTTCTTAGTTGTCTTTTAACGATTTATGTGCGGGAATGTAAAGGGCACCGTTATTAAGATCGCCATATTGCATTTGCATTAATTTACCTTTAAGGTTATCATGATTGACATAGGCGAAGTCAAGTAGTTTGTGAATAACTTATATTTAGATAGAAAGGACATTAAAGCAAAAACTTAAGACTTATGATAAAAAACTTTTAAGACAAAACATGCTGAGTTATACTTTAAATGCTATATTTTTTAATGTTTTCTGCACATTGCAGCCTTTTTTAATTTAGTTTTTTAAAATTCCTTAAAAAGCATTAACTCTTAAAGCTGAACAACCTACAAATTCTCAAGCTTCAATAGAAGCTGTATCACATACAAACTGTATCACATAAATCGCAATTAATTTTGAAGAAGATTTTTTGTCCGTGCACCCTTCCAAATTTTGAATTTTTAAAAAACTGTTTAAGGCGAGTATTTACGCATCTAAAGAAACTGCCATGCTAAATTTTAAGTTTCTTGTTTGAACAGTTCCAAGTAAATCGCAATTTGGAATGTTTTTAGAACGTTTTCAGCTCATTTCATATTTTTAAATTTCGAACTTTTTAGAAGACTCTGATAGGAAGTATTTACATCTAAAAATTAACTACCAGACCAAATTTCAAATTTCAAACTCTAACAATTCACAGAAATCGTATGTTTAGAATGTTTTTTGTATCTACACTGGGTTGTCGCACCTTGTACCGACGTAAAATATTGCCAGAGATTTCTACCAAACAAAATATATGTCAGAGATTTCTAGCAGCATTTTGCCATCAGTGTGATTTCAAAATCAATTCTGTACTTTATACCCATTACAAACAAACAAACATTATTTATTGTAAATTTTTCATACACAGGCTTGTCTTATCTTTATAAGCCAAACTGTCTACCTTAAAATGGAATTGCTTTCTCCGCTTAAGATCATGAATTTTCTGGCACATTCATAGAGCGTCTTATGTAAGTAAAAAGCATGACATTTGTAGGATTTGGAGTCGAATAGTATTTTCGTTTTATTTATAGATGTATTATGTTGAAATAAAACACTTTGGCCACTAGTTCTTTGAAAGATCTTTCAACTCAATGTTCTGAATAGTTCAAAAATGTTCTGAATAATAAAAATTCCAAATTTAGTGCTTTTAAGAAGGAAAAATAAATCGTGAATATACAGAAAATTTCTCTTTTGATAGAAAATTGATTAGATATAGTTTAAAATTAAGGTGGGAAGGGGACAGGTTGTGTTTCTTTCAAATAAATTAATTTTGCGAATTTGACTGACGATATGTTTTTCAACATTAAAAAAATGTAGAACATGAAAATAGAACTATGAAATTTGCGTGGGCAGAAAGAGCAAAGTATTGGGTGGGCTTGGGCCCCACGGGCCGATATAAGTTGGCGCTATTGATGATCCATTGTTAAGTAATGATTCTAGGTTGAAATGGTGATGGCGTTCTGTGTATCATGGAATCTATTATTTAGTTTATTACTGAGTTTAATATACATAATCGTGATAAATTTCGTATTCATGCATTTTCCCATTAGCGTGCACAGTTATTGCACAAAGATCTGAATGTTTATAAAACTAGTTATAATACGAACGCACTTTAATTGCAACGTTTGGCGATGAAATTTCCCGCTTGCTTTTTTTTGTAAAAAGAAAAAATAAAACTAGTTGGGTGTGGCAACTCCAAAACATTCTTATGTCTCATATACATTAATGCTATCAGAAAAATTAAACATACAGTGGCGGTCAAATATTTCCGGCCAGCAAAAAATTTTTCAGTTAATTTGTAAATATACCCATATGGTCGACAAAGTGATATTTATACATTTTATTGACATAATAGTTAGGAACTTACTTATAGAAGAACATGTAAATATCAGTAAATTCAACTAACAGAATTAAGTATAAAAGAAAACGCATGTTCTCAAAAGTTTCCGGCCACCTTCACAAGTTTGTAAAAAAGTGGTATTGTAATAGAAAATTACAGTGATCAACAACATTTACAATTAGTATTTTATCGTATTACTATTTTATTAGCTTTAGCAATAAGTAAGCGGCGCAGCAACGTGACATTCATACAATCAACGGTTAAAGATTGTCTATGTTACGTTTTTCCCCCATTTCTTGCAATTTCGGCCAAATTTCGGCTGAGTTGGAATATTTATAGTTCCGCAGACTTTGTCAACTTCTTTTCAAACATTTTCTATTGGATTCATGCTGGGCGCTTGGGCTGATAATTTAAAAAACGAAATTTTTTGTGCGAAAACCATTGCTTATCGAGGTTTGCAAACATTATTTATCTCGTTATCATGTTAAAAAAAATAGATGTGACCAAATTTTTTTCTCTAATAAGGCAGAAAATAGTCTTGCAAGATATCCTTATACATTGTATAATTCACCTGGCTGTGGATTTCAAATAACGGACCGACACTTTCTGAGAAAAATAGTCCCCACGGCATAACGTTTCTTCCGCCATGCTTCATTGTAGAAATAACATAGGTCGAATCATATCTTTTGTTGTTAGGTGATCGGACGTTGTGTCTGCCATCACTTCCAAAACTGTTTCGAATTCGATTGATGGAAAAACAGAACTTTTTTCCAGTTTTCACTTGACCAGACTTTGTGTTCCTTGGAAAATGAAAGTAGGGTATGTCGGTATTTTTTTTACCTCGGGAAATTTTTTAATACCAACTCTTCCATAAAGTTCTGTATTACGTCAGCATCATAAAACGGTAGACTAACTTATTTCAGCAATATTTTCATTCCGTAAATTGCAGTATATTGCAACGGAATTTTCATGCGGATTATCAATGGTTTTTCTCCTGATAATTCTGTCCTCAGGAATAGTAATTTTCCTTGGTCTCACGGACCTCAGAATGTTCTGAAAGCCATAACCATCTTTATAAAAATTTGTAAATATTGTTTACAGTCGATTTTACTGATCGATAACTTAGCCGCAATATTTCGAGAAGATTGGCCTTTTATCGACAAACTAATCACTCATTTATGAACAATAATTGTTGAATTTTTCAAATTTGAATTCAAACTATGCTATACACGTTGATTCATTCATAAGCACAACCAAAAAACACTTTATGGATAGAAAGAAAACTAAAGAATGATAAGTGGCCGGAAACTTTTGAGAACATGCGTTTTCTTTTATATTTAATTTTGTCAAAAAAATGTATTGATATTTACACGTTCTTCTATAATTAAGTTCCTAACTAATATGTCAATATAATGTATAAGTATCGCTTTGAGATTCCTCTTCATATGGGTATATTTACAAATTAACTCAAAAATTTTTGCTGGCCGGAAACTTTTGACCGCCACTGTATATAGCAGCAACACCAGTTTGGTAATTTACATTAAAATCTAATCCGAAACAACTTATTTTAAGTTCTAAGTCAATCCGACATTTGATGAAAATCCGTGTTTTAGTATTTGAGATAGAACATCGCATAAATTGTATAAAAACTGGATAGAAGCGACACATGTTGAGCGATTTATTCTAAAAACTAAAGAATACTAATTTATATCAAGAACTAACTGAATTTGAAGTTTGATGAAAATTCGTGCATTAGATCCTGAGATAGAGTTATTGGAATAATCAGGAATAATCCTTCATAGCAGTGCCACCTGTTGAGCGATTTACTCCAAAAAGTAAAGAATACTAATTTACATCAGGGACAGACTGAATCCGAAATTTGATGAAAATTTGTGCATTAATTCCTGAGATAGAGCTATTGCGATAATCATGAATAATGCCGTATAGCAGCGCCACCTGTTGAGCGATTTACACCAAAACATAATCAGAACCATATTATATCAGGGACTAATCTGAAGTTTTAGGAAAATCCCTTTAGCAGTTCTTGAGATATCGCTATTGTGGTAATCCTGAAAAAGACAGCATAGCAGCTTCACCCGTTAGGCGATATACAGCAACATTAATCAGTAACTACCAGATTAACAGTTATATCAATTACAGATCCAGTTTATATCAATTCTAACGGAATCTAAAATTTTGTGAAATTCCGTGCATTTGTTCTTGAGATAGAGCGTCACAATTACCAAGTTCTTGGGATAAACCACCCACAAAATTTATGTCACATACAGACTCACTAACAGACATTTTATAAAAACATGTTTTTCGGATTCCCTGACCCCCTAAAACTTGTAAAATCCGTCGGATTTCGGAAATTTTCATAAATTCAATATTTTTTTCTTGTTAAAATGGAAGAAAGTAAAAAACGATGGTATATTCTTTCGAAAACATTACGATATATTTTTATTTATTGTCTTTCTGAGGAAAGTGTTTTTTCACATCCATTTAGAGCACCGCTCTATTCTAATTATGATCCCCGGAAGGAACGATGTCACAAATTACCTACCCCTATTCGTCATCTGCATATTCCCAACACTTTCTTCCTCGTTACTTATTTACTTTGGCTACCTGTTCCAGGAAAAGAAGCCAGAAATGCAGAGAACCACCAAAAAACGGATGCTAATCCCATTAAACATTTACAGCTGTTGGAAAGTTTTTTCAGGAAAGTTACGAGACGTTTATTACACTGTTTCACTTGCAGAACAAAGAAGGGATTTTAATTGAAGCACTTCTCTTGCAGAATACGATTTTAAAGTATGCATTTTGTGAATTTACGAGAAACGAGTTTTAGGGGCTGTGCATATATAACGTTATCATTTTAGGAGGTAGAGGGGGGATCTGTCACATGATATCGTAAGATAGCTCTAGAGGAGGGTGATTTGTCTTTTGATATCAATTTCATTTTTTATTCAATCAAAAATTTCTCTTTTTATTTGTAATACCAGTATTTCCTTACAATAATCCCTCTCTGATACTCTTTTACAAAAGTTTTCAAATGCCAAATATGTAGAGTAATGTTTTATCTACACATGGTTTATAAACTTTAATAATAAAACAAATAGGAAATAAAAGGTGTCATTCTTAATTGAGAAATGGAAATAAAAATAGTTTGCTTTTTTGAAAAACTTTTAATATCTGTAGTTTTCACAATCACTGAATATCACATATTAAATTATAGGTTTGGGTAGAATCATCAAATTTTATAACCGTTATCATATAAATATCAGTTGAATAAATAAAATAATACTAATGTCAAATAAATGAGTAAATATAGTTAGAATTAAATACACTTAAAATGAATTTATCAACATCAATTTGAAAGCTTTTACAATCAAAGCGTACACCTTATGCCTGCATAATGAGCTCAATTTAACCGCAAAAACTCCAAAAAACAAGTAATATTCTTGTTGGCCACCAAGAACATACCTGCTAATGTTGAAAATTATGGTGATAAAATATTTAAAGAATAAGAATTAAAATTTAATCAACTTTCTTGACTTTAGTTTGATCTAGTGATTGTGATTATATCTGAGGTTTTTTTTGTTTTTGGGTTGCTCATGAAACAATTTAAAATCTTCTGGTGAAAAATAGGGTCTTAATTTAGAAGCATGCACAATAACGGAATTCTGTCCTGTCTCATAATTAAACTTATCTATTTCATAAGTTACATCAGAAAGTTTATTTATAATTTTGTATGGTCCAGAGGAAGTAGGTTCTAATTTTCGAGTGTTAGGGTATTTAAATTCTTCATAAATTACAGAGTCTTGTATTTTTAATGGGGATTCGACAAAATTTATATCATAAAGTCTTTTACTTTTAAGGCGAAATTCACGAGTTCGCGCTTTCGCAATTTTGAGGGCCTTGTCTACTGGTTATGTTTACATTCTAGTTGTGTTACACAAAACTATTATCCACCCTTTAAAAAATCTTAATCAGAATTATCGTGAAATTGTGACTATATTTAGCTGTTAACTTTAGCCAGAAATTTTATCTAATAAAAATAGAAATTGTAAATATCACAGTTATACCTTAAATTGGGATCAACTTTTTAATTCTATTATTTTATAGTTCATAAACAGATTAAAAAAAATTTAATTATAGGTAATTTCTTACTTAAAATCACAAAATTTACTGAAAAAATTAATTATATTTATCAGTCAAAACTCTAGCAACAGCTTTGTACAGTTCCATCTTTCTTACTGAATTTAAATAAATTATAAGAATCCGGGAACTAAAGCTCACTGTCACTAAAAATTCTAACAAATAAAGGAAAAAACATAAATGTTAACTTAGTTTTCTAGCTCAAATGCCTAGTAATAGGAACATCATCATAAAAATACTGCATTCTGAGAATAGTTCTTGATAACAAACAAATATCAATAAATTAGAAAATGTACTTTTAAAAATAAACTTGAACTTCTAAGTTCTTTTATATTTCATTATTATTACAAACTTATCTTTAAACGTGCATAAACATATCACAATAGTCTTTAATATGCAGTAATTGTCTTAAGAATATCATACTCCTCAATTTAATCCTTGAGAACAAAAATGTTTCAATCTCCAACAAATAATAATGATAATAATAATACTCATAAAAAGATTAATAAATGAGACTCAAAGAAAAACAAACAAATAAATAAATAAACCTCACAAACAGAAAATAGATAATCTACAGAAATACATAAAAAATGATGCAAATAATATTCAATTAATTTTGAAAACAACTTACTCTTAAGAAGAATTTCTCAAGATGATCCTAGGGGAGACAAGAACAACGAAAATTATAAAAGTAATTAGCAATCGGCAATCAGTTGTCCCTGAAAGTTTTTTTTTCTTTTTCTTATCATCACTACCAGTAATACCTAAAGTCATTGATGGACTATTTGGGCGGCAACAAGATGAATGTCAGTCATCGTGGCGCTTCTATTTCCTTATTAAATCCAATTCGAAATCACCAGGTCTCAAAAATTTATCATTATAACCAAAAATATCAGGCTTCAGGCATTCACGAGATATTTCGAAGAAATCTTTCAAACCATTCTCACAGAAAGCGATTTAATCCTCTCAACCATAGCGGGAAAAATTCATCGGCGATCCATTGGTTTTATTATCACTTCGTTCCATAGCAAATTTCTTTCAAAATCCGGAAAAGGCAGCACAGGCATTAGCAGTCCTGTCGACTCAAATAAATGACTGTGACATTTTAAAGTTAGGAACCAGAGACATCATCGCCAGGGTCCTCGTTCTACCGCACAGAAGTCATGGCCAGCAAGGAAAAAAATAGATGTAGAGGATCCAATAAATTACTCATTGGCTGCTGTAAGTTCATTTATTAAACTGTAGTCATGATAGAGGGAAAGGCTCCTTTTACAAACTATCTTTAATCCCCAGGGGGATACCTTCTTTAGGTATTCACGGGCTTCACAACCCCGGGGCACCTGAGTGATCTTTCTCTTTTCCTTTTCCTCTTACTCCTCTGGTCTTCCTTTCCTCTTTGTTTCACTCTCATTGTGGTTTCCTTTTTCTGAGGTGAGGGCAATTCTGCATGGGCCGATACATCCTGTTTATCGACTCATAGAGAATTGTAAACCACCCACGTGTTGGCCGTGCGTGGCGATCCGTGTCCCTGGAAAGGGGGATCCTGGCAGTTGAGGGAAACCAACACACTGCTTTAGGTAGACGGGAGGTGCATATTGGTCCCGTATGCATCAATCGGCTGGTCAGCTGGCTTTTGTCACTGGCTTTAGGGATCAAGTGAGCGAGCAATTACTAGTCATCTCGTTAAGGGTGGAGACTGACATAGGATTGTCTTGTGACCGTATAGGCCCTGGCTAGCACTGGTGCACGAATGTGCATCCCCTTGTTGGGCTCGGTAGTGGGTGGTGCGGTCGGGGCCCGAATTGTTCTTTTCTAACATGGATGGAAAAGCTTCACTTCCTCCTACTTCTCTCCCTCCCGGAGAGCAACAAATTGCGCAGAATTCTTCATTTACTCGTTTTTTTGTAATTAAACGCACCGATAGCCTCTCGGATAGTTTTTTCAAGAGAACCTCACCATTTCTTATCCCAAAAACATTCCAGTCTGTTTTTGGCGACGGTCACACTCTTAAAAAACTGCAGTCTGGGGATTTATTGGTCGAGGTGTCTTCAGCCAGCCAATCACAGCTTCTGGACAATTGCACTACAATAGGTACTTTTGCTGTTTCTGTTAAAGCCCATCCAACTCTTAATACTTGTCGAGGTGTAATATCTGAACCTGATCTTTTATATTCCTCAAAAGAAGAGCTTCTCTCAAATTTAAAAGAACAAGATGTAATAGATGCACGCCGCATTACTATCCGAAAGAATGGTCAAGTTATTCGGACAAAACACATAATACTAAACTTCAATAGCCAAAATTTACCATCTAGAATTAAGGCTGGATACCTAAGCTGTCCAGTCCGGCCTTATATCTCTAACCCTTTACGATGTTTCAAATTCCAGCGTTTTGGTCATACTAACACTAACTGTCGTGGCAATGTTACCTGTCCTCGTTGTGCAGAAGTCGGCCATGATGGTAAATTGTGTGAAAAACCAGAACGCTGTGCGAATTGCAAAGGTAATCATACGTCATACTCTCGCTCCTGTCCAATTTGGAACCGTGAAAAAGAAACTCTTGCAGTAAAAACCAGTCAAAATCTTTCATACCCAGAAGCTCGAAAACTAATTGAAACCAGAACCCCATCTATAGGTCTCTCTTATTCTAGTTTACTCAAGCATCAATCAAAATCTGTAAGACATATAAGAATCCAGACAGAATCACCTAATCCACCTATTATCCCAAAGAAACAAACACGAGATGTCAGTTGCCCTACTAAATGTTCTGCTAGACCTAAATTAGAGCGTTGGTTACCATCTTCAGAGTCTGTTACAATAGTCCATCAACCTATTCAGCCACAAAACCCGAAAAAGTCCACTGAACCCCAGACAAGAACTAATACATTTGCATCTACATCAAAAAAAATCCTAATCTCTCTGCATCAAATTGCCAGAAACCTAATGCTAGTCAAAAGATTAAAGCAATTACACCCATTAAAAAACCGTTGATCATTCTGCTTCTAACCACCAAAAGACCAATTCTGCTCAAGCCGTTAAACCAAACCAAAAGACAAAAGAAAATAATGCGCTTCGTAATTCTCACCAATGGCAAACTGTAACAAAAAAACAGCGAAAATCAAATAATGACCCATCTGTTGCTTATTTGAAAGATCCCAAAAAGCTAAAGAACTATGTGGAAGAGGCTATGAAAGAATCACATGAGTCAAGTGAAGACGAAGGGAACATTGTTTACGAAGAGTATGTGCCCGACTGATCTTACCACTTACCTTTTTTAATTTCTGTGTTTTTTAAATGTTGTCGTCATTGTTTATACGTTTTACTATTTCTTGTCATGTATCACTACTTTACTGTTCGTATTGATTGTTCAGTTTTTATCCAGTCATATTTTCTTTTTTAAAACCTTCCTCTTCACTCTTTGATTAGTTATAAGTATTTTTTACTCACATGTGTTACCAACATTGCATCCTTGTTTTTTTTTTAACCTGTTTTTATGTCAACTTATACAACTGTTTGTATTTTAACTTTTAACTTTTTACTATCAATTTTTATGGTTTTTAATTAACATAAGTGTTTTTTAGCTATGAATTTTAGCTTTTAATTGCAAGTTTTATTTAACTATTATTACTGATTTGATTGGTTAACACTATATAGTTATAGATGTGTTTTCATTTTGACATTGTCTTGGCGCAGCATGTCCCAAAGGGGACCTTGCGCCATTAAACCCAAATCAACCAACAACCAACCAACAAACTATCTTTAACCGAAACATTAAAAAAAAAAAAAAAAAAAAAAAAAAAATTCCATCATTTACTTTAACAAGCCGTAAATCGTACTCATCGAAGGAAAAACCCCAAGAATCTCCTTTACCACCTCAAGGCTTCCTCTCTTAAATTTAAAAAGAAAATTCTAGAACATTCTTTACTCTCGAACCATCATTCTTTTACGTAAACATAACTCATGCCCAGAGCCGAGACTATATTCCACAGACGATAATTTAATTAAAAAATATATTATTTAACCAATTTATAATCGACTCAGAATTTTCAAATATCCGTGCAAATTATATAGTTTTGCAGACGATTAATTTTAAGAGAAAAAGAAAAGAATTTATTGTTATGCACACAAATCGAATGTTGAAAGAGGGAAAATAAATAAATAGATAAATAAAAATAATGATATTTTTTGAAAGGTATAGTTTTGGAATAAATTTAATAAGACTTTCTTATAAAGGGTTGATAAAAACATAGAAAAAATGAGTTTTGTTTGGAATATTAAGAAAAAGTTTAATTAAGAATATTTTTAATTTAGAGGCATCTTTTTAAATTTACGCATACTGGAATAAATGTTTTTTAAGGCGAATGAAGAATTTATATCGTTTCCATAAAGATTACTAGACTAGACCTAGAAACAAGATTTTAATTTAATAAGTTGAACTAAGTACGGAATATTGTTATAAGGAAATCAATATAGTATAAAGGTTAATTTCGGCGAAAAAAAAAATTTAAAATTTGTAATATTTATATACTTTAATGTACTAATTTTAGGTTCGCCCAGAACAAATTGAGTAACCATTTGTGAAACAATTGTTTTTTTTTCTTTTAATAAATGTTAGGTGGGGCTTGTTGAGCTAAAGCCATATGGTAGGCCTCCCACATAGTTGAACTTGAATTTGAACTTGTTAATTGATTTTCAGAATGCGTGCAAATGGCATTTAATAAACTTAAAATAAGAGAGTTTAATATAGATATATATTGTTTTTCATATATATATTGCTTGATCTTATAGTTATTTAATTTATCATTGAAAAAGTATTTTATATGTATATAAAAATTCATACTGAATTTTGTTTTGTACATTTAAAAGTTTTCAAAAATGAAACCTAAAGTCGTTTCCATAGCAACAAAATTTAATCCATAATGTTCAATAGGACTTTTTGAGCTTGAAACAATTTTAGTTAATTTAAATTTTTAATTACGTTTCAAATGGTAATTTTTTGATAATTAAATTTCCATATAAATACATATAAATATTAATAATGATAAATTATAGTTAAAACAACTAAAACTGACAAAACTAAAGTTATTTAAAATAATTTATTTAAGCAAGTTTAACATGAAACATATTTTCCTTTAAAGTGTATTTGTCATAAAAAAAAGTATTTTTTAAAATTGTATTCCATCGCTAACCGATGAAAAATCACAAAATAACGAAATTTCCACTATTTTAAATTTTAAACAAAATTATCACTCTCTATCGAGGGTCCGCCGAAAATTTTTTTATAAACGTATATATCCTCATGAGAAGAAATTTTTTTAATTTTTTCATATTTTTCAGAGTATGCCCGTATGGAGAAATTCCTTGTAAGTAACGCAAAATGATATTCAATGTACTAAATATCAACTCTGAAAAATTGTCTAATCAGTGCAGATTCCATAAAAATCCATTCAATAGAACTCAAGTTGAAACAGTCGGAACAAAATTCCCTTTAACATTTTGTGTATATACCGGGTGTCCCAAAAATGACTGGTGGATTTTAAAATTCAATAACTTGCAAACGGTGACAGCTATTTAAAAAAATTCTGCAGGAAGGTTATATATAAGTCAGGAGTTTTTTTTACCGTATTTTCTGATTTTAGTTCGAATTTCAAACAATAGGTGGCGCTGACGGCGATTGAAGGCCAGGTCGTAGCCAAAACTGGCGTTACTTAGCACCGACACGACCGGACTGATCTCATAGCGGCCTTCCCAATTCGCAAAATCTCAATGCATTCGAAGGAAACAGTTGCGGAGGACGTTTGCCGAGAGAGGGCGCTACGTAACCTCCTCAATTCCCGGATTCCCGCGATTTTTGTTATCAGATATACGTTTGTTTTTATTACTTCTCTTACAATTTATTTTAAAAAACAGCCCTTTTTAGCGCTTTTCAGGAATACTGGAATATACATATTGCAGAAATTGTTTCTGTATTAGTTATTTTTATAGCTGTTGAAGTTCTCAGGAGCTTTTATTATTTTTTTTTCATTATGGTTTATTGTTGTGTACCGTATTGTAAATCATCTAGCAGGCAAAAGGGCGAAGAAAATTTGAACTTTGAGGGAACTTGGGCAGTGGGAAAATATAGCGAAATTCGTCAATCAATTACAGTAAAATATCGTGAAATTTATTAATCTGTCACAAAGAAATATCATGAAATTAGTCAGCCAATAATAAAGACAAAACACAAATTTTTCAGCTGGACACAGGAAAATAATTGTTAATTTCATCACAATGTCACAAAACAAAATGGGAAATTTGCCAATCAGTCGCAGAGTAAAATAGCTAAATTTATTAATCAATTGAGAGAAATAAATAGTGAAATTTGCCAGTTAATCTCCAGACAAAGAAAATAAAATGCAAAATTTTGTGAAACGAGCAAGCAAGAAAATTTTGTGAGAAAAACTACAAAACTTTTCAGTCAAACGCAGAAAAACAAACATGAAATTTGTATAACTGTCATAAGAGCAAACTGTGAGATTTGTCGATCGATAGAGGAAAATATCAGGAAAATAGTCAGTCGGTCCTGAGACTTGATCGTCACTTCACAAGGAAAAAATTTCAAAAAGTAATTAAAAAAAAAAAAAAAAAAAAAAAAAAAACAGGAATGTCTTGCCCACAAGATTTTTTAGGGCATGAATCCTGCCATTCCATCCTGAAATTCAAACACTGTATGTGTATATTAATAATATGACTAATATAAAACAAGCAATGTGTAATAGATCACTAAACTTTAAAGGTGCTTTTCACATGCTCATTAAAAGCTGCAGACATGATGTGAGTTCAAATTATAAAGCAAGCAATGCGTAATATATCACTAAACTTTGAAGACGTTTTCCACATGCTCATTAAAAGCTGCATACATGATGTGAGTTCAAATTATAAAGCAAGCAATGCGTAATATATCACTAAACTTTGAAGATTCTTTTCACATGCTCATCTTTTAGAAAAATCATCGTAAAAGATGTCGAGGTATGTATATTTAAAACTTTTTTTTAATTAGATGAAATTTGTATAGTTAGAAAATTATTTTGTGTTGTTGATGAATTAATTACATTTTATTTTATATGAAAGTAAAAAGTTTTGTTCACATCCACAGAGTAAATCAATTTTATCTTCAGAACTTGGGCTCTAAGCAGGGGGGGGGGGGTGTCAAAACTTTCTTTGGAAGTAAGGAGAGTTTGGCAAAGATTTTTGGAGGGGGGGGGGGTAATGAACAAATATTTAATCTGATCATGTTGTGCCCCATCTAAATAATAATGATAATAATAATAATAATAATGAAATGCTCATTTTATACTTTTTTCCTTACATTTATTTTTAAAATTAGTTAGTGTATTCAATCATATTAAATGTATATAACTTTGGGAACGTTTAAGTGGCAATTAATATTTTCTAGGCTAAAAATGCTATTTAAATGCTAATGTTTCGGCTTCATCAAATTTAACTAGTTATTTTTGCTTTTGTACATTTTAAGTTAATGTGTGTGTATATATATATAACCATTAATTGTAAATAAAGATACTTGAAATAAAGATTTCAGAGAAAAAAAAATATGTATATAAGATAAAAATATAAAAAATATCCCACTCTTCCCAACAAATTATTTTATTTAACAAATGAATATTTATTTGTTAGAAATGTGTTTCTAAACACGTCTAATTAAGAATTATGTATATTTACGTTTGCATTAATTATTTGAAAAAAAGATTTGGGCCATTTTCGTATTCGTTTTCGTTCGAAAATTCGTCCGAATTTATGTTTCGGTTTCGGTTTTGTCCTTGTAGGTATGATGAACTGGTATGATTCATATCTGCTGTTTATATTCTTTGCATTTTTCTTAATAACCATAATATATAAAAGAAATATTTAATATCTATTGCCTATATGCATTAATACGTTATTTACGTATTTAGTAGGTAAATCTATGTGTCAATTCAAGTATGTTTCGTTTATGTTTATGAGCTCTAATAACAGTGGTTGAATAGTATTTGTTCTAAATCTACATATTTATTCATATTTCTCCACCGAATTAAAATAAATAAAACTCTACGTATTCAATATTAAAATGATTTATTTAATAACAATTCCTTTTTTCCGTAAACATATCGTACCTTTCATTAAAAGCCTCTGTTTATGTTGTAGAACATTATTTATATGTAAATAAAAAATATTTTACGCCGATGTTTTGCTATACAATGTACTGTTTTCAATTGATTTCTTATTAAGTCTGCAATTGTATCACACTATAGGCATGTTATGTTAGCGATTCTTGTTGCTAGCCCGATTGTTTCTTATAAACACGATTAAATATAGCAAAACCCTAGCACTGAATTGAGTTTTCTTCTCGCTTTTGAGGAGGTTACGTGGCGCCCTCTAGCTAGATCGTGAATTACGGAGTGTTTCCGTGAAATCCTATAAATTGGAAAGGCCGGTAAGCGTCAGCGCATGAAGTCTGGCCGTGGCACTGATCACCTGGCCTTCAATCGCTGTCAGCGCCACCTATTGTTTGAAATTCGAACTAAAATCAGAAAATGCGGTAAAAAAAACTCCTGACATTTTACATAAGCCTCCTGCAAAATTTTTTTAAATAGCTATCACCGTTTGCAAGTTATTGAATTTTAAAATCCATGACAGTCATTTTTGGGACACCCGGTATATAGTAAAAGTAGGTGAAAATAAAAATTAAAATAAACGAAATTATCTGATTTTCTTCTATTTTATGAATATATAGTTTTTAATTCGATAGAAACACGTACCTCCTTATTCATATGAAATATCCTATGTTTTCTCATTAAGGAATTTTACACAGAGAACTCCAGATTCTCTAAAACGAACTCTTATTATTAAAGAGGAGATGAGATAAAATTTCAAAGAAAGTAATTGTCGAAATGCAACATGACATGTATCTTTTTCTACTTCAAAACACCAAAGTTAAAGCATATTGCAAAATCAAATATCTATTATTTTTCTCGTAAGCGGAGATGGAATTCTTCAGATGACTCGAAATCTGTAGATAAATTAGTTTCAATTTTAGCTTTCTTGGGACACTATATTGCATCGGTAGTCTAAAAGGGATTTCTTGAAGTGTAATATTTGCAAAAATAAAGTTTTGATTTCAGTGTAGGATTGCATGTTTGAAATTTCTGTTATTCTGGTACGTTTACAAAATGTAAAAATTCGATATGTAAGATAAAATGGGAAATAATGTTAAGACGATAAGTGCATTAATACAAGATTTTAATGTATACGCAAAACATTTTTTCACACTGTCTTTAAATTATAAATTGTCTTTAAGCAACTAAAATATTTTATTAATTAACGAATGTTTCCCCATAACTTTTAAATATATACTCCCACAGTAATATGTATTTTTTGTGTGTGCGTGTATAAATTTTTTCTATTTTTGGCTTGGTCTCGCATAAATTATAACTAGCAGGAGTGACCAAGCTAAGCTCGGTCAAAATTAACTTTGTGTTCAACTGGATATAGTGTTATCACTGCATCATTCACTTTGTATTATTACTGTAAAACATGTTATTTATAATATTGTTATTTTTAAAAACAATCAATTAGACAACTATATTTGTATGCACATGTTCATAAATTTTACTTTGTTTTAAAATTTACAATATAAGAATATCGATGTAAATCACTTTTTTAGATCGACTTTGATTGGTTTGACCATGCATCTCGAATCCTGTTAAGAATGTATAAAAAATTTCTTCACATTATGAAAGACAGTGTTTTTTGCCAGATATAGCCAAATTTGGAGACATTTTTTCATTTGGCGCCAAATACGTGTTTTGCTTTCGTAATCTTAATAGTCAATTTTTGGGGCAAATATCGCCAACTTATTGGCTGTTGCCATTATTCTCGTAACCCTGACCAGTGCTATCCAAAATGATCCACTAATCAAATTTGATCAAACAGGTGACTTAGCTCAATAGTCTTCAGGTAATAAAAAACAATAGAATATAAAATTGAATCAAAATCGTTTAAGCCATTTTTAGGTAAAATTAGCTTGACAGCATTCAGCAATGAAGCGAAATGGCCCATTAATATAAGTTTGTTTAACATGCGACTCAGCCCGATAACAGACTTCACGTGACAAAAAACGTTTCGTTACAATATTTAGGCAAAATTGATTGAGTCGTTGTTAAATATAATTAGAATGATCCTAACCCATTATGACCCAAAATGACCCACTAATCGAATTTTCGCGACATGTGTCCTAGCCCAATGGTTTTTCTCTTGCCCTAAAACGATATAATACAAAGTATAGTCAAAATGGTAAGAGCCATTTTCTACGTAAAATTAGCATGATCCGTCATGAACCACAAATTATCCTTATAATCGAAATCTCTCAAATATGTGACTTAGCCCCTTAGTTCTCTCGTGTCTAAAAATTGTTAGGGGAGAGTGGGGATACTTGAGCATAGGGGATACTTGAGGCACCCCTATTATTTCTACAATTGGTTAATTTTTCTTTCTAAAACTGGCAATATGGTAACATATTTATTGTTCTGAACATGTAAAAAAGAAATCACATACCTTGGGACCATTTTGAAAGTATGATGATTAATAGTTGTTTTTCCCTATCTAAAGTAAATATTTAGGTGCATGTTTTTTTTTTATTTTTTTGTTACCAAAGCTTCGTTTAAAGTTGCAACAATATACATAAATTTAATAAGTATAACTTCAATTGTATTTTGAATCTAAAATAGCTCAAATAGCTGCATGCTTTACTTAGTAAAACTCTGATAAACAAAAATAGTAGTAATAGGGATACTTGAGCCAGTGAAATTCGGAATACTTGAGCCATGGCTCAACCATCCCCACTAGGAAATTTGACATGGGTAAAATAAACAAAAAATAAAATTACGTCCTTATATTCATTAACAGATTTTTTTCTGGATAGAAGGGAGCATAATTTTTTATTTTAATTTTTTTTTCTTTAAAAAATAATGACTTAGAATTTTTTAACGTATTTGTTAAATGAAAATATCCATTTTATTTTTCATTTTGACTAACAAAATAGCCTGTCTAGATAAATGTAAAATAATCTCTAATACTTTAATTAGTTAGGTCCAACATATTAAATATTCATTTTTTAATATAATATATTAAAATGAATATTTTATATTGAAATTGTAACCTCTGTTACTGAAACGTTTTTTTAAATCAAAGAAATGGCTTCTATTGTTCCCAACAGAGGGCACTACTGAGTTACCATGTAGGTAAAAGAAAAAAAGATGTGTGGTTTTACAAACATTCTGAATTTGTTCTTCATACATGTTGCCAAAGAGCTGAAACATCTGAATTCTAATCTCAATTGGTTTTGAAGTACTTTTGCATCGTAATTTATCATTCTGTAAAATATTTGTGCAAAAATAAAGCAAAAAAAAAAAAAAAATTACTTTTGTAGGTATTTTTCCGTACTGGCTCAAGTATCCCCTCCATGGGGATACTTGAGCCACGATGTAAAAAAAAAAGTAAAAATTAATTAGACACAGAAAAATAGTTCAAAATTAATTGAAAGCGGTTTTAAGTTGAAGAAAAATTATCGAATTTTCATTTTCAATATTTTATTTTGTTCTAAAAAATTATAAAAAATTTAAAAAAATAAAAATTTAAAAAGTGGCTCAAGTATCCCCATCTTCCCCTACATACAAAATTTCGTTAATATCGACCCTACAGTTCTTTAAATATAAACAGCTTGACCCACACCCTTTATGACACAAAATGACCCATTTATCGAAATTTCTCGAACATGAGACCTGGCCCAATGATTTTCTCGTGACAAAAAATTCTATATGCAGAATTTCTTTAAAATCGATCCACCTGTTCTTTAGATATAGCTTGACATGACCCACAAATGACTCTTATAATCGAAATCTCTCGATCGTGTACATTGGCCCATTAGTTTCTCGTGTCAAAAAATTGTTACAGGCAAAATTTCAATGAAATTGATTCTGCCGTTCTTTAAATATAAATAGCTTGACTCAGACCCTTAATGACCCAATACGATCCATTAAAATTTTTTCTCGAACATGTAACCTAGCCCAATGTTTTTCTCGCGTCTGAAAACCATAGAATGCATTTTTTAGTCAAAATTGCATGAGAAAATCTGTAGATAAAAATAGCATGACCCACAATGACACCAAAAATGACCCACTAACCGAATTTTATCGAACATGTTACCTAACCCAATGGTCCTCTTGTAATGCAAAACGATAAAATATAAATAAATGGTCAAAATCGTTAGGGCCATTTTTTAGATAAAAATGGTTTGACCCATAATGACCCAAAAATGACCCACTAATCGAAATTTTTCGAACATGTGACCCAGCCCAATAGTTTTCTCGTGCCAAAAAACGATTGGATACAAAATTTCCTTAAAATCGATCCAGCCGTTCTCTAGATATAAATAGCTTGATCCTGACCCATTATGACCCAAAACGACCCAATAATAGAATTGTCTCGAGCATGTGACCTAGCCCAATGGTCTTCTCGTGCCCGAAAAGGGTAACATCCAAATTTTTGCGAAAATCGTTAGAGCCGTTTTTGAGATAAAATTTACACACACACACAATTTTTGCTCGCATTATAGCATAAGATGTTCCAAATGTTTCAAGTACGTAGTGTTTGTATCTTGTGCGGATTCTAATTTTTGTAGAAAAAAGCAGTTTTTATGAAATTTAATATGTAGATTGAAAACAATATTTTTTCTGCTTTAAATATAGTCATAATATCGCATATACATATATATATATCTAATATATAAAATTCTCGTGTCACAGTGTTAGTTGCCATTCTCCTCCGAAACGGCTTAACCGATTTTGATGAAATTTTATATGTATACTCAGTAGGTCTGAGAATAGGTTGTTACCTATTTTTTATACCCCTAAGTGATAAGGGTGGCCCACCCCAAAAATTTTCTCCGAAACAACTTAACCGATAACGCCTCCAATGCTATGACGTCATAAGAATATTGTCCATGTCCATTCATTGTTGGACTGCTTTGCGAATTATTATCTTCGTGGTTTAATTCTTTTTACCGTTCATGCGAATGAATCTTTTGTATTTTTTTCTTAAGAAGTCGGATAGTAAGTTCTCAACTTAATTTCAATTGAAGTTATCGTAGTATATATGTTTATTAGAACGTAAATTAGAAATAACAACGTTTGATGTTTAAATAAAATATTTGGGCACAGATGTCATATACGCACTGGGTTTGGCGCGATATTTTTTAAACAATTTGGTGGTAACTTAATTTTTGAGTATCAGTCACACACACATTTTTAAATTATTTTCTATTATTTATAAAAAAGGGAATAATAAATAATGCTATTTTATTCAACAACTATGTAGAACAAAATAATTTATGTCATTATCTATACCTATATTGTAAAGAGGTAAAATTTGTTTGTTTGTTTGTAGGGACTAATCTCCGGATCTACCGAACCGATTTCAAAAGTAATGGTGCCAAAATGATCCTGATCACCTGAAATCAAGTATATGCTATATTTTATGTCTATGCCGCAATTTCGGAACTACTGGACCAATTTCAAAAGTAACGGTACCAGAATGATGGTGTTCGCCTGGAATCAAACGTAGGCTATATCTTATGTCGCCTATACATATATTATAAAAAAGAAAAATTTGTTTGTTTGTAGGGGCTAATCTCCGGAACTACCGAACCGATTTCAAAACTAATGGAACCAAATTGATGGTGTTCACCCGGAATCCAACATAGGCTATATCTTATGTTGTCTATACCTATATTATAAAGAGGAAAAGTTTGTTTGTTTGTAGGTGCTAATTTCCGGAACTACCGAACCGATTTCAAAAGTAATGGTACTAAAATGATGGTGTTCGGCCGGAATCAAACATAGGTCATATGTTATGTCGTCTATACCTAAATTATAAAGAGAAAAATTTTGTTTGTTTGTAGGGGCTAATCTCCGGAACTACCGAACAGATTTCAAAAGTAATTTTACCAAATAGATGGTGTTCTCCCGGAATCAAGCATACGCTGTACTTTATGTCGTCTATACCTATATTACAAAGAGGAAAAGTTTCTTTGTTTGTATGGGCTCATCTCCGGATCTACCGAACCGATTCGAAAGTAATTTTACCAAATAGATGGTATTCGCCCGGAATCAAACATAGGTTATATCTTAAATTGTCTATGCCTATATGAAAATGAGGTAAAGTTTGTTTGTTTGTTGGTTTGATTGTAGGGGCTAATCTCCGGAACTACCGAACAAATTTTAAAAGTAATGGTAACAAAATGATTGTGTTCGCCCGGAATGAAACATAGGCTACATCTTATGTCGATGCCACAAATCCAAAGGAAGTGCAGGAATAAAAATCTTTCTAAAAATGTGTTTTGTGTTACTGAAGTGACTACAAGCATGGAAAATTTAGCATGGTAATTACTTAAAAAATAAAAATGATCTCTAGAATTCTTTTAAAAATTCGAATTTTAAAAGGGGGAGGGGGTACATCAAAAAGCATCCTACACTGTTAAAAATCGACAAGATTTGCTTCATCATCATTCCACCGCTTTGACAAAAATCTGTTTCTTGACGAAATAGTAAAGCATTCTCACTGATCAGAATAAAGATACTCTGTAAAAGAGGTAGAGTTTTGATGCAGCAAATGCTGCACACTTTTAATAAAGTAAAAACTTTCTGAATGGCAATTTATAAGCAATCTGATCAGGTATCAAACTGATTTCAAAAGTAAATTGGTGATGACAGAATCTGCTAAACCATAACAAACGTAAGCTCCATTTTACTTCGCTGACACTTATCAACAGAGGGTGAAGGATCAAAAGTATTCAAAATGAAGATTTTTATTATACTAAGGAGTCTAGAAACTTTAAATTCGTCGTGATAGTTACTTACAAAATATAAATGTCTTCTAAGAACTGTCGATCGTAAATGTGAAATTAAAAGTTGTGAACCGAAGGAGCGGTGCGAAAAGCGTTCTAAAAAATTCGTAAATTACGATTTCTGTGCAAGCTCAGGAATTAATAAACCGATTTTTAAAATGATGCTTTTGTATCAACGGTGACACTATTTGTTCCTACACAGATCATTTTCATGATCCTACATTCTAATGATTCTCTATGTTCTATGCCAGTACTGCTACCACATGGGATAAGCAGAAGTAATAAATATTTTATAAAAGCCTTTAAAAACTTTCTAAATAACATTTCTTTGGTATATTAGAAAATATCAAACCGATTTCAAAATTAAAAATTTTAAATTAATGAACTCCCTTTTCTAACATAGGCATTTTATGGTAATACCATTACCCCTCCAGAGATGGTAGACCCTTAGAAAACAAACTTAGATTGTGACATGATGAATAATTAAAAAATGTAAATACATGGGAACATTGTTTTTAAAAAAGAATAAATACTTCAGATGAATACTGAATGGAATGTATGAATTGAGCATAGAAGTTTCCATATATTTTCTATATTAACGTTTATTTAGAAGTATGTTTAAGTTCTTCGTATTATTGTATGTCTTAATTTCGGAATAATGCATATAACAATGAAATTTAGTCGAACTGTGGCTTAAATGGAAGTCTTTTAATTATTCCTTAATAGATTATATCTGATTTTCATTAGAAGTAATACATTATTACTTCTAATGAAAATCAGATATATAAGTATCACTTGGCACTATTACGCGAGCAAAGCCGCGGGTTTTGCTAGTTATATATATATATATACCTCCCATGTTTCTATGTGGTAGTTTTCCATTAAATTCAATGGTTCATATATTGTAAATATATGTATGTACATACATATATAATAATAATAATAATAATACACGTATCAAAAACAGTTATCAGCTAGTTAGTATATCAAAAGACCTTAGATGTGTTAAAAATAAAAGGACTTACGACTTCAAATACCTATTCAATAATATCAACCTATTAGACTTTAATAAAATAATTAATCAACTATTTAAAAAATATAAAAATCAACTAACTCTTCCCAATTATATGGATAGAGCATATTTCGCAAAATAACACATTTCATAATTCACAATAACTGCATTTTACAAGATAATGTTATATATGTACAAAAAGTCGGAATTCCTCAAGGCAGCTGTACGTCCAGTGATTGAGGAAGAAATCTTGCTTTACATCTATGATCCGGAAAACAAGAAACAGTCAAAAGAATAGCATTATAGTCGGTCTTCGCGGCAAAAGAAATTTCGCCAATGAGATCCGCTGAAAAAGTCATGGTAAAAGTTTTCTGGGACAAAGACAGCAATCTATAGGTAGACTACCTACCTTAAGGATGCAGTATAACTAGACAATATTATGCTAATCTATTAGACCAGTTGAAGAGGTTCATCAAGGATAAACACCGAGGGAAGTTGACTAAGGAGATATTTTTGTTGCATGACGCAATGCACACCCATTTCGAGTCTGCTAAATGGAAGACCGTTGGCTTTCAATTTGGTAATTAAATTTTCCCACTTAGCAGGCTTAGCCTTCTCAGACTATTTTCTTTCTCCAAACTTGAAGAAACACTTCAAGGGTCTTGATTTTGAGGGCACTGAAGATGTCGAAGAGCCTGTTGAGAGCTGGTTTCGGGACCAATCAAGGAGCTTTTATTTGACAGGACTATAAAGGCAGGAACAATAACGATGTAACAAGAGTATCTATGAGTCGCGTGGGATAATATGCCGGGTAAATATTTAATTTCTTAACTCTAGCTGTTTTTTTTTTCTAGACAAAGCCAAGAACTTTTCTCTACCCCATCGTAAATGAGGTGGATTATGGCATTTAAAGGGACAGCCCTGTAATAAAATCGTTTTAAACTGTATTTATAACACTCAGAACTTTACGAAACTTCACCAGAATGTACTAAAGAAAATCAAGTAAATTCACCTTTACAATGAGAAAAATCAATATTTTCGTTATTTTTTTCTAAATGATGGGTTCCAAGCTCTGTTAAACACTGATTTTTACATAGAGAGATAAAATGTTATATTTCAAATATCTTTATTATGTAACTATGTGCATCTTTATTTCAGGGCAATATCTATCTGTTTATTGATACATCTTTTGTTTCCCCATTAAATCGTTTTGCGTAGAAAGCTTCAAGAAATTGTGTTTCAAGTAAATCGAGTTTTCATTCGAAAAGGAGGGATGAGATTAAATTTTCAAGTGCGTAATTGTACAAATGCAACTTGACACCTAATTTCAAACAGCTCTTCTCAAGTATAATGTTGTCTCAAACATCTATTATTTCCGACATAAGCGGAGATTAATATCAATCGAATTCTGTTGATAACTTGATTCTTGATTTCTGTTGATCACTTGAGCTTTTAAAGGCACTATATTGGATTTTCAAGCTAAAAGTGATATTTGAAAGTCGCTTACTCTGTTTTTAGTTTCAAGTTTCATGCTTCAAAATTTTAATATTCTTATTCGTTTACAACATTCGAAAATTAGATAAAAAATTATAGTAGAAACGAAAATACCTTAACATGTTGTTAAATAAAAAGTATTTTTCGAAGTATTTTTGTATTAGTATTGTAAGCATAAAATTTTTTTCTTTTATCAATTGAGAATGTTCATGCATAAATTTTGAAAGAATTCTTTGATATTGAGAATTATTTATTCACTTTTTTAGGTTTTCATTCATCTATTGAAATCTTATTCGTCTCATTCCTCTGTGTGTGTTCGTCACAGAGTCCGTACAAAATAAATCCCTGTCGGCTCGTCCAACAAGGTGCAAGTAGATTTCGAAGTTAAGTGCTTATTTCACGAATAAAAAGTAAAATATGATTAGAGGTAACCCCAGTTTAATAAATTTTATTTGGCTGTTTTTGACGAAATTTTAATTTCATTTTTGTGTAAGAACTGCTTTTATCAAAAAAAAAAAAAAAAAAAAAAAAAAAAAAAAAAAAAAAAAAAAATAAGGGAAATTCTGTTCAAAATGACATTTTTGACAGTATTTTATGAAATATATTCTGCCTTTATGAAAAAAAAAAAAAACGATCAAAACGGCACATTATTTAAAAAGAGAAACTGCAGATTTGCATGTGTTTGAGTGCAAAAATGAATTTAAAAATTAGTCAGAAAATAATCAATTTATTATCTTGAATATTATTTTTTCATATTTTTATTTATTTTAAGTTCATTTATATTTCTGCGGTGATAGGTCGAAATCGCAGGGAGGGGGGGGGGGGTTACCATCGGGAAAACCCGGTTCTGTTGCCAAGTTTATCGCCAAATTTTGCGACAAAAATTACTCGCCAAATGATTGCCAAACTCGGCGTTATTTCCAGTATTTCACCAAATTGACATAACTTTTATTGTAACTCAGCAAAGTCTCTTTCTGTTTTTGTTTTTGTTTTCGTTTTTATTTATGTATTATTATTACTACTATTATTATTATTTTATAACAGTTGTTTCTATCAAAAACTTGTCAAAGCAAAAGTTTTAGATATCATTAAGAAAATTTGTAATAAATTTAATTGAATTTGAAATCTTGCCAAAGAATAGTTATGACGTATTATTCAATTTTTCTTAAATTTATTAAACTATTTTTTTTTCATAAATATATACAGGACAGTTGCACAGGGCTCGAAAAATAGCGTTCCCGGGATCCCGGGGAACCCAGAAATCCTTTCCGGAAACGCATATTTTATCACTAAGGTTCCCGGCCGGGAACCTAACCTTTTGCCGTGTCAGCTAGCAATGCCGCAGACGCATTATAACGTGTAAATTAAGCAAAAAATCGGCAAAAAAAAAGCTCTTTGCGGCCCGAGGGATGCATAATTTCGCCGAAATATTACGAGAAAAACCCGAATTTCAACAAAAGAATCGCAGAAAAACCGCAAATTTCATTAAAGGATCGCAAAAAACGGCAAATTTCGTTAAGAAATCAAGTAAAAACGGCACATTTCGTTAAAAAAATCATGGAAAGCAATAAATTTTGTCAAAATATCGGGAAAAACGGCAAATTTCGTCTAAAAATACCTAAAAGACAACAGATTTCGTTGAAAAATCGCATGAAACATCGCAAACTTCATTAAAAAATCCCCAAAAAGACAAATTTTGTAAAGATTTTCTTTTGAAAAGCAACAGGCTCCGTTAAAACATCCCGATAAAACGGCAAGTTTTCGTAAAACATCGCGATGAAACGGCAAGTTTCCTCAAAACATCGCGATGAAACGGAAAGTTTCTTCAAAAAATCGCGAAAAAACGGCAAATTTCGTAAAAAAAAATCGGGAAAAACGGCAAATTTTATTAAGAAATCGCAAAAATCAGCAAGTTTTGTTAAAAAATCTTGGAAAACAACAAATTTTGTTCAAAAATAGCGAAAAGACAACACATTTCGTCAAAAAAATTGTGAAAATGCTTCAAAATTCGTCAAAAAATCGTGCGAAATAGCGCAAATTTCATCACAAAAACGGCAAATCTCGTTAAAAAAAAATTGAAAAACAGCAGATTTCGTTAAAACATCGCGATAAAACGGCAGATTTCATCAAAAAATCGCGAAAAAACGGCAAATTTCTTTTTAAAAATCGCGATAAAACGGAAAATTTTGTTAAAATACTCATACATAATTTTTTTCGGGAACTTATACCTTTCATCTGGGAACCTATATTTTTCATGTAGGTTCCCAGCTGGGAACCTTAAAATTTTCAGAATTTTCAAGCCCTGCAGTTGCACCATAAAATTTAACTAATAAGAATGTATTTATTAAAATTAGGGATGGGACGAATAGTGATTTGGCCGAATAGCCGAATACCGAATATTCGGCCAAATTTTAGGCCGAATACCGAATATTCGGCTGGCCGAATAGTAAAAAAATTTTTCCAATAAAGAATATAAATTTTGATTATATATAATTTAAAAAATAGGAGCTCATTAATAATTATTACTCTTAAATGTGCTTTTAAATGTATTTTTAAATTTGAAAAACTTATTTTAACACAAAAAAATTATGAAAGTGCATTATATCCTTTATTCTAATGTACATCAAATTGATTTTAAGTAAGTCAAGATGGGAAAATATTTCCATTAAAATATGAAGAATGTACTTCACTTTTACTATCAATTGATACTTTTTGCATCCAAAATCAATAATATTTTTAATCTCTCTCTCTCTCTCTCTCTCTCTCAGAACTCACAAGGACATATTTTCTGAAATAACCTTTAATGAAGTAAATTTGATCATTTAGAGTTTGTGTCCCTAGTGATAAGCAAATTTGTAAGAATGAGACTGTTCTGAAATCAGATGCCAAGCTTTAAATTACAAATTACGTTAAAGAAAACGATTATGCTTAAAGTAGAATGCATATGTTAACAAAATCTTTGACATTTGAATCGGCACATACAATATTCAACTTAAATATTCCACTTATTCAACAAGCATTAAAAGGATAAACAGAAATTGATAACAACATGAAGGAAGGAAGATTAAATTAAAAATATATACATAATGTTACATATTTAAGTCAGTAATTATGCAAATAATTATTTAAATGTAAAAACTATAGAATGAAAAAATTATTTTGTTGAGTATCTAGAATTTATATTAAAATATTTATAAAACCATCTTCATACAGCAAGTTGTCATATAATATGCATCGAGTTTGATACCAGTTCTGCTTTCAGATGTACCGTTGTATTTGGAATGGTGATATATTATATTTAATTTTGAAATTCAATCTTCGATAACACACCTAGTGAATAAATTTTTTTCATTTCTTACTTTATAGAAAATAAGTTATGAATTTCATAAGAACCTTTTTTATATGTGCATGGAATTTGCAGACATTAATAAATATTCGAGCGTTTTAGAATAAGGCAGTGTTTTTATATCTTGAATTGTAATATATCATTCTCTAATGATGACATTTCCCGTACAATTAAATCTCCAACTTGGGCAGCATTTTCTAGAATATCACTAACTTTTATAGATAATACAGAAAGGCTGTATGTATATTTTTTAGTATCTGAATAACTCTATATTTTGTAAGTAAGAGTGAGAATGACTTCATAAATGAAGTAGCCAATTTAAATTAGAGAAAAAAAAATTGCAAGAATGAAATTCTTTAAATCCGAAATTTATTTGGCAAGATATCTTTCACTATTCGGTGAGATTTTAGCAGTATTCGGCAAGATACCTCTAAATATTCGGCTACAGGTATTCGGCCGAAGTATTCGGTCAACAAGCCTTCAATATTCGGCCAACCGAATATTCGGCAAAAAGGCCGAATAGGCCGAATACCGAATAGTGGCCGAATATTCGTCCCATCCCTAATTAAAATACAACACATTGCTCAGTAGTGCACAAAACAAGAATTTTAATATACATTTGTACAATTAAAATAAAATAAAACTATCAACGTTTCGCGCCGTCTTCTGCGGGCGTCTTCAGGAAAATATGATAATGGAAGGACTAAGTTTGCATCTTGATCGAGAGATAATATTTCTAGTAAATTAAAATCTAAATGAATTAAAAGTTTAAAAATGTTGCCACTTACACGTGTGTAAAAATTAGAATATTGCAACGAAATAAAAATTTTAAGATTTTATGATGTTATGCCATATTTTTGGTATATTGTAGGATAAATTATCATTACATGGTTTATTTTCTCGTGCAATGATTTCGATAGATTCTCTTATTTTACCTTGAACTGGGTTATTGCACGGAACTATGATTTTGGCCTCATCAGTGTATTTTTTTTTTTTTTTTCGTTTTTCACGAGCAAATCTTCCACTAGTAAAATAGTTGTTGTAGTAAGAATTTTATTGTGTTTATTTTTAGCTCACAGGCTATCAAAACCTGAGAGCTTATGTGTTTACCGCCTGTTCTATATGTACGCATGTATCTAAGTGGATAATGCCATAACTCATAATAAAAATATCCGATTCACTTGAAATTTCGGATATAGATATATTCTGATAAGGCACTTCCCTGATTAGTTTTAGAAGTTCATAAGAAAATAAAAGAGGTATAAGAAGGTATAAGAGGGGGATCGAGGGCTATTATCCCTCCCCTTAATTTATATAAATGGGTTCTCCATGCAGAATTATCAGATTTCATTCAAATTTTAGACATAGGATCATTCTGATAAGGACACTTCCATGATTAGTTTTTCAAGTTCATAGCATAAGTCTAAGAGGGGGGAAATGGGAGGTAACCCCCTTAATTTAGGTTATGGGTTTTTCACGCAGAATTTATGGATGTGCTTCAAATTTTGGATATAGGTTCATTCTGATAAGGCCCTTTCCTTATTTGTTTTTAGAATTCATTGGATAAATATAAATGGGGGATCGGGGGGACTATTTCTCTTAATTTAAGTAAATGGTTTTTCTTGCTGAATTAACCGATTTGCTTCAATTTTTGTATACAGGTTAATAGTGATAATATGCTTCTCTAATTAGCTATGGGGTTCTTCTATTAAATATAAAAGAGGCACGGGTGATTATCCTGCCCTTTAAATTTGAAAAATGAGTTTCTATGCTGTATTATCCGATTAGCTTTAAATTTTAGATATAGATTCTTTCTGATAAGGCGAATCTCTGAATAGTTTTGGAAGTTTGATGGTTAAGTTTAAAAGAGGGAATAACTCCTGTTAAAATATATAGATGAGTTTTTATGAAGAATTATCCGATTTGCTCTGAATTTTGGATATAGGTTTTTTATATGATAAAGCATATCCTTGATTAGTTCAGAGGGTTCAATGATTAAGTATAAAATTTGGAAATCGGAGAAGCTTTTCCTCTTCTTAATTTGCTTTTCGAACGGCATTAACCCTTGAAAATATAAGGTTGTATTATACATACAATTAGTATGCGTAGCCTGTGAGTTCAATACCATCAGTTTGACTGGGCAATGTTCTTTTTATTTAATTGTTGTCAACAGCTATAAAGAAAAATGTTTATTACTTCTATTTTCAATAGAAGAAAGTATTGTAATCGATATTTTTTCGCTTTCCGAATTTCGATCGACTTACACGTTTTAGGAATCAGAGATTTCCAAAACATGTTTTTGCAAAATATCTGTTTGTCCGTCAGTGTGTCTGTGTATCCATATGTCGCCCTTCTACCACCAAAAAGTGTATGAAAATATGCATAGAATTGAACCAATTTTTTTGTGAATGTTTTTGGCTGTAGCAAGCAGGTCCTCCTTCAATTTTGAAATATTCCGCCAGAAGATGACACTTCAATAGCGATTTTTGTGCCATTTTCAATATTGTGCCACCTAGAAGTGTATGAAGTCATGCATAGAATTGAATCAATTTTTTTTGTAAGTATTTTTCTATGGTTATTTGGTCCTCCCTGAATTTGGAAAAAACCTCCCGGAAGTTGGCGTTGCAATAGCGTTTTTTGTGCCATTTTTAATATTGTACACCCGATTTTTAATAATAATTTTAAAACAATTTTTTTCCTACGAAATATGTGTCTCAGGACTGGGGAGATTAAAGTGTTGTCGGGGGATGAAGGGTTAAGTTTTTGGAAACTTTTGACAAAACTTCATTTTCAGAGTAAAGGTGACATATTGATGCATAACATTTGCAGAAACGACTTATATTTCGCTTCTAGAAAAGCATTACATGTTTACATTTTTTGTCTTTTTTCATGAAAAGTTGTCAAAATTTGATTAAATAACAGATTATTGTAAAAAAAAATAACATATTAGCGCAGCATATTAAGACATGCTCAAAGTGTATTTACAGATTACAGTTAAATTATACTTTAAGCTTTAAAAGTTTTTAAAAGTAATTTTAAAAATTAGTATATTTGCAGATAATGAACTTCAATTTTTCCTATTTTGTATTTAGTTTTTGGAGGAAGATTTGATTCTCATTTCGAGTGGCTTATATCTTTAGCATATATTTAAGCTTAATATCTTTTTCCCTTTTTTCTTGAATACGTTAGAAAAAGGGCGAATGTTCAGATTTCGTTTTTGCTTTTTTTCTATACTTAAATAAATATTAAAATTATACCTAAATGCATTTCGATCAATGTAATTTTGAATTAAAAATCTGATTGGCTATTTTTATCGGAGTTTTTAATCTCGGTTAATGTAAATGATGCATCGATTGTCCATAGTGAAAAATTTTGCCATTGCGTGTTTAGTATTTGAAAATAATGTAATAATGCATAAGTTTAAAAGGATTTCTGGCTTTTTATGTCGATAAAGTAGTCTAAATTTCGCTCTGTAATAACAAAAGCTTTGATCATAGCATTGTTGATTGATAAAAAAAGAAAAATAATGCAGCCTGACCAGAACTTCATCAATATTATCTAGTGCCTGGTTCTATTTTTCCCTTGTACCCCCGCCCCCCCCCCCTCGAAAAAAAATATTTTATTGTATAAAGTTTTTCTTGTCCTTTTAATTTTTCTTTTTCTATGTTCTCTTTTGTTTTTCTACTGACTAAAACTTAAAAATCAGATGTGACATAATTGTGGAGAAACATTTTGATATAATAAATAACAAGGAAGGAAAATGATACATCTCTCTTAGGTTAAAAAACCTTTCCAATACTTTCGGAATATTGTAATGAAACGTTATGTTTTAATGAAGTGAAATAAGTGAGCTAATTGGACAATTCAGATAAATGCATAGACAATTGAAAACTTAATTTCAGCAATTATTACCTACAATCGGTTAAGTAATTGAAATATTTTATGCAACTTTGATATTCTCTACAGATTTTCATAAGCACATTACGTATTATGCTAAAATTTAATACAGCTAGAAAATAATACAACAAAAATAATACATATGATAAAAAAAAATAACAGATAAAAATTTTGCATGTATAAAAAAAAAAAAAAAAATCCCTCACAGCTTGGCCTACAGGCGGAGGTAGATTTCGAATTTAGGTACAAATTTCATCAAGAAAAGTTAAATCAAGATTAGAGGTAAACCGCGTTTCATCACTAAGAATGAACTCTAGAGACCTAAACATTTTGTAAAAATTCTAAAATATGCGCATACACACAGGGATATATATATGTGTGTGTGTGTGTGTGTGTGTGTGTGTGTGTGTGTGTGTGTGTGTGTGTGTGTGTGTGTGTGTGTGTGTGTGTGTGTGTGTGTGTGTGTGTGTGTGTGCGTGTGTAATAGACTTTAAAATGGCGAAAACAAAATTAGAGAACTTCAAAATGTTAAAATATGCCAATATTAACATAGTCTAGTTCTTATGTTTTTTCTTGGTTATGTTAAGTTACGGTTTTCAATACGTTTTTACAAACTCTCAAGACGTTATACATTAACCAGATTTTCATCCATAATATTTCAAATATGACGTAATATTTGCTTAAAAAAAGAAAAAGAAATCGTCAAGCTATTTATTTCATTTTCCATTTTCATGTGGATATCTTTCTTGTTGTAGAAAGAATATTGTGGGGGGTTTTTTTAATTGTTGGCAACTGCTGTAAGGAAAAATGTTTATTTTTTCCCGTCATTGTTCTGTAAGAGCTGGTTAAATCAGAGCCATTTTAAGGGAATATTAAGATTTCTGAACTCTCCCCAGATTTCCATCACCTTGAACCGATTTAGCCCATTTGCAATCCCCGCCGAGATATTAACCATCTCAATGTATTTGGCAAGTTTGAAGACGATTCGTGCATAATTGCGATTTTTATCGTGCGGACAAAATTTAGTCCATACATACATATAGATATATATATTAAACTGTTTCGATGGGAGTGGATTTGGTCAAATAATGAAAAGTTATGAAGAAATTTTTCAAAAGTCGTACCATGGTAACGACTGCAATAGGTATTATTTCTTACGAAATCTACCTAAAAGTCTGCAATGGAGAGAGGGAGGAATCAATGCACCAGTCAACCTAGAAATATGAAAATTGGAGGGGGGGGGGGGGATACTTCTCATGGTGTAAAAAAAAGTCTTAAAATTCCACCCCTAAGAGGCTAAAACTTTGAAAAAAATTCCTTAAAAATCTGATTTTATAGTTATATTTTAACTGATAACATAATTTAGTGTGTTTATGTATGCTGAATCGAATGGTACTAACTACGTATTTGCAAGTTTAATAGCTTGTGAGCTATTTCATTTTTTTTTTT
The DNA here is from genome assembly GCA_964019185.1 of Maratus speculifer. NCBI lineage: Eukaryota > Metazoa > Arthropoda > Arachnida > Araneae > Salticidae > Maratus > Maratus speculifer. The sequence goes on from OZ025298.1 coordinate 253,706,702, forward strand.
TTTTTTTTTTTTTTTTTTTTTTTATATATAATTTGGCAATTTTTTTTGTGTGTCAAAACCGTAAAATTTCTATATATGAAAGTGAGAATACTCCATTACAATAGCAAAAAAGGACTTTTTTTTTTTTTTTTTTTTTTTTTTTTCTTTTGTTGTTGTTGTCATTAAAATGGTGGTATCAGTTAGAAAACAAAATGAAAAAAATCTTGTTACTTATTTTGTTTAAAGAGGATTGCGAGGAATTCTTGTAAAAATAATTCAAAGCATAAAAGAAACTAGTTGTTGGGACCTACGCAATACTTATCCATCATGGATATGCATACTATAAAATATAAAAATGAAACCAAGTAACAGGGAATTTCGTAAAAGAAGCATTGATGATAATTAAATTAATTAACAATTTACTGCGTTGGATTGAGCGTTTCATTTCCAGTTAAAATATGTCTTTGAATTGAAATTTTAATGAAATGCAGGGTCGTGGAAAATCGAAGGATGTGGAAAACAGAATTACAAATATCTCGACAACTATAATTATCCGATATACTTCGTTCCGTATGCAAAATTTATGTTTTTTTAATTTTCTTTTACATTCACTCCTTTAAATAATAATAAAAAAAATACGCACAAAAAAGCATAAAGTTTTAAAAAGTTTTAGCTAAATTATTTTTTTTTCGTACTAATCCGTGCATTTTTGCGATTCATTTTTTAAAAGAGAACCTTAATTTCAACACTTTATGTGTAGACATTATAACTTAGAGGTAAAGCGTCTCACTTGTAAACGGGATCTTCTTAGTTCGAGCTTTCATATTGGAAGTAGAGGTCTGCACGGGCCCGGGCCTGGCCCGTGGCCCGTACCCGGCCCGACCTGCGGGCTGGGCCGGGCCGGCGGAATCGTTTCGAATTCTCTAATGGGCCGGGCCGGCAGATTTAGAATAGTTTTTTCAACGGGCTGGGCCGGGCCGAAAAAAAAACTTTCGAAAAAAAGTTTTGAAGATTTAAGCAGAAACGATAAAATATGAGCTGTTTTCAACGAAAATGGTTTTAACGAGAATAAGTATAAATGTGGCCATACTAGTTTGACAGCATCAAAATAAAAATGCACAGTGTATCGGCATCGGAGAATTACATTATGTGTAACCCGTTTTAATATTTTTTTAGCTGACTCATGCCGGTCCGAGATCACGCTTGCATTATTTTTCTACATATAGACTGGCCGGACCGGTACTAGACTTAATTATTGGCAGAAAACATGATTTGTAAAATTAACAGCGATAAAGAACTTATGTTAGCTTAGTCTTTGGATATATACTTCTTGGTGACTTTTAAATTAATTTCTCAATAGTGCGAAAGTTTGACTCATTTTCTGATTAATTTTAAATTGTAAAAGTATAAAAGTGATAAGCCTAACTATTGAAGGGATTTGGAATCGAAAGCGTTTTTCATTTTTGGTAAATAAAATACTTGTATAACCTTGTTGAGATATAATAGTTTCTCAAATGATTGCAGGTTTTTCTCCCTTCCCTTGCTATTGCTTCCAGAAATTCTATTCAAAACGCTAATTATGACAGTATTTTATTTGTTTGCAGTATTCTTAAACTGCTTGTATCAAAAAATGGATAACGCCATTCGATTATATAGTTTCTGAATAAAGATATCTGCTAATCTTATGCGTTTTTGAGAAAAGAAAAATGAATTTAGAAATGTATCAGAAAGGAGCTTCTTTCAATTTAAGAATGAATTTGGATTTGAAATCTATAATAAAATGATATAGAAATGTATTTATAAATCTTCTTTTATTAAACAGCTTCAAAATTAACGATGTTTTTAGCTTTCTTTCTTTTTTCTTTTATTCTAAGCCATATTAATTTTTTAATGGATCTTTATTCGAATGTTGAAAGCCTACGAATCTAAGTAATCATTAATGTTGCTAATGTGTATTTGCTGTAAAATATACTGTAAAATCATTCCATAGATATGTATGCAGTATTCTTTAAAGGAATCTTAGTTATATGATAAAAATATGAACTTTTTAGAAATCGTAAAAATTGTAACGGGCCAAAACGGGCCGGGCCGGGCCTGTTTTCGCTGATTTTTGTACGGGCCGGGCCGGTCCTAAAATATAAAAATTTAAACGGGCCGGGCCCGGGCCGAACTTTTGAGTTTTGCAACGGGCCGGGCCGGGCCGGGCCTGGAAATTCCGGCCCGTGCAGACCTCTAATTGAAAGTTAAAATTTTCATATTGAGATGGATTTAATTAAAATAAATTTTGTATCTTTTGCAAAATTTTGGGTTTATATTATTATGATTTCGGTCATCTGACATTCATAGTATTTTTTATAACTAAATTTTCTTTTTATTTTAAAGACTAGTGTGATTTATTAATGATTCACCATTTTAAACATTTGCAGGTAAGGGTATAACAGCTTGGAGGTAAAGCATCTCACTAGTAAAAAGAATGTACTTAGTTCGAGCCTCGATATTCAAATTTTCATAATTAGATGGATTTAATTACAATAAATTTTGTATTCTTTTTCAATTTAAGGATTTTATTTTTAGGTTTAGTTCATCTGACATTTATAATGCTTTTTTTAATTCAATTTTCTTTCTATTTTAAAGACTATTGCGATTCATTAAACCTCTCACTGACAAGCCCGTCTATAGACGTTCCCTAAGCTCCAGGTTTCACCGCAATGCAAGCAATAATTAAAATGATATAACTGAGTTGATTTAATGGATTTTTAATACATTGTGCAATGATTAACACACTCAAGGATAACATTCATATTCGTAAATAAGATTTTTCTATAATTTTGAAAGAATCATATTTTTTTAGCAATTAAAACAAAATGTTGAGAAAACAACATTACAATTTTGCCCTTTTACAAGACTGTCAAAGAGTTGATTTAGCATTTAAAAAATTTTTCATATTTGGAAGTAAAATTTTATTATGTCAGCTATTTTTATTAAATTTGGGATTTTCAAAACAATTGAAATTTTGGATTTTATTTAAATAATTTAATTTGAACATTTTTAATTTGATTAAAATAAACAACTTCCTTTTATAATTATATTGAAATTAAATTTATTGATACTACCATCTATGTAAGAATTCAATCTCTATAAATAAAAGGAATTCCGAGGATAATTAATTGAGGCACAGGAAAATCGTCTGCTAAGAAAATCTTTTTTCATTTTGAACTCTATAATCTCTATAAATAAAAGGAATTCCGAGGATAATTAATTGAGGCACAGGAAAATCGTCTGCTAAGAAAATCTTTTTTCATTTTGAACTCTATAATCTCTATAAATAAAAGGAATTCCGAGGATAATTAATTGAGGCACAGGAAAATCGTCTGCTAAGAAAATCTTTTTTCATTTTGAACTCTATAAATAAAAGGAATAAAGCAGAAGAAATATAAAACAGATAATGTATTTATCACAAAAAATCGTCTGCTAAGAAAATCTTTTTTCATTTTGAATAAAATTAAATAAAATATTGAAAACATTTGATTTAAACTAAAAATTGTATTACTAAAAGTTTTCTTTTTTTTTCAGAACCTTTTAATACTTTATAACGATGAAAATGACGTATTTCAGACAATGCATTTCTGCATGCTTCCAGTTATTGATAAAATCATACAAATTTCAAGTTCGTTTAATATTGCTAATACGGACCCGGGCAACGCCGGGCGGGTCAGCTAGTAATTATAAATTAAAAATCTTTATTTATTAATTAAAATATAAATTGTTTTGAAAGAAATATTAAACGGAACCGTCTGTGCGATCTGCGTTCACATTTACCCCTTGTTGTTGTGTTTACTTACGAGTGACATTATGACATTATATCCAACAGAAACATAAATATTTTTTTCTCTGTTTTTCTAGTGGATAGTTAACAAAAATAATCTCAAATGCATTGTTAAAATAAAAAATCATCCATTTAGGGCTAATATTTACTGTAAATAAGCTTTTTATATTATGAAAACTTTATTAAAATTAAATCTTTCTTAAAATCTGTGAAAAGATTGTTTTTGTTCTACTTTCAAAATCGGAAGGTCTCATAAAACAAATACTACTCACCAGGTTGCCATTCACTTAGCAAATAATTAAAATTACATCTAAATACATTTTGCTTAATGGCCCTTTTTTGTACAGAATTTTCTGCAATCAAATTTCCTGCTTCCATTGGATTTTTTTTATCCCAGTGAATGCATAAACTGTTCATTAGGTCAAGCACAAGAGCCACATTAACCACAAAGATTACCAACAAAGCACTTAAAACCGGGTACTTGTCTTAGTGGTTCGCCACTTTGCCGGCTAAAATTCCATCATGTACGTTAATGGCATCTGGTGCATGTAAAATCCGTTGTGGGTGCAAAGTCCTCCAAGTTACCTGTGAATTATACCTCTGGAGGTGCCTTGCCAGGTGAAGGTCCCGTCATCTGATCAAGGTTCTAAATTTCGAGACCATCTTGCGTAGCCATTTGCAGTTCAAGCAACAGGATGTAACATTAAATAACAGGCGAAACAAAGTATGCTCAACGACAAGCAAGTACTGCAGAAATGATGGCATGCGAAGCAAATAAATCAGGTTTATTGCCACTACGTGGCAATTAAGTGGTCGTCCTACCCGATACCAGTTATCTAACCCGTTAAGCTGAGATAACTCGGCAGGTAGGAGCCTGGTCATCGGTTAGAAAGAAAGAAAAGTTGTTGATTATGTCGAAGTTATTATCATGTGCTTAGTTTTTTCAAATAGTGTTTGTTACATAAATGTTGTAAGTTTTAATGATTTTCTTTTTTTCTTTTATCCATTGATGTTGAAATTGAGGCAGATTCATTTTATGTTATCGAAACATATTTAACGTTTTGGTTGAAAAATATTCGTAAGCATTAATAGACTTATTTTATGTTTTTTTGTAATCTTATTCCGTGTAAACTTATTGGGGTCTGGGGCATAAAAATCTTCAAATTTTCAAAATAAAATAAAATAAAATAAATTAAGAAAAAGAAAAGAAAAGAAAAAGAAAAAGAAAAAAATGTGATTTAACAAATTACAACGACTATTTGGAAAATAATATTTTCAAAGACTGTAATTTTAGCCTTATAAATGATTTCTATATTTAAAAAAAACAATAATAATATCCTTTTTATGATGATCAAAACGTAGCTTACGTAATAACAGAGTCATATTAATATGCCTGGACATTTAGAGTCACGTTAATATTCCTGGAACAATCATAAACAAATATAAATGAAATTTCAGTTTAACAGTTTTCGGTTCTGTAAATTTTTAAACTTCAAAACCTCGCACATTTTCAATGTTTGCACCTTTTTTCTGTAAATGCTTTCCTGTGAAATGTCCAACAGAAGGAATGTATTTTCCATAATTGTATCTCTATTTTTCTGGGGTTTTTTCTCATAACTGTGCTTTCCAATTTAACCGAAAATAGAGCTTTGCAATTATGTCTGGAATGTGGTAGTTAGTTGGAAGTTACTCTGCAATTAACTTAATTGCACATATTGTTTATAAAAAGCACTTTGTTAAGATGCCATGGACTGAATTTGTTCTGTTGTATAACGGATTGAGTGGGATGAAGTTCATCCTAAAACTAGACGTTGGGGACCACCGTATTGCTTACTCATCATAGATATGCATACTATGAAATATGAAAGTAAAATATGTGTAAATATGTGCATCGCAATTCCAAAATAAAATTTAAACGTACATTTAAATATTTTTTAATACATAGTAATGCTCTATTATTGAATTGCGGGTACTACTTGATTATCCCGACGATCCATTTCGACATATAATAGAAATCGCCAAACTACTCATAAATTATTCAAATCGACATAATTTTTACTTTAAATAATTAAAAAAAATAGTAAAAGATTCATAAAATTACAAGTAAAATAATCTAATAAATGCCACTTGATGACGTAACAGACACATGTGATGCGTTTAATGTCAAGTGAAAGCGACAGTTTTTTTGGTCGACTGGTCGACGAAGTAGTACCAAAATTGCGTAAAAGAAACATCCTTATAATTCCAAAAATAATAATCCTATTAACTAACAAATTAATGCGTTGGATTAAACATCACATTTTCACATTTCCATTTTAAATATTTATTTTAATTGAAATGAAATGAACCCTTGAATGAAACTATATAAAATTTATTTCTATTTTCTTATATAATTCACAGAATTTCTACGTTAAATACAATGCTTGGATATTGCATTTTTGTGTGTGTGTGTTCATAAGAGTAACAAAACTTTAATCTATTATCTAAACAAATATAACGCTGTTTGCTATAAAAAGTATATGGTTTATGGAAGTATTTTAAGTATTTGTATCAAATTTATCTTAAATATATTATGTAATGAAAGAATTGGAAATATCCATGAAATTTTTGTTTATTGTCACAAGAAAAAAAAACATTATCTCAAGATTAACAATAGGACGCTCCCATAAGCATTGTACCAATATTACAGAGTACAATGTCGATAGAATTATATGAGAAAATTTAATCGTGTTTCAAACCGCTTGTTTTCGCCATTTCATTTTTTTTGGACAATTTGCACAACATAAAGCAGATTTAAATAAATATTCGTGAATATGAACAATGAAAAGTGTAATAACTGTTATAAAAAACTTTATAGAGTTTCTTTAAAAATATGTAGAAATGTTAACTACACCGAAAACGAAAAATCATATCAATAGCGATTAAAGTAACGATCGTGAAAACAGAACGGAACTAAACATTAATAAAAATGTAATAACTGTTTTCAAAAACTTTATTGAGTTTTGCAGGAATATTAAATATATCGATAATCAATTCATAGCTGAATTATAAATTAAACAAAACTGGAGATGTTTTTACAAAAAAGTAATGATGTATTAATTTACCCAAAGAATCAATGTATTACATTTTGATTTTTATGTAACCATATTTTTCGATCTAAATAATCACAGAAATATCGATTATTTAAATTTCGACTACTTTTTTATAATAACGAGTTTCAGCTTATTTCTATGTATTATTAAGGTTGTTTTCAATGGTGTTTCATAAGTAATAATGCATTATAAAAGCCATTCTTGGTATGTATGTTTCTTCTACAAAACCACAAGTTTTGACCGAGTTGCACGAGACTTCATTTCCGTACGTTTTACAATATGAATAAAATTACGATCAATTTAAAAATGTGTAAAATCTACTCGTTACCTCTTTCTTAGACTATCTGCTAGAGCTTAACATTATAGAAACCGCATTTTTTTAAAACTTTCTAATTCAATTTATTCTCTGGTGTTGCAACACCCTAAACTCTAAATAAACTGTCAAGTACGAGTATTATTCGCACTTAGAGAGTCCCTCGCAATAAATATATGAATCATTATTTGTGTCATTACAAAATAATCGTTACTAAAAGAATAATAAGACTTTGTAAAAAACTATATAACGGAGGGTTGAGTATACTAGAAAAGTATAAATGGGTATACTATAAAAGTTCAAAGATATATAAACCCTAAATAATACCAAATATTGCTATTTTATATAACTCTTTTTTTAACCTCTTCGCCCCTGAAGATTAGTAAGACTCTGTAAAATAATAATAATAATAAATAAATAAATAAATAAATAAATAAATAAAATAAATATTTTATTCTGATACCTTGATATCTTAGATTGTAAAAAATATGTTTTTATATTTTTATGTGTATTAAGTGGAGAATAATTTTAAGTACAATAATAATAATAAATAAATAAATAAATAAATAAAATAAATATTTTATTCTGATACCTTGATATCTTAGATTGTAAAAAATATGTTTTTATATTTTTATGTGTATTAAGTGGAGAATAATTTTAAGTACAAATATGTGTACCTGAATTAAATAGCATAAACTTCTCAATTGATAAAATGCATATCAGATAATTATACTTTATGTATTCAAAGTTATTGTATTTAAAAAAAAAAACTCTAGTATTAATTAAAGAAGTATAAATAGAATTTATTTAATAATTATTTTTATAATTTTACACATTTGCATGAATAATATTTATTTTGAATGAAAAATTTTCACAGCAATTATTCTTTAAGATACATAAACTTTAAACAGATTTTACATTTGCACACGTTACATCTTAATGAACTATTTTTAAAAGCTTTTCCAATCACAGATTTTGGCAAATATATACATTATAAAGTCGTGTTCCTTTTTAGACGGGTTAGCAACTTTAAATTGTTTTCGGAGAAAGATTTTGTCATCTGAAAGTGGAGGAGGTCTACCTGCACAGAGGCTTACCTTCTAGATATATTGCCTTTATACTTTAAGTGTGCTAAAGCAATATTCATTCTACATTCAATAAGAAACATACATTTCTTTAAAGCAGGCCATTTATGATAAAGCGCATAATAATCCGCCCATGCTCACATTTCATTTTTGGCTTTTACTGAACAAAGATAACAAACTAAATACAGATTAAAAACATCTGTAATACCCATAGAATTACGAGGGTTGGTTGAAAAGTCCGGGACTTGACAAGGAAAGTGATATTTTTTCAAAAAACATTTTTATTTATTTCTCTACATAATCTTCAGAAAGGCTAATGAATTTATCATATTGGTGCTCTAATTTAATTAAACCATCTATAAAACGTGATTTGTAGAGATTCTCAAACTGTTGTTTTCGACGCAACTCCCTCGTTGCTCTGAAATATTCTTCCACTAAGGAATTTTTTGAGATAAAGGAATAGATGGTAATTTCTAAATGCTAAATCTGACGAATAAGGGGGAAGTTTAAACAATTCTATTTTTATTTCGTGCATTTTTCCGGTTGTAATAACTGATCGATGTATTGGAGCATTATCATAATGAAATGAGATTTTCCCCCGCAAAATGAGGACGTTTCTTCTTTACGTTGTCGTTCAAATGTTGCAGTAAGCTTGAGCAGTACTCAACAGGGATACTTTTACATACTTTTACCTTTTTCGAAATCATCAATTAAAGAAAATTCCTTTTACGTCCCAGAAAACAACCGCCATAATCTTGTTAGCTGACAAAGTTGCTTCGCCTTTCTTGGTGCTAATTCATGCGGCGTAACCGACTGATTTGGCTGTGATTTGCTGTCCGGAATGAAGTGTTGAGTACAAGTATTATCCGTCTTGAAAATTACAGTAGAGCCCCAAATTCTCTCTTGAAATGATTTTTCAATGCAACATTTGGTCATGTTTTAACAAACACGGCACCCACCCCACACAGAGCCTGTGAAAGCTCAAAATTTAAGTTTAAATATTACCTGTAACTTTTTTATATATATTTACAGTCTCTACTATCTCAAACAACATTAATCTTTGGTCTTCGAGGGCTGTTCGATGAATTGTTTAAACAATTTCAAGAGTTGTCACTTCCACAAAACATCCAATACGAAGCTCAACACCCGTACTTGTCCGACTCATTTTTTTTTCTGTATTTCACCTTTTAATCATAAATATGAGGGTGGAAAGTCATTCAGTGCGCTATCCATTTACTTCTTCATTTTTTTAGGTGTTAAACCATTCAAATGGAAGTATTTAATTACCAGTCATTTTTCCAAATCTTCTATTTTCGTAAAAACTCTAAGATAGTACTGATATAACTACTATCAGTCAAACAATAATGAAGCAATTGATCTGAAACTGTGGGTATAAGTTAGTCGAGGGTGGTACTATGCAATGCTATCGTATAAATTGAAATAGTCGCATTATTTCTGTGTCGGGATCGGGACTTTTCATATGACCCTTGTATTATGCATATGAAGTACAGCAGACTGAGGTACACTAATATTTTTTTATTCTTTTTCTACACCCCTCCATACAAGATACATTTAGTTCATTAACCTTTCTACTACATTACATTAAGATACATTACCCTTTCTACTCATGAAGTAGTAACCCTAATTGTCCTTCCGGTTTAAACGTAATATTTTGTGTATATCTACTCATTCTTTTTCACCTCCCTTCAATCCTTTGTCACTTTTGAATTTCCGTTAAAGAAACCAATTCTATTACTATTTGCTGATTTAGCCAAGAAAATATTTTGTTTGATTCAGTTATTTTTGAGCAACTATTGGGGTAGATTTGCCATTTGAATCTGATATAGATTCGTTTATGACTTTACCATTTTACTTTAGTACAACCATTCATCATCAATATCACTTCATCATCAATTATTTTATTCTGCTGTAAAATTGCGCCAGTCTCTTCTTGAATCAGTATGCCTCGAAAAAGAAAAAAATCTGACAAAAATATAAGAATTACAAAATCAGTTCTTAATTACTATGTATTCTAAGTCATTACAGACGTTTAAACCATGGAGTAAATAAATACTTGAGAAAATTTATTAAAACGTTTCATAGTTTGAAAATTTTTATAGTACAATATATTAAATTACCTTTAAAATCAACTAATAAATTAAAAAAAAAGTACTACCTTTATGCCTTTGCATTTTAACCATAATTACATACCGTACCATTCGATAAAAAGACTTTTAACACATTACACTAAATTCAGTAAAATGGAAAAAGGCACACATATATATGTGTTCCTAAGTATTAGTCATGATAAATATTTTCAATAAAACTATTTTGCAAAGAAAATTACTCTAAACTGATATTGAAACATAATGTTTTTAGAAAGTAATTGTATTGCATTCGTAAACAAGATTTAAAATGGTGAAAATTAGTTACGTTTCGGAAGACACCAATTTTCCATCATTTTTGAAAATCCCTTTTTTAAACAGATATTTCATGAGAAAGTGCAGTTAACTAACGGGTTCATTCTAAAGCTTAAACATTCATGAAAGTAAATATGAATAGTAAATATAAATAGTTTTACTACTATGAAATTTTAAAAATAGATATTGCGAAGTCCACATTTGGACCTCGCACCAAAAGAGCAGCGCCACTTGTAGTGTGATTTTTACAAAAAAGTAAACAGCACTAATTCATATCAGAAACAAACTGGATCTGAAGTATCAAAATTCGCACAATTGAGCTATTGCAATATTGAACAGTAATTGAGCTTAGCAGCGCCACCTGTTGAACGATTTATACAAAAAATAAATCACTACCAAATTACATCAAGGGCTAACTGAATCTGAAATTTTATGGAAATTCGTGCATTAGTTCTTGAGATAGAGCTATCGTGGAAATTGTGAATAATGCAGCATAGAACCGCCATCTGTTGGGAGGTATACACCAAAAAGTAATCAGCATCAGTTTATATCAAATTCTAACTGAATCTAAAGTTTTGTAAAATTCTAGGAATGAATTCTTTAGATAGAGCGCCCACAAAAATTTTGTCACATACAGGCTCACAGAGTGACAGACAGATTCTGAGAATCATTAGATCGTGTTCAGGACCTTCTAAAACCTATAAATTCATTGAAAACGGAAATAAGAAATTTTCACGCATCCAATACTTTTTTTAAAAGAAGTAGAAAATATTATTGCCATGGAAAAGAACCCTCTCTCTTCAATATCAAAAGCGTAATGACATTGTTAAGGCTCAAATTAGACTGAAACATGATCTTCTTTAAAAGAAATTTCCCCCTCATTTTTTTTTCAAAGAGAGAGAGAGAAAAGGCTGGTGAGAACAAAACATTTCCATTTTTATTTGAGTGTAAAGTTCGAATGAGAAGAATACAGAATATGGTACATAATTTTTAAATAAATGAAAAAAAAAAGTTTAAAAAAAAGAAAAGAAAAGGAAGAAAAGGGAAATATAAAGAAAAAATCCATTTTGCGAACTTGGTCAAGTATTAGCTACGTCATAAGGAATTTTAGAAATACAGAGATGATTATGGAGAAAGAGATATATAAACTGAGACAAAAATTTTATTTTCTAAGTGTTCAATCTGACAGTCAATTTATTGAATTATCATATTACATCTTTATTTCCAAGACAAAGGAGCTTTTTTTTTAATATGAAAGTTGATTTTATTCCACTCCTCGATCACAATTTTTCAGAGTCCACCCGATATTGGATGGCCGCTTATAAACAGATTATTTTAAGACCAAATGCACAGTATATTTCTTAGAAAAACGTATCAGAGGATTTAAGTTGGACCCATTTAAATGGAATGGCTTCAATTCCGACTTCACATCTCTTTTTCTTTATGATAAAATTATAGCAGTAGACATAGAGATATAGCTTATCCTGATGGAACGTACAACTGTAAAAATTGCTTGGGTAAAATGATGAATTCTTTTTTTTTTTTTTTTTTTTTTCAAACAAATGTTAAAATGTTTTCCTGATAATAATCACAGTTAATGTTAACATTTATTTGTTGTATTTTTCCTTATTTTGAGTTTTTCGTTATAAGAAAATTCAGCAAGAACCTTAAAATCTTCAGCAAAACTTTCCTTGTTTCCTCTGAACCAATAGACCGGTAAGCAACAGCAGCAGCATAAACAATAAGCTCATCGAGTTCATGGCTCAAATTCCAAAATTAGTTAAAACTCGATTCGCATAATAAAGCGTAATCGGTCTGTCAAGTTCCATCTAGATGGCAAACGCCTGAAAATCCGCCAAGGTATGAAAACATGGAGGACTGTTTTTCCCTAATATATGACTTGGCAACATATTAAGCCTTTTTCTTCTTCTTCTTCTTTTTTTTTTTTTTTTTTTTTTTTTTGGTACGAAGTCTATGTTTTTCTGTTGCAATCCAACTAATACACCCAAGCCTCATCAACCTTGCTCCCTGCCAACTAATTTTCATACATGAATCTGCATAATAGTCTTGTTAAGAACATGTTGTTACATTAGACGGCGAACAACATTTATTATTATTATTATTATCAACATTAAATCAGATTTCATAATTATGTTTGCAGTTAGTTCTTTTATAGGTGTTTAAAAACTTTGCAAAAATTTTTAAAGGTTTGAAATTTTTTTTTTTTTTTTTTTTTTTTTTTTTTATGATTGGCGATTTTACATATAAAAAGTTGACGTAACATTTTTTATTCATTTTTTACCTTTTCGTTAGTCGAAAGTAAACTTTGATGTTTCCTTCCCCTTTTTCAATTTTTTTGCCATTTATTTTACGTACAGAAATATTAAAACACTCATTTTCACACCTTATCATTAAATAAAAGTATTTTTCGATATAAAACGCAGATGCATAATCTTCGAAATTTTTGATCTATTGTTATTTTCCAGTAACAATTTAATGCAAATAATATTTCTAATGATATAGATGATAATTATATTCTATTCCGAATTCATGCCACCTAGTTTTCTCTTATTTTTAATGAAATTCAAATCAAAGAAAATCAAAATGGGTATAAAAGTGTATGAATATCTAAGTTATTAGATTCTGTAAACATGTTAGCAAGTTTAATAATTCTTATAAATTCAATTTATTCGAAAATTTTGACTTTTGAATATTTTTCTAGAATAATTAAGTTATTTCAAAATATAATTCAATAAGAAAGTCCTGGTAAAATATCACTATTTTTTTAATTTAACTTTACTCCAGTAAGTTAAGTTCCTGCTTAGCAAGCTTCAATGAATGTTCATGTTCACGTCAACTAAACACTAGCAGTAATGGAGGCATGAGATAAGGAAAAATCCGACTTATTTCATTTAATTTGAACGTTAGAGTGGTAAAAATTAAAAAACAAATTTTAATTTTTCAAATTACCTTTACATTGAATACTCCATACTTAATACGATATTTAATTAATTACATATATTCTTTCGTTATTTATATGCTTAGGCAGGTAGATATTTACTTATCCTATTCGGTTTTGAAGTATCACAGTGGATACTTCCACACCGAGACAGTTATAAACTAAACTATTTGAATTTTTTAGAGTTTTACTTCACTTTTATACAGCTGAATGTTTCTGACTTTCTATCAAAATAACACATGACAGCACCTATGCTTATTTCCTCATAAAATAAGTATTATTTCAGTCTCAGTTTGCAAAATGCGTTCCAGACAGTGTGTTCAAGAAAGTAAGAAATTAACTAAAACGCTTTACATTTTTTGAGAATTTATAGACCATTTAATTAATTAAAAGAACACAGTACCTTGAAATTGGTCAAAATATTGATTTTTATTTATTATTATTATTATTATTATTAATTGAAAGTTTCTTTTATCGTGAATATTTTGCCGCCTCATTTTTACGAGTACGACAATTGTATCGCTAGATATTGTAAATTTTGTTAATAGATCTAGCGCAATTACCCATACAGATGAAATTTTCAAACTTTTTTTCTTTCTGTTCATATTTTTATAACTTTCTTGTTCGTAAAAATTGTAAGACTTTTTGGCTAATTTAGATAGAGGTTTGAATTTTTTTTTTTTTACTTGTTCTCCATGGTGTATTTAACATTTTTGTGCATGGATTTAACAGTAAAGTTTATATTTATTTAAAAAATATATTTAAATTGAGTGTTAGTTGAATTCTCTTCGCTTTTTGATGTGCACGAGAGAAAAAAATCGCATTAATTGTAAAATCCCATACATCTAAAATTGCATATACACTTTTATGTAGCATATTCTAATGAATGTGGGAAAAAAATCGAAGAATAAATATTTTTTTTTTCTTCCAAAAAACATTTAAATGTTGGTAAAATAGGCTGTTCTATAAAATTTTTTTACTTTCTTCTATCTACAATAGAAAAAAGTATTGTAATCGAAATTTTTTTCGACGGATTTCCACGTTTTAAGAGATTTCAAAAAACATGTTTTTACAAAATGTCTGTCTGTCCGTGTGTCCGTGTGTCTGTGTGTCTGTGTGTTCGTATGTCGCCATTCTACCATCAAAAAGTCTATGGAGACATGCATAGAATTGAACCAAATTTTTTGCTAATGTTTTTGGATGTCGCAAGCAACTCCTTCAATTTTGAAATATTCTGTCGGAAGGGGGCGCTGCAATCGCGATTTTTGTGCCATTTTCAATATTATACCGACGAAAAGTGTATGAAGTTATGCATAGAATTAAACCAAATTTTTTGTGTATGTGTTTGGCTATGGTTAGTCCTCCCCGAATTTGTCAAAAATCCTCCAGAAGGGGGCGCTGCAAGAGCCAGTTTTCTGCCATTTTCAATATTGCACCACTTAAAAGTGTATGAAGTTATGCATAGAATTGAACAAAATTTTTTGTGTATGTGTTTGGCTATGGTTAGTTGGTCCTCCCCGAATTTGACAAAAATACGCCAGGAGAGGGCGCTGAAATAGCAATTTTTGTGCCATTTTGAATATTTTGCCACCTAAAAGTGTATGAAGTTATGCATAGAATTAAACCAAATTTTTTGTATAAGTGTTTGGCTATGGCTAGTTGGTCCTTCCTGAATTTGTAATAAATCTGTCGGAAGGGGGCACTGCAATAGCGATTTTTGTGTCATTTTCGATATTACACCACCTAAAAGTGTATGAAGTTATGCCTAGAACTGAACTAAATTTTTTGTGTATGATTATTTTTTCATATCGCAAGTAGGTCCTCCCTGAATTTGAAAAAAAAAATTCTGCCTATCATTCTATTTTAATGTATTTGGCGTCAACGGGCCTTGATTTCACTATTGCTGTTTTTATTTTACTTCTCTTTATTGTGCACAAAGGCTTTATTTGCTATTTTAATATCATTCTATTGTCCATCGGCTCGTGCAGAAACGGAAACTCGTTTTTACTGCGATTAATTGACTGAAGCAGGAATTTAAGATGAAAATCAAAGTTGGTATAGTATTGAATTAAAATCAGGGCCATCGCCAAGTCTTTTTATTGGTGGGCTAGAAGACCTTAAATTGTTAAGTCAAATTTTCATATCTGCTATCTCGTTTTATAATTTTGACAAGTTACCGCACTTAGAAAATGTAATACAGTTCTTATTTGTAAAAAGTTTTATAATATTTCTAATTAGAGTTGTAACTTTTGCAAGTTCTATCAAAAACAGGAAATATATTTCAGTTTTTATTAAAATTTTATATAATTTTATATCTATTTAATATAATATGCCATAAAAGTTTCAAATTTGCCAAGTGTAAGAACATTTGCGAATGTTTGGGGGGGGGGGGGGGCTCCTCTCCTGTCCTTCCCCTTAGCGAGGCGCCTGATTAAAATTATTAAAGCATTGACATGAGTAAGTATTTGGGATTGGCACGTCCCAGTTATTTAATTTAATTTTTAAATTAACACATATATTACAGTATTATTCAAAATTGAAGAGATGGTTTCAAAGGCACCGTGTCCCCTTAATGGACTTCAATTTGTTACTTACGTAATTTAGGTTATCAATAATTAAATCGATATTTTATGAGTGTTAGTCATTTTAAATCCATATTGGAGAACCTAAATTATCAGGCCCCTCCCCCCCTAAAGTATCAGTTTCAGAAAAAAAAAGTCTTCTTCTTCATCTATGTGGTCATTTTGTTTGTGCAAAATCAATGAATGTGTATTCGCAGTGTTGCTTTGCCTTCGGGGTCTGAAGAGTATAAATAAATTTTCGATCGTACAAATCTTTTATTCAACAGGTGAAAATAAAACTGGTTAATAAAAATTTATCCCAATCCAAATTCACAACACAAATGTTCAACGTTTTATCTATTTATTTATTTGTTCCTTAATCAGCTACTTTGTCAACACGATGTACACTGTTAAAAATCTTGTCATAGGTTGAATCAAATTTTGGTGCTGAGTAGCTGCCACCATAATCGTGAAATTTTCGTGAAGAAATATTGATACACCTGGCTATAAAAGAAATATGTTTTCTTCTAGCTTAAAAAAAAAAAAAAAAAAAAAAAAGTTGGATGTAGATTTTGCCATTGCAGAATCAGTTTCGCCTCCGATTAAAAAAAAAAAAAAAAAAAAAAAAAGTTGGATGTAGATTTTGCCATTGCAGAATCAGTTTCGCCTCCGATTAAAAAAAAAAAAAAAAAAAAAAAAAAAAGTTGGATGTAGATTTTGCCATTGCAGAATCAGTTTCGCCTCCGATTTAAAAAAAAAAAAAAAAGTTGGATGTAGATTTTGCCATTGCAGAATCAGTTTCGCCTCCGATTAAAAAAAAAAAAAAAAAAAGTTGGATGTAGATTTTGCCATTGCAGAATCAGTTTCGCCTCCGATTAAAAAAAAAAAAAAAGTTGGATGTAGATTTTGCCATTACAAAATCAGTTTCGCCTCCGATTAAAAAAAAAAAAAAAAAAAAAAAAAAGTTGGATGTAGATTTTGCCATTGCAGAATCAGTTTCGCCTCCGATTAAAAAAAAAAAAAAAAAAAAAAAAAAAAAGAAGTTGGATGTAGATTTTGCCATTGCAGAATCAGTTTCGCCTCCGATTTAAAAAAAAAAAAAAAAAAAAAAAAAAAAAAAAAAAGTTGGCTGTAGATTTTGCCATTGCAGAATCAGTTTCGCCTCCGATTAAAAAAAAAAAAAAAAGAGATAGAGGTTTTTTAGAAGGGCGACCCCGTTTAGAATGCAATGAACTAACTTCATTTTTCTTGTGTTTATCAATATAACAGCGAACAGAACGGCGTGAAATACCCAATTGATTAGCAATTTCTCTCTCAGACATTGGAATTGCGAAATAATAAAGAGATACAATTTGACGTGCTACTTCTTCATTGACTAGATTCACCAAAAGCGGATCTTTGCTTTAAATACTTTTTTATAGACTCTGAGAAAAAGGAAATGCATTTTATCAATAAAATTGTATGAATGTCTCGTTTTAACGGCCAGATTGCGAAACTAGTCGTTGGGGGCCACCGTAATACTTACCCATCATGGATATTCATTATATAATATGTGAAAATAAAATATGTGAAAACTATTTATAAAATGCATTGCAATTCCAAAATAAAATTTAAACGTATATTTAAGTATTCTTAGTATACATAGTAATGCTCCATTAATGAATTGCTGATGAACCCATTTCGACAAATTATGTAAAATACCAAACTACACAAGTAGTACCGGATTGCGTAAAAGAAACATCCTTATAACTCCAAAAACAATAATCATATTAACTAACAGTTTACTGCGTCAGATTAAGCGTCTCATTTCCAATTAAAACATATCTTTGAATTGAAATTTGAAGAAAATACAGGGTCATGAAAAATCGAAGAATGTGGAAAACAGGATTACAAATATCTCGGTAACTATTAATCCGACTGACTTTGTTCTTGATGCAAAATTTATGTTATTTTATTGTCTTTTACGTCCTTTCCTTAAAATAAAAAAAATCGAAAATTTTTATGTACATTTCATCAGAACGAATTTTTCGAGAGTCCGAAAGAATAGTTCCGGATAATCGAGGTTACTGATATTAAATAGGATCCGTCCTATTCTTACTTATTAAGTACATATACAATTTTCTCTATCTCCATTTGTTCGTGAGATAGAGCGTTTACGGACAGGCAGACAGGCAATTTTTTTTCTAAAAATATATTAGTCTCCAGTATCTGAAACGTGTAAATCCGTCAAAAATTTTTTTTCGATTTTCAAAACGATTGCAAGACTTACCCTATACTACGTATGATAGGAAAGTAAAAGTGGGCCACAATTTTTGACACGACACTTTTTAGCTTGTATGAAAGAAATAGCATCGGAGGCAAAGGCAAAAAAAAAAAAAAAAAAAAAAAAAGTTGGTAATTGCACGTGAAGCGTAGCAAATGAGGTGCGTTCGTACGATAACGAAGTTTTAAAAATATTCAGATCTTGCTGATATAATAGAGCGTACTTTGGATACAGCATAGTGGTCGAAATCTTTGTGTTACTGTAAATATGCAGGAAATAATTTTTATTACACTTCAGCAACGTATATCTCATTCATAAAATGTGAAGTAGTTAAATATAATAAAAAAAATGTTTTCCCGTATAGCATTATATAGTGGAATACTTTTGTGTAACCCTGTAATTTAATAATAAATATACTTTGTATCACAGATTGTACAGAATGTATATTTTAGTATATACTTCATAGATTCATGTCAATTCTATTATGTTCGAATGAGTGTAACGCCATTAAAACTTGAAACTTTTTTCCCATTGACCGTAATCCAACAGGATACTTTTGATTATCCCTGTAACTGATCTATGCATCCGATTTTCATAACATTTGAAATGACTCGACAAAATTATGTTATAATTATGTATTTTAAATTTCAAACGATTCGGTTGGGTAGTTTTTGCGTTGTTATATGCGGACAGACAGATGGACGGACTGAGCGACAACTATAGGTGCTACGTATTTACATAAGTACGAACGTACCTAAAAAGGAGAAAAAACAGAAAAGAAAAAAAAAGATAAATCTTATCGTCTGAATTCTCTGAAATTTTAATGGGGAAATCTCGTACTAAAATTTGGAGCTTCGTATTTCAACCTCGTTCCAATTATTGGAACTATACTTCAACAAGAGCTCCACATATTGGATTAAAATTTCACCATCTTATAGCTATTGAGCACCGAAAATTGGTTCAAACTAGGACAAGATTTTTAACAGCTTACTGCTATTGAATTACATGATATCACTCGATTCTTTTTGAGAAAATGAAATCTAACTTTATTGTAAGTTTAGGAGGGAATTATAATATTAATTTTATTAAATAAAATATTTCAAACAGTAAATTATGTTTACAATTTAAATTAAAAGCTTACGCATTTAAAATGTAATGCTATAATTTTATCTGTCAAAAATGTTTCGTTTTTCCAAGATATGCCTTCTAATTTCGGAGCTGGTAGAAATGACGTCATTTGGGAAAACTTATACAAAAATGACTTTGTTTTGGCGAATTTATTCAAAAACATTTTATATTTATGAATTAAAATAAATGCTCAGAGAAATATAATTTTTCTAGCTAAAATATTTTGCTTTTAACGTCTTTATGAAAAATTCAAACGCCATCTTAAGAAAATAATTCATATCTTTTTTCTACTTTAAATTAAATTAAAATAGATTCGATGGATTTCCGTTCTTTTTTTTACGTGTATGGTATTTATTTCAATGTTCCACACCACGACATATTTTTTTTTTTCTTTCTAAAATAATCTAGTTGCTAAAGCTCTAACTTGTGAAAAAAAAATGTATTATTGAAATTTTCGTGAAAAATACAATTCAATCATAACATTATTTTCACTATTTATTTAAATGAAAGTTCATTTTAATTTGAAAATTACATGAAACAAATTTATTGTTTTCTCTTTTCTTCACAAAAATTGAGAAATTTACTTGTCATCATTACAGAAATGTCATTAACAATTATGAAAAATTTAATATCTCGAAAACTACTTCTAATTTTAAAATTCTAAGACTATTTTTGACATCCTCGGCTAACTGGCAGTAATTTAATTGCTCAACGTGCTGTTTTCTAGGATCAGTATATGTGAAATATAAACAAACAGTTGCTTTACTACAACAAGTTGAGCAATTTTAATTTCATTGTGAAAAATTTGCCAAAGACAAACGCTGAACTATTTTTATTGTTTTAAGTGAAAATGGGGTATTTTGTAAACAAGCCTACACCCTACATCGATATATTAAATAAATTGAATCTTTAAAAATATTTTTAAAGCGAATCAATTACGGTACAGTTTTCAAACAAACTGCATTCCATTTAACTGATTCTTTTTTTTTTTTTTTTTTTTTTTTTTTTTTTTTTTTTTTTTTTTTACATACCATAAATTGAAAATATGGAGAAACACCACAAAATTTTTGCCACATTTCTGACATTAAATAGTACGAAACTGTTATTTAAAAAAATTACTGGTGTCAAAAAGCTTTAAATGATGGATCAAGCAATCTCTTCTTGCTCGTAAGTCTTACGGGCAAATCACTTAAGTAGTTAAAGTAGAATTTTTTCCTATGTGACGATGTAAAAATTAATATGCGCGATTTTTAGAAATTTTGAAAATAGTAGTAACAAAAATTGAAAAGAGAAATTTCAGCGTCAAGTGTTGCCATCGCAAAATGATGTCAGCAATTGCCCTCCATAAAACAGATTACATGACATTTTCCCGACAATTAGAAAACAATAAGTAATCCTATCACTTAATTTTTAGTGCTTTTTTGATAAATGGAAAATTGTATGTTTTATATATATATATATATATATATATATATATATATATAATACCATTAAAAGTAGACATGATTCACCAATGGATTTTATCAATAAACCAAAACAAAGAATTAGAATTGAATTGAATTACAAAATTAAAAAAAATAGTGTAACGAGTAAATCTGAATAAATAAATAAATAGAATGAATGCAAATGGAATTTGTAGCCCCAAAAGCAGAATCATCAGGCCCCAAATGCTCTGGAACTACAAATGAAGTGTGCGGTTTCATCCACGTATTAGCCATGAAATAGCAAAATAATACGTATTTGGGGCTACCAGCACACAAAAACCAAATTATTAAACAAGGAGCAGGGTTATTTTACAAAAAGGAGTTGAAAGTAAATAAAAATAATAGTTATCCATAACAAACAAAAAAGATAAAGCTGAATGGAAATATAATTGAACCGGAGAAAATAATTAATAATCGATATTAACATAAAATTAAATTAATAAAATAATTAAATTTATAATTAAGTGGTAACATTCATATTAACATATAACTTAAAATACCATTTTGTTACTTTAATCAGTAACATTTATTGTGACTTTACATGGTAAAAACTCATTATCTTAATATAGGATAATAAAAATTAAAAAAAATAAATAAAAATAAAATAAAATAAAAATTAAAAAATAAAAATAAAAAAAACAAAATAAAATAAAATAAAAATAAATAAATATTTTAAAAAAATAGTAATAGTAATAATATTATTAATAATAATACAAAAAATTATATCAATAACATTAAAATTAATTTGATAATTAAAATATAGCTATTTAACTATAGATATAACTAGACAAATATCCATATATTGGTGTCAATTAAACAATTTAAAAATTATGTTAAAATAATGTTAAAATAAATAACCCACTCTCAATTATATATATATATATATATACAGGGTGTATCTAAACTACTGGGCAAAACTTTAAGGGGTGATAGTAGACACCAAGACAAATAATATTAAATGGGAAACTAAGGGTCCCAAACGTCTTCCGAAGGAGATAGACGCCATCAAAGTTTAGTGCCCAAGATTTGAAATGATTATAAAAAACGGGAAAATTGATCAATTCGTTTGCGGTTTTCAATAAAACTATTCTTTATGTCAGCATTGTCTTGAAAATAAATTATAAAGGTAAATTTCAAAAAATGCCGATAGAGGGCGCTTTAGACTTTGGAGTAACGAACAACTATTTTTTACCATTATTTTTTGCAGCTCATTAAATTTTTTTAGAAGTTTAGACATAAACTTAAATTTTGAGCTCAAAATCTGTGGTTAAGTATCGCAAACTGAACTGTGTTCAATGGGAGTGGGTCGGTTGAAATTTCAAATGATTATTGTAGAGATTTTAGACTGCATAAACCAACAGAATTGAATTTTTAATCAAAGAAGATCTTACCTGTGACATATTCTTCTTGACGGCGTCTTGTATAAAAGGTATCGGTTTCTTAACTTCAATAACTGTCTTCGATTTTATGGTTTCTTATGTCTTGAAAATAGCTATTTATGAATTTCGCCCACTGGCAATATTATATCCTTTACGTATGGTTCTTCACACACACAAAAAAATTATGATTTAGAGGGATTTAAAGAGGTTTAATAGACTTAGCAAAACGTAAACATTCTTTTTGAATCAGAACATTCTAAAACAGTTCCGCAGTCAACTCAGAATAAAGAATACAATCTAAAAAGATGGATTAGAGATGAATAAATACAAATTATATCTATGAAAAAACATATTATGAATTTTAAAGTACAAATGAATGAGAATTAATGAAATATAATATTAATTAAAGTCAAAATAGTCTCGTTTTATCAAGATCAAAAGTTTTGGTGCTGCCATCTACAGTCATATATCCGAAATAATTAATGTCTTTTTACTGCAGCTTTTTAGTTCTTTTTAGGATTTAACATCCTCCCCCCCCCCCCCGGCAGTAGAGGGGATACCTTTGTAATAGGACGTTTGATGTCACCGTCTGCTGTTTTAATTAAGACGACACGAACACGATTGTCCTGTCCTGGGAAAGTTTGTAGAATGCGGCCCATTTTCCATCTCATGGGCACGGATCGTTCATGAATTATTACCAAGTCTCCTTCTCGTAGATTAACACTTGGAGTAGTCCATTTAGGACGCTGTTGTAGATGTTGGAGATATTCTCTTGACCATCTATACCAAAATTGGTTCTTGGCCCTTTCAATAAGGCGCCAACGAGCATTTAATGATAGAGCTCGCGAATTAGAAGCTTCTGGAATATCAAGGAGCGGTGCTCCGATTAGAAAATGACCTGGCGTTAATGCGCGCGGATCTGATGGATCTGATGACATCGGCGTTAGAGGTCTGGAATTTATGCAACTTTCTATTTGACACAGTAAAGTAGATAATTCTTCAAAATTTAAAATACTGGATTTACATGCCTTTAACAGATGATTTTTTGTAAGCTTTACAGCTGCCTTCCATAGCCCACCAAAGTGCGGCGCACATGGAGGAATGAAATGCCAATTGATTTTTTGGTTCGAAAGAAAATCTTGAATTTCTCTGTCCCTCAAATATTGGAATAACTGCTTTAGTTGATTTGCTAGACCTACGAAATTTTTCCCATTATCTGAATAAATATTAGACGGCAGGCCTCTACGTGCAATAAATCTCTTTAGGGCTGCTAGCAAGGCTTGCACAGACAAGTCTGATACCACTTCCAGATGCACTGCCTTAGTGCACATGCAGACGAATACAGCGATGTATGTTTTTAATTTTATCTTACTTCTAGGCAAATTTGGCTTGGTTATGCAGGGGCCGGCAAAATCTATGCCAACCTTGGAAAAAGGACGAATTGGGGTGATTCTGTCAACGGGAAGATCTCCCATCATTTGTTGACAAGCTTGTGTTTTTAGGCGTTTGCAAAGTACACATTTGTTGAGTTCTTGTCGCACAGTAGAACGACCATTAACAAACCAAAATTGTTGACGTATAATAGAAAGTACTAGCTGTGTACCTGCGTGCATATGTTTCTCATGTACATGCTTTATTAATAGTTTAGTGACAAAGTTATTTTTTGGGAGTAGCATCGGATATTTTTTATCGAAGGTTAAAGACTGATGTTGTGACAAACGACCACCTACTCGAATGATATCACTTGAATCTAAAAATACATTTAGTGGTAATAGTTTACTATTGCTTGGTAAGGGTTTTCTTTCTTTTAACAACTTAAGCTCTGTGTTGAATTCAGAACTTTGAATTAATTTTACAATGCATTGAATTGAATTAGAGATTTCTTCTGAACTTAGATTTCCAAATTTTTTCGATGTATTATGTCTAGCATTATGAATGAATCTAAGACAATAGGCTGTGACTCTTGACAGTTTAGAGAATTTCGAAAACTTAAGAAGAAAGTCAGGAGGTGCACTTACTTGTGTTACATTACTGACAGAGTCAATTACTTGATTTAACTCACCTATTGGAGCAGTGAGTTTAGGTATTGGGATTTGCTCATTTGACAGTAGCCATGGAGGCCCATGCCACCACAGAGAATGATTAAGAAGCTTTCGTGGAGGAATTCCCCTAGAAGCTACATCTGCAGGATTTAAAGCACCTGGAATATGATTCCATTCATGGGAAGGCATTAATGCCTGTATTTGACATACTCGATTGAGTACGAACTGATTTCCCTTTAAAGGTGGTGCTTTTAGCCAACTGAGAACAATTTGGGAATCCGACCACAAATAAATATTGTCAAATTTTACTTTTAATGTGTCGATAATTACAGAACATAACTTAGCTAGCAAAAGAGCTGAACAAAGCTCGATTCTAGGCAATGTTTGAGGTTTAATAGGATTCACCTTAGTTTTTGCAGCAATCAAATTAACAAATACCCTTTCAGGTGTAACCACACGTAAATATGTAACAGCAGCATAGGCTTTATTCGAACCATCGCAAAAACCGTGCAGTTGAATTTGAACAACTGCTTCATTGAATAAATTTATGTATCTAGGAATTTCTAACGATTTCAATAAATGCATTTCAGATGAAAATTCATTCCAAACATGTTGTATGGCAGGTGGGATTTTCTCATCCCAAGAAATCTTATCCTTCCAAAGATCTTGCATCATAATTTTTAACTTTATTGTTGTAGGAGCTAGGAAACCCAGAGGGTCAAAGATTGTAGCCACTACAGATAACAAATCTCGTTTTGTTTGTACATCCTTTAAATCAGCGAACCTAATTTGTAAAATATCTTTGGAAGAGTCCCAAAGTAAACCAAGCACTTTAACAGTATCATCTTCCTGAATGACCTTTTTTGAGGAAGCCTTCATTTCATCAGGTAAGTGAGCAATTACATCAGGATCGTTACAGGCCCACTTTCGTAGATTAAAACCTCCACTTTTCATAATTTTAATTAGCTCTGTTACTAAATTCTGAGCGTTTTCTCTTGAGTCGGATCCAGAAAGGAGATCATCAACGTAAATTTCATCTTGAATAATTTGGCAGGCTTTTTGATTAGATTGTTCATTATCAATGGCCAATTGGCGTAATGTCCTAAAGGCCAAAAAGGGTGCACAGGTAAAACCGTATGTAACGGTCAACAGCCTGTATGATTTGATAGTGTCTTCTAAATTAAATCTCCAAAGAATGCGTTGATAATCAATATGATTCTGATTAACGAGGATCTGCCGAAACATTTTTTCGATATCAGCACTAAAAGCAATTGGATTCATTCTAAACTTTAATAATAAAGGAAATATTTCCGGCTGCAATTTTGGACCTATCTCTAGATAATCGTTTAAAGAGCGGCCTGATGAACCAACTGCAGATGCGTCAAATACTACTTACTCTAAGTCGTGTAGTTGAACTATCTTCCTTTAGTACCCCGTGATGCGGAAGATAAAAATGATCCGGATTTGAGATTTCTGAATTTGGTACAAGTTCCATGTGCCCCAAATCGATATATTCTTGCATGAATGCTAAATATTGCTCTCTAAGCAAAGGGTTTTGATGGAGTTTCTTCTCCAATAAATAAAACCGCTTTAGAGCTTGAGATTTTGAATCACCGAGGATTGGCTTAGATTTAAACGGCAAGTTTACAACATATCGTCCTGATTCTGTGCGTGAAACGGTTTTAGAATAATTATCTTCAACAAGAGAAATTGGATCAGAACTGGGAACCGACTCAAGTTCCCAGAACTTTTGCAGCTGAGAAGTAATCTGCGTAGTAACATGACAACTAACAGATGAATTTTGGTTTGATTCATTCGAATAAATAATTCCCGATAGTATCCAACCCAGTTTAGAATTAATAGCACTCGGTGATCCTTTAGGTCCTAAAATAGACTCTCCTATTATGATATTAGCAAACAAATCTGCACCTATAAGAAGATCAATGGGACTGGACACATGGAAGTTTGGATCCGCAAGATTCAAGCCTTCAATATGTGGCCAAAACGTAGTCGTAATCAGAAAATTTGGTAAGTTTGTTGTTATCTGGTTAACAACTAACGCGTCTAACTGAAAGATTTCATCATTAAAATGAGGAGAGAATGTCAAAGAAACTTCCTGAAGAGATGTTTCTGCAACTAAATTATTTATACCTGAGATTTTATGATTTGTAGGCCTTGATGGAAGACCTAATTTTTCACAACAAGTTTTAGAAAGTAGGCTCTTTTGAGAACCACTATCGATCATCGCCCTGCAAGGAATGAATTTGCCTGATTTGGATTTTACACGTATAATGGCAGTAGCCAACAATGTTTGAGAATCTCTACTAAACGATTGATTAGTAAAACAATTTGATTCATTTAAATTACCTACAGCATTTGGGGTTGTTACATGATCTTGTTGTCCAATAATTTGTTGTTGTGCAGGGGCAGATTGATCACGATGAAGGAGTGTATGATGTTTCGAATTACAATGTTTACATGTGGTATTTATCAAACAATTAGCAACAAAATGGTTAGAACGCAAACAGTTCGTATATAACTTTTTAGATTTTACTAAATGCCAGCGTTGCTCAACAGATAAATTCTGCATTAATGGGCATCTATGAAGTTGGTGGGGTTCATTACATTTTGGACAAATAATTTTTTGTGATTTATTCACATTATCCGTTACGACAGTATTCGATACCGATCTTTTTGGAAAATGTTGAGATTTAGGATCAAATTTATTATTAAACTTAGATTCAGTTTTAATAAATTAAACATTACAATTCTGCAGACTACGTGCTTGTTTTTCAAGAAAACTAATTACCATTTCATAAGTTGGAAAACAATCATTATTTAATGATAACTCCCACTGTTTTCTTAAATTATCATCAAATTTTGTTTGAATTAAATGAACTAAAATCAAATCAACAAATTCATTAAATTCAAATTTTAAAGATTTCAAATTCCGAATAACTTCATTACAAGTGTCCAATAGCTCTAGAATTGATTTTTGCGTAGGTGATTTTAATGATTTAGCATTAATGAATTTTGACAGTAATGAATATGCCAAATTTTTACGATTATCATAGCGATTAACCAAAGTTTCCCACGCTTCTTTATAATTATCACCGGAAATTGAAAATCCCGAAATTAATTTAGCAGGATAATTTTTTACACTCGCTATTAAATAAGAAAATTTTAACTGATCTGATAAATTTTCATTATTATGAATTGCAGTCAGAAATGTTTCCTTAAAGGTAATCCAATTGTTGATATCTCCATAAAATATCAGCAACTCAAATTTAGGTAACTTTAAAGCGTTATCCTTAACAGAAATTGAATTATTACTGATTTCATTCTTATTTTCTTCTATTTTTACAACCAAAAATTCTTCGATTTTTACTAAATCGTCAACAACTATGTCCTTCGCTTTTGTAAATGAATCATATAAAGTATTAATACTTTCTTCGGCTATTCCAAAATAAGATTTCTTTAAATCAGCTTCTAAGCTAATTAATTCTTCTTTAAGCTTCTCAGTTAATTTAACATTTTTATTTTCTATTGCTTCAGCTACTTGAATGTTATATCTATTAATTTCTTTTATAGTGAAATTAAATTTCTGTTCATTTTGTATTTCTACTTTCGTTTTCATTCTGAAGTAATTAATTTTTATAATTGAACTTTAAAAATATTATTTCACTGAACGCTCCTGCTAACGACGGACCAGAAAAATTTATTTATGTAGAGATTTTAGACTGCATAAACCAACAGAATTGAATTTTTAATCAAAGATCTTACCTGTGACATATTCTTCTTGACGGCGTCTTGTATAAAAGGTATCGGTTTCTTAACTTCAATAACTGTCTTCGATTTTATGGTTTCTTATGTCTTGAAAATAGCTATTTATGAATTTCGCCCACTGGCAATATTATATCCTTTACGTATGGTTCTTCACACACACAAAAAAATTATGATTTAGAGGGATTTAAAGAGGTTTAATAGACTTAGCAAAACGTAAACATTCTTTTTGAATAAGAACATTCTAAAACAGTTCCGCAGTCAACTCAGAATAAAGAATACAATCTAAAAAGATGGATTAGAGATGAATAAATACAAATTATATCTATGAAAAAACATATTATGAATTTTAAAGTACAAATGAATGAGAATTAATGAAATATAATATTAATTAAAGTCAAAATAGTCTCGTTTTATCAAGATCAAAAGTTTTGGTGCTGCCATCTACAGTCATATATCCGAAATAATTAATGTCTTTTTACTGCAGATTTTTTTTTAGTTCTTTTTAGGATTTAACAATTATAAAAAACAGAAAAATTGGTCAATTGATTTGTGGTTTTCACTAAAATTATTCTTTATGTCAGTATTGTCTTGAAAATAAATTATACAGATAAATTTCAAAAAATGTCGATAGAGGGCGCTTTAGACTTTGGAGTAACGTACAATTATTTTTTACCGTCATTTTTTGCATCTCATTAAATTTTTTTAAAAGCTTAGACATAAACTTAAATTCTGTGCTGAAAATCTGAATCGTTGAGAGTGGTTAAGTAGCACAAACTGAACTGTGTTCAATGAGGGTGGGAAGGTTTAAATTTCAAATGATTATAGAAAACGGAAAAATTGGTCGATTCGTTCGCGTTTTTCTCTAAAACCATTCTTTAATCAGTATTTCCTTAAAAATAAATTTTAAACATAAATTTCAAAAAATTCCGTTAGAGGGCGCCATAAACTTTAGAGTAACCATCAGCAATTTTTAACTGTTTTTCTTTGTATCTAATTAAATACTTGCAAAAGTTTAGACTTAAATTTTGAGCTCAAATTCTGAATCGCTGGGAGGCGTTAAGAAGCGCAAAGTGAACTGTGTTCAGGAGTTCAAATGTTACTCTGCCCATCCTACGAACACAGTTCAATTTTTCGCTATTTAATTAATCACAACGATTCAGATTTTGAGCTCAAAATTTAAGTCTAAGCTTTAAAAACATTTATTTAGATAGAAAAAATAACTGTTTAAAATAGTTGTTGGTTACTCTAAAGTTTAAGGCGCCCTCTAACGGAATTTTTTGAAATTTATCTTTAAAATTTATTTTCAAGGCAATACTGACATAAAGAATGGTTTTAGAGAAAACCGCAAACGAATCGACCAATTTTTCCGTTTTTTATAATCATTTGAAATTTGAACCTCCCCACCCCCACTAAACACTGTTCAGTTTACGCTACTTAACCAATCTCAACGATTTAGATTTTCAGCTCAAAATTTAAGTTTATGTGTAAGCTTCTAAAAAAATTAATGAGATGCAAAAAATAACGGTAAAAAATAGTTGTACGTTACTCCAAAGTCTAAAGCGCCCTCTATCGACATTTTTTGAAATTTATCTTCATAAATTATTTTCAAGACAATACTGACATAAAGAATAATTTTAGTGAAAACCGCAAATCAATCGACCAAATTTTCTGTTTTTTATAACCATTTGAAATTTGAACCTACCCACTCTCATTGAACACGGTTCAGTTTACGCTACTTAACCAATCTCAACGATTTAGATTTTCAGCTCAAAATGTAAGTTTATGTCTAAACTTCTAAAAAAATTTAATGAGATGCAAAAAATAACGGTAAAAATAGTTATTCGTTACTCCAAAGTCTAAAGCGCCCTCTATCGGCATTTTTTGAAATTTACCTTTATAATTTATTTTCAAGACAATGCTGACATAAAGAATAGTTTTAGTGAAAACCGCAAACGAATTGATCAATTTTCCCGTTTTTTATAATCATTTCAAATTTTGGGCCCTAAACTTTGATGGCGTCTATCTCCTTCGGACGACGTTTGGGACCCTTAGTTTCCCATTTAATAATATTTGGCTTGATGTGTACTATTACCCCTTAAAGTTTTGCCCAGTAGTTTAGATACACCCTTTATTTTAATTAACCTTTGCGTTTTTTATCCAGACAACACCACCCTCCTCCGTACTCTAACATCTATTGTATATATATATATATATATATATATATATATATATATATATATATATATATATATATATATATAATAATTTTATCATGCATGATAACAATATATATATATTCAAAATGTTGGTATACCACAAGGTGGTAGTACATCTAGTGTATTATCTGACTTATACTTATATTATTATGAACGTCATTATTTAATTAATACAATACATTTATATCGATATATAGATGATGTAATTTTAATTGATACTGATAACACCTGTATATCTCAATTCCCTGTTGATTATCCTTCTAATCTAGAACTTTCAAAAAACCTACTTTTTAATAATACAATCAATTTCTTAGATATTAAAATTATATTAAAAGAGAACAAATTCATAACTGATATTTATGACAAAAGGGAAGAATTTAATTTTAAAGTTAATACCTTTACTAATTTTAAATCATGTCTTCATAATTCTGTATATCGTAATATAATACTTAACCATTTATATAGAATAAAATGTCTATGTTCTTCCCATTTAATTAATACTAATATTAAAAAGCTTGTATATGATGCTATAAATAATGGTTATCCTAAAAAATTCATATATTCTTTAATTTATAATTAGATATTACATGATCTTATAATTAATTCCTTGCGTAAAAAATGTATAAAAAAATTATAAAACATAAAAATAATAATAAAAAATTAAAAATGTTAAAAAGTAATAAAAAATATATATATATAGGTTGGTTGGGTGAGTAGATGTTAGAATACGGAGGAGGGTGGTGTTGTCTGGATAAAAACGCAAAGGTTAATTATTTATTAAAAAAAAAAAAAAAAAAAAAAAAAAAAAATTGAGAGTGGGTTATTTATTTTAACATAATTTTTAAACTGTTTAATTTACACCAATATAGGGATATTTGTCTAGTTATATCTATAGTTAAATAGCTATATTTTAATTATCAAATTATTTTTAATGTTATTGATATAATTTTTGGTATTATTATTAATAATATTATTACTATTATTATTTTTTTTTTTATTTTTATTTTTTTTTTTTTTTAATTTTTATTATCCTATATTAAGATAATGAGTTTTTACCATGTAAAGTCACAATAAATGTTACTGATTAAAGTAACAATAATGTATTTTAAGTTATATGTTAATATGAATGTTATCTCTTAATTCTAATTTTAATCATTTTATTAATTTAATGTTAATATCGATTATTAATTATTTTTCCGGTTCAATTATATTTCCATTCAGCTTTATCTTTTTTGTTTGTTATGGATAACTATTATATTTACTTACTTTCAACTCCTTTTTGTAAAATATCTTTGTTCCTTGTTTAATAATTTGGTTTTTGTGTGATGGTAGTCCCAAATTCGTATTGTTTTGCTTTTTCATGGCAAATACGAAGATGAAACCACACACTCCATTTGTAGTTCCAAAGTATTTGGGACCTGAAGATTCTGCTTTGGTTCTACAAATTTCATTTGTATTCATATTATTCTTTTTTCCTTCCATGTTCAATGTGCTATAAGTTATTAAATTCAATGGTTAATTTCAAATGGTTAATATTGTTTACTATAATTCAATTTAATTCTTCGTTTTGGATTATTGTTTTGTTGATAAAATCCATTGGTGAATCTTGTCTACTTTTAATGGTATATATATATATATATATATATATATATATATATATATATATATATATATATATATATATATATATATATATATATATGGGTCATTCCACAAGAATCGGGTAACTTTAGAGGTGAAATTGAAATGTACTATTTTTACCTCAGATTAAAAAAAAATTTTGTTATATCAATGAACAATAAGTTAATTTTATTATATTCGTACAGCAACACTCAAATATCTAAATATTTTTCAAAAAATCGAGCTTTTTTAAAAAGTAGATTCCAGGGGACTGACGTGACTTCCAAGCGATTGACAGAAACCGGTAGTTATATTCTAGAATGAACTTTTTAATGAATAATTCAAGCTTAAAAAAAATAATAATTATTAATAATTATCCAAAAGAGCAATGAAAACATGTTTAATACATAATCTCAATACATATTTTTTATATTAAACATCAACGAATACATGTTTTATTACTTATTTTAATAACACTAATTTAATTTTTTAAAGCTGTAAATAAAAATTTTCAAACAAGTTATAACTTTTAAAACCAAAGCAAACAGTAACAGTAATTTTTTTTCTCAAACATCAATAGTTTTATTAAATGTATAAGTGACTTTATTACGTTTGGTACTTGAAATGGGTATTGGTAAATTTTCCAATACAATGTCACAGCCAACTTCTCTCCGCTTTCTTTAACATGTGAACAAATTGCGGCACTCCAGTATTCTTTATTTCTTATTAAAAATTTGACTAGAATAAAGTCTCCAACACTGTACTTGATCCGTTGCTCCTTGTAAATTTTTTACTAGGCTTTTCACGTGATTTTTTTTCTTTGGAAGCTGTGAGTGTTGAACAACACCCTGAAAGATTTTTATTTTGTTCAAATTCAATCGTTCCCAATTCGAAATGTTCACAAGTTATAAGATCGCAGAAGCAACTCAAACGATTTCATAACAAGACTGTTAGAATGATGTACATGCAGCAACAACAAACAAAATTTAAATGAAATTTCAGTTTTACAATTTTCGGTACTGAAAATTTTGAACTTCTAAACATCGCACATTTTAAAATTTTACACAGTCGTATAGGAAAAAAATGACTTTTAAATCTAATTTCTTTAAAAGCTATATCTCAATTTGTTTTTTAGTTATTAATTTTTTTTGTAGTTTTTAATACTTTTTTGTCATTGTGGCAACAAATGTAAGTATGATAAGCCACAGATATATACTTATTCTTGTCCGAAAACAACAGCCATTTTCTAAATGATTGAAAAGGGCAAACATTCGTTAATATATATATATAATTTTTTAAAAAATATATTCAAGTTTTTGACCACAATCGTGCATGGACCCCCTATCAGCAATCCGTGTGCCTAATTTCATAGCCCTGCGCGCTGTGGTTTCTAAGTTTTTGAGATTATATAGTTACGCACACAGATTTTAATAGTATAGATCAGTAACTAATTATTAATTAATAAGAGAATTTAAAATAATGTAAAATTATTGTAGAAATCATGTTATCTAGCATTCACTAATGTGTTTAACTGTTTTTTACTTTTACGTCAGTCCCCTGGGTGTTTTTAATCTGAAAAACTGCCAAGGGACTGATGCCAGGGGACTGACGTTTTCACTATAAAACACAAAAAATCTACTTATTGGAACCAAATACCATATTATTCTGTTTTAATATTGAATATAGCAATAAAAAGACGTTAAAAGCAGCACACATCAATAATAATTATTCATAAATTATTAAATTATTACTTACCAGGGGACTGATAAATTAAGTGTTTGCAATCTGTTTGTCGACACAAGAATGGCAATAAACATTGAATAAAAATTGCTGATGGATAAATATCAGTCTTCACTGCCGTCTTTATATGATAAATAAATATGAAAAAGAGAATTAAGTTATCAACAATGGATAATATCAGAAATTTTTTGAATCTAACATGAGCCAGGGGACTGATGCGCAAAGTAGGGGTACACAACTTAAAATTTAAAAAAAGTAATATTTTTATTAAAAAAATCACATAACATGCACAAATAGTTATTAATTAACTATCTCAGAATGTAACAACCTTCATTTTTTCTACCTAAATCCATTAGTTTAAAAATAATTAGTACTTAAGTCTTCAGTTTTTCCAGTGGTACACGCCAGGGGACTGACTTTTTGGGGTCAAAAAGCTAAATTTTAATAAAAACATTTTTCAATTTTCAAAATATTATACATGCTCCTAAACGGAATCAACTTTGTCTACAAATGGGCGTTTTTCAAATTTTGAATACATTAAATGATAAATAAATTTTTTGCAATTTCACGAAGTTACCTGATTCTTGTGGAATGACCCATTATATATATATATATATATATATATATACAACTTTTACAGATAGTTTTTGGATAAAATTTACTTTTTTTGTTAAGAATGAAGTGCAGACACGAATGATATAAGTTCAAATTTTCCATCGCGATTTTTATTAACTGTGCAAACATATTATTTTTGAGCAAAGTCTGAAGCAAGTTTAAGAATAAACTTGCATTAAACGAAATATCTATCGAGAAATAACGATGGTATAAATAAACATTTTTCATATTAAATTGTATCCCTTAGCATCATCCTCTACAAACAGTTTTTTCTCTTTAACATGTCTTTGGGGAAAATTCTTAGATGTACACTTTTTTTATTAAATCATCTCTGTTTTTTTAAAACGTACTCTTCTTTTAATCTCATTTCCGAAAGATTTAAGGCTAGAAAAGGAGGTTTCCAGGAAGAAGATTTGAACGTCTAAATTTATTTTATCATTTTCTTAGATATCACAGAAAAAAGATTTTTAATCATATTTTTTAAAAACAGAAATTGAGCTTTATTTGAAAAGTTTAAAAAATGCGCCTTTATCTATATGTATATAGATTTTATTCAAGTATAGACATATTTCCTTTTATGTATTATTAGCTGACCGCCCGGCGTTGCCCATGTCTGCCATAAAGCTCCAATTTGTAAGATTTTATATTTTTAATCCGAATTTGTCAGAATTTTTATTTTTAAATGAAAAAAAAAATCGCAAAAAAAAAAAGAATATTGGTTTTTAGTAGAAAAAGCGCAGTATGAAAACATTTTCTTGTTTTTTACACAGAAACATTTCATAATCTTATATATATGGGTGATTCTCAAAATAGGGGACTATTTCAAAAATGAAATCTTAAAAAAATTACTGTTAGCAAAATTTCTGAAAAAAATAGGTGTTGTTAATATAGTATTAGGTATACTTTCCATGTAGACAGCAGATATAGAGCTAAATATTTAAAAATTAACTTAAAAAAATAATTAGTATTTTTTGAGCCATGCTAATGACAAAACAAACTGCATGGAATAAATATATTATGAAATTTTTATTTTCTTCCTGTTTACATATTTTTTTTCTATATTTATTAGCCTTCCTTTTCAGCAAATGGATTCCATTTTTACATGTATACATATAAGGAGAATAAAAACATTACCAAAGAGCAAACTTTGTTACATGAGCAACATTCTGCACTAACAATGTAAGAAGCTGTCTTAGTGATTTTCCTACAGATTTAATGCATATTTTAGGGATAATCAAATGTAATACCTAAATTTATACGTAAAATTAAACTTAATAAAGGATACAATATAAGCACTGGTTACATTTATGTACATAGGAGTTTTTAGCATGGACAGAAAAACCATGCTAATGACACTGATATCTGTCCATGCTAATGACGAATTTTAATTTAAATAAGATTATGAGCCATAATATAATCACAATTCAATAGTTCTTTCTGAGGCTTTTTAAAACACAAAAGTTCTATGCAAATAAATAAAATAAAAATTTTAACTATAAAATAAACATGAAAATTATTATCCATTCTAATGACATACAATTGATGTACGCCCCTAATATTCAACTTCTATTTTTAAAATATAATACATGCTTCTATTTTCAGTCTGGGATAAAATGGCTACTTGTTGCCATGGAAAAACTTTATATTTTCAAACTATTGTCATATGTGAAAATGAAATTTTGATTAATAACCAGCTGTTATAGTATGACCTTGTTTTGAAAATCGAATATGGAGGACAAACTTTAATTCTTTTTTTATATACTATATATTTTTTAAAGAAATTTATTGGATAAATCTTCTCCTTGATTAATATAAAGAAGGAATAACATTTGTTTATTTTATAAACATGATATTAACTCTTGAAAAATGCTAGTATACACAAGGCACAGCTGCTGTGGAGATCCATACTAATGACATTTTGAATCTTTATTCTGTTATTTTAAGGTGTTTTTAACTAAAAAGTGAGTAATTCTTGAGTGCAAATAATGAATAATATTAAGAAAAACATATCTAAATATAAAAACATGACGGAAAACCTCTCAATTTTTTTTTTTTTTTTTTCCATGCCGAAAGACATAAATTGTCCCCTATTTTGAGAATCACCCATATATATATATATATATATAATTGTACTTCTTGTTGTCCAAATTCTTTCAAAATTTTTATCGGTATGATAATTTTACTATCTATCATGTGAAATTTTTGTGAAGAAATACTGATATATCTGGTTATAAAATCCATATGTTTTCTCCTCTCTTAAAAAAATAAAAAAATAAAATAATAAATAAATAATAAAAACAGAAAAAAGAACTCTTACTGTCCGAATTCTCTGAAATTTTAATAGATTGTAAATACAATTGTATCCAAAGCCTCTTTTAAATTTCGTAAAAAAATAGACTCATTTAGTAATGAAAATACCAGCGAAGTCGCGTTGAAACACTTCGCTTTTTAACTGTTTCATCAAAAATTTTTTGTTAATTTATTTTTTTTAAATAATCTTCAGAACTCTTTGAAATTTTTGTAAGTGTTGTAAATCAGATCTGTCGAGATGCTTTACTAGGATTGAAACTCATTCAGTCAATACGGACATTTAGTTACTTTTAGCGTAGAGAAAAAAAACTGTTTACAGGTGGTGACCTGTATGTATAAGCGCAAGTTTTTTTTTTTTGGGGGGGGGGGTTGAAATCTGTTTTTTAAAAACAATTGCCCCGTCAAAAAAAAAAAAAAAAAAAAAAAAAAAAAAAAAAAAAAAAAAAAGCATTTTATTTTTAAATACATTTTTTTGTTGTTGTTGTTCTTGTTGTTTATCGGAATCTCCAAAAATGAGCTTTGGAGTTTAATGATGCTGAACGAGGAAAAAAGACAATCGCGAAAACCACTCTTTTTGAAAATATTTTTTCAAAAGGTTAACAAAAATATTTTTTCAAACTGATTGCGGAATTTTTTGCGCGATTTAAGATGTAATTGTGCGAAATTTAAGAATGTTACTAAGAATTGTTAAGTTTCTTTTTTTAGAGTCTAAAACAGTCCCGTATCTTGACCATACGGTTCGACCATAGTGAGTTAAAACAAATTACAAAATTAGAAACATAGCGGCTCTATTCTTCTGAGCTCTTGCGATAGAAGTGACTAAGCGTGCGGGCTCAAACCTACGGCGATTTGCCAAAAGAAAAAAAAGGAAGATTGCTGTTATTATAAACTTCCAATTAATATTCTGGTTAATTATTTGAAAAATAAAAACTAAGCTTCAAGTGCATCAGAGCCTGCCTCGGTCTATCCTCACAAAAATTTTAAACCGCTGCGCGCGATAGATTTCGCTAGCCATTCGCCTAAATAGTGCAGGAGAAATAGCGTTAGAGGTGGAACTAATTGGAACACAAATAATTCCTGTTGCAAGTGGCAGGTAACACGCTCCTAATGAACATACTAAAAATATACATTCGTACTGTTGCGCAAAATGCGTTTTTTGGCGGCCATCTTGAAAAAAATGCGCAAAAATTTTTAAAAATCGAAAACAGCCATGTGGGGTATCATATAAAAGGACATTTTGAGCTGATAAAGAATATGATATTTGTTTTTAAAAGTAGAAGTAAATAAAAAAAATGAAGGGTTTCGGATTTTTGAAAATCATGATTTGAAGTGTTAAATAATCATGTGGGGTATCAAATTACAGGAAATTTAATGCTTAAAAAAGATTGATATTGGTTTTTGAAAAAAAAAGTTTGTAAGGATTAACTAGCGGGAAATTTTAGAAAAATGATACCTACCTGACTCCATAGTTAAATGTACCTTAAATGTAACTTTGTTGCATTGCATTACAGAAAACACCTGATACTGTCATATGACAACTCCCACTGCAACACTAACTGTTATAACAAAATTAAAATATAAATATTGATCAGCTTTTATTTTTACTAAAAAATTTATACAATATGAAATATAAGATATAAAATTTTCTTATCTCTAAATTTCCAAAGGATCGGGATCGTTTATACCATATTAATTTAAAATTTATAATTCTAATGTCATACTATAAAATTGTCTCTATTAAAATAAGAATCTTAAGTTAGACGATACGCTTTAATCTTTACACTAAATGTTAATTTTACAAAAAGTAAAAAGGCTCATGTGCAAATAAATTTTTAGAACAGCAAACTGCTCTAAAATTTTCTGTTTCTATTTGTCCAAAAACAACAACAACAACAAAAAAAACTAATACTGAAAATTTTGTTCTTAACCTGAGCAAATGTTCAACCCTCCTACAAGAGCGCATGCGCCATTCTTTTAGACGCAGGATAAAAAAGTACGTTTAAAAGATTATGTAATACTAGCTAACCAACCCGGCGTTGCCCGGGTCCGTAATATTAATGTTAAACGAACTTGAAATTTTTATGATTTTATCTTTAACTCGAAATATGTGTAAATACACTGTTAAAAATTTGACCCTTTTGCTGCATCGTCACTCCACCGCTTTTATAGAAAATGATTACTTCAGCCTATTATGGAACATTCTCATATGTCAAAAGAGAGATATTCTATAAAAGCGGGGTAGTGATGATGCAGCAAAAGGGTCAATTTTTTTACAGTGTACATGATATTAAATACGTGCACACTGACTGTGTCAAAAATCGGTTTAAAAAAAAACAAATATTTAGCTGCAAAAATACCCAAAATAACTGCAATGGGAATATGTGTCCAACGACTGCGTGATTTTCGTGTTAAAGTGTTGATATTTATCCTTAAAATTACTGTTGAGTGACTTAACTAAATACTTTTTTCACATACACATCCCAAGTGAAATATTTTGAATTTCAAACTAATTATATCACTCTTAAATCCAACTATACCGTGAATGAAATCGATTTTCGATGATTAGCTAAAAGGTTAGTATATAGTATTTTCATTCCTAACCGTAACCAAGTTCTAATTTAACACTAACTATAAACGAAATATCTTAACCATCTCGCGCTAAGTACTTAGTTTCACTTTCCACCGCTACGGAGCGCATTATGTTTTGTAGAACATCCTACTTTTAGGTTCGGATTGGATTCATGTCCATGGAAATTATTTTGTCTTCTTCGGATACGATTATGGTTTTTTGGGATACTTTTGTTCAGTTTAATTTCGGTTCAATTCAGATTTCGTGTTTTTTTTTCTCTTCAAATGGGATTTTTAGGTTCGGGTCGGGTTGTACTTTTATGAAAATTATTTTACCTAGTTCTAATGACGTTATACTTCACTGAAATATTTTTGCTGGGATCAGATTAAGTTTAATTCAAATTTCGGGATTTTTTTTTTTTTTTTTTTTTTTTTTTAACAAATTTTTTGATTAGGATTGGGTTTATGTCCATGGAAATTATATTGTCTTGTTCGTATCTGGTTATAGTTATTTGGAATATTTTCGTCGGATTCAGATTTGGTTCGATTCAGATTTCAGGTATTTTTTCAAATTGAATTTTAAGATTCTGGTCGGATTCATGTCCAGGGAAATTATTTTGTCTTGCTCGGATCCGGTTTTGGGTCTTTGGAATATTTTTTTCGGGTTCAAATGTCGTTCAATTCAGATTTCGGTTTTTTAATGGAATTTTTAGGTTCAGGTTGGGTTGCGCATCAACGGAAATTATTCTGCATTGTTTGAATAAGGATATGCTTCTCTGGAATATTTTTGTCAGATTCAGATTTAGTTCAGTTTTTTTAGGTTCGGATCGGATTCATGTTCATGGAAAATTTTTGTCTTGTTCGGATCCGGGTATGGTTCTGTGGAATATTTTTTCAGGTTCATATATGGTTCGATTCAAATTTCAGGTATTTATTTCAAATGGAATTTTAGGTTCGGATCGGGTCCATGTTCATGGAAATTTTTTGTCTTGTTCGGATCCGGGTATGGTTCTGTGGAATATATTTGTCAGGTTCATATATGGTTCGATTCAAATTTCAGGTATTTTTTTCAAATGGAATTTTAGGTTCGGATCGGGTTCATGTCCACGGAAATTATTTTGTCGTATTCGAATCTGGTTATGGTTCTTTCGAATATTTTGATCGGATTCAGATGTAGTTTGCATAAAATTTCAGTTTTTTTTTTCTTTTTTTCAAATGGAATTTTTTAGGTTCGAATCAGGTTTATATTCACGGAAATTATTTTGTCTTGCTCTTATCGGGTTAAAGTTCTTTCGAATACTTTTATCGATTTCAGGTTTCGCTCTGGTCATTTTTCAGGTTTTTCAAAGAAAATTTTTAGGTTCGGGTCGGGTTGCATTTACACGAACATTAGTTTTCCTTGATCGGATTGGGGTATGCTTCATTTGAATATTTTTGTGGGATTCAAATTTGATTCGGGTCAGATATCAAATCCATAGTTTTTTTTTTTCAAATGGAATTTTTAGGTTCGGGTAGGGTTTATGCTCATGGAATTTTTGTCTTGCTTGGATCGGACTATGGTCTGTTTTTTTCTGGTTGGGACCGGGTTATGTGTTAATACGCCTAAACATTATGTTTTGCTACTATTCTTTTAGTTACTATTTTTTATATATAATTTATTTTACTATTTAACAATTTATTACTGTGTATGAATCGTCTGCCGATTCGAACAATTGTTCGTCAAACAGCCATTTCATTTTTGTTTAAAAAACAAATTAAAGTAAAGTATTAATAAAATTTTAACTTAAATAAAATGCATTCAAATTTAATCAATGATTTAAAAAAACTGCTAAAAAAGCGTCATATATACATACAGGGTGATTTTTTTTACAATCAAAGAGAGGTGATAGTACACATCAAGACAAACAATATTAAATAGCAGACCAAGGGTACCTTCGTTATGAGCAGTACATGAGAAAAATAGCTTCATCTAAAAAAGAATTCGACATAGCTCGTTTGCCTCCTACGCAAAATGCAGCTAAATATCACCTACTTCGAGTACATTTGCAGTGTTTTATATGGCGAAATCTAAATATACCAACTCCTGATCCTACACTGTGGGGTTGGCAGTTAGTTGATGGATATTTCCAACCGATATTAACAGACTTAAACCCAGCACCAGACAAACTGTTAAAAATGATTAAATGTGCTTGTCTAATTACAACTGAAGATCCATGTAACACTGCAAAGTGTACATGTCGCCGATATGGACTTGCATGTTCAGTAGTTTGTAAAAACTGTTGTGGAAAGGACTGTGCAAACACAGAAGACAGTTTAGATTCAGATGAATATGGAGAGGTTATTTAAATTTGATTAGATAATTATGATTTTATAGACAAAAGCCCTTTTCTTGTGTACTTATTTTGAATTTTTTAAATAAAACCATGTTTTTCAAAAACCGAAATCCTTCATTTTTTTGCCACAACTTTTTTATATATTTATACTTTTAAAAACAAATATCATATTCTTTATCAGCTCAAAATTTCCTTTAATATAATACCCCACATGGCCTTTTTCGATTTTTAAAAATTTTTCGCATTTTTTTCAAGATGGCCG
Source organism: Maratus speculifer (assembly GCA_964019185.1). Classification (NCBI taxonomy): domain Eukaryota; kingdom Metazoa; phylum Arthropoda; class Arachnida; order Araneae; family Salticidae; genus Maratus; species Maratus speculifer. The sequence goes on from OZ025298.1 coordinate 253,748,683, forward strand.
CCAAAAAACGCATTTTGCGCAACAGTACGACTGTATATTTTTAGTATGTTGATTAGGAGCATGTTACCTGCCATTTACAACAAGAATCATTTGTGTTCCAATTAGTTCCACCTAAATGTTTTTTTTTTTTTTTTTTGCCTTATTTCTACTGCACTAAAACACAAGCAACCACTGATACGCACATAGATTGTTTCTCCTATTAGTGTGGACTATTGCAACAGTTTCTTTTTGAATAATTTTCTTATTGCAATAACGAAGTTTAATGAATATTAGTTACCCTTATTTCTTTCAACATTGTAATATTTAATATTGTTTCTGATTTCTTTGTTAGACATATTGTTCTTCTGACTGAGCAAGTATAAATTGAACAAAAGAAGCCTCAAGCGTATAGATGATGAATAGATTTTCCCACTTTTCATCATTATTAGAATTTTACAACAAAACCTTCATCCTTCCACTTCCTTGCAGTGGGGTAGCTAGAGCATTTGTTTGGGGGGGGGGGGAGGTGGAGATCGAATTTACTGAATGTTAATTGAAAATCACCGAATGATTATGATTTAATTTTTTTATTTTCTATTCTTGTATATTTATATCTTATTATATTTTACAATGAGCACTATAAAAATTATTGTATCTACCGTAGGGATGCACAACCTTTTTAAGAGAAGCGCCATTTAAAAAATTTGTCTGGGTGATGGAGGATCATTAATAACACGAAGAGAATTAATTCTACTAGCTGCACCCGTCGAAATTCGATGGAAAAGAATATATATTATATAAGTATGTTGCATTTAAAGCTTATTAATAATATAAAATAATGAAATAAAATAAAAGTGTACTTAGAAGAAAATATCAATTTTATTCAGTTTTATCTATAATAAGTATGAAATCAGTTTTCATATTGGTTCAATGATAGGTTATTCTTTTCTTTTCGAGTTAAGATTTTACTTTTCATTTCGAGTTTAAGCATTTCCTTATATACCACATTAAATGTTGTGTTGCTTTTTGGAATTGTCTGCACTTTCAAATTTTTAAACGAACGTACTCGAGACACCGCTACATATAACTGGCCGTGATTAAATACTGACTCAGGTAAATAAATACCAACAGAATCCATTGTTTGCCCTTGTGCTTTATTAATTGTCATACAAAACACAACACGAATTGGAAATTGGCGTCCCCTAAATGAAAAAAGAAGAGTTGTATCTGATGGCATTAAATCGATTCTAGGAATCAAAACTCTTTCTCCAACTCTGTCGCCAGTAAGAAATAAATAGATCCAAACAATTATCGTACATGTTTCGTACAATTAACCTGGTCCATTTAAAAGACCTTCGTGAGGACTTAAACTTCTTAATATTTCATAGTTTTTAGATAACTCATTATTTCCGCCGAATAGTTCTTTACTGTCATTAGAAATACGAAATTCAGGTAATTTGATTTTTTTATTACAGCAGCATAAATTAGAATAACCAGATAAATTTTTTTCATATTTAAAATGTAGTGCAGAGAAATAACTACATTCATTGTTTAATTCACCCAAACTAAATGGTTGTATATTGCAAACTACTTCAGAAACAGCACATCTATATTGAATAGAAAGAGGTTTTCGTTCTTTATTTTTCATACGTTTGTTTATGATTTCTTTACGCCCTGTTAAACTTTTTCTTCTTTTTCTGACATTTTTTTAAACAATTGGTTTTACAAAATTAGATTTAGGACGAAATTCTAAAACATCATAATGACCTGAATCAACATTTCCAGAAAAAAGTAAATTACATATTATATTTCCAGACCCATAATTGAAATTTTTATTATCAGTATTTTTTCTATATATTCTAAAAGTATAATTTGGAAACAACTAGGTTAAGTAAACTAATTTTACAAATTTTCATAACCAACATACTAAGTACTTACTGAGATCCTATAAGAGTTATCACCAATTATAAAGTTTTCATACTGTTTCCAGTTATCCTTGACTGTTTTGACTTTTTGCAATCGGAGTAATAGATGATATATATCAGTCTTATATACAAAATAAGATACTGAGCGAAATAAACAATTGCCATTTCTTAAAATAGGGATAACATAACGTTCCATGATAAAGATACACAAACTTCAGAAAAAACAAAAATAAGGAAAATAATTTATAGAGTATTATGTTGGGTTTAACTTCAGCTACAAATCTTTTTTTAATGCGGTTTCTAGAACCTCATACATCATTTAAATGCCAGGAAGTTAATATAATATAATACCTCAGAAAACTAATTCAAAAATATCTGCATAGTTTCTTTTTCTCCTTTTAAATATCGCTTGGTAACTGTACAATAATTATAATATTAACAAAACATTTTAATTATAATAAAAACAGGGAGCTACTAAACTGCATAACCAATCCACTACACATTTACAGCACTTGCAATAAATTTAATTTATTTATTGGTTTGTACCTCCATGAACTTGTCAAAATTAATTTTATTGTCATGACAACGAAAAGAAAAACGATATCTTTGTTATTAAAAAGAATAAAAATTTTGTGTTGTTATTCGCGTTTGAAATGAAATAGACGCCCTCTCGCGGACAAAGTCTGAAAAACGAAATAGAACTGATACCGTGAGCATCTTCTGCTGAAATCAGTGTTTAAAAGGCCGATAAATAAAAAAAAAGTTCAAAAATAAATAAATAAATAAATAGATAAACAGTTCTATAACGCATGCAACGTTGGGTTCTTTGTATTAAAATTATCTAAAATCAAAATTTTATACACAAAGTTTAGATCTATAATATAAAAAAGTACATTTGACTTACTCATGGCAAAATAACATGACAGTAACACAATGCTTGCATGATTCACTACGTAAACAAACGATTATCAGGTCTATACAACGCCCCCTTTCGGTCATTACAAACGCGAATTGAAATGTAGAAAACGTTTTATTTATTTATTTTTAAATAATAACTTAATACAACGAGATGATTAATTGATTAATTTTTGATACTATGCAAAATAAAAATATCGCAATACCGGCATATCACAGGTTTTATTATTTTTTTTTTTTTTTTCTAATATGACATCATTTACACCTTCAGAAACTCTCGTCTTTTCCGAAATAAAAGCGTGATTTACGCAGTTATTTAAAAATTCTTTAGTTTCATAAAATATTTATTATAATTAAATGGAAACGGCGCAATTTATAGAAATATTTTTATTTGTGCATACCAAGGACCTTTAAATAAATAGAATAAGCTTTGTTTATTTAGATGCAGGAGTAAAAGTCAGTGAATATGACATCATCACTGACACAGCTATAAAAATGTATATTATATTCATGGAACAAATTTATCTGGTTTCTGAATGACGACATTTTTTCCATCGAAAAAATTCTCTTTAGACGTTATATTTTATTAAAGTTTGTCTTCTGTTATTTTATTTACATAATTCTTAATAATATCACTCAGTAATTAATCTGTGTATTGTACCGCAATTAGTAAATAATTATGCGCAATCGCTTTATTAGAATTAAATTTTGCGAAAACCATTATTTTTTTTCTTCGAAATGCGAGGCACATCCATCGATGAGATCAAGCTCCTGATTGAGGGAAAAAAATAAAGCAAAATAAATTTTTATTATAGTGAGAAAAGCTTAACCTGTTGTCACTATTTTGAAGAAATGTCACGTAAAAGCTTTTAAAATTAAAAATAAAGTATAAAAATGGAAACAAATCAAAAATTATCCAGAATGGGCACATGTACACATTAACAACTTTCATTTAAAAAAAATAATTATCAAAATCGGACCATTAGAAAGTTCAGGGCTGATGACTAAAAAAACAGCCAGTTCTTTTAAATATATAGATTTTAAGGAGCTGATCTGTGGCCTATAATGAGATTAAAATTTGGTATCAGAGGAAAGAGGGAGGGGATTCCCTTCTAGATTCACTTACCCAGTCAAAATATATAATTTAGTTGGCAAGAATATATCAACGGTTTTTATGTTTGCATATAACAGATATCGCAAGGATTATTTTCAAGATGTAATTATATCCCTTGACTTTTCAGGAGACTAAATTTTGCTTCGTTAAAAGTGAAAAAAAAAAAAAAAAAAACATAAGCGGATAGTTTCAAGTAACAACAAGATTTTCTTGATCAACGAAATTCTTGATTTTTCCGTGTCTGATCGATGAAATTTGCTCTTTTTTCTACGCCTAATAAAAAAAAAATTGCGCTTTTTCCGAATCCGATCCAGAAAATTGGCGATTTCTTCTCTCCTTATCGACATAATTCACTATGTTTCCGCACCCGATCGGTGAAAGACCAATTAAAAACAGTGGTATTTTGAAATCTGGAGTGGAATTTTATATATTTGGCTTATATATATATATATATATATATATATATATATATATAAGTCTTATCTTTACTTTATGATCACAAAACACTTTAGTTTCAATATAACTTCAAAATATAATCTGCTGGATTTTTAAAGCTTTTATTTTAACCAAAATGTGTTTGTCACACTTCTTACCCCTTCCACCCCCTGTCACAAACTATCACAAGTTCCTGATCCCCTTTCCACTTTTTCAATCACCCCTTCAATCGTGACATCATTTATTGACTGCCCCAAATACAGGGTGTATCTAAACTACTGGGCAAAACTTTAAGGGGTGATAGTACACATCAAGACAAATAATATTAAATGGGAAACCAAGGGTCCCAAACGTCTTCCGAAGGAGATAGGCGCCATCAAAGTTTAGGGTCCAAAATTTGAAATGATTATAAAAATCGGAAATATTGGTGGATTCGTTTGCGGTTTTCGCGAAAACTATTCTTTATATCAGTATTGTCTTGAAAATAAATTATAAACATAAATTTCAAAAAATGCCGATAGAGGGCGCTTTAGACTTTGGAGTAACGCACAACTATTTTTTAACGTTATTTTTTGCATCTCATTGAATTTTTTTAGAAGTTTAGACATAAACTTAAATTTTGAGCTCAAAATCTGTGATTAGGTAGCGCAAACTGAACTGCGTTCAATGGGAGTGGATAGGTTCAAATTTCAAATGATTATAAAACACAGAAAAATTGGGCAATTGATTTGCGGTTTTCACTAAAATTATTCTTTGTATCAGTATTGTCTTGAAAATAAATTATACAGATAAATTTCAAAAAATGTCGATAGAGGGCGCTTTAGATTTTGGAGTAACGTACAACTATTTTTTACCGTTATTTTTTGCATCTGATTAAATTTTTTTTAAGGTTAGACATAAACTTAAATTTTGTGCTGAAAATCTGAATCATTGAGAGTGGTTAAGTAGCGCTAACTGAACTGTGTTCAATGGGAGTGGGAAGGTTCAAATTTCAAATGATTATACAGAACGGAAAAATTGGTCGATTCGTTTGCGGTTTTCTCTAAAACCATTCTTTATGTCAGTATTGCGTTGAAAATAAATTTTAAAGATAAATTTCAAAAAATTCCATTAGAGGGCGCCTTAAACTTTAGAGTAACCAACAACAATTTTTAACTGTTATTTTTTGTATCTAATCAAATGCTTGCAAAAGCTTAGACTTAAATTTTGAGCTCAAATTCTGAATCGTTGGAAGAAGCGCAAACTCAACTGTGTTCAGGAGTTGAAATGTTACCCTGCCCACAGTTACCCCTGAACACAGTTCAATTTTTCTCTACTTAATTACTCACAACGATTCAGATTTTGAGCTCAAAATTTAAGTCTAAGCTTTTAAAACATTTATTTAGATATAAAAAAGAATAACGGTTAAAAATAGTTTATGTTTACTCTAAAGTTTAAAGCTCCCTCTAACGGAATTTTTTTAAATTAATCTTTAAAATTTATTTTCAAGGAAATAGTGACTTAAAGAATGGTTTTAGAGAAAACCGCAAACGAATCGACCAATTTTCCCGTTTTTTATAATCATTTGAAATTTGAACCTCCCCACCCCCATTGATCACAGTCCAGTTTTGAGCTACTTAACCACTCTCAACGATTCAGATTTTCAGCTCAAAATTTAAGTTTATGTCTAAGCTTCTAAAAAAAATTAATAAGATGAAAAAAATAACGGTAAAAAGTAGTTGTACGTTACTCCAAAGTGTAAAGCGCCCTCTATCGACATTTTTTGAAATTTATCTGTATAATTTATTTTCAAGACAATACTGATACAAAGAATAATTTTAGTGAAAACCGCATATCAATTGACCAATTTTTCTGTTTTTTATAATCATTTGAAATTTGAACCTATCCACTCCCATTGAACACGGTTCAGTTTGTGCTACTTAACCACAAATTTTGAGCTCAAAATTTAAGTTTATGTCTAAACTTCTAAAAATTTCAATGAGATGCAAAAAATAACGGTAAAAAATAATTGTTCGTTACTTCAAAGTCTAAAGCGCCCTCTATCGGCATTTTTTGAATTTTATCTTTATAATTTATTTTCAAGACAATACTGACATAAAGAATAGTTTTCGTGAAAACCGCAAACGAATCCACCAATTTTTCCGATTTTTATAATCATTTCAAATTTTGGACCCTAAACTTTGATGGCGCCTATCTCCTTCGGAAGACGTTTGGGACACTTAGTTTCCCATTTAATATTATTTGTCTTGATGCGTACTATCACCTCTTAAAGTTTTGCCCAGTAGTTCAGATACACCCTGTATATGTCTGATAGTACATAGTACCAAAGCCGTCAAATAGCCTTGAAATTGTCAAGTTTATTGCCAATGATGGCCAGTATACCGTTGTTATAATAATGGTGTTATTTATTATTCACATATGGTAAGTAGTTTTATAGCAACAATCACGCTCTTATGAAAAGCCTTGGTGAACATTTTCTATAAAAAATAAAATTAGCTTTATTTATAAAACATATAATATCACTGAAACGCCTTTCAACCAGTAACTGCCTGATAGTACTCTATTCTGCTACATTTGTGCTTTGTGCAGGCCTATTTAAGCAATATAGTTTTTTTTTTTTTTTTTTTTTTTTTTTTTACATCACACAGAATATAAAATTGTTTTAAACTGAAAAATATATAAAAAAAACTAAAAAGCCAAATCTAGCAATTAAAGTACATATAGTTTAATGTATCTGAATTCTTTTGCATAGCCATGTAAAAGAAGGGTAAAATTTAAAGTTTCATTTTCCATAGGACTCCATAATGTATTGTATCTCAATAACGTGCTATGTAAATTCCATTCTGTTTGAAATAGTACATCACTATTAAAACTTCACTTCAAACAATTACTCCCAATAGATCTAGTGTATCTAAATTATTTTGCTCGACATTACCCCATAATGTATTGTAACACATTAACGTGTTATATAAATTTTATTCTGTTTGAAATAGTATATCACTGTTAAAACTTCACTTCAAACAACTACTAAAATTAGATCGTAATGCATCTAAATAATTTTGCTCGATGTGACTCCATAATGTATTGTATCTCATTAACATGCTACATAAATTTCATTCTGTTTGAAATAGTATATCACTGTTAAAACTTCACTTCCAACAATTACGCAAATTAGATCGTAATGCATCTAAATAATTTTGCTCGATGTGACTCCATAATATATTGTACCGAATTAACATGCTATATAAATTTCATAAATAGTATATCACTATTGAAAGTTCCCTTCAAACAAATAATTTTGCTCGATGTGACTCCATAATGTATTGTATCGCATTAACATGCTACATAAATTTCATTCTGTTTGAAATAGTATATCACTGTTAAAACTTCATTTCCAACAATTACGCAAATTAGATCGTAATGCATCTAAATAATTTTGCTCGATGTGACTCCATAATGTATTGTACCGAATTAACATGCTATATAAATTTCATAAATAGTATATCACTATTGAAAGTTCCCTTCAAACAAATAATTTTGCTCGATGTGACTCCATAATGTATTGTATCGCATTAACATGCTACATAAATTTTATTCTGTTTGAAATAGTATATCACTGTTAAAACTTCACTTCCAACAATTACGCAAATTAGATCGTAATGCATCTAAATAATTTTGCTCGATGTGACTCCATAATGTATTGTACCGAATTAACATGCTATATAAATTTCATTCTGTTTGAAATAGTATATCACTATTGAAACTTCCCTTCAAACAATTATTCGCTATAGATCGTAATGTATCTACGTGGTATATCCATAAAGTAAGTTCCGTTTGGTTATATTAAAAAAACGTGTACAGATAAAAAAAAATTTTTATTGTACAAAAACCTACGACTGTGAAACTACTTTTCTACATAGCTTCCGAAATTTTGTAGGCACCTGTTGTAGCGTGTTACAAGGTTTTGTATGCCTTCTTCATAGACGGTTGCCGCCGGTGTTTTTAACCATGTGTTTCAAAATTTCAGTTTTTCAGTAACAATTTCATGAATTAGTGATCGGGAGATTTGCGGAAATTCCACAGCAAGAGCACTAATTGTAAACTTACGGTTTTGCTTAACCTTCTCTTCAATTCCATGAACCAGTTCATCAGAAAACAAAGACGGACGTCCACTTCATTCTTCAATGTCACATCCTTCATTAAACTGTCAGGCCCATCTTCTAACCATTGAATCACTCATAGCATTTTGTCCGTAAACCTCGCAGATTTATCGATAAATTTCACTTGGTTTAACTATTTTTGTATTGAGAAAACGAATCACAGATCTGATTTCACAAGCAGCGGCATTTTCATTTAAGGCGGACATTCAAAAGAAGCACTACAAATAACACGTCGGCAGCAGAGCAATGAAAATGGCGTACATTTGTTCTCCTTCAGTCAGAGTAACTGCCGCATATGCTCAGAACTGCGATCGCAGCGTTGCTGTGGATATAAATGGAAATAGAACTTACCTTGTGGATATACCTAGTAAAATTATTTGCTCGATGTGACTCCATAATGTATTGTATCGCATTGACATGCTATATAAATTTCATTCAGTTTGAAATATAGAATATCACTATTGAAACTTCCCTTCAAACAATTATTCATATAATGGATCGCAATGTAGTTAACTTTTACTTACCCATCATTCGTAATAGGGTAAGTCTTGTAATCGTTTTGAATCGATAAAACATTTTTGACGGCCTTACACGTTTTAGAAACTGGAGATTCCGAAAAACCTATTTTTAGAAAAAAAATTGCCTTCCGTATGTCTCTCTATCTGCCCGTCTGTCTGTGTCTGTAAAGGCTCTATCACCCGAAAAAAAAATGTGATAAAAACATGAAATCAGGTGTGTATTTTGTATGTAATAATGGAAAGAAGCCTATTGTATATCACTAACTTCAATTATTCGGAACTATTTTTTTCGGTCGGATAATTAGTTGCCGAGATATTTGTAATCCTATTTTCCACATGCTTCGATTTTTCATGGCCCTGAATTTCATTCAAAATTCAATTAAAAAATATATTTTAATTGGAAAAAGATGTTTAACTCGACGCAGTAAACTGTTAGTTAATAGGATTATCAGTTTTAAAGTTATAAGGATCTTTCTTTTACGCATTTCGATGCTAACTGATTATATCATCGAACAAAAAAACTGTACCAAACTATAAAAAACTATGAAAAGTGCGCCAAACTATAAGATTAAATGACAATAATGGCTTATCGTAAGTGTCACATTCATACGACATTAAACACACGTGTCATCAAGTGATTTTTAATTCGATGTTTTATTTGTATTTTTATTAATCTTTTACTAATTTATTTGTTCTTTCGTTATTTAAAATAAAAGTTATGCCAATTTGTATAATTTATGAGAAGTTTGCCGATTTATATAATTTGTCGAAATAGGTCGATGGGATATTCAAGTAGTATCCGCAATTCCATAATACAGCATTACTATGTATTAAAAATATTTAAATATGCGTTTAAATTTTATCTTGGAATTGCAGTGGATTTTATAAATAGTTCACATATGTTTTATTTTCATATTTTATATTATGCATTAGCTATGATGGGTAAATATTAGGGTGCCCCCAACAACTAGTTTCTTTTTGCTTGCGCTTTGAACAAATGATTAATATTATGCATATTTTACTGAACTTCATGTTGTTGTGTAAATTACTAAAGTATATATATAAATTTAGTTATGCTTGACATAGTGTAATGTCACTGAAAGATGTTTCAAAAAACGACTCATAATAGTATATCCGAATTATTTTGTTTACTTTGTTGTTATAAAGGATAAATTCTCTACACACATTATTTTCAGAAGATAATATCCAGTAGTGAACCTTAATAACTTATGTAAATTTCATTGTAATCCAAGTTTATTTAAGAAAGTTATATATATATATATATATGGGTGATTCTCAAAATAGGGGACAATTTATGTCTTTCGGCACACAAAAAAAATTGAGAGGTTTTCTGTGATGTTTTTATGTTTAGATATGTTTGTCTTAATATTATTCATTATTTGCACTTAAGAATTACTCACTTTTTAGTTAAAAACACCTTAAAATAACAGAATAAATGGTCAAAATGTCATTAGCATGGATGTCCACAGCAGTTGCGCCTTGTATATACTAGCCTTTTCAAGAGTTAATATCATGTTTATAAAATAAAACAAATGTTATTCTTTCTTTAAGTTAATTAAGGAGAGGATTTATCCAATAAATTTATTTTTAAAAATAAAATTATAGTATATAAAAAAAGAATTAAAGTTTGTCCTCCATATTCTATTTTCCAAACAAGGTCATACTATAACAGCTGGTTATTAATCAAAATTTCATTTTCACATATGACAATAGTTTGAAAATATAAAGTTTCTCCATGGCAACAAGTAGCCATTTTATCCCAGCCTGAAAATAGAAGCATGTATTGTATTTTAAGAATAGAAGTTGAATATTAGGGGCGTACATCAATTGTATGTCATTAGAATGGATAATAATTTTCATGTTTATTTTATAATTAAAATTTTTATTTTACTTATTTGCATAGGACTTTTGTGTTTTAAAAAGCCCCAGAAAGGACTATTGCATTGTGATTATATTATGGCTCATAATCTTATTTAAATTAAAATTTGTCATTAGCATGGACAAATATCAGTGTCATTAGCATGGTTTTTCTGTCCATGCTAAAGACTCCTATGTGCATAAATGTAACCATTGCTTATATTGTATCTTTTATAAAGTTTAATTTTACATATAAATTTAGGTATTACATTTATTATCCCTAAAATATACATTAAATCTGTCAGAAAATCACTAAGACAGCTTCTTACATTGTTAGTGTCAGAATGTTGCTCATGTAAACAAAATTTGCTCTTTGGTAATGTTTTTAATCTCCTTATATGTGTACATGTAAAAATGGAAACCATTTGCTGAAAAGGAAGGCTAATAAATATAGAAAAAATATTTAAACAGGAAGAAAATAAAAATTTCTTAATATATTTATTCCATGCAATTTGTTTTGTCATTAGCATGGCTCAAAAAATACTGATTATTTTTTTAAAGTTAATTTTTGAATATTTAGCTCTGCTGACTACATGTAAAGTATACCTAATACTATATTAACAACACCTTTTTTTTCAGAAATTTTGCTAACAGTAATTTTTTTAAGATTTCACTTTTGAAATTGTCCCCTATTTTGAGAATCACCCATATATATATATATACCGGGTGTCCCAAAATTGACTGATGGATTTTAAAATTCAATAACTTGCAAACGGTGACAGCTATTAAAAAAATTTTTTCAGGAGGGTTATGTATAATGTCAGGAGTTTTTTTTACCGTAATTTCTTATTTTTGTTCGCATTTAAAACAATAGGTGGCGCTGACGGCGATTGAAGGCCAGGTGATCAGTGCTGAATACATTATGCAACTATAGCGAGACCTTTAAATGATTTATTAAAAGCAGGAAATACATTTAAATTTGGAATTATTGAAAAACAAGCTTTTGAGACGCTTAAAGAAAAACTAGTGAACCCCCCAATATTGCATACATTCCGGCGAGGTGCTAGGCTTGAATTGCATACCGATGCTAGCGCCATAGGTTTTGGCAGTGTTCTATTACAAGAAGATGAGAACAAAAGTTTACATCCTATTTATTACATGAGTCGTAAAACTACCCCTACTCAAGCGAAATATTCCAGTTACGAATTAGAGACACTTCCGGTAACAGAATCAGTTAAGAAATTCCGAAACTACTTATTAGGCATTAAATTTAAAATTGTGACAGATTTTTCCGCATTCCAAAAGATCATGGACAAAAAAGACATTGCGCCAAAAATAGCTAGATGGGCTCTGTTCTTACAAGAATTTGATTATGTCCACCGATCAGGATCCCAAATGAAACATGTAGACGCATTAAGTAGAAATACAGTGCTAATAGTCACCCGATCGCATGATGAATTAACATTAAAAATAAAGAATGCCCAACAAGAAGACGAACACATACAAGCAATAAAAAAATTGATCGAAAAAAACGAAAGTTCAGAATATGTTATAAGAAACGATATCGTATACAAATATGAAAATGACCGAGAACTTCTAATGATTCCTACCGACATGCAGAAGGAAATAATACGCAATATTCATAGCAAAGGTCATTACGCAGTAGTTAAAACCGAAATGATTCTGAAAGAAAATTATTATATACCCCAATTAAGAAAACAAATTGAGAGCGTCATAGCCAACTGCATAGAGTGTATACTTTGCAATAAAAAGCAGGGAAAAGGAGAAAGCTTACTAAACCCGATTCCCAAACAAAATATACCCCTCGAAACTTATCACATAGATCACATTGGTCCCATGCCCTCTACAAATAAAAATTACAATCATATTTTTACCGTTGTGGACGCATTCACTAAATTTGTTTGGCTACACCCGGTTAAAACGACAACCGCTAAAGAAGTCATCGATAGGTTAACCCGACAACATGATATTTTCGGAAATCCGTCGCGGATCTTCACCGACAAAGGTCCGGCTTTCACTTAGAGAATATAGAACATGTTCCAATAACAACAGGGATTCCGAGAGGGGACGGACAAATAGAGCGCATGCACAGAATTCTTATACCAATTTTAGCAAAACTTAGCATTGAAGACCCCACTAAATGGTACAAATTTGTCGCGCCCGTACAACGCATCATAAATAGCACCGTATCGAGAAGTACCAAGTTCTCACCTTTCAAACTATTGACAGGAACAAAAATGTGGCAAAAAACTGACATGCGAATCAAAGAGTTGTTAGATGATGAGGAATTAAACTCATTCGTATCGGAAAGGAATTCTAATAGAGAAATAGCGAAGCAAAACATATTAAAAATACAACAGGAGAATGTGAAAACGTGTAACAAAAAGCGAAAAAAGGCCAACACCTATAAGCTTGATGATTTGGTGGCCATTCAAAAAACGCAGTTTGGGACAGGCACCAAACTAAAACCTAAGTTTCTTGGTCCTTATGAGATCACCACAGTAAAAAGAAACGATCGTTACAATGGGAGAAAATTGGAGACCATGAAGGTCCACTATGACCTCTAGTGCTGCAGATCATATGAAACCGTGGACTACTACTAACTAAAGCAAAGCAAATGTGCTTTTTCGTAAATTTGTGTCTGTTTATTATTATTGTTTTTATTGTTAGTGTTATTTTTGTTATTGTTATTATATATTGTGATGACCGACAGACGAAATCTTTTTTTGGACTAATATAAGTAAATCAAGGACAGAACTATGTCCAAGAGACAATCAGGAAAGATATTAGTTAAGAACTAAAAAAGAAAAAAAATTTTGTGTCATCAGTGTATAGTGATTGACTTTAATATTATCTTATGTGTTTTATTTATTTTGTTTTGTTTAGTTTTGTTTGTGAATATTAGACGCCTGTAAAAGTCATCCGGTACCAGCTTAGTTTTAAGAGCAGATGATGACTGGGAGGACCCATCCCGGTCAGGTAGGCCGAGTTGTGGGATCTATTCACAAGGCATCCAGCAACGAACTTTGTACTGCTGAATAAGCACCTTGAGGCTCGAGATGACGAACCTAGCCTCGCGACTAACGGAAAATTGTGATGATCTAAGTAGGTTTTTAGAAAAGAGAAGACAGATGCGAACGGGATTTCGGCTCCAGAGGGTGTGTCCAAAGCCGCCCGCACATCTCAGAAGAAAATAGGGTCAGACGGACCTGCTAAAGATATTTCGGTAGCTGCACTGGATTCATCAAATTCTGAGGGGCAGACGGCCTCTCATTATATTTAAGACTATGCCAACCTATACCACATCCTACAAAAATGTAAATAAGTGTACTGCAGTTATGTATAAATATATGTACATTTAATCAAGAAAGTTTAAATATTAAAAAGCTAAGATTTTCGCCAAAAAATCGCCTGGACCATCTTTTTACCCACTAGACACCGTTACGAAACACCTCATAACTTTTACTACATATATATATATATATGTATATATATATATTAAATTTAAGAAAGCCAAATAGAAGAACCGAATAATCTTAACGCCTAAATGAACATTAACATCCTTCAACTAATTCGAAAATCTTAAAAATGAAAAAATAAGCACTCCTGATTAAAATTATTTTTAATCCGGAAAGAAAACTGGGATTAAACCTCCAGTTAGTTATAGGAAGATGGAGTCCCTGTGGCGAAAAATTCTTAATTCCATTTTCTCTTTTTGTTTAATTATCCTAGTTACCTGAGCAAAAAAATGTTTTATTTTTTTAAAATAATCTGTGATAAAGAAAATTTACTTAATTAAATTTCGAAATCATCGAAGAAATGATCCTTCCCTTCTCACCGCCTCCTTTACCAGAGCGATGGTGGATTATACTTTTTGTGTACTGATTTCCATGTTGCTGCTTTTTCTTTTCTTTTCTTTTCTTTCTTTTTTTTTAATCATAGGCATTTTTTTCTTCACACGAGTGTGACGATTTCCGTGAATTTATGTTATGAGTGTGTGACAATTATCGGTTGTGCTGCTTCGTCAGCAATAAATCGAATTCCATGTATTAAATTTTATGTATCAATTATCGCATTAATTTACTATTTTCACTCGGTTGTAAATGTTCATTTTTACTTTCTTCTATTTTTACAAGAAGAAAATATTGGGATTTGTAAAAAAGTTCGACTTTGGTTTTCGATGAATTTATATGTTTTAGAAGGTCCTGAACACGATTTGATGTTGTTTATAAAATGTCTGTCTGTATGTCTGTGGGTCACTCTGTGAGTCTGTATGTGACAAAAATTTTGTGGGCGCTCTATCTCAAGAGCTATTGCACGGAATTTCACAAAATTTTAGATTCAGTTAGACCTGGCTATATAAACTAGATTTTGGTGTATACGGCCAACATTTCGCGCTGCTATGCTGCACTATTCACGATTACCTCAAAAGCTCTATTTCAAGAACTAATGCACGAATTTTCCCTGATATAGATTGCTTTTTATAAGTTTTTTGTGTAAATCGCCCAACAAATGGCGCATAATACCCAGAATTTTTTACGATTTCTGCAATAATTCTATCTCAGAAACTAATGCACGGATTTTCATCAAGCTTCAGATTCAAATAGACGTTAATATAAGTAATTGCTAATTCGATTTTGATGTAAATCAACAAAATGTTTCCGCTGCTATGCTTCATTTTTCAGAAAATATTAACATGTATGAGATAAAATAAAGTTTTGGGATTGCCACACCCGACTGGTTTTCTTAAAAGAATAAAAATAAAAAGATATTTTTATTCAATAGTATTATTTTTTGAAAAAGATTCTTTTTTAGAATTAAATTATTTAAACATAAATACGTCAAATGAACGCTAAAGAAAGCCAAATGCTTCTTAATCGCGGAATTATAACCCTGGACGAAATTATGTAATAAGATCTTTCGAACTTCTCACGATTCCGAAAAGCGTTCTTTATTTCTAAATATATACAGGGTGTCTACAATTAAATTTGGTATTTGCAAGAAATCATCCGGAGAAAGTGTGCAACAATTTTTTTAAGTCTGCACGGGCCGGAAATTCCATGTCCGACCTGAAGGAAAGTTATCTTGCCCGGCCCCTTCGCATTCTTGTAATTCACGGTCCGACCTCGCCTGTGTTAAATCAGTGAAAACATGCCCAGCTCGGCAAATGCAAAAAATCAGTGAAATCAGACGTGACTGAATTTCCACAAAATGTACAATTTTTCTTAACATACAGATATTTTAGAAGACTCAGTGAGCGATGCAGGATTTTTTTTTTTTTTTTTTTCTCTTGGGACCCATTTTGGGAAAAGTAAAAGTTATTTTTGTGATTATTTTTTTATTTTTTTGTGAAAAATAAATTTTATAACGAAAGATGCAACCCGGTTACTCAAATTTGATCAAAATATTAATTAATAATAATTTGAAAGTCCTCTTGTAAAAGCTTTGCTTTCTAATAAATTTGTTTACAAAAATCACTTTTTAAAATCTGGCAAAATAAAAAATAATGAAGAGTATGTTTTTATGAAATTTGATTTTGTGAAAGGGCTTTTTTTTTTTTTGTTAAGAGAGGGACATATTTTATTAGAGGAACATATTTTATTAGATTTGGCCTGTTTTATTAAATAGATTTTTTGTGAGCAAGCCTAAAATAGGTCCCAAATTCTGCCTGGATCAAGTTCTGATACTGCATACATATTTATGATAAACTTTAACTATATAGATTACTATATCTTCGCAAGTCACAGAATAGCATCAGTATGCTGAAAAAAGTGTAAACTTGATCCTGGGCCGTCCCAAGTCAGCTGAGTTAATAAAGCAGTGGCGTGATCAGTAGAGACAGCTACTGCCACGCCGAGGGGTCCTGGTTCGAATCCGGTTAAGACATGGTTGGTGTGTTGTCCCTTTGTAGTGAAATAAGTATGTAATGGATATGTGAAATAAAAATACTTCTGAATTGTCTTTGTTTATGTATGTAATGAACCATTCGAGACGCAGAGGCGGATTACCCATTAGGCTGAATAGGCTGAAGCCTAGGGGCCCAGAAGAAAAGGGGGCCCGGTGCTAAAATTTTCCTTATATAAAGAACAAGAAAATATTCTTTTACACTGATCGGACATTAATACAAAAGACAAAAGGTGTGCGAAATTCTTTGTCGTAATCTTTTATATTTTAATCATCAATGATTTATGAGTTAATGAAGCAAGCATGTGTTTTAATTTTCCCAGTATATACCACTTTGAAGGAGTGAAAGGGGGCCCTCAGAAAGTCAAGCCTAGGGGCCCGGGTGGTAGTTAATCCGTTTCTGTCGAGACGAAACCCATAGCTGCTATAAGCCTCAAAGCAATGTCAATTCAAACCAAATAATAAAACACTGATTCAGGCATTATGCAACTTCTAATGCTGGCCATGCTATATTTCTGCACTGATGTTGCCATTGGCTCGTGCAGATTATTTACACATTTCTTGCTTCAATCACATTGCATTGAAAACTGTTCATATTTTATTGGATTAACTTGTCCTTTTAAATTTTTACATCGGGCTAAATTTTCCGCCAGTATCTTACCCGGATTCAAACCAGGACCTTTCGTCGTGGTAGTAGCTACCGCTACTGATCACGCCACTGCTTTATTATCTCAGCTGACTTGGAACGGCCCAGGATCAAGTTTACATTTTCTTTCAGCATACTGATGCTATTCTGTGACTTGCGAAGATATAGTAATCTATAGAGTTAAAATTTCTGAATGGCACTGTTCAATATAATATTCTGGAATAAGCAAACGTCATAACTCCAGTCGTTATCCTACGCACACAGCAAGACACTCCGTATAATAAATAATACGATAGGCGAATCGAAGGCAGACCCGTTTCCAAGTCAATACCAAAACGGTGACTATGCTACTAAAGCTTTGCGGAAATTTCTTTCTTTGACGGAGTTAGGCGGTTAGGGGACATTCACTAGCCAAGAAAAAAAAAAAAAAAAAAAAAAGAAAAAAAAGAAAGAAAGAAAGAAAAAAATGTAATTTTAACATTATTTAAAAGCAATTTTGAAACAATGCAATTTTAAGCAATGGGATCACAAGCTGTTTAGCCAAGAAGAGGATAAAGTATATTGCCGCATAGTTGATAGATGATGTATCAACGCAAGTGAAGGATGACAGAATATCTTGTTTCAGTGGCAGTTTTAACGCTTGATTTATCGCAGAAATTGTTAAACAACCATGTTCCACAGTTCGCAAGATTCGTCAATATATGTTACGCTACCATCTCTATAAACTATGAGACCGGGAGGTGGCAACACAGACAATCACCACATCTAGTTCGTGGCTGAAATTTCAGAATTAGTTAAACTCGTTGCGAATATCAAAACGCAATAGGTCTGCTAAGTTATATCTTCGTGGGAAAACACCTGAAAACACGACTTTAGTGGCTAAACCGTAGTTAATCGTTTATCAATGTGTTTTCTCCGACCCAAAGTTTTAAAAACATGGAGGACTGGGAACAGGAAAATACAATAGTAAAACTGCGAGTCAACTGTTAAAAACTGGATTAAAGTTGTTTTTCAAGAAGATATGAGTTGGCGGACAGATTGCGTTTTAATATGCGAATAGAGTTTTAACTAATTCTGGAATTTCAGCCATGAACTCAATGAGGTAATTGTCTATGCTGCTACCCCCCTGTCTATTAATTTCAGAAGGATAGATCCAGTAGTGAGCCTTAACAATTTATTTTAATTTCGTTGTAATCCAAATTTATTTAAGAAAGTTATATACTAAAAGTTTTTTTATTTAAGAAAGCCAAATAGAAGAACCGAATACGCTTAACATTTAAACAAACATAAACAACCATGAACTAAATTAAAAAATCTTAAAAATGAAAAAATAAGCCTTCCTGTTTAAAATTATTTTTAATCCGGAAAGAAAACTGGAATTAAACCTCGTGTTGGGTGCAGAGAGACCGACTCTCCGTGGCGAAAAATTCTTAACTCTTTTTTCTCTTTTTCTTTAATTATCCTAAGTCACTTCAGAAAAAACGGTTATTTTTTCAAAATCATCTGAGATAAAGAAAATTTACTTAATTAAATTTCGAAATCCACGATAAAATGACCCCCTTCACCCCACACCGCCCTTTTTTTAAAATTAATTCAAGGCCTTGGCGGATTATACTTTTTATGTACTTATTTTCCAGTTTTTTTCTTTTTTTTTATGATAGGTGTTTTTTTTCCCCTTCTTTTGAGTGTGTGGATTACCGAGAATTGATGTCATGCATGTATGGCAATTAGTGTTTCGACAATAATGGGTCGACTTAAGTCCCGTGTATCAGTTATTTCATTAGTTTACTATTTTCACTTTGTTGTAAATGTTCACTATTTTCTTAAAGGGATCCGGGACACATATTAAAGTAATTTTTATTTATTGAGTTAAAATTTTAAAATTTTTTGTGAACCTTTGTGAACAAAATCACATAATAAAACTTAAAAATCTTTTAATTAAAATTTAAAATTTATTAAACATGTGGGTAATTTAAAATCGTTATAAATCGAAATAATATTCATAGCATTTCTTTTTTTTTTCCATTTAAGCAAACAGAAGTATATAAGTTTTAATTTTGATTAAGAATTTTTTTCAATAATAATTTAATTAAAAATTGTAACAAAAATCAAGTAAAAATTAAAACATGTATGTACATTAGATTAAATTTAAACACGACTATTTAATCAGTAAATTAATTACAAGAGATGTAAATTTTCCAAGGGTTGAAAAAAAGTCCGGGCCAGGATTCGAACCAGGGATGTATTGGCTGAAGCCGATGCTCTTCCAACTGAGACATCCCAGACGAATTCTGGAGGACTTTTTCACCCAAATGACCTCAACGATCATAGAATCTAGTCTGATTCTATGGATCAGCTCAACAGAATAAATCGAAGGTCAATTTATTCTTGTATCATTATATTTTATATCAGCTTTATACTCAATTTATTCTTATGAAAGACAATCGTTCATAATTTAATTTATTTAAACATAAATCTCTCACTTGAACGCAGTAAACAAAAAGACAAATGCTCTTTAATCTCGGAAAATGTATTATAATCACGAACGGAACCATACAATAATTTATTTCGAGTTACTAACAATTCCGGAAAGCGTTCTTTATCTTTAAATATATTCAAGGTGTTCAATATTGAACTTGAAATTTGCGATGAGTCTACAGCAGAAATGTACAGGTCAGCAAGGACCAGAATTTTGGCCCGAAGGAAAGTTATCTTGTCCCGGTCCGTTCGTATTTTTGCAATTCGCGGCCCGACCTGGCCCATACTAAAATCAATGAAAACATGTCCGGCTAGGCAAATGCAAAATTCAGTGAAATCAAATCCTACTCATTTTCCACAAAACGATTTTTCTTAACATACAACTAAGACTTACTTATGGAACACACTTATGGAAAAAATTTAACTCTATAGATTACAATATCTTTGCAAGCTACAGAATAGCATCGGTATGTAGAAAAAAAATGTAAGCAAAAAAATAGGGGTTTTGTGCAAAAAAAAAATTCATAAATTCGCCAATTCTCAAGATATCAATCCAATTAAATTTAATTTAAGTTTTCTTAATATTATCTAAAACATTTTTTTAACTATAAGTTTTTGATAGAAGCAACTCTTATCGCAAAAAAAAAAAAAAAAAAAAAAAAAAAATTAAAAAGGAAACAAAAAGGGAAGGTGGAAGAAAATAAAATTCATGCTTATTGTTCATTTGTTTTTCCTTAAATGTTATTAAGCAAAGTATATAATATGAAGAAATATTATTCACCGTTGTTTTTACAATTAAAACATAGTTTAAAATAAAGAGCCTTTTCAGATTAAAATGATTTCGGATTTGAAAATCAAAACAAAATGACAATTGGCGTTTGGCGATGCAGATAGTTGAACGTTCTTGCTTTCGCAAACTCGCCAAGGCTGGTGCTCAAAACGTGATTCTTTCTGAAAATACATACGGATCATATATTTGGCATATTTTCTATAGGATTGCATTCAATCTTGTTTTGTCTTAAGAGGTTATTGTGTATTTTACTTTGCAGTTACATTATATTTTCTTACATTAAGAAGAATTTGCATATTTTACATGAATAAAAATCAATATCTTTCAAAAAAGAAAATTTAAAAATTACACTACATGTAAAAAAATGACAAAATTAGTTAAAAAGATGTTAAATTACATTAATTCTTAGTATTTTCAACTCTAAACATAGTCTTCGTCAAAAAATGAAAAATTTTTTTTTTAACATGTTCTTTATTTATTTATTTATTTTAATGTCACAAAGTTCACACCAAAAAAAAAAAAAAAAAAAAAAATAAATAAAAGTCTAATTTTTGATCAATTTTTATATTTTTTTATATCTTACATTGTAAAATTACCAAAAATCTTCCAAATCTTTCAATCTAATTTTTTTTTCTATGTTTGGCCGAAATTTGTAACGGTGTATAACAAACACACTGTTCTCCTTCTTTCTACAAAATTCTCTACGTAATAATTCAAAACTTCAGATCATAATATATCATTCAATAACTTGGATAAAATAAATAATCTGTTTAATTTTATTAGAAGAAAACATAATAAGGATACGAATAAAATCTTTTTTCATTCATAAAATGTCTCTAAACTCTCCTTAGACGCAGAATAATATTATTTAACTTCGGATTAAAATAAAATTTTCCTTGTTAATTTCCAGTCACGATTTTTTAATCCAATTACACAGGCTTCAACAAAGGTGCATAAGGAAAAACAAAATGTGGAACTGAGAGTTTAAAACCTTACTACAATGGTGTTATTGAAAAATTAATAAAAAAGTTTTGTTCAATATTTTAAAACCAGACGGAAATTGCATGTCAAGCGTAGCAAATGAAGTGCGTTGATATTTTAACGAAGTTTTAAAATATTCAGATGAGTGTGTAATAGAATACAGTACTTCGAATACAGTACAGTAGCCGAAATATTTTGTATGCCTCTGTAAATACTATCTGTTTTCTAGTATATAGGAAATAACTTCTATGAAACTTCGGCAACGTATATCAATTTCATAAAATGTCAAATAGTTTTATATAATTAGAACGCGCTCCAAATAATGTTTGCTTCTATAACATTTATAGCGTTATGTAATGGGATACTGTCGTACGGCTCAAAAATTAAATACAAACATTCTTTCTACTACAGATTGTATAGAATGTATATTTTAGTATGAACTTCATAGATGCATATCAATTTTATTATGTTTGAAGGAGTGTAACATTATTAAATCATTTTTTTTTTCATTGGCCGTCATGTAACGAAATACTTTTGATTGTCCCTGTAATTAAACTATGCACCCGATGTCCATAAAATTTGAAATGACTCGACAAAATTATGAAAAAATTATACATTTTAAATTTCAAACGATTCGGTTGGATTCGGTAGTTTCTGCTCTATTATACGCGGACAGATGGACGACCATAGGTGCTAGGTATTTACATAATTACGAACGCACCTAAAAAGCTTATCGATTAAAGTGAACTCATGAATTTTGTTTTACGATTTAATATGTGCATTTAAATATATGAAATAAAAACTTGGTATAATTCATTAGATTTATTTATCTGTTATTATCTGTAATATACACATGCAGAATTTTCGCAAAAACCGAGTTTTGAAATGTTTTCGACTGTTCTTCCCCAAAGACATAATGCATCACCTGGATAAGCAACTTTAGTTGCACCCACATTTACGCATTATATGTCTTAAAATAAACATTGTATAAAGTACACTTCGTAGCATTGAAACAATTAATCAAAAAGAAATTTCAAATCTGTAGCAATATAATAAAAAAGATTGATTTTTTTTCTATTGTAAATTGTTCCTTCATATTCCTGTATAAGAAAGCATTACGTTATTTATAAAGATGCTGTCAATAATTTTGAAAAACTTGTTTTAACTGAATTAAACTTCGTTTTTATTCGAAAATAGTAAATTTACATGTTTAATAAAATTTTTCCATCAAACGAAAAAAGTAGCTACTCTGTCCCTAATAATGTGAATAATTTATTAAAGTATACTTTATATTTTGCTTTATTTTAATTTTTATAATTTACTTACTATTAATTAATTTAGATAATTTACTTTGCTTTATTTAATTTTTATTTTTACCTTTTTTTTTAATAAATACACTAGTTTCCAAAAGTTAATGAACAGTGAACAGATGCTTTTGATTCTACGCGGTTTATACACAGTAATAAATTTCTGTAAAAAACACACCCACACCCACCACAAAAAAAAAAAAAAAAAAGAAGAAGAAGAAGAAGAAGAAGAAGAAGCTCTGTGTGAATTTACACTAGTTCTCGGTCGAATGTATTTGATTCAGTTTTTCGTTCATCATATTACAGATACAGTCGGTTCTTGTTAATTCGAATTTGTCGGGGCCACAAGAAATGTTCGAATTATGGAAATTATGTGAGAAAAAATATTTAAAGGGGTACTATTACAAAGCAATTAATGTTATAGCATTTTTAAAATTCATTTCGGCTGTTGTCGTTAGAATATGACTTAATATCAAATTAAAATACATAAATACATAAACTAATTAAGGAATTAAGAGCCCACAATAGTCACAGAAAAATTACTCAAAAAGACCCGGATGACCATGTAAAGTCTATGGGAGCATTCTTTTCTAATATCTCGCTCAAATTTTAATATTTTTGCATGATTTTTTTGCACAAGATAGCTGAGGGCAATCCACAACCGGGCTAGTTTTTACTTTTTCGATTTTGGTTATATATTTTTTATATTACGATAGTTTCAGTTTCAGAACCGGTTTAAACCGGTTTCGAAATTTAAAGTAATTTTTTAAAGAAAATCTGAAACGAAAATTGAAAAAGTAAAAACTAGCCCGGTTGTGGATTGCCCTCAGCTATCTTGTGCAAAAAAATCATGCAAAAATATTAAAATTTGAGCGAGATATTAGAAAAGAACGCTCCCATAGACTTTACATGGTCATCCGGGTCTTTTTGAGTAATTTTTCTGTGACTATTGTGGGCTCTTAAGAAAGAGCACAATGAAAAAGTGTCATTGATGGACATATGGATCATTAACCCCTTGAAGACGAATGACACGTATACGTGCCGCAAAAAGGCTTAAAAATCCTTGTTTATCTCCACCAGTAAAACTTTACTGTAAAATTTGCTTTATTTAATCGGATCATTTTCTGGATTTAATAAGGCACAAATTTTTGTTTCTAAAAACCAGTGACAAAACATTAAAAATTTCGGAAAAGATTTCCGTCGCGAAGGGATTAAAAAAGCGGATATCAAATGGATGATATTATATGTATACAAGTATATAACCTCGTCAAAAATGACGGAATTTTCACTTGCATTTTATTTGCATAGTGCTTCATACAAACAAACAGAATGAAGATTTTATTATTGAAGAGTTTGCATTGTAGAAAAACACATTTTAAAAAAAAGCAATAAATTTCTACAAATACAAATGATGAAGATTTCTTTTTTTTTTTTTACTTGATATTTAGTTTTTGAACAAATTTTAATTTCAAAACCAAAAGCAGTATTTATTACAATAATTATAATAATAATTAGCAAAATAATTCCTTTTCAAATATGGCGATCACTTAAATATTTTAAATTTTTTCTCTTGAAAAAAAGGGGGTGGGGTTAGGGGGCGGAGCCCCCCCCCCTCACATAGTGTAAATTATTCATTTCTTATATTTACAAAAATGCAATTTTTCAGGAATTTTGAATGTGATTGCTGTATTTGAAAATGGGTTTCTCATGCAGTTTCAGTTTGCCGATCATTTTCGTAAACGGCTTTTTGACACGAAAAAAATCGCTAAGTTTATGGTGCACATCTATAAGTCATCTGATACAGTGGCGCCGACTTCCGGGTCTGCGGGTCTGCCGCGCAGACCCTGAAAAATATCTGCAGACCCTGCAATATCTTGGCAGACCCTGAAAAATGCAGGCATGAGATTTTTTTCGCGGATGAGCGATTTTCCACTTTTTTCCGATTTTTTGCCGCTTTTTGCGAGAGTAATTTGTTCCGAAATTTAAAAAAAATCGGTCATCAATCCGAAAATTCGGAGATAAGATCGCGAAAATCTCAAATTTTGTCAAAACATTGGTTAATAAACTTGAACAGTGTCGAAGAATAGCGGGGGGAAATTTGCTAATTTCATCAGAAGATCGTGGGAAAACGCCTATTTCGTCAAAAGGTCACGAAAATATGTCAATTTTGTAAAAGGATCGTGAAAAAAACATGAAAATCGTCAAAAGATCTTTGAAAATTTCTTCAAAAAGTAGCGTGAAAAACGCGCATTATGTCCACGAATGAAAGAAAAAAATGCGAAGTTTTTTCTAAGATAGTGGGACAAAACGCAAATTCTGTTAAAGAATCGAGAGAAAAATGTGGATTTTCGTTAAAGATCGCAAAAAAATGTGAATTTTTTAAATAATAGCGGAAAAAATGAATTCTTTCAAAAAATCGCAGGAAAAAAAACACAAAATAGGCCAAATTTTTCAAAAAGTCTCGAGAAAATAGTGAATTTTGGCCAAAGATCGCGCAAAAGACGCGAATTTCGTTCAAAGATAGCAGGAAAAAAGCGAATTCTGTCAAAGAATTGTGACAAAAACGCATATTTTGGCAAAAGGTTTCGATGAAAAATGCAAATTTCGACTAAAGATCACGAGAAAAAAGCAAACTTTGGCAAAAGATCAAAGGAAAATCGAGAATTCTAGCAAAAAACCTCAGAAAAATTACAAATTTTGGAAAAGACGCAAATTTCGTTAAAAAAAATAGCGGGAAAAACACAAAGAATAGCGGAAAAAAACTAATTTCGTTCAAAAATAGCAGAGAAAAAGCTATTTTTCTTTCAAAAAATCTTGGGGAAAATGCAAATTTCGGAAAAAGATCACGGAAAAAGACACTAATTTCGTCAAAAAATAGCAAGAAAAACGCAAAGAATCGCGGAAAAAACTCGAATTTCGTTCAAAGATAGCAAGGAAAAACGCGAATTTAGGAAAAAGGTTGCGAGAAAAAATGCAAATTTCGACAAAAGATCGCGAAAAAACGCAAACTGTGGCAAAAGATGAGAGAACAATCGCTAATTTTAGCAAAAACTTCAGAAAAATCGCGGAAAAGACGCAAATTTCGTTAAAAAATAGCTGAAAAATCTCTAATTTCGTTCAAAGATAGCAGAGAAAAATCTATTTTCCTTTCAAAAGATCTTGGAGAAAATGCAAATTTCGGAAAAAGATCGCGAGAAAAACGTAAATTGCGGCAAATGATCGCGGAAAAATTCGAATTTTGGCAAAAGATTACGGAAAAATGCACTAATTTCGTCCAAAAATAGCAGTAAAAACGCACAGAATTGCGAAAAAAACTCACATTTCGTTCAAAGATAGCAGGGAAATTTTTTTTATTAAAGAATCGTGGGAAAAACACGAATTTCAGCAAAAGGTTCCGAGGAAAAAGGCAAATTTCGACTAAAGATCACGAGATAAGCGTAAATTTCGGCAAAAGATCGCGAGAAAAACGCAAACTTCGGCAAAAGATCAAAGGAAAAATCGCGAATTTCGTGAAAAAAATAGCTGGAAAAAGTAAAAATGGCGGAAAAATCTCTAAATTCATTCAAAAATAGCAAAGAAAAAGAAATTTTTCTGTCAAAAAATCTTGAAGGAAATGCAAATTTCGGAAAAAGATCACGAGAAAAACGAAAATTGCAGCAAAATATCGCGAAAAAATTCGAATTTCGGCAAAAAATCATTGAAAAAGACGCGAATTTCGTCAAAAAATACCAAGAAAAGCGCAAAGAATCGTGGAAAAAACTCAAATTTCGTTCAAAGATAGCAGGGAAAAACAAATTTTATTACAGAATCGTGCGTAAAACGCGAGTTTCGGCCAAGCATCGCGAAAAAAACGCTAATATCGGAAAAAGATCGGGGAAAACGCAAATATCAGCAAAAGATAGCAGGGAGATTGCAAATTTCAGCAAAAAATCGCGAGAAAAATGAAAATTTTGACAAAAGTTCGCGAGAAAATGCAAATTTCGGCAAAAGATCGCGAGAAAAATGCAAATTTCGGAAAAAAACGCAAATTTTGGTAAAAGATCGTTGAAAAAAGTAAAAAAACACGATTAGCTTGCCATATTTATTAACTGATATTTTGAGTAAAACATGGGAAAATGTGCTCTGCAAAACTAGCAAAGATTGCTGTGTAAAAAAACATTAAATTAGAATCATGGACTCAAAATAGAAACTTTCAATTTAAAGTAACTTTTTTGCATAAATTGTTGATCCCCCCCCCCCTCTTCTCCTTGAAATAATGTAGCGTTTGAACAAAAGTATATAAAAAAATTGTGAATAATATAATCTTATTCAATGTAGCAGATGTCTAAACACAAGCTATTTTAAGTAATTTCTCATTTTCCCGTCTCACGCGCTTTTCCTCTTTTTTTTTTTTTTTTTTTTTTAATCTTTTTGCGGTGTTATGCTTGAAAATGTGTTTAAAATATCACTTAAAACCCACGCCGCTGACCTTTTTTTACATTATTATTCCCGACTATATCGATTATCGGAGAATCGAATCAGTTGACCGTCACATATACGTATTGTGATCAAGGGTGCAAGTTTTCCGTCGAACAAGACGGAATTTTGCCTTTTTAAAATTCCCAAGGACGGAAAAAGAGCGGAAAAATCTCCGAGGACGGAATAAGAGTGGAAAAATCTCCGAGGATGAAAAAATCAAGTGTTTTTTGATTTTTCAGGATTCACATAAAAATGTTTAGGAACCGGACTTAAAATAACTCCACTTTTTGGCAGACCCAGCTTTGGAACCAAAGTCGGCTCCTATGCATCTGAATAATAATAATAATTAGCAAAATAAATCGTTTTCAAATATGGCGATCACTTAAATATTTTTAATTTTTTCTCCTGAAAAATAAAAACAAAAAAAAAGGGAAGGGGGTTAGGGGGACGCAGCGCCCCTGTCATAGTGTAAATTATTCATTTCTTATATTTACAAAAATGCAATTTTTCAGGAGTTTTGAATGTGATCGATGTATTTGAAAATGGGTTTCTCATGCAGTTTCAGTTTGCCGATCATTTTCGGAAACGGCTTTTTGGCGCGAAAAAATCGCTAAGTTTATGGTGCACATCTATAAGTCATCTGTTCCATATCATGCATTAAATATATTAATTACATCAAAGCAGATAAAATTTTTATTTAAGAGGATGAGAAAAAATAATTTCCAGTTATACTAATGCAACTAAGATAATATCTTATATATTCATTACAACTTGAAGGGGGGGGGGGGGAGCTTATTTTACTTATAATAGAAAACAAAATTAAAAAAATTAAGCTCTTGTGCTAGCATCTTAAAAAAATTAATAAATCTAAACTTAAATTCAAATCCGCAATAGCTGAGTAGCACAATGGTTTAAAAACAGGTTTGCGAGTCCTTTGTTAGTTCATAGATGGCAACACTAAAGTTTTGTGAGATCAGAGTAAAACGGTGCTTTGAGCCGATACTTTTAAATGATTAAAACCTTATCAGTTTACACCTCCGTTGTTATCTTTATGTATTGTAATTGGGTATTATATACATATTTTATATGAAAATATGCTGACCAAACATTATTTCAAATGGAAGAAATTTTAAAAGCATCATTTTACCATCTTTTTTCAGCTAAGCCTAACGTGGCGTTTAGCTGCAGTCGATATCCAGATAGAGTGGTTCATGCAGGAACCGTTCCTACAGTTTTCTAAAGTCGCTTTTTATTAGACTAGTTCAGAACATCTTTTACAAAATATGAAAGATATAAAATTATTTTATGCATCTAAAGTCCGTTTAAAAGGCAAGAAAAATGAAAAATCGGAGTTCTCGGTAGTTCGAATTAAACGAAGTCAAGAGGAAAATGAGTTCGAATTAATGAAAAATTGTAATATTATTCTGCCATTGAAAATTTTGGGACTTCATGTTTAGTTCGAATTAAGCGAAGATTCGAATTATCCGATTTCGAATTAACGAGAGCCGATTGTATTTTCATTATCTTATATCTAATTCCTTATAGGGATTTCCATGTCTTTAATTCAAAATATTTTTATCTGTGTTAAAACTTGTAATTCAAAAAATTGATATAGATAGTATATTGCAATTAATACATCAGTATATTAAACATTTGATGAGATGTGAGCGTAAAATAATTTTTAAAACCTCCTTCCGCTGTGAACTGATATATCTGTTCACTAAGGTGCAGGTTTCACTGCTAGCGAAGCATTATTTAAATTAATATGGTTCGACAAATATAATTCAATTTTAAACCATTTTTTATTAGTACTCTCAAGGCTTATATTTCTATACATAATTTTTTTTAATGTCATATTGGGAAAAAAAATCTTTATTTTTAGACATTTAAAGAAATTACGAAGAAAACAATATTACAATTTTGCACTTTTACTTGGCGGTCAGGGGCTTTTAACTGAACATGCATTAAATAATAATTTTTTTTTCATAATTTGATAGTTATTTAGGGCAATTTAAATTAAAAGTCCCGTCAAATATCGCAAAAATTCAGAAAGACAGGAAAATATAGTATGTTATTTTCTAAAACTGTGATTTATTGTGCGAAAAAAATCGTGGAAGATTCCAAAAAAATATTTTTTAATATGTTTGTCAGTTATTTACGCCAACTCATATAAAAGTCTAGCCAAATATTATGAAAATGCAAATATTGTATCGAGCTGGTTGACAATATGTGGAAAATCTGTTATAACAAAAGTAATTTTGTTGAGTTGTCGTAAATAACTGACAAACATATTAAGAAATAATTTTTTTAGAATATTCCCCGAATACGCAGTTAAAAATTATTTCGTTTAAATACTCATACCTCATCAAATATTCAATATATTCATGTTTTAATTGCAGTTACTGTTTTAACTGTTTTTTGTTCGGACAGTGGTGTTAAATTTGGTTTTAAACGCTATTCTACAGAGTTCTTTACGTGTTCTGGAATTTCAAGACCAGGAAATTCTTCGAAACCAGTGTTTTGTTATAGAAAATCTCTCCTTAAACAAGGGGAAGTTTCGCGTATTTTTAGTAGGTGTATATTTTTATAAAAAATATACCGGTATTTCACCTGGAGAATAACGGTACCCATATGGACCGTGTTCTATACACACGAAAAAAATTTTCAAAGAAGCATTAACACTTTGACGAACATGAGTGCTATGATTGCAAATGCACATGATCGTTAAACAAAACCCACATAGTCATTAGATAGATAAACAGACCATTTTCAGCATTTTCTGTTACATCACAAATTGGTGATCACAAACATTATTTTACTATTAAATTTATTGCCCCCCCCCCCCTAGCTGTCCCAACCACTAAATCTTCACTGAAAAATATCAAACGTGTTCTTTTCTTCTTCGAAGTTCAAGGTGAATTCGCCAAGAATTTTGATAAATAATCGACAAACCACGCACAATCAAAAACATTCAATCATTTTTTTTCTTTGTACAATAAATCACAGCTTAAGATCATAATATATTATTCAATACCCTGAAGAAAAGGACCAATATGATTAATTTTATTAGAAGAAAACATAATTGAAATACGAACAAAAGCTTTTTATTTCTATCATAAAACAGCTCTAAACACCCCGTAATATTATCTAATATTGCATTAAAATAAAAGTTTTCCCTCGTTAAATTCTAGTCACCATTCTCTAATCCAGTTATATCAGTCCTCAACGAAGGTGTAAAAGGAAAAACAAAATGCGACACTAAGTTTAAAATCTTATTACTAAGATTTTATAGGAAAAATAATGAAAAAGTTTTGATCGATATTTTAAAAAGAAAATCGATGAAAGTGCTTTCGCCAGTTTTATTCAACGCTTTTTGTTCTAAAATGAACACGTAAATAATAGAAAAGAAAACTTGAAACAATTCATTGATTGATTGTACTGCTGATTATCAACAATTTATTTCAGCAGAAATGTAATTCAGGAACAAATAAATGTTAAAATAAAAATCATAAATATATACATAAATATATATAGGACAGTTGCACCATACAATTTAACTAATAAGAATGTATTTATTAAAATACAACACATTGCTCAGTGGTGCACAAAACAGGAATTTTAATATACATTTGTACAATTAAAATAAAATAAATAAAAAAATATTAGTAAAAATCATAAGTTTGCTACACTGTAAAATTATGTAACAATACTCCTGAAATTGGTGGCAGCCGCTGACTCCAATTTACGAAGTAATTTTTTTTACTTATGTAATGGTGTAAATTAAACATACATTAATGGTGTAACATTACAATGTTAAATCTGTTATATCGGTTAAAGTACTCATAAAACATTTGTGCAGTTTTATGTAGTAACATTACGCAAATGTTTAACAGTGTAAATAGTTTAAAAATTGTTGTAAAGTCTATAAACTATACAAACATTAAAATAGAATTAAAATATTCAACATTTTGATCTTCTTCTGAGATCTTCATCATATAAACGCTGTAATGCTGTTAAAAAAAGGAACAAAACCGTCTTGAATTTAAAAAAAAATTTTTTTTTAATCATTAAAGAATGGGTTTTTTTAAATGATTTCATGAAAATTTGATGAGGTTACATGCGGACAGAAGGACGGACGGACAGACAGACAGGCGGACTGAACGACAACTATAGGTGCTACTTATTTACATAATTACGAAAGCACCTAAAAGGGAAGATCGCAATAAGATAATTTCCTATTCTCTGACCCCTAAAACGTGTAAGTTTGTCATAAAAAGCAATTTAAAATTTTTCAAGAATCCAATATTTTCTTCTTGTAAAGACATAAGAAAGTAAAATATTGCTGAACAATTACTAAATGCAATTGGATATGTAATAGGAGCAAATTTATAAGAACGGAACATATATTTTTAAATTATAGAAACATCGCATATCAGTTGTATTTCCTTTCTATTTAATTTCAAGATAGCTTTGTAGCATAGTTTGCAACAGTTCAAACTTGCCGAGGCAACAAAACATGCTATGTTTCTTAAAAGGCAGATTTTTATTTTGCTTTTGAGTTCTACAGGACCATTTAGCCATTTTTTCAGTAGATATTGAGTGATATAATACCTGAAACGTTCTCTATGAGATTTAGGTCCAGACTATTCGCTGGTCAATCAAGTTTTAGAATCTTATTATCTTCAAACCACTCCTTTGTGTTTTTGCAAAGGAAATTGAGATATTGTCTTGTTAAAAAGTATAGTTAATGCCAGCATTTTTTTTTTTCACTCTAATTCAACAAATGAGATTCTAGCATTTGAATATAGGTATGTCTATTTTGTCGTCTTTCTAGAAAAACAATTCTAAGCTTACTTACTGGGGAAAAAACAGTCCAAACCATTAGGAATCATCTATCTAATTGACGCGCGGAAAATACATTCTCTCCTTTTGTAAGCCATGCCAATGTGAACGAATACCATCCGGGCCATAGAAATTAAACTTCTTTTCATCCCTAAAAAAATTATACCAATTCATTTATTGCTTCAGATGTTTCTGTGCAAACTGAATTCGGGCTTTTTACGGTGAAATGTTAACATGGACATGGAGTTAATTTTATATGTTTAAGTATTTCTGAATTTTTATTGCTGTTCTTGTTATGCATATCGATCTGTTCGCCTATTTGATTTCCAATTTCTTTTGATGCTATTCATTTACTTGAGCCTGTCCGAACGATCAAACTATCGGATCCTTTCGAAAGAACTCTCGACATTCTTGTCGATTTTGAAGTACCATAAATATAATTTCTGTTACTCGTATTGATTGTCAATACGTTTATCATTAAGAAATTTTAAACGGATCCAGATCTGTTATCAATTGTTTTAGCTCACTGTTAAAAAAAAAGTCAAAATGACAGAAAAAACTGTCGATTTTGACACCAGTGAAATGCTGTTTCATTTATAGAAAATATCTGCAATTTTCCATTACAACAGTGTTTTTCTGTGAAAAATACATATTTATTCTGAAAAAAATTACAAAATCCAGCATTTCTTCAGTAAAAAACTATTTTTTGTAAAACATTTTTTTCTATAAAAATAGAGTCTGTTTCTGTTAAAATTGCAGATTTTTTTTCCAATGCTCAAGTAGCACTTCTCCAGAAAAAAGGCCCAATTATTTTAACAATTAAGTCATTAATAATTAGTACGTTTTGCCGATCACCTAAACACCAGTCGTATTTAGGTGATCTAAATATCAATAGTATTTAGTAATACCCGTGCCAATCGTATAGAAGTGTCCTTTGTAAAAGAAGATGTTATTTTAAAGGGAAGCAAGTTCAAGAAAATATCGGAACTATGAAGCTTTACAATAAGAAGAAGATTATTTTACAATGCTCGAAAGATCATCGAGATATTGGCTGACGATGTCTCTCCGGGAGAATATGATCAACCACTTTTAGATAGATTTCGTATGAAATACTACCTATTGAGGTCTCTACTATGTCGGAATTTCTGAAAAACGTTTGCAGATCTACACCGATCATGATCCCTGAACCTAAAAAGTACCATCAGTAAAAAGCGTTATATATATATATATATGTGTGTGTGTGTGTGTGTGTAATAAAATAAAAAAAATTTCGCCATTTTTTTTTTGTTCTCTCTTAGCTTCAATTCTAAATTTGTGGAGCATATTTCAATCTTAGTTTCGTAACTTGTAACAGCTAAAATTCTTTTTCTTACTTTAGTTATTAATAAATTATTTCTTGCTTCTCAAAAAGGCGGGAGGTATTTCGTAAGTTTTTTACTTTCTGGAATATTCCTGGGATTTTAATTTTATTTTTTATTTTTAACATCGCGTGACAGGTGTTACTACGCGTAGCTAAAGGGTTTGTTCTTCCGAGGAAAAAATATAGTTCTTGCCAAGGACCGCCTGCTACGACCAATTAGAATTGATTATTTTTGTCCGTTTGAGGCTCGAGTTCATCCTAATTGGTTTTTAAAAATGATTGACGCGGAGTAGGAGGGCGCTAGTTTTGTCGTGAAAATGATGTTTTCATTTGGTCTTTTAGGAGGTTAGAATGCATCTCTCCTTTAAACTACTCGGAAGCCATGTCATATTTTTCCGAGAATGCGATTGACTTTTAAGATATTAGGATGCTGTTTCTTTTGCCCCGAAAAATTCTAATATCTTGGAATGCAGCTTAATCACGAAGTTTTGGAATATTTGATGATCAGGCCAAGGTGAATGTGGGGAAGAACTTACGTAGTTTATGAGTTAATAAATAAAGGAATTGAAAGACTCATGGATTTTGTTTTTATAATGGGGAAATTCCCCAATTATGGAAATACCATAACTCCTGAATCCTTGCCGCGAACTAATAATGATGATTACAATCTATTGGGGAATCTGAATGCTATTCAAAATAAAAATGTAAGGGAACTTTTAAGGGATTATTTAGATATTTTTGCAAAAAATAAATATGATGTAGGGAGAATTAATATTGAACCTCAGCGTATTTATCTTAAATCTGACCTACCAATATCTTTGAGGCCTTATCGTACATCCAATGCTGATGAAAAAGAAATATCTCAGCAAATCCAATCCTTATTAGCTGCTGGGTTAATTAAAGAAAGTTATAGCCCACATTCTTCTCCAGTTACGTTAATAAATAAACGAGATGAAGGCAAAAAAAACCGAATGTGTGTTGATTACCGAAAATTAAATTCTATTATGAAAAATGACGCTGAACCTTTGCCCCGAATAGAAGAAATTTTAGACAAATTAAGTGGTGCCCAATATTTCTCTACCCTAGATTTAGCCTCAGGCTATTGGCACATACCTATTCACCCAGCCGATTCCGAAAAGTTAGCCTTTACTACTAATTGTGGGCTCTGGGAATGGAATGTTCTCCCCTTTGGTGTAAAGGTAGGCCCCCCAATTTTCAACAGGACAATTAGAAGAATTCTTACAAAATATAAAATAGACTTTGCTTGTTATTATTTTGATGATATAATTATTTTTTCTAAATCAATAGATGAACATATACAGCATCTCATCCAAATTTTTGATTTATGCCGAATAGAAAATATTAAATTAAAATTATCTAAATGTACTTTTGCTGAAAAACAAATCAATTTTCTAGGGTATGAAATCCAAAATGGAACTTTAACTCCAGATAATACTAATATAGAAACAATTAAAAAATTAAAACCTCAAGAGTAACATTAACTGTACTTTAAATTTTTATGGTATTTAATTGGCAATGAATAATTAGATTTACTTTTAGAGTACAAGATGATTGTATCATCAAAATACCAATATATTTTACAATCAACAACAGACGTTTTGCATTCATAATAATTTCAATAAGAGTTCTGCACAGATTGATGATACAATCCCGTCCTGAGGGGGACCAAACTTGTTTACATAATGTATCATTAAATAATATATAATTATGATAAAGAATTAATTTAGTTAAAGTTTTAACGTAATGTACAGATACATTATTTATTAAATTAAGAGAAGCCTTATATTCTTAGAATAATAAATTAATTATTCTGTACGTACCTGTAATATCAGTTGTATTGAATAAATCATTAAAGTCAAATGTTTTGATGCATTTAATGTTTTTAAAATCTTTATATTATTTACAAGTTCAAAAATACTTTTTATATTATAGAAATTATCATTAGTTTTTGCAAGATCTAGCATTTTAGTAAGTATTGTTAATAAATCTTTATTAGCATTATTGTTACATGTATTACAGCCAATTGTTATAGTACGAAATTTCAAAGGAATTTTACGGAATTCAGAAATAACCACAATGTAGTTATAATTTTTACTTTTCAATAATTTAAAATAATGAGCTATATGTCTATCTTTAAACACAATCTGTTTTATTGAAAATTGAGCTAATGTTTATAGCTTGAATTAATAACATAGAGTAATAATTTTTATATATTATTACATAGTTGTTTGGTGATTTATCAACATATGATATAATAAATTTATTTTGTAAATTAATTATTTCGTTTTTTAACTGTTTATTATTTAAATTAAAATTGTCTATATTCCTATAAATCGCATTAAGATTGTACTAAAATCCAAATTGCTTATATTCTTACTCATTTTTAAATTCATTTTGCTTTCAAACACATCCAGTTTGCAGGTTCTCTTATTTTGGAATTGTATAATGTGACGTATTGGCCAATTTTTTGATAAAGGCAGACTATATTTCAAAAAATATTTTCAAAGTATGCATTTTGAACAGAATTTCCTGAAGCGATCGTGATTAAAAATTTTTAGTAGTATTCAAACAAATTGCTTATTTTCTGACTCATTTTTAAATCCGTTTTTGCTCTCAAACGCATCTAGTAGACATGTTCTCTTACCTAGAAACTAATGTGTGTATTAATCTTTTTTTTTTTTTTTTTTTTTTTTTTTTTTTTTTTTTTTTTGATAAAAGCAAAATATATTTCAAAACAACTTTTATATTGGCAATTTTTAAATAAGACCATTATTTATGTATTTAGTAATTTATTTTTTAAAAAGGGTTTGAAGGAAAAAAATATCGTATTAACATTATTCTGTTAAAATCAACTTTTACAGAAAAATCAAATTAAAAATTTCTGAAAAACGGCGAGATAAAACTGTTATAATGGGTTAATCTTTGATCCAGATTTAATTTTCATTGGTGAAATTAGTATCTAACTTCGAGGGCTACCTTTGCCTGCAGGCCAAGCCCACAGGGATTTTTGTTATTGTTGTAGTTGTTTCTTAATTATACCTCATAGATAAATTTTTAAAAAATAGCTTTCTTAATTAGATGATCTGATGTACATTGTGTTTTTTTAACAGTCAAGCTGAACCTTTAAACAAATTAAAATTGTATAATTTACTATTGTAATTCATTTATTTTACGAGATTTTAATTTATTAAACTTCTAACAACTTAATTTTTGATGCTTCAATTGGTAATTTATAGTATCTTCATATATTACCTTATGTATCTGCACATATCTATTCTCAACGAAACTGATTTACATTTATTATTTCATTATGTAAATATAAAACATGACTTCTTCAAATAATAAATGATTCATTACTGATTCACTAAAAATAGTTTTTAATCAGAGAGATTAATATAATTTAAAAAATAATAGAAAAATATACACAGCTAAAGTTAAAATACACATTTATATATCTACAGATATATATAACAATAATAATAAAATTAGTCAGTATTTAATTCAGTTTATAATTTAGTTTGATTGTTAAAAGAAAATTTTATGCCAGATTAAAAAAAATATTGATTCTACTATTAAAAATAATAAATACAACACTATTAATCTGTACTCTTAGATCAGGGATTCTCAAACTATGGTACTCGTATCAGTACTGGTACGTGAAGTTCTGTTTACTGATACGCGAAAGCACGATACTGGTACATACGATACCAGCACGATACTGCAGCTTGTGAAATAAAAAAAAAAAAGCTTAATCCCCCGCTCATCTTCCTTTATTTGGCAGTTCACAGGAGTCTTGCTTGTTCTCTGTTATTACTGCTTTCACAGCGTTTTGTTTTCTCTTATTTTAATGTAATTTCGATTTTAGCAAAAATGAACTAGTGCTTTGGTAGATATTGTGTTGACCCTTCACTATCCCCCCCCCCCCCCCCAAAAAAAAAAAGAATTTTTTTTTTCTATTACTCTATCGTATGCATATATATTATTCATTTCAAGATCTTCGATCTCGTATTAATAAGATATTTATTTTCAGATTGTATGGAATTTCTTATATTATTAAATTTTCTTATGTATTTTACTATTGATATAAATATAGCATTCATGTAACAAAAATTTGACGAACAAGACGACTTCAAATGTTTAATATTTTTTTCCATGTTTAACAAAGGGTATCTATATGTTCTCTATTTAAGTGCATCTGTAGTTGTTCCCCTAAAATGATACATTTCATATTGTTTTTATGTGCTTTCGTAATTATGTAACCTATAGCACGTATAGTTATCGTTCAGTCCGTCCGTCCGCATATAACAACTCAAAAACTACCCAACCGAATCGTTTGAAATTAATAATATATAATTATTAGATAATTTTGTCAAGTCATTTCATATTTTATGAAAATCGAATGCATAGTTCAATTACAGGGACAATCAAAAGCATTCCGTTACATTACAGTCAATCGGGAAAAATGTTTCAAATGCATTTTAATGGTGTTACACTCATTCGAACATAATAAAATTGATATGAATCTATAAAGTACATATTATAATATACATTTTGTATAATCTGTGGTGCAAAGAACATTTTTTATTGATTTACAAGGCCACAAAAAAATATTCCGTTACATAATGGTATAGGGAGAACATTGTTTGTGCACATTATAATAGTAATCTACCCTGGTGGACAAAATTAAGAGATGGAAGGCATTTTCCCGAATATCTCGAGAAATACTGGATAAAAATAAATGAAAATTGGTATGGATATAACTTATAGTATGACAATAATATGTGCAAAGCAAAAATTAAAGTGCCATTCTTTGGCAAGAGTTATTGTCAACAGTACAATATGGCCTGAAATTCATGTTAAAAGATGGCAATGAAAGGGAGACTTGTATGGTGTGTGGTCGCCTCTAGTATGGTATGTGGTCACCTCTGACAGATAGACAGCATGCACAACGAGTATGCATGCTGTTAATAAGAGAGTTAAGGATTGCTTGTGGAAAATTCTCCCACTCTTCCACCAGAGCAGTTTTTAACTCTGGAATGGTTCTGGGAGGGGGTTGGCTTCTCGCCATAGCCCTTCCAAGAGCATCTCAAGTATGTTCAATGGAGTTAAGATCAGGCGATTTGGCTAGCCAATCCATTCGATGAATATCCTCGCTTTCCAGATACTCGTCAACTAGGCGAACTCTATGTGGTCGGGCATTGTCGTCCATAAAAACGAATTCAGGGCCAACAGCACCCCTGAAAAGACGCACGTGGATTGTGGGATCTCCTGCCTGTATCTCTGGGCATTCACGGAATCAGTGTCAAACACATGAAGCGGTGTGCGGGCATCTTGCATGATCCCTGCCCAAACCATCAGTCCTCCACCAGTATAATAGTCACTTTC
The DNA here is from genome assembly GCA_964019185.1 of Maratus speculifer. Classification (NCBI taxonomy): domain Eukaryota; kingdom Metazoa; phylum Arthropoda; class Arachnida; order Araneae; family Salticidae; genus Maratus; species Maratus speculifer. The sequence goes on from OZ025298.1 coordinate 253,787,800, forward strand.
CATGATGTTACTGGGATGATATCGGGTCCCAGGTTCCCTCCATATGTATATTTGCGGGAAATCAGGTTGGAGACTGAATCTGGACTCATCTGTGGACAGAACATAAGCCCATTGAAGCTGTGTCCAGTGTTGGTGCTGTCTGCACCATTGTGCACGCTCTCTTTTGTGGAAGGGAGTGAGTGGGATACCAATGGCGGGTTTCCTGGCATACAACCCTCTTTCACAGAGCCTCCTGGCAACAGTCGTCCTTGAAACTAATGTTCCTGTGGCAGCAGCAAGGCCCCTAGACAGTTGTGTCGCTGTAGACGTCCGTTGAGGAGTATCTGGAAAGCGAGGATATTCATCAAATGGAATCAGCCAAATCTCCTGACCTTAACCCCATTGAACATGCTTGAGATGTTCTTGGAAGAGCTATTGCGAGACGCCAACTCCCACCCAGAACCATTCCGGAATTAAAAACTGCTCTGGTGGAAGAGTGGGAGAGCCTTCCACAAGCAATCCTTAACTCTCTTATTAACTGCATTCATACTCGTTGTGCATGCTGTCTGTCTGCCAGAGGTGACCACATACCATACAAGCCTGACTTTCATTGTCATCCTTCATCATAAATTTCAGTCCTCATTGGACTGTTGGCAATAATTCTTGCCAATGAATGGCACTTTAATTTTTGCTTTGCACATATTATTGTCATACTATAAATTATATCCATACCAATTTTCATTTATTTTTATTTAGTATTTCTCGAGATATTTGGGAAAATGCCTTCCATCTCTTAATTTTGTCCAACAGTGTATTTACAATTTTATGAGATTGATATATAAGAGTGATATTTTTAAAACTTCGTTATCATAAGAACGCTCCTCAATTGCTACTCTTCACGTGCAATTTTCAACTTGTTTTTTTCTGCATTAGAATTGGGATTTTATTTTTGTGGTACTCTGAATTATGAACTTCTGTTAAGTGGTACGCCGGTCTAAAAGTTTAAGAACCCCTGCTCTTAAATATTTAAAGTCAGCTTATGTTCAATATTTTCAAAAACAAGTAAAAAATATTTGAAAAAAATGATGTAGATAAATACACTGGAACATTTAGGAATTATCAAAATAAAATACTAATCATATCAACATTTAATTAACATTTAGAATAAGAAATATCCGTGTTCGTTATAATACCAGAACTTTGCAATTTTCTTAAATGCATTATAAATGAAGAAAAGTTGAAAATATAAGCTATTTATTTTTAAAAAATGAAACAATTTTTAATTTTCAAAAATAGGTTTAATTTTTATTTTCCAGAGATGAATAATTATTTTTAACGAATAAACAATGTTAGAAAATTAAACGAATGAACGTTAAAGAATTTTATAAAAACAGAAAAAAAAGTTAGTGATACAAAATTATTTTTACTAAAAGATTTTTTTTTTTTTTCAAAAGAATATTTAGTTAGGTATTTGAGAGATAGAATTGTTAATAACAAATTTGCAAATTAGTTTATTATCTCTTTTGACAATTCTCTGATGCTTTAATATTTTATTAATTTGTCTTTAACCATTTGTTAATAATATTTATATAGTTCAAGCAAAAATGTCTAGCGAAAAATTTACATTTTTAATTACTTTGTGTATTTGATAAGATTTGAATGTATGAGATTTGAAAAACCATTGTGTGTATGTGGGAAGATGTTAATAAATATCCTTAACAATGCAGCTTAACTAACCCCGGGGGTTTAAGTTTAATTAAGGGGCTGTACAAAATAACTTTATTAACTTTTTGGTAATTTTGGACCCTCTCTCCCTTCCAGTATCGTATGTTATCATCCCTCAAATCCCCCCACCCCCCCGGTATTGTTATCGTTATCAATTTTTTTTTTTTTTTTTTTTTTTTTTTTTTTTTTTTTTTTGTGTGTGTGTGTGTGTGTGTGTGTTAGAACTGTTTTTGTTTTGAGTGATATACAAAAATGGTTACATTTATTTTTTGTCCACTTTACTGATTCAAATGAAGAGAAAACATAACATATAGCATAACATATAACATAACATAACATCAAATTAAACTTAAGAAATAGTCACTATTTAAAAGTATTTTATAATACTTTTATGTTATATAATGCGTTTAACAGTAATTAAAGTCTTGTTGCACTTGCCCTGAAACGATGAGGGATGGGGGGGGGGGGGGGGATAGAAATTCTTATCAACATATCAACTGGACAGCATTCTTTCTTTTTTATTTATTAATAAACACAAGCTTAATTTCAAATATACGCCATATATGGGTGATTCTCAAAATAGGGGACAATTTATGTCTTTCGGCATACAAAAAAAATTGAGAGGTTTTCTGTCATGTTTTTATATTTAGATATGTTTGTCTTAATATTATTCATTATTTGCACTCAAGAATTACTCACTTTTTCGTTAAAAACACCTTAAAATAACAGAATAAATGTTCAAAATGCCATTAGCATTGATGTCCACCGCAGCTGTGCCTTGTATATACTAGCTTTTTGATGAGTTAATATCATGTTTATAAAATAAAACAAATGTTATTCTTTCTTTAAATTAATCAAGGAGAGGATTTATCCAATAAATTTCTTTTTAAAAATAAAATTATAGTATATAAAAAAAGAATTAAAGTTTGTCCTCCATATTCTATTTTCAAAACAAGGTCATACTATAACAGCTGGTTATTAATCAAAATTTTATTTTGACATATGACAATAGTTTGAAAATATAAAGTTTCTCCAAGGCAAAAAGTAGCCATTTTATCCCAGCTTGAAAATAGAAGCATGTATTGTATTTTAAGAATAGAAGTTGAATATTAGGGGCGTACATCAATTGTATGTCATTAGAATGGATAATAATTTTCATGTTTATTTTATAATTAAAATTTTTATTTTACTTATTTGCATAGAACTTTTGTGTTTTAAAAAGCCCCAGAAAGGACTATTGCATTGTGATTATATTATGGCTCATAATCTTATTTAAATTAAAATTTATCATTAGCATGGACAAGTATCAGTGTCATTAGCTAGCATGGTTTTTTTGTCCATGTTAAAGTCTCCTATGTGCATAAATATAACCATTGCTTATATTGTATCTTTTATAAAGTTTAATTTTACATATAAATTTAGGTATTACATTTATTATTCCTAAAATATGCATTAAATCTGTCAGAAAATCACTAAGACAGCTTCTTACATTGTTAGTGTCAGAATGTTGCTCATGTAAACAAAGTTTGCTCTTTGGTAATGTTTTTATTCTCCTTATATGTATATATGTAAAAATGGAAACTATTTGCTGAAAAGGAAGGCTAATAAATATAGAAAAAAATATTTAAACAGGAAGAAAATAAAATTTTCTTAATATATTTATTCCATGCAATTTGTTTTGTCATTAACATGGCTCAAAAAATACTAATTATTTTTTTTAAGTTAATTTTTAAATATTTAGCTCTGCTGACTACATGTAAAGTATACCTAATACTATATTAACAACACCTATTTTTTTCAGAAATTTTGCTAACAGTAATTTTTTTAAGATTTCACTTTTGAAATTGCCCCCTATTTTGAGAATCACCCATATAGTTTCTCGATCAGTGATTATATATGCATACACATATGAAGAAGAATAGGAATATCAAACGTTGTGGGTGTTCCATATTTTAGAATTAAATAATTTTATAATAATTTAAAGATTTTAATAATAACTTAATACATTTTCATAAAAATAGATAAGCGACTAAAAAAGGTAACATACTATTTTGAACCAAAGGTCATGTTACAAATTAAAAAGAGACAATTTTGATTGGATCTAAAATGATGTCGATATCAAAAGACAATGCTCTCTCCCTAGAGATATCTTGCGATATCAAGTGCCACCCCCTCCCTAAAACGATAATATTATACACTATATTGCCATTGATTATGGGACACTTGCAATTTTAGACATTTTACTAAATATTTAGAAAAATACATGAGGAATCATCTCGAAACTCTTAGTCTATAAATATAATAGTATACGTCATACATCTCCGTGAAGATTTTTTACCGAAACTCCATAGGGGACCGTCAACAAATTAAAAAAGAATGAATATCTTTTGAATAACCCTGTCAAAACTAATGTAGCAAAAGCGCTCAAACTCTAGATTATGATTGAATGCCGTATTGTAATACGCCTTGTTCATTTTTATGCAAATAGCATGCATACTCGCAGAGTAATTAAAATTTTTATAAAAATGTTCCCAAATTTTTCCAAGTTTTTTCCTTATAATTTTCAGAGTTCTTAATATAAATTAATATTTTTTTCAGAAAATATGACAAACAACATTGCACACAGTACCCTGTAATCAGAATTAAAAAATAGTTAAAATTGTACATAAAATGAGTTGGTTTACTAAATAATTTTTTACTGCGCATGCGTCAACGATATCAAAATTTCATTTGCATATTATGTTAGCTAAATGTATAGAGCAACTTTTGTGAAAGTCACAAAATCATAACTTGAAAATTCTGAAAATAATCGTCAATTGAATAGGTTGAAAATCCGTTATTCTCAAAATGAAGCAAAAACAAGAGAGGTTGTATCCATATATTCATTGATTAGTGTCAATATAGAATACACAATACGGGGTGTACTACTACATTTGGATAAAATACCTCATTTTTTTGCGTCATTTTGGAAACAACGGATTTTGTCCTTTTTCTATAGACGATTACTTTCAGAATTTTCAAGCTATGATTTTGAGACTTTTACAAAAGTTGCTCTGTACATTTAGCTAACATAATATGCAAATGAAATTTTGATATCTTTGACGCATGCGCAGTAAAAAATTATTTAGTAAACCTACTCATTTTTCATACAATTTTTATTATTTTTTAATTCTGATTACAGGGTACTGTGTGCAATGTTGTTTGTCATATTTTTTGAAAAAAATATTATTTTATATTAAGAACTCTGAAAATTATAAGGGAAAAACTTGGAAAAATTTGGGACCATTTTTATAAAAACCTTAATTACTCTGCGAGTATGCATGCTATTTGCATAAAAATGAACACAGTGTATTACAATACGGCATTCAATCATAATCTAGAGTTTGAGCGCTTTTGCTACATTAGTTTTGACAGGGTTATTCAAAAGATATTCATTCTTTTTTAATTTGTTGACGGTCCCCTATGGAGTTTCGGTAAAAAATCTTCACGGAGATGTATGACGTATACTATTATATTTATACACTAAGAGTTTCGAGATGATTCCTCATGTATTTTTCTAAATATTTAGTAAAATGTCTAAAATTGCAAGTGTCACATAATCAATGGCAATATAGTGTATATGTACAACCTTTAATAGGTGTAATGCATTTTCAGATAATTTTGATTTTTATTAAGTCCCTAAATAATATTTTTTTATTTTAGTACATAACCTTTTTTTTATTATTATTATTTATATATTATATTGAAAACATCCCATCGAATGATTGTATAAAATATTAATGAGATAAATAAGTTTTGGGCGATTTTGGGGATGTCCAAATATATACACGAAATTCCATACCGGTTCGTGTCCCTGACGCATATTATAGATGCATACTCTGTAACAAAACTTCGCTGTTTTATATGGGTAAAGTTAACACGTTGCGTGTCACGATGACTGACACTGAACATTCCGTTTAGGCCGCGTCAGTCACCAGAGACTGACATTGTAAAATATAATATGAAGCTAAAAATATATAGGGGAAAGGGGAGCACGTTTGAACTGGGGGCACCTTTGAACACTCTAAATATTTTCTTTCAAATAAATTATTAAAAAAAAAATGTATATGGCAATACATTACTGCTGCTTAAGGGAATAATTATACAAAGTTGTACAATTTTGTATGAACAGTACTGTCTAAACAAGATATGTATTTTTCTTTCTCTTGAATCTAAATTTAAGAAAAAAAAAAGTTTTAAGATTTTTGTTTACAAACTTCTATCCCTAAAATATTAATTTATTGTTCAGTGCTTAAACAAAGATGTTAGCTTTAGTTTATAAGCTTTGTTTTATTCAAATTCTTCAGCCGAATTGAATAAACCATTGTAATGTTGAACTCCATGTGATGGGGCACCATTTAACAAAAAAGTTGGGGCACCATTGAACAGCGAAAAAACACCGAATAAACTGGTGATAAATAATAATTTAATTAATTTAAAGAGAACACTTAAATCTATGAAGTAAAGAGTTGTTAATGCATCTAAATAGTATTATTTTTGATTTTTTTTTAATGTGAAAAGAGGTTAATTAAGAATGTCAAAGAACATGGACTTATACTGCTAACAATTTCCGTTACTGCACACTTAGATTCCAACCTCTATATGTATCAGTGATGGGAAGTTTCAAAACTAAATTGAATCAAATCTAAATTCATTTATTGGATAATTGCAAATCCTGGATACAAAATAATGATTCATGATTTAACAGCTTTCCAAACATTATTTCTGGTTTCCGTAACGGATAAAATGGAATTTTATATGGTCTCTCAAACAAAAAAAAAAAAAAAAAAAAAAAAAAAAAAAAAAAAGACTTGTGGCACTCGGGGACTGCCGCGGTAAAGCTATTGCATAGCATTTTTTATCAACTTATGCAATCATAATTATTTATTTACTTTTTATTTATGCAGTTTTTTTTTGTCTTTGATATTAATTCAAGTTATACTTTTTGAGCGTGATGACAGATAACAAAACATTTTTTTTCTTTTATTGAATAAATGAGAAATTAATATCGTTTAAAATATTTTTATTATCTTACAATACATGTAGGTTAATCAGGAATTTTTATCATTGAAACTATACGCTTGTGGTAGCTGAAATAAAAAACATAAGTTTGAGACTTGATATTCTCAAAATATCTGAAAAATACCGCTTTAATGTCTGCCGAAGTCTACCGAAGGATACCGTGCCGAAGTCTGCCAAACTCAAGCGACGTTAGCCGGAGTGTTAGGTTTTTTTCTCATTACGGAATTTCTAGATTCTTTCGCCGCGCTCAAAGCCCCCGATAAAAGATATGCAATACCTTAATAAATTACCAAACAAAATTTGGCCGCAATACGAAAATTAGATCGCGAGTTATAAGCATTATAAATTTTCCGATCCTCACCGTGGGGGTCTCCTGTCACCAAAAATTAACATTGTCTTATTAAAAATTACCAAACGAAATTTGGCCGCGCTACGAAAATTAGATCGCAAGTTATAAGCATTTTAAAATTTGCGACCTTCACCGTGGGGGGGGGGGGGGGTTCTCCTGTCACCAAAAGTAACACCGTCTCATAATAAATTACCAAACAAAATTTGGCCGCCCTACGAAAATTAGATCGCGTGTTATAAGCATTTTAACATTTTCGACCCTCACCGTGGGCGTTCTCCTGTTACCAAAATTTAACACTGTTTCATAATAAATCATTAAACAAAATTTGGCCGCGCTCCGAAAATTGAGCGCGAGTTATAAGCATTTTAAATTTTCCGACCCTCATCGTGGGGGGGGTCTCCTGTCACCAAAAGTAACACTGTCTCATAATAAATTACCAAACAAATTTTGGCCACACTACGAAAATTAGACCGCGAGTTATAAGCATTTTAAAATTTTCAACCCTTACCATGGGGGATCTCCTGTCACCAAAAATTAACACTGTCTCATAATAAATTACCAAACAAAATTTGGCAGTGCTACGAAAATTGATCGCGAGTTATAAACATTTTAAATTTTTCGACCCTCACCGTGGGGGGTCTCCTGTCACCAAAAATTAACACTCTCTCATAATACACTAACGAACAAAATAGGCCGCGCTACGAAAGTTAGTTCACGAGTTATAAGCATTTTAACATTTTCGACCCTCACCGTGGGGGTTCTCCTGTTACCAAAATTTAACACTGTTTCATAATAAATCATTAAACAAAATTTGGCCGCACTACGAAAATTGAGCGCCAGTTATAAGCATTCTAAATTTTCCGACCCTCACCGTGGGGGGGTCTCCTGTCACCAAAAATTAACACTCTTGCATAAAAAATTACCAAACAAAATTTGGCCGCCCTACGAAAATTAGATCGCGTGTTATAAGCATTTTAACATTTTCGACCCTCACCGTGGGGGTTCTCCTGTTACCAAAATTTAACACTGTTTCATAATAAATCATTAAACAAAATTTGGCCGCACTACGAAAATTGAGCGCCAGTTATAAGCATTCTAAATTTTCCGACCCTCACCGTGGGGGTTCTCCTGTCACCAAAAGTAACACCGTCTCATAATAAATTACCAAACAAAATTTGGCCGCCCTACGAAAATTAGATCGCGTGTTATAAGCATTTTAACATTTTCGACCCTCACCGTGGGGGTTCTCCTGTTACCAAAATTTAACACTGTTTCATAATAAATCATTAAACAAAATTTGGCCGCACTACGAAAATTGAGCGCCAGTTATAAGCATTCTAAATTTTCCGACCCTCACCGTGGAGGGTCTCCTGTCACCAAAAATTAACACTCTCGCATAAAAAATTACCAAACAAAATTTGGCCGCGATACGAAAATTAGATCGCGAATTATAAGTATTTTAAATTTTTCGACCCTCACCGTGGGGGGGGGTCTCCTGTCACCAAAAGTAACACCGTCTCATAATAAATTACCAAAAAAAATTTGGCCGCCCTACGAAAATTAGATCGCGTGTTATAAGCATTTTAACATTTTCGACCCTCACCGTGGGCGTTCTCCTGTTACCAAAATTTAACACTGTTTCATAATAAATCATTAAACAAAATTTGGCCGCGCTACGAAAATTGAGCGCGAGTTATAAGCATTTTAAATTTTCCGACCCTCATCGTGGGGGGTCTCCTGTCACCAAAAGTAACACTGTCTCATAATAAATTACCAAACAAATTTTGGCCACACTACGAAAATTAGACCGCGAGTTATAAGCATTTTAAAATTTTCAACCCTTACCATGGGGGATCTCCTGTCACCAAAAATTAACACTGTCTCATAATAAATTACCAAACAAAATTTGGCAGTGCTACGAAAATTGATCGCGAGTTATAAACATTTTAACTTTTTCGACCCTCACCGTGGGGGGTCTCCTGTCACCAAAAATTAACACTCTCTCATAATACACTAACGAACAAAATAGGTCGCGCTACGAAAGTTAGATCACGAGTTATAAGCATTTTAACATTTTCGACCCTCACCGTGGGGGTTCTCCTGTTACCAAAATTTAACACTGTTTCATAATAAATCATTAAACAAAATTTGGCCGCACTACGAAAATTGAGCGTCAGTTATAAGCATTTTAAATTTTTCGACCCTCGCCGGGGGGGGGTCTCCTGTCACCAAAAATTAAAACTGTCTCATAATAAATTACCAAACAAAATATGGCCGCGCTACGAAAATTAGATCGCGAGTTTTAAGCATTTTAAATTTTTCGACCCTCACCGTGGGGGGTCTCTTGTCACCAAAAATTAACATTGTCTCATAATAATTTACCAAACAAAATTTGGCCGCGCTACGAAAATTAGATCGCGAGTTATAAGCATTTTAAATTTTTCGATCCTCACCGTTGGGCGGGTCTCCAATCACCAAAAGCTACATTATCCTACCTTATTTTATCTTAAAACGACTTTTTTCTATACACATTCTATCAGGAATTTTTATCATTGAAACTATAGATTTATGGTAACTGAAATAAGAAACATAAGTTTGAGATTTGATATCCTATAAATATCTGAAAAATACCGCATCAATGTCTACCGAAGTCTACCGAAGGATACCATGCCGAAGTCTGCCGAGCTGAAACGACGTTAGCCGAGTGTTAGGTTTTTTCGTTACCGATGTGTTAGGATTTTTCGCGTTACGGAATTTTTGGATTCGGTCGCCGCGCTCAAAGCCCGTGATAAAAGCTATGCAATAGCTTAAAAAAAAAACGCGAATGAATTTTTTTTTATTTTCCAGAAGCATAAGATATGACATTGGCGTATTTCAAGGATATTGTAAAAAGTTTTCATTACCAAACACAACTGGAGTTACACTAATTTGTGTTTTATCAACAATGAGCTTTGACATCAACTTTGATAGATTTAATTTGGTTGAATAACAAAAAAATTAGTAATTTCAACAAAATGTAGTTATTTAATTTTAGTCATATTGCTTTACATTTCTGCAACATATGCAACTTTTTATAAAAACTCTCAATATTTTCATATTTTATTCATTTGTTCAAAGGTGCCCTATGCTTGTTCAAAGGTACCCCTACATAGGGCAGGTTTGAACAAAAATCTTTCAACTTTTTAAATTCTCAGGAAAAGGTTTAATTTATGGTTCATATGATGAAGAAATACTTTGTTTATATTATGTGATATTTAAAACTCAATAAATATAATTCGAGTAAGAAATATATTGATTTTCTGAAAAAATGTTCAAAGGTGACCCCCTCTTTCCTACATTGTTTCAGGTAATTATTAATAAAGTATAATCCTGTTATAAATAAAAATTAAGCAAAATTTTAAATAAATTTTCAGTAATTACTTAAAACAATATACATCCAGAAAAAAGTTCTGTTGAATCAACAAAAATTTGTTTAGTCCAACAAATCTTTTCCTTTAAATATGGGTCAAAAATAAACAAAAAAAAATATATTGTTAATTTTTTTTTTTTTTTTTTTTTTTTTTGGCAATTTTTTGTTTGCAATTTTCATCGGAAATGCATAATAACATAATAATAACGTCATTAATCCGTCTCAATTTGAAAAGTTTTTATTATCCAAAAAATATGTTTAACCTTTATAGCTATATAGTCAATAAAACAAAATTACGTGAGAGAGTTATGACTACTGCACACGAATTTGAATTTTGCAAAAACAACAAAATTTTGTTGGAATTACAAATTGAAAATACAAAGACTTTAGTAAGGCTCACATAAAATTGGTGAAACTTTGTTAAAACTGAGAAACAAAACCGATGTCTGAGAAACAAAACCGATTTTTTACTTTAACTAAAAAAATCGCTTAAAACAACAAAAATTTACTCAACAAAACATGTTTAGTAGTTTTAATTAACTCCTTTTTCTGGGTGTAATTTTTTTTAGTTTTATATCACATTTTAGACTTCCAGGCATTGCTTACTAGCGCTGCCGAAATGGAAAGTTCAGTGTCAGTCACCGATGAGTGACGTGACACTCAACATATTAATATCTAAGTAAACAATTTGGAAAACGCATATCACATTTGAAAGCCCAATTTCAGATGTTACTATTTATAGTCGAAAAACATCCGAATTTCTTTGTGCAGCCCTATATATTACCTATAATGTTATACATGGTGGATTGGTGTCAGCCGGTTGTCCAAAATTTACGCTAATGGCACCTGGTGCATGTAAAATCCGTCGTGGATACAAAGTCCTCCAAGTTTTTCGGTGAATTATACCTCTGCCTTGATAGGCGAAGGTCTCGTCACCCGATCAAGGTTCTAAATTACGAGATCAACACGTGTAGAAAACCTCAAGTACCAAACAACAAGAGCAAAGTGTTAAACAACCGAATAAACTAAGCTCACAACTAAGCAGTAAGCAATACCATTAAGTTATATATTTGAGCGATCGTCAGATTTATTGCCGCGACGCGGCGATTAGGTGGTCACCTGTCTCGAAACTAAATACCAAGCCCGTTCACGCTGGGAAAACCCGGTAGGGCCGGCGGCATCGCTCCGAATTTTCTAACGGGCCGGGCCGGGCCGGCAAAAAAATTGAACGGCCAAAAAAATTGAATGGCCATAAAATTGAACGGCGGAAGTTTTAAATATTATTATTTCAATAATTTCGCTATGCATGTTACCTATGTTTTTTTATTGTTTTCTGATGTGTAATTAAAATCTTTTTTGCTGAAAAACAGATATTAATGCAACCCGATATAATCTAATACAACAGATATTAATACAATAATATATTTTATTTCGATCTTATCCTTTATCCTTTATCCTTTATCCGGGCCGGGCCGATAAAATAATTTAGCGGACATGACGCCCGTTATAATGATTTAGGCGCAAACGATAAAATAATAGCTGTTGTTAATGAATATGGCTTTAATGAAAATAAGTAGAAAAATAAGTAGAAATGTGAGTCACGAACCAACACTAGTTTAACAACATCAATGCAGAAATGTAACTTCTACAGTGTAGAGATCGGCAACGGACAGTTACATTGTGTGTAACACGGGCTTAATATTTTTAGCAGACTCATGCCGGGCCGAAATCAGACTTACATTGTTTTTCTACATACAGACGAGCCGGGCCAAAACTAGACTTAATTGATCTCAAGATGTGTATGTCAGACAACATGATCTGTAAAATTATTAATAGCGACAAAGAACTTATGTTAACGTAATCTTTGTATATGTTACTTCTTGGTGATTTTAAATACAGTTTTCTACAATGCTAAAGTTTCATAAATTTTCTGACTAATTTTTAACTATAAAAGCATAATATTGACAGGCCTGATTTTTGAAGGGATTTGGAATCAAACAGCGTTTTTATTTTTTGTAAAAAGGATACTTGTATAACCTTGTTGAAATATAAGTTATTTTGTCAAATGGTTCTAAATTTTTTTTCCAACCAATGTTGTCGTTTCCGGAAATTCTATTCAAAATGCTAACTTTGACAGTGTTTTTTTTAGCTTTCTTGTATTAAAAAATGGATAAATCCATTCGATTTCACAGTTTCTGAATAAAAACATCCGTTAATCTAATGCATTTTTGAAAAAAAAATGAATTCAGAAAGTAGCTCCTTTGAATTAGAGAATGAATTTGGATTTGGAATGTTTAATAAAATAATATAGAAATATTTCCATAAATCTATTTTTACTATACAGCTTCAAAAGTTACAATGTTTTTAACTTTATTTTTTTTTTCGTTTATTCGAAACCATATTACTTTTTTAATGAATCTTTGTTTGAAAATTGAAAGTCTAAGAAACTACCGGTAAAATATACTGTAAAATCCTCCCGGTGACATATATGCAGTATTCTTTAAAAAAATCTTAATTATACGATAAAAATCTAAATTTTTTAGAAATAATAGAAATATTGACGGGCCACAACGGGCCTGTTTTCACTCATTTTTGTACGGGCCGGGCCCGGGCCGAACTTTTGAGTTTTACCACGGGCCGGCCCGGGCCTGGAAATTCCGGCCCCTGCAGACCTCTAATACAACCCCTCATTTTTTTTCTTCATTTTGGGAACAACGGATTTTGAGCTTATTTGATTACTTTCAGAATTTTCGAGCTACGTTTTTGAGATTTTTACTAAAGTTGCTTTATGCATTTAGTTAACACAATATGCAAATGAAATTTTAATAGCGTTTACGCATGGGCAGTAAAAAAAAAATTAGTTATTAAATCTGCTCAATTTTCATAAAATTGTTATTGTCTTTAAAATTTGATTACAGGTTACTATGCACAATGTTGTTTGTAATATTTTCTAGGGAAAAAGTTTTATATATATATATATATATATATTAAGAACTCTGCAAATTATTCAAAAAACTTGGCAAAATTTAGGACTTTACTTAGGACTTACTATACGAGTATACACGCTATCCTCGAAAAATATATATGCTATCGTCGTTCTTTATTACAATAAGCCACTCATTCATAATGTGCAATTTAAACGCTTTTACTATATTAGTTTTGACAGGGTTATCCAGAAGATATTCGCTTTTTTTCAATTTGTTGACTTCCGCCTATGGAGTTCTTGAAAAACTCTTCACGGTAATATGTGACCTGTGCTATTATGCTTACACACCTGGAGTTTTAGGAAAATTCTTTATGTTTTTTTATAGATATATAACAAAATTTTTAAAATGGCATGTGGCCGGTCACCTTTGGCCATATAGTGTAATAAGTAATAAGCCACCACCACTCTGTCGATTTGCTCTGCGTAGCTGTTCCTAACAATTTGTGCCTTGCACTGAAGAAGAATCTCGCTTGTGTATTCCAAACCGCTGTTTTCCTCTTTTTGCATATTAATTATACATTTTTAAACGTTGGTTTTTCGACCTTTTAATATTCATACAAAAAGGTTTTATTTGCTATTTTTATGTTGGAAAGTATTAAAGTATAAATAAATAAAAAAAAAACTATTAATTTCCGCCCACTATTTTTTACTGCCTTTGGCTAGAGCCAAGATGACCACGCATAAATCCAGTAATATTCAAAATCATAGAACAAAAATTTATTTTTTCTTTCTTTACCGAGCTCACCACTAACAATCTATTATAGTATGGTAAAATACAAAAGTTACAATTTACTTTAAAAACTACTTTCAAAGGAATATTCTCAAGTATTAAAATTTTCTGATTAAATATTTCACATTTCTTGCCATACAATTCCGAACGTAACTTTTCGCTTCTTTTTAAAATATCGCTTGCTAGTGATAGATTTAATTTCTATGGTAGCAGCTGCCTTGAAACCAAAAATTCTAGAAAAGTTCAAATTCACTTAGTATACTCGTAACTGGAAAAATCTTTATTTCTACTAGAGTAATTAATACGAAACTAAGCTTATTTTATATTTGTAGGCTGCACAGTCTTTCAAATAATTGATATTTTACCCTAAAAATACACAAATCTAAGAGAATCAAGATTAAAGTTTGTTTGTTTGTTTTTTTTAATAAATTTGTAAATTAGTGAGTCAATTTAGAGAATTTTTGTATTAAAAATGCCTATCAAAATATCTTTGTTTTATCTCATGGAAAACTTGTCATGAATAAATAAAGCAAAGATTACAAAGATATAAAATAGCGCGAAAACGTTTAACGTCTGATAAATATTTGGAATTCAAATAAACAAAAAAGAACCCGTCGAATTTCGAGGGAAGAAAATGTTTAACACTGTAAAAAAAAATCTGCAAAAGTACTAAACATTTTCTAGGAAACTGGGATTCCAAGAACTTTTCATGTAACGATAACAGGAAAAATCCATGTAACCGATTCTAAAACTTGAGTTTTTGTTTTTACCGTTACTTGGAATCCCAGTTTCCTAGATAAAGTGTAGTATCTTTACAGATTTTTTTTTTTTTTTTTACAGTAAAGTAGAAACTATTTCATTAATTTATAATAAATTAAAGAAAATAGTTACAATAAAAAATGCACCTTACATTGGTAATAAGTCTAATTTTTAAACAAATGATATTTAGCTTAAGGTTAACAAAATACTATTTCTATAAAACTCAATTGTATAAATTATTAAAATTGAACTTTAATCGTATATATAAGCAGTAAAATATAATAAATATCAGTTATTATGATACTGTTATCAATTAATGATCTTATGCTTGGTATTTCAAAAGTAAAAACAGCAAAATTTATTCCACTTTGTCACAATCATAGATTTCCCTATGGAATCTAAATCTGAAATTATTTTTATCAACTCAAAATTTACATATGAAACTCTTATATCTGTATTTATCTTTTTAAAAAAAAATTTATTTCAAATTGATCATTTTAATTCAAAATTTGTAGTGTTGATTGTTGTTAGCTGGAAACAGATACTAAATATTTTAAGTATAAATGAAATTAACACATGCAAACTTCACATTAGGTAAAATGCCGATTTTTACCCTAATTTTTTGTAAAGTTTCGTACACTGTAAAAAAAAATCTGTGAAGTTACTAAAGATTTTCTAGGAAACTGGGATTCCAAGAACTTTTCATGTAACGATAACAGGAAAAATTCATGTAATCGATTCTGAAACTTGAATTTTTGCTGTTACCGTTACAGGAAAAGTTCTTGGAATCCTAGTTTCCTAGAAAAGGTTTAGTACCTTTGCAGATTTTTTTTTACAGTGTACTCGATCGCTTGTCTAACTCGGCTAATTCATCCTTTCGGATCATCAAGTTCTGTAAAATAAATCGTCACTGCTCTTCTACTCTGTAAAAAAAAAATCTGTGAAGTTACTAAACATTTTCTAGGAAACTGGGATTCCAAGAACTTTTCATGTAACGATAACAGAAAAAATTCATGTAATCGATTCTGAAACTTGAATTTTTGCTGTTACCGTTACAGGAAAAGTTCTTGGAATCCTAGTTTCCTAGAAGAGGGTTAGTACCTTTGCAGATTTTTTTTTGACAGTGTATGACGACACTCTAAAATTTTCTAAAACATTGCTTTTTATCAGTGTGTGATGTTGATTATCTTATTTTCAAATATGAAGTATTTTCACCTGTGAAGTATTTCGAAGAAGTTAGGGGTGAAACTGCCGCGCATCTACGAAACCTATTCCAGTTTTAAGAATTAAAATACACGCTTTTTCTTTATAAAATGACATCATTTGTCCGCTAAAACATTCCTGTATTACGATCCAATCTTATGCAACCTCTATACAAACGTGTAGAGTACAGTCCCTCAAATATATATATTCGTACCAACTGACCGGTTCCAAAATTCTTCCATTTCAATTTCGAACTTTTTTTTCTTTTTTTTTTTTAACTGAAAAAATTGTGTTTTTTTTCTTCCTGATTATTTTTTTGGGGGGAGGGGGGGGGGGTGTGGAAATTGTTTTATCTTTCATATTCTAAATTTTTTATGTTTCTTTTAGTAAACCTTTCACTACATGTTATTAATTTACATAGTAAATTTCTAACTATTCTCTTAAAATTGTTTGAAAAAAAGTAGATAAAAAAATTTGGGAAGAAAAAACAGTAATTTTTTTTTTTTCAATAAAAAAAAACGATCGAAACTGAACTGGAAAGATTTTGGAACCGGTCATTTGGTTCGAATATATATTTGAGGGATTGTATATATGAAGTTATTATCGCTGAAACCCAGCAATAAGCAAAAATGCATTGTCGTCATTCCAGAAGCAAATTAGGTATCTAATGATTCACATGTCTTCATTTGTTTGTTTATAGTAGCTACATATTTTATCGTAAGTCATTCATTTATATTTCTTCAAAATTCAGAAAATTATTTTATACACGGATTAATAAATTTGCATTCTTTCATCTATTTGATACGAGTTAAGTAACAACAGAAATAATGTCACACAACTATTCTTTAAAATACATTTTTGTAAAGAGGAAGTGTTGTACCGTGCCTAAAGTAAGTTTCTTAATAAGCTAAAAACTTTTTAATTGATAAATAAAAACAAAATAAAATCGAAATTCACCTTGTTTTATAAAGGACGATATTTTTAACACCGCGTACACTCTAAAAAATAAAAGTGTAAATTTGCACACAAAAATGTGTAAATCGATGATACAAAAACGATTTGTTTATGTGTGTAAATTGCCAAAATACACACCTAATGTGTAAATTTCAAAATACACACTTCAGTGTGTAATTTGATGATAACACTAAGTGGGTAAAAGTTATAATAATCACTCATGAAATACCCACTTTAACGTGTAAATTGCGCAAGAATACACATATATCTGTGTAATATTCTCACTCATTTCTCTGTGTAATCTTCTGTGATTACACTGTTAAATGTGTATTGCACAAAAAACACACATTATTGTGTCATTGTAATTTACACAGTTCTTTGCAAAATACGCATATTCGATGAAAGTTCAATAACTATTGTGTCTAGTGTATATGAAATATCTGTACTGCAATGGGTTGATGTAGAATATCAATATATTTATGCTTAGTTTTAGAACCGTAGCTGCAATATTCATACAGTTTTGTAAGGAGGAGTAAAATGGGGGGGAGGTGTAGTTGAAAATTTGATTTTTAGCTTATGGGGCTAGATTTGAGACAGTGGATTCGATAAAAGTACTGTTGTTTGGACTCGTGATCATTGTGATGTACACACTTCTCATCCACTATCACAAGTGTAGCATCATAAGCTCCAAATCAGCCTATCACACTCACTCCCCTCCTCTTAAAAACTCCCTATAAATAGGTTTTTAGAACTTTACCCCTCCCTTTAAAACTATGCTACTATAGTAGCTACGGATCTAAAATTCAGCATATAGCCATTTAAGACATTAGTTTTTGATATTCCTCATCAATCATCATAGTACAAATATTACTTCTCTGTTAGTGGGGAAGTATGGGACACATTGTAAAATGTTCAATTTCTTTAATTATAAAATTGATTCTTCAAATTATGTTTCTATATTGCTCAAGGACATTAGAAAGTGTTTCATTTTGTATTCTATAAATCAAAGGTTTTGTATTTGTGTCAAGTAAAGTTGATTATATTATTTTTGCAAAAAGTGTCCCATTCCTCCCCGCTCTCCTCTAAATGTACACATAAAAATTGCTATTTTATTTTCTATATTCTTCCTTGCTTTTTAATTTTATATTTTCCCCTCATTTATATATTATTCAGAACATGCAATTAAAAATTAAGATAAAGAAAAATAAATAATTAATTAATGATAGATTTTAGACTAATCAGGTGGAATAATCATAGTTGGTAAACTTGCAATCTCCACACTTTTTATTTTCAGAGTTCAGACTTAATTTTTCATTTTTTATTTTTCAGACTCTAGATACAAAGTCAATTATATTGAAGGTACTGTGTTACATACAGTTATAAAAGTAAAATTTAAAATACTATAAAAATAGAAAAAAGGTATGTAAACTTCATCTCACATACACACACATATATTACCTGCAAATATTTTAGCTGATTTGTTTATATATACATAAATCACCTATATTACATGTTGAATTGTTTTCTTTTCATAAATATTCATCATTACAAAGAATTTGCCATATAAAATATTATCAGGACTATCAAAAAAGCTGTTGAATCATTAAAGTAACATCTTTTGCATTACATTTATATTTAGAAATTTGTATCTTAAAAAAAGAAAAAAAATACAAATATATTTTAACATTAATGAAATTAATCCTATCTTCATAAATGACATTTTCTAATTAAAATTTTAGATATCAAACTAATGTGTATTTTTATTTATCAGCTATAGTAAAAAATAAAACGAGAAATACTGTGTCTATATCCAAATATCAATTGACTCTTATAAATTTTCGAAATTAAAGCTCGTAGAATTTATTTGATAATTACATTTGTGTCTTAAGTGTATAAAACTCATCCGGCGGGGGATATTTATGTAGAAAGGGAGGGAGAGAATGATAAGTTCGATTTTGAATATTCATTATGACACAACTGTTATATTTTTTATATATACATACAATCATATGTTTTATGTCATATAAGTTCTGTAATAATAGGCAAAATTGGAATGGAAAAATGCATATTTGAAGAAAAAGCCATTACTTTAATCTAAATTTTCTTCAGAATTTTTGATCTGGAAATATTTTAAATCAACGTATTTGCACCCTTTTGCAATTTACTTCTGTGTATTTTTATTAAATCTATAATTAACAAAAAAAAAGTTATGTGTTCTTTACTATGACTATTTTAGTGGAACATAGTTCTTCCGATGTAATATTTTCAAATTAAAACACAGCTGAAAATTTAATGTAATTAAGATAAAAAATTAAAAAAATTAATTTTTCAAAATTAGGAAATGTAACGTAGAAACTCAAAAGCAACGCTATAGTTTTAATAGATGATAAACTTAGTTAACATTATAAGTTTTATAATTTAAAAAAAATTCAATAAATAAATAAAACTCAGATGAATTGTTTAACTAATAAATCAGAATATATAATTTATAGATATGGTATACATTTGTATAATAGTTTATAAATAAACTATAATATCTTCCACACAACCGAACCAAAATTTAACGCCTCCCCCCCCCCCCGAAAAAAAAAGGATGTTAATGTTTATTTTGCTACTGTTAACATACATTCATAAATTCTTTTTAAGATGAAAATTTTTCAAGGAATAAATGACTTTAGATACAACAGTTGTTATTTTAATAGACATTTATCAGGAGTTATGTAATGCTGACATTTTTTAAGGCAAGTAAATTATACCTGTAAAAAATTCTTAAACGTAAAAAACAATCCAACATGTATCATATACATTTATACATAAATATAAACAAATCAGATAAAAAGAATTGGAGGTAATGCGGACGTATGACATTACATACCTTATATTTTATAAGAGAATAACTTATTATATACTATATTTTTCTGAACGAGAGCGCTTGCAATCAGTTGGACCCACCATTAATTTTCAACTTAAACATGATGAAGCCAAGTCAACGAAGATTACGATTTTAGTTTTATATGCTAGATTCGCGTCTAACTCGGGGTTGAAGTAGTTCCTGAATACAACCATCAATTGCACTGCGAACTGAAGTTAAACTAAAATTACAAGTTAAACTTTGAAATGGATAAAAGTTTACAAGCTACCAGACGGCTCAAATAATTTAGGGAAAAATCAAGCATACTTATATTTGATGTGCAAAATGTATAAATAACTCAGGATACGAATTTAGAATTATCTTAATTACATGAATTATATTTTATATTACATATTAAATGAATTCGAAATAGTTTTTAGATTTTAGTGAAGATTAAACTACTATCCTTTTAATTAAGGGGGGGGGGGTAGCAAAAAAGAATACCAATAGTACAAAAAATATAATTTAATTTTATGAATAAGCATAAAGTGGGATTATATCTCTATTATAATGCCTCGTTATGAAGTCTTCCTAATGTCGTTTTAAGAATGAAATCTAGCTAGAGGTCTGCACAGGCCCGGGCCGGGCCGGCGGAATTGTTTCGAATTTTCTCACGGGCCGGCAGATTTATAATAGTTTTTTCAACGGGCCGGGCCGACAAGCAACATAAACGGGCCGGGCAGGGCCGGCAAAAAAATTTAACGGGCCAGACGGGCCGGGCTGATAAAAAAAATTTTTCGGGCCTGCCGGCCCGTTCTGAAGATTTACGCAGAAACGATAAAATATGAGCTATTTTCAACGAAAATGGTTTTAACGAGAATAAGTATAAATGTGTCCAGCCACTAGTTTGACAGCATCAATATAAAAATTGCACAGTGTATCGGCATCGGAGAATTACATTATGTGTAACCCGTTTTAATATTTTTTAGCTGATTCATGCCGATCCGAGATCACGCTTGCACTATTTTTCTACATATAGTCTGGCCGGACCGGTACTAGACTTAATTATTGGCAGAAAACATTATTTGTAAAATTATTAACAGCGATAAAGAACTTATGTTAGCTTAGTCTTCGTATTATATACTTCTTGATGATTTTTAAATTAATTTCTCAATAATGCGAAAGTCTGACACATTTTCTGATTAATTTTAAATTGTAAAAGTATAAAAGTGATAAGCCTAACTATTGAAGGGATTTGGAATCGAATAGCGTTTTTCATTTTTGGTAAATAAAATACTTGTATAACCTTTTTGAGTTATAATAGTTTCTCAAATGATTGCAGGTTTTTCTCCCTTCCCTTGCTATTGCTTCCGGAAATTCTATTCAAAACGTTAATTATCACAGTATTTTATTTGTTTGCAGTATTCTTAAATTACTTGTATCAAAAAATAGATAACGCCATTCGATTATGTAGTTTCTGAATAAAGATATCTGCTAATCTTATGCGTTTCTGAGAAAAAAAATGAATTTAGAAATGTATCAGAAAGGAGCTTCTTATAAAATGATATAGAAATATATTTATAAATCTTCTTTTATTAAACAGCTTCAAAATTAACCATGTTTTTAGCTTTCTTTCTTTTTTTTTTATTCTAAGCCATATTAATTTTTTAATGAATCTTTATTCGAATGTTGAAAGCCTAAGAATCTAAGTAATCATTAATGTTGTTAATGTGTATTTGCTGTAAAATATACTGTAAAATCATTCCATAGATATGTATGCAGTATTCTTTAAAGGAATCTTAGTTATATGATAAAAATCTGAATTTTTTAGAAATCGTAGAAATTGTAACGGGCCGAAACGGGCCAGGCCTGTTTTCTCTGATTTTTGTACGGGCCGGGCCTAAAATATAAAAATGTAAACGGGCCGGGCCGAAATAACTTTCTTACGGGCCGGGCCGGGCCGGGCCTGGAAATTCCGGTCTGTGCAGACCTCTAAATCTAGCACTATTACTGAAAATTACAAGTAAAATTGTGAAAAAGAGCAGTCTGTGCAATGGCTGAAAGAAATTACAATTTAATCAAAACCTAGAATTATACAATGAAGCATTCTTATATTTGATATACAAATTTTAAAAGGGAATTCGGAAAACGAAATTAAAATTTACTAATTAAATGAATAAAATTTTACGTTACATGTAACAAAATATTTGTTACATTTGTTACATGTGTCGAGATTAAATTTTTTAAACTTCATTTAAATGTTCACCTGCTGCTGAAACGGGGAGAGTGAGAGAGGTGGTCAGAGTATCTTATAAAAATAAATAAATATATTAATTTATTACTTAAAAATACTGTTACAGCAATGCAATGACACCATGTTATTTATGGAATGGGTTTACTAAAATAAAAAGTGTAGCTCTGAATAATATGTAAGCCTCCTATCCCTTTCGTAACGTCTACTTTAAAATTCACGCATTTATAATTTTTTCAACACAATAATTAGTGTAATTTCAGGAGTAATCTACATTTACACATTTTTATGAGTTTATGCACTGATAACAAACTTTCAAACTTAATGCCATAAACTAAACACGCATTAAAATAGGTATTTTTTATGACAAGTGCGTGACTTTAGGAATTTACACTCTTACCTACGTGTATATCATTATGTGTAAATTAGAATAACGTACCAATTTGTGTAAATTCAGACATTTTTCAGCATTTACACATTTATTTATGTTTTTCAAGTAATAACAAAATACACACTTAGTTTGTTAAGCTAAAATGTACATAAAAACAGGTAAAACTTTGCAAAAAGTGGGTAATTTTCATGTCAGGTGTGTAATTTTAGGAATTTACACACATATATATGTAAATTTGTCTAATTTACACTTTTATTTTTTAGAGTGTATCCCTAAAATATATTTATTTATTTATTCGCAATTTCATCTTTTCCCTGTTTTTTAGCTATCGAATTAACTCTTTGTAGCTCATCAACTCCGATTTGAAAAATCCTTACATAGATGTTAAAATGCATCATTTTAAGCATGGAAAAGATAATTTAAAAAAAAATCTGAACAGAAAAATAAAATTTTATCCTGAAAATGGGTTTATTGCATATCTACAACTTCTTGCCAAATGGCACAAAAACTGAAAATATTTAAAATATTAATTTACATGAATTTTTTTAAACAATTGTCAGTTTTGTTGTAGCAAAATCCCAGACCACAATTTTCACAAACAGTTTGAATAAAATCTTCACAATCAGAGTATTTGCAATGAGTGTTTTTTTTTTTTTTCCCAATATGGCCAGTGCCCAATTTTGTATAGGCGCACTTATTTTGGTGAAATATGTTTAGTAGGCCTCTATGCTTTTTCTGTTGAATTCTTTTTTCTAAATAACCTTTCTCCTTTTTTTTACCTCTCTTTTTTTGTTAGCTTTGAGCATGGTAGTAATCATACATAGGGGGCGGATAACTAATTTCACCTATAGCAATTAAATAATATGAAAACAGACTAATATTTCCTTTTTAGAATAATTTTGCATTTCCGTAAGAAATGCAACTTAAATAACCATTAGAAAAAAAAATTATATCTTGCTTCTTTGATATTTAAAAAAAAAAAAATCTATCACATTAATTTTTTTAAAGAAATGGTACGTTGTTACAGATCTGCAACAAACAAAAGTTTACGTTTATCTTGAAAATGGTCTATATATATATGATTTAAACGTACCTTTGTAAATAATATACTTGTAAACATTTGCAGACTTTTTCAATTTCACTATTTCAAAGCTTAATTCAACAAAAATCACTTGTTTTTGATCTGGCGAGGAACCAAACTTTGGTGCAAAAGAAAAAGTACCGCTATCTGTTGCGAATTTAATGAAATAATTATGTTGATAACAGTGTAATAAAATAGCGACAATCAACAAAGTAGTCTGTTGAAATTTACTGCCGAAATAACATTGACTTTTTGGGTATGTTGCTGATTTGCAACACGGTGACACAAAGAGTTAAACTCTTTAAATGACAGTAGCCAAAGCTTTAAATTGACTATTTATTTAAACATTATAATCTTTATTTACTTCCATCTAATGGACAGTTTTAATAATAAATATATAATAGCATATAGTAAATGAGTTCTAATTCATTAAAATATTTATTATTTAACTTAATGCAACGTAGTTAACAATTTTCTCAGAAAAACTTCTTGATTAAGGAGTTTGCATTTCCTGCCATACAATTGCGAATGTAACTTTTCTCCCCTTTTCTGAAGATCACTCTTAATTCATTGATTTAATTTGTATGGTAGCAGCTGGCGTAAAACCAAAAAAAATCTAGAAAACCTTACGTTTACTTAGAATTATTCACATCAGGTGAATCTTTATTTCTACTGGCGTAATTAATACGAAACTAAAGTAGCTTAATCTATGTCTGTAGTGGTATGATTCACCGGACTTTTAATATTTTGGTACTTAGGCAGTAAAAAGATACAAAAAATAAAAGATTTAATTTCTTAGGTGTGTTTGTAATTATATAAATGCGTAGCACCTATGATCGTCGTCTGGTCCATTCATCTGTCAGCATATAACAGCGTAAAATCTACCAGGTCGAATGACTTGGAATTTAATATGCATAATCGTTGTAGAATTTTGATGTGTCATTTCAAGTTTTATAAAAATCCAATCAAACTTAAAAATATATTAATAAAAGTTTTCTTCATTCTAGTAAATCCTTTAAAATATAATTAATTCAATGATATCTCAGGATAAGCAATGATTCTAGGTGGTAATTATTCTATTAAAATTTATGATGGGTAATGATTCTAGGTTTCCATGGTAATTAAGCCATATTTAAGATGGAGCTTTTCATTTTTGTATTGTTGAGTTTAATGTATATAATTGTAATAAATTTTGTATTCATGCATTTCTTCATGAGAGTGGAACAGCTATTGCACCAAGATATGTATATTTATAAAACTAGTTGTGTCACAAACACAGTTCATTTTTCATGTTTGACGTACAATTTCCGACTTGTTTTTTAGATTACTGTACGTTATAAATCAGTGTCGCCAATTTAGTAGATTTTTCTTTTCTGAAATACCTACTGGGATTTCGAAAAATAATCTTTATTTTATTTAATGATAGACTTTCCTTGAATAAATAAAGCAAAAATTACTAAGACACAAAATACAGCGAAGATACGGAAATTCTAGTAGATTTCTGGAATTTAAAAAAAAATTTCCACTAAATTGGTACCACTGTTATAAATTTTTGATTCAAGCCTTTCTATTTGGACTTCGTTGTTTATAAAGAAAACTTGGTTGAAGACATAATTTTAAAATATTTAAGATCAGGTTGTCTTGTCTATTTCTTTCTATCATGCACGACTCTTCCTGTGTGGGAATTTGCACTCTAACTTTTGTATAATGGGTTATTATAAAATTTTATTACGTTATTAAGGACGATTATCGATTGTTTCTTTACATATATAGTCTTCGTAGTATTTATGAAGGAAATTAATTTTATTTGATTTTTTGATTTTATCATGTTTACAAGTGCACTTATTTTATTCTTATTTTTTTTCTTTCTTTATTTTTTTTCAGCATACATAAGGAATTATATATGTATGTATAATTCCTTATATATATATATATATATATATATATATATATATATATATATATAGAGAGAGAGAGAGAGAGAGAGAGAGAGAGAGACATTATTGGCTGCACAAAACAAAAATATTTTTAAAAGGATATTTCTTCTGCCCTTGCATTTTTTTCAAATTTCTTGATTGAAAGAATGGGGGGACTTTTTTTTTTGTGTATGTACACTGTAAAAAATTTTGCTCTAGTTTGAACCAAATTTTGGTGCTCAGTAGCTGCCACCATAAGATGGCGAAATCTCGTACCAACATTTGAAACTTCTTTTTTCAACCTCGTTCCAACTAATGAAACTTATGCTTTAATGTGAGCTCTAAATATTGGTTCAAGGTTTCACCATCTTAAAGTGGCACTTACTGAGCACCAAAATTCGGTTCAAACTGGGACAAGACTTTTAAGTGGGACAAGACTTCTTAATATATGTTTCGCTTTTCTTAGTTCTGAAAATATTTCTAAAATGTGTGCTTAATTTAACATTTTATGTGTTAAAAGTTGGTGAATTGTGAATAAAATGTTAACACTTCCTCTAAAATGAAGTGTATACTTTAGAAAAATTTTGAAAACTAAGAAAAGCAGAGATATCTTTTAAAAATTGTAATATATAAAAAATAGAAAACAAAAGTATTAATGCCCGAGAAGATATTTTAAATATACGAAAAAATCAAATGTCCATAGACTTTACATTAGTGAGGGAAATTCGGAAGCTGAATGACCAGCCCCTTTAACTGTTCAAATGACTATATACACTATAATCTTAATCTACTTTACGCTAATTAACAAATTTATAGTTTAATAAATCATTCTAATTAATTAAAATATTTATTATTAACTCCATGCACTGAATTTAATATTTTTCGTAGAAAAATGTAACCTCTGTTATTACATTTCCATCTTAGTAGAATAGAGAATACGAACTGTGTAATCCTAGAAACTAATCGTACACTCAAGAAAACACTCCTTGCAATAGAAATTTTGTTGAAAGTTAGACTTCCTTTACCTCACGTTTAGAATCTAAAGTAATATCTCCATTTTTTGAGGTAAGTGTTTCTTATATATTTTTCTAAACATCTCTTCCTTCATTTTAAATTTTAAATATTGTTTTAAAAATAGAATTTTCTTTAAAATTTTATAACAACAGATAAAAAATGTTTTTATAAACTAAAAAACAACTTATTTTTATCCAATGATTCAAGATTTAAAAAAAAAAATAATTTCTTAAATGTAACTGGTGTTACGATGTTTTAACCTTTATCTTAAATGCAAATTTAAAAGTCCATATTTTAGTTTTAAAATTGTACTTTAATGCTGGTACATTTTTTTTTACTACACACAAGGACAGAAATTTCTTTGAAAACTCAGTTAAAATTGGTTTGTTTATGGTTCTCTTCTTCAAGAAGGCAAAAGAATGTGTTTAAATTATTAAACCTAATTTGCTCAATTTTTATTATTTAAAAAATACTTTTAAAGTATGATTTTTTTAATCTGCCTCTATGGCGCACAGACGATTGCCAAAAACAAATCTATTTGCACTTTCATTAAAATAAATAGCTCATCATTTATTTCGGGTTATATTACATAATGAAATTAAAACATTCAGCAACCAATAAATAAAACAATGAATCCAAATAAATAAAAATTTAAGACGGGTAATCAATCTATGCACTTAAACCACTAAAAGTGATCAGAATAAAAAAGGCTGATTGTAAATAGGGATTTTTGGCGATTTCTTTGGTTAGCTCTTGACGCCAGGACAAAACAAAACATTCTTTTTAATAAATTTCAAAACTTTATTTAAATTTAAAATTTTGTATGAACGCATAATTGCTAATTTCCTTATAAGTAAGTATTCTTGGTATTGTTACAGCGTATTCTAAAATATATATTAAATGTAAAAAATCCATTATAGTTACTAATTAATAAAACGATTTTCGCCTATATTCTGTAAACTAAGAAACGCGGGAATATTCCTTGTATTCATTAAAAGGTTAAAGTTTACAATTAAAATTATTTTGTCAGAAATGTAAATAGCGTACTTTAAACTTAAATATATATGGGAATGAAAATAATAAGGAATATTTTTACATTTCTTAATGTTTATTTCGTTGGGGCCATAAGATTTTACTTTTCGGGAAAATGTATCATCTAGATTTCTCATCCAAAACAATTTCAATGCATTACCATTCTTGACTGAAATACTTCAGAAAGATTCTAGACGTTTTCAAACTCGGGCCCCACCAATAGTCGAGAGGTTCTGCTGTCGAAGATGGTAGACGGAAGGTTCTGGGTTCGAAACCAATCGCGCTCGTTGGCCTAACTGATCGGAGTTTTCCGTGTTTTTCTTCTAACCTTAGGTAACCTTGCGTACATACGGGTTAGGTTCCCTTAGAAAGACCCCTATGGAAGGCACTACCCTAGGGTCTATATCCCACGTGCAGATAATCGACCGCCATACGTAACATCACACCATTTTTAAACTCTAAGAAACTCCATTAGTTTTATTAATTTTAACAATCGCTTTTCTGTCCACGTACTACTGCTGTTGCCAAAGCAATTTCACAGGTATTTGTGATTAATGACTACTGTGTTGATAAATACAGCAAACTCTATCTAAGGAGTAATTGATTGCGATATTGAAAATTTTTCGTAGTAAACAATGTTTTGCTTTAGACAAATCTTATTCTATGTTTATGGATTCACAGGGACTCGAAAATCTTTTCGAGTTAGACAGATTTACATCTTACAGAGTCGTATTTAATTTGTACTGTATTTACAAATTGATTGATTAATTTGTACTTTGACTTTGTAATTGATTAATTTGTACTGTATTATAGTACTAATTTTTACTGTATTTAATTTGTCTTTCTGTTATTTTTTATGGCATTTTTAAGGAACTAATCAAAGATCTTAGGCACGAAAACCTAACATTATAGTGCAAGTTCCAATGTATGCGTAAATTACTCAAAAAGAATAAAAAATGTTGTTTATGAAAAATCCAATAATGACAAAATTTAACTTCTTGATTTCTAATTTAAGTAGAAATTTTTTTTTATTTAACTGTTTTTCACATATTACTTGGTACGTATGAATTCTACTTTAGATGATGTAAAAAAGCTACATAAAAAAGGAGTACATTTCCTTTTATTGAGAGAAATTTTTAAGTGTGTTCTGTGTTTTCTAACTAAAGTAAATTTTTATCATATTATATAATCTGTATAAAAAAAAATCTGTAAACTATATACAGAGTTTTGCAATAGAATTCTAATATTTTCCTTACTATTGATGCTAATTGTTGAAAGAAGGTTTTCAAATGTACTCTATATTTCAATTTTTACACTTCAATTTCCACAAACTATAAATTCATTTCAATGTTTCATATTATGTTTACTTAGGATTATTAATGTGTTTGTTTAAATTCATTTTCAAGTTAAATATTTCATTAGCAATTGTAAAACAAATAAAATCTAAATGTCATTGGCTGTTCACTCTTCAAAATGGAGATTTTACTCAAATTAGAAATTCTATTTAAGGGAGAAAAAGAAGGAAATAGCAGAGAAATTTCATATTAATTCATTTAATTCTTTACTTTTATTTTTATCTCCTATCATATTCATTAATTAAATTTTAATATTTCTTTATTCTTTAAACATTAATTAATTTTAATCCATTGGCTATTATATATAGAGAGAGACAGCTTTTTAGAAAAAAAATATGTAGAATTTCTACTTAAAATTTAAAAATATATGTACTTTAATATTGTACTTATTTTAAGTTCGCCCAGAACAAATTGGGTAACCATTTATGAAATAACTGTAATTTTATTTTTAAAATAAATGTTGGGTGGGGCTTGTTGAGCTCAAGCCAAATGGCCTTCTCACCTAGCTGAACTTGTTTTCTTTAAGCACATCTTGAATTTTGTTACAGTATTCTGGAAGTGTTGGAAAATTTTTTATAGTATATGGTTGACGCATGATTTTTCTTTCTTGTTATTAATTAAAATTTATATGCATATATACTCATATATATGTGTATCTCAAAACAGTATTATAAAACGCCGAAATAAAATAGAAAGCTCAATTGTCAATTTTCTTAAACACTTGTTTAAATCAGTTGCGTACCAGAAATTCTGTTCTCGTGCCTCCACCTGACTTCTTTATATGAAGAAATCCCAACAAAATTAAATGACCTATTTCAAAAAATTTAATGAATATCAGGACCTAAAATATTTTGCTTTTTCTAAATCGTACAATCGTAGAATTTTTTAATTTATTTATTGAACAATTTTCATCAACAGCTAGCGCGAAGTCTTGATAACCAAGAGTAACACGAATATGAGTAACAAGAGATGAGTAATAGGTAGGGATTACGGGATCCCGGGATCCCGCATCTCGGGATTACAGGATCCCGGTGTATTTTTAATCCCGAAAATCTCGGGATTTATCAGAAAAAATCCCTTTATTTTCGGGATTGTCTGTTTTTTTTTTTTTTTTTTTTTTTTTGTGGAATGATATTCAGCTGAAATTAAAAAAAATATTTATAAACTTTCACTTTTGGGGAAGAAAAAATTAATTTTCATGAAGTTTATATATGATTGAAAAAGAATATATACCTCAAATATTCTTTACATATATTTCTAAACGATGAAATCTTTTACAACTGAAATCTTTTGACTTGCAACACAGCTATTAGTAAGGAAAAATGAAATCATTTGTTTATTTCGATTTTATTGAGTATGTAGAAATTATCTTCAATTAGAATCGGGGTTTGTTTTAATTTCCGAAGACGAACAGAGCTTTTTATACTCTGATGAATATATCAATGAACGTACTAAAAAAGTTGGAAAATTAGTAAATTATTTTAAACGATCTGCAACAAGGAATGAAGTTCTTTAAAAGTGCGTTAAATCAGAAAAAGAGAAAGAACTTTCCATCCTTTTAGATTGCAAGACTAGATGGAATAGCCTAGCAATTATGCTTGAACGATTTTATTTCTTGAAAAATAGCATACAACTAGCTTTAATCGATTTAGAGCATGAGATATGCATTGACGATTCCGATTTTCTACTTATAAACGAAATTGATGAAGTCCCCAGACCGATACAAATTACAGTAGATGCAATCAGTTGTAGGAGTTCTAATTTGTTAACTGCAGACGCAACCTTAAAAATTCTTTTAAACGAATTGTTGGAGACAAAATCAAAATTTGCTTACAAAATGACAGACGCGCTAAAACTACACGTTAGAGAAGGACGACGTATGGAATTATCAGGTGTTTCAAATTACTTGCATAACCCTAAACGAGATGACCTGAGTGCAGAAACTAGCAGTATGTTTTCTATTCGTAACAAAACTGTTATTAAGAAGCAAGTGAACGCAATAATTGGAAGGGTAAAGAGTGTTGACAATGGCAATTCTGAAAATACAGAAATAACACATATTGAGCCCACTGCGAAACGGGAAACGGATAACCGAACATATAAGGAAAAATTACAAGAAACAGAAAAAAGCATGCAAATTGTCGAACCTGAAACACAAAAACAAAAGGATTTATCAACACAAATTAGAAATGAGATGTCTCTTTTTGAAAATGGAGGATTATGCAGTCATCATTTAGAATTAGTTTATCAATATTTGCTGTCAGTTGCTCCCGCGAGTGTAGAATAGAAAGAGCATTTACAGCAACAGAATTTATTGCAAACAAACTTAGAAGTCAACTTGGAAAGGATACTTTAATTGCTTTGATATTTCTTAGATCGTATTTTCAAAGAAAAACCGATTAATTAAAAAAAAAAAAAAAAAAAAAAAAAAAAAAAAAAAAAAACCACTGAGCTATTGAAAGTAATCTTCTTTTTTATTTTGGTATGCAATAATTTTTTATGTTATGCAACGTTTTCAAATTTTAACAACGATCACATATAATAAGAAATTTAAATAATACATCTATTTAATTTTTTATTGTTATGTGTGTGCATGTGTTAAGTACTTTTATTTTTTTATTTTTGCAAGCAAAATAAAAAGCATTATGTAGGGGAAAATCTTACGTTTTAGATATCCTAAATTTGTAATCTTTAATTATTTGGTTATGAGAATAATTCAAAATTTAATTAGTGACATTAATTATATTTTCATATTGTAAATATTTACCCATTCAAAGACTTTTTTAACATCAAATGAAAGAAATTATTAGGAAAATAAAACAAACATTTTTTTCTCACATTGTCAAACATTAACAGCATATTTGTTTTAATTTCCAATTGTTGTAATTTATCCTATACTTTTTTATTATTAAAGTAATAAATTTTGAACTTGGTATATTTTCATAAGTTAGGCTGTATTTTTGCTTTAATTATTTTTTTACAATATTGTGAAATTTAGCTATTGTAAAAATTGGTTATATTAGAGAAATTCTAATTTTCGTAATCCCGGGATTAAATCTAAACAATCCCAAAATCCCGGGATCGGAAATTAGTCTCGGGATTGTAATCCCTATTACAACGCATAATTAACAGACATAAACGAAAGGTTAAATAGTCTCTAATGAATATACCAACCATGAAATGTACATTATAATAGCGTTAGGAACAAATGAAAAAAATATATATACATATACTAGTTTTAAGGGCATTTGAATGATGTTACACTGTTTCGAACATAATACAATTCACTTGTATCTATTAAATATATATTAAAATATACCTTATCTACAATCTGTGGTGCAAAGAATACTTTTAATCAATATACAGGGACCGCAACAGCTATATATAACAGGGACATTACATAATGGTATTAAGGGGGGGAGCATTGTTTGGAGCGTGTTTTAATTATATCAAACTATTTCACATTTTATGAAATTGATATACGTTTCTGAGGTTTACTACAAGTTAAATCATTTTTAATAGAATGCATTTAGTATTTACATGGACACACAAAAAGAATCCTGTCTTCATCCGAAAAAAGATTTCGGATACTATTGAATACGAAGTATTGTAAATTTTTAAAATTTCGTTTTAATATGAACGCATCTCATTTATTACGTCTGATGTGCAGTTTCCGATTTGTTTAATTTTGGCAGCGTGTTAGCGAATTTCGAAAAATTAGCATGCATGAAATAGAAAAAAATCTTGGGATTACCCCATCCGGCAAGTTTGGTTAGCGAGTGAGTGAAACATATTTTATATAAATGGGCGCGAGTAAATGCAGAAAATAGCAATTTAAATAAAAATAACAAAATTGCAATTTGACAAATTACAACGGCTATTTGGAAAAAGATATTTTCAAAGACGGTAATTTTAGACTTAAAAATGATTTCTATATTTTAAAAAACAATAATAACATCATTTTTATGATGATCAAAATGTACATACGCAATAAAAGAGTCATATTAATATGCCTGGACATTTAGAGTCACGTTAATATTCCTGAAACAATCATAAACAAATATTAAATGGAATTTTTGTTTAACAATGTTTGGTACTGTAAATTTTAAACTTCTAAACATCGCGCATTTTCAATTTTTACACCGTTATAAAGAAAAAAAAATACTTTTAAATGCATCTTGTTTGAAACTTGTATCACAATTTGTTTTCAAATTATTATTATTATTATTTTTTTAAGTTTTTATTACTTTTTTGTCATTGTGGCAACAGAAGTATTCCATTTTTGGACATTAAACATGGCGCAATTAGAAAACGAATAAAATAAAAAAAGTTTCGGAATTCAACCAACAAAAAAGATTCAGATATACTTCAGATTTCCTAATTCTCTACCGAGGACAACAACTATTTTCCAAATATTTAAAAAAAGAAAAGAAAAGAATGAATAAATGAAAAAGAAAGAAAGAAAAAAAAGATTACATAGGCTAATTTATAAAAGAAAAACAAATTAAGTTTCATAGTGATCCTTCCCTTTTAGCCTCTTTTTACTCCCAGTCAAAATTCATAAAAGTAAAAGCACGTTATGCCCTAATTGTTCTAAATAAAAAAAGAAAAGGCTAAACAATTATTTCTTACTCTAGCTATACTGGGACACATCCATTGTGTCGCAAGAAGACAGAAATAGCACCATTTAAAATTTTGGTCAGCAAGAAACAGTTTATATATATATATATATATATATGGTCTTTGTGACCGGGTATAAACCTCGACCTAATTCATTAAATATTACTAATATTAACGATCCTTTTTTTCCAAATCGCAGCATTAATTAAAGCAAATATACATTACACTGTAAATTAATATACTTTTAAATACTAAAATCTCGTCTTTTTAAGGCCAGAAGGAGGCTAAAGATTTAATAAATGCACATTATCATAATTTGGCAAATTTTGCTAGCAAAAAAATAAGTTTTTTTCCAACTTATTAAAGCATGAAAACAATTTTTGAAGAACTAATTTATGAAACCGATGGATAAAAAAAAATTAAATCTCAGATCTTTTTAAAAATTATTTTTTTTTAAATATAAATGATTTTTAATAACATTTGAATATCTGAAATATTTTTGGAATTAAGGTGTGCATTTAAAACTTACAGTTTAGGAGTAAATTATTCATCGACGATAAATAATTTTTGTTCATTATATCTGAGTTGGAATCGTGCATACGCCGGATCGGAATTTAGCCGATATTTCTGCTTAAAGTCATCCCGAAACTCGAGAAATAAAATTCCGTCAATTTAAAATCCGATCTAAACAAGAACGCGAGTCCAAAATGTAAGAATATTAAACTATATTTTATTACGATTTAGGAAAATTATACCTCTAATATGAATTTTATATTTTGTATAAAAATAAACTCATATACGAATGCACTTTTTAATATCAAAATATGTAGTTTCTTAATTTAAATATATTCTAGAATTTCTTTTGTAAAATCGAGTCAATCCGAACTTGACTTGACAGAATCAAAACCTAACCCCAACCCGAAACATTTTAAGTAAAACTTAATTGGCACGAAAAAATAACCATCAACCGGATCCGAATCATAGATCGAGTTTGGATGGGATTGGGCTACCCGACCTGATGCTTGACTTCTTATGTAATAAACCATTTATGAAAAATATTCTCAATCCCTATTTTACGTACTTTTTATTTGCTGCATCGGAGTCTTTTATCTAATAATCTTACTACTGAAAAATATTTTTTCATTATTTTATATATTTTTGTATAAAAATATTTATTTTTATCAGAAACTTTTTCTTATTTCAACTTTTTAAAACTGTGTAATTATGTAAAAGGGTCATTTCATGGTAACTTACGTTACATTTAGAAATATTTTCAGTAATTTTAGTAATGTAACGCACACACACAAAAAAAATATTCAAAATGTAAATTTGACTTCGTTTGCTAATTAAATTTATTCAAAGCCCAATTTAGATGAAAATTACCTAATTTTGGTGTTATTTCTTAAAAATTGGTAATTAGCTTCACTGTGGTAACTGACATTACTAAAAAAGAAATGTAAGTTATCGTACAAAGAGTAATTTTCATTATCATTTTTTTAGGTAATTTTCAACCAAATTGACCCTTAGATAGGTTTCATTGACGAATCATGTGAATTTTACATTTGAATATTTTTTAGCGTTACATTACTAAAATTACTGTAGTAAATTGTTCTAAATGTAACGTAAATTACTATGGAATGACCCAAAACCGAAGAAGCTTAAACTATTTTAAACCTATTCCCATCAATATTCAATAATACTTTTAAAAAATAAATCTTTCAAAAAACCTATTCAAGCTTTATTTACAGAGGTATTTATTTACAAGCTTTATTTACAGAACTTGTTAGACTGCTAAACTATAGTACTTCTTTGTAATGTAGGACTTTTAGGAGAGATATCTAGAAGCATTCTCAAGTTGAATTCTTTCACTAAAGAGAATTCAAATGTTGAAAGGAATGCCCCTGTATTGAAAGGAATTCTATCCCAAGAAAAAATAGATGCAGAATAATTACAAGGCATTTTTGTCGAACGTTATATATATTTGTATGTGTGTATATATATCTATATATAAATCAGTCACAAGGAAATGACTATTGTTCGCTTTTATCTCTCTCTCTAATTCTAGACTCGTATTTGATTATTTAAGACTTTCCTTTTTTTTTTTTTTTTTTTTTTTTTTTTCCTTTGTGTATAAGTCGACCTCCTATTTTCAACTCCCAAATTTTGTCTAAAATTCTTCGTCTTAAACACGAGTCTATACAGTGTACAATAATTATTCTTTGTATAATAAAATATGCATAAAAATAATGTGAAATAATGTATGCATATAAAAAATATATAATTAGCTTTTTATGCATTTTTATATTACGTTTGCTTTAAATTCGTTTATTTGTTCATTTTAATCTGATTTTCTCGTGTAAAAACCGAATTATTGCTATGTGCTTTAACTTACTTTTTTGTTTCATTTATTTTTGGTGATTATTTCTAAATTTTTCAATAAATCTGCTAGAAGCTAAAATTTAACTCCAAACACGTAATGACCTCCTGAACAAACTCAAGGAAAAACAAAAAATCGTACAAATTCAACGAAAGCGTTCTTAACCCATTAAGTTTCATGCACTGTAAAAAAAGAGACAGAATTACAAAGATTTACTACACTGTAAAAAATGTCAGATGTTTCTGAATATATAAAAATGTACTGTAATCGGAAACGAAAATATACAGTAACCTCTTCTAAATCACCTAAGGTTTCGAAAACCGTTCCTTTACCTTTAAAAATCCCAGAAAGCTATTTGTTTTTGAAATTTAAAAAACAATTTATAAAAATTAATTTTTATTAGCTGCCCTTCTTTTTCGGAAACGTTTACAAGTAGCTTTTGCAGTACAATAATCACTTTTCTCAAATCAAAATATCACTTTTTTGGATGCTACCAATTCATACGAAAATATTTTGATATTCAGAGAACATGTTTAATAGACAAACATACAATATTAGCAATATTAACATTAGTATGAAAATTAACATTATTTTGCTACAATTGCATGCACAAAATCAGTTATGCAGCTGAAAATGTTTACTTGAGAATTGATAGAATCCGAAAAAGTGATATTTTGATTTGAGAAAAGTGATTATTGTACTGTAAAAGCTACTTAGAAACGTTTCCGAAAATGACGGGCAGCTAATAAAAATTAATTTTTATAAATTCTTCTTTAAATTTTGAAAACAAATAGTTTTCTGGGATTTTTTAAGGTAAAGGAACGGTTTTCGAAACTTTAGGTGAGTTAGAAGAGGTTACTGTATATTTTTGTTTTTGATTACAGTACATTTTTATATATTCAGAAACATCTGATATTTTTTACAGTGTATAATCATGAATGAAAATATTCTATTGTCTATATCGTAATATTAATAATATATATTCCGCAACGAAAAAGTAAGAATTTATATTATAAATAAATATTTTGCTTATAAGACGTTGCTGTATTAATAAAAACATTTAAAATACATTAAAAATTTTTATTTATATGTTTCAACTCTTTTTAATCGAGTCATCTTCAGAATGTAAATAGAAAACAAAATTACAAACACAATGAACGTGTGTAAAACAGGAATAAACAATTATTCAAATTAAATTAAATACACCACGCGCTTTTTAATTTGGATATTGGATTTAATTATATATTTTTTCTATTTACATTCTGAAGATGACTCGATTAAAAAGAGTTGAAACATGTAAATAATTTAATGTAAATAATTTTTTAAATATAATTTAAACGTCTTTATAAATACAACAACGTCTTATAAGCGAAATATTTATTTATAATATAAATTCTTACTTTTCCGTTGTGGAATACATATTATTAATATTACAATATAGTTACTAATGGACGTAATCAAGGATTACTGCTGTTATTTTTCACATTGATATTCGATTATTGCCTCCAACTCATCCAATAATTTGAAAAGTGTTCTTATATCTATAACATAACTCCAGAAAACAATTTATTTCAGAAATTTAAAGAAGCATTTATATTTAAAAAAAATATATATTAGCTACCTTTCATTTTCGGAAACGTTTTCAAGGAGCTTTTACAATGCATTAACACTAGAATCGCGGGAAAATTCATTGAAGTTTTATACAAATATTTCTCACCAGAATTTTCATTTAAAACTGTTCATGTTATTAATATAAATATTTTTGCTCAGCTTATATTTAGCTTATTTTATAATGAGGTTTGTGGTTCGAATCAACATTTTCCCATATGATACGGGTCAAAATGAGCCGTCACTGCGGTTCTAGTGTTAATTAGTTCTCTCAACCCACAAAATCCGTTTTTTTTTTTTTTTTTTTAATGTTAACAGACCTCAACTAAACAATTTCAGCTGAAAACCAAAATTGTATATGCAATTGTAACATAAAATAGGCTTTAAAAAAAAAAAAAAAAAAAAAAAAAAAAAAAAAAAAAAAAAAAACGAGGTGGAACTTGTCGAAATTTGACGAAAGAAAATCTTTAAGAAAGAACTGTTTCATTGATTTTTCATAAGTCTGCAAAATTAGTTAAAGTAAAAAATGCCTCTTGTATTAGTCAGTCTAGTTTTCAAACAAATATTATTTTAAGCTGAAATCAACAAAATACTATAAAATCCAATTATCCAAATTATTAAACGAAATAAAACCGAAATTCACGGGATTTTATAACAGACGATATTTTTAAAATAGCATATGCATTTTAATTTCTTATTTTATTATAATTATTATTTATTTATTTATTTCAATTTTAAGAGAAAATGGAGTTTTACTGTTGCCAAAATTACAAACTTGGTACAAAAAATTAAAAAAAAAATAATAATATCACAAAATTTAATTGAGATACAGCTTTGAAACAAATTGCATTTAAAAGTACATTTTTTGTTGGGGGATAGAGCAGAGTCAAATGCAGTGTTTAAGGTCTGTGGTGTGACGTGAAGAATATGGCACATTTATGAAACAGTTCAAATTAGAAATAACATATCCGTTTATTTCCATTCATCTCGAATGTTAAACTTAAACAAACTATTTACATAAAACTCCAGCATTTGCTGGGTACTTCGTTGTTTAACATACATCCATGGCAAAACTTCTTAACTGCAGAGATCAAAAACTAAACCCATCGGTTATATCGTCTGTCCATCACAGCACACACACAGGGATGTTTCACATTCTAGATATACTTACTCAGTACACAAACTGAAAGTAAAATTATGCATACAGTTACAGGTAAAAAGGAGAGTGCCTTTACGACCGAAATGCAAAAAGAAAAACTGGATCGGAACGATCACTACTGAAAAAATTTAGAGGGACAAGATTTTGTCCAGATTTCCAACATTTTTTTATACGACGGTATAAAAATTTAAAAATTACAATGTTTTAAAGTGTAAAATTTGCAGTAGCGAAAATTGCAAAACCGAAATTGCATGGAAAAGTGTTACCCATTTTATTTTTTATTTATTAATTAATTTATTTATTTTCAGAGAAAATGGAGTAATTGTGTTGCCACAATTACAAAATTGATACTAAAAACTATAAAAAATTAATATCTCAAAAATAAATTGAGATACAACTTTCAAACAAATTGCATATAAAGTTATATTTTTTTTTTCTCTGTGAGACGGTGTAACAATTTAAAATGTGCGATGTTTAGAAGCGTAAAATTTGCAGTAACGAAAATTGCAAAACCGAAATTACAGGAGAAAGTGTTGTCATTCGCAAAATGAAGTATGCATTACGCACAGATACGTTTGGCCTTTATAATATAGAAACTAACCGGACTTCGAAAAAAGCGCCAAAAAGAATTAAATTGCTAACTTCGTAAAATCTATCTAGATTCCGACCTTTATTTAGTCCAGATTTCGCACTTTGAAGAAAAAATATCTCGTATCTGTGTAAGAGTATTTGCCTGAAAAATGAACGTTTTTAATTGAATGATTGCTTTAAAAAGAATTTGAATTTTTAAAGTTTTTATTTTTAAAAAGTTCTAATCATCAGAATTTAATGAAATTAAAATGGGACTTCATGAGTATCTTATACTTTCAAAAAAAAAAAAAAAAAAAAAAAAAAAAAAAAAAAAAAGAATTATTAAAATCGGTTTATATTTAAAGAAATTATGAGTTAACAAGAAATACATACAGCTCGAATTCATAACCTCCACCTTTGAAGTCGATTAATAAAAACGTTAATTTTTATGTTAATGTCAATGCTGTTAATTCTATATTTTTTCAGTTTAACTTGTTTGCTGAACATGAAAATATTTACTTAAGATCTCATACGATTCGAAAAAGAGTTTTTTTTTTTTTTTTTTTTTTTTTTTTGGGGGGGGGGGGGGGGGGTTAGAGAAAATTGATTAATGCATCGTAAAATCTACTCAGAAACATTTCCAAAAACTACTGACAGATAATAAAAGTTTATTTTTATAAATTCTCCTTTAGATTTGAAAAGTACTTTCTTTTGTGAGGTTCCTAAAGATAAAGGAACGCTTTTCGGAATCTTGGGTGACACGGTAGAGGTTATTGTATATCTTTGTGATTATATCACCTCCCACCACTTTCTTAGAAAATATTGTAAAAGAAAATGCACCATGTGCATCATTGACCTAAATTTAAAACTTAAAAACGTAATAGTTATTGAATAACCATCTAATTAGGGAAAATCTTCACGTAGTTAGTTGGGACTATACGTTATCAGCATTTTCCCATCTTTTGGACCCAATCCCCTCTTAGGATATCATACTTTATCATTCGTCGACCCCCTCCCCCCGCCCTATGATATCGTCATAAATGCCTAATTTTTTTTTCTTTATCATTACATTTTTTTTTCTATACATTTGCAGCAATATACACTCATGATATTTTATAAATTATTAAAAATTAAAAATTATTAATTAATTATACATTTATTAGTCTCTTAATTTACAGATTCAAAAAGTTAATAAAATATAAATGCATGAAACAAATTTATATGAAATAACATCTAAAAGTGTTCGTTACTATTTAAATGTATTTAATAGCAGCTTATTTTGTTAGAAAATGCATTCAACAATAATATTGTCAGTCAACAGTTGCATTCAACATTTATATAGAATTGCCATCTGCCCGAAAAGGGTAAAAGCAGAACTTATCAGCTAAACAGTGGATAACATTATTTCTCTTTCTTTGCTGTCAAACTCAAATATCATTTCCAACATATTATGCTCCTCGCTAATAGCGAATTTTATCCAAGCATGGCAGAAGAACTGGAATGGCAAATGTTGAGTTATTGTAAATTTTGGCATGAAATGATTTTATAAACTTTTATTGGGTTTAATAACAGCTTTGTATATTCATAAAAACACATAAACATACTGATAAATAAAAGGGAACTGACTATCTGGATGGAAAGGAAAAGTTACTCAAAAAAGAAAAGTTTGATCGGACCAAAAATGTGATGTTATCGAAAAGCAAATCCCCCCCCCCTTCACCCTAGACATATCTACCGATATCAAGTGCTAGATCCCCCCCCCCCCACTTCCCTCCTAAATTGATAATAGTATACTTGTACAGCTCATTGTGTGGTATAAATATCAGAGGAAACAATTTTTTTCACCGCTGTTATTGATAAATGCAAAGTAAATATTTCATGCAACTATTGCAGAGTTAGTTTTTTAGTGAATTTCCGTAC
The DNA here is from genome assembly GCA_964019185.1 of Maratus speculifer. Classification (NCBI taxonomy): domain Eukaryota; kingdom Metazoa; phylum Arthropoda; class Arachnida; order Araneae; family Salticidae; genus Maratus; species Maratus speculifer. The sequence goes on from OZ025298.1 coordinate 253,829,100, forward strand.
ACTAAATAAACTAAACTCACTCTTTATAATGTTTGTGAAATTTTCTAAGTGTAATTTTATAGTAAAAATAAAATTGTGGTTATTTTTAAAAATGCTGCAGTTCGTAACACAAAATTTAACAGGCTCAAAATAAAAATGTAAAAAGTTATGGAACGGCTAAATATTTTAAAAAATTTATTTTTTTCCTCCTCTTTCTTTATATTCTGGATAAGCAACTAAGTTTTCGCCGGTTTAAATAATTTTTTCCGTGTTATAATTTTATAGTAAAGATAAAATTGTACTTCTTTTAAAAGTTGCTGAAGTTTATAACACAAAATTTTACAGGCTCAAAACAAAAATGTAAGAAGCTATAGAAGTGCTAAATATTTTGACAATTTGATTCCTCCCCCGTTTCTTTATATATTGGATAGGCAACTAAGTTCCCTCAGGTTTAAATAATTTTTTCAGAATTATAATTTTATAGTAAAGACAAAATTGTATTTATTTTAAAAGTTGCTACAAATTATAACACAAAATTTAACAGGCTCAGTTAAAAAAATGTTAAAAAAAAACAGCTAAACATTTTAAAAATGTGATTTTCCCCTTTTCTTTATATATTGAGTTTTTACTTGTATTGAGTTCCAACCTTTTTAAATACGTACTTTTTTTTCTATCAAAATTCTTTTCTTTTCTTTTTTATCAATTTAGTTTATAAATTAACTTGATGAAAAGTAAATAAATAAATAAATAATAAAAATAAAAATAAGAATAAGAATATAGGTGGAAAAAAATTATTTAAAACAGCGGAACTTTATTACTTACCCAATATATGAAAGAAGGATATTTTCTGAGAAACAAATCTGAATTAAAATATCCTATAATAACGCTCTTTCTGACTAAAATCTATTTGGTATTCTATGTAAATCTGCATTAAAGATTTATTTACCTGTTTTATCTCAGTATAATTTCCTTAATTAAAAAAAAATATTTTGAAATCTTTAATATTTTGCACTTTTTTTTTCTTCAGATTACATGTTATATCTGCATTTAAAGAGTGAAACTAAATTTTTTTACTGCTTCATGTGTTATGCATACATAAAAGTTTTGGGGAAAATATGCTATATTTTCAACTTTTTTTTTTAAATTATTTAATTTTTGCAAAAAAAATATATATGCAATTTATGTGTAGCCTTAAAGTATGTATGACATAATCTATAATCTGTGCAAATATCATAAGCATATGAAAAATATTGATAACATTAATACACTTAACTCTAAATGTTCTCTGATATAACATACTAATTTTGAGGTATACGTGTAATATGGTTTGGAACAAACTCAAAAGGGAGATAGGTGAAAAGAAAAAATAAAAGAAGAAAAAGAAAATGCAGAAGGTCTAGAGAAGAGTTAGAAGCAAATTAAGTTTCATACTGATCCATTTTTTCTTCCCTCCCAGTTAAAAAAAAAAAAAAAAAAAAAGTCATAAAAGAAAAAGCCTTACTATGCCCTCATTGTTCTAAATTAAAAACGAAAAAGCTAAATAATTATTCCTTAACCCCATCTATCCTGGGACAAATCCATTGTGTCAGACGGAGCCAGAAGTAAGTTCTATTTAAAATTTTGGTCAGCAAGAAGCTGTTTTTATATTTTTAAATCGTGCTACGTCAATTCCGCCGCTAATGAGTATACTACAAGCATTCACCCAATGCCTTTCCCTTTTGGGACCTCAGATGAGACCTTGAAGCGGCGGAGAGAGAAAAGAAATTAAGACACAATCGTTTGCCGGGAGCGACGACAGAGGGCGCGACACTCGTTCCATATAGTCAGCTGTGAGACGTCCGACGAATTCAGACCTCGCAGTGAGCAAAAGTGTGCCGAGGGTCTGTAAATAGTTCTGTGTGTCCGTGTACAGTGGAACGTCGTGTTTATGCGACGTTAAAAAAGATTACAACAAAAGCTTCGACCGATTCGAACTGACTGTTTTTTAAAGTTTATTTTTTTTCCGTTTTTATTTTATATCTTTATTTTTTTATTATTTTGTGCTGAATAGGATTTCGCCGGGACCACTTAGCAAGGTAGGTTGATGATATTTTATGATTTTTTTAAATTTAAATTTAATTTAATTATTCTAATTTATTTTCTCTTACTTTGTATAAGTGGAAAAGAATTTCTCACATATCCTTATAATGGTTGGTGATTTCTCTGAATCCACATCACTCTCTAGTGAATGCAGACTAGCATAAAAAAGAAAGGAAATTTTAATGGTGTTCTGAAAATTTTAATTTGTCAATGCACAGGATTGGAAATCTAGTAGTAATGGCTGCAAATAAATTAATTTTCAATTACATATATATACATAATGTTGTAATTATATATATATACATGTCTTCTACAGTATGAGAAGCTTTGTTTGCTATGTTCTCATTTAATTTATTGTTCATCTCCTTGGCCATATAATTAGGCAAAGAATGCCTGTAACACTAAGTCCAAATGCAATATTTTAATTAACTTGGGTAAATTGAAAAGTCTTTTTAACAAATCCTTGTAATGCCTTGTGGTTCGGAAGAACTCTCCTAAAAGTCACTCTATTTTTTGACTAATACCAATTTATATTGATGGGAGCATTTACTTTAATCCTACTATAAGAATAATAGTAATAATAAACTGTATAATTATTTGTAAAAACACACAATTGGGACAAATTTAAACCTCGAAAAAATTACGTTCGAACATAAAAAGCTATTTTCTGATATTCAAATGAGCAACACTGGTTGTTGCTTTCTTATTTGAATAACTCTCCTTCACTTCTCTGGCTAAGAAATTCAATGAAAATTGTAACTGCCAGTAACAGGAAAATTTTACTTAACAAAACTGGCATTTTATAATTTTATTGGTTTACAATTTCCGATTTATCTTTAAGAACTTTTGTATAATTTTCTCTACTGGATACAAATTTATATCAGTGATTTTATTAATACTGTAATAAAAATTTTAGTTTGTAGATGCACATGATGCAATATAATTCTGGAGGAAAAGAATGCAATTAAATTGAAATTGCGAATATAAAGAAATTTACTTTAATTTTATCAGAAGCACTGATTGTTGTACAATATTCATCTCGCTTTTTCTCCTTCATTCTTCTGGCCGTATCATCCAAAGAAAACGGTGTATGGCTGTAAAAAAAAGTTTCTTTTGAAATTTTTATTTATTTATGTTTTACAATTTATCTTTATGAACTCTTGTGTAATTTTCGCTGCTTGGCGATATGCAAATTTCATGCCAATCATAAAAGCCTAAATTTTAAGGAAATTGGTAATAAAATATTTAATTCGTGATGCGTATGATTTTAATCAAATTCTAAAATAAAAAAAATTCTTTGAATAATAGTAAAAATAAGTGCTTTAATTTTATGAGGAGGACTGATTGTTGCATTTTCGTCTGGCTTCTTCTCCTTCATTCCTCTGGCTATGACATCCAACGAGACTATAAAAAAAAAGTTATTTTTAAAACTTTATTCATTTATATTTTACAATTTATTTTTATGAACTCCTGTATCGTTTGTTGCCTGTCGATTTGCAAACTTTATACCAATAAGAAAAAGACTACTATTTAAGGATATTTGTAATAAAAAAAGTTTAATGTGCGATGCAGATAATTGCAATAGAATTCTGGAATAAACGAATGCAACCAAATAAAAATTGCGAAAAAAAAAAAAAAAACTTTATTTTATGAGAAGCACTAATTTTTGCATTCTCATCTGACTCCTCTTTCACTCCTCTGTAAAAGGCAACCAACAAAAACGGTGTATGGCTATGAGTAAACGTTTCTTTTAACCCTTTCGGGTCTGGTGTACTATTAATAGTACATGTCTTTTAAAGGAGTATTATTTTGTTTTAAGAAATACTTTTGTTACTATTTACAAGTAGTAATGTTAGTATATGTTTATGCATGTACCACATGACTTCATTTATGTTTAGGCATTTAGCAATAATTATTTGCTTAATTCTCTTTGCGCCATTTGCGGTTCTTTTCTTTTAAACATATATTTCGCTCTTTAAATTTAAAATGAAAGTTACTTTTCTGAAAGAATCACATGTAATAAAGCGAAAAAATTATTAGAAAGTCGTAATATAAGATAAATCTTACTGTATTACAATATTTTCTAAACACCTTCAAAAACTCTTCCTTAGCCTATTCTCACATGAATATGAATTGAATAGTACGCAAAACAACAATATTCGTTATGTTTCAGACAATAAAATAGTCTTTAAACACTAATTAATCTATTCGTGTAGCTACTATTAATGTTATTAAGATAAAAGTAATTATTTCTAAAAATTGAAAAAAAAAATCGGACTCCGAAAGGGTTAAAATTTATATCCCTTTATGCTTTTCACTTTATCTTTATAAACTCTTGTATAATTTTCGTGTCTGGCGGTATGCAAAGAATAAAATTTTCAATTTTAGTGATATTGATATATAAAATTTAATTTGTGACGCACGTCATTGCAAAAGATAAAAGAATGCAAATGAGTAAAATCTCCTTTAATTTTATGAGGATTATTGTATCCTTGTTTGATTTCTTCTCCTATAATCATCTGGTCATTACATTCAACGAAGATGGTGTATAAAGAAAAAATTCCTTTAAAACTATTTATTTTTACTTTATAATTTATTTTTATGAACTAATGAATAATTTTCGCTCCTTAGTAGTATATAAGTTTTATACTGATAGTAAAAGCATTAATTTTAATGATATGTTGGTAATAAAAAAATTAATTTGTGATGCATATAATTTCAATGGATGTGAAATTTGAGATGAATTTATGAAAATGTATGGATTTAAATTAAATTTTAAGTATGAAGAATTTTTTAATTTTTATGAGAAGCAGAGATTGTTGCATTCTCATCTGACTTTTTGTTCTTCACTCCCCTGACTATGTTTTTATATATAAACGTTCTATAAAATTTTTAAATTATACTTAAACGGTCTAAGACAATAATAAATTAAGATTTCTTTGGACAATTTTGTATTTTTATTGTTCAAGATTAAAAATTTATCTTTAAGATCATGTCATTTTCTCTTTTTTTCATAAGTTTTTTATATATAGATAATGAAAACATTAATTTTAATAATGTTATAATAAAAAAATGATTTGCTAAAGTAGATGATATATATAAAATCTAGAACACGCAAGCAAATTAAATTTCAAATTTTAAAAATATATATAACTTGTGATTTTATGATAAACACTGGCTTCTTTCTCTCATCTGAATTTCCCTCCTTCTCTCCCCTGGTTATGAGCTTGAATGAAAATTGTTTGAGATAATCAAGCAAAATTAATTTTAATAAATTTAATATTTTTATCATTTAAAATTTACAATGAAATAGCATTAGAAAAAATAGCACTTTTTCTTAAAAATTAATATAACGCATTCGTTTTACGATTATTGCAAAACATATTTTGTTTCAATAAACTTATATATATATATATATATATATATAGTTATCAATGTGTTTTAAGCTGAAATCCTATGTTTGGGAAATAATTCACAATTAATAATTAAAATTTAATTGTTTAAATTAATTTTCTAATTGCTTACATCAAATCTTCTTTTCCATTTATTTAAAAAAGTATTGAAATTTTCTGGTATTAAAATTGTGAAACGTCAAATTTAAAAAATAAAAACGTAGCTTGAAATCAGAAGAAATTTTTGTATGTATTAATTCTTTGCGCATTAATTAGAAGTTTTCAGTGCGAGTCAATACATTAATATTAAATTACTTATCTTCAGTCCTACGGCTAGAAGACTCTGGAATTCCTTATGTACTTAAATGATGTGATTTTTTTTTTATAATTTAATATATATTCATATCAAACCATTACTTGTGATGTAAAGGTTTTTCTTTACTTTATTAACAATTTTGATACATTGCATTTATGGTTATTTCTATGCTCTCATTCGATAATAAGTTAAATGCTTTTAGTTTTGATTATGATTATTTTTTCTCTTCTCTGTAAAAGAAAATATTAGAAAAAATATAAAAACAAGGCAAAAACACTACAGATCAGTTATTCACGTGAATGAACACTCATTTATGATAGCACTCTTGGATCAACAATTAAAATTTATTAAATTTATTGCATTTTAAAGTTTTCATTCAATAATCAATTTTCTGGACCTAATTATTACTTCTTTCTCTCATTTTCTTTTCTTTTCTTTTTTTTTTTCTTTTTTTAATAATTACAAAAACAGCTCTAAACTATCGAAAATCCTTTATTCCTAGAATAAATATATTCCTAACGTCCCTTGTTGATATTTCTAATGTAGTGTACCGAATGTGGATGTAAGAAAGAGAAAAAAGGGATTTTCTATCCCTTCCATAAATAAACCTATCTTTTTTCATCCTTGTCAGCAGCCGGTGGCATCATTTCAAAGCTATGCGCATGTGCTGTGGATGCAGACGATATCCTCCTGTCCAATAGTATTCTTCTCCCAAGGCTCTTTAATTGCACGTTAAGTTTAAAGTGAACTTGGGATGCGGGATTTTTCCACAAAACGATACCTATTTATAATAAATAAACTCCTATTTCTAAGATTTCAAGACATTTTTGGGTTTATAGGAATGATGAATTTTCATATTAATGCTACCTATCTCCTGAAAAAATTAATATATATATATATATATATATATATATATATATATATATATATATATATATATATATATATATATATATATATATATATATATATATATATATACATATATATATATATATATATATATATATATATATATATATATATATATACATATATATATATATATATAATACCATTAAAAGTAGACAAGATTCACCAACGGATTTTATCAATAAAACAATAAACCAAAACGAAGAATTAAATTGAATTATAGTAAACAATATTAACCATTTGAAATTAACCATTGAATTTAATAACTTATAGCATACATTTCATATATATTCAGTTCTCAAAATATTTCTAGCATATAAATTTAATTTTATTTAAATTGTTAAAATCATACAATTCATCACTGAAATTTTTAAGTATAAATTGTTAAATTCAGCATACATTTTTTTAAATATTTTGTTGTTTGAAAAAAGAAAGATACGTCCTTTTTGAAGGACACAAAGAAAAAAGGGAATTAAAAAAAATTAATTTCTTGGGAAGATTAAAAAAAAGAATGCATGTATCTGTAGTATTAGCATTGGCGGAGGGAATTTGAGATCTCAATAAATAATACCCTTTATATTGCATTTGATTATTACAAAAGTTTTATTATTTTTTTAATCTCCGTTTACCGGACAAATAAAATCATTAATGTACTTCAAAAACTCAAAATAGACTGATGTAAAAATGCAAAACTTTATTTGTGAGATTTTGAAGCTGCGTAAAATTAGTTAAAAAGTTGATTGGATTTAAATCGCGCTCAAATTCTTTTAAAATTAAGCTAGATAATTTATCAGCGTAAAATGTAAATCGACCACTGATTTTTATTTACTCTCAATTTTAATCGAAAAGGTTTTAATTTTCCTCATTTTCAAATTTCGTCGTCTCGTTTGTAATTAAAATAATGCATGATTCTATAATGCTATGGAATGTGAAAATGGTTATTTAAATTTATAACTTATTGTAATTGAATATATATAATTAAAACTCTCGACTTTTTTTGTTTGTTTTGTTTTTTATTTATTTATTTTATTTTTATTTATTTATTTATTTATTTGTTTATAAAGATTTTTATTAAATTACATATATTTTTAAACATTGCATATTTGACTTGCAGAATTTTTTAAATGATTTTAACGTGTTTAATTAAAACTAATGTATGTTATTCAAGGTTTATTATTAGTATTATTATGATTATTATTTGCTGAGAGGAGAAAGTAGTCGGTCAAAATTAATAGTCATACACAAATTCTTTTAAATAAACAAGTTTTCACATTTTCTATTTCTTTTAGTGATACCAACTTTTTAAAATATAACTTTGAAATATTATACATTTCAAATTAAATTGAAATTGCTATTTATTTTAGTGAAAGAAAATAACTGAACTGCGATTTTTTAAGTAGCTGTTTTATCAAAGCTTCAATAAATTTAAATTTTGGAATTGCTATGAAGTTTAACCGACCAATTTATTTTACATTTGTCTTTATTTAAACAATTCGAAATTTAAACAACTGTGATAAAAAAGAGAGAGAGAGAGGGGGGGGGGCTTTAAATAATAATAACAAAGTCTTGCTGATTTTTTAAAATAATAAAGAACTGTAACAAAACTTTCTCTTTATTTTTTTTATGAATTTAATATTATTGTTCCTTTATTTGTCAGTAAAGATTCTGGCTTGATAATCGCGAACTTAATTTGTGCATAATTTTATGGGCACAGTTTGCTCTGCGAATGGGAGGACTTTATTAGAATCCTTCACGGGTACTCTAAAATTCTACTAAAACCGATTCTACTCAACCCGAAACTGAAATCCGACCTAATTTCAACAAAATAATCTTCATCAAGTCGGAACTCAACAAGAACCCAGCACCGGCCCAAACGGGACAAAACAATTTCGTCAACTCAATAACCCAGATCGAATGAAAAAAAAAAAAAAGAAAGAAAGAAAGAAAGAAAGAAATGAAAAAAAAATAAAATAAATAACTCCGTCTAGTCAGATCTCGACCTGAACCCGATCCGACCCAAAAATAAAGTGAAACAAAATTAATTCATAAATTTTCAGTTTAATGGAAATGTAGTTTACAATATACATTTAAATAAACATACGTATATACTCATGAACATTCAAATATATGGTTTTTATTCAAATGAAAACTATTCAAAACACGAACCCGAGCCAAAAGAATAAAAACTCAACCCGAAATTGGTCCATATCCGAAACGTTTAGAGTCAACCTATTCCGCACTCGACCCGAACGGCCAGTCGGTTCGGAATCCAGTAAAATTGAGTTACCCGACCCGATTCAGAACTCTAGACCATATTATGTGTTCTGAGCCTCGACCAAAACTATTCAATTTTTGTAGCTCTTTACAAATTAACGTGTACTTATACCTAAGATTCTATTTTGCACAGTCATAAACCATTTCTCGATTACGAAATAGGATCTTTTGATACCCATATTTTATTCTTGTGGAACCTACAACAAAATTTTCTAGAAGTACTTTAATTTTAGTTAAAATGCAATAGTAAATTAGGATAATTAAGATATTTCTGTGAAAACTGACTTATATTTATTAATAATGATAACAGAAATTATAAAAATAATTTCATTTACGTCTTTCCTTTATGATTCTCGTTATGCATATTTTCTAATACAAAGGTTAAAAGAAAAATAAAATACGATCGAGTTTTTGATAATCTGATGGCCATGAGTAATTTACAGGTCCCTCTGCCTACTTATAAAATTGTGCCTGCTGATGAAGATTCAATTGCTAGTGAATTTTAACCAAATAACAATCGATGTTTTTATTTTATTGTAAAATGTTAAAATACGATAATTTTACAACACATAGTTTTTTCGTCTATCACTGAAAAGATACTTTGTGGGAAAAAATAACTTTATGACATTTTGAGAGTGCTTATCGCTTTCTTTTGCGTATTTTTGTCGTTGAAAGTAGATAAAATATATATATCAGTTTTTCTTATCTTTTACACTTTATAAAAGCAGTACACTTCCTTTGATTGAATCTGAAAATCAGGTCTGAATATTTAAAAGTACAAGCCAAAATATGCATTTTTCTAATACATATATTTTTTAATTCCTAAATTAAATTTTCCTATCTATATTCTAATATATATATGTATATATATATATACACACACACACAATTCAAATTCCCTACAAATGAAGCAAAAAGATGAGGGGCTGTATCCATATATACATTGATTACTATCAATATAGCACCAGCGATACCTCAAAAACAAACGACCATAGTTTAATATTACGTAATATTAGTTCATTAATATATCAGTATTGTTTTAATAGAAAGTAAATAAAGTGGGAAATTCTGATAGAATATCATTCAGCAAAAGAAATGGGAAAATATTCCCTCTTATCCTTTCCTGCCTTCTTTTTCTCCCCCCTCCCCTCTAGTTCGGTACGTACTCTATTTTAATAATGTACGAGTAATACATGGTTCTATCTCACACACATACATCATATTTTAGCAATAAAGCAATGCTACATCGTTAAACATTAGGAAATGAAATTATTCCATTTCCCCTTATATCCCTAAATATCACACACATACATTTTTCCTTAATGAACTAATATTATATTATATATATATAATACCATTAAAAGTAGACAAGATTCACCAATGGATTTTATCAATAAAACAATAAACCAAAACGAAGAATTAGAATTGAATTGAATTATAATAAAATAAAAAAAATAGTGTAACGAGTAAATCTGAAAAAATAAATAAATAAAATGAATGCAAATAGAATTTGTAGCTCCAAAAGCAGAATCATCAGGCCCCAAATGCTCTGGAACTACAAATGAAGTGTGCGGTTTCATCCACGTATTAGCCATGAAATAGCAAAATAATACGTATTTGGGGCTACCAACGCACAAAAACCAAATTATTAAACAAGGAACAAAGATATTTTACAAAAAGGAGTTGAAAGTAAGTAAAAATAATAGTTATCCATAACAAACAAAAAAGATAAAGCTGAATGGAAATATAATTGAACCAGAGAAAATAATTAATAATCGATATTAACATAAAATTAAATTAATAAAATAATTAAAATTTGAATTAAGAGATAACATTCATATTAACATATAACTTAAAATACCATTTTGTTACTTTAATCAGTAACATTTATTGTGACTTTACATGGTAAAAACTCATTATCTTAATATAGGATAATTATATATATATATATATATATATATATATATATATATATATATATATATATAACTATGAAACAAAAGATATCTTTCATTTATGTGTGTATATATAAATGTGTGTGAATTGTATTCGCTGTGGATGTCGATTTGTAGTATCATATAATGGTTATATATATATATATATTATATATATGTGTATTTATATATATATATACATACATATTTGCATATCGGTTTACCTTTCTAACTGTCTATCATATACACACATGTACACTTTTTTTTCCTTAATGAATCAATCATAAATCTGTTAAACTCCATTAATGACATTTCAAACATTGCTGTTAACTCTCAGGTGAAATGTTTTGTAAATACTCAGATGGCGACTGCAATCTTTAATGATTCTCAATATGATTTATTGAGTAACATGTGTGTTTGATTGTTTGATAAAGGGTAAATGTCGCTGTAAGAACAAAGATTTGAGTTCAAAAATTGCGAAATATTAATAATGTGTAGCTGTTCTTTTAATATATTGCGCTTAGTAACGACTCATATAAGCAAGATACAGATATTATTAACTTAAAACTTTCTTAAAAGAAAAAGAGTAATGAAACTTATTTTTAAATGCAGTTAAATAATGAAAAAATGTGCTTCGAAAATTGTAAAAATTGAAAAATGTTTTTAGAGTTCAAAAGAAAATGACCTTAAAATATCTTCAAATGTTACTTTTTAATTATATGAGTAAATAATAATCATAAAATTTTTTTTTCATTATTACTATCTTAACAAATTTCTTTACATACTCTTGATAAGTATGAATGGCATTAGATATTTGTATTTTCGAGTATTGGTATAATATTGATACAGTAATTGTTGGTTTACTTTGCCGGTTACGAGTAACACACATATATGTACATATACATAGAATATTTACTTAATAGTAAATCAATATACTAGAGCCAATATTGCATCTGTCAAAACATTTTCCAAAAAAATACCAATATTTGTTAAATACTGTCTTCACATTGAAAATACTTAAAAAAATCGTCATTATTACTGAAATTTCGGTTTTTGTGTTAGAAACATTGGCAGTAGAACTACCCAATTTTTTTTCTGTCTTAACAAAATGTAAAATTTTAATATTAAATAATAACCACGCTTATCATGCCAACATAAACAATATTGAATTTATAATATTATTTTACTGGTCTGTTTATCTGCACTACAATATTTTATATGTAACTGTTGTAGAGAGAAATAACTTTTCACACTTTTATCAATGCAAAGCTGTACAATAAATGATTCCAAGATAGACACCTAAAAATTAAAATACTTACGTCTTAAAAGTAAGACTTTGCATTTAATATAACAACTTTGTTATTTAATTCGGATACAAATTAATTTTGTGTACAAATTAACAAATTAATTTTGTATAGAAATTAACAAATCAACTTTGTAATTTAATTCAGATCTTAATTTACTACAGATAATTTAACTCAAATAATTTTAGCTTTTATCTAATTAGGATTTTATTGTATGTTTCACATTTTTAGAAAATTCATGCTACTCTGTAAAAAAAGATAGATATTTCTTAATTTACGAAAATGTACTGTAATCACGAACGAAAATATACAATAACCTCTTCAGAGTTATACTAAATCCCGAAAAGCGTTCCTCTATCTTTAGGAATCTCAAAAATTGAATTATTTTTGAAATTTTAAGAAGAAAAACTGCAAAAATAAATTTTTATTTGCTGCCCGTAGTTTTTGAAAACGTTTCCGAATAACGTTTACAGTGCATTAACCAGTTCTCTCGCTCAGAAAACCGGCTTTTTTTAGATGCTATGACGTCTCAAGCCAGTATTGTCATGTTTAACCGAAAAACATATAGAGTTAACAACATTAACATTAAAACATTAATACTAACTTTTTTTTAACAATTGCATGCACTATTTAGGTTTCGCAGCTGCAAAAGTTTAGTTGGAGTCTGATACCATTCAAAAAATCGATTTTCTGGGTAAAGAGAGCTGATTCATGCATTGTAAAAGCTACTCGAAAACGTTCCCGAAATTATAGGCAGATAATATTTTATATATATGTAAATTTTTTTATTGGAAAATAAACTGGTTTTTTTTTTTTTTTTTTTTTTTTTTTTTTATTTTTAAAGATAAAGGAAAGTTTTTCGGAATATCGGGTGACATGGGAATGGTTATCGAATACTTTTCATGACTATAGTAAATGTTCATAGTTTACGAAACTATGAAAAAAAAACATAAAGTGTAAAAAAAAAGTAAAATTTTCATAGTTTTTTTATAGTGTGTTATCGTAGCGATCTTTAAATAAATCTTCACAACATTGTTACATTTCTAAATAATCACAGTAACATTAATTTGAAATTTGAGAATTTCATTAAATAGAATAATTTTATAAAATTAATAATACCTTGCTTGTAAAGCTTTCTTACTTCAATATCTTTTTTTTTTTTTTTTTTTTTTTTTCGAAGATTAAGTTTAAAATAATTCTTAATATAATTTTACGGATTTTGCAATCAAAGATCTGTGAATGTGAATGTCAATTTAGCATGTTGCGGATTTATTTCACCAGATATGAATGTAAATAAATAAATATGTATATTATATGTATGTGTTTAATGCATAGTTTTTTTTTTTGGGGGGGGGGAGGGGCAAAATATCTACATATTTACCAGGTGTATTTTAGTTTTTGAAACGTTTATATAGTTAATGAAGTCAAAGAAATATGAAATTTAACGATAAACATATATAATTTTTTAAAGTAGTTTTTAAATTAATCACATGTTTGTTGGTCAGTGAAAAACATTCCATGCCAAACTGTGACTTTCTTTCACAATTTTAACAATAATGAATTTTGACATAGTTTGCATTGCTTTGTATGGAATATACTGGCATCATGGTTATCTTAACATAAATTGATAAAATCTCATCTGCTAAGATTGCATGTATGCAATATAGTATATAGAATACCTAATATGAAGTAAAAATTAACATATTAGAACGGTAAAGTGATCAAAAGTAAAAATTTAAAAATGGCATATCCGCTTTTTTTTTTTTTTTTTTTTTTTTTTTTTTTTTTTTTTTTTTCCAGGAACAATTAAAGTAAATCCTTTAATAAATTCAGTCAAAATAAGAAAAAGAAACTACTGATCCAGAAATGAAACACAGATGTAAGACAATGATAAAAATGTAAGAAAACAAAGCGACAGGTGGGTGGCTAATCGTCAGTCGGCAGGACACCAACATGACATGTCGTAAAAAATGCATTGTTTCATATAACGGACTAGAAAATTTGCTAAAATAAGTCTATCACTGCCGATATAATACATTGGAATAATGAAAAACAAGAAAACCAGAGAAATGTAAAAAATCTGTATTTACATACCAATAATCCATCTGGAGGCAAACTAATTAAACAAGAACTTAAACTTCTTAATAAAGCATTTATCAAACTTTCTGTTAGCATGAGGAACTCATAAATATTAAAAATGAAGCGTACTCGTGCGTGACCTCCCCCCCCCCCCCTTCTAACAATAGCAGTTAACCAATTAAAATTAAGATGAACTATCTAATAGTAAACAGATGATGTAATAAGCAAACATATTGTCAATAGAGATCACGCGGAAATTAATGTGAGTAACATAAGAGTTATTTAATATATATATATATATAAGAATTGAAGTTTATATATATTGAAAATTTTCACAATTTATAAATTATATACACATATTAATTTTTTCCGGTATTTGGGTTTTTGTTCTTTGGTTTTTATAAAAGCATGAAAACGATATTTTATGTATACATATAAACATACACACATCCATTTACTCATATATATACAAGTTGCACTTTTAGCATGCGTATGCATAATGTGTGAATGTATGAAAGGAGATAAAGTGAAAAATACATTTCAAATAATTATTTTGTTATCCCTTTTTTTTTTTTTTTCTTTGAGGATTAGTTTAATTAATTCTTATAATAATTAGATTTTCTGACAGAGATTCGTTATCCACTCACCAAAAAGGAAAAAAAAATCATATTTTTTTGTGCTCTTCTTTAACAAGTAGATTATACAGATTAATTTTTAACCAAACAACGAGATTAATTTCAAACGGAAACTATTACTTAAGTCTTTATTAAATATAAAAATTTGATGCTGAATGATGTAACTTAAAAAAATGCGCCTTGTTCAATTTTTGTTTCCCTTTTGAGCTTTGTTTCTCTCCTTTGTTTCCCTTTTTCTTTACTTTTTTTTTCTTTTTTTTTTTTCAATTCTCTTTTACTAAAAAATAATTTTTTAATGATGTTAAAATAAGTAACTGAGAAATTGCTCCTTTCTTTTAATTATAAATATTCCAAAAATGCAGGACATTTGCGAACTGTCTTTTACGAAATAGGGGAGTACTCTGTATTTATAAAAAAGGAATTGATTTTTATATGGGAAAAGATTTGTATAAAAATACAGGTGCTTCACTGAAAATTGATCTGGGTTTTCGTTAACAACTTTCACAATAACGAATGTATTATTACGGCATTTCCCTCTGAAGAACTTTCGTTTGTGTGAAATGTGCATCATAAAATATTTTAGAAATGACCTCATCCTTGTCCATACGATACTTAAATAGCCGTTTTAAGATTTATAATCTAGCTAATTGCACACAGACTTAATTGTAGTGCACTTTTCGTAATGTCATCATGTCATATGCATATAGAAAAACATGCTTTTATGAGTACTAATCTATCTTTTATTTAAAAAAAAAAAAAAAAAGTTTACGATCACATTGTTTACAAAGAGGCAAAACTTTCTCATTATCTTCATTGTAACATTTTTAAAGAAAAATCGAAACTATTATTACATTTTGTGACATTTACTATTACTACATCATTACATTAACAATAATCTTCATTTTGTGTACATTATGTCTGTCTATTATGTGTAGCTTATTTTCACTTATAAATATTTTTATAGTAATAATTTAGAATGTGCGTCAATATTAAAAGAAAAATAAATAAATAAAAGGGAAATTTCCTGCTTTTGAAAACTTTGCAAATACTGTTTCCCGAAGAACTATTGTTAAAAATTTCTGCATTTCCATGCAGGAGTTTTATTTTTATGAAAAAAAATAATAAAAAATAATATATATATATATATAATTCTTTATTGTAAAATGAAAAGTTCATGTCCTTTGTGAACTGTATTAAAAATAAATCATCCGCGTTGTTATTATTATTAATATTTTGAATTAGAAAACTTCAAAAGTTTAAGTGCAAATTTAAAGTTGAACTTAAAATTATAATTTACTATGTATATATATATATATATATATATATATATATATATATATATATATATATATATATATATATATATATATATATATATATATATATATATATATATATATATATATATATATTTCTAAGCTATGTGACAATTGTTTTATTCAAAAAGGCTTCAAAGTTTAAACTATGCAATAGTTTCAAATATATCGATTATTAATTGTATTATTATTCTGTATGTGCTATGACTTCTAACTAAATTACTTTTTTTCATCAAACTTTTTATGCGACTGGTAATAGAATGTGCTGTTTTGTGCGAAGGAAACAGTTGTAAAATAACTTTTAATATCATTTGAAGTATGCTATTCCTCTTCTTAAATCTGAACTCGTAGTGTAAATGTGATAGACATTGTGTAATGGCAAATACGACAAAAAGAATTTTTATTCACTTGACAAAACTGTGTGGATGCTGACAAACCATGCTGGTTTATGTTGAAGTACATTATTTCATTCATTTTAAATATTCCTAACTAAATATGAATATTATTTAAATATTGACTTTGCACAGAAAATATTTTTAATGAAGTGCTACTATTGCCGAAATATTCGTTTTTATTGCAAATATTTGTAATGAAGCCTCAATAATGCAGAATTGTTGGCTTTAGATTGAAAATATTAGTGTCGAAATATCGAGGTAATCCTTGTCATTATTAGCGTAGTATTGGCAAAATATTAACTCCCCAATATTCGGTCAACATTGTATGATGCAATGCTATGTCAGTTTATTGTGACATATTTTATTTTATAGTCAGATTTTCAGCATGCACTGATTATAATCAATGTTTCGAATTTTTAATATGATAAGATTAAAACCTAAAAGATATATTTGCCTAAATATGTATTTTTACATTCAGATCTGTTCTGAGATATGAATAACGCATAATTTTCTGTGACAGCATAGATAGAAGGACCCCGAATGAATACCAACTCTGAGCCTCTATTTGCAGGGACCGACTTACAAATTTAGGGGCCCTGGGCACAGATGCTTATGGGGACCCCCTATCACCGATGCATTCAGTGACCTTGACCATATATATTATTGAAAGCCATACTTATTAAGTCCGTTATTGATTTTAATATATATTTTTTAAATATCCATTAAAAAAATTAAATTTGATAATTATTAATTTGTTTTTTTAATGATTATTTCATTATTATTAAATTTAATTAAATAGATTTTTTTAAATAAATTCTGTATTTGAGGTTTCTGTTTTCTATGTTATTTCATATGTATGGAATGATAAAGCATGCAACAAATGGTAAATTTTCTACAGTATTATAATATTTTAAATATCAACTATTAATCAAATAATATTTTCTTTCAAATATAAACATTGACAGATTTTTTATAGTTAAAAATACATCTAATTTTGTACTATAAAAAAACTTCACCATTATATATGCGCCCTTGAAAATCGGGGGCCCTGGGCCTGTACCCCGAATGCCCTGTCGTAAATCAGGCACTGTCTATTTGGTTTGATGGGATCCTATCAATATTGCCAAGAATAACCAAAATATAAGCCATTGATATGATATTGGCTTAACATTGCATTGCTACTAAAGTATACAGTCAGAGTTCGATTAAAATTGTGCGGGGCCCAAGGCCCAGTATCTTTTCGGGGACCTTTCGTATTGAAACAGCTGCTGTATTTTTTTTAGAAGGGGCAAGGGAGAGGAGGATATTGTTAGATATTACGACACAGTTACTAATACTGCAATTAGTCAATTCTTTTTTTTTTTTCTTTTTTGAGAAAATAATTGAGACAACTGCAATATTAAGACTTCTTTTTTCTAAATCATTTTACTCAATTTGGGGCCCCCAGCAGCAATGGGCCCAAGGCTATGGCCTAGTTGGCCTGTGCAGTAATCAGGCCCTTTATACAGTAGATATACCACTGTTACCCAAAAGAAAAAAGGATAGATAACCTCCAAATTTTCAGCTAACTCAACAAACAAATCGAATACCTGTGGCAACAAGTGCATAAGAGAGCAGAAAAAAAAATCTCTCTGCTCAAATTGTGTCAACCCTTTTTGTTTTCTTTTCTTTTTTGGCACAAAGGGATACTTCCCTAACCTTCAAGGCCATCTCCAAATTTGGATCCTTTCCCCACACAATGGGTTAGTATTCCAACTACAGCTTCCAATCCTTCGCCAAATAAACCAGTCGCTAATGATACCCTTAGAATAGAATAAATAGAAGGACTCGTAGTGAAAATAAAACGCTAGAAATTGTTTCCCGAAATACCTTCACCAATGACAGAGCCAATGTAAGGCAGATCGGGAAAAAAAGGGATTAACTTATGCAATGTTAATTTATATCACCTTATAATCATTCTTACTTTGCAATCTGGAATTAGGGCTGCAGAGACAAAGCTTGCCAAAATTAACACATGGGACGCTGATACGAACAATTCAGCACCATCTCGTTCAGCAGGTGATATTACTTTTTTTTTTCTGTTTCATTTTTTCTCCCCCATTTTTAATACTTCGCTAATAGCAAATAGGCCGATATTGTTTGTTTTGGTTATTACCTGTCCATTATTACCCAAATTTGGCTATATTGACATGAAATTTTGTTCAAGTAGGGCGATGTTTACATTTTTGGCAATACAACATTTTTTGACAAGAAATTTCATTGCTAGTATTTTTTATTTAAAGTCAATATTTCTGCAATATGGTATTCGTAACGCAAATATTTGCAATATAATGCAATATTTCTTCCATAATGGCAATTTGCGCAAATATTTTCAGTGTAAACAAATATTTAATTAATATTGGTATGTAAAAATAAATATTCAACTATTCCAGGAATATAAAAACAAACGTTAATTAATATCCTTATTTCACTGGATTTTTTTCCCGATGAAAATGCAATATTGTCACAATGTTGAACCCCAATGCGATAAATATAAATGATATTTGTGTGCCTTTACGGTTACGCAGCTTAATTTTGTGTACAAACATTGTCATATAAAAGACATGATCAAGAAGAAAAATTTATAAAATAAAGAATACTGCTTTATTGACAGATTTCACTATCATGTCAAAATAGTTAAGTTTAATAAATACGTTATATACTCTTTTAACTCAAAATCCTTTTTTGCAGCTTCTTCATGCATTAATAATATCTGTGAATAAGGCATTTTTTAATGTTTTTAGTTATATTCTTTTATAATTTTTGTTGATTTTTTTGTTCTCTTTCCATTATTAGACTGCATATGCATTTTCCATAATCGTTTTTTCCCCTTCTTTGAAGTAGTACATAATCTATGTTTCCAAAATAAAAATTCAAAAAAAAAAAAAAAAAAAAAAAAAAAAACACCAAATTGATACATTTTGTTTGTCACGTTTTTAGATAACTGTTCATATTACATGTATCTAGTGAAAAACACATTTTGTTCAAAAATTTACTTCGCTGCTCTTGAAGTAGTTTGTATCTTTTTTTTTTTTTTTTTCATGAAACTGACATCTAAAACATATATATTAAGAATGAGTAATCTGTCATAATAGGTGTCTCCTTTGAATTTTGATAATAAAGCTTTTATAGCAAATGAAAGTAATAGCTACTGCGATAGCTTTTACTAGCGAAAGCTAATAGGAAGTTACACACATCAGAAAAACAGACAAATGTTTCTTAATCTAGAAATATATAATATAACCGTAAACAAAAATAATAGAATAATTTCTTCCAAGCTACCCACAATTTAGAAAAGTGTTGTTTATCAGCTGATACTTTAGAAACTTATATATTTTACAGGCATTTATAGAATCTTTTATAAAACTTTTAGTTTATTTCCTGTCACTCATTTTTAGAAATACTTCCAAACAGTTTTTACAGTGTGTTAATCGATTTTCACTCGGAATGTCGGTTTATCGGATGCTGTTTATTTTTAATTGAACAACAATAATTTTAGATAATAATAATAATAGATAATGATAATGATAATAATAGATAAAAAATATATATATGTTTATTTTAATGTTAATGCTGTCAATTTATGGTTTTGTCAGTAAAATATGTCTGCTGAACATTAAAATGTTTACTTGAGACTGCATAACATTCAATAAAACCGATATTCTGGATTGAGAAAACTGATTAATAAACTCTAAAATTTTCTCAGAAACGTTTCCGAAAATCAATGTCAGTAAAAGATACTTTATTTTTATAAATGATTCTTTAAATCACAATTTTATATATATTGGTTTCGGGGTTTCTAAAGATAAAGGAACGTGTTTCGGAATCGTGAGTAACTCAAAAGAGGTTACTGTATATTTTATTTTAGTGGATTAAGAAACATTTATCTTATTTTTGCATTGTATACTTTTTTTATTTTTCTGATAACTTTATATTCTATATGCAAGTGTAAACTTCCCAACCTTCCCTCATACATACTCACGCCGAAAAAATAAGTTAGTAAACGATATTGTAATTATGAATATGAATGTGTCTGTTATCATTTCTTGTTTTTATATGAATGAAGAGTTGAAAAAACGATATTCACACGTTTTGAAATAATACTTAAAATCTATCCCATTTTTTTACATAGTATCTGAAAATGCTAACGAAATTATACTTTTCATTAAATATGTTACATAGATTTATAACTATTTTCTGTGTATTATATATTTTTTTTTACATATGTACTTATATATATGCCTTGGAAAGTGAATATTTATGAACCATTGAGGCGTTTTTCATAAAGAAAAAGATATTTAAAAAAAAAAGGTAAGAAAGAAAAAAAAGAAAAACAGAATTTTTTTTTAAAAATAATAATGACAAAGAAAGATGATGCGCAGAAAGTAAAAATTAACTTGGAAAAAAAGGCAAAATTTGGACATGAAACTGTCATTTATAGCATACCAAATTTATGGCAACCATAACTTGCTGTATTGTATGAATGGTTATAAAATTTTTCAATCTCCTTTTCTACTAGTTCTTTTATTCACATTCTATATCTGTGTATAGATATCGTTACATTTGACACTTTAAAATTGGAAATATAACGTGAAAAAAAAAAAAAAATCTTGTACTTTTAACTAAAAAAAATGGACACAATGTGTTTAATATTTCTGTAGTATTTATTTTCAGGTGAATTGTATTAACTGATTTTCCATGTTTAGATGTTAAATTTGTAAAAATCGAATGTTGTTTCTTTTTTTTTTTCTTCTTTGATCGTAAAATTGAAAAAAAGTTGATCGTAATTGTGAAACTAAGACGAAATTTAGTTACATATTAAAAATAAAAACGAAAAGATTTTTTTAAGAGAATTACTTTTCCGAAGTTCTGTATCTCATATAAACAATCTTAAAAAAAATTAATTAAAGTAATCTTTGTTGTTATTTGAGCAAAACGAAAAACATTTTTATTATTTTTATATCCCCCCTTTAATTAGGTTCTAAATAATGAATAATATTTTTTATCGCATGATGTAGAAAAAAAATAAGGGCTTAATAAAATAACTAGTTCGAGTTTGAAAGAGATTAAAGTTTAAATTATTTTAATTAATGCACTTTTTTAAAGTAAAAAGATTATTTTTTTCAGATTATATATTCAGTGCATTTGTAAATAGATTCAATTTTATTCATTATATTTTATACAGATTGGATTGCGCGTGAACTAAAAATTGAAACTATTATAAGTGATGTGATTGTTTGCAACAAATGATGCCATAATTATATGTACCAGGCATTGTGCGCAAATTCTGTTCTGTGTCTCTTATGTCCACAGTTGTGTGCAAATCTTACTCCTTTGATATAAAACTTATTAAACCTTTCATAATAAAAAAAATGATCGTAATACAGTAGAGTCCAGCTATTCCGAACCTCGCTATTCCGAAAATCCGCCTATTTCGAACAGAGTTCAGAAACAATATCAATTTTTTAAACTTAAAAACAGAAAAACCTCCACCCCCTCTCTCTCTACCTCTTTATCTATTTGTGTCTGAAATCAACATTCTTTAAAATTCGCCGACATCGTAAATGACATTCAAACATGTATTTCTAAAACAAATATGGAACTTTTTAATTGATTATTTTTACACAGTTCCATTAATTAGGTCATAAATTAATAAAATACTTTTTCTTGTATGCTGTAAAACGTAAGAGTTTATTAAAATAATTCGTTCGAGCTTGAAAAAGATTAAAGTCTGAGTTATTTTAATTAATATTACATGTCACTTTGTAGTAAGAGTTATCATTAATTATACAGATTTCCATTTTTCGATTTTTTTTTTTTCTTTTTGCACGCATATTCTAATTAGAACAATTTCGATTTACAGAAAAAAAAATCTAAACATATATATTAAAATCCGATTTAATTTATGTATTCCACATATGTTCCTCGTAGAAAATGAAGCATTGCCACTAGAAACGGTGTTCAATTATTCATAAGAGTCGCAGGGTCGTACTCTTGTAACTTCGAAATTTAAATTAATTTCCAAGATTTTAATTTTTTTAATCTTTCAATTAAATTTATGCAAAAAGCTCTAATAGTGAAAATTTGGTTTATTTTACAAAAATCATAAAAGGGGAAATAAGAGATATTATATGCTATCCTCACTTGTCCCATTTTTCAGAATGTTAAGAGGCTACTCCAGTCAAGCGAAAAGATCCGTTCACTAATGCTAATCCTATGAAAGAAATTTATAAAGACATTTCGGTTGCATTTCAATAATTTAAATGATTTTTTTTTTCCATTACATATCTAAGATCGATTTGTACGAAAGCTATTTTTTTTTTAATTTGTTTACAGATATATTTTATAAAGACACTTTCATTTTCGGAACCAATTTTGATAGTGAAAACATCCTCATAAAAAAGAAAATCTGCAATGAAAATCGAAAAAAGTAAATAATGGCCTTTGTATAGATCGGTTTCAGCTTAACACTAGAACCGCGGGAAAATTCATTCAAGTTTTATAAAAAATATTTCTCACCGGAATTTTAATTTAAAACTGTTTAAATCATTTATTGGAATTATTTTTGCTTAGCTTATATTTAGCTTATTTCATAAGGAGCTCTCTGGTTCGAATCCTAATTTCTCCATAGTATACGGGTCAAAATGACCCGTTGCCGCGGTTCTAGTGTTCATAAAAAAATAAATAAAATAAAAAATATTTAAATGCAACCGAGATATCTTTATATATTTCTTCCATTGGATTAGCATTAGTGAACGGGTATTTTCGTCTGACTGAATCAGCCTCTTAAGACTTGTTTTTATATTTAACAGATAAAAATCACATTTTTTAACCTCCTCAGTCCTGAGAAAAATATTACGGTGGACACAAAAACTAATTTGATTTTTTTTTTATGAAAGGTCTCCTAAGATGTAGAAGTTTATATATCGACTCTTATGATATGCACGCATTTATTTAAAAGATCTAGAAATAATTTTAGCAATTCTGGAAGGATTTAAATTATTTTAAAGTGTACTCTATAGTGTCTCCTAAGTGACGTCAGGACTGAGGAGATTAAAAGATAGCCCAGAATTTATTTTATACAATTGAAATGAACTAGTTTATAAAACTGAATGTTTTTGTATAAGTGCGTCAAGATGACATCGTTTTCATCTCTCCGAAATTAGAATTTGGAGAATAAAAATCTTCAAAATGAGAAAAACATTTACGATATGACATCATTCAAATCATACATTTCATACAAGAAAACTGCAACGTTTTAGAATAATTGGATCAAAACCACGTAATTTAGAGGTTGTAGTTAATCTACTTTTTAAAACTGTTTCAAGATTTAAAATAAAATTAAAAGCTTAAATATTTTTAAATGTAGCATAAAAATTACACCTTCCTGCCCATCTTCCAAACCAAAATATCTCTTATTATGCAAATAAAACATCAAAGACAGCAAGTTTAATACGAAATTCATGTTCGCCAATAACATAATACTCTAGCAAATATTGTAGGTGTGAATAAAAAATAAATTCAGTATGTCTTTCACCTTCTTAATCGAACACACCTACGCCTAAAACAGTTTATAAATATCATTAGGTCACAGGTATAAATTCATCATCCTATAAAATAAATGACTTTATAAATATCTTAACCGCTATTTTATACTCGGAATATTTGGCACATATTCATAAAGGCGAATGTTTCTGCATAATATTCAGATTTGAACAAAAATTTAAATGAAAATGATCATAATTGTCTTTTTTTATAATGAGATTTTTGCCTCATTATTGCTTTTGTCTTTTGAATGGAAAGAAATGTTTTGGATGAAGGGATTATTTTCTATTCGCGTTCTAAAAAAGACAAGAAAACTTATTATGATACAATAACTACAGCACGCATCTTTTGTCAAAGGCTAATTCATTTCGTTGCCTTGGTTACCACCTTCGCTCTTTCTTTTAACACTTAAGAGCAACAAGTTGCATTATTTTGTTACTGAGATTTAGTACTATGTACTCTGGGGTATTGGAAGAATGTGTGTATTATGAAAAGGTGTCTAAAATTTGAAGGAATTTTAGAAATTTCCTCATGTGGAACATTTCCGATGTTTTAAAATCGCGCTTGATCTTTTGCCCTTAAGTAAAAGGTTCTTTCTGCTATTCATTTTAAATTGAAAGTGCGTTTTGACTGCTGGTGCATTAGAAATGTTCATCACTTTTATAAGGAAAATATAAATATTTACTTCGATTTTATCTTGCTGTCGGAAGTAACAATGTTCTCGAGTTTAATTGAAACAGTTAGTTTGTTTTATTGTTTTAAGGTGCATAGACATAATTTTATGCAAAAAAGAAAGAAGGCTGCTAATAATGTTAATTTTTATCTGAAAATTAAATATTTACTTTAAATATTTTGAGCTTTAGTTTGTTATCAGAAATAACAATACTGTCCAGTTAATTTTAAAAGTCGGTTTAGTTTTATTGTTTTAAGGATGCAACAATATTTGTGAACTTCTATTTTAAAAGGAAAACCAGCTGTTATTTTAAGTTCATTTTTCTTGTGAATTCATTTTTCTTAAATATTTACTTGATCTTTATTTTATTATTATTTTTTTTATTATTATCAGAATCAATAAAATTGTCGAGTTTAATTGAAACGGTTTATTTTATTGTTGGATGCATGCATAAAATTTTATATAAAAAAGAAAGAGAACTGCGATTAAAATTCATTTTTATCTTTAACGTAAATATTTATTTGAGCTTTATTTTGCTATCAGAAATAACAATGTTTTCCAGTTAATTAGAAAAAATCGATTTATCTTTATTGTTTTAAGCACCGAAAAATGTGCAATTCTATTAAAAAGGAAAAAAAAAAAAGAAAAAAAACTGATTTTGAAGGTTTTTTTTTTTTTTTTTTTATCACGTGATCAAAATAGCTTATATAGCCAGAAGCACCAATTTTATATCTTTCCGTTAAAAAACGAATTTTATAATGCGTCAAAACGTTTTGCGCTTATTCAGCAGAGTAGTTGAGAACAACCTTAATGTTTTATTTGTTTCTATAAATTTTACCGTTTACTATTCCACTTTTGCTTTTCCTGCAATCTCTATAATAAATTTTTTCTCAAATGAATACCCTGCAAGATGGTTTGTATGATTAAAGCCTTATCCTATGCATAATTAAAGCCATAGTTAGCCTTATCCCGTTTCTACACCAAAAATTTAACCAATTGCCGATTCATTCTCATTTTCATTATGTATCTTGAATATTGCATTTACTCCTTAATGACTTCTACAAGATTTCTCATGTAGTTAATTTATTAACTAAGGAATCTATCGTCATTTTCCTTAATTAATAAAACCGCATCAATTACAATAGAAAATATATTGTATTTTCTCATCTGTTTTGTAATTAATTTATTGATGTCTTGTTTTTTCTTTCTTTGCCATGTTACAGTAACATGCAATTTTAGAATAACAAGGTTTCTTCAAATATTAGTTATATATATATATATATATATATTGAAAGATATTTTTAAGTAAGTTGAGTGCGTGTTTGCAATATGGAATACTTGAATTGTTTTTACTAATTAAGAATCTATCTGAATATAAACTTACCGATAATATTTTATTGAATGGTACGTAGGAATTAACATCTAAGAATGATTAGCTACAGGTATGAAGAAATAAAATTTGATTGGAGTTATAACTTTTTATAACATTTCAGAGTTGAATTCAATCCAATAAATGGCAGCATTAAAAGACAACTGGATATTTAACACTAAAAGTTGTAGTAAGGAATAGCTGTAAGCTAACACTAATAATATCATTAATGGATTTAAATAATAAGTTAAATAATATGAATATTAAATATTAATTTAATTAAAATTTTTGAATACTATATTTTTATCTAATCCACACCTCAGAAATTATATTTGGTGCAAAAAATGCCCTTTTTTATAATGATCGTCTGCTTATCTGTAGTAATAATTGGCGGTGCCAATAAAGCGCCTATTTTGCTTAGTACCTGGTGATGGTTAATCCCTTCACGATGGGCGCCTTTTGCGAAATTTTTAATGTTTTGTCACCGGTTTTTAAAAACAGAAATCTGTGCCTTATTAAATCTAGAATATGCTCCGGTTAAATACGGCAAATTTTACAGTATAATTTTACCGGTGGAAATAAATAATAATTCTTAAGCCTTTTTGTGGCACGTATACGTGTCGCTCGTCCCCGAGAGGTTAATTGCTGTGAAAGATGTTCCTTGCTGCAGCCCTGGAACCAATTTGCGCTTTTGTAGCAAACCAATATTGGTTATATGAATTATATTGAATTCTAATATTGTGGCAGTAATTTATAAAGTGGAAATATTTTTAATCAACTTCTAATATTGGTTAAATTATGGCTTTACATTGGAAATATTTGCTATGAAATGGCTAAATACTTTTTCCGATATTGGTCATTATTGTCAAAGTGTAAATATGTTGGCAGTGGTTTATGTCAATAATGTCTCTATTGGTCAAGTATACTGTTTTGCTGATAGATAACTAAAATGTTATTCATAAATGTAACACATGGTAATATTCTTTTATCCTTTTTATTCATTACTTCCGCCTAATTTATTATCACATAATTATACAAATTTCCCAAAATAACAATTGAATAATTACCCCCCCCCCCTCCCCCATGTAAACAATATGATTGTCTTGTCGAAAATTTCAAATAATCTCCTGAGTCTTTCTAAAGATTTAAATTTTCCTGACCTATGTGAAACGAAGAAAAAGAGTTTATATTTTTCAAATAAATTTCTACCACGAACCTTCAAGTAACCAAAATGACAGACAACGTAACGTTTACGACGAAAAGCTATAACTTTACATTTCTAACATTTGTATAGTAAGAGTGACAAGCTATTTTCCACTTTTAAAAATACATATAAGAGACTAAGAAAAGAAGAAAAAAAATTCAAGTGACAGTTTAAAATAGAGTGATTTTTTATGTCACGAATTTTCGGAATGTACGTGACTTTGTTTTTGTTTACCTTTCAATAGCAGGAATATTTAAGTAACATTTTGCATTTTGGAAAGGTTTTTTTTTTTCTTTCTTTCTTTCGTTGAAGGAATTACTCTTATAAAGCCTTTCATCATCTGCAATTTGCATTTTTGATAGGCAAAATATCTTTAAATCACCTATTCCGATTAAATATTAATATTCAGAAGGAAAAATTGGTATTTAAATAAAAGATTTGAAGTTTCTATAAATCGAATTTATAACATACATCATGATTTAACTGGAATTGCATAGGCACTATGCATAGTAATGTAACTTTCATTATTATTATTATTATTATTATTATTATTATTATTATTATTATTATTATTATTATTTATGTAAAAATTGGAGCAGAGAATTCGAAAAAAAAAATAACAAGAGAGGGCAGGTGAGGTATAGGATAGAAAATAGCTCTATTATTAGAGAAAGCAATATTTGAAACGACAAAAACGCAAATTTTCGTGTAATTTTAGATAAACTTTAGAATATTTAGATAAAGTATTACTGTGCTGATTTTTATTCAGTGAAAATTAAACAAATCATAGAACTAACGACTTAAAACTATTATTATTATTATTATTATTATTATTATTATTATTATTATTATTATTATTATTATTTTTATTATGTTTTAAAACAGTTTTGTACACATGCAGCATTTTATAAAACAGAAAATGATATTTAAAAACTTTTAAAATACTTTGTTGAGAAAAATCCATGTTATTTAATTTATATGCGTTTTATCTCACGCATTGTAGTGATACAAAGTAATGTTATCTCTACATTACATAAAGAGATTCAATTAGTGGCTGATATTTATGGGGAATTTGTAGTGCTTTTGTTGCATTTCAGTTTTTAATTACATCACTACAGAATAAACCATTCCTATTATAAAATTATTCAAATAATTAAAGATTATTGTTAAATAAACTTATTTGAATATATTTATTTTTTGAACAAAAATTTGTTATAAATTAAAGTAGAAAATAAAAACAAATCAGCTATTATCAAGACAACTTCTCAAAATTCCGCATATGCATTCAAAATCAGCGCATGGGCAACAGTGTAGAGGGGAATGTCGTTCAGCTGAAACTTTGAAAGCAGTTAAAAAAATATACAAAAGTTTTTTTTTTTTTTTTTTTTTTTTTTTTTTTTAAGACATATAGTTTTAAAATTGACATTACTATTTCTTGACTGTGATACATGATTTGAGATCAACATGTTTTGCCGTTTCACTATCAATAAATTTAAGGCAGAACATTGTGCAAAACACCATCAGTTTATTGCTGGAGACATTCGATGACCGCATAGTTTTTCACAATGGACCTGTGGATTGGCCTCCACGGTCATGTGGTCTTACACAAATGAATTGTTTCCTCTGGGGATATGTGAAGCTGCTGATCCACGCTGATAAACCACAGACACTGGATCACCTGAAAATCAAAATTTCTGCTTTTTTTTTTTTTTTTTTTTTTTTTTTTTTTTTTTTTTTTTTTTGGTATATGGCCCCAGCTTCCCCCATAAAGTGTTCAAAAATTGGACTTCTAAATAGCGCTTCACTAGCGCAGCGGCTAGTACCAGCTAACCGCAACGCTCATTTGTCCGAAATTATTTTTAAATACTAATGGCGTAAAATTATTTATTTTAATAATAATAATAATAATAATAATAATAATAATAATAATAAAACACCCTTTATTAAACAGAAAGGTATTTTTCATTCCTCGTTCTGCTAACGAAAATCATGCGTACGCCCATGTATCAATGTCTTTTAAATCTTGGCAAAAAAGATATGCCTACTTTGCCTCGTGTTTGAAACGCTTTATAAATTTTAAATACTACTCAAGATCTGAAAGAATACTTGTTTGAAACAGGTACACAACTAGCAAAAAATGATAAATTTTTTGTGGGATATATTTTTTTTTTTTTTTTCGTCCAGTTTTGTCATCCCACTCAATATGCATTTAAAAAAAAAAAAAAAAAAAAAAAAAAAAAAAAAAAAAAGCATAGCCGAACAGTTTGCAGTCTGTCTTTTCTACCTGCAAGTACTATTTCCAGAGTCGTAAAAAGAATCTGCCAAGGGTTTTAAGGAAGCATACGAAAATTCCGCACAGCAGGAGGAATGGAGATCATCTAGATTTGTCTCCGAGATTTTCTATTCGAACACGTTTGGACAGATTGCCAAAAAAACCCTGCTTTACCTTACAAGAAGAGATGAAAGCAGGTGGATTATTTTACGAGAAGTAGTGTTTAGATGACGTTACTTTTTTTTTGCCCCTTCGTCTGAGTAAGTTTTAGTATTTTGGGGCCTTGATATTACCCTCCCTCCCCCACCTTGTAAATGTGCTTTTCTCGCAATTTATTCAATGTTATTTCTTTAAATTGGATTTTTCTTTGTTATATCCAACTCCATAAATATATATGTAAAATTGTTTTTAAAAAACGAAAGTTTAAAAAAAAAAAAGTACATAAATTTGTGCGATCGCTGTAGAAAAAAAAATATTTTATTGGAATAATTGGAGAGCTACAAATTTTCACGTTTATATATTTTATTGAAAATAGTGAGGTCTGCCAATTCAAATTCAAAAAATTAGTATGGGGTCGTCCACAAATGACGTCACGCTTGAAGGGGGCAGGGGAGGGGGGTTGTGAAATTGTGACAGGGAGTGGGAGTGGGTAATAAGAAATGTGACACCACACATTTTGGTTAAAATAAAAGCATTAAAAATCAGCAGATTAAATTTTGAAGTTATTTTGAATTTAAATTGTTTTGTGTTTGTAAAGTAACGATAAGATTTAAAGCGAGAAAGTATATTAAATTCCATTTCAAATTCCAAAATACTAATGTTTTTAAGTGCTCTTTCTTATTAACATTTTATTACTATTATATATTAATTATGTTTTTGTTGTAACTTTAATTTTATTTCATACAAAACAAGTATGCGAATCACTTTTATTTTTAAGCTCACACATGCCATTAAAACACATAGTTAAAGTTTAAAAATAAAATTTGAAATATGATTTCTAATGTAGTGCTTTGTTTCTCAATTGCAAGTATATGTTTATGTAATCTAACGTGACATATGATAAGAGTGGAGGAGAGGGTATGGTGAAGTGTGACACCTTGTGACAAAGGAGGGGAGGGGTTTAAAAAAATATATTTTAAATTGTGCCGTCATTTATGAACAGTCTTTATGCGTGCTAATACTTGAATATTAATGAAAGACTTCAGTACTACCAACTTTGATTGTCATCCTAAAATTTCATTCAATCAATATCTTTGTTATTCCCGAGTTGTCTGGATGCAAAGTGCCCGTCACTTCACGAGAAGCCGATGTACAATAGGACTACTAAAAATTGAAAATTGCTGGAAAATTGTTACCACAGCGCCCCTTTTTTCAATTTTCAACTGGGGCCTGAAGACATTAGTCTAAACTTTATGTAGCAAGTTTGGCTCATTTCTATGCATAACTTCTTACACTTTCTGATGAAACAGCAATAAAATGGCAAATATCGTTATTAGAGCGTGCTCTTTCGGTTGAATATCCCAAAATTTAACTGAGACGAGCTGGCTGTAGCCAAGAGTATATATATGAAATTTGATTTAGTTTTACGCGTTACATCATACATGCACATTTAGATGATACAAAGAAAACACACGGACATACAGATATTTCATATAAAAATGTTTTACGGGATATCTGACATTTAAAATGTGTAAATTGCTCGAAAACCGGGAGTAAAAAAAAATTCGATTAACAACCTAACTGATCAATATTTTTCAAAAAACTTTCAAATAATGTCTAAAAAAAAAACAGACGGTATACGCTATAAGCAGAGGATAAGCAGAGGCCTAAATTGTACATACTATAGCTTTCTTGAGAAACAGAGGGTATAATGTGCTCCTAGAAAAAATCCAGAAGGTATATGACATATGCCCGCGTATACCCTTCACTTCACCCCTGGTTACCATGTTAGCATAGATCCCCCCCCCCCCAAATATCTTAATATTCTTATTAATTATCAATGAAACAAATAGAATCTTCCAATGAAATTTTCGGCCGTCCCCAAAACAGTTCTGTTCGCGTTATAATTGTCATATAGTTTCTTCGTTTATATTTAAAAGTAATTTAGAACCCTCCAAAATTTTGTTGCGCCTAATTCCCTTTCGTGAGACGACCAGCACTGATTTGTAAATATAAAGAGAAATAATAAATGAGATGGGTTCAACTAGTTGAATATATTAAAATATCCCTCATTGGCTTTATTTGAAAAAAAAAAGTCTGATGTTCAAATTTTCAACAGTTAGAAAACAAATTTACGTCAGAACACTTTATCATCGTTCATAGAAGTGGGTGGCCATACATCAGGCGAAAATAGTTCTATTTTTATATCAAGTGCAACATAATTTCTAATCACCTCAGTGGCAACAGGGTGCGATTTCAGCATACAAGCAAAACAATAGCTTTCAAGAAAAAAGGTAGTTGCAATAAAAAAGAAACTTCGTAAGTGGCTACTCAAACGTCTTTCGGGTACTCGAGATGTAATTTATTGTTCGATAAGTCCAAGTTGCTTTATGATGAGTGAAGCAATTCATCTTGGGAGAGGTATGATGATTTCTTGCCGCAAATTCTCGATAGTAAAAGTAAAGCAATTGATGGTTGTAAGATTAAGAAAAAGTTCTCGCATATGAACCCGGTTCGTATATTTTTAAATCGTAGTTTGTTTTGCAAATGTTTGTAGAACTCATGTACTATACGAACTTCCATAAATTTTACGTCTAAATATTATTTGGCGAAACATTATAACCATGTTAAAAATATTGTTTAGAAACTTTTTGTAACTTTATACTTTTTCATTGTGCGTGTAACATACCTAAGAAAATATATCAGCTTATATTTTATAATACAAAAAGAAGTACAAAAATTAACTTTTACAATTTTTAATATATTTACACATTTTTATTATTATTATTATTATTATTCGCATTATAATTTTATTATAATATGACGAATTTTTTTTCTGTAAAACTATGAATATATCAGACGCAAAACTCATTCCTAATTATATTTAACATATCTATGTAATTATATATATATATATATATATATATATATATATATATATATATATATATATATATATATATATACATATTTCAATATTTTTAGATGATTTTTTTTTTCCTTGCATTGGACAGCTGAAATTGATTTTAATATTTTCAATTTTAATTGCAGATTTTTTTTTTTTTTTTTTTTTTTTTTTTTTTTTTTTGCGAGGATGCTTTAATTTTTGAAAAAAGATCCCGAAAATGAAAGTATTCTTATTAAAAATACCTGTAAACAAAATCAAAAAAGTAAAAGACGGGCTTTGTATACATTGATAAAAGCTATCCAATGAAAAATAAATTATTGAAATTCAAACGAGATATCTTTGTAAATTTCTTCATAGGATTAGCATTAGCGAACAGGTCTTTTTGCTGAGGTAGCCTCTCAAAAGTGCATTATTTTTTAATCCGGGTGCACACTTCCGATTTATGACTCAGTTGTCAGGTGTCCGAATGTACGTGGGGAATCAGGATTTACAGG
This sequence comes from Maratus speculifer, assembly GCA_964019185.1. NCBI lineage: Eukaryota > Metazoa > Arthropoda > Arachnida > Araneae > Salticidae > Maratus > Maratus speculifer. The sequence goes on from OZ025298.1 coordinate 253,862,378, forward strand.
CCTACTAAAAATCTCGTTTTTTCATAATACATGATTTTAATATTGCGGTTAAATATTCGTTCAGCATTGTTCAAAAGTCAAAAAGCATTTCGAAAAATGAGATTTCTATGCAATTAAAACTCTTAAGGTTAAAAATAATACTGAGCTCACTTTTTTCAAGACATTTCACTTTCTTTCTGCATTTGCATTCTGAATTTTATAATACCGTTTGCTTTGTTGTGCCTGAATGCTTTTTTTCCCCTTTGATTTCAAAAATTCACGGAAAGGGGAAAAAAGGTAAATCATATACAAAAACGTCTGAAAAGAACATAGTGTTTCTAAAATATTCTATTTTCCTATTTCAATTCTTTGATATTTAATTTGAAAAGGAAGATTTTGGCAAGATTTTATTTGAAACCCCTTTAATTTTATATTCATTCGTTCCATGTTTACATGATAATGTTGAATTTGTAACTAGTTTCAGTTTTCTCCTTATGTGAAAACAAAAACAAACAAACAAAAAAAGAGATACTAATACGAAATCGCGAATTTACAATTCTTTATTACGTATTGATCTTTTCGTTTTCAACGCATATGTCATTCATGCATTTTCGTAACACTATTTAAATGAAATTTTTTGTCAAAGCAAAATAATGATTATATTATACTCGTGAGTGTAAATAAATTCTCCTGCATTCTTCATTATTTATTATCTTTTCTTATTCCACGTAAAAGTTTTGTTTTCTAAAATGTAATATTAATCCTTCATTTTTGTATTGGGATTTCCGGATTTCAGAACATGTTTACATTTAAAATTATATATATATATATATATGTATATATATATATATGTATATATATATATATATATATGTCCAGACTTTTCTTATAGGGTCCTGTTTTTGTGAAATTGTGAATTTTTTTTCCTTATATTTGTGAAAATTCTAGTCAAAATTTTGTGAATTTTAAATTATCGATATCTTCAGGTTCTATTTTTCATATATAAAAAGCTAAGTAATATGCTTTTTTGGTAAGTTCAACTGCTTATTTACAAGCCAGATTTGATTAGTAAAGGATTAAATTTGTGAAAAGTTCCATTTGAAGGTGTAAAAATTCTGTGAAAGGTCTTTTTAAGAGACAAATAATTTTGTGAAGGGTCCTGTTTTAGGATAAAATGTTTTGTGAAGGGTCCTGTTTTGGGAATAAAAAATTTTGTGAAGGGTCCTGTTTAAAGATAAATTATTTTGTGAAGGGTCCTGTTTAAAGATAAATTATTTTGTGAAGGGTCCTTTAAAGGACCTAAAATATTCCTAAACACATCCCTGTATATATATGTGTGTGTGTGTGTGTGTGTATACATTTAGATTAACCACTAACACTGCCGAAAAGGATTTTTATATGAAAAATATCAATTATGTATTCAAACAATGTTTTGAAAACTTTTAAAAACGAAACGATAGCCGAATCCCAGAGCTTAACCAAAAAAATCGTCAAAGTTTTCGTTTCTTACAGAAGTTTTTTTTTATTCTAGTGACTTCAGCGGTTTCACATGACTTAACAAACATTTACACGTAATCACAAATTTAAAAACAACAAGAATATTTCAATAAAATTATGCTTTCATAATAAAAGTAAAAAAAAAAAAGAAAAGAAAAAGAGAGATGTATATATTAATTTTTCTTCCAAGAAATTGGTTTCTGAATTCTGATGTCAGTTAAATGTTACATCATTTTACGAAAAAAAAATTTCTGTCCCTGAAAGAGTTAAGCAAATAGTATGTTTGTTAAACTTGTGCTTTATTTAAAGCCGTATCGGCAAAAGTAACTTATGTCATATATATATATATATATATATATATATATATATATATATATATATATATATATATATATATATATATATATATATATATATATATATATATATATATATATATATATATATATATATATATATATATATATATATATAGATGTATTTGAAACTAGAAATTCTGATTTACTTAATAAATTAACATATTTTTATGTGTTACATGTGTAATTTTGTCTCTTGAAGATGAAATCTAAGTTGTTTCTCTCTATTTCACAATAATCTTTCTTTTGTGAAAAAATTTTGTGAAGGGTCCTGTTTAAAGATAAATTATTTTGTGAAGGGTCCTTTAAAGGACCTAAAATATTCCTAAACACATCCCTGTATATATATATGTGTGTGTGTGTATACATTTAGATTAACCACTAACACTGCCGAAAAGGATTTTTATATGAAAAATATCAATTATGTATTCAAACAATGTTTTGAAAACTTTTAAAAACGAAACGATAGCCGAATCCCAGCTTAACCAAAAAAATCGTCAAAGTTTTCGTTTCTTACAGAAGTTTTTTTGATTCTAGTGACTTCAGCGGTTTCACATGACTTAACAAACATTTACACGTAATCCCAAATTTAAAAACAACAAGAATATTTCAATAAAATTATGCTTTCATAATAAAAGTAAAAAAAAAAGAAAAAAAAAAAGAGAGATGTATATATTAATTTTTCTTCCAAGAAATTGGTTTCTGAATTCTGATGTCAGTTAAATGTTACATCATTTTACGAAAAAAAAAAAAATTTCTGTCCCTGAAAGGGTTAAGCAAATAGTATGTTTGTTAAACTTGTGCTTTATTTAAAGCCGGATCGGCAAAAATAACTTATGTCATATATATAATATATATATATATATATATAGATGTATTTGAAACTAGAAATTCTGATTGACTTAATAAATTAACATATTTTTATGTGTTACGTGTGTAATTTTGTCTCTTGAAGATGAAATCTAAGTTGTTTCTCTCTATTTCACAATAATCTTTCTTTTGTGGATAGCAGTTTTTTTAATAAATTTTCTAAAGAAATATTAGTTAATTACTTATGTAACTTTCTATATATTACATTAAAATATATGGTTATTGGAAAATACATTTTTGTGAAGGAAACTTTCCATGGAAGACATTTGCACAAATCTCGAAAAATCGCAACTTAATATTGTTTATAATTGGACTCCAATATTGCATTCATAAGCAAACAAACGAGAAAAAAAATCAATGACTTACTCATATTGCTTAAATATATATATTTTTTAACTTGCATGGGACTATTTACAACGCCAGACCAGTGTTAAAGAAATACTGGTAGAATGTAACTCACGTCTTTATGAATATGTATTTGAACCTAGAATATATTATACTATCGAATACAGTATTGGCAGAAAGTAAATGCTTCAATATTAAAGAAGCAGTAGGAAAGTTATGGTAAACTCTGAAATTTTGAAAAATTCTATTAAGATTCCGTAAACATTTGTGTTATATTGTGAAACGTTTCTGAAACTTTTCCAAGTGTATGGACATTGTGACAGAAAAGTAGTAAGTTTTTCAAGAGAAGAACACAAATATTAAAATAAATCACATTTTATATGTAATTATGAAACTAAATGGTTTCGATAGCAAACATTTTCTTCATCAAGCAACGCATAAATGAGACCGCAATGTTTTAGATACGTCATCTGACAAGATTATAGCAATCATAAAGCTAAGCTCTCAAAACTACTCGTTTATTTTGAAGCTTAATCTTGTGCTGAGATTTTTTTTTAAATCATATGTTCGTGAAACTAACAAAGTAAACAAAATTTTATTTTGAAATAACCACTTCCTTGAAAGTTGTAGAATATATTTAGATATATATACTCAGAGTGATTAGATTGTTAGTTCAATTTCACGGTTTTACCCATTCGTTGAGCAGTATTGACGTCAAACGCTATTGACAAACGCTCTCGAGTAAAGTGCAGAAATAAGAAAACTATTTGTGCTGTCTGTTAGTTGATCGATAATAAATTAGAGATAGGGAGAAAGCCTTTTGTGTTTCCATTTTTTCTCAGTCTGATAATACCATCTCGCAAGATTACTGATAGCATCTATTGTTAATCTAAATCTCAGTATCAGATCGAAAAAAAAAAAGAAGTGTTCAAATACGTAAGAACTTTTCAAGATCTTTCTGAAAATTATTGCCACTAATGCTGTCAGTGTGAAATACAGAATTTACTTATGTATAATACGCACTCACTGTATTTGATATAGAACTATAAAAATAATTATTTCTTGTATACATAGTAAAAAATGACAACTGTTTCTTTAAGCCACACAAATGTAATACAATTACAAATTAACCCGCTCGGAATTCCAAACGATTCAGAAAAAGCATTGTTTTTCTCTAGAAACTTAAAGGACTAATATATTTTCGAGATTTACAAACGCATTTATAAAAGCAAAATTTATTTTTCTGCCTTGGATTCCTGGAAACGTCTCCGAGTATCTTTTATAGTCCGTAATAGGCGACAGAACAGGCAATCACTTCATCCAGATCACGGATGAAAAGCTAGGATTAGTTAAATATCCATTTGCATTTTAAAACTCATTTGGTCTGCCAAGTCTTATCTTAATAGAAAATACTTAAAAACCCGATTTTAACGGTTAGCTCGTAGATTTACCATTGTGATTTTCTGCATCCAAAAGTATGAAAACAAAGAGGATTGGGAGCAGAAAAACACAATAGAAGATCTATAACCGCTAAAATCGGGCTTTTAAGTGTTTTCCACCAAGATAAGATTTGGCAGATCAATGCGTTGCAATATGTAAATCGAGATTTAACTGTTCCTAGATTTTCATCCATGAACTTGATGAGGTGTTAGTCTGTGCTACCGCCTCCCGGTCTATAAACCAATTTTCTCAAATTGGATTTTTAGGATGATATCCATTTTCAATGAAACATTTGCAGTTGCATAATTGAATGCAAAAATAACAAAATAATATTAATTTCATTGTTAATGTTACTGATGTTAATTCATCAAGGTTGTTTGTAAAACACGTGTCTTGAACATGAAAATATTTACTTGTGAATTGATAGAAGCTTTGCTTATACTACTTATTGGGCTGTTTTCAAAACCCCTGCTCAACAACACGAAGCTTTTTGACTCATTTTCGAACATAAAGATATAAGATAGGCCTAACGTTTGAAACGATATGGTATCGAAATCTATTTTTTTAATAAATAAATTAACTATCGAATTGTAAGCAATTTTGATCATGTGCCAACACGACACCTGCCAATTTCATGCGTTTCTAAAAAAAAAAAAAAATGAATTTAAGTAATGTTCAGAAAATAGTCACTATGGATTTGAAAACGATCTTTACACCACATATTTCCTTTAATCTGAAATTAAACAAGATTAAAGAAAGTATATTATTGTTAAAAACAATTGTTACTTTTTCTTAAATATTTCAGGTGATTTTAAAATCTCCTGTTCAACAACTTGAAACTTATATCTGACACATTTTCTGGTTTATTTTTAAACAAAAAGCATAAAATTGGCCGGCCTGACTGCTGAAATGATGTGGAATCGAAATGTAGTTTTAATTTTTTGATCAATAAATAAATTATCGAGTTGCAAACAACTGTGGTCATGTCCCAACACCTGCCAATTTTATGCGTTTCCGAACAAAAATGAACTTAAAAATGTGTCAGAAAGTAACTACTTTAGATGTGAGAGCACCGTGTATTTTCTTTATCTCAAGCTAAGCCAGATTAAAAAAGTAAATTATTATTGAAACAATTAATATTTTTTAATTTTCGAGTTAAAATATGTCAGTGTTTTGAATTTTATTGCGAGTCGGTAGATTTTATTTTTCTTACATTGCGCGAAACCAACGTTTCTGTTCCTTTTTACGTAACAATTCCGAGCGCTCAAAACCTATCAGTATGAATACAATCTAAAATTTTTAATATTTGCTTATAAATTTGCCGCTTTTCCAACTGCTCAACAGTTCAAGCTCTTTTTTAAAGTTGTTTCTTTAACCTGTAAATCACATAATTCATAAAGTTTTTTACTTCACGTGAATCATTTTAAAAGTATCAGAATACATTATCTTTCAATGATATGACTAAATTGATAAGGAAAAACACCGCGTACACAAGTTTGTTGTTCGTAAATGTCTTGACGTCAGTTTCGTCGTGCGTATTGTTGCTAATTTTAGTTCATTCATACAATGCGTTTATCTTTTTTATTAGATAAATCAATTTTTTTTTTAATTCTATTTCCAGAGAATGTTTGAATTCCCTTAGCATAATCAGTGTATAGATTATTCAACATTGCATGAATTATTTATTGTTCTGTGTTTTCTCTATTGAAATTAGCTGCCAAAAAGTATGTTAGAGTTATTTTAGCTTTTCCCTCATATTTTTACTTGAAAACCTTTATCTCATTATTTTATTTAAAAACTAAAATTGTATTTTAGATTTGATTCATTTGGATTGTTTAATTTAATTTTAAAAAAAGTTTGAATGCAGTTTATCTGAAAGATTTTTGAAAAGAGATTCAGAGAAAAAACTAAATAAACATCTTATAAATATTTTAATTTTTATATGCTTTAACAGTTTTTTTCCAAATTTTGATTCTTAGCTTTTAAATTTGATGATAATAATAATAACTGAAAAATTAGCTTAAAATGGTATTTTTCTAAAATAATAATAATAATAGTAATTGTAATAATAATAATAATAATAATTAATAAAAACTTGGAATAATAATTTTGTGGCCATACTATAGACAAAGATGGTATAGAAAGAATATTAATTAATATTAATCGTCTGTTAATAGGTTAAGTCATTTTATTAAATCATAATATTGATGCATAAAAGTAAATCTATTTGAATGATCTTTTATCAATATCATTTATGTTGTATATGTATGTATATATGTGCATAAGAAGCATGTACCTTTGTCATACTCTATTCATATCAAAACAGCTTTTTTATGTATCGTATTTTGTATTTCTGAGGTAGAAAAAAATTGATTTCTGTATAGTTTGAAATTATTGAATAAACTGTTATGTGCTCAAAATTATGCAGAGGGCATTTGCTATCGAAAATATAACTCTTAAGAAAAAGCAGAATAAAATATAATTACTAACACATGCAGTTAGTAATTTTTTCATTTATAATCACTTACCTATTTCACTTTTATTAAGTTCATTCACTAATTTGTTTAGTTTCGATACCTATTGTTTTTCATTTTATTAATTTGTAGAGTTTATATTCAAAAACTTTAATATATCTATTTAAAAATGATACTATGCTTCTTTCATTTATAAACACTTAATTCTTTCCCTTTTATTTAAAACACTCATTTATTTAAAATTTTGCTATCTAATATTTCTTTCATTTATGTCTACGTTAAAAAAAAAAAAAAAAAAAAAAAAAAACCTAAAATATCAACGAAATAATCTGACATATAGCTTCTATAATTTAAAATAACTTATTTATTTCCTTCATTTTGTTTAATGTTATTTACTAATTTTTCTTTCGCTTCAATGTTATAATGCTCGCTTTCGAAGAACCTATGAGTGTTTTCATTTCTAATCCCCAATTTATTATCATTACTTTATTTATTTATTTATTACCATCCTCTACTGGTTCTTTAATTTTATTATTATGTTTTTTTCCAAAAAAATCTAAGATTTCTTATATTTATAATCACTTATTTATTATTACTACTTTTTTCATTATTTAATTAAGTTCTTCTCTTATTATTTTTTAATTTTATTGTTATGTATTCATTTAATGAATCTGAGGCTTCTTTCATTTATAATCCATTATTATTGTTTTGTTCTCATTTCATTCATTCATTCATTTAATTTTATTTCCTATTATCTCTCTTATTTCATTTCATGTATAATTCCTACATTAAGAATTCTGTATTACATACTGTCCTAACAGTAATTGTTTAAGCATGCAGATAAATAGATACATATATTATTAATTAAATAATAAAACTTTGCATAAATAAATCACCATAAAATCAAAATAACACATAGGATGCATTTCGAAGTTGAAAATATAATAGTCCGGTATATATGTTATATTTCTCAACTCGAAACGCATCTTGTGTGTTGTTTTGATTTTATGGTGATTTATTTATATAACTTTTTATTATTCAAATGTAATTTACTGGCAGTTTTTCTACGCTATTTCAACAGATATATAAATTATCCCCGTTATTATTATACCCATCATTGAATTTAATATTGTTATAAAATTGTGATCTTTCTAGAATGTTGCTGATGAATGGAGATCGTTGCATATTACATGTTCCAAAGAAATTCTTTTCACACAAAGAAAGCTGTGTCAATAAATCTTTTCCCGTGATATCTGGAGTTCCCAGAATTAAAAGATTGGTGTCGTAGTTATATAATCGATTGAATTTATTTAAGAATAGAAACATTGCGATCTAGTAAAGAACTGTGAATTCAATTTGAATTCCAATTTCAAAATTAAATATTTATTTTTATTATCTTGTAATATAATTTAAATTTGAACTCTCATTTGTAGTTTTTGAAAAGTGTCAGGTTACAAGGTGCCATTTCATTATGTCATTTAGGTATTAACATTTCATTTGAAATATATGTCAAAATATTGCATATGGCTTTTTTATACGCTACTAATAAAAAAGAACTCAATCAATAAATAAAGTGATATTGTCATGTCAACCATGAAATAAGCCAGGATATCGCTTAATAGAATATATTAAATATTCATAGAAATATTATTATACGTTTTAATATCGACAAATAATCTTTAGTAGCTAATAAATATTGGTAGCACTAGGACCAATATTGCTTTTATCAGAAATGCTTCCAGTGAAGTTCGAATATTGGTTGAATAGTGGTTTATATTGGAAATTTTTGCAATAAAATAGAGCATATGAGAAATAGCAGTTTTCTGTTTTTGACATTTCACTAAGCATATTTCTAACGAAATGCCAATATAGATAAAATATTGGTAAAAAATCAGCAATAAAATGACGAGATATTTACTGAAAATGTTAGTGCAATATTGGCAAATTTTAGATAATCTAATGTTGGGGCAATATTGGGGAAATATAAATACCCCGATGGCCGGGCAGTACTTCACCATTTGCCATTGTTCCTAATATTGTTTTGGTACTAGGGTATTGTTATTTAATAAAATATGAATGCATGTGTTATTTATATGTGTTAAAAAATTATAAAAACTGCACAAAGTTATGAGAAGTTTTTAATAGATGTTACTTAACTCTCCACTTTCTCATTTTAAACTTTAAAATTTATCATAATTTAAAATAAAAATTTCTATTAATTAGATGTGAACGTTTAGAACTTATTTTTAAATTTCATATATTACTAAAACTTGATTGAGAAAACAACATTTTTTATAATTTGTCTTTTTAAAAGAACTTTTCGTTTACGTGGTATGTTTAAATATTCATTAGTATGAAATCGGAAAAAAAAATCTTTCAGTAAAATAAAATATGTGATACACTTAAAGGAAAAAAAAATTAGAAGAGAAAAGAAAAGAAATGTTGCTTTATCTAAATGTAATATCAGAAATCTTTGCTGTATTGTTGTTTTTTCCTTTTTTAAATTTAATTAAATTTAATTTAATTTAATTTAATTTATTTATTTATTTGTTTATATTTAAAAGCTTTGTTGATTTTGGGAAGAACTTTTTATTAAAATATCTATGAATAAAGTATTATAGAACATTTGGGATTACACGTGTTTTTTTTTTTTTTTTTTTACTTATATTTCTTTAGGTGCAGGTTTTTATTTTATTTTATTTTATTTTATTTTTTTCTGTATGGCCGTTTTTGTAAACGCGCACGTACTAAAAACTAAGCACGCTTGTTTTTCGGAATTAATACTTGAAGCTATTATAAGTCGAGAATATACCCACAATACTATGCTTTTTGCTTATTTTTAAATACCGTATATACACGTGTATAAGTCAACCCCCTCCACCTCGCCAATTTTAAAACTAAATTTTGAAATAATAATAATAATAATAATAATAATAATAATAATAATAATAATAATAATAATAATAATAATAATAATAATTTTTGTGTGTAACTCGAATCGCATTTCTGATAAGTATGTTGAAAAATGATTTGTAATCGAAGATAAATAATATTAATAATAATAAATTTCCATTACATTAGTAATTATTTTAAGTTTCTAATTAGACTTTTTTAAAATTTTTAATTCAACGTTTTAAACTGTATAATTATGTAAAACAGAAGAAGTTTAACTATTTTGAAACCTATTCGAAACAATTCAATGATACTTAAAAAAGTAATATCTTTTAAAAATCTATTCAAGAATTAGTTACAAAAGTGAACAACTTCTTAAACTGCCAAAATACTGTTCTTATTTGTATTGGAGGACTTTTAGGAGAGAAACCTAGAAGCATTCTCAAGTTGAACTCTTTTTAAAAAGAGGATTAAATTATTGAAAGGAATACTTCTGTACTAAAGGGAATTCTATCCTAAAAGAAAATAAGTGCAGAAAAATTGCAAGGATATTATTGTTGAGATTTTTTTGTCAATCAGAGGAATTAGACCATTGTCCGAATTTATTTCTCTCTTCAACCTAGACCGATGTGTGATTTCTTAAAAAAGTTCCCCATTCGCCAGTTATCTATGAAGAATTTATTTATTTATTTTATTATTATTTATATATATATATAACCTTTAGATAATACTACAATTAAACATCAAAATATGGATTTAAATATACTTTTACAAATAAAACCAAAGTAACTCATATTACCATAACAATAATCCATTGCAGCCAGTATTTATACTGTTTTTAAGTATAATTAACATGAAAAATGAAATCTTGTTTAAATCATTTGAAGTTTGAAGTGATATAGAGAGTAGATTACCAAAATTAAGTAAGGTAAATGGATAAATAGACAGTAGAAGACTTTTGTATTAAACTTCTCTTCAAGGGTGCATAGCCCAATACAAAAACAAAACATCTAACCAGTTTCTGTTATAGGTCGTGCTATGAGCTAAGAAATTCGACCTATAATGCACTCGGCTGGTTGGATTTTATTTACCATTTCAAAACAGGAAAAAAGAAATTCAATTAAATAATAATTATTTATTTATTTTATTATTATTATTTTTTTTTTCACTACCTTGTGTATCAGTCCCTCCTCAAGTTCAACTACCAAATTTTGACTAAAATTTTACGACTTATACACGAATACATACAGTATCTATTTTATAGTAGCTGTTAATAATACCTATATTAATTATTGTAAAACATTTAAACTTTATTCTAATATCAGTTCTTTTTTCTTTTTAGGTGAGTTTCTGAAGATTTCAAATGGTTTTTATCTTTTCTTAAAGTAAAACACGTAAGTTTTTAGAAAGTATTTTTTTTTTTTTTTTTTTTTTTTTATGAAAATAATGGATGAAAAAATATTTATGTTCTGTTTTTAAAGCTGCTAGATAATTTTTTTTTATTTCCGGAACTATTATTCTTGGAGGTATTTTTACTAAAAGGCTGTCCCAGAAAATTTAATATTTAAATTTCAGCATTTTTTTTTTTTTTGGGGGGGGGGGGTGGCATATTCGGAAAAACAATAATAAAAAAAAAGAGGACATACTTTAATCGTATAATAGCTAGAAACTAGAAAAAAGTAAAAAAAAAAAAAAAAAAAAAAAAAAATCAAAGCTCCAAGTGTATTTTGATACACTCTATCTATGAAAAAATGTAATTTAATTTCATATTAATTTTATGTTGAACCTAAATGAAAATCTGACTTATCGTTTTACATATTTTAATTTAGCGCCAAAATACGATATTTCATTCTAAAATTACTTTTTTTTTTTTTTTTCACTTGCTTCTGGAAATTCATTGCAAACTGTGGTAAATCTGTCATTAGTCAACAATACTGTTCATGACTGAGATAAATTTAAAAAATATTCATGCATGAGAATTATTTAAAAGCTCATTGAAGCCACTACATTGAACTGCAGTTTTCACATAAATTTTTCTATTATTTATGTCTAATATATAAAATTTCCCTATTAAATCGAATAGAAAGAATTATGTTAATCAAAATTTGAGACGATGTATGAATGATAAAATGTAAACTATATTTTGGCAATCAGCCAAAAGTGAACAACACATTTCTGCAATAAATGGGACAGTCTCTAAAAAATATAGGTACCCTCGGCCAACTCTGGACATTAAATTCAGACTGGTATTTTCTTTAGGGCAGGGAGGAGCTGTCATTTTTAGTGATATGGGGGGGTGTGGAAATTTAAGGCTTATAGACCATTGATATTCTAAAAATCCCAAATCTCCCGTGTTGGAAATTTTAATGTTCCGGAATGTGTATGTATGTGAAAGGAGAAGGGGGGGGGGGGTTGTTCTGAATGTACCTTCCGGTTACTTCCTTAATTTGTCGCAGTCTGTAACATACAAGCAAGTCTGATGAAGGTAGCAACAAATAAATTGCTACTGAAAATAGAGTCGTTGTGTGTTTCACATTTTTTTCAGTAATTTAAAAGAAATGTTTTTACTACCTTACTGCATTTAAGGTCACTGCTTATTTCTTATTATGTCAAATAAAAGAGAGGTCCTTCATGAGTGAAAATGCAATGTACAGTTATGCTATATCAATATCATAACAAAAAACTAAAAAAGGAAAAGTGTCTGAAATGCCATCATTCATAAATCTTGAAAAAGAAAGAAATATTTGACTCTCGTGATAGAAATGCACTTGTGAACATTTTTCCACGTGATTTTTTTTTTCTTTCCTACTACTGTTTTGATATCAAATACATTCACTAAATATTAACAACGAGAGTTTCCTTTTAAAAAGCAAAATTCTTCTTGTTTGATACATTTATATATTTTTTTTCTTTTGAGCACAACACACACACACACTTTTGCAAATTCTCCGGAAATGCATCATAATGACGTCAGAGCCGCCAGCACCGGGCATGGTTGTGTTTCTCTTAGATTTCATATTCGTCGTTGACACATTTGGCGAGAAGTGGCTGGCGAAAAATCAGAGTTTATTGGAGATGGATGCCTTTTAAGATGTATTGTTTTTGTAATTCTAAAGATGTCCTCTGAAACGGTAGTTTTTGACTGATTTATTTATTTATTTATATTTTATTTATACCTATTTTATTTATTTATTTTGTTGCTTGTGTTCTCAAACGGTAATATGAAAACCAGAAAAAAAATAATAATAACATCAAAAAATTAAATTTATTTTAAAAATAATAATTAAAAGCAAAATTTAGTGTTAAACCTCCATTTATAGTAAAAGTACAAAATACCAAACGATTCCATTAGAATCATATGTAAATAGATACAAAATTAATAAAGTACTTATTTGCAATGAGCATATTAATTAATAATGTTATGTAATCTATTCAAAATAGAAAGAAAGGAATGCTGTAGTTATTAGATAATTTTTTAATCCTATGACTTATTGATGAAAAATTAGCGCTATGGGGTCAATGGAAATTAATTGGGTCTATTTTGAAAGTTCAAGGTTAAAGCATATTCAGGGTGTTCCAAAAAAGCAAGAATGGATTTCAAAAGTTGATAAAATGACTACAATGAATTTTCATTTTTAATTAAAACAAGATGGCTAATTAAGTATTAACACTTATCCAATTAAATTATGTAGAGCGTTTTATTCCATCCGAACTCACAATTTTTTTTTCGGTATTTTTAACATCAATGAACCCATTTTATACAATTTTTAAACAGAATTATTTATTTTGCTTCATGTGACATGTAGTAATAAAACACTTGGGGTTAACCCTCATCTGTAAAGTAAAGTCCGGCACGGAACCAGGGGATTCTCGAAACTCAATCTGAATCCAGCAAAAAATATCGTCAATACAAAACCCGATTCGACTCAAACATACTTCATCCCAAAACCAATTGAAACACTAAGTGAAAAGAAATTAATCCAGATTTAATACAATCAAGGAAAAAATAGACAACAAATATATTTTTAATATCAACTTTTTTTTACTTTTATATATAATTAAATGAATATTTTTATTAAAATTCAAATATACAGTTTTTCATTAAGCAAATATTCAGGTTTTTTTTATTTTATTATTTTTTAAAAAATTTGGTCAACCCGTACTTGACCCCTAAAGAAAATAAAAATACAAGCCAAAGCCGAACCGCAACAAAAAAAATTAGCCTCAACGTGACAAAAACAGAACAGCGGGTTAGGCCAGGCTCGGGTAAACTTGGATAACCCGATCCGATGCAAGAATCTAAATAGCACTGAGCTTGGCACTTCAAAATTCGAGATACAATGCCGCAATGCAACACATTTCTAGCAATTTCCATGTTGTCATAATCTTTCATAGTAAGTAGTGTTATTCTGATGAAAATATCTCCATTATTATTAAACTTCTGAACAAAAATTCAGATTAGGATTGGCATAAATTTTGACTGAATACTGAATAAGTTACGACACTGCACACTCTGTTAAATTTGGATACTTAAAAATAAGCAAAATGTTCTCACTTTTGAGTACTTTGTGGTCTTATAATAGCTTCGAGCACGTAACTATTAACTTCGAAAACGCATGTACCCTTTTTTATTTTTTTTAACTTTTAATGCTCGTGTAAAAATTCATCAGGCTACATACATCTCATAAGAAATTCAGGGCAAGATTTTTTTGCCCATGAATGTGTTGTTGTGAGTGAGTTCGCATGTACTTGTACTATGTTTGACGATGTATTTTTCCGCTCTATATAAGAATTTTCTTCAAGGTGTACTTGGTAAATTTAAAGTGCGCAATTTAAATGTACTTCGCATTCTACCATTCATTAGCATACTCGTTCACTCTATTATTTCTATATGTATTTTTAGTATGCGAATAGAGTAACAATAGATTATATAAATATTTAATGGCAGGCTTATTTTTCAATCCAGATTGTCACACATATTTGGAAATAATATCATGGAACCGTTTCTGAAGCATTCCTTACTTAAAAAAGACGAGTACATAGAAGTTCTCATTTTTTAGTAAATTATTTTTAATAATGCAGCTAAAAAAAATCACAAATGAGATTGTTACAATAGCCGCTTCGAAATTACTCGTGCTTCAAACTAAGCATTTTTCTTCAAAAAAATCAAAAACTACTGTATTTTCAAGATTTAAAAAAATCATTTTTAAAAACAAACTGTTTTTTATCTTTTCATTATATTCTCTCGCTTTATTAAAATAGCAAATTAAATAGTTCTATTCTTTCTCTCTGTCCTTCTCCCTATATGTCTATCTGTATTATTATAATATAAAATTCTTGAAATTTCAGCCCTTATTTACATTTGAATGTAAAACCACGCTAAATTTACAAGAAAGAAGTCTTTGAATAAGTAATAATATTTACATACAAAAATGTACATTAGAAAAAGTTTTATATAAATTTCCTTTATTGTAAAAAAAAAAAAAAAAAAAAAAAAAAAAAAAAAAAACTGTAATATTTTTGGAAAATACACTAAGCATTATAACTCATATGAAGAAAATGTCAAAACATGTTTTTGATTGTTTGTATGTGCTTTTAAGTCCTTTTATGTTATGGTATTTACTGACGTTTTTTAAAATGTAAAATGTGAATAATTCGCTTTTTTAAAAATATAATATCATTTTATTAGTATAAAGTTGTTTTAGAGGTTTATTTAGAATAAGGTTGTTTAGCATAAGTCATTTATATATTATAAAATTCTATACATTAAATTTGCTCACTGTGCGTTATTTTCTTACTTGTGTTTTAATTATATTTTCATCATATATTTTATTTTATATAATATTCCACTGATTAAAAGAAAATATAAAAAAATTACGAAATTCATAAAAGAGAAAACAAACAAACAAACAAACAAACAAAAAATAATGTAAACAAACTAAAGTAGTCATAGGGATATATAAAATGCTTGATTATTTTAAATTGCGATTTTTTTCTCTAATCGTGAAAGAAAAGATTAAATTGAATTTATAATAATCGTCATTAAATACATATTTAAAGGCATAGTTTCCATATTGTAGATAACTTTGCATCTGAGACTTTTTAATACAATAAAAAAATCATAAACTTTTTTTAAGGAAACATAATAAATTTAGATTGATATTCTTCTATTTGTCAGCATGCGATTTCTGTTTTCTTATATAAATTATTTCATTATTTATATTATTATTATGTAATGCATTTACTACTATCCTCTGTTTAACTTTCATAAAAAAGCGAAAGAAATCACAATAAAATGATATTTTAAAAAAATATTTTGACAAATTTTCATTTTGTACTTTAATGATATTTTTAAATACTTACCAATATTCATTATTTAAATTTTCAAAGGAAACACGGTTATTATAAATAATAATTAAAATATTAAATATTTATTAATTTTTCTTTCTCTCATAGGACCTTTAAACTGAAATAAATATCTTATTAGTAAAATATTAACATGTTTAAAAACATTAACATGTATATATTCATCCTACTTTGTCATATAATTAAAAAATATTTACAAACATTTCTTTTTTAATTTGAAAGTTAACACCTATCCCATTAAATGAGATACAATTTATAAAAATAATTTGGTATTATCATAAACTGATTATTATCTAAATGTATTTTTCACCTTTCAGTTACAATTTTGTTTTCTAAAACAAAAAGTGATTTAAAGAAATTACTCTTGCAACTAATCTAAAATAATTAATGAGAATTACTGATTACAAAACGTGTTATTTTTATATTTAAGTTCATTTAATCATCTCTTGCTCTTTATCGGCGCAGGATGGGAGGGGAAAGAAGTTGAATTTGTTGAATTAAAATTCTGAAAATTACTATTCGACTCAATGCATTAATTACTCATACTAAGCAGTTCTTCTTTTTTGCTTTAATTCTCTTCCAAGATTCGTTCATTTTACATTATTCCCTAAAATTCCTTTTGACTTCCTCCTTTTTTGTTAAATGTAATCAAATAATAGAATAAAACTAATTAGCACACAGATAATTTTTTTTTCATTTAAATAAAAAGAAAAATATCTAAATATTTTTGCTGCATTGTAAATGGAATTAAATAAACAATTAATGTGAATTTCCATTAAATTCTAGAGTTATATATATATATGTATAATATATATACAATTTTTATAATATCGATGCGTAGTAAAATGTCAATTAACTTGACGAAGGATTTTGTAAATTTTTATGTCAAATAATAAAGAATTTTTCCGAATATGTTTCATTTTAAAATACATTTAATAACTTTTATTATTTAAAAATACTCATACATTTTTTATATTATAAAATATTAATAACACATCTATATTTTGTGTCAGACCTGCCTCCATTTTTTATTTTTTATTATTTATTTATTTATTTATTTATTTATTTATTTATTTATTTATTTTTTGCCTTTTCCCCTGAATGTAATTAACGATAGAATAAAAATAATTCACGCTAAAACGACACTTGTTTATTTTATTTATTTTTAAGCAATGCAATGTATTTACAACTTTTTAACCAGCTATCTGTCCAACTGCATTTTTAAGCAATGTATTCCATAAAAACAGGAATAAAGAAAAATAATGTTTAACTTTTTTGTGTGTATTTTTTAGATGAAAAAAAAGAAAGGGAAATAAATAAATAAACAATTAAAATAACTTCTAATTAGCTTCCGCTCTTTAAAAGAAATGTTATCGCAGAGGAAACTTTTTCTTGTTATTAGAGATGACTTGGCGATACTTTTGGCTCAATCATAGACTCTGAAAGCACAGTAACCCTTTCCTCCACCTGTAATCTGCACTGATCCTAGGCATGCAGCGCTTTTTATTCCCAAATCCCTTTGCTTTTCCTTATGTACTTTCAGCATCATTGGGACGAAAAAAAAACATTCATTATTTGGGAATAGATATGGTTGTCAAAGTAGCATATCCAATATTAAAAAAATAATTACAAAAAAAATCACTTATACACGTTTGTTTACATTCTATGCGCACTAGCTGTATGCGGTACGATTAGGTCGATACAGAAATGGTAGGAATGCGGATAAAAAGTCAGACTATAATATCTTTTATGACACTTATAATCCAAATGGCAAATTAAAGTTAATTGTTTAAGATGTTAAATTGCGTGCTTAATAAATAGCAAAATTTATGACTCTGTTTCAGTCATGCTAGTCTGTCTGTATTTCAACCGGTCAGGGAAAACAATAGGTCAATATCTAAATGATCAGTGCTGGATGTTGATTAAATTATCGTACTATTAATGGGTACCGTTATCGCTGTACTTTTGCTATTAAAGGAATTGGTCAATCCTAACTCGAATTCCGCAATGTTAAACCTATGGGCGCGTTATGCATCTGTGTTTTTAAACTACTGTATCATTGATAAATTAATATTTAACTTCTTTTTTTCTATGCACGCCTCTTTAACCCTTTACGGCACAGACAAAATCTGTTAGTAAAATGTGAAATTATTAACTGAAACCGGAATTCCCAAACAATTTTTTTTTAGATATTTTGAAACCCATAATTTAAGCTTTTACTATAAAAGCGAAATTTTACTAAAATATTATTGGTGCCACTTGCAAGTTTGAAATTAAAATTCGGTATCCCATACCGGGCACAGAGTGCCGGAAACGGTTAAAGCAAATTAACAAAAGAAATAGGCATCCCAAGAAGACGGTGCATAAAAATAAAATTCAAAATATTGATTTCCTCATATTTTTATCACTATAAAAGTAGTGGTAATTTAAAAAAAGGTAAGAGAGAAAAAAACATTCCATTTTAATGTATCTAATATTCAACTTTAAAATCGCGCCTAAAGTTTTTATTGTAATTCATCTTTTTTTTTTTTTTTTTTTTTTTTTTTTTTCAAAATTTTTCTTTTCCATTTTTTTTTTAAATTTTGTATAAATATCGATTCCGGTTTAAAAAAAATTCACCGATTTTTTCCCTTTTACCTTTGATAAAGAAGGACAGCAATTGAATTTGTTAAATAATAATCTATATAGTTTTTACTCTGTTTCTTTTTAAGATAGGGCAGCTGGAATGAATACATGAAACTTTATTTAAACTTTAGTTTTAGGATTTCTAAATGTATTTCTTAACGTGCAATCGTAAATTAATTAATATTAAATTATTAATTGGTAAAAGAATATATATCAAGCAGGACGGTCGTTCTGCGAAGCCGAGTAGAAAAAAAAATACTATGCCCGCCAAACGAACAAATGCCTAGAACGCCATAACGACCGCTTTAAGTCGAGGTACTGAAGATAATAACATTTTCTTCGTCAAAAAATTTTCTCTTTCGTTTCAAATCGTTCGGTAGAGATTTAAATAATGGACAGAAAAAAGTATAGAATTCATTTTCGGACGAATAATTATTCAATCTACGTGCTTTTATAAAATTCAGATTAAAAAAATAATAATAATATTAAAAATTAAAAAAATGAAATTTCTATTCTTAATAGGCAAAAAACGGTACTACCTGATTATTTCATTGATGAATTATTTTGCAAATTTATAAAAGTCGCCAAACTATTCGCAAATTTATGCAAATGGAGAAATGTTACTATTTAAAATTTTTAAGATAGGAAAATTGATGATTTAAATAAAGAAAAATGACTGAAAAAAAAGGTTTTTATAATGATGACATTCATTTATGATGCAGAAACTTACCAAATATAAAATTTGATTTATTTAGGGGTTTGAAGCGAAACAATACCAATAAATTATGTATTTAAATGCAGAATTATTATATTATACCATAAACAGATAGTTATTTGTGAGACATAGTACTTGTGAGTAAAATGTATATTAATGTAATAATCGAATTTATTTAGGAATATAATAAATATGAATGGTAACAGATAATTGTAAGGAACCGATTGCTTCTTAGCTCAAAGACTATCAAAGCCTGTATGTATGTATGTACGTACGTAAGGCGATAGCTCTTAACCGCTTCACGACTTTTACTAATTTTTAATGTTTTGTCACGGGTTTTTTATAAAGTCTTATTACTCTTTTACCAACATTTTTCTTTCAATAATACAACTAACTTCTTCGCGATAGAGCACTTTGCTTAATTTTTAATTTCTACCACCGAATTCTCAAAACGGAAAGTTCTCTGTAATTCAATCCCGAAAATGCTCTGAATAAATAAGGCAAACTTTACAATAAAAAACAACTGGTGTAAATAATGAATAATTTTGAGAAGCTTAAATGACATGTATACCAGCAGCTCGTCTCTGAGGGGTTGATAATTCATATATTTATAGTACGGAACCTCATAGCACGAGTAGTACTCGCACTTGACTGTTTATTATTTCTTGTATTTATAGTTTAGTTACTGCTCAAATTAAAAAAAAAAGTTTTTTGAATCACTTAAGTAATTCCTAAGAAAAAAGGTACTTCAATATCAAGTCATCTCCATAGTTATTTTAAAACTATTCTCGCCTTCTAAATTGCTCAAATATAACCGAAACAGCATACTAAGATTGAATTGTGTTTCATTAAGTGAAACTGTCTTCCCTTTAAAAACAGTTTTCACCTCAAAAGACATTTTAACTGAGTCGGTAAAGACCCTGCCTAACGTACTACCGGAGACACGCAATTACTACTACAAAATATACTGCAGCATCTGCTGTGCGTTAACACAAATATGAATTTTGTCTCATCATCTGACAGTGTTTAGAGTTAGAAAAACACTAACACCGACTGCAAAAACAGAAGAAAAGAGAATTCGAGTACTAAACGTAGGCGACTGGAACCTTTATTTAGCTCGGAATCCAACACAAACACATGTCTGTGTGATATTAGGGGGTCACGAATCCTATTTTTGTAAACGCTGAAAAGAAAAACTGCATCTTTAAATTGCTGCTGTCGTAGAAATAAATTGTACGTATTCCATGGTATAAAATATAATTAAGATTCGGATGTTTGGATAGTTTTTAAATGAACAGTTGAAGTAAAACAAGATTCGGATATTTGGGTTGTTTTTAAATGAACAATTGGAGTAAAATCTGTGTATAACTAAACCTTTTTAAAATGAAAAAAAATCATTTAAATTCTAAGCGAAAAAGTGTTAAATTATGAGAGTTTTAACTTCATTGCCTTGTATCTGAAAATTCAAAGGTGTTTTTAAACAACAGTCAAATTAAGCGATTTTACTAGGTAATTAATGCGTATGTTATTTCGCAATTTCTAATGCTAGAATTGCGTGACCAATTTTAATGCATTAAGCGCCTAGAATGCAAATGGCCTATGTAAATTAAATTAAATTAAAAATGCCAAAAAAATAATAATAATACAGTTGATTTTTTTTATTATTATTATTATACCTACGTAATATTCCTTAGGCTGTTGGATGAATAATGCCTGACGTTTTTGAAACATTTTAGGGACGATGTAATTCTGTTTTTAAAATGTTGAAATGATTGATTGACATTAAGATTTATGAACGAATTTATTTGAAATTATGTAAAAGATTTTTTTAACATTCAACCGGCCTTCAATGTTTTAAAATAGACTATCAATCAAATGATGAAAAATTTTGAGAACTGTTATGAAATTTTGCTAATATTTTATCTTGTTTTAATAGATCAAATGTCACCAACACATAGTGATTAACATAGTGACATTGTCTCAAACGTGTGAATTTTCGAAAAAAAAAAAAAAAAACTTTACATTTTCAAAATGCCAAACTCCTTTTCCTCCAATTTTAATAAATAAATGATGAAATGATATTTTGTACCATACTAAATACATTACTCGCTTAACTGACCTTCGTCAAGAATAATTTTAATAATCAAAATTTGCTTTTTATTTAATCCATTTTTTAAAAACCCACCTATTTTCAAACTTTCCAAACCTTATCTTTTGTGTGTAATCCTATAGACCGGGAGGCAGCATCACAGATAATTACTTCATCGAGTTGGAGTCTGAAATCCTCATATTAGTTAAACACCGATTTGCACATTAAAATGCAATTAGTGTGCTAAGTCATATCTTATTCGTGGAAAACACCTGCAAACCCGGTTTTAGTGGTTTACTAGTAGGTTTAGCATTGCTTTTACTTGCTCTCAGTACTCCATGTTTTCACAAATTTTGCTATAGGAAAACAGAATGATAAACCTATGAGTAAACCACTAAAATCCGTTTTGCAGGTGTTTTCCAACAAGATATAACTTGACAGACCAGTTACATTTTAATATGTAAATCGAGTTTTAACTAATTCTGGAATTTCAGCCTAGTACTCGATAAACTGATTGTCTGTGTTGTTGCCCTCCCGATCTACAGCTTATAATAAACTTCACAGTCTTGTAAAGTAAATGATTAATTTTATGAATAAAGCCATACTTTTTTTTAATTTATTGATTGAAGTAATTACAAAATTTTCAAACCTTGCTTCAACTTCTATTTATTTTATGTATGTAGATATTTAATTGTTTGAGTTTAAATTGTTTTGAGATCGAATTCAGAGCTTGCAAACTGTTTAACCGTCCAATAATGAAATTAAAGTGTTTCGCAACCTGCCTGTTCCTTCCGCTAACACATTTTGACAGTAGGAAACTAACATTTCCTGATTATTTTGCGAGCTGTATAAATCGTAATGTCACAAAACGAATGAAAGCAACACAAATAATATTTTACTGAAATAATCAAACACAACTCATTCTATTTATAAATCCAAACGTCTCTCTCCAGTGTTCTTTGAATGAGCATTTTGATGTCTGTTTCCTTGAGTCATCTTTCAAAATCTTTATTTGAGATGCATCAAACATAGGTTATGAAAAAAGTTTGTAAAAATTCTAAGCCTTGGAGGTGTCTTTGAATAAAGTTGAATTAAAACTCGAAAAATCGAAATATTTTATTTTTAAAAAAGGATAAAGCGATTTTGTTACCTTTTTCCTCCAAAGTTGAAAGTAAAAAGTTTGTAAAAATTCTAAGCCTTGGAGTCTTTGTAAAGTTGAATTAAAACCCGAAAATCGGAATATTTTATTGAAAAAAAAAAAAAAAAAAAAAAAAAAAAAGGTAAAGCGATTTTGTTACCTTTTCCTCCAAAGTTGAAAGTAAAAAGTTTGTAAAAATTCTAAGCCTTGGAGGTGTCTTTGAATAAAGTTGAATTAAAACTCGAAATATTTTATTTTTAAAAAAGGGTAAAGCGATTTTGTTATTTTTTTCCTCCAAAGTTAAAAGTATAAATTTTAGTTAAAAGCCTATGGTTCGAATCTTGATTAAAATAAAGTGGGATAATGTATCTCACTACCCCTCAAGGCATCAAGCGTAGTAGTGTATATTACAACAAATAATATTTTCAGTGGGAAACTAGGGTGAAATGTAAATCAAGAATGCGGTATCAAAAAATATCAAGCAATTAAAATATTGTTTTTACAATAAAATATGACGAAACAAATAAAATTAATAGATTTTATATTTATCAAAGTAATAAACATAATTTTTATGATGATCAAAACCTGGCTTGCGTAAAAACAGAGTAATATATTACGTACGACGTGGATTAACATTCCTAGACCAATCATAAATAAATTTTAGATGAAATTTAAGTTTTACAATTTCCAGTACTGCAAGTTCTAAACATCGTAGTTTTCAATTTTTACATAGTGAAAATAAAATGTACTTTTAAATGCAATTTGTTTGAAATGTGTATTTCAATTTGTTTTTGAGTTATTATTATTATTATTTTTTGTAGTTTTTAATTTTTTTTTTTTAATCGTGTCAACGGAAGTATTCCATTTCTGTTGAAAATAAAGGGAAAATAGTAGATTACTGTATCTTTATGTTGACAAAAAAAGAAATAAAAAACTGGCTTACGTATAATAGAGTTATATGTTAAGTACACCATAGATGAAACATGGATCAATCAGAAAAAGAATAAAACGCGGACATCACAAGGATTCAGATATGTATCAGATATTTCTAGACCGAGAGCAACAGCCATTTTCCAAATTGTTAATAAAAGAAATACCAAATGAGCATCGCTATTAACATGTTAGTCTGCACCCATGCTAAATAAATCATCCTCCGTAGAAAATATTTAACAACGCCAAAATTTATTTTAAACGCTCAAAGCTCATAATGCTCCATATTAACAAAATCTGCGCTTGTTACACAGGTTATTCTAAAAGTTTTATTTGCTTTAAAATATTTAATGTTATGACATATTTTTTTAGTTACTTTTTTAAAAATATTTCATTGGAAAGAAATTCTTTATTCTACCTATTTTTTAAAATGGACTTTTTGGAGTAAGCATCAGTAACAAATAAAAATTTTGTACTCTGTAAAAAAATGGATAAATGTTTTTTATTATTATTATTATTATTATAAAAAAATAATATACAACCACAAACAAAAAAATATAATAGCCTTTTCCGAAATTAATACCATTTCGAAAAGCGTTTTTCATCTTTAGAAACTGCCGAAACCGTTGTATTTTCGATATTTAAAGAATCCTTTATAGATAAGTTTTTATTCCTGCCACTCATTTTCGTAGATTTCGAAGTGGTTTTTATAGTGCATTAATCATCTTTCTCTACCCGCAAGGTTTTTTGAATATCCTATCGATTTTTTCGATGCTACCAATTTTCAAATAAATATTTTCATATCCAACAAACATATTTTATAGACAAGCATGATAAATTAACAGCATTAACATTAACCTTATTTTTTCACTGTTGCATGCATTAATTCAGACGCACAGCTGCGAGTCAATAACATCCTAAAAGCTGATATTCCAGGCGCTATAAAAATGATTGGGAATCGGTTTTGGAAATCAGTGGCAGCAGAAGAAATTTCGCTTTTGTAAATTCGCTTTTAAGGGTGTATTCGGGAAAATAATGTTTTACCTTCAACAGCTCAAAATTTTCCGATATATTTTCAGACTCATTTTTTAAAGGTAAAGATATGAAACTTGCTGAGGTGATTTTTGAAGAGACGTATAAGATGCCGTGTAATTTCATTCTTCGCTCAATTCATTAGAATTTGATTTATAAACAATTATTTTCTCAGCATGACCCTTTTTTTTCGTTCGCAGATCTCCCGCTTCGAAAAATTTGGTCCTAAACGCCGTTTTTGACAGCATTTTTTACATTTATAAAAAAATCGACATCTTGTGTAGTTTTTAAATAAGAGAATTTGAAAGTTTGGTGCATTTGAGAGCAAAAATGAATTTAAAAATATAAATCAGAATGTAAGCAGTTTGGATCGGAATACACCCTTAAATCTTGAAAATATAATAGTTTTTGAGGGGGTTTTTTAAAGAAAAAGGACGGTTTCTGGAATACTCTATATTTTTGTACGTATTATACGATATTTTTGTGCATTAAATTTTTTTTCAACCATTTAGAAAATGGTTATTGTTTTCGGTCGAGAATAGATATATCTGAGACATTTCTGAATCCTTGCGGTGTCCGTTTCTTATTCTTTTTCTGATTGGTCCAAGAATATTGATGTCTAATCCATAGCGTACGTAATATATGACTGTTATTACGTAAGCCACGCTTTGATCATCATAAAAATAATGTTTTTCAGAAAAAAAAAAAACAGATACAATAACTGACATAAAAAAGCGGGTGCCATAGGCTTTTTTTTACGCCTATTTGAGTTTTAATATCAATAAATTCTAAAACTTTTGCCTCACCCTATTTTTTAAACAGACGAAGAAATCTTTTTAAAAAATACTGCATAGAGATTTTAGGCACATATACGCTATAAAAATTTCGTTTACAATGTGTCAGCATGCAGACCTTGCAATAAAAGGGTGGTAGTAGCTCACAGTAGCTATGCGAAAATTTCTGTGACAGTAGTTAATAGACCGGGCAGTGGCAGCACAGATAATCACCTCATCGATTTCACGGCTGAAATTCAAGAATTAAGTTAAAACTCGATTCGCATATTAAAGCTCAATCTGCCACCAAGTCATATATTGTTGGAAAACCCAACGTGAAAAAACCGATTTTAGCGATTGACTAGTAAGTTTATCATTATGTTTTTCTGCATCCGAAAATATGAAAACATGGAGCACTGGGAGCAGGAAAATATAATGGTAAATCTACGAGTCAACCGCTAAAATCGGGTTTTCAGTTGTTTTCCACCATGATAGGACGTGGAAGACCGATTGGGTTTTAATAAGCAAATCGAATTTTTACTAATTCTGGAATTGCAGCCATGAAATCGATGAGCTGATTGTCTGCGCTGTCGCCTCTCGGTCTATAAATGGTCAAGTTATAACTAATTGGTTTATATTTGTTTCACTAGCTAATGTGCAACTGATACTATATCGATCAGAATCGACATATTGTCCGTTAACTCATATTGTTCAAGATGTTAAAAGATAAAAATAACAATTTTACATAACTTATAAAACGTGTTTAACCCTTTCGGGACGAGAGTCTTTTACAGAATTTGTAATTCTTTTATCATTAGCTTTTGAAAACTGAAAGCTTTGCCTTATTGAAACGGGAAAATTATCAGATTAAATAAGGCGAAATTTGCAGTAAAAATTTACTGGTGATTGAGTAATCAAGGATTATAAGCATCTTACACAGCTCGTATACCGGTCACTCATCCTCAAGGTAAGTTAATGGTATAAATTTTGAAATAATATGGAAAATGGCCAGAATACGTAAACTTAGAGCAGACTAGTTTCGATGGCTTTTAGTGTACCGTCCTTGGTGCGAAGAATAACGGAAACTTGCTGAGTGATATAAGGGAGGAAGTGGAAAGCGGATTCAAGTTAGAAGTTCATGGACCAATAGGAAAACAGTGAAATTACGGAAACCAGCCAATAGGAAAATAGAACAGATTATGCAATCAAAAATGTGAAAAAAATCTGGTAGTAATTAAAAAAATGATGGTTTGATGTAATATTTTCAACAGTCTGATAAAGGGTGAATAGCAAATTCAAAATTATTCTGTGCCAAATAATATATTAATAATTATGTTTAACATATATTGATCTAGTCACTTTGCTCAATATAATTTTTTATTACAACAATATTTTTACTCTTGAGACTGTCTTTTCTTTTGCTATACAAGCTTCTATTCAAGGAAAATTAATGTATGTTAATGTTCTTCAAAAATTCACGGTTTTTTTCCACTCTATTTTTTGTACCAAATGATATTAAGAAAACAACTCCCTTACACAATCTTTAATATATTCGAACTGATTTGTGCGTCACTGTAAAATAACAATAACTATTGTTTTTCTATCATAAGTCATCTCACAAAAAAATAATAATAATTAAATAAAATAATTGAAAAATCTATGCATAGTCAAGATTAAAAAAGAAAAATTAATTGTTTTGCCGACATAAATAACATTTTCTAGTATGACTTACAAAACCACAAAAGCAAGTCTATTGAGAAATTCCATTACGTAAAATTATTGATTAAAATCGTGGCAAATATTTACGCAATATTTCAATAAGAATTTACATATTCTTATTTCAAGGATTTCGCTTTGTAGATGTAAATTTTTAATATTTTTGCCACAAAGAAGAAAGTATTTTTATATTTACATGCAAGAAAGTATGAAAAGAATTATAAAGAAGAAAAAAAAATTATATTTTTGCTGTGGGCGTAAAACATTTTTAATTTTTACATCGTTTCATTAGGTTTTCTTTAGAGCACTCCTCCAGGGTTAAAAAAATTGTATGTTTATAATGAAAAGTAAATTTCTGCGAAATCAGCTTAGTGTAAAAACAAGTTTTCGAGTCTATTTAGAAATTTTACACATTAAAATAATTAACAAAGCATTTTTTGATGTGATATTTAAAATATAGTTCCCATTTAAAGATTAGACAAATAGAGTGTTGATTTAACCCTTTCATGCATGAATTATTTTCCATTATTATTCATTATTTTTCATTATTAACGTTTTTGTAATAAATGAGAGCCTATATAAAATAATTTTATTATTGTGCTGCTTGCTAGCTATTATCTATCCGCAAATCATATCTCCATAAATGAATGTTGATTTTTTTTTCTGTGTAAGGCAGTTTTTATCTGTCAACATATGAGACCCGTATAAATGAGATAGTTAATAGATATATGTAAATTGGCACCTCAAAATATGCATAAAAACACAAGTTTTAAAAAATCTTAATTCACTTTTATTGTGCAGTTTATAATCTTTATTATCATATAAGTTAAAATAATACAATTTAAGTGAATGAATTAGCCTTTTTGTTTCAAAAACCAAAATAAAGAGATCTTTTGTTCCATTCTTTTCCCTCTTTTTAATTTACTCGAAAATTTTGCGCAGTTCCGGCACAGAATTTGTATTTAATTCTCAAGCATTACTATGTAGCAGGGCCTGGGTTATCGCTGGGTTTTGACCAACATCAGCGATTTGGTGAATAAGAAATAAAAAACAGTAACCAAAATGAAAAGAAATGTTAGCAAAATAGATTTGACGTGAAACACTGAAAAATTTATCGTTAACCTCTTATTGCTACAAATATTATTAAAACTAAGTACATTATAATGTTTCCTAAATATGCAAATGCTTCAGGCAATGATTTAGAACCCTAGATACAATTTCGTAACAACTATACTAGATTTACCGTTGTGAAAGTATGCATTAAAAATTACTATGAGATTTCGAATTTAGCAGACAGAATAAATTAACCGGCAAATAATACTTTAAATACATTTAATAGAAATTACGGTAAATGGCTAGTTTCAACGCCACATTCCAGCAAAACTTTTCTCTATTCACCATTTGTTGCAGGTAATTTTATTTATGTTTTTGCGACATGACGCCGCCGCATCGATAGCTATTAATTGACCATAAGGGAACAAATGTGGCGTAATCCTTTCTGTGTCTTTAGTTGTTGCTAAACTGTGTTAGTATTAAGATATTATCTTTATAAATAGATCGATGCAAATGACACGCAAATATGAATCATTCAGAAACGCGGATAACATTCTCGACTACATCGGCACACACACGCACAAACTACACAAAAATTGAGCACTCGTAATTTGGCGAATGGTATTTTTCCTTTACTGGCCAAATGAAGAATTTTGTCACGATTTGGCGCAATGGCAAGCGACAACGAGAACCCTGGGAAGAACTAAAGTCTGAAAAAGCACTTAGTATTGAAATCCAATGTTCTGAGATTCATTATTCAACAAAAATTCATGTTTAATATTAACTAAATAAAAAATAACAAGTAATTCTAAGAGCTACTTATTTACATAGAACTGAAATTGTAAGGAAACTGCAAATTACATAAAGCGTTAAATAAAATTTTCTATTATGAGTTGCATAAAATTCGGAAGCAAGTGTCTTAGAGAAATTCCATTAAAATTCCACAGAAAATTATTGATTAAAATCATGACAAATATTTGCAGTACTTCAATAGAAGTTACACGTTTAAGGCCTAAGGAATTTACTTTATAGGACTAAATGTATAATATTTTACACCACAAAGTCATTTTATATTTACATTCAAGAAAATATGAAAATATTTACAAAGAAAATGTATTCAAATGTTTTTTGTGTAGGTGTAAAACCTTTTCACTATTGACTAGCTTCACTAGGTTTTTTTTTTTTCCAGTTATTCTTGTGAGTTACAAAAATTGCATGTTTATTTCTTTTAAAAATTCTACTTGATATGCGAAAAGCTCGATATCCGAAAACAGCATATCAAGCTTTCATATATTTTTAGAAATTTTCCGTATTAAAAGGAATGACGAAATGTTTAGTTATATAAAAACTGATCCCCTTTCAAAAACATATTGTT
This sequence comes from Maratus speculifer, assembly GCA_964019185.1. Classification (NCBI taxonomy): domain Eukaryota; kingdom Metazoa; phylum Arthropoda; class Arachnida; order Araneae; family Salticidae; genus Maratus; species Maratus speculifer. The sequence continues at coordinate 253,892,043 of OZ025298.1, forward strand.
ACAGTAAATTGATATGTGTAGTTATTTTTCACCTTTATATTGAAAATATAATATACAGCGAAGATAGGGAAAAAAAGCAATTTTCTTTTTAAATTATTATTATTATTATTATTATTATTATTATTATTATTATTATTATTATTATTGTCTTTTTTTATTATTTACAAATAAATTTAAATATAAACAAATAAAAATAATATGATCTGGAGTTACTTCACTCAATTTTAAAAATACTGGTGTTCCTGTCTGGAAATTAAAAAAAAAAAAAAAAAAAAAAAAAAAAAAAGGCGAAGGTGGAGGGGGGGGGGGGTAATTCTCATTTCTGACACAGTACAACTGGCTCTATTCGAAGGCTGGACTCCCTCTTTTAACACTTTCCAACAAAGTTGAAAAGTTTTTAAGATTTTGGTTTGTCTGTCCGTCTGGCTTCGCTCTAACCCTCGTAATATTTTGTTTACTGAAGTTTCTTATAATAATGAACGCTTTTCGGCATCTTTAGTAACGCGGAAGTACTTTTACATTCGTACTTATATTTTTATAGTTTAAAAAACGTACATCTCTCTTTACGTACCCATTATACGTGGTATAGGGTAAGTAAACCTTTATTTCACGAATAAATGAGATAGAGACTTGAAATTTGATGTTTACTTAATATTTAATAATGCAAAAAAGCCTATTGAATATCAGTAATCTCGATTATCTGGAACTATTTTTTCAGACTCTCGAAATATTCATTCTGATGGAAGGTATGTAAAAATTTTCGATTTTTTTCTTTTATTTTAAGGAATGGCTGTAAAGGGAAATTTAAAAAACATAAATTTTTCATGGAAAAGGACTTTGATCATATAAATAATTGCCGAAATATTATAATCTTATTTTCCACACTCTTCGATTTTTCTTGACCCTGTATTTCATTCAAATTTCAAAGTATTAGACGGGAAACATTGTAAAAATCTGAGAGAGACCTACATCCAGTAGTGGATCGAAAACAGTTGATTTTAATGATATGTGTATATATATATATATATATAAATGCTTTTATAAATACATCCAAAGTTATTCAGACAATACCAATAAAAGAACCAATGAAACCAGTATTTTTACATTCATATTATTAAAAACAGTTATATATATATATATATATATGTATAAAAGTTGCTTGTTTAGATATTTCGTTTTATTTTAGAATAAAATTTGTAATTTCTCAATAATGTTATGCTAGTGAGGGAAAGTGTTTTATTATTTATAATGCATGCATGATTTTTCACTCTTGATAAATTTAAATCTAAATTAAACTTGGTACTATTGGTTCGTTTTTGAAATTGCAATCCTTTTCCAGTATTTAAAAAAATCTCTAAATAAGTTATAGAAACCTCTTTAAATAACGAAAAAAGGTTCATTTTTATCTTAATTCTTGTAAAAACCAGATGTGCCTCGAGAAATTTTCTAGTTTATCGACCGAAATACCAGTTTAAAATGATTTAACACTCCAGAAATTGCTTAGACGTTAAAGATTTTATATGACTTCTGATTTTTATTATCTTTGTCTAGCTCTATTCAATGGATTTTGTATAGGTGAAGATTTTTTTTTATTATTTTTATCACGTATTTCTATTATAAGTTTTGCAATACATAGGTGAGATTGTTTTGAATGAATAAATACGAACATAGCTGTCTGGAGAATTAATTTAGTGCTATTAATTCCAAAATTTATTCTTTCAATCGATAAAAAAGTTCTAAACTCTCAATAAATTGTTCAATACATATTTATTTAGAGTTGCTGTAAAAATCTTTACTGTAAATCTCATGAATTCTAAAGTTGATGTTATCTCTCTAAAACTTACTAATTACTGAAAATAGTAATAAAGTCAAAGAAATTATGAGAATTCAAAATTCATATAATTAACAGCAGAAAGAATTTATTGGAAATAATATTTTAAATTTTATTTTCCCAAAATTAATTTAATTAGCATTGTACTGGTGATACGGTGTTAAAATTTTATTATATTTTTTTAAATTATTATCTGTTATTTACTAAGGTAAACCCCAAGAAAAAGCCACTTCATTAAATATTCACTTAATGTCTGATATCATTGTCTTTGTTGAAGGTATCTTATGAAGTATGATAACACTATAATAGAAGTAAACCATCCCCCCCCCCCCCAAAAAAAAAAAAAAAAAAAAAAAAAAAAATATTTCAAACTTTTCTCCGAAAAATGCTCTGTACATTCCGTTACAATATTATACTCATTAATTTTTTAGACTTACAGTAAGTATACTGTTAAAAGTTTTTTCACAAAAACATTTGCTAATATGTAATCAAGGTATACAATCAAGATGAAGTAATCAATAAAGATTTCAATTCTAATTTTTTATAATTAACAACGAAAAGTATATGAAAGCTACATCATGTTTGCACAATCACATCCTTTTTTTTAGTTTTATCAATGTAAAAATACATTTCAAGCTAAGTTTAATGTCATTCCCACTGTATAAATAAAGAAAATTTACAATTAATAGTCCCAGTTTGTGAAGATTTAGTAGTAAACTTTGAAGGAAGTAAATTGTTATACAAATCTAACTAAACTGTCTAACTGAGTAAATCTCGTGTCAAAAAATCTGTTCGAATTTACAAATCCTCCAGACGAATGTTTGTAAGATTTTATTTTTGAGTTTTATCTGCTAGTAGGTTTTTTTAGTTTTTTAATTCTAACTGTTAATTTATATGTGCGATTTAATTTCGGCTCACTAATGAAGTATTATTATTTTTTTTTTTTTCAGAACTGACTTCAAGTAGTTGAAGTCACCTCTCTTAGCACATAGTTGCAAGCGGAAACTCCAAGCATTAGCCATGGAGTTAGCCCACTCCAAAACATATGAAGAATGTTTAAATTTCTTCAACACAGATCCAGACAAAGGCCTCAGCCTCGACCAAGTAAAGAAATACCAGGACAAATATGGCCCTAATGGTGAGTGGAATATTTTAATAAAATTGTTTAATTCTATCTTTATCATGTGTCTATGATGGTTTTTTAAGTCAGATTTTGTTCCAATTTAAATTATGATGAAACGATAAGAGAATCGTAATTGATTAGTTAAAAATAAATAAATAAATAAATAAAATTGTGAGACGATAATCAGTAATACACATGATATTTATTATCCTTTATTTATCTTTATTATCAGTTGGCCTGTGATTTTACTAACTGCTGATTAAAGTCCTCAGCACATTGGGTTATACTCAGGGTTGCGTAGTCGGTGGAAAAAGGGGCCGACTCCGACTCCGAAAATTTTAACGACTTTAAATAAAGTAATGTACCTTAATTCCCTTACAGAATATGACGTGATTTTATGGAAGGTATTCGTTTTTCTCTTTTATGAATATTCATGTTATTTTTTTGCCTCAATCAAAACAATCTAATTCATTTTATATCTTTTTACAAAAGTTGTACATTTTTCATTAATAGAGTTACGTACTTCTTCACTATTTTGCGATTCTTTCTCCACTAACTAATGCCAGTTTGTTTGTTTGTTTGTTTCCCTCTGAAAGATGACGAACTTTTTTAGGAAAATGATTTTGAATATATTTGAAAATACTTCAATAATTTCATTCATGAAGGGTTAAAAAACAGTTTTCTAATGTGTTAAATTTAATAAGTTCTTTCAACCGTTAGAAAATTACTCTGTATGAGTTAAGAATAACCTTACATGTAAAATTATGACTTTTTTTACATTGTAGAAGTAATGCAATTCATTTTCTTATTGGTCTTTTATAATTGGTTGTTATAGCTCAATAGTGACTGAGTAAATTATACATCCATAACCAATTGTAATTAATGCTTTTTATTTCATATTGAGCATTTTTTTTAAAGAAAAGCTCAGCTATTTCGTAGTTTTTCCCTCAATGTTTAACAACACTTTAGAAGCGAAATACTCAATAACTGTAGATATTATTAATTAATATGTCGTAAAACTGTTTCTGAATTTATTATTATTTTTTGCATATTTTCTAATTCGTGCTTTTATTTCTCTTTCAGAACTTCCTGCCGAAGAAGGTAAGTTTTAAAAAAAACGTAAATTTATATTCCATTTTTGTAATTATCTGAACAATGTTGGGTTCATTCAAATGTAATATGCAGTATTTTAAGAACTTGCTATGAAAAAGTTTATAAGTGACTATGAAAATGCATATCTATTGAATATCACTAAAATGCCATTTTCTTAAAATGACAAAATTTTTTATTCTAATTGTTATTCAATTACTCAAAATTTTTTACTCTAATTTCACACGCAAATATGTTTAAAAATCTGTTATAATTCAACAGATGGACTTCAATGTGTCATCATAATCAGTATTGTCTTTACCGATGGACTTGCAGAATCCGGACCTAAGATTGGACTTTAGAGAAACTTTCAAATCAAGAAAAAAAAAAAAAAAAATATATATATATATATATATATTTGGAATTCATAGGAGGGGGGGAGATCTTTGATGATAAAATATATATATACAGGGTGAGCAAAAAGTCCGTAAAAACTTTAAAAATTCATAAAAATCGAAAAAATAACCGAAATGAAAAACGGTTTGCAGGGTTAGCATCCATAGGTCACGGGGATTTTTTTAAGAAAAAATAATTCAAAAAACAGCCGACGGATGGCGCTGGTACTTGCGATTTCCGCGGAAATATGCAAATGAACCGGTTATAAGAGCTTGTGCTCCTAATCCACAACTAGTTCACCGTTGTGAGCCGTGAACTTGATCAAGGATGCACTGCGAAGGACAAAGCTTTGTTGATGAAGTTATTTTACATTAACAAGGAATCAGCGACTATTGCTTTGCATAAATTCCGATTTCAAAAGGATTTGAGGATGGGAAAGGGGCCTTTAACAGCGGCAGGCCTCATAAAGCTTGTTCGGCGGTTTGAGGAAACATTCTGTTCTTTATTTGGGTATCTTTTCTTTGATTTGGGTACGTCAGCGCCACCTATTGGCTGTTTTTTGAATTATTTTTTTCATGTCTTAAAAAAATCCCCGTGACCTATAGATACTAACCCTGCAAACCGTTTTTCATTTCGGTTATTTTTTCGGTTTTTATGAATTTTTAAAGTTTTTACGGACTTTTTGCTCACCCTGTATATATACATTACTAATATTATGATCATTAATAAATTTGTAAGATATTATTCTCATAATTAACCGTGCTTTTCTATGCTATGTCGGGGGGGGGAAGTGTATGCAAATTTTTGCTTTCCCCTCCGCACTGGAAAAAAATATTAGTCCAAATTCTTAATGTATTAAAATGATCCAGATCAAAGTAATTCCACAATTTTACAATTTTTCTGTTGCTTATAGTAAATATCAAGGTAAACGTTTCAAAAGCAAAGTGAAAGAACTTTTTTTTTTATTTTTACAAAATTTTAAAATACAGGATTTAAATATAAATAATACAGGGCTTACAGAATATATAATGCAAAGCATATAGGTAAAAATCAAGATTTTAAGTAGATAAAATATTAAAATATCTTTTCAAAGATTCTTATCATTCGTTTGTTGAACATGGTGATTGTCAGATAGTAAATGTCGTTTTTTTTAATTACATAATTATTTGAAGGGTTGTACAATATATTAAGGATATAAGTTTATATTCCACTTTTCAATTGTATATTTTAACGTGGAAGAATATAAATTGAAAGCTATTAAATCACAATTTTTTTTTTACTTTCAACTGCAATAATAAAAATAATAATAGTTATTATTATTATTATCATTGAGTATATTTTCTTAAGCATTTTAAGAGAAAGTACTTGTTGAAGATAAAATACTTATTTCAAACAGAGACGAAATATGAAATTCTTAAAGCTGTTCATTGTTGCAGTAGAATCTGAAGTTAATGCGGTTACTTATATAATGTTAGAGCAGTCGCCTCAAACAATCCAGTACCAGTTAGTGTAAAGATTTAGTGTTCTAAGGATTAAAGTTAAAAAAGATTTTTATTTAATCATATGGAATTGTTTATTTTATTTTTTACTGTTAGGTATAAATTGTAATATTTTGTAAATATTGTTTGACAAGTTTTTTTCTTTTATCGTCTCATAGCAAGTAAAAAGCCAAAATACTTTTATAATGCTTTTCGATTGAATAAATCATTGTACATGCCTGTTCCCAAATTTATGCAAATAACAAAGAAATACCTAAGTCTGATCATTGAAAACTTTTTTTCAAGAATATCCTTAGATTGAAGTGTAGTGTAAATAGCATACACCAATAGCAATAGAATTTTCTCTCTCTTTTATATGCTCATTTATTTACTTTGAATTTGAAGATTCTTTATGAAAGTTTTAAGATTTGTTTGTATGAAATTCTTTTACGTAACTTTTTATCTATTTCTATGATTTGCACTATTTTTTTACATGCATTTTACTCCTTTGTATAGACAAAAGCACAAAACCGGATTCACCTGTACACTCTAAAAGAAATAATAATACTAATTTAGGAAAATATGCCTTAACCACAAACAAAAATATACAGTAACCTCTTCCGAGTTATTAACGATAACCAAATGTCTTTCGAATCCTCAAAAACCGATGTACTGACAAAATTTAAAAAAGAAAATTATAAAAACAAAGTTTCTTTTGTTGTGACTGATTTCCGTAAACGTTTCCATGTAATTAGGGTTTCGTTCATGTGACGAAATCCTATTTGTCTCTGTCTTCTGTCTGTCATAGAGTACATACATAAAAACTGTAATATTCAACTAACAACATTAACATTCAAATTAATAGTTATTCGGGTACTCTCCTGCATGTAAAAATTCAGTTGCAATAGCACCCGAAAAAGCTATTTCCGTGTTGAGAAAACTGATTAATACACTATGAAAATTACTCGGAAACGTTTCAGAAAATCAATAGCAGAAAAAAAAAAGTTTGCTTAATAGTCCAAGAGCCGACCGCACAAAACCCTAAGTCATCGAGCACAAGAAAAATTCCTTTATTTTATGGAAGAGTATTGATAGAAGAATCTAGTGATCCATATTTGCCGGAAGCGAAGTGGTGCATAAGCCAAAAATTAATACCAATAGTGGTTGACTTGTAGGCTTAGCATTGTGTTTTCCGTACAATCAAAAGTATGAAAACATAGAAAACTAGGTGCTGGAAAACATAAAGCTAAGCCTACGAGTCAACCACTAGTGGTATTAATTTTTGGATTACGCGCCACTTCGCTTCCGGCAGACCTGGATCATTAGATTCCCCTATTACTACTCTTCCATAAAATAAAAGAAAGATTCTTGTGCTCGATGACTTAGGGTTTTGTGCGGTCGGCTCTTGGACTATAAATGCTTTTTTAAATCTTGAAAATATATTGGTATCTGAGGTTTCTAAAGATAAAAAACACTATTCGGAATCGTATGTAACTTGATAGAGGTTACTATAAATTTTCGTACGTGATTACTTTATGTTCACGTAGATTAGGAATCACTTTTTGGTATACTACAAGAGTTTCAACATAAAAAAAAAAGAAAATCTTCCAAAATTCAGTATAATTTTAACTTTTTTACTGAGTATTGTTTAAAAAACCTGTTGTAAACTTTATTTCAAGTGATATGAAGCAATTATCTAATTTTGCGTTAATCCCATTAAAGTAAAAATTCACTGTTTGAATTGGTATAATTAACCACTTCCCTGATTATCTCGAGTTATCACAGGTTAGGTTTTATTATGATTAATTATCATCCCAATATAATTCGGGCGTGGCACAATTTTTCATTACGATTTGTTTTATCACGTTTTTACTCGGTCTAAAACTTAAAAAGAAATATATTATTCTCATATAATATAATAAATTATATTTAATTAAATTTTATATAATACATGATTAGCAGTCTCCAATTATTGTTATATGAAATGATGTGATGGCAAAAAATGTAAACGTAGAAAAAAATAAAGACGTAGATAACGTTTGGAGCAGTGAATTATTTCACCTCATCACAAAATCTGTGGTCACGAATGGTTGTATATAGCATAATAAAGTGATTTTCCTTATAAATACACTTATGAAACTTTTAATGTAATAAGACGAATCTATGACAGATGTGTTAATGGAATAAAACGCAAAATGATTTTTTTTTTGTGTGTGTGTGATATACGTCACTTTTCATGCTGATGAGCTATGTGATAAAAATGCATAGCAAGATAGTTTGTGTCACCATTTATAGTCACTCTGCTACAGCAACAATAATCTTCATTTTAAAGCGATTTATTGTATTTAATTTTCTTTTGTAATTTATTTAATTTAACGTTACATTTCATGTTTTTAAACTAAGTAAGGGGACTAATATGTTGTTTAGGTCAGCAAGAGAGTTCATCTTATATGGAATGGTATGCAATAATATAAAAAAATATGTTCTTTGGCCTTTACATTACGTTTTTATGTTTCTAGTTAGTTTTAATGCTGCTTTTATCTATCCTTTAAAATTGTGTTTTAACACTGATCATTTCTATTTGCAGGCAAATCCTTACTACAGCTCATTATTGAACAGTTCGATGATCTCTTAGTCAAAATTTTACTCTTAGCCGCCATTATTTCATTTGTAAGTTTGCATGTTTTGATATTCATTATAAATAACTAAGAATATTGTTCAATTATGTTTTTGTGCAACATTCGCTTTTATTTATTGATTTTTATTATTATTATTATTTCATTATACCAATAATCTGTAACTGATTCCAAAAGAATTTTGGTTCATCCATTGATTCAAAGAGGTACCAATTTCGACAGAAATTCTTAAAGCTTTCTAACACGTACTCGAAACCATTTTCACTCATAATCATAAATAACCAACATTTGCTTTCATTTATTGATTTTTTCAATATCTATTATTTCAATATATCAATAATTTGTAAATGATTCCAATAGAATTTTAGCTCCATGCATTGGTTCAAAGAGCTTGCAATTTCAACAGAAATTTTTAAAGCTATCTGGCACATGCACGAAACCATTTTCCTTCATAAATATGCAACATTCGGAAATATCCTTTTTTAGTTATCAAATTGAATGTAATAATTTAAATAAGAAAAACACTTTTTTTTTTAAATATCTAGCTTGAAATTGTTGACTGAAATTATCCAATCAGTAATAATGTGTAAACTGTGTATGTAATGGAACATAACAAATGATATTTTGAATGTATGAAAAAACTTTGATATATGCAGAACCAAAAAACAATTTACATTGTGAAAAAAGCATTTTTGCTTGTTTCAGCAATAAAGTTTACAAAAATGCAATATAATCTCTTTAATGTACCGAAACGTTTTCTTTATCTATAGATTCCTCATTTGACATACGTTTATTTTTGTTACTTGAAAATATAATAATCGAGTTTGTAATAAGATCAATTACATAAGTAAATATTAACGTACTCATCCACTTTGTGAGCCCAAAAATTGAAAATAATTTTTGTATAGGTCTTCTTCGGCGTAGAAAATCTGATAGCGACAACAATAACATTCTCCTGATGTTTTGTAATTTGTAATGTAATTTTTAAATTATTGTTTTTTCTTATTATTATTTTAGGAAGTTTCAATAATGTAATTTATAATTCTTTCTCTCTTAGGTATTAGCTTTATTTGAAGAACATGAAGACGAAAGTTCTCAGGTCACAGCCTTCGTCGAACCCTTTGTCATTCTTCTCATTCTCATTGCTAACGCCATTGTCGGTGTGTGGCAGGTAAGAAAAACATCGTATCATTTCCTTTGATGCCATTTTTATGTACAAAATGTTATACTTTTTTTAAAGTACTGTAAAATTTTCGCTACTCTAGCATAATCACTGAGCTCTAATTGAAACTCGAATTGGACATCCGGTACCATTTTTAGAACATTTAGAAATTTCTAAATCGTTGGTAGGTAAATTCATTTGTAACTTTAAGAATATAAAAAATAAATTTTATCGTACTTGTTTCTACATAATTTTTTTAAGAAGAATTTTAAAGAGAAAAATAGGGAAATCTTGAGCTCTCTCATCAGATTAGTGAACAAGGGTGTGCTGGAAGGTGTAGGATGTTATACATTGGGATATACCTTCTTGCTTTTTAAAAAGTTCGGTATACCCTTTGTTTCTCAAATAAAGGTACAGAGCATCGGTCCTCGACTTTTATTGATACGAAACCCATTTTTTAAGTTAAAAAATGTTCGCGACTCACTTAATATAAGGATGTATATTTGTATATAAATTGTTGTATTACTTTTATAAAGCTATCGACTATCCTATCCTGCAGAAGAAAAAATAATAATAAATAATATAGAAGCATACACGATCAACAAAAACGCGAAATGGTAACCCCAACGTGTATAAACGGCATAATAATTAAAACAACACTCAAACTATAAAGTTAATAGTTAAAAATTATCAAAGCATAATTTTTTAATCATGGAAATTTTTTACTCTTAAGTTTATCGATGAAGACATCTATATCAGCGTTAAAACTGGTTAATTTTAACCTTAAATAATTTTCTGCACGCAGTTTGTTTCTGTTCTTGTTTAAGGTGGCGAGTGGTCAGGGGGAAACACAATCAAAAAAAAAAGGTGTTAAATACCAATATTTTGTTAAAGAAAAATTTGCCTCTTTTAATCCTTTTATATTATTCGAAGTATTTTCTATAAGAAAATACTGGTAGTTTTCTTTTCTTTTGACTATGTTTATCCCTGACCACTCTCCAGCCTGTTGTTTTTGAAAAAAGCAAAGCAAAAAAAAAAAAAAAAAAAAAAAAATCCTATTCACACAAGTACGTCGTGTTGAACCCCATCAAGGAATTCAAAGCTGATTTAGACATTTCTTGGTATTCTGTTGATACATTCATCCAGAAGGTAATTAGGATTTTCCCTTGAAATATTATTTGCTGCTGAATTATTACATTTTTTAAACAAATGAAAGGAAAGATATATTTTACAGCAAAACACCCACCACGACCCGCTAGTGGGTCGTAACCCATAGACTGAGAACCACTGATGTGGAGTATACTCTCTAATTTATATCCTCTGGTGGTTTTTTTTACGACTACAGCAATGGTAGTGCCGCATATTTCGAAAAACTTTGGCGTAAAGCCACGAAGTTTAGAGTGAAATGAAAAGGGGAAATGACTATCACATTTCATGAGTTGAATCTCTCGATATGTTCTAACCAGCTCCTGTATTACGTCGTCTGCATGACGCGAATAGCGTAATATTGTTTTATATTATAATAAATTATGTATATAAATTACTATAAATGTTATTACTGATATATTAGAAACTAGTCTTTACTAAACTTTCTCTTATACGATTAAGTAGAACAGGCATAAAACATGTAGTAATGCTGCATGTTTTGTATTAGTAATACATTTAACAATATTACTTATTTTACTGAAAGTACCACTGGTTAATTGGTATCGGCCAATTTTAATCCAGTCAGTTTGAAAGAAATATTCTAACTTCGAATTTTCTTGAAAGGAGGGGAGGAGCGAGCTCAAATGGCGAGCTCAAAATGAAAATTTTGGTTATCCTAATAGGAAATTTTGTCACATAAGTTAAATTAGGATTTTTTCACAATCCTTGTGAACGACATTTCTTAAAAAATTAATATAAAAATAACTTAGAAATATAACAAATAAAAAAATATTAAAAATCTAAAAATAAACTTCTGTTGTCGTTTTTCAGAAAGGAAAATTGAAACAATTTAATTTCTTTTCGCCAAGAAGGCTATGCTTACTAAAAACTATGTAATGTGGCTATATATGAAATAGAGAAAACATCATTTGCGCTATTTTATGATTTATTTTTAAATTCATTTTTGTTCTCAAACGCATAAAACTGGCAAATTCTCTTATTTAGAAACTACATAATGTGCCGTGGTTGTCGATTTTTCGATAAACGCAGAAAATATTGCAAAAAATAGTATCTATGTTGGCGTTTTGAACTGAGAAAATAATTGTTTATAAATCAAATTCTTATTAAATGAGTGAAAAATGAAATCACACTGCCTCATATACATCTCTTCAAAAATCAACTCAGCAAGTTTCATGTTTTTACTTTTAAAAATTATTCTGAAAATGTCTCAGAAAATTTCGAGCTGTTGAGGATGAAAAAACATCATCCGAATTCATCGGAATCATCTGCTTCGGAACTGAAGAGGTTAATTGAAGGGTGTGAAAATTATTATTGTATCGAAATTTGATATTGTTATTAAAAAAAAGTTTGGGTTTGTTTTGATATGTAAAGCAAGTTTTAAACACATCGATTAAAAATTGACATTCTTTCAATCGTTTGGTGCTTGTAACTTTCCTCTACGATAGATTCGTTGCAGAGTTTGTAAGGGGGTGTGTCTCCCACACACCAACACCACCCGATTGTACTTTAGAAATATTTTGCCAAAAAAAAAAAAAAAAAGAAGAAGAAGAAGAAGAAAAAAGAAAAAGAAACGTTTATTAAGAAGAGCATACAGAAAAAATAAATTAAAAATCTTGGTTTTCCGGGAAGAAATTTGAAAAAAAAAAAGGTTGTAGTCTAAGTTCATAGGTATGACATCAGACAAGAGGTTTAGCGGGCTGGCTCATAACAAAGTTTGTGAAAACCTTAGATTATCTTATTTACAAGAACATCTAAGTGCATGTCCTTGTTTTCAAGAATCATTCGGTGCATTATTTTGTTTTCGTCCCTTTGTACCATCTGTTCTTCAATGCTCGGATTTCTTCACTCTTCTTCTTCTTCTTGGCACTCATGCCCATATTTAGGTCAGTTCCAGATTGCCAAAACTCCTTTGGCGACGGCGCAGAGTATTGCTAACGTCCCAATCCTAGAACTATAATTAATGCTTGTACCTTCTGCCATCTATTTATACATCTGTTTCCCGGGCTTCGGAGTCCCAAATTCCACCCTGACTTTTTTGAAGATTCTGTACCCTTCATGCCCTTGAGGATTTTTACTGTCCCACTGCCAAGGAATCCCTTTCGTGTTTGTTGCGAGCTGTTTGCAACCTCCGAAATGAACACTTTTTTTTTTCTTTTACCCGCTCTCTTTTCCATTCCCTGGGAACCTTGAAGATTTATTTGAAGCAAAACAGAAGTCGAAGTATCTAGTGTGAATATAAAGCATCCCGCAAGTTTCTACTCTGACATTTTCGGAAATTTATTGCATAAATATATAAATGTTTACCGTGCAACACAAACTTAACCGTTCGCTTTAAAACACAAACTGATGGAAACTGGGATAACAAAAATATTTAATGATGAAGGAAATTTTCGTTTCTTTTTTTGTTTAACCCTTCACAGTTCAAATTTGTTAGCGTACGGGTTTAAATATCTGTCGATTCTCCTGTAGTTTGAATACCACTATATCTGAAAGAAATGTCAACTTTATTTAATAACAGAAATTTACGATCAAATAAAATGAAAATTATTTTTTGGAAATAGTGGTACTCGACATAGGAGTTTCTGTGATAAAAACCGGTATTGTGTCACATTCAATGTGGACCTAATGAAAAGTGAAGCATGTTTAAAGTAAATTATAAGGTGTTTTGCCACAGAAAAGATTTATTTTTAACGATTAATTATAGGACACGGTTAAAACTGTTTGTATTGCGCATTTCACATCGATTTCAATTATATTAAACAATTATATTAAATTTCAAGTTAAAAAGAACACTAATTAATCGTAAGGATCTAAGCATGTTATAATTCGAACTTTTAATCCTTTCGTGTTTGTTGCAAGCTGTTGTTAACCTCCGAAATGAAAATTTTTATTATTATTATATTTATATTTTAGTTATATCTGCTCTCTTTTTTCAATTCCTGGGAAGCTCTGAGATTTATTTGACACAAAATGGAAAATCTAAGGATTTAGCAGGTTCTTATTCTGACACTTTCCCAAATTTATAGCATAAATGTATAAATGCTTACTCTACGAATGCGTATTTCACTTTTAAAAAATATAGCCCGATGGAAAATAAAATCTCCATAAACAAATAACATTGAAGAAAATTTTGAAAATTCAAAATGCTTAAAATTAGGATGGAGTTATTTTACTATGTATAATACATATATATACATATATATATATATATCGGTAAAATTTCACTTTGATTTCGTTATTGCGCTGGGCGTATTAACAAAATTTTCAATATCTCGCGATATAATTGCCGTATAAATAAAAATTTGATGTCAAAATATTTACAATTAAACAAATTTTCCAATAATATTTTCTTTAAAAAAACAACTCTTTGGCCAATTTTGAGATAAACTGTTCCTTAAATACATTCTGGTTTTTAGAAATGATAAAATTGAAATAATTTGAGTAACCTGGAATAATTTGGAATAACATGATTAAATAAACGGATTATTGCCCAGTTAAACTGGTGGCCTTAAGCTCACATGTTACTCACACTAATTGTATATTACAGTCTATTTTTTGAACCAATAATGTCCCTCGAAAAACAAATTAAACGTGAGGGAAGGTCTTAATTCCCTCATTTCCTCCTTTTGTATTTAATCATTGGACCTCAAAAACTAATTAGCGATACGCCTTATCATAATGAACTTCTATCCAAAATTTGAAGCAAATCGGATAATTCTGCATAAAAAACCATTTATCTTACTTAACGAGGGGGGGGGGGGAGGATAATCGCCCGTTCGCCTCTTTATACTTAATAAAATAACTCCAAAATTAATCAGTGAAATGTCTTATCAGTATGACTCTATGTCCAAAAATTGAAGTATATCTGTTAATTCTGCATGGAAAACCCATTTACATAAATTAAGAGTAGTAGCAGCCCGATCTACTCTTTATACTTAACCAATAAATCCCCAAAACAAATCAGGGAAGTGCCTTATATGAATTAATCTATGTCCAAAGTTTGAAGCAAATCAATAAATTCCGCGTGAAATACCCATTTACCTAAATTAAGGGGAGTTACCCTCCTTTATACTTAACAAATGAACAACCAAAAATAATCATGGTGGCGCTTCATCAAAATGATCCTATATCTAAAATTTAAAAGAAATATGATAATTCTGCATGAAAAACCCATTTATCTAAATTAAAAAGGGGAGTTAGCCACCTATCCCCTCCTTTATACTTGTCGAATGAACTTCCAAAACTAATCAGGGAAGCACCTTATCTGAATAAACCGATATCGAAAATTGAAATAAATCGGATATTTTTATTATGAGTTGTCGCGTTACAAACATGCGTACGTACAGTACATACACAGAACCGACGGGAACATAAGCTCTCAGGTTTTGATAGCTTTTGAGCTAAAAACTGGATACCTTGAAATAATTTTAAATAATTTCGATATTTTGATTTTTTCTTTTTCTGAAATTTTAAAAAAAGATCGAAATGTCCAGGCTCTTAAATCTTTTCACCAGTCCAAATTTTCTATTGAGAAATTTAGAAGGTAGGAATGCATTTAATGACCATAGATTTAACATGGGCGATGATAAAATTTGAAAAAAAAAAAAAATTGTGATATGATAAAACATACATAATTGAATTCATCGTATACAACATACAAATAACTAAAAATTATATAAATATTCTAAAACACATAAATCATTTTTTAAGAACTTTAGACAGGTGTTTTTATTATTATTATTATTATTATTTTGTATAGCTTTTAATTATTTATTGGAGTGGATTGTTTGATGATCTCATTCACAACGGAATTAAGAAATGATGTAATTTTTTGACTGCTCTTTAGTATACTAATTGCATGACATTTTCTGAAAATAATGTTTTGTTTCTTTTTCCATAGGAAAGGAATGCCGAGAGTGCGATTGAGGCCTTAAAAGAATACGAACCTGAAATGGGCAAAGTCGTCAGGCAAGACAAGGCTGGAGTACAGAAAATCAAAGCCAGGGAAATCGTCCCTGGAGATATTGTTGAAGTTTCCGGTAAGGTGACTGTTTAACAACCTTCCCACCCGAATATATATTTTCAATAAAAATGTCAATAAAAATGTAAACAGGATGGCAAACAAAAGATATCAGAAAAGGGGGATCGAAGAAAAGTATAGTGCATTACAAATATTGTATATATCTAAAATATCACTTTTTTTGCACACGATAACTTCCATAATTCTGCGCAAATCACTTCCAAACTAATACATAAAATCAAGGGGCAGAAAATCTCCGTCAAATCCGTTAATAGGCAAAATCAACAAACGAGGTGAAAATTGGCAGGGTTTCTTGAAAACAGGAAAAAACCCATAGCTTTTTAAATATAACGCAGATCAAATCATTTTAAAGTTATTATTACTTCAAGAAAAAGGTTCAAAGATTACGTATGACAAATTTTTGATGTCATTAAAAATGGGTTCAAGGGGAGCAAAAAATAGGATTTTAAAAAGAAGAAAATCATCGTCAATTCAGAAGATATGAAATTCACTTACATTTATCATAAATTTTCTTAATCTTATTTACAACTTTAATACTGGGAAGTTTTTGATATGCCCAATTCTTACAAAATAAATAAATAAATACATAAATAGAAAGAAAAAAAAGGGAAAGAAGACGAAAAAATTCATAAGATATCAAATACACTTAAATTTATTACAAATTTTATTGATATGATCTACAACTTTTATATTGACAAGTTTTTGATAAGACCAACTCTTAAACAAACTAACTAACAAAATAGGGGTTGAAAAATGAATTATCTTATTAATATAATTATGATAAAACCAGTTCTTGTTGAAAATTAAAATTAAAAACTCGTTAAAAGCAACCAGATAAAATTGTTAAACTAAGTTTATCTCTGATTTTGATTTAGTTTTTGTTGGTGAAATTAATACTTAACTTTGAAATCTATTTATGACTTTAAAGGCGAGTCGACAGGGATTATTTATTATTATTGTTCTTAATTTAGGAAAATATACTTAACCACGAACGAATATATACCGTAAACTCTTCTGAATTGCGCACGATTACAAAAAGCATTTTTTTTTTTTTTTTTTTTTTTTTTTTTTTTTAATCTTTAGAAACCTCAGAAAACAGTATATTTTACATCTCTTTATAAAAACTTTTTTTTTTTGGTTAATTTTAATCGAAAATTTTTTTTAGTAATTTTTATAGTGTATTAATCAGTTTTTTCAAACCGAAATATATGTTTATTGGACGTTGTCAATTCTGAAGAGAACATTTTCATGTGATAAAGCATGTTTTTCAGACAAGCATGAAAAATTAGCAGCATTAACATTAATTTTAATATTAATATTATTTTGTTAATTTTGCATGCATAAATTTAATTAAGCAGCTGAAAATGTTTAAATAAGAATATATTGGTAGCATCCTGAATTTTTTTTTTTTTTTTTTTTTTTTTTTTTTTTTCAATTTGAGAAAATTGATTAATACACTATTAAAAATTACTGTGAACCATTTCCGAAAATTAGTGATAGCACAAAAACTTTACTTCTAAAATGGTTCCATAAATCTCGAAAATGTATTATTTTTTTTTTAAATTTCGGAATCAATGTTAACTTGAAAGAGTTTATTGTATGTTTTAGTTCGTGTTTTTATTACATTTTTGTAGATTATGAAACATTTCTCTTTAATTTACAGCGTAAATTTTAAGAGAAGTTGTTTAATAAATGCGCATGTACAATTCGTGAAAACATTTAATCCAAACATTTTGAAATATAAAATTTGTGCTTATGACGGAAATACCAAATCTCTGCGCGATTCTATTTGTCTCGTTTTGTTTACATTTTTTGTTGGGCTGTGATTTGTCGTGAGCACATTTATGAAAGCGATGTCACGTAATGGCAAAATTATATAAATGTGAAGTATAAGCTTTTAAAAGAATACGTTTATTTTTTTCTTCTTCTTCTTCAGTTGAGATTTAAATATTCGGAGTTGATACTGTAAAACGAGAAATATCGGAAAATGAATACGTATTTTGCTTTTTATTAGGTGCGTTCGTAATTATATAAATAGTACCTATAGTCCGTATATAACAGAGCAAAACTATCCTACCGAATATTTTAAAACTTAAAATGTATAATTTTTGTATTATTTTGTCGAGTTATTTCAAATTTTATGTAAATCGGATGCGTAGATTTATTACCGGGAAAATTAAAAGTATCCTGTGACATTAGGGCCAATGGGAAAAATAGCTTCAAATGCATTTTCATGGTGTTACTCTCTTTCGAACACAATAAAATTGATACGCATCTATGAAGTAGATACTATAATATACATTTTGTGCAATCCGCGGTGCAAAAAATATTTGTTATTATTTTACAGGGCCACACAAAATTATTCCTTTATATAATGGTACAAAGGGAAACGTTGTTTGGGGGGCGCGTTTTAATATTAAACTATTTCACATTTGTCACATTTGTAAACTATTTCACCTGTATAAAATGTTTTGCAATTCAGCAAATGTATCTCCCTTTCTCATTTTTTAAAAAATAAATAACCCATTGCGTATTATACAAACAACACCTTCCTCCTTCTTAACATCTACCCTTGAGCTATCCTATTATATGTATATTTTTATGTTTTTACTTTTTAATTTTTTTATTATTGTTTTCATGTTTTAATAATTTTTTATAATTTTTATTACGCAATGTTTTAATTGTTTTTAAAATCATGTAATAACTAATTGTGCATTAAAGAATGTATGAATTTTTTAAGAAAACCATTATTTAGTGCATCATAAATTAGCTTTTTAACCCTTGCCACTCCGTTGTGTCCGTCCGCTGCGGAGACACCATCATTCCTTCCAAAATTTGTTTTTGGCACCAGTAACAAAGGAAAATAAAATTTTCCTTACAATTTTTGAAATTGCCTACTTCAAGGAAAGTTCTTTTAAAAAAGTGGTGTTATTCAAATAAAATTTGTGTAAGAGGCATCGGAATCTGAGGGGCTAATATTTGCATTAATTAGATGAGAAGAACATAAACCCGTAAAGCATGGTGACGTCACTGCAACGTCGTTGTGAAGTCACATTGTGACTTTGTGACCATCCATTGTCGATGTGACGTCACGTGACGTCGATGTGAAGTCACAGTGACTAAAATGTGAAGTCGTTATGGCCGTTTTAGAGCTCTTTTGTGACGTTTCACAAAGTGGTCACAATGTGACAAATTTATGAAAAGTGTGTCATTTGTGACTAATTTGACATTAACATTGTGACGAAACCGTGACAAAAGCGACGATATTTAGATTGCCAGAAACATGTTTTTTAAAGTAAATAACATGTTTTGAAGGATATTTATAAATTTCTAAAAATTTTTAAGAAAGTCACATCTCAGTCACAATGTGACGTCACTGAGTGGTGGCATTTTGGTCACAGATGTGATGTGACCAAAGTGACTCACAGTGACGTCACTGTGACCATGCATGCTATTAGGGAACATTTTATTCTATATAAATAATTAAGGATCAGGATTTAAAATTAGTAAATGTATTAACTTCGTTCCGTTTGTCACACATATAAGTTATTAATTTGTTTTCTTTTAAAATACACACACACACACACATATATATATATATATATATAATGTCATTAAAAGTAGACAAGATTCACCAATGGATTTTATCAATAAAACAATAAGCCAAAACGAAGAATTACAATTGCATTGAATTATAATAATAATTTTAAAAAAATGTGGAACGAGTATATATGAATAAATAGATAAATAAAATGAATGCAAATGTAATTTGTAGTCCCCAGAGCAGAATCATCAGGCCCCAAATGCTCTGGAACTACAAATGAAGTGTGCGGTTTCATCCACGTATTAGCCATGAAATAGCAAAATAATACGTATTTGGGGCTACCAGCACACAAAAACCAAAATATTAAACAAGGAACAGAGTAATAAATAGTTGAAAAAAATGAATATATATATATATATATATATTAAAACTGTAGCGTGCAGCAAATAGTGTCAGTAACATATATATATATATATATATGTTACTGTACACAATATATATATATATATATATATATGAGTTTTTGGTGAAATGACATCGATTCACAGTGAAATGTAAGTTTAGAGCTATAAATGCCGATACTTAAAGTTACCTAGAACGCCGAATCACCAATATTTTTAAAAAAATCGTATGTTCTTCACTAGAAAAATATGTGACAATCAATTTTCTGAAAGATTAAAACATCGGATGTAGAATGGCCACCGATTTTTAAAATGCTATTCTGAATAAAACGCACTTAAAATTTTCATCACTGTTTAATCGTTCAATTTCCTATAGATCTAAAATATCTCATTTTCAATATTCATTTCTAACTATTAAAGTGTAATTAATTCTGTGTGTATTAAAAGTATTTTAATCGAAAAAAAATTGAATTGCTCAAAGTGGTGATATCACTTAAGGATAAATATATTTATCCTTATATTTATCCTTTGTGAAAATAAAAGTAGTTAAATGGCTTTTCAGCTATTCTCACAGTTATACTCTTTTCGTGACTGTATTAATATTTATACGTGCTTTCTTATGGGAGACTAAAATTCTTTATCTTTTTTATGTCTGAATTGAATATAGTTCTGTTTTTAATGCTTTTGATTCCGCTTTTCTCATGACAATCTTTTTCTTTCCAGTCGGAGACAAAGTTCCAGCTGATATTAGGTTAATGAAAATTTTTTCCACAACTTTGAGGGTTGATCAGTCTATTTTGACTGGTAAGTTTCCATCTAAATATTATATGCTAAAAAAATTCGCTTAATGTCCATATTTTAATATTATTCAGTTTCAAAATTTGAATCGATTATGTTTAAAAATTTTAATTATAAAAATTCCCCCTCGATAATTATACTCATTAATATTTAAAGATATATATATTAGAATATTTATGTATTAAGAAATTTAGAAACGATTAATATATTAAAAGTTGCATGAAATCGATAGTTATATATTTTTCTAAGAAATATTTGAAACGTTAATTTTATTCTTTACCAAATAGTGTTGTTTTATATCGCTCAATTCTTATAAAATAATGGAATGAAATATAATCGTTTTCATGTTAAATAACAAATTTTGTTTGTTTTTAAAAAATGTAAAATTTCGACTGCACACTTTTTAATAGACATAAAATCTATCCATCCATATGTAAAATGATTTAGAAAATGTCCACTTGAAAAAATTAGCTTCTTAAAAATGGCTGCATGTTGTCTGCATGTCGTTGAACTACAATAGCCTAAAAGCCTTTCAAAATTAATAAATTTTGAAATGTAATTTAAATTTTCAAAATTATGTTTTTTTTAATGCTTACATATATATCTACACTTTTATTAAAAATAAATAAATAAAACTTGAGAATTTGTACTACTTATTATTATTAAAAGTCTATTATTATAAATATAATACTGCATTTTAAACATTATGATTTCAAGAGAAATTTTTTTTACAAATGCACACGTTCAATTCTAAAAAATATTTCATATTAATAACTTGAGGAATAAGAGTTGGGCACAACAAAGGTACGATTTACTCATACATCAACGAGATTTAAAAAGTCGCAAATTTACAAAATAGTGTACACAAAATGTTGTAAAGTCAAGAACTAAGCAAACATAAAAATAAAATTAAAATCAGCAACATTTCGGTCGTCGTATATGTATAGGTGCTGATTCATGACTGGCGACTAATTTTAGACGTCTAAGTCGTATCATCTTCGGTGTATCGCGTTTTTTTCCAGCGGTCATTTGTCTAAAATCGCGTTTTTTCCGCGAACCTTTGACGAAAACCATGGGTTTTTTTTTTCTTTTTTGCGATCCGTTGATGAAAATTGCTTTTTCGTGCCTTTCTTTCACAACATGGCGACTGCATTATTAGGATTTAGGAACCACTGGCTCCTTAAAATTTTTGGGAATCTGTACCTATACATCTATGACCATCGTTATGAAATTTTTTTAATCTTTCTTTTAAATAACAAAGCCACGAAAATCCAAAGAAGTCGGTTTGGCATTGTTTTTTAAAGTCAATATAACAAATCTTTCTTGACGATGGTCATAGATGATGACTGAAACGTCAATTTTTATAATTTCATTTTAATGTGTGTTTAGTTTTTGACTTTACAACATTTTGTGTACACCATTTATTAAGATTGTGATTATTATTTTCACGTTAATATTGAATTGTTCATGGTGTAGATGTCCACCTCTTTTATTATTTTTAACAATTTACATTTTACATTTTTTCTTCTCTTCGCGGGATAAAGAATTAAATGAATAATTTCCTTCTCTCAGGTGAATCTGTCTCAGTTATCAAGCACACAGAACCCATTCCAGACCCAAGAGCTGTTAACCAGGACAAGAAAAACATTCTCTTCTCAGTAAGTTCTGTTATCACTTCTATTTATAAATTATCACTCATAGGATCATTTGAATTTCGAATTTAGTAAATCCGTAATCATATGTAGAAAATCTGAATCCATAAGCAAGAACTTTTATAAGGAATTGTACAAATAAAATGAGTGATAAAGCATAATATCAACTTCTCGAACTGATTCTGAAGTCAGGGGATAATGGATGCATCAGGGTGATGTTCAAGTGCTAAAAAATGTAGAGACGGAAACTTCTTGTCGAATCGTGATCAATTGTATGGTTCGTATAATTGATCAAGACTCGACAGGAAACTTTCGCCTCAAGACTTTTAAACATTTCAACATCATATTTATTCTGAAGCTGACTGCAGAAGCAGTTCGTAACATCGATGTTATGCTTCATCATTAATTTTATTTCTACAATTTCATATGAATGTTTTTGTTCATGTGTACCATTGAGCAAATTCATGTGTTTTTAACATCTTTATTATTTAAAGGCATCTTTTAAATCAAATACTACGATTCAATTTTATCATAACATACGTTCTATACAATAATTATGATGTTTGCTCTGGGTGCAATTTCTGTATTTCGTTACTGCATGTCAGAAAAAAATTTCAAAATAGTTGCTTATACATTAATTTATTTTTCTAAGCTATTAACTACATTTAAAAAAAAAGAAATCTGTAAAGTTACTAAACTTTTTCTATGAAACTGGGATGGTGTTACCTTGCATAAAAAGTTGTAGGAATCTCAGTTTGCTAGAAAAATTTTAGTAGCTTTACAGATTTTTTCTTTTTTTTCAGTGTACTGTATTTAATCAAAATTCAACTATCTACTGAATGTGACCGCACTGTCATATTAACTGCAGTGTAACAGCAGTTTATCTAAGTACGGGAACGTGGTTATTAATTCAAATGATTACTATGAAAACAAAAGAATAAATTATTATTCTGTTCACACTTTCTCTTGATCCATAATCATCAGTTTCTTAATCCTCATTTTTCTTACTTCAGGGTACCAATATTGCAGCTGGTAAGGCTCGTGGTATTGTCATTGGCACTGGCTTGGACACTGCTATTGGTAAGTAATCATAGTAATTATGTAACCATAATTAATTATTAAAGCATCCAAACAAACTTTCTTGGTAGTGGCGCCAACTTATATGGGCCTGTGAGGCCCGAGCCCACCCAATAATTCTGAATCATAGCGTACCCAATTTTCATTGTTCTAGTTATTTATTTCATCGTTATTTTATTATTCCTTTTTCTCCTTTTTTAAATTTTATTTTGCCAATAGCCATGTATTTTAATTCTTCGACTGACATCCAAAATCTTAAATGACTAAAGTGTTTTGCTTCCATGTTAAACTTTGCTAATTCAATTTGTAGTCATGTTCATGATATCATGACATTACAATAAATATCAGTATCTTTATAAGGAAAAACGCATGAGAATATAATTTAATAAAATTGCAAATTTATTAAAACGTGATAGCTTGACTATAAATTCTCATCTTTCACCATCTGTCAACCCTTCAAAGAAAAACAAACTAGTGGTACTATTTTACAAAACTATTTTTGAGCCTACCCGATATTTATGAGCCAACCCAATATATTTCCAAAAATTGGTGCCACTGTTTCTTGGTTTAATCTTTGTTGATGCAAATAATTTCACATTATATCATTGCTTTTAAAAGTGTACTTATTTCTCTTGACCTTCTGCGGACTTGGCAAAACTGAAATGTTACAAATCGTTTCAGGTAAGATCCGTACTGAGATGACTGAAACTGAAGAAGTGAAGACACCCCTGCAACAGAAACTTGACGAGTTCGGTGAGCAGTTGTCCAAGGTCATTTCCATCATCTGTGTTGCTGTCTGGGCCATCAATATCGGACACTTTAACGACCCTGCCCACGGTGGATCATGGATCAAGGTGAGAAAGACTCTAAAATTGTTTCATTATTGGCGAGCTTCACTTTAAAGGAACCCATGTGAAATAAAATATTTAGATTTCTAAATTAATTTCAATTCTTAAAGGAGTAGTGCTACAGATCTCTGTAGCTTTACAAAAAACTAGTTCTGTAGATTTACATTTTTTAACGTACAGTGTGCTGATAAAATTTTTGTAAACATGCATATTTCTGTAATTTTACCGCAAAAGAACTACAGTTTTTTTTTTTTTTTCTTCTCAGTATACATGCACATTTCTCACCCCTATTGTGGCCGGCTGTAAATGTTTAACCGTTTATCGGGCAATGGTAACATATTTACCACTTAATTTTTATTAAAAACTGATTGATTCCCTACGGAATTTTCAGCGAAATAATTTGTGTTTATATTAGCCTGATGGAAATTGAGTTTTTATTTTAAAATAAATTTGCTTATTGATTCTCGTGGCAGTGAATCTTTTCAACATTTTAGCGAAAGAATTGATTTGCCCGATAATGGGTTAAATCATGCATCCATTATTTTCTAAAAATGTTAGAAATTAGAATTAACACTGGAACTACCAGAAATTTGAATCCAGTTTTATAAAAATATTCCACAATTGGAAACTGTTTAACTTTATTATTTAACGTTTTACTTCTTTGGTTTTTTATCTTTGTAACATATATCATAATAAAAATTCTGGTATGAAACGAAACATATACATATTGTAGCCGTCAAAATGACGGCCCACGGTAGTTCTAGGGTTGAATGTGAAACCCATATGCCCTATATGAAGCCCTATATGAAGCTCCATATCCCAAGGGATACAGGTGAGAAATTTTGAATGGGTAATAAATTGACTTCAAAATTAAACATTAGCAGTAATTAACTGAATTAAAATAAGAAAGTGTTGCTCATTTCATAACGGTTTTAGAATTCTTATTTCAATAACTGTAAAAAAAAAAAAAAGCTATTTCACAATATTTAAAAAAAAATTAAGTAAAGATTAAAGAAGCTAAGTAGCTTAAAGAGTTTAAGTAATTGACCTCTAGAACACAGTGCATAATTAATAAATCACTTACCTGCAAACAAAAAGCCTTATTTTCAGATAGTTTGTGCACTTCGCACAATTTTTTCCGATTTTGTTACTTTTACCACTTGGCTTCTGGTATCCTCAAATGTATATTACTTCGTTTGTACCTACTAAATTTTAATCGAGCTATACCATCTTTCTTACATATACTTACTTCATCTTCCAGGGTGCCGTCTACTACTTCAAGATCGCCGTAGCTTTGGCTGTAGCCGCCATTCCTGAGGGTTTGCCTGCTGTCATCACTACTTGCTTAGCCCTGGGTAAGGCATTTTTTAAATCTGTAACAGAGCTGTCAGTTTGGTCTCCATTGTTATCCAGAAATCACGTCTTCAGACTGGAAATTTCTGAAGAAGAAATTTTACTTTATGTATAATCAAGAAAAGTCAGTCATTAAATAAATCTCAACATACTTTCTGTATTTTCTCGTTTAAATTTGAATTTTTTAGCTAAAAGTGGTGACCAAACTGGCTACTCTGATCTTTAATAATGAAAATAAGGGTATAATATCCTGTTTCAGATTACCTTGTCCAATAGATTTCTTTTGCTAACTTTATCTTACGACCTGCCTAGTTTTTTTTTTTTTTTTTTTTTTTTTTTTTTGGTGGGGGGGGGGGGGGTTAAATTCATCTATTATCAGCAATAATTTTACCTTGATTTTGAAACTATGACTATTTTTACAGTCTTATAGTCATAGTTTCAATAGAATCTTTTTATAGCAACGTAGTATTTACTAAATTAATAAACATTTATTCGCGACACTATTGTAAAATATAACATAAAATTGGAAATCATAGACGTTTTGGCCTTTATTGCTAAACAGTAAGATTGAATATTAATATATCATCGACATTATTTTTCAGTGAAGTACTATAACCTTGGGTTTACTTCTTTTCCTCTAGTCTGATCACTCTAGTATGTGTAAAAGGTATCCGATGTAGGGATGCTTTCGAAGAGAGAGAAAAACAAGCAGAGCGCATGTGGAGACCGAAGGGGAAGGGAATGGCGCTCGAATGAAATGATAAAAAAGAAGCAAAGTGAAAGTTACTGAAATAACATCTCAGTACTAATAATTATTAAATATTTAGATTAATTTAGAAGTATCTACAATTCTAATTCCATCGCAACATAATTTTATGATAAATATTCCCAGTATATTATCAATAATGCCAAAGTATTGATATTGCATTTAAAAAAAGCCAATGAATATAACTGAATCAGTTTTGGCCAAATATTCTTTGTTTTACAGCAGCTAAGAATTGGTGGAAAAATTATAACAAACATACATATAATAATTACGTTTTCTGTGTTCCCATTTTTCCTCAACATCTTCATTATTTAAGCGCAATTGCTAAAATTAGTACAATTAATTCTTTTTTACTATTACCTAATGTATTGAAAAATTGTATTTTCCAGTGACAATGCAAATTTCTTGTTCTAGGTACCAGACGTATGGCCAAGAAGAATGCCATTGTGAGGTCTCTCCCCTCTGTAGAAACCTTGGGTTGCACATCTGTCATTTGCTCTGATAAGACTGGCACACTCACCACCAACCAGATGTCTGTCAGCAGGGTACGTTCAACTTTTGTTAAAAGTATAAAATTTTAACAGAAAGAAATAAGTTTAAGAAATGCTATCTTCTATATCAGAGGTTCTTAAATTTTATGATTTCGTGGATCCACTTTGGTGTAATGGACATCTTGACGGCCTCCTAACAATAATTTGGTTTATATAAGAAATTGTGTTAAATGCACACAATCTATTTATAATTCCATGACGGATTCCAATGTACTATAATCGCAAAATTTTACTTTTTATGTTGTTGGTAAAAATCATGCTATGATAATGCGAAAAATAGTTACAATAAATACCGTAAACCTTTGCAAAAAATTGTCGCAAATACCGTATTTTGTGCTTTAGCAGACCTTCAGAATAAGTCACCAAACGACCGTGATGTGTCGCCAAATTATGTGATATGCATGATATATACGATATTTTATAATGTATATGAACAGAAAAAGTCTTAGTTAAATGTGGTTTATATACGATGTAAATAGCGTATGACCATATAAGATAGATATATGATGTGTATGTAATTTTTGTGACCCTCTTGGCGAAATCATAACTGCAACCTTGACATAATTGTAACTATTAGGAACCGTAATAACAAAGTGAAAGAAAAATAATGATTGTTAATATAAATATTTATATAATTAAATTAATCACTTTTTTGTTATCATCGTAACGTAAAATTATTTTTGTTATCTTTCTCTTTCAGTTCTTCATCGTTGAAAAGGCTGATGAACCCAAATTCTTTGAATTTGAGGCTACTGGATCCACTTATGAACCCATTGGAGACATGTGAGTATGATTTATTTGTTATTAATAGCATTAAATACCAGATCTCAACAGAAAATTAATAATAATTACAATATATTTAAAATCATATAAGCTAATTTGTACATTTTTTTTTTCAGTTTCATCAATGGAGCTAAGGCTAAGACCTCTGATTATGAAGCTCTGTATGAATTGGCCACCATCTGCGCCTTGTGCAATGATTCCAGCATTGACTTTAATGAGGTTTGTATTATTTGACAGTAAGATTATACTATAAAATGCAAAGTATTGATAATATATTACATATATACGTAATAACGTAATTTAACAATTACCACTATAATAACATTTCGGGTTTTTTCGGCTTCAGAATCTGTTTTTTTTTTTTTTTTTTTTTTTGTCAAAATAAATCAAGGCTATGTAAATTACGCACATTTAAGCAAAAAATCTTAATTCTAAAAATGCATTCTTTAATTGTCTAATTATTTGTTGAAAGTTGAAAATAAATTTGCATTGGTTTAAAATTTTGACCTTTTAATTTAAATTTTGCTTCTTAAATTTGAAACAGTTTTGTAAACAATTATAGGATAATTAACTAAATACCTTTTGTGTAAGTGATATTTTATCTAAATTAGTTGTTTACATTTGTTGTCCTTCTTTCGTTAATAACCTGAAATTGATATTCGCATTTTTGCAAGTACAGAGGAAAACTTGGATTTACTTTCAATCAAAAAAGGTGGGGGAAATTCAAAATAAAAACATTTTTAGTTACATGGAAGAGCTTTATTTCAGTTCAGAAAACTACAATTTTGCTATCAATGATAGATGATCTAACAGAATTTTTAAATTAATTAAATGAAGATTTAAAATACATTAAAGCATGGCCATTAGATGGTATTTAACATATTTGTTATTAAAAGTTTTTGAATTTGACAAATATTAATTTTTAATAACTTTAAATTAAATATATTATATTTCACTAGTTTAGGAAATTATTTGATGCACAACATTGTGCTCAAAGAACATAATAATTAATTTGTGGACGAATAATCTCTGTAGATATACAGATAATTTTCTTTTAAAGGTTAATGCAGTTCTTAGTAACAATGTTATAAAATGAAAAATAGGTTTAAAAATTTCTGTTTGTTCTTTTAATATGAATGCAAGTTATGCAAATATAAATGTTAGGGAAATAAATTTATATTTTTATATTTTTACACAACGAAATTTTAGATGTAAAAGGATTACTTTAATATTTAATTTGTACTTATTAGAAAAAAATCACGTATACATATTATTAATAAACATTTGTTTATAAAAGAAATCAGATGGACTGCATAATACGTTGATATATATATATATATATATATATATATATATATATATATATATATATTGTTTTAAGAAATTACTGAGAATTTAATTAAAATTTACTTAACTTTTATTTATTATAGGATTATACTCTCTTAATAATTATTTAAAACAACATATATTTTTTAAAGTTTTATATCATACTTTATTCTGTCCGTTACCGATGACTGACGTGGCCTAAACGGAAAATTCAGTGTCAGTCATCGTGTAACTCAACGTGTTAATAAACGTATTGTTTCTATTCCTGTTCTCGGAGCGAAAGTCTGATAGTCGGCTGACTTTCTTTCTTTCTAGCCACTGACCAGGCCCTGACCTAGTTCACATTTTCAAAAGAAAAAATAAGTCCTAAAAAGAAATGCAATAACTATAATTGGTTAAATAATTATCATTACTGATAATCCTAATATGATAGTTTCATCAATTAAATTATAAAAACAGCTACTAGCTGTACTTCAAAAATATTTATTTTTAAATTAAATTAATTTACATTTTAGAAAAGTACAACCTAGAGCTTTGTTTCTGGGTAGAGTTAAAATACATTACCTAATTTACGTGGCAATAAAAACATATCGTAACTTAAATGCATTTTACCATCAATGTTTATCATAGACTATCCTCATCGATTGTTTTTTCTTAAACAGTACAAACAGTGTTTCGAGAAAGTCGGAGAAGCTACTGAAACTGCCTTGACTGTACTTGCTGAGAAACTGAACCCATGGAACTTCGACAAAGCTGGCAAATCCCGCCGTGATGCTGCCTTGGTCGTCAACCACGGAATCCAGAGCATGTGGAAGAAGGAATTCACTCTCGAATTCTCCAGGGACAGGAAATCCATGAGCGCATACTGCGTACCAACCAAGGTTTCTCGTTTGGGATCTGGACCAAAGATGTTCGTCAAGGTGAGACCGTAATTTTAAATGAAAAATTCGCTGATCTTGTAATTATTTATTACTTACCCATCATACGTAGCATAGGGTAAATTTTATAATCGTTTTAAAAATCGGAAAAAAAATTGTCGAATTTTCACGATTCAGACACTGGAGATTCCGAAAAACATAATTATAGGGGGGAAAATTGCCGTCCGTTTGTCGGTACCCGTAAGGCATGGTGACGTCACATCGACGTCGTTGTGAAGTCACATTGTGACTTTGTGACCATCGATTTTCGATGTGACGTCACTGTGACTATGCACTATGAGGGTATGTCTGTGTGTCTGTAAATGCTCTATCTCCCGAACAAATTTAGTTAGAGACTTGAAATTTGGTGTATACTTAGTATGCAATAATGGAAAGAAGCCTATTGAACATATCTTGATTATCTGGAACTATTTTTTTTTCGTACTCTCGAAATATTCGTTCCGATGAAAAATACATAAAAATTTTCGAAATTGTTTATTTTAAGATATAAATGTAAAATACAATAAAAAATCATAAATTTTCCATAAAAAATTAAGTCATTCGGATAATTAGTTGCAGAGATATTTGTAATGCTATTTTCCACACTCTTCGATTTTTCATGACGCTGTATTTCATTCAAATTTTATACATATTTTAATTGGATATAAGACGCTTAAACCAACACATAAACTGTTAGTAAATATGATTATAGTTTTTGGAGTTAGAAGGATGTTTTTTTTACGCAATTTGGTACTGATTGATTATTCCGTCAACCAAAAGAAGTATCGCCAATGACAATAGGGGCTTATTGTAAATGCCGAATTCGCTTGACATTAAACATGTTACATGTGTTTGTTACGTCATCAAGTGATTAATTCGACGTTTTATTTGCGTTTTTAATAATCTTTTACGAATTAATTTGTTCATTCTTTGTTTAAAATAAAAATGATGCCAATTTGTATAATTTACAAGTAATTTGACAATTTATATAATTTGTCGATATGGGTTGACGGGATAATCAAGTAGGGTACCAGCAATTCAGTAATAGAGCATTACTATGCATTAAAAAATGTTTAAATATACATTTGAATTTTATTTTGGAATTAAAGTGCATTGTATAAACAGTTTACACATATTTTATTTTCATATTCTATATTGTAAATGATGGGTAAGTACAGCTGAATCGCGTTAACATGAACCTCAAGGGGAATCAAAATTTTGTTATGTTAACAGTAATTCATGTTATCAGTATCAAATCTTTGTATTTGTTTTTAGTAGGGGATTATGAAAACTATTCATGCTAAAAGTAATTCATGTTAAGCGTGTTCATGTTAAGAGGTATGACTGTATTACGGTGCCCCTCCCTCCCCCCCCCCCCCCCCAACGACAAGTTTCATCTTTGCGATTATTTCCCCTCTGCGATCAAAAAATTATTAACTCTCTTATATTACAGGGTGCTCCCGAAGGTGTATTGGACAGATGCACACACGTCCGTATTGGAAACACTAAAGTACCCATGACCTCTGCCATGATGAACAAGATCTTCGACACCACCAGGCAATACGGTACCGGACGCGACACCTTGAGGTGCTTGGCTTTGGCCACCTGTGACAACCCACCCAAACCTGAGGAGATGGACTTGGCCGACTCCACCAAATTCGCCCAGTATGAGGTGGGTATATTAGATTTTAAATCATATTAACCCTTCGCAGCACTATTTTTTCTATTATTATGAAAAAAATCATTTGAAAGCTATATATCGGTCTAATAATGGGAAAAATAGTAAAATAATAATAATAATAATAATAATAATTAAAAAAAATTCAGCTAAAAATTGATGTTGTAAGGCATTTGCCCTAATTACACAAATGGAGTTTTCAATATTCTATTGCTATATTTTGCAATCAAATGGGCTTAAATTAATTAATTTTACCTGCTTAAGACTTTGCAACTTTCCTTGCATTAATATTTTTAAGTATTCAGCAAGAATAATAAAAGTAAATTTTGCTTTAATAGCTTGATCGAAAATTGTTTTGTTTCCGAAGAATAAATTCTAATTTTTTGTAAATGCAGGCATCTGACATGTACAAAACAAGTGTTATTCCATTCTTTGGACTGTTCTAGATCAATTACAGCGATCATATTGGCCGAATTCTTGGTACGTAAAAGCGAAAGTTTTTAGGAATGTGCCATATGTGGAACACGGTGCAGTAAAGGGTTAATGCCATTTTCAAAGACTAATTATCGTAAAGTATTGAAAACACGATCTTCACTCTACTATTTAAAAGAAACCCCAAAATGTCTGAAAATGAGCCCGCCATTCTCAAGTTTTATTACTCTACACTGCATTTTTAAAACGAAAATCCCCAGAATAGGAAACTTATGTTGTCTGAAAGCAATCAGTAGACTATTCACTGAATTATATTCATTGATTCATGATATTCAACAAATGGCATTTTGACGGCCTGATTAGAAGCCATCCAGATAATTGAACATATGAGGACATTATACCGGGGGTCCGGAAATCTTTGCAAAATCCCCGGAACATGGAGAAATGTCTTTTAAATGCGAATTATAGAGTCATGCAGGGACAATTTGACCTCCTTTCTTATACAAAAATTGTGAATGTATGCCAGTAATTTCGAACAGGTTATTTTGTTTAGTTTAATGACAGATATTTCGTGATTATATAAAATAAATATTCAAAATTACCGAATTAAAAAAGAGCCAAACGGGCAACCTTGTAAATTCGTGGGAAAGTAAAAAATAAATAAAAATAAAAATAAATAAATAAATAATAGTTTGAGTAAAAATTATAACTTTAAAAAAAATAAAAGCAAGACTGTTTATTCAAAATCATCTTAATTCCAACCTTATTTGGTACAATTTTGCTATTTACATTAACTACGTATCTCCAACAAGTAAAAAAAAATTAGACGCGTTTTAATCTTTTTTTGAGACAACAAGTTAGTGATCACAGTGTAACTGACGAAGTCAATCTTTTATTTACTCACTTTACAGTTTAGTTATCTGTGTCCCTCTTTCTATCTTCTTAAACCTTTCGGAATACTTATTTATTATTTCTCTCGCACAGGTTAACTTGACCTTCGTCGGAGTTGTTGGTATGCTGGATCCACCAAGGAAAGAAGTCTTGGACTCAATCAAACGTTGCCGTGCTGCTGGTATCCGTGTAATTGTTATCACTGGTGACAACAAGGTAACTTTTTAAACAGCACTTTATTTCATTCATACAGTTATCTTGAAACTAATAAGAAAGAAGTATCGTTTCAAGAATATTTTTAAATTTTTATCTACGTTAGTCCAAAAAAAAGTAGCTAAATGAACAATAATAAAGAAAAATCATGCATAAAGCTTAGCATTTCAAATACCTTCCAACATATTTAGAATATTGTAACAAAAATTCCTTTCAATGAGGTAAAAAATATGTAAAAATAATATTTGGGAAATGTATAAGCACATTTGAAATTTCAATTTCAGGTTTACCATCCATAGCCAGAAAAGTATTCAAATTGTTTTGTGCAGTACTGTATATGATCTATAGAATATATGCACACAAAGTGTGTAGCAATAAATTATGTAATTAAAATTAAAAACGAATGCCACAACTAAAAACATACTTCCGACATTATCGCTCATAGTATCTAACGGAATTTATTTGTGTGTCCCTGTAAAGGAACAGTAAAATGCTATGCACAATTTCAATCTGTTTGGAATAGGGTAACATCCTTAAAATGCATTGCAAATTAAGACCACGATGCAACGGAATTCTTTTAAGTGTACCTGAAAACAACCCCTTCTTAACATTTCTACGTGAATTTTAATGTAAATTAAACATCAGTACTATTATTTACCTTCTTGTAGTGAAAATTCAATTTGTATATTTTTTTTATATTAAAAGGGGGGGGGGGGTGTTTAAACATGAAAGCAAATATATATATATTTTTTTTTTGGGGGGGGGGGGATAAATCTCGCACTAATTTAAAATTTATCAGGTGTCTAAAGTAGTTTATTTCCGTTTTAGCTTCGTTACAAGTTATTGTTTGAAGTTCTGAAGACATCCATATTATGTAAAACAAAATTTGAAAAACTTAAAAGTAAGTTCGGTCACTTATAAAGATATTTAAATATACTTTTGACAAAAATTGAAAAGTGTTTTTCTAATTCATTGGTTGCTATAACAGCTCAAAAATCACACCACTTTTGAAGTTGTATCCTTTTAATAACAAATTTAAGGTATCGTAGAAATATAGTATGTAAACAATTAACTTAGTTAATTAGAGAAAAATCGTAATAATTACTGTAAAAATTACAATTTAATAAAAACCTTTTTTTCGTGGTTTTGAAAAAAAATTAGCAGCAATATACATTTTTTGCCCTGGAAGTACCATTTATTCCATAGCAAAAAAAAAAAAAAAAAAAAACAGGGTCGCACACAGAAATAATTGCGCGTCATATTTATAAATTAACTCGGGAAAAAGGCACAATTCCGCTTCGTAATCAATATGACAAAGATGATCTATTCCCTATGGACAATCCCTATCAAGATGAAATTTTCTGTATATTTTCAAAGAATTATCATATATGTTTCGGTTTTCTTGTGTTAATCCGCTTAAATTGATGCCATTTTCATGTTTGTTTCTATTCCTCAATTAATAATACCCTAAAGATCTAATAGTAATATAATTTTGGATACACTAGTTTTCTTTAATCCCAATAACTGTTATCTAGGGAAACCATTCTCTAGAATCATCGACAATAGAGAAAAGAAATTAATGTAAATGATATTAAATTTAACATTTCAGTATGTGTCTATTTATTTTAAAATGACCTTTATTATTTAAAGATATTTTTAACAGTAAGTAAAAGAAGTGCCACTAATCTTGTTATCGAAAATAATGATATCTCGAAGCATAAAAAAAATAATTCATTTTGCAACTTAGTAGATTGTATTAATGTGAAGGAAGTTCAAACTGGCATGTTTCTATTGTTTATCTGTGAACAGGATTATAACATAAAATTATTTTCTTGTATTAGGCTACCGCTGAAGCTATTTGCCGCAGGATTGGTGTATTCGAGGAAGATGAAGATACCACTGGTAAGTCAAAATAAATATTTAAGTGTACTTTATGCAAGGCTAATGTTTCAGTTTTAAATTACAATTGTAATGCGAAATCAATAAAGGGAAGGAGAATGGGGTACTTAGGATAACCACATTTCGATAATGCATAAAATATCTGTAGCTTCCGGTAATAATTAGGTAATTCACATTTTTTATATTTTGAGTAATTAACGTTTAAAGTTTTCAAATGTCTTTTTATCATTACTTTCATAAAATAGATTAGAACCTAATAAATTTCACTACATTCAAATAGGATATAAGAACCTCTTTTTTTGCCAAAAAAGCTATATAAAAATGGTTTTTATTAATTGAGAACTAATTAAAAATGTTTTCAATTTTTGAATGAAAATTTATAGTCGCCCTATGACAGGAAGTATTCGATTTTATTTCAGTACTATGGCAGATAAAGTACTCTTTTAAAGCTACATTTTCCCAAATTATCTTAATTTTTTCAAAAATGTGCCTTACCTGGTTATTACCGGAAGCCACAGATATAATCCCTTTATAATGCACATAAATACTTAAACATAAGATTGCGTGTTATGAAAAGTATTAAAATATTAAATCACCATTTTAACTCTAAAATTTAAATTCTAATTAACTCTAAAATTAACTCCAAAATCTTCCAATTCTGACTGGGCAAGTCTGAAACTGTCCCTTTACTCACCAAAAGCGACCAGATAAAATTGTTAAACTGGATTTTCTCTAATCTTGGTTCAGTTTTTGCCGATGAAATTAGTACTTAACTTCAAAATCTACTCCGTCTGTAGACCAATTTTTAATGATATACGACATAAAATGTATACCTTAGCCTATTTTCTGTGCTGATCTTTTATTTTAGCTTATATTTATAGGGAGAATTAAAATTATTACAATGTAAGGAAAAAGATGACGAATTTCAATAAAAATGTATATATGATTGATGTTCATAAACCTAGTGTTAATTTATGCGTTTTACGCTCTTTCAGGAAAGTCCTTCTCTGGCAGGGAATTTGACGATCTCCCAGTTAGCGAGCAGAGGCGTGCTGTACAACGTGCTAGGCTGTTCTCCCGTGTTGAGCCATCTCACAAAAGCAAAATTGTTGAATACTTGCAGGCTGATGGTGAAATTTCTGCCATGGTAAGTTTTCTAATGAAAACAAACCAGTAAACTTTATTTGTATACTGTGATGTGCGGACTTTTCGATCCTCTGTGGAAAAGTCTTGATGTAATAGTCAAACTCTTCTTCCCAAACTTATCTTTGATTATTCATTTCTAGACCGGTGACGGTGTAAATGATGCCCCTGCTCTGAAGAAGGCTGAAATCGGTATCGCCATGGGCTCCGGAACTGCCGTCGCTAAGTCTGCATCCGAGATGGTGTTGGCCGACGATAACTTCTCCACCATTGTGTCAGCCGTTGAAGAGGGTCGTGCCATCTACAACAACATGAAACAGTTCATCCGATACCTCATCTCTTCCAACGTTGGTGAGGTGGTCTCCATCTTCCTCACAGCCGCTCTCGGTCTTCCCGAGGCTCTCATTCCAGTACAGCTGTTGTGGGTCAACTTGGTCACTGACGGTCTGCCCGCCACAGCTTTGGGCTTCAACCCACCTGATCTTGACATCATGAACAGGCCACCCAGGAAAGCTGACGAAGGCCTTATCACCGGATGGTTGTTCTTCCGTTACATGGCCATTGGAGGTGATTATTATTTTATTTGGAAAATAGTTTGGCACAGATGTCATATACGCACCACATTTGCACGTGATTTTGTTCTGACGCCAGTTTGACGAAAACTTCGTTATCAAATATCAGTTATACACATTTTTAATTATTTTCTATTATTGTAAAAAGGAAATAATAATAAACTACAAAAGTTCAATTCATAACTATAAAACAAGACAATTTATATCGATTTATAAAAGAAAATATAAAAAAACAGCTTATTAATAAATAAACAACAATGACCGGGTTATCATATGAGGCATAAAATCGCCATTTTGTTGCACTCATGCAAATGTGGTGCGTATATGACATCTATGCCAATAGTTTTTGTGCTCGGTAGAGAATTGGGTAATCTGAAATATATCTGAATCTTTTTATTGGTTGAATTCCTCAACTTATTTTATTTTACTCGTTTTTTGATTGGTTCGTGTTTAATGTCCAAAATAGAAAACTTCTGTTTTTTATTTTTATTTTATTCGTTATCTGATTGGTCCATGCTAAATGTCTAGAAATGGAATACTTAATATTGCCACAATGAGAAAAAAAATTATTAAAATCTACAAAAAAATTAATAGCTCAAAAACAAATTTAGATACAGGCTTCAAACAAGTTGCATTTAAAAGTAATTTTTTCTTCTTCATATCTTTTATAACCCATGCTGATTTGAAGAATTGTTTTCTACCAACAGGGGTCATTTTCCACTATAAAATGTTTTTTTTTTTATCCCAAAGATATTTTTATTGATTATTAATCAATTTAGACGCATAAAAAATATGCTACTAATTGTTGAATTAAACTTGATTGTAGAAAAACTGAGTTTATGAAACCAATATAAAATATCTACGAAAAAGCCACACATTGAACATTCGAATTTTTCAACCACTTCCATAAAAGATAATTTCTCTTGGTTTTCATTTTGTGTTAGCTATCATTTTAACGGTTTTCATACTCTGTTATACAACAACATATTTATACTCGTTGTTTCTTACCAGGTTACGTCGGTGCTGCTACTGTCGGTGCTTCTACTTGGTGGTTCATGGTTGCCCCAGATGGCCCCCATCTCACTTACTGGCAACTCACGCATCACTTGACCTGCTTCACTGAACCCGAGAAATTCGCTGGACACGAATGCACTGTCTTCAAAGATCCTCATCCCATGACTATGGCCTTGTCCGTACTGGTAACCATTGAGATGTTGAACGCCATGAACAGGTAAATGATTCATTGACAATCGTCGAAATTTTATTCCCTTTAAATTACGAAATAGGGTGACTGATGACACAGTTAATTTTTAATAAAAAAAAATTAAAACCATCTTCAAGGGGTTATTTTTTAACTTCGTGTTTTTGTGACAATCCTATAACTGTCCCTACACGTTGGAGTTCTACAGGGATCGATTTAAACTCGACCTAATCCCAACAATTGTATTTTAAGTTTGATTCGAATCCGCTAACCTGAATGAAAATAAAAGTCATATTTTAATGAAATTATCAAACAATACTCTATAAACTTTTTTTTTTTTTTTTTGTCGAAAAATGAAGAAATGTATGCTATTTTTATATTCAAATATGTAAATTTCCCACTTATCTAAAAGATCACATTTTGAGAAATCGCGAAAAATCTCTGATTGCGTTCTTTAGATTTCATTGTAAACAAAGGATTTACAATGACAGAAGTATAGGATTTTTTTTTTTTTTTTTTTTTAATATTTTAGTGTTTAGTTATTGCAATTTGCCAATAGAATATACTGCTAGAAAGAAAACATGATTATTATTTTTTTATTTTTGATTTGGTCTGTTTTGAAACTTGCGTCCACATATATTATTTTAAAGTTTTTTCATGTATGAAGAGGCACTGTGAGAAAAATTTTATAGGAGCTTCTAAAATTATGCACAAATATATTTTTTTACATATTACCATTCTATAAATCATAGAAAAAGGCCTCCTGACAAAAATGACCATCTAAATGTTCAGTGAATACGTTTGATAATTAAGTAAACTGTAATTTTTTTTCCTTTGTTACAGCTTGTCTGAGAATCAGTCACTTACTGTCATGCCTCCATGGATCAACATCTGGCTATTGGCAGCCATGGCTCTTTCCTTCTCACTTCACTTCGTCATTTTGTACGTCGACATCTTGTCTGTAAGTATTCGTTCTCGAATTTCCTTCACAAAATTAAATTTTATCTATATTTGTTCAGTTTGTTTAATTCATCTGGCGCTCTTTCATAAAACAATAAATAAATAGAAAAACGGAAATATATTAAGATGCTTTATTTCAATTTCAATTTTTATAAATAGGTCAATCAAGGAATACTTGCCAGCTTTTTTCATACATACACTGTTAAAAATTTGAAACTTTTACCGCATCTTCACTCCACTGCTTTTATAGAAAACGATTACTTCACTGTATTATGGAACATTCTCATTGGTCAGAATGGAGATATTCTATTAAAGTGGTGGAATGACGATGCAGCAAAATTTACAAATTTTTAACAGTGTATG
Organism: Maratus speculifer; assembly: GCA_964019185.1. Classification (NCBI taxonomy): domain Eukaryota; kingdom Metazoa; phylum Arthropoda; class Arachnida; order Araneae; family Salticidae; genus Maratus; species Maratus speculifer. Next base: position 253,931,334 of record OZ025298.1, read on the forward strand.
TATTATTTTGAGGTCGTAAAATGTTACAAAGTTTCATTGTCATATAATTCTTAAATGTTAATTTATCATTCTAAATCATAAACTAATCAACAATTAACTGATGTGATTAATGTAAATTATCGATTGTATACAATGATATTTACAGCACATTTTCAAAATACATTGTACAATATTATTCTTATTTTAATTATACTCTTTTTAGCTCATATTTACGAAATTACACTTTCTATACGTGCGCAGTATATGTATTTCATTTCTAATTTTGCGTTCTAAAGTTGCTAAGTATCATTACTCCTTAATGTGTAATCTGTGGTCACGACACACTGGTCCATTTTTGTGCTTAGCAGTATACACATTTCATTTCAAATTCTGTGCTCTAAAGTTACTAAGTATGCTTACCCTTTATTTAAATTTTTTAAATATTTTTTTCCGTTATTACACTAATATATATATTTCAAATAATTTTTTTTCATAAAAATAGAAAAAATCGTCCAGTGAAGAGTTAAGGGCTCAAGGGCTCCAAGTCTTTCTGTACAATTCGAAAAAATTCTTCCTCCGTATAAAATAATAATAATTTGACCCTGGATCAGTTTTTAAATGTTAATTCGGAAGAAAAGGGGGTGATTTATTTTATTATTACAGGCAAAATGCAATTAGTTGTCTGCGAATGTATGGATTTGATGATTTTAAAAATAACCGTAAACGTAAAAGATTAATATTGATTAATATTTAAAATATTATAACGGATGAAAGATTTTACAAAGTGAAAATAATTATGCGCATTAAATCTGACAGTAATGATACTTTTCCTCGATTTTGTTATTTATATTATATGTTATTCTGTGATATACATATATAACAATAAACACTATATGATATACATACAATGATCGCTATGTGATATATTTTATGCAATAAATTTTACTAGTCATGTATTTACTTTGGGAACTAGTAAGTGCTTTCTGAAAATCCCGCACGACGTTGTTCGAATGCTAACTGTACAAAAAGTTTTATGTACCAACATATTAAGCGGACCGCTAAAAAAATAATGAAATTGTCACAATAAAGTTTGAGAATTGCTAGTGTCTAGAATTTATTTTTTTACAGTTATGAAATTTAGATATCATTGTGTAATTCATGATTTTTTTTTCCTTTTTTACAGTCTGTCTTCTCTGTCACTCCTCTAAACGGTGAGGAATGGTTCGCTGTCATGAAAATGTCTATTCCTGTCGTCCTACTAGACGAAGTCTTGAAGTTCATCGCCAGGAAATACATTGATGGTACTAAAGAAAACATTAATGCTCAGGGTGTTGTTATTGCCTGGACCCTTTATCTTGCATATATCTGGTATTCGGGCTTCTGAAAAAAAAAAAAAAAAAAAAAAAAAAAAAAAAAAAACCCAGAGGATGTGCACGAATAAAAACGAAGCCATTTGAAATGCTTGTGGTGAATGATGACGTTCGAATCCAATTACCTGAAGTCTATATCCCTCCTTGCAACTGATCTCATAAGACTCTATTCATCCACTTCTCTTACTAAAAAAGACTCTGATTATGATGTTGCTACGATTTTTTTCCCCATTTTACCTTTTCCCACATGCAAACCACTTAATCGTCTGTTAATTTATTTTTCTGTTCCAGAAGAGTTGAGGTGTCATTTCATCATCAATATTTTTTTAGAACTAGTTTTATGAGGAAATGCCGAATTTAATTATCTTATGTCTAAAAGTGCTTTTAAATTTTTGGAATTAGAGATTTAGCATTTGTAAGATAATTATCAACGGAAGTAAAAAAAAAAAAAAAAACTCCGTTAATAAATTTAATTGCAAATGTTCTGATATTTTAGTTTGCATATTATAAAAATTGCATCTTTAGAATCATGCCGTATTTTTATACTGTAAGCTTTATAACTTCAATCTATTTTTTTTTAATTATTTTTATGACTGCATAAAAAGCTATAAAAAATTGAAATTGGATTATTTTTTTAAATATTGACTCAAATTAGTCATATTAGAAACTTTTATGTGTTGATATATCGAGAAATAAATTTTAAGGGAGCTTCTTTTGAATAAATTTTACAGGGCTTAGTTATATCCATTTCGAAGTTCAAATGTATTAATGTTTATCATTATTTAAAAAAATATATTCATGGATTAAGTGGTTATTTCCTTAACTCTCATCCTTTTCTAAAATTAAGAATGTTTTTCCTATAATTTTACCCGAGTATGAAAAATATGCTAGTTCCATTGACTATTTTTTCTTTATTTAATTCCATTGAACTTCCTTTGCGTATGTATAATCCTCCTCATATCATATACACTAATATTGCGAACGTTACATGATTGAAAAAAAAAGAAAAGAAAAGAAGCTGCATGAAAAAACACTTAAAATGAAGAGTTTATAAAACAGAATCCAGTTCGTTAAAAGTTTCTAACGAGAAACGTCCTTCGTGGTATTTATTGTTGCCTTGTTGTAATTTTAAATAATTGTTCAAAGTACGGGAGAAAACTTTTTATAAACTATTTATTAAATCTCTAATAATCGTATGTTGTTGTTAAATTATAAACTTGCATGTTGTTGTTGTTATTGTTGTTATTAACTGCATGTATTTGATTTGTTCACAGGAGGCTGTTAGCTCCTTCAAGTATGCATGCTAATTTTTATAAGGTACATGTTGTTAATTGTTAATCAATAATTCAATGTTATTATTTTTTGGCTGCTATTGCTGTTTTTACTTGTGTTTTTAAAAATGTAGATTGTTATCTGTATAACTAGTATTTTTGTTTTCCATAATACTTGACAGTGAAACTTCTAAACATATTATTTAAGTATACACATCATTAAAATGTTTATAGTTTTAATTTATTATTTATATAATTATTTACTTACGCTTTGAAGTGTTAAGAAGTTTTGCTGGAATTGCTGTAGTTTAATATATATATTTTTTATTTAGTTGTGCCCAAAATTTGTGTTAACGTCTATAACTTTTTTTCCCCACTGCCTCTTGTCTGCTTTCATGTTCAAAATTTTCACTTCCTCTGCACCTACGCACCTCAAACTAACACTTTCCTCTTCTCAATTTTTTTGTGAATAATAATTTTTGCTTTTTTAAAATTCCAAATAGAAAACAGTTAGAATTTTTTGTTTTGAAGTAAACTTTAGCCATACTTTAGCCATAAACTTTAGCTTCATTAATTTTTGTTTGATTTGATAGCCTTTTTTATCATTGATTTTTGAGACTAACAAGAAGTCGTTTGGCAGATTTTTTAAGACGTTTTCCTCGGTTTTAATAATTGTTAACTATTTTTAAAGATATAGGCAGCTGTGATAGAAATATTTATATATATACATAGTAAGGAATGTTTTCGCAGGATTTTGAAGAAAAAAAATGTAATTTTTATATAAGTGATATAATAGTCTTTTTTTTCTAACTTAATTTATGCAATTATTTCTGTAGTATTTCATCAATTACCAATCTACCTTTCGCTTTTTATATTATATCTACCCAAATCTCTGACATCTCCTTTAAAACAACCTATTCCAAACTACTTTTCAAATATAATCTACTATTTCCTTTTAAGAGTACCTATTCCAAATTATTTTTCAACAATCCTATATGAAAGAACCTATTCCAAACTACTTTTCCATTATCCTCTTTTTAAAAAAAGCCTATTCTAAACTGCTTTTCTACTATCCTCTTTAAAAAAGAACCTATTTCGAACCATTTTTCAACTATCTTCCTCTCGCTGGGCACAACAAAATCAGCAAGTTACACTTCTGTCCTGTAACATGATTTTCTCATTTCATTTACAGTTGCCCCTGACCCCAAAGACATGAGGAAGTAAGAAGTGATCATGTACTACTTCAATTCATTTTCTAGCTGAACTCCCAGTATTCATTCATATAAATATAAAAAAAAAGGAGAAAATATTTCAGATAAAAACTTCACAAGTGTTGTGCCATCCGTTTTTCTTTCTTTTTTTTTTCTTTTTTTTAAGTTCAAGCCTCAATTTTTTGGGGACTGTCTGCAAATCAGATTGAAAATATTAATTTATTGAATTCGCTTGAATAACAAAGAATGCTGCGCCTTGCTGTGTTACGTGAATCGGTGGCTTTCCAAGTCTCTTGTTGCCTTGGAAAAAATGTTGCTTGGATGATGTTTTAGCTTTGGAACTTGTCGATGCCGTGACATATCCCAACTCTGGAGCCTTGAAGTCCAGGACTTTATTGAATTGTGATACCAGATTACGGTGATAAACGTGCCTCGTCAATGTCCAAAGAAAAATTTTAGGGAAAAAAAGGAAGCCAAAAATAAATCGCCAACAGCAAATGTAAAAATGTATACATAAAAGGATAAAACATATTTTCTCTGAGTATAATCTGGTCAAAAGTGAAGAAATGGAGAGATGTTCTCTCAGATTTGAGTGTTTTCTTTTCCTAGATCATTTAGCTAGATTTTCGGGGTTGCGTAATTTTTTTAAAGGAAAACTCATTAATTGTACAGAGATGCTCTAAGAATGTTAGTAGAATCAACTTCAGTCCTCGGCATTTTTTAGAGTGTAGTTTAGTTCGTGTCGATAAATTTGTAAAATAAATCAAAAAGGATATCGTCATCTTTTCTTGTGACAGTAAGTGAATGTTGCGTTTGATTAGTTATGATCAGGCGTCATTGTCATTAATTTATTTTTTTCCGATGCTTCATCAGTGTTTCGGGCCGATTTCAATTTGACTAGATTTTACTTTTAATTAAATCCCTAGGTATAGTGTGAAATATATATCTTTTTATACTAAGAGTTTAAAAATAAAAAAAGAACTTTACAGCCGTCGTGTTGTACATAAAACAAACAAGCAAAATGGTTTGTGCCACATAATCAACTGCTCAAATAACCTAAGAAGTTTTACAAGACATTAGAGGAGCTCAATCCCCATCACTATACTGTCCATGGGGTTTTGTTAAGACTAAAATCTTACCAGAAATACGTACTTGTGAAAAAAAATGTGACAAGAAAGAACTGTATTTTCATTGTTCCTCTTCTGGATGAGCTCGACTTTTGAAGACAACGTGAACTGGACCTGCCTCACGGGAATCTCGTGACTTCAGGAACTGTTCGCGCGGTCACGCAGGGAAGTGTGACTGAACTGTGCTTCACGTGTTCATCCCGAACTTGCACAAAGTCCTCTCTTCCTGTGGCTGTCATATGAAGCCCAAGATCAAATTTTGTACATTGATCCCTGTACAGTAGACAAAAATATTAAAAAATATACATTCTCATACTTGTGTTCTTTTTTGTTCTTGTGTTATTTTGTATCGTATGTGTAACACATTTGACGTTAAAGACACACCAATATTGATTACATTTGATATCCATTGTTGAATTCATTTAAAATATCTTCTATGAACCGAATGGTCAGATATTGGCATTATTATATTACAAAAATATTGCCAATGAAATAATGAATAATTTTTTCCCAATACTTGCGCAATACTGGAAGAATAAGAACTCACCTTCCCCATGTTATGTCATTATTTGATACCAATATTGACTACAGATAATATTAGTCAAGGTATAGCAAGGAAATAGCAGTATTGTTCAAGATATAAGTAATACAAACAACATTGACCTATTATCGTTTTGCTTTTATGGTATTATTGAGCTATATTGATAAAATATTGAGTTGATGCGAAACTTCAATTAATTTTTCTGATAGAAATTAAAGAAAAAAGTTATTTACTAAAATTATATTTAACCAATATATCATGTAGTATCAGCGGTTTGTTTAATTACCTTCTTCATATTTCATCTGGTAGTTTCATATTCCCGTGAATATAGAATTTTTGAGGTTTTTGGTTAAAAAAGTAGTCTAGGTTAAATTTTATTTGTTTCATAAAAATAATGGTTTAACCATCTAAACTTTGGTTTAACTCTGGTTTAACCATCTAAATAAATTACAGTCAGTGAATGCAAAGTCGGTAGAGTACGGTGGATGATCCAAAATATACTACCCAAGTTGAAATAGTTCGTTTCAACAGATCAAATGAAAAACTAGCTTTGTCATAGTAGAAAACAGTGCTCTTTCTGTTAGCTAATTGAGGCCAGTTCGGGCGAATTGCTCACTTTAATTCATTTAGTCGTGAGCGGAATTTCTCCAAATTAAAAATCTTATTTTCAGAATAAATAACTCATAATAAACGATTCCTTTTCGGTCCATAAATTTAATAGCAAATCCTTTTTCAGATGTAAATTTCCTTTTGCGCTATGTGAAGAGGCATGTTACGCGTAGATCATGATCTCCTACGCTTGTAGTTATTATGCACAATCCATTTTTCCTCATATATAATCAAACTCTTTTAAAATGGATCGATTTTGTTACGTTACAACAATGAGTCGCAAGCAGAAATTTAATCAAACATTTTTTTTTTATTAATCCATGCGGCATCCATATTTCGGCCTTCCTAACCATTTACAAGTTTACATTATTGTCTTACTATTGTTGATTTGGATAGCTCAATATGAGAATGGCTGCATACGGGATAAACAAATTTGACTACTTAACCCTTTTGAGTAGTAGCCGTATCAGGGTTCGCACTGTTCCTAAAATTTTCGTACTTTCCTACCACAATTTTTAAACGGTAATATTTATTGTATAATTCTACTGTAGATGTTAAACGGACCTTTCATGAAGATTTTTGATTTAAAATACTGATAGAAACGTGTGAAAATTTTAGGAACGGTGCGAGCCCTGCCGTATGTTTCCGTTTACCCGAAACAGCTACAATTAGCTGTAAATTAAAATATTTTTAGCTGAATTGTATTTTAAATCACATGCAAAATAAACAAAAATGAAGTGCATTTTAAAAACAAACTGGCAAATTTAATTTAAATTAACAATTGTTTTACAAAAGCTTTTAAGAAATTGGAGGAAATTCCTCAAACACTTAGAGGAATTTTGGACAAAAATTAATCACCAAACACGTTGGAAAACTAGCCATCATCACCAAGTTAATCTCTTAAACTGTCTCATTCCTCTAATTGAATTTGCTCAGGAGAATATTGCCAAGTTCTGGGATGCGTGCTTACATAGTTTCAGGGCTGTCACAGTGGACTTTTTTTTAATTTTATTAGCACCAGTATTTTTCTAATAAAAATTTCTCTTGCAAATATTGATAAAGTGTCTGATAAGGATTTTTGTTTTGAGAAACTAGTGCCAGTTAGAGTTATAATAGCCGCCTGTGGCGGCCCTGTAGTTTGGATTGGAACAGTCTTAGCGTATCTGACGCTCTCATAACTGAGACACCTTACTATTGGTTGATTGATTTCGAAAATTTCTGACATTTTAAGATTTTTCATTTATTGATCATTTTAAATTAAAGCCAATTTTTCTTTTTCATTAAATAATTGAACTTTGTGCCAAAACGTGGATAAACTTTCGCATCAACATAATATTTAAAAAAGAAAAAAAAATTATTTAAAAATGCAATTACAAAATTTGCGACAAAATCATTCTCATGACATTATCTTCAATATAAAAGGCTCAATCAACTGTTCTTTGTACGAAAGGGATAATAAATAATTTTTTTTATATATGCAAATAATAATTTTAATATTTATTTGGCATGTTTAGTAGATTAATAAATGAAGTTTTAGATACATTAACCAGCAATGCAACATTTATGTTTCCAAGACCATTTCTCGGCTTCATTAATGTCTATATTTCTTGTCTATGTTAGAATTCTCCCAGAAAAAAAAATCGGTTTGGTCACATTTATTACCTCTAAAAACACCAAGATATTAACGAGAGATTCTGAATCTTTAGCCTAAAATTAGTGTGATCTTTACGACTTTGGATATTTTTGTTATCTCGAAAAATACAACGATATAAATGGAAAATTCTGCAACTTTAGCCTAAAACTCATGTGATTTTCACGATTTTTGTATCCCTAAAAACACACAGATATTGAGAAAAGATTCTACTTCTAAAGCATAAAATTCATGCAATTTTTTTTTTTAAATCGCTTTTGTTAACTCGCAAAACAGAAAGATATTAAGTAAGACTCTGCTTCTTTAGACTAAAATTCATATGACTTTTGTTACTCCGAATGCCTATGGGGGCGTCCTTTTCAAATATCTCGCTAAAATTTTTATATTTTTACATGATTTTTTTTTTACGTGGGATCTACAACCGGACTAGTTTTTACTTTTTCAATTTTGATTTCAGATTTAAAAAAAAAAAAAATACTTTAACTTTCGAAACCGGTTAGAACCGGTTCTGAAACTGAAACTATCATAATATAAAAATATCTAATTAAAATCGAAAAAGTTAAAACTATCCCGTTGTAGATCGCCCCCAGCTATTTTAAGCAAAAAAAAAAAAGAAAAAAAAAATCATGTAAATACATTAAAATTTGAGTAAAATATTTTAAAAGAATGCCCCATAGATTTAACATTATCATCGGGTCTCTTTCAGTCAGTAGTATGGGCTCTTAATGTAAAAATTTGAAAACTGTTTTTTGACTTGCATCCACTGCACGCAAGATTGTAGCAAAATTATTGGCTCAAAGGCCCCCGAAAATATGGATAAAGACATGTAACTAATGTATCTACTTGATTTATAAGCAATTTATTTGTTTATTTATTTAAAATTAGTAATTTTTCAATAAAAAAGAATTTAAAAAAATTTATAACTTAAATTAAAATTTACATAAGTAAATAAATAAATAATTTAAAAATGAAATATATGTTCAAAATACATTATTCAAAATACAATATTTTTGGTGGCTCCTGAACCAATAGTTTTGTTGCAGCCTTGCGCACAGTGAATGAAAGTCAAAAAACAATTTTGTATATTTTTAAATCAAAATTAAACATAAAAAAATCAATATAGAATATTAAAAAGTGATTTTACATGGAAGAAATATCAAGTTGTCTATGTTAAAAAAAAATTATGCATTTATTTTTTTTATAGGGATTGAGAAAAAAATAACTGTTACATGTTGCTAAGTTGCAATGCCAGGTAAAAATTAAGACACCTAAAACCCCCTAATAACTCTGAAAATCAATATATTATCGCTTCTGACAATAAATTTGCTTTGTTTATGGAAATCTTTAAATTTTCAAGTCTTCAATATAGTAATGAATTCCTGTATTTATATTGTAAAAATTGTACACTTGAATGTCTCTAGACTTTGTCTACTTAAGCTTAAAACATTTGAGTTATTTATTTAGGTTCATTAAACTATCTGAATTGAAAAAAAAACAAAAAGATTGGCAAGTATATAGTAAATTCAAAGTAACATTTCATACTAAACAACATTAACACTTACAACCTTTTTTTAGCAAAATCCACTAAAATTAACAATATTTTCTCCTTACAGGCAATTCAGAAGATTAATATTTTTCCTAATTATTCACATTTAATAATCCTATATTTGCATACTGTAAAACTTCAGTGGTAACTCATGTTACCACTCCAAGTAAATATATAAAGTAGAGCATTTTATTTACATATATATTAAAAAAAAAAAAAAGAAAAAAGAAAAAAAGAAAAGAAAGAAATATCGCTGAAAAAAAAACTATGTTCTTTAAAAATTGCAGTTTTACAACCACCATTCATGCCAACTAATATTAATCGGTATTAAACATGACACCAGTTACTTTGCTACTAAGGACTGTTCTCAGGTTTTTAATTAATTAAACCATTTTTGAAATACCCCAGAAATGACAAACATTTTGCTAAAAATCAAGTGGATATCAATCATTCAATGAAAAATTTCCGAGATGTTCTAAACTTTGAAAAATAATTTACAATATGCTCACTCCATCCCCAAAAGAAAACAGGATTCAATTATAAATGCAATTATTTCAAAACACTCAGCTAGAAAAAATTCCTGACACAAATTCCTGACAATTTCGTCATAGCGCCCCCCCCCCTCTTCTTTTGCTGCTTAACAATCGCATTTCTGTTTGAACTATTGATATCAATTAGCAATCATAATTATTCAAGTAAACCCAAATCACATACTATTTTTTAAAACACTAGACTTTTTGGTCAATATATAAAAAAAAGAATCAATAAAAGGGCAAAAATAAATGTAATATTAAAAATACTTTATTGCTATAAAATCACAAATTTAAATAACTTTCATAGACTCAGTACAATTACTTGAATTATAAGCAGCTTTACAACTCTATCATCATTTTTGCATTTACCCTGGAGATTTTGATTCCTGTATCTGGATTTATTGTCAGCAAAGATTCTGAAAAATGAAAATAAAGAAAGTTTGTAATAAAAGAAGTTAAAATATGTAACAAGATGTGCGATACAAAACTTATATACTCTGCAGAAAGTCGACTCGCCAACATATGCTCTGAAAAACCCAAATTCTTAACATGTTACACTGGACTAATGTGAACCAGTGCGGTGCTCCATGACATTTACTAGAGCACCATCACAAATGTGTCACTCTACCTGTGTCCCAAACGTCTTTGGAAGCTATGGAAAGCCATGGAGCCTCTAAAACATTGATTTTAGAGAGTAGCATGGTTTGAATACCCTTACAATAAACATTTTTTATAGATCTCATAACATTAAAGTCACATGGCGACTAAACAAAAAAAATATATACCATCTAAACAAAATACAACCAGATTTATAAAATATTTCAGTTTAAAAGTTTAATTATTAAATAGTCATATTCAATATATGTAATTTTAAGTTAATTCAATATTAATTAAAAAAGCCTCTAATCATAAAAAAAAATCAAAGCGTTTTCTGGATATTAAATGGAAAATTCAATTTTCAGTTCCAATTCCTTTAAAAAACAATAATAATAATTCATTGATAAATTTTACTTTCAAGAAATAGTAATTCGAAAATTTCATTTTGATTTGAAAGATACATACAAGCACTTGAGAAAATACAACTTGACAAATTTTACTTCAAAGAAATTAAATGAAATTTTTATTTAAAAGGTATGAACAAATGGCAGAATAAAATTTGTTTTAAAATGTTCAATTAGTAATATAGAGGACAGTGGGGTGGTGTGGGACACTTCTTATAAAAGTAAAAAAATCAACTTCGTTTGACACAAAAATGAAAAATTTCAATTTATTGAGTGCAAGATGAAACATTTTTTTAATATCCTTGAACAATATAGAGACATAACATGCAAAAGTTATTTTATAATTTAAAAAAAAAAAGTTTCAAAATGTGTTCAATATCTCCCCACTTACAGGGAGGTATAGGACAGCGATAAAACAAAATAGTCTAACATTTAATAATCTAAGTCACAAATAGTCTAATGTCGGCTACATATACAATCAAACAAAGATTGTAGGTTAATAAAGTATGCGCCACAATATAAAATTCCAGTATCATCTTGACTTGAAGGATAATTCAGAATTCTCAGTCATAAATGACATTAAAAAACCATCAGTTCTATTTATTTACATTTTGAAGTAAATAAATATATTATCAATGTTATAATTAATGTATCATCCTCTAAAAATGTTTTCATGTTAGCAATTTGCATTCACCTTATTAAAAAAATAGAATTGGACATGTCCCATTACTTCTTTTACTGGCATGTCCTACTCCTCCCCACTTCCTTATTTAGTTTTAAACTTTTTGTCTGAACAAAAATGTTGCTTTTAGTCTTATTTTAAATTATGGATAATATACAGTGTAATGTTCCATAAATAGGGAAACTAATACATCTTTGCATAAATAAGTCACTATTATACAAAAAGCATAAAAGTATATGAAGCAAATTTACTTTTGTTTTTTAAAGTAATCTTTTCCTTTATACAATTGCAAGCTTATACATACTATACCGACATTTTTTTTTTTTCAACTGAAGATTGGGCTACCACTGTTTCATCTTGTGTGCGACTGATGAAATATTTAGAATGCGAAATATAGAGAAAATCCTACCGTCCCATTCTTCTTATTGTCTCACTCCACCCCAGTCTTTCCTATGTATTATTTTGTGTAATCTAAATTTCAGTTTTTTTTAGTATGATGCATATTTATATGACTAATGGACAAAAATAATAATAACGGATGATTTTTTTAATCTATGAAAGCGTTTATTTATGAAAACAGTAGCTTTTAGCAAAATTTTGTATTAATCAGTAGCACTTACATTTATCTATCCTAAAATCAAAAAAATTCTTTAACACTATCTTGAATATTTTAAGCGCTATATGAAAAGCGCACACAAAAAAGATTCTTACAGTTTAACAGTGAATTTGCTATTAATACATAAAAAAGGAAAAATAAATATACACCAGTTGTAAATTCAGACAATTTTCTCCGGGAGTGATTTCTGTATCTCCGGGATGAGGTGCATTATACAATTGGTGGGAATTGCACATTTGACCATTAAAAACACAAAATCTCAAATCTTCCGGGAGAGACATGTCGTTACACCTCGAGGAAATGCCCCCCCTCTCCGGCCAACCCATGAATACAACCCAAATAATATACACAAAATCACTCGGAAAGGGACAATTCAATACAATATTTGATAAAATATTTTTTTGTGAAAGCCACCGAAAAATACTTTCAAAATTGTTGTTAAAATGGCTTTAAAAGTGACTAAAACGTTAGATTATTTTTATTTCTTGAGTGGTGTTATACAACGTTTCTGTCTACAAATCGTCAGAAAATCATTTGTAATTTCTGAATCTGAGAATTAGTCATCTTAATCCTATATTACAATATTCATTTTGATTACCGTAAAATGGGGTTAATAGGAACAGCGGGGTGAATAGGAACGAAACTTCCCGGTCATACAAATAAATTCATTATAAATATATGGGATGATATTTTTAGTTGCCAATTTTTGTATAAGAAGGCAATAATATTAAGAGTTGGGAAATTCAATTTTAACATGTTGGCACCACTACTGGGGTATATAAAAAAACTTCAAGAGGATCCTCAAAAACCTTTTTTTTCAACTTCTTCAAAACTTTGTATTTAACTTCGGTATTTTTCGTATTCTAAACCTATGAGAGGGCATTTTTAATTAATGATAGACCTGTAAATGATATGCTGTATCAAATTCTACTTAATTCTAAATTACATAATGAAAAAATGAAAAATGGCTTGTAACACCAGAGATTTAAGATTTACGGGGTGAATCGGAACACGTTTTCTCTCATGTTTTATTTTTCTATACAGTAATAGTTTCATGTAATATATGAAAATATATACAGGGTGTCCGAAAAGTCTGGAAACGGTCGAATAACTCGAAAAATACTTATGAGATTGAAAAACGTAAATATACGTGTTAAATATTTTTAAATAAACTACTCAGTGATACCAAATTTGACCTTCGTGACCGACCCCCTGGGGGTCAGAGGGGGTCCAACTTTGAAATCTTAAATTATAACCCCCATTTTTTATTGCAGATTCGGATTCTACGGACAAAAATACGTAACTTTTGTATTTGATGTTTACTTCGAATCCTCGTTTATCACGGTGTAATTGAGCATATTAAATCGATACATATCTCGGCTTTTCCAACGGGATTTTCCCTAATCGAAACTAATTGGGGAGAATTTATGACATCAAATTCCTCGTCTTTTGCAATAATAGCGTTTCCTGAAAATCACCCTTGCCGATTATTTCGGTAGTGCTACACAGTTAAAAATTTGATCCATTTGCTGTAGCGTCACTCCACAGCTTTTATAGAATATCTCTTTCATGACCAATGAGAATGTTCCATAACACAGTAAAGTACACTGTAAAAAAATTGACCCTTTTGCTGCATCGTCACTCCACCGCTTTTATAGAAAACGATTACTGTGTTATGGAGCATTCTCATTGGTCACAAAAGAGATATTCTATAATAGCTGTGGAGTGACGCTGCAGCAAATGGGTCAAATTTTTAACAGTGTAGCACTATTGAAATAATCGCCACGGGTGATTTTCAGGAAACGCTATTCATACAAAAGACGAGGAATTTGACGTCAAAAATTCCGCCCAATCAGTTTCGATTAGGGAAAATCCCGTTGGAAAAGCGGGAATATGTATCGATTTAATATGCTCGATTACACCGTGATAAACGAAGATTTGAAATAAACATCAAATACAAAAGTTACGTATTTTTATCCGTAGAATCCGAATCTGCAATAAAAAATGGGGGTTATAACTTAAGATTTCAAAGTTGGACTCGTTCTGACCCCCAGGGGGTCGGTTTCGAAGGTCAAATTTGGTATCACAGAGTAGCTTATTTAAAAATATTTAACACGTATATTTACGTTTTTCAATTTCATATGTATTTCTCGAGTTATTCGGCCGTTTCCAAACTTTTCGGACACCCTGTATATGAATATATATTATAACAATATTCTGTTTGTTCTAACTACTTGAAAAGTTTGAAGGTGCGAATAAATTACTTGGTTAAATAAAGAAGTCAACGTCTAATCCAACAGACATGGAACACACAATAAAAGAATTTAAAAATAGCAAATTCTTAAGAAAAACTGCACCGAATTATTCTCTGACATCCACAACATTACACAAATATCTCAAAATGAAAAACCAATTAAAAAAGAGAGGGATGCAAAAAGTACTAAGAGCTGGGGATGAGTGCGTATTAGTAGATCGTATTAATGCATGCAGCGATTGGGGCTACTCAACAGATTCACTTACCCAATGACTACTAGTAAAGGATAACACAGAACAGGGCTGAATTTGTATTAAATTTTACTTTTGCAATTCATATATAATATCTTAAAATAAATTTAAATTTTTCTTGCCTTCAAAGTTGTTTTCTGATTTTTAAAAAGGCATATTTTCACTTGTATATAAAATAAAAGCTTGGTTTCACATTAACTATGTGTTCCTATTACTCCTATATCATTATTACCTATTTATATTAACCCCATTAAAGTTTGAATCGGAATAAATAAAGATTATAACATTTGTTCCGATTCACCCCTATCTGCGGGGTGAATAGGAACACCATTAAAAAAAATAATAATACATATATAAACAGTAAAAATGTTTCGTTTTTGCTTAAAAAGTAAAGAACAAAATAGGACCGAAGTTTCCAGTAGAAAAATAAAAAAATTAAAAAATCAGTTGTTGCTTTTTTTTAACATTAAAGTTGAAAAGTGTTCCGATTCACCCCATTTTACGGTATATACAGGGTGTCCCAAAATGTCGTTTACAAACTTAACATTCTGGTCTGTCATATCATGATGAACAATATTAAATAGGAAAGATCCCAAACGTCTTCCAAAGGAGATATGCGCCATTAAAGTTTAGGGCCCAAAAATTCAAATGATTATAAAAAACAGAAAAATTGGTCGATTCGTTTGCGGTTTTCACTAAAACTATTCTTTATGTCAGTATTTTCTTGAAAATAAGTTATAAAGATAAATTTCAAAAAATGTCGATAGAGGGTGCTTTAGACTTTGGAGTAACGATAAACTAGTTTTTAGCATTATTTTTTGCATCTCATTAAATTTTTTTAGAAGCTTAGACATAGACTTAAATTTTGAGCTCAAAATCTAAATCGTTGGAAGTGGTTAAGTAGTGCAAACTGAATTGCGGGGGAAGGTTCAAATTTCAAATGATTATAAAAAACGGAATAATTGGTCAATTGATTTGCGATTTTCACTAAAATTATTCTTTATGTCAGTATTATCTTGAAAATAATTTATAAAGATAAAATTTAAAAAATGCCGATAGAGGGCGCTTTAGACTTTGGAGTAACGTACAACTATTTTTTTCCGTTATTTTTTGCATCTCATAATTTTTTTTTAGAAGCTTAGACACAAACTTAAATTTTGAGATGAAAATCTGAATCGTTGGGAGTGGTTAAGTAGCGCAAACTGAACTGTGTTCAATGGGGGTGGGGAGGTTGAAATTTCAAATGATTATAAAAAAACGGAAAAATTGGTCGGTTTTAGCTAAAACTATTCTTTATATCAATATTTTCTTGAAAATAAATTTTACAGATATCTTTCAAAAAATTCCGTCAGAGAGCGAATGAAACTTTATAGTAAACAACAACTATTTTTAATCGTTATTTTTTGTACCTAATAAAATGTTTGTAAAAGTTTAAACTTAAATTTTGTGCTCAAAATCTGCATTGTTGTGAGTAATTAAGCGACCAAAAATCGAACTGCGTTCGAGGGGTGGGGAAGGTAACATTTCAACTCCTGAACACAGTTCAGTTTTCGCTTCTTAACCCCTCCTATCGATTTAGATTTTGAGCACAAAATTTAAGTCTAAACTTTTGCAAACATTTAATTAGATTAAAAAAAAAAAACGGTTAAAAATAATTGTTGGTTATTCTAAAGTTGAAGGCGCCCACTAACGGATTTTTTTAAATTTATCTTTAAAATTTATTTTTAAGGAAATATTGACATAAAGAATAATTTTAGCGAAAACCGACCAATTTTTCCGTTTTTTTATAATCATTTGAAATTTGAACCTCCCCACCCCCATTGAACACAGTTCAGTTTGCGCTACTTTACCACTCCCAACGATTCAGATTTTCATCTCAAAATTTAAGTTTATGTCTAAGCTTCTAAAAAAAAATTATGAGATGCAAAAAATAACGGAAAAAATAGTTGTACGTTACTCCAAAGTCTAAAGCGCCCTCTATCGGCATTTTTTTAATTTTATCTTTATAAATTATTTTCAAGATAATACTGACATAAAGAATAATTTTAGTGAAAATCGCAAATCAATTGACCAATTTTTCCGTTTTTTATAATCATTTGAAATTTGAACCTCCCCCCGCAATTCAGTTTGCGCTACTTAACCACTTCCAACGGTTTAGATTTTGAGCTCAAAATTTAAGTTTATGTCTAAGCTTCTAAAAAAATTTAATGAGATGCAAAAAATAATGCTAAAAACTAGTTTATCGTTACTCCAAAGTCTAAAGCTCCCTCTATCGACATTTTTTGAAATTTATCTTTATAACTTATTTTCAAGAAAATACTGACATAAAGAATAGTTTTAGTGAAAACCGCAAACGAATAGACCAATTTTTCTGTTTTTTATAATCATTTGAATTTTTGGACCCTAAACTTTAATGGCGCATATCTTTTTTGGAAGACGTTTGGGACCCTTAGTTTCCTATTTAATATTGTTCATCATGATATGACAGACCAGCATGTTAAGTTTGTAAACGACCTTTTGGGACACCCTGTATACATATATATAAAGAGAGTGTCCCAGACGTAATGGGACAAACTTTAAGGGAAGGTAGGAGACATCACAAGGATTCAGAATTGCAGAGCAACACATGGTCGGAAACGTCATGAGAAGATAGTATGACAGGTACAAGGGACGAAGAGACACAAGACTGAAATCATCTGAAATAATTTATTGGTCAACGATATTAGATTTACTGTGGTAGATGATATGTGAAAATGTTACAAAAGATGTTTAAAGTTTCCACCATTGCTAGCGATGCATGCATTACACCGTAAAATCATGGATCGGCGGTCTCACTCAAATACACCTGGATATTGTTGGATATCCGCAGTAGCACAGATGAGTCTTGCAACCAGATCCATTTCAGATTCCACAGACGTTGCGTACACAGCGTTTTTCAGTACACCTCAAAGAAAGAAATTTTAAACATCTTTGGTAACATTTTCACATATAATCTACCACAGTAAATGTAATATCTTTGACCAATAAATTCTTTCAGATGATCCCAGTCTTTTGTCTCTTCGTCACTTGTACCTGTCATACTACCTTCCCATGACGTTTCCGATCATGGGTTTCTGTGCAATTCTGAATCCTTGTGATGTCCCCTACCTCCCCTTAAAGTTTGTCCCATTACTTCTGGGACACCCTGTATATCTATGTAGCATTAAGAGGGTACGAGATGCGTCGCCGATCGATATATCATTATTTATCACATCTGCAAAAATGTTACTTCTCATTTAGTTGTGGCCGAAGAATTTTAATTGTAGACGTGAAGCTGGTGGTTGAGTGTTTTTTTCAACTTATGAAAAATACAAGAGAACAGGAACATCATATTTCATTACCTTGCACTTTCACCGTCACTCCACACATCCCTCAATCTTCATCACTCCATAATAAATACAGGATTGTTCTTGATTTAAACATTTACATCAGAAGAAAAGAAATTCACCACGACAGACCAGACATCCTTTTTGAGGCCACATCACCATAAACAATAAAAGAATACAAAAGGCTCCGTGCAAAGCTGCTTCCAAAAAAACATCGCAACTCAGCAAAAATGTTCCAAAACTATCGGAGAAGCAGCATGAGAATTTTAGCAGTGGCAAGGTCAATCGATTCTGCCCGCTCCGAAAAAACCAAATGACTATCTCAAAATTTCTGAGATAATCTTGCCCCTTCCCTCTGACGTATGGCTTTTAAAAATCCACTAAGATTGTTTGGAATGTAAAGGTAATCTACTTCACGCTCTTCCATTGGTTGGTGGGAGGAGTTAGTCGTAAGGACTCTTTAATAACCAGCGTAATCAGTAAGAGTAAAACGGCCCACTAAATGCGGATGAATTTTAGAGCAGACGATTATTAAATAAATAAAACAAAATTAAAGTTCCGATAAATGTTTTATTCTAAAAAGAGAAATAGATTTTTGGAATGAGTTTAAGATTTCACAATAAGATATTGACATTTAAATAATACATTCTAGTTCTTTTTAGGAAAATAATTAATAGATTATGCTGGATTAAAAAAAAATAAATAAAAAGAACTTTAGCCGTTAAAAATATTAATATATTACGGAAACCTGGGAGTGAAAGTGTGTTCTTATAAATCTTTAGAACGAATTCAAAAAGGGAAAATGGCGAATTTTTTTTATTTATTATATATATATTAAAAATCTCACACAGTTTCAAAACTCCCATGTTTTTGGAACACGAAGGGAAAACAGAATAAGCAATAGTTTTTCAATAGACCTAACGCGCAATAAATGCATTTAAGAATTTTATTCAAATCAATGTTCATGTAGTATAATTATAATATTCGTTATAGAGAATTAGAAAATAAAATTGAATAACTTATCTTTTTTCTGTATATTAAATTCGGTTTTCAAAGTAATTAATATAAGTAATGTACATGTTGCGTTTCTGTTTACAGTCTTCAAGCAAACTTGTTTATGTACTCTGAAAACAGACTGATGTTATCCTCGTCCTAAAGCGTATCGCCCGTGCGGAGCTTTTCCGTTCTATTCGCCTAAACAAAAATTTTCAATTAGCAGACAGCCATAGAATGAAAACTTTCGGTAATTCCAGGAAAAGTTACAATTTTTTCCCCAAATGGAAGTTTTCAGGTAAATCAAAGAAAATTCAGAGAATTACATCTGTTAATTTCTGGACGTATTTTTACAGTGAAGATGTTAAGGGAAGATTTTACTTTTTTAGCAGAATTCCTGTGTTTTTTACTTTTTTAGCAGAATTCCTGTGTTTTTTACTTTTACTATGCAAAGAAACACACAGGTATTAAGGAAAGACTCTAGCCTAAAACTCATGTGATTTTACTACTTTTGTTAGCCCGAAAAACGCATAAATATTAAGGAAAAAATCTACTTTTTTTGCCTAAATTTCATGTGATTTTTCTTACTTTTGTCACTTTTGTTCACCCGAAAAACACACAGATGTTAAGGATGCTATAGTTATTCAGCGTCCGATTTCCCCAAGGTAATGAAAAGTCTATGGGCATTCGATGGATTCTTATATTCAAAATATCTCCTCAGGGAATTAAAATTTTTATGTTCCTTTTTCAGCATTTTCTTATTAAAGGGTGTCACTTTTTTTTTTCATAGTTGTCAAAATATTTCTAAAATTTATGATTCATTTAATATTCAATGCGTTGAAAACTGACGAAGTAGAAATAAATTTTAACACTTCATATAAAACTGTGCATGTATTTTAGAAATATTTTGACAACTAAGGAAAAAGTGACAGCAGAGAGAAGAGAACACTGAAAAAAGAACATAAAAATATTAATTCCCTAAAGAGATATTTTAAATATAAAAATGCATCAAATGTCCGTAGACTTAACTTTACCGAGAGGAATTCGGCTGTTGAGTGAATAGCAGCACCCTTAATGAAAGATTTTACTTCCTTAGCTTAAAATTAATGTGATTTTTACTGCTTTTGTCATTTTTGTTACCCAGAAAAACACACAGATATTAAGGGAAGATTCCCTTCTTTAGCCTAAAATTCGTACAATTATTACAACTTTTGTTATCTCGTAAAACACACACAAATAGGAAAGATTCTATACTGTAATAAAAGGACGATATTATGGAACTTGTACTGGCAGTTGGAACGCCAATACCACATTCACTGTGTTTTAACGGAAAATTTACCGTAAATTACAGAAAAATTTACGTTTTTTCACGAAAAAACGGAAAATTTTCCGTTTAAAAACAGTGAACTGTATGGGCGTCCCAACTGCCAGTATAATCTCCGTAAAATCGTCCTTATTTTTCACAGAGTATTTCTTTAGCCTAAAATTCATGTGATTTTTACTACGTTTGTCACTTTTTTTAGCCGAAAAATACACAAATATTGAAGAAAGAATCTTCTTCTTTAGCCTAAAATTCATGTGATTTTTGCTACTTTTGTAATTTTAGATACCTCCAAAAATGCACAGATATTAACCCCTTGGGGACGAGCGACACGTATACGTACTGCAAAAAGGCTTAAGAATCCTTGCTTATCCCCACCAGTAAAAATTTTCTGTAAAATTTGCTTTATTTAATCGCAGCATTTTCTCGATTTAATAAGGCACAATTATCTCTTTTTAAAAACTGGTGACAAAACATTAAAAATTTCGCAAAAATCCCCTGTCGTGAATGGGTTAAGAAAAAAATTTTATATAGTTAGCCAGAAATTCGCGTGATTTTTATTACTTTTGTCACTTTAGTTCTTTCGAAAAACATAGCAAGATTCTGTTTCTTTATCCTAAAATCATGCAATTTTTACGACTTTTGTTACCCCGAAAAACACACACATATTAAGGAAAAACTCTCTTCCTTAACCTGAAATTCATGTAATTTTTACTTTTGTCACTTTTGTTGCCTCAAAAAAACATACAGATATTAAGAAAATATTCTGCTTCTTTAGCCTAAAATTCATATGACTTTTACTACTTTTGTCACTTTTGTTACCCCGAAAAACACAAATATATTAAGGAAAGATTTTACTTCTTTAGCCTAAAATTCTTGTAATTTTTTCAATTTTTGTTACTCCGAAAAACACACAGATATTAAATAAGGATTCTACTTAATAATAAAATACCAAAAATTCATGTGATTTTTACTACGTTTGTCACTTTTTTTAGCCGAAAAATACACAAATATTGAAGAAAGAATCTTCTTCTTTAGCCTAAAATTCATGTGATTTTTGCTACTTTTGTAATTTTAGATACCTCCAAAAATGCACAGATATTAACCCCTTGGGGACGAGCGACACGTATACGTACTGCAAAAAGGCTTAAGAATCCTTGCTTATCCCCACCAGTAAAAATTTTCTGTAAAATTTGCTTTATTTAATCGCAGCATTTTCTCGATTTAATAAGGCACAATTATCTCTTTTTAAAAACTGGTGACAAAACATTAAAAATTTCGCAAAAATCCCCTGTCGTGAATGGGTTAAGAAAAAAATTTTATATAGTTAGCCAGAAATTCGCGTGATTTTTATTACTTTTGTCACTTTAGTTCTTTCGAAAAACATAGCAAGATTCTGTTTCTTTATCCTAAAATCATGCAATTTTTACGACTTTTGTTACCCCGAAAAACACACACATATTAAGGAAAAACTCTCTTCCTTAACCTGAAATTCATGTAATTTTTACTTTTGTCACTTTTGTTGCCTCAAAAAACATACAGATATTAAGAAAATATTCTGCTTCTTTAGCCTAAAATTCATATGACTTTTACTACTTTTGTCACTTTTGTTACCCCGAAAAACACAAATATATTAAGGAAAGATTTTACTTCTTTAGCCTAAAATTCTTGTAATTTTTTCAATTTTTGTTACTCCGAAAAACACACAGATATTAAATAAGGATTCTACTTAATAATAAAATACCAAAAATTCATGTGATTTTTACTACTTTTGTCATTTTTATTACCTTGAAAAACACAAAGATATTAAGGTAAGACAGATTCTACTTCTTTAGATTAAAATTTAGGTGATTTTTATCCCTTTTGTTACCTCAAAAAATACAAAGATATTAAGGAAAAATTCTACTTCTTTAGTCTAAAATTCATTCATATTATTTTTATGACTTTTGTTACTTTTCGTACCTCGAAAAACACATAGCTACTTAGAAAAGATTCTACATCTTTGGCCTAAGATTCATGTGATTTTTGAAACTTTTGTTTCCTCGAAAAACCCAAAGATATTAATGAATTATTCTAATAATTTAGTCTCAAATTCATGCGATTTTACGACTTTTATTATTCTAAAAAGCACACAGATATTAAGGAAAGATTCTACTTCTTTAGCTTGAAACTCATGTGATTTTTTACGACTTTTGTATCTTTTGTTATCACAAAAAGCACAAAAGTATTCAGGAAAGATCCTACTTTTTCAGCCTAAAATTCATGTGATTTTTACGACTTTTGTCTCTTTTGTTATCTGAGAAAAAACAAAGATTAGCCTAAAATTCATGTGATTTTTGTGACTTTCGTTACCCCGAAAACACACAGATATCAAAGAAAAATTCTCTTCCTCTAGCCTAAAATTCGTGATAATTTTACGACTTTTGTTACTTCAAAAAACACACAGATGTTACATAAAAATTTTCTTCCTTTAGCCTAAAATTCGTGATAATTTTATTTCCTTTGCCATTTTTGTTACGTTGAAAAACACAAAGATATAAAGCAGGCATGTCAAACTCATCTTACCAACGCGGGCCATTTTTAGCATTGTACAGAAAGCCGCGGGCCACATTATCGAAAATAAAGAAGCAGATTAATTTGATGACCATCGCACAAAATGAAAACTGTACATTAAAAATACAGCACTGTTAAAATAAATAAATAAATAAATAAAATAAAATAAACATGCAGACAAAAATATATACAAACATTTTAAAACTATTTATTGGAAAAATTAGAAACACGCACCAGAAAATGTTTAAAAATATTTATTAAGTATAAACAAATCTGTAGCAATAATAACTTACGAGAGTGCACTGTCAAATGTAATGGAAAACAAGCTAAAATAAAAATACAAACATGCTTAAACACATATTGAACTTTTTAAAGTTTAAATCACAATTAAAATTATACAAAAATGAGTTATTACATTTGTAATCCTAATATCTGCGTTTTCTTTTATATTGTAATTGCTACTTTATATAAAACCAATCATTGATAGAACACAATTATTTACAATATAATATTATGAAAAAAAAATCATAATTGATTAAAATATAACAGCTATGTTTAGCATACGAAAATTTCCTGATTCTCCTCAGTTTTTTTAAGTACATATCGTGTCTGCGAAAAAAACTACCTGAAGAGTAAAATTTCTTTCACCTATATTTTTAAGAATTATAAAGTTAAAGGGCAAAATTAACACTTGGCCATGGGGCCACTAATTGAGAAAATGTGGCTATTGAAAAAATATTTGCCGGTGGCTACTCATGGATGCTGTCTACTAATGAAAATTTGTTGGTTTAATAAAAATTTTCAGTTATAGCAAAACATATTCAAATTATAGATTTCATGCGATTATTGAAATTTTTGATTATATGATGAATATTTATAGAAATGCCCTGCATATTTTTAAATTGATTTAACTATTTTGGATGTCCTTTACTCAAACTTGCGCGATTTCGAGTTGTATGCAAATGCACCCAATCATTGTTTTTAAAAGCAGATGGATTACTTTTCATATGTTTCCTGTTGTACACTATTTTCAACAACGTTTCAGTTTAAAATCTATTTATTTTTCCAAATTATTTCTAGATATTTGTGGGGTTTTCGAAATATTTGTGAACAAATTCTTAGTAAATTACAACGAAATTTCTACATATCAAACACAATTTTTCAGCCTTTGTTTGAGTATAAAAATTATTTCGAATTGACTTTTATGAATCTGTGATGTTATATAACTTCATCATCAAGAAATATAAAGATCACACAGGGATAATTTACAATGATATGTTTCTTAACCTTTAAGATTGAAATTAATGAGCTTATGTCCAAACTGCTCGCTTTCAACTATGCATGTAGCCAAATAATAAAAAATAGGTAACAATTTTTTTGTTGTTATTATTATTATTATTTTACTACACTGTTATTTTTACTATTATCATTTTACGAGACGAAAAATTGCGTTACTTTCTTTTTTAAAGCTATTTATTTCTTTTGATTTTTTAGACATTTTTAATTAGAAATTAGCGTTGTATTTTAATTGATTTTCGATACATTTTTAATACCTAACAAGCACCACGCATTACTTTGTAATGTCACAGTGAATGAAAGAGAGCAATAAGATAAAGTATTCGTTTCAACATAAACACATAATAAACTATTAGGAAAAAAAGATATATATTTTTTTTAATTTTCAGATTAAGATATGCTTTTCTAAGCTTTCTTATTGATAACTTTTGCATATCCTGTTTCCTGAAAACGAAATTTTAAAATGAGTTTTGATCATATTCATGACAGTATCTTTGCATCTTTTATGCCACAGTGGTCTTGAATCGGTCTTCACCGTGGTCTTAAATCGGTCTTGTTTGCTTCTTCTCTGCCAAAGTATAAAAAATTTTCATCCAAATTAACAACCATTAATTTAAACATTTAGACTTTTCTTTATTTAATTAAGTATAATGTATGTCGATATCTGCCATTAAATGTAATGAAGATATTCTGAAATAATGGTAAATGTTTTGAATGAAATCATTCAAAAAAATCAATCGTTCAAATGCAGAGTGTATTTTATGCATCGACTAAGCACTGAATCAAACATACAAAAATGCTAAAGGCTTGGCGGGCCACAGAGAAGTTCCTGGCGGGCCAATTGTGGCCTGCGGGCCACGTGTTTGACATGCCTGATATAAAGGAAAGACTGATTCTGCTTCTTTAGCTTAAAATTCACGTGATTTTTGCGGCTTTTGTCAGAATGCCAGAATTGAAAAATTATTTTTGTATCAGATAAATTTAAGCATCTAGTTTCAAAATTCTCGAAGAGAAAAAAATCTATTTCTTTGTCAAATTACGTCATTTTGAATGTCCACTGTTGCCTTTAACTCCAAACCATTTGATTGTGTAATTATTGCGCTGTTATATACGCATGCAGAGACGGGCGGATCAGAGGACGACTACAGGTGCTACGTATTAACATAATTACAAACGCACTTAAAAAAAAAAAAAAAATATTTAAAAATTTTTTTAAAATCATAAATGATATTTTTCACAAATTTACCTTCCAACTGCCCTTAATTTTTTATCAAAAATCTGGTAAGACAGTTTTATTTACCGTATTTACTTGTTTATACCGCGCACGCTTGTATAACGTGCACCCCTTACTTTACAAGAAAAAAATTAGGGTTTTTTAAAATCTCGTATGTAACGCGCACCATAAATTTAATACGCAAGTAAGTGAATGGCCAAAAGAATTTAAGTAAAGAAAGCCTAAACAAACATTGCGTTTGGCCAGAAAACAAGACGAAATTAAATTTTTAGACTTCAGGTCGGGAGTAAATGATGGGGGATAGGAGTGAGTGACGCCAATGAGAATTAGCGTTTAAATAATTTTACTAGCGTTTTTGTGTTAAAAAAAAGGTGCAAGAAGTGAAATAAAGATGCAGCAATACTTCTATAAAGTAAAATTTTCCGAGTGTTCATGTTTTCTTTTAATCTATTTCATATCTTTGATTCATATGTACACTGTAAAAAGAAATTCAAGAGGTTACTAAAAATTTCTTAGTAAATTTGTATTCCACAGAATTTTTTTGTAACCATTACAAACTTTTTTTTTGCTAGTGAAACAAGCATTTCTTTTGTAAACTGAACAAAAGAATTTTTTGTATAACTAACTTAAATATTTTTAGTATGAGCCACCAAGCAAATTTTAGAAATAGCTCCAAAATTATTTTTATTAACCATTACGTGCGCCCGAAGAGCAGGAGCTTCCTTCGAGCTGCATCCAGACTTCTGAAGCGGAAGATTTTCGGCAAAACCGCAATAGATGGCAGCACTAAACATTCCTACCTGCTCCGACAGAATTTTCCTGTATAATCCCTTTATTAACGAGACACTACATACACTCGGGACGTATTTGGCGGTGGCAAGTTTCGAACCCGGGACCTTTTAGCCTAGAGTCCGTTACTATAACCACTATGCTATCAAGGCCACACCAACTGAGTTTTAGTAAGAACTATTAAAAATATAAAACTATTAACTCTATTCGTTGCTAACTTTTTTCTAGTAATTCTTACAGATTTTTTTGTAACCGACTAAGATTACTAAAAATTTTTTAGTAATTACAAGGATCACTAAAGTTTTTTTTTAGTAGATCGACCCTTTTTTTTCACAGTGTATTTTAAGTTTAAAGACTGAAATATGCATATAAAATAAAGGAATCGCCAACGCTGCAAAGAGAATTAAGCAAACATTTATTTTTATTGTTATTACTAAATGCCAAAACATAAATGAAATCATAATAGGTAAGGGGCCCCACCAGTGGCCGAGAGGTACGGACTTCTCAACTGGTAGACGGCAGGTGCTGGGTTCGAACCCAATCGCGGCTGTCGGCCTAACCGTTCGGAGTTTTCGTGGTTTTCTTCGAACCTTGCGCAAATACGGGTTAGGTTCCCTTAGAAAGACCCCCACGAAGGGCACTCCCCCTGGTCCTATATTCCTAGCGCAGATAATCGGACGACAAAAAATACACCAAATACACCATAATAGGTAAGGAATAGCTAGATACTATCATTTCTATATGTAAGAAAGAAACTAAATTAATTGTAAAAGCATAATAATAATCGATGAAAAGGCATGTACTACTAATAGTACACCAGACCCGATAGGGTTAATTCACTTGTTTGAAAATGCAATTCGCTACCCATTGTATGATGGGACAGTGTAATAAGGATGTATTTCGATTCAAACTGCTTATTTTCCGATTTATTTTTAAATTCATTTTTTCTCTCAAATGCACCAAACTGGCAAATTGTCTTATCAATAAAGTACACAAGGTGTCGTGTTTGACGATTCTTTGATAAATGCAGAAAATATTGCAAAAAAAAAAAAAAAAAAAAAAAAAAAAAAAAAACAATCAAAAACGGCATTTTGAAACCGATTTTTCCGAAGCGGGAGATCTGTGAACGAAAAACTGGGTCATAGCGAGAAGGTAATTGTTTACAAATCAAATTCCAATGAATTGAGCGTAAAAAGACATCACATGGCACCTTAGACGTCTCTCCAAAAATTCCCTCAGCAAGTTTCACGTTTCTACTTTTAAAAATGTGTTTGAAATTGTATTGGAAAATTTCGAGCAGTTGAAGGTGGAAAAGAGTTTTTTCGAATATACCCATAAATCTTAGCCGTCTGGTCCGATTCATCGATCATGTTATTTAAAATGCATCATTCTCCGATGCGTAATTAGCCTCACTACTTAGAGATGTTATTCATTGCTCATTTGGCAGCTTTCCGTTGAAGTAACCGGTTGTTAACGAGCATCATGTGACCAATATTTCCGTAATTTGTGTCGGTAATTATATCTTTTCAAGTAGTTTTACAAGCATTAATAATGAAACACTATATGCAGATGATATAGTACTGCTGTTTACTCCAAATTAGCATTGCCATACATCGTTCAATTAGAAAAAAAAATTGTTGAAAAAAATGGATAAGTGTGATTGCAGATCGCACAGATGATTTCGTTTAATGCTTTTTTTATAACAACTTATGCTTTAAAAAATAAATCCAAATTGTTAATTTATAATTAATAAATTCTTACATAGATGGTAGCACCACAAATTTAATTTTAAAATAATTATAAAAGGAAATCATTTATTTTAATCAAATTAAAAATGGTCAAATCAAATTATTTAAATAAAACCCAAAATTCTAAATTTTTCGAAAATCCGAAATGAAAAGAAATTTAGCTGAGATATAAATAAAATTTTAAATTTCTAAAAATGAAAAAAAATGTTTAAACGAAATTTAAAATGCTGATTCATTAATAAATCACAATAGTTTTTAAAATAGAAAGATAATTGAATTCCAAAAAATATTGTGAATGTCAGATGAACGAAATCCTGATAATATAAATCCTTAAATTGGCAAAGAATGCGAAATTTCTTTCAATTAAATCCATCTTAATATGAAAATTTGAACTTGCAGCACTGAGGATCGAACTAACAATATCCTGCGCTCTTGCGAGACGCTTTACCTCCAAGGTGTGATGTCTACACGCAAAACGTTCAAATTAAGGCTCTCTTTTAAAATGTAAATCGCAAAAATGAACGAGTGACATTGATAAAATTAATTTAATTCAAATAATAGACTTTTTCAAAACTTTATGATTTGTCATGTGACACGAGATATTCAGCTGTAAGTACACAAAATTAAAATTGTCTGACTTATACAGTTTTTGTATGCGTACTCTGCGACAGATGAATAGACAGAGGTCTGTGACGAATAGGGTTTTATCAGATGAAAGAAATCCTAAAAAAGACATACAATGTTTGTTTGTTTGTTTTATCCAGAGTGGCATACAATTGCCAACTGCATACAACTTGTCGTATACAGTTAGTAACTGTATGCAACTTGTTGGAAACTTGAAATCAGCTTTAACAGACATCGTACAATTATTAGATATATTTCACTGGTTCATAACAAAAGATACATATTGTTATAGTCCAAGAGCCGACCGCACAAAACCCTAAGTCATCGAGCACAAGAAAAGTTCCTTCATTTTATGGAAGAGTAGTCATAGCGGAATCTAATGATCCATGTCTACCGGAAGTGAAGTAGTGCATAAGCCAAAAATTAACACCACTACTGGTTGACTCGTAGTATTATCACTGTGTTTTTCTGCGCCCAGTTTTCCATGTTTTCATACTTTTGATTGTACGGCAAGCACAATGCTAAGCCTACGAGTTAACCACTAGTGGTATCAATTTTTGGCTTATGCACCACTTCGCTTCCGGCAGACATGGTTGATTAGATTCCTCTATGACTACTCTTCGATAAAATAAAGGATTTTTTCTTGTGCTCGATGACTTGGGGTTTTGTGCGGTCGGCTCTTGGACTATTATTTTTGTTAACAAAGTTTAAGAGTTACTTTGAATTGCGAATTTTTCAGCTAAACTATATTTAGTATACTAAGAAATTTCTGTAGTATATATGAGGGCATGTTTCAAAATTCGCCTTATCCTAAATTTAACAAATTCTTAGTAAATTTATTCTATTGGTACACTGTTAAAAATAAATCTGTGAATTCCAGGAGAAACTACCGGCAGCAATGTAGCCGACCTTTTACCGTTCCGTTAGTAGATTTTCCGTTGTGGGAAATACAAGAAGGGAAAACTCCGGTGTAAGAATCAATAACTTTCCGTTACAAAGTTTGATTTATAATAGTAATAATTTAATATAATTTTTAAAAATGATTTACCGATTAATCTTCAAAGAATTCGAAATCACCGAGGGATTCTAAGCTGCTAGGTTATTTTACTTATTTGCTATTTTGGTTAATTTAGTTCACGCCGTCCTCAGGATCGAACTCGGGACCTTCAGATTGCGGAACAAATTCTTACAAACTGAGCCAAAGTTGCTGATGCTAAACGATACAAAGTAAGTCTTTTATGAGGTAGTGGAAAAATCTGTTGTGCTTTTTAAAGATTTCCTTTCAAATATATTCTTTAGAATGTTTGTAAACGGATTATTTTAGACTGATGCATAATACTTATTATTTTTTAAAATCATTTAAAAAATTTTAAATGGTTTAAATTAAAAAAAATCACTGTTTAAAACCACTGTTTTTATTTTATTTATTTATTTATTTATTTTATTTTATTTTTTGAATAAAAAATTTTTTATTAACAATTTTTTTTACAATATATATATATATATATATATATAGAGAGAGAGAGAGAGATAGAGAGAGAGAGAGAGAGAGACTTTTTTTGAAATTGTCGTACACTATTTATTTCTCTATTTATTTATTTTTCGGCTAATAAATTAAAAGATTTTTAATAAGAAAAAAAGAGAAAAATAAGCAGAAAAAATGTAATTTAAAAGGATTTTTTAACGTGTCATTATTCCATGGCGCCAATGGGACTCGAACCCACAATCTGCGATCGCAGGCGATTAGCGGTGTGGTGCCTTGACCACTTGGCCATGAAGCTCCCCACACATCGCAGTGTCTCCGTTTTTTGTTTTTATTTCCATCCGTTTCGTTATTTTCAGGAAATGTGATGGAATTTTGTGATTTGTAACGGAAAATACCCTATTGTTGTGAAAAGGAACCTTTTCTGTGAAATTGAGGAAAAAAAATGTTCGTGAATTTCAGAATTTTTTTAACAGTGTAAGCCTGCATCGAAAAAGTCGAACAATCTGTAAAAAAAAATAAGCTTGTACTTCCGGTATTTTAAAATCTTTCAAAACCAAATGGACGCAGGTAAAGGTTTTTCGCGATTTTCCAAGATCAATTTTATGGATAAGGCGAATTTTGAAACTGACATTCACATATAAACTAGTTGGATGTGCCGATGCCAAAACTTTCTTCTATCTCATACGTACATTTTAATATTTAAAAAAATAGTTACATATGTTAATGCTTTAATATTTTTAACTCAATCCTATACCAACTTTGATTTTGATCTTAAATGTCTGTTTCAGTCAATTAATTGGAGTAAAAACGAGTTTGCGTCTCTCCACAAACCGATGAACAATAGAATTATAGGTAGATTTTTTTTTTTTCAAATTCAGGGAGGACCAACTAGCCATATCCAAACACTTGAAAAAAAATTAGTTCAGTTCTATGTATAACGTAATACACTTTTTGATGGTAAAATAATGTAAATGGCACAGACATCGTGATTACAGCACCCTCTTTCAGCGGATTTTTTTCCAATTCAAGGCGGACCTACTAGCCATAGCCAAACACTTTTAAAAAAATTCGTTCAATTCTACGCATAACTTCATACACTTTTAGGTGTTAAAATATTGAAATTGGCACAAAAATTGCTATTACAGCGTCCCCTTGCTGCGTATTTTTTTCAAATTCAAGGAGGACCAACTAGCCATAGCCAAACACTTACACAAAAATTTGGTTCAATTCTATGCATAACCTCAGACACTTTTAGTTGGCACAATACTGAAAATGGCACAAAAATAGTTATTGCAGAGCTTCCTTTTGGCAGAATATTTCAAAATTGAAGGAGGACTTTCTTGCTACAGCCAAAAAAATTCACAAAAAATTTGGTTCAATTCTATGCATACCTTCATACACTTTTTGATGGTAGAGTGGCGACGCACAGACACACGGACAGACATACAATTTGTAAAAACATGTTTTTCGGAATTTCTGACCCCTAAAACATGTAAATCCGTCGAAAACCGGAAGTCAAAAAAATTTTTGATTACAATACTTTCTTCTATTCAAGATAGAAGAAAGTAAAAATCATATACAGAGCCAGGCAAAGAGCAATACATGGCCGCCTATGAATGATAATTTCTGGAATTGTGATTTCAGTGGTTTTAAGTGAGTTTTTTTCTAAATTAATTTTTACTTATTACTTAAACGAATGAAATTCTGCTCATAACATACAGTCTTTAGGAATTAATTCAAGTACGTTTTCGTCTATTGGTCAAAATAACAGAAACATGAATTTTTAAGCTAATATGAGTTTGTTTAGTGCACTAAATTTTGACATACTATGTTGAATATATACATACAGGCTATCCCAAAAATGGTTGATGGATTTTAAAATTCAGTAAATTGTAAACGGTCACAGATTTCAAAGATATTCTTGCAGGTGGGTTATGTATGAAGTGAGGAGTTTTTTATGTGATTTCTGATTTTAGTTCGAATTTCAAACAATAGATGGCGCTGAAAGAAATTGAATGATTATGCGATGAATATGAATGATATGAAATAAACGATGCTAATTCCAGACGCTGTTTTTTCCCTTCTAGATCCATTTATAACATTTTAATCTCTTTTTTTTTTCGCATGGATGAACTAACAGGCCGAAAAATTTAGCGCCTATTGCTTGCAGCGCCATCTATAGTTGCTATTTGTAACTAAAACTGGGAATCGCAGGATTAAAACTCCTGAAATCTTACTTAACCTTTCTGCAAAAAAAAAAAAAAAAAAAAAAAAAAAAAAAAATGTCTGTTACCGTCTGCTGCAAGTTACTGAATTTTAAAATCCATCAGTCATTTTTGAAACACACTAGCTATACATAGATAATTCTCGGCAGAACGAATGAATTGGAGCACTTATTTGGCTATAGATAGTAACTATTGTAATCTGGTTTCCAAATAGGTTACGAAGTTTTTTTTTTTCCTTCTTAAGTGTTTTTTCGCAGTAGCGTAGCTAGGATGTGTGACACCCGGGGCGATTGTAAATGTTGTCACCCCCTAACTACCATGATGTCAACCCCTCCCCCCAATCTGTCATATTTTTTAATGACAAATCTACATTATCATAACAAATGACCATATCATTCCGGATTTGCCTTTTGTTCTCCTGCACAAAAAATGCGCATGAGCGACTTATCACTTATCCCATAGTCCTCATAAGTCAATGCGGCGTCTATATGTAAAAAAAAAAAAATAATAAAGTTTGTTTTTCGCTATTCACTCGTTGGATAGGTTGGTTTTTGTTCCCTGGTGCATATCTTATTCAAACACCCCATTCTGTATTTTTCACATTCTCAAAGAAAAGGAAATTAACTCTGATGCGTCGTCGCTAGAAATTTCCGTTTATTCCAGAACTTTTTTTCAAAAATCTTATAAGATTATGTGTATATTTTACAAATAAAGATTGGGTGTCACCCTTTAGATAGTGACACCCGGGGCGGATCGCCCCCTCCGCCTACCGCTACCTACGCCACTGCTCGGTATCTTCTTCGCGTTATTAACACTAGAAACACGGGAATTTCTACTCAAGTTTCATAAAAATATTTAGTACCAGAATTTTTATTTAAAACTGCTAAAGTTATTTAATGCATTCATTTTGCCTTTCTTCATTCAAATTTTTTTTATTAATGAATTTCTGGTTCAAACCAAAGTATTTCCGTTTAGTAGGGGTCAAAATGACCCCTTCCCGTCTTTCTAGTGTTAAACAAGAAAGTTTCGTTAAAGCATTAGTGGAAGTGAAATAAGGAATGAAATAAGGAAATCTATCTTGATAATATCTGTGCAGTATCATTTGATCATGGCGTTCGTTGTGGTTTTATCCCCTTATCACCATCATTCATGAAAATCTGACACATTTTCAAAAAGAACATATTTTTATATATTCAAATTTAAAGACAAGTGGATTTAAGGGAATGTGCTTAATCTTCCACTAGATTTAAAAATTTGTCTAACCCTTTCGGTTCTGATGTAGTATTAATAGTACATGTCTTTTCATCGTATACTATATTGTCCTAACAATTATTAATTATTTAGGCAATGCCTTTCTTATTATGCATTCATTATTTTTTTTACATTTAGTTAAAACAATATTAATAAAAGTGTTGCTTATTCTCTTTGCCCCGTTTGCAATTCCTTTTTTTGTACATACATTTCACGCTTTAAATTTAAAATATAGGTTACTATTCTGAACGTAATATGTCTGGCAAAACGCAAAAAATATTAGAAAATTGTAATATCTGTTAAATCCTGTTGTTATATGATATTTTCCAAACGATTTCAAAAACTCTTCCTTAGCCTATTATCATAAGAATTTGACTTGAATGGTGCACAAAACAACAATATTCGTTATGCTTCAGACAATGAAGTAATCTTTAAACTCTAATTAATCTATTTAGACTAAACCTGTACCCTAAAGGGTTAATAAATAATGAACAGTTCCCCTTCAACCGATCAAAAAATGCTAAAAAACTTTCAATTTCCATACCTTTTCACAAAGTAGCTGATAAAGCAAATTTATTGAAATTTTTTGGATTGTTTTTAAATAGAAATGACACGTACGTTAACCTGTCATAAGCTTAAAAAGCTTCATCCTTTCTGTGATAAATGTCACTGATTAAACTAAAACAAAGTATCTGGAGCTTTATGCATAAGTGTAACACGCAACCGTCCAATTTGATTTCGCCCACTAATTAGTGACTAATCCGTTATTCTAATAATCGAACAGAATAACATGTAGGGGTTTAGAATGATAATAGATAAATCGAATTAAGACACTAAAATTTATCTAAGAACAGAGCATATATATAAATATATATATATATATATATATATATATATATATATATATATATATATATATAAGGTACCCTGGGGTAATAACGCCACGTTAAGGTTCTACCAATTTTCACGGCTCAGTTTTAGTTTGTATTTTTCAAACAAATATATGACTTGATACAGCAACTCATTGACTATCTATATAAAAAAAAAAAAAAAAAATAACAGATATGTATTCATAAAATGTAATGGCGTGATTTCTTGACCAATTCTATTTGGCGTTATTAACCACCTATATGGGTAATAACGCCATGCAAACAAAACTATGAAATAAGATGGAATAATTGCATGCAGATTGCCCAATTCTAAAAATACAAACTCTACAAACTTAGAAATTGACAATTGCATTCTAAGCTATTGAAAATGTTCAATTTTTTGTGAAAGTGTAAGAAAAATAATGGTGTGGTGTGGGGGAGGAGGATGAGGCAAAAGAATATCAGACCGTGAGCTTCTTTTTGCTTAAAAAGGACCGCTTAAATATAATTATTAGAAACATTGCACAGTTTTAACTGTGTTTATTTGAATCAGTATTTAGGATGTAGCTCGGCCACTGTAGGGAATCAACCGGGGTATTAATGCCAAGGATTGGCGTTATTACCCCATTATAGTTATTGTGATGTACATTTTAAATTACAAATTGTCTCGAGAAGATATCCAAAATCTTCAATAATATTTTGAAAGTCCATGAAATGTACTACAAATTTATGTAATTAATAAAGTATTTCCGGATAAAAAATTAGTCTTCACATCACAAAACGTATCTCGCAAATTTTAGATCAAGTGTTAATTTTAGTTGCTTGTAAAAACAATAGAACCTAAAAATGAAACAAATTAACTTGAAGCTGTTTTTTGCGATTTATATGACTCAAAACCCTTCTGCGCAGAGCACATGGGTGTCATTTACCAGATTATTTTATAATTATGCAAAATATCATTACTTTGCGTTATTACCCCGCCTAGCGTTATTACACCAGACCACCTTATATACAGAGCCATTATATAATACCACTATTTAACATCTATAATGAATATAAAATAACCCATAAAATAACAAACTAAAACAGATCAAGAGGGGTTGGCAATATTGGAACAATTACGAAGCATTGAAAATGTGGTATTTGGCTCGTTTTCAAGGGTTATACCATATGGACACATTAAGTACGATTAATTTCTGATTAGAAATCAGGATAAATCTAAAAATGATTTCCAAATTAATAGCCATTATTAAATTAGCCATTATTACCTGATTAGTCGTATATGCAAAGTTTAATTCAATGAAAAAAAACTAATATATGAAACCAATAATAATAGAATTAGCAAAGAGAAAAAACTTACATTATACAATCGCCAACATGTGGGAGAAAAAATATATATAAATTCAAATTTGCAATCTCATATCGCTACAGTTAACAGAATATTGTAAGGAGATTAATATCAGAAACCAAATATATTATATATATATAATTATAATATAATGCTACAAATCAATATCCATAACGAATACAATTCAGAATTGGGTGCCATAACTGTGGCAAAAGATCAAATTTTAAATCCTGTACAATAATTCAAATTCTTTTTACATAATGCTCAAACCTACCGAGATAAGCAAATAAAATGCACAAAAGTAGAAAAATGATGAAGATTTCTATTTTTCATTGCCGAATTAATAGTAACCGAAAAACTTAAATAAGTTTAGAAGTTTAGACGTGTACAATCCATGCATAAAATGGAATCAAAGAATGAAACATATGAATAAAAAACTTACTTATAGTAAAATATATTTTGAAGAGAGAAATATCTCATATTTTACAATGCTGCAAGCCAGATCAGAATCTTCAATCTCATGCACATGTTATACTACGATTACAACTAACAACATAACAGATAGTTAGGAGATAATATATAGTAGGAAAAAGTACTATTAAAATACAGTCGACTCTCGTTAATTCGAACTCGTCGGGACCACAAGAAATGTTCGAATTATCCAAAGTTCGAATTATGGTAAATATGAAATAAAAACATGCTTAACATGATACTATTACAAAGGAATTAATGTTATAGTGTTTTTTAAATATTTTTCGTCTG
This sequence comes from Maratus speculifer, assembly GCA_964019185.1. Classification (NCBI taxonomy): domain Eukaryota; kingdom Metazoa; phylum Arthropoda; class Arachnida; order Araneae; family Salticidae; genus Maratus; species Maratus speculifer. The sequence goes on from OZ025298.1 coordinate 253,967,840, forward strand.
TTATCAATAGAATATGACTTAATAATAAATTAGAATGTATAAATAAATAAACTAATTAAATGATTAGAAACAAGCACAATGGAAGAAAAATTTAAGGTGTCACTGACGGACAGACGGGGCACTAAGAAAGTGCATATCAAATGCATTGGACTATATGTATACTCATTCGGAACAATTTTCACAAAAATCAAAGAAAGAAAGTTATTCAAATGACTTGAAATCCGTGAGAAAGAAAAGAAAAATGAAAAATCGGAATTCTCGTCAGTTCGAATTAAACGAAGTCAAGAGCAAATGAGTTCGAATTAGTGAAAGTTTTAACGTTATCCTGCCATTGAAAATTTCGGGACTTCATGTTTAGTTCGAATTAAGCGAAGATTCGAATTATCCGATTTCGAATTAACGAGAGTCGACTGTAATTAAATATGGTATTTATTAAGTATATTGTATTAATAAAGTAAAACAGTATAAATTATAATCTATGCTAATTAATGGAAACTTAAGGTAATTTAATAAAATGTATTGAAAAAGTATACAGGCAGTGATTGAAAATTATATAAATTGTCAACAGAGATAATTTCAAAAAAAAAAAAAAAAAAAAAAAAAAAAAAAGAGTATTAAATGTTAACTTCAGTGACTGTTTTTCGCTGAAAAAAAAAAAAAAAAAAAAAAAAAAAAAAAAAAAAGATTTAAATTCTCCAAGCCATGCATGTATGCAATTGACTGCTTTAATAATGCATTACCCATTAAATCAATTTAAAAGAAAATTGACGGAACCTATGTATAATTTATTAAATAGTAGGATTGAAGAAATATAGGCAATAAAGTGGAAATAAACCAATTTACATAAGGGTGTATTTCGATTCAAACTGCTTATTTTCCGATTCATTTTTGCTTTCATGTGCATCAAACTGGCAAATTCTCTTATTTAGAAAGTGCATAAGGTGCTGTGATTGTCGATTCTTTGATAAATGCAGAAAATATTGCAAAAAAAGGAAATCAAAAACGGCATTGTGACCCGATTTTTCCGAAGCGAGAGATCTGGTAACGAAAAAGGGGTCATACTGAGAAGATAATTGTTTATAAATCAAATTCTAATGAATTGTGCGTAAAAAGACATTACACGGCACCTTATACGTCTTTTCAAAAATCCCCTCAGCAAGTTTCATGTTTCTACTTTTAAAAATGTGTCTGAAATTGTATCTGAAAATTTCGAGCTGTTGAAGGCAGTAGCTTAGCTAGGATGGGTGACACCCGGGGCGGATGTAAATGGTGTCATTCCCCCTCCTGATACGTTATATTTTTTCAATCACAATTCTACCTTATTATAACAAATGAGCATATCATTCCTTATTTACCTTTTGACCTCTTGCATAAAAAATCTACAGGAGCGACTCATCACTCAAGTTTTAGTTAGCATCAATCAATGTGGTGCCTATATGTTGAGGAAAATTCTTTGAAAATTTGCTTTTGCTACCCACTCGTTGGATAGGCAGGTTTTTTATTTCCCTGATGCATGTCTTATTCAGATACACCATTCTATATAAAATTTCACATTCTTAAAGAAAACTAACTCTATTGCGTCGTGCGCTAAACATTTCATTTTATTTCAGAATTCCTTTCCAAAATCTTATAAGATTATATATTTTTTATTTGCAAAAGAAGATTGGGTGTCACTCCTTAGAGGGTGACACCCGGGGCGGACCGCCCCCTTCGTCCCCTGCTTGCTACGCCACTGGTTGAAGGTGGAAAAGCATTTTTTCGAATACATCCCCATCCATAGATACTTTTAATAAAAAAGGGAAGGATTTATATTATAGTGCTGCCATCTACCGAATAATATTAATGCTATTTAGAATTGAATAATTTTTTCAAGTTAAATTCGTTTTTAATTTAATAAATAACAAGATATCATTATTTTTTTAATTCTAAATCAACTATTTTAGGATTTACTGGATTTTGTTATATGAATGAAATAATGAGGATATGTGTATATACACTGGCCTCCGAAAGTTACTGTACAACATGTTTTTCGAAGCTCACCAGAAAAAAATGGACAATAATAAGCTTTAAAAAAACTTACGCAAAAATTGCAGCTACCACTTTTATTTCACAGAAAAGAATAGGCATTTGTGAATGAGAAAAAATATGCAATTACGAAGCTTTCGTAATTTCGCGTATAAGTTTTGTTGATTTTGAACTATTGTTGTCAGTTTTGTTCATAACAACCAGTAGAGTCTAGAAATGTCTAGAAGAAGTCATTTGCCCAATTCATTAAGGTGGCGGGCGGTAGGATGGATGGGAGTCGGGTTGTCACAAGCCGATACTGCTAGACGGATGAATGCGTCTCGCAGTGTAGTCCAACAATTCTGGGATCAGTATGAATCTGACGATTCTGTGTCCAGAAGACATGTTCCGAGCCCCCTACGTGTTACAACTCCTGCAGAAGATCGGTTTCTAGCTCTTTCGGCCCGAAGGAGAAAACGCACTACTGTGCCGCAACTCATTGCAGACCACTTTACAGCGTCAGGGAGAAGAATCTTCGCTACTACGGTGCGAAGACGTCTTCACAATCAGGTATCTATGCAAGGCGAGCAGTTGTGTGTGTCCCCTTCAACAGACGACAGAAAAGGGCCCGCTTATGTTGGGCAAGAGAACATGTTTCCTGGACCAGACAACAGTGGGCTTCTGTACTCTTCACAGACGAATCCAGATTCACATTGGAGAGCGATTCAGGACGTCTTCTGATCTGGAGAGAACAATGCATTCGATACCATCAATCAAACACTGTCAAAACACACAGGTACAGCAAAGGTAGAATCATGGTTTGGGCAAGGATCTCACTCGGAGGCCATACTCACCTGCATGTGTTCCATGGGGGAACTCTAACTGGTGAGATATATCGAGATGGGATCCTTGATTCATGTGTGCGTCCATATGCCTGTGCTACTGGCAATGGTTTATTTCTAATGGATGATAATGCGAGACCATACTGAGCTGTGGTTGTTGAGGATTATCTTGAGGATCATGGTTTGGCGAGATGGAATGGCCAGCTGACTCTCCAGACTTTAATCCAATAGAACCTCTTTGGGACTATCTTAGAATACAGGTTGCGGCTTTAAGTCCTCCTCCAAAGTCATTAAATGAGCTGGAAGAAGGCTTACTCCATGTCTGATCAGCGCTATCTATTTCGGTATCCGACAATTTAATTGAGAGCATGGAAAGTCTATGCCCCCAATGCATTGAAGTCCGGGGTGGACATATTCCGTAATAGAACTAGTTTTTCAATGTTTCTGTCGCATTTTACTGCATAATACTGCGATGTACTGATTTCTCCAATAATGGAATTTTCCACCATGAGTTCTTTTTTGTCGTAATTTCATTTGTACGTTTAACTTAAGTAAATTTCTATGTCGCATTTCATAAATAACAGTTTAGCGCACATTTCCTCCAAATTTGTTGTTTTTATATTCATTTATTTGCAAATTAGACGCAAAAAATCGGTTGTACCATAACTTTTGGCGGTCAGTGTATAACGTTATCACTTTAGAAGGGATGAGGTTTGTTTTTTGATATCTTTATCATTATTTATCCAACGAAATTCTATTTAGAAATCATTTTTGTTTTAAGTCTATTTTTTTTTTTTTTTTAACCTGTTAATTGTTTTTAAGAAAATACAAAGTTGATATTAAAACTTATAAATGATCTTAAAATCTTTACTCTCAAAAATATGAAATATCACATTATTTGCGATTAATATTCTTCTAAAGCTAGAAAACCTACGATTATAAATGAGCAAATAATATATGAAAGGTTGGCAAACAGCTGTTTCGAATCTACTATCGAGATTCTTCATTGCAAAACTCAGCGAGCTAGAAAAAGCAAAATTGAGCAGAGAGAAGAAACGCAGACTTATCACTACGGGAACGATCCCGCCAAAAGAAAAGCAACCAATGAGAAGAAAGCAGCCTGAACAACTGGGTGGACAAGTAGAGACATCTACCCGAGGACAAACAAAATAAAAACTGAAAAGCGAGAAAAAAAAAGCTTTAAATTAACGATTTCCAAATGTTTGGAAAATAAGAGGCAAAAAAAAGCTACCTTTTCATACATTATTTGTGCATTTAAAATCGTTGGTTTTCTATCTTTAAACATTTTTGCACAAAGGCTTTATTTGCTATTTTAATAATATTCTTCTGTCATATGCACAAAACATTTCGTTGTTAGTGAAACCAAATTCAAAAGGATTTTTCTTAATTTTCAAAGTAAAAAATAGTAAGTTTTGTTTATGAGTCGTTCTTTTAAACTCCATGCAGCGGGTAAGTGTAAGAAGACAGTATTACTGTTTTGTTGCCATCATGTAACAAAAGGCCATTAAATACTTTTATCTAATATTTCTTTAAGTTGTTATTTGATATTAAATGATTTCATATCTAACAGTGATATTTTATTAACATCTTCTTTGCGCATTTAAATAAGAAAAATATGCAAATAGTAAATGCATATCTATATCTATAGATCATTGTAAAGGCATAAAGAGATTTAAAAAAAATATAGCAATGAAAATAGTTTTTAAACACATATAAAGGTATCATAAGGGGCAGGAAAGGGAAGTTGAGTAATGATATCGTATGATATCGAAGGAGGGAAAGGGTTCAAAACTGTCAAAAAGTTAATAACGTTTTCAATGTACTTTGTGTATCCATTATGTAGTTTTTGCTTTCTTACAAGAAGAAAGTATTAGATTCATGAAAGTTTTCGAATTTCGGTTTTCGACGGATTTATATGCTTTAAGTGTCAGAAATCACGAAAAACATGTTTTGACAAAATATTTCTATGTGTCTCTATATGTGTCATAAACATTGTGGGCGCTCTTTCCCAAAAATTAAGGTACGGAATTTTATAAAAATTTACATTCAGTTAGTCAAAACGTTTTTTTTTTTTTTTTTTTTTTTTTTTTTTTTTGTTGTTGTTGTTGTTGTTGTTTTTGTTTTTGTCCAGAATTACTCAAATCACACAAAAAATCGAAAAATCTCGCATATTAAGAATGCTCTGCGTGATTTTCTCTCCTAAACTACTCTTATAGGCTTTTGGTTATCCTGCAATTTTTTTTTTTTTTTTTCATATAAGTCTGCGATTTTTTTTCCTTTCAAGTTCTGCGAATTAAATTGGCCAATGAGTCCCCTAAAAAAAAAATCGCTATTTTCTTCAAACGACCGTAAAAAATATTGCTTATGTCTTCTGAAACCGCGAAACAAAATTCAGATTCGTTAAATAGTTTCAAAAACTAAAATTTCGTCTTCCGTAAAAAGACTGAGAAAAAATCGTTAATTTCGTCAAAAGATTTCACAAAAATTATGAAAAATTCGTCTAAGAAATGCGCGATACATAATTGAGGAGAATCTAATCAAACAACAGTGAAATAAGGTCAAAAATTTTGTCTAATTATCAAATGCAAAAAATCCGTAGTATTATTAATCGGTAAAAAAAAATTACGAATTTCAACAAATAATCTTGAAAAGAATTGTGAATTTTCTAAAAAGATCGCGGAAACAAATATGAAATTTAGTCAATTGTTTACATCAGTTTGGTTCGCAAGTAAGGATCCTATAACTCGCCCCTATAAATTAAAGGAGCCTGTATAGATTTAAGTGATTTAATAATGAGATTTATTTAAATTTAATCAGAATAAGTCTAGACCAATGGCTGTGAATGGAAGTTTATTCTTCGAAAGCTCAGCATCACTCAAATGCCAAGTTTTGGAATACCGGCTGCTGGAGGGCGCTACGGTCACTCTCTAAATTTCTCCCATAGAAGTGAAAAGGCTGATATATTCAATGGCTGTGGTCTAGACTGTACTTGTAGAATACGCATCTTGCATCATTCGATGATGTTCCCAATTATTCTGATTTTCTTCCGGTATCAGTCATTTTATTTTATTAAACGTTACGAGCTTTTCTATAACTATTTTAGATTCTTGGATTTACTACTGATGTATGCCATCTAAATAAGATTATTTATTCAAAATAAAGATGATTAAATTAGTTTCTGTGAGATTTTAATCTGGAGTCTAGTCGTAAAAAGAAAAAAAAAAAAAAATCAGATTATATACGCTCTAAGCAGAGGGTATACGCTCAAATCAGAGCGTATACCCTAGAGTGCATATACTATAGCTTTCTTGAGAAACAGAGGTTATACGGTGTTCTTTCGAACAATCCAGAAGGTATACGACGTATACTACTGTATACCACTGTATACCCTCCACTACATCCTTGATTTTAATAGAATTGAGATTTCAGAATTTTTTGGAATTAAAACATTCGTTCGAATGTTGCAGGAAAAAAAAAAAAAAAAAAAAAAAAAAAAGACTGCAGAAAAAAGAGTATATTATCTAAATAAAAGAATAACTGAGAATTAATATGTAAAATATATAGGGAAAAACATAATAGGAATTTAAAGTACAAATGAATTAGAAAATAGTAAGAAATAATGATTAATTAAAGAGTTCCATAAATGAGTCCTGTACGATATCTGTGGTGCTGACATCTAGTGTAGATTCAATCTACTAACATTATAGAGAATTCTAGCTGCGGGTGAGGAAGACTACGCCCATTCGGTTTGGTTTGGTTTATTTTTGTCGTCCGAACGTCCGATTATCAACACTAGGGATATAGGACCAGGGGGGGGGGTGCCCTTCGCGGGGCCTTTCTAAGGGAACCTAACCCGTATTTACGCAATGTTCAAAGAAAACCACGAAAACTCCGAACGGTTAGGCCGACAGCCGCGATTGGATTCGAACCCAGCACCTGCCGTCTACTAGAAGAGGTCAGAACCTCTCGGCCACTGGTGGGGGACTAAGCCCATTCCGAACATTGGTTGTGTAGATGTATCTTCAAAAAGATCATACAGAATTTAATTTTGGCACAAGTAAAAAACAAAATTAATATTTGTTTTTCTTTAATCAGAGAATTGGAACAGATGTAGTATTAGCCCGTAGTCCGCCATCTTATTTCTTCGTTTATCGTTTATGGCCACTTTATACTTAATTTTTGAACAACTCAGGTATTAAACATAAACAAACAAATTTTTAAACTAAAAATCAGCACTACAAACATTATTTGTAAAAAAGAAAAAAAAAATAGGGGAAGGGAGAGGAGGAATTCATAATTAGCAAATAGTAAGTACATGAATTTTAAAACTCAGCTAAATAAAGCAAATATTCATTTTAATATATATGTATATTCCGAAATAACAGAATAACAATTGTTTAAGAGTTGGACTTACTACTATAAGGTACATTTTTTATTGAAAATAATTTTGTAGACTTATTATAAATCAATGAAATAGTTCTTTCCTAAATATTTTCTTTCGTCGAAATTTGACGGGTTCTACCTTATATATATAAATCAAATAATTAAATAATTTGAAACCATGCAAACGATTGCATTAAATATAATTGGAGCACATTATAATAAGAAAAAAAAATCTAATCATTAAGAACTTGAATTATACCCGCTATCACAATCCCCCCCCCCCCAAAAAAAAAAAAAAAAAAAAAAAAAGATGAAAAAAATTATAAATTTTGAAATAAAATGGGAAATTAACCCTTGATTTTCTAGCCCTGATGGTCGAGTTTTCGTAAGATTAAGTTGTACACAGCTCAGAAGCAACTGATAATAAAAAAAAATTCTTACATGTATTTTTATTAAAATTAGCCTACATACTCATTAACGATATATATCTCACTTTAAAAATGTTTTAATAGTAAGCCTTTAAGAATATTTTTTATAATTATTATAGATTTCTATGCCTACAGCACTTATTTAATGCATATGCTTTTATTGCAATCAAATCTGATAAGTTATTTTACTGTTTGAGCATCTTTTATATTTTTTTTATTATTGGGATGGGAGGGGTACCCCCCCCCCCTATATTTCCTTCAAATGGTGCCCCAGGAGTAGCATTACAGTAAGTATCCACAATAATTTTGCTATTTTTTTTAACTATTTAGAAAGTAGTTGTTGTCCTCGTTAGAGAACTAGGAAATCTGAAGTATATCTGAGTTTTTTTATTGGTTGAATTCCGCAACTTATTTTAATTTATTCGTTTTCTGATTGGTCCAAGTTTAATGTTCAAAAATGGAATACTGCTGTTTTTTATTATATTCGTTTTTTGACTGGTCCAAGTTTAATGTCCAAAAACTGAATACTTTTGTTGCCACGATGACAAAAAGAGTAATAAAAACTTTTTAAAAAAATTATAATTTAAAAACAAATTGTGATGGAGATTTTAAACAAATTTTATTGAAAAGTGCATTTTTTTTCTCTACGTAATGGAGTAAAAATTTAAAATATGCGATGTTAAGAAGTTGAAAATTTGCAGTTCCAAAAATTGTAAAACTGAAAGTTCATTTAAAATTTGTTTGTGATGGGTCCAGGAATATTAATGTTTAATTCGCCCTTAGACTTAACATTACGCAGGGGATATTGGAAAAAAATGAGTACCATTTGAATAAATAAAAAAGTTTAGTGGCGACATCTATTGAGATTTGCTATAACTAATTCTACTGAAATTTGAAAAACAAAAACGTTTTTTATTGTTTTGTTATTAAAACCGATTTTTGGCGTGATGATGATGAATGAAAGATACTGACTAAGGAAGATGAAGTGGAAGGGTGGGAGGGATTGTCTTTCGTAGGAGTCTTTCTAAAAAAACGCTACCATCTATATATACGCAAACATGATGGAAGATTAGAAAAAGAAATGTTACAATTCAAATGGTTTATTCGAGAGGCAAGAATGAAAATTTCACATTTTCCTGTGCCTTATCACGCCTTTAAGGGAGAATATACTTTTTTATTATCCGGTCTCTAGTGTTATCTGTACATATATATATGTCATCATCATCATCATCATCATCAACCGTTTTCGATCCACTGCTGGATGTAGGTCTCCCCCAGATTTTTCCAATGTTTTCTGTCTAATGCTTTCGTCATCCAATTTACACCAGCCACTTTTCTAATTTCGTCTCTCCATCTTACTTGTGGTCGTCTTCTTGGTCGTTTTACATCTCTAGGATACCACTGTAGTATATTTGTACTCCATCTATTGTCTTGTCTTCTTGCAATGTGCCCAGCCCATTTCCATTTTAGCTGCTTGATTCTTTCAAGGATGTCAAAAACTTTTGTTTGATTTCTTATCCAGGTTATCCTCTTTCTGTCTCTTCTAGTTATGCCTAGCATACATCTTTCCATGCTTCTCTGTGCTGTTTGTAATCTTTGTATCATCCGTTTTGTTAGTGTCCATGTTTCTGCTCCGTAGGTTAATGCAGGTAAAATACATTGATTAAAAACTTTTCTTTTCAAACAAAGAGGCATATTACTCTTCAGAATAATACTGTTCTTCCCGAAAGCACTCCACCCATTTCTTATTCTTTTATTGATTTCATTCATGATACTATTATCCGATGATATTTCCTGTCCTAGGTACACATAACTTTGCACTTCTTTAATCTCAGTGTTCTTGTAGACAATTTTCTTTTTTGATGTAAATGAATTAAACATCACCTTAGTCTTTTCTAAATTTATTTTTAATCCCACATTGATGCTAGCTTCTGCAAGATCTTTTAGCATAATTTCCAATTCTTCAGGACTGTTACTGAAAATTACAATGTCGTCAGCGAAGCGGAGATGACTTAAAAATTCTCCATTTATTCTAATCTCTTTGTTTTCCCAATCCAGCTTCTTGAAGATATTTTCTAAGACAGCATTAAAAAGCTTGGGTGAAATGGTGTCTCCTTGTCTTACTCCTTTTCCGAGCTTGATCTTCGCTTTTCCTTTATCTAAACGGATGGTTGCTGTTGCTTTCTTGTAAATCTTCTTTATGATATTGATGTAAGGTTTGTCTATACCAATGTCCTCCAGAGAATCTACTACTGCTGATGTGTAGACGGAATCAAAAGCTTTTTCGTAATCAATAAAGGCAAGGCAGAGAGGTAAATTATATTCTTTATGCTTTTCTATGAGTTCCCTTACTGTTTGGATATGATCCATTGTGCTGAATCCACTTCGGAATTCTGCTTGTTCTCTAGGTTGAGCCGAGTCCAGAGCTGATTCAAGTCTTGTCGTTAAAACTTTGGTGAAAATTTTATAAATCACGGACAATAAGCTGATCGGACGGTAATTTTTAATGTTTTCCTTCTCTCCTTTCTTGTAAAGTAGTATCATCACAGCATTATTCCAATCTTCTGGTACATCTGACTTTTTGAGACATTTGGAAAACAATAAGGATAGCCTTTTTGCAAATTCTTCTCCTGCTTCTTTGATAAGGTCAATTGTAATTCCATCTTCTCCAGGGCATTTACCTTTTTTCATAAATCGAATAGCTTGTAAAACTTCATCTGTCATCACTGGGATTATCTCTTCAGTTTCTGTTAAGATTTCTCGTTGATCGTGTACGTTGATTTCCCTCTGATCTTCACATTTATATAGATCATTATAGAATTTCTCAACAATGTGTACTATTTCGTTGCTGATTTTGGTGATTGTTCCATCTGCTCTCTTCAGTGCAAAAATGCCTTTTCTTCCAACACATAACTTGCGCTTAGCTGATTTTAAACTTTTGTTATCTTCCAGAACTTTTTTAACAAGATCACAGTTAAATTTTCTAATATCTTCTGTAACGCATTTTCTTACTGTTTTACATAATTCAGCATATTCAACTCTTGATTTAGGATCATTTTTCTTCATTTTAAATTCTCTGCGTTTTTTCATCAATCTTCTTGTTTGTTCTGTTATTTTCTTTGTTTGTTTTACCTGTGCATCACCGGCTATCTTCTTAGCAATTTCTTGTAGAGTATTGGTTAGCTTCTTGTTCACTATTGTAACATCTTGCTCTTCTTCTAAAGTTGATTGAAGTACTTGGAAACGGTTTTGAAGTTCCAAATGAAATTCTTCTTTATGTTTCTGGAGGTTTATAATATCGATTGATTTCTTTGAGTGTAGCAAAAGCTTCATTCTTTCCACTTTAGTATTTAACAGCAGTTTGCATCTAACCAATCTGTGATCGCTTCCTGTATTGAAGTTATTGAGAACGCTGCAGTCCTGAATAAGATACTTTTTGTTGGTCAAGATGCAGTCGATTTCACTTGTTGAGCCATTTGCACAACGCCATGTCCATTTTCTTTGTGGCTTTTTCTTGAAAAATGAATTCATGATATACATCTGTTCACATTCTGCAAACTCAATCAATCTGTTTCCTCTTTCATCTCGCATACCATATCCATGATTTCCTACAGATAATTCACCTTTCTTCTTCTCTCCAATTCTAGCATTCCAGTCTCCCATTATTAATTTTATGTAGCAATTTCCCTTTTGATGCATTGAAGCTACTTCTTCATAAAAATCTTCAATTTCTTCATCAGAATAACTTATTGTTGGTGCATAAACTTGGGTAATTTGCAGCTTGTATCTTTTGGACACTTGTATTACTAATCTTGCAACTCTATCTGATGCACTATCATATTCTACAATGTGATTCTTCCACCTTTTATGAATCAGAAATCCTACACCACTTATTCTTCCATCTTCTGTACCTCTGTAGTATAAAACATGTCCGCTGGCAAGATCAATCTTTTCTTCGCCTTTTCTTCTTACTTCACATAATCCTAAAATGTCCCAGTTGATCTTATCTAACTCTTCTTCAAGTTCCTGTAAACGGTTTTCAGAAGATAGGGATCGTCCATTGTACGTAGCCAAGGTCATCAACTTATGGCAGCCAAGCCGAGCCCGGTGATTCTTAGCACCCTCTGTCTTCATGTCTGTCTGATCGCTGCCGTAACCAGGAACATGCAGACTACCGGGAACTGAGGGCCGTGATTTGTTTTGTGAATTCATGGTAAAATAAGGGGGGTTGTGGCCAAATCCCTCCACGCTGGCCAAGCGGGTTGGAGGAAGCCCATCCGCGTTCGTTCCCCTTGCACTAGACAAGAGTACTAACAGGCTGTACCGATGGAAGGTGCGGATTGGACATTAAGTCTCTGCTCCCAGTCGATTCCTTTAAGTCCTCCTAGAAGGCAATTAAAGGGTCTTCTCCTGGTTGATAAGCAGAGGCTATTAAACAGCCCCATATATATGTACATACATATATATATACATACGTAGGGGCGAATCAGAAGAGATGCGACAATTTTTACAAGAATATTTTTTATTGTGTTTCGCTAGTACAAAATGTAAATTTTGTGAATAACGTCTAGAAACATTTTAACATATTTTAAAATTGTAAGTTTGATGATGATAATAATTAAATTTCAAATTAATAAACCAATTAAATTAACGATAAAAATGCCCCATCCCTCCTTCATATGAAGGAGGGTTTGTTTGTTTGTATTTATGTCGGCAAATTATCTACACTGATGGATATAGGACCTAAGGGATGGGATTCCCTCCGTGGGGGTCTTTCTAAGGGAACCCAACCCGTATTTACGTAAGGGAATCAAAGGTTCGGAGAAAACCACGGCAAACTCCGAACAGTTAGGCCGACGGTCGCGATTGGGCTCAAGCCCAGCACCTCCCGTATACCAGTTTGGAGGTCAGAGCCTCTCGGCCACTGGTGGGGCTATCAATAATTAAGGTTTATTGCAAATCATAACAGTTATTTTATTTTTTATTATATTTTATAAAATAAAGTGAAAAGTATGCTTATGACGGATCAGTGCCACCATTTAATTTTATGGATATAGATTTGCAATTATGTCGTTCATTAATGATGCAACAATCAGTTTTTTGCGGGAAGGTGAAATTTCTTTTGAAGCTCGAAGTCATTAATTATTTTTATTTGAAATAATATTTTATTTTAAAAAAATGATCTTACAAATACATATAAATATAAATATTTAATATTAATGGTTGACACTGATAAATAATGCATGAGAAAGAAAAACAATCTTATAAATATAAGATTGATCTTAAGATTATAATCTTATAAATATAAAATATCGAAAAATTGCATGTACTTAAACATAAATATTTGGATAGAGATATCATTTGGGAAGGATGGGACATGCTCCTACGTCATAATATCCACTTCCTCCTTATAGAGCAACATTAAAAAAAGTAAATGAAAATTTAGAAATTTCACATAAAGCGTAGCAAATGAGGTGCGTTCGTACGATAACGAAGTTTTAAAAATATTCAGATCTAGCTGTTATAGTAGATAGTACTTCGGATATAGTATAGTGGTCGAAATCTTTCTTTGTGTTCCTGTAAATATACAGAATTAGTAACTCTTATTATATCTCAGCAATGTATATCATATTCATAAAATGTGAAAGAGTTTAATATAATTAAAACGTGCATCAAACAATGTTCTCCCTGTACCATTATGTAATGGAATACTTTTGTGTGGCCTTATAAATCAATAACAAATGTTCTTTGCACCATAGTTTGTGCAAAATGTATATTATAATAAGTACTTTATAGATGCATGTAAATTTTATTATGTTCGAATGAGTGCAACACCATTAAAATGCATTTGAAACTTTCTTTTTCATTTGGTTTCATTTGGTTCAATTTTCCATCTTCAAATAACTCTCTATTTATAACAAATTTAACAATTAATTACATTTGTTTACAATTTTTTTGTTGTCATTAAAAAAAAAAACATAATATAATTCTTTAAATATGCATAAGTGTCATCAGCGTAAATGATTTTGTAGGAATAAAGAATATTTATTTATTTAATCATGATTCCATCTGTAATTGCTAACTCCATGATTTATTTTCTCTTCTGAAAATGTACAGTACACGTTTCATTTTTTATTTCCAAAAATGCTTCCGTAATGGAAATGCATGTAGAATAAATTAATTAAAATAATAATTGTTTAAAGGTTATTCTGTTTTTAAAAAAATTGCAAATCTGCAGATAATAATTTATTTTTGTGTTTAATTTCAAGTCAAAATACTGAATATATATATACTTTTTTAAGTGTACGACAAAATGTAATTTGAGTAGACTAGTAGAGGATTCGCTTCGCTCATCCTAATAATTAGCGTAAAATTTTGTTTTCTTCCTGGAACTCTTTAAATAATTTCCAGTAAAAAAAAAAAAAAAAAAAAAAAAAAGTTTTTTTTTTTTTTTTTTTTTGGGGGGGGGGGGTGTTTATCTGACGAAACCCTACTCGTCTCTGTCTCTCACAGAGTCCGTACACAAAAACTATAGAATTCTCAGAGTTCAAATTTTGTATACTTACAGATGAACATCTTGTCATACAACAAATCATAAAATTTTTTAAAAATTCTATTTTTTTAATTAAAATATTATTTTTAATATCATCAGTTCATTTTTATGTTATTTTTTCTCTTCTAATTATTGCCAAAAGATTAAATATATATACAAATTATTTCATTTTGATCCCTTACTTTTAAAGAAATGGAGTACTTTTGTTGCCACAATTACAAAATTGGTATTACAAACTACAAAAAAAAAATAATATCTCAAAAATAAATTGAGATACAGATTTTAAAACAAATTGCATTTAAAAGTATATTTTTTCCCTATATACGATGGTGTTAAAATCGAAAATGTACGATATTTACAAGTTTAAAAATTTGCAGTAGCGTAAATTTCAAAATTGAAATTTCATTTCTTCCAATTGTTGCACGCAAGTTTAAATAAAATTATCATGTATGTAACATAAATTAAGGGATTAAATAGATCACGTAAAAATGTGCCTATTTGTTTTTATTTCATCATATTACATCATATTTAATATCTATTTTGACTCGCGAAGTGAAACATTATATATATATATATATATTTATTAAATTATTATTCATTTAAATTACTTGCCGTCTCTGGTGATCAGTTTGGTCTCACTTAAATTTATGCTAAGCTTTGCAATATTTTACTTTTATTCATAATTGTATTTACTTTCATTGCTTCACTGAGTCTGCAGATTCAGATAGAGAAATGAACAAATCTATGCAATCAAGGAAGCATTTAGGGGAAAAATTCAATATTTTATTCTAGTTGCCGTGACTGGCGAAGAAAACCTAAAGTAGCGCCAAAAAAATCGTTTTTCATTTGTTAAATTTAATGATAAAGTGTTTTGTAGGAGATATTAAACGAAACCCTCTGTGCGATCTGCAATCACACTTTCTCCACTTGCTTTTTTTTTTTTTTTTTTTTTTTTTTTTTTAACAATGTAAAATTAATACGATTAGACACTGTAGATTCATAAAAGAGAAACTAAGTTGCATTATGAAAATATGAAGTTGTATGAAGTTGTATTATGAAAAATAATTACAACAGATAATATTCTAAAAAATTTCATTAAAATAACATCTTTTTTGTTTCAGATGAATTATTTTCATTTAATATCTAGCAGACACATACATCCGGGATAAAAATCTTAAGTATACTTAAAATTAGCGTTAATTCAAACATTTTTCTTTGAGAAAGATTGTAAGTAGCAAATCAACTTTGAAACCGGAATTTGCATTCACACATAAAAAAAAAAAAAAATTATTTCTGGTATTTTATTTATTTATTTATTTATTCGAAGAAAGAATGTTTGATTTTTAAGTACATTTTAAGAATTTTCTAAATTATATTTCTTTCATAGCATTTGAGGTTTGAAATTGTCGGGAATATATATATTTTTTTATTTTTTATTTTTAATGCATCTTGTTTAGTTGAAAACTTCCTTTAAAAGAAATAGTGTTTATTTTGCGTCATTTCCATTTCAAAGAACCATTTAATACGTATAAAACCACATAAATAAGTTTTCACTACAATAATTCTGTGATTTTTGATAACCTTTCAATAATTTCACTATACAAAAATAATAATGAAGAATAAAAACAAAGCTCATTACGGATGTGAAGATGTGATGTTAAAAACAGCAAATTTGTAAAATTTGGGAAATCGGAAATTGGAACGCTGTCCAAAATAACAATTCAATGCTTATTAGTTACAACAAATAGCGTAGTCGAAGAAAGGTCATTTGCAAATAATACTCCCTCTGTCCCAAATTAGTTGCGACATTTAGGTTGAAATTTTTGTCCCAAATTAGTTGCGACATTTCAAGTAGGCGGAGTCATAGATAACTTCGGATACAATTTAGTAAATCGACACCAGTAAAATTATACTAGAATGAAAATAATGATGCATACTAATTGTCATGAGCAATGAAATGTAATAGAATGTAATGTAATAGAAATAAGAAATAATATCTTGAAGAAGGAAATGAATAATAAGAAGCGCTTTCTGTACTGGAATGTCTTCGGTGATGGTTGAAAAATGGTAAGCTAATCCATAATTCCACAAATGCTGCAGCTATTAAATTTAATATTTATCGTATTGTTCATCATCACATTCCGTTTTGAGAAGAGACAAAGGCGTCAAAAGTAAAAGATGAGGAAATTTAGAATGTAAGTTTACAAAAAAATTTTAAATGCTGACAAGAAGAAAAAAAAAAAAAAAAAAAAAAAGAAGAAGAAGATTTTTTTTTAGTTAAGTAGCAAAATCAAAAATTCGTAAATCAATAGTGCACAGAATTCTTTAGGCGAAAAAAGTTTTGGAATGTATTTCATCCGCTATTAAGCCAAGTCTAATAGAAAAAAATATCGTCAGAATACGATTTTGTTTGCAGCATCTTCAAGCTGAAGGATACTTTCCAGAAATGTTAGAATGAAACGTTTGAAAATGAATTTACGATTGATTAGCTTGAAGATAGTTTTATGTGATTACTGTTAAAAGAATCTTTGCAAAGTGGACGTGGCTTAGTAGCAAGTGAAACGGGATTTTTTAAACTTATTCAATACTGATTTATGGAATAACGTGGGGAATGCTAGTTAAGTAAATTTTGTAGATTGATAGTAAAGCTCTCTCGAAAACGTTAAAACAGAAACAGGAAATCATAAATATCAATAATCAGAACAAAAGTATTCAAATGTCGCAACTAATTTGGGACAGAGGGAGTAGTAATTAAAAAAATTATATTTGGATTACACCGGGAAGCGGCAGCGTAGACAATCACCTCATCGAGTTCACAGATGAAAATCTAAGTTTAGTTAAATCTTGATTCGCATATTAAAACGCAATCGGTCGGCGAAGTCTTGTCTTGGTGGAAAACACCTAAAATCCCTATTTTAGCGGTTGACTCATAGGTTTACCATTATATTTTCCTGCTTCATATTTTTATACTTTTGAGTGCAGGAAAGCACAATGGTAAACCCGAGTCAATCGCTAAAATCGGGTTTTTAGGTGTTTTCCACCAAGACAAGACTTCGCCGACCGATTGTGTTTTAATATGCGAATCAAGATTTAACTAATCCTAGATTTTTTCACCTGTGATCTCAATTAGGTGATTGGGGGTGTGTGCAAATATAACTTTATCAACTATTTGCTAATTTTGGACCCTCTCCCTCCTTTTCGATATCATACGTTATCATCAGTGTTCTTGCTGTCGCTCGCCACTGCACCATTGCTCTCAATTCTTCCATTGCCACCCAATTCTTCATTTGGCGAGTAAACAAGCAATTAGATTCGCCAAATTGCGAGTGCTCAATTTTTGCCTTTTCTTTCCTTTCTTTTTCGTTTTCCATTCATATGCATATATATATTTAATATATACATATTTTTTAATGTTTGTAGCGGATAGTTGAAATTAGATTGATAACAATCGCTGTCGCAGTTATAAAAACTTAGGTTATTTTAGAACATATTGAAAAAAAGGGTGTACATTAAAGGATTAAAGATGATTTTTTAGTGCTAAGCGGCGAATCTGTTTTGCTGACACATTTTTCATTTGGCGAATGTTTTTTATTTTTAATTAGCCAAATTACTAACGTTGGTCAAAAGTCAGCGAGAACACTGGTTATCATCCTTCGAACAACCTCCCCCCTCCCGGTAATGATATCTTTATCAAAGTGTAAAAAATTTTTGATTCGTTAGAGTTTATTTCCTTCGTTTGAAGTAATATACAAAACTGGTTACATTTTTTTTTTTTCGCATATTTTATTGATTCAAATGAAGAGAAGTCAATAAAATATCGGTTTATATCAAATAGCACTTAAAAAAAATAGTTACTATTAAAATTATTTTATTATAGATTTTTGTTATATAATGCATTCAACAGTAATAAAGTCTTGTTGCACTTGCACTGAATGAAGGAGGGGTGAAGAGTAGATAGAAATATTTATCAACAAACAAAAACATTCTTTCTCTTTCACTTTTATTTATTAATAAACATAAGCTTCATTTTAAATATGCTTCACATGTGGTTTCTCGAACCGTGATAATATATACATACACATGTGAAGAAGAATAGGAATGACAAACTTTGGGGTATTCCATATTTTAAGATTAAAATAATTTTATAAGTTTGTGCTTTTAATAATAACTTTGTATTTTCATAAAAATAGATACTTGACTAAAAAAAGATATCATACCATTTTGAACCAAAAACCATGTTACAAACTGAAAAAAAAAAAAAAAAAAAAAAAAAAAAAAAAAAAAAAATTGATTGGATAAAAAATGATATCGATATCAAAAGACACCCCCCCCCCCTAAAATGATAATGTTATATATGCACAGCCTCTTGTCTGTGCTGCCGCCAACTGGTTTAAATGAAAGCATCGATTTACATAAGCAAAATTTAATCCTGCGTAATATTTTACTTTTTTTTTTTTTTTTTTTTTTTTTTTTTTTACATTTTATAAATTCTTTTTTATGTTAAATACTAAAATAAATAAATACTGATGGTCTTCAGGTACTTTTGTACCGATTTCACCATTTATGTCCCAAATTATGAAGTAAAAATATCTTCTAAAATATTTTTCCTGAATTTTTGAAAATTCATTAGAAGATTTGCACATTGAATCAATAAATTTTAGAAGGATATTGCCAATTAATATTAATCAACAAAATATTTATTTATAGGGATTTTGTGAAACATTTACAACTCTACTCAAATCATTTTTATTAGATACAGTGAAACCTCCTTGTACGGCTACCTCTAAACAACAACCTCCGAATACCGGCTATATGTATATAAAACCAAACATGTTCAATCGCATTAAGATTAGTACGAACCCCTAAATAGGGAATTCTAAATAACGGTCACAAAAAGCCACGAAAAAAAAAAAAATTACAGTTTGTAATATAAGTTCATATATTTATTTGCTGACTGACATGTGAAACAGATAAAACAAAATTTACTTGATATGCCTACAAATAGAAAATTAAGGCATTAATATTGGTGTGGGAAATTTAAATAATACTTTTATAACGGAGACATGAGTTCGAGAAATCCGAAATTTCGTATTAAATCATAATGATGATGAGTTGTATTGAAAAAAACTCATACTGTTATTTCTTTGGAGAAAGATATTTGCAGCAAAAAACAAAGCAATTGCAATCATTAGTTTTTTTAATATATTAAAAAAATGGGGATTAATTAAAATGACTCTGCATTTTTATTGAAATTTAATTAATTTTGATTTTTTAATTAAATTTTGAATAACAACCAACCACCTTTGAAGAGAGTTCACTTTTTACCGGTCCTACGGGTAATCGTTATTCAGATGTTACACTATCTATATTATAAAGGGCAAACGTATCTATGTCTAACGCATACGTCATTTTGCGAATGGTAACACTTTGAAATTCGAAATGAAATTTTTGTTTTGCAATTTTTGCTACTGTAATTTTTTTAATTTCTAAATATCGTATATTTTTAATTTTTACACCGTCGTACAGCGGAAAAATTTTTGATTTTCAATGCTTAATTTTGATAAATGATTCCAAATGAGACATAGCTAAGTCCGATTTGTGAGAAACGCACCACACCCAAAACAACTCTCTACCTAAGTACTGTTTCATACTAATCTAAAAGACGCTGTTCTTGCCTGTATTTGCACTTCATCCATTTGTAGTAAAGTCTGCCAAACTTACTTTTTGAGTCATTCTCAATGACAAAGTTGTCAAATACAGTCTTGGCAGAATCCATGAGGCTTTCTGTTCCTCTCTTACTTAATTTACAATCTCCTAGAAAAACTGATTTAGTTTTTTGTTCTTTTGCAAATGAAATCGTGTTGTAGCAAAGTTGTTGTAAACCCCATAATACTCAATAGAACCTTCTAATTGGTTGCGTTTTCTGTTACTGCTATGACGACTGTTGCCATTGTTATCATCTCCTGAGTCACTAGAATCAGCTTATATTATTCACCTGTTTTATGTTTAAACAAGTATGAAAAATCATGCGTTAAACATAGATTATGAAGCACTTTTGAACACTTAATGAAATCTTTAACAAAACTTTGTTATTTAGGTAAATAATAGTGTATAGCCCAAATATGTATTCCAGTACTTTTGAATAGCCCTGTATTTCATATGTCAGTTGATATAATGGGAAAATTTAGTTTAGTAAGAAAATACCCAGTAGCTTGACATTTCTTTTTCAGCAATTCATACTGTTAGATGGAAACATACTTGAATACGTTTGTTCAGCCCTGTAGTTTACATTGTACCTTTATTACACGTCAGCATTAGGCTAAAATTTATTGTAAACTAAAACACTTTTAAAACAACTGAAATCACATTCTCATAAATCATCATTCATAGGCGTCCATCCGTGCATGTACCAAATTCTTTGTTTGGCCCTGTATATTCTTTTATCTGTATTCTGCAAATATTTCTCAGTAAATTAAATGAAGCTCAGCGTAAAAATGCATAGCTTATTTAAGAACGACGTTTAAAAAGTTTACGCTCATATTCAGTAACGTTGGTGAGCTCTTTTGGGTAGCCCTGTATATCAACTATAACATTTATAAACACCATATAATGTGCATATATTTAGCGAAATATAAACGCGCATATCATAATTAAAATGCATTTCATCCCTCCATCAGCCATCATCGGACACATATACGGTACTTCGGAAAGAATATACTATTTGAAATCTTTTGTGTGGCCCTGTTAATGCTATGTACTTCATATTATACAAGGCAGTAGCGTATAATTTATATTAAGCTTCAGTGACATATATCAATTTTATTATACAGTAGAGCATCGTTTATACGACGCCGAGGGGACTACCGAAAAACGTCGTATAAACGATAACGACGTATAATCGATTTTCACTTCCAAAACTAGAATTAATTTTGTTTTCACTTAATTTTAATGTTTAACGTGATGATTTGCATGAATTTGTAAATTAAACAAACCAAAATAAACAAATAACCAAAAAACGGGGAAGGGGGGGGGGATTAGTAAGCAATTTAAATATGCGTGCCTTTATTTATGTTTCCCCAAAAGGTTCCTCATTTGCAGTACATCATTTCCTTTCCATTTAAAGTCAACGATCAAAAACCCTGCGTGGCCAATTAAAAGTCGCCAATACTGATAACAATTAGAAGGATAGTCTATTTGCAACCTAAAACTGGTCGGGAAAGCTGACCGTCCCCGAAAAAAGAATGATCCCTCCCACAGTGCAATCTGTTACACGTAAGCTGATTTTTCAGACTGATCGAACTTCGAACCCCAGCCCACATTTTTATAATTTAGAGTGTATTTAAACACGCTCTTTGGTGTCATTCATAGCGGACAAATTCCGTTCGTTCATAAAATACACAAGAAAAATAAGCAAAAATAAACCTATACAAAATCGAAAAATCGACGTATAAACGATTTTGGGCGTCGTATAAAAGATATAGTTTTACATTAAAATGAATAGGAATGAATCGGGACCACATTAAAACATCGTATAAATGTAAACGTCGTATAAGTGATCGTCGTATAAACGATGCTTTACTGTACATGAAAAAGCTTAATATATTTAAAATATTCACACACAATTCCCCCTTTTAACATTATCTAATGGAATTCTTTTGTGTGGCCCTGTAAATGAATAATAGCTACATTTTCACCTTATATTTTATAGAATGCATATTTTAATATGTTTGACAGGGTATAACACCTTTAAAATTCCTTTGAAACGATTTTTCCCCAGGCCGTAATATAATGGGAAACTTTTGATTCGCCCTGTAGGTAAACTAATCATGGTAGAAACTTCATTTTCGATAGGACTCGTGCTAGGGTAAACGTCAATAACGTCCTAAAATTTCATGGCAACCCGAGTATATTAACGATTTTTCCCCATAGGCCGTAATGTAATGGGAAACTTTTGATTCTCTCTGTAGATAAACTAATCATGGTAAATACTTCATTTTCAATAGGGTACTTGCTAGGGTAAACATCAATAACGTATAAAAATTTCATAGCAATCCGAGTATATTTACGGGAGTTACAGCGCGGACACACGGCCAGACAAACCGAATGCATAAGCACTTTTCAACTTTGTGGAAAGTGCTGAAAGGAATTCCGGCACCATCATCTGTCACTGGACGACAATATCTTGGTACTGGGCGACACTAGTGTCGTCTAGTTTATATGTTATTTATGCCCTGCGAGTGTGTCAAATCTTAACAAGCAAGATACAAAACAAGCAAATAAAATTGACTTGTGCCCTCTGAAAATCTAAGGTCTGCGCCCTTCACAATGATTCAATCCGACCTTGCTTGTCACTGACCTAAAAAAAAAAAAAAAAAAAAAAAAAAAATGTTGCTCTCCACACTTTCAAGAAAGTTCTGAAATGGGGCTCCTAAGCATCATGAACCTAGATACAGAGATACTCTGTATCTAGGTTCATGCTAAGCATGAATATAATCATCGTAGGAACCGGGGGAGCTATGGCTCCCCCTGGGATATTTAAGACAGGCTCAGCTCCCCCGGAAGAAATAATAATAACAAAAAAACTAAAGATAAAAATCTCCAAATTAAAGATAGTTTTAATAAGATTTAAGCAGACAAGCCGTCCCTTCTCTTCAACACAATTCGAACAATAAGAAAAACTGAGAATTTTCAGTGAAACACTGAATCTCACTACCAATGAATTAATAAGGCGATTTAATAAAAAAAACTTTAGACTCTCTCATAAAAATCGAATCCATAATCACGGATACAGCTTCAACCACGTCAGAAGATATGAAACAAAAGCTTAAAATACATGCTGATGATTTTGATTTGACAAACCTTTCTGCAAAGTTGACATTTCTACCAACACTACCCCTGAAAGGAACTGACAGAAATGCATTGTCGATCATAATTAAAGTGATGTCATTGCAGGAATTAGTAAAAAAAATATATTTTTTGAAGTTTACTTTTTGGCAAAATTTATATTGGTTATTCCGATATCATTAGTGATAGCTCAGATCTTTCAACAGATGCTCTTCTTCAAACAGACAAACCGCCATCAAACAATGGGTCAGCCTAGACTCAATCATTTGATTGAGAAACACCGAAATCACTAGTGATAAATTTATAAATAATCTAAAAAACTTTGTAATATCACCATAAAAGAGAAAATTAAACATTACAAAGTTTTTTAGATTATTTATCAATCCTTTGATGCTATAGCATATCTATAAAGAAGAAGCTTTTAAAAAACTCATTTGGAAGAGATTTGTAAAGAATTTGTAAACAAAACAACAGAAAAAACTTTAACTTTTGGTAAATGGGAGTGGGAGAAACTTGAAATTTGAATATTGTATAAGGGATCGTCCATAAATTAAGTGTCAACAAATATATCGAATAAAATTATTTAAACTGAATTAAAAAGTCGGCGACCTTTTTATATGCTTTTATTTCATACTCTTGTTTGTGAAAAGGGCAACAAAAGAAATCCTTTGAAGTGAATTGAATGAAATTATCCTCACCACTAGCTTCTGGCAATATGCTCCACAGTGGCGTGCGAAGAGAAAATTGCGCTCGTGGCAAAGTATCACTTATTTGGCGGCCCCTTTCCCAACTTTTTCTTCTGACAAGCCGAAAAATGGCGCCTGTAGTATAAATTTGACGCCCCTTAAAATTACATGCCTGGGGCAACCGCCCCTTAGCCCCCTCCCTTTCACACAGCGGTGATGCTCCGGCGTCCGGCTGCCCCTATTTTTCAAAGTTCGACATAGTTTGGATAAAAACTTTAATTTGAGCATCTGTTTTGTGCGTATTTAGGTGGAAAAGAAGAAAGAAGGGGTTTAATTAGTTATTTTTAGTTTTCTTACTAAAAATCCCAAAATTTTGAATCAGAAGCCTAAAATTGGATATTTGCCAAAAATGCTTGTTTTTTTTTTATATCGATATACATCGATGAAATTCAAATTGATCGATTAAATGCATTTGTTTGTAAACGTGCCCTTTCTCTATGACGTCATGATTCATTTGGCCAATAGAAAAATGAAATCTATCTGCACGGGAGGAGCTTTTCTCTTTCCATTTCCAATGAACTGGAAGATTCTGATCACAAGATTCTGATTCTGAAAATAAACCTCAAAGCTGAATCGAAACAATTCAATTTGGATCATTCCATTTGGAAACTCAAATGATTCATCAGAAGAGCTGCATCAATTTCTGCCTCTGCGGTTCTGCGGTCTGTAAATAAAAATAAAACATTCAAGTACCACACAAGTGTCAAAAATCGGATTTCTTTACATTCGAATCAAAGGTATTATTTTGAATGGAGAAAAAAGCCTTTTAAATATTTTTCTTTTCATAGATTGCAAATTTATATAGCTTCTTATATAAGTGCTTATGTAATATTATTATGAAAGAAGAAGAAGCAATATTTAATGTTAAGTTTTACGTGGGCCGGGCCCATTGGATACAAAACAGTCCGATATTGAGCATAGTTTAGTTTTTAATAATATGTTTACCTTTTAAATAATGGTTGTAACTGACATTTAAATAGAATTTTTGTGGGAAATTCTCGAATTTGTCCCTTTTTTAAATCTTTTAATCATTTATTCAATCTGGCAGTATTGATAAGCTTCAACGTTATTATTTCGAGTATAATTTTTGAACTATCAAGAATTTACAAAAGAATTGGATGTTCAGTAATTATTATTGTTTGGTTTAGATTTTTGTTTAGTTGTTTTACAAAAAGGGCTGATTGTGTTTATACCGATATGTAAACTTCATGAAAGGAAAAATATGGACAATTAAGTAATAATAAAGAATACAAATACAAAATTTTGTTTAAAACAAAGTTAAATATTTCATAATATTGCATTGTAAGTATAGCTAAAATGCTTGTAAATAAAATCAAAAATTTTTAGAAATTAAATGAAGTAAATGGATAAAGTTCCATCTTTATTAAGTGAAATGAAGTTATGTTTGTAAGAAAGAACAAATAATCTCTTAATATCAAATGAAAAGACTTCATATTATGATTTTGTTTCTAGAAAATTACAAAAACAAACAAAGCATTACATAGTAGGAGCAACCTTTTTCCATATGCATATAAAAAAGTATAACTCTTTATCCTTTATAATCTGTATTAATAAAAAAATGTTTGCATCTGTTAGATATGACTAGAAAAATTTCTCACACCTAGAGGTTGCAAATTTGGTTTCGGAAAGACAGAGATAGCTCCAAATTTACCTGAACCTCAGATTTTGGGAGTTTTAAATTAGATATATTTTTTTGTTATTTTATATTGAAAAAGAAAGATTGTGTATTTGCACCAATTTTCAAGTTCACAGACAATTTTGAACAAATTAAAAGCCTCCAATTTAATAGGTCAATATAGGATGTTACATTGGACGTAAAAGATGTATTTGTAATGGATACCTCTCACTGTTTTTGTTTTATATTTTGCAACTTTCCAAATGGGTAAACTGAGTTTTAACCCATTTCTTGGCAGGGTTGGCACGGTTTAAACCAATTGGTTTTAACCATGATTTAAACCAAATGGTTTTTTTCTCAAAAAAATCAATTGGTTTTTTAGAAGAAATCTAATGACATTTTCTTTTTTTTATTTATATTTTACGTGTTTCAAGTTATTGAACATAAATAATTTCTTCTTTTAACACTTTATTTCAGTAATAAATATTATATATAGTGGGTTTAGGTCTTTTTTTATGCATAGGATTAAACCAATTGGTTTTTTCTGTAAAAAAAAAAAAAAAAAAAAGCAATTCGTTTTTTAGAAAAAATCTAATGACTTTTCTTTTTTTCTTTATAATTTACGAGTTTCTGATTATTAGATATAAATAATTTCTATTGTTTTTTTGGAGAAATCTAATGACATTTTCTTTCTTTCTTTATAATTTGAGTTTCAGATTATTGGATATAAATAATTTCTACTTTTAACACTTTATTTCAGCAATAAGCATTAGATATATTGGGTTTACATCATTTTTTATGCATAGGATTAAAATCAGTACACATTGGTGAACATATCTATTGCTCTAAAGAAAAACTTCAACATGTGAATTGATCAAAGATAAAATAGATTCATTATTTAGTATAAAATATTTAAATTTTTTTAATAATGCAGGTTATTTAATGCAATTAACAATGTAACACAATGATCTTTTAAGATTTTGCACAAGCTGTAAAAGAAATTTTTCTTTTGGGAGATTATCTTGAAGAATTAAAAGAAAGACTGGTTGCTAGTTATAGCCTTTTAATAATATTTTTTTTCCTTTGCTATATGCTGAATCTAACGACAAAAAATGTTAACGTCAAATTGTTACTCAGAAAGAAAAAATCCTAAGAAGTATTTGTAATTTATTATTTGAATAATTTTGGAAAAGAATATTTATCAAACTATATCCAAATGTTTATCATTAGTAATCAAAAGATTGATTATAAAGATTTACAGGGCATCAATAGTTCACTGTGTAGAACAGTTAAAACTTTTAACATAAGACTGTTTGCTAAAACTATTTAAATGGAAAAATAAATTTTTTCAATTTTCAGCATAAATTCACTATAATTATTAAATTTAAATTATTTTAAATGAAGTTACACAGCTTATAAACCAATAATGTCTGTTTTTATCAGTAAATATGCATGTATATGTAATGAGAAAGGATGTTTAAAAAAAAACCCGGTTTAAACCAAAAAAACCAGTTTTTTTGGTTTTTTTCCAACCCTGCTTCTTGGCGACATGTTTTCTACCGTGTGATAACTACGCTGTGCCTTGCTTATCTTTACTTTTAGCTACCGCTTTCCTCGTCAACCCTCGGAGCAAAAAAGCGATTTTTCTCTCCTTTGTTTGCCGGAGCTTGCACATTCTCTGTTCGTTCTTTCTTTTTTAGCTTTCTTATTGGACAAGAAAGGAGAAACATTTAAAAGTTTGAAATCCCGTGCATTGAAATTAATTAAATTTCTTGTGTCTCATTAGAGGCCGTTGGATTTTGAAGGGTAACATCGAGTGAGTAAACTTTTTTGGGGGGAATATACGAGTGATTTTTTAAATTAGAAATCTTTGTTTTGTATTTAAAAGGAAGTATTTTCTACATTTCTATTGTTTTTTGAATGAAGGGACCCTGCTTTGTAGTTAAAAGTAAGTGTTTTAGGCTTTGCTTTAGTATTTTAGATGTTTTGAATCTTAATGTTATTTAGTGTTATATTAAATATAAAAGGAAAACATTATTTGATTTCAAAGCTTAGTATATTATATTTCTTTAGAAAATCCATTATTAATTTCTTTTTTATCTAAAAAAAGGCTGGTTTTGTTTTTAAAAGAAGGTATGTACACAATTTCTTTGCTTCTTGAACAGAATTGTTTTGCATGTTTCGATGTTATACATGTTTTAAGGAAATTTATAGCCAGGGGGTTCAGGGGGGGGGGGAGCCCCCTGAGAAAGAATTCTTTTCTTTTAAAAGCTTTGTATTGCGTAGTGCCTCCTGGACTTAAATCCGGCTCCGGGAGACAAAACGCAAAAGCACGCCAAGAAGGGGGTTAAAACTCAGTCGTGCCGTCTTAATTTTATAGAACAAAATTACGAAAATGCATTACGATAATAGTTATAAAGTATTTTTGCAGTTGTAGAAATTTTGTCACAACAAATTTCAAGTGTGTATTTTACTGGCTGGTAAAAAGGCTTGGCTGATAAGATTTTCTAGAAATTCTTGAGCCCTGTTTACTATCATTATTTATTTTGGTCTCATTCTTTTTTTCTTTTTAAAATTTCATTAGACTGTGACCAGATCCAATCCCAGGTTTGATATTTTATGGCATACTTAAACTAGCAGGTAGTAAATTGTTTGTGAAAAAAAAAAAAGAAAAGAAAAGAAACACTGCTATTTTAAATGCTAAAATATTGGTGAGCATTTATTATTATTATTATCATCTTGGTTTTCTCTTAATTGAAAAAAAAAATTCTTTCAAAAGCTGCGCTGCTGATATGTAAATTATATACATATAATAATTCTATGTATTGAAAATTGTTTACTTTTAAAACTGATTTAATTTTCTTCATTTTAGATGCTGCGATATTTTGTGGAATTCATCTTTATATCTGGAGCTGTCTTGTCTGTTTCAAATTCTTATAATATTGGAGTCATTTCATCAGGTTTCCCTGTTCTAGAATTCAGGTATTAGTCATAATATAAAATACTGCACAGTGCACTTTTATTTACTTATTAGTATAAACAATCTTTTATCCCCTTTCTATTAATCTTTATTTTCTTTATAACTATCCTGTATAAAAATTTAGGGTACTACTTGGTTATCCATTCGACCAATTTCACCAAATTATATAAATCACCAAAGTAATAGCCAAATTATAAATATTGACATAATTGTTATTTTAAATAACGAAAAGACAAATAATTAGTAGAATATTAATAAAAATACAAATAAAAAGTTGAAATAAAAATCACTTAATGATGTTTAAAACACGCATCAAAGTTGTGTATCACCCATATCAACAATGTATCAAAGTTGTTAAAAATATAGCATGTTGTCAAATTTATACGAGTTAGTCATGACATTATATCTGAAAATGTTCGCTATTGTCAAAAAATTTTTATGTAACTTTTGGTTAGCCAGACACCAGTGTTATATGTTATACACTATATATACACATTTGTATGTATCCATTATACTATACTACTATTTAACATCTTACAATTATGTATATTTATGTATAATACTGACACCTGGCTAACCAAAAAAGTTTCTTTTTTATATTTAAACTATCTATAGAAAGGATCCAAAATTTCTTTAGTTATAATTTGTATGATTAAAAAATATATAGACAAATTCACAATTGTATTTTAGTAATGAAAATAATAGCTTGTTTTAAATTTTCCAGTGATAATGACAGTTTTATGAAACGTGCAGTATCTGCAATGAATGAAGTTCCAGAAGAAATGAAAGATGCCGTACATGGAATAAAAATGGGTGTTTCCTCTGATATATGTGATAATGCAAAGGTAAATTTTATTTATTTATTGTACATAGCTGCAGATTCCCAAAATCTGGAAGAAGCCAGTAGCTACATTGTGAAACAAACACATAAAAACAACAGTGTTTATAATAATATAATATATACACACTATAAAACACAAATTACATCAAATGTATATACAGTAGATTCCCTCAAATCCACAACCATAAAATCCACAAATGCCTAAAATCCATGCATGATCGTGATGTAAACAATGAAACTTTTAGTTCAGATGTTGGGTAAAAATTAGACTCTTTTGCTTTTTATGTTATTCCGTATGTATTTCATACATAATTCTAATTAATATGACAAAATTCGTGTTTTTTCATGAATTAAAGATAAACTTATTTCTGAAAAAAATCAAGATATTGTTAATATCACTTATAATTTTTTTTTTTTTTTAATCAAACATATTTAATTATTAATCAAACTTTTTTAGTTGGGTCAGGCTAAGCCTGCAACAAAAATTCCTTTTCTGTGATTTTTTTTTAATGTGAGTTAGAAGATTACTTTTATGACTTTATGAGGCAAGTTTCCTTCAATAATTCAAGAAAAATGCATCTCATCTTTATTATGCATATTTTATTATAAACTATTTACTTACCTGATCTTTACTTTTGAGAATTTAATCCTTTTTAAAACTATCTTAAGTTTTATTGTTTTAGTTTATTACTTTACTTAATTATTTTAATATTTTATAATATTGTAAGCATTCATTATAATTTTTATTGCATTATTAGATTAAAATTACTGTTTAAAAAATGTAAACAATGAAATGACTAGAAATCTGCAAAATGCTAAAATCTCCATGATCTGTGGTTTCAAGCACCAGTGGCTGAGAGGTTCTGACCTCAAACTGGTAGACGGCAGGTGCTGGGTTCGAACCCAATCGCGGCTGTCGGCCTAACCATTCAGAGTTTTCATGATTTTCTTCGAACCTTGTGTAAATACGGGTTAGGTTCCCTTAGAAAGACCCCCACGAAGGGCATTCCCCCGAGGTCCTATATCCCTAGCATAGATAATCGGACGACAAAAATAAACCAAACCAAACTGTGGTTTCAAACTGTGTGCCATTAAAACCATGTTAATTTAAATAAACTTATTATTTAAATTTTGAACCAATTTCTGTTATACAGTAGACTCCCTCAAATCCGCACAGCTGGGGACCAGAGGTTTTGCGGATTTCTGATCATTGCTTTGTTTACATTTTTAAAAAAGTAATTTGAATGTAATTAATAATGAAATCAAAAGTATAATAATTGCTTACAGTATGCTAAAATATTAAAATAAGTAATAAACTAAAATAACAAAAATTTAGATAGTTTTTAAAATGATAAAAATACTAAAAGCAAAGGTCAAATTAATCATCAACAATGTACAATTAAATATTCATTATAAAGATGAAATGGGTTTTTCCTAAATTATTCAATGAAACTTGCCTCATAAAAGTACATTACTTATTCACATCAAGATCATAAAATAATGAAACTTTATTTCAGGTTTAGCCAGACTTAATAACTAAAGAAGCTTGATTAATACACAAATATATTTGGTTAGATT
This sequence comes from Maratus speculifer, assembly GCA_964019185.1. Taxonomy (NCBI): domain Eukaryota; kingdom Metazoa; phylum Arthropoda; class Arachnida; order Araneae; family Salticidae; genus Maratus; species Maratus speculifer. The sequence goes on from OZ025298.1 coordinate 253,998,696, forward strand.
GTGATTACCAATGGTATCAACAATATCTTTATTTTTTCAGAAATAAATTATTCTTTCTTCATGAAAAAACATTAATTCAATAACCTTAACAAAAATTACAAATTAAAAAATGTATGGAATTGACATAAAACTAAAAAAGTCAAATTTTGCACCTACATCTGAACTGAATGTTTCATTGTTTACATCCGTAAAATATGTGCGGATTTTAGAGAGTTGCGGATTTGAGGGAGTCTACTGTATTTTCTTTTTCCCCACAGCAGCAGTGTATATTTCTGTATCCCTTTTTAGGTTTTAGGTTAATTCTCATGAAAAGCTATACAATCAATTACTGTTTTGTTGTTACTAGATTCATGTTATGGACAAAATTCTAGGTAAATTAATTTTATTTACCACATGTTTGTGCCAGCCTGACCTGAGTTTGGGTATGCCACAACATCTGCACCTACAGTATTGTTTGTAGTGAAACATTGCTTTTTAAAAAAATTAGCTGAAATCACTGGCATTGTCTGAGAATTTAAGAATGTTTGTTTAGAAAAATCTGTACAGGCCTAAATAAAGTATTGTTTACTTTATTTTCACTATGTTTTGTATCTTCTTGATGAGTTTAATTGTTATGAGCTGCAAATTTGGAATAAGGAGGTGTCTTCTATTGAATTGTGAAATTTTCAGCTGTCAAGTCTTGAAGTTTAGTGTTCTATAATAAATGACATTTATAATTTTATATGTGCTGTTTATTAATTACAGATATATTTTTTATTTTGTTTTGTGTATTTTATTGAAGATTTTAATATGCAGTTAATTTAATTACCTTTTATTTTTACTAATGTTCTTCTCTTTTTTTTCTGGAAAGAAGTTTAAAAAAAGTAAAACAAAAAAATGTTTGAGGGAGAAAAAAAGGCTTCTTTCCCAATATGTAGTACCAAAACTGTTTGATATGTCTTTAACTAAAAAATATTCCTGCACTTTTTCAGTTTTTTGTTGATATAGCATGTAATACTCCTGATACCTATTGTTTTTCTTTATTCTAGTTAGTCTATATTATTTATTACAGTTTTAATTGTTACTGTGATCCATTTTATATGTACACTATGTAGCCGAAAGTGTCCAGCCACTTGTGATTTAGGTACTTACGTATTAACACCACCGCAGCTACAGATATGGTGGTTTTTAAGTACCGCCGATCTACACCTAAAATTCGGTGAAAAATGAGTTGATATAGAGTTTAACATAGATTCAAAACAGTCTCTTTTTTGGCAAATCCCAAATATGCATTTTTGTAGCATTAATGAATGGAGTCAAAAATCAGCAAACAACAAGGCAACTGCAAGGAATCCAAAAGATAACTGCGTGTGCATGCGAACAACAAAATTGATCTTTATTGGCACGTTAGCACAACTTTTGCTGCAGTGGCATTAATACGTATGTACCGTGATTTATAATGTTTTGTTAAATAGCTAGAAAAATACATGAGGAATTTTCCTGAAACTTCAGGTGTGTAAACAGAACAGTACAAGTCATATATTTCCATGAAGATTTTTTTTCAGAAACCCCATTGGGGACCATTAACAAATAAAAAAAAGAATGAATATCTTTTGGATAACCCTGTCAAAAATAATGTAGGAAAAGTGTTCAAATTGTAGATTATGATTAAGTCGATTATTGTAATAAAGTGTGTTCGTTTTTATGAGGATAGCATTTATACTCATAGAAAAATTAAGGTTTTCATAAAAACAGTCCCAAATTTTGCCACTTTTTTTTTAGGTAGCTTTCATTACAAAATGTAAAAAGCTACCTATTGCAGCCGTCGTGAGGAAAGCACTTCCGGAAAATTTTGGTATATTTTCACCGATCATGACCTCCAGACCCCAAAACCACCCTCCGTTCAAATGTTGACATATATATATATATATATATATATAACCATATATATATATATATATATATATATCTGATTTTTGTCATGCGATAACTAACGTATTTATGAACCGATTTGAATGAAACTTGGTATGTACATAGTACATACAAATGTCTCGACCGAGTTCGTTGGCCAGCATCATCTGCCATTTTGTTTCAAAATGGTGGCCATTTTAAATTTTTTCAAAAATTTAAAATTTAAAATTTAATGCGAAAAAATTAAAAGTTGAAAAATATTTTTCTTTTACGTGTTATAACTTAAAACAACGATTCCAGAACACTTTTTATTTTGTCTATATCTTTCAAAATGATTGAGTTATAGCACTTTGAATTTTTCTTATAGCTGACATTTTGAAACGATCTGATTTTTGTCACGTGATAACACGCGTATTTATGAACCGATTTCAATGAAACCTGGTATGTACATAGTACATACAAATGTCTCAACCGAGTTCTTTGGCTAGCATCATCCACCATTTTGTTTCAAAATGCTGGCCATTTTAATTTTTTAAAAAAAATTAAAATTTGAAATTAAATGAGAAAAAATTAAAAGTTGAATTTTTTTTTTTTTTTTTTTTTTTTTTTTTTTTTTTTTTTTTTTTACGTATTAAAACTTAAAACATCGATTCCAGAACACTTTTATTTTTGTCTATATCTTAAAAAATGGTTGAGTTATAGCAATTTAAATTTTGCTTATGGCTGACATTTTTAAATTTTTCTGAACTGAACGATCCATCATGTTGCTTTAAAATGGCATACAAATTATGATATTGTAGAATTTGGAGACTCTCTAAATCGCTTAAAATAAAACCAGGTTGAATAAAAGATGACTAATTTCTAAAAATTCCTATTAATATTCAGTCTTGACCAAAACTAGTATTCAATCTTATAAAATCACTAATTTTATAAGATTATTTCCACTAATTTGATCTTAGTATTTTGAACAATGTAACTTACTTTAAAATAAATAAATAAATATATAAGTATATGAAAGCTACCTCTTCCTCCCGGCATTGCCGGAAGGACTTTTTTTTCTTATAATTTGCAGTATTCTTAATATAAAAAAATGTTCTTCTCAGAAAACATAGCAAACAGTATTGTACACAATACCCTGTAATCAGAATTTAAAATTAATCAAAATTATATTAATAATGAGCAGGCTTATTAAATATTTTTTCATTGTGCATGTGTGAAAGCAATCAAAATATAATTTGCAAAATCTGTTAGCTAAATGTATAGAGCAACTTTTGTGAAAGTTTCAAAAATATACTTGAAAATTCTAAAAATTATCGTTGATAGAATAAGCTCAAAATCCATTGTTCCCTAAAAGGCGAGAGGATGTATCCATATATCCATTGATTACTGTCAATACAGCATACATAATATTGCATGTACTACTATATTTAGATACAACCCCTCATTTTTTTTTGCTTTCTTTTGGGAACAACAGATTTTGAGCTTATTTATCAACAATAATTTTCAAAATGTTCAAGCTGTGTTTTTGAGACTTTCACAAAAGTCACTGTGGATTTAGCTAACACATTATGCAAATTATTTTTTTATTGCTTTCATGCATGCACAGTGAAAAATTATTTAGTAAATCTGCTCATTATTCATACAATTTTAATACATTTTAATTCTGATTACAGGGTATTGTATACAATGTTGTTTGTCATAATTTCTGAAAAGAAAAAAATATATATGGTTAGAACTCTGCAAATTATAAGTAAAAACTTGGCAAAATTTGGAACTGTTTTTTATGAAATTCTTAATTTCTCTACAAGTATACATGCTATCCTGATAATTATTTGTTTATTACAATAAGTTGTTAATCATAATCTACAGTTTGAATGCTTTTGCTGCATTGGTTTTGACAGAGTTACCCAAAAGATATTCGTTATTTTTCAATTTGTTAATGCTCCCATGTGGGATTTTAGGAAATGTTTTTTGTGGAAATACATGACTGTACTATTCTTTTTACACTCCTAGAGTTTCAGGATAATTCCTCATGTATTTTTCTAGATATTTAAGAAAACATCAAAAATCGCAAGAGGCCAGTCACCTTAGGCCATGTAGTATACATATTTTTAATGTTTTATTATATGCCAGGTATCTATTGCTGAATTTTTTCAAAATATAGTTCCACTTTCTTTATTCTTACAAATTTTGTTAAATTATTTTGTATAAAATTTGCATGCATGTATATATCTGTGATATATTGTCTGCAGGATGGACTTGAAATTGATTGGGATGGCTCTGCTGTGAATTATACTTGCTATCATCCTAAAAGTCGCTTTCCAGTTTTAGAAGTTAGTATAACATTATTTGGTTTAATCTATTATTTAATTGATGTAATTCATTATTTGATTTAGTCATCTGTGCATTTCAGTAGTAATTAAAACTAGCTGTTACCCATGACTTCATTCACGTAGCATTTAAAGAAGAATCAATGCATTAATTAAATTAAAAATTTCACTTGCAGTAATTTAAAACTGATAGAATTAACTAGCTCTTTATCACATTTTACAATGAAAAATGTTTTCTTATGTTCATATAATTTTGCTAACCACTTTCTGGTAGTCATGGGTGATATTTTTTGCATAAGTATAAATTACTTAGAAAATAGAGTTTCATACATGGCATCAATAGAATTTTTGTAAAACTAAAATTCATATTGCATTCATTTGCAAACAGTGTGACAAAAAGCATATTATCAGTTTGTTTACATCCTTTTTTTAATTCGAAAGTTTTCAGTCCATGCGCGTTAAATGATCTCAAGTATAGCCCAAAACTATTCAATCACATTATGTCAAATTTTATGAAGTAATAGAAGTATAATTTTTTAGTGCAGCATATATTAAACAAATATGTTTTGGCTAAATTATTTTGTTATTTATTACACAGAACATTTTAACAATTGTATATATATATGGTAATTAATTCATGGGCAGGAAGTTTGGGTCCTACATTTTAAGTCCACCAAATTAAAATGAACTGATCAAAAACATTATTTTTTTATACTTTGTGCCCCTTTTTAAATTACAAATTAATTAAATTGAAATTTAGTTCACAAATTATTAATAAGCTCTAAGTTCCTCTTGAGCTTTGTCAGGCCCTGCAGTAAACACAATCTTTCAGAGAACTAAGGAATTTTTAAAATGACAAATTGATATGATTTAATGCCATAATCAGTGAATGTCACCTTAAAAGTTTTCACAAAGAGCATGCCTTTCATTTACTAATATGCCACAAAACGGACAAAGTCATCAAAATACGACCTGTCCATATTAAATAACGACATATATTATCCCTGTTACAAAAAGAAAATTTGTTATTTTTTATGCATTATTTAGCTTTTAAGAACAAAATAATTAATTCTCATGCAAATCAATACCAAATCTATGATCGGTTGGCGAACAGTGTCTTGAAATGGATTTAGTTCATTATTCCCACTACATCTTTAAATTTTACATTTTCAAAATAAGAGAAATTATTTTTTGGTTATCATTTTGAATTTTGGTTTTTGGAGCATTTTGAATAAGGGATCCCATACTGTATATGGTGTTTAAAAATATACTATAATTATTGTAAGATGCATTATTTTATTTTTTGTAATTTTGATTATACTTAAATATTGATTCTCACATTACTGTCATATTGATATTAATAAAATTTTTTTCCCCCTTCAAGAGTATAGAACCTGAGGAAAAATGTGTTCCAGTTGAAAAATTCTATGTATGTATTTCCTTCTCTTAATTAATTTATATCATTAATATTTAGGGTTATAAATTGAAATTATTAAAAAGTAAAATCCCAGTATATTTATTAAGTGATCTATTTTTTCTTTACTTTTGATACTCCTTTCTATAGTGTTTTAATTTTTAAGAAACTCTTAGTTTTACATATTTCCTCTTGTATTATGATAAAATTTAAAGTAATCTAAACATTGTGCACTAAATGCTCATTTTTTTCTGGATTTTGTAGCTTTTAAAATATGTCAATTATATAATTTATTTCTTAAAACTCTAATTTAATAGTTTTATTTATTTATTTTAATTACTGTTAAGTGTTATATTCATACAAATTGTATCTAGATTATCTTTTTTAAAAAAGAAGGAGGTTGCAAAGATCTTTAAACATAAACACAAAGCTTTTGAGTAAGGATAACACCAATGAGAGGGTTTTTATATGGGTTTCTGTATTATTTCATACATTAAGACCAAAAAGTTTTCAGCAATATCAAAAGATTTCTGAAATATATTATGGCAAAACCACAAATTTAAAACCTCTTTTTTGCATTAAATAAACTAGTTTTAAACCAGAAAATTTATTTATTAAATCATTTCTTGTTTCTGTGTGACACTTTTTTTATTTCACTTATTAAATAAACATTTTTGAACAAGAAATTTTTTTTAATTAAAAAAAGCATCAAATTTGATAGCTGTGGCAATCTTTTTTGTTGAAAATCGGTCAAGAAAAAAGCAGTTCTATGCACATGCACAATATTTCTCCACATCATCTCAAAGGCTGGTAAAGTGAATTTGTCCTTTTGGTGCCATTAAAAAAAAAAAAAAAAAACAATTTTTTGTGACCAACAGTATTACTTTATGGTGAGCTCCTGATACTGTGTATGCTTTCTGATTTATCATTAATGTTCTGTAGTAATACAGTAGTGCTGGCATTTTTCATTTTCTTGATGATTATCCAACAGATTATTCTTATGTGTTACTACTATTCTTACTAAATCAAATAATTGTATAAAATTTCTGGCATTAAAATTAAATATTGCATGGGGGAGGGAAAGGGGGAAGGGATATTTATCAAAAAGAAAGTTAGAATTTTGTAGTTCCACAGTGCCTATGTGCAATTTGATTCCTAATTTTTTTTTATGTTAACTTAGGTACATATACATTTGTTGCCCATGCTATTTAACTAATATAGGTGGGTCAATATCTGAAAATTTGCATCCACTGCCAATAATAGTTCATTAATAATACTAAAAACAGAAACTGAAAAAAGCTATTGTTTTATATAATCAATTATATTTTTTATCAAAAAGAATGTTTTAAATAAAAATTTACTTAGTATTAAAAATGGTGTTGAGAGTTTATGTTCCCATATGATTGCATTTAAAAACAATAAACATTTATGGTACCCGATTCTCCCCACTTTCCCCTATGTATATATTTGTGTGTATATATATATATGCATATGTAAGTTTATATATATATATATGTGTGTATATACTTATACATTGGCACCTGGCTAAATGAAAATTACCAAATTTTTACATCATGAAAAGTTGAGACTTTTGGCATCTTGTGCACTGGTTATATATATATTTGTATATGTAACACTGGTGTCTGGTTAAATGAAAAGTACGAAAATTTGTACATCATGAAAAATTGATACCTTGTGTGCTGTTTATGCAGGATGGGATGGGTTTTAAAAGGTTGTAAAATTGAGATATTCCACTTAAGTTGAAACACTGGCAACACTACATTTAAATTACATGAATAAATATTTTGTGTTTTCTTTCATCTTCTCTCTCTTCTTATTACTGTACATTACAGTTTATGCATACTTGTCTTTTTTTTTTTAATTATTATTATATAATTAACTTGAAGAGCTGATAATTCCTCTAGCTGTTAGTTACTATGATATGATACTCACTATTGCTGATAATTATTCTGTTTTTTTTTAAGGATCTGTAATTTGTTAGCAAAGCTGGTACTTCCCTTTTGTAGTGATCTTGGCATAAGGAGAAACTTTTCTCCTATACTTTTTGACGACCTATTTAATGTTTCATACACACAAGCAGGTTGTTCATATTTACACATTTATTTAATACACACATTTTATTTAAATATTGAAACCAATTATCTGTTATATACAAACAGAATCAATTTTTCTAATATATTCATAAACAAGCATAAAAATTCATCAGTTTTTTTTTTCTTTTGAAAAGCCCCAAGACCATTATGAAAAGGAAGTATTACAATGCTTAGTAGGATCTTTATTAATTATTATTTTCTTTTAATAGGCAAAACATGTCTGCTTAAATGAAAAAATTTACTATGATGATGTAATCCCTACATAGTAAGTAAAGAAAAAATAATCTGCACGATGTCTACTAAAGTAATATTTATATACAAGTCTTATTATTATCCAATTGCTGATTCCTAAGCCATCAGCTTCAAGCATATAGTTTCAACTGCAAAATGTTTCAAATGTTATTCTTTATTTTACCAAGAGCCATTCATGTCAAAATAGTTATTATTTTTTCAAGTTAAGAAGTTAAATTTTTTATAGGGTCCCTGATTCATACAATAACAGTAAACATTCCATTCTCCTTGATCAAACCTTGCAGAATTATGATACTTATATTAGGATTTTTGGAATGAATTTTAATTTTAAGAATTTAACGAATTACGTTTAAATGAATTTTCACCATTTATGGAACTTAAAAGAAGTTCTTATTCTTTTAAAACTCATGTAATTGAAAGATGTATTGATGTATTTTTTCTTATAATAATTTTTATCTATAAATTTTGTCAGGCATATAAAAAAATCTACCATAATCTATTTTTACTTCTGAGTTATTAAGTATAAAAGTTGAAGTTAGTGAAACATTTTGAAATTGACAGATTGGCTGTTTATTTTGAATCAGTTCATCTTTCTTTGTAAGCAAATTTACAAAATGTTCTATTGATATGTATGTATTTAATTTCAATTCTAAGTAATTTCTTTTTTTCTGTAACATTTTAATCTTCTATATTGATTCTCTTTTAAATAGTGGGAATCATAGACCTTTGTGGCCTGTTTATGGAGAATATACATTTGTTCCTCCACAGAGATGGTTACATAATTTAGAAGTAAGACAAGATTCATTCTAGTTTATATAATTTAGTTAATTGTAAATATTGAGAAATGGTTTTAATTAAAAAAAAAATAGCAATAATGTAAATTTCCTCCTTTAGGATATATAATATTCATTGTAGGATTTCAAATAAAAATGCTCAAGTATTAGTAAAAAAAAAAGTTCATTGAACTTTCTCACCTTTATTTTATTTATTTATTTGATACTTATGTATTAACTGTATGCTATTGACAAACTTTTGAGCTCATAATCAGGGCTGAGAAGTCGGTGGGGAAAATGACAGACTCTGATTCCAGAAATTTTAATGGCTTCGACTTAGACTCTGACTCCAGCCTGGCTAATGTACTAGTGTTGCTGCCAGTTAAAGTTATGAGGGAATGTAAGGAAAATAAAGTAAAAATAATGTAAGAAAAATAATTACTAATTTTTTAATTTTACGTTCCATAAACCTTAAAAAATACAACTCATAAATTTAAAGAGAAAAAGAAAACAGAAATTTCACTATTTCAAATTTGTGGACTCAAAAAAAAGGGAAATCTTTACAATTTTGATGTTATTTGTGCCCTTCAGAGCAGAAAAAAATTATGAAAAGAGGGAAAAAAAAATGAAAATTTTACTAGTTTTTTAATAATTTGGAATCTATTAGAGTTTTTAATTAAAAACTGTTTTCATCAACTGTGTATGCCATGCAGTATGTTGGGAATCTTTAGCTTAGGGAGCCTGATGTAATCATAAAATAACAATTCCATTTATGGATTTAAAATTACATATCAGTTTAATTTCAATTCAAAGTGTTAAACGATAAAAGACAGAGTCAGAGTTGGCTTGTTTTTTAGCAACTCCAACTTTTTTGGTCTAAAATGGGCCCAATTCTGCAGCCCTTCTCATACCTATCAAAAAATATTTTTTTGTTTCTAGCTCAATAAGTTTAACATTATTTTATATTTGTTTTATTTCCTCATTGTTACAGATTGAGCTTCTGTAATCATATCAAGATTTTATGAAACATGACTAATGCAACCAGTTAACTATATTGTTTAAAACAAAAGTAGTTGCCAAATTGAAATTGCAAAAATATACCAATTGACTACAAGCATCTTCTCAGTGCTGTTTTTTCATATTCAGTTAAAATAAAATTCTGCTTAAGTCTCAGATAGCACTTCTACATATTTTTCACATTTGACATATTTTGTACATTGAGATATTTTGTCTCAAGGTTGGTAAACAAGTCAAATCATTTAATTTTCTCATAAAAAAAGGACCAATTTATATGTGTATTTTAAACATTTAGAATGGTTAATTTTTTATCTGGGTATCCAATTTTGCATAACAGATTTTGCAGACATTTTTGCATTATATTGTTTAACCAGTTAAAGGATTGTGCTATCTGTCAGAGGAAAGATTTATTAAAGTTTTGAATGAACCATCAAGTGATTATCTTAATGACATTGAAAAGACAGTTTAAAAGGAAAAAAAAAAGTTAAATTACAAGACAGTTATTATAAAAAAAAAAAAAAAAAAAAAAAAAAAAAAAAAAAAATTATGACAGTTAGTCCACACATATTTACAAGTCTAAAATTAAATTGTGAAGTAGAAATGAAAAAATTGGATTTCCTGTTTTATAAAGTTGATACTTCTACTATAGAATAAATGGATTAAATACCAATATCTGAAATATTTTTAACGGAAATAATTAGGTCAACCTCAGAATATTAAAAATCATTATCTGCATTAATTTTTCACACATTATAAATGAATTTTTTTGTTAGCATTTGCATATACCTATTTCATGCTCTTTTTTTTCTTCTTAGCATGGTGCTGTTGTTATGCTGTTCCATCCGTGTGCTGAACCTTTTGAGATTAACAAATTAAAACGAATCATTAAAGGATGTTTACGTAGGCATATAATCAGTCCTTATACACATCTAAGTACTGAAAAGGTATCTTTCTAATCTCTAAGTTATGTGTGTTGTTAAAGTACTTAAAAAGTGTAATACATAATTAATCTGTGTACACTATCTAAACATGCATAATGATATCAGAAATAATTTTATGCGTTAAACTAGAAATTAAAAATTTTTTCTATATGATTATCATTTTGCTTTTGTGTAAAATATGTAGTACAGTAGTCATTCATGTACATATCGGGAGACAAAGTAAAATGCGCAATATATTTGGAGGAGGGTAGTAATAATAATAGTAAGTAAAAAATAATAAGATACTTTTCGGTTAGCTGGGCATCAGTATTATACATATATGTATGTATCTAAGCATAAATGTGCATTTATATGTATATATAAGTGTATATGCATAGATATGCATGAACATATAAGACTGGCACCCGGCTAACCAAAAAGTACCAATAATAATAGTAATTAAAGTAATTGCAAGTACAAAATAGTAATGATAAATACAAAGAAATTCAATTTACCCCTTTTTTATGTACAATTAAACCTGAGTATTCACACTATTTATTTTCTGCTGAAGAAGCTGTCCAAAGGTATCTGCTTAGGTTTTTCAACAACTTTTTTTCCAGCATATGTCTATGAGCGAAAATTTATCAGTTGCATTTCATTTACATGAGTAAAGTAGCATTTTTCAACTGTACTATATGCTTTCTCAAGCATCACAACAGCTTCCTTCTTGGAGACAGGAGTTGTTTCTTCTTCACCATTGCTGTCATCAACTTTAGGGTGTTTGTCTACTCGCTATGATCTACTTATCTAAAAGAGTTTTACAAGTCAGTTCATCAACTTCTACATTATTTCAAATTTTCACTTCATCCTCGTTCATATTCAAATTGAGTTACTTGGAATTGTTGAAGCTCTGTAGAATTTCTTTATTAGCATTAAGTTTAAAATTATTTAACCTTGGTCCATCAGTTGAAGAAGACTTGTTGTGTTTTATGGTAAAAATACAGCTTTAATATTTTTATTCAATGACATAAGTTCTTCACTGGGATGAGCTCTGCATTGGTGTATTAGGAGCATAGCCTTTTCTTCCAAATTCTTAAAGATGGATTGAGGTACTAAAATTTTTGAAAAACAATTTTTAAAATAAGGTTTGTGTCATCCAAGCATTTTTTGAATTTTTATATATCAGTGGCATATTTTCTTGATGTACATTCTTCAAAATGCTAGGACAAGGAACACATGCAAATGAAATGTTTTTTTGCTGCTAGAAAGGGAACAATAATTGTAAAATCAAAGTTTCTTGAAACAAAAGTTCAACTTGTAAAAACTCTTGGAATAGCTCCATCATGTTTGCAAACAATATTAAAATAATAAGAAGTGATGGAATTAAAAAAAAAAAAAAAAAAAATAGGAAAACCTGCAAAAAAGAGAAAGAAGATTTTGAAGACTCAACCATATGATGAACTAGAAAAAGTTCTTAAATATATATAGGACAGTTGCACCATAAAATTTTACTAATAATAACACATTGCTCAGTGGTGCACAAAACAGGAATTTTAATATACATTTGTGCAGTTAAAATAAAATAAAACTTTCAAAGTTTCGCGCCGTCTTCAGGAAAATATGATAATGGAAGGACTACGTTTGCATTTTGATCGAGAGATACAGTAGACTCCTTTAAATCCACACAGCTTGGGACCAGAGGTTTTGCGGATTTTAGAATTTTGCAGATTTCTGGTCATTGCTTTATTTACATTTTTTTAAACAGTAATTTGAGTGCAGTTAATAATGCACTATATGGAACTATAATGAATGCTTACAATATAATAAAATATTAAAATAAGTAATAAACTAAAATAATAAAAATTTATATGATTTTTAAATGATTAAAGTACTAATAGCAAAGGCCAAGTTAATAATAGTGTATGATTAAATATACATTGTAAAGATTAAATGTATTTTTCCAAAATTATTCAACAAAACTTGTCTCATAAAAATACATTACTAATTCATATCAAAATCATAAAATAAGGATTTTCTTTTACAAGTTTAGCCAGACTTAACAACCAAAAAATCTTGATTGATGCATAAATATATTGGTAAGAAGATTGTATTACCAGTGATATCAGAAACATTTTGAATTTTTTCCCAAAAAAAAAAAAAAAAGTATTCTTCCTCTATGAAAAAAACATGAACAGAGTATTATTAAGAAAATTACAAATTAAAAAAATACATGAAATTGATACAAAATTTAAAAAAAAATCAAATTTTGTCCTCATTTCCAAACTGAAAGTTTCATTGTTTACATCCATAAAATATGTGCGGATTTTAGAGAGTTGTGGATTTCTGGTTTACGGATTTAAGGGAGTCTACTGTATTTCTACTAAATTAAAATCTAAATGAATTAAAATTTTAAAAAATGTTATTAGTTATTAAAATTATTAGTAGAAAAAGTTCTGTTGGAGAGTTAATCTAATTTTAATACTCAACAGGGAACACTGTTGTTTTATTCTTTTAATTAATTTCAAAGAAATTTACTATGCTTTATATTCATAATTATTGATTCTATTATAAATTACCATAATATAAGAAGTATAGAAGGAAGTTTTGCAATAGTCATAGCATACTAGTCTTACTTGGTATTAACTATAACTATCAATCTAAATCCTTCTATAAAATTTATATTTGCCCTTTTGTATCCAAAAATAAATAAAAGGAAAGATTTCTAGATTAATATTAAAGCAAAGAATTGTTTTTGGCTGTTCTCACACTGTCAGAAAAATTTAATTTGCTGTAGTTAATTTAGTTTACTGTTGACAGCCTAACCATATTTAAACTATTTCACCACCATTTTTTTCCTTTTTATTCTATTTTAGATACTGGCCAAAGCAAAACCCCCAAAAATGTCTCTGAAATTTATACTATTAAAAGTCTACCTAAATGATTTTAAATTGTGTAACTCCTGTAAAAAATAGGTTGAATGAATAAAAATGCTGAATTTTAAAAGTCTGATTATTTACATTTTGAAAGTTATTTATCACTTTATTCAATAGTTTAATTACACTGTCCTATATTTTGACATATATACAATATTTTTCTTTCTTTCTTTTTTTCTTTCTTTCTTTTTTTTTTTTTTTTTGTATGGTAATTTTATATCTTGCATTTTCTGTAGTATTTTAAACTTTATGTACTTAAAAATAAATAAATAAATATATTTATCAGTTTTATTTACTTATTTACAATAAAACTTCCATTTAAGGAATTCTCATTGTGTAAATACTTCATTATGAAGAAAATTCGTTAAATAGAAATCAATTCAGATACATGAAATTTGAACAAAAAAATGCATATGCATAAAATGCAATATATACATAGATTAGAAATATTGCAAAAATGTTTTTTAATTTGAACAGAACTTTTTTTAATGCAATCTAGACATATGAGAAAAATTTACTAAGAATAATGTCTAAAAAACTCACAAAAAAGAGAGGTAAGCAAAAACTGAAGTGTAGCATATTTCTGATCTTTAGCTTTAAAAAAGTCTGTAATATTACTTTGTACAGGTTTCTAATAAAAGATGCAGTGTTCATAAAACATTTTGTATTTTAAGTATCCAAACAATTTATCTGTAACATTTTCATGAAACTGGAAACCCCTTCTTATTGCATCCAAGGCTTTTAGTGTTTATTCTTTTGAATGGAAATTAGTAAATTAATACTGTAAAAGATCTTATTTTTGCAAAAATGAAGATATTGATTTGCGAAAATTGGCTTGTAAGAACATTTAGCAGTGTTGAAGCCAATCATGAGATCCTTTTGAATGGTTTCAAAGAAGCTTGTATAAAAATGGTAAGTGAATGAGTTGCATTCTATTAGTTGTATTATTATTTTTTTTTTCAAGAAATAGTCTTATGGTATTCAAGAACTTTTTGTACTTTTTTCTTATTTAACACTAGAACGGCGGTAGGGGTCATTTTGACACCTGAGCACTTTCGTCCTTGGATCACTTTTGTTTGGTTGGAAGAAATCGTTTGAAATTTTTTGACTTTTTCTAAATAGATAACATATATTTCTTTTTAAAAAATCAGCATTCTAGATATGTTAGGTTTTGAAATATTTGCATGTATTCCTAGAACGGCGGACGTAGGTCATTTTGACCCCTTTGGTAAAATAGTCTTTGTACGCGAAGCATTGTGAAACCATGAGAAAAATTCAGTGATAAGCTTTTTTTCGGATGCATTTATACTGTCTCCCGGAGAAATACAAACCAGGGGTCACACTATATTGTTATTTCTAAGATAGTTGTTTTCCTTTGTTAGCTTTTTTCCATTATTTTAAAGAAAATATTTCAAAAAAAAAAAAAAAAAAAAAAAAAAAAGCAGGTGCAGGGTTTTTCATACTTACATTTCTTTTCACAAATAGACAAATGTATTTTCGCATTTGTTACTTTTGTTAGTTCAGATTACTCGCAGAAGGTGTAACCGTAGGGGAGGGATTTTATGATTTGAGTACGTATTCCATTGTTCCTAAGGCAGGCAGTTGAACGTATATCTTCCCGCTTTCATCGACAAAAGGGTGTCAATTTTTTGGCCATAATCCCTTTCTTTGCACCTGTCTGTTTTCGTTCTCGCAATAAAAGAAACATAGATGACGCCGGTGAAATGAATCCAGGTCCCTGTGTGGAACGCGCGAATACCAGTGACAGTTTGGCGGGAAAATTCTGCCGTCACATTCATTATCGCCTTACCTTTATTCTGTGAATGTTACGCTGAAACATAAACTCTGTCGTTTGCTGATATTCTGACTTTTTTTCATCTTATTTTCAAATTTTACAAAATATTTCTTATAAGCGAAAAAGAGGTCTTACTAACCCATTCGTGCCCAGCATCTTTTGCGTAAATTTTATTTGGTTGGCACCACTATTTTTAGAAGATTTAAGTTTAGTTCATTAATCACGAAAATGCATCATTTAAATAAAATAATTATTGCTTTTCTTTTTTACCGGTGTCAAAAACCGTGCTGAATGCACCTTTTGAAGCGTGCCTAAAAAGGGACGCTAGACACTAATGGGTTAATGAAGAAATTAAAAAATTGTTGCAGGAGCTCTCTGAAAATGGGTCTGACGGAGGTGAAAATGATAATTTTTCTGTAGAATCTAAAGATGAATTTCAGACACAAACTATTAGTGAATCCGAGGACAGTGATGTGAACGAAAACAGCTAAGCAGAAATAAACGAAAAAAGCGGATCAGGGTATTATCAAAACTGTTTTCACTGCCCCTGATAACACTATCTGGAATGAAATAAATTCTAATAATTGAGCTTGCGGCCGTGTTCCTGCTTATAATGTTCTAAAAGAAACGGCGGGACCAACATCTTTTGCAAAGACTCGTGTTTTTCAGGACAAAGTGTCTAGTGCTTTTAAGCTTTTCATTGACGATGCTATCTTGTTGCATATAAAGAAATGTACAGAATCAGAAGCTCATCGACAACGTGGAAATAACGACTGGAGTTTATCTCTAGCTGCGTTAGAGGCTTTTGTTGCTATATTATATATTCGTGGAGCAACAGGAGCAAAGGGTTTAGATTTATATTCATTGTGGTCTGAAGCATGGGGCATAGCATTTTGCAAAGAAACTATCTCAAGACATAGGTTCAAAGAAATAAAAAGATTTTTGAGGTTTGACGAAAAAACAACACGATCTAGTCGATTACAGACTGATAAATTTGCTCTTGCATCTGAAATGTGGAATAAATTTATTGAAAATTGCACAGCATGCTACCGACCAGGACAAAATATTACAGTTGATGAACAATTGTTCTCATCTAAAGCTAGATGTAAATTTACGCAATATATGTCAAATAAACCTGATAAATTTGGAATAAAATTTTGGTTATCTGTTGACGTTGATACTAAATACCTCTTGAATGGATTTCCTTATCCAGGAAAAGATGAAACAGCAAATCCTCAATTACGTTTATCTGAAAATGTTGTCATGAAATTAACAGATCCCCATCTAAACAAAGGGAGGAATATTACGACAGATAATTACTTTACTAGCATCAAATTAGCTGAAATGCTAAAATCTAAAAATACAACTTTGGTTGGCACAATGAAAAAGAACAGAAGAGAAATTCCTATAGCTTTGAAAAATATGCGCAGTACTCTTTTTTCATAGAAGATAGTGGAACATGATAATATGACACTTACCATCTATCAAGCCAAACGAAACAAAAGTGTTTTTCTATTGAGCTCATTACATTCTACTGTAAAAACTGAGGACAGCCTGAAAAAGTTGCCAGATTCAATAGATTATTACAACGCAACAAAGTGTGGTGTGGATATTCGTGATCAGATGTGCCGAAAATACTTCGTTAAATCTGCTTCTAGACGATGGCCTGTACATATCTTTTTCAATATTTTAGATCATGCAGCTTTGAACGCCTGGATAATTTATAAAAGTGTAACAGGCATGTCCATCAGTAGAAGAGATTTTCTATTGAAATTAGGAGAGGAATTAAGAATGGTTCTTATGGCTTCAAAACTCCCAAAGATCCTTCCTGAATCTTCAGAAAAAACAAACGAAAATAAAGTGGATATAAAGAGAAAAAAGTGTCAAGTACAGAAATGCAATGGAAACAAATCTCAAGAATTTTGTGCATCGTGTTCCAAAGTTGTGTGCGGAAAATGCACTGGAAAAATTGTTAAAAATTATTTTTGTATCAATTGCAATAATGTCTAATACATGTACGGGACTATGTTAAGCATTAAAAAAATTCAAACGAAATGCTTTAGGTATAAACCATTCAGCTACATTTATAAGGAAATAAAGGAAACAACAGAATATGTTTCTCATTTATTGGATTCAGAGTGTGGTTCGTAAATAGATTTAAAAAAAATTATTATTTTATAAATTGTGTTTCATTTTAGTTAACATTGGTTTTAATTTTTGAAAACATTTATTTTAAACCATTTTTTATGTCAAATTAATGAGTTTTTTGAGTAGTTTAGTATGTACCAAATTGATCGCCTTGCAGCCGTTACATACACAGTACTTTAAAAATTAAATAAAATATCGAGTAATATTAACTATAAATTATGAAATACAGGGAAATTACATATTTGTCACAATGTATGCCATTTAAAATTGTTTTAGCATTGTTATTTCAGTAGTTTCATCAAGGGGTCAAATTGACCCCTTCCGCCGTTCCAGTAGGTAAAATTTTGCCGCCGTTCTAGTGTTAAGTAACTGCAATCAATAAATTTTGTAAAAGTGATTTTTTTTTCTTTTGATTTTGTGTTATTATTTCAGGCTAATAATTATAAATAAATATCTATCTATATATATGTATATATTTTGTGAAATTTAAATTTTCACGATTACGAGGGGCTAACGAAAATAAGTGTTTTTACAGTAAATAATCTCATTTTCATACAAATCACTAAAATAAATTCATCCATTCATCGCAGCGGCAACCTTTCCGATTGAATACTGCACATACACAAAAGTGAAAATAAACTTTGTAATATAGAAAATATTTTTTGCAATATAGAGACTAATTTACATGCTAAAGATTTTCAAAGTGAATGTTCACCAGAAATCTTTGTTAAATAGAGACATTGTTAGAGAGAAGTTTGACTGTACTTACTTTTAATTTGTAATACTTTCTACAAAAACTATTTGAAATTTATTCACAAATATGTATATTTTTCTCCTTCAGCCATTTGCCCTTGTGACTTGGGGATGCAAATTACTCATGAATCATGTAGATGAAGATCTTGTTAAAAATTTCATCAAGGTAATTTTCAGTATTTTTTTAAAAAATCTATTTTGATGTAATGTTAAAATTCATAGCCCATAAATTTGCATCCTAATTTTAATTATTTAAAAATGAAATATATTTTTTATAGATATGATACAATAAAAAATAAGATTTTTCTTTAGATATATACATATATATTTACATTTTTTAACAATACAAGTTTTGCAATACACCAATATATCATTTTTCTTTTTTTAATTTTCCAATGCACTTATCTTAAAAAATTCTAAAATATTTATGTGCTTTTCCTCTAGCAAAAAATCCAAGAAATAGATATTTTTGGCGTTTGCTTTAAGCAGGGTTGGCATGATTTAAATCGACTGATTTAAATCAAGATTTAAATCAACTGATTTAAAAAAAAAAAAAAACATTTGTTTTAAATCAATTTTTTGCAATATCACATGAATGCTCATATCAAAGGAAAATTTTGGGTAAAAAGTTAGAAAATGTATTAGATAATGATAGAATTACAAAATTTAAAGCAAGATATGGGATTCTGATATGAATAAGCTATTAATGGCTGTCATTTTGCTGGAGTTTTATTAAGTCCCTATGTTTTAAATCGAAATGAAATTTCACTGAGTGTAGGGGAAAATAATGAAGGTTTGGCATTCATTAAAGAAGATTGTTTAAATCTTCTCCCCACTAGTACATTTTCAAGTAAAAAATGGCCCATTCCAAAAATCACCATTGCTTGAGAAAAAAGTTTCCGATATTATGACAGATTGTGATTGCTGGAAGTCCTTTTATGTAATGGGAGGTAAAGAGAGAATCGCCAAAATTGAATTTATTTACCAAATAACAACAGCCGTGCATTTATCTGCTGGAGTAGAAAGACAATTTTCTTCTTTTGGACTAATTCATTCAAGCCTTCATAATAAAGTAGTAGACAAAGCTTCTAAATTAGTGTTTTTGTTCAAACAATTAAATCCCTGATTTTTTCCTATTTGCTTAAAAATATTGAATTAATTGTGATTTTTATCACTTAATAAATTTAAATAGCTTGCATTAAATGAACACACTAGACTCCCTCAAATCCACACAGCTTGGGACCAGAGGTTGTGCGGATTTCTGGTCATAGGTTTGTTTACATTTTTTAAACAGTAATTTGATAGTAATTAATAATGCAATTGAAATTATAATGAATGCTTATAACATAGCAAAACATTAAAACAATTATGTAAGGTAATAAACTAAAAAAATAAAAATTTTGATAATTAAAAATGATTAAAATATTGAAAGCAGCAAAGATGAAGTAAATAATCAATAATGTATGACTAAATATTTATTATAAAGATGAGATGCATTTTTTTATTCAATGAAACTTGCCCCATAAAGGTGCACTACTAATTCACATCAAAATCATAAAATAAAGAAGTTTTATTTCAGGTTTAACCAAACTCAATAATAAAAAAAGCTTGATGAATGTATAAATGCATTTTGAAAAAAGATTGTGATCACCCCTGATATTAGCAATACCTTGAATTTTTTCAGAAATAAATTTATTCTTCCTTCATGAAAAGCATGAATTTAGTAATATTAATGAAAGTTACAGATTAAAATATATATAGAATTGATATAAAAATAAAAAGTCAAATTTTGTCCCTATACCTGACCTGAAAGCTTCATTGTTTACATCTGTAAAATATGCACAGATTTTAGACTTGTGGCTATTAGCGCTGCAGATTTGAGGGAGTCTACTGTATTTAATTTGTTTTTTTAATTTTACCATTTTCTATTCATTTACAGCATATTTAAATTTGTTTCTTATTTAGTATGCACAATTCAATTACAAAATAATAGAATGGCTTTAGATTAAAGCCTAGATGTTTAATTTTTAGTACCAATCAGTAACTATAATATAATATTTTCTTAACTGTTTAATTATTTCTTATATTATTTTTATAAATTATAAGTATTTATTCTTTTTTAGTTATTTATTATAAAAACTGCTCCATGTATTGTAAAAACATAAAAACACAGTAATTAAATATAGAATTCTAAAAAAATCATCCGATTTAAATCAAAAAAATTTATTTAAATCAAATAAATCCGATTTTTTTTATTTTTATTTTTTTAAATCATGATTTTTTTCCAACCCTGGCTTTAAGTCATTGGAATTTTATTTAAATATGCAAATAAACTTTCAGCAAAAAAATGATGTATCTTTTAATAACAACAAAAAATAAATATATTTGTAGAATATAATTGAGAATGCAGACAAGTCATTTAGATGGAGAAAAAGAATGTTATATAAAGAATAAGTAAACAGAAAAGTAAACTATGTTAGAATGATCAAGTGAATAAGAATTTGAATTTGTCATGACTGAACTGAAATACTACTCTATGTTTTTGCTAGAGATTTCTGATTGTGAATGTTTATATTATATAAAGCTTTATATAAAAATACTTTTTTTTATATGAATTATTTAAGCAAACATAATTATGTAGATCATCATTTAAGATTGAAAAAAACATAAAAAGCTTAAAGTAGCAAAAGGTAAGTTGTTGGTGAAATACTTTGTAAATGCAGCTTTAGTTGCATTAGGCTTAGAAGCCTAATGTTTCAGCATGGAAAGGGAGATGTTCTGGTAATACTTCTACAGTCCCGGCAACAAATTAAGCAGGGAACTTCTATTCAATAGCAGTGAATTTGAAATTAAATTATTAAAGAAATGTAAACAAACATTTTCCTTTGTGCTTCTGATTTGCATCAACTTTCGCATTATAAATTCAAGTGAGAAGTCAATATTCTCTTAAATTTCATATTTTCAAGGTTTTTTTTAAAAAACTATTTTAAAACAGTAAGATTTTTGAAGATTCACTTTTGAGGAAGTGTAACCCCATCTCTGTATATACCATTGTGTAAATTTTTTTAAAATAAAGTTAATCAGGTCATATTAAAACACAAAATAAACCTCCTGCAAAAAAAAAAGACACTCCTTGGAAACTCCTACAAAATCTGCCTTTTTTAAAAAAAATTCCTTGATGTAATTTGCATTTTTTTTCCATGATCCCTTCAGAAAATTTACATTTTTTTCTATGATCCTTTAACGAAATTTGCATTTTTTCTGCAAATAAAATGTGCATTTTTTTTTCTTTTTGTATCCTTGAATGAAATTTGTTTTTTGAGCCACTTTTAGACAATTCGCATTTTTTCCATGATCCTTTGACCAAATTTGCATCTTTTCGCAATCCTTAGACAAAATTCATATTTCTTTTAACATGATTCTTTGATGGAATTTGTTTTTCCCCCAATCCATTGACAAAATTCGCAGCTTTTCTGTAATTCTTATGCAAAATTCTTGTTTTTCTGCATTCTCTTGACGAAATTGCATTTTTCTGCAATCCTTGGAAGAAATTTGCATAATTTTGATCATCCTTTGACGAAACTGGAAAATTTTTTTCACAATCCTTTGAAGAAATGTGTTTTTTTGCAATCCTTGCATGAAATTTGCATTTTTTTTTTTGCAATCCTTTGACAGAACTCGCAATTTTTTTCCCCAATCCTTTGATGAAATTATTGTTTTCTTTTCACCATGATTCTTTGACAGAACTTGCATTTTTTTTGCCATCCTTTGACAAAATTTGCAATTTTCCAACAATCATCTGAGAAAATTTGTTTTTTTGTCACTATTTCACAAAATTCACATTTTTCCCCAATCATTTAAATTTTTTTCTGCAAATGATTTGATTAAATTGATTTTCTTGTTGCTCATTTGTAAAAATTTGTGATATTTTTATATTATATATTTTCATTTCCAAACTTATGACTGGTTTTTCATAATTTTCTGAATCAAATTTCTGAGATATTCAAGACAGAACATTTCTAATTCGCTAATCAGTAGCAGAATCTAACATAAAACTTGTAGTGGATCGCATTAAAATAAATTAAGAAATTACTTAAAAGAAAAAATCATTAATTTCAATGATTTTCATTGTAAAAACTTGTAAAATGTGTCAATCCATCACATGAAATTCACAAAGCGGTCACGGGAGTTGAGCGTAATTTCAAAATGCAAAATAGTGAAAAGTTTTGTATGAAAGTTTTCTGCCAGCCATATTCTTTTTAAAAGGATTTGAAAATTTTTGATGCAAATCCCTCTCCAAAATTCAAGCCCTGTTTTTAATTAGAAATAGATATAGTCCACCATAAACATTCTTAAATTATCTATTTAGTGAAAACTTTCTCAATCCATGACATTTATTTATTTTGCTTTTAGACCTATTTGAAAAATTCCACAACCACAATCCAAGAATTGTTGATATTTAGAGGTTTTCTTGTACATAAAACTAATGCTTTGGGAATTAATGTTTTAAGCATTTTAACCAGGTTTTTCCATTGCATAATCTTTAAAATTGAAGGCTTATTTAATATAAAATTGGTTTTAATATTTCTTGCCATGCATAAAATAAAAAAATATGTAAGATAATCATAAATAAATTTCCATACAAATCATTTTCATAGGTTGTATTTTATGAAGTCAATTTGTAAAATTGGCTAACAGTTTTGCAATTTGTGTAATTTGGCAAAATTGGTCGACGGGATAACCAAGTAGCACCTTTTCTATGAATTTTGAAATATAAAGTAAAAAATAAGCTGCACACTTAAAGGGTTAACTATTAGACAACAATAAAAGTAGACATCCTGCATATAATCATAAATGACCATACAGTTTTGTGTGTATCTATGTTTTAAGTATATTTTCTGTTTTAATTTTTGTTCAGTGTTTGTTCTATTTATTTATTGTATGTTTAACATTTATATATTTTTTAAAATTATTCGCATTTTTTTAGACTCATGCTTTGCATGGACCAGAAGGTATGGTTGCTAAACAAGGGCAGTATAGGTATAAACTTCTGGAAATAGCATCTCCTCCAAAAGGTTCTAATTACCGAGACATAAAATTATGCCCATAATCTTTAAAGTTTTACTAATCTGAATTGTTGGGATCAATTTATTGTGTTATTTCATTTTTGTTACGTTTGTGATTTTTAAGTTTTGTTGTTGCTCTTCCAATTTCTCAAGTGATATAATTCTTTCAAGAATTACAACAGTTGAAACAAAATTTTTATCTATTTATTTTATATGCTCCATTGTAAAATATTCTGTTTATTTGCTGTTATTAATTTATGAGAAAGTGATGGGCAGTGCTGATCTTTCTGAAATCTATAATTTATTTCTTCATAATTATCATATTATTTATAATTGTGTTTAATTTGTAATGACCAAAAAGTAGGCACTGATAATGCTCTACTTATTAGAGATTGGGCAGAAGATTCACGTGTATCTTTTTAATGGGCAGTTATGCATTATTAAACTTGCACTTGCAACTAGTTAATAAAAGATGTAAAAAATGCAGCAATATATTCTTTCCTGTCATTATAATTATAAATGTCATAGCCCTCTACAATTTCTCAATTTCAATTTTTGTATGTTTTTTTATTTTATGGAGAGCTGATACTATAGAATATCTCCACTCTTTGCCAATTGATTAAAATTGTTTTGCAATTTTTTTTTACAAAATTATTTGAAACATAATATTGAAAAGTAAACATGAGAGTTTTTTTTAGAAATTTCTAATAGCTTGGATAATTCTGCTAAAATAGTTATGTGAAAATGAACTTCGAGAATATTTTATTTTTTAATAATTATAATATATTTTATGAAATGTGGATGTTTTGCCCATCTTTCAAATGAACAAAGCATTATTTGTTTTTAGATACACTTTTAAATGACATTTTCAATCATCGTTTACTATAAATTTTAAAATTGATAAAATCATGTATCAAATGGTTTTTAAAAGCAGCAGCAACTTACAAAAATGATCTTTAAATAATTGTGATAATAAACATATTGTATTTCACAAGCATCCAGATTGGTGCTAAATAATGATTGCCATTCTATATCCATTCTTGTGTGTATAATTACATATTTACTTGTGTATGGTGTGTATTTTTACTTTCTGCTGCTTCCAGCATTTCATCGATTTGCAAAATTAATTATGGTTTTTTTTATTATTGTTTCGAATAAAGGCAGGAAAAATAAAAGTAAATCATTAAATGTTTATAATTTTTTCTAACGTATTTTAAATAGAAAGTTGTATACTTTTGATGATTGTAATTGGCTTTAAAAACACCATTTTAAAAGGCAAATAATGTCAATGAATGATTTTCTCCTTTTACATTTATAATATTAAATTAATATAACTACACAGAACTGATGATTTTAATTAAAATAATATATATATCTGTGTCCTAAACATGAGTAAATATGACTGTAAATGTTTTGTTTTAAGCCATTGATATTTCTCTACATGATGTCATAGCTTCAGAGCTGACTTTGAAGGGCAAGATCTGAATGTTACACCCTCAAGTATAGCATTTATTATAAATTAACTCTGCAAGTTACATCTTTTGGGATTTATGATACCTTGCTCTTATTGTCAGTCTCTAGCTGTGTTGCTATTTCTACTTATTAAAATAACAAAATTACTTGCCATTTTATTTGTTTTTTACATGGAATCTTATTATATTCTTTTATGGTTTATTGCATTATATTTTTTACTTAAAAGAAGAACATGTATACATGACCTTTTTAAAATTATAATTTTTAATTGAATATGGTGCATTTATTGTATTACTGCGATAATTTTTTCTATTTTTATTGTTACCATAACTTATATATATTGGCATTAAAAAGCCATATTGCAAATTGATATGAAACATTTTATTGATTTCAGTCCCTTTTGTCATCATCCTTGAAATACATTTTGTTTGTTAGAATTATTTCTTAATAATATCCACCCATTACTAACTCTATTTTGCTTTTGATTACCATTATATTTCCTTTTGTGAAAAAGAATAAAATGAAAGGTTACTTTTTTGGAAAAGAGTCATGAAGAGTAATTTATTCTTTTTTATCTTCCGAAGTCAACATCAGCATGCATTAATAAAAATAAATAAATAAAAAAAACCCCACAACATAAACATAGTTCTAAAAGATGTAATAAATATTTCACACACCCAATTTAATTGATCACAATTTTTGACCAATCAACTTTCATTTTAATTAAACTAAATATTCCTTTTAGTCCTTAGATCACTGACATAGGTATAATAATCCACAATTTTAAGCTCAAAACTGTGGAATATTTTAGATAACCAGTGTTTGGTTTTAAATAGTAATATTTATGTACACGATTTGTGTTGTTTCACATATTCAAAAATATTAAATTACATGATTGTGCTCTAAATTATTATTTTAACACATTAGTCTTTTGCATGTGCACATCCAATATTAAATTGAAATGTTTCTGGTTTAATTTTTTAATAATCAAAATTTAAAAGAAAAATCGAACTCTACCTTCATCCTCATCACATTATATGTATTAAGAAAATTCACAAATATTTAAAAAATATACTTTAGAAACATTAATGCAATGATTTTTATATTTTCTTTTTCTACCTTTATATGTCAACTTCACCAATGTAGTGTTGTATGCAGGTTTTAAACGAATAGTTTAATAAATCACTTTTAAAATAATGAAATTATGAATGTAATAGTTAATCTCTGTTTGTAATAATGTCTGGGAAAGAAGAATGAAATAGTATGTTTGTTTGTTTTTAATGCCAACAATAGTGAAACATGATGTTATAATTAAGATACTTTTTCATCAACAAACAAGCACTTTATTAAAAAAATTGCAAATCCTACTCAGCAACTGTTATTAAGCATTCAGGTATTTAAAGATATTTCAATATTCTCAATTTCAGATATTTTCAAAATCAAAACAAGTAAAATTATTAAAATAAATCTGCATTTAGTATTTTGTTTATATTTATTTTTAAATTTGAATACAATCAATGGTATTTTTTTAGAATTGCATGATACAGGGTTACCTGGGTCAATTAAGCCATAACTTTACAATGCAACTATGGAGATTCAGCTTCCTAAAGCTAATATTCATTTGAATTAAAGTTTGGACCTCTTTAAATGTGTTCACCTTGGTTCACTCTATCAGGCAGAAATTAAAAAAATTGAATTTTAAAAATTAAAAATGTATGTGTTTAACTTTTCTTTCTTCGTGGGCTCAGTTGCATCAGACCAGGAGATATCTGCAATCCATTTTTGTGTTTTTTTAATATGGTGTATCGGGTCCTGTTTGAGAAAGTGTAAACAACTTTTAAAAAAAATTTAATCAGGCAGATCATGTAAATTATACATCAACTTAGGAAAAAAATAACAAGATAAATCTAGAAAACAAACAGCTACATACTTCATTCTCTTTTTTATTTATTCCAATTGAAATGCAATATGTCCAAGAAACCTGTGAAGAATGTAACCATGTTTTTATGTCGAACAGAACTATGTTTAATTGGTTTTGCTAATTTTCTAATGATGTTACTTTGTCTTAATTACATCTCTTTGTATAAAAAAATTTCAAAGTTTGGCTATCTCAATTAAAAAATTTGGTTCAATACCCACAATATGCTTTTTAAAAATTTTTATTATATAATTATAATAAGATACTGTATAATTTTGCTTTATTGTAAGCAAAAAATAAATAAATAAAATAAACAATGGAGAAATTGATTTTCTGTAGTAAGAGAAATTCACGTCTATTTATATCTGTTACAGTAACTGGACCCAATATTGTCCAGTTGCCCCATTCTTAAAAAATTGATGAGGTAACTGGGGACATTGGTCTTGCATTTTAAACATAAAATAAATGTGTATAGATACCTAATAATATTGATTCAGTTATATATCTAATGCTTTAAAAAAAAAAAAAAAAAAAAAAAAAATGATTGCTTAATAAAAGTACTTACAGTATTTTAATAAAGTTCAACAAAACAGATTTTTTTTTTTTTTTAAACCGAAATTTTTGACAACCTACAACAGTAAAGACAGAGTTATGAATGATTGATTTGACACATGTTGTTTTAAGAAGCTGAGATTAGGAAGCATTGTTCACAAAAACTAAAAAAACAGCCTATGGCTCAGTTAAACTTATGTTCTTATATATATATTAATTTTATGTACTTGAACAATTATTTACAATAGTCTGGCAATATGAGATATTTTAGTATGACACCATAATTAGTATTTGAACCTTAAATTTGAAATATCTTAATGCCATTAGCAATAGCATCACTACTTATATCTATATTTATAAAATTGTATTGAGAGTTTGTTATGGTAATTTATTTATGTTAATAATATAAATTCATTTATTTATTATTACTACTACTATTATCAGCAAATTGCAACCAAGCACAAAATAATTTGCACTTGAACAAAACTACATATCTTTTATTTATGAATGGTTCACATTGATGAAAATTATCTTCAATAATTTTTGTTAGTATCTGTAATATTTTAACTGGATATTTTTAACTGTTACATAAAATTTGTATTGTATTTAATATAATTAACCAGCATTGAATCTGCTTTACAATCATCGTAATCCTAGTCACTAATTATCTCTCCTTATCTGGATGAAGCTATATTCGTGCCATAGTATTATTTTGCCATTTTGAATTTTTTCTTCCTATGTTCTAATGTTAAGGGAGATATTTTGTTAACTTATGTGTCTTTGTTTACTATATGTGTTTTTTCTTTGAAATTGTACTTTTTTAAATTGTAGATTTTTGTTTCAATAGATATAGATGAAGTGTAGTAAAACAGTTTTATTATTTAATTCAATAATTTATATGTTTAGTAACAAAATGCTTTTTCCATGGACAAACTTTTTTACATATATACTCATGTGATATTTATATGTATTTATCCAGACTTTTATGTTTTAGCACCAATTCTAAATAATTTATGACCAGGAATATTTCTTTTTCTATTAAAATGTGATGAACAAAGAACTATTTTCTTTTGACAGTTTTCTCCATGTATTGGGCATTTATTATTTAATTTTTTTTAAATGTTTATTTTGACTCCAATAAATGTGTTATAAAAATGTCTTCTTTCTTTAAAGTATTTTACATATATATACACACATTTACACATAACGTCATGCCTTTCATTTGCCATATTCTGGAAGAAAGATGTAATGACACTAACCCTATTATTAAATAAAAATCCATATATATTTTTTTAATTATTTTATTGCTTAGTTATGATAAAATTTATCAATTTATTACAAATTAAGTTCATCTTTGCTAAAAGTCACAAAGAATTTCCCCTCCCTCCCTGTTTAAGCTACAAAGGTTGTCCAATGGTTTCAGTGCCTTGTTCCCATTCCTTCTCAATGTCTTTGGCAAATTTCACTTTTAAATTTGATTGGTGATGTCTTTTCAATTTTCCTCCCAGTTAGGACAAGCACCTGGAGTGGAGATGAGTTTGAGCTCATTTTTCAACACCCATTCCTTTTCAATGTCTTTGGTGAATTTCAATTTTAAATTTGATCTGTGATGTCTTTTCAAGGCCTAAGCCCGGTACCAAAAATATATGAAACAGAATTGTATAATATTTAAAAAATGTTTCAAAGGTTGTATCTCATTTTTAAAACCTTCTTACATAGATATAATTTTTAAATGAAAATTTAAATTCAATCTTATCAAAATTTGTATAAAATTAAAATATACTTCATACTTAAAAGGATTCTCATATTTTTTTTCTTCTTTAACAAACAAATTTGACGGACATGTTTGTGTTTAATGGATAAATGCATGAAATTACTATCTGCAAGTTGGTGAATCGAACAGTGTTCTTTAATTTTCTGTAAAAAGTGTACATTTTTCATTATAATAGATTCCTACAATCTTCTATGATTGACATGTACCTGAAAATCAATGTAAAAATCAATGTTGTTATTTTAAGATTCGATACTTTTATAGAAAAAGAGGAAACATTGATCAATTGCCTTCTATCGGAATAACATGGTAATCATATTTACTTTAGAGGAAATTAACAAAGGAATAGCGTCCCCAGCATGATGACAAATACATATAATAATAGCTAAAGTTATCGAAGATTAAATAGCAATGATTCCTACAGATTGACTGTTATTATTAAAGTCAAAGAATTAGTTCATGCAGATGATTTTTACTGTTGCTATTCATAATCTTTTGAAATGAGTTTTCAAAAATAAAAACAATGAAAGAATCAGACAAGTTATTCAATTCATTTTGCATAGAATATAATTCAAAATTACTAATGATGTTGATGCAAATTTATGATTGAAAAATGAATTTTCCTATTTAGAAAGTGGGAAAAAATTATACTTACTCGCATATTAAATAAGTAATGATGTTGAAAGTCTTGCCACATATATTATAGATGTGGATAATAAAAAGAACAAATGGTTATGCTTTTAAATTGATCATCCTGTATAATTTCAGTCTATATTTATAAAAGAATTTAAAACTTGAACAATAAACTATAGACATTCAACAGAAACCACACTTTTTATTTTAATTCAAATAAATATGATACACATAAAAGTTCCTTTTTTATGATACAAAATATACATGAAAATTATACATAAATTTATGTTTTATAATTTTTGCCTTGTATTTACAGTATTCTGGAAAAGAAATGTGATACCACTACCACCATTTACCAAACAAAAATCCTGCAAAAAAAATAAAGAAAAAATTGCATTATATATATATAAAGCAAAGTTGGAATAGTCAAGCATTTTTAACATTTTCTACTGGAGCTGAAAAGTGTCAAATTCATAAACAGTATTTATGAATTCTGTCTGTCTGTCTATCCAAACTCTAACATGTATAAATATACTCAGATTGTCATGTAGTATAAGTCTCGGGTAGTTATTGAGTTTTACTATGGCATGTCTTATATTGAAAGTGAAATAGCATTTATAGCTTGTTTACCAGTACACTAAAAAATTCCATTACATTATGGTCTATGGAGAGAAATCATTTGCTATATATTTTAATGATTGTTACTCATTTTTAAATGAATTGAAAGTGATATGTATTACTGAAGCTTAGAGTAGAATATGGCATTCATAATATTTAAATTCATTTACAGGGACACATAAAATAATCCTGTTACACTGTTTTCTAGGAGTAATAATTACTGGATGTGTATTTTTGGTTGTGTTATGCATTTTTCAATTTAATTTACAGCAGATTATTTGGTGTGTATAAACTTTAATACTTTTGTGCAATTTGTATATGATCTATAGAGTATCTTTCTGTTTGGACATACTTGAACTATGTTATATGATGCATTTCTTAACTTAATTAAATTTGAACATCTGTACAGTATATATGTTGCGGCCAAAACCCGGAGCCTGGCCAATACCCGAACTGGCCAAGCTTCCTGGCCAAAACCTGAAATACATGAAATGAATAACGTATTTTGGGTTTTGGCCGGCCAATTCGCGAACTGGTCGGGAAGCCTTGGCCAACATCTGAACTATGATGCATAGGTACTAATTTTTTTGTAATTAAGATAATGTAGCATTAAAATGTACAGTAAAAAAGATTCCCATTGATTCTATTGAAACAAAATATTTTTGTGTATCCAACTGAATTAACCAGAAATTGTACACAATTCCCTTTCAATGTCGAAATTAATTGATAAACCAAATACGATGACAATTACAAGTTAACCGGAAACTTTACTCAAGTTAGATCACGGAGAGGCTGATGTCTAGACTATTTGAATTCATTGACACTTTCAACTATGTTACAAAGGATTAAGCAGAGTGCTTATATCTATTTCGGGAATTGGCCATGTCGCGAATTGGCTGGCGAATACTAGAATTGGCCAGTCATTTTGTAACGTTGCTAGCCAATTCGGGAATTGGCCGGCCAGTTCTAGAATTGGCCAATTTCGGGTATTGGCTGCAACATATACACATAGAAGCCAATAGATCATATACATGGCTTTAAAGAATTGAATACTTTTCTGACTACAGACTAGAGTTGCAGGAATTAGATTTTTAAATGCATTAAGTTTTCCATTTTTTTTAAATTTTTAAATAATAACATCATTTCCCCCCTTACTTATACGGATAATTTTGTTACAGTATTCTAAATATGTTGAAAAGTACTTCATAATCTATGCAATACATTATTTTATTTATTTTTTTGTATTTCATTAGCAAAAATTGTTTAAAGAAAATTAGCAGAATATGATACAGTGAGAACCATTATAATAAAAATTTTCATTTTGATAAAGAATTAATAATATTAAATATAATAGAATGATAATAAATTTAGATTAATGTCTGTATATTTGTCTGTGTATGTCTGTCAGTTAGCAATGACTATGTAAATCTGTCATACTTAGAAGTCTACAAATTGGGTTCCAGATAAACAAAGACAGATTCTATGTACCTGAGGTTCAGATTTTGGATTTATTTTATATTGAATAAAACAATTAATGTATTTCTTTGATTTTCCAAGCTTGTTAGGAGCTTAATCATTCTTTGCATCTCTCAATTCTAAAATGAAAAGTAATTAATGGTGTCACTACCGCTGACAGAGAAATTTTTGTGACCAGAGGTCATTTTTAGTTAATATTAAGAAAAGTATTGCACCTCCCTCTTCCCCCAAATAAAAACAGGAAAATTGGTGGTATTATAGAGAAATGTTTGATTAAAACACTGATGCAGACAGCTTTTAATCAAAACTATTTAAAGATACAAAAAGCTGGTCAAAATTGTTCTTAAAAAGTTTTATTAAAGCAAAAACTATACATAGGAATTTAACCATTTTTAGATCATTTTATACATTAGAAGTTCCCAGTGTGCAGACAACATTTATTATTCTTAATTTGACTCATTTTTTGAGAATTTATTTCCATTTTAAATTTATAGCATTTATAGGGATATTTTTTACATATTTTAGAAAAGGATATTATTTTAAATTGTTGACAACTTTAAAAACTGCACAAAGAATAATATTTCTATCAAAATAAAAAATTATATATACATGAATTTTAAAAAAAAGTACCTTTCAAATTAGAATTAAATGATTATGTGTTAAAAGCAATAAAATATCAAAAATTGTGCCATAAAAACTATATTTACAAAAAACGAAAGAAAATTTTTAAATAATATATTCATTATTATGTGTTAAAAGTCGTAAATAGAAAAAATTATGTCATATTAAAAATGACCAAATAATTAAAGAATTGGAAAAGTAGTTTAAATTTAAAAATATATTTGCATGTGACATTTATTTCATATTTTAAGATAGTTTTTTCGACTATTATTGTGAATTCTAAGACAATGTAAATAATATTTCCTTTATAACAACATAAGTATTTTCGTGTAAATATTAAAAAGAGGAAGAAAATTTCAATGAAAATTACACAGGTTTAAAACAATACAACATTTAAAAATATATTTAATGAGACATTTCACATTTCTGTATGATCTTTTAAATTATTTTTCCCAATCATAAAGCAGCAAAAATAACAATTTGTGCAACAAAAATATTTTCTCGTAAATATTACAAAGAGAAATAAAACTTATAATGCATTAAAAGCAGTACATAGGAGAAATTACATCATATTTGAAATGACCAAATAACAATAATGCAAAATAGTTTAAATTTTAAATTATATTTGCCAGAAACATTTATTTCATATTTTAAAATTCATATTTATTTCATATCTTTTGAACTATAGTTGTGAATGTGAAGGCAGCATAAATAATGTTTCCTTTAGAATAAAAGTATTTTTACATGAATATTAAAAAGAGAAAAAAATCTTTGGTGAAAATTACGTCAGATTCAAAATAATACATTTCAAATGCCTTATTTAAAAGAACTTTCTTATAAGGTTGTAAAAAAAAAATTTACTGAGAGACAAAGACTTTGTTTATTTAATTCATTTTACATTAGCTTATTTTCAAATTTTTACAAAAGATGAAAACACACATTGTATCTCTTAACAGTGGCTGATTTGGCCTGAAAAATCTTTAATCAAAGGAAAATGAACGGTAACCCACTTACAGGTAGATCGCAAAATTATAATTAAATTTAATGTTAAAATTATAATTCAAAATTTTTAAAGCCAATGAAATTAGCTTACTTTAACGATCTAGGGTGTCTGAGCAGGATTTGGCGAGTATAATTCAGAGCCGGCAGAGCCCCCCTAGTCTTTTGAAAAATTAAATAATATGAAGCCAGATTATTATATGATATATATTTGATTGTACATGAATTAACTTTTGATATTGTAGAGTTTTAACTTATAGTTATTAATACACACAGAAATTGAATTTCTTGAAAACTAGTAACCAACTTAAATATTGTAACATCTCCTCTCTCTATGTTGTTTTAAATGGAAAGAAATATTTCCTTTATTTGTTAATTAAAATTGAAAATTTTCTAATAGCTGATTTATATACATTTAATTATAAGTTTGATTTTGTTTTTTACATTATTTTGGAAAAAATTCTTTTTATTTATTTTACAAATAAGTAAAAACAATATTCATAATGATACAATAGTATATCAATTAAATTTTTGCAAATTAATAATGATGTTGGATGACAATATTGCTTGAAAATAAAATGACATTTATATGTATGTGCCACTGATTATATCAAAATGCAAAAGTTATATTTGTATACAATCCATCTATTTTGTCAATGCTTTCTTTGTACATAAATCTTTTCAACTAAAATATGTTATAAGTCAGTACCATTTTAGAAATGAAGAAATATTTAAAAAAAAATTTGTACATGCTTTTAACAAGGGAAGTCTAAACTAAAATTGAGAACTGTAAGTAGAAAGAGAAAAAGCAACACTGTAAATGCATTCAGGATAAATAAATATATTTTAATATTAAAGAAACAACTCAAAAAGTTCTTGAACTGTATTTTGAATCATTTTTATGCTGAAAAAAAAGGGGGGTAGGGCATTTTTATAAAGAGTTATTTTAAATTCTTTAAAATTTAGAATAACAGAAATAATAATAATTTGATAGAAAAAAACAACACATTTTATTTTTTAAAAATCTTATTCAAATATAATATAAATATATTGTTAGTAAAAATAAACCACATATAAAATTTCCTTTGGATGATTTGAGAATTTGAGTCATTTAGAGATGGCTTTAAAATTAGAGATAAAATAGAATTTATTATTTTACTGAATATTTTTTTAGTTCAATAGATACTTTTAAACATGTTCTCATAAAACTAAAGATAATAAATAAAAATTATGAAAAAAAAAATGTATTTACTGAGCAATTATCGCTTGATATAGGTCCACATACATGGTTCCAACTCATGAGCTCAGCCATACCAGCATTCTAAATATCAAATAAATAAAAATGAAATAAATGAAACTAATGGTTTTCTAATAAAAAATTATTATTATTTGTTAAGATACCATCTCATGCATATAATGAGCACCAGAGCCCAATTACAATTAGGGCCAAATTTCACCATTTTTTTTCACCATGTTAAATACAGAACTAGTGTCATACATAAGGCAAAAATTATGTTTTAGATGGATTTTTTACCATCTAATTAAACAGGCTGTGATTATTAGAAACATATACGATATACCATTATACTTATAGATATCAAAACTTTAATTATGTTAGGAAGTGGATCTCCCAGTTCCATAGCTATAATTACAAAACTGACAATTCTGGAAGAAGATTATTTACATAGATTTAACTTACACCTTTGTGCACAGCTAATAAAAAATAAATTAAAGGTATTGATCAAATAACAAAACAGTCTTAATAAAAATCTAAATACTGAAATATGCATTTATTTCTTTTTGTTTTCTTTTAATATAAATTAACAGGTTAATTTATGCAGGATTTGTAGTTGTACAAGTCAGAGTTTCTAAATAAGTTGATAAAAATTCAAATAAATATGAAATGTATTTATACTATATATAAAAGCAAAAATCTGAACATGAGTAGTGCTAATGTTATATTGATGGCCACAACACCTGATCAAAAAATTTTGCTTTGGCAAAATGTTCTTACTAGTGCAATTTGTTTGAAAACTAAATCATATAAATTTTGTATGTTTTTAAATATAATTTTTACTTCTAGTTTGCCCCAAAAACAATAGGGATAAAAATGTAATGCTTAGAGAAATATCTTTTTTTTTTTTTTTTTTTTTTTTTTTGGGGGGGGGGGGGGTACTTACCAAAAGTTCAGTAGTAATAAATTCATATCTACATAAGTACAATGATATGTAAAAAGCAAATTTATTTTTTCAAATCTCAGAGCTGATATGTGTTTGAATAATTCCCATTTTTAAGCAATTAAAGATTATTTAAAATTAAAAAGAGAGAGTTAATCATGATATAAATTAGCGTTTCTGAACATTGCTATAAACATGATTAAATCAGTATTTCAGAAAAATTCAACAATAATATTAACTATTTAATTATTTCTATAATAAAATTTCAAAGAATTTATGAAAAAAAAAACGAATTTTTCATTTTCTTTTGCTAAGCAAATATAAATCCTATTGTAAATCTTCATTTTCACTCTTACACACATAGAATATTTAAAATTATATTTTTATAATTATTTATTATACTTTAAAAAAAAGATAGCATTAAATATATATATATATATATATATATATATATATATATATATATATATATATATATTTCTTTTTAATACATAATATTTTTATGCTAAGTTTGAACATTAGGGTTGATTAAATGAATGTTTATTTATAATTATTTATATATTGACTCAAAAGTACTGTTAAGGAATATTGGAAGAGCTGTAAATTTTTGTTTTTACAAATTTAAATTGCATATCATCTATGTTTTTCTAAACAATCACATTTTATTTGGAAGTTTTTTCCCTTACTTTGATAACATGGCAGCTTAATATGAGAAATTGTAAATTGAAGGGGGGGGGGGGAAGAAGAAAATTACTATCAAAAGAAACAAGAACTGAAAGTCTCTTGTCTATTATTTATACCAACTACATAATTGCTGTAAAAAATATCAATAAGTTGTATTGTAGGTTCAATAATTAATTTAAAACAATTTAAATAATTAATAATAATTTAAGGAAATTTAGTTACATTTATTTATTTATTTTAAGTAGTTTATTTCAGAATTCCTGATAAAATGAAAATATCTACTTACCTTCACCTCTTCGGAAGAATCTGTTGTTTCAGATTCGTCTACATTTAAGATAAATTCTAAACTCAGGCATTTGCAGTTGATTAAATCATGAGTGATACATCTAGTGTTTTCATGAAATGTAAATAAATCCTAAAAAGAAAAAATCATCCGAACTCTAAAGATTTCTTGAAATATTTTTGTAATAAATCTTATACTATAATATGAGCAAAAATTATATGTGCATGTAAATTTAATCTTAAAAATGGCTCTAATGATTGATAAAAATTTGCATGTTACAATTTTTGGGCATGAGAAGACCATTGGGCTAGGTCATACATTTGAGAAAATATAATTAGTGGGTCATAATGGGTCAGGATCAAGCTAATTAATTAGAACTAAAAAACAGCTCAATTGATTTGAACTAAATTTTGTATCCAACCATATTTTTGGCACAAGAGAACTATTGAGCTAAATCATATGTTCGAGAAATTTCAATTAATTTAACATTAAGGGTAAAACCAATTTTATCTAAAAAACAACTCTAACAATTTTGACTAAATTTTGTATTATACTGTTCTGGATTACAAAAAGACCATTGGGCTAAGTCATATGCTAAAGAAAATTCAATTAATGGGTCAATTTTGGGTCACAATGATTTTTTTCTGGAAAATGACTGTAAAGATTTTGATTAAATTTTGTATTCTATCATTTTCAGCACAAGAATAATACTGGGCTAGATCACTTGTTCAAGACAGTTTGATTAATGGGTCATTTTGTGTCACAATGAGTTAGGCTCAAGCTAATTCTATCTAAAAAATGTGCTCAAATGATTTTGACAAAATTTCATATTGTAATGTTCCCGGACACAAGAAGATAATTTTGCTAGGTCACAAAAGGTGTTTGAGAAATTCTGATTAGGGGTCATTTTTGGGTCAAGCTAATTTTCTAGATAATGACTAGAACAGTTTTGATTAAATTTAGTATTCTATCATTTTCGGGATAAAGAAGATCATTGTGTTATGTAAAATGTATGAAAAAATTTGATTAGTGAGTCATTTTGGGCCACTATGGGTTCGGATCAAGCTAATTATATCTAAAAAATGGCTAAAACTTTTTGGGCAAGAATTGGTATTATACCATTTTCAGGCATGAAATGATCATTAGACTAGATCATATGTTCAAGAGATTTCGATTACTGGGTCATTTTGGGGTCTCTACAGGTCAAGCTAATTTTATCAGAAAAACGGCTCTAATTTTTGACTGAGTTTTCTATTCTACAATTTTTGGTTTTGAGAAGATCATTGAGATAGGTCATATCTTTGACAAATTTTGATTTATGGGTCATTTTTGGTCACTGTTGGTCAAGCTAAATTTTATTTTAAAAACAACTCTATTAATTGTATTTAAATTTTGTGTTTTACGTTTTCAGATTCAAGAAGACCATTGAGCTAAGTTGCATGTTCAAGAGCACTTTGGGTCACAATTGGTCAGAATCAAATTAACTCTATTTAAAAAACATCTTCACTGATTTTGACAAAATTTTGTATTATAATATTTCAGTACATGAGATCATTGGGGTAGGATACATGTTTGAAGACTCTCAATTAATGGGTCATTTTTAATGGTCTACAGGTCCAGGTCAAAATAATTACATCTAAAAAACAGCTCAAACGATATTGAGAAAATTTTATACTATGAACAAAATATATAATATGAGCTTTAAAATGTTCAGATTTACTTAAAAAGCGATTAAAATAATCAAATTACAGATGTTAATAGTTAATTTTTCTTTTTTTTAAATGTTTAGTATTTTTAAGCCTTAACAGGGTTCATACAGAGTTGGGAAGGAAAAATCCAAGGAGTACATAAAAAATCCAAGGAGTCCAAAAAATT
The DNA here is from genome assembly GCA_964019185.1 of Maratus speculifer. NCBI lineage: Eukaryota > Metazoa > Arthropoda > Arachnida > Araneae > Salticidae > Maratus > Maratus speculifer. The sequence goes on from OZ025298.1 coordinate 254,037,181, forward strand.
TTAAGGACTTGCCACTTTTGATGTTATTTATATGGCATGCACTTGCACAGCCTCGATTCCGCGAGTTACACCCTGCAAGAGGAGGGGGTATCTGCAATCTGCAGACTAAATCGGCGCTTTCCCATGATCTTCAGATGAAATAAGCAATTTATCTGCGATATTTTAGCAAAATCAGCAATTTATTACAATCTTTTGTCGAAATCGGCGGTTTTTCTGCGATCTTTTGACTAAATCGGTGTTTTCCCGTGTCCTTTTTTTTTTTTTTTTTTTTTTTAATTTATGAAATTGACTTTTTTTGACGATTTTTAGACAAAATTTGCATTTTTAAACGAAACTTTTCTCGAAAACGATGTTTTACGAAATTTGTTTTACGATCTTTTGACGAAATCGGCGTTTTTCTGTGATTTTTTGATGAAATTGGTGGTCTTTTCAATGATCTTTTGACATAATATTTATAAGCGATCTTTTACTGAAAATGGCATTTTTTCCCACGATCTTTTACTGAAATCGGTGTTATATATGCAATCTTTAGACAAAATCGACATTTTCCCGTGGTATTCAGACGAAATTAGCGTTTTATCTGTGATATTTGGTAAAATGGCCGTTTAACAGTGATCCGCACAGGAAATTTGCGTTTTTCAGCGATCTTTTGACAAAGTTTGTTGACAAAAACATTGACAAAATCGTAGTTTTTCCACAAAATATTGACGAAATGTGTGCTTTTTGGGTGATCCGTTCACGAAATTTGCATTTCTCCCCGCACAAAACCGTACAAGTTGGCAACTATGCAGAACTGATAACCCAGTTTCAAATTTTTGGAAAAGGATTCCTTAAATTTTCGAAAATTTCTAACGAGAATCACCCTGAATCCACCGTTATCAGCAAAATTGAGGATGATGAATAGTATTATGAAGAAGAAGAAGAAATCAAAGTTGTATATGTAGCTATAAAGAAATTAAACAGTGTAATCATTTTTTGAAATTAGAAGCTTAGTGGTGTCTGGATTATTCTTTTCCCTTTTCATTCCCTTATGGCAGTGAAAAGTAAATCACTTTGGTGACTATTAGTATGATCCCAACCAATCACTGCTGTGCTTCTGATGAATGACGTGCATAAAGGGTTTACCATGCATTTTACAATCACGATTTTTTTATTTTATTTTATTTTATTTTATTTATTTATTTATTTTTTTTTTTTTTTGGGGGGGGGGGAGCAATGCGCATGCAAAACCGCAATACAATTTAAGAAGTTTCTAAGGAGTATTTTGTTTATCCAAGTAGTTCTAAGTACTACTTGGGAACATTTTAATTTCTAAGTAGTTTCTAAGGAGTCTGTACAAACCCTGCTTAATCAGGCTTTTCCTCTGGGAATATTTTGTTTATTTATACAAATACATGATTTAGTTTTGAAAATGAGCGAGCCAATAATTATTACAGTTGAAAGTAGTAATAGTAGTTTTTTTGGATTAAACTTTATGAGAGAAATTATATATTAATTGCAGTCCATTTACTTTATTATTACACTGTGTTCATAAGTCACTTTTCATTTTTAATTGCGTGTCTTGAAGATTGAATTAGTAATGTCTGAGATGAAAAATGATAAAAAAATATTTACTGTTGTACCATAAATTTTAATATGTCATTTTTCTCAAACTGTCAGGATTTATTTTCAGGATGTTAAACCATAAACTCAGTATATTATAGGATAGGGCATCGTTACATACTTGATTGCTCTACTTTAACTGTAATAATTATGGCTCTTTCATTTTGTGTTATGGTGTTTTTTTTTTTATATACTTTCATTTAGAAAAAAGTCATTAAAGCTTAAAATCTGTAAAATTGTTCTCCCCACCACTAAAAATAAAGTCTCCTTCACTTTCTTTGGGTGTGCTGTAATGTCAGTAAAAACTAATATGGGACAAACAAGAATGAGTAATTTGCAGTAAACCAGAAAACTAAATTACACTACTTATCTTAAACCGAAAGAAAAAAAAAATCAACACCTTTTTCATTACATTTTTACTATTTCAAATGGGGGGCTTTAACTCCATCAGCCCCTTTCTCCATGTTGGGTATACTGTGGTGTAACTTTGCACTGATACAGAAGTAACCAGAATGATTAATTCATTACATAGCAGGAAACAAAGTTACAAATTTATCTTAAATAAAAAGAAAAAACTCAACATTTTTTTCATTTCATTTTTGACTATTATGGGTAGGGGTGTAACCCTATTCCCCCTTCTACCCTTGAACTCCCCTTTCACTTCTTTAAGTATAATGTGGTATGAATATGCACTAATATTGAACTAAAGAGAAGAGATCAGCTAGTCTGTTGAATGATAAGTTAGAAAATACAAATTTATCTCAAACAGAAAGAAAAAAAAAATGCACAATTGTTTCATTTGATTTTTGACTCTTTTGGAGGAGGGGACTGCAATCCTATCAGCCCACTCACCTTCTTTCACCCCCCCCCCCCTATGCTGTGATATCAATGGGGACTTAACATGGGACTAACAAGAGTGGTTATTTTGCTATACAACAAAAGGAAAAATTGTAGATTTATTTAAAAAAACAGGATTGGAAATAAGGAAAACAAAATTAGAAATTTATCTCAAACAAAAAGAAAAAATAAGCACTTTTTTCATTTCATGTTTGAATTATTTTGGGAGGAGACTGCAACTCCATTAGCTCCCTTCCACTTTTTGAGACATAATGTAGTGTCATTGTGTACTAATATGGAACTACAGCGAAGGAAGTAACTAATATGACTACAACGTCATTTAATTTTTGAGAATCTTGGGAGAGAAACCCCATTAGCCTTTTTCACCTCTTTAGGTATTATGTGGTGTCACTGCGCACTAATATGGAACTAAAGAGAGAAGATCGGCTAGTCTGTTGAATAATAGGGGAAATAGACATTTATTTCAAAGAAAAAGAAAAAAAAAAGCATTTTTTTCAATTCATTTTCGGTTATTTTTATAGGGAGCTGGAATCTCATTAGCTGGCTTCCAATTTTAAGGTATAATGTGGTGTCATCGTTCACTAATGTCGAAATAAAGCGAAGGGAGCGGCTAGTCTATTGAATGATAAGCAGGAAAATGTAAATTTATCTCAAACAGAAAGAAAAAAAATCAGCTCTATTTTTTCAACTATTTTGGGATGAGGTGGCTGTAATTTCATCAGCTTCGTCTTCATCTTTGAGCATGTTGTTTATCAATGTGGACTAATATGAGGTTAATGGGAAAGTCTATTTTGCTGTATGACAAAAAAAAAAAAAAAAAAAAAAAAAAAAAAAATGCAGATTTATTTAAAAAAATTAAGGAAAAAACGCTTTTTTCATTTAATTTTTGAATATTTTGAAAGGAGGAGAAGGGTGAATCCATCAGCCCATTTCTTTTCTTAGGCATCAATGTGGACTAATATGAGACTAATGAGAATGACTCATCTGTTGTATGCTAAACAAAAAATAAATAATAATAAATTTTCCAAAGAATAAAGAGAAAGAATCAGCAATTTTTTCATATCACTTAATTTTGGGTTCTAGCCCCCCCCCCCCCTTCCCGGGTAAGCCCATGCCACTGGTGGCTATTTTTTAATTCTATCAGGCACCAGGCACCATTAACAAAAAATTTCCACATACACTTTGACAACATCTGCAAAGAAAATATAGTACAAATTTTATTTTCTTAAATAGTGGTGCTGTTAGAATATAAAAATAATCGCCTGTGGCAGTTCTGTATAAGAAGCAGCTACTAAGGAGTTACCTTATATTTTGAATAATCAACTGTTTTGAGAATTCTGCACATATTGATCTTGCCTCAGAATATTATTTAAAACTTTAATGCACCTAAGAATTATATAATTTTTTATGCAAAATATATCAAACAATGATGGCAATTATATTAACAAACAAACTTACCATCAATTCTTCTCTTGAAAATCTCAATTTTCCCGATGAACTTGAGTCAAGAACAGAACCACTTAAACACTGTTTAGATAACTGTCTTTGGTAAATCTTTTCTTCGATGGTTCCCTATAAGAAAATTATAACAGTTAAAAATACAAGGTGTATCTAAACTCTTGGGCAAAACTTTAAGGGGTGATAGTACACATCAAGACAAACAATATTAAATAGGAAACTGAGGTTCCCAAACATCTTCTGAAAGAGATATGCGGCATTAAAGTTTAGGATTAAAATTTCGAATAAACATAAAAAACGGAAAACTTGGTCGATTAATTTGCGATTTTCACTAAAACTATTCTTTATGTCAGTATTTTCATGAAAATAAATTATAAAGGTAAATTTAAAAAAATGTCGATAGAGGGCGCTTTAGACTTTGGATTAACGAACAACTATTTTTTGCCGTTATTTTTTGCATCTCATTAAATGTTTTCCGAAACTTAGACTTAAATTATGAGCTCAAAATCTGAGTAGTTGGGCATAATTAAGCAGCTCAAACTGAACTGTGTTCAGAGGATCAAATTTCAAATGATTATAAAAAACGGAAAAATTGGTCGATTCGTTTGCAGTTTTCACTAAAACTACTCTTTAAATCAGCATTTTCTTACACGATAAATTTAAAAATAAATTTCAAAAATGACGATAGAGGGTGCTTTAGACTTTGGAATAACGAACAACTATTTTTTATGGTTATTTTTTGCATCTCATTAATTTTTTTTAGAAGCTTAGACATAAACTTAAATTTTGAGCTCAAAATCGGAATCGTTGGGAAGGGTTAAGTAGTGCAAACTGAACTGTGTTCAGGAGGGGGGCTACAAATTTAAAATGATTATAAAAAAGCTCAAAATTTAAGTCTAAGCTTTTGCAAGCATTTGATGAGATTAAAAAAATAATGGTTAAAAATAGTTGTATGTTACTCTAAAGTCTAAGGTGCCCTCTATCGACATTTTTTGAAATTTATCTTTAAAATTTATTTTCAAAAAAATACTGATTTAAATACTGATTAGCAAAAACGACAAATGAATTGACAAATTTTTCCGTTTTTTAGAATCGTTTCAAATTTGTAGCTCTTCTTCCCCCCCCCTCCCCTCTGAACACATTTCAGTTGGCGCTACTTAACCATTCTAGACTATTCTGATTTTCAACACAAAATTTAAGTATAAGTTTTTGCAAACATTTAATGAGGTTGAAAAAATAACGGTTAAAAATAGTTGTATGTTACTCCAAAGTCTAAGGCGCCTTCTATCGGCATTTTTTGAAATTTATCTTTTAAATTTATTTTCAAGAAAATACTGATTTAAAGAATAGTTTTAGCGAAAACCGTAGATGAATCAACCAAATTTTCCGGTTTTTTATTAATCATTTGAAATTTGAACCTTTTAACACAGTTCAATTTGCGATACTTAACCATTCCTAACTCTTCAGATTTTGAGCTCAAAATTTAAGTTTAAATCTAAGTTTCCAAAAACTTTTAATGAAAATAAAAAAATAACAGCAAAAAATAGTTGTTCGTTACTCCAAAGTCTAAAGCGTCCTCAATTGGCATTTTTTGACATTTATCTTTATAATTTATTTTCAAGAAAATACTGACATAAAGAATAGTTTTAGTGAAAACCGCAAATCAATCGACCAATTTTTCCGTTTTTTATGTTTATTTGAAATTTTGGACCCTAAACTTTAAAGGTGCTTATCTCCTTCAGAAAATGTTTGGAACCCTTAATTTCCTATTTAATATTGTTTGTCTTGATGTGTACTATCACCCCTTAAAGTATTGCCCAAGAGTTTAGATACACCCTGTATAATTGCCACAAAAACATTAATCAGCATTTAAATATGCACATATAAATTTTAAAATTAACAAAATATACATGAAAAAATATAAAAAAACATTACATCAGACAAAATAGATGTGAAAAAGTACAAACAACATTGCATCACATTCTGCATCCAATGTTTGTTACAGAAAGGGGAAAAAAAGTGTAAAAATATTGTGCGCTGTTGTAAATAATGTATGTATCACTTCATGTTTTTAAACTGTTAAAATTTTTGTAAAATTGGTAAAACCTGTTAAAAACATAGGTTTATTTATTTTATTTTATTTGGGGGGAGGGGGGGGGAGGGCAAGGACTGCTATGTCTACTGTAGTAAACATTAACAATAAACATAATGGCAATAGGGAGAGGAAAAAAAATGTGTTTTAATAATTACTGTTTGGAGTAATATTTTATTAAGTGACTTTTAGTTCAGATTTTTGCAGTAGACTATTGAAGCACAAACTAAGCAAGAAAGTATAGACCAAGACAAGACAATCATGGAGTATGACTATCACCCTAGAAATATCACAAAGCTTTTTAAAAAACGAAATAAATATTTAATATTGTTATTCTAGTTTAATGACATAAGTTTTTTCAATAGAATTTCGTCATGTGTTAACATGGTAACTTTAAATAGCATGTTAAAATAAATATGGGACTAAAGATAATTGTCTTCTCTGACAGATTTTTTTTGATCAAAACATATTAGAGGATTTAAATTTTAACACAAATTAATGTTGGACATATAGAAAAATTTTATAATTCCTACCACTATTTCAAAAAATTCATGATATATTTCTGTAGACTTATATATGAGATATTACTATACTGAGATATTACTAAAGAAATTTATCATGAAAATTATTAAAAAAAGATACTGATTGGAACAATAAAGTTTTTCCTATGCATTGCAAAACCCTGTATGTTGTATGAAATCAGTTATATTAAAATATTTTCCATATTCTAAAGATGACTAAAGGGCACATGTATTTTACTTTAAATGTAAATTTGTTGAAGTACAATTGTTTAACGAATATAAACAACTCAATAACAAATGTGACTTACAGTTGTTAAAAGTCTATAAACATAAACATCATGTTTTTGACCATCCCTCCAAATGCGAGCCATTGCTTGCAAGTCATTTGCAGGGTTCCAGTCAATGTCATATAATATGATGCGAGATGCTCCAATTAAATTAAAACCAACACCACCTGCTTTGGAACTCAAAAGAAAAACATCTAAAAAAGTAAATTAGTTATGCTAAGTAAAATAATAATAATACAAAAGGATAAATTAATATATATATATATATATTACAAAATTTGATTAGACTTCACAACCATAGCCAAGGGGTTCTTTGAACCCATTTCACTTTTTTCTTTTTTTTAACCATTGAAAAATGGTTGTTGTTTTTGGTGGAGGATTGACAAAATGACGTGGTCACTTTTGAATTTAAATTAAATTCTTTACTTTTAGAAGAATTTTTATTTGAATTTAAATTAAATTCTTTACTTTTAGAAGAATTTTTATTTGAATAGGAAATTAAAATGTTTAAAATCATTGTAATAAAGGTAATTGTAACAAATTTATTGAAACAATTTATTTCAATTGTAACAAATTTAAAAATGGGTAGACGGAAATTAACAGATACGGAAAAAGCCGAAGCCAAAGAAATGAATGACCGTGAATGTCGCATTCAATGACATTAAACACAATACGCGTACTTAAACAATCATAAAGTGATTTTTATTTCGACTTTTTATTAATGTTTTACTAATTTATTTGTTCTTTTGTTATTTAAAATAAAAATTTAGTCAACATGTATAAGTTGCTTATTAGTTTGGGGATTCGTATCCTTTGGCAAAATTGGTCGATGGGATAACTAAGTAGTACTGTATTTGGTTTGGTGCAAAAACGTCTTTCAATGCAGAAAACGAGAAAATCAAAAGATTATCGAGCCACTGAAAATCAATTACGTGCTGAAAGGCGATCACAAAAAAGGAAGCAATTTAATGCCGAACCGATTAGTTGTAAAACATCATGTCTCGAGGGTAACCAGTCCACTAGCCATGGCGTTTTACAATCGGTCGGTTCTAACCAGGAAAATTTGAGTGCCAATAGTGATTCTAACAAGCTGGAAAATGTTATAGCTATTACTCTTGATTTTCCACCACCTAAAGAGAAAACTAAAAAGAAATTGGCTTGGGAAAAACTGGAAAAACACTTTTTTGATTCAATGTCTAATGGACCCATTCACAGATGCATGTGCTGCGATCAACTTTGGTTTAAAACCTCCATCAGCAAAATTCTGCTCTGTAAAATCAAACAGTATATGCCAAAGTCTTACAAGTATAACAGTATATGCCACAGCTGTATTTTAATAATGATTACTTTTGCACCAATAATGTTACATAGTTTGAAATGCTTCTTTCGTCACCAACTTTTATGCTTGGCGACAATGGAGTGATGTAACTTAAACGAACCGTACCTGAATAGCAGCAAGTCATTTATAGCAGTGGCATGGAAAGTACACAATAAAACAACTGGTACTTACAGGAACAAAGTTGGAACTGGTGTTATAAAATAATACACAAAAAAACTTCTTCAAACAACATAAAATACATAAAAAAACCGCAAGGCCTTTCGATAAAACTTAGCTATCTTCATTAGGCGAAAAGACGTGCGTCTACAATGAATGTAGTCGTGCCACTACATTCATTGTAGACGCACTTCTTTTCGCCTGATGAAGATAGACTAAGTTCTATCGGAAGGCCTCACGGTTTTTTTATGTATTTTATGGTTTTGTGTTCAACTGGTACTTAGCTTAAAATGATAGATGAATGTTTTGAGTGAAACATTTTTCAAATGGTTGGTGTAATTTCTTAAATTACAATTTTTTTTTTCTTCTTGAGTTATGGTATTTTTTTATTTTTTTTTTCACTAAGGAAGAAGATTGAGGCAAGAAGATTAAAGCTTTGTTTTCCATGAGATTTGTGCATTAAAATGTTATTTGTAGCTTTTAATCTATGTATTGACAACAGAATATATCTTCCTTTAGAATTTTAGATTAAAAAAAAAAAAAAAAAAAAAAAAAAAAATGTAAATTCAGAAATTACTGCATTCCTACCGAAAGTTTGATTATTTTACCTGAAATTAAATTATTTATTCAAATTAAATCTTTTTAACTTATAGAAACAAATTCATGTAAGTCACAAAATCACGTTAGAAAGTATTTAGTCCAAAACTTTGGAAAAAAAAAAAAAATCCATCATGATCTTATTAGAAAAATCCCTAAAATTTTAATTTTAGATAGAGCAACAAATAGTTTTTGTAACTCAAAAAAAAAAAAAAAAAAAAAAATAAAATCACAGCAGTGGATAAAATTTATCATGAATATTTTTTGAAAGTAATATATTGTATATTTGTTATTTTTTTAAAATGACATTTCCTATATAAATGACAATTTGCACATTTAATTTTAAGACTAAAAATTCTCATCAATATAGAGAAGGAGGAAGAGGGAAAGGATAATATTATGTTTTCAATTTTTTGCCAGCCAAAGAATAAAATGTTTTAAATTTTTCTTAATTTATTAAATGCTATTTAAAACTAATGCATTATGTATTAAGTCAAATGAATATACTTGCTCCCCTCCCCCCCTCCGCAAAAAAATATGCTACAAAAATTAATACAAAATTAATCATGTTAGAGTTTTTATTGATTTCTATTTAACATGAAGGTTGATAATATGATTTCTATCATAATTTAATGTCTGCAAATGATTTATTTGTAAAAATAATATACCTTTTTTTTTTCTTTGAGGGGAAAGTGGTAAAATTATATACTTTAAATACAAAGATAATATTAATAATCCTATAGATTTAAGATAAAGAATTTAAATTTGAATTCAATATTTGGGGAACCAACTCCAAATGTAAATTGAAAGTTAATTGGATTAAGTGGAGAAAAACATAAATATAAGTAAACATATAAAATAGAAGAATGGATTTTTAGAGATTTTAATCAATTCCACTAATTATTATAAAAAGATGCAAATTAATAAAATACATTAAATTAATTAAATAAATTATTCAGAATATCAAAATTCAAAATAAATTATTCAGAAATAAGATTTAAAAATATATATATATTACTGAATTTTGTGTATGAATAATTAAATACATCAACTATTCCTTGTCTGGATGTAGTATTAGTAGAACCATCAAGTCTTAAAAATTCATACTGTTTCAGCTTGCAGAAATTTTCCAAAATGTCAAGCATCTGCAGAAAAAAACATACATGAACTTGACATTCTATAAAATTACAATAAGTAATGAATGATGCTGCAGGTATGCCATAGAACACCAACCATGAGAAAATAGTAATAATAAAAAAGTAGAGGAATACTTATTTTGCTGGGTCTTCTGAGGTACATGATTTCTTTTTGGAAGAAATAAATTTGGTAACTAATTTTAATAAATATATATTTTGTAATGCAAAGGACTACTGAATTTTCATGTTGACCAAACTAGATAGAAAAATTTCAAAGAAGCATTTTGTTCAGCTTATACTTCTTTACAACATCTACAGTATACATAAAATACAGTGTTTTCAAATACTAATTCATTAATTAAATTTAATTAATTTTCATTTTATATGGGAAAAGAAACTACAACAGAGTTTCCCCCAGAGTGTTTCAGGGGGGCGCTCCGCCCCTCCTGCCCTTTAATTTAAAAAATAGCGCCCTTCTAGCCCCTCATCCAAAAACTAGCACCCCTCTTGTCATTCATTAAAAAAATAGCACCCTTCTGCCCCACATTTGAAAAAAGCAGCTCTCTAGCGATGATCTGAACGCGCTATAGCACGTAAATTATGCAAAAAATTGGCGACGGAACGAAAAAAATAGCTTCATACGCGTCTCGTGAGACGGGTAATTTCATAAAAAAATCGATAAAAAAAGGCAAGTTTCGTTAAAAATCGCAAAATGACTACTAATTTCCAGCAAGATTCGCAAAAAAAATGGCTAATTTCATCACAAAATGGCAGATTTCCTCAAAAGATCGTGGAAAAATGACAAATTTCTTCCAAAAACCGCGATAAAACGGAAAATTTTGTCAAATGATTCGCAAAAAAATGGCAGCTTTCGTCAAAAAATAGCGATAAAACGTCAGATTTCATCAAAAGATTTGTGGGAAAACAAAAACAGCAAATTTCATCCAAAAATCGCAATAAAACGGAAAATTCTGTGAAAAGTTCCGTTTTTCCGCGATATTTTCACGAGATTTGTCGTTTTTTTTTTGCGATTTTTTAGCAAAATATGCCTTTTTTTGCGATCTTTTAACTAAAATTGCTGTTTTTGCGAACTTTTAGTAACATTTGCCGTTTTTTCACAATTTTTTCACGAAATTTGCCATTTATTCGTGATTTTTAACAAAATTTACCCTTTTTTCAATTTTTTGATGAAATTTCTGTCTTTTCACGACTTTTTGAACCGCTTGATTCTAGATCCAACTCTACAAAAGTGCCCTAAAAAATGTAAAAAGTGCCTTTTTCAGAACAGTAGCGCCCTGCCCTTTTTTAAACCTGGGGGAAACTCTGCTACAAAACAAGTTCCTTGGAATAATGAAGCATTACAAGAGATGGATAGAATGAGAAATTATAGACCACCTTCAGCTTCATAAATAAAAGGCGAAAAAGGAAAAAAAAATGAAAGCAAATAAATAACAACAAATAAAAATAATAGTCAAACAGCATATATAGAAAGAAAAATGGAAAATTGTAAGGAAATTCACTTTCTATTTTGCCACTTAATATTGTTATGATTCTGTCATACATATATGCATATTTATATTAATTGTAATTAATTATAATTACTTTTTTTGTAGTTTAACTAAGTAGAAATTGATTTAATTTTTATATTTATACATATTACTTGTTCTTGTTGAAGTCGAATAATTATTCTTCATATTTTTTAATTAAAAAATAACAAAAAAAAATTATTAATTTATTTTTTATTCTTATGTAAAATAATGACTAATATTAATGGGATAAGTAGTCTTTTTGAGCATAAAAAGTAAATAAATTTGTTAAGCTTAAATAATTTAAATGGGGCTGACGATTGGACATCATATTTTGCTTATATGTTCAGAAATCGACAACCAGGTTCACTACAGGATAAATGCCCATTTTAGGGGATATTTTAAGGATCCAGTGAAAAAAATTATACTTTCATCCATTAAAAAGTATAAAATCTCAAACATTCTGTGGGAAAGGGGTGGGATTCCAATCTTCTGCAGGGAATGCCCGCTCCTTCCCCATCTCCCTTGCCACCTGTGAATTCAACATTAGTATAAATATATATATTTTTTTAATTTAAAATTTGAAAGAAAATCAATTATTTGGTCATGGCAGTGTATTACTTTAGTATATTCTGAAGTATATTTTGAAGAATATACTAAAGTATATTCTTATACACTAAATGAAGAATATACTAAAGTATATTCTGGAGAATTTACTAAAGTATATTGTATATTCTGAAGAATAGAATAAAATACAAATATCATTAACTAATATAATTAAAGTGATAGCATTCACAAAAATTCACACACACAAAAAAGAAAAATTGGTAAAAATTAAAAATCATGGAGAACAAAATATATTATTCTGGGCTGATAAATTAAAACAAGATATCTGTTGTGAATTTTGGAAAATATCCATAAAACATGAAAAGAACTAAAAATCTCATTAAAAAAATTTGCAATTTTTTTAAATGTAGAAATTTGAATTAAATTTTATTGAAAAGAGAAAAAAAATTACTATACTGAGCTAAACGTTTGAAATTAGATTCTTTTTATTAAAATGGGATAATCACTACAAAACACGAAAAAATGCTGGAAATCACATACATTTTTAAATTTTAATAGATTATTCTAATTTAATTTAAAATATATCTTGATGGAAAAAATATGAGTCTATTACTTAATCTTTTGTATTTGTTATTTATTTTACAAATAAGTGTAGCAGAATGTGATTGCTTAGGAAAATACACAACTTCTTTTTCCTTTTCTTGGCTTTAAAAACAAATTATTTGATGGTTAAATCAAGTTATTTTTATTTTAAGTGTTTTATCTTTTTCTTAAAAGACACATGGAAAAAGGATATTGAAAAGAACTGATTACAATAATTACAACCGCATTCATTTCAAGTCACATACATATCATATTCCCTTGCATTAGCCAGCATACCGGAAAAAAAGCAACATACACCAGAGGCCAGAAAATATGGGGTTTTGCTACTGGAGGATGAGCGGATGATTTATTTTGGTTTTTCCAACAATATTTTTCATTTTAAGGAAAAAAAAAAAACATGCATACTTTTCCCTCTCTCTCTCCCTTTATATATATATATATATATATATATATATATTTAAGTGATTATTAGACTTTATTTATCTAATTATTATGCAAAATTTTCAAGTATGACATTTCTATTCCAGGATGATGAGATGTTAATTAAATAATCATATAAAATTATTTTTTTGGCATAGGGTATGCACATACTTTTCTCGTCTTATATATTTAAATAATTATTATATTTTTCTTATTTTATATATAATAAGAATATTTCTGTTCATATAATAACTTATGAGATAAGATATTTCGACTATATAAATATTGGATGGGTGTTAAGGAGAGAGATTTGTGTAAAATGGTATGAGACCTATGAAACACATTTTTATTTTCTTGAATATGTAAAAAAGATAAACTAAATAAATAGAAAAGTAGGGAAAACTCTGTATTGCACTAATCCTCCCCAATAAAAATCGCTTCTAATGAATACAGATAATGAATTACATTCCTTTCCATTTTCCAAATTCCTAGCTTTTCCTGGCATGCCAGAAAAGACCAGGGACTAATATTTAAAAATCATGACTCCCTTGAATTTTGTGTTATACTGGCTAATTCAAGGGGGGGGGGGGGGAGATATGGCAAAATAAATATAATCAAATGTTCTACAAGAGAGAAATCTATTAATAAGTATCTAAAAGCATACCTTTGTGAAAGCTGATACTATAACAATTTTTTCTTTTGATTGTTTGCGAGAAAATAAAGATTCAAGCATATCTTCTAATACTTGCATTTTACCAGAATCTTTCGAAGAAGCATGATATTTTGGAGGAAAAGCTGAATGTATGCTGGACGCTGCATTCTAAAAAATGCAAAAACAAATACACAGATATAATTAAGATTTTCAACAAATAAAATAAATTTAAAATAATCAACATATTACATATCATTATCACAAGCAATGTTCTTGCTGCCTTTTGATGAACATTAGGGATTTGGTGAATGAGAAATAAAAAAAAAACAATAGCCAAATGAACAGAAGTGTTAACAAAATAGATTCAGTGATAACACTGATCTTACTATCTTTTTTCAAAATGTTTTAAAATAACCTAATTTTTTGCAATTGCTTATAAAACAGAAAATGAACAATCTGCTACAGAAACTTTAAAAAAATAATTCATTCTTAAATATACACAAATGTTTTAGATATTCTTTTAGCAGTTTAAATAAAAATTAAAAATAGCTATCTTTGATTTATCATTAAAAAAATATTAAAAATTGCTATGCGATTTCGATTCTTAACCACTAGGAGAAAATTAACCAGCCAATGATACTTTGCATAGAGCTAATACATGGTAAATGACTAAGTTCAACATAGCATTCCAGCAAACCTTTTCTCTATTTGGCACTTGATGCGAGTAATTTTATTTGTGTTGTTACTGGCACAAAGCCAGCACGTAGATACTGATTAACTCACAACAGAGAAATATTTATTGCATAGTCCTGTCTGTGACTTTGACTGTTGATAAATTGAATTGGCGTTGCATTAGTATCTCTATAAATAGAGCAATGTAAATGGCACAATGCAACTGAATATGTAAATTGGCATTAATCGTTCAGCCATGCTGATAAGATCTTCGACTGTATTTGTACATATACAGAGACAGAGCAGAAATTGAACACTTGCAATTTGGTAAGTCTGATTTATCTTTTATTCGCCAAATGGAGCAGTTTGTGGTGATTTAGCGCAATGGCAGACGGCAACGAGAATACTGATCATAGGTGTTATTTAGGGAGGGCAGAGTATTCTGCAATGCACTCTCTGAGTTTTCTACTTTTAAAATCATTATCTGTTTTCCTATTTTCTTAGTATTAGTTGAATGTGCCCATGTGTTTTTACTAACATATTATTTCCAATGTGTAAATATTTCTTTGAAAATATGCATAAAACTGAATGCAAGAAAATATTAGTTCATTTCAAATGGAGAGAAAAACTGGATTTAAAGTCTTACAGATAAACTTTGTCCCTTCTAAGAAAAATTTGAATAAAGACTGAGTAGTATGATATTTATTGACATTTCTCATATTCATAATAAATAAAGGAAAAAGTATGAATCCACTTAAGGACCCTATTGTGACAAATAAATACTCACGTATCTTGTATTTAAACAACTAAAAATATTGAATTATATTCTTTAACATATTACAAATATTCAGATTCTATTTTAGCATTTCATGTAATTTTATACACGTAATTTTTATCCCATATATTTATAATTTATATAAGACATTTATATGTCTATCATACATTTATAATTACAATGAGGATGAACAATATTGTAATTTCTCTGAATTGTAAAATCTCAATTTACAATGAAATGTAATGGATGCAGTCAATAGTTTTTCCCATTTTCCAAAATCGTATTTTTTGGATCAGGCAAGTTTTGAAACTTATGTTATCATATATATTTATATACCAATAAAGTGCATTTATATGCATATTATTATCGTTTTTTATGTACAACTTAATTCTGTTTGTGTATGAACTTGAACATAGATAGCTGGCTTCTTTATATTAAAGCAATTGTATAAATATTGAAATAATTACAGTAGACTCCCTCAATTTTCAACTCTAAAATTTGCAACTCTCTAAAATCTGCAGATAATTTACAGATGTAAACAGTGAAACTTTCATTTCATATATAGAGGCAAAATTTGGCATTTTTATATCAATTCTATTCATATATTAATCTTTAATTTTTGTTAATATTACTGAATTCAGGCTGTTTCATGAAAAAATAATAAATTTATTTTTGAAAAAATATCACTGATATCACTAGCAACCACAATCTTTTTTCCAAACATATTTGTGCATTAATCTAACTTTTTTATTATTAAGTCTGGCTAAACCTGAAATAAAACTTTGTTATTTTACGATTTTTATGTGAATTAGTAGTGCACCTTTAAGGCAAGTTTCATTCAATAATTTAGGAAAATGGCATCTCATCTTTATAATGAATATTTAATTATACAATGATACTTTACTTGACCTATGCTTTTGATGATTTAATCATTTTAAAAAGTTATCTAAATTTTTATCATTTTAATTTATAACTTAATTATTTTAATATTTTACTATATTGTAAGCCTCCATTATAATTTCAATTGCATTATTCAGAGATGTCACTTGGAAAATATATAAAAAAAGAAATTATGCATAAAGCAAAAGTTATATTTTCACAATATTTATGCTTGAATTTTGTATACTATATTATTTATACTAAAATAATAATAATAAAAAAATTAAATTCATAAACTATTTTTTAACTATTTAAAAAAAAACTTTTTTTAGTAGGCATTTAACACAAGTATTTCTAAATGAGCATTTGTCAAATGTTGGCATTTTTCTAATAAAACTTTTAAGTTCAAGGTTTAAGTTTGATAAAATCCCAATAAGTTTTTCCCTCTCTCTTTCACTCATCCTCACAATGTTTAACAAGTTATTTGAAAGTTTATTTGTTATTTTTGAAGTTTATTAATCTTTGAGAAAAAGGATTAAAAGTTATGAATTGGCTGGCTAGTAAAAAAATGTAAACAAACTTTTACTCACATATTTTTCAAAGTTAAATATTAATTATTCATGTATATACACATAACCTTTCTTAAATATAAAGGACTTTTTACTTTATAATTAATGTAGAATAATTTAATAGATGGTTTATTTGTGAATGAAGTAACTTCACATTCCTAAATTGCAAATTTAATGCCATATCAACAGTTTTGAGTTATGGTAGGTTGGTTGGTAGCCAAATACCAGAGTTAATGTTTCCTTGTTAAACTTGTTTATTAAACTGTTGTTTTATTTATTTGAGACCATAACCTTTCCTTATACTATGCTAATGTTTTGTATTAACTATGATTGTAATGTTTTTGCCTGTATAAATAGTGATGCAGCACATTTAGTTGGTGTGTACTTGCCTGGTCAAAGTAACTCCACTGTTATGTTTTGGAGTAGTTAAATGTTCAAGCCATTTAGGCTAAGTAAATTGAAGACATCTATAACTCTTTAGTTATGTTTTTAACTGATTATGTTTTTATTATGAGTTCTTTAAATAAATGAGTTTAGTTTACTTTACTAGTTTTCCTTGAGATTTTACACATCTACATCTTTAACTACAGCTGGCAAAATGATACATTTATTTCTCCTCCCCCAACATCAAACAGTTTGAAATATGTTAATTCATTGTGCATGAAAACTTATAAGAGGAAATAAAAATGATTTTTCTTTAGTTCACAGTATATTACATCAATTAAGATAACCCAGCAATAGATGCAGTGAAGAAGTTTAACTATTGCATAATTTTAAATCTATTTAGATAACCAAGCAATAGATTCGATTATTATTCCAAGTGAATGAATGGCAAAAATTTGCAAGTTTTTTTTTTTTTCCTTGTTTCTTTGACAAAAATCATTGCTTTATTTCGCGATTGCTTGACAAAAATCGCCATTTTCATTTGCAATCATTTACGAAAATCGTGTTCTACTTTGCGATTGTTTGACAAAAATTGACATTTTATTTCGTGATCTTTTCACGAAAATTGCCATTTTATTTCATGATTGTTTGATGAAAATTGCCGTTTTGTTTCGCAATCGTTTGGTGAAAATTGCTGTTTTATTTTGCTATTGTTTGATGAAAACTGCCACTTTATTTCTTGATCATTTGACGAAAACTGCCACTTTATTTCTTGATCATTTGACGAAAATTGCCATTTTATTTCTCAATCGTTTGACAAAAATAGCCGTTATGTTTTGCGATCGTTTGACGAAAATCACTCCTTTAATTTGCGATTTGGCACTGAACGTTGGGGAGGGGGGGGGGGGATTTCCCCAGCTCTTTATCTACATTTAAAAGTAATCACAAAATTTGTGACATGTTGTGCTGATAAATTCAGAGGCTTTTTTACTTTTTTGCATTTTCTTTTGTGTTTAAAAAATACTTTTTCATCCTTTATCGCCGAATAAAGTGTCCGCTATTTGGAATGTCCGTTATTCAGAGTTTAAACATACAAAAATTAAAGTTTTGGGAGTGGGGATTGAAAAACTGTCCGTTAAATAGAGGTGTCCGTTATTCGGGAGTGTCCATTATGGAGATTTTACTGTATTAAGTTTCTGAAATAGTTCAACAATTGTTCAAAACATACAGCAGTATTTATCCCAACAATAAAAATAATTAGCAAAGTAAAACCCAATTTCTAAAAATTTCACTAAACATTAAAATTAAATATTTATTTATTTTTATTTTTTATTTTAAAATGCATTATTTTATAAGAAGGAAGGATTTTGCAGTGATTTTAGTCATATATATAGGAAGGATATGAAATAGATTCCTATATCATCAATTAATGAAGCTTTATGCTTAGTTTTAAAATATGGATTTGGCGCCATCTAGTAGCACTTTAAAAAAAAGTTATGGTAAAATTGTAGTTTTTTAGAGAAAATATGTAGAACCAAGATGCATTGATTTAGATCAAAATCAATTTTTAAAAACTCTAACTATACGACTTTAAAAATTCATGCCTTATTAATGAAAACCAAAAACATTATTATTATTATTTTTTTTTTCGTAAAATTTTATTATGCTAATTTTTAAAAGCTTAGCTTATATCTACTTGAAATATACTTACATTGTAAATGAAATTTACATTTCTTATGAAATGTCATTAAAATGTAAGGAAGATACAGTCATGTATAACATATACTAATTGCAATAAAGCAGGTAAATTTTTTATTTTTAGCATAGTAATTTTTGAATATAATAACTTTGAAAAGTAAGAAAAATGATACTTTAATAATAGAATGTGGAAAAAAATTTTTCAATCTTATTAATTCAGTCATAATAATATCTCATGTATCCATTACATCTCGAGAGAAAAAAAAAAAAAAAATTCTTTATAATAGAAATCTCTTACACATTATTACATCTTGCAATATTTATTTAACACTATTATTATTATTATTTTACAATAAATTCAATGGAAAAAATTCTTCATATATATTGATTCCTTTATAGATGGGAGCACAATGAAAGTTGAAGTCAGTCCACAAAGCATAAAACATAAAAAAAAACATCAACTTGAGTTTTTTTTTTTTTTTTTTTTTTTGAAAGGTTGTAAACTTATTGCCTATAATAAATGTAAACAAAAGTGAAAATAATTTAAAATATATTTAAAGGCAAATACAATTTTATGAATACTTTAAAATCATAATTGGATATTTTTATTATTATTATTATTTTAATGAATCACTCAGAGTCATTTGTTTCTTTTTTGTGAAACCATTGATTGTTTATTTTGTTTATAATAGCTTACTTTTAAATTGGAACTTAATATATTGTAAGTGGATATGATATACATGTTTTATAGAGAAATTTGCTCAACAAACATTACTTCAAGTGGAAGAAATTTTGAAAGCATAATTTTACCATCTGTTTTCAATTAAGCCTAATGTGTCGTTTAGCTAGAGTCAATGATTGCCAGAATAAAATAGTTCGCCCTGGAACCGTTCTTACACTTGTCTCAAGTTGCATTTTATTATAAGTAGATTACAACTTATTCCCAGATTTATTTTATTTTTTATTTATTTTTTCATGTCATGTAGCATTCATTCTATTTATTTTACAACATAAACTGACTAAATGAAATATAACATACTATATCTACATACTTAATACTTACTACATACAACACTACATACACTACTTAATACATATGTGTAAAATAAAATTAACTTACACTCATAAAATCTTCTTCATTTGTTTCAGCTTTATACAACAATAAAGGATGATTGCACAATTTTCTAAGAAGTGAAATACATACTAATGGTGTAGATGCATCAAAAGTTTTTGAAGAAAAAATCTCAATAAATTCTCGGGATCTCAGCAAATTATTATAAAGGTTTATTTGCAATTCAGATGGACGACAAAATACAACAGTTTCAGCTAATAAAAAAGAATAAATAGAGATTTAGAAATTTAAAATAAGATTTTAAATCTATAATTTATATATATATGCATATAAATACTAAACATTTAAAAATATATATACAATGGAACTTCCCTTTAAGAGTGTTCTTAACTGATCTGCTCAACTAGCGCAAAATGTTTTGACACATTTACAAATTCATTTTTTAACAGAAAGTTATAAAATTGGAATGCCTGACTATGAAAGCGATTTCAAATTGAACTTATTTTTCCATTTTATGACAATTGAATTACCTATCCAGTTCAAAGCTATTTCGATCAAAAGATCACCCATTTTTCTTCTGCTTTTCGACCGTTTTTTCTGCTTTTGTCGGGAAATGTGTTCAAAAGTGTCAACTTTGAAGGCTTGTTATGAAAAATCTATTGAGTTTTTTAAAAAACAGAAATTTGAGTGCAATTAGACAGTTTCTGAATAACACTTGCAATTTTCATGCATTTCCGAACAGAAATAAATTAAAGCATGTGTCACAAATTTGCCCTTTTGATTTAAGAACACCCTTAACAAATTCTATATTTGGCGAAGTTTTCTACTAAACAAATTATCTGCTGAACCTTGACTTTCAGCACCATTAACATGTAAATTAATCTCCATATTACAAAAAATATATTCTATATAACAAAATTTATTTCTTTTTCATTTATGTACAGCTTTCAAATAGTGAGTTTGCTGTTGCGATGATAAATTTATTTCCACAGATTGTATGAAAAAAAAAAAAAAAAAAAAAAAAAGCTATTTATTTAATCATTTCCATTTTCATTAGTGTTAAACAAAACAATTTTTTTAACACTAACAATGGAACCCTTTTTGGTGTTGCTTGCACCTAGCATTGAGACGGTGCATTTTAAAGCCCTATATTAGGAAGTTTGAGAATAAAAATTTTTTTTTGTTAAAGTCATATTTTTTTATTTTGTAGTCGTAAAACTTCCTGAAAATGCTGTTTTTGAGGCAGCTTATTAGACTATTAATATATATATATATATTTTTTAAAGAAAAACATTTTTAAATATAAATTAGTTAATAATGAATATAAAACATTGAAAAAAGTTTAAAAATTCCTTCGAAAATCTACAAATTTAGTTAAAAAAAATTATGACATTATATTCACATCTTTGGCAGGGAAAAAATTGGCACAATTTTAAAAGTAGAGTTTTCCCGGTAACCCTAGCTGAATGTCGTAGCCCCAAAATAAGGCAAACTGAAGCTTCATATTTAGTGAATTAATTCAGTTTTGACATGAAATAAACAAAAATCAAATAATAAAAAATACATAATATTCATGCTTGTACTTTAAGGGCGTAGTAAGGTATTTTTTTTCTTTTTTTTTGCATTTTTTTTTTTATTATTTTATATTAATGTACAACATCTTAAGATTATTCTGTGAAAATTTGAAAGCAATTGAAGTAAAACTGACGGAGATATACACTTGTAAGCAGAGTTGGGCAAAATACATCGAAAAATCATTTTCGATACAAAATACAAAATACTTTAGCTTTAGAGCCAGAAAATACAAAATACAAAATACTTTTCAAATGAAAAAATTCAAAATACAAAATACATGTATTTTCAAAATACATTCAAAATACAAAATACATTTTCAAATTTTGAAAATCGCTGGGTATTACACTGTATAAATAAAAAGTGCTTTTTCAAAACAGGAAACTTTTTCCAACGCATTCAGAAAACTGTAACAAATCTTTACAGTTTATTAACCCTTTCAGGGGCAAAGTATTTCTGCTCCAAAACTGTTCAAATGGTTGATTCATATCACAATTTACGAACAAATTTATTTGAAAATAATCAAAAGCTCTTTTTTAGGTATAATATGAGATCAAAACTGTACTAAAAATATATTAGTATCAGTTCGCAAGTTCGGGTATTAAAATTAACCGTTTGCAGACTGCAAACGGCGCCCCTGAAAGAATTAAAGAGAACGACGATGTTTAAATAAAAAAATTGAAAAGGCGTAACGCATTTGAAAACCCAATTTATACTATTAGTATTAAGAGTAAAAAAAAGATATCGGATTTTTTTTCTTTTGTGCAGCCCAGCATGTGATCTATGGATTTGTATGTATATTAAATAGTATGTTATTTTTTTTCTTTTAGTTAAACGAATATTTCTCATTTAACAATTTACATGAATAAACGAAATGTACTTGAGAAATTTTGTACAGTCCTGTATAAAATCTATAGAATTTAGGCACCCCAAAACATATTTTTAAAAAACTGTTGAATTAAAAAATGCGTACCACAATTAAAAACATACTTCCAGCAGTTATTGTTCATGGCCTTCAAAAGTTCAATTATTGTTTAGTTTCTTCTGTAGCCAAGTTCTTTTATGCGTCTTTGTAAATGAATGCTAAATTGTATGCACATCATATTTCACAGTAATCGTTATGTATAGTGTACTTCAGTGTTATGTATATATTTCAGTATGTTTTAATAATATTATTTTATAATAATATTATTTCATAATATTATTAAAGTACACCGCAAACGATTTTTTCCGATGCCCATAATGTAACGAAAGTTTTTTTCTGTGCTCCTTTAAATATTGATGCTTACATTATTCATTTTCAATATTGAACATGCCATAGTAATTTTTAATAACATCTATAAATTTCATGGAAATCGGACTGTATTTACGGGAATTAGAGTACGGACAGATCGACAAGCAAACTAAATTCATGAACATCTTTGAACGTGTTAGAAAGTGTTAAAAACAAAATAAATAAGTGTTAAAATGTAACAAAAAAAAAAATCAGTCTAAATTCTAAATGAAAACGCATTACATATAGTAAACAAAGATATTTTCAAAAGGGTTGTTTTCATTTTTGACTTTAATTCCCTTTCTGCAGCATACACATGCGGCTCAATTTCGGGGGATCGAATAACAAAAAAGGTACATTTACAGCTAAAAACATTTCTTATTTTAACGGTACATGTGATGTAGAATCACATATAGTTTTCTTAAATTTTACATTTTTCTAAATTACAGTTAAAACTAATTTTTAATTAAATATCTATTTTATCTTGTAACGGTAGGTTGGTCGGGGTGGAGGTTAAATGTAGACATACTCAGTAATTTAGGATAAAATAACAAAGTTTATTAAAGTGATAATGGCTGAAGGGAAGTGGAGCAAGTCTTCAAATTTACACAACTGAAAACACTATGAACAGCTAAATCATACTCACAGGCTTCGGCCTAGCTCAGTCGGGGCACCTACTAACACTTCTCACTATCTTCTGGCTGAGCTGCTAAACAAAGCTTGATTAAACAGCCCGTGGCTGTGGGTAATTCTTTATTTCACCAAATAATCAAAAATGGAACTAATATAAACTCTCTTACCACGGCCGAATCTCAAATCAATTATCCAAACTCCTTTCCACTTCGCTGGAGGCCGTCGCTACTTCCTATTCGCTAGCACTTCGCTGAACAATAATTCACTTCGCTTGTCTAATACTAGAGATCCTCACTCGCTGGCTGCTGGCTAATGCCAGAGACACACTCCATTCACTCAAACCCAAGCTTTTATATGCTGCAAACTGAGAAACTTCACATTAACATATTACTAATAACCGCAAGCTAACTGTAAAATCCGAAAGAGCACACACACTCTAGAAAGTTAAAGTAAAAGAGAGGATAGATGTCGCTTTTACGCTTACACTTGTTAAATTATTGACGTCACGATCTCAGAAATACTAGAGTGCCTTTATGGAAAGGTCATTCCCTCACAATCTTAGTGTCTTATTTCAATCCCACAATAACTTTCCGTTAAAAAGTAAAGAAAGAAAACATATGTAACATCTGCTGTATCATTAAAACGATTCTCAGATAAAGAGATTTCCTTTAGATGAATTTTCGGCTTCGCTAAAATAATAAAAGAAAGAATAAAGATCGAATGTGTTTGCGGTTAGTAAAATTTCATTTTCTCTCTGCGTAATGTTGAGCCTAACTTCTTTATTACATAAAAACTTTTCATGTACATGCTCTGTGTTTTGTCTATTGATAACATTCTCCCAAAACAGACATATAACGTACGATTTTGGCGCGAATTCTTTTTGGCGTATTTTTTGAGGACTGCCCATTTCTGGGTGCCCTGCATTAAATTCAAAATCATCTTAATTGTTTAAAGCGTAACAGAAAATTTCATGGTTATGATATCATTCACTTTTCATATGCTCCTTTTCGCCAATTCTGGATGCCAATGTGTGAATTCTGAATGAGAAAATTCAGTTGCCTCTCTCTCCCTTCACGGACGCAGACATGTAAAGAAGGTCTCTTAAAAAATGCTTACAGGCACCATCCCTAATTATTTCAGTAAGAAATGATTTAATTTTTATAACTCTACTTTAAATAAACAAAGTTCTCAAAAGGCAGTTATTTTATTGATCACAGCCTACAACTCTAGCGAATGCATTTTTTTTTTTTTTTTAAAAGAACCTGGTCGCAATACTTTAAAATACAGACCTACACTACAGTACAGTCGTTTTCCAAAACTTACGAATTTTAACACTTTAAAAAAATTTGCGCCTCGTGGGGACGATATTTTCCTACGCTAAAAATAACTAAATGTATGCATTTCAACATACCTGTAATATTTTTTAAGCTTCTCGTCAGATTAGATTTACATCACCCAGAACAATTTCGAAACGTTTTGACGAGTAATAATAATAGTAATAACATCTGAAAATTTTTCGATGAAAGCTCTAAAAAGCGAGGTATTTCGGCACATCTTCGATTGACTTTCGTTTAGGTTTTCACAGACTAAGTATACATAATTTTTACAAAATATTAAAGAGGGCTTGGATACAAATATATTTACAATCGATTAAAATTTCATGAAGTTCGAGCAATCAGTGCTCTATTTCATTTGTTTATGTTACAGGATCCAACGCGGAAAGAAAAAAGAAAAAAAAAAAAAAAAACGAGAAGAAAACATTTTTGTTTTACAACTATATCAGTGTTTTTCAGAAAATTTTTACACGAGCTGCAAAACCATTATATTTATAATCGATGTTTGGACAACAAATTTTTTTTTAAGCTAAGGAATGACACTACAGGAAAGTCAAGAAATTGTCTTCTTATAAGTGCATTTATCAGTAAAAAAAAAAAAAAAATATATATATATATATTTTCATGTTTCACATGTAACTGAACTTCTTGTTTTATACAATTGGCATTTTCTCTTAACTTTTCCATTATCATCAACAGACATTATTTTGAAATATTTTCTGTCTAATATTGCACGCTAGAAATCTGCATGGGACGAAATTTTCATGCTCAAACCCAATCAAAAGAAAAAAAAAAAAAAAAAAAAAAAAAGATCCGACCAATTGGGTTTGTAGAAAGAAATTTATAGCTAAAAGTTCAGCCCGGCCTGAGTGAATTTCACCAAAACATTGATTTTTTTCTCGTACAGAGGAATTCTGACCAAAAAATCCTTTTTTTTTTTCATGTTTATAATCTTTATTAACGCAGAAACGCCGTAGATTGCGATATTTAGGTTTTTAATAAATTTCTGTTTGTTATATGTAAATGTTACAGCTATCATTAATATTATTAATTCATATTCCATGACTCAAAAGCATGAAAAATGGTATGCAGTACAAACTTCTAAGACGGAATCGCATAGAAATGTTAAGAAAATTCGTTACAGGCAAGTTTCTTCGTAGCAGATTTTTCTCGCGTATTATTGTATTCATTTTACATGGAAGAACACATTTTTCAGTTTAAAACAACATTCTCTCATTAACAGATTCTTTTTCATACGTTTAAGTATATTGTAATTTAGATGTATTTTAATAAACCTTGACGATGTTTTAAAAATAATAAATTTTAAGATTCAATTGAAGCACAACGGCTATTTAAAAATATATGCATTTTTTACAAAAAAAAATTAAGCCAAACCAAATTTTACTGATTTTTGAACAGACCTGGCCACGCCGAAAACAATGTTTTCATACGGGATGGCTCAAATTGAATATTTTGGTCCGTGATTACAAGGAAGAATGAAATCAATCCCCGAATAGAATGGGAAAAAAGTTAAGCCCGATCCAGCACGGCCCTATCCTTAAAAAAAAAAAAAAAAAAAAAAAAAAAAAAAAAAAAAAAAAAAACAGTAAGGCTCGAGCCTGGCTCAGAAAGAGTAGTGACTAGGCTTCGCCCGATCAATCTTTCAAAAAAAAAAAAAAAAAAAAAAAAAGTAAAGCTTGGGCCCGGTCCGACCCGAGTGCCGAGAATGGAAATCGGCTTGGCTCGGCTCTGCCCGCGGGTCAGATTCAAGCTTTGGGCCCAAACCTGGCCCGTGCAGATCTTTGTTGAGCACCATTTATTATCACAATAAAATTATTCTCTTTGTAGATATTTTCATCGATAACGCCAAAAGTATTATTCAGCTTTACACGAGCCTATAATAGATAATAGCACTGCATTTCTAATGTACTTGAAAATAAATAAATAAAAGCAATAGAAGTAAAACTCTGTATGGATCCTTCCTGTCTATCACGGAATACTTTGTTGTGTAATTCTCGCAGCAAATGTAAGATTTATCACATTATTTTTGTAACCATTCAGCATAAATGCTTCTGGAGAAGCTATACATCCTGTTCATTAACAATCTTTATCGTACCAGTTTGAAAAATATGTTTACATTAATGCCCAGAAACGAATTCAACGAATAAACAAAATGATAATTTCCTTGTTCCATATCTTTGATTTGCGGTTTACAAGACCACAAAGTTTGAAATCTATAAAAATGTATTTTGACTCAAAATGTATTTTCAAAATACAAAATACTTGGAAAAAGCTTTACAAAATACATTACTAAAATACTTTCGTTTCATCGGACTAAAATACAAAATACAAATGTATTTTGAAAATGTATTTCAAATACATGTATTTTCGATACTGCCCAACTCTGCTTGTAAGTCTCCGCCCTCCTATTTCGACAAAAGCGTCTGTGAAACTATAAACGTGTTTTTCTAACACTTTGCTTTTTCGAAGCCGGTGAACTCTGTAGCTCAAAATCTACTGAACCGATCTTTTTTAAATTTTACACACTCTTTCTTTATATAAATTACGAGATAACGCTGTCGAGTTTTTTTCTTTTTTTTAATTTTAACTTACTTTTAAAAAACAAAATATCAGATTTTTTTGATGAAAAATCAGTATTTTGACTCCCGAGCCTTGTAAAAAATCTAAAAATCAATAATAATAAAAAAAAACTCGACTGCGTTTCCTGAGGAAACTTATCAACTAATTAAATCAATTTGTTTTTTTAATTTCAGTTGATCCAGTCATGAGTTATGCGGTTCACCGCGAATCAACTTTTTTTTGGGACGTCTTCGAAGATTCGCTGTCATCGGCTCATTTTTTAATATTTCTTAATGAAAATTTCACAGAATACTCTTTAAATGACATATAATTATACTATAATAAGACAAATAAATAAATATTAATTGTATCCTTACAAAAAATGATAGAAAATGTGCTTTTTTCCCCTCGAATTAACCTTACTACCCCCTTAATATTTTTAAATAAGTTCTTCTGTTTGATTTAACTGAAATAGTTCTCTACCCAGGATTATGTTTACTTTCTAGATTTGATTCCCATTTTTTTAAATCAGTTTCGAAAGTGAAAGTAGCTTCATAAAAAAACTACAAACATATAAACTACAAACATTGAAGATAAACTTCAAATTTCGCAAAAAAAGAGGAAAATAGACAAAGAATATGATGCTTATATGATAAATTTTATGGATCCAAAACCTAGTGTCACTTTTAGCTATTGCAAAAAACTCTTAACTTTGCTCTATTATTGCATTTATTATTGTTTTTTAAAATTTTAAAACAAAATTATAAAAACAAATTGCTATCTGTCAATTGCAGTGTAATTTTATAGGAATTTGTCTGTCTTACTAAGTTGACAAAAATCTTCCAAAAGTCTTGGGAAGTCAATCTTCCCAGTTGACAAAAACTATGAGTATCAATTGCTCATTTAAAGTTATGATTTTCAGAATATTTTTAAATATTCTAAAAATAAATAAAAATACAAAACAGATTGAATGTATGGAACAAATTATCAATTAATGTGTGGCAGCTAAATTGCTATACTAATAGAATAACATCTCTGTTGTCTTTCTTCAATTTAATAATAAAAAAGCAACAAAAATAAAAAAAGAAATAACACACTTTTTGGAGGAAGGTACTGATTTATTACTTCCTGAGTCCTTCTAAGCATAAATAGTTTTGTCATGTTTCCAAGTTCTTCACTTTTTTCTTCACCATACTCTTTTTCTGATTCAGTACATTCCTGATTTCGAGACTGAATTATAGGGCGCTCAAAAGTTTTACGAAAATACTGTAGAGTACCTAAAGAAAATTATGTTATTTAAATAAAATTAACATTATACACCAGTTGCATGATTTATCACTTGCAAACAATAAAAACACACTATTTCTGAAGAGCATATTATATATATAAAACCCCTCCGTGTATAACAATTCCGGGGTCAACCTATCCACGAGAAAAAGAAACTCATTCACCAATGAAAACGTTTCATAGTCGTAATGGAACGTTCTCATTGGTCAGATTTACAGTGGGAGCTGTAAATGACATCACTACATTTTACTTCACTTTGAAATCTTTCCACGATTTTAAAAAGAACACTGCTAAAAGTTTGACCCATTTGCTGCAGCAGCACTCCACAGCTTTTATAGAATATCTCTTTCATGACCAATGAGAATGCTCCATAACACAGTAAAGTAACCGTTTTCTATAAAAGCGGTGGAGTGATGCTGTAGCAAAAATTTTTTACAGTGTATATTTAATTAAAACTTTTTATTAAAGGAAAGCGAAGGTGCGTTTTAAATGCAATATTGTTAAAATTTTTATATTCGGGTTGCTTTAATTTTTTTTTCTTTACAGCCGTGAATGACTCTTGAGAATTTCAAATCTATAAAAAAGATTGTGAAAAGTTACCTCCGATTTTAAAGGCAATCTATTTTCTGACCAATGAAACCGTTCCATAGTCGTAATTGAGCGTTCTCAGTAGTCAGATTTACAGTGGGAGCAGTAAATGACGTCACCACATTTTACTTCGCTTTGAAATCTTTTCACGATTTCAAAAACACTATTTCATTAAAACTTTTTATTTAAGTAAACCACAGGTGTGTTTTAAATTTCATTATAATCTTCACTCCCATCTACCAGATAGTTTTGCTATAGTTTTAAATGCAGATTTCTGTTGAAATTTTCTTTCTTACTTTCTTTTTTTTTTTTTTGTTAGATTTTTCCCTTTCCAAGTTTAATCGCTGTATTTATCAAAATTGTTTCAGCCTAAAGAGGCTATGATTGACCACAGTTGTTGTAATTTCTTTATCATCCTTTAAAAATGCAAACACATCATTTTGACGGGCTATCTTCTAGTACATAAATAAATAATGAACAATTAAAGAAATTGAAATTAGTTATGAGACATAATCAGTCACAAAACTATCATTAACTAATGAAAAAATAAATAATACAAATCTTTAATTTTAATTTAGGTTGAAAGAGAATTGATTTTTGGAAGATAAAATTTTAACCTGTAATGAATGGTTGTAAAAAATATACATTACTATATAATTTATATTTTAAATGCATAAGAAGATTTAAAAACACACACAAAGACATAATCTGATTTTTTTCTTTTTTTAAAGGATGGAAAAGTATAAAATGCATAAAAAAGAGAGAAAGTAGAATTTAAAGAAGCAAGGAAGATAAAAAAAAAAAAAAAAAAAAAAAAAAAAAAAAAAAAAAATTCGACTAAATGGAAATAGAATATCATTAAAAAATCCTAGCAAGGGCAATAATAAATTAACTGAAAAATTTTAATTCTAGATTATTAATAAAGTCATTGATTTATCCAGAATAAAATTCAACACAAAATTTCAAATTTGCTTAAAAAATGGACTTGTTTTAAAAATAGCAGTGGCATATAATGGCCTAAGATTTTGAATATCATGGATGAAATTACAGAAAATAGAAATAAGAAAAAATTGCATTATTTTTGTTTGAAGAAATGTTTTAACAATAATTCGTAGATTGATTTCTGCATAAATTTCATGAGAAACAGATGATGGTCTGTCTATTTTCTACTTTTTAGCTAATTTTCATGGAAATAATCAGATTATTGGGAAACTTAAGAATGTTGTAAAGATAAATACTACATCATACTTCTTAGCCATCTGGGCTATCAAAACCAATAAATGTTCTCATAAAAAAAAAAAAAAAAAAAAATCAAATATTTAGGATTCTATTCCCCTTGTACTTGTCATGCTGGCTGAGAGTAAAACATGTACTACAAACGCTATCTGTTGATAAAAAATGATACAGTAAAATGTCTAAATAACGGACACCTCTGGAGTGTGGAAACTGTCCGCTATTCGGAGGTGTCCGCTATTGGGGAAAACCTTAGAGAGGGACTCAAAAATTGCTATGAAATGCTTAAAGTTTCATTAATTGACTTTTATATGTCCTAAAACCTTTATATGATTAACCAGAAATTAAATTTATGTTTTTAAGCAATAAATCTGAAATAAAATTATGAATATCTTTTATCCACTGTTTATTACATTCTTACAAAAAAAATCTGTTACAAATCTTATTTTTTGCTTGCGATTACATGTAATTTGTTTTTCATAGTGAAGTTTCAAATCTGTCACTAATTTTAATCTTTCTGAATCATCTTTTTTTACAAGAACATTGTGTAATTGCTCACTCTATTTTGTTGCTTCTTGGAAATTCTTGATATAACAGCAAACATTTGCAGTTTCAATGTCTGTTTCATCCTCTCTAATTGTCAGTTTTTATAAAAAATTCTGAAGGATTATAATCGCATACATCAATTGATGCTTCTGCAGTAGATAACTTCTCATCAATAAAATAATGAAAATTACAGCTGTTTCTTCACTCCTGATACATTTCACTGATTCACTTATTTCGCTTAACTCTTCTTTTCTGTCGGAAGTGTGGGTTTTATTTTATTTTAATTTAAATCCTACTTTTCTGATACATCATTGTATGCTTTCCGGTTTTATATCTTTTACAGCTGAGGAAATCCAAATTAGAACATGGGGAGCATTAACTAATTTTAGGCAGTTCTGAAGTGTATTCATAGAATGTGATTTAAAAAGAATTTAAAATTATGTATCATGCCTTGAACAAGTGGCTTGCATACTAAAGTTGTATGAGAGGGAAAAAGACAATTTTAACAGTGCCATATTTTAATGTTTTGGATGAGAACTTGGATTATCCAAAAGCAAGTTGTTTTTAAATCTTATAATCAAAGGAATTAACTAATCGATCTTTAAAGGACTGATCATCATCGCTTTCTGTTTTGACCTCTACACAATATGAAATTTATTAAATTGAATGTTCTTTGGAATATACTTCCTGGGCCACTCCCTGAATCTAACACTGGACGTAGGAGGGGGATCTTCCCCAGCCCACATCCTACATTTAAATGTAGGAGGTGGTGCAAATATAACGTTGTCAACTTTTTTGTAACTTTGGACCCTCCCTACTCCTTCCAACCAATATAATTCGTTTCGAACCTCCCCTCCCCAGCTAATGATATTGTTATCAAAGTGAACAAAAAATTTGATTTCTACAATTTATTTCATTTTTTTGAAGTGATATACAAAACTGCTTACATTTATTTTTCACATACTTTTATGACTTGATTCAGATGAAGAGAAGTCAATAAAATATCATTTTGCACATGAAGAAATTTTATACTAAATGTCACTTAAAAGAAATAGTTACCACTTAAAATTATTTTATAATAGTTTTTTGTTACATAATTCATTCAAAAGTAATAAAGCACTTGGATAGGGAAGAGGGAGGGGAGATAGAAATTATCATCAACAAAACAAGTGGACAACATTTTTCTCTTTCTTTTTTATTTATTAGTAAACCCAAGCTTCATTTACAAATATACATCACACATGAGTTTCTTGAACCGAATTTATATGCATACACATATGAAAATGAATAGGAATGCCAATTGTTAGGGATATTCAATATTTTAGAATTAAATAATTTTATAATAATTTAGTGATTTTAATAACTTTGTAGTTTGATAAAAATAGATAAGGCTAAATAAGATATAACATGCTATTTTGTATCAAAGACCATGTTACAAATAAAAAGAGAAAATTGATTGGATGAAAAATTATATTGATATTAAAAGACAAACTCCCCTCCCCCCCCCCCTTTGATATCTTATGATATCATATGCCAGACCCCCTGCCCCCCCCCCCCCCAAAATCATAACGTTATATTTGCACAGACCCTTATCTGTAATCACAAAATTTGTGACATATTTCCCTGATAAAGGCTTTTTACTTTTTTACCCATTTTTTTCCGTTAAAAAATAATTTTTTATCCTTTATCGCCAAAATTATTGTCCGCTATTCGGAATGTCTATTATTTGGAGGTTAAACATACAAAAATTTAGATTTTGGGAGTGGGGATTGGAAAGTGTCCGTTAAATAGAGGTGTCTGCTGTTCGGGAGTGTCCATTATGGAGGTTTTACTGTACTTTGCTCTTTCTGAAAATCAGAACAATCATTCGATTCAGGTTTTGACTATGTACAGCTGAGAAACAAATAAATAAATGTCTAACCTGCACAAGTGTGCGGGTTGGGTTATAAAGATATAGTAATTGTTGTATTACAGAATTTATATTCATTGTCCAAGAAAAAATTATCTAAGAATCTCCTGTATTTTCCGGGATGTACCATTTTTTCATGTCAACAATTAATATTTTAAATGAGTATCATGACACTCCCATTTCCTCAAAATAAAAATAAAATAAAAACAAAGCAATCTCAAAAATAAAGTTTATACATGACCTATGTAAATAATATGAACAGAACTTAAAAAGGAAAAACATTAATTTGTGTAAGAAAAAAGATGAAGTATCTATGCTTTGTGGGGTTTTCATTAGAAACTTGGTAGCTTGCTGCAAGAATTTAATTTAATTTTCACTTTATGATTTTATTACTCCTTTGAAAAGCATTATGAATAATATGAAGGTTAGTGTCAATATCAATTTTAAAATGTTCTATATTTTTCTTAAGGTCCTCTTAAACTATTATCAAAACCTGATGTTAAAATATGTATCTAGTGATCGAACAGATGTTGACAGATATGATATCATAAAGCACACAAAAACAGCAGCAATTACCCTCAATTTCCTAGAATATCTACTCTTTTTGTCCAGTTTTCCAAGGCTTGGAAATTTTTTTGCATTAAGAACTGAAATTCTTTTGATTTTTACAATCCAAAATTTATTTCCTGATCTTTCCCTGATGAATATGAACCTTGCACAGGTACTTAAAGTAAACTTTCTCTCTCCCCCCCCCCCCCCCCCCCAATAAGCTTGTAAGTTTATATTCCTATGTCTAGCAGTGAAGGATTTCTTTTTTTTATTCAACAAATATTTGTTTTAATAAAGTATTTACTCTGTTTTTAATAACAGCTGAGGATCCAAACCAAACTTCTAGTACCACAAAACATAGGTAAAAAAAATTTGTTTTCCTACCTCTGGATTTTTTACATTTAATATACATTTTTTATATTGTCTGCTAACACCACCAATTTTTTTTATAGGAAACATAGCAAATTCAAATAAACATAGCATATCCAAATAAAGTTTCAACATTGATTAAAAGTGATACTTTTGTGTTAGCTACATGCCAAGAATTGACAGCTGAAGAAATGATCAAAAATTTTATTATTGTCTTTCCCTTCTGACATTTTCAATGGTTTAAGAACATCATTCAATTAAACGTCTGTTAAAGTAATTTTTTATTTATATAATTTAATTCATTATTTATTGGTGAAGTTTTAATTTCATTATAGAATATTAGCCAGAAACAAATACTGCATCATTCATATTGTTTTAATTACATATGGGTTAATCTTTTGTAATCAGCTGCACACAATATACATAAAATAAATTCATGCTTGAAAATTATTTTAAAAACTATAAAAATAATTAATAAACTGAGGTTTCAGTTTTCAACAAAATGCACTTGAACATTTTATTTTTTTACTTGTTTTGCAGTATAAAAATTAAAATTGTATAATGTTCAGAAAAAAAAAAAAAAAAAAAAAAAAAATGCAGTTAAAAATGAATTTATGGGTCAAAGGTATTCACTGTCAATATCATGTTAGTGTTGCATACAAACATGTTTTTTGCTTTATAATACAGAAATATCATTATAAAGCTTTTAATCATGTTATTCATTTGCAAAATTTGCTTTGTGTTAGTGATAAAATTAACTTAAAATAAGCTTATATGCGCAGTTCAAAATAATATGGACACATGTGAAATCGAAGGAACCTCAAAGTGATTGTTTATAAACACTGCAAAATTTATGTTACATCATACAGTGAAGAGCCAAAACGTTATGACCAACAATCTAATAATGTGTTGGTCCACCTTTGAGCTGCAAAACAGCTGCAAGCCACCTAGGTATGGATGCCACAAGTCTTTGATAGATGGCAAGAGACAAATTGTATCAGATGTTTAAGCAGCGGTTATCTGACTCTGAAAAATTCCGACATGCTTGTTTTTGAGCTTGGAGCTGATGTTCCATGATACTCCAAATGTGTTTTATTGGATTAAGATCCATTGATTTAGGTGGCCAGGAGTTTTACAAGAATTCAGTATCATGTTCTTAAAACCACTCCAGCACAATTCAAGCCCTGTGACATGGAGTATTGTCTTTCTCGAAGATTAAATTTTCATTCTAGAAGACATATCATCTAAAAGTGCAACTTCTCAGCAGTGATGTTCAAACAGTCTGTGGCCTTCATAATCTGCTCTACCACAGCCACAGCTGCCAGAGACACCCATGAGAATGTTCTTCGAAGCATGATATCATCACCATAGGCATGTGTATGACCTGCTGTATAAAAGAAAGCAACAGCTGACATGGAAGGCAGCATATCCTGACGCATCCATCGATTTGTTGAAGGGTGAATCATCATTTTTGAGACCAAGCAGCTCTCTCCCAAGGATCTATGGCTTAGTCATGATGTTCTTAGGACTAGTATAGCAGTAGTTAACAATGATGTCTAGTCAACAAAGGCACATGAATGGGACATTTGCTGCACAGTCTCATATTCAACAGTGTCATCTAAAGTATGTGCTCTAAAACAATTCTACTAGGAAATTTTTAGTATTTGGATGCCAGTTGAGTTGCATCAATTTTTCTTTACTATGTGGAAGAATCTTCAGGATTATTTTTCTTTGATAACATTGTGGTCGTCCAAAACCATGGCGTTTACTGATGATTTTCCTGTCATTGATCCACTCAGCATAAGTAGTAATGATATGTCATGGCCAACTCAAAAGTCAAGCAATTTTGGAGATATTCGTTCTGAGCCATTGAGCAATTGAATCCTGTCCTCTATCAAAGTGGCTTAAATTAGCAGTTTTTTCCATCACAGGTAGAAGTAAAGACAAAAATATTCATCAAATTCCTTAGAAGCATTTAAATATCATAAGCACCTGATTATGTGTCTTTCACATCATCCAGGCGAGTTCATTGCAAAATCTGGGGAAGTTCATAACGTTTTGGTTCCTTGGTGTACTTTTTGTGTTCCTAAAACTTAATGTGCCTTATTTAACTGTTAAATTTAATACTATTTTGCAAAATTAACTTTAAATAAAAGCATGAATAAGGAACACAAGATAATATAAGGAACACAATTAACTTTCCTTTATAAAGTTTCTATTTCTCTTTTACTACTTAAGTTATCACTAACATATTTTATCTCTGCATATAAAATTGTTTAAATGCCTGAAAAAAAAAAAAAAAAAAAAAAAAAAAAAAAAAAAAAAAATTAAAACTAGGAATGTTATAAAATTTACTTTCTACAATATTAAATGTAAAACATGTATCATGTTACCAACCTTCCCTATAAATAGTTTCAAATTAAAAATGCAAATTTTAATCAAATTCAAACATTTATAATATTATATTCATAATTGTTCAAACTTTTAAAAACAATTATAGTCAAAAGCAATACTATATAAATTATATTTAGAAAAACAATTAAGTAGATATTATTTTAAACTTTTGTTACCTAAGGCTCCAGGATTTACAAAATCTACAATTGAAAAGAAC
Organism: Maratus speculifer; assembly: GCA_964019185.1. Lineage (NCBI taxonomy): Eukaryota > Metazoa > Arthropoda > Arachnida > Araneae > Salticidae > Maratus > Maratus speculifer. The sequence continues at coordinate 254,073,528 of OZ025298.1, forward strand.
TCTGCTAAGTCATTTTGTATTGGTGTACCAGTTAGTAAAATTCGTCGAGTAGTAGAGAGACAATTAATTACCTAAGAATATATGCAGAGGCACATACATGAAATAAGATTCAGCATTATATAAAAAATATAAGAATAACACACATAATTTCAAAATAAGATAAATTTGAATGCATGTCTACAACAAGAAAGTAAAAATCATACATCAAGAATAGATTATGAAACATTTCCCAGCATAGTCCCAATAATGTAACAAAACTTCCCTGCCTATATATTATGTCTAATTCACTCATATGGAAACACATATGTTTGAAAACTCAATTTCAGCTGTTCCTGTTTACAGTCAGAAAATTATCCGAATTCTTTAAGCAGATCTTGTATCTGATACATAGATTTGTATATGTTAATTACATGCACGCAAAAATTTAGTTCAGTTAGGAAATACTCAGTTAATAATTATCCTTAAGTCATTTCTGCTATTAAGGAAAATGGTATGTGAATTCTTTGGCATAGCCTTCTGTATGAGGTATAGAATTTATATACACTACATGGCCAAAGATGACCAGCCACTTGCAATTTTAGACATATAGATATACGATTTTAGATATTTAGATTTGTTAAATATTTAGAAAAATACATGAGAAATTATCCTGAAACTTTAAGTGTGTAAATATAATAGTACAGGTCACACATTTCTGTGAAGATTTTTCCCCAAAACTCTATAGGGGATTGTCAACAAATTGAAAAAGAACGAATAACTTTAGCATAACCCTGTCAAAACTAAAGTAGCAAAAGCGCTCAAACTGTAGATTATGATTAAATGTCTTATTGTAATTAACTGTGTTCATTTTTATGCAGATAGCATGTATACTCATAGAGAAATTAAGGTTTTTATAAAAACAGTCCCAAATTTTTCCAAGTTTTTTGCTTATAATTTGCAGAATTCTTGCTCTTGTCTGAAAATATGACAAATAATATTGTACACAAACACCTGTCATCAGAATTAAAAAATATTAAAACTGTATGAAAAATGAACAGGTTTACTAAATAATTTTTAACTGTGCATGCGTCAACAATATCAACATTTCATTTACATATTGTGTTAGCTAAATGTATAGAGCAACTTTTCTGAAAGTTTAAAAAACATAGCTTGAAAACTCTGAAAGTGATTGCCTATAGAACCAGCTCAAAATCCGTTATTCCCAAAGTGAAGCAAAAAGATAAGGGGTTGTATCCATATATTCATTGATTAGTGCTAACACAGAATACACATTATGGCACATACTACTACATTTGGATAAAACCCCTCATTTTTTTTGCTACATTTTGGGAATAACGGATTTTGAGCTTATTCTACACATGATCACTTTCAGAATTTTCAAGCTATGCTTCTGAAATATTTACAGAAGTTGCTCTATACATTTAGCTAACACAATCTGCAAATGAAATTTGATATCATTCACGCATGCACAATGAAAAATTATTTAGTAAACCTGCTCATTTTTCATACAATTTTTATTATTTTTTAATTCTGATGACAGGGTATTGTGTACAATGTTGTTTATCATATTTTCAGAAAAGAACAAACCTTAATTTCTCTAAAAGTATACATGCTATTGAAAATGAATACAGTATATTACAATAAGCCACTTAATCATAATCTATAGTTTGAGCACTTTTGCTACATTAATTTTGACAGTGTTATCCAAAAGTTATTCGTTCTTTTTCAATTTGTGGATGGTCCACTAGAGAGTTTCGGGGAAAAAAATCTTCATGGAAACATATGACCTGTACTGTTATATTTACATATTTAGAGTTTCAGACTAATTCTTCATGTATTTTTCTAGATATTTAACAAAATGTCTAAAATCGCAAGTGGCCGATCATCTTTGGTCATATAGAGTACAACGAGTAATGCAAAAAATTAATTAAATTTAACAGCACAAACCAAAATTGCAAATGTACTTTCAGCAAGTATTGCCCAAAAGCAGTACTGTAACCATTTGCTTTTGTGCGTCTCTGTAAATGAATGAGAAATGCTGTGAATGACCTATTCAAGTAATCATCTTCTAATGAAATTCAAAGATTTATACCAGTATCAACATACCTAAAATAGCATATTGTCATTGAAATACAGTGCATGGATAATTTGAACTTGTTTAATTCAAAATTCTGGTTAATTTTAATTTTTATCTTGTTTCCTAGAATTCTGTATTAAAATAATGTAAAAAAAAAAAAAAAAAAAAAAAAAAATGTGGATTTTATTTTATTTTTCTGTATACTTGACAAAATTCCAAGACTTAGCCGCACACTTTTGTCTGGGAAATCTATTTCGCTGCACATTGAAAGGATCGCAGCTTAGGTGTTGCAATCACAGATTTTTTTGCCAACACTTCCTCTCTTTTTTTTCCTCCAGAAGTGCAGCGACACTTCTTTTTATCTTAGCGCCACGTGTGCTTTCACATGATTGAATGATTTAATGTGGTTGTAAGTTTTTGTGCTTGTGCTTTAAGGCCCCTGTCCTTGCTCGAGGAAACGCTCGCGAGCTAATGCTATTCCTATGGGGAAGCATTTTTCTAATAACTCTTTTGCATTTTGACATTTTTAAATAATTTTTTTGCATTGGATAGCTGAGATGCATGCTGACATCACACCTTTTTTACTTTTTCGATTTTGGTTGCAGATATTTTTTTCAAAGGTACTTTTAATTTCAAAACCGGTTTTGAAAGTGAAACTAACTTCGTAAAAAATATCTGCAGCCTGTTTGATAAAATGCTATTTAATTTTCTACTGGCTTTGTCACCTAGCAACCAAGATATACCTAATTATTTCAAAATGTAAAAAGTTTTCTGTGCAAACGATAATTTGTGATAAATACATTATCTGTTTTATTTCTTCAGCTTTTACCTAAGCTGTGTGAAACAATATTCTTTTTGTTTTTGAGTTTGATTAGAATGTTTTTTATGAGAATATGTGTAAAAATGTTACAGTTTTTATTGCAGTTGTTTTTTGTTAAATTATTAATGTTCGAAAGAACCTGAGTTGAGTTTACTCATCAGAATAAACTGTTTAAAATGAGAGATGCGTATTTAATTTTGAGTATAGTAAAATATTAATAAAATAAACTTTCGAATAATTGAAATCTTCATATGGTCCGTCGAGCCGGAGAAAAATCAGCGAGTTGTTATTCTACATCAATGACTGAAGGATAACTGGTGAATATTTTGTGCTGTTTTGCTATTTCTTCGATGTTAGAGATAATATTATAAAGAGTCAAGAGGGGTAAGTGCACCCATTTAATTTTTATTCGTTAAAAATGAGTATGAAAGAATTAAAAGCAGAAAAGAAAATTTTCAAAACAATTTAACAAAACTAAAAGAAAAATTATCGAATTCTGAGCTAGAATTAAATGAATTAATTCTCATAAAGGAGAAACGGAATAAATTAGAGCAAAACTTTGCTGAGTTATTTGAGTCTATTTATAAGATAAGTAAAGAAGATGAAATTGAGGATTTTATTAAGGAAAATGAAGAAATTAATGAAATTTTAGAAATAATGGAATTTGAACTTACAAAAAAGTTATCAAAAATGAAATTGCAAACTGTTAATTTAGAAAACGCCACAAAGGCTGATAATAACATTAAATTGCCAAAGTTAACTCTTCCTGTATTTTTACGGGTAATTTGCATGAGTGGCTTTCCTTTAAGGATATATTTAAGGCTACTGTACATGAAAATTCAAATTTGTCAGGGGCAATGAAATTACAATATTTGAAGTCTTCATTGAGAGGAGATGCCTTTTGTATAATCCAGTCTATTTCAATCGTGGATTCTAATTATGAAGTTGCATGGTCGCTTTTGGAAGAACGGTTTTCAAATTCGAGAGAACAAGTTTATGCGCATTTAAAACGTTTTTTAAATATTCCTGTTATTCAGAATGAGTCCCCAGCAGCATTATTAAATCTAATAGATATAACAAATGAATGTATTAGGTCGTTAGAGATTTTAGAACAAAAAGTTGAGGGGTTTTCTACTACTATGTTTGCTTATATTTTGGCTCAAAAATTAGATGTAAATACAAAAATGTGGTGGGAAAGACATCTTAAGCGGGATAATTTACCGAGTTTAACTGAATTGCTAGAATTCTTGAGAGACCACGCGCGTACACTAAGTGCGTCCAAACAAGCAAATACAAAACGAAAGCCAAACAAAGTATAGCTTTTCAAAGGTAACATACATGGGTACGAGTTTAAATGAGAAAAATATGCGCAAATGTGTTGTATGTAACCAGGAAAATCACAGTGTTTTTAAACGTCCCAAATTTCAAAAATTTAATGTACAGGAAAGAGTAGATTTTGTGAAAAAAAACAATATGTGCTTTAACTGTCTTTCAGAATTCCACTGCGTCAAAAAATGTAACTCAACATTCTCGTGTTCAAAATGCCATAAACGCCACAATATACTTCTTTGTTTTGATAGGCGTGAGAGAAATTCCAATGCGGTGGGAAACACAAAAAATTATAATGGATAAGGAAGTGCCAAATGCATTGTCAACGAATGAAAGTAAACCAACATTAAATGCTGAAGCCATACCATTTGAGTTAAATAACCAAATTCAAAATTTCACTGGTACTTCAAATGTGAGATCGAATAATGTTAAAACAGTTCTTCTTTCCACTGCTATTGTTTATATGAGAGATAAATTCGGAAATAAAGTTCTGGTGCGTGCTTTATTGGACAATGGTTCAATGAGCAATTTTTTAACATTGCAGTTAGTTGAAAGATTAGGAATTCGAAAAGAAAAAAGTAATATTTCGGTATCGTGTTTAAGTGAATCCTCTGTAGCGGTAAAAAATAAAACTACTGCCTTGATCAGTAATAATTCGGGAGATTATAGTCGGGAGTTAGATTTTCTTATCATACCAAGGATTTCGCAAATTATGCCCTCGAAATATATTAATATTTCAGAGCTAGGAATTTCAGAGTCTATTATTCTTGCTGATCCTGAATTTAATAGACCAGGGAAAATAGATCTTTTGCTAGGAGCTGAAGTATTTCTAGAATTGATAAAGGTGGGTCGTATGAAGCTACCAAATTCTAAATTAATACGGCAAAATACGGTGTTCGGTTGCATAGTAAGTGGGAGTGTTTACGATTGTAACGATCAAAAACAAATACATTGTGGGTTAATTACTGAAACAGATTTAAATTTCGAAATGAAAAAATTTTGGGAAATTGAAAGAGTAGAAGAAAGTACACCATTGAGAAATACAGAAGAATTAGCATGCGACACCCACTTTATAAACACACATCAGAGAGATATAACGGGCAAATTCATAGTACAAATGCCGTTGAAAAAAGATCCTAGTTCTTTGGGAGAATCAAAGCAATTTGCGGAAAATAGATTAAATTCACTTTGGAATAGGCTAGTCCAAAATCCAAATCTTTTAGAGTTATATTGCGCATTTATGGCAGAGTATAGAGAGTTAGGCCATATGGAGGAAGTAGAGAAAACAGATGAGCCAATACATGCGAATTATCTACCTCATCATGCTGTTTATCGCCCAGATAAAAGTTCTACAAAATTGAGAGTTGTCTTTAATGGTTCACATGCAACTTCATCAGGAGAATCCCTAAATTCCATACAGCTGAATGGAGGTGTCATTCAAGATGATTTGTTTAGCATAATACTTAGATTTCGTACACACCGCTATGCATTTACAGCAGATGTAAAAATGATGTATCGCATGATACTTATCGATAAAAGTCAACGTGATTTACAGCGCATAGTTTGGAAAGATTCTGTAAATGGTGAGATGAAATATTACAGACTATGTACAGTCACATATGGCACAACTAGTGCCCCTTATTTAGCCATGCGCTGCCTTAAACAGCTTGGTATAGATGGTGAATCTCAATTTCCGTATGCTTCTGGTGTGGTACAATCAGACTTTTATATGGACGATGTCCTGACTGGAGCAGCTGACCTAAAATCGGCTAAGAGACTGCAAATTGAGCTTATTCAACTATTAAATATGTGCGGCATGAACTTACATAAATGGTTTAGTAACCATCCAGAATTAATGGAGCCAGCCTTTAAAAATGAGAATTACACTTTTGAAAATATGAGTGAAACTAAGGCACTAGGACTTTGCTGGAATGCCAATGATGATACTTTTACTTTTAGTGTATCATTCAGTGAGCAAACCAAGGTAACTAAAAGAAGTGTGCTGTCAAATATTGCTTGCATTTTCGACCCCTTGGGTCTACTTGGACCAGTTGTGACGAAAGCAAAAATTTTCCTACAAAGACTGTGGAGACTGCAAATTGATTGGGATGAAAATCTCCCTACAGCTGAGCTTGATGATTGGTTGCAGTTTTTAGAATCATTAAGAGCCATCAATAATATAAGTGCTGTTAGATACATTTTTACAAATAATCCAGTGCAAATTAAAATTTGTGGCTTTTCAGATGCTTCGGAGAAAGCCTACGGTGTGGCATTGTATGCTGTGTCTTCAAATTCTTCAGGAGAGCAAATTTCTCAGTTGCTTTGCAGTAAAAGTCGAGTTGCACCAATCAAAACAATCACTATTCCTCGCTTGGAGCTCTGTGGTGCAGTTTTATTAGTCAAATTGATGAATAAGGTTGCCAAAACCTTAAAAGTTCCTAAAGAATCTGTTTACTATTATTCAGATAGTACTATTGTATTATGTTGGATTCGAAAACAGCCGTGTGACTTAAAAACCTTTGTGTCATCACGTGTGGCTACGATTCAGAATCTTTCTGATATCAGTCATTGGGGACATGTGGCTTCTTCTGATAATCCTGCTGATCTTGTGTCACGAGGTGTAGATCCAGACAAACTTCTCCAGAGTAACTTATGGTGGAAGGGTCCACTATTCCTAACACAACAAACTGAACATTCTCCAAATATTGTTGAACTTGAGCAAAAGGATAATGATCTATACATAAGTGAACTTAAACATACAGCTTCAAAGACTGCACTTTTAATATCAGACTGTTCATCTTTTATTGATTATTTTTTGCAATTGAGTAATAATTATGCTAAATTAATAAGAATTCTTAGCTATGTTTTCAGGTTCATTCAGAATGTCAAGAAGTCAAAAGAAAGGTATTCAGGTAAGTTAACATCTGCTGAATTGAAGAAAGCTGAGCAGTTTATCATAAAATCTGTTCAAGAAAAAGAGTTCAGTTTTGAATTCACATTGTTATCTAAGGGTAAGGAGATACCAAAAAATAGTAGATTACTTTCATTAAATCCTTTCTTGGATAAAAATAATTTAATCAGAGTTAAAGGTCGTCTCCAAAATAGCACGGTAAATTATGCCCCAAAACACCCAATTGTACTGCCCTCTAAACACAAATTAACAGAATTAATTATTGAGTTTTATCACAAAAAATATCTACATATAGGACCACAAAATTTACTTTATTGTGTTCGAAGAGAATTTTGGCCTTTAAACGGTAGGACTATTTGCAGAAAAATTGTACATAAATGTATTACATGCTTTAGGGCCAAATCTAAATTGTTAGAGCAAATTATGGGCGAGCTCCCGAAAGAAAGAATAAATGTAGACATTGTTTTTAATTGCACAGGAACTGATTTCTGTGGTCCATTTTTGATTAGATATAAAGGTCAACGTAAAGGTATTTTTCATAAAGTTTATGTTTGTATTTTTATTTGTATGGTAACCAAGGCAGTGCATTTGAAATTAGTCAATGATTTAACATCTGAGGCTTTTATTGCCACATTAAAGAGGTTTTTTGCCAGACGAGGCAAACCTCGAAAAATTTTCAGTGATAATGCTGGCAATTTTGTGAAGACTAATGTAGAGCTTAAAAGGTTGCATGAATTGGTAAACAAACCAGACCAGAAACTTACTAATTACTTGTTATCTGAAGATATTGCTTGGGAATTTATTCCCCCTAAAGCTCCAAATTTTGGAGGTTTATGGGAATCGGGAGTCAAGTCCTTCAAGTATCACTTTAAACGTGTTGTGGGCAACTCTAAATTAACTTATGAAGAAATGTTAACTATAATTGTCCAAATTGAAGGTATCTTAAATTCGCGCCCGCTTACTCCCTTGAGTACAGATATTGATGACTTGGAGGTCTTGACCACGGGACATTTTCTTATTGGTCGCCCACTTAATGCCATTGCTGAATCTGACCTGAGTAATATTGAAGATAATAGACTTAACTTATGGCAAAGGACCACTAAAATGGTTCAGACCATCTGGAAAAAGTGGAAAAATAGTTATTTAAGTATATTGCAGCAAAGGCATAAGTGGATGATATCAAAAAACAACCTCAAAATAGGAGATATGGTTGTAATAAAGGAAGATGATCTTCCAGTGTCTAAATGGTTATTAGAGAGAATTGTAGAAGTATTTGTCGTGTTAATAATGGGTGGTTTAGATAATGGAATTGTAAATGATCTAATTCGGCCGTTAAAGTTTTACATTGCGTTTTAAATCTATTTTGCAATATCCCCTAAAGTTCTTTTAGGTAAGCAGTTGAAACAAAACTAATAAAATGAAATGATCTTACTTTGTTGTGTCTAAAATAAAATGATGAGTAGACTTTTCAGTAACAATATCTTCTTTATTAAATCCATCGTGAGAAGGAAGAAAGATCTTCATCTTATGGCCACCGAATCGCCGTAATGATTCCTCAATTTTTAAAAAGTTTATCTTGAATAGAATTTCACATAGACGTAAGGAGCAATACAAAATATATTAAAATAATCGTACTTGAATTTGAACTTTAAATAAAAACATTTTGTAATACTATTAAAATTCAAGGAGCCTGAAGAGGCAACGGCGGACTTATTAACTTCGCCATTTATCCTAGGCACGGTGACCGGTGAACCGGGCCCGAAGCCCTGCGCTCCCAAAAAAATTCACGTCATGACAGCAGTAACACCAAACGTATTCTAATTCAAATTAACGAAATTTTTAATATCTAAAAATTAACGGGGTGTACACATGTAAACGAACGAAATATTTAAATCTATTGATCAAATTTAAAAAGTTGGCGAAACATCAAAGACAAATCAAAACCCTTAAAACAATATAAGCGATTTCCGATTTGCTGTGATCGAAAAACGTCATGGGCTGACCGCTTCCTCAAAGAAGCGGGATGATTAGAACTATTGCACATGCGTTTCGCATCGGCAAGCAGCAAAGCGATGTATCGCGTAAAAACAAACTTTACAGGCGCGCACCAGAGCCGACGCTTGGCGAAACGAAACCAATTACTCCCACGAACGTAATGAAAAATGTGAGATGCAAGATTTCATCTCACAGTATTTTTTGGTAATGATAATAGAATAAGAGTTGTAAATATAAAAACCCCAAATGGAATATATAAAAGAGCAGTATCCAAAATTGCTGTATTACCTCTTGAAAAGTAATTCAGTTTTTATAAGAAAGTGTACATTATTGTAAAATTTCTTTATTTATTATGTATTATGTAAAATTTTTTAAATATTTGCTTAAATTTAACTTAACTGTGACTCATTTATATTGTGTTTAATTGTATTGTTATTTATATTTTTTACAATGGTTGTAATTGCAGTGTTTTAGTTTGAAACCCCCCTCGGAAGTTTCAAGAGGGGCGATATGTTTGATAAAATGCTATTTAATTTTTTACTGGCTTTGTCACCTAGCAACCAAGATATACCTAATTATTTCAAAATGTAAAAAGTTTTCTGTGCAAACGATAATTTGTGATAAATACATTATCTGTTTTATTTCTTCAGCTTTTACCTAAGCTGTGTGAAACAATATTCTTTTTGTTTTGAGTTTGATTAGAATGTTTTTTATGAGAATATGTGTAAAAATGTTACGGTTTTTATTGGAGTTGTTTTTTGTTAAATTATTAATGTTCGAAAGAACCTGAGTTGAGTTTACTCATCAGAATAAACTGTTTAAAATGAGAGATGCGTATTTAATTTTTAGTTGAGTAAAATATTAATAAAATAAACATTCGAATAATTGAAATCTTCACAGCCAAAATCGAAAAAGTAAAAAAGGTGCGCTGTCGGCATCTCAGCTATCTAATGCAAAAAAAATTATTCAAAAATGTCAAAATGTGAAAGAGTTATTAGAAAAATGCTTCCCCATAGGAATAGCATTAGCTCGCGAGCGTTTCCTCGAGCGAGGACAGGGGCCTTAAGTATCGTTTCTATGTCCTCTTACTATGGCATTGTCAAAAGCTAAAACTCCTTATAAGTAATTAACATTAGCTCAAAAGGCAGTGGTGATTAATGAAGTGGTAATAGGCCTCAAAAAGAAATCAGAAATCACCAAGGAATTTGGAATTCCATCTAATACATTATCGACATATTTAAAAAACAAAGATAAAATTCTGAATAGCGAAAATATCACTGGAAAAAATAGGAAAAGAACAAGAGGACCTGATAACCCTTACGTGGATGGTTGTGTTCTTAAATGGTTTAAACAAGCACAAGATAAAAACATTCCAATTAGTGGTCCTATTATGAAAGCTAAAGCTGAACAGTTTGCTGCTGCATTAGGCATTCAAGATTTCAAAGTTAGCACAGATTGGCTGAATGGTTACAAAGATCGAAACTATATTTCTTTCAAAGCAGCAGTCAAAGTGGTGCAATGGATATTCAAAAAGCTGATGAGTGGGAAAAAACATTTAAAAAAAATTATTCAGAATAAGGAACGAAATAATATTTTTAACGTCGATGAAACTGGACTTGTTTATAAGTGTACTCCAAATAAAACTCTTGTTTCAAAGGAGAAACATGCAGTGGTGGAAAACTAAGTAAAGAGCATGTAACATTGCTTGTTGGAGCACATATGGATGGGTCTGAAAAGTTGCCATTATTAATGATCAGCAAATCAGCAATCCACATAGCTTTAAAAATGTTAAGTCTAAGCCTGTGTCCTACAATTCAAATAAAAAGGGATGGATGAGTCCAAAATTTTCAAAAATGGCTTTTTAATATAAACAAGAAATTTGAATAACAAAAACGACAAATTGTCCTTTTTATCAGGCATGAAAGTGGACCAAAGAAAAAAAGGAGGAAAATTTTTTTCAACTTCAGATGCCAAATATAAAGAGAAAAAATAGAAAAATTCTAATGACGACATTTTATAGACTGGAGTGCAGTTTTAAATTTTACAAAAACATAAAAATTACAAAAAATTTGATTAAAAAAACAAATTCAAAATTCACAGTATATATGTGTATTAGGGTGGAGCGAAAAAAAAATTTTTTTGAAAATCAAAAACGGGTAGGTGCCAAAAGTTGCCTTTATACTAGTACATCAACTGCGTGAAATTTTACCGCTGAAAAAAAATGGCTTGAGTCTGCGCTTTTGCTCCAAAAATCGAAATTTTGGGTAAAATTTGTCATTTTTTGACATTTTTTCAAAAAAATTGAAAAAATCCTACAGAGCTGGTTAGTGTTTAAAAGTGTTGCGTAGACCTTTATATTTGTCTGCTTAACATATTTAAACTATAAAACAATATGTTTATTCCCTATAGCTGGAGCAAAACAGACAACTTTTAGTAAGAAAACAGTATTACAACTCTATTGGGTCATACAACGAATTGTTGTTTTTAATACAGCTCTTGTTTTCAAAACTACCTTGGACATGCGTCGTGGAGGTGGCTATATTTCCTATACCACCCGGCCCAACTATTCGATCATCTTAGTACAGTGTTTTATTTATACATTGATTTGTGATTTTCTTTATAAAAATTCGGCATGTTTTCGATACTTCCACCTTGTTTATCTGTTCTTTGCATCCACATGCTGCTGTAACTATCTTCATGTATATTTTTACAGTTTTTACAAAAAAATGACAAGCAGAGAAATGTACGGGAATATTATTAAAGGGATCTATTCGGCCATCTATTATATTTATCAAACTTACATTCAGTTGATGAATAGTGATTGGAAGTTCTGTTACCACAACATTTTTTCAGTCAATTGTATTTTTTTACGTAATGATTTGCTTCAAAGATGATTTCAGATATTTCAACTATAAGTATGCCATCACTACTATTCATATCACCATTATTCTACTTTTGCATTTTTTTATATGTTGAGAAGCGAGCTGTTTAATGTGATGGTGATCGTCAGAGAGAATTGCAATGAAAATTTGTTCTCCATGTGTAAAGCAACCGCTGTTGTAATTAACCTTTTTTTTTGCATTAGTTTTATGCCGTTTTCTAAGTGTTTTCGTATCCAGGTAATTTCCTATTAACTTTTAGATCCCCTTTTTATGAATGGACAACATTTGATGGTGAAATGTCCTGGGCATAAACTTATAATGCATAGTACTTTATGAGGAAATGTACGGATTCCAATCGACTATAAGTGCTCATTTAAAATTAGGAGAATTTTATTTGTCACTGAGAACCATTTTGCATGGGGTAAGCTTAGAATTGTGTAGTGAATTTCCTCTGCGTCAATTATTAGAGAAGCCGATATAAAACGTTCTAAGCTACATGGATTCACTGGATCAATAAGGAAAATCTTTGTCTACGTACTATTCACTTCCTATTGCATTTTTTTTCTTTTTATAAAATAAAGAATAATTTTGAAAAATTATTTTCTCAAATTGAGAAAAAGATACTCAGAACAGACTAGAAATTTCTGTCGGAGATTGCAAAGCTAATTCATAAGGAAAGCTATTTCTCAGAAAGAATGGGGAATAGGAATTTAGAAAACATCTCACACAAAAGACAGCTCATAAAGTTAATAAAATTTTCTGCTTTATATAAGCACAGATTGGCAATCAGCGTCTATATGTTCACTCACAAAATGTATAATCCAAGTTTATACCGCGGGATGTTTTATACCAAATGTACAACACACCTGAATAATAGATCTAAAATCTTATTAGAAGTTACTAGACTACGGAACAACACAGGAAATGACATAAAGCATGCTAAAACTTCTTTAGAAATATTGTTGTTTTACACGCAAATTTTGTTTGCAATCCTCTGTGACGATCGTCATAATATTAAACAGCTAGCTTCTCAGCATATATTCAATGTAATAGGTTCAATAAATGATGACATACTAGAAATTGAATTCATACAATCAATTATTAGGCAAATTATTGCATATAAAATGTAATTGATTGAAAGAATGTTATGATAATAGAACTTCCAATCATAATGTACTAATTGCATGAAATTTTAATCAAGATAATAGACTGCTGAATAGGTTCAATTAAGAACATACCCAATACATTACTCAGCTTCTCTTCTGTTATACATGGTATAAAAATATACGTGCAGCAGGTCACACCAGCATGATCCAAATCATCCAAAGCCAGTGAATACAAAGAAGAGATAAATTACTTTGATATATAGAAAACTTATACTAGTCAACGGGAAAAAAATAACAATTCAATACATAAATAAAACACTGGGCCAAGATGATTGGGTGGTTGAGACGGGTGGGATAATGCAACCACCTCTATGAGTTATATACACAGTAGTTTTGAAAGCAGCTAGGTAAGAAATGCATTCAAAACAACATTTCATTGTATGCTCCAATAGAGAGGTTAACACTGATTTTTCACAAAAAGTTGTCAGATTTGCTTCAATTATACAGACTACAGATATTGTTTTGTAGTTTAAATATGTTAAGCAGATAAATATAAAGTTCAAAGCAACACTTTTAAATACTAACCAGCTCTGTAGGAAGTTTTTAATTTTTTTCAAAAAATGTCAAAAAATGACAAATTTTACCCAAAATTTCGATTTTTGGAGCAAAAGCGCAGACTCAAGCCATTTTTTTTCAGCGGTAAAATTTCACGCAGTTGATGTACTAGTATAAAGGCAACTTTTGGCACCTACCTGTTTTTGATTTTCAAAAAAAAAATTTTTTCGCTCCACCCTAATGTGTATCTCTTGATAAAACAGGGGACCACAGCCATCAACCTTCTGTAGACCTAACAGAAAAACGACAGATTTCCTCAAAAGATCTTGAAAGAACGGGAAATTTTGTCTAAAAATCACGATAAAACGACAAATTTTGTCAAAAAATTCGCGAAAACGACAGATTTCGTCAAAAAATTCGTGATAAAACGGCAAATTTCGTCAAAAAACTCGGGAAACGCGGCAAATTTTGTTTAAAAATTTCGATAAAATGACAAATTTTGTCAAAATTCGCGAAAAATGGAAAATTACGTCAAAAGATTCACGAAAAATGGCTAGTTCTGTCGTAAATCGTGAAAAAATGGCAAATTTCATCGAAAAATACGCAAAAAAATGACAAAATTCGCAAAAAAATGCCTAACTTATCATAAAATTCGAAAAAAACCCGGCAAAGTTCCTAAAAAAATTGAGTAAAAGCAACAAATTGTCAAAAATTTGCGATAAAACGACAGATTTATTCAAAAAATATCTGGGGATATTTTTATTTTCAAAACAGATTCCAAAGGTAAAAATATCCCTAAAGATTAAAAAAAAAAATCTGCAAACAAAATTGAAAAACGGTCTTTGTATATAATAACCTCAAGTATTCAATACAAAATAAATAAAATTTAAATTATCAAACGCAAACTGTATGCTTAAAAAGATTTCTCCCATAGGATTAACATTAGCGAGCGCGCGTTCTTAAGTGGTGAAGCAGCCTCTGCACGGAACGCAACACTCTGAACGCAAAAAATATTGGCCTGACCCGGCCCGGACCGGAAAAAATATATAAAATTCGGCCCGAACGCAGCCCGGCTCGGGTGAATTTCTACAGAACATTGATCTTTAGTCTACTGGAAGAGTTCAGACCAAAAAAAAAAAAAAAAAAAAAAAAAAAAACTTAGTCTCTTTTTTTCTTCTTTCATGTTTAAAATCTTTATTTATGCAGCAGTGCCATAGGCTGCGATATTTACGCTTGTAATGAATCTTTGTTTGTTGTATGTAAATGTTTCAGTTATCATTAATATTATTAATGCATTAAAAAAAAAATCTAAAAAATGGTATACGGTAAAAGTAAAATCTTCTAAAGCAGATGTAAATGTTTAATACATTTTTTTCTCGCGTATTGTTGCATTCATTTTGCATGAATGAACAGATTAAAAAAAAAAAAAAATTGCACTTTTGGTTTAAACAAAAATTTCGTCATAATCATGTTTTTTTTTTCTTTTTTTTTTTTTTAATGTGATTAATTCTATTTTGAGACGCCTAGTGATCTACGATTCTTTAAAAACAATAAATTCTAATGTTTAATTGTAGAATAATGACGACTTAAAAGTATATTCCTATTTTGCAAAAATTTTTGGACCAAGCCAAACTTTACTGATTTGTGAATAGACTTATTTCCACGTCGAGAAAAGGATTTTCATATGGGGAGATTCAACAGGAACTGATTATTTTGGTCCGTGAAGACTAAAAAGAATGAAATCAGTCTCGGTTTCTACGGAAGAAGTAAGTTAGGCTCGGCCCGGCCCGATACTCCAGGAAAAAAAATTACGGCCCGAAAAGATTAGTGACTAGGCCCGTCCGGCCCTCGCCTGAGTCTTCAGAAGCAAGGCCCGAGCCCGAATGACGTTAATGCAAATCGGCCCGCAGGCCGGGCCGTGCTCGGGCTTCGGACCAAGGCCCGGCCCGTGCAGACCTTTACCTCTGAACACAAATATCGTAAAAGCCGTACTTGTAAATGGAGTGTAAATGCACCATAAATAATTATACTAATGTTCTTTGTGGCAGAATGTATATAATTTACCAATGCCATATTCTCATTTATTTCAGAAATTATATAATTCATCAATCAACAGTATTTATAATAATAATGATGAAGATATCAGTCTTAAAACTCTTAATTATGTGATTAGTAGTCAAGTCTTGCACGTACTCGTGTTCGGGTATTTTAGTTATAACTGAAAATTCCACTCGAAATAAATTCAAAGGCAACTAAAAAAATGTTTAAAAAAGGTTGAACTGAAATTGACATATTTTAACCAGAACTGAAGTGCATTAATAATAAAACAGAATTTATATTAGCTCGTATCCGTCTCACTGCAAAAATAATAGTTATTCTGGAAAACAAAACAACTGAAAAATTATTATCACTGTTTTAAAGCTCATTAATCCAGATTAAATTATTCCCTCCCAAGATTTTCTTTCTCTTCAGCGTCACAGTGACCTATGGACCCAGGTGTCAGAAAACAGCTGCCAGTCTAAGCAGGGTTGGCACGGTTTAAACCAATTGGTTTTAACCATGGTTTAAACCACGGTTTAAACCAAATGGTTTTTTTCTCAAAAAAACCAATTGGTTTTTTAGGAGAAATCTAATTACATTTTTTTTTTTTTCTTTATAATTTACGTGTTTTAGATTATTGGCATAAATAATTTTTACTTTTAAAACTTTATTTCAGTAATACGTATTATTTATAGTGGGTTTAGGTTTTTTTTATGCATAGGATTAAACCAATTGGTTTTTTCTATAAAAAAAGCAATTCGTTTTTTAGAAGAAATCTAATGACATTTTCTTTTTTTCTTTATAATTTACGAGTTTCAGATTATTAGATATAAATAATTTCTACTTTTAACACTTTATTTCAGCAATAAGCATTAGATATATTGGGTATACGTCATTTTTTTTATGCATAGGATTCAAATCAGTACACATTGGTGAACATATCTATTGCTCTAAAAAAAAACTTCAAACATGTGAATTGATCAAAGATAAAATAATTTAATTTTTTTAATAATGCAGAATATTTAATGCAATTAATAATGTTACACAATGATCAGATTTTGCACAAGCTGTAAAAGAAATTTTTGTTTTGGGAGATTATCTTGAAGAATTAAAAACAAAGACTGGTTGCTAGTTATAGCATTTAAATAATAACTTTTTTCCCCTCTGCTATCTGCTGAATCTAACAACTAAAAACGTCAACTTCAAATTGTCATTCAGAAAGAAAAAATCCTAAGTAGTATTTCTAATTTATTATTTGAATAATTGTGGAAAAGAATATTTATCAAACTACATCCAAGGCAGGGATTAAATTAGGGCAAATGTTTATTATTAGTAATCAAAAGATTGTTTATAAAGATTTACAAGACATCAAGGGTTCACTGTGTAGAACAGTTAAAACTTTCAACATAAGACTGTTTGCCAAAACTTTAAATTGAAAAATGGATTTTTTCAATTTTCAGCACAAATTTACTATAATTATTAAATTTAAATTATTTTAAATGAAATTACACTGCTTATAAACCAATAATGTCTGTTTTTATCAGTAAATATGCATGTATATGTCATAAGAAAGGATGTTTAAAAAAACCCGGTTTAAACCAAAAAAACCGTTTTTTTTTTGTTTTTTTCAAAAAAACCTGGTTTTTTTCCAACCCTGAGTCTAAGGCTGCAGGCACACACAAAGTTTTTTTGTGGTTTGCAGGCGGCGCGTAAATGAGTTTTTCAGTTCAACTTCAATCCAAGAGTAGCACGGGAATCTTTCCCTTCAGTAGGGTTAAGATAGTGATCTTCCGTGACCATTGTATCTCCCTCGTTTCCCACTGTCAGTAAACCGTAAGTGAGAGAAAAGAAAAGGCAGTTCCGGGAATAAAGTTTAACTTCAGAATAGTTATGTTTGCCCGGCCCTTAAAAATAGATTTTCGCCCCGCGAAATGTATCGCATATGATGCTCCTGAACGTAAATTGACCGCTTACCTTGACAGATAGCTCTTCGGCGATTTGTGGGTGAAGTCTAGTGGGTGAAAGATAAGTCCGAGAATTACTCCCGGAGCTTCTTGGACCTCCCCCCCCCCCCAAATTACCAGCAATATTTTCTTTGCATTTTTGCATCGATCCAGAGAATGGCCAAAATCATCTTCAAAAAGGCGGATTTCCACCTTTAGGCGGAACTCTTTCATCCCTGTTTTATTGATAATTGTTCAGCTCATAACAGCATTTCCAAAAAAGGAAAACGTGGAAGTCATTTTTTCCTGGCCAACATGACATTTATGGTTCAGCCCATCGATCAAGGAATCATCAAAAACTTTAAACATTTCTACAGGCATCTGTTGGTCGAAAGCATCCTCATCGGAGATTTTCACATTAAGAATCTCAATGTTTTTCATACTTCAAGAATGTGTAGGCAGCATAGGACAAGATCAGTGAGAGAATGATTATCAAATACCTTCATAAGACGGGATTTGTAAAGAAAGAAACAGAAAGATTAAATGTAATGCAAAAAATTTGATGAAATTGATCCTGAGCTTACTGTCGATAATTGGGAAGGTGTAAAATCTGATCTATCAATCTTGTATGAAGACTATGTCAACTTGGACCAAAATGAGGCTGTTTGTGGTGAGGTAACTGATGTGGATGTTGTTGCCCAACTGGCAGAGAACAACCAAGCTGAGGACAGACTAAGATGAAAAGAACAGAGCAAAAAAATACAAGAGAAGCCCTTACCTAGTTCCTTAGAAGCTATGGTGCATATACATCAACTTCGACACTTTTTTGAAGGTCACTCCGATGTAAAAAATTCTATTTTTGTGTCAATTAATAAGTTGGAATCATATGCTATGACACAAAGATTGTAATTGAAAAAGCAATCAAAAATATCTGGGTTTTTTTCTTAAAAGTGATGAATAATTAAGCTAGTGAAAGATCTTTGATTTAACGAAAAAAAAATATATATATAACAGTATCTTTGGATAAAGTTTGCGTGTTAAACATTTCATTGTGGGGACAATCTTTTTTTATTTTTTTCTCCTTTTTGAGGGAATATATTTAATTCGAATTTTTGGATATTTTGAACTTTTCTTTTGGTTCCTTGAACTTCAAATTATCCATGTTCGACTGTACTCTCCAAACAATTTTTCTTCATGTATCATAATGTAATGGAATTCTTTTATTTGCCCCTGTAAATGAACTCTTAATATTACACAGTTCATGTGCAATACCAAATGTATCATGGTAAGCACCAATAACATTTTTCAATTGTATGAAAATCCAAGTATATTTATGTGAGAGCATGGACAGACTGACAGACAGACCAAATTCATAAACACTTGGAACTTTGGTGAAAACTGTTAAAAGAAAATAGAAAAAAAAAAAAAAAAAAAAAAAAAAGGATAATCAGTCTATTAGCAGCTGGGTCATTCCATGTCAAGTGTCCTAAATTTTGGCATGGTTCCCGCTTGACCCCCTTCGATTTTTATGAAATTGATACAGAATATACATGTGGGTATATGATGAACATTTGGAAACTGTTTAGTGCAAAAAGTTGTATAGTTGGAGCACCAGGGGTCCATTTGTACCAATCACTATTTCATGGTTGTAGAAAAAACGGCCAAATCATGAAGTTTGGTATCATATTGCTCATGATAAATGAAACCTTACTTATTGAAAAGAGGTGATCTAGTACAACTTTTTGTGCTAAAAAATATAATTGCAGTATTAAAAATCACAAATCAAAACTATCGTGATTACTACGCCTGAAAGTAGGCCGTACGGCCAATCTGGTTGAATTTTACACTTAATTTAACATGCTGTAACTACTGCAAATATTATTTTAAAAATTTCTCGCTTTACAAACTAATTACCTATGGATATATCGTAAAGCCGCTGTAGTTGTTTTTTGATTGCTTAAATATTAATTAAATTATTGATGTTCAAAATCTAATAAAAAATTAAAATCGTCTATTTTGGCCCATATTCAAAAGCGTACATCTCAAAAGGGACACTTTTGATTTGGTTACAATTAGTACCACTGGAAAGAGAATATCTTAATTTATAAAAAAAACTTTATTTCATTTTGGGCCTCCGAGATACAGAAGGAAAATAATAAAATTCAAAAACCTGTTGTACGAGATAATCCAGATACATACAAGAAAGGTATAAATTACGATAGGTTCTTTCAACATATTCTGCACCATTCTTTTTTATTACAACGATTAATGCATATAATAATTATCACTTTTCCTGGTCACAGTTACTTCTCCTTTACCATTATGAGTAATTTGTAACCGCATTGCCAATGAGTTATATCCAGTAACCAGGCAACACTAGCTCCTGGTTGGGTATTGCATGTTTAACAAGATTTATACAAAAATATTCCTTTTCTCTTTCAGTTTATGCTTTACATTACTGTTAAAACATTCTGTATCAAGATTTTAGCTCTATGGATTCTCATGATTATGACCAGAGTCAATGCAGCATTGGCTGTGCTGATAATTCTCAGTGCCATTTGACAACTTATTGTGCACATAAAGGTTTTAAGCTTTTTAAAGCATTTTCCTCTGAAGA
This sequence comes from Maratus speculifer, assembly GCA_964019185.1. Taxonomy (NCBI): domain Eukaryota; kingdom Metazoa; phylum Arthropoda; class Arachnida; order Araneae; family Salticidae; genus Maratus; species Maratus speculifer. The sequence continues at coordinate 254,093,803 of OZ025298.1, forward strand.
ACAGGAACTAATTAATCGCCGAAGTTTATTGCATCTTGAAGAAAATTCTCAAATATGCTTTCATCACGAAACATTGATTTTGCATAAATTTGAGTTTCTTCAGCAAAGCGAACATTCTGTAATCCTTTCACTAAAGACAATCATTGCGTACGAAACTTTTTGCGGTCCATCAATTTAGAAAGTTCTAATCATTTGACAGACTAAGAAACTAAGAAGAATGCCAAACCAGACCAAAAAATATGTAGATCGTGCAGAAAAGAATTCGAAGAAACAAGAACAACATGGTCCTCTTCTTCAAGCGAATGGAGCAAGATGAAATAGATGTAACAGAAACGTTGAACAAATGTCTAACAGCTATTGATTTATCTCCTTTAAAATGTCAACGAATAACAACAAGAGATATTAAAAGCTATGCAAAGCGAAAGATAAGTGAAACTGAAGATGTGATTTCAAAGAAAATAGCTATTGTTGCTGGTATAGATCCATGTAAATTAAGACAACCTACTATATGCAACCAATTCCTAGACTGTTTAGATTACAAACAGCTAATTAAAGAATTGAAGGAGAAGTTACAGTTGTCAAAACGTCCAGAACAAATACAAATATTAACAATGGCACCTCAAAGTTGGACAATAAAAGAAGTTATGGAAGAGTTTGAAGTTTCAAAAAGAACGGTAAAAGCAGCACGAAAATTAAAAGTAGACATCGGGATATTGGCTTTACCTAGAGCAAAGTTTGATAAGAAGTTGCCAGAAAACATAAAAGAAAGAGTATTAATTTTTTTCAAGATGAAGAATTTAATCAATATGTCCAGGAATAAAAGATTTCATTTCTGCTCGGATAGATGGAAGGAAAGTTCAGATGCAGAAGCATCTATTACTAAGCAATTTGAAAGAAATGTTTGCAGTCTATCAAAGTAGTAATGGACCGGAAATCGGATTCTCCAAATTTTGCGAGTTAAAACCAGAATGGTGTGTGACTCTCGTTGCAGCAGGTTCACATTCCGAATGTGTGTGTAAAATGAATCAAATTCTGAAGTTGATGCTAGCAAGCTGCCCAACTGATGTAGATTATAAATTCCTTATAAGTAAAACAGCTTGTGACGAATTCTAAAGATTGTATGCTTCATCGCTGCGAAGATTGTCCTGGAACAGATGATTTAATTTTTTTTTGGAAAGTATTTTCGAAGATAGTGATCCAGAAGACGCCATTGAATTTAAAAAATGGGTTCACACAGATCATGACCCGTTAGAAACGAAGCAGATAACAATTGAAGATTTTATTGAAGTATTGGTATTGAAAATCTCAGCAACGATGTCTTAATAAATTTTATGCACCCTCATAGACCTTCAAAAACATTTTATTAGCCCACTAGACAAGACCTCTGTTGGATTCCGGAAGAGCATATAATTACTGTTCCATTTCCACTAAAAACAAAAATTAGTCAGCAATACAATTTACCGAAAGCTGTTGCAATCGCAATCAATAAGAAATTTGACAAACTGAACCAATGAGTAATGTTTTTTATAGATTGGGGATCAGGAATCAACATAATGGGAGCTTGGAATAATCAAAACATTTAGTCTATAATAATCTATGGATCACGTTAGGTACCCGCATTCAAAATTTAAAACATGCAATACCCAACCAGGAGCTAGTCTTGCCTGGTTATTGGATATAACTCATTGGGAATACGGTTACAAACCATTCATAATGGTAAAGGGGAAGTAACAGTGACCAGAAAAAGTGATAATTATTATATGCATTAATCGTTGTAAATAAAAAGAATGGTGCAGAATATGTTGAAAGAACCTGCCGTAATTTATACCTTTCTTATATGTATCTGGATTATCTCGTACAACAGGTTTTTGAATTTTATTATTTTCCTTCTATATCTAAGAGGCCCAAAATGAAATAAGGTTTTTTTTATAAATTAAGATATGCTCTTTCCAGTGGTACTGATTGTAACTAAATCAGAAGTGTCCCTTTTGAGATATACGCTTTTAAATATGGGGTAAAATCGACGATTTTAATTTTTTATTAGATTTTGAACATCAATAATTTAATTAATATTCAAGCAATCAAAAAACAACTACAGCGGCTTTACGATATATCCATAGGTAATTAGTTTGTAAAGCGAGAAATTTTTAAAATAATATTTGCAGTAGTTACAGCATGTTAAAGTAAGGGTAAAATTCAACCAGATTGGCCTTATGGCCTACTTTGAGGCCTAGTAATCACGATAGTTTTGATTTGTGATTTTTAATACTGCAATTACATTTTTTAGCACAAAAAGTTGTACTAGATCACCTCTTTTCAATAAGTAAGGTTTCATATATCATGAGCAATATGATGCCAAACTTCATGACTTGGCCGTTTTTTCTACAACCATGAAATAGTGATTGCTACAAATGGACCCCTGGTGCTCCAACTATACAACTTTTTGCACTAAACAGTTTCCAAATGTTCATCATATACCCACATGTATATTCTGTATCAATTTCATAAAAATCGAAGGGGGTCGAGTGGGAGCTTCTAGGCCAGTTGACATGGAATGCCCCAGCTTTAAAAATATACAAAGCAAGTAATTGATATGCATACAATTACATTTAAAATTAGACAAATTACTTAACTTTTAATGGCACTTTTATCTAAATGTTTTAACAACATTTCCAGCACATTCAATGAATTAATAATAATGTAACTACTTTTTAAATCAAGCATAACACCGGTCACTAGCTGAGGAAGGGAAAGGAGAAGTAGAGAGGTACCCTTCAAAAGTTCATCATTTTTTTTAGACTTGGCAACTACACAACATAAGGATAATTTTGAGTTAAGAAAATTCTTAAATTCACAGCAAATGAAACAAAAAGTTATAGTAAAGGAGTAAGGAGAGGGAAGTCACAATTTTATGACACAAACTACGTGTTTTTTTTTCATGTTTTTTTGAAAAATTATTATTTTTTTTTCCATGATCTTTTTATAAAATTTGCAGGTTTTTTTTAACAATCCTTTGACGAAGGTTGGGTTTTATTCACAATCCTCTGATGAAATTTGCTGCTATTTTCATGATCTTTCGACAAAATGTTTAGATTTTTTTCACAATCTTTTGAAGAAATTTATGGTTTACTTTTGTTAGGGATCCTTTGACAAAATTTGCATTTTTTTATGATTTTTTGACGAAATGCTGCTTTTTCGAGATTGTTTGAAGAAATCTGAGGATTTTTCAATTTTGTGATTCGTTGACAAAATTTGCATTTTCCTCATAATTTTTAGATAATTTTTTTTTTTTGGCAATTTTTTAACAAAATTCATCTTTTTTCTTGGTAAAATTTGGGCAACATTTTTTGCTTTTTCGCAATCTTTTGATGAAATTAGCATTTTTATTTAAAATCTTTAGACAAAATTGAAGATTTTGTTTACGAACAATTGACAAAACTAATTTTTTTCACAACCATTTAACAAAAATATTTTTGTGTCTAAATTTTCGGGCATCTGAAAGATTTTTTTTTTAAATTTCGGAACTGTATGACTTAAATTTTTGGAAAATTCAGAATAGAATAAGTTACAGCAATACCACTGATTGTATAACAAGTTGACTTAAAATGTACTTTGATTTAAGTATATTTGAACAAAGCAAAGCAAACAGTAAAACAAGAAAATAAAATAATTTAAAATTTTTCATTAAGTAGAAAAAATGACGGAATATTAACATATTAATAGTTCAAATCTGCTTTTTGATATTGGATAACACTTACATTTGAGATCTTTATATTGAGGTTTTTAATACGATGTCCTTCATCACAAATAACTAAATCAAAAGGCACAGACGACAATAGTTCTGATGATCGCAAAAACATCTCATAAGAAATAATCAAAACAGGCTTTTTAATTTTAACAAAATCCTATTTAAAAAAATAAAAATATATATTACAGTTAATATTTCTACCATAGTATATTTATAGTTAGTCAATTTCATACAAAAGAATAGAAACTGGTAAAAAACAAACTTACTTTTACAGTGTTCTTTTGATTGACAGCAAAAATAGCTAATCTTGTTTTTCCTAACCACTTATAAAATTCATTTTGCCAATTCTAAAAAGAAAAAAAAATCAAGCATTATTTTAAAGTTATAACTCAGAAGAAAAAAATATTTTTTTTTTTCAAAAATTAATGAGACATTCATTTTTTTCTCAAATTTCAGCATAGAAAATATTGATTGGAAACCTTTCTAATTTATAAATCTATAAATTACAGTTTGCATGTATGTTTCTTGTGCAAGTTTATAACTTTGATAGATTTATATGAAATGTGACAAGTATACACTTTTAGAACCTGAGAAAAATTACTTACTAGGTATAATATTTTACAAATTTCATCCCTTTTTTAAATCAATGTACCATAATTTATCTTCACATAAAACTTTTAATTATTTATTTATTTTGAAATGCAATTCTTATTTTGTATGATGTCACAATTTAAAAATGTGGATAATATTCAAACAGATTTACTTTATTTTTATAAGCCAATAAAAATTCAGATTTTCTGCATGAAAAATTGATGTCATTCTTTTCATTTAATGCACATTTTTTGCATATATAATCATTTATAAGTGGCTTAAAATGACACAGTATCTTATTTTATTATTACACAGGACTTTGACAGCTTCTGCCTAGTTTAAACATGTATTCTCGGACAGATGATGGCTGAGCTCCCATGTAAAGGTTAAATGTATTTGGAATCTACTATAATACAGAGATTTCAAAATCAAGAAAAAATAAGTTTTTTCTAAATATAATGTCCCTTTCTATGAAAGAAACATAATGTTTATTCAAATTAAAATCCATGCTAACTTAAAAAAAAAAAAAAAAAAAAAAAAAAAAAAAAAAAAAAAAAAATGGTTATTTGAATTTATTTTAATTGTTATAAATAAAAAGCAAATTCCCATTTCAAAATTTCAATTAAAAGCTTTATTTTCAAGCCATACAAAATAGATTTTAAATGCTAATCATATCAGATGGATGCATTTTTGTTTTGATGTTCTCAAAGAAATTAGATACACTTTGGTTGTATATGCAAAAAGAGAACTCATATTCTTAGTTATAAAGTGAGAGATTTTTCATTGATTATGTCAATTTTTTAAAAATTTATTTTCGTGACTGTTATTTTAATGATTTATATGTGTGAATGCACCTTTATTGTGATTGCCATATTTTTGAACTATTACATTTTTATGTGTTTTTTACCTGGAAGGCTACCACACTCAAACAGGTTCAGTCTGTTCATGTTAAAATCTCACATTAGAAAAATAAAATAAAATAAAAGCAGATTTACTTACAGTAACTAAGCTACTTGGAGTAATAATTATCACATTCCTTAAAACAGGCAAGCCACCATACGGTCCTCTTTTAAATAATGTCCTAAATTAATAAATAAGTGCAATTAATTGAATTAACCATCAACAAAGAAAATACACCACTTAAAAAAGTAATTTATACTTACCATATGAGAGCAATACACTGGAGAGTTTTTCCAAGTCCCATTTCATCCCTGAAAGGTTTAATTAATGAAATGTCATTCAAAATAAAATTACAATAATTTTTAACATTTGCTAATTTAACATTTGCAAATTTTGGCTATTTACAAACAGAAAAATGAAGAAAACTTAATATTTATATATGTTCTCAGGGTAGGATTACCTCCAAAATCTGTTATCTTTATTGAAAAATGTAAAGTATAGAAGTCCACACATGCACAGCAGCATGGTGTCTACTGGCCACAAATTTCATTAAAAGAGTTATACATTTCCTAATTCACTCACAAAAGTCACAAAATTCCTGAATTTTGATAGTCAACTCAAGAAAAAATACTCATACAGTGTCAAGGATTTCGGAATAAATGCAGTTTGGCAAGAGGTCAAATATAAGAACCAGGCTTACACTACATTGCACAATTTTTCTTTTTTGACGATATAAATTTATGTAAAACTACATAAATACATTAATATACTGATTAACTAATGATTGATGAAAGCTGTTTTATAAAAATAAACCTCAAGATAGAGGTCAGTCTGGCTCGTTTACATTTTCACAGTTCTCGGCCAGGTCCAGTACGACCTAACTCATTTTCTACAAAAAATTCCATTTTTTCTCCACATACCATCACGATTCTTTTAATGAATATTACATACATATTTAAGGGAATATTTTAGGTTATGTTTTAGATTACTATGTGTTCATAAAACAGAAAATGCACAATAATAACATTAATGAAAAATTACAGTCTTGGACATTTCAAAATACAAATAAGGATTCATTAAAAAGGTAATGCAGTTTAAAATCAAGAGTTATAAACATGATAACTTTTAAAAAGTTATCAAGTAGTAAAGTAGATGTGAAAATACTTCTCAGTCAATTTTAAGTATGTTGTCAAATCCAAAGAAGCTATATTCTGACACATTTCTGAATTCATTCAGTTTCGGAAACGCATAAGATTGACAGATATTCTTATTCAGAAACTATGTAAATCGCCTTTTTTTGGGGAGTGGGGGGGAGGGATAAAAGCAATTTATATTTGAAGAAAATACTTGCCAAAGTTAATTTTTTTAATCAAATATCTGGAAGCAATAAAATAGGATAGGAGAAAAACATGCAGTCACATGACAAGAATCTCTTATATCTGTATAAGTAATGCATTAAGAATAGAAAACATTATTAGATTCCAAATCCCTTCAATAGTCAGTCCTTTTAATTTCAGATTTTCATAGCGAAAAATGACGTCAGAAAATGTGTTGGAAAGTTTTGCATTGTTGAACTGTCAATTTAAAAATCACCTTCGGGTATATTTCTAAAGATACTGCTAACAGAAGTTCATTATTACTATTAACACCCCAGTAGCAGAAAGTTATGATTGTGTCTGCGACAGCAATGCAGCAGGATGAAAATTGTCTGTAGGAGGGCGTGTTATAATTGTCTTATATACATTATAGATATAGGTCTTACTGATTAATATTATAAAAAGACAACTATATTCCAATAAAAATATAAAAATTGAATAAGGAAATAGTAAAACTAATATTTTTTGAAGAATTATATTAATAATGAATACATAAAGTGGTTCTTTAAGTTTGAAGTTAAGGCTAAATCTATTTAAAATTGCATTGAAATATAGTGTTCATCTATTGAAAACAATGTATAGTTTCTTAACTTGCCTAAGTATTCAAATCTACAGAAGAAATAAGTACAATGATATTATAGAAAAAATAAATCATTTATATTGTCACATGTGAAATAGTGATAAAATGAAGAAAACAATTCCAATTCCATTGAAAAGTAGATGCCATACTGCCTCCTTAAATTCTCAAAACATTTGTTTACTTGTTAAATCATAATAAAATGTTATAATAAAATATGTTAAAATAAAATATTGAAATGTGCTAAATTTTTTTTTTCAAAAAAAGGGGACAAAAATCACTTGAAAAAAACGATGAAATGTACCATTTTTTTAACGAAATTTATTGTTTTTTCATAACTTATTGATGAAATCTTTCCTTTATTCGCGATCTTCTAACGAAATCTGTCGTTTTTTCAATATTTTTTAACGAAATTTACCATATTTTCGAGATTTTTTGACAAGAACTGCCTTTGTTTCGCGATCTTTTATTAAAATCTACCTTTTTTTGCGATTTTTTTTGTATGAAATCTGTCATTTTTTTCGCGATTTTTTGATGAAATTTACCGTTTTTTCGCGATTTTTTAAACGAAATTTGTTTTTTCACGACTTATTGATGAAATCTCGTTTTTTCGCGATGTTTTGACGAAATCTGTCGTTTTTTACGATCTTTTGACAAAAGATACCGTTTTTTCAAGATTTTTTGACGAAATTAGACGTTTTTCACGATTTTTTAACAGAATTTACTATTTTTTCGTGATCTTTTGACAAAATCTGTCTTTTTTTCGCGATCTTTAGATGAAATCTGTCGTTTTTAGCGATCTTGTAACGAAATCTGCCGTTTTTTCAATATTTTTTGACGAAATATTCCATTTTTACGCGATTTTTTGTCGAATTTAGTCTTTTATTCACGTTTTTTCTTGTCAAAATCTGCCGTTTTTCTGCGATATTTTGATTAAATCCATCTTTTTTCATGATCTTTTGTTGAAATCTACCTTTTTTTTCTTGCGATTTTTTTGATGAAATCTATCATTTTTTCGCGATCTTTTGATGAAATTTACCGTTTTTTCGTGATTTTTTAAACGAAATTTATTGATTTTTCATGACTTATTGATGAAATCTCTCATTTTTTCGCGATCTTTTGACGAAATCTGTCGTTTTCTTGCGATCTTTTGACAAAAGATACCTTTTTTTCAAGATTTTTTGACAAAAGATACTATTTCTTACGCGATTTTTTTACGAAATTAAAAGTTTTTCACGATTTTTTTTTAACGAAGTTTACTATTTTTTCGTGATTTTTTGACGAAATCCGCCATTTTTTCACGATCTTTTGTCGTAATCTGCATTTTTTTGCCGTCTTTTGATGAAATATGTCGGTTTTTCTTGCGATCTTTAGATGAAATTCGCCGTTTTATATTCGTTTTGCCCAATTTTTCCCCCAAATCATAATTTTTATTTCTTTTCCAAGTTGGCAAATTTGTCTGCAAGGATAAAAATAAATCTGCGACGCACGTCGCGCGTCACGCACTTTCTGCTACCGGGATTAACACTTTTATAAAACATAATATTTCATTGGAATATACCTATGCATCATTGGAAAGATCAAGTCCAGCTGCGTCCCAGCACAACTATGAAGAAAAAGATTGATTTCACCAGGGCATGAGTCTGCTGAAAATATTAAAGCCAGGATCAGACAGCATGTAACTATCTGATGCCTATCTCTATGATGGACATGTTACATTTCTATACTGATGATGTCAAACTCACATTGACTCATGATGTACATTTATACTTCTTGCAAAAGTGATATCCATTGAAAATCGCTCATTATTTATCAGCTTTGCACAAATTTTTTTAATGGGCTCGTAGGCCTGCTTAATTTTTTTCATTGGCCTAGCCCTGTAGGCACATTCAATTTTCTTACCGGCCCATTGAAAAAATTGTCCTAATTTTGCTGTGTTGCCTGGGCTTATGCAGATTTCTACCTTGAGATATCTAATGTACAATATTTTTTTTATAACAATAAGAAAATACATCAAAATTTAATTAAAACAAATTGAATATTTAAGTTTATCAACAAGTATTTAATAATTCAGGTTAATTTAGCTTGTTTTTTTTCCTTTTTTATGTTTACAGGCAGAGTTGGGCAAAATACATCGAAAAATCATTTTCGATACAAAATACATTGGTTTTAGAGCTTAAAATACAAAATACAAAATACTTTACAAAAGAAAAAAGTTCAAAATACAAAATACATGTATTTTCAAAATACATTCAAAATACAAAATACATTTTCAAATTTTCTGGATTTTTCATTATATAAATGCAAAGTTTTTTTTTTTTTTTTTTACTAACTTTTTAAGCTTTTGAAATTCAAAATAAGGAAAACAAAAAGTCATGCATCAAGCATAGATTATGAAACACTTCCCAACACATTCAGAATAATGTAACTAAAGTTTACAATTTATTAAAGAGAACAATGATGCTGAAATAAAGAAGTAAAGGGATAATGTATTTGAAAACCCAATTTCTGCCAATAGTATCAATAGTTGAAAAAATATCCATTTTTTTTGTGTGCACTTCTATATACTATCGATAGACTTAATGCTAATAATTATTTCAATGAAACGAATAACGCAGTTTAAATTTTTCGTTCATGAATAAATGAATTGTACTAGAGAATTCTTGTACAACCCTGTATAGGATCTATAGAATTTAGACCCCAAGTCATGTTAAAAAAATAATTCAATTTAAAAACGCATGCCATAACTAAATAAAAACTAACTTCCAGCAATTATTGATCATAGTCTTCAAAAGTTCGATTATTGTGCAGTTTCTTCTGCAGCCAAATTCTTTTATGCGTCCCTGTAAATGAATGCTAAATTCTGTGCACATTCTATTCAATAATAATCGCCATGCAGTACACCTTGGTAATATATATAAATTTATTTTTATGTATTTAAAAAATCTATCTATAAATATAAAAATAGTTAAAAATAGTATATATAAAAAAATTAAAATACACTGCAAACGATTTTTTTCCGTAGGCCATGATGTAACAATAATTTTGTGTGTCCCTGTAAATGAACTGTTAATGCTACAAACTTCATTTCTAATATATACGAACCTGCCGTATAGTGACGCCCAGTATAACATCTATGAATTTCATGAAAATCGGGCTATATTTACGAGAGTAAGAATGCTGACAGATAAACAAATCGAATTCATAAACAAACTTAGCGTAAAGTTAAAGTTTGTTGGAAAATATTAATAAATGAATAAAAAATAAATAAATCAGTTTATATGAGAACTCATTTCATAAAGAACAGAGGACCGAAAAGGATCGTTTTCACTTTTGATTTTTATTCGCTTTTGGCAACGCACACTTTCGGCTCAGTTTCAGGAGGGAGGGGAGGGAATAACAAAATCTGTATATTTATAGCTTTTTTATTACGAATTTTAACACTTTAAAAAAATTTGCACTTTCCTGAGATGACAGTTTTTCTGTACTAAAAGTAACTAAATGTATGTATTTGAGCATAGTACTTTTGAAGCATCTCATCAGACTAGATTTGCATCACTTAGAAAAATTCCGTAATGACGAATACAAATTAAAAAAAGAGTAACCAATGAAAAATCTAAAAAACAAAGTTTTTTGGCAGTACCTTCGATTTACTTCAGTTCCTGTCTTCACTACTATGTATTACATACTTTTTCCAATCTTTAAGAGGGCTTGGAGCTTGACTACAAATATATTTGCAATCGATTAAAATTTCATAAAGTTCGGATAATAAAAACTGTTTTTTTTTTTTGTTGTTGTTGATATGTTTAAGGACCTGACGTGAAAAAAAACGAGAATTTTTTTTATATTTACAACTGTATATCAATGTTTTTTTGCAAAATTTTTACACGAGCTGTAGAACTCTTATATTTATAACCGAAAAAAAAATCCAGAATTCGGACTACAAGAACTTTTTTAAAGTAATGAAATGACCCTACATAAAAATCTAGAAAATGTCTTCTTACGAGTACATCTACTAGTAAAAATAAGTACTTTTTTAGAAATGTTTTCATTCACAAATATAAATTCAGACAAAATCATGTTAAGGGTATAGAATCATACAGATTTATTCTTTATTTGATGTTATTATAGCAGGCTCAAGCAACACTGGATGAATTAACTAGTGTTTAATAAATTAAAATATAAGGTCATTTATTAATTATCTCGTTAAGGTTACATTTGAAATACTCTTTTCATAAGAATGAATACATTATCTTATTCGATGATAATTTTCTTGATATATTTTTTCGATTAATTTGAAAGTCAAATAATAAACACAATTCTCTTTCTGTACAATGAACAACAATATCGATTTTTGAACTTTCATCATATAAATAACTACATCAATTAATAACGTATAAATACATTCGATAATGAGTCATGAAACAAAAAACAAAACAAAGCCAAAAAAGTAGTAATAATTTTCTTTTATTTTGTTTTAAACAAACTCATGCACATTCTTAAATTAACATAATCATAAGTATATTTATAAAGTGCATGGATTTATTAAGCTAATTAAACTAAATTAATATTACATTTGTATATACGCATATATTCCACTTAAAATTTCTATCTGAAAACTTTTTTTTTTTTCCCTGTCGGAACTCGATAAAGAATCGAAATTCACTTTACACTTGAAAATACTGTTTTGATCTGGCATTAGTTTAAATCTGCACTGCGTTAAACTAAATAAAAACTTAAAAAAACTTTTTATTTATAAAATATAATTTATAGAATGTAATACGGTGATATAAATATATATTTGTAGTAAGGAAAAACCTTTAACCAAAATCTTTATATTTAATATATCCAAAAATAAATACAATTAATGAACATTAGAATTTTGTATCAATAAATAGAATTAGTTTTGTAACGTATTTCACGTCAAGCAATCTAATATCAAACGTTTGGAAAACCATACAAAAAAATGTCACTTCAATAAATACCGAGAGACTAGAAAAAATATTGCTACAATCGATATTTCACAGTTCAAAACTAAAAGCTTAAATTTAAAGAGTTTAAAGTTTATTCTAATTTGAAAAGTTTTAAATGTAACTGAACTTCTTGTTTTATACAATAGCATTTTCTGTTAATTTTTCAATTATCATGAGCAGACATTATTTTGAAATATTTCCTGTCTAATATTGCATGCCATGTATTGACACAATTAAATTATTCTCCTGATATATTTTCACTGGGAGCATCAAAAGTATTATTCAATTTTCTCGAGCCTTCTAATAAATAATAGTATTATATGTCTAACGTACCTGATAAAAAAAAGCAATAATAAGTAAAACTCAGTAATACTTCCTGTCTATCAGTGAACTTTCTTCTTTTTCTCTTATTTCTCACAGCAGCAGTAAGATTTATAACACTATTTTTATAACCATTCAGCATAAATGTAGCTGGCAAAGCTATACATCCTGTTCATTAACAATCTTTATCATACCACTAGTTGAAAAATCTGTTTATAAACATCCAGAAAAGAATTCGAAGATTTAACAAAACAGACGTATTTTCTTGTTGCGAATCTCTGATTTGCAGTTTACAAAACCGCAAAGTTTGAAATATATAAATGTATTTTGACAAAAAAAAAAAAAAAGTATTTTGAAAATACAAAATACTTTGAAAAAACATTACAAAATACATTACTAAAATACTTTCGTTTCGTCAGATTAAAATACAAAATACAAATGTATTTTGAAAATGTATTTCAAATACATGTATTTTCGATACTGCCCAACTCTGTTTACAGGTTTACATAAATTTTCTATTTTTAAATAATTTTATTCATATAATTTATGCCTAATCAAAGTATATTTATAGCAAATACTGCAAATCCACATTAGGCATCCTTACAAACCTTTAAAATCTAAATTATTTTAACATTTGAATTTAAACAAGGTTTATAAGAATATGTTTAGAGCATCAAGAAATAAATTTTGTCACAATTTCCTTTAAAGAATTAAGGATATAGACTGTCTAATAAGTAAGACGAAGTATAGATATGTAATCCAAACATGAAATTACACTTTTAGTTTCTGGTTACTCAAAGCAGCATTATTTTTACAATTTTAACAATGTTAAAATTAGAAATTTTCTGCTTTAGTATTGAATTTCTATACAAAAATTACATCTTATGAAATAATTGTTCAGAAGAACACAAAGAAGCTAATTTCAACAATTTTTTACATTTTGCTTTTTTTAAAAGAAGGAAAACAGAAAAGATTAAGAGATTTCTTGAATTATCTGAATTCTAGATAAGATATTTTTTGTTTAACATTTTCCCTCATCATCATATGTTATCTATATTCTACTTTTCTTTCAATTTATTATTTCAAGTTTATTTTGCTACAATTAGTTGAGATTAAATATGTTTTATGTTATTTATTGCTTAGTATTATTTATTTTTAAAATGTTTAGGATTCTTAATACATTAAAATCTTTAGTAAATTTTATTTATTGAGTTTTCTGTAAATATATTAATGTAAAATATTGAAGCATCTTTAAATAAAATATTTGGTTGTTGTTATTACAAGAGTTAAAACCAGATTTTCTGGGTTACAGAATATAAGTAAAAACTTTTATCTTTCTCTTTTTAATTGATCATTCTAATAGTTTTTTAGTTTAATATATATATACAGTCGAGTCTCTCTATAACGAAACTCCATCATAAGTCACTTCTATCATAAGTTCAGAAAACACTTCAAATTATGTGTAGAATATATATTTTTTCGTTGATTTCTGGTTAATATTTCATGGCTACATTCTTCTACCTTATTCCTCATGTCCAAAAAAAGGCATTCACCCCCCTCCCCCCAAGAAAAACATCTTTTTGCATGGTTAAGCTTGACTTTGTTTTAGCCAAGAAGAGCATGCGTTCTTGGAAAATATTGAAACATTTGCTTGCTAGTGGGGCGATGTGCAACTATCACAAAGCATCCTAAAAGATAAAACTATTCCATTATTTCTTGAAAATGGCGTTTGCTTCTTAGTTTGGATAGTAAGGCAGGAATAAGGAAGGGATAAGAGGGAATTGCAGAAAAGGTTGTTTTTCAACAGGTTTTCATTCTACCTAAATTAACTCTCATTATTTTTAGAGTTTAGAGAGGATGCTTGTTGTTTGTGGCGACTCTGAGCATTTTTTGTATGAGAGACCATTTGAATGAAGAATTGTTACTAACCGTCATATTTGCTAGTGTTATCTTCTACTGCATTTGCATAAAATTGCTTCTAGCTTATATATAACTCTCTCTCTCTCTGATAAAGTAATAATTTTGAAAATAATCAATAAGACACTGGGGGAAAAAAGTAAGTTGCGAAAATGTTTGAGATTCTGAAAAAAAATCCGTTAAATATTAAAAAAAAAAAAAAAAAAAAAAAAAAAAACATTTATATGAAAAATCGCAATTATGCATTCAAATACATTTTTAAAATGCATCAAAAGTGGTATTTTCATATTGGTTTTGCACCAGTAATTAACAGCCAAAGAAAATACAAAATATCACTATTTACAACAATCAGCCTTTTTGATTTTGATCATTTCAATGCTTTAACCTGGAAGCACACGTGCCTACATTTGTAGATTGACTTTGTAGATTGGGGTATAATTTTACTCAGTGTGTGTGCTGATAGGTTAAGGGCATAGTTTCACTACATGTCTTAAATTAGTGTTTTATTTATATTTTATTCATGGTGAATGTTTAAACTTTTTTTTACGAAATATAAGCTGGAATCAAATGTTGAGCTATTTATATTAATATAAATGCAAATGGATTTGCCTTTGATAATCAGCTGCATACAATATAAGACGATTTTTCTTTTAAAAATCATGCTTGAAATTTTTTTTTTTAAACCATAACAACTGAGTGTGCAGTGCAGTTTTCAAACAAATTTCGCTACGGTTTTCAAATAAATACCCTTTGAAAATAAATTTTATTTCCTATTTGACAGTGTAAAAAATAAAAATAAGAGATGTTTAGAAGTTAAAAAAATTACAATAAAAGATAAATTTAATCCTCTGGTGTTGGCAGCGTTAAAATGACATCAGTGTTATTGATGGATACATTTGTTCTTTATAATATAGATATGAACTTATAACCTATTTTTTTATTTCCAAGCTATATCATGCATAATGGTTTGTATATGTAAAGCTGGAGTTTTGTAATTCATTTGTCACCTACTTCCTAAAGTGTTACAGTTCTAGAAATTGTGCACAATGATATGTTCCTGACTACAATATAATAGTTTTATAATTCCAGAACTTAATTATCAGCTAATTAATTAAACAACAATTATACATTGAAAAAAAAACAATTTAGAAAGCTTGAATTGATAGTCCAAATAATGATTTTTTTCCCCTTTGATTTTGCTATATCTTACAGAACTGATCAAATAAAGCAAAAATTTTCAGTCTTGCAAGGTTACTGAAATATGCTGTTTGTTACAATATATTATAATATTGGCAGTAATATAATAATGCTTTTTTCTTTCCTGATACCATACTTAAAAAAATTAAGTCTTCTTTAATAAGTCACTAAGTGCTTTCTACCAAGCATAAACAAAAGCAACTAATCGTCACCTAAGAATAATAAGGTTTTATCTGTGTTTTCAAAAAATTGACTTATCGATATAGAAAGGTTCTATTTGTATCTATGAATTCATTTTCACATGAAAATGATGTTATCAGGGATGAGATTGACAAAGAAGTAAAAAGTCTGAAAACTGTGCGAACGACTTATGAATTTCAAGCGGAATAAATATTATAATAGCTATTAAAATTATATATTACATACAATTTAGCTTTAAGCAAATTAAAAAGAAACTGTTAAAAAGAATTAGGCAGAAATTATTTATTTACTGCAGTGAAAAGTCTATTTTACCAAGATACAGAATATTAATAAAACCAGTGACATGAATATTTTTTAATTGTAATCTTAAAAATACTAGATACTTTTCTTGAAACAGCAAATCAAAATAATTGCAACCACATTAAATATATAATAGAGCAAAGTTCCTACTCTTTTTTATAACAAAAATAAGTTTTTAAGGAATTAAATTGATCATAATTGATTGTTAAAGGTGAAGCAAGCCAACTACTAAGAATACGGATTTAAAGAAAAATAATAATAAAATAGAAAATTAAAGTGTTATTTAAAAGACAAATTAGCAATACTATGGAAAACTTATTAAAAATTCAAAACATTAAAAGGAATTCAGAAAAAATAGACTTATATCAAAGTACAAAAACAAAAGTAAAAACTAAGGAAAAAATGTAAATTTTTCCAAAAATTTAATTGGTGAAATTTCTTTAAAAATTGAAGAAAAGTCTGAAAGTCAGACTAAAGTCTGAAGAATTTCATCCCTGTGTTATATATAAATTACATATGACATTAAAATTATATTATGACATCATTTTAATCCAGATATGCCTTCCTAGTTACAAATAGAGCATTTCTATATTGATAAGTCAATTTTTTCAGAAACACATATAGAACCTTATTATTATCAGATGACGTAATTTCCCATGATCAGGGCAAAAGTTAAATGTTTAAATAGAAACAAAGATGCTTTGGAATAACATGAATTAGTCTTGAAATTCAATGCAACTTTTAAAATAAATGTTAAAAGCTTATAAAAGCATGTTCTTTTTTGGTTATTGTTTTTTGGTTATATATTTAAGTATAATGAGGAAGATGAAGTTACATAATTAAGAAAACTTTCTTTTTTATATACCAAGATTTCAATCACAGAATATAAATTAAAATTACTATTGTGCAAGTTAATTTTTATTATACATAAAATACTTACGCTAAAATTACACCATGACCAAATTCATGTTGAAATCCCATAATGCATTTGTACATAAAGCTGATACCTTCCTTTTGATGAGTTCTTAATTGTTTAGTAATAAATGAATCAACATATACATCAACAATTGGTTTTCCACTTTTATTGTACATTGCCTAGTCAAAAAATAAAAAGTATAAAAAGGAAAGATTAAGTTCAATACATTTTAGAAGTAGATGATTAATCCCTCAAAATAGTAAAGGTATTAGTAATTTATTAAAACAAAAAAATAAGCCATACTTTCATGCAAGATTACAGATATAACAGCCAAAACACTAACTTAAGAAATAACATTACTTTAAAACTTAGAAGAAAAACAAAGAAAGATTAATTTTTCTTAAATTTACTATTTAGATTCCTATAACAAGAGCACATTTTGTCAAATGCAATCATCAAAATGTTCATGACATTTATACCAGTATGTTAATTATTTTTTTTACACACTTAATGTTGTATTAAATCTATATTAATAAATAAAAGTTTTTATCTGTGTCTATTTGTTGATGATAGGGAAGAAAATCTATCACATTGAAAAGTACATTATACTTGCTTCTGGATAAACAAAGATATGCTTTAATGCACCTGTGATTCAGACTTTTGTCTTTTTAAGCTGAAACATTAATTAAAACACCTAATTGAACACTACTGAATGAGTTTCAGCTCTCTTTAGTTTATTCGGTTCATGATCAATTAAATGCATGTTCAGTAAAAAACATCTGTTTTTTCCTAAAATTTAAATCTGAAATTGATTAGGGCCCAAGAGAGAGTAGTAAAGAAAAACAGTTTGCTGTAACTCATGTAAAAGGTACTTTTCTGCTCCCAACTTTCCTTATAAATGAATATTCATTATCAAAAAATTATTTTCTGGATAAATTATATTTCACTTCTTTTGCAGTTTAAAATTGCCATCCATATAACCTAGATAAAAATAGAAAATAAGCACAAAAATATCAATAGATAGATTCAGTCTGCTCTCAGTGATTTCTGAACATTGTTTGCATATTTTTTCTTCCATCCAATGCTAGGCAAATATTCAAATCTCTAGACAACATGAGACACTTTTTTTTATGTTTGGCATTGAAAGAATTAATTTTCTTGATAACATTCCCTTTCTCCCACTTTTAGTATATGTGTGAGGGGGGGGGGGCATACAAGAGTTGATACAGGAATATTTTTCTTTGGGATCATTTTGTGAAAAGTTATTTTTATGAAATTTATTATATTTTTGTGAAAAGTAACATTTTCTAATAAAATATAAAGTCCAGTTACTGAAATTCAAACAAAGCACTTATTAATAACAACTTCATAAGTACTTCTGCTAAGTTTTAATTTCTAGTAAACTTGTTTTCTTTGCAAATTATATATTTTAAACTTAACACTATAAAAATAATTAATGAAGAGTATGCTTTTAAGGAATATAATTCATGAAGGAGCCTGTTTAATTAAAAGGAATTTTGTGAAGGACCCTGTTTCATGAAAATGAATTTTGTAAAGCGACCCTAAAAAAATTCAAAATTTGGCCTAGAATACTTTGTTTTGTTGAGTGGCTAACTATTCAAGGTGAAAATGATTTAATTTTATGATTATGTAAAAGATGATATAATTTTCTAAAATTTTTTGTTGCAGCATGTGGAATTGTTGTGGACTGAGTTTCTATGATTAGACTTGGGCCAGTATGCTAGCAATTAAATAGAGCACTGGTTTAATATAAAAATGCATTATTTGAAATTTATTAAATAAGAAGAAAAATGTAAAATTTTCAGGTATGATACACGAAGTAAGATTAATTTTAAATGATTTTATGAATTTTAAATTTATATACATAAATATATATATAAGAACTTCAACATGAAACATCAACATTATATGGACCATGGGGAAAAGAAATCTGTAAGAAATCTGAAAGAATCCTGTAATTAGTTCAAATTCTTCTCTTCCAACTTAACATTCAGCACAAAAAAGTTTAAAATTATGATAATTATTTTCTTCTGTCCTATTTGTTACTCACTAGTATAAATAAGTAAAAAATCGACCATTTAAATTACAACCTCATGATTTCATGAGAAATGAAATCACTAGTGAATCAAGAACTCATTTTGTTGATTGTATAGTCACCTTGATAAGTTTTGATTGTGTAAAACTTTTTTCGATGATGCCAGTTTGCCAATTGCTTTTATACTATATCCAATTTCATCTTATTGTGAATCATTTGCATGTGAACTTTAATGAGTCAGCATTAACAGGGGTTAGCTGATTTCACTCAATAGTCCTAGTTTAATTGGGAACTCTAATTTATGCACAATCTTGTAATATGAAATCTCAAACCACCACAAACTGGGTCTCCATTGCCTATGGCACCATATTGCAGGCATGCTGAGCATGCACTGCAAAATCTTGTAAAAAAAAATTTCAAACCAATTGAGCCTTGGACCAGATCCCCAGGAAGTCAAAGTAGGGGGAGTTGTACAGGAGGGGCATAACATGAATAAATAATCACAGGGCTTTCCAACTATATATAACATGAGAGGTGTCAGTAAAATTTTAAAAAGTGTCCTGATACTGGAGGTGCATAACATCAATAAGTGCACATAATAAGCATTTCTAACAATAAGTTCCATGAGGGGAGTCTCAGTTAAATTTATTCTAAATTTAGTCTCAGGTATTAATTATAATACTGTTGCCTATGAGGGCAAAGCGTGGGGGAGGGAGCAACGTGGAAATTGTATAACATGAATAAGTGGTCACAGACTTTTTCAACAATGTGTTACATAAGAGAGTCATCAAAATTTGGAAAGGTGCTGCAGGAGCAAAATGGAGCAAGATGCATAACACCAATAAATGTCACAGACCTTTCCAATGGTATATCACATGATAAGGGGCAGCAAAATTTAGAAAAGTACTTATGGGGACTAAAAGGGGAGAGGGACACCAGAGGTGTATAACATCAATAAATGGTCACAGGCCTTTCCTACAATATGTCTTATGAGTGGTCTCACTTAAATTTTGAAAAATGTTAGAATTTTCAATGCTTATCCTATTTTAACCCTCCCAAGCTGTCACATACCCAGAGCCCTTAAAAAATAAAAATTTCAAACAGGGAGGTAAGTGAATATTGGGAGACATGAGAATGAACCCAAAGGGGGTTAATTTTCAAGTATTTGGCTAATACCTTATGTGAAATGTCATCAGAAAGCCCTTTGACCACTCTTTCATATTATGAACTTTTCTAATACCAGAGTTGAATTTCAGGAGAGAAAGGAGAGAAGGAAACACACAAACAAATTTCTAAAATTGTAGTGATTTTTCTAATCAATATCATTTTAGATGTATTTTTCTGTCGAGCCCTCTGGTAAATATTATTTATTAGACATAAAAATTTAAAAGTGCTGCAGATTGTGTGAATATTGGGGCAAATGAGGGAACTCACAGAATGTGGTAGAAGGGGCAGAAGGGGGCAGTTTTAAAAAAAATTTTCGACCCGTTATGAAATATTATCAGAAAGCCCTCTGCCTACTATTTCATATTATGAATCTTTCTTGCCCCCTACCCATTTTATCCCTCTGGGTTGCACTTTTCAAACTTTTTTGAAATCATAGCAGGGTTGCTACTTATATGGGAGAATGAAATTTCCTGACTTTTCCAGGTGTATTTCAAGAAAATTCTAGTCTAGTGGTGTAGCGCGTAGTGCACATGCTGAAGGTAAAAATCTGTTGTATTACTTAAAAAACATTAAAATCTGACAGAAAAATATATCTAAAATGATATTGATTAGAGAAATCACTACAATTTTAGAAATTTGTTTGTGTGCTTCCTTCTCTCCTTTCTCTCCAGAAATTCAACACTGGTATTAGAAAAGTTCGTAATATGAAAGAGTGGTCAAAGGACTTTCTGATGATATGTCACATGAGGTATTAGCCAAATACTTGAAAATTAACCCCCTGTGGGTTCATTCTCATGTCTCCTAATATTCACTTATCTCCCTCTTTGAAATTTTTATTTTTTAAGGGCTCTGGGTATGTGACAGCTTGGGAGGGTTAAAATAAGATAAGCATTGAAAATTCTAACATTTTTCAAAATTTAAGTGAGACCACTCATATGACATATCGTAGGAAAGGCCTGTGGCCATTTATTGATGTTATACACCTCTGGTGTCCTCTTAGTCCCCAAAAGTACTTTTATAAATTTTGCTGCCCCTCATCATGTGATATACCATTGGAAAGGTCTGTGATACTTATTGATGTTATGCATATCCCTCCATTTTGCTCCTGCAGCACCTTTCTGAATTTTGATGACACTCTTATGTAACACATTGTTGAAAAAGTCTGACCACTTCTTGAGTAGAGTTGCTAATAATCTCGGAGCTAAAACTCTTTATTCCAGTTCCCCTCCCAAATAAAAAACAATCTTTCTTTGAGGTTTACAATTGGAATCACTCCTACAGTTTCCTACAAACTGTACAAACTTGCCACAAAGTATTTGTGCACTGAGTTCACAAATATTGATTTATTTTATCTATATCCCAAAATCATTGCCTAATTAAAATTTATTTTCAACAAGGGAAAGAGAAACAAAGTGGGGAGATGGAGGCTTGTGATAATTACTTATTGTTATCATATAGCATGATAGTGCTGTATAGTAGAGCTCAATTGCATCTCTAATGTTAAAATCCAAAGTTTGCCTCTTAATAACTTTGGATCCAACCATTGGATTGCGACGAAATTGAAAAGGCGAAGTGTCCTACTCTAGTCCTCAAAGTTTACAAAAATTCATCCAGGTCCACCGATTGGTTATGGAGATACAGAACTCCTGTTTAGTCACTTTTTTCTCATGAAACAAGAAAAAAAAGTAAAACAACTCAATTATAACCCGAACAAGGAAATATTCAGCGACGTGTAATAGCTTGTTCAAAAGCTTTTAATTTAGGTATGTGCCTTTTGAAAGACCTGTCAAAAAATATCCAATATTAAGGAAATGACACCCATTTAAAATTTATATAATGCTATACCTCCCATAATTTAACATTAATAGAAATCTCGCCTTTTTAATTGCTAATTAAATTATTTCTTTCGAGTTGCCACCAATTAAAAAACAATTCAATAATTTAAAAAAGAAATCATAACACGTGTACTTTCTTTTTTAAAAAACCAATAAAAATTCGATTCTCCTGATAGACTTTTGATTTTCTGAAATTGACATCATTCGAAACACAAAATACACATTTTTCATAAACATATATATAAACTGTAACTAAATACGTGTTAAAACAGCATCGCACCTTTATTTGAGTGTTTTCGACATCAAAACAGTTACTACAATACAGATATTTCAATTAAAAAGGGATAATTTAGAAAAAATATTTATAAAAAAAACGATTTGAAAATGAAGCTATGAAAATCTGTATAGTTACCTATGGTCATAAGAAAATCTGCATAGATACTGAGAAATTGTAGTGGGACTCCATCTGGGAGGGAGCGGTTCAGTTGCCTAATGTCGCCAAGTTTTTCACCAACTTGGTGATACATTGCCAAATCTGGCACCCAAAAATTTTCTCCAAAATTGAAGCCAACTTGGCAATATTTCCGTTATTTCGCCAAACTAATATGCCTACTAATAACTTTAAACTAATAGTAATAATAGTTTAGTTTTGTTAGTTGAAGGTAATTGATAAAGTTACTGAAAGGATCTGAAAAAGCTATGAAATCATATAAAAAACTGGTGGAACCAGAGGGAAAAGTAGAGCTCGATCTTAAAAAATGTTACAGTAAATTGGGAAATATTTTCAATCTAAAAATGTGCGTAGAAAAGAAATGAAATCAGATGATCTGAAAAGCTCATGAAATAACCCAAATATTTGTTAGCTGAAATTGTGGAATGAGCTTTACTGGTGCCTTATAATCAGAATTATACTATTATCCACTCAAAATGATTACTGAGGAAAGTAGTCAATAGAATGTATTGTTATGTTGTCTCAAATTAGTTAAGCTCCACAACGCTAAATGAATATAAACCATGAAGTAATAATTAAAGCATAACATTTATGTAATCAGGTTGTTGAGGAATTGATGTAGATAAACATGTCTGAACACAAATATTTAGTACTAGAAGATAGCCTGCCCATCAAAATGACGTGCTTTCATTTTTAAAAGGATGATAAAACATTACAACTTTGGTCAATCATAGCCACTTTAGGCTTAAACAATTTTGAAAAATACAAAGATTGAACATGAGGGGAAAAAATCAATAGAAATCTGCATTTAAAACTATAACAAAACTATCTGATGGATGGGGAGGGATTGTAATGAACAAATGGTAAATGCATAAATTTTAAAAGAATAAAGTAAGATAAAATATCAATTATAAAGAATACATAGTGAAACTACAGCCAAAAAATATATTAAAATACTGAGAGAAAATAATAAAAATATCCAAAATCTATAAAAAATTTTCCCATTTTGGCCATTTCCAGAAGAATTTGAGGGTAACCAAATTATTAATTTAATGGGTAAAATAATGGCATAGAATATGCAGCTAATGAATTTTACTCACAAAATTACAGTAATTATTTTCACAAAACATATGCAAATTATCATGCATTAATAATGCAAAACATGCACTAATAATGCTATTTTAAAACATTTGTGAATTAACTATTTTATATCATTAGCCAATACTTAAAAGAAAATACTTTATAAGATCGAAAACAAATGACAACAATAAAGAGTAAACAGTCGTGATTCGTTATGTGACAATGAAGTCATTCACGGCTGTAAAAAATAAATAAATAAATAAAAATAAATAAATAAATAAATAAAGCAACACAAATATAAAAATTCAAACAATATTGTATTTAAAACGCTCCTTCGCTTTTCTTAAATAAAAAGTTTTAAAGACTGTTAAAAATTTGACTGTTTTGCTCTGCATCGTCATTACACAGCTTTTATAGAAAATGATTACTTTACCGTATTACACTGTTAAAAATTTGACTGTTTTGCTGCATCGTCATTACACAGCTTTTATAGAAAATGATTACTTTACCGTATTACACTGTTAAAAATTTGACTGATTTGTTGCAGCGTCACTCCACAGCTTTTATAGAATATCTCTTTTATGACCAATGAGAATGCTCCATATCACAGTAAAGTAACCGCTTTATATAAAAGCAGTAGAATGATGCTGCAACAAATTTTTAAAAGTTGCTGCAGTATCATTCCAACGCTTTTATAGAAAACTGTTACTTTGTGTGTGTTACTTACAGTGTATTCTATAAATGTTGGGGAGTGATGATGCAGCAAAAGGGTCAAACTTTTAACAGTGCACTGCTAAAAAATTGATCCATTTACTGCAGCGTCACTCCACAGCATTTATAGAATGTCCCTTTTATGACAAATGAGAATGCTCCATAACACAGCAAAGTAATCATTTTTTATAAAAGCGTTGGAATGATGCTGCAGCAAATGAGTCAAATTTTCAACCTTGTGAATATTGTGTTTGAAATAGGGAAAAGATCTCAAAGCACAGTAAAATGTAGTGACATCATTTACAGCTCAAACTGTAAATCTGACAAATGAGAACGCTCCATTACGACTCTGGAACGTTTGCATTGGACAAAAAATTGATAGCCTTTAAAATCAGAGATAACTTTTCACAATGGAATTTGTCATTGGTCACAATAAGTGTTTTTTCTCGTGGATGGGTTGACCCCGGAATCGTTATACACGGAGGGATTTTATATATATAATATGGTTGAATCGCATCTTTTCAAGGTTTTGAGTTTACTTGGAGTATTGATCTTACACTTATCAAAACCGCTGGAATGGAATTGTGTCCACACTTTGTACTGAACGAACTGTTCTCATACTTCATTACATCAACCTGTAACATATACATATAGTTATGAACCCGAATTTTTAAACAGGTTATGGATGATTGAAATATGGAGTGAGTTAAAAATGCCTCTTTTTCCCTGGTTGATTTAAGGCACCAGTAAAGCTCAATCCTCATTTTCAGCTTACAAAAATTTGGGTTATTTCATGAGCTTTACAGATCATCTTATTCCATTTCTTTTCTACATACATTTTTAGATTAAAAATATTTCCTAATTTTTACTTTAACATTTTTTTTAGATCAAGCTCTACTTTTCTCTCTGGTTCCACCAGTTTTTTATATGATATGAAAATAACTGCTGGAAAAAGTTTTAAAATCTGCAATAATGAGTTTTAAAAATATAAAGTGTGGAGGATGAAAGAGGAAATTTTTGAAAAAAAGATAGATGATCTTTCTTCTATTTTTAAATATGCAGTTTGCCAAATTATGGAAGATTCTCACTTCTGGCTGCATAACGATGAAATTCTCTTAGAGATCACAATAAAAGTTTATGAAATTCTCTGACTTTTCCAGGTTTTGGGAAAAATATTAAAATTCCCTGACTTATTTGGTTAATTTCCTAATTCCCTGACTTTTCCAAGTTTTCCAGGTTGTGTAGCAACCCTGTCATAGCATTTTTATCATTTTAGATTGGAGTTTTTAAGGAGGCCACTGATAAATATTATTAATATATA
The DNA here is from genome assembly GCA_964019185.1 of Maratus speculifer. NCBI lineage: Eukaryota > Metazoa > Arthropoda > Arachnida > Araneae > Salticidae > Maratus > Maratus speculifer. Next base: position 254,119,441 of record OZ025298.1, read on the forward strand.
AATAAATTTCAAAGAGAGGAGGGAGGGTGCATTACGAAGATCGTGATAATTGGAAATGTAGGGGATGGGAAGGCACACTTATCTAACTTTTCACAACACCCCTCATGTATTATATCATTGGAAAGCTCTGCAACCACTATTCCATGTTATGCACCACCCTTTTATTTTGCTCCCACAGGGAGGGGCACACATTTTTCTTAATTTAGCAGACACTCTTCATGTGATATTTCATTGGAAAGTTCTGTGACTATTTATACATATTATGCACTTCCCTAGCCCCTCTCTTTACTTTAGAGTCTCTAAAAAATTTTGCCTCACATGTGTCATAAAAATTGGCTTACTGTTACTGTTATAGATTATATTCAACTCAAAATGCAATGAAATGGCTAAGATTTTTCTGCAACTGTAATTTTGTATATATTGTGGGCAAAATGGGCTAAAATGATGGAGATCAAGAGAATAATTTCATGAGTATGTAAAACGGATATTCCTTCCAAATAAAATGAAATAATTAGCACTCAAAATATGTCAGAAAGCATATATCATTAGCCAGACTAATTAAAATACACAAATTTCACATGAAATTCTATTTGAATGTCTTAAAGAACATATGCAAGAACATGTAATAGAATCTTTCTTAAACAATGCACAAGCAATGAGAAATGTATAAAACATAAGAAGTAATTAAAAATATGGCACATTAATCTAGTTAAATTTCTGGGAATATTAAACCTAAAAATAATTAAGGCTTACTTCTTGTTCAGGTGTAGGAGAAGGCAAAATAAAAGCATTCTCTCCAGGCCCATCTATTTTATTCATCATTGGAGAATTAAGATTTACAGGTACAGGTGAGTAGAACTTTTTGACTGAAATATTAAATAAAATGCTATTTTAGTTAAAATAATTATATAATTAAAAAAACTGTATCATCCAAATCATTACAAAGCAGTTTTATTGAATACGAAAATTTTAATTTTCAAAAGTTTCCTCTTCAAAAATAATAATAATTTATGATACTTCAAGGTTGTTTGAAGACTTTAATACTTCATACTAGCCATGTATGTTATTGATATAAAAAAAAAAGCTGTAAACTAGTCAAAATGAATGTTGTGACATTTGATAATCAATTCATATCAGTTATCCCAAATATCATTGGTTCTTTGATTTGTCTGATAGAACCTTAACGCTATTTGCTCTCGGATAAAATAACTCGAGATAAGAAGTTTTCACTCATGGATATGCTTGAAGCGAAGGGACTAAAACAAGTTCATAATTAGAGTATGATAGAGTTGTATAATTCCTTAGTTATGAGGATGGTAAGCTATATGCTACCGAAACTGGTATGCTTAAAATTTTAATTTATTGGTGCTGTTAACATTGATATTTTTACATTTTTATCATTTACATTATTTATTTTTAAACTTGGTGAGAGCATCTTGTGGTTTGTTTTAAATTAACAAAATTGAGTTCCAAAATATTTTAAGAGAAAAACTAGATAACTGTGATTGCAGATTGCACAGAGAGTTTTGTTCAATGTACCTTTTATAACACTTAAATTAATAAATTGAAATTGTTAATTTTTAATAATTAAATCCTTTCATATGAGGTAGCACCATTACATATAATTTTAAAATAATCAGAAAAGTATTTTTTAAACAAATTAAAAACATTCCAAAAAAATTATTTAAAATTTTTTTAAAAAAAATCTGAAATTTTTTTAATTTAGCATTTTTAAAAATTTAGTGCAGGTATAAATAAAATATACAACTTTTAAAACAAAAAATTATTAAAAACATATTTAAGATGCTCAAATAATTCAGAAAAAATCCATATTAATTCTTTGACATTCCAAAAGATGTCAGATAATTTCTAGATGGCACAAAATATATTAATATTTATTAACATTCAAAACAAAATTAAAAGAAAATATATTCTTTTCAATTCCTAAATAATTATTCTAGAGATAAGATGAAAAAAAGTTGCACCCAGAAAGCCATTATTTAAAAAAATGGTTAACAGGTGACAGCAGCGAACAGAAATATTGATTCCAGATTGAAATTAAATTTTGTATGTCAGAAGAAAACATATTTTTAAGTTTACGATTGCAGAAAAAATTAAAATAAACCTTTAAAATGCTCCCCCCCCCCAAAAAAAAAATACTTTCTAGCACAGTGGTCCCACTGCGGGTACACCTAATGTTGATCCCAAACTTGTAATCAGCACCAAGAATATTTTAATGAAATTTTGCTTTTATGATGAAAATTTAAATTAAAAAGTTCTTAATTTCTAAAATAATCACTTGTACATTTCAATATCGATGAATAATTTCTCATTTTACAAACAGAATTTGTCTGTGATGGAAAGGATTAATTAAATTCATTTGAAAAAAGTGTAATAATAATAAAAATCAAAATTTCGAAGTTCAGCCTGACAGATTCGAACCCACAATCTTCCGCGTGAAAGACAAACACTTTACCACAGTGCACTCTGAAAAATTAACTGACATTAAGATTATATTTTGTAATAATAATTTTTAAAATGTTCATTTAATTAAAATATAAAAACTTTTTCAAAACTTTATGATTTTGAGTGTGACAGAGATATACAGCTCTATGTAAAAAAAAGTTTGTAATTTAAATAGTTTCCAAGCATGGTATAGTTTTCAGACAGACAATGAAACGATACTATAAGGATTTCATGAGATGAACGGAAACCTAACAAACATCTATTCACATGCATATGAGTGACTGTGTGTGCATGAATGGTATATTTTTTAGAAAATTCAGACATTTAAAAGAGTTACTCTGAAAATGAAGTCTATTATTTTGTGATGACTTAATAACTTTATTCTATTACCGATGATAAAAGTTCATGATAATATTTAAAAATAATACTATTAAAATGCATTATAATAATTGTATTATTTATTTTTCCTTTCTTTTTCCATGTATACTCCATACAATAAAAAAGCTGTGTGGGAGTGTTTTAAGTGAAAAGCCAGTGTTTTTTAAGCAAATGTTGCAATTTTTAAACTCTTTCTTAAAATCACTATAATGTTTGGAGTAATCATTCTAAATAGGTGATTTTTTTAAAAATGAAAAACTTATCAGAATGTATATCAAATTGTTGATATTAATTTTCTTATATAATATCACAGTAATGTGTTTAAACAACCAAAAATTTTGTAGTCATAATTGATGCACAAGTGTTTAAATGGCTCTTAATAGTTGTTTTATAAATGAAACACAACAACAGCCTGTATAATGTTAAAATAACTTTCTTGTAAAAATGTTTACTGTTATGAAAGAGTTATCCAAATTGCAGCAGTAATGAATTCAAGAGGTCTGCAGAGTGGGAAAATTGTGCATTCAAACTACCACAATATTAATCTCCTAATAAAATATCTCTTTTCCAAAGAGTAGAAACTGCCAATGAGGAGGAAAAAAGTTTAAACTCAACCTATATGGCTGAACATAATTTGACTCTTGTCTAAACACACCCCCCACAATTTGTTTTCTTTAACACTAACTGAACAAAGACAATTGCTATTTCTCCCCCCCTCTCTCTCTCCCCCCCCCCATTGCTGATCTTATCATATATAGAATTGAAAGAATGTCATTACAAGTTATTTTGATACTTTGTAGCATCATTAAAGCTGATGAAATTTTTTGCTAACTGAAGAATGGATTCTATTACATCTTCAATGTCTAATTTTTAATATACAATATCTTTTTATAATATTTAACACTCAAAGTGTCCTAAAAAAGACTGACTGCAAACGACTTCAATAACTTGCAAACAATGACAAATATTTAAAAAATTCTTGCAAGAGGGTTATATATGATGGCAAAAGTTTTTTTACTGTGATTCTGGATTTTAGTTCGAATTACAAACATTAGATGGCACTGAGAGCGATAGGCACTCAGTCAAGAAAAAATTGATGTCACTCAGCAATGATTCAAATTAAGGAGATTAAAGCTATGGAGTGGATTTCATTCGAAAATGCATTTTTGCTTTTTACGGCCTGATTCTAAACTCAATCCATATAATTTTGATTTTAATGGATCAGTGCAACAATAGAAAAAAATATTGTCTCATTGGAAAGGATTTCTTTGAAATCAAAAATGTGTTACACCGACATTCAAAATACCATCTTTTATAATCTTTTTAGATTTTAAGATCTTTAAAAACTGGTTTACTTCTTAATCCATCAAATTTATCCTTTCTAAGGTTTTCCAACATAGCTGAAAAATGCTTATCCTCTCATTTTGTCTGTCTAAACAATTGGCCATATTTTAACTCATATAAATATGTTCGGATTGGTTATGTTATAATTGCTTGCAATTGATATACTTTATTAAGGTTCATCATGAAAGGATGTGTATTAAAAAATGAAATGCACTGCACTCAAGGTTCATTTACAGGGACACTCAAAAGAATTCCCTTCCATTATGGTCTACAGAAAAAAAATTTCACAGTGTATTTTGATGATGTGTTACACTATTCCAAGCATATCAAAATTGACATTAGTTACTGAGGTATATTACGAAGTGCTATCTATAGAATAAGAAATACAACATTCATCTTTCATTTCCAGGAACACAAAAAAAGCATTCGGCTACAGCATTGCTTACTAACAATAGGTGCTGAAAGTGAGTTTTCAATTACAGTATAATTTCTAATCCTTAACTAATTTTTTACCTATTTTTGGTGCATATGAATTCTGTAATAGATCATTAACATTGTAAAACAAAAGATTTTGAGTACATTTTCTTTTACTGATGGATTGAAGAGCAATTTTCAATTATGCTATGAATTCCATAAATAAACTGAATTTTAGTATATTGTATAGTATATATCAAGTCTATAGGATATATATGGCTGAATTATTGCTATTATATTAATAACTAGTTGACCCGCCCGGCGTTGCCCGGGTCCATAATAATATTAAACGAACTTGAAAGGGGGTAGCGGGTTAAGGGGGGTCTGGCGGCCCCCACCGAATCTGGTAAAATCGTTCCAAAAATCTTGAAGAGGGTCGACAAACAAGCAGTATAAGCTTTTTACCGACATTGCAACCCCAAACGAAAACACAGTAATGGCGAAAAATATGATGTTTTGTGATTTTTATTTTTTTCAACCAGTTTAATTTATTTTTAAATGGTTTAAACGCAATTAAAAATTTGTTTTGGATGTGTGAAAGTCCCCTCAATTTTTTCAGATTTTTTGGTCAAGTAAAAACATGTGAATTTTAGGTTTAAATGCGAAAAAATCGTGAAAAACGCGTCATTTTCAAGATTCAACCCTCTAATTTTTAGGGTTGTTTTCATTTTTCCGAGGGGTGCTGTATAGTATAGATAGCGGCAATTGTCCTCTTTCGAATGCATGCAACTGGACTCAATTTGGCCAATTTTGGTGAGCGGGGCGATTTTTTGAAAAAAAAACTCGAATTTTCAACTTTCAGTAAATTACGGCGCGTACTTGGTATAATGCGTCTTTGCTATAAAAAAATACATCTCTATAGGGGTTTTTGAGGTCGCTGATCACGAATTTGATGTCAAAATATTTTTTTGACAACAAATTCACCCATAAGTTTTATTAACACAGGTTTGATAATGTAAAAAATATCATTGAATCACAGCATTTAAACAATTTTAATATCGTGTTCAATTAATATAATCAATGAAACTAAATTTTCTGGTATAAATCATATTTTATTCAAGCTTACGTAATAGTCACACAGTAATATAAAATAGCATAATACTTTTTTACAGAGCTAAGTTAACAATTTTACAGTTTTAATCCTCGTCACTATCTTCTTCAATAACAGGTTCAACGCTTTGAACAGAGAAATGATATGTGAGAATCTGTGCTGGACGAATAATTCGCGACAAATATCTCGCATGCCCTAAGAAGTAAATGATAGTGGCCACATGTGCACAACAACCGACAGTTCTGAGGCCATTCGCACAATCGCATACGTATTCTTCTATACCACTTCTTCCAATAGCTTTAGGAACGTATCTTACGTAACACCTGTACTTTTTCCGACTTATATGCCTCGATTGAACTTCGCATTTCAAAACTGATTTATCTTCCAACAAGTAATGCATATTAAGAACTGATGATATTATGACGACGCCACAGCGCTATGGCGCGTGCGCAGTAGCATGACTTCGGGTTGGGCCTAATGCCTCGAGTCGTGGGGCCTAGTAGTGTAGTCTTTTACCAGATGGCGGTTCAGTCAACTCATTTGAATTTCAAATTACCATTATCAATGCAGTTAAAATTCATATTATGTTATCGGTAATTATTATATTTTAGACTAAATAAAATAACGATGAAAATTCAACGATACATATTTTTTTTAAATTAATGTTAATATTATTAATAATATTATTAATACTATTAATATTACTATTAATATTATTAATTAACTTTTTCTGGAATAAAAACTAAAAAACAGTTAATTGAGAGAAATTTAAAAAATCTTTCATTAATATTTTTACATTATCAAACCTGTGTTAATAAATATTTATGGGTGAATTTGTTGTCAAAAATTTTTTTTGACATCAAATTCGTGATCAGCGACCTCAAAAACCCCTATAGAGATGTATTTTTTATAGCAAAGACGCATTATACCAAGTACGCGCCGTAATTTACCGAAAGTTGAAAATTCGAGTTTTTTTTCAAAAAATCGCCCCGCTCACCAAAATTGACCAAATTGAGTCCAGTTGCCTGCATTCGAAAGAAGACGATTGCCGCTATCTATACTATACAGCACCCCTTGGGAAAATGAAAACAACCGTAAAAATTAGAGGGTTGAATCTTGGAAATGACGCGTTTTTCCCGATTTTTTCGCATTTAAACCTAAAATTCACATGTTTTTACTTGACCAAAAAATCTGAAAAAATTCAGGGGACTTCCACACATCCAAAACAAATTTTTAATTGCGTTTAAACCTTTTAAAAAAATTAAACTGGTTGAAAAAATAAAAATCACAAAAAATCATATTTTTCGCCATTACTGTGTTTTCGTTTGGGGTTCTAATGTCGGTAAAAAGCTTATACTGCTTGTTTTTCGACCCTCTTCAAGATTTTTGGAACGATTTTACCACATTCGGTGGGGGCCGCCAGACCCCCCTTAACCCGCTACCCCCTTTGTATGATTTTACCTTTAACTTATACAAGGAAATACATTGTCTGAAATACGTGGTCTCTGACTGTGTGAAAAATCCATTTAAAAAAAAAAAAAAAACTAATATTTAGCTGTAAAAATAGTCAAAATAAGTACAATGGGAAATGTGGGAGGGAATATGTGCCTAATGATTACGTGATTTTTGATGTTAAAATGTTGATATTTATCCACTGTTAAGTCACGTAACTTTAATTACTTTTTTCACATAGAAATCTCAAGTGAAATACTTTGAATTTCAAATTAATTATATCATTCTTAAATCTGAGTATACTTTGAATGAAGTCGACACTCTATGATTAGCTAAAAGTATCATTATAATACTATATAAATTATTATTCCAGAGCCATTGTACAAAAACATGTGAATATTTTTAATCAAAGTATGCATAATGTTCATTCTGTGGACAAAATTCTAATCGTAAACTAATTATATCGTAACTGTAACCTAATATCAAAATAACCATTATCTAATCATAATTTAAATATAACATAAATGTAACCTAACCATCGCCTTATTGTAACTTATCCGTAATCTACCCATAATCTAACTGCAACTTAACCTTAACCTAACTGTGACTTAACCATGACCTAACTGGAAATTAAATATCATCTAAGACTAACCATACTGAAATTAGATAATCACAACCTAACTTTTACTTAACCGTTACCAAATTCTAAATCAATACAAACTATAAACTAAATATTGAACCATCACATGCTACAAAGTACTTTTGTTTCACTTTCCACTTCCAGGGGCACATTATGTTTCATGGAACATCCAACATCGATCATGACCACCCGCGGCTGGGTATAGAAGGCTTGCTATGCTCACTTTACTGAATGTTTCAGTTTCACTTACATCACCATGATGAGCACACTTTCGTAAACAACCCTAAATTTGAACGATACTCCGATTTTCAATCTATCCATATTGTCCGACAGGGTGGAATACAAATAGCAATTAAAAAAAATTTCTAAAATTTCTATTTGGAAATAATGGTAACTACCACTCAATTAAGAGCACACTATTAATCTATAAGAGTCTTCTACTCGGCTTGCAGCTGTTTACTTCACAAAATAGAAGGCAAGCTGCTGTAAAATTTGTTAGTTCCACTTTTCACCTACAGGAGTGCACTCATTTCTTAAATCTATATTCAAAAGAAACTCCATTATCAAACCTATTCATAGATATATTAGATGAGAGAGTGGGAAAGTGAAATAAGAATTTAAGAAATTTAATGATATTATTTTTACCTGAACCAAATCTGGACTCTGCAAAATCATTCCAATGAAATATAAACCAATCCGAGCAAGACAAAATTGCAACCCGTATCGAACCTAAAAATTGAATATGAAAAAAAAACCCAAAATCTGACCCGAAGCAAATCTGAACCAGTCAAAAATATTGCAATGAACCATAACCCGATCTGATTACGACAAAATACTTCTGTTTACATGTAATTTCTGTATACATGTAATTAAAACCAAACATAAAAATTAAATTTGAAAAATCTGATCCAAGCTCATTCTGAAATGGACAAAAGTATTCCAAATAACCACAACCGAATAAAAACAGAACAAAAAAATTTCCATGGACATGAACCCAATCCAAACCTAAAAATTTCATTTGAAAAAATCTTAATTTATAAGCGATTGTTGTTTCATGGCGATCTTCATTGGTCTATCACGTCCAGATATTTGATACAAAAGACCAAGATTGACAATATCATTTTAATAATCATCTGCTTTGATTGAATAATAGAAAGACGTTAAATTTTTGAATAAGAGCACTTGTTAATGGACTTGTTGTTGGACTGGATTCATGTCCATGGAAATTTTTTCTCTTGTTTGGATCCGTTTATGATTCTTTAGAATATTTTTGTCAGGTTCAGATTTGGTTCAATTCAGATTTCGTGGGGTTTTTTTTCAAATGGAATTTTTAGTTTGGGTTGGGTTGTGTTTCCATGGAAATTCTTTTGCCTTGTTCGAATCAGGTTATAAATCACTGGAATATTTTTGTCAGGTTCAGATTTCAGAATTTTTCTTCTTATTATTATTTATTAATATTTTATTTTTATTTATTTATTTATTTATTTTTTTTTTTTTTTGGGGGGGGGGGGGGGTTCGGATTGTGTCTATGTCCATGAAAATTATTTTGTCTTGTTCAAAATTGGTTACAATTCTTTAGAATATTTTTGTCGGGTTCAAATTTGGTTCGATTCAGATTTCAGGTACTTTTCCAAATTCATTTTTAAAGTTTGGGTCAGATTCATGTCCAAGGAAATTATTTTGCCTTGCTTGGATCCACTTATAGTTCTTTGGAATATTTTTGCCGGGTTCAGATTTTGGATTTTTTTCAAATGGAATTTTTAGGTTTAGGTCAGGTTGCGTGTCCACGGAAAAATTATTCTGTCTTGTTGCGAATAAAGATATGCTTCACTGGAATATTTTTGTCAGGTACAGATACGGCTCAGTTCAGATTTCGAAATTTTTTTCAAAGAAATTTTTTAGGTTCAGATTGGTTTCATGTCCATTGAAATATTTTATCTTGTTCAGATCCGGTTATGGTTCTTGGAATATTTTTGTCAGGTTCAGATTTTGTTTGACTCCAATTTCAGATATTATTTCAAATGGAATTTTTAGGTTTGGATCGAAGTTCATGTCCACAAAAATTGTTTGGTCTTACTCGAATCCAGTTATATTTCTTTCGAATATTTTGGTCGGATTCAGAGGGTGTTTGGAACAAATTAATTTAAAGGAAATATTATTCTTTGATCATTTAGCAACAATATGTAAAAATGATCTCTCAAAATGCAGAAAATTGTAATTTAAAATGGAAAGAACGTCTCAAAAATAAGTCAAAAAAAAAAAAAAATGCAGTCTGCACGCAGGGAATTTCTAATGTATAAAATTATCTAAAAATGTTTAAATTCCTGTGTATAGTTTTTGCTCCTATAAAACTTTTTTAATACAAGACTTTGATTAGCTTTAACATTTCTTAAAATAGTCGTTCGATTTTAAAACTGTGTGCATCAGCATATTTATTGAGTATTTCTTTATAAAACCACCAATTTTCATATTTTTGTGTGTATTAGTTTTCTTAATGCAGTAGACTCCCTTAAATCTGCAACTCTCTAAAATCCGCACATTATTTACGGATGTAAACAATGAACCATTAAATTCAGATATAGGGATAAAATTTTACTTTTTAGCTCGCAGGCTATCATAGCCTGAGAGCTTATATCCCTCCCATTCTGTATGTATGTTCATACGTAACGCGATACCTCATGATAAAAATATCCGATCCACTTGAAATTTTGTACATAGTTATATCCTGATAAGGTGCTTCCCTGATTAGTTTTTGGAGTTCATTCGATATATAAAAGAGGGGGAACGGGGGGCTAATGCCCCTCCCTTTAATTGATATAAATGGGTTTTTCATGCAGAATTAAGTTTTCGTTCAAAATTTAGATATAGGATCATTCTGATAGGGCGATTCTGTGACTGTTATTAGGTGAATAAATTATAAATTGAATAAATATAAACAGGGGGAACAGGGGATCTAATGCCCCTCCCCTTAATTTATATAAATGGGTTTTTCAAGCAGAATTGTCAGATTTGGTTCAAATCTCTGAATAGTTTTGGAAGTTTAATGGTTAAGTATAAAAGAGGGGGATAACTCTTCTTAAATTATATAAATGCTAAATGGGTTTTTATTAAGAAATATCCGATTTGCTCTGAATTTTGGATATAGATTTTTTATATGATAAAGCATGTCCTTGATAGTTTAAGAGGTTCAATGATCAAATATAAAAAAAAGGGGAGAGCTGTTTCTCCTTATTATTTTTTATTTTTCAAACGGAATTAACCTTTGAAAATATAAGGCTGTAATGTACAATCAGTGTGTGTAGCCTGTGAGCTCAATGCCATCAGTTTAACTGGGCAATATTCTTTTTATTTAGTTTTATATTAAATCCACATGTATTTTAATTTGTAATTTTTTTTAATATTAATGAATTCAGGTATTTTCATGAAGGAAAAATAAATTTATTTTTGGAAAAAAGAAAAAAAAAAAAAAAAAAAAAAAAAAAAAACAAGATATTGCTGATGTTATTGGTAATAACAATCTTCTTACCAAATATATTTATGTATTAATCAAGTTATTTTTGGATAATAAGCCTGTCTAAACCTAATATAAAACTTCTTTACTTTATGATTTTGATGTGAATTAGTAATGTACTTTTTATGAGGCAAGCGTCATTGAATAATTTAGGAAAAATACATTTCATCTTTATAATGAATATTTAATCATACATTATTGATTATTAACTTGACCTTTGCTTTTAATATTTTAATCATTTAAAATATCTAAATTTTTATTATTTTAGTTTATTACTTATTTAATATTTTATTGTATTTTAAACATCCATTACATTTTTGATTACATTATTAATTGCATTCAAATGACTGTTTAAAAAATGTAAACAAAGCAATGACCAGAAATCCGAAAAATTGTAAAATCCACACAATCTCTGGTCCCAAGATGTGCGGATTTGAGGGAGTCTACTGTATTAATGAAGATATATCATAGGTCACAAAAAATTCATTCTTAGCAGCAGTGATAGTGTACTTTTTTTTTTTTTTTTTTTTTTTTAAGATAGAGTATGTTGTTGCATGAAGCATCAATTTTCTGATTCCGAAAACCAAACTTTGAAAAAATACTTTAAATAAAGACTAATGGTAAATCAAAAATTCTCTGGAAAAGTGACATGTTTTTCTGCAGGTTAGTACTTAGTAAAAACTTCTATTTTTTATTTTTATTTTTATTTTTTTTTTTATGCCAAACAAATATATATTTCTTGCACTAATACAGACATATTAATAACAATGCAGATTTTATTCATAAAAGTGTTTAAAAATATTTCAACATCAGTATGTCTTGCTACAAAATAATAATTTATCCTGCCACAAAACTATCACAAAGACAGATTTCTGATTCTCGACCACTATAATAGCAGCCTGCATATCAAAATTGAAATTTCTAGCACCAATAATTTCGAAGTAATTGTGATTATAGAGTATTTTCTGATCTTTTAATCCTTTAAAGTCTTGAATATTTTAACAAACATTTCTTACAATCATTTATGTTTTAAAAGTAACTGTCATATCACATTTCAAAAGAACTGGGGCATGAAGTGCATATTAAAAACAGAGGGAAAGAAAATTTAAATTAGCATTAGTTTTATAAGCATTTTGATGAAAATGCAGGAAAGCCCTTAAATAGGGTTGGAAGGTATTTTTCATCTGATGGTTTTTACCACCTATAAAGAAACTTATTGGTTTGACTTTTTTTGTCACTTTTATAATAATTTATCTACCAAGTTTTAATTTTTCTAGGGATGAAAATTTTCAGGGTATTTAATACTATAATTCCATAGTCCAAACAATATTCACTAATTTAGGTTCTGATTAGGTATGTAAATATATATATCCTATATGAAAATACTAGTTTTTAATGAATATAAAAATTCTAGAAAACTTTCATCCATGTTTTCAAAAAGTTCACAAGAATTCAAAAAATTTAAAAAAATTACTCTATCGGTAAAAAAATACAAGGAGTTAAGATTCACCATTAAATGTAAGAATTCAGGATTTATTTCTTTATTATTTAATGTTTTCCACCAAAATTTTGTCTTTTGTGTCTTTGCTTTAAAGAAGATCTTTGGAAATGAGTACAAGTGAAATGTAAACTTGCTTTGTGAAACAGATAGTAAACATGTGTTGTTCTATTTATAGATTTGAAATAAAAAACATTAAAAATTATGATTAAAGTGCTGTATCAGTAGCTTTAGAGCACCAATTCTTTATTTCTCATTTTGTTATATACATACAGTATAAATACATCCATTACATAAAAAATTTTTACACAGTATATAAAACAGTAAGACGTAAAAAATAAGTACACCAGAATTTTCCATATTAAGCCCTTTTTAAACCTAATTTTCCTGGACTAATAATTAAGGTACAGATTTAAGGAATTGCTTAGATAAAAAAGAGAAAAAAAAATCAAATAAGGGACAGAATTTTATCTTAGCAGGAATTTTTTTTTTTTTCAGACTAAACAATGGAAACCATATTTTCTTATTAAAAATTTAAATAAAATTGAATAACGGTGCCAAATTATTCAGTATAAATAATAATTAAAAAAAATCCCCTCCTTAATCTTGATATATAATTCATATTATCAAAAAAAAAAAAAAAAAAAAAAAATGTTTCTATAAAAACTTAATACAACAGAATTTCCTTTCATGAATCAAAAACACGTATTCTTGCAACTTTTGCCTATAAAAGTTTTCGCGACATTTTTAAAGTTTAACTTCTGTGGTTCGGATTAAAAATATAATAAAGAGATTTTATGTTATATAAACTGTATAAATTGTATAATAAAATGATAGTAAATAACATAATTAAACATTTATTAAGAAAATAAATGTATACATCAAATGACTTTCAAAGTAATATACAGACATCAATAATAATAATTTTAAAAAATCATTTTACTGAATAAAATTTGACTAACAGGGTTTGCTAGTTGAAACTGGAGTAATATTTACAGGTTGCTTCAAAGTTGATTGGGTGTTTGTATTAGAAGTTGGGTTACAGTTGCAATATTTACTACTTGCACATTCTTCATCAGATATTTTGCATTGTATCTAAATAGAATAATAAAAGTTTTGTCACATATAAGAAAATATATTATAAAAATATGCACAGTAAATCAGGATTTGGCTAAAAACGCAAAAAAAAAAAAAAGGAACTCTAATTTTTGGTGTATTTTGCCTGCACTAAATCAACTTATATACAGTAGACTCCCTCAAATCTGCACAGATTGGGACCAGAGGCTGTGTGGATTTTACAATTTTTTAGAATTTACCATACTTTAGTAGAAAAACATCCCAATTTGCTTTCCCCATACGTGTGATTTTTTGGGAGGGGAATATATTACATTTAAATATAAATTGTATAAATAGCAGTTAATAGTTAAAATTTCAGTGTAAATCCTTATTAAACACACACACACAGACATTGTGGGAAAACTTTTTTCACACATAAAAAAAACTCTTTCTCTCTCAACATACACACAATGAAAAAAAAAATTGCAATAAAAATTGTTTGCTGAAATAAGTTTCTGATCTTGTTTTTAAATTCATAGTAATAATTCAATATTAATTAATAATTTGTCATTTCTTCTTATTTTTTATGCATATCTTCTTTTTTCTTTAGGAAGGTAATTAAAAATTATTGAACTATCTTTTGTAATGGGGTCAACTGCCTATTTATTTTTTTTTAATTCATATTAATTATTAAATATTAATTAATAATCTATCATTTCCTCTTTCTTACTTTTTCTGCATAGCTTCCGGTTTTCTTTTCTTTTCTCAAGGAAGTTATTTAAAAGATATTGGACTAATCTTTCATGATGAGGTCATCCGTTAATTTTTTTTTTTTTTTTTTTTTTTTAAACATTGTCTGAAGTTTCATGAAGTTAGATGGTGAACAGTGGATGCTGATGATTATAGAAGAATACATAAAATTTATAATTAATGATTGATATATCAGGGTTGGAATAATTTTGTTACACATAGCTAAGCGCTTTATTATGCATTGACATGTAGTACAGTAGACTCCCTCAAATCCGCACAGCTTGGGACCAGAGGTTGTGCGGATTTTAGAATTTTGCAGATTTCTGGTCATTGCTTAGTTTACATTTTTTAAACAGTGATTTGAGTGCAATTAATAGTGCATTCGGGACTATAATGAATACTTATAATATAATAAAATATTAAAATAAGTAATAAACTAAATTAATAAAAATTTAGATAATTTTTTAAATGATTAAAGTACTAAATAGCAAAAATCAAGTTAATAATTAATAGTATGAGATTAAATATTCATTAGAAAGATTAAATGTATTTTTCCAAACTTATTCAACAAAACTTGCCTCATAAAAGTACATTACTAATTCACATCAAAATCATAAAATAAAGTTTTTTCTTTTAATTCAGTCAGGTTTAATAACTAAAAAATCTTGATTAATGCATAAATATATTTGGTAAGAAGATTGTGATTACCAGTGATATCAGCAATATCTTGAATTTTTTCCCCCAAAAAATATTCTTCCTTCATGAAAAAACATAAATAGAATATTATTGAGCAAATTACAAATTAAAAAATGTATGGAATTGATACAAAACTAAAAAAATCAAATTTTGTCCCAATATCCAATCTGAAAGTTTATTGTTTACATCCATAAAATATGTGCGGATTTTAGAGAGTTGTGGATTTCTGGTTTGCGGATTTAAGGGAGTCTACTGTAATAATTTTTTCCTCTAGAACAAAATATATACTAGAGGATTTTTTTCTTTTCAACAACTACTTCCGATGTCGATTGGTATCATGTCAATTTTCACTTTAGTGGATGTGAGAACTTGGTCAGTTAAGATTTAAATTTTGGAAATTTACCGCATCCAACAAACTCTAAGGTCCACATTGAAATCTACAGACATCGGAAATGGACATTGAAAAGCTGACAATCCAACAGTACACCAATAAAATATTGTGAGAAATTACCTTTGTTTTTAAAGAAGCTATCTATTTTCTGACTAATGACAACGATATAAAAACACCTGTGGAGCGTTTTCATTGGTCATAAAATAGATAGCCTTTAAAAACAGAAGTAATTTTTCACAATATTTTTAACAGGATAAAGTACCTTACACAATCACAACACGTCAAGTTGCTTCCATGATTCAATGCATAGCACTTAATTCGATATGTTCGTACATATTAAAATACCCCTTTCAGAAATAAAAACTAAAAAAGAAGATATTATCAAAATCACACCATAATTCCACATGCCTCTATATGAAAGTGGCAACATTCGAAGTTAAGACTGTTCTTTGACAGACGCAGTTTTTCAATACAGAAAATTTAAGAATTTCTATTCCAGAAATTGGCAAGAGTCGCCTGAACGAGTTTGTTTTTTGAATGCAAGAAGTTAACTAGCTTAACTTAAAAAATTTTTCGCCATTTACATTTGTCTAAATGTAAATCTAAAGACAATATACATACACATAGCAATGTACTTTAATCACCTTGTGAATCCGGCATAACAAACATCCTGATACATAGACACTTGTGCTTTGACGTATAAGGTTCTTTAAAGATGAATAGCTCGACAGGAATTGTTCCAACAAAGATTTCGGACGTTGGAAAAAACTTGCATCCCTGCAACAGTGGTTAGGATCCAGAAGGATTATTCACTGTTTAGCAAAACAAGATTGACCAATCACAAGCCTTCATTTTTGAGAACTTTTCATTGTTTGAAGTACAGTGTCTGGAATACATGGAGTAGAAATCTGCTATCCAAACAGTGCTAAAAATTTATATCCTTTAAATGTGCAATGATGCTACTGAATCTCAAAGTGTTGATCACAACAACATCTGCAGGATTTTCGTATTATACAGGGTTATTATAAATGAATCATCGGGTTTAGATATTTTACAATGTGCAAACTAGGAAATATATATGTTTCCATGACAACACAAATGAGAGGGCATTGACTATAATTTTGCACTGTGTATGTGTCATGTGTGTCTCGTAGAGATGGGAAATATAGTTATTTTTGGTTAACAGGTTACATCGTTCCACTCTTTTACAGGTAACAGGTTCCAACAACCTGTTATTTTTATAACAGGTAACTTATGATATTTAAATTAGAAGTCATTTCAAACAAAATATTTTAAATAATTTTCTGACGTAATTATAAATACTATTTTCTATGACGATGAATCAAAATCAGTTTGGGATTAAAAATTTAATTAATTCACTCATTTTAACTCCGAAAGTTTCGAGCATGCAAGAATAATTTTTTATTGTTTTAGTTGTTAGAACATGGAGAAACTTTTTCTAAATAAAGTTTATAGAACACAGGCATTGGCGAGTGATTTTTCAACATATACCATAATGTAATGGAATTCTTCTGAGTGACCCTGTAAATATACCAAAAAAAAGAAGAAAAACGCACACCCTTTTCAATACCGAACATGCCATACTTATTCCCTGTCGCAAAGTTTTTCTTAATACTTATTCTGGTGATGATTTGATTATTGTGAGTTATTGAAAAAGTTTAGTAAAGATCTCGATGCATTGTGTTGAAAAAAATTGAGAAGATTAAAGTTCGGTCAGCGATCGTAGTAGTTGATATCACATACCAGGTTCTTGTTGGGCACACTAAGAAAATGTAGAATTCTTACCTTGTTATTAAAAATTATATCCGTTATGTGAAGAGAATTTAGACAGATGAAGTTTTCTTTGTTTTTTCTAGACATCATGAGAACAATTCTTTATTTTGTAACGAGGACGGGACACCCTTGCTATCTTGATCAGAATAAAAGTACTTTCTCTTCCATGAGGTTTCATCATAAAAAAAAAAATCAAAGGAATATTAACTATTTTATTGATAGAATGAAGGTAAGGCCATTACGGTTGAAAATATATTCGGGGACTGGGAATCATATGCCGAGCGTATTCCCCGGGAGTAACGAGGATGGGAGCCGCAGCACTGCTTTCTGATAGAAAAATAGACATGTTTTCCCTAAGTTCTTGTCATTCCACTCAACCTATTTTCTATTTAATTTATTACTATATTTATTTACAATATTTTAAAGTAAAGTTACATTTAAAACAAATTATATTTATTTTTATTTGCTTTTAAATAATTAAAGTATAAATGAAACAAAGTCTCAATTTAAACACTTATCTTTATTTTTCCTGTGTTTAAATTTCAACTTATAATAAATAAAATACCTTTTATCTTTCTTTTGTACTTTGGCCTAATTAACAGCTACTTATATCTTATCTACTTACCATTCACTACTTGTTGATAATCTGCTTTCCTATGGCATTGACACTTTCGTTTCTCCCGACAAATATCTTCCATCCTTCATAGAATACTTACGATGTTTTTCTAAAAAGTTATCGGACCTAGTGACAGGTGGCATAACATGTCTATGAACATACGTAGTTTCCCCGTGGCTGACTGCTATTGGATCGTCTTTCCCGGGAACATTCGAGATACCAGAGGTGACGTTAGACCAGGAAACGGATGTCATGTGAGGGGGCGTTGTCAGCGAGGAGGATGGGATATTTAAACTGTGTTGTCTTGCCGGTAAGTGTTCGCCTTGTCTCGTTCAATGTTGTAATGAAGTCCGGAGTGGAAACAGTGGTCGTGCTAGT
Source organism: Maratus speculifer (assembly GCA_964019185.1). Lineage (NCBI taxonomy): Eukaryota > Metazoa > Arthropoda > Arachnida > Araneae > Salticidae > Maratus > Maratus speculifer. Next base: position 254,137,936 of record OZ025298.1, read on the forward strand.
AAAGTTATCTTTTATTTTTAAAGCGAATATAAAGTGACAACGTCCAGCTTTAATATGGGAATTGAAGTTACGGTTTTTAAAGCGAATATGCTGCTATAAGAGGAACTGACATATTTGAATTGACGTTTAAATTGAATGAAAGCTTCAAAGTGAATAGCAAGGTGCCGGCCACCCACAGCAAAATGTCAGATGAGTTTTTACTTTTATTTTACTTATTCTTTTAAGAACAATATCTTTTTAATCTCTCCTTCTTAAACATATCTTTTAATTCAGACTCCGTTAGTTATATCTATTTAGAATTAATTTTGTCGACTTTAATTTGTTAGCAATGAATTTAGGCTCAATACAGTGGTTTCGTTTTAACAAGCATTACGATAGCCGGCGAGCTAGTAATGACTTGATGATTGCTTGGGCAATCGTTTTTCCCCGGGAGGATCCGGAGCTGATATGCATGGGATCTCCGTTGGGATGCTATTGTCATTGATTTGATTCATTGTCTATTTTGTTTTGCTCCACCCTCCATATAAATCTTCTTGTGGCAGAGGTAGATTAATGGAGAATATATCATGTGGCAGGTGATATATTTTTGGAAGGTATTCTTGAGTGGCAGCTTGAATCCTTAAGGAGCTTTTATCATTTGAAAAAAGGTTGACTTGACTTTGTAGTAGTGGGAAGGGGAGATTTATATTTAAGAATTAAATTTAAAGTTTTTGCTATTTTCTTTTCAACGTCAGTGATTAAAATTATTATGAAAGTAAATGTTTAAGATGAGCTGGGAATTGCGGTATGAATTAAACTTAAAAATAAAATATTTTTCATAAACTTTATTTTTTTTTTTATTTAAAGATAAAATACAATTTTTCCTTTACAATATAAAATAAATTTCTTTCTTTATCTCTTTTGGTGCTCTGGTTCATAACATGCAAAGTGAATGATATTAATTTGAATTCAATATAAGAACTGATATTTATATTTATGTTTTTAGACAATTGATTTGATATTCATATTTGTTTGCTTGATTTTAATTATGATTTTTAATAAAGGTTGTTATTTGTTATTTAAACCTGTTTAATTTCTACTTCTTAATATATATTCATTTGACATACAATATCTTCTTTTATGACAAGTTATTTCAGGGCAGACAATTCAGCTTATATGCTCACTTGCGTAAATGCTCTGCATATTTATTCATTTTCAGGGAATTACCATTAAGGTAATTTCTCTATCATATCGGTTATGGGCTTTTAGTTTGCCCACACTTCAAATACTTGTCTTTTTAAATTTTATATTTTTGCTCGGCTCATCTCTGGAATTTTTTGATATTATCTCTTTTCGGCTCTCCATGTGTTAAGTTGTAGAAGGATCTCTGCGATGGGGGGGCCGTTGGTTTTGTTTCCTACTGTTAAAGTGTGAAAAGTTAAGAATTTTTCTTTAGTGGTGAAATCTTTTTGAAAAATTTAGAGTTTTTTTTTGGAAATTTAGAAATTTTTTAATAGAGAAATTTTTTGAAAATTTAGAGATTATTTTTAATAGAAAAATTTTTCTTGAAGATTTATTTTATTTTTTTTTTTTAAGGGAAATTTCCTTGGATTTTTAAAGTGGTTTGGCTATTATCAATAAATTGTTATACACTATTTTTCTGATTTTTTTTCTGACTGAGCTGTTTGGTGGTCTGGCTAGAAGCTGATTCCTGGAGAAATCAACATTTCAATTGTGAAGAGAGGTTAACGTGTGTTCTTAGAGTCGCCTCTGGTTTTCCTTATATGCCTGTGTAAATTGAAAGATTTTAAATGAGAAGAATTCTGGAGTCCTGTAGTGCTTACTTTTGAATGGACTTACCAGCATGAACTTTGTAAGAGAAATCTGGCTGATACAGAATGCCTTGAGCCGTTATTTCTGCATATTGTTGATGCTTCTTCTAAAGAAGGAACTATTTTTTTACTAATCATCCGGTGATTTAGGATGCTTTTCATTTTGGTGATTTTCTTTTGAAATCCATTATGAAAGATGAACAATTACGTGTGTAAGTCAAGTTCCTTTAATTACTGAGCAATTCATCCTGGTGTGAGAAGGTCTAAAAGACTGTTTTTAAGAAGATATATTGTGATAAGAGTAAAGTCTTTTAATGATATTTAAATATATATAGTCATTTTTTATCTGGACTTGCTACAGCACCTTTTAGCATGAGTAGGCACAGAAGAGCAGTGCTGGGCCATCGTTCTTGCTTGACGGGACTGGTAATTCATAAGATTTTTGTGGACACTGTATTTGAACTTTTATAAACTTTTATTTTGCATAGTTCTAGACATCGGCCACTGTGATCTGAAGGAAGATTTGTATCAAGAGGAGGAATCATCTGTGAAATTTTCAATTTTTTATATATTTAAGATGTTATATTGTTTAAAAATGATTGATATATTTTTAAAGATTTAACTTAAATATTTTTGAGATGAAATTTATTAGTAATGGTCTAAACTACATGAATAGTAAAAGTTAACATTTTCTTTATATTTTAATTAGAGATAAATGAAATTTTGAAAAATCTTTGAAGATTAAATTGTGTTAAATTTTGGAAAATGTTAAAGGATTTATATGTGATATCTTTAACACTAGAACCGCGGAGCGGGTCAATTTGACCCAAATCGATATTTAATTTCTCGCCGCGCGAAAAGTATTCATCGAAAAAACGATTCCTTTTCTGACTTTTAATATTTTAAGGTAAGCAACAACTTTTTGTATTTAATAGCGAATAGCATAAATAATTTTTGAGTTATAACCATGTATACCTAGAACCGCGAAGCGGGTCAATTTGACCCGTAATAAGTTTTTACACATAAATGACAAAATAGAGATGCATTTTTTCAGAAGTAATGATAAATAATATCTGTCGCACTTCTAATAACGTTAAGGTGCCACTCACGCGCCAGTGCGTGATGTGCGGTGACGTCCAATAGCCAGTCACGCGCTGGCGCGGGAAATTCTGTCACTGATTCTTTGTTATAAAAAGTAAACCGGCTTCTGGGAAAAACACACTTCTACAGTGCGGCATTAACTATAATCACATCTTCACGTAAGCGGCAGCGAACGTGTTAACCCGCGAGTAGTCGCGATTTTCGACAGAATCGGAAGTGGGGGAATGGGAAAATTTTCAATCAAGATTTTATATTCTTGATGTGAAGAATGGGTGATTGCAGAAAAAAATTACAACAAATAATTAGAAGTAGAATTGAATTTACTTTTATAAAGCATTTATTAAAAGTTAAAATAAGATGTCGATGTTTTTATATTACCGCCAAAGAAGCTTTGGAATGTTAGCAACTATTATTTGAAAATTATTGAGAATGCAAATTGTTGAGGATGCATATCTGCCTATAAAAGATGAAAAATAAATTCTAGTGATGAAAATGAAAGTGACGATGATTCTGCTTATACTATTAACATTGTTGGACTTTTTCATTGGAGTATAAATGAAAATTTATCAGTATTGAACGAAAGTTTGTGATATTTATCAGAAAAAATTCGGATATAAAAAACCGAATTAATAATTTGAAAAACAAAGTTGGCAAAATTTAAATTTTATACTCATGAAAATTTGAAAAATAAATAAACAATAACTTGCACATTCACACCTGTAAATAAAAAAGATGACAAAAAACTGCAAGACTAACTATTTAAAAGGGCCTAACATAAGCGTAGACGAGCACTTATTTCTTTCAAAATCTGCTACTAGGTTTATTCATTATATGTATATCAATACCAGATAAATTGCAAATAACACAGAAACTGTAAATCGCCCAAGACGAGAAATACAAAATGTCAAAATCGAAATTGCATACGAGGATTCTTCTATCTCATTTATACATCAGCATAACTATTTACCAAGGAGAAAAGTGTAAAATTGTTTTCTTGCTTTGCAGTCTACATCTAACTATTGAAATTTTAAATAATTCAAAAAAATACTTAAGGCACTTTTTTACAACAATGCAATTAAATTCAATGTAACTGTAAGATTACAATGATGACAGGAAGTCTCCTTATGTCAAGACTATTTCTTACAGGAAGCCAATGAATGCATTTTATAATATTTTGTATTTTGCTGTTATCAATGCTTGAATCTTATGCAAACCTGTAACCTCAAAATCTATTAGTATACGTCAATTTCTTCAAAACTTAGTTGAAGACGTACAAAAATAATTTGTTACTTCTTGCGAACTTCTTCCCCTCTACATACCCCACCCCCCCTGAAAAATAATAAATAAAATAAATAAATAAATCATTTGCGTAAGAAGAAAAACTAAAAACTGTGAAAAACACAAACTAAGCATAAAAGGGTTTCTTATCATAACTAAAAATAATGAAAATTAAATTAAATATAACTGTTCAAAATATAATGTACCCACGCGTTTTTGGTAAACGTGCGAAATCTTTAATTATGTTTTTCAAGCAATGCATACAATAAATTGGATTAGATAAATCAGTAAGTAAATTGTATTTTTTATATTTTTAAAAATTGTTCCTAGATTTTATATCTAAATTCATTTGAATGGAATAGTCTATTTTTAATATTTACTAAGTCTAAGTTTATTTATGTTTAAAATATATGTTCAATATTTATTCAATATATTTTCATCATACTGAATGAAATGTAATCTTGAATAATAGCATTTTCTGAAATGTAGGATATTTCTGCTGACTCTGTGTAAAATACAATGTAAATATTAAAGAATATTGATTATTGTAATAAAATATAATCTTTTAAACTAGTGAAATTAAGTATTTGGGCATATTTATAAATCCTTTTCCATCCCGGGTCAAATTGACCCGCTCCGCGGTTCTAGGTATACCGAAAGTCCCGCGGTTCTAGTGTTAAGTAAAGTTTATAGATTTTTAGAGGATATTGATAAGTTAATACTGCATTAACGGAAAACGATACAAGGACTCAGGGATCATTAACTATAAAACATAGCTTCAGTTCTTTTAAAAAGCTATTTTAAACTGTTTTAATGTTTTTAATATATTTAAATTATTTATCAGTTTTTAACTGCTTTAAAAATTATTAATGATGTTAAAGGAAGAAATTTAAATAATTTTATGATATCTTTTATGAGGGGGTAATTTATTTTAAGTTAAAGGTTTTAATATATTTTTGCTTATCTTTATTTGAAATAAAATTTTTATCTGAAATCTGATAGTTTAAGATCTGTTAAAACTTTTGATTCCATTGGGTTAGCTTAGCATTTGTGATTTAATGTACTTCTACCCTGGAAGTGGAATCATGGATAGTCTGTACAAAAAGGGTGCAGTTAGATCTAAACTGAAAAAAAGGATTTCTTTATATGTAAAATTTTATTTTTACCTCCTCTATTTATTTATGTTTTTAATTCTTTTAAATTATATTTTAAATATTTTAATCAAGATATGTTTTACTTTATTTAAATGTTATTATCCCTGTTATCTGTGATATTTAAGAAATGAAATAAGTTTTAGGTTCAATATATTTGAAAAGTTGAATTTTCTGGTTTAAAAATGATCAGAGTTTGAAGTAAATTGAGTTTACAATTTGATCTGTCATTTTAATGAAGATTTTTTTTAATAATGGCATTCATAAAGATGTGTTAGAGGAATGCTATAATTTTTAAGATGATGCACCAACTTTGATTAATATTGTCTAATTTATATTTGTAGAACTGTAGATAGCTGTGTTGGGTTATGTGTGAGTTTTCTGAGTCTGATGTTATAGTCGGCAGTTTAAGTCAGTATCAAAATTTATAGAGAACGGTCTTTTGAGGAGTTTTCCTGTATTAGAGCTAAATTACATCCAAGATTTGAGAAATGCATAGGCTATGCTCGGAAGGAATTTTGGAATTTTCGTCCTGTTTGGTAAAGGTAAAAAGAGGTTTAGAGTTAGTTGAGTGTACTTCAGGGGGGTGAACTTGTTTTTTTTTTAAATCTACTAGATGATTCTTACTGTGAGAATAGTATAAGGAGGATGCCTGTTTACTGTAATTGGAAAGTTGAGATCCTAATTGTATTTTTGCTTCCTTTAAAATACTTAATATTAACTTTTAAGAATGACTCAAATAATTTTTGAAGTTTAAGCTTGATGTCTTCTTGAGTTGGGAAAAGTGTAAAGGGAGGCATTGATTTTTTTTTTTTTTTTTTGTATTGTTAGGGATCTCAATTTCTTTTGAAGAGGATAACTAGTTCTGTCAACATAATAGGTTTAAGACGGATAGTTTGTTTTGGAATCTGTTAAGATAATCTATTGTTAAATATGTTTAAGATCATATATTTAGGGCTAAAGCTTTTCTCCAGTGAATTTTTTTAAGATACTTTCTATTGAGATCAGTATAGTTATCCATGCTCCTTCATTCAGGATAAAGATTGAAAAATATACAGAAACGATTAATATATTGGCTTTCGTATTTGTCTGGTTTTCGTATTTACTTGGTTTTCATAAGTGGCTACCAATATCCATGTCTTATTTGTTTGGTATGGAAGGATTGTATGAAGCCCCTGGCCAGGGCAATGGTTTAGTATGAATGCATGCAGTTTTGCATATGGTGCTGAAAGGATTAGTTTTTGATTGAGTTGATTGAATGTGTTGTCACCAGGGGCCTCGCTAAGGGGGGGGACAGGGGGGGAGCCTCCCCCCCCCAAACATTCCCAAATGTTGTTACACTTGGCAAATTCCATTAAAATTTTAATAAAAACTGTAATATATTTCCTATTTTTAGATAGAAGTTGCAAAAGTTACAACTCTAATTGGGAATATTATTGAACTTTTCACAAATAAGAACTGTATTACATTTTCTAAGTATGGTAACTTGGCAAAATTATGAAACAAGTTGGCAAATATGAAAATTTGACTTGGCAATTTGAGGTCTTCTCCCCCACCAATAAAAAGTCTTAGCGATAGCCCTGGCTTGTCACAACTTAAATTTTTATTTTTTTGTACAGGATATCTTGGTTATTTGGTAGTTGAAACAATTTAAGTTTGTATTTTATAGTCGATGGGACATGGATTAACCTTGTGGAAGTTTGGATTGGTAAGTGTAAAACTGGAGTTAAGGAGTCGAGTTTGAGTTCACTACTTTGTCTCTTACGTGTGAAAGATGGTGTTGGTTGGTTGGAGATCAATCTGGATTTGATTTGGGGATTTAATATAAATTTTTATGTGTAAGGTGTAATGGATTTTTAATTATAATGGAGAAATTTTTGGAGAGTTAAGTTCTTGAAGTTAAGGTCTAGAAGATATACATTGAGTTTTAATGGTGTAAGATGTAATGGATAATGGAGAAATTTTTGAGATGTTGAATTCTCGAGGTTAGGGTATGGAGAATATGTATTGAATTCTTATAATGTGAGATTGAATTACATGGTAATAGTGTTAGTAATTCAATTTGTTAATCAAATAGATAGTTGAAATTGAAATTTTTAACTTTAATTGTGAGAATACTTGTTTAATTTGAACATGGTATACATATATAGTGTTAGAATCCATGTGCTATATGATGATTTACAATACTAAAGTGTGATAAAAAGATATATTTGATTTGAAACTTTTGTGTAAATTGTGTTAGAAAAATTCAAATATGATTGTTAAGATTTAGGTTTGTAGAGATTTTTAAAAGTTGACTGTAAGGATTGATAAGAATTTAAAATTGATTGTAAAGATTTAAGTTTTTGAATATAACTGTTTGAAATTTTTGATTATGTTTTTGACTGTAATATAAACGGTGGTTTCCTCAAATTTACATGAATGATAATTTCAGGCCTAGGACCGCTAAGTCACTCTTAAAAAAGAGAGAAAAGAGACTAAATCGCAAGAAAAAGAGACTAAAAGAGACCAAAATTTAAAAAAAGAGACTAAAAGGAGACCAAATAAAAAACATTTTTTCTCTTCACTTAAATGTTTTTGGTATACAGACAAGCACTAAAAGATTTAATACAATATGCAGAATACATTTTCAATGCATTTCAGTCGATTTTGAAATAATTGTAAATATTGTTGATTGGTTGCAGAAAAATATCTCAAATCGCAACAATTCATCATGAAAGAAAATCAGAAATTCACCAAATGACCCCGGGGACAAAATCATGAAATTCCAGGAAATATAGTGAAATTCATCAAATTGTCTCAAAAAACAAATCATAAAATTTGTCGCATGATCTCAGGAAAAACAATTCTCGAACTTAGTCAAATGTTCTTAGGATAAAAAAAAAATCACGAAAATTATCAGATGGCCTTGAAAAAAATCGCGATATTAGTCAAATGGATCTTGTGTTAAACATCGTAAAATTCATCAAATGGGTTTCGAAGAGAGGGATGAATCGCAAAATTCATTAAATGATTGCGAAATTCCAAGAGCGATCATACAAATAATTGCTAATTTTGTCGAAGGTCACGGAAATAAATAGTGAAATTTATCAACTAGTCGCCAGAAAAATAACAACTTTTGTCGAATAAAGCCATAAAAAAAATCAAGGATGCCTGTCAATGGGTTACATTAAAATGTGTGAAAATCAGTTAGCATAAAACAGTGAAGTTTGTCAAATTATTTCAGGAAAAGAATGGCGAAATTTATCAAATGGTGTTGGTGAAAAAAGTAAAATCAGGGGTTGTACTGGTGCCAAGTAATATTTCACACAAACTCTTTTGGATATTTTAGGGCACATTTAACTAGCATACTACATTTCCTTCCAAGACCATTTGAAAATTAATGATTCCCCCCCCCCCCCCCCCCCCGCTACCAATTGCTGCAAATTAATATGAAAATTGTGATTTTTCCACACTATTGCTTACGGAAGTACACTATTTTTCTTCCATGATTGTTTGCTGACATTTGCAATTTTTTTTCAGTAAAATTTGTAATTTTCTTTTTTTGGCTTTCATTTGTCAAAATTTGCAATTTTTTTGCCATTGTTTGCAGAAATTTATTATTTTTCTGTGTTTATTTAACAAAATTCGCGATTTTTTTCCCTGCGATCATTTGCAAAATTGCACGAAAAAAAAAAAAAAAAATCACAATTGCAAAGAAAAAAAATCACGAATTTTAAAAAATGATCGGCTGTCAAAATTCGAGATTTTTTTCTGTGATCATGGAAAAGATGAATTTCGGCAAATAAACGCGAAAGAATTTTGAATTTCGCCAATCGATCGCCAAAAAATCACGAATTTCGGCAAATGATCGCGGAAAATATGACGAATTTTGTCATATAAACGCAGAAAAAAGCAAATTTCTAAAACAATGGCCCAAAAATTATCATTTACTGTATTTTGATAAATGATCACAGAAAAAAATTGCAAATTTTGACTACCGATCGCGTAAAGAAATCACAAATTTTTTCGGCGATCCTTTCATGAAATTTGCATTTCTCTGTGATTATTTTTTCCGCACGCAAAATCGTACAATCGTATTGTTCATTAGTATAACCGTACACTCCGAACAAAATCCGTACATTGTACTCTTCTGTGCATTGTACTACTGGCCATACCATACAAGTTGGCATCTATGAATATCCTTTTCAATTTTACGATCATTTGACGAAAGCTCGGTCTTATTTCGGAATCGTTTGACGTAAATCTCGGGAGTTTTTTTTTCCCACAATCGTATGGCAGAAATCACAAGTTTAAGGATTGTCTGGAAATAACGATTTTATTTCGGGATCATCTGGTGAAAATCGCGGCTTGATTTGTGATTGTTTAATGAAAATCGTCTTTTTTCTGGTGATCAATTAATTCGAATCGCAGTTTTGCCAGTGATCATTTTATGAAAATCGCAGATTCTTAAAAATTAAAAAACGTGAAATTCTGTCGTTTGTCGAAAAAGTGATCCTTGTATATGTAATGACCGAAATAAGAATTTTGAGATTCCTTCCTGCAATCCTCTGACGAATTTCTCAATTGTTTTTCACAAAATCGACTGACAAATTTTGCAATGATTTTGCCACTGATTGACGGATTATGCACTTTTTTTCTCGTGAAAAGACAAAATCGCGATATTCTTCCCGCGACCAAATGACGAAGTTTGATTTTTACCCCTCGAATGTGATTATTGAATTTTGCGTTTTTATCTTGCCACAGATTGACCAAATTCACTTTCTTTTCAGTGTCCGACAGAAAAGTTTTGCGATTCTTGCCCGCGAACGATATACAAATTTCATAACCATTTTTCCACGATAGAGTGACGAAATTTAGAATTTTTTCCCCTGCAAAAGAAGAGACAAATTTGGCCATGCAGCAGAATTTTTTTCTGCTGTCTGCAACACATGTAAAAACTTAAAAAACAGTCTGCAGACCAATCCCTCGCATTACATTATTTGCACTCAAACCTTCAAGTATTTGTGATAGACATAAAAGAAATATATACTTTAAAAAAAAAGTTGCCTTTGTTCTCAGAATTTTTAACGCCTCATACATTGTCCTAAAGATGGGGGGGGGGGCTCCTCTTTGACAAAATTTGAGTTTTTTTTTCACAATCTTTTGACGAAATTTGCATTTTTTTTCGCGATCTATTGACGAAAACTGCCGTTTTCTTGCGATCTCTTGAAGAAATTTGCCGTTTTTTCGCGATCTCTTGAAGAAATTTGCAGTTTTTTCGTGATTTTTTTTAAACGATAACTACCGTTTTTTCGCGATTTTTTGAAGACGTTTGCCTTTTCTTGCTAACTTTAGGAAGAAATGTTACGTTTTTCCGTGATTTTTTGATGAAATTTGCCGTTTTTTTCGCGATTTTTCGGAGAAATTCGCTGTTGTTTCGTGATCATTTTACGAAACTGCCGTTTTTTCGCGTTCTTTTGAAGAAATTTGCCTTTTTTCACGATCTTTTGAAGAAATTTGCTATTTTTTTCGTGATTCTTTGAAGAAAAATGACGTTTTTTTCGTGATCTTTTGAAGAAATTTGGCATTTTTTTTCGGGTTTTTTTTTTAAACAAAATTTGCCGTTTTTCGCAATTTATTGAGAAAATTTGCCATTTTTTTCGTGATTTTTTGACGAAAACTGCCGTTTTTTCGTGATCTTTTGAAGAAATTTGCCTTTTTTTGCGATGTTTTGAAGAAACTTGCCGGTTTTTTCAAGATATTTTGAATGATTTTTTTTTTGAGGAAATTTGCCGTTTTTTCGCTATCTTTTGAATAATTCGCGTGTTTTTCACGATCTATGACGAAATAGATTTCTTTTCGAAGACTGTTTGTCGAAATTCGCGATACACTTTTATGTCCGAATTTTTGGATTAAGGACCGAAATTTTTTAATTTTTGCTAAATTTTTAACAGTTGAAAAATAGCCTGTGGACCTTCTCAAGAGTCTGCGACGTGCGTCGCAGCTTTGCGCCGATTCTGCTCCAGGGAAATTTGGTATACTTTTTTTCTGCGACTAAGTTTCACTATAGTTCCACGGAATTTCATGGTTTCATCCTAAGACAGATTAACATAATCCATGATTTTCCGCCGGTTTCCGACTGAAAAATTTTGCGATTTTTACCCGCGAAGAGTTAACAAATTTCGAGATTTTCCTGCGACAAACTGAGAAGTTTTCCGATATTTCCTCACAACAAATTGTTGAATTTCGCGATGTTTTTCCCGCTATCAAATGAAGAAAGTTACGATCTTTTACCTGCGATCGATCAATGGGTAAAGAACATTAAAAAAAAGTGAAAAAAGAGACTAAATCTGAAAAATATAGACTAAAAGAGACAAATGCAAAAAAATAGCAAGAAAAGCGAGTTTAGCGACTCGCTCCGAGGCCTGTAATTTTGAAGATTGTTAGTGTAAGATACAAGGACTATAAGATTTTTAAGAATGAAATTCACTGTGGCTGATGATTTTAAAGTTATTAGAGATAAGGCTGACTAATTTGTGTGACTTGAATTTTAATTGTATGTGTTGTTGTATAACCTTATTTCTTTTATTTATAGTTTATGTGTATGGACTGGAGCCCAGAGAAATTTTTAATTATTGCCCTATTTGACCTCATGAGACTTTTTTTATAGTGGTGGAGATAGTAGAAGCCGTGTATAGATTTCTGTTGAGACAATTGTGATTGGTGATATAGTATTGCTGTTAAATTTGTGATGGTAGCTGAAGTTGAGCTTTCAGATTAGTTGTTGAGGTTAAAGTGTGGACAAACCGAGGTGTACCAATGTGCAGATTTAGAAGTTACTGCTTTCTGGTATTTAGGTGGTTTCATGGAATTGACAAGAGGGGGGGCTTTTGATAGAAAAATAGACATGTTTTCTCTAAGTTCTTGTCATTCCACTCAACCTATTTTCTATTTAATTTATTACTATATTTATTTACAATAGTTTAAAGTAAGGTTACATTTAAAACAAATTCTATTTATTTTTATTTGCTTTTAAATAATTAAAGTATAAATGAAACAAAGTCTCAATTTAAACACTTATCTTTATTTTTTTTGTGTTTAAATTTCAACTTATAATAAATAAAATACCTTTTATCTTTCTTTTGTACTTCGGCCTAATTAACAGCTACTTATATCTTATCTACTTACCATTCACTACTTGTTGATAATCTGCTTTCCTACGGCATTGACACGTTCGTTTCTTCCGACAAATATCTTCCATCCTTCATAGAATACTTACGATGTTTTTCTAAAAAGTTATCGGACCTAGCGACAGGTGGCATAACATGTCTATGAACATACATAGTTTCCCCGTGGCTGACTGCTATTGGATCGTCTTTCCCGGGAACATTCGAGATACCGGAGGTGACGTTAGACCAGGAAACGGATGTCACGTGAGGGGGCGTTGTCAGCGAGGAGGATGGGATATTTAAACTGTGTTGTCTTGCCGGTAAGTGTTCGCCTTGTCTCGTTCAATGTTGTAATGAAGTCCGGAGTGGAAACAGTGGTCATGCTAGTAAAGTTATCTTTTATTTTTAAAACGAATATAAAGTGACAACATCCAGCTTTAATATGGGAATTGAAGTTACGGTTTTTAAAGCGAATATGCTGCTATAAGAGGAACTGACATATTTGAATTGACGTTTAAATTGAATGAAAGCTTCAAAGTGAATAGCAAGGTGCCGGCCACCCACAGCAAAATGTCAGATGAGTTTTTACTTTTATTTTACTTATTCTTTTAAGAACAATATCTTTTTAATCTCTCCTTCTTAAACATATCTTTTAATTCAGACTCCGTTAGTTATATCTATTTAGAATTAATTTTGTCGACTTTAATTTGTTAGCAATGAATTTAGGCTCAATACAGTGGTTTCGTTTTAACAAGCATTACGATAGCCGGCGAGCTAGTAATGACTTGATGATTGCTTGGGCAATCGTTTTTCCCCGGGAGGATCCGGAGCTGATATGCATGGGTTCTCCGTAGGGATGTTACTGTCATTGAGTTGATTCATTGTCTATTTTGTTTTGCTCCACCCTCCATATAAATCTTCTTGTGGCAGAGGTAGATTAATGGAGAATATATCATGTGGCAGGTGATATATTTTTGGAAGGTATTCTTGAGTGGCAGCTTGCATCCTTAAGGAGCTTTTATCATTTGAAAAAAGGTTGACTTGACTTTGTAGTAGTGGGAAGGGGAGATTTATATTTAAGAATTAAATTTAAAGTTTTTGCTATTTTCTTTTCAACGTCAGTGATTAAAATTATTATGAAAGTAAATGTTTAAGATGAGCTGGGAATTGCGGTATGAATTAAACTTAAAGATAAAATATTTTTCATAAACTTTATTTTTTTTATTTAAAGATAAAATACAATTTTTCCTTTACAATATAAAATAAATTTCTTTCTTTATCTCTTTTGGTGCTCTGGTTCATAACATGCAAAGTGAATGATATTAATTTGAATTCAATATAAGAACTGATATTTATATTTATGTTTTTAGACAATTGATTTGATATTCATATTTGTTTGTTTGATTTTAATTATGATTTTTAATAAAGGTTGTTATTTGTTATTTAAACCTGTTTAATTTCTGCTTCTTAATATATATTCATTTGACATACAATATCTTCTTTTATGACAAGTTATTTCAGGGCAGACAATTCAGCTTATACGCCCACTTGCGTAAATGCTCTGCATATTTATTCATTTACATTGTATAGGGAATTACCATTAAGGTAATTTCTGTCAGCATATAATGCTGGTTTAAATTAATCTTACATAAGCAGAGTCTCACAGTTTCTCACGTTTGGCAAGTGGAAACTACTGGATGCTGTTGCTCATTCAACTTTCCATAAAACTATGTAAAACTATTTAGATGATGATGGAAAAACATTATGAATAAAATATGTGATATGAGTTTGTAAATAAACATGCAGTAAATTGAGATCCAATTAATTTATTTAAATCTTCAGAACATTTCCAATCAGCATTTATAGATTTAATTAATTAAAAACATTATAGTTAAAATCCAGTTTGTATATGAATAAAAACAATCTTCTCAAAATATTAAAATTAAATAAACTTCAGTTAACATACCAAACTTATGTCAAGCTGTATCATCAGGATGGAATGGGACATCGGCAAAATTCTTTAATGAACAACTTGATAAATAAAAACCATCGAAAGGACACTTCAATAAAAAACAGCTTTTTGTACTCACGATACTTTCACCGGCAAACATTATAAACTTTAACTTGAAGAAAGACTTAAAAGTCATAACTAATTAAGTGACGAATACCTTCAATAAACATCATTCAAAAACAAACGGGCGAGCCAAACAAGACAAGATGTTAAGTGCAAATGCCGGAGCGAGATACAAGAACAAGACGATAGAGCGAGAGACAAGATACTAGATGATTAGTTCACGACCAGCTGCCGCTTAAATATGATTTAAAGTACGGCACGTGTCAGCGGTTCTCTCCTTCTCGAACTTTCCCGGTAGTGACGCAATCGCACAACTCTTTGAATAATTAACATCTGATTGGCCGGCTTAGTCGATTACGACCTATGCCGCCACCTATCGTCGATGATGCAAAACGTTTTATCGATTTGAATTTCAATCGAATTAAAAATGGCGAATACGTGTTTACTTGCCGGGAAGAACGAATTTTCAAAAAGTTAAAAATAAGAAATAAAACAAAACTTTACATTTTTCTATTTCAGCTTACAGATGAAAATAAAAGGTAAGAGTTTAATTTTTACTTTTATGAATAAATAAAGATACGTTTTTCTAATTTATTATTTAATGTTTATCCTGTCTATTGTCCTTTTAATATAGTTTAAATAAAGAAATAAAGTAATTAGTAAATTTATATTATTGTTCAATAAACATTTAAATAAAGATTAATTAACTAAAAATAAAATAGGATTTGAGCAATGAGAACCTTTTTAACTACTTATTTTTCTATCAGATTGCCCCCCCTCTCATTGTCTCAAAGACTTCAACTTTTAACATTTCAAAAATGCCCTCTCGATTTTCTAAAAAAAAAATTCTAAAAATTCTATTAATCCATCGGATCCCAAAAAATTTTAATTTTTAATTTAAAAACATAACTCGCTCAACTTTAACAATATCTCAAAACAAATTCCATAGGAACAAATTTGTACGGCCAAGAAGAGACAAAAGATTAAATCTCAAAAAATTTCTCAAACCTTCAAAATTTTAAACTTCAAGAATCCCTAAATTTCAAAAAGACTTAAATTTTACTACGTTAGAACAATTAAAAAAAAATTCTAAGTATTTGTAATATCAAAAGCGTTTCTCATCTCCAAGAAACTTACGCAGTGACCAACTCCGAGTTTTCTCCTTCTATTAAAATTCCTAAGGGAAACTACTAAAGTCACTAAACATGGGATGCAAAGCAGCTTGACACACTACAAACATAATCTTTTAAATACATACCACCAGAAAAGTCAATCTCTTCCATTTGAAGAGTTGATACAAAAATTCAGCCGAAACATGGCTTCGATCCCGACCACCTTAATTAAACATTATTTAACATAGAAAATTTTAAACAACAAAATTTTAAACAATAAATTTTTAAACAACTATTTTTAAACAATTTTTCTTAAACAATTAAACATAATAACAAAACTAAATCTTAATAACATAAATTCTTTATATATGACATCAGGCTTAGGCATCTGAGCTTTGTTTAGACTTCACAAAAGACTGTTCCATTCAAAAAAAATCTCTTCCATACGTGGAAAACATTCTCTCATCTTCATATGCTCTTCCGTGCACGGATTGACTTCCATTCATACACAATTAATGGTGTCTCAGATGCCTGAAATAAAAGAAGTATCAGGGAAAACAAAATAACAATAAAAAAAAAATCATAAAATTAAAAATAAATATTTAAATTTCTTTTAAAGTCCAAAATTATAATTATAAACATAATTACAAAGTAATAAAATTATATTCAAAAAAAATTCTATTGCAATTAATATAAAAAAAATTTTGAAATCCCCAAAAGTTTCCGATCTAGCCCTAGGAACCAGAGCAAAAACCCAAACGGATTTCATACTACTATTACAAAAATAAATAGATTCATAATTTCACTAAGTGTGCGGGGCCTAAGTGATACTCCTATTCATTTAATAAATAAAACTGGGACTTACAAAATTATAAAAACTTGTACCCACGGTAGATCCCAATGCAGCAGTTACCCCCCAACACAATCCCCGAGAAGACTCTCTGTCATTTGTCTCCCAAGGGACCACCCTCCCGAAACGGTACTGAGGGCTGATCGAGCCTCTCAGAGAAAATGCCGGGAAGGCACAATCTCTGCACCGGGACGGGAATTTAAATTGCACACCCAGTGAAAAAATTCAGAAACAATTTTCAAGTGGTCAAGATCTCAGAAAAATTTAACATATTTTTACAATTTTACAATTTTTCATTTCAAAAAAAAGCTCAAAAATTTTATACTTTTAACAGTTACAATATCAAAAAAAAAAATTTACATCAAATTATAAGCTGAAAAAATATTCTATAAATCTCATTAAGTCAAATTTGGTCAGAGGCTTCGTAAAGATATCTGCAAGGTTAGCCTTACTTCTAATAAAGTTTAAACTGAATTCATCTTTATAGACCAAATCCCTTATGAAAAACAGACGAACATCAATATGTTTAGACCTATGATTCTCGATGGGAGATTTAACAAAATCTATAGCTGCTTGATTATCTGCAAAAAGTTTCGCCTTATTACCGGTGTTAGAAATGATACGTTTATTTTTACATTCTTGCAATATTCGATCATACCATACCAGATTTTTCGAGGCCTCAGTCATAGCGACAAATTCAGACTCCATTGTAGAAAGGCTAACGCATTTCTCTTTAAAAGTACGCCAATCAATGGGTGATTTGTCCAACATGACTATTTGACCTCCAATCGATGTACGGTCGTCACGATTAGCAGCAAAATCAGCGTCAGTATAGGCTATTAAATTTATCAAATTACATTTTAAATTAAGCCGGTAATGACGAGTAAACCTTACATATCCTAACAGCCTTAATAAACCATCCCAATGCGAGAATCCAGGGTTAGACTGAAACTGTGAAAAAATGTTTACGGCGTAAGAAATATCAGGTCTAGTGCGATTTGCTATGAATGAAAGGCAACCTAAAATATTGCGGTATGGTAGATTTGCTATTAAACTTTTGTCATGGGATGAACTGGGACAGTCAGCTTTCGAAAAAACATTTCCTTTACTAATGGGTAAGGATGATATTGGAATTTTATACTCACGAAATCTTTCACAGACTTCATCTATATAAGATGTCTGGTGGATCTCTAGCGAGTTCTTTTCACAAAATTCCACACCTAAAAGCTTTTTAGTTTTTCCTAGTTATTTTGATATCAAACTGACTTTTTAACATTTCCAGTACCTCATTTATTATGCTATTATTTCTACCGAATACCACAATGTCATCAACATATAAAAGTAAAACAATGTTTGATTTAAAGGTATAGACACAGTTACAGGAAATTAATTTTACAAAACCTAATTTTAAAAGAGCTTCATTAAATTCAAAAAACCACTCTCTCCCACTCTGATGCAACCCGTAGATAGCTCGATCTAGCTTACAGTATAGATGCTCTTTCCCGGGAATGATGAAACCAGGGGGCTGTGTCATGTAAACATTCTCCTTTAAGGGGGCATATAGATAGGCGCTGGTTACATCACATTGTATGTGACGCCATCCGCAACACGAGACTAAGAGAGAGAAAAAGAAACTAATTACTCCAAAATTAACAACAGGGCTAAAGGTCTCGTCATACGACTGACCTTTCACCTGTTTATAGCCCTGTGCCACAAGTCTGGCTTTAAATCGAGCAATTCTCCCTTTCTCATCTCTCTTGACCGTGTATACCCATCTACATCCCACAGGTTCAATGTTGGCGGGCAATGGTGCCAAATGCCAGACCCTCCGTTCATACATTACCCGGATCTCATCTTGCATCGCTTTTTGCCACATCGAGCACTCCTTGGATTTCAGAGACTGTTTATAGGTGTTAGGTATAACTGTGGATTCATATAGTCACGCACTAGGCCTTAAAAAGTTAATTTCTGAATTACCGGAGTCAGACTCATCCTCGTCAGGCGTATCTACAGGAATAACCGCGGGAATAGGACCGGTATAAAGGTTTGATCCCTTAAAATCAAAAAGAGTTGGGTCAAACTTGATGTTATTCTGATTACAATACCTCTCCACCTCAAAAGCTGAACGCAATCTCATGCTAGAACCTTCTGGATAAAAATAAATATCTACTCTATTTCCAGTTTTTCTTTTAACCGGTTTGCGTACCCAGCCAATTTCACGTGGTGAAGATGATCCAGAAGAAGGTGAGTCAGTAACGGGACCGGAATCGGGTTCCTCTTCCCCTTCAGAGTGCGGATCTGCAGAAGCACTGGAGGGACCTGGGACCTCCTCAGGTGCAACCTCAACAGTTTGTTCTATATGATCCGTGACGCTGTCGGGAAAGAGTTCTCCAACCCCCGGGCCCATCACTGCTCCACTGCCCTCAAAATTAAAAGAAGAAGTTTCATCAAATCTTACATCAATTGACTCAACAATCTGATTGGTTTCAGGTATAAAAATGCGGTATCCTTTAGTTCTAAATGCATACCCAACCAGGATCCCTTTTCTCGCAGTTGGTCCTAATTTACCTTGTCTTCGCGGTTTAGGAATGCCTACATATGCCAGAGTACCAAACGGACGTAGATGTTTAACCGAAGGTTTGTACCCACAGTACAATTCAAACGGGGTTTTATCGAGTATTTTCGGGCAAACACGGTTCCAAACATATACAAAATATTTTACGGCCTCCGGCCAAAAACTTAAATCTATCTTGCTATCTGACAGGATGGTCCGAGCTCCGTTAGTTACAGTTTGCATAAAACGTTCAGAAACCCCATTCATTTGGGGAGTATAAGGATTGGTCAATTCATGATGAATTCCTTTGGATTCGAAAAAATTTAGGAGATCTTCATTGACGAATTCCCCGCCGTTGTCACTACGAAAATTTTTAACTTTCCTATTTAGAAAATTTTCAGCCCTAAGAACATGTTTTACTATGATGTCAAAGGCATCAGACTTCATTCTTATCGGGTAAATTGACGCTCGGCGGGAAAAGTCATCAATCACAGTCAAAAAATATTTCTCCCCATTTCTCCCTTCTACTTGATTTGGTCCCCATATATCAATGTATAATAAATCCAAAGGTCCTTTTGAACGAATGTAATTAGTAGGCTTGAATGACACCTTTTTATGTTTATTTAATCTGCAAGACTCACACTTAAAATTTATGTCAGACAAACTCGGTAAACCATTTACACCTTTATTTTTAGAGGTATGGATCATAATTGCAGGGCTAACATGACCCATCCTACGGTGCCATAACTCCATCTGGTTTTGTTTAAAAACAGCGTTTGATTCATAGTGTGAGCTTGGTTTGATAACTTTAGGAAAAATCTGATAAGTACCCTGTTTTAAAAAAGCATTAAATAAAAAGATGCCATCCCTTGAGATTCTTACTCGGCCTCTTCCCCCTTTAAATAAAGCACCATGTCTGTCCAATTGAGGGCCGGATATAAGGTTATGCCTTAATTTACTTGAATACATAACATTTGTCAAAATTAGAATATTTTTACCAAATTTTAATTTTAGTTTTCCACAACCCTCAATTTTGAACGACAGGTCCTTAACTGCAATATTCATATCTCTACCATTTAAAGGTTCAAAATCAAATAAAAGATTTTTATCGCGAATAAAGTGATGCGTGGCCCCAGTATCAAATAGCCATCGCGTATCATTATCAGCACAATTTAAATTAGCTTGAGATACAAAAAATAGATACGACTTACATGTTTCATATCTGTCCTGGGGGCCATCATCATTCCACGACGAACAGGCATTGGCAGAGTTCTCCGGGTTCCCGTTTCCTCCTCTTCGCTGTCTAGGTCTAGCTCGACGACGTCCTCTGGACCAAGGCTTAGGTGTCGGACTCCTGGGGGCTCGGAGTGACCTCGAAGATGCCGATCTGTTCGGAGAAGCACTATCACTCAGCGTAGATCTCCTAGATACAGCATACTTGTCTGAGCTTTCCCTCCTTCCTGAAGTATTACTCCACCTTGATGAACTCATGGGACGCCTCTGACGATTAGGTAAATCTTTTCTAGAACGGTGACCTTCCGACTTGAACTCTGAACCTGAGTTTCTTCTACATTGACTCCTCACATGGCCATACTCATAACAATCCCAACACTGCACTTCTTTTCCATGGTTATTTCTAAATTTCACTTGGTTCGCCTGGGGTTGTATTTTCTGACAGTCACTGTCTCTCAATTTCAATCGCACCTCTTCAGCAGACAATTCTTCTATTATTCTAGAAAATTTAAAATCTTGCTCTTAGTATATTTTGAACTATTCCATCATATTTTCTTGGTAAATACCTCAATACTTGAAAACTGGCGTAATTTTCCGAAAAGTTCTTGTCTATTTCTTTAATATCATTGAAAATCCGGAACACTTTCGTTGAAAATAATTTTATGGATTCATTTGAATTTATCTTGCATTCCAAAAGTTTAGTAAATAGATGCATATGAAAAGCCCTTGAATCCGGACAGCTATTCACTTTCAGCTTTTCCCAGGCCTTTACAGGGTCATTACAATCTTCAATTATACGTTTATATTCATTTTCTATATTTAAATAGATTATTGATAAGGCCTGGCCTGCTCTTATTCTGAATGCTTCTATCTCTTTTAGATTCGTTCCATTTTCATCCTTTTGAGGTTCCGTTTCTGTTTTATTAACAATGTTCCACAAATTTTTCTCAAGTAAAATATACTTTAAATCCG
Organism: Maratus speculifer; assembly: GCA_964019185.1. Lineage (NCBI taxonomy): Eukaryota > Metazoa > Arthropoda > Arachnida > Araneae > Salticidae > Maratus > Maratus speculifer. Next base: position 254,159,223 of record OZ025298.1, read on the forward strand.
CAGACCAGTTATGATAATTTGAGGCATTTAACTTTGGAATTATTGGACCAGCCATTCTTCAAAAAAAATATTTAAAGTTTTTCTGATTAAAATCAAATAAATAAGTTAAAAACGTTAAAATCACCGGGATCTCTTATCAAAACTTGCATTACTGCCCCCCCATCTCTTCATCTCATATGGGGGTTTTTTAAATTTCATCTTATTAAAACCAACTCAATTTTTATTTTTCCTTGGGAAATGAGCAACTACCGCCCATAACCCATCTGTCAGCATATAATGCTGGTTTAAATTAATCTTACATAAGCAGAGTCTCACAGTTTCTCACGTTTGGCAAGTGGAAACTACTGGATGCTGTTGCTCATTCAACTTTCCATAAAACTATGTAAAACTATTTAGATGATGATGGAAAAACATTATGAATAAAATATGTGATATGAGTTGGTAAATAAACATGCAGTAAATTGAGATCCAATTAATTTATTTAAATCTTCAGAACATTTCCAATCAGCATTTATAGATTTAATTAATTAAAAACATTATAGTTAAAATCCAGTTTGTATATGAATAAAAACAATCTTCTCAAAATATTAAAATTAAATAAACTTCAGTTAACATACCAAACTTATGTCAAGCTGTATCATCAGGATGGAATGGGACATCGGCAAAATTCTTTAATGAACAACTTGATAAATAAAAACCATCGAAAGGACACTTCAATAAAAAACAGCTTTTTGTACTCACGATACTTTCACCGGCAAACATTATAAACTTTAACTTGAAGAAAGACTTAAAAGTCATAACTAATTAAGTGACGAATACCTTCAATAAACATCATTCAAAAACAAACGGGCGAGCCAAACAAGACACGATGTTAAGTGCAAATGCCGGAGCGAGATACAAGAACAAGACGATAGAGCGAGAGACAAGATACTAGATGATTAGTTCACGACCAGCTGCCGCTTAAATATGATTTAAAGTACGGCACGTGTCAGCGGTTCTCTCCTTCTCGAACTTTCCCGGTAGTGACGCAATCGCACAACTCTTTGAATAATTAACATCTGATTGGCCGGCTTAGTCGATTACGACCTATGCCGCCACCTATCGTCGATGATGCAAAACGTTTTATCGATTTGAATTTCAATCGAATTAAAAATGGCGAATACGTGTTTACTTGCCGGGAAGAACGAATTTTCAAAAAGTTAAAAATAAGAAATAAAACAAAACTTTACATTTTTCTATTTCAGCTTACAGATGAAAATAAAAGGTAAGAGTTTAATTTTTACTTTTATGAATAAATAAAGATACGTTTTTCTAATTTATTATTTAATGTTTATCCTGTCTATTGTCCTTTTAATATAGTTTAAATAAAGAAATAAAGTAATTAGTAAATTTATATTATTGTTCAATAAACATTTAAATAAAGATTAATTAACTAAAAATAAAATAGGATTTGAGCAATGAGAACCTTTTTAACTACTTATTTTTCTATCAATTTCTCTATCACTTTCTTTATCAGGATTAGCCCCATACTGACTTTTCAAATTTTCGTGCGCGATCGGCACGTGGAGAAAACAAAAACACGCCAAGAAGCTGGCCAACAAGGAGGAGCGCTCTCGCCAAAAGAGCGATAACAAAACGGAACAAAAATGCGCGCGTACGGCATCCGCCGTAAGGAGGAAAAATATCTCCCGCGAAGTTAGTGCCGATGTGCGGCAGTAATGACGCGATGAGTCGGTCAAATATGAACGATCGTAAAACTCTGAAATGCAATGACTAAGACAAATACGCTATGCGCTCGTTAAGTACAAAAGGAGGAACTATAAATAAAATATTATTGAAGAGAGAAGAATATTGTACTGAAAATAAAGATTACGTAAAAAAATGGATTTTAAACATCATAGTTAGATAAAATATGTGGAAAAATGAGGGAACAAAAACATGTCATGATATCTATCATGACATTCCCACTAACAAATACATCCATTTCATGACAATCGGACTATATTTACGCAAGTTAGAGCGCAGAACAGACAAACCGAATTCATAAACATTTTTCAACTGCGCTGGTAAGTATTAAAAAGGAAAAATTTGATCCGCGACTTAATATCAGCAATGTTTATCAATGCATATACAAAGTAGCTGTCCATAAATGATTATATGTTTTTTTTTTCAATATTTTTTGCCCCCCTTCCTCCCCTTTGTCGCAAATTGCCACACTTCACCTTACCCCCCCCCCCACACACACACACACCTCTTGTTCTTGTCACATGTCACGATATATTACATAAACATGTACTTCAGGTTCAGAAACAAAGCACTACGTTATAGATCATATTTCAAACTTTATTTTTTAACTGAGTGTTTTAATAATATTCATAACCATAACAATAAAAATGATTCATGTACTTTTTTGTTTCAAATAATGTTAAGATTCACTACAAAAACATAAATAATATAGAATAGTAATAAAATATTAATATGAAAGAGCAACTGAAAATAATAGCATTTTGAAACATAGGAGCCAACTTTGGTCCCAAAGCTGGGTCTGCGGGTGCCGGGCTAGAAACAAGCGAACTAGGGGTTCTGGGTCATAGTCCTGGAAGCTGATGCAATTTGAGAATTTTAATGCAAATTCAGAGCACTTTAGACTTCTTACCACTTTAAGAAGAAATTTGAGATATTCCTTCGCATGATTGACAAAATTCGCGATTTTTCATCGCTTTATCGTAGAAAATTGTGATTTTTCAGCGCTTGATCGACGGAATTCACGATTTTTACGAAGCCGATCGACGAAATTTGTGATTTTTCAGCGCCTTATCGACGAAATTCGCGATTTTTCTTTGCATGATCGACAAAATTCGCGATTTTCCTTAGCATGATCGTCGAAATTTGCAATTTTTCCGTGCTTTACCGACGGAATTTGCGATTTTTCCGAGCCTGCTTGAAAAAATTCAAGATTTTTCTGCTCCCAATCAACAAGTTTTCAAATTTTTACAAATCCGATCAACGATATTCGCGATTTTTACTAAGCTGATCGACGAAAATCGCGATTTTTATTCGCAAAATCAATAAAATTCACATTTTTTTCCACGTCTGATTGACAAAATTCGCGATTTTCCCGCACCTTATGAGGAAATTCGCCATTTTTCTTCGCATGATCGACGGAATTCCCGATTTTTACGAATCCGATCGACGAAATTTGTGAGTTTTCAGCACCTTATCGACGAAATTTGTGATTTTTACAAAATGATCGACGAAATTTGTGATTTTTCTGAGCCTGTTTGAAAAAATTCAGGATCTTTCCGTTCCCAATCAACAAAATTCGAAATTTTTACGAATCTGATCAACGATATGTGTGATTTGTACAAAACTGATCGACGAAATTCGCGATTTTTACTCGCATAATCAATAAATTTTACATTTTTCCGCGTCTGATAGACGAAATTCGCGATTTTCCAGCACTTAATCGATGAAATTCGCATTTTTTACAAAGCTAATCGACGAAATTTGCTACTTTTCCGTTCCAGATCGGCGAAATTCTTGACTTTTCCACGATTAATTGACAAAATTCACAATTCTTACGAAGTGAATCGACAAAATTCGCTAGTTTTCTTCGCATGATTGACAAATTTCTCGATTTTTCCACACCCGATCGACGAATTTAGATTTTTTTAGAATCTGGTTGACGGATTTAGCAATTTTTCCATGTGTGTCAACAAAACTAGCAATATTCTCGTCTCGGACCGACGAAATTTGCGATTTTTTGGAATTCAATTAATAAAATTCGCACTTTTTCCACCCTTAAGTGACGAAATACACAAATTTCCGAGCCCGATCAACGAAATTCACGATTTTTGTACTAAATATGACGAAATCTGCATTTTTTTTACACGACAAGATGCCACTCACGATTTTTTCTCTTGTTCCTCAGCTGATCAACTGAATTTTAAACTTTTCTGATCGACATCGTCAAATTCGCGATTTTCCATACCTTATCAACAAAATTTGGGATTTTTTTGTCCCTAATCGACAAAATTTTACATCTTTTTTGCGTTCGATCAACGAAATTTGCGTTTTTTCACGCAATAAACCGAAAAAACATGCTTTTTTTTCACAACCGATGAATTTAATTTGCAATTTTTTCGAGCATCATAAACAACTAAAGATTTTTTTCTTGTCCGATCAACGAAATGTGCGGTTTTTCGCGTTCGACTGACAAAATTCGCAAATTTTCCGTGCTTGATCTACAAAACTCGCGAATTTTCCGTGCCCGACCGAGAAAAATTGTTATTTTTTCCGAGCCTCATGGGCAAAATTCGCGATTTTTCCATATCTGATGAGCGAAATTTGCGATTTCCCGAGCCATATCGACAAAGTTTGCTTTTTTTGCTCATGATCAATGAATTTCGCGATTTTTTCGTGCCCATCAATGAAATTTGCGATTCTTAAGTGGCGAAATTTTATATTTTCCCCGATAAAGTGATGAAATTTACGATTTTTTCCTGCAACATATGCACAAAAATTGCAATTTTTTCTAGTTGTAAATTGACGAAATTTGCGGGCGATACGTTAACCCATTGCGGGCCACAGGTTGCGCATCCCTAGTTTGACACATAAATTGCAGAAAAATTGGTATAAGACAAAAATTTTAGTTTATTACACGTGAAAACAACAGTTTGCTCAATCATCTCAGGAATAAATACTAAAATCAAATAAAAGTATCTTAAAAGACAGTTTTAAAAAAAGTCAAAGGCCCCACCAGTGGCCGAGAGGTTCTGACTTCAAACTGGTAGACGGTAGGTGCTGGGTTCGAACCCAATCGCGACCGTCGGCCTAACCGTTCGGAGTTTTCCGTGGTTTTCTTCGACCCTTGCGTGAATACGGGTTAGGTTCCCTTAGAAAGACCCCCACGGAGGGCATCCCACCCCTTTGGGCCTATATCCCATAGTGTAGATAATTGGCCGACATACATACAACAACAACAATAAAAAAGTCAAAGAATATTGCAATACAAATTACATTGAAGGTAGAAGTATAAATTACAATAAATGAAATTATTCAAGTTTTATTCAAGTTATTTTCATTTTATTTCTGCTTTTCGCTGCTATCTTTGAGCAAAATTCGAGTTTTTTACTCTATTTTGCTAAAATTCGGGATTTTTGGAAATTTACATTTTTCTTCGCAATCTTTTGCCGAAATTCTTGTTTTCCCCTGCGATCTTTTGCCGAATTTTGCGTTTTTCCCACTATCACCTCACAGAATTTCATTTTTTTCCTGATATCTTTAAACGAAATTAAAGTTTTCTCTGCGATTATTTACGTTTTCATCGCTATTTTTTGGTCAAAATTCGAGTCTTTTCCGCGATTTTTTTTTTAGACTTTATGCTAAAATTAGATTAGGATTTTCGAGAGAATATACATTTTTTCTGCGATTATTTGAAAGAATCCGCATTTTTCCCGCTATTATTTGCGAAATTCACATTTTTCTGCGATCTTTTGCGAAAATCCGCATTTATTTCTCGATTCTTTGACAGAATTTGCGTTTTCCCGTACAATCTTGGAACGAATTTCGCAATTTTTCTGTGATTCTTTGACAGAATGTTTGTTTTTCACACTACTTTTGACGAAATTTTCTGCGATATTTTGATGATTTTTGTGTTTTTTTCACGATCCTTTCACAAAATTAATCTTTTTTTCGTGACTCTTTGACAAAATGGGTGTTTTTTCGCGATCTTTTGACGAAATTGGACATTTTGTCCCGTTATTTTTTGACACTGTTCACGTTTATTACACGATTTTTTGACAAAATTGAGTTATTTTCGTGATCTTCTCCAAATTTTCGGATTAATGACATACTTTCTTAAATTTCAAAATTAATCACTACCGCAAAAAAACGGTAAAAATAGCGGGGAAAAAAAATCTCATATTTGCATTTTTCAGGGTCTGCCAAGATATTGCAAGGTCTGCAGAAAATTTTCAGGGTCTGCTCGGCAGACCCAGAAGTCGGCGCCACTGTTTTGAAATTTGGAATAGAATTTAATATATTAGGTTTTTCAAATCATATGCTTACTTTATGAACACAAAGTATTTTATTTTTAAAATAACTTCTAATTTAGTCTGCTTATTTTTAATGCTTTTATTTTAACCAAAATATGTGACATCACATTTCTTCTTACCCCATCCCACTTCCTAGTCACAAACTGTCATAGTTTCATGAATCCCCTAGCCCCCCCCCCCTTCTCCCTCCAATCATGACATCATTTGTGGACAACCCCAAAGCTATTTTCACAAGAACACAAAAATATTATTTATATACTTTTAATCGAATGCAATTCACCGAAACAAATTTCGTTCATACAAATATGCTTTTCAAATTAATTACAACTGTACCAAAATTAAGTTATTTTTCAAAATGTAGGAGACTATTATCTTTTTTTTTTATCCAGCGAAATAAAATAACAGAAATAAAATCTTTTAAACACAAATACAAAACAAATATAATAAAAATATTTGGCCAAAAAATAAAATTTATAGTGCCAAATCCCCCCCCCCCTTCTTCTCCCTAAAACAAAATTCCATGAGTAATATCCCTTTTAAAAATTCAAATAAGACTAAATTTTCCATATCTTTCATTCAACACTTGCAATATCAACACATAATCTTTCCCTACTTGAAATTATTTCCTACTACTTTCTTCATTTCCATACCATAATGCGATAATTTCATCCCACCAAACCATAAAGAATAAACAAACACTTTTAATCAAATGTCATTCACTCAGACAAAAATTGTTTATTCTGTTATATTTATTATCAGTTTCTTTTTTCAATTTGAAACGCTGTTGGATCAAATGTTACAATGACCGCAGAAAATACTTACAGATAAATAATTGTCAATATGTTAAATTATCCGTTTTTGTTGGAAGTTAGCCAAACGATAAAATGATCATTATCTATTAAGAACCAGATTTACTGCTGAAACATGAAAATATATCAGAATGAATGGAGTGATAGTTTAGACTGTTAAGGTCTATCTTATACGATCTTACACAGCAGAGGTTCACACTTATTTTTACACAGCAAGTGGAAGCACAAGGCTGACTCTCGGTCCTTCATTAATTTAGAAAAACTATTTTTTTAAATTAATTTAATGAATGAATAAATTATATGGCTTCAATCTGAAAAAAAATAAAAATGTAAAAGTGTTTTCAAAAGAATGACCAAAGTTTTTAAAAAAAACAAACCAACAATTTTATTAACAGATAAAAATGATAAAAAATAGATGAAGCAAGTATGGATATAATATAACGTTTTATCAAGTTCTACTAGAAAGTCCACTTTACATAAATGTCACAAGTTCTCAAGAACTATATATCAACATACTTCATTACTTGAAAATAAAAACAAAAAAAAAAATAAAAACTTGTAAACCGGAGCATCAGAATCCAATTTCTTCTATTATTTACTTTTAAATATATTTTGAATGATTAACATTAAATGAAAAATATAATTGAAATATTAAATAGTTTAAATTATATTAGTTAAAGATTACACAATAAATTTATTTCATTTACTTTATAAATTGAATATATTTAAAAGGATATTTAAATTAACTTTAAGTTTGAAATTTAATTAGCTTTAGATATTTAAATGAATGAATGTTAATTAAATGTACTTTACCATAAACCCAGCATTGGAAGAAGCCACACAACAAATCTAAATGTAAATTTAATTTAATGTTTTTAACTCCAACTAAATTGTTTCCCTTCATCTCTAGAAAAAGCTTTCATCAACAAGAAAGAATTAGCACGTTTCCAATATATACTACCTGTCCACTATCTCATATCAACCAACGATAAACTTAACCGGCTCTTAAAAATGAAATGGCCTATTAACACAAAGTTTTGTGGTAGAGATAATCAGGAAATCATGGAAACAGCAATAAACATATTACCGATAATTCGGAACATCTATAAAATATTCTAGAGACGTATCAATAACAAAACAGATGGAGTCAAAAGAAAAAGAAAAAGAAAAATTAAACCCGTCATCTTAAATAACGTGCATCACGTACTCCAGCACCCGCGTGAATCCTTATTTACAGCAAGAAATCTGTCATAGCTGTCTTTACACTCAAGACCAATAATGGCCGCTTCTCGATCAGCTTGACATCAATGAAGAGGCTTGCCGAATCCATTACCGTAGACAAACCAAGTCCATCACAATGACGCTCCTATTATTTTTAACATGCTGGACATCTGAACACAGGAAAATTCTTTACTTCATAGCGACTTCAGTTTGTTGAAAGAAAATTAAAATTTAAAAAGGTAATAAATATTTTTAATTAATAAGGACGAGTGACTTATTCATTATATCAACAACATTTCCCGCCGACACAATCTTCTAGGCATAAGTAAACACGGTCTCCAAAGCATGACACTAAAAGCGAAGCACAAAGCCAACGCACTATCGAAATCAACGGCGTTTTATACCCAGCTCACAATAAACTGCATGTCATTACGCAGCCTCCGTTCGATCACGTAACGTCACATCCGAAATAGAAAGTTCGGGAAAGACCAATCGGCGATGTCCACTTGTAAGAGAGAATTAAGGAGGATAGAGACACTTACGCCATCTATTGTCGACTGCCGAAATTCCTCAGTACGCCGCGTGAATCAAATGCCGTATGTCTGAAGTGAGAGCCGTGAGCGATAGTAAACAACTGCCGGTAATTTATACAAGTATGGTTGAAAAACAGAAGTAGAAGATTAAAGAGATATGAATATTTAATAAGAGTGTTTAATAACGGTAAGTAGAAATAAAATAAAAGATATTTATTTTTATTTATTGAAAGTAAAGATATCTATTGTAATTGAATAAAATAGTATTTGTAAATATTGAAATAAAAATATAACTATAATATGGGATTAAGTAAAGATGGAAATATAAGTCAGTTTAGTATAAGGTTATCATAGAGTGATAAGATACTAGGAAATGGGCAATAGCTATTTCCTAACATGGAGGAATATTAAAAAATTATCTGCTGTTGATTTTCAGTTGCGAAAATGTAAAGGAAATGATTCAGGACATTTTTAGTGAATATTGCGCTATTTTAATGGTACAGAATTGATTTCTTTACTGAGGCAAATGAATGAAGAAGCTGCCATTTAAAACCATATGTTATTTAATTAACAGGGACTTTTCAATAACATGTTAATGCAATATTAGGTTTCAGCACAGTAACAGTGTTTTTTATCCTAATATGTTAAATAATGCCCATCTCTAGTGTCTCATTTCCTTGGTTGCTGCACGAACATTATATTCAAAATGGTGACTGGATAGCAGAAAGCATTTTATGTACTAGAATTTTCAAAGTGTGAATCACTTATAACTGTCTGAGAGCATTTCAGCAGGCATACTAATGCAACCCAACAAAGCATTCTGCACTGGTATCGACAATTCAAAGAAACCGGCTGTTTATGTAAAGGCAAAAGCTCCAGCAGACCAAGCGTTATTGAAGAAATAGTGAACCGTGTTAAAGAGAGTTGCATTTGGAGTTCTAAGAAATTGAACTGATGATGAATTGAAATTGGAAGACTGCATTCACGACCACGGACGTCAATCTTGTGTACTTTCGGTTTATTTTCATGCATAACACATTGTTGTAACCTAATTATGTTCCGAAATAAACATTTAGGAAACCCGATGATTATTTCATAATAAGCTTGTATTGTCAAGACTAGCAATAATTCTTGCAATTTTAGAAAATGTCCTACAGATGTCACTGCTATTTTTAGATTTCATCAGAATCATTGCACATTTAAAGGATACAACATTTTAGCACTTTTTTTTAAATCTTACTAAGATAGCCGATTTTCACACTATATAATCTAGATGCTATACTTTTGGATTGGTGGATAAGAAAACTTGGCCGGAATCCAGGTAGAATTTGCGCTGTTAGCGAAACCAGATTAACCTTTCCTTTTAAATATGAAGTATATTTTTATTTGATACCAAACTGTTCTTTCGATAAGATTATATTTTTAAATTTTTATTTAACAATAATTTTTATGTAAGAAATTGCTAAAAACAAGACATCAGATGTGGAACAATTTTTAAATGTTGTTCTTTTCTTTTTATATACATATATTTCTGGGCTCGGGCTTGGATTGAAAATCATTGGTCTTGGGTTGGCCTGGGCTCTGAAAAACGAACCCAAATTCATCTCTAATACATACAAATCTTTGAATTGGCTTTGTAGTTTTCTGTCACTAACTCGATGGATTCAGTTCCAATTTTTGATTATCACACTCTCAAATATCTGAGCTATGAAGAAAACTAAGGATGACACTTTTATATTCTATTGCCACTGGCAAGAAGATAACATGAACAAGATATTAATTGCAAAATTTTATAGACAACAAATTATAATTCCTCATATATGAAATTTTAGCTCATATTGACACTAAAAATCTTCTAATATTTTTTGATTGTAAGTACCAATGAAAGTCCCTGTAACTCCAAACTGAAATATAAGAATAAATGTTACTTCAATACAATTTCCAATTGTAGTTTAAAATAGCATTCAAATATTACCATTAGATTTGTAATAAGGTTTTCAATTTAATGTTCATTTGACAATACAAAATAAATCCTTACCTCACATTCTTTACCACCAATGAAAAATTTACTTCCTTCCTCCAGAGATTCAGTCTCTTTAAGTTTATAGCCAACTCCTTTGTCCAAACTAAAAATTATTTATTAATCTAATAAATAAGTAAACTATCTAAATAAAAGAAAGTTCCAAAAAATTTCAAATATTTACTGACTAAACAGAATAAAGAAGTGCTACATACATTTTCCCGTTGAGATCTTTCAAAACTGCTGAACGACTTTTTACAATTAAAAAACCTGTAAAAACAAGTAAAATTTTGTAACAGCACAACAAAGAAATCTGTGAAAAATACACATTGAATTAAAAAAATAGCATAAAATCATTAAAAAAAATTATACTAACTATTTGAACAATATTTTTGAAACAGCAAAACTTTAAAATGTTTTGAGTTATAAAGATTTCAATCCATTTATTCAGTAGATTTTTACACATGGTCTAATTGAGAACTGTAACTTTTTTTTCCCCCATACAAACCACATTTATGTGTAACATGTGCACATAATTTTTTTTTATAAATCTCATTAAAATAAAAAAATAAAATTCAGACAAAAAACAGAAAGCAAATATTTTAATTTATTAAAATCTATATTTCAAATGGAAGTCAAATTTCAAATTTTTATTGCTTAAAAATAAAAATAATATATATACAGTAGACTCCCTCAAATCTGCAAACCTAAAATCCACAACTCTCTAAAATCCGTACATAATTTATTGATGTAAAAAAAGAAATATTCAATTTAGACATAGGGACAAAATTTGACTTTTTAGCTTTATATCAATTCATACATATTTTAATTTATAAATTTTGTTAATTATTACTGAATTCATGCCTTTTCATGAAGGAAGCATAAATTTATTTCTCGAAAAATTCAAGATATTGCTGATATTGATAATCACAATCTTTTTATTAAATATATTTATACATTAATAAAGCTTTTTTAGTTATTAAGTCTGGCTAAAACTGAAATAAATCTTTATTTTATGATTTTGATGTGAATTAGTAGTGCATCTATATGAAGCAAGTTTCATAGAATAATTTAGGCAAAAAAATACATTTAATCTTTATAATGAGTATTTAACTATATACAGTAGACTCCCTCAAATCCGCACAGCTTGGGACCAGAGATTGTACAGATTTTAGAATTTTGCAGATTTCTGGTCATTGCTTTGTTTACATGTTTTAAACAGTAATTTGAAAGTAATTAATAATGTAATTGAAACTATAATGAATGCTTACAATATAATAAAACACTAAAATAAGTAATAAACTAGAATAAAAAAATTTAGATTGTTTTTTAATTATTAAAGTATAAAAAGTAAAGGTCAAGTTAATAATCAATAATATATAGTTAAATACGCATTATAATGATTAAATGTATTTTTTTCCCCTAAATTATTCTATGAAACTTGCTTCATATAGATACACTACTAATTCACATCAAAATAATAAAAGATTTATTTCAGTTTTAACCAGACTTAATAACTAAAAAAGCTTTATTAATGTATAAATATATTTGGTAAAAAGATTCATGAAAAAACATGAATTCAGTAATAATTAACAAAATTTATAAATTAAAATATGTATGAATTGGTATAAAACTAAAAAGTCGAATTTTGTCTGAACTGAATATCTGATTGTTTACATCCATAAATTATGCGCCGATTTTAGAGAGTTGTGGATTTTAGGTTTGCGGATTTGAGGGAGTGTACTGTATTATTGATTATTAACTTGACCTTTGCTTTTAATACTTTAATAATTAAAAAAAATATCTAAATTTTTCCTATTCTAGTTTATTACTTATTTTAATGTTTTATTATATTGAAAGCATTCATTATAGTTCCGATTACATTATTAATTACATTCAAATTACTGTTTAAAAAAATGTAAACAAAGCAATGAGCAGAAATCCAAAAAATTCTAAAATCTGTATAACCTCTGGTCCCGAGCTGTGTGGATTTGAGGGAGTCTACTGTATATATATATAGTATTAATATTGAAACCTAACAATTAATATTAAAATTGTATACTATTCACAATGTACTGTTCTCTGGGATCATAAATTGAAATATAGTACATTCCCTCAAATTCGCTAACACCTAAAACCTGCACATCATTGCACATGCAAATAATGAAACTTTCAGTTGAGATGTAAGGAAAAAAAAAATCAAGATTATTATATTTATACATTATTCAGTACACATTTTCATATGTAATTATAGTTATTGTAACAAAATTCAAAATCAGTGGCAATCAATATACAGTCGAGCCTCTATATAACGAAATCCACCGTTCCAGTAAAAAATTCATTATATAGAGAAATTCGATGTATACAGTATGATGTTAAAAATAGCATTTAATGTGTAAATTTTGAACAAATATTATTTTTGATCTTTTTAATTAAGAATTTGAAATGTTTAAAAGTATATATTAACCTAACATTTTATTTCTTACTTATTTAAGCAGTTTCAAAAAAGAGAAAAGACATTTATTTAAAAGCTTATTGAAAATCAAATAAGGAAGACTTACATAAATTTCAGAGGAAGAAATCTGTAATTTTTTGTTGTTTTGATTTTTAAATTACAATTGTTACGCTCTCAAAAAAAATTCTCAAATTTTAGCAAGGAATGAAAAATTGTAGTTGATATTTTCCTCCATTTGAAGGTCTCTCTTATGTGCTCTCATTGATTCCTCTCTTATATGTGTAACAATTCAGTTGACTGTGTTTTGAGAAGGATGTTGAAAGGTGTGTGGGAGGTGGGATGAACTTGTTAGATTTAAAGAATAAGGAAAGAAGTAATATTTATAAAAAAAAAAAAAAAAAAAAAAAAAAAACTTCTCCACTGAACGATAAATCAAAAATAAGTGATGGAAAATTGATTCCATATGATTTCGAAGCTTTTTTAAAACTGAATAAATTAAGATCAATTTATGAAAAAATTCGTTATATGGAGATAGATATTTCGCTATATAGAGTCTGTTTTTAATGTAATCATGCGAAAAGGGGACCGCTCTTACTAAAAATTCGTTATATGGAGAAATTCGATGTATGGAGTTTCATTATATAGAGGTTCGACTGTATTTTTTATCAAATACATATATGTAACAATCAAGCTTTTTTAGTTATTATCTGGCTAAACATGAAATAAAATTTCATTATTTTATAATTTTAATGTAAATTATTAATGTACCTTTACGAGTTGAGTTTCATTGAATAGTAAGAAAATTTATCTCATCATTTTTATATATTTTTAGTTATGGATTATCAATGGTTTGCTTGACTTTTACATTTAATACTTACAATTTCTCAATTTTTAATATTTTATTTAATTACTTTAACATTATTCTTTATTTCAAGCATTTATTATAGTTTTGAGTGTATTATTGCATTCAAATTACTATTTAAATATGTAAACAAAGCAGTGACCAGAAATCTGCATAACTTCTAGTCCCAAGCAGTGCATATTTGGGAAATTCACTGTATAAAATAGAAACCTGATTGTTTTATGCAATGATAAATGATCATATATACATAGGCTAGTCAAATCCTAAATATTATGTAGCATGTATCACACACATTTTGATTTAAAGAGAATTTTCAGGGGTGATTGTGACTCTGAGTGAAAAACTCTGAAAATTAACTGATACCCCCAAAGCAGAACATGCTTAAAAGTGCGACGTACATCGCAGAACAACGAACTTCTCTGCAGAACATTTAAAGTAATCAATTGAAAAAATCACAATTCAATCAAAGGAAAATTCGAGAAATTCACAAGGGTTTTGAATTTTCTGAAAAATTAAGGCAGTCAATTCCAAAAAAAAAAAAAAAAATGAATCATATGTACAAAAATATATCACGAATTTTGACAAATGGTCGCCAAAAAAAAATCAATTTCATCAATTGTGTGAATAAAAGTCATCAATTTCAGCAGAAGATCATGGGGGAGAAAAAAGGGCAAATTTCCTCAAAAGATTTCGAAAAAAGGGCAAATTTTGTCAAAGATCGTGAAAAAGTGATAAATTCTGTTAAGAAATCGTGATAAAACGGCAAGTTTCACAAAAAAAAAAAAGGAAAATTTCATCAAAAGATCGCAAAAAACAGCAAATTTTATCAAAAAATCTTGGAAAAAAATCATTTTGTCAAAAAATCACGAAAAAAAAAAATTGTCAAAAGATCACGTAATAACTGAATATTTCGTCAAAAGATCATGAAAGAAACACAAATTTTGTCAATCAATCATGTAATAACTGAATAGTTTGTCAAAAGATAATGTAAAAACTGTAAATTTCGTCAAAGAAGTGCCAAAAGAAAAAAAAAAAAATGCTGGGAATTAGAGTTTATTTCTCCTCTATTGTAATCTTTCAGAAAATTTGGTGTTGATTTCAGAATTTTTTTTTTTTAAACTCAGAATCACCTCTGGAAAGTCATTGCTAGCTGGGGGGGGGGGGGGGGGGTGGGGGGGGGGGAGGGGGGGGGAATAAAATCTCAAAATTCTTTGATCATTCATTTAAAGTTTGTGAAAATCATCAATTTTACATGAGAAAAACTTGTACAAATCCTTCAGATCATTTTTGATGAGCTAAATTTCGTTGCAGAACATTGTAAAGTATTCTGCTTTGGGAATTGATAAAAAGTAAAAAAACCTGAAAATTATCGAATGCAAAATATACTAATTTCAAAAGGTCACATTCACTCCAAAAAAATTTAGAACAAGGGAAAAAAAAAAAAAAAAAAAAAAAAACTTCGGAGAAAAAAAAAAGTTTTGGGGGAAAGCAAAGGATTTTTAAAAAAATGTAGCAACAAAATCAGTTTTTGGAACAGAAAGTTCCACTCCAGCAATAACTTTTTTTTTTTTTTTTTTTTTTTTTTTTGGCACAATCTTTTGAAGAAATTTTCCGTTTTTCGCACTTGTTTGATAAAATTGATTGTTTTAATGAAATTTTTTCCGATGAAATTCGCCATTTTTTTTTTGTGATTTTTTAAAGAAATTTGCCGTTTTTTTCTTGCTTATATAACAAAATTTGTCATTTTTGTAAAGATTTTTTGACGAAACTGATCACTTTTTTGCATTTTTTAAATAAATCAACTGTTTTTCACCCTTTTTTCAAGAGTGTTGTACCTTAGACCGCTTTTACCTCAGGATATTTGTAATTTCTAATAAACTATTGGCAACAATGATCTTTTGTTTATGTCCAATAGTGACCTATAACCAACTGATATAATAATAGTAATAGATAACACCAGAAGCATTAAACCAACGATTTGGTAAAAAAAAGAAATTTCACTAGTTCTAAGTAAATATTTTCCTTTATTCCAATTTAATTTTTTAACTATGTACTTTTACAAGAAGCCAACTGCAACTTTTTTTTTTTTTTATAAAAGAGAAGATTTTTAAATGTTTTGGCTATAAGAAAAGTACTTCTAAGATAGTACTTCTAGATTTACCATTATTTTGATTTCATTTAAACCATTTGGTGATTACACCTTGGGACATTGTAACAAATGTATGGTTTGCAATAATTTGCAGAAATAAAAATATTTTTAATTACTTATTTTTCAGAAAATTCCACAAAACATATGAAATACAGTAAAGAAATCTACTCAACTTTATTTCTGATATATTTTTATAATGACTAAACTTTGCAAATATGACTCTAGTAACTCCCGATAAAACTTTTTCTTTCCATGTGATGCAATGTTATAAAGAGTGCATGTTCTGATGTATTTTCCTGGGTTTTGAATCAATTTCAAAAGGTACATTTATGTATTTTACTATGCTGTTGATCATGGATAACATGAGTTTGATTTTTATAATAGAGAAATGCTGGAAAATTGGAATTATTTTGTTTACAATTCCCACATATTCTTCCTTCAAATCATAGCCACTTGACGGTACTATGTTTTGGGTGCATAAAACATACTACAAGTCTTATGCTAATGAATAGATGATATCACATCTTGGACAGCCAATCACAATATATATTGTAGTACAAATTGCTAGAAATGCAATTTAAAAACTTTTACACCATCGAATATCATTAAAGGTTTGAAGTAACAGGCATTTATTCAATCATTGAAAATGCATTTAATGAAGAAAAATTTTTAATAATATCTAACTGGTATGGTAGACATATTGCCCAGCAGAAAACTGGTATAGAAAGAAAATGAAAACACCACTTTCAGAACGAAATATCTTTTTGAATATGTAAATGATAAACTTGTTTTAACTAGTAGTAAAGATGGTGACAATATTAATTATGATCATATCACAGATGTGTTAGAAGTAAGAAATCAAGAAAGTAAATTGTTCTCTTACAAAAGTATCTGGCAAAATGTTTTTCTCTTCCATTTATCTGTAGTTATTTAAAGTTCTTGCCAATGACAAAAACTTAAGTTTTATTTCCTTGAAAAAAAAAAAAAAAAAAATTGTAGGTACAAAATTAGTTACTGTTATTCTACAAATTATTGTATTATTTATTGTACAAAATTATTAATTTGTAACATATGTGTATTGGCTGAAATATGTAATTTGTCCCAAGGTACAACATAGGTACAACAGGGTGTTGTACCTTGGGACAGTTCGCCTTCCCTACTTTAAATGAGTGGAAATTTTTTATTTTTAAATTGCCTGAATTTCTAAAAATATATTATAGAGGAAAATGTTGGTGTATTGAAATGCTGCCTTTAAATTCTAAATTGGATTATAATCTTTGACGTAAAAAATTAAAATGTGAAAACTGCCTCAAGGTATAACTCTCCTGTATACACAGAAATAAAATATTTAAAATGTATGCATACAACAGTTATATGTTCACTTATTTTAAGTATATATTTGTGATTTAATAATAGTTTGTAAAAGTCTGTAATTTTTAAAAGTTATATATTTAAAATGCTCACTTTACTATCAACAATGTTTTTCTTTTATTTTCAAATGTTTCAATTCACTTGCCTTTATTTTCTGTATAACAGAAAAGTACCAGAGAATATTTTATTGACAGAAAAACGTTCTTTTAAAATTTAAGAAATTCAAAAATAAAATTAAATACATACTTACCATCACCTTCCCAAGTTTTGTGCTGAAAAAATACAAATAAAAAACATTTTCTTATTATGCAATATTTAAATAAAATCATAAATGACAATAGAAATCACCCCCCCCCCATAAAAAAACATGAAAAAAAAGCATACAAGAGGAATAAATTGCATGAAACTCATATGGAGAAATACGAATCATCCTTTTGTGGGGGGAGCAGAAGAAGAATCCATTTAAAAATATATATAAGCAAATAATTAACCATTTTAAATAATAACTTCTCATTTTCTGGAACAGCTTAAAAAATACCAGTTACGAAGTTACTATGGAGATTATAAAATTGAAGTTAGGTAACAGAAGAATCTTTAGCCACCTTCCCCCCCCCCCCTCTCCCAGGGTTGTAAAAAAGCCGGCTAAAATTAAAAAAAGCCAGGCCGGTTGGCTTTTATTGATTTTAGCCGGCTTTTTTTTGGCCAAAATTGGCCTTTTTTGGCCATAATTGGCTTTTATACAGTGAAGCCTTTTAATTAAAATCTATACATTTTTAAGTGTCTTTTAAATAATTTTAATGATGTTTAATTCACTTTGACTTTAATAAATTTATTTATTAAAATGAAAAATTGGGATTTTAATTATGATTCATTACGAGAAATTGGGTTATGTTATAACCCAATTTTTCAATAATGAAGATATTAATACTAGAATAACACATTGATGGAGTTGCCAGTGGTTTATAGTCAGAATTGCAAATATGTCAGCTAAATTATAAAATGGCCATACCAAGTGCTTTTTCTGATTTACATTGACCATTAATCCTACCCTTGTTTTTTTTTTTTTTTTACTGTTTTATAAAATTAAAGGAGTATGGTTACTTGTTTTATTACTTAACTAATTTTAAGAGTTATTAAACTGTCATGTTTTATTCCCTATAAACATTTAAAATCATACATATAAAAAAACACCATTTCTCACTACTGAAAATAGTATTTCGAGTTACGCATTATTTCATAATATATTCACAATTTATTCTCAATTATTAGCATATGCATGAATATATTAATTCATGCAAGTGGGCATGTATGCACTATTAAATAACAAAGAGATATTTAAAATTGTAATTCAACAAATTTTATTAGAACATTTTTTGTTGTTGTTTTAAATTTTATATTATTACGTATTAAACTCTCCTCAAATACTGAATCCTTCCTAATTTCTCTTTCAACATTGTTTATTTTATGACTTAATCTTTACATATTGACCTGTAAGAACGTTCCCATGAATGCTTTGATGTGTTTAATTTTGTCATAATTGAATTAAATATAACTCTTAAGAATGTGTAATATAAGAACTAATGGAATGTAGAAGTTTAAAAAAAATTTTTTGAGTATATTTTCTTTTTTCCAAGATTTATATTTTTCAGACATAATGCCTTCACAGTTGACTTCTGGCGGTTATAAACACATATTTATTTGAAAAAATAAATAGAAATGTATCACTTTTTTAGTAGTAAATAATTAAAAATGTATTAAAAATAAATCAGTCCATGTTTAATATGGATTTGATACAAATTAACACTTTAAAAATAAAAGCCGGCTTTTTTCAATTTTAGCCGGCTTTTTTTAAGTGGATAAAACAAAAAAAAGCCGGCCGGCTTTTTTTGGCCCGGCTAAAAGCCGGCAACCCTGCCCCCTCCATTAGTTATATCTGGAATAGTAAATGAGGGATATCGTGAACACGCTATAGTGCGTAAAATATACAAAAAATCGGCAACGTGACACAAAAAAGAAGCTTACGTGTCCTGCGGGATGCATAATTCTCATCATAAAATTGCAAAAGAGGCAAATTTTGTTAAAAAATCACGAAATAACAAAAAATTTCCGGCAAATTCAGTCACAAAAAAAAAAAAAAAAAAAAAAATCGAGAAAAAATGGCCAATTTTGTTACAAAATTCCCCCCCCCCCCCCCCCCAAAAAAGGCAGATTTGCTCAAAAAATTGTGATAAAACGAAAAATTTTGTCAAAAGATTTGCGGAAAACGGCAATTTTCATTTTTAAAAAAAAACGTGATAAAATGGTAACTTTCGTCAAAAGATCATGAAAAACTGGCACATTTTGTTAAAAGATCAAGAAAAAAGGGCACATTTCACAAAACAGACAAATTTCGTTAAAAAATCAACAAATAGCAAATAATTTCTGCCAAATTTTGTCAAAAGGTTCGCGAAAAAATGGCTAGTTTTGTCACAAAATCCCAAAAAAGGCAGATTTCCTCAAAAAATCGGGAAAAAAAAAAAAAAAAAAAAAAGAGACAAATTTTGCTATTCAAATTGTCCAAAAATTGCTATTTTTGGACGTAAATTTTGTCAAAAGATTCGCGAAGAAAGGCAATTTTCATTAAAAAAAAAAAAAAAAAAAAAAAAAAAAAAAAAAAAAAAAGGTGATAAAATGGTAATTTTAGTCAAAAGATTGCAGAAAAACAGCAAATTTCGTCAAAAAATCTCTTTAAAATGCAATTTTCGTCAAAGGGGCACTTAAAAAAAGTTAATGCCAGGATATAATTTTTCTGTTCCAAAAACTAACTTTCCTGCTTACAAATTATTATTATTATTTTTTTTTTGCTTCTCCAAAAACAGATTTTCCTGCTTCACAATCTGTTTTTGATTGTTCCAAATCTTTCTGAATGAACATAACTTCTGAAAACACCCATTCATTAAACAAAAAGTACCCCTTTACTCAACAAGGAAAAGACATTTTTTCAGGAAAAATGTCTTTTTCAATAAATCAGTTTTGTTCCTTTTTAAAAGAAAGGCGAACAATAGTGATATTTGTTATATTCTACACTCAAATAAGTATTATTTTATAATTTAATTTGTATCTTGCACATTTATTTTTAAAAAAGTAAAGAAAATTTAGCTTAACAGTGGAAAAAAAATTAATATTGGCTTTAATTATTTATACATTATTATTAAAACAATAATTATTGCATTTAATTTTTCTTTTGCAAATGAACAAGCTCAATTTTTGAATCTAAAAAGTGTGACTTATTATTAGTGGGGACCCGCTTTTATAAAAAAAGGGACCCAGAATTTTAGAAGGCCTGGGTCTCTGGGATCACAATTTTACAAGTCCAGCGGCATCACTGGTAAAGTGAACTTTTCTCAGATGCTGGGGGGCTCACTGCAGAGAAATTTGAGTTAGGAGACATATAGAGAGAGCACGACACATGAGATGAAGACTGTCTAAGAATATGGCCGGCTGTCATTTTTTTTTTTTCCTTGATGCTCTCTGAATAGGTAGCAACATAAGGCTAGATAGGGCAAGAGTAAATACTCAACTTTACATACTCTTTTATGTTAATATAATTATTTATTTATTTTTTCTGTTAGAGGCATGTATGATTTTTGTTTCACTAATCTTTATTATTATAGGGAACCACAGCACAGGAGATTACCTTGTGACATATATATTATAATAATTTTTTCTAGTCAATTATTTTACATGTACAATGCAAGAAAAAATACTATGCATTATTTCATAATTGTGATACATTAAAAAATATACATTAATAATGTAAACAATAATAGTAAGTTTACCAAGGCCACATTCAGGGGACCAGTTAATAAGTATTTGAAAACTATGGTAAACTTTGACCTCCAATTCCTCGAAAACTAAGGCCCATTTGAATAAAATTTTTCACTAGAATAATTAGGGGTATGATCCTTACAACATAAATCATCAAAATCTATGATCATAATGTTTGGTGGTATTCTTGTGATAACAGATAAAAATTAGGATGATGACTTTTATGAGAAAAAAGTCACAGTGTTGAGACTCTTAAGCGGTTTCAGCAGGCTGCAGCACCCGGTGGCCCTTTATATATCTTTTATGCATTCGGCAGCCCTTTTTATTTCTTTCACATACTCAGTAGCCCTTTTTAACATTTCCTATGTGCCCTGTGGCAATTCAATTGATCCAAGAATATCTCACAAACTCTACAGACTAGTTCAAAATATTTTTGGTTTACAAGGTAAAAGTGCACCCTTTAAGAAAAAATTTGCTCTTTTTTTAGGATAGTATTCCCTTTTTGAAAAAAATGTACTTTTTTTAAAATAGTGTTCCCTCTTTAAAAAATTCCTGCTCGACAGTCTTTTTTTTCTAGAGTCAACACTATCATATAATATTAAAAGAACCAATACTTGACATTTATGTATTAATTATAGGTAAGTATAGAAATACTTCCTTAAGCGTATTAAAATACTTATAGGCATACAAAAAATTACAAGGCAGTTGAGGATTTAAAAAAAATAACTGATTGCAAAAGAAAAATAATTACCTTCTTTCCTGAACGTTTACACCAAACAACATTAAATAAAGTGGCTTCTTCAATATCTTTTACACAAAATATACAATTTGACATCTTCTCATTGCAATCTTCACTACTATTACTGTGCAAAGAAATAACTGAGCTATTTGTCTTTATTGGCTTAATATTTAAAGATTTTTGATTATTCTTTTCAGAAGAATGTAAAACATGTTTTTCTTTTGAAGAGGAAATTTTATCATCACAGTTCTTATTCTCTGGCACAGTAGAATCTGCTTCAAAGATAATATCCAATACATCTTTATTTGATCTAATTATTTCAGGGCTTCTTTCAGTTTCATTTGCTGTATCTATCACAGATAAAGGTATCTGAAAATAATTAATAAATAAAAGAAAATAATTTATTGATTTAAAATTTGAAAATAGAATAAGTTGCATGGATAAACAGGGATTTAATTTGAAAATGTGAATTCTTTTTTACTTTTGTCAAAAAACATTAAATAAATAAAATAAAAATTGCCCCATTTTATACAAGCACTTACTCATACAAACTGGAAAGTACGTTTGTAGCACGGTCTTTTTGTACTTTGCATTTTTTACTCAGCCTTTGGACGAAATTCACGTTTCAGCGCAGCATGGCAGTGGGTTCTGCAGATTATTTTAAATCTTGCAGATTAATCCACCAGCTTAAAAAGAAAGACTGGACTTAAGAAAAATGTTGAAATTTTCTTTGCCTCTAGATTCATTGCATTTGTTGTATTATTTTATTATATTTTCTTTATAAATGCAATTATTTTAATGGGTTTCTGGCATTTTTTATGATATTAAGCTTAGTCCAGCAAAGTTAAATCATGGATACATTTTAGCTTTCTGCAGACTGATACAAAAAATTCTACTTCCGAGCTCCTATAATTCTATTTAAATCTCCTCCAAACTGATACATAAAATCAAGGGATAAAAAAATCTCGATAAAGTCTGTTAATGGGTAAAACCAGAGGGTTTTTGTGAAAACCGAAAAAATGCCACAACTTCTTAATTAAAATAGATATTGAATCAGTTTAAAGCTTATATTACTTCTAAAAAATGGGCCAAAAGTTTATGGATGACAGATTTTTGATAGTTAAAAATGGGCTCAAGGGGTGAAAAAAATAGGGTTTTAATGAGAAAAAAAATCATATCTTCGTCAATTTTCAAGATATGAAATACAACTAGATTTTTATAAATGTTCCAAAAAAAATTGGCACAGATGTCATATGCGCACCACATTTGCGCATGCTTTTTTCTCCCGCCAATTTGGCGAAAATTTTGTTTTTGAATATAAGTTACAAATTACATGTCAATAACAGGGCGCGATTTTTTATTGTAATATAAAAATAAAATGACGTGAAAAAATGAAATAGATTCAAGTATTCTAAGAAAGGAAATAATAAAAGATAGTAAATGATAGTTTGATATACATAATTGTTGTTATATAGTATGTAATAAAAAAATGTAAAGACTTAAAATAAAAAATAACAATAAATAAACATGTATTTTAAAAAAAAAAGAAAACAATAAATAAACAATTATATGTAATAAACTTAATAAGTAACAAAACAGTAAATATAATTTTCAAAATAAATAGTAGGGTCATTCCATGTCAAATCAACCAAAAAAAATTCAATATTCAACCTGACCATTTCTGATTTCAATGAAACTGTCAGAAATCATTCTCTATGATGCTTTAAATTTTCATACAGTTAATTATTTAAATTTCTCAAGTTCTATCAAACGTAGAAAATTTTATAACCACTCATTTCAAAGAGGAGTTCATAAGGTTTAATTTGATATGCAAGTTGACTATGTATAATTAAAATAAATAAAAATTTTTAAAATTTAAAATTTGAAAATTTTTTAGATAGTTTTTTTTTTTAATCCTGAAAAAATTGTATGTTTGTTGTAATATTATAAGCTTAAAATTCTGAAATTTTTAGAGTGGGATCTCAATGGGATCAGGAGTTATTAAATAAAAGCTGAAAATTACCATACAAATCATAAATAAATGACAAAATAGATAGAATTATACTGCTAATTTAATGTTTTTTTTTTGCTTTTATTTAATAACTCCTAATCCCATTGAGATCCCACTCTAAAAATTTCAGAATTTTAAGCTTATAACATTACAACACACATACAATTTTTTCAAAAATTTTAAAAATGACTATCTAAAAAATTTTAGAATTTAAAATTTTTAAATTTTATTTATATTTAGTCAAACATATCAAATTAAACCTTATGAACTCCTCTCTGAAATGAGTGGTCATAAAATTTTTTACGTTTGAAAGAACTTGAGAAATTCAAAATTAAAAACCTGTAAGCAAGCCAAAAAATGATGATTTTTCAAAGTTTAAATAATTAATTATATGAAATTTTGATGCAAAAAAAATATTATGAACATATATTCTCATTTATATCATCAGGCAGAACGATTCCTGAGAATTTCATCAAAATCTGAAATGGCCAGGTTGAGTCAATGGTTGATTTGGCATGGAATGACCCAGTAATACTATAGTCATGTTGAATGCATTATCATTTAATCAGCACATTTTACTGAAATCTTTAACTTTCCCATTTTATTTTCCTAACAATTGTTATAAACTTGTATTTTTAACAAACATATTCTTAGTTGTTATAAACTTACTAATCGGAGCTTCTCCTTGGCATAGATATGCAATGCCAAATTGGCCGGAGAAAAATGCACGTGGAAGTGTGGTGCGTATATGACAGACATCTGTGCCAAAAAATTATCTAAAACTTTTGTATTTACAAGTTTTTGATAGGACCAATTCTTACTGAAGAAAAAACAGAAACAAAAAGGGGGCTGGAAAAAGAAAAAAAATTCACAATTTTGTCAGTTCTTAAACTATGAAATTCGATTACATTTATTTTATAATAAACACACCTACCTCCAAAAATCACTTAATCTCAGATAGTATTTACAAAATTTAAAATCTTATACTATAATGTGAGCAAAAATTGTGTGTGTGTGTGTGGGTAAATTTTATCTCAAAAACGGCTCTAACGATTTTCGCAAAAATTTGGATTTTACCATTTTCGGGCACGAGAAGACCATTGGGCTAGGTTCCATGTTCGGGAAAATTCGATTACTGGGTCATTTTGGGTCATAATGGGTCAGGATAAAGCTATTTATATCTATAGAACGGCTGGATCGATTTTAAGGAAATTTTGTACCCAACCGTTTTTTGGTATGAGAAAACTATTGGGATGGGTCACATGCTCGAAAAATTTCGATTAGTGGGTCATTTTGGGGTCATTGTGGGTCAAGCCTTTTTTATCTGAAAAACGGCTCTAACGATTTTGACCAAATTTTATATTTTATCGCTTTGGATTACAAGAAGACCATTGGGTTAAGTAACATGTTCGAGAAAATTCGGTTAATGGGTCATTTTTGGGGTCATTGTGGGTCATGCTATTTTATCTAGATTTTATCAATCACGCAATTTTGATTAAAAATTGCATTCTATGGTTTTCGGGCACGTGAAAAACATTGGGCTAGGTTACATGTTCGAGAAATAATTTTAATGGGTCATATTGGGTCATTAAGGGTCTGGGTCAAGCTATTTATATTTAAAGAACGGGGTGATGGATTATAACGAAATTTTGTATGTAACAGTTTTTCGACATGAGAAAACTAATGGGCTAAATCACATGTTTGAGAGATTCCAACTATGAGGGTCATTTGTGGGTCATAATGGATCATATCAAGCTATATCTAAAGATCAGGTGGATCGATTTTAACGAAATTTTGTATGCAACATTTTTTTGGCACGATAAAATCATAGGACTAGGTTACATGTTCGAAAAATTTCGATTAATGGGTCATTTTGGGTCATTAAGAGTCTGGGTCAAGCTATTTATATTTAAAGAACGGCGTGATGGATTATAACGAAATTTTGTATGTAACAGTTTTTTGACATGAGAAAACTAATGGGCTAAATCCCATGTTTGAGAGATTTCGACTATGAGGTTCATTTGTGGGTCGTAATGGGTCATGGTCAAGCTATATCTAAAGAACAGGTGGGTCGATTTTAACGAAATTTTGTATGCAACATTTTTTTGGCATGATAAAATCATTGGACTAGGTTACATGTTCGAAAAATTTCGATTAATGGGTCATTTTGGATCATAAAGGGTCTGGGTCAAGCTATATATAATTAAAGAACGGCAGGATCAAAATTAACGAAATTCTGTATGTAACAATTTTTAGAAACGAGAAAACTAATGGATTAAGTCACATATTCGAGAGTTTTCGATTATAAGGGTCATTTGTGGGTCTTAATGGGTCAAGGTCAAGCTATATCTAAAGAATGGGTGGGTCGATTTTAACGAAATTTTGTATCCAACATATTTTTGGCATGAGAAAATCATTGGGGTAGGTCACATGTTCGAGAAATTTCGATTAGTGGGCCACTTTTGGGTCATTCTAATTTTATCTAGACAACGTTTCGCGCAATTTTGACTAAATTTTGTATTTTATCGTTTTCGGGCACAAGAAAATCATTGGGTTATGACAGATATTTGAGAAAATTCGATCAATGTGTCATTTTGGATCATAAGGGGTCAGGGTCAAACTAACTATATCTAAAAAACGGCTCAATAGATTTTATCTAAATTTTGTATCTAATGTTTTTCTGCATGCTAAAACTAATGAGCTAGGCCACACGTTCGAGAGATTTCGATTATAAGGGTCATTTGTTGGTCATGATGGGTCATGCTAATTTTATATAGAAAATGGTACTCACCATTTGGACCATACTTTGTATTATATCGTTTTCGAGCAAGAGAAAACCATTTGGGTTGGACACATGCTCGCGAAAATTCGATTAGTGGGTCATTTTGGGTCTTATTGAGCTAGGGTCATTCTAATTATATATAACAACGACTCAATCAATTTTACCTAAATTTTGAAACAAAACGTTTTTTGTCACGAGAAGACTATTGGGCTGAATCGCATGTTAAACAAAATTATATTAGTGGGTCATTTCGCTTCATTGCTGAATACTGCCAAGCTAATTTTACCTAAAATATGGCTTAAACAATTTTTATTCAATTTTATATTCTACTGTTTTTTGATTACCTGAAGACGATTGAGCTATGTCACATGCTTGATCAAATTTGATTAATGGCTCATTTTGGGTAATACGGGTCAGGGTCACGAGAATATGGCAAAAGCCAATAACTTGGTGATTTTTTACAAAATATTGGCTACATATGGCCAAAAAATGGACTATAAAAATTACGAAAACCAAAACACGTATTTGGAGCTAAATGAAAGAGTGCCTCCAAATTTGGCTATATCTAGCAAAAAATATTGTCTTTCAGAATGTAAAGAATTTTTTTATACATTCTTAAGAGGATTCGAGATGCATGGTTAAACCAATCAGAGTCGAGCTAAAAAAGTGATTTAGATCTATGTCCTTTCGTTGTAAATTTTAAAATAAAGTAAAATTTATAAACATGCGCATAAAAACATAGTTTTCTTATTGATTGTTTTTCTAAATAATACTATTATAAACATGTTTTACAGTAATAATACAGAGTTAATGATACAGTGAAATACTATATCGAGTTGAACACTAAGTTAATTTTGACCGAGCTAAGCTCGGTCTCCCCTGCTAGTATGAAATAATAGCTGCACAGATGTCATATATATACCACATTAGTGTGAGTGCAACAACATGGCGATTTTATATCTCATATGGTAACCCAGTCATTATTGCTTATTTATTAATAAACTTTTATTTACTATATATTTTCTTTTATAAATTAACATAAATTGTTTTGTTTTATAGTCATAAATTAAATTGTTATATTTTATTATTATTTCCTCTTTAAAATAATAGAAAATAATAAAAAATATATATATATGAGGAGCCCAGAAGCCAAGTGACAAAATTTAGATTTCGAGTAAATTGAGTTCAAAGTTAAACATCAATTGTAATTCAACGAATTGAGATATGAAACTTTTGCTTTTTAGTGATCTTTGAACTCTTATAATTTTTTTTTAAAAAGTGGAATACAATTTTTCTTTTTATTTATAACCAAGCAATGTTTATCATCATTCGGCACTTGTACCCCTTGGCTTCCAAACAATAATGAAGAAGCTAAAGGGTACAAGTGCCAAATGAACACAAGAAATGAAAAATTATTAAATAAAAAGTTGTATTTATGATAAAATTAAGAACAATGATGATACAAATAAGTGAAAGGACAAAATTTTGCTTTAATATAGATTCTAAAAAATGAAAAATTATGAAATAAAAAAAATGAATTAATGAAAAATTTATGAACAATGTTGATATAAATAAATGAAAGGAAAAACTTTTGTTCTAATATAAGTTTTAAAATTTTATTATAAGTTTAGAAACATTGTAATTTATATTTTTTAATACTTACCAACAAAGTTGAAAAGTGAATATGATTTTGGTTTGTCAGTCCGTCTGTCCACACCCTATCTCTCGTAAATATATTTGGATAGCCTTGAAAGTTTTGGGAATTATTCATTTTTACCTCAACACAAAGCTATTGCAAATGAAGTTTCTAACACGATTAGTTTATTTACAGGGACAATCAAATTTTTTCATTACATTACAGTTTATGGGAAAAATCGTTTTAAATGAATTTGAAAGATGACCTTGTCACACATTAAAATTTATATGCATTTACGAATTGCACTAAAATAAACATTTTATAAAATCCGAGGTGAAAAGAATACTTATTATTTATTTACAGAACCATACAAAAGATTTACATTACCTAATGATAAAGAGAGAATTGCTTGCGACTTATTTTAATTATACTATAATTTTTACGTGTAATAAAATTCATATATATCGCTGAGGCTTAATATAAGTTATTTCGCATATAATATGTAGTAGAGCCGTACCGGGTACTCGGTACATACTCGGTATTCGGCCTACTCGGCCAATACAGAGTAGTTGTAAAAATTTCATTTTTTAAGCATATGAATTTATAACTGATCTGTAAAAAGTTATTCAAATATCAATGTATAATATATGTAGTAATTCATAAAACTATTTACTCTGTATTTAACAATGTCTTCAAAATATAAAAAAAGTTAAGAACAAAATGCCTAAAAAAATTTCACATTTATACAAATAAAAATACTTTTTTATATATAGGAAAACAGAAAAGACTTATTTTGGATAAAGAAACTGAAAATACAATAAATGCAATAAAAAATTAATAATTAAATTTATTATACAGTAGACTCTTTCAAATCCGCACAGCTTGGGACCAGAGGTTGTGCGGATTTTAGAATTTTGTGAATTTCTGGTCATTGCTTTGTTTATATATTTTGAGCAGTAATTTGAATGTAATTAATAATGAAATCAAAAGTATAATGTACTATAAAAGTACCTTACTATATACTAAAACATTGAAATAAGTAATAAACTAAAATAAAAATTTAGATAATTTTTAAAATGATAAAAGTACTAAAAGCAAAGGTGAAGTTCATAATCAACAATGTACAATTAAATGTTCATTATAAAGATGAAATGCATTTTTCCTAAATCATTCAATGAAACTTGCCTCATAAAGGTACATTACTAATTCACATCAGGATGATAAAATAAAGAAGCTTTATTTCTGGTTTAGCCAGACTTAATAACTGAAAAAGCTTCATTAATACATAAATATATTTGGTAAGATTGTGATTTCCAATGATATTAGCAATATCTCGATTTATTTTTCAAAAATAAATTATTCTTTCTTCATGAAAAAACATGAATTCAATAACCTTAACAAAAATTACAAATTAAAAAACGTCGATATAAAAGTAAAAAAGTCAAATTTCTCATCTATATCTGAACTGAATATTTCATTGTTTACATCCATAAATTATGTGCAGAGAGTAGCGGATTTTTGGAGTGCGGATTTGAGGGAGTCTACTGTATTTCAAATTATGGTGCAAAAACACCGCAAACGTTCTACATTATCAGTAGACAGGGCATTACTTTTACTACTATAAATTTGGCCGGCTTCTATTATGTTTACAGAATAAACAGTTGTTGAAGGTGCATATAAGAGTTTTTTGCAAGGTTGCACATAATCAGAAGTTTTTTTTTCTTTTTTTTCCCCCCCTCACCTCACCGTGCAAATGGAATGTCAGTTTTACATGTCTTCTGTTAAGAAAGCCTGTATCTCTTTTTGTACCAATTTTTCATGCGGTGATTTTAAACTAGTACTAGTGTCACAATCTTTTTGTTCATTCACAATTTCCTCAAAACATTGCCAGAAAATAGATGAACTTTTTGCTAGCATTTTCTCTTTTAGTTCGTCGACATTAACATTCTCATATTTATTTTTTGTTTCTTTGGTGGATTTTGAAGTTCTAGATCATCTAAACTCATCAAATTTAGAGCTTGCTTTTTAAGGCAATTATTAATTTACACATTTATAATTTTCATTGAAAAAAGTTAGTTTTTTATACTGAGATATTTAAAAAATAATAAATTTAAAATAACATAATATAATCTGTACACGTGAAAAGAAACTGCAAAGCCAAAATACATTTTTTTTAATAAAAAGAAAATAAGGTACAGACAGTTACAAAATAAATATGAAATGTTTGCATTATTCAATGAATTGTTACAGTAACCAATAAACATTTTTATTTTTGATAGACAGATTTCAATGGTTCGAATAAATTGGAGGGTTAAAGAATGTTTAAATCAGTGGCGCCGACTTCTGCGTCTGCGGGTCTGCCACGCAGACTAGAGATGAGTTCGGGCTCGTTTTTCGGAGCCCGGGCCCGCCCGAGCCCGACGATTTTAAGACCGAGCCCGCCCGAAGCCCGAAAACTTTTTTGTCACCAGAGCCCGAGCCCGAGCCCGAGCCCTATACCAAAAATATACAAAATAAAATTCTATTGTATTTAAAAATTGTTTCAAAAGTAATATCTCATTTTTAAAAACTTCTTACATAGATATGATTTTTAAATGAAAATTTAAATTCATTCTTATCAAAATTCGTATAAAATAAAAATATACTTCATATGTAAAAGTATTCTCATATTCTTTCCTCCTTTAACAAGCAAATTTGATGGAAACGTTTTTGTTTAAGGAATAAATGCATGAAATTTGCAGAAATTACTATTTGTAAGCTAGCGAATCGAACGTTTTTCAATTTTCTGTAAAAAGTGTACATATTTCATTATAATGGATTATTTTCTCATAATAATCTTCCATGATTGACAGATACCTGAAAATCAACGTAAATTAAAAAAAGTGACATTGTTATTTTAAAGGTCATATGTTTTTATAGAAAAAGAGGAAACACTGATCGATTGCTTTCTGTTGGAATAACATGGTAATAAAATTTACTTACGGAGAAAAGTGACTTCGAGAAGGAACAACATCCTCAGCATTAGCAGAATTCATATTTATGATGACAAATGCATATGATAATCACTAAAGTTATTTTCATAAAAAAAAAGACTATGTTTCATGCACAATCGAGTACGAGTATTAAATAAATTTGAAAACCTCCAGCTAATTCTTGTCTACCAAAAACCGAAGAAAATAATATATTTGTGTTATGTAACTAAATAATAAATAAATAAACGATCCCATTAAAAATTATGTTCTACAAACGAAAAGCCAACAAAGATTAAATTTATTGTTATGTTTGTTATGGGCGCCATATAAATAGATCGTTGGAGGAAGTTCCGCAGATATAAATCTTTAATTATCACAAATTTTCATTTGAAACTGCAATAAAAAACTAAAATAAATAAACAAGCATTCAGTTCTCCCGTCATTTTGATAAAAAAGTATTAAAATGACTTGAAAAGGAATTAGTAAGCAATTTTAAGTGGAAAAAGTTATTTCAATCCTTTCTACACATGAGTAAATAAAATTTTTTGGCTTTAGAAAAAATGAGCCCGGGCCCGCACGAGCCCGAAGTCTAAAATAAAAATAGAGCCCGAGCCCGTGTCGGGCCCGGGCTTTCGGGCTCGGGCTGAGCCCGTCTCATCTCTAACGCAGACCCTGCAATATCTTGGCAGACCCTGAAAAATGCAGGCATGAGATTTTTTTCGCGGATGAGCGATTTTCCACTTTTTTCCAAATTTTTGCCGCTATTTGCAGGAGTAATTTGTTCCGAAATTTAAAAAAAAAAAAAAAAATCGGTCATCAATCCGAAAATTCAGAGATAAAATCGCGAAAATCTCAAATTTCGTCAAAACATTGGCTAATAAACGTGAACAGTGTCGAAGAAGAGTGGGGGAAAAATTGCTAATTTCATCAAAAGATCGTGAGAAAACGCCTATTTCTTCAAAAGGTCACGAAAAAAATGTCAATTTTGTGAAAGGATCGTGAAAAAAACATGAAAATCGTCAAAAGATCTTCGAAAATTTCGTCAAAAAGTAGCATGAAAAACATGCATTATGTAAACGAATGAAAGAAAAAAATGCGAATTATTTTCTAAGATAGTGAGACAAAATGCAAATTCTGTTAAAGAATCGAGAGAAAAATGTGGATTTTCACTAAAGATCACAGAAAAATATGAATTTTTTAAATAATAGCAGAAAAAATGAATTCTTTCAAAAAATCGTAAAAAAACCCACAAAATCGGCCGAATTTTTCAAAAAGTTTCAAGAAGATAGTGAATTTTGGCCAAAGATCGCGCAAAAGACGCGAATTTCGTTCAAAGATAGCAGGAAAAAAGCGAATTCTGTCAAAGAATCATGAGAAAAACGTAAATTTCGGCAAAAGGTTTCGAGGATAAATGCAAATTTCGACTAAAGATCACGAGAAAAGCGCAAACTTTGGAAAAAAATCAGAGGAAAATCGAGAATTCTAGCATAAAAACCTCAGAAAAATCACAAATTTTGGAAAAGACGCAAATTTCGTTAAAAAAATAGCGGGAAAAACACAAAGAATAGCAGTAAAAAACTAATTTCGTTCAAAAATAGCAGAGAAAAAGCTTTTTTCCTTTCAAAAAATCTTGAGGAAAATGCAAATTTTGGAAGATCACGGAAAAAGACACTAGTTGCGTCAAAAAATAGCAAAAAAAACGCAAAGAATCGCGGAAAAAACTCAAATTTCGTTCAAAGATAGCAGGGAAAAACGCGAATTTAGGAAAAAGATTGCGAGAAAAAATGCAAATTTCGACAAAAGATCGCGGAAAAATGCAAACTGTGGCAAAAGATCAGAGAAAAATCGCTAATTTTAGCAAAAACCTCAGAAAAATTGCGGAAAAGACGCAAATTTCGTTAAAAAATAGCTGGAAAAACATAAAAAATAGTGGGAAAATCTCTACTTTCGTTCAAAGATAGCAGAGAAAAAGCAATTTTTCTTTCAAAAAATCTTTGAGAAAATGCAAATTTCGGAAAAAAAATCGCGAGAAAAACGTAAATTGCGGCAAATGATCGCAGAAATTCGAATTTTGGCAAAAGATTACGGAAAAATACACTAATTTCGTCAAAAAATAGCAGTAAAAACGCAAAGAATTGCAAAAAAAAACTCAAATTTATTTCAAAGATAGCAGGGAAATTTTTTTATCAAAGAATCGTGGGAAAAACACAAATTTCGGCAAAAGGTTCCGAGGAAAAAGGCAAATTTCGATTAAAGATCACGAGATAAACGTAAATTTCGGCAAAAGATCGCGAGAAAAACGCAAACTTCGGCAAAAGATCAAAAGAAAATCACGAATTTCGTGAAAAAAAAAAAAGCTGGAAAAAGGTAAAAAATGGCAGAAAAACCTCTAAATTCATTTAAAAATAGCAAAGAAAAAGAAATTTTTCTGTCAAAAAATCTTGAGGGAAATGCAAATTTCGGAAAAAGATCACAAGAAGAACGTAATTTGCAGCAAAATATCGCGGAAAAATTCGAATTACGGCAAAAAATTATTGAAAAAGACGCGGATTTCGTCAAAAAATAGCAAGAAAAGCACAAAGAATCGTGGAAAAAACTCAAATTTCGTTCAAAGATAGCAGGGAAAAACAAATTTTATCAAAGAATCGTGGGAAAAACACGAATTTCGGCCAAGTATCGCGAAAAAAACCGCTAATATCGGCAGAAGATCGGGGGAAACGCAAATTTCAGCAAAAGATCGCGAGAAAAATGCAAATTTCGGAAAAAGATCATGAAAAAGAACGCAAATTTTGGCAAAAGATTGTGAAAAAAAAAAAAAGGCTTAGCTTGCCATATTTATTAACTGATATTTTGAGTAAAGCATGGGAAAATGTGCACTGCAAAACTAGCAAAGATTGCTGTGTAAAAAAAAAACATTAAATTAGAATCATGGACTCAAAATAGAAGCTTTCAATTTAAAATTATTTATTTGCATAAATTGTTGATCCCCCCTCCTCTTCTCCTTGAAATAATGTAGCATTTGAACAAAAGTATATAAAAAAATTGTGAATAATATAATCTTATTCAATGTAGCAGATGTCTAAACACAAGCTATTTTAAGTAATTTCTCATTTTTCCGTCTCACGTGCTTTTCCTTTTTTTTTTTTTTTTTTTTTTTTTTTTTTTATCTTTTTGCGGTTTCATGCTTGAAAATGTGTTTAAAATATCACTTAAAACCCATGCCGCTGACCTTTTTTTACATTATTATTCACGACTATACCGATTATCGTAGAATCGAATCAGTTGACCGTCACATATATGTATTGTGATCAAGGGTGCAAGTTTTCCGTCCAACAAGACGGAATTTTGCCTTTTTAAAATTCCCAAGGACGGAAAAAGAGTGCAAAAATCTCAGAGGACGAAAAAATAAAGTGTTTTTTGATTTTCTAGAATTCACATAAAAATGTTTAGGAACCGGACTTAAAATAACTCCACTTTTTGGCAGACCCAGCTTTGGAACCAAAGTCGGCTCCTATGGTTTAAATTTTTTATTAGTTAATAACTGTATTTGTCATGTATCAATTCTCCTTTTTTATTAGTTTTGAACTGTCAAAAATTGTCTTTAAAAGGTGCACAAATAAATTTCAAATTTAATGAGTTAATTTATTTATACTATATATGTATATTATATTGTATGTACACACAGGTATAGATATGTGTAAACAGGTATATTTATATATATGTACACCTAAGCTTACATTATGCACACATCAGTGTTTTATTTTATTATTATACAACTACTCGGTACTCGGTACTCGGCCGAGTAGTCAGTGGCCGAGTACTCAGTACTCGGCCAAAGTACTACTCGGTACACCACTAATATGTAGTACACAGTATTTACAGGGACACAAAAAAGATTTTAAATAGTATATTCGATTCGAAGTACTGTATATATTATCAATGATGATTGATGGATGGACGAAATGCCATTTTAATTATGAATTGAACTTTTAAGTTTCAGTAAATTTATTAATGTTATATAACATGTATAAATGCTATAGTTCATATACAAAGCTACACAAAAATACTCGTAAAGGTTACAGAATATGAGCGTGCTTTACTTAAGCATTCCTTTTAAATAAGTCATGTATTTCAATACTGAACTTCATTCAGTTTACGAAGAAATGCTTGTAAAATTTAGATAAAATGATATACAGGATCACGCACAAAATTTTATACATGGTCATTGAAAGTGTGTTTTAGTTCTAAGTAAATTTCAGCTAAATTACTGGCGTATAATAAAGGTTCAAGATAAACTACAGAATGAACAAAAGTATACAAGTATGCTTCCATCTATTAGTATAAAGTGCTGAAAGCGAAATTTCAAACTGTTATGTATTTTCTTGCTAAACTAATTTTTCCCTTTATACAGTACATATCAACCGACTGATAAAACATAGGTCTGCTTAAAAGGATCAGAATACATATATTTGGCAATAGATAGTAACTCTTTACAATAAATAAAGAGCCAAACCCTGTGGCAGAATTTTTTAACTGTGTCTGCGACAAGCCTCATTAATATCAAATTCTGTCTGCAACTGCAACGCAATATTTTCTTCTAACTGTATACACATTTACATATCATATGTTCAGGAAAAAAAAACTGTAAAATGAATATATCACAAATCAGGTATTCTACATATTTTATGTATAATATTCTTAACTACTTCATAGATGCATATAAAAAAGGTCAAAAAACAAAAATTAATAAATCAGCATTGGAAAAATTGTCTAGCATATTTACTGTAATATATAATAAATAAATTGTCCCAAAATTTTGTTTAGACATTTTATAATTGAGTATCAAGTTAAATTGCTACAATTTATAGCAATATATCACAGATTTAAAACTATAATTAGATCAAAGTATTGGGTAGGGGGGGGGGGGAATTGTACACATATGCTTAAATATTTCTAAAACCGTATTTTTGTGAGCATTCGCCGCACTCACCGTAAGCGCCGCACTTACGAAAATACATCAAAATGTTAAAAATTGCATTATATTCCGTGTTTTTTCGCGTTTTTATTTTATTATTATTATTATTATTATTATTATTATTTTTACATTTGTGAAATGAATCCAATTCCAAACTGTTTTTACAATACAGTATATTTTGTATATTTTTTACGATAAAATTTAATTTGAATTCGTGCAACCATTTTTTGTGAATTTTTTAATACGATTTTTATAGTTTTTCTTCCATTTCACGGAGATTTTCCGAAATTCGAAACACGAATCCTGTTTAAAGAATAAATCTAGAACAGTAATTATGTTCTCTGCAATTTTCGATTTTTTTAAATTTAATTTTAGTTTTTTTATTGATTACGTTTTAATTCCCTCCCCCCACCACCAAATAATAATTTAAAAAAAATATTTCATAATTTGCAGTGATTTTTTATATTTATGAAATGCGTTAATATTAATTATAAAAATTACTATAACTACATTATTATCTTATCCCAATATAGCAAATTTTGTCCTTTTTCAAAAGTTTCTCACATTCATCAGCCATTGTAGACGTGGTTCGCGGTAATTTTTAATGTTTGTAAAAGGAATCCAATTTAATTTTTTTAACCTAACATTACGTTCTGCGATTTTTAAATTTTGATACTTAAAAAAAAATCGCGATTTTTTTTTTTTTTTTTTTTTTTTTGAAATTTAAAAAATTTTTGTTGTGACTCCCGAATATTTAAATTTAAAATATTATTTATTGAAAAAAATAACACCCTTTTTAATTCCAAATCATTTGCGTACTTGTGCGAATTGTAATCTTTTAAAAGTAAAAGGAGATCCCAATAAGTCAAGAAGTTTTGCGTTGTTGAAAAAAAGAATCAAGCAGCAAATAGAAAAAATGAACTGAAAATTAATTTTTGTTCTTCTACTTACTTTAAAAAACGAAAAAAATATTTTATTTTCGTTATGAATTGACCGATTTTATTCAAATTTTCAGCAATTCTCAATAATAATAAATTAGGCTGTATACCAAATTTTTATTAAAATATAATAAATTTTATGAAAATTATATATATCCATTAAAAAGTCCACTCTTAGATTCACTAGATAAAAAAGTCTCATTATCGTGACATGGTTGTTTATTTAGCTGCGAGAACTCGGACCTGGCTGCAAGCACACACGATTACTTTTTACTGTTAGAAGTCGGCGTGTTTTATGTTCGCACGCAGGTGGCGTGTTTAATGTATAATGATTTTTCCAGTTCAACTTCAATCACACTGTAGGACAAGTACCTTTCTCTTAAATAAGGTTGAGATAGTTATCTCCTGAACCATTGTAATATGCCCGTATCTTATTGTCAATAAATTGCAGAAGAAAATAGAAGAAAGGATTTCCTGGAATTCAGTTGAACTTGAGCAAAATACACTGTGGTCGGAGACGCCGTGAAAATCAGATAAGCTTCGTTCTATTGATAAATGTTTTGCTATGCAAAAAAAAAAGAAACAGTTTAAAACAAAATATTTCGTAAAGCAAAATAGAAACTATTTAAAACAAACTTTTTTTCACAATAATACTTTATTTTTCATTAAATTTTCTTTTAATCTTCGTTTGCGTTATAATGAAAGAATAACTTTAAAGAATGAAATCCTGAGGAATTAAGATAAACACTTGTCATTCTCGGGTGATTTTCCAATTGAAAATACAATCGGTATCAGTTATTTATATGAGAACATCCGCATGCAATATAATGGAAAACATTAAAAAATATATAACTAGCTGGCACTTCAATATTATACTTCAATTTTGTTCATTTTATTTATATTTGCATTAGCTAGCAGAGATCGGTTTTTACAAAGGCCGCTTTTTACTTATTCGATTCCCTTGACAGGGATACTTTCACTTTCGAAATCGGTTCCAAAAATAAAAGTATCCAAATAAATAATTAAAAAAAAATCCTGTAAACAAAATTGAAAAATTCTATGTAGAAATTCACGTTTTTTTCCCTCGATCTTTTGACGAAAATCATTTTCCCACGGTCCTTTGAGGAAATTCTCATTTTTTTCTGTGGTCCTCTAAAGAAATTTGCTTCCCCCCCCCCCCATGATCCATTGATGAAATACTTTCCCATCGGGCTTAAGACGAGATACTTTCTTTTCATAGGATCCTTTAACAATTTTCATGTTTTTTTTTCTTTTGAGCGTTTTCAAGTTTTGGACAATTTTTTTTAAATTTTCGTTAGTGCAGCAAAAAGTGTCCGACAATTACGGACAAAAATTGTCCGACAGTTGCGGACAAAAGTGTCCGAAAGTTGCGGACAAAAAAAAAATATTTCGTAATTATTTTGTTAAAGATTGCGAACGTTCTTTACTGAAAGTTGCGGTCAGATTTTTTTTAATTGATTTCATTAGTACAGACAAAAACTGTGCGCCACTCTAAGCACGTGTTCTACGGAATGACAGTTGATCTTAGCGGCCGCACCGCAGAACGCAGAGCTCGTATGCTCTCGGAAAGCGCAGATGAATGAATTTAGAGACGGGAATTTGGCGTCCGGATCAGGAGAACAAATGGGTAAGGCGGCGTGCGTACTGCCGGAAAAAAACGTTGTCCGCACTTTTTGAACATTTTTTTTTTTAATTTTTCGTTAGTGCAGACAAAAAGTGTCCGAAAGTTGCGGACAAATTTTTTAAATTCATTTCATTAGTACAGACAAAAACTGTCCGCAAGAGATTTTCTGTGTCCGCGACTATGTCGCTGAGTCGCCGTGGCGTATTTCCGAACTGCGGAACTTTTCGCCAAATTTTGGCGAAATTGCAAGCAGTTGAAAAATCGCCAAATCACGTGACAATTGTTGTTGTTGTTGTTCAACATCAACATTCGTCGGAGGTTTTCAACACGTGCTATGATATGGCTAATGATTATTTATTAGACGTTTATTCTTTAATTAAAACTGTTAAAAATACGTCGAATTACATACAGATTTCATAAAATCTACGAAAACAGCATGGGTTGTTTATTGTAACAATTCCAAGCAGGTAAAGTATGCTGCAAACCACTATCATTCTTTATTTTTATTTTATTCAAATTCTGCATTATTGTGTATTTTAGTGCAAAGTGTCTGAATTCAACATTGATATGATGCATATTTTTTACACATAAACTCTACCATATTTAATAAAAAAGTTCAATAAATTCGTACTACGTAATAATAAAAAATTTTAAACTTTTTTTGGTAGGGTTAAAAACTTAGGTTGTATTATTTATTTTTTCGGATTAAATCGGCATGGGTTTTGTATGTATGTAGAGAATATACATTGCTTTTTTATTTTATTTCTGCTTAAATCACGATTTTATACATAAAATTTGTGTGCATTTTTGTATGTCATATTTAAATCTTTCACCTTTATTATTATTATTATTTTTTAGGCAGTGTGGAAATGCCACTTGAGCAATTACAAGAAATAGCAGCTTTTAAGCTAGTAAAAATGCCTAAAGAGGTAATGTGAACTTTTTAATGAAATATTATCTAGAAGCCTTTGTTTATGTTAATTTTGGACTACTGTTATGTTTATGTCATGTAATTTGAATACATTTTGCTCTGAAATATTGAAAATACCTTATTTTATGTTAAAAATAAATAATAAATTCTTTGAGTATTTTGAAAATGGAATAACATCCGGAAATGCAATGTCTTTGCGTGGAAACAAAGTGTTATGCATCGGGGCAAAAATTTGAACAATTTTTTTTTTAAATACTTTTGTTGAAATGAAATAAGTATTTTTTTCACAAAATATATAATATGAACTTTATAAATGTTCAGGATTACTTAAAAGGAAATTAAAATAATCAACTAGAGATGTTAATTTTATTTAAAAACATTTCTTTTATAATTAATACAAATACGTGACTCCATTTCGAAAAGGAACGAGACTATAATTATTATAGTTGAAAGTAGAAGTAGATATATATTATAATTATTTGCAGTAGATTTACTTTATAGTACATTTGTATGCTGTGTCTGTAGTATTTTTTTATTTGTTCTCATTGAAGATTAAAATAAGTCTTTTTTCTAAAATGTGACAGTAAAATTAGTTGCCTTATGTTGTGTTTTTCAGAAAATGTAAAAGTAAAATAGCTATTCATTTTTGTAAATTTGACAATACATTTCTAATTATTCTGCAATATAAGAATCTCCAAAAACTTAACTTTAGCTCATTTTACAATTGATAATTTGTTCATCTTTGTTTAAATTAAATGCATTATATGTAGTTTGTGATAGTTTTTCTCTCGTAAATCCTTGTTATTTTCTATTTTTTAAACAACTCTTGGAATTTGTATGGCTTATATTATACAAATAAGCTTAGATGTTTTAATTTAAGAAATTAAATTTTCTTCAATCTATTAATCTGAAGAGAATAGCCTTAAAGCAACATTGTTTAACTCTGAAAGTAATTTGCATAAAAAACAATTCTATTGTGATAAATTTCAATTTTATGTTAAGCCTAAAAAATGTGGTATAACTTTTATACCACATTTTTGCTTTAAAATATTAATTTTACTTTATTTTGTTTTTAAAAAAATGCAGGAGATTATTCTAAAATAAGTATTTTATGCAATTTGCAGATTAAATAAGATGAAACTTACCTTTTATTTACTTTAAATCCACACTTTTCTGACTAACACAACAACAAAGCTAATTAAATAATTGAAAATGGCTAGTAAGTGTAACAGTGCAGCAGCAAATATTTTTTTTTCATTGAAAATCCATTCTGATATCTGAAATATACTAATCTAGCTAAATAATTACTATTTGTATTTTTTATTGAAAACTATCATTTTTAAACATTGACCTCAATGTTTGGCTACATTTGCAAACTTGTAATTTCAAAGAACACCATGCTTATCTTTAAAGAACTTAAGTATTTTATCTGATATTGAAAATTAACCTTTTTTCTATCAACAGTTCAATTTTTAGGTGGCATAGAACAAAGATAAAAGCCTTTTTGAAGATATTTATTGCATGTGCATTTTAAATGTTCTTTGTAAATAAAGTTTAAGAAATAAAAGATTTTATCAAAACAAAATTACCAATTTAAAATTTAAAAAATGAATTTTTTTTGTCTTGCATATTTCTAACTTGAGATTTCAAGGCTCTGTCGAGGTTTTCATCCTCTTGTCCTAATTTCACTAATTTATTAATTTTATGTATATATTTTAAAGTGTGCAGCCTTTCCTTTAAAAAGAAATTTAATTTTGAAAGAGCTATTACAAATTTACGCTATGCATGAATAATTGCACAAAACAGTTGAAGTATAAATAACTGGCACAGATGACATATGCACACCACGTTGGTGTGCTTTTCTTTCGATGCCAATTTCATAACAACTTACTTTTCTAATACCATTTTTTAATTTTTTCTATTTTATAAAGAAAATAAAAAAGTTTAATTATAGAACAAAATAATTTATATAAATTTAAAAAAGAAATAAAAAATAAACAATTTATTAATAAGAAACAATGAGTAGGTTACCATGCAGGGCATAAAATCACTAATTAGTAGCAATCGCGCCAATGTGGTGCGGATATGACAACTGTGCCAGATAATTTAGCAATGTAAAGAACTGCTATTGCTATAATTTTGTTAAAAGTTCGTTTTTAATGTATTTTTCTGTACAATTTGTTTTTTTAAACCCCCCCTGACTGAATTGAAGATCAAAATAAGTTATTTTTCTAAAACATGACAAAAGTAAAGTTAGAATAGCTATTCATTTTTGTAAGTTTGGCAGTACATTTCTAATATTGTTGTGCTATTAGAATCTCCAAAAACTGAACTTTTGTTCATTTTTCAAATTTTGATAATTAGTTCCTCAATATTTAAATTAAATGTAGTACATATAATTTGTATTATTATTTTTAAGTAATTGCATAAAAAAACAAGTCTATTATGATAAATTTCTATTTTTTTTTTGTTAAGCCTAACAGTATAACTTTTACCCCACATTTTTTTTTTTTTTTTTTTTTTTTTTTTTTTTAGATATTATTAATTGTACTTTATTTTGTAAAAAGAAAAAAAAAATGCATGAAATTATTAAATAAGCTTAACTTACCCTTTTTTATTCACTTTAAATCCACACTTTTTCTGACTACCACAACAAAACTAACTTAAAAAAGTTTGAAAATGGCTAAGTGTAACAATGCAGCAGCAAATTTTTTTCATTCAAAATAAATTCTGATACCTGAAATATACTAATCTAGCTAAATAAGTACTATTTGTAATTCATATTGAAAACTATCATTTTTAAACCTTGAGCCTGGTATTAGGCTGTATTTATAAACTGGTAATTTCAACATTATGCTTGTTTTCAAAGAACAAAGTATTTTATCTCATATTGAAAAGCCATGTTTTTTCTATCAACTGTTCAATTTCTTCATTCAAAATTTAGAAAATAAACTTATTTTGCATATTTCTGACTTTAATTCTGAGAGGTCTGTCTAGGTTTCCAACCTTTTGCCTTAATTTTGGCAATTTATTTATTAATATTAGGTTATATTAAAGTGTGTCACTTTTCCTAAGGAAAAAAAGAAAATAAAATTTAAACCTTGAGAGGGATTACAATTTTAAGCCATGCATGACTAGTGTTTTGCTGAAATTTAACTTTGTAAAGTCCTTTTTTTTATATGAAGTTTGCTCTCAGGGGATTAAAAAATGGAGGGGGGGGGGGTGTAAACAAAAATTATTTTTAAGGTGTTGAAGTTCATCATTTCTGAATCTTTATTACAATTTTATCCCAAAACTTGATGAAAATTTAATGTAAACAAAAGAACCTTTTATATCATATCCTGCAGTATTTCTTCGATATCACAGCAGTATCACATCCTTTTGAAAATACCATACTATAAATTTATTCCAAATATTTGAATGTAATTTCATAATTAGCATTCTGTAATAAATATCTAGATGGTACAGTAGCGTAACTATTTTGATTTTTGTCTAATGGTTTCAAATAAGTATACTTAAATTTCTTAGCTAACTAATACTTCTGCATTTGTAAATAATATTTGCTTTTAAAAAATTAATTTATGCATATGAATGCATGTTTGATATTCTTTTCTCTTTTATTTTGCTATTTGCTTTAGCTGCTACAGTTGATGATAGAAATGTAACAAGGAATGTGTGAATAGGTGTTGAGGTGTATCTGTTCTGGACCTATTCATCAGCAACATCAGTTATTGTCACTAACATGATGACAAAAAAGGAAAATATACTGAGTTGAGGCTTTTTCGTTACTTCTGTGATGGCCAGGGATGTAGTGGTGGATATACATCATATACAATCTGAATTTTTTCAAGAAACACCATATACCCTCTGTTTCTCAAGAAAACTATAGTATATACTCTAGGATGTACGCTCTGTTTTTTCTACATCTGCATCATTGGTGATGGCCCGTTGGGAATGTACCTGGAAGGCTATAGGTTAAAAATAATCTTTAGTCTTTTCGGATGCAAACTTGCAGGCTAAATCACATTTTATATCCTTCATGCATGTAGAAGCTACACATTTTTATTTTGCTGAAGTTTACTTATATGTGGATTCATTGCCTATCTTTATGAAAAGTAAGTCACTTATTGCTTTTTGAAACCTTCTATCTTTTATTATGTATTTCTGATGTAAGAGTAAATTCAATTTAATGATCTAAGATATTAATTTTTAAGAGATTTAGTAATGCAGGGGTGTGCCTTTGTGCAGAATTTCAATTGTCGCCTCACATTCTTAAGAGCCATTAATTTCCAAATTGGCTTAGTCTAAACTTATGTATTATATAGAAAAATGGACAAATTTGTAATCCCCAAATCTCTTTAATCTCCAAAACTTCATAATACATAAACCTTCATTGAGCAAATTTCTGCATTTGAGTCCAGTTGTTCTTAATTTTTTTTTAGCACCACCTTGAATATACGTCACTTCCTTTAGTTTTAGCCAATC
The DNA here is from genome assembly GCA_964019185.1 of Maratus speculifer. Lineage (NCBI taxonomy): Eukaryota > Metazoa > Arthropoda > Arachnida > Araneae > Salticidae > Maratus > Maratus speculifer. Next base: position 254,203,620 of record OZ025298.1, read on the forward strand.
AGATTGTTGAGCTCAGACTGAGCCAATTTGGGAATTAACAGCTTGTTACATTCCTACCTCAACTTCAATTTATGGGGGGGGGGGGGGGAAATCCATTAGTTTTTACAAATGTATAGTTTCAAACCTTTCAGATTTTCAAAAGGTCAGCTATTTTTTTTCCCCCAGAAAATTTATTTAATAAAATAAGTTTTTTTTTCAAAAGGGTTTTTATATATTTTTATCTTTATTAAATTTCTGGTTCCAAACATGTTTTATTGAATTGAAAAATAAGGAAGGTGGGCAGCTATATAATTAAAAATTCGAAACAGAGCAAAGCCTGTAAAAATATAACTTGTCTGTATTAGAATCCTGCATTAAACGAGAAATTTCAATATCCCAGAAAAAATAATACAAATGCAATAATAATAAATTGCATCTAAACCAATAAAAGAAAATTTTCTGTATGTGTATGACATGGCCAGCGAAATCTACCTCATCTAAAAATCTGAGGATAGTCCAAGACAGGTCCAGGTTCTGACGCACCCGACTTAGATTTTAATTTTTTGATGATTAGCCAAGCTATCAAAAAGCAATCAGTTCTTTAAAAACTGAGCACCATGATCAATCCTTGCTTTTTGCAAAGCATAGAAGAGTGGAACCAAATTAAATTTTTTTGAGTGGAGAGGGGTGAGTAATTTAACATCTATTGGACAAACTAATTAAAAATAAAACAGACAATATATTCTTAAGTTTTGTATTTTTGCATCTTAAACATACCAATTACTTTAAAAAACATCGCTATCAATCCATTTTTTTTTTTTTTTTTTTTTTTTTTTTTCAAAAATTAATTTTTGCAGACAAACATTTCTCCCTTTCGGCCCCACTCTCAGAGTTCAATTTTAGGCACACAGCAACAAAAAAACATTTATAAATTTGAGACCATCTCTTCAACTATTATTTTTCAAAAATGTGAATTTTAACTCTCAAAAAAGTTGCGACCAAGGAAGCTCTCGCATTTCAGAGACTATCGTTTTCCTATTCTAAAAAACATCAGTATTTTAACACAATCTTGTTAGATTGTATTAAAACTTTAGATCACATTTACATCATTAACAGGGCTCGAAAAATAGTATTCCCGGGGAACCCAGAAATCTTTTCTGGGAACGTATATTTTTTCATTCAGGTTCCCGGTCAGGAACCTAACAAATCGACGTGTCCGAAAGTGATGATGTAAATGCATTATAACGTATGATTTATGCAAAAAGTCAGAGACGGGACTCAAAAATAGCTCTTAAGCGGCCCATGGGATGCATAATTTCATTAAAATGTTACAGAAAAATGCAGATTTTCGTCAAAGAATTGGGGGAAAAAACACAAATTTCATCAAAAGATCGCGAAAAAAAATTATATATTTCGTTAACAAATCTTAAAAAACTGGAAAATTCCATTTAAAAATCATGAAAGAATCAGAAATTTTAGTCAAAAAATTATGAAAAAGAGGTAAATATCGTTAAAAAATATTGAAAACAACAGGTTTTGTTCAAACATTGAAATAAAAAGGCAAATATTGCCAAAAAATCACAAGAAAGGCAGATTTTGTCAAAAGATTGCAAAAAACGAGAAAATTCTTCAAAAAATCACAATAAAAAGCCAAATATTGTCAAAAAATCTCAATAAAACGAGAGATTTTGTCAAAAAAAGTCAAAATTCCTCAAAAAATTGTGAAAAAACGACAAAATTTGCCAAAAAATTTATATAAAACGGCAAATTTCATCAAAATGCTCATACATAAATTTTTCTGGGAATCTACATTTTTGATCTGGGAACCTTAAAGTTTTTTGAATTTTCAAGCACTGATCATTAATAAAAATTCAGAGGCATAGAAATATTTGAGGAGTTTAAAAAATCTGAGAAATTTTTGATGAAAATGCTAAAACGTGGGATATTTTGTGGCAAACTCAGCTGATATTTCCACTATTAAATATTATTTTTTGGTACTACTAGGTTATCCCGTCGACCAGTAAATTATCGCCAAACTATAAGATTAAATGCCAATAATGGATGATCTTGAATGTCACATTCAATGACATTAAATACGATTCATGTGTTTACAATGTCATTAAGTGATTTTTATTAATATTTTTATTAATATTCTACTAATTATTTGTTTTTTTTTTTTTTTTTTTTTTTTTTTTTTTTGTTATTTAAAATAAAAATTATGTCAATATGTATAATTTGGCAATTTGTATAATTTGGCGCAATTGGTCGATGGGATAACAGAGTAGTACCTATTTTTTTCACAAAATTTTAAAGAGGCCATCATATGTACTAAAATTTCAGGTATTTTTTGGACGATTAAAACTTTTTTTTCTTATGACAAAAATAATCCGACGTGGAAAAAAAATCTATACTGGATACCTTTCCTTTTCGAAAGGTGCATTTTAAAAAAATTGTAAAATAATGTTGACAACTTGAAAAAAATATATTTTCTAAAATTGGATTTGTATTTTCTGATTTTTTTAAAAGCTGTTGAACCCTTTCTCGGCAGAAACACACATACACAAATCAGGGTGTCCACTCTCAACGATGGCTAATTCCTAAACCATAAGTCATAAACATATAGTTCCAGTTAAAAAAATGTTTTAAATGAGGTAAAGAAATATTTTAAAATTGATTTGGCTTAATCAGGGGTGATTATGTTAGGTTATATATCAGAATTCAGGTATTTTTTAAATTTTACAGTACTAAAATTTCAGTTTTTCTGATAGTTCAATTCATAAAATAAGATTAAACTATCAATTTCACAAGACTGCTAAACATAATTAAAATTTATAAGTTATGTAATTTGACCTCCCTGTAATAAATTATATTCTCTTTCCCCCTGTTCCCGTAGAGATAAATTTTCTCGCTAAAATCTCAGGTATTTCTTCATTAACTTACAGTCACCCCTGGTTAATAAAAACATTTATTAAAAAATTATGAAATTTAAATTTTTATATGGTCACCCAGTCCTATAAGTTATATTTAGTAAATTTTTCCTATTACACTACAAGAAAGACAAAAATAAGTCCTGTTCATATAATATTAAAATTGACCGAGTTATGAAACTTCAGTCAAAAATGCATGACTGAAATAAATACTTTCTGAAAACAAATGAGATTGACTATGATTTGAGGGATCATATGTCAAGTGCCTATAGTTATTCGAAGAGATTATTTCATGTGTATCTGCACTTTGAAAAAAATATCGTACAAATGTTACAACTGAATTAACTTTCAGAATGTCCAAAGTAACTATATTTTATCACATGTATTATTTTGTAAGAGTTTGAGACTGTTTCTTTTTGGGATTTATTTTTATAAGTTTTTATTTAGCTTCAACGATAGTATGTTTTTTCAATTCTAATTTTAAATTACTTTCAAATATCCAAACAAGATTAAATTTTATATACTGACATAAATCCGATGACACTTTAATATTATTAAGATTTTTGGTGGTAACCATTTATACTTATTTTACAAGATAATGGAAAAAATTTTGAATAAATTACTGCGAAGAATTTAAAAAAAAAGTTTTGGATTAGATAACACAAGACGACAATATTTGTGTTTTTTAACTTTTATGTATCCTTTACTGATGAAACTGAAAATTACCTTAAATTTTAACTATCGGGTCAGGATTTTTTGTAAATCATAAATTTTCAAAGTTAAAAAAATAACAAAAAATAGATACTACATAATAGAGGAGATTGCTGCATTTTTTAACTGTTGGTATTTGATTTTTGTATACTTTTTAGCAATGAATCAGAAAATGACCTTCATTTTTAACCATCACATTAGACTTTTTTGCAAATCGTAAATATAAAGGTTAAAATATAGCGAAAATTTAACACACTAAGATTTTTTTTATTAAATTTAATTTTTTTGTAATAATCAACTTTTTGGCAGATACTGGAAATTTTACAGCTAAACAGCTGAGTGGTCCAATGAAAGAGGTTTTTTTTTTTAGCTATTTATAGATTTGCAATTTTGAACTGTTTGTAATGGGCTGTGAAGCATTTCTTCATACTGAATTTCCATTGCATTATTATAAACATCAGAAGTGATTAAACAAGGAATTCTAATTTTTTGCAAAAGTCGTGCCAAATTATCCAGGATGCAGGATGTTTATTATATTATATTATTTATTATACTACTGATACTCATAATTTGCATCTTTTTCTGTGTTATCTGTACTTATGTATTATTAAGTCTAGGTCATACTCTTTGGTCCAAAATATTAACTACAATAACTTTATTATATTTTCATTTTAAGTGCATATTATGTAGTTACCATATTAAAGGTGATGGCAGAAGTATTCAGTGTTAGAAATTAGCGGTCGTTAGTCGTCAAATGCAACTAAAAAATTGAATTTGACGACTACAAAATTATTCTCGGTCGTCAAATTTGACGCCTAGCTTTTTAAAAAATATTTATTAGACATTCAGTTCCAAAAATTAAAAAAAATGGTCTAGTCTGAAAATTCGGAACTAAAAAACATCGCGAATTTCGAGAAACAGTCGCGAAAAACAACAAATTTCGTTAACAGATCGCGAAAAAACATGCAAAGCTCGTCAAAAGATTAAAAAAAGACAACTTTCGTCAAAGGATCGCGAAAAAAAAACAAGTTTCTTCAAAAGATCGCGAAAAAAACGGCAAGTTTTGTCAAAAAATCACGAAAAAACCGGCAAGTTTCATCGAAAATTCGCGAAAAAACACGGCAAAGTTTGTCTAAAAATCGCAAAATAGGCAAATTTCTTCAAAAAACCGACAAGTTTCATCAAAAGGTCACGAATAAACCGGCAAGTTTCTTAAAAAAATTGTAAAAAAACGGCAAGTTTCTTCAAAAAGTCGCGAAAAAAAGGCACGTTTCGTCAGAAAATGGCAAAAAAAATCGGCAGGTTTCATAAAACACGCGAAAAACACGGCAAAATTTGTCAAAAGGCCGCAAAAATGGCAAATATCTTCAAAATATTTTGCAAAAAGGCGGGAAGTTTTGTCAAAAGATCGCGAAAAAACCGCAAGTTTCGTCGAAAGATCGCGAAAAAACCGCAAGTTTCGTAAAAAAATCGCAAAAAAAAAACGGCCAGTTTTGTCGAAAGATCAAAAAAAGAGCGGATAATTTCGTCAAAAGATCGTGAAAGAACACGACAACGTTTGTCAAAAGGTCGCAAAAACGGCAAATTTCATTAAAGATCGCAAAAAGCTGGCAAGTTTCGTCAAAAGATCAATAAGAAAACGACAAGTTTAAAAAATCACGAAAAAATCGTCAAGTTTCGTCAAAAAATTGCAAAAAACGGCCAGTTTCGTCGAAAGATCGCAAAAGAAGTAGCAAATTTCGTCGAAAGATCGCGAAAAAACGGCAAATTTCATCGAAAGAATGCGAGAAAACGGCAAGTTTTATCGAAAAATAGCAAAAACCACAAATTTCGTAAAAGGGGTGTGAATCCCCCCTTCCACAAAAAAAAACAAAAAAAAAACAAACAAAAAAAAAAAACAGTAATGAGAGCGAATTTTTCCCGTTTCTGTTGTAACCTTAGAAAATTTTACATAAATTTCAAAAATTTTCTTTTTTTCAGAATCACTCCAAAATTAAATATAGTATTACAGTAATATTAATATGAATTTTAGAAACTGCAACTAAAAATTTTAATTTGACGCCTAAGATTTTTACAGTAGTCGTCATTTGACGCCTACCTTTTATCTCCCAATTTCTATCACTGGAAGTATTTACACGTGCATAAGGTGCCCCCTTCTCAATTTGTAAGCAAAATTTTGAAAAAAAAATTAATTTTCACATTTCTTGTAGTATGTTGAAAAATTATTTGCAACCAAGGATAAATAAAATTTTTTTTTCTTTCCAAAACTGCATACTTATAAAAAGTGAAGAAGTTTAAGCTATTTTGAGACCTATTTATATCAATTTATTGAATCTTAAAAGAAAAGATTATTTCAAAAATTTCACATTGAAATAACTAATTTCTGTTTTACGTCTTCCCTTCTGCTGTAGTAATTCAAGTAAAAATGTTTTCTGTATCCCTTTTTAGTGCAATGTAAGAAAGACTATTTTCCCTTTCCATTCTCAAGGATGTTTGTTTAGACTCACTTGTGGGAAAATGTATCATGGTTACTGTGTCTTAATTCTGATCAGTGCCATCTTTCTTAGGCAAAGCGGAAGCAAGAGCGGGCATTTGCCCCAAATTTTTCAGGAACGGGGTTGCCCAAAAACACCATTGTTTGTGGGCCAGTTTTGGATTTAAATTTTTTCTTGTGTTTTTAATCTAATTCTTTATGTCTATCTTGGATGTAGACTCATAGAATAAACATTAGATGTTGTATATTTACAATCTAGTATTAAAAAACTATTAGGTAATTTACTGTAGTATTAAAAAAAAAAAAAAAAAAACTTTTTCCATAATTTTTAACATTTTTCTACATAGTTAAAAAGTATTTATCATTTCTGTTTTTCCAGCTATATTTTTAACCGTTTGTCTGCTCTCTGGACACTCCTAAATACTGATTTCAGTTTATTTAATGCTATTGAGGTTTACTATGGCTTATTTGCTATTGAAGATGGAGTTTGTACTGGGTGTCACAGAAGTAATAGGACAAACATAAAGGGGAGGTAGGAGATATCACAAAGATTCAGAATTGCATAGCAACCCGGCGCCCTAGCTTATTTCCGGCGCACGGATGATCTAACATTCTCGAAAATACCGTGAATGTCCTGAACTTCCCCCAAGAGCTTCCACTATGCGTACAACAAGGTCCTCAGCACTTTCTAGCATTGTACCGGAATTTTTGGAGTACTAAGAATAATAAAAATGTTTTCTGTCTCTGTTTGTCTCCTCAGTTTGTGTTTTGTGTCATCACTACCGCATCAGGAAAACATTTCCGCCCATGGGCTGCTGTGCAAATCTTAATCCATATCATGTCCCCTACCTCCCCTTAAAGTTTGTCTCATTACTTCTGGGACACCCTGTATAGCTGTTATTGCTTGTTTACAGGGAAATACAAACATTTTCCGTTGCATTATGGTCCTCGGGGAAATATCATTTCAAGAGCGTTTCAGTGATGTTATATAACATCAACATGGTGACTGAAATGTGACATTGAGGTTTGGATTACAGCAAGCTTTCAATAAAGTTTGAAGTAAACACTCTTTACAGGAATAGGAATGTATCATATTTGCTTGAAATACATTTTCATCTGCAGTATGCATTTTTAAACTTAATTTTTATGCATTATGTGATGAATACAAATTTTATAGATCAAATGCAGAGTTACACAAAATAAATCATTGAACATGTCAGTTTATAGGTGTGAATTGCTAAAAAGTGTGTCATTTTTTAGCTGAACTATACAAAAAGATGCTTTTAGAATACGGATAAATTCATACAGCTGCGTTAAAGAAATCAAACATATTGGCTCTTATGGATGATGATGATTGATGTATGTTACACGATTTGCAGCTCAAGTAAATGTTAGTGTATGATATGCAGATAGATACAGGTTTACCACCAAAAATTCGTATGAATATTTGTGAAAGGGTTTACTAAAAAATGCACTTTCAATTGTTATGTTTTCATTTTTTCCCTGCTGAACCAAATTTTACTGGTTTGATGTACATGGCAACACAAAAATATATTGATACTTTGCCATCTGAAACATGTAAATCCCTTAAAAAAATCTTTTTAGTTGTTTCCTGTGTTTTCTTGCTACTTAAATTTTAGTTTCACAGTGTGAAAAAGGTAAAGCCCTATAGATCGTATATCAGGTTGCACAAAAGAATTTGCATATATTACCTGCTATGGGAAGAAATTTTTGATATTGAATTTTTAACTGCATTCTGGAATTTTTAAATTATTTATTTAGGCTCATTTCAATGTATGAAAGAAGAAAATTTCTTAGAGCTCTTCTTTTGTACTTGTTGAGCAAAGCAGTTGATGCTTTGCTCAACAAGTGCAAAACGTTTCGACACATTTATAAATTCACTTTTTAATGGAAAGATATAAAATATTAAAGCCTGATCATGGAAGCAATTTGAAATATAGCTGTATTTTCAATTTTTTGATCAAGAAATCACATATTGAATAAGAAGCGATTTTGATCACATGACAAAGACGTTTTTCTCCCTTCGTAGACTGTTTTTCTGCTTTTACGTGGAAATTCAGTTCAAAACTAATTATAATGGGGTTTTATCATAAAATTTGACTAAATACTTTAACTTTTTTATTTATTGTGACATTTATTATTATGGTCATTATCAGACCTCGAGTAATCGTAATCAATTATAATCGACTACATAAAACTGTGTAATCGCATCGTAATCGCAAATTTTAATTTCGAAATAATCGCGATATAAAAATAATCAAAAGATTTCACTTTGATTACAATTATAATCTAATCATAATCGCAATGTAATCTGTATCAAAAAGCTATATAATCGTAATCGAGCACAAATATATGATTACATTTCTTTCCCTTCTTCCTTTCGCGCAATCCATAAAATACTTGGTCGGTGAGTTAAACTTGCACCAAGGAATGAGTAGTCCACATTTGTAGTTCATTAAATCACCCCTAAAGTTAAAAGTGAGAAGAGGTCATAGGTCATAAGGGAGCAGTTCGGGTGAAACAGAATGCATACTTTACACTGTATATAGTCAGCGCTATAGAGGGCTGCTCCTGGTATATAGTAGTAATAAGACATAGAAATAGTCTGACTGCGTTAAAAGGTATGGGAATTGGGGGAAAAAACTCTTTATGTAATTCAAGGGATCTTGTTTCGCGGGTTATTGAGTGGGAGTAGGAGTGGTAAGGGATAAAAAAGAAAAATACTAGATTTATGATTTTATTATGGGCACTTAGCGATTGAACAGACATCACCCTCTTTCAAATGTGGGAATCAGAGAATAATGAAAATGGGGGAAAAAATAAAGATACTTAAATTGCATGTGACAATTTATCTAACAGCTCATTCACATGTTGGATTTCTTAGTGGTTATATCTAAGTGGTTGTTTCCAAGGATCTAGAGAAAGAGATGGTTAAGAAAAACAACAAAAAAAATTGAAGATTATTTCACGGAATCTGCAACAGATTTGGATGAAAAAGGCGTGAAATTTTTAAAATACAAATGCAAATTGTGCTCGTCAGATGTCAGGGTCTCCATAAAAACCAAGTCCAATTTGAACAAATGCAGGTGATTTTTTAATAGATATATACATATTCTATAGATTTATTTTAGAAATATTGCATAGTTATATCTTGTCTTTTTCTTTTAAATTGTTGTGAAAGGAATTTTTTATATTAAATTAACTATATAGTGTTTTTAATCATAAGTATAAAGTCTGTTAATTCAAAATTTGTATTTTAATATATCTGGATAAGTTAAACATATAGATAAGTTGTCTTACAAAAACTCTAGTAATAAAAGATTGTTATACAGTCGTCCCCATTTAAACGAATATTCATGGTTCCAGAAAAAATATTCGGTTAAGCGGGGTATTTGATTAAACGGGGAACTTTTGCTACCTGGACTTCTGTTTTCTTATTTAACACTTCAAAAACTGTCGCTTATCAAAAAGGTTTAATGCTTTCCATTTAAAATTCATAGAAACGCCTTTTTCTAACAAAAACGTGATTAAACTTACAAAGCGCAAAAATAATCCACATTGGCCAACTTATTTCACCCATTTGCAGAAAAAGCAGGGGAGATCATCTGACCTGTCCATTACACACCTGCCGGCCGAAATCATTGCAGGAAGAACTGAAAATTTGCTTTCAGTGTAAATGAGCCGAAAATGAGAAAATGTGAAGAAAATTTTAAGATTAAAAGTGTTTTTCGTGCCTGATTCCAAACATAGGTTACCCAGATGGTATTCGAATAAGCGGGGAAAAATAACATAGATCCAATGGCGATATATTCGGTTACGGAGAGTTCTATTCGCATAAGTGGGTTATTCGATTATTCGTTACCTGATTAAATGGGGAGGACTGTATATATATATATGTTTATTCTATCAGAATTCCCCCCCCCCCCCTGAAAAAAAAGGTAAGACTGGTTTGTCAGTAAATATAGGGGTGTAAGTAGGATTTCTTTAAGAGTGAAGGACAACAATGGTAATGATACCTAGTTGTTGGTATATTCTTTTAGCATATGCACTGGCAAATTCAATGATGAGGGGAATTGAATTTTGAAATGTAGCCACCAAATTTTCTTTACCTCTGATTATTTTAAAAAGAAAAAAACTACAAAAAAATCTTTTTAAATGAGTTATAAATAAATAATAGGGGGGAAAAAAGGTAGTTAATTTTTTTTCCCAGATAGGTTTGTTTTTCCCCTTTCACCTCCCCCAATACACTCCTACCAAAAGACAGTATTTTATATTATTATTTGCCTGTTAACGTTCATGTGTCTCAATTTTGTTTTAAATATGTGGTTCAAGGGGGCAGAGGCATGTAAATGAAAGAAAAAAGAATGAATTGTTTTAATTCTCTCATTTTGAAACTTTTGGTACAAGCTTATTTTATTTAATTTTTCTTTATTTTTATTTTATTTATTTATTTTTTTTTTTTTTTTGCTTTTATCTCTAAATGTCTTGCAACGAATGTTCTGAGGAAAATAACCTTAGTTAAACTCATGTCATGTTAATCTTGCTCTAAATAAAAAAAGGTTGTGAAACACAGGTTCCCTCCCCCCCCCCCAAATTTTAGAGTGTGTGTAAGGGAAAGGGGGGCTCATTCTACGTACACTGGTATTTGTGAATTTCAAATCAGAATTTCACATGTTACATATACCTATTCTATCAATCAAACATCCTTAGAAATGCTCTTAATTTCAAAATAAATTTATAATAATTAAATCAGTTCAAAAATATTAAAAAAGGAAAACATATATTATTTATATAGAAAAGAATAGCTCATTTAATATAAATGATTTATTTTTTCTTTAAAAATAAATAAATAAAAGGAAACGCATATTTTTTATATTTGTAATTAGGAGTTTGTAACAGGTAGACTACGGAATTAGTGTAATCAAACTGTAATCATAATCGACTAGTTCAGTAATCGTAATACAACAAAAAAAAATATTAATCGTAATCCAAACGTAATCGTAATAGAAATTTAAAAAATGGATTATCGATTATGTAACCATAATCAAACTTGCATAAATAGAGACATAATCGTAATCTGTTTTTTGAAATTGAAAATAATCTTAATCTTAATCCGATTACAGTCCTCTGTAATCGACTCGAAGTCTGGTCATAATTATGCTGCTGGTTTATGCATACACGTGTATACACACACACGTATGTGTATTTCGTTGAATAAGATTTATCATCCGACTAAATTTCATCTACAAGACTTTAATTAATACAATATTTTAGATCTCATACAGCTTTTTTTTTGCGCCTATAGAAGTTTCCAGCATAATAAAAATTCTCTTAATTTTTATTAGACATTAGGGTGCCTCAAAGTTTCACACTTGTGTCCTCACACAGTCTCTGTCTTATATCACTGTTGTAAAAAAATTTATATATATATATATATTTTACTATTAGATTTTTTTTTAACCTCTTCTAATACCCCTTACTAAAATAAAATTGTGTTTGGGCCCTTAAAAAAAAAAAAAAAAAAAAAAAAAAAAAAAAAAAAAAAAAAAATACCACACAATTATACTTTCTAAGATAAAAATTTGTTTAAAACAGAAATTTGAGCAGTCTCATGAGATTCCGTTTTAACAGGTTTTATTACATAAGATATTGTTTGTACCCAACAAGTCCTGGTTAAAAAATCTGGACACCCCCCCCCCCCCCCCCCCCGGTAAAAAGGCTGGTTACACCTATGAAATGCTAGAATTTTTTTTGCGTGAAATAATACTTTTTTTTAGAACAGTCCTGAGATTTTAATTAAAAAAAAAAAAAAAAAAATCTGAATAAAAAATAAAACTTTTTTCTAAACTTTAAGACTATTTCTTATGTTTGTACAACCAGGAAACTTGGATAGGATATCATATGTTTTGACTAATGTCCGTTTAATGAAAAAAGAAAAAAACTAACCTCTCCCTTTAAAATAAACCTTAGAACAGACATTAATGAATATTATATCACTCGTTGTCAGCAACTGCATGCGAAAACAAGACGTTTCATCACCTGTCATCGAAACACAGAAATGATTCTCCTTTTTCAAAAATCGTCTAGGATGAAATAAATGACTTTATCTATCATGATAGTATCATAATAATCAAAACCAAAGATTTGATTTTTCACATCACGGTTGAAGCTGAGAGAATTTTGATGAGTTATCATAGTTAAGACAGAGAAATCATGACATGTATTATGCTAATCAAAACTGAAGATTAATTTTTTTTACTACAGTTGAAGCTGGAGACTTTGAAAAGTAGGATTCATCATGGTTTAGGCTGAGAGAAATCACAACATGTATAATGATATTTGAAACCGAAGATTCAATTTCTCATATCACAGTTGAAACTGGAAGAATTTTGAGGAATCATGGTTTAGGACTGTAGAAATCATTCCATTGGTATCCTAATAATCAAAATCATATTTAATATCACAGTTTAGAATGGTAAAATCTTGAATACTGCAAGTTAATGTGCTGTTTAAAGTTGTGGTTTAATGAAAAAGTATGGTAATCTCAGTTTGCATCAAGATTGTGATATTCATGCTATATTACTGTATAGGATTTTTTAATACTCTCATCACGATTTATATTTTATGTTTATTTTATCACCAAGTCCTAGTGGACAGTTAACAAACAGAACTGGCAAATGACAACCATTTTTGGCAATCTCTTTTTCTAGTCGGATAATATGCAATTATCCATTTTTTGTTCAGTAACAACTTTACAACATTTCTCATATTTTAATTTTTAATCTAGCTGAGAGGTGTGTTTTATTTACCTGTTATGGATGGAGAGATATTAAATAGTGTAATCTTTGTTATACCATTTGATCCTGTTGTTCAAATTCATAACACTTTTGGGTACTTAATGTCAGCCGGGCACCACTTCAGATAAATTATTAAATATCGTTTCTGCAGGAATTATTCTTATTGTATTAATTTCTGTTGAAATATAAAATTTTCATTCATTTCATTAAAAAACAGGATTTGCACAATTTAAACCAATTGGTTTTAACCATGGTTTAAACCAACTGGTTATTTTCTCAATAAAACTTTTTTTTTTAAGAAGAAATCTAATGACATTTTCTATTTTTTTTTTCCTAATAATTCACATGCTTCAGGATTATTGGATATTTCATTATTGGATATAAATAATTTCTACTTTTAAGTATAGAATTAAAATCAGTATGCATTGGTGAACGAATCTAGGAAAAAAAGTTATCGGAAAAAAAGTGACATAAACTACAAAAGCGAAAAAAAAGTGACATGGAAAAAAAGTGACAAGGAAAAAAGTTACTGGAAAAAAAGTGACAAAGAATTGATTTTGGGAATTTATTATTGATTTTGGGGATTCATTGCTTAAGTATGAAAGGGGATCGGGGAGGGGGCTCATTGTTTAGGTAAATGGGTTTTTCATGCTGAATTAACTGTTTTGGTTCAATTTTTGGATATATGTTCATACTGAAAAGACGCTTGCCTGATTAGTTTTGGGAAGGTATGATTACTCCCCCCCCCCCCCCCATCCGTCCTCAATTAGATGAATGGGTTTTTATGCAGAGTTGTCCAACGTGTGTCAAATTTGCATATAGATTCTGTTTGATAAGGCTTATATATAGTATATAATACCTGAAGAGATTTAGGAGTTCTAATGGTTAAGTATAGAGAGGGAATGGGGGATAACTTTTCTAAAATTAAATTAATAACTTTTTACGCATAATTATCTGATTTGCTTAGAATTTTGGACATAGGTTCATTATGATAAGACGTATCTCTGATTAGTTATGGGGTTCTTCTGCTTATTATAAAGGGGGGCGAGCAATTATATCCCCCTTAAACTAGAAAAATAGGTTTTTATGCAGAATTATCCCATGTATTTCAAATTTTAAATATATTTTCTTTCTGATAATGTGGATCTTTGAATAGTTTTAAGGATTTAATATCTAAGTATAGAAGGGGAATAGAATATAACCCACCTTAAATTAAATTACTTTTTACGCAGAATTATCAGATTTGCTTCAAATTTTGGATTATAGAACCATTATGATAAGGTGTATCCCTGATTACATATGAGGTTATTTTGCCAATTAAAAATTGGGCCGGGTGATTATTCCCCCCCCCACCCCCCTCCTTAAATTAGATAAATTGTTTTTTAAGCTCACTTATCCGATATATTTCATATTTTGGATATATGTTCTTTCTCATAAAGTGAATCCCGGAATAATTTTAATGTTTAATGGCTAAGTAAACACTAGGGGAACGGATGATACCCCCCCTTAAATTAATAATTGGCTTTTTATGCAGAATTATCTGATTTAATTCAAATTTTGATTGGGCGTTCATTATGATAAGGCGAAGTCCTGATTAATTGTGGGTTATTCCCCGTTCATCGCTCTATACTTAGCCATTAAACCCTTAAAACTATTCAGGGATTCACTTTATCAGGAAGAACCTACATCCAAAATTTGAAATACGTTGAATAGTTGTGAAAGAAAAAAAACAATTTATTTTATTTAAAGAGAGGAGGATTAATCGCCCGCTTCCCCTATTTAATTATCAAAAGAACCCCATAATTAATCGGAGATTCGCCTTCTTATAATGAATATACATCCAAAATTTGAAGCAAATCGGATGATTCTGCATAAAAAGCCATTTATTTAATTTAAGGGGGTTTATCCCCCCGTTCCCCCTCTATACATAGCCATTAAACCCATAAAACTATTCAGGAATTCACTTTATGAGAAAGATCCTATATCCAAAATTTGAAATACATTGGATAAGTGTGCATAATTTTTTAAAATCTAATTTAAGGTGGGTATAATAATCACCCACCCTCCTTTTTAATTACCAATAGAACTCCATAACTAATCAGAAATACGTCTTATCATAATGAACCCATATCCAAAATTCGAAGCAAATCGGATAATTCTGCATAAAAAGCCATTTATTTAATTTAAGAGGGGTTTCCTCCATCTCCCCTTTATACTTAGCCATTAAATCCTTAAAACTATTCCGGAATTCACCTTACCAGAAAGAACCTATATTTAAAATTGAAATACATAGGATAATTCTGCATAAAAACATATTTATCTAGTTTGAGGGGGAGAACTGCTCGTTCCCCCCCTTTATAATAAGCAGAAGAACCCATAACTAATCTAAGATACGTCTTATCATAATGAACTTATGTCCAAAATTTTAAGCAAATCGGATAATTATGCATAAAAAGCCATTAATTTAATTTAAGAAAAGTTATCCCCCGTTCCCCCTCTATAATTAACCCTTAAACTCCTAGAATCTCTTCAGGCATTTTATACTATACATAAGTCTTATCGAAAAGATCCTGTATGCAAATTTGACACACGTTGGATAATTCTGTGTAAAAACCCATTCATCTAATTGAGGACGGATTGGGGGGGGGGGGGGGTAATCGTCCCTTCCCAAAACTAATCAGGCAAGCGTTTTTTCAGGATGAACGTATATCCAAAAACTGAACCAAAACAGTTAATTCAGTATGAAAAACCCAACCCAACTCAATATTTCCCTTCCCACATATGGGAGCACATAGAATTCAAATTCTTTTAAACATTTCAGGGTTTTTTTTTTTTTTTTCCTTATACTTTTTAAATATAAATTAGTCATCTAATAAACTTCATTTCTTAAAATTAAAAAAAAAAAAAAAAAAAAACTTTAAATATAATATTTTTTAATTTTTTCTGCTCTATTATTTTATTGTAACAATAAATAAATAAATGATTGATCATATAGTTTTATTCCCTCTCCCTCAATAAAAAAAAAAAAAAAAAAAAAAAAAAAAAAAAATTATTGAATTCTATAAACTTGACTTTATATTTTCCTGAAAATTACATTTCCTTGTTATGCATATTTAATTTCTTTTTGTCTGTATTAAAACATAAAATTAAAGTTTCTTACCATATCTACAAAAGCAATAGTCAGAAAATTTTTACAGATCAAATACAGGTTAAAAATTTCCTCTTTAATGTAAATGTATCATTTTATTTGTGCTCATTTGATAGCATTTCTAAACAAATGAATTTACCTTGACTATTTTTTAAATTAAATTTCAGCTTCAAAAATCATTCTTTTGTTTTGATGATTACAAACAATCAAAACAGCAATTTGGAATAAAAATAATAACTATAATATTAGTCACTAAAATTTAATTTTAGTCCCAATATTTAATATTGTGCTTTTGGTACATCAAACAAATAAGTTTAAATATGATGTATTTCCGAACTGCTAAACTTTTCAGCAATTTGGAATAAAAATAATAACTATAAGTATTAAAATTAATTTTTGTCTCAACCATTTGTAAATTTAAATACTTTTTTTTTAAATAAAAAAAACTGTATAGATAATATGAAATAAAATAAATATAATAAGTAAGAAAAAAAATTATGCATAAAAAAGGGAGTTAAAAGCTTAGTTAATATTTTCTAAATAAGTATTTCAAAAAGACAGCATTATCCGATTACAAAATAACTATAACTAATAATGTATTGTCCGTAATGTAGTGTGTTATAGTTTGCGAAAATATAATATCAGATACACGATTTCTATTAATTAAAATGATTAACTCTATAAAATTTTAATATCTAAAAATTAAGCTTCAAAATTTAATAAATAATTATCCTCTAAAGAATCTATATAAAACAAAACACTTAAAAAATGTATATTTCAGTTTGTTCAATACGATGTGTACGAAAAAATAATGATAAAAGTGCAAGTGGTGCAGAATATTATTTGTTTTTAAGTTTGTGACATTTTACACTTCATACGACTTGTTTGTTTGTGGATGTGAATGCAAGAAAATCGAATACGTTCCACATTCTCAGCGATTTCACGTAGAACGAAAGGGTTGCTTTTTTCAAAATGCGGAACCAAGTGCAGGGGTGCCATAGACTTATCGAAGAGTAATGCAATTTCGCCAAAATTTGGCGAAAAGTTCCGCAGTTCGGAAATACGCGTTGCCGTGTTTCTGCCACGGGGGAGCCAAATAGCAAAAATTTTTAAAGATTTCAGGGTATGTTGGAAGGTGTTCATAATCTATACTTTATGCATGATTTTCTTACTTGATAACAATTAAAATGCATTTATTTAATGCATAAAAAAGCAAATGGCTTTGTATTTCATTGGTCGCACTTCTGCTATATAGACGTTAACAGACACAACTGTACTTATACCCCTTGGCCTCTAAACGTTTCACTGTTTTGGGAAAGAGGTTAAGTAACTGACCCCTATAACTCAGTACATGATGAAAAAAACACTCTTAACTCTTTACCTGCAAATAAATAGACATATTTCCAGATAGCCTGTGCACTTAACTCAATTTTTTCAATTTTGTCACTTATACCCCTTGGCTTCTGGGCTCCTCATATGTAACTGATATTGGTGCTACTTTGATATACCCCCCAAAAATTACACGCCAAATCTGGCATTCCCTACGCACTTTTCCTACGGACCTTTTAGGTTTGCTGTTACTCAGCTTCATTCCTTCATTTGTATTTTTTATGTATTCATTGTATTTTTTAGGTATTCCTTTTTTGTATTTAACTTAATTTTAATTAATGTATTTAACTTAATTTTAATTAATTTTATTTTTTGTATTTAACTTAACTTAATGGGTATTTTGCTTGGCGAGAAAAAAAAGTCGCCAAATTTACAATTTGGGGGGGGTATATCAAAGTAGTTCCCTGATATTCAATAACGAAGTTTTTGCCAAACTGGCATCAGAAAAAAAAATCGTGCCAATGTGGTGCATATATGACATCGGAGCCATAATGGCTATCTAAAATAAATGATAGCTCTAAAAGTGTTAGATTTACTGTTGTTAATAACATTTATGTTGCAAATTCTTGTTATAATTGCATAAACAAAGTGGAAGTAACACAGGGGACACAAGAATTTTCCTTGTAAAAGGAAAAAGATAGCTAAAAATAAAAATTATTCTTCAAGTATGCAAACATAATATTAAGACCATAGAAGCCTAGAAAATATCATCAGATATTGCTTTTAAAATATATATGGTGAAAAAAATAAGATTTAAAATTAAAAAATTGTTGTTGAGACATGGCTTTTTATAGAACATAATTTTAACTAAAGCTATTTATAAAAAAAATAAATGCAATTTATCCAAAATTTCAGAATTGCATTAAAGAAAAATATTTCTGAACTAATTTTTCAAATACTTGATTTCAATTTTCGAACAAAATTATGGGAAATATAAACTTACAAAATTTGCAAGCTTGGGAAATATAAACTTACAAAATTTGGAAGCTTATGCAAAATTTGCAAAATAACTTACGTTGGGTACATTATTCGAATCCGTCAGGGATTCTGACGCATTTTCTTTATCTATAAAGGGATTAGTTTTCATTATTTCAGGCAAAAAGCGTGCCCTCTTCATATCTACTCTTAAACTCGGTGCTGCCGATCTCCTCATTTTCGTAAACAGTTTTTTATTTTTTATTTAATGCATAAAGATGTAAAATTAAACACATATAATTATATTTTGTAGTTACAATTTACCGCAGAACATTAAATTTCCATGAAAATATTTCATCCATAACCAAAACAACCGAACAAAACAAAACTTAAATTAACCGGCAAATAACAGTTTGATATTGTTGCCAAACAGAAATGAAACAGTTTTTTTTAAATTTTTAAACTTATGTGATGGCATTATAATCTCTTTTCTTCTCTTTTCTTGAGGGCACTATTTATATATAATCACCATCTAATTTTTTACCATTTTCAGCTAAACTTGGAATTTTAGAAATAGGTTATCCGGGTAAGGGGTAAACAAGTAAACTAGCTACACTATATTTGGCAACAGTACTTTCGTACACCGTACCACAACAACAAAAGCAGCCGATCGTTGCATCTGTTTTTATTAGTTCAACTGTTCACTTGCCAAGTATGCTTAGGCGGACGTGTTCGGATTATATAGATATTATTATTTGCTTTACCTTTTAATCCGAAGAATGAAATACTTCAGTCACGATCGTCTTAATCATAATTTCTGTAATATTTTTGCAGTAAGCATTGAAGTCAGCCCATGGCAGATGTGGCATTCATCATAATTAATATACATTAACTAATTAGTATATCAGAACTTAAAAGTGGACCGTTTTATTGTAATAAAGTTTTCTTTGTATTTCAAGTAAGATTGATATTACATATTTAAAAATTTTAATTGCTTATTTTACTGTTATTTCAATTTATATGATACGTAATGTTCATTATGTATTAGTCTGTGAAAATATAAACATAATGTTTCCCGATATTTAAAAAATTTAAATGATGGTGTCAAAACATTTCGTTTAGTTTGTGACAAATTTTTTCCTAAGCCTAACAAAATATACATGCAATAAAATTACAAACTTTTCATAAAATATTTCTGATTTTATTCATAAGTTATGATAGAATTACAAATCTACAATCAAATTGATTTACTATCAAATAAACCTAAAAATAAAAGAAAAAATTGCTAGTTTCTTAAGCTAAAAGTAACTTAATAATAAGCCACATTTATTCACTTCATGCAATCCTTGTTCCTGTTGATGATAATACACCAAAAATATTTTCAACGCAGTTGAAAAAAAAATGCATGCTTAATAAGTTCCTTTAGTAAATAACTTGCTTTACTACAGTAAGAATTAAATTTAATGACTTTTGAATATTTTTATAAAATTTGTAGTGCATTTTGTTTGTCCCAGCAGCAGAATTTTTTTCTGCAGCCTGCAACACAGTTAAAAACTTAAAAAACAGTCTGCAGTCCAATCACTCGCATTACATTATATGCATTCAAATCTCCCAAGTATTTGTGATAGACATAAAAGAGACGTATACTTTTAAAAAGAAATTGCCTTTGATCTCGGAATTTTTAACACCATACATTGTCCGAAAGAGTGGGAGGGGGCTCCCCTTTGACAAAACTTGCAGGTTTTTCACGATCTTTTGATGGGATGTCGTATTCACAATTTTTTTTAAACAAGATTTGATGTTTTTTACACTTTTTGACGAAGATTGCTGTTTTTTTGCGATCCATTGAATAAATTTGCCATTTTTTCACGATCTTTTGACAGGAACTGCCGTTTTGACAGGATCTCTTGAAGAAATTTACCTTTTTTTTGCGACCTTTTGAAGAAATTTGCTGTTTTTTCATGATTTTTTTGAAGAAATGTGCAGTTTTTTCTTGTTTTTTAAAAGTGAAAACTGCCTTTTTTTTTTCACGATCTTTTGAAGAAATTTGCTGTTTTTTGTGATTTTTTTCATAAAATTTTCCGTTTTTTCACAATATTTTGAAAAAATTTGCCATTTTCAATGATTTTTTGAAGCAATTTGCCGTTTCTGTTATTTTCTGACAAAAGTTGCAATTTTTTCGATGAAAGTTGCCATTTTTTTCACGATTTTCTTACAAAAGTTGCCTTTTTTTTGCGATCTGTGGACGAAATTTGGGTGTTTTTCGCGATCTGTGGACAAAATTCGCGTGTTTTCGCGATCTATCACGCAATTGATTTCTTTTCGAAGACTTTGTAGAAATTCGCAATACATTTTATATCAGAATTTTTGGATTTAGGACCAAATATTTTAAATTCTTGCTAAATTTGTAAGAGTTGAAAAATAGCTGCAGACCTTCTCAAGAGTCTGCGACGTGCGTCGCAGCGTTGATTCTGCTCCCGGGTTGTTTGTTAAGCAAAGAAAAGGGCGAAAAAAAAAATCAGATAGCATATTTAAATTATATTAATTAAAAATTACATTATGTGCATAGAATTGAACCAAATTTCTTGTGTATGTTTATGATTATGGCCAGCAGGTTATCCTTCGACTTGGAAATGTTCTGCCAGATGGGGATGCTATAATAGCGATTTTCATGCCTTTTTTTAATTCTACCATTGAAAAGTACATGCTTTAACAGTGGTTATTGCATAATTTTCTTGATTTTTCATACTTCTGTTGGCCATTGTCAGCTCGTATAGTGATGGAAACTCTCATCGTGCTAAGCAATAAACTATTCGCAAACAGCTGATGTACAACAGAATAATGGACAAACTTACAAAGTGTTGGGACACAAAAGGGTGCTTTATTTTTGGAATGATCTGTGCTCCTTTTAAATAACAGAGGCAAGTGACCTTCACAAGCTCCCTCCCCCCCCTTAGTTTTGCCAATTGAGGTAAAAATTATGTAGTAGTTCTTCCACATGTTTCGCCACGGTTTCACCTTGTCAAGGTTAGTCACCTCCGTTATTTAAATGGAGTATAATAAGTAGTGTTCACTCTATAAATAAAAAGGGCATGGTGCTATTCACTACAAAAGGCACTACTGCAGCAGAAAAGGGCACTTTTGCGAGAAAAAAATTGTTATTGCCTTTAGAAGGGGAAAAAAGAAAGCAATGAAACACATCATTTTTAAATATGATAAATCAAGTAACATTAATTTCGAATGATTTTATGATATAAAAATTAAAAATACAATTAAATTAAAACATGATTCAATAGTTTTATGTTTTTTTTCTTAAAGAAATGAAAAAAATCTATCATTTTTGGGCACACAAATTTAGAAACACTACGGAATAAAAAAAAATATTTATTAAAAATCTCTGGGTAAAACCAGTGGTGCATTTTACTACTTTTAAAAAGGGCAGGGTGCATTTTGTAAATTTGAAAAAGGGCAGGGTGCTGCACCCTTCAAAAATGGCCTAGAATGAACACTAATAATAAGATACTACTTGATTATCCCATTGACCAATTTCACCAAACTATATAAATTTAAGAATGATGTCATTTTAAAAATTTAAGATAAAAAAATGAATGAATTTAAGCCCCAAAGCAAAATATGCTTAAAATTGTGACATACATCACAGAACAATGAACTTCTCTACAGAACATTTCAAGTAATTAGTTAAAAAAATCATCATTCAATCAAAGGAAAAATCGAGAAATTCACAGGAGTTCCAAAAAATTAAGGCAGTCAGTCCCCCCCCCCCCCCCAAAAAAAATGGTTACAAGAATATATTGCAAATTTTGACAAATGGTCACTAAAAAAAATCAATTTCATCAATCGTGTGAAAAAAATCGAATATTTCATTAAAGAATCTTGGGAAAAAGAATGCAAATTTCCTCGAAAGATCACAAAAAAAATGGCAAATTTGAAATTTCCTCAAAAGATCGAAAAAAACAGCAAATTTTCTCAAAAGATCGTGAAAAGTGATAAATTCTGTTAAGAAATTGTGATAAAATGGTAAATTTCGCAAAAAAACAAAAAATTTCAACATATAATCGCTGAAAATAATCAATTTCATCAATCGTGCGAAAAAAAATCGGCATTTCATTAGAGAATCATGAGGGGGGGGGGGGGATGCAAATTTTCTCAAAAATCACGAAAAAATGTCAAATTTCCTCAAAAGATCGCAAAAAAACAGCAAATTTCCTCAAAAGATCATGATAAATTCTGTTAAAAAATCATGATAAAATGGCAAATTTCACAAACAAATGAAAAATTTCATCAAAAGATTGTGAAAAACAGCAAATTTTATCAAAATATAGTGAAAAAAACCTTACATTTTATCAAAAAATCACGTAATAACTGAATAGTTTGTCAAAAAACATGTAAAAACTGTAAATTTCGTCAAAGAGGTTGGAAAAAAAAATAGTTCTGGGAATAGATTTTATCCCGCTCTGTTGTAATCTTTCAAAAACTTTGGTGTTAATTTCAGAATTCTTAACTCAGAATTAGGGATGCACCGAATATTCGGTATCTATTCGGTATTCGGCCATGTTACCGAATATTCGGTTGAGCCGAATATGAAATTATTCGGCCTGCCGAATATTCGGTATGGCCGAATATCAAAGTATTCGGCCATTCAATACTTAATAAAAACTTTTACAAACTTTTCACTATTTCTACTTTTAACTGTCAATTTTTTAATTTATATTTAAAATAATTAGAAACAAAATCATTTTTAAATAAAATAGAATGTTTTTACATTATTTACTTGCTGTTTGCAAAGTATAACTTAAGAAAATTAAACATGAGAAGGATTAAAATGGTGATTTATTTGGATTCTCCTTAGGAATAAATTATGTGCAGATACAAGTTTCTAAATTTTGTTTAGTAAATAATCTGTTTCTTGCTTTCCCCCAAATAAAAGTCCTTTAAAAGAAAAAACAACAACTTTTGAGATTAGTAATAGCTATCAAGGCAGACAATTTTTGTTCATGAAACCATAATCATAATAAACTTATTGAGTCATAAGTACATTGTATTTCATCTCACTCTAGGTCAAAACTTGTGTGTTCGTTTATTATATTAACAATAAATAAGATAACATATTTTCAACTCACATGCTTTGATTTCTGTAAAATATGATATGATGGGAAGGGTGGAAAATACCACCATTCATAAGAAAAGAACTATGAGCCAAACATGCCTTTATTCAAAATTAAGTTGAAAGTATTTGTTCTTTATATTGAAAAAAATTTGCCTTGAGTTATTTAAAAAGGACAATTATCAGACTGTAAAATTTTTCTTCGGCCATTTTTGCATTATTTGATTTTTGTTTGTTTTGATTCATAGAAAATTTTATTAATTAAAGTTCATAATTGTGCTTTTTAAATAAGTCAAGGCAGATTTTTTTTCAATACTAAATGTTCTTATAAAAAGCTCTTGTTTATCAAAATGTAAGTTTCTTTTATTAAATATTATGTAAAACTATTTTAAAAAGTAACATTTTAATACCTTTAAATTTTAAAATATAAAAAGAATTTGGAAAGCCGAATATTCGGTATTCGGCCGAATAGTTAACTATTCGGCCCAACAATTACTATTCGGCTAGCCCAATATTTGGTATTCGGTTCACCTGTCGGCCGAATATTCGGTATTCGGCCAAAATCACTATTCGGTGCATCCCTACTCAGAATCATCTCTGGAAAGTCATTACTCAATAACCGGAGGAAAAAAATCTCAAAATTCTTTATTCATTCATTAAAAAAGTTTGCGAAAATCATCAATTGGACATGAGAGAAACGCCTACAATTCCTGCAAATCATTTTTGATTAGCTAAATTTCGTTGCAGAACATTGTAAAGTGTTCTGTTTTGGGGAAGTTAAAAAATCTCTAAAGTGTAGAGTTACTTTAATAATGATTTTTACTTATGAGATAGCGACATACCAAATGTAAAATTTGTTTTATTTAGATAATTTTGGACTGAAGAATACTGATAATTTATGTATTTAAAAGCAGAATTATTAAATTAAATCATAAGGAAACAGTTATTTTTCAGATATTGTGAATAAAATGTAAGCCTTTTAGGGAAGAGTTCCACATCCTGTTCTGGTTGGCACGATTGGCAAAGGAATCCAAAGTGGTGTGAAAAAAAACATTTAACATCATGTTCAATTTTTCAAGATGGCAAAAAATCATGGCCTTTTAAATACAGTCGAGTCTCTATATATCGAAACTCCATACTTCGAATTTCTCTATAAACGAATTTTTCGTAGGAACGGTCCCCTTTTCGCATGATTACATTAAAAACAGTCTCTATATAGCGAAATATCTATCTCCATATAACGAATTTTTTCAAAAATTGGTCTTAATTTATTCAGTTTTAAAAAAGCTTCGAAATCATATGGAACCAGTTTTCCATCATTTTTTTTTTATTTATCGTTCAGTGCTGAGTCTTTTTTTTAATATTACTTCTCTTCTTGTTCTTTAAATCCAACGAGTTCATCGTTCATCCCACCTCCCACATGTTTTTCAACATCCTTCTCAAAGCAGAGTGGATTGTACACATATAAGAGAGGAATCAATGAGAGGCACATAAGAGAGGCCTTCAAATGGAAGAAAATGTTAACTACATTTTCTGTATAATGTAGTTCACATGATACTTCATGTTAACATGACATACATTCTTCAATAAAATGTTAACTACATTTTTTCATTCCTTGCTAAAACTTGAGCTTTTTTGAGATCGTAACTATTTTAAAATCAAAACAACAAAAAATTACAGATTTCTTCGTCTGAAATTAATGCAAGTCTTCCTCATTTAATTTTCATTAAGCTTTCAAATAAATGTCTGTTCTCTTTTTTGAAACTGCTTAAATAATTAAGAAATAAAATGTCAGGTTAATATTTACTTTTAAACATTTCAAATTATTAATTAAAAAGATCAAAATTAATATTTGTTCAAAATTTACACATTAAATACGATTTTTAACATCATTCTCTATACATCGAATTTCTCTATATAACGAATTTGTAACTGGAACGATGGATTTCGTTATATAGAGACTCGACTGTATTTATAAGCATATACAGTGGACTCTCTCTATTCTGAACTCTCATGGGACCAGCTAAAAATGTTCAGATTATTCAGGTGTTCATTATAGAGGAAGATTTGAATGGAAATGCTTTACTACTATTTGTATGTAGGATGACCAAGCCAATAGTTAATCAAATAAGGTCAGTGCTATGGAGTTTTTGATATAGTTCCTCCCTTTTAAGTTTTAGAAGTAAAATAACATGATTGCTATAACCCTTAATGAGTATCCTATCATGAGCAAAAACTACATCTGCTGAATTTAAATAACAAAATTATAAGCAAATAGTTTCTTTAGTTGTCTTTTTCCCAGTAGTTGATCAATCGAAGAAATCAGTCCAATTTCAAAATTAATCTTTAAAATATCATGCTTTAAGCTGTGGTTAACAATAATTCATATAAAACTATTTGAAAAAAGCAAGATATAAATGGATAATTTTAACTTTTTGTAGTTGTCTCCAACTAATCAAAAATTGAATGTTTACATTTTCTAATAACAAAAATCATAGAATGACTTCTCTTACAGCAAGCAGCTGACAACAAAGTGGCAACAAGCATTCCAAACTTTTAACTGAAGATTTTGTCTGAACTATTCAAACAAATTGCAACTTGAAGTACATGCTTAAAATCTAGCTGTGATTTTGTCTCTTGTCTGTTTATATAAAATCTGAAAGTTCAATTCCGGCTTGAGCTTAACAAAATTAATTTACAATCAGGTCCGACTGACTACAAAAGTTTCCGATATTTCTAATCCAACATTATGCAATAATTAATATTCTTTAACACTTAAAATGCACAGAAATTTTAATAAATTTATATAAAAGGTATTTGGCACCAGGGGTGCAGAGCATGTCCGATCTGGCGATCTAGGATCAGGGGAAATTTTAACCACCTGAAGAAATTTTGCAGGAACATATGCAATTGATTTAGATTTTAACTTAGCAAAATAACTACAAATTTCAACAAAAGAATATGACAAAACCTCGAATTTCCTCAAAAAATCACAAAATAATAGCAAATCTTGTCAAAAGATCGCAAAATAATCGCAAGTTTCATCAATTAATTGTGAAAATAAAATAAATTTTGCAAAAAGATTGCACAATTCACTAAAAGATCGCAAAACCACCGCAAATTTTGTCAAAAATCAGTGGGCTAAACAGTGCAATTGTTTGTCAAAAGCTTGAAAAATAACCACAAATTTTGCAAAAAAGAACGCAAAACAATCGCAAATTTCTTCAAAATCACAGTAATTTTTGTCAAATCATGGCGAAATAACAGAAATTTTTTTTTAAAGAATAAAAAAAAATTTACCTTTGATCCCACCCTTGTTTTTCCAATTTTACTGCTTTATAAAATTAAAGAGGACAATGGTTACTTAGTTACATGTTGTATTACTTAACTAAAAGTTATTAAAATGTCATGTTTTATTCCACATGATCATTTAAAATCATACATAAAAAAAAAACACTATTTCTCGCTATTGAAAATTGTATTATGAATTATGCATACTTCATAATATATTATATTTCATAATTTATTTCAGTCAGGGTTCAGTGATATATATCAATGGATATATATCATGATATATATCCGATATTTATTTTCAAAATATCAAGCTTTTTGATATTTTGGATATTTTCATATTTGATATTTATTTTCAAAATATCATGATTCTTGATATTTTCATATATTTAATTTTTTTTTTCAAAATATTTTTAGTCAGCAAAAGTCTAAATGAGCTCTTCAATTGTTATTAAAAATTAACCCATCTGTAAATAACTAAAATATTAAAAACATGCTTACAAAATATCCCTCACCTCCAAAAACTATTTTTAGATTGCACCTGCTAGAATTGAAAAAAGGGGTGATGATTGGCTAATCTGAATTGCTCAATAGTCAATCAGGCAGTGTAATGTGTAGGCATAGAATAGACATGTTTTAAGAACAAAATTTTACATATGTTGCAAGTCTTTGCTGTGCTGTCATTATTTTGTTCTTGTTGATATTATATTTAAATGATATAAAGCTTAAAAATTTTATTAAAGTTTTTATTGCAATCACTATGCCAAGAATAAAAGATCCTATATGGAATCATTTCACATGTAAAATTAAAGAAGGAAATAGTGGCAAATGGGCCATATGTAAGATGTGTGATAAAGAAATGCAAGGAATTCCAAAAAGGATGGAGAAGCATTATGAATTGTGTTCTTCTGCTCAGATTGATAATACAGGTAATTACACATTTTTCTGTTTTATATTTTAATATTTTCTTTAAAATATGGTTATTCAATCTTTAAGGCTGCCAGCAGTTACACATTTTAGAGTTAACTTTACATCTCTACATTAAAAATACGGATAAGATTTTATTACACATTACTCTCATTACCAATTTTAGATTATATTTTTGAATTCTTATATCACAATTTAAATGCTCTAAAAGTTAAGACTTTTTTTTTTTTTTAAATACATAAGATTTCTATTTAAGTTTTATTATGACTTAAAATGGTTTAGTATCATGAAATATTAAAAAAATATATACAGTAGACTCCCTCAAATCCGCACAGCTTGGGACCAGAGGTTTTGCGGATTTTAGAATTTTGCGGATTTCTGGTCATTGCTTTGTTTACATTTTTACTTTCTTCTATCTTCAATAGAAGAAAGTATTGTAATCGAAATTTTTTTCGACTTCCGGTTTTCGACTGATTTACACGTTTTAGGGGTCAGAGATTCCAAAAAACATGTTTTTACAAAATGTCTGTCTGTCCGTGTGTGTGTGTGTGTCTGTGTGTATGTCGCCATTCTACCATCAAAAAGTGTATGAAGTTATGGATAGAATTGAACCAAATTTTTTGTAAATGTTTTTGACTGTGACAAGCAGGTCCTCCTTCACTTTTGAAATATTTCGCCGGAAGGGGGCGCTGCAATCACGATTTTTGTGCCATTTTCAATATTGTACCGAGCAAAAGTATATGAAGTTATGCATCGAATTGAACGAGATTTTTTGTGTATGTGTATGACTATGGCTAGTTGGTCTCCCCTGAATTTGAAAATAATCCGGAAAGAAGAAGGCGCTGCAATCGTGAATTTTGTGCCATTTTCATTATTGTACCGATCAAAAGTATATGAAGTTATGCACCGAATTTAACCAACTTTTTTGTGTAAGTGTATGACTATGGCTAGTTGGTCCTCCCTGAATTTGAAAAAAATCCGTCGGAAGGGGGCGCTACAATCGCGTTTTTTGTGCCATTTTCAATATTGTACCGACCAAAAGTACATGAAGTTATGCATCGAATTGAATGAAATTTTTTGTGTAAGTGTATGTTTAGGGCTAGTTGGATCGCCCTGAATCTGAAAAAAATCCGCCGGAAGGAGGCGCTGCAATAGCGAATTTTATGCCATTTTCAATATTGCACCACATAAAAGTGTATGAAGTTAGTTCTAGAACTGAAGTAAATTTTTTGTATATAATTATTTCTTGGTAAGGCAAGTAGGTCCTCCCTGAATTTGAAAAAAAAAATCTGCCTATCATTCTATTGTCCATCGGCTCGTGCAGACGTAAATTCGTTTTTACTCCGATTAATTGATTGAAGCAGAAATTTAAGATGAAAATCAAAGTTGGTATGGTATTGAATTAAAATTATTAAAGCATTAAAATGAGTAATTATTTTTTTAAATATTAAAATGTACGTATGAGATAGAAGAAAGTTTTGGGATTGGCACATCCAACTAGTTTAAAAAGTAATTTGAATGTAATTAATAATGAAATCAAAAGTATAATGAATGCTTACTATATGCTAAAATACTAAAATAAGTAATAAACTAAAATAATAAAAATTTAGATAGTTTTTGAAATGATAAAAGTACTAAAAGCAAAGGTCAAATTAATGAGGAGTAATGTACAATTAAATATTCATTATAAAGATGAAACGTGTTTTTCCTAAATTATTCAATAAAAACTTGCCTCATAAATGTACATTACTAATTTACATCAAGATCATAAAATAATGAAGTTTTATTTCAGGTTTAGCCAGACTTAACAACTAAAAAAGCTTGATTAATACATAAATATATTTGGTAATATTGTGATTAGAAATGATATCAGCAATATATTTATTTTTTCAGAAATAAATTATTCTTTCTTTATGAAAAAACATGAATTCAATAACCTTAAAAAAAATTACAAATTAAAAAATATGTAGAATTGATAAAAATCTAAAAAAGTCAAATTTTGCACCTAC
Source organism: Maratus speculifer (assembly GCA_964019185.1). Taxonomy (NCBI): domain Eukaryota; kingdom Metazoa; phylum Arthropoda; class Arachnida; order Araneae; family Salticidae; genus Maratus; species Maratus speculifer. The sequence continues at coordinate 254,233,353 of OZ025298.1, forward strand.
ATCTGAATTGAATGTTTCATTGTTTACATCTGTAAAATATGTGCGGATTTTAGAGAGTTGCGGATTTTAGGAGTGTGGATTTAAGGGAGTCTACTCTATATCTAATTGATATTTTGACCAAACTTTTATCTTGTAATGTGATAATGTTGAATAAAAAATGCACACAATTCTTCAATTCAATTTTAAACTTCAAATGCTTTTTCATAAACAAGATAATATTAAAATAACTAAATATATTTTTATTTGTAAAATTTCTTTTTGTGCTTACAGGGCTCCCAAATGGTCCCCTTTTTCCCCCAAAAGTCCCCTTTTTAGAAAAAGGTCCCCTTTAGTCCCCTTTTTTATATTTTGGTCCCCCAAGTCCCCTTTTCTGTGTTTGAAAAAAATCGCCGCAAAAAAAAAAAAAAAAAAAAAAAAAAAAAAAACAACTTTGAAAATTATTAAAAGTTTAAAAATCCAAGAAGACAAAATTTATTAAAGTGGGCATAAAAAAAAGGCATTATAATGGGTATAAAAAAAGCGTTGTAACTGAAATTCTTTCATGAATCTAAATGTTAAAAAGTTACCTCAGAATACTGGCAAATTTTAAGAATCTCATTGAAATTCTTAAAAATTAAAAAATTTGCAGAATGCGAAATTTACTATATTAAGCTACTGCTTGACCAGTCTTCAATAACGGCCCTTGGCAAGCAGTATGCCTGATGACTTAGCAACAAAAGACAAGATTCCAGATGTATTATTCTTACAATTAAACATGGTGAGAGATACATTACATTATGAGGAGCATTTTATGGAAAAGATGCTAATCCGTCTGTTAAAATCTGAGGCAAGATGAATGATGCAATGTATAAGGATATTTTGCAAGATAATTTGCTGCCTTATTGGATCCAAAATTTTGGTCACAACTATAAGTTTCAGTACAATAAGAAATCGAAACATACATGAAAGCTTGTCAAGCAATGGCTTTCGCACAAAAATATTTCGCTTTTTAAATGGCTAGCCCAAGCATCCAATCTAAATACTATAGAAAATCTTTGGAATGAACTTTAGAAACATTTTTTAAATTAATAAAAGTCCAATTCAGCATGGCCGGAATTTTCCCCATAAATTTGAAGATGAGTGGGAAAACGTACCACAGATGACTTTCAACTGTTCATTGAATTGATGCCAAGTCGCTGCACCTTGGTACATTTTGCTAAAGGTATGACAACATACTAATTGTAAATCTAATTGATCAGTGATTTTCTATTATAACACAATTTTTTTCCAAGCTTTCCAAGATGGCCGATAACTTTTGAAAGCATGTGTTTTTCTTTGCAATTAATTTTGTCAGTTGTATTTATTGATATTCATTTGTTGTCCCATAAATAAGTTCCTAACTATTATGTCAATAAAATATATAAGTATCACTTTGAGATTCCTCTTTATATGGGTATACTTTCAAAATAACGAAAATTTTTATACTGGCTGGAAACTTTTGATCGCCACTATAAATTGGTGTTGATTAGTTTTTGGTGTAAATCGCTCGACATGTGGCGCTTCTATGCAGCATTTTTCATGAATTCTGCAATAGTTCAATCTCCAGAACCAATGCACAGATTTCTATCAAACTTCAGATTCAGTTAGTCCTTGACATGAATTGACATTTTTTTATATTTTGGTATAAATCGCTCAACAAGTGGCATTGTTAATCTGCATTTATTGTGATTTCCGCAATAGTTCTATATCCAGAATTAATACACGGAATTCCATCAAACTTTAGATTCAGTTAGTCTTTAAGATGAATTGACATTTTTTACATTTTGATATAAATTCATTAAAAAGTAACGCTGCTATGATGCTTTTTTTTTCCCCCTGCAGATTTATCTGATTTAATGCACAAATTTTTGTCTAACTTAGGATTCAGTTAGACATTGACACAAGTTGCTACTGATTAGGTTTTGATGTTAATCTTTCAATAGATGGTGCTCCTAAACTGCATTTTGTAGGATTTGCATAAGTTTAGCGATAGTCATATTTGAAGAACTAATATACAAAATTTCATATCTTTAGAATTCTCATGATGGGCATAAGTTGCAATTTAATTTTGGGACTGTGATAGCAAATTTTGAAGTATTAACATGTATGAGGTAGAAGAAAGTTTCGGGATTGCCACATCCGATTAGTTTCACAAGGACTGTTCCTGGGGGGTAGATAATATTTACATGTACTTCATTTATAGATTTTAAACTTGTGCATGTATGCATATTTTTTTACACTAATTCTAAATGTGTAATTTTCGTAAAAATTAAGATTTTATTTTATTTAAATATCACTTTTTAAAAAGACAAAGAAATGCTTTTTTATATGACATGTTATTTAAATCTAAGCGTTTCTCCACTAATTATTATTATGTCTGATTTGTTATTATAGGCTATATAAAATGAACTTATTGGCCCCTTTTATTTATGAATGGTAGTAGTTAGCACTAATCCAAAAATTAAATTTAGCAAAAAAAAGAAGGGAAAGAAAATTAAGAAAAGTAATTAAGTTATCGATTTTAAAATCTCAGATATTTTTTTATAACATACAAAGAATTTTAAGTAGTGTGTGTGGAGGCAGTGGGATTAAATTTCTAAGTTTCTTTTTTACCTCTCCAGGCTCTAATTTAAGTATTTTAAGCAATTTTCTAACTCAACTCCTAATTAAACTACAGCGAGATTCAATCACATTTGAAGGTTGGCTGAAGGAGGTATCTCATCAAGCCCAACATCTTGCTAGGGTCTATTTTGACCTTAGACAATTAGGGGCATTTCTTTATGTGTGTGGGGTGGGAATCAGAAAATTGATTTTTTTCACACATCCTTTTAAAACTCTTGGCCTAAGCACCATTTCTCACCGTCTTAACTCATTTTTTCACCTCTAGCAGATGTTTTAATGTTTGTGTTCATTACCACTCCATAAATTTTCTAAAAAATTAAGAAAAAAATATCTGCTCAACATATCCCAACGGTTAGCATCTTTTTATCCCTTTCTGTCGCCAGGGGACGCTATTGAAAAAAATCCTCAAAAAATTTAATCTACAATATGTCATGTAACATCTTAAATGAAAAGCCAGGTTATGAATAATGTTATTCTTCACTCTCTCTCTACCTCCATTCTCACTGCTTTGTGTCATCCCCATCTATGTAAGAATTTAATCATTATAAACAATTATCAGTTTTTAACAAATTTAATTATTAACAATTTTGGTTTATTAATTAAAGGTTAGAATGTTTTGAAAAAAAAAAAAATAAATAAAACCCTCTGAGTGATCTGTGATCATACTTAACCACTTACTTGTTTTTATTAACTGATCACTATTATTTTTTACCTATAACGAAAGTTATCAAGGTGAATGCTGAAATATTGAATGTTTTATTTGCTTTTTCAGTAGGATATTTAAATGTGCTTAAATAAAATTGTGTACATTGTTTAATGAAATCATATAAATATAACCATCAAACACATTTTCTGGGGTAATTTTAAAAATTTACTTTCTTATTCATGAAAATTTGTGCTATATTTTTACACACATATGATCCTTATTTGGTTTCCATTTTTAATAAAATTGGTCCCCCAAAGTCCCCTTTTTAAGCAAAAATGATCCCCCAAAATCCCCTTTTTATGCAAAAATGGTCCCTCAAAGTCCCCTTTTTAAGCAAAAATGGTCCCCCAAAGTCCCCCTTTTAAATAAAAATGGTCCCCTTTCCCCCTTTTTGAGGACTAAAATGTATTGGGAGCCCTGTGCTTAGTAAAATTTTAATATTTATTCTATTTTTAAAAAGACTTTGCTGCGTTAAAAAGTTTTAATATTAACAAGAGATTTATTAATTTGTTTAGAATGTTTTCATATGTTTTTAGTAATTACACTTACATATGCTACTTTGAAATTATAGATTAGAACTTATTGGCAGTCCTGAATTTTATATTTCTTAAATATTAAATATTTCATTCCACAGTTCATTCTGATGCATTTTTTTTTTCTTATTACAGATGATGATGATCCTAAAAGAAGTGTTGATTTAGACAATTGTATCTTATCAGAACAACCATGCAAGAAACAGAAAAAAGCTTCTGCAGCAACAAGATACAAAACAACAACAGTTTCATTGTCTAAAGATTCTGATGTGGTTTGCACTTCAACAGTATATGCTCAAGCTATTGATGAACAAATTGCGCGTTACTTTTTTGCTACAAATACACCATTTAATCATGTTATTCATCCTGAATTTATAAAACTTTGTAGTTTGCTTCGACCTGGCTATACGCCTCCTTCGGAAAGAAGATTAGCAGGGGAACTTTTGGATGATTTACACAAAAAAGTAGTTGAAGAATCAAAGGAAATTCTCTCTGGAGAAACTGTAACTATGAGTCTTGATGGCTGGAGTAATATCCACAACGAGTCACTTATTTGCACCTCAGTGATCACAACATCTGGTGATACTTTCCTAACTTCGACTATAGATTCATCAGAACATTCACATACTGCAGAATATTTATGTGATGTGGCAAAACAATCTATCTTGGATTGTAAAGAAAAATTTGTAGATGTTCGCAGTTTTGTTACAGATAATACTGGAAATGTTAAAAAAATGAGAGAAGAGCTTGCTAAGTCTGAAGATTTTGATATTATTTACTATGGTTGTTCTGCTCACATATTAAATCTTCTTGCCAAAGACATAGAATTTCCAAATATAAGTAAAAATGTCATCAAGATAATTAAATATTTTAAATATACTCATTTGCCAACTGCTTGGTATAAGAAAAATGGTGGAAAACTGCTAGTAATACCTCAAGCTGTAAGGTGGAACACAATGTTCGATACACTGAAGTCTTTTTTAGATAACAGAGGAAAACTGGTGCAAGTCTGTCAGGATCACAAACTTGAAATTGATAAAGAAATTTTCAATTTAGTGAATGATGTCAACTTAATGGTTAATTGCACAGATTACATAAATATTTTAACACCTATTGCAGATGCATTAGATGAAATGCAAAAAGATGACACTAAGATTGCACAATGTGTAGAAATTTGGTGCAAATTAAAGGAACAATTGGAAACATCTGGAAAGGATATCAAGAAAAAATTATTAGCAAGAGAAGAAATGGCATTGTCACCAGCACATTTAGCTGCTAATATGTTGGACCACAGATACTGTGGGAAAAAATTAACTGAAGATCAAAAGCATAGTGCTTTTAATTTCTTGCGTTCAGTAGACAAAGAACTTTTGCCCCTGGCAATGACATTTTTTGCAAAGAAATCTCCTTTTCCAAGTTTTATGTTTGAAACTGAATATATAAAGGTTGAACCAATAATTTGGTGGGACAATATTAAATTGGAGCAGCCCATAAAAGAAAAAATGTCCAACTTAACTAATCAGTTGTTTACAGCTTCTCCTTCAACAGCTGGATTAGAAAGAATCTTTTCCAGTTTCGGTTTAGTTCAGTCCAAACTCTGGAATAGGTTAGGGAATGAAAAAGCTGACAAGCTTACATTCATGTTTAAATTCTTCAATAGAAAAAAATAATTTATTTTTTATTTATTATTATTATTATTTTGTATCTTGAAACTTGTTCTTTAAAAATAAATTTTTTTAAAACTTGAAACTGAATTCTGTATTTTGTGTTTTGATGAGTGAAAAGGTAATTTGTTGAACATCACAAAAAATTGTTTGTCTTCATTTATTTAATCATCAAATTTACAAAGGAAAAAAAAAAGATTTAGAATATTGGTTTATGTTTTCATGTTAACTGTAATATGATTAAAATTTTAATTTATATTAAATCAAAAAATATTTGTAATCAATAAGCTGAAAATTTTGAAAATATCGGATATATATCGAAAATATCAGATATATATCAAAATATTATGATATTTACGAACCCTGATTTCAGTATTCTCAATTAACAAATGTATGAATATATTCATGAAAGAGGGCACATATGCACCTTTAAATAACAATGAGTTATTCAAAATTTTAATTCAACAAATTTTATTAGAACATTTTTTGTTGTTTAATTTTACATAATTATGTATTAAATTCTCCTCAAATACTGAATCCTTCCTAAATTCTCTTTCAACATTATTCATTCTATGACTCAGTCTTTACATATTGACCTGTAAGAATGTTTCTATGAATGCTTTGATGTGTTGCATTTTGTCATAATTCCAGGGTTGGCAAGTTTCTGCCGGGGTGGTTAAAACCAGTGGTTAAAACCGGCATGGCAGAAACTAGTTTCTGCCAGTAAGTGGCAAAAACTGGCAGAAACTAAGAAATAATACTAATAAGAACTTTACCCTGCAATGATTCATAATTCACACAAGTATTTAATATATAAAGAATTTAGTTAAAAAATTAGAATAAAGTTTATGAATGTTTTTCAAAGTAGCAAAAAGTTTCAAAAGGATTATATAAATATACTTTGTTTGTATAACAATTTTCTGTTACTTAAACTGAAATTTTCACAATAGAAATCTGATGCTGTACAAGTTTATTATTGTTTACAATTGAATTACTATTTAATAGGGATGCACCGAATATTCGGTATCTATTCGGTATTCGGCCTATTCGGCCATGTTACCGAATATTCGGTTAGGCAGAATATCAAACTATTCGGTTCAGCCGAATATTCGGCTTGGCCGAATACCAAACTATTCGGCCTGCCGAATATTCGGTTTAGCCGAATATCAAAGTATTCGGCCAAATCCAATTTTTAATGAAATCGTTTAAAACATATTTTTAAAAACTTTTCACAATTTCTACTTTTAACTGTCAATTTATAAATATATTTAAAATAATTAGAAAGAAAGTCATATTTAAATAAAATAGAATGTTTCTACATTATTTATTTGTTGTTTATAAAGTATAACTTAAGAAAATTAATCATGAGAAGGATTAAAATGGTGATTTATTAGGATTCTCCTTAAGAATAAATGATGTGCAAATGAAAGTTCCTAAATTTTGTTTAGTAAATAATCTGTTTCTTGCTTTTCCCAAATAAAAGACCTTAAACAAGAAAGAAAAACTTTTGAGAATAGTAATAGCTATCAAGACAATTTTTGTTCATGAAACCATAATCAACTTATTGACTCATAAATACATTGTAATTCATCTCACTTTTAGATCAAACTTGTGTTTTCGTTTGTTTCATTAACAATAAATAAGATTCTGTAACTGTATTTTCAACTTACATGCTTTGATTTCTGTAAAATATGATATGATGGGAAGGGTGGAAAATGCCATCATTCATATGAAAAGAACTATGAGTTAGATATTCCTTTATTCAAAATTAAGTTGAAAGTATTTGTATTTTATATTGAAAAAAAAATCTGCCTTGAGTTATTAAAAAAGGACAATTAAGAGACTGTAAAATTTTACTTCATCCATATTTTCATTATTTCTCTTTGATTTTAAAATGTTTGCTTTAATTCGTAGAAGAAACCATGAAATTAAAAATTTTATTAATACAAAAAGTTTCATAATTGTTCTTCTTAAATAACACAAGGCAGATTTTTTTTCAATACTAAATTTTCTTATAAAACACCCTTGTTTATCAAAACGTAAGTTTCTTTTATTAAATATTATGTAAAATTAACATTTTAATACCTTTAAACTTTGAAATATAAAAAGTATTTGGAAAGCCGAATATTCGGTATTCGGCCGAATATTCGGTATTCGGCCCAACAATTACTATTCGGCGAACCGAATATTCAGTATTCGGTTCATCTGTCGGCCGAATATTCGGTATTCGGCCAAAATCACTATTCGGTGCATCCCTACTATTTAAAAAGAAAAAAAAAATACAAAAAATTCAATGATATTTTAACATCACTTATAGTATTTTAAAATAAATAATACACTGAGACAACTTAAAAATTATTTATATTTACTACTGTATACAAAGAGAAATGGTTCTTGTAAAAATATAAATAAATAATTTTAACAGAAAAAAAAATTAGTGAAATATATTGTACAATTATTTTACAATATTAAAAGAACAAATTTTTTTCTGTGGAAAAAGTAATAATATACTAAGAGCATTCTATAATATGAGATTAATTTTGCTAACCTTTCTTAATCTAAACTGCTTTTTAACTTGTTTTGAATGAAAGAAAAATGCGAAAATATTCTTTTAAGACCAGCATTACTTGCTAATAATGTCATTATTGAGGATGTAAAATTTGAAATTTTCTCATTTTCACTGATATTTGTTTCTAAAGGAGATCACCAACAGAAGGCAAGACATTTTCTAGGACTTCGTTGAGGAAATATGTTTCTGGAAAATGAGTCTATTTTTCTACAAGGGGTTATTATATACGGCACAAATTTTATATTAATATCAAAAGGCAATTTTCTTGCTCTTTCTTTATGCTTAAATGTGAATTTTGGTTCCATATACTTAGGATGAAGTAAATAAGCTAACACTTCATTAAATGAGATTTGAATCTTCCATTTGTGATTTCCCATGATATTTCCATCATTAAATAAAGTTAAGCTAATTTTATGAGCAGCTATAATAAAATTCATGCTTTTTACTTTCATCTAAAGCAACAACAATAGATTTTAATATTTGTGACAAATATTTAACTTCTTCATAAATCATGATATTTACTTACAATTTTAACAATTGCTATGCCTTTAATATCATTTTCATGATTTTCAGTTATCTGTAAATAATACAACTGATTCTTTGTGAAAGATTCAAAACTATCAAATTCTAATACAGATTTATTTATATTTTAATTAAAAACTATTCACAATATTTTATTTGCTATTTATTCTGAATAAAATTTATATAAGCAATTTAATACTATTATTAAAAAAGTCTCTGATTATGTCACAAAATGAGTTTATGCCAGTTTCAGCCGGTAAAAACCGGTTATAACCACTTTCTGCCACTGGCACGGCAGAAACTAATTTCTGCCGGCAAAAACCCAACCCTGCATAATTCAATTAAATATAATTCTTAACAATGTGTAATATAAGTAGAACTATGAAATATAGAAGTTTTAAACAATTTTTTGAGTATATTTCCTTTTTTCCAATATTTATATATTTTTTCAAACATAGTGTCTTCACAGTTGACTTCTAGCGGTTATAAAGACTTATTTATATTTGAAAAATTAAATAGAAATTTATAACTTTTTTAATAATAAATAATTAAAAATAAATCAATCCAAATTTAATATGGATTCAATACAAATTAACACTTTAAAAATAAAAGTCAGCTTTTTTTAAGTGGATAAAACCAAAAAAAGTTGGCCGTTTTTTTTTTTTTTTTTTTTTTTTTTTTTTTTTGGCTTGGCTAAAAGCTGGCAACAATGTCTGTTTTCAAGAAAGTAATACTACTCTGCAGTTTTCCACCTGTTGATGCCATAGGAGGTTTCATTCAGTAGCACATGACTACTTTATTACATCTAGACACCATTTTTATGAATATAGCAGGCAATAGCCATTCTAAAGTTAAGAGGATGGCAAGGTACTTTAGTAGTCATACTGTATATATACACTTATATATTTATATGTATAGTAGTGATGGGCGATTCTGAAAATTTTGAGAATCGATTAAAATCGACATCGTATAAAACAATATCGATCATTATAAGAATCGATTTCTCAGTTCTAGAATCGATATTTCGATATTCAGATTCACACAAAGAAGATCCAGGGTTCGCACGGACCTTAAAAGTCCTTATAAACTCCTTATATTTTGATAGTCCTTAATAAGGATCCTTAAAGTCCTTATTTTTTATTAAAAGTCCTTATTTTTTAACATGAGCGTAATATTAACGCGATCCGTAAAATGTTTAAAAAGAATCGCCAAACATTCCAGTGGTGATTCCATTCCAAAAATTTAAGGCATCCTCTTCCGAAAACTTGAAATTGGGTTATGAGATCCGCATAGTTGCCAACTTGCACGGTTTAGCGCGCGGAAAAAACAATCGCGGAGACATTCAAATTTCGTAAAAGGATCGCCGAAAAAGCACACTTTTCGTCAATATTTCGTGGGAAAACGACAATTTCGTCGATGTTTTTGTCAACGGACTTTGTCAAATGATTGCTGAAAAACGCGAATTTCATGTGCGGATCAAGGAAAAAGCGGCAATCTCACCAAACATCACAGACAAAACGCTGATTTCGTCTGCAGGCCGCGGGAAAACGTCGCTTTCGTCTAAAGATTGCGGATATAACGCCGATTTTGTTAAAAGATCGCGGAAATAACGCCGTTTTCGATAAAAGATCGCTTAAAAATATGTCAAAAGATCATTAAAAAAAAAAAAAAAAAAAAAAAAAAACGCCGATTTTGTCAAGATTGCGGGGATAAAAGGACGTTTTCGAGAAAAGAACGTATAAATATGTGAATTTTGTCTAAGGATCATCGAAAAAATGCCGATTTCATTAAAAAGAAACATGGAAAAACGCGGGTTACGTCAAAAGATCGCAGAAAAACCGCCGATTTTGACAAAAAGATCGCCATAAACTGCCGATTTTTGCTAAAATTTTGCAAATAAATTGCTGATTTCGTCTAAAGATTGCGGGAAAATGCAGATTTTGTCTGAAGATCGCGGATACTCCCAAACGGACAGAAGGGCGACCCCGCCCAAATGTATCTTTTGTTGAGGTTTCAAAATATGGATTTAAAAAAAAATAGAACGAGGATTAGATTTTTTAAAAATCGCAGTCGTAATTTGAACGATCCTGTAAGTTAAGATTGGTGAGGAAGGAGGGGGGGGGTTAGGACGGACGAACATGGAAAAAAAAATAGTGGCACTCCGAGAGTGCCGAGAGAAGTGAAACCTTGAACAATTACGTGTGTATTTTTTGAATCGTTAGGATATATAATTGAATCTAGGGATGCACCGAATAGTGATTTTGGCCGAATACCGAATGCCGAATATTCGGCCAACAGGTGAACCAAATACCGAATATTCGGCTAGCCGAATAGTAATTGTTGGGCCGAATACCGAATATTCGGCTTTCCAAATACTTTTTTAATTTCAAAATTTAAAGTTATTAAAATGTTACTTTTTTAAAAAGTTTTACATAATATTTAAAAAAAGAAACTTACATTTTGATAAACGAGAGCTTTTTATCAGAGCATTTAGTTATTGAAAAAAAAATCTGCCTCGAGTTATTTAAGAAGTGCAGTTATGAAACTTTAATTAATAAAATTTTCTACAAATCAAAACAAACATTTTAAAATCAATAATGAAAAAATGGCAGAAGAAAAATTTTACAGTCTGATAAATGTCCTTTTTAAATAACTCAAGGCAGATTTTTTTCAATATAAAGTACAAATACTTTCAACTTAATTCTGAATAAAGGTATGTTTGGCTCATAGTTCTTTTCTTATGAATGGTGGTATTTTCCACCCTCCCCATCATATCATATTTTACAGAAATCAAAGTATGTGAGTTGAAAATATGTTATCTTATTTATTGTTAATGTAATAAACGAACACACAAGTTTTGACCTAGAGTGAGATGAAATACAATGTACTTATGACTCAATAAGTTGATTATGATTATGGTTTCATGAACAAAAATTGTCTGCCTTGATAGCTATTACTAATCTCAAAAGTTTTTTTTTTTTTCTTTTAAAGGACTTTTATTTAAGGAAAAGCAAGAAACACATTATTTACTAAACAAAATTTAGAAACTTGTATGAGCACATAATTTATTCCTAAGGAGAATCCTAATAAATCATCATTTTAATCCTTCTCATGGTTAATTTTCTTAAGTTATACTTTACAAACAGCAAATAAATAATGTAAAAACATTCTATTTTATTTAAAAATGATTTTGTTTCTAATTATTTTAAATATAAATTAAAAAATTGACAGTTTAAAGTAGAAATAGTGAAAAGTTTTTAAAAGGTTTTATTAAGTATTGGATTCGGCCGAATACTTTGATATTCAGCCATACCGAATAGTTTAGTATTCGGCCTAACCGAATATTCGGTAACATGGCCGAATACCGAATATTCGGTGCATCCCTAATTGAATCGTTAGGAAATACTTTTAAATGAATTAAAAAATGGTTCTATAATATTAAAGAATATATCAATATCTATAAAAAAAAAAAAAAAATAAATAAATAAATTTAAAAAAAAGTGCAATACCATATGTCCAGCTATTGTAGTTAACTCACTATAACTACTTTCTTACATTTTAAAACGCGATAAATACACCAAACAAAATTAGACCATACTATCGATACCTTAATCCTTATCCAAATAAATCATTTTGTATTAATGCCTGTTACAATATCTGTAGATTACTTTTTGAATTATTCAAATCGGACATTCCATTCAAAAGATATTATGAATTTAAAGATGACAATCTAAAGAAATAATAGCGCTGCTGAGCACTCGGTGGCTAATAAGCTTAGGGATTACGTGTGCAATCGAAAGATTGCGGGTTCGAACCCCAGTTTCGCTGATATATATCAATGTTTTTTTTTTTTTTTTTTTTCGAAGAAGTTTGAAAAATTAAAATTTTAACCCATTATAGGTCCGTAATGTGACCTAAAATGATGGGAGAAAATTTCTTATGCTAGGTTTGTAATGTATGAAGCATAAGCTTGCAATAGACATATTGTATCAAGAAATGAGAAAAAACCCCTCTGCCCCCCCCTTCCCGCCCGCCAAAAAAAAGGTACTATAGGGAAAACCGGGAAACTGGAATAGCAAAAAGAATGGCAAGAAATGGTTAGTTATACTAGAATTTTTCTCCCCGCTGTAACTCCTATAGAAGCAAAGTTATAGCCTTTTAAAGATTGAAATGAAGTGAAGAAAAAAGCAAAATTAGGTGAGTGATCAACAAGGGGGGGAGGGGTCCACAGCTCTGGGGGTGCCATATAGCTTAAACTTTTAAGTTAAAAATGGAAGAGAATTAAATGAGCGAAATTTTAAGGAGTATATTGGGGTAAGTGCAAGCCTCCTCTCAACATTTTTTTTGTTTTTGTTTTTGTTTCTTTTGCAGAAACAAAAAAAATACGCTCCCCGGCGGGGTGCAGATAAACCCGAAACGGGCGGAAGGGCGATCCCTTATTTATCTTTTGTCAAGGATTTAAAATGTGGATCTAAAATAAAATAGACCAATAATTGGACATTTTAAAAACTGTATCCATATTTCGAACGGCCCTGTAAGTTAAAACTGACACAGAAGGGGGGGGGGGGATTAGAAGAGACGAGTGTGAAAAATAAAATATAATAAACTAATATTTCAAATTACTGAACATCTAAACAAAAATATAACGATTTAACCTAGTGTCGAATTAATGGGGTGGCCCTCAGGGGATACCCCCCCCCCCCCAGAAGTTATGAGATTTTATACTTTTTAATGCACAAATTGCGATTCCCCCTCTCTTGCAGATCTGTAAAACATGATGCTTTCCTCCGGAGATGCAGAAAAAATACTTGCATTCAATACTCATTTAGCCTAGAAAAAAAAAAAAAAAAAATTCATTCTTATTACCATTAAAACAATAAAATTGGTAAATTTTAGTAGATCAAAATGAAATCGATTCCAAAGATCGAAATCGAATCTAAAGATCAAAATCGAATCTAAAGATCGACATCGAATCAAAAGATCGAAATTGAATCTAAAGATCGACATTGAATCTAAAGATCGAAATCGAATCTAAAGACCGATCTTACGGGCAGAATCGATTTTACATTTTTACTTTCTTTTGTAACTTTACAAGAAGAGAGTATTAGATTCGTGAAAAATTTCGACTTCCCGTTTTTGATGGAATTATATATTTTAGAAGGTCTTTAACACGATTTCATGGTTTTTAAAAAATATCTGTCTGTGTGTGTGTCTGTCACTCTGTGAGTCTGTATATGACAAAAATTTCTGACTGTTCTATCTCAAGAACAAATGTACGGAATTCCACAAAACTTTATATTTAATTCAACCGTGATATAAACTGAATCTAATTAATTTTTGGTGTATATAGCCTAACAGGCAGCGCTGTTATGCTGCATTTTTTGCGATTTGCACAACAGCTATATCTGAATAACGAATGCACGGATTTTCATCAAATTTCAGATCCAGATAGCCCTTGACATGAATTGATGTTTTTTGCATTTTGATGTATATCGCTTCTCAGATGGCGCTGCTATGCTGAATTTTTCCCAATTTCCACTCAGAGCCATGTGAAAGGGGGGGGGGGGAGACAAAAGGAGGCGGTCGTCCCGAGCGCGGAAATTTAGTGGGTGCCAAATTTTTACTACTAACATCACTTATAGCCTATCACAAGAACAAGTTAATAGGGGGGGGGGGGGCTAAATTGGAGCTTTGAACCGGGCGCAGTTCTCTTTTCGCACGCCCCTGTTTCCATATTAACTTTATCTCAAGAACTAATGCACAGACTTTCATAAAAATTTAGATTCAATTAGTCCTTGATATTATTTGATGCTAATTACATTTTGGTGGAAATCGCTTAAGAGATGGCGCTGCTATACTGCATTATTCATGATTAATGCAATAGCGCTATCTCAAGAACGAATTTTCATCAAAATTCAGATTTAGTAAATCCCTGACATAAATTAGTGTTGTTTAGTTCTTGATGTAAATTGCCGTACAGGTGGCACTGATATGCTGCATTTTTCATGATTTCGCAATAGCTGTATCTCGCGCTTTCATGGATTTTCATCAAAATTCAGATTCAGCTGGTACCTGATAAAAATTGATCCTTATCAATTTTTGGTGTACATCACTCAACAAAAAACGCTATTTTGCAGGGGGGGGGGGGGGGGGTTCTGAGGTTTCTTTAATTCTTCTATCTTAGAAACTAATACACTGAAATTTTGGAATTGGCACATCCGACTATTTTATCTTCGACTTTTGAAGGAAAATGAAAATTATATTAGGTCGAATCCATGTCCATTCAGGCAGGGGGGTTACCTTCATAGTCTCAGAAGTTCTTTGATCAAACATATGTTAAAATTCAGGAAAAAATAAAATTCCCGTAATTTTTTGTTTTCCCCAAAAAAATTTCTGAACCGAGATACAGGGTGCCAAAGATGGCATCCCGAGCACCTTTTCTCGTTTGCGATTTTCGAAAAAAAGTTTAAAGTGCTCTATCTCTGAAACGATGCAAGATATCTTGTTGCAGTTTATTTTATTTTAAAGATAATATTTTTCTGCTTAAAAAGATATACTCTTTTTTGAAATATGTATTTAATTATTTTTACAGCAGCCTTCTAAAAAAATTTTTTTTTAATCAAAAATAATTTTTTTCTCAAAATTGCCAATTTTAAAAATTTTGATTTTTTTTACTGTTAGTCAATACCATTTAGTACTACCTTCACTGTAAAGGATAACTTCCACTTTTGAGTTTAACAAGTTTTAGAATCATTTCAAGAATTTAGAGAATTTTACAGGAACTGCATATCAAAAGTTCCAATTAAAGTCTCTCAATTTTTGTTTATTTGTATCATATGTAGCCTATTGCATATCCTAAACAAGTTAAAAATCACACGTCAAACATGGTAAATGAGGTGCATTCATACAAACTAGTTTTATAAATATTTAGATCTTGGTGCAATAAGCATTACACTCTTGTGAAAACTGGCATGAATACAAAATTTATTATGTTTCTATATATTAAATTCAGTAATACGGAAGTAATATGAATCAGAGTTGGGCAAAATACATCGAAAAATCATTTTCGATACAAAATACAAAATACATTAGTTTTAGAATCTAAAATACAAAATACTTTTCAAATTGAAAAAGTTCAAAATACAAAATACATGTATTTTGAAAATACATTCAAAATACAAAATACATTTGAAAAATTTTAAAAAAATGCCTATGAGATTCGATGTTTGTACGGGCCGTGTCCGACAATATTAGCTGGCCATTTTTAATACCGACACTCGGGCCGGGCCTGACTGGACCTGTTTTTCAGTCGTTCTGGACCTGTCCGGGTCGGGTTTCGGGTTTATTTTTTTCAGAAAGATAGACTCAGATGGGCCTCGTCATCACTCTTTCGAGTCCCGGCTTTACTTTTTTCTGCAGATTCGGGCCGGGCCTAACTAATTCCTTCCAGATCGGATAGGGATTGGATTTCATTCTTCCTAGAGAACTAATTACGGTAGCCAAAAATATTAGTATAGACTCCCGATCCAGCCCGTATGAAAATCATTGGCTCATTCCGTCACGGTCAGCCTATGGGAAAAATCAGTAAAATCTGGCCTGACCCAACAATTATTTTTCAAAAAAATATACGTATTTTTAAATTACTATAATTTTACCATTAAAATTATTATTATTCATGAATAGTAAGTATATTTCTGGATAAAAAATTAAAGCACAGCAAAGGGTACTCTGAGAATGAATCTGTCTAAAAATTCTGTCTTAAACAAGAAATGTATTGATTCATGCAAAATAAATTTAATAACAAGAAAAAAGAATATGATACATTTACAACAAGCTATGTTCCTCGTTCCTGCTAAGAAAAAACCTGTCTATAATCTATTTTTTCTCCTATCCTGTGCGAATCCTTCTCAGAATATTTTACTGTATAGCATTTTTCGATTTTTAAGTTTTCAAGGCATAAAGTGATATTTAATACTGCTCTCATCTGTTCTGCTCAACAAGTGCAAATATTTTGACACATTTACAAATCCATTTTTTAACGGAAAGCTATAAAATTGGAAGGCCTGACTATGGAAGCGATTTGGAATCGAACTGAATTTTCCATTTTTCTATCAATAAATTATCATTTGAGTTATAATGATTTCGATCACGTGACAAGCACGATTTTCACTCCAGTTTCAGTGGTTATTCTTCTTTCTCGAGGAAATTCGATTCAAAATTATGTGAAAATGAGTGGCGAATAAATAATTTCTGCACCTTCTAGCTTCATGCATTTCCAAACAAAAAAAATTAAAAGTGTCATAAAGTTGCCCTTTTTGACTAAGAACAGCCTTAATTATAACAAAAACATTTACATAAAAATAAATATTCATTTTAAAATTAAATATTGCAGTCTAAAGTGCTTTTTTAAAAGAAAGTCTATAGGCTTTCTTTTAAAAACATGGAAAAAAATAAGTATTTTTGCTTAGAATTCCTCGTACAAGATGATTTTTAACCACATCAACACAGAAATTTATGTTTTCTGGAAATTTAATTGGTACGGGCTAATCAAGTTTTTGTACGAACAGGGCCTGAACGACGAGCTTTTAACTTTTATATAGAGCCGGACTAATTCCGGGATTTTACTTTTTGTATCAGACTGTGTTAGTATTTCTTTTCTACGGATCGAAACTTTATACTGGTTCGGGCCAATAATTTTTGTTTTGTGTCGGAATGGTCCGAACAAAAAAGGTCTTTGTTCGGTTTAAACCGAACATAATAATTTCGGCCTGTGTAGACCTCTTATTTGTGTTTGCACAAAGCAACTGATAGGCGTTTTTGTAACACCGATTAAATTCTTTGAAATTATAAATTATCAAAGTAAAGAAGCAAAAGGAAAGTTAGATAAAGAAAACAAATCAATCTATTTGAAAATATTCTTTATAAAATAAACGAAGAATACTTACAGATAAAATGTTAAAATGTACACAAAAATATAAAATCTTTCTTGGGTATAATTCCGCTTCAATTTAAGCATAGGAGTAAAGTGTTATCAAAACAATCTATAAATTAAAATTATGTTTGGAAATTACAATTAGCCTTCAAAAGAAAAAAAGAGCTCTCAGATTGAAAATTACTAAATAAATATCTTTATGGAGAATTTATAATTAAGGATAGACAGAGCAGGTTTTAAAAGCCGAAAACGAATTTCGGTGATTGGGAGTAATAGTTAATAATAATACATAACAGAATATGAAGTTTGGTGACATTTAGTGCATTAGTTCTTGTTCAAATCCTGTAAATCCTGAAAAATGCAGCATAACAGCGCCACCTGCTGGACGATTTGCACCAACATTTAATTAGTGACAATTTAAATTAAAAGATCAAACTAAAACTGAAATTCGCTGAGAATCCATGCATTGCTATTTGAGATAGAGCTAATGCAGAAATCGTGAAAAATGTAGCATAGTAGCGTCACCCATCTGCTGAGCAATTCACACCAAAACTTAATCGGCAACAACTTATGTCAACGTCTAACTGAATCAGAAATTTGATGAAAATCCATGCACTAGTTCTTGAGATACAGTTTTTGCGAAAATTGTGAAAGACGAAGCATATCAGCGCCACCTTTTGGAAGAGTTGCACCATTACCTAATATCTAAAATAACTTATGTTAATGTCTAACAGAATTTAAAATTTTATTTCATTCTGTGCATTAATTCTTAAGATAGAGGGCCCACAAAATTTGTATCATACACTGATAAACTCACAAATAGACATTTCCCAAAAACCGTGAGTGTTCAGGACCTTCAAAAATATAAATCCGTCGACAATCTGAAGTCGAATTTTTTCACGAATCCAATACTTTTTTGTTGTAAAGATACAGAAAAGTAAAAAAAAGTGCGAGTGAGTAAAATTCGAAACGGCAGTTTAATAGTTATTCTTGGATGTATACATAAACACATATATGTAAAAGAATTGTACAGCATCCTTCATAGGTTAAATATCCACTAAGATGTATAATAATAAATACATAATTCGGTTTGTTAAAAATACAATTCGTTAATGTCTCAAATACTACTACGCAAATACAATTATGCTTCTTATGAATAATAAATAATAAATAATTTAAAAAGGAATATCAAATAAACATGTTAAGTATTTTCGTTTAAATCTTAGAAATGTCATAATGTGTAGAAATACAACGTTTAGGGGTATCATGATACCAAATAAGTTTATTAGGTTAATTTTTTAAAAGTCATGTTTTTTGTGTTTATTAAATGTCTTCTACCAATGCATCATTTTTCGTCATGGTCTGTTTTGAAAACCCTCTTGAATGAGTCATTACATTAAAAATTAGGGGCGTGCGAAGAAAAAACTGCGCCCCAGGCAAAGTTTCAATTTGGCGCACCCCCCTTCTACCCAAAACTTCTCCTTGTAACAGGCCAAAAATAACATTGGTACTATAAATTTGGCGCCCCCTCAATTTCCATGGCCGGGGCAACACCCCCTTCTCCCTCCCTCCCCCCCCCCCTTCTCACCGCACTGTTAAAAATACTTTAAATACTCATAACGTAATTTTCCGTCAGTTTTATTGTAAAAATGTATTTAAACATAAGCATGCTATATTTGAAATAATGATTGCAAATTAAAAAATCCTATTGCTATTTAAATATGAAAATACTGCTTTCTCTAAAAGAATAATTTGTTGATTTTTTTTTTTTTTTTTTTTTTTTTGGGGGGGGGGGGGGATTAATTTGCAAAGTTAAATGTTAAACATTTTGAAAATTTCTGAACAATGAACGTTGATATCGGTTGATACATAAATACTCGGGATACTTAGGATATATAAATAACTTCACAATTAGTAATGTATAAATTTCTATGCTTATAAATCTGTACAAAATACAAAATAATGTTTCATTAATCTTTTGTAAATTTTAGTCTAAACAAATGTATGCAAATGGCCGCATTTTGAAAATCATAAATATTCTTCTAAAGGGGGGATAATTTTGTAATTAAACAAATTAACATTCTCATTGACATTAAAAACTTTCATCTATAAAACTTTTGTTTACAATCGAAACTCAAAAAAGAACCAAACTTTGGTTTCGTACAGCAGTTTTCGTTTTGGCCCGATACTAGTTTATGTCAGCCATTTTTCTTCCTTAACACTCTAAAATACCTAATTCTAATTATATATATCGTAATATTGTAAAATGGCATGGCTTACTATCTTATATTTTTGTTCCAACTTCCATTTTTCTTCTTTGCCGGCATTTTTCCAATCTTCCGATCTTTTGTTTACATGTTCAAATCAATCGCTTATCTTTTCGATCGTCGCTGATGAGTACGTTCATCCAGGTTTTATCGTTCCGTTCGGTCGCAATTCGCAAGCATCGCGGATCGCAACTCGCAAGTGGCTGTCTTGCATTTCTTCCATCGCAAGTCAGGAATGTGTTTGCTCAACTCGGAGGGGCGTATCCAGTTTCGGATTGCCGCTGCTATTTAAACCGGCGGAGATAGATTGTGCGGGGGATTTTGAAGCGATGTTATGTTTCAAGATAGTTGACGTTAATGTCAATATGATATAGTTTCAGAAATGTTTTTTTTAATTCATCCAGTTTTTAAAGTTTTAATGTTAACGTCTAGTTGCTTAGTCATGTCAAACCCATTGCTGGACATTTGATTGTGAAGAATGGTGTATCAACTTCGCCCGTGTTTCATTTATCAGCAGTCGTAACCCATTTGTGTTTTTAATCAAGTCTTCATATTTATGTGTGGATATTATTAGCTTCAGTTAAAAACTCTACGTTTTCTTAAAACTTTTCCATCGAAATAGTTGGTGTGCCATATCATGGGAATCCTTTCAGTACGTCAATAGCAGTCGTCCATAAGTGAGTCCGTTTTGTTTTCATTGCTATCCTAGTATTGTTATATGCCATGCCATGCCATTCAATAAGTAATATTATTTCATTACATAGAATGTTTTTAATTTAAATACAGATTTGAACTTATTCTCTATTTACATTTTGCCAGTTATATCTTCCATCTAAGTTTATACATATTTTTATTTAAACTTGAATATTATAATTTTTTAACTGAACTTGTTTCTGTTCACGTTATGTCTGTTATATTTTTCACCTGGATTTATACATGCTTTTATTTAAGCTTGCACTTATTTTTTCATTAATAAACGTTAGCCGTATTTTACTGAAAAACAGTTTCTTTAATGTCTTACACTACACTGTCACACTGTCACCAATACTTACTCTCTTAGGTCACCGTAGTTGCACTGTTATAAGCTGCTAAATTTTATGTTGTTTTAGACGGTTCTTGTTACAAGAACCGATCACGGGTTATGGGCCAGAAGCGAATACGCTTTTAAACCCTTTACGGCGGCCATAACCTAATTGGTGACATTTCAAAATTTTTTTTGACAGTTGTTTGTAGTATGCGGCCATTGGACCTCCGAGTCATTTTAGAGGGGGGGGCCGCAATATAAAATTTTTTTTGAAGGCTATATGATTTTTTTTTTTCTCCCTTTTCCTATTGATATGCAATACAAAAATTTTTCTGGATCACTCATAATAGAAATTTTTGTTGATGTACTATCTGATTACTAAGTACGTTATTTAAAAAACTAGTACTAGGTACGTTATTCTCCTTTTTTTTCATGTAATATCTTCTGTTTAATGCATGGCCATGGCTAACATACAGGTGTGCATAACAAAACTGAATTCTCACAATTATGGAACTTGGGCAGCTGACGTTAAGTATCTACTATTAGATAAGAATGCGTGGAGCATAGTAAATGGCACTGAAAAGGCTCCTGATGAAAATGACTCTGTAGCGACAAAAGAATATAAATCCAGAGTCAGGTCTGCACTATCAATTGTATATTTAAATGTGGAAAATGAATTCCGGAGAATCATCGAAAATATCGACGACCCTCATGAAGCCTGGACTAAACTTAAATTGCATTTTCAGCCTGATAACCGGGCACGCCATATGCAATTATTTGGCGAAATTCTTTCCTGTAAGATACAACCTGAAGAGCCCGTTGATATGTTTGCAGCTCGCCTCCAAAGGCTTGCTGACCAACTGGCTGCAATAAATGAGCCAATCAAAGAAACTTACCTCACATTTCAATTGCTTAGATGGCTCCCGAAGAAGTTCGACAACATGGTGCAAGGGATTCTGCGATGGCCAGACGAACAGTTCACATTCAAAAGTGTTCTTACAGAACTAGTCGCAGAGGAGTCCCGTATCAAACTACGAGAGGACGACAGAGTGGATGCCGTGCAGTCTCATTTCTCCAGAGCCCGTTCCTCAAAGAAGTGTTCCTTTAAGCCTAAGTTCAGAGGTCGGTGTCACAAATGTGGACGCAGAGGACATTTACAGAGCCAGTGTAGAGTACCTGATGTCACCCGCCAGGAATCCTGTCTTAGCTCTAGTTCCAGAAGTTCCATGATGCCTAGAGACTCCTCCAATTCCGGTTCCGTGGTGTACAGAGACTCTTCCAGTTCCAGAAATTCTTCTTTGTCCAGAGGTTCCTCCTTTTCCAGAAATTTATCGAAAGACTCTTCCGTATCCAGTCCTGTCCGTGCTCAGTCTGATAGTCATAGATCCAGAAAAGATGTGCCTCGCAACCGACGTCAACGTAAGACAACAGGCCAGGTAAATTACCTCATACAATCTAATCTGAGTAACCTAAAATGTGGTGGAGACGCCTGGGTCTTTGACACAGGTGCCTCACACCATTTCTGTAAAGATAAAAGTTTATATGTTAAGTTCAAACCTTTAAAAAATGAGGAATTGGCTGTTGCAGTTGACGGTGCTACTTTCCCTATCGAGGGCACCGGTTTAGTGGATTTAAAAATAAATGGGGAAATGGTTCGCTTCGGCGACGTCATGTATTGTCCTAGTCTAAGACATAATTTAATTTCAGGTCCCAGACTTGATAAAATGGGTGCCAAGTTCAAAGGAGGTGAGGGAAGGGTCAAGGCATATCGGGATTCTGGCACACTTTTTCGTGCTTTTCTTAAAGATGGCATTTACTGCCTCTATCCAGATCCTAACCATAATAATAGAAATAAAGACCCGAAAATTAACCGTAATCAAAATCCTAAAAAGGTACGTTTCCAAGCCTCAACCGTTCAAAAGGATGATTTTAAACTCTGGCATAGACGCCTTGGGCACATCAGTTCCACATTAATTGAACATACTCTAAAATGTAATGGCGTTAGGGGCTTACCACCCATTAAATGTAAAGACTTTGAATGTGAAACATGTAAAATTAATAAACACAGACGAACATCATTCCGCCCAATAAACCAAATAAGATCTAAACGACCTCTAGAACTGCTACACACTGATCTGTGGGGTCCGACACAAATAACAGGGCGAAACGGGGAGAAGTATTTCCTAACTATAACAGACGACTTCTCTCGCAAAGTGTCAGTATACCCCTTATGCAGTAAAACACAGGTGTTTAAGGTATTTTCTAACCACGTAAAAAGAGCAGAAAGGTTTTTGGGCACCAAAGTAAAAGAAGTTCGTAGCGACAATGGGCGGGAATTCGATAATGAAGCATTCACCAAATTCTTTGAGGACAATGGCATAAAACACGAATTTACCAATGTATATTCTCCGGAGCAAAATGGAGTTTCAGAACGTTTAAATCAAACAATAATGGACGGGGCTCGCTCAATACTCAATGAAAGTAAACTCAGTCTCAAATTCTGGCCAGAAGCTGTCTTATACATCGCATACACTCTTAACCGAATATGTCACAAAACTCAGAAAAAAACTCCTTTCGAATATTATTGTGGTAATAAACCGTCCATAAGACATTTACGACCTTTTGGTACGGTGGCATATGTGGGGGTACCTAAACAACTAAGAAATTCCAAATTCGATCCAAAGGCTAAAAAGGGTGTTTTAGTGGGTTACGCAATGTCTACAAAAGGCTGCAGGGTATGGATTCCCGAAACCAATAAAATAATAGAGACAATAAATGTTAGGTTTGGTGACGAATCTGTATCCAGAAGTATCCACAAACACAGTGAACAAGGTCCAAGCTATTCAATAGGCACAAACCCATTTACAACTTCGGAACAGCGCAACGGAAGCGATCTGGGACCCTCTTATATCCTAAATTCCGAACCACCTGAAATAGACCCTTTGACTGACCTTCAACCTGACAGATTTACTTCAGAAGCACCACCCACTCAAAGTATTAGACAGAGTACCTCTAAATCTTCCGACTCTGCCTCCTCACACCCATTTGAGGGTGACAGTGACGAGGATGGCGAGGAGTTTACTAGAACTCTCAGGGAAGCTGTCTGGTTCCGTAAGCCTGTAACTAGGCCTGACAAATCGAGAACCGACGTCTACTATTACGAGTTGGGTGAGACACAACGTCTAAGATCACTGAAGGAAGTAAGAGACTACTGTCATTCTAATGGTATAAAATTTGATCCGTCACTGTTCAGTTTTAAAGGAAGCAATAAGTACGAAGGCATTGTAAAGTCCACTCCTAGTCCTAGCTCAAGTCCTAGTTACACACCTCCACACACCTCTTTCTCTGAAACTCATAAAAGCAGTTCCTGACTAGAAGACTCCATACCTACCACATATAAACAGGCGTTAAAATCACCTCAGTGGGAACTCTGGAGACAGGCAATGAAGGAAGAGATGGATGTTATAAATAAAAGACAAGTATGGGTATTAACATCTCTGCCACCCAACACCGAACCACTAGGCTGCAGATGGGTATTCACCATCAAACGAGACGACAAGGGACGGGTTGCAAGATATAAAGCGAGACTTGTAGCACAAGGCTACAAACAAGTCAGGGGTGAAACGTACGATGAGACGTTTTCGCCCGTAGTCAATTTCAGTCTAATTCGCTTTTTCTTTGCAGCCCTTGTCTCATGTCTCGGATGGATCCACACTCAGTGTGATGTAAAAGGTGCCTATCTGTACGCCCCTCTTTCTGATAACATCTACATGAAACAACCATCAGGGTTCGAGGTAAAAGGTAAAGAGCATTTAGTCTGCAAACTCCAGAGGGCCCTTTATGGCCTCCACCAGAGTGGACGAGTATGGTTTTATGAATTACATAAGATTTTAATTTCTCTTGGTTTTAAAAAGTTAGAGTGGTGTAATTGCGTCTATTCGTTTTCCAATTATGTTGTTTTATTACTATATGTGGATGACTTTGTAATATTAAGTAACCATCAGAAACATATTAATGAAGTTTTAACCCTTTTAACAAAACATTTTGACATAAAAATCCTGGGGAGAACACGCAAACTACTTGGTGTTGAGTTTGAGGAGGATGAGAATGGCACTGTTTCAATTCATCAAAGGCAATATATTGATGATATTTGTACAAGATTTAAAGAATTCAACTTTCCCATTACATCACTCCCTATAACTAAAGGTACTGTTTACTCCAAGTCACAATGTCCTCAAACCGAAGTAGAAACCCAGGAAATGTTACAATATCCATACAGAAGTGTTTTGGGCTGCCTTTCATTTTTAACAAGCAGGACACGTCCTGATATTTCGTACGCTGTAAATATCTTCAGCCAATTCCAGAGCAATCCTGGGATTGTTCACTGGAATGGTCTCCTGAAGCTTTTAGGGTATGTCCAAAGCACAAAACACTATAAACTGAGGTTACCTTGCAACCACATAAACCTAATAACTTACACCGACGCGGATTTCGCCGCTAATAGGGATGACAGGACATCAATGGGGGGACAACTACTAATGTTAGACAAAGCTCCTATCATGTGGAGAGCCTTTAAACAAAAATCTGTCTGTTTGTCTACTATGGAATCAGAATTTGTGGCTTTAACAGAAGCAACTAAAGAGCTTCTATGGTTTAGTAGGATCATAACTGAATGTTATGACAAACATATTTTTACAGGTCCACAAGTTAAACCAACACTTTTAGTAGACAACATGGCCTCCATTGATTTTCTTAAGTCTCCCATTGAAAATTACAGAACGAAACACATTGACGTAAAATTATTCTTTGTTAGAGACCTTTTAAACCAAGAGATTTTTAATGTTAAACACGTAGCCAGTAAATCTAATCTCTCAGACATTTTCACTAAACCTTTAACAAAGTTTGATCTTAAAAAGTTTATTGATGTAATTTTTGGTTATAAGTAATTTATATATATACATAATATTTAAATGCTATGAAAAAAAAAACTCCTCCTCCTTTGAACTTGTGTCAAGCATTAAGATGCTTGTTTAACTTTTCATGTTAAACCTTGAAGTTTAGCATTTTTTTAAACTGAAATTTTTGGTATATTTCAGTACTTTTCTTTTGAGGAAAAATGTTTGAATATGTAATTATACCCTTGTTATTTCATACTTGTTTCGTATGCATGCGTTTCATAATATCATTTCATAGGTGTTGAAAATCGAGTTGTATTTTGTTTCATTGCATATGTAAATATGAAAATTTTTCTTTTCGTTTTAAGAGTATATATAACAAGTTTTTTTTCATATTTAAATTGGCCAAATCATTTGCAAATGTATATCGTTTCAAAAGCTTAAGCATATTCTTTTTTTTGTGTTGTCTTTCACGTGAGCGCTCACAGTCATTTAACTATGTCACTAACATAATCGTTATCATGATCATGATCATTGTTGTTCTCATTATTGAAATTTTCTCATTTGCATAACATGTATCTTTCATATATTATCAAAGTATTTTCATATTGTAATTCATGTATTTTTATTCTTCATATTATCCAGAATTTGTGTTTATGTGATAATCATTCTCTTTCAGAATAAATATGCAAATGTATAATTGTTTAAAATTCATTCGTATATTGTTACAAGTCAAGACCAAAGGAAAAAATCATCATATTAAATTGTTTATGTAAAGGTAACTCATAGTCACTTGCACGTGACGAGGTAATTGTAATTATCTTTCACGGTTTTTTTTCAGGAAAATGTTATCTTTATAGACTGTTACTATTGAACTGTATTCGACGTGAAAAAAAAAAACTTTTCGTTAGAGTTACAATTGTAACTGAACTTTCATGAAATGAAAGAATTGTTAATCTAGTTGTTATATAATTGTTAAAATTGTTGTTATTGTTGAATATTGTTATTAACATTATTGAAAATTGATGTTTTGATTAACCCTGTTGAAGTTATTGAATTTGTTGCATTTGTACTTGTTAATGTCAAGTTTCTGTTTTACTGGTAACTATCGAAGTGTGATAGTTGATATTCTAATGTTTTACATTATTCCATATATATATATATATATAATTTACAATATCTGTTGATTATCCATTTTATTTTTAAGTACGAGTGTTAAGGGGGGGCGATTGTCAGCCATTTTTCTTCCTTAACACTCTAAAATACCTAATTCTAATTATATATATCGTAATATTGTAAAATGGCATGGCTTACTATCTTATATTTTTGTTCCAACTTCCATTTTTCTTCTTTGCCGGCATTTTTCCAATCTTCCGATCTTTTGTTTACATGTTCAAATCAATCGCTTATCTTTTCGATCGTCGCTGATGAGTACGTTCATCCAGGTTTTATCGTTCCGTTCGGTCGCAATTCGCAAGCATCGCGGATCGCAACTCGCAAGTGGCTGTCTTGCATTTCTTCCATCGCAAGTCAGGAACGTGTTTGCTCAACTCGGAGGGGCGTATCCAGTTTCGGATTGCCGCTGCTATTTAAACCGGCGGAGATAGATTGTGCGGGGGATTTTGAAGCGATGTTATGTTTCAAGATAGTTGACGTTAATGTCAATATGATATAGTTTCAGAAATGTTTTTTTTAATTCATCCAGTTTTTAAAGTTTTAATGTTAACGTCTAGTTGCTTAGTCATGTCAAACCCATTGCTGGACATTTGATTGTGAAGAATGGTGTATCAACTTCGCCCGTGTTTCATTTATCAGCAGTCGTAACCCATTTGTGTTTTTAATCAAGTCTTCATATTTATGTGTGGATATTATTAGCTTCAGTTAAAAACTCTACGTTTTCTTAAAACTTTTCCATCGAAATAGTTGGTGTGCCATATCATGGGAATCCTTTCAGTACGTCAATAGCAGTCGTCCATAAGTGAGTCCGTTTTGTTTTCATTGCTATCCTAGTATTGTTATATGCCATGCCATGCCATTCAATAAGTAATATTATTTCATTACATAGAATGTTTTTAATTTAAATACAGATTTGAACTTATTCTCTATTTACATTTTGCCAGTTATATCTTCCATCTAAGTTTATACATATTTTTATTTAAACTTGAATATTATAATTTTTTAACTGAACTTGTTTCTGTTCACGTTATGTCTGTTATATTTTTCACCTGGATTTATACATGCTTTTATTTAAGCTTGCACTTATTTTTTCATTAATAAACGTTAGCCGTATTTTACTGAAAAACAGTTTCTTTAATGTCTTACACTACACTGTCACACTGTCACCAATACTTACTCTCTTAGGTCACCGTAGTTGCACTGTTATAAGCTGCTAAATTTTATGTTGTTTTAGACGGTTCTTGTTACAAGAACCGATCAGTTTATATTTTATAAAATTTTATAAAATGTAAGGACAGGTCTATAATCAAAAATCCAATGATCGATATACTCAATAGTAAATACAATTAATGAAAATCTGAATTGCATATCAAAGAACTACTTGTATGATAAAATTCGTGTTCGAAAATGAATATCGCGAGTAACTTAAAATTTACCCGAACTTTGATAAAATAGATACAAAAGGACTAGAAAAATAATGTTTCGATCAATGTATAACGGTATAAAATTAAAAATCTTATCATTAGATGTGTTTTAAAGTTGATTGTTGCTTTAAAAGTTCCACTTGTAATGATAGATCTTGTTTTACGCATTTGTCATGCTACTTTAACAACTGCCATTATTATCAACTGAAATTATTTTTTAAAAACTTCCCATGTAGTATAGCGCAACGTGTTCTGTCGCAATACAGTAATTCTTTTGATACATTTTCATTTGAAGCTGGAAAAATATCAGGCTTTCTTTCTCAAAACAAACATTAAATTACATTTCTTTTCTACTATTACATTACTTTTTTTATATGGTTCTTTAAAAAACACTAGACACAGCAAAAATCTAAATAATTCTTCCTGTTTATCACACAGTAGCTTTTGTCGTTCGCTAAGAAACGTTATAATTATAAAATCTAGAACTTTAGATATGTAACAGTTCAGCAAAAATGACTAAGCAAAACAGAAGCATTGATTCTAATCCTTATCGTATCAGTAGTTGTAAAGCATGTTTTCATTAACTTTCAGAAACGAACCCTATAAGACAAAACAAAACAGAAGGCTCGTATTATTCTTTTATGAATTTTACATCTGCGGTTTCAAGGAAGCAGCTGGAAACCTACAGAAATGTATTTTGAATATGAAATGTATTTTCAAAATACAAAATACTTGAAAAAATCATTTCAAAATACATTACCAAAATACTTTCGTTTAGTGAGATTAAAATACAAAATACAAAATACAAATGTATTTTGAAAATGTATTTCAAATACATGTATTTTCGATACTGCCCATCTCTGATATGAATCCATCTTCAAAAGAATGTAATCACCAGGGCAACCTAGAATCATTATCTATCACGGGATATGTTTGAATTAATTATGCATGATACGATTTAACAGGATGAATAAAATATTTATGAGTGTCTTTTTTTCAAAGTTTTAATTTGACTTTCATAACATTTGACAACCTTTTTCACAACTTTTTTTTTTTCTTTTTTTTTTTGAAGGTAACATTTTTTTTTTTTTTTTTTGAAATGATGTATTCTTTTGATTTTTTTTAATTAAAAGAAATTAAAAATGCCAATCCTAAATTTATTTATTTTTGCTGTTGATTAATACCATTGAGTACTTACTGCCTTCTTTATTTCAAAAAACTTCCACTTTTGATTTTGACAAGTTATTGAAACACGTGTAAAATTTTGCCATATATTTTACCAGTTCCTGTATGACAATCACATATACTGGTCTCAGGAAATCAAAATCTTAGTCTTGTTTGGCATAGGATTTTATTTCATAATAAGTATAAGAAACTGACAGCTTTAACAATAGCTTACAAAAGAAGAAAAAAAAAACATGCACTAAAGTTTACAAAATATATGTATAAGTTTCAAAACATATTACTTCCTGTGTACTCTGCTTAGAACTGAAATTAGAAATTCATAGACTTTATAATTTGTTAAACAGTATTTGTATCTTACTTTGATATTTAGTGATGCCTTCCTGTTTAACTAATAGGGTCTGGGGCTTCCATAATCCTTAAAACATTGTGAATAGGAAGTGAACACTGGTGGTGATGTTGCTGTCTTGCAGGTGGAAATCTATACCCAACAACCGATCCAAGTGGGAGCATAAAGTTAACGACAATTTCATAAACAACTGATATCATTTACCTTTGCAATCCACCACTCACAGTAATATACACAGGCAACAAAAATTCCTTTTTATAAATTGTGAATCTGAATATTTTGCAATTGTTTCAAAGATCTTGGTTGGACAAATGAAATTTCTTCTTGCTTGTTGTTCAAAGTTTGTGCAGTATAGGTACTATGATAGTAATAGATGAATATACCCATCACTATGCTATTAATAGATGATTGTTCATTCTATTAAATTCTATCATACATAATTAAATATCCCATGATAGGTAATGATTCTAGGTTGTCGTGGTGATTACTTTCTTTTGAAGATGGATTCATATTACTTCCATATTACTGAATTTAATATATAGAAACATAATAAATTTTGTATTCATGCCAGTTTTCACAAGAGTGTAATACTTATTGCACGAAGATCTAAATATTTATAAAACTAGTCATAGTATGAATGCACCTCATTTACCATGCTTGACGTGTGATTTCTAACTTGTTTAGGATATGTAATAGGCTACACATGGTACAAATAAACAAAAATTGAGAGACTTTTATTGGAACTTTTGATATGCAGTTCCTGTAAAATTCTCTAAATTCTTGAAATGATTCTAAAACTTGTTAAACTCAAAAGTGGAAGTTATCCTTTACAGTGAAGGTAGTACTCAATGGTATTGACTAACAGTAAAAAAATCAAAATTTTTAAGATTGGCATTTTTGAGAAAAAAATTTTTTTTAATTAAAAAAAATTTTTTTTAGAAGGCTGCTGTAAAAATAATTAAATACATATTTCAAAATAGAGTATATCTTTTTAAGCAGAAAAATATTATCTTTAAAATAAAATAAACTGCAACAAGATGTCTTGCATCGTTTCAGAGATAGAGCACTTTAAACTTTTTTTCGAAAATCGCAAACGGGAAAAGGTGCTCGGGATGCCATCTTTGGCACTATGATAGTACTCATAGACTTTATAATTTGTTGAACAGTATCTGTATCTTACTTTGATACTTAGTGATGCCTTCCTGTTTAACTACCGTATATACTCGCGTATAAGTCGAGAAATTTTTGACACAAAAAGAATTTCAAAGTGGGGGGGTCGACTTATACGCGAGACCTAAAAAAAATCTATAAAAAAATATTGGAAAATAGTTTGCTAGCACCTAAAAAAAGGAGATGGGCAAAATTGCCCAATATAAGTAATCGTTCCAGTCAGAATCGTTCACCAAAAGGAATGAGTCATTCGAAGTTTTTCCGAAAAAAGAAACCAATCCGAGAAAAATGGAACGAAAAAAAGGAACGAGTCCAAGAAAAAAGGAATGAATCCGATTTTTCTTCGTCATTCCCCGATTCTGATTTATGACATCAAGCATAATTTTTCGGACGACATATTTCGGAACGAATCTGATAGATTGATCCTTTTCAGAGTTATTTCATTTCGGAACGAGTCCGAGGATTCGTTCTTTTCGGAACGATTCAGAGGAGTCCGTCTTTTTCGGAAGGTTTCCGAGGAATCGATTCTTTTCAGAGTCGTTTCATTTTGAAACGAGTCAGGAATTGGTCCTTTACGGAGTCATTTCATTTCGGAAAGAGCACGAGGAATCAGTCCTTTTCGGAGTCGTTTCATTTAGGAACGAATCCGAGTCCATATTCATTTCGGGAGAAGTCAAACGGTTCCCCTTTTTGGAGGGGGTCGACTTATACGCGGGTTTTCAATTTTTTCTTATTTTTAACAACATAAGTTAGGGGGTCGACTTATACGCGAGTATATATGGTAATAGGGCCTGGGGCTTCCATAATCCTTAAAACATTGTGAATAGGAAGTGAACACTGGTGGTGATGTTGCTGTCTTGCATGTGGAAATCTATACCCAACAACCGATCCCTGTATCTCGGTTCAGAAATTTTTTTGGGGAAAACAAAAAATTATGGGAATTTTATTTTTTCCTGAATTTTAACATATGTTCAATTAAAGAACTTCTGAGACTATGAAGGTAAGATTTTTTTCTTTGGCTGCCTGAATTGACATGGACTATGCCATTACCTTCAGAGAAATCAATTAAAAATTTTAAATTGGCCGTAGTATCGATTAAATCGATTTAAAAAATCGAAATCGCCCATCACTAATGTATAGACATACAGCTTCTGTATATGTACATATACAGGGTGTCTGAAAAGTCTGGAAATGGTCGAATAACTCGAGAAATACGTATGAGATTGAAAAACGTAAATATATGTGTTAAATGTTTTTAAATAAGCTACTCAGTGTTACCAAATTTGACCTTCGTAACCAACCCCCTGGGGGTCAGAGGGAGTCCAACTTTGAAATCTTAAATTATAACCCCCATTTTTTATTGCAGATTCGGATTCTATGGACAAAAATACGCAACTTTTGTATTTGATGTTTATTTCGAATCCTCATTTATCACGGTGTATTCGAGCATATTAAATCGATACATTTTTCGGCTTTTCCAACGAAGATTTTCCCTAATCGAAACTAATTGGGGAGAATTTATAACATCAAATTCCTCGTCTTTTGCAAGAATAGTGTTTCCTGAAAATCACCCATACTGATTATTTCGATAGTACTACACACAGTTAAAAATTTGACCCATTTGCTGTAGCGTCACTCCACAGCTTTTATAGATTATCTGTTTCATGACCAATGAGAATGTTCCATAACACAGTAAAGTACACTATAAAAAATTGACACTTTTGCTGCATCGTCACTCCACCACTTTTATAGAAAACAAGATTACTTTACTGTGTTATGGAGCACTCTCATTGGTTACAAAAGAGATATTCTATAATATCTGTGGAGTGACGCTGCAGCAAATGGGTCAGATTTTTAACAGTGTAGTACTATTGAAATAATTGCCACGGGTGATTTTCAGGAAATGCTATTTCTGCAAAAGACGGGGAATTTGACGTCAAAAATTCTGCCCAATCAGTTACGATTAGGGAAAATCCCGTTGGAAAAGCCGAAATATGTATCGATTTAATATGCTCGAATACACTGTGATAAACAAGGATTTGAAATAAACATCAAATACAAAAGTTACGTATTTTTGTCCTTAGAATCCGAATCTGCAATAAAAAATGGGGGTTATAATTTAAGATTTCAAAGTTGGACCCCCTCTGACCCCCAGGGGGTCGGTTTTGAAGGTCAAATTTGGTATCACAGAGTAGCTTATTTAAAAATATTTAACACGTATATTTACGTTTTTTCAATCTCATATGTATTTCTCGAATTATTCGGCCGTTTCCAGACTTTTCGGACACCCTGTATATGTATACGCCCAGCTAACTGAAAAATATCATATATTATACAAAATTATGATGTAAATGTCAATGCACTTTATGCTATTGTTTTGCATTATCCATAAAAATTATATTTGTTACACCAAATAAAATTTATTTTACATTTCATAAGATGTAATCAATCATTCCTCTACCTGTGAAAAAATTATCTATGACCCATAGTTCGGGAACTGCTGCTTTATAGATGTTCTACTTTTTATTTTTTGTTTTGCCATGAATTTACCTTTAATCTTTCATTTTTAGATATGGCAACACGTGCAATGAAGAAATATGTTATCCTCCTAAGTATTCTGACATTGTTTTTTATCTTCATGTATCAGTTTTATTCACCTTGTTATAGCACTAGTGGTAATAGTGTCATGGTAGCTGCACAAGTAAGTTTTAACAATTTTATTTATGTTCAAAATTAAACTTTTAATGTTTTAAACTATGCTAAGTAAATATTTGTTTAAACTTATTACAGTATTTCCATAATAAGCTAGAAGCCAAAATTCTAAAATTATCATGGTCTTGACAATTCTAGTTTCTCAAATTTTCTTGATTATTTTTTGCTTCTGAAATTAGAATATATATATTGTTGTGAGAAATGCAAAAAGAAAATTAAATAGAATAAATATTAATTTACAGAATAGTTGCTTTTTTTTATTATTATTCTAAACATTTTTTTAAATGTTATTGTTCTAGGCTTTTTGTGGCTGTGCAAAAAAAAGATATTAGAGCTAACAAGTACGACAGATATTAGATTATCTGTTAATAAATTTTTATCTTTTTTGAAACATATCTTCTCGGATTATCTTGGAAAATTTAAGAGGGAAAAAATTGAAAAGCACAGGAAATTTGGAAAGTTTCTTTAAAAACCTAGAAAATTGATAGAATTTTAAACTTCTTTCTTTGTTTCTTTTCCTTAGGAATACAAGACTCTTTAACTCATATCAGCAGAAAATGATCATAGCTGTAGTATTTCTTAATTTGTGTATTTTCAAGACATGTATACATGCAAGAAAAATTCACTTTTTTTTTTTTTTTTTTTTTCAGAAGTGAGTGGCAACTTTGTATTCCTAGTCACAATTAAAATTAACTTAAATTTTTTAGCTACCTCCATTTTTGCTTTTATTTTCTGTAATTTCAGAATTTCTTTTATTTAGACCCAAAAACACCTCTGACAATGAATTTTGGCTCTCAGTTTATATCACTATAGTGAATTCAAAACTTTATAAACTGTAATATAAAAAATGTATCCTTTAGTGTAAATTTGAGGAACCTTAATCCTGTTGATATGATTCTTTTACTTCAGTACCAAAAAGGCAAAAATCTCCACTTCTTAAAATGATGAATTTGCTAACAAAATCACAGTATTGCAAAGATATACACTAGCCTCCAAAAGTTAAGGTACAACATGTTTTTCAAAGCTCACCAGAAGAAAAAAAAAAATGGCATTCAGATTAAACTTTATAGTTTATATGAATGACAGTAATAAGCTTTAAAAAAACTTACACAAAAATTGTAGCTACTACTTTTATTTTATAGAAAAGAATAGGTATTTGTAAATGAGAGAAAAATATGCAATTACGAAACTTTCATGATTTCGCATGTAAGTTTTGTTGTATTTGAACTATTGTTGTCAGTTTTGTTCATAACAACCAGTAGAGTCTAGAAGAAGTAGTTTGCCTGATTCATAAAGTGTGTTCATATTTATTCTAAATTAATATAGCCGTTTCAATTATTTAATCAACAATAGTATAATATATAGTTACACAGCTGATAAATGTTTACAAATAGCAATCTTTGGAGCTGAAAACAAAGAAAAAAAAATCTCAATTTGTTTAAAAAAAAATTAGATATATCGTTATATTATGTATACACTGCAAACCTACACAATGATGTAAGTAGTCTTTTAAAATACATCCAGTAATTCTTGTAATTAGTTTTGACATACTTAAAAAATTCTATTACAAAAATGGCATCATTTATATATTATTTAATTTTAATTTCAGGTAAATGTTTCGTTATTTTGAAGTCATATATTGGTTGAAATATATTGGCAAAAAAGTGATAATCTGCCAATTATTGATTTAATGGATCGACTTTGACAATGAATATATTCTTTTTAAGTTGCACAAAGATTGACCCCATATTTAAATTGATTATTTTTATATTGTATTATTTCTATATGATTTTTTCTTATTTGTATTTGAAATGAAATCAATAATAGTTTTTTCTAATTTAGTTTTTAGGATTCTTGTATTTTTTCATTTTGAATTAACATAAATGTTTTAATTCCTTAACAAAGATAGTTTAATATGCGTGACCAAAAGAAAAACAAATGCTTAATGGTAACCCATTCGTGCAAAATAAAAGAACTTTCCATCATAATTTTATAACTAATCTACGTAGAATGATTTGCATTATATGAAAACCTTCCCTGAAATAATTTTTATGTAGATGTAAATTTTTCATTTTTGGGTGAAAAAAGTCTGGGCCAGGATTCTAACCAGGGATGTATTGGCTGAAGCCGCCAACGCTCTACCAACTGAGCTATCCCGGACACGAATACTGGAGGACTATTTCACCCAATTAACCTCAATGATCACTTAATCTGGTCTGATACTCTGGATCAGTTCAACAGAATAAATCAAAGGTCAATATATGGAATTGCAGAAAATCGCTGCATATGAAATTACATTAGGTTAATTTTAAACACGATTATTCAATCGGTAAATCAATTACAGATGTAAATTTTTCCATTTTTCATTTTTGGGAGAAAAAAGTCCGGGCCAGGATTCAAACCAGGGATGCATGCCTGTTTGTGTTCTGGGGAATCCCTGGAATTCCGGGGATTTTACAAAAAGTGCCCCGGAATTTCCGAAGTTAATTACAGCAAATTGGCACGCTTTTTTTTAACTTTTCTATGAAACTTTCCTTTCATGTGGACGTTAGTAGCTGGGAAGCTTGATTCGAAAGCAACAAATCGTCCTTTAGTTTAAAAAATAGGGCCCTTCTTACCCCTCATACAAAAACTAGCGCCCCTTTTGCCACTCATTCAAAAAAATAGCGCTCTTCATTCCCTTCATATAAAAAACTCCCTTTGCTGTTGCGTCCGAACTGATTGCGCACCTGCTAATTGTTTTCTCATTCATACACTTAGACCGCTCATTCTCAAAGCGTGCATTGCGGTAGACAAGTCTTTGATAGGTCAAGCTCACGATAGACAAATTCTTAGTCGATGACACGATGACTTCTGATCCAAAAAGAATATGCACCGATTAAATAAAATTGATTAAAAGAGAGGAAAAATATAACGCGAATTTTATTAAGGAATTGTGGGGGAAAGTGTATTTCGTTCAAGAATCGTGAGAAAAGGTAACTTCGACAAAGGATCGCCGAAAAAGCGTTAATTTCATCAAAATGTAGCAGACAAAAGTGTGAATTGTGGGAAGTTTGAAGGATCGGAAAAAACTTCGAATTTC
Organism: Maratus speculifer; assembly: GCA_964019185.1. NCBI lineage: Eukaryota > Metazoa > Arthropoda > Arachnida > Araneae > Salticidae > Maratus > Maratus speculifer. Next base: position 254,270,200 of record OZ025298.1, read on the forward strand.
GTGAAGAAGCCATCAAAAGGACGCGAATTTTGTCCGAGTATCGCCTGTGAAATACAAATTTTGTCAAAGAGCCACGGAAAAATTTTGTTAAATGACCGCCGACAAAAGGCTAATTTCATCAAATGACCGCAGAAAAATATGCTATTTATCAAAGGGCCGTTGAAGAAACGCGAATTTCATCAAAATACTTCGGGGAAAAATGCGAATTTTATCAAAGGGCTGCGGAAGAAACGTGTTTTTTTTTCCTGTGATCTTTTGATGAAATTTGCTGTTTTTAGCGATTTCTTGAAGTTTACTTTTTTTCGCGACTCCTTGCAAAACTCACATTTTTTTTACATGATCCCAGAACGAAATTCGTAACTTTTACGATCCTCTGTCAGAATTCGTTTATTTCCTGCGATCCTATAAAAAACCTTTGCTTTTTTCCCCTCCCAATTTACTTTTTTTTTTTTTTTAACAATAATTTGTTAAAATTTGCGATACATTTTATGTCCGAATTTTCGGAGTTTTGACTGATTTTTTTTTTTTTTTTTTTTCTATTTTCAGAAATGACTGACTTAATTTTGCTTGATTTTGGGAAAAATCTGAATAAATCACAGAGGTAATTCTGAGGGGAAAAAAAAGGAAATTCTCTGCAAATTTTCTGAAAGGTTACAACAGAAGTGGGGAAAAGGGGGGAGCGATTCCATTCCCGGCACGAAGTTATGTGCTTTTTTTTTTCTTTTTTCGCGATCGGTTGACAAAATTTGTGGTTTTTTGCGATTTTTTTAAAAAACTTGTCGTTTTTTCGCTATTTTTTTACAAAACTTACCGTTTTTTCTTGAACCTTTAACAAAATATGCCGTTTTTTCGCTATCTATTAACAAAATTTGCCCTCCCTTTTTTTTCAATCTTTTGACCTAATTTTTAGATTTTTCCCCATTTTTTAAATAAAATTTCTGTTTTTCAATGATTTTTTTTGAACCGCGATTTTTTTTCAACTGATTAAATATTTTTAAACAACTGATTGACAAATTCCCCCCTTAATCAAATAACTTTTTCCTGTGATAAATGGACATATTTTGTGATTCCCCCCCCCCCCCCCTCCTCTTGCTACTAGAAAAAGAAATGAATCGAATGGCCGCATCAAAAAAGGATTCTAGATTGAACTCTATAAAAGTGCCCTTAAAAATCAAAAAAGCATCATGAAAAATGTAAAAAGTGAGTGCCCTTTCCACAACAGTAGCCCCCTGCCCAGAGGTGATTCTCATCCGAAAATTTAAGGCATCCTCTTCCGAAAATTTGAAAGTGGGTTATCAGTTCCGCAGTTTCCAACTTGTACGGATTTGCGCGCGCAAACAACAATCGCAGAGAAATCCAAATTTCGTGAAAGAATCGCCAAAAAAGCACACATTTCGTCAATATTTCGTGGAAAAAAGACGATTTCGTCAATGTTTGTGTCAACGAACTTTGTCAAAAGATCTCTGGAAAACGTGAATTTCCTGTGCGGATCGCAGAAAAAACGGCAATTTCACCAAATATCGGAGATAAAACGCTGATTTTGTCTAAAGACAGCGGGAAAATGTCGATTTCGTCTAAATATAGCGGATATAACTCCGATTTCGTTACAAGATCACGGAAAAATATTTTGTCAAAAGATCATTAGAAAAAAAAAAAAAAAAAAACGCTGATTTCATCAAATATCACGGAAAAAAATGCCGATTTCATCAAAAGATCGCGGGAATAAAATGCCGTTTACGAGAAAAGATCCCCTAAAAATGCAAAAATTGTCTAAAGATCGTCGAAAAGACACTGATTTCATAAAAAAAAAACCCACGGGAAAACGCTGATTTCGCCAAAAGATCGCAGAAAAACCGCCGATTTCTACAAAATATCACAAAAAATCTAAAATGCGATGTAAATTTCCGAAAAAAAAAAATTACGCAGAATCACCTCTGGCCCTGCCCCCTTTTAAACCTGGGGGAAATTCTGGAAGTGATTGTACTTTAATTTTATTTTACAATTTATTTTTAAGACAATTGTAAAATAATTTCTTAAGATTATTCATAAAGTTAATTTTAAATTTTCACATTACATCATATTTATGGAGCATTTGCTTTTCCGGCGGATAGGAATAAATGTGCAAGAGGTGAAAAAAAGGTAAAGTTTCTTGATGATTTTATAGTTTATAAATATTATAGAGGTAAAATCCACAAAAGAATAAAATATTTGAAAGTTAAACAGCAATTCTATGTAACGGCTCATGGGATACTTACGAAGTTAATCGATGATTATGATTTATATACTTTTGTAACTTATTTCAAAAATGGAGATTTATTTTTTCAGGGGATTTAATCAAGTGTTACAAACAGGCATGGGAATGTATTGGCTGAAGCCGCCAACGCTCTACCAACTGAGCTATCCCAGACACGAATACTGGAGGACTATTTCACCCAATTAACCTCAATGATCACTTAATCTGGTCTGATACTCTGGATCAGTTCAACAGAATAAATCAAAGGTCAATATATGGAGCTGCAGAAAATCGCTGCATACGAAATTACATTAGATTAATTTTAAACATGATTATCCCTGGTTCGAATCCTGGCCCGGACTTTTTTCACCCAAAAATGAAAAATGGAAAAATGTACATCTGTAATTGATTTACCGATTGAATAATCATGTTTAAAATTAATCTAATATAATTTCGTATGCAGCGATTTTCTGCAGTTCCATATATTGACCTTTGATTTATTCTATTGAACTGATCCAGAGTATCAGACCAGATTAAGTGATCGTTTAGGTTAATTGGGTGAAATAGTCCTCCAGTATTCATGTCCTGGATAGCTCAGTTGGTAGAGCGTTGGTGGCTTCAGCCAATACATCCCTGGTTCGAATCCTGGCCCGGACATTTTTCACCCAAAAATGAAAAATGGAAAAATTTACATCTGTAATTGATTTACCGATTGAATAATCATGTTTAAAATTAATCTAATGTAATATTTATGTGTCAGTATAAGTTTCATCAAAATCCCTTCAGAAGAACCGTAGGAGTAAACAGAGAACCGAAAATTTCTGTTTGTATTTTATGTATATAAGTAGAAAGTAGATAAGTAAGCAATACTCACTTATAACTGCTAGTTTGAATCATCTCTTTGTTATACATAAAAATTTGCAGTGTTCTATAAAAGCTTGGTATAATTTCTTTTTTATAAAACGTACGGCTATAGTCAGAAGATTAACTAACCAGTTACAGTATGAAATATGTGTTATCAGGAAGTTTAATAAAATAAATTAAAATTATAAATTAGATAATCTAGTAATCTAGATCCATGAAAAGTAAAATATGATTTAATGAAAAATAAATCATAGAAATGTTGCATAGCATGTATGCATGTAAGTGCCTTTAACTAAAACATTCAAGACTTTGAAAGCCATGTTCAGTGAGAAATACATGTTCATTTATTTATTTTCAGCATATGGTTGTTTATTCACATGAAGATGGACCATGTTAACCGTTTGTGATGAGCATCTTTTAAGGAATTTTTCTTTTATTACCTGTTTTTGAAAATTTGGAAGTTTTGTTCAAATTTAATCAGAAAAATGCTTTGATTAAGTAAGGCAAAATTTATATAATAAATGATGGGAATTTGAGCATTTTCTCTATCGTGTACATGACACTCATTCCCAAGTGGTTAATATTTTGGTCCAAAATAAGTAAGGGATTTAAATATTTGTATTGTGTTATTAAGCAAAGTATTTCTTTGTATTTCTAAATTCTTTTATTTCAAAATTATGCATAATTCTATTTTTTTTTTTTTTTTTACTTTCTATTATTATTTATTTTTTAATTTTGAAAGCCATATAATAACTAACCCTTCTCTAATTTTATGCAACATTTTATTCAATCAGTCTTGTAAATTTGAAGTGCTTTTATGATGAGATTTTACATGATTTAAAATTTTTTTTAATGAAATAATTGCATAATAATTTTTAACATATTTAACACACAAAATTTTTGCTTTCTTTTCAGCGTTATATTTTAGGACGTGATGCCAAAAAATATTTTTATAATAGAAGTATGCCTATAATCTTTATTGGTGGAATGCCAAGAAGTGGTACTACTCTACTTCGAGTTATGCTTGATGCTCATCCAGATATAAGGTGTGGAGAAGAGACTCGGGTTATTCCCAGACTTCTTAGTCTAAAACAACAATGGTTGAAATCACCTATTGAATCAAAAAGATTACAAGAGGCAGGAGTAACTGGAGATGTAAGTTTTTATTTAGGATTGATTTGCTATTTTATAAAACAAATTCATTTGAAATTCAGGAAAGTTAAATAGTGAGTATTAGGGCTGGGCGATATCAGAATTTTAATATCGTGATATATCGCTGACCAAATATCGATAATTTTCGATATATCGATATATTTCAATTCATATGTCACTCCATTATAGGGTTATAAATGTAACTGTTCTCTGTATAAAATACTACAAACACATAATAGTATATATATATATATATATATATATATATATATATATATATATATATATATATATATATATATATATATATATATGTGTGTGTGTGTGTGTGTGTGTGTGTGTATGTTAATTATCAAGAAAAAACAAAAATATCAATATCTTAATATATTCCAAGGAACATAAATTTTAATTTTTATGTATTGATTCAAAATATGCAAACCCGTTACCTGCAAAAATCTGATCTAAAATATGTGTTATTGAAAACTCTTAGAAAGTTAAACATTATAAATCATTAAAATGAAACAAGAAAATGTATATAAGACAACAAATACACATTAGATATATTGAAAGAAAATACTTTAATTACCTATAAACTTAGAATTTTTTTTATTACAATACAAAAAACAAATTTGCATTTCTGCAATTTTGGGCAGTAAGGAACATCTTCTTTTCGTTGTTATAATAAATAATTCTATTATTAGTCAGAATACAAATGAAAGCATTAGAATAATCAAATATTTTTAAGAAAACACGAAATTTCTTTAATAGAGTACAAAGTCCCAAACCAGGACGTTTTGCTAACTACCGTTTTTTTTTCTTTTCTTCTTCTTCTTCTTTTAATAATAATGCTGAATTAATCTCTATAATGATCTGTTATTTTTTCGATTTTGTTTACAGATTTTTTTCTAGGATGCTTTTATTTTCGAAACCAGTTTCAAAAATGAAAGTATTCCAGTAAAGAAAAAAAAAACTTGAAAACAAATATTAAAAAACGGCTTTTGTTGAAAGAGATCAACCTCAGATGTGCAATGCAAAAACAATAAATAAATAAATAAATAAATAAACAAAAATATGAAAATGCAAACGAGGTATAAAAAAAATAAAATTAACATTGAACGGATGTTTTTGCATTAGTGAACTCTTGAAATAAAAAGGAGATATGATATTCAAAATCAAAACTATCCTCATTCTTTTATGAGAGATAAACTGTTCGATTTTTTTTTTTTTTTTTTTTTTTTACTTATAAAAAGGGTTTTGTGAAAGTATCAACTAGTTTCAGTGTTTTAAGTGCGCGAAAAACACATTCAACGGCACATACAAACGAAAATGGGGGCGGGGGGGGGGGGAGGAAGAAAAACAAAACCTTTTATTCTTTACCATTAAAAGGGAAAAAAAAAATCATAACTAAGTTAATTTACCGATTTTTTTTTCAAATTTTCAGCAATTTGCAATAATAGTAAATTAGGCTGTGACAAATTTTTATTAAAATATAATAAGTTATTACAAAATTTGAGCATCTTTTACAAGTGTCCAGTACAGAAGAACCTCAAAGAAAACGTAGGAAACTATCCATCATTTGTTTTTGTTTATCGAACTCAGCGAAATCGATACTTGAATGTTTATACAATAATCATATTGTCATCTGCTGCGGATGGGTAATATGTTTTGCCAAGCAGAAAGACACCATCCATAGAGTTTTAGCGATCTTTCAAAATGAAAAGTATTTTCCTTCCTAATTTGAGAAAGATTTTCCTTTTTTTTTGGGGGGGGGGGGATTTTTTCAAAAACCCGTACGCAAAACGGGTAAAAATACTAGTATCCAATAAACTCTAAAACTAAGGTGAATCACAATGAAAAAAGAAAAACTTCCGCTTTAAGTAAAATTTCTGCTTAAAATAAATGACATAATAGAATTACCATACATGTAAATTATTAATGTTATTAATAAAAATGTAAAATAATATGTGATTTAATATAATTATTTATTAATGCTATTAATAAATGAAAAACAAATATACAAGAAATATCGATTAATTGTGCTCACATTCTTGAAAATATGGCAATCAATTCTGCATTCCGGCAGCAATAACTGTACACAAGCTCACAGGAAAACAACAGTCAGCCACTGAGATGGAGTCAACAAGTGATTATAGCGGAAATGCCCGATCCTCGAACGAGTGTTTCAACTTCGATTCTCGAACGAACTCCGATAAATAAAGCAGTACATCAGAATAGTAGACTGTTCGCCCATATTCCGGTATGTGCGCGACACCAATGCAAAAAGTGGACGGTTCGCCCATATTCCGGTATGTGCGCGACACCAGCGCAAAAAGTAGACGGTTCGCCCATATTCCGGTATGTGCGCGACACCAGCGCAAAAAGTAGACTGTTCGCCCATATTCCGGTGTGTGTGCGACACCAGCTCAAAACCGGAAGTATCACGCAAGTGCCGATTACAGCGCGAACATTTGCAAAAGTAAACAACTTTTGCGCTGACAGAGGTAGATTCGAAATTCCGTAATTCCGAAAGTAGGATGAAATACCGTTTGAAACGATATATCGGAAGGATTGAAATCTCAATATCGTTACCGCGGTCTTAAAGAAATATCGGTATATAACGATATTACGGTATATCGCCCAGTCCTAGTGAGTATATACGCTATATAGCCTTTAATCTTCAGACAGTTTCAATTTTAGATCTTTTGTAGAATATTTAAATATATACTTGTCAAATTCTTCTGGAACTTCAAGATTATAAAGAATATGTTTGACTGCAAATTTATTAATGTCAATTTCATAATGAGGACAATTGGGGGTCCAACAAAAAATCAAAGATAAATAAAACAGGATTCCTACAGGTCAGGGAATTTGAAAATTTAGGCAAAAAGGTCAGGGAAATGTCGAAGAAATTTTTACATATTTGAAAAGTTCAGGGAGTTTGATGTACTACTTCCATTATGATTGTAAATGAAAAAAAAAAACTTAATTTTTCATCCAATCTAAAAATTTTATGTAAAATTTATGCAAAATATGTAACAATATAAAAAATAGCTAAAAACTGAGAATTCATGCAGCACATATTTTTTTCTAGCATTTATCTTGATTAAAGTGATCCATTATGAAGAGTTACAATAATGTATAAGCCGAATTTTTATTGAGAAAGGTCAGATAACTTTTTTGCCAGAGTTGTGTAGGAACTAGGGTTCTCACTGGCTTTTGAGCAACATTAGCAGTTGGAGAATAACAAATAAAAAACAGTCGCCAAATGAAAAAAAAAATGTTAGCAAAATAGATTCGATGCAAAAAAAAAAAAAAAAAAAAAAAAAAAACTTTGCATATTACACTAAACAAAAGAACTAAATTTTAAAAATTCAAAAGAAAAATTACACTTTGATAATGATATCATTACCGGGGAAGGGGGTCCAAAATTACCTAAAAGTTGATAACATTATATTTACACAGCCCCTAGTGCCTGTTAATTAAGTGGAATATTGTATGTGCTGGTTAAAATGTCAAAGATTTTGTTAACTTATATGCTATTCTATTTTAACCATAAATTTTGCTTTAATCCAATAAAGCCAGAATTATTTTTCTCTTTAAAATGCAAAACTTAAATTCATAAAGTAAAAAGAAAGAATAGGGTGGAACTATAGTGACTGGAGGTAACTTCAAAAATGTAACCCAAAAATCCTCTACATTAAACCCAAACACAACTCCATGCTTTCGCAAAAAGAAGAAAGCTTTTAATAATGTAGATTTTAATTCATAATACAATGAAATGTTACTTTAGAATGCTTAAATGTAAGCAGATCGTTTTCATTTAGAGAAAAAAATGCACAGCTGATATAAAAAAAATTCGATCCCTGTTCCACATGATTGTTTTGTTTGGGCATAACGAGGACATTTAAATTTGAGCGATAACACACATCATATTACAAGCTGATTTTAGGGCATACTGCATCTCCATCTATCTATTTCCTCCATGCTTGAATTTCACACCAGATTTTTTTTTAAAGTAATTTTTGTTTGATTTTATCACAAAGTGTAAATCAAGTTGAGAGAATATTTTCATTAAAAAATACTGGCGAAGCAAAGAAATTATTGAAATTTTTCTGGTACCATATGGCACTACTGCTAGGCTTTAATGGGTTAATATAATTTGTAATTTAATGTTTAGAGATCGATTTCAGAAGTGCCTCATTCTTACAAATTTGTTTATCATTAGGGACACAAACTCTCCACAATAAAATTTATTTAATTAAGGGTTATTTCATAAATTATATCCTCATGAATTATGAGAGAGAGGGTGTGTAAGAATATTAGTGATTTTTAATGCCCAATATATATATATATATATATATATATATAATTTGATAGTAAAAATGGAGTAAATTATTTGTATTTTAATGGGAATAACTTACCGTCCTGTCTAAATCAATTTGATGTGTCTTCGAATAAATGGATGAAATACAATTTCGTAATATTTTGTGCTAAAATGAATTTTTCAAATTTACAAATAAATTAAAAGTACATTTAAGAATAGTACTGATTAATGAATTTCTATTTTAGGTAAAATGTTTATATGAATTATTTTCTTGTAGATAAAATTATGTTATTATAATGCAGATATAGTAAAGTTATTTTATTAGCAGTATCAAGGTGATAAAAATATTACAAGAACAAGAAATACATCAAGTTTTAAAAAATGTAAACAGATTAATGATAGAACATAATTTAATTCTTTTAAAATTTTAAATTATATGTAATAATGTTATCAAAAATTCTTTTTTTTTATTGTAAAAAAAAGATATTTGGCCTAAAATTTGGTAGAATATTCAGTGTTTAGCCAAATCACTATTTGTCCCATCTCTAATTCTTCTTTAATGTTTATTTTCTTTGTTCTATATTTTCAATGAAATCACTTATAATATAAAAAAAATTATCCTGATTACAGGTATTGGATAATGCAGTTGCATCATTTACTTTAGAAATTATTGCACGACATGGAGAACCTGCACCTAGATTATGTAACAAAGACCCTTTTACATTAAGATCTGCTGTTTATTTGCATACTTTGTTTCCAAAAGCAAAATTTATTCTACTCATAAGAGATGGAAGAGCGGTTGTGCATTCTATTATTACAAGAAAGGTAAATTTAAATTTATACATTTTTTAAATAATGTTTAATTAATTTTTACATTTACACATTAAAAATATTTAACTCACTACTTTTCCTTCATAGAATTAGCTGTTTCTCCGGTAACATGAAGGTCAATATGAGAGACTAATAGATTTTCTTTTCCGTTTCACAATTCTTTATTTATTTTTATACAGTACACATTCTTAAATATGCAATGCTTGTGACCAGAGGTTGTGTGGATTTCTGGCCATTGCTTTGTTTATATTTTTTAAACAGTAATTTTAATTTAATTATAGCGATGCAATAAAAATTATAATGAATATGGGCAATATAGTAAAATATTAAAATAATTAGTAAAGTAATAAACTATAATATAAAAAGTAAGATAATTTTAAAAACTATTAAATTCTTAAAAAGAAAGGTCAAATAAATAATTAGTAATGTATAATTAAGTATTCATAAGAAGGATGAGATACATTTTCTTTGAATTATTCCAGAGTTTTCCCCCAGAATGTTTCAGGGGGGGGGGTGCTCCGCCCCTCCTGCCCTTTAGTTTAAAAAATTGTGCCGCTCTTGCCCCTCATCCAAAAACTAGCGCCCCTCTTGTCATTAATCCAAAAAATAGCGCCCTTCTTGCCCCACATTTGAAAAAACGCAGCCAGGGCCGTAGCTAAGGGGGCGCTATGGGCGACTCAGCCCCCCCCCTAAAATTTGTTGAGCCCTCCCTGGAAAAGATTCCAAGGTCACTAAATGAATTTCTGTTCCGAAAATTCAAATGAAATTCTGTTCAGTAATCTAATTTAGTTTTGAGATCCTTTCACAGTTTTGCAGAGTTACTAAACAGTGCCTAAAATAAGTGTTTAGCACTCCTTCATTCTATTTGTACATATGAAGCTAACATGATATTTCATTTTGCACCAGTTGTACACTCAAAATTTTCATCATCACATACTTTTCTTAGTATAAAATGAAGTTATTACAACAATTTAATAAGAAACATTATATTTACAGTGTAAATATGCACTAATTTATCTTTCTGTGGCAGAGAAAGAGAAAAAAAAATTATGAGCCTTCCCCCCCCCCCCCCCCCCCCTATAGATCACTTCTAGCTACGGCCCTGAACGCAGCCCTCCAGTGATGATCCGAACATGCTATAGTGCGTAAATTACGCAAATAATAGTCTCATACGCGTCCCGTGGGACGGGTAATTTCGTCAAAAAATCGCTAAAAAAACAGCAAGTTTCGTTAAAAGTTGTGAAATAATGACTAATTTCCAACAAGATTCCCCCCCCCCCCCAAAAAAAAATGGCTAATTTTGTCACAAAATTTCACAAAACGGCAGATTTCTTCAAAAGATCGTGGGAAAATGACAAATTTCTTCCAATAATCGCGATAAAACGGAAAATTTTGCCAAATGAGTCGCATAAAACGGCAATTTTCGTCAAAAAATAGTGATGCTGCAGATTTCGTTAAAAAATTTGCGAAAAAATGGCAAATTTCATCCAAAAAATTGCATAAAAACGGAAAAATCTATTTAAAGTTCTGTTTTTTGCACAATATTTTCATGATATTTGTAGTTTTTTTGCGATTTTTTTTTTAAGCAAAATATGCCGTTTCTTACAATCTTTTAACAAAAACTGCGGTTTTGAGATCTTTTAATAAAATTTGCTGTTTTTTTGCCAATTTTTTCACAAAATTTGATGTTTTTTCATGATTTTTTTAACAAAATTTACTTTTTTGTTTCCTTTTTGTCAATTTTTTTGATGAAATTTCTGTTATTTCACGACTTTTTGAACCACTAGATACTACATTCAACTCTATAAAAGTGCCCTTAAAAATGAAAAAGTGTCCTGAAAAGTGCAAAAAGTGTCCTGAAAAATGTAAAAAGGTCCCTTTTCAGAACAGTAACGCCCTGCCCTTTTTTAAAACCTGGGGGAAACTCTGATTATTCTATGAAACTTTCCTCATAAGGGTACCTACCCAATTAATTCACATAAAAATCATAAAGTAAGAGATTTTATTTCAGATTAAATAGTCTTAATAATCAAAAAAGCTTTATTAATATATGAATGCATTTGGTAAAAAGATTTTACAAACAAATTTATACTTCCTTCATGAAAACCCATGAACTTCGTCATATTTTTGAGAATTATATACAGTAGACTCCCTCAAATCAGCAAACCTGAAATCTGCAACTCTCTAAAATCCGCACATATTTTATGAATGTAAACAATGAAATTTTCAGTTCAGATATTGGGACAAAATTTGATTTTTTTTAGTTTTGTATCAATTCCATATATTTTTTTATTTGTAGTTTCTTATTATTACTCTATTCATGTTTTTTCATGAAGGAAGAATAAATTTTTTTGGAAAAAATTCAAGATATTGCTGATATTACTGGTAATCACAATCCTCTTACAAATATATTTATGCATTAATCAAGATATTATGGTTATTAAGCCTGGCTAAACTTGAAAAAAAAAAAATCTTATTTTATGATTTTGATATAAATTAGTAATGTACTTTTATGAGGCAAGTTTTGTTGAATATGTTTGGAAAAAAACATTTAATCTTTTTAATGAATTTTTAACCATACGCTATTGATTATTAACTTGACCTTTGCTATGAGTACTTTAATCATTTTAAAAATTATCTGAATTTTTATTATTTCAGTTTATTACTTATTTTAATATTTTATTATATTGTAAGCATTCATCATAGTTCTGACGACACTGTTAATTGCACTCAAATTATTGTTTAAAAAATGTAAACAAAGCAATGACCAGAAATACACAAAATTCTAAAATCTGCACAACCTCTGATCCCAAGCTGTGTGGATTTGAGGGAGTTTACAGTATTAAAATATATTTGAAATGATATATATTTTAAAATCAATAATTTTACCCATATTTTTAAAATGAAAGTTTTGCTGTTTTCATCTATGATAATGTGCGAATTTTAAGGTTGCGTATTTGAGAGAGTCTACTGTATTATTCTTTATAAATAAATATACAAAAACTTAAATTTATTATTTATAAAAATGAATAAGTGTAAAGACATTATAGGTAAATGATTGTTTGATTAATTAATACTTCAATTGTAAAATATTTTATCTGGAGATTACTTTCTGCCCCTGAAGTATCTGTTGCAGACATTTGAGAAAATTTCTTGTACTGGGGCTGTTTGTAACAAAATTGTATGTTCAATGTTAAGTACATTTTTCTGTCTTCATACTCTCCTGCTCCTCCGATAGAAAATTCTCCAAGTGTGTGACATATACCTAAATGGCAGAAAATAACATGCAGGTAAAATATTTTACAACTAAAACATTAATTAATCAAACAATCACTTATCTGTGATTTTTTTATGCATTTTATTAATAATAATCTTAAGTTTTTGTATTAAGTAATAAAGAGTTAAACATGATGCAAAGCAAAATAAAAGCTCTATGGAAAAAATAATCTGCAAAAGAGGAAAAAAAAAATTGCAATGACTGTCTCCTGTCTTAAACTTTTTGTTACTGGGTCCACTATTTGCATTTTAGAAATAAAATATTTCTTTGGTATTCACAAAAAATGGAATTTTGTGACATTTGTTACAAAATTCATATTTCACATCCCTTTTCGGGATCTTTTTGAGATTTTCAAATTCTTCCTTCAATTAAACAGCTATAACTGCATGCTTAAAATTGTATTATTGAATTCAAATTGATAGTTTATTCTGAGAACTATTTAAAAAAAAACTATTTTATATTCTACCTGTGACATGCCAAAAAAATCCTCATATTTATGTATTTGTTAAAAAAGTTAGCAGCTATAAACTGTTTTTAAAATAGTCGCTACTTTGAGATTTTATCAAAGGAGTCATCAATACTTTCACTTGAGGACATGGATCAAGTGAGATTTAGCAAAAGAAAAGAATAACAAATTACAAAGAATTAAATAAAATATAGATTTAAAAAAAAAAATTATAGCAAATAATTATTGTTGGTATTTAAAAATAAAGATTGCCAATTCAGTAAATATCATTAAAATAAATATTTGTTGTGTCGATCCCCAAATTAAGATGGGCAGACACTAACACGTGGTAGAATATAATGCATTCTACCGAACTTAAACATAAAAACTAATTAATTAAAACTTCAATGAAAATCATTAAAAAAATAGGATCATATAATATTATTAAGTATATCATCTAAAATTCAAAAAGTAACATAAAAATGAATATACTGCTGTGGAATAAAAATAATTAACGACTTAAATCATGAACTAAATTATAACTTCCATTTTATTTAATTTTAACCTTAAATTAATTGATGATAATGAATACAAAGTAATTCTAATTATTAACTCATAATAACAAAATACAATTGTTTATGACCCCAGGGTAAATACAGTCAAAGATCTATAATCCGCACACCCATAATTCATTGTTTCCTCATTGTTTTCTCACTTTTTTTAAATTTTTCTAAAAAAAACGTTTTTGGATCACTAATATGTAAATTTTTTAACTGTTTATTTTATTGTTTACATTCGTAAAATAACGTCAATTATAGAAAACAGTGGATTATGGGTGTGCGGATTATAGATCTTTGACTGTAAAACAAAATATATAGGTACCTTATAAATTTTACATCTTAATATTTGGAACAACATCAAGTCCTTGAAAATAATCACTCAAATCATAGGTGCCAACTTTGGTCCCAAAGCTGGGTCTGCCACAAGGACAGTTGTTTGAGGGGATGTTGGTGAACACGCAATGTGCCGGACTAAAAAACGAGGTGAATGAACTACAGGGTCTCGGTCATAATCCCGGAAGCTGATACAATTTAAGGATTTTAATGCAAATTAAGAGTACTTAAGACTTCTTACCACTTTAAGACAAAATTCGCAATTTTCTTCGCATGATTGACAAAATTCACGATTTTTTTTGGGCTTGATCGACAGAATTCATGATTTTTACCAAGTCAATCGACGAAATTTGCGATTTTTTTGCACCTGACCGAAAAACAATTGTAAATTTTTACGAAGCCAATCAATGAAACTTGTGATTTTTCAGCGCCTTATCAACGAAATTCGCGATTTTTACAAAACTGATCGACAAAATTTACGATTTCCCTTTGCATGATCGTCGAAATTCGCAATTTTTCCGTTCTTGATTGACGAAATTTATGATTTTCTCGCGCTTGATCGACGAAATTGGCAATTTTTCCGTGCTTTATCGACGGAATTTGCAATTTTTCCAAGCCTGCTTAGAAAATTTACTTCCTGCTTAGTAAACTGAGATCCTGCTTAGAAAATTTCAGGATCTTTCCACTACCAATCTACAAATTTAGTTTTTTTTTTTATTAATCCTATCGACGATATTCGCAATCTTTACAAAGCTGATCGACGAAAATCACGATTTTTCTCGCATAATCAATAAAATTCACAATTTATCAGCGTCTGATAGACAAAATTTACGATTTTCCTGCACTATATCACGAAATTTGCAATTTTTCTTCGCTTGATCGACAAAATTCGCGATTTTTTTGCACTTGGTTGATGGAATTTGCGGTTTTTCCGCGCTTGATCGACGGAATTCGCGATTCTTACGAAGCCGGTCGATGAGATTTGTGATTTTTCAGCACCTTATCGATGAAATTTGGGCTTTTTGCAAAATGATCGATGAAATTCTCGATTTTTCTTCGCATGACTGACAAAATTCGCAACTTCCCTTCGCACGATCGTCAAAATTCGCAATTTTTCGTGTTTCATTGACAAAATTTGCGTTTTCCGGTGCTTGATCGATAAAATTAGCAATTTTCGCATGCTGTATCGACGGAATTCTCGATTTTTCCGAGCCTGTTTGAAAAAATTCAGGATCTTTCTGTTCCCAATCAACAAAATTCGAAATATTCACGAATCTAATTGACGAAATTCGCGATTTTCCCACACCCGATCAATGAAATTCACGTTTTTTACAAAGCCGATCGACGAAATTTGCATATTTTACAAAGGTTATTAAGAAAATTTGCGATTTTTACAAAGCTAATCGACGAAATTTGCAACTTTTCCGTTCCAGATCGGCGAAATTTCCGATTTTTCCATTCTTACGAAGTGAATCGACGAAATTCGCGATTTGTCTTTGCATGATCAACAAATTTCTCGATTTTTCAGCCGACGAATTTTCAGTCTCAATTTTTCAGCCGACTATCGATTTTTCGGTCGACGAAATTTAGAATTTTTTAGAGTCTGATTGATGTATTTAGCAATTGATCTATGTGGGAGCAACAAAACTCGCAATATTCTCGTCTATGTCCGACAAAATTTGCAATTTTTTGGAATCCAATCAATAAAATTCGCGCTTTTCCCACCCTTATTTGACGGAATACGCAATTTTCGGAGTCTGATCAACGAAATTCATGATTTTTGTACTAAATCTCACGAAATCTGCATTTTTTATGCGACAAAATGAAACTCACGATTTTTTCTCTTGTTAAATTAACAAAATTCACGATTTTTTCGCAGCCGAACAATGGAATGTCAAATTTTTCTGAGCGACATCATCAAATTCGCGATTTTCAATATCTTATCAACGAAATTTGCGATTTTTTGTGTTCGATCAACGAAATTCAGGTTTTTTCAGTCGATAAATCAAGAAAACATGCTTTTTTTGGCAACCGATGGATTTATTTTACAATTTTTTTCGAGTATCATAAACAACTGAAAATTTTTTTCTTGCCCGATCAACGAAATATGCAATTTTTTGCGCCCGACTGACAAAATTCGTGAATTTTCCGTGCCCGATCGGGGAAATTTGCTTTTTTTTTCCTAGCCTCATGAGCAAAATTTACGATTTTTCCATATCTGATGAGTGAAACTTGCTTTTTTCCTGTATTGATTGCGATTTTTCGACAGAATATGTGTTTTTTCTGCGATTCTTTGAAAGAATCTGCGTTTTTTCCGCTATTATTTGCGAAAATTGTATTTTTCTGTGATGTTAAGCGAAAATCCGTCTTTATCTCTCGATTCTTTGACAGAATTTGTGTCTTCCCTACTATCTTAGAACGAATTTCGCATTTTTTTTTTATACTTTGACAGAAATGTGTCTTTCACACTACTTTTTGATGAAATTTTCCGCAATCTTTTGACGATTTTCGTGTTTTTTCCACAATTCTTTCACAAAATTAATGCTTTTTTCGCGATCCTTTGACGAAATTGGTGTTTTTCCACGATCGTTTGGCGAAATTGGCAATTTTTTGCCACTTTTTTTGACATTGTTCAAGTTTATTACCCGATATTTTGACAAAATTGAGTTTTTTTCTTTCGTGATCTTATCTCCGAATTTTCGGATTGATGACTAACTTTCTTAAATTTCGGAACAAATCACTCCAGCGAAAAATGGCAAAAATAGCAAAAAGCACTATGGAAAATCTCGAAGTCGTGGGAAAATCTCATAACTGCATTTTTCAGGGTCAGCCAAGATATTGCAAGGTCTGCAGAAATTTTTCAGGGTCTGCGCGGTAGACTCGCAGACCCAGAAGTCGGCGCCACTGACTCAAATTAGGAAGATAACGGGTGCTCTCTTGTAGATCGGACATCCTCTTAAAAGTTACTTTCTTTCATCGATCTTCAGCTACGCTTTGTTCGTCTCCCTTCTTTGCAGATCACCTTCTCCTCGCCAATGTTCCACGCTGCTCCCGTCGTATTGTGCTGTCCGGTGATCCTCACTTCTCACCGCTACTCGCTGAATCCAAAAATCCCCCATCTGATTCGAGCGTTTGCCTTTATATGCTCATGCCAAATCACTCCATTTCCGTTGCTTAGACAAAAGAATCCATTTTACTGCCGACATGTATTGTTAGTTATTTGGGTTGTTCAACAATGTTTCTCATTTATTTAATTAATTGAACGGCTTTTACGTTGTACTTTTTTTTTTGTTGTTGTTATCAAAATTTTTATGAAAAGAAAACAAAATTGTTCGTCAAAACATCGAACACCTGTCGTGTATGAATACATTACTCGATGTCCGGACCACATGTATCTCAAAATATTAAAATATAAAATATCTTTGTATCAAATCACCTATTTCTACAAACTTCCAAAACAAACAATTTTTTTTCTCAAGTTATTATTTTAAATCTGAATTCACATACATTATATTAAATATCTTCAGAGGAATGATTGTTCATATCGGCTGGCGCCATAGCAACATAACAAAACCTCCTCAAAAGTTATTAGACATTAAAAATATTCACCAGATATAATATGGAGTAATTTGTAAATTGTTTGATAAAAAGAGATATATCCTATTAGCAAGTAAAAACTAATTATTTAAATAAAACAACCTCTTATTTTTTTCATTTATTTTTTTTTCTATTATTTTAGATCCAAAATAATCAACATAACATATTAATGCTTTTAGAAATTTATTGTAGCCATTAATATTAAAGTTTAAATTCGCAAACAAGTTATATTTAATTTCTCAAAAATTCCAAAAAAGGATATCTAGTAACATTTGTGGTTCCAGGTTGAAAAAACCCCTACTGTGTAAAATGTTCAGGAAATCAAGTAGAGCCATTTCAGTTTTTAAAAAAATTTTAAATTTTTTCAAAGTGTTTTCTTCACAAGTATATGTAAATTTAATTCTTATTTTCTATTTGTATTTTTAATTAAATATTTTTGAAACGTTCCATTGAAAAAAAAAATTATACATGTATATTTTATTGCTGTGCTGTGATATTTTTTATATAAAACTGCATATGTGTAAATATATATATATATGTATTTTTTTAGGTTACAATTACTGGTTTTGATATTAATGACTATCGACAATGCTTGACAAAATGGAGTGCAGCAATGTCTGCTATGTATTCTCAGTGCATTAGTTTAGGACCTGATATTTGTATGCCAGTGCATTATGAACAGTTGGTTTTACAGCCTAAACCTTGGATGGAGAATATTTTGAATTTCCTAAATGTACCTTGGAATGATTCAGTATTACATCATGAACAGCTTGTTGATAAACCTGGTGGAATTTCGATCTCAAAGTAAGTTTGAAATTTTATTCAGTATCGTAATTTTATTTCATTAATGCAGTTAAATACAAGATAAAAAAAAATAATTGATAAAATGTCTGTTGTTTCTAAAAAGAATTGTTACATTTTTCTTATAAAAATAAATAAATGAAAAATACAAGGCATACAGTGAAACTCCTAATTATCTAGATGAATCTATTCTGGATACAATTCAGATATATAGAATTCTAGATAATTACGCAATCATAAAAATATAATATGTTGTGAAATAAAAATTTCTCTAAAGTCACTTTTGTTTAGTAAAAAAGTAAGCCTCATGTATGCTGAAACTTAAATATATGTTTTACTATAAACAATTAAAACAGTTACAGTACTTACGCACATGAAGAATATGGGGTATTTAATGAACATACTAAAAAAAAAGCTACTTGTTTTGCTATACTTTGTAAATGCTAATTTAGGATTACCCAAACATATTTTTAAAATTTTTTGACTAAGCATAACTGTAAATATTGGTTTAAAAACTTATTTGAAAGAAATTATTTTTTTACAACAAATGCATAAGTCTCCATTTCAATATTTTTGGTGCATACCAACCCAAGTGATTGGAATTTGGATAATCAGAGTTTTATCATATGCCCTTTAATTTAACTTCTAGTTTCTAAATTGATTTTTAGTTTGAAATTTTTTTATCAAGCATTTATTAGTTTAATACAGTTTCAAAGCCATTAGTGAAAGCATCTTATGGAAACTACTTCAATGATTTGAAATGGACATCAGCAACTGAAAGAGCATTAACATCTGTATTGATCTTTCTTTCACAGAACTATCATTCTGTAAAGTTGCTTCAAACATAATTTATTGATGAAATAAGCTTCCAAAGACAATTTTCTTGTGTAAATTAATGATTTTTTATGTATGTTTTTATAGCTGTTTTTTAGATAAAATTTATTTGATCCATAACAACCCACTAATCGAAATTTCACAAATATGTAAGCTAGCCCAATAGATTTCTCAAGCCAAAAAACAGTTGGTACAAAATTTTGTTAAAATTGATTGAGCCATTTTTTAGATATAATTAGATTGGCCCTGACTCATTATGACCCAAAATGATCCATTAATCGAATTTTCTAGTACATGTGACCTAGCCCAATGATCTTCTTGTACCCAAAAATGGTAAAATACAAGATTTTGAAAAATAGTTCAAGCTGTTTTAAGGTAAAACTTTCATGTACATACAATTTTTTTTTTCATATTATAGTATAAGATATGTTTATTGTATAAAATCCTCTGAGTGTGAGTAATACTTTCACTTGACAGTTTAATTATTTTTAGTTCTCAAAATATTTCTAATGCTTTGTTTAATATTTTATGTGTTAAAAGCTGATATTGTGTATAAAATTTTAACACTCCATAGTAAATTAAGTATATATTTTAGAAAGATTTTGACAACTAAGGGCAGAAGAAGGGAAAAAAAAGACATTCTTTATTAAGATTATACAGAAAAAATAAGTTAAAAACATCGATTTCCTGGAGGTATTTTAAATATGTGAATGCATCACATGTTTATAGACTTAATATTTGCAAGAGGAATTTGGAAGTTGACTGACTAGCAGCCTTAATAATAAAAATAAATCAATGTTTGACATTTAAGATAAAATAACAATATTTTTCTGTTAGAGCAAATATTTTTACACATTATAATTCATGCTTACATAAATTTGTTTGAAAATATTTTACTTAATTATTTACATAGAGTAAAATATTTAGCTTCCATTTGTTGATCTTAGTTTAAATCAATGTAAATAAAAGAATTAATAAATAGTTTTTATGTCATGTTTAATTAGCTGCAAGTTTTAATCAAATAGTGTGTTTAAACAGAATGTGAGTGTACTATGTCAAATGCCTACTTTTAATATGATCCATGCCTCATTCATCATTATGTAGTTTGTATATGTATTGAAAAAAGAATGTTAGAATCAGAACTAATATATTTGCTATATTAATTTTAGATTGGAAAGGTCATCAGATCAAGTTATCAAACCAATTAACATTGAAGCTCTCAGCAAATGGGTTGGACACATTCCTAGTGATGTTGTACGTGACATGGCTAGCATTGCTCCAATGTTAGCCACATTGGGCTATGATCCTAATGGAAATCCTCCTGATTATGGCAAGCCAGATGCATTTGTACTTCAAAATACCAACTTTATCAAACAGAATCAAAAACTTTGGGCTGCTAAAGAACAAGAACTCCAAAAGCAAAGGGAACTATTAAGGAAAAGTGCAGGTCACAATAAAGCCAGTGCTAATGAAGGTAATAAAATAACAAATAATGAAGGAAAAGAAAATGAGAAAATTCCTTGAAAATTTCTTCAGAATTGTTATATTTGACAAAAGGTCACCAATGCACATGCCAGTCAAAAGGATCTTCCAAGTGTTTGTTACATGAATGCATTTTGTCTGTTACAGTTTTACAAAACCTAGGTATTACGACTGTATGTATTTGTAAATTGTAATGTATTTGCATGAATCAAAAGTGTGTTTTCATGCATGCATTTTTTTTTTTTTTTTTTTTTTTTTTTTTATACACTGCTTTAAAAATGATGCATTTTTAAAGTAGTATAGAATCAAATTTTTGATTTTCTTAATTTATTTTCTTATTGCTAGTCATTGCATGTGTAAAAATGGATCTGGTTTTTAGAATAAGGACTGACACCAAATTTTTATTATTCTTTTACAAAATATGTAGCTATTATTGTATTTACTTGATCTTAAGCAACTGTGTTTGATTTGTATATATGTTTTTAGAATGCTTGAATTACAGAAATTTACTGTTTAGTTACTACTATTCTTTCATAATAGATAAAATTTAAAAGATGTACCAAATTTAAGAAAACAATAATAATAAATAAATAGGTAATTTCTAGCACAAAAGCCAATTACTATAATATGATTATTGAATTTTTTGTGAAATCTGAATTCATTTCAAATTAATATCCTTAGATGTTAAACTTCTGTGATGTTTTAAAAACATATGAAATGTAGCATGACAGCAATATAAAAATTGAAATTTAGCAGTCAATTAAAATCTTCTTTTATTTATTTTTTTAATGAGGAATTGCTGTTGAAGAAATTACTTATTTTAATTTGATTCAAATTATGTGATGTAAAAGTAATAAAGCTTTAATAAAAATTTTTTAAAAAATTACTTAAAATAATATGTAAATGATATGCATAATTTTCCATATTCTTTCATTTATATATATTTCTTTATTTTTTAACTTTTCATAATAGTTGTTGGTAATTTGTAATGGTTCATAATCAGAGTTTGTTGATTTAAATCAGCTTGATTTTAATCATGATTTAAATCAATTGATTTAAAAAAAAAATCATTGATTTAAACCAGTTTTTTTTTTTTAAATATTTTAAAATAAATTTAAGATGTAAACAAACATAATAATGTGCTTTAACATAATTTAGTTTTATATAATATATATAATCAAACAACTTTCAGAAAGATAAAGCTTAAGCTTTTTAAAAAAGTAAAATAAATGTAAAGTTTAGAAAAAAAAAATGCTTTCAAATTTCATTTGAATCAAATTATAAAATAATCTTGCAACAGTAAAGAAATCTAAGCAGAAATATATTAAATATTTGAATATTTACTCATCGGTATTTAGAAAAACTTCTACAAGTCAAAGTAAAATAAAATTGTATGACTTTGTACTGTACTTTGGTGAGGCATGTTATATTAAGATTTGAGCAAATCTGAATCAGTCATTTATTTATTTATTTTAATTTAATATAATTGATTTTAGCCCTTTAGAATAGTGGAAGGTATTTTTGTTACAGTTATCAAAAAGGCTGATACTAAAAACTTAAAGAATTAATGATCGACTAGCTTTTTACTGCAATAGATTTATCTGCTTCAGTAGAACAAATGTTTTCTGCCTTTGGTTTGGTACTTTGAGAAATTAAAAATCAACAGATAAAACTGTTAAACCGCTGCTATCGAAATGGTCAAGGCCAGAGGATTCAAATTGTGACATATTCGCTAATTGACTGACTTCTCACTAGTGTTACTATTCATACTGGAAAATTTTGAATAGCAATTTACTTTTATTTTATTTGTGTAATATTTATCATCTTATAAAACACTGAACTTACTGATTAACTTATGATTAATTACTTCTTAAACTTACTGATTTGTGATCCCCAATAAAATAAACCAGCCAGATGCAATAACACTGCAGCATTCCTTCTCTGGCTGAATTTTTATTTAGGGATTCCAAGTTCTCATTAGTAAGTTTAAATAGTTATTGTTTTATAAGATGATAGATATTCCACAAATAAAATAAAACTGCTATTCAAAATTTTCCTGTGTAAATTCCAACACTACCGAGAAGTCAGTCAATTACTGATGACATCTCAATTTGTATCCTTAAGTATTAGCCTTAGTATAGCCTTAAGTATTTTGATGGCAGCAATTAAACTCATTTTTCTCAGCCAGCACTTAAAAAAAACAAAAGTTAAAAACTTTGTTTCAATTTTTTGTGTTGCAGATATTTTTATAATAATTAAAGTACTGAAGCTTGAATTAATTTTTGACATCTGATTTGTAGTTTTTCATGCATTTAGTGTAATCAAGAAATTTTTTTTTTTTTTTTTTTTTTTTTTTTTATAGCCTAAAATTTTACCTTGAAATAATATAAATCATTTATGTAAATTGTGTAATATTAATAATAGATAATACTTATAACATGCATGTCTATGTGTGTAAAATTTGTTATTTAAATTAAACAAAAAGTCATAAAATAATATAAATTAAAAAATATATATATTATTTAAATTAAAAAAAAAAAAATCTGATTGTTTTGATTTTTATCAAAAAAATCACGAACCCTGTTCATAATATATATATATATATATATATATATAATAACTTATTAATTTATTTCAAAATTTAGAATATAAAACTATCAAAATAAATATTTATTTTTATGCTGTTATATCAAAAATTTGAAATTGTTCAAAGACAAATTATCTTTTAACAATTTAATACAATACTGACTATATTCTCATTTTCTTACTCTCATTTTCTTCAATGTAAGAACTCTGTTATAACAAATAAATCATTCAGCCCTTCAGTTTCATTACATAGCTGAATTTGATTATAATCACATGTTATTCGTATGTACTGAAGGCATTAATTTAACTTTTTAATATCAAAATAATTATTTTAGTATTTTGTGGTTTCTTTTTCTTTTGTAATTTTTGAAAAAATTTACAAAATACATCAAAGTTTATATCTTAATTTCTAAAAGAAGGAAAAAAGGGTGAGAATGATTTGAATTTAGTATTAAAAAAATCTAAAAATGTGATTGACATTGTGATGCTTTCATAATGCAATACTTTATATTTCTATAAATAATATAGAGAGTAATTTAACTAGTGAATACTTCATAGTTTATAATTATTAATAGGGGAAGGCAGAGATTTTGTTAAGTATCAGTATATTTTGGCCGTATTGCTTTAAGAGAGATGTCTTCATGAAGGACTTCTGCAGGAAAGGTTGTCATATATGCTTGTATATAAAAACTTTGGTACTTTTCCATTATATGGACACCATTGTTGCCAAGCATAATAATTTGCACAAAATGAAAATCATGTGAATTGAAACATTTGAAAAATAAAGAACACATCCTATGTTGCTTTTTCTTCTGGTAAAAAGCTTTTCATCTACTTCTATAATTTTATTAGGTACACCAATTTTTCTATTTGATCGTAAACATAAAGCATTTGCATAAAATTCTCAGTTGCAGTTCACAAAACTCAATCAATGGCACTCTCTTGGAACTAGAAATACAGTTGACTCCCTCAAATCCGCAAACCAGAAATCCGCAACTCTCTAAAATCTGCACATATTTTATGGATGTAAACAATGAAACTTTCAATTTGGATATTGCTATAAAATTTGATTTTTTTAGTTTTGTATCAATTCCATACATTTTTTAATTTGTAATTTTCTTTTAATACTCCATTTGTGTTTTTTTCATGAATTAAGAATATATTTTTTTTGGAAAAAATTCAAGATATTGCAGACATCACTGGTAATCGCAATCTTCTTACTACATATGTTAATGCATTAATCAATATTCTTTGGTTATTAAGCCTGGCTAAACTTGGAAAAAAAATTGTTATTTTATGATTTTTATGTGAATTAGTAATGTACTTTTATGAGGCAAGTTTTGTTCAATAATTTTGGAAAAATACATTTAATCTTTATAATGAATATTTAATCATACACAATTGATTTTTAACTTGACCTTTGCTATTAGTATTTTAATCATTTTTAAAATTATCTAAATTTTTATAATTTTAGTTTATTACTTATTTTAATACTTTATTATATGGTAAGCATTCATTATAGTTCCAAATGCACGATTAATTGCACTCAAATTACTGTTTAAAAAATGTAAACAAAGCAATGACCAGAAATCCACAAAATTCTAAAATCCGCACAACCTCTGGTCCCAAGCTGTGCGGATTTAAGGGAGTCTACTGTATATGAACTTTAAAGCATTAAGAAAAGACAACCGCAATCCTTCAAACCATGTTTTCTGTCGTATTCCTACAGTTTCTTGGCATGATCATAAGCTACATTCTCCATTTTGGATTTCCACAACTTATCTATAGCATCATTTCATGTTTTTTAAATAAAACATAACTTTTTATTATGCAGAATTCCAAATTCCTTCATCATCTGGTAATAGCCAAATGGTAAAACCCATCTCAGTGTCAGTAGCAAAAGTAAATTATAACTTAATAAAAAAAAGTTTTTTTTTAATTTAAGTAATAGCAAATTAAAAAGCTTTCTGAGATAAATGTTAAATAATAATCATTCTCTTTTCATAAATAGCAAGTCACAATGCTTCACATGTTTTACAATAAAAATTCTTTTCACGATCAAGATTCAAATAATTGGCACATTATTATACATTTTGGCATGGTGTCCATAAAACTGAAAAGTACAAAAGCTTCATATCTAGTAGCTTTAGTATTAAATATTACCAAATATAACAAGTAGGATTGTTAAATTGTGAGGTGCTTATTTGTTATAATTTCATATTGAATTTTTGAGGTTAATACATTATACAACTTTTTTTTTTTGTTTTGTTTTAGAGTTTTGAAATATTTTTATTCAGAATGTATCTTAATGTATTTTTTATCGTACAAATGGATGAGCTTGGCTTCCCTCGTAGTGAAATAACCTTTCTTTTCTTAAACATGGAAATGCTCATATATTCAGTGAGGCAACTAAAAATATTGGAATTTTTAATAACTTATCTAAATTTATGCATTCAAAGTTTTTTTTTTTTTTTTTTAATATGATATTTAAACATAAAAATGTTTTTCAATAAGGAACACAAGTTATTTTTCTCTTGCTCAGTATAATACAATTCAAGGGGAAAAAAACCACAGCACTCTTATATCTATATGTATATGAGATAGAGAGAGACATTAAAGCTTACTAAATACCAAAAAAATAATAGTTAAAAATTCTCTTCTTCAATATTGAACTAGATAAAAAAAAAAAAAAATCTCTGTTGATTTTTTTTTTTTTTTTTTTTTTTCATATTATTACTTTGAACTTAAAAACAATGAGATTGTTTTTTGAGAATAAAAGTTATTTTTTAGAGATTATGCCTCATAAAGATGTTAGTTAAAATAATTAGTTTACCTCCTAAGTTTATTCACCCAGATATATAATTAAAATAAATGTGCATCACTATAAAGGTATTACTTTAACCAATGTTCAAGAATTAATTTTTGTCAATATTGAAAAAATATTTTTTATTTATTTATTTATTGATGTTCTTTAAAATAACAGTAGAACTTGCAATACCTGACAGTTGCTTAGAAAAAGGACTTCCCAAAGTCTGGTATGCAGAGGAGGCTTTAGGTGTATATATATATAACAAGTCTGTCAGAAACAAATGTATGTCAGAGAGCAACTAAAAGACTCAGTAAAAGTTTTTTTTATCTTGTTGACAGACCAAAATGTAACAAAACTATAGTTTCATGCTTGGAATGTAAAAAGGTATGGAAATCCACCAAAAAAATCAAAAGATTCAAAATTACCTTCCTTAGATTTTTTTTATCATTTTTTCACAATAAAGTTTTTAAAAGGGCGCTGGTGCAAAAATTTACAATTGAAATTTTAAGGTAATTAAAATTTTTTACCACTATCATTTATAATTTCTTAGTCCTTACTGTATTGTATTTTATTTTTTTTTTTATTATTGCATCCCTTATACTATTATTAGTTTTCAGCACATATTTTAAACATGATATACTAAGCAACATTATATATAAATTGTAAAGAATTTTAAAATATTTTTTAGGACCAGAAATTCTGCACATACTATTTTTAAAGATAAAATTTTAATTTTTATGAAATATGTATTTGTAAAGTATATTTTAAAATAGACTAAAAATTTATGAGTATGTTGTGAAAACTGACAGTTAAAATATTTGATTCTGCTAGCCTTGTTCATGTTCCACATTATCTTAAATTTCTCTGTTAGTTATATTTTGGCTGCCTTTGTGCTAAATATGCATGTAATAAGTTATATAATTAGCATAAAAATGTGGATTTATAAATAAGAGTAAAGGTTTGTTTTGGGAAATAACCTTTCTTTGTAAAAAGATTTTAATCTTTAAAGCAAGATGTTGTAATTTGTAGTATTGTAGATTAGAGATCTGCACAGGTTGGATTCAGGCCTGATTTTCATTATCAGCATTCGGGCCAGGCCTGGCCTGAGTTTTACTTTTTCTGAAGACTCAAGCTGGATCAAAGTTGAGTCTTACTTTTCTTCCTGAAGGATCAGGCCGGGTTGGGCCTAACTTATTTTTTCCATACAAAGTACGGACAGATTTCATTCTTCCTAGTCTTCATGGACCTGAATATTCAGTCCTGGTTGAATCATCCTGTATGAAAATCATTTTCTAAACATGGCCAAGTCTGTGCAAAAATTAGTAAAATTTGGCTTTTTCCAAAAATTTTTGCAAAATAGACTGTCATTATTCTACAGTTAAACATTACAATTTATTCTTTTTAAAGTATTGTAGATTTCTAGGCTTATTAAAATAGAATTAAGCACATGAAAAAAGGGCCTGCCTATAATGGAATCTTCTTTTAAACTGAAAACAGGAAATTTTTTTAAACTATTCTTCCAAGCAAAATGAAAACAAGCAAGGGAAAAATATATATATATACATTTACACCTGCTAAGAAGAGAATTTGTCTATAACATTTTTTTTTCTTTCCCGTTTCAGAAGATTTTACTTTTACCATATACCATTTTTTAGATTTTTGTCTCCATTACATGGAATATAGATTAATAACATTAATGATAGCTGAAACATTTACATACAACAAACAGAGGTTGATAAAAACATAAATGAAGCTTATAAACATGAAAATAAAGACTAAGACAAGTTTTTTTTTTTTTTTTTATGTCAGAACTCTTCTGTGAGAGTGAAAAACAAACAATGTTCTGTAGAAATTCACTGAGGCCAAGCCGGGTTTGAACCAAAATTTTAACTTTTTTCTGGGCCTAGCAGTGTTTTCAACTATTGTATCGGGCTGGGCTGGGCTGAAATTTTAACTTTTATAATGGGCTGGTTCAGGCCAATATATATATATATATATATATACATATTCTTTTGTTCAGGTCAAATTTATGGAACAGGCCTGGAAAATTTTGGCTTGTGCAGACCTCTAATGTAGATATAAAATTATTTTGCTACCTTCAAAATTTCATTCTAAAATTTATTTATGATCATGTAAGTATTTTTAAATTATTTCATTTTAAATAGCCATGTAAATAAATGATCATCATCATTATGCTCAGCTCCATTGGAATGTTTTTAGAGTAAAATTGCAATTAGCCATACAAAGCAGTTTGAGATTGGGTAAATGCAATATGTATTTTAACTATCATTAATCTTGTATAAATGTTTCCAAATTTCATATGAACTAATTTTAATTTTAAAAAACAAGTTTTATATTGCATTTTCAAAAGTACATAACATTTTTTTAATGTGTGGTACATTTTTTTATGCATATTTATTATTCATAATCATCTTTGAAAATTGGTTTGATATTGCATTTTCAAAAATAAAAGTAATTTTGTTTTGTATGACACAGAACAATGAATAGAGTAATTTTTTATGTATATTTATCATTCATCACATATCTTTTGATAACTTGAAATGAATTTCTGTCACTTTTGTATGAGTTGGTGAAAACATAGGAAATATTTATGGAAATTGATGTTGAATACAGCTTCAAATTATATTTTTATTCTGTGTTTAATTGTATCACTTGTTGAAAATAAAGAATGCTAAAAATGTTGTTTATCTGAAGTAAATTGTTTTAAGGTTTTTTTTTTTTTTTTTACAATTGTGTTTGACTTTTGTGAATATATTACAACAATAAAAGAAAAAAAATGTAGAAAAATAATTTAACTTAAATTCCTTGTTATCTTAATGTAAATGTGAGGTTTCTCACGTTGGTTGTAAAAAAGTTTAAATCATCCAGAAGTTGGGATATTCTGAGGTTCCTCACACAAAAAAAAAAATAAATAAATAAAAAATCATTTGGAGGTTGGGGATATTGTAAGATTTCCCACATTATTTTCTGGCCAAGTGATCTGCCTTCAGCAGTGTATCATATCTTTATCCTGGAGTACATTTGCTTCTCTACTCCATTGCAAAATATTCTGCTGCCAGGATATTTTTTTAATCACAAAAGATTTTGATCATTTTTTTTTCTTTTTTAATTTGAAGTAAATTGTTTTGTAATGATTCTTTTTTAGAATCTTTTATAATTGTGTTTGACTTTTTAAACTTTAATTCTTAAAATTCAATAAAAGCAAACAATATAAAAAAAAAATAATATAACTTAAATAATTTCTTGTAATTTTAAAAGATAAGGCTTTTTTACATTGTTCATAAAAATTC
Source organism: Maratus speculifer (assembly GCA_964019185.1). Classification (NCBI taxonomy): domain Eukaryota; kingdom Metazoa; phylum Arthropoda; class Arachnida; order Araneae; family Salticidae; genus Maratus; species Maratus speculifer. The sequence continues at coordinate 254,299,639 of OZ025298.1, forward strand.
AGTAATAATTGTGTATGTGTGTGGGAGGGAATATTATGAGATTTCTCACATTGTTTTCTGTCAAGATTTTTCATTCACTGGTCAAGTAATCTGCTTTCAACAATATATTTTTGGAAATCGGTTAAAATGTTTTTATGTGATGAGTTGGAAAGTGATATCATTATTTATGTTAGTTAAAGATGTTAATGACTATTTGTCGTTCTAGTCACAGTTTCAGAAGATATATGAAGATAAAAGTATTTCGGAGTCCGATAAATTTCAATATCTAATTCAAGCAGTGGTTCCGAATTCAAAAGCAGCGAGAGTAGTTGAAAGTTATCCAGCAACGGCTGCTAATTATCAACAAGCAATTAATCAGATTCAAGAAAGATTTGGTAGAGAAGATTTGCTTGTTCAAGTTTATATACGGGACTTGTTATCCATGGTCATGAAAAACGCTATCGCTGGTCGTGTTAAAACAGATTTACCTAAATTATATCATGAACTAGAAGGAAAACTGATATCGTTAGAAAGTTTGGGCCGTACTCAGGAAAAGTACGGGGATTTCCTGATACCTTTAGTAGAATCAATACTTCCCGAAGAAGTCCTGATGTCATGGGAAAGAAAAAGAAATTCGCAAGATGCAAGACATGAAGAAAGATCACTAAAAAATTTAATGTGCTTCATTAAACAAGAAGTTCAAAGCGAAGAGATGGTGGCTTTATCGCGAAGTGGTTTCGGTGCAAGTTCAACTTATAAAAAGGGAGAGCGGGATATTAAATTTTCGACTCCTGCTACGGCTTCTACTTTAGTGAGTACGTCTTTCGGAAATCCAGGTAAGAAAGAAATTTCTTGTATATTTTGTGATAAAAGGCATTTGTCTCAAGATTGTTTTACAGCTAGAAATATGACTTTAGAAAATAAGAAAAAACTATTGTTAAAGAAAAATGCTTGCTTTGGTTGCTTTAGACCAAACCATATATATAAAAATTGTAGATTTAAAAGTACTTGTATTAAGTGTAAAAAATCTCACCATTATTTGATGTGCCCAGATGATTATATTGAAAATACTAATGATAAGAACAAAAGTGATAGACATGAAACTAATACTCTGACAAATCATTCTAATATTGAAAATGTATATCTTATGACATTAATGGTTAAAGTTAAAAATAAGAATGTAGAACTAAAAGTTCACAGTATAATCGATTCTGGTTCTCAAAACAGCTGTATCAGTAAAAAAGTGGTTGAGAATCTACATCTGGTTCCTAAGAGGAAAATTAAAATGACTCATTGCCTTTTTGGGGGGAGAGAAACCTCAGTTAAAATGCATGATGTTTATGATTTAATTATTTCTGATTTGAATGATTCCTTTAGTTTTAAAGCTGAGGTATTCTCTGAAAATAAAATTACCGGATTTGTGCCTAAATTATCTAGTGTGGAGGCACTTATTGAGCTTAGAGAAAAACAAATAATTTTACCTGATCTCGAGTCTGATGATTCAGAAATTAATTTGCTTTTAGGTGCCGACTTAATTGGCACATTATTCACTAATAAATGTAAGAAATTAAATTCAGGTTTATTTTTGTTAGAAACACGCTTAGGTTGTGTATTAACTGGAAAACCCAATCAAAACTTGAGTGGTAATTATGATAGTAATAATGTTTTGTCTGTTGTATCTTTGTATGTAAAAAATGCTTCCATTAATGAGTTATGGGATCTTGAAACAATCGGTATTAGAGAGCCTGTAGAAGATTTAAAAAATCAACATGAGCATTCCAAAATGATAGAGGAATTCAAAACCAATATTAAAATTCTTCCGGGTGGTAGGTATGAAGTTTGTTACCATTTAAATCTGATATGATTGAATTGCCCAGTAATAAAGAATTAGTGTGGAAGCGACATCAGAAAATGTGCGAACGCGCTGAAAAGGAGGGTATTTTTGTTGATTATCAAAATGTTTTTCGAGAATGGGAAGAATTAAAAATAATTGAAAAAGTAACGGGGAACGTCGAAAAGGGGCATTTTTTGCCGCATCGGCCTGTTATAAAAATGGACAGTGCTACTACTAAAATTAGGCCCGTTTTTGATGCATCCGCTAGAAAATATGAAAAGTGTTCCTTAAATGATATTTTGTATAAAGGTCCGAATTTAATTGAGCAAATACCGGATATTATAGATAGGTTTCGCATTAATAAAATAGGTCTTTCTGCGGATATCGAAAAAGCTTTTTTGCAGATTAGCATAAATCCGGATCATAGAGATTTTTTACGATTTTTTTATCCTGCCGTGGATGAAGAAATTATTTATAGGCATTGCAGAGTGGTTTTTGGAGTGAATTCGAGCCCATTTTTGTTGGCAGCCACGATATCTCATTTATTAGATAATGTACCTCTTAATTATAGGAATATTTCTGAAAAGTTGAAATATTCATTTTATGTTGACAATTGTGTTACTGGTGTTTCGAATGCTGCGGAACAAGACGAATTTATAGTACAGGCTGAAAATATTATGTCTCGAGCTAGTTTCAATTTGAGAAATTGGGAAAGTAATGTTCAATCTCAAAAGGTTTCAAAAAGTTCAGGTGTAACAAAATTGCTTGGGATATTGTGGGATCTGGATTGCGACATGCTTAAGTGTAATTTAGAATTTGATAAATTGAGTAGTAATGAAAATTTCACTAAAAGATTAATTTTGAGCTCTATGCAGAAAATTTTTGATCCTATAGGGATATTGTGCCCAGCAACTTTGCCACCGAAAATTATATTGCAACAAACCTGGAAATTAGGTCTAGGGTGGGATTCTCCTTTACCGGAGGAAATTCAAAGGCCTTTCAAAAAATGGTTCAATGAAATAAATATGTTAGAAAACGTCCAAATTCCGCGATATGTTGAAATAAATGAGTCTACCGAGATGCATGTTTTCATGGACGCATGCAAAGAGGCATATGCAGCTTGTGTATTTTTGAGAACGAAAACCCCGGATGCTGTAAAAATTCAATTAATTCGAGCAAAAGCTAGAGTTGCTCCTATAAAGCAAGCGTCAATTCCCAGGTTGGAATTAATCGCGTGTAATATCGGAGCTAGGTTGGCACATTCAGTACAGCAAGCACTTTGTATACAGAATATGAAAACAGTGTTTTGGAGTGACTCCATGATTGAGTTGTATTGGATAAGTGCATACGGTGAATCGTCCGTTTTTGTTTCGAACAGGGTAAAAGAAATAAGAAGTCTTTTTCCCAATAACGAATGGCGCCATGTGCCAGGGAAAATGAATCCCGCAGATTTGATTTCTCGGGGGTGTTCTCCACAGCAATTGCTAGAATCACGGTGGTGGGAAGGGCCGAAATGGCTCATGGAGGAAAAAGAAAAATGGCCCATAACCGAAACTCTTGATAGTGAAACTCCTGAGATTGTTAGTGAAAGGAGAAAAGTGAAATTGTGTAACGTAAATACAACAGTTAAAAATATTCCTTGGTACGCTAGGAAATTTTCAAAATTTGGTTCGATTATTAGACTAGTTGCATGGGTATTAAGGTTCATAAATAATGTGAGATCACGAAACAGTGCTAGAAAAGTTGATAAATTATCAGTTGAGGAATTAGAATATGCTGAAAAAACTTTAATTTCAATTGTTCAAAATGAGTTTTTCCCAGATGTAGATTCGATACCTTACTTAAGCTGCTTTAAAGATGAAGATGGTATAATTAGAATAAAGACAAGGATTACAGAGCACATTGATACACCATATTTTTTATCGCCCATTCTTCTACCTGATGACTGTATTTTTACAACTAGACTAATAGAATATTTTCATATAGCGAACTGTCATGCTGAAACTCACATTTTGTTAAGCATCTTAAGAGAAAAATACTGGATTCAAAGAGGTAGAAAAACTGTCTGAAAAGTTGTAAATAAATGCATTCCTTGTCAGCGCTACAAAACTAAATCTCGTGAATCCGATCCAGTGCCATTACCCTTTGATCGAGTAACGGATTCTAGTGTTTTTGAAATTGTAGGCGTTGATTTAGCAGGTCCTTTATTTGTTAAAAACGCAGATAAAACCTGGATAGTGCTATATACTTGTGCAGTTTACCGAGCCGTGCACCTAGAGCTTGTCTCCTCTTTGTCAACTGATGCATTTTTGCTGTCTTTGCGACATTTCATTGCGAGAAGAGGTAGACCTAGAATAATCTATTCTGATAATGGTAGCAACTTCAAAGATGCCAATAATGATCTGTCAAAGATAGACTGGGAAAAATTATCTCGTTTTTCCAACGTGCAACGAATTGTTTGGAAATTCAATCCTCCCTCAGCCGCTTGGTGGGGCGGCTGGTGGGAAAGGCTGATCCGTGTGATCAAAGAGCTTCTCCGACGAACTCTTGGTAAAGCTGTTGTGAATTTGGAAGAATTACAAACAATTTTGTGTGATTGTGAATACATTATCCATTCTCGTCCCCTCACATATCAATCCGAAAATCCAGAGGATTTAGTTCCCTTAACACCTAATATGTTTTTAGTGCAAAACTCTTCTTCGAGTGTCACGGACATTGACGAAGTTGATGCTAAACAGTTTCGCAAAAGACTAAGATACAGAGTTAAGCTCATGGAACAACTGCGAATACGTTTTTGAACTGAATATATTGGTCAACTTCTTCAAAGACGTTGTGAAATATCCCAGTTACCAGAGTTGAAGCTAGGTGAACTTGTGCTAGTTGGAGACGATGTGCAAAAACGTCTCAATTGGCCGCTTGCAAAGATTGTGGATCTAATTCCTGGAAAGGATGGTAAAGTTAGGACTGTTAAATTGAAAACTGAACACGGTGTGATTTTAAGACCTATTCAAAGAGTATTTCCTTTCGAACTTTCTACTAATAATAGGGATTCTTCTTTTTTTCAGCTGGAAAGCAGTAGTCAAGATGCTCTCGTGAGTTCTGATTCTACAGATGGGACGACTAAACCTGAAACAATGAGTTATGAACTCGATTTGGGCGTATTTCCAAAATGCCCAAAAGATTTGGTAAATGAAGTATTTAATTTTGAGTAGCTAGTCAGCAACTCAAAAGGGGGGAGTATGTTATCGGTAACATTAATAATTTAATATAATAATTTAACATAATAATTTAGCAGAATCATTTAACATACTTATTTAATATAATAAATCAATCAAAACTAATGTAAAGTAATTTCCTAAATCATTAAAAAAGATTTATTGCAATAATAATCATTTTCTGTATCATCAAGTAAGATTTATTTATATAGTAATCATTTTCTAAAACATTAAGTGTAATATATTGCTTTTTATGTTTATAATTTAATTCTGAAATGCCGACAGACGCCATTGTATCCACTTTGTTTAATTCTGTGACGTCATCTGTGTGTGACAATATCTGTGTGTAAAATGTTATTAAATGATGTAGGCAGTTGTCGATTAAAATGTTGAATAGATAACAAGTGTTTTTCTTATACGTCTCTTGGATTTATTTTAGTGTGTTTAAATGGTCTTATGCTGTGATACTACTAATAGTAGTTTTTTTAGATTGTTATGAGTTAACAATATAGTTTGATATTTAGAAAGAAATAATATACTTTTTTTTCTTTCTTGTTTTAAAATGTTTAAATCCATGTTTTATGCTGTGTCGCCCCACGTTTTGGACGCCAAAAGTATATTATTTCTTTCTAAATATCAAACTATATTGTTAACTCATAACAATCTAAAAAAACTACTATTAGTAGTATCACAGCATAAGACCATTTAAACACACTAAAATAAATCCAAGAGACGTAAAAGAAAAACACTTGTTATCTATTCAACATTTTAATCGACAACTGCCTACATCATTTAATAACATTTTACACACAGATATCCTGACGTCACAGAATTAAATAAAGTGGATACAATGGGGTCAATCTGTCGGCATTTCAGAATTAAATTATAAACATAAAAAGCAATATATTACACTTAATGTTTTAGAAAATGATTACTATATAAATAAATCTTACTTGATGATACAGAAAATAATTATTATTGCAATAAATCATTTTTAATGATTTAGGAAATTACTTTACATTAGTTTTGATTGATTTATTATATTAAATGAGTATGTTAAATGATTCTGCTAAATTATTATGTTAAATTATTATATTAAATTATTAATGTTACCGATAACATTATTGTTATAGATGATAACCTTTCCCATTTTGGTCTCTCTTTTCCTTGTAAGTGCAGACATATTTTTTTAGAGTTTGATGTACTGGTTAAATATTTCTGGAAGAAGGGAAAAGTGGCAGAGATAAGTTTAACATTCTAGTTGAATGAATAAATGGATCAGATTGATTTGCTTTCTAAAGTACTTTATATCTGAAGCCACGCCAAAGGCCTTGAACACTATGGTTAATACTCTTCTGAATTTTATCACATTGCATCTTTATCCTGTTGTGTGTTCGTTTCTCTGCTGCATGAGGTTTGATCAGCTGTGTTGTAAAATATTGTTCTGCTGCCAGAATATTTTATGAATCACTTAAGATTTTGCGAGTTTGGTTTTAAAATTTGAGTGTTTTTAATTTGGAAATCCCATTTTTATAAAATCCAGTCTTTGAGCATATGGTTCAAGTCAGTAGAATTTGCATGGCCTCTGTTAAAAAAACATTGTTGCCTTGCTGTTTTTTTTTTTTTTTTATAAACAAAACAGTTTACTGAAGTTTCCTTTTTGAAGTTGATTTTTTACAAAAGTATATGTACAAGAATAAGCGGAGTTGATTGACAATACTGTCTTTTGAATGTTCATCTGAAAAAACAATGATATCTAACAAAGAAAATAAATTATTTGTAGGTAGATACAGGGCTCCCAACACATTTTAGTCCTCAAAAAGGGTTCCCCCATTTTTGCTTAAAAAGGGGACTTTGGGGGACCATTTTTGCTTAAAAAGGGGACTTTGGGGGACCATTTTTGCATAAAAAGGGGATTTTGGGGGACCATTTTTGCTTAAAAAGGGGACTTTGGAGGAACAATTTTATTAAAAATGGAAACCAAATAAGGATCATATGTGTGTAAAAATATAGCACAAATTTTCATAAATAAGAAAGTAAATTTTTAAAATTACCCCTGAAAATGTGTTTGATGGTTATCTTTATAGGATTTCACTAAACAATGTACACAATTTTATTTAAGCACATTTAAATATCCTACTGAAAAAGTAAATAAAGCATTCAATATTTCAGCATTCACCTTGATAATTCTCGTTACAGGTAAAAAATAATAGTGATCAATTAATAAAAACAAGTAAGTGGTTAAATATGATCACAGATCACTCAGAGGGTTTTACTTAATATTTTTTTTTTCAAAACATTCTAACCTTTAATTAATAAACCAAAATTGTTAATAATTAAATTTGTTAAAAATTGATAATTGTTTATAATGATTAAATCCTTACATAGATGGGGATGACACAAAGCGAGAATGCAAGTAGAGAGAGAGTGAAGAATAACATTATTTATAATCTGGCTTTTTATTTAAGATATTACATGACATATTGTAGGTTAAATTTTTTTGAGAATTCCGTTCCCTGGCGACAGAAAGAGATGAAAAGGTGCTAACCGTTGGGATATGTTGAGCAGATTTTTTTTTCTTAATTTTTTAGAAAACTTATGGAGTGGTAATGAACACAATTAAACATTAAAACATCTGCTAGAGGTGAAAAAATGAGTTAAGACTGTGAGAAATTGGTGCTTAGGCCAAGAGTTTTAAAAGGATTTGTGAAAAAAAATCAATTTTCTGATTCCCCACCCCACACACACACATGAAGAAAGGCCCCTAATTGTCTAGGGTCAAAATAGACCCTAGCAAGATGTTGGGCTTGATGAGATACCTCCTTCGGTCAACCTTCAAATGAGATTGAATCTCGCTGTAGTTTAATTAGGGGTTGAGTTAGAAAATTGCTTAAAATACTTAAATTAGAGCCTGGAGAAGTAAAAAAGAAACTTGGAAATTTAATCCCACTGCCTCCACACACCCTACTTAAAATTTTTTGTGTGTTATAAAAAAATATCTGAGATTTTAAAATCAATAACTTGATTACTTTTCTTATTTTTTTTTTTATTTTTTTTTTTTTTTGGGGGGGGGGGCTAAAATTAATTTTTGGATTAGTGCTAACTACTACCATTCATAAATAAAAGGGGCCAATAAGTTCATTTTATATAGCCTATAATAACAAATTGGACATAAAATAATGATAATTAGTGGAGAAACACTTAGATTTAAATAACATGTCATATAAAAGCATTTCTTTGTCTTTTTAAAAAGTGATATTTCAATAAAATAAAATCTTAATCAATTTTTACGAAAATTATACATTCAGAATTAGTGTCAAAAAATAGGCATACAAGGCACAGGTTTAAAATCTATAAATGAAGTACATGTAAGTATTATGTACCCCCAGGAACAGTCCTTGTCAAACTAATCGGATGTGGCTATCACGAAACTTTCTTCTACTTCATACATGTTAATACTTCAAAATTCGCTATCACAGTCCCAAAATTAAATTGCAACTTATGCCCATCATGAGAATTCTAAAGGTATGAAATTTTGTATATTAGTTCTTCAAATATAACTATCATAAATCCCACAAAATGCAGTTTAGGAGCACCATCTATTGAAAGATTAACATCAAAACCTAATCAGTAACAACTTGTGTCAATGTCTAACTGAATCCTAAGTTAGACAAAAATTTGTGCATTAAATCAGATAGATCTGTAGAAATCCTTAAAAAAAAAAAAAAAAAAAAAAAAAAAAAAAAAAAAAGTATCATAGCAGCGCTACCTTTTAATGAAGTTACATCAAAATGTAAAAAATGTCAATTCATCTTAAGGACTAACTGAATCTAAAATTTGATGGAATTCCGTGCATTGATTCTGGATATATAGCTATTGCGGAAATCACAACAAATGAAGATTAACAATGCCACTTGTTGAGCGATTTATACCAAAATATAAAAAATGTCAATTCATGTCAAGGACTAACTGAATCTGAAGTTTGATAAAAATCTGTGCATTGGTTCTGGAGATTGAACTACTGCAGAAATCATGAAAAATGCTGCATTGAAGTGCCACATGTCAAGCGATTTACACCAAAAACTAATCAACACCAATTTATAGTGGCAGTCAAAAGTTTCCAGCCAGTATAAAATTTTTCATTATTTTGAAAGTATACCCATATAAAGAGGAATCTCAAAGTGATACTCGTATGTCATATATTTTATTGACATAATAGTTAGGAACTTATTTATAGAATAACAAATGAATATCAATAAATACAACTGACAAAATTAATTGCAAAGAAAAATGCATGCTTTGAAAAGTTATCGGCCATCTTGGAAAGTTTGGAAAAAAATTGTGTTATAATAGAAAATCACTGATCAACTAAATTTACAATTAGTATGTTGTCATATCTTTAGCAAAATGTACCAAGGCGCAGCGACTTGGCATCGATTCAATGAACAGTTGAAAATCATCTGTGGTATGTTTTCCCGCTCATCTTGAAATTTATAGGGAAAATTCCAGTCATGCTGAATTGAGTTTTATTAATTTCAAACATGTTTCTAAAGTTCATTCCAAAGATTTTCTATAATATTTAGATTGGGTGCTTGGACTAGCCATTTAAAAAGCAAAATATTTTTGTGCGAAAGCCACTGTTTGACAAGCTTTCATATATGCTTCGGTTTCTTATTATACTGTAACTAATAGTTGTGACCAAAATTTTATCTCCAATAAGGCAGCAAATTATCTTGCAAAATATCCTTACATATTGCATCATTCATCTTGCCTCAGATTTTAAGACGGACTGGCATCTTTTCCATAAAATGCTCCTCATAATGTAATGTATCTTTCACCATGCTTAGTTGTAAGCATAACACATCTGGAATCATGTCTTTTGTTGTTAAGTCATCGGGCATACTACTTGCCAAGGCCCGTTATTGAAGACTGGTCAAGCAGTAGCTTAATATCATAAATTTCGTGTTCTGCAATTTTTTAATTTTTAAGAATTTTAATGAGATTTTTAAAATTTGCCAGGTGATTTTTTAACATTTAGATTCATGAAAGAATTTCAGTTACAACGCTTTTTTATACCCATTATAATGCATTTTTTACGCCCACTTTAATAAATTTTGTCTTCTTGGATTTTTAAACTTTTAGTGATTTTCAAAGTTTTTTATTTTTTATTTTGTGGCGATTTTTTTCAAACACAGAAAAGGGGACTTGGAGGCCATTTGGGAGCCCTGTAAGATAAAATAACGATGAAATCAGAACATAAAAAATATTTGAAATATTTTAATTGTTCTGATTTCTGAAAATCGGGTTTCAATTAATCTGCAACACTTGAAATAATCCATCTCTTCTTTTACTTTCTTTTTTTTTAAAGCATGAACACTTAATAACAAATTATTTAAATCAAGGCGTTATATAACTCATTTATAGTTATAAACAGTTAAGTTCAATTTTTAATCAAATATTGCTTTTTACTTCCATCAAAATAATTTTTTTCCATACTGACAAAACAAAGGGTTAAATTAACAATAGGTTTCCAACAGGGTTAAAAACTAAGAGATAATAGCCAAGTGCCAATGAAATTTTTAAAAAAATTGATAGTTGTAAGAATATTGTTTAGATACCATTTTGCTTGAATCCTATGCATATAAGAAAATAAAATAACGAGTTATAAACTAAAGCATTTTAAATTGCTCTAAAGCAGTTATATAAATACAGTCAGATCCCAATTTAACAAAATCATCGGATTATAAACTTTATTCATTAAATCAGTGTTTTATTTGTAATATCAAAGTCTAAAATGAAAAATATGCATATCTGCACTTACCTTATAAAAAAACCCTAATAAGCTACTACTCAAAAATATCCATAATTAAAATCGTGCACTTTTTATTTAGCAGCTTAAAATAAAGCAAATATTCCACACTAATTAATTTTAAAGATCTGTATAATAGATATTTGAGAATTTCTATGATTCCTGACTGGAAAAAGTTCTTTTTCAACTTTATGGAGAGAAGAAAATATTGAGTCATTTACCCCGTTGCATTCTGTATATGTTTTCACAATTTCCAAACCATGTAAAGCATAAGAAAAAGAATTCATAATTGATCTATGCATCAGAATTGCTATTCATTGATTCCCTCAAATTAACTACTTCATTAACTTCTGTTGCACAGGCAGACAATCTGTCATCACATGTGACATAATTGTTAAAGTCTATTTCAAGAACTATTTCTTTCCATGTAACATCTTCTGAAGGGGTGATATTTCATCATTTTCTGCACTTTCAACTTGTGAGGCTGGAAATCGTGCTTTATGAAAGCAGTTTTCATTCGTATTTTTAGAAACTTGGTCCCAATATTCTCTCACAATATAGAACACACAAAACATTGACTTTGTATTCTTTTTACTGCATTTTTCTTGAACGATGCTATAATTTTTATCAAAAGCAACTTTCTGTAATTAAATTTCCAATATCTCTCCGACCCCAAAATAACAAAAAAATTTCTTTGGCTGTTGAAAATATTCGTTAACTCTGGATTTATTTTTCGTTAAATAGGGGGTTTTGCCTATGTTTTAGTCTGAAAAAGAAAATTTCATTAAATCACAAAATTTGTTATTATTAAACTGGGGTCAAACTGTATGTATGTATATATACAGGATGAGTCATAATTATCGAAATATGTTATCTCCTTAAATATTGCTTCTAGACCCATACTTCCATTTGCAAAAATTCATAAAAAAAAATGTGCAAAATATCATGGCATGAGTTGCAACTCTATGTGGGGATCTATTTGGGAAAATACGAAAATTAATTTTTTTATATAGTCACCATAGGGAAAAAAATTCCAATTAGGAAAACTTCCCCCATCCATTCCTGAATTAAACACAAAAAATTGCATCTTCATATCTGCAAAACTCACAAAGTTAAGGTAGTTTAAATAATTCGTCAGATTTTAAGGGATTTAGACGCAAGTTAAAATGCGTGCAATTAAAGATAAATGTTATTTTAAGAATTCTAGGAAACATTCAAAAAATATAATTATCAAGTTAGAATTTTGATTTTTTTTTCTTTTTTGTGATGGTTAACCATATAATTTACAAACAAAATCACATCTTAAAATTTCTCATAAAGTTAAAAAAAAATTTAACTCATTAGTTTTTTTTTTTCATTTAATTAAAGAGGAAAATATAATTTTTGTTTTGTTTCAGGAATTTTTTAAGTATTAATTTTTAAAATACTAACAACATTTATTTTTAAAATGATGCAACTTATTTTTGCAAAAGTCGTATGTTCAAAAGTAAATATATTTTCAATTTTGCTGATACAAAATAACTTTTCTGTAGCTTAAACGTCCAATCAAGTTCACTTTTGCCGTTTCCACCTCCTTTCTTACTAGTTAAATATCTGCCAGTTATTTAAAACAATGCTTTTTCAGCATGCCAATTAGGAGTTTTTTCATAACTTTAGCCCTCAATTTCAGGTTTTTCATTGTCCCAGTGAGGTTGTTAAAAAAAGTTTACATTCTGGGCTGGGCCAAGCCAAGTTAGGTCCAGTACCTTAGTTTTTTTCTGAAGGCCCGGCCAAACCTAACATTTTTTCATTTCAAACAAGGATCGGCTTCCTTCTTCCTACATCTGCACGGAGTTAAGTTATTATTTCCAATCTCAACACAACCCATATTAAAATCATTGTTTCGGACTAACTTAATCCATGCAAAAATAAGTAAAATTTTCTCAGCCCAGATATTTTTACAAAAAATGCACACATTTTTAAATTAATACTATTTTACAATAAAAACTTTAAAATTCCTTTTTTTAGTAGATTTAAAGGGGAAAAAATTAAAGTATAACCAGTGAAAATGAATTTGTCTATGATGCAATCCTGCCTTAAACAGAAAAGATCCATGCAAATTGAATATAATAATTCCTTAAAAGCAAAAAAATTGTATTCATACATCCTAAGAAATGAACATGTCTATAACGCATTTTTTTCTTTTTCCCATGAGATTCCATCTTAAAAATTTTTATTATGTAGCAAACGATATTAAAGGAAAAGTGAAACAGTTATGTATAAATAGAGATTCATTAATAAACAAATATATCACAGCTTTTTGTGCTTCTTTAAAAGTAAAAATTACAAACATGAAAAACAAAAAAGCTATAATACATATTTTTGGTCAGAACTCACTCATACGAAACAATTTTTTACCATATTGATATAAAAAAACTGTGTAGAAATTCAGTTAGGACGGGCTGGGCTATGATTTTAACTTTTTTCAAGCCAGGCCAACTTTTTTTCTATGGCTTGGTTTGAGACTGGACCTAGATATTTTGAAAGCAGGTTTAGCATAAACTATGTATGCTGCTTTTTTATGTCTAAATGAGAGGCACTGTCTTAAATAGACATTTAATAACAGGCAATTTGTGGATGAACCCTATCTTCCTTTCAAAATGAGTCAAAAATTTTTCGCTTAGAGGCATGCTTAAGTGGTGTAAGTCACACATTTTGGAATTTAATATCTGTGTGAGATTTTTAGATATGGAGATGAAATTTTTTTTGTTCAATTCAGTAATGGATTGGAAATTTTGTGCTACCGGAGTCTTACAAAAATTTTATTTTCGTATTTTTTCAAATAGATTCCTAATGGATGTGCTATTTGTGTCATCACATTTTGCACTTTTTTTAAATGAAACTTTGCAATTGGAAGTATGTACTTAGGGACAATATTTAAGGAGATAACCTACTGTTTCGCTAATTATGACTCACCTTGGCTTGTTCAGTTGTACCTTACATTTTTTTCCTAATTTGAAACAACTGCAAGTCTTTTATTGTAATCATTGTAAGTTACATTAGGGAATAGAGTATATGTTACATCGGGGGGGGGGGGGGGGGAAATAACATCTTATACAAAAACTTCATCAGTTAGCCATAAAATATGTCAATTACATATAAAATCAGTTGCCAATTTAAAATTTATGGTTGTAATATACTAATAACGACTGCTATTTACAACCTTCTGTCATTAATAAAAGCAACTTTTAAAACTGGTTATACCAACATGAACAACATTTATAATTTCAAATCTATTATACAATTCCCCCCCCCCCCCCCCCCCCCCGAGTAAAGCATAATATGCATACACGAACAAATTTACTGATGGAGGAATCTGATTACTAATTATTTCGAAAATTATGATTGTATTGTTTCATGTTTTTATGAAGGAGACTTCATTTACTGAACGCACCATTACTACAAAAGTGTCATAAATCAAAAACCTTCTTTTTTCAGGAAACTTGAAAAACTGTTTCAGGCTATGTTAAGTTCAATGGCCATCTTGCAAACACAAGTGCTACCAGGTTGCTTGATTTTAACTGTATGATCTTTTATCTTTCTTTTCACTACTTTACTTTAAATGATTGGTAAAGAAGTGTAAACCACTTAAAATGGCAATCACAACTCAAAAGCCCAATTTCTAAGGTATGACACTTTAGTAGCAAAAGTATGACGGATTTAAATTTTGAATATTAAAATTAGCAGAGATTAAAATTAACTAGCACAATGAAAGCTTTTGCTGTTAGTCCCTAAATCTGTAAAAAGTTAAAGTCCAGAAAATTAAATAACTAAAATACTGTATGTTGATGAAATAAATACAAATAAGTTAAAAACAAAAACTAACGTTTATTTAAAAAGAAAATAAAGATAAAAGCAACATAATTAACAAAGACATTTATATCTATTAAACAATCAAAATGGAAAACCAAATATAAACAGACTTCATGGCATAACAACTGTGAAATAATTAGTTGACGATCCGGAGCATATATTAGCATATCTAACCACAAACACTGCAAGAATATCCAGCTGAAGAAACTTCTTTAAAGTAAACATTACTTTTGCCACTATCTTTCCTCAAAAAAATAGCCGGTCTCAAAACAAACAGACGAAGCAGGTGGCTGATTTAAGTCCAGCTTTAAAACACTTCCTAACAGCTGTCTTGAACATCGGAAGAAGAATGTAACGAAATACTGCAAAGGCGGTCTCTTAAATAAGTTGGGTTAATAAAACAATTAACAAAACTGAAGAACGGCACTTTGACAAAAACGTAAAAGAAACGAAACTAAAAGTTAAATCATAGTTGTCAAACTGAACAAGACGAACGTAAACACTTCATACTGAAACATTAAGACAAGGATCTAAGCTATTGTCAAAGTATTTATACTAGAAGGGGAACTAAAAGAAACTCATTACGCATGCAAAAGGACAGGTGAAGCGATGGTCAAAGGGGAAACCATCGTGACGAAACGTCATACCGGAAGTGAGCAGTAGACAAATGACGTCACCTTGTGACGTTCAAGAAACACGTCATTACAGCTTCCGATTGCATGCGAGTACGACGGGAAAACAATAACAATAAGCCGGGAGTTTTAAAAGTAAATCGCTGGAAATAAAGGTAAGGTAAGTTAAGTAACTATTGTTTATATGAATGAGAACTTTAATAAAAAGATATTAATAAAGTTAACCAGATTTAATAAAAGGAAACTTATTGAACGAAAAGATAAAAATAGTATTTTAATAAAAGATAAATAATAGACTGTAAAGGTTATAATAAATGAATAAACTTTAAAATAGGATGAATGTAATTAGGTTAATGTAAATAAAGATAGATTGACTAAAGAAACGGAGATATGGCCGGAAAGTGGCAAGAAAAGGTGACAAATTTCCTGTCAAAGTGCAATACATACTCATGCATAAGCATATATATTTCGCTATCATATGTGGCACAAAAATTGCGATTATTTGTTGTTCAATGGCAATGCCCAAATTAAACGCATCTCATTCATAGGCAGTGGTGTATCTGTTTTGTTTATTTACGTTTTGCTGCAATCTTTTTCATTGTAATAATGGAGCTATAAAATTTTTTTTTTCTGTCTTTTTTTACTTAAAAATAAATAAATAAAAGTCATGAATTTTAAACATTTTAGTTAAAAATAGTTTAGTTAAATTTAGTTAAGTTTTCGTATTATAACTGAAAAGAGTGAAAGAATTAGTTTTAATTAAATTAATGAAACATGAAAAAATGCCAGGAGAGAAATGTTTGGCGATTTATCCCCTGTGCCCAGCTAGGATGAAAACACAGAGTTCTTGATTTCTCTAGCAGAATCTTCTGATTCGGCAAAGAATCGAGCAAGCAAATTAAATTATGAATAAAAGTAATATGACACAATGCTTAGCATACATTAAAGGAAGACCAAACTGCTTGCCAAGGGCGGCTAGTTGTGAATAAAAAGATATACTGAATATGACTTTGGTTTTGACTAATTGTCTTTGCCTTACTTAAGAAAGTTCTGTATCCTTTGAACTTTTCTTTTTTTAAATTTAATCATTTTAAGATGCATGTTTGGCATAATAATAATAAAAAACTCAATGAAAGAAAATGTTTCAAGAAATTCTTCAATTTCCCTGGTAAAATTTTAAAAATTTTAGCAAATATTAAAATGTATCTTCTTTTACAATTATGAACATTTTGAGATAACTAAAAATATATAATAATATATATTTGTAGAAGTATGCTGTTTAAGTATCTGACTTATCAGAAGTTAGTTTGGGAGAAAAATAATAAAATGTGCAAATGCATCTAAAATTACAGTAAAAGCTGAATTTATTTTATGTTTGTATGTAAGTATATATATATATAAACTTTATCGTAAATCTCATACTTAATTTTATCAAATAGATCATTAAAAAAAAAAAAAAGAGTCAATTAAAAAATATACACAAAAGTTTTATCACTTTGAATATGCCTATTCATTGTCAAAACACAAACAGAAAAATTACTTAAGTGAAGTGGATTGTGAAATTTAAAAGGACAGTGTTGTAATAAAATCACTTTAAATTGTATTTATAATACTAGGAGCTTTTTGAAATTTCATCAGAATGTACTAAGGTTAATAAAGTATAATTTAAGGAAAAAATTAGAAAATCGATTTTTTCAACACTTTTTGCTCATCATTAGCAGTAGTGTAGTCGTAAAAAAACCAGAAGGTATATGTTCTTAGCAGAAAGTATACACTCAAGGCAGAGAGTATACCCTGGAGTAGATATATAATAGCTTTCTTGAGAAACAGAGTGCATACAGTGTTCCTCTAAATAATCTAGAAGGTTACTGTGTATATCGTCCACTACATCTCTGTGGAGGGTTCACAACCGTAGTAGATCAAGTCCATTTTGAAAGTGCATAAAATCTGTTTTTGAATAAAATAGTGAATACTGTGGGTCCACCAGTGGCGTAGCTATGTTTTTTGGCGCCCGGGGCCAGCAAGAAATTTTGCGCCCCCAACCCAATATAGATATATAACAATTTCTCTCAATTTGGTGCCCCTAGGTCTCGGCGCCCGGGGCGGACGCCCCCCTTAGCTACGCCACTGGGGTCCACTCCCACGGTGAAACGTCTGTTTTCACATGCTATATCATAAATATCATCCATTTACAGATTTGGTTTACTGTTGTGAGTAGATAAAACAAATTTATGCACCTTCTAAATACTCTTTCTCTCTTTTTTTTTTTTTTTTTTTTTTTTAATAATGCAAGGAGTCTACTATGGTTGTGAGCCCTTAAAATGCTGACTAGCAATTTAATATAGTCTTTTCATCCTATTCTTCCTTTCTTATAGTCCTATTATGCTTTTTCGTTATCATTTTTAAAAATCAATCTATTCCTCATTTAATCAGAAATTTCTGCAATTAAATAAGATAAAAATTATTAATAATAAAAGTGGCAATAATAAAGCATAAAAACTGGCAGCTATGTAAATATGAATAACTTGTGATTGGCCAGAAATGTGTAACATAAAACAAAGCTTTGTAGAACATAAAAGTGAATTGATAAAATAAGTAAAATAGTTATTTCAATATATATATATATATTTTTTTTTTCAATCAATTTTCAAGCTTTAACTCCCAATATTTTTTTAATTAAAAAAATTTATTTTTTTTTTCTCCAGAATTTGAGGAAAAACAAAACATTAATTATTTCAACTTAAATAGATCTTTAAAAATAACACACAAAAAGTAAAAATTACAACTACAAAAATTTATTTGAGCAAAAATTCAGTATATATAGTATATAAAAAAGACTTGTTTTGGTACAGATGAACATTTATGCATCAGACTTGAGTTGTTAATATTTGAGAATCTGTTATCCACAACTCCAACTGCTGAATCTGGATTTCAATATTGACTCGGGCTGTGCCACCAAATGACTGATACTGTTCAACACTATGCTCATAATTCCACAACTTGGATATATCTTCTTCAAACTTTTCACTGAAAGAAAAAATTAAAAGAATTGAAATCGATAAAAGAAATTTAAATAATTATCAATGCAGATGATATTTTTCCCCCTAAAATATCAGAAAAATCTTTATGTAGTGGGTAAATAAATGTCAAACACAATCGATTATGAGAGGTAGTTCAATTTTTGATTTTTTCAGTTTTCAAGTTAGATTTCACTTAAAGTTCTTTTGGGTACAAGTATTACATAAATGTGCCATGTAAGGTACATACACTATTTCTGACTACTTATTTAATCGCAAAATTTCTGCAACTAACAAGGAAGGTCTCCATTGGGGGCATACTCAGAATTTTTTGAAAAAAATACGAATTAAACTACTCATGTAGGAAATAAAAGATCAGTGAAAATTAGCGGCAGAATTACATTATTAGATATGTAAAAAAATAAAATAGTTTGAAATAATTGGCGTAAAAAGCTGAAAGCGACGCGGGATTTGGCGAGCATTGCATTTCCTCGCCAAAAGCAGACGATTTTAACGAATCTGAAAATTGATTTTAATTGACTTCACTGTTAAAAATCTGCAGCATTTACTGCAACGTCACTCCACTACTTTTATAGAATATCTCTCTTCTGACCAATGAGAATGCTCCATAGCACGGTGAATTGACCGTTTTCTATAAAAACGGTGGAGTGACGCTGCAGAAAATGGTACAGATTTTTAGCGGTGTTGTAGCTTGTGCAACACTGTTAAAAATCTGCTGCATTTTGCTGCAACGCACTCCACCGCTTGTATATAATATCTCAATTCCAACCAATGAGGAAGCTCCATTTCACGGCCAAGTAACCATTTTCTATACAAGCAAGTGAGTGCGTTGCAACAAAGTGCAGCAGATTTTTAATAGTGTATTTTTCAATTTAGAACAGTTTTAATCTATTTAAATTGTGTTTTAAATGATAAAATATATTAATTTCATTTTGTTATAAGTACATATAAACGTATATGACAAAATTACACTTAAAGTAAAGTAAAAATGCAAAACTAAAACTACTTAAACTATATTTATTTAAATAAATTGAACATAGAAAGTTTTTTCTTTAAAAAGTATTTGAAGCGTAAAAGCGTATTTTTCAAAATTTCGTTTTTTCGCCAACCGGAGATAAATCGCCAAATAAACAAAATTTTTATTATTTTTTTACGGACATTATAAGGAGGTTCCACCGAAATTTTTTTAATAAACATATATAACTATATGAGAAGAACATTCTGTATTTTTTTCAGATTTTTCTAAGTATGCCCGTATGGAGACCTTCCTTGTAAGTAGGACAAGGGTTATTATTTGGAAGTAATGATACTCAAAAATTAAAAGTCATATAAAGGACACTCATCTCAAAGAGTTTAAAGCTCCTGTTCTTGGCAGATGAAGCACTTGCGAACTAATGCTATCTTATGGGGAGATTATTTTTTAATACCTGGTTTGCATTTTGACATTTTTTTAAATTTATTTATTTTTGAATTGAATAGTTGAGGTGCATTTCTACATTGCACCTTTTTTAGTTTTTGATTTTTGTTGCAGATATTATTTAAAATTTACTTTCAGTTTCAAAACCAGTTTCGAAAGTGCCCTTATAAAAAATGCCTGCGACAAAAATAAAAAAAGTAAAAAAGGAGTAATGTAGAGATGAATTCCTTCTTTACTTTTTTTATTTTTGTCACATGTATTTTTTATAAAGGCACTTTTGAAACCAGTTTTAAAAGTGAAAATAAATTTTAAATAGTATCTGTAACAAGAATCAAAAACTAAAAAAGGAGCAACATAGAAATGCACCACAGCTATCCAATGCAAAATAAATAAATGTATATACATATTAAACAAAAACATAATTTGCAGAACAAATTAAAAAAAAAATTATTTCCTACACTATTTAAGCTTGAGAAAGGACAGATATTAAGGTAATTGATTTAGTTATTTCTACATTTAATATTAATTTTTTAAAACAAATAAATAAAACTAAGTGAACATTAAAAAATAAAAATGAAATTCAAACAATATGATACTCATATAGTAAAATTTTATTATTAATGTAAGAAAACTATTATTAAGAAATGAGAGAAAAAAAAAAACCTCCATTGAATCAAATAATTTTTTTTTTAAACTTTTGTTACTAAAATTACTATCAGTGTTGAAAAACGATTTTTTTAACAGAATATTTAAACTATAGGTACTTCATAAACATTTATTTTCCACAGCCATTTTTCAGTAATAATCTTATTATTTGTATACTTTAAAATTGACAGTAAAATTTAAAGGCAAAAGTTAAAATCATTCCCTTCTCAAAATAAATAGGTAAAATAAAAATAAATAAACTAATAAAAACTCTACATCAGCATTTATTTATTTTATAATTATTATTTATTTTTACCTTATTTGCTTCAGCTGTGCAAGTTTAAGATCTGAAATAGCACACTTTTCTTTCTCTGCCATGGCAACAACCTCACCAGCAAGTTTATGTGAATTTCTAAAAGGAATCTGGAAATCAAATGAAGAAATACATTATAAAATATTTGTGATACATATGTGAATTATCCTGAATATA
This sequence comes from Maratus speculifer, assembly GCA_964019185.1. Classification (NCBI taxonomy): domain Eukaryota; kingdom Metazoa; phylum Arthropoda; class Arachnida; order Araneae; family Salticidae; genus Maratus; species Maratus speculifer. Next base: position 254,320,550 of record OZ025298.1, read on the forward strand.
AAACTTTAAGAAATTATAAGTAATTTTTTCATATGTAGGTTGGCTGTATTCAAACAAATGAAACTGCTTATATGAAGAACAATTTTGAGAACTGAAAACTTTGGGTTATTAATTTTTATTTGTGTTTTTTTTTTTTTTCTCTTATAATAAAATATGTTGATATTTTTCTTTCCCTTATGAAATTTGCCATGCATTAGCATTTATATATTAAGATTGTTTGGTAATATTTGTGCCTCACTTTTATAAAGATAATTTTCCATACAGTTGACAATATAGAACCATCTATTTGGGAACCATGAGCATAAAAAATACACAATAGCTGTGAAATTCCACTATATTATACTTGAACTATGTTACTTATGTAAGCTCAAAATCCTAAAATAGCATACCTGGATTTAAAAAGGATTTCAGATCAGTAGATGCACTAAAGTTGGGTATCACAACTTGTAATGGATTATAACTAAACACATTTGGGAAATGTGGCACATATTCATCATTATTTTTAAATAGTAATTTTTACCTTATCATGGCAGAAAATGTTCATTAAATAAGGCATTTTTCAGACTATGGTACTCCATTTCTAGGGTTGTGTATCATGTATACCCATACCTTAATCTGACACTGCCTCAAAAATATCACTTACAATGGTTTAAATATGCATTTGTGATAATGAGTTGGCTGATAAACGGATAAAGAAGGGATCTGCTATCGCTTTTGTGATCCCAATTCCCAAGTAATCTTATCAGGATTACTGTCTTTAAGATTTTTAGAAAGAAGCAGTGTGCAGACTGGTGTAACATGAAAGGACAATAGTAAGCTAAAGAACTTAACAGTGGTTGTCCAACTGTTAGGCATAAGGAACTTTTAACTCACAGTAGGAAATGGCATTAGAAAAGACATTGATCTTTTAACAAGGCATTGCTTTTTGAAGATGAACCTTATTGTTATGGACATGTAAAACAAGACCCAACATGCAGGAGTTGCCTTTATATACATGAAACAAGTATACATGTTCTTGGTGAATGCAATAGGTTTGAACCTCTTGGTCATCATATAATTGAGCCTAGTGAGCTTTAGGACATTCCTTTGAGATGTCTGCTGAATTTCATTTCAACTATTGCTTTTTTAAAGACTATTTTCTAGATTTAATACAATAAATCTCTGGTCGCTGTGCTGGGCTCTTTGAACCCACCATATTTAAATCTAAGACTAGCTACAAAAAAAGGGAGAGAAAAAGGGGGAGAAAAAAATACCAGACATCATTAGCTTTATAAAAGATGTTATGGAATTTGTAAAGCTTGGAGATTTAATGTCAATGAAAAATTATTTATAATTGTGCTAAACAGACTGGCTTTTTTTTAACTAGAATAATGGATTTTGTTACATCTCAATTTTAATTTTAAACTCAGAGTTACTCTTCAAATCTGAAGGGGAAAAAATTATCTATATTTTCATTTCTGTATAAGCACTGAACAATGAACAAAAATGCAACAGCTAAATTTTCTCCTTATAAGGGCTAGAGACCAGAAAATTGAAGAATTTAAAAATTATCTGTATTCCTAGATTTTTAAAGAAAATATCAAATTCTCAGTGTTTTTCTTGTTTTGACATGATTAACAAAAAACCCTCTGTGCTTTACAAATAATTTATTTTATTTTATTTTTTTATTTTGCATTTTCTAGATTTTCCAGATGGCACAGAAACCTTTTAGCCATATAAATAATTACTAGCAGGGGAGACCGAACTTAGCTCGGTCAAAATTAACTTTGTGTTCAACTCGATATAGTATTTCACTGTATCATTAACTCTGTATTATTACTGTAAAACATGTTTATAATAGTATTATTTAGAAAAACAATCAATAAGAAAACTATGTTTTTATGCGCATGTTTATAAATTTTAATTTATTTTAAAATTTACAACGAAAAGACATTCATCTAAATCACTTTTTTAGCTCGACTCTGATTGGTAACCATGCATCTCGAATCCTCTTAAGAATGTATAAAAAAATTCTTTACATTCTGAAAGACAATATTTTTTGCTAGATATAGCCAAATTTGGAGACATTCTTTCATTTGGCTCCAACTACGTGTTTTGGTTTTCGTAATTTTTATAGTCGATTTTTTGGCCATATGTCGCCAATATTTTGTCAAATATCACCAAGTTATTAGCTTTTGCCATATTCTCGTGACCCTGACCCGTATTACCCAAAATGAGCCACTAATCAAATTTGATCAAGCATGTGACATAGCTCAATCGTCTTCAGGTAATTAAAAACAGTAGAATATAAAATTGAATCAAAATCGTTTAAGCCATTTTTAGGTAAAATTAGCTTGGCAGCATTCAGTAATGAAGCGAAATGACCCACTAATATAATTTTGTTTAACATGCGACTCAGCCCAATAGTCTTCTCGTGACAAAAAATGTTTTGTTTAAAAATTTAGGTAAAATTGATTGAGTCGTTGTTATATATAATTAGAATGACCCTAGCTCATTAAGACCCAAAATGACCCACTAATCGAATTTTCGCAAGCATGTGTCCAAGCCAAATGGTTTTCTCTTGCTCAAAAACGATATAATACAAAGTATAGTCAAAATGGTGGGTACCATTTTCTATAAAAAATTAGCATGACCCATCATGACCAACAAATGACCCTTATAATCGAAATCTCTCGAACGTGTGGTCTAGCTCATTAGTTTTAGCATGCCGAAAACACATTAGATACAAAATTTAGGTAAAATCAATTGAGCCGTTTTTTAGATATAGTTAATTTGACCCTGACCCTTTATGATCCAAAATGACCCATTGATCGAATTTTCTCAAAAATCTGTCATAACCCAATGATTTTCTTGTGCCCGAAAACGATAAAATACAAAATTTAGTCAAAATTGCACGAAACGTTGTCTAGATAAAATTAGAATGACCCAAAAGTGGCCCAATCGAAATTTCTCGAACATGTGACCTACCCCAATGATTTTCTCATGCCAAAAGTATGTTGTATAAAAAATTTTGTTAAAATCGACCCACCCATTCTTTAGATATAGCTTGACCTTGACCCATTAAGACCCACAAATGACCCTTATAATCGAAAGCTCTTGAATATGTGACTTAGTCCATTAGTTTTCTCGTTTCTAAAAATTGTTACATACAGAATTTCGTTAAAATTGATCCTGCCGTTCTTTAATTATATATAGCTTGACCCAGACCCTTTATGATCCAAAATGACCCATTAATCGAAATTTTTCGAACATGTAACCTAGTCCAATGATTTTATCGTGCCAAAAAAATGTTGCATACAAAATTTCATTAAAATCGATCCACCTGTTCTTTAGATATAGCTTGACCATGACCCATTATGACCCATCATGACCCACAAATGACCCTCATAGTTGAAATCTCTCAAACATGTGATTTAGCCCATTAGTTTTCTCATGTCAAAAAACTGTTACACACAAAATTTTGTTATAATCCATCACGCCGTTCTTTAAATATAAATAGCTTGACCCAGACTTTTAATGACCCAAAATGACCTTTTAATCGAAATTTTTCGAACATGTAACCTAGTCCAATGATTTTATCGTGCCAAAAAAATGTTGCATACAAAATTTCGTTAAAATTGATCCACCTGTTCTTTAGATATAGCTTGACCATGACCCATTATGACCCACAAATGACCCTCATAGTCGAAATCTCTCAAACATGTGATTTAACCCATTAGTTTTCTCATGTCAAAAAACTGTTACATACAAAATTTCGTTATAATCCATCACACTGTTCTTTAAATATAAATAGCTTGACCCAGACTCTTAATGACCCAATATGACCCATTAAAATTTTTTCTCGAACATATAACCTAGCCCAATGTTTTTCTCGTGCCCGAAAACCATAAAATACAATTTTTAGTGAAAATTGCATGAGAAAATCTCTAGATAAAAATAGCATGACCCACAATGACCCCAAAAATGACCCACTAACCGAATTTTCTCGAACATGTTACCGAACCCAATGGTCTTCTTGTAATCCAAAACGATACAATATAAAATTTGGTCAAAATCGTTAGAGCCGTTTTTTAGATAAACATGGCTTGACCCATAATGACCCACTAATCGAAATTTTTCGAACATGTGACCCAGCCCAATAGTTTTGTTGTGCCAAAAAACGATTGGATAGAAAATTTCCTTAAAATCGATCCAGCCGTTCTCTAGATATAAATAGCTTGATCTTGATCCATTATGACCCAAAATGACCCAATAATCGAATTTTGTCGTACATGTGACCTAGCCCAATGGTCTTCTCATGCCCAAAAATGGTAAAATACAAATTTTTGCGAAAATCGTTAGAGCCGTTTTTGAGATAAAATTTACACACACACACACAATTTTTGCTCTCATTATAGTATAAGATATTGTGCTTTCTCATCACCTCTAAGAAAAATACAGGGTGATTCATAATGAATGGGACAAAAAGAGCACATAATTGTGAAAGTTGTAATTAATATATTTAGAAAATTCAAATTTACCTCAAAACTACATTTATTCAAGTTTCTACAGGTGTTCAATATGTGCCCCTCCGGTGACACGACAAATGTCTACACGGTAATCACGCTTCTGCCACACTTGTGATAGCATATCCCCTGTGATGGAGGTCAACACTGCAGTTATCTGCTACTTCAGTTCCTCTAAGTCCTGAGAAAGTGGAGGCACAAACACCTTGTCTTTAACGAAACCCCAGAGAAAAAAAAAAAATCACAGGACATTAGATCTGGTGATCTTCACGGCCAATGAAAACACGTCAAATCCTGTGGCCCAGCACGGCCAATCCATCGATGTGGTGGTTCTTTACAAAATTTCGAGGGAAAATGTCTTTGCACTACAGTTACCGAGGAGATTTTGGCATATTCGAAAACGCAATATGCTTTCTCCTACTTGGATGACATTTCTTTTAACAGTGCCTCTAGCGGATAGTTCATGATTCGATGAATTTTCCTTGTTGCCAAATAAAACTTGCATAATTGTAGTTGCAGAATAAATTTGTTTAGACTGAATAAATCCATTATGGCAGTCACACTGCACTATTCTTTTTGGCCCATTCATTGTGAATCACCTGGTATAATGGAGACTGATCCACTTATAAATGCACAAAAATGCTTCATAATCAAAATAAATACAGTAAAACCCACAAAGAAGAAAATCAAAGAGAGTGGGAAAATATTTTGAAAACAGGCTTCTGATACACCAGAACTAAAAAATTTGTATACTTAAAAGCAACATTTCATATGCAAAACTTAGAAATTAACTTATAAGTATAAAAACATTTGTGAAATTTTCATTCCATTTTAATAAAAAAAACTTTAAATAAAAAAAAAATTTCAAATTAACTTTCAATAAAATATTTTTATCGCAACCTTTATACATTAGTTGATTGTTAATACATTTTTAACCTTTCTCTTTATAATAAATAATAGGAAGTTACATGTAAAGTTACATTTTTTGCAAAAAATTTTAATATCTTTAATAATTTTAGAAATAATAAGAGTTATGTATTTTTAAAAATATTTAAAAATGAAAAATATTTTTAAAGTGAAACAGTACAACTACATAAAAACATAAATTTAAAAAAATGCATTTTTAATGAAATTTTTTTATATTGAAATATGTATAATCATGTTAAAAATATAACTACAATGATCTGTTAAAGATAATTTTATTTAATTTTTAAAATGCAGTTTTTTTCAGATAAAAATTGTTTTCAAAATATCAATTTTCACCATTAAAAAAAATCTTTAGAGTATTCCTATTTAATTTACTGAACTGGACCGAAACTGGAAATATGTAGCCTGAATAGTTGTAATGATTAATTTTTAAGCAGGACAATACATTTCTATATCTCTGTCTCTATTATTAATCAGTACAGTAGACTCCCTCAAACCCGCAACTCTAAAATCTGCACATAATTTACAGATGTAAACATTGAAACATTCAGTTCAGATGTAGGTGCAAAATTTGACTTTTTTTGTTTCATATCAATTCTATACATTTTTTAATTTGTAAGTTTTGTTAAGATTGTTGAATTAATGTTTTTTCATGAAGAAAGAATAATTTATTTCTGAAAAAAAATCAAGATATTGCTGATATCATTGGTAATCACAATCTTACCAAATATATTTATATATTAATCAATCTTTTTTAGTAATTAAGTCTGGCTAAACCTGAAATAAAGCTTCGTTATTTTATGATCCTGATGTGAATTAGTAATGTACCTTTTTGAGGCAAGTTTCATTGAATAATTTAGGAAAAACACATTTCATCTTTATAATGAATATTTAATTGTACATTATTGATTATTAACTTGACCTTTGCTTTTAGTATTTTAATCATTTTAAAAATTATCTAAATTTTTATTATTTTAGTTTATTACTTATTTTAATATTTTAGTATACTGTAAGCATCCATTATACTTTTGATTTCATTATTGATTACATTCAAATTACCTTTTAAAAAATATAAACAAAGCAATGACTCTGCAAAATTCTAAAATCCGCACAACCTCTGGTCCCAAGCTGTGCAGATTTGAGGGACTCTACTGTATACAGGGTGCAATATGTTATCAATCGCCAACCTTTAATTTCTCAACCATTAGTCATAGACATACAGTTCCAATTACAAAAATGTTTCAAATGAGGTAAATATTCATGTTGTGGCATTGTTTAATGTAAAAAATCAGTTTTATAAAAATTGTGAAATCTAATTTTTTATACGGTCCCCAGTCCCTACAGTTATATTTAATAAAAGTTTACACATATCATAGAAGATGTAATGCGAAAAGTTTGACTTCCATACAACAAAAATTGACAGAGTTATTAAATTTCAAAATTTGAGGTTTTTGCATATCACTTTGTTTTTCATTAAGGAATCAGTTAAGAAATGTATTACAGTACTTAGAGATCGAAATCAGAGTGCAATGTCTTTTTTATATCAAAGCCACATTTAGCCGTTATCATCAAATCAGGGTATCACCCAAGAAAGTTATTTCATCTATACATTTTAGCATACCTTTATCTCCTTTTGGCGATACCATCATTTGGAGATACTGGCTAAAGTTGGTTTCGCTGTAAAAAAGAAACTGCATACTGATTTCAATCTCCAAGTATTTTAATTAATTTCTTAACTGATCCTGTATAAACTTTTATTAACTATAACTATAGGGAATGGGGGACTGTATAAAAAAAATTAGATTTTGTAATTTTTATAAAATTGATTTTTTGCATGAAACAATGCCACAACATGAATATTTACTACATTTGAAATGTTTTTGTAACTGGAACTATATGTCTAGTACCAACGGTTGAGAAATTAAAGGTTGGTGATAGATAATATATTGGATTCTGTATATTAATAATTTTACCTAAGATGAGACATAAATAAACAAGTAGAATATAATTTAAAATCTAGAAATTCATTTAAAGATCAAAAACAAAGAAGTGTTAAGTTTTCCACTATCACTGATAATTTGGTAAAAAAATTTTCCTATAAGGTAAAACTTTTAAATATCTAAAGATTCTTAAACAATAGCCTACAATAATTTGCAAGCACACATTCAATGTACAAAGTTTTAAGAAGAACTTCACATTACTACAGCAACTAAAACTATTTTATAACAATTAAAAAGAAGTTACTTACACCCTTTTTAACTAAATAATAGGCTACATCTGTTGCAAGCATTTCTGGTGAAAGAGCTGATAAACAAGACTCTTTATGAACCTAAAGAAACCATTAGTAAGAACTTACATAATTATAAAGCATCCATTTTTTTATTTATAATTAATCAAACAAATTATAAATAGAATTAATTTTGTATAGGTTTGTTATTTATCAGTTAAAATTTACAATTTAAACAAACATACTTGGCACGTAAGGTTTTAAACTTTTTTTCATTAGATTTTGTTCCTTTCATTTTATAGATTTTATAATATACTAGCAGCCTCCGCCCGCTACGCTGGTCAGTTTCTCTAAAATAATCTTGAATCAAACGAAATATATTTAAATAAACAATCTTAATATCGAATCAAATACCCACAATTTTTATCTGATTTATGTAATCTTACATTGGTCAGTTCAAAATTCATTTTGGCGACAAAATACCTCTAAAATGACTAAATAACTGACAAATTACAAAAGTACTAAAGTAATTAAAATTGTTTAGTAGGTTTTTTATCTTGGATTCCACTTGAATTGCTTCTACCTGAATTTGCTTCTGAGATATGGTGAAACATGTTATTATTTTAGACCATCCGATGAACTTCCTAAAGGAGAGATTTATATATATATATATATATATATATATATATATATATAGATAGATAGATAAGGATTCAAAATTTCAGGTTTTTGTGCCGAAGACATCGCCAAATTAGGAAAATGTGAAGTATCTCACCAAGTACTGGATTTAAAAGAATTTGCTTAGTACCATACAATTAAGCATAAAAAATGCACTAAAATATGCACTAAACAAACAAATAATTAGTAAAATATTAAGAAAAATATTAATAAAAAGTCGAAATAAAAATCATTTAATGACATTTTAAACACGTGAATCGTATTTAATGTCATTGAATGCGACATTCACGATCATCCATTATTAGCATCTAATCTGATAGTTTGGCGATAATTTTTTGGTCAACGGTATAACCTAGTAGTACCGTTTTTTTTTAAATTAGAATGAATGATAAGTTAATTGCAAGTATTTTATCATGATAATGATTTTTCCTTCACATTCAAAATATTTCTTTTTTGGGTACTTCTAGATTATCCCGTCGACCAAAAAATTATCGCCAAACTAAAGGATTAAATGCCAATAATGGATGATCGTGAATGTCACATTCAATGACATTAAATTCACATGTTTAAAATGTCATTAAGTGATTTTTATTTCAACTTTTTATTAATATTTTTATTAATATTTTACCAGGGTTGTTTGGTTTAAACCACGCTGGTTTAAACCGTGGTTTAAACCATGGTTTAAACCAAGTGGTTTTTTAAAAAAAAACCATGCTGGTTTTTTTCATTTGGTTTTTTTCCCTTTTTCCTAATGTTTTCATTTATTTTACACATTATTAAAATGTGCAAAATCAAAGTTATGGAGGAGCTACAAGCAAAGCTAAAGACAAATTAAATTTTTAAAGTGACAAACATCTTTAATCAATCTAATTTTTATTACTAGCTATAAATTGACATGGCAAAATATTTTTCTACAGTGAACTGTGGAGGATTAAAAATGGTAGTTAGTTTTAATTCTTTTTTAAACCTTTTATTTTTTTAAAAAATGCAAAAATGGCATATGCCAGCCAAAAATGCAATTTTACTGCTTAGATAGCTTGATTATGATTCACTAAGGATTGCATCATGTATCAAAGCATCAATAATGACATAATCATAAGTCATTCTTTCCATTGGTTACTCTTGTTCTGTATGCTAATGAATGATTGGCTATGAATTTTCTCTGTTCCATAGCTATTGGTTTTAGTAAGCTTTGGTTTTTCTTAGATTGGATTTGCAGTTTTTGTATTATTTTTTTCTGTTTCTAGTTACTTTGTATTGTATTTTATTTTAAGAAAGCTACTTATATATATTGAAATAAAAGAATGTCTAAAACTAGAAAAAAGGAAAATATAATCTGGTTTTCATTTGAGGGAATAAGAAATACATCAAAAACATGTTTAAGAGCCAAATGTAAAAATTGCATGCAATGTAAATGCTGTCAAATTAGCTCTTCCTTATAATACTAGGTGTGATTCATTTTCAGATGCTTTAGATGTTTATCTTAAAAATTGCCCCACTTTACTTAAAATTTGTGTAGAAAATAGGAATGTTATTGAAAAAAAAATTCAAAAGCTTGTATCTGTCCAATTTTTATTTTAAAAGAAATGTTGAAGATATATTTAAACTGTTAAATTCTATTGCAGTTGCCCTGGATAATATCTAAAGTAATAAGTTCTATTACTAATGCAGTTTATAATTGGACAGGTCTTCAAAAAATATTAAGAGAAAAAAAATGTAAATAAAGAAGTCTCAGTTTTTTAGTCCAGGTATAAAATAGCCCTAACACCCATGCCCTTTTAGGTATACATGCTTGAACCACAATACAGTCAAAGTGAACTATGTGAACAAGAAAAAAAGGATACATTAAATTTTACAAATAAAAATATCCATGTAACTCGATGCTTGCACAGATAATAAAATTTAATGCTAAATCTTCACCTTTTGAAGAACAAAGAAACAGAAAAAATAAAGTTTGTATTTAATAATAATAATAATAATAATAATTTTTCTAAGCCTATGTCTCAATTTGTGTAAGCATTACATTCGTTGATGTATAAAGTAAGTCAATACACATGTATTTTTTAGCATTAATAAAATGCATATTGATATTTTTTAAGTAAATATATGTAGTAAGATATTAATAATCATTTGTTGATGTTAATACTGTAAATAATTTCTAAATTATGCACAAGAAAATGTTTTCTATTTCAGCTTATTTCTGTTAATTTAGTAAAATATGTTTGTTTGCCCTTTACTATGTTCTTCATTATCAACCTGCATATAATTATTTCTTAAATTATTATCTAAAAGGTTTATATAAGTGTACTAATAAATTAAGTTTTTTTTTTTTTTTTTTCCCACACAATGAATATTTCCCTATAGAAACCTAAACTTATAAGATAATTTAATTATAAATTTTTATGCTTTATTATTTAATTATCAAAAAAATAAATACTAATGTGAATGTTTAACATTACTTAACTATTAATTACAAAAAATCCTCATGACTTTCTAAAACTCAAGTTATTTTTCTTGCAAATGCTATTTAAATAATGATTTGAAAAAAACCCGGTTTAAACCAAAAAAACCTGGTTTAAACCAAAAAAACCCGGTTTTTTGGGTTTTTTTTAAAAAAACCGGTTTTTATACCAACCCTGTATTTTACTAATTATTTGTTTTTTCGTTATTTAAAATAAAAATTATGTCAACATGTATAGTTTGGCTATTAGTTTGGCGAAATTGGTCGACGGGATAACCTAGAAGTACCATTTTTTAGTGATGGTAAAATAACTGCAGATGAAAAAGATATAATAGTAAGGCTAAAACACAGATTTAATGGCTGCTTGGCATATGACTTGGCAGAGACTCGATAAGTACGCTAATTCTATGAACCTAAATATCCAGATAGAGTGTAAACAAACAAATGGTACCATTTGATTATTCCATTGATCAATTTCGCCAAATTATACAAATGGATATAATTTTTATTTTAAATAACCAAAGAATTAATAAATTACTAAAATATTAATAGAAATTGAGATAAAACATCGAATTAAAATTAGTTGATGACATAACAATTATGTAAAACATATTTAATGTCAAAAGAATGTGACATTTACGATTATCCATTATTAACATTTAACTTTATACTTTGGCGACAGTTTTTTGGTCGATGGGAGATCAAGTATGCCAAATAATGTAATATTGCCAAATAATGTAAACAAATTATATAAACAATGATATTGCCAATAATATTTAGATGCAGATATCATCTATGGATCACGTTGGCACGATTACAACAAAATTGTGATTTTATGCCTCATGTAATCCAGTAATGTAATAGTCATTTATTTATCAGTAAACTATTTCATTATTTTTCTTTTCTATTTTAAAATTATACAGATTGTTTTGTTCCATAATTACTAATTGAATTAATTAATTTATTATTATTATTTTTCCTGATTACACTTTCTTGGCAACGGGAAAGAAAAATGGTTATTTTTTATCGGAAAAATTTTAATTGATTCTGTATGAAAAATAATGAAATTTTGAATTATTAAGAAAAATATTTGAATAAATCAATTAAAAATTAGCCTATGTTCACCGGAAATAGTGTAGCTTTCCAACGGTGAAAGAATTTTTCAAATCCGTCGAGTAGTTTCGGAGCCTATTCAATTCAAACAAACAAACAATCAAATCTTTCCTCTTTATAATATTAGTATAGATACAAAACAGCACAGAATTAAATATTGTTAAAATCCAAATGTGGTTCATAAATAAGTTTTTTTTTTTCCCTAATGAAACCATAAGCTTTTTTACCTTTAATTTATAACATTAAACATGCTTCAATATTGTATGCTTAAAAAAATGGTTATGTTTTAATAAAATTTTTAATTCAAGCACAGCTGTAAAATCAAACTAAATTTCATTTAAATTATAATGCATAAAATTTTATTCAGCCAAAACATTGTGCATTAACTTTAGTATTCCCTCTAGGTTATTTTTAAAGTCAGTACCATGTCAGTTTTAAAATGTGCAAAATTCACCTTGTCTTTTCCAAAAGCAGTGTATAACACCTTTAGTTATGCCAGGAGATTTCTTGTAAAATTTTTGGATGTTGGTAGATATTGATCAAATGAGTAAAATCACTATTAAGATTACTCTGAAGAAAAGCCTCATTAATTTGCAGTCTGAAATTAATGTCACACAAAATATTAAGTGTCTCTCATAATCATTGCGTTTTAATTCTTAAATCTGAATGATTTCGTACAAATAAAAGTAGATAAGGTTAATTTTTTAAGGTACTTTCTTCATCATGCAATAACTCACATGACTCTCCAGGCACAATTATAATCAGAAAGATTTTTTTCTGTATATTATACATTTTGTTACTGTTATTCTGGTATTTACTTTTATTCTCTATTGAGGTTCAACAGAATAGTTTTTAGTGCCAAATAATTAAATAACTGACAAATTAATTACAATATATGCATAGCAAATATCAAATGCAGTTTTAGTTTTACAGTTATTAAGGAAATGAGAAATGAAATGATTAATCTATTAAAATTATTTTTTTAATGAGGAGCAAATATGAGAATATTTTCTGTTAATTTATTGTTTAATTAGGAGAGAATGGGGGTAGAATAGGCCAGTATGTTTTTCTCTTTATCTATCATTTTAAACATTTCATCAATCACACACTAAATAAAGCAAATATAGCCTAATCTTCAGTTGAAAAAAGTTGCTGATCTGCATAAACTTGAAATTGCATAAAGAAAAAGATTATTTCAAGAATCAAAAATAAATTTGCTTCACATACTATTTATGCTTTCTGCCTATTAATGACTTGTTTATGTGTAGATGAAGTAATTTCCCTATTCATAGAAAAAAATACTATAAATTATCCATAATTTAAACTAAGCTTAAAAAAGTCATACTGTTGAATAAAAATTGCTGATATGCAAATATTATTAGAAGATAATATATTAATTATAACAATAATAATATATTCATTTTCTTCAAAATGAAAATAAATTTAACTGATGACTTGTTTATTGTCATCTGTGACTGACAATCTTGAACTTTCCTTCCAGTGATGAAGATACTGGAATTTGATATTGTGGCACAGATATTATCAACCTTCAATATTTGATTGACTTTATATTTAGCTAACACCAGACTATTTGTGTCTTATAGCTTAGTTTTACAGCTGTCATATATCCACCCTCCCTATTAGTGGGGAGGCATAGGATACATTTTGAAACTCACAATTTCTTTAATAGTAAGTTTGTTTCTGCAAACTATGTTTCTACATTATTTTTAAATTATGTTAAACAATTTAATATATATATATTTTTTTTGTTCTAAAGTCATATTAGCATTTGAATATATATATATATAAATTTTATTTGCTATTCTATTGGTGACAAGTCAATAAACTTGCAGATTTTAAAATCTAGCATAAATTCTGCTATACTGGGTCACTTATTAAAATATACAAAATCAAAAAATTAAAACTTCAAAATGTATTAAAAATGCATAAATTAATGTCTAAAAGTAATAAAATAATTAAAAATTTACTTTTAATGAATCTAGTGTCCCACAAGCTATCTGTAAAATATTAGTCAAAGTACTGTAAGTGTCAAACAAAGGTTCCTTATCCTCCTAAAATGGTAAGGACATTTGACAAATATATATCAAAATAACAAAACAATCTGATGTTTATGAACAAGAAATATGCTTACCTGTAGATCTTTGTTAAATGTACTTGGCAATCCCTTCATCACAGTGAGGAAACCAATACACTAAATTTAATTAAAATAATATTAAGCCTTTCAAAGAAATAAATAGAAAATTTCAGAGTAAAATATTATATTCAAAAGACAGTCTCTAAAAAAACATATCACTATCATTCACTGTACATCAAGGATAGCAAATGAGGTAAGTACATATTAAAATGAAGATTTTAAAATATTCAGATCTTAGTATAATTGTATACAGTACTTCAGATACAGTATAGTAACCAAAATTTTTTGTGTGTCCCTATAAATACTTTTTTTTCTAATATATATAGGAAATGTAGTAAACTTCAGCAACGTATATCAATTTCGTAAAATGTGAAATAGTTTAATATAATTAAAACATTTCCCAAACAATGTTTCCACCTATACCATTATGTAATCGAATACTTTTGTGTGGCATTGTAAATTAATAACAAATATTCTTTCTACCACATATTGTACAAAATGTATATTTCAGAATATACATCATAAATGCATATCAGTTTTATTATATTTGGAAGCGTTTAACATCATTAAAATGCACTTGAAACTATTTTTTCCCCATTGACCTTGATGTAACAGAATACATTTGATTGTCCCTATAGTTAAACTATACATCCAATTTTCTTAAAATTTGAAATGACTCAACAAAAGTATACAATAATTATATATTTTAAATGATTTGGTTGGGCAGTTTTTGCCTTGTTATATGTGAATGGACTGAATGAATGACTATAGGCGCATATAGTATTTTCACATAATAATGAAAATATGTAAGTATTCTGTAAATGAGTAAATTATGTAAACTAATTTGTTTTGAAAATATTCTTCATAAAAAAAAATCCCTTTGAATAAAGCATTAAAAGGGTAAACAGAAAATAATTAAAAGCTAAAAAATTATGCATAAGTCAAGAAGATAATGTTATATAAAGCTTCACTTACCAAAAGTATTAAAAATAGGTTAAATGCAAAAGCAAATGCAAGTTCAGCTAGCTGAGAGTGTTAGCAGTTTTAAAGAAGTATTTATATAATAGTTAATTAAAAAGGCTTTAAGCAAATACATGGTCCATCCTGAAAAAGGCACAAGATACATTAAAAAGAAATTGCAAAAGAAAAATACTTAATCTATTTTTACTTAAATACAAAGATGTAATATACACTTAATGGTCTTAGATTTACAATGAATAGACAATATCCTATCTAGGACTATCTTATGATAAAAAAAAACTTTTAGATGTGTTTATATTTTCAATTAAAATAGTATATATTTATGATTGTCTTATCAAATTATGGTTAGATAACATTTTACTAATAAATCAAATAGCTGTGATTCTAATATATAGAATACCAATATTGAATGCTTATACAAAACAAGACAAATTGTAAATTTCCAAAACTATCTCCTATTAAATCATAAGATATATGTTAGATATACAAAATGTTACATGAACACATTAAACAATAAAATTTTAGTTATTTAACTGGAAAAAAAAAATAATAAAAAAATCCAGAAAGTTATAATTCCAATTAACAGTTTTAAATTCAAAATTTTGTTGTTTAAATAAATATTTTTTACCCCCTCCCCAATATATATATATATATACATATATATATAATTATTAGTTTTCTTAAAAGTAAAATGGCTTTCAAAATTTAAAGAACAGTGATTAAATGCTTTTTACTGCATATGGTTTGTTGAATACCTTGAACTTTGAGGATGCAGAGAACATGTTTGATCTCATATTTTTCAATGAAAATTGAGACATGGGGGGCAATTAGTGAGCTAACAAGAAATTTAATAGTAAAATTATATTTGTGATCATTGTAGCAAACAACTACGTGGATCCTATGTAAAGGTTATGTACATTTGTATACGCATCTCATGCATATTCATGAAGATATTAACATTTCTGAGAGAAATTCAAACGTTTTAATTTATAGAATACAGAGTTTTAAACCAAATTTATTACAACTTTCCAAAAACTTTTCATAATTTGACAATCAGCTATTTAAGGCAAGTTATACAATAAGTCATGGAATAACATGGAAATCCAGAAAGATAGGAGCAATACAGGGAATTGGTTTCTAAAATTAGCTTTATTATAATGAAGGATTTTCCAGAATTTGTAAACCAACTCATTGTAACTTTGAGTTTTATAATACTTGATTGGACTTTTTTTTATGAGTTGCTGGCTCAATAACAAATTATGAAATAAAAATTTTGTAATATTTCACACGCGTTCAGTTAAAAGCTATTTTATACAAATGCCCATATCATCAAATATTTAATACATTTTATTTTAATTATATTATATTGTTTCTACTGTTCTTTTTCAAATTTTTAGAAAGTGGTGTTGAATTTGGGTGTAAACTCCATGCTATAAACAAAAAACTTTTGAATTTTTCACAGAAATGTTAAAATCTTTACAAATAAGCATAGAAATTGTAATTCTCATAATTTGCAAAACATAATGGTCATAAAACAGCAAAATTATAAAAGTTGTTTCGTCATTTAAACTAAGTTCAGATAGGGTTTGAAAGTGTCTGAAAAAATATGTCTTCTCCTTCTGTAAATAAAAAATGCTAAAATAGAAGTTGGAATTTTTAATTCATTCAATAAATATATAGAACAACAAGACAGATATTTTTTAATTGTATACCCATACCAAGCTTTTGCACTGTAATCTCTGAGATCATTTGATGATACATTTTTTAATTACTTTTTAATAAACTGTAATATTTAACCAAACAATGTATTTTAATGAAATGTGCATACACAAGAACTAAACCTTTTCATATAATACCTCATTCATTATTGACGATTCTTCTTTTTTTCTTTTTTTTTTATGTGTGTACATAGAATAAGGCAGGCTGACATCAGAAATAATATGCATGATTTCTGATACGCTATAATGAATTATAGAAATGCTGTATGGAAAACAAGTACAATGTGCGTGAAAATATGAACAGATTTACAAACATATACTATTTAACCAAACATATACAATTTAACAGAAGGGATAATAGCCTCTGCAGCCAAGATATCCTTTTCGAATCCAAGGAAACCTTGTTCAATATTATTTTCTATTTTCTGTTCGGAGTAAAACTTTATTTTAAATTAAATGGATTGTGCACTTTCTACTAGTTTATAGATTAACCACCTGACTGCCACAACTGGATTTTTCCGTTCACTAAGATGCAGGTTTTGCTGCAACATAAGCAATATTTAAACTAATACAATTCTACAAATAAAACTCAGATTTAAAAATTTAAGTTAAGATTAATATTCTCGAAGATTATACACTTATACGTAATAACATACTTTGTATGATGTTGGATAAAACATATTTTTTTAATATTTTTAATAAATTACAGAGAAAACAACAACACAATTTCACCCTTTGGCTCAGCAGTGAAATCAATGAAAATATAAACATTTTTAATGATCATTAAAAACATGATAAAAAATAGATTTCAGGCAGCTATATATGCTGATAAACCAGAGGAACATAGAATTAAGCACAGAAAATTTTCAGCAATTGTCACAATTTTCAAAATTATGAATAACAAGGAAGCATCACACAATGTGTTTTGATAGGGTGTTCAACATTAAAATATTTCAAAATCCTGATCATAATATGCATGCTAATATAGTCTAATTATGCAGAAATTTCTAAAACAGATCACATAAAAGTTTAATTTAGAATAAGTGGAAAAATAGTTTAATTTAAAACTCTTTCAAACACTGACAACAAAAATTATATATATTTGATTAACAATATTAAAACAGCTTAAAATATCAGAACTTACATTCCCAATAAGCCGTCCAGCTTTTCCTCTAATAAGTTCTAAACCATCAGCATTCTTCTTTTGTGGCATCAAACTGCTGCCTGTACTGATTAGATAAATAAAGTACAATGCACATTTGAAATAATAATAATAATGTAAAAAAAAATCAGTACTTATGTATTAACACCACCACAGCAGAAGTTGGTGTAATGCGGCAAAAAAACAGCCGTCTTGTTATTCGCGGACACAGGCAGTTATTTTTCGTATTCCTTGTTGTTTGCTGGGTTTTGATGCCATTTTTAATGCTTTTCAGTGCTTTCATTTATTTATTTTGCTCATTTTTGTGTGCGTGCGAACAAGAAGATCCCTCTTTATTGACTTCTGTGGTGACGTTGATATGTAAGTACCAAAAAATCATTTACCCCCCTCTCCCCACAGGAAATAATATTATTCTAAGTATTATTACAAGATATAATAAGAATCAATTGCTACCAGGTTCACAGACGATGTTGTTTTTGTATATCAGATTGACAAGACAGATAGTCATAAAGAATAAAATTTGTAATAATTCAAATAAAAATAATTTTATTAGAACATTACTAGCAATTATTTTAAAGCTACATTTTTTTAGGTAAAATATGGCATGCAATTATCCTTGTAAGATATCATAGCAAACGCGGTAGCGTTTGGTATAATATGTTTAAGAAATGGAAAATGCAAACGTCTTTTCGAAATTTCTAGTGAACCAGTTGACTTACGACAGTGATTTTTTTTTTTTTTTTTTTTCAAATGATAGAACTCGACGAGACGAATAAAATGATAGCATTAAAAAAATTATCGAAATTTACTGTAGTTTTTTATTTAACTTTTAACGAAAAAATTAAGACATAAAATCCAACAAGTGATAGCTAACGATCTTATGGATGGATTAACTTCATTTTTGGTTTATTTTAATCCTAGTGGTAAAACCTAAAAACAATTTTTTTTTCATCTTTGTATGTATGACGATCGCTGAGAAAACTGAATTTGTGTCTTAAAGCTCCAGTTGAACATTGTTTCTTATTATTGCTGTGGTAATTTCTTTTATTCATTGCCTAAATAAGTATAAATTTTTTATCATGTAACATAATTTATTCAAATTAAGTAAATCACGTGAAAAACATAATTATTTGTTTTTATTGCAAAGCATTTACTCTAAGTTCTTTGAATAAAGTTGTGAGAGTACTGCAATTATTTCCGTTCAATTCCTTGGTTTATTTCTCAGACATCATGCATTTTATAAGACAATGCAATAACTTTCTTAATTATTCTAATACAACAATAAAATTTTGGCAGTAAATATTTTGCTTTTCAATATATAAAAAAATCTTCAGTTTTAATCAAAAAATTTGAATGACAAGTATCAAAAAATGCTCTGGTGAGCAACAAAAAAGAGTAATATGTTTTTAAGTATGAAAAAGTGTTTGACAAGTACTTCTAATTGAGCATGAGACAGGACAAGGGTTCCCTTCTTGGCTGCAGCTCACTGTCAATGCCAAATCTGAAAAAAAAAAAAATCATATTTACACTTTTTTCACGTGTAAGAAATTGGGTATAAATTTCCGTCTTTCGTTTTAGCAAAATTTTCAGTCCTGCTTTACATGTGAACTGAGCTGTTGACTCTGCACTACTGACTCTGCATTGCAACTGCATTACAAATCAGTTTTCTGTGCAGTTCTATGCTGTGGGCATGCTTGGTGGCACTGCATGAGTATGATACGCTACAGGAACTAAGGTTTCTGGTACTATTTCGCCATACATTCATGTTTAATTACACTGTTTAATTAGCATTTTTATCGTAATTGTGATTGATTTCTTTTACACGGAAAAAGTGAAAATATGATTTTTTCAAATTGGGCATTGACAGTGAGCTGCAGCCAAGAAGGGACCCCTTGTCCTGTCTCATCCTCAATTAGAAGTACTTGTCAAACACTTTTTCATACTTAAAAACATATTACTTTTTTTTGTTGCACACCAGAGCATTTTTTGATACTTGTACTGAGATATGAAGCATAAAATACAATAAAAGAAAAGAAAAAAGTAAGCAAGTTGGTACTACTTCATGTCTATATCTAATAAAAAGTTCAAGCAACAAGAATGAATCATGTAAGCAATAACAACTCGCTCTTTTACCATATTTTAATTTATTATTTTATTCAACATTAAATACTAATAATAATAACAAATGTCATATTTAAGTTTTAAATGTAATAAAATAGATTAAACAGCAAACCTATAAGCATCAGCAACAGTAACAAAGCCAAATTCTTTAGTGCTGTATAAAATTAAGTCTTCAGCCCATTTGCTAAAATGAGTTGCAAGCAGAGATCCCCAGAACAAAAATTCAGCTGTAACATACAACAAAATAAAAAACTATGCAATTTTTTAATGTACATCTTTGAAACATTTTCTTTCTTTAAAAAAAAAACCTCTTAGTTTAACAAGTTCGCTGCCACTTACATGAAGATGTGATGATAATTAATGCCGCACTGTAGAAGTGGGTTTTTCCCAGAAGCCGATTTACTTTTTATAACAAAGAACCAGTGAAAGATTTTCCTGCGCCAGCGTGTGACTGGCTATTGGACATCACCCCACATCACGTGTTGGTGCGTGAGTGGCCCCTTAACATTGGCGCCATATTACGCACTTTTGAAAAATATGTACATTTTCATTTTACTTTACATAATAAAATAAATCTGGATACCAGCTATTTTTCTTTTAAATAGATGAATGAAGTAATTCCCATCTCTTTCCTTTATAATACCTAAATAATAAAGGCTTTGTAAAAGCAGGTTTCTACAAAAAACTTGCAAAAATTTCACGATTTTGTGCCTTTTGAACCTTTAAAGTTTCTCTAATATATCCCCGACCAATTTTTTTTTCACTAATTTTTTAAGTTGTGATAGGTCAGACAGATCACAGCTGACAAAATAACTTAACAAAACTTTAAAGATATTTTTTCTTAGAACAAATCTTTTTGTAGCAGCATTCATTCTCAAACTCAAAATTTTGAAGATATTGACATTTTGTTTTTAACAAATAAGCCAAACCTTAAAAAAAAATAAAGTTTATAACAAATTTTATTTATTTATTTATTTTTTATGGAAAACAAGTGCTAAAAATTGACCTTTAACTTCAAACAGCCATCATTTTGCAATTTTTTAAAATTTATTTTATCGATTGGAGGTTTGATTCATATGAATTTTTATATAAAAGATTATTTAAATTGATTTTTTCCTTTTTAGCTTTACTATATTAACATTTTTTTATTATATACACATAAAGAAAGCCACTATGTCATTAGTACTGCCAATTTGTAATAACAGCAGAAGGAAAGAAATTTGAAACAATGTCATAATATTATGGAAAAAGCGGAGGGGGGAATGGATCATAAAATATTTCTTTGCTGAAGTTAAACAATGCTAATCACTACAAGGGTAGATCCAGTCCTCTTTTTAGAAGAGGGGGAGGGGTCACATCTCTTAATAACCAATTTTTATATTGAAGATTGTCCCCACAACTAAAATAGCTAAATTTCTGATACTTTTAAGAAGTTATTTTTATTTGTAACAAAAAAGTTGCATAAATATTCATAAAAATATAAATTTTATTAAGGTGCCAAGAAATTGAAGATTTTTCCATTTTTATATAAAATCAAACAATCATTCAAGAAATTGAGCATTATATGCAAATTTTTAGGACTTGACTGTTACAAAAAGCTGTCATAAGGGAGCAATTGACTGTCAAGGCCTAAAATTCAGTTTAAAATTCTACAGTTTACAAAGATTTTGCAAAAGATTCTTTGCTTTTATTGAAAAATTGAAAACATTAATCAATCACATTTGCTCTGAATAATTGCCTCTTGCATCTAAGATTAAAAAATACTTTATGGATATGTCCAAAATAACCTACCTTGGGTTTAACTATGGCTTTAAAAGAGTCAGAAAAATTCTGATTGTTAAGCAAGGGATAAATTTGAAAATATTCAACATGTATTTCATTTTTTAAAATTTTCTTTAAAAAATTTCCTTCGTTCAGAGAGGGGTCATGATCCCCGTGACCTCCCTCTTTGATCCGTCATTGAATCACTAGTTTCTAAGTGAAAATGGTATGGTTGTACGCCAATAAAAATACAAATATCAGATTTATGGCTACTAGAATATTTATAAAGCGAGTTGATGTATATTTACAAAATATATTAGTATAATAAACAATTTGAATAGTTTAAAAATAAACACAGTTTCATAAAACCTACCAATAAAATCCCTGTCACTAACTGCAAGCATGCTATTAGGTGTACATCCAGAAAAACCCAATTCTGTAATCAAGAAAATAAATTTCTTTTAATATTTTTTATTATTATCATTATATTATCAGGATAAAGAAACACAATAGAAATACAATTATTAAGATATTTTCACCTTTTGCTAAGAAATCTCTATCAACACAAAATGGATTACCAGCAATTGCACCACTAAAGAGAACGATAGTATATGAATAATAGCCCAAAATAAAGACAAAGGATAAAAAAGAAATTATTACTTACCTACCAAGAGGACAGATGTTCATCCGAGAAATAATATCATCCAATTTATTTGCATCATTATGAATGTACCAAGCATAACTGTAAAACAGAAACAATATTGGTTATATCTTATATTTTGATTCACCCAGCTATGATGTAAGAATAAGAAAACAAATAAGATACAATTATAAATATATGCATATACACTGTAATTACTAACATATTTTTTATAATTTCTTTAGTGGTAAAATAAAGAATTTTTTTCTTCTTCTTCAAATATTATCAGTATCAATTCTTCTTAAGGAAAACTTTAAGTCACATTAAAAATGATGCATATAGGCTAAATCTCTTGATTTTCTTAAAATAAAACTATTATCTAATCTAAAATAACAAAATCATCTCAATTAAAATGTGGAACAAATTAATGTGATAAATAAATTCAAAAATATTTCTTAAGAACACCATAAAATTAAAAAATGCAACCACTTTAAAAGCAAGAGCAACATGAGTTAAGAGTTTTGTTTCTACCTTTAAAATGGCAGCACATCCTTTTAACTCGGAGGCCATCAAAGTCTGAGAGCTTATTGTAAAATACCGTTCTCCCCCAAATGTGACGAAAAATCATAAAATAATCCGATGGGAGAGTTTACACGGGATTTTTCCGCTATCTTCTCACAAAATTTGCATTTTTTACGAGGTATCGGCGGGATTTTTTTTGTAATATTTGATGAAATTTGCAGTTTTATCACGATATTTGAAAAAATTGCAGAGTTTTTTCGCAATACTTGTCAAAATTTGTGTCTTTTTATGCAATTCTTTGTAAAGATATGCATTTCTTTCATGATTCTTTGATGAAATGTGTGTTTTTTCGAGATTTTTTAATGAAAATTGGGCTTTTTAAAAAAATAAATTTTGTGTTTTTTGACAGAATTTATGTTTTTTATGCAATTTTTTGACAGTTTATTTATAGATACGACATATTTACAATTTTTTGACAAAATATGCATTCTTTTTGGCGATCCTTTGAGAAATTCATGACTTTTTCAGCAATCTTTTGACATAATTTGCCTTTTTTAAAAGATTTTTTTTCATGTAATTCGCATTTTTTAAATGATCCTTTGATTGCCTTTTTTAAAATCTAATGCATTAAATAAATTCATGTTTTTACTGCAATCTTTCGACAAAATGTGGGTCTTTTGGCAATCTTTCAGCAAAATTTTCAGCTTTTGTTTCTTGATCCTTTGAAAAAGTTCACGGTTACTTTTCATGATTCTTTGACGAAATTGGCATTGTTTCAGCGATCGTTAGATAAAATGTCCCTTTTTTTTCATGATTTTTTGATTTATTTCTGTTTTTTCAGCTATTTTTATTATTATTACTATTTTTTTTGGGGGGGGGGGGATGGGGTGCTTTCTCGGGATTTTTTGAAAATTTCAAATGTTTTATAAAGTGGGGAGGGGGCGTTTGATCGGGAAGGTCGGATTAATGGGATTTTACAGTATGTGCCCACTGCCCACCTATTCTGTATCTAGGTAATGCAATATCTCAGGACAAAAATATCTAATTAGCTTCAAATTTTGGATGTAGGTTTATTCTGATAAGACGCTTCTCTGATTATTTCTGGGAGTTCATTGGATAAGTAAAAGGGGGGGGCTAATCTTCCCCCCCTTAACTTAGAAAAATGAGTTTTTCATGCAGAATTAAGAGATTCCATTCAAATTTTAGATGTATGACCATTCTGAGACGCCTCCATGATTAATTTTGGGTGTTTATTGATTAAGTATAAAGGGGAGGGGGTGATGAAAATAATTTTCTACAATTTAGGTAGATGTTTTTTTCATGCTGAAATTGCCAATAGTATTTACTTCAAATTTTGAATATAGATTCATTCTGATACATACATGCTACTTTTCCGCGGAAACGCGGAATTCCGCTTTTTCGGCGACGAATTTTATTATCCCTGGGGTTCAATGCAAATATGCATTAAAATTTGTTGACATTTATATATAGGGGGGGGGGGGGGTAACGATGAAATACAACAAAAACGCGAGTCAAACGGCGCTAAATTAAGAAAATTTTTTCAAAGGATTGCAGAAACAACGCAAATTTCTCCAAAGGATCGAAAAAAAACTATAAAATAATCAAACAATCGCGGAAAAAATACTATTTTCTTCAGAGGATCGCGAGAAAAAACTCAATTTTTGTTAAATGATCACGAACAAGACGCGATTTTCGTCAAAAAATTGCTGGGAAAACACGATTTTTGTGAACAGGTTGCGGAAAAATACTCTAATTTTGTCAAATAATCTTATTTTATCGAAAGATCGCGGAAAATGCTTCAATTTTGTAGAAAGATCGCAGAAAATACGCAAATTTTGACGAAAGATCGAAGAAAATACGGAAATTTTAACGAAAGATCGCAGAAAATACACATATGTTGACAAAAGATCGCAGAAAACATACAAATTTTGACGAAAGATCGCGGAAAATATGCAAATTTTGACGAAAGATCGCGGAAAATACGCATATTTTGACGAAAGTTCGTGGGGAATACGCATATTTTACGAAAGATCGCGGAAAATACGCAAATTTTGACGAAAGATCGAGGAAAATACGGAAATTTTAACGAAAGATCGCAGAAAATACACATATGTTGACAAAAAATCGCAGAAAACACAAATTTCGACGAAAGATCGTGGAAAATACACAAATTTTGACGAAAGATCGCGGAAAATACGCAAATTTTTCACGAAAGATCGCGGAAAATATGCAAATTTTCGCGGAAAATACGCAAATTTTCACGAAAGATCGCGAAAAATACGCATATTTTACGAAAGATCGCGGAAAATATGCATATGTTGACGAAAGATCGCAGAAAATATGCAAATTTTGACGTAAGATCGCGGAAAATACGCAAATTTTGACGAAAAAGCGCGAATTTCGCTAAAGGAATTTGGAGAAATGCAAACTTCATTAAAAAGGCTGTGGGAGAAAAAGTGCAATTTTCGTCAATTGGTCACGAAAAGCACTAATTTCGTTACAAAAATTGCAGAAAAACGCAGGTTTCGCCAAAAGTCTGTGAGGCCCTGAAAGTTCAGCTTTTTTCTTGCTGAGCCTGTAGCATGTCTGCTGATAAGATGCTTCCATGATTTGTTTTGGAGATTCATCGTTTAAGTATAAAGGGGAGATCAGAGGACTAGCCCTCTAAATTTAGGTAAATGGTTTTCATGCAGCATCAATGGATATAGGTTCGTACTGAAACACACTTCCTTGATTAGTTTTAAAGTTCTTTTGTTAAGAATAAAGGAGGGAATGGGCGATTACTCACCCTTTTATTTAGATAAATGGGTTTACATGCAGAATTATCTAATTTGCTTCAAATTTTGGAAAGATTTTTTTTTTTTTTTTTGATAAGGCAAATCCCTGAATAGTTTTGGGGGCTTAATGATTAAGTATATAGGGAAAATAGGGCAACAACCTTCCCCATTAATTTGTTTTTCAAGAAGGCATTATTCCTTGAAAAAATAAGTCTGTAATATACAATTACTGTGAACAGCCTGTGAGCTTAATGCTATCATTTTAACAGGGTAATATTCTTTTTATTTATTTATTTATATTTATGTGTCTGAAGAAGAAAAAGTTTTTTCTAAAAGCCATTGCACATTTCTTAATTTTATGGCATTCTTTTTCTTTTTTTCTTTCTTTTTTTTTCGTTTTTACATTTATTTAAAATTATTAAGTTTTATTTCAATTATATTTTTCCTTTAAAGATCTCTTCCAAAGTTACCTTAATAACCAATGACTCCATCGTATAGGTTGAGCTCGTTGCAAGTGAGTATAACCAGGCATTAATATATTGATTTCACTATAAAATATAAAACAAAAAAAAAATCAATGATTAAAATTTAAGCAAATATTCATAAAAATAAAATATTATTCAGATATTTCTCCTTCCTACAAGTTTTTTCTTAAAGATATTAATCTAAAACTAGTTTCAAGTTAAAAAGGGGGTAAATAAGTAACTTCTTTTTTAAACCAAAACCATCTGGGAAGTTATTTACAATAACTTTTCTGACATAAAATAATTAGTGTAATATTTATTGAAAATGCATTATTTAATAATTAATAATAATTAGATGCTAGTCTGTGTTGATGCTGCTAGGCAAAACATCAAAATGAGTTACAGTGTTTAAAGGCAATGTTTTATCAAGATAATGCCAGACTACATGTGTTTGCATTCATCAGCTGGATTCTGTATAAAGTTGATCTCTTGCCACACACACCACATATGGCTCGATATCACTCTTTTAGACTTCTACCTTTTTTCACACCAGCAGCTACATCCTACTGGTGCTATGTTGAATTATGCACAGGACATTCAAATTGAGGTTGTTTTGCTTTTAGACTCAAGGCCTTCAAGTTTTTGGGCCAAAGGCTCTGAAAAACTATCAAAACATTGGCAGAAAATCATAGATTTGGGTGGTAATTACTACCTGCACTAAAGGTACTGCCTTCATGTTTTATAACTTCATTAAGAGCTTTTTTTGGAGGAAAACTTTAATTACAACATTATAGAACCTGAAATTTATGATGGATATGCTATCAATTATTCAAGAAAAAAGATCCACAGTAATGTACAGGGTGTTCATTTTCAATAGCGGCCAATGGCTAATTATTAAACTGTTAGTTATACACATATAATTCCAATTACAAAAATATTTTAAATGATGTAAAGAAATACTTTAAAAAAGATTTCAGGTCAATAAAAATATTTCTTAAAAAATTATGAAATTTAAATTTTTAAATGGTCCCCTGGTTGTGTAAGTTTTATTTAGCAAAATTTGCCTGTTACACTGACAAATAAGACAAAAAAAGTCCCATTATTCTACAATTAAAATAGACCAAGTAATATTATTTATGATTCAGCAATACATTTTTTTTTTTTTTTTTTTTTTGAATTTAGGGGTCATTCACAAATTTAGGAGAAATATAATTTATTCAGATATATTAAAAAAAAAAAAAAAAAAAAAAAAAAAAAAAAAGATTGAGAGTAAAATTAACATTGCAATGTAAATTTTAAATCTTTAATCATTCTGACATTCGAATTCAAAATATGATTTATAATAAACATATGAAAAAAAAAACAGAACTTTTGTTAAATAAAATGATGAAAATTAACTGCCTACAAAACTGATATATATTTTAAAATCTTATTAGATAACACTAGCTAGCATAAGCTGGGTTATACATGTTTTTTAACTTTTGATAATTGAATCTTATGTATTTTGTATTACTGTGTCTGAAATTGAACATAATTTTTTTTGTACTACCATGTAAAGATTTTTTTGTGAATCACAAATTTTAAAATTAAAAAAAGAAAAAAATTGAGAAAATTTGATATTATAAAACAGATATGTTTTTAACTTTTGATAATTATTTTTTGTAAAATTTTTTACCATTGAAACTGAAAGTGACTTTCATTTTTAACTATCCAGTCAGGATTTTTCATAAATTCTATATTTCAAAGTTCAAATTGAACCTCCTCCCCCACCTCACCAGACTTTTCAGCTTTTTATCTGTAAGAATCCCAGTATAAACCAAAAAATTGAATAAGCTATTGAATTAAATTTAACAAAAAAGTTTTACACATTTTTTATAGCTTTGAATTTTTACTATGTTTTAACTTTGACATTTATGATTCACAAAAAAAAAAAAAAAAAAATTCTAACTTGATATAAAAATGAAGGTCATTTTGAGATTCAGTGCAAAAAGTACACAAAAATCAAATATCAAAATTTAACACAGCCATCTCCTAAATTTTATAGTATCAGATTTTTGTTATTTTTTAAATATGACAATTTATGAATTATGAAAAATCCTGACATGATAGTTCAAATGTAAGTTAATTTTTAATTTCAGTGATAATATATACACAAGTTTAACACAAACATTGTTGTCTTGTATTATTTAATCTAAAACTTTTTCGCAAACTTCTTGATGGCAATTTAAACGAAATTTTTCCTTTATCCAGTAAAATAAGTATAAATGATAACCACCGAAAATCATAATAATATTAGATTGACATCAGATTTACGTCAATACATACATATTAATATGTAAAATTTAATATCGACCATATATTTGAAAATTAGTTAACGTTTGAGTACGAATTTTGAACTGAAAACATACATACAATCATTGAAGTTAAATAAAAACTTATAAAATTAATATATTTGTTAAAAGAAATCATAAAAAGAAATAGTCTGAAAGCCTTGTAAAATAAAACATATGTTAAAATATATTTATTTTTAACAATCTGAACCTTAAAAAAAAGTTATTTCATGTGTATCTGCAGTTTTGAAAAAAATTGTGCAAATAATGAATTAAGTTCTTTGAATTAAGTCGATTGAATTAAGTTCTTTGAATGCTTTAAGCACTGGGCATATGATATCTCAAATCGTGGTCAAACTAATTGGTTTTCAATGCCAGAAAGTGGTGTATAAGTCATGCATTTTTAAAATTTCATAACTCGGTCAATTTTAGTGATATATGAATGGGATTTTTTTGTCTTGCTAGTCAGGATAACAGGAAATCTTTTCTAAATATAACTAGGGACCATATAAAAATTTAAATTTTGTAATTTTTTAAGAAATGATTTTATTGCCCAAATCACTTTTAGAATATTTCTTGATATCTTTTTTAACATTTCTGTAGTTGGAATTATACATCTATGAGTAACAATTAATGTATTAGCCATTGGCCACCATTAACCAGTAATGTTTACCAGCAATGTTTGGCTAGTAATGCCCACCAGTGGACCTCCTGTATGATTAAGGCATATAGAAAATTTTCATACCCCAAATAGAAAGAAAAAATTAAATATATGTAAAAAAATACAGCTTACTTTCTAGCTCGATCACAGGAAATCTTAATAAATGATAATAACAAAGTTTTCAATAAAGCTGCTTGTTCACGCAGCCATAAACGAACATCTGTTGCAACCTACGAGAAGTAATACAGACAGTAAGATCAACTATATAATTTTTCATTTGAAAAGCATCATATAAAATAGAATGGTATTGGAGTATTTTGCTAGCATTAGATATTTTTCTTTATTGCAATAAATAAAGTCTCCATCTAATATATCTCTCCATTACCAGCATGGCTACAGAAATGATGAAAAAAGTTCCCTGATTTTTCCCTGATTATCTATATCAGATTTCCTTGATTTTTATTATTAAAGAACATATATGGTATTTTTTTAATATTTATATTATAATTTTATTATTTTTATAAACATATGCCGCTTTCTCGTATACACACTTATCCAGCTTGCAAATATCTAGGAATATCTATCTTTTGGGAGGAAAAAGCAAAAATTGAACAGTATTTAATTAACAGAGGTGCCAAGTATTATGATTTATCCATGGTTATTACTGATACACAATAAAAGTCACAGTGTTACAGGCATTGGATAAAAAAATTGCTAATTTCGTCAAAGGATCAGTTGAAATAACACAAATTTCGACACAGAATTGTGGAAAAAACATGAAAATTTGTCAAAAGATTGTATAAAAAAACACATTTCTTCAAAATTTTGCAAAAAAAAAAAAAAAAAAAAAAAAATTAGTCAAAAACACATGGAAAAATGCAAAATTAGTCCTAAAGATTTTGTAAAAAGTGCAAATTTCACCCAAGACTTGCGTAAAAAAATGCAAATTTTGTATAAGGTTCAAGAAAAAGCAAGAATTTCCTCATAAGATTGCGAAAAACGTGCAAATTTCATCTTAATATCACAAAACACTTTTAAATTTTGTCTAAAGATCATGAAAAACACACAAAATGCATTAAAAAAAACCACATAAAGTGCAAATTTTGTCCAAAAAATCATGAAAAATATTCA
The DNA here is from genome assembly GCA_964019185.1 of Maratus speculifer. NCBI lineage: Eukaryota > Metazoa > Arthropoda > Arachnida > Araneae > Salticidae > Maratus > Maratus speculifer. The sequence goes on from OZ025298.1 coordinate 254,350,905, forward strand.
AACTTTGTCAAAAAATCGCAAAAGAACAAATTTCATAAAAAAAAGCAGATATCATAAAAAAAAAAAATTGTGAAAAACTTGCAAATTTTGTCAAGAACTCACGAAAAAAGTGTACATTTTGACAAGAAATCGCGAAAAACGTGCAAATTTCCTCAAAAAATTGCTAAGATTGATGAATTTCGTCAAAAGTTTGCGAATGAACTAAATTTGAGACAGTTTAGCTTTGATGCAGACAGATACCGCTTGGCAGCAAAATGGCTTTATGTCTCTTTATCACATCTTATTATTGGTTTAAATGTAGCTTGTTTGGTACTAAATCAATGTTGTTGGTAAGGTGAAAACAAAAAAATTTTTGCAGAGAAAAATTTCCCTGATTTTTGAATTTTTAAAAAAGTTCCCTGATATTTCCCTGTTTGATAAACTTCCCTGATTCCATGATTTACAGATTCTGTAGCCACCCTGATTACAGATCAACATTTAGTTTTTGCATCAATTCAATCAGATAATCAGAAAAATTCATTTGATTTCATTTTTGAAATTTATAAATTTTTCCATATTCTATATTTGTGTAATTTCAATAAAAACATATATATATACAGTAGACTCCCTCAAATCCGCACAGCTTGGGCCGAAAGGTTTTGGGGATTTTAGAAATTTGTAGATTTCTGGTCATTGCTTTGTTTACATTTTTTAAACAGTGATTTATTGAAACTGTAATGAATGCTTACACTGTAATAAAACATTAAAATAAAATAATAAAAATTAAGATAATTTTTTAAATGATTAAAATATTAAAAGCAAAGGTCAAGTTAAAAATAAAAAATGTATGATTAAATATTCATTATAAAGATGAAAAGTAATTTTCCTAAATTACTCAATGAAACATGCCTCATATAGGTACATTACTAATTTGCATCAAAATCATAAAATAAGGAAGTTTTATTTCAGGTTTAGCCAGACTTAATAATCAAAAAAGCTTGATTAATACATAAATCTATTTGGTAAGAAGATTGTGATTACCAATGATATCAGCAATAGCTTGAATTTTTTCAGGAATAAATTTATTTTTCATTCATGAAAAAACATAAAATCAGTAATATTAACAAAAAATACAATTTAAAACATGCATGGAAGTGATATCAAACTAAAAAAGTCAAATTTTGTCCCTATATCTGAGCTAAATATCTCATTGTTTACATCAGTAAATTATGAGCGGATTTTAGAGAGTTGTGAATTTTAGGGAAGCAGATTTGAGAGAGTCAACTTTTTTTTTTTTTTTTTTTTTTTTTTTTTTTTTTTTTCGAAATTCACAGTTTTTAGAATTTTAGCTTATTTGTTTTAAAAGACATTAGATATTTTTGTAGCAATGTTCAATTTTCCACAACTTTCTATTTGATTTACAAGAAGCTTGCTATTTTGTTCTGAAGTTTTAATCTCACTAGTCGCATCAAAGAAAATATACAAGTTCCAATAAAATATACAGAGCTGTTTTGTGATTCTCATTCATTTCTACAATATTTCCAGTGGAAATTTTCACATAAATGACGAGAAATGCTAAAATCTGTGCTTTATAATGGAAAATTAAACTATTCTGAAAGTTTGAAAAGTTAATACTTCTATGTTTTATTTTTGTTGCTGTTACTTTAAATTACATAATAATTATAACAAGATGAAAAATACCCTTTATTCAATTTGCTTATACAAGCACTTTTAAACAGAAATATGTTAAACATACAAAAATGAAATTCTAGTACTATTGCTTAGGACAAATATGAAAATATTTTTCTTTTCTAATGTATGCAAATAAAGAACAAAAATAAAATGGGAAAAAACAAAGACAAACAAACAAAAACATTATTTTTAAAGTTAATAAAAATCAACGTAACCAAAGGAAAGAAAAAATATAAAAATATTAAAAAGGCCAAGAAACAGTTTTTGAGAATAAAATAGTTTAATTCACACACATATACTTGAAAAAGAGCTAATATTTTATTGATACATTATATATAACAAATAAAATTCTAACCCTGACAATGCTCTTTTGGAAAATCAATGAAAAATAATTTTTATGAGTTCAGTTATATTAAAATTTAGAATACAGAATAAAACTAGAGGGTCTCTTTGTACTTATTATGCAATTAATTTTTAATTGAAACAAGCAAAATCATATGCTTCTTGAAATATATTGAATCCATGTTCCTCCATAAATAAAAAGAGAATGAAAAGAAAATAGTACACATTCAAAAAAGAGGAAAATGTTTTGATTACTATCATTTTATCAAGATGACAATAAACAGTCTGCAATAGGAAATTGCCATCCATATTTTCAAAAGTATTTTATGTTTGATTAGATCAGATTGATAATAGCCTAAGACCTAGCAACGTTTTCATATTTAATCATAAATTTCTGTAATTAAATGAAACAAATATTGCTATTTGAAAACAGTGATAATCAGAAGGTTTGGCAGTTATACATTTCCCAAATGCTTATGGATCAAGTCAATCCTCAGCAATAAAAAAAAGATCTTTATATTATTAAATAATGGGTATGTGATCTTTTACTTGTATAAAGAAATATATCTATGATGCTTGTCTTCATATAACATAAATTTCTTTAAAGAGAGAATTTCGAAAGTTTGTCAATATTTTTTAATCCTTTTAATATTGAAAGTGTTCATCTTAATTTTTTTCATTTTTTTAAATTAAAACAAATCTTAAAACAAAATTAATAAGCATTGAATTAGATCTTTTCCTTGATTAAAAGTAAAAAGCATAGAAATACTAATTTACAAAAATGAAATTTTAATAGTTACTTGATCATTCCTACTTCTTCCAACATGAAGTTTACCACCAATTTCATTTCCAATAATTTCCTGAGAATAAAAAAAAAAAGTTTAATAAAACAATAATTAGAAGGACATTTAAACAAAATTAAAAGAAAAAATAATAATAATAAATTAATATTTTCTATAAATTACAATGTACAATATAAATTACATGCTCATATTTTAATATTATCAAAACATGATACAAAAACCATAAAAACTAGTCATTGGGGGCCGCCGTAATACTTACCCATCATAAATATGTATATGAAAATAAAACATGTAAAACTGTTTATACAATGCATTACAATTCATAAACAAAATTTAAATATTGTTAATATACATAGTAATGCTATATTAAAGAACTGCTGATGTACCAATTTCGACAATTTATATAAAACGCCAAACTACTCAAGTAGTACCGAACTGCGTAAAAGAAACATCTTATAACTCCAAAAATAATAATTCTATTAACTAACAATTAACTGTGTCAGATTAACCGTCTCATTTCCAATTAAAATATACTTCTGAATTGAAATTTGAATGAAATACAGGGTCATGAAAAATAGAAGAATGTGGAAAACAAGATTACAAATATCTCGGCAACTAATAATCTGATCGACTTCGTTCTATATGCAAAATGCGTGTTATTTTATTACCTTCTAAGTTCATTCCTTAGATAAAAAAATTCAAAAATTTTTATATACCTTTCATCAGAACAAATTTTTCGAGAGTCCGAAAAAAATAGTTCCGGATAATCGAGGTTGCTGATATTAAATAGGGTTCGTTCCATTCTTACATACTAACTACATACAAAATTTCAACTCTCTATCTCAATTTGTTCGGGAGATAGAGCGTTTACATACAGACAGACGGACGGCAAATTTTTTTTTCTAAAAATATGTTTTTCGGAATCTCCACTATCTAAAACATGTAAACCCGTCAAAAATTTTTTTTCGATTTTCAAAACGATTGCAAGACTTACCCTATACTACGTATGATGGGTAAGTAAAAGAGTTTTTAACTACAGTCAGTCCTTCTAATATGTGACTTTATAACCTGTAAATGCCTATAATCCAAAATGTATGAGTATTTCAGATACAAACAAACAGTCAAATCTTTTTTAAAACAACACAATGTAGAAAATAGCTAGAAGCTGATGTGAATTAATATGAAGAGATAAAAACTTCTTTAACATACCATAAAAAACTTTAATTTACCAGGCTTTTCAAAAGAACTAAGTCTTTCTTCATCCAGGCAAAAAAAAGACATGCACAGAGTTCTCGCTGTCACTCGCCATTGTGCCAAATTGCGATTAAATTCTTCATTTGGCGAGTAAACAAGCGATTAGATTCGCCAAATTGCTAGTGCTCAATTTTTGCTTTTTCTTTCTTTTCTTTTTCATTTTTCATATATATGCATACATACATATTTTTAATATATACTTATTTTTAATATATGTGTAGTGGATAGTTGAAATTAGATTAATAACAATCGTTGTTGTAGTTATAAAAACTTTGGTTATTTTAGAACATATTGAAACAAGTTGGAAATTGCATGTGAAGCGTAGCAAATGAGATGCGTTCGTACTATAATGAAGTTTTAAAATATTCAGATCTTGCTGGTATAGTAGAGCGTACTTTGGATACAGTATAGTGGTTGAAATCTTTGTGTTCCTGAAAATATGCAAGGAGTAATTTTTATTATACTTCATTAACATATATCTTATTCATAAAATGTGAAGTAGTTTAATATAATTAAAACACCCCCCAAACAATGTTTCCCCGTATAACATTATTTAGTGGAATATATTTGTGTGGCCCTGTAATTTAATAATAAATATTCTTTGCATCCAAGGTTGTACAGAATGTATATTTTAGTACATACTTCATAGATTCATGTCAATTCTATTATGTTCAAATGAGTGTAACACCATTAAAATGCATTTGAAACTTTTTTTGCCATTGATCGTAATGTAACGAAATACTTTTAATTGTCCCTGTAATTGATCTATGCATCCGATTTTCATAACATTTGAAATGACTCAACAAAATTATGTAATAAATATAGTTTTTAAATTTCAAACGATTAAAATGCATTTGAAACTTTTTTCCCCATCGACCGTAATGTAATGGAATCCTTTTGATTGTCCCTGTAATTGATCTATCCATCCGATTTTCATAAAATTTGAAATGACTCGACAAAATTATGTAATAATTATATATCTTAAATTTCAAACGATTCGGTTGGGTAGTTTTTGCGTTGTTATATGCGGACAGACAGACAGATGGACTGAGCGACAACAATAGGTGCTACGTATTTACATAATTATGAACGCACCTAAAAAAGGGAGTACATTAAAGGATTAGAGATAATTTTTCTTGTGCTACACGGAGAATCTATTTGGCTAATACTTTTTTCATTTGGCGAATGTTTTTTATTTTTAATTAGCCAAATTACTAACGTTGGTCAAATGTCAGCGAGAACACTGGACATGCACATACTATGAAAGCAGTGGTGAGTGAAATGAAAAGGCAGGAAATGCAATGAGCAGAAGAAACAGTTAATAGGAAAGCAGAAGGCAAACTCTGAATTAGACTTTTCTGAAAATTTAGCTAATTATCTTAGTTGCGAAGTTATTATTAATGATAAATCTGATTTTAAAACGCTCTCTGTAGCCTAGAAAAACCTTTTCAGCACTACCATATAATAACTTTCTGTATTAATTATGTACATACATATTTTATTGAGCCATCTTATATGAGTGTATTTTTATCTTATTATAATCTATTTTTTTTTTTTATTTCCTTTATATATATATATATATATATATATATATATATATATATATATATAACAGGGAGATTCCAAATTTTTTTTACAATAAAAGAGGGGTGATAGTACACATCAAGACAAACAATATTAAATAAGAGACCAAGGGTCTAAAACGTTTTCCTAAGGAGATAGCCGCCATTAAAGTTTAGGGACCAAAATTTCAAATAAACATAAAAAACGGAAAAATCGGCCGATTGATTTGCGGTTTTCACTAAAATTATTCTTTATGTCGGCATTTTCTTGAAATTAAATTATAAAGATAAATTTCAAAAAATGCCGATAGAGGGCGCTTTAGACTTTGGAGTAACGAACAACTATTTTTTGCCGGTATGTTTTGCATCTCATTAAAGGTTTTCGTAAGCTTACACTCAAACTTAAATTTTGAGCTCAAAATCTGAATAGTAGGGAGTGGTTAAGTAGCACAATCTGAGCTGTGTTCAGAGGGTTCAAATTTCAAATGATTATAAAAAACGGAAAAATTGGTCGATTGATTTGCGGTTTTCACTAAAACTATTCTTTATTTAGGTATTTTCGTAAAAATAAATTATAAAGATAAATTTCAAAAAATGCCAATAGAAGGTGCTTTAGACTTTGGAGTAACGAACAACTATTTTTTGCCGTTATTGTTTGCATCTCTTTAAATGATTTCGGAAGCTTAGACTTAAATTTTGAGCTCAAAATCTGAATAGTAGGGAGTGGTTAAGTAGCACAAACTGAACTGTGTTCAAGGGGGAGGGGGAGGTTCAAATTTAAAGTAATTATAGAAAATGGAAAAACTGGTCGATTCGTTTGCGGTTTAAAATAAAACTATTCTTTAAGTCAGTATCTTCTTGAAAATAATTTTTAAAGATAAATCTCAAAAAATTCCGTCAGAGGGTGCCTTAAACTTCAGAGTAACCAACAATTCATTTTAACCATTATTTTTTGGTTCTAATTAAATGCTTGCAAAAGCATTTGAAATGTTCTCGGAAGCTTAGATTTAAACTTAAATTTTGAGCTCAAATCCTGAATCGTTATGAGGAGTTAAGAAGCGCAAACTGAAGTGTGTTCAGGGGTTAAAATTCAACCCTCTTTCCTCCTCCAACACAATTAAATTTTTCGCTACATGAACACTCCCAACGATTCAGAATTTCAGCCCAAAATTTAAGTCTATGCATCTGAAAGCATTTAATGAGATTAAAAAAATAACAGTTAAAAATAGTTACTCCAAAGTCTAAGGCGCCCTCTATCGGCATTTTGTGAAATTTATCTTTAAAAATTATTTTCAAGAAAACATTGATCAAGAAAATCTGATTGATCAAGAAAACTGCTGATTTAAAAATTAGTTTTAGCAAAAACCGCAAACTAATCGACCGATTTTTCCGTTTTTTTACAATTATTTGAATTTTGAACCCTCTGAACACAGCTAAGTTTGTCTACTTAACCACTCCCAGCTATTCAGATTTTGAGCTCAAAATTTAAGTTCAAGTCTAAGCTTACGAAAGCATTTAATAAGATGCAAAAAATAACGCCAAAAAAGAGTGTTTCGTTACTCCAAACTCTAAAGCGCCTTCTATCGGCATTTTTTGAAATTTATCTTTATAATTTATTTTCACAAAAATACCTAAAAAAAGAATAGTTTTAGTGAAAACTGCAAATCAATCGACCTATTTTTCTGTTTTTTAAAATCATTTGAAATTTGAACCCTCTGAACACAGCTCAGTGTGTGTTACTTAACCACTCCCAACTACAGATTTTGAGCTCAAAATTTAAGTTTGAGTCTAAGGTTACGAAAACATTTAATGAGATGCAAAAAATACCGGCAAAAAATAGTTGTTCATTACTCTAAAGTCTAAAGCGCCCTCTATCGGCATTTTTTGAAATTGATCTTTATAATTTAATTTCAAGAAAAAGCCGACATAAAGAATAATTTTAGTGAAAACCGCAAATCAATCGACCGATTTTTCAGTTTTTTATGTTTATTTGAAGTTTTGGTCCCTAAATTTTAATGGCGGCTATCTCCTTAGGAAAACGTTTTGGACCCTTGGTCTCCTATTTAATATTGTTTGTCTTGATGTGTACTATCACCCCTCTTTTATTGTAAAGAAAATTTGAAATCACCCTGCATATATATATACACATATACATTTTATATATAATCATTATATAGTACTACAGTTATATATGTGTGTGTGTGTGTATAACTATATATATACACCGTATATACTTGCGTATAAGTCGACCCCCTAACTTATGTTGTTAAAAATAAGAAAAAATTCAAAACCCGCATATAAGTCGACCCCCCCCCCCTCCAAAGAAAATTCTCATTTTTTTTATGCAAGAAATAAAATTTATTTAAACATACAAACAATCAAACAGAATTTCTACATAACAAGTGCTGCCATTGAAAAAGAAAAAGTTATGTAAAACGCCATTGGCTGAAAAGTACTAAATACATATTGTACGCAATGACGTTAAACTTCCCCTCAACTGCCGTGAATAGCAAAATAACCGGTGATCTGAAGATCACAGGTCAGGAAAATTACGAAGTAGCATATTTTGAAATATCGGCCTGCCGGCAGCGAGAAATAATGGCACTCGAACGCAGTTTGCTCTTGATTTGGAGAGGGTAAGAACAACAGTATAACATGTTACATATTTTTAACTTACTTTTTGCTGAATAAGTCATTTTAACATTAACTTCAATCAGTTTTTTAGTAGAGATGCGTCATTTGTTGAGGAACGATTCAAAAGGAGCGATTCCGGCAGTGGAACAAAAGGAACGATTCCAGTCGGTAAAAAAGAATCCTTCCTTTTCAGAACGATGCCGAAAAGGTAAGAGTTCACGGAATTGGTCCTTTTTGGAATGCTTTCCAGAAGGAGGTTTCCGGAATCGTTCTGAAATGCACCTACTTCGAAAAGGAGCGATTCCTCTGACACGCTCCAAATTGAAACGACTCTAAAAAGGATAGATTCCTCGGAATCGTTCAGAAAAGAGCAACTCATCTGAATCGACCCAAAATGAAATAAATCACACACTTTTTTTTTGTTCTTTGCAATGGGGAGTGGTAAATTATTGTGAACTAAAACGGCCAGTAGAGGCGCTGCCTGCAGCCTTTGATACAGGATAACTGTCCCTTTAACTAATGTTAAAGCCCCATTGAAACAATTCTTTATTATAAATGTATTTAAAAGTTTTAGATATTCAAATTCATATAATATTTACTTCATCATATAAGGCAGAAAACAAATGTCACAGGAAATCTGGAATTGTGCAAAAGAATAATTATTCTGAACAAACTTAAAACGCATGTAATGCAATGAGCTTACATGGTGTTATCCTGAATGGAGAAATTACATCTTTTCTCCACCAGATAATGTATTCAAATGCTTGAATCACCAATTAAGAAAAAAAAAAAAAAAAAAAAAACTAAAAATGATCTTAAATTCAAAATCGTCGAGTTTGGAAGGGTTCCAGATTTTGGATTTTATACTCTTCAAACACAATGGGGTGCTGCAGCACTGATTTGCTAGCAAACTATTTTCCGATATTTTATTTATAGATTTTTTTTTTTTTTTAAGGTCTCGCGTATAAGTCGCCCCCCCCCCCCCCCCAATTTGAAGTTAGTTTTTTGTTTAAAATTTCTCGACTTATACGCGAGTATACACGGTATATAATTTTTTTTTTAAATTGAGCCCTCATATATGTGCATGTTTTCATTTTATTATAATCTAATCTAATTTAATTTAATTTATTAATTTATTTATATTTATTATTATTATTATTAATGTATTTATATTTATTATTATTATTTTTTTTTTTTTTTGTATATACATATATTTAACCAAGCCTTCATATATGTATGTATTGTATTTCTTTATAATCTAATTTTAATTTCTTTTTACTTTTTTATAATTTTGCTTCTTCCTTTCCCTTCTTCACTGTGTCCTTTGTCCATTTTGGTTACACTCTTAAATGATTGGCTGTTGCCTTCTGCTTTCTTACTGGCTGTTCTTTCAGCTTATTTCTTTTCCCACCTTTTCATTTCAGTTGTGCCACTGTTTTTACAGTCGATGCATTTCTTCTTTTCATGTGACAAAGAAAGACTTAGTTCTTTTGAAAGGCCTAGAAAATTTAAGTTTTCTTATGATGTGTTAAAGGCGTTTTTATCTCTTTATAAGACAATGACTTTGAATGTAATAAAAGCTGACTTATAATATGAATTTATTAGAAAAAAAAAATTAGGACATTACTGATTAGAAGAAAAAGTTTTATGTATCTATCAAACCATTATTACTGCAATGTTTGACAGTTTAAAAAAATAAGCAGAAATTTAGTGGAAATGGTTTCTAATAATTTTGTATTATTATATCAATTAAATGTATTTCTAACATTGAATACAGTTTTTTTTATGTATCTAAAAAGAATTTTCTTTCATTTCTGTGTCATTTAATTACAGTATGATTATTATATTTGTAGATAAATTTCAAATGCTAGAATACAAACTAAGAAATAACCTATAATATGGGAAAAAAAAAAAAAAAAAAAATTACTCCTAATCTGTGTGGATTAGTATGAATGTATTATATTTCACATTATTTTTAAATCCATTAATGAATACGTATTATTGCAAAACATACTTCCCAAGCTTGCATAACACTGCAAATTTTATCTAAGTCAAATAAACATGTTCCAAACTAGAAATTTTATTTAATAAATGAGATGAAATATAAACATTTTATTAAATAATTAACATTAAATAAACTTGCTGACCTGCACAGCATTATCAGTGTTGAATGATTTTATATTCTTAAATTAAAAATCTTTTCAAATGAATAAAATACTAGGAGTCTTATTGATGAAAATCTCTCTTAAACAAATTACTAATTTTAATAAATAAACATAATCTGGATTAAAGGGATCTATCAGTAAACCACAAATCACCTTTTTCAAATAGATGGTGCTGAAAATCTCCCGGAAAGAACGATCAAGAATTATTTCTGGCAAGCACTTTTCTTGATGACTTTTCACGTCAATTCCTGTTTGAAATCGAGTCCAAACCGAGTAAACAGGGAGAGAAGGAGTAGGGATATAATCTTATCTTGCTGGGATATTCCTTTTGTGCTCTTTTAGTGCATTTGAGCCGGTTTTGGAATTAACTGTTTTCAGTGGGGATATTTTTTATTATTAGCTTCAAAATTAGGATTTTTTTTTTACTTTTTTTAAATTATATTATTATTCTTTATTTTGTCGCTGACATACAGTTTTAAATATGTTATATATTTTCCTTATATATGTGTGTTTATTCTGTAGAATCGGTCGAGAATTCTTTGTAGAATTTTAATCTGATAGAGCTTATTTCATAGATTTTTGTCACGGATGATGTCCGAACTGTGAACTACGAAAATGTAAATTCCGAGTTGAGCCCGAATTATTTAAATTATGCATTTCTGCAATATTGACATGTTTCCTCAAATTTGTAGTTACATTTCTAAATTATTTAAGTACTTAAATTAATAGGTGTATCAGTAATCATCAATATTTTTGCTCTCCTGTATCAGTATAACAGTATTTCATCAATAGATTTCCGATTTTTTAAACAAAATTTTAAAAAAGTATTAAGGGGAATTCGGGAAAGGCTAATTAATAAAAAAGGACAGAAATATAATTAAATTATATCCTAATTTGCAATATACATATTTTATTATGTTAATGTATTTGTTTTATTTACAGACTTAAATTTTAAGTAGATACATTTTATATACTTTAAGGCTGCTGATGTCAAATTCAAACTGTTAATTTCTGACACATTTTTAAATTCTTTTTTACTCAAAAACGTATGAAATTGGAAAATGCGTTTATTAAAAACTATGTAATAAACTATGTCTCTCTCTCTCTTTCTTTTAAGTATTCGTTTTCCTTGCAAAGGCTCGAAATGAGAAAATCTTTGAACTAGAACAGTATAGATAGACAAATTTTTATCTAATAATATGAAAGCAGTTTAAAAAATACATTCGAGATTCTAAATAATGAATTGCAGATAGCTAAAAAAAAATGTATATATAAAGCTATACTAATACACTATATGGCCAAAGGTGACCGGCCACTTGCGAGTTTTGGCATTTGGTTAAATAACTAGAAAAATAGTTGAGGAATCATCCTGAAACTCCAGGTATGTAAACAAAATAGACCAGGTCATACATTTTTGCGAAGATTTCCCGATCATTTCAATTGTAAGTAAAGAAACTTGGATTGCCACACTAATTATATACATTATTATGATTTACTATAGATTTATTTTAATGAAAATGAATTGTGTTGTTCACTTACTTGCAGGAATACATTAAACTATTCGGTTATATTATGCCCTATGGAAAAATATTTACATTGTATTTTAATGATGTTACACTACTTCAAACATAATGAAATTGATGTTATATATTACTGCAGTGTAATACGCTTTATTTTTTAATGTAGTGCAATTTTTTAGAAACTTATATACGGCCCTTTGAACATAGACAAAAGTATTTTATAAAAGATACATGTGTCTTGTTTAATCTTAGACAATTAAAACGGAAAAAAACGTAAAAAAAATTATTGGTATTAAAATTCGAAGGACCATACACATGCGGAAAAAAAATCAGTCATCGATATAGCCTCTTTTTTTTTTTTTTTTTTTTTGTAGCTGGTGAAAAACATAGGGCATGTATCATAAGAATGCAGGATGTGCGTTTTCAATTTTAGCTAATTTATATTACATTATGTGACATGAATGAATTCCATTGATCAAATACAATGTAGCAATTTGAATTACTTGATATGTGTGGGTCAGATTTTAGGAAAATGCGTTTTCAGGAGTATTATTCATTTTTTTTAGCACAACTAAATTTTGACTATGTTAATATAATACAAATAAATTCATATACAGGACTGCACAAAAGATTAAATCCACAAATAATGTCAATGAATGATAATTGTCAGAAAACCCTTTTCTTAGGCGTTTTATGCGTTCTCGCTCCTTTAATTACATTGTTCTTTTTACTTTGTGGTATGCAAAAATGCAAAAGATAACATTCTGAAGAATTTGCATGCTTAGAGACTAGTTCAATCACATGAAAACACTCACTTTCTAATGTTAATCCTATGAAGAAATTTTTTAAAAATATCTCGTTTGCATTTGAATGTTTTTAAGGCTGTTCTCAACTGCCCTGATCAACAAGTGCAAAATGTTTTGACACATTTACAAATACATATTTTTAATGGAAAGATATAAAATTGGAAGGTCTGACAATGGAAGTGATTTGGAATCGAACTGTGTTTTCGAATTTCCGATCAATAAATTACTCATTGAGTAAGGATTTTTGATCACGTGGCAAATCATTTTTCTTCCTTCGTTGGTTGTTTTTTCTGATTCCGCCAAAGTATTGGTTTAAAACGCACACTTTGACACTATTTTCTGAAAGACCTATTTCTTGTTTCAAATAAAATGCGAAAATGTCTGCAATTAGAGCGTTTCTGAACAACAACACCTGCTAGTTTCATGCATTTCCGAACAAAAATAAATTAAAACTTATGTCATAGAGTTGCTTTTTTTTTTAATTTAAAAACACCCTTAATTGATTTTTGCATTAGATAGTTTAAGCTGATCTGTACAACGGCCGTTTATTTATTTATTTATTTATTTATTTTTTCTTTTCAATTTGAAAAATTTTTCTTTTGGAACCGGTTTTGAAAGTTGATGTATCCTCATAAATAACAAAAATGATTCAAATATTTTGAAATGCAAAAGAGTTATTTGAAGAAAAAAACTCCTATAGGATAAACATTTGCAAGCGGGTTCAGTTCCCATCAATGAAATAGTCCCTTAATATCTATAGATAGTAATTATCTATATGTATAGATCTATATATGGTGAGTGCGTACCATTGAATTGAATCTGAATTGTCAAAATTGTCTTGCCTTAAAAAAAAAAAAAAAAAAAAAAAAAAAAAAAATCGTTTTTTATCAAAGACAAAGATTTTTTCACAAAAAAAAAAAAAAAAAAAAAAAAAAATGAGCCCGACTTTGACTCTGCAGTCCTGATTATGATCAAGTGCAATGATTTTATGTATAATAATTAGAGATGTAAATTTTCCGTAAAAATATAAACGGTGGAAAAAAACGTAAAAATTGGAAAAATGGATTTTTCCATGACTGTTTCTCCCAAATAAATTATATTTTTTTAGAGAATATTAAATAATAAACATTTTTTCCCATTTATTTGTATTAAATGAAAATTATTTTTACTTTATTTTACAAAATAAAAAAAAAGTAGCAAAACCTGCTTTTAAAAGTTGTTTTTTTTTTTCCACAGCCAAAGAATTTTTAAAATACTATTGTTTGTTATATCATATCTCTATTGAAATGATTTTTCAGTTACATGTTTAACTACCAATTGACCTAATGTAAGAACCTGAGCCAATGTGTCTGCAGTTTGGAAGGATAAATTATGCATTCCCATTTACATAAGTATACTTTTTAAGTAAATGATACTAGTTTAAAGAAATTGTTGCAGTTTTGTCACTATTATCAATATCAGTATTCAAAAAATTCCATTGTTTGTTTAAAAAAATGTATATTTTTACATTATTACACTTTTTTCTTACAATTATAATTTTATTTACTTTAAAAAATATGTTTAGTTTTGGTATAGCTTTCCAATCTGAACTCAAAGTTTTGATTTAGTTTTATAATCTAAATTCAAATAAAACTAAGTTTTAGTTTGGCTTACTCAGGTCTGCAACTAAAAAATAGCATAGGATTTATTGACTGTTAGATTTTTACTCACTGAAACCAGAAAAATATTTTTTTTTTTAAGTTTAATTAAACATAATTTTTTTCTTTTTATCCTGAAATCTGGTATTCTATTCTTGAGTAAGAAACCATATTCAATAAGGTTTCCATATGATAATTTCATATTTCTAAGAATGGAACTCAAAAGTTATGAAAACAGAACACTACAAATAGAAAATGCTCGCTATTTGAGGAATTAACAAAGCAGTTACATTACAGAGATAAACTTCTAGTGTGCTTTAAAAAACTACAAAAATTCAAAGTTTAATCAAGAGGGAATGTATAATTTGAACATAGTTATTTGTAATAAAATATGGGGTTTTTTTTCATCACAGTTGTACTTTTCCAATGCAAACTGCCCATGTTTTTGCAACATTACTGTACATTATGGAGGCAAAATGGAGGTCAATTTTAGATTCAATACCTTGAAAAAAACATTCAATTAATCAGCTATAACGAAATCTTGAAAAATGCAGCATAGTAGTGCCACCTATAGGGCAATTTAAACCAAAAACTAAACAACATTAATATATATCAGGAACTGTCTGAATCTGTAGTTTAATAAAAAATCGTCCTTTAGTTCTTGAGATAGAGCTATTGCGATAATCATGAATAATGCAGCATAGCTGCGTCATCTGTTGAGCAATTTACACCAAAAAGTAATGTACACAAAGTTATATCAAATATTAACTTAATCTGAAGTTTTATGAAAATACATACATTAATTCTTGAGATAGAACTATTGTGGAAATTATGAATAATGCAGCATACCAGCGCCATCAGTTGGGTGATATACACCAATAACTAAACATTTCAAGGTGTAACTGAATCTAAAGTTTTGTGAAATTATGTGCATCAGTTCTTGAGGTCGAGTGCCCATAAAATTTTTGTCCCATACAGACTCAGAGTGACAGATATTTTCCAAAAACTATCAAATCGCGTTCCCTTCTAAAGCGTTTAAATATACCAAAAACTGGAAGTCAAAATTTTCACGAATTCAATACTTCTTGAAAAGATAAAAAAAAGTAATAAATGCATGCTTCAAATTTTATGTTAAATTTTTAATTTTACCATTTCTATTAATCGGCATATTATTGAAATAATTTTGCACATGAATTAATTTTTAAAAAGAGAAGTTGCATTTAATTATATATCTAGATTTTTTTCATGTAATCCTGTTTTTGTGAAATTGTGAATTTCTTGTATATATACTTATACAAAATATATTCAGAATTTGTGAATAAGAAATTATTACTATTTTTAGAGTCCTAGACATTTTTAATAAGGTTATTTATGCATATATACAATTTGATAAGATTCAGCTGCTATATGGCATGAGATTTTTTTTTCTTCAATCACTGCATTTGCGAAAGATTCAATTTGTAGATTAAACTTTTTTCTGAAATGCCTATTTTCAAGAGAAACTTTGCAAAGCGTCTTGTATTTCAAACAAGAAAAAAATGTGAAGGATCCTTTCAAGTCTTCTCAAACCGATTTCTGCTCAGAGATCAGATTACCCACATTAAAGTTTTCATGTGGGACACTCAACATAAAAATAAATAAATTAAAAAGTATGAGAATGAAGCTATTACAAAATTTTCACTATATTTCATAAATGAAATTTCAACTTTTCCAGTTCGGAAAAATTAAAAAATAAGCCTTCGAACCCCCCCCCCCCCCCCCCAAAAAAAAAAAAAACTTTTTTTCCAATTTTTCCATTTTTTTTTTTGAGTATTCCCATCTCTAATAATAATGAGTCAGAAAATCGGGCAGAAATTTTCACGTTGTCAAACAGGATTTTTTTAAGAACGGGTTTAAATTTTATGAAATCTAATCAAAAAATGCCTTAAGCGTGCACATTTTTTCACATCTTTCTTAGAAAATTGTGCATGTCAATTCTATGTGATTTTTGTAAGCAAGATGAGCTAAATAATAATAATAAAAAATAATAATTCCAAGGGCATTTGAGGCTGTAGGAGAAGTTATTTTTAAATAAGGCCATTTTTTAGTAGTAATCAAACCCGAAAACTAGCACATTTTAACTTATATTTTAGACAATTTAGTGCACTGTAAATGCTATTCCAGCTTATCAAAGAAAGGTTTCACAAGCTAAATTGTTTCCCTGTATTTAGAAAAAAAATGATGATTCAGATGGTACTTCAGTCAAACGAAAAGACCCATTTGCTAATGCTAATCTTATTTTTATATATATAATTAAATTAAAAAAAGTAATTAATAAATAAATAAAATAAAAATATTCAAATGCAACTGATATATATATTTATTTAATTTCTTCCATAGGATTAATATTAGCGAATGAGTCTTCTGAGTAAGGTGGTTTCTTCAGAAGAATTTCGTACAAGAAAAATTGCCCGTTACAGAAAACAGTTTACAAATAGTGACCCTACAGTTTCTTTGTCTGTGAGTGATCCTTTTTTCCTTACTACAATACCAAAGTCAAAGGTCAACTCGGTAGTTCTCTTTACAAGGACTGCCTATTCCACGTCATAACTTTTTTTTCCTCCGTTTAGAAAACGGAAGTTAGAAGGTTACCAGAATTTGAAAGAATCTTTCAATTTGTAGTGGAATTTTACGAATAAAGTCATATTTTGAGAAAACAAAATGTCTTGTTGAGGGATATTTCATATAATATCGTGTAAGAAATATCCTATAATACAGAGAGATAATAACAGAAAGATAATATTATAAGAGAGATA
The DNA here is from genome assembly GCA_964019185.1 of Maratus speculifer. Classification (NCBI taxonomy): domain Eukaryota; kingdom Metazoa; phylum Arthropoda; class Arachnida; order Araneae; family Salticidae; genus Maratus; species Maratus speculifer. Next base: position 254,368,094 of record OZ025298.1, read on the forward strand.
ATAATAACAATTGACAGGAAAATATGTAAAAACTAAAAATATAATTGCTTGGTTGGTCTTTACGAGTAAGTGGTAGTATCCATAGGGCCATCTAGGTATTTCTGCAGGAACTAATGTCAGAAATTTAAAATTTTAATTTTTAAAAATAGGCCGTACTTTTCTTTTGTAAAATTTTGCCAAGTTAAAGAAATAACTTATATCAATTACCAAAAAAAATTTTTAAGAAATTGGTTGAATAGCAAATGAGCAATTCTGTTTGTAAGAATACAGTATGGGGAGTATAGGTCAAATAGAACTGACGATTACTCTTAACTCATTTTATTCTGATTAATTGACTGGAGGGGAAATTAAAATGGAAGTCAAGGTTCACATAGTATTGAACTAATGATACAAAGTACACCATACTCTCTCAGATCTACAAAGCTTGGGACTAGAGGCTGTGTAGTTTTTAGAATTTTGCACATTTCTGGTCATTGTATTGTTTACATTTTTTAAAATGTAATTTGAATGTAATAATCCAATTGAAATTATAATGAGCGCTTTCAAACTAAAATTTAAAAATAAGTAAACTAAAATGATAAAAAGATAATTTTAAAAATGATTGAATTATTAAAAGTAAATCAAGCAAAGGGTTAATGTTAATAATGTATAGCTAAATATGCATAATAATGATAATACATTTTTTTAAAATATTCAACGAAAATTTCCTCATAAAGTTACCCTATTAATTCACATCAAAGCCACAAAGTAAGGAAGTTGCATATCAGGTCTTAAACAAATAAGTCAGTCTAATAATCTTAGTCAAAATTACTTTTGACTGACTTATAATTTTGACAACTATTATAAATAATTTTGTCATAAGTAATAATCTAAGTCAAAATATCTTGATTAATGAATAAATATATATGGTAAAAAGATAGTAATTATCAGTAGTATAAGCAACTTTTTTTTTTTTTTCAAGAAATAATTATGAAAACCATGAGTTGTCATATTATTAAGAATTACATATTAAAACACATATGGAATGACATAAAACAAAAGAATTCTGTAATTTTTCCCCTAAATCTGAATTGAAAGTTTTATTGTTTACAATCGTGATGACATGTGGATTTTAAGCATTTGTAGATTTTAGAATTGCAGATTTGAGGACTGGACTCTATTGCATTAACATTTAAAAATACTTTTTGAAATATTAAGATTCATGAAACAGAAGAAAGTTTTGGGATTGGCACATCCAACTCTCTTTTTCCAAATTTGCATCAAAAACTGTGCTTTTAGAAGAACAAATTGCTTTGTTACTTTATAATTAATGAACAAATTGCTTTTTTACTTTATAATTAATAAATAAATTGCAATTTTCTTATCTTTAAATTTGAAATCTAAATTTTTCACCTCAATATCACACTAAAAAAAAAAAAAGTCTTCAGCAACATAATTAAAATTGACCAGTTTTTGACTATACAGAATATTCCCTGAAATCCACAACCCTAAAATCTGCACATAATTTATGGAAGTAAACAATGGAACATAAAGATCAGATATACAGACAAAATTTGACAATTTTAGTTTTATATCAATCCCATATATATTTTAATTTGCAATCTTTGTTAATATTACTGAATTCATGTTTTTCTCTGGAAGTAAATGAATGAAGAATAAATTTATTTCTGAAAAAAAAAAAAAAAAAAGTTATATACATTTGCTGACATCATTGGTAATCAAATCTTCTTAACACATATATTTATGTATTAATCAAGCTTTTTTGGTTATTAGGTGTGGCTTATCCTGAAATAAAACTTCTTTATTTTATGATTTTGATGTAAATCAGTAATGTACCTTTATGAGGCAAATTTCATTTAATAATTTAGGAAAAATACATTTCATCTTCATGATGAATATTTAATCATGCATTATTAACTTGACCTTTGCTTTTAATATTTTAATCATTTTAAAAATTATCTAAATTTTTATTAGTTTATTATGTATTTTTATACTTTATTATATTGTAAACATTCATTATAGTTTCAATTGCATCATTAATTATGTTCAAATTACTTCTTTAAAAATTTAAACAAAGCAATGACCAGAAATCTGCAAAATTCTAAAATCTCCACAACCTCTGATCCCAAGCTGTGGTGATTTGAGGGGGTCTACTGTATTGCATAGTACCACCTTTCTACCGACCAAATAGTGCAGTGTAGATTCGCGAATAACATAATATGCTTATATTATATGATTTTTTAACAATTTAATCTACCTTGAGTCGTCTTTCATTAGCAGAATGAATATCTTCATCACCTTTAATCAAAAACATATCAGAAGCCCATTCTTTTGCAACCTATATAAAATAAATATCTAAGTTTAAAATATAAGACATAGTTAAAAATGAAATTCTAGCTAAATAACATAATACATTATATTCATACTTGGGATAAACCATGTAATATTACAGCACATTCTTCTGCATTTATTAATCCACATTTTTCTAAAGCTTTGGTATATGCTTTACTACCCTGGAAAGAAAAAAGATTTCAAAAATTAAAAAAGATATTCATAATTGATTTTACAATTAAATTACATTTTATAAAACAATTTATAAAATAGTTCATTATATTCATTTAATTTATGTTCATTTAGAGCTGCTGCATATAAAATACCTCAATAGTAAAAAATCTAAATCAGAATCAAACCAATATAGAACATAAACTGCTTATAATAAAGCTGAAAGAAGCATGAAACTTATAGTTCATATAAAATCTTTGTTATAACTGTTTTTTTTTTTTTTTTTTTTTAATCTTATGTAATTTGATTATGGATATTATGGTTAACTTGAATATGTATTTACTATTTATCAACAAAGTGACAACTGTACATACAGTGTTAAGGAAAACAAAATGTAAGGAAAATAGATGTTTTCATAATTATTTAATTATATTTTTAAATTTATACTCTTTTGTATTACCTGCATCAACTTATCATAAGCAGCATGTTTATTAGTATCCTATTGACAGAGAAATGGAAAAATTAAATATAATACCTATTAGAAGGTATGCATTATTGTTACAGCTTATTATGTAATTACCTAATTAATATAAAAAATTGCATGCATCTTTCTTCCCCAAAAGTAAAGTTTGTTACGATAAAATCATTCAAATGATGAGTGCTTCTAAGTCATATGAGCTGTTAAAACTGTTAACTTTATTTGAACCTAAATGTCAAATTTATTTGCAAATGACTGCTTGAGCTTCTTCCATAACTTTTTAATCACTACATAACTGGGTAAAAATACTTTGACTAAAAATAGCGCACAAATTTACAAATCCAGATTGTAGCCAGTGGTGTAGTCGTAAAAACAACAGAGAGTATATGGTCTAAGCAGAGAGTACACGTTCAAGACAGAGGGATATATACCTAGAGTATATATACTATAGCTTTCTTGGGAAACAGAGAGTATACAATATCAATAAATATAAAAACTTTGTTAAATCACCATAAAAGAAAAATTATACAGGACGCGTTTCGAGCTGCAAAATTACCGCTCGTCATCAGCTGGTCCAAACACGTGTCACAACGGACAGAGTTCCATAAAAAAAAAATCCAGAGGGTATACGGTGTATACCCTCTACTACATCCTTTACTGTAACTTCAGATAGAAGAAAACTAACTCAGTCTTTTATCAGGTATGTAAAGAATTGTTTTCAGTCCAAAATAATTGTTGTGGTTAGTAAATTTGAGCAGTATATTTTCAATTAAAGTATTTTATATATAAAGACAGCAGTTTATTTATCTATTTATTTTTTTTTTACTTTAGTTAAGGATGTTGTTGGAAATAATGTTGATATAAGATAAATTTTAAGATTATTCAAAATTTAAATATGAAATCATGCTAAATATTATTTTCTTTACAATTCTTTCTTCATCATCACTTAATTTTGACTTTTAACTTAATTGACAATACAATAATTTTCAATTAAGTTTGTGTTTATTCAATATAACATTGTTTAAAATTTTATCAGTTCAATTATTTTCATCTGGTATATATAATTTTTTTAAGTCAAGGTGTTTCTTTACATTTCAATGGTAATATGGTTTTCAGTAATACAGTAGAAGTTCTTACTACAAACTGAGTCAGTCATTTATAAAAGACACTAAACGCAAATAAATCTATGCACAATTACTTTGAAATGAAAACTTTTACAAGGTCAAGCTAAAGCCATCTAATTTAATATTTATTATTTTATATTTTTTGTGCAAAACTTTGCTATATGTACTTTAAAGTTTATAGATTCATCATCAACAAATTAAAAAAGCAAAATAAAATATTATTATTTGATGATATTTGTAATAATTTCATTTATTTAATACTTCAGTTTAATCAACTTACTTTATTTAATAATTAAAGGTTATAGACAACAGAAAGAAAAATAGTTTTTTTTTTTTTGTTAAGGTAAGATACTTGTTTTTATTTAACATTAAAGTTAATAATACTTAAAAGAAAGCTTTATGTAACATTTTTATGTGAATGTATTGAATCTCAACATGGGGTACAGTGGACCACCCACTGTTCTGTTACAGTGCTCAGCAAAAGTTTAGACGATCGATTACACTTCTATATTCAGAAATATGTAACGAATTTTTGTAATTCATCTGTCATACATTACTTGTGACTTATCCTTTATTCACAAACAATAAATTTTAAATTTTACATAATATGTAATGACAAAAAAAAAAAAAAAAAAAAAAAAAAAAAAAAAAACTAACGTTGTGGCAAAAGTATAGACAATCTGTATATTTACAGAAAAATAACTACAAATTAAAATCGAGTTGCACCCACATTGTCTGCAATTAGTGAAAGAATGTGACTTTACATCGAAAAAACTAAATGCTGCGTCACTTGGGGCAGTGGCGCAGCCAGAATTTGGTTCTAGGGGGGGGGGGGGGGGTTGAGTTTCTAATAAAGGAGAATGGAATTGATTATTTGAATCACCTGTTAATAGAAGCAGTACTAATTAGAATCAAAAAGCATCTGTGTGTCTGGAAATCATCATTTTTTTAGCATAATACGTCTCAGAAAAGTGATTTAGTTCAAATATCCAATTTTTACTTAACTAATTCATGTAATATGCATTGTCTCAATTTTAAGTAGAATTTTCACCATTTATAATAATCACTTTATTAAATAAAATCCGATTCAATAAAGCGATGGATTCCGAAATGCATCGAAACATTTAAATATAAAGTTTGGTTTTGATTCCTATAAGCAGCAATTATAGCAATCTTTCTTAGCTCTGGGAGAGGTTTTAACCCCAAAACCACCCCCTTGGCTGCACCACTGCTTGGGGGCCTATTTTGTACCAAACATGTTCAACAGCAGCTCGAAGCTCATTAACAGAAAAGTATTGCAAAAATTTGCATAAACCTTACATGATATGATGTCACAAAGGTTTTCGATTGGGTCCAGATCAGGACTACATGCCAGCCAGTTGAGATCAGTAGTATTTTCAGAGTTAAAGGAAGTTTTTGTTTAGTATGTAACATAAATCAATGCATATATTGCTAAAATCCAAACTTTGGACCAGCTAAAAATTCCCCAAATGAGTAAAAATTGTTCTCAAACATATGTATGTAGTCTTGTGTTGCTTGGCAACCATTGAATATCCCCAGAGATCAGTGTTCTCGCTGTCGCTCGCCAATGCGCCAAATTGCGACTAAATTCTTCATTTGGCGAATAAAGAAACGAATTCGCCAAATTGCTAGTGTTCAATTTTTGCTTTTTTTTTTTTTTTCATACATATGCATATATATTTATATATATTTAATATATGCATATTTCTTTATTTGAAGCAGATAGTTGAAATTAGATTAATAACAATCCCTGTCACAGCTATAAAAACTCAGGTTATTTTAGAACATATCGAAAGAAAAAAGGGTTACATTAAAGGATTAAAGATATTTTTTTTTGTGCTACATGGCGAATCTATTTGGCTAATACTTTTTTCATTTGGCGAATGTTTTTTATTTTTAATTAGCCAAATTACTAACGTTGGTCAAATGTCAGCGAGAACACTGATTATATAGTATGTATATCAACTGACAGATCAAATACACGGCTGTTCAAAAGTATTGGAGTACATATTTAGTAATATACAGTAACCTGATTTTTTGAAATGACTAAATTGTGTTAAAGATTTCCTGAAGTGTTGGAAAGTGCTTCATAATCTATACTTAACGCATGGTTTTTCTTACTTGTTATCATTTCGCGATCAGTTAAACAAAACAAACAACCCTTTTGACATACAGTGTCTCACATAAGTGATGGGACACTTGTGCTTTACAAAAGGAAACTAATCAAATAAATTAAAAAAAACATGTACACATTTTTTGTGGGTGTGTTTCATACTTAAATTTAGTAAAGATTATTACACTAGCAAAAGCCATGCTTTGTTTGGATTCGCGAAGTATTATGCTATAAGAAAGTAATAATATATTGAAAGTAATAATATATTTTTAAAATTACTTTTGCATCTTTATTAAGCAAAAATGGCGCATTTTAATTTTAAAATGTATTTCAACCAAATAATTAAGAATTTCCTCAGATTGTTTATTTATGATATAAGACTGGTATAAATAAAAATATTTTCGAAGTAGAACTATACAAAATATTAATTAATTTTATTTGTTTACAATTGTTTTAATCAGTGTTCTCGCTGTCGCTCGCCAATGCGCCAAATTGCGACTAAATTGCGACTAAATTCTTCATTTGGCGAGTAAAGAAACGATTAGATTCGCCAAATTGCTAGTGTTCAATTTTTGCTTTTTTTTTTTTTTTTCATACATATGCATATATATTTATATATATTTAATATATGCATATTTCTTTATTTGTAGCGGATAGTTGAAATTAGATTAATAACAATCCCTGTCACAGCTATAAAAACTCAGGTTATTTTAGAACATATCGAAAAAAAAAAGAGGGTTACATTAAAGGATTAAAGATATTTTTTTTGTGCTACATGGCGAATCTATTTGGCTAATACTTTTTTCATTTGGCGAATGTTTTTTATTTTTAATTAGCCAAATTACTAACGTTGGTCAAATGTCAGCGAGAACACTGCTAGAGATATTCGAGCATTAAAGCAAAGTGAGGGCCAAATCATTAAAAAGTCAGTTCCTTTTTGTCGACTTAAGAAAGTTCCAGGCTCTTTACACAAGTCGTGCCAATAGTATGCCCACCCATTTGCACCATTCAAATTCCACTTTTTTTTGTTACTGAATATCACAGGGTAGCATTTGGGTCCATATGACATATGTTTACAAGTCCATTGCATTCTCGCCAATTTATAATGAGATTTCAAAGCTGGTTGTTTTATCATTTTCATGTAAATTGATTTACTTCTTTCTTTAATTCATCTACGAATCATATCCATCAACACAGAAAGTCCTGACTTACTTTTAATGTGACTAGCAATCATCATTTGTGTAAATGCCAGTTTATGGATCCTTTTGTTATCTCATTTTCTGCTCACACAAGGTCTTCCACATTTATGTTTTGTTTTGAAGGAGTCACCCTTAGACTACATGTCATAGAAAGACCTATTTGTTTCAGAAATTTCAGCTGCATTGAATCGTTCAATCTTCACTTTCCATTTCAGCTTCCCTACTTCAATTACCTCATCTAACTGAATATTTCTAGCTTGCGGCATCTTCACTAACTATGCTATATCGGGGTAATACTTAAATACTTCAGACATGTGACATCATAACTTTGAAATATGCATTTTACTGTGAACAGTTGGCAAAAAATCGAAAAAGTGTCTAAACTTTTGCAATATGCAAATTTTACTTTTTTCAGTTAAATTAAATATTATCTTAAATTACAAACATTATTTTCATCCTAAAATGTTTAAAATATATTTAAAAATAAGTATAGCCTTTTGTAAAACTCAAAAGTTCGTATTTTTTATTTAAAGGTTAAATAACTCCAGTGTCTAAACTTTTGCTGAGCACTGTATTGCCAGTGGTTTGTATTTATTGCTTTTGAAAAAAAATACAAGTATCCTATTGACTGTAGCCTGTTATTACTAAAAAAAAAAAAAAAAAAAAAAAAAAAATATGGCAGGTTTTTAAAATTTTATTACTCATTTTAGATGTAACATAAAATAAATTTGGAATCAAAACTTTATGGTTATTAATCTGTTTTTTATATCAGTGTTATTGTAAAATTGCCCTCAGATCCAAAAGTATTTCAGGAAAATTTTAGGCTCATAAGTATTTTGAGGCTTTATTTTTAAATTTTAATGATGATGACTTTATTTAATAACTTCCTTTTATTTGCAATTGTTCCTGTATCTCAGTCTGTTATTATTTAAAGAAAATAAATTTTTTGATAATTTTTCAGTTTTCTTTGAAAATGTTACTCGTAACTTTACATTATTACCTTATTTTGGAGGTTAAAGGGTAATAAAGAAGTTTTAAATAAATAAAAAAATTAATTTATATTGTATTTCAAATACAGTATACAGGGCTTGAAATTCAATTTTTCGAAGGAGGGGAGTCTTCCTACCAACATTTATAAATGGAGGGGAATTTGGCTGTTTGGGAGGGAGAAAAAATGTTTAAAACCCGCCATTATTTTATGTGCTATTTAAAGAATTACCAGAATACAGACATAAAAAAAATCACTGAAGCAATTTTTATCAACAATTCAGAATAATTATGCAAAATGTGTAAAAAAAAACTTTTATATTGTCTAATTTTTACTGGCGGTAAATTCCCTCGCGGTGCTAATTATTTTTGTCACAGGTCTAATTATTGTTTTAATAATAAATAATAAAATTTCTAACTAATTTAATACATTTATATTTATAATTAATTATTATAACCAATATTATTTTTCTGTATATTAAACGTGCAAGATACAAAGTTAATCATAAAATACTTATTTGAGTGTAGAAAACAAGAAGTATCACTATTGTTTACATTTCTTTAAGGAATGGGCAAGTCAAATTCATTGAAAGAGACTTTCTTAAAAAATGAATACTTTGTTGAGTAAAGGGATACTTTTTGTTTAATGAATGGCTGCTTTCAGGAATTGCACTCACTCAGAAAGATTTGGAGTTGTCAGAAACTGATTTAAGAGCAGCAAAGAAAAAAAAAATATATTGAAGCAGGAAAATTAGTTTGTTGAACAGAAAAATGAACTCCCTGTAATATTATTTTTGGGGGGAGGAAGGGAAGAGAGGTTCCCTTAAACGAAAGTTGCATTTTTTCGCTATCTTTTGATGAAATTTGTCCTTTATTACGATCTTTTCACGAAATCTGCCGTTTTTTCGGGATTTTTTGATGAAATTTGCCGTTTTTTCGCGAATTTTATGAGGAAATTTGCCGTTTTTTTGCGATCTTTTGATGAAATATGATGTTTTATCGCGATTTTTTTTAACGAAAATTGCCGTTTTTCGCAATATTTTCGGAAATTTGTTGTTCATAATGAATCTTTTTTCGAAATTTGTCGTTTTTCGCGATTTTTGGACGAAATTTGACGTTTTTTTCGTGAATTTTCTGAGGAAATTAGCCGTTTTTTTGCGATCTTTTAGTGAAATCTGATGTTTTATCGCGATTTTTTTTACGAAAATTGCCGTTTTTCGTGATATTTTGGGGGAATTTGTTGTTTACAGTGAATCTTTTGTCGAAATTTGTCGTTTTTAGCGATTTTTGGACGAAATTTGACGGTTTTTTTCGTGAATTTTCTGAGGAAATTTGCCGTTTTTTCGCGATCTTTTGATGAAATCTGATGTTTTATCGCGATTATTTTTACGAAAATTGCCGTTTGTCGCGATTTTTTGGACGAAATTTGACGTTTTTTTCGCGACCTTTTTGACGAAAACTGCCGTTTTACAGAATTCTGTCACGAAATTAGGCATTCTTTCAAGAATCTTTTGACGAAATTTGCCGGAAATTAGTCGTCTTTTCGCGATCTTTTAACAATATTTGCCGTTTTTTTAGCAAACTTTTACGAAATCACGCGTCTTGTGAAACGTGTAATAGCTGTTTGTGTGTCATCTCCGATCTTTGGCGTAATTTACGCGCAATAGCGCGTCCGTGGCGTCACTGTTTCACAATTTTTGGAATTGAATGCGTTATTTTTTTGTGTGGGGGTGGGGAAGAGGAAATTCCGAACAGAATCACCTCTATTTCGCCGCGGAAAATAGGACGAAACTCGTCAATCGATTGCAGGAAAAAAATTGCGAAATTTGTCAATCAGTCACGGAAAAAATCGTGATTTTCAATGATTTTTCGCTGTAAAAAAACTGGCAAAATGTGTCGATTACTCGTACAAAAATATCATAAAATTCGCAAAACGGTCGTGGGAGTTGATCATAGTTTCAAAATGCAAAATTGTTTCGGCGGGAGCCTCCCGTCCAAGTTATTCTTTTGGGCGCGAATCCCACCATCCCGCCCTGAAATTCAAGACCTGGATAACATTTAATGTGGACATCTCTAATCCAGAAATTTCTGCAATCTGGACATTTCAGTATGTTTATTTGTTTTTATTTTCAATTAAAGGTAATAGATGACGCCATAGCACATATATGAATGAATTTCAGAAAATGGTAAGACTATCTAATAACACTACATTTTTATCAATTTTAAAACTGTTAGTACTTTCTAAAATATATGTTTAAATAAAACAGGCATCTTTTTAAATATTAAGTTATAAAAAATTCATGATTAATAGTTATTTCACTAATTTTCTTTCTCCAAAGATAATCAGATGTCACGAAAACATCACAAACCAGGGTTTTCATTATTATTATTATTATTTCTATTACATATTTAACTTGGACTTATTTTGATGTTTTAGTTGCTATATATATTTTATAACATTAGCCTTATACATCCCAATTTTAAATATGTTAATATAATTATAAGGTTGTTTTTCAAATTAATTGTAAATCTTGAACTTCTCACTATATATATATATATATATATATATATATATTTTTTTTAATGACCTTTTTTTTTCTTGTGATTTGGATTTTATTAAGTATTTATAAATCAGAAATCGCAATAAAAAAAAATCATATGTTGGGTTTTTTAGAAATTACAACAGGTGGCAGCACTGCATAAAATATACATAATTATTTTTAAAATGTTTGTTTTTTAACATTTTGAATTTATTTTTCACAAAGTTTTAAATTAATTTTAATTCTCATGTTCCTTAGATTTTTGTATTGCCATATTAATAAGAGATATTAGTACAGTATAGGATCTATTATCCAGAATGCTTGGGACCTCGGGCATTCTGGATTAGGAGTTTTTCCTTAATTCAGAGCACTTTACTATAAGTTTAAGAATACTACAAAATAACAGTATGAAATGCATAAAATGTGAATAATACATGTAAATGTAGAATTAAAAATTTGTTAATAACTTATTTCAACAAAATAAAAAATAATTCTAAATTACAATTCATATTAATAAATATTAACAGATTCAGTTAGGTGGGGAGGCCTACCATATAACTTGAGCTCAACAAGCCCCACCTAAAAAAATATTAACATATAAGACTTGAGAGCAGAGCGATTTGGGTTTTTAGAAATTTTTTATTAAGATTCGTTGCTTACAGCGTGTCACTTGTACTGATTGCTCCCATATCCTACATTATGACATGATTTGTTGTTCATGGAAGTAACTTGTTTCTTACATTCCACAAATTGGTTGTTCAGGTGAAAAATATGGGTAGCTCATTTGATTTTTTTTTACTTATCCCATTCTGTTGATCATCATCATTATTTTCATTAGACTTATCATTTGTCATTATGTCACAAATTTCACTTCTAGTCATACAAAAGTATCATCAGCAAGGACAATTTTCCACTGATTATTGCTCTAACATTTGGGAATCTGAACATGAATGTCCCTTAGCTTAGTCTAGCATATCTGTAACAAATTTCTTAGAAATTTTAAAACCTCCCACTTAATGTTCATTCACATCATCAAAAAATATCACAGATGGCCACAAATTGTATTACATTTGGATATGTGTATATCTGTCTGCTATATCTCATACTTGATGTAAAATATATCTTTAATTTTTACATTTTTTAAATGAAACAGATTAATTTTCAGTATTAATTTTGTGTTCTGGTTTTCAGAACTTTCTGGATACGGGGTTTCTAGATAACGGCGTCCCATACTGTATTATTGTTTGTCTATATGCATTTTAGTTTAAAAACTTCTGTAATCTGGAATTTTCTATAATCCAGAATTGCTGTTATTGCAATGATTCTAGATTAAAGAAGTTATACTGTAATACTTAATAGTGGACCACTGTGTTTAATTGTTTGACTTGTGTACGATGCTTCTGGGACGCAGTGGTCCACTTTATGAATGTGTACAAATATATATGTATTTTAATCAGACATGCTACAGACTCAGCAAGAAAAAAGCTGAACTTTCACGGCCTCACAGACTTTTGGCGAAATCTGCGTTTTTCTGCAATTTTTTAACGAAATTAGCGTTTTTCTGCGACCAATTGACGAAAATCACACTTTTCTCCCATGGCCTTTTTAATGAAATTTGTATTTCTCCAAAATCCTTTAGCGAAATTCGCGCTTTTTCTTCAAAATTTGCGTATTTTCCGCGATCGTACGTCAAAATTTGTGCATTTTCCGCGATCTTTCGTCAACATATGCGTATTTTCCGCGATCTTTCGTCAACATATGCGTGTTTTCCGCGATCTTTCGTAAAATATATGCGTATTTTCCGCGATCTTTCGTCAAAATTTGTATATTTTCCGCGATTTTTCGTCAAAATTTGTGTATTTTTCGTGATTTTTCGTCAAAATTTGTGTGTTTTCCGCGATCTTTTGTCGACATTTGTGTATTTTCTGCGATCTTTTGTTAAAATTTCCGTATTTTCCGCGATCTTTCGTCAAAATTTGGGTATTTTCTGCGATCTTTCTACAAAATTGGAGCATTTTCCGTGATCTTTCGATAAAATACGATTATTTATCACGATTATTTGACAAAATTAGAGTATTTTTCCGCAACCTGTTCACAAAAGTCGTGTTTTCCCAGCAATTTTTTGACGAAAATTGGGCCTTGTTCATGATCATTTAACAAAAATCGTGTTTTTTCTCGCAATCCTCTGAAGAAAATAGCATTTTTTCCGCGATTGTTTGAAGATTTTATAGTTTTTTTTTCGATCCTTTGAAGAAATTTGCGTTTTTTCTGCAATCCTTTGAAGAAATTTTCTTAGTTTAGCGTGACTCGCGTTTTTGTTGTATTTCATCGTTACACCCCCCCCCCCTCTACATTTAAATGTCATCAAATTTGAATGCATATTTGCATTGATCCCAGGGATAATAAAATTTGTCGCCGAAAAAGCGGAATTCCGCGTTTCCGCGGAAAAGTAGCATGTCTGTTTAATGTATTTAAAAGTGTTTTGAAAAAATTCCAAGGTTGTAAAAATATTCAAGAATATTTTTTGGCAGATTTAACTTTCCAATAAAGAGGGAAAAAAAAAAATTAAATGCTTGGTATGAACTTTGATAACAACAGTGGTTGTTGTCTATTGTATCGCGAAGTACTTTCTATTAAAAAAAAACTGCAACTAAACATTAAGATTTAATATAAAAAATGCTTAGCTGCATTTTTAATGCATTTTGCTTAAGAGCCCTTATTTTGAAAATCAGACAAAGTGAAATAGTTGTATTTTTTGATTTGCTTGATTTTTTTATATGTTTAAGTAGATCATATTTGATAAATAATCTGCAATTTTGAAGCCCTGAAAAAATTTCTACTTTTCTATAGAAAATGTCAAAGTTCAAGGTTGTGAATGCCATTTTTTATGAAAAGTGAAAAGCTGGTATATTTAGAGCACTATATCTCGCGCAAGCAACAACATCCCAAAATTCTTTCAGCATAATCTGTTAGTATAACCATACTTAATTATTAAAATTTATTTGTTTACATGGGGCATTGTTACTTTTCATTGTTATGTTGTCACAAAGTACAGTCATGCTGTTTTTGTCCATTTTCCGCACTTAATATCTTATTTAAGCAATAGTATCCCAAACTTTTTCTTGTAGAATATGAAGGTGTACTACTAGGACAAGGAAAATAATATAGTACTATACTGATATATTCTTGCTGTTAGCAGATATAACCTGTTAAATACTCATAATTTTCAAAATCTGCAACGTTTAAAGTAATGTTATTTCAAATAAGCGCAACAGTAAAATAAAACAAAATATGTCATGCAGTAGGTGAATATATGTACAAAAACGTAGAAAAGAAAAAGTAGTGGGGCCTCGTGATATTTTTATTTTAAAAAGTGACAAAATTTAGAAGAAAAGCAATGTCCATTATCCCATTTTTCCCCTAAGAGAAAATGAAACATCCTCATTCTCTTTTGGAAGGGGCAACAAAAAAGGGATATTTCATTTTCTCATAGGAAAAAAACACAGCAAGAGGAACGAGAAAAGGGATTTTTCATTTTCTGGTAGGGAAGAAATATTATCATCGACATTGTTTATTTGAAAATTTTGTCATTTTTCAAAATAAAAATATCACAAAGCCCCACTTTTTTTTCTTTTCCATGTTTTTGTACATATATTCACCTACTGTGTGACATATTTTGTTTTATTTTACTGTTGCGCTATTTGAAATAACATTACTTTAAATTTTGAAAATTTTGAGTATATAACAGGTTATATCTGCTAACAGCAACAATATCTCGGTACAGTACTACACTATTTTGCTTGTCCTAGTAGTACACTTTCATATTCTATAAGAAAAAGTTTGGGGTACTATTGTTTAAATAAGATATTAAGTGCAGAAAATGGACAAAAACGCCATTTTGACTGTAGTTTGTAGCAGCACAACAATGTAAATTAACAATGCCCCATGAAAACAAATAAATTTTAATAAGTATGTATGGTTATACTAACAGTTCATGCTGAAAGAATTTTGGGATGTTGTTGTTTGCGAGAGGTATAGTGCTCTAAATATACCAGAATTTCACTTTTCATGAAAAATGGCATTCACAACCTTGAATTTTGACATTTTCTATAGAAAAAAGGAAATTTTTTAGGTCTTCAAAATTACAGATTATTAATCAAATATGATCTACTTCATCATATAAAAAAATCAAGCAAATCAAAAAATACAACTATCAAAACATCATTTCTTTGTTTAAATTTCAAAATAATGGCTCTTAACTTGCATGTCCCCTTCATTTGATATTACATTCGTTACAGGTTTACGATTTTCAACTAATAATCAAGGCCTGTCCGTGTACCTTGAATAAGGAAGATTGTCTGAAAATATGCTAAAAATTTAAAAATTCAATTAAAAAATAATTTTTTTTTCTTTTTTCTTTATAAAAAGACTTTTGTAAATTTTTATAAGCTTTTTAGGACCTCAAAGTTTTCAGGAATATTTTTATAGGCTAGACGTACAAACATCTTGAAGATAACTATTTCAATTAATAGCTGTACACTTGCTTACTTTATACTTGTATTTTACATATTTAAATGATGTCAATTCATTGGATAAATGAACCTTAATGTAATTTCAAATGATTTTTGAACAGTAAAACCACATTTTCTTCTTAACAGATATCTACTGATAACAGTTTTTTTTACATTAAATCATCATTGTTCAATCATTTGCTGATAGAGTCATATGTCACATTTATCAATATGCAACTTTTTTTTCTTTTTTCAAAAAGGGAAGAAACACACAAACATGAAAATAACTTATTGTATTAAGTTTTGCAGAGCAAATTGAACATCTCCAAAGACTGCAGTTTTATGCAAGTAAAAACAAATAAATGGAAAATTACTTACATCCAATACATTAGAAAAGTTGTTTCTCTCTGGCAGTAAAAATAAATGTAAAAAATTGGCTCATTCAAAAAATAAAAAATGGAATAGTATGTACATTGCATGATACAGCTGCATTATAAATCAAACATAATACTTTTGTATTATTGAGATTAAACTTTTTCGTTTCATGAGGTTTATTTATTTTTTTTATATAGAAAGTGGTCACATGATAATAGACAGTTACCTCAACCTTTGCAACTGGTGCAAAGCGTTGCCTCCATAATAATAAAAATACTAATATTTTTTTATACACAAAACAGATACCTTAATATCAGCATCCCATAAATGTTTATCAAATGATATAGATGCATTGAACATCTCCATAACAGGATTTGTTTTTTCAGAAAATCTTCCACCCCAAAGTTTTCCATTCTAAAGAGAAAGAAAGAACAATATTTACATTTCTTGAAACTGCTAAAATTTTATTTGCAACAATATCTTACTAACATCAACTTAATTTAGTAAGTTTGTTCTCCTCATATGTTAAGAATGATGTTTATAATTTATGGCACCAGCATTTTTTAAAAAATAAATAAATAAATAGATAATTTTGAAGAATAACATTTTGTAATCTATGTATTTAGTAACAGAGATTACATAAAGTAACTTCTGTTAACAAAACCAAATAAAAATTATTAAAATTGACTTAATTTAGTGATTTTGTCTGAAAAATTTTCTTTTCTCTGCAACAATGGAATTCATCCAATTGCTACTGTTTTGAAGAAATTTCATAATAAAAGCTTTTAAAATTAAAAATAAAATATAGAAATGGAAATAAAACATAGCTAGAACGGTCACATTTACATATGAATAGCTTTCATTTAAAATACATATATATACTGTAGACTCCCTTAAATCTGCGTCCCTAAATTCTGCGAACCCCAGAAATCCACCCATTTTTTCAGATATAAACAATGAAATTAAAGATGGTGCTGAAGTCAGCGGCTAACGCAATACAAATAATTCTTTAAATACAGTAGACTCCCTCAAATCCACACTCCTAAAATCCACAACTCTCTAAAATCTGCACATAATTTACGAATGTAAACAATGAAACATTCAGTTGAGATGTCGGTGCAAAATTTGACTTTTTACTTTCTTCTATCTTCAATAGAAGAAAGTATTGTAATCGAAATTTTTTTCGACGGATTTACATGTTTTAGGGGTCAGAGATTCCAAAAAACATGTTTTTACAAAATGTCTGTCTGTCCATGTGTCTGTGGCCATTCTACCATCAAAAAGTGTATGAAGTTATGCATAGAATTGAACCAAATTTTTTGTGAATGTTTTTGGCTGTGGCAAGCAGGTCCTCTTTCAGTTTTGAAATATTCTGCCGGAAGGGGGCGCTGCAATCACGATTTTTGAGCCATTTTCAATATTGTACTGACCAAAAGTATATGAAGTTACGCATCGAATTTAACCAAACTTTTTGTGTAAGTGTATGACTATGGCTAGTTGGTCCTCCCTGAATTTGAAAATAATCCGCCAGAAGGGGGCGCTGCAATCGTGATTTTTGTGACATTTTCAATATTGTACCGACCAAAAGTATATGAAGTTATGCATCGAATTAAACCAAATTTTTTGTGTATGTGTATGACTATGGCTAGTTGGTCCTCCCTGAATTTGAAAAAAATCCATCAGAAGGGGGCGCTGCAATCGCAATTTTTGTGCCATTTTCAATATTGTACTGACCAAAAGTACATGAAGTTATGCATTGAATTGAACGAAATTTTTTGTGTAAGTGTATCACTATGGCTAGTTGCATCGCTCTGAATCTGAAAAAAAAAAATCCCCGGAAGGGCGCCCTGTAATAGCGAATTTTATGCCATTTTCAGTATTGCACAACATAAAAGTGTATGAAGTTAGTTCTAGGACTGAACTAAGTTTTTTATACACTCAGGAACATTGAAAATAGCGACCCAAGAAGAAAGCTATGTACAATTACGAAACTTTGCAAATAAGTACAGCGTAATGTGATATGCAAATGATGCAATTTTTGTGCCAATACGCATGCTCATACACGCCGAGATGGCGCTACAATCAGGAAGAAGGTGCTATATAAGCCAGCGCAAAATCGAAGATTCATAAACGCGACGATTACCTACTGATTGAAGGAAGACTTTGGTAAGCGAAACATGCCAGGTAAACGTGCTAGAAGACATTTTTCACAGTTAAGCGAGTTTGAGAGAGGCCTGATCATCGGAATGAAAACTGCAGGCTGGTCGACGC
Source organism: Maratus speculifer (assembly GCA_964019185.1). NCBI lineage: Eukaryota > Metazoa > Arthropoda > Arachnida > Araneae > Salticidae > Maratus > Maratus speculifer. The sequence goes on from OZ025298.1 coordinate 254,386,215, forward strand.
GCCGTGTTGCTGGCCAGGTGGATCGTTCGGAGTGTGCCGTTAGAAAATGTTGGGAGCAGTGGACACGAGAAGGTACCCACGTGCGGAGAATCGGGTCTGGAGCGACCAGAAAGACCACGAGAAGAGAGGATCGAAGGATCGTGCGGCAAGCACTCGTGGACCCCACAGTGACTCGTTCAACGATTCGAGCAGACGTAGGCGTAGCAATTGTTCCCCAAACAATTTCCAGACACCTTGCAGAAGCAGGTCTAAAATCCAAGCGCCCTTTTCGTGCACTCCCTTTAACACCGGAACATCGGCGACTGCGTCTACAGTGGTGCCAAGCCAGATCAACGTGGAATGTCACAGATTGGCAAAAGGTTGTGTTTAGTGATGAATCCCGGTTTGTTTTGGGGACAGATGACAACCGTGTACGGGTGTGGAGGCGCCCTGGTGAGCGGTACAATTCCTCCCACACTGTTCCACGTCACACTGCCCGCACAGCTGGTGTAATGGTTTGGGGGGCCATAGCCTATGATAGCCGGTCCACTCTAATTGTGATTCATGGAAACTTAACGGGCCAACGTTATGTTGATGAGGTGCTTCGACCCCATGTAGGACCTTTCCTAAATGGTCTCCCAGGGGCGATTTTCCAACAAGATAATGCTCGTCCGCATACAGCAAGAGTTGCACAAGACTTCCTACGTCAATTTCAGACTCTTCCATGGCCGGCCCGCTCTCCCGACTTGTCCCCTATAGAGCATGTGTGGGATCAGCTAAAACGTCAGATGCCATCGTGTCATTCGGTGCATGATTTGGTGTTGGCTGTGCAAGATTTATGGACCCATCTGCCTCAGGACAACATCAGGTGTCTAATCAACTCTATGCCGGACCGTGTGGCGGCATGTATTGCAGCTGGAGGTGGTCCAACGCGCTATTGAAGTTGCCCTGTATTTGCGTCGTTGCACACCCTGTATTTGTTTAATTGTCTTTATTTTGAGATCAAGTCAATCTCTCATCCGTATCATTATGTGTATTAAATTTCATTTCAATCCGATGCTTTCTTCTTGGGTCGCTATTTTCAATGTTCCTGAGTGTATATGATTATTTTTTGGTATGGCAAATAGGTCCTCCCTGAATTTGAAAAAAAAAAATCCGCCTATCATTCTATTGTCCATCGGCTCGTGCAGAGACGGAAATTCGTTTTTACTCCGATTAATTGACTGAAGCAGAAATTTAAGATGAAAATCAAAGTTAGTATGGTATTGAATTAAAATCATTAAAGCATTAAAATGAGTTAACTATTTTTTTTTTTTTTAAATATTAAAATATATGTATGAGATAGAAGAAAGTTTTGGGATTGGCACATCCAACTAGTTTAATTTTATATCAATTCCATAAATTTCTTAATTTGTAATTTTAGTTAAGGTTATTGAGTTCATGTTTTTTTATGAAGAAAAATTTTTTTTCTGAAAAAATCAAATCAGCAAAAAAATTGCTGATATCATTGGTAATCACAATCTTACCAAATGTATTAATCAAGCTTTTTTTGGTTATTAAGTTTGGCTAAACCTGAAATAAAGCTTTGTTATTTAATGATCCTGATGTGAATTAGTAATGTAAGATTTAAAGATTATTTGATGAGGCAAGTTTCTGTGAATAATTTAGGAAAAACACATTTCATCTTTATAATGAATATTTAACTGTACATTATTGATTATTAACTTGACCTCTGCTTTTAATATTTTAATCATTTTAAAAGTTATCTAAATTTTATTATTTTAGTTTATTACTTATTTTAATAATTTAGTACATTGCAAGCATTCATTATACTTTTCATTTCATTACATTCAAATTACTTAAATATAAACAAAGCAATGACCAGAAATCTGCAAAATTCTAAAATCTGCACAACCTCTGGTCCCAAGCTGTGCAAATTTGAGGGAGTCTACTGTATATATATTTTTAAATTTTTTTCATATTCATTCTTTTTTTAAATGTCTTTCAATTCATCATATTCTGCAGTGTTAAATAATATGTTTCTTAGACGTACGATGATCGATATTTAATCGAATTAATTATGTTCGTATTGTAGTTGCAGCATAATATAACTTTCAATGGCCATTTGGTAGTGTTTGCAATTCGCGTTGGCAGAATAATTTTTGCTAATAAAATTATTATTTTAATAGTTCTTTTACTATTTTCGTATCCCTGCAAGTTACAAAAAAATTTGGGATGTACATCCGGTTTACTACTTACGATCATCAATATTTAGTCGAAATAATCATTATCGTATCGTAGTTGCAGCAGAATGTAACTTTCAATGACCATTTGATAGTGTTTCTAATTTGAGGGGCAGGATAATTTTTGCTGTATAATATGAATATTTTTTAATTAAAGCTTTTTTTGTTTTTTAAAAAAGGCAAATATTTTTCTTTATAAAAAAGATTGATTTTTCCTCTTTATTTTTTATATTTTATTATTACATCTTAATTATTTTATTTAATTTAATATTTTTCTAAAATTTTATTTTACTTATTTTTTTTTAAATAATAACTTGTTTTTTAACTATTTATTTATTTAAATAATTTACTTAATTGTTTTAATGTTTGAATTTATTATATGCATTGATTACAATGCTTATCCACCAATCAAATTAATGTTTCAAAAATGTAAACAAATCAATGACCAGAAATCCACACAACCCCTGGTCCCAAGCTTTGCAGATTTGAGGTAATCTATTGTACATATATATTGAAATTGGTCCAGTAGAAAACTCAAAACTGGTGAAAAAAAAACAGCCTAGTTTTTTAATTATATAGATTCTCAAAAAGAGATAAGCATATTTAATTTACTACTTTTATTGGTTTTGAAATTACATCCAAATTTCTTAGCAGATCTTTTTATAACATTTAAAAGCATAATATTATAGCATTACTGCCAATAACAGAAGGATATGACCCTTGTGGCTTCACCATAGAAGCATAAAAAACATATTTTATTCTTCTGTTTCCAACTATGTCTCATCTCAGCCAGTGAGAGTTCTCAGCTTCTTTTTCAAGGAATTTCATCCCCACAGTCTCCTTGTCTACTACTTTTGTAATATTTTTAATATAGTAGAGATTCGGTTTCATTGTATATTTTGTTTCAACCATTTATTATTATTAAATGCAGTTTATTTTTTACTGTGAAATAAAAATAAATCCTTGTACACCCTTTTAAAATCGCACAGCGTGGGATTAAAGGTTTTGCGGATTTTAGAATTTTGCAAATTTCTGGCCCACATTTTTTAAACAATAATTTGAATTCACGATAATAATAAATACTTACATTATAATAAAATAAGTTAAATGATAAAAAATAAGAAAATTTTTTAAATGATTAAATTATTAAAAGTAAAATTCAAGTAAATAATTTATAACTTAATATCAGGGTTGGCAAGTTTTTTCCGCAGTGGAAAAAACCACAGAAAAAACCATGGAAAAAACCGGTTAACTTGGAAGAAATAGGTTTCTTCCAAGTGCAAGAAATGGAAGAAATTGTTTTGCTCTAAGAATTTACCATATACTTTCAATTTTGTAAGATATAATAAATATCTTCTTAAAATAATTTTATATAAATTAATTCCATTGGACCAAAACAAATTTAATTAAATTTATTATATGCTAAATTAATAATTACATGAGTTTTTTAGCCAAGATCATACACAATGCCTGTCTAAAGATCTTCAACCATTGGTTAAATGAAAAGAAATTTTATCCAAAATACACAAAATTAATTAAATGTTATTCATTTCAATTTAACCAATATATTTTTTAATTATTTAAATTTCTTAAACTAGCAGTAAATAGTAGAGATTCTTTACCAATGGTAGAATGAAATCCATTAAAAAAAACTTTTAATTTACATCAATTTTATCAATGTAAGTAATATATTATAATTACTGTATTAAATAGAGATTGATCAAAAATATGGTTTCATTTTTGGCTCAAAATCAGAGTTTTGCCAAAAACTTGTCTGAAACTCTCAGTATTCCAAAAATCTTGTTTCTTCTTGCGGAAATTTTCAACATTAATCATTGATTTGAACTGTATCGGCTCTAATGAGTCTATTGCAATGAACTTCGTTGTTTAAAATTACCAATCATCTTATAGAAAATTTTTAAACTGCATTAGTGTTTCAAATATTCTTTTGAGAAAGTTCTAGAATAACAAATGATCATTTACAAAAATCATTAATGAAGAAAAATCAATATGTGTATACTTAAAACTAAAATATTTTTAATTAAATTAAATTCGTATAGTTAGAAAATCTTCCTGTGCAATTGATGATATATGTTTTATTATTGTCTATGAAAAAATAGTTTTGAGATAATTAACAATTGTGCATAATTAATAAATACTATACAGATAATTAATTTACAATTAGTATTTTTATGTACGTATTAATTACTTTAAAACATACAATTTAATTACTTAATTTTTTTTATGTTTTTGGCTAAAGCTAGGAAGGTTACCGAAATTTGGTTTTGGCCTTAGCCTGTATTGGTCAATCCTAGTATTAAAAAAATCATTAAAATTCTAATTTTTCTCAGTAAAATGTAGCATAATATAGCAAAAAAGTCTTTTAGCAGTAGGATACTGCAATCAATTTCTCAACTTAAATTTAATAAATGCAAAAAAAAAAAAAAAAAAAAAAAAAAAAAATGAAGATTTTTCCCCCCCCAAGTCCTATACTTTAGGCTAGTTTAAAAGCATATACCCATAGATATTTTAAGAACACTAATCTTTTAAAATCAGCATTGAGATATTCATGCTAGATGTTAGTATAAATAACTACAAATTTATATACTATTTACTATGCTGCATAGTTTAAAATAAGGTATTTTTATTAAAAAAAATATATTTTTTATATATAAAGAATAAACAATTTGTTAATGTTTTTTTTTTCTTTCTTTTTACATAAATAGCGTAATTAATTAATAATAATAATAAAATCTCTCTACCACTAGAGTAGTAAAAATCCATCACCTGAAAATGTCTGCCAAATTTGAAGTTTGTTATTAAAAAAATAACGTATCTTTGCAAAAATATTTTTTATAATTAAATTTTCTAATTTAGATATCATGTAATTATACTTTAATTCTCTTATATAGTTAATATACTTTAACTTTGAGCATTTGTTTTGATTCTTGGTGGTTTCTTCCAGTTTTTACCATTTCTTCTGGTTTTTTCCAGTTTCTTCCACTGTCCTGGAAGAAATAGGTTTCTTCCGGAAGAAACCCAATCCTGCTTAATATGCATGATAAATATGAGATACATTTTTCTTGATTTATTCAACAAAACTTTCTTCATAAAAGTACCAATTCATATTAGAATCATAAAGCAAGGAAGTTTTATTTTAGGCTTACACAGTCTTGAACTCCCCTCCCCCTCCCCCTCCCCAAAAAAAAGAAAAAAAACTTGTTTAATACATAGATATATATGCTAAAAAGATTGCGATTATCAGTGATATCAGCAATATCTTGAAATTTTCCAATATACATTTGTTTCCTTCATCAAAAAGCATGAGTTCTGTCATATGGATGAAAAGTACATTTTATAATATGTGCTTGCAGTATAATATGTAATTATATATTATAGTATACATATGGAATGATATAAAAATATGAAAAAGTCTGAATTTTGTCACTACATTTGATCTGAAACAACAATGCCATGGACACTCTATAGTGCATAGTTTATGCAAAAGATTGGCCTTTTCAAGATGCTATATGCCGTCTTTTCAAGATTTTGCCATAACTGCATCTCAAGAACTAATGTATTTATTTTCATAAAACTTCAGATTTAGTTAGTCTCTGATAAAAATTGGTCCTGATCAGTTTTAATGTACAACGCCCAAAACGAGACTTTTTTTTGCTGAGTTTAAAATTTTTGGAATAACTATCTCAGAAACTAATTACACAGATTTTCATTAAACTTTAGATTCAGTTTGAAGTCAACATAAGTTGATGCTGCTTAGATTTTAATGCAAATCACCTAACTGGTAATGCTGCTATGCTCCATTTTGCAGTAATCATTAACATGTATGTGACAGAAGAAAGTTTTGCAATTGCCACATCCAAGTAGTTTCTTTTAAAACTTGTTCACTGAGTGGAGGGCTGCTGGCTTTTAGCCAGCCGGTTTAAACTGCTTGAAAAAGGTCGGTTATTTTAAGAAAAAGCCGGCTTTTACTAAAACTTTTTTTCTTTTACAAAAACTATTCTTAAAATGAAATTTATTATTAATTAGTAATTTTTTAATTACTGTTGTCATAAAAATGAACTGTCTAATAAATTGCCAATTAAAATATAAGTGAATTGATACTGGAAATGTTCTTGTGATCAACAGATGGGAAGAATGTTTATTAGAAAATTTGTACAAGAAATTTTTTTTTGAAGTAATTCAAATGATTTTTATCAAATATAATACCAATCATTTGACTTATATATTTTAAATATCAGTGCTACACTGATCTTGTTCCTAACAAAACCATTTGTAGAAATTTTATTTTAAATTTCCTCTCTCATATCTATTTCTTTTACCGTAAATGCTTTAGTTCCTGAAATCATGCTAATCCAGTAACCTATTAGACTAAACCTTTCTTAATACGGAGAATTTGCAGATGGGAAAATTTGCTAATTGATCCAAATCAATTCCTCTCTTTTTAATGTATGGAAAGATTTGTGAAATAACAAAAACAAAATATTTAGTCAGTATATATAGAAGGAAAGAGCATGTTTACAAACACTTCCATCAACCAATTTACCATACCACTGCATTTTTATCATAGTGATCATTGCAGGAACATTTATGGCAATATAGGCCAATCATATCCATGAACCTGTTAAACAGAGACCAATGAGATTGGCCGAGGTCATGTGTATGGCAGGAGATATATTAAGAACAGATAGGTATCTCTTATCATTTCCAACCTGCAGTAATTCAAAACACACTAAGTCAGCAGCTCTTTCCTTATAAGAAACAAATCAAGGAAAAAGGGATGTGCGGTAAACTCTGTATAAGTCTGAATCAATCAGGACCGAGAAAATTGTTCACAGTGAATGATATTCTGCCTTGGACAGATTTTACACAGTCTATGGATTCACAAGGACTTGAAAAACCTTTTCGAGCTACACAAATTTCCATCTTACACAGTTTGGCTTACAGAGAATTTACTGTACTTGGAAAGATAAATAAATATAAAAGCTATGACAAAATTATTTACATTTTCTTATTTTTAAAGTGGAATGCTGCCTTGTAAATTTCTAACATAAACTGACTATTTTTATTAATAATACTAACATATTCATATATGCCAGGAGCCATCGTTCAAGTGAAGTATTTTATAAACAATATCATATTATATATTATTTATTTGAATATAATTCTTACCCATAATAAAATTAAAATAACTAAGCATAGGAGTGCCACTGGATCTATAGTATAGATATCTGTTAATTATATTGGCTATTTGAGGTTTTTGTGATATATTATTAACTGGCTATAAAAGTGGACATTTGAAACATAATTTAAAATGAATTTCACAAGATTTTAGTTTTAATTTACATAAAATAATCATTAGTAAGGTAAATTAACAAAAGTAGTTGTTAAAAATAAATATCAATATATGCACTGGAAAAGAGCCAATAAAAACCAGCTTTTTCCAATATAATATTTGCCTGGCCTTTTTTAGAAAAAGCCAGCTTTTTTGCAGCCCTGACTGAGCAAGAGTTTAAAATGCTGCAATTTAAAATGGACTACAGATTTTAAAACTGTAATTAGATGAATTTATTGGGTTTACAAATAATTAAGCATAATAATTAAATATAAATTAATATGCCTACATAACTAATTTATCATCTTGCGATAGAAGTTGAGTGTAAGGCCATTATTATTCGTGTAAGTAAAAATAACGTTTATATATTTAATCCAATCAATTTAAAGCAACCCTAAAGTCGCTCTAAAACCGACGCTTAAACGTAAACCAGATCGAAACACTTATCGCCAAAAATTTAGCACAGGATACTGGATTTCTCCCCTAGTTTTTAATGTATGATTCTAAATTTATAGTCTATTCGGACCATTCTATATTTTTAAAAATGTATAGTACATTTCTCTTGCACATACTTTCAACATATAAATAAAAAAAATCATAAAAAACTTGTGCCAATTGAAAAAATTTCTTGTAAGAGACGAAAGTCCCAATATCCTGTGAAATTGACATAGAACGATAAGGTTTAACTTTATATTTGAAATGAAAATAACAAGTCTAAAAAATAATATTCCTATCAGCTAAGTTCAGCTATTCGAGACTGAAAGTTTTCTGCAAGGTACCGTTCTCTTTCTGTGGCACTGTCACGGCGTTCTTGCCACGGGGGTGACGGATATGTATGCATTATCATATGTATTGACCATGATGCAATAATAGTAGAACTTAGTAAGTTTAAAAATTATCTACACGTTAATTCAGACATTAATATGCGTAAGTATTCCCCTAATTTCTTCTCCTCTATCCGACCACCCAAGACATAATATTGCTATATATAATTTCTTCTTGTTGTTGTTTTCCGTGAAATTTCGTACAGTAGTGAAATTTGTATGCAACAGGAATACTTGTACCTCATGGGTTTGTGACGCATTCATTCTACCGTTATAGAAATAAATTTTGAGAAACACACTACAACTAGTCGAGCTGAAGCTTGCATAAGCTTCTTTTTATTTATTTACATTTATTCATGATGTGATGATGCCAAAAGACATTTGCGGATACAAATGAAACGGTTCGTCACATATCGAAATGATAAAATGAGAAATAAGAATATTTTAAAATTTACATGTAAATATTTACACCGATGTATTAGTATAAAAAATATAAAATAATGCGTTACTTTTTAAAGATTATAATTTTGCTGATGCTATAGACCCCTTGCATTGACGTCACGACAGCGGCTGTTCCTCTTATCTGGTGCACATGACGCCATAATCTGGAGCCCAAACAAACCATCATAACTCCCCGTTTGCCGTTTAAAGCAACTGTGGTCTTTCTGTTTAATTTTGATTTTTCTTATTCTTGCATTATTTTTCTAAATACTTAAAAAATGAAGCGCAAATTACTATTTTTATAAATGTGAAAACACCACATTTGCCTTACAGTCGGCTGCAAAATTCTTCGAGCACTCTAATCCCTCTGGATTTTTTTCAAAACGAAAAAAATATGCAAAAATTGGAACATGTATAAAATAAATTTTTTAACGTCGTTAAAAATATATATAAAATTCCACTGTTTGCGTTTATTTACACAATGGTACAAGCGAAAAACAACGTGAACAAAGCGAACCCAAGTTCCAAAAGAGCACAAATTCCACAAAATGTGTCTTTCCACTTCATTTCTTTACTTGATTTTTTTAAAAAACCTGCCCAGCCAAAGGGTAATATTGTAATGTTCTGTAATTTATTAAAAAATATAAAAAAAAGATGTTTTTTTCCCCCCAACCTGATGCGTTATTAGTATCGGATCTCTGATAACCTAACTTAATTTTTTCAGAACTGGGTTTTATTTGTGAACTAATTTAAATATTGCAGTGAAACCTGCAGCTTAGTGTGTGAGCCGGTGGAAGTCAGGAGGTTAAAAGAAATTATATCTACCAACATTGGAGTATTTATATGGATTGGAAAAGAAAGTCCTGTGTTGAAATTTAGGCGTGACCTTGCGCAACAATCGGGTTGCACGTGGCGGATTAAAAATAAACAAGGCCGGCTTCTCGGAAAACAGGATGCTGGTCAATTTATCTACGTCAAAGAAATACAAAAACAGGTCGAGACTCTTATGTAACCAGTTTTTCCTTGACACATGATTATTTTAGTTTGTTTGTTTTTCTACGACCTATTTTAACGGAATTCTGGTGAAGCAGGAAGTTCTAGAAAGATCTTTCGAGGTCGAATGCGAGTATAAATACGGGTCTGCCTGGCCGAGCAAGCTATCATTTGCTTGAGCTCCTGCTGTTGTTCCTCATCTCCAGTCAAAATGTTCTTCTATTTAGTCAACGATCTGCTTTCTTTTCCGATTCTGGTAGTGTTGTCATCCGATGGCTTGCCCTTTGTCCGGGCAACAGATATTGCTCGAATATTTGAATACAAAAATTTACATCAGTATGCATCTGCACACGCCCATCTGAGGGTGAAAGATATCATTTATAAGAGAATGGACTTGCCCCGTGGATCTCTGAAAATTCGAATTTTTTCAATTGGAGAGGCCGTGAAAATTTTGAGAGCATGCAAGAGGCGAGCAGCTGAGTATTTGGTTTACACCTTTCAAAACCCAGAGGTGGCCAGGATCCTACCGCTCGAACCTATGAGAATCACGACTGAATATAAGAAAGCGATTCGAGTAAAAACAATGGCTGATGATTATTCAAATTCACAGACTTTCAGTCAATTTCTAAGCGACTTTAGACGCAAAACTTTTGATCTGTACGAGGACTTGGCTAATGAATATATATTAAAACGACGAGAAGTTCACTTGTATGAAGAAAATTTAGAGAACTTGAGAATGTCAGGACCCCCGAGAAAAGTTTTAATACATTTCGGAGAAGAGGTTTATGAATACAGTTTGTGTTAAAAAAAAAAAAAAAAAAAAAAAAAAATGGGTCGAACGAGGCATGTGTTATGGAAAGACTTTTATAGTCTTTATCCATACATGCCTCGTTCGGCCCATTTTTTTGGGTTAGATATAAATCCAATATTGGAAAACTTAAAAAGCAAAACTTGCATTTTTTCGAAAAAATAAATTATACATAATCATTGTTGGGGCCCATTTTTTTTTGGGGGGGGGGGTTAAATCCAATATTGTAAAATTTAAAATGATAGAAAGACTTGCCCATATTGTAAAATTTAAAAAAGCAAAACTTGCATTTTTTCGAAAAATAAATTACACATAATCATTGTTGGGCTTTTTTAATCATAATGTAAGGGAAATCTTTTGAGATGTATTTAAAAAAACAGACCCCATTAACCATAATGTAAGGGTGTGCTGTATTTAAAAAACAGTTTTTTTTCGCCATTGATTATAATGTAAGGGAAATCTTTTGAGCTGTATTTAAAAACTAGTTTTTTCGCCATTGACTATAATGTAAGGGGGAAATTCAGTAAAAAGCTATTGATGTATTTAAAAATAGTGACCATAATGTAAGGGAAATCTTTTCCTATAAAATATTAATGCATTTTAAAATTTACTTGTCGCAAGTTAGAACTTGTTAAATATTGAAATATTCGAGGTATCAAAAAAGATGATATCAAGTAAAGATTTTACAAGGAACTTGTAATGACCGTAATATATTTTCCAAAAATTCTAAAAATAAACTGAATGTTCTAGAAAATAATTATATAACTATTTTTTCTCGAGATCAGATAAAAAAAAGGAATTGCATCATTTCCTTTCCGAGAATTTAATATCACGGCCTCCGAAAATAAAATGTTCTAGAAAATAATTATATAACAATTTTCTCGTGATATGCATCTGTTTAAACAGATAAAAAAAAGGAATTGCATCATTTCCTTTCCGCTTCCGAAAATAAAAAATGTTCTAAAAGTTTCTTTCAGAATTGGTTCTGATATTTTTTTTACACTGTGGCTTCCTGTTAACCGCGATAAAATAGCTACATCCTTTCTGATAATTCTATTTCAGTCTGATTGTTTTGACAAGTCTTTTATATAAAAAGGAGGTCGCGTTGTGACCAAAGCATCATTCTGCTCTTGTCAGAAAGCCTTGCTACCACTTTTTATCGACTAGTTGGAAATTTTCTTTATCTGAGAACTTTGTCTTTGAACCATGAGCCTTTCAAACATTTGCATGGTCGTTGATTTCGACGGATTCCGCATCGGGGGAAAATTTTACTGCCGAGAACTGGGATTTGCCTCACTGACGAAAGGCGATAGCGGCATGTACACCTTCAGATTGAACCACCTGGCTAATCAAGCGACTTGGAAAGATTGGAAAACAATCAACTATTGTACAAACAACCTGCACGGCCTAACTCTTGAACCCCTGACTAACGAAAGACATCTTTTTGATTTCGAATTTTTTGAAACCATTGTAAAGGCCGAGTATGAGTGCCAAAAAACTGATAAAAAATATATAGTAGCCTATAAAGGTGGCCACGTTGAAAGGGACGTGCTGCAAGACCTAGGGATTCCATATCTAAACTTGGAAGATTTTGGATGCCCAAAATTTGATGCAATATCCCACCCATTGAAATACATCCTGGTAAACGGCTGTGGAATTCATAGAAGACTGCTTAATGATAAAATGCCACATTGTTCGAGAATTGAATGTATTGTTTTCGCCGATTGGATTCGAGATAAACTTTAAAAAAAAGAGACTTGTTGATTTAAAAAAAAAGAAAAAACGGGTCGAACAGAAACATGTTTATAAGGTAAAAGACAATAGTCTTTTATCCATACATGTTTCTGTTCGGCCCGTTTTTTCGCGTCAGATAGGAAACCAATATTGGTTTATTTTTTTTTCTAAAAAAAAAGAAACAAAGTTTATAAAGTGATGAAAAAATGAATCGTGTTATCAGATATATTGGAATAATTTTTTTTTTAAAAAAAACTTGTTAAATTCTAAAGAAACATTTTTTTTACGATCAAAATAAAAAAAAAATTCAAATCTTAAATTGCAATCTTTTAGCGCCAAAACACTACTTTTTTCCCCCAGTATACTCACGATTCATTTTTTCCCCCAAAAGACTAAAAGTCTTTACATTAAATTAATAATCAATAATTTGACCAAGATTTCAAAATCACTTCTTCGCGAAAAAGATCCTCGATAGGCACCTCTGGTGTACACAAGAGGATTAGAAAAATCTTTTTATATGAACACCATTTCTTAAATATTTACACAACTTAATAAATTTGGTTCCACCCAAGTAAGAGATTAGCAGCTCACATAGCTATGAATGTATTCCAAAATATCTATCACAGAAAGTTCACACAATAAGGCGGAAAATATGTTGTTATTTTTTTCAAAAGTCACCAGATATCTATACTTATTCATTTTCAATTAATACAGAGTTGAAAGAAACATGTCTCACTAAAAAATTTGGTTCAATTCGATGCATAACTTCATATACTTTTGGTCGGTGGAAAATGGGCACAAAAATCGCGATTGCAGCGCCCCCTTCCGGCGGAATATTTCAAAACTTTTTGGCTGTGGCAAGCATGACCTGCTTGCCACAGCCATTCACAAAAATTTGGTTCAATTCTATGCATAACTTTATACACTTTTTGATGGTAGAATGGCGACATACAGACAGACATTTTGTAAAAACATGTTTTTAGAATCTCTGACCCCGTCCATCGAAAACCGGAAATCGAAAGCGGCCGAATCAAGTTATTAAACTGGATGTAAAAAAAAGAAACAAAGTTTATAAAGTTATGAAAAAATGAATCGTGTTGTCAGATATATTGGAATAATTTAAAAAAAAAACTTGTTAAATTCTAAAGAAACATTTTTTTTACGATCAAAATAAAAAAAATTGCAATCTTTTAGCGCCAAAACACTTTTTTCCCCCAATACACTCACGATTAATTTTTTTTCAAAAGACTAAAAGTTTTTACATTAAATTAATAATCAATAATTTGACCAAGATTTCAAAATCACTTCTTCGTGAAAAAGATCCTCGATCTGGTGTACACAAGAGGATTAGAAAAATCTTTTTATATGAACACCATTTCTTGTAACCCGAACTTCTTAAATAAAATAGATATCGAATCAGTTTAAAGTTTATATTACTCCTCAAAAATGAGCTGCATGACAGATTTTTGGTAAAGTTAAAAATGGGGGGGGGGGGCGAAAAAAAAACATGGAGAAAAAAAAATCACAACTTTGTCAATTCTCAAGATATCAAATCCAACTAAATTTTTTATATAAATGTACTCAACATTATCTGAAACTTTTGTATATATAGGTTTTTTGACAGAATCAACTTTTACCGACGAAAAGAAAAAAAAAGGGAGGGGACGAAAAAACAAAAAAATTCATAACTTACTCAATTCTTAAGGGTGTTCTTAAAATCAAAAAGGGTAACTTTGTGACACATGCATTAATTTATTTTTGTTTAGAAATGCATAAAAATAGCAGGTGTTGTTATTCAGAAACTCTTTAATTGCACTCATTCTTTTGTTTTTTTTAAAAAAAAACACAATAGATTTTTCATAACAAGCCTTCAAAGTTGACACTTTTGAGCATATTTCCCGACGAAAGCAGAAAAACCGGTCGAAAAGGAGGAGAAAAACGGGTGATTGCGTCATCGAAATAGCTTATAACTCGATAAGTAATTTAATTATCATAAAATGGAAAAATAAGTTCAATTCGAAATCGCTTTCATAGTCAGGCATTAAAATTTTATAACTTTTTGTTGAAAAATGAATTTGTAAAATGTGTCAAAACGTTTTTCGCTTGTTGAGCGGATCAGTTGAGAACACCCTTAAGTAATCAAATATAATTACATTTATTTTGCATCTTCTCAATAATATCTACAATTTTTATATTAACAAGTTTATCATAGGACTAATTTTTCTAGCAAAAATAAATTAAACAAAAAATAGGAGTTGGAGAAAAAAAAAACCTCAAATCCAAACTGCTTATTTTCAGACTCATTTTTAAATTCAATTTTGCTCGCATCCAAATGACAAATTCTCTTATTTAGCAACTATGGCGAATTGGTCGAGTTTTCAATAAAGTCAGAATATATTTTAAAAAAGGCAGCCAAAAAAGGTATTTTGAACAGAAATTTCTGACTTTATGGTGATTGAAAGATTGAGAAAATATAACAAATTGCGTTTTTTCAGACTCATTTTTAAATTCATTTTTTGCACTCAAACGCATCTAGGGTCGACTTATTTAGACTCTGCATTAGTTCTTGAGATATAGCTATCGCAAAAATCGTGCAAAATGTAGCATAGCAGCGCCACCTGCTGGCCAATTTACACCAAAACTTAATCAGCGTCTATTTATATCAAGGGGTCACAGAATCTGAAGTTTGGTGAAATTCTGTGCATTAGTTCTTGAGATATAGCAATCATGAAAAACGTGGCATAGCAGCGCCACCTGCTGGCCAATTTACACCAAAACTTAATCAGCGTCTATTTATATCAAGGGGTCGCAGAATCTGAAGTTTGGTGAAATTCTGTGCATTAGTTCTTGAGATATAGCAATCTTGAAAATCATGAAAAACGTAGTATAGCAGC
This sequence comes from Maratus speculifer, assembly GCA_964019185.1. Classification (NCBI taxonomy): domain Eukaryota; kingdom Metazoa; phylum Arthropoda; class Arachnida; order Araneae; family Salticidae; genus Maratus; species Maratus speculifer. Next base: position 254,401,484 of record OZ025298.1, read on the forward strand.
GCCACCTGCAGGCCAATTTTCACCAAAACTTAATCAGCGTCTATTTATATTAAGGGGTCACAGAATCTGAAGTTTGGTGAAATTCTGTGCATTAGTTCTTGAGATATAGCAATCTTGAAAATCATGAAAAACGTAGTATAACAGCGCCACCTGCAGGCCAATTTTCACCAAAAACCAATAGGCACTAATCCATATCAAGGTCTAACTGAATATAAAATTTTATTAAATTTCAAGCATTAGTTCTTGAGATAGAGCGCCCACAAATTTTTTGTCACATACAGACAGACGTATAAATCCGTCGAAAACCGGAAGTCGAAAATTTTCATGAATCCAATACTTTCTTCTTGTAAAGATAGAAGAAAGTAAAAAGGCTGCTAAAAAAGGTATTTTGAACAGAATTTAGCTTAAGATGATTTTGATAAAACTCGTTTCTACAAAAAAAATTAGATTAAATTAATGCAAGTTGCTCATTTTTATTATAAAATGTAACATTATTGTGTGTCATTATTATATAAAAATAGAATCAATGCATGAATAAAACAAAAAAAAAATCTTTTCCTGCTCGCTCATGTTGAACGAAAATCAACTTTTCTAAAAAAAGAGTCACAGTTAAATGACCTTGAGTTGAGTTTTAGTTTGGAATTATTTTTAGCGAAAAAACGATGATGTAAAAATATTCCTTTTACGCAGTTGGATGACCTTGAACTCAGTTCAAGTTAGATGTTTCACTTTTAGTTAAATATTTCAGTTAAGATTTGAAATTTGACGTCATCCTAGCATATAAATACAGCCAATGATTTTGTGCGAATTAGTTTGGATTCGGCGCCGAAACCAGTGGCTACTAAACCTGCAGATTGTGTTTCAATAAGTTTTTGGGGTAAGTCAATTCAATTAATTAATTATTTCATTTAACAAATAAAAAATAATGTGACTCTGTTGTATTGAAAATAATGTTTTATTAATATTTTACTTTGTAATTGTTTCAGAAACGTACAGTTTTTTTTTAACACGTATAAAATTTTGTAAATTTAATAACAAAAATGTCAATAGTGGGGACCCCCTGGTCGATCCATAAAAAATAATGTTTTATTAATATTTTACTTTGTAATTGTTTCAGAAACGTACAGTTTTTTTTTAACAAGTATAAAATTTTGTAAATTTAATAACAAAAATGTCAATAGTGGGGACCCCCTGGTCGATCCATAAAAAATAATGTTTTATTAATATTTTACTTTGTAATTGTTTCAGAAACGTACAGTTTTTTTTTAACAAGTATAAAATTTTGTAAATTTAATAACAAAAATGTCAATAGTGGGGACCCCCTGGTCGATCCATAAAAAATAATGTTTTATTAATATTTTACTTTGTAATTGTTTCAGAAACGTACAGTTTTTTTTTAACAAGTATAAAATTTTGTAAATTTAATAACAAAAATGTCAATAGTGGGGACCCCCTGGTCGATCCATAAAAAATAATGTTTTATTAATATTTTACTTTGTAATTGTTTCAGAAACGTACAGTTTTTTTTTAACAAGTATAAAATTTTGTAAATTTAATAACAAAAATGTCAATAGTGGGGACCCCCTGGTCGATCCATAAAAAATAATGTTTTATTAATATTTTACTTTGTAATTGTTTCAGAAACGTACAGTTTTTTTTTAACAAGTATAAAATTTTGTAAATTTAATAACAAAAATGTCAATAGTGGGGACCCCCAGGTCGATCCATAAAAAATAATGTTTTATTAATATTTTACTTTGTAATTGTTTCAGAAACGTACAGTTTTTTTTTAACAAGTATAAAATTTTGTAAATTTAATAACAAAAATGTCAATAGTGGGGACCCCCTGGTCGATCCATAAAAAATAATGTTTTATTAATATTTTACTTTGTAATTGTTTCAGAAACGTACAGTTTTTTTTTAACACGTATAAAATTTTGTAAATTTAATAACAAAAATGTCAATAGTGGGGACCCCCTGGTCGATCCATAAAAATTTGTCACATAATTTCGCGTGCCGTCGATGATAGACCCCCATGGGATGACCTTAAAATTTTTATATCTCTGACTCTAATTATCCGAAGCGGTTCAAATTTTGTACGCAGTACTATGTTTAATCAAAGTTTGCCCCCCCCATGGTGTAGTATTAAAAATCACGTTTGCTCATAGTTTATGATCCAATCGACTTGATTTTTTTAACATTTGTTGAGAATTGTACACAACAAAACTATTGATGTGGGCCCGATAAAATTTTGTCGCTTGACTTCAAGCCTGGAAAATGGAACCCATGAATGACATTGGGATGACCTTGAAATTAAAAACTTTTATATCTTTGACTGTAATTGTATGGCGCTTACATGTAATATCCTATTATGAAAAAAAAAAAAAAAAAAAATTTTTTTTTTTTTTTTTTTTTTTTTTTACTTTTAAAACTTACTAGAAGAAACGCAATCACAAAGAGACTTTTTAAAAGCCATGGCATGGGTAGCCCGCGGCATCACAAAAAGGCACCGTGTCATTCACCTTCACGCTCAATCCTCTTTTTGGAATAGGCGTCATGTTGCTTAACAACGGAGGATTCTTAAAACACCCCATAAAAGAAGATACATCTCAAAGTTTTCGGTCAATTTGAAAAAAAACTTTGGTGAATCAGAAGGTGTACTTTCGAGATTTCATTAGATTAGGACTGAAAATAAGCAAAGAGTGTGTAAGGAACATGAGATTCGTATATATATGAATGTAGTAGAAAAAAAAAAAAAAATTTTTTTTTTTTTTTTTTTTTTTTTTTTTCATGTTGTAAGATTATAAAGCTTGTGGCTTCACTTGTAATTTTTACATTCTCCGTTTGTTGAAACAAAGTATCTTTTCTTCGCAAAATGTCTAACAATTTGCTACTTAAAGCAGTTTTTTTGCGTGGGGAAATTGATGAGTGTGAAAAGAGAATTTATAGCAAAAAAGATATAATAAGAACAGATTGTTTTCTTGAAAATGTATTTTCTTTTCTACTGAATCATTATGAAAATTTTCATGCAGACAGTCCGATGAATGAAAAAGAAACCAATCTCATTGAAAAAACTTGCGAAATTCTTAGTGTATTTCTCGACAAGTATGGTAATGAAATAAAAAATCTATGCTGTGAAATAAAAAATATTGATGAAGATAATATAAATAGTCTTTTAACAGGTGTATTTAATGAATTGTTTATCGAAGGTATTACTTGGAGTCGAATAATTGCATTTTTCGCTTTCGTCGGAGAATTGGCTGTAAAATGCATCCAAGATAAATTACCTAAAAGCATTATAGATGTAATGTATGAATGTTTTTCAAGATTGGTACAGGAAAACTTATTATCATGGGTGGAAGATCATGACGGTTGGGAGGGTATAAAAAAAGTTGTTCCTGAAACTTTCTCATCAAATCCAAAACCGAATTGGGCGAGGAGCTTATTACATTCCACAGTTAGAATGGTTGGTACCTTAGCATCTATAGCAAATGCTATGGAAGAAATTTGCCGCTAAAATGTTTTTAAAAATACTCTGGCGAAAATCATATCACTTTAGCTATTATAATTTATCATAACTTATCTTGGTCTTTTTGTAATTATTTTTAATCTAAAGTTAAAGTGGGAGATTTTTAAAAGTATTTATTCACTAAATAAAGGTTTTTTTTAGTTTGGAGAATCAAAAGATGCACTTTCGAGATTTCATTCGATTAGGACTGAAAATAAGCAGAGAGTGTCTAAGGGACATGAGATTCAATTATATATGAAAAAAAAAAAAAAAAAAAATTTTTTTTTTTTTTTTTTTTTTTTCTGATTTGACAGTATAAGTTTCGGATGAAACCAAGACTTTAGCTTTCCGCTCTACCGCTTCGCTATTGTTCGGAGCAACTGGAACCTTGCGGTGTTAACGTAACGTTGCTTCGATCCCTTTTCCTCGCTGCCTTTTTGCATTTTTTTTTTACATCTTTTAAATGTTTGCTTTTAATGTTTGTTTGTTTTTTTACATGTTGTGTTTGTATTGTCCGGGGAGGGGGGTTAAACTTTGCTTTTAATGTTTGTATTTTTACATGTTATATTTGTGGGGGGGGGGAGAAAAACTTTGCTTTTGATGTTTGTTTTTTTTCATGTTGTGTTTGTGGGGGGGGGGAATCCGCGGTAACATTTGTTTGTTTTTTTGTCATTTTCGCTTTAAAAGGAATCCGTGGTGGTAAAAAAATTTTTTTTTCAGCACAAGGGAAAATAATGGTAAGTATAATTTCTTTTTCAGCACCCTTCGAGTTCAAATTTCTTTTTAAATAGAGCGCGTTCAAAAAAAAAAAATTTTGTTAAATTTCACAACACACAATCCAATTGCGAGGTGTAGGCAAGTCCACATTATCTTGGGTTTGTGGTGAAGATAGTTTTGTCAGAGCGCGTTCAAATTGTTATTTTTTTTAAAAAAAACGGACACAAAAAAAATCCCAGAAGTTGGAGAAAAAAAAGTCCTTCCTCGATCCTGGGCTTGGAAGGCAAAATATTTATTTCAGGCTAGTTTTTAACAAAAAGAAATTTGTACTCGAAGGTCATCGAAGAAGCCAACCTGTTTTTTTCTCCACTTTCTCTTTTTTTTTCGGAAGCGGGCTTCCCGGCTTTGAGAAATTGATGGACGAGGAGTTATCCGAATCCAAGCCACGAATTCCGAAGGATCCTCTTGTCTCTCGGCGAAGGTTTAGGGAAGCACCTCGAAATAACGCCCCTTGCGGGGTGTTTCGCAAAGCCTCTGGAATGGGAATTGGGGGCCTTCCGATCCCTGTTGCAGCTGCGATGGTCTGACGTGGTACGCATCGTAGACAGGCCAGCGGTTAGAGACTTTCAGCTCGGTTTAAAACTGACGGCCTCGTGGGGAGACAAGGGGCGAACTCCCTTTTTTGTTTTAAAAAAAATTGGAGTTCGAACTGGTTCGTGAGCGAGCATCTTTTCCACTTTTTTTACTCCGTGCTGATCCAGAGAGAAATTTTTTTCACCATGTCGACTTTTTTTGTCGTCCGTGCATAAAAATCTATTTCTGTTTATTATGGCTCGGAGTGGAAGTGAAAGATGTCTACACCTGTTTGGTAAAGATCGGGCTCCTTCGGCAACTATTCTACTTTTAAAACAAAAGCTCCTAAAAAAAGCTTGAAATGAAAAAAAAAGTGTCTAGTTGTCGAATTGCGATGGACCGGTCGTAAACTCGCAAAGCGGGTGCCCCATTCAGGAGTAGTGCTGCGTTGGGCGGATCGGAAACTCGCCGGATGAAGCAAAAGTATCACCGGGTCACCCAAAACCGTTGAAAAAAGAGAGGTGGAGGAAAAGGAAACGAAGGAGTTGAGAGAAAAATTAGGTGAGTATGAATAACTAATAAAATATTTTTCTTTTTCAGAAATTGTCTCATTTATTGGAGTCTTTGTCTCATCTTATTTCACAGGCACGCAAACAATTGCAACTCGTCGAGCAGGAGCAGAGCAAGAAAAAAAAATTTTGGATAATAAAAAATGCTGGCTCTTCCTCGGTGGGTTGTTTTTTTCCACACATCTTTACACAAAAATGAAGGATTCCTTTTAAAAAGCGAAACTTTGTCGGAGCAAAAAAAAAAATTTTTTTTTGTTGAATAATAAAACATGCTGGCTCTGTTTGTTGTTTTTCTTTTCACAGGGGGGCTTCCTTGAAAGCAAAGTGGTATAATTTTTTTCTGTTTATATTATTCTTGCGCTGCGAAATAATTTTCTTTGATCGGGCGTTTTGTTGCGATTTCTGGGCGATATTTTTTTTCTGGGCGATATTTTTTTCTTTCGTTTGGGAACTGTTTTGCGTACATTTTTTTTTCTGGGTTGCGATTTCTTTGATTGGGCTCTACGCTTTGTTGCCTGCGAAATGTTTTGCGTACATTTTTTTTCTTTCGTTGGGGGGGATTTTTGTTGCAATTTCTTTGATGCGAAATGTTTTGCGTACATTTTTTCTTTTGTTGGGGGGATTTTTGTTGCGATTTCTTTGATGCGAAATGTTTTGCGTACATGAAACATGGGGGGTGACATTTTTCCCGAGGGAAAAATGTTTTTCCGTCGGCCTAACCGTTCGAAGTTTTCTGTGGTTTCCTTCGAACCTAGCGTGAATACGGGTTAGGTTTTCTTTTAAAAGTCCCGCCACAGAGGGCAACCCAACTCAAGTTTCCAAAATCATGTTCCACATAAAAATTTCATAATCATCATTTCATCATCATTTCACCATCATTTCACCATCATTTCATTACCATCATTTCATTATCATGATTTCATAACCATCATTTCATTATCATCTCACAAAAAATTCATCTCATAAAAAAAATTCATCATCACACAACATTTTTTGGAAATTTGAGTTTTAGTTGTAAATATCTATTTTTAGAAATAATGACGTCATTATATAACTTTGAATTTTTTAATATTAAACAGGTATGAAATTAAAACTTCCAATTTGAAAAAAAAAAATAATAATAATAATAATAATAATAATAATAATAACATTGTTTGAACATTTAAAACTTACTAGCAGAAACGCAATCATGTTATTATAAAAATTTAACTTGACCAATATTGAAAAAATTACGAAAAGGCACCGTGTCGTTCACCTTCACACTCAATCTTCTTTTTGGAATAGGCGTCATGTTGCTCAACAACAGAGGATTCCTAAAACACCCCATAAAAGAGGATATACCTCAAAGTTTTCGGTCAATTTGAAAAAAAACTTTGGTGAATCAGAAGGTGTACTTTCGAGATTTCATTAGATTAGGACTGAAAATAAGCAAAGAGTGTGTAAGGAACATGAGATTCGAATATCTATCAATGTTAAAAAAAAAAAAAAAAAAAAAAAAAATTTTTTTTTTTTTTTTTTTTTTTTTTTTTTAACATTGTTTGAACATTGCTTAAACATTTAAAACTTACTAGCAGAAACGCAATCATGTTATTATAAAAATTTAACTTGACCAATATTATAAAAATTTAACTTGACCAATATTGTAAAAAAAAAAAAAAAAAAAAAAAAAAAAAAAAAAAATTTTTTTTTTTTTTTTTTTTTTAACATTGTTTGAACATTGCTTAAACATTTAAAACTTACTAGCAGAAACGCAATCATGTTATTATAAAAATTTAACTTGACCAATATTGTAAAAAAAAAAAAAAAAAAAAAAAAAAAAAAAAAAATTTTTTTTTTTTTTTTAACATTGTTTTAACATTGCTTAAACATTTAAAACTTACTAGCAGAAACGCAATCATGTTATTATAAAAATTTAACTTGACCAATATTGTAAAAAAAAAAAAAAAAAAAAAAAAAAAAAAAAAATTTTTTTTTTTTTTTTTTAACATTGTTTTAACATTGCTTAAACATTTAAAACTTACTAGCAGAAACGCAATCATGTTATTATAAAAATTTAACTTGACCAATATTGTAAAAAAAAAAAAAAAAAAAAAAAAAAATTTTTTTTTTTTTTTTTTTTTTTAACATTGTTTGAACATTACTTAAACATTTAAAACTTACTAGCAGAAACGCAATCATGTTATTATAAAAATTTAACTTGACCAATATTGTAAAAAAAAAAAAAAAAAAAAAAAAAAATTTTTTTTTTTTTTTTTTTTTAACATTGTTTGAACATTGCTTAAACATTTAAAACTTACTAGCAGAAACGCAATCATGTTATTATAAAAATTTATTTTGACCATTGTTGATCATTCAACTAGTTCGTTTCTAAAAAATAAGATACAAGTGTAAAATAAAATTTATTGTAGTATGGATTACATAAAATCTCCGAAATCGAAACACCTTGAAAATTTCGATCTACTAGAAAAAGAAAATCCGGAACCAGAATGTTTTAAAAAATTACCTCGGAAAAAAGCAGAAAGAAAACAATATCCAGGTAACCCGTGTTCCGATTGCGAGGAATATTTTAATACTCTAGGTTTAAATGAAGAAGAAATGAAAAAAAGAATAAATGATGTATCAAGACACAGAGGAAAACCACGGCCAAAAACGCCTGATTTTTATTACGAACTAGAATTTCCTGATGAACAGGAGTGTTTAAGACGTGGCTATATAGAACCTCCACAACCGTATTCTTTCAAAACTGATACTTTAAAAAAATATGGTTGAAAAAAAAAAAAAAAAAAAAAAATGCTGTCAAGTTTTATTGTAAGTCTTTTCTGTTATCAAAATTATTTAACTTGACCAATATTGTAAAAAAAAAAAAAAAAAAAAAAATAATAATAATAATAATAATAATAATTTTTTTTTTTTTTTTTTTTTTTTTTTTTTTTTTTTTTTTTTTACAATTTCAATTTTTGTTCTCCAGCAAACAGGAAGTTAAAAATCTGAAAACTAATTAATATTCAAAAATTCGAGTTTATAACTAACGTCATGATTCTAAAAATAGATTTTACAATTTCAATTATTGTTCCCCTAATTAATATTCAAAAATCCGAGTCATAGTTTTCCGGACTCAAATTATTATTTAAAAAAACTCGACCTTTCTAAAAAAAAATACATATTATCCTAATGTTCAATGTGATCATAAAATATTTCAAAAATTTCTGAAAGCAACGAAACCGCTATCCATCTGTGACAGCGTTTAGAATGGCAATAAGCGCATTCCATATCCAATTTTTTCAAACTTCTCACCACGATCACATTTTCCAACAGATGCGAATAGGATTTCCGGAGGTCTTCGATTTTTTCCAAAGTTTTTTTGTCGTAAACGTGTAATTTTCTCACACCACTTTTTACAATTTCACGAACCAACTTGGCATTGTCCACGCTGCATCCTTCGTAGACCACGCTAACTCTTCCGTCAAACAGAGTAAATCCGTTGGTACCGACTGCCAGAGAGGCTACGCACTTGGAATGTTTGTGTTCGGACCGGATGGCCGACTTGACTTTGTAAGAAGAAGAGGAAATGAACAGATCCATTTTGTGAGCGAGCAAATGGAAAACTGCGTGAAAAATATTGTCGGAGCGATTAAGTTGAACTATATATGTAAGTTGAACATAATCTTTAAAAAAAAAAAAAAATTTTTTTTTTTTTTCTAACATTGTTTTAACATTGCTTAAACATTTAAAACTTACTAGCAGAAACGCAATCATGTTATTATAAAAATTTAACTTGACCAATATTGTAAAAAAAAAAAAAAAAAAAAAAAAAAAGTTTTTTTTTTTTTTTTTTTTTTTTTTAAACATTGTTTGAACATTGCTTAAACATTTAAAACTTACTAGCAGAAACGCAATCATGTTGTTATAAAAATTTAACTTGACCAATATTGTAAAAAAAAAAAAAAAAAAAAAAAAAAAAAAAAATTTTTTTTTTTTTTTTTAACATTGTTTGAACATTACTTAAACATTTAAAACTTACTAGCAGAAACGCAATCATGTTATTATAAAAATTTAACTTGACCAATATTGTAAAAAAAAAAAAAAAAAAAAAAAATTTTTTTTTTTTTTTTTTTTTTTTTTAACATTGTTTGAACATTGCTTAAACATTTAAAACTTACTAGCAGAAACGCAATCATGTTATTATAAAAATTTATTTTGACCATTGTTGATCATTCAACTAGTTCGTTTCTAAAAAATAAGATACAAGTGTAAAATAAAATTTATTGTAGTATGGATTACATAAAATCTCCGAAATCGAAACACCTTGAAAATTTCGATCTACTAGAAAAAGAAAATCCGGAACCAGAATGTTTTAAAAAATTACCTCGGAAAAAAGCAGAAAGAAAACAATATCCAGGTAACCCGTGTTCCGATTGCGAGGAATATTTTAATACTCTAGGTTTAAATGAAGAAGAAATGAAAAAAAGAATAAATGATGTATCAAGACACAGAGGAAAACCACGGCCAAAAACGCCTGATTTTTATTACGAACTAGAATTTCCTGATGAACAGGAGTGTTTAAGACGTGGCTATATAGAACCTCCACAACCGTATTCTTTCAAAACTGATACTTTAAAAAAATATGGTTGAAAAAAAAAAAAAAAAAAAAAAAATGCTGTCAAGTTTTATTGTAAGTCTTTTCTGTTATCAAAATTATTTAACTTGACCAATATTGTAAAAAAAAAAAAAAAAAAAATAATAATAATAATAATAATAATTTTTTTTTTTTTTTTTTTTTTTTTTTTTTTTTTTTTTTTTTACAATTTCAATTTTTGTTCTCCAGCAAACAGGAAGTTAAAAATCTGAAAACTAATTAATATTCAAAAATTCGAGTTTATAACTAACGTCATGATTCTAAAAATAGATTTTACAATTTCAATTATTGTTCCCCTAATTAATATTCAAAAATCCGAGTCATAGTTTTCCGGACTCAAATTATTATTTAAAAAAACTCGACCTTTCTAAAAAAAAATACATATTATCCTAATGTTCAATGTGATCATAAAATATTTCAAAAATTTCTGAAAGCAACGAAACCGCTATCCATCTGTGACAGCGTTTAGAATGGCAATAAGCGCATTCCATATCCAATTTTTTCAAACTTCTCACCACGATCACATTTTCCAACAGATGCGAATAGGATTTCCGGAGGTCTTCGATTTTTTCCAAAGTTTTTTTGTCGTAAACGTGTAATTTTCTCACACCACTTTTTACAATTTCACGAACCAACTTGGCATTGTCCACGCTGCATCCTTCGTAGACCACGCTAACTCTTCCGTCAAGCAGAGTAAATCCGTTGGTACCGACTGCCAGAGAGGCTACGCACCTGGAATGTTTGTGTTCGGACCGGATGGCCGACTTGACTTTGTAAGAAGAAGAGGAAATGAACAGATCCATTTTGTGAGCGAGCAAATGGAAAACTGCGTGAAAAATATTGTTGGAGCGATTAAGTTGAACTATATATGTAAGTTGAACATAATCTTTAAAAAAAAAAAAAAAAAAAAAAAAATAATAATAATAATAATATATTTTTTTTTTTTTTTTTTTTTTAAATCTCATGTCCCTTAGACACTCTCTGCTTATTTTCATTCCTAATCGAAAGAAATCTCGAATGTACACCTTCTGATTCACTAAACTTTTTTTCAAATTGAACAAAAACGATAAAGTGTATCTTCTTTTATGGGGCATTTTAGGAATCCTCTGTTGTTAAGCAACATGATACCTATTCCAAAAAGAAGATTGAGTGTGAAGGTGAATGACACGGTGCCTTTTCGTGATGCCTATGTTAAATATCTATGTTTCTTTTTTTTAAAAAACCTATATTGGTTTTCAAAGTGTTATAAAAATATTAGGAGCGGAAAACCCGCTCCTTTTTTTTTTTTTTTTTTTTTTTTTTTTTTTTTTTTCAACAATTAATTATTTTTTGACAATACATATTCAAACGCTTGGCTTCCAAAATAAACTATTATATCTTTTGGAGCTCCTGACACTTTAGAATTTTCCAAACTCTCGTGGAAAAAATTAATTTTAAGCAATTTCATTTTGTAGTCGTTGATCATGGTATTGTACATTTCCAGAGTTTTCATTTTGAATTTGTCTAGAAACTCCTTGAAGCTTATCGCGTTTTCTAGACTAATGGTATCCATTTCCATAGTGGATACTTTCAAGTTCCACCTGTTTTCATCATTTTTATGAATTATTTGTATTTTCAAAGCTTTTTTCGGGTTGCTACAAGCCCTAATTCCGTCAGAACCAAATGTTAATATTTTTGTTTCGTCGACATTTCTGAACCAGCGTTTAATAAGTGAGAGGCTTATTTTCGCTTTGCAATTTTTCAACATATCCAAAGTTTCTTCAATTGTAAAGATCCTCGTTGACAAAATTTGAGGAGACAAATGAATGTTTTCGGGTACTACATCTTTCACTATCAATTTGGCATATTTTCTTGCAAATTGATAAACATTTTTATAATGACAGATGCGGCCAATATCAAGCGCCCGTAAATAAGGCAACCCGTCTTTTGAAACAATAACTAAAATTGGAATAGCAAGAGGATCTGTCGCAATCCAGAACAGCATGTTGAAATGATTCCTTCAATCGACAAACGGAACCATATATATATGCATCCGAATCTAAAAATTTCCTCTCCCCACGTGATTTTCAAGGAAAAAAAACAATTGCACAACATCCTGTCCTTCTAGATAAGAGTCCTAAAAATGGCATTGCAAAACATCCTGTGACCTCGATATGATTTTGAAGGGGAAAAAAACCAATTGCATAACATCCTGTCCTCGTTAAAATTAGCACGGATTGCACAACATCCTGTGACCAGAATTTTTGTATAAAAGCCCGAGTGTTTGAGATTGAAAAATCATTCTCATTCGTTTGCTAAACGAGTTTTACTCTGTTTGAAAAAAAAAATTCTTTTCAATTTTTGTTGTTGGAAATGGACTATAAAAGATCAGTCAGGGCAATTGATGTTTTCCCTAATTTTATTTCCAAGTCTGTCCAAAAACTAACTTATCCCGAAAAAAATTTCAAGTTTTGGGCTTCCAACGAAAATGTTAAATGTTTTGTTTTGTTCATGGATGAATATCATAAAATATATTTTTGCAAACATCCCATGGACCAGAAAACCATGGATACAACAAAGAAGATGGGGCGGGAGTGTCAGATTTTCGAAAAATTTCACCCAGAACTCATCGATTGGAGTCGAATGATCACTAGGTATTCGAGAAACCCACAACCTGCGTTCAAAAAAAATTCAGACGTGAGGATGAGTTTTAAACTCAAAAACATGTTTCTTGTAAAAGCATGGTTTACCTTTGGTTTGAAAACCGTGAAAAAAAATACGATCCATTTTATTCAGACTCTAAATGTACCCCTGTTATTTTATTTGCTTCCAAAAACCATGCACAAAAGACTGAGTGTTGAAGATAAAATTTTCCACTACGAAAACATTCATTTATTCGACAGGCGGATCTTGTTGCCCAATGGCGCGTACAAGATCCCAGAGGGTACAACTTACATGTTATATACCACTCAAAAAGTTTTTTTCAGCTTAGATGTATTACCGAAAAACTTTGAATTTCCCTTTCCCGTGGACGATCCGGTAGCCCATAGAATTACTAAACTACAAAATGCGTTTGATGTTCCTCCTGAAACGCCATATATTGATGATGAAAAAGATGAGGATGATTTTAATAAAATGCCACCCCCTCCGCCACCAAAAAAAGCAAGAACGGAAGAGGAAAAAGATTTCGCAGATTTTTTTAATTTAGATTCCTCGACCGTTGCATGTCCAAATACTTTTTCTGACAATGAACAGCAACAGGAGCAACAACAACAAATTACATATTGGTTAATTCCGAATCCACCGATATTAGAAAGAAATGTAGTAACAACACCTGTCGATTTTGTAAAACATTTTCAAATTCTAACTTCTAAAATAATGAATAATCCAAAAGAGGGATATTTTCCAAACGTCAACTCGGAGGATCCGGAACCTCTAGATTTAACTTTTCATCATGAAAAAACAACAAACTTGCCAAATGCAGCAAAGTCAAATTTTGAAATGTCCAGCCCGATAAATACAGAAATGTGTTTAAATTTTGGAAATGATATCAACTCGATAAGTACAGATATGTCTTCAAATTCTGGAAATGATATCAGCTCGATAAATACAGAATTGTCTTCAAATTCTGGAAATGATATCAGCTCGATAAATACAGAAATGTCTCCAAATTTTGAAATGATCAGCTCGATAAATACAGAAATGTCTTCAAATTTTGAAATGACCAGCTCAATAGATACAGGAATGTCTTCAAATTTTGAAAAAAATGTAGATGTAATGGAAAATTCTTATTCCGAAAGCACAAATTTCGATTTAAATTTAGAGGAAATATTAAACACGCCTTATGACCCAACAGAAAATATTGATATTGAGAGCTTAATTTCCGATTTATTAACTCCAACAGTTTGAAAAAAAAACAGTTTTATTTCTAATTTTTTTCAATTAGAATGACAAAAAAAAAAAAAAAATAGGAGCGGGTTTTCCGCTCCTAATTTTTTTATGACACTTTGAAAACCAATATAGGTTTTTTTTTAAAAAAAACATAGATATTTAACATAGGCATCACGAAAAGGCACCGTGGCAATCAAAAGTATTCAATTACATTATGGAGGGATCAAATGTATTTTATAAGTTTTAAATTTAAAACGCATAATTATTACATAATTTTGTCGAATTATTTCATTTTTTTTAATAATTGGGTCAATCAAAAGTATTCATTGTAATAAACATTTTACATAATTTGTAGAAACATTTGTAATTGATTCCACACAAAAGTATTCCATTACATAATGGGGGGAACGTGTTTTAATTGTAATTTACTATTTACAATTTTATGAGATTGATATATGAGAGTAATATTTTTAAAATTTTGTTATCGCGCACCTCACGTACAAAAAAAAAGAAAAATATTGTTACATTATCATTGATTTATAAGTTTCAATATCAGTCAAACTTTTAAATGGAGCTCTCAGAGAAATGGATGCATAAACTTGTGTGTTTTGTTTTCAAAATATCCATTATTCCAAGTCAAAAAATACATTTAGTATATCAATTATTCCAAGTAAAAACTAGTTTGTTGGGGGGCCCATCTTGGTTAGGTATATGAAAATAAAACATGTGAAAACTATTTATACAATGCATTGCAATTCCAAAACAAAATTTATATATTGTTATTATGCATAGTAATGCTCTATTAATGAATTGCTGATGCAACAAATTATATAAAACGCCAAACTAACTCAAGTAATACCAAACTGTGTAAATTGTGTATCAGCTTTGTTTTCAAAATATCAATTATAGAGATGCAAATGTTTCGAATTTTGTAACTACATGGATGAGATCCTAAAATGAATTATATAAAAAAAAATCTGTGTCATGGTTTACTGAAAAGTTCAATTTTTGGCATCAGTCAAACTTTTAAATGATCCTAATATTGTGGTTAAAAACAAATTGATACAGTCTGCACATATTTTACGGACAGTTCAAATGTAGTTTTATATCATACATTTTTTTTTGATTTGTAATTTTTGTTAAGGAAATTCATGTTTTTTCATGAAGAAAGAATAATTTATTTCATGAAGAAAATCAAGATATTGCTGATATCATTGGCCAAATATATTTATGTTAAGCTTTTTAGGTGCGTTCGTAATTATGTAAATACGTCGCTCCGACCCAACCGAATCGTTTGATATTTAAAAACTTATAATTATTACATAATCTTGTCGAGTCATTTCAAATTTTATGAAAATCGGATGTCAGGGACAATCAAAAGTATTCCGTTACATTACGGGGATCAAATGCATTTTAATGGCTCATTTTAAAATAATAGAATTGGTCTTTGAAGTATGCACAAAAATATACATTCTGTACAATCTGTGATGCAAAAAATATTTATTATTAAATTACAGGATCTTTTGTTATACGCATTGCTTGGCTTAAATTATTGTTACTTTTATTATTAAAAAAATTTTCAGAAAAAAATATATACAAATTTCATTAAAAGATTGACTCTGTGGCTAATTTTATTCCAGACCTTTTCCGCTGTTCCGTGAATTGAGTTACATAACTTCCTGACTGTGATTTCTAAAAACGGATTGCGCAAAACATCCCGTGACACGATTCCTTTTATTCTATAATGAACTTTGTTACGTAATATCCTTTCTCAATAACTTTGATATACGATTATTTTTATCTTAAATTTCCTGTTTTTATCTTTCAAATGACCTCGGTGATTCGTATAAAAAGGCGGTAATCGACGCCATTCGCACATTTTGGACGCTGATCGCTTTTTGTTGCTGGTGGATTTTTTTAAAAATGGCTACTTTAACTGAAAAAGATCTTGAAGATTTGCTTAATTTTATAGATGCGAATGTTTCGCATCTAATAGAAGATCCATATCAGAAAGTTTTAAATACGCCTCTCATAACTTATAATGATAGCTTTCCACGACCTCCGACTCCGATGGAAGAAGATATAACAGATTTTGCCTTGCCGCCGCTGCTAGAAACGAAGAAATCTGCAGAGAAGACAAGTGGATTTAAAATGCCCTCATCACCAGTCGTGACTAATAAGTTAAACTTTCCTGTAACAACTCTTGCCTCACAAGTGAAAACAACTCCAGCCAAGCCCGTGACAACACCCTCTCCTGCCAAGAAACAGCAAAATTTTATAGACTTTCTTCAATCTTCAAATACGAAAATGAGAGAACAGTTAAAATTATTTAAAATTCCGAAGAAAACTCCTAGTAACGAGAAGAACTTTCCTGTTGCGAAATCTCATTTAAAGAAAAAATCAAAAACTTCAAAGGGAAATCATTTGAAACTTGATGGGGAAAAGAAAAAAGCTATGGACAAAAAAATCAAAGTGAAGAAATTGGACGAAAAAAAGGATAAGGAAATGGATTCAGATTCAGTATTAATTCTGTCACCTGATCTTGAAGATTATGAATATATATTTCAACTAAAAGGTGACAAATTTTTGAAATTTAAAAAACAATACGAACTAAAATTCGCTAAACTTTAAATTTCACCTCATGTTTTTCTTTCAAGAAAAATTATTTAAAGGTGAAAGAGAAAAAATGGGTCAGAGGCGGTTGTCCAAACCGCCTCTGACCCATTTTTTTGCGAAACGTTACATACCAATATTGGTCAATTTTAAAACTTTAACTTGTCATTTTTTTCACCAGAAAAATTATTAATGGTGGCCCATTTTTGACGAAACGACCAATATTGGTTAATTTCAAAAATTTGTACTTTTCAAAATTTCCATAAACTGAATTTTCTTCCGACAATGTTTTTGATATTTATATACTCGTTTCTTTAATTGTGTTATATCAATCATTCATTGATTTCTCGTTTTTAACGATGGTCAAAGTTAAAAGTCAGTTAAATATAGATTTTGAAAAATACTGACTGTAACAAATCACCTACGTCACAAAATTTAACTGAAAATTCTAAACTTCTTCCACCAAATTTTGTGGTCAATAGCGGACCGTGCGAATCAAAATTCAAACTACCAGCCACAGTTATTCGAAAAAATTTTGACAAGAAAAGCTGAGAAATCTGATAGTAGCGTCAACCAACCAATCTCTCTACCATCTTCAACCACATCATCAACCACATCTGAACCATCCAGATTAATAATTAGAAGCAAAAAGTAACTGTCCAGCTAATGAAAAAATGTTGCTTGTTCGCTTGCTTTGAACATTTAGAATACGATATAATAATTGTATATTTTTCTGCTGTTTTAAACACTTTCCAACACATAGTTGAAAAAGCTTTATGAATTGTGTTTTTCTATCCATGCTCTAACTAGTGTAAATATATTCGGATTCTTCAACCACATCATCAACCACATCTGAACCATCCAGATTAATAATTAGAAGCAAAAAGTAACTGTCCAGCTAATGAAAAAATGTTGCTTGTTCGCTTGCTTTGAACATTTAGAATACGATATAATAATTGTATATTTTTCTGCTGTTTTAAACACTTTCCAACATAGTTGAAAAAGCTTTATGAATTGTGTTTTTCTATCCATGCTCTAACTAGTGCAAATATATTCGGATGCATTTGATGTATGTTAATGCAATTTACTACTTTGTATTCGGCATTGAAAATGAAGTTTGTAGTTTTATAGTTTATTTACAAGAACATTCAAAAGAATTGACATTTATGGTCAATAGGGAAAAACTGTTTGCAATGTATTTCAATGACCAATTTCAAATATAATGAAACTGATAAGAATGACAAAGATCAAACATTTTACAGAGATTAGAGTAAGTTATAGTTCGTCAGAGGTACATAAAAGAAATCCATAATTTTATTGTCTAATATGGGGGAAAAATTCGTTTGTTGTGTATTTTAATGATGTTACACTATTTCAAACATATTAAAATTGGTCACTGAAATGCACTAGAAGAGATTTGCTAGAGCTTAGCATTCATCATTTATTTACGGGTAATGATTCACTTGCCGTACTATCCAAGAATAATAGTTGCAGGAAGTATGTTTTCGGTTTTGGGAAAAAAACCAAAGGGTTTAAGGTGCTCGAATAATTTTACTGCCGACTGTTTAAAAAGCACTTTGTTACCGTAATCTTAGATCAGGTGTCGATTTTGCAGTACCTGGTAACTAAACAATGTTTATTGTATGGTGAATAATATTACAGCGTAAGAAGCATCTTTTTTTCTCCAGTTTGACTGGAAACAAGCCATTTTGTCTTGTCCCCCCTTTTTTATGGTTCACAAAATTTTAATCACCAGAACATGGTTGGCGACAAAGGAGGGAGGAAAAGAATGCCATAGATCAAGATTCATAAAATACTACTGATGAAATAAATAACGAAAACTTTTAATCGCGAAAAGTAGATCCCAGTCACAGGGAAAATCACAATTTCGAGTTTATGAATATTTAAAATTATTTTTTTTAAAAGTTCAAACCCTACAAAATCTATTTTTAGAGTTGATGATGTTATCTGAAGAAAACTTGGATATTTTTTTAATACTTAATGAGCTCTCATTTTGGTTAAAAAAAAAAAAAAAAAAAAAAAAAAATTTTTTTTTTTTTTTTTTTTCAATATTGGTCAAGTTAAATTTTTATAATAACATGATTGCGTTTCTGCTAGTACGTTTTAAATGTTCAAACAATGTAAAAAAAAAAAAAAAAAAAAAAAAAAAAAAAAAAAAAAAAATTTTTTTTTTTTTTTTTTTTTTTTTTTTTTTACATTGCTTTGCTTGCCATAACCATTGTAAGTAACAGGATTGGAAGAGCGTAAAAAATATAGCCTGCTGGATTTTCAACATCTTTGGGAGATAATGGTTCGCATTTTACTCTGTCAATCGACGGTACCCATAATCCATTTGCTCCGCAAAATAGAGATTCGTTTCCTTTCATTTTATAACCGTCTTTACATTCGTATTTCACTTCGCCGTTAAATGAAAAATTCGAACCTGTTCTTGTTGCGTGAGCTACGTGCCCCGGATCACCGCAAGTAACTGGAGTACATTCAGTATCGATTTTCCATACGGCAGATTCACCATCTAATACACATTCAAACTTGGGAGTCTTTGTTCCAATTATAAAAGAGCCATCGCGGAATTTGTAGCCTAAATCGCAATAATAGGGTATTGTCGTGCCTATTGGGAACGGTGGATTTTCACGAGGGTCTTTTAATAACGATAAATTTTTTCCCGTGGGATAATCTCCGCATTGAACCGACATTGTGTATTCTTTACTTTTAATCCAGAACCAAGCCGAAAACAATAAATTACTCACATTACTAAATTTAAAAAAAAATAAAAATAACCCTAATTTATTTAAAATAATTGGCATTGAATGAAAATGAACAGGGGATAAGGAAAAAATTTTATAGAAACTTTTTTTAAAGAAAATAAAATATTTTCTGATGCCTTATTGAACTTTCTGTGATAGATATTTTTAAACGCCTTGAAAAAACGTAAAAATTTATTTCTAAAAATAGAAATGATGACGTAATCTCATTTGCCCGAATTCTTGAATACTTAATGAGTTTCAAATTCTTACTTCCGGTTCGGTGGGCGACAAAAAAAAAAAAAAAAAAAAAAAATACAGGTCAATGACCTCATATTGAAAATGTCATTTTTTTTCCATTTTTTGGTCGAGCAAATTTTGAAACCGTTTTCTAGAAATACAATTTTCTCTTTTGACCTTGGTTTGACCTTGGATCTAGGTACATGTAAAAAATACAGGTCAATGACCTCATATGGAAAATGTCATTTTTTTCCATTTTTTGGTCGAGCAAATTTTGAAACCATTTTCTAGAAATACAATTTTCTCTTTTGACCTTGGTTTGACCTTGGATCTATGTACATGTAAAATATTACAGGTCAATGACCTCATATTGAAAATGTCAATTTTTTTCCATTTTTTGGTCGAGCAAATTTTGAAACCATTTTCTAGAAATACAATTTTCTCTTTTGACCTTGGTTTGACCTTGGATCTATGTACATGTAAAATATTACAGGTCAATGACCTCATATTGAAAATGTCAATTTTTTTCCATTTTTTGGTCGAGCAAATTTTGAAACTGTTTTCTAGAAATACAATTTTCCCTTTTGACCTAGGTTTGACCTTGGACCTAGGTCAAATTTTGACCTTAACTCTATGTACATGGTAATGTGAAGTTTTCACCTTTAGTTTACTTTCGATTAAATTTAACTAAAAAGTTTTTTTTACATGTTAATTTTAATAAATTATTTGATTTTTTGTTCATTTTCAGCATGAATATTGCAAATTGATAAATTATTTTTTATGTATAAAAAGTCTGTTAACAATATATATTAAAAAAAAAAAAAAAAAAAATGTTTTTTTTTTTTTTTTTTTTTTTTTTTTTTTTTTTTTTTTTTTTGGAAACTCAAACTCTACTTCTTTTTACTCTGCCGAGTTCCTGCTCCAATTCCTCATTTTTCCTTTTCAGATTTTCATTTTCCTTTTTCAGCGTTTCATTTTCCTTTTTCAATGTTTCGTTTTCCTTTTCAAGTTTTTCAATTTTAATTTCCGCTTGAGCAAGCTCGTTTTTGAGTCTCGCGATTTCCCCTTCGTGCAGCTGATGAATTTTGTCATTCAGCAGGTGGATTTTATCATTCAATTCGGAAATTTTATCGTTCAACTTTGCACATTTATCGTTGGACTCGTCCAATTTAACAGATAGGCTTTTGACCTCCTCTGCGTGCCTCTGTTTCCATCGAGCCGCTTCTTCTTTCAGTTGCGCGTTTTCGAATTCGAGTTGCCTGTTTCGATCGACTATGGGCTTGAATTCGTTGATCAGGGACTGTTGATAAGGCCGGGGGGTCCAGTGATCTTCCCCCACTACGTAGTAAAAAAGATTACCCATCTGGGCTTGCTTTTCGAGCCAGGCTTCCCGAGTGAGATTTTTCAGAATCAGGTTACGTTCGAAAAAAAGCTTGCGACCCTTCGTGAGATGCAGAAAAATGTCCGTCGGACCTGGGCAGGGTTGAAATTCCTTTGCGATCGGAAGGACCGTGCCGAGCGTGATTCCGGGAATGTGTTTGATTTTGAAGCGCCATTTTCTTTCGTAAAAATCCATGTCTGCTTGTACCATTTTGTCTCGCTTCAAGTCTTTAAAGGTCAAATTGAGGAGATTTATGAGACCGCCTTCCCATTGCAAAACGAGTGGTAGCCGGTAGTCTTTGGGAAGGCTTTCGAAACAGTAAAAATGGTTCAGTTTTTCGGCACCCTTTTTGTTTTCGCCAGAGAAATTGCAGCGGGATTCGCGCTTGCACAGATAGCCGATGGTGTGGACGAGTTGCAATGGCGAATTAATGGGTTTGCAGTATAAACACCTGAAATTTCTACGGGGCCGTTCTCCTACCTCGATTTTCGCCCAAACATCTCTCAAAAAGTGGCCAGGGGGCGATGAAACCACGATCATGTGCCTGTGTTGCCTGAATCGGGCTTCTGATGGCTCGCCGCCATCGCACCAGCAGGAAAATGTTAAGGTGCGAGTCCGACCTTCGTCTCTGTCCATGGCTTCTAGAAAACCTGTAAAGGCAGGAATTCGCACCATGGCGTGAAACCATTCGACTTCGTTCCCGAGTTCCAAATATTTTCGGACGCAAGAAACGGCCCTGTTTAAAGAATCATCTTCGAAGGTTAAGATGTTAGGGTCCAGAGACATGGGCCAGATGAGATCGTAAGCACGCGGTGGAGGGTCGAACGCGTGGTCGAATAGATATTTGGACTGAGCCATGGGTTTCAAGTCGAAAGGAACGGGTTCCGGTTTGATCACTTTCGTGGGATTTTCTGGAGGTAAAGTGTTCAGTTTTAAAAATTTTCTCCAACATTGTAGCAAATGATCGACCTGCTGGCGTTTCTGTTTGCTCGACCAAGAGGTTTCCCCGAGGCACCAAACGCAACAACGTCTGGAATTTAAATTGTGTAATGTGGAGCAATGTTTTTCGAATTGGATGGATACAAGAGAAACGTTACACAGAGGACACTGGAAGGAGGTGGGGTTTCGCTTAAGAAAATTCCAATAAAGTCTTAAATTCTCACATCCATCTTTCGAAGATTTGTTTTGACAAGGCGACATGATGCGGTGGGAGACAAAAAAAAGATCCAACAAAAGGATAATTTGGGGGTGCGACTGAAAGCATTTATAAGCTCTAACACATTTAAAAAAAAAAAAAAAAAAAAAAAAAAAAAAAAAAATTTTTTTTTTTTTTTTTTTTTTTTTTAATGATATAGAAACACGAAAACAAACATTTTAGCCGTTCATAAATGAATAAAAATTTAAATTCTAGGTTTTTTCGCACTATCGAGTTCCTGCTTCAATTCTTCATTTTCCCTTTTGAGCGTTTCATTTTCCTTTTTCAACCCCGTGTTTTCGAATTCGAGTTGCCTGTTTCGATCGACTATGGGTTTAAATTCGTTGATGAGGGACTGGAGATAAGGCCGGGGGGTCCAGTGGTCATCCGCCACTACGTAGTAAAAAAGATTACCCATCTGGGCTTGCTTTTCGAGCCAGGCTTCCCGAGTAAGATTTTTTAAATCTGGGTTGCGTTCGAAAAAAAGTTTGCGACCTTTCGTGAGATGGAGAAAAAAATCCGTGGGACTTTGGCAAGGTTGAAATTCTTTCGTGACCGGAAGAACGGTATTTAGCGTGATTCCAGGGATATTTTTTATTTTGAAGCGCCATTTGCTTTCGTTGAAATCCATATCGGCTTGTACCATTTTGTCGCGTTTCAGATGTTTAAAGGTCAAATTGAGGAGACTTAGGAGACCTCCTTCCCATTGCAAGACGAGTGGTAGTCGGTAGTCTTTTGGAAGGCTTTCGAAACAGTAAAAATGGTTTTGTTTTTCGGGTGAATTATCTTTGTATTCCGAAGAGAAATTGCAGCGGGATTCGCGCTTGCACAGATAGCCAATGGTGTGGACGAGTTGCATGGGCGAATCGATGGCTTTGCAGTACAGACACCTGAAATTTCTACGGGGCCGTTCTCCTACCTCGATTTTTGCCCAAACATCTCTCAAAAAATGGCCAGGGGGCGACGAAACTATAATCATGTGTCTGTGTTGCCTGAATCGAGCTTCTGGTGGCTCGCCGCCATCGCACCAGCAGGAAAATGTCAAGGTGCGAGTCCGACCTTCGTCTCTATCCATGGCTTCCAGAAAACCTGGAAATGCTGGAATTCGCACCATGGCGTGAAACCATTCTACGGAATTTCCCAGTTCCAGATATTTTCGGACACATGATACGGCATTGTTTAAAGAATCATTTTCGTAGGTTAAAAGATTCGGGTCCAGAGGCATGGGCCAGATGAGATCGCAAGCTCGTGGTGGAGGATCGAACGCGTGGTCGAATAAACATTTGTTTGGGGTCATGGGTTTCATGTCGAAAGGAACGGGTTCCGGTTTCGCCTCGAAAGTGGGATTTTCTGGCGGTAAATCAATGGGTAAAGTGTTTAGTTTTAAAAATTTTCTCCAACATTGCAGCAAATGATCGACGTTCTCGCGTTTCTGTTTGCTCGACCAGGAGGTTTTTCCCAGGCACCAAACGCAACAACGTCTGGAATTTAAATTGTGTGATGTGGAGCAATGATTTTCGAATTGGATGGATATGATGATATCATTACACAGAGGACAATGGAAAGGAGCGGGGTTTCGGTTAAGAAAATTCCAATAACGTCTTAAATCCCTGCATCCGTCTTTCGAAGATTTGTTTTGATAAAGCGGCATGATGCGGTGGGAAACAAAAAAGATCCGAGAGAAAAAATAATTTGGGGTTGCGACTAAAAGCATTTATAAACTCTCATTAAAAAAAAAAAAAAAAAAAAAAAAAAATTTTTTTTTTTTTTTTTTTTTTTTCAACATTTGAAATCTTTAAAATTATAGAGGCTCAAAACATTTGAGAAAGAAAATGATACAATTGATGGATTTACATATAGATATTTTACTCAAGATTTTTAGGGATTTTGTTCCTTTAAAGGAGAAATTGCGACTCTTGTCGACCATGCCCGAATTTCGTGACATCTTGACGTACCGCGGAGCCTACCTGTGTTCTTCCACTCCTTTTTCACCCGTGTACTTGCAATATTTGAGTGGTATTCGGTTTGGATGGTATTTTGCACGTTTAAACTGGAACCATTGGTGTTACGTACAAATTGACGAGAAAACACTAAATGTAGTAATTTATCATTTTTTCCTGGATGGTTTCAAACCCGTTGTTCACGATCAACAATTTTTTCGCGGTTCTATAAGCCGCATGTTTCGAAACCTCGGGATCATTTTGTCTGGATTCGAGTATTCGGAACCACCGAGAATCTACATTTACCGTTCCACGGGCCACGGACTCATCATCATCGACTCTGCTAAAGATGGTTGGATGTGGTTCCACGATGGAAGCAAATTTAAAATAAAAATTGGCCACAGACAAAAAATCCCAATGCGTTGGCGCTTGGCTTATCATTTCGAGATAATTTGGACAATCCACCGCACCCTAATTGTAAATTGTCTATTCCCTTCCCAAACTCGCTGTGGTTGTACGTCCCCCGTTCAAGAGCTGTCACCGATCACTTTTCAAGCTTCTACAGATTTTAAAATGTTAAATTGGAGCGATGGTGGTGATTCCGTTTCTCTGGCAGCATGGCAACGATTTCAATTGGCGGAGGATGAAGAACATGTGGAATCTGATATGATTTACTATATGGATGAAAAGGAACCGTACTTTTTACCTTAAAAAAAAAAAAAAAAAAAAAAAAAAAAAAAAAAATTTCTAAATAAATGTTATAGATGACCACTGTGCTCGAATAATTTTTCGACCGACTGTAAAAAAAGCGGCTTTGGTAGGGTAAAGTCAAATCTCCCTTGTCATTTTGCGGTACCTGATAATACGATTCAATGTTAAATAAAATGCATTGTCCAATGAAATAGTTGGAGATTGTTTGGCACCTGGTAGTACTAGTGAAAAAACACGTGACTCGTTTTTAAATAAAGTAGTTTCAATATGAATAATCAAAGATATAATCCACATTTACCTTCACATTTAAGAAATTCTAAACCTCCTCAAATAACTGCTGAATATAAAGAAAATTATCGGTTTACAGTTCTTCCACGAGATGGTTATATTTTAAATAGCGCTGATGCTCGATGGGGAAGGAAAGAAGGAAGGACTTTATTTGCGGAATTGAATGATTCTTGGAAAAGAAAAAAATAAATAAAAGTATAACTCGTGTAAAAAATATTTCTGAATATTATATAAATTCAAAAAAAAAAAAAAAAAAAAAAATTTTTTTTTTTTTTTTTTTTTTTGTAACTATTTATGCGCATTTTAAATCTCGTTGCATTTTGCTTTTCTTCATTAAATCACTTGCAATTTGTTTTTTGCGTTTGATTTGTACTTTTAGTAAGATTCCAGTAACCATGTCTGATGCTGCTCATTCTGATTTTTCAGAAAAATCTGACATTTCAGAAGAAAACGAGTTCTTACTTGAATTGCCTAACAATAATTGTCTTCCGGAGACTCAAAAGTCTTTATTATTTTTTTCTGACTCAGATTTGAATTTAGTAGCTCACTATGTACGTACATATTTAGAAAAAAAATTAGAATGGACTCACGTCATGCTGCCCGAAGAAAACTACGATCCTTACCATATACATATTTTTGGTAAAGATAAAAGAAATTATTATCATTATTTTCTGGTATCTCCACCAAGATATTTAGATTTTTACTTTTGGAAACATCAAAATGTAGCTGTAAGCTTTATATTTGATGTCTATGATTTGGTTCGACATATCATCAAAATGAGCAAATTTCCTGTTTCCAATTTTTCGTTACCACCTCATAGCCAGTGGATTTTGGCGAGTCTTTGGAAAGGAGGATTACAAAAGTTGTTTAAAGATGATGATGTCGAGAACGAAAAAATACCCCCATCTCCCTTTTGCTTTCCGGTGGAAAAGAATTTTAAACCGACTAAAAATGGTCCGACCAAATACTTTTTGTATTTGAGAGATGGATCTCCGTTATACTTTGAAAAAGATAATAGTTTATTGAGTTTAAATGATGATGAATGGACTAACCTTGAACTGAAATTGGGAAATAGACTCATTTGAAACATTTAAAAAAAAAAAAAAAAAAAAAAAATTTTTTTTTTTTTTTTTTTTTTTTTTTTTTTTTTTTTTTTACTTAAAAATGTTTATAAGAATACCTTTCTAAAAGTTTTTCATTTAGTTATACTTTTATACTTGAATCGGATTGAAAGTTATTGAATAATTGTATAAATAAGATTCTTCTAGAATTGGAATAATAATGAATATTATAAATGACATGTTTGAAAAAAATCAAGCTATCACACAAGTATTAATCGCAATGATAGAAGAGAATCAAAAATTAACCAACAAAATACGTAAAATGGCCCGATTAGCTGAAAAAGGTAATATGACAGATTTGGAAGATGAACCCGATATGAAAGATGTTGGTACTCAATATTATGATAAAAAATTTGAAGTTATAAAAACAAATTTTTATTTTAAATTAGAGTACTTAGTTTCACACGATACAGAATTAGATATTTTGAAAGAAATTTTGAAAATTCATCCAGATGATAAAATTGAATTAGCAGACGTACTTATAAAGGCTGTTGGAGATACTTTTGCAAAAGGAATGGAGTTATCAGGTAAAATAGGAGATGAAAAATCACCAGATGACTGCGAAGAAACAATAGAAAACTAGAAAAATGTGTATATATTCGTAATTGTTATTTTCTTACAAAACTAATTAAGCAATCCAAAAAAAAAAAAAAAAAAAAAAAAAAAAAAAAAAAAAAAAAAAAAAAAAAAAAATTTTTTTTTTTTTTTTTTTTTTTTTTAAGCAATAGAAAAGATTTCGAAAAACACGTACAGTCAAAAAATATTTCTCATTTTGTTTAACAATTTAATTTTCATTTTTACTATTATTATAAAGGATTTATCAATGTAATATAGTGTGTTTAATATGGGTATAAAAAATTTCTGCAAGTTGCTTGAACCACTCACGCAACCATCTTTTTATCCAGACAATTTCGACTCTGTACTTATAGATGCTCAAGGTTTACTGTATGTGGCTATTGATCATTGTTTGGAAACTGAAGAAGAAAACATTTTTCATGAAATTTCCAAGTCGGTGTGGAATCAACTGACAGAGTTGTTTGCTCAATTTTTATCTTATACATTCGATCCCATCACGTTTGTTATATCGTTTGATGGGGAAGGAGTCCCGATGAAATGGGCCACGCAAAGAAAACGCCGTAATAATTCTAAAGATTCCATTCCCAAAAAAACCTTTTACAGATACATTTTATTTGGCGAAAACAAACTGACCCATCGAGTACAAAATTATATAATTTATAAACTGAATGAAATTGAATATCCGATGTCGGTTATTTTGTGCGGATGCAATATTCCGGGGGAAGGCGAGCATAAAATATTTCAAATGGCAGAAAAACCAGAATGCAAATACCAAACTCCAATCGTAGTAAGCGTGGATCAAGACGTATTCATATTGTCTTTTATGCGTTTGAACAGGTACCAAACGATACAAATTTATCGTTATAATAAATTTTATAATATAACTCAATTTGTTTCGAATCAATTACCTTACCCGCTCTCGCGATTGATTGCCGTTTCCTTTTTGTTCGGAAATGATTTCATCCCCGCGCTGATAGGCATTACGGAAACCAACCCAACGAAAATTAACGATTATTTATCCTCTATCGACGAAGACGACGATCCCCCGACAATTATTTCGCAATTTATTGAAAAATGGAAAAACACATTCAATTGTCAGTCGTGGAATTTGTTGACACAAAATTAGTCATTTGTTTTTGGATGACTTATCTATGGATTTCAGATTATTACACTGAACGTAGTTTTCCCCAACAATTTTTAGAAAACCAGATCTACGACGCGTTTGACAGGAATCAGCTACTGACTGGGTTGATGAACAAAAAATTTTCGAAAGAAATGTTTCGAGAGGCCACAGCAAATTACAAAGGTTTGGAAATGCAACCCATACCTGATGCAGCTCCACACGTTTTCATTGACTCACTCGTAAATCGTTTAAAGTCTTATTGGATAAAGTCAGGAAACCAACTCTATTATAGAATGAATATAAATAATTCAAAACATAAAGTAGTAAAATCGCGAAAATTCCAAATCCGAAATGGCGGAAAGATTCAAAAAAAGAAAAAAAGCGAAAAGAGCCAAAAATGGCGTCAGCGGCTCGCTCGTATTGCAGTCGACGGTCCAGTCGAACAAGTTGGTGAACTGGATCAGGTGCTAAAATTAAATTCAATTCGTTGTCGAAAACAATAATGGCTTCGTTCCAGTCGATTCTTTGAAATTCCGAACAATCTGCTGTTTCGGCATGAGGGTATTTTTTGTAAACGTCCAATTCCATCACATGTTTTAGGAGCTGAGCAGTGAAAATGACGTTTTCGGGATACGTCAGAGTAATTCGGGATTGGAGAAATTTGTCATTGTACGGTATCCAAGGCGACTGAAATAAAATTTCTCGGAGAGACATTCAGACTTGGTTGAAACAAAGGAAATGGACGATGCCAATAGCGATGATGTCCAACTACAATTTGCCAATAAAGCAACAGTATTGACAGAATATTTTGGCAAAGATGACGAGGGAAAACACTATGACATTTTTGATAAAACAACTTTAATTCCTGAAGGTTCAGATCAAAATATTAGCCAATATTACCAGTTTAAAATAAAAACTTTTGTTAATGAAAATGGATATTTACCACAGTTACCCGATATTAATTCTCTCGCCCAAGAATTAATTCAACGCAAACTCGAATTTGTTAGAAAAAATATTTATATAGATAATAAAATGTTTCTGAACCCGTTTAAACCAACTGAAACATTAACTTATGCAAATAATCCAGAGAGAGAAATTCCTGAATTTATTATAAATATAGTAGATGAGATGATAAAAGATCTAGCAAATAAAGGGATAATAGACGTTAGTCCAGTACCAATTCAATTTCCCCCAAATTTCGTTTTCCCTGGTCCCCTTCAATCAGAGAAGATAACTAGTTCATCCTTAAATAATTTAGATAATAAAACAGAAGATCCACAAAACTTTTCCGATTTACCTCCACAAATCGACAGTAACAAATTTCTTCCTTCTTTTCTAAAAGCAGGAGATGCTACCAATCCCAATACACGTTTAGCTTATTATTATTTGAAAATGAGAGATTATTCGCGTACTTTGAGGAGATTAATGGGTCTTGTAAGATTTTATCAAGGAAATGAAAAAGAACATACGTTTGTAAACATGAAAGCAGAGACAACAGAACTAAATCATATTTATTCTACAATGCATGGAAAAAATGGAGATGAAAAAGATCGTTTAAAAAGATGCATGAATATTGAAGAGATACAAACATACAAAAGAATTAAGAAAAGTAATGTGTAAAAAAAAAAAAAAAAAAAAAAAAAAAAAAAAATTTTTTTTTTTTTTTTTTTTTTTTTACAATATTGGTCAAGTTTTGGTCAAGTTAAATTTTTATAATAACGTTTCTGCTAGTAAGTTTTAAATGTTCAAACAAAATTGTAAAAAAAAAAAAAAAAAAAAAAAAAAAAAAAAAAAATTTTTTTTTTTTTTTTTTTTTTTTTTATAAAGCTTTATACGCCTTTTCTTTAAAAAATTAATTTCAAATTTTTAAGATATTGCGCAAAAATTTTCCCCAGATTCTGCTTGAGATTTTGCAACACGAGCTTCGTTTATAAACTGAACTATTCTCTCATTCATATAAAATTTAACATGATTATCCGTTAAATTAACAGGTTCTTTGGTATCCTCAGACGCGATTAAATTATAACAAATATTATGTTTGGATAAAGTCATCGCCAACCGTACTGTGCTAACATCCACTTCAAATGTGTTTGGTTCGGCTTCCGTAAATACTTTTAACCATTCTTTAACGAGATAGGGTAATTGAATATTTTTTGGAAACGGATGCATGTTTCCGGCCCTTGTCAAACACCAAGTTTCCAGATGGATTCCTTTTAAATAAACTCGTCTTAATGAGAAATCTTCATTGTATTTGAAACTATCGAGGATTTGAATTTTTGAGTCCATTTCAATGTCCTCGGCGGATGCCACAGACAAAAGGTATTCGGTGTTTAACGCAAAACTGTTTGTTGGTCGGCCTTCCAGCAGCGGTTCACTCAAACAAAAAAATGCGTCTCGATAAACCAATCCGATAACAACCGAGTCCAAAACCACTTTTTTCACGTTGATATCAGTTAATAACGTGTAAAAGACAAACGAGATGGGTGTCCAAATGGTAGCCGGAACATGATTGTATTCCACGTATCGATCGTACGGATTCAAAACACAAACAACGCGATTAGGATAATTTCCGTTCACGCTCAACGCAACAAATTGTTTATCCTCGTTTTGAGTTTTGGATTGCCTGGAACCTTCGAAAGTCAGTTCAAAGGGCCATTCGATAACTAAACCTAAAAAGTTAAAATCTAAATTGCTCGCATCACTGACTTGGCGCGAAATATTTTTGTAATAGGAAATTAACAGGTCTTGAATAAACAATTCTGGTTTTCTTAAACTCAGGTCACGATGAATTAATCCCATGGAAATAACACTCGAATCCGAAAAACTAAATTCTGGAACGGGTTTGAAATCTATAAATTTTGGAACAGTAATCGTGTTCCTCGTTAGAAAAGGTATGGTTAAAACTTCCCGACGAGATTGCCATTCCGAAGCCACCTTTACCACGTTGTCGATCGACTCGTCAGATAAAAAACAGATTCGATAAAATGGCGTAGCTTCGCACTTGTCAAAATAATAGCCTCCTGGATATGGTAAATCATGATTGTCCAAATACATTATTGTATTTTTATAAAAATAAACGTTTTCAAATGACGGTCGTATTGTCCCCTGTAAATATTGGCTTATTATCTGAGGATTTGTCACAAAGTATGGAGTCGCGTATAGACGGAGCACGCTATCAGGTTTTACATCTACGCCGATGGGATAAATCATGCGTTCTTTTCCAAGACAAATTGTCCACAAGTATTGGCTGTTTGAAATGACAGATGCTGTGACATCAGATTTAAAGAAAGATTTCAAAGCCTGCAACAGCGGTTTGTCTGAATCGATAGTTATTTTTTCAGAGGGATACATTCGAGAAATTGTCCAAGTTTCGTAGGGCGAATTTCCCAAATCGAATACGATGATGTCATTTCGGACTACTGAAATGGAACATTTGTGAAATTTACCGTAAAGCGATCCATAGGTATTAAAATTCATAATCTTATCCTTGTTTAAAAATATTTTTTAATCATTTTAATATGTGAGGAAATGAAATAATGACGTTACCTCATTTACATATTATAAACTCGTTTTTTTAAATATTAAATGTGTTGTTATATAAAAAAAAAAAAAAAAAAAAAAAAAAAAAAAAAAAAAAATTTTTTTTTTTTTTTTTTTTTTTTTTTTATCAACAACATGGTTAATTGTAAATTAATATGGTTTATAATACAACATTATAAAAAATAAACAACATGTCCAAATATGGATCCATTCCAAAAATAGCAACGTGCAACAAATCATTATGAAAATTATGCATTTGAATAATGTTTTGTTCCAATCTTCCTTTTCATTCCAAACAAACTGGATTAATGGGTTTTGTTTTGGTTTTTGCTGTTTATGATATTCATTTTCCGGTATGGTTTCCAACGCTTTTAGATACTCTTCCACTTTAGATGCCATAAAGGCCAGCTGATTTTCAATGTCTTCGTTGTCTGCCAATATTTCATGTTCCCAAATGTACACAGGTGTCAACTCGGAGCGAATAGGTCCGTCCTGAAAATAGGTGTAATCCAATTCATTGTCGATTGCTTCCAATTTTTCTTTGTCGATGACTTTTAAATAATCGAACGGATCTATAGCATCCAAAATACCAACAACCAAATCATATATTGCGTACACGGCTGTAACGACTCCCGCAGCGGATCCTAGTGCTTTCAAAGATAACGTACCGATTTGCTTCATGCTTACAACAACTGAATTTTTGAGGACGAGTTTAGTTGCTAGTTTGTCAATGCTTCTGGCTAAGAGTTTTGGCGCTCTGCGTTTCAAAAAATTTTCAATTGTATATTTTGAATAGTCTATTCCTAAATCCTTGACCAACTCTGAAGCAAAATTACCAAGATTTTCGATCGCGGAATCCTCAATCGAAACAGAACGCCTTTTCCGCTTTCGGGTAGTTTGATAATTCATGTAATTAGGTATAGGAGGCGGTTGATCTTGCAAGGGTTGCACGTTACCTGTTTTGGCGGCTCGAATGACAGTTTTTCCGAATAAAAATTCGCCAAACTTTTGTCCGCCTG
Source organism: Maratus speculifer (assembly GCA_964019185.1). Lineage (NCBI taxonomy): Eukaryota > Metazoa > Arthropoda > Arachnida > Araneae > Salticidae > Maratus > Maratus speculifer. Next base: position 254,433,866 of record OZ025298.1, read on the forward strand.
ACACCACGCAATCCCCATCCACGAAATCCAAACCGTATGCGTCACAGTATCTTTTATTAATTTTCAACTCGCCATCAACAATATCCAATCCTCCATGAAAAACGTGTCTCGAAGCTCTCTGGAAAAGTTTTTCGGGCATGGAAGCCAAAACTTTTTTCAAAGGGTTCGCGATTACGCAACGGCCATCGGGCAACCATTCCGTGTTGATTGAATGTTCCTTGCAAGATTTTTGACAAGCCAACTCGTAATTATCTCCTATTCTGACCCATTGTAAAGGGTCGTTTTTCTCACATGCTTCCCAGTTTTTCTTAAACGGAAAACAACCTAATCTCTTACAGCTGATTTCATCAAATTGAGTTTTCACCACCACGATGCATTTGTCAGCGATGGATGGGGGAATGAAATAATCTTTATCAGTGGCCGGTCGTGTTTCTAATACGGCATTTTCGAAATAATGGGGAAATTTTCTTTTGTATTCCTCCATCAAGTAACATTTGGTGGCTTCGGTGGCGTATCGAAGTGCATGTACATTTATCGGATTATTCATGGGCTTGGTTTTGTGGAGAGCGGACAATTTTATTAATAAATAAACTCGGGTAAAACAATTACAGTCCAAAAATTATTGTCGAGTGTCGAAAAAAAAAAAAAAAAAAAAAAAAAAAAATTTTTTTTTTTTTTTTTGACATCTCCGAACTAGCCACGCTACATATGTTTCTTTTAGCATCCGGTAAAGCATGAATTTTTTTTCACACAAGTTCCAGTTTTTCCTTAAACGGCTCGAGTCCCTCTTCGAACGCTGGGTTTAAAAATTCTCTTGGCACGTTCTCGGGCATGATGAACGAGGCGTAAACCATGATCAAAATTGTAAAGTTTACAACGTATAGTTATAAATGTTCCTTGAAAATTCCAAGAATCGATGAAAACTTTGACGGCAATGTGACCACGGTGAAACAATCGAAAGTAAGAAACGATATAAAAAGCCAACAATCGCGAATTGAAAGCTAAAGCGGGATTTCTAACTTGAATTTGAAAATGAAAAAATGCCATTTTACTTTTTGATACGGAATTATCTATATAATAATATTTAAAAGTTTTCAAAAAAAAAAAAAAAAAAAATATTTTTTTTTTTTTTTTTTTTTTTTTTTTTTCACTAAACCAGAAATGAGAATTTAATATTAAAAATTTGACAGATAAAGATTTTTTATAAATTTCTATTTTACAATTTTAATGTTTCCACTAAAATGACAAATATTACATTAATCATTTTTGCTTAAAATTAAGAAGATGAAACATTCTACTTATAAAAAATTATATCAAGCTCATTTAGGGGTTATAGACGAAAAAAGTTTATTGGAGTCTCGAAACCAAGAGTCGGATCCATTTTATCAAAATCTTATCGATCTGATCGTTACAAACAATGCTCCTGTGGTTCAATGGGATGTAAAACCATTTACCTCAGAGTTTCTATCAGGGTCTCCGCGTCAAAAGTTAGATGAAACTTTTTTCGCTTTCATTTTGCGCGTGGTTGCCATCATCAAAGAAGAAAGTTATGTTCGCACATATCAAAAACCTGAATCCCATAATATAGTGATGGCCTGGATTTCAATTTTGCGTAGCATTATGTATGCCAGTTTGGCTTTGCTCTATAACGTCCATTGGACTCCTGAAACGATTTTCACCCATCTTGAACCCGCAATCACAAAAATGATCAGCAAAGGTGAGAGTTCGGCTCTTCGTCAACTCATGACTGATTTAGGTATAACTCTAGCCCAAAAAGAACTTTACCTCGCTGAACGGTCGTTTGAGAAATTAAATTTTTTACAAGTTTTACAGTTTGGTTCCTTTTACTGGCGTTTTTTACACTGGATGGCTGAAGCTGTTGACTTGAGAGGTGAAGAAATGGCACCGTATAAAAAACAATGGAGGGAATTATTAAAAGGACCACTTTATCGAACGGTTCGGTGTCAGATTTGTATGGTTCATTTTTCAAACATGTTAAAAGAATTCGAAACGCAACTCATGGACGGTAAATTATCCCAGTTGTTTTTTACATTGCACAATCGAACTCACGCCATGAGGCGGGAAACCAACAAGTTTTTACAAGAGCCCGATTACACAGAAGATCAATACAAATTAGATTCTGAATTTATGCGCCAAGCTTTATCGACATAATACGAAGACTTTCTAGTTTTAGATTTTCGAATCGTGTTGATCCGCATTTTCGAAAACATGGATGGAGTCACGGCTACGCGATTTTCGAATGCCAAGGCGCAAACATCTCCGACAAATATGGGACACGAATTCCACCAAACTAAAGACACATCGTTTCCCAAACTTTCAGAGATGCAATCATTTTCATATCCTCGAATGACAGCATCGTTCAATATACCTCCATATGACCCGAGATAAATTTGCGGGTTGACCAAAACGAAATTTGGAGCAGGATTTTTTTGCGTAGGACTGAGGGTAAAAGTAGTCACGTCTGATTTTTGAAAACGATCAATTAATTCTTTTACAGATTGGTAAGGGATATAAATGTATGACATGGTTTATGATGTTGATTTATTATTTGTGCAATTTTATAAGATTAAAAAATCTTATTAAAAAAAAAAAAAAAAAAAAAAAAATTTTTTTTTTTTTTTTTTTTTTTTTTTCTAAGATTTGTTAATTTTATAAAAAAATTGTATTTTCAGATAATAATCCTTTTCTTGAAATTTATAAAATTCGTAAGTATTATCAAAATAGGTTTGAATGTTTTTATCACCAACAGAATAACCCAATTTTGCCAATTGTTTTGTTAGAGAATGGAAAAGTTCATAACGGTCATTTGAATGTCTTCTAAGATTGTAACGTTTCACTGTATACTTCACATCTTTTTGGTTACTTTCTACTTCACATGTAGCTATTCTTACATTACTATGCTTTAAATCTTTTTCACCAAACTCGTGTATATAAAAAATTACTGTTCCTCTTGGCGTTTGAATTTCCATGATGAGAGGTAGCCGAAATATCAACTGGATTTATCTATTAGTGTATGCATTTATATATTTATTTAAAAAAAAAAAAAAAAAAAAAAAAAAAAAAATTTTTTTTTTTTTTTTTTTTTTTTTTTTTTTTTAGAAATGAAAATTTAAAATTCTTTTAATATTAAAAAATTGAGTTTGTAGATAATGTCATCATTTCTAAAAATAGATATTTGTTAAGCAATTTTAAATCAGCATTTTATTTACAAGTGCATCTACAAATTCTGTAGGATCTGAAGAATCCCTTTGAATCCATTCTCTAAAAATTAACTCCCTATCGGTTGTCTGACAAATTAAAGTTTGTTTTAAAAATGAATTTTCAGTCATACAATCTACTCTTCCCGTAAAATTTTCGTTTTCCACTCTCGATTTCTCCCTTCTACATGGTGAAGTTTTGTCGTTCGAATCCAAATGAAAATACGGACCGCATACGCAATGTTTTCCGTTCCAACCCATGAATGGGAGGGGATTCGGAATGTCGCGTAAACAATAATCTGCCAAACACATAAAAGGAAAAATGGAAATCATGGGTGTTCCGTCTAAAGATTTCGATCCGCAATTGCATCGATATCGAAGATTTTGCCCCAGAGGTTCATAATAATCGTCAATATTATCCCCGGCCTCTTCATTTTTTAGATAATCCCACAAGACATTCAAATCATCATTTTCGGCTTCTTCGTTTTTACAGGCTTTTTTCTTATCCCCTTTAAACACAACTTGGTTCAGAGGCAAGCATGACCATCCTGCCAGGGAAAACACATGATAATTTGCTTTTAAATTACATTTGTCTACTCCTTTTGGTAAACAATATGTACCTGGGGTTAATTTTTTATTCATGACATATATGCGTTCGTCGTGATTCGTAATGTGAGAAAGGACAAATTCATTTCCGTTACTGCAAAATTTGTTACAGTCGCACGGTTCACCGGAAGGGCATTTGAAACCTTGCAGAGGACAAATGGATTTGGAAATGGGGTTTACGACTCTTTCGAACAAGTTAATTAATCGATCTTTATCCGTGAGATTAGGTTTGTAATATAAATTAATCATAGTAACAAAAATTATCATGAATAAAATCAAAGAAATGTATTTATTCTTTGGCATTCTGTGCTTGATGCTCTTGGCTTTTAACTTGGAACTAGTACCAGGTCGACCCTGGCATGGGCATTACATTTTGATATGGAAATGGAACGAATTTACACTCTTACGGATTTTTCCTCAAGACATATTTGTTTTGGTTGATAAAGATTTGATTTACAGATACGAGATGACTTCTTCGAAAAACACATATATTCCAGCCATTTGTCTAAATACAAAGGTGGAACGGGATATTTTACACTATCGGTACCTGTTGGAATGGATTAAAGAACCGCCGGTGTTGAAATCTTACCCTCCGGATTTGTCTGATGATGTGGAAATTTTGAATTACGTGTCAAAGAGTTTGACATGATGGTACAAAAGCTTTTATAGGATGCCGTAGTATAAATTTTTATATGCGGATGTCTCTCTCGTAATTCGTTTATAATTTTATCTTGCTGAAACCACATTTTGTATACGCAAACGAGACGGATATCTGTCAATTCCAAATACAGATGAAAAAATTCCAAACCAATTTTACAAGACTCATCTGTATGTTCTAATTTGATTCGAAAAGGATAATATGGAAAGATGGATGTGAAACGAGGCAATCTGGGAAGTTTTGAATTGTTAAAAGGAACGAGAATAACACCCTTTGCCCCAAAAACCAAACGAGATAAAACTGGTACAGGTGGATCAAATGCAACGAAATGTGGTACTTTGGAAAAACTCTGAACTACGTCAATCCAACGCTGAATAAAAAAACGAGTTTCATCCATTTTGTTGTATCGACGAAATAGCCTAAAATAATGTTCAGCAATTTGAACTTGCAAACGATCGTCTTGAAATGAAAATTGAAATTGTTCCATTTTTGTGTAAATGTACGCGACTAAATATTGCCATTTAAATAAAGAAATTTACATCTAAAAAAAAAAAAAAAAAAAAAAAAAATTTTTTTTTTTTTTTTTTTTTTTTTTTTTTTTTTTTTTTAATAATGCCCACCTCTTAATCTTAACACTAGATGTAAAGTACTTTCTTTTTGTACATTATAATCAGATAATGTTCTTGAATCTTCCATTTGTTTTCCAGAAAAAATTAATCGTTGTTGTTCGGGAGGTATGCCCTCTTTATCCTGTATTTTATTTTTAACTACCTCCACAGTATCACTGGGCTCAACTTCCAAAGTTATGGACTTTCCGGTTAAAGTTTTTACAAATATTTGCATCGTTATATTTTATATCTTTATTTATATTATTTTATCTGTAAACCGATTAAAAATATTTCTATTAACATGAAGAATATCCTTCTTCGTCATCACTCAAAGAAATGTTTGAAATATCCGCGACTAAATCATTTACAATATCAACCTCAAATAAAATGCCGGTCGTACAAATCTTTTTACTTCTTCCAACTCTTTTCTTTGTTGCGAAATGATCATTTATAGTAAATGTATATTTTATAGCCGGTTCCACCAACAATGCTATACGTTTGTTTGTAGCATGATAATGTAAAAGTTCGGCATGAACGAATCGTTTCCAACGTAGGTTATTCAAAACGCAATCGGCCAATATAAATGAATCTTTCGATTTCCAATAAGTCATGTTCAACAGTAAGCAAAATATTCTTTTCTGACTGATAAACAATTTTTCGAAATCGACCCAATGACAATCTTCAACGTCCATTACCCAGTTGGATGCTTCTCTCACAGAAACATCGGCCCTACTGTACGTAAATTCAATGTGTTCCTGATTTTTGTCTGGATATTTCTTCAAAAACTTTACCGCGGGACAAGAAACAGATTTATACTCACTTAAAGTTTTAACTCTGCGGTAAATTGAGAATTTTTTAGGATCCCTGCATAAGTAATTGGCTTCTAATATCGTTTCAACCCAAAGTTGCCAACCTGTTCTGATTTTTTCCTCTTTTGTGTTTAAAAGTTCATAAAAATTATTTTTCCAAACTTGATTCAGTATTTTATCAGTCATAAACTCAACAAGACCATTAATTTTCTTCTGGAAACCTTTTGTTATAGGTTTGGGATCATCAAAGGTTTCGTATATATATCTTTTTTTGGACAAGATGAGGAAATGTTTTATGCGTTGTTCATATTTCAACTCTACGTTCGGTATATTTAAAAATGCATTAATTTGATCGCAATTTTCGACGGGCCATTTATGAACCATTAAGCTGTCCGTGTCAGCGTAACAAACGTCGTAACCCAGTTTTTTCAAATAATGATAGGATCCCAATAACTGATAACGTGCAAGAGTCACAATTGTCATGGCTACGGGTAAATAGGCTAGAGGCGAATCCTTGGCAGCCATGACTCCGTAAAGAGAATTGATCAAGATTTTTATACCCAACTGGACATTGTAATGATAAATTTCTTTGGTTCGTTTCCACTCTTCCTGATGATGCTTCCGCATTTCAAGAAAATGGTCCACGATTTTTGGTAAAAATGCTTCCGTGTGCGGGTTAATAACAATGGCTATTTCATCCGAAGCGGGATCAAATTTCGGATAGGAAAATGTGGACATTTCCACATTTTTTTCAAAATCGTCATCGGAATGTTGTCGGTACGGAATACAAACCATCTGTTTTGCTATTTCGTTGGATAACCATTCTTCCCGAGTCATGATTGTACATGTACCATAACACAAATTGCTGCTTCGTAACGCATTTGGATACATGCTTGAAAAATCCATGACCGAGACGTCTTCTTTTATTTGTTCAGGAGTACAAAAATTTAACGCACCTTGATAAGTTTTTCCTTGGAAAAACTTTTCGTACTCTGATGATGTTTCGAAAAAAGTTGGATTGATAAAATAACCTAGACGCGTTCCATAAGTCTTAAACAATTCCAACAAGTAACGCGAATTTCCCAAATATAAGACTTGCGTGGCATCCAAAGTGGTGAAATTGGCACGTTCGACCAAAAAAGACAGTACATGCTCCTGTACAAACAACCTGTACACAAGTTCTGAATCTTTTAAACAATAGTCCAAGTAGGTGCGAAACGTTCCAAATTCAGAAGATTTTGATACCGTTTCAGGTTTCAATAAATTGAAGCACTTTTCAACATCTCGTTCATCCATCAGATTGCTGGCTAAAGAAGGATTTCGATACCAACTCCATATTCCCGTGGATTTGACTTGGATTTTGGTTTCTTTCAACTTTACCCGAGCCACGTCATCCAACTTGAAACTTGGTAAATCGTAGCCTGAAAATGTTTTGATATAGGTGTAGAGATCCAGAACCGTTTTATTTTTGTATGTGACCACCAAATCTGAACCCACTTTACTGGACGTGTAATGGGAAAGCACTTTGTATAGATTAAGCCAACAAAGCCTTGCAAAAATACACGGGAAATCAAACGCGTTGATGTTGTAACCAGTTATAATTTGAACATTGTCCAACAAAGCATGAAACTTTACCAACATTTCTGATTCAGTTTCAAATGCGTGTTCGTAATCGGGTAAAGGTTTTCCACCTTCTGGAAGCAAATAGAGCAACCATTTTTGAATTCCTTGACGCCTGTTCCATTTGTAAATACTCATCATGACAATTCTGTCTGATTTGTGATGACCTATCGGAATGTGGTTACCGACTAAAGGTACAGATTCAATATCAAACGCAGCCACGGTCCAGTCTGGTTCGACTCTGAAACTGGATACCATCCTTAAAGAATCTGTCAAATTTTGAGAATCGTTTATAAACTCGTACCATTTGTAATAAAACGAATACGTCTGGTATTTTGAACACAAGTCAATATAAATTCGTACCAACCAGTCGTCTGGATCGAAATATCCAACTTTGTATTTGTGGAATAATTGCCCAACATCTTTATGAGGAGCCGTTGTATATAATTTGTAAAAGGGTTTTGATCGATAATCCAACTTGTTTTTAGCTAACCTGTCTTGAAAATATGGTAAAATTTTTTTAGCGTTTCCAATTTCTTGATATAAAACATTATTGCGAGGAAAAAATTCCTTTAGGGCGCCAACGACCTTGTCAATGTTGTTTGTGCATACACCGATCCAATCTTCGTAATATTTATTTTTTTTTACGTAATTTCCTTCTTGATCAAGAAACGTAATTTCTATCTCTATTATAGAATTGTGGCGCTTAAGAAGTCTCCAAAGAATAGAAAAGTACATGATTAAAAAACAGGTTGAATAAATGCACTTTAATATAACATTCTAATTAAAAAAAAAAAAAAAAAAAAAAAAATTTTTTTTGAACATTTAAAACTTACTAACAGAAACGCAATCATGTTATTATAAAAATTTAACTTGATCAATATTTAAAAAAAAAAAAAAAAAAAAAAAAAAAAAAAAAATTTTTTTTTTTTTTTTTTTTTTTGAACATTTAAAACTTACTAACAGAAACGCAATCATGTTATTATAAAAATTTAACTTGATCAATATTTAAAAAAAAAAAAAAAAAAAAAAAAAAAAAAATTTTTTTTTTTTTTTTTTTTTTTTTTTTTTTTTTTTTTTAGTTGTTGAGTCTCCGATATTTTTACAAGTTCTAATCTCTTTATAATATCTATTTTTAGAATTGACGCCATTTACAAACTCGAAATTTTTAATATTAATTAATTTAAAATTTTTCACATCCGGTTTGCTGAGGAACAAAAATTGAAAATATAAATTCTATTTTTACAATCATGACGTCATTCACAAACTCGAATTTTTTTAATATTAATTAGTTTCAGATTTTTCACCTCCAGTTTGCTGATATACACAAGTTTATGCATCCATTTCTTTGAGAGTATCTTCTATGTTCTGAAACTTAGCATCTTTATAATCTTTTATAACTTTCTCAAATTTATATCATTTATTGATGAATGAGAAACAGAATATCCACAATGTTCAACACCATAATTTTGACTTGGAATAATTGATATGCTAAATGTATAGACTAGAGTTTATGCATCCATTTCTCTGAGAGTATCTTCTATGTTCTGAAACTTAGCATCTTTATAATCTTTTATAACTTTCTCAAATTTATATCATGTACTGATGGATGAGGATCCACAATGTTCAACATCAGGATTTTGACTTGGAATAATTGATATGTTAAATGTATATACACAAGTTTTTGCATCCATATCTCTGAGAGTATCTTCTATGTTCTGAAACTTAGCTTCTTTATAATCTTTCACAGCTTTCTGAAAAGGTTTTTTTATGTGGTTACGTAAAAGTTGTAAATCTTCTAATCCTTATAGACTAGATCCCGTATGAAAAATAGCTTAATATCATTATGCTTGCTTTTATAATATTCGATCGGAAATTCATAACGGCCTGTTATAAAAAATCAATTTTACAAAACTTATAAGATTATGTTTAGTTGATAAAAATACTATGTAATAAATAAGTTTTTAACAAGCCCTTTCAAACAGGGTTTCTAGCACATATTTGAAAAACAAAGATTGAATGACTTGCAATAGGTACGTATTTAATAAGTCTTTTCAAACAGGCTTTGTAATACATGATTCAAAAACGAGTTTTAGAAAAGAAGGAGTAAACGCCTTGCAACGGGCAAGTATGTATCAAATCCTTTCAAACAGGATTCGGAAACGAGTGGGAGAAAACAAGAAGTAAATGCCTTGAAACATGTAAGTATGTCCTTTCAAACAGGATTTTTAGCATATGATTCAAAAAAACTAGTTGGAGAAAACCATTATATTCCATCGCCGTAAGTGGGGACCCTCCAAGTGGGGGTGGATTGGGGTATGGAGAATTTTTTTTTTTTTTTTTTTTTTTTTTTTTTTCAGCGAACCGGAAGTTAAAAATCTGAAACTAATTAATATTCAAAAATTCGAGTTTGTAACTAACGTCATGATTCTAAAAATAGATTTTACAATTTCAATTTTTGTTTCTTAGCAAACCGGAAATGAAAAATCTGAAACTAATTAATATTCAAAAAATCGAGTTTGTAAATGACGTCATGATTCCAAAAATAGATATTATAAAGAGATTGAAACTTGTAAAAAAATAATCTGAGACTTAACAATTTGAAAATATTTGTTTTTATAAAAAAAAAAAAAAAAAAAAAAAAAAAAAAAAAAAAAAATTTTTTTTTTTTTTTTTTTTTTTTTAATATTGATTAAGTTAAATTTTTATAATAACATGATTGCGTTTCTGTTAGTAAGTTTTAAATGTTCAAAAAAAAAAAAAAAAAAAAAAATTTTTTTTTTTTTTTTTTTTTTTTTTTTCAATGTTTGGCTCGTATGATTTTCCCACAGCTTTTACATTTTTTATACAAGCTTGGCATTTCATCTATTGCTCTATCTTGCTTTAGAAAAGAAATATATTCGGGAGCTTCACAACATTGTCTGTCACGAGTATATTTTGTAAGCCATTCTTTACATTCTGATTCTGTAAATAACTGTATCATTTTCAACAAAGGTTCTGACCAAGAAAAGATGATTCAAGCTTTCTTCTTGTGTTTACTGTTAATCTATTATTGGTATTTTTACGCATCACCTCTTTTTCAACACATCGCAAAGCCGCATGCTGGATCCCCTTCCGATCCCCCAAAGCGCCAATTCCAATTTGATTCGAAACAGCCTAATCATTTTCGATTTTTAGTCGATGGAAAGCCTGTTTGGGAACACATGTTACCTGTCGATACTTTTACGTTTCATCGAGATAAAATTGTTCAAAAAGATCCGTGCTACGGATATCCAAACCATGCTGTCGTACCGGCAAAAGGAAAAGCTCTTTACGATTATTTGAAATCAAACTCGGACACTAAAAACATTTTGAATTTTAAGGAAAACAGTTCTTTTACAGTTCAGGAAGGAAACGTGTTTTATTTTAAGTGTATGCAGAATCACGTGGATAGACTCCAAATGTGTCCTTCTGGTACCATACTCACAGGAAACCGGTGTCAAGCTATTGATTCTTGTACGGGAAAAAAGGATGGAACCGTGCTTCCTGATCGAATTTCTTCTCGCTATATTGTTTGCATGAATGGGAAAGAAATGATTAAAAAATGTCCCCCGCAAATGGTTTTCCACCACAATCGGTGCGAGTCCATGGATGATCTCAATCATTATTGCCAATACTTTTCTGCACCTCTTCAGTTGGACGACGAAACGCGACTCGAATGTCGAGATGGTAAACCATTCTACATCACGTGTAAGTCTGGGACAAAATTTATCGACAATGATTATTGCGAACCTGCAAATTGCATTGGATTACCTGACGGAACAAACTTACCACTCCCTGAACGGAAAACGGACCTTTTTAAATTTTCACCGGGCTACATGACTTGTCGAAAAAACAAAATTCACGAAATTGTGGAATGCTCGCAAAATTGGGACGAAAGCCTGAGCAAAGGCGAAAATTTGTTGTCTTTACCCATGGTTTTCGACCCCCAAAGCAACCAGTGTTCTGTCCCCACGTTTTGCGAAAATGTTTTCTCAGATGACCCAGATGTAATTGTACCCGTTTACGAATTTACCAGACACGTGAAAAATTGGAAATTTTCTGAGATTTTTGATCGTGCCGCAGGTTTCGTATGCGAAAATAAAACTCGAAAGCGCAAGCTTCTTTCACCGGACAAGCGGATTTCCAAACGTTTCAAAGAAGAATCTGCTTGCGGACCTGAAATGCCCGAAAAATTGCCCATATTTAACAATTCTAAAAGTTGAGAAACACCGAAAATACTGGCGATAAATATATATCAATAAATATAAAAACTTTGTTAAATCACCATAAAGAGAAAAAATAAACAGGACGCGTTTCGAGCTGCAAAATTACTGCTCGTCATCAGCTGGTCCAAACACGTGTCACAACGGACAGAGTGGAAATAACAGTGAAATAAAGAGGAAGGAGATTACACAGAGTACGACAGGTGGCGCTGCTTGTCAGAGCCAAGGAGGAAAAGAAAAGTAAAGATAAACTCAAAGAAGGAGGGAGGAGTTTACAAAGAGTGCCCCAGGTGGCGCTGGCTAAAAAACCCAGGTGGCAAAGAAAAAACTAATAAAAGATAAAGAAAACAATTGAAAAAAAAACTAATATGATTAATTAAGAAAATTAATTAAAAATAATTATAGAAAAAATAATAAACTACAAAAGTAATTTCCATGCAGGAGACAGGGAGGGGGATGAAGAGAGATCGTTGACAAGAGTATTACAATTTTTATAAATAAAATAAGCTTCGTGAGTATCTAAATGAGAAGGAGAGACAGGATTAGAAATAATTCTGGCCATGGAAAAATTGAAATAATGACCGGAAGACCAACAGTGAGAAGCAATGGAAGACCTAGATAATTCCTGATTTTTAATGTACCTCTGATGTTCATCCAATCTTTTCTTCAACGCTCTTCTGGTCTGACCAATATAACCCAAATTGCAAGAGCAAGGAATAAAATAAACACCCCACCGGTTCTCAACAGGAATAGGATCTTTCAAAGACGAGAATTTAATTTTATTCATAGGTTTGAAGATAACTTTAAAATTGAAACGAGAAAGGATTTTAGCTATTTTGAAACAGTTCCTTTCTATGTTACTCGCTCCTTTATCTTCCACTAATTTTCACACTGTTAAAAATTCTATTGACTTTGTTGATAAAATTAAACGCCTTTCTCCTTGTAATTACAAAATGATTTCCTTAGATGTTAAATCCCTCTTCACTAACGTCCCTGTTCAAGGAGCAATTGACTGTTTGGAAAGAAGGCTACGCGAATTCCATTACTCTTCCATCGAGATTGACGAGATCCTGCAATTAGTTAGTATTTGTGTTAGGCAAACTGCTTTCCAATTTAATAATTCCTTTTATGTTCAAACGGATGGTTTAGCCATGGGCAATCCTTTATCTCCTCTTTTATGTGACATTTATATGCATTTTGTGGAAGAAAGACTCTTCAGTTTATTTGATTTTCCCTTCTGGTGTAGGTATGTTGATGATACTTTTATCTTAATTCCTTTTGAGCTGGATCTCCAAAATCTCCTTTCTCTTGTCAACTCTGTTGATCCTTGCATCCAGTTTACTCTTGAAGTCGAAGAGAATGATTCTCTTCCTTTCCTCGATGTCTTAGTTACTAAACACCCTGATCGGTTCTCTACCTCTGTTTATAGAAAACCTTTCGCTGTATCTCTACCTCCGCATGCTATTTCTAACCATCCTCCAAAGCATAAAGTGGCTTCCTTTTATACTTTTGTTTACAGAGCACTTCGGATTTCTTCTGACTCTTCTGCTCTAAATAAGGAAATTAGTTATCTCAAATCTCTTGCCCTCACTCGTGGTTATAATCCCTCTTTGATTGACAAAGCTCTGTATAAATTTAATAAGCCTAAACGTCTTCTTACTGATTCTAATAATTCGTCTAATATTAATTCTATAGTTCTACCTTTTTATTCTCCTCTTTGTTTCAAAATAGCTAAAATCCTTTCTCGTTTCAATTTTAAAGTTATCTTCAAACCTATGAATAAAATTAAATTCTCGTCTTTGAAAGATCCTATTCCTGTTGAGAACCGGTGGGGTGTTTATTTTATTCCTTGCTCTTGCAATTTGGGTTATATTGGTCAGACCAGAAGAGCGTTGAAGAAAAGATTGGATGAACATCAGAGGTACATTAAAAATCAGGAATTATCTAGGTCTTCCATTGCTTCTCACTGTTGGTCTTCCGGTCATTATTTCAATTTTTCCATGGCCAGAATTATTTCTAATCCTGTCTCTCCTTCTCATTTAGATACTCACGAAGCTTATTTTATTTATAAAAATTGTAATACTCTTGTCAACGATCTCTCTTCATCCCCCTCCCTGTCTCCTGCATGGAAATTACTTTTGTAGTTTATTATTTTTTCTATAATTATTTTTAATTAATTTTCTTAATTAATCATATTAGTTTTTTTTTTTTTTTTTTTTTTTTTTTTTTTTTCAATTGTTTTCTTTATCTTTTATTAGTTTTTTCTTTGCCACCTGGGTTTTTTAGCCAGCGCCACCTGGGGCACTCTTTGTAAACTCCTCCCTCCTTCTTTGAGTTTATCTTTACTTTTCTTTTCCTCCTTGGCTCTGACAAGCAGCGCCACCTGTCGTACTCTGTGTAATCTCCTTCCTCTTTATTTCACTGTTATTTCCACTCTGTCCGTTGTGACACGTGTTTGGACCAGCTGATGACGAGCAGTAATTTTGCAGCTCGAAACGCGTCCTGTTTATTTTTTCTCTTTATGGTGATTTAACAAAGTTTTTATATTTATTGATATAATTCTAAAAGTTTTTACGATTGTACTGGGGGAAGAATCGAAACATGTCCCCCGCAGACATTTTTCAATGGTTCCGCTTGCATTCCGGAACCGGTCGACGCCTTTAAATTAAACGACTTACCACTTTTCAAATTTGACTCTTTGAATCTCGAATCTTGGATCAAACCGTTTGATTATTCAAAAACTCCCTTAATTTCTTGCCAAGAACCCGAATCTACTTTAATCGAACTGTACAACATTTGCTCTCATCCTGACTGTTCGAAATACGCATTCGTGTCTCAGATTCCAGACATGGCCATTCTGTTACCTCGCGAGCAACAAGCCAAATGCAAATTTTATGAAAACGAGCGACTCTTAAAGAAGGAATCTGTGGATTTCGACTACCATTTTTGGAGTCAAAAAATATCGAATGACGAAAAAGAAAAGCCTTGTCAAGTGGGTCAAAAACTTCAAACGGGGAATTTTATTTGGGACAGTACAGTATATGCCACTTGTAACCTGGATCAGCCATTTGTTTTTTGTCCCTCCACGCACAGCCAGCGTATCCTTTCTGTACCTGGTGGTTACTTTGCCTGCGAGCCCCCGAGTACAAAATCATATGTTTTTAATATAGCGGATTGGACCCTTTTCGAAACCAACGAAATCAAACACATTTGGCCAGCATATTGGAACATCAACGATACCAAATTCCAATACATTCGAAGATCCAAAGCCAAAAAACAGGAAATTTTAACCTTGGCTGGTTTGGATATCAAGTTGGGTGAAAGGCTCAATTTGCTCGCTAGTCAACCAGTCAGGTTAGAACCGAGGTACAGGGTCACGTATCCGCCCAACGTGGCATTCGAATATGACGATCGAAACAGTAAGAATGTGCAAACATCAACGCCGAATCACGGATTTATGGTCAAGTTGAAAAATTTCACGAGCAAACCGTTGAATTTTGCTACGCATAGACCCATTGTTTTTGTTGAATCGTTTGATCATTTACTGTACGTTTAAGCAAGTGTTTTGTAAAGAATATGGACGACCGTTCTTTGGCTAATGGAGTTTTATTTTATTCTTCTTTGTACGTAAACTGTGTTCTTTTAGCGATCGGCGTAATGACTGGTCGTTGGATTTTCATGCTTTTGATCTTGTTGACGATTGGATTAACAACTTATATGATGTACGTTGCCTCACATAACGCAGATCATTTAAAAAATATCGGTAGCTGGGCGGAAAACAATTTTTCTAAATATCTTAATCAGTTGAAGAAATTGTTTTAACAAGAAAAGCTCGAACTTTTCTTTCTACCACATAAATATTAAATTGACCCATTGATTAAAAAAAAAAAAAAAAAAAAAAAAAAAATTTTTTTTTTTTTTTTTTTTTTTTTTTTTTTTTTTTTTTTAATCAATGGGTCAATTTAATATTTAAATTTTTTTTTTTTTTTTTTTTTAACTATTTGTATACAATCAAAACTTTATTTCTTTCTGATTTCATATTTCTTAAAGTTTTTATTTTAAACTTGTAATTT
The DNA here is from genome assembly GCA_964019185.1 of Maratus speculifer. Taxonomy (NCBI): domain Eukaryota; kingdom Metazoa; phylum Arthropoda; class Arachnida; order Araneae; family Salticidae; genus Maratus; species Maratus speculifer. Next base: position 254,449,702 of record OZ025298.1, read on the forward strand.
AAACATAAAATAGATAAATATTCAATATGCATAGCAGAATAGCAACGTTCTCTCAATTTATGTTTCTTTATTGGAACATAATAAGCTTTAAATATTCTATTATATAAATAATCAGATAACAATACTTTATACATACGTTTTGATAAAACACAACAAGGTACTAAATATAATATTGAAGATTCAGAAGCATATTTAATAAATGTTTTAACAATTCTGATAGATAAATTTCTACGAGCATGTATGCCTATCCATACATTAAATATTGGTGATATTGATTCAAATATTTCATCATATATGTCACATTGTATAAAATCACATATATTCATTTTATTTAGTAGATTTATACCCATATATCTATTTAAATCAAGACAAGTTATTTTACAATTTAAAAGATGTATACCACATGCATTTCCTGAACATATATTAAGTATTTTTTTGTTTTTATTATCTATAACATCAAATACAGATAATGTCTCCGAATACTCTTTTTCTAAAATTTTTTGAGGAAAATGATGTTTATTAAATGTATTTATTAAAAATTTTATAGTAATATTTACAGAATCGTTTAATACAGTTAAACTATGTATTATAAAAGTTCTCAGACAATAATTGTCAAATTTAAATGACTTGTGTTTCAAATCAAAGCCCATATATTCTCTTAAAAATTTTTCAAAAAACATCTTTACATGACATTCTTCATATTCCTTAGACATGTAAAAAAAAATTATAAGATTTTTTACTATAGGGTGCATATTATATAGATTTGTTGTACCTACAATAAGATCATAGGTCTGACCTTGAAATACAATTTCTATTTTTGTATCACAATCTAATAAATTTTTTAACAATTTATCATATATAGCTGAAACTAACAAATCTTTAAATCCATTTCTTAATGAATCTATATTTTCTAGCATAGATATATAACTCAATGAATCTTCATTTTCTTGAATAGTTTGAAAAAAATCATAATACTCATTAATATCTCTATATATAATTAAATCCATTTTATACAACTTTAGAAAGAAACATGATTGAAATTTGTACTACATTTATATATATCTATTAAAAAAAAAAAAAAAAAAAAAAAAAAAAAAAAAAAAAAAAATTTTTTTTTTTTTTTTTTCAAGGAGTTGAATATTTACAATATTCAAATTAAATAAAAATATTTTTACGAAATCCATCCAGGTTTATTTTTAATTTGTTCATAAATTAAATATTTACGCCATTCTGTCGGTTGAATATTATGATATAAAGTTTTCCATGTTATGTTTGCATACATCCTATATAATCTATGATTCCAACATACAAATAGCATAAACATCCACAAAATTATAACAAACATTATCTTACCTTTCAAGATGCATGTTAAATAAAGTATGTCAACTGGTAAATTGATTTCAACTAATGGAAGCACGAACAGACGCAGGAAGCGTGAGGCTCCCTCACTTCAGCCGTCAAATAAAAATCCAAAATTAACGAAGCCAAACACTTCAAATCAGGCTAATAGTGAAAATAGAGATATAAATGTTTTACCAGCCAGAATGGAAATGGAGGTAGAGGAAATGAATAAAATTAACGAGCAGCCTATTAACTCGACAGTTGATGAAAATGATGAGAAATTTAATCACATACCCATTTTAAATGCAAAAGATAATAAAAACGCGGAAAATCTGAACAATAACGTTTCCAAGCCCGCAAATGATGATGATGTTAGCATGTCAACTGATGAATCCAACAAACCCTCAAATACATCTGTCGAACCCACAGATGAATCTAAAGAAATCGGGGACAATTCTGATGAAATTCCAAAGGAATCTAACGAAATCGGGGACAATTCTGATGAAATTCCAAAGGAATCTAACGAAATCGGGGACAATTCTGATAAAATTCCAAATGAATCTAGTGAAATCGGGGACAATTCTGATAAAACCCCAGATGAATCTAGCGAAATCGGGGACAATTCTGATAAAACTCCAGATGAATCTAGCGAAATCGGGGACAATTCTGATGAAATTCCAGATGAATCCACTGACAATAATGAAATTCCATCCACTTTGGCAGAGAATGAATCCGTTAAAGGTGATGAATCAGGCGGATATTTTGAGATGTATCTCATAAAAGGCTATGCCACTCGAAATAACGGTAAAGAAGAATATTATGCAAAAAACTGCGATAAAGATGAATTTTATTTTACAGGTCCAACTGGAGAAGATATTTATGCAACAAAAATAATAGAAGATGGTAATTCAAGTCAAACAGTCGAATATCCGGCGAAAAATAAAGATGGGAAATTTGATTACATTTACGAACGCGGAATTCCAAAGTATCCGGAAAATAAAACTACAGGTAATTTAATTTTTCCTAAAGATCCACAAACAAATGAGGAAATTTATCTCCCAAATTCAGATGGAAAAGTAATTGACTATCCCGCAAACAAATTCGGTCGCCAATTTTATCGCAAGGATGCGGATAACAATGACGTTCCTCTACCTAACAAGTCATATGCAGAAGAAGCAGATGGAAGCCAAATTTATCCAAAATTAAATAACGGAAATGAATACTATCTAACAAGAGATGATAATAAAACTGAATATGGAGCCTATAGGATTGTAAATGGAGAAAAAATTCATTACTATGCTAAAAAAATTAATGATGATGAAATTTATCCTCGAATATGGTTGTAAAAAAAAAAAAAAAAAAAAAATTTTTTTTTTTTTTTTTTTTTTTTTTTTTTTTTTTTTAAACATATTTTCCGTATCTTCTGAATCTTCATCTGAAAAATCTACATCCTCATTATCGTTTACTTCCTGATTCTTCTTTTTAAATAATTTTTCTAAATACTTTTCAGTCTTTACCATACATTGAACTAATAATTGATCTTTAGACAATTCTTCGTGAAAGAGTCGTTGTTTTTGCCCAACTATTTTTTCTAAATCATAATACACATATTCTTCAAAAGTATTTAATAATTGGTTCTCACGTATATTGTGTTTTTTATCACTTCTATATTCACTTGTTATTTTCTCCAATATTTCTAATTTTCGTATCATTTCCTGTTGAATTTCTACTATATTTGGTATTTCATTTACTAATTCATTAAATTTTAGTTTAAAATATGCTTTGTATATGGTAAAAAACAAAGTTTGAATTTCCGTAACCGACCAACTTTCACTCAATCTACACTTTTTTTCGAATCCTTCTTCGTCATTACGATTAACAAACACACGTTTATGTTTATATTTTAATTCGTTCGTTAAATTTTCTAAAAATTGTTGTTTTGAATTGGATTTTAGTTTTAGTTTTTCTGACCAATCATCGTAAAAGTTATTAAATTGTGATAATTCCTTTTCTAGAGTTTCAATATGTTTCAAAATTTCCGTATAATAAGTCTCAAAATGTTTTTCAAACGTAAAATTTTCCTTTAAAAAGGTGTTTTTATCGGGTATTGGAATGTTTAATTTCGCATTTAGAGCACTAAAAGTAGAATCAATTGTGGATAAAATATCAATAAAGTTTACGTTCTTAATATTGAAATACACTTGTAATTTATTTGAAAGAGTAAAGTTTCCATAACAATTTATAATAAAGTCACTCTTCATTACGTCGTTATCAAATGTTTTATAGTTGAAATTTTTGGATACATTAAAAGTTTTTAACAATTTCTTACATTGCCTTTCTAATACTAAATATTTTTTATTTGCGGTTTTTCTTATAAATTTAGATTTACTACTTTTAATTTCGGTTACATCATCTTCAGGTACGGATAATTCAAGATTGTTTAACATTATAATCTTCCAGTTTTCAAAGTTAGCGTCATATGGATATTTTGTATGCAATTCCATAATAAAATTTATTGTGTCATGAATAAGTAATTTCATCCATTCTGATTTTTGAAAAATTTCGGAACCTACAAGCGTTGCAAAATTTATCAAAAAGTCAGTAACCTCGTTTAAAGAATCGTCAACATAGTTTGGATTTTTAAAGTTTTCAGATTTAAAAGAGAAAAAATTTGAAGCAAATTCAAACAGAATCTTACATCTTTTTCGAAATAAAGTTTTCCACTCATTGTTATTTTCAATTGGTGAATCCAGAAATAGATTCGAAGCCTCTTGCAAAATAGTTTCATGGTCGTTAAGTTTATCGAGTGAATCCTTATCTATTAAAGTATATTTTTCCATCCAGTCATCTTTTAAACTTGTATTAGTTTGAATCATTTCACTATAAACTGATTTAAAAAGTTCAAGAGCTTTTATTAAAAACGGACTCATTTCCTCAAATTTACTAAACCAATTTTCGTCTTTGGAAAATTCGGGGTTGAAATTAATGACAATACTGTTCAAAAATGTAAATACACTTATGATTTTTTCAGGAAAAGTTTCGAAGGTTAAATCGCAATTAAATTGCTCGATCACAGTCTTATATTTTGTATAGTTTGTGAAAATTATTTCTAATTGCGGGATTAAGTTATCATCGTTTGTTAATGAAGCCAACTTTGCAATTTTTTCCAATTTGGCTGAATAATTCGGATTATGATTCAATATGTTTATTACTTGATTTGCGAAATTTTCAGGAGTCACGTCAACTAAATCGGCTTCTGTTTACAATTTTTGACATTGTTCGTCCACCTGCATTATTATTTCATTTTGTTCATCAAATTCTCGAATAAAAGAATCATCTAAATCATCTATATTCTTATATTTTTCTCGTAATTGTTGAAGGATTAAACGGGTTTTTTCGCGATTTTTGTATAATTTGTAACCTTGTCTACGTTGTTTATAATTTTCTGATCGATTTAACGAGCTTTTACATTTGTCGATTTCATTCTTTAATTCCTCTATATAATTCTGGTTCGTTTGTTCACGTGATTTATATGTATTTAATTCAGCTTGAATATTTTGTAATTCAACAGATTTTTCATCCAAATTCCGTTCTAATTCTTTATTTTTTTCATCAGAAATTTCTTTTAAAGATTTTTGCTGGCTCAAGTTTTGGTTTAAATCATTTATTTTATTTGATAATGTTTCAATAGTATCCATCAATGTTTTTTCTCTATCGTTTTCATTTTCTTTTTTCAGTTTTTCTACTTGAAGTTTGCAAATTTCAATTTGTTTTTCCAATTCCTCTTTTGATTGAATGCATTTTTCTTTTTCTTTTTCCAGAGTTATTTCTTTAGTTTGATACGTTTTCAACTCATTTTCCAGTGTTTTTTCATTCTCTTCTAAATTATTCACTTTTGAATGTAATTCTTCAATTTCCTTTTTTAATGACTTTTCGCGTTCACTTTCATTTTGAGTTTTTTCATTTTCCAAATTTCGAATTGTTTCCTTGTACTTTCTTTCATTTTCTGTACAGTTTTCTAACTTGCTTTTTATCTCTTTTTGTGTCTGAGTTAATTTATCAATTTCCTCATTTGATTGTTTTTCCAATTTTTTATATTTTTCTTTTTCAATATTCAGCTTTGATTCAAACTCTTCTCGAGATTTTTTATTTAAATTTTTTTCTTTTTCTATTTCTCTCTTTAAATTTTCCACTTCATGTGTTAATGTTTTATTGATATCTTGCAATGACTTCAAATTTTCGTCGTTATTTGGATTTTGTGAATAATTCTGATTCATTTGTAACTGTCCCATTTGGTTATTTTGAGGAATAGCTTGGGAAAATGGAATTGCTGTAGAAGGTGATGAGGTAAAATTACTTTGCGATGCAACAGGTGGAAACATGTTAATAGAGGATGCTGGAAGAAAGGAACTAGATTGCTCCATCATTGGATCTTCTAATGTAAAAGACGATAAAGGGATGGGACGAGTTCTTTTTCTAGAGTTACAAGTATAACTGATTTTTTCTCCGCTACTGTCGACTTGTTTCAGAAACTGTTCACTTTTTAAAAGTTCATCTTCTTTCTGGTCAAGTTTTTCTTTCAATTGTTTTATTTCGGTGTCAAGGGCATTTATTTTCTTGTTTTTTTCCTGCAATTCATTAAACAACTTGTCTTTTTCTCGATTACATTCATCAATCTTTTGTATCAAATTATCATTTTCTTGCTTCATATTATCCAGTTTAGTAGACAATGATTGGTTGTACTCCTGCAATTTGTTTTCTAAAGCAGTCATATTAACAGAATGTATAGACGTGTTTTCATTTGTTTTGTAATCGTGCGTAGTTGGCAGCTGATTGAGTTTAAGCAAAAAATCCAAAAAACTATTGCTTTCAGTAAAGAGAGTTTTATTTTTATTAATTAGAGGTTGACTCAAGTCATAAGCTTGAATCAAGTCATTTCTCAACTCGCGACTCAGCGTATTAACAACACTTTGAGACAAAGAATCATCTGGATTCCTTTTAGATTTGATGATGGCTTCGACTAAGGCTTTAAAGACCATCTTGTTTCATTTTCCCCGAAAAGTATTTTGGCCACTTCTATTAGATCTGTGTAAATCAATTTGTATTTATCAGACGTTTGTATTTCAAGCCACAAAATAACCTTCATGAGTTGTGTTTTTTTCAAATGTAAATCGTACACGTAAAACGGCAAACCGAAATCTTTCCAAGTTTTTCGATCCTTGTACAATTGCAACCAAGTATCACACATGACAGAACCACTGTCCAAATATGATTCATTGGTTTGTTTTACCACCATGGGAGATACGTATTCCAAGTGACAAAATTTGTCTTTGGAAAACGCGCATAATATTCCCACGGGTTCAGAATCTGTGAAGAAAATTTCGCATTCATAAAAATCCGAATCATTTACCTTTTCGGGAGAATTTTCTGATCGTTTCAAAATTTTAAAAATCTCTCGTCCCGTGTATTCGGAAGGTAGAGCCTTGGTCACGGGGAAAAAAGAGTCATAACACAGGTAAAATGCAAATGGACTCCAACGATTAAATTTGTCCAATTTTCCAGAATGTCTCTTAAAGAACCGAAGATTAGCCGCTTCATCCAATGTCAAAAGACGTTTGTCTTTTTTCGCTTCGACAATGGTAACCAAACATTGAAAAGCCGCTTCCCTTCGACACAATTTTGTAAATTTATAAAAAGGATTCCACGTGGCTACTATATATAGCGTAGAAATTGCAAAATGACTATAAATAATTTTGCTTGGTGGAAAAAAGCGCGTAATAATGTATTTACCGAATCGTCAGTCACTTTTATACTATTTTCGTTATCCGTTCCCAGCGTGAAAAATAAAACGGATTGATTTTTATTAAAGTGAATCGGTGGGCACGGTCCCCCAATAACAATAATACTGTTATCTGGAGGCTCAATAGGGTTAATGGTAAATCCCATACACTTGTATGATATAATAGGTCGTTTGAAACGCATGGCGATGAAATGTTGTCGTCTAAATTTGTTTCCATAGACATCGATAAACTTGTCGTACTCAATTAAAGACTCCATCGTAAACTTGGTTAAAGTTAAAAAAAAAAAAAAAAAAAAAAAAAAAAAATTTTTTTTTTTTTTTTTTTTTTTTTTTTTTTTTTAACCTAGTATAGAATTTTATAATGGTAAGACTTAGATCATACATTCTTATTTGAACTCAACAAATGAAAATTTTTATTTGTTGAGAAAAAAAAAAAAAAAAAAATTTTTTTTTTTTTTTTTTTTTTTTTTTACCTAGTATAGAATTTTATAATGGTAAGACTTAGATCATACATTCTTATTTGAACTCAACAAATGAAGATTTTTATTTGTTGAAAAAAAAAAAAAAATTTTTTTTTTTTTTTTTTTTTTTTTTTTTTTTAGTATAGAATTTTATAATGGTAAGACTTAAATCATACATTCTTATTTGAACTCAACAAATAAAGATTTTTATTTGTTGAAAAAAAAAAAAAAAAAAATTTTTTTTTTTTTTTTTTTTTACCTAGTATAGAATTTTATAATGGTAAGACTTAAATCATACATTCTTATTTGAACTCAACAAATAAAGATTTTTATTTGTTGAAAAAAAAAAAAAAATTTTTTTTTTTTTTTTTTTTTTTTTTTTTTTTTTTACCTAGTATAGAATTTTATAATGGTAAGACTTAAATCATACATTCTTATTTGAACTCAACAAATGAAGATTTTTTTTTGTTGAAAAAAAAAAAAAAAAATTTTTTTTTTTTTTTTTTTTTTTTTTTACCTAGTATAGAATTTTATAATGGTAAGACTTAGATCATACATTCTTATTTGAACTCAACAAATGAAGATTTTTATTTGTTGAAAAAAAAAAAAAAAAAAAAAATTTTTTTTTTTTTTTTTTTTTTTCACAATTTCAATTTTTCTTCCCCAGCAAACCGGAAGTGAAATTCAAATTTGAAATGAGATGACGTAGTTTTTAAATAATTATACATTTGATAATTTTTTCATTTCAGTTGTTAAAGGTATAAAATCTAAATATACATCTTGAACTGTTTCGTTCAATATTGCATTTAGAGCCATGTCCAATTTCTTTTTCGTATTCCATGATGTAGTAGATTGTTGAACTATTAAAAAAGCCCACCAGATATTAATAAATTTTCTTTTACATACAAATAACCAAATTCTATAAATTAACATGAAAACGTTAAACGAAATTAGGATTTGAATCAATCCATAAAGAGTTAAAAATATTTTACGATACACACTACATAGGGGTAAAAGGCAGTTAAACCAAGCACTTGTGTCTCCGCTACTTTGATAATAATGTATGAAACAAGAACCGTTATCTGGGAAAATTTTGTAAACTGCATTCCATGACCAATTAGAATGGCTCCAAAGGTTGTTGAAAAATAAATCTGTTAAGTACAAAATAATAATTAGGTAAATTATATAAAAAAATTCCAAAGCCCAAATCTTTAAAAATAATAAATTGCCCTTTGAATCCTTAATGACTTGTATTGCCTCGTCGGGCTTGTCGGCAAGATTTTCGAGATGGCGAAGATAATTTCCAAACCATTTTGACCAAATCGAGTATGGAAAATAAAATCCAAACGCTAACAGCATCAAATAAACAGATATCCATTGATAATAATCATGATATATTGTTACATTTCCATCAGTCCCTTTAGTCATGGTTCCGTTAATGTAGCATTTTGTATCAATAAAATTTTGAGTTAGACTTTTTACCGTCGATTGGCATATTATGTTTTCTCCAAACAATAGACGAGCCATGCTGAGACCTGTACAAAACAAAATTAAATTCCGAATATAAATTTGTTGGAAATCAATTAAGATACTATAACTTTGACTCTTTTTAGAATTAAACTTGATCAGTTGCAAAAGAGAATTCATCATAAATCTATATTAAAAAAATCTTCTTTACTTTAAAGGGCTTAGTTTTACAAAAAAAAAAAAAAAAAAAAAAAAAAAAAAAAAAAAAAAAAAAAAAAAAAAAATTTTTTTTTTTTTTTTTTTTTTTTTTTTTTTTAATCTGAATCAGAAAAATATTTTTCGTAGCCCACTTTCTCTTTTGATGCTAACCTTTTACTGCGGCGAAGGATAAAGTTTTCTAAATTTACATGTGGAATTGTTTCTATCGATTCATCTATTTCTATCGCTTCCCAGCCACCATGATCATCAATCCAAGGTAAAAGTTTTTCTTTCATAATGTTGAAAAAAAATAAAAACAGGAGTTCATTAGAAGTATAATGCATCATGAAATTAGAGACAACACACATGAATAACATGATCCGAGACCAACTAATATGATTTGTAAAAATTTGATTGTACAGACCCCGCAACATTGCATCTAATTTGTCTTCTGTTAAGTACCGAAAATAATGATGAGTTTGATAGATTCGAAAAAAGTTTTCTTTATAAAAACTTTTGCAAAATTCCAACACATGTTCGAAAATATTTTTTTCAATTGCATTTAAAGGAGGAATAAATTGTTTCATAGGATAAAAACTTTTTATGATATTAGTAACAACATTCAACAAAATGTAATTTGGTCGTACAAGTTTATTAGCCATAATGTTCTGTATTGAAGAGAAAATGAAAAATCCTTTACTTTATTTCTTCACCTTGTTGAAAAAAAAAAAAAAAAAAAAATTTTTTTTTTTTTTTTTTTTTTTTTTTTTTTTTAATAATAATAATTTTAATTGAAACTTTCTTTTTCACATTCTTGGATTCTTTTGATATTATCTACATTGGCATTATAATATGATTTATCGTGATCTAACAGTTCGTCATACAAATCTCTTTCAAATATATCGCCGTCGCCTTCAAGAATGATATCATTCATGTCATCATCCTCATCAGACGAAACCTCAATCGGTTTATCAAACGAATTATCAGACGAAACATCACTGGGAAAGAGACTGGTATCACAGCGAGCGTAAAGGGGTAAATGGTAACTAAATACACTTTTATAAACACCACAACATAATAATGGCCTCGATGAAAATATGGCATCTATTGTTGTCCTACCATTAGTTGTAAATTCTTTGGGATCGTTTCGCATTTGCAAGTAAAATACATCATCCAATGTATCTCTGAGATATAATCCTTCTTCAGAATTCATTTCAATATTAAAATCGCCAAATAATATTGTAAATATTTCTTCAGTTTTTAATAAGGTTTTACTTATTGCTTTTAAAATATTCTCTGCGGAGGTTTGAGGTTTCGCGTACAAAACAGCAATTTGGCATCGCTTCAATTTTACTACGATAATGTGAACCCCGATTTCATAATTTGCATATTTTTTATAACTATTTTCACCAAAACTCTTTTTCTTGAGATATATGGACACGCCAGACGGTTTTGGTGTAGAAAGGTCACTAAGAATTTCATAGGGTCTATTAAAACCTTCGAATAGAAATGTATCATTAGCAGTAGTCCAAGTTTCGGCGAAAAGTAAGATGTCGCTATTCATAAAACAGGGGTCGCTTTTAATATCGTCGTAATGTTTGCGGAGCGATTGTACGTTGTGATACATCATTTGAAGACCGTAAGGCTCACCACATTCCCGTAAAAATTTATATCTCGGAATGACGGGATTTTTCCTTAATCGCTCAAATGCTTTTGAGATAGGATTATCTTCTTTGGGTGATTTTGAATTTGGGAAAAGGTGTAATGTATTTAATTTTTTACAGCGAGAGCAAGCCACATTATAGAGTTGAGTTGACATTTTCGGTGTTAAAACAACCGCGCACTCCTCGAATGTTCCTCCTTGAGATTTGTGAATGGTCATGGCTTCCGCTACTACAAGTGGAAATTGATTTCTAAAAAAAAAAAAAAAAAAAAAAAAAAAAAAAAAAAAAAAAAAAAAAAAAAAAAATTTTTTTTTTTTTTTTTTTTTTTTTTTTTTTTTAAATTTGCTTTTGATACTCGATAGGTGGACCAAACCATCCATGAGTAAGCACACTTTCGAGTTGTTTAGCAGTATTTCCTTTAAATCGATCAATTCTTTTTCGAATGACTCGCCCGTCAGCTGTGGAGACTTCGTATACGCGTCCATCTTCCAAATTGTTTTCTAAACATTTTACTCGGCCGTTTGGTAATTGAAAATATCCTTTAAAATACACTAAATCAACGGAATGGTTAGTTTTATATTTAAATACAACATCCTGTTGAATGTCATGAATAATAACCCCATCAACTTTGAAAAGCGATGAGCCGAGATTATTTTTGTTGGAAACGTACGTTTGTACGTAATATCCTTTGACTAATTTCAATTGCGGTAAAAAATTTAGCAAAATACCACGTCTACACCAACTTGCTGTGTCGAATCCTCGAACTTGATAAACGTCCAACAAAATAATTTCACCATTTTCCATCTTCTCTGCAGCAAACACATATCCGTCTCCCAAAGTCTGGTCGCGACGAATCACACATTCGTATCCTTCCCATTTTTCTTTCACTCGGTCTGGATAACTGTACACGAATCCAAAAATTCCATCCATTTTATGTGCATATAAGTACTGGTTTCCGTCGGGAATTTCTTGCACATAAGTTACAGGTTTTCGAAAGACATTTTCATTGAGCTTGTATGAGGGCGTAGAAAAATGACCCATGGCTTCGTAAATGCGTTTGTATTTACTTAAAGATTCCAGCAATTCAAACGGTTTAAAATTTTCGAGCTCTTTCTTGAACGTTCCGTATTCCCATTCAAACACCAACTTGTAGTCTAAACCACTTTGAAAAGCGTACAACTGTGCCTGCGAATCGATTTCGACGTAATCTCGAATTTCTTCTGTGAAAGGATTTTGGAAATTTCCCGTTTCGTGCAAAAATAATTTATTCAAAGATTCCTTCCATTTCGCGTAAGGTATTTCTACCGAGTGAACCCATTTAAACCATATGTTGTCGTGGTAAACGGAATGGATAGATTCGATGCGTTTTACCTCCCACGTGCCGTTTTTGAATCGGAAATGTGGCCTAGCGTAGTATACAACTTTTTTCCGCGTCGAATAACCCAAATTTTGGAAAAACGGAGCAAAAGACGAAGAATGTTGAACTACAAGCCTAAATTCGTATTCGTGCATTATAGCGGTTATAAATTTCTTGTAGTTGGGAACTCGTCCACACAATCCACGAAAATTTGAAACGAACAACTAGTAGGAAAATACTTAAAACGGATAATAATAAAAACATGAGTTTGAAAATACTTCGGCGTACTGTCACATAAAGAATGGGTATAAGTAGAATGGGTATGGCCATGCATAAAATAATAGCATAACTGATATTTTTTTCAAGCGAACCAAACGAACCCGGGTTAAGTTCATCTAATAGTAACAATTCTTCAACCTGGTCCATAAGCTTTATTTAACACTTGATTTAAAAAAAAAAAAAAAAAAAAAAAAAAAAAAAAAAAAAATTTTTTTTTTTTTTTTTCAATCTTATACATATTTATAGAGCAAAGTATTTTATAATGTACCTTTAAGAAATTTAAATCCTTAAATATATTTCTTAACGAAAAAAAAAAAAAAATTTTTTTTTTTTTTTTTTTTTTTTTTTTTTTGAGAATGTAATTTGAAATTTATTTAATATTTAAAATTTCGTATTTGTGATTTGACTATTTTTAGACTATTTCTAAAAAAAAGATAAATCTAAAATTCAGTTTCATTGAGGTTTTGAAATTACAAGTACATGGCTAAGGAAAAGTGGATCCATTTAACATTTGCGCCAAATGTGTTAAAAGGTGATAAACTCTACGAATTAGTAATATATGTGGACCAACACAATACGTTTTACTTTTTTGGAAACTCAGTATTTTGGTGTCTGGGTTTCGAAGAACCTCATATATCCTTGCAACAGCTGGTTCCATCAACGGAACAACATAAACTTTCTTTTGGGAGCGGAATATTTTTGAAAGAAAACACTGTACGTAAATTGATAAATGATAGATTAATATCTGGTAATTTAAAATTTAAAATATTTCAAACTGTTAAGAGATTTCAAGCATGGTTTAACAACTACCTCGTCATATGTAAGAGTGGTCATGGAAAAACTTGCCCTTACTAAATACAACAGTAAAAATTTTTATTCCAAGAAACGAATTTCAATTTTTTAATTTTATTTTCTGTAATTGACAAAACACTGCTTAAAATCTCACGATCACGATTATTCATCAAAATTTTATATGGCCTTGGACCAATCATTTCCTTTCCGGTCAATAGTCTGAGGTAAGCTTCATTTGCCGTTTTTGAATTTCGAACATCCAAGAAAATGGGACCATCCGGTAAGGAACCTCTCGTTTCATCGTGAAAAATTGGAGGTTTAAATTCCACACCTTCTAAAAGGTCGTTGTATGGCGGAACATGATTTCTTTTACTGGCCAAGTGAAGATAATAATATCTCCTGTCACGATCGATAGCGAACAAATTTAAATGACTAGTTAAAATAACCAAATGTTTAACGCGTGGAGATTTCTTAATCGTAAACCCAAAAGGAGGCTCGACGACAAATAAAAAATCAATATCTTTTTCGACGGTTGTTTCGACTTGATAATGAGACTGGAATTTCCATTGACATTTTAAATTTACCTCTTCTTGATAAGAAAAACACATGTCCAAGTAATAGTTTAACAAGTACGGCTGACGTCCCAAATTACCAAAAACAATACAAGCATCATGTTTTCTCCAAGATGCAACCATTCGTTGAAATCGACCTAGTTCAGTATAAGGTTTTCTAAATACGGATTGCTCCATGCGTTTTCGATGTGAGGATTCGTGTATCCAATCTGAATCGAATGTATCCATACCTTCGTAATAATATTTTTCCACCGTTTCATTAGCGGGTATAAAAACTGATTTCTTTTTTTCCATACTTGCTGTAAAAAAATGTTGAAATTCTAATTTATAAATATATTGTGTATTTAAAAGATGTGTATTTAATGTGTAATGTGTAATTAGATGTGTATTGTGTATTTAAACAAAGATGATGAACGATAAAGTTTGAAAAAAAAAAAAAAAAAAAAAAAATTTTTTTTTTTTTTTTTTTTTTTTTTTTTTTTTCAAACTTTATCGTTCATCATCTTTGTTTTCCGTTTCAATATCAGATTCTCTTTTTTTATTGACAGCCTTTTTTTCAACTCGAGATTTAAACAGTTTCTTTTCAAATGTGACATTTTCATCTTCACTTATTTCCGTTTCAGGAACTATTCTTTTATCTCCTCGAAGTCTCAAACTCTTTACGAGTTCAGCCATTTTTTCCCTTCCCATGCTATTCATGTACATGATGGCAATTTTTCCTTCCAACTCGCCATTCATGAGCTCTTCTTCACTAAATTCAATTTCGGGAAGAATGGCTCCAATAGTTTGGTAAAAACATTTTCGCAAAATGTCATAAATATGTTTTGTAGGGTTGGGTGTATCTGCCATCATTCTATACATTTCTCGAACCGTTTGGACATGGAGTCGTTTAAATTCACTTTCTTCATCAAAGTTGGATTTGGGTTCACCCTTGTTGGCAAAACGAAGATTACCGATGTAATATTTGCATTCAAAGTTGGGTCCGTTACTGATGTTTCCCGCAAGACCGTCCACTGCCAAAATTTCTTTCATTTTGATTTCGCGCTGTGCGAGCTGTTTGACTATGCGTATGAGTTTATCGTTTCGAACAAAACCCTGGCACAAAATACAGGCCATTTCATCGTCGCCGTACTTTAACAGTTCCTGCGCAATTTTGGGATGAACTGGCGTGTGGGTTTTGAAAAGCTTGAGAACAAAATTCCAACCCCCGAGTTGAAGCTTTTCAAGAATCATTCCAACCATATGTAATTTCATAGTTTTCATGGTTACAGAGTCCTCACCGTTCGTGTGGAAAGTCTCGACAGTGGAATTTAACAGCTCGCGAATTTGAGCGTCAAGTGTTTTAGGTTGATTGGTTTCCATCTTGTTTATTATAGATTAGCATTTTCATGAGATTTTTAATTTCCTCTTCGTAATTCGGATCGCTTGCCAAAAACAGTTTGAACGTGTCCATGGTCCAAAGCAACTGGGTATTTTGATGTTGTCCTGGCATCGTTTCGAAATCATTAATCTTACGGACAAACTTTTGGACTGTCCCATGAAGGCTCTTGGCCGTCTGAAAAATCCCTTTCACAACCCTGCCATTATTTCTGTTCAGAGTTTGAACTAGATAGTTGTAACCGATCGTGAAACCCAGTTGGTCCGCATGGTCTTGAAAGCAAACGGCCTGAAACATTTGGAAAAAAGCCATTTCTTTCACTCGATTGTTTTTACCCCTGCAAAATATACCTTTCAAGAACATTTGCAACTCGTAAAACGGTACTAGAAACGTGGAATAGTGTTCGATTGATTCACCTGATCTAATATTTCTTAAAATGTTGAAATGATCGGTTTTTTGACATGGTGGCGGATGATTCGATTCATGATTTTGACAAAGTGGCAATCGGGATATGATTTCCAAAAGAATTGACCTCGACATACCCTTGCCATGAAATCCATAACCCAGTTTCCGACCACGTCCATGTCAACCGAGCAAGCAAAACAACAAACCATGACATGAATCATGTCAAAGGAAATTGAGAATTTTCCAAATGTTTTACGAATAGCGGAAGATATTTGTAATTGTGTGAGTAATTCTACGGCTAAATTGGGAAGAGAATCGTTTACATGTACAGGTTGCCACTTGGGTTCGCATTGTTGAACGAAAGGAACCAGATCATTAAAGTACGTATCAAAAAAGTCGATTGAGTTTTTGGAGGAGTTCAAAATCTGATACATGGTTTCCAGAATATTGTCTAACATTTGTCTCGCCTCGCTCGATTCGGAATCAGGATGTTCGTGTATAATTTTCAAAAAATCAGCTAGAAATTCGTTCATGTCCTCGAAACGATCTACATGTGATTGAGTGGTGAACGGGGCGTTGAGAGCTTTTAAAAATCTCAGACTTTTTACCACGCGGTTTAAAGATTGTCCGACGATTGTTTTCGAAAATATTCCTTCCACATCGATAATCGTGAAATTCATGGGCACGTTTTCATCTCCCGTCCATTCGTAAAATGCTTGTGCCAATTGACTAGAACGAAAATAATCATTAGAAATTCTTGTGATGTATTCGTAAATGTTAAAACCCTTTTGACATTCGTTGCAAAACAGCGCGGGTCCTGAAACTAAAGAAACTTTTTCTGGATGGCAAATGTCAGTTTGGATGAGATTCAAAAAATGCATCCTCTTGATTGTTTTTATTCATTGATGTAAAAGTAATTTTTTTAGTCTTGCACACCGCACAGTCGCCTCTCAACATCGGTCTACCATTTTTTGACATGGTTTTTGACACTTTAACAGTGTTTGTTTTTCTTAGACACTTTGGACAATGTACGAAAATGGTGGAATCCATTATAGTTTTATTCTTTACTTTTTTTTCCTTTAAAGTTTTTACACACAAGGATGGAACACAGGTACGAAATTGTCAGATTGCATGAAGAGGAACATTTATCCGAGAGGCAAATTGCGAGGAGACTTGGAATCGCTCCTTCGACAGTTCATTATTGGTTGATCAAAGAAACTTTGGGCCCGCCTTCCGTTCCCAAAAAGCGTGGAAGACCTCGCGTAACGGACGAAGCTTTAGACTTGTACATCTTGAATGCATCCACAACAAATCCTTTCATGTCAGCTGTGGAAATTCGAGACGAGCTGGCTCCCAGAGTCAGTGTGGACACAATTCGCAAACGTTTGAAAGAAAAAGGAATGAGATGTCGAATTCCAGCACGCAAGCCTTATTTGAAACCCGTACACATTCAAAAACGATTCCAATTTGCAGTCAATCACATTGGATGGGGCATGAACGAATGGAATAATGTGGTGTTTTCGGACGAAAAAATATTTCGAGCTTCATCAAGAGGTCCTCTGCGTGTTTACCGACCGCGAGTCAGTGATCGATTTGATCAAAATTATATTGTGTCAAGTAGTAATCCGAGAGGAAGATTTACTATTTGCGTTTGGATGGCGTTTGGAAACAATTTCAAATACATACACAGAATTAGACAGAGAACGTTAAATGCCGATTACTATGTGAATGAAATCCTTCCAATTATCGAAGACGACGTCCTAGACAATAATTTAACTTTTATGCATGATCTTTCTCCGATTCACACGAGTCGACTCGCTAAACACTGGTTGGAAACACATAACATAACTGTAATGGACGATTGGCCTCCCAAAGGTCCAGATATTAATCCAGTTGAAAATGTGTGGGCCGAACTCGTAAGGCGAACGCGTCCAGATTCGGCCAATAAAGACCAATTGTGGGAAAATATATTGTTTGCCTTTAATGAATTAAACGATGATTATTTTAATAATCTCATTCAATCCATGCCCCGGAGAATAGCGGCTGTTTTACAAAAACGTGGAGGTTGGACGAAATATTAACAAAATAATTTGATAGAATAGGTATCTAAATAATATTCGAATAGAGTCTTTTGATCATCTTGCGTCACATATCTCCAGTTGCAAGGTTTTATTCTAGCATTTCTCAAACACATTGGCTTAATATGTGGCCATTTTTCAACGCGCATAAAATACAAGTCGCGTTCCGAATCGTAATTTACTTGCTCGATATCGGGAATGATGGATTTGAGATCCTCGACTGCATCTCTGCCTTTGAGAATAAATGTATTTGAATTGTAAAAGTTTTCAATTTGAACCCTTTCTTCAGGTGTAATAATTTCATTCGCAACAGCTGCGTCCAAGGATGTTATGCTAAACCTTCCGTAATACATGACAAAGTTTTGTTTGAAAGAAAAAAAAAATTTTGAATTCTAGAACATTAAATAGATCTCAATTCCTCTTGAGGAAAAAAAAAAAAAAAAAAAAAAAAAAAAAAAAAAATTTTTTTTTTTTTTTTTTTTTTTTTTTTTTTTTTTTTTTTGTAGGATGGAAGTTTACATTTTAAGCTCATTAAATATTCAAAAAATCAAATATGTAAATGAAGTAAAATCATGATTTCTAAAAATAGTTACAACTATTCATTTGAACGAGCTAGAGAAATTAACAACTGGGCTGAGTACCAAGATTGTGGATCGTATAATCTTAATTGTTTTTTCACCTCTTGTAATTTCAATAGTTTACGTTTCTCAATTTTTACTTTAGCAGACAAACATTTAGAAAATAAACTACGTTTAAAAGAAGTAGAGCTCGTATTATTCCATACACTGTTATAGGGTTGGGTGTCAGGAGCTTCTGACTCATTCAAATTATTTTTTTCACAAAGAATAGATTCTAAAGATGGTAAAATTTCAATACTTGAAAGACTTTTGAAAAACGTGTCGTTTTTATCATAATCAAACGAAGCTATTGATTTTTCTTTTATTATATCACAAGTAGAATGTAACAATAATTCATCCCATGAAAAGGAATCAGGCATATTTAAGAACTGGGGAAATTTTAAATCTTTTTTTTCAATCTATGTTTCTTTGTCTCAAATTTTTAATAATTAATCCTTCATAATACTCCTGCATCGAATTCATATCGAAGTGGTACAAATGCTTAAATTCTTCTTTAAAGAAAATCAAAATATCCACTTCACGAAACGAAAAAATGTTATTAGCTTTTAAAAATTGTCTAATTGCAGATTTCACATCATTTATCGTTGTCTTGGTTCCAGCCATTAAATTCACATCCATAAATAATTTAAACTGAACGTAAATATCCATGTCAAAGATTTAGAATATTTAAGGCTTTAAAAAGATAACATGTGAAAGATGGTGCAATACAACTAAAATGTGCATGGTGAAGACGCTGTCCTTTAAACACCACAGAAAAAAAAAAAAAAAAAATTTTTTTTTTTTTTTTTTTTTTTTTTTAATTCAAGTTTACGAAATGCTACTGAAATGACGTAATTATTTCTATTAACAGATAATGCAATAGATAAACGTACATTTTTCTAGAATCAAATAAACCTATATTTAAGAACCATACATTATATTTAGCATCATAATAGCAATCAATATCTATGGCCTCAAAAGTTCCATATTTATATCGTTTACTTGATTGAATTAATTTTCTTTTGTAATTGATATTATTTTGTTCAATTCCATAAACATTTTTCACATCGTCAGGCACATGGAATCTTTCCTGATTCCGTTTACAGGAAAACATTTCTTAAGAGTTGTGATTACTTTGCTTTAAACAAAAAATGGATGGATAAAATTTGAAAACATCATATATAACTATCAACTTTTATTATTAAAAAAAAAAAAAAAAAAAAAAAAATTTTTTTTTTTTTTTTTTTTTTTTTTTTTATAATAAAAGTTGATAGTTATATATGATGTTTTCAAATTTTATCCATCCAAATTCAAATTTTATCCATTTTATCCAAAATTTTTTTTTTTTTTTTTTTTTTTTTACATTGATTCATAACCTGAATCATCATCAAAAGTGTCGTTAATTAAAGTAATTCTTCCTCGATCTGCTTCATTAAAATATTTACGATCAACTTCTGAAAGTGTTTCCCCACATACAGGACATTTGAATAAACGATTTTGAAAAAAGTTTAAAAAACATCGTGTGTGAAAAACATGTTCACAATCCAAATAATAAGTTGTTCTTGTATCGAAAATGAACCTACAACATAATAAGCATGTATCCATAATTTTGTAACAGAAAAATTGTTTTATTCTTTTTATAAATTAAACTAACACTTTTATTATATATTAAAAAAAAAAAAAAAAAAAAAAAATTTTTTTTTTTTTTTTTTTTTTTTTATTATTAATGATATTATCTAAAAACTTTACGAATTCCTTTGCAAACAATTGGAGAAATTAAATTTATTAGTTCTTCTGAATCTATTTCACAATCAGATAAAGTTTCGTCATTTGAATCTAAATCTGATTCATTTAATCTTCTCAAATCCTTTTTCTCATATATTTCAGAGCGCAATATTTCTCTATTCAATCTTTTCCGACAATATGGACATTGTAATTGATTCTTTGATTTTTCAATCAATAATTGAATACATTTTTGTGAAAAGAATGTTTGCATTCCAAAAGAGTAAACAAATCTTGGGATTCCTGAGATTCTAAACAAATGCCGCATTCACCCATGATTAAAATTTATAAGTGAAATATGAAATGTAAAATTTTAAAAGTGATTTTATATTAATAATCTAAAAAAAAAAAAAAAAAAAAAAAATTTTTTTTTTTTTTTTTTTTTTTTTAAACAAGATAACTGACATGTATTGCAGTGTATACAATTTACTTTTGCGATTGAAAAATCAACAAACCAAACTGAAATTTTTAAAATACCTGGAAACCATAAATGCCGTTGATCCATCCTTCGGTTTAGCCCATCATCGAGGGGGTTTTATAATCGTTCGCATTTACTAAAGCATGTTGATTGCCTTTTGGCTCCTTTTGTTTTTATACGTAGGCTTAACGCTTCTTTACGCAGCAACAAAAACAAAAACTACACAAATATCCCCATGGCCAATTCTAACAGTTACACCGAAACCAGAAAAGATGAAATCAGAATGTAAAACCAACAGCGATTGTCCATCGAGTCACGTTTGCCTCGGAAATCAATGTATTCCAAAACTTATACGTTACGGCCGATGCAATCAAGCCACTGGTCAATGGATTTCATACGTCCATCAAGGTGTTACATTTGCCATTTGCGTTTGCTCAAATCCACATCTCGTGACCCAAAAATATTTCGGAGGAAACTGTGATGTAAACGTGGGTTGCGGAGTTCACGGTCGATACATTTTAGACAAAAACATTTGCGAATGTGATCCGGGATACAAAGCGGTCAATTTCAGCTGTAAAAAATTACCAGCGGTTGATTACATGAATTCCATCCCTTGTGAACCCGATGAAATCAATGTTTCACAGTTAAATTCTTCCCACGGATTTCATACAGATTACATAAAAAGTTTTTCAAAGTTTAAATGCGTGAAACGACCGTGTTCTTTTGATGCTTTGAGTGGAAGGCCACTCAAACGCGCAAAGTATGTGGATGGATGGGGGTGTGTTTGTGATCCTAGATACGGGCTTTTCGGAGTCGTGCTCGAAGGTGCAAATAAAAAATATTTAAACTCTCCCGGTTTCGATGCTTGTGCAAGCATTTTTACCCAAGATCCTCAAAATGAAATTGACGTAAAATTAATTACATATTTTTACTTGGGAAATCGCGAACCCTTTTCCATGGTTTTTTTCGATAAACTGAGCGAGGAGGATTTAATTGCACCCTTGAAAGGATCGATGCAAATTATGATAAGTCAAAAAGATTGGCGATACGATTACGCTCAGTACTTTTTCAAAACGAATCCGACTTTTCGAGCGAGAACGCGAAAAATTGATTCGTCTTACATTTTTCACATTGAATCGGTAAATGAGTGGTTGTACGTCGACAAATTTCGTCCGGCAAAATGTAATCAAATTCCAGATTTTTGGCAAGACCGATTCAATCCTCGCGTGGACGTGTACGACATTTTATACAAAAGTCCAGTGTGTGAAATGACTCCAGACGATCCCAATTACCGCATGTTTTGGGACAAGGTCATAGTCAATCCTCAACAGCTAACTTTTAAAGAAAAAACTCATTTGCATCGTTTCAACGCATTTGTCTTACATTACGACGCGAGCGTGGGCAATGAAAAATGGACTTTGGATTTGGATTACCCGTATAAAATAGACCAATATTTATCCATGCAAACAAATGTACCAAAATACAATATTCAAAAGAAAACAAAACCAAACTCGCCTATAGGCGGCCCACCGGGGATGATGCTTCCATAATGATTCAACATTTCAAATGTATAAAGAAAGACATAGTTTAAAAATCAAGAATGAAACGTTCGCTAGATGAAGAGGATTTGGAAAACGCACCAACCACATCAAAACAACCCAAGTTGGAACCTGAAAAAGTTGAAGAAGTAGAAGAAGAAAAAACAGTCGAAGAACACGATGATTCTCCTAAAGAGACATCAATTTTAAAAAACATACAAGCAAATTTACTGAAAGGTGATTTGAATAACCATATAGAAAAACGTTTATTTGAGACTCAAAAACAATACTTTACCGTTTACATGGAAAGACTCATGAATAAAATGCCATTAGGGAAAGATTTGGTCAACATTATCTCGAGCAGGGAGGGGCCTAATGAATTTGAATACATGTTCACCGCGGCTAAAAGTTTAATTCAGTCTCAGATGCGCGTCAAACAAATTAAAGCTTTTCATGCCGTGTTTGACATGGTTTACGGATTAGTCTTACGTTACGTTCATGAAAAAGTTGTTTCGCCGGCCTTGCTCAAAATTTTATCACAAAAACAATTACAATTGGCTTACGAAAAATATCAGAATTGTTCAGAGGCTGAGGAAGATGGAACTGAAACAGAGTTTCAATGTCTTTTGTACTGCATACAAGAAATGTTGGAAAATAAAGAAACTGTTAAAATTCCAAATCCATTATATAGCCGATTTACTCAACAAATGAAAGCCATGAGCGAATATATTATAGCATTATTGGTATCAATGTCTAAATCAGAGGTAGCTACAAACATAGACACATTTAATATTGGTCCAGAATTAATCACAAAATAATTAAGCACAAAAAAAAAAAAAAAAAAAAAAAAATTTTTTTTTTTTTTTTTTTTTTTTTTTTTTTTTTTTTTTAAATTAAATTTATCGTTTGGATTTCTATATTGCCAACAAGGTGGTTGTTTTTCTTTTGTTTTCAAAACTATTCCCTTTTTCAGCATGTCATATAAACATCTATTTGCTGTTCTTTTGTCACAACCAGTATATTTGTAAATAGTTTGAATGCTATGAGACCTATCATTATGTGCAAGTAAAAATCGATAAATTTTATCATAAACCACTACGTCATTCATGATTATATATCTTGAAAAATATTTTCAAATAACTTTATATACGTTTTAAATAAAGATGAATATTCTGAAACGTTTAAACTTTTATAATAATTATCAGTTGCAATTTTTTTTAAGTTGTTTAATCGGTGTTGGGATTGCCTCTGCGATTCGACAGTTGTTAATTTTGTCAGGAATGAAAATATTTGAAAGAGGAATAATACTAGAGCTATATGATTCATATAAATACAAAAGTATCTGAAAAAAAAAAAAAAAAAAAAAAAAAAAAATTTTTTTTTTTTTTTTTTTTTTTTTTTTTTTTTTTTTTTTTACAAGGTCCAAATTTTTTTCACACACGTTTTCATGGTGCCTTTCAATCGGGTTCCAAACTGATGATATCGGTTTCCATTTGCTATGTAATCTAAAGTGATCCAATTAGTGTGTGGATTTGCCAATAAAGCGTAAAAATATATCAGATATAGGCAAGTAACATCAAATTCCATCGTGTTTGCTTCTGAAAATTGTTCAGCCATTTTTCGGATTTTATTCAACACGCATTGCTTTTTGATTATTAAAGGAAACTGTTGGTAATCAAAATACGGAGCATTGTACCAATGATTTTTATTTTCTGCCACAAAATATAAATAACCATAAAGGTTTAAATTCTCTTTTATAGATTTAATGTGGTCGAGCCCTTGCCGGTAAAAAGTATCGACTAATTGAGGTGTAACATCGTAGAACATGCTCCATATTCTGCTCTGTGATCGTGTTTTACTAATCTCGCTCAGATTCTTTGACGCGACTTGATCTATCAGGCAATCTATAGGTAAATTACCCTGTATCAACAGTTTCAAGTCATAGTAATCGTCAAAATGTTGCTTTTCGAGTTTACAAGACATTTTATCTTGGTTAAATTTCAGTGTTTGTTCGCCTCAAATTTTTTATAACCACCCCCTCGTAATACACCAACATTGAATCATTCATTTTTGCCAATTTTTGAGGAGGTTCTTCTTGTTGATCTACGATGCTTACATAACTGAATGGTTCGGACTTGAAATTCATGTCGGAGCGACGCAAATGGCTAAATTCTTTTTGGAAGCAAATGAAAAGATCTGTTTCGTGAAACGAAGTGTTTTTGGTCGTTTTCAAAAATTGTCTTACAGCAGATTTGACATCATTTATAGTCGTCATTGTTCCAGTCATCAATTGTACGTCCATAAGCAGTTTAAACTGAACGTAAATGTCCGTGTGAACCAAATAATCATTCGTGTATTCGACCACATATTCAGGTTCGGTTCGGTAATGGAGCAACCCGTCGTCTAAACTCATAAATTTTCTCAAATGATAATACAACATGAAAAAGCAACCTTTATATGATTGTTCCACAATGTACACGTCCTTCATATAAGTATTTTTGGCAACTTGTTCCGAAGTCAATTGTGGAGCATTGTCGGTAAATTCAGCGTCAAAAGGTATAGCCACAACACGATCCTTGAACGCTTCCGAAGCTTTACATTCCGGATAATTATTTGTTGTAACAAACAATTTTGCCGTTGGAATTCCACCAGAATTTTGCTCGTACATATTCCTGAAAGCCACGAAAGAATTACCTGTAATTTGTTTCACGCGGTTCTCATTGATTTTCTTGTCCAGTTCTTCGCTCGTGACCATTCGACACGAAAACAACGTCGAAGCCAACTCTGGAGTGGCGTTGCTTGTCGAATGTCCCGGAGCCAAATTTTCGGATTGAATCGAATGATAATATCCGCCGAGCACTTTTCCCATCAACTCAAACAGTTTGCTTTTTCCGTTTCTCGTCAAACCTTTCCACACGAAAAATTTTCTCTCGTAATTTGTTCCCACATACACGCTCGCCAAAATATCTAACATGTACATAAATATATCGTATTCAAATGATGTACATTTGCAAATATTTATGTAAAAATGCATCATGGACTTTGATAATTCGTCATCCACGCCGTCGATCAAATCACGAAGGGTGTTGAATAAATTATCCGTTACATCTAAAAACAAATTTTGCAAGTATTTGAAGAAAAAACTCTTATCCGTGAGCTTTTCGTACAATTGAACGTGTTTCGGAGACTCGTTACAAAAAAACATCATCTCCTTCGATGTCAATTTGATATCTATTTTTCGATCAGAAAGGAAAAATTCAGGAACAACTCCACCAATGTGGCCCGTTAACAAATCCAAAACTCCATCGTTTAGTCGTAGGAGCCATTTGTGATTATCCATTTGAATGTCTATTCGTTCCATACTCGTGTCACTCATAATGGAAGAAACGACCGAATTGATACTAAATCTACTTATAAGATCATCATCTGGCCCACCTTTACCACCAGACGCATGATATTCGTTGAGAAACTGTTTGATATTATTCCATAAATTATTAATGTGATCCGAGACTTCTCCCGAATTTGAAAGGTCTTGCCAGCTATCCTGAAGGGCGTTCCATACATATCGACTAGGTTTTTTCAGAGTATTTCTTAGTTTGAGAACTCGAATGGGAAAATGTCGATCTTGTATGTTTCGAATCAAATCGGCAATTTGATCGTGAGTGGTCACTGATAAGATTGCCCTTTTGTTATTTTCTACGATAGATTTGAGTAACAATTTGTAGCTCTTTGGCCTTTCCAAATACAAATTGTTTGCGCAAAAGTGCAAAGTGTTGATAGTGATATTCGTTATCTCGTATTGTATGATTTTGGAATTGATCGATTCAATTTTTTTCAACAGCGGATGAAACTCCTCGTCTAAAAGCAAATGCAAATTTTTGGCCATTGAAACAGAATCCAACTGGTAATGTCGACAGAGGGCGTAAAATACAGGTAAAAAATAATATCCATTTTTGAACTGCATCACAGTTTTTATGGGATTTGTATTTTCTGACAGGGACGGGTGTTCGAATCGAAGCGACTCGTGCAAGTCCAAAAACAACTCTGGAATGTGAGAGTTGGGGAAACTGAGAGTGTCATTTTCACAAATGCGGTTATACCACATTTTTAAAGCATGATTGTTTGTCTCAAAATCTTTTATCATTTTCGCGTTGAATTGCAAATATTGAAAAACTTGATGCATTTTATGTTTATTAATACTGGGAGTTTTACTTTTACGGATGAAACCTTGCTGGTTTGTTTTTTTAAAGACGTAATTTGCCACATCTTGAAATTCTGATGATTCGCTTATATTTTTTCCTATAACCGTTGCGTATGCCAAAGTGTCAGTAGGAGTTTTGACAACTACTGGCATCATGTACTGTACAAGTTTAATAATCATCATTTGCGGTGTACAAGTTAAAATTTCACGAAAGATGGATTTCTCGTTATCCTTTCGCTTCGGAAAAGTTTTTTTCAAATTATTCACTTCCTGCTGAAAACTTGGTTCTCCCAATTTACTCATTTTAAGAGAAAATTGTTTTTGTTCGTCTACATAAATTAATTGAAAAGGAAGATATGGATTTTGATTGGGTTTGGCGGCTCCGGGTAACATGGCATTAGTTAAAATGTCCAATTTGTAAGATTTATCTGACATCATAGCCTCTTTAAAAGTATATTGAAGAGATTCACAAAAAAGAATATAATCGTCACTTCCAATTTTAAATTCGGGTAAATGAATATGTATACCTTTTCCACCTTCTCTCAGAGCTACGAGATATGTGAAAGTTTTCACGTTAGGTAAAAAAGCTGATTTCAGTACATACTCAATTGCGTTTAAAACTTTTACTGGATAAAATGGATGTGGAGATTGGTAATCAAAATCTAAAATGATTGAATGGACAAGAGCTGATGACAAATCCATCGTTAAAGGAGGTCGTTTCGATGCTCCTATCCATTGTAAAAGAAATTCTTGATAATCTTTAAATTTTACCCAAAATATACCTCCATTAAGATTATATAAAATGTAACTATCTGGAGGCACTTCCGAAGTCTGGTTAACTGCTTTCAAAAAAGGTGAATGAAAACTCATAACTTTATTTTTCTCCAAAGTATAAAAGAGATTTTTTTTTAAATTTCGTCATTTTTTTCAGTTAAAAATTCAAATATCAAATGTATGAAAATTGTAACATACAAAAAAATACTTGCCAAATAAAATAATTGAAAAAATACAATTGTTTTTATGCTTTTAGTTAAAAAAAAAAAAAAAAAAAAAAAAAAAAAAAAAAAAATTTTTTTTTTTTTTTTTTTTTTTTCAAAAAATTATATTTGCAACATTAAAATGTAATAACGTCAGCATTTCTAAAAATTAGATATTGTAAAATTTGAATTTTACGTTTCCATGTTACTTTCACCGTTTAATTTTGCATCACGCTTAGATTTATTATCATTAATCTTCTGTATATACATATATTTAAACAACAATTTTTTTATTGTTTCTGGTACGTTTGAATCATAATATAAATGATTAATTTTTTTATTTGTTTCATTAAAATATGTGTGTTCTTCATCCGCTCCATGGTAAAAATAAACTAAACCTTTAAATCGTCGCAATGCTCGTAAATATGATCTCATTTGAAGGTAACTCAATACTTTGTCTTCTGCATGTTCATCATCTTCATCAATTACACGCAATTTCATCTGAATTATTTTGTTATTTACTTTGTCCCTGTTCAGACTCATGTTCTTATTTATAAAGCCTGGTTCAGAATTTTCATCTTTATTACTTTTCATTGCATTGTTTTTTTGTTGATTTTGTTGATTTTGTTTCTTTTTTCTGCGTCTTTTTCTGGGTTTCAACGCATTTTTTTGATTTTCATCCACCTCTTGTTTTTTTGAAATTTCATTAACAGGCTCATCCCCTTTCCTTTTAAGAACATTATCTGTTGACATCCTTTCTTATATATTGCTAATAATCAATCGTTATGCATCGGGTCGGAGTAAAATCTTTAACCGAGCTAACACCTTCGACAATTTTTT
Source organism: Maratus speculifer (assembly GCA_964019185.1). Classification (NCBI taxonomy): domain Eukaryota; kingdom Metazoa; phylum Arthropoda; class Arachnida; order Araneae; family Salticidae; genus Maratus; species Maratus speculifer. The sequence goes on from OZ025298.1 coordinate 254,477,867, forward strand.
CACACACATCTAATAAAGCTCGATCTTTATTTTCAGGTTTATTGTACGGCCTTACGTATATCCTGATGTCATATGCGTGGTCCATATTTTCAGTCACCTTGTCATCCACCCCGATTAAAAATATAGGCTCATCGTACATTTCTCGAATGCGTTCTGATGCTTTCGAATATCCGTACAAGTCCATCGAAATTTTTGCTTCGCTCCGTGCAAATATTTTATGCGCAAACTTATAAATGGACGGTAAAAAACCATTCACAACTCTCTTGACATAATTGTCATCCCCTAAACTCCACAATATAATTTCGATATCCATGGCTCGCATCATTTTTATCAGAAAATCCAATTTTGGACGAGGATGGAAAACATTATTGTAGTAAACTCCCAAAGTTTCATCCATATCTAAAACCGCCACAATCATTGCTTGCCTTGGAAGAAAAAATGGGGTATTAAAAAAGACATGAGTCGTAAAGAAAAACGTTCAAGTGGTAGCAACTCGGATAGAGTTAAAAGCCTTATTCGGCATATTCAAAAACAAAATCCTCATTTTTCTGCGTCTTTATGCGTTTTTCATTTCAACAAACCCTGTCTCATGCTACTCAATAATTTCAACTGTGAGAGATTTCATTGTCTGTTTTCAAACCAGGCCATTCGGTGGATGTCATATTCTATCACAAAATCTTGTGACATTCCCGAACACTTTAACGACCTGATGATTTTAAATCAAATTTTAGGAAATCGGTTTGTTTTACCGTTTGCGGGCCATTTTCGAGAAGAAACCGGATATACCATCGGCATGTTTCGACAAACCGTCGGATTGTATCCGCCGCACATAATTAGCCAATCCGACTTTGCCAAGACTATTTTCACAATGATTGTGTTTTTCGTAGCCGTTTGCCATCGACTAGGTGGAAGTCCTCCTAACATGAAGTATTTTTCAGTTTTGTACACCAAAGAACATCCAGTTTTATGTGACATTGGTAATCATAACGTAGAAAACAGAGAAAGACGGGGAGATCGTAGTGAGCATTTTAACATTAAAAAATGGAAGAAATTTATGCAACGTAGAACACATAAACATGTGATTCAGAATTTAAAAGCTTATTTTCCGAAATTTTTCCAGAAGAAAAAAACGGGAAAAGTGTGCATTTTAAACGAAGAGGAGAGTCCATTTCCAGACGAAGCGCATCGACTTGTTTGCAAAAGTGATAAAAAAAGCCTATTAAATATCATTCAAGAGTTTAGAAACTTGATGACAGATGAAAAAATATCAAATTTATTAATAGATTGGATCGCTTCTGTAGAAGAAACAATTTGTTTAAAAAAAAAAAAAAAAAAAAAAAAAAAAAAATTTTTTTTTTTTTTTTTTTTTTTTTTTAATATTGAGGAAGAGATTAATGAGACCGATTAGCGGTAAAACATCTTCTATTAGAGTATGTAATTCAAAGTTATTTCCTGTTGGGTCTTCTTGTAAGGAACCACTAACAATTGTTTCTGTATTTATTTCATTATTTCCTATAGGTGGTTCCTCATCTTGTAACTTTAGCTCCAAAAGCTCATTTACTTTTGGATAACACATGTTTCTTTTCTTTGTTTGAAAAAAAGGTAAAATAAAACAAAAGAAGTAATCGAGAATGAATTATGTGAAACTAATTCTTGTTTTCGGGATCCTGATTGCGATCCTAACTTTAGTTTATCAGCAAAGATACCTAATAACTTCCACAATTGCAAGCTTTGGTATCTTTTCCTTTGTACTCTACAATAAACAATATCTTAAGAAAATATTTTCGTCTTCTGATTCAAAGACAAATAAATAAGTTCTATATCTAAAAAAAAAAAAAAAAAAAAAAAAAAAAAAAATTTTTTTTTTTTTTTTTTGTAATATGGGTCAAGTTAAATTTTTATAATAACGTGATTGCGCTTGTGCTAGTAAGTTTTAACTTTCAATCTGTTGTTAAAAAAAAAAAAAAAAAAAAAAAAAAAAAAAAAAAAAAATTTTTTTTTTTTTTTTTTTTTTTTTTTAACAACAGATTGAAAGTTAAAATTTATTTATTTCACACGACTTCAAATTTAAAACTGACGTCATCATTTCTAAAAATAGAAATAGATTCTTCTTAAAAATCAGCATCTTTTGTAAAGATTCGATCACTTGACAAAACACCTGCTTTTTGATATTCACTGACTCTTTTTTCAAAAAAGTTTGTTTTACCTTCCAAACTAATAAATTCCATAAAATCGAAAGGATTTTCTACATGATAAATTTTTTTGCAATTTAATTCTTGTAAAAGTCTATCAGCTACAAATTCTATATATTGTTTCATTAAACGATTGTTCATTCCGATAAGGGCGACAGGTAATGCTTCTGTTAAAAATTCTTGCTCAATTTTTACAGCATCCGATATAATTTGAACAATTTTTTGTTCCAAAGGTTTATTTTTCAAATGCTTCATCATCATACAAGCGAAATCGCAATGTAAACCCTCGTCTCTACTAATGAGTTCATTGCTAAATGTCAAGCCTGGCATTAAACCTCTCTTCTTTAACCAAAAAATTGCAGCAAATGAACCAGAGAAAAAAATACCTTCAACTGCTGCAAAAGCAACAAGTCGTTCGCCAAAAGTGGCTTGCCTTGATGTAATCCAGGTAATAGCCCAATTATATTTCTTTTTTACGCAAGGTAATGTTTCAATCGCATTGAAAAGTTTTTCTTTTTCCAAAGGATCCGTGATATACGTATCGATTAGCAAACTGTACATTTCCGAATGGATATTTTCCATCGTTATTTGAAAACCATAAAAGCATCGGGCTTCAGAAATTTGCACTTCCTGATAAAATCTTTCAGCTAAATTTTCATTCACGATACCGTCACTTGCGGCAAAAAAAGCTAAGACGTGCGAAATGAAATGCTTTTCTTCAGATTTTAACTTTTGCCAGTCATTTAAATCTTTAGACAAATCCACTTCTTCAGCAGTCCAAAAAGATGCCTCAGCTTTTTTGTACATTTCCCATAAATCATGATATTGAATAGGAAAAATAACAAACCGTTTTATATTTTTTTCCAATAAAGGCTCATTACTTTCCTGTTGATTTAATTCCATACTGAAATTTTTTATAAAAAATAAGTCCAAGAAAATTTGTAAAAAATTAGGATAAGAAAAATGTGAATAATTTTGAAATCCAACGACAAATTTATTCTTTATATAGTTAAAAAAAAAAAAAAAATTTTTTTTTTTTTTTTTTTTTTTTTTTTTAGAATGAATTATAGAATCGTGTATAATGTATCCTATTTCTAGTCAACAATCTTGTACTACGACGAATAGATATATACGGAATTGTTTTTGTTTCATCAATATTTATAGCTGCCCACCCACCATGGTTGTAAATCCAACACAAAAGATATTCATCCACAAACCGCGATAGGTGTGATATCAGGTGGTCATGTGAAGTGAAAGGTTCCATGAATTTAGAAACGATACAGATAAATAACATGATTCGAGACCAACTAGCTTTCTGCGAAAATATTTTTTCATACAAAATTGGCAAAAATTCATTAAATTTCTCTGCCTCAACATACGGAAGACCTTCGGTGGTTTGCCTTATCCTCCAACTATAAGTTTGATAAAAACTGTTGAAGATTTTTAACACATGTTTTAAAACATTTTCTTCATTTGTAGTCAAAGCGTTTATACTGGATATTTTTATAGGAAAATAAGAATCTTTAGTCAAATCTATTAAAACATTTTTAAGAATGTATTCCGTCCGAACCAATTGAGTATTCATCCTTTACTTTAATACTTTCTATCACGTCAACCAGTTTTACAGCAATTTTACTTGTCAAGAAATTACTGAAAAGATTGAGAAAATTTTTCGCAATTGATAGGAGAAATCTTTGAAAGATTTCGGGTCCCAAGATTATTTCAAAAAGAAACAAAAGTATAATAATGGTTAAAAAGATGAGATTGAATATAACATAAATTGGAAGTGCAACTAAAAGAAATGTAACAAAATGTAACATTCTCTTAAACATTTTGCTTATGAAAAAAATCTAGCAAAATTTGAACTATAAATTACCACCCTCCCCTCAAAAAAAAAAAAAAAAAAAAAAAAAATTTTTTTTTTTTTTTTTTTTTTTTTTTTTTAATAATCTATTTTTGCCAAATCGAAATTTTTCTTAACAAGAACTTCATTAAAAATATGATTAAAAGTTTCTTCTGACATAACATCTGTATAATGAATGGAATATAATACATCCTGTTCTACAACTCGACTTTTACCATCAATTAATCGTCCCAAATAATCCACTTTTAAACCTTGAACATTAAATATTATTTTATTATGTCCGTATCCTGGCTGCCAAATTTTCGATGTTTGCCAGAGGGCCAAATGCGAGGCTTTTGCATGGGCCACTGATTCAAGCTGCGTCAAACCGGACCAAAACGAGTTTTTCACGAAAACATTTCCTTGCATTCCGATTTCTCCAAACATTTGATGTAAATGTTCAAAAGTACCTTTGGCTTTTGCCAAGACTTGAACCACTAAACAGCCGCGACCTTGCCTTATATCCCCGCCTTTGGCAATTGTTTCCACTAACCAATTCATCTCTTCGAGAGTCAAAGCAAAACAGTAATCATTTTCAAATTTTTCGAGTTGAAATTTTCGCATGTCGTCTAAAGCTTTGAATGCCGTTTTTGATCCGTAAATTTCGAAAATGACTCTGAGTGTTTTTTTCAAATCAGGATATTTATAGGGTAAAAAATCAATTTCGTCGTAAAATAAATAGTAAGCCACCAACATGTCTTGACTCGGGCTCAATTTCATTCCCACGACAAAACTACCCATTTCCCATTCTGGATTTAATAAGGTGGCGCATTCAGCCTGAGAAAAAATGCTGAAAAACAGATAAATATTCACCTCGTCTCCATCGAAATCGCCGTTGATGCTCGGCAAAATTTCCAAAGGTACACCGAAACAATCGTACGGCCAAGCAGGTCCATCTAACGGTACTTGCAAAGCCACAAAATTTTCGGGTTGGAGAGACGGCATCCTGTTCAAAACAACCCATTTACCTTTCAATTCAAATTTTTTGACTATGGAATCAGGTAATCTAATTTCGTTGGCCTTGAGAGTTGCGTCGGGTACAATCATACCTCTCATCGAGTAACAGCAACGTTTTCCAAACGCCGCTTGACGAATAAAAGTGGCTTTTCCGCACGAACGAGAATCCAAGCTACCATAGTTTAGAGGTGCTTCTTGAATTTGCTTATAAAATACTGGAGTTTTTGAAGGAGGTTGAACTGTTATTGTCCGACAAGTCATGGGTTTACCCGACACAAATTTCAAAATCTTTTCGTAAATGAGAGTAGTTGCCATTTGCCAGTAAATAGGATCTGGTATAATCAAAAAATCCTGATTGGTTTCGATACCGGCTTTTTCAATCATGCGTTTGAGTTGTGGTAAAAGAAACGTGTATCCGGGAGTGGGTACTGCGATAGACATGAGAGAATAAAACGGACATTGGTCGTTGAAATAAAATCGGTCGCAGCACAAACCAAAATTGGCCAAACCAAATTGGATTTTCTTTTCGCATTCTGAACAAGCGTTTGCAAATTCGTTGCTTTTCCGCCACGCTTTTAAAACTTCGAGTAATTGATCCGGGGTTAATTGTAAAGGACAATCCTTAAGCTCGAGCAATGTAATGCGGTATTGGTTAACGGCCATTATATAACCAAGCTATGGCGTATCAGAGAAGATGGAACGGAGACGAGTATTATCCTCGTGATAAATTCAACACAGACAAATACGGCAAGGAAGTCTATGCCCGTGACAGAAAAAACAACGAGTTTTATCCCAAAAGTAAAAAAAATGTTTTTGCACGAGACAATTCAGGTATGTTTTACTATGCCAAAGACAATATGGGAAACGAGTTTTATCCAGTGCGAAAAAATAAATCAATTTTTATCCAAGATTCTTTGAACCCAAATATTAAACTGGCTCTTTATGCTGATGGAACCCAGCGGTATCCAGTCGATTCTAAAGGAAATGAATATTATTTAACAGAAAATGGAAAACCTTATTTAATGCGAAGAAACAACGGAGAAATTTATTTCGCCAAAAATCGCAAAGATTGTTCGTTAATCCCTTGGAATCACATACAACACTTGTGCGAAAACGAGCCTTTGATATATTTGAGGGATTCAGCTGGTAATTTAGTATATGTAAGAGAATCTTCCATTTATTTACGATGTCAAGCCTATTTAAAGTGTCCAATTTGCGACAGATGGATCACTAGTTGTCTTTGAAAAAAAAAAAAAAAAAAAAAAAAAATATTTTTTTTTTTTTTTTTTTTTTTTTTTTTTTCACTACTAGTTTAATATTCAAATAATCGAGTTGAATTTGTAACATGCAAATGAGGTAATCTCATTGTTTCTAAAAATAGACCAACAGTTTAAGGATCATTTGAATTAAATTCCCTCTTTGGAATGTGCCAATTGGAATCACCCCCAAATCCTCTTTCTCCACGTTCCGTTTCTGACAAATCGGATTGCTCTACGGCAACCATAACCGGCCGTATTGCTAACTGAAACAACATCTGTGCAATGGGTTCCTCTCTCTCAATTGTAATTCTTTTCAAAGAATTATTTTTCAAAATGATGCCGACGGATCCTCTATAGCATGGATCCACAACGCCACCACCAACACCAAGATTTTTGTGCAAAGCTTTAGACGATTTTTCCCAGATGAACATACCCAAGTATAATGGACATTCCAAAATGATTCCGGTATCAATGACCAAAGTTTCATTAGGTTTTAATTCAGTTTTTATCGGTGAATAAAAATCATAGCCTAAAGATCCATCGCTTCGACATGTTGGATCTATGGCCCATGAAAATTTTTTTGAATATTTGATCTTTGGTTGAAATCGACTAAAAATGAAATCGAGAAACCAGTCAATCAAAGATTGTAGAACCATTGTGAAATAAAAAAGAATGTGAAAAAATATAAGGAACTAAAAACAGCTCGAGTTTTTATAATACAGAAACCTCAAAAAAAAAAAAAAAAAAAAAAAAAAAAAAAAAAATTTTTTTTTTTTTTTTTTTTTTTTTTTTTTTTTTTTTTTTTACAATTTTTCTCGATTCAATTTTGGTAACAATTCGTGTCCTATCACTTTCCAAGATTTATCGCTATTTTTAAATTCTTCGCCGTAAATTTTCCCAAACATATCCAACAAGTTTTCATTTACATTTCTCACGTCATGATAATATTCTCTATGTTGTTGCAAATGTCCCTCCGCCCATGATTTTGCTTGTTTCACTTGAAAAATTATCTGATCATCCTTAATCAAATCATTTTCCATTTGATTCTCGTACCAACGCAACAGGGCTAAGAAAATCACGCACGCCGAATCCGTTCCTGTCAAACTCGACACTTTTTCATTTTTATCGAAAAAAGTATACATGTTTCTTATTCCGCGGACGTGAGATTTATATTCTTCTCGCAACGGAAGTAAAATTTCAGGAAGATATAATGTTAAATGCTTTGGTTTGAACCCTTTAAACCCGTCCACAGCTAGAATTCGATATATAGACCGATTTAAGAGAACGGCTCCAGATGTGTTAGCTTTCAGCCATTTGTTTAAAAGTTTTGTCCATTCGGATTGGTCAGATGGAACGTCGATGAAATATTTTTTCGAAGCCGTAACAAGCAAATTCATCAGTTCGTGCCGATAATGAACATTTTCGTCCTTTGAGGAAGTAAAATCATCCTCATCAAAAAAACCAACCCAATCAGCCAATTGTTTGACCAATTGACGCCGATGGAATCGCAATGACTCATAAGGTCTTCCTAGAACCACTTGACGCACAAGTTTTTCGTGCAATAATTTTTTAATTTCCTCGTCCAAGGAATTTGTCGACCAATGTTTCTGGATGGATTGATTTGAAAGGTAATTGTTTGGCGTATCTGGGTGGGCAAACGAGAGTGACAGTGGATGGATACTTTGATCGTAAATATTGTTTGACGATTCCTTGCGATGTTGTTTGGGCAATGGGGCCAAAGTGTCTAATGTCCTTTTCGCAGAAAATTGTACCGTATTCAATTTGGACGCCATGGGCTCTAAATTTCTCGACAAACCAAAAGAGAGGTCTTTTAGTGATGCGTAATTCGGATTTCAAATCCTTTTCCGGTTCAAACGACTTTGTTTTGGTAAGCAATAAAACGTAATTACAAATAGGAATTGCAATAAATTGATTTAACTGTTCAACCGACTTCCACTGCTGGAAATTGACAGACATGACACTGAGTTGAAAAAAATAATGAATGGTCTTAAATTGAATGTAAAGTATATGTAAAAAAAAAAAAAAAAAAAAAAAAAAATTTTTTTTTTTTTTTTTTTTTCAACAATTACTGAGGAATTTTTTGTACTCGAGCAGGTTTACCTATTTCTTTTATATCTTTTTCATAACCTGGGCGAATAACCGTTATTTTTTCACAATTGATAATATTATAGCCTTCAGGATTTCCTTCACAATCTTTTCTGGTACAGTCGCAAGTAAATATGCATACATCTATTTCATCATAGGCTTTGTCTGGATCCAGTTTGTCCATGGCGGCATTCAAGTCAAACAGTATATTATATTCTGCGACATCCGGAAGATTAGTTTCATGCCTATCGTAATCCAACTTATAAAGATACATTTTTTTAAAATTCAATAAACACACTTTTAAATACCAGACATTCCATCCAATTTCATAACAGCAATAAATAGGGATAGGCTTAAAAATACCATTCTTTCTTTTGTAGGTAAGAGATATATTTCCCTGACAATTGCCAATCTTTTTTTGAATACCGCCTACTCTTAATTCACTTTTCAGAAACCGAGATAGAATGGAAGATGGTACCTTTTGTTCGCAGAATCGTTACTAATCTTGAAAAACATTCATATATTACATCTATAATACTTTTAGGTAATTTATCTTGGATACATTTTACAGCCAATTCCCCGACGAAAGCGAAAAATGCAATTATTCGACTCCAAGTAATACCTTCATCAAACAATTCACTACATATACCTTTTAAAATACTACCTATGTTATTTTCATCAATAATTTTTATTTCTTTGCAATGTTTTTTTAATTCATTACCATACGTTTCTTGAAAGACCTTAAGAATTTCACATGTTTTTTTAATAAGATCTTTTTCTTTTTCACTCTTCGCACTGATCGCATCAAAATTTTCATAATGACCCAACAGGAAAGAAAATGTATTTTCAAGAAAACAATCTGTTCTTATTTCATCCTTTTTGCTATAAATTCTTCTTTCATACTGATCAATTTCTCCACTCACAAAAGCTGCTTTAAATCGTGAATTGCTAGACATTATGTGATGGGAGTTACTTTTTCTGAAATATAACAAACAGTATATGAAAGTGTAAAAATTACAAGTGAAGCAACGGTTTTTATTATTTAAAAAAAAAAAAAAAAAAAAAAAAATTTTTTTTTTTTTTTTTTAATTACTTTTTTTCAACAATTGTTGTCGTTTCTTCATTATTTTCTTCATTAGGAAACTCGATAGCAAAATTTGGTAAATATTGAATTTGAGCAATATTTTTTAAATTTAAAAATGCCTTTTGAAAAAGTATCATTTCTTCAATACATCCAGATATTTTAAAAGAATTATCACCAAATGTTATTCGATGAAAAATTTTCATGTGGAAAATAGCCATAAAATCTTTCTGCATCATTAAGGCAGGTTGTACTATTGCTGCTGAAGAATGGCTAATTTCTTTACCGTCGAAAATTTTAAGGCTTAAAACACACCAATTTTTTCGTGCGAATGGAAGATTGTTTTCCTTGTGATGTTCTGTACAAAAAGTACAAAATAATGGATGACACATCTTTACCCAAAATCGGCCACCTGTATGCAGCTTTTCTTCATCGTTTTCTTTCATAGCCTCTCCGATAAAGTCGAGAGGTTCGCAAATATTCGAAATGATAGAAATTTCATTCTTTAAAGATTTTTGAAAATTAAATTCTCCTGCTACAATAACATTGAATACATGATCTCGTGTTATAATTCTTCGAATATATGCTTGTTGCTCCGCGCCACAAGTATGTCCCCTGGAATATTTTACTTTTCTTTTCTTGTGATTCTGATATTCTGAAGAAAATTCTAATTTATCTCGCCAAGAGGGAGTGACAAGGTTGAGGGCACATGTATGTTTTTCCATGTTTTTAATTTCTTCATTAAGAACAGGTGAGTTTAAAATACCTTCGATGAAGACATTGTATTCCGAGTTTTCCATTGTCTTGGTTATAAAACAAAATACATATGTCACAAAAATATATGTCGCAATATTTAAATAGTATAATCTTAAAAAAAAAAAAAAAAAAAAAAAAAAAAAAAAAAAAAAAATTTTTTTTTTTTTTTTTTTTTTTTTTTTTTTTTTTTTTTTTTTTTTTTTTTTACTAATCAATTTTTATTATTTGCTTCATAATTTTTTTTGCTTGTAAAGAATGTATTCAAAAAAGGCAGTTACCAAACATGGTAAGTGAAATAACTCCATTGAATTTTCACTTTTTAAAGAAAGTATCAATTTGTCTATAGTCGGTATTGAAAAGTTCATGTTTACGAAATATTGAAAAACGTATTCAGATATTTCTACAAATAATTTACGAAATTTTTCTGCTCTTTCCTTATTAAAACGCGCCTTCATTTCTGACAAGAGAAAAAAAGGTATTTTACACTTTTGAAATCTAGGGTATTGAAAAACAATCTCAGTCAAGTCAGAAATTTGTTTTAAAAAATAATCATTACGCAATAAATTTCTTTTGATAAACTCGATTTCATCTGTAACGTTTTTCGCATTTAATTCTTTTTTATGAAGGGGTAACAATATGGAATCAGATGTTAAATCTTTCTTGTACAAATTATAAAGTTCCTTCAAACGAGTGTGGATAATATCTTTAAGTTCTCTTATAAAATAAATATGTCCGAAAACATTATATCTTTTCAAAAGGGCTTTTTCATTCCATAAATCTACAGACATTTTAGTGAAAAATATAACTGTATTTAACTTGCATTATAAATGATATTTATAATACAAAAATATATACATACAAAAAAAAAAAAAAAAAAAAATTTTTTTTTTTTTTTTTTTTTTTTTTTTTTTTTTTTTTTTTTTTGGGGGGGGGGGGGAAGAAATGACAAATTTTTTTTAAGTAAGATTTCAAAATTTATTTAATATACAAAAATTCGAATTTTATATTACGTCATTATTTCTAAAAATAGACATGGGTTTTTAGTTTAAACAAAATAGCAATTTTTTCTTTTCTACGTTTCCAACTGGCTCTTCTTCCATCCAAGTAAATTTTCTTTCGGGAGACATGAGTAAATGAACGTGTTGTCTCAAACTGTTAATCATGTATTCAACGGCCAGCCAAGTCAATTTCGGGTTCACGAGCCTGATAAAAAAGTAATAAATTTCTACCATAGTAATTTCGTGCATCAAACTCCCTCTACATGCAAATTCGCTTGCTAATTCGTCAATGGCTTTTACTATCCTATCTCTGTCTTCGGTCTCAGTAAAAACTTCAATTCCTTGAAACTTGACGGTAAGCGGTATTAACATATTTTGACTACTCAAATAATAAACATATCCGTATTGTTCCTTATCTTCCAATAGTTTCGAGATGTATTTACGAGCCACGTCCCTGATTTTTGGGTGCATAACCAAATCCAACGAAATGTAAAACTCTACGGGCCATTTACCGTATTGTAGATTTAAAGATTTAATGATGGGCTCCAAGGATTCTCCTCCGTAAAATTCTGACAATAAGTTGTCAACAGGTAAATGGCAAGTTGCTAATCTTTCATACATCTTTCTTTTTTATAATCCAAAAAGCAGATCGAATATAATACATGATCGAAAGCACGAATATAGTTGCCAACCCGTACAAAACATATGATATCCATGGAAAAATTGTTCCAATACCTGACCAAACAGTAGAACCAACTTGGCTCGCAAAATGATTTAAAGCTTCGGCAACTGTTGGTCTTTGGCATTTCATAGTCTCACCTGGTAAACAGTTGACATATTTACAATCGCAAAGTCGACAACAAGAATTTTCGTCGTCTTCGTTAAAATCTTTGCAAACATTTGCTAATTTTTCCATTCCATCACAAAACGAAATGTTGTCAAGTTTGCCTTTTTGGCAGCAACTTAATTCATTGTACTTACACACCGTGCCATCCGGTCTTTTCTTAAAACATCCAGAATTAGATTCTATGTAATTCCAAATGCTCGCTACGCCTGTGCCGATGACTGCCCCTGCAGCAACCACTTTTAAGCCTTTTTTGCTGAAGACGGTTTTGATTGCGCCACTCAATTTTTTGTTACTTTTTACGAGCTTTTGCAAAGCCTTTTGAGATTTTGTTAAAACTTTGAAATTGTTGAAACGTTTGGAAATGGGTTTAGTATTAAAATTGAATTTGCGTTTTAACATCACGTTTAACTTGATTCGTTACAATAAAGGAAAACATGTCAAACACCGAATCTACCGCGTGCCTGTTTAATGCTACAAAAGCAGATTGTAGAGCACCGAAAAGAACCAATTTAAGCATGGTCATGTGCCAAAAACATCTTAAAGATTATTTTGGTTTGGAAATGGGTTATCATCAAGACGATCATCCCACCAACGTTGCATGGGTTGGACCTTTCTTAAGACCAGTCAAAAACATGTCTTATTTTAAACGAAATACGGTCATTTTTCCAACAAAAAATTTTTTTGATATGACATTACGGCCAGAAGAATTTAAAACAGATAACTCGTTTAGAAAATATCAAATGAATCCTTTTATTTTAGACTATATTCGAAAATATGGATTATATCCCAATAAAAATATAGAAAATCGACTAGTTATCGAAATGTATCGAAACTTGATGACTGACAAATATGATCCGGGACCCAATCAGGAAACTTTGTTCCCAAATTTAAGTTCTCTTGTTCGCAGTAAAAAAACAATTTCCGAATCTAACATAATGGATCAATCCATCTATAAAGTTCTTAAAGACGTTGGTTTTTATAAAAATGATGCATTGATTACTCTTCCACAGTCAGAATTATCTCTTTGTATGCAATATATATTATTCAACTGTCTGTATTCAGAAATGAAAATTACATTCGATACCGATAATTTTACCGACTATCTTCCATACAATTGCGAATTTGTAGAAAATGTTGGTTTAGTTGCAACAGAATTGATTAATCATCCCCATCCACTAATTATAAATGGTGTGAGTTCTGGAAGTCAAATTTTCTATAATGCATTTGTATCAACGGTGCAAAAGGAAGTTTTACACAAAAATTATTCACTGAAGGATATTCCGTCACAATATGCTTTAACAAATGCTTTAAAGAGTGGATCAGTTTGTTAAAAAAAAAAAAAAAAAAAAAAAAAAAAAAAAAAATTTTTTTTTTTTTTTTTTTTTTTTTTTTAAGAAATCTATTTTTTATCCACAAACTGGATCCACTTTTTAAAGCATTTGTTTATTTTTAGATTTATTATGTTTAATAGACATCTTCAAACTCAATCAGCGACCCCAAATTGACTTTTTTAGTCGGTCTCAATTTGTTTTCACGAAATCCGATAAAGTCTAAAATGTTTCCACTGATGCGGTAAACATTATGTTGCTTCAAAAGATATCTAATGTTGATATTTAATCGCAAAATGGCCAAAAATTTATCGGTATAAATGTTTTCTATTTGATAATAAAACCGATTAACTACGTGCTCTCCATCAAATATTTGTGTATTTCTAATACATGGTTGGATAATTCGATCGCTATAGTATCCGGCTTTTAGAAATTTTATTTCAAACTCCCAACATTCTCCACATTCCATTAAATAGCACATTTCAAATGAAAATTTGAAATTATTCGAAATGGTAACATCTGGTCCTAAATCGGATGTCATTACACGAGCAATTTTATTCAGTGGTTCTGAATCCATGACAATCAAGTTTGCTTTACGATTATTTGATTGGAAAATTTCGTTTTTGGATGGTTTTGGTATTGCACAAGTAGCGACTAAAATAACCTGGAAATTGGGATAGTTAGATTTTTCACAATAGCAAATATCCGTTGCGAAGGATTTTTTCCAAAATTTTTTGGAGTGATAGAAATAATTTTGATACACAATATTATTTTGCAATCGGCTTGACCAATCTTCCGTCACAAGATTAAGAATTAAAGGGTAACATTTAACCAAATTATTAGTAGCCTGGGCCAAAGTTTCGTTGCCTAACACCTTTGACACGAGATCATTATAGCTAGCCATACTTTCCTTATTAAAAAAAAAAAAAAAAAAAAAATTTTTTTTTTTTTTTTTTTTTTTTTTTTTTTTTTTTTTTTTTAGTTAAAATTGAAAACTCATTCAATAATCAAATAATCGAAATTTTAAAATATAAAACTTTTAAGTTCATGTTCATATTCACATTCATCTGTATCGTCTATCAAATTTGGTTTTTTAATTTCCCTTTCTACTTCATTTTCTATATCTGGAGACACTTCTTTCCGCTTCCTATTGCTATTATTTTCTTCTTTATCTTCTATAGAAAGTAGTTTTTCACTTCCAAATAAATTTTCAAACTCAGCATCAAAGCTAGTAGAGTTGTTAGTTTTTGTCTCTAAACACAAAGGTTTATTTTTAGATTTATTTTGTTTAATAGACAATGTTTCGGTTTTATCTTCAAATTCAATCAGCGATCCCAAATTGACTTTTTTAGTCGGTCTCAATTTATTTTCACGAAATCCGATAAAGTCTAATATGTTTCCACTGATGCGGTAAACATTATCTTGCTTCAAAAGATATCTAATGTTGATTTTTAACCGCAAAATGGCCAAAAATGTATCGGTATAAATGTTTTCTATTTGAGAATAAAACCGATTAACTACGTGCTCACCATCAAATATTTGTGTGTCAGAAATACATGGTTGGGTAATTCGATTGATAGTGTATCCAGCTTTTCGAAATTTCATTGCAAACACACTACAGTTTTTACATTCCATTAAACTGCACATTTCAAATGAAAATTTGAAATCATTCGAAATGGTAACATCTGGTCCTAAATCGGATGTCATTACACGAGCAATTTTATTCAGTGGTTCTGAATCCATGACAATCAAGTTTGCGTTACGATTATTTGATTGGCTGGTTTTGTTTTTATATGGTTTTGGTATGTTACAATTAGCGACTAAAACAACACAGAAATCGGGATTTTTAGATTCCTCACAATCGCAATGATCAGTTGAGAATGATGGTTTCCAAAACTTTTCAGAGTGATATGAATAATTTTGATACGCAATATTATTTTGCAATCGACTTGACCAGTCTTCAGCCACAAGATTTAAACAGTAATCATCGACCAAATTGTTAGTAGCTTTGACCAATGTTTCGTTGCTCAACACCTTTGACACGAGATCACTATAGCTAGCCATAATTTCCTTGTTATAAGAAAATGAAAAATAAATCAGTTGTATTGAGATTTGGTAGCTGAGCATTTATAAATACTTTGATACAACTTCAAAAAAAAAAAAAAAAAATAAAAAAAAAAAAATTTTTTTTTTTTTTTTTTTTTTTTTTTTTTTTTTTTTTTAAGTAAATTATTATTCAAAATATTTCTCATATTTTATCTTTCCTTTAGCGGCCAACCTTTTACTACGGCGATAAATAAAGTCATCAAAATTTATATGTGGAATTGCGGTCAACGACTCGTCGATTTCGATAGCTACCCAACCTTCATGACTATTGATCCAATGTAAAAGTTTTTCTTGTACGATATTAAAAAATGTTATAAATAGATCATCATTAAAATTGTAAGGGGCCGTAAGTGTAGAGACGATGTTCATAAAAATTATGATTCGAGACCAACTAATACGATTTATAAATAATATATTGTACAGGCCCTGTAAAAATTCTTCCAATCTGTCTTTTTCATCGTAATGAAAAAGACAAATTGGAGGAATTTGAAAATCATAAGTATCGTAAATAATCTCACAAAGTCTCAAAACATGGTTTAAAACAATTTCTTCATATTCAGTTAAAGCGCTTATACTTGATATTATCTTAGGGTTAAAATTACTTCCTAGATGTTTAAGCACGTTAAATAAAATGTAACTTGTTCGTGCTTGCTTAAAATCCATCTTTATTTTAGTTGTGTAAATCTTTAAAAAATTGTTTTATTATATGTACTATAGATAAGACTGTATTTTTTTTTTTTTTTTTTTTTTTTTTTTTAATTATGTATGGGTTGTTGATACTACCAAATGATGAATCGGAAAAAACATGTTTACTGTCAACTTTAACACCGTTATCAAAATAATCCCTTTTTATAATCGGATATGAAAATAATCGGAAATCAAAATAATCGATTATATTATATGGATACAAATATTGAAATTCGGAATAAGATAATAATTGAAAAAGGGGTACTTGTTGACATGCTCGACACCAGTTCATGGGATCTAGAATAAACTTACATATATTAATGTTTAATCTTAATATATATCTTCTTTGGTAATATTCATTTTCATTTTCAAAATTCATACATTTTAAACACATTTTAACGCAATTATTATCAACAGTTATAAAATCAAAGTTCACGATAATAAAACGTGAAATATAATTCTCGAAATCATAATCGAAAATAAGATCATTTTGGAACCAAACCACCAGGTTTTTAGGCCAGATAAAATCTTGTTTTCTAAAATACGGAATAATTTCGATGTAGTTTACCATAACATTCTGGTTGTGAAATTCTGATAAACGAAAACGAGATTTACTTTGCCAAAAAATATCTCTTACAAGGCGTTTGGGAAGTTTCAATTTTTCTATGTCATGCAAATAATTCAAATTTCTTAACAATGATTTTATACACAGATATTGCAATGTTTCAACATTAAATGTAACATCGCAATAAAAATCATGCTCTTCCTGTACGAAATGTCTATAAACCTGAATTGATTTTTTTAAATCTATAATTTCTTCTGATCTAATCCACATATTATTTTCAATTGGTTTGGCTGAATAAGCGGTTAAATGTATATGATCCTCTCTAAACCAATCAGAAAAATGCTTCATTGATAGTTTTGACAACAGATTCTTATGAAAAGCTGATTTATGAATAACAAAATGATAATAAGTCATCATTTTTCAAACTTGTGGAAATCAACTATCTTGAATGAAATGAATCTCATGAAATAAGTCTTTATAAAATCAATAAATGAATAATTTCCCATTTGTTTGAAAAAAAAAAAAAAATTTTTTTTTTTTTTTTTTTTTTTTTTTTTTTTTTTTTTTTTTTTTGACTAACCGGAATTAAAAAATTGAAACTCATTTAACATTCAAAAAATTCAAGTCATTGCTTTTAAAAATAGACGTAGATTTTTTTTCAAACGATCGAATCAAGTCACCGTTGCTATAAAAATTTACAATTTTTTCAATCAAGATGTTGACGATATACATTTTACTATTTTTCATTTTGTATCTTTGTCATTGTTACATGGCACGTAATTTGTTATCATATTACATGGCCAAGCCTTACCAATTTCATTTAAATCTTTTCCGTTGGAACAAAGATGTCGAACTCGCATTTACTTGAATGGTTTGCTCAACTGTTATTTGGTACTTCCAGTCCTAGTGCGCCTCCGTTAGAGCTGAGAAAAATAATATTGCGTATGGAATCTGAAAAGATTCCTTGGTTGCATTTGATTCATAACGGTGGCCTCACGGCGTTTCCGTATCAAATACACGGAGATTTGAATTCTTTAACTGACTACTTGGAAAAACAATGGGTCGAGAAACAACCCTACTTTGATCCTCCAACTTTTAAAACTCGCGCTGTATCGAAATTTTGGGATGAGTTGCAATTACTGTTGGCGAAGCGATTCGAAATAGAGGAACCTTTACCTCTTCCATCTAAAGGAGACGACGAAATTTTAAAAGAATTTTTAGAACCGACCAAACAAATTCAAACTGATCGATTCAATTTCGAATCCGCTGAGTTTTGGGGAAACGTGGCTCGCAGATTCATCAACATCAACAGACCCGGAGAAGCGTCGCCTTTACCGGATGCCTCTTCCGATTCATTCAAAAAAGTTTTACAATTATACGATGTGACATGCAAGGCCCGTGGACAATATTTTGACCCTTTCAACATGTATCTGGTGCCACAATCTGAATACGTGAATGCGGTTCACTGGCAAACCAGTTTGAATTTGGAAGCGTTCTTGCATGATAGACCCACGCATCCGTTGTCAATTTCAGTCAAAACCCTTTTGAAAAAGAGTTTAAACAATCTGCTTCGTGGTGAAAAGCCTATTTTGGAATCATCGGAATTTGACGCTCTTTTGCACAACATCAGAGTCGTACACGAAGCGATCCCACAAATCCCACACGAAGACGCACCGCCAAAATTGATCGATATATTTCAAAGGCTTTTGGCTCTTTGTCAGCGAGACCAGTTATGGGAAAATGAGGTTCCAAAAATCAAACCTGAACCCGTTTCCCCGAGTCTTTTACATCTTACAGAACGAGTTCGAATACTGGAACGAGAAAAGAGAATTTTGTTAAAACATTTTAACGAAAGTGACTCAAGATTTGATCAAGAGCCACTACGGCGCACTTATTCGGATTACCTTTATGTAAAGGACAAAAAGATTCGATCCTAAGATTCCGTCGAAGCGGGGGTACGCCAAACATTTCCACGTTGACAATGTTTGTTATACCAGCGTCAATTAAAATTTTTCGTTGATTGCTTTCACCTTTGTATCCAAAAACAATAGTCGAGTTAGGATACAGTTTTTGTAAAAAATCATATCGGTTCTTCAAAAATTTTAAAGTATCTGAATAAGAAGTTCCGCCTCGGGTTGTAACTTCTACGTCTGGGCGACAATTGGGATACCATCTTCGCATTTTGGAAAAATTCATTGGACTCGTAATTTGGCAATGGCAAAACAATCCGGCCACGTCTTGGTAAGCCAGTTCTAGAGGTATATATGTGTCACCCAAAACCACACCTTTCGTATGAATAATGGCTTGCATTTTAATAAAGATGAAAGGTTTCGGATTTTCAACAATTATCCTTGGTTTCGTACTCGTTACTTTAATCGTGAGTGTGGGTTTGATTGCGTTTACAATGTATAAAATGTCTAGCGCACCGGATTATGTTTTGGACTCCTCCAGCAAAACGGTAACGACTGAAGGAATTTCTGCAAAAGTATTTTGGGATGCTAACAAACTGATGCTCCTGATCCCTACCGTCTCAAATATCCTATCAATAATCCTTTTGGGCGTGTTAACAGTAACTAGTTAAGTAAAGTAAAGAAAATACCCATCATGAATTTACGAATGATATTGTCTGCTGCGTTACTCGTATTGATAATCATCAATTTGATAATGTATGGCTATCTAGTTTGGACTGTTAAAACTGATACTACCGCAGGCGTAATCGTAACTAGTAAACCAATGCTATTCTATAGCCCGATAATTGTACATCTATTACAATTTATCACCTCTGGTCTGTTGGTATACCAAAGGTAAAAAAAAAAAAAAAAAAAAAAAAAAAAAAAAAAAAAAAAATTTTTTTTTTTTTTTTTTTTTTTTTTTTTAGTAAAAATATTTTTAATTTATAATGTTTATCAATTTTTTGTAACTAAATTTACGCCAATTATTTCTAGATTGTTTTTTTGCAAACATTTTCCAATTACCGTTCTGTTCGATCCAAGACCTTAAATTGTTCTCAAATATTTCATTTACACTTTTCCATGCAATATAAAATGTTTCCCTCGATTTTTCACTTTTTAAACATCTTGTAGTAATTTCACCGACAAATGCCAAGTAAGCTATAATTTTATCCCAAGTTATATCTTCGGTTAAATTCTCATTAAAAACTAATTTGAAAATGTCAGGTATCGTGTTTCTTGTAACATTTTGAAATTTGTTACAAATTATTTTGTTGTCATTTTCAAAATCTGTCAAATAATGTTCGAGCTTGGTACAAAAGGCTTTAATAACTTGTTTTTCGAGTGGTTGCTCTAAAGAAGGTACATCTATATTAATTTCCTGGCGAGCAACTAAATACTGTAAAACCTTTAACAAAATGCGCTTGTATTTCAAATTGAAGCTTGATTTGTCGAGAGACATTATAGCATTTGTAAAAAGCTTAGCTGAATAATACTTTGATTAAGTCTGTAGCCTCTTTATATAATTGAATAAAATTTTGAAAACTTTGAAAAAAAAAAAAAAAAAAAATTTTTTTTTTTTTTTTTTTCAAACTAATAAAGTAGAATGGATCCTGAAAATATTATGAAAAAGGTATACAAAGAAGTGATTCATTTTTTACAATCGATGCTTGGTGTTGACAAAATGGCTATTGTTAATCAGAAATTAAATGAAGCCTATCCGACCTGGACTGATTTATGGAAAACAATTCAAAATTGGCTCGTAACCGAACATCCTTTGACAAACATGCAACACAGTATTAAAAGTTTTGCGCAATTATTTCCCAATTATGAATCTTTTGCTAAGAACTTGGAGAATTCGTTGTCCCTTCACGACGATTTTTGGAATAAAGTGTATATGTATCTTTGCGCAGCTCAACAAGGTTTAAAATGTTAAAAGTGGGACAATTGGAACCTTTTGCATTATTGACATTAGCCAGCGGTTTATTGTACTCGATCGGCGTTTTGACAATTGAGTCCAAAGCAAACAGCTGTTATCGAATACATTTCATCATTCTCACTCTTGTGATTTTTATGGCACTTCTTACCATATGCATATTTAAATATCTTAAATATCGTTTCGCTTGTCGCCAGATGGATGAGTTTTTGATGGCGATGAAAAAGAAATAGACAAACTATGATTTCTTTGGTCTCGAAAAAGAATAGCGTCATTTGCGCGAAATCCAAGCAGTTGCCAATAACCAACGGAGACGAAATACAATGTTCCGTATTTCCCGAAATAATTTCATATTCCAGGTGTTGAACCGTACATAAAAATTCTCGAAGACCGACATCATCTTTTTTGCAAATTTTAACGCCGTCTTCGAATTCAATGCAATATGTGAATTTCGGTAACGAAATGTATGCGGATTTTATAGGTCTGAAAGCTTTTCTTTTTATAATTTCCAAGTAATCCATACTTTTAAAAATGTATATTAAAGAATGTCTAACGATAGCGTTACAATTGACTCAATGGCCAATGCTCTGCTCAAAAAGGATAAAAATGTTTTTGGTCAATTTTTCACAAATGGTACATGTATTGGTAATGTCGACTCACAGACGAAGGAAAGAGCTGAAAGAATTTTCAAAGAAATATTTTCTGATTGTAATGATACTAGTTTTAATAGTTTTGACGATTTTTTGAAAGAGTGGAAAAAAAATAATATTAATAGTGTCTACGAAGAATATGATTCAATTCCCCAGAGTGATATATGTAATAAATTCAGTTTCGACCCGTCGAAACGTGAGATGGTTAGCGTTCTGGGTCCGCGCCGCAAGAAAAATAATGCGACTGAATTTGATGTTTATGATTTTTTAAAAACGAGACACGAAAGTGGATGTCCTATTAGGTTTCCGTCAGATATGGAATTGGAAGCCGATTTAGAAGTTTTGATGGAACCGCAAAAGCATGCGATAGTCGATGCCGGTCTTAGAAAAATTGCTCGTGCATTAACTGTGTTGAATTCATCTTGCAGTTATCGTTTACTGGATGTGCATAGTGAACGCGTTGTCCGTTAAAAACACCTCTCTCAAAAAAAAAAAAATTTTTTTTTTTTTTTTTTTTTTTTTTTTTTTTTTTTTTACAAAATGAGGCTTTACGTAAACCTACATGCATCTCAAGACAAATATTTTTAATCAAGAGTTATAATGCAATCTCTTCAAGACCTTGTAAATTTCGTATTGCAACAAGATCGTTGCATTATTTATGGTGACTTGGGAAGATACCCCCAACATTTAGTAGAAGCTTTTAAATCCGTTCCAATGTTAAAAGTTGTCATCGTTTCTCGAAAAAATGACTTACATTCGACAGATAATCGAATTCGAATAGTACGTACAGCGGAGCTTGTAGAAAAATGCGATTTATTAGTCTATTTGGAACCCGCGTCCATGCAAATGGTTGAAAAGCATCCTCTTGCATTCCGCGTTGCCGTTTTTGCATCCCATTACAGGTTTAAAACTTCGAACGAACATCGGTGGACCGATGTTTGTTTCTTCCTAAAAACTGATTCGGAAGGGACGCAAGAATTACGGGAAAAAGAAGATTTTTCAATCCAAACTCGAAACATCGGACTAGTAAAAATAGATTATACTAATGTTTTAACGATATCGGGGAAAGATTTCTCTCCCCCAAACACGCAGGATACGTACGTCATTGTAGACCTGACAAAATTTACCAAGGACTCGTTAAGCATGTATTTGGCATTTTGGGATGCGTTCGATTACATGTTGGAAAACAAACATTTAATTAGTAGGTGGGTCGTGTACTTTTCCGAAAATGGACGGCAGGCTTTTCAAAGCTTTACGCAAAAAGTTTTAGATGCCCTTTTATGCAAGAAATTTGAATATGGTAATGTGAAAGACCTCCAAACTCTTGTAACTCTACTTCCTTTTTATAAATCTGGTACCATTGATAAAAAGTTTAATGTGAAATTATTGTCTTTTGGTGGAATAAAATTTGCGGTTCCTAAAACAATAGAAGATGCGTGTAAAGTCGCTATAATGTACGACACTTATCAATTAGCGAAAAATGTTCTTTTGATTCGAGAATAAAAGAAAAAAAATGTATGGGGAAAAGAAATAAGACAATGTCGACATTAAACAATCTGGATACAATTGTTGCGTCTCATAGCTCACCTCAGCAGATTGTTCAGAAAAAGGGACGTGGGCAATCACCAAGAAGCCTATCACCCCTTTTTTCGATTGACAGTAATAGTAGTAGCTGTTCAAACTCAAGTCGGTGTAGTCGAAAGAAAAAAAAGAGCAATAAAAGAAGTCCTAGTCCTAGCCCTACCCGAAGTTCTAGCCCCAGTAAGAATTCTAGCCCCAGTCCCAGTCGAAGTCCTAGCCCAAGCCCCAGTCGAGGTCGAACCAAAAAACGCAGCAAGAGTAAAAGTAAAAGTAGAAGTAGGAGTAATAGTAGTAACAGGAGTACCAGCCTCGATCGAGCTATAAAAAATCCATATTTAAGACAAATTTCCGATAACGAATTGCGATACGATTATCCCCCACATAGCCTTTCCTTTAAATTGAAAAAGGGAAAATTCAAAACCAATCAAGTACCAAATAAAGTTTGTAGACTTTTAACGAGCCATTGTACCAAGCGACACCCACTTTTGCGAGATCAGAAGCCACGACATACGCAAATACAACTCAGTGAGTTGTTAAAAAAAAAAAAAAAAAAAAAAAAAAAAAAAAAAAAAAAAATTTTTTTTTTTTTTTTTTTTTTTTTTTTTTTCTTTTACAATTCTATAGCCAATATTTGTTTCATTTGCTTTACGCGGCTTAAAGCTGTATAGACTAAATTTGGGTTTCTACTTTCGTTGAAATTAATTACAATTTTCAATTCATCAATGGTATCACCTTGATATTTATGAATTGTACCAGCAAATCCCAATTCCAAAGGAAAATTTCCACTGTAGTAATCTCTCTGTACTTCTATTTCTAAATTAGTTTTTGGATTTGTACATATTACTACATCTTTATCAGAAATGTAATTTTCAAAAATTAATTGCGTTCCGTTATTGACCTCCGAGCAACCGTTTTTTGTTACGAAAACCAAACAGCCTGACTTTAAGACGAGGTTTGGATAAATTTGAATTTTTATTCCACTGACCTTTTTTTTCAAGTAAAATTTATTGTATATTTTAACAGTTTCCTTCTTGCAAGCCATAGCCCTGTCTGCTTGCATCAGTAAAAGATTATTAATTTCTTCCACTACAGGAAAATTTTTCTGTACGAAATCAAACATACCCGTTTCATCATTTTTGTCGACAAATTTACGTAAAGCATTTATCAAGATTTCGTATTCGGGTTCGAATCTTTTGCTTTCGGTCAGATGAATTTTACAAATTTTGTATTGGGTCTCCGATAAAGTGATGGAAAATAAATTGTGAATGGATTTTATTGGAGTAAGTTGATGCGGATCCCCCATAGAAACGAAAAATAGAGGGTAATTGGCTCTATCCATGAAATAATAAATCAACCAATATATGAACCAGCCTTTAATCATAGATATTTCGTCGATAACAATTATGTAAGGATAAACGTTACATTTAAAACTCTTTACAATTTCGCGACTTTTTTCTATAGATTTCAATATATTTGTTTCATTTTCCAATGACTTTTCCAAATCCGCTAAAGGACCATCCAATTCTAAGCCGAGTGTTGAATGAATGGTTCGACCCCCTATGGCTACTGCGCTTCGAGCCGTAAAACTCATGCGCAGTTGTTTTGTTTGGATATAATCGAGAGTGTTTTTGACTACATATGATTTTCCGGTTCCAGGACCACCAGAAACCACGACCAGCAATTTGCGGGGCTTCTTTATCCAATTGACCAAGAGTCCAACGAAAGCGCGTTGGCATTTCGTCAAAGTCAAGTAATGTTTACGGAGCCCCACCTTGTCAATTTTAATTTCGGAGGACATAGCATGCGTGGATGCCATTATTGCCCGATGAAGATTGTCACCCTAATTCTAGTTGAACCTGACGGATCGAGCGCGGAATTTATCCTCTTGATTTGCTCCAGAGTCGCCAAATCTTATCTAGTCGATTTATACTCTTTATACATGGGACATGCGCAACAAACAGAAAACGCAGAATATGTTGATTCTATTATTACTTTGACTGTCGATAAAATAATAAATCCAGGTAAATGGATGTATTGTATTGTTTGGTCACGATATCGACAAGAAGAAAAAAAGGCAAGTTTAGAAATCTTTGTTAAGCGACCCGCAAAATCTGAATTTTATTACGCGGTTGGAACTAATGGTACGCTTTTAATTAGCCGGAAAAATGCAAACGAATCCATCGTAATTCATGAAAATACAGTCGACGTATTGTGTGGAAAATCTAGATTGTATTGTAATGATCCAACAATTGTTTGGATTGATAAAGGTGGTTAAAAATGTTTTATTAAAAAAAAAAAAAAAAAAAAAAAAAAATTTTTTTTTTTTTTTTTTTTTTTTTTTTTTTTTTTACAACAAATAAAAATCTGTGTTGAGTTCAAATAAGAATGTATGTTCAAAGTCTTACCGTTATAAAATTTTGTAACATTGAAATTGTAAAAAAAAAAAAAAAAAAAAAAAAAAAAAAATTTTTTTTTTTTTTTTTTTTTTTTTTTTTTTTTTTTTTTTTTTTTTTTTTTTTTTTTTTTTTTTTACAAATTCAATTTTCTTTCTCCAAAAATAAGTTTTGCAAAATGCAAATGAAAAATATAGATGAGTTTAAATTTAAAATTTAAGTTAAATTTAAAGTTTAAGTTTAAATTTCTTGATAGTCATCCTCGTAACATTTTTTTGGTCGTACAGCGTAATCGAAACCTACGCCTTCTGTATTTTGTTGACCAAAAAACATACGTTCAGCTGAAGTAGGCAAACCATCAGACCATTGATTTCTTAATTCACTTGTACAGAATTTCGCCATATTTCTTTTCATGGCTTCAAAACTCACCACTTCAATCTTAGTTCTGTCGGGATTTTTTGCCAATCCATCGCGAGTTAATGGTAATGGTTTTCCGCTTCGGCATTGATATTTCATCAAAGTTAAAACGTCTTTTTCATACGCAGATTCATCATTTGTAAATAATTGTCTTTCCACGATTCTGACCATGTTGAAAAAATGACTGACGATTCCACATTTTTGAAAGAGATTACGAACGTCTGAAAACGCTACAATATTTTCCGGAGAAATTCTTCGTAACAAAGTATACAAATCTTTGAGCGATTGATAAAGAACTTTGATAGATCCTCGATCTTCTACTAAAATATATTTAAAATGACTCAAATATTCAAATTTCCCAACCAAATCCCTTCCTTTGTTATGTTCAGCATAAGGTATCAAGTGACCAGCTCCAGGTAACAAATTCAATAGTTCTTGAATGGAGCATGTTGTATAAACGGTCGCGTATTTACGTCTGTTTGAAAATTCAAATACCTGTTTTTGAGTAGAAAATAAAGCCAATTCGTATAAAATATTCTTTTCTACGTTAAATTCTGACCTAGATTCTGAAGACGACGGATTATGTTTACTATCCAAAGCGGCTTGAGTGTCAGATTTCGATGTACGACAAGCGCAATTAATTCCTTGTGCTGTTCCAGGTGGTGGAAATCGCATATGTTTAATTACTGCCCACACAAATTGTGGTACGGCTTCGATATTTTTGTTGAAAACTTCTAAATTATTGTAGCGACGCAAATGACCTTCCATTAAACATAACACCGCATCCAGTTTATGCGGTGTTATTTTTCTCATGATGGCTTCAAAAATATCAGGCCTTTTTTCCCGCGTATATTCCATCAAGCGTTTTGCTACAAAAACCATGTCGGAAATAGAACACAAGGATGCAATTTTCCATTAAAGATTTAAAAATAATATATGATAAAGTCCGTTTTCGTAAAACGACTGAAGAATTGAGTATGCTGATATATATAATGATGTTTACGAATTTAAAAGTATCGGATCTCTTGGGATGGTTTAATGAGGACTTGGGTAAAAGACGACAATATTTAAAAAATTTAAATATTCTAGAAGATTACGAATCATCAAGAAAATTGTTTACTAAAAAGCATCAAACGTACTTGATCAATTGGAAGAGGGCCGTTGAATTATGGATTGGTAAAAAGAATGCTACTTTTGAAGCCTTTCGACAATCATGTAAAAATGCAAAATTGAAAAATATTATGCGTATAGAATCTGATGCTATATTATTTAAAATTGTGTAAAAAAAAAAAAAAAAAAAAAAAAAAAAAAAATTTTTTTTTTTTTTTTTTTTTATACAATTTTAGTTTGAAGATTTTATCATTTCCAACACGTGCCTATACTAAATCATGTAAACAATTTTGAAATGTATCATATACGTATTCTGACATTTCAAATAAGGTGTCATCATATAAATCTTCAGAGTTATTAGAGTTTGACATGTTTGATAAATTTTCTTCATTTGAGTTCAATGTATTAAACTGGTCAGATGAATTTATATCAGATTGGTCTTCCGACACTTTTTTTCGACATATTGGACACATGTTTTGCTCTTGAAACCATTTTCTTATACAATCTTGATGATAAGCATGATTGCAAGATAAAAGCAAAACATTTTCATTCAAGGAGAAACTTTCTGTACATATAACACAAGATTCATTTAAATCAATTAACTTTTTGTCTATTTTTACAATAGGTAGTAATTTGAAAACGTTATCTGGAACGGGTTTTTTTGGCGGAGGTTCGTTAAAAGAAGCATCCATGACATCTGTGTAAATTGCGTTTAAAAACGGAGATTGGGTTATAAAATCTGTTAATCTATCTCTCTGTTCTCGAATATTTTGTTCCAATAAAGGATCGCTTCCGACATGCATAAAATGTACAAATGAATTAATGAAATCTGGAATATCGTTCATAAAATAGGAATCAAATAATATTTCAGTGTTTATGTCAGGTAAAGTCTGGGAATTTGATGAGTGTAGCAAGTCTAACATGTAATGCCTAAATAAATGGAAAACATCAGGCGGATTAATATCAAAATTATCAATCGATTCTTCCTCTACTTCAACGCGAATTTCATCTAATACATTGTCAAATTGATTATCCATTTCAAAGTCGAATCGTCTAGGATGGTTTGAATAATCCATCACGTACTGAAAATGTACTTTTCGTATATTAAACTTATTTAAGTAAGCGTTGTATTATTTAAAAAAAAAAAAAAAAAAAAATTTTTTTTTTTTTTTTTTTTTTTTTTTTTTTTTTTTTTTACATATTCATATATCACTTTCAAACAAAGTATCTTCCTGTAATTAGATACCTTTCCCGTTCGCATTTAAGCATTAAAGTTCCGTTTCCACAACATAGATAATGCGCGTACCTGGCTTCAGCAAGTTGTCTTTTCAACAAATTATTTTCTCTTTCCAATAAGCTTATTTTCTTTCTCAAATCGAATAGTTCCGTTTCCAAAGGAGACAGTTCTTTTTTTAAAACCATATTTGCCTTTTCACTCTCTATTTTTGATCCTTTCATGATGCATATTGAAACAATAGAATTACTGGCAGTAAGAATGAAAAGGTATAATATAGTATATTCACAAAAAAAAAAAAAAAAAAAAAAAAAAAAAAAATTTTTTTTTTTTTTTTTTTTTTTTTTTTTTTTTTGTTAAGTTAAATTTTTATAATAACATGATTGCGTTTCTGCAAGTAAGTTTTAAATGTTCAAACTATAAAAAAAAAAAAAAAAAAAAAAAAATTTTTTTTTTTTTTTTGTTAAGTTAAATTTTTATAATAACATGATTGCGTTTCTGCTAGTAAGTTTTAAATGTTCAAACTATGAAAAAAAAAAAAAAAAAAAAAAAATTTTTTTTTTTTTTTTTTTTTTTGTCAAGTTAAATTTTTATAATAACATGATTGCGTTTCTGCTAGTAAGTTTTAAATGTTCAAACTATGAAAAAAAAAAAAAAAAAAAATTTTTTTTTTTTTTTTTTTTTTGTCAAGTTAAATTTTTATAATAACATGATTGCGTTTCTGCTAGTAAGTTTTAAATGTTCAAACTATGAAAAAAAAAAAAAAAAAAATTTTTTTTTTTTTTTTTTTTTTTTTTTTTTTTACATATTCGTATATCACTTTCAAACAAAGTATCTTCCTGTAATTAGATACCTTTCCCGTTCGCATTTAAGCATTAAAGTTCCGTTTCCACAACATAGATAATGCGCGTACCTGGCTTCAGCAAGTTGTCTTTTCAACAAATTATTTTCTCTTTCCAATAAGCTTATTTTCTTTCTCAAATCGAATAGTTCCGTTTCCAAAGGAGACAGTGCTTTTTTTAAAACCATATTTTCCTTTTCACTCTCTATTTTTGATCCTTTCATGATGCATATTGAAACAATAGAATTACTGGCAGTAAGAATGAAAAGGTATAATATAGTATATTCACAAAAAAAAAAAAAAAAAAAAAAAAAAAAATTTTTTTTTTTTTTTTTTTTTTTGTTAAGTTAAATTTTTATAATAACATGATTGCGTTTCTGCTAGTAAGTTTTAAATGTTCAAACTATAAAAAAAAAAAAAAAAAAAAAAAATTTTTTTTTTTTTTTTTTTTTTGTTAAGTTAAATTTTTATAATAACATGATTGCGTTTCTGCTAGTAAGTTTTAAATGTTCAAACTATAAAAAAAAAAAAAAAAAAAAAAAAAAATTTTTTTTTTTTTTTTTTTTTTTTTTTGTCAAGTTAAATTTTTATAATAACATGATTGCGTTTCTGCTAGTAAGTTTTAAATGTTCAAACTATGAAAAAAAAAAAAAAAAAAAAAAATTTTTTTTTTTTTTTTTTTTTTTTTTTTTTTTTTTTTTTGTCAAGTTAAATTTTTATAATAACATGATTGCGTTTCTGCTAGTAAGTTTTAAATGTTCAAACTATGAAAAAAAAAAAAAAAAAAAAATTTTTTTTTTTTTTTTTTTTTTTTTTTTTTTTTTAATTTCAATTTTTCTCTTTCACCAGACCGGAAGTGAGAATTCAAAATCTGACTTTGCAATATGTAAATGAGATGACGTTCTAAAAGATTTATTTCAGTTACAACACTACTCGTAAATTAAGTATATCAAAGAGATATGGATTATCGAACATTAGTTTTAAGTCTTTTAAAGGATAGAAAATATCCAAAATTGGAAAATTATGTTGTCATAGATGTTTACTATAAAATGATTCCTGTGGATTATCCCTCCATATCCATTTTACGTTATGATCGACGCTTTGACAATCCCAAAGATGTGTATATACGAGATTCGAAACCTTTTACCATCAATTTTATGGTATGTGTGGGAGATTACGCTTTTTATTTACACGAAGTCAACACGCTCAATGTGGAATCGTTTCCCACAAAATGTATTTCGATCAAAATTAATCGATCTTATTTAGACGAAAATATTTTGCACCAAAAAAGTGATACTTTTGAAGAAGAAATTTATAAATTCTTGACGCTTTTAAATTACGATGTTCCACAAGTTGCTAGTATATTAAACATGGAATTTTTCGCCAGTACGCGATTTTTACCACAAAGAATTAACCTTTTTGTTTACAAATACAGCGAACGAGATGTCAATTTCATTCCCCTTACTGAAAAAGAAAAATCGTGTTTTGGTCCATCCTCAGAAATTTTTCCAGCTCGAACAATTTTGGGCCGTTTATCCGAATGTAAGTCCATGTCTACTCTGCTATCTCTCAACAATAACATTGATTTTCCAGATTTAAAGTTTACACAATATTTTTCCACTCAATGGCGTACTCTTATTCCTCTCGCATTTAATCCGTTGGAAAATCCAATCATTGTTTAAGATTGACTATTGGCGTAAGAAACTTCCACTAAATATTGTTTATCCTCGCTAGAATCCCGTTTCAAAGGTAGGTACCGGCGGTTTGAACCGTACCGTTTGCAAACGCGTCTGAGACCCGCACATGATGGCAAAGGCATGTTTACATCCGTTGAATCGCATTCGTCATTTGAAGGAGCAATGGATATAATGGATGAATCAGAATCATTGCTGGAAATTTCATCTTCCGAAAAAGAACCTAACCTGGACCGGTACTTTTTCTTTTGACTTTTCGTGGGTGGCCTTCCTCTCGGTTTGGGAACATTTGTCATGAATCGTTTTGCATATTTTCTAATGTCCGGGGAAATTTTTATAGCCATCTTCCAAATCTTGTCGGGAACAGATATATTTTCTTTAAACTCTTTAAAGGCTGGAGTGTTTTTAAAAAATTTTCTCATTTTTGATACAGGTACCAAATTACCATCATTAACTGCAATTTCTTCCAACTCGTTAGCTTCGACTCTTTCCGGATTGTATTCCCATCCTCGTTTTGAATCATTCAGTATATACGCAGCGTATTGAATTGGTATTTTTGTTGGTCTAGGCATGCTTTATTTACGGTAGATGACCTGTCCGTAAAAATGAAATTTGGAAAAGGGCGAATCTCTCACGTTCAAATGCGTGTCATAATGAGCGTGCTCGTATTTGTCGTATGAGTCCCAGTGAGCTAAAGCGTGGAGCGTGTAAATGAATAAAAGGTGCCAACAAGTCATGGTCTGAAAATATTCCGCTGGATTCAAATTACTCTGCTCATTTTCTATCATCGAGGCCAAGTTGACGGTTCCTCGAGCTTCATTGTACAACATTTGGTTGGATTTTGTATAGTCGAGACAATATCGCCTTTGAATAATTGTAAACTCGTAAACGTTAAAAATAATGTAAACTACAATATGTTCGTCAATCACATTTTCGTCCATGTACAATTTAATAATTTCTTTCGGACCGTTGGGTTGGTAACAATAGAAAAAAATGGGCTCGTATCGATTCAAATGATGAATGGGTCGGTCAAAAATCCAGTTAAGAATGGGAACCCAACGTTCGAATATAGTGTGAAACTGTTTGAGATCTACAACGGTAAATTCTTCAACAATTCTATAGCATGCAGACCATGCGTCTCGCCATTTATTGACCCTGCTCATGGACCGAATATTGGTCGGATTGCGTCTGGATTCGTGTCGATCGATTGGTCTTTCTTCGTCTACCATCTTGACTCTTGACATGCGACACGAAAAAAAAGCATGCACAATACATGGATCGTGTTTTTCTTAATGTGGTTGGCATATGTATGGATTTGGAAAACTATGAAATTGTCACCTGACAATTCGATAACAATTCGAACTGAAGCTCCGACTTTTCGCCAAAATTGTACAACTAAAGAAGTTCCTTGCATAGACGACTGTTCTTTTCTCTGTGTGGAAAACAATACCAAATGTATAGGTGGAATTTGTCAAGTTCAAGACGAGCTGATACCGGTTCCTTGCAAAGAGGAAACGGGAGGAATTTTGATGATTGTGAATGATCCAGTGCCTCATTGGTCCTGTATTTGTACAAATTCGACATTTTATAGGGGTCCGGACTGCTCAGAATTGAATGAAGACGTGTGCGAGCACGGCGTATTTTTATATAAAAATCGAAGAAATTTTGTATGTTTATGTCTACCACCATACAATTTGAAAATAATTGATAACAAACCGCATTGCGTGGAAAGAGCAAAGATGAATTTTTTTCAATGAAAAAAAAAAAAAAAAAAAAAAAAAAAAAAAAAAAAAAATTTTTTTTTTTTTTTTTTTTTTTTTTTTTTTTTTAATATTGTTTCTTAGCAAACCGGAAGTAAGAATTGAAAACTTATTAAATATTCAAAAATTTGAGATAAAACCAAATGACGTCATCATTTATAAAAATAGAAATAAAATTTACACATTGTGATTTTCACAGTTTAAAAAAAATTAATTCAATAGCAAAATTTACAGTTAAAATCAGTTTTTTTTATTCATGTTCAAGAATTTATATATATTTATTTTTTTCGTAAAATTTCAAATACTTTTTTTCATCATTTTACTCTGCTTTATACATTTTTCATGTTTGTGTCAACTTGCTTCAGATATTATGCAGGTGCTTTACAAATTTACATTTTTGCTTTAAACATTTTTCATGTCTGAGTCAACTTGCTTCAGATATTATGCATCTGCTTTACAAATTTACATTTTTACTTTACAGATTTTTCATGTCTGAGTCAACCTGCTTCAGATATTATGCATCTGCTTTACAAATTTACATTTTTACTTTACAGATTTTTCATGTCTGAGTCAACCTGCTTCAAATATTATGCATCTGCTTTAAAATTTTGCATTTTTGCTTTACGGATTTTACACGCCTACTTTAAATTGCTTCAAATATTATGCATCTGCTTTAAAATTTTGCATTTTTGCTTTACGGATTTTACACGCCTACTTTAAATTGCTTCAAATATTATACATCTGCTTTAAAATTTTGCATTTTTGCTTTACGGATTTTACACGCCTACTTTAAATTGCTTCAAATATTATACATCTGCTTTAAAATTTTGCATTTTTGCTTTACAGATTTTACACGCCTACTTTAAATTGCTTCAAATATTATACATCTGCTTTAAAATTTTGCATTTTTGCTTTACAGATTTTACACGCCTGTGTCAAATTGCTTCAAATATTATGCATCTGCTTTAGTATTTTGCATTTTTGCTTTACAGATTTTGCACGCCTGTGTCAAATTGCTTTATGGATTTTGCATCTGCTTTAGTATTTTGCATTTTTGCTTTACAGATTTTGCACGTGTATGTCAAACTGCTTTATAGATTTTGCACGCGTATGTCAAATTGCTTTATGGATTTTGCATTTCTAAGACAAATGCTTCAAGATTTTTGCACGAATTCTGCAACCTCAGCGCTCGAAATATTTTTCACGTATTCGACATCCTATGTTTTACCGTAAGAAATATAGATTATTCAACTGGAACAAAAATTTAATTAACCAAATCTTCGTTTTTACACCTAAATATTTTTTCTAATGAAAATGACTAAAAAATGAATTTTTTCTAATCCCAGAGTACATTTTAAAAATGTACGCTGGGATTAGAAAAAGTGACATTTTTAAGCCTTTTCATTAGAAAAAATGCACTTGTTCAAAATTGAGGCTAAAAGGGCCAAAATACCAGTTATCAATCGTTTACCTACTGTAAACTTTTATAAAAATTTGAAAAAAAAATTTATTTATTGAAAATTTGCCTGTTTTTAATATGTTGATTCAAAATTCATCTATTTACGTTTTAAAAGTAATTTTTTTAAACACAAATTATAGTTATTTCATACAAAAAAAAAGAGATTTGTTTTTAAAAATTTAATTTTGGGTTTATCGTATTGCAATTTGATTATTCTTTTTACGCTTCTTGTTTTTATTCTCTTCTATCAGTTGTACTGATGGAGTACATTTAAATTCTATATTAAATTTATGACATTTTGCATCTTCAATAACCACATTAACAGATTTTGGTATCGCTACGGTAGGTACAAAATGTATCAGATCCGAATGTTCAAAAAATTTTTCTAGTAAAATAAATCCAGCTCCATGAGCACGCAAGGCGTTATTTTCCATAGTTCCTATCTTCATTCCACCTCCCCTGCTTCGACCTTTTAAAGGCTGATTCGTAACTCTATCGGTAGAACACCCGGCAGCTGCGTATAAATGTTCACCCGCCAAATAAACAACGACAAAGTAAAAGGTTCTCCCGTAAAAAGCTTTGGCATTTTTTATCAAAATGCCGCAGGAATTTCTAACGATTCTAGTATCCTTTCCGCCACCCAATTTTACAGCTTCCAGTATTTGTCCAACAGTTTGCCTAAACATGCCATACGGGTTAACAATAATGTCAGGTTCAATTCTAGATGCGCCCAACTTTGGCATTTCATCCATGACTCGCATTACTCCCTTTTGGCCGTGCAAACTGCACAGTTTATCACCAGTGTTTGAAACGTGTTTTTGTTCGACGCTTATGGAAAGCTTGTCACCTGAAATGAAATGTTGGATCACTCGAAATGGCACTTTGGAAAAATGGATGCGGTACTCGCAAGAGGATATTTTTTCTAAACTCGTGTGAATGGAAAATGGTTCGACTTCCAGAGGCTTTCCGCTAATTAACGTACCCAACAAGTCCGATTCCGGGTCTTCGTCTCCAGAAACAGGATAGAAAACCGTCCAAGTTTTCGGATCCATGTTTATTTTCATTCTCACCGTGTAAAACCGATGAAAATCGAACGAACGAAAATTTTTTCTTTTCACAATGCAATCTTCTTGCGTACATCCTTTGAAACTCATGTAAGTCACGATGGGTTGAGGCATCATCAAAACAAAATTTTTTGAAAACCCGTCGTCTACGGGTTGAATCAAAACTTTATGATCTGGGGTCGGTGTCTGAAAATATGCGGACACTGTATCCATGAAATAGTGCGCGTATTTGGGGTTCGTAGCCAAAACAGCATTTTTCATATGATTGAATGCCAAAATGACTTTTGGAAAAGCCGTATGACGGAAAAAAGGGTTGAAATCCACAAAGTAGCTGATGGTGGATGTATACAAATGAAATTTATTTTCCACTCCGAAAATGCGTCTCATCCAATACATTTCGTCGTAAGGCGATACCCATATTGATATTTCTGGTAACTTTTTCATGATGATGCCAGACTTGAAACGGATGACTATAAACTTTCCTCGCTCGAAACACTCAATTGTCCCAAATTGTTTCTTCAATTTCAACAAATCAACATTGTCAAAGGATTTTTTAGAAACGGGTATACAAGCTTCATTCACTACCACGTAGTAAGGACTGTTTGTTTTCGGCTCGAGATTTAACGCATTCCAAAAATTTTGGTTGGGCTTGTAGTGATAAACTGAATCCAAATCATCGCAAGTAGATACAATTGTATCTCTCACCATCATGGTCGTGCGACCCACATTTTTCGTTTCAAAAATGCCTAGTATGCACAAAAAATACAAATAACTCGGATGAAAAGACTCGACAGATGAATGGTTAACTTTTTTAGACATTTGTCGTACAATGACATACAACAAATAGGGATTTAGCGGATACGTCTGAGTCAATACCTCTCTGTAACAACCAACGTTTTTTTCCATAAACACTTTACCATTTGTTCCAATTTCCCGATGGGACTCTTGCGGTTCATTGGTCATTTTACCTGCCGATTTACCCTCTTTAAAATAAACAGTTTTTCGAGACAAAACGTGCAACAAATATCCATTTTCAATGGAATTACATATCAAAGCCGTTCTCGATTTGACTAGTTTCCAATCTTGCTCCCTCAAAGGCCCGTACAAATATTTTATAAACAGTTTCGTAAACATGTGGCCTGGGCTAACAACCATTTTATTGCCCAAATGATCAATGTCAAAATGGTCGTCTCGATAAAGTTGATTCATGTAAGCCGTTAAATGAACGGGATAAGGGCAATGATCGAAAAAATGGGGATCATCGTCAGTTTCCGATCCATCATTGTGAACGACAACCACGTCCCCACACTTTTTTTTGTTCTTGTCAGCTACATAATAATTTAGTTCTTTTCCTCGATCCTGGGCGTTGTACGAATAAACACGAACAATTTTTCTCTGAATAACGTGCGTATTGGTCGGGTCGTTTGTGTAAAAATACGGAAGATGGCGCACTAAACCGCCAATAAGGAAAAATCCAGTCGCAATGTCCAATTCTTGAAAAGGTAACTTGGGCGGAACCTGAGAAAGGTCGAAAGGTTCTCGAAAATTTTGAACGCCTTTGCTGCGAATGGCCAAATCCAAACGGGATCCAATCATAATGGGAAAAACATTTTTTAGAGTCTTTTTGGAATTGCAATAAACTGAACATGCGTACATTGTTTTTTGTAAAATGTGTTGGCGAATGTCTTTCGGACCTTCGTATATCAAGTAAATTTGAAGCTTGTTGCGTAAAAATCGAATAAAATTATTCACGTGCATGTCATAATTATGTAAAATCGGTCTAGTCATAGTCGGGACGTCGAGTTGTGGCATATTTGACTCGGAGGTCGTGGACTCGTTGCTTAAAAGTTTTGTCGCAGACATATTGATGTTGCTGAAGGGTGTAAACGCAAAGCGAAATTGTTAAAGTGATGACAAAGAGACAATATAAATTCAACCCATGAAGGTATGGGCTATGAACAGAATATTGATTACCAAAGACTGATTTGAGAAAAGACTTGTAAGTCATTTTTAAACTTTATATATCAAACTATCATATTAAAAAAAAAAAAAAAAAAAAAAAAAAAAAAATTTTTTTTTTTTTTTTTTTTTTTTTTTTTTTCAAGAATTCCACTTCACAACAAGCAAATAATATAACATCATTTGTTTATTGCCAAAAGTAACATTTTTTTCTATTTCCAACTATTTGTACATTAAATTTATAATAAGCCATGGTAGTTACTTCGACAGCGGGGCAAGGATATCTGATTAATCTTGATCGACTGTGATCATGACAAACTTTTGTGATTTTTCTACCAGTTGACAATTTTACTCTTTTTACGTATGGATAACCACAAACATACTTGAAAAATCTATACTGGGATGGGCCCCGAACGTACAAGACTGTTTCCAAAGGAATAATTTTCTGTAACTGGAATCTCCATTTGCTGGCTTTTAGTTTCAGTTGTCGTACATTTACATTCAAATTCAACTTTTCACAATCCGAATTATAAAATCGATCCTTGTTGTGCGCTCTAGATTTGTTGTTGGCCCAATCTCTAAAAGTCAACCAGTAATAAATGGGTAACGGAGCCACTTTAAGTAAAGTCACTTCTGTTGGACACGATGTAAAAGCAATCTCTAATGGCATGTACAAGCCATCACAACAATTTGCCCAAACAGCCTCGACAAACAACATGACTGACAACTTGATCTAGTAGAAAAGTAGATAGTAGTAGCAGTAGTAGATTAGTAGAAAAGTAAAATAAATGCTTAACTGTTGTGAATTGGATTTTTATACACAAATTGTACTCTCATTTAACATAAAAAAAAAAAAAAAAACAAATTTTTTTTTTTTTTTTTTTTTTAATTAAATATTTTTTCTACCAACTTATTTTCTTGTTCGTTATGTTGACAAATTAAATAACATTTGGGTAATGAATTTTCCAAAAGTAAATGCTTGTAATCAATCTTAAGTTCTTGCTGTTTTTTTAGAATCATGTACGCTTCCGACAGTGATAACAATTCACTTTTAAATATGAGGCGATCATCATCCCACCTTTTTACTCTAACTGTCGATAGCAGAGAATTTTCATAGGAATCGAAATATCTGTACCTTCGAAGTTCATTTACATTTTCAATAATAAAATAAAATTGCTTATAATGTCTTTGATTACAGCCTGTAAACTCAACTTTAACAATCGGATAATTTTTTATATCTGTTTTTCTAAAAGAAAATCTATATCCAGTTTCTTCACGAAATTCTCTATAAGAATCCATAAAACATTGACCTAAAGTTTGCGGACGTTTATGAGACAATTGTCCATGTGGAAAATCATAAAGGTCTTCAAACATTTCTCCTTTTATGAATCGCATGTAATCCAATTGATCGCTTACTTCCAGTGTCGGTAACCATTTCTGTTCAAAAATTTCTCTCACGTAATTGAACGGATCATGTGTTGTTAATTCGTACGGGATATTATTTTTATACAAATAAATATAAAAATTTTGCACGCAGTATGGCACTTTACGTTTTATTAAAACAACTCGATTATTATTAGTTTTAACAATCAAACCGTACGAAGTGGTGAAATTATCGTAGCGTTTCATCTCTTTTTACTACTTTGCTATAATCTATTTGCTATAAGATATAACAAGTGAGCACTTGATATATATGTGCAACAGAAAAACTTATTAAAAAAAAAAAAAAAAAATTTTTTTTTTTTTTTTTTTTCCGAGATTGATAAAAAATTATTTTTCAAAGTTAATTTTTTTAAATAAATAAGTTAATAAGTCATTTTAATATTTTGAGAAAATAATATGCGATTATTTGAAAAGGCACTCGCTTCTAAACGTTCGACAATTATTCATGGATATTATGGTCGTTATCCGTCATCGGTACAACATTATTTAGATTCTATTTCTGAATTAGAACCTGCATCGGATTACGAATTAATATTTTGGTATCGTCCAAATTTATACGAATGTCGAATTTTACACATTTTAATCGAACCTCCATTCGACACAGTCATTCCTTCCAATATTTGGACAATCGTCTTGTCGAGCCATCTACAACTTTTTTGGAATCCTTTGATGACGCAAGTTTTGAAATGTGAAAAATTCTTAAACATTTCGAAACCCGTTGAACCGGATCCCGATCACATAATTGTGGTTCCCTCAACTTGTCACGTTTATCCAATTCATCCAACACTCGATGAAACAGAAAAATTTCGAATTGACATGTCTTCTGTAAATAACTGCCACGAAGGATATTTAAAACTTTTAACAGTGTTTGACCTTCTCCGTCCATCGACGGTATGGTCGTTATCGATCCCTGAAGGATTACGCCTAAAACTGTTGAAAAAAATAAAACCCAGCGATTCCAATTATGATAAACAACTTTACGAAAATGTGAATCATTCACGAGACTATTGGTAAATTTCATTAAAAAAAAAAAAAAAAAAAAAAAAATTTTTTTTTTTTTTTTTTTTTTTTTTTAACCATTTGAAAATTTTCAAAATGTAAATTATGTCTTTTTTTAATAGTTAAATAATTTTTCAAGAGCAATTAACATAAACAACTTTTTTTATAGATTTTGAGGTGAATCGACCGGTGAAATTGGTTGTGGATCGACTGGTGAAATTGGTTGTGGATCGACCGGTAAAATTTCCTGAGTTTAATTTTTTCTTTTACGTTTGTTGGGTTGTTGTTGAGCTAGCAACTTTGACAATCTGTCTGACTTTATACGCTCCATTTCTTTTTTTCCGACCATTTCAACATAAAGTCCTACGCATCTATCCATATCTGCATCGAATTCAAACGGATTTTCTTGCTGGATTTCAAGCGCTGTTCCCACTATTTGTTTTATTTGTTCCGGATTGTTATAGTAACTGTACAACGCCCTCACTGCGGTGTTGTGCTTTTCAAAATTTGTCGAAAAAGCATCATGCACATAGACTTTGGGATGTGTACCTATGATTCCGTCGACCGCGAACCATTTACAAGCAATCGTAGGATCGTGTTTGTACCAGCAACAAGCAAATTTACTCAATTCGGTCGGATGAGGGCAATCTTTGGACAAGACACGTTCAACGCTGGCTCTCTCCTCGTGAGACATGTTGGACTTGAGAAGTTCGTAAGCATTTAATATTTCATCGTGCCATTGGGAAAACAAAATAGTTTTGTCGAATTGATAATAGGCAACTCGAGTATATTCGAAAATTTTTCTATAGACTCGTAAAATGATAGTTTCCAGAGTCAAATATTGATTTTTATTTTGTAAGACTTCGTGTTGAATAGCTCCGTCAATCAACATTGAAATAGGATCAGACTCCATTATCACTATAAAACGAAAAGCTTATATACAGTGAGAATAAGGCAATTGAATTTGGAAAAAATCAATGTACGAATGTTTTTATAAGCTACTTCAAACTTGGCTTAAAAAAAAAAAAATAAAAAAAAAAATAAAATAATAATATTTTTTTTTTTTTTTTTTTTTTTTTTTTTTTTTTTTTTAAGCCAAGTTTGAAGTAGCTTATAAAAACATTCGTACATTGATTTTACACAATTTTTTTTTTTTTTTTTTTTTTTTTTTTTATACATTGTCACAAATTATACATTTTTTTGGTTTTTTTACTCTTTTAATTTTATTTACGTTTTCATTACTTTTTTTTATTTCTTCCAATTTCCTTTTAATTCCTTTAGTTTCCTTTTCCAACTTTTTTATATCTCGCTCAATACCGATTTTTAAATTCTTGTAACGCCGGTTAAGAGTTGCTATTGAAATTGATGCTTCTGCACAAACAGTAAAGTGTCTTTTTCTTAATGAAGCAATTTCCGTAAACATTAATTTATTAAACAAGGAAAGAAAATCATTAATTTCTCTTAACTGATCATTTTGTCTTTGAAGTTGACTTTTGTCATTTTCAAGTTGACTTTTGTCATTTTCAAGTTGATTAATATATTCTTTTAATTTTTCAATTTCTTCAGCATGCGAGGAATTTGTGAGAATTTGATCCATGTCCTTTTCCACACGTTCATCATCAAACAAAACATAGTTTAGTAGAGAACTCAAATCTATGTCATTCAATATATCCTCCGTAGAGCTTGACTCAATATCTTCTGAAGTTTCAGATGCCATCATGAAAAATACAGAAATGATTGAGAGGAAAGACTCACACTGGGTCTTATACTTGTTACATATATGAAAAAAAAAAAAAAATATTTTTTTTTTTTTTTTTTTTTTCCATAAAATTCCATTTTTATAATGTTGCCGATAAACGGCGGCAAAAGTTTTACTTTCCCCGACAAAGTTTAAATTTAGTAACATAATAGAATCAATTACATTTATTAAGTACGTATAACTAGGTTCATCTACAGCCGCCAATTGAGTTATCCAAACATCCTTCCAGTATTTGTCCATATATATATTATAAAGATCCGACTTAAAATTTTCCAAGTTTATTTCATGATCCAATTTGATTGAATTATATCTAGGAAAGTCATCTGTCATTTTTAAATTGTATTTTATATCATCATGATTCCATGTCACATTATTTGTCGACAAGCCAATTCTAAAAGTGTTAAATGGTGGTTCATTAGCTGTTAAAGTAATATGCCAGGGAACCAAATTCCCTTGAAGACGAACGAATGAAACATGAACTGCATACAAAAATGAAGACATTTTTCTATTTGAAATTACACACACAACGCGGTAGAAATCAATGGTACAATGTTAATCAGCCGATCAAGTCAAGTCAAGATTACCTAAAAAATACTAGTTGTCCATTTGAAACGCTTAAGTAACCTTTACAATTCAAACATAAAAAAAAAAAAAAAAAAAAAAAAAAAAAAATTTTTTTTTCTTTTTTTTTTTTTTTTTTAATGGTAGTTTGGTAAAAAATATCCATTTATTTTTTTTCGTAAACATGCATTTGTCCACGTGAAAACAGATAAATTTCATCTGGTAAAATTTTGAAATTTTCGTATTTTATTTCGAAAACAGTATGATCTGAAGCAAATCCGAAGCTCTGGTTTTGCGTATTTTCTTCTTTAATAGGATTCAAACATGGATTAGGTACATTTTCTTCTTTAATAGGATTCAAACATGGATTAGGTACATTTTCTTCTTTAAGAGGTTTCAAACACGAATTACGTACATTTTCTTCTTTAATAGCATTCAAACATGGATTAGGCACATTTTCTTCTTTAATAGGTTTCAAACATGGATTAGGTACATTTTCTTCTTTAATAGCATTCAAACATGGATTAGGTACATTTTCTTCTTTAATAGCATTCAAACATGGATTAGGTACATTTTCGTTGACAGAAATCAAAGATTGTGAGTGATTCATTTCATCATTGATCGGATTCAATAACGGAATCGATTTGTTTTCCGCGATCAAAGATTGTGATGGATCATTTTCATCTTCCATATTATTTGGTGAAGAAAAGTTTTCATTTAAAGGCAATTTGGGAAGATCACATGGCATGGAACAATTTTCTTTACAAGAAGATTGCGAAAGCTGATCTGCGACTATGGATGGTGTTAAACATACTACCTGGAAATCAGAAGACTGTTTTTTGACTTTAGATGGGGATGGAAAGACACAACTAGGATCCAAACAGCGTTTCATTGAAATTTTTTTTTCATGTTCATAATTTTTCCATTCAATCGACTGCGCATCGAAAAATTTTTGAATCCAATCTTGAAGGCGCAATTTTTCCCAGCCTGAGGGACGCACATACAAAGGAAATGCAAATTGCGGATTAAGTAACAAATTATGAGGAATAATTTCTGTAACGGTTCCAAAATACCACAACGCAATCATCTGCTGAATTTTATTCTTATCCAGTCGGCCAGTTTTCTGAATAATTGAGATCATTTCTGGAAAATCGACCACGAGTAACACAGATTTTTTCCAAAATGACGGTATGCAATCACTTGGAATTATTATAGTCAAGTCGTTTGTAGCATATTTATCTGCGAAAGAGTAAATGTGTACATAACCTAAGAATTTTCCCAAGTCCGCTGCTTTAAAGTATACTTTTCCATCCAACGCAACAACGGCGAGCAGACTCGGCTTTTCAGAAAAAAAGAAAATTTTGAACCACATGGTTATCTTTTAGTTGCGAAAACCTCTGATAAAAAGTAATTCTTTTTTGAACGCATGCTTCGATCGTAAATTTAAATGCTCCGGTATTGTAACTTGTCAAAAAAAAAAAAAAAAAAAAAAAAAAATTTTTTTTTTTTTTTTTTAATAATTTAATTTTGTTTCAATTTATTGGAATTGTCGAAATCTTTTAAAAGATCCTGTAAAGTGTCTTCCATATCTTGGACAGTAAGATCGTACTCATCTATAATATTACCTACTAAATCTTGATCTATGTCGTAACTGTCGTCGTCAACCTTATTGATGAAAGTGTCCCATTCTTTTTTAAATTTTTGAAAAACTTTTTGAAAATCTTTTACACTGGTCTCTAAATTCTTTAATAGAGTTTTTTGATCTACTTGTTCTACACTCGTCATTTTTCTTTGTTCCATTATCCTTATTTTATTGAGTTTCCAAAATTACTCAAGTTTCATGCCCTACTATTTGAAAATCGTTGTGGCTTAAATCTTTACTTTCGTGTCGTTATGCCACTCAACCCTCCCATAAATAAATGAAAAAATTTAAACTCTAGGTCTTTCATATCAATCGATAGATTTTGAAAAAAAAAAAAAAAAAAAAAATTTTTTTTTTTTTTTTTTTTTTTTTTTTTTACTCTAGCCAGTTTTTATCATTTTCAGCTCTTCTGTACGCTGCTGCAAGAGCAAGATCTTCGCTTTGCGGTTTAGAATCTAGTAGAACAACATTTACAATTGATTCTTTCAAATAATTAAAAGTTGCAACATCTACCGCTCCGATGACGGGATCCCAACCACCTGTTGTTTGCTGCATATTTTTATAGACATCTTGAATAGTTTTTCGCATTTCTGATACGTCGACAGTATAAGTTTGTCCAGTTTCACGAGTTTTAGGAAAGTTATTTACTGTATAATTATAACTGAGATCATTATGATGTAATAGAAGATTTTCTGTATTCAAGCCGATCGAAATTGTTTCAAAAGGTGGAATAATAGACGTAAACGCAACATGCCAAGGGATCCAAAATCCTTTTTGTAGAATAAAAGTTATATGAGCAGTGTAATTGTAATTTAACATGTTGACAAATTTTACTGAGTAAAGTTTGCTCTATAGTTTAATGCGCTTCTAGTATGGTACTTTTATAACACTAATGGCATTTGAAAAAAAAAAAAAAAAAAAAAAAAAAAAATTAATTTTTTTTTTTTTTTTTTTTTTTTTTTTTAATCACTTAGTCGGAAGTGAAAATGTAAAACAAATTACTAATCAAAAATTTCCAATTATGACGTCAAAAGATTCTGTCCAATTACAAAAACACTTTTATTTTATTCAATACGGGTTTTCGACAAAGGGGGCAAATGTCATCGATTTTAACCGAACATTTCTCGCAGCACACAAGATGTCTACATTGTAGAAACAAAATTTCTCTAAAATTCTCAAAACACACCACGCAGTTCATCAAATCTTGCTGTTTTTCCTGATCAACTTTACATTTTAAACTTTCATCCGAACTTTTCGCTTGAATCAGTTTCTCAAATTCTGATTTAGAGAGCATGCATTTTTTACTTTCTAAACCTTTTCGTGCTAGCGCGATTTTTTCATTCAAATTGATTGCGTTCAGGGCCACCCGACAACGAGGACTCTTTTGAAAATGCTCGAAACGAGGCACGTCTTCAATCTGCCAGCGCCCTAGCGTAACATTACACCAATAGCAAGTCACCAAGTCCGCTGCGTACGTAAAAAAGAACCCGCACTCTGCTAGATCACTTTTCCGAATCTGCGGTTCATGAGGCCATTCGGAAGAAAAGCTTTTGTAGCGTTTCCAGATGCATTCCATTTCAGGATGTTTCGGATCGCATAGAACGTCCGTTTGAGCTATGGGAACATTTTCGTATTTCCGAGTTATCTGTGACTGGAGAAAAAAATCCTGGTCTTGAGAATTATTTTTTTCCAAAAAGGGACAACCAGCGTGCTTTTCATCCTGGCCAGGTATT
The DNA here is from genome assembly GCA_964019185.1 of Maratus speculifer. NCBI lineage: Eukaryota > Metazoa > Arthropoda > Arachnida > Araneae > Salticidae > Maratus > Maratus speculifer. The sequence goes on from OZ025298.1 coordinate 254,522,836, forward strand.
TGAAATGAACAAAAAGCGCAACGGATCGCTCGACTATTGTAATATAAACCTTCCCGAGCCGCTTGCTCTCGAACCCGAGCTTGATCGAACCTCGAACCGGTCATCTTATAAAAACTCTGAAGGCGAACCAGTTCTAATCGAAAATCATCATGAACGAGTTTGTGTAACCGATGTCGATAAAGAGGTACGTTGTAATACGGGTCACTTTCGGAAATGCCTCGCATATGTGGACATTTAGGATTATTTTTAATGTGCACGTAACTCGGTCTGTCGAAAAATTGTTTCAAATCTGAATATTGATTCAATGAGAAATAAAACCTACAAAAAGCGCATCGGATGGCGAACGAGGAGTCGTAGTAGAGACCATTTTCAGCAAACTCTAACGGGGATCCAATAAATTGTAAATTGCTGATTATATTCCAAGAGTCGTAAAAACTCTTTAAACGTTTATATTCAGAGTTCATGGTGACTTTTTCACCGAAACAGAATGTTGAGTTTAGAGTATGAGAACAAACTTGTAACTTGAAATGTAAAAAAAAAAAAAAAAAAAAAAAAAAAAAAAAAAAAAAAAAATTTTTTTTTTTTTTTTTTTTTCAAGTAAATTGGCAATTTAATCTGTTTTGTACATTTGTTTGTTTTTCTCTTATACAACCAGGTACTGTAAAACGAGCAACGACCTTGAGTTGGTGCAACTTGGACAGTCTTTTTACAATCAACAGCAAAATTATTTGAGCACCTGCATTCTGTTTTTAACTACTTTTTTAATTTTTCCTTTTCTAAAAATTTTTTATAAAGAATATTTCTTTTGAACGTACACATGTTTTATCCCACGAATATTTATATGAATTTCTTCTGGTAAATTATTTTCAAAACCATCATATTCTAGTCCAAAAACAGGGTAAAATGACTGCGATGATTGAAAATTTTGAGGTTCTGTGTCCACATAGGAGGTGGAACATGATGGTGGTGGCGAAGAATAATAACACTCATTATTTACAGATGGAGGAGGCGTATCGTAGCAATCACTTATTAATTTGTTTGATTTGGCCAACATCGAACTGCCATTTTGTTGTTGTTCTTCCATTGGCGAAAATCTTTTTTCTTCTCGACTATGAAGAAAATTACTTACATCCTCAAACATTTTTTTAACGCGGTTCGAAAATTCTCTGATCCATTCCTGGAAATTAACCACATCATCATCTACATTTTGTCGTCCCATGCGTACCTCCAGTAGAAATGGATTCCTATAAGATGTGTGATTTATCGGATCGGGCATTTGATCAACGCCCTTTTTAACGGACACGAGTCCAAAACTCCACAATTTTCTGAGTTCTTCGATCCGTTTCTCATTTCAAATTATTCTGTGATTCGGTAAAGTTTTCTGTATAGTCAAAATCATTTCCTCAAAATCAAAAACTCTAGTAGTATTTGCAGGAGAATCACCACCTTTTCCATGAGGGCGAGGCTGTAAATAGGTCCACGGAATCATTTTCCTAAAGTCCCTCGTTGCATATCTTTTTGCAAAAGAATATTTATTCGTATAGCCTAAAAATTTTGCCACATCCGAGGCTTTGAAATATACATTTCCATCTGACATGACAACGGCCAACAGAGATTCTCTGTCGGAAAAAAAAGATAGTTTCAGCCACATGAGTCCTGATTAAAAGTCAAACTAAACAAAAAGAAAAGCAGTAGAATAAAAGTGAGATGAGAGAAGGAAATTTATATGTAGCTTATGTAACTTAAAAAAAAAAAAAAAAAAAAAAAAAAAATTTTTTTTTTTTTTTTTTTTTTTTTTAAATTTGTATTATAGATAAATTATATTATATGAATAAATAATTATATTGTATCAATAAATAATTATATTCTTAATGTAAATGTATATATAATGTCTCTCTTTTTTCATAATGTATGATTAAAACGATGACAAATGTCATCTACTGTAGGTGTAATTTCTTGTTGGCAAGCATAGCCTACCGATCCAAACGGATGCATAACCCTACTAGTGTGGAGAATCCACGATGTAATATTGGTTTCCTCAAAACATCTCAGTAACACATTTAGCGCCATTTGATAAATTACATCTGCTTGGTCTTGAAATTTTTGCATACAGAGTACTGTAAATTTTCCTGCAACAATGAGGCATTCTAATACAATGCATTGATAGGGCATTGGTAATATTCCGGCTGACGAGAATTCGGCACGAATTATGTTCAACTCTCCCAGTTCTAATGTAGTTTTAACAATTTCTTTTAATTTTCTTTCTAAGATGGGACAAATATCCAATAATTCATTTACTTCTTCAATACTAACATTGAGTTTGGTGGGATGTTTTTGAAAGAAACGTCCTTGAATTCTTAAAATTGTAGCATACATCACCCCTTCAATTTCATTCAATTTTGAAAAATCCACCGGCTTGTATTGGTCCAGATGAGAACATATGGTCCCATTTGCAAGATATATTGATTCTGCAAACAGATCTGGAAAAATGTAATTCATTCTCATCACTGACCTATCCAAACAACAAACGCCAGAATGGCAAAAGTAGCAGGGAAAATCGGGTAAACTTGCCATTGCTGCTAGAATGTGGTTCCTGAGGACATTCACATGTATAAATACAAATTTGTACAAAAAAAAAAAAAAAAAAAAAAAAAAATTTTTTTTTTTTTTTTTTTTTTTTTTTAAATTATCGTCGGATCATTTTCTTTTACATTTTTTTTTAATCATCGTTAGATCTTTTTCTTTTACAAGCACTTTCTAACGTCGGGCCCTGGCCATGTCTGGATAAAACAATTGATTTCAACATAAAGACTGGTTCTTTTTGAAGCGTATAGCGTTCACAGCAACCAACACTAGTCACATTAAACAAGTTGTTGTTTTGCATTACGGGTCCCAATGTTCTTTTTAACGTTTGTTTATTTTCATAATCTTTGGTATAAGGACCACCTTCCACAATGCTAATTTGAAACGTTTTCAATTTATGACGAAGAAGCCACGTGACAATCACTTTAGTTTCTTCGATCGTGCAATCAGGTGGCAAACCGTACAAAGGATAACCTTTTACATCATGTTTGTCGTTGGAAGCCAAAATACATGTGCCTTGAATAGCCAAACCATGATTAGTGAAACAAGCACAATAACCGGTTCGTTCGAAAAGTGCGTAAGGCTCGACGAGCTTGGGCGCTAGTAAAATGAGTTGCGAGGCGGCAGCGTTGTTTAAAAAATCTCTGGGTACGCTGTCTGGAGCATAAATTACGACGTGCGTCATGACTGAATATAAAGAAAAAATTGTTGTACAGAAAATGTAACGAATAAGTTTTAAATGAAACTAAATAGAGAATAATGTTAAAAAAAAAAAAAAAAAAAAAAAAAAAAAATTTTTTTTTTTTTTTTTTTTTCAATTACGGAGATTTACAGAAAATTTTCGCAATTTGTTTCACAGCTTTTATTTATCAAACCAAAACATGTATCTGTCATCCACATAATAAATTTAAAACAATATAGAAGCCAATCGTAGGATAGGTCTTGTTTCAAAAAATGCGAAAAATCTTGCACGTATTCTTCAAGCTCAATTAACGCATTTCCTACATTTAAATTATCCATCAAATACGCGTTTATTTTTTCCTTCACCTGAATCAATTGACTCAATTCTATTCCAAGACCATAATCATCGTACCAGTACTTGTTGAAATCTTTTTCAACAGATTTCGGTTTTAATTTAATTAAACGATGTTTTATCAATTGAATATGATGCATAAAGTTATCGTATGATTTTTGAGCTTTTTCGATATTATCTTTATGATAATTTATGGGTTTATCGTATGGAAACTTTAAAAACATATAACGAAGAGCTAATGGAGAATAACCTTCTCCCATAATTTGGCTAAGGTTTGTAAAACTGGTCAAATCGTGAGTCATTTTATGTCCATCTTTTGTCTGTAAACGACCCGTATACAAACAAAATTGAACCCAATCTTTGTTACCCACAAAGGCACGTCCTAAGGAGATTTCGTTTTCGTAATGTGGAAACTGTAAATCAATATCACCTACATGAATATCCAGTGAGTAAGGGAAGAAAAAACTAGCAATTGTTGCACATACTGTATGCCTGTTTGGCATACCTATTTGTTTTTTTCCTTCAACATCGGTCCAGTCTTTTGAGTTTTTCCAGATTTCAAAATCCCATTTTCCATTTTCCGAATGAGGAAACACTACATCAAATTCCTTTAAAAAATTTTCCATACTGAAAATAGTGCTATCGAGTGAAGAATAGGCAAAATCGTTCACTAAACACCTAGTACACACATGTTTAGCCTTTTCTATAAAATCGGAAACGCGCGGCGCAAAATCAGGTCTTTCCACGTTCAGCCTATCCATTGCTTCAAAAAATGATTTTTCGCATTGACGAGCAGATTGAAAATTATCTTTGTCGATGATTTTGTCATTTAAATCCGTAATTTTGAGCACCGAGCGTACACTAAAACCGAGATAGTTATGTAGGATTCTGCGGAGAACGTCCAAAAAAACATAGGTTCTAGCGTGACCAAGATGGGGTTTATCGTAAACAGTCGGTCCGCAGCAATAAATTTTAACGTCGTAAGGTTCATTAGGCACAAAATCTTCCAAACGTTGAGTGCGAGCGTTGAAAAGTTTAAGAACTTTCATCCTAATTTTGAAATATGTTTTAATTGTAAAACTAATATTCTTAAAATAATAAATGATTTTTTTCTCACTATATACAACTGGTTATGTACTTGACTTTTTAAGATGAAAAAAAAAAAAAAAAAAAAAATTTTTTTTTTTTTTTTTTTTTTTTTTTTTTATAGCAAATTTTCTTTAATGCAATTGGTTTCCGAGCCATACTGTTTTTGAAAATCTTGTAAACTTAAAATTTGAAATACGGGAACTTGTTTGCATTTTTCACACCAGTATTTGCGTCTGTTTTCAATGGAATTAAGGAATGTAATATCAGTAATTTTATTAAATCTTGCGAAATAATTATTGATTTTTTGACCTGCATGCATTTGAAGTTCATCTCTGATACATTCCAAACATTCCTTAAAACTTTCGTGTAGCGATCGAAATTCCATTAAAATTAATCTATGCGAATTTTTGAATTGGTTGAAAGAAATTGAAACATCGTTTTGAAACCATACAACAAAATCTTTTGAAAACGTTCTGTCCTTTTCCTTGAAAAAATCAATTACATTACGTACGTTCCATTTTCTTTTCTCAAAGCTTTCGAGATTTGTTTGTTTAGCAGTCTTTATGTACAACTCTAATAAACTGGAAGGTACGTCGATCGATGCGACGCAAATACAATTTTGACGAAATTTTTCCAACATTTTATGATGAAAAATGAATCGTTCTTCATCAACATTTAAAGTCATGTCTCCAGAGTCAAAATTAATCGGCTTTTTAATAGTGCACAATTCGAAAGGGTAAAGGATATATGCTAAATCTATACACGAATGTTTTAAAATTTCTGCTTTATAAAAGGACCATAATATATAAGGTACATGTAATTTATCGCAAATTTGTCGTTGTTGGTCGTTAGGTGGATATTTTTCAATCATTTTTAGGGCCATTTCTGAGGTCTCGTTAAACTTGTACAAAATAACATATTTTGTTAAAGGCGTATCATTCTTCGATTCTGCCATAATGTGTTGAAAAGGGTGGTTTTACGAAATGATAAAAAATGTACTATATATACATTACACACACACACAAAAAAAAAAAAAAAAAAAAAATTTTTTTTTTTTTTTTTTTTTTTTTTTTTTTTTTTTTTTTTAACCGAGTATGAGAATTTCAAATTCATTTTACAATATGTGAATAACATGACATCAACATTTCTAAATATATAGGTACAGAATTCAATTCAATCTATTTCCCAATGTCAATTGAAGATTAATCCATTCATCATCATTCAAACTCAATAAACTATTGTCTTTTTCAAAGTATAACAGAGATCCATCTTTCAAATACAAAAAATATTCTGTTGGACCTTCTTTAGTTGGTTTAAAATCCTTTCGCACTGGAAAACAAAAAGGTTGTGATGGCGATTCTTCATTCTCAAAACTAAACAGCGTTCGTAATCCTTCTTTCCATAGACTCGCCAAAACCCATTGGCTGTGAGGTGGTAACGAATAGCTGACAGAGGGTAATTTGCTCAAGTTGATGAGGATGCGAACCAATTCGATAGGTTCTTGGATTAAACTGGCACGCTTGTCGAACATGTCTAGTTTATTCCATACATTTTTCTCGAAATAATTTCCACTTTTTGGACACATTATGATGAAATGGTAACGTTTCTTTTCATCTTGGCCACAAATTCGTAAAATGCAATCAAAATTTGCAAGTTCGCCAAGAATGAGATAAAACCAGTCAAAAGAACCGTTTAAAAATATTCGCACGCATTTAGAGATGGAATTTAACTGGTTATCGGAAAAGGATAGTCTGGAAATCTTTGGTCTACGTGTTTTGTTCATCGCAGAAGAAGCTCTAGAACATGACTGGGTTAACATTTGATTGTGCGAGAGCGGTTCCATCACAAACTCAATACAAGAAAAATATAATGTAATGACAAGCAAGAGCAATATAGACAAGTCTTTTACTCTTATTATTTAAAAAAAAAAAAAAAAAAAAAAAAATTTTTTTTTTTTTTTTTTTTTTTTTTTTTTTTTTTTTTTTTGTCCTTGTTATTTCTAAAAATAGATATAGGAACTTTATGTTATTGAGAAACCCCCGGGTACATTATTTTTAAAATAAAACCACCAAATGATAAAGCTTTTTACTATCAAAACAACGACTAACAATGCCCAAAAGTACCATCTACGATAAAATGGTATAGCAGTGTTTATAATACCTACAATACCAACAGTTGTTGGAGGAGGTTTAGGAATAACTAATGTTAATTCATTTGATATTAAAGTTTTGTATTTATAAGGTTTAACGTATGTAGAATTTATTGGATTAAACGAAGGATCTAAAACATTTGTAAGAAAATCTGAAACTTCATAATCTTCTCGAATCAGTCTTCCGATTACGTTTGCTGTTTCTATTTGTGGTTTGATATTTGGATTTATATAATAAATATTATTTATAGTTGGTAAAATAATTTTTCCATCGTTTGTTTGAGCATATCTTTCCAATAAAATTTGTTTTAACGTTCCTGTGCGACTGAGTTTGTTGAGGTCTACAGATGTAATTTTCCGATAATATTCGTTTTTGTAACCGTCTTTTGGATAATAAGGTTTTCCGTTTTGGTCAACCGCATATTTATTTTTAATTAGGTATTGTTCTTCATTATCATCGCTTGTTTTCCGTAAAGGATAAATTTCTTTGTTCTTAATGGATACCGCATATCTGTTTGGAATTGTTTGTGGTTTGTTTAAATCTACAAAGGTCAAATAAAATTCATTTCCAAACATGTCAATAGGAAAAATATGTTGTCCATCATGTGCAGAAGCGTAATATGGGGTACCATCTGCCAATAAGGCTGGAGTATTGTCATCCGGGTAAAATTCATCACCATGTTTGTCTACAGCATAATATTGTTTACCATCGAGTCCAGTACCAATTATTTGTTTGCCAGCCACAATTTCATAAACTTGTGATCCATTAACAATGGAGTACCGAGGTTTACCATTTGCAGTCATAGGATAATTATATTTTCCGTTTTTTTCAATCAAATTTAATCCGTTAATTCTATATTCGTTTCCAAATTCGTCTCTCGGATAGTAATCGGTTCCGCTCTTACAAGCATAGCGATTTCCTAAAATTAATTCCCTGAACTTGCATTGGTTCCTTAAAGGAGTTTCATCTTCATTAGTCATTTCTTGATAAGTACTTTCTTATAATAAGAAAAAAAAATTTTGCCGCTTCGAACCATTAAAAAGAAAATTTTGAATATTAAATGAGTTTTCAATTCCTGCTTGGGAAATAATTGGTACTGGACTCGATGGTAAACAATATTATGCTGTTGACAAATATCGTGATGAATTTTACCCAGATAAATTCCCTTCAAAAAAAAAAAAAAAAAAAAAAAAAAAAATTTTTTTTTTTTTTTTTTTTTTTTTTTTTTTTTTTTTTTAAGCAATATACATTTTTTTAAATTTTCATTTTAAAGTTTACTGGAATTTTTTCGTTTCGTATATTTTCTATAATTTTCTCGTGGTCTACGAAATTATACACATTTTTCAAATATTCCCACGGGTTCCTCATGGCCGATTGACAATGACATGTATCAGGTCCGCTTTCCCATTCAATACTCCTAATACAATCTGTAAGATGCCACTCTCCACTGTCTCTGTTGTAAACTGCGTCAATGAGATCTTGCTTTTTCAAATCTCCAACTTTTACACGAAAACAAAGTACGTTCGTTCTAGCTTCGTACATTTCGTACCATTTCGATACGTTTTCGGTATCCAAAACACGAAACTGGTAAAAATCTTCCAAACTTTCATCGCCTTCTTCAAAATTCAGCGGTTTATAACACACCGCATTTGATTTTCTCGGTCGATGTAGGATTGAAACAAATTTGCAGTGAGTCATCATTCTTTTTTCTAAAAACGAATCTGGAAAATTGAAAGCCCAGGAACAGGAACAATCTGGAGAACCACGAGGAGAATTTTTTAATGACCATAAACATTCATTCAAGTGAAACTCTCTGTTTTTATTCAACAAGATTCGAAGCCGACTGTTGAGACGAACAGCTTGTGATTGAAAACGTAAAATTTTGGTTCGGTATTTAAAAATTTCCAGTTGTCTTCGCAAATGAAACAATTCACGCTCTGACATGATTGGTAAAAGGTCAAAAAAATGTAATAGAGTAAACAAAACGCTACAAGGTTTTTAATAAAAATCTGAAGCTCGATTAAAAAAAAAAAAAAAAAAAAAAAATAAAAATTTTTTTTTTTTTTTTTTTTTTTTTTTTTTTCAAACTAAAGTTTTTCATTTTTCATTTTTAAATTTTCATCTTTAAATTTTACGCCAGATAAATTTTTTCAAATGTTTGTCGTGCTCGTCTGCCTCTACAATTTTCCTCATGGTTTGAACGTGTGGGTGTTTATGATGATATATTCTAAACCCTTCGAGGTATTGTTCATCTTCCAATCTCCAATCTGTAATCTGAACAAAGCATCAAAGGAATCCGGTCGCCTCCGTCCCAAGTCAGATACTGATAATCATTTGAAATTTCAAAGGAGATTGGGTTCAGTTCCTGGACATGGTTTACACATTGACATTTTTGAAGGTCGACGCATTGGATGATGAGTTTTTTGTTTCGAGTCAGTGTCGCTTGGAAATTACACATGCGATAGGATGACACGTAGCGGGTCAAGACAATCGGTTTGTCGATCCTCATCATATATTTTCTCAGATTGGACAAGTAAATTACTTGCCAAGGCGAATCAGACCTATAATGCACAATGATGAAACCCTTTCCCCTTAAGTGATAAGTTAGCAAATCATCCGAGAAATGTACCAAATCAGGAAAACCGAAATCTTTTTTCGCGCTCTCGATGGACTTGCGATAAAAACTGACATGAGAGTTGGGCCGGTGAAAATCTTGATAGTTCCACAAATCGAAATGGAACTTGCTGAAATGTAACGTGGTTTCGTTTATCTGCAAATACATGCGATGAAACCCATTTTTTCGATTAAAATACCATCCAGGTCGCAGTTGACGCAGAAAGTCGATGTATTTTAACGAAAACGGAGCAGAAGAAGAAAGATACGAAGCACGGTGTTTTAAAAATGGGTGAAATTCCGGCATTTTTGAAAGTGTATGTAATTTATCTTCCAGTGGAACTTTTTTAAGAATGAGGAATAGAATATCCACGGGCAAGTCTAATAACTGGAGAGTGGCCATTTTCCAACGAATGCAACAACGAGAACGAATACAATAATTTTATTGACTAAATACAGGTTGAAAAAAAATGGTTTAATGGGTAACAGCAAATAGTATCATTAAATATATTTGAGCACACTTTGACTGCACTATGTCGTATTTTTTAACATTGAATTATATTGCTAGGTACCGCAAAATGAAACAGGAATTCTAGATAGCGGTACATGACACGCATTTTAACAGTTGGTCGCAAAATTATTCGAGCACAGTATCCCCGCTCAAAATTTATATTTATGATTATTGAAAAAAAAAAAAAAAAAAAAATTTTTTTTTTTTTTTTTCAATAAATTTATATTTGGTATTCATATTTTGTTATTTGAATACTCTAAATGTAATACTGATTCTAGGTTCCTTCACTTTTCTTTCAACCGGTATTTCATGCGTCCATTTTTCATTTGTAGGATACTTCATAACATATAGCGATTCGTTTTCCGGCTTAAATTCAAAGTAACCTTTTCCTCCCTTTTCTCTGAATACAAGTCTCCTACTGGCTCCGAAATTCAGACAAGCGATCGGTTTAGTCGGATCCATGCATCTTTCATCATCTGAATGTTTTCCTATCCCGGATCTACCATTCGGATAATAGTTGACGAGGGCAAAGTTAAATTTTACATCCAAATAATTTTCCAAGTCGCGTTTCATTTCCGCAATTAGAGGAGGCCAAGTTACGGCTTCCGCAAATTGCCCAGCGTAATAATAACGCTTTCCAGGAATATTGGAAAATGCGCAAACTTTTCTAAGGGGTTTTCGATAAAAAGTCGGTCTGTAGCAATATGTTACACTTTTAAGGGGTAGTACATTGTACACTTGGTCGAAAGAATACGAAGAAAATTTTGGAAGATATTCCAAGTGAAGTCCATCAGGTCGGTTAATGTAAAATTCCTCCATGACAATCTGAATCTTCATAAAAGTGTGAGAATATAAAAGCCTACAGTTTCAAAAAAAAAAAAAAAAAAAAAAAAAAAAAAAAAAAAAAAAAAAATTTTTTTTTTTTTTTTAAATATATATTAAAAGAAAGTCGAGCCATAGTTTTCTTTTACTACCAATCTGACACATTTTCTTGTTGCTAAAATTTTTGCATCATGCCAGCTAAAGATTTTACATTTTTAAAAAATTACACGAGAAGCGTCTTTGGAAACAGAAGATCTTTCCCATGCCCTCATTGCAAAACCATTCTTTTACCTAAACAATTCGAAAAGCATTGTTCCCAAAAGCACGGTTTAAATACTCGACTCTGCTGCGTTTGGTGTTTGGGTAAGGTTTCATGGAAAAGCGGACAGAAAAATAATCGAGTCGATCACCTTCTTCCGTGTTTTCGAAAATTTATGAAACTTGTCAGAGTTCAACTGCCCGAAAATTCCACTCCATCTGTCAAACCCGCTCCCACACCTTTCGACATGACACCCATGGCTGAAAAAAGGTGTTTGTTTGGTCACATTTTCGATCCTCCTCCGCGAGCTTTTGATCTCATTTGGCCCATGCCTTTGGATCCTAACCCTCTGACTTTCGAAGACGATTCTTTGAACAGGGCCGTTTCTTGCGTTCGAAAATATTTGGAACTGGGAGAAAAAGCAGAATGGTTTCACGCCATGGTGCGAACTGTTGCTTTTCCAGGTTTTCTGGAAGCCATGGATAGGAACGAAGGTCGAACTCGCACCTTAACATTTTCCTGCTGGTGCGATGCAGGCCAGCCCGAAGATCCCAGACTCAGGCAACACAGGCACATGATTATAGTTTCGTCACCACCTGGAAATTTCTTGCGAAACGTATGGGAAAAAATTGTGGTAGCAGACCGGCCTCGTAAAAATTTCAGATGTATGTTTTATAAACGCCTCACATCACCCATGCATTTAGCCAACACGATCGGATACTTGTGCAAGCGTGAATCGCACTGCGATTTCTGGAACGAAAAATCCCCGAATCCCCACTTTTACCTGTTTGAGAGCCTCCCGAGAGATTACATGTTACCACTCGTCTTGCAATGGGAAGGTGGTCTGATCAAACTCCTCGACCAAAAATTTAGAAATTTGAATCGAGTGAAACTGGTCCGAACCAACATGATTTTTTTCGAACGCAAGTGGCGCATCAAAATCAAAAACATTCCCGGAATCGTGCTAGGCATGGTTCTTCCACTCGCGAAAGATTTCCAACCCTGTCAAGGTCCCACGGATATTTTTCTACATCTCACAGGGGAACGTAAAATCTTTTTCGAACGCAACCCGAATTTGAAAAACTTGACTCGGGAAACCTGGCTGGAAAAGCAAGCCCAGATGGGCAATCTTTTTTACTTTGTAGTGGGAGAAGACCACTGGACCCCTCGCCCTTACCACCAAGGCTTGATCAACGATTTCAAACCCATTGTCGATCGAAACAGGGAACTCGAATCGGAAAATATGGGGCTGAAAAACGAAACGACCCACTCGAAACAGAGGCAAGCAGTTTCGGAGCAGCAGGTAAAAAAACTGAAAACAACGTAAACTTTATTTCGACTCAGCGAGTTGGCATTTATATTTAATTCTTAAAAAATGATGTAGTTATCTACAAACCCAATACTTGAATGGTTTCAAATTTTATCTCAGATTTAAAAAAAAAAAAAAAAAAAAAATTTTTTTTTTTTTTTTTTTTTTTTTTTTTTTTTTTTTTTTTTTTACCATTTGAATATTTATATTAAAAAAAGTCCGGCCATCGTTTTCTTTTACTGACACATTTTCTTGTTGCTAAAACTTTTGCATCATGCCAGCAAACGCTAAAGATTATACGTCTTTAAGAAGTTATACGAGGAGCCTCTTTGAAAATCAAAAAACTTTCCCCTGTCCTCAATGCAAAACCATTCTTTTGCCCAAACAATTCGAAAAGCATTGTTCTAAAAACCACCAATTAAATTCTCGACTCTGCTGCGTTTGGTGTCTGGGTAAGGTTTCTTGGAAAAGCGGACAGAAAAATCATCGAGTCGATCACCTTCTGCCGTGTTTTCGAAAATTTATGAAACTTGTCAAACTTCAACCTAAACCACAACCGCCAGCACCCGAAAATTTTACTTTATCAGTTAAACCCGGTCCCACAGCTTTTGATTTGAAACCCATGGCTCCCCACAAATGTTTATTTAATCATGTGCCCGATCCTCCTCCGCGAGCTTTTGACCTCATTTGGCCAATGCCTCTAGACCCGAACCCGTTAACTTTTGAAGTCGATTCTTTGAACTGGGCCGTTTCCTGCGTCCGAAAATATTTGGAACTCGGAGAGGAGGTCGAATGGTTTCACGCCATGGTGCGAATTCCTGCCTTTGCAGGTTTTCTAGAAGCCATGGACAGGGACGAAGGTCGGACTCGCACGTTGCCGTTTTCATGCTGGTGCGACGGAGGCCAGCCACCCGAAGCCAGGTTCAGGCAACACAGACACATGATCGTGGTTTCATCACCCCCTGGCCACTTTTTACGAAATGTTTGGGAAAAAATTGTGATAGGAGACCGACCTCGTAGAAATTTCAGATGCATGTCTTACAAACGACTCACATCGGCCATGCATTTAGCCAATACCATCGGCTATCTGTGTAAGCGCGAATCCCAATGCAATTTCACGGGCGAAGATAAAAAATTCCCGGAGAAACAGAACCATTTCTACCTGTTCGTAAGCCTCCCGAGGGATTACATGTTGCCATTGGTCCTGCAATGGGAAGGCGGTCTGATCAAACTCCTCGACCAAAATTTTAGAAACTTTAAGCGAGAGGAACTGGTGAAATCCATTATGACTTTTTTCGAACGCAAGTGGCGCTTCAAAATCAAAAACATTCCCGGAATCACGCTCAACACCGTTCTTCCAGTTGCAAAAGATTTTCAACCTTGCCAAGGTCCCACAGACATATTTTTACATCTCACCGGTAAACGTAAACTCTATTTTGAACGTAATCAAAATTTGAAAAATTTGACTCGGGAAGCCTGGCTGGAAAAGCAAGCCCAGATGGGCAATCTTTTCTATTTCGTCGTGGGGGAAGACCACTGGACCCCTCGCCCCTACCACCAGGGCTTAATCAACGATTTCAAACCCATTGTCGATCGAAACAGGGAGCTTGCATCGGAAATTGTGGTGCTGAAAAACGAAATGTCTCACATGAAACAGAGGCACGCGGATTCGGAGCGGGAGATCAAAGCGCTTTCTGTTAAAATGGACGAGTTGAATGGTAAATGTTCAAATTTAAAAGTCAAAAATTCCCAGTTGAAAGAAAAATGTTCAAGGTTGAGCGACAAAAATTGCGAGTTGAACGAAAAAATCCACATGCTGAATGAGAAAATTCATCAGCTGCACGAAGGAGAAATCGCGAGACTGAAAAGGGAAAATGAAGAGCTTCGGAAGGAACTTGTCGAAGTGAAAAGGGAAAATGAGGAGCTTCGGAAGGAGCTTGTTGAAGTGAAAAGGGAAAATGAATCGTTGAAAAAGGAAAATCAGATATTGAAAAAGGACAAGCTTGGAAAAACGAAAAGACCCAGGCTTTCAATTTAATTCACTAAAAAAAAATAATGCATGTCAAGTAGAAATGACTATAATGGGTTTTTTTAAAAAAGTATAATTTAAATTTTTTCAGCGTTCATTTTTTTTTTAATTTTATTGGGATTTTTTTCCATAACTGAACATAAAATTTCATTTTCGGATACAAAACAGAGTAAAAAAGGTGTTTATCAGATGTGTTACAAATATTATTCGAATAAAATTGCTTGTAAACTTCTACAAAGAGTTAAGGTCCAAATTTGACCTAGGTCAAAGGTCAAACCAAGGTCAAAAGAGAAAAATGTATCTCTAGAAAATAGTTTCAAAATTCGCTCGACCAAAAAATGAAAAAAAATGACATTTTCCATATGAGGTCATTGACCTTTTACAAAGAGTTAAGGTCCAAGGTCAAACCAAGGTCAAAAGAGAAAATTGTATCTCTAGAAAATGGTTTCAAAATTTGCTCGACCAAAAAATGAAAAAAAATGACTATTTCCATATGAGGTCATTGACCTTTAATTTTTTTTTTTTTTTTTTTTTTTTTTCACAATTTCAATTTTTGTCGCCCACCGAACCGGAAGTAACAATTTGAAACTCATTAAGTATTCAAAAATTCGGGTTATCAATTCTAAAAATAGATTTTGCAGGGTTCGAACTTAAAAAAAAATAATTTTAAATATTCATAAACTCTAAACTGTGACTTTTTCTGTGACTTGTGACTTTTCCTGTGACTTGTGACTCCCTTTTCGCGTTTAAAAGTTTTCGCCATTTATTTCATCAATAATATTTTATGAATCTTGATCCATAACACACTTTTCCTTCCACACCCTCCTCCGGCCATGTTCCTGAACTAGTGATTAAAATTTTGTGAAACATGTGGAAAAAATGGTGGGAGCAAGACTCCGCTTGCCTGTTTCGGAAAACTAGGTCCATTCAAACTTTTTTAAAAAAAACTATGCCTGTGTAAAAATTTCATGCCACTTTAAACATGGTTTAATTGACAGGTACCGCAAAATCAACACCTTATCTAAAATTACGGTAACAAAGCCTCTTTTTAACAGTTGGCTGCAAAATTCTTCGAGCACTCTAACCCCTCTGAATTTTTTTCAAAACGAAAAAAATATGCAAAAATTGGAACGGGGGGGGGACATGTACTGTGTAAAAATTTCATGCTACATTAAACAAGGTTTAATTGACAGGTACCGCAAAATCAACACCTTATCTAAAATTACGGTAACAAAGCCTCTTTTTAACAGTCGGCTGCAAAATTCTTCGAGCACTCTAATCCCTCTGGATTTTTTTCAAAACGAAAAAAATATGCAAAAATTGGAACATGTATAAAATAAATTTTTTAACGTCGTTAAAAATATATATAAAATTCCACTGTTTGCGTTTATTTACACAATGGTACAAGCGAAAAACAACGTGAACAAAGCGAACCCAAGTTCCAAAAGAGCACAAATTCCACAAAATGTGTCTTTCCACTTCATTTCTTTACTTGATTTTTTTAAAAAACCTGCCCAGCCAAAGGGTAATATTGTAATGTTCTGTAATTTATTAAAAAATATAAAAAAAAGATGTTTTTTTCCCCCAACCTGATGCGTTATTAGTATCGGATCTCTGATAACCTAACTTAATTTTTTCAGAACTGGGTTTTATTTGTGAACTAATTTAAATATTTCAGTGAAACCTGCAGCTTAGTGTGTGAGCCGGCGGAAGTCAGGAGGTTAAAAGAAATTATGTCTACCAACATTGGAGTATTTATATGGATTGGAAAGAAAGTCCTGTGTTGAAATTTAGGCGTGACTTTGCGCAACAATCGGGTTGCACATGGCGGATTAAAAATAAACAAGGCCGGCTTCTCGGAAAACAGGATGCTGGTAAATTTATCTACGTCAAAGAAATGAAAAAACAGGTCGAGACTCTTATGTAACCAGTTTTTCCTTGACACATGATTATTTTAGTTTGTTTGTTTTCTACGACCTATTTTAACGGAATTCTGGTGAAGCAGGAAGTTCTAGAAAGATCTTTCGAGGTCGAATGCGAGTATAAATACGGGTCTGCCTGGCCGAGCAAGCTATCATTTGCTTGAGCTCCTGCTGTTGTTCTTCATCTCCAGTCATAATGTTTTTCTATTTAGTCAACGATCTGCTTTCTTTTCCGATTCTGGTAGTGTTGTCATCCGATGGCTTGCCCTTTGTCCGGGCAACAGATATTGCTCGAATATTTGAATACAAAAATTTACATCAGTATGCATCTGCACACGCCCATCTGAGGGTGAAAGATATCATTTATAAGAGAATGGACTTGCCCCGTGGATCTCTGAAAATTCGAATTTTTTCAATTGGAGAGGCCGTGAAAATTTTGAGAGCATGCAAGAGGCGAGCAGCTGAGTATTTGGTTTACACCTTTCAAAACCCAGAGGTGGCCAGGATCCTACCGCTCGAACCTATGAGAATCACGACTGAATATAAGAAAGCGATTCGAGTAAAAACAATGGCTGATGATTATTCAAATTCACAGACTTTCAGTCAATTTCTAAGCGACTTTAGACGCAAAACTTTTGATCTGTACGAGGACTTGGCTAATGAATATATATTAAAACGACGAGAAGTTCACTTGTATGAAGAAAATTTAGAGAACTTGAGAATGTCAGGACCCCCGAGAAAAGTTTTAATACATTTCGGAGAAGAGGTTTATGAATACAGTTTGTGTTAAAAAAAAAAAAAAAAAAAAAAAAAAAAATGGGTCGAACGAGGCATGTGTTATGGAAAGACTTTTATAGTCTTTATCCATACATGCCTCGTTCGGCCCATTTTTTTGGGTTAGATATAAATCCAATATTGGAAAACTTAAAAAGCAAAACTTGCATTTTTTCGAAAAAATATATTATACATAATCATTGTTGGGGCCCATTTTTTTGGGGGGGGGTTAAATCCAATATTGTAAAATTTAAAATGATAGAAAGACTTGCCCATATTGTAAAATTTAAAAAAGCAAAACTTGCATTTTTTCGAAAAATAAATTACACATAATCATTGTTGGGCTTTTTTAATCATAATGTAAGGGAAATCTTTTGAGATGTATTTAAAAAAACAGACCCCATTAACCATAATGTAAGGGTGTGCTGTATTTAAAAAACAGTTTTTTTTCGCCATTGATTATAATGTAAGGGAAATCTTTTGAGCTGTATTTAAAAACTAGTTTTTTCGCCATTGACTATAATGTAAGGGGGAAATTCAGTAAAAAGCTATTGATGTATTTAAAAATAGTGACCATAATGTAAGGGAAATCTTTTCCTATAAAATATTAATGCATTTTAAAATTTACTTGTCGCAAGATAAAACTTGTTAAATATTGAAATATTCGAGGTATCAAAAAAGATGATATCAAGTAAAGATTTTACAAGGAACTTGTAATGACCGTAATATATTTTCCAAAAATTCTAAAAATAAACTGAATGTTCTAGAAAATAATTATATAACTATTTTTTCTCGAGATCAGATAAAAAAAAGGAATTGCATCATTTCCTTTCCGAGAATTTAATATCACGGCCTCCGAAAATAAAATGTTCTAGAAAATAATTATATAACAATTTTCTCGTGATATGCATCTGTTTAAACAGATAAAAAAAAGGAATTGCATCATTTCCTTTCCGCTTCCGAAAATAAAAAATGTTCTAAAAGTTTCTTTCAGAATTGGTTCTGATATTTTTTTTACACTGTGGCTTCCTGTTAACCGCGATAAAATAGCTACATCCTTTCTGATAATTCTATTTCAGTCTGATTGTTTTGACAAGTCTTTTATATAAAAAGGAGGTCGCGTTGTGACCAAAGCATCATTCTGCTCTTGTCAGAAAGCCTTGCTACCACTTTTTATCGACTAGTTGGAAATTTTCTTTATCTGAGAACTTTGTCTTTGAACCATGAGCCTTTCAAACATTTGCATGGTCGTTGATTTCGACGGATTCCGCATCGGGGGAAAATTTTACTGCCGAGAACTGGGATTTGCCTCACTGACGAAAGGCGATAGCGGCATGTACACCTTCAGATTGAACCACCTGGCTAATCAAGCGACTTGGAAAGATTGGAAAACAATCAACTATTGTACAAACAACCTGCACGGCCTAACTCTTGAACCCCTGACTAACGAAAGACACCTTTTTGATTTCGAATTTTTTGAAACCATTGTAAAGGCCGAGTATGAGTGCCAAAAAACTGATAAAAAATATATAGTAGCCTATAAAGGTGGCCACGTTGAAAGGGACGTGCTGCAAGACCTAGGGATTCCATATCTAAACTTGGAAGATTTTGGATGCCCAAAATTTGATGCAATATCCCACCCATTGAAATACATCCTGGTAAACGGCTGTGGAATTCATAGAAGACTGCTTAATGATAAAATGCCACATTGTTCGAGAATTGAATGTATTGTTTTCGCCGATTGGATTCGAGATAAACTTTAAAAAAAAAAGAGACTTGTTGATTTAAAAAAAAAGAAAAAACGGGTCGAACAGAAACATGTTTATAAGGTAAAAGACAATAGTCTTTTATCCATACATGTTTCTGTTCGGCCCGTTTTTTCGCGTCAGATAGGAAACCAATATTGGTTTATTTTTTTTTCTAAAAAAAAAGAAACAAAGTTTATAAAGTGATGAAAAAATGAATCGTGTTATCAGATATATTGGAATAATTTTTTTTTTTTTAAAAACTTGTTAAATTCTAAAGAAACATTTTTTTTACGATCAAAATAAAAAAAAAATTCAAATCTTAAATTGCAATCTTTTAGCGCCAAAACACTACTTTTTTCCCCCAGTATACTCACGATTCATTTTTTCCCCCAAAAGACTAAAAGTCTTTACATTAAATTAATAATCAATAATTTGACCAAGATTTCAAAATCACTTCTTCGCGAAAAAGATCCTCGATAGGCACCTCTGGTGTACACAAGAGGATTAGAAAAATCTTTTTATATGAACACCATTTCTTAAATATTTACACAACTTAATAAATTTGGTTCCACCCAAGTAAGAGATTAGCAGCTCACATAGCTATGAATGTATTCCAAAATATCTATCACAGAAAGTTCACACAATAAGGCGGAAAATATGTTGTTATTTTTTTCAAAAGTCACCAGATATCTATACTTATTCATTTTCAATTAATACAGAGTTGAAAGAAACATGTCTCACTAAAAAATTTGGTTCAATTCGATGCATAACTTCATATACTTTTGGTCGGTGGAAAATGGGCACAAAAATCGCGATTGCAGCGCCCCCTTCCGGCGGAATATTTCAAAACTTTTTGGCTGTGGCAAGCATGACCTGCTTGCCACAGCCATTCACAAAAATTTGGTTCAATTCTATGCATAACTTTATACACTTTTTGATGGTAGAATGGCGACATACAGACAGACATTTTGTAAAAACATGTTTTTAGAATCTCTGACCCCGTCCATCGAAAACCGGAAATCGAAAGCGGCCGAATCAAGTTATTAAACTGGATGTAAAAAAAAGAAACAAAGTTTATAAAGTTATGAAAAAATGAATCGTGTTGTCAGATATATTGGAATAATTTAAAAAAAAAACTTGTTAAATTCTAAAGAAACATTTTTTTTACGATCAAAATAAAAAAAATTGCAATCTTTTAGCGCCAAAACACTTTTTTCCCCCAATACACTCACGATTAATTTTTTTTCAAAAGACTAAAAGTTTTTACATTAAATTAATAATCAATAATTTGACCAAGATTTCAAAATCACTTCTTCGTGAAAAAGATCCTCGATCTGGTGTACACAAGAGGATTAGAAAAATCTTTTTATATGAACACCATTTCTTGTAACCCGAACTTCTTAAATAAAATAGATATCGAATCAGTTTAAAGTTTATATTACTCCTCAAAAATGAGCTGCATGACAGATTTTTGGTAAAGTTAAAAATGGGGGGGGGCGAAAAAAAAACATGGAGAAAAAAAAATCACAACTTTGTCAATTCTCAAGATATCAAATCCAACTAAATTTTTTATTATAAATGTACTCAACATTATCTGAAACTTTTGTATATATGGGTTTTTTGACAGAATCAACTTTTTCCGACGAAAAGAAAAAAGAAAAAAAAATTCATAACTTACTCAATTCTTAAGGGTGTTCTTAAAATCAAAAAGGGTAACTTTGTGACACATGCATTAATTTATTTTTGTTTGGAAATGCATAAAAATAGCAGGTGTTGTTATTCAGAAACTCTTTAATTGCACTCATTCTTTTGTTTTTTAAAAAAAAAAAACACAATAGATTTTTCATAACAAGCCTTCAAAGTTGACACTATTGAGCATATTTTCCGACGAAAGCAGAAAAACCGGTCGAAAAGGAGGAGAAAAACGGGTGATTGCGTCATCGAAATAGCTTATAACTCGATAAGTAATTTAATTATCATAAAATGGAAAAATAAGTTCAATTCGAAATCGCTTTCATAGTCAGGCATTAAAATTTTATAACTTTTTGTTGAAAAATGAATTTGTAAATGTGTCAAAACGTTTTTCGCTTGTTGAGCGGATCAGTTGAGAACACCCTTAAGTAATCAAATATAATTACATTTATTTTACATCTTCTCAATAATATCTACAATTTTTATATTAACAAGTTTATCATAGGACTAATTTTTCTAGCAAAAATAAATTAAACAAAAAATAGGAGTTGGAGAAAAAAAAAAAAAAAAAAAAAAAAAAAAAAAAAAAAAAAAAAAAATTCAATTCCAAACTGCTTATTTTTCAGACTCATTTTTAAATTCAATTTTGCTCGCATCCAAATGACAAATTCTCTTATTTAGCAACTGTGGCGAATTGGTCGAGTTTTCAATAAAGTCAGAATATATTTTAAAAAAGGCAGCCAAAAAAGGTATTTTGAACAGAAATTTCTGACTTTATGGTGATTGAAAGATTGAGAAAATATAACAAATTGCGTTTTTTCAGACTCATTTTTAAATTCATTTTTTGCACTCAAACGCATCTAGGGTCGACTTATTTAGACTCTGCATTAGTTCTTGAGATATAGCTATCGCAAAAATCGTGCAAAATGTAGCATAGCAGCGCCACCTGCTGGCCAATTTACACCAAAACTTAATCAGCGTCTATTTATATCAAGGGGTCACAGAATCTGAAGTTTGGTGAAATTCTGCGCATTAGTTCTTGAGATATAGCAATCTTGAAAATCATGAAAAACGTAGTATAGCAGCGCCACCTGCAGGCCAATTTACACCAAAACTTAATCAGCGTCTATTTATATCAAGGGGTCACAGAATCTGAAGTTTGGTGAAATTCTGTGCATTAGTTCTTGAGATATAGCAATCTTGAAAATCATGAAAAACGTAGTATAACAGCGCCACCTGCAGGCCAATTTTCACCAAAAACCAATAGGCACTAATCCATATCAAGGTCTAACTGAATATAAAATTTTATTAAATTTCAAGCATTAGTTCTTGAGATAGAGCGCCCACAAATTTTTTGTCACATACAGACAGACGTATAAATCCGTCGAAAACCGGAAGTCGAAAATTTTCATGAATCCAATACTTTCTTCTTGTAAAGATAGAAGAAAGTAAAAAGGCTGCTAAAAAAGGTATTTTGAACAGAATTTAGCTTAAGATGATTTTGATAAAACTCGTTTCTACAAAAAAAATTAGATTAAATTAATGCAAGTTGCTCATTTTTATTATAAAATGTAACATTATTGTGTCTCATTATTATATAAAAAAAGAATCAATGCATGAATAAAACAAAAAAAAAATCTTTTCCTGCTTGCTCATGTTGAACGAAAACCAACTTTTCTAAAAAAAGAGTCACAGTTAAATGACCTTGAGTTGAGTTTTAGTTTGGAATTATTTTTAGCGAAAAAACGATGATGTAAAAATATTCCTTTTACGCAGTTGGATGACCTTGAACTCAGTTCAAGTTAGATGTTTCACTTTTAGTTAAATATTTCACTTTAGATTTGAAATTTGACGTCATCCTAGCATATAAATACAGCCACCGATTTTGTGCGAATTAGTTTGGATTCGGCGCCGAAACCAGTGGCTACTAAACCTGCAGATTGTGTTTCAATAAGTTTTGGGGTAAGTCAATTCAATTAATTAATTATTTCATTTAACAAATAAAAAATAATGTGACTCTGTTGTATTGAAAATAATGTTTTATTAATATTTTACTTTGTAATTGTTTCAGAAACGTACAGTTTTTTTTTAACAAGTATAAAATTTTGTAAATTTAATAACAAAAATGTCAATAGTGGGGACCCCCTGGTCGATCCATAAAAAATAATGTTTTATTAATATTTTACTTTGTAATTGTTTCAGAAACGTACAGTTTTTTTTAACAAGTATAAAATTTTGTAAATTTAATAACAAAAATGTCAATAGTGGGGACCCCCTGGTCGATCCATAAAAAATAATGTTTTATTAATATTTTACTTTGTAATTGTTTCAGAAACGTACAGTTTTTTTTTAACAAGTATAAAATTTTGTAAATTTAATAACAAAAATGTCAATAGTGGGGACCCCCTGGTCGATCCATAAAAAATAATGTTTTATTAATATTTTACTTTGTAATTGTTTCAGAAACGTACAGTTTTTTTTTTAACAAGTATAAAATTTTGTAAATTTAATAACAAAAATGTCAATAGTGGGGACCCCCTGGTCGATCCATAAAAAATAATGTTTTATTAATATTTTACTTTGTAATTGTTTCAGAAACGTACAGTTTTTTTTTAACAAGTATAAAATTTTGTAAATTTAATAACAAAAATGTCAATAGTGGGGACCCCCTGGTCGATCCATAAAAAATAATGTTTTATTAATATTTTACTTTGTAATTGTTTCAGAAACGTACAGTTTTTTTTTAACAAGTATAAAATTTTGTAAATTTAATAACAAAAATGTCAATAGTGGGGACCCCCTGGTCGATCCATAAAAAATAATGTTTTATTAATATTTTACTTTGTAATTGTTTCAGAAACGTACAGTTTTTTTTTAACAAGTATAAAATTTTGTAAATTTAATAACAAAAATGTCAATAGTGGGGACCCCCTGGTCGATCCATAAAAAATAATGTTTTATTAATATTTTACTTTGTAATTGTTTCAGAAACGTACAGTTTTTTTTTAACAAGTATAAAATTTTGTAAATTTAATAACAAAAATGTCAATAATGGGGACCCCCTGGTCGATCCATAAAAAATAATGTTTTATTAATATTTTACTTTGTAATTGTTTCAGAAACGTACAGTTTTTTTTTAACAAGTATAAAATTTTGTAAATTTAATAACAAAAATGTCAATAGTGGGGACCCCCTGGTCGATCCATAAAAAATAATGTTTTATTAATATTTTACTTTGTAATTGTTTCAGAAACGTACAGTTTTTTTTTAACAAGTATAAAATTTTGTAAATTTAATAACAAAAATGTCAATAGTGGGGACCCCCTGGTCGATCCATAAAAAATAATGTTTTATTAATATTTTACTTTGTAATTGTTTCAGAAACGTACAGTTTTTTTTTAACAAGTATAAAATTTTGTAAATTTAATAACAAAAATGTCAATAGTGGGGACCCCCTGGTCGATCCATAAAAATTTGTCACATAATTTCGCGTGCCTAATAGATGTCGATGATAGACCCCCATGGGATGACCTTGAAATTTTTATATCTCTGACCCTAATTATCCGAAGCGGTTCAAATTTTGTACGCAGTACTATGTTTAATCAAAGTTTGCCCCCCATGGTGTAGTATTAAAAATCACGTTTGCTCATAGTTTATGATCCAATCGACTTGATTTTTTTTAACATTTGTTGAGAATTGTACACAACAAAACTATTGATGTGGGCCCGATAAAATTTTGTCGCTTGACTTCAAGCCTGGAAAATGGAACCCATGAATGACATTGGGATGACCTTGAAATTAAAAACTTTTATATCTTTGACTGTAATTGTATGGCGCTTACATGTAATATCCTATTATGAAAAAAAAAAAAAAAAAAAATTTTTTTTTTTTTTTTTTTTTTTTAACTTACTAGAAGAAACGCAATCACTTTTAAAAGCCATGGCTTTTTAAAAGCCATGACAAAAAGACTTTTTAAAGCCATGGCATGGGTAGCCCGCGGCATCACAAAAAGGCACCGTGTCATTCACCTTCACGCTCAATCCTCTTTTTGGAATAGGCGTCATGTTGCTTAACAACAGAGGATTCTTAAAACACCCCATAAAAGAAGATACATCTCAAAGTTTTCGGTCAATTTGAAAAAAAACTTTGGTGAATCAGAAGGTGTACTTTCGAGATTTCATTAGATTAGGACTGAAAATAAGCAAAGAGTGTGTAAGGAACATGAGATTCGTATATATATGAATGTAGTAAAAAAAAAAAAAAAAAAAAAAAAAAATTTTTTTTTTTTTTTTTTTTTTTTTTTTTTTTTTTTTTCATGTTGTAAGATTATAAAGCTTGTGGCTTCACTTGTAATTTTTACATTCTCCGCTTGTTGAAACAAAGTATCTTTTCTTCGCAAAATGTCTAACAATTTGCTACTTAAAGCAGTTTTTTTGCGTGGGGAAATTGATGAGTGTGAAAAGAGAATTTATAGCAAAAAAGATATAATAAGAACAGATTGTTTTCTTGAAAATGTATTTTCTTTTCTACTGAATCATTATGAAAATTTTCATGCAGACAGTCCGATGAATGAAAAAGAAACCAATCTCATTGAAAAAACTTGCGAAATTCTTAGTGTATTTCTTGACAAGTATGGTAATGAAATAAAAAATCTATGCTGTGAAATAAAAAATATTGATGAAGATAATATAAATAGTCTTTTAACAGGTGTATTTAATGAATTGTTTATCGAAGGTATTACTTGGAGTCGAATAATTGCATTTTTCGCTTTCGTCGGGGAATTGGCTGTAAAATGCATCCAAGATAAATTACCTAAAAGCATTATAGATGTAATGTATGAATGTTTTTCAAGATTGGTACAGGAAAACTTATTATCATGGGTGGAAGATCATGACGGTTGGGAGGGTATAAAAAAAGTTGTTCCTGAAACTTTCTCATCAAATCCAAAACCGAATTGGGCGAGGAGCTTATTACATTCCACAGTTAGAATGGTTGGTACCTTAGCATCTATAGCAAATGCTATGGAAGAAATTTGCCGCTAAAATGTTTTTAAAAATACTCTGGGGAAAATCATATCACTTTAGCTATTATAATTTATCATAACTTATCTTGGTCTTTTTGTAATTATTTTTAATCTAAAGTTAAAGTGGGAGATTTTTAAAAGTATACTTAACTTATACTGTCTTAAACTTATACTGTCAAATCAGAAAAAAAAAAAAAAAAAAAAAAATTTTTTTTTTTTTTTTTTTTTTTTTTTCTGATTTGACAGTATAAGTTTCGGATGAAACCAAGACTTTAGCTTTCCGCTCTATCGCTTCGCTATTGTTCGGAGCAACTGGAACCTTGCGGTGTTAACGTAACGTTGCTTCGATCCCTTTTCCTCGCTGCCTTTTTGCATTTTTTTTTTACATCTTTTAAATGTTTGCTTTTAATGTTTGTTTTTTTTTTACATGTTGTGTTTGTATTGTCCGGGGAGGGGGGGTTAAACTTTGCTTTTAATGTTTGTATTTTTACATGTTGTGTTTGTGGGGGGGGAGAAAAACTTTGCTTTTGATGTTTGTTTTTTTTCATGTTGTGTTTGTGTGGGGGGAATCCGCGGTAACATTTGTTTGTTTTTTTGTCATTTTCGCTTTAAAAGGAATCCGTGGTGGTAAAAAATTTTTTTTTCAGCACAAGGGAAAATAATGGTAAGTATAATTTCTTTTTCAGCACCCTTCGAGTTCAAATTTCTTTTTAAATAGAGCGCGTTCAAAAAAAATTTTTTTGTTAAATTTCACAACACACAATCCAATTGCGAGGTGTAGGCAAGTCCACATTATCTTGGGTTTGTGGTGAAGATAGTTTTGTCAGAGCGCGTTCAAATTGTTATTTTTTTTAAAAAAAACGGACACAAAAAAATTCCCAGAAGTTGGAGAAAAAAAAAGTCCTTCCTCGATCCTGGGCTTGGAAGGCAAAATATTTATTTCAGGCTAGTTTTTAACAAAAAGAAATTTGTACTCGAAGGTCATCGAAGAAGCCAACCTGTTTTTTTCTCCACTTTCTCTTTTTTTTCGGAAGCGGGCTTCCCGGCTTTGAGAAATTGATGGACGAGGAGTTATCCGAATCCAAGCCACGAATTCCGAAGGATCCTCTTGTCTCTCGGCGAAGGTTTAGGGAAGCACCTCGAAATAACGCCCCTTGCGGGGTGTTTCGCAAAGCCTCTGGAATGGGAATTGGGGGCCTTCCGATCCCTGTTGCAGCTGCGATGGTCTGACGTGGTACGCATCGTAGACAGGCCAGCGGTTAGAGACTTTCAGCTCGGTTTAAAACTGACGGCCTCGTGGGGAGACAAGGGGCGAACTCCCTTTTTTTGTTTAAAAAAAAGGAGTTCGAACTGGTTCGTGAGCGAGCATCTTTTCCACTTTTTTTTACTCCGTGCTGATCCAGAAAGAAAATTTTTTTCACCATGTCGACTTTTTTTGTCGTCCGTGCATAAAAATCTATTTCTGTTTATTATGGCTCGGAGTGGAAGTGAAAGATGTCTACACCTGTTTGGTAAAGATCGGGCTCCTTCGGCAACTATTCTACTTTTAAAACAAAAGCTCCTAAAAAAAGCTTGAAATGAAAAAAAGTGTCTAGTTGTCGAATTGCGATGGACCGGTCGTAAACTCGCAAAGCGGGTGCCCCATTCAGGAGTAGTGCTGCGTTGGGCGGATCGGAAACTCGCCGGATGAAGCAAAAGTATCACCGGGTCACCCAAAACCGTTGAAAAAAGAGAGGTGGAGGAAAAGGAAACGAAGGAGTTGAGAGAAAAATTAGGTGAGTATGAATAACTAATAAAATATTTTTCTTTTTCAGAAATTGTCTCATTTATTGGAGTCTTTGTCTCATCTTATTTCACAGGCACGCAAACAATTGCAACCCGTCGGGCAGGAGCAGAGCAAGAAAAAAAAATTTTTGGATAATAAAAAATGCTGGCTCTTCCTCGGTGGGTTGTTTTTTTCCACACATCTTTACACAAAAATGAAGGATTCCTTTTAAAAAGCGAAACTTTGTCGGAGCAAAAACAAAAATTTTTTTTTGTTGAATAATAAAACATGCTGGCTCTGTTTGTTGTTTTTCTTTTCACAGGGGGGCTTCCTTGAAAGCAAAGTGGTATAATTTTTTTTTCTGTTTATATTATTCTTGCGCTGCGAAATAATTTTCTTTGATCGGGCGTTTTGTTGCGATTTCTTTGATTGGGGGGTTGCGATTTCTGAGCGATATTTTTTTCTGGGCGCTGAGATTTCTTTGGTTTGGGGGGGCGAGCAAATTGTTTTGCGTACATTTTTTTCTGGGTTGCGATTTCTTTGATTGGGGCTCTACGCTTTGTTGCCTGCGAAATGTTTTGCGTACATTTTTTTCTTTCGTTGGCGGATTTTTGTTGCGATTTCTTTGATGCGAAATGTTTTGCGTACATTTTTTTTCTTTTGTTGGGGGGGTTTGTTGCGATTTCTTTGATGCGAAATGTTTTGCGTACATTTTTTTTCTTTGATCGAGCGAAATGAGAAAGTTGTGCGAAAAATCGATAACATGAATCATGGGGGCGACATTTTTTCCGAGGGTTCGTCGGCCTAACCGTTCGAAGTTTTCTGTGGTTTCCTTCGAACCTAGCGTGAATACGGGTTAGGTTTTCTTTTAAAAGTCCCGCCACAGAGGGCAACCCAACTCAAGTTTCCAAAATCATGTTCCACATAAAAATTTCATAATCATTATTTCATCATCATTTCACCATCATTTCACCATCATTTCATTACCATCATTTCATTATCATGATTCCATAACCATCATTTCATTATCATGATTTCATAACCATCATTTCATTATCATCTCACAAAAAATTCATCTCATAAAAAAAATTCATCATCACACAACATTTTTTGGAAATTTGAGTTTTAGTTGTAAATATCTATTTTTAGAAATAATGACGTCATTATATAACTTTGAATTTTTTAATATTAAACAGGTATGAAATTAAAACTTCCGATTTGAAAAAAAAAAATAATAATAATAATAATAATAATAATAATAATAATAATAATAATAATAATAATAACATTGTTTGAACATTTAAAACTTACTAGCAGAAACGCAATCATGTTATTATAAAAATTTAACTTGACCAATATTGAAAAAATTACGAAAAGGCACCGTGTCGTTCACCTTCACACTCAATCTTCTTTTTGGAATAGGCGTCATGTTGCTCAACAACAGAGGATTCCTAAAACACCCCATAAAAGAGGATATACCTCAAAGTTTTCGGTCAATTTGAAAAAAAACTTTGGTGAATCAGAAGGTGTACTTTCGAGATTTCATTAGATTAGGACTGAAAATAAGCAAAGAGTGTGTAAGGAACATGAGATTCGAATATCTATCAATGTTAAAAAAAAAAAAAAAAAAAGAAAAAAAAAAAAAATTTTTTTTTTTTTTTTTTTTTTTTTTTAACATTGTTTGAACATTGCTTAAACATTTAAAACTTACTAGCAGAAACGCAATCATGTTATTATAAAAATTTAACTTGACCAATATTGTAAAAAAAAAAAAAAAAAAAAAAAAAAAATTTTTTTTTTTTTTTAACATTGTTTGAACATTGCTTAAACATTTAAAACTTACTAGCAGAAACGCAATCATGTTATTATAAAAATTTAACTTGACCAATATTGTAAAAAAAAAAAAAAAAAAAAAAAATTTTTTTTTTTTTTTTTTACATTGTTTGAACATTTAAAACTTACTAACAGAAACGCACTCATGTTATTATAAAAATTTAACTTGACCAATATTGTAAAAAAAAAAAAAAAAAAAAAAAAATTTTTTTTTTTTTTTTTTTACAATATTGGTCAAGTTAAATTTTTATAATAACATGAGTGCGTTTCTGTTAGTAAGTTTTAAATGTTCAAACAATGTAAAAAAAAAAAAAAAAAAAAATTTTTTTTTTTTTTTTTTTTTTACAATATTGGTCAAGTTAAATTTTTATAATAACATGATTGCGTTTCTGCTAGTAAGTTTTAAATGTTTAAGCAATGTTCAAACAATGTTAAAAAAAAAAAAAAAAAAAAAAATTTTTTTTTTTTTTTTTTTTTTTTTTTTTTTACAATATTGGTCAAGTTAAATTTTTATAATAACATGATTGCGTTTCTGCTAGTAAGTTTTAAATGTTTAAGCAATGTTCAAACAATGTTAAAAAAAAAAAAAAAAAAATTTTTTTTTTTTTTTTTTTTTTTTTTTAACATTGATAGATATTCGAATCTCATGTTCCTTACACACTCTTTGCTTATTTTCAGTCCTAATCTAATGAAATCTCGAAAGTACACCTTCTGATTCACCAAAGTTTTTTTTCAAATTGACCGAAAACTTTGAGGTATATCCTCTTTTATGGGGTGTTTTAGGAATCCTCTGTTGTTGAGCAACATGACGCCTATTCCAAAAAGAAGATTGAGTGTGAAGGTGAACGACACGGTGCCTTTTCGTAATTTTTTCAATATTGGTCAAGTTAAATTTTTATAATAACATGACTGCTTTTCTGCTAGTAAGTTTTAAATGTTCAAACAATGTTATTATTATTATTATTATTATTATTATTATTATTTTTTTTTTTTTTTTTTTTTTTCAAATCGGAAGTTTTAATTTCATACCTGTTTAATATTAAAAAATTCAAAGTTATATAATGACGTCATTATTTCTAAAAATAGATATTTACAACTAAAACTCAAATTTCCAAAAAATGTTGTGTGATGATGAATTTTTTTTATGAGATGAATTTTTTGTGAGATGATAATGAAATGATGGTTATGAAATCATGATAATGAAATGATGGTTATGGAATCATGATAATGAAATGATGGTAATGAAATGATGGTGAAATGATGGTGAAATGATGATGAAATAATGATTATGAAATTTTTATGTGGAACATGATTTTGGAAACTTGAGTTGGGTTGCCCTCTGTGGCGGGACTTTTAAAAGAAAACCTAACCCGTATTCACGCTAGGTTCGAAGGAAACCACAGAAAACTTCGAACGGTTAGGCCGACGAACCCTCGGAAAAAATGTCGCCCCCATGATTCATGTTATCGATTTTTCGCACAACTTTCTCATTTCGCTCGATCAAAGAAAAAAAATGTACGCAAAACATTTCGCATCA
Organism: Maratus speculifer; assembly: GCA_964019185.1. Taxonomy (NCBI): domain Eukaryota; kingdom Metazoa; phylum Arthropoda; class Arachnida; order Araneae; family Salticidae; genus Maratus; species Maratus speculifer. The sequence goes on from OZ025298.1 coordinate 254,553,528, forward strand.
AAGAAATCGCAACAAACCCCCCCCCAACAAAAGAAAAAAAATGTACGCAAAACATTTCGCATCAAAGAAATCGCAACAAAAATCCCCCAACGAAAGAAAAAAATGTACGCAAAACATTTCGCAGGCAACAAAGCGTAGAGCCCCAATCAAAGAAATCGCAACCCAGAAAAAAATGTACGCAAAACAATTTGCTCGCCCCCCCAAACCAAAGAAATCTCAGCGCCCAGAAAAAAATATCGCTCAGAAATCGCAACCCCCCAATCAAAGAAATCGCAACAAAACGCCCGATCAAAGAAATCGCAACAAAACGCCCGATCAAAGAAAATTATTTCGCAGCGCAAGAATAATATAAACAGAAAAAAAAATTATACCACTTTGCTTTCAAGGAAGCCCCCCTGTGAAAAGAAAAACAACAAACAGAGCCAGCATGTTTTATTATTCAACAAAAAAAAATTTTTGTTTTTGCTCCGACAAAGTTTCGCTTTTTAAAAGGAATCCTTCATTTTTGTGTAAAGATGTGTGGAAAAAAACAACCCACCGAGGAAGAGCCAGCATTTTTTATTATCCAAAAATTTTTTTTTCTTGCTCTGCTCCTGCCCGACGGGTTGCAATTGTTTGCGTGCCTGTGAAATAAGATGAGACAAAGACTCCAATAAATGAGACAATTTCTGAAAAAGAAAAATATTTTATTAGTTATTCATACTCACCTAATTTTTCTCTCAACTCCTTCGTTTCCTTTTCCTCCACCTCTCTTTTTTCAACGGTTTTGGGTGACCCGGTGATACTTTTGCTTCATCCGGCGAGTTTCCGATCCGCCCAACGCAGCACTACTCCTGAATGGGGCACCCGCTTTGCGAGTTTACGACCGGTCCATCGCAATTCGACAACTAGACACTTTTTTTCATTTCAAGCTTTTTTTAGGAGCTTTTGTTTTAAAAGTAGAATAGTTGCCGAAGGAGCCCGATCTTTACCAAACAGGTGTAGACATCTTTCACTTCCACTCCGAGCCATAATAAACAGAAATAGATTTTTATGCACGGACGACAAAAAAAGTCGACATGGTGAAAAAAATTTTCTTTCTGGATCAGCACGGAGTAAAAAAAAGTGGAAAAGATGCTCGCTCACGAACCAGTTCGAACTCCTTTTTTTTAAACAAAAAAAGGGAGTTCGCCCCTTGTCTCCCCACGAGGCCGTCAGTTTTAAACCGAGCTGAAAGTCTCTAACCGCTGGCCTGTCTACGATGCGTACCACGTCAGACCATCGCAGCTGCAACAGGGATCGGAAGGCCCCTAATTCCCATTCCAGAGGCTTTGCGAAACACCCCGCAAGGGGCGTTATTTCGAGGTGCTTCCCTAAACCTTCGCCGAGAGACAAGAGGATCCTTCGGAATTCGTGGCTTGGATTCGGATAACTCCTCGTCCATCAATTTCTCAAAGCCGGGAAGCCCGCTTCCGAAAAAAAAAGAGAAAGTGGAGAAAAAAACAGGTTGGCTTCTTCGATGACCTTCGAGTACAAATTTCTTTTTGTTAAAAACTAGCCTGAAATAAATATTTTGCCTTCCAAGCCCAGGATCGAGGAAGGACTTTTTTTTTTCTCCAACTTCTGGGATTTTTTTTGTGTCCGTTTTTTTTTTAAAAAAAAATAACAATTTGAACGCGCTCTGACAAAACTATCTTCACCACAAACCCAAGATAATGTGGACTTGCCTACACCTCGCAATTGGATTGTGTGTTGTGAAATTTAACAAAAAAATTTTTTTTGAACGCGCTCTATTTAAAAAGAAATTTGAACTCGAAGGGTGCTGAAAAAGAAATTATACTTACCATTATTTTCCCTTGTGCTGAAAAAAAAAATTTTTTACCACCACGGATTCCTTTTAAAGCGAAAATGACAAAAAAACAAACAAATGTTACCGCGGATTCCCCCCCACACAAACACAACATGAAAAAAAACAAACATCAAAAGCAAAGTTTTTCTCCCCCCCCACAAACACAACATGTAAAAAATACAAACATTAAAAGCAAAGTTTAACCCCCCTCCCCGGACAATACAAACACAACATGTAAAAAACAAACAAACATTAAAAGCAAACATTTAAAAGATGTAAAAAAAAAATGCAAAAAGGCAGCGAGGAAAAGGGATCGAAGCAACGTTACGTTAACACCGCAAGGTTCCAGTTGCTCCGAACAATAGCGAAGCGATAGAGCGGAAAGCTAAAGTCTTGGTTTCATCCGAAACTTATACTGTCAAATCAGAAAAAAAAAAAAAAAAAAAAAAAAAAAAATTTTTTTTTTTTTCATATATAATTGAATCTCATGTCCCTTAGACACTCTCTGCTTATTTTCAGTCCTAATCGAATGAAATCTCGAAAGTGCATCTTTTGATTCTCCAAACTAAAAAAAACCTTTATTTAGTGAATAAATACTTTTAAAAATTTCCCACTTTAACTTTAGATTAAAAATAATTACAAAAAGACCAAGATAAGTTATGATAAATTATAATAGCTAAAGTGATATGATTTTCCCCAGAGTATTTTTAAAAACATTTTAGCGGCAAATTTCTTCCATAGCATTTGCTATAGATGCTAAGGTACCAACCATTCTAACTGTGGAATGTAATAAGCTCCTCGCCCAATTCGGTTTTGGATTTGATGAGAAAGTTTCAGGAACAACTTTTTTTATACCCTCCCAACCGTCATGATCTTCCACCCATGATAATAAGTTTTCCTGTACCAATCTTGAAAAACATTCATACATTACATCTATAATGCTTTTAGGTAATTTATCTTGGATGCATTTTACAGCCAATTCTCCGACGAAAGCGAAAAATGCAATTATTCGACTCCAAGTAATACCTTCGATAAACAATTCATTAAATACACCTGTTAAAAGACTATTTATATTATCTTCATCAATATTTTTTATTTCACAGCATAGATTTTTTATTTCATTACCATACTTGTCAAGAAATACACTAAGAATTTCGCAAGTTTTTTCAATGAGATTGGTTTCTTTTTCATTCATCGGACTGTCTGCATGAAAATTTTCATAATGATTCAGTAGAAAAGAAAATACATTTTCAAGAAAACAATCTGTTCTTATTATATCTTTTTTGCTATAAATTCTCTTTTCACACTCATCAATTTCCCCACGCAAAAAAACTGCTTTAAGTAGCAAATTGTTAGACATTTTGCGAAGAAAAGATACTTTGTTTCAACAAGCGGAGAATGTAAAAATTACAAGTGAAGCCACAAGCTTTATAATCTTACAACATGAAAAAAAAAAAAAAAAAAAAAAAAAAATTTTTTTTTTTTTTTTTTTTTTTTTTTTTTTTTTTTTTTTTACTACATTCATATATATACGAATCTCATGTTCCTTACACACTCTTTGCTTATTTTCAGTCCTAATCTAATGAAATCTCGAAAGTACACCTTCTGATTCACCAAAGTTTTTTTTCAAATTGACCGAAAACTTTGAGATGTATCTTCTTTTATGGGGTGTTTTAAGAATCCTCTGTTGTTAAGCAACATGACGCCTATTCCAAAAAGAGGATTGAGCGTGAAGGTGAATGACACGGTGCCTTTTTGTGATGCCGCGGGCTACCCATGCCATGGCTTTAAAAAGTCTTTTTGTCATGGCTTTTAAAAAGCCATGGCTTTTAAAAGTGAGTGCGTTTCTTCTAATAAGTTTAAAAAAAAAAAAAAAAAAAAAAAAAAAATTTTTTTTTTTTTTTTTTTTTCATAATAGGATATTACATGTAAGCGCCATACAATTACAGTCAAAGATATAAAAGTTTTTAATTTCAAGGTCATCCCAATGTCATTCATGGGTTCCATTTTCCAGGCTTGAAGTCAAGCGACAAAATTTTATCGGGCCCACATCAATAGTTTTGTTGTGTACAATTCTCAACAAATGTTAAAAAAAATCAAGTCGATTGGATCATAAACTATGAGCAAACGTGATTTTTAATACTACACCATGGGGGGCAAACTTTGATTAAACATAGTACTGCGTACAAAATTTGAACCGCTTCGGATAATTAGGGTCAGAGATATAAAAATTTCAAGGTCATCCCATGGGGGTCTATCATCGACATCTATTAGGCACGCGAAATTATGTGACAAATTTTTATGGATCGACCAGGGGGTCCCCACTATTGACATTTTTGTTATTAAATTTACAAAATTTTATACTTGTTAAAAAAAAACTGTACGTTTCTGAAACAATTACAAAGTAAAATATTAATAAAACATTATTTTTTATGGATCGACCAGGGGGTCCCCACTATTGACATTTTTGTTATTAAATTTACAAAATTTTATACTTGTTAAAAAAAACTGTACGTTTCTGAAACAATTACAAAGTAAAATATTAATAAAACATTATTTTTTATGGATCGACCAGGGGGTCCCCACTATTGACATTTTTGTTATTAAATTTACAAAATTTTATACTTGTTAAAAAAAAACTGTACGTTTCTGAAACAATTACAAAGTAAAATATTAATAAAACATTATTTTTTATGGATCGACCAGGGGGTCCCCACTATTGACATTTTTGTTATTAAATTTACAAAATTTTATACTTGTTAAAAAAAAACTGTACGTTTCTGAAACAATTACAAAGTAAAATATTAATAAAACATTATTTTTTATGGATCGACAGGGGGTCCCCACTATTGACATTTTTGTTATTAAATTTACAAAATTTTATACTTGTTAAAAAAAAACTGTACGTTTCTGAAACAATTACAAAGTAAAATATTAATAAAACATTATTTTTTATGGATCGACCAGGGGGTCCCCACTATTGACATTTTTGTTATTAAATTTACAAAATTTTATACTTGTTAAAAAAAAACTGTACGTTTCTGAAACAATTACAAAGTAAAATATTAATAAAACATTATTTTTTATGGATCGACCAGGGGGTCCCCACTATTGACATTTTTGTTATTAAATTTACAAAATTTTATACGTGTTAAAAAAAAACTGTACGTTTCTGAAACAATTACAAAGTAAAATATTAATAAAACATTATTTTCAATACAACAGAGTCACATTATTTTTTATTTGTTAAATGAAATAATTAATTAATTGAATTGACTTACCCCAAAAACTTATTGAAACACAATCTGCAGGTTTAGTAGCCACTGGTTTCGGCGCCGAATCCAAACTAATTCGCACAAAATCGGTGGCTGTATTTATATGCTAGGATGACGTCAAATTTCAAATCTTAACTGAAATATTTAACTAAAAGTGAAACATCTAACTTGAACTGAGTTCAAGGTCATCCAACTGCGTAAAAGGAATATTTTTACATCATCGTTTTTTCGCTAAAAATAATTTCCAAACTAAAACTCAACTCAAGGTCATTTAACTGTGACTCTTTTTTTAGAAAAGTTGATTTTCGTTCAACATGAGCGAGCAGGAAAAGATTTTTTTTTTGTTTTATTCATGCATTGATTCTATTTTTATATAATAATGACACACAATAATGTTACATTTTATAATAAAAATGAGCAACTTGCATTAATTTAATCTAATTTTTTTTGTAGAAACGAGTTTTATCAAAATCATCTTAAGCTAAATTCTGTTCAAAATACCTTTTTTAGCAGCCTTTTTACTTTCTTCTATCTTTACAAGAAGAAAGTATTGGATTCATGAAAATTTTCGACTTCCGGTTTTCGACGGATTTATACGTCTGTCTGTATGTGACAAAAAATTTGTGGGCGCTCTATCTCAAGAACTAATGCTTGAAATTTAATAAAATTTTATATTCAGTTAGACCTTGATATGGATTAGTGCCTATTGGTTTTTGGTGAAAATTGGCCTGCAGGTGGCGCTGTTATACTACGTTTTTCATGATTTTCAAGATTGCTATATCTCAAGAACTAATGCACAGAATTTCACCAAACTTCAGATTCTGTGACCCCTTAATATAAATAGACGCTGATTAAGTTTTGGTGAAAATTGGCCTGCAGGTGGCGCTGCTATACTACGTTTTTCATGATTTTCAAGATTGCTATATCTCAAGAACTAATGCACAGAATTTCACCAAACTTCAGATTCTGCGACCCCTTGATATAAATAGACGCTGATTAAGTTTTGGTGTAAATTGGACAGCAGGTGGCGCTGCTATGCCACGTTTTTCATGATTGCTATATCTCAAGAACTAATGCACAGAATTTCACCAAACTTCAGATTCTGTGACCCCTTGATATAAATAGACGCTGATTAAGTTTTGGTGTAAATTGGCCAGCAGGTGGCGCTGCTATGCTACATTTTGCACGATTTTTGCGATAGCTATATCTCAAGAACTAATGCAGAGTCTAAATAAGTCGACCCTAGATGCGTTTGAGTGCAAAAAATGAATTTAAAAATGAGTCTGAAAAAACGCAATTTGTTATATTTTCTCAATCTTTCAATCACCATAAAGTCAGAAATTTCTGTTCAAAATACCTTTTTTGGCTGCCTTTTTTAAAATATATTCTGACTTTATTGAAAACTCGACCAATTCGCCATAGTTGCTAAATAAGAGAATTTGTCATTTGGATGCGAGCAAAATTGAATTTAAAAATGAGTCTGAAAATAAGCAGTTTGGATTTGAGGTTTTTTTTTTCTCCAACTCCTATTTTTTGTTTAATTTATTTTTGCTAGAAAAATTAGTCCTATGATAAACTTGTTAATATAAAAATTGTAGATATTATTGAGAAGATGCAAAATAAATGTAATTATATTTGATTACTTAAGGGTGTTCTCAACTGATCCGCTCAACAAGCGAAAAACGTTTTGACACATTTTACAAATTCATTTTTCAACAAAAAGTTATAAAATTTTAATGCCTGACTATGAAAGCGATTTCGAATTGAACTTATTTTTCCATTTTATGATAATTAAATTACTTATCGAGTTATAAGCTATTTCGATGACGCAATCACCCGTTTTTCTCCTCCTTTTCGACCGGTTTTTCTGCTTTCGTCGGGAAATATGCTCAAAAGTGTCAACTTTGAAGGCTTGTTATGAAAAATCTATTGTGTTTTTTTTTAAAAAAAACAAAAGAATGAGTGCAATTAAAGAGTTTCTGAATAACAACACCTGCTATTTTTATGCATTTCTAAACAAAAATAAATTAATGCATGTGTCACAAAGTTACCCTTTTTGATTTTAAGAACACCCTTAAGAATTGAGTAAGTTATGAATTTTTTTGTTTTTTCGTCCCCTCCCTTTTTTTTTCTTTTCGTCGGTAAAAGTTGATTCTGTCAAAAAACCTATATATACAAAAGTTTCAGATAATGTTGAGTACATTTATATAAAAAATTTAGTTGGATTTGATATCTTGAGAATTGACAAAGTTGTGATTTTTTTTTCTCCATGTTTTTTTTTCGCCCCCCCCCCCATTTTTAACTTTACCAAAAATCTGTCATGCAGCTCATTTTTGAGGAGTAATATAAACTTTAAACTGATTCGATATCTATTTTATTTAAGAAGTTCGGGTTACAAGAAATGGTGTTCATATAAAAAGATTTTTCTAATCCTCTTGTGTACACCAGATCGAGGATCTTTTTCACGAAGAAGTGATTTTGAAATCTTGGTCAAATTATTGATTATTAATTTAATGTAAAAACTTTTAGTCTTTTGAAAAAAAATTAATCGTGAGTGTATTGGGGGAAAAAAGTGTTTTGGCGCTAAAAGATTGCAATTTTTTTTATTTTGATCGTAAAAAAAATGTTTCTTTAGAATTTAACAAGTTTTTTTTTTAAATTATTCCAATATATCTGACAACACGATTCATTTTTTCATAACTTTATAAACTTTGTTTCTTTTTTTTACATCCAGTTTAATAACTTGATTCGGCCGCTTTCGATTTCCGGTTTTCGATGGACGGGGTCAGAGATTCTAAAAACATGTTTTTACAAAATGTCTGTCTGTATGTCGCCATTCTACCATCAAAAAGTGTATAAAGTTATGCATAGAATTGAACCAAATTTTTGTGAATGGCTGTGGCAAGCAGGTCATGCTTGCCACAGCCAAAAAGTTTTGAAATATTCCGCCGGAAGGGGGCGCTGCAATCGCGATTTTTGTGCCCATTTTCCACCGACCAAAAGTATATGAAGTTATGCATCGAATTGAACCAAATTTTTTAGTGAGACATGTTTCTTTCAACTCTGTATTAATTGAAAATGAATAAGTATAGATATCTGGTGACTTTTGAAAAAAATAACAACATATTTTCCGCCTTATTGTGTGAACTTTCTGTGATAGATATTTTGGAATACATTCATAGCTATGTGAGCTGCTAATCTCTTACTTGGGTGGAACCAAATTTATTAAGTTGTGTAAATATTTAAGAAATGGTGTTCATATAAAAAGATTTTTCTAATCCTCTTGTGTACACCAGAGGTGCCTATCGAGGATCTTTTTCGCGAAGAAGTGATTTTGAAATCTTGGTCAAATTATTGATTATTAATTTAATGTAAAGACTTTTAGTCTTTTGGGGGAAAAAATGAATCGTGAGTATACTGGGGGAAAAAAGTAGTGTTTTGGCGCTAAAAGATTGCAATTTAAGATTTGAATTTTTTTTTTATTTTGATCGTAAAAAAAATGTTTCTTTAGAATTTAACAAGTTTTTTTTTTAAAAAAAAATTATTCCAATATATCTGATAACACGATTTATTTTTTCATCACTTTATAAACTTTGTTTCTTTTTTTTTAGAAAAAAAAATAAACCAATATTGGTTTCCTATCTGACGCGAAAAAACGGGCCGAACAGAAACATGTATGGATAAAAGACTATTGTCTTTTACCTTATAAACATGTTTCTGTTCGACCCGTTTTTTCTTTTTTTTTAAATCAACAAGTCTCTTTTTTTTTTAAAGTTTATCTCGAATCCAATCGGCGAAAACAATACATTCAATTCTCGAACAATGTGGCATTTTATCATTAAGCAGTCTTCTATGAATTCCACAGCCGTTTACCAGGATGTATTTCAATGGGTGGGATATTGCATCAAATTTTGGGCATCCAAAATCTTCCAGATTCACATATGGAATCCCTAGGTCTTGCAGCACGTCCCTTTCAACGTGGCCACCTTTATAGGCTACTATATATTTTTTATCAGTTTTTTGGCACTCATACTCGGCCTTTACAATGGTTTCAAAAAATTCGAAATCAAAAAGATGTCTTTCGTTAGTCAGGGGTTCAAGAGTTAGGCCGTGCAGGTTGTTTGTACAATAGTTGATTGTTTTCCAATCTTTCCAAGTCGCTTGATTAGCCAGGTGGTTCAATCTGAAGGTGTACATGCCGCTATCGCCTTTCGTCAGTGAGGCAAATCCCAGTTCTCGGCAGTAAAATTTTCCCCCGATGCGGAATCCGTCGAAATCAACGACCATGCAAATGTTTGAAAGGCTCATGGTTCAAAGACAAAGTTCTCAGATAAAGAAAATTTCCAACTAGTCGATAAAAAGTGGTAGCAAGGCTTTCTGACAAGAGCAGAATGATGCTTTGGTCACAACGCGACCTCCTTTTTATATAAAAGACTTGTCAAAACAATCAGACTGAAATAGAATTATCAGAAAGGATGTAGCTATTTTATCGCGGTTAACAGGAAGCCACAGTGTAAAAAAAATATCAGAACCAATTCTGAAAGAAACTTTTAGAACATTTTTTATTTTCGGAAGCGGAAAGGAAATGATGCAATTCCTTTTTTTTATCTGTTTAAACAGATGCATATCACGAGAAAATTGTTATATAATTATTTTCTAGAACATTTTATTTTCGGAGGCCGTGATATTAAATTCTCGGAAAGGAAATGATGCAATTCCTTTTTTTTATCTGATCTCGAGAAAAAATAGTTATATAATTATTTTCTAGAACATTCAGTTTATTTTTAGAATTTTTGGAAAATATATTACGGTCATTACAAGTTCCTTGTAAAATCTTTACTTGATATCATCTTTTTTGATACCTCGAATATTTCAATATTTAACAAGTTCTAACTTGCGACAAGTAAATTTTAAAATGCATTAATATTTTATAGGAAAAGATTTCCCTTACATTATGGTCACTATTTTTAAATACATCAATAGCTTTTTACTGAATTTCCCCCTTACATTATAGTCAATGGCGAAAAAACTAGTTTTTAAATACAGCTCAAAAGATTTCCCTTACATTATAATCAATGGCGAAAAAAAACTGTTTTTTAAATACAGCACACCCTTACATTATGGTTAATGGGGTCTGTTTTTTTAAATACATCTCAAAAGATTTCCCTTACATTATGATTAAAAAAGCCCAACAATGATTATGTGTAATTTATTTTTCGAAAAAATGCAAGTTTTGCTTTTTTAAATTTTACAATATGGGCAAGTCTTTCTATCATTTTAAATTTTACAATATTGGATTTAACCCCCCCCCCAAAAAAAATGGGCCCCAACAATGATTATGTATAATTTATTTTTTCGAAAAAATGCAAGTTTTGCTTTTTAAGTTTTCCAATATTGGATTTATATCTAACCCAAAAAAATGGGCCGAACGAGGCATGTATGGATAAAGACTATAAAAGTCTTTCCATAACACATGCCTCGTTCGACCCATTTTTTTTTTTTTTTTTTTTTTTTTTTTTTTTTTTTTTTTTTTTTTTAAACACAAACTGTATTCATAAACCTCTTCTCCGAAATGTATTAAAACTTTTCTCGGGGGTCCTGACATTCTCAAGTTCTCTAAATTTTCTTCATACAAGTGAACTTCTCGTCGTTTTAATATATATTCATTAGCCAAGTCCTCGTACAGATCAAAAGTTTTGCGTCTAAAGTCGCTTAGAAATTGACTGAAAGTCTGTGAATTTGAATAATCATCAGCCATTGTTTTTACTCGAATCGCTTTCTTATATTCAGTCGTGATTCTCATAGGTTCGAGCGGTAGGATCCTGGCCACCTCTGGGTTTTGAAAGGTGTAAACCAAATACTCAGCTGCTCGCCTCTTGCATGCTCTCAAAATTTTCACGGCCTCTCCAATTGAAAAAATTCGAATTTTCAGAGATCCACGGGGCAAGTCCATTCTCTTATAAATGATATCTTTCACCCTCAGATGGGCGTGTGCAGATGCATACTGATGTAAATTTTTGTATTCAAATATTCGAGCAATATCTGTTGCCCGGACAAAGGGCAAGCCATCGGATGACAACACTACCAGAATCGGAAAAGAAAGCAGATCGTTGACTAAATAGAAAAACATTATGACTGGAGATGAAGAACAACAGCAGGAGCTCAAGCAAATGATAGCTTGCTCGGCCAGGCAGACCCGTATTTATACTCGCATTCGACCTCGAAAGATCTTTCTAGAACTTCCTGCTTCACCAGAATTCCGTTAAAATAGGTCGTAGAAAACAAACAAACTAAAATAATCATGTGTCAAGGAAAAACTGGTTACATAAGAGTCTCGACCTGTTTTTTCATTTCTTTGACGTAGATAAATTTACCAGCATCCTGTTTTCCGAGAAGCCGGCCTTGTTTATTTTTAATCCGCCATGTGCAACCCGATTGTTGCGCAAGGTCACGCCTAAATTTCAACACAGGACTTTCTTTCCAATCCATATAAATACTCCAATGTTGGTAGACATAATTTCTTTTAACCTCCTGACTTCCGCCGGCTCACACACTAAGCTGCAGGTTTCACTGAAATATTTAAATTAGTTCACAAATAAAACCCAGTTCTGAAAAAATTAAGTTAGGTTATCAGAGATCCGATACTAATAACGCATCAGGTTGGGGGAAAAAAACATCTTTTTTTTATATTTTTTAATAAATTACAGAACATTACAATATTACCCTTTGGCTGGGCAGGTTTTTTAAAAAAATCAAGTAAAGAAATGAAGTGGAAAGACACATTTTGTGGAATTTGTGCTCTTTTGGAACTTGGGTTCGCTTTGTTCACGTTGTTTTTCGCTTGTACCATTGTGTAAATAAACGCAAACAGTGGAATTTTATATATATTTTTAACGACGTTAAAAAATTTATTTTATACATGTTCCAATTTTTGCATATTTTTTTCGTTTTGAAAAAAATCCAGAGGGATTAGAGTGCTCGAAGAATTTTGCAGCCGACTGTATGTTTGGGCGCCAGATGAAGCATGTGACGTCACGTGCAAGGGGTCTATACTTTTATACACTTTTCTAGATTTGGCAACAAGGTACATTATTTAGTTTTTCTTTTCGATGTTTTGATCGTTTCGATGTGAATTTCCATACCAAATTTTATAGTGACACGACTAGCATATTATTGTTAAACAGTTTTATTATGAATTTTTTTTATAATCTACGAATCTTAGAAGGAACACAATAATCTCTGTAATTATGTTTCGTCTTCTTAATAATTTCAACGACTTCCGCCTACATTTTAATTTATACATTATTTGAAATTGTTTAAACTCGAAGTAAAGTTATTTACATTAAAATGATTATGTTTTTGCAATTTTACTGACACGCCATTTATCCATAAAATATTGCATTTATATATTTTTTCCCTTTAGCTTTTTAATCTGCACTGCCCTACTTCCATAATCCAAAGAAATATTTTCCATTTTGTTAAATTTCACCGCAATTATGTTAATATGTAATATTTTTTCAAAGTGTATCTGCCCAAGGAAAATATTTAATAATGTTGTTTACATCATTTAATATTTTTTCATTTCATGAAACAAAAGTTTACTTCAAATCGATTTTCGATCCGCATTAAACTTTATTTTTTAGAAAAATATTTATTGGAAAAAAAAGAAGCTTAAAATAAAATAATCTATGTACAAATAAATAATTTTCTTACAAAGTTAAAACACTTACCAGTTTACCAGCTAAAAAATAATTGACAAAAATTTTGTCAACTGATAACTTTTGAACGTCATTAGTTTTTTGTGGGAAAACGAAACATCATGAATATTGTCTTTCTCAAGGGAGGAAAAAAAATTGCAAATTTTGTTTATCGATTGCTGAAAAGAAAAAAGGAAATTTATCAATTGATCAAAGAAATAATCAGTCAAATAATTGTTTTACTTATGCTCAAACAATTCTGTATAACAAAGGTATTGGGCAAAATGTAAACAGGGATGCTACACAACCTGGAAAAGTCAGGGAATTGGAAAATTAGTCAAATAATCAAGGAAGTTCAGTATTTTTTCCTAAAACCTGGAAAAGTCAGGGAATTTGATAAACTTTCATTGTGATCTCTAAGAGAGTTTGATCGTTGCTTAGCCAGACATGAGAATCTTCCATGATTTGGCAAACTGCATACTTAAAAATAGAAAAAATCATGCACATATTTTATATTTTTAATACTCAATATTACAGATTTTGAAACTTTTTCCAGCAGTTATTTTCATGTAACAATAAGTGATTATCACAAGCCTCCATCTCTCCACTTTGTCTCCCCTTCGTTTTTGACTCCTATTGAAAATAAATTTTAGCTAATCAATGATTTTGGGATATAGTTAACAAAATGAATGTTTGAATCCAGTGCACAAATATTTTGCAGCTAGTTTGTATAGTTTGTAGGAAACTTTATTTGGAAGTTTACAATTATGTATTATTAAAGAGAGAAATTCAAATTGTAAACCCCAAAGCAAGATTATTATTGATTTGAAAGGGGAATTGGGTTAAAGAGCTTTAGCTCAGAGAGTATTATCAACTCTGTTCAAGAAATGTTAGTCTTTTTTGAGTAATATAACATTTTTTTACCTTCAGCATGTCTACTATGCGCTACACTGAACTAGAATGTTCTTGAAATACACCTGGAAAAGTCAGGAAATTACATTCTCCCATATGAGTAGCAACCCTATTTAAACTTGGCATTGTACCAAGTGCTCTTAAGGTCACAAAGTTACAATGCTGCCTTAGTCCAATCAACAATTAAAAAAAAAAAAAAATAAAATCAATGTCAGAATCTTTAATGATTCCATATTGATAGGTATCTCGATCCATTCAACTCCTTTGCTGTGTGCCCACAAAGTGAGTTTCATGTGTAGGGAAAATGCATTTTTCACAGAACTAAAACTATTTCCCCAGAGTACTTTCAAATAATTGTCTTGCAAAGTTTATATTAACTTCTACTATTCCTAATTTTTTCATAATTTTAGTTTCCGTAGGTTCAAATAGGAGAAAGAAGAACCTATTTTTGCAATAATTTTTTTATTATATCTCTAAATATAGTATAATATCTAATGGTAAAACAAATGTAATTTTCCTTTGATTATTTAGAAATCTTACAAGCAATACCCCACATGATTTTTTTCTAAGTGAATTTATTACCTTCTAAATTTTCTATAAAATACTTGTGAATAGCTTTAATCTATAACTATGTGGGTCAAAATCCTCTATAATTTGGCAAATTTAAACTTTCCATAATTTTAAGAAAAATGGCTGTGACACACAGTCAAACATATACAAGAGTTATCTTATAATGGTTCTGTTTTTACTTTTTAAGTACAGAGCCCTAGATAATTGGAATTTCACCAATCTGTCTTTGAAAAAGATTCAATTCTTCAATCAGTCTCTGAAAAGCTTGCTAATTTCATCATTCGGTAAGTAAGGGAGATAAAATTCTAATTTTGCCATTAGGACATGAAAAAAAAATTTTAATTTATGAAAATGGCAAACTTATAATTCTGGATGAAAGAGAATTTTTCATTATTAACAAACTAAAGCAACAATTATAACAAGGTTACTGTGTTTAATATTTCCTCATCCATTTATAACATGAATGTCAGAATTTGTTATATTTTTTAAATTGAGACTCTTTGTTTATTGCATGTTCCAAATAGGGATGCACCGAGTAGTGATTTTGGCTGAATACCGAATATTTGGCCAACAGGTGAACCGAATATTGAATATTCGGCTGGCTGAATAATAATTGTTGGGCTGATTACCAAATATTTGGCCAGTCAAATAGTAATTATTCGGCCGAATAACCGAATATTCGGTATAAAAAGCTAATACTTTTTATATTTCAAAGTTTAAAGGTATTTTAAATGTTACTTTTTAAAACAATTTTGCACAGTATTTAATAAAAGAAACTTACATTTCGATAAACAGGAGCTTTTTATAAGTACATTTAGTATTGAAAAAAAAAATCTGCCTTGAGTTATTTAAGGACAATTATAAGTCTTTTAATTAATAAAATTTTAAATTTCATGGTCTCTCCTATGAATTAAAACAAACATTTTAAAATCAAAAAGAAATAATGAAAAAATGGGAAAAAAAACTTTACAGACTCATAATTGTCCTTTTTAAATAACTCAAGGCAGATGTTTTCAATGTAAAATTTACTTATTAGAAGCTTATCCAAATGTAATTTTTTTTTTCTTACTGTTTGTCATAAAGAAACTAAAGTAAAATCAAATAGTGACAATTCAATAAATGTAACTTTTCTACATCTTTCGATTTGGCAAGTAAGTTTTTAAAAGCAATAACATCAATGTTTAGATGTGGAATAAGCGATCCTTTTCAGATTGTAAAAATTCAAGTTTTTCTTAAAATCTTGCAACAAACTTTCAATATACGATCAAGTCAAACATTATTTTAACAAAAAATATCTCAATCCAGTTACAGTATGGAACCATTTATCCGGAAACCAGTTAACCGGAAAATCAGTTATCCAGAATGATATTTCTAAATAGACTGATGTTAGAATCTTTTTAAAAAAAGTGTCATACACAATCAGTTTGACATATACATTGCTTGAAACAATTGTATATTTTGATAACAGCATCTAGTATTTGAAATAGAAGCATATAATCATATTATAGATGTTTTCATTTTTATGCTGAGAAAACAGAAGAATTTTTGTTCAAGGAGTTCCCAATAATTATCTTCTTTCAAACTCTAATAATTGATCTTACTTGCATCAGAGTCTTGGTTCAAGTAATCTAATAATCAATTTAAAATTAAAAGTAATACCACAACTACATATGTTTCACAAAACTAATCAAAAAGATGCTGCTTTAATGCTCAATCAGTTAACTGGAAAAACTAGTTATCTGGAATACATCTGACCCCAACCATTCCGGATAAATGGTTCTGTACTGTATTTCATTAATATTACAATACTAAATATATACTAATATTAAATATATACTGGATGCAAAACAAGCCAAAACTGAATAATTATTCATAACTATATCAATAATGAAGATATCTTAACAAGATTTGTTTCATGTTAAATTTATTTGTAATAAATATGATGATATTGAAAATGATTGAATTTTCATCTGTGACACAGTACAAATATGTTAAACTTAATTCTGAATAAAGGAATGTCTAGCTCATAGTTCTTTTCTTATGAATGGTGCATTTTCCACCTTTCCCATTATATCATATTTTACAGAAATCAAAGCATGTCAATTGAAAATATAGTTATTATAATATTATTAATATAACAAATGAGAATACAAGTTTGACTTCGAGTGAGATGAAACGTGATGTACTTATGACTAGCTATTTTCAATCCCAAAAGTTTTTCCTTCTAGTTTAAAATCTTTTATTTTGGAAAAGCAAGAAACGGACTACTTACTAAACAAATTTAAGGAACTTGCATTTGTACATCATTTATTCCTAAGAGAATCCTAATTAATAACCATTTTAATCCTTCTCAGGATTATTTAGCTTTAAGTTATACTTTACAAACAACAAATAAATAATGTAAAAACATTCTATGTTACTTAAATATGATTTTGTTTCTAATGATTTTAAATATATTTATAAATTGACAGTTAAAAGTAGATTATGACTGTGGAACTTTCTAAATGGGATGGAGGGTTTTTTTCCATTTCTTTTATATGTGTATTTAATTTGAGATTAAACTGTTATAATTTTTAATGATGGAATTTATGTAATTCAATGTATATTTAAATGCACTATTACAACTTAATTTTATATTGCAGTGAGTTTACCTTCCTGTTATGTGATCAAAAATGAGTAATATACCAACTTCTAAAACCAAAAGTAAAGCCAAAACTGCTTCAAAGATTCCCACATCTGGAAGGGATAGTGGAACACATTCAAGATCATCTTCTGTTTCAAATTTAACTACAGCTTCAGATATTCATTCAGGTGCATTTTTATCAAAATAGTATTCATTATTTTTCATATCTTTATTATTATTATTTTTTTAATCTTTGGTTATATAAGTGGTGAATTTAACATTGATGGTATATGTATAATAGATTTTATTTATCTGACACCGAGGACAAAAAAAAACAAGTTGGAAATTGCACATGAAGCATAGCAAACGAGGTGCATTCGTACGATAATGAAGTTTTAAAAATATTACTCTCATATATCAATCTCATAAAATTGTAAATAGTGAATTACAATTAAAACGCTCATCAAACAATGTTCACCCTATACCATTATCTAATGGAATGCTTTTGTGCGGCCTTGTAAATCAATAACAAATGTTCTTTGCACCACAAATTTTGTAAAATGTATATTATAATTTGTACTTTATAGTTGCATATAAATTTTATTAAGTTCGAATGAGTGCAACACCATTAAAATGCATTTGAAACTTTTTCCCCCCATTGACCGTAATGTAACGGAATACTTTTGATTGTCCCTGTAATTGATCTATGCATCCGATTTTCATAAAATTTGAAATAACTCGACAAAATTATGTAATAACTATGTATTTTAAATTTCAAACGTATAAAATACATTTGAAACTTTTTCCCCATTGACTATAATGTAATTGGATACTTTTGATTGCCCCTGTAATTGATCTATGCACCCGATTATCAAAAAATATGAAATAACTTGACAAAATTATGTAATAATTGTGTATTTTAAATTTCAAATGATTCGGTTGGGTAGTTTTTGCGTTGTTATATGCAGACGGATGGACGGACAGACAGACAGACGGACGGACTGAGCGACAACAATAGGTGCTACGTATTTACATAATTACGAACGCACCTAAAAAAAGAGCCTTGGTGATATAGAGATAATGGGCTAGGTGAGCGAAGGACATTTTCATGCATATTTTATGGTAACCTCATCACTGTCTCATATACACAAGCAAATTTTTTCAATATTTGTACAATTTATTTAATCAACTTTTCTATTGTCTATTTTTATATGCAAATTGAAGTAAATTGTTCATAAAATAATTCCTATAAATATAGCAGAAAAGCTCATTAGTTTATATTTATAGCTGTTTACATCATTTGTCAAGAAATGTTATTTTCTGATGCCAAGTTAAAAAAAAAAATGCCAAGGTTCATGTGCTAAAAAATAAGAAATTTCAGTACTACTCTGTTATCCCGTTGACCAAAATACTATCGCCAAATTACAGGGTTGTTTGGTTTAAACCACGCTGGTTTAAACCGTGGTTTAAACCATGGTTTAAACCAAGTGGTTTTTAAAAAAAAACCATGCTGGTTTTTTTTAATTTGGTTTTTTTGCCTTTTCCCTAATGTTTTCATTTATTTTACACATTATTAAAATGTGCAAAATCAAAGTTATGGAGGAGCTACAAGCAAAGCTAAAGGCAAATTAAATTTTTAAAGTGACAAACATCTTTAATCAATCTAATTTTTCTTACTAGCTATAAATTGACATGGCAAAATATTTTTCTACAGTGAACTATGGAAGATTAAAAAAGGTAGTTAGTTTTAATTCTTTTTTAAACCTTTTATTTTTAAAAAAATGAAAAATGGCATATGCCAGCCAAAAATGCAATTTTACTACTTAGATAGCTTGATTATGATTTACTAAGGATTGTATCATGTATCAAAGCATCAATAATGACGTAATCATAAGTCATTCTTTCCATTGGTTACTCTTGTTCTGTATGCTAATGAATGATTGGCTATGAATTTTCTCTGTTCCATAGCTATTGGTTTTAGTAAGCTTTGGTTTTTCTTAGATTGGATTTGCAGTTTTTACATTATTTTTTTCTGTTTCTAGTTACTTTGTATTTTATTTTAAGAAACCTACTTATATATATTGAAATAAAAGAATGTCTAAAACTAGAAAAAAGGAAAATATAATCTGGTTTTCATTTGAGGGAATAAGAAATATATCAAAAACATGTTTAAGAGCCAAATGTAAAAATTGCATGCAATGTAAATGCTGTCAAATTAGCTCTTCCTTATAATACTAGGTGTGATTCATTTTCAGATGCTTTAGATGTTTACCTTAAAAATTGTCCCACTTAAAATTTGTGTAGAAAATAGGAATGTTATTGATAAAAAAAATTCAAAAGCTCGTATCTGTCTAATTTTTATTTTAAAAGAAATGTTGAAGATATGTTTAAACTATTAAATTCTATTGCAGTTGCCCTGGTTAATATCTAAAGTAATAAGTTCCATTACTAATGCAGTTTATAATTGGACAGGTCTTCAAAAAATATTAAGAGAAAAAAAATGTAAATAAAGAAGTCTCATAATTTTTTAGTCCAGGTATAAAATAGCACCCATGCCTTTTTAGGCTTGGACCCCCATGCTTGAACCACAATACAGTCAAAGTGAACAGTGAACTATGTGAACAAGAAAAAAGGAATACATTAAATTTTACAAAACAAAAATATCCATGTAACTCGATGCTTGCACAGATATTAAAATTTAATTCTAAATCTTCACCTTTTGAAGAACAAAGAAACAGAAAAAATAAAGTTTGTATTTAAATAATAATAATAATAATAATTTTTCTAAACCTATGTCTCAATTTGTGTAAGCATTACATTCGTTGATGTATGAAGTAAGTCAATACACATGTATTTTTTAGCATTAATAAAATGCATATTGATATTTTTTAAGTAAATATATGTAGTAAGAGATTAATAATCATTTGTTGATGTTAATACTGTAAATAATTTCTAAATTATGCACAAGAAAATGTTTTCTATTTTAGCTTAGTTCTGTTAATTTAGTAAAATATGTTTGTTTGCCCTTTACTATGTTCTTCATTATCAACCTGCATATAATTATTTCTTAAATTATTATCTAAAAGGTTTATATAAGTATACTAATAAATTAATAGTTTATTTTTTTTCACACAATGAATATTTCCATATAGAAACCTAAACTTATAAGATAATTTAATTATAAATTTTTATGCTTTAGTTATTTAATTATCAAAAAAATAAATACTAATGTGAATGTTTAACATTAATTAACTATTAATTACAAAAAATCCTCATGACTTTCTAAAACTCAAGTTATTTTTCTTGCAAATGCTATTTAAATAAAGATTTGAAAAAAAACCCGGTTTAAACCAAAAAAACCTGGTTTAAACCAAAAAAACCCGGTTTTTTGGTTTTTTTCAAAAAAACCGGTTTTTATACCAACCCTGCCAAATTATAAGGTTAAGTGCCAATAATGGATGATCGTGAATGTCAATTCAATGACATTAAATACAATACACGGGTTTAAAACGTCATTAAGTGATTTTTATTTGTATTTTTATCAATATTCTACTAATTATTTGTTTTTTTATTATTAAAAAAAAAATTATGTCAATATGTATAATCTGGCTATTAGTTTGGCAATTTGTATAATTTGGCGAAATCGGTCGATGGGATAACAGAGTAGTACCGAAATTTCATTATTAAGATAAATGCCTATATGTATATAACGGGTGTCCTGAAAAGGACTGAACGATTTTAAAATTCAATAACTTGCAAACTTTTACAGATAAAAAAAAAAAAAAAAAATTCTGTGATTCTGAATTTTAGTTTGAATTACAAACAATAGATGACACTGAGAGCGATATGTGCTCTGTCTAGGCCAAAACTGACATTTTTTAATAAAAACCTACAGTGTATCCTTAACAAATAATTGAAAAAAAAAAAAAAAAAAAGAAAGAAAGTGACAATTTCTAAAAGGTGAGACACTCTTCTGATCATTATTATTTTTTTTAATATGATGCATTTGATTTTTAGTCATGATATTACTCATGTGAACTTGAAAAGGAATGAACTAATCATTAGAATTATTTTCAACATCAAAACTTTTTTAGTTCCCTTAATATTATTATTTAAATCCAAAGCTGCCAATAACTGTATATGGTGCCATTGATTGTACTTTTACCCTGTATATAAGATTCTACTTTGATTTTATAAATTTTGATTCTATTTATTTTAATTTATTTTTTCCATGTTTCAATGTGGTAATTTTGTATTAAATTCAATGATTTGTATATTGTTTTACAATTAATGGTTTTATATATAAATACAGTAGAACTCCAATAATTCAGATCGGTTTTTTCATTTTTTTTTTTTAAGCTCGAGAAGCGATTGGTGAAAAAGTTTTTTTTTTAATATTCAGAATACGACGATGCAACAAGTTTATGTTATGGAAATTAGCCAATCGCTTCTCAAACTTGAAAAAAAAAAAAAAAAAAAAAAAAAAAACATGAAAAAACCGATCCGGATTATCAGGGTTCTACTGTATATATATATATTTAATGTAACTTTTTGTTTTTTGATAATTTGTTGTTAGAAAGTTTGTATAGCTTGTGAAACATATTACTTAATATTAAAATGTAATATTCCAATTAAAAAAAAAAAAATTACTAAATTTAACTGATAATATATTTTTAAACAAAAATTTACCCAAACAAGCCTAGATTTCGAGGTCCCACTGCTCTTGGTAATCAGACTTGGATGTTATAGGGCAAAATTGGGAAATTTCTTTAGTGGCCACTGCCCAGTAAGACTAATTTTTCAAGTGGCCACCATGTGTAAACTAGTGGCCACTTTTTTATTTAAAAGCACTAAACAGTTAAAATTTCTATAACTATTAATGTACGACTGAATAACACAAATAAATATGTTAATATAAATATATTGGAACCTAAAAAAGTAGAATTGTTGGTGAAATGTACATAAATTGTATTCTCTCCTAGTAAAAAAGTGGCCACAAGGTGGCCGCTGTTAAACTATTTTTCACTGGCCACTTTTTCTCATTTACTGGCCCTGTGATCGGTGGCTGATGCTAATTTTGCCCTTTATATGGATGTGCTGTGCATGATCAGGTCTGTTTTTGTCAATAGACTTAAAATTTATAAGATTTTATATTTATAAGCAAAAAATCTTTCCAAACAAATGTAATGTTGGGGACACCACTGCCTTTGACAGTATACACCTGACATGTAATGCAAGCTCCTGTCTGTTTTTGCAAATGAGCCTTCAATTATACATGCATTGTTTGCCTTCAATTGTACATGTAAAGGTTTATTTCTTAAATAAACCTTTCTAAATTAACTAATATGCTCTCATTATTGTGATTTCTGATTTAATCTTTGACATTTAGGATGCTAAACTTTCAATTCTAACCAAAAGTTCTTGAGAAAATCTAAATAATAATATATCACTGCCCTTTCATCTTTTAAACAGCAAAATGATAGTTTTCAGTATGAATGATATTTTTCAGTATTATTATTATTGTTTCAATTTCATTTTTCCATATTTTTTAAGGATATCAATGGATTTTCAAAGTTCTGAAAGAAAAAAAGTTTATTTACAAAAATTATTGTTAATATTTGTCAGAATATTGCTGAAAATTGAACTTTTGTATATTTTATTATATTTATATTTGAATATATAAAGTAGCTTTTTCAGTTGACTTTTTTATTAATAATGATTAAAATTTCATTTTTAGAAATAGGTGACGCTACATCAGAAAATGTCGAAGATTTTAAAGTTGATGATCGAGTTTGGGTGAACGGAACAAAGCCTGGATATGTTAAGTTTATTGGAAAGACACAATTTGCACCTGGTGTTTGGGCAGGAGTTCTATTGGATGAACCAGTTGGTAAAAATGATGGATCCGTGGCTGGTGTTAAATATTTTGTGTGTGAGCCCATGAGAGGCATATTTGCTCGACCTGGAAAGTTAACTAAGACAGCTATTGCAGAGGGATCTTCAACGAGCCTTGCAGGTTCATCTCTTTCTTTAAATGTGACTCCTAAAGCTAGTGGCATTATTCCATCTAGCCGAGCATCTACTTCTTCTGTATCATCTGTGAGTCCAAAATATCCAAAATTGAAAGTAGGGGACCGTATAACTGTAAGTTCTTTAAGTGGACTGAAAACCGGAACACTAAGATTCATTGGAGAAACTGAATTTGCAAAAGGAGAATGGGCTGGTATTGAACTTGATGAGCCCACTGGAAAAAATGATGGATCAGTAGCTGGTAAAAGGTAATAATTGTAAATATAATTAGTATATTCTTGATCAGGCTTGTCTAACCTTTCAATAAGCAGAGATACACCTTAACATGTGTGTTAAGTTTTATAAAAAATACCAAAAAAAAAAAAAAAAAACTAAGGTAGGCATGATTTTGACTAATCCATATGGATTGGTTTCAGAGAAATAATGTGAAAGTGTTTTCATAGATAAAAATCATTTTGAACTTTTTTATTAATTTTTCTTAGCAAATTGAAAAACAAAAACTTAATTTTCAAAATCAAGAGGGAAAAACTAAGACCCTTTATCCCTCATATTGTGCATCTCAAAAATTTATGGATAGGCAATTTTTTTTTTTTTTTTTTTTTTTTTTTTTTGAATAAACAGTTCAAATAATGGATCCTTAATCTAAAATAGGAATAATAATAAGCATATGAAATCATGATACAAATTTATTACAATAAAGAAGTACAGTATAATTTTACAGAATTTTTATAAAAAAATCAAAATTAGCTGTCACAAAAATGTATGAACTTTTCAAGTATTTTGCATTTAAATTCATATTTTCAATCCGTTCCTTTGATTTATCTTGAAAATCCTGTCAAGTATTCTTTGGAGAATGTATGGCTTTAAAGCGAACCAACCTTTTTCTGCTGTACTTGTTGCTTTAATTTTGAAATAGTAGAAAATGGATGATCAAGAGCATATACATCTCGTGCAAGTACTTCCCAAAGGTTTTCAGTGGTATTTAGGTCTGGACTGATGGCTGGCCAGTAGGACTGGGCGATGTCTCAATTTCTACATCGTGATGCATCGCCTGAGTAAAATCACGATATTCCGATGCATCGCGATGTTACTTCTGTTACAAGTAGTAGCTAGTGGTTTATTCACTTTTCAGTTGCCAACAAAATTATTGCTTTACTCTTTTAATAGATACATTTATTTAATGATATACTTTATTTAATTATTTTATGGGAGAGGAATTAAGAGTATCTGCAGTAGAGTATTAGATTGACTGCCACTGATTGCTACTGTAATCATGAATTTCTGTTGCTATTTTAGATCATTTATATATAAAAAAAAATTAAAATAAATTTATGAAATAACACAAACATGTTACATAAAACAAACACATGGATTTTAAAAATGGGCTAAAATAAATTATGTATTTATAATTATATACATCAACTATTTTTCTGAAAGAAGAAAAAAAAGGAAAAAAAAAATTACAATTATTTAACATTTACTTCTCAAAAGATTATGTTAGTATTAATTTAAATCTGAATTTAGTGTTAAATCTCAAATTTTGATGGTTAAATTTGAATGTAAATATATATAAATATCAATATAACGAAATTATACTTAAAACAAACTAAAGCTGACAAAGCCAAAGATGTTTAATTTATTTAAACAAGTTGAACATGAAGGTTTTTTTCCTTTAAAATGCATTTGACATAATTTTATTTTCATTTTATTTTATTTTATTTTATTTATTTACTTTTTATTTATTTAGTTTAATTGCTTTTCGCCAAATGACGAAATTTTCATTATTTTTTACGGACAGTGCACGGAGGTTCCGCCGAAATTTTTTTTTATAAACGTATATATCCTCATAGGAAGAACATTCTGTATTTTTTTCAGATTTTTCGGAATATGCCTGTATGGAGACCTTCCTTGTAAGTTGGATTGGAACCGGCTTTATCGCAAAAGATCGCCGTTTTTCTGCGCATGCACCATGCACATTCCCTTACTGTGAATGTGAAAGTTCCGATTTCCACGAACCGGCAATCATGAGTTATGAAAGGAGTTATGCCTCTTCAGGTTTCTACACCGGCATTAGACATCGGGAGAACCGATGTCTGGCGATCGGCATGACGCATAGCAAAACTGAAGCACTGATGACTTAAATAATTTGTAAATTGATCCCCCTTCCTTATATAAGATTAGACTGCAAAAAAAACCATTATTAATGCACAGAATCGTTGTGTCAGTTTCAAAGTACTTCCTTTACTGTTTGAGCAGCAAATAGAAATAATGATTAAAACAAAAAGAAACAAAAGCAAAATCCCCTTATTTTACTTACAATTTAAAAAATAATTGGTATCTTTGTTGCTAATTGGACGATTTTTATCAAATTTTCAGCAAGTTGTAATCGTAATGATTTAAGCTGCGTATTAATTTTTCATTAAAATATAATAAGTTCTGAGAAAATTATAGTCCCTACAAAAATAGCTCACTGTTAGAACAAAGGGGGGAAACATGTATGATCTGCGGTTTGTTTATTTCAGAGAAGTCGGACGATAAGAGAATCAGATAAGCTTTCCATCCACTGATAATGTTTTCTTTTGCAATTCAATAAGAAAAAGAAAAAAAAAAAGCAATTGCATAGAATTAAAGAAAAGAGCATTTCTTTGAAATATTTTAAACCGGAACAATGTTTGTCATAATTTCACGAACCGGAACATCGTTCAGTTGAATTCAGACTCTTTTCTCCGGGATGGACTTAATTAGCTCCGGAGGGGGGGGGGGGGGCTTTATAGAGTTTCGGGAAGGAAATCTTACTTTTTAAACGTTGAAAATGCAAAATTTCAAACTGTTTTCCGAAGGGGACATTTCATTGCTCCGAGGAGAGGGGGGGGGGATGTTCATTATCATTAAAAAATAGCTAATTTAGAAGTTTCTTACCAAAGATGAAGTTATTTAGAAAATCGTAATCAGTAATAAAAGGAAGTATTTCTTACTAAAACTAACAGCGTCAATTGCCATTTAAATTATTATATTGATTACAACAGCTTTGAAATAACAAAAGTAATTTACTGGAAAAATGTACATTTGACATAAGACATCGCCAAATTTTCGTATATGCACATCGTGATCAAGATACTGCCCGCTAATCATTAAAAAAAAAACAAAAAAAAAAAAAAAACAGACTTGTAATCGAGAATGAGATTTGATTGTCATCCAATTTAGATAACACCGATCAGCGCCGTGCGAAAGGGAGGGAGGGGGGGGGGGCAAAGGGGGCGGTCTCCCTGGGTGCGGAAATTTAGGGGGCTCCAAGCTTATATTATCAGCGTTATTTTTTGCCCTATTACTAGAAAAGTAGGGGGGGGCGCCAAAGTGAAGCTTTGCCCCGAGAGCAGTTTTTTCTTCACACACCCCTGACACCGATGTCTTAAATGAGCGGGGAAAAGTTCGATCGCGAACTCGGTACTTGCGATAGGTTACTCGTCCGATGTCCGATGCGTACGAGACATCGTAGCAGAAACCAGTTACGTTACCCGCCGCTATCTCCGTATTAGGAATGTTTCATGAGAGGGTTTGAAGATCGTATGAGAAAACCGGTCTTACTCATCATCGATGCGATCTCCGTATGAGTGATGATACTTCATGCGAGCGTTGGAAGATCGAAGGTGAAACCGGTCTTACACATCGGTCTCGTTCATCATCGATCTGGTATGATGCATCGTATGGCCCGATGCATCGCTAAAAGAAATATCCGGAAACCGGTGTGACGATTTACGATTTAAATCGATATTTCGCGATGTATCGATGTATCGCCCAGTCCTACTGGCCAGTCTATGACAGTCAATAGATTCTGCGTAAAGTAATCTGTTGAGTGATAGATATGAATAAATGCATTGTCCTGTTGGAGTTTCCATTTTTCTTTTTTTTAAATGTTTCTAAATAAAATTAGATTGCTTTTAAGAACATTTTCAAACTCCATAGAGCACTGTCGACCATTAAGAAAAGCAATTTCCATTGAAACAAAATGCACCCAACACAGATAGATCATGACAATAGTATATCCAGCCATCAGGGCCGTCTAAATTGAATCCATTTTCATCACTGAAGAAACAACAATTGATTCATCCAACACATGGTTCAAAGAATGCATGTCTTTCTATGGTGAACTTTCAGCATAAGTGTCTAACACATTCTATGATATTTATGAATTTTGCTTGCTTGTATGCAAAAGTTAACAGTGGATCTTGTGATAGTAAATATTAAAGCCCTCACAAAATCATAAACATGCTTCTTTTAGGTTCAAACAGCTTGCAAAATCTCTTTATCTTATCATAGAGATGTTTTCCTTGGTCGACCTGCTATCTGGTTTTGCTATCGCATTGCCATTTTTGGATAAAATTTCATAAATTAGGTATCTGCTACACTTAATTTGTTTAGTAATCTCAGAAACTTTAACATTTTAAACCTTTAAAAGTCAAATTTTGGCTATATTAGCTGCAGATAATTGAACATCATGAGGAATTTTCAAACTATTGGACAATTGAAAAATGGACAGTGATTTTATGTTTAGAAGAGTTATGTCACATGCATATAATATAGAAAATTAAAAATGTTTTAATAGAGTGGTAATAAGCAATATGCTTCATTGTCCATATATTTTTAAACCTAAAGGCTAATTTTAATTTTTTTTTTAATTATTTTTTTCTTTACAAAATTCTGTAAAGAGTGCCATTTTTTGCTGCAATAAATTTATATTATTGTTCTGTATGATTAGTATTTTTTTCCTTATTATGAATAAATTTTTTGAGCTGTTATTTCAAAAAATCACCTGTCCGTATACTTTTGATACATGCTGTACAAAGCAACTAATTGGCCAATGTGACTAAAGAGAACTGAACTTTCTTGCATATGTGTCTTCAAAAGGGTGGGAAAAAGTTTAGATTGTTTACTTTTCTGTTACTTCTTTAAGTATTAAAAAGAGCTATTTCCACTTATTACCAAATTTAACCATCATAGTTCAGATTAACCAATTAAACAAAAACATAATTTGCAGAACCAAAAAAAAACAAACAAAAAAAACTCATTTCTTACATTATTTAAGCGCTAGAAGGAACAGGTATTAAGATAATTGATTTAGTTACAGAATCTAAGATTTAGGGTGTTTAAGTATCATATGGTTTGAATTTCATTTTTATTTTTTAATGCTCACTTGGTTTAACTTATTTGTTATGAAAATTTAATATTAAATGTAGAAATAACTAAATCAATTATCTTAATATCTGTCCCTTCTCGGGCTTAAATAACGCCGGAAATAAATTTTGTTTTTTTTAATTTGTTCTGCAAATTATGTTTTTGTTTATTATCACAAGTTTTTTAATAACAACTGCATTCAGATGAACTCATTTTAAAATTAATTGAGGGTACCATCATCAAGACTTCCTTTATGTGGCATTGTATCACAATTACTGAAGCAAATTTAAAGCATGCTTTAATAACTACAAATCTGGAAACATGCAGGATTGAGTTTTCAAAGTATGTTTCTAATTTTTAGTGTGTTTTTATTGGTATTGAAAATATCTCTGATGCAAATATTACTGATGTTATAGAAAGTATTCTTTATAATGAAATTTTACTTCTAAAAATTCTAATAACAGAAAGGCACCATGCTCAGGGGTGGGGAATTTTTCAAAAATCTTACCAGCCAAGGATTTATTTCAGCAGCCTGCAAGATACAACAAGCACACAGTTGAAAACAGTTATGACAAAATCATACAAGAAATTACTATTACTACGATACATTTTCGTAATTATTTTTTTCCTACTAAATTAAGAAATATATGCAACAGAGATAAGCTTAATGTATGATAGAACTTAGAACCATATTTGCATTGTAATAATTTGGAAAGTTAAAATATCTAGATTGAAAAAGTGTCTCTGAAAATGTCTATTGCCAACAGTTTTTCAAAAACTAAAAATGCACTCGCTCTGCCAGAAAATCCACGCGCCACTGGCGAGCAAAATTATGTATTTCCCCACCCCTGACCATGCTGGATAGCCCTGTTCTTAATGTCACTTCATCGTGACTAATATTTTAAGCAGTACTTATTTATAGATATAACATAGTTAAGATTTTTTTATTATTAAAATATTTTCACTGAGGCTTCTTCATAGGTATACATAAAATATCGACTGAATTAACATTCTTTTCTTGATCTTCATTTTTGTATTAAAAAAAGAATGACATCTAGAGATAATCTTTGTATGTGCTTTATCTTTATATCCAAATTCAACTTAATTATTTTGAATACTTCTGTTAATAGAGCATAGTTAATATTTCAAAAATAAACTAGGTTAAACATTATTAAAATAAATTTTTAAGACCAATTAGTAGAAATTTTGTTAACATGGGTGTGCTTGAATTTCAATTATGTACAAAACCATTTCAAATATATGATAAATTATCTTTTAGTTAACATTCTATGAAATTTTTCAATTTTATTTTAAATTTCCAGTTTGTTTATAAATAATACATAAAAGTTTTTTGTCATGTGTATAGAAAAATTAGTATTATATATATATATATATATACATACATGCATATATATATTAGCCAGGTGCTATTCTTAAAATTAGTGTTTTTTCTAACATCAATAGAAGTTTGTTTTTTGAGTGTATAAAATAGAAACAATGTGTTGATGTCGATATAAAATGCTTTGTTTATAATAATATATTTTCTTATTAAAATAATAATAATAATAATAATAATAATAAAATGAGTAATTTTTAAAGCACATGTAATATACATGTTTTTAAAGTGTGCATTTTTAATTGAAAGTTGTGTTTTTTAAATGAATTGAACGAAGATTTATATTTTAATGCAATGTAAATTGTGTTAATCGGAACAAAGGCTGATCATTTATCACCTTTGGTCCAGCTATCAAAAAGGTATGAAAAAAATATTCACACCATTGCCTTATACAGACAAACAGATATACCATTTTTTGATTCTAGTAAAATTTGCTGTCACTTCCAATGTAACAAATCTCTTAGCAACATTGAAATGCATATATATATATATATATATATGTAAAGTCGGCTCTCGTTAATTCGAACTCGTCGGGACCACAACAAAGGTTCGAATTATGGAAAACATGAAATGAAAACCATGCTTAATATGATACTATTACAAAGGAATTAATGTTATAGTGTTTCTTAAATTTATTTCGTCTGTTATCATTAGAGTATGACTCAATATTAAATTAGAATGTATAAATACATGAACTAATTAAAAGACTAGAAACAAACATAGTGGAAGAAAATTTGAAAGCATCACTCATGGACAGACAAGACACTAAGAAAGTGGATACCAAATGCATTGGATTATATGCGTACTCGTTCGGAACAATTTTCACAAAAATCAAAGAAAGAAAATTATTCAAATGATCTGAAATCCGTAGAAAAATGAAAAATCAGAATTCTTGTTAGTTCGAATTAAATGAAGTCGAGAGAAAATGAGTTTCAATTAAGGAAAATTTTTAACATTATTCTACCATTGAAAATTTCGGGACTTTATGTTTAGTTCAAATTAAGCGAAGATTCGAATTATCCGATTTCGAATTAACGAGAGTCGACTGTATATTGAATTTGAAAATTTGTTTAAAAGTTACGAATGAACATAGATTAATGTATATGTAAAAAAGAGACTTATGGTTTCTTCTGTTCATGATAGTATTATTGCTTTTGAGAAGGTTCTTTTTCTGATACGTCTTATCAGTTATGTGTATAGGGGGCAGCAGTTCCGAAAGGAAGATAAGAAAAAAGGTACTACAATGAAAAATTGTATCATAGAATTGCCCTTGCAGATGATTATTCTGAAGAACTAATCATTACCCTTGTACCTAAACCTGATCTGTAAACAGTTCATCTATTCAATGTTATTATTTCATTAATCTGGTTGAAGTCAATATTTTTCACTGTCCATTTTTTCTAATAAATATAGTATATATACATTAAAATTTTATAACCATAACAACCTTTATGATTTTTAATCAGTGTTAATCAATGTAATATATCAATTTTTAATAAATGTTAAATTCATATTATTAATGTATCTGTTAACATCATATTTTCCTAAAAAATATTTTCCCATTTAATTTATTTAGGTACTTCAGTTGTGCAATGAAGTATGGGCTTTTTTCACCTCTGCATAAAGTATGTAGACCTGGAATGACAACACCAGGAAGCGCAAGGGGTACATCACTTATGCGATCAAACAGTAAAGATTCTCTATGTAGTTCTGTCAGTACATGTTCAAGAGCAAGTCGAGTAAAATTAGGTGTAACATCGTTGACTACTAGTGCGCAAGTATATCAAATTCGTTTATAAAATATTTGAGTGTAACCACTATGAATATGGTTATTTTGTATTTTCATGTATGGTGAATGCACATATTTTTTGTGTCTGTAAAATATTAATCATCTTTTCTTGAATTCAGACATCAGAAATTAACTAACCATTAATTCCCTAAATCTTAAACTTCTTAACTCTATCGCATGGCTATTTTAAATTTATTTTTTTTGCAATTCACCTTAAAGTTTGAATAATATTTTTCTCTATCCACTGTGCATGTAAATATATAAAAGATTTTATATAATATGTACTGTTAAAAATTTTTAATTTTAAACAGAGCTTACATACAAAAACAATTATAAGCATTTTTAAAGTGAATATTTGTAATAATAAATCCCAACTTATTATATTCAATATTCTTATTCCTGTGGGGGAAAATATATGTATATATTAATGAATATACTGTTATATGAGGCTTATAATAGAAATGCCATGGAAAAAAAATTTTAAATTAACTAAATCATTTTACAATCATTAAATAATCATTTTAGTCAGCAGAGAATAACTTCACATTGATAAAAGCTTCTGCTGAAAAACTACTGTAAAAGGATATGCATGAAATGAAAATAAAAACATGTATATTTTTCATAAACAGCATTAGTGTGTAAATGTAATTATCTATTCTATTATTTACTGTAAAAGTTTTCTATTTTTGGGCCCACTGTAATAACTTTTTCATCATAGTTAGTGTCAGCACTGCTTTATGAGCAAAGGCTCTGTGCAAATGATAATTTATTTTCTGTCAGTTAATTGAAAATTTAAATGAACTGTGAATTTACACCACACATTTTGACTTTTTAAATTCTTCCAACTTGCATTAATTTAATTACAAGATTTATGGGTAAATTTCTTATTTTGATACATAGCATTCTTGGGGTTTTTATAGGTAGATTTCGTAAGAAATACTACCTATTGCAATCGCACCAGTTTATATATCTATCTATCTATATATCTCACTTTTTTATGGACATGATAACTTCTATAATTCTTCACCAATCTCCACCAAACTGGTACATAAAATCAATGGGGATAAAATCTTGGCTGAGTTCGTTAATGGGCAAAATCGGACCAAGGGGGTCTGAATAGGGGGTGTTTTTGTGAAAACCGAAAAAACGCCGTAACTTCTTAATTAAAGTAGATATCGAATCGGTTTAAAGTTTATATTGCTTCTTAAAAATGGGCCAAAAGTATATACATGACAGATTTTTGATAAATTTAGAAGTGGGCTCAAGGGGCGAAAAAAACAGGGATTTTGAGAGAAAAAAATTCATAACTTCTTCAATTTTCAAGATATCAAGCCCAACTAAATTTTTTATAAATGTTCTTAAAATTATCTAAAACTTTTGTGTTTACAAGTTTTTGATAAGACCAACTTTTACCGATGAAAAAAAATAAAAACGAAAAGAAAAAGGGCGCTGAAAAAAGAGAAAAATCCGTAACTCCATCAATTTTTAAGATATCAAATCTGATTAAATTTATTTTACATCTTTTCAAAAATATCTACAACTTTTATATTGACAAGTTTTTCATAGGACCAATTCATATAGCAAAAAGAAATTAAACAAAAATAGGAATTGGAAAAAAACCTCAAATCCAAACGGCTTATATTCTGACTCATTTTTAAATTCATTTTTGATTTTAAACTCATCCAAATGGTAGATCCTCTCATTTAGAAACTGTATAAAGTGACGCATTGGTCAATTTTCTAATAAAGACAGAATATATTTCAAAAAAGGCTACCAAAAAGGGTATTTTGAACAGAATTTCCGAAAGTCATCGGGACTGAAAATTGAAGGAAGTATTCAAATAAGAAATTGCATTTTTTTCTGACTCGTTTTTAAATCCAGTTTTGTTCTCAAGCGCATCCAATTTACAGATCCTCTTATTTAGGAACTATATAATGTGATGCACTGGTCAGTTTTTTGATAAAGACGGAATATATTTCAAAAAAGGCTACCAAAAAGGGTATTTTGAACAAAATTTTCAGAAATCATAGTGACTGAAAATTTAAGGAAGTGTTCAAATAAGAAATTGCGTTTTTTTTCTGACTCGTTTTTAAATCCATTTTTGCTCTCAAATGCATCCAATTTACAGATCCTCTTATTTAGGAACTATATAATGTGATGCATTGATCGGTTTTTTGATAAAGACAGAATATATTTTGAAAAAGGCTACCTGTCGAAATAGCATATCATTCTCTAAACAAAAAAAAAATTCGTAGTGCGTCAAGAGAAAAGGAATCATTGCAATTTTTTTTAAGAACAAATTCCTTTTTGAATTCCTTTTTTTGTTATTGTCAATTCCAGGTTCCGACCAAAAAAATTTCGCTACTTGCCGATTTGACTCTCAACTTGTTTCTAATAAGTAAAGAATAATTGAAAAAAATATTCTTACTTGAAGGTTTCTATATTTGAGAACATCAAAAAAAAGGAGTCCGTAAGAAGAATTCTCATTACGTGAAATAAAACGTAACAATGCTATTAGCTCCAGGAACAGGAAGATTTATTTTGAAGAAACGGGGAAAGGCGACGTATGATGGCTGATGACTAGTGTAATAAAACTTAGAAAGTTTTTCCTTTAAAAAAAAATCTACGATAAAAAAAAACAAATAGAGGCAGGTGCGCCTCATACCAACATCTCAGAAACCAGAACGCTACTGCCTGACTCCCCGATCGGAGAAAACGCAGCCGAAAAAATTGGCGAGATAGACAGCGCCAACGGACGAAAAAAAAAACACGCCCGCGAATGAGAGCGGTATAAATGACCGCCAAGTAAGATGTCAGTACGGCACGCCTACAGACGAACGCGCAAGAAAAGCGAGAGGAAAACCTCCTCCAACAAGGCGACGACGCAATTGAGAACAATTTATTGCGTAATAATTTAAAATAGCTCGAATTACGATCGCAGGTACGGGAGAACAAAAAAAGAACGAATTAACGAACATAGTGGAAAATATATCAAATTAAAGGAAATAAATTAAAACTAACAATCGCGTAGACAAAATCCTAGAAATTTAGCTAGAAGAATAAATAAAAATTAAACTACGACTAAACGATGCATGTCATTTGTGACACTACCAAAAAGGGTATTTTGAACAGAATTTCCCGAAGTCTTCGAGATTTGAAAATTTAAAGTTTTCACATAACAAATTGCGTTTTCTATGACTCGTTTTAAAATCCATTTTCGCTCTCAAATGCATTCAATTTACAGATCCTCTTATTTAGGAACTATATACTGTGACGCATTGGCCAGCTTTTTGATAAAGATAGAATATATTTTAAAAAATGATGTCAAAGTGAGTATTTCGCACAAAATTTTCCGAAGCAATCATGATTAAAGAATTAAGGATGTATTCAAACAACAAATAAGTCATTTTATGGCTCATTTTTAAATTAAATTTTTTTCTCAAATGCTTTCAACTGACAGTTTTTTGTTATTTAGGAACTGTATAATGTACTGTTTTTTTGTCGATTTTTTAATAAATTTAGAATCTATTTCAAAATATGTTGTCATAATAGGCATTTGAGCTGAATTTTTCTTAAGATGATTTTGATAAAACCAGTTTTTGCAGAAAAATGAAATTAAAAATTTTTCATAAACGGCGAAATGAAGTTATTAAACTGGGTTTATCTCTAATCATATATATATAATTTTTTTTGTTGTTGAAATGAGCACTCTTCGAAATCGACCTCCGCCTACAGGCCCAGCCGACAGGGATTTTTTTTCTTGTTCTCAGGGTTATTATGTGGTATTGCCCACAAATTTTCTTCATTTTTGCCAATAATAATGCATTTGTATCTTTTTTTTCTAAAAAAATAAATAAATAAAAATAAAAAATAATTGCAATGTCATTTTTAATATTAAACATTCAAAAATCTGGCAACCAATTTTTTTTTTTTTTTTTTTTTTTTAATTTTTAAGTTACAGGAAAAAAGAAAAATAGCAAATGTTTAAGAATTTTTAGTTTAAAAGGGATGGATTAGTAGTCACTAATCACTAACGCTATGCTAAATGGAACTATTGATAGCATTATCTGACGTACTTAAATTTAGATAAACAAGATAAAGTAAAAAAACTAAAACCCAACTACGACAAAAAACTACGCTGAAAAAGTATAAAAGTACCCCATGAATACAGGTAAAGTCACAAGCAAATGCTAGTAATATATAGATATATTCAAAATGTACAAGTAAAGCGCTTTTGAATGATACCAAACACGGCATATTTATCTTAACTTTATTTTTTGACGTATGACGCTTCCAGTATTTGGTAGTAGTGACGCACATATCCGTCGATGGCAGCAAATGGGTAATGGACCGATTAGTGGATGAGGTCGTTAGTGTAATGTGTAAATGTGTAATGTAGATTGAAGGTTTCATGTATTAAGATGACCTAGGAAGATTTCTTAATCTATCTAATTCTGCTAACGATTGACTGTCATGTGGATTTTTAAGCAACTTATTATGATCCAAGGCACTTATAAACAAACCCTCTATGGTTTTGACTCTACTGAGAGCGACATAGGCCTGTCCTTTAGCAAACAATGACTTTCCTAGATCGATAACTGCTTTATCCAGAGTACAACCTTGTAATTTATGTACAGTACAACCCCAAGAAAGAATCAGCGGGAGCATTTTACGCTGAATTTTCCCAGACCCCCTCAAGCCGTCAAATTCAGTGAGGCAAGGCTCGATTCTGACAAGTCCGTTAATATCGGCTTTTATGGATGCGTCGTCAAATTGTATGAGAACAGCGCTTGGCTGTTCTCCCTGTTCCAACTGATCGCGCCGAAGAGCAGGCCATTCAAAGGCCTTCACCACTCCCATCGCTCCGTTTACTAAACCCTGGTTTACATTCAAATTTCTACGAAGCATTACTCTGGAGCCGATTCCCAGTTCGATACTGTTTATTATACCCCCAGTCTTATTGGGGTCACTAGGTAAATGCTCAGGTTTCGGGGTCTGTCCGTATGTCTTCGATTCAGTAGATGTATCTATTGCTGTGATGGTGTACATTTTAGTAAGTAATGTTAAACGTTCCGACATCTTGGTGTTATATGCCTCTACCTGTTTCAAAGTGGGATATATATGTACTATTTCATCATAATCGTTTGTTTCATTAGTTATTTTTCTTGTGTCTAACGTGGCCAGTTGTTCTAAGGTCAGTTTGCCTACTCTGATATTGTTCAAAAGATCAACGAAAGTGTTATCGTTGGCTTGGCGCATATTTTGGCTCAATTCACAGAAATCAAACATCCTCCACAAGTGTGGTTCATGTACATGATGTTCCGGCTGCTTGAAGCAATACGCGCCCCCAAGTGTAGCAGCAACCGGGGGTAGCTGCATGAGATCGCCAAAAGCTAGAACGTTGACACCTCCGAAGACTCGGTCGTTCTGTTTAAGCTCTTGTAGCCTCAGGTGAATATTTCTTAGTGTAGAATAGGGCACCATTGAGACCTCGTCTATTATAACCCACTTGATATTTCTCCATTTATTTCTTTCCCTTTGCAGACGATCTCCGGTCAGCGGCCTCAAGGTAACTGTTCGGCCCTTTTCAATAGGCAATACAAAAGTACTGTGTAAAGTGCATCCTCCGACTAGTCGGGCAGCAACACCAGTTGGTGCCGTGACTATGACACTTGTATTTGAGGATAGTCTTCGAATTTGTTCAACCAGCAGTTTTAGAGTGAAACTTTTGCCGCTTCCAGCTCCGCCAGTAATGAACATTAGGAGTGATCTTTGTTGGTCATCAGTATTTGTTCGTAATTTGTCACATACTTTGGTGAACAACTGTTTTTGATCGTAGTTTAAGGAATTGACTCCCCTCAAAAAATCCTCATCAGACATAATGTTTACTACCATATTGTCTTCAAAATCATCTTCTTGAATATTAATGTGATGAAATGGATTTTGTAATATTGAAGTCTGATTCGTGGCGCTATTATTGGCACACATGTCGACTGCTTGTTCAGCAGCTAGTCGTCGAAGGGCATCTTGTATTTCGTTTTCCCAACGAGATAATAGCTCATTATCATACCCAGAATGAAGTGGTCTTAAAAGACCACGTTTCGCCAAGAAAGCATCTTTAGCATTGTCGTACCCCTCTAACAGCTCACATTCACTACGGAAGGGACAATGCGTAACTAGCAAACTGTAATAGTACGCTTCAGGGTCGGAGTCAGCGGTGTAATATCGAGTTCGTAGAACTGCTGGCCGTGATCGTTTCTTCATTCTACCCATTCTATTCAGCAAATTTATTATTGGCTCTTGGTTTTCAGTTTCTTGCTCATAGGCATCAGCATCTCCATCGTCATCGTCTTGATAAGTAATAGAACTTATCGGCTCATAATTGACAGCGAACTCACCGAGACTCAATTCTTCTAAGTTCCGTGGTCGACTTTCATATCGTTCGAATATATTTTTGCAAGGCTCAACTGTATCCGAATCAAAACGTAACATCCTGTACCTGAGCTCAGGCTTGCATGTGTTAACGAATGTTGACTTCCTGGAGCTGTCGCGTAACTTCAGGTGGCACAGCCTGTATGCACACTCCGGCGCTGACACTTGACGATGATTCATCAAACAATTCTGAACGGCAAATATCTGCTGGCCAAAATTTCCTCCTCTTTCTCTAACTCTATAAAGCGCTTCTGCTATTGCGGTTTGCAGGTTCGCTGGTTCCGATTTCGCGATATATTTAGCGATATAATACGCAACGCCAAGAGCTGAAACCACAGGCTGTATGTCAATATTAGCACCCCACAATCGTAGTAGTGTTGCATTGTAATTATTAATCATAGATTCTTCCGAGCGTCTCTTTAATATATAAAATTTTCCACCATTTGAAGTAGCTTGGTTGTCATCCAATATTACTGTTCTTTCTGAGCTTCATTTTGGAAACCCAAATCTACATGAATTTGGACTTCTATAACTGTAACATGTATGTGTGTGTCTGTGAGTTTGAAGTCTGGTGACAAGATCTTTTAATTCTGAATCGTTTTCAGGTATTTCGCAGGTAATTATATTTTCAAGCAGATTAATTCCTTCTGGCGAATTGAAATCGGGCATATCTTTACACCAAACAATCATATGTATATGTGGAGATCCCCTTAATTGAAATTCAACCCGCCACCAGAAATCAACCAGTTCATGACCCAATATATAATTCGATTTGCTTTTTAATACTCGCATAAGAGCATTAAACCTGAACATAAACTGGCGCGACAGGGTTACTGGATACGATTCCACTAATCTTAGCTTTTCATCATAAGTCAGATCGTCGATAGGAAAATCAGGCCTACCATCTGCCACCAAGAGAGCTTTTAACATGTCCCGCCAATTCAAATCATTACAGGATAATGTAAGATAGAAATGGGGTGGCCCTAAGTTTCTGACCATGGCCATTAGCTCTGTAAAAGCCCTGTGCCAGTAGGAAGAAGTCCCTCGTATGTTTCTCATACATAAATGTATATTTTGTATAAGATCCTCCGGCTGTATCCCATCTTGTCGAAGTCTTCCACAAACAGATACATTCTGGCGTGCTCTTAACAATTCTACTGCAGACAGAGCATAAAATAGGTATTCTATTTTTTGAAATCGTTTGTCGCTTCCCATAACTCTAGTCTGAAAGTAGTCCAATGGGGTTATTTTGTGTTGCCTTTCTTCATGTAATCCATTATTTCCATCAGGGAAGAGTCTAACCCATGCTAATTCCTCAGCTCTTTTTTCTACAAGGAGGCTTATAGGAGGAGCTGTCTTTCTCCGAATATCGTATACTGGGAGGGGTGTATCGTTACCTACAGGATTATTTATGACATCAATTAAATTAGGTATCTGGTACTCGTTAGCCATCAACATTGTGACGTTTATTTGGCCATTATTAGTTAAGGATCTGGCAGTGATGTCATCGTTGCAATGACCATTAACGGAGTCATGTTCGCTATCGGTGGTTTCATGTGGACATACGTTTGATGGTGTCATGTTGTTGACAGATACGTTTACAGACGTTATGCAATACTGGAGGTTTCTGCGTCCTCTTGTCATAAGGACAACAGGTAGGTGCTCAGCGAGAGATTCAATAGTACTGAACATCATTAACATTGCACAACCTCTAGTTGATGCGACAAATCCTTTAGGTCCCCTTGAATGGGAATCAAACAGGTAATACGACGTATCATGTTTAATTACAGAGATTGATATCTCTGTTTCTGCGGTGATTATGCCTGCATTCTTCTCAATAGTCAGGAAAAAGTGCCGTAGACCTTCTAATAAGCTCGAAAAATATCCTTCTAGCACCTCTACTGTTGGGTTAATTAGTCCTGTTATACAATCTATGTCAAAATCAAGTGTATAAGACATATTTGCGATGACTAACTCCGGGAGCAATTCTTCGGTGTTTAAATAATTTGGTTGTATTGGCAAGCTCCTTAGACACTGGGAGTAATATGCATCACCAAATATTAACACCCGATCAATGTCCGAAGCGTCCCATTGCGACAGATCTTTGGTGGAAGAATAAGCTATAGCAACTGCTGCATTTGCAGTGCATTGTTTCCCCCTACTGTCGGAAGAAAACATGTCACTTCCTTGATTAAAAGAACCTCTAAGAATTTTTCGGTCTGAATTAATAACTTTAAAATGTTGATGTGGCTCTCGGTTATGATTAACTGTTGTTGGCGGTATTTCAATTATATGCTCATCATTCATTGAATTTTGTAGGTGTTCAAAGTTAAGAGTAACGCCTCTATAGAGATGATTGTTGTTTACAAGCCAATTTAAAGCTGCACGTAGGTTGTCTAAATTCACTCTATATTCCCTGACCCTATCAACATTTTCTAATGTTTCGATGACAACAGTGAGACCGCACTGTTCAATCGCCAGTGGTAGTTGTTCCGTGATTTCTTCAACTTGTTGAGCAAACAACACAGCCTGCCCTTTAAACCCTTTTTGTCCGAAATGTCCTCCCAGTTTTATTATTTTAACAAACGGTATAATCCTTGATACAAGCCTTATTTCAACTTCAGATAAAGCTACTAATTGTTGAGGAGGTTCCGGAACTGTCATTTTATTCCAAAAAGCCGTTGACGGAACTTTATTACGACTTATAGAATTGGCACATCGATTACAGGCTGTTATTCTTTGTGGAGTGTTAGGCGGGAAAAGATTATTAGATGTTATATTTTTTACTTGATTTTTGTATAGTGTTTTTTTACAAATATAACATGTTTTGTCCGATACCTCCGAAATTGCCCTATCAAACTCGTCCTTGTCTGTTTCGAACAAAATTCTTCGAGCTCGGTAGGTTCTAGATGTATTTATCTGCATGGATTGAAGTCGTATCTCTCTTGATGTTGGAGTTTCGTTAGCACGAATTTCTGAAGCATGATTGCTCATCGACTCAAGTCGTGATTGCCTAGTAGACGGGGATTCTAGATCACGCATTTCAGAGGCATGATTACGCATGTTTTCCAAACGTGATTGTCTAGTCGACGGAGACTCTTGATCACGCATTTGAGAGGCATGATTACACATATTTTCCAAACGTGATTGTCTAGTCGACGGAAACTCTTGAGCATGCATTTGAGAGGCATGATTACACATATTTTCCAATCGTGATTGTCTAGTCGACGGAGACTCTTGAGCACGCATTTGAGAGGCATGATTACACATATTTTCCAAACGTGATTGTCTAGTCGACGGAGACTCTTGATCACGCATTTGAGAGGCATGATTACACATATTTTCCAAACGTGTTTGTCTAGTCGACGGAGACTCTTGAGCACGCATTTGAGAGGCATGATTACACATATTTTCCAAACGTGATTGTCTAGTCGACGGAGACTCTTGATCACGCATTTGAGAGGCATGATTACACATATTTTCCAAACGTGTTTGTCGAGTCGACGGAGATTCTAGATTACGTACTTGAGAAGCATGATCTTTCATTGACTTGAGTCGAAGTATTTTTGAAGTGGGAGTTTCTAAGCTTCGGGTTTCGGAAGCATGTGTCTTTAACGAATAAAGTCGCTGTGATCGAGAATTTTGAGATTCTTGCGATCTTATCTGAGCAATGTAGTTTTTTGCTTTATGTAAACGTATGATTTTTTTTTGAGAAGTTTCTTTCTCACGAAGATTATCAGCCCGTTTTTTAGCATTCCAACGATTTTCCACTTTAGAATGTTCGGACTGCGTTTTCCTACGATTTTTCTGATAATCTTTGTCTTTTATTCTTCTAAATTCAGTAATATCTGGGGATTCATTTTTTCTTGTCTCAGAAATGCGTGAAGCTTTTTTTGTTTTCCTTGATAAAGCCATTTTTTAAAAGCTTTTATTTTATACCTAAAATAATGAAACTAAATGTTAATATTTATAGCTCTATTTATTTACACTAGATTTACTAACCTAACTCAAACTAAATTGTTTTTGTTTATAGACCTATACTTATTATACTACTTCTTATTTCTATACTTACTAACTATACTATACTACTAACTTTTACTGCTATTTCGTAGACTATATAAACCTGGTACTTTTGGTGCAATACCAGCAAAATTATTTTTATTTATTTAATCCGACAAAATTTAAACAGTGTATCGAAGTAGGATGGCTGTGGTTGCTTCCCTGCGTTACCGGGTACACAACGTCACAACGAATAGGCAAATAGATACACACGCACATATAACAACATAAGCCCGAAGGCATATAATGCAGAGGACATTTTTATGGGAGTTTTAGCCAGTTATCAAACTGTTTCCGCCTTCACCGCGTGGAGGTACTCCCAGCTTATGTCGTTTACATTAGTGCATTAAATTATTCTATTAACGTTCACGCTGCTCTACATTACAGTTCCCGTGATCCGCGCTTTACTCTTATCGCTCATTTTTTTTAAACATCTTCAAAGCAGTCTTGTAATTATGTATAAGCATATAAATACTGGTGAAGCTCTTTCAAGTAATACCAAACACATTACATATATTTTTATTTTATACTTTTTGTCCGCTAGAGGGCATAATAGTAAATTTGGTGACAAACTTTATAGCTCACAACCAACAGAATATCAAGATCAAGACCCTTCTAATGGCACTGCAGTGGTCTTATTCTGATTACTAAGTACCAAAG
Source organism: Maratus speculifer (assembly GCA_964019185.1). Lineage (NCBI taxonomy): Eukaryota > Metazoa > Arthropoda > Arachnida > Araneae > Salticidae > Maratus > Maratus speculifer. The sequence goes on from OZ025298.1 coordinate 254,595,971, forward strand.
AAATTAAGAACGAAAAGATGTGAATTATATGCAATTAGCCCATAAATGCAAGTAAAGTCACAAGCAAATGCTAGTAATATATATATATTCGAAATGTACAAGTGAAGCGCTTTAAAATGATACCAAACACGGCATATCTAGCTTAACTTTATTTTTTTACTCTGTATATTTTGTCCGCTAGAGGGCGCCACATTGAATTTGGTGAAAATCTATATAGCCTATAACCAGCGGACAATTAAGACGCTTCTAATGATATGTCATTTGTCGAATTCTGATTAGTGGTTTAGAAGTTACGAGGGAACAGATGAACATACATACATACATACATACATACATACATACATACATACATACATAGCCTGTCAAAATCATAACCCTCCTTTGGCTTTGCCGTAGTCGGGTAAAAATAAGCTGAGGTTAGTAACAAGTGATGGAAGTTAAAGCTTTATGTCTTTGACCTACCTAAAAGTTGTGAGAAATCATAAATCCAACATTAAAAATAGCAAAAAATAAAAGGGGGGAGGGTAGGTTAGGTTATGAAACAAATATGAGTAAGATAGAAACAAACTGAAGTTTATTTAAAATTAAAACATAAAAATAACAAAAATATAAAGCAATTTAAGATAGTAAAATAAATAATACTTAAGACATTCTATTGATTTAACAAGATGCATTAACAATTTAATTATTCATATTACATAAAAGATGAAAATATATTTACATAACTGAAATAATAAACTGACTTCGCAGTATTTGAAATGGATGTGATGCTACGTTAAGTAACTGATGTCCTGAGTTTCCACATTAAACACAATATTATAAAAATTGCCCAGTCGAAATCTCTGAAAGACATTTCTAATGTATTACAACATTGAAGAATAACAGTTATTGTAAAAGAACTTTCTCTTGTAAAGACATCACAGACTTTAAAAGACTGTAGAAGGAAAACAAATGTCTTTAAGCTCAATGATAGCTGCCAACGCAAAATGACTCACACTCTGATGATAATGTTCGCCAGAGTCCTCAGTAAAGATCATAATCTAATTAAGATAACTGACTTTCTCTAAAATATTTGTCATCAGCATAAAATCTGAAATGAGTTAAAGAAAAATGTAAAATAAATTTACTCTGTATGAAAAGGGAAATAGGAACTTTTATACAACATCTCTAGCAATTATAAATGATCTCCAGCAAAAACATCAGTGAGACAGTAATAGAAAAGGAAAAGGCACACAAACTGCAACATATATTTATTTATATGATCCAGGTGTTTAGATATGATCCCACTATGCAATTCATAGAGCAGCTGCCGATCATTCTTGAATGAAAATATTCTGATGAAACATCATATAAACAATGTGCAATAGATGTTAAATGAACAACACTGCCTAGCGGTGACCGTAAACTGTCCTCACTCAAAAAAACAACAATTAAATTACGAATAAAAACACTGTTAAGAATACTATAAGTACTTGTGATATTCTTTTCAGAAATCTTGCATTTAAAAAAAAAAAGAAGTACCTACTTTTGTTGAATGTTAAAGTCGCAATTCTAGTTCAAAGTTTTAGCCAAGTGGTCAGAGGGTTGAATTCAACTGGAAATTATTTTGATTTCTTCAGTTTATGCCTAAAATAAATAAGCTATATTTCGCCCCTGGTACTAAGTGAGGGTTAGGAAATATGTAGATATTTACAGTAAAACTAGTTGGATGTGCCAATCCCAAAACTTTCTTCTATCTCATACATACATTTTAATATTTAAAAAAAATAATTACTCATTTTAATGTTTTAATAATTTTAATTCAATACCATATGAACTTTGGTTTTCATCTTAAATTTCTGCTTCAATCAATTAATCGGAGTAAAAACGAATTTCCGTCTCTACACGAGCCGATGAACAATAGAATGATAGGCAGATTTTTTTTTTAATTCAGGGAGGACCTATTTGCCTTACCAAAAATTAATTATATTAAAAAAAATTTACTTCAGTTCTAGGACTAACTTCATACACTTTTAAAGTGGAGCAATATTGAAAATGGGCTTAAATATTGCAGCGCCTCCTTCTGATAGATTTTTTTTCAAATTCAGGGAGGACCAATTAGCCATAGTCATACACTTACACAAAAAATTTGATTCACTTCGATGGATAACTTCATATACTTTTGGTCGGTACAATATTGAAAATGGCACAAAAATCGCGATTGCAGCGTCCTCTTCCGACAGAATATTTCAAAATTGAAGGAGAACCTGCTTGCCATAGCCAAAAACATTCACAAAAAATTTGGTTCAATTCTATGCATAACTTCATACACTTTTTGATGGTAGAATGGCGACATACAGACACACGGACAGACAGACATTTTGTAAAAACATGTTTTTTGGAATCTCTGATCCCTAAAACGTGTAAATCCATCGAAAACAGGAAGTCGAAAAAAATTTTAATTACAATACTTTCTTCTATTGAAGATAGAAGAAAGTAAAAACATGTTGGTTTTAATCATCTTAACAGTGCAACAGAATTGTGACCGGCCCCTGTCCTCGCTCGAGAAAATGCTCACGAGCTAATGCTTTTCCTATGGGGAAGCATTTTTCTAATAACTCTTTCGCATTTTGTAATTTTTGAATAATTTTTTTTTGCATTGGGTAGCTGAGGTGCATGCCGACAGCGCACCTTTTTTACTTTTTCGATTTTGGTTGCAGATATTTTTTAAAAAAGCACTTTCAGTTTCGAAACCGGTTTTGAAAGTGAAACTAACTTTGTAAAAAATATCTGCAACCAAAATCGAAAAAGTAAAAAACGTGCGCTATCGGCATGCATCTCAGCTATCCAATGCAAAAAAAATTATTCAAAAATGTCAAAATGTGAAAGAGTTATTAGAAAAATGCTTCCCCGTAGGAATAGCATTAGCTCGTGAGCGTTTCCTCGAGCGAGGACAGGGGCCTTAAACAAAAATATTAATGAGAGTACTCATGTTATTTTATTCAGAGTTTTAAGCTCTACAGCATTTTTATTGACAATGTTTTTGATAGAGTCGGTGATTTTGAGATAATACTATGGTATTTAAAAATTTAACTATAAATCAATGCATATTTAATGCTCATGTAGTACAAGGGAGGAAAACATAGCATATTCATTCTAGACCTAAACTGAAGGGATTAAAAAAAATTTCAGTTTTTTTCTCCTAATTCCCAATTTAACCCTCTAACCACTAGGATATTAAGTTTCTTTCATGAAATATTTTTTTTTTTTTTTTTTTTTTTTAAGAATTAAATTTACAGGCTATTTTTGCCAAAACTGTTTTAATCAGGTTTTTTCCATTGTTTTTTCCACTTACGGCAAGAACTTGCCAACCCTGATAGAAAACACATATTTAAGGCGTTTGAACAAAAATAGAGTTTATGAATAAATTTAGACGCTTTGATTCTTTAATTCAGATAAAGAATTTTCAATTACTTGTCTAAAATGACTATGGAATTGCAATATTGCAAGTACTGTAATTGTGTTCAATAAAGCTACTTCGATGAAAAATACTTTATAAAATTTTAATATAATACTTAAATGTAAATTATTTATGATTTTACAGAAATTTCTGAATTTTCTTCTATTGTCCTAATAATTTGGGAATTATAACTATTTATTTATTACACTATGTCCAATATGTATATGATTGCTTTTATTATTATTATTATTATTTGCATGCAGTATATCATTTTCAGCAATGTTATTAACTGCATTTTCTTGATTTTGTGCAAGCAGAAAAAATATGCTTACCTTTGAAATATTAAAATTATGCTTTATCTAATATAGAAAAAGAGCATTAACTGAATACTGGACATGGAATTGTATTTATCAAAGTTTGTTTAGGAAAAGAGCAAGAAAAAATAGTATTTTTGAGCAATTGTATCTCAATCAATTGACCATTTGAGACTTTGGAAAAAGAAAACTGCTGTGACAAAAATTAGGTGTAAAAATGAAATGTTTATAACAATGTACTTTTGTTTTAGCATATTTAACATTTCTTGATAAGACTTGTGTTTATGATAATAATTTGCTCTAAATTACTAAGCTCTGTAAATTAACCATTTAATTGATTTATTAGCATGCTGTTTCTACGATTTGATTGATATGTTAACATATCATACATATGAGGTTGAAGAGGTTGCTTGCTCTGCTATAGTTTTGTTCATATTTTTATAGCTAATATTAGTTTTTAATGTTACATAAAGATGACTCGTAATAAACCATTGGAGCAAGTTTCATATTTTTGCAAATTTTATAGCTAAAAAAAGCTAAACTGAGGTTAAATCTTTTAAAGTTAAACTGAATAAACATGCAATAAAACAACGTTTTCTTTCTTTTTTTTTCTTTTTTTTTTTTTTTTTTTGACTAAAATGATTTTTAAAAGGAAAAATATATTTTTAAAATCTTGCTTTAAAAATTCACATTTTATTTCCAAAAGTTGTTTTAAAATCAGGTCTTTTATTTGAAAGCTATATTCTTCAAATAATGAATGACAATTTCTATTGGTGCAAATCTGTACTTTTATCTATAAATAAATAAATACTAAAAATTTTATTATAATCTTGTTTTTAAATACTATTTAAATTTAATCTAATTAATATTATATTATGCTAATTATAAACAAATTTCGAAATTTCATTTTTTCTGCTTTTCTAGAAAACAAAAACACCTGGTTCAGGTATTACAACCACAACTAAAGCTCTTCAAGTAAGATTTTTATTATTAGAATTTTCACTTCTTTTATGTCAGCCAGCGTAGATTTCATCAATAACTATTTTCTTGATAATGATAACTTATCTTTTATATGTGTAAGTTAGAAACAATACTTTAAAAATAGAATAAAATTCTTTGGTTTATGGTTTTATTAATTCTTATTTCTTCTTTTTTTTAGCACTTTCCAACAAAGCTAAAAAGTGCTTATACATTCGGTTTGTTTAACCATCTGTCCACGCTCTAATTCCTATAAATGTACTCTGATTTTAATGCAATTGATAAAGCTTATTTAGAGTCACCATAGCATGTTTGATATTGCATATGAAGTATGCATGATGAATGATTCATTTACAGGGACTTTAACAAAAATTTATTATATTATGATGTATAGGGAAAGACCGTTTGAAAAGTATTTTAATGACATTATGCTATTTCAAATTCATCAAAACTGATATAAATCACTGAATTTCACTATGATCACGTTAAAACAGAGCATTCATAACATTTTTTATTAATTTACAGGGACACAGAAAAAAAAAATCAGCTACAGTACTGTCTTTGCATAATAATTACTCGAGAGTTTGTTTTAAAATTTTGTATGCACTTTTAAATTTAATTAGTTTTTTGCACTTAAATTTAATTAGTTTTTTGCACTTAAATTTAATTAGTTTTTTGCTCTTTATACATATATTATATATACCTCATATATAAGGCTGCACAAAAGTATTCAAATACCATTCTCCTAATTATAGAAAATTGTTGAAGGGGAATTTTCAACTGAAATATGTGTATCTCTTAAATGAACTAAATTTTGGAATGCATGTTGCTAATAGATACAAATCTTAATATCATATACTGCTAAAAAATTTGGATAATTTTCCGATTGTAGATGTGGACAGCTAAAATTCAATTTTGAAATGCGTTATACATTTCCATATGATGAAATGAGACTTAATATTTTAAACAGTGCAATTTTGTTCCGTTATTCTGAATGTGTTGGAAAGTGCTTTATAATCTATGCTTGATGCATGATTTTTTTCTTGTTTGTATTTTAAATTGAAGGAGTGAAAAGCATGAATTTTATAAATATGTAATGTATGTGTTTTAAATGAAAGTTATATATTTTTTAATTAAATGAATGAAGCTTTGTCTTTTGAATGAAAAATGTATTATGTATGATGGAATTGGAAATATCTGGTGTTTTATCAGCATTTCTTGTTTAACTGTGTGTTTGCATTAAAATTACATCTTGTTTTTTTTTTTTTTTTTAATTCTATTTTGTTTGTGTGTTTTGGTTAGAATGATAAAAAAATTGCAGTTACTAAATTGTCACTGATGACTAAATGTGAATTACTAGTTTCTATATACTAATTTAAAACTTTAACAGGGTTCGCACGGGCCTTAAAAGTCCTTATAAACTCCTTGTATTTCGTTAGTCCTTAATAAGGATCCTTAAAGTCCTTATTTTTTATTGAAAGTCCTTATTTTTTATCGTGAGCTTAATATTAACGCGATCCGTAAAACATTTTTAAAAAGTAGCCAAACATTCCAGGGGCGATTCTCGTAAGAAAATTTAAGGCCTCCTCTTCCGAAAATTTGAAATTGGGTTATCAGTTCCGCATAGTTGCCAACTTGTACGGTTTAGCGCGCGGAAAAATGCAAATTTAGTGAAAGGATCGCTGAAAAAGCACACGTTTCGTCAGTATTTCGTGGGAAAACGACGATTTCTTCGATGTTTTAATCAACGAACTTTGTCAAAAGATCGCTGAAAAACGCGAATTTTCTGTGCGGATCACGGACAAAACGGCAATTTCACCAAATATCGCAGATAAAACGCTAATTTCTCCTGAAGACCGCGGGAAAACGTCGATTTCGTCTAAATATTGTAGATATAACGCCGATTTCGGTAAAAGATCGCGGGATAAAACGCCGTTTTCGATAAAAGATCGCTTAAAAATATTTTGTCAAAAGATCATTGAAAAAAAACCCCGCCTATTTCATCAAAAGATCACGGAAAAAACGCCGATTTCATCAAAAGATTGCGGGGATAAAACGCCGTTTTTGGGAAAAGATCGCGTAAAAATGCAAATTTTGCCTAAAGATTGTCGAAAAAAACGCAGATTTCATAAAAATAAACACGGGAGAACGCCGATTTCGTCAAAAGATCGCGGAAAAACCGCCGATTTTGTCTAAAGATCACGGAAAAACCGCCGATTTCGACAAAAGATCGCAATAAATCGCCGATTTTGCTAATTATCGCCGATTTCGTCTGAAGATCGTGGATAAACCCCACTTTCCGGGGGGGGGGGTAATTCGCGAAATCCTTCCCTCCCCCAATTTGAGAAAAGATCACGTAAAAATGCAAATTTTGCCTAAAGATTGTCGAAAAAAACGCAGATTTCATAAAAATAAACACGGGAGAACGCCGCTTTCGTCAAAAGATCGCGGAAAAACCGCCGATTTCGACAAAAGATCGCAATAAATCGCCGATTTTGCTAATTATCGCCGATTTCGTCTGAAGATCGTGGATAAACCCCACTTTCAGGAGGGGGGAACTCGTGAAATCCTCCCCCCCCCCCAATTTGAGAAAAGATCGCGTAAAAGTGCAAATTTTGTCTAAAGATTGTCGAAAAAATGCAGATTTCATAAAAATAAAAACGGGAGAACGCCGATTTCGTCAAAAGATCGCGGAAAAAGCGCCGATTACGTCAAAAGATCGCGGAAAAACCACCGATTTCGACCAAAGATCGCAATAAATCGCCGATATCGTCTGAAGATCGCGGATAAACCCCACTTTCCGGGGGGGGGGACTCGCGAAATCCCCCCCCCCCGCACCATCGATTTCCGAAAAAAAAAATCACCCAGAATCACCCCTGAAATGCCCAAAATCTGCGAAATATGGAAGCTGAAAAAAAAAAAAAAAAAAATCAAGTTTCTTTGTTATAATTCCCTTATTTCTGATTGGACATTAAAGCTGCCTCTTTTGTTTCCCGATTGCGACATAGGAACCTCGTATCAGGGTTGTTTGGTTTAAACCATGCTGGTTTAAACCGTGGTTTAAACCATGGTTTAAACCAAGTGGTTTTTTAAAAAAAACCATGCTGTTTTTTTTTAATTTGGTTTTTTTCCCTTTTCCCTGATGTTTTCATTTATTTTACACATTATTAAAATGTGCAAAATCAAAGTTATGGAGTAGCTACAAGCAAAGCTAAAGACAAATTTTTAAGTGACAAACATCTTTAATCAATCTAATTTTTCTTACTAGCTATAAATTGACATGGCAAAATATTTTTCTACAGTGGACTGTGGAGGATAAAAAAGGTAGTTAGTTTTAATTCTTTTTTAAACCTTTTATTTTTTTTTAAATGGAAAAATGTCATATGCCAGCCAAAAATGCAATTTTACTGCTTAGATAGCCTGATTATGATTTACTAAGGATTGCATCATGTATCAAAGCATCAATAATGACATAATCATAAGTCATTCTTTCCATTGGTTACTCTTGTTCTGTATGCTAATGAATGATTGGCTATGAATTTTCTCTGTTCCATAGCTATTGGTTTTAGTAAGCTTTGGTTTTTCTTAGATTGGATTTGCAGTTTTTACATTATTTTTTTCTGTTTCTAAATACTTTGTATTTTATTTTAAGAAAGCTACTTATATATATTGAAATAAAAGAATGTCTAAAACTAGAAGAAAGTAAAATATAATCTGGTTTTCATTTGAGGGAATAAGAAGTACATCAAAAACATGTTTAAGAGCCAAATGTAAAAATTGCATGCAATGTAAATGCTGTCAAATTAGCTCTTCCTTATAATACTAGGTGTGATTCATTTTCAGATGCTTTAGATGTTTACCTTAAAAATTGCCCCACTTTACTTAAAATTTGTGTAGAAAATAGGAATGTTATTGATAAAAATATTCAAAAGCTCGCATCTGTCTAATTTTTATTTTAAAAGAAATGTTGAAGATATGTTTAAACTGTTAAATTCTATTGCAGTTGCCATGGATAATATCTAAAGTAATAAGTTCCATTACTAATGCAGTTTATAATTGGACAGGTCTTCAAAAAATATTAAGAGAAAAAAAAATTTAAATAAAGAAATCTCAGTTTTTTAGTCCAGGTATAAAATAGCCCCAACACCCATGCCCTTTCAGGTATACACAGTGGCGCAGCCAGAATTCGGTTCTAGGGGGGGTTTTGAGTTTCTGATAAAGGTTTTTGCCGGTTATTTGAATCGCCAGTTAATGGAATCAGTACTAATTAGAATATTCACTGGATAATATATAAACTCGAGGAGCATCTGTGGGGCAGGAAATCATCATTCTTTTAGCATAATACATCTTAGAAAAGTGATTTAGTTCAAATAACCAATTTTTATTTAACAATTCCATGTAATATGCACTTTTAGAGTTTTAAGTAGAATTTTCACCATTTAATTGAATCACTTTATTTAAGAAAATCTGATTTAATAAAGCGGCGGATTCCGAAATACGCCAAAATATTTAAATATTAAGTTTGGTTTTGTTTCATATAAGTGGCAATTATAGCGTTCTTTCTTAGCTCTGGGAGGGATTTTAACCCCCCCCCTCTAGCTGCGCCACTGGGTATACATGCTTGAACCACAATACAGTCAAAGAGAACTATGTGAACAAGAAAAAAAGAATACATTAAATTTTACAAAACAAAAATATCCATGTAACTCAATGCTTGCACAGATAATAAAATTTAATGCTAAATCTTCACCTTTTGAAGAACAAAGAAACAGAAGAAATAAAGTTTGTATTTAAAAAAAAATAATATTAATAATAATTTTTCTAAGCCTATGTCTCGATTTGTGTAAGCATTACATTCGTTGATGTATCAAGTCAATACACATGTATTTTTTAGCATTAATAAAATGCATATTGATATTTTTTAAGTAAATATATGTAGTAAGAGATTAATAATCATTTGTTGATGTTAATACTGTAAATAATTTCTAAATTATGACAAGAAAATGTTTTCTATTTCAGCTTATTTCTGTTAATTTAGTAAAATATGTTTGTTTGCCCTTTACTATGTTCTTCATTATCAACCTGCATATAATTATTTCTTAAATTATTATCTAAAAGGTTTATATAAGTATACTAATAAATTAATAGTTTTTTTTTTTTCCACACAATGAGTATTTCCCTATAGAAACCTAAACTTATAAGATAATTTAATTATAAATTTTTATGCTTTAGTTATTTAATTATAAAAAAAATAAATACTAATGTGAATGTTTAGCATTAATTAACTATTAATTACAAAAAATCCTCATGACTTTCTAAAACTCAAGTTATTTTTCTTGCAAATGCTATTTAAATAATGATTTGAAAAAAACCCGGTTTAAACCAAAAAAACCTGGTTTAAACCAAAAAAACCCGGTTTTTTTCAAAAAAACCGGTTTTTATACCAACCCTGCCTCGTATCCACAAACACCAATCGTAATCAGTATTCACCATCAAAATTTCCTTTTCTTTGAAATAAAGGAATGAATAACAAAGAAAAGATATTTTGCCAAATAATTGCGCCAAACTGTTCTATAATCCACTGATCTGTGTTTGATCATAGTCTTATTATTTCACTGGATATGTGTAGTATGGTTAACAGCAACAGTCTTCATCTGCAGGAAATAAAAGGAAATTAATTGAAGATGACTTAGGTTTTAAAAAGAAAAAAATATGGCTTCTTGAAAAAGAAGTATCGGAGTTAAAATATAAGGCCAATGAATTAACTGATAAAGCTGAATCAACGAAAGATATTCAACTATTTATAAAATTGAACAATTGTAGCAAATCTGCAAAAGAAAAAAGGAAGAATTTCCTCCCTGACCAAAGAAATAGATGCTAAAAAACAGTTGCTAGCCAACTAATGTTATATATTTTGTTATATAATTGTATAATTATGTTTTAAGTAAAATTTCAATCTATTTCGATTAAAATTTAATGTAAGTAATTATATGTACTGTTCTTTTTTAACTTTAGAAAGTCCTTATTTTTCTTTTAACGAAGCCCTTACAGAGTCCTTATTTTTCATTTAGCAAACTCTGTATGAACCCTGTTTAATATTGTATTCTAATCTCTAATCCCCCATTAATTTTGAAACATAGGACTAAAAGTACAAGAATTTTGTTAATTGAATGTCATTTCTCTTTACATTTTGATTACCTCTCTCTCTCTCTCTTTTTTTTCTTTTTAAACTAATAAACCAAAAAATATACTCATTCAATTCAATTAAATTTAAGAAAAAAATGTGTCACATAAAATTTTATATTTTAACAAAAATGAATGTAAGGATGTTTTTCAAAAATCCACCTTTTTATAAGCATTAGAAATGTAGCAATTATTTGGTCAGTCTTTGAATCTGGTTCTTTTGCAGAATAATTGGTTGGCGAAATTCTGAAGTCAATCGACCAGCTACTTTAGATGAATATCCATGGTCAAACACTGAATGTTTGTCAATGTACTTTGCATATTTAAATAAATATAGTATTTAGCATAATACTTCAAGTAATCAAATAAATGTAATTATTTTTTTATTTACCATATTTTCGGGTGTATAGCCCGCATCCCTAAATTGAGTAGTGCAGTAAAAAAAACTCGTGTATAACCTGCGGAGATGCATTGGTGTATAGTCTGCGGGTTATACACCATTTACGAACGTATATTTCAATCAGGGTTCGAAGTTAGAAGCCATTAGTCATAATTTTTAACACAAATTTACCAAATTTTTTCGTGATGCATAATACCCAGTAGTTCGGCTAAAAAATTAAGATTATCAGTACCGTAATTTGTGGAAGAAACACCACAACGTTTATGTGTTTTAAGGTAAAATTTTAAGTGATGCGGCGTTTACGAGCATTTTTTTTTTGTTGTTGTTGTTCAAACAAGCGTGATATTTTTTCTGAATTTTTCCGAAAACTACAAAAAAAATCTGTGATAAATTCAAAATTTCGGACATAAAATGTATACGTATCTTAGGTCATTGGCTCCCAAAAAGAACGAATCCTCGGAATCGGTTCAAAATGCACCAACTCTGAAAAGGAAGGATTCCTCGTACTCTATCTGAAATGAAATGAATCCGAAAAAGTTTAATACCTTGAACTCATTTCGAAATGAAACAACTCTGTAAAGGAATGATTCCTCGGAATCGTTTCGAAAAAGACTGACTGCTCTGAATCGTTCCAAAATGACATGAATCACGCACTTTTTTTGTTCTTTGCAACAGGGTAGAGTACTAACTCTGAAAAGATACGATTCCAACGGACTCTATCTGAAATGAAACGACTTCGAAAAAGTTCGATTCCTTGAACTCGTTCCCAAATGAAAATACTCTGTAAAGGAACAATTCCTCGGAATCATTTCAAAAAAGACCAACTGCTCTGAATCGTTCTGAAATGACATAAATCACGCACTTTTTTTTTTGTTGTTCTTTGAAACAGGGTAGGGTACCAACTTCGAAAAGAAATGATTCCTTGGACTCTATCTGAAATGTAACGACTCCGGAAAAGTTCAATTCCTTGAACTCGTTCTGAAATGAAACGACTCTGTAAAGGAACGATTCCTTGGAATCGATTCGGAAAGATTCAACTGCTCTGAATCGTTTAGAAATGACATAAATCACGCACTTTTTTTTTGTTCTTTGCGACTGGGTAAGGTGGATTAATTTTTTTGAAAAATAAACTAAATCTTAAATGATCTTAAATTCAGAATCGTCGAGGTTGGAAGATTTCCGGATTTTGGATTTTATACTCTACAAACACAATAGGGTGCTGCAGCACCGATTCACTAGCAAATTATTTTCTGATATTTGATTTATAGATTTTTTTTTTTTTAAATTGTCACATATAAGTCTACCCCCCACTTTGAAGTTCTTTTTTTTGTTTAAAATTTCACGACTTATACGAGAGTATATACGGTAGCTATTATAGATCAGTCGGTGCAATACTTCGCGATAGTTGAGACGGTTCTTCCAAACCCAGAAATAACTGTATGTAAGCTATAAAAAAAGGCCTTTACAAATATGGGATAACTCTCTAAATTTCGCGGAATAGCGAAAAAAATTTACAAATTTTGATGTTTTTTTCAAATTTTTTGAGGTTTAAAAGTTGTAGAAAAAATATCACGATTTCCAATTAAAAAAATTTTTTTTGTATAACCCGCACCGTGTATAAGTCACAGCGGCTTTTTGAAAGGTTTTTTTCTTGTATATAATTTATTTAATACTTTTTTATACATTTGTGCAGTCATTTTCATGTTTAAATGTATAAAATTTGCAGGTATTCTCATTTATGTACTAAGAAGTCAAGAACAGACTTAGATAAATTGTAAAACTGTCTGCAAACTCAAATAACTTCTTAAACATTTTCTGAAAAGAAACGCTGCCTCCCTCCTGAGTCCTACATTGCCACCAACAGCAAAAATGAAAAGTTATATGGGAGTAGAGTACCACTAAGCTTTATTTTTAATAGATCAAATTTAGCATTTATTTTTTAATACAAAATTTATTTTTAATCTGGTAAATTAATCTACAAAGCCTAAAATAATCTGCAGCAACTGCTCAGGTGCTTCACTGTTTCTGCTACCTACCTTGGCAAGAGAAAAAAAAAACAAAAACATGGTACCTACAGTTGCAGCACAAGCACTGTACTTACAATATTTTTAAGTGCATTAAAATTACAGAACATGAAATTAAAAGAGAACGCTGTTGTAAAAAAGGGTACATTTTTTTCAAAAGGGAATTCTATTTATAAAAAAGGCAGTTTTTTTTTCAAAAAGAGCACACTTGTAGCTTGTTCACCAAAAATATTTTGAACTGGTTTGTTTAGAGTCTCCTAGAATTATTGAATCGTTATTGGACGCATATAAAGTTTTAAAAAATTGCTGCCGAGTGCATCCAAAGTTTTTAAAAGAGCCGCCGGCTGCATAGAAGAAAGAAAAAAGACCACCGAGTGTTGTGCCCTGCTAAAAGTCTCAGAGTCAACACTAACCACATTTAGTGTTTTAAATCTGAAATGATTTTTGTACATGGAAATTGACCAGGAGGTGATTATATAAAACCCCATGTTATCAATACAAGAAAAAGTTAAAACAGTTTTTGTTAGAGTGAAAATAGCAGAATCTAATGATCCAGGGAAGGGAATTGATATCTAAGTCAAAAATTAATCACCGTTTCCAGAGTATTTTAGGTAGATTGCTTAAGAGATACTGTATATTGTGGTTTATCATGGTGTGATTTATTAAAAATTCCTTTATAACTTTTCGTTTCATTATGATCCCAAGAACCAAAAATCACACCCACCTAAAAACTTCATGTGTATATATATATATATATATATATATGTGAGCATGGTTTTGTACTTATGGCTATTTTAACTGATAGCAAAGCATATGCTACTTTTTAAAAACAATTTTTTCGTAAATATATCCAACATTCATGTATTGCAACTGACTTTTCAAAACAGTTTCCTTCAAGTATTTTTCTAATTCATCAAATTATGTCTTATAATTATATAAATTTGAAAATAATAGTATGATGTGTCTGCATGCCATAGAATAAATATCCATCTGCTAAATTTGGATATATACTGCAGGCTGCTGTCCCCCTGTTCTGTACTTTATTATAGTGAAATGCAAATTATAATTGTTTCCTAATTTATTATATGTGCTAATTAATCTATGATTAATTTTAGGAAGCTCTTAAAGAGAAAGAACAGCATATTGAACAATTGCTAAAAGAGAGAGATTTCGATCGAGCCGAATTTGCACGCCTCACAAGCCAACTTGAAGAGGTATCCCTAAAATTATTTTAAACTATGATTAATTTATAATTAATGTTTTTATCTAATAAAATCTCTTTTTAAATTCTAGAGCTATTCAGTTTTCCTATTTTTTTTTTTATCAGTCGTTAATATTTCTTATTAATTTAGTTTTAAAAAGAATGTATATGGGTGATTAAAAAAATTACGGTAATATGAGATTTTATTTCATAAAGAGATAACTGATGCACGGCATTAGCCATATGTATCTGTCACTGTACATCATATTTACCATACCATTGCATTGCAGACAATTTTTTTTTAAATTTATTTATACAGTGTAACCTTGTTATCCAGACACTTTCGGGACCTGAAAAAAGTGTTGTCATAAGCGGAGTGTTGCTGTAACTGGAGTTGGAGAACAAATGTGTTTATAAAAAGCTGTATTTTTAAATTGCTGAAAAATACGAATCTCGTGTAAGTATCGTGAAAAAACATCATCAAATGATCTCAAAAAGAACGCAAATATCATCAGAGAATCGCAAAAAAAATGTACTTATCGTCACTAAATTGCAAAAAAATGCATTTATCGTCAAGAAATTGCAAATTTTGTCATTAAATCAACGAAAACAAACATGAATTTTGTCAAAAAATGTTAAAACAAATGCAAAAAATGCGAATTGTATAAAAAAAAAAAAAAAAAAAAAAAAAAACGTGGGAAAAAAGTGAATATTGTAAAAAAAAAACCACGATGACAAATGCGAAAACCATTTAAAAAAAAAAGTGATACCAAACACGAATACTGGCAAAATTTGTGATAAAAAATGCGAATATCATCAAAAAATCGTGATATCAAATGCAATTTTCGTCAAAAAAACATATAAACGAACTCAAAAAATGCAAATTTTATCAAAGAAATGCATGATAAAAGCGAATATCGTCAAAAAATCATGATAACGAATGCAAATATCGTCAAAAAACATAAAAACAAACTCAAAATGCACGAATCTTATATATATATATATATATATATATATATATAAAACTTGAGTCTTATATTTAAAAAAAACCACACCAAAAAAGCAAATACCGTCCAAAAATCGCAATAATGAATGCAGATACTCTGAAAAAATCGTGATAACGAATGTGAATACCGTCAAAAAGTCGTGATAATAAATGCAATTTTCGTTTAAAAGTTTCAAAAACGAACGCAAATTTTGTAAAAAAAATCGCAAAAAAGGAAAAAATGCACATTATGTCAAAGGATTGTGGAGAAAACGTAATAATATTAATCTCAGGAGAGACAACCCTCCCTATTTTTTTTTTTAGAAAATCTGTTGTGAGTTTGTTTTTATATTTTTTTATTAAAAATCTTTCATTCGTGATTTTTGCGAGTTTTTACTGCAAAAGACTATTGAAATTCAAAAATTTTTTCTGTTGATCAATAGAGAAAATTCATATATTTTTTTCTCTTTCCAAGATCAATTAGCAAATTGCCATTTCTTTATGTGACCAATTGGCACATTCAGGGACAATTTTATTCTGAAACTTTAAAGCATTCCTTCCAAAAATCATGGAAAATTGGTCCTTAGTCTGGAAATTCAGATATAGAAAATATATTAGAAAAGTACTGCAAATTTTGATTAACAGATGCTGAAAAAATTAATTTTGTCGCAAACGATCTTAGAAATAACACAAATTTCATCAAACAATCGTACATAAAATGCAAATTTTGTCAAAGGATCGCAAATAAAACTCAAATTTTGTCAAAGGATCATGGATAAAATGCAAATTTTGTCAAAGGACTGCAAATAAAATGTAAATTTTGTCAAAGGATCATGAATAAAATGGAAATTTCATTGTAAGAGCATGAATAAAATGCAAATCTTGTTGAAGGATTGCAGAAAAAACGTGAATTTCATTGTATGTTCGCAGAAATATGTTAATTTCATTAAAGAATGACAAACAAACAAAAAACCCCACAAAAAAAACTGTGCATTTTGACAAATAATCGCAAAAAAATATTAAGTTTTGTCAAAAAATGCGATTTTTGACAAAATTTTGTGATGAAATGTGAATTTCATTAAAAGATCATGAAAAGACTTGACATTCATCAAAGGATCTTAGAAAAAAAGCAAATTTTGTCAAAGACTGGCAGAAAAAAGATAGCAGTCTCTGTAGAAAATGGCACAGACACAAATATTTATGTTTATTATTATAAGTATAATTTATAATTTAAAATTATAAACTAAACTAATTTCCAGAATACACTTAGCCTAAAATTGACCTGAACCAAACACAGTTTACTAGACTTGCAACAAAAAATAATTAGCACCAAAAGAGGATCTCCCCCCTCCTTTACTGTAACCTTTAAAAAAAAAGGTGTGGATTTTTTTACTCAATTACATTGAAGACATAAAAGAATTTCATGATTAGTTTTTGCAATAGATTGACGAAATTCCCAGATTTTCCTCGTATCTAAGTGAAAAATTTCCCAATATTTTCCCGCAACCTACAGAGAAATTTCATAATATTTTTCTGTAACCGATTGACAGCTTTTGCGATATTCTACCGTAACCAGTCGTTGAATTTCGCATAATTTTTTCCACCGATCGATTTACATGTGTATTTATTTCATGGGTGTATTAATATATGTATACTTCTTAAAATAGCACGTAAAATATTAGTAGATCTAAAAGTTTTTTCTTCCTCCCTAACAGCTCAACTCCCCTTGATTTTTAAATATTGGTAGGGAGGCTCCCTCCCTAGAAAAAATTTAATTTCAAATCCTGAGCTATCTTATAAAATCTATACATCATTTTTAAATGCTAAATTATTAAATTTATCACCTCTGTCTCAAAATTTAACATTTTTATGTCTGTTTTCATGAATTATCAAAAAATAAATTCTTAATTTCATGGTTAGCTGAAGGAAAATGTGATTCAAAATTGTAATTAAAATCTTTACAATTTTTTATATAAAACGGCTAATTCAGAAAGAGCATTGCCATAATTCTTGTCTGGTTAGTGCTTCCTATCAGTTAAAAAGTGCAAGGTTAAATCCCTCTTGTGTGTAAACTTGCCGCAATAAAAACTACCCAACCAATTTATTGGGCCTTAAAATTTGACAGTACCTTGGGAACAAAGACCTCTTAATCAGTCCAGAATTCAGTCATAATAAAACTTAGATATATTTTTAAGACTAGCTGTTTAAGCAGAAAATAAGTTATATGTAAAAATTCATTGAGGAGAAGGAGACGAGCAAGTGTTGAATAATGTTTTTATTAAAGTTGGTTAACAGTAATTGTGCATTACTGCTGTAAAATTTAATAATATGAGCAAAGGTGATGAATTTTCAAAAAGGATTTATTTTTTTACCAGCCAGCAAAATGCAACATGCAGTTGCAGACTGTTATGACGAAATTTACTCTACTGCAAAAAGAGTTAATTACTACTATTACTACAATGCATTTTTATATATTTAAAAAATAAACTTAGGGAAATATATACAAGAGGGGAAAGTTTAGCATATGATAGAAGTTAATATCATATTTACATCTTAATAAGCTGGAAAATTTCAAAATATAACTAGTACAAAAAATAAAGTATTTGGCATATCTCTATAGTTTGTAGTTTGCAAAGTTATTTTATAATTCACTCGTCAGTGGCAAGTGAAATGATGTATTCTCCCAGCTCTGCTTATGAGTTAAGAATTTTCAAGTTTTATCTTTCTTTTCAAACATTAAAAAAGCATTGTATATCTGTTTCTTGTGCTTATTATTTGGTAATATTTTATTTTATTTTTTAGATTGATGCAAAATATTCTGATTTAGAAAAAAAACAAAAAGCAATAGAATGCGAGAAAAAAGCTTTAGAGGATCAGTTTAGTACTTTGCAGAGGTATTCATTTTTGCTTTAAGATGAATAAAGTCTGTAACATGTTTTTGGCATTTTTAATAAAGCTATTTTTTCTAAATTAATATTTTTAATAATAAGTTACTGTAATGTTGTTTTATTATCATTATTTAGAAAACTTGAAGACACCCAATTTCAGTTAGAAGAAGAAAAAATAGCAAAATGTGACTTTGAAGTAAATGAATATTTATATGTTTATTTTACTGTTATTTGCGGTTATTTATTATTAATGTTATCAACATTAATAAAACTTATATTAATATAGATACATTTATCCTCCGTTTTCTTCCTTTCTAAGTATTTTTTTCTTAGCTCTGATCCGCTCAACAAGCGAAAAACGTTTTTACACATTTACAAATTCATTTTTTAACAGAAAGTTATAAAATTTTAATGCCTGACTATGAAAGCGATTTCGAATTGAACTTATTTTTCCATTTTATGATAATTAAATTATTTATCGACTTATAAGCTATTTCGGTGACACAATCACCCCTTTTTCTCCTCCTTTTCGATTGGTTTTTCTGCTTTCGTCGGGAAATAGGCTCAAAAGTGTCAACTTTGAAGGCTTGTTATGAAAAATCTATTGTGTTTTTTAAAAAACAAAAGAATGAGTGCAATTAGACAATTTCTGAATAATAATATCCACTACTTTCATTTCCAAACAAAAATAAATTAATGCATGTGTCACAAAGTTGCCATTCTTTATTTAAGAACACCCTTAATAAATAAATATTTTATATACATTCTCTTTTGCTATCTGATGCACATACATCCTTGATTTCACTGTACACTAAAATATTACCAGCCTGAACCCCTGTTAGCCCAAAATTTCGAATAGTCTGAGTGGGAAAAATGTTGAATCAAAACTTTTTTTAAATTTTAAAAAAGAACAAATTTTATTAAAAATTAGTATATAACCCCGGTCAAAAATGACGAAATTTTGATCTGCGTTTAATTTTCATAAGACTTCCATACAAACAAACAGGATGAAGATTTTATTATTGAACAGTTTGTATTGTTGAAATTCACATTCTAGAAACAGGCAATAGATTTCTACAAATACAAATAATGAGTTTTTTTTTTTTTGCTAGATATTTAATTTTTGAAATAAAATTTATATTTCTTATCAAATGTCTTTAAAGTATACAATCATGTATTACATAGACTAATTACATCAAAGCAGATAAAATGTTTGATTTTTGGCTTAGTAATTTTTTAATATAATAACTTTGAAAAGAAAGCAAAATTATAATCTACTTATAATAAAATCTGAGTGGAAAAAAGTGTAGGGAACGAATCTGGTACAAACCATTCTGGTCTGCGAATCGACTGTAGCTAAATGCCATGTTAGGCTTAATGGAAAACAAATTCTGGCATATGACAGCTAAATGATAATTTTGTCTACTTAAAATAATGTTTGTACAGTATATTTCATATGAAATATCATATCTAATTATAATGCATTAAATTCTAAATTTAAAATGAGCTATTATAAAAAACAAACACAACAGTATTGCCATTTAAAAACACAAATTCCAAATTTAGGAACAAATGAATGACTCTTTGTGATTTTTATAGAAAAAAAAAAAAGGCTGACATCCGACTCTGCTTTTAAAATATTTATAAAAACCTTTAAATATGTTTTCAAATACATTTTTCACTTTCATTTACATTTATAAGCAGTAAGTTTGCAATATGCACCAACCTCGCTTGGTACAGTAAAATTTCTCTTTATTTCAGGGACTTCTACTTTTGTTTTGGCACCATCTATTGGCATCAATATAAATGAAGGAATTTAGGTTTAAAATAAAAAAGAAAAAAAATGCGGGATGTAATAATATAATTTCAGATTTTTTTTTTAAACATTTCCGTTATATAATTTACCAATATCATTCAATGGGTATAAATAAAATGAATATTTTTATTATAATTTCTTTGATAGAATTTAAATTTAGTTTTACTAATTTTTTAAGAGATTGATCTTTATCAGCTTATTTTTTTTTTCAATTTTATAATATATTATAAATAAAACAAGTTTATTTTCATGGTATAATGACAATATAAGATGTTATCATGACCGCATTACTAAGACTACAAATTGTTTTTTTTTTTTTTTTTTTTTTGTATTCTCCTATTAAATTGCAATTTTGTTTACTTTTCAAACTTATATTCAAAAGCTAAATTGAATTAGCTCGCCATGTTAAAAATCAAAATTTTATCTGCTTTGATGTAATTAACATATGTAGTATGTGGTGTTGTACATTGCTTACATTTTAATGACATTTGATAAGTATTATAAATTTCATTTACAATGCAAATAAATTTTAAGTGGATATAAGCTAAGCTCTTAAAAGTTGGAATAATTAAATTAAAATTTTAGAAAACAAATGATAATAATAATTTTGGTTTTCATTAATGAAGAATGATTTTTTAAATTTACATAGTTGAAGTTCTTAAAAATTGATTTTTATTTAAAACAATGACTCTTGCTTCTGCAAATTTTCTATAAGAAACTATAATTTTATCAAAAAGTTCTTTCAGTTAGATTAACTGCTGATAGATGTTCCAAATCCATATTTGAAAAGAAAACATAAAGCTTCATTAATAGATGACTAAAACGATCAAACTAGGAATTTATCTTATATCCATCCGATGACTTTCATTATTAAGATTCATCACTTATTTATAAAATTAGTACATTTTACAATGAAATTAAACTTCAATATTCAATAATGTTTTCTAAAATTTTCAGAAATTGTTTTTCACTTTTCTATTACTATTATTGTTGTAATCATTTGTATTTGTAGAAATGTATGTTATTTTTAAAATGTGTTTTTTTGCTATATAAACCTTTCAATCTCATCAAATCTTCATTCTGTTTGTATGAAATCTTATGAAAATGAAATGCAGATTGAAACTCCATCATTTTGGATGGGGGTTATTTGCTAGTTTAATAATAGAATGTGGAAAAATAATTTTCAGTCTTATTAATGCAGTCATAATAATATCTCATATATACATTACATCTTGAGAAAAAAAATATTTTCTTTATAGTAGAAAACAAAATTTTAAAAATTTAATGTATAAATGTTGACTAATAATAATAATAAAGTTAAATTTAAAATATATTAAATAAAAAATCATAATAAAAATATTCCATTTATTATACTTATTGAATGGTATTGTAAAATTATGTAACAGAAATGTTTAAAAAGGATCTCTAGTCACATTATTACATCCTGCAATTTTTATCATTTATTTTTTTTTAATTTAATTTCAATAGAAAAAATTCTTCATTTATATTGATGCTGACTGATAGTTGGCAGTACTACAAAAGTTGAAATCGGCCCACAGAGTATAATTGATGAAAAAAAACCATTGACTTGGGAGAATCTTTTTTTTTTTTAACATGTAAACAAAATGCATATAAATGTTAATGAAAGTAAAAAAAAAAACTAGTAAATCTGCAGATCAAAAGCCTCAACGTCAGCTTTTCACATCTTTTTTTTAAAACACACTTAGCGTAATATTCAACTTCCTGGAAACTATAATTTAAAATTTTCAAATTACGTAATTATTTATAAGAATAAAATAAGAATAAGAAATTTGAAGCTATCAAAAGCCGTTAAATTAAAGATTTAGTTATGTTAGGATATTCTGAAAAATTTATGATCTATTATTTTTGTTTTTTTTTATTATACCACAGTAGATTTCTTTAAGGGGGATCCGCCCACCTGAACCCCGCGTAGTCTCATTAAATTTAAATTTCTAACTTTTTATCAATCTGCTAATGGTTATCGTATATCTTGTATTTCTTTCTACATTTTGATTTATAAAGATAAATAACAGTTTTAATAAGCATTTTTCATTATCCTCATACTTCTAGATACCTGCCCACCAAAAACACCTAAATCTGATGTATCAGGAACTTTTGAAAGTGTAAACTCAGTAATCTAGGGTTTTACAATCTTGTTTATGAAAAAAAGAAGATTTGATTGCATTTTGTGGCAGTTATCGGGGACTGACAGATAGACAGAAGAACAGACTGAGAGATGGAAAACAATAAATTTTGTGTCGCCAAAATAAGCCTTCACTGAAGTCTCAGCAATGACGTCATTATTCATGACTTATTGCTGTCCATGTTTCTTGTATTTTTAATGACAACTATAAAATACCTGTTTTATTTCAATTATGATGTCAAATTTTACCAATTGAAATATTTGTTAAAAATATAATTATTTTTTATATCTTTTACTTCTAATTATGCCCCCATTTTTCTCAGAAAAATTCTTATTAACAAAACAAATTTCCGTGTTTAATATTTAACAAAGTACTATTTTTATTTTTATTTTAATTCTGATGTCATATTTATTTTTTCTTAGATTAATTTTTCGAATGGAAATTGCTCAATTGAAACTTATTGCCGTTGAAAAATTATTCCAGATTTTTTTTTTTTTTTTTTTTTTTTGGCAACGATAAAGGAAGTTGGTTAAATTTTATCTAAAAAATTGCTCTTGATTCTGCATGAAAAAGAAGGAAATTTTGAATTATTAAGGAAAATATTTGAATAAAATTAATAAAACATAGCCTATATTCTTTTCTGGGCTATGTTATATTTATCCGCAACGATACAAAGACATTAATTAATTCATCAGTTTTGACATTGACTTCATTTAAATTTTCGTACACGCTTTCAAATTGATAGCATTAAAATATAATAAGGATAAGGTGAATGGTTGCTTAGCAGCCATTAAGAGAAAATAAAGAAAATGAAATAAATACATTTTAAATAAGTAAATCTCTAAAACAAATTAGTTTATATTATTGGAACACATTTATAAAAAATCTCCAAAATTTACAGTAATAACTTTAAAAATCTGACAAATGCATAGACAAAATTTCAAAACAATACGAATAATTTAACTGCTAAATTTCAATGTCCATTTATCATTGAATTCCATTAATGAAATGTGTCATTTTCTCTCAAGAAAAAAAAAAAAAAATTAAAATCATTGGATTTGCCATAGAAAAACATTATTGCACAAAATAAAATATTCTAAATTTTCCAAACAAATTAATCAAATCTAACAAAAATCTATATAGCTTAATCCAGCAGACAGACAGACAGACAGAAACCAAAAAATTTCGTGTCTCCAAAGTAAGCCTTCACTGACGTTTCAGCAATAATTTAATATGTATTTATAAGCTTTTACAAATATTTTAAAAGCATAATTGGATATTATTATTATTTTAATGAATCACTCAGAGCCATTCATTTTATTTTAGATTTTGATTTGTTCTTTTGTAAGGCAACGGTGAAACGTTCCTTTGTTTATGATAGCTTATTTTTTAAATGGAACTTAATATATTGTAATTGTATATGTTATGCATGTTTTATAGGAAAATATGCTCAACAAACATTATTTCAAACCGAAGAAATTCTCATTTAACTGTCATATGTTAACGTATATGTTTTCCATTAAGCCTAACATAGCGTTTAGATATGGTCGATTCACAGACCAAAATAGTTCATACTCGATTCGTTCCCTACACTTTTCTCACTCAGATTTTTTTATAAGTAGATAGTATTAACAATTTCAGTAAAGTAATATAAAACATATATAATTCTATAAAATGTACATTGCATATGAAATACAGTATCATGAATTTACATACAGCTTATGAATTTACAGAAAACTTTATTCAATCATTATTTGATTGCATGAAAAAGCTAAATATTTGCGTTACATATTACTTAATAGTTATTTTAGTTAATTATTACATATTATGTAATAATTAAATAATAATTATTAAATAAACTGAGAAAAAGCAGCACAAGCAATCACCTTATCGAGTTCATGGTTGAAATACCAGAATTAATTAAATCTCAGTTTGCCAAGCCATAATTTCATGGAAAACACCTGAAAACCAGATTTTAGTAGTTGACTCATAGGTTTACTATTATGTTTTCCTGCCCCGAAAAGTATGAAAACATGGAGAACTGGGACACAATGGTAAATATAATAGTCAATCACTTAAATCGGTTTTTCAGATGTTTTCCATCTAGATATGGCTTGACAGACTGTTTACAATTTAATAGGCAAATCAAATTTTAACTGATTCTGGAATTTAATCTGTGAATTCGATGAGGTGATCGTCTGTTCTACTGCCTCCCTGTCTAATAATAATTTTTTAAATATATTATTATAATAATTCAGATAATCAGGAAAATTTATGAATCTGAGCAAGCTTTAGTTCCATTTAGATTGGATTGGTAAGGTTTTAGTGTATTTAAAACAGAACTGTAATTGGAAGACTGTCTGATTACTAGGGATAACTGATTTATTTATTTTTTATTTTAGTGGAACTGAAATATTTTTTGGGGGTTGCTGAAAATTTAGTTACTATTATAAACAATAATGCCACATATATTTGCATATATGATTGGGAGTTCAGGGGAAGAATAAAAGCATCAAAGTAGGGTAAAAAGTTGGACCTATGGGTTATACATTTTACTAAATTAGGGTTGCTGATTTAAACATTTTTTAGTAAATTATTTGTATATTTCTTACGTATCATCTTTGTTAATATTATTTATTAAATTTCTTTTCAGGCACAGTTCCAGCAAAAAAATGAACTTTTGAAACATATTGAGGAATTTGCTTCTAAAGTATGTGTAAAATTATACTGTTATTAGTATTTTTTGCTAATACTTTTTATGTATGATTTTTTTTATCTTTAAATTATATGATTTTGCAGAGTTCTTAATATAAAATAATGTTCTTTTCTGAAAATTTGACAAATAATATTGTACCCAACACCAGGTAATCAGAATTAAAAAATAGTAAAAATTGTATCATATTCCCCTGCATTACCGGGGATGCTGCAAAAAATCAAGGTACACCAGCATGATGGAAAAACTTGTATTGACTGACATGCCAGAAAATATGAGGTTTTGCTAATGGAGGATGAGAGGCTAATTTATTGTGAATTTTTCTAACAACATTTTTCAGTTTAAGGGGAAAAAAATCAATACTTATTTTTCTTTTTGTCTGTCTCTCTCTCTATATATATATTATTTAATATTTAAGTGATTACTAGGTTTTATCTATCTTATTATTATTATGCAAAATTTTCATGTATTACATTTAAAAATCCTTACTCCTTACATACTTAAAATTCTGGTCTCCCTCAAATTTCGGAGCATGCCGGGCAATGCGGGGGAATACAGTATGATAAAAGAGCAAGTTTATTAAATAAATTTTCACTGTGCATGCGTCAATGATATCGAAATTTCATGTGCATATTGTGTTTGTTAAATGTATAGAGCAACTTTTTTGAAAGTCTCAAAGTCATAGCTTGAAAATTCTGAAAGAGTTCGTCTATAGAATAAGTTAAAAATCCACTGTTCTCAAAATGAAGCAAGCAAAAAAAAAAAAAAGGGTTTTTATCCAAATATAGTAGTATGTGTCATATTGTTATTCTATATTGACACTAATCAATGGATATATGGATACAACCCTTTATCTTTTTGCTTCATTTTGGGAATAATGGATTTTCAGCTTATTCTATCAACAAGTTTTTTCAGAATTTTCAATCTATGATTTTGAGATTTTCACAGAATATGCAAATGAAATTTTAATATTGTTGGTGCATGTGCAGTGAAAAATTATGTAGTAAACTTACTCATTTTTCATACAATTTTTATTATTTTTTAATTCTGATTACAGGGTATTGTTTGCAAAACCATTTTTCATAATTTCAGGAAAGAAGATTATTTTATATTAAGAACTATGCAAGTTATAAGCAAAAAACTTGGAAAAACTTGGGACTGTTTTTATAAAAACCTTAATTTTTCTACGAGTATACATACATGCTATCAGCATAAAAATGAACACAGTTTAATACAATAAATCACTTAATCATAATCTACAGTTTGAGCGCTTTTGCTACATTAGTTTTGACAAGGTTATCAAAAAAAAAAAAAAAAAAAAAAAAAAAAAAAAAAAAAAAAATTCATTCTGTTTAGGTGCGTTTGTAATTATGTAAATACGTAGCACCTATTGTTGTCGCTCAGTCTGTCTGTCCGTCTCTCTGCATATAACAACACAAAAACTACCCAACCAAATCGTTTGAAATTTAAAATACATAATTATTACATAATTTTGTCAAGTCATTTCAAATTTTATGAAAATCAGATGGATAGATCAATTACAGGGACAATCAAAAGGATTCCGTTACATTACGGTCAATGGGGAAAAAAGTTTCAAATACATTTTAATCGTTTGAAATTTAAAACGTATAATTATTACATAATCTTGTCGAGAAATTTAGCAAAATTCATAGTATCACAACTCTTTAAACTTTGGTCCTAAAATAAAGATTTATTCAGTATTCTTTTTAGCTGCAGCATTTTTCTAAATTTAAACTAATAGAAAATGTGGTCATCCAAAAAATTTCACATTTTAATGTATGCAAAACTTTTTGTAAAGTAAATACCATTTATCTAAAAACTGTACTTGACTTGTATACTTATGTCATTAGACATGTTTTTATTATTAGAGGTTAAAGAGATAATTGACATAACCTTTTATTTGAATCCTGGTACTTTCGTTCATTATTTTGGACAAATATGTTACAAAAAATGCAACAAATTTTTAAATAAAATACTGACATTTTAAAGGGCTAATGTGAAAAAAAAATGGAAAATACTGGTTAAATCTTATTGTATTTTCTAAAATATTGAATGAAATGCAGACAAGTGAATAGGTATGGGGGAATTAGTAGAAAAGTATTCTGTCAGAATGATAAAATTTATGCAACTGTAAAAATCATTCATTGTTACAGTGCATTTTTGTTGTAACATTTTTGTTGTATAAAATTAAGAAAGATATTCAGTAGAGAAATGCTTAGTGTAGGATAGAACTTAATGCCATGTTTACATTATAGGGATTGGAAGACTTACAAACTATAATTAAAAAATTTAAATTTAAAGTTTTTAATAAAAAAATAAAATATAAAGTTTTTAATATTTTCTGTAATTGTATGTAAATCTTTCTATAATACTTTATAAAACACTACCTAAAATTAACTCACCCTGTCAGATATTGCATCCATGAATTGCAAGTAAAATGGATGTAAGTAATCATTCCTGCAGATTAGACATCATTCATTTTTTATGCTAGATGCAGATACAGTGGATCTCTCTCTATCTGAGCTCTCTCTAATGTGAATATCCCAGTGTTATGAACACATTCAAATGGTCTCGGTGAAACACCATAGACTTAACAAAAGATGAACTCTCTGTATTCTTAACATCTTCTAATCTAAACACCCCACTGTTATGAATGCTACTTTTGTTCCCTGTTTCTACTCCACCTCTCTGTAAACAGAACATCTGTTTGCAATCGCAATTCAAATTTTCTCATCATGTTACAAAAGAATAAAAATATTCAATGAACTCAATCAAAAAACAAGTTGGAAATTGCACGTGAACGTAGCAAATGAGGTGCGTTCGTATGATAATGAAGTTTTAAAAATATTCAGATCTTGCTGATATAGTAGAGCGTACTTCGAATACAGTATAGTAGTCGAAATCTCTGTGTTTCTGTAAATATGCAGAAAGTAATTTTTATTACACCTCAGAAACGTATATCTATTCATAAAATGTGAAATAGTTGAATATAATTAAAACACACCCTAAACAATGTTTTCCCGTATAGCATTATGTAGTGGAATACTTTTGTGTGGCCCTGTAATTTAATAATAAAAATTATTTGCATCACAGATTGTACAGAATGCATAATTTAGTATATATTTCATAGATTCATGCCAATTATATTATGTTCGCATGAGTGTAACATCATAAAAATGCATTTGAATCTTTTTTCCCATTGGCCGTAATGTAATGGAATACCTTTGATTGTCCCTGTAAATGATCTATGCATCCGACTTTCATAACATTTGAAATGACTCGATAAAATTACGTAATAATTATATGTTTTAAATTTCAAACGATAAAAATGCATTTAAAAATTTTTCCCCATTGACCGTAATGTAACGGAATCCTTTTGATTGTCCCTGTAATTGATCTGTGCATCTGATTTTCATAGCATTTGAAATGACTCGACAAAATTACGCAATAATTATATGTTTTAAATTTCAAACGATTAAAATGCATTTGAAACTTTTTTCCCCATTGACTGTAATGTAACGGAATCCTTTTGATTGTCCCTGTAATTGATCTATCCATCCGATTTTCATAAAATTTGAAATGACTCGACAAAATTATGTTATAATTATGTATTTTAAATTTCAAACGATTCGGTTGGGTAGTTTTTGCGTTGTTATATGCGGACAGACAGACAGACGGACGGACTGAGCGACAACAATAGGTGTTACGTATTTTCATAATTACGAACGCACCTAATAAACAGACAAAATCACTGCTAGCTTTTATGCTTGAATTGCAATTTGTTTGAATAGTTCAGATAAAATTTTCAGTTAAATGTTGGAGTATCATCTATTGTTACATTGTTGTGTGCTGTTAGAGAAGTTTTTTATGACTTTTTTAAAAACTAATGTAAAAATTCAGTTTTTTATTAGTTTGAGACAATTATGATAAATTAAAATAATCCACTTCCAACTTGCTTATTTCAAATAATAGTTTTATGTAAATTATTGTTAATCACAGCTTAGGCTTGATATTTTAAAGATTAATTTTGGGATTTTAGACTTCAGATTTTTTTCGAGATTTTTTAGATTTTAATCTCTCTAATTGATCAACATCTGGAAAATGGCAATTAAGGAAACTATTTTTGCATATAATTTTGTTGCTATTTAATTTTAACAGATTTAATTTTTGCCTGTGGTAGGAAAATCATAAAGTGTTGTAGCAATCATGTTAGTTTATATCTAAATCTAAAGACTGATATTTAATAAAAACTCTGTAGCATTGACCTTATTTGGTCAACTATACTGACAGTCACCCTGCTTAGTAGTAGTAATGTATTTCTTAAACTTTCTCTATAATGAACACCCCCATTATCTGAATATTTATAGTCAGTCCCATGAGTGTTCAAATAAAGTCCACTGTATATCACAGTTCTAAAGCAATTATCATGATATAACTCTTGTTAAATATCGATAATTAAAGAATGTTGTTAGCTATACTTTGTCCTTTTTTTTTTTTTTCTTATAGGATGAAAAATTTAAAAATATAAAGGAAATACTTTGTGGACAAGCAATAGTAAGTCAAGTTGGCGGAGATGCAGATACAACTTCTAGTGACTCAAGTGAATTTCAGAAAAAAATATTAGAGCTCGAAACTACAATAAAAAAGTTGAACTCTGAAAAACAGGTTATTTATTTTTTATTAATTTGAACTATACTAATGACTATTTAAGAAATGAAAAAGTTTTACTTATACAAGTGAATACAGCTATTGACCTTTAAAAAATAACAAGCATTTTTCTTTAAAATGCTGTTTACTGCTTTGTATGTAGTAATAAATATGTTTTTTCTAAATGTGAAAGGAAACATTACAAAAACTAAAATGGTTTATTCTTAAGATATATAAAAATGGAATATGTATGGAGAGTGCAATATTTAGAAACACAATTGAAAGCAGCAAATTTGGTATCTTGCTTATCCATTTTTGTCTTTGAATTACAAAGTTAGGCAGCTTTTGATCACTAAAAATGATTAATGGGAAAGTGGCACAAATACATTTGTGAATTGAAAGAAATAAAATACATTTTGTGCCAATGTCTTTTTTTTGTTTTATTATTATTATTATTATTTTTTTTTAATTTTAGGTAGATTTCGTAAGAAAAACTACCCATTGCAGTTGTTACCATAGTACGACTTTTGAAACATTTCTTTATAATTTTTTATTATATGACCCTAACAACACAAAGCCATCTCCATTTAAAAGGTTATATATATATATATGTGTATATAATTGTATGTATGAATATGTATTAAATTTTGTCAGCCCAATAAAAGTTGCAATTATGCATGGATTGTCTTGAGACTCGCCAAATACATTAAGATGGTTAATATCTTGGCAAGGATTGCAAATGGGCAAAATCAGCCCAAGGGGGTGGAAATTGGCAAAGTCAAAAATTGAATACTGCCACATGGCTCTGACAAAACCAGCTCTTACAGAACAATGACAGAGGGAAAAAAAAAAAACATTTTTCGTTATAGCAATTGCCAACAATTACGAAAAAAACTTCAATAAAATTCTTGCTACAACAATTACTTTGCTATTGTTAGATTTGCACATAAAAAATTGATTATTACATAACTTTACTATAGCAAGATTTCTAGATGAAAAAATAAAATAAAATAGTTTAATTTTTTTTTTTTTTTTTAAAGCAAATATTATATTACTAGAAGATAGCCCGTCAAAATGAAATGTTTCCATTTTTAAAAGGATGATCAAACATTGCAACAACTTTGGTCAATCATAGCCACTTCAGGCTTAACCAATTTTGAAAAATACAAAGATTGAACATGAGAGAAAAATCTAAAAAAAAAAAAAAAAAAAAAAAAAAAATTTATAGAAATCTGCATTTAAAACTATAACAAAACTATCTGGTGGATGGGGAGGCATTGTAATGAACAAATGGTAAATGCATAAATTTTAAAAGAATAAAGTAAGGTAAAATATCAATTATAAAAGAATACATTATGAAACTACAGCCAAAAAAATTTTTAAATACTGAGAGAAAACAATAAAAATATCCAAAATCAAAATGTATAAAAATTCTTCCCATTTTGGGCATTTCCAAACGAATATGAGAGGGTAGCCAAATTATTAATTGAATGGGTAAAATAATGGCATAGAATATGCAGCTAATGAATTTCACTCACAAAATTACAGTAATTATTTCACAAAAAACATGCAAATTAACATGCATTAATAATGCAAAATATGCACTAATAATGCTGTTTTAAAACATTTGTGAATTAACTATTTTATACCATTAGCTAATACTTAAAAGAAAATACTTTATAATATCAAAAACAAATGTCAACAATAAAGAGTAAACAATCGTGATTCGTTATGTGACAATGAAGTCATTCACGGCTGTAAAAAATAAATAAATAAATAAAGCAACACGAATATAAAAATTCTAACAATATTGTATTTAAAACGCACCTTTGCTTTTCTTAAATAAAAAGTTTTAATTAAACATTGTTAAAAATTTGACTATTTTTCTGCATCGTCATTACACAGCTTTTATAGAAAATGATTACTTTACCATATTACACTGTTAAAAATGTCACCCATTTGTTGCAGCGCCACTCCACAGCTTTTATAGAATATCTCTTTTATGACCAATGAGAATGCTCCATATCACAGTAAAGTAACCGCTTTATATAAAAACAGTGGAGTGATGCTGCAGCAAATGGGTCAAATTTTTAACAGTTGCTGCAGCATCACTCCAATGCTTTTATAGAAAACGGTTACTTTGTGTGTGTTACTTACAGTCAGGGTTGGCATTTTTGCCGGCAAAAAGGTATTTTTGCCAGGACAGTGGAAAAAACTGGAAAAAACCAGGGGGAAAATGGAAAAAACCGGCAAAAATGGAAAAAACCTATTTGTCTTTAATGTGCAATAAAATCTGCATGCTAATAAGGATAATAATGGTATAAACAATTAAATTTAACAGTGTATTATTTAATATTTTAATTTAATTTGCTAATTAATTAATATTAAATAATTTAAATCTTTAAAAAATAGGTGGGATTCACTCTTACTTAAGAATTTAAGAACAAAATAAAAAAATTACATACCTAATTTTTTTTTCTTAAGTCAGGGATATGTTTAAGAAAATTTTAGGTGCTTTAAAGGACCCTTCATAAAATAATTTATTTTAAAATAGGATCCTTTACAAAAATCTTTAACCTCAAACAGGACCCTTCATAAAATTATTTGTCCCTGAAATAGACGTTTCACCTTCAAATTGAACTTTTCACAAATTTAATCATTTAAAAATAAAATCTGCCCTGTTAATAAACAATTGAACTCACCAAAAAAATATATTACTTAGTTTCTTTATATGTGAAGGTTAGAACCTGAAAACACTAATAATTTAAAATTCACAAAAGCATGGTTATCTAAAATCAATCCTGATTTTATATCTTATATTATTAATTTTAAGCTCAAAGAAAAACCCTTTCCTAGCTCATATTTTGCAGAAGTGATTAATAGTGTCAGTGTATGTAATTAGTAGAGAAGTATTGAATAAGCTTGTGCAATTTCAAAAAACTTCTGTTCATTAGTAGCACATCTTCAAATATGCTAGCAAGTAGTGCTGCTATTGAAAGATTGTTTTCAAATTTTTCATTTGTGCAAACTAAAATTCAAAATAAGCTATCAACAGATGCTCTTTCAAAACTTGTTTACTCCTATGCCATACTAAAACAGCAAAATTTAGGTTGTGAGGAAGATATTAGGGATGGGACGAATATTCGGCCACTATTCGGTATTCGGCCTATTCGGCCCTTTTGCCAAATATTCGGTTGGCCGAATATTGAAGGCTTGTTGACCGAATACTTCGGCCGAATACCTGTAGCCGAATATTTAGAGATACCTCGCCGAATATTGCTAAAATCTGGCCGAATAGTGAAAGATATCTTGCTAAATAAATTTAGGATTTAAAGAATTTCATTTTTTGCAATTTTTTTTTTCTCTAATCCAAATTGGCTACATCATTAATGAAGTCATTCTCACCTTTCAAAGTACACAATTATTTGATTACTAAAAAATGTAGAGCCTTTTTGTATTTCTTATAAAAGTTAGTGATATTTTAGAAAATGCTGCCCAAGTTGGAGATTTAAATGTATGGGAAATGTCTTCATTAGAGAATATAATATATTACAATTCAAGATATAAAAACATTTATAGAAAAAAAAAAAGAAAAACTCTGCCTTATTCTAAAACGCTTGATTATTTATTAATGTCTGCAAATTCCATTATGAAGATGGTTTTATAAATATTTAAACAAATTCTAAATACTGAATAAAATAATTTTTTTATTCTATAGTTATCACCTTTAAATAATTATTTGCATAATTACTGACTTAAATATGTAACATTATTATGTATATATTTTTAATTTATATCTTCCTTCATTCATGTTGTTATCAATTTCTGTTTATCCTTTAATGCTTGTTGAATAAATGGAATATTGAAGTTGAATATTGTATGCGCCGATTCAAATGTCAAAGTTTTTGTTAACATATGTATTCTACTTTAAGCATAACCTTTTGCTTTAATGCAATTTGTAATTTAAAGCTTGGCAACTGATTTCAGAACCGTCTCATTCTTACGAATTTGCTTATCATTAGGGACACAAACTCTAAATGATCAAATTTACTCCATTAACAGTTATTTCAGAAAATATCTCTATCAGAGAGAAAGAGATTAAGAATATTATTAATTTTGAATTCAAGAAAGGGTAAAAGTATCATTTGACAGTAAAAGTGAAGTACATTCTTCATATTTTAATGGCAATATCTTACCATCCCGACTTACAGAAAATCAATTTGATGTTTGTGCACATGATATCTTAATGTACATTAAGATAAAAGAATAATGCAATTTCATTATTTTTTTGTATTTAAATAAGTGTTTCAAATTCAAAAATACATTTAAAAGCACATTTAAGAGTAATAATTATTAATGAGCTTCTATTTTTTTTTAAATTATATATAATCAAAATTTATTTTCTTTATTGGAAAAAAAGTTGGTATTCGGCGGCTGAATATTCGGTATTCGGCCTAAAATTTGGCCGAATATTCGGTATTCGGTCAAATCACTATTCGTCCCATCCCTAGAAGATATTGCTGAAAAATTTGAAATTTAATAGTTTTCTGCTTTAAATATAATTTTATATTAAATTAAATTTAGGTTACTATAACTGCTTCTTCGAATTTCTAACACATATAAACTATAAACATAAGTGCTTTACTCAGTCTCAACAGTTCTATTATGTAAATTATTAATAATTGTATAAACATGAATAAAGAAGTTTCTTTTCTTATATATATAAAATTGGAATTTATTTCATTTATAATCTTGTTATAAAAGTTAGTATTCTTTCATAAAGTGCATAATTATTCTTATTTCATTTAAAAGTTAAAATAAATTTAGAATAATATTGATTCTTCAATTAAGTATGCAGTTTATTTTTTCTTTCGTGAAATATTTTTTCTCTTTCTGGTGAAAAAATTAAATGGACAGTCTATTTTTGCCACCTTTTTGGCAAAAACCTATTTTTGCCGGGACGGTTTTTACCAGGTTTTTTCCGCGGTTTTTTCCACCTTTGGCAAAAACTCGCCAACCCTGCTTACAGTGTATTCTATAAAAGCTGAGGAGTGATGATGCCGCAAAAGGGTCAAATTTTTAATAGTGTACTGCTAAAAATTTGACCCTTTTACTGCAGCGTCAATCCACAGCTTTTATAGAATGCAGGCCTCGGAGCGAGTCGCTAAACTCGCTTTTCTCGCTATTTTTTTGCATTTGTCTCTTTTAGTCTATATTTTTCAGATTTAGTCTCTTTTTTCACTTTTTTTTTTTTTTTTCTTACACATCGATCGATTGCAGGAAAAAGATCGTAACTTTCCTCATTTGATAGCGGGAAAAACATCGCGAAATTCAACAATTTGTCGTGAGGAAATATCGGAAACTTGTCAGTTTGTCGCAGGAAAATCTCGAAATTTGTTAACTGTTCGCGGGTAAAAATCGCAAAATTTTTCAGTCGGAAACCGGCGGAAAATCATGGATTATGTTAATCTGTCTTAGGATGAAACCATGAAATTCCGTGGAACTATAGTGAAACGTAGTCGCGGAAAAAAGTATACCAAATTTCCCGGGAGCAGAATCGGCACAACGTTGCGGCGCACGTCACAGACTCTTGGGAAGGTCCACAGGCTATTTTTCAACTGTTAAAAATTTAGCAAAAATTAAAAAATTTTGCTCTTACATTCAAAAATTCGGACATAAAATGTATCGCGAATTTCGACAAAGTCTTCGAAAAGAAATCTATTTCGTCATAGATCGCTAAAAACACGCGACTTACGTCCAAAGATCGCGAAAAAACGACAAATTTCCTCAAAAAAATCATTCAAAACATCGTGAAAAAACCGGCAAGTTTCTTCAAAACATCATGAAACGGCTAATTTCTTCAAAAGATCACGAAAAAAAAACGGCAGTTTTCGCCAAATAATCGCGAAAAAACGGCAGTTTTCGTCAAAAAATCACGAAAAATGACAAATTTTCTCAATAAATTGCGAAAAACTGCAAATTTCGTTAAAAACTCGAAAAAAAATGGCGAATTTCTTCAAAAGATCACGAAAAAATAGCAAATTTCGGTCGTGAAAAAGATAAATTTCTTCAAAAGAATGCAAAAAAAACGGCAGTTTCGTAAAATGATCACGAAACAACAGCAAATTTCTCCGAAAAATCGCGAAAAAACGGCAAATTTTATCAAAAAATCACGGAAAAAGTAACATTTCTTCCTAAAGTTAGCAAAAAAAAAAAAAAAAAAGTCTTCAAAAAATCGCGAAAAAACGGGCGTTTTCGTTAAAAAATCACGAAAAAAACTGCAAATTTCTTCAAGAGATCGCGAAAAAACGGCAATTTTCTTCAAGAGATCGCGAAAAACGGCTAATTTCTTCAAGAGATCGGAAGAAAACGGCAGTTTTCGTCAATAAATCGCGAAAAAATGCAAATTTCGTCAAAAGATTGTGAAAAAAACCTGCAAATTTTGTCAAAGAGGAGCCCTCCCCCCCTCTTTAGGACAATGTATGAGGCATTAAAAATTCTGAGAACAAAGGCAACTTCAGGGGTGATTCTCGTCCGAAATTTCCGAAAATTTAAGACATCCTCTTCCGAAAATTTGAAATTGGGTTAACAGTTCCGCATAGTTGCCAACTTGTACCGTTTTGCGCGCGGAAAAAACAATTGCGTAGAAATGCAAATTTCGTGATAGGATCGCCGAAATAGCATACATTTCATCAATATTTCGTGAAAAAACGACGATTTCGTCAACGTTTTTTGAACGAACTTTGTCAAAAGATCGATGAAAAACGCGAATTTCCCGTGCGGATCGCGAAAAAAACGGCAATTTCATCAAATATCGCAGACAAAACGCTAATTTCTTCTGAAGACGGCGGGAAAACGCAGATTTCGTCTAAAGGTTGCGGATATAACGCCGATTTCGCTAAAAGATCGCGGGAAAAAAACGCCGTTTTCGATAAAAGATCGCTTAAAAATATTTTGTCAAAAGAATATTTGAAAAAATACGCCCATTTCATCAAAAGATCACGGAAAAAACGCCGATATCGTCAAAAGATCGCGGGAATAAAACGCCGTTTTCGAGAAAAAATCGCGTTAAAAAGCAAATTTTGCCTAAAGATCGTCGAAAAAAACGCCGATTTCGTTTAAAAAAACATGGAAAAACGCCGACTTCGTCAAAAGATCGCGGAAAAACCGCCGATTTTGGCAAAAGATCGCAATACATCGCCGATTTCGCTAAAATATTGCTGATTTCGTCTGAAGATAGCGGGAAAACGCCGATTTTGTCCGAAGATCGCTAAAGGGGGGAGGGACTCACCCCCCCCCCCCGATTTCCGAAAATGCGATGCGAATTTCCGAAAAAAAAATTTCATTCAGAATCACCCCTGGGCAACTTCTTTTTTAAAGATGTGTATTTTTCTTTTATGTCTATCACAAATACTTGGAAGGTTTGAGTACAAATAATGTAATGCGAGGGATTGGTCTGCAGACTGTTTAAGTTTTTATATGTATTGCAGACTGCAGAAAAAAATTCTGCTGCATGGCCAAATTTTTGTCTCTCTTTTGCAGGGGAAAAAATTCTAAATTTCGTCACGCTATCGTGGAAAAATGGTTACGAAATTAGTATATCGTTCGCGGGCAAGAATCGCAAAACTTTTCTGTCGGACACTGAAAAGAAAGTGAATTTGGTCAATCTGTGTCAAGATAAAAACGCGAAATTCAATAATCATTCGAAGGGTAAAAATCATAAACTTCGTCATTCGGTCGCGGGAAGAATATCACGATTTTGTCATTTTCGCGAGAAAAAAACTAGTCGTTGGGGGGGCCACCGTAATACTTACCCATCATGGATATGTATATGAAAATAAAACATGTGAAAACTATTTATACAATGCATTGCAATTCATAAACAAAATTTAAATATTGTTAATATACATAGTAATGCTTTATTAATGAACTGCTGATGTACCAATTTCGACAAATTATATAAAACGCCAAACTACTCAAGTAGTACCGAACTGCGTAAAAGAAACATCCTTATAACTCCAAAAATAATAATTCTATTAACTAACAATTAACTGTGTCGGATTAAGCGTCTCATTTCCAATTAAAATATACCTCTGAATTGAAATTTGAATGAAATACAGGGTCATGAAAAATCGAAGAATGTGGAAAACAAGATTACAAATATCTCGGCAACTAATAATCCGATCGACTTCGTTCTATATGCAAAATGTGTGTTATTTTATTGCCTTTTACGTCCATTAATTAGAACAAAAAAATTCGAAAATTTTTATATACCTTTCATCAGAACGAATTTTTCGAGAATCCGAAAAAAATAGTTCCGGATAATCGAGGTTGCTGATATTAAATAGGGTTCGTCCCATTCTTACATACTAACTACATACAAAGTTTCAAGTCTATCTCAATTTGTTCGGGAGATAGAGCGTTTACAGACAGACAGACGGACGGCAAATTTTTTTTTCTAAAAATATGTTTTTCGGAATCACCACTATCTAAAACGTGTAAATCCGTCCAAAAAAAAATTTCCGATATTCAAAACGATTGCAAGACTTACCCTATACTACGTATGATGGGTAAGTAAAAAGCGTATAATCCGTCAATCAGTGGCAAAATCATTGCAAAATTTGTCAGTCGATCTTGTGAAAAACAATTGAGAAATTCGTAAGAGGATTGCAGGAAGGAATCTCAAAATTCTTATTTCGGTCGTTACACGGGAGCAGAATCGGCGCAACGCTGCGACGCAAGTCGCAGACTATTTTTCAACTGTTAAAAATTTAGCAAAAATTAAAAACTTTCGGTCCTAAATCCAAAAATTCGGACAGAAAATACATCGCGAATTTCGATAAATAGTCTTCGAAAAAAAAATCAATTTCGTCTTAGATTGCGAAAAACACGCGAATTTTGTCAAAAAATCACGAAAAAACGGCAAATGCGTTCAAAAGATCACAATAAAACAGCAGTTTTCATCAAAAAATCCCCAGAAAAACGGCAAACTTCTTCATAAGATCACAAAAAACGGCAGTTTTCGTCAAAAAATCACGAAGAAACGGCAAATTTTTTCAAAAAATCACGAAAAAACGGCAAATTTCTTCAAAAGATCGCGAAAAAGCGGCAGTTTTCGTGAAAACATCGCGAGAAAAAGGCAGTTTTCGTAAAAAGATCACTAAAAAACAGCAGATTTCATCAAAAAATCACGAAAAAAAGGAACATTTCTTCAAAAGATCGCGAAAAAACCGGCAATTTTCGTTAAAAAATCACAGAAAAACTGCAATATTTTTCAAAAAATCACGAAAAAACGGCAAATTTCTTCAAAAGGTCGCGAAAAACAGCAAATTTCTTGAAGAGATCGCGAAAAAACGGCAACTTTCGTCAAAATATCAAGGTAAATCGGCAAATTTCTTCAAAAGATCGCGAAAAAAACGGCAAATTTATTCAAAAGGTTAATTTCGTCAAATGGTTGTGGAAGGAAATGTAGTATGCCAGTTAAATGTGTCCTAAAATATCCAAAAAAGTTTGTGTGAAATATTACTTGGCACCAGTACAACCCCTGATTTTACTTTTTTCACCAACACCATTTGATAAATTTCGCCATTCTTTTCCTGAGATAATTTGACAAACTTCACTGTTTTATACTTTAACTGATTTCCGCACATTTTAATGTAACCCACTGACAGGCATCCTTGATTTTTTTTTTTTTTAATGGCTTTATTCTACGAAATTCGTTATTTTTCTGGCGACTAGTTGATAAATTTCACTATTTGTTTCCGTGACCTTCGACAAAATTAGCAATTATATGTATGATCGCTCTTGGAATTTCGCAATCATTTAGTGAATTTTGTGATTCATCCCTCTCTTCAAGACCCATTTGATGAATTTTACGATGTTTAACACAAGATCCATCTGATAATTTTCGTGATTTTTTTTATCCTAAGAACATTTCACTAATTTCGAGAATTTTTTTCCCGAGATCATGCGACAAATTTTGTGATTTGTTTTTTTGAGACAATTTGATGAATTTCACTATATTTCCTTGAATTTTATAATTTTGTCCCTGTGGTCATTTGGTGAATTTCTGATTTTCTTTCATGAAGAATTGTTGCGATTTGAGATATTTTTCTGCTATCAATCAACAATACTTGCAATTATTTCAAAACCGACTGAAATGCATTGAAAATGTATTCCGCAGATTGTGTAAAATCTTATAGTGCTTGTCTGTATACCAAAAACATTTAAGTGAAGAGAAAAAAATGTTTTTTATTTGGTCTCCTTTTAGTCTCTTTTTTTAAATTTTGGTCTCTTTCAGTCTCTTTTTCTTGCGATTTAGTCTCTTTTCTCTCTTTTTTAAGAGTGACTCAGCGGTCCTAGGCCTGAGAATGTCTCTTTTATGACCAATGAGAATGCTCCATAACACAGGAAAGTAATCGTTTTCTATAAAAGCGGTGGTGTGATGCTGCACCAAATGAGTCAAATTTTTAACAGTGTGAATATTGTGTTTGAAATAGGGAAAAGATTTCAAAGCACAGTAAAATGTAGTGACGTCATTTACAGCTCAAATTGTAAATCTGACAAATGAGAATGCTCCATTACGACTCTGGAACGTTTGCATTGGACAAAAAATTGATAGCCTTTAAAATCGGAGATAACTTTTCACAATGGAATTTGTCATTGGTCGCAATAAGTGTTTTTTCTCGTGGATGGGTTGACCCCGGAATCATTATACACGGAGGGATTTTATATATATAATATTAGAAATACAATAGATGAAATGCAAGTGAATATTTAACATCATGCAAGTTTGTAAAAAGTATACAAACATGATAAAAACTAGATTATAAATATTTATTTGCATATTTTAACTTTTTGAAGTTCTCTGATTTTGTTTTTTGTCATTTTTAAATCTATTCCATGTACTATATATGTTTATATGCATGTATGTATGCATGTATATTAGAATCTTCACAGAAGGTTTAGGTCTCTAGAGCTCATTCTTAGTGATGAAACTGGGTTTCTTTCTAATCTTGTTATTTAACTTCAAAACCTGTGTCTGCCTGTTGGCTGAGCCAGCAGATATTTTTTATTTGATGTGTTAGTTGTTTAAGAATAGGATATAAGTAATCATATATTTACTTATCTTTGTGATAACAATTAAATAAAAAATGTTTGTAAATTCTTTATCTTCTCTTTTCAAATAAAAATAATTTATTTTCAGGAATTGCATAATGTAATAACAGAATTACAGAAAAACTCTAGTGTAAGTTCTACTAAGAATGAATCTTTTATCTCTAATTTAAACACTACTATTCAAGAAAAAGATGACATGATAAACAATCTTAAGAATGAATTAAATAATAACATAGAAAAAGTGACTAAGTTGATTGAAGATAATAAAAGTCTAAGTGATCAAATTATTCTGAAAGAAGAGCAGGCTAAGGGTCATGCTGATGATGTTATAAAAGAACTTGGTGAAGTAAGTGGTAAATATTATGATTAATATATTGAAAATAAAATGTTATATCATGCATTTAGATTGCATTTGCATCTTGTGTGTAAGATATTAATTCCAAAAGATCAGTATATGAAAGTAATAGCTGAATCATGTTATGTATTGTTTTCTCTTTTCATATGAAATTTGCCAGTTCTCCTTTCAAATTACTTTGTAGTAATGAAGCAGATTTATTATATTGAAAAATTAAATGTGTACAGCAGTCCTACATTTATACAAAGTGATTTCTAAATAAAAGATTGATTTTTTATAGCCACGAAACTTTATTTTGTATTTTAAGGGGGAAAATATATCTATCAAAGAAAATAATTCAACTTGATGATGGTTTTTTGTACAATATTTCATTATTTTTGCATACTTTTTGTCAGAAAAGGGTCTTTTATAATTTTTTAAGATATTTTAGAATATGGTCCCAATCTCTAACTAGTCCTCTTTTAATTTCTATTCTCTGTTTTAATGAAACTGCAAAGCTGCATAACCATATTTTAACAGAAAAAATACATAAAAATACAAATTATTGAATTTTTTCTTATCTGTTTGACTTGTGTATACCTTTAAATATTTTCTATAAATATTAAATAATTCTATTCTGAACATATTAAGTTCAAATTTCTGTAAAAGAATAATTTTCTTTTTCTGTATGTATAATTATGTAAGTGAATGATAGTTTTACTAAGAGTTCAACTCCCAATTTTCTCACTAAGTTTACTTGAAAATAGAGAAAAGCTAAAGCTGTCAATCTATATAGTTTCTCTTGTATAGTTATTTTCAGAATTGAAATATACTAGACCTTTGCCAATTTGAATTAATTGAACCATAATCTGCTTAGATTAGCAAAATTATAATTATCTGAAATTCTAATATAAAAATAATAAAGAAATGGGGTAGGCAAAAATCAGTAGATGGCTAAAAGTTAATTTACTCATATTCTTAAATTTGTTGGGTGTACCCTTGTACCTCCAACAAGCCATTCACCTAACATTCAACTGTCGCATTGTCATTCATCTAGTTGAGCCCTATTTGTCTCACTCCTCTGTCTGTCTGTCACAGAGTCCGT
Source organism: Maratus speculifer (assembly GCA_964019185.1). Classification (NCBI taxonomy): domain Eukaryota; kingdom Metazoa; phylum Arthropoda; class Arachnida; order Araneae; family Salticidae; genus Maratus; species Maratus speculifer. The sequence continues at coordinate 254,638,302 of OZ025298.1, forward strand.
ACACAAAAATTGTATAAGTCAGAGACTTATACAATATAACAGATTAATTTTTGTGATTTAAATTTTAAAAGAGAACCATAATTTCAACATTTTTCGCATAGATGTCATAACTTGGAGGTAAAACATCTCACTAGTAACCAAAAGGTTCTTAGTTCAAACCCTGGTGCTAGAAATAAAAATTTTCATATTAAAATGGATTTAATTAAAAGATATCTCATATTTTTTTTCTAATTTAACCCATAAGGCATGGTGACGTCACTACAAAGCCATTGTGACTTTGTGACCATCGATTGTCAATGTGAAGTCACAGTGACTAAAATGTGAAGTCGTTATGGCCGTTTTAGAGCTCGTTTGTGACGTCACATTGTGAAGTCATGGTGTGACAAATTTGTGAAAAATGTGCCATTTGTGACAACTTTGACAGTAACATTGTGACGAAACTATGATAAAAGCGACGGTACTTAAATTGCCAGAAACATATTTTTTAAAGTAAATAGCATGTTTTAAAGAATATTTGTAATTTTCTAAAAAATTTTAAGAAAGTCACATCTCAGTCACAATGTGACGTCACTGAGTGGTGGCATTTTGGTCACAGATGTGATGTGACCAAAGTGACTTACAGTGACGTCACTGTGACCATGCATGCTATGAGGGGAGTTATTATGGTGCGATAAATAATCACTGACATTCGTAATATTTTTTAGAATTCAATTTTCTTTCTTTTTAAAAAAATATTGCAATTTATTAATAATTCAGCATTTTAATTTTTTTTTTTTTTTTTTTTTTTTTTTTTGTTATTAGAAATTAAAAGTTTTATTTATATTTTTGTTATTTTTTTTTTCAATTAAAAAAATGCATTTTTGTATTTTATTTAAATAATTTGATTTGAACATTTTTAATTTGATTAAAATAAATAACTTTTCTTTATAATTATTTTAAAATTGAATTTATTAGTGCTACCATATATGTAAGAATTTAATAATTATAGATTAACAATTTGGATTTATTAATTAAAGGATAAGTTGTTTTGAAAGAAATACTAAACAAAACTCTCTGTGCAATTTGCAATCATTTACCCACTTGTTTAGTTTTGTATACAAAACATAAAAATACTCATGTGTATTTTGTTAGTGCACTAAGTGAATAATACATCAGTTGCACTTATAGTCAATCTTTTAAATATATATAAATACTTTTACTAATATAACCAAAGTAACTCAGATATTATATATATATATATATATATATATATATATATGTGTGTGTGTGTGTGTGAATGTCATGAAAAAAAGAAAAAAAGCTACTACCACTACTACTAAATTTCATCGTATTCACAAAGTTTAAAGTCTTTAAATTTTTAAAAATATTTCTTGTTCAATTTGCAACTTTATTGTAATAATAAATAATGACTAGTGGAGATGACAGAACTAAGCTTGATCAAAATTAACTTTGTGTTAAACTTGATACATTATTTTGACTGTATCATTCTTGCTGTTTTAGATACAATAAGCTTGACCCTGAGCCTTAGTGCTTATCAATTCTTCATCACACAAAGTCAAAAATATAACAAAATTGTTTAAACAGAATGATTGTTTTGTTCTCTTAAATCATTGGATAATGAAGCAGGATTTACTGGGATTTATTAACTTGTAGATTTAGTACAGTCTACATTAGATCACATTTTAGGGACTTCTACCTTTTATTCCAAAAAGAGTTAAATTTTTGCATTTCTAAGTTGCATCAATGCAATGTTATGTGGCTAGTCATAACATCAATAATTTTAAAAGTATCAAAAACAAAAACAAGGACACTTTTATCAAACACTTTTATCACATTGAATGTTATTTTTTAATTTTTTTGTTTAATGAGTATCATTAAAATTAGCACAATGTATTTTCAGCCTAATAAACAGACTACCCTCTAATGCAGACCAAGAAAGCCAAAATGAGTCTATATTAAAAATATTTTAATATCTAAAAAAAATTCTGGTGTCTAAAATTTATGAAATACTGTATTAAATTTGGACCATTGATTAAGAGGACAAATATTTTGGTAATTTTTTTTTTATTTTTAAGACCTTTTATATTATCAGACTGAGTAAATCTCTTTTACAGACTGTTAATATAAAAAATAAAATCTATCCTTTTGTTTTCCTGCTTTTTTTCAAAGCATGGTTTTCTGCTTTCTTTGAATACTGCTTTCTCTATTTTATTGTAATTGTCTGTATGTATCTTAGTGTTAAAAATGTGTGTAATCTATTTCATTTAAAATTAGTGTAAAACTTTAGAAAAAATGAAAATTTTCTGTATTTTTAATGTAATAAGTATGATACTGTTTTTCTTCTCTACTGTACATTTCCTACATTACCATGTAAAATATTACTGCTTATGATTAACACTCATAGCTTGCTTGAGCTAAAGATTGATTTGTTTTTGTTAATGCTTTCTTTATTTGAAACTTGGCTTCTTTCTATATTTAAAATTTAGCCTTAAATGCTTTATGACTTTTTAACAGTTAAAATTTTAAGGAGCACACAAGTTATATAAAGAATGCTAGTAAGAAACTCATAAATAATACATTTTAGTTGTATAAAAATTTCTTTAAACAATTCTTAAATGTACAACTTGTACATGTTGTTGACATATATGAATGTCGTTGCATCCCAATGAATAAAAGAAAAAGAAAAACTAAACCTGTGGCTTTATGATCCATTTGGGATTATGTCCTATAATGCCCAACCCTGTTTTCTTGATCTTGAGCCCTAAAGTGCTGCATAGATTGTGTCATGAAAGATGTAAGTCTAACAAGAAATCCTCATTATTTAGTTCCCAAACAAGCTTGGCACTGATTTTGCCAAACACAAACAGATAAAAAGCTGGATGCACCTTGCCAAACTAAACTCTGTACCCTGTTGTGTGGTGGCCATGCATGCTGAGCATTATGTCTCTGAGATTGAATAATGAGTATATGTTGAAAAAAATTGTGCTCAAAGACCTGTACATGCATTTGTTGCTTCATATGAGTCTCTAAATGCATAATATTTTATTTCGCATGTGCAGTATTTTGTATTGGTACAATACTGTGTAAACTTATAGTTAAGTTTGTTATAGGTTTCAGACTTGCCAACTGCTAAGAAAAAATCATAGTTGCTATGATTTGGACCTATAAACTACGATGCTACAAAATTTGGTTTTAAACTACAATTTTTGTAAAAAACATACTGTATTTACTTGTGTATAAGGCACACTTTTTTTTTTTCAAAAAAATAGGGCAAAACTCCTTGGTGCGCCTTATACACGGAATATTTTTTTACTGTTAAATGCAGTCAAACTATATGCATATGAAACAAGAAATTATTCAAAGAAGATATTAGAACTCGGAAAATGTTACTTAATTGAAGTATTACTGTATATTTATTTCACTCCTTGTAGTTTTTTATACAACAGAGCTAGTGACATTATCTAAACGCTAATTAGCAATTCTTTTTACTGTCACTCATTTCTGTTTCCCGTCATTCTCTTGCAACCCAAAGTCTAAAAATGTATTTTCGTCTTGTTTTCTGGTCTGGTGTAATGTTTGTTTCGACCTTTTTTTTTTACTGAAATTCATTTGGTCATTCTTCATTAGCGTATCAAATTTATGGTGCACGTTATACATGAGATTTTAAGAAATCGACATTTTTACTTGTAAAGTGGGGCTGTGCCTTATACACGAGTAAATACAGTAAATGCATTTTTTTTTCAGTTGCGATTTTTAATACACACAGCATACATTTCAGGAGTGGTTCTGTTCTTCTATTTTAAAGTACTCCATTCTGAAAGTTTTAAAATATCAATCATTGGTCTGAAAATTAAAATATTAAAAAATACTCACAAGGAAAAAAAAAAAAATAAAATAAACTAGTTGGATGTGCCAATCCCAAAACTTTCTTCTATCTCATACATACATTTTCATATTAAAAAAAAATATTTACTCATTTTAAAGCTTTAATAATTTCAATTCAATACCTTACCAACTTTAATTTTCATCTTAAATTTCTGCTTCAATCAATTAATCGGAGTAAAAACGAATTTTTGTCTCTGCACGAGCCGATGGACAATAGAATGATAAGCAGATTTTTTTTTTCAAATTCAGGGAGGACCTACTTGCTTTACCAAAATATAATCATATACAAAATGTTTAGTTCAGTTCTAGAACTAACTTCATACACTTTTATGTGGTGCAATATTGAAAATGGCATAAAATTCGGTATTGCAGCGCCCCCTTCGGGCGGATTTTTTTCAGATTCAGGGCGATCCAACTAGCCATTGTCATACACTTACACAAAAAATTTCGTTCAATTCGATGCATAACTTCATGTACTTTTGGTCGGTACAATATTGAAAATGGCGATTGCGCAAAAATCGCGATTGCAGCGCCCCCTTCTAACGGATTTTTTTTAAATTCAGGAAGGACCAACTAGCCATAATCATACAGATACAAAAAAAATTTGGTTCAATTCGATACATAACTTCATATACTTTTGGTCGGTGCAATATTGAAAATGGCACAAAAATCGCGATTGCGACGCCCCCTTCCGGCTGATTTTTTTTAAATTCAGGGAGGACCAACTAGCCATAGTCATACACATACACAAAAAATTTGGTTCAATTCAATGCATAACTTATATACTTTTGGTCAGTGCAATATTGAAAATGGCACAAAAATCGCGATTGCAGCGCCCCCGTCCGGCGGATTTTTTTCAAATTCAGGGAGGACCAACTAGCCATAGTCATACACATACACAAAAAATTTGGTTCAATTCGATGCATAATTTCATATACTTTTGGTCGGTTCAATATTGAAAATGGCACAAAAATCACGATTGCAGTGCCCTTTTCCGGCTGATTTTTTTCAAGTTCAGGGAGGACCAACTAGCCATAGTCATACACATACACAAAAAATTTGGTTCAATTCAATGCATAACTTCATATACTTTTGGTCGGTACAGTATTGAAAATGGCACAAAAATCATGATTGCAGCACCCCCTTGCAGCGGAATATTTCAAAAATGAAGGAGGACCTGCTTGCCACAGCCAAAAACATTCACAAAAAATTTTATTGAATTCTATGCATAACTTCATACACTTTTTGATGGTAGTAGGGCGACACACAGACATACAGACACACACGGACAGACAAACATTTTGTAAAAACATGTTTTTTGGAATCTCTGACCCCTAAAACTTGTAAATCCGTCGAAAACCGGAAGTCGAAAAAAATTTCTATTACAATACTTTCTTCTATTGAAGATAGAAGAAAGTAAAAAATTGGATTGTTAAATAAACTTTTTAGCATAAAATTATCTTAAAATTTCAGGGATGCCACTTTTCCGCCAAAAGGCGGATTTCCGCTTTTTTTTTAATTTTTAAGAATTCGCGATTTTTGTTAAGCAATCACGAAATAAAATAAAAATTTTCGTGGAACGATTGCAAAATAAAACAGCGATTTTCGCTAAAAGATCGCAAAATGCAACAGCCTTTTTCGTCAAGTGATCGTGAAATAGAACAGCGATTTTCGGTAAAATATAGCGAAATATAACAGCGATTTTCGTTAAAAAGATCGAAAAAAACGGATATTTTCATCTAACGACCGCGATATAAAGCAGCAATCTTCATCAAACGATCGCGAAACGAAGCGGTGATTTTTGTGAAATGAATCGCAGTGTGAAACGGCGATTTTCGTCAAAAAAGTCACGATATAAAACGGCGATTTCCGTCACAAGATCGCGATGTAAAACGGCGATTTCTGTCACACGATCGCGATGTAAAACGGCGATTTCTGTCACACGATCGCGAAATAAAACGGCAATTTTCGTCAAACGATCGCGAAACGAAACGGTGCTTTTTGTGAAACGATCGCAATGTGAAACGGCGATTTTTGTCAAAGGATCGCGATGTGGAACGATGATTTTCGTCAAACTATCATGATGTGAAACGGCGATTTTCGACAAACGATCGCTAAATAAAACGGCCATTTTTGTCAAACGATCGCGATGTAAATCGGTGATTTTTGTGAAACTATCGCAATGTGAAACGGCGATTTTCGTCAAACGATCGCGATGTGGAACGATGATTTTCGTCAAACGATCGCGATGCGGAACGATGATTTTCGTCAAACGATCGCTGCATAAAACGGCGATTTTCGTCAAACGATCGTGAAATAAAACAGCTATTTTCGTCCAAAAAAAATATCCTGCAAAATTTTGCTATTCACTCGTGGAATAATCATCGAATCTATTGCTGGGTTACTTGAATTGGTTTAAAATGATGAGATACATAAAATTCCTCACTGAACCTGCTGCTGGTTTACCTTAATGGATGTAAAATGCTGTGAACTAAAAAAAAAATCAATTTTACTTACTCTTATAAATTAAAAGTTTACAACAAAAATAAAAGCTGTAATTCTTTAGTTTATTATAAACAATAAAATTTACAAAATTCACACATAAATGTTGTGAAAAATGTCGTAAATTTTACTTTACGCATAATTTCCTCTTTTTTGCTGTTTTCTGAGTGGCATCCCTGTAAAATGGATATTATGAGTAAATCGTGTTGTAAATATGTACGCAGGAGTTCTTTGACTTGCAGGGTTTGAATTAGTGTGCAGAATCATGCGATTTGTATTAAAAAAAAAAAAGTCCTTGTAGTAATAAGCATAAAATTCTTTGCAGCAATCCTCCCTGCAAATTCTTCCACGGATCTATATTTTTTCTGTGAATATATTTAAAAAAAATTTATATGCCATTAAATTTTCTTCTTTTATGAATAATTTCATTAAGAAGGTCATGGAAATGAGTTGTGAACTTTGTTAATTGGTTGTGAAAAGATATCGAAAACTTTTGATCGATCACGATAAACTTGCAAATTTCGACAAATTAGCGCATGAATTTTGTCAAATAATCGCAGAATGAAAATGAAAATTTCATCAAAAGTTCAGTAAGAATGCAAATTTTAATTGAAAGGTCATGGAAAGGAAGCATTAATTTCGTTAAAAAATCAGTATAAAAATCTCAAAATTCATCAAAGGATCAGGTAAAAAAAGGTGAATTTCATCAAAAGTTCGTGGTAAAAAGTGCGGATTTCAACAAAGAATCATTATCGAAAAACGAGTGTTACTGTTGTGAGAAAAAATTGTGACTATCATGAAATAATCACTGAAAGAAAATCACAAATTTTATAGCTGAAAAACTGAAACCAGGCTCTTTTTAGCAATATACATGTTTATATAATGCTGCAAAACAAGAAGAAGCTATAAAATCATATAAATATTTTCAGGGAAAAAAATTACTGTATTGCATTGAAAAACTGTAACCTTATTCTTTTTATGAGTGTTAAAAAATGACTGCAAAACACAAAAAACAAACCAACTAACCTCTGGATTAATTTAAATTTTTTATACTACAGTTTTTCAGTTTTAAAGCTTGGCTGGACCGAGGTTGCTATATTTCTCATTACATCCCTGTTTCTTTGAACTTGTTTTTATATTTAGCTGTTAGTAATAGCAAAAGTTCTTGGAATAGAAACATATGATGTCTATTCCAATGTATCAGATAAATAGCATAGTTTTTAACTTAGCTTATATTAAAAGAAATTATGTATTATGTTCACCAGATTAGATACCATTTCTGATAAAATTAAAATATTCTACTGCTTTACTCTGAATCATTTAGTTGTTTACTTCAAATGTGATTTCCCATCTGTATTATATCTGCTGAACCTCATACATCTCATTTTTTATTTACATACAGCATTGTTATAAAGTTACTTTTCTTATTTAGAGGCATTTGCAGCAAAAATTAATGAATAAAATGAAGCAAAATTTTGTATTTAGACTTTTAAGGAAACAAAGGCATAAAAAAAAAAGAAAAAATGTTCTACCATTCCACGCAGAAGTTTGCTGTATTTTTAACTATTTGGAAAAAATAGCTGTTGTTCTCGATGCAGAATTGGGAAATCTAAAGTATATCTCAATCTTTTAATTGGTTGAATTCCGTAACTTATTTAGTTTTGTTCATTTCCTGATTGGTCCAAGTTTAATGTCTAAAAATGGAATACTTCTATTTTTTATTTTGTTTTTTGATTGGTCTAAGTTTAATGTCCAAAACTGAATACTTCTGTTGCCACAATGACAACAAAATTAATAATTTAAAAATAAATTGTGATAGAGATTTCAAACAAATTTCATTAAACAGTGCATTTTTTCTCTGTGCAACGGTGTAAGAAGTTGAACAATTTGCCATTCCAAAAATTGTATATCTGAAATTTCATTTAAAATTTTTTTGTGATGGGTCTAGGAATATTAATGTTCAGTCTGTGTCGTACATAATATGAGGCATTCAGAAGTCAGTCTGATTAACTCCATCAAATAAAAACACACATTTTAAACAGTTAAAGTTGTCTATCTTTAATCTACTGGATTTTATTTTTTATCATTGGTCCATGAATATTAATGTTTAATGCACGGCATGTGTAATATATGACTTGTTCTAATTATCCTAAAAATGATGTTTATTGTTATTATTAATTTAAATATAGAATTTATTTATGTCTTTAAAATTGGAGTCTTTGAAAATATCGTTTTCTGAATAGTCATTGTAATTTATTAAATTACATTTTTTTTTTTTTTTTGGCACAGTTGAGTTTGATAATATCATATTTGCATTAAGTGTAGCAGCATGAATAATGCAACTACCTTTATGTATCCAATTACAATAAAGTCATTAAATCTTTGAAAAGGCCCTAGAAAGATACAGTAGAAAAAATCATGAATGAAGAATTATGTTCAGTATAAATATACATCTAGCCTTGCTGTATGAAAATACAGAGAAAATATTGGTATTTATTGTGTCAGTTTTTTTATGGAATCCCCCCCCCCCCTCCGAGACTTTCAAAAGAATAAAGACAAAATTTGGTCTAATTTTATTTACTAGTTTCAGCTACAGATAACTTCAAACAGAATGTTTTATGTTCATTCTTTTCTTCAAACAGTTTCTCTAAAAATGGTAAAAATCTATCACAAAATTTAAAATTAATTGGAATGAGAAAATAACAGCAATCTTTATAGATAATAAGAAAGAGAAATATGTCATTAGATGTTATAAAAATGTCGGTATTTGAACAGAAACTCATGTTTTATATTAGTGCAAGCTTTGTTCTACTAAAATAATAGCGTTTCAACTGAAATTATACATCTTCTTTTTACATTATCAAATTATCTCTTTGTTCCTTTTCTTATGTTTTATTTTATTAGTTCACAGGCTATGAAAGCTTGAGAGCTTATGTGCCTGCTCGCTCTGTATGTACGTGTGTACGTAACTCATGATAAAAATATCCGATTTATATGAAATTTTGGATATAGGTTTTTATGATAAGACGCTTCCCTGATTAGTTTTGAGAGTTCATTCGATAAGTATAAGAAGGTGAACGGGGGCTATTGCTCCTCCCCTTAATTTATATAAATGGGTTTTTCATGCAGAATTAAGAGATTTTGTTCAAGTTTTAGATGTAGGATCATTCTAATGAGGTGCCTCCGTGATTAGTATTGGGTGTTCATGGGATAAGTTTAAAGAGGGAGAATAGGGGGTTATCCCCCCCCTTCTTAATTTAGGTTTTTCATGCAAAATTTACCGATTTGCTTCAAATTTTGTATATAGGTTTATTCTGAAAAGGCGCTTCCCTGATTTGTTTTTGGAATTCACTGGATAAGTATAAAGGGAGGATAGGATAAACTACCCCTCATAAGTATAAAGGGAGGATAGGGTAAACTACCCCTCATAAGTATAAAGGAAGGATAGGGTAAACTATCCCTCATAATTCATGTAAATGGTTTTTCATGCAGAATTAACTGATTTGTTTCAATTTTTGTTCATAGTAAAAAGAAGCTTTGCTCATTTGTTGTGGTGTTCTTTTGTTAATTATAAAGGGTGGTACGGGCGATTACCTCCCATTTAAGTTAGCTAAATAGTTTTATGCATTATCCGATTTGCTTTAAATTTTGAATCTAGGTTCTTTCTGACAAGATGAATTTCTGAACAGTTTTGGAGGTTTAATGGTTAATTATAAAGGAGCGAACAAGAAACAACGTTTCTTAAATTATATAAATGGGTTTTTATGCAGAATTATTCGACTTGCTTTGAATTTTGGATACAGGTTTATTATATGATAAGGGGTATCCCTAATTAGTTTTGAGGTTTCAATGATTAAGTATAAAGAAAGGAAATGGGAGGGGGTACTTCTTTATTTTTTTTCAAAAGGCATTATTATAAAAGGCTGTAATATACAATTAGTGTGCATAGCCTGTGAGCTCTATGCCACCAGTTTAACTGGGCATCATTCTTTTTATTTACTACTTTTTTTCTTTTTTACTAAATATTTTTATTTATATTTACTTTAATTACATTGTGAATTTCAAACTCATTTTACTTATTTATTTTTTATTTAAAATGAAGCTGTGCAATTCATGGTCTAATAACCCTTGCTAGGACAATACATTAGTCCTTTGCACTAGAGAATGTTACTTATACACTTTTGTTTCTTATTAGCCTTGTTAAGTGCTTTGCTCTTGTAATCAGCAGCCTTAGCTAACATTTTTTAAAATTATTTTCTGTAGACTATTTTTTGTTTAAATCTCCTTTATTTTAAATTAACTAGAAATATTCACTATCATATTCTTTAAGGATACTCTTGCTTTTTGAATTTTTTGAATCTAGCATATGTATTTTTTAGAATTTTTAATTGCTTATATTAATGTTTTTTAATCTTATTTGATCATTTTATGATTTTGCTTAGCACAAAATTTGATTGATTATCTTTTTTATTTTTGTTTTTGATTATCAATTTTAGAAGATAAATTCTTTAAATGATGAGCTAAAATCTAAATCTAGTCAACTTGCAGAACATGTAGCTTCTATTCAAGAAAAGGATAATAAGATATTAATCTTAGAGCAGAGCTTAAGTGACCAAGTTGCTGCTCTATCAGAGTTTCAGAATGAATGTAAAAATGTAAATGAAGTCCTTAAACTAAAAGAATCTGACTGTGAAGAAAAAGTTTCAGCATTAAAGTCACTTGAAGAAGAAATCACCACATTGAAATCACAACTTGAAACCCTCAATGCTGATAATGAAAAGGTATATTTCATAACTATATTTACTTTTAAGTATTAGTTTAATCTAAAAGTGACTTATATTTTTCACTTCTAAATCAATTTGGACAGAGGGTTTGGGACACTGCATCAAATGATGCAAGACTCGATGAATTTGTTTGATTGTTAATTTCAATGATTTATTCATAATTCTTTTTATATTATGTTTGTTACTTAGTGTTTGTTTATTTTCTGACTAAATAAAGAGCAATCTATTCGTTGAAAATTTCAACTATATTGGAGATTATTTGCCTTGTTTAACATGAGACTGAAAAAAGAAAAATCTGTAACCATATAATCTAAAGAAATCATCCATTTAAAAATATTTAAAATAATAGCTTAATATAAAAAAGCATCAAGATGAAAATATCAAGTAAAATTGTTAAAAAATAAAATATAAATCATTTGTGACCAAAAGCCAGTTAAAAGCTGATACAGTATGAAGTCTAAAATTCTGAATTACCAAAAGTTCGGCCTCTTCAGCAGCAGTGAACAAGAAAGCAAGGAAAAACAAAATTGTTAAAACAAACAAAAAAAAGAGGTCTTGAGCAAAAAATTTTTATTATGAAATCAGAACTCATGTCTGTGTATGGAATAAAAGAAAACTTATTAATGAGAAACATATGGTAATAAAGCAGTGTATGTTAACTGAAATTTCATTAATTAGAATTTATTCTTAAATTGCATGTTCTTTTTTAAATGAGTTTATTTTTGTTTTTTTCAATTTTTTATGATTTATTTAATGGAAATGATTATTTAAACAATTAATAACTTTTATATGCAATTTTTAATATTTAAATGTAGTATTTAGTAGTGAAGTTTATTTTTCTTTTTATTTGAAAAGCAATATTTTTGTAGACCCAAAATTCAGAAAAATCTGAAGTTTAGACATGGTAAAGCCCAAAAGATTCCGGACTTTAGATTTGATACTATTTTATACTGTATCTGAAAGACTAAATGAACTAAACGTCACATTCCCAAAGATTGCAATAACTTGCCAGACAAAAAGAAAGTTTTAGTTATCAGTTATAGAAAAAGCTTATTCAAATTAATCATTCCTAATAATATTAACAATGATGCCATGTTGTTATACTGTAACAGAAAAAAAATATCAAAATTACTAAAACCATTAATTATTATACCCTTTTCTTTATGTTCTATGAGTCATCTTCAAAATGTAAGTGAAACTTCTCTTTTGAGCATTATTTTCACCAACAAAGAAGTATGACAGAAATGAAGTTTCACATCACCTTAACTAGTACCTTCTCTAAAAGAAGAAAACGCCGAGTGAAACTACTTACTACCAAGAGTTTAGAAGAAGAAAAAATAAAATGTCTAATGGCAAGTTTTTTTTGCCAAGCATCATTAAGGGATTAAACTTCTTTTATCTTTTACTGTATTTTTGTTTTGAAATGACTATTAAATATTAGTCTTCTAAATTTCTACTTCTAAAATTCTCCCCTCTCTGGCTACTTGAATGCTTAAAAATTGTATTTATAAAATTGAAACTCTGTATTAAAAATGTGTACTATTATTTATCCAACTTGTTGTTTAAATTTTCTTGGTTTTGGTCTCTGAAACGTTTTAAAAGTTCTTGATTTTTATTTAAGGAAATATGTATGAACTATGCAAAAAAAAAAAGAAAAGAAAAAGGAAAAAAAGAAACTGTTTGAAAAATTTCCTTAGTATACAAAGTTCTTTATATTACACTTAGATTAAAAATCAAGAGTAAAAATACATTATAATTTAAATTTCTATAATTTGAATTAGATTAAAAAAGAGGTGAAAAGAATATGAAAAATGTTAATTATTATAATTTGTGTGTGTGTTTATGATACATCAAAAGTTATTTTTAGAACCAAAAAGTGTTTTCATATTTTCCAGATTATTATTATTTGTGGTAAATATTCTTTTTTTTTTATTAAAATATTCTTATAGTTTAATTTAAAATGATCTATGCATACCAAATTTTCATCAACCAAAAAATAATCAGTTTAGAAATTTTCTTTCAATATGACAGCTTTAAAATAATGCAGGATTATACATTGTATATACTCGTGTATAAGTCGACCCCTATCCCCTCAATTCTTGAGCAAAATTTTCAAGAAAATTGAATTTTCATATATAACTCAAACTACATTTCTGATAGTATGTTGAAAAAGAATTTGCAATCGAAGATAAAAAAAGATTTTAAAATTTTCATAAAATTAGTAAACTTTTTTCTACATTTCTAATCATGTTTTTTTTTTTTTTTTTTTTTTTTTTTTTTTTTTAATTCAACATTTTAAAATTGTATAATTATATAAAACCGGAGAAGTTGAAATTATTTTGAAACCTATTCACATCAATTTAATGATATTTAAAAAGAAATGAATTTTTTCAAAAATCTATTCAAGCCTTATTTACTAGGGTAAACAATTTCTTTGACTCATAAAATGCAGCACTTCTGTATATTGTAGAACTTTAAGTAAGATATTTAGAAGCATTCTCAAGTTGAATTCTTTTTAAAAAGAGGATTAAATTACTGAAATGAGTGTTCCTGTATTGTAAGGGAATTCCATCGCAAGAGAAAATGGGTGCAGAACAATTACAGGAACATTATTATTAAGCTTTTTTGTCAATCATAGGGAATTGAATGTTATTGATTTTTTTCTCTCTTTACAATCTACATTCATATGTGATTACATAAGAATTCCATTTGCCGATTACCTGCAATTCCCCCCCCCCCCTCCCCCCTACTTGTGTATAAGTTGACCCACCATTTTCAGCTTTCAAATTTTGTTTAAAATTCTTCAACTTATACATGAGTATATCCTTCTATAGTAAAAAAAAAACTAGCCTTAAAAGGAATGACTCCTGGAATGATGCTGATGTGTAAGGTTTCCGCAAATAATGCTTCTGGGTTGTCCATTCCTTCCATGAGTCAAATAGACCAATCAGGAAAGATTCCAAAATTGAGTGTATGGAAAATAAGGTATCGCGAAGCGATTCCAAACGGGATTGCAAAGCAATACCTACCCATTTAATTGAATATTATTGAAATACTACATTTAAATGCTTTCCCACTTAATCGAATATTATTGAAATATTTCATTTATATGCTTTCCTGCTTAATCAATTATTATTTCAATATTACATTTAAATGCTTTCCCGCTTAATCGAATATTATTGGAATATTACATTTAAATGTTTTCCCGCTTAATCGAATATTATTGAAATACTACATTTAAATCAGGGTTGGGTTTCTTTCAGAAGAAACCTATTTCTTCCAGGATAGTGGAAGGAACTAGAAAAAACCGGAAGAAACTGGAAGAAATGGGAGAAACCACCAGAAATCAAAACAAATGCTCAAAGTTAAAGTATATTAACTATGTAAAAGAATTAAAGTATAATTACATGAAATCTAAATTGGAAAATTTAATTATTATTAAAAATATTATTTTTGCAAATATAAGTTATTTTTTTAATAACAAACTTCAAGTTCAGCAGACATTTTCAGTTGATGGATTTTTACTATTGAAGAGGTTGGGATTTTTTTTTTTTTTTTTTTTAATGTTAGAATGGGGTTTTTTTTATTAATTGCTCCATTTATAAAAAAAGAAACTGCCTACAAGTTGATTATTTTTCATACAAAAATATATTATTTTCATATAAATGTGCATTATTTTAAACTCTGCAACACAGTAAATAAATTTGTAATTTTTTATGTTTTTCATATAGCATGAATATTTCAATGCTGATTTTAAAACATTAGTGTTCTGAAAACATCTATGGGTATGTCAAAATGCTTTTAAACTATCCTGAAGTAGACTTGAAAAAAAAAATCTTCATTTTTTGCTTTCATCCAATTTAAGTTGAGAAATTGATTGCAACATCCTACTGCTAAAAAACTTTTTTGCTATACTATGTTGCTTTATACTAAGAAAAATAAAGATTTTAATGACTTTTTTTATTACTGAGGATAGATCGAAACAGGCTTTTAAAGCCAAAACCGAATTTAGGTGACCTTCCTACTTTTTGGCCAAAAATAATAATATCAAAAAAAAAAAAAAAATTAAGTAATTAAATTGTATGTAGTAAAGTACTTAATACATACATAAATATACATAATTGAAATTGATTATATGTATAGTATTTATTAATTATGTAAAAATGTTAATCCAAAAATGTTATTCTCATATACAATAATACGTAATTAATTCATCCATGACTCAAAAAGATTTTCTAACTATACAAATTTCAGTTAATTAAAAAATATTTTAGTTTTAGGTATATATACATCTTAATTTTTCTTTTATAATGATTTTTTTAAATGATCATTGTTATTCTAGAATTTTCTCAAAGAATATTTGAAATCTAATGCAGTTTAAACTAAAAATTGATGATTGATAAATCATGACTGATAATTATAAACAATAAAGTTCATTGCAATACATTCATTTGAGCCGATACAGTTCAAATCAATAACTAAAATTGAAAATTTTCGAAGGAAGAAAAAAGATTTTTGGAATACTAAGTGTTTCAATCTGGCCAAATTTTCGCCCTTGTTTTTGGCAAAACTCAGGTTTTGGGACAAAAACAAAACCGTATTTTTGATTGATCTCCATTTAATTTAGTGATTACTATACACTATTTACATTAATAAAATTGATGTAAATCAAAAGCTTTTATTTAAATGGGTTTCATTCTATCATTCGTAAAGAACTTCTATTATTTACTACTAGTTTCAGAAATTTAAATAATAAAAAAATATGTTGGTTAAATTGAAATGGATAACATTTAACTGATTTTGTGTATTTTTGATAAAATTTCTTTTCATTTAGCCAAATGATTGAAGATCTCTAGATAAGTGTTGTGTGTGATCTTGGCTAAAAAACTGATGCAATTATTAATTTAGCATATATGCTTGATTAAATTTGTTTTGGTCCAGTGAAATTAATTTATATTAGATTATAGGAAGAAGATATTTATTAAATCTTACAAAATTGAAAATAAATGGTAAATTCTTAAAGAAAAACAGTTTCTTCCATTTCTTCCGGCGGGTTTTTTCCATGGTTTTTTCTACTGCGGAAGAAACTTGCCAACCCTGATTTAAATGCTTTCCCGCTTAATAGAATATTATTGGAATGCTACATTTAAATGCTTTTCCACTTAATCGAATATTATTGGAATACAACATTTAAATGCTTTTATGCTTAATCGAATATAATTGAAATATTACATTTAAATGCTTTCTCGCTTAATCGAATATTATTGAAGTATTACATTTATATGCTTTCCCGCTTAATCGAATATTATTGGAATACTACATTTAAATGCTTTCCCGCTTAATTGTATATTATTGGAATACTACATTTAAATGCTTTCCCGCTTAATTGAATATTATTGGAATACTACATTTAAATGCTTTCCCGCTTAATCGTATATTATTGAAATATTACATTTAAATGCTTTCCCGCTTAATCGAATATCATTGGAATACAACATTTAAATGCTTTCCTGCTCAATCAAATATAATTGAAATACTACATTTAAATGCTTTCCCGCTTAATCGAATATTATTGAAATATTACATTTATATGCTTTCCTGCTTAATCGAATATTATTGGAATACTACATTTAAATGCTTTCCCGCTTAATCGTATATTATTGAAATATTACATTTAAATGCTTCCCCGCTTAATCAAATATTGTTGGAATACTACATTTAAATGCTTTCCCGCTTAATCGAATATTATTGGAATACTACATTTATATGCTTACCCACTTAATCGAATATTATTGAAATATTACATTTATATGCTTACCCGCTTAATCGAATATTATTGGAATACTACATTTAAATGCTTTTCCGTTTAATCGAATATTATTGAAATACCACATTTATATGCTCCCGCTTAATCAAATATTATTGAAATACTATATTTATATGCACCCGTTTAATCGAATATTACTGAAACGTTACACTTATATGCTTACCCGTTTAATCGAATATTATTAAAATACTATATTTATATGCACTCGTTTAATCTCCTTCTATAGTAAAAGCGATTCCAGACAGGATCGTGAAGCGATTACGTGGGGGGTTGGCGAGCGTAGCCCCCCTAGTATAGCATATATTTTTAAGAATAAAAATTTAGCATTTTCCAAAGTATATGAATGGAATGAAAACACATTATTTTGGTAACTAAAATAGCCATTCACTATCTAAAAAAAAAAAATAAAATGCAATGATAGTATTTGAATTAATCATGATATTTTAATACCCTGTTTAAACAGTGTCAAGTAATTTGAAATTAAGAATATTTCTTAATAACTATTTACAAGTTTGGTTAATTATGTAACTAGTAAATTTTCAAGCTAATCTTTTGCATTAAAAAAAAAAGAAAAGAAAAATCATTTTTTAAAACTATTTTTTGTTGAAATTGCTTTTAGTTTAAATTAATTATTGGTATCTGCTATTATAATTTTGAAAGCTTTATTTTTCTTTTTTGAATTTTTTGAAACTATATGTTCTTGCTTTTTTTCCCTTTTTGAATTTTACCTTTTCTAAGGATTTTTAATTGCTTATGTAATTGATTTTTTGAACATATTTAGTCTTTTTATGATTTTTGCCTAACAAAAAATTTGATTATCTTTTTTATTTTTGTTTTTGATTATCAACTTTAGAAGATAAATTCTTTAAATGGTGAGCTAAAATCTAAATCTAGTCAACTTGCGGAACATGTAGCTTCTATTCAAGAAAAGGACAATAAGATATTAACTTTAGAGCATAGCTTGAGTGACCAAGTTGCTGCTCTATCACAATTTCAAAACGAGTGTAAAAATGTAGGTGAACTCCTTAAGCTGAAAGAATCTGAATGTGAAGAAAAAGTTTCAGCAATAAAATCACTTCAAGAGGAAATCACCACGCTGAAATCACAGTTTGAAACCCTCAATGCTGAAAATGAAAAGGTACTTTTGATAGCTATATTTTGTTTTAAATATTAATTTGAATTTAAAACAGATTTATTCTTTTCACTTTCTGATTTTTCACTTCTTTAATTTGGAAATATCTTTAATTTTTTATGCCTTATAATGTCAATTTTTTTTTTTTTTTTTTTTTTTTGATAAAGTGTCAAACTTTTTTATACATTAAAATGTCAAAAAAAAAAAAAAAGTTGATTTAAATCTAGATGCCTATGATAAACAGTTTCTTTCACAATAATTTTGTAACTTCCTTTATCAAATGAAGATGAAACATAATACAAAAATAAAAAAGAGCTCTGACCTTTTTTTTTCTTTCGGTCCTTGTGAATAATTGCAATATACAGTGGAATTCGTTTATAACGAGCACAAAGGGACCGTAACATGTACTCGTTAAATCCGAGTGCTCGTAATAAACGGGTCCTCAAGGCAGGCGTGCAACCAGAAGAGGGGGGGGTGTGCTTGGGAGGTCAAATGATTGAGTTTACTTAAAATTTAATTAATACTTACTTTAATTACATTAATTAATTTAATTAATATTTTTGTTATTTTTAATGACAACTAACCCCCCCCCCCCCCCCCCCCCCCCCCCCCCCGCCCCCAACCAGCAAAAAATTTCTACTTGCTCTACAGTCTTAAAGGAAAGAAACAATAAACGGAAAGAAATATAAAGGAAAAGATTCTTACCAAAAAATTTATTTTTTTCATTAATCTACATACTATTTAAAATATTTTGTTATTTCACTTTGAACTCGTTCCCTGTCTCTTTCCTGTGCTACTGTTCTTCTGAGAAGACTCATCGCCCGGAAGACATCATCACTGACATCCCTCGCTTCAAAAAAGGTCTGCATTTTTTCAACAAACTCCAACATAGTAGAACAAGTTGGGGGTGGTTCAGTTTCTTCATATTCATATTCATCAGTGTCCTCATCGCTTTCGCCATGTTTTTCTGCTGAATTCGCTAGTACGTCAGCTACAATATCTTCGGTAGTTGGTACATCTGAGGTCATCAAATCGTCGTCGATGGATACATAGTTTAGAAATTCTTCTTTGGTCATTTCAAAATTTGCAGTTTGTAAGAAATTGTCAACCTCTTCTTCCTCAGTGGATTGATCGTCTTGACAACTCTCCAATCCAGCCTTATGGAAACACTTGATGATGCATGTTGATGTGACATTTTCCCATGCATCGTTCATCAAACGTATAGCTTCCAGTACGCTCACATTGGTATTTGATGCTGTTGCACTTCTATCTCTTCAGTCCAGAATCATCAAAATTAGTTGCTTACGGAAGTGGCACTTAAAACTTCTTATGACTCCTTGGTCCATAGGCTGGATAACAGATGTAGAATTTGGTGGCAAAAATTCAATCCTGATATTGGAAAGTCCAGTGATTTCGGAATGAGCTGAACAATTATCTATCAAAAGGAGAATTTTACGATTTTCTCTCCGCAGTTGTCTCTCCCATTTTGAAATGAATTTTGTGAAAATGTCTGAAGTCATCCAGGCTTTTCGACTATGATCATAGTCTACCGGTAGCTTTTTCACATTTTTGAAGCATCTAGGGTTCTTTGATTTGCCGATAATCAAGAGTTTTTTCTTGTCAGTGCCAGACATGTTCGAACACACTAAAGCTGTTAACCTATTTTTAGAGAGCTTGCCTCCAATGCATTTTTCACCTTTAAATTTTAAGGTATACTGTGGGGTTACATTGTAGAATATCCCTGTTTCATCAGTGTTATAGATGTCATCTGCTGCGTATCCTTCTCTGATGCCTGGCCACTTTTCACTCAACCATTTTACAATGTCCGCCATGTTTGCAGACTTGGCTTCTCCGCATATTTTTCCAAAAGTTATGCCATGTCTAACTTTAAACCGATAAATCCATCCATTAGAACACACGAACTCAGAATATCCAAGTTGTTCAGCAAATTTTTCTGCTTGCACTTTTAGAATAACTCCACTCACAGGAAAATCAGCACTACGTTGCACCTTCATCCATTTCAGTAACGCTTCGTCTAAATCCTCTTTCGAACACTTCTTCAGTCGCTTACAGTCTGTTTTATTTTGGTCGTATGCATCCATTAACTTACCTTTGTTTTTTAGCAGTGTGGAAACAGTAGATGAAGACAATCCATACCTTTTGCAGATTTCGACATTTTTAGCACCGCCATCCAACTCCTGTAAAATTTTTACTTTCTCGTCAACCGATAAAGCTTTGCGTTTCGACATAGTCAGAGGATAAAAATTGTCGCGTGTACTCAACGAACTCAGGCCAAAGAATGAACATCTGACCATCCTACTTGACCTCTACACATTAGCAGGTGCAGCTGTTCTCACCCCCCCCCCCCTGTTTACAATAAGCCCCACCTGTTGCACTGGATTATTGAATCCTCCCTATTGACATTGGAATGCTGGAGGAATTTTTCTGCAAAAGTATTAAACCGCGGAGAAGAAAAAAAGAGATAAGACAGAAAGACTAGAAAAGTGAGAAAAAAGATTGCAAGACAGAAAAATTTTGCTCGCTAAAACCGGGTCTTGCTCGTTAAAAGTGATTTCTGTTCCATAGACTTAACATTGATCCAACCAAATATTCTCGTTTGACTCTCGTTAAATCCGAGCTCGTTATAAACGAGTTCGACTGTACCTTACTTGAAGAAGTAATCTGTCAAACCAGTTGCTTATTTTATAAATTTCTTTCTAAATTTCTTTCTATTTTTAAGAATCATTAAGAATCAATGTCCTGTCTATGGGCATTATGCTTGCATGTTACATTATTAAATGAAAAATGTTAATTGTATTTGTGTTTATATTACAAATAAATTTATATCATAACTATAGTGTTTTTAATTGTAGTATTTAAATGCATACTATACTGATTGTATAATTACGAATGTTGTGTATATTTTTTAGAAATAATGTAGCAAATAAATAATTAAAGATATGTTCACAATTGGAATTATAGATATAAAAAACATGTGAATTCAAATTAGCAATCATAAATGTGTTAAATTTATCTGAAGTGTTTTAATAGCTTGGATATGAAATAGTCTGAATCTAAATGAGATTTAAGTGAAATACTTGGAAAGAGATGATAATTTGAATTTCTCAATGCAAGATCTGTATTACTGTGTTAAAGTAAAAAATTTTAAAAATATTTTATATCATAATTACTTTGATATAAAATAAACAGCATAATTATTTTTTTAACATTCAAATATCATGTACTGATCACTGTATTTATTTCCTAATGAATGTACCATACAACCAGTACATCATTATCACTACTGCAAATTTAGCACATTTCTTTATTCATAATATTTACTAGAATTTTTATGTAGCAATGTATTATCAAAATAATTATTTACTAAATAAGAGTTGCAATGAAAGTTGTTTGACAAGTGAAAGCAAAAAACCATGTGTATATTTTTTAAAATATTATTTAGTGTTTTCTAGTTATTTATGATTGAAGTTTTGTTGCATTAATCCTTTTATTATTCTTTTTTACTTCCTTCTAAATACGAAAAAATGTATTAAAATCTCAAAAAATTTTAACTTTTTTTTTCTTTTCTTGATGGGTTGTCCTGAAACTATTTCAGTGTTTTTGGAAAATCGCTGTTAATCTGTATATCACATAAAATTCATTGCTGCTCCAGTAGTTCAGAATATGTCTGATCTGTCAACCTAGGATCGGGGGAAATTTTAACTGCCTAGGGAAATTTTGCAGAAACATTTATGCTTATTTCCAATTTTTACAACAAATTTCATTCATGCATTTTTTCAAATTTGCAAATTTCAACAAATTCATAATTCCCTGGAACAGATATATTTCACTACAAATAAATAGATCCGTATGACAACCTTTACAAAATAAATCTCAGAATAATGTATAACATACATATATATCAGGAGTGATTGTGTTATGAAAATTTAAGATATTCGGTTCAAAAAAAAAAAAAAAGGAGTCATCAATTTTGAAGTTTGAACACAAAAATACCATGAATTTTGTCGACGAATTATGGAAAAAAGTGCAATTTTCATCACAAGATCAAAAAATAACCTCAAATTTCGTCAAAGAAACATGAAAAACCCCACAAATTTCATCAAAAGATTGCAAAATAATTGAAAGTTTTGTCAAAAGATCGTGAATAAACTGCAAGTTTCATCAACAGATTGCGAAGTGAATGCAAATTTTGTCAAAAGATTGTAAAATAAATACACATTTTGTTAAAAAAGTCTTTAAAAAATCACAAATTTAGTCAAAAGATCGCAAAAGAACCAAACATTTGGTCAGAAGATTGTGGAACAACAACAAACTTCATCAAAAATCACAAAACTACCCCAAATTATATTAAATGGGGACAAAACAACAATTTTTTCAAAAAGAAAAACAACGCAAAAAAAAAAAAAAAAATGTAAATTTCATAAAAAAAATCACAAAATAACCACAAATTTCGTAAAAAAATCACAAAACAACCACAAATTTCATTAAATAATCTCAAAACAATAGCTAATTTCGGCCAATAACCACAACATAAATGCAAAATTATTCAAAATAGGGCAAAACAACCACAAGTTTCATCAAAAGACGAAATAACCACGAATTTCATCAAAAGAGGGTAAAATAACTGAATTTTGTCAAAGAAAAGTCGGAATAACCACAAAACTCGTCAAAAGATCACAAAATATCTGCAAATTTTGTAAAAGGCCTGTGAAAAAAACATGGTGATGGGAATGGACTCCCTCCCCCCCCCCCCCCTTGTTGTACGTACTCACTTATAAGTTGAAAAATATTGGAGAAATAAATTGTCTATATCTGCAATAATACAGCATTTACTTACAACATGCCATAAAATTTTGGAGAAATTTTCACGGGGATTTAGGGAAATGTTGAGAGTAGAAACATTTTCTGCATTCCTGTGCTGCTCAAGAACCAGTGCATGAAATTTAATCAAATTTTATATTCAGTTAGAGCTGACTTAAATTAATACTGATTAGGTTGTGACACTGCTATGCTGTTTTTTTTAACAATTTCCGTGATAGCTATATCTTGGTATTCATGAGATAAAATTTCAGTGAATTTAGTATGCAAGATATTTATTAAAGATTATGTAGTTTCATTTTTGTATTTGTTCATTCAATAGGGGGTTCTGCTATGCTGTGGTTTTCGTGATTTCCTTATTAATGATATCTGCATAAATGAGATGGAATTTCATCTAAATTATTAAATAAAATATTTACTAAAATTTATTTTCATTCAATTTTGTCTTTCTGCATTCAGTGGGGGCTGAATTTTTATGATAAACATTGTAATAGTTTTTACTGGCTAGAAACCAAAAAACTGGCTGACCCAAAATTTGTATTTGAATACTCAGCAAGGGATGCATTTGACAAATGACTTCCTTCATTTATTGATCATTGTAATTCAAAGTTCAAACAAATGCATTGTATTTCAAAATTCTTCGTATGCTTTTCAAGTAAATGTGTCACAATAATATACAAGAAAGTTTTGTGGTATGGCCAGACCCACAACATACTAGTTTAATTTGAACACAGTAGAATTTTCTTTTTATGATTCTGAATTAATGTTTTCTTGAAGTTTACAAAAATCTATTGATTTTTTTCTGTTTCTACATTGTCTATAAATTAAGTATGATCACTATTTCAAATATATTTTTACTTTATATATTATTTTTTCTCAGTTAATAAATAATGAAAGTTCATTTATAAACTAACTATTTAATTATATTTTGTAAATGTATTGTGTATGTTTTCAAAGAAGTTGATGCATTGCATATCTCATAAGTTAAAATTATGTATAAAGCAGCGTTACTAGATTTATGTTTATATTGCTCTTGTGTGATCATGTAAAGATTAACAATGTATCAAAAAGATCTATTTTATGTATTTTTATTTCAGTTTTGTTATTCTTCTAACTTATATCTAAAGATTTATCTTTTTATTTATTTATTTATTATTATTTTATTTCTTTGCATGTTTTAGAAAATTAATTTATTAGAAGATGAAATTAAAAATAAATCTGTTCTGTTGACTGACTATTTGTCTTCAATTGAAGAAAAAGATAATTTAATTACATCTTTACAACAAAATTTTGATTCCCATGCGGCTGCTTTAATGCAACTCCAATCTGAAAAAAAAGAATTAAGTGAATCCCTTAAGCAGAAAGATTCTGAACTGAACAATAAAATGACAAAGATTAAAACTCTTGAAGAAAAGATTGCTACTTTGACTGTTCATAATGAAAGCTCTATAGCTGAAACTCAGAAGGTAACTTTGTTTTCCTTATTTGCTTTAATTTTTTTCCTTTTTGATTTCATTCTGATTTTTTTGTGTGCTTTATTTCTTTGTTATTTGATTTGGTTATTTTTTAATGAGTTTATTATCTTTTTTTATGATTTATCAGCTTTCAAAATCCTTGGTAGCCTGCTGGTCCGAGACCACCGAAAATTCAATCGGACCACTAATTAAAAAAAATTAGTGGTCCATAGTAGTAACTTTTTTTCCCCCTTCCTGACAAGTAAATGTAAATTTTTCTGTTCCTGAGAAAATAGAACCTAACATAAACCACAAAATTTTATATTATTTGAAAAAATAAGTATAAAAAAATTGCATCAAGCTTTACTGTCAGGTGAAATAAATGATCGGAAATAAAATACATAATTAATAGTTTTATAGTTTCTGTTTATGTACTGTACACTTTTTTTTTATAAAATTATAATTTCACGTTTTATTATTCTGAAAATTTTGGGTAACTCAAAAGGAAGTTTGGTTTAAGTTTTAGGTGGAGAGAGAAGGGTGTCACTCAATAGATTAAAGGTACTTAATAGATTTTTATGTAGATGGCCAGTGCTGATGACTGTGGACTAGTAAAATCTCATTAACTTTCCTTTATCATTTCTGCCACTGTTTATTCATATGTTCTACATATAGCTTCTTCTAATGCTGGAACAAAATGAAAATGTATCGACGGAATATTAAACTTCATATTCATTTAAAAATTATAAAATGTTGCTGACTAGACTTTAGTGTAAATCTCTTTACTGATAGTGCTGCATTTTCCTGGGAGTATTAACATGTATGAAAAAGGAAAAAGTTTTGGGATTGCCGCACCTGACTAATCCGTATTGTCCTTAAATGGGAACAAAGAAACTTTTTATGCATCTGAAGATTGATTACTGTTTTTTGCAGAATTTGCATGTACAGTAAATAACACTGCAACATAAGGTTTAATTCAGCAGAACAAAATCAGTATTTAGTCTTGATGCATTATAAAACTCAGTTTACTCTTCAATACATCTTAACACATTGCTTTTACTAAAATCAAGACTCAAAATTGCATTTACAATTAAAATGTTACCAAAGTAACTTTTTGAAAATCTGGTGATTACTTAAAATGCATTTGAGTCATTTTTAGAGTAATTTTTTTTTCAATAATTTTAATTATACATTTAAATTTTTTTTAACCAAATGCAAAGGATAACCATATCTTATAGCAATATCTTGAACAATTCTTAAATTATGGATTTTAAATTTAGATGAACAGATATTTTTAATTCTATGAGTAAAATTAAGTAAAATATTTATATATACAGATTTAAGAAGGCATGAATTGTAAAGAGTAAAGAGTTTTACTTTGAATGGAAAATCATTATGTTTATCATAAATATCAAATAGAATTTTACTATCAGGAAGAGTAATATTAAGATCGAGAAAATTAATTTTATTATTAAGCATATCATTGTAACTGTATTTTAAATTCTTATGGTATTTAATTTGTTGAGAATAGTTAGATGACTTTTTAGAGTATAAAATGATTATATCATCGATACCTATATAAATAACAATTTACAATAGAAGTATCACGTTCATAAAAATGTAAGTAGAGTTCAGCATAGATTGATGATACAATCCCGCCCTGTGGGAGACCGACTTTTTGTTTATATATTGTATTATTAAATAATATATTATTATGCTAAAGTATAAATTTAGTTAAAGATTTGAAGTAAGATAAAGTGATGTTATTTAATAGTTTAAGTGAATCCCTATATTCTTTGAATAATAAATTAATGATTATATACATATCTGTGATAACAATTGTATTGAATAAATCATTAAAGTCAAATGTTTTGTAAATTTTTTATATTATTTACAAGATGTAAACTATTTTTGATACTATAGAATTTATCATTAGTTTTAGCAATAGCTAGTATTTTTATAAGTATTGTTAACATATGTATGTATAATATATATATATATATATATATATATATATATATATATATATTAATATTAATATAGCATTTTAAAGATTTTAAACTTTGTATTCTGAGAAGGGAAAAGGCAGGAATTTAGGAATATAGGTAATTGATTATTTGCTTATTGTTAGAAGAAAGTGACAAATAAAACAGATTAAACTTTTTGTGGTAGGAGAAAGGAAGTATAAATTTGTGGTTTTTGTAAAACAGTCTTCATTTATTTATTTAAGGCTGATTTCATATGTCTGTTAAGGCAGGGCATATATAAATATCATGAAAATATAAATCATAGTGATGAAAGTTTTAGATACTGTAAAGCAGGATGAGGTTACTTGTAGGTGACTGAAGAATTTTTATGTTTGGGAAATAAAGTAATTGAAATTTTATTTGTAACATCTAAAAGCCACTTCATTGCTGTATGAATTTGAATTATTAAGTTTGTATTGATTTTTTTTATTATTAAATTTTAGAAAATGCTTGACTTGGTGAAAGAGATAGAACGCCTTACTAACAATAACCAGGAGAAAGAAGACCATATACAAAAAGCTAAAAAAGAGCTTAGTTCGTCACAAAGTCAAATCGAAGGTCTTAATGAAAATATCAAACAGCTCTCTGAAAAGGTACAACAAGCTGAAGCTGCTTTATCTGATGCAAAGAAGGATGCAACTGAAAAAATCAACCATCTTCAAAGTGAATTGGATAAAATAAGTCAAGAGAAATCTGAATCTGAAAAGGTATTGTAATTTTTGGGGATTTTTTTTTCCCTCATAGAATTCCTTCTTTTGAGCTTTAACTAAAATAATTTTTTATTCCTTTGTCAGCAGTGTTTTAGTTATGGCTGTTTACAAATTCAAATTGGCTATTTTCTGGCACCGTTTTATCTGTTTTTGTTTCCAAAAGTATCAAACTGGCAGGTGTGATTAAGAAATTGTGTAATTAATCTAATATTCTGTTTTTTTTTTTTTTTTTCAAAATTTTTAGAAACAACAGCAAAGGGAAAGGAAAAACTATTGTCTTGAGTCAACAATCAGCTATATCTCAAAATGTAATCCATTTATTAGAAAATGAAAAAGAAAAAAAGTACTGCTTAATTACAAACAACTACAACAATCATGCCTGTGAATGTTATTTTTTATGCTTAAAAATGAGTCAGAAAATGTGTAAAAATGTTTCATATTGTCAAAAATGGGAAAAGTTTTGTTTTTGAGAATCTTCTTGAGAATTATATTGTCAATGCAAATCTGTACTTTATTATAACTTATGGTAACTATACAAAAAAATCTTAAATTCCTAAGCAATCAGAAAATGAACGATTTTTTAAAATTCCCACTCACTATAAACCAACAAAAAAAAAAAACCATTATAAAATTAAAGAAATTTTAGTTTCCAAGTTTAACTTTGCTCAGGTTCCAGAATTTTTTTTAGTTAGTACCACTGTAATGAATGTTTCACTACTAACTTTGAACACTTATAAAAGGTATAAATACTATGTATAAATAGTTATAAAACTTACCTAAAGTGTTCTGATGCATCAATTTAGAATTTCACCATCACTTTTTTAAATATTCCTTTTTAGTAATGGGAAGTATGCTTGAATGTGGTGCATCTTAAAGAGATTCTTTTTCAGAAGAAATTTTAAAAATCTCTTATATAGGCACAACAACTGTTTTGTTTTGCCAGAGTTTCTGTTGAAAAGTGGAACATGTGCAACTTTGTAAAGCACTCATTTTCTCTGATTTGCTCTTTTCTAAGCTTAATATGCTATTCGTAACAACCTCTTGAATGTGAGCCTCTTGAGCCCTCATGCAAACTTTAATAAACTTTTCATGACTTGTGCAAAAAGTTGCATTTTACATATTTATTGCCTCTATTTACACCTATTATTTTTTTTTTCTTTCAATTTCTTTGTTACAGCACCGATAATTTTGTTACTTGTTATCAATTTCAGGCTTGAATTATAAAAAATTTAAGTTAAGAATTAATAAATTTAATTTATTAATTCTTAGAAATACATTTTTAGTAATGTTTTGCTTTCCAAATAAAAACAATTAAAAAAAAAAAAAAAGATTTAAAGAAATGTGATATATTTAATTTATTGTTATTGTTATAGTGTTATTGTTATGTGATATATTTAATTTATTGTTTTATTGTTAATATAAAACATTTCAAGCATATTCTTTGTTTGAATTCAAATTAATTAAATAAAATCAATACTAAGTTAAAATTTACTCTCAAACTGAAAAGCTAATAGATCACATGGCCAGCTACAGAGTAACAACAGTTCAACAGTTACTATAATACCTACATGATATAGGTATTGAAGAGAGAATGATTAAAAAGAAAAAACATTTTATCTTGCCATCCATAAGTTCAATCTTAAATTTTATTTTCAAGTCAGTTTTGAAATAAATTTTGTTTAGTATGAAAGCTTGAATTATCAAATACTTTCAATGCAAAACTCTTCTTTTTTGATTTATTGATGCACATAAAAATCTATTTGAAATTTTGCTTAAAGAGTCTTAATATTCATGAAATATGAAAAAGAAAGTTCATTACCTATATAATTTTTTTTTAAAGTCATCAAACAAGTTTTAAGGGTGAATATTTATGTGATGTTAACTTCCTTCTTAGGTTATATTCAGCTTAAGGATGAAAAATTTTTTGAAAGTTTGTGTAACAGGTTGAGTGTATATGATATAAAATTTAAAGAGTTACATTACAAATAAATTTTAAGTAATTTCAAGGTTGTTTATGGATGTAATAAATATTTCTTACCAAAAAAGTTGATTGGGTTTTTATTGAAACACAGTAAACATAAAAACAGTTGTCTTTTGGGCATCACATAAAGTGTTGACTTGCTTACTGTAAAATCCCGTTAATCCGCCCTTCCCGATCAAACGCCCCCCCCCCCTCCCCACTTTATATAAAATTTGAAATTTTCAAAAAATCCTGAGAAAGCGCCCTCCCTCTCCATTTTCAAAGGCGATTGAGAATGGGATGAATCATGATGAAATGAATGAATCATGAATCTTATGTGCATTTTTTCGAGATTTTTTAATTGATTTCATACTTTCTTACAAATTTCTCCTTTTTTTGTGTTTTTTGACAGAATTTACGTTTAAAAAAAAAAAACCTCAATTTTTTTCAAGTATTGCTTCAAGTATCAAAATTCATGATTCATTTAAATGCATTCATTTCATCATGATTCATTCCTGAAAAATTTTGTGAAACAATTGCGGAAAAATCCCGTGAAAGCTCCCCCCTCTAATTATTTTAAGATTTTTCGCCACGTTTGGGGGGGGGGGGGGCGGATTAACGGTATTTTACGGTAATAAATTTTTTGGAAATTCCTCTACCAAACTGTGTCGCATTTTCTTCGTAGAATATTTTACAATACCGTCACACTTTAGAGACTTTTTCAGTTTTATTTCCCCAAATGTATCAATTGCGTTACAGGAATCTTATTTTGTGGCCAAAATGTGGAAAGACAGACAAAATAGACTTAGCACTCAACATGCCAATTAAAGAACTTTTTTTTTTAGTGAATGTTTCTTTAATTTATAAATTTGACAGTTATTCTATGTTTATTTACTTATTTTTCTGTTTTAGAAAATACCTGAATTAGTAATAGAAGTAGAAAAGTTAACTATTTGTAATAGTGAGAAAGATAACATGCTGCTCAAGATTCAAAGTGAACTTAGTTCTTCTCAAAGCACTATTGAAACACTTAATGAAAATATTAGACAACTAACTGAAAATCTGCAACAAGCTGAAGCTAAATTAGCTGAAGTTATTAAAGAAACAACTGAGAAAAACAATCAGCTGCAAAATGATTTAAATAGAACAACTCAAGAAAAATCTCAATACGAACAGGTAATTCAAGACTTTCTTCTAGAAAATGCATTTGATAATTTTAATAAATAACAAATTTAAACATTTTTTAATTTAAGATAATCAGAAGAAAATTCAACCTTTTAATTTGAATAATGTATTATAAAATCAGATTTTTTTTTTTTTCTTTAGTCACTTCAAAAATAAGAATTTGGTACTACTCTGTTATCTCGTCGACCAATTTTGCCAAATTATACAAATCGCCAAACTACAGCCAAATTATACATATTGATGTAATTTTTATTTTAAATAATAAAAAACAAATTATTAGTAGAATATTAATAAAAATACAAATAAAAAATCGAAATAAAAATCACTTAATAAAGTTTTAAACACGTGTATCGTATTTAATGTCATTGAATTGACATTCATGATCGTCTATTATTGGCATTTAATTTTATAATTTGGTGATAGTATTTTGGACAACAGAGTAGTACCAAGAATTTTTACACAGACTAATACTTAGCTTCAGTGTGTAATAACCGGCAAATTTTCTTATACATTAGAGGACCTATTATATGGAATTCCAAAATCCCCAAAAGAAAAACAGTAAAAAATTTTCTAAATTTGTAAATTTTCAGCAAAATTTTGTAATTTCTAATTTTTTTTTTTTTTTTTTTTTTTGGGGGGGGGGGGGTTAAATTTAAGTTTAAAATTAATTTAAATTATAATTCCCTTTTTTGAAAATTGTCAGATATCCCCCCTTCGCCCTTCTTATTACGGCTATGTTATTGTATTATTTAAATACACATATAATAGGAGAGTTCTGTTTATTTTCTAGTATCCTTCCTCCCTTCTTAGACATTCCAAAATGGTCTATCTGATCAGGGTTTCTATTTTTTTTTTTTTTTTTTTTTTTTTTTTTTTTTTTCCTGATGGAATTAGCGAAAATGGTTAAAAATTGCTGTGGAAAAACTTTTCCTGCATGGTCAACGAGAAAAGTTATTTAAGAAATAAGATTTATTAAAAAAGGTCTACCAAATTGTTTTATATAAATTATATATCTGTAAAAGGGAAAAAAATAAATAGAGCTTATAAACAGCATATTAGTTACCCATTTCATTTTTTTTTTCATTTTTATTGTTATCATTGAATAATGTAGTAATTTTTGTTTTCATAATTTAAAAATATTCAAAACATAAGTTTTATGTACAATATGCTTCAGGGATTGTTTTAATTTTGTTATTTTTATACTTTTAAAAAATTCTGGTTTTCGGGGGGAGAGTTCTGAATTTCTGAAGAATCTGGAAAACTCCAAAATTCTGAAAGCCCTCATTCCCAAGGATTCCAGATAACAGGTCCTGTATTATTTTTATTAATGAAAAATTTCTTTGCATATTAGATCATTTAAAAAAAAAAAAAAAGGATTACTTAAAGTAGGTAAATTAGAAAAATTGTCTTCTTTCATTTTTTTGGTTTGTATGCATCATTAAATAAAAATAAATATGTTATTATTAAAAATTTTCAAAGATTTCTGTTCTTTGTGCTTCTCAGCGCTATAATATTGTAATTATTTGTTGATCCTTAAATTTAGTTTATTCATGAAATTGAGCATATTAGTTCATAAAGCTAATTTATTTTCTGCTTGTTAATTTAAAGGGAAATATGAGCAAAAAGGATTTTTGTATCTTAGCCATACAAAAGTTAAGTGAAAAAATAAATTTAAAGTAGAATTTTTGTTTTTTAGAGGGCAAAAAAATACATTTAATCACCCCTCAAATAACAACAATAATAATAATAAAATCTTCAGCTTTTTTCTGTTTGTTCTGTTTTCTATTGTCTGATATTAGAATGAAATATTAAAATAATTTCATCTGACAATAGTAAAAATGTGCATAATTATCAATGTCAACTCATACTTTTCCTTTGTTTGCTTCAACTACTTGCACCCACGAGGTACATTTGATACTTATAAAACTGAGTTCTAGTAGCCAATAAGTTAAAAATTTCACTTGATAAGGATATTTTATGGCTTTTAAGAGAAATGTTAACTATTAAACATCATGCAAAGTTATGCATAAATTATTGTTTCAAATGAAAAATAAATAATTCAATTAGTAGTAAGTGAAAAAAAATAAGTAATTGAAATATCTTTTAAAATAAAAATTAATTTGAGATAAATTATTATTCATATGTTTTATGTTATTTTATTATTCATACACATATAAAAACAATCTCTTTTGCAGTATTTTTTCTTTTAATTTTTTTTTATTAACTCGTATATTAATCCCCCCCCCCCCAAAAAAAAAAAAAAAACTTGCTCAAAATTTCTACAATTTTTATTTATTTATTTATTTTACTATAAGTAAAATAAAGAAATTGAATAGAATTATTATCAAAATATTTCCTTATCCTTACTTCTACTTTTGAATTTTTATCTTATTCAATATTTTTTTTAATGCAATATGTAGGTATATAATAGCAGCTAAATTATTTATTTTAATTTAGAAAATTTCAGATTTAACAAAGGAGATAGAGCAGTTAAAAAATTCTGTGCAAGAGAAGGAAAATCATCTGCTAAAAACTCAGAAAGAGCTTATTGCCTCACAAAACACTATAGAAACTCTTAATCAGAATATTCAGCAAATGTCAGAAAAGATCAGAGAACAAGATCTCAATTTGTCTGGTGCAACTGAAGATGCCAATGAAAAGATAAATGAGCTGCATAATGAATTGAATCAGATAAGAAAAGAAAAATCTGAATGTGAAAAGGTAATATAAATCATATTTATGCATTAGTGTGCAAAATTTATGCAACAAACACAACATTAATTTCTGATCAACTGATTATTCCAAAGGAAATTCTATATACAGTTAGTGTCAAAAGTAGCTACTGCATTAACTGCACAGCCTGTGAAATTTCCTTGATGTTATAAATGGACACAATCACAGTGAACTAAAATGTGCATGCCTCTGAATGGGTCCCTAATCTCCATGGGTTTTTTGCATTTGTTTCTTTTAGTGTATATTTTTCAGATTTAGTCTCTTTTCACACTTTTTTTTTTCAATTATTCAGTGTTTAGCAATCGCTCCCAGTCCCAATTATCTTTCCATTGCTTAAAAGAGATTGCAGCTTTCATCATTTGATCATGGAACAAAATAATCTAAAAATTTCGCTGTTGTTTGCTGGTAAAAATCACAAAAATTTTCAATCAGAAAACCAATGGAAGAATCATAGATAATGTCAATCTATTGCAGGATGAAATCACAAGATTCTATAGAAACTATTGCAAAATTTAATAGTTAGTCACAGAAACAAATATAAAAAATTTGCCCATCAGTCGAAAAAAAAATCTTAAATTTCATCATTCAATTGTGGGAAAAATATTATAAATTCGTCAATTTGCTTGAATATTGAATATTAGGGGGAAAAAATTTGAATTATAGTCAATCTTTGACAAGATAAAACTGTGAAATTTGCTAATTGGTTTGGAAAATATTGCAAAATTTGATAATTATTCACAATGAGAAGAAGTCATAAATTTCCCTGTTTGGTCATGGATAAAATATCACTATTTCATCATTTTCATGCGAAAAATAATGTGTAATCAGTCAAACAGCATCAGAAACATATCAGGAAATTTGTCTTATGTTAGGTTAAAGGTATTTATTTTATGTTAATGTAATTGCTTAAATTAGGTTTTCAAATTTGTTATACATTTTACAAATTGTTTATTTCAACAACATCTTTCATCATATTAAACAGTGAAATTTTATTAGAGCATTTTGAATGTGTTGGGATATATATCATAACTAGCAGTCTTCGTCCGCTACGCTGGTCAGTTTTTTTAAAAAAGAAACTTTGAATCAAACGAAATTTTTATATCATAGTAATTTTTAGTTTTATATCCTATTTTAGACTGTCTGTCATCAGTGAAAAGTCAGTCATCTAAACGGAAAATTCAATGTTAGTCACCAAGTAATAACGTAGCTCTCAACATGTTAACAGTTTTAATCACAAAAAAAAATTCATTCAGCGGACCCAGGGCTCTCAAATGGTCCCCTTTTTAGAAGAAGGTCCCCTTTAGTCCTCTTTTTTGTATTTTGGTCCTCCAAGTCCCCTTTTCTGTGTCTGAAAAAAAAATCGCCGCAAAAAAAAAAAAAAAAAAAAAAAAAAAAAAAATCTGAAAATCACTAAAAGCTTAAAAATCCAAGAAGACAAAATTTATTAAAGTAGGCATAAAAACATTATAATGGGTATAAAAAAAGCGTGGTAACTGAAATTCTTTCATGAATCTAAATGTTAAAAAATCACCACAGAATACAGGTAAATTTTAAGAATCTCATTAAAATTCTTAAAAATTAAAAAATTGCAGAACACAAAAGTTACTATATTAAGCTACCGCTTGACCGGTCTTCAATATCGGGCCTTGGCATGCTCCCCCCCCCCTCCCCCCCCCAAAAAAAGCAGTGGTTTTTGCACAAAAATACTTCACTTTTGAAATGGCCAGCTCAAGCACCTAATCTGAATACAATAGAAAATCTTTGGAATGAACTTTAGAAGCATGTTTGAAATTATTATTAAAACTCCAATTCAGCATGGACAGAATTTTCCCAAAAATTTCAAGATGATTGGAAAAACATACCACAGACGATTTTCAACTGTTTATTGAATCGATGCCAAGTTGCTGCATCTTGATTCATTTTGCTAAATATATGACAACAACATACTAATTATAAATCTAGTTGATCACAGTGATATTCTGTTATAACACAATTTTTTTTCCAAACTTTCCAAGATGGCCAATAACCTTTGAAAGCATGCGGTTTTTGCAATTAATTTTGTCAGTTGTATTTATTGATATTCATTTATTATTCAATAAATAAATTCCTAACTATTATTTCAATAAAATGTATGAGTATCACTTTGAGATTCTTCTTTATATGGATATACTTTCAAAATAACGAAATATTTTATGCCTGCTAAAAACGTTTGACCGCCACTATAAATTGTTGTTGATTAGTTTTTGGTATAAATCGCTCTACATGAGGTGCTTCTATGCAGCTTTTTTCATGATTTCTGCAATCGCTCAATCACCAAAACCAATGCACAGAATTTTACCGAACTTCAGATTCGGTTAGTCCTTAACATGAATTGTCATTTTTTATATTTTGGTATAAATTGCT
Organism: Maratus speculifer; assembly: GCA_964019185.1. NCBI lineage: Eukaryota > Metazoa > Arthropoda > Arachnida > Araneae > Salticidae > Maratus > Maratus speculifer. The sequence continues at coordinate 254,673,743 of OZ025298.1, forward strand.
CAACAAGTGGCACTGTTAATCTGCATTTGTTGGGATTTCCACAATAGTTCTATATCCAGAATTAATGCACCGAATTCCATCAAACTTTAGATTCAGTTAATTCTTAAGATGAATTCACCTTTTTTACATTTTGATGTAAGTTTGTTTTTTTTGTCATTTACAGGTAGCGCTGCAATGATGCAATTTTTTTTTTTTTTTTTTTTTTTTTTTTTTTTTTTTTTTTTTTTTTTTAAGGATTTCTGCAGTAAATCTATCTAATTTAATGCACAATTTTTTGTCTAACTTAGGATCCAGTTAGACGTTGACACAAGTTGTTACTGATTAAGTTTTGGTGTTAATCTTTCTATAGATGATGCTCCTAAGTTGCATTTTGTGGAATTTGCACAAGTTTAGCGATATTCATATTTGCAGAATTAATGCACAAAATTTCATATCTTTAGAATTCACATGGTGGGCATAGATTGCAATTTAGTTTTGGGATTGTGATAGTGAATTTTGAAGTATTAACATGCATGAGGTAGAAGAAAGTTTTGGGATTGCCACATCCAATTAGTTTGACAAGGATTGTTCCCAGGGGTACAGAATATTTACATGTACTGCATTTATAGATTTTAAACTTGTGCATATATGCCTATTTTTTGACACTAATTCTAAATGTGTAATTTTCTAAAAAAATGATTAAAATTTTATTTTATTCAAATATCGCTTTTTAAAAAGAAAAAGAAACGCTTTTGTATGACATGTTATTTAAATCTAAGCTTTTCTCCACTAATTATCATTATTTTATGTCTGATTTGTTATTATATGCTATATAAAATGAACTTATTGGCCTCTTCTATTTATGAGTGGTAGTAGTTAGCACTAATCAGAATATTAATTTTAGCCAAAAAAAAAAAAAAAAAAAAAAAAAAGAACGAAATTAAGAAAAGTAATCAAGTCATCGATTTTAAAATCTCAGATATTTTTTATAACACACAAAAAATTTTAAGAAGTGTGTGTGGGGGCAGTGGGATTAAATTTCTAACTTTCCTTTTTAAATCGCCAGGGTCTAACTTAAGTATTTTATGCAATTTTCTAACTCAACCAACCCCTAATTAAACTGCAGCGAGATTCAATCTCATTTGAAGGGTTGACCAAAGGAGGTATCTCATTGAGCCTCACATCTTGCAAGGGTCTATTTTGACCCAGACAATTAGGGGCATTTCTTCATGTACATGTTTGGTTGTGGGGGGTGGCAAATCAGAAAATATTACCACACATCCTTTTAAAACTTTTAGCCTAAGCACCCATTTCCCACCGTCTTAACACATTTTTTCATCACTAGCAGACATTTTAATGTTTATTTCATTCATTACCACTCCATAAAATTTCTAAAAAATTAAGAAAAAAAATTCCGCTCAACATATTTTAACAATTAGCATCTTTTCATCCCTTACTGTCGCCAGGGGATGCTATTGAAAAAAGTTCTCAAAAAATTTAATCTACAATATGCCCTGTAATATCTTAAATGAAAGGCCAGGTTATAAATCATGTTATTCTTCACTCTCTCTCTCTACCTCCATTCTTATTGCCTTATATCAATCATCCCCGTCTATGTAAGGATTTAATCATTATAAACAATTATTAACTCTTAACAAATTTAGTTATTAACAATTTTGGTTTATTAATTAAAGGTTAGAATGTTTTGAAAGGAATATTAAATAAAACCCTCTGAGTGATCTGTGATCATATTTACCCACTTATTTGTTTTTATTAACTGATCACTATTATTTTTTACCTGTAACGAGAATTGAAATATTGAAGTTTTTTATTATTTAAGTATATTTTTCAGTAGGATATTTAAATGTGCTTAAATAAAATTGTGTACATTGTTTATTAAAATCTTATAAAGATAAACATCTGACATATTTTCTGGGATTATTTTAAAAATTTACTTTCCTATTTAGGAAAATTTGTGCTATATTTTTACACACATATGATTCTTTTTTTGGTTTCCATTTTCAATAAAAATGGTCCCCCAAAGTCCCCTTTTTAAGCAAAAATGGTCCCCTAAAGTACCCTTTTTAAACAAAAATGGTCCCCCAAAGTCCCCTTTTTAAATAAAAATGATCCCCTTTCCCCCTTTTTGAGAACTAAAATGTGTTGGGAGCCCTGCGGACCTTTAAAATAAAGCCAACATTTTGTAATTGGGTTCATCTGATTTAAAACATCTCCATAAGTATTCAATTAAACAACGTAGAATGCTATATTTCATTTGTTACAAAATTTCTGAAAAATTATCCAACTAACAATGTAAGTTCTGTTAAAATCTATCTAGTAGAACTTAAGTTATAAGCGGACGGAAAACAATTCACTTTGCGTTATATATATATATTAGCAGACCTGACAGACGTTGTCCTGTCACCGACCGACGTTGCCCTTCTTGGCACCAACTCCAGGAAATCAAATAAATGTACGTAAATATGGTAATACGCACAATAAACACTACGCTGTTAATTTAATTTCTTATTACAATTATGTAACAAAATTATTTTTCACTCTTCAGTATTTTTTGAAGTCGGTTCAATTTTTGATAGAAAAGTTTGTTTTTCTCCTTTTAGTCAAAAGTTAACGATTTTCTGAAGTCGGTTAATTTGCTTAGTACCATTCGATTCAGAATAAAAAAATCACTAAAATATGTTATCAGTTGAAAAATATCTACAAAAGTCGATTTTAAAGGAATTTTTTAAAAGTTCGTTCTTTTTTTTTTACCCTCCTTAGGGAAGAAATTTTCCAAAATCCTTTCTTAGATGCACTCGATGTTATAAGAAGTACTTTTAACCGAATTTTCAAGATTTTTGGTTCGGTATATTTTTTTGTGCTGTGATTAATATGAAATCCAGACTTTCTTTTTTATATATAGTACTTTTAATTAGCAAAAAATCACTAACTATTAGTTTTTGCCTAATTACTAAAAAAGTACTGAATCAAATTTGATGAAATGTTAATCTAAACCATTCTTGAATTTACTCGAACGCACTCACAAAATTTCATCAAAATTGGTCCAGTCGTTTAGGAAGAGTTCAATTACATACACACGCACAGAAGATTTTTATATATAAAGATAAGCATTGAAAATTTCAGGTTTTTGCGCCGAAGACATCACCAAATTAGGAAAATGTAAATTATCTCATGAACTACTGAATTTAAACTAATTTGCTTAGTACCATTCGATTCAGAATGAAACAATACACTAAAATATGTTATCAGTCGAAAAATAGCTACAAAAGCCGATTTTTGAGGAATTTTTAAAAGCTTGTTCTTTTTTCTACTCCTCTTAGGAGCGGAATCTTCAAAAATCGCTTCTTAGCCGCACTCGATGTTATAAGAAGTATTTTTACCCCAATTTTCAAGGTTTTTGGTTCGGTATATTTTTTTTGTGCAGTGATTAATACGAAATCCAGATTTTCTTTTATATACTATATAGATAAGGATTCAAAATTTCAGGGTTTTGCGCCGAAGACATCACCAAATTAGGAAAATGTGAATTATATCACAAACTACTGGATTTAAACGAATTTGCTTAGTACCATTCGATTCAGAATGAAAAATACACTAAAATATGTTATGAGTTGAAAAATAACTACAAAAGCCGATTTTTAAGGAATTTTTTTAAAGTTCGTTCTTTTTTCTACTCATCTTAGTGGTGGAATTTTCAAAAATCCCTTCTTAGCGGCACTCGATTTTATAAGAAGTATTTTTGCCCCAATTATCAAGATTTTTGGTTTGGTATACTTTTTTGTGCTGTGATTAATACGAAATCCTGACTTTCTTTTATATGTATGGATAAGGATTGAAAATTTCAGGTTTTTGCGCCGAAGAAATCACCAAATTAGGAAAATGTGAATTACCTCGCGAACTACTGGATTTAAACGAATTTGCTTAGTACCATTCGATTCAGAATGAAAAAATGCACTAAAATGTGTTATCAGTTGAAAAATAGCTACAAAAGCCGACTTTAAAGGAATTTTTTAAAAGTTCGTTCTTTTTTTCACCCTCTGGAGGGGGGGGGGGGGGGGGGGGGGAATTTCGAAAATCCCTTCTAAGCGGCACTCGATGTTATAAGAAGTATTTTTACCCCAATTTTCAAAATTTTTGGTTCGGTAGATTTTTTTGTGCTGTGATTAATACGAAACCCAGGCTTTCTTTTATATTTATAGCACTTTTAATTAGCGAAAAATCACTAACTATTAGTTTTTGCCTAATTACTAAAAAAAGCACTGAATCAATATCGATGAAATGTGAATCTAAACCATTCTCGAATCCACTGGAACACACACACAAAATTTCATTAAAATCGCTCCAGTCGTTTAGGAGGAGTTCAGTTACATACACACGCATAGAAGATTTTTATATATAAAGATTGTAGTAATTAAATATAGCTTACATAATCATGTTAACCTCATTATAGAACTCTCTTTCAAAATTGAGTGTCTCACAAACTACTTGATTTAAAAGAATTTGCTTAGTACCATTCGATTCAGCATGAAAAAATACACTAAAATATGTTATCAGTTGAACAATAACTACAAAAGCCGATTTTTAAGGAATTTTTTAAAAATTCATTCTTTTTTACCCCCTTTAGGGTTTGAATTTTCGAAAATCCCTTCTTAGCGGCAATCGATGTTATAAGAAGTATTTTTACCCCAATTTTCAAGATTTTTGGTTCGTTAGATTTTTTTTGTGCTGTGATTAATACGAAATCCAGACTTTCTTTTATATATATAGATAAGGTATGAAAATTTCAGGTTTTTGCGCCGAAAAAATCGTCAAATTAGGGAAATGTGAAGTATTTCATGAACTACTTGATTTAAAAGAATTTGCTTAGTACCATTCGATTCTGCATGGAAAAATACACTAAAATATGTTATCAGTTGAAAAATAACTACAAAAGCAGATTTTTAAGGAATTTTTTAAAAGTTCGTTCTTTATTTTACCCTCCCTTAGGGGTGGAATTTTCGAAAATCCATTCTTAGCGGCACTCGATGTTATAAGAAATATTTTTACCAGATTTTTCCAGATTTTTGGTTCGGTAGATTTTTTTGTGCTGTGATTAATACAAAATCCAGACTTTCTTTTATATATATAGACTAGCGCACCCGACAGACGTTGTCCTGTCACATTCAGGCGTTGTCCTTCTTGGCACCGACTCCAGAAAATCAAATAAATGTACGTAAATATGGTAATACGCAGAATAAACACTATGCTCTTAATTTAATTTCTTATTACAATTATGTAAGGGAATTATTTTTTACTCTTCATTAGTTTTTGAAGTTGGTTCAATTTTTGATAGAAAAGTTTATTTTTCTCTTTTTAGTTAAAAGTTAACGATTGTCTGAAGTCGGTTAATCAAAATTATAATACAGGAAATATTATTGTAAAGCATACACGTTTGTCAGCAGTGGGGTTCAAACATGCGATCTCTTTCTTCAAGAAGCTGAGCTTAAATCTGGCGCCTTAGACCGCTCCGACATTCCGTCCGTATGCCATTCATCGAACTTATTCAACACTTTTAATTAGCGAAAAATCACTAACTATTAGTTTTTGCCTAATTACAAAAAAAGTACTGAATCAAATTCGATGAAATGTGAATCTAAACCGTTCTGAAATCCACTGGAACACACACACAAAATTTCATTAAAATCAGTCCAGTCGTTTAGGAGGAGTTCAGTGACATACACACACACAGAAGATTTTTATATATAAAGATAAGGAATGAAAATTTCAGGTTTTTGCGCCAAAGAAATCGCCAAATTAGGAAAATGTGAAGCATCCCACGAACTACTTGATTTAAAAGAATTTGCATAGTACCATTCGATTCAGTATGAAAAAATGCACTAAAATATGTTATCAGTTGAAAAATAACTACAAAAGTTGATTTTTAAGGAATTTTTTAAAAGTTCGTTCTTTTTTTTACCTTAGGGGTGGAATTTTCGAAAATCCATTCTTAGCGGCACTCGATGTTATAAGAAGTATTTTTACCCCAATTTTCTAGATTTTTGGTTCAGTAGATTTTTTTGTACTGTGATTAATACGAAATCCAGACTTTCTTTTATTTATATAGATAAGGTATGAAAATTTCAGGTTTTTGCGCCAAAGAAATCGCCAAATTAGGAAAATGTGAAGTATCTCACGAACTACTTGATTTAAAAGAATTTGCTTAGTACCATTCGATTCTGCATGAAAAAATACACTAAAATGTGTTATCAGTTGAAAAATAACTACAAAAGCCAATTTTTAAGGAATTTTTTTAAAATTCGTTCTTTCTTTAACCCCCCTTAGGGGTGGAATTTTTGAAAATCCATTCTTAGCGGCACTCGATGTTATAAGAAGTGTTTTTACACACATTTTCTAGATTTTTGGTTTGGTAGATTTTCTTGTGCTGTGATTAATACAAAATCCAGACTTTCTTTTATATATATAGATAAGGAATGAAAATTTCAGGTTTTTGCGCCAAAGAAATTGTCAAATTAGGAAAATGTGAAGCATCTCACGAACTACTTGATTTAAAAGAATTTGCATAGTACCATTCAATTCAGCATGAAAAAATGCACTAAAATATGTTATCAGTTGAAAAATAACTACAAAAGCCGATTTTTAAGGAATTTTTTAAAAGTTCGTTCTTTTTCTTACCCCCCCCCCCCCCCTTAGGGGTGGAATTTTCGAAAATCCATTCTTAGCGGCACTCGATGTTATAAGAAGTATTTTTACCCCAATTTTCTAGATTTTTGGTTCGGTAGATTTTTTTGTGCTGTGATTAATACGAAATCCAGACTTTCTTTTATATATATAGATTGATGTTTTTTGCTTTTATCTCTTCTGGTTTGTATGTTTTAGATTAATTTTATATTGAATAGAATCACCATATTTGGTATGTTTCTATAATAACAAATATCAGTTTTGAGTAATAAATTTAATTGAAAAAAGACACTAATAATTTCTGGAATAGAAAAAAAAGGGGGGGTAGGAGTTAAAAGCTAATTATTCAAAATTAAATAAGTTTTATGGAGTTTTATGCATATAAATGATGTTTCTCATAATAATTTTAGATTAGTTAACCCTAACATTTATTTCAAAGTTCATTGAAAAAATACAAATATTTCAATTATAGAAAACTACTAAAATGTGTTTTTTTTCTCCTTCAAAAATGCAAGTTGCTTTGACTTATTGAAAGTTTATTTTTTTAAGATTTGACTTATATAATGATCCAGAATATTGCATAATGCATTTCTCTTTTAGGAATTGTCTAATGCTAGAAATGAAATTGAAAATTTATCAAGTATAACTAATGAAAAAGAAAAGTATTTAAGGGAGAAAGAAGAAGCCATTAAATCAATGGAGGCAAAGCTTAAAAGTCAAGAATCTGAGATTTCTGGATTGTCAACTCAAAATACTGAACTCTTGCAAAATATTGCCAAATTTAATGCAGAAATTGAAGCAGGGCAGAAAAATTTCAATGATAAACTTTCAGATACTGTTAAAGAGTTCAATGACAAATTAAAAGAAAAAGATCAGGTAAATATGTATTTTTAATATTTCTCATTTTACCACCTTTGTGATAACAGTGTACAACAATAGCGATATAGATAATAAAGATTAAATTCTTGTATCTCAAAAAACATCTAATATATTTAAAAATAAAAATTCCCTGAACATGATCTAAAATAATAATAATAATAATAATAAGATTGTGAAATATTTTTATTTATTTATTTATTTTTTCTTAATTTTACTCTTCAAACTATTCAAGCGTATGACTGCAAAATATGATTGTTATTATGTATTATGTTTTTAATCCTATAAAATTTACTTAGCTGAATTCAACATTAAGTATTTCTTGGAACAATTATTTAATTTTAAAATTATTGGCTTCAGCACGTTTATCGTAATTTTTATATAAAGTTATCAGTTTTCATATACAGTAGACTCCCTCAAATCTGCACTCCTAAAATCCACAACTCTCTAAAATCTGCACATAATTTATGGATGTAAACAATGAAACATTCAGTTCAAATGTTGGTGCGAAATTTGATTTTTTTAGTTTTATACCAATTCTATACATTTTTTAATTTGTAACTTTAGTTAAGGTTATTGAATTTGTATATTTTCATGAAGAAAAAATAATTTATTTCTAAAAAAAATCAAGATATTGTTAATATCATTGGTAATTACAATCTTATCAAATATATTTATGTATTAATCAAGCTTTTTTAGTTATTTAGTCTGACTAAAGAAAGTGGCGTAATTTTATGATCCTGATGTGAATTAGTAAATGTACCTTTATGTGATAAGTTTCATAGAACAATTTAGGAAAAACACATTCCATCTTTATAATGAATATTTAACTGTACATTGTTAATTATTAGCTAGACCTTTGCTTTTAATATTTTAATCACTTTAAAAATTTTCTAAATTTTTATTATTTTAGTTTATTACTTATCTTAATATTTTAGTATATTGTAAGCATTCATTATACTTTTGATTTCATTATTAATTACACTCAAATTTCTTTTTAAAAAATATAAACAAAGCAATGACCAGAAATCTGCAAAATTCTAAAATCCGCACAACCTCTGGTCCCAAGCTGTGCAGATTTGAAGGAGTCTACTGTATTTATATGCAACAGCTTTTTAGTATAAACTAGGAAAATATAAATTACATTGTACGTCCAGAATTAACAATGACATCATTAGTAAGTTATGTAATTCTAATGAAAGGAATTTATGAAATGCCTGATTAAACAATTGATTATGTTTTACAATGATTTCCTATAATTATGAATATCCTAAAATATGAAATATTATGCAATAAAATTAGCACCAAAAATCTGTATTGATCTGCAGATCTCAAAACTCGCATTGGAGTTTTAAAAATTGAATTAGTTTATAAATAATATTTTTTTCTAATTGGAATTAAATTTCTCAAATAATGGTAACCAAATTACTTCATTTTTGTGGAAAAATGTATAATGATAGGGATTATTAGATTTCTTTTTCTTCTGTCATTTTCAAATTAAAATTGAACTTATCTTTTATTTTGTAACGAACTGTCGAATGTTGTGAGTACGGACCAATGTAACGAACTGTCGAATGTTGTGAGTACGGACCAATGTAACGAACTGTCGAATGTTGTGAGTATATTTAATACTCATTAGGTCGCTGGTTCAATTAATACTACTAATAATACTTAAATATTCTTTATATACAAATTATTTACACACTATTTACATTTCGAATAAAGAAGACAGATCCAGCGAACACACGATAGGCCCGCTAAGATCGCCGAAAACCAAAACAATAACAAACAACATTCCAGTGTTGCCAAAACGGCAAACCTAAAGTACAGTAGAATGCGCCAAGGAGACGCGCTGCATCCTAGGTTATGGTGAAGCCTGATCGGTTCTGAAACCAGAACCGTTCTAAAATTATATAAAACTAAAGCAGAGATAGAAAAATTAAAATTGGTGACCTGAAATAAATATTGGCAATCTGTGGTAGTGTCATAGAGTCAGTAAAGAAGCATTTAATTAAAAGATAATCTAACGTTTATTTTCAAGAAAAACATATTCAAAATAAAAAAATATATATATATAAAATAATAAACAATCATAAACTATATCTGGTAAAATCAACCAAAAAAGTAATTTCTGAAATTATATTATCTATAAAATTAAAGTCATACTTTGACACAATAAAAATACTTAATTAATTAAACAGCATGACGTAAGGTAAAGAAAAAAAATGACCTGTACAGGCTGCAAAATAAACTACTCACTGTAGCATAACTGGAAGAAAACAGATTTCTCAAAACAGATGATGACGGAAAAGTAATGTCCGGGAAAAGTTCAAAAGAAATAAAAGTCTTGGATGTCATAACAATTCATCACAACAAATGTTCAGCAAAATATTTTCACTATCTATTAACTGGATTCATCTTTAAAACAACATCATCTTTCAAAACTAAAACAAACTACAAACGTAAACTTCCATAACTGAAATTTAAAATAACGTACGGCCTTTGCTAGACCAAAACATCGTCAGACCACCGGCAGTCAAAACAAACCGACTGCTTTAAATACCCCTCGCGATTCCAGACATCGCCAGAAAGCAACGCCCCCTTTGCGTCTGCCGAAGTTGAGCGAAAGCGGTCCTGCCTTGCGATATGGAGATACGGCTATTCGTAAGTTGCGATTTGCGAAGATCACAAATCGCGATCAGACGGAAGAAAATGATCATGAACGCACATGTAAAATGTTCAAATCGAAAGTAAACAAATAAGTAACCGACTAAGAAATAGAATATGCCATGGAATAAGGAAAAACAAGATAAAGGGATTGGAAATAAGATAAAGATAAGATAAAATTGGAATAAAATAAAAACCAGTAAGTCATGCTATATTATCCTATTACAACATGTATATATGCTTATAGAGTGTTAAGGGTATGAGTAGGCTGACAATCGCCCCCCCCCCCCTTAACACTCGTATTCCAAAGAAACTAATTACCAAGTATTACCAAATAATATAAATAATATCAAAGGTCATATTGAACAACATAGGATATCAGTATATCTACTATCATACTTTGACAGTTACTAGTGAAGAACATCTCAACATTATCGTGCATAAATGCAACAAATTCACAATATCATATAACAAGGTTAATTTACAAAAATGAACAACTTTTTAACAATGTTAATAACCATACAATATGAATAACAATTTGATAACTACAACACCAAGAATAACAATCTTTTCATAGCACAAGAGTCTTGAGTTACCATAGTAACTTAAAAAAAAAATTTGAAAGTCTTTTAGGTAAAGAAACATTTCAAATAAAAAATTCATGAAAATTTGTTACCGTTTTACCTCGTCACGTGCAAGTGACTACTATTACCAGTACATACCACAACATTCTTTAGTATGTCGATTTACTTGATCTTGGCCTTGACAATACACGATTATATTTACATACATTTGCATAATTACACTAGAGTAAATGATTATCATACGACAGATTCATAAACATTACGAATATGAAGAATAGCAAAAACATGAATTACAATGCAAAAACACTTTGATAATGTATGGGAAATTCATGATATGCAAAATAGACACATTCAATGATAATAACACTAATGATCATGATCATGATAATGACTTATTATGATAATGATTAGGACGGTGAGCGCTCACACAAAAACAAACAACAACAACAACAACAACATGCATGCTTAAGCTTTTGAAATAATACACATTTGCAAATGTTTTAACAAAGATTTAAAATGTGAAAAACACTTGTTATGCAATTTCTTAAAAGTAAAACAACCCTTTTCATATTTATATATGCAAAAAAAAAAAATACAGCTCAATTTTCAACACCACGGACGGGACCTATGTGACATTTCCATTTTTCAAAAATAGGGACTTACAAACTTAAAAGAAACGATGCCCGCGACAGGCCTTCCTGTGATCAGAACACTCAAGAAGGCCACTACCTCCTGCAGGCCACTCTGGCTATTTACAATTGCACCCCTGCGAGCCGCTTCCTGGGGCTGCTCGGACCCCAGAGGATGAACCATCCTGAGGTCTGATAACATTCCAGCGGGAGTTAAATTGTCCGCAATGTTGGAAATGAGGGTATTGAAAAACTTATTTATGACATTAGAACATATGCATATGAGACAAAAATATGAAATAACAAGAAAAACAAGTGTATAATCACATATTCAAACATTTATATAAAGAAAACACTGAAATATACAAAATTTCAGATTTGAAAAATAAAACGTGTTAAACTTCAGGGTTTAACATAAAAAAAAAATTAAACAAGTATCTTAATGCTTGACACAAGTTCAGAGGAGGGGGAGTTTTTTATTTATTTATTTATTTATTTATTTATTTTTTACTTTTAAATAATACTTATTTAAAACGTTATATATTACTTATAACTAAAGATCGCTTCAATGAACCTTTTAAGATCAAACTTCGTTAAGGGTTTTGTAAAGATGTCTGAGAGATTAGCTCTACTAGTTACATGTTTTACATTAAATATCTCTTGGTTTAACAGGTCTCTAACAAAAAATAATTTAACGTCAATGTGTTTTGTTCTATAGTTTTCTATGGGAGACTTAAGGAAATCAATGGAGGCCATATTGTCTACTAACAGGGTTGGTTTAGTTTGTGAGCCTGTAAAAATGTGTTTATCATAGCATTCAGTTATGCTTCTACTGAACCAAAGAAGCTCTTTAGTTGCTTCTATTAAAGCCACAAACTCTGATTCCATGGTAGACAAGCAGACAGATTTTTGTTTGAAAGCCCTCCACATTATAGGAGATTTGTCTAGCATTAAAAGTTGTCCCCCCATTGACGTCCTGTCATCGCGATTGGCGGCAAAGTCAGCATCAGTGTATGTTATTAGATTTATATGATGACAAGGTAACCTCAGTTTGTAGTGTTTGGTGCTTTGGACATATCCTAGTAATTTTAAGAGACCATTCCAGTGTATGATACCAGGATTACTCTGGAATTGACTGAAGATGTTTACAGCATAGGATATGTCAGGACGAGTCCTGCTTGTAAGAAAAGATAAGCATCCCAAAACACTTCTGTATGGATATTTTGACATCTCCTGGGTTTCTGTGTCTGTTTGAGGGCACTGTGCTTTGGAGTACACTACTCCTTTACTTATGGGAAGTGAGGTGATGGGAAAGTTAAATTCCTTAAACCGTACACAGATATCATCAATATATTGCATTTGATGAATTGACACTACACCTTCCCTATCCTCCTCAAACTCAACCCCAAGAAGTTTACGTGTTTTCCCCAGGATTTTGATGTCAAAATGTTCAGCTAGTAATTTTAAAATTTCATTTATGTATTTCTGATGGTTACTTAAAACAACGAAGTCATCAACGTATAATAATAAAACAACGTAATTAGAGAATGTGTAAACGCAATTACACCAATCCAATTTGTTAAAACCAAGAGAAATTAAAATTTTATGTAATTCATAAAACCACACCCGGCCACTCTGATGGAGGCCATACAATGCCCTCTGGAGTTTACAGACCAAATGCTCTTTCCCTTTTATTTCAAAACCTGGAGGCTGTTTCATGTAAATGTTATCTGAAAGAGGGGCGTACAGATAGGCTCCTTTCACATCGCATTGCGTGTGAATCCATCCGAGACATGAGACTAGGGCGGCAAAGAAAAAGCGGATTAGACTAAAATTTACAACTGGTGAAAATGTCTCGTCATAAGTTTCACCTCTGACCTGTTTGTAGCCTTGGGCTACTAGTCTCGCTTTGTATCTTGCCACATGCCCTTTATCATCTCGTTTGATGGTGAAGACCCATCTGCAGCCTAGAGGTTCAGTGTTGGGTGGTAATGATGTTAATTCCCATACTTTATTTATTACGTTCATTTCCTCCTGCATTGCCTGTCTCCAGAGTTCCAACTGAGGGGATTTTAAAGCTTGCTTATATGTGTTTGGTATGGAGTCTTCTAGTCATATATTGTTTTTACGTGTTTCTGATAAAGATGTGTGTGGAGGTGTGTAACTAGGACTTGAACTAGCACTGGAAGTAGATTTTACAATACCCTGGTATTTATTTTCCCCTTTGAAACTGAACATGGTTGGATCAAATTTTATACCATTAGACTGACAGTATTCCCGCACTTCTCTGAGTGATCTTAAACGTTGCATTTCACCCATCTCATAATAATAGATGTCGGTTCTCGACTTATCAGGCCTAGTTATGGCCTTACGGAACCATACAGCATCCCTCAGTGTTCTCGAGAATTCCTTGCCCTCCTCGTCACTTTCATCCTCAGATGAGTGAACGGAGGCGGGTTCAACGGATTCTGAGGTGCCTGGCTTAGGTGATGGAGATGGTAATCTTTCTAAAGGGAATCTGTCAGGTTGAAGGTCGGTCAAAGGGTCAATTTCTGGTTGTTCTGAACTCAGAATGTATGTGGGTCCCAGGTCGCTTCCGTTGTGCTGCTCTGAAGTTGTAAAAGGGTTTGTGCCTAGTGAGTAATTTGGGCCTTGCTCGCTATGTCTGTGAACATTTCTCGGTACAGATTCATCCCCAAATCTAACATTTATGGTTTCTATTATTTTATTTGTATCGGGGATCCATACCCTGTAACCTTTGGTTGACATCGCGTAACCCACTAAAACCCCCTTTTTGGCCTTAGGATCAAACTTTGAGTTTCTTAACTGTTTAGGCACCCCCACGTATGCCACAGTACCAAAAGGGCTTAGATGTCGTATTGAGGGTTTGTTACCACAGTAATACTCAAAGGGTGTCTTTTTCTGTGTTTTATGACATATCCTGTTTAGTGTGTACGCGATGTATAGAACTGCTTCTGGCCAGAATTTTAGACTGAGTTTGCTTTCATTAAGTATTGAGCGGACCCCGTCCATTATAGTCTGATTTAAACGTTCCGAGACCCCATTCTGTTCCGGAGAATACACGTTGGTAAACTCATGATGTATCCCATTCTCTTCAAAGTATCTTGTAAATGCTTCGTTGTCAAACTCCCGCCCATTGTCGCTATGGACCTCTTTTACCTTAGTGCCTAAAAATCTTTCAGCTCTTTTTACATGATTAGTGAATACCTTGAATACCTGTGATTTATTACATAAGGGATAGACTGATACTTTTCGTGAGAAGTCGTCAGTTATAGTTAGAAAGTACTTCTCGCCGTTTCTACCTGTTATTTGTGTCGGTCCCCACAAGTCAGTATGAAGTAATTCAAGGGGTCGTTTTGATCTTATTTGATTTATAGGACGGAAGGAAGTTCGCCTGTGTTTGTTAATTTTACATGTCTCACATTCAAAATCTTTACTTTTAATAGGTGGTAAGCCCCTTACACCATTACATTTTACGGTATGTTCGATTAAAGTGGAACTAATGTGTCCGAAACGTCTATGCCATAACTTAAAGTCGTCCTTCTGGACAGTAGAGGCTTGAAAACGCACCTTTTTAGGACTTTGTCTATTTTGAGTTTGAGTTTTATTTTTAGGGTTAGGATCTGGGTACAGACATTAAATGCCATCTTTAAGAAAAGCTCGAAATAGGGTACCACTGTCATGATATGCTTTAACCCTACCCTCACCTCCTCTGAACTTGGCACCAGTTTTATCAAGCCTAGGGCCAGATATCAAATTGTGCCTTAAACTTGGGCAATACATAACATCGCCGAAACGAACCATCTCCCCATTTATTTTTAAGTCCACTAGTCCAGTCCCTTCAATAGGAAAAGTTGCTCCGTCAACGGCAACAGCCAACTCCTCATTGTGCAAAGGCTTAAATTTTACATATAGATTTTTATCTTTGCAAAAGTGGTGCGAGGCACCTGTGTCAAAGACCCAGGCATCTCCCCCACACTTAATGTTACTAAGATTAGATTGAATGAGGTAATTTACCTGGCTTGTTGGCTTACATTGACATCTGGTTCTGTTTCTATTGCGAGACGCATCTCTGCTAGGTCTGGGATTACTGGGTTGGACTCGAACTGGACTGGACACCGATGAACCTCTGGATACTGAAGAGTTCTGGAATGAGGAGTCTGAGGAGTCTCTCGAAGTAGTATGGAGGCAGGATTCGGGACTGGAGGCTTGTTGAGGCAATTTGCACTGTCGAAGCACATGGCCGGCTTGTCCACACCTGTGGCATCTTCCCTTAAACTTAGGCTTATAGGCGGACCTCTTGGGTGTGCGAGCTCGGGAAAAATGGGACTGGACCAGGTTACCTCTGTCCTCTTCTCGTAATTTGATGCGGGACTCTTCAGCTACCAACTCGGTCAGGAGATCTTTAAACTTGAACTGTTGTTCGGGCCATCGCAAAATCCCCTGGACGAGATTATCAAATTTCTTAGGGAGCCATCGCAGCAACTGGAATGTCAGATAAATTTCCTTTATCGGCTCATTCATGGCAGCCAGTTGATCGGCTAGTCTTTGTAGACGTGCAGCAAACATGTCGACTGGCTCTTCAGGCTGTATTCTGCAGGATAGGATCTCGCCGAAGAGCTGCATATGGCGAGCATGGTTGTCAGGTTGAAAATGAGTTTTCAGCTTTGTCCATGCTTCATGAGGATCGTCGATGTTTTCTATGATTCTCCGGAACTCATTTTCGACGTTCAGGTATACTATGGACAGTGCCGATCTGAGCCGTGCCTGATATTCTTTTGTGGCTACTGCATCACTGGTATTCGGAGCCTCTTCAGTACCATTCACGATGCCCCAAGCATTTTTATCGAGCAGCAGGTATTTTACGTCTGCTGCCCAGGTTGCATAGTTGTGAGAATTTAGTTTGTTTATGCTAACCTGTACATTGGTCATTGCCATGCTCTTAACTAGACTTTATTAAAATTAAACAGAAAGGAAAAGAATTTAAAAAAAAAAAAAAAAAACGTACTCTAAAACAGTCAGATAGTACGACAAAAAAATTATACCAAAAAAACCTTTCTATTTCAAGCCAGAGAAATTAAAAGTGTTTATCAAAAAAATGCTATTGCGCCCCCCCCCCCCCCCACTAGAAAACACTTGGAGGTCTAATGGCCGCATGCTACCACTAGTTTATGATATTGCCAATGAAGGTTATGGCCACCATAACAGGTTAAAAAGCGTAGTAGCTTTCGGCCCATAACCCGTGATCGGTTCTGAAGCCAGAACCGTTCTAAAATTATATAAAACTAAAGCAGAGATAGAAAAATTAAAATTGGTGACCTGAAATAAATATTGGCAATCTGTGGTAGTGTCATAGAGTCAGTAAAGAAGCATTTAATTAAAAAATAATCTAACGTTTATTTTCAAGAAAAAATATTCAAAATAAAAATATATGTATATATAAAATAATAAACAATCATAAACTATATCTGGTAAAATCAATCAAAAAAGTAATTTCTGAAATTATATTATCTATAAAATTAAAGTCATACTTTAACACAATAAAAATACTTAATTAAACAGCATGACGTAAGGTAAAGAAAAAAAATGACCTGTACAGGCTGCAAAATAAACTACTCACTGTAGCATAACTGGAAGAAAACAGATTTCTCAAAACAGATGATGACGGAAAAGTAATGTCCGGGAAAAGTTCAAAAGAAATAAAAGCTTTGGATGTCATAACAATTCATCACAACAAATGTTCAGCAAAATATTTTCACTATCTATTAACTGGATTCACCTTTAAAACAACATCATCTTTCAAAACTAAAACAAACTACAAACGTAAACTTCCATAACTGAAATTTAAAATAACGTACGGCCTTTGCTAGACCAAAACATCGTCAGACCACCGGCAGTCAAAACAAACCGACTGCTTTAAATACCCCTCGCGATTCCAGACATCGCCAGAAAGCAACGCCCCCTTTGCGTCTGCCGAAGTTGAGCGAAAGCGGTCCTGCCTTGCGATATGGAGATACGGCTATTCGTAAGTTGCGATTTGCGAAGATCGCAAATCGCGATCAGACGGAAGAAAACGATCATGAACGCACATGTAAAATGTTCAAATCGAAAGTAAACAAATAAGTAACCGACTAAGAAATAGAATATGCCATGGAATAAGGAAAAACAAGATAAAGGGATTGGAAATAAGATAAAGATAAGATAAAATTGGAATAAAATAAAAACCAGTAAGTCATGCTATATTATCCTATTACAACATGTATATAAGCTTATAGAGTGTTAAGGGTATGAGTAGGCTGACAAAGCCGTTACAAAAGAATGCGCCATGGAGACGCGATATACAAGATTATGGTGAAGCCGTAACATACCGGCCCCCCGCTGATATGTGCCAACATTCAACAATAATACTAAATGTAACAATAAACAATTGCAAATAATAGAAATTTCAATTCTACAATCAATAATACAGTATTTTCGATAAAATACAATATACTTCTTCAATATTATTACTTAATGTATTACTTAATATAAGTTTACCAAATGCAAATAGATAAGTTATAATACAAACAATAATTACACTTGAATAGTATGAAAGATAGTTATCAAATTAACACTCAATAAATGCAACAATCTAATAAATTTAACAAGTTAATAATAGTTAATCAAGAATAGATAGAGACGAAGACACGTAAGTTTACACTTATGTTATAAAGTTAAGCTACACAAATTATAAAGCTAAAAATTAAAATATTTTTAAATCTCAAATGAAATTGCTATTCATAATAAACAGTTCAAATACAAATATAATAATGGTAACTATAATATAATTATTTAAATCTTTCAAAATAATAACAGAATTCATCAATTCTCTAAAGGAAGTGGGCAAACTTTAGAGACACATCTCCTAACTATACCTGCTGCTGGTTTAATTTCTAATACTCTAACTTTTTTATCAGATCCATATATTACTTTAATGACACGACCTAATGCCCATTTGCCAGGAGGTAAATTGTCCTCCTTTAGGATAACCATACACCCTTCCTTTAGGTTGTCCTTCTCAATATACCACCTATTCCATTGCTGTAAATTAACTAAATATTCAGTGTTCCATTTTGTCCATAAAATTTGGGTCATTTTTGTTAATTTTTGCCAATGTGACAATTTATTATCATCAATTTTGGTCAAATTCGGTTCATGAATTGAAGTTATGGGTCGACCTACCAAAAAATGGGCAGGGGTCAAGACTTCAATTTCATTTGGATCTGATGACAAAGGTACTAAGGGACGAGAATTTAGAACCCCTTCGATTTCGGTGATTAATGTCCAAATTTCTTCGAGCGTGACTCGAGAATTGCCCAAAATTCTGTTGAGATGATGTTTAAAGGATTTCACCCCAGCCTCCCATAATCCACCAAAATTGGGTGTACGAGGAGGGATGAATTTCTAGTTAACTGCCTCGGAAGCCAAAAAATTTGACAAAGCTTCATCGAGTTTGCATACAAGGGCATGTAATTTCTTTAACTCTTTATTTGTACCTACAAAAGTAGTTCTATTATCCGACATTATGGTTGAGCTTTTACCTCTTCTAGCGAAAAATCGTTTCAATGTGGCAATAAATGATTCAGATTTTAAATCTGTCACTATATCTAAATGGATTGCCTTTGTGGCAAGACAAACAAAAATTGCGACATAAATTTTATTATATATCCCCTTTCTCTGATTTTTATACCTAATCATAAAGGGTCCACAATAGTCAACAGAACATTTTTGAAATGGCGGGCTAGGATTTACTCGTTCGGCTGGCAAATTTCCCATAATTTGATTTGCCCTTATTGGTTTGTTTTTAAAACACGTTACACATTTGTGAACTATTTTACGAGCCAAAGATCACCCATTTATTACCCAATATTTTTGCCGGTGGTGATGCAACAATGATTGTGGCCCTAAATGGAAAAATTTAGAATGAAAATATTCAAAAAGTATTTCACTTATTTTATGATCATGTGGTAACACTATAGGGTGTTTTCTCTCATAGGTCAGTCTAGAATTGTCTAAACGACCTCCAACTCTAATTAAATTATCAGAATCTATATAAGGATTTAGAAATTTTAGTTTACTATTACCTGAAATGCTCCTTTGGTTTTTCAAATGCTTAAGCTCTTCAGAGAAGGCCGAATACTGTACCTGTTTAATCAGGAAAATTTCTCCAAGTTTCAATTCACTTGCAGATAAGGCACCACAGTTTTTTTCCTTACCCTTTCGACAATTATTTAGAAATCTAAAAATATAACTAGTAACACGAATTAATTTCAAAAAATCATTAGTTAAAAAGAATAAACAATTATAAAAACAGTTTTCAGTTCTAAGTGAAAAGTTACTATTAATTTCAGTTCTAAATTCGGACTCATAGTCAGTGTTGTTTTCCAGTTTTACTGGATAATCTTCTGCATATTGAATTCTGTCCCAAAGAAAATTTGGTCCTCTAAACCAAAATTTGCAGTTAGTCAGTTCTTTAGCATCTAGACCTCGAGATAGGATGTCAGCAGGATTATTTTCCGATGATACATGTTGCCACTGATAAGAGTCCGTGAGGTCTTGTATAGCAGCCACTCTATTACTCACAAATGTTTTCAATTGGTGGGGAGATTTTCTAATCCATGCCAGTGATATTGTGGAGTCGCTCCAGAGAAGAACAGATTCTATTGGAATGTCAAGTGACGGTATAACTTTATGCATTAATTTTGCTAAGAGAAGACATGAGCAAAGTTCAAGACGAGGGATTGTCACTGTTTTTATGGGGGATACTCTAGACTTGCTACAGAGTAAATGTGCATCAGGAAAACCTTCAGTTGGTATATACTGGATGTATATGGCAGCTCCATATGCCAAAGAAGGGGCATCTGCGAAGCCATGTACGATTATGCGCTCTTCACGAAAAACAAATCTAGGAATTTTTAAATTTTCTAATTCTGAAAGTGTGGAAACAAAATCACTCCATTCTTTCGCTATGGAATCTGGTAATGGCTCATTCCAATCTATCTTAGCTAGCCAAGTTTTTTGCATGAAGATCTTAGCCCTTGTTACTACAGGGCCAATTAATCCGAGTGGATCGAAGATTTTTGAAATCAAAGAGAGAACATCTCGTTTACTATAAAATTCCTTGTTATGTATCTTTGATTTATACAGAAAACAGTCACTTAAAGGTTCCCAGAGAACACCCAAAGTTTTTACTGAACTACAATCTGTTTGATCATCGAAATTATATTCGGTGGCAGCCATAGTATTAGATTCAAATAATTCTCGGTGGTTTGCACACCATTTGTGCAATTTCATATTTCCACGCTTCAAAAGTTCAATCAATTGGGACTTTAAAATTTTAGCCTTTTCGAGAGTCGATTCCCCTGAAAGAAGGTCATCTACACAAAAATCTTTTAAAACGACTGACGATGCTAGAGGTAAGTTTGGTTGCTCATCAAGAGCTAATTGTTTAAGAGCACGAGTTGCTAAATAAGGAGCATTAGATGTCCCATAAGTAACTGTATTAAGTTTGTAAGTTTTCACTGGCGCGTTGATATTGTCCTTCCACAAGATTCTAAGGAAGTCTCGTTGGGACGGATCAATTAATACCATTCTATACATTTTTTCTACATCCCCTGAGAATGCATATCGATGTTTTCGGAAACGTATCATAATTACGAATAATTCTTGTTGAGGAATTTTGCCTTTCAAAAGAATATCATTCAATGACAAACCAGATGTCGTTGGCGTTGAAGCGTTAAAAACGACTCGCAAGTGTGTTGTAGTTTTTTCTGACCTGTAGACCCCCTGATGTGGTACATAATAAAGGTTCTTTAGGAGTTTTGATTCTTCTACTAATTCCATATGATTTAAGTTTTTGTATTCTTCCATAAATTCCAAATAGAGAGGTTGTAAATTCGAATCCCTATCTAATCGGTGTCAAACTTGATCGAGCCTTTTTTCGGCTAGCTTTTTGGATTCTCCTAAGCGTGTAGCATCCTCCATAGGCATGCTAACAACATACTGACCATTGGAAGTTCGATAATGAGTTGTTTCAAAATGATTTTCGCAAAATTTCTCTTCAGTACTAAGTAAAGAACTAGAATTATTAATATTTTCGATTTCCCAAAATTTTCTTAAGGATTCGTCTATTTTTTCACTGGTTAATAAACCACAATATTGGGAATCATCTGAGGAATTATTCACGACACCGCTAGCAACATATCCGAACACTGTTTCTTGAAATAACAAATTTTGAGATGAGCTGCGAATTTTACCAGATTTTAATAAATCGAAGAAACATTGCACACCGACCAACAGGTCTATCCTGCCAGGGATATAAAATTCAGCATCTGCTAACGGGATATTTGTAGGAATATCAGCAATTTCAATATGAATAGGTGTAAGTGGGGTTATTTCTGTAATTTTTGGCACAACAAGAAATTCCAGTTCCCTTGTGAAATCTCTATTTTTATTTGAAATCACAGTTTTAATTTTATAATTTAATGTTGTGGTTGTGTTATTCAAACCCGATATTGGAGCAAAAACCTTTGATTTCTTTAAGCCCAATTTCTTTGCAAATTCAAACGACACACAATTTATTTGGCTACCAGAATCTAAGAGAGTTCTTGCCTGGATAAAATTTCCTTTATTTGTTTTTATGTCAATAACTGCAGTTGACAAGATAATAGTTTTATTTGAAGCGAATAAGCAATTAGAAAAATTTTGTGAGACTGATGACGTCGGACTTGATTCTAGGCGATGTACTGTCTGATCAACACCTGGTTTTTGGAAATGAGTTTCATTACTGGAACCAATTTCTTTATCTCTACGTAATAAAGTGTTGTGAGGGGATCTGCAATGTTTACATAAATGTTTCGAAACACAGTTAGCTGCTAAATGTGATTTGTTAAAGCATATCAGACAAAGTTTATTTTTTTTAATGATAGCAAATCTTTCACCAAAATTCATATTTAAGAATTTATTACATTTATATAGGGGATGAAATGAGTCACAAATAATACACTGGTTTTCAGAACTTGTATTTACTAAAAGGGATTTTGATTTTATTTCACTAGAAATTTTTGGTCTAGCTAAATTGCTTCTATTTATGCTTTCGAGCGATTGGCTTCTTTTTTCTAAAAAGTCCATTAAATTGTCAAAACTAGGAACTTCAGAGGTGTTTATTGACAATTCAAATTGTTTTCTCGTTTCCTTATCTAGTTTTTCTAAAATTATAGTTGTAAACAAAATGTCAGAGAGGTTATTTCTCTCAAATCCTAAATTATTTAGAGCCCTGATATTTTTGTTTATAACATCTAATAAACGTCTTAATTCTTTAGATGATTCATGTGTAATTTTTTCAAAATCTAACACAGCCTTTAAATGTATATTAACCACAATTCTTTTGTTCTCAAATCTATTTTCTAACGCTTTAAACAACGAATCAAATGTATCATCTGGAGTTTCTAATAATTTAGCCTCATTTCTTAATGCGGAATGCAAATAATGTAATTTTTGAACATCAGTCAATTCTTCATTATTCGTAACAATATTATTAAACTCTATTTTAAACATGTTCCAGTCTTCATATTTTCCACTAAATAGCGGAAGAGATATATCAGGAAGTTTTATTTTACAGTTATTTATCTTTAATTCTGAATTTTTAGTTTCTAATTTATTAGAATATAATAATTGATTGAAACTTACCTCTAGCTGTTCTACTTGCTCTTCCATTTCGACCAATGAAGCATCTATGTCCGTTAAATCCTGATCTTCCGGTGCTGTTGTATAATAATCGCGACGTAGCATATCGATGTTTGTAGACAGTTTTTGAAGATTCTTGATTTTCGTTTCAATTTGAATTCTAGATAATTCTTCGGTTTTTTCATTTACAGAATTTTCTAATCTTGTTAACTGGGCTTTTAAGGAGCCTCTAGTCCTATTCAAGCTAATTAATAAAGCCATTTTAATTCAAATAGAACAAGGAGATTTTATACAAAGTTCGAATTAAAAATGAAAGTCCTACCGTCGAGCGGACCAATGTAACGAACTGTCGAATTTAGTGAGTATATTTAATACTCATTAGGTCGCTGGTTCAATTAATACTACTAATAATACTTAAATATTCTTTATATACAAATTATTTACACATTATTTACATTTCGAATAAAGAACACAGATCCAGCGAACACACGATAGGCCCGCTAAGATCGCCGAAAACCAAAACAATAATAAACGATATTCCAGTGTTGCCAAAACGGCAAACCTAAAGTACAGTAGAATGTGCCAAGGAGACGCACGGCATCCTAGGTTATGGTGAAGCCGTTACAAAAGAATGTGCCATGGAGACGCGATATACAAGATTATGGTGAAGCCGTAACATATTTCAATCTGTAGTAAAGGCAATATTATGACTAAATTGTGTTTTTTCAAATGTTTTATTTGACAAAATAAAATCTTATTTTTATACATATGATCAATCTCTAGGTATCAATTTAATTAGAAAACTAAAAATCATCTTTCATTTTAATCATTGACATAAATTTCATTGACTTAAAAATAATAGTTTCACCATAGATTTTTTTTCCTTTTTTTTCTTTTTCTTTTTTCTTTTTCTTTTTTCTTTTTTTTTTTTTTTCCTTTAGTTGACAAAGATCATAGGTGATGACACCAAAAATGTATTTCTAAAATCCACTCATTAGGCCCAAATGCAACCACATGCTTCTTCAAAATAATAATTATAATTATAATACAATTTTTAATTCATAATACAATGAAATGCTACTTTAGAGTGCTTGAATATAAGCATATCATTTTCATTTAGAGGATAAATGTGCGGTTGATGTCAAAGAATTCAGCCCCTATTCCACATGATTGTTTTGTTTGGGTCGAATGAAGGCATTTAAAATTAAGCGATAACATATTGCAAACTGTTTTTACAGTATACTGCACCTCCATCTATCTCTTTCTTCCATGAACACAAACTCATAAACCCAAAATGGTTTAGAGAGAAAAATACAATTTTTGAAGGATTTATTTTAATTCCTATACTAAAAATATTCTGAATAATATTTCAAATGATGTCATATATAAACGCTAAAGAAAAGGAAAAAAAATTATAGGGATTATTAGTTTACTATCATTTTGTCATTTGCATCTAGTGAAAAGTGCTATATTCATATAATGAATTTATAAAAACACTAAACTGTAAAAGAAAGAAAGAAAAAAAAACTGTAAAGTTACTAAACTTTTTCTAGGAAACTGGTATTTTTAGAACTTTTTATGTAATGGCAACATTAAAAATTCATGTAACAGCTTCGGTTATATGAATTTTTGCTGTTACCATTACATGAAAAGTTCTAGGAATCCCAATTTCCTAGAAAAATTTTAGTAACTTTAATTTTTTTTCCCCTACAGTGTAATTTGGATAAGTAAAACAAATGTATGAAATAATAATTGCTCAACTATGTAAGGAAGATAAAATTTCTTTCTTGGTTTACTTTTCAATTTTAAAGACCAAATGACAATAATAATTTGAAGATTAGCAATAATTTTTTGAGGGCTATTCGAGAAATGTCATTAAAATTTGAAACAAATTAATGTTTCAATAATATTACATTTTTAATGTTTTGCATTTAGAAATTTTTAAAATTATAAAATTTCTCTTAAAACTATTAAGATGTCTGAAATGAATATATGAAATAATAATCATCCAAATGACTGCAAGGAAAAAAAAAAAATCCGCCTTTGATTTTATTTTCAATAATAACAATATGACATCAATAATGCAGAAATGATATCATTTGCTCTTTTCTCTTGAGCATTCACTATAATGCTATTAAAATTTAAAACAAATTAATATTTTAGCAACATAACTTAATAATATATTTACATGTAAATCTCAAGAATAATAACTTTAAAATAATTAAACTATTTCACTCAAATCAAATTTGAGGTAAAAATTAGGCCACAAATCAAAACTATGCATTTAAAATGATTTAGTTATGGACAATATTCTCTTGATGTCACATTAAGAACTACATGATGGTACGGCTAACAAATTTCTTTCAATGTATGTCATGAAACAAATGAAGCATATATGCATCACAAATGAATATATGCCTATATTTATGATTATAAATGCAGGTTGCCTGTGCGAAATATTTTTGATTTAATCTGTATGAATTCAATTCTTCTTAGAAAATTAATAAATACCTTAATAAATAAAATTCAGTAGATTCCCTCAAATCCACAAACCAGAAATCTGCAACTCTCTAAAATCCGCACATATTTTATGGATGTAAACAATGAAACTTCCAGTTTGGATATTGGGACAAAATTTGATTTTTTTAGTTTTGTATCAATTCCATTATATTTTTTAATTTGTAATTTTCTTAATAATACTCTATTCATGTTTTTTTCATGAAGGAATAATAATTTTTCTTGGAAGAAATTCAAAATATTTCTGGTATTATTGGAAATCACATTCTTCTTACTAAATATATTTATGCATTAATCAAGATTTTTTTGTTATTAAGCCTGGCTAAAATTGAAAAAAAAATCCTTATTTTTATGATTTTGATGTGAATTAGTAATGTACTTTTATGAGGCAAGTTTTGTTGAATAATTCTGGAAAAATATATTTAATCTTTATAATGAATATTTAATCATACACTATTAACTTGACCTTTGCTATTAGTGATTTAATCATTTTAAAAATTATCTAAATTTTTATTTTTATTTATTATTTATTTTAATATTTTGTTATATTGTAGCATTAATAATAGTTCCAATTGCACTATTAATTGCACTCAAATTACTGTTTAAAAAATGTAAATGAAGCAATGACCAAAAATCCGCAAAATTCTAAAATCCGCACAACCTCTGGTCCCAAGCTGTGCGGATTTGAGGGAGTCTACTGTAAATAATTTAAATAATAATAAAAAAAAAAAAAAAATCAGTGAAATATGCATGATGATGCATTAAAATAGAGAAAATAATTAAAACTTGTTACTGAAAAAAGCTAAAAATATAACTATATATCTAAACTTAAGATATAAATGTAAAAGTTCAATAAACGGTGCATTTTCATGGCTCTGAATATTATTCCCAAGCAGATAGTTTTTTAATCTTTGAACGTAATGGAAGAATATTGTCTACAGCATTGTTATAAAAGTCTAACTGACAGTGACATTTTAAAGATAACTATTCTTTTTAGGTGGATGTTCAGATGTGTAACTGATTTTATTTACCAATTTTTCATCAGGTTGTCGCGACAGCGATGGCTGAAACGATGGTAATCAAAAGTCTGAATAGGAATTGGTGGGTATAGTTTGCAGGAGTCAGAGCTCTATAGTATATTTACATAATATAGAAAAAAATTTAGGAATATGGAGAAATTCTCTAACAATTATGTTAATTAAACTGTGTTTTTTAAAATACAATTTGAATGGCTGTTTTGATTTCTCCTAGACCATTCAATGAATCTGAGAAAGAAGAAAACTTCAAGTTTAAATTATTTTTGTGCGTGTGTGTTTCTTTTTTTTTTTCAAGAATGTTTAATTGTAATTATTTCATGCTTGCTAGCATATTTTTAGGAACAAATAGCAAACTGAAAATTTAACTAAAGCTAGTTTTTAAAGTAATGTTTTCTTTAACATGTATTTTGTTATCAGAATCCAAAAATGGTAAGAATTTAATTTTTTCTTTCATTATTAGCATGCAATTTTCTAACATAGTGTAATTTTGTAGATTATTCAAGATACATTGAATGACTTGAATAAGTATAAAGAACTTGTGGAGAATAAAACCAATGAAATCACTGGAAAAGATAGTGAAATAAATATTTTGAAATCCATAGTGAATGAAAAAGAAGCTCAATTTGATGAATTGGCTAAAATGGTAGAAGTATCTCAAGCTCAGTTAACTCTCTTAAAAGAAGAAAATGAAAAGAATATCTCCTTATTAATCAGCAAAGAATCATCCATTACTGAATTCAAAGGAGATCTCGAGAAACAATTATCATTAAAAGAACAGGTAATATATTAAAAAAAATTTCAGTTTTTTTTTTAAATTTTTTCAGGGATAGATATTAAAAAATATAACCTTCTGAAAATTTAATAAAATTTAATAATATATATATATATATATTCCTTGAATTTTTAAAAAGTCATTGCTTAGGAATAACTATTTTCTAACTTATGAAATCAAATAGAATAAGATAACATCTGACTGGCTGTCTTTGATTTTGTTTGCAATTTGAATGTCAAGCAACACAGTATTTTGAAAATTTACAATTGTTTATTTTTCTATGGAAAACAAATTTTCATTTTATCTTTCTCAAAGTCATAGTGAGAGTCATAGTTAAAAACTTGTCAATCAAAAGCAATGATATATGAATAATAAATTAAGATCTGGTAATGAAATTTATTGTTGATGGTTGAAGTTCTGGTACCTTTTAGAAACATAAAATTCTTTCTGCCATAAGTGCAAATGCTCTGCATTAGTTTTGATAGTGAAAATTTAATTTTTATGTGATGAGTGTTGATTATATTTTTGCCATATGTAGTTAATTATAGTAATGATAATAATTACAATTTTGACATTTACTATACTTATTATTGTTATTTTACAGTCGTTTAAAGAAGAAATTTCTAGATGTCAAAATCTAATTCAGGTTAAAGATGAAGAAATCAAGCTAAAGCAATTGGAAATTTCAAACCTTTTACAAGAAGTCGAAGAAAAGAAGAGGTTAATGGAAACTCTCCAGAATGAACTTGAGGCAACTAAAACTGATAAAAAAAAAGTTTCTGATGAATCTTCTGTTATTTACAATGAATTGAACAACAAACTTGCTGATATGGAAGAAAAATATAAAAATCTACTTGAAGAAAAGGAAAAAGTTTGTATTATTTCCCCTTTCAATTGTAAGAATAATCACTGTAATTTATTATGTCTAGTTACATTTATTTACTTAAAAAAGAAAAAGAAACTGATTGCTGTGCTTTTATTAATTCATATTTCGTTCTGTGAAAAGTTAAATTAATTAAAAAATAATTGTGAATTTAATTCCTATGGATTATTTCTAAGTTTTATTTTCAAACCAACTGCCATTTATTTATGATCTTTGATAATTAGATGTTCACCAGCAAGTAAATTTTCCGAGTATTTTTATTCCAGCTTTCAATTTTGATTGAAATGTGTTCAACCTACATCATAGATTACTGCCAAGCTAATTCTTATAATGCTTCTGTCTCAGCCTTCAATTTGTGATTAAAATTGGTGTGTGAATCAAACAGGTTTTTAAGACCAAAACAAATTTTGGTATTCTTCCTTGTTTTGCTCGAAAATAATAAGAGCCAAACAAAAAAGTAATTAATACATACTTAAGGTGGCTGGTCACTCAGTGGCCAAATTTCCTTTGGTAATGTTAAGTCTATGGGCGTTTGATGCATTCTTATATTTAAAATATCTTCTCAGGGGATTAATATTTTTAACTTCTTTTTTAAGTGTTCTCTTCTTAAAGAATGTCACTTTTACTTACCCATCATACGTTGTATAGGGTAAGTCTTGCAATCGTTTTGAAAATCGAAATTTTTTTTTTGACGTATTTACACGTTTTCGACACTGGAGATTTCGAAAAACATATTTTTAGGAAAAAAAAAATTGTTGTCTGTCTGTAAACGCTCTATCTCACGAACAAATTGAGATAGAGACTTGAAATTTTGTATATACTTAGTATGTAAGAATGGGACGAAGCTTATTGAATATCAGCAACCTCGATTATCCAGAACTATTTTTTCTGGATTCTCGAAGAATTTTTTCTGATAAAAGGTATATAAAAATTTTCGATTTTTTTTTTATTTTAAGGAATGCATGTAAAAGGCAATAAAAAAACACAAATTTTGCATAAAAAACAAAGTTGATCGGATTTTTAGTTGTCGAGATATTTGTAATCCTGTTTTCCACATTCTTCGATTTTTCATGACCCTGTATTTCATTCAAATTTCAATTCAGAGGTATATTTTAATTGAAAATGAGACGCTTAATCCGACGCAGTAAACTGTTGGTTAATATGATTATTATTTTTGGAGTTATAAGGATGTTTCTTTTACGCAGTTTGGTACTTCTTGAGTAGTTTGGCGTTTTATATAATTTGTTGAAATTGGTGCATCAGCAATTCATTAATAAAGTATTACTATGTATATTAACGATATTTAAATTTAGTTTTGGAATTGAAATACATTGTATAAATAGTTTTCACATGTTTTATTTTCATATGCATATAAATGATGGGTAAGTATTACGGTGGCCTCCAACGACTAGTTTACTTAGTTGTCAAAAAGGAAAAAAAAAACAAAAACCCTGCATTTTTTAAGAAGAGAATACTGAAAAAAGAAGTCAAAAATTATAATTACCTGAGGAGATATTTTGAATAAAAAATGCATTGAATGCCTATAGACTTAACATTATAGAGGGAAATTCAGCCAATGAGTGATCAGCTGCCGTAATTATGTATTTATTATATGTATACAGAAACACACTTTTAACTAACAAACGTACACATATAAATATATGTGTGTAAATCGGTTTCCAAGAAAAACAACAATAATACAACTTTTATATTTTATTGTAATACAACTTTTATATTTTATGATGATCAGTAATCATGGATATTTATTTATCAATAATTAATGAGCAATGTTGTTAAAAAATGAGAAAAGAATCAACAATGAATATTTAATTAATTTGTTATAAATATATAAAATGATTAAAAAAGAATAATGTAATTAAAATATATGTAACCAATTTTACTAATTTTAATACTATCTAGATTTACATCTTTATGCAAATATATAAGTGTATCTTTGCAAACAGTTGTGCCATTTGTGAAGGAAAGAGTGGAGTTAGGAGGAGAAGGAATTGGCAGTTTGCTCCTTCAAAGAATTTGATAAGAATGTATCAGTCATTATAGATCAGATTTAAAACATGCACAAAAATGAAAGTAACTGTTTAAATTGGACTAAAAACTGAACATTAGTATTAAGGAAATACTTTAAGTATAGAAATTATTAATTGTTAATTTTATATTCCATTTTGGCATTCTAAAAGTCACTCAAATGTAACACTATTAAATATTTTAGCTAATTTTTAAAATATATGTAAGAATAAAAATACATAATTTTTTTTCAAGTATGTGTACAAGATCAAAATAAACATTTGCATGCCCCCCCCCCCCCCCAGAAAAACCTTACTACCTGCCCCCTAAGAAAGTGTTGAAATGCTGTGTCTGTTTGGAAATTTTGCTTTTGCGGCAGAAGTTGTTTTCTGTGTTTCTGATTGAAATTTTTTATTTTAATGTACATAAAAAAATTAACTAATTCATGAACAGCACAGAGTGTTTTTTTAATTATACAATTTTCATCTTATTAAAAAATCTTATATGCATGCATGCCTTAATTTATCTTTTATAATGATTTTTCTTAATGACTGTCATCTATTTTACTACACATTTCTTAGAGAGCATTAAAAAAACTTTTGCTGTTTCAAACTAAAAATTTTTTTATTATTAATAATAAATAATCTGACCATTATTTCATGGACAGTTACTGTAAAATTTTATCACGAAAACACTAATTACAATGTTACTAAATGCTATATACACAATAATGAATAGTTAAAAACTAAACATACATTAAAATATTAAAATCAACATTTAGGTAACTTCCATGAATGCTATCAACAGTATGATGTTGCATTACTTTAAAATGAACACATTCCACCGTCTTTAATTGAATAGTTCTTCAGAAACTGATAGTAATTGGAATACCAAGCTTCAGATCTGTGAGATCAGTATGTTTCACACTAACAGCCAAAACATGTAACAGATGTAACTCCCAACCATTTATCGAATGTGCTTGGTGTGAAGAGTCTCTTTATTAGTGCTGTAAAACTAACGACTAAATAAATACCCGTATGATGGCGTTATTTTAAAACTCACTACCCGTTTGAAAATAGTCGTTACTCGTTACTGCTCAGAAACCGGCTAATAACTGCAAGAAATCTAGTTACAACATGAGTCTTTGGAAGAATTCGTATTTTTTACTCTTCACATATTGTTTAGTGCTGCCATCTGTCCATAAAACATGGATTTAATCAAGCTTCTAATTTTGTATGAAAAAAGGCAAACACA
Organism: Maratus speculifer; assembly: GCA_964019185.1. Classification (NCBI taxonomy): domain Eukaryota; kingdom Metazoa; phylum Arthropoda; class Arachnida; order Araneae; family Salticidae; genus Maratus; species Maratus speculifer. The sequence continues at coordinate 254,705,410 of OZ025298.1, forward strand.
ATTAAAAAGCGATACATAATTGAGTACACCATGTCTAAATTGTAAAAGTTATTACTTATTAAAATAAAGAATAATTGGGGAAAGCAATTTAGCAAGAGTAAAAGCTTTGAAAATTTATAGAATAAAATTATAAAATGTAATTAATGAAACAAAATGTTTTTTACAAGCAAATCTTCTCATTAATTATACACTTAAAATAATAATGTGTAGTAAAAATTTAATTTCTGGAATAATTTAAAAGCAATATGTTTTATTTCTTGCGTGATCATCCTATCAAACAACATCTACATTTGTACTTCAATCACATTATTATTATCTCTGAAAATTTTTATTTATATTTTAAGATACTTTTTTTTTCTTCGTATATGAAATTTAAAAACAAACAGCAAATACTAGTATATTTCTACAATCAACGAAAAAAGATAAAAGAAAAAAACTTTATGATAAACATATTTTTAAAAGAAATCTTAAAATTCGTCTTTATCATAAAAATGTTTTCAAATATAAAATATAAATATGCTGCAAAGATATTTTTATAGGAAAAAAATATACTTAAAGCAAACCTGTAATTTGGTTCAAGGTAGTTAATTAAATCATTAAAACCGAAATCGCATACAATCAAAAATGGTTGAAGATCTTTAACAACCATGTATAATACTAAATCAGTATATATAAATATATATATACATATTTCATTAGCAACACTAATAGGTTTCTTTACATACCTTGAGAGATCTGTTTGTCTTTTTATAGAAACACATTCAGTCAGGAGGAGATTCGGATCATCAAGGAAATTTGATCTCTCTGCAACACTTTAATCATTATTACTAAGCTGCTGGCTCAATAATGGCGATAACAATGGTTTTGATGAAACAAACTATCATGTGATAAACAATGCTTTACCAATAATTTTTTTTTTAATTCGTTGTTGAACCCCCTTTACTTGAATACTTCATTTGTCATAAATCACATTTTTGCTTTATCACTTGATACTGCAGAAAAATATATCCACAATTTACTTCTTTTTCTTTCCATAATAAATAAATCAATAAGCTCCTATGAAAACCAAATCATTTGAGAATAACTGTCACATTCAAACAGAATTATACGCATAGACTGATACCGAAATAACTTAAATCGGCGCCTAATGCCAGATCCCAAACGCAAATTCTCATCTGTTACCGCGTCGACTGTCTGGTTTCATTCATGAATTGCACAAACGTACGTAAAACATCGTTTGAAGTTAGTTTCGTTTTGTTCGGTGGCGTATTGACAGTAACTACAACGAGTGATATTTCAAAGAAACGATTCGGTATTTCGTTTTAGCTCTATTCTCGTATTAGTATCATATACAGGTATTTCATTTAGTTGTTTGGGTATTAAGAAGAAGAGAGATAGAAATGTGTTTTGTTATTTCAGCATGCGTTCTTTTTCCGAATATGTAAGTGTGAATTTGAGGGGAGTTTTTGAAGCAGAAAAAAATGCTTTTAGAAGAACAATTGTTTTGAGATCGTTTAGGGATTGTACTATTTACCTTACAGATATGAAGTTTTATATGCATTTTTAAAACTTGAACAAAATAATTGCGCTTTTTTTTTTTTTTTCGAGATTACATATTATGTATTAATATTTCGATTTAAAAAAGAGCTATCGATCTAAGCAATAGAAAAAAAACGCGTGTTTATCATTTAAGAGTTTAATTAAACTAATTTTGTATTAATTTTGCTTTAATCTATTAAAATTTCCTTATAATTTCACTGTAAAAAGAATGGAAGCTTATAGTAGAATAAAATATTCGTTATAGCTGTAATTAAGGAATGATGAAGTATTTCTGGAAAGATTTATGTTTGAAGGATCACCATCAGCGCCTTGCGAAAGAGGGGCGAAGGGGGCGGCCGTTCTGGGTGCGGAGATTTAGAAGGCACAAAATTTATAATACTAACGTCATTTTTGGCCTATTACAAGAAAAATTTGGGAGGGGGGCGCAAAATTGTAAGTTTGCCCAGGGCGCAATTTTGTCTTCCCACGCCCCTGGTCACCATATAAAAGTATTAGATTATTACTTGATCTTCAATACAAAATGCTATTCGATTTGACTCACTCTATTGCCTCAGTGCCAATTTTATGATTTCATGCATTAGATTGAGTCTATGAATGTGTTAGAAAAAATTTGAGATGTTAAGCGGGGTAAAAAGTTTTTGAGAACTCGCTTAATGTTACTTTCCGTTATCGACAGGTTTCGTTATCGCATGTTTCACTGGTTTCACTCTAAGTAGTTGACATTTCTATTCAAATACACAATTAATATTTTTCTTTTTAATATGTACCTTAATATACTTGTTGAGGCGGACTCGCGAGAAACCATGAATTATACAAACGTAAGCAGCGTTTGAAGTTAGTTCCACTTTGTTCGGTTGCATATGGATTCCGGTAACGGCTAACGAGGGGTATTTCTAAATAACGATTCGGTATTTCGTATCTTAGGGAATACCCGTTTTTTAGTAACGAATACGTACGGTTTGCAACAGCTCTACTCTTTATTATCAGCACTTTTACACAGATACCCACTTTCACCAATTGACAAGTGGTCAGCCAAATATCATAAATAAACCTACCTTCATATGATCTACAACACACACACAATTTGTGGCATCATTGCCTTTTTCTGTGTTATTAAGTCAATTTTTGTAAAATTCCATGTCAAACAGTACATTTCTTTCATTGCATTATACATCAACACATTGTCTGTATTAACAACATTACAAACACATGCCAACTGCTCCCAGTCACATCTGAAAAAATGATTATTTCTTTGTTAATCAATTGGTGGAATGCTTGTGCAAATTGCCTTGCAGTTCCTGTGGTGCTCATTTCGAACAGGTTTTTCCATTGGATTTTTTTGTTTCTAATAACATGACCTTTCCAACATCATCATTTTTATCTAAATTTGCCATTAGCACCATCTCAGGTAATTGGTTCTCTTGTCAGTGAAGTATAGAATGAAAAATATGAAAATTGTTCAATGTAATGCAAGTCAAAGTACTTTCGATAGCAAAGTAAGCTTAATTAAATAGAATAAGCTTGTATATCTTTTTTTTCTATGTTATTGCAGTATATATATTTTAAATAATCTTATGCATAGCATTAATCCCTTGGGGATGAGCGACCGGTATATATGTGCCACGTAAGTTGCTCAGAATCATTAATTATTCTCACCAAAAAAAATTTTATGTAGTTTCTGCCTCACTTAATTCAAGCATTTTTCCGATTCAATTAGGCAAAAATTTTTATCTTGAAAAACAGGTGATAAAAAATTAAAAATTCTGTAAAAGGCTCTTGTCCCAAAGGGGTTAAATGTTTTAGATTACGTATTATTATGCAATGTAAATTAAACTTGTAAATATTATTTTTTCTTTTACACATGGACTTTTTAGGCAGCTAAGGTAAGATTTGTCGATCTTCTTAAATGCATAATTCTCTTTTTATTGTGTATGTAATACAGTATGGAACCATATATACAGAAACCAGTTATCTGGAATGATATTTCTAACAGGCTGATGTTAGAATCTTTTTAAAAAAAATTGTCATACACAATCAGTTTGATATATACATTGCTTGAAACAATTGTATAGTTTGATAACAGCATGTAGTATTTGAAATAGAAGCATATTATATATTAATAAATAATAATATAGATGTTTTCATTTTTATGCCGAGAAAACAGAAGAATTTTTGTTCAAGGAGTTCCCATAAATTATCTTCTTTCAAACTCTAACAATTGATTTTACATGCATCAGATTCTTGGTTCAAGTAATCTAATAATCAATTTAAAATTAGAAGTAATACCACAACTACATATGTTTCACAAAACTTATCAAATGGATGTTGCTTTAATGCCCAATCAGTTAACCAAAAAAAAAACCTGTTATCCGGAATACATCTGATCCCAACCATCTGATTACGGATAAATGGTTCTGTACTGTATTATGATTTCTTTATAATAAATTTTAATACAATTTCTGTGATTTTTGTATATGCTAGATCTTATATTTTTATTCTTGTAGTATTTTTATTACAATCTGAAATCTGTATTTCCTTGAAGAAGTTTTTATCTAGTGTAATTATCTTATATTCAAAAGATATATATATATACATATAATACAGTAGAATCTCTTTTTAATGAAATCATTAAATATTTGAAAAGTAAAATATTCATAAAATAGAGGTTGGCTATTAAGAATAGGTATTTTCTCAAATAATTTGTTTCAATTTAATTTATTGCATTAAAATCAATGTATGCATGTAATTTACTATTATTTGCTTGTTATTCTATTATTTGCTGACTTCCACGATTTATCAAACTATGTTAAAATTATTAAAATAAACATAAAAACTTACATAAAAATAAGGAACAAACAAGCATAAAAAATCTTGTTTGTATACAATTAGAAAAGAAAAGGCTTTTATGCTTAAAAATAGTCTGATATTTTCTGATGGACTGTCAAAGCAATTTCATATTTCTCAAAAAATAACTCTTACTTTTGCAAGGAAATGAACTTTGCTTTACAAATTTTACAGTTTATTTTTTGCATTACAAAATGAAACACCTTAATATATATATATATATATATATATATGTATATATATATGTATATTGTAGTCTTTTGTTATAAAATTTACATCTTTTAACAAAAAAGAAAATAAAAAATGTTTTTTTTTTTATTATTAATGAAAATATACTTTTATTTTAATTTATTGCATGCATATTTATGTTCCTAATAGATTGCCAGAGAAGAGCTACAAACTAGAGATGCTAAAAAAAATCTTGAAATTATACGAGATTCATTGTTACAAGAAAAATCAGCCCAAGAAGAAATTGTTAAAGACAGAGAAGCTAAACTTGCAGCTTTACAAGCTGAAGTTAATAGAATGAGGACAGAATTTTCTCAGCACAAACTAGAGCTTCAGCAAAAAATAGATGTTAGTCAGATGGAAATAGAAGCAGGAATAGAACTTAAAAAAGAAATGTAAGTATATTATACACTATATAAGGATAAAATTCCATTTTATATGCCTATAGGCACAGTAAAATTTTCAACCACTATTTAATTTGCCACAACTATTTTTGAAATTGGTCTGGTATTTTCTGAGTTTTCATAGAAGTTGTAATTTAGAAAGTTTTATAACCCTTTTCACTCATTTTACTATTTAAAATTTCAAAATTTCTAGTAATTGTCCTTGAGATCATTTATATCTTATGTGTATCTACTACGTCAAATTTAAAGTTTTTATCTTTAGCAATTGTATTTTAGAACATTTTCTCATATTTTTACACATTTTAAGTTTCGAAAATTTGGCTGTTCTTAGAAATCAGCTATGTTTTATAAGTAATTACTATGCCAAATTTCAAATTTCTAGCTTTTTCAGAATCATGAAGATCTTAATATATAAAGTTTCTTGTTCTTGTAACCACAGAGTGGTTGTGATACTGACATAAAATATAGCCTGAGTTGGAACAGTGACTGTAACCATCAATTTTCAATCATTACTTTTGAAATCAGTTTGGTATTTTGGTAGAGCTCTAAATTACAGTTTTTATGAAATTCCAGAAGAATTTCATAAAAATCATAATTTAGAACTTTCATTCATTTCACCTTTTTAAATTTAGAATATTTTAAGAACTATTTTTAGAAAGCACATATATCTTATATATATGTCTACTGTGCCAAATTTCAAGCTTCTATTTTAACAATTGCTTATAAATTGTAATACAGCAAATAAATTGCAATACAACACTTTTTGAATGCTTTATTGCATTTTAATCTCTTTTAATTATTTTATATTATTTTTCATCTACCATACCAAATTTCAAGTTGCTAGTCACTAAAGTGTCACAAAAAATGCAATGTAGAATATTTTTTACTTCTGGAGCTCTCAGATAGTATAGACACTAACATAAAATATAGCCTATGTTGGAGCAGGGACTGCCACCATCAATTTGCAACCATTACTTTTGATATGGAATTGATATTTCCTGAGATTGCATAAAGGTTGTAATTTAGAATGTTCTTAATGTTTCTTAACTCCTTTTAAATTTTGAAAATTTTTTAAACTTTCATGTCAAATTTCAAGTTGTTAATCTTTAATACTACAAAAATCACAATTTAGAAATTTTTTTGCTTCTGCAGCCTTCAGGCTTCAGGTGTAAAATAAACTGGCATAAAATAAAGTCTGTTACAAAATTATAAAACCACAACATATTTTACTATTTAGGTAATTAAAGAAATATTTCAGTCAAAATACAGTATACAGTAGTATATCAAGTTTTTGGTAAAATGCAGCAACTTACTCAAATGAAATTAATTCGGATAAAAATAAAACATCAGTATAACAAAACAAGTTGGAAATTGCACCTGTAGTGTAGCAAATGAGGTGCGTTCGTACGATAACGAAGTTTTAAAAATATTACTCTCATATATCAATCTCATAAAATTGTAAATAGCGAATTACTACTTTTGTGTGGCCTTGTAAATCAATAACAAATGTTCTTTGCACCACAGATTATGTAAAATGTATATTATAATATTTACTTCATAGTTGCATATAAATTTTATTAAGTTCGAATGAGTGTAACACCATTAAAATGCATTTGAAACATTTTTCCCCATTGATTGTAATGTAACGGAATAATTTTGATTGTCCCTGTAATTGATCTATGCATCCGATTTTCATAAAATTTGAAATAACTCAACAAAATTATGTGATAATTATGTATTTAAAATTTCAAATGTATAAAATACATTTGAAACTTTTTCCCTGTTGACCATAATGTAATTGAATACTTTTGATTGCCCCTGTAATTGATCTATGCACCCGATTATCAAAAAATTTGAAATAACTGGACAAAATTATGTAATAATTATGTATTTTAAATTTCAATTGATTAAAATGCATTTGAAACCTTTTTCCCTATTGACCATAATGTAATGGAATACTTTTGATTGCCCCTGTAATTGATCTATTCATCCAGTTTTCATAAAATTTGAAATGACTCGACAAAATTATGTAATAATTATGTATTTTAAATTTCAAATGATTCGGTGGGGTAGTTTTTGCGTTGTTGTATGCGGACAGATAGACGGACGGACAGATGGACAGACTGAACGACCACTATAGATGCTACATATTTACATAATTACGAACGCACCTAAAAAGTGCTGAAAAGAACTATTACAAAGTTATAGGACCAACTGTAGGAAAGGCAATTTTCTGAAATTTTTAGTAAGATGCTGCTCCATTTATATCTCTGAGCAACTTCAAACACACCATTTGGTAAAGAGTTAATTTTTTAAGGAACGATTCGGGAATATTGTCCATTTTTCCATAATGGCCATTTATAATTCATATGTTGAATGATATTGTTTGTTATTTTCGTACACCTGGCTAGACAAATAACCCCACAAGTTTTCTATGGGGTTTACATTAGAGCTTCGACTTGGCCAAGTTAAAACATCAATCTTTTCTCTTTTAAGCCACTCCTTTTTTGATGAATGACTGGGAGTATTATTTTGTTGAAACTTCCATTTTGCACCTCCTAAAAGTGGTCCAAAGGGCATCAGACTTTGAAACAGCATCCGTGGTAACTGTCAGAGTTCATCTTTTCCCACTCTTAGGAGATCTCATTTTACTGCATATGAAAATGCACCCCACATGATAATGTAACTGTTCCCATCTGCTTACTGAAGAACTTGCGATATTTTTGCCTTAAATCAAGAAAGTATTAATTATTATTATTAAGGCGGCCTGTTTGAACAGAAATCTTAATGCTATATTTAAATTTATAACATACAAAATTGTTATAAAAGTAAGAGTATAATAACAAGTAGAAAAATTGGCAAATGTTTAAATAAGCATGACTTATAAATTGTATAACATGCTATTTAAAAAAAAATTTTTTTTCACTATTTTGTTAAATATGCATTTGTAAACTTGTTTCTGCATCAATGAGAAAAGTCTTTAAAATTGTGATGGAACCTATTGTTTCATAAGTCTGCAACAGAGTATTCACTCCATATTTCTTCTTGAATCCTCTTTATAAAGTGTTTTAGCTGATAATTGATTAAATTTTAATATGACTGAAGTTTGAGGAGTCTAAGGGACATTAAAGCCTTTAATTATATAAACCGAAAAACCATTTACCATTTCATGCATTTTTAGAGATTCATTTTTAGGTACATTCGTAATTATGTAAATACGTAGCACCTATAGTTGTTCAATCCGTCCATCTATCTCCATATAGCTATGGAAAAACTACTCAACCAAATCGTTTGAAATTTAAAATATATAATTATTACATAATTTTTTCGAGTCATCTCAAATTTGATGAAAATCGAATGCATAATTCAATTATACTGATAATCAAAAGTATTCCATTACATAATGGTCAATGGGAGGAAAAAAGTTTCAAATGCATTTTAATGTTGTTACACTTTTTTGAACATAAAACAATTCATATGCATCTATGAAATATGTACTAAAATATGCATACTGTACAATCTGCGGTGGAAAGAATATTAGAATATTTTTTATTAATATACAGGGCTGCACAAAAGTATTCTATTGCATAATGGTTTAAGGAGAAACATTGTTTGGGGTGCATTTAAATTTTATTAAACTATTTACAGGGATACACAAAAGATTTCGGATACTGCATTGTATCTGAAGTACCGTATTATTTAAAAACTTTGTTATAGTACGAATGCATTCATTTTCTATGTATGATGCACAATTTCCGACTTGTTAATAAGTAGTATCTTACCAAATTCTGCTAATATTCAATCAAAAACTCTCTACTATGTACATCCTTTAATTATCATTTCTTTTTGTTCTGTGTAGTGATGTCCAGCATGGTGTCATAGAAGAGATTCAACAACAGTTACAAGATTCAGAAGAAAAATGTAAAAAGTTAGAAGCTGAATTGAATGTGATTCCTACAATTACTTCAGATAAAAATAAGGTAGTTTGTCACCTGATAAATATGTAATTTTTCTGAACTTTTATTCGTTGAGAAAAATATTTTCAACTAAAATGGTATGTACAGTCGCCATTTCTTGAAATTAATCAATCTTCTTTTTTTTTTTTTTTCTCTATTTTTTATTGTTATATAGATATTAATACAAATTTACTACAGGTCATAAGAATTCATCTTTTTTTGAGAACTTTTAAAAATATTACTTTAAATGTATGAATTTTAATCAATATGTGTGAGTCTTAAGGGGAAAAAAAATACATGTCAAATTTAAAAAGTCGAAACAAAAAGTAGATTTTTATAGTTTATAACATGCAATTGTTCATATTGGTTCAACTACTGATGAATTTTGCCTTTTTTAAATGTGGCTCAATATCTAAAAATAATGATGCATAGTCGTGGAGAGAATAAACTGATGCAGAAACATAATTAGGATGTTAAAACACTTTAGATCCACAACTAAATTATATTTTAGCATAGTGATATCTTTTTAAATTAATCAAATAAAGGAAAAGCAATTTGTGTAAACTTTATTAGTGTTTCATATGTAACACTGTATTTCATAATAAAAATATGATTAACGATTTTTCAATGGTTGGCCTTGAAATCTGTACAGAATATTTTTAAATTCTTATTTTGTATTTCCAAACTTTGTGTGAGAATCCTCTATTTTATTTTATACAAGTCTATCCAGTAGCAGAATTTTTTCTGCAGTCTGCAACATCAGTAGAAACTTTTAAAATAGTCTGGAAAACTTGTGGGGAAAATGCCCTCGCATTACATTACATGCACTCAAATCTACCAAGTATTTGTGAAACAGAAACTACTTTCGAAAATAAGTTACCTTTGGCCTCAGAATTTTTAACATCATCTTACATTGTCCGAAAGAGGTAGAAAATCCATTTCTAGCACTATGTGTGTGGGTTTTTTTATTTTGATCTTTTGATGAAATTTTAATTTTATTTTTAAATTATTTGAAAAAATTTGCCCTTTCTTCATGATTTTTTGATGAAATTTACCATTTTTGTAATCTTTTTACAAAGCTTGGTATTTTTTCGCAGTCCTCTGACAAAATTCACGTTTTTCAAACAAACTATAATAAACTGGTGATTTTTCTTCAAATGATTGACAAAATTGATTTTTTTTTTTTTTGACGATCATTCCCCTGAATTTGCAAAATATTTTATGTCCAAATTTACAGATTCATGACAATTTTTTTTTTCCAATTTTTAGGAATGATTGCTTTAATTTTTCAGAAAATTCAGAACAGAAGTGTCTGATTTATAATTTAATGTGAATTGGAGTTTTGTCAATCGCATGTTGGCATGAATCATATCACTGTGGTACATGGCCAATAAAACTTTTTTTTCTCTAAATTTTAACAGTTGAAAAATAGTGTGAGACCTTCTCAAGAGTCTGTGAGGTGCATTGCTGTGTTGTGCCAATTCTGCATCCAGACAAGCTTATAAAGTGTTAGTTTAATTGGAAACTCTCTTTGCACAGAAATTTTTGCAGAGATATAGCAAAATAGTTTAAAGGTTATTTTAGTTGCTATTGCTTGTAACCTACAGGTTCTCATCGCAAAATGTTGGATTCAATGCAAAAAAGCAAAACAGCAATCCATGGAAATAATTTATTTGCACTGGCAGGAGTTAGCTGGTAGTTCATATTACACAATCAAACTCAAGACTTTTTAGTCGAACAGTTAGAGCAGATCTAATGATATTTTCATATTGGCTATACTGCAGAGAAAACTGTGGTTTGAGCCAATGCATTTAATTTAGAAAACAACAGTTAGGGAGAAAGCAATTTTAAGTTTTAAAGGCAGGCATGCCAAGGTTTTGCCATATTTGGTAAATTAATGAAATAGATGAAAGGAAAAGTAAACTTAAAGACATCTCTAAATGCAGCTTACAAAATGAAAGATTTGTGCTTTTCATATCCTCTCACTGTAAACTTTACTGTTAATTTTAGAAAGAGCAAATGTCAGAATTAGATACAAGTGTCTTTTTTTTTTTTTTTTTAACCATTTGAAAAATGGTTGTTGTTTTCGGGAGAATGGACCCGATGATGTTACCACTTTTAGATGATGTTACCATGTTTAGATGATGTGGTCACTTTTGAATTTAAATTAATTTCTTTACTTTTAGAAGAGTTTTTATTTGAATTTAAATTAAATTCTTTACTTTTAGAAGAATTTTTATTTGAATAGTAAATTAAAATGGTTAAAATCATTGTAATAAAGGAGAAAACTAACAAATTTAAAAATGGGTAGACGGAAATTAACAGATACGGAAAAAGCCGAAGCCAAGGAAATGAATGAACGTGAATATCGCATTCAATGATATTAAACACAGTCAACATGTATAAGTTGCTTATTAGTTTGGCGATTCGTATCATTTGGCGAAATTGGTCGACGGGATAACTGAGTAATACTGTATTTGGTTTGGCGCAAAAACGTCTTTCAATGCAGAAAATGATAAAATCAAAAGATTATTGAGCCGCTGAAAACCAATTACGTGTTGAAAGGCGATCACGAAAAAGGAAGCAATTTAATGCCGAACCGATTAATTGTAAAACATCATGTCGCCAGGGCGACCAATCCACTAGCCATGGCGTTTTACTATCGGTCGGTTCTAACCAGGAAAATTTGAGTGCCAATAGTGATTCTAACAAGCCGGAAAATGTTATAGCTATTACTCTTGATTTTCCACCACCTAAAAAGAAAACTAAAAAGCAATCGGCTTGGGAAAAACTGGGAAAAAACTTTTTTGATTCGATGTCTGATGGACCCATTCACAGATGCATGTGCTGCGATCGATTTTGGTTTAAAACCTCCATCACCAAAATTCTGCTCTGTAAAATCAAACAATATATGCCAAAGTCTTACAAGTATAACAGTATATGCCAAAGCTGTATTTTAATAATGATTACTTTTGCACCAACAATGTTAAATAGTTTGAAATGTTTCTTTCGTCGCCAACTTTTATGCTTGGCGACAATAGAGTGATATAACTTAAACGAACCGTACCTTCAAATTGCAGCATGTATAAAGTCATTTATAGCAGTGGCACGGATAATACACAATAAAACAACTGGTATTTAGCTTAAAATGATAGATGAATGTATCGAGTGAAACATTTTTCAAATGGTTGGGGTAATTTCTTAAATTACAATTATTTTTTTTTTTTTTTTTCTTTATAATTTTGAATGAAAATTTTTCTTCCAGTGATGTGCAACTGCTAAAAACCACAGAATCTTCACAAATATATGCTGTTATGTGTCTGTCAATAAAGTTTTAATAATGATAAATTCCTTATTTTTTATTTTAGAAAAGGCTGGGAACTATGTATATAATTTTGCAGTGATTTTTATTGCAGTTTGAAATTGGTGATAAAATTTATTACTAATAAACCTTTCACTCAGTGCTTTAAAGATCAATTGAAAATAAATTTGCATTTCAGCTGTTTATTGTTATAAACTAAAATTAGTTTTTATTTATTTATTATTATTATTATTATTTTTAAGTTTTGTATATTTTCCCCATTTTTGAATGCTTATTGTTTTTCTTTATTCTACTTATTTATTTGTATTTTTTTATTTATAGTTACAAACTCAAGTTGAGGAACTTCAGAAGCTCAATAAAGAAAGATCTGAGCAGTAATTATTTTTAAGCATTACAATTTATTTTATTATTATTGTTTTTAATAACATCTGTTAATGTCTTCAATATTTAATAGGCTATCAAAAATGGAAGAAAAATATCGCTGCCTGGAAGAGTTGCTAGAAAATAATAAGAATTTAATGTCACAAAGAGAAAAAGAAGTATCAATTTTAAAAGAACAGGTAAATATTTTTGTATCATTAATGTTAGTTGAGGGAAGAATTACTTTAACAATAGAAGATTTATATTTCCTCCCCTTTTCTTGTTGCAATAAATAGTTTGCCATATTTTTGAAAGACTTGTAAATTTAAAAGAAATTTATTTATTAATACAATATCAGAAAAATAATTGTTTTATACCTTTGCATTAGTTAACATTTTCTATGTGTTTTAAAAATCTTAAAAAATTTATTTATGATTTCTTGAAAAAACATTGTTTTTTTATCATAATGAATTTAATAACTGAAACATAACTAACATTTTTATTGCATGAAAGTATCCATTTTTCTAACAAATCAATTGAAAATTAATTAGTAACAATGTTGCTATAGTAGAATCTAAAATATTATATTTCAGATTTTTGAACATTAAAAAAATTGGTTCTCTCCTAGTTAATAATGAAAAGAAATAATTATCTTTCACAAAATCAATAAGAAAAAACTTTGTTTCATAATCATTAAAACTTTAAAAGAAATCTTTTCTCTTTGTTTCCAGGTATATGTAATGCGTAACGATGGACTTTAACTTTAGACTTTACATTAAATATGTTCAATATACAATTTTTCAATGAGATAATTACCGTAGAAACTGATTTGAATTTAGATGATTATGATTTTATTTAGTATTTTGACTCATAAAGGAAGATTGCTGATTAGAAAATGTAATCTTTCATTTCTGATAGACCTTTGTGAGTAAAAATGTGAAAAGAATAAAATCCAGAGACTGATAGTTGTTATAGTCCAAGAGCCGACTTCACAAAACCTCATGGCATCAAGCACAAGAAAAATCCCTTATTTTATGGAAGAGTAGTAATAGAAGAATCTAATGATCCATGTCTGACAGAAGTGAAGTGGTACATAAGCCAAAAACTGGTACCACTAGTGGTTGACTCGTAGGTTTAGTATTGTGTTTGTCTGACAATCAAAAGTATAAAAACATGGAAAACTGGGTGGAGGAAAACAAAAATGCTAACCCACGAGTCAACCACTAGTGGTATTCATTTTTGGCTGACATGGATCATTAGATTCCCCTATTACTACTCTTCCACAAAATAAAGGATTTTTCTCGGGCTCGATGACATAGGCTTTTGTGTGGTTGGCTCTTGGACTATTAGGAAACATGAAATTTTTGATTAAATGTTTTCTGTTTGACTGGAACAGGTATTAAGATGCAAAACTAGAAATGCTAAACAAATTACATATCAATTATAATAGTATGAATTTTTACTAAGAATCATACATTAACCAGAATGGCAAGACTTTTCTTTGCTATAAACCCACAAATTAAACCACAACTTGAAACTATGCTATTATATTAAAGTAATAGCCAGGAGAAGCTGCACAGAATGTTTTAATTTATTTGCTACAAAAAACAGGGTTCATACAGACTCTTTAGACTACTAAGAAACTCCTTAGAAATGAAAACATTTTCAAGGAGTATTTAGTACTCTTTAAATAATTAAAATACTTTGTAAAACCTCTTTAAAATATGTTGAGGCAAAACTTAGCTTTGATCAATGATTTGATTGAAATATAAAAGAATAGTAAACAGAAATTTATATTTTATATGATGAATAGAATTCCTTGTATTAGTATCCTTGTTAAGCATGTATGGAATAAAAGAGATTAATCTTTGAAGGAAATAAAATAAAAATCTGCTCATGTTTAAAAAGGCTAAATTTAACTGATTACTACCATTTTAATAAAAAAAATAAATATAAATGTAATAAACAAACATGCTTTCATTAAAAATCACAAAAATGTAGAAAATAATAAAAATATATGCATATATTTTAAATGCACTAAAAAATAGAAAAGTCTTTTTAAAAAAACCCACCTTAAATGTAGAGTTTAAATTAAATTATGGTGAGTTTGATTATGAAAAATTAATGGATTTAAATGGAAACTAGCCAATTATTGCCAAGTTGATTTCATACATAGCAACAAATTCAGCAATATTTCACCGAGTTGGACAAAAATGACTAAAATTGTGGTAACACTGTCGGTAGTACTATTCAATAAATACTTATTGTTGAAGCTGATATTGGTTTCTTTATAGGAAATTAAACTATAATCAGTAACAATTAAGTAAATTTACCCATCCCCATTTCTTCCCTTATGGATCAAATTTTAAAAAACCAATTTCCAATTCATTTATTATCTTCAAGAATATGTACCTATTCCTAATGTCAAAGCTCTATGTTGAAAGGAAGTGCTTGGAAAATTGGTAACAAGAATTGACTTGCACATATAAACATAAAATGTAAATTAAAAGAAGACTTGTAAAAAGAAAGGTTTTTCTCTCTCTTTTAAAAGAAATTAAGGCATAATTAGAAGGGACAGAAAGAGACTAACCTGGATCAGATGAAAGTTTTTGACATCATCGAGAGAATTAAATGGTTAAAATGGAAAATGAACTGCTCACATTGCAAGGAAAAAAAGACAAGAGATGGATCACAAACACCCTATAGTGGTAACCCAGATATGTAAAATGACCGAGAAGCTGATCTCGAGTAAGATGAAGTGACTGAGTTAACTGGATGTCTAAAACAGAAGACAGGGAACAATGGAAAAAGCTGGAGGAAACCTACATCTAGAAATGGATTAAAAACAGTTGTTGTTGTTGATGATGATGATTATATATATAATCAAACTTTTTATAATAACAAACCAATTTAACAAATGAAATCAAATATATATTAGGTAATTAATGCTTTAAAAGCACGTAATTTTGAGAAAATGTTTTCAAATTTAATAATTCTTATTTTGATTTATATTTTATGCTCATTACATAAAATCTTTTTTTTACTAGCTTCAGAAAATGCCTAATGATAAAGTTTCACATGAAAGTATGGCTCTATCATTAAAAAAATTAGAAGAAGAGAACACTACTCTAAAAAATAAAATAACCATGTTACAGCTAGAAAAAGAAGAAAAGAAACCAACTCAGTTATGTAAGTGTTACTTTTTTTTTCTTTTTCTATAGAGCTTTGAAATTCTGCATTGTTTTATTATTATGGAAAAAATGGACATCAAAAACATTTTACAACATTATTACCAACCAACTAGCAGGTATTGCAACATTTTTCTACAACATTTGCTATAGAAATGATAAACTACTATGTGAAACTTCTATTACATAGAAGTCTCACATAATGCTACTTTTACATTGCAATATATATGTAGTATTTCTACTATGAAATTTGTTATTTGGAACTAGTAATGTTCAATTTTTTGGTAATACATATATATATATATATACATATATATATTTTTTTTTTTTGTAACAAACATTGAACCCCACTGATAGTATTATTTTTTTTACATTTCATTGTTATGCTACTTATTTTAATTGCTGCTATTTTTAATCATTTTAGAAATGTGTTGAAACTTAATTTAAAGTCGGCATGCAAGCAAAAAAGATTGGGTATGGCTACTCTAAACTGTTGATGGCTCTGTGCCTACTGACCCCTTCTTTTCTCTCTACAAAATTAATAAATAATTTGTATTTATGGATGGTAAATACTGGTTTTGATGTAAATCTGAAGGTTGTGATATATATAGTTTATATATATAAGGATGTGAGTTTCAAAACTTGCCTTTTCCAGTAAATTAAATTGCAAAAACTATCCAATTGCATCTATTGATTTTCAATGTAAACTAAGATTTTAACATGGCAGAAATATCTGCATATAAATTTCTCTTACATAGCATGAAAAAAAAGGCTCAATTTGTAGCTTGCTATTTGGCAACGACCATAGCAGCGATTCTCAGTGGTTAATTTACAGTTATATAACCAGATCCATTCAGCAAATCAAAACTCCAGTCAGAGTCTCTTTTTTAACACAAATCATTTGAGCAATGTGTGAATAACAATTGTGATTGGTTGGTATTACCGCAACGTAATGAATTCAGCAAATCAGCTTTTGGATGAAAATTTATTATTTAGACACAGTCGAAAATGTTTTGTTTTACAATTTATTGCATTGCGTTTTCATATAGCATCTTCATATAGTTTTAAATGAATTTAAACTATGCTGTTCAATACTATAGGCAAAATGAAAGCATAATTGTGGAAATATGGAAGAAATTTGCCAATTTTGTTATGCTTTATACTGGAAAAAAAGAACTTAACTCCAGTAATAAATACAGCAGACGTTGCCTCATCGAAAAGTTCAACTCCCTAATCTTTTAAATGCACCAGATTTATTAAGAAACATTTAAGCCATGATTCATCAAAATCTAAAAATTGTAACATATTTTTATTTACATTTTCATCACTTTTCCATTACTTTTTAAATATTACAAATATTTGTGAATTTTATAGGTTTCTTGCTCAGATCACATTGCTGTTCAACTAAAAATATTGTGTTTTCACTAAGGCTTTAAACTATTTCTATTTCTGAGGTATTTTATTTCAAGATTATTATTCTATGTTTTATAAATTTGTAAATTTCATAAAGTTAAAATGAATTATGCTTATTAGCAGCACCACTTAAATGTATTTTTATTTATATTTTCAACAGTTTTCCATTATTTTTTTTTTTTACATTGAAAATATTGAGAAAAATTCAAAATCCTATTTTTTTTACTGCCCCCTGGGGGGCAGAGTGGGGGGGTGCCACACAAGACATCCATAATATGAATAAGCAGTTGCAGACCTTTCAAATGATGTGTCACATGACTGGTGTTGTAAAGAAATTGAAAATGTGCCCCTCCTGGGGGGGGGGGGCAAAGTGGGGGGGGTGACACACAAGACATCCACAATATGAATAAGCAGTTGCAGACCTTTCAAATGATATGTCTCAGGACTGGTGTTGTAAAGAAATTTAAAATGTGCCCCCCCTGGGGGGGCAGAATGGGGGGGTGACACACAAAACATCCATAATATGAATAAGCAGTTGCAGACCTTTCAAATGATGTGTCACACGACTGGTGTTGTAAAGTAGGGGTGCACAACCTTTTCAAGAGAAGGGCCACTTACAAATACGTCTGGGTTGTCGAGGGCCACATTAGTAACATGGCGAGAGTTTGTTTTTGTAGGTGATCTATGGTCTATAATTGGATAAAAAATATGTTTTCAAAGGAAGTGGGGGCTACCCTTTTTGGTTCGCTTAACCAGACAAAATATCCAATTCACCTTGGTAACATTATTCTTTAAATGAAATAATATTCCTTGACTTTATTCAGAAAAGAAAATTTTGTTTTGTTAAAAGTGCCAAAAAACAAAGATAAGTGGCTGGTACCAAAAAAAATGTGAACTTTATGAACGAAGGAGAGGGAAGGTGCAAATCAACAAAATTTTCCCGTGCCTCTTCACTGAAATTCCTGATTTTTCAACACCTGATCAATAAAATTTGCAGCTATCCATGCATGATCGACCAAATTCGCAATTTTTATGACACCGATCGAGAAAATTCGCGATTTTTATGAAAACGATCGACAAAATATACAAATTTCACAAAGTCAGTCGACGAAATTCACGATTTTTACGAATCCGATTGACGAATTTTACAATTTTTAGAAAGCTGATCTGCGAAATTCGTGATATTTTTTCTCTTGATCGATAAAATTCGTGATTTTTCTGCGACTAATCGACAAAAATATCGATTTTTACACGGCCAATCGACAAATTTTCAATTTTTATGAAGCCGATCGACGAAATTTGAGAATTTTATTTAACTGATTGGTGAAATTTGCTCTTTTTTCTCCCATGATCGGTAAAATTCGCGATTTTTTAGCGGCTGATCGACGAAATTATCGATTTTTAAGAAGCTGGTGGACGAAATTCGAGATTTTTACAAAGCTGATCGGCGAAATTCGCGATTTTTCTTCACATGACCAATGAAATTTGCAATTTTTACCAAGCAGGTCGAGAAAACTGACAAATTTTTCGAGCCTGATCGATAAATTCGCGATTTTTTTGAAGCCGATAGAAAAAATTTATATTTCCGCTCTTAACCAGCAAAATTCGTGAATTTTACGAAGCCGATCGTAGAAATTCACGATTTTTATGAAGCTGATCGACGAAATTTGTATTTTTCCTTGTATGATTGATAAAATTCGCAATTCATCCATACCATATCAGCGAATTTCACGTTTTTTACAAACCTTATCGACAAAATTTAAGATTTTTATAAAGCTGATTCACGGAATTTGCAATTTTTATGAACCTGATCAACAAAACCTGCGATTTTTGCAAAGGCGATTGATGAAATTTGCAATTTTTTTTGCCTGGTCGACAAAATTCCTGATTTTTCCGCACTGGGTAGGCGAAATTCACGATTATATTTGAGCCTGATCAATGAAATTTGCAATTTTTCCATGTGAGATTGATAAAATTTGCGATATTCCTCTGTCCGACATACGAAATTTGTGATTTTTCGAAACTCTATCAATAAAACTCGCGATCGACAAAATTTGCGATTTTTAACTAATTTTGACGAAATCTGCATTTTTTTTTACGTGGCAAGATTAAATGCGCGATTTTTTTCTTTTGATAAACTTACAAAACTCACGATTTTTTCACAGCCGATCAACGAAATTTTCAATTTTTCTGTGCATCATCGCAAATTCGCAATTTTTTCGGGCCCGATCAACGAAATTCGCATTTTTTTCATGCAATAAACTGAGAAAACATGGTATTTTTCCGTAGCTGATGAGTTTAATTTGCAATTTTTTTGTGCATCATCAAAAAATCTGACGATTTTTTCTTGCCCAATCAATGAAATGTGCGATTTTTCGCATCCGACCGACAAAATTCGCTTTTTTTCTGTGCCTGATCGACAAAACTCGCGATTTTTCCGTGTCAGACCGGCTAAATTTGCTTTTTTTTTTTTTTTCCCTGAGTCTCTGCGATTTCTTCATATCTAATTAACAAAATGTGATATATTTCAACACTTTATCAAAGAAATTCGCGATTTTTCCATGCCCGACCTACAAAATTTGCAATTCTTAAATTACTGACGAAAATTTGGATTTTCCCGCGGTAAATTCACAAAATTTACGATATTTTTCGCACAAAAATTGCAAATTTTTCTTGTTGTAAATTGACGAAGTTCGCGGGCCACACGTTAACCCATCGCGGGCCACAGGTTGTGCATCCCTATAGTAAAGAAATTAAAAATGTACCCCCCCTGGGGAGCAGAGTGTGGGGGTGACACACAAGACATCCATAATATGAATAAGCAGTTGCAGACCTTTCAAATGATGTGTCACACAACTGGTGTTGTAAAGAAATAAAAAATGTGCCCCCCTGGGGGGAGCAGAGTGTGGGGGTGACACACAAGGCATCCATAATATGAATAAGCAGTTGCAGACCTTCCAAATGATCTGTCACATGACTGGTGTTGTAAAGAAATTGAAAATGTGCCCCCCTCCTGGGTGGCAGAGTGTGGCGGGTGACACACAAGACATTCATAATATGAATAAGCAGTTGCAGACCTTTCAAATGATGTGTCACATGACTGGTGTTGTAAAGAAATTAAAAATGTGTTCCCCCTGGGGGGGGGGCAGAGTGGGGGATGACACACAAGACATCGATAATATGAATAAGCAGTTGCAGACCTTTCAAATGATGTGTCACACAATTGGTGTTGTAAAGAATATAAAAATATGCCCCCCCCCCTGGAGGGAGCAGAGTGTGGGGGTGACACACAAGGCATCCATAATATCAATAAGCCGTTGCAGACCTTCCAAATGATGTGTCACACGACTGGTGTTGTAAAGAAATTAAAAATGTGCCCCCCTCCTTGGTGGCAGAGTGTGGGGGTGACACACAAGACTTTTCATAATATGAATAAGCAGTTGCAGACCTTTCAGATGATGTGTCACATGACTGGTGTTGTAAAGAAATTTAAAATGTGTCCCCCCCCTAGGTGGCAGAGTTTGGGGGTGACACACAAGACATCCATAATATGAATAAGCAGTTGCAGACCTTTGAAATGATGTGTCACACGACTGGTGTTGTAAAGAAATTAAAAATGCCCCCCCCCCCCCTGGGGGGCAGAGCGGAGGGGGACACACAAGGCATCCATAATAGTAAAAGGCAGTTTCAGACCTTTCTAAAGATGTGCAACACGAGTGCTGTGGATAAAAATTTTAAATTTGCCCATGGGGGGCGGGGGGGGGGGGGGGCAAAGTGGGGTGCGGTGCCCCAAACATGAATAATTGGAATGATCAGTTACAGCTCCTTTAAACTCTAGGGAGGCTCCGTCCCCCCCCCCCCCCCTGCTCACTACGCTCGCTAACCCCCCGCGTAATCACTTCGCAATTCCGTTCGGTATCGCTTTGCGAATCCAAGTTGTACGCTACTCAAGTTGCTTGCTGTGCTTACCAATACCCCATGGAATCGATTTACGATTCCGTTTGGTATCGCTTTGCAATCCAAGGAGTGGTCCACCCAGGCGCGTTATTTTCGTAAGTCTTACACATCAGCATCATTCCAGGAATCATTCCTTTTAAGGCTAGTTTTTTTTAACTGTAGAAGGATGTATGATAAATGTTTTGAGATAGCTGTTGTTCAGCTTTTGAGGTTCCTTTTACATATTATTGGAATGGACTTTTTTCTTTTTTATGCTTTGATGCTTTGGCATTTTTTATAACATTTATTAAATAAATATACATTTATAAATATTTTAAAAACGTGTTTTTCTATCATAATGAAAAAATTGGTAAAATACTAAAACTGTGTTTTGGTGCTATTTTGGATTCCTTTTCCTATTTTGCTAACTAGAGCAGGATATGGAACTCTTCTCATAATATTTATTAATTTCATATGTTATAATGATTTATGATAGCATTCTTTTCAGCTAGAGTTGATGGAAATAGAGGCAAGCAAATTGAGATCATATAGCAGTCCCATTGTGAATTGCGGAGCAATTCATGTGGGCTAATGAGAGTTAGCGAGCAGAGGGTTGAGCCGCCTAGTAGGATAAAATTATTTTTTGCCAATTTCTGTGTTTTTTCATTTTAGGTTTATCAATAGAATAGATTGATAAAGAAAACACTGTTTAAAAAAATTTTGGATAAGGGGAGTTTTGAAACTCTTGTCTTTGTATGTGCATATATATATATGCACATACAAAGACATATATATATATATATATAATTTGCCGTAAGCAAAATATTGAAAACCATGTTTGCCTTTAAAGCAAATCTTTTTTTTTTTAAATATTTGTGGCATACTTTGTATCCTTGATAGTTGTGAAGAGCTTTGTTAACCTATGTTCATGATTTTTTTTAAATATGCATCTATGTGCATCCAGAGATTGAGAAAGTTTATACAATATGCATTTCATGCATAAATAAGTATGTGCTTTTATTATGAAGCGTGGAAGGACATGCAGACTTCAAAAATAGCCTTTAAAATTCAAATATGCCTATGATAGTAAAAAGGTTGGTAACTCCTTTTCTATATTTTACTCATTTTGATGAAAATCTAAAATTTTGGCTTCTCTATTGCCTATGCTCTTCAGCATGTTTCCCTCCATTTTATACTTTTTTTATGTACCATATTTCTTATTACAAATGTTAAAAATTTTTTACATGAATTCACGATCATTCCTAAAGTTGTACCTTAACAATTAAGTGGTGCTTATGGTTTTTAATTTTTAGCAAACACAACTAAGCAAGAATTATCTCCGGATGAAGAACAAGAAATGGAATCTCTTAGAAGTCAGGTATTCTATTTCAGCTTATTTTTAATTATTCATTGTTAAAAATTGAAAAATAAAATCTTTATTTCTTTTCAAAGGAATAAAAGAGTGCATTTTGGTACTTACATTTATTTATATGTATTTTTATAAATATTCCTATCTTATAATTTTTCACAATTAAGAAAAACAACATCTAGTAATTGAAGTAATGAAACTGCATATAATTAAAATTAGGGAATTGTATAGATGACGAAACGTTCAGATCCTAATTTTCCATTATAAATGGAATTGACAGTTTGTATCTCATTGTAATTATTTGATTGGCAGCTTTTTGCAATGCAACAATTATCGGTTCAGCATTCAACATTTGGCCTATTAATCTTTTTTGCAGAATATTTGGTGGGCTAAATACCTTGGTTGAATACTGCAGCTATTAAATATTTAGCTACCGTATACTCTTGTATACCATGCACCCCGTGCTTAACAAGAAAAAATGGCAATTTTTAAAAATCTTGTGTATAACGTGCACTGTAAATTTCATATGCAAATGAATGAATGACTAAATGAATTTCAGTAAAAAAAGTTGAAACAAATATTACATCATGCCGAAAACAAGGCGAAAATACATTTTTAGATTTTGGGTAGGGAGTTTGTGATGGCAGTGAGAATTTCTAAATAGCGTTTATATAATGTTAATATATAAAAACCTGCAAGGAGTGAAATAAAGATGCAGTGATACTTCAATTAAATAAGATTTTCCGAATGATCATGTCTGCTTTGAATACATTTCTTGATTCATATTTATATCGTGTGATTACATCCAACAGTAAAAAATTATTCTGTGTATAACGCGCGCCTAAGAGTTTTGGCCATTTTTTTTTTCTTTTTATTTATTTTTTTTAAGTGTGAATTATACACGAGTAAATACGGCATTAAACTTCTTTTGCATTACTTTTTCAAATCTAAATTTGTAATTTTAATCATGCATTCATGCAGACATTTTCATGTTTAAATGCACAAATTTTTTAATTATTTTTATTTAGATATTAAGAAATCAAATAGCATTTTTCTATTTCCTTTAATCCCTTTGGGACAAATGACCAGTATACATGCCACTTAAGGTGTTCAGAATTCTTCATTATTCCCACCAATCATTTCTTATTGTAAAGTTAACCTTATTTAATCAGAGCATTTTCATGATTCAACCACAGAAATTTTTTTGTTTTGATAAACCAGTGGTAAAAGATTAAAAATTAAGCAAAGTGCTCTGGTTGCAATGGGGTTAAAGACAGAAAAAAATCTGTAAGAAAAGGCTTAAAAAAATTTCAAGCTGAATTTTGAGAGTCAACTGTTAACAATCAAATATAGATGTAATATATTAATAGGAAAGTGAAAAATGAAATGTATTAGTGTAATACATGAATGCATCAGAAAGATTTGTATTATTCATTAGTGGTTTTAAGTACTTTAAAGAACATCTTAAATGTGAGTACACTTAATACAAAATATATACAGATTTATATTTCATTGCATTATTAAAAATATATATATTTGAACATTAGCTCAATTTTAAGTTATATGTAAATTTAAGTTGTTTTGTTAGAATTTTTTAAGTTCTACATAAGTACATGTAATGGTGTTATACAAACAAGAGTATTTTTCTCTTTGCATATTTAAGAATTATACATTAAAGACGTATTACAACTTTAATTAACCCCTTCACTAGTAGCAGGTATAGAGAAAGAGCACATTTACTCCTGTCTTATTGTGGGGCAAATGTTGAAGTAGTTAATAAATTTAAAAATATATATCACATTTCATGTTTTTAATCAAGAGTGAATTTAACGCACAATATCCTTACAATACAATTTACTTGACCAAGGGCTATTTCAGGATGTATTTCATTAGTTATGGATAAAAATATGTAATATGGTGAGCTCATTAACTTTGAATCTAAGAATGAATGAAAGTAGCATTGAGATAATAACAATAAAATATTTTCTTTCTATTTTATGGAAATAACTTATTCTCCTGACTTACAAAAAATCAGTTTGATTTATATAACTAGTAAATCTGCAGATCAGGAGCCTCAACGTCAGCTTTGTTCACATATTTTTTTTTTAAACACTCTTTGGGTAATATTCAACTCCCTGGAAACTGTAATTTAAAATTTTCAAATTGCGTAATTATTTATAAGATTAAAATAGGAATTAGAAGTTTTCAGCCATCAAAAGCGGTAAATTAAAAATTTAGTTATGTTATAGGATATTCTGAAATTTTCATGATCTATTATTTTTGTTTTCTTTATTATAACATAGTAAATTTCTTCAGGGGGGCTCCGCCTCCCTGAACCCCCCGAGCCTCACTTAATTTAAATTTGTCACTTTCTAATGAATGTGCTAATGATTATTGTATATTTTGCATTTCTTTATACATTTTGATTTATAAGAATAAGTAACAGTTTGGGCAAATATTTTGCTTTATCTTCATACTTCTACATGCCTGCCAGCCACAAAGACCTAAACCTGATGCATCAGGAACTTTTGTAAGTGTAAACTCAGTAATCTAGAGTTTTACAATTTTGTTTCCGAAAAAAAAAAAAGTTTTGATTGCATTTTGCTGCAGTTATAGCGGGACAGACAGACATACAAAAAAAGAGACTGACATATGAAAAAAATAAATTTGTGTCTCCAAAGTAAGCCTTCACTGAAGTTTCGGCAATAACGTCATTATTCATGAGTTATTGATATTCATGTTTCTTGTATTTTTAACGACTACTATAAAATACCTGTTTTTGTTCAATTATGACGTGATATTTTACTAAGTGAAATATTTATTGAAAATATAATTCTTTTTTATTTCTTTTACTTCAAATTATGTACCCATTTTTGTCAGAAAAACTCCTATTAACGAAACAAATATCCGTGTTTAATATTTAACAAAAAGTACTATATCTATAGTTATTTTAATTCTGACGTCATATTTTTTTTTTTTTCTTCTTAGCTTAATTTTTCGAATGGAAATTGCTCAATTGAAACTTATTGCTGTTGAAAAATTATTATTCCAAATTTTGATTTTTTTTTGGAAACGATAAAGGAAATTGCTTGAATTTTATTTAAAAAATCCCTATTGATTCTGTATGAAAAAGAAGGAAATTTTGAATTATTAAGGAAAATATTTCAATAAAATTAATAAACGTAGCCTATGTTTTTTTCTGGGCTATGCTATATTTATACGCAAAGATACATAGACATTAATTAATTCATAAGTTTTGATGATGACTTAATTTAAATTTCGCACACGCTTTCAAATTTATAGCATTATAAGGATTAAGATGAATGGTTGCTTAGCAACCATTAAAAGAAAATAAAGAAAATGAAATAAATACATTTCAAATAAGTAAATCTCTAAAACAAATTAGTCTATATTATTGGAACACATTTATAAAAAATCTCCAAAATTTACAGTAATAATTTTAAAAATCTGACAAATGCGTTGACAAAATTTCAAAATAATACGAATAATTTAACTGGTAAATTTTAGTATTCATTTATCATTGAATTCCATTAATCAAATGTGTCATTTTCTCTCAGGGGAAAAAAATGAAAATCATTGGATTTGCCATAGAAAAGCATTATTCCGCGAAATAAAATATTCTATATCTTTCGAACAAATGAATCAAATCTAACAAAAAGCTATACAGCTTAATCCCAGTGTCTCACTAACATACCCTCTTAATTTCAAGCCAATCGAATGCTTTTTACGTCAGTTATCGCAGAACAGATAGACAGACTGACAGACAGACTGACAGACAGACAGACAGACAGAATCCAAAAAATTTCGTGTCTCCAAAGTAAGCCTTCACTGACGTTTCGGCAACAAGGGAAGAGTCCACGATTGGTTTTACCAAATACAGTGAATTTTGGGTTATAATTTTATTCTTATTTTGACTTTATATTTTGACCTAATTTTTATTTACCTATTTATTATTTTGACCTAAAGGGATTTTGTGCCATAGAACCCCAATCTACCAACCAACCAACCAACCAACTGAATATAGTGAATGTTTGTTAGTTACTATATAAATGTATTACAGCCATAGGGTGCAACATACAGGACGTCTTGAGAGAATAAATGCAAAGTTTATGCTACTGTTTATTATCAGATAAATTTCCTTTTTTGGCAAGTGGTTCAGTAGCATGATCATCAGCATATGAGATTTGTGATTTTTCTTTGTCAGCTCAAATCCCATTCGGCTTTATTTTTCAGAATGAAAATTTCCATCAATTACTTTAAAACCACAGTTGAAATTATATGTATAATAATTGAAATTTACAAAAAATATAAATTAAATACATGTATAGAAGCATATAAAAGCACTTTTAGCTATAAAATTTTGCTTGTTTAAATATTTAACCAAAAAAAAAAAAAAAAAAAAAAAAAGAGAGAAAAGTCAATTTTTATGTGTATAGATTAGAAATTGTTTGTTGCTATTTAAAATTATTGTCTGAGCATAGCGAAGTCTTATACTCAGAGTATGTAACGATATTAAAAGTAAAAAAAATTCTTTCGTCAAGCAAATCTCAAAAAGTACTTGTTGGATTACGATTCTTTTTATACCAGAAGGTACCTATGAAGGTAATCTGGTGAATGCACCTACTTTTAAAAATTAATTCCAAATAGTTTAAAAGTTATATTAAAAAAACTGATAAAAAAGCACAATTTATTTGCATACGTCATAGAAATTTGGTGTGCGTGATTTTCACCGGCTGGATATTTTTGTAGATAACCGAATCAGTACATGGAGTAAATAGTAATAATTTACGCACTCAGAAATATGGAATGCAATATATCATTTTAAAATTTAATCATGCAGGAAAATAAAACTGTTAGTTTTTTATATTAAAAAAAATGTGATAAAAACTTTGATTTTGAGATTTTGCGATAATCTCTTAATAGCATTTTCTGATCGCTAAAAGAATGTTTTATATATTTCGCGTGTGAAAATTAGAAACAATTACGTTTTAAAATAAAAAGTTTCTTTTATGACATCATTTTCCCTTTATATTTATTTTTATTGCATGTTTTCTTTTAACTTATATTTTGTTTGTGTGTGGAAGTCAATTCTGGTCACTAATTTTTCGACACGGATACCACAAGCGCATCAGATTTGGCACAATTTTTTTCAAAGCCCATTTGGCAAAAACTCCGTTTTCAAATAACGCTTACATACCCATTTTTAAATTATTTTCTATTTTTAAAAAGAACTTACAGTAAATAAAATAAAAATAATAATTAATAAATATAAAAAGAAATATTTTATATAATTAAAAAAAGGAAATGAAAGTAAATAAACATTTTATGAATAAATAAACAAATAATAAATAAATAAAGCCGGGTTGTAAAATAATGCCATTTTGACACCAATTATGTACCCTGGTGCATATGTGACATCTTTTCCCATTTTTCATCCATTTTCTGTTGGCTTTGAAATTTGGAATATGTATGCATACCTGGGAGCAATACTGGAATTAGACATTGATTTTTTTTTCTTTTATTCAATCCAAAAAGGGGCAACGGGGGCTATTTTTTAAAGATTTATACAATTTATACTGCACTAGCAGGGGAGACCGAGCTTAGCTCGGTCAAAATTAACTTTGTGTTCAACTCGATATAGTATTTTCACTGTATCATTAACTCTGTATTATTACTGTAAAACATGTTTATAATAGTATTATTTAGAAAAACAATCAATAAGAAAACTATTTTTTTATGCGCATATTTATAAATTTTATTTTATTTTAAATTTTACAACAAAAGGACATCGATCTAAATCACTTTTTTAGCTCGACTCTGATTGGTT
Source organism: Maratus speculifer (assembly GCA_964019185.1). NCBI lineage: Eukaryota > Metazoa > Arthropoda > Arachnida > Araneae > Salticidae > Maratus > Maratus speculifer. The sequence continues at coordinate 254,733,838 of OZ025298.1, forward strand.
TAACCATGGATCACGAATCCTCTTAAGAATGTATAAAAAAATTCTTTACATTCTGAAAGACAATATTTTTTGCTAGATATAGCCAAATTTGGAGGCATTCTTTTCATTTGGCTCCAAATACGTGTTTTGGTTTTCGTAATTTTTATAGTCGATTTTTTGGCCATATGTCGCCAATATTTTGTCAAATATCACCAAGTTATTGGCTTTTGCCATATTCTCGTGACCCTGACCCGTATTACCCAAAATGAGCCACTAATCAAATTTGATCAAGCATGTGACATAGCTCAATCGTCTTCAGGTAATCAAAAACAGTAGAATATAAAATTGAATCAAAATCGTTTAAGCCATTTTTTAGGTAAAATTAGCTTGGCAGCATTCAGCAATGAAGCGAAATGACCCACTAATATAAATTTGTTTAACATGCGACTCAGCCCAATAGTCTTCTCGTGATAAAAAACGTTTTGTTTAAAAATTTAGGGTAAAATTGATTGAGTCCTTGTTATATATAATTAGAATGACCCTAGCTCATTAAGACCCAAAATGACCCACTAATAGAATTTTCGCGAGCATGTGTCCAAGCCAAATGGTTTTCGCTTGCTCAAAAACGATATAATACAAAGCATAGTCAAAATGGTGAGTACCATTTTCTATATAAAATTAGCATGACCCATTATGACCAACAAATGACCCTTATAATCGAAATCTCTCGAACGTGTGGCCTAGCTCTTTAGTTTTAGCATGACGAAAAACATTAGATACAAAATTTAGATAAAATCGATTGAGCCGTTTTTTAGATATAGTTAGTTTGACCCTGACCACTAATAATCCAAAATGACACATTGATCAAATTTTCTCAAAAATCTGTCCTAACCCAATGATTTTCTTGTGACCGAAAACGATAAAATGCAAAATTTAATCAAAATTGCGCGAAACATTGTCTAGATAAAATTAGAATGACCCAAAAGTGGCCCACTAATTGAAATTTCTCGAACATGTGACCTACTCCAATGATTTTCTCATGCCAAAAATATGCTGTATATAAAATTTCGTTAAAATCGACCCACCCATTCTTTAGATATAGCTTGACCTTGACCCATTAAGACCCACAAATGACCCTTATAATCGAAAGCTCTCGAATATGTGACTTAGTCCATTAGTTTTCTCGTTTCTAAAAATTGTTACATACAGAATTTCGTTAAAATTGATCCTGTCATTCTTTAATTATACATAGCTTGACCCTTTATGATCCAAAATGACCCATTAATCGAAATTTTTCGAACATGTAACCTAGTCCAATGATTTTATCGTGCCAAAAAAATGTTGCACACAAAATTTCATTAAAATCGATCCACCTGTTCTTTAGATATAGTTTGACCATGACCCATTATGACCCATCATGATCCACAAATGACCCTCATAATCGAAATCTCTCAAACATGTGATTTAGCCCATTAGTTTTCTCATGTCGAAAAACTGTCACATACAAAATTTTGTTATAATCCATCACGCCGTTCTTTAAATATAAATAGCTTGACCCAGACCTTTTATGACCCTAAATGACCCAGTAATCGAAATTTCTCGAACTGAGACCTAGCCCAATAGTTTTCTCGTGCCAAAAAAATGTTGTATACAAAATTTCGTTAAAATCGATCCACCTGTTCTTTAGCTATAGTTTCACCATGACCCATTATGACCCATCATGACCCACAAATGACTCTTATAATCGAAATCTCTCGATCGTGTGACTTAGCCCATTAGCTTTCTCGTGTTAAAAAACTATTACAGGCAAAATTTCGATGAAATTGATTCTGCGGTTCTTTAAATATAAATAGCTTGACCCAGACCCTTAATGACCCAATATGACCCATTAAAATTTTTTTTCGAACATGTAACCTAGCCCAATGTTTTTCTCGTGCCCGAAAACCATAGAATGCAATTTTTAGTCAAAATTGCGTGAGAAAATCGCTAGATAAAAATAGCATGACCCACAATGACCCCAAAAATGGCCCACTTACCGAATTTTCTCGAACATGTTACCTAACCCAATGGTCTTCTTATAATCCAAAACGATAAAATATAAAATTTGGTCAAAATCGTTAGAGCCGTTTTTTAGATAAAAATGGCTTGACCCATAATGACCCAAAATTGACCCACTAATCGAAATTTTTCGAACATGTGACCCAGCCTAATAGTTTTGTTGTGCCAAAAAACGATTGGATAGAAAATTTCCTTAAAATCGATCCAGCCGTTCTCTAGATATAAATAGCTTGATCTTGACCAATTATGACCCAAAACGACCCAATAATCGAATTTTCTCGAACATGTGACCTAGCCCAATGGTCTTCTCGTGCCCGAAAATGGTAAAATCCAAATTTTTGCGAAAATCGTTAGAGCCGTTTTTCAGATAAAATTTACCCCCCCCCCCCACACACACACACACAATTTTTGCTCGCATTATAGTATAAGATAAAGGAGCCACTAACCTATTTTTATATACAAGAAGAAGTAAGTGGTATGTAAAAACAATTCATAAATAAAATACTTGAGATAATATACTAGAGATATAAGCATTGGGTTTGGCGAGATTTTTTATGCCAATTAGGTGAAAACATCGTTTTGATTACCAGATACATATAGCATGCTATAATAACACGTTATTTTTTTATTTCAAAATGGAAAAAAAAGAAATAAACGAAACATTTTCTGTTTAAAAAAAAAAAAAAAAAAGAAAAGAAATAACAATCAATAAATGATGATATTTTTAGAGCAAACAATTTATTATAACATTTATATGATAACCAGCATGTTAGGCAACTGAACGCCATTTTGGCACCAATTAGGTACCTCGGTGTGTATAGGGCATATATGTGCCATATTTATTTGTAAAACTGAGCATGAACATTTACCAAGTGTGTTTTCATAGTCGCTAATATCTTTCTGCAACATAGCCCACCTTTTGAAGCCAAAACTGCACAAAAGAAAAAAAAATCAATATCTGCAGTGCTTTTTTTTTTTTTTTTTTTTTTTTTTTTTTTTTTTTTTTTTTTTTTTAATGTAATCAGGGCTCCCAAATGGTCCCCTTTTTCCCACAAAAGTCCCCTTTTTAGAAAAAGGTCCCCTTTAGTCCCCTTTTTTGTATTTTGGTCCCCCAAGTCCCCTTTTCTGTGTCTGAAAAAAATCGCCGCAAAATAATAAACTCTGAAAATCACTATAAGTTTAAAAATCCAAGAAGACAAAATTTTTTAAAGTGGGCATAAAAAAAGCATTATAATGGGTATAAAAAAGCGTTGTAACTAAAATTCTTTTCTTAATCTAAATATTAAAAAATCACCACATAATACGGGCAAATTTTAAGAATCTCATTAAAATTCTTTAAAAAAATTGCAGAACAGGAAAGTTACTATATTAAGCTACTGCTTGACCAGTCTTCAATAATGGGCCTTGACATGCTTCAAACCCCCCTCCCCCCCCCCCTAAAAAAACGAAGCTTTTTTTAATGGAAAGAATCATTGATTTGTGGGTAAACAGACAATTAAAACTAAGAAAAATTATAAAATATTGAATTCATGAAATAATTTTGACTTCCAGTTTTCAATGGATTTATACATTTTAGAAGGTCCTGAACACAATTTGATGGTTTTTAGAAAATGTGTGTATGAGGCAAAAATTCTGAGGGCACTGTATATCAAGAACTAATGCACAAAACTTTAGACTCAGTTAGACCTTCATATAAACTAAAGCTGATTAGTTTTTTGTGCATATAGCTCAACAAGTGACACTGTTATGCTGCATTATTCACAATTTCATTAATAGCTCTATCTCAAGAACTAATGCACGAATTTTTATAAAACTTCAGATTCTGTTAGTCCTTAATATAATTTGATGTTGATTATCCTTTGATGTAAATTGCTTAACAGGTGGCACTGCCATACTGCATTATCTATGAGTATCGCAATAGGTTTATTTCAAAAACTAATACATGAAATTTCATCAAACTTCCAATTTCGTTACTCCCTGAGATAGATTAGTGTTGCTTAGTTTTTCGTGTAAATCACCCAACATAATCAGTAAGAATAAAGTAGAATTTTCTGATGAATTGAAGTTTAATCTTTTTAAGAGTGATGGCAGGCAGTATGCTCGATGACTTAACATAACAACAAAAGACATGATTCCAGATGTGTTATTCTTACAACAAAATCTGCGGCAAGATGAATGATGCAATGTATAAAGATATTTTGAAACATAATTTGCTGCCTTATTGGAAGCAAAATTTTGGTTTCAAATTTTAGTTTCAGTATGATAAGAAACCAAAGCATACATGAAAGCTTGTCAAGCAGTGGCTTTCACACAAAAATATTTCGCTTTTGAAATGTCCAGCCCTAGCACCCAATCTGAATACTATAGAAAATCTTTGGAATGAACTTTAGAAACATGTTTGAAATTATTAAAACACCAATTCAGCATGGCCAGAATTTTCCCAAAAATTTCAAGATGAGTGGAAAAACATGCCACGGTTGCTTTTCAACTGTTCATTGAATCGATGCCAAGTCGCTGTGCCTCTGGACATTTTGCTAAAGGTATGACAGCAACATACTAATTGTGAATCTAGTTGATCACAGTGATTTTCTATTATAACACAATTTTTTTTTTTTTTTTTAACTTTCCAAGATGGCTGATAATTTTTGAAAGCATGCATTTTTCTTTTGCAATTAATTTTGTCAGTTGTATTTATTGATATTTGTTATTCCATAAATAAATTCCTAACTATTATGTTAATAAAATGTATGAGTATCACTTTCAGATTCCTCTTTATGTAGATATACTTTCAAAATTACAAAAAATTTTATGCTAGAAGGAAACTTTTGACCTCTGCTATAAATTGGTGTTGATTAATTTTTGGTGTAAATTGCTTGACATGTAGTGCTTCTATGCAGCATTTTTCACGATTTCTGCAATCGCTCAATCTTCAGAATCAATGCACAGATTTTTATCAAACTTCATATTCGGTTAGTCCTTGACATGAATTTACATTTTTTATATTTTGGTATCATTGCTCAACAAGTGGCACTGTTAATCTGCATTTGTTGCAATTTCTGCAATAGTTCTATATCCAGAATTATTGCACGGGATTCCATCAAACTTTAGATTCAGTTAGTCCTTAAGATGAATTGATGTTTTTTACATTTTGATCTAAATTCGTTTACAGATAGCACTGCTGTGATGCTTTTTTTTTTTTTTTTTTTTTATTTATTTTTATTTTTTTTTTTAGGGTGTCTGCAGTAGATCTATTTGATTTAATGCACAAATTTTTGTCTAATTTAGGATTCAGTATGACGTTGACACAAATTGTTACTGATTAGGTTTTGATGTTAATCTTTCAATAGATGGTGCTCCTAAGCTGCATTTTGTGAGATTTGCACAAGTTTAGCGATAGTCATATTTGAAGAACTAATACACAAATTTTCATATCTTAAGAATTCTCATGGGCATAGATTGCAATATAATTTTGGGACTGTGATAGCGAATTTTGAAGTATTAACATGTATGAGGTAGAAGAAAATTTTGGGATTGCCACATCCAATTAGTTTGACAAGGATTGTTCCTGGGGGGGGGGGGGGTACAGAATATTTACATGTACTGCATTTATAGATTTTAAACTTATGCATAGTTACTAATTTTTTACACTAATTCTGAATGTGTAATTTTCGTAAAAATTTAGATTTTATTTTATTCAAATGTTGCTTTTTAAAAAGAAAAAGAAGTGCTTTTGCATAACATGCTATTTAAATCTGAGCATTTCTCCTCTAATTATCATTATTTTATGTCTGATTTTTTATTATAGGCTACTATATAGAATGAACTTATTGGCCCCTTTTATTTATGAGTGGTAGTAGTCAGCACTAATCCAAATATTAATTTTAGAAAAATAAAAGAAATTAAGAAAAGTAATCAAGTTATCGATTTTAAAATCTCAGATTTTTTTTATAACACACAAAAAATTTTAAGAAGTGTGTGTGTGTGGGGGGGGGGGGGCAGTGAGATGAAATTTCTAAGTTTCTTTTTGACTTCTCCAGGCTCTAACTTAAGTATTTTAAGAAATTTTCTAACTCAACCCCTAATTAAACTACAGCAAGATTCAATCTCATTTGAAGGCTTGACCGAAGGAGATATCTCATTGAGTCCAACATCTTGCTAGGGTCTATTTTAACCCCAGACAATTAGGAGCATTTCTTCATGTGTATGTGTGTGGGGTGGGAAATCAGAAAATTTATTTTTTTTTTCACACATCCTTTTAAAACTCTTGGCCTAAGTATCCATTTCCCACCGTCTTAACTCATTTTTTTCACCACTAGCAGATGTTTTAATGTTTAATTGCGTTCATTACCACTCCATACATTTTCAAAAAAATTAAGGGAAAGAAAATCTCAACAATTAGCATCTTTTCACCCCTTTCTGTCACCAGGGGACGTTATTGAAAAAAATTCTCAAAAAATTTAATCTACAATATGTCATGTAATATCTTAAATGAAAGGCCAGTTATGAATAATGTTATTCTTTATTCTCTCTCTCTACCTCCATTCTCATTGCCTTATATCATCCCCATCTATATAAGGATTTAATCATTATAAGCAGTTATTAATTTTTAACAAATTTAATTATTAACAATTTTGGTTTATTAATTAAAGGTTAGAATGTTTTGAAAGGAATATTAAATAAAAGCCTCTGAGTGATCTGTGATCATACTTACCCACTTACTTGTTTTTATTAATTGATCACACTTATTTTTTACCTGTAACGAGAATTAAAGGTGAATGCTGAAATATTGAATGCTTTATATACTTTTTTAGTAAGATATTTAAATATACTTAAATAAAATTGTGTACATTGTTTAATGAAATCTTATAAAGATAACCATCTAACATATTTTCTGGGGTATTTTTAAAAATTTACTTTCTTATTTACGAAAATTTGAGCTATATTTTTACACACATATAATCCTTTTTTTTTGTTTCCGTTTTTAATAAAATCGGTCCCCCAAAGTCCCCTTTTGAAATAAAAATGGTCCCCCAAAGTTCCCTTTTTAAACAAAAATGGTCCCCCAAAGTCCCCTTTTTAAATAAAAATGGTCCCCTTTCCCCCTTTTTGAGGACTAAAATGTGTTGGGAGCCCTGTGTAATGCACATTTTGTAATCAGTAGGCTCGATAATCAGACCTCGTTTTTTTGCTTTAAAAGATATTTCATACAACGTCGTTTTTTCATATTTGATAATATGCTCTACTCGTTTAGTAACTTTTTTTTGTAACTTTCTTCTTGATTAACACCGACATTTGGATTTCCTATTTAAATAAAAATTCTTCTAAATACAAAAAAATTTGTTAAAATAAATAAATAAATGAAATGCGGATATCTATTGCTCAAAGCACAAAATTTTTCCTATTGAGTTAATAAAAATCAGTAAAAACATAATTTTTATGATAATAAAAAGGTGACTTATGTAATAACAGAGTCATATATTATGTACGTTATGGATTAAGTATGAATATTTCTCCACCATTTATAAATAATAATAATAATAAAATAAAATGTGGACAGATCAAAGTCTATATTTGACTGAAAACAACAACCATTTTCTAAATGCTTTAAAAAATGACCAATGAAAAGTGGTATTTCAAAAGTATTATGAAATTAGTTAAAAACCATTTATTTTAAAGTAAATGAATAAAAGATTTATAGTTGTAATGAAATAAATGGGATTTGAAAAATTATTGGAAATTTATCACCATAGATGTATCAATATTACAATCAGTATTTTATATGCAAAATGGAACAATTAGCAATACTTTTTGTACCCGAGAAATGATCGTTGCTTATTTTAAGGTTAAAAAGTAGATTACGAAATATTCCTATACAGAGATGCCAAGCCCCTGCTTATTGCATAGCAGAATTTTCTTATAGGAAAAATTATTTTTTAAATCCACAGAATGTTCCAATTTAATAAAACATTTTCTGTATTAAAATACCGGTATCCAAAATGCCGGAGACTTGGCAGCCCTGCCTATAACATTTTAATTAATCACGGTACTTTTTAAAATCGGATTCAAATTTAATGAAGACAAGGTTTTTTGGCCAAAAGCAGCTTTTTTCTACATGTGTAACTACGATACAATTCCTTGATGCTGAAATAAAATGTTTTGACTTATGCTATTATTGCTTCCTCTTATTTATTTATTTGAATTTTAAATAAGATGACTCAAAATCATGTTTTTTAAATGTATGGAAAAAAATGCATTTCGAGAGAGGGCGAAAAGAACACTTTTTGGCGATTTATTACCTGCGTTTGGCTAAGTGTTTTACTACCTTGTATTTAATACTCTTCACAATACTTCGCTGTTATATGGACTTAAGCGCTTTTATAAAAAGTTTGATGTAATTGGGCTTAAGAAAGTGGGTTTTTTACTGAATAATACAAATAAATGAAAAATGAATGCTAAGAAATACTAATAAAAGAAAAATGAAGCATTATATTGATCTATGTATATTTAAAAAAGCATCTGCTAGCACTAATTAGATAATTTATGTATATATAATAGCAGATAAATAGCTTTTGATTCTGTATTTCTATGCTATAAAGCATTAACATTTGTGTGTTTTTCGTTATCATTGGGAGTACCTAGCCGATTAAAAAAAAAAATATGGTCAAAAAATGTTGGTAACCATCTTTGCTGCAAAATATATTATATTTTGCTTAGGAACAATAATCACCATCAATGCACAAGTAAAAAAAAATCTAAAATTGAGAATTCTTTGATGTTGATATAACTAAAAATTTAAAATCTTTTTTTTTTTTTTTTTTTTTTTTTGTGGCAACTTTTAAGATATAATATTCTCGCTATGAACGATTTCTAAAACATTCAACAATTTAATTTCACAAATTAAACATTTCTTTTTTTCCTAGAAAAAGTTTTAAACCCAATTTATTGAGAATATTGCAATTTCTAGGATACTGTTGGGGTCAGAAACTATAATTTTGGCATCATAGTAACTTATAAGATGTAAGTGCTTGTTTAGGACAAATTTTTAAAAAAAGGATTCCTTAACTCTTATCGACAACCTCATTGCATCCATGGAAAACAGATATTCAACATTATAAACTATTTGGACGGATTTCACACCATATAAAATACACTCCATTCTCTTCAAACATAATAGTTTATGTTATTTATAGTTTCTCAAATCGGTGCAAAGCTTCTGTTTATGCTCATGACATCATTTCAAAGAGTTATATTTCCAATATAGGAAAATTTGGTGTTTTATTTTCTGTATTACTTTCAACATTTTGCATATTTCCAATTTTATATCCATGCATGGTTTGTTTTTCTTTTATAAAAATAGTATACGAAACTTTATACATAAGATTTTGTAATTCTATGATTCAATATGCTTATTTTCATCATATTTTATCACAATAAATGACCAATTAAAGGTAATATCTCATTTTCTTTACTTATCGCAAGTTATTAAATGTGTATTTTCAGCAATATCGCTCAGACGAATTCCTTTGAGAGAAGTCCTAGTTTACAGTTATTTCAATGATTAATTTATTATTTTTCACAGAAAAATAAATAAAAATATCGGATATTAATACATGAATAAATATATTACTTTTATTTTATTTCATTATGGAAATATTTTGAACATTTAATGATTTTGTAAAAATATTGTTTTGAATTTTAAAATGGATTTTACTTTGGATTCTTGATTTTGTAGTTATTGTATACTTAATAACTATTTTCAGCAATTCATATATTTTTAGAACTCATTTTTAAACACATAGACTTTTATTTTAACTATAAGCATAAGAATCCAAAATTAAAAAATTTCAAAAGTTATAAAGCTAGTTTTTAAAAAATGATACATTTATACTTATTACAATAATCAAAGCTTACAATTTAAAAAATAAAGCAGTGTGTTATAATTTTATATAACAAATTTTAATTTATTTCACTGTATTTTAGTTCATTATATGAAGACCAGGAGCTTATATATGTAAATGACAAGAAATGTATTTTAAAATTAACGTAATTTTATGGTCTATGAAAGTTCAAACTGACTACATGTATGCATCAAGGTAAATTGATTGATCAATCTTGATGAAAGGCGAACAATAGCATTGCAATCCTTATTGGAACTTTATCAACAAATGCATCGGTTTGTTATTTATTAATTTAGATTTAGTAAAAATCATGGTATGCTTTCATAAGTTGTTTGAAATATTACAAAAAATGCATCGAATTGTTAATTTTTCTAAATATTCAAATGAAAAATAATTTTTGTTTAGTTCTATTGCTATTTCAGCATTTAAAAATAATATAATCAAGATGTATTTTTTAAAAAGAAAAGTTGGTATTTAGCTATTTAACCAAATTTCTGTGTAGTGTGCCACTAATGCTTTTTTCGTTTTTTGCTTATGTCTCTCTGTGAAATTTTTGTGAAAACAGGACATGACACATTCTTTATGTTCTTTTTCCTGTGTGTATCTATATTTTTGAAATAATTCCAAATTTCAGTTAATGAAAAAAAGAATATCTAAACTTTATAAGATGCAATTAAAAGCTGTTTTCTATTCTTGAAGGTTGACTTTTTGAACTCTATAATTGTTGATATGAAGCAAAAGAATGAAGAATTGACCAGACAATTAGAAGTTCAAACTACCTGCTGGGAAGAAGAAAATGATGTCAATCTGTAAGTTGTTTATACCTTGAATTTATATCATCATTCAGTAAAACGTTTTCTTGGCAAAATTTTATATTTTCTTGCACACTTTAAATTATTATTTAGCTTTTCTTATTTATGTGGTATGTTTTCTTAATAGTATTGTCTTTTCAATTTGTTCTACCTTTTTACTTTAAAGAAAATCTTAAATATTGCATTTTATTCTTATTCATAAAGAACTCTCTCTGTCTCTTCCCTCCCTTTTTCTGATTCCTATTTATCTGTACTTTTCTACTTCCTTTTCTCACCATTTTGTATTATTAATGGAAAAATGTTGCAAGAATAATATAGATTACATAAATAAAGTGATTGTTGAATGTGTAATGCAAATAAATATTGTACTTGTGTACTCTGTGCACTTACATATAATGTACATTTTGTTATGGAAAGGATTGAAAAAAAAATGTACACTTCTCATTTATCACACACCATGCTATTTCAACAGCAAAAAATCTGATAATTTGAAAAAAAAAAAAAAAAAAAAAAAAATCCTTAGAATTTCTGATTTATACTATCCTTATATCATGCTTTTGTTAGAAACTAAATTACCATATATTCATTCACATATTCATTCTTTATTAAAATACCAAAAAATTAAGATTTCATTAGATTCTAAAAGTCATGAGTCTTTCATTCATAGTTCCAAACAAAATGTTGCTTTTCTACCACTGAACTGATTGTTTGGAACTAGTCAACATTACGAAGTCATACTTTTAGTGTCTATAAATATGTGCTTTTCTCTCATTAAAAACTTTGTTTCATAATATCAATCAATGTTATATATTTCCTCATAGTACAAACTGTAATGTGTAAAATTGCAGTTATTTCACTAACTTTGCCTTTAATTTTATATACTTTTTACAATTACTTGTGTGTTATGTTCTGTTAATTAGGAAAAACATGTGGTGTTTCATATTGCTGTTGAAAATATTCAATGCATGCTGTTCATACTATTTTTTCATGGCAAGAAATTGTGCATTATACAGTAGTAAATGTGGTAATAGAATGGATATGCTACATTTTGATCATCTTGCATTTAGTGCATGAATTTTACTTAGAAATGATATTTTTCATATAAATCTGGAGTAATTAATTGTAAAATTAATGTGCTCCAACATTTTTATCTGCTATCTATTCGTGATCAAATGATAAATTTATTTTTTAAATTTATAAAATAATTTTTCTACTATAGCTTCTTTTGGTATTTGAGTTCCTTACTAGTAAATATTTATCGCGGCTTTTTATCATAGCGTTAAAACTTGCAACTAAATAGTAAGACATCTTCCATTAAAAATATGCAACGGATTCCCCTCTCCAAGATATTGTCTTTAACAATAAAGACATGGATTTCAGTCTATTCTGTATATCTGCATGCATAAGAGTTTTATCAATAGTATATGTATTTTCTCTGTCCTTGTATGTTTTGATAATTAGTCTTTTAAATTTTGAGATTAGTAATACATTTTTCATATTTATTTTTAATATATTTATTTTAATACTGATATTTATTTGATACAAGCAAAGTGTAACCTGGACATTCATTTGCAGGTAAATAGAATTTCCTGTGTCCTTTTGAATATTAAAAACAAATATCTTGCAGCATTTCAAGCCTTTGGGCATAAAATACTGTGACCGCTTAGTTATGACTTATAATGCTTCTATCAACTCTCTGCTATTATTTTGCTGTTGCATGAATACTATCTCTATCTTTTTCCTATTTTGTAAAATATTGCTTTATGATATTGATTTTATTATGCATAGTTCTTTGGTTTCTTGCCAAAAGTACTAACATTTGCCAGGAATGTGTTATCATATCCATCATACAGTCCTAATATTGTACCATTAAACTATTACAGTAGAGTCTTAATATTCCAAACTAATTGGGAACACTGTTCGGTTTAGCAGGAATTCAGAATAGGCAAATTTCATTAATAGTAATCAATATATTGACCTTGTTAAGTTGTAAATTAAGTGCAGGAACATCTCCTAGTGTCAGTTCTATACAACATTGATTGGCTCATTTTTAACCTATTCTGTTATTTCTAATAATTTGATTTAAAATTCACTGTTTATATATATAATTAACTCTAAAAATAAAAATCACAACTGTAACATCATAACACTGTATACTCTTTTTCTTTACACATAAATCTGAGTCAACAATGACAAAAAACAAGTTAGTTAATTCAATGATCTTTGTCAAAAAAAAAAAAAAAAAAAAAAAAAAATACTGATTTTACTTTTTAAGTGTGTGTAAATTAGTTATTTTTTGTGTTTAGTATTGACTAAAATTGATTCTACATAATTGTGTAAAGGAGCCTACATGTACTATAAGTAATCAGCTTTCATTCCAATTTGGTTTCAGGCATTTTTATCACTCTTATGCTCAATCTATGTCTCTATTTAACTCTTTTGTATAACAAAAAAAAGTATGTTTTTTCATGAATGTCTTTTTTCTGTTTTCAAGTTTAAAGAACATCTGTATTGTTTCTGAACTCTGTTTGGAGTAAGTGGATTTTCTGAACAGCTGGGTTCGGAATAACAGGATTCAACTGCATCTGTTTGATTATAAGCTAGTATTTCACAATCTTTTTTGACTTGTGAAGTCCTTTTTACAATAAATTTTGTTGACACAGCCCCCCAAGCCTACCATATTCTATGTATTACAAGTTAGCTATGTTGGATAGCAATGCTATGGGGGAGTGTGGTATACAATAACAAAATGTACAATAAATGACAATGTAACATCCAAATACAACAAAACTATATTTAAAAACTTTTAAATTTACATAATCCTCAATCTAGTCTCATTTTCCACCAAAAATATATGTAGTATTTTCAAAACTGTCATACATGAAAGCTTTATGGAATCCAAAATAATCAAATTATTTGCACTATAACAAATTTTGCATCTTTACAAGGCAGGAATAAGGAGTTCAAAATTAACTATAAATATTTAGGGAGACACTTTTGATTATAAAAATTAATTGGTAAGTATGCTGATGAATTAATATTTTAGTGAAGTTTGGGTTAAAAAACATTAATAAAAATAGGAAAGTTTTATATGTTCACTTTAGTCAAACAATTTTAATTTTTCCCGGTGTTTTCTGTTTCATTTCTAAATTATTTTAATCTTGCATAAATTTCTTAAACTAGCCAACCCTTGGTGACCAGTTTGGTCTCCATTAAATATATGCTAAGCATTGCAACATGTTACTTTTTATTCGTAATTTAATTCACTTTCTCAATCCTTCACCAAATCTGAAGATTCTTCTTGAGAAATTAATTTTTATGTATCTTTATTTTAGCCAAGCACAGGTGATAAATTGCACTAATTGTTTGACAGTCACATGAATTATCACAATATAGATGATATGATGGCGATGGAGCAATATTTGGTGATTTATCACCAAGTGGCTAAAATTAAAGCACCAAAATTCCCACCTAGCACATAAAAAGTGAAACGGTCAGACCGGAACTGTTGATGACAGTTACATGACTTATGCTTTCATTATATAAAGAAAGAAAAAGTAGTAGAAAAGAACTAAAAATTACTTCTTGAAATTGCTGAACTTTTTGTACAATGTATATATATATATATATATATATAAAAATTTTAAAAAATACTGATAATTTGTTTATCATTATACTGTTACATTGATGTGTTTCCATATTGAGAGTCAGTTCATTAAAATTATTGTCATTTGTTTAGAAATAAATTGTTTCGTTATTTTTGAATAAATTTAATAACATAGTTTTTGTGAATTGGAAAGATATTAACATTATAAAGTATTTGCAAGTGACATTTTGTTGCAATAATTCTAACTTTTGTCTGGGATCTTGTGAATATATTTGCTATGCTTGCATATTCACATACAATCTTATTAAAAAAGCTGTTTATTTTTATAAATTGTACATGCAGTATAATTCTTTTATTTTCTGGCCTCTCTTTGTATGCATGATTTTTTTTTTTCTTTAAAATGAGTTTTTGGGCATGTTTTCATTATTTATAACTTTTGTAGTATGTTTTGAAACTTGTGCATCCTTTTTAATATGCTTAAAGAAATAATATTTTACACTGTTCATTCTGATATTTTTATATAAATGATTTGATGAAAATCTAAAATTTAAATGTTTAAATTGTATGTGAAAGCTCCCAAAAGCCAAAATTATATAGATATGTAGATTGATAAAGAGATTGTGCAATCAATACCATTTAAACAGGTGGTAAAATGAATCCTATTGAATCCCAAATCAGCATTGAATGTCAGATTATTAAATAAACTTTAATTTTAAAGTTAAATAAAATTAAAAAAGAGAATTCTAACAAGTGATAATAAATTAAACTTATTTTTAATTGCACATAGTTATTTCTGGCATTATATTAACGATACTTTTTATTTGCATAAAAAAGAAAACTTATGTGTATTTTTCTGTGTGTCTGTAAAATCTGTCTAGAACACGAATATAAAAAAATATCTTTTTAAAATCACATAACCGTTTAAGTGTCCTAACTGGGTTTTTCCATCATGTAATTTTTTAATTAGGGGGTTTATTTAACACGAGATTGACATTAATGTTATTTTTTTTTAATAGCATAAGATAAATAAATATGTAAGGTTATCAAACACAAATCTCCATACTAATACTTTTCACAGTTTTATTTTATGAATAAATAAACTCGAATGAAAAAAAATATTGCTCAAAGCTTAAGGGTTCATACTATAACACTAGTCTAGAATACAAAACTTTTTATTTGCCTTTTAAAAAAACATTTATTTTTATACTAATTTGAGATAACATAATATGAATGAACTATTGAAATTTTAATTTAAATTTTTGATGTAAAATTATGTCTAGTATGAAATATTAGGATTTTAAGCAAACTATCAAAAAACATAGCATCAGATTGTTTAATTTTAATTTTTTACACAGAATTAAAAATTTATGAACAGTATCAAAACATTAATCTTTATATCATTAATCAAGCAATCTTATCCTTTTTTTTTTTATGTCATTCATGTTCAGTTTCAATGGCATTTCTACTCAAGTTCCAGCAGTAATCTGCTAATGTTGACATAATCCATTAATCTTCGTGTGTATTTCCATTGTCAGTATTTGCAAAAATATTTGCCATGTTCATCACTTATATCATTGCGTTTTGCAGAAGAAAAAAAATATAGCTGAGAGTGAAGGAGGTGAATTTTTAGGGGCATGATTATAATCCAGCCACTGTTGTTTTTGTAGGAGATTGTGACAAGCTCATCATCATTAGCAGCCTTCTCAGATTTCCTTTTTCCCCCCAAATCCCTACTAAGTTTGTTACAAGCCTTGACATTTTAACTTTTTTCTATCTTTAAAAAAAAAAAAAAAAAAAAAAAGTATTGGATTTGTGAAAATTTTTGAAATCCCATTTTTGACAAATTTAAACATTTTAGGGGCCAGAGAACCCCAAAACATATTTTTACAAAATGTCTGTATGTGACAAAAATTTATGGGCACTTTATCTTGAGAACTAATCTGCGGAACTCTATATTATGTTAGACCATAATATTAACTAGATTTGATCAGTTTTTGCTGTATATGGCTCTACAGGTAGCCCTGCTATGCTGCAATATTCACAATTTCCACAATAGCCATATCTCAAAAACAAGTGCATGGATTTTTATAAATCTTTAGATTTAGTTAGTACTTAATATACCTTAATGCTGATTACATTTTGATGCAAATCGCTCAAAAGGTGGCACTGCTAGGATGCATTATTTGTGATTATTGCAATACCTCTATCTCAAGAACTAATGCACAGAATTTTACAAAACTTTAGATACTGTGCGACCTTGATATAAACTACATCTGATTAGTTTTTCGTGTATATCGCTCAACAAGTGACACTACTATACTGCATTATTTACAATTTCCATAATAGCCATACCTCAAGAACTAGTGCATGGATTTTCATAAAAATTTATATTTAGTGCTTTATATACATGGTGCTGATTACAGTTTGGTGTAAATTGCTCAATAAGTGGTGTTGCCATGGAGCATTATTCTTGATTATTGTAATAGCTCTATCTCAAAAACTAATGCACAAAATTTTCGAAAACTTTAAATTCAATTAGTCTGTGATATAGATTAGTGTTGTTTAGTTTTTAATGTAAATCACCCTACATATGGTGCTGCTATGCTGCATTTTTCATGATTTCACAATAAATGTATCTCAAGAACTAATGCATGGATTTTCATCAAATTTCATTTTCAGTTAGTACCTGATGAAAAATTGTTCCTGACTAGTTTTTGGTATACATCACCCAACATGTGCCACTGTTATGCAGAATTTTAAGATTTTGCAATAGCTTTATCTCAAAAACTAATGCACAATTTTTCATCAAACTTCAGATTCAGTAATAAATTGACATATGTTGTTGCTGACTAGATTTTGGTTTAAATCACCCAACCAGTGGTGCTGCTATGTTTGATTTTTCAGAAGGTATTAACATGTATAAGATAGAAGAAAGATTTTGGGATTGCCACATCTGACTAGTTTGTATTAAAATTGAAATTTCACATCATATTTGGATTCCCCAATATTTTTTTTTTTTTTTTTTTTTCTAGATATCAAGCAGAAAATTATCTTTTGAAGTTGTTTAGGATACATATAAATGTAACATTTGGAACTCCTAATGTTAAACACATTTTTAATATTGTTGCAAAGCAAAGTGCAATGTGAGTAAGTTTTTAAGCATGACTTCAATGTTACTCAATGGAATGAGCTGTAATTTTGGATTCATCTATTAAAAACATCTAGAAACCAAAATCTTTAAAAATATATATGTAGGTTACATTTCATGAATATTTTAAATACTTATTTAGAAATACATATTTTGGGGAAAAAAAAATCTTAATTTGCATATCTAGGTTTTAAAAACAAGAGCCAATGAAGATTTTTTATGGTGATATCCATGTTTAATAGATTAATTTCATGTGAAATTGCACATTTTTATTTCAGGAGCAATATTATTATTATTATGCAGCTGACATGTCAAACTCATTTAAGAGGCAAATTAACCACTATATGCAAAGCCATGGGCCATATTCACCCCCTTCCCCCTCACCTTCCAGAATAAAAGATAAAAAAAAAAAAA
Source organism: Maratus speculifer (assembly GCA_964019185.1). Lineage (NCBI taxonomy): Eukaryota > Metazoa > Arthropoda > Arachnida > Araneae > Salticidae > Maratus > Maratus speculifer. The sequence continues at coordinate 254,751,754 of OZ025298.1, forward strand.
AAATATTTTTTATTAGCATTGCACAGAATAACATTTGTACATGCAAAATACAATCTTTTTTTTTAGAAATTCTAAACTTATTTACCAAAATATAAATAAACAAATAAAAAAGCTCATTAGAAAATTTTAAATATATTTATAGAATATCTATTAAGTAAAAGACATCAATTTTTTATTAATTTGTAAAATTGAAAATAGTAAAAATGCATGAAAATTGCACTGTCAAACATAGGTAATGTAAAAATAAAAAATGTTTTTAAGCATTCATCTGATGTTCAAAAAATTAAATCTCAGTAAAAATTATAAGAAGAAAAATATATCTGTTGTTATAAGAATTACCCTGATCTTTGCATTTTTCTCTTAACTTGAAATAGCCCCTCTTTACAAAGCCAATCATTGAAAGAAGTACCGTTATTTGTACTATAAATGTACTTTGTAAACAATGAACTTTATTAAATCAAAATTTTTATAATTGAGTCAAACACATCAAGTATAGTGATTGTATGGACATAATAAAAATTGGTGCGAATGCAGTTTACTCTCCTTCTTGGCGCGATTTTCAAAAATCGCCAAATTGGCACGTTTTTGCGTATTATCTCCCGGAGCATGCTGTTTTGCTCCGGATTAAATGAAATTGCAGGGTTGCCATATTGAAACATTTATCGCTAAAAAAAAAAGTCGAAGGAGAGTAAACTGCATTTCACCCTAAAAATCTTCATAAGAAGCACCAATTTTTCTTTTCTATTATGCATTTATTCTAATTTTTTTTATTAAAATGTTGTTTGTCTTTACCAGTGATTAATTTATGAACACCATATGTATAGTTTCTATTTTTCTTATGACACATGCCATAGGTGTTTTTATTTTGGATAATTATTGATGTTCAATCTTTACAGGAATGAATCTAAGAAAGTGATTGCTCCTAGATTGTTTTGTGATATCTGTGATATGTTTGATCTGCATGATACCGGTGATTGCCCAAAGCAGGAATCATTTCTTGAAGAAGAAACTCCTCTTTTAAGACGAGCCGGGTCACGGCAGCTTGAAGAACGTCCTTATTGCAATAATTGTGAAATGTTTGGACACTGGACTTTAGATTGTCAAGAACCTGAAACATTTTAAAGTTCCGACAAACTTTCTTTTAACATTTGGTTTTGGCTTTATTTTTTAAAAGCTTGCTGTAGATTAAATTGGACTAAAAACTGTTTTTCAGTATTACAGTCACTAATCAATTAAGACCTCTTGTGATAGAAGTTGATGCATTCTAGACTTTATACTCTATTTTTTTATTTCGGAAAGTTTTTAGATCCACAAAGTCTATTTATATGTACAAATGTATGAAATAGAACTCTGTAGATAATAGATGGTATCTTTTAAGCTAATATTTGTTGCTTTATTTATTAAATGGCAGCTTCTATATCTGTTGTTAAAAATTTAAAAATTACATATTCTATACAAAAATAAGCCTATATACATCTTGTTTTTAAATTTTAATAAATAATTTTATTTCTTGAATTGTGTTTTTACTGTATACTGATAAAACACATAGGTACTACTTGGTTATCCCGTCAACCAATTTCGCCAAATTGTTCAAATCCCCAAATTAATTAGCCAAATTACACATATTGATGTAATTTTTATTTTAAATAATGAAAAAACAAATAATTAGTAGAATATTAATAAAAATACAAATAAAAAGTAGAAATAAAAATCATTTAATGATGTTTTAAACACATTTATCGTATTTAATGTTATTTCATGTGACATTCATGATCATCCATTATTGGCATTTAATTTTATAGTTTAGCAATGGATTTTTGGTCGACGTGATAACCACGTAGTACCAACACATAGCATGTTAATTCCCTATGTATATATAATGCTCCTTTTTCTCTTATTATTAGAAATTAGTTAATATAAACTTAAATCATGTGACTCTCATAAAAAACTAATAGGTTGATTGCTTCATTTTTCATAAGCCTGGCAGTCATTTTTACAAAAAATTAGTTTTTTGAATAAAATTTAATAAATATTTGATTTTTGAAACAATTTTTTAAAAAATCAACGTTTAAGATATAATTTTCGTTCAAATAAGTGTTTATTCTGAGATAACTTCAGTTTAAATTAATGTTGACAGCCTAATATCTCATTCTATCAAAGTGAATAAACACAAAAGATGTGTTCTATTGTGATAAAAGTATTAGAGGATGAAGGTAATCATTCGCAAAACAAGATCTCCAGCCCAGTGGCAGAACTATCTTCAAGTGTCTGCAATGCTAATAATATTTTCAAAAATAGTCTGCAAGATGTAACGTATTATATAAATCTATTCTTTGTGCTAATTTAGTGCTAATTAATTATGGCAACATATGTGTGTGTATGTGTAAACTATTTCTATCATTTACAAAAAAAAAAAAAAAAAAACTTCAGATAGAGAGATTTTTTGGCATTAGGCAGAAAATTAGATAACAAAAGGAACATTGGGAAATGCTGTATTTGAGACAAGGCAATATTGTTTTATCATTTTCCAAAATTTTCAATACAACTGTGGATTTACTTTTTGTTTATAGATACTTTTTGTTTAAAGAATGGTTGCTTCAGGAGTCTCATTCACTCAGAAAGATTTGAGCAAAAATAGCAAGAGAGAAAAAAAAAATGGAACAAAAAATCTATTTTTGGCAATAACTTTTTTTGTGTGTGTGTGTGTCCTATTAACGAAATTTGCGTTTTTTCAAGATTTTTTGACGAAATTTAAGTTTTTTTTTCCATTTCATGACGAAATTTACTTTTTTTTCACAATTTTTTGATGAAATCTGTCTGTTTTTCGTGATTTTTTGATGAAATTTGCCGTATTTATGCAATTTTTTGACGAAATCTGGCATTTTTTGCGGGCTTTTTTGACGAAATTTGTCGTTTTTCGCGATTTTTTTATGAAATTTGTTTTTTTTTGTGATCTTTTGACGAAATCTGTCATTACTTTCGACGAAATTTGCTGTTTTTTGCGGGACTTTTTGAAGAAATTTGTCTTTTTTTCACAATTTTTTCGCGAAATTTGCTGTTTTAAGTAATTTTTTGATGAAATTTGCTGTTTTTAAGTGATCTTTTAAAGAAATTTGTTGATTTTTAGCGATGTTATGATGAAATTCGCACATTTTTGGGGATTTTTTGACAAAATTTATTTTTTCACGATATTTTAAAAAATTAGTCTTTTTTTGGTCGCGATTAAAAAAAAAAATTTGCTTAAAAAAAAATTTTTTTAAAGAAATTAGTTTTTTTTTTTTTTTTTGCTTGTTTTAAAAGAAATTTGCCATTTTTTTGTGATGTTTTGATGAAAATTGTATTTTTTCTCGCGATCTTTGGACAAAATTCGGGTGTATTCAGTGATATTTTGAGGAAGTTACACATCCTGTAGGATGCGTAAGAGCTATTTTTTGCATTCCATCTCGGATTTCTTGCTTATTTTACCCGCTATAGCCTATAGCGCATCCGTGGCATCACTGAGTCTGCAAATGTCCTTAAAAGTCTGAGACAAATATTATGATGTATCACAAAAAGCAGTTTAAAATTGATATATACAATATTTCCAAAATTGTATCAGTCTATATATCAATTCTTATGATATCCATATACTTAATAAAAAGGTCATGAAGTAATTTTCATAATTCTAGAAGCATTTAAATTAATTTAAAGGCTGTAATTTAGAGTCTCCTCCAGACAACACTAGAATTGAGGAGGTTAAAAATCATTATTAATATAAAAACAAACTAAAATAATTCAAAATAATATATTATGCATTTATTAAACCCATGACAAAAATGAATGATCAGGAAGTTAGTCATCTTCATTTGCATCAGATTTTGTTACGCATGTTTGTTTTGTTATGAAATGATTTTAAGTTTGACATTTATTTATATTTTTAATATTTTTTTACTTATTTGTTATGTACATCATTAAATGGTAATATCGCTCAGACAATTTTCAGATGTGGTCGATTATCCTCAAAACTACTGGACAGAATTTGATAAAATAATGCATGTATGTAAGTTGGTATAATGTCCCCCCCCCCTACCCACTCTCCAAAAAAAAGCATTTTACAGTTATAATGTTCATGCATGATCATGTGTAAGAATCATTGTCAGAAGTTATAAAACAGAACTTACAATATTGAACAAAAAAAAAAAAAAAAAAAAAAAAAAGGCTAATAGAGGATGTGGGTTCTTTTGCAGTTATACAGCTCTCACAACTTGAACTCATACTGGAAAGCAGACTGTTTATGAGTCCTTTAGTTCTGAGAGGTGAAAAGTGAGTTTCAATTCTCGTCCTCAAGCATGCTCTATAGGTTTAGGTCTGGTGATTTAGCTAGCCAATCCATTAACTCTCACTCCAACTTCTCATTTTTCAGAAATTCGTCAACCAGATGAACTTTATGTGGGCACTCTTTGTAATCCATTAAAATGAAATCAGAGCCTCTGAAAAGGTGAACATATGGTTACCAAGATATCATATCCACACATAACACCAGCCATAGAGCCATTACCAAACACATGGAGAGGTATATATCCATCCAACATGTTGCCTGTCCAGACAATCAAGCTTTCTCTGCCATACTGGTATTAAAAATAGGCAGAGAGATAGTGAATCCCTGATTTCTCCAGATGAAAGTAGATCAAGAATTCGTATTTAGGATGAACAGAGACTCATCAGTGAATACAGTGCATGTCAATAGTTTTAGCATAGTAACAATTTTAAAATAAAACTTTAAATATACACTATATTTCAATATCTGGCAAATAATAGTAATTTTAACACCATAATTGATAAAATGATTTTTTGAATTTTATTTTAAACCATGGAATTTAAGAGTAGAAGAAAAATAACCATATCAAAAGTTTAAGCAGAACACCGCTTTTATGCAAATTTGACAAACTGATATAAGCAGTTGTAAATTCAAATGATTTCTGGGTGATAAGAAAGAAGTAGCCCGCTGTTTTTAAGTTAGTACTAAATGCCTAAATTGAAAAAGTTTTCTGAGGAGGAGATGATAAATATCTTGAGTATGAGAGAAAAGTATAAGTTTGTTTCTGCAATATAAGTTAATTTTAATTGCATGCAAATTAAAAAGATCAAAATGAAGTACAGTCTGGGTGGAATGGGGTGTAGGGGGAATGCGACATTCCCTCACATTCCGTATACTCATTACCTGTGCTATAGTTGAAAAAAAATATTTGTGGTAGCTCAACTGTTCATAGATTATGATGCTACTGGATTTTTGCTAACACAAAAGTGAATTTGAAACATTTAGCCAAAAGCAGACTTTTTTTTATTTTATTGAAGTTAATTTGCTTTCATTCCTTGATTTATTTGCCTAATTTGCTTTCATTCAATAAGATTAGGGCAACCGATGTCAGTTCAGAACCTCCACCTCCTGAATATTAGGCCTCATCACTGACAAAAAAATAGCAGCTGCCAAAGGTGGATTCTTTTCAGCGTGTGTACGATCCTTTCAATTATAGTACCAATAATTTTAAGTCTTTTAGCTTTATTTTTCTGAGATTAAAGAAGTCTAAGAAATCTTTTATAAATTACTGGAGTCGAAACTTAGGAGACCGTATGCAATTAAAAAAAATCCGTCTTTGGCAGCCGCCATTTTTATGTAAACTCTCAAGCCTAGTATTCAAGGGGCAGTGGCAGCATGATGGCTTCAAAGTATTTGTTTGATCGTAATATCTCCTTTCCTAATAAGTGGAAATGGATCTTCTAAAAACTAGCAAAAAATAATGTTTTGCTTGAAGAAAAAATGGATTGCACTCGCATACGATTTTATTTATTTATTTCATTTTATTATTATTATTTTACAGTAACAAACCAAATATTTCTGGGAACTATGCTCCCACGCTTTCCCACCCAATTACAGCACTGCTCATTACATTCAGTAAATTCACTTACGTTCAAAAGATTGTATTATTCTTTGCTGTATTTTCCCCTTCTAAGAAATTTTTAAAAAATATTAAAAAGTTATTATAAAACATAAAACAATTTCAAAACATATTTAAAATATTTTCAGAATGCTCATACCTTATATTCACAATATTCATTACATTCGGTAATTTCACTTTTGTTCGAAATTGCATTATTTTGTGCATTATTTTTCTTTTTTAAGAATTTTGAAAAGAATATTAGAAAATTTATAACAAAACATGAAGCAATGTCAAAACATATTTAAAACTATTTGATAGTTTTAGACTACTCATACCTCACATTTGGAATGTTCATTATATTCGGTAATTTCCCTTTATTCAAAAATTACATAATTTTGTGCTGCATTTTCTCATCTAAGAATTAAAAAAAAATTATCACCAAACGTAAAACAATATCAATCAAAACATATTTAAAAACATTAAATACTTTTGAAATACTTATGCCTCACATTTAGAAAACTCATTGTATACAGTAATTTCACTTTCATTCAAAAATTGCATCATTTTGTGCTGTATTTTACCCTTTTAAAAATTTTTAAAAATATATTAAAAAAATTATTGCAAAACATAAAACAGTGTCAAAACTGATGGATAAAAATTGTCAATATTTATAACTATCAAATATTTGTGGAATAATCATACCCTGTATTCGAAATACTCATTAAATTGGGTAATTTCATTTTTGTTCAAAAATTGCATCATTTCGCTTGTATTTTTTCTTTCTTAGAATTTTTAAAAATATATTAAATTTTTTTTTGCAAAACATAAAACAATGTCAAAACGTTTAAAAACTATGTATTTTGTTACTTATTTTTATTAATGTATTTTCTTAATTATTAATACTTTACTATTCAAAGTATGTTGTTATTATTATTAACTATTTGGAAAAAAGTTGTTGTCCTCGATAAAAAGCGGGGAAATCTGAAGTATATTTGAATTTTTTTATTTGTTGAATTCTGTAACTTATTTTATTTTATCCGCTTTCTGATTGGTCCATGTTTAATGTCCAAAAATGGAATATTTCTGTTGCCACAATGACAAAAAAGTGATTAAAACTTTAAAAAAAATTAATAATTAGAAAACAAATTGTGATAAAGATTTCAAACAAATTCAATGTAAAAGTACATTTTTTTTCTGTACAAAACGGTGTTAAAACTTGAACTGTGAGATTTTTAGAAGTTTACAAATTTGCAGCTCCAAAAATTATAAAATTGAAATTTCATTTAAAATTTGTTCATGGTGGGTCCAGGAATACTAATGTTTAATCCATGTCGAACGTAATAGGAGGCTTTCAGAAGTCAGTCTGATTAACTCCATCAAATAAAAATGCACATTTTAATCAATTAAAGTAGCATATCTATAAACTACTGTTTTTTTTAATTGTTGGTCTAGGAATATTAATGTTTAATGCATGGTGTACGTAATATAGGCCTAGTTATGATGATCACAAAAATGATGTTTATTATTATTATTAATTTAAATATAGAATTTATTTATAAATTTTTAAAATTTTAGTCTTTGAAAATATCATTTTCCAAATAGTCGTTATAATTTGTTAAATTACATTTATATATGTATATATATATGTAACTAGCAGCCCGCCCTCACTTTGCTTCGGTCTAGAGCAAGTCGCTCAGTCCCGTGCCACTACTGACACCACAGATTATTACTACCATTTCATCCCATTAAATTCAAATACTAAAAACATTACCCTCCTTTTAGGTAAGTAGGGTAAAAAATAGTCTATATGTTAATTTAAGGTGTCAGATACCTTCATACGAAATTTCATAAAAATCGATCCATCCGTTCTTGAGTTATAAATGGTGTAAAGAACCAGACTTTGTTTTATGTATATAGATTATAATCAATAGTATTGGCAGCGCACGCAATGTAAGGATTTTTAAGGATATTTTTCAATGCCTTGTGTTACATTATTAGCATTTTTGTAAGGATCCCAATTTTTTTTATATATATATATATAATATAGCCTATGTTCACCGGAAATAGTGTAGCTTTCCAACGGTGAAAGAATTTTTCAAATCCATCAAGTAGTTTTGAAGCCTATTCAATTCAAACAAACAAACAATCAAATCTTTCCTCTTTATAATATTAGTATAGATAAATAAAAAAATTTTGCGCCATTTTGCCCGCCCTGAGTTTTTAATTCTAACGTTTTATGGAACATACTTTTATTCTCAGTTTCCATAATGCATTAATATTTTAACAGCTAAAGTTCTTTTATTTTATTTTAATCTCTGTGAATGTTTCTTGAATGTCAGTATCTTATTGCAAAATGTTTCTTTCAGTACACAAATCCATTTTCCTTTTTAGAACATTTATCGAAACTTTAATTTTGTTTTATTATTTAATCAATCGTCTGCTTGGATATTCATACGCCTTGCGCGTGAGCTGATTACCCTATTACGTGATTAGGTAATGAGTTCTTACATCTAGTCACGCCCAGCTTCTAATGAGAGAGAGTGAGTTGAATTATATTTGCGTTGAAAATGATCCTAATGGATCTTTAAAAACATTACGTAAATAAGGGGGAGGGGCTAGTTTGGCTTGGAATTTGAGAGACTCATTTTGCTTTGAAAGAGCGTTCAGAATGCTTCTAACCTTTAAAATGCCAGGATGCTCGTCTCAGATTTGGAATCATTTCGAACATTGGAGATGATACAGTCCTAGAAAAGTTGTCTAGTGTGAATTTATGCAGAATGGTGACATGTGAAGTAACTTATGGTCATACTCAAAATTAATAAAGAACTAAAAACTGATTGTCTTGCATTTTATTTGGAGAAACTCCCAAGGAAATTAAACCATTACTTACAACGACAACTGCTGAGCCTGTTTATTATTTTCAAGTGAATCGACTTATTTTTAAAGCAAAGATGTTGTCCCGCGGGAGCCGATGTGTTACAGCAAATCGCCATATGATAACATATATATATATTACAAAATTTTAATTTTTTTTTTTGCCAAGATTAACCTTTATACTATATTAATTTCCTTATAACAATATTCCGTACTTAGTTCAACTTAATAAATTAAAATCTTGTTTCTAGATCTAATCTATTAATCTCTATGGAAACGATATAAATTGTTAATTCGCCTTAAAAAGCATTTATTCCAATATGTGTAAATTAAAAAGATGGCTCTAAATTAAAAATATTCTTAATTAAACTTTATTTCTTAATATTCTAAATAAAACTCATTTTTTCTATGTTTTTATCAACCCTTTTTAAGAAAGTTTTATTATATTTATTCCAAAACCATACTTTAAAAATATATCATTATTTTTATTTATCTATTTATTTTTTTCTCTCCTTCAACATTTGATTTTTGTGCATATCAATAAATTCATTTCTTTTCTTTTTCTCTTATAGAGCAAGATCCCAGGGCCCCCAGACGTTACTTATTTTCTCACAAGTAAAATGTATTGGATAAAGTAGTGCTAGTACGTGCTATGAGCGTAGTGATACCTGTCAGTTTGGACCGATGGCCAATTTACGGGTAACAGGTACCAAAGATAGGTAAAAACACTATGAACTTTTCTTATTTTCTCAGTCTTGATTTTTATATATGATGCTCAGGGAACTATTTCAATACTATATGTAAGCTCCCAGACCAATTGCATGGGCCAAACATCTTCCCAGACATACAAAAGAAGCACGTTCAGCTCAACTTACCGAAGTAAACCATTTTAAGATGATAAAGTAAATAAACTGAAAAAAGAATATTGATTTAAAATAAAATCGTCTGAATTTAATCAATGTTTTTTATTGAATGTCAGTTATGAATTGGTAATACTTAAAGAGGAATTAATTTGAAATATTCCAGTATTTTGAATTACTTGAATAAATGTTCTAATATTTTGTCTTTTCAATATATATATATATATATTTAATTATTCTTTTAAAAATGATATAAAATTTAAGATAACAAATAAGTTTAATCGACAATAAGTTCTTAATAAAAATATCGTTTGCATTTTTGCATTAGAAGATATTACTTTACCAAATGATATTTTTCTAAATTATAAAAGAAAAATAATTATTCTAATATTTTTAATATGAGCTGTATATGTGTGAGCGTATTGGTATTCAGTATATATTATTCCATCGTGTCTATTCAGTGCAGCTGTGATTTCAGTTATAACGTGTTCCATTAGACCATTAATAACATAAGTTTTATGAAGCTATGTTATAAAATTATCTAATTATCACGCTCGCGCTCATACTCATAGCGATACTTTATGTATGTCTGGGAAGATGTTTGTGGTGTATTTAACTGTAACCGCAACTTAAGTAAAAATGTAAATAGAATGTTTTTATGTAAGCGGCAGTTGTGTTCTATGCCGATTGTGTGTATCTGTGATCGTCTGCTGTAAATAATGTGTCCGTATTAAATAAGTTCTTTTAGTAAGATGAAAGTTTTATTCTTCCAAAGTATATATATCTTGCTAATGATGTTAAATCGATATTTAGTTCACATATTAAAATAATATGTGATATCTGGCGACGATGTATGGAATGAAAAAGTATCGGATTCACGAACATTAGATGCCGAAGACTGCCAAGGTAAAAAATTCTTTTTGTATTTATCTTTAAAGAAGATTTAAAATGGAGCAGTTGGTTCAAAGTTTAATAGAACAAAATAAAATTTTATTAGAGAAATTAACCACTTTTGCCGATCCGAAAACGCAAGAAGCTAAAGTTTCAGTTCAATTTGAAAAATTTGATGAGACAGATGAAGCTTTTGATTCTTTTTTAGAACGCTTCGAAGCTTTCATGGATATTCAAAATGTTCCGGATGGCAAACGTGGGAAAGTTTTTATTTCTAGTTTGTCAGCAAAATTATATAATTTGTTGAAAAACCTGCTAGCTCCTGACAATCCTTCTGATAAAGATTACCTTATTCTAAAAAATACATTAAAAGCTCATCTCACTCCGACGCCGCTTATAATTCCTAGTAGGCATGTGTTTCTAAATCGTAAGCAACGGGAGGAGGAAAGTGTCAGTGCTTTTATGGCTGAACTTCGCTCCTTGGCAATTCCTTGTCAATATAAACAAGAAATGTTGAACACTATGTTACGGGATGTTTTCGTAAGCGGGCTAAGGGATAGAGTAATATTAGATAGACTTTTTGAGGAAGATGATATAGATATTGAGAATACCTTGAAAATTGCTTTAGCTATGGAGAAAGCTATGAAAGGGGCAAATGAGATAATGGGTAAATCTTTAGAAATTAAAGAATTAAGCGTGAGGAAAAATAATGAGCAGTCAAAATTTGTTTCGCAAAAGAAAAACTTTGGAAGACAAAATATTTCGGGAAAGAAAGTAAAAACGAGCTGTATACGGTGTACAGCAACGGATCACAATAAACATTCCTGCAGATTTAAATTAGCTAAGTGTCATTTTTGTCAAAAAATCGGGCACATTCGAAAAGCTTGTTTTGCAGCGAATAAAGGGTTAAAAGGGAACACGGTAAAACAAAAGCAGGTAGATACCCTGTATTCTAGTGAAAATGTTATCCCAATATATTCTTTTGATGTGAGCTCGCTGAAAGAGGAGGAGCAAAGAAAACCTCCAATTATGTTAACAGTAAATATTAAAAATAAACCTGTGAGTATGGAACTTGATACTGGAGGGGCCGTCTCGGTAATGAGCATAAAAAAATTTCGTGAGATTTCGAAAAAAAGAATTCAACCCACAAAAGTAGTTTTTAAAACATACAAAGGTGAAATAATTGTACCTTTGGGTTTTGTTACTGTTGATGTTGAATACAAAAATCAAAAATTTAAATTAAATTTGTATATTGTTAAGGAAAATTTGGATACAATTTTTGGCCGTGAATGGCTATATAGTATAAATTTGGACTGGAATTCTATAAAAGCAGTAAGAACCTCTTATGACTATAATTTGAGTAAATTGTTAGAAGAGTATAAAGAGCTTTTTAACGATAAGTTAGGGGAAATTAATAATTATGAAGTAAAGTTGGAACTTAAATCTGATGCAGTGCCAAAATTTTGTAGAGCTAGACCTGTACCTTTTTCTTTAAAAGATAGGATTGAACAAGAAATTGATAGGCTTGAAAAGGAAGGCATCATAGAAAGAGTAGAGACCTCTGATTGGGCAACACCAGTTGTCCCGGTTGTAAAAAGAGATGGGTGTATACGCCTATGTGCAGATTATTCTGTTACCGTAAACCAAAATATTATGGTACAACAACATCCTTTACCAAAATTAGAGGAAATTTTTTCAAGCTTAAATGGGGGTAAACATTTTTCAAAAATCGATTTTAAACATGCATATTTGCAAATGAAAGTACATCCGGATAGTCAAAAGATCTTAACGATAAATACACATAAGGGATTATATGTATGTAAAAGACTTATGCATGGTTTAAATTCTGCTCCAGCAATTTGGCAAAGATATATTGATGGGCTTTTCCAGGGGATGGAAGGAATCAAAGTTTTTATGGATGATGTTAGAGTGACTGGATCAGATGATAAATCACATTTAGAGGCCTTAAGAAATTTTTTTCAGAAATGTAAAGATCATGGGCTAAAATTAAATTTAGATAAGAGTAAATTTTTTCAAAAAGAAATTCAATTTTTAGGGCACAAAATCGATGCAAACGGTATACATAAGACTGATGAGAAAATTTCTGCGATTTCAAAAGCTCCTAGACCCACTAACGTACAGGAAGTACAAAGTTTTTTAGGGCTTGTTAACTTTTATGGAAAATTTTGTCCTAATTTGGCTACAATAGCGAATCCTTTGTATAAACTAACACAGAAAGGTGTGAAATGGGTTTGGTCAAAGGATTGTCAGGAAGCTTTTGAAAAAATTAAAAATGAAATTTGTTCTCCGCGTGTCCTAATGCATTATGATCCATCACTGCCATTGATATTGGCAACTGACGCATCTCCTGTAGGAGTAGGGGCGGTTCTTTCCCACTCTTTACCTGACGGAACGGAAAGACCAATAGCTTTCGCCTCCAGAACCCTCACAAAAACTGAGAAAAAATACGCTCAGATTGATAAAGAAGCACTAGCAATTGTGTGGGCTGTCAAGAAATTTTATCTTTACCTAAAAGGGAGACGATTCACATTATTAACTGACCACCAACCTTTAGTAGCCATATTCGGATCGAAGAAAGGTCTTCCAGTTCTGGCAGCCACAAGATTGTTACATTATTCTTTAGTATTGCAATCTTTCCAGTTTGACATTAAGTACCGTCATACAAAACAACATGGTAATGCTGACTTTCTGTCTAGGCTGCCGTCCACCTCTGAACAGCTAGACGTTAAAGATGAAATTGTTATATTTCAGTTAGCACAAATCGAAACTCTTCCTGTCACAGCTAGAGACTTAGCCAAAGAAACTCTGTTGGATGCAGACCTCGCCCCATTGCTTAATATTTTACAGAATGGAGGAATTTTAAGAGGAAGAGAAGCAGAATATAGTCTACAAGATGGTTGTGTCATGTTAGGCCAGCGTGTGTGCGTTCCCAAAAAGTATCAGGCTCAGGTGCTTGAAGAGTTACATCATGGTCATCTGGGTGCTGTTAAGATGAAAGCTATCGCTAGATCGTATGTTTATTGGAAGAACATCGATAAGGATATAGAAAATTGCTCAAAGAATTGTGTAGACTGTGCTCGATATAAAACCGACCCACAGAGAGTAAAGGTGCATTGCTGGGAGTATCCTAGTACACCGTGGCAACGTATTCACGTAGATTTTGCTGGGCCTATCTTTGAATATATGTTCCTGATTATAGTAGATGCTCATTCCAAGTGGTTGGAAGCTTATCCAATGAAATCCACCACAGCAACCAAAACCATTGAATGCTTAAGAGATTGTTTCGCCCGATTTGGATTGCCACTCATGCTGGTAAGTGACAACGCTCCACAATTTACATCATTGGAATTTGAGATGTTTATGCGTAATAACGGTATCAAACACAAGACCACTGCGCCATTTAAACCATCTAGCAATGGGCAGGCCGAAAGATACGTCTTTACAGTCAAACAATCTCTAAGAGCAATGCAAAATTATGGTGGCACAATACAACAAAAATTAAGTACGTTCCTTATGCAATACAGGAAAGCTACGAACCTCACGACACTTCATAGTCCAGCCATGCTTATGTTGAAGAGAGAGATTCGGACGAGAATCGATCTGCTGCGTCCTGATCTTAAGAGTAGAGTGGAAGAAAAAGTTCGTAAAGGAACTTATGAATTCTCGGATAGAGGATTCCAAATTGGCGACAATGTCGCTGTACGAAATTACCGGCAAGGCGACAAGAGATGGAGGTTTGGAAAAGTCGTTAGACAGCTACATTACACTGTCGATGTAAATGGCCAATTGTGGCGTAGACATGTCGATCAAATACGGGATGGAGGAGACATAGAGGAAAAAGAAAGCGAGCTCCGACGATCCTTTTCAAAACCTGCCATTCCTGTGCAAAATGCTGATGTTCCGACAACTAGTGCTGAGTTAGCACAATCACCCACTAGTGTGGAGGCGGAGACGACTGATGCAACGCCAGTCTCAGTTACTACATCAGAGCATGCGCCACTCAGTGTCCACGGTTCAACTCCAACACCACAACCAGTTCGCCGATCTACAAGAATTCGGAAACCTCCTCAGCGATTGGACTTGTAGTGATAGTTTAGGAAAGGAGGAGATGTGGTGTATTTAACTGTAACCGCAACTTAAGTAAAAATGTAAATAGAATGTTTTTATGTAAGCGGCAGTTGTGTTCTACGCCGATTGTGTGTATCTGTGATCGTCTGCTGTAAATAATGTGTCCGTATTAAATAAGTTCTTTTAGTAAGATGAAAGTTTTATTCTTCCAAAGTATATATATCTTGCTAATGATGTTAAATCGATATTTAGTTCACATATTAAAATAATATGTGATAATGTTTGACCCATGCAATTGATCTGGGAGCTTACATATAGTATTGAAATAGTTCAATGAGCATCATATATAAAAATCAAGACTGAGAAAATAAGAAAAGTTCGTAGTGTTTTTAGCTATCTTTGGTACCTGGTATTCGTAAATTGGCCATCGGTCCAAGCTAGCAGGTATCACTACGCTTATAGCACGTACTAGCACTACTTTATCCTATACATCAGGCCTGTCCAACCTTTTATTGAGCAAGGGCGCATTTCAGCTCTTGACACTCAACGAAGGGCGCCATTATTCACATGACCAAAAACATGTGGCAGTATTATCGCACAGCATTAGTATATGCTTTAACATAATGCAAATGAATTTTTCAACAGTAGACAAAAGGCTCATACAGTTTTGGAGTTACATTAAATTTTAAATTGCACATTTTTCTATGATAAATCTATCTCAAAAATGTTTGTAGGGTATGGTGTAAAAAATTTTAATTGTACCTACAATAGAAAAAATAACAATAAACGTGTAAATCAGAGGTATTGGACTAGGTTTCTTTTAAAATGTGAAAATACGCTCTGATTTATTTTGAAAGCGTGAACTAGTTTTATAAAAAGTACAAAAACAAAGACAGCCATGATTGTGAACCCATGTGGGTGGTTCCAGAGAGATAGTCTCGAAGTGCATTTATAGATGCAAATGTTTCTCACAGTTTTATTAATTTTTCTAATCAAATAAATAAATAAACAAACCTAAAACTTCAGAAATCTAGAAGGAAAAATTAAGCCTCTTTATCCTTCGTACAAAACAGCCAATGGGCCAATGTGACTACAGCAAAAAAGTAAAAGCTGAACTTTCATGCATATGTGTCTTGAAAGAGGTGATAAAAGGTGAAAATTTTTTACTTTTCTGTTATTTTTTAAATATAGAAAAAAGCTAATTCCAATTATTACCAAATTTAAGCTTTATATAATTACACTTTAAATACATTTATTAATAATAACTAGAAATTGTGGAAATATGCATGAGTGTGTTTCTGGTTTTTAATGCGTATTTACAGGTTATGAAAGTATGTCTGATACAAATGTTAGTGATTTTGATGAAAGCATTATTTATACTGGAATTTTACTTCTAAAATGTCTAATAATAGGAAACCTTCAAAGGGGCGCCAAGAAAACCGTCAAAGGGCGCCATGGCACCCGCGGGCGCCGCGTTGGACAGCCCTGCTATACATGTTACTTGTGAGAAAATAAGTAACGTCTGGGGATTCTGGGATCTTGGACTGTTAAAATTAATCGTCTGCAAAAATATCATCTGTATAATATAATCGAAATTTTGAGTCGATTATATATTAGTTAAAATAATATTTTTTAAAAATAAATTTATCGTCTGAATAAATAAAAATCTTGACTCTGGACATGAATTATGTTAACATGGAAAAATGATGGTTCGAGAGTAGAGAATTTTCTAGAACTTTGTTTTTAGATTTAAGAAGTAAGCCTGGAGGTGAAGAGAGAGAGATTTTTTGCTTTTCTTCGGTGCATACATTAAGGACGGCTTGCTGAGTAATGATGGAATATTTTTTTTTATGTTTCGGTTCAAGGCGGCTTTGCAAAGGGAGCATTTTCCTCTCTTATGACTACAGTTTAATAAACTAACTTGCAGCAGCCAATGTGTAATTTAATGAATCTTCTACATTTATTTATTTTGTTTTGTTTTTTCCCCCGCTTTCCACAACTGTGTGTTTTAAAAAAGGAACCAGTGAAGATTTTTCAAGTTTCTCCCTAAAATGTCTCACATATATATATAAACACCTTTTTTTCTTCTTTTTTTTCAGCTATTTGGAAAATAGTTGTTGTCCTCAGTAAAGAACTGGAAAATCCGAATTATATCTGAATCTTTTTATTGGTTGAATTCTGAAACTTATTTTATTTTATTAATTTTCTGATTGGTCCATATTTAATGTCCAAAAATGGAATACTTCTACTATTATCACAATGACAAAAAAATTAATAAAAACTTTAAAAAAAATTAATAATTTGAAACGAAAATGTGATACAGATTTCAAACAAATTTCATCTAAAAGTGCATTTTTTTTTTCTCTACACAACATTGTAAAAACTTTAAAATGTGCGATTTTTAGAAGTTTAAAAATTTGCCACTCCAAAAATTATAAAACTGAAATTTCATTTAAAATTCGTTCATGATGGGTCCAGGAATACTAATATCCATGTCGTACGTAGTGTTAGGTGTTCAGAAGTCAGTCTTATTAAATCCATTAAAAAAAAAAAAAAAAAAAAAAAAAAAAAAAAAAAATGCATATTTTAAACAGTTAATGTTTATTCGAAAAAATATTTTTCCACCCTCAACAGCCTGAAATTTTCTGATACAATTTCAGACTCATTTTTAAAAGTAGAAAAGTGAAACTTGTTGAGGTGATTTTTGAAGATGCTGTGTTATTTCATTTTTCTCTTAATTCATTAGAATTTGATTTCTAAACAATTACTTTCTCAGTATGACCCTTTTCTTCGTCCCCAGATCTCCCGCTTCGGAAAATCCGGCTCAAATCGCCAACTTTAACAGCTTTTTTTTCTTTTTTTTCCCCAATATTTTCTGCATTTATTAAAAAATCAACAAGAACGGTACATTGTCTAAGTAAGAAAATTTGTCAGTTTGATACATTTTACAGCAAAAATGAACTTAAAAATAAATCCGACAATTAGTAGTTTGGATTGGAATACGCCCTTAAAGTAGTATATCTATAAACTACTGTTTTTTTTTTTATGATTGGTCTAGGAATATTAATGTTTAATGCATGGCGTACGTAATATAGGGCTCGTTATGTTCATCATTAAATTGATGTTTACTCTTATTATTAATTTAAATATAGAATTTATTTATAAATCTTTAAAATTTTAGTCTTTGAAAATATCATTTTCCAAATAGTCATTGTTATTTGTTAAATTACAATTATGTTCTTTTTTATAAACACCTTTGTTTTGTTTTGTATTTATTATTATTATTCAGCTCTTTTCCGCCATTTTCTCTTAAAAATGCAACAAGACGGAAACAAAACTCTTGTCTTCCTTTCAGAGCCTAACGAGCAACTCCACGCTCGAAAATCTTCTTTTCCGATCTTTTAACTGAAGTTTGTAAAAAAAAAAAAATCTTGTATATTAGGGATGCACACAACCTGTGGCCCTCGAATTTCGTCAATTTATAACTGGAAAAAATTGCAATTTTTGTGCATAGGTTGCTGGAAAAAATCTTAAATTTTGTCAATTTGCGATAGGAAAATTGAAATTTTCGTCTGCTACTTAAAAATTGCAAATTTCGTTCATCGGGCACGGAAAAATCACGAATTTTGTTGATCGCGCACGGAAAAATCGCGAATTTCTTTGTTCGGTTACGGAAAAAACGTGAATTTCGTTGTTCGAGTGCGAACCGCATTGGCGCGTTTTTTTTCTTTCTGCCGCCAGTTTGACGAAAATATCGTTTTAGAATATCAGTTACATATATATTTTTAAAGAGGGAATAAAAATAAATAAAAAAAGTTTATTTAATAACTATAGAACAAAACAATTTATATAATTTAAAAAAGAAATAAAAGTAAATAAACAATTTATGGTACTACTTGGTTATCCCGTCGACCAAAAAAACTATCGCCAAATGACAATATTAAATGCCAATAATGGTTGACCGTGAATGTCACATTCAATGATATTTGTCACGAAATGCATGTTTAAAACGTCATCAAGTGATTTTTATTTCGACTTTTTACTTGTATTTTTTATTAATGTTTTACTAATTTATTTGTTCTTTCGTTATTTAAGATAAAAATTATGTAAATATGCAATATTTGGCTTTTAGTTTAGTGATTTGTATAATTTGGCGAAATTGGTCAACGGGATACTAACAAGGAAGGTCTCCATTGGGGGCATACTCAGAATTTTTTGAAAAAAATACGAATTAAACTACTCATGTAGGTAATAAAGGATCAGTGAAAATTATCGGCGGAATTACATTATTAGATATGTAAAAAAATAAAATAGTTTGGAATAATTGGCGTGAAAAGCTGAAAGCGACGCGGGATTTGGCAAGCAGTGCATTTCCTCGCCAAAAGCAGACGACTTTAACGAATCTGAAAATTGATTTTAATTGACTTCACTGTTAAAAATCTGCAGCATTTACTGCAACGTCACTCCACTACTTTTATAGAATATCTCTCTTCTGACCAATGAGAATGCTCCATAGCTCGGCGAATTGACCGTGTCATACACTGTTAAAAATCTGCTGCATTTTGTTGCAACGCACTCCGCCTCTTGTATATAATATCTCTATTTCAACCAATGAGAAAGCTCCATTTCACGGCCAAGTAACCGTTTTCTATACAAGCAAGGGAGTACGTTGCAACAAAATGCAGCAGATTTTAACAGTGTATTTTACAATTTGGAACAATTTTAATCAATTTAAATTGTGTTTTAAATGATAAAATATATTAATTTCATTTTGTTATAAGTACATATAAACGTATATGACAAAATTACACTTAAAGTAAAGTAAAAATGCAAAACTAAAATTACTTAAGCTAAACTTATTTAAATAAATTGGACATAGAAAGTTTTTTCTTTAAAAAGTATTCGAAGAGTAAAAGCGTATTTTTCAAAATGTCGTTTTTTCGCCAACCGGAGATAAACCGCCAAATAAACGAAATTTTTATTATTTTTTTACGGACGTTATAAGGAGGTTCCGCCGAATTTTTTTTTATAAACATATATAACTATATGAGAAGAACATTCTGTAATTTTTTCAGATTTTTCTGAGTATGCCCGTATGGAGACCTTCCTTGTAAGTAGTACTCAATTTATTAATAAATAAACAATAACATCCGCGTTACGATATCAAACAAAATAACGACACTCTGGCACCAGTTAAATACCTTGATGATACGTATATGACATTAGCAGAAATCATGGTGCGTATATGATATGTGTGCCAAAAATGCGTACTTGGTTTATTTACATTACATACGATGCTACTTCATTATCAGGTCGACCAATTTCATCAATTTATAGAAATCGCCAAACTATTCACCAATTTATTCAAAAGGAAAAATGTTGCCATTCTAAAATTTTAAGTTTAGAAAATTAATGAATTTAGCTTAAAAAAAAATCCCTAACGAAAGGGATTATTTTAATGATGACGTTTACGTATGGCATATAAGATGTACCAAATATAAAATTTGATTTATTTAGATGATTTCGAATAAAATAATACTAATAAAGGTTTTCATAAATTAATCCAGAATTTATTAAATCAAACCATAAAGAGAGATTTTTAAGATATCGCATATGTGAATATTAATAGAATTTATTAAGGGACATAAAACATATCAGTGTTAGCGGAAGTTTGTAAGGAGTCAAATGCTTCTTATTTAGTCAAAAAATGTAGGCGGATATAACCCTAAAATAACATTAATCAGCGTTAGAATTCCTAAAAAAAAGTCACTGGTCCCAAGGACCAGTAAGCATGAGAATTTACTGGTCCGCAGACATCATCACTGGTCCGCTACATAAAATACTAGTAATTGATTTTAACACTTAGAGTAGGCCTCCTCCCCCCCCCCCCCCTCCCTGGAAAATAAACCAATCTTACTTTGCATTTATTCAAAATTTTCAGCATAATAAAATGTAAAATTATAATTTGCTAAAAATTGAATAAACAGTACGTAAAGAAAACCTATGAAATTATTAATTTGATATTTTATTTGCAATTACTTATTTAAACTGATTGTAAGGTTGAATGCAATTTTTTTTTATTTTTCTCCAGATTGTAGCCAGAGTGGTGGAATTGTAGCTAATGTAATAAAATAAAATTTTATGTGCGATCGGTTGCAGTTTTTTCAGGGCCTGAAAAAAGGCACTGGTCCTGCGGACCACTAAATTTTTCAAATTAGTGGTCCGATTGAATTATCGGTGGTCTAGGACCAGCGGACCACCAAGGATTTCGAACGCTGTTAATAAAATATATTATTTTTTTTTTCACTTAATATCAAGAACTATTCGTTTATTGGCATAAAATTTATTTTAAATAACAAAAGAACAAATAAATTAGTAAAACATTAATAAAAATACAAATAAATAATCGAATTTAAAATCATTTGTTGACTCAACAAACAAATATAGAGTGTTTAATGTCAAGTGAGTGTAACATTTATGTTCATCCATTATTGGCATTTATCTTGCAGTTTTTGCATAGTTCTTTGTCGACAGGATAATCAAGTAGTACCATAAATACATTGTACTGACATCAGAAAAATAAATGCTTGTGTATGTGAAACAGTAAATAGGTTGCTAGAATATACATTGCCAAATTTCTTTTCCCGCGCAGAACTTTTTCGTCATGTATAACTACTGAAAAAGTACATTAATTTATTTACTTATACAACTCATATTCAAAATATTAGAATAATTACCTTTTTTTTAGAAATTGAAATATCGTTTGGTAATTTAATGTCTTTTAATGAAAATATGCAAACGATATTTTTATTAAGAACTTATTGTTGATTAAACTTACTTGTTATCTTAAATTTAATATCATTTTTGAAAAGATTAATTGCAAAAAAAATTATTTTGAAAAGTCAAAATATTAGAATATTTATTCAAGTGGTTCAAAATATTAGAATATTTCACATTAATTCTCCTTTAATTATTACCAATTCTTAACTGGTGGCATCATTGATTAAATTCAGACTATTTTATTTAAAATCAGTATTCTTTTTTGCAGTTTGTTTCTTTTTCGTCTTAAAATGGGCCGTGTGAGTGATATTCCTGAATCTACTAAACTTCGTATGGTTGATTTGTATCGGCACGGTAAAAATCAATGTTTTATAGCGAATTATTTACATTGTTCGCAATCGAGCGTTAGTAAAATACTAACACAATATTCAAAAATTGGAAAATTTCAAAATAATCGCCGAAATGGTGGCCGAAAACCAAAAATATCTGCTAGAGATGACAGGAAACTGAAGCGTATAGTTAAGAAAAACCGTTTTAAAAGTGTGCGATTCTTGCACCGAAAATGGAAAGAAGAAGGAGTTGAAGTTTCTACATCGACAACATTAAGACGTCTCCATAAATTTAAATTTGAATCTCGTGTACCGAAAACAAAACCTCTCATGACTGCAAGACAAAAGCGTATAAGATTGAATTGGTGTAAATCAAGACGTTTATGGAGCAATGAAGATTGGAAAAATATATTATTTAGTGATGAAAGTATGTTTTGTGTTTCATATGGTAATCAAGGTATTCGAGTTTGGAGAATGAAGCAAGAAGCATTTGATAAAGAATGTCTTAAACGTTCCGTAAAATTTGCTGCTAGTGTCATGGTTTGGGGTTGTATGAGTGCAGAAAGACCTGGAAAGTTATGCATCGTCTACGAAAAGGTTAACTCTCTGATATATCAAGAAATTTTAGAATATTACATGATTCCATCATCAGAAGATTTATTTGAAGATGATTTCATCTTTCAACAAGATTTAGCGTTCCCGCATACCTCGGTGTCAACTAAGAATTGGTTCCGCCAACGCAACATTAAGGTACTTCCTTGGCCACCAAATTCACCAGATCTTAATCCCATCGAAAACTTATGGTGTATAATGAAGAAAAAACTTCAAGAAAATCCTCCTTCAAGTAAAACTGAGTTAGTGGCACGTATAAAGTCTATTTGGGCTAATATTGATAGAAATATTTGTAAACACCTTGTATATAGTATGCAAGATCTATTGTACGCTGTTATGAAAGCTAAAGGGGATGCTACAAAATATTAACTACCATTTACTTCATATTCATAAGGTAATATTGTTGCGTAAAACAAAATATTCTAATATTTTGAACCAATCTAAATTTTATTCTAATATTCTGGTGTGTTTAAGGAAGCTGTATACCTAATTTATTGTGCTGTATTTTATATTTTATAAATGTTAAAATCTTATCTAAACATTCCAGATTTAATTTATAAGAAATTTAATTGCATTTACTTAGTATAAAAAATAAATAAATGACAAATAATTTTTTCTTATTACTTTTTCTCAATTATTCTAATATTTTGAATATGAGCTGTAGTATTTTTAATAAGATGAAAGAAAAAAGAATAATTTAAATGTATCTGATATAAATATATTTTTAATTTATGTGTTTTTAAATGAAAGTTGTGTATTTTAAATAAAGTCAGCGACAGCTGTATATTTAAAATAAAATAATGGCGAAGGAAACTTATTTGGCGATTGAACCATTTGAGCTAGCTAAAATAAAAGTAGCAAAATAGCCACCTGGCATATAAAAAATGAAGCAGTCAGACGGGAGCTCTTCATGACAGTCACATAACTTATATAGGTATTTATACATGTACTATATTAAAATTGTCAGCATCTCTGGTGGGATACTGGGAGTTTCGTGGCAACGTATTTAGCGGGTAATGGTATTTACATCCCATTGGATGCAAGTTGCGTAAATTCGTTTTTGCTTAGAAATACTTTTGTGTTTAGTTCTTATTCCTTCGGGAATTTTCTTACGTTAATTATTATTCAATTTCTAGAATTATTCAATTTCTACAATTTTTTGTTCCATTCGAGAAAGTACCTTGATTATATTTAATTATTATAGTTTTCAATTCTTTGAGTAAAATTGCGAACACATTATTTATTTTTCGTTTGACTCCATGGTTTATGTTTCATATGCATTTTATATGGCAATGCAATGACATGCAATGACTTTTTTGATTATTCTAATACATTAAAAGGGGGCTCCGTGGCCGAGTGGTTAAGACACCATGCCGCTAATCGCTTGCGAGCGTAGGGGGTTGTGGGTTCAAATCCCGTTGGCTCCATTGCACACACATTTTGTGTTGAGCTTCCGGTTGTACTTCTCTTGTGCAGTAAAATTTCCTTGTGCTATCTCGTCCCTGCATATTGACGATGACTTTTAAGCAGGCTTTCATGTCGAGCACACAAGTCAGATGTATGTTGTTCAATAATAACAACATGTCAAAATTTTGTGCTGCTGTCATCATTTTATAAATTTTTTACAGCAGCAATTTTTTTTTTTAATTTTTTAAGATATTAGAAAATCTTCAGTTTTTATCAAAAAATTAAATAACTAGTATTAAAAAATGTTCTGACGAGCACAAAAAAAGATTAATATGTTTTTAAGTATAAAAAAGGATTTGACAAGTGCTTCTGTTAACAATTGAGCATGAGGAAGGACTAGGGATCCCTTCTTGGCTACAACTCACTTCAATGCCAAATTTGAAAAAATCATATTTGCACTTTTTCTATATAAAAGAATGTTGCGGTACTTTGGTAGAGCTTCCCACCGAGTTTTACGTGTTAACTGCTCTGTTCACTCTGCAGTATACTATAAATAAATTTTCTGTGCAGTTCTACTCTGCGGACGTGTTTAGTGGCAGTGCATGAATGTGATACCTCCATAACTAGGTTTTTGGCCCTATGTCGCCTTGCCTTTTACATTTATGTCTAATCAAGTCGCATTTTTACTTTTAACGTCTTTACACTGCAATTTTTATAGTAATTGTGACTGATTTCTTTTATATGGAAAAAGTGCAAATATGATTTTTTCAAAGTTGGCATTGAAGTGAGTTGTAGCCAAGAAGGGAACACTAGTCCTTCCTCATGCTCAATTGTTAACAGAAGCACTTGTCAAATCCTTTTTTATACTTAAAAACATATTACCTTTTTTTTGTGCTCGTCAGAACATTTTTTAATACTAGTTAATATTATACTTAATGATTACTCTCTGGTTTACATTCATTTAGCGTTGTGGAGCTTAACTGATTTGAGACAACATAACAATATATTTTATTGACTACCTTCTTCAATAATCATTTTGAGTGGATAATAGTATTCTGAATATAAGGCACCAGTAAAGCTCAGTCCACATTTTCAGCCAACAAAAATGTGGGTTATATCACGAGCTTTACAGTTCATCTGATTCCATTTCTTTTCCACGTGCGTTTTTAGATTGAAAATATTTCCCAATTTTTACTATAACTTTTTTTTTTTAGATCGAGCTCTACTTTTCTCTCTGGTTCCACCAATTTTTTGTATGATTTCATAGCTTTTTCAGATCCTTTCGGGAAGTTTATCAATCACTTTCAATTAACAAATCTAAACTATTACACTGATAAACAAGGTTTCTGTTTCCAGTGGTGACCATCCCCCCTAAATCCAATGACGCAAAATCCCCCCCCCCCAAAAAAATAATCTTCATACTTTAACATTGATCCCCCCCCCCCCCCCCCAGCTAAACAGAATGTCAATTATAAAATATATTCTACTTATAATATACTGCACATTCAATAGATAGCGAGTTGAGCATAGCGGAATGAGTTCTTAGTGCCCTTATTTAGAATTTAAAGAAAGAAAACACAGGAACATTTCTGAAAATTCAATGTTGAAAAAATTTAAAAGTGATATTAAAAGAATCAAGGTTTTTTTTTTTTTTTTTTTTTTTTTTTTTTTTTTTTTTTTTTACAGTAAAATATATATATATATTGAGAATTTAAAATTCCCCCCCTCCCCCCAAAATGTACTTTTTCTCAAATTCCCCCCCAAAACTAAAATGTATGACGCATCTTGCGTCACCAAACCCCTCTCTGGGCACCCCTGTCTGTTTCTAACTAAGTATGTGATGACTTTTATATTTTAGGTGGTGCTCTGAAAGAATATGCCGTTAAAAAGTTTCCATCACCCACAGATTTTTTAAAAATTCAAAATCTTGAAAATCTGAATTTTGTAGTATTTATTCAATACATATACCTTATGAAATTTATCATTTGGTATTTTAGTAATGATAAACTTTTAAATAAACACTTATAAAGCTTAAAATTAATATTTAAAACACTGAAAGTATGCATTGCTTTTAAAACTTCAGAAAAATATAGAAGAATTTTTGTAAAAAGAAATGATATTAATAAGAAATTTCATACTTTATGCAGCGGTAAATGTCTTACCTGAGGCTGCTCTCTTATAGGCCATTGTTTCGAGTTATATTAACAATTTAAAGCAGACATTAAGCCACTTATATCATTACAATAGCATAAATTATCTTTTCTTGAAAAAAATGTCGAATATTTCTTATGTCAATCTCGATAAATATATATCTTTATATTGTTCAAGAGATTTCAACCTTGCAATCTTTATCCAAGTAATTCTGAGTTTTTCTTTGATAAATTTAAGTCTCTCACAAAATTATTTAATTCTTTTTGAGTAATTAGGTTGGGTTCTACATTTATGCCAGGAGAATAGTTCATATCGGATGTAGAGGAAGTTTAAGTTTCATCAATTTCATTTCTACTATTACATCATCATATGTAAAATTCTCTGAAGGTTTCGGCATTTGTAAATCATCATTATGTAATGCTGAATCTAACAAGGGCACCACCAAACATGGTGCACACAGATTTTGATGATTTTTAAGTATGTTGTAGGGGTCATACCACTAATTATTCAGCTGAAAAGATTCTTTCAAATGGGCCTTAGTTTTTGAGAAATTGGGGGGTCAAAGTTCAGCGTATATTTCAAATACTTATTAGTAGGAGCGCCGCATGTGGATCGATGGCGTCGTGGTAACGAACGAGCCTGCAAGTCGAAAGGTTGCGGGTTCGAATCAGTCATCGGCCTTTATTTATTTTTGTATTTTTACACGTTACAAATTTTAAGTATTTTTATTACAAAATTGCTACAGCTTTTGATATTTTCTTAATAAATTACATTTACATTTTAAAATTTTTTCATGAAAATTTATTTTTTTTTTCTGTAATTTTTAAACAAATATTTCTATTGACAAAACTACAAAACTAGTTTACGCCTAGAACTTTTTTTTATTATTCGCGTTTTTTATTTTAAGCACAATTCTGAAATAATGATTTTTTTTCCTATCGCTTTTTTTATTTTATACCATTCTAAATGAAAACTTACCTTTTTTTTGTATATGTATAAATAATACAAAATAATTTTCGGGTGCAATTTTTTAAATGTCTTTAGGATTAGATTATTCAAGTAATGCGTATCCTTCTATAGTAAAAAAAAACTAGCCTTAAAAGGAATGACTCCTGGAATGATGCTGATGTGGAAGATTTCCGGAACTAACGAATCCGGGTTGTGCACTCCTTCCATGAGTCGAATAGACCAATCAGGAAAGGGCTCCGTCTATGCATCGCCATATGGGTTACCATAAAGAGAAGAAAGGTTGCCATCGCCAACTATCGCCAAGTTTGTCGCCAAATTTGGCGACCAAAATTAGTTGTCAAAAGTGAAGCCAACTTGGCGATAACTGTAATATTTCGCCAAATTTTTAATTTCTTTACAATATCAGTCGTTTGATACATCATTTGAGAGGTTTGCAACTGCTTATTCATTTAAAGGATGTCTTGTGTGTTATCCCCCATTCTGCTCCCCAGGGGGGACACATTTTAAATTTCTTTACAACACGAGTCGTGTTACACAAGATTTGAAAGGTCTGCAACTGCTTATTCATATTATGGATGTCTTGTGTGTCACCCCCACACTCTGCTCTCCCCAAGGAAGGGACACATTTTTAATTTCTTTACAACACCAGTTGTGTGACACATCATTTGAAAGGTCTGCAACTGCTTATTCATATTACGGATGTGTTGTGTGTCATCCCCCACTCTGCCCCCCAGGGGGGCACATTTTTAATTTCTTTATAACACCAATTGTGTGACACATCATTTGAGAGGTCTGCAACTGCTTATTCATATTATGGATATCTTGTGTGTAACCCCGCCCCTCTGCCCTCAGAGGGGGCGCATTTTGTAATTTCTTTGAAACACCAATTATGTGACACATCATTTGAAAGGTCTGCAACTGTTTATTCATATTATGGATGTCTTGTGTGTCACCCCCACTCTGCCCCCCAGGGGGGCACATTTTTAATTTCTTTACAACACCAGTCGTGTGACATCATTTGAGAGTCTGCAGCTGCTTATTCATATTATGGATATCTTGTGTGTAACCCCGCCCCTCTGCCCTCAGAGGGGGCGCATTTTGTAATTTCTTTGAAACACCAATTATGTGACACATCATTTGAAAGGTCTGCAACTGTTTATTCATATTATGGATGTCTTTTGTGTCGCCTCCCCCTCTGCCCCCCAGGGGGGCACATTTTTAATTTCTTTACAACACCAGTCGTGTGACACATTATTTGAAAGGTCTGCAACTGCTTATTCATACCATGGGATATTGGCGAACGTAGCAAGCAGGGGGGCGGGGCCCCTCTAGTCTTCGAAAAAATAATAAAATATTAATGCAGTAATGTTAAAATGCAAGTTGTTGCCAGTTACTGATGAACCACGTTTGATAGGAACCTGAAGCGAACTGCGCATGATCAGAAAAGGCTAGTCTATGTCGAAAATAGGGAAGTCAGTATCATCTCGGGAGGCACGTGTTTACTTATTAAAACATCACGGATATGTCATTCCCCCCCCCCCCCCCTGAAAATAGTTATTTGTTTTTGTCATTCAATCATATATCTTTAAATATTATATTGGAATACTATCGTATTAAAATAAGTTATAAAAAGACAAATGTAGTAAAAAATATTATTTAAAGATATGTAACAATAAAAATAGATTTATTAATAGTAAAAAAAAAAAAAAAAAAAAAAAAAAAAAAAAAAAAAAAAACGAATCATATCATTTTTTGCAAATAATTTGCAACAATCTGATACTTTTTTGCCACAGATTTCATGTCATATATGCACCATGTTGGCGCGAGTTTTTTCTGTCGTCAATATCAACTGAACTATAAGGAAACGCAATGTGAAAGGAGATATTTGCATGTCAAAATTATTAGATTATACACATGAAGCTATTGAAAATGTAACTATTGAACACTGGAAAGAATATTGTTTGTTCACAATTACTGTATGTGAAAACTTCTTTTTCAAATACAGTAACACACACATATGTATATATAATAGTTATTTTCTATTATTTTAAAACGAAAATAATAATAAATAAAAGTTTAATTAATAATTATAGAAAAAAAAATAATTTACATCACTGTAAAAAAGAAAATCATAGTCGATAAATAATTTATTAACAGATAAACAACTATAGCCAGGTTTCGATGTGAGTAATAAAATCGCTATTTAATTGCAATCGCGCCAATGTGATGCGTATATGACATCCATGCCTATCATTATTTATTGGATTTTTTTATTAAATGGATTGTAGACAAGCGAAGAGACACATACTCTGTTCTGGTTGACGCGATTGGCGAAAAAATTGAAATTGGTGACAAAAAGATATTTTAGCAACTTATTAGATTTCTCAAGATGGTGGATAAGCAATATTTTTAAGTAATTTATAAAGATTTATTTATTTAATAAACGGGTACTACTTTGTTATCCCGTCGACTAAAATACTATCGCCAAATTATAAGATTAAATGCCAATAATGGGTGATGCTGAATGTCAATTCAATGACATTAAATACGATACACGTGTTTAAAACGTCATTGATTTTTATTTTGACTTTTTTTGTATTTTTACTAGGGGGGCGCCGCCCCCCTGCTCGCTATGCTCGCCAACCCCCCGCGTAATCGCTTCGCGATTCCTAATTATTGGCTACCCCTGCTTGCTGCGCTCGCCAATACCCCATGGTATGAATAAGCAGTTGCAGACCTGTTAATTGATGTGTCACACGACTGGTGTTGTAAAGAAATTAAAAATGTGCCCCCCTGGGGGGCAGAGTGGGGGTGACACAAAAGACATCCATAAAACGAATAAACAGTTGCAGACCTTTCAAATGATGTGTCACACAACTGGTGTTGTAAAGAAATTAAAAATGTGACTCCCCTGGGGAGAGCAGAGTGTGGGGGTGACACACAAGACATCCATAATATGAATAAGCAGTTGCAGACCTTTCAAATCTTGTGTAACACGACTGGTGTTGGAAAGAAATAAAAAATGTGCCTCCCCCCCCTGGGGAGCAGAGTGGGGGATAACACACAAGACATCCATTATATGAATAAGCAGTTGCAAACCTCTCAAATGATGTATCAAACGACTGGTGTTGTAAAGAAATTAAAAATTTGGCGAAATGTTACAGTTATCGCCAAGTTGGCGTCACTTTTGACAACTAATTTTGGTCGCCAAATTTAACGATATATCGCCAAGTTGGCGACAAACTTGGCGATTGTTAACGATGGTAACCTTTCCTCTCTTTATGGTAACCCATACGGCGATGCATAGACGGAGCCCTTTCATGATTGGTCTATTCGGCTCATGGAAGGAGTGGACAACCCGGATTCGTTAGTTCCGGAAATCTTCCACATCAGCATCATTCCAGGAGTCATTCCTTTTAAGGCTAGTTTTTTTTTACTATAGAAGGATTAATATTCTACTAATTATTTGTTTTTTTTTATTATTTAAAATAAAAATTACGTCAATATGTATAATTTTTAGCTATTAATTTGGCGATTTGTATAATTTAGCGATATCGGTCGACGGGATAACTAAGTAGTACCTTATATTATTTTTATAATTTTATATATTTATTAAATATGTCAAATTTAAACAAATCTATAAAATTTTCCGAAAAAATATGCTAAATGGATAAAAATACATAAAAAACAAATTGATAAATTTCCTTCTAGTAGTAAAAAAGCAACCCCAAAGGCTGGAAATTGCAACCATGTCGATTCATTTAATGCCAAAAAAATCTCGCTATAAAAAACCAGAACAGGATCTTCCCGTAGACAATTATGAATCACTGGATTCAGATGATAAATTCCAATCAGAATCCGTTTCATAAAGATGTATTTCAAGTGATCACACGTTTCTTCAATTATGCCATCATTTTTCCAATAAATAGATTCTAACGATGCTACATGTGAACAATATTCTTTCCAGTGTTCAACAGTAACATTTTCAATGGCTTCATGTGTATATGCAAATAATTTTGACATGCAAATTTCTCCTGTCACATCCTGTTTCCGGATTGATTTCTGCACAAACATATTCTATAGCATTAATATCAGTTTTCACTCAGAATAAAAAATTCAAAACAATATTTAAAACCATTGCCTTGGTTACGTGAAAAATATTTCGGCCGCTTTCGCCGGGCTATCTTTCCTATTGAATGAATGGATTCGGCCTGGCATTTTGCCATCTGGAGCCACTGCAAGCATGGTACATCAGTATCCAAGTTTTCAATTTTCCAATTTTCTGTAAATACATTTATCTCCAAAGTTCAACATAAACATAAGTTATCGTTTGCACAAATAAGAAATGACAGATTACATCTATTTTTATAACAAATCAAAACACTCTTTCCGTATCGTCTGTTTAATGAGATAAAATTTATAATACATATAAAAATACTTTTTTTAATCGTCTGCTTTCCTCCGTAATTATCAGAATAAATGAAGATTTCTTGTTATTGGTCTTATTTTTGCACTTTTACAAATGATGATTAAACCTTTTTTGCTTTTAATATATTTTTAAACATATTTATCACGAATTAAGTATTTTAGTAATATAAATTACATTAAATGCAGTATTAAATTATCTAAAAATCCAAGCACAACATTTTGTAATACACATTTGAAAAGAAAAAAAAGTGACTGATTAATCTAAAAATATTAATATTTAAAGTAGTGGAGATTTTAAAATATTGAAATTTTCTTATACTTTTTCAAAATTTTAATTAAATACAAATTTTTATTTATTTATTTGTTGCAAAATGTACTTTTAATTGAACCCTGAAGTGCAGTCAGTTCACCATATTTTGAAAAAAAAATAATAAAAAAATGTTGACAATGTAAACTGTCCTCTTCAGAAAATATCAAAAGGTTCAAAGCTGTCGAATTTTCAATTCTGCTTATAATTTGCGAAGTGTAAAAAAACATAAAAATAAGTAAAAGGCCGAGGACTGATTCGAACCCGCAACCTTTCGATTTGCAGGCTCGTTCGTTACCACGACGCCACCGATTCACATGCGGCGCTCGTACTAATAAGTATTTGAAATATACGCTGAACTTTGACCCCAAATTTCTCAAAAACTAAGGCCCATTTGAAAGAATCCTTTCAGCTGAATAATTAGTGGTATGACCCCTACAACATACTTTGAAATCATTAAAATCTGTGTGCACCATGTTTGGTGGTGCCCTTGTAAGTTCGGGTACTTAATTTTATGTTTACATCTTGCAGAGAATCCTTTAATTTTTGTAATATATCAGTAGCAGTCAGTTATATGATCCTTCGGCATGCGCCATATCATGGGTATAGCAAAGGACATACACTTTTTTGACCTTTCATCCACGCCCGGAGGTTTGTAGCACATCGTGTACAACAAGAATGAAGTGTCCATTTCTTATCTTGTTCAGCTACTTTATATCGAAAATACATATAATAGGCAGTCTTTATTAATGGCGTGAAAGTGCATCGATGCTTTTTCAAAGTTAGCTCCCCGCACACATAGCAAAAAGAATCGAGTTCATTAACGCATCCTTTAGACATGTTTTACATATTGTAGAGGAAAATAGGATAATTATAATCAAAATTTAATTAAAAAGTCTCACAGAACAAAGAAATAGTTGTACACTCGCCCGAAAGTTTCAACTGTCATGGATTTGCGTTAAAATCAAATACTGGGGGTGGCTAGAGCTGTCTGTTCAATGTCGCTAACATAAAATTTATTAGGGGGAGATCTTTTCCTACTCTCTTGCTGTATCTTCTATCGTTGTAATAAGAAAAAGGAATGTTTGTGTGAATCAAATACATGAAAGAGAATAAGGTAATATAATTATTATTCCTATACGATGCCTATATACTCCAAAATGTATAAATCAAATTTCTCAAAATTGGAGGGTGATAGAAAATTTATACAAACATATTCTTTTTCAGCAGCTTGAAATCTATAAGAAACACCCAACGTGTATAAAGAAATCGAAAATTCGTTAAAATTTGTTTATCAGTGTTATTAGTATTAGTTTAAAGTTATTAGTAGTGATATTAGTCTGGCGAAGTACTGGAAATAACGCCAAGTTGGCTTCAATTTTTCAAGTAATTTTTGGCGCCAAATTTGGCGATAAATTACCAAGTTGGCGAAACACTTGGCGACATTTGGCGATAGAACTGACCTTTCCAGATGATAGTTCCACTGCAGTTTCTCGGTATTTACGCAGATTTTCTTATGACCATAGGAATAGTGTAGTAATAATAGTAATAATAATAATAATCACAGCTTCATTTTAAAATCGTTATTTTTATAAATATAGAAGAATTTTTTTTCTAAATTGTCTCTTTTTAATTGAAATATCTGTATTGTAGCAACTGTTTTGACGTCGAAAATACTCAAATTACCGTGCGATGTTGTTTTAATACACATTTAGTTACAGTTTATGCATATGTTTTTGAACAATATGTATTTTCAGTTTTGAATGACGTCAATTTCAAAAATATATCAGGAGAATCAGAATTTTTATTCATCTATAAAAAAAAAGGAACACGTGTTTCATTTCTTTCTTAAATTATTGTGTTGTTTTTTAGTTGATGGCAACTAGAAAAAAATGATTGAATTGGCAATTAAAAAGGAGAGATTTCTATAATGTTAAGTTAGGCACGCCACACACCTGTGAGACATTGAGCGAAAAAACATGAGACATGCGACAATTTCACCCTGATAACAAAGGAAAAACCGGTTTCACTGCGTCATGTTGCACGATTTTTGACGCATGTCTCCCTAGTGTGTGGCGTGCCTTATGGAAGTTATAGCGTTACGTAAATTTTAAATGGGTGCCATTTCCTTAATTTTTGACATTTTTTTTTACTGGACCTTCGAAAGGCACATCCCTAAATTAAAAGCTTTCGAACAAGCTA
The DNA here is from genome assembly GCA_964019185.1 of Maratus speculifer. Taxonomy (NCBI): domain Eukaryota; kingdom Metazoa; phylum Arthropoda; class Arachnida; order Araneae; family Salticidae; genus Maratus; species Maratus speculifer. The sequence continues at coordinate 254,785,571 of OZ025298.1, forward strand.
CTACTCGTCGCTAAATGTTTCCTGGTTCGGGTTATAATAGAGTTGTTTGTCTTTTTTTCTTGTTTCACGAGCAAAAAGTGTCAAAATGGGGGTTCTGGATCTCCGAAACTAATCGATGGATCTCGATGAATTTTTGTAAACTTTGAGATCTAGAGTAGGACACTTCTCCTTTTCAATTTCGTCGCGATCTGATGATTAGTTCCAAAGTTATTAAGAGGCAAACTTTGGACTTTAACATTAGAGATGCGGCTGAGCTCTACTATACAGCACTATCGTGCTGTATGGTATCAATAAGTTTAACTAACAAAATTAAGTATAAAGGAAAACGTATGTTCTCAAAAGTTTTCGGCCACTTTCTCAAGTTTGAGAAAAAAATGGCATTGTAATAGAAAATTACAGTGATTAACAACATTTACAATTAGTATTTTATCACCATACCTTAAGTGATAAATAATGCGACGCAACAATCTCACATTCATACAGTTAACGGTTTAACGGTTAAATAACATCTATGGTACGTTTTTGTCCTCATTTCTTGCAATTTTTTGAAAATTTTGGCTGATTTGGAATATTTATAGTTTCGCACACGTTTGTCAACTTCTTTCCAAAGATTTTTCATTGGATTCACGTCGGGCGTTTGGTCTGGCCATTTCAAAAGGGAAATTTTTTTGTGCAAAAGCCATTGCTTGTCGAGTATTGCATACATTATTTAAGTTGTTATCATGTTAAAACAAATAGTTGCGACCACAATTTTGCCTCTAATAAGGCAGCAAATAATCTTGCAAGATATCCTAATACATTGCATCATTCATCTTGCAGTGGATTTCAAATAATGGACCGACACTTTTTTAAGAAATTATTCTCCACAACATAACGTGTCCTCGGCCTGCTTCATTGTAGGAATAACATAGGTCGAATCATATCTTTTGTTGTTAGGCCATCGGACATAGTGTCTGCCATCATTCTCAAAAAAGCTTGAAATGCAATTGATTGTAAAATAGTCCTTTTATCCAGTTTTCACTTGAGCAGACCATGTTTTTTGGAAAACGCCAATCGAGTACGTTTATATTTTTTTACCTGTGAAAAATTTTTGAACACCGACTCTTCCATAAAGTTCTGCATCACGTCAGCATCTTAACACGGTAGACCGACTTATTTCAGCAATATTTTCATTCCGTAAATTGAGGGATATTGCACGGAATTTTAAAGGGGTCATCAATTGTTTTTCTCCTGACAATTCTGACCACAAGAATAGTAATTTTCCGGAGTTTCCGGGACCTCAGAAAGTCCAGAAGTTCATGGCCAGCTTTATATTCTTATAAATATCATTCACAGTCGATCTACTGATCGATAACTTTGCCGCAATATTTCGAGATGTTTGGCCCTTTAACAACAAACTAATCACTAATTTACAAACAATAGTTGTTGAGCTTCTCAATTTTGAATTTAAACTATGCTATTCACGTTGATTCATTCACAAACACCACCAAAAAACACTTTACTGATAGAAAAAAACTAAAGAATGATGAGTGGCCGGAAACTTTTGCACACGCGAACTTCGAATTTTCCCCCTTTGCATGAAGCGTAATCGGTATCCAATCCAAATGATCATATGGTCAGAGGTCATTCACATATTCTTAACTTTTGAAGCATTTGTGCTTCTTCTTTGTTGAAACCTCCTGGTAAAAAAATCAATGAAACTAATTGGCCGGAAACTTTTGCCCGCCACTGTATATATATATATTTGTGTGTGTGCAAAAGCATGTTTTTATTTATATTGCATTTAAATAATTAGGTATTATAATTCAAAAATAACAAATCATTATTTTGTTTGGAAAAAAATATATATATACCTTGTCGGGAACAGAACCTGCTAACGGCCGTACGCGAAAGATTTTGGTTTATTTTGTGTCGGCCGATTATCTACTCGTGGGATATAGGCCCATGAGGGGGATTGCCCTTCGTGGGGGGTCTGTCTAAGGGTACCTAACTCGTATCTACGCAAAGTTCGAATAATACCGCGAAAACTCCGAACGGTTAGGCCGACGGCCGCGATTGGGTTCGAACCCAGCACCTGCCGTCTGCCAGTTGAGAGGTCGGAACCTCTCGGCCACTGGTGAGGCCGTACGCGAAAGAAAAGTAAATGTCTGACGTGCTGCAATTGGACTATCCAGGCACTCGCAAATTAGTTCAATTTATCTGATTATTTACTAAAGCGTCAATAATGGGTGAACTTTAGAGTCGTTTTTATGACCCCCCTCCTGAATACTACACTTTATCCTTGTGATAAGTTTAAGTATTAACTATACTCTATCGATGCACAAAGGCTCGTAAGATTCCGTGACATAAATCTCGAATCCTCTCCTTGTTAGTTTGAATACAATGAAACAGAGAAACTATTTACATTATCTACAATGAGGAGGATTTCCTATAAATCCGCACAAAAGTTTTTTCATAGAAAAGCTATGAAAAAATGAGACAAAAGGCCAAATTGGGTTCAATAAGATGACTTTAATAACCCCATTACTCTGCAAATAGTTATCAGGTTTCAATTAAACCGTTTCATCAGAAATTATCGATTTAATTTTTGGTGGTACTTTCTGGACTTTGTGTAAAATCTTGGTCTGTAATTTTGAGATAGCACTTGATTCGATTGATCGATTTCTAGATGTTATCTGCTTCCCAGCCTTTAGCAAATTTAAAACTAAAATATACCCAGAATTGCTCATTTGGTCAAACTGGCTGTGTTGTGGGTCTCCTCTACGCAAGTCATGTTTTGTTGGTGAAAGCTGTTTGAGAACAATTTTGCAATAATAAATGATGGAGCAATTTGGGTAGGAGACATAATCACCGTTGTTGCAAAGGGCGCTAATGTAGGGGATGAGACAACGGCCAATGCACTCGTTCAAATGTTACTTGTTGAACACCCATTGACAGCGAACACAGAATGTCAGACGAACGGACGATTCAAGCTTTTTGGGCGCATTCCAATCCATCGAATTCATTTTAGTAGCGAATTTAATCATAGTTTATATCGCGGAGACGTCAGCTGTGTAGTAGCTATATTATTACCATTACCATTAATAGTATAGTCCAGGAGCCGGTCGTCGATTTTCCTATGTATCGAGTACAAGGACCGGACATACATCAAAATGTAGGTTTCAATGTGCACTTTAAGAATATCACTGGCTGCCAGGTCCTATCCTGCCGGAACCCGGTGGCAACCGCACTTTTATGACGTCATTTTTGAGTGCTTGCCTATGTATCGAGTACAAGGACCGGACATACATCAAAATGTAGGACTCAATGTGCACATTAAGAATATCACTGGCTGCCAGGGCCTATCCTGCCGGAACCCGGTAGCAGCCGCACTTTTATGACGTCAATTTTGAGTGTTTACCTACATTTTTATGTATGTTCGGTCCTTGTACTCGATAATAGGCAAACACTCAAAATTGAAGTCATAAAAGTGCGGCTGCCACCGGGTTCCGGCAGGATAGGACCTGGCATCCAGTGATATTCTTAATGTGCACATTGAAACCAGCATTTTGATGCATGTCCGGTCCTTGTACTCGATACGCAGGCAAACACCCAAAATTGACGTCATAAAAGTGCAACTGCCACCGAGTTCCGGCAGGATAGGACCTGGCAGCCAGTGATATTTTTAATGTGCACATTGAAACCTACATTTTGATATATGTCCGGTCCTTGTTCTCGATAAATAGGAAAATCGACGGCCGTCTCCTGGAATAGTAGAGTGATAGTGAGCTTTAAGTATGACTTGTTATCCAAGATGAATGACAGAAAGGGAGTTTTCTGAACAAGCGATTACACTTCGTTCTCGTGGCAACCTTTTTAGATGCGTTCGTAATTATGTAAATGCATAGCACCTATAGTCGTTGTTCAGTCAGCCCATCCGTCCGTCTGTCTCTCCACACATAGCATCTCAAAAATTACACAACCGAATCGTTTGAAATTTAAAATATATAATTGTTGTCTAATTTTGTTGAGTCATTCAAAATTTTATGAAAATCGGATGTATAGTTCAATTACAGAGACAATCAAAAGTTATCCGTTACATTACAACCAATGGCAAAAATAGTTTCAAGTGCAATTTAATGATGTTACAGTCTTTAAAATTGATATTCATCTATGAAATATATACTAAAATAAACATTCTGTACTATCTGTGTTGCAAAGAATAATTCTTATTAATTTACAAGGTCACACAAAAGTATTCCGGTAAAGAGAAAAACATTATTTGGCGAGTGTTTTTAATTAAACTATTTCACATTTTATGAAATTGGTACACATTGCTGAGATTTACTACAAGTTACTTCCTGTATAATAAAAAGAATATAGCATTTACAGGGAGGCACAAAAGATTTCGACTACTATACTGTATTCGAAGCACTGTATTCTAGTACACCAAGATCTGAATAATTTTAAAACTTCGTTATAGTACGAATGCCCTCATTTGCTAAGTTTGACGTGCAATTTCCGATTTGCTTCTGTTCGTTTTGATATGACTCTTTTCTTGTGATATTTCATTTTAAGCTTTTTGGTAAATGTTATATATAGGTAGCCGGATGAAACATTGAATTTCGCCGCATTTGGACGGATAATTGCTCGTATCGGTAGTTCATGTCAACAATCGTTTAAACTCATAGAATAAAGAGAAAGAAAAGAGATGACGTTTGGTGGCTGGGGGTGACGCCAAAAATGTAATCCTAAAATCTGCTACATTCGACCAAAACACAAACACGTGCTTTCGCAAAAACAGAAGAATGCTTTTAGTAATACAGTTTTTGATTCATAATCGAAATGCGAGAGACAACGAAATGCTACTTTAGAAAGCTTAAATAGAAGCAAATTATTTTCATTTAGAGAAAATATGCACGAGTGATGTCAAAGAATTCAGTACGCTTCACATGCTTGTTTTGTTTGGGCCGAACTGAGGGCAAAATGAGGTTAAATGAGGGCATTTAAATTTAAGCAGTAACGCGCATCATATCGCAAACCCGTTATACGTCATACTGCGTATCTCCATCTATCTCTTTCCTCCATGGTTTCAATGACTGTAACTGTAACTTTGGCTTTATGAATTTTTGGTCCTTCCAACATGATCCCAGTTGTTTTTCGGCCAGGAGTCCGTTTTTGTATAATGTATAAGAAAAGGGATAACGTATACTGCTCATAACAGAAAATTTAATGAAATTTTAATAAACTATGTAAATTTTCCAAGTGGGTGAAAAGTATCCGGACCAGGATTCGAACCAGGTATGTATTGGCTGAAGCCACCAATGCTCTTCCAATTGAGCCATCCCGGTCGAAGTCTGGAGGACTTCTTCACCCAAATAAACTCGATGATCACAGAATCAGATCTGATACTATGGATCAGCTCAACAGAATAAATCGAAAGTCAATATTTGGAACTGCAGAAATCGGGCCAAAAAGGATCAGCCAACACATCCCTGATTCGAATCCTGGTCCGGACACTTTTCACGTAGTTGGAAAATTTACATTTGTTATAATTAATCTACCGATTGAAAAATCGTGTTTAAAATTAATGTAATATGATTTCGTATGTGCGTTTTCTGCAGTTCCAAATATCGACCTTTGACTTATTCTGTTGAGCTGATCCATAGTATCAGACCAGATTCTGTGATCGTTGACGTAATTTGCGTGATAAAGTCTTCCAGAATTCGTCGGGATGGCTCAGTTGGAAGAGCATTGGCGGCTTCAGCCAATACATCCCTGGTTCGAATCCTGGCCCGGAAACTTTTCACTCAGTAGGAAAATTTACACCTGTTATAATTAATTTACCTATTGTATAACCGTGTTTAAAATTAATCTAGTGTATTGTTCATTTGGGGATACTGTCTGCGAAAAAACAATTGACGTTGAACTCTTTCCCATGATGAATATTGCCTTCGTAAAACTTGTTCACACGCGTACGCAAACACTCCTCTTTCATTGTCGGGAAACATAGATAACTAAATAAGCTTTCGGCTAACTAGGCGTGCCTTAACTAAGCCCTGACTATCATACGGGCATCCAGGGTCTGTTCCTGAAATTTTGGAGGGACACAAAATTTTTCATAATTTCATCTAAACTTCCATTGAAAAAATCCTCATTATGAAAAAAAGATATTTGAAATATTTATCCGATGAAATGAAAAAAAAATCTATCTCAATGTATGACTAAACGCACATTTCAATAAATAATAATAATAAAATATTTTTATACCTGGAACCGGTTTTTAATTATCTGGAAAACTTAATTTTTTATATGACATTTTTCGAATAAATGTAATATATAAATATTATATATTTTATTGTTAAATCAACCAGTCTAGGGGGGCACGAAATATTGAAAGTGCCATGGGCACAGAAAGTTGCTAGTCGGGCTCTGGCCTTAAACGATAACTCATCACTTCTTGTGCAGGTTTTACTTTATTCGTTTTCCTTTGCTATTTTTCATAACTGTAAAATTCAGTGTTGAATTCAGACACTTTTCTCCGGGTGGATCTTCGTTGGCTTCGAGGGTGAGGGCATTATAGAGTTCCGAGGGCGAAATTTGACTTTTTGACCATTGAAAATACAAATTTTCTGGGGGGGGGGGGGCATTTCATTGCTCCAGGGGGGTGAAGGTACCCCCCGGATTCAACACTGGCAAATTTTGTGCGGATTTCTAGGAAAGAGCCATTAGCGAAATTTAACTGCTATCATGGAAGAAATGTCATTAAAAATTGAAAAAAATCTCGGAAAATAATTCAAATTTCAAAATTGGGAGATTTACGTAATTGTTGGATCAGCCGTTATGAATAATTGATGCTGTTTTCAACCCTTAATACATTCCATTCTCGGCGAAATAGATGTGATGTACGAACGTAGCCAGAGTTTAATGTAATAGAGAGAGACCGTTCCCTGTAAAATAAATGCTGTTTTATAAAATTCACATGCGATTCAATTATATTTTGCAGCTAGAAGCATGCCTGAGTATTAGTTGATTTATATAACATTAAATGATATTAAAATTTAAAAAAAAAATAGTATGCATATTCAGTGTGCATTTTTGTATGCTTACGTAATTCAACAATTCTAGAATAAAAATGTTTCGAATTGCGTTAAAATCTATCTCGAGCTAGAGATGTCAGTTTCCTTGCGTGAATCGAGAGGTACTTACTGCCAGATATATTCAGGATAATCAGAGCGTCAAATATTTTCGGAAAACGACTTAGATTCGGAGTTTACTATTATACTGATACGCGATTTGAAATCCTTCCTCGAATATTTCATTTTTGTATGATTAGATATGCGATTCCATTGAAATGTTAGGATTTCAAATTTAAAGGACCAGAAAAATTGTCAATTTATTCATCTGTATCGTAACCGTTTTAAAATATTTCCCATACATTCATATTCTAAAGATCAGTTAAAATAATAATAATAAAAAAATAGTGTATCTATTGAAAAATTGAAGAAAAGAGATCACAAATATATCGCTGAATCTATGAAATGCATACACTCAACTGCATTTATTTTTAGAATGGATTCCTTATAAATACAATGTGTATTTCATTTATGAAAGGAGTGTAGATAGAATGTTTTTCTCATTTATTTGATCCTAAAGTTTCCTACCTGACGTTTTCAAACGAACAATAGTAATAAAAGTTCTTGCTTCGAATCTGATTTTTTTTTCTATTTAATTTATAAAAGCGCCTCGTCAACCCATTTCATATAAATTAAGTGATATGTAATTTTTAATAAAGCTCGAAAATATACTACAAATTGTTTTTTTTTTTTTTTTTTTTTTTTTTTTTTTTTTTTGTGTGTGTGTGTGCATGGCTACGTGTATATAGGGGAAAAGATTAAATCTAGGCCGTCTTCATACACTTTTATTTAAAAAAGAAAACCCTGAAGGCTAAATTCTATGTGTAGCTTTATCACATATACTAGGTGCGCAACTAAGTTTCTGGGTTTCACACATGGATTGCTCTAACGACATACATAGACGACACACATGTCTGACGTTATATTTTTGTAATAAAATGGACATTTGTTAACAATAAAAAGTAGTAATACCAATACATATCACAACATAAAAATATTTTTTCTAAAGGACGAAGATGTTGAGTTTTACGCCAAATAAACAGCGTTTGCGGGAAGTTTTGTTTTTGTTGTTTAAATCTGAAAACAAGTAAGAAAAATCATGCGTTAAGCATATATTATGAAGCACTTTCCAACACTTCTTGAAATCTTTAACAATGTAAGTCTTTAACAAAACTTCGTTTATCCAGGGAAATAACGTATTATTATCCATACCCAAATATGTATTCCAATACTTTTGAAAAACCCTGTATTGGATTTGTCGGTTAGTATATAGACTACATAATGGCGAAATTCAGTTTAGCAAGGAAACGCCTAACTGGTTGATATTTTCTTTTCAGCAATTTATACTAATAGATGGAAACATACTTGAATACTTTTATTTAGCCCTGTAAAATACATAGTACATTTAATACACGAAAGTATTTTGCTAAATTTTAGTTTAAAAAGAAATTCCCTTTAAAGTACTTAAATCGAATTTCCAGAAATTATCATCCAAAGACGACCCTGTATATCATTTTATCTATATTCTACAAACATTTCTTGGTAAACTAAATGCAGTTCAACGTAAAAAGGCATAAAATATTTAAAAACCACCTTTATGTAAATTACGCTCATATTCAGTAACCTTTCCGAGATCTTTTCTGTAACCCTGTGTATCTAAATTGTGCAACAATTAGCATTTATATAAACCATATAATATGCATACATCTAATGAAACTTAAAAGCGCATATCGTAATTAAAAATGCATTTCATCCATCTATCATCCACCTTCCATAATATACAGAACTTCGGATTGAATATAGTATTTAAAATCTTTTGTGTGTGTCTGTAAATGCTATGCACTACGTATTATGCATGAAATAACTCATATTAATCCTCAGCAACGCATATCAATTTGATTATATATGAAAACGTTTACCATAATTAAAATATGTTGCAAACAATTTCACCCTTTATTATGTATTGGAATTCTTTTATGTGGCCCTGTAAATGAATAATGACTATTTTTTCCGCTGCATACTTTACAAAATGCATATTTTAGTGCACTTTTTAGATGCATATAAATTTGAAGATGTTTGACAGACAGGGTTGCAAAAAAGCCGGCTAAAATTAAAAAAAGCCAGGCCGACTGGCTTTTATTGATTTTAGCCGGCTTTTTTTGGCCAAAATTGGCCTTTTTTGGCCATAATTGGCTTTTATACGGTAAAGTCTTTTTATTATAAGCAACACATTTTTATGTGTCTTTTAACTAATTTTAATGATGTTTAATTTACTTTGAGTTTAATAAATTTATTTCTTAATATGAAAAATTGAGATTTTAATTATGATTCATTGAGAAATTGGGTTATAGCCCAAATTTTCAATAATGAAGACATTAATACTAGAACTACACATTGATGGAGTTGCTAGTGGTTTATAGTCAGAATTGCAAATATGTCAGCTAAATTATAAAATGGCCATTCCAAGTGCTTTTCTGATTTACATTGACCTTTAATCCTACCTTTGTTTTTCCATTTTTACTGCTTTATAAAATTAAAGGTTACTTAGTTACATGTTTTATTACTTAACTAATTTTAAGAGTTATTAAAATGTCATGTTTTATTCCCTATAAACATTTATAATCATACATATAAAAAAACACCATTTCTCACTATTGAAAATAGTATTTCGAATTATGCAGATTTCATAATATATTATATTTCACAATTTATTTCAGTATTCTCAATTAGCATATGCATGAACATATTCATTCATGCAAGTAGGCATATATGCACTTTTAAATAACAAAGAGCTATTCAAAATTTTAATTCAGCAAATTTTATTAGAACATTTTTTGTTGTTTAATTTTATGTAATTTTGTATTAAACTTTCCTCAAATATTGAATCCTTCCTAATTACTCTTTCAACATTGTTCATTTTATGACTTAATCTTTACATATTGACCTGTAACAATGTTTCCATGAATGCTTTGATGTGTTTCATTTTGTTAGTGTTCATTTTAGGCCAATTTTGAAGGGTGCAGCACTCTGCCCTTTTTAAAAGTAGTAAAATGCACCTCTGATTTTACCCAGAAATTTTTGATAAATATTTTTTTTTTTTCATAGTATTTCTAAATTTGTGTGAAATTTCCAAAAATGATAGAATTTTTTCATTTCTTTAAGAGGAAGAACATGAAACTATTCAATCATGTTTTAATTTAATTATATTTCTAATTTTTATATCATAAAATCATTCGAAATTAATGCTACTTGATTTATCATATTTAAAAATTATGTATTTTGCTGCTTTCTTTTTTCCCTTTCTAAAGGCAATAACAATTTTTTTTCTTGAAAATGTGCCCTTTTATGATACAGTAGTGCCCTTTTTAATGAATAGCACCTTGCCCTTTTTATAGCTATAGGGAACACTAATTTTGTCATAATTCCATTAAATATAATTCTTAAGAATGTGTAATATAAGTAGAACTATGAAATGTAGAAGTTTAAAACACATTTTTTGAGTATATTTTCTTTTTTCCAAGATTTATATTTTTCAGACATAATGGCTTCACAGTTGACTCCTAGCAGTTATAAAGACTTATTTATTTGAAAAATTAAATAGAAATTTATAACTTTTTTAGTAGTAAATTATTAAAAATGTATTTAAAATAAATCAATCAAAATTTAATATGGATTCAATACAAATTAACACTTAAAAAATAAAAGCCGGCTTTTTTCAATTTTAGCCGGCTTTTTTAAAGTGGATAAAACCAAAAAAAGCCAGCCGGCTTTTTTTGGCCCGGCTAAAAGCCGGCAACCCTGTTGACAGAGTGTAACATTGTTAAAATTTATTTGAAACTATTTTTTCCCATAGGCCGTAATGTAATGGAAAACTTTTGACAGTCCCTGTAAATAAACTAATCATGGCAGAAACTTCATTTTCAACAGAGTTCGTGCTCGGGTAAACATCATTAACGTCCAAAATTTTCATAACAATCCGAGTACATTTACAGAGTTAGAGAAAGGCCAGACGGACAGACAAACCGAATGCATAAGCACTTTTCAACTTTGTTGGAAAGTGCTAAAAATTGTAGCTGAAAGAAGTCATTTGTTAAGGAGACCTGTGGCGAACATACATCATGGAAAACTACTTGTTTGTCATCGAAAACTATTTGTTTAAATGTTATAGAAGCGGCAATTTCTCCGGAAAACCAAAACAATTGAGAATGCGGATCTGCAAGCGTTATTGCAGGTAGAAGATCAAAAAAAAGAAAAAAAAAACACAACTTGAGAAAGCATTAAATACAACTCGTCTAAATATTTACAAATCCTTACATGTCATGGGAAAAATTTAAAAGGAAGGAAAATGGGTGCCGCACGAGTTGACTGAAAGATAGGTGAAAAATGGAAGAGCCACTATCGAAATTTTTCTTTACCGACGAAAGTTTCCTGCATCGAATTATTATTGGCGATGAGAAGTAGATATATTTCGTGAATCTCAAATGCAAAAAATCGTGTCTTTCATTTAGGGAAGCTTCAACATCGAACGGTATGGTCAAATCGTTACAGAAAGAAGACAGTGCTTTGCGTTTGGTGGGACTAGAAAGGAATCATGTAGTATGAGCTGCTGAAACTGGGTGAAACTGACAATAGGCATCACTACCGACAAAAAATGATTAATTTGAACAATGCGTTGCTCGAAAAATGGTCAGAATGGGACGCGAAACACAAACGAGTGATATTTTGCAGAACGACGTTTCATGCTATCGGTTTCCATCGTTCAGGACACCACCAAAACGCTGAAATAGGATCTGCTAATTCACCCGCTATATTTGTCAGACATGGCCCCTTCGGATTATTACTTGTTCTGGTCAATGGCGCATGGCTTAGCTGGGATACACTTCACTAATTTTGAAGACGGGCAAAATATAACACGTGTTAAAACATTTCGGCTCAAAAACGCGTCGTTTTATCGTCGTGACATTCAGGTATTATCAGAGAGATGGCAAAAATGTGTAGCTAGCGAGGAACTATACTTTTAATAAACTATTATTTGTATTTCTCTCGGAATTTTTTATTTTTCATTGATAAAAAAAAAACTCAGAAAGTTAGTTGCGCACCTAGTACTATACACAAAAAAATTAAAGCTCTAACTGAAATACAAAAATCAGCTCCAGAATTTTTAAAACAAGAAAGTGACGAAAATATGAACATAAAGAAAGACAAAAATTTAGAGTGTCTTTAGAGAGAAGTAGGGAGAGATTTCTACGTTAAAATAATCAAGACTAACAATGATGTATTTTTATTGTAACTAATTTTGAAGGTTTGTTATAAATAAAACAGTTCATTTTTAAATATTTTCATTCGTCCAAATTCGACGAGTTCCTTCTCGTTATAATATACCGACTCTACATTCTGAAAAAGTAGAATTTCTGCTTCTGCTCATTTATTCATTTACATTAAGAATACATTAACTCTGAAAGACATTGAGAAACAACATTTCTGCTGTATCTGCCCTCCAATTGATGTAATCTAATGTAATGTGCGTCGTCTTAGTATTTGCATATTAGTATGACATGTGACATTAAATCTATTTTAGCTTTTGCTTTTCACATATTTTTATAATATTAAAATACGCAACGTCCTTAAGTATATTTTTTTCATTATATTTTCAATTATTCATAAGAAAATTAAATAGTTACAGTAATGTTAATGAATAATGTATAAAATAAGAATATATGCAAAAAATGGTATAAGTGCAAGTAAATATTGAACATTCATTCCTTTTTCTAAGATTTTTCTATTCTGTATAAATGTGTACTTAAAGGATACTTTGTGAGCAAATAGGTATAAAACATTTATTCGTTGCTTTCTACATCTGTTTTTATACAAAGTGCTGATACCTATCTTTTATTTTTCGAAATCGAGCATTTTTTTTTCTATTTCCATATACTTTTAGGCAGTTATCGCAGTATATTACCAATATTGATATAATAAGATATTAAACTTCTGATATCGTAGAGATTTACTAATTAGGTAAAAAAAAAAATAATGAAAAAAAGATACCTAGTTTGCGTAAGATAATTTTCCATCTGAAAAATGCACAGCTCCATACTAAATTGGCTGCAATATGGAAGTTGAAAGAACTGAAGTACGACCTGTTGTACCATCCATTTTATTCGCCAGATTTACTTTCTCCTGACTTCTATCTATTCACTGGACTAAACATTTTTACAATTGAAAATGTTTTATACAGAAGTATTAGTAATACTAGCTGTCGATGACTATTTCAGAGGTCCTGAAGAATCCCACTTTTGTAATGGCATAATGATTTTGGAGCACAGTTGGATGAAGTTCATTGAACTTCAATGAGATTATGCAAAACTTTTTTCAAATTCTCATTTCCCTTTTTATTTCGAAAACTTTTCAAATCACACTCATATATATATATATATATATATATATATATATATATTTAGGGGGGGGGGGCGATCGCGCTTCTATGTGGATTCGCATCTGTAACTGACATGATACCAATAAACCGTGCAAATTGTCTTAGCCAACATCGGTACACACTGAAAATACCTTCATATAAACCTCTCACGATTTTCCCATTAATTTTGTAAGCGAAAAAAGAAAAGGTTGAAATTTAAATAAAAATTAAAAATGAATTTAAATTTAAAAGAAAATCTCCATACTAGTTGTATATACGACGAATTATGTTTATTAAAACATAGAACATAATCGTATTACAATCAGTTACAATCATATGCAGTTACTGCAACTATATCATAAAAAAAATACTGAACTAAATAAAAAATAAATATAATAGAAAGGTTGAAAAATATCAACCAAAGAATTGTTTCAGTTGTTTTCGGACATTCATCATTTCCTGCTGCTGAGTTTCCATCAAAATTTTCTTTTGCAACAGTGCCATTTCTTTGCGCAAATCATTATGAACAGCAGAATATTGCTCGACATGGCTTTCCTCCAATTCATTCATTCCCTATAATGAAACAAGAAAAATATTAATCTATGAATTTTATTACTGAAATGTGCAATAATTTATTGCAACTTCGAGATGCAACATCTTAAAACAGGGCTCTCGCTGCTGCTTGCCATTGCGACAAAATGCTCCATTTGACGAGTAAACGAATAATCAAATTCGCCAAATTGCGAGTGCTCAATTTCTGCTTTTTTAATGTGTGTACCAATACAGTCCATATTTTTACCTGCCTTACTGAACAATTGATGTTGCTTTCCATGCTAATTCGCAGCGTGACTTTTACATTACTCTATTTACAGGGATACCGAGTCAACTTCAATTTAGCAACAGCCATAAAATATAAAAAGGATTATTCGATTGGTATTTCTCTATTGCAGTTTATCACTATCTATGCACCGGCTTCGCGCGCTAAAAACACAAACAAAATTACTTGCATCAAGCACCAAATAGCGAAAAGTTTTGCTAAAATGTGAAGTTGAAACTAGCTACTTACCATACTATTTATTAGTTGTATATAAAATATCATTGGCCGGTAAATCGGCGGAATCAAAATCACATAGTATTTTCAGTGTATATTTTCACAACTGTAAATCAAAGATCGCTTTCAAATTTTTATTTAGGGGCCATCAATAAATGATGTCACCCCCTCCCCCCCCCTTTGTCACATGTCACGCTATATCATATATACATATACTTTTTCAAAACAAAGCACTGCGTTATAAATCATATTTCAATTTTATTTTTAAATTTTAACTATGTGTTTTATGACATTTTGTGAGCATAACAATAAAAAATATTTGCGTATTTATTTTGTATGAAATAAAGTAAGGTTTACACAAAAACTAAAATACAATAATAAAATTTAATATGAAAGAGCAATTATAAGTAACAGTACTTTGGATTTTGAAATGGAATTTAATATTACTTGACTTTAAATTTTATTTTTGCTTCAGCAGCAAAATATATTTTAGTTTCAAAGTTACTTCAAAATTCAATCTACTGATTTTTAATCCTTTTTTTTTTTTTTTTTTTTTTTTTTTTTTTTTTTTTTTTAAACCAAAATGTGTAATCTGACATTTCTTCTTATTCCTCCCACTCCTTTGTCACAAACTGTCACAATTTCACGAACCCCCCCCTCCCCTCCCACCCACTCTTCATGCTTGACATCATTTAAATGGACGATCCCTTAGACTGTTAAAAGCATGTTTGAAAACATTTACATATTTAGCATTATTTTAGATCGTATATACTTTTAATAGTATCTGTAGCAGTTTGTTGAATTTCTATTTTATAAGCTTTTACAAAAATTAGTTTTTTCTTAAAATAATATAATGAAAAAAAGGGGGATACAAATAAGGTATTGAAGATACATTTTTCATTGTTTCACGCCATTGTTTTTCTAACTTTCTTTCCTTTGGCTAATGTTTTTTATTTCTCATTCACCAAATCGCTAATGTTGTTCAAAAGTCATCGAGAACCCTGTCCGAAAATGCTTTAACTCTATCACAGTGTTGCAGATCTGCAATATACCCAAAAAGACAATGTTATTTCGATAGTAAATTTCAAAAGAAGGTTTTGTTGATTGTTATTTTATTTACACTGCTATTCACATAATTATTTCATTAAATCTGCAGCAGATAGCGATAATAATTTCTTCTTCGCGCTAAAATTTCATTTATCGCTTGATCAACTTACCCGTGATTCTTGCTGAATCAAGTTTTGAAATAGTGAAGTTAAAAAAATCAAGAATCATCGTCTATAGAATAAGCACAAAATCTGTTGTTCCCAAAATGAAGCAAAAAATGAGGGATTTTATCCAAATGTAGTAGTACGTCCTATATTGTGCATTATATATTGACACTAATCAATGACTATATGGATACAGCCCCTCTTTTTTTGCTTAATTTTGGGAATAACGGATTTTCAATTTATTCTACTGGCGATTATTTTTAGAATTTTCAAGCTATGATTTTGCGACTCTTACAAAAGTTGCTCTATACGTTTAGCTAACATAATATGCAAATGCAATTTTGATATCGTTGACGCATGCGCAGTGAAAAATCATTTAGTAAACCTACTCATTTTGCATACAATTTTTATTAATTTTTAATTCTGATTACAGGATATTATGTGCAATGTTATTTGTCATATTTTCAGAAAAGAATATTATTTTATATTAAGAACTCTGCAAATTATAAGCAAAAATCTTGGAAAAATTTGGGATTGTTTTTATAAAAACCTTAATTTTTCTACGATTATACATGCTATCGACATAAAAATGAACACAGTTTATTACAATAAGCTACCTATAGTTTGAGCGCTTTTGCTACATTAGTTTTGACAGGGTTATCCAAAAGATATTCATTATTTTTTAATTTGTTGACGGTCCCCTATAAAGTTTCGGGAAAAACCTTCACTGAAATACATGACCTGTACTATTACGTTTATACACTCAGATTTTCAGGATAATTCCTCATGTATTTTTCTAGATATTTAACAAAATATCTAAAATCGCAAGTGGACGGTCATCATTGGTCATGTAGTGTAAGCGGAATGAATAAACTGTTTCACGAATATTTGGAAAAAGTAAAAGTCTTTCCATCTTTAGTCACTAGAAGTAAAATTTAAAAAGTTGCAAAAGTTATTGGTTTTGCAGTTGCTACTTTTAAGATAGTATTTGGTATTTTAACTTTGTTGATTTATTTTCTGAACCTGGTTTTTAACCTATGAAGTCAAAACCCTATGAAGGAACCTATGAAGTAACCTATGACTATCACTTTTTGTCAACTTACTGATGTAAAAAATACTTTTAAAAATTCTAATCTTTTAAAACTGGGAATGAACATTTTTGAAATTTTCGGTAAAGCTCCGATAAAATTTCTGGCTAATAAGAAAAAAATAAATAAATAAATAAAATAAATAAATAAAAAGGAGCTCCTACTTCTAAAACAATCATGAACTGTTGGTGAAATTAAGTCATTAGAGTGCTTAATCTGTTGAACAATAGTGTCTTATCCTATATAGATGAATGTACGCTAAGAGTTCGAATTTGGGCCAAAGGTTTATGCTATGTAAATAAAGTATTTCATAAAAAAATATTTACTGTAATATTTTAGAAAATACAGCATTTTACGAGGATCATATGATACAATTTAGAAATGTCTTCATTACAAAATTTGGTTTAATCATATTTTCTTTCATTTACTTATTTTACGAACATAATCATATATTTTGCTTTATTGAATTAATACATGATTATAATTTTTATTATTACCGAGTTAAATTCATAATTAAACATTATTTGGCAAAGCATTGCAATATTCATTAACTAATTAACTTTACATTTTCTTTTTGAGATTTTTGAGGGAAGGTTTTATATTTTAATAGTACTTTGGCCTAAAATTCATGCAACTTTTTCTTCCGGTTACAAAGAAAAGATATTATTTTTGGACTTTTTGCACATTTACTGACATTTTAATTATGCTGGGTGTCGCATGAAGCCTCCCCAATTTCAAATGTTAATTGTACAGAAACTATAAGTCCTAGAGATTTAAGATTTGCCGTATAGCAGTACAATTTTATTTAGTTGCAAAATTTTTCTTTTTTACCCGTTGGTGATGCTTGCGATCTCAGGCACAAAACTGCTGAAGTCATACTTGAAGTATATCGCAATCCATGGTGATCCATGAATATCGACTGGACATCCTAAGAGCTACAAAAGGAGCCCATGTCAAATTGCATACACAGACTAAAATGCAACTTTTATCAAAAGAATTCAATGTTGAATTCACCACTTTTTTCCAGGAGGGTTTTCTGTGGCTCTGAAGGGGACATTGTAAAGGCACAGGCACTTTGCAATGTGCCCTGGCACTTTGTGCCAGGGAGGAGGAAAGGACTGCACATTTTGATTATTGAAAACAAAATCTTAAATCTTCCGGGAGACATCTCACTAGTTCCGGGGACGAATGTCCCTCCCAGCCCAGACCACACATTGAATTTAACATTGGTTGGTTGATTTTTGTCGTCCGATTATCTACGCTAATGGGATATAGGACCAGGGGGAGTGCCCTCCGTGGGGGTCTTTCTAAGGGAACCTAACCCGTATTTACGCAAGGTTCGAAGAAAACCACGGAAAACTCCGAACGGTTAGGCCGACAGCCGCGATTGGGTTCGAACCCAGCACCTGCCGTCTACCAGTTGAGAGGTCCGAACCTCTCGGCCACTGGTGGGGCAAATTTAACATTGAATAAACATATGCAACGTTTGATCCTGGCATATCAGCAAAGCAGACAAAAATTAACTATTTCGGAAAAAAATTGCAATGAAATAAATTTGTGTTGCTATTCACGATACCGCAAACCGCAAATGTCTAGGTTTCATTATTTTCGAAAAATTAACATTTGAATTCAGGCAAGTTCTTGTGGACAAGGTGTGCAATTTTTTTAGTGTGTGTGAAATCATAGGAAAAAAAAGATAGATGGAGGTGCTTATTATCGTAAAATTGGTTTGTAATATGATGTGCGTTTTCGGTCAGATTTAAATGCTTTCATTTGATCCAAACAAAATAAAGACGTGGTACAGGGTCGTGCCTTTTTTTTCTCTAAATGAAAATTATCTGCATCTATTTAAGCATTCTAAAGTAGCATTTCATTGTATTATGCATTAAAAACTATATTAGTGAAAGTTTTCTTTTTTGCGAAATCATGTGGTTGTACTTGAGCTTAAAGTAGAGGATTTTAGGGTTATATTTTTGGCGTCATCTCCAGTCATTATACTACATCTATTTTCTTTCTTATTACTCTATAATGCGAAAAAAATCAATTATGTCACGTGCGACTGTAGATCCCAAGAAATACACTAATAGAAGCCAGAATCTCAAACATACGTGATCAACACATTAAGGAAATGCGTTAAATTATCTGGAGCATATACTAATATTTAGTTTAAAAAATTGATATTTGACGAAATAAAAGTCATTTGAAAAAATGTTTTTTGCTCTTTAATGTTTGAGATCTTTAAAAAAATATTTAATCAATGAACATTTAGTACTATATAGTACTATTTAGTAGTATAAACTTCGGAAGAAACAATTGGCTTTCTAATAAAAAATTAATGAAACCGGTTCATGAGTGCCTGGGAAAAAAATGTAATTTAACAAATTACAACAACCATTTGGAAAATTATTTTCTCAAAGATTAAAATTTAAGACAAATAAATTTTAAAGAAAAAAAATGATAATCAATCAGTTCGACATTAGAATACTTCCTTTTTCATGATCGTCGCACATTTCATTGTGGAAAAACTGAATAATTTGACCTTTTTTTTTTCTCATAGACAATCTTTAATACGAGGTCTTTCTTTGGTTTCGTTTTTTTTTTTTCATTTATGATAATTTGCATCTAACTTGCCTGTAACTTTTTTTACTTTCTTCTTTATTAACAACGGTCTTTTGATTTCCTATTCAAATAAAAATTCTAAATGCAAAGAATTATATGTAAGCCTATTATAAGAATCATGCAGAAATATAATTCTTTCGCCATTAATCCGATTTTGTACGTGTTCTGGAATAAATTCGTGCTTTTCGAATCAATCTGAGACGCAAGTTACTATTTAACAGGGCCGTAGCTAGAAGTGAACGATAAGGGGGGGGGGGGGGGGGCTCAAGAGAATGAAGGGGGGACTCATAATTTTTTTTCTTTCTCTAACGCAGAAAAATAAATTACTGCATATTACATTGTAGGTACTATGCTTCTCATTAAACTGTTGTAATAACTTCATTTTATACTAAGAAAAGTATATGATGATGCAAATTTTGAGTGTACAGCTGGCGCAAAATTAAACATGTTAAATTCATATATACCAATAGGATGAGGAAATGTTAAACACTTATTTTAGATACAATTTAGTAACCCTGCAAAACTGAATGGGTCTCAAAACTAAATTAGATTTTTGAGCAGAATTTCATTTGAATTTTTAGAACGGAAATTCATTTAGTGACCTTGGAATATTTTCCAGGGGGGCTCAAAATATTTTAGGGGGGCGGGCTGAGCCGCCCATAGCGCCCCCTTAGCTACGGCCCTGCTATTTAAGCACTTTAAATTAGCATTTCATTGTATTATGAATAAAAAACTGTATTGCTAAACGTTTTCTTCTATTTTTGCGAAAGCACGCGTTTGTGTTTGGGTTTAGTAGCGGATTTTACTGTTACATTTTTGACGTCACCTCCAGCCACTATATTTCATCTGTATTCATTATTTTTACTCTATGGCTATTTTTCATTTACTTCCCACAGAAATGCGTATTCAATTTGCCACTGTTAGAGAAAAAGAATTAAACCACAAAAATATTAATACTTCAAAAATAAATTGAAATACAGTTTTCAAACAAATTACAATTAAAAGCACATAAATTGAGATACAGTTTTCAAACAAATTACGTTTCAAAGTATATTTTTTTCTATACGACGGTGTAAATATTGATACTTACATTTTTTTCTAAATGTAAAGAATTTCGTAAAAAAAGAAAAAAAAATGCGGACATCACTAGGCCTATTGTCGAATGAAAACAACAACCCTTTTCCAAATAACCTATGTATTTAAAAGACCAGGCCGTTTCTTTAGTTATCAGCCCTTAACTTTCTACCGGACCGATTTTGATAATTTTTTTTTTTGTTTTTTTAGAGGAAAGCTGTTTATATGTAGATGTGCCCATTCTAGATAATTTTAAATGCATTTGCATTCTTCTATTTTACTTTTAATAGCTTTTTTATTAAATTCTTGTTTAAACATTGGCGTTCGACTTGCTTCCATTGCTTCAGAAAGAAGGAATAATGAAAAATATTTAGACGCGTGGTTTTTTGAATGCATTTAATTTATGAGTTAAATTTCGGTAAAAAAATATTTATACACGTGTATTTTAAAGTGAATAAAATTTCACATTTACTGTGATGTCACAATAATATTGTTTATTGGATTTATTTTTACTTTTGCCTTTATATATTTTCATTAGAATGAAATAGATATGTTTTTATTTTAATGCACACTGGTTAAACATAAAAATATGTATAGAAAGTACGTTCCGGTAAAAGTCGCTACATGCTTAGTTTAAAATGTATTTTTATCATGACACATCTAAAGAGAGAAATTGATCTGATGGTGTCAAAATGACGTAATTTTCATAGATTTTTCATTTCTTGATCGTAATATATTCAGAATAGAATACATTCTTAAGATGACTCAATGAAAAGGAGTTGAAACATGTCAATTTTTAATAGATTTTAAAATGCTTTATTATTGAAGTAACGTCTAATAAGCAAAATAATTCTTCATAATATAAGATCTTACATTTTCGTTGTAGAATATATATTATTATTATTACGATATAGTTATTAATGGACGTAATCAAAATTTACTGCTTTTATATTTTACATTGATGTTCTATCTCGCTTAAAAAACTAATTTTAGATAAGATTTATTCATTTTTTAATGAAGATTTTACATAAATAATTTTAAGAAAATTAAATTTATTAAAAAATAGTTTTACAGTAAAGGACTCAATGTAAGAGTTATATTCTATAGGAATAGTTTTTGTAAGTTTATTGTAAATTTATTTAACAGTTCTTTATTATCAACAAAGTACTATTTCCTTTACCGTGTAAACAGCGCAGTTCTCTGTTGTCGTCCAAAAATAGTAGTCTATTTTTGAACGGCAGCCAAAACCCAATTATATTTTTTAGAAATGTATAAAGATGGTGACAACGCATAACGCTATCACTTTCACCATATTTATATTACTTCTAAATCTAAAAACAGCACAATTTCCATTGTTATATGACGAAACAGGAATAAAATTAACTTTAGGATGAAATTTATTTAAAAGTTGATTCTCAATTATAGATATTTTAAATTGCTTTGAAGCATGAATTATTTTTCAAATATCTTTCAACCAGCTTAAAGAATAGAGAAAAAGAAAAAAAAAAAAAAACCCTGATAAATCATAAGATTAGATTATCCATAGAATGCAATATTTTGTCCCTAAACTGAAATCTGTTAACCAAAAAGACAGACATTCCATTTATGTAAGAACATAAAATTAACATTATGCAAAACTGCTTGAAATATCTTTTGAATCAGATTATGATAGGAATTATATTTCATTACTTTTTAAGGATCTGTTGCGTATGTTACTTTATAACAAAGGAAGTATCTCGTTTGTAAATAGGGCTCTGCCATCCCGATTATGGAAGGGGAACGAGGAAACCATGCAAAGAAATTATCAGTCGAAAGCATTAAAAGGATTCTGTTTTACCTGGAAATTGTCTTAATATTATTGAAAAATATTTTCTCCATTTTTACATAAAAATTAATTAGCTTAATGTATCTGCCTACATCAAATTGGCTGTTTTGGTGAAATTTTTTTTATTGTTTTATATAAAAGAGCAATCTTTTACGATTCCAGATCTGTTTTAATTTTATTCCTACTATTATAAGAAGGAGTTATGGCAATTTTAATAAAAATAAAAATGGCCATTTTTGTGAAAATTTTCTATTTTTTTTTATTATTTTTTATGAAAGAACAATCTTACGATTCTAAATCTGTTTTAATTTATCAGTTTTAATTTATTATTCAGGATATTTAGGACTTTTACCTGTATTCGAACAATTAGGAGTATCAGTTGAACAAAATATGATCACAAACTGTTTTAAAATTGATGATGAGCGAATAAAAAATTCAAAAGTCACTCACTGTTCTCTGCAAAACTTACCAGGAAAACTAAAAGAGCTACTAAGAAGTTAAAAATAAGGTTAAAAATGGGTTAGAATATATATGTGGTGCGTTTTTTAAGTGTATAAATTAAATATATTAGATTTTTAGAAGAAAATACATGTATGCTATTTCTGGAAAATTATTTTTTTTCATTATTTCGATGAGCTTCATTACATAAAAAGTTCTAAAGATTTTCAGTGAAATTTGGTAAGTATGCTTTCAATATCACACACGATGCTCTGAATTAGGATCTAAGTTATATGTGATAATTTAATTATTATTTGACAGGCACTCAGATATGAAAAATGGTACTTTCTACATATTTTACATTACTTGAAAAAAAGTATTTTCTACATATTTTGAAAATTTTCGTTTTTTTTTCAATATATTGTAAAACTCCTAGTTCAGTGCACAGATAAGTGTAATAGAAGTGTGCAGCTTAAAGGAAATTGAAATATATTTGAATTGAGTGTACGCTGCCTGGCGCAAGCATGATATTTTGCTAGGAATAAAAAATTCAAATCGTCCCTCGCTATATACGGCAAAACTTACCAGAAAAACAAAAAGAGCTACTAAGAAGTTAAAAATGGTTAAATATGAAGTTAAGGAAGGGTTAGAATATAAATGTGGTGAATTTTAAGCGTAAAAATTAAATATTGTAGTTTCTTACCTAAAAAGAAATCTTTAAATGCGATTTCTGGAAAATAAATTTTTTCGTTATTTCCATGTGCGATAAACTTCATTACATAAAAAGTTTTAAAGATATTTCAGTGTAATTTTATAAGAATGCTTTCCATATCACTCACTATGCTCTGAACTAGGATCTAAGCTATAGGTGATAATTTAATTATTTTATAGGCACTCGAATATGAAAAAATGGTAATTTTTACTAAAAAAAATGTACTTTTTTTTACATATTTCGAAATTTTTCGGTTATTTTTGAGGATATTGTAAAACTCCTAGTTCAGTGCACGTGTAATAGAAGTTTGCAACATAAAGGAAATTGAAATATATTTATTTGAACTGAGTGTACGCTGTCTGCCGTAAAAGTGAAATTTTGCTAAAAACCAGTAAAAACCCCCAATTTCTTAAAATATCAAAAAGATATTGCTAAGGATTTTATGTTTTCTTATTTTGTAATACAGTAGAACTAAAATTTATTATATTTTTTCAAAACTGTCCTTTTTAAAAAAAAAGTGCTCCGCACGTAGGCAGATACCTTAAAACAATTGATGCATCTTAGAAGAAATGAAATTGAAACGAAGAATGAATTGATTAGCGCATTTTAAAACTTATTTTTTAACGTCGAATTTCGACGGGTTCATCTCGTAATAATATTAAAACAAGTTGGAAATTGCACGTGAACGTAGCAAATGACGTACGATTGTTCGTACGATAACGAAGTTTTAAAAATATTCAAATCTTGCTGATAAAGTAGAGCGTACTTCGGATACAGTATAGTAGTCGAAATCTTTTTTGTGTTCCTGTAAATATACAGAAAGTAATTTTTATTACACCTCAGAAACGTATATCTTATTCATAAAATGTGAAATAGTTGAATGTAATTAAAACACGCCCCAAACAATGTTTCCCCGTATAGCATTATGTAGTGGAATACTTTTGTGTGGCCCTGTAATTTAATAATAAAAATTCTTTGCATCACAGATTGTACAGAATGCATATTTTAGTACATAATTCATAGATTCATGCCAATTCTATTATGTTCGAATGAGTGTAACATCATAAAAATGCATTTGAAACTTTTTTCCCATTGACCGTAATGCAATGGAATACCTTTGATTGTCCCTGTAAATGATCTATGCATCCGACTTTCATAACATTTGAAATGACTCGATAAAATTACGTAATAATTATATGTTTTAAATTTCAAACGATTAAAATGCATTTGAAACTTTTTTCCCCATTGACCGCAATGTAACGGAATCCTTTTGATTGTCCCTGTAATTAATCTATCCATCCGATTTTCATAAAATTTGAAATGACTCGACAAAATTATGTTATAATTATGTATTTTAAATTTCAAACGATTCGGTTGGGTAGTTTTTGCGTTGTTATATGCGGACGGACAGACAGACAGACAGACAGACGGACGGACGGACTGAGCGACAACAATAGGTGCTACGTATTTACATAATTACGAACGCACCTAAAAAGCGAAACTAGAATTTTACCTTAAATTGAATATCACCTTTCTTGGCATTCAAAATTCGTGACAAAAATGACTGTCTAATGTTCGATTTACAAGGCTCCCAACAGATTTTAGCCCTCAAAAAGGGGGAAAGGAGACCATTTTCATTTAAAAAGGGGACTTTGGGGGACCATTTTTGTTTAAAAGGGGACTTTGGGGGACCATTTTTATTAAAACGCAAGGGCGGCGCCAGAGGGGGGGGGCGTGGGGGCATATGCCCCCCCGTCGGGCATACCTGGCCCCCCCATCGGGGTCAAAATTCAATTTCGTCGGGGAAAATATTTTGACTTTTGAATTTCAGCCCATTCAAGTTGGGTCGAAATATGGAGCATTTTTTTTTTTTTTTTTGAAAGTCGGATTGACTAAACTAATTCTTTTTTGTACATCGGTTTCTGACTGAAGTTTGATTCTTGCAATTTGAGTTTAGATAAACCCGAATTGTCGAAAAAAAAAATCTGAATTTTAAAAATAAAAATCTACATGGATGACAGCATAGGATGATGCATGAATGACTCTATGCATGTTTATTTTTCAACTAAAAGATAAAATTTACACTAAAAATCAATTTTATACTTTTTTTTTTAACTACATTAAATTTGTGGATCAGTTTTCGCTTATTTTGGATTTACGATCGGCTTGGTAATGAAGAATTTTTAGTTCAGTTAAAATACGAAAACGAAAATTATTTTGTCGGGGTTGTCTTGGATAACAAGTAGCATGCTTCATCGTGTGGGGCAAACTGCACCTGACATGACTCGCAGTCTGGACCGGATCGGGTTGAGCCTAAATTTTTGTCGTTGAGTGTCGGATTAAAGTCGGATTAACTTTGTTTCAGGTTCGGGTTCGATGTTGATACATATGGTTCTTGATTCGAGAAGAATTGATCTCTCAAAAGAATTTACAAAACTTATTTTAAGATGAAAAACTGTATTTGAATGTCAATGAATTTATGTATACCGATTTTTTTTACTTAAAATCTGAAATTGTTACTGAATTTATATTTGTAAACATATTCTTACATAACTGCATTACAGCCTGGATATATTTTTTCATCATCTACAATTAGGGTTTGGTTGGGTTGAAATATTTCGGGTTAAGGTCGAAATGTAGAGATGTCTAGCTTAAATCGGGTTTCGGGTAGAAACCCGATCCTGCATCTCCTCGGAAAATTAAACTCAACTCGACTGGTGGTTTTAGTCGGACCTGGCTAAAGTTATTTTTTCGGAAAGTTTAGAATTGACTTCTATTTTTCGAGTCGGGTAATTTTAATTGTTTTAGCGTATGGGCTCGATTCTATCAGATTCCTCAAAAGTATCCCCAAAATATATTTTAAAATGAAAAATTACATTATTTGAATGTCAATGAATCAATATACAGATATATCGATTTTTCTACATAAAAAATATAATTGATACTAGACTACTTTTCCATTATTGCTTTACAAGATGGAATTTTGTTTTTTCATACTGAGTTGGGATTGCGTTCGGAATGAATACTATTGATTTTAGAAGTTTTGTCAAGTTCGGGTTATCTATTTTTTAAAAACTGGTTCAGGTTGAATGGATATATAATTAATTAGCTCAGGTCAGGTATAACCCATTCCGCGGAGTATTCCGTGCTCGGTAAACAATCCGTGAATTGAACTATCCCCCCTCCATTAATTAGATTCCGTAAAAACAGAAAAATTGCATTTTAATTTTGCCATTTCTACTCCACCTCCCGCAAAAATACAGAAAAAACACCAAATACCTGAAATACTCACACCTAAACAGCATGTTCGTCAAATTACATGGGTATTCTGGCATCTGTGTTGCTTAGTACTATTCGTGTTAGAAAAGGAATTTAAATCCCTTTTATCTATAAATATGTAAAAATGAGAAATCTAAGATCAAAATTAAAAAAAAAAATCTTATGTCAGAAGGCAGAAATTAATTAAAATAATAGAAAAGATGAAAATCAAAGGAATGCTTCGGCAATGTTGAGCGGGAAATTTTGGTCCTCGCAGACCTCTAACCCGAAGCTAGATCTCATGCATAACCCGCAGTTCAGCGATATATTTATAATTGCAGATCGCTTTTCGCTGATATTAAAATAATTCACTTTTAGATTCCCAACTATTTTACAATTTTTCACTTCATTTACATTTCTCTTGGAAATTTTGTGTTAAAGTTTTTGTTTCAGATTTAAATTCTGATCTTATCAAAATTTGGAGCATCACACTTTGTGCATTTGATCAACATACACTCTAAAACAAAATGGAAATTGAAGTTATTTTCCCCCATTGTTTTTATTATTATTTCTATAGCTAAAAAAGTCTGCTTTAATTTGAACATTTTTTCGAAAATAAAGAAAATTAATCAATTTAATGCTAAAACTACCTCAAATCCTGCAATATCTACAGATGCATTTTTTTAATTAAAAGACTGTTTAATTAACTGTGCAACAACGCTGTGTACTAGGATTTTCTATTATAAGCTGATTTTTTACTTACCTCTATTTTCTCTCAAAATATGAAAAATTCATGAATCAAATTTCAATTTTTAAAAAAATTCTACAATCAAAAGACAGAAAATTCTTCAAGTAATAGAAAAATCCGTTCCAACCACACGTGCGTTCCAGCAAATTACTGCCTGTATGTTTTATTTTTTGCGAAATGTTTTTTGAGAGTTTATAAAATAATTACATTTTCTCAAAAATGACTAAATTAGAAAATGATGAAAAAAGTAAAACGCGGTACTTATAAACTCTTTATATATTTCAAAAATTCTAGTTCGATTAATTACTTTCACATTAATTTCAAGGAAATTAGTATTTAGTACAGCAACGTGTTCAGATTTAACGAAAAAGGATCTGAAAAATTTTTTTAATTTTATACAGATTTTGTTCTAGCCAAGTATGTTGTTTCTTTATACTCGTATTCTTATTTAGATTTCAATCTAACGATGTTTAAACTGCAAAGAACAGCTGCAGTTCACCAAAAGGAAATGCATGACTATCTGTTTTGAGTAGTTTTCAAATTCTGTTCTGCAAGTTTATATAAAACAAACTTTTCGACTGCTGGAATGATAAAGAGATCGATGAATATGTTGTTTAGCTTCAGCAAACGTATTCTTGCTGATTGGTTGTAAAAACAACCTTTATACATCTCGATGTTGTTGTGGGAATTACTAGAAAAACATCTGCTCTGATAGTCTTGAAGGATATTTCAGAGTTACATAAGGTGCAGTTCCCTATTATCGACATTTGTCCATTGACCACAGATATAAGGAGTTAATTTTTTTTCCTAATCTGGTATTTTTATTTAAAAATATCAAAATCGTCTATTTTTTTTTTTTTTTTTTTTTTTTTTTACAAAAATTATATAAAATAATACAGTAACCGTAAGAACAATGCTACAATGACCTTTTAAAGAACGAATCTGACTACAAAACAATGAAATTTATGACTTTGCAAATTTTGCATTTGAATTATTATTTCTACTAATTATAAATACTTTATGAGTTCATTCTTTTTACGAATGTGTGAACTATACTATTTTTCTGCAGTACATAAAAAGTTTCAAGTCTTTCATACGAGTAAGTTCAAATGATTTCTTATTTCTTTGTGTTTGTATGTAATTTGATATTTTTACCCGAGTGCTTTAATTTTAAAACTTCTTTATACGCAGAATTCGTAATTTTGTTAATAATAATTTAACTTTTTAAAGAAATTATGTAAATTTTTAATTTTTATTTTTGCATTCAGTAATACATACAGTAGAGCACCCATTATTACGCCTCATATTTTACGTACGACATGGATTAAACATTAATATTCCTGGGCCCAACATAAACAAAGTTTAAATGCAATTTCAGTTTTACAATTTTCGGTACTGCGAATTTT
This sequence comes from Maratus speculifer, assembly GCA_964019185.1. Classification (NCBI taxonomy): domain Eukaryota; kingdom Metazoa; phylum Arthropoda; class Arachnida; order Araneae; family Salticidae; genus Maratus; species Maratus speculifer. Next base: position 254,814,528 of record OZ025298.1, read on the forward strand.
ATAAACTTCTAAATATCGCACATTTTAAATTTTTACACAGTGACATAGAGAAAAAAATGCTCTTTTAAATGAAATTTGTTTGCAAACTTTACCACAATTTGTTTTCAAATTATTAATATTTTAAAAGTTTTTATTACATTTTTTGTCATCGTGTCAACAGAAGTATTCCATTTTTGGACATTAAATATGGACCAATCACAAAACGAATAAAATAAAATAAGTTCCGGAATTCAACCAATAAAAAGATTCAGATCTGCTTCAGATTTTCCAGTTCTCCACCGAGATCAAAAACTATTTCCCAAATAGTTAAAAAAAAAAAAAAAAAAAAAAAAAAAAAAAAAAAAAAGATTAATTCTTTTTGATCAGAACTCTTCGTGTAAAACAGTTTATAACAATATCGAAGTAAAAATTCATGTTTTGTAGAAATAGAGTCAAGTCGGGTCGAGATTGTAACTTTTTTTTTGGGGGGGGGGGGGGGGAGAGGGGGAAGGGGCTAATATATATAATACTTGCTAGACCATATAAGCAGGACAACTTTTTAAATTTTACGCAAACCGGAACATTAATTTATTTTGTACGAACTGGGCCCTTGAAATTTTTGCCCACGCAATTTTTAGGACCTGCTCCAGCACGCGGGGACCTCTGATATATGTTATGAACTTGGCCCCCCTGTCGGGGAGACAGTGCCCCCACGTCGGGCAAATTCTGGCGCCGCCCTTGTTAAAACGGAAAACAAATACGGATCATATGTGTGTAAAAATATAGCACAAATTTTCCTAAATAAGAAAGTAATTTTTTAAAATTATCCCAGAAAATATGTTAGATGGTTATCTTTATAAAATTTCTTTAAACAATGTACACAATTTTATAAACACATTTAAATATGCTACTGAAAAAGTATATAAAGCATTCAACATTTTGACATTCACCTTCATAATTCTCGTTACAAGTAAAAAACTAGTTACATGTGCCAATTCCAAAACTTTCTTCTATCTCATACGTACATTTTATAATATTAAAAAAATAGTTACTCATTTTAATGCTTTAATAATTTTAATTCAATACCATACCAACTTTGATTTTCATCTTAAATTTCTGCTTCAGGCAATTAATCGGATTAAAAACAAATTTCTGTCTTTGCACGAGCCGATAGACAATAGAATGCTAGGCAGATTTTTTTTTTTTTTCCCAAATTTAGGAAGAACCTACTTGCCTTACCAAAAAAAAAAATCATATACAAAAAATTTAGTTCAGTTCTAAAACTAACTTCATACACTTTTAGGTGGTGCAATATTATAAATGGCATAAAATTTGCTATTGCAGCGCCATCTTCCGGAGGATTTTTTTCAAATTTGGGGAGGACCAACGAGCTATAGCCATACAGTTACACAAAAAATTTGGTTCAATTCGATGCATAACTTCATATACTTTTGGTCAATACAATATTGGAAATGGCACAAACACGCGATTGCAGCGCCCCCATCCGGCAGATTTTTCTCAAATTCAGGGAGGACCATCTAGCTATAGCCATATACTTACACAAAAAATTTGGTTCAATTTGATGGATAGTTTCATATACTTTTTGATGGTAGAATGGTGACATACGAACACACAGACACACACACACGGACAGACAGACATTTTGTAAAAACATGTTTTTTGGAATCTCTGACCCCTAAAACGTGTAAATCCGTTGAAAACCGGAAGTCGAAAAAATTTCGATTATAATACTTTCTTCTATTGAAAATAGAAGAAAGTAATAATAGTGATCAGTTAATAAAAACAAGTGGGTAAGTGTGATCACAGATCACTCAGAGGGTTTTATTTAATATTCCTTTCAAAACACTCTAAACTTTAATTAATAAACCAGAATTGTTAATAATGAAATTTGTTAAAAATTAATAATGGTTTATAATGATTAAATCCTTATATAGATGGGAATGATATAAGAGAGTGAGAATGGAGGTAGAGATTGAGTGACGAATTAAGAATAACATTATTCATAACCTGGCTTTTCATTTAGGATTATTACATGCCATATAGCCCAGTCATTTTAGCAAAAATAGGGGAAAAAATTAGAACAAAGCTGGATTTTTACATAGGTGCTAGTTAGGTTATGTAGTTAAACATACTAAAAGTCCCCATCGATCCGATGTGAGCTTTTGCCACCAGGGGGCGCTAAAGAGCTTGAAAATCAGTTTTTTGTAAATATCTCACAAACAATGGCATTTAGAGAAAAAAGTTGAATTACAAAGTTGTAGATAATTTAATTTCCTATAAAAAGTGTTATTAAAATTTGTTTGTCACATTAACCCTTCCCTGTCAAAAATGTAAAAAAGTGAACATATTTGAAAGTAAAATCATAAAAATACAAAAAATCTGCTGCTACGGTTAACAAAAATTATGTAAACAGATTTATAATTCTCACCTTTGAATTAACAAAGTGGATATATAATATACATTTATGCTTATTTCCACACCACCCTTGAGGTAAATCCCTTAGTGCGTTTTTTTTTATTATTGTGGTTTCCCCCGTAGGCATATTCCATTTATAGTGACTGTCCTAATCCAATTTCAGTCGTTTAACTGCTTTTGTAATTCTTTGCACAGCTTCAATTTCTACACTCGATTCAGATTCGTCATTATCTTTATTTCTTTCGTTGTTGTGCTGCTTTCAGTATTTTTTGTTTGCCTTTCGATATCATCACTGAATTCAGAAACAGCGCTTCCCTCCTCCCTTGCTGTGGGCAGGATACTGTCAATATTTTCTCGTCTTCAAATTCAATTTTACTTGTATTATGAAATGAAACTCAGCAGAAATTTATGTAAATATCAGAACATTTCAATCCAATTTTTCGGCATCCACATGCTTTTCCACATCCTTTGGAGCAAGTGCAAAAAATAGATTCAATAATATTTTTTGGTGCGGGCGGTAAGGTAGCAGGAATTGGAATCAAATTAGGTGCATTTTACCAGCCCCAGTTCTCAAGAAGTAAGTTTATTGCTCAATCAGTATTGTACTTGATGATATATACGTAAACTGTGCCATCTAGCTGCATCTTTGGTAAGCGGCAACAATAAAAGGCTTTTTTTTTTACCAACAGCAATTTTTTTCTTGAAACATACATAACGGTTCTTGTTCAGAGAAATTTCTGCTTTACTACCGTATAAATCTAGAAAAATAGTTTTTCCTGCTTTCAAATTAAGATACTTGATCACTTTTAAAAATGCTGGCAGCTTGTATGTTATGATCTTTCTTTTTCAAAAATTTTGCTAACGATATTTTACCTTTCCCAAACATTGCTGATGTTGAGTTACAACCTGAAAAAGTGTGGAAGAACAATATATGATCTTTCAGAACAGCATCACTGTTAAGAATGTGCGATGAATACAGGGTGGTTACAATGCATCCTCTTCCAGGCTTAATAAAACATATCTCTATCTCTGGAGGTGCTGAAGCAGTCAACAATACGAGCAAGTCAACATCATCGCTAATAACAGCAGTAAGCGCACTAGACTTTGCTACTTCAATAGTGTTAACAGTTAGTGTGTCTGCATCATCTTCTGCTTGTTTCGCTTCAAAACCATTCTCCATAAATTCCTCCATAAGCATACATATGAGGACCTCAGAAGCCAAGGGGTATAAGTGACAAAATTGAAAAAAAAAATAAACTAAATACACAGACGACCTAAAAATATGCTTTTTTCATTTCAGGTAAAGAAATATAAGTGATTTTCTTATTATTTGCTGAGTTATAGAGGCAAACCACTTTTTTCGAAAAACAAACAATATTGATTAATTATACATTTAAAGAAAATTGTACTTTATTTTTTAACGGTTATTGAAATAAGAGTTTAAAAACCAGAATGCAACAAGCAGAAATTTCCTATTTCAATTCACTCAATTGTTATTGATGTTCCAATTTAACATTAATTATCTTTAAACTCAATTTACTCCAAATCGAAATTTTGTCACTTGTACCCCTTGGCTTCTGAGGTCGTCATATGAAACATGTCTTATGTTAATGATTAGATTAAAAAAAACGCGATACTTTAGAGCTTTTTTTTTTCCTTCTGTAAAAAATCTTCGTCTAATGTATCAGAATATAACAAGCATTTTCCCTTAAATTCAAACAACGGACTGTCATTTCTCAATTTTTCCTTCAATGGATGATTAATTTGTGCGGACGTTGATCTTTTTTTCTGCGATAGATTTATTGTATGATTTAATAGAATCCTTTCGTGAATAATTTTTCTTACTCGTTGAATGAACTGTAAATTCATTATTGTTTTAACCATTTCTTCAAATATTTTCCACTTATGGTCATCTCTTTCCGAACTTGCTGTCACAATGGACTTCAGTCGCTTTTTTTTTCTATTTTTACATAATCTTTCGAAATGCAGTCCTCATCTCATGCAAGATGAACTATTTTGACAATCTGCATTTTTCGCTCAGAATCAGCAATTAAGAAAAAGTCATTTTTAACTGTCATAACTATCATAATTTAAAACTTTCTACAACATGAGTTTAAAATAAAATTATTTCCTTCCTAAAATCTCACAAAGAATAAATATTTCGTTCAATAAATTAGGGTGATTTCATACTAGCGAAATGAGCACCAAATGGAAATAAAACATTGGGAAGTACTTGTACGTGGTACATTTCGACAAATGCAAAGAGAGATAGCGTATTGGGCAATGACTATTTGTCACCTGAGAATAATACAGTTCTATCTGTGTTTTTGAAAATATTGACTTGTCTGTATAGAAAGGCTCTATTTGTATCTATGAAGGCATTTTTGCATCAAAATGATGTTATATATAATTTACGTATAACCTTACAATTATATTACAACATTATTTTAATCGAGAGATACAAATAGAACATTTCTTTATCGATAAGTCGATTTTTTTCAAAAACACAGATAGAACCTTATTATTTTCAGGTGATGTATTGCACAAGCGAGCGAAAATGCCATACAGACAATGGGGGAGAAATGGAGGAGGGAATCGAACGTTCTTTAGTATTTGTTCTGCCTCTTCGCCGCGTTATGATTGTTCTTGCACATTTTTTTTTCAAAAATGTTTACTTTATCTTAATTTTTTGCAGGGAAGGGTTGGTGTGAGAAAAAAATGTTAAGGACTCTTTTTGTAGGAAATTAAATTATCTACATCTTTGTTCGTGAGACATTCACATAAAACCGATTTTCAAGTTCTTTAGCGCCCCCTGGAGGCGGAAGCTCACATCGGATCGATGGGGACTTTTATTATGTTAAACTACATACCTTAACTAGCACCTATGCAAAAATCCAGCTTTGTTCTAATCTTTTCCGCTATTTGCAAAAAAGGTGCTAAAATGACTGGACTAATATTGTAGATTACCTTTTTGAAAATTTATTTCAATAGCGTCCCCTGGTGACAGAAAGGGATGAAAAGATGCTAACCGTTGAGATATGTTGAGCAGATTTTTTTTTCTTAATTTTTTAGAAAATTTATGAAGTAAGGAACACAATTAAAATTAAACCATCTACTAATGGTGAAAAAATGAGTTAAGACGGTGGGAAATGGCTGCTTAGACCAAGAGTTTTAAAAGGATGTGTGAAAAAAATCAATTTTCTGATTCCCCACCCCAACATACACATGCACACGAAGAAATGCCCCTAATTGTCTGAGGTCAAAATAGACCCTAGCAAAATGTTGGGCTCGATGAGATACCTCCTTCGGTCAACCCTTAAATTAAGATTGAATCTTGCTGTAGTTTAATTAGGGGTTGAGTTTGAAAATTGCTGAAGTTTTATGAAAATCAGTGCACTAGTTCTTGAGATAGAGCTATTAATGAAATTGCGAATAATGCAGCATAACAGTGTCACTTGTTGAGCGATATACACTAAAAACTAAACAGCTCTAGTTTATAACAAGGTCTAAGTGAATCTAAAGTTTTGTGCATTATCTGTGCATTAGTTCTTGAGATAAAGCACTTTTTAACAGACATTTTCTAAAAACCACTAAAATTGTGTTCAGGACCTTCTAAAATGTATAAATCCATCAAAACTGGAAGTCAAAATTATTTCATGTATTCATTATTTCTTTTTGTAAAGATTTTTAAAAAAAGTAAACAAATGTGAAAAGGCATTTCATTCCAGCCATTTTCTTTAATATGATTCAGAGTTGTGGACTTTAAATTAATTTTTCTTAGTTTTAATCGTCTGTTACCACACAATTCAATGATTCTTCCCATTCAAAAAAGCTTCACTTTTTTTAGGTGGGGGAGAGGGGGGGGGGTGAAGCATACCAAGGCCCGTTATTGAAGACTGGTCAAACAGTAGTTTAATATAGAAACTTGTGTTCTGCAATTTTTTAAGAAATTCTTAAAATTTGCCTGTATTCTGTTGTGATTTTTTAACATTTAGATTCATGAAAGAATTTCAATTACAACGCTTTTTTATACCCATTATAATGCTTTTTTTATGACAACTTTAAAATTTTTTATCTTATTGGATTTTTAAGCTTTTAGTGATTTTCAGAGTTTTTTTTTTTATTTTTTATTTATTTTTTTCTTTGCGGCGATTTTTTTCAGACAGAAAAGGGGACTTGGGGGACTAAAATACAAAAAAGGGGACTGAAGGGGACCTTTTTCTAAAAAGGGGACTTTTTGGGGAAAAAGGGGACCATTTGGGAGCTCTGATATTAGGATAAATTATGGCAATTTCAGAAAATTGAGCACAAACTAAAACAAAAACCTATTATGTTAATGAAATTCTATAGTATTGCAGTGTAATGACGGCATTCACTCATTTGTTAACAATTTAACTATCTTACTTTTTAGCTCACAGGCTATCATAGCCTGAGAGCTTATGTGCCCGTCCGTTCTGTATGTATGTTCGTATGTACGTAACGCGATAACTCATGATAAAAATATCCGATCCACTTGAAATTTTGTATGTAGGTATATCCTGACAAGGCGCTTCCCTGATTAGTTTTTGGAGTTCATTCGATATGTATAAGAGGGGGAACGGGGGGCTCATGCCCCCCGTTAGTTGATATAGATGGGATTTTCATGCAGAATTAAGTTTTTAAAATTTAGATTAGGATCATTCTGATGAGGCGATTCCGTGACTGTTATTAGGTGTTCATTGAATAAGTATAAATAAGGGGAACAGGGGTTCTAATGTCCCTCCCCCCCTCAATTTATACAAATGGGTTTTTCAAGCAGAATTTTCAGATTTCGTTCAAATCTCTGAATAGTTTTGGAAGTTTAATGGTTAAGTATAAAAGAGGGGGATAACTCTTTTTAAATTATATAAATGCTAAATGGGTTTTTATTAAGAATTATCTAATTTGCTCTGAATTTTGGATATAGATTTTTTATATGATAAAGCATGTCTTTGATAGTATAGGAGGTTCAATGATTAAGTATAAAAAAAAAGAAAAGGGGACAGCTGTTTCCCCTTCTTAATTTTTTTTTTTCGAACGGAATTAACCCTTGAAAATATAAAGCTTTAATGTGCAATTAGTATTTGTAGCCTGTGAGCTCAATGCCTTCAGTTTAACTGGGCAGTATTCTTTTTTATTATTTTTATGTCTAGCATTTTAGTTTTGTTTAAAGGAACGTGTTTTCAACATAGCAGTTCAAATTCCTTGTAATGTTCAGTTTTATTTATTAATTTATGGAACACAGGAAAATAACATAATAAAAGTTTACTCAATTTTTGCAAAGACTGTAATCAGACTATTTTCAAACAAATATCTAAAAGATCTTGCTGATAGCTATGAATCTACAACTTCTGACTTGAACTATGCCAAAAATAAGAATTACTCTGCAGCGCCCTATTTATTTATAAAGTACTAACAAATAAACGGGTAAACTTATGCAAGCTTTAAGATTTGATGATCTTTTTATTTCTTTCGTATCGATCAAATGTTAAGTTTATCTAGAAATTTACCATATCCAGGTGTTTTCAGTTCTTGGTCTTTCTAAAATTTTATAAAATCGAAATACTTACTGACAGATTTAAACATAATAAAATAATATTGCATACTTTTACCGTACTAAAATTTAGATGACTAATAATTTAATTGAATGGGATGGTTAGCTAAATATTTCAATACCATACATTCATCCAATTACATATCGAAGATAAGTCTGATATTTCCTATTTTTCGGTAATCAATGGAAAATGATTCTTTGGGATTATATTTTATATACATATTTTATGAATAAAAAGCGATAAGTTCATTTTAGCGCAACTATTTCATACAATTTAACATACATTCAAAAAGCAAAAACTCAATAGTTTATAATTAGTTTGATATTTTTAAAACACTTTTTTTAGCAGAAGATTCTTATGATTACAAAACAGGTATAAATGTCCAAGCACATTTCTGTAACACAAAAGATTGTATGGTGTTTATAAAGATAAATAACATTTATTAATGAGTAAAAATTAGCTTAGAAAAGCTTAATTGTATCAGTTTGTCAGCTGAATCTTTTAGATTATTGCATTAAAAACAGCTTTTCAGATTTTTTTCGAAAACATCAGAATTGGTAGCATTTTAATTACTTATTAAAAAAGTAAAACAGTATACCTTGCAAAATTCTTCACTCAAATTTTTCAATACTTTCAGTCTTTGAGAATGAGCGATACGAACTTGCTGCTGGTGCTTTTGCTGTTGAACAAGCAGTTTCTGTCAGAAAATCAAAATCAAAGTAAAAATGTTTAAAAAAGCTACACATTTTTATAAGAATAGAATAATTATTTAAATACCACGGCTAATTTCATGACTGTAATTATCTTTATTTCTAAAGATGTTTTTTTTTCAATATGTGAATTTGGCATGCTTCCGATTATGCGAAATTCACTGCATTTATTTATGCTAAAAGGAAGCTCTCCATACGTGCGTACTCCTATAATAACATACAATGTTCTTCTCTTGATGATATGGATACATATATATTAATACAAAAAAAAATTTTGGCGGAAACTCGGTAAAGTGTTCGTAAAAAAATAATGACAATTTCGTTATTTGGCAATGAACTAAAATTTCATGTCAAATACTCTAAGGTAAAATTTTTTCATGTTGATCTTGTTTAAATAAGTTTAGTAAAAACAAACTTAAATTGACAAGACTAAAGTTTAGTCATATATAACGAAAGATAACTACGAAATTTTATGAATTAAAAGAAAATTTAAATTAATTAAAATTGTTTCAATCTCAAAATTAAGTCCAACTGATTCTAGAGTCAATTTAGTATAGAAACCAAAACTTCTCGTTATTGAAATGTATAAATGCAGCATTCTTCACCTGGCCTTTATTACTTACCCATAATTCGTAGTACAGGGTAAGTCATGCAACCATTTTATAAATGGAAAATTTTTTGACGGATTTACATGTTTCGAATGTTAGAGATTCCGAGGGGGAAAAAAAATGGCATCCGTCTGTCTGTAAACGCTCTGTCTCCCGAACAAACTGAAAAAGAATTGAATTTTGATGTGTATTTAGTATATAATAATGGGAAGAAGCCTACTAAATATCAGTAACGTCGATTATTCGGAATTATTTTTTCGAACTATCGAAATATTCATTTGGATAAAAGATACATAAAAATTTTCGAAATCGTTTATTTCAAAGAGTGGGTATAAAAGAAAAATTTTGCATAAAGAAGTAAATCCGATAATTAGTTCCCAAGATATTTGTAATCCTATTTTCCACACTTTCATTTTTCATGACCCTGTTTCAAATTTCAATTAAAATATGAATTTTAATTGGAAATGAGTCTAATCGAAACGTGGTAAACTATCAATAATTATGATTATTATTTTTGAAGTTATAAGGATGTTTCTTTTACGCAATTCGGTACTATTTGACTATCCCTTAGACTTAGACCAAAAAAATGTCGTCAAGTTTCTCGCCAAAAATTACTTGCCAACAGTGAAGCCAACTTGGCGCTATTTCCGGTATTTTGCCAAATTCCCATTGTAATCCAATAGGAATTTGGGATTCCTATTGGATAATACCTTGTTAAAAATATCTAAATTTATGTTTAAATTTTATTTTGGAATTACGAACATTTTCTAGAAATGTTACATACGAAATTCATATCCATGCGATGGCCCCCAACGACCAGTTCTTGAAAAATGTTATGCTTAAATACTTGAAAATAAATTTTGCAATATGAAAATAGGTTTTATATGGAATTTTTAAATTTAAATTCATTAAAATACATTTACGCGTATTCTAAAAATTCATTAATAAGTAATTTTCAGATGCATTAAAATAGTTTGCTTTTGGTGAGGAAAACTGCTGCTCGCCAAATCACTGAACACTTTCGTTTTTTCGTGCCTAATACTTGAAAGTATTTTATATTTTTACAAGCTTTTTACTGCAATTCCGCCACTAAATTTGATTGATCTTTTATTACATACATATGTAGTTTGATTAGTATTTTTTTCGAAATATTCTGAGTTCACCCTGTATGGAGATCTGCCTTATTAGAAGAAATCATGAATTAATGAATTTATTGAAACAGTGTTTAAATTTTTGCACAATTTCTTTTAAAACTAAGATTTCAACAAAAGAAAATATACTTTACACAACTAATTGTTACATTATTATATTAAAAGCCATATCGTATACATAATCATATATTATTAGTCCAGTCAAATTATGCATATTTTGGGATATAATTTTGAAAGTTTAAAACCTGGTAATATTGTCTTTGAAGGTCTTCTAATGAACACATTAAACATCCCGATGAATGGGGAGTGAGCGCGAGGAGGAGTTAAAAGAAGGTACCTTTTTTTGTTAATATCTCGATAAACACTACGGAAAAAATGCTAATGCAAAAAATAAAGACAATTAAATTCTCTGCAAAAAGGTTTTGTACATTTTATTTCTAGAATCCATAGTTAATGAGATAATTACATTGAAAAAATCCTTCCGGCAATGCCGGGAGGAAGAGGTAGCTTTCATATACTTATTTATTTTAAATTCAGTTATATATATCAAATATACGAAGCTCAAAATAGTGGAACACGATTATGTAAGATTGAATACTAGTTTTTGTCAATACTGAATATTAATAAAAATTAGTCATCTTTTATTCAACTTGGTTTTATTTTAAGCGATTTATAATGTCGCCAAATTCCACGATATCCATTTTAAAGCAGCATGATGGATAAAAAAAACCCAATGAGCTTGATCGAAATCTTAATTCATGTGAACATGCACATTCATATCGAAACCGATTAATATATACGAGTGCTGTCGCGGGCAAATTGACTTAAAAAAAAAAAAAAATGTCACACACATTAGAAATTCAAACTGCTATATCCCAGGCGTTTTTCAAGGTAAAGACAAAGCAAAAAATACTCCGGAATTCATTATTAAGATAAATAGTTTAGAAAGAACCTTTTTTCAATTTCTAATTTTTTTGTTTATACATCATTATACATTTAAAAGATTTTTGACAAATTTAAATGGCCGCCATTTTGAAACAAGATGGCGGATAAAATTGGCTAGTGAACTCTGTCAAGACATTGGTATGTACCATGAACACACGGAGCTATATCGAAATCAGTTTATAAATATGCGTATTAACGCGTGACAAATTTCAGACCGTTTCAAAATGTCAATCTCACTGGAAATTGAAAGTGCTAAAACTCAGCCATTTTTCAAGATATCGATGAAACAAAAAATGCTCTGGAATCTTTGTATCAAGGTCAAAACACAAAAGAAAAATATTTTTCAATTTCTTACTTTTTTGCACCTAATTTTAACATTTAAATAAAAAAAAATAATATTCCGCCATTTTGGAACAAGACGGCGGCTGGAACTGGCCAACGAACTCGGTCCAGGCATCAGTATGTTCTATCTACGCAGTAAGTTTTATCCAAATCGGTGTATAAATACGCGTGTTATCACGTGACGAAAACCAGATCATTTTAAAATGTGAGCAACACTAGAAATTAAAAGTACTATAACTCAGACATTTTTTAAGATTCAGACGAAACAAAAAGTGCTTTGGAATCTTCATATCAAGGTCAAATGCAGAAAAGAAAAATCTTTTTCAATTTTTCACTTTTTTGTACCAAATTTCAAACTTTTTACAAAAAAATTTAAATGGCCGCCATTTTTAAACAAGATGGCGGATGGAACTGGTTAATGAACTCGGTCCAGGCTTTATTAAGTACTATGTACACACGAAATTACATCCAAATCGATTTATAAACACGAGTGTTATCACGTGACAAAAATCAGATCGTTTCAAAATGTCAGCCACAAGAAAAATTCAAAGTGCTATAACTCAATCATTTTTTAAGATATAGACAAAGTAAAAAGTGTTCTAGAATCGGTGTTTTAGGATCTAACACATAAAATAAAAATAGGTTTCAACTTAAAATTTTTTCGCATTTATTTTTAAATTTTAAGTTTTTAAAATTTTTTTAAATGGCTGCCATTTTGAAACAAGATGGCGGATGATGCTAGCAACGATATCGGTCGAGATATTTGTATGTACTATGTACATACCAAGTTTCATTCAAATCGGTTCATAAATACGTTAGTTATAGCATGACAACAATCAGATCGTTTCAAAATGTCAGCCATAAGAAAAATTCAAAGTGCTATAACTCAATCATTTTTTAAGATATAGACAAAATAAAAAGTGTTCTGGAATTGGTGTTTTAAGATCTAACATAAAATAAAAATATTTTTCAACTTTTAATTTTTTCACATTTAATTTTAAATTTAAAAAATTTTTAAAAAATTTAAATGGCCGCCATTTTGAAACAAGATGGCGGATGATGCTGGCCAACGAACTCGGTCGAGATATTTGTATATACTACGTACATACCAAGTTTCATTCAAATCGGTTCATAAATACGTTAGTTATCGCATGACAAAAATCACATTATATATATGGTTATATATATATACAGGGTGTCCCTAAACAAATGGTATATACGCTAGGGGGTGATAGAACACAACAAGACGAGTAATAGTAAATAGGAAACCAAGGATCCCAAACGTTTTCCAAAGGAGATAGCCGCCATTAAAGTTTGGGGTCCAAAATTTCAAATACGCATAAAAAACGGAAAAATTGGTCGATTGATTTGCGGTTTTCAATAAAATTATTCTTTATGTTAGTATTTTCTTGAAAATAAATTATAAAGATAAATTTCGAAAAATGCCGATAGAGGGCGCTTTAGACTTTGAAGTAATGAAAAACTATTTTTTGCCGAGATTTTTTGCATTTCATTAGATGGTTTCGTAAGCTTAGACTTAAATTTTGAGCTCAAAATCTGAATAGTTGGAAGCGGTTAAGTAGCACAAACTTAACTGTGTTCAGAGGGTTTAAATTTCAAATGATTATAAAAAACGAAAAAATTAGTCGATTGATTTGCGGTTTTCACTAAAACTATTCTTTATGTCGGTATTTTATTGAAAATGAATTATAAAGATAAATTTCAAAAAATGCCGATAGATGGAGCTTAAAACTTTGGAGTAACGAACAACTACTTTTTACGTTATTTTTTGCATCTGATTAAATGTTTTCGTAAACTTAGACTTAAACTTAAATTTTGAGCTCAAAATCTGAATAATTGGGACTGGTTAAGTAGCACAAACTGTGTTCAGAGGATTTTCAAATTTCAAATGATAATAAAAAACGGAAAAATTGGTCGATTCGTTAGCGGTTTAAAATAAAACTATTCTTTAAGTCAGTATCTTCTTGAAAATGAATTTTAAAGATAAATTTCAAAAATTTCCGTTAGAGGGCGCCTTAAACTTCAGAGTAATCAACAACAAATTTTAACCGTTATTTTTTTGTATCTAATTAAATGCATTCCAAAACTTGTTAAATATCTTCGAAATCTTAGATTTAAACTTAAATTTTGAACTCAAATTCTGAATCGTTGGGAGGGGGTTAAGTAGCGAAAATTGAAGTGCGTTCAGGAGTTGAAATTTAACCTCCCCCCCTCGAACGCACTTCACTTTTGCGCTACTTAAACACTCGCAACGACTCAGAATTTGATCTCAAAATTTAAATCTAAGCATTTGAAAGCATTTAATGTGTTTAAAAAAATAACGGTTAAAAATAGTTGTAGGCTACTCCAATGTCTAAGGCGCCCTCTATCGGCATTTTGTGAAATTTATCTTTGAAATTTATTTTCAAGAAAACACTGATTTAAAGAATAGTTTTAGCAAAAACAGCAAACGAATCGACTAATTTTTCCGTTTTTTTCTATAGTTTTCCGTTTCGTTTGAAATTCTAACCCTCTGAAAACAGTTCAGTTTGTGCTACTTAATCACTCCCAACTATTCAGATTTCGAGCTCAAAATTTAAGTTTAAATCTAAGCCTACGAAACCATTTAATGAGATGCAAAAAATAGTATTAGGATGGATTATTTCGTTAATCCAAAGTCTAAAGCGCCCTCTATCGGCATTTTTTGAAATTTATCTTTATAATTCATTTTCAATAAAATACCGACATAAAGAATAGTTTTAGTGAAAACCGCAAATCAATCGACCAATTTTTCCGTTTTTTATAATCATTTGAAATTTAAACCCTCTGAACACAGTTAAGTTTGTGCTACTTAACCGCTTCCAACTATTCAGATTTTGAGCTCAAAATTCAAGTTTAATTCTAAGCTTACGAAACCATTTAATGAGATGCAAAAAATCACGGCAAAAAACAGTTTTTCATTACTTCAAAGTCTAAAGCGCCCTCTATCGGCATTTTTCGAAATTTATCTTTATAATTTATTTTCAAGAAAATACCAACATAAAGAATTATTTTAGAGAAAACTGCAAATCAATCGACCAATTTTACCGTTTTTTATGTGTATTTGAAATTTTGGACCCCAAACTTTAATGGCGGCTATTTCCTTTGGAAAACGTTTGGAACCCTTGGTTTCCTATTTACTATTACTCGTCTTGATGTGTTCTATCACCCCCTAGCGTATATACCATTTGTTTAGGGACACCCTGTATATATGTCAACATTTGAACGGAGGGTGGTTTTGGGGTCTGGGAGTCATGATCGGTGAAAATATACCAAAATTTTCTGGAAGCGCTTTCCTCCGGACGCACAGAGGGGCAAAATCCCGAAAAGCTGGCCAAAATATGAAAATGTTACTCAAATTGTACGAAAATTCGTATATAGGTGTTTTTGAGGATGCTAAGTAAGAATACAAAATTAAAATTGAAAAAAATGGCGGATACAATATGGCGGAATAAAAATTAAAATGTCTCGAAAGATATTCAATTTATATGCAATTTCGTAAACTTTTCAGGATGCTAATTAGGATTCAAAAGTTAAATTTAAAAAATAAATAAAATTACAGATTAAGAGTAAAAACAATAAGATTTAAATAAAATTTAAAATCTCGAGGTAAACTTAAAAGGGAATTAAAAAAAAGGCATATTTAAACGAAATTTAAGTACGTTAATGGAAAGTAAAACATTAAACTATTTAATTTTTATATTATTAAAATAAAAACTAAAATATATTCAGAAATTAACCTTTAGAATCAACTGTAGTATAACAAAAAGATTCTTCAGAGGTCAAGGTGTCAAAATAGTTAGCGGAACTTGTTGGCGGTATTGAAAGATCCTGTTACACTTAGGATCAATTATTTTAATTTCTTCTACGATAATTTACCTAAACTGGAAATCAAAGAATCTCATGACATTAAAAGACGTAAAAATATCTTTTTTTCCTCGCTATTGTATCTTTGCGATAAATCTTCTCGATGCCTTTTGATCAGTTTGTCGCATGATTCTTGAGTATTTTATGGCATTTGACAAACTGGCAATAATGAAGATAATGTTATTTCTTTGTCATTAATAAGTAGTTTATGTACTGAAGTAAGCATATAGAACCAGGGGTGCTGCTCAAATCTACGAGCTATTTGTAAGGGAAAATTTTCGAAGTTTATCAAATAAATAACATGGCTACAAGAAATTACTTATGGCATAGAAACGTTTAATCAAATTTTCGTATATGCTCGTTTAGAAACACAAATATTTGCGTTTTCAAAGAATCGTTGAATTGTATTTCCATCATTTGTGCTTTCAAATCTGGGATTTAGTTTCTCGACGAGAAGTCTTTGATTGTAAACGAAATATTTTTTGTATATTTTATTTTGCAATTTCAGTGTTCTTCTTTTCATGCAGAGTACGAGCTTTTCATTTTTTCTATCCAGTTGTCTGCCAGGTGTAAGGCCTCTATAAACATCTTTGCATGCAACATAGATATTCTAAACTCTAAATTATCTCAATCCACTTTTAATAAAAAATGTCAGATCGGTAAGATGCGATGCTGTCTAACATAGGTAGCAACGTTGAGTATTACACTAATTCGTTTTTAACGACTTTTTCTTCTGTATCAATGATTGTATTAAACGAAATAAGTTGATTCTGCTAGTATTTAATGCAATCCCATTCATTGACAGTTGTTTCCGTATTTCTTGAAAAAGAAAAATGGATCTTAATTGGCCCGATAAAATCATTGAAATGAAGATCTCGATATTTTCAAATTGACGATTCATGAATTATTCGCAATATTTATGTATTCTACACTGTCAGAAAAATTCGTCAATATACACTAAGTTATCGTTATTTTTTCACAAATAATTTCTGTTCTCCCAGAAAACGTATTTGTTCTGTGAGTTCATTCCGAGCGTCGAAAAATGAGGAAAAGTTTCCGTTTATATCCAGCACGCATGCGCATTGGGTCTGTTAGTAATAAGTTCGAATTTATTTTTAAAATGAAAAACAAAAATATTCTATTGATTAAAATGTCTAATTTAGTTTTAAAAGACAAAAATGTTTTCGAATTTAAAAATAAATAACAATTACTTTCTTTATTCGTTCAAACATTCTCACAAATAGAACATCCATGTTTTTTCTCTAACATTCTACGTAATATATTTAAAATTCTCATTTTTATACTATATTAATACTAAACGTAAAAAAAAACCCAGCCAC
Source organism: Maratus speculifer (assembly GCA_964019185.1). Lineage (NCBI taxonomy): Eukaryota > Metazoa > Arthropoda > Arachnida > Araneae > Salticidae > Maratus > Maratus speculifer. The sequence goes on from OZ025298.1 coordinate 254,831,518, forward strand.
AGTTTCATTAAAGATGAAATCTTTCCGAGATTAACTGCATAATTAAAAGCTTTTTAACGAAATACACCAACCCACACCCATATGAAATGAAGGGTTCTATTTTAACGCACAATCATCATGAGCAGCCGTAGCGCCGTGGATTAGCGTTGGTCTTGTAATCCTGGGGTCCTTGGTTCGATCCCCGCCTCTTCCGCATTGATTTTTTCCAAACTTTTTTCAAGTGACGGATATTTTTCTTCTTTTGACAGAGAAAAAAATAAACAGAAAATCGTCAATATACAGACAATTTCTGGCAGCAGTGCTGCCAGTGCATTTTCTGTGAAAAGACGGAAGTTTTTTTGAGAGTGTAGTAGCACGGAAGAAAAGAAAAATATATTAGACATAATGCCATCTACATAGCTAAATATTTGTTTAAATATACTCAGAATAGATGTGCCATCGCATCATCACTTTCAAATCAAATCCGAATTACTAATATAAGGAAAGTGATATTCATAATGATTTTTACTCGCATTAATGAAACACGCTCAGTAGTTTGATCTAGCAAATATAGCCATTGGCAAAATAATTCTTCTAATTATAATAGAACAAACAAAATTCCTACCTATAAAGATAAGAAAATGTTATTCTACCGGATCAGTAATAGAGAGTTATTTTCATTTTTTCATTACTAAGCTTACTTATCAAATTAATGTAATCTTATGATTATGGTACTTATTTACAATATAACAAGAAATAAACTATTATAAAATTGAATAATTCAAAAATTTGAAAAATATTTATCAGCTAAATTATGTGAAAAGTAGTCAATTTCAAAATTTTTGAGGCGGCCGAAAAAGTGGAATTTTTACTTGCGGTTACTGAAATATGCGTAAAGTGCAGAAAGGCAGTTTTAGGCAGCTGGTTTTTAGGTGCGTTCGTAATTATATAATACGTAGCACCTATAGTGGTCGGTCAGTCCGTCCGTCTGTCCGTCCGCATATAACAACGCAAAAACTACCCAACCGAATCGTTTGAAATTTAAAATACATCATTATTACATAATTTTGTCGAGTCATTTCAAATTTTACGAGAATCGGATGGATAGATCAATTACAGAGACGATCAAAAGTATTCCATTACATTACGGTCAATGGAAAAAAAAGTTTCAAATGCACTTCAATCGTTTGAAATTTAAAATACGCAATTATTACATAATTCTATCGAGTTATTTCAAATTTTTTGATAATCGTGTGCATAGATCAATTACAGGGGCAATCAAAAGTATTCAATTACATTATGGTCAATGGGGAAAAAGTTTCAAATATATTCTATACGTTTGAAATTTAAAATACATAATTATTACATAATTTTTTTCGAGTTATTTCAAATTTTATGAAACTCGGATGCATAGATCAATTACAGGGGCAATCAAAAGTATTCCATTACATTACGGTCAATGGGGAAAAATGTTTCAAATGCATTTTAATCGTTTGAAATTTAAAATACGCAATTATTACATAATTCTGTCGAGTTATTTCAAATTTTTTGATAATCGTGAGCATAGATCAATTACAGGGGCAATCAAAAGTATTCAATTACATTATGGTCAATGGGGAAAAAGTTTCAAGTATATTCTATACGTTTGAAATTTAAAATACATAATTATTACATAATTTATTCGAGTTATTTCAAATTTTATGAAAATCGGATGCATAGATCAATAACAGGGATAATCAAAAGTATTCCATTACATTACGGTCAATGGGAAAAAATGTTTCAAATGCATTTTAATCGTGTTACACTCATGCGAACTTAATAAAATTTATATGTAAAACTATAAAGTACATATTAAAATATACATCTTACATAATTTGTGATGCAAAGAACATTTGTTATTGATTTACAAGGCCACACAAAAGTATTCCATTACATAAAGGTATAGGGAGAACATTGTTTGATGAGCGTTTTAATTGTAATTCACTATTTACAATTTTATGAGATTGATATATGAAAGTAATATTTTTAAAACTTCGTTATCGTTTGAACGCACCTAATTTGCTACGCTTCACGTGCAATTTCCAACTTGTTTATGAATCACTAGACAATAGCCCAAGTTATTATTTCCATTAAATTTCGTTGCGGAACACTGTGGAACATTTAAACTTTTTGATGTTTAAAAACAAAAAAATAAAAAAAAATTCTAAAATTTTTTATCAAAAATGACAATGAATTTATTAATTTTTACGTACTTAATATAAATTTTGTAATACATGCAAATAAAGTACATAATATCATAGTATGAATCCATTTCAAATCATTAAAATCGGATAATATTTTAAAAAATAGCACGCGATTAGAGGAACCGTTGTTTTGCTATTTTTGTTCGCTCTAAATGATACTCCTTCAAGCATCATTTTTGAAATGATGCTGCTTGTAAGGGCAAAGCAAAAATCTTTTTTTAAATACAGATTGCGACTCTCCAAACATTATTCTAGCCAACTGTACAATCGAAATTCCCTAAATCGTAACTTCATTTTTCGACTTTTGGCCAGCATTTTGGGTTTTTGCCCCACTGTGGGAGGCTGCAATAGGTAGCTTTTTACTTTTTGTAATGAAAGCTACCTAAAATGAAGAAATTTAACAAAAGTCACACCAGCGTGTCAACGGCTCTAACGTTAACAAATGTAGTGGTGAGGAGAATGGAAGCTTGAACAATAACTTCAGAAAAAGACATTTTTTGTTGATATAAAGCATACAAAAATGAAACATGAGAATAAAACATAATAATAAGAATAAACCTGATTCTCAAGTCCGTGATCATTTTGATTAACTCAGCTTCTATGGGAAATTTCAAAAGATGTCCTATTTGATATGGAACACAAACCAACATCTTTCTCACCAGGTGGTTGACTGTTTATGCAGTCTCCATGGCAGTAGTGGAAGGCGGCAGGGCATGCGATTCTTGTTTTTCCATATCCACAGCCATTTGTGGATATGGTTCTTACAACCAGTTGTATACTGGCAGAAAATGAAGTTTAGTATTGCCTCAAAGGACACAAGATCAATGGCAGTAATAAGTACTAATGTATGAACGAGCTTGTGTTTCCAATCAAAAATCTCAAGAGACAGTTCATTTTGCTGCTACAGTTTCATCTGAAACTATATATTTTTATCTGAAGAGATTAACGCTGTGAGTATATCAGGGGTGTAATAGAGGGTATATACGCCGTATATCTTCTGGATTTTTTTAAGGAACATCGTATACCCCCTGTTTCTCTAGAATGCTATAGTATAATACATCCTAGGGTATACTCTCTGCTTTGAGCATATACCCTCTGCTTAAAACGTATACCATCAGGCTTTTTTACGACTACACTCCTGAAGTACAGTCACAAAGAAAAAAAAAATCTTGACATTTGCGATTTCAGATGTTTTGTTAAATATCTAGAAACATACATAAGGAATGACACAAACTCTAGAATCTAGATGTATAAATAAAATAGTACAGATCATATATTTTCGAAAAGATTTTTTTCCAAAATACAATAGGGGACCGTAAACAAATTGAAAAAGAACAAGTATCTTTTGAATAACCCTGTGAAAATTAATGTAGCAAAAGCGTTCAAACTGCAGATTATGATTAAGTGGCTTATGATAATAAACTGTGTTCATTTTTATGTGGATAGCATGTATACTTGTAGAGAAATTAAGGTTTTTATAAAAACGGTCCCAAATTTTGCCAATTTTTTTGCTTATAATTTAAAGAGTTCTTAATAAAAAACAATGTTCTTTTCAGAAAATATGAGAAACGACATTGTACATAATACCCTGTAATCAAAATTTAAAAATATTAATAATTGTAAGAAAAATGAGCAGGTTTACTAAATACATTTTCACTGTGCATGCGTCAATTCTATAAAAAAAAATTCATGTGCATTTTGTATTAGCTAAATGTATTGAGCAAATTTTGTTAAAGTTTCAAAATCATAGCTTGAAAATTCTGAAAATTATCGTCGAAAGAATAAGATCAAAATCCGATATTCCCAAAATGAAACAAACTAGTCGTTAGGGGCCACCGTAATATTTACCCATCATGGATATGTATATGAAAATAAAACATGTGAAACTATTTATACAATGCATTGCAATTCATAAACAAAATTTAAATATTGTTAATATACATAGTAATGCTATATTAAAGAACTGCTGAAGTACCAATTTCGACAAATTATATAAAACGCCGAACTACTCAAGTAGTACCGAACTGCGTAAAAGAAACATCCTTATAACTCCAAAAATAATAATTCTATTAACTAGCAATTAACTGCGTCGGATTAAGCGTCTCATTTCCAATTAAAATATACTTCTGAATTGAAATTTGAATGAAATACAGGGTCATGAAAAATCGAAGAATTTGGAAAACAAGATTACAAATATCTCGGCAACTAATTATTCGATCGACTTCGTTCTATATGCAAAATGTGTGTTATTTTATTGCCTTTTACGTCCATTCCTTAGAACAAAAAAAATTCGAAAATTTTTATATACCTTTCATCAGAACGAATTATTCGAGAGTCCGAAAAAAATAGTTCCGGATAATCGAGGTTGCTGATATTAAATAGGGTTCGTCCCATTCTTACATACTAACTACATATAAAATTTCAAGTCTCTATCTCAATTTTTTCGGGAGATAGAGTGTTTACAGACAGACAGACAGACAAACGGACGGCAGAAATTTTTTTCTAAAAATATGTTTTTCGGAATCTCCGCTATCTAAAACGTGTAAATCCGTCAAAATTTTTTTTTCGATTTTCAAAACGATTGCAAGACTTACCCTATACTACGTATGATGGGTAAGTAAAAAATGAGGGGCTGTATCCATATTCCATTGATTAGTGTCTACACAATACTGCACGTACAGCGCATGTTTGGGTACAGCTCCTCATCTTTTGCTTCATTTTGGGAAGATTTTGAACTACCTCTATCGACGATAATTTCCAAGGTCCGATTTTGAAACTTTAACAAAAGTTGCTCTATACATTTAGCTAACACAATATGCAAATGAAATTTTTATAGAGTCGACGCATGCGCAGTGAAAATTTATTTAGTAAACCTGCTCATTTTTCATACAATTATTAATATTTTTTGATTACAGAGTATTATGTACAATGTTGTTTCTCATATTTTCTGAAAATAACATTGTTTTTAGCTCATAGGCTATCATAGCCTGAGAGCTTATGTGCCCGTCCGTTTTGTATGTACGTGCGTAACGCGATAACTCATGATAAAAATATCCGATACACATAAAATTTTGTATATAAGTACATCCCGATAAGGCGCTTCCCTGGTTAGTTTTTGGAGTTCATTCGATATGAATAACAGGGGAGACAGGGGGGTCGTGCCCCTCCCTTTAATTGATATAAATTGTTTTTCTTTTCATGCAGAATTATCAATTTTAGATATAGGATCATTCTGGTTGGGCGCCTCCGTGATTGGTATTAGGTTTTCATTGAATAAGTACATACAGGGGGCTCCTCCCTTTAATTTATATAAATGGGTTTTTCATGCAGAATTATCAGATTTCGTTCAAATCTCTAAATAGTTTTGGAAGTTTAATGGTTAAGTATAAAAAAGGGGGATAACTCCTCTTAAATTTTTTAAATGGTTTTTTATTAAGAATTTTCCGATTTGCTCTTAATTTTGGATATAGATTTTTTATATGATAAAGTATGTCCCTGATTAGCTTAGGGGGTTCAAAAATTAAGCATAAAAGGGGAAAGGGAAGTTGTTTCCCCTCCTTTAATTTTTTTTTTCCGAACGGAATTAACCCTTGAAATTATAAGATTGTAATGTACAATTAGCATGCGTAGCCTGTGAGCTCAATGCCATCAGTTTAACTGGGCAGTATTCTTTTTTTATTTATTAAGAGCTCTGCAAATTATAAGCAAAAAACTTGGCAAAATTTGGACCCGTTTTTATAAAAACCTTAATTTCTCTACGAGTATACAAGTATAAAAATGAACACAGTTTATTACCATAAGCCACTTAATCATAATCTGCAGTTTGAACGCTTTTGCTACATTAGAGATGACAGGGTTATTCAAAAGATATTCGTTCTTTTTCCATTTGTTTACGGTTTCCTATTAAATTTTGGAAAAAAATCCTCAAAAATATATGACCTGCACTATTTTCTTTATACATCTGGAGATTCAGAGCCATTCCTCATGTATATTTCTTGATATTTGACAAAACGTCTGAAATCGCAAATGTCAAGTTTTTTTTTTTTTTTTTTTGCTGTGACTGTATATCCACATCCAGTCCAACAGCAGTAATGTTACTTTTTCTCAGTAACTTTCACTCATCTATAATAATTTGAACAAACAGTGTCGTCATCATAGGACTTTGCTGACACTCTTTTGACATTTAAATTAGAGGATAGAATGGAAATATACATTGTCTTATAATTCTTACTTGAGAGAAATTGATTTTTGGGCACACTCATGACAGTATATTCTTAAAGGTATATGTAAACTGACATTTTCATTGACAGCCTTCTATTTTATTCAGCTACTTTGATATTATTCACAAGGTCAGTATATTCATCGAAAACAATTATGCCACTCTTTCCATAGTAATGTTTCTTAACGTACTTTATTTAGGTCTTGCAAATATTCTATGTTGTTGATCTCTTCGTCCACACCACCTTTTGTAACGTTTTGAAGCCACCATCTACAACTATTTTTTGTTGTTGGAGGTCTATTATATCATCTGATTGTTCAAATATTTGATACAAAGCACTTTTCATTGTCTTACGTATTCCGTAATCATTGGAAACAGAGGAAGGATAAGGAACTAATTTATATTGTATAGGTAATTTGCTAAATCATCATTGCTACGTTTGCACAAGGAAATTTGTTGGAATATAACTAATAGAAGATCCACAATTATAGTTGGTAGCGTGAAAATTGAATTGTGCATACTATGGGTGTCATGGTGCTATACCTCTTCCTCATATCTGAATCATCTTTTTCCTTTCGATTTCCAAAGTTTTAAAAGCAGGTGACAATTTCACCTTGTGACTACAGGACAACGTCTGTCGGGTCCGCTAGTATTGATATAATTTTATCTGTCTGAGGAAAGACACCTTGTCCCTGTTTACAATTCACCCACCAAAATTGATGAAGATTTTAATATATAATTTAATGCTTACTGTCATTACTAGAGGAATTTTATACCTTTTTAAATATCCTCCTGCTAATTTGACTAATGGACACTAACATTGGCAAAGTTTTACCATACCTTGAAATTTTGGAAGCCTTAAGGAAATAAATTGTCAATGAATTCTTGCTCCAGTGCCGAATATACACTGCAATGTCCGATGCTATAATAACCGAATAAAAAACAATAAAATCGCACATTTGTCTTATTAAAATAAATAACTAGAAATAATTGAAAAAATGAAAATTGCTAAGGTAAATCCTGTGTGGAAATTATAGTGTGAAAAAGGAGAGATTGTTTATTGATATATTGACTGCTTCATCCCTATTAAAAAAACGAAAAGTTGCACTCTTAGGCGAAAAAAAGAAACATTACCAAATTTATGTATCAAATTTACCTGCATTTTCTCCTCAGCATCTTTTATCTTTTCCAGTTCACTCTCTCCTTGTTGAATCATAGCCAAAAACTGAGATTGGAAATGGTCTATCAGTTTGCGTCTCTCATTTGACTGATTCTTATTAGTCTCCAACACTTTTCTCGTTGTAGTTCGAGTAGATTCCTAGAAGAAAAAAATATGGCGGTGCATAATCATATATTTTAGAGTAAAGAAACATTATATTTTCCATTCTGTATTCATTAAAAGAAGTTTATGGACAGAAAGCTAAATATGTATTATAAGATGCAAATAGTTCACTGTCGGCTATTTTTACAATTTAATAAAGATTGTAGATTGAAAATGTCTGTGCTACAACATTAAATTCCAGTATTTTCATCGGCGGAAGGAAAATTCAGGATTGTCAGACCAGGGCTTGAATTTCAGGGTGGGATGGCGGGATTCGCGCCCAAAATTTTGAAATTCCGCCCAAAAAAGTATCGTAGACAGGAAAAAAAATCGAGAATTTTCTGAAAAATTTTATATTTTGAAACTACGATTAACTTCCACGCTCTTTTTGCGAATTTTGGGATATTTTCGTGCGACAGAATGACATATTTTGCGAGTTTTTTACAGCCAAAAAATCGTTAGAATTCACGATATTTTTCCGCAACTGATCGTCAAATTTTGCATTTTTTCCCCGCAATCGATGGACACTTCGTGCGATTTTTCGTCGCGAGAACGGAATAATTCTGTTTCGAATTTTCCAAAAAAAACGCATTCCATTCCAAATGTTATGAAACATCGTTTATCACCCCAGAAATTCGGATAGTTATGTCCGAATTTCTGAGCTAATAACCGATTTTTCATAGCTTTTGAACCGAGCTGAATTGCATATTTTCACAATCAATTCCATCAATCGTTCACAGAAAATGGAAACGCAGAAAATTTTGTTAGATTATCGCGATAGAAACGCCAATTTTCTTAAAGAATCGCGAAAAAAAAAACTACTTTCCTTAAACGATCGCTATAAAACTGGAAATTCTATATACAAAATCGCAGAATAAACACCAATTTCGAGAAAATATCGTGGAATAAACGCGAATTTTGTGAAATGGTTGCGGAATAAATGTGAATTTCATGAAAGAATCGCGGAATAAATGTGAATTTCGTGAAAGGATTGCCATATAAGCAGCGCCGTGTGAAAGGGGAGGACGGTCGCCCCGTGCGCAAAAATTTAAGAGCGCTGATTTTCTACTACCAACATCATTTTTGGCTTGTAAGCAGAAAAAGAACACTAAATTGAAACTTTGCCCCGAGCACGGTTTTCTCTTCGCACGCTTCTCTATATGAACCCAAAATTATCAACATACCGCTTAAAAAACGCGAGTTTCATGAAAGAATCTCGAAATAAATGTGAATTCGATCGCAGGAAAACGCCAAATTTGTCAAAGGGTTCTTCAGGGGTGATTCTAAGTAAAAAACTTTTTTGAAATTCGCAGCAAATTTTCTGAAAAGTTTCAGCAGATTGTGTGAGAGAGGGCAGGATTTACTTTTGAGTCTGTTTTTTCCGCGGCTCTTTAAAGAAATTTGCGGATTTTTCGCTATCTTTGGACGAAATTATCAGATTTTCAAAACTTTTAAGATGAAATTTACGAATTTTTCACGGTCTTTTGACGAAATGTGCGGATTTTTCACGGTCCTTTAAAGAAATTTCCGGATTTTTCGCGATTCTTTGACAAAATTCGCAGATTTTTCGCTATCTTTTTATAAAATTTGCGATTTTTTTCGCGATTTGCTTTTTTTTGCAAGTTTTTTGACGATATTTTTGTCTTTTCTGTGATCTCTACCCGAAATTTGTGCTTTTTTTGCAAATCTTTGATGGAATTTGTATTTTTCTTTCACTATTGTTTGACGAAATTCATTTTTTTACGATCTTCAGACGAAATTCGGGTTTTTACACGATTTCTAACAAAATTCGCGTTTTCCCCGCGATCTTTGACAATATTTGCGAGTTTTCTGCGAACGATTTACGAAATTGATTTTTTGAAGCGATGATTTGCCGAAATTCGTTTTTTTATCTAAATTTCCGGATTGATGATTTTTTTAACTTTCGGAACCGAAAACCTTTGATTTTCGGAAAATACAGAACAAAATCGCTTTTGGATCGCTTAATGAATACAAAATTCGTCAAAGGATCGCTTAATAAATACGAATTATCACAGAATCGTGTAAAAAAAATTATTTTGACAATGCATCGTGGAAAAAAAAATGTGATTTTCGTCAAAGGGCTGTTAAAAAAAAACACAAATTTCGTTGAAGAATCCCCAAAAAGATGTGCATTTCGTCAGATGGTTGCAGAATAAATGCGAATCTGGCCAAAAAGCTGCTAAAAAAATACAAATTTTATCACAGAATCACATAAAAGATGTCAATTTCGTCAGAGGGTCACGGGGGAAAAATGCAGCCGTCTCCTTGGAAATTAACACACACACAAATGTCCGTTTATTGTTATAATTTTTAATCGGAAATAATGTATACTGAACGAACTTTTGAAAAATTGGATTAACCCGAACCCAACTTGCAGCAATCTACACTCAACCTAAAATCAACCTGGACCAAAAACAGAGTTTACTAGACCTGAAACAAAAGTAATTAGCACAGGGTGGGAATTTATCCCTTTGAAAACTAAGTAGACTATGGGTCATTCCACGTCAAATGAGCAAAAATAAAAAAAAAGTCGTGTCCCCATGGTAACCGATTTTAATCAAATTTGATACACGGGTTTTATTCATATTCAAATAGAGCTCAGCAAAATATCTTGACAAAAAATAAATTATTTTAGCAGTTTTGGACTTTTAAAAAACTTGTGATGTAGAACGGCATGTGTGCAATCGTCCAATGTGTCAAGTTTAAAGCCCTGTACCTTGAAAAATATTTAACATAAATGAATTTGGCTTGCAATTTTATAACCTCTGAATAATTATCTTTTTATTTATTTAGCAATAGCAATCTGGTAACAACGTAATTAATTTTAAATGGGTTGTTAAAATTGAAAATTTGTGAATTTTGAAAAAATTCGAAACATAAAATTTAAAAAATGATAAAACAAGTGAGAAATTGGTGTATAATACAGTATTATATATGAAGATTGAATTCTCCAAGTTTGATAATTATCATTTTATTCCTTCATCTTCAAAAAAACTTAGAAACTTAAAAAAAAATTACAAAATCGTACTTTTTCCTATTATTTATGATCAAATAATGATTAAAGGACAGGTTCGTCACTAACAATATTGCACAGACATAAAGATTAATGAGTCCATAATATGCTCGAAAAATTTTAATAGTGCCTTTTCATTCCTAACATTAAAAAAAAAAATGATTCCAAAATGTATTTTTGTTACATTTTACGAAATTTTCCCTTTGAATTAGCGCGCTTTTTTTAAAAAATATTGTACGATTTCAATTTAAAATAGTGCTGCCATCTATTGGATTTTAACAATACTAAATAATTAATTCTTCATTTCTAATCGCTTTTAATATAAGTCTGAAAGAAAAAAAAAAAAAAGAAAAGAAAAGAAAAGAAAAGAAAAGGCGAGAAGTAGCGCTTGAATATTTGAAATAGACACTTATCTTTGATATCAAGTAATTTGAGATGATATAAGAGATTTTCTTCATGACTAAAAGAACAATAGAAATATTGCCTTTTCCCGTCCTTTTTTTCCTTATTTATTTTTTCACATTAAGGAATAAAAAAGGCATGTATGAAACTTCTTGTGTTCAAATTATATACTTTTATCTAAAATGTCAAACAGTTTTGAAGTCATATTGCTTGTCCTAAATTTTTTATAAGCAAAAGAAATATTGAATTTTCTTCTTAAAAATTTTCCTCTTCTTATTTTTTTCTCAGTAAGGAATAAAAATTCAAATGCCAAATTACGCCAACCTCTTAGTATCCATTCTTATCTGAAAATAATTTATGATACATTTTTTTTCATTCCTAACGCGAATAATACAGATTGAAATTTAAAGCATGTAAACAAGAACTCGATTTTGTATCAATTTTTAAAGTGAGTTTACATGCTTAAACAATCTGTCCTGTAATCTCTTATTTTGCATTTCTTCATAAATAAACATGTTGTACTCATATGCCAATTTTCATTCAAATTCGTGACATGGCCGCCACAGCTAATTTGCCTATTTTGCCTGGAATGATCCCTATATAAAATCTTGACTTACTCTTTTTTTAAATAAAAATACACATTTTGCATAATTATTCTTAGTTGTTGATAAAAATTGCTTTAGTGGTATTTTGTCATGTTTGTATTCGTGTAACTCTTTAGATAGCACATAAAATAACACTAGGTTTTAAAGATTTTTTTTCTCCCTCCCAAACAGCTTAACTCCCCTTCATTTATAAATGTTGAGAGGGAAACTACCTTCCTCTGGAAAATTCAATTTTCCAGAGGAAGCAGTCAGAAATGACATTAAAAAATCATCCATTCATTATATTATGCAGGTAAATGAATGTTTTTAGTGTTATAATTAATATACTTACTACTTTCTAAAAATATTTGCTTACACTTATTAACTAGTTGGATGTGTCAATCCCAAAACTTTCTTCTATCTCATAAGTTCATTTTAATATTTTAAAAAAATGTGGTGACCCCAAAGTTACCCACTATCGAATTTCCTCGAACATTTGGCCGAGCCTAATGAGATTCTGGTATCCGAAAAGCCTAAAACGTAAAATTTAATTAATATTCTGAGAAAATGAGCTTAGTAGTGCCTCATGTTGGGTAATTTATACTAAAACCTAATAAGCATCTATTTATGCCAAGACCTAACAGAATCTGAAATTTGATGGAATTTCGTCCATTAGTTCTTGAGATATAGTTATAACAAAAAATTTTCAAAACGTAGCACAGCAACACCATATCTTGGACAATTTATGCCAAAACGTAAAAAAGCGTCTAATTATGTTATGGTGTAAAAGAATCTGAAGTTTGATGAAATTCTGTGCATTAGTTCTTGAGATATAGCTAGTTTAAAAAAAACCGTGTAAAATATAGCACAGCAGTACCATCACTTGAAGGATTTATAACAAAACGTAATCATCGTGTGTCATTATGTTATATGTCATTTTGTAACAAAATCTGAAGTTTGATGAAATTCTGTGCGTTGGTTGTTGAGATATAGCTATCGGAAAAATCGTGCAAAATGCAGCATAGCTGCACCACCTGTTACAAGGTTAATACCAAAATGTAATCAGCGTCTAATTATGTTATATATTCTAGTGTAATAGAATCTAAAATTTGATGAAGTTCTCTGCATTAGTTCTTGAGATATAGCTATCGCAAAAATCGTGCAAAATGTAGCATAGCAGCACCACCTATAGGGCAGTTCACACCAAAACCTTATCAGTGGCTATGTATCTCAAGGTATCGCGGAATCTGAAGTTTGTTGAAATTCTGTGCATTAGTTCTTGAGATATAGCTATTATGAAAATCATGAAAAACGTGGTATAGCAGCGCCACCTGCTGGCCAATTTACACCAAAACTTAATCAGCGTCTATGTATATCAAGGGGTCACAGAATCTGAAGTTTGGTGAAATTCTATGCGTTAGTTCTTGAGATATAGCAATCTTGAAAATCATTAAAAACGTAGTATAGCAGCGCCACCTGCAGGGCAATTTTCACCAAAAACCAATAGGCACTAATTCATATCACGGTCTAACTGAATATAAAATTTTATTAAATTTCGAGCATTAGTTCTTGAGATAGAGCGCTCATAAATTTTTTGTCACATACAGGCAGACAGACGGACAGACTCACAGACAGACATTTTCTAAAAATAGTCAAACGTGTTCAGGACCTTCTAAAACGTATAAATCCGTCGAAAACCGGAAGTCTAAAATTTTCATGAATCCAATACTTTCTTCTTGTAAAGATAGAAGAAAGTAAAAAGAAGGAATTCAGGGTTGCCACTCTAATCTGGAAAAAAAGTTTGTATTCGGCCTAAAATTTGGCTGAATATTCGGTATTCGGCCAAATTACTATTAATCCCATCCCTAGTTAAAATAAGCTTTTTATGTCATATATCATTCGTCTCTCTTTTATAAATCAAATCTGTTTTTTTTAATTTAAAATTTTAGTTAAAATCAATTTAAGTATATCTTATTTAATGTTTTTATCAATTCATTTAAAAAACTTTTTAATGCAGCAAGCAAATATCGGGTAGATGTGCCAGTAATCGACCACCTTCTAGTAATGGACCACCTCGTAGTTTTAGTTTATATAAAAATAATAAATGATAGTTTTTATTATTTTTTTCTTAACTCCCCCTTGCAGGCTCTATAATCTGGATTATTTTTTTACACTTTTCATCAAAGCAATTAGAAAGCAGAAAATAAAGTTTCACAGTTTTACTGAAAATCTTAATGAACATGCTAAGAGCTGACTTCACTTACTTAATTTATATCTACATTATTTTCTTGTAAAAAATGAATGATTTTGTTTGAAAGTAATATATAATTTTGAAGTTCATATACCAATGGTCATTAACAAAATTTGATTTATTTTTAAGATTTTAGGAGGGGTGGTCCATTACAGGATTGTTTATTTCGTGATTTTCCAGTAATGGACCACCCAAGTGATCAATACTAAAAGTGTAATTTCAGTATAGATAAAATATTTTGATTTAACTGAAAAACTAAATCAGATTTAATATTTAAATTTTACCTACTAGAATTTAATAAAGGCAATTTCTTTATAAATAGTTGTTTTTAAGAAGTTATTCAAAATTGGTACAAAAAGCAAGCAGAACATTTGACAAAATCTAGATGTGCCGTTACAAATAGGTTGGTTCAGAAATGTAGAATCATATTTGGAAGAAGATATTACTCAGGGCCGTTGCTAGAAGTAATGGGCGATTCTCTCCAAATAAGCCAAAATAACAGTTTTGAGGGAATGACTGTGGGGGAGTGATGGATTTCAACAAAATGCCTGATTACTTTTAAAACCATTATCTTAATTGAGATTAGGCATAGTGGGCTTTAACTATATCTAAATGCTTATAAATCAGTAATAATATCTTTAAATATTTATCTGCATTCAGTTGAGGCAGGTGAGGGAGTGATGAGGGAGGCTTAGCACCTCATCACTCCCTCATCAGCCTCTACTGAATACAGGTAAATATTAAACAATTTTAATTATTACTGATTTGTAAAGCATTAGGATATAGTTGAGGCCCACTCAGCCTAATCTTAATTCAGATAATGGCAAAAAAGTAAATGGGCATTTTGTTAAAATTCACCACTCCCTCAAAGTCACTCCCTCATAACTCTTATTTTGGCCTATTTGGAGAGAATCACCCTAATCTATTGGGGGGGGGGGGGTCAAGTGATTGTAGGGGGGGAGGGCTCAATTTTTTTTCTGACGCAGAAAGACAAATTAGTGCATATTCACATTGTAGGTACTACGTAGTAAATGGGCATTTTGTTAAAATTCACCACTCCCTCATAACTCTTATTTTGGCCTATTTGGAGAGAATCACCCTAATCTATAGGGGGGGGGGTCAAGTGATTGTGGGGGGGGGAGGGCTCAATTTTTTTTTCTGACGCAGAAAGACAAATTAGTGCATATTCACATTGTAGGTACTACGTTTCTTATTAAACTGTTGTAATAACTTCATTTTATACTAAGAAAAATATATGATGAAAATTTTGAGTGTATAACTGGTGCCAAAATTAAACATCGTGTTAGCTTCATATGTGTAAATAGGATGAGGGAATATTGAATTACTTATTTTAGATGCAATTTAATAATTTTGCAAAACTGTGAAAAAAATCTCAAAACTAAATCACATTTTCAACAGAATTTCATTTGAATTTTCGAAGCTGAGATTCATTTACTGACCTTGGAATCTTTTCCAAAATATTTTAGGAGGGGCTGAGACGCCCATAGCGGCCTCTTAGCTACGGCCCCGATATTACTAATATCTTCTCTTCTTCCAAATTCTAAAGCATACAGAGAGAATTTTCAAGCAGTTAAAACTGGTTTTCTTTTGTGCTCTTAAAACAGGAAAAATTTGGGATCAAAATCAGCTAAAGATGTGCATTATGTAATACCGAATAACAAAAAAGAACAAATCACTGTTATGGGGTGTTTTTCAGCAAATAGTGAGATTGTTCTATTGGTGATGATATATCCATATAAGCATCTTTCAAGGGAAATTGTGGAATAAATCTGTGCCAAATGATGGGCTATATGATTATCAGAAAATGGTTGGATAGTGCAAGAACATTTATCATTTTAAATGCATTCTAAAATTCTGTATTTAATAGTTTGGACTACCGGAAAGTGATTATAAAATTGAAGATTTGTTATTTATATTTCATATTTGTATAGCACATCATTTAAATAATGATATGAATGAAGATTGGAGACTTTTTTTATTGCCTTATTTTATCTAAACTTGATTTCATTAAAACATTGTCTTTATCTTACAAATCTTTTAAATTTAAATATTTTATTTTATGTCTTTACAATATAAATCCTTTAATGTAATAAACTTTTAATAATATCATTAATTTTGTTTTATATCCACATTATAAATCCTTGATTATAATAAATTCATAACTTAAATTTAAATATTTTGTTTTATGTTTTTTCATTATAAATCCTTATAATGAATTTCTAACTTAAGTTTTAATATTTTGTTTTATTAGTATGCTTTCATTAAGTTCTGGAGCAAAATACAATTGAAAAAACAATTCTGTAATTTTTTGCAGGGTGGCCCATTACTGGAACGTAGGGTGTCCATTACTGGAACATAGGCGGTCCATTACTGGGCTTTTGGGTATTTAGACGTATTTCTATTATTTAAAATTTAATTTTTATTTATACTGGGAAATGTAACTATGGGATTAGTAAAATATTGTTGAAAGGTTAATATGATATGAAAAAAATTGGAATATAATAACTATTAATAAAAAATTATTTAAAAAAAATTCCTTAAGGGGGTCCATTACTGGCACATCTACTCTATATGTGGTTAAATAGATGTTGCATAAAAATGTTTTACTTTTACTTATCAACTAAAGTGATTATTAAACTACATCATATTGGGGTGACCAAAACTAGTACTTTGACAGGGCTTGAATTTCAGGGCGGGATGGCGGGATTCGCGCCCAAAATTTTGAAATCCCGCCCAAAAGAATAACGTGGACGGGAGGCTCCCGCTCAAAAAATTTTGCATTTTGAAACTATAATCAACTCCCACGACCGTTTTGCGAATTTTATGATATTTTCGTGCGAGTAATCGGCACATTTTGCGAGTTTTTTTACAGCGAAAAATCATTGAAAATCACGATTTTTTCCGCGACTGATTGACAAATTTTGCAATTTTTTTCCAGCAATCAATTAACGAGTTTCGTTGTATTTTCCGCGGCGAAATAGAGGTGATTCTGTTCGGAATTTCCACCTCCCCCCTCCCCCCCCACGAAAAAAAATAACTCATTCAATTCCAAAAATTATGAAACACTGATGCCGCGGACGCGCTATTGCGCATAAATTACTCAAAAGATCGGAGATGACACACAAAAGAAACAGCTATTACACGTTTCACAAGACGCTTGATTTCGTAAAAGTTTGATAAAAAACGGCAAATATTGTTAAAAGATCGCGAAAAAACAACTAATTTCCGGCAAATTTCGTCAAAAGATTCTCGAAAGAATGCCTAATTTCGTCACAGAATTCTGTAAAACGGCAGTTTTTGTCAAAAAAGTCGCGAAAGAACGTCAAATTTCGTCCAAAAATCGCGAAAAACGACAAATTTCGACAAAAGATTCACTATAAATGACACATTCCCCCAAAATATCACGGAAAACTGCAATTTTCGTAAAAAAATCGCGATAAAACACCAGATTTCATCAAAAGATCGCGAAAAAACGGCAAATTTTGACAAAAGATTCACTATAAACAACAAATTTCCCGAAAATATCCCGAAAAACGGCAGTTTTCGTAAAAAAAATCGCGATAAAACATCAGATTTCATCAAAAGATCGCGAAAAAACGGCAATTTTTCTCAGAAAATTCACGGAAAAACGGCAAATTTCGTCAAAAAATCCCGAAAAAACGGCAGATTTCGTGAAAAGATCGTAATAAAAGACAGATTTCATCAAAAGATAGCGAAAAAATGCAACTTTCGTCAAAGGGAACCTCTTCCTCCTTCCTCCCCCCAAAAATAATATAATGGTGAGTTCATTTTTCTGTTCAACAAACTAATTTTCCTGCTTCAATATATATATGTTTTTCTTTGCTACTCTCAAATCAGTTTCTGACAGCTCCAAATCTTTCTGAGTGAGTGCAATTCCTGAAAGCAGCCATACAAAAAGTATCCCTTTACTCAACAAAGTATTCATTTTTTAAGAAAATCTTTTTCGATGAATTTGACTTGCCCCTTTTTTAAAGAAATGCAAACAATAGTGATACTTCTTATCTTCTACACTCAAATAAGTATTATTTTATGATTAAATTTGTATCTTGCACATTAAAAATACAGAAAAATAACATTATTAATTATAATTATTAACCATTAATTATAAATTAAAAATATAAATTTATCTAATTAGAAGTTTTATTAATTATTATTAAAATAATAATTAGACCTGTGACAAAAATAATTAGCACCGGGAGGGAATTTACCACCAGTAAAAACTAGACAGTATAAGAGTTTTTTTTTTTTTTTTTTTTTTTTTTTTTTTTTTTTTTTACACATTTCGCATAATTATTCTGAATTGTTGATAAAAATTGCTTCAGTGATATTTTTTATGTCTGTATTCTGGTAATTCTTTAAATAGCACCTAAAATAATGGCGGATTTTAAACATTTTTTCTCCCTCCCAAACAGCCAAACTCCCCTCCATTTATAAATGTTGGTAGGGAGACTCCCCTCCTTCGAAAAATTGAATTTCAAGCCCTGTTTGAGATGGCCAAAATTGATACAAATGGAAAGAAATTACTAAACGAGTTATTATTCACAATCTAAAATATTATATAGAAAATTATCATTAACAGAAAGACAATTAAATGCACTAAATAATATTGTTATGCTTCAATACTCCTCAATCGGTCAAAAACTATATAAAATTTCTATTCCAACTTTTCTCTAAATGTGGCCAATCCTGAAGCATCCACCCTAGATCAAACAGTCTCTTAAAAATTAATTATTGAAAATAGTGAGACAAAATTATACACTAACATTCCAAAACTTTTTAATTACTTTTTTAATCCCCCAGTCTCAATAATTCGATAGCTGTAATTTCCTGATATTTAGTACTTTAAATTATCCATGTAAAATAATTAAAATATCAGATCTTCTGATAATTAAAATGAATGATGTAAACGGTGAATGATTATGACAAATATTTAAATTATTATTATCCTAATAGTTAAATTTATTTGAAAACAACTATTTTATTTCATTAGTATGTTTTCGTTAAATACTGGCTCTAAATACAGTCTTGGAAACATTTTGGTATATTTATTACTTTTTATGGGATGTCCATTGTTGGGCTTTTGGGGTGTTTTGATATATTTCTGTAATTTAAAATTAAATTTTGATTCATATTGGGAAATGACACTATATGAATGATTAAATATTGTTGATAGATTAGTATAGAATTGAGAAAACTGGAATATAATAACTATAATTTAAGAAAAAATAAAGAAATTCATTAAAGGTGTCCATTACTGGCACATCTCTCCTGTATAAGCAATTTGGGAATTGGAGAATTGCATTTTTTTTTATTTCATTAAAAAGGAAAATTTATTTACATTTACGGTGAAAATTAATTTTACCAGAAATTCATATCATTTATTAATAATGCAGTTTTCATGGTCCTATGTAAGAAATATTATACACTTATACTTGATGACAAGGAAATCCGCCTGAAATGGAAAATTTCTCTATTCCAATAAGATTTCGTGTTAAGGAAAAAAAAAAATCAAAGTAGCAGTATACATAAAAATAATACACATGGTAGTATTTATGAAATCAAATACGCTATCAATGTTACATTATTTCTGGTATCATATATCAGGGGTCTGTCCAGACTTTTCTCACAGGTCCTGTTTTTGTGAAATTGTGATTTTTTTTCTTATATTTGGAAAATTCTAGTCAGAATTTTGTGAATTTTAAATTATCGATGTCTTCAGGTTCTATTTTTCATTCATAAAAAGCTAAGTAATATGCTCTTTGGTGAGTTCAACTGCTTAATTACAAGCCAGATTTTATTATTAAATGATTAAATTTGAGAAAAGTTCAATTTGAAGGTGAAAAAATTCTATGAAAGGTCTATTTAAGAGACAAACACTTTTGTGAAGGGTCCTGCTTTGGGATAAAATGTTTTGTGAAGAGTCCAGATAAATTATTTTGTGAAGGGTCCTTTAAAGGACCTAAAATACTCCTAAACATATCCCTATATATTGTTGTTATGTATCCACATACATGAGAATCTGACAACTAGAAGCTTTAAAACACAACTTTCATACATTTTCCTGATAAATATTAAATTGAAGGCTTTTTATATTGCAACAAGTTCACAAAAAACTTATTATACAGAAATTTAATTATGGTTGATCAGGCTTCATTTTGTCCACGCTATAAAAGTGAAAATCGTGTATTGTTAGAAGTGTTGATTTCAGGGGATGGCTCGGGGGGAGATAACTCTCTCTGAACAGTAAAATATCCCCCCTCCCCCAAAAAATTGAAATTTTGTATTTTTAATGGGCAAAAAGTGCAATCCCCTCCCTCTCAGAACTCAATAATGTCCACCTCGGATTCATAAAAATCCCTCCCGGAGAAAAGTGTCTGAATTCAACACTGATTGTTAGGAAGAAAGATTTTAAAACTTTGACTAAATATATGAAAAGCACTGATATTGATATGATCGATGCTTTGATAAATTAATTTTTTTTAATACTTAACTCAAAAACTTTCTTCTGAAAGTAAAAATACTGCATAAGAAAAACTGTAAAAGAGATGGGGGGGGGGGGGCTTGGGTTATTCATGTATTTTCTAGTCGAAAAATGCTGTAGGAAAAGTTTTTTTAATTATTCATGTAACTTAACTCACTCAGGCATTCTTTTTAATTTGGAATTACTCATTATTTATGACATGATGAGTTAGCCTTAAGGTCAAACTTGTTTTTTTTTTTTCAAAACGTATATTTTGAATCATTATTATTTTTTATCATATTTCATTTCCAAATAAAAATTAGAAATTTCAAATTATCTATACAACCTAGTTGTTAATTCCTAGATGATTAACATTCACACATAATCAAAACAAAATTTTGAAATCCCATGATATAATTAAAAATATAACAAACAACTGCAAAATCTAGTGTTTGAATTGATGTTTCTTATAAATTATAAAACTTTTATAAAATTACTTCATAGATTCTTTTTTTTTACCGTAAATATTCCAATGTCTTAAAATACGCTAAGACTGCAGATTTGCTTACCTGAGTAAATTGCTCCAACTTTTTGCGCTTTGCTTGCATGGTTTTATTCATATCAGAATTAAATCGTTCTAATAATTTTGACATCTCTCCACTAAAATCTTGAGGATAAGCTTCGTCACTTCCAACTTCAGTGCCATTTTTAATGGAGTCAGACGGTGCTGGAGAATTCGGAATTTCAAACGATTCATCTGTTGCAGCCGAGTCACTATTATTTCCATTGGTAAGTTGACGAGGCATATCTTTTCTTGGTCTTTTAGTTACCTTCCGTGTATTGTCTACTTTGCCTCTAGGCATAATTTCAGTAAATATAACGAAATGCAATTACTATGCTTAAAACGAACGTTCTATTACAGTTTTTACTCGAGAGTAAGTTGGTTTGATGCCATTAAAAGTCAGTAATTAAACGCTTTGAAAGCGCAGACGATTTACGACTTATTCTTTTCCTGCTTCTTTTAATGACAACTTTATTTTAAATTATTTTAAGAAAATATTTAGTAGGAATAGAAACGACCACCTGTTCCTAACTTCGAGTCAATTTTCGGTAAAATGATTTGAATTTCCATTTGAAAGCATATTGTTTGTTTATTTGATAATTAATGCGGTTAAGGTAAAAGCTGATCACAAGTGTTAATCGATTAAAGGAAATCGAATAAATGGAATACAAACATTTATTTCTCGTTATTAGCTATTATTTTAAAATTATTATTTTGAAATTCTATTACATATTTTTATTGTCAGAATGCTGTATGACTTTGAGTACTATCTTAAGTTCATATAAATCATTCATTTTTTTTTTTTATGTGCATATGCAATGAAAGAGCAGACGATTTATCAGTTTCTTTCCTGTTTCTTTTTTTTTAGGACAATTAATTTTAAAGCAGATCACGGGAAATAATTTCTGTAGTTGCCATGGTTACAATAATAAAAAAGGGGACATTATTTTCATAGAATTCAAAAAAAGGAGCAAAAATGTTAAAGTGCCAAAATTTCCAAAAATTTATTTTCGGAAAACTATTCTAATCTAAATTAAAATAAACCGTTTTAACAATAATTTAAAATTAAATATTTGTTTAAAACGTATATTACCATATTTACTTGCGTCTTTTTTTGAACAATTTTTAATAGTTCTTAGACGTTGAAAAAAAAAAAAAAAAAAAAAAAAAAAAAGACAAGTTAGTTTTTTTACACACGTTAATACTGCATTTCTCAATACCTTTCAACGTTTAATAAAAGTTTTAGTGATAATGTTAGGTATATTTTTAAAATTGTACTATTCAATTTTGACGATTAATGATATTACTCAGAAACAAATCCAGGGATAAACAAATGAAAGAAAAAAAATATCAATTAGAAAATAATTGTTGAGATTCTGTGCATTATTCATTTGCTAAAATGTTTCACCAGCAACAATTTTCAACTTTTTCGCTAAACTGAATAAAAAAAAAAAAAAAAAAAAAAAAAAAAAAAAAATTGAGATTTCTAACAGGTGTATTATTTTTGTGGGGGGAAGGTGGAGACAGTTATATTTAAGGCAAGAAAAAATTCCTTTTGAGCTTATTGTGATGTACTGACAAGAAAAGAAACAAATGATACAGTATTATTTTCACATCTTATACTAATATAATATAGTTTCGCTCACTGTGTATTTGGGTCATTTTCAAAAAACTTGTACATTCTATATCCCCCAACTTTAAGAATTTTTTATAACTAAAATAAAGTTTAAAAATAAAATTTAAGCATTTACATTACTTGTCTGACTGTTTAGAGTAAATGTGGGCTAAAAATTATCAGAAATTAAAAATAATATTAGTGTAGTTATGGTTTCAATTTGTCAGCTATAGCTAAAATGCTATGTCCCCTCTTCCCTTTTTACTTTTTCAACTGCTATAAAATTATAAATCAATTGTCAAAAGTGTTAATTTTTTCAGTTGTGACAATTGTTGTATGTCTTATCTGTAGCATAAACCATATAATATATTTTTTAAAACTTGTTTCTTTATAAAAATGGAACAATTTATTGTTGTCCCCAGATTTTTTCCCCTCTGTTACTTCCACTCTGTTACTATATTTATTGTAATAAATTATTACTACTAAGTGTTCAACACAAGTTTCTGCAGTTCTTCGAACAGTCTATTTTTAGATGAGACCACCATTTTTTAAATTATTAAGTTATTTTCACCGTGGTGATGAAGTAAAGAATTTACAAGATAAGGATGTTTTATTCAGTTTCCCCTCTGTTACCAGCTTATTTATGTGAAATTTATTTTTTTGATACTTTTATAAAATTTTAACCGTAAGATCAAATGGTGCTTCTTAAATAAATAGGTTTAGTGTTTCTTGTTTTTAATTCACTTTGTGCTGCTAAAATTATTTGTAGTTTTTCCCCTCTGTTACTATGCTTATGGTTTTGCACAATTAATACTCAATTACTAAATATTTTAAACTAATGAAATGCCTCATTTAAAACGCATTAAGTACCATTTTTCATAACACACACAACAAAAATAATAATAATAACACACATAATACTTCATAAACTAAATTACACTATTTACAGATTCAACAAATTTATTCAACTAGACGTGAAAGTGCATCTGCATCCTTGTTTGTAGCACCTGGTTTATAATTAATGACCGTATCATAACGCTGAAGTGCTAGTAACCATCTTTGTAATTTTGCATTTCGTGGTGCACTTTCGGTTAAATACTTTAATGGATTATGATCCGTGTACACATAAACTTTGGACCCAAATATCCATGTTTCAAATTTCTTTAGAGCCCATATTAGTGCAAATGCCTCCCTCTCGATAGCGGACCACCGTGCTTGTGTCCCCGATAATTTTTGACTGGCAAAGGTGATTGGCATTATTTTCCCTTTTCCATCGTATTGGCCTAACGAGGCTCCAATCCCTACTTCTGACGCATCGCATGCAATCACGAATGGTTTTGTAATATCTGGTGTATTTAACGCCACCGCGCTGCATAATTTCGATTTTATATTCAAAAATGCTTCCTCCTCCCTTCCTGTCCACGGTATCTCATTAGGGATATTTTTCTTTGTCAACGCAATTAACGGTATAGCAATCTGAGCAAAATTTTGAACATATTCTCGGTAATAATTAAATAATCCCAAAACTGATTTTAACTGCTTTTTATCTTTCGGACTTTTAAGGTTTTCAATAACTTTTAACTTCTCGGGTCTGGTTCTCCTGACCCTACTACATGTCCTAAGTACATAACTTTTCTGTGTACAAAATGACATTTCTTAACATTAGCAGTAAAATTAAGTTCACCCAGGGTACTCACAACTGCTTTTAAGTGTTCCAATTGTTCCTCCCACGTTCTTGAAAAAACAGTTATATCATCAATATAACTATCTGCATACTCTGAATGTTTAATTAATACCCTATTCATTGTTTTCTGGAATGTCCCCGCACTCCCATTTAATCCATATGGCATCACTAACCACTGATATTGTCCTTTTGGACCTATGAACGATGTTAGTTCCTTACTCTGTTCCTCCATTGGAGTAGTCCAGTATCCCTTTAAAATATCTAGAGTTGTAATATATGTAGCCGCTCCAGCTTTATACCTCAACTCAGTGGCATTTTGCATTGGGAATGGAGTCGTTTTAGTCGCTGCATGAAGGGCCCTGTAATCTACACATAGCCTGATACTCGCATCCTTTTTTGCTACACAAACTATAGGATACGCTATCTCCGCTTGTGATGGTTCTATTAGTCCCTTGTTTAATAACTCCTGTATTTGTTCTTCCACCGCCGCTTTAAGTACCTCAGGCACTCTATAAATATGCGGTTGCTTCCTCTCTACATCAGGTTTTAATCTAATGACATGGCTTCCAACCTTTGCACGCTTAACCTCTCCCCCCAAAAATGCTTTATTCTTATTTAAAATTGCCTCTAATTCTTCCCTTTCCTTTTTTTCTAAGTGGTTTAATTTTGCTTTTATAATCTCCTGAAATTCCTTATCATTATCCGCGACTTCTGCTCCTGGAGCATGTTGAATATCTCCGAACTCTTCATCTACCTCGTATACTAATCCCATCGTATTTACTGGATATATATAAGGTCTTAACTTATTTTGATGTAAATTCTTAACACTGCCATCTGGTAATTCAACAAAAAATGAATGTTCATTTTCTGATCAACAATTACTCCCGGACCCATCCATCGTGAATATAATTTATTAGTGGAGTCAGGAATTAAAACAATTACTTTTTCTCCTACTGAAAATTTCCTAGACGATGATCTTAAATTATACCGATTAGCGTAATCACTTTGCTTTCTGTTAGCCACATTGGATGCGAATTCTGCCGCTGATCTTAAGTTATCCTTTAATTGCTCTAGATATTCTGTGATATTATTTCCGACCCCTTCTGGTATTACAGTTTCCCCTTCCCAGCCAGTCTTCAAAACTGACAGTGGACCATTTGGTAACCTCCCACATATTAGTTGAAATGGTGAAACCCCCGTCGTTTCATTCGGGACTTCTCTCATAGCCCATAATAATAATGGCAGTATCTGATCCCAATTCTTCCCATGTTTTCTTACTGCATGGTGCAACATATTCTTTATTGATCCATTAAAACGTTCCACCAATCCATTACTTAAAGGATACCCAGGAGTGCTTAATCTAGGAGCCGCCCCCAAGTGTTTTAAAAATTCTGAGGTCAACTCAGCTGCGAAATTCCGTCCCTGATCCATCGCTAAAATTTGGGGAACACCCGTTGGCACAAAAATTTGAAGAAGTGCTTGACATGTCGCCTTAGCATATAGAGATCGTATCGGAATTGCTTCTGGCCATCTACTGTATTGATCTACCACCGATAGAACATACTTGTGCCCTCGAGCGGAAGTTGGCTCAATGGGTCCAATTAAATCAGCATTCATCACCTGAAACGGTAACTCAGGACGAGCTACTGGTTGAATAGGTGCCCTATCGCTCACTCTAATTTTCCGTCTCAACTGACAATCCTCGCAAGCCTCACAATATTTCTTAACTTCCTTCCTTAAACCTTCCCAGAAAAATGATAATTTAATTATTTCTAAGATTTTAACTGACGCCAAATGATCCCCTGTTGAGTGATTATGCGTAAGTCTCAATATTTCTTTTCTTCTACATTGCGGAACTACTAACTGTTTGACACTTTCATTAATAATTAAATTCTTTTTATACAATAATCCATCCTCCACAAAATATTTATTCTTTCCACTTCTACCTTCCTCCCAAGCTCTTTGCAATGTCGGACACTCTCGCTGTTGTTTTCTAAACAATTTCGATTGCGTCCCATAATCTCTAGACTTCTCTTCATTCTTACTCGCGGCATTCTCACTCAAAACATTATCTAACGAGTCAAAATATTCCTTCATTTCTCCCGCCATTAGTACTCCCTCTTCACTATTACTTTTTACATCGTCCGATTCCTTAACTTTAATACTTTGTTCATTTTTCTCCTTCCCCGTCTTTTCTATATCCTCCAATCCTATAGTAATGCTATACATTTTCGTTTGTTTTCCTAACTCATCATGCACCGTTGGAGTTATAAATGCCGGACTATTTAAATTTTCCGTTACCGCAGCGACTATGTCAGTTTCCGAGGAAATCGCTTGATTATCCTCCCATAATGCCACCGGTAAAGTGATCAAGTCCGCTTTTTGCATTTTTCCTATTGAGGGAATCAAATAAATGTGGCCTCCAGTCATGAATTTATCAGGTATCAAATCCCTCCGAAACACGCATATTTCGGCCCCCGAATCTAGAATAGCTTCTGCCTTTTGTCCAGCAACATTAAGCTCTACCAACGGTAATATTTCTTTGTCCTGCCCTCCCCTTATCTGATGTTTCTCAAAATTCACAGCACTCAATCCCACTTTAACCTGGACGCAACTGATCTTTCTCTCTTCATTGCGAAATGATTCCTTTTTCTGTGGGCATTGATATCGGAAGTGGGGACCAGAATAAATGAAACACTTTACTTTTGGTTTCTCTCTTTCTATCCCCTTATTTCCACTCTCATTGTTACTAAGTGGGTGGGCCCTTCCCTTCGGACTAACTTTACCTCCCGTTGGAGACTCCCTGTCTGACCGGAACGACTTAAAACCTCCCTTTTGCTCTCTTTCGCGATAAGAATCTCTCCATCTGCACCGGTGTTGCTTCCGTAAAGAGATCAATTTCTTTCGCCAATTCAACCGGTGCCATCCATTTTGATCCCTCTTTCACTAATATGTGCGTTTTTATGTGCCCAGGTAATGAATCTTTAATTTTATCAGATATAATTAAATCTTTTAATGTTTGAAAATCTTTTACTTCCCTGCTTTCCAAATAGTAATCTAAATTTGTTTTAGTTTTAGCCACCCACTGGACATAACTTTCGTGGTTTTGTTTATAACACATCTCAAAATTTCTTTTATATTGTAGTGGCGTTAAAGCATTCTCCGCTAAAATGCATTCTTTAATTGCGGTATAATTAGACAACTTTTCCGTCCCCAAACTATTAGTTAATTTTCTAATAAAATTTCCCAATTTATTAAGCACGATTCGTCCCCAATATTCTTGTGGAACCGCATAAATTTCAAAAATTATTTCCATCTGATGAAAAAAAAACACCCAATTTTCTGCTTTGTCTGGGACCCGAGGTAATTGTTCTCTTACTAGGTTAAGATATTTAACCAGCCCATCTTCGAAACTATTCATCGGAATATTATTTGCAACCCTTTGGCTACCATCCTGAATCTGTTGCTGTTGGATCTCTAATTCTTTTAATTTAATCTCATGTTTGCGTTTCTGTTCGCATATTTGTCTTTCTTCATTTTCTTTTCGTTCACTAATTATATTTTCAAGGAGTTCTTTTATCCTTAATTCGTCATAATCAGCATGTGCTAAAATAAGTTTACTTAATTGAATTTTAGTAACTCTTTCCGGTATTTCCTCTCCCAATTCCTCGACTATTTGGGTCAAATCTGCCCTACTCCCCTTCATTAAATACGCCATTTTTCTACCTTAACTTTACGTAATCACAATAAAACAGAACTATCTATAATTACTTTATATATATATATATATCATTCATGTAATCACAATATAATAATAGTACTCATAATACACATAATAATCATCATCATAATATAATCATAATAATAATAATAACAATATTACATATACAGAAAATCATAAATTACCAAGCATAACTTGGTTGATCCTGTTATCACTCAATCCATTACCATGATATACATTTTTACCTGTACCTATAACCATTATTCTCAACTGATTACCGTAAATTATTAAAATAATTAATATAGCACCCTGTTTACCACTGAATACATAGATCATTAATTTATTTTTACATTCCCTACTTATCCTGGTACAAGAAAACAAATAACCTCCACTTACCAACACTTCCAGCGTTCCCTTATCGTCAGTTGGAGCTCCATCAATCGTCATCAGACACAGTGTCATTAGCAGTATCATCCGTATTAGCCAGAAATCATCATCGCTCATCAGCACGGAATGGCATTCTGTTCTCAGCGCCCTTCTATTTCAACTGCGTCTGCTTCCACACACAACTCCATCAAAAAAAATTTTAAACCGCCTTAACTAAGCACAGGCCTAAATTTCGTAAAGGCACACTCTGTTGTACACTCATATATATCGGCTGCCGACTGCGCCAATGTCACAGGCCGTTATATCCTGTGTGTTGGTTTCCGATATTAAATGATGAGTGAAACAATAATAATACATGCCTCTAACAGAAACAATATTATTTAATGAACGTTAAACAAAATATTTACAGATTTGTAATACTGGTTAGGCCTGAACTATCGGCCATTATCTTGAGAGAGAGAGAAAAAAAGGTAAACAAAATCATCCTGGTCAGAAAATGCGTCCGCATCCAAGGACATCTACCACTCTCCCTCTTCTCATTTTTATGTCTTTAACCCCAGCCCCTCAACACCAACAGACCAGTTCATTGTTGCATTCCACATTTTTGAGGGGTGGGGGAGTTTGTTCCGCTGACGCTGATATGACAAGAGTGTGGTCACTCTTTCTCCAACACAACTTGACAGTAACAGAATGGAACAAAATGTAACAGAGTAAGAAACTACTAAAAAAAAACAAGTTTATTTGAACATTGTTCTTGAAGGCTACAAATTCTCGTTTCATGGCCTTAGAACAGAATTAAAAATATGCATTTTTCTTTTTTAAATTAAAATAGTAGTTTATGTGGTGAGCTAGTTGCCATAAACATTAGGCTTTAATTTTCTCAAACAAAATGCTTCTTTAATTGTAGTCATTTATATTTATGAATCAATACTACTTATTTATGAAAAAATGATGCAGCGTGAAATACCACTATTTTCGAATATTAATTTGTTTAAAAGCCTTTAATTCTTGCTTGGTCTGTTTCGAATTTTAGGATATTTTATAACACATGATAAAAATGTATTAAAGAAGAAAAGATCATTATTTAAGTAGAAAAGAATTTATAAAAAAGATACACCACGTCAAATACTACTATTTTCAAATAGTAATTTCTGTAAAAATCGTTATTTCTTGGGTTAAAGCGTCATCCAATTAGCACGCAAATTTGTTAAAATTTGAAAATCTGAGGCGAGGTGTTTGAAATTGAAACACAGATTATAACATATGATAAAAATTTATAAAAACAATGCCACGTGATATACCAGTATTTTCGAATAGTAGTTTTTTGCAAATATCGTAAATTCTGCCTTGATCTGTTTGAAACATTGAAACTTCATAATAGCTTATAACACATAATAAAAAGTTATGCAAAAAAAAAAAAAAAAAATGACTGGTCTAATCCCACTATTTTTGAATAGTATTTTTTGCAAAAATCTTAAATTCTTGCTTTAAAACACCACTACTTGGACTAATACATGAGATTTTTTTTAACTAAGCAGTGCATTTGTCATAGCACATGATATAAATTTACAAAAGAGAATGCCCTGCCAAATACCACTATTTTCCAATAGTAATTTTTGTAAAAATCTTAAATTCTTGCTGGATATGTTTGAAATATTAAGATCGTATGCAATACATGGTATAAACTTATAAAAAAATATGCCACATCAAATATCACTCCACTATCAATCAGCGTTCCCCTCGGTTACTTTTTTCCCCACTCTGTTACCGTCAATTTAAGCCGGTTTATTTGACTAAAAAATTTATCAATCATCATTTTGAATAATTAATTATGTAACTTTAACTAATATTTTATTTATGTAATATTTTTTTATAATTTAACTGAAAAAATGTGAATGCACATTTAATTGAAACTTATGATTTTTCCAAAAAAGTAACAGAGAGGAAATCCTTTGTATTTTACAAAAATAAAAATAATAACAAAACAACAATTAGAATTTTCTGAAAGTAGCAATCATGTAATTAAAGAAAATGTGATATTTACTGTATTAGGTGTTTTATTTTTTTAAATAAAAATTTTTGACTGTTGGTAACAGAAGAGAACATTTTACTGTTGCAAGTTCATACTTTATTTTTTATTTGATGTTCCAAATCAAAAAGTTAAGTGCTGTTTTCAGTTTTATATACAAGAAATGTTTTAGTATCATCTAATATTTTTATAAGTTGTATTAAAAAAAATTTTTTTATTCGTGAAAAATTTCCCAAATGTACGAGTTTTTTGAAAATGACCCATATGTGTGTATGCGTGAGCGCGTGCGACAGCTAGGAAATTTTACCACACGTACAAGGCAGAAAAAAATGGTTGAGGTTAGTTCAAGGCATGTCTTGATGCATCTGGGTCTCAGAATTTCAACTATTGATAGTTATCAGAGGTATTAAAAATCTCTTCAAATGCCTTAATTAAAACAAGTTGGAAATTGCACGTGAAGCGTAGCAAATGAGGTGCGTTCGTACGATAATGAAGTTTTAAAAATATTACTCTCATATATCAATCTCATAAAATTGTAAATAATGAATAATTAAAACGCTCATCAAACAATGCTCTCCCCATACCATTATGTAATGGAATACTTTTGTGTGGCCTTGTAAATCAATAACAAATCTTCTTTGCACCACAAATTATGTAAAATGTATATTATAATATGTACTTTATAGTTGCATATAAATTTTATTAAGTTCGAATGAGTGTAACATCAATAAATCGCAATTGAAACATTTTTACCCATTGACCGTAATGTAACGGAATACTTTTGATTGCCCCTGTAATTGATTTATGCACCCGATTATCAAAAAATTTGAAATAACTCGACAAAATTATGTAATAATTATGCATTTTAAATTTCAAACGATTAAAATGCATTTGAAACTTTTTTCCCCATTGACCGTAATGTAATGGAATACTTTTGATTGCCCCTGTAATTGATCTATGCATCCGATTTTCATAAAATTTTTAATGACTCGACAAAATTATATAATAATTATGTATTTTAAATTTCGAACGATTCGGTTGGGTAGTTTTTGCGTTGTTATATGCGGACAGACGGACGGACTGAACGACCACTATAGGTGCTACGTATTTACATAATTACGAATGCACCTAAAAAGCATTTATTTTCATAAAATAATTTTACTTCAAGATTGCATTAGCAAGTGGTCGTACTAAATTTACTTCTGATTCGGGGCTATGCATATTCATCTACTTCTTTATATGAAAGATATTTAAAACCGCTAGTCAGAATTTGTTAGAAATAACTAAATTTTTAAAACTATTTCAGGTAGGTACTTGAAAATTGGCACATACACGCAAAATAATAACTTATTTCATAAATTCGAAAAATAAAAACTTCAAACTTATTAAAAGTGATTCTTTCATATTAGCCAAAAGTCAGAATAAAATACCAGGGGAAATCGACAAAGATTTCGCTATTTATAGCAGCCTTTTGATTTTTGTAGTTTCAATGGTTTTAGCGTGTAGTTAGATTAGGGGAGACCGGGGATGGTTAACTATAGGGGTAGGTAGACTAACCACCACAAACTCGGCAACGATATGAATATTGCGTCATCCGAGCGTAGCCACGCATCGCTCTCCGCCCCCCGCTCAGTCGTCGGTAGCGCTGTGTCGCCGGCACACGCCGTTTTCGAGCAGTGACCCGTGATTTGTTTTGATATCATGTAAGTAATATTTTCGTGTTGCATATTTTTTGATCTGGTATCTGCACATTTTATGTTAACCGTTTGCCTATTAGTCAGAGTGTTTTATGAGTCCATATTGATATTATTTTATGTGTTATTTCTTAATTAGGTGGCAGTGTTTAGGTTATCCATGCCATCGAAACTTAAAATGTCGTTTGGGGTTGGTAGACTAATTTCTTTTCTGGTTGAATAATTAGTCAACCAACCCCAGTAATATTTTGAGTTTAAAATATCTTTAAAATTATCTTTTTATTCGATTCTTTATATTCTTTATATTCGGAAACGTAAAAGTACTATATATACAGACACCCCTGAAAAACAAAATTTTATAGATATGAAAAAGAATAGGGAAACTTTGAAGAAAAGATAGAACAAGTTGAATATAGATTCTGCCATTGAAGAATTCAGTTTCGCCTCCGATTAGGGGAAAAAAAATCGATAGAGGTTTTTTAGAAGGTCGACCCCGTTTAGACTGCAATGAATTAACTTCATTTTTCTTGTGTTTATCAATATAATAGTAAACAGAACGACGTGAAATACCCAATTGAATAGCAATTTCTCTCTGAGACAATGGAATTGCGGAATAATAAAGAGATACAATTTGACGTGCTACTTCTTCATTGACTAGATTCATCAAAAACGGATTTTTTCTTTAGTTTAAACGCTTTTTTATAGACTCTGAGTAAAAGGAAATGCAATTTAACAATAAAACGAATGGAATCCCGTCGAATTCGACGAATGAAATGTTTAAAAGACCCGATCGATTTGGTTTGAAAAAAGCAAAAGTAATTACGTTATTGAATCAATATATAATAAATATATTTACAAAGTAAATGTCAAGTTTGTCAGTTACAATTTTGCATGCAAATATTCGCACATCTTCAGTTAAAATTGTAATCTGAGTGCCGGCGAAATCCAGAAATTTTATTTTATATGCACTCACAGAAAAATAGTTTTATTAAAAAAAAAAAAAAAAAAAAAAAAAAAAAAAAAAAAAAAAATTCTAATTTCATTTTTACTGTGACATTATTTTCACTAACTGAAGTCATCTGAAAGTAAAATCTCAATCTCAGTGTCCATAATGAAAAGAAATATTGAAACGTAATATCGGGCACTACCAGGTTATCCCGTCGACCAAAAAATTATCGCCAAACTATAAGATTAAATGCCAATAATGGATGATCGTGAATGTCACATTCAATGACATTTAATACGATTCATATGTTTAAAATGTCATTAAGTGATTTTTATTTCGACTTTTTATTAATATTTTTATTAATATTCTACTAATTATTTGCTTTTTCGTTATTTAAAATAAAAATTATGTCAATATGTATAATTTGGCTATTAGTTTGGCGATTTGTATAATTTGGCGAAATTGGTCAACGGGATAACAGAGTAGTACCTAATATCGTTATGAGTAAAAATGCGATGTTTTAAATAGTGACGTCATTTTCTCTTCAAATGTTTTTTAAAAGTTACGTATGCCTTTTACATATTACTAATAACAGTAATAATATTGTAATTCCCATTTATCTGGTTGCTGAATGAAATTATTTTCCTCATTTGAAATTTCTCTTATTTTGATTTAGACATTAACTTTTATCATAAATTATTTTCTGTTATTTTATTTACATTATTAATACTATTTCTCAGTAAATATATATTTTTTTACCTCAATTAGTGCATAATTATACGCAATCATTTTGGAAAATAAATTTTTATTATCGAGAGAAAAGCTAAACTGTGTTGCCACCATTTCGAAGAAATGTCATGAAAAAGCTTTTAAAATTAAAAATAAAATATAAAAATGGAAATAAATTTAAAAATAACTAAATTGGGCACAACTACAAATAAATAGCTTTCATTTAAAAAAATAATTATCAAAATCGGTTGAATAGAAAATCCAGGGCTGATGATACGAAATTTTTAGCTTGTCTGAAAGAAATAGCATCGGATGCTAAAAAGGAAAAGAAACGAGCAAAGGTAAGGGTAAAGGAAAATGGAAGGGCAAAGGAAAAGGCAGGGGTGATTCTGAGTGAAAAAAAAATTTCGGAAATTCACAGCGCATTTTCGGAAATCGGCGGGGAGGGAGGGGGGAGAAGGAAGAGGAGGAGGGGGAATTCCGCGAGTTACCCCCCTCCCATCCCCCCCCGCGATTATCCGCGATCTACAGACAAAATCGGCGTTTTTTCGCGATCTTCAGACGAAATGAGCGATTTATCTGCGATATTTTAGCAAAATCGGCAATTTATTGCGATCTATTGTCGAAATCGGCGCTTTTTCTGCGATCTTTTGACAAAATCGGCGTTGTTCCGTGGTTTTTTTTTTTTTTTTTTTTTTTTACTTTACTTTTTTGGACGATCTGTAGACAAAATTTGCATTTTTACGCGATCTTTTCTCAAAACGGCGTTTTATCTCCGCGATCTTTTGACAAAATCGGCGTTTTTTCCGTGATCTTTTGATGAAATCGGCCTTTATTTCAAAGGTACTTTTCACAAAATATTTTTAAGCGATTTTTTATCGAAAATGGCGTTTTTCCCGCTATCTTTTATCGAAATCGGCGTTATACCCGCAATCTTTAGACAAAATCGACGTTTTCCCGCGGTCTTCAGACGAAATCAGCGTTTTATTCCGTAAGTTACCTCCTCCCCACAGCGATTATCCGCAATCTTCAGAAGAAATGAGCTATTTATCTGCGATATTTTAGCAAAATCGGCAATTTATTGCGATCTTTTGTCGAAATCGGCGGTTTTTCCGCGATCTTTCGACGAAATCGGCGTTGTTTAGTGTTTTATTATTATGATATCGGTTTTTTTTACGATCTTTAGACAAAATTTGCATTTTTACGCAATCTTTTCTCGAAAACTGTGTTTTACCCCCGCGATCTTTTGACGAAATCGGCGTTTTTTCTATTTCAATATTCTTTTGACAAAATATTTTTAGGCGATATTTTGATAAAATCGGCGTTTTTTCCGTGATCTTTTGATGAAATTGGCCTTTTTTTTAAATATTCTTTTGACAAAATATTTTTAAGCGATCTTTTTACGAAATCTGAGTTTTTTTTTCCCGTGAATTTTTGATGAAATTGGCCTTTTTTCCCCCCAATATTCTTTTGACAAAATATTTTTAAGCGATCTTTTATCGAAATCGGCGTTACATTCGCAATCTTTAGACGAAATCGACGTTTTCCCGCGTTCTTAGTCGAAATCAGCGTTTTATCTGCGATATTTGGCGAAATTGTCGTTTTTTCCGCGATTCGCACAGGAAACTTGCGATTTTATTGTCTGTATGGATGAAAACACAAAAAATATGTATGATTTAGTAAAAAATTAGTCAACCATCCCCGGTCTCCACTACATGGCTGTTAAATATGAGTTTTATTTACAGTACTTTATTTATTTACTTATCCAATTTTAGTTTAATTACGGAATATTAGTCAGGAACAAATGCTAAACTAATGAATTTGTATTGCAGAGATAAAGATAAATTTTAAGAATCATGCTTGAAAATTATTTTAAAGCTATAAAACTATCAATAAAGTGAGATGCAATTTTCAAACAAATTGTATTTGAGAATCACCTCTTTTCTATTTGATACGTAAAATTTAAACTTTATGATGTTTAAAAGAACCAAAAACGCAAATAATCAATTTTCTTCATTGTTGATTTAATAAACTACAGATTATCAACCCCATTGTTTCTCATGCCCTCTCCCCCCCCCCCCCAAAAAAAAAAAAAAAAAAAAAAACCTTTAGGTCTTTTCCTCCATGTCTGACAGTCGGAAAAATATTCTCATTTTTTAGCTCTGTACGGGATTTTTTCCAGACATATTTTCGTCTTTCGATGTCGAGATTACAAAATTAACTTCCATCTGAATATGAAAG
Source organism: Maratus speculifer (assembly GCA_964019185.1). Taxonomy (NCBI): domain Eukaryota; kingdom Metazoa; phylum Arthropoda; class Arachnida; order Araneae; family Salticidae; genus Maratus; species Maratus speculifer. The sequence goes on from OZ025298.1 coordinate 254,867,661, forward strand.
AACTATGCAAATAGGGTGTCATCTGCCCAACTGTGTTTTATAGTCTATGCTTAAAGCATGATTTTTCTTTCTTGTTTTAATATAAAAAAAGGATGAAATTAAAGAACTACAGTCAAAAATATTTCTCAAAAAATCAAATTGGAAATTGATTTTGAAAAGTTTCCTTTATATTCTTCCCGAAAATCTATTTTATAAGGAAATTCAAGATTTGTTCGCTGAAAAAAAAAAAAAAAAAACATTAGGAAAAATAATAAATTTTTACAAGCGTTCCTGGAAATTAAGTCTGAGAAATAAGTTCATTTGTAAAATTGTAAAAGTTTCATATTACTTTTCAATCTTACAACTTTTCATTTTTAATCAGAATCCAAAATTGAGATTCTTAAATTGTTTCGTTTTTTATTTATATTCATGTCTTTCTAACGAGAGAAAAATGTATTCATTTGAATTTCTTTAAAACTACTTCCATTGCGTTCAAAAATTTTTTCACAGAAAAATATAGTAAAAAAGTAATAACTTTGCATTTTAAGATGGTTATCGTATTATTTTCAAATGAACTTTACTGTGTACATTTTAGTGGAAGAGAAGGTATTATTTTCATTTGTTCAACGAAAAAAAAAAAAAAGTTTTTAAAAATTGAGAAATACTCCCCTAATAACAATATTCCATTTAAATAAGGGGACAGTGGAGTGGAATGGGACAGTGGGAGGAATGGTATATTATCCATAATTTAAGGGGCCGCTTCACTCAAATGATAAGACCCGTTCGCTAATGCTAATCCTATGGAAGATATTTATAGTTATCTCGGTTGCATTTTAATATTTTTAAATGATTCTTTTTGCATTGGATAGCTGAGATTGATCTGAATGCAGGCCGTTTTTTACATTTTCGATTTTGTTTATACATATTTTTTATGAGGGTGATTTCGCTTTCCAAACCGGTTCTGAAGATGAAAGCGTTCTCGTAAAAAATATCTAAACAAAATCAAAAAAGCAAAAAACAGCCTGCATTCAGATCAATCTCAGCTATCCAATGCAAAAAGAATCATTTAAAAATATTGAAATTCAACCGAGATATCTTTATAAATTTCTTCCATAGGATTAGCATTAGCGAACCGGTCTTTTCATTTGAGTGAAGCGGCCCCTTAAACTTACAAGGAGAGGACCAACTTTGATAATTACAGATTTTGATTATTTTAATATATGTTGTAGGGCAGAGGACCTCTTAGCCTCGGATTCAATGGATTTTATACAATGCCCCTTAATTCTTGAGATACAGGTGTTTTAATATAATGACTTAACTGAAATATTTACTTTGAAGTGAAGAGAGTACGGGATCGTAGCTCAGTTGGAAAAGCAGTAGCCAGTCACACAGCAGACCCGGGTTCGATTCCCGGACCGGCTACTTTTTGTTTTTTCGTATTTTTCGTTTCATAATTTATAATTTTATACTCTTAATTAGAAATCTTAATATCGTACTTCAACTACAATATTAGCATATTTAAACATAGAACACGCATTTTAAAAACAGAGTAATTTTATCCTGGTATTGACTTCCCTTGTTAAAGCAATACATAATTGATGTTTCTTCGAAGTCAGGAATTGACAGAATTGTTTAATATCAATGCATTGTAAAGATTGTATAAAATACATTAAAAAAAATTTAAGAAATTAATATTTTTGCATCTATTTATGATGCTTTATACAACTATTTAGTTACAATAAAAAAGTAAATATGTTGAAATTCGAATTGATATACATTATAATTTTTTATTGACAATATGATTATTAAATTATAATTACAAGTATATTTATTAAACAACAACAGAAAAAAGTATAGCGCGTCCGGGTATCGAAGCCGGGCCTGCTGGGTGACTGTCTACTGCTTTTCTGAAAAAGCTACGATCGCGTACTTTCTATTTTTCAAAGTATTTCAGTTTGTTATTATATTAGACCCCTTGTTTCTCAAGAATTAAGGGGCGTTGTATAAAATCCATTGAACTTGAGGCTAAGGGGCTCTACCCTGCAATATATATTAAAATAATCAAAATCTGTGATTATCAAAGTTTGCCCTCTCCTTGTTAGCACAAAAACAGCAATTTCGTTTATACAAAAAAAGTTTAACACAAAACAAGGAAGTGGGGAGGAATGGGACATGTTAGTAAAGGGAGAAATAAGATATGTCTAATTCTTTTTTTTTTTTTTTAAATATAAGATGAATAAAAATTGCTAACATGGCAAGCATTTTTAGAGGATAATATATTAATTATAATACTGATAATATATTCATTTAATTCAAAATATAAATAAATTGAATTGGTGATTTTTCAACATCATTTAGGACTAACAATCCTGAATTTTCATTCCAGTCATGAAGATACTGGATTTTTTTACATTGTGACACATATATTATCAATCTACAATTTTTGTTTCATCCTATATCTACCTGGCACTAGGATATATGCGCTTTATAGCTTTGTTTTATTGCTGTCCCCTATCTACCTGTTAGTGCGGAAGTATGGGACACATTTTGAAACTTACAATTCCTTTAATTATAAAATAACTTTTGCATGTTATGCTTTTATGTTGTTCAGGGAGATTAAAAAGGGTTTCACCTTGCACTCTGTATATTAAAATGTTTCTTTATTGTATCAAATAAAGTTGTTTTTTTACTTTTGTAAAAAGTGTTCCACACCACTCCACTCTCCCCTGTACATTTACTAAGTTTTTTTTAAAATAAAAATTATAAAAGATTCTGTATTATTTGGAAAATGGTCGTTGTTAGATTCATGCACTAAAAAAGGTATTTTTGTTTGTGTTGTATGTAATATGTGTATTATAATTAAATCAGTGGCGTAGCCAGGATTTTATTTCGAAGCGGGGGGGGGGGGATCCAAAATTTTTGTTTCAAGTTATATATATAAAAAAAACCTGTCAAGAAATAGTCGCAAATGTTGATTAAAAATTCCGTTTTACACAGTTTTTTTTGCATTAGCAGATGCAATTGTATAGTATTTTTTAAAAAAGCATTAAAGAACATTTCCGTTTAAGACAGAATTCTGTTATAGGCAGGTTCCCTTTTTGCAAGTTTTGCTGTATTTAATTAAATATACTTATTTATGTTATATGAATAGTAAAATTTGTCAAAATAGTAATTACCTGTAACAAAATCCTGCCTTAAACGGCAGCGTTAGATGATCTTAATATCAATTGTCATACACTTAAATTTGAAAAAAAAAACTTGTTTGAAAGTAGATTTTTACCGCTCTTTATTGAAACAAGTAAAAACAGTGAAAGCGGAAAATTCCTGTAACAGAATTCTGTTTCGTATAGAAGAGTTTCAAGATTCCAATGAAACAAACAATAGATCTTATTGAATTAACCCGGGAGTACACGCACCGGGTCTTTTTCACCCGGATTGCTTATGATTTTTGCAATTGAAACCACTTATCCTTTAAAAGTAACCTTCAACTTATTTTATCGCAAAATTTGCAAGGATTGTCTATGCCATAAATAAAATGATGGTGATAATTTGATTTTATTGGTGACAAAGTTAAAACCATTTCTACCCTGGGTAAGCGCGTGTTCTCCCGAGTTAATGTATTTTAGAAATATAATAAATTGTACATCTTTTAATGGAAGCCTGTCTGAAATGGAACTTTTCCCAAGTCCCTTGTGATCACATCTTGACAGGATTGACTTTGCATGTATAATATGCATGGATATTTCAGATGTTTCAGTAATTTTAAGAATTTAGGTATATTCTTATTTAGTTTCTTAATTTAAAAAAAAAAAAGCATGGGTAAAGAAATATAAGATAAATCTCTATAACTGCAGATAATAATACATTGAAGTAACATTAATAATTACCAGTGAAAAAGATTTTACAAACATTATCGTGTGACAGCTAAGCGCGTACTGAAGAGTTAAATTTATTTAAATCAAGTTTCATATTACATAACATTTGCCTACAATAAAGTTAGGTTCAAGTGATTAAGTTTAAAAATTTATTTTCGTGTTTAATTTCTTGCCATTTGATTAAGAGCTTGTGCTGTGATAGATATTGGATAATGATTTCACTAAAGTGTCAATCGCGTGAGCCGTTAATTCTTCATGGGAGTTTTTCAGGTAAGCTTTTAATCTTTAACCATTTCCGGCATTGTTGTCCCACTCCGGGCACATTTAATTTTAATTCCAAACTTGCAAACGTCACCTATAATATTTTAATAAAATTTTGTTTTTAAAATGAAAGCTTAAATTGAGAAGTTCTTAATTTCTAAAAACGTCTTTTGTAAATTACGGTGACAGTCGATAATTTCTCAGTTTACGAACAGAATTTGTCCGTGCCGGAAAGGGCTGAGATAAAGATCTTGCAATTTTAGCTACAGAAACTAGTGATATAAGAAATATTATAGTTCATGCTGGAGAAAGTGGTTTCGTTACAGTTATTTTAAAACAGCTATAATCCTTTTTGGGTTTCTATGTTTCATGTTTCGCCATTTTTTATACCACATTCAATCCATCAGTTGCTTCCAACATCTGGTCATCTTTAAGGAAGTTAAATTTTCGTAAAAAATTTGTTATGGATCATTAGTAATTTTTGAAAATATTAGCATGCGTAAAAAAAAGATGGTGTTTTTTGTTATTATACTTCCCAACCAATTTATTTTAGATGGTTAGAAACAGTTTCAGGGGATTCTTCAAGTTCTGCAATAAGCTTTGGACTTTGGTAAGTGGATTAGCTTCAATTTACGTTTTCGATTCTTCATGGTTAAAGTCAAAATGTCACATAAGACCTTTTCCATGCGGAAAATTCTTATTGTCACCCTGTAATTTTTGAAGCAATCTTAAACTGGGTGTTCACAAGTAATATTTGGTGAAAAAAGTACTGTTGAATTTAGACATTTTTTTTCGGGTGGGATTTCTGCAGCTAGGAACACTTAGTTATCCCGTGGAAGGAAGATAATACTTCTAAACCATTAGTAAACATGAAATCTTAAATCTTCCGCGTGCATTCTTTAATAACTTGAAATGAGGATCGAAAACCTTATCTATACTAATATTATAAAGAGGAAAGATTTGATTGTTTGTTTGTTTGTTTGTTTGTTTGAATTGAATAGGCTCCGAAACTACTTGACGGATTTGAAAAATTCTTTCACCGTTGGAAAGCTACACTATTTCCGATGAACATAGGCTAATTTTTAATTGATTTAGTAAAATATTTTTCTTAATAATTCAAAATTTCATTATTTTCATACAGAATCAATTAAAATTTTTCCGATAAAAAAAAATCCATTTTTCTTTCCCATTGCCAAGAAAATGTAATCTGGTATAATATTAATAATAAATTAATTAATTCAATTAGTAATTATGGAACAAAACAATTTGTATGATTTTAAAATAGAAAAGAAAAATAATGAAATAGTTTACTGATAAATAAACGACTATTACTGGATTACCACGTGAGGCATAAAATCGCAATTTTGTTGTAATCGTGCCAACGTGATACGTAGATGATATCTGCATCTAAATATTATTGGCAATATTATTGTTTATATAATTTGTTTACATTTTTTGGCAATATTACATTATTTGGCAATACTTGATCTCCCATCGACCAAAAAACTGTGGCCAAAGTATAAGGTTAAATATCAATAATGGATGATCGTAAATGTCACATTCTTTTGACATTAAATATGTTTTGCAAATTGTTACGTCGTCAACTAATTTTAATTCGATATTTTATCTCTTTTCCTATTAATATTTTAGCAATTTATTAATTCTTTGGTTATTTAAAATAAAAATTATATCCATTTGTATAATTTGGCGAAATTGATCGACGGAATAATCAAATGGCACCAATTGTTTGTTTACACTCTATATGGATATTTAGGTTGATAGAATTAGCGTACTTATCGAGTCTCCGCCAAGTCAAATGCCAAGCAGTCATTAAATAGTGTTTTAGCCTTACTATTATATCTTTTTCATCTGCAATTATTTTACCATCACTAAAAAGGGGTACTTCTAGGTTATCCCGTCGACCAATTTCGCCAAATTATACAAATCGCCAAACTAATAGCCAAATTATACATGATGACATAATTTTTATTTTAAATAACGAAAAAACAAATAATTAGTAGAATATTAATAAAAAGTCGAAATAAAAATCCCTTGATGATATTTTAAACACGTGAATCGCATTTAATGTCATTGAATGTGACATTCACGATCATCCATTATTGGCATTTAATCTTATAGTTTGGCGATAATTTCTGGTCGACGGGATAACCTAGAAGTACCTAAAAAAAATATTTTGAATGTGAAAGAAAAATCATTACCATGAAGAAATATTTGCAATTAATTTATCATTCATTCTAATAAAAAAACGGTACTACTAGGTTATCCCGTCGACCAAAAAATTATCGCCAAACTATCAGATTAGATGTCAATAATGGATGATCGTGAATGCCGCATTCAATGACATTAAATAGATTCACGTGTTTAAAATGTCATTAAACGATTTTTATTTCGACTTTTTATTAATATTTTACTAATTATTATTTTTTTTTGTGTGTGTGTGTGTGCATATTTTAGTGCATTTTTCATGCTTAATTGAATGGTACTAAGCAAATTCTTTTAAATCCAGTACTTGGTGAGATACTTCACATTTTCCTAATTTGGCGATGTCTTCGGCGCAAAAACCTGAAATTTTGAATCCTTATCTATCTATCTATCTATCTATCTATCTATATATAAATCTTTCCTTTAGGAAGTTCATCGGGATGGTCTAAAATAATAACATGTTTCACCGTACCTCAGAAGCAAATTCAGGTAGAAGCAATTCAAATGGAATTCACCTACTAAAAAAAATCTTAATTACTTTAGTACTTTTGTAATTTGTCAGTTATTTAGTCATTTTAGAGGTATTTTGTCGTCAAAATGAACTTTGAACGGACCAATGTAAGATTACATAAATCAGACAAAAATTGGGGGTATTTGATTCGATATTAAGATTGTTTATTTAAATATATTTCGTTTGATTCAAGATTATTTTAAAGATACTGACCAGCGTAGCGGGCGGAGGCTGCTAGTATATTATAAATGCGAAAGTGTGTCTGAAAAATTGGAATGAACTTGGCTTCAAAACGGATGGATTAATGTTTTGAATCTTTGCATATAGATAAATTATAGGAGTGGAATGAACATAGGCTAATTTTTATTTATTTTATTCAAATATTTTCCTTAATAATTCAAAATTTAACTATTTTTCATACAAAATCAATAGGCATTTTTCAGATAAAATTTAACCATTTTCCTTTCCTGTTGCCAAGAAAACAAAAAATTGGAATAATAATTTTTCAGCGGCAATGAATTTTTCAAGGCTAAAAAAACTTCCACGCGAAGAATTATAATAAAATAATTTAAAAGAAAATAAATATGACGTCAGGTTTGAAATAAAAATTAAAGGCGTATTTTTTATAATATATTTAGCAAGGATATTTGTTTAGTTAATGGGAATTTTTGTGTAAAATATGGTGACATAAATTGAAAGTAAAAAGAATGAAAAAGAATTATATTTTTAATAAAATGGTTCACTTATGAAAATGTGACGTCATAGTTGAAATAAAACTGGTACTTTATAGCAGTCGTTAAAAATACAAGGAGTATGAATATCAGTAGCTAATGGAGCGAGATAAATAATGACGTCATATTTAAAATGAATCAGAAATATTTTTTATTTATACTAATTAATAAGTTATAAGTTACATCCAAATGAATATTTTTATTCAAAACTCATAATTATCAATGGAAGAAATTTTTTGTGAGGAAAAGGCGGAAAAAAAAATCCCTGATTTTATTTTCCGCCTTTTCCCCACAATATTTTCCTTTGATTTTATTTTCCCCTTAAATATACTCCGATTTCCATGAAATTTTTGGACGTTATTAACGTTTACTTAACACGAATACCTATTGAAAATGAAATTTCTACCATGATTAGTTTATTTACAGGGATAGTCAAAAAATTTCCTTACATTACGGCATTATGGGGAAAAATCGTTTTAATTAAATTTAACGATGTTACACCCTGTGAAACATATTTAAATTTATATGCATTCACAAAGTGCACTAAAATATGCATTTTGTAAAGTATGTAGTGAAAAGGGCACTTACTATTCATTTACAGGGTCACAGAGAAGAATTTCATTGCATAAGAATAAAGGGAGGACCAGTTTCCTACATATTTTAATTATGGTAAACGATTTCATGTATAATCAAATTGATATACGTTGCTGAAGCATAATGTAAGTTATTTCATGCATAATACGAAGTGCATAGCGTTTACAGGGACACACAAAAGATTTCAAATATTATATATTTTATCCGAAGTACTGTATATCATGGATGATGACTGTTGCATGGATGGAATGCATTTTGAACTATGATATGTGCTTTTAAGTTTTGCTAAATGTATGCATATTAAATGGAGAGCATAAATGGTAATAATATAAATAGTTAAATTTAGATATACAGGGTTACACAAAAGATCTCGGAAAAGTTACTCAATATGAGCGTAATTTACTTAAAGATGGTTTTTAAATAAAATATGTATTTTCATTTTGAACTGCATTTAGTAAACTAAGAAATGTTTGTAGTACATATATAAAATGATATACAGGGTCCCGCAAAGAACTGGATACAAGGTTGTCTTCGGATGATAATTTCTGAAAATGTAATTTAGGTAGTAATAAGGAATATTTTTGTTTAAACTAAATTTTAGAAAGATACTTTCGCGTATTAAAGGCACTTGGAAAACTACAGGGCTGAACAAAAGTATTCAAGAATGTTTCTATCTATTAGTATTAATAGCTGAAAGGAAAATTTTAACCAGCAAAAAAATTAGCAAATAGGGATCATCAGAAGTTTTTTACCATAAATTCGCGATAAAAAGTTAATTACACATGCTTTTCATCATCAAAATTTTTTGCTTGATTGATCAATTATTTCTTCTTTAAATGTTATGTGAACGAAGTCACGGGTAACTGCTAGTCTCTGAATATTTCAGTATTCAAAGTTGCACTGGTAAAATTATGTAAGTCAGTGCGACCAATCAAAATTATGCTCGTCCATACCATGATTGAACAACCTTTGTATGGAAGTATTTCACGGATATTTGCAGATTTGCTGCGTGTGTTTTAACCCTTCGCATGGCAACACGTCTGTAATAATTTTTAAAATAAAATTAAGATTCATCAGTAAAGAGCACTCAGCTGCAAACCGTGGTACTCCAATGACGATAAATGAATGACTCCGTTTAACTGGACGTATTTCGCTGCTATAGTTAGTGCAATACAAATACTAACTGGTTTCTTTGCATGCAGATCTTTCTTAATCCTTAACTGCTGTGATAAAATTTGTCACATAACTAGTGTGAGTGGTCGGTCACATCGCTTAATTTAAAGATTAATAAAATTTTACTTTAACTCTCAGAATACTATTTAAGTACTAAACTTTATATACCAGACTATTATAAATAAAATTCAGCTATTGAAAAGTCTCTAGAAGTAGTAATAAGCAAACTTGTATAAAATCAAAAACTTTCTGCACACGTAAATATTGGGTCAAAACTTTCTGCAAATTAATTTAATGTTTAATAAAATTATGTGTTATAGTATCTTGACATGGATGATCTTCGCATTTTTTATGCGATTCGCATTGACGTAATTCGCGTTTTTAAAGCGATTTTTTTAATGCAATTTATGGAAAAAATTCGTGATTTTTATGCGACTCGTGGACGAAATTCGCGTTTTTCACGCGATTCGTGGACAAAATTCCCGTTTTTTGTGCGATCTTTTGGCGAAATTCATGTTTTTTAGGCGGTCTTTTGTCAAAACTTCTGTTTTTCGTGTGGTACTTTGTCGAATTTTGCGTTTTTTGTGCAGTCCTTTCTCGAATTTCGAGTTTTTCGCGCGATCTTTAATAGAAATTCGCGTTTTTCGCTCTGTCAGTTATCGAATTTCGCGTTTTTCGCGAGGTCTTTAATTAAAATTCGGGGATTTCGCTCTGTCCTTCGTCGAAATAAGAGTTTTTAAGAGATTCTTTGTTCAAAAGTGCGCTTTTTTACGCAATTATTTGCATTATTTTTTTATTCACACTTTTTTCGAAGTCTTTTGACGAAATTCGCATTTTCTGAAGATCTTTTGACGAAAAACCACAAATTTCGTCAAACGATCTTCAGAAAATGCGAATCACTCACAGCATTTCTGGATAGTCGAGTTCCTGTAGCTGCATGAAATCCTTTGTAATATGAAATGACGTCAGTTGTCTGTTTTTTTTAGCAATCGTTGGCAAATAACGGTCCTGAAAGTTTATTGTTACAGTTTTTTACCTTGATCGTATTGTATGCGAACATAATCAGTGTCCTTAAACCGTTTTCCGGTTCTTGGAATGACAAATTTGGCTTTACAGATCCCTGAGAGTGTCTGTCCTGTTTCATTCTCCCTATCGAACGCCATTTCTCACAATCGATCAAATGTGTTCTGGACGACTTCTCCCACCTACTACAAGTGGAAATATTTCCCTGCTACACGTATAATCCTTGTAATTCGACTTCAAATCTTCTATGTGGACTCCTTTCCACACGTGAATGGAAATAACATATTTTTGTAGCGAAGATTAATCCCATTAGACTACGTAATAACGTTCACATTGAGTTACTAAGCAATCACCTTTCATGCAAGCTACTTTAGTAGAATTAAAGTAAAGCACCTTTTTATGGTTGTTCCTTTATTTTTTTTTTCACCAATGTATTTTGAAAGCGGTTGCAGATAATCAGTCACAAAATAAAATTATTTTTATTAATTACAGGCAGCACATTTAAAGTAATTGATAATATTGTTTGTTATAAAAGGAACAAATATAAGTGTCATGAAACTCACCAGTGATATTTTTTGAAATGTATCCGATATTTTCAAATTAGTCAATTTATTGATAAGTATAAACATTTTCAAGCCTAACATAAATTAAAAAGTAAAAAATATTGCATTTAGCATCAAAACTGAATAAAATAATATTCTAAACAGTGCCGTAATCAGGATGGGTACCCAAGTGCTCTGAACACCAATGATTTTTTAAAGTTCTGTTCGCAATATCTAACAAGAAAACTTTTTGCTATGAAATAATAAGAAGAAAATCTTACTATATTACTGGATTTGGACACCCATCCTGGTTACGCCACTGCTAACTGCATTGATATGTAGATGGCTCCTTAAACAAATTTTATGTTTAATGTTAAAAACCATTCTGATAAAATAAGTTCAAGTTTTAGTCTCATATATTTTCTTTTATCTCTATTTCCTTTTTATACATTTAGAACAGAATCGTAAAGCAAATAATTTTTATTTATAATTTTAATAAAAATTTTCCTTATGGTACGCATACTTATATGCTATTATCATAATGATAGGTATAATTCCTAAATTATTTAACAGAATAATATTTCTAATATCGCATTATCTCTAATAAATTACCAAGAAATATTTGCTTGGTTAAAGAAGAAAAGAAATAATGAAAGTTATTATGCAGAAGAATTCGAGCCTTTATCTCATGAAAATAATTTCGTGAGCAAATAAGCATTAAAGCAAGCTTTAAGATGTTAATACAAGAAAGTATGTGATTGCGAATTCCTTACGAGGTTAACAGAACAAAATGTTTTTTCCCTGTTATAATAAATCTTTTTATTTATTTATTCATTTCATTTTTGGTAAGGTTTTAATGAAATAAATTCCATTTTAAACAACATTCTTCCAAGGTTCTTGTAATAACTTATCTTGTATATGTAAAAAAGAGATTTTTTTATATTATCAAACAAAAGAAAAACTCGTAATAAATATTAAGAACGTAAATCTTTGGTAAACTGAAAAACTTACTTGTTTCTAAAATATAAACTACCACTGTATGTAATGTAAATTTGTAAAATTTATGAAAATGAGCTTTATTTATCATATCGAATTCATCAAGTATATGAAATAATATAAAGAAAAAAGTATGTTATTTTTTTTGTTTAAAAATATATAAACAGTTTACATTCAAATATTTTATTGAGAAAATTATATTATTTTTAATTAATTATCATTATCATTGTTCGGTCGTGTTTATGCTTTGTGTTATTGGCAATGTCTTTTATCATCTGCGTTTGTTTACGATTTGATGAATGCTTTGTTTTGAAAAAGTAGTCAATAGCGATATCGCAGACAGATGGCGATTCGATGAAATAAAATCTATCCGACAATATTTCGGGAGAGATTATCTCGTATAAATTGAGATTATCTCGTTAACAATGAATTCTAGAGAAAAGTGCATGCAACCTTTTTTGTAGAGAATTTTTCTTTATTCAATTCACTAGCAATTTTCCCGTACGATTTATAAATTACAAAATATTTACAAAAAAAAAAAAAAAAAAAAAAAAAAAAAAAAAAAAAAATGTTTATCTCTCCTTGTGATCACCCCCTATGCATCAGGACTTATAGTATGTTCATTAATGGACTCTCCCAAACAACGCTACTAACAAATAAGGTCTACATACCGGGCATACTCAGAATTTTTTGAAAAAGTACACTAATTAAACTACGCAAGTGTCTAATAAAGGATCAGTCAAAATTGGTGGCGGAATTACAGTGGAATATCTGTAAAAAAATAAAATAGTTTCGAATATTTGGCGTGAAAGGATGAAAGTGTGACGCGATTTGGCGAGCAGCACCTTTCCTCGCCAAAAAAAAAAAAAAAAACGATTTTAATGCAAATGAAAACTGTTGGAATTTTAGAATGCGTGTAAATGGTATTAAATGAATTTCAACATAAACAATGAGAGAGTTTAATATATTATATGCATATGTATATTATTTGTTGCGGTTGGTACTTAACTTTATTACTGGAAAAGAAAAATTTCATATATAAAAAAAATCATATTGAGAAAAAAATATTTTCATACATTTAGGCGTTTCAAAAATAAAAGCCAGATGTTTCCATAGCAACAAAATTAAATCCAATGCTCAATTGGATTTGAACTTGAAACAATTTCAATTAATTTAGATTATTAATTTCGTTTTCAATCGCAAATTTTGATGGTTAAATTTGAAAATAACTACATGTAAATATCGATATAACAAAATTATGCTTAAAACAAACTAAAACTGAGAAAATTAAAGTTATTTAAATTAAATTTATCTAAATAAGTTCAACATGAAACGTATTCTTCCTTAAAATGTATGGGAGATGAAAAAGTATTTTTTTTGAAATTGCATTCCTTCGCCAACCGACGATAAAACGCCAAATAATGAAAATTTCATTATTTTTTTACGGACACTGTATGGAAGTTCCGCCGAAATATTTTTTATAAAATATATATCCTCATGAGAAGAACATTTAACAAAAAAGAAAATTTAACAAAAAAAGTACTTTTTGAAATTTTATTTTGTCGCCAACCGATGATAAATCGCCAAAAAAAAAGACTTCATTATTTTTTTACGAATGTTCTATCGGGGTTCCGCCAAAAATTTTTTTACAGGCATATATATCAACATTCTGTAATTTTTTCAGTTTTTTTCGGAGTATGCGCGTATGGAGACCTTCTTTGTAAGTTTCATAACTTTTGGAATTATGTCTAGAAAAAAACTAAATTTGACTGGATTAAAGGATAAAAAAAATCCGTTTGTATGATTAAAGAAGATCTTAGGGTAAATGAAGGCAAAGACACGCACAAAGCAAAAACCTTAAATAAAAGCAATATCTTTTCAATGTTAAGCAGTAGTCAGCAGTTAAGATCCAATCCTACCAGTTGTGTGTTTATAGGAAGTGTGCAGGAAAGTTGCATTTCGAGAAGAGAAAATTGAGCAAGTTTCAGTTTTTCATTTCTCATGTAACTACTATTATTATTTTTAAGGATTGTTTGAGATAATAATGCTGCGAATCTTTACAAATCTAAAACAATCAGTGACGCATGAAAATTCTTTAACTTCCAAATTTTGTGTATTTGCCACGATTGCATTTCTGTAAATTTTTAGTTGACCGATTAAAAAAAGCCTGTTCACAATGGGTTTTTGCATAAGTCAACGGGTCCACAGAGCAATGTTTTTTTTAAAAAAAAAACCCTGCTCTGAAAAAAAACCTCTCTTCTGAATTCCCAGATACACAGATACACAGACATAATATTCACAGAACCTAGGCTGTTGATGTTAGTGATTGAAATTCTAATATGTTTTATTCAGCTTTCAAACTTTAGACCCATGAGTTCATTCGAAACAAAAATTTATCGAAAGTGCATGTCTGTAACATTACCAATCCTATACATGAAGTACCTCAAATTTTATACCATATGCTTCTGAATATAACCATACTGCAGATTGTGCAAATTCTCTCAAGCAATTATGATATTAGTGTATATCTTCGCTACAGATTTAATTTATCAGTTGTCTATTAATTAATATAGATATTTAAACGCCATTAAGAAACTAATACATAAGAAGCCCACCTTTTTTAAACTAAATACAGGGTGATCAAAAAAAAAAAAAAAAAAAAAAAAAAAAAAACGTGGACAAATTGATATGACAAATCACGCAAACGACAAGGATGAAAAATCACATAGGAACATAGGCTCGCAAACCACTTATTGAGTCACAAATACAGGGTGTTTCATCCTAACTCAGTTTGGGTTGACCGTAATAAATTTTAGAAAACTGAAGTATATAATAATAAAACATTTAACAGACATTCTCATCTTTGTTTCAAATGTGATAACACCAAACAAAAGTAGTAGAAGTTTGCATCATGCCCACCGGCAATATGCACTTGGCACCTAACATTTTGGACTGTGATAATCAGTTTATATGGTATCATCTATTTCTTGAGTAATATGTTTTTCCGGTTCTTTTCGTAACGTTATCACATTTCACACAAAATAAGGTACATATCGTTGCATTTTCATTACAATATTTTTATTTTTCTCGAAATTATTATTTTCAAATCCGGTGTAGCTAGAATGAAACACCCTGTATTTGTGACTCAATAAATAGTTTGCGACTCTATGTTCCTATGATTTTATCCTTGTTGTATGCATGATTTGGCATATCATTTTGTCCCTGTTTTTTTTTTAAATCACCCAGTATAATATTCACGTAAGCACCTATACGTCAAAATATATTAAAACATATGCTAACAACTACATTAACTTTTGATAAAATTATGTAAACATATTATGAATGAAGTTACATTCATTAAAGACCAGTTCAGAAAATTTAACACCTCTATACAATATATAGAATACTTTACTGTGTTTTCAAAAGTTTTAATTAAATCTTTTATTATCGCTTATACGACGGGTACTTTGAAATGATGTTATGTTTAAGAAACTGTTCAAAATCTTATGATTAACAATGCTTCATATTTAAACATTTTGAAATTTAAGCTGACAACTTTATGAGATTTTAAGAATTTTATGAAAACGTATTCTTTTTAAGACATGGGTATCAGACAAGAGTATGGATATTTGTTTTCTCCTACACGTCTGTGTTCGGTTATGTGATTGTTGCACGTAATTTGACAAATTTAACACCATAAAAGTAAATATTCAAAGATGTCAAAATAAACGAGATTTATTAACTTTGTAATACAGGGTGTCCACTCTCAACGGTGGCCAATGGCTAATTTCTAAACCGTTAGTCATAGACATATAGTTCCAATTGCAAAAATGTTTTTAAAAAGGTAAAAAATTGTTTTTCAAGCAATTTAGGTACAAAATTTTTTTTTATTAAACAATTACGAAAATTAACTTTTTATACGGTCCCCCGGTCCTATTAGTGATATTTAATAAAAATTTTCCACCACCCTATCAAGCAATACAAAAAAGGTCCCATTCATCTAACATTAAAAATGACCGAGTTATGAAACTTTAAATTTCTTGACACAAACCACTCTTCTGTAGCTGAAAACGAACGACTTGGACTACGTTTTCAGGGAACATAAACTAAGTCCTTAAATCATTATAAAAGGCGTCCATTTCCAACGCTGTCCAATAGCTAATTCCTAAACCATTTGTCACAGACATACAGTTCCATTTACAAAAATGTTTTAAATGAGATAAAAAAAAATATTTTAAAAGTAATTTAACTGAAGGACCTACCACCGTATAACTTTTACCGTAGTGTTATTACTTTTTTAAAATTAACTTCTAGATTGGTTAAAGTAGTTGAAGACGTGAGTTTTAAAATTCTCTTTATCGAGAAAATCAAATTTTGGGAAATCGCGATTTTATTTTAAAAAGTTGTGTTACTTTTATAAGCTTTTATTTTGCTTAAAAATTTCGTATGTATATATCCATAGTTCAAAATATCTATTCAAATTTTAACTCACTTCCAAATATCCGATCGTTTGCACACTTATTTATATCTAATGACAATGTAACATTAATACAATTTTAGTTGCGTACCATTTATTTATTTTATAGAACTACACCAAATTCTGTTAGGTTAACTAATCTAATAGAATTTTAAATATATGTCATTTCGTAACGAATTGTGAATGTTGCTATTCATAATTTAAATTAATAAACTTTCCGTTATTTTTTTAATTATATTTTTAGTAGAAATTTTGCTTTAATATATAATCATCAACATAAATTTAAAAATAATATTGTAAAAATTATTTTACTCTCAATGTTTAATGTTAAATTTTATATCTTGCGTTTAATTTTATTTCCAGTAAATTTGTGACTGATCCCTAATTTGCAGCAAAAAAGATGCTTCAACTTTAAACAACTATTACTCGGTCAGTTTTAATCGCAGAGGAATGGGACTTTTTTTGTATTACTTGTTAGAGTAGTGGTAAAAATTTACTAAATATCACTAATAGGACCCGGGGACCGTATAAAAATTTAATTTTAGTAATTTTTTAACAAAACATTTTTTTGATCTAAATCACTTGAAAAACAATTCTTTACATTTTTTAAAGCATTTTTGCAATTGGAACTACATGTCTATGACTGACTGTTTAGAAATTAGCCATTGGCCACCGTTGAGAGAGGACACCCTGTATATCTAGGTATGGTTCATTAACAAGACAATTTAGGCTTTATTGATGATGATCAGTAATAACGTTTCCTTTCAATATTTGTTATTATTTATTTTAATGTATGCTAGGAAATATGTAAAAATAATATTTAACTTTTTTTGATAGCTTCTACATTGTTTCTTGAGCTGAAAACCTCCTTGTGAACATAGTTTTAGTGAAGATTTATTGAGCTGAAAACCTCCATGTGAACATAGTTTTCGTGAAGATTATTTTTAAATTAAAGGAAAAGTAGTGGATTATGGCGTATGAATCATCGTTTTCAGATTTATTAAATAAAAAATCATAATTTAAGAATATTTCAACCTTTTTATTCAGTTAAAATATTTTTTGACGTAAATTATAAAAAAAGCATGGATATGGTTAATAATATAGAAAAGGTACTTCGAAGACAAAATATTCTATTACTGTATTTTTAATATTAAAATTTACCCAAACTACTAATTTTACTTTACTAATTTTACCTCTAATAAGTTACGATATTTTTTAATATCATAACAAAAAATACAAATTAATTCAAAAATTACGTTTTACACCAAAACATGTTATTTACCCGAAGAAACCAATCTTTAAAAGCTTAAATTATTTGTTTGTTTGTTTAAAAACAAACAAACAAACAAACTTGTAACTCTCTTTTTTCATTTTTGTTAACTGATTTGATTATCTTAATTAATCATAAGAACTCTTGAACAAAGATTTACTTTATCATAATATTTTCTGTTTATAATCTATATTAATAATATAAAGAACGTTTATTTGTTTGTTTTTAGGGACGAATCACAGCAAGTATTGTATAAAAAAAACAAAAACAAAAAAAAACAAAAACAAAAAAAAACAGTGGCAGTAAAATAATGATGGCAGATTCCTTTTTAATTTAGGTTATATTCTATGTTTGTATCACTGCACACACGAGTGGCGGAGAGAATAAAATGTTCAAAAATCTTGAATTGAGTAATATTGTTGAACTTTAGAAACTTTAAATTTGCATGATGATTACTTGTAAGATGCACTCGTATATGTGATCTAACCAGTATTGCTAGTGGGCTAATTTTGTGAAATTCAGATTTCTTGATTGGTACCATATTTTTGAAATAGTAAAATTCACCTTATTGAAAAACATGTGAATTAAGGGCAAAAACAAGAGGAAATTTACCATTTCAGAAAAGTGGTTGTTGAGGAATTGATGTAGGGGTCATTCCACGTGAAATGAGCAAAAATTTAAAAAAAGTCGTGGCCTCATGGTAACCGATTTTCATAAAATTTGACACACAGATTCAATTTATATTCAATTAGAGCTCTGCAAAATATCTTGACAAAAAATAATTTTTTTTAGCAGTTTTGGACATTTAAAAAACTTGTGTAGAACGGCATATGTGCAATCGTCCAAACTTGCAAGTTTAAAGTTCTGTATTTTGAAAAATATTTAATGTAAATGAATTTGACTTGCAAGTTTATAACCTCTGAATAAATATCTTATTATTTATTTAGCAATAGCAATCTGGTAACAACGTAATTAATTTTAAATCAGTTGTTAAAATTGAAAATTCGTGAATTTTGAGAAAATTCTAAACGTTATAAAAATTTAAAAAAAAATAAAAAACAAGTGTGATATTGATGCATTATATAGTATTATATATGAAGATTGAATTCCCTAAGTTTCATAATTATCATTTAATTCCTTCATCTTCAAAAGAACTTAGAAACTTTAAAAAAATTACAAAATCATATTTTTTCCTCTTATTTGTACTCAAATTATAAATAAGGGCCAGGTCCGGCATGAACAATATTGCACAGACATAAAGATGAATAAGCCCATAATATGCTAGAAAAATTTCAATAGTGCATTTTTATTTCTAACGTAACAAAAAATGGGTTTGAAAAGGTAACTTTGTTGCATTGCATGAACAATTCTTTGAATTTGCGCGCATTTTTAATAGTATTCCACGATTTCAGTAGTGCTGCCATCTATTTTTGTTATCTGGAGTTAGTTAAATATATAGCTTTTCAATTGAATCATTTCTTTCTACTTTAATTAAAAATAATCTTTAGGCATAAATAAACTGAAAACAAGAATTTAAGTATATTATTATTAGTATTATTATAAAGTATGTGTTATTCCATACAAAAAGAAGAAAAAATGAAAAAGAATGGCTACATAACAACCAATTTTAATAAAATTTGGTTCAAAGAAAAACAATTTATATTGAAATAGACTTATGCTAAATATATTGGCACAAAAATAAAATATTTTAACAGTTCTGGACATTGAAATAACTTGGGACATAGAATGGAATGGCGCGTGTGCTATCGTTTAAAGTTCCAAGTTTGAATTTCCAGATTTATAAAACTATTTAACTTAAATTAAAAAAAAAATTATAACATTGTAAGGTATGGAAAATTACCTCCGTAATTACTCAATAATAAAAATCTGGTAGATCCATGATTGATTTTAATTTGGTCGCAAAAATTGAAATTTTTTCAAGTTTGAAAAAATTAAAAACATTATAGAAATCAAATAGTGAAAAAATATCACGGGACAACCGCTGAGAAACCCATCATAGCGGACGATTGATGCAACGGTGAAATCATTAAATGAAGAATTTGAAATTTATTCTCTGTTTAACACAAAGCTGCTTTTCATTTTTTTCTCTTTTTTTCTAAAATTTTTTTCTTCTTTTTCTGATGAATGAGATAAATGGGAAACAATTATTCTAGATGTAGTGTCTGGAACTGGGATGTAAGAATGATAGCTACGTGTTCCTTGCATGGCTGTTGGCACTTTATTAAACCGTTCTTCAAGTTTTGTTTCATACTGAATGACCTCAGTAGAAGGCACATAAAAGAATTTAACGTTTGAAATGTTTTTGGTGCAGAAAGAAAAGAGATTTTCGGAATTAGTAATTTGGTCCTGATATGGTCTTTGCAAACTGGTTCTTGCTGCCAACCTTTTAACAGTTCCACCGATACCATCGCATGGACTTTTGTCATGACAGGGAGCAAAAAAGTGCCATTCTGCTTTCATGTCAAAATCAGATTCATGGTGACAAAGGCTGGAAAAGTTGTTTCTATTTTTGTATTGTGCCGAAGAGTTATCACTAAAATAAATTAATTTCTTTACAAAAGGAAACTTTTTTTTTATAAATGGGATTACAACATTCTGAAATGCATATACTGTCGGTGTATCATGTTTTGTGTGATCACTAAGACACAGAGTGAGATTGTTACGGATTTTCCAGCATCCTTTCCATACACTACAAATGGGTGTAGTGTTGCTTGGGTATTTTCCCAGTGGTAACCTTGTATAGTATCCTGACCTATAAAGCTATAGTTCTAAAAATCTAGAAGAACAATGCATTCTTCTTCAGATATATTTTGTTTCTGTTCTTTCAAATATTTAGATTGGCATTTAGCAATAGCGATAAAATGGTGTTTTGCCAGTCCTGGCATATTCTCTACAAAAGAATCAAGAAATTCTTCAGTTGACTGAACTTGTGTGATTAAAGTCGATCGATCAGTAGAAATCCATCTTTTGTAAGTAATTTCTACTGCATATTTGAAAATTTCAAATTTTTATATTTCAGCACGAAAAATTTTTTGGGACACTCCGAATATTTTCCAAACATGCATTTTTCATTATCAATATTGCAGACGTACATTTTCAATATTTCTAGCAGTGACTGGTGACATTTTATTGCATGCACCATCAATTTCATATTCTGATGGATACTGCATACACACACAGAGTGTGTACCATTACCTCCAGCCAATACACAAAATTTCGGTCTAAGTTCAGCAAATTTACTAAATCCAATATTGACATTTTCATTTTCTTCTTTGAACTGCTGGTATGCCTCTTTTAAATTACAAAGAATTAATCTTTTTGTTTTTGTACTTTCCCTTCATCTGTCCTAATCTGAACATAGTCTTTTTTCCCAGGGCATAAGCGACTGATGTCATCTGATTCATAAAAACTTTCAACTAAGGAAATAACACTATTATTAATTCTTTTACCTTGTCTTGCAGTGGGTTTCCCAAGAACACCAAATGATTTTTTTACCTCTTTTGCTTTTTTGACTAAATAATTTGTAGTGGAAAATTCTTACTTTATTTTTTCAACACTCCAGGGTTAAAATTTGTTTTTTATCAGCGTAGCAAGTCGTTTCTGCAAACTTAGCCTTTAATTCTTCTATTAAACAATTAAAATCCACATCATGTTTGTCCGTCACTGGTACATTTTCAATTTCATTTGGTTCTAATTTTAAAGTTTTAGCTAAGTTTACGGTAGCTTTTGACACAATTTTTTTCTAATTTCCTTTTCCCATATTCCTTTCTTTGGGGTATACTGAGCTTGCTCACCTTTCTAACTGGTGATTCCCCCATTTCTTGTAAAATAGTATTCAATTTTTCTAACTGCATATCTGGAGATTCTATTTCAAAAGTACTGCCGGTTTCATCCTCATCTGTCTCTTCCACAGAATTTTTCACACTTGTCTCACATGTGTGGCAGATATTTTCCCCGGGTATTAGAAGACCATATGATTTTTTAGCTGTATCCAATGTTATTACTCTCAGAGACTTTTTGATTGGCTTTTTGTGTTTTTTAAAAGGATCGCAGCATTTTCTTCCATACAGGTGCGTGTGCTTTTGTAAATACATTTGCTCATGGTGAAGACAAATTTTTTCAATTTCTCTACCCACTCTCAAGTGCAATAATTCTTTAGTCTCATTTGAAAAATTAGACAGTTCTTTAATACCTGTAATTTTCACGTAATTCGTCTTGTGACAGGTGTCCTGCAAACAATTTCCCACATCACATTTTGGATTAGACATTTATGTAAAATATAAATATAAATATATCTATACACAAAAGAGGCAGACAAAATCTATATATTTTCTCAGTCTTTCACACGGAAAAAACGGGGTTTACAAAACTGATTGCGTGATTTCAGAAAAAAAAAGAAAAAAAGTGAATGGTGCTACCATCTATAAAAATTTACTATTATTAGATAATTAAATGGTTTAATTCTAATCAGTTTTAACATAATCCTGAAACATAAGAAGAAAAAAAAGCAAAGAAGAAGAAGGCGAGAATTAACGTTTAAATTTTTAAAATACACATTTTTATCTACAATATCAAGTAATTAAAAAAGATATATGAGATTTCCTTAAGGACAAAAAAAAAGCAATAAAAATATTGCCTTTTCCCGTCAAGTTTTTCCTTATTTATTTTTTTTTAGCATTAAGGACTCAAAAAGGCATCCATGAAATTTTTTCCATATAAAATACGTACTTTTATCTATAACGTCAAATATTTTGACACTTACAATCGATGTTCTTATTTTTTTTATTAATAATTGAAAGATTTAATTTTATCCTTGAACTTTTTCCTTTTTTATTTTATTTTTTTACTAAGGCATAAAAAATCGAATCCTAAATTACGCTAATCTTTTACTTATTATCCATTCTTACCTGAAAAAAGTTTATGATGTAGTCTTTTCATTCCTAAAGCTAATAATCAAGATTGAAATTTCAAGCATGTAGACAAAACTCGTTTTTGTATCAACTTTTAACGTGAGTATACATACTGAAATAAATTGTCCTGGAATCTATTATTTTGCATTTACTCATAATTAAACATGTTGTACTTATACCCAAATTTTCATTCAAATCTGTGACATGGCAGCCACAGCTAATTTGTTCATTTAATATGGAATGATCCGTAGATTAGAAATATTTTTGAAAAGAAATATTTAGAATATGGTTTAATCATTTATGTTTAGAATTTTGGATTTACTTGTAGTTTTCATCTTCCACTTATCAAAAACTCCTAGAATGTAATTTTGTTCACAGTTTGTATTGAATGGAAGTTTTGGTTCTCGTTCTTTATTACATCAGCATGTAACTTATAGTTATAAACCCAAATTTTTAAATTGGGTATGGATTATTATGATATGGAGTGTGTTAAAAATGCCTCTTTTTTCATGACTGAGTTTAAGGCACTAGTAAAACTCAGTCCACATTTTTAGCTAATAAAATTTTGGGTAATTTCATGAGCTTTACAGATAATCTGATTCCATTTCTTTTCTATACACTTTTTTATATTGAAAATATTTGCCAATTTGTTACTGCATCATTTTTTAGATCGAGTTTTACTTTCCCTTCTGGTTCCACGAGTTTTTTATATGATTTATAATGCGTATGGGATTTTAAATGACATTTTATATAATGTAACTGAAGAAAATTTGGTACTACTCTGTTATCCTGTCGACCGATTTCGCCAAATTATACAAATCGCCAAATTAATAGCCAAATTATACATATTGACATAATTTTTATTTTAAATAACGAAAAAACAAATAATTGGTAGAATATTAATAAAAATGCAAATAAAAAGTATAAATAAAAATCACTTAATGACATTTTAAACACGTGAATCGTATTTAATGTCATTAAATGTGACATTCTAGATCATCTATTATTGGCATTTAATCTTATAGCTTGGCGATAATTTTTTGGTCGACGGGATAACCTAGTAGTACCGAAAATATATTGTTATACTTTATTTCAAATATTTTTTACCCGCCACATTTAATGTATGTTTAAGCGTAGAATAATAATTAATAATTTATTAATTCATTCAAAGAAGCACTTTTTTTTAAGAACAAATATTAATTTATATTATTCTACGTTAGTAAATGCTGTCTTTTTTGATTTTCTTTTTTAATTGAAAAATTCTCGATAAGAAAGTAATAGCACATCTAATACTTTGTTTATATGACTAAAATTTTAATGGTTTGCTGACATTGGATACCAGTATTCTTTTAATGATAATATTTTTCCTTATTAAATAGCATATTTCTTTGGCTATAAAAATCAAGATTACTTTTAATAAAAGTGATATTCTATATCTGTTAACCAATATATTTATGCTCGTTTAATAAGACGATTATTTGTATAGAAATAATAGAACGTTCACTGACATTGCTTTTATAGTCAAAATTACCACAGAGATATATAAATATCCATATAAACTAAGTTTCGCCTAATTGATTAAATAAAAAATATTTACATTTTTCTAAACTTCTTGCAGTTACTCTCAGTGTTTAAAAGTCGCTTCAAATGGATAAATATATCCAAACATTAATCATTTTCAAATAATAATTAAAATAATACATTAGATTAATTTTAAACACGATTATTTAATCGGTAAATTAATTATGGCAGATGTAAATTTTCCATTTTTCATTTTTGAAAAAAAATGAAAAATAGAAAATTTACATTTGCTATAATTAATTTACCGATTGAATAATCGTGTTTAAAAATAATCTAATGTAATTTCGTATGCAGCGATTTTCTGCAGTTCCACATATTGGTCTTCGATTTATTTTGTTGAGCTGATCCAGAGTATCAGACCAGATAAAGTGATCGTTGAGGTTAATTGGGTGAAATAGTCCTCCAGTGTTCGTGTCCGGGATGGCTCAGTTGGAAGAACATTGGCGGCTTCAGCCAAAACATCCCTTGTTCGAATCTTGCCCCGGACTTTCTTCACCCAAAAAATGAAAAATAGAAAATTTACATCTGCTATTAAAATAATACAGTTTGTAAAAATCACCATAAACATTTTTCGAGCTAAAACAATAACATCTCGTTATCAGCTGAAGCAGACACGTGTCCGTTAGGGGACAATGTAAAAGATGAACCGAAAGAAAGAGGGCGAAGCTTGCAAAGAGTGCGACAGCCTGTAAGAGCACATGCAGACGACAATAGTGAGGCCAAAGTAATACAAGAGAGAAAAAAAAAGGTGAAAAAAAATTGGAAATAAAATAAACAATTAACTAAACATTTTAAAAAGGGAAAAAAATGGAAAATAAATGTAATAAATAAATAAATAAAAATAAAATTATAACAATAATAAACAAAATAAAATAAAATAAAAAATAAGTATTTTTTTTTAAAATAATAAAATAAAAATACACAAGAGACGAAAGAAAGGAATACAAAAGTAATTTCCATACAGGAGAGAAGGGAAGGGGGATGATGAGAGACCATTAACATGATTAGCATGATTTTTACAAATAAAATTAACTTGGTGAACATTTAAGGCAGAGGGATAGAGGCAGAATAAGAAATAATTCTGGCCATGGAGAAATTGAAAGAATGATTGGAAGCTCAACAGTGTGAAGCAACAGGGCCATCGCTAAGACTTTTTATTAGGGGGGGAGAGGACCTAAAATTGCCAAGTCTAATTTCAATATTTGCCAACTCATTTTACAATTTTGCCAACTTACCACAATTAGAAAACGAATTATAGCCCTTATTTGTTAAAAGGTTATTAATATTACCAATTAGTTTTGTAATTTTTGCCAGTTCTATCAAAAATTGAAAATATATTATAATTTTTATTAAAATTTTAAAGAAAATTTGCCAATTAAGTTTATGAATTTGCCAAATGTAACAACATTCACGAATGTTTGGGGGGGGGAGCCTCCCCCCATCCCCCCCCCCTTAGTGAGGCCCCTGTGAAGCAATCGAGGATTTAGCGTTTTCTTGATTTTAAATATACTTCTGATGATCGCCTAATCTTTTTTTTAATGCTCTCTTGGCTCGACTAATAGAACCTTAATTGCAATAGCAAGGAATAAAATAAATGCCACACCGGTTTTCAGTAGGAAGAGGATCGTTCAGAAGAGAATTTAATTTTATTCAGCGGTTTGAAGATAACTTTAATCCTTTCAGGGACAAGACATTTCTGCACCAAATGTGTTCAAATAATAATTTCACACCGCAATTGTTGAACATATTTATTTGATAATATTCAAAAGCTTTTTTTTTTTTTTTTTTTTTTTTTTTAACCTATATTATAAGATTGATTTTGTAATACAAATTTACTGGTGCCATATGGAAATTTCGGCATTAAAATTAGCCGTTTGCAGACTGCAAACGGCGCCCTTCTAGGGGTTAAAATTGAAACGAGAAAGGATTTTAGCAATTTTAAAACAGAAAGGAGAATAAAAGGGTAAAACTGTAGAGTTAAAACTAGGGGGATTATTAGAATCAGAAAGATGACATTTAGGTTTATTCAATTTATAGAGATTTGTCAATTAAAGAGGGATTATAACCACGAGCAAGAGAAAAATATTTTAAATAATTAATTTTATTATTGAGAGCAGAACAGAAGTGTCAGAACAAATGCGTCATGCCCTGTAAACAAATATACAAAAGGACGCCGCTTTATGTTAAAAAGGATGTTTAGAAAAAGCACGAGGAGGAAGAGATGCAGCGGAAGGTTTTCTATAAACAGAGACAGAGAACCAATTAGGATGCTGAGAAACTAAGAGATCAAGGAAAGGTAGATAATTGTTTTCTTCGACTTCGAGAGTAAATTGAATATAAGGATCAACTGAATTAACAAGAGAAAGAAGATTAGTAGGATTCAGCTCAGGGGGAATTAAGATAAATTATCAACAACATACCTATACCAGAAAGAAAATATATATAAAATGAAGAGTCTTTCTTTAACGAAATGCATATAAATGTCACTTTAAAAAGGAGACAATTGATGTAAAAATCACACATTGGTTGTGATAAATTAAAATTAACTATTAAGTTGAAAGAAAAAGATAGTGTATATTTTTTTCTAATCTCCACTAAAGAACATTTTCTCTAAAAATTTCTATTCTTGTACCTAAACTTTGTATTTAAATCTCAGATGAGTCTTATTTAATAACTTTGAAATACATAAAATATTTAAAAAAATTAGCATGAAATATTTGTATATATTTGTGTATATCTGCTTAATCCATTTTGATCATTTTTAGGAGCAAAACAATTTTTTTTTCATCAATTAAAAAATGATTCCTTCTTTAAAAATTTAACGAAACAGATCAAAGCTTATTACTATAAAATATTTAACACATTCGAGATTTCATAATATGTATTCTATACTACAGAATTTCGTTTAAAATATGTCATTGTTGCTAAAATGAAATTTCAAGGAAAAGAAGATATCCAGCAAGCAGAAAAAAAAAAAAACATTTTAAATTTTCTGAATCAATTTATGTGACAAAAATATTGACAAAATGTAATTAAATTGCAAATTGTTTCGTTTGAATTTTGCAGATGGAATTTCTAAGGGGAAAATGTCATTTATTAGAAAAGTGGATTGAGTTTTGGAATTCCCAGTATTGTTGATAACAATTTGACATCCAAGATATTAAAAATTTCTAAAAATATATATTTTATTTAGGCAATTCAGACGCTGGGATATTGATGTAAAGTTTAGTTGTTTGTAAATCTAATGAAATTATTAATGAAAGAATAAATATTAAACGAATCGGAACCCATCGAATTCGACGTTTGAAAATGTTTAAAAGAGCCGATTGAATGAATTTATAAAAAACGACAAAAATAATTACAACAATGAATATACATTTTTAAACATGATGTTAAATTTGCCAGTTACAATTTTGCATGTAAACAAAGTTGCAAAGCGCTCTATACTGCAAGTTTTGATATAGTACCCAGAAATTTACTTTTGGACGCACTCGCAATAAAATTATTCAGTTTTATCAAAGAAAATATTCTTTTCATTTTCATTATGACATCACTTATTGAATCTGTCGGAGATGAGAGTCTCAATCCACTGCCCCCTATGTAGAGGAGGTAGTGCTCAATCTCACTAGGGAAAGTTCCCAGGTGTAAGTTGTGGATTTGGACGAGTGTGGTATCAAAAGAAAGATCTTGACATGTACGTTAAAAAGTGCAATGGAACTACTCATCCGAATCCAATCGTTTTCGAGATATTAACACTTGAAGAGTGAATGAATAAATAAATAAATTGACAGGCAAGTACATAAATTGTTCGCAAGTTAAAATTTTCTTTGCATTGCTTTTTAATACGGTTTATCCATTACGTCACGCCAAACATTTGCCGAAAATTTTGCATAAAACAAGGTGCTTGAAATAACAGAAACAGATGGAAAAAACTCTCCGAATGCAGCCGTACGTGAAAACTTCGTAGAATGCGAAGTGTCTCTCTAAAAGAGGGGAATTAACCAGCAATGTGAGGGTGTGAAGGATTTTTCTCGTAGCTCTCGAAAAGGTATTGGCAGGAGGATTAAAAACAACGTGAAGAAATTTTTAATTTACGAACAATTTAAAAACCTCCCTGTTAACTTATTTATTCATTCACACTTCAAATCTCGAAAACGGTTGGATTCGAACGGGTAGTTCCATTGCACTTTTTAACGTACATGACACGAAATCTTTCTTTTGATACCACACTCGCCCAAATCCACAACTTACTTCTGCGAACGTTTTCTAGTCAGTGTCATAAAGTAATATCATATAAAGTGATATCATTTTCTGTCGAAAAGTTTTAAAACGTTACTTTTTATTTTAATACAAAAACAGCATCCGTAATGATGTTGTAATTCCCATTGTTTCTCTTCTCTCTTGAAGAATGTAACTTTCTTGATTGCCGTCAATGGGAAAAAATTTCACAAATGATTTTAAAAATTAATATTAAAATATAAGATTGGAGTTATTTAAAAAAAAAAATAGTCAGTGCAGGCACATCTACAAATGCAGTATTTTAATTTTAAGAAATAACTATAAAAATCGGTTTAGTAGCTATCTCAGGCCAGATGACTAAGAAAACGGCCTGGTCTTTTAAATATATAGATTATAATGGAAATGACATAATTTTCAGAAATATTTTCATTTGTGCTTATTAAAAATTTTTAAATAAATAGTAGAAGTTCAGTCTATTTGGATGCAGAAATGAGGGTCAATGAATATGATGTCATCACAGATATAGTTATAAAACGGTATACTATTATACTCATGGAGCAAATTTATCTGTTTTCTGAATCACTTTTTTTTCTACGTCGAAAACATTTCGCTTTAGATATCACATTTTATTATAGATTTTTTTTCTGTTATAGTATTTACATAGATTATTTAATATTATTTCTCAATAAATAATTTTTTTCGTGATTAATTATTAAGTAAACGAATCATTATGGTTTAATTTTATGAAAACCATTAAATTTTTTCTTTTAAATACGATGACACACTCACTGATGAAATCATGCTTCTGATTGATGAAATATGACAAAGTAAAATAAAATTACATTAATGAGAGTAAAGCTTAACCTAAAGCTTGCCACTATTTAGAAGAAATTTCATAAAAAGATTTTAAAATTAAAAATAAAATATAAAGATGAAAATAAAATAAAAAATAGCGAGTATGGTCACATCTGCACATAAACAGCTTTTGTTTTAAAAAATAATTATAAAATTCGATGCAGTAGAAAACTCACGGCGGATGCC
Source organism: Maratus speculifer (assembly GCA_964019185.1). NCBI lineage: Eukaryota > Metazoa > Arthropoda > Arachnida > Araneae > Salticidae > Maratus > Maratus speculifer. The sequence goes on from OZ025298.1 coordinate 254,897,108, forward strand.
TAAAAAACAGCCTGGTCTTTTAAATAATATAGATTTCTTGATATTTTTTACTCATAAAAAAATAACTTTCGTTCATTGAGATTTTTAGATAAAAATCCTTTTTATGAAATTATTTTATTCAGTCAAATAAGTAAAATTAGTAAATTAATCTAATATGTTTAAACATACTGAATATAAATTTTATAAAAATGACAACATTTTCACTGTGAATTTTTGAAAAAAAAATAATTATTAAAAATATTAAATAAAAAATAATTTTGTCAGAAAAGTGCAAAAAATATGCATCGTGTTCAAGCTAAAAAAAAAAAAAAAAAGATAAACCGAAGAACAACAATAAAAATAGTATACTCTTTAATAATTAGTTTTAACTTTAATTTTAACAGAAAACTCGTAAAAAATGCTGATAACCACAAACAATTTATTTATCTTTTATTCCGCCTGCGCACATTTTTTTTTCCCGTAGACATCCATTAATCTTAAATTTTTAACTCAAAAGCTATCAAAGCCAGAGACTAATGTCCCGGAAATTTCTTTATGTATGGATGTATATGTACATATATATTCACGTAGCGCGATAACTCATTGGAAATACCTGATTTGTTTCAAATTTTGGATCTGATAAAGCACTTTCCTGATTACTTTTCGGGATTCATTGGTTAAGTATAAAGGACAGATGGGGAGCTAGCCTCTGCCTTAATTTAATAAAGGGGTACAGACATAGATTCATTCTGCGCATTATATACGAAATACATTTTTTTTTTCACATTTTCAATTTGACCAGAGTTGCTAAGTCTCCGATTTTTGGCATAGCACTATTATCGTAGGAAAAATCTTGTTCTTTTAAATCATCTAAATGTTCCAAATAAAGAAAAGAAAATTTTCTGTACTAAAATATTGGTATCCAAAAAACCGGAGACTTGGCAGCTCTGTTGTGCCTTTGGATCCAATTTTGTTTTGCAATTTAAAAAAAAAAAATATTTTTGCGTTAATTACATTAACACTTGCTATTCAAACAGATTAATTAGAGTTTAACGAATATTTCATTATCTGTGCACATAACGAGTGTTTTTGTGTGAGTACTATTCAATTTCTTTCCATGTGACAATAGGCTAAGGAAGAGTTTTTGAAAATGGTTAGAAAATATTGTATTACAACAAGACTTAACTGATATTACAACTTTCTAATACTTTTTGCGCTTTATTGTACATTATTCTTTCAGGAAAGTAACCTTTATTTAAAATTTAAAGAGTGAAATGTATGATTAAAGTAAAAGAATCGGAAACAGTGCAAAGATAATTAAGCAAATATTTATTATTATTACAGTAGAACCTCGATCCATCGTTTTTTAAGGGGTGTGGGGGAAAAAAACGATGAATGCGGGTTAACTTCAAAACACAAAAAAACACAATATTTATGCATTACAATTGCATGTAATGTATACAGTATACTAATTTGTTGCTTACTGAATAGTAAAATAAAAAAATCGAAATTATAGAAAATTGATATTTATTTAATAGAATCCAAGATTTTGTTGGTTTTTCGTTCATTTTTTTTTTTAATCAAAAAATAAATTTTCAATCTATACAATATGTCTCTGGTAATTTTCTGTAATTCCTTATGTATATATAAAAATTCATACAGTTACAAATGCTTTAACTGTATCAGTCTGATTTGCACAGCTTCATCAGCATGAACTTTATCCTCTTCGCCATTATTTTCAATTGTTGAATTATGGCGCATTTCTCCTATGTTTAAGACACCACATGTCGCAATATCTTAATCAATGGAAACATAATCGCATCCTTTGCTATATACAATCCCTCTTCAACTGCATTATTGTTTCCATTATCAATTGAAACAGCATAAATGAGTTATTTTAGGGTAAAAGAAGTAATTCCAGTTTGTGTGCCATGTGGATTAGCATGAGTTTCAATTTCATTTCGGTGAGAAGAAAAAGTTTTCAACAATGAATGCGGGAAAACGACTTTTTGAAGAACGACGCTTGCAGGTCTCTTCAACATTATTTAAATATAATTTGTGCAAGGACTGTATGAAATAAAACGATCAATGCGGGAAAAAGATGGATGCGGGAACGATAGATCGAGGTTTCACTGTATTACTAAATGCCTAAAAATTAATGAAGTCACATAATAAATGCATAGACATGTATTAACATTATTAGATGTTAATAGTAACAAAAGTATTTTATAAAACAAAATTAAACTCAATTAAAAGACAAGTACTATTAATAGAACACCAGACACGAAAGGGTTAGAATACTAACGATTTAAAACGATTTAAAAACAATGCATAATGCGGTAATATTTTATAATATTTACCTATTTTGTATTTCGTACACCCAGATGATGAAAAATACCTACTTAACCTAAAAATGTTTTATTTCGAGAAATGAAGACTTTAATGTAAGATGATGTTATTTTACTAACTCCTCAATTTATTACTATTATTTCGCAGGAAAAGCGATATGAGATAATTACAGTACTAAGCGAAAGAACTAGAATCTTGGCATATTCAATTAAATTAGATATATTCGATTAATTTCTCAATTTAACCTTAGCAATGAAATGTAAAAAGGGATTTTCCGAAGAAGCTTACTTACTGCATATATTTAATACTTTTTTTTTAAGAAAAAAATATATTGATTAAACTCTTTCATTTTGCAAATTCTTGTCATAGTTATTCTTATTTTCTAAAGTAACAGATATAACTAAGAAATAAAAAACTGCTTACTAGAAGACGTTTTTTCCGTTACAAAATGAACTGATCCTTAAAAACTTAAAAACACATGATGCTAAAAATCAAATGTAAACATAAAAGATACCTGAGATCTTTCGAATGCAAACATAATCTTCAAAGGATAATTCATTCAAAGGATATAGTTTAGCTCAAATTATAATCGGATAATTTTCTATTTTTAGTAAACAGTTTTATTTTTTAGTTATTTTAACGCAAAATAAAAGTGTCATTTCACTCTGAACTCGTTTATAGTTTTATGTTTTTCAAATAACAAATATGCTTTACATACCCAAATTTTTTTTAGATATTCTTATTGTCTATGGAAATACTTTCTGGAATTTGCAAAGTTTAAAGCCCTCGTATTACACTTTTCTGATCAAAAATCAAAATATATTTCAAATAATTGGGATATCTTGTTGAAATAAAATTGATGTTAGAATTAAGCCATTTTGAATAAAACACGTAAATATACTTAGAGAATAATTGGATATCTATCGATTATTGAGTAAAAACTTTCATGTTTATGTTCTATTTAATCTAGTAAAGACAAAAAGAAGATTATAGCATTTAAGGGGTATCCCCAAAATGACTGATGGATTTTAAAATTCAATAACGTATAAACGGTAAAAGATATTAAAAAAATTCTTGCAGGATTGTTGTGTAAGTTATCAGGAGTTTTTATGTTGTGATTCTCAGTTTTATTTACTAATAACAGCGATAGATGGCGCTGCAAGCAATAACTGCTAATTTCAGTCTTGATTTTTCGGTCTGATTGAAAAAATTCCCAAATTTTATCAGCGATTGATTAAAAAAAATCATGATTTTTATCAATGACTTACTTCGCCATATTTTTCCGGGACAAAATTTGCATTTTTTTCAAACCATCAATTGATGAAATTTGCAATTTTTTTTTCTGCGAGAAAAGGGACGCATTTCGCATTTTTCTTAACATGATTGGCAAACTTTATGATTTTTTTTTTCTGCTTGGATGATGGACTTATTTCACGATTTTTTTTTTCTGAAACTAATGGCGAACTTTTTTACCATGAACGATTGATGAAATTTCCATTTTTTTTTCTTTTTTACGAGTGATAGCCTAAATTCGACATTTTTTGTCGCGAGTTATTGACGAAATATACATTTATATCTATGAGCTATTACGGAATCGACAATTGAGCAAGTTTCCGCCGGTCTTTTCACAGAAGACGGTACGCTAAAAGCTACCGAAACCAGTCTACTTAAATATTGAAGAATTTGGCGTTTTTAACGTTTGTTTTAAATTAAGATAATTTTAGAACATAATTAATACTATCCACACATCTTCTTTACTTTACTTAGTTTAAGGTAATTTCAACATAAATAAAATCCATAAAGATCGATTTTTACGTTTTATAAAATTATTTAAGCGTAAGAATATCGAAAATGATCCGCACTGCATGCGTTTCAATGTTTATTTTCTTGCCAATACGAGAAAGTTTCAGCACTGCCATAAAAATATGAAAGATTGATTTTCGGAATGCGGCGTTAAATCATTAAATTGCCATTTTCTCGTACCAAGTAAAGAAGATAAATGATACAGTAGTAGAAAATCTATTAAAATAGTTTGCATTATAGTTTTTTATTTACTAGAAAAATGGATAATTTGTAAAAAAAAAAATTGTATCGAGTTTTCCAACAGATCAAGTGCATAAAATTCACCAAGAAAAAGTAGTTTCAAAGAATTGTAATTAAAAGTACAATAAAGAAAAGCTTAAATTATAAATAGTGAAATGTATGTTTCCATTTGGCTTGTATGTGTTAGAAATATTTAATTTTCACTACAAGTTTATTTACGTCAGTTAGATAAATAATTTCTCTTTTATTTCATTTCACATATTTTATCAATATAAGAAGATAGGTAAGTAAGAATAGGTTCAATATTATATTCTTTCTATGATGATAATCCAATCTAAAACTCTATTTTTTTCTTGTATTCACAATTTTGATAGTTTGAAGTATATATTAAAAGATATATTCCATGCATGTTGATTTGACACACACACACATAAAAAAATAAGAAAAATAATTTAAAAAAAAGAAAAAAAGAAAAGGACAAAAAAGAAAACATTAATTTTTGAAGAGAAAAATTCTATTATCTAGACTACATTTGAAGCTAACATGAATATGTTCCTTTCTACAGCTCATATTCAAAATATTAGAATAATTACCCTTTTTTTAGAAATTGAAAATATCGTTTGGTAATTTAATGTCTTTTAATGAAAATATGCAAACGATATTTTTATTAAGAACTTATTGTTGATTAAACTTACTTGTTATCTTAAATTTAATATCATTTTCGAAAAGATTAATTGCAAAAAAAATTATTTTGAAAAGTCAAAATATTAGAATATTTATTCAAGTGGTTCAAAATATTAGAATATTTCACATTAATTCTCCTTTAATTATTACCAATTCTTAACTGGTGGCATCATTGATTAAATTCAGACTATTTTATTTAAAATCAGTATTCTTTTTTACAGTTTGTTTCTTTTTCGTCTTAAAATGGGCCGTGTGAGTGATATTCCTGAATCTACTAAACTTCGTATGGTTGATTTGTATCGGCACGGTAAAAATCAATGTTTTATAGCGAATTATTTGCATTGTTCGCAATCGAGCGTTAGTAAAATACTAACACAATATTCAAAAATTGGAAAATTTCAAAATAATCGCCGAAATGGTGGCCGAAAACCAAAAACATCTGCTAGAGATGACAGGAAACTGAAGCGTATAGTTAAGATAAACCGTTTTAAAAGTGTGCGATTCTTGCACCGAAAATGGAAAGAAGAAGGAGTTAAAGTTTCTACATCGACAACATTAAGACGTCTCCATAAATTTAAATTTGAATCTCGTGTACCGAAAACAAAACCTCTCATGACTGCAAGACAAAAGCGTATAAGATTGAATTGGTGTAAATCAAGACGTTTATGGAGCAATGAAGATTGGAAAAATATATTATTTAGTGATGAAAGTATGTTTTGTGTTTCATATGGTAATCAAGGTATTCGAGTTTGGAGAATGAAGCAAGAAGCATTTGATAAAGAATGCCTTAAACGTTCCGTAAAATTTGCTGCTAGTGTCATGGTTTGGGGTTGTATGAGTGCAGAAGGACCTGGAAAGTTATGCATCGTCTACGAAAAGGTTAACTCTCTGATATATCAAGAAATTTTAGAATATTACATGATTCCATCATCAGAAGATTTATTTGAAGATGATTTCATCTTTTAACAAGATTTAGCGTCCCCTAAGAATCTATCCCCTAGCGTACCTCAGTGTCAACTAAGAATTGGTTCCGCCAACGCAACATTAAGGTACTTCCTTGGCCACCAAATTCACCAGATCTTAATCCCATCGAAAACTTATGGTGTATAATGAAGAAAAAACTTCAAGAAAATCCTCCTTCAAGTAAAATTGAGTTAGTGGCACGTATAAAGTCTATTTGGGCTAATATTGATAGAAATGTTTGTAAACACCTTGCATATAGTATGCAAGATCGATTGTACGCTGTTATGAAAGCTAAAGGGCATGCTACAAAATATTAACTACCATTTACTTCATATTCATAAGGTAATATTGTTGCGTAAAATAAAATATTCTAATATTTTGAACCAATCTAAATTTTATTCTAATATTCTGGTGTGTTTAAGGAAGCTGTATACCTAATTTATTGTGCTGTATTTTATATTTTATAAATGTTAAAATCTTATCTAAGCATTCCAGATTTAATTTATAAGAAATTTAATTGCATTTACTTAGTATAAAAAATAAATAAATGACAAATAATTTTTTCTTATTACTTTTTCTCAATTATTCTAATATTTTGAATATGAGCTGTATATTATTAAATTTTTCAATATACGAAATGCAAAGCGCGTCAAAAGTTTAAGCACAAAATTAAATTTTAAAATAAATTTTTATTTTGGACAAAAAGTTACATTCCTTTTCACATGACCTATAAATTTTAATTTAAAAAAGATATTTAACAGATTTAAGCCTTAAAATTTGTTTTAAACTAGCAAACTCTGCGGATTTGCTTGCATAATAGTTGAAATATGCCAAGTAATATTTGTATGTCTAAATTTCATTATAAGGTATTATACTTTTAAGAATAATTCAAAAATTAACATACAGGATGATTAAAAAAAACGTGGACAAATTGATATGACAAATCAGGCATACTACAAGGATAAAAAAATCACATAGGAACATAGGGCCGCAAACCACTTATTGAGTCACAAATACAGTGTATTTCATCTTAACTCAATTTGAGTTGACGGTAATAAATTTCAGAAGACTGAAGTATATTATAATGAAACATTTAACAGACATTCTCACCTTTGTTTTAAATGTGATAACACCAAACAAAAGTGGTAGAAGTTTGCAGTATGCCTACCAGCAATATGTTCTTGGCACCTCACATTTTGGACTGTGATAATCAGTTTATACGGTATCATCGATTGCTTGAGCAATATCTTTTTCCAGATCTTTTCATAAATTATCACATTTCACACAAAATAAGGTACGTATCGTTGCATTTTCATTACAATATTTTTTCCACGAAATTATTACTTTAAAACTGGGTGTAGCTAGAATGAAACACTCTGTATTTGTGACTCAATAAGTAGTTTGCGATCCTATGTTCCTATGGGATTTTTAACCCATGTTGTATGCTTGATTTGTTATATCATTTTGACACTTTTTTTCAATCACCCTGTATAAGCCGTAGTTTGACTAAACTGCATTATTGCATTGCATTAGGCAGAAAAGAAATGAAATAAATGAGAAGAAATAAAGCTAATTTTAAATAAATGATAATTTAGAAAATATTTTGAAACTTTTATTCACAATGCATTTGCTTATTTCAATATTCATTTGAAGTTTTAAATTTTTTAAAAACAATCTTCTTAGCATGCATTTACATCTTAAAATTAACCATCGCACATACGGGTACTTAAACGTCTAACGCAGCCAAATGTCAAATTATTAAAGTATGAAGATAGTTAAAAAAACGACAACTTGAGTTAGAGGACAGTTTCAAGAACTATACTTAACCCCTTCCACTTTTCCAAGCACGCGCGTCTCGTTCAACTTTAGTCGGCATTCGATCGTTCAACTTGCTGTTACTTTCTGCTAGCTTCATTAGAAGAAAATATTGTAATAAAATTTTTTTTCGAGTTCCGGTTTTCAACGGATTTACACATTTTATGAGTCAGAGATTTCAAAAAACTTGTTTTTACAAAATGTCTGTCTGTCCGTGTGTGTGTGTCCGTATGTCGCCATTCTATCATCAAAAAATGGATGAAGATATGCATAGAATTGAACCAAATTTTTTGTGAATGTTTTTTGCTGTGGCAAGCAGGTCCTCCTTCATTTTTGAAATATTACGCCAGAAGGGGGCGCTGCAATAGCGACTTTTGTGCCATTTTCAATATTATACCGACTAAAAGTGTATGAAGTTATGCATAGAATTGAACCAAGTTTTTTGTGTAAGTGTTTGGCTATTTATAATAGGACCACACAGAATTTGAAAAAAATCCGCTGGAAGGGGACACTATAAATCACGATGTCTGTGCCATTTTCATTATTTTACCATCAAAAAGTGTATGAAGTTATGCATAGAACTGAACTAAAATTTTTGGGTATGGTAAGTATGTCCTCCCTGAATTTGAAAAAAGTCTGCCTATCATTCTATTGTTCATTGGCTCGTGCAGAGACGGAAACTTCGTTTTGTTTCGATTAATTGACTGAAGCAGAAATTTAAGATGAAAATCAAAGTTGGTATAGTATTGATATAAAATCATTAAAGCATTAACTTGTGTAACTATTTTTTAAAATGCTAAATTGTACGTATGGTATAGAAGAATGTTTTGGGATTGATACATTCAACTACTTTGTGTCTGTTCTCGGCGTTCGTGTAAAAGCATTATCTTTTTAGTGAAATATTCTTTATTTTATGTCTTTTTAAATGCGTTTCTGGTGGATTCTGATACAATAGGTAATAATGCAAAACTTTAATACATTTTTTTTGTGTTTCATTATGAAGTTTAGTTGTTTGTACTAACTTGTTGTAACTCTTATTAGAGTACGATTTTTCCAAAAATATTTTATTTAATCTAGTATTTGTTGTACTATCAAGTCACATCCTGTTGTAATTTCTAACTGAATCGGAAGTTTGACGCCTTGAGTAGTTAACAATCAATGAAATTGCGGCGGAAAAGCGCGGATGTGTATACCTTGATGTTTTGAAATTTTTAAAACCAAATATTAATATAAAAAAATGATTAACGTAAATAGCATTCAAATAGACAATATTTTTATTGTAGATTCCCAAGATGCCTCCGGAGTAAGGAGTTTGTCCAGTAAATATTTGTTTGATCGAATGGAGAGCTTTAACTTGTCTAATTTAGAAGATAAATTAAATTTCTTAAAAGACCAACAAATATCGGGTGAAGATAACACAGAAGACTGAACTGAGAGTTTAGAACGCAATTTCGCACACTTTAAACCGCAAATAAAACCGAGATGGTTAAAAGAACATTTTCTGAAGAACACATTCTTGGTTAGAAGGAACGTTTCAGGTACCTGTCATATTTTGCCGTCCTATAAGATACCGTTTTGTAAAAGAAAATACTGATGTTATGAAGGAAGAAATTAGCTTTATATAAAAAAAAAAAAATTCTATGTCACTAAACAACAAAGGTTAATTTAAATGTAAACAGTTTCTCAGTCAGTCATGAATTCATCATGACATTGGTAGGTAGCAAAATCTGCAACGATGTGACAGGTAGAAAATCCAGCAGTCAATGATACATATGTGGAGCAACTTCTAAGGACATCAACAAAACTGGTACTCACCGGTTTTGTTGGACCTTTTTCTACATATTTTAAAAATTCATTGGAACTGAAAACTGTTGGATTTTTAGAATGTGTATAAATGGTGTTTAATGAATTTAAACATAATCAATGAGAGAGCATTATATGCATATATATATTTTGTAATACACATATATATATATTATCTGTTGCTGTAGTACCATTGGAAAAAAGTATTTTCATATATAAAAAAAATCATATTGAGAAAAATTATTTTCATAAATTTAAGCATATTCAAAAATAAAAGCCAGATGTCTCCATAGAAATAAAACCAAATCGACAATGCTCAATTGGACTTTGAGCTTGAAACAATTTTAATTAACTTAGATCGTGAATTTCGTTTTAAATCGCAAATTTTGATGTTTAATTTTGAATCTAAATACATTTAAATATCGATAACACAATATTGTACTTAAAGCAAATTAAAAAAGAACAAAACTAAAGTCTTTTAAATTAGATTTATTTAAGGGGGCTCAGGGGTTGAAAACTTTTCAAAAAATCGATTTTTTTATCTAATTTGATTATTCATTTAATTTTTAACTCAATGCAAAAAACCGCATAAAAATATTTGCATTTTTAACAGAGTTATAAGCATTTATGTATCAACACTTTCATAGCTGCATCCATATAATTTCAACTTTAAGTCGCGTTTTCTCAAAACTTGATTTTTGATGACTAACACCAAGATTAAAAAAAACTATTTGATGGAATGGCTTTTTTTTTTTTTTTTTTTTTTTTTTTTTTTTTGCATGCATACAACATCATTATCTAGATTATGAATTAATATATTTTAGATAGTTTAATATTTTGAGTATTTTTAATGGAAAAAAAAAGTTGTATTTTTTAGGGTTTTTAAAAATTTTCAACTTTGAGAGATTTTTTAATATTGTTTTTATTAAGTGATAGTTATATCCTTAATTCATAATCTAGATTATGATGTTATATGCATGAAAAAAAAAAAGTCATTCCATCAAATAGTTTTTTTAAATCTTGGTGTTAGTCGTCAAAAATCAAGTTTTGAGAAAACATGACTTAAAGTTGAAATTATATACACTGTTAAAAAAAAAATTCAAGAGGTTACTAAAAATTTTTTAGTAAATTTGTATTCCACAGAATTTTTTAATAACCATTACAAACTTTTTTTTGCAAGTGAAACAAGCATTTCTTTTGTATACTGAACAAAAGAATTTTTTGTATAATTAACTTAAAAATTTTTAGTATGAACCATCAAGGAAAATTTATTAATAGCTCCAAAAGGATTTTTAATAACCTTTACATGCGCCCAAGGGCAGGAGCTTCCTTCGAGCTGCATCCAGACTTCTGAAACGATAGATTTTCTGCAAAACCGCAATAGATGGCAGCACTAAACATTGCTACTTGCTCCGACAGGAGTTTCATAATCCCTTTATTAAGGCGTACTTACACTACATACATTCGGGGCGTATTTGGCTGTGTCCAGCATCAAACCCGGGACCTTTCAACCTGAAGTCCGTTACTATAACCACTATGCTATCAAGGCCACACCAAGTGAGGTTTAGTAATAGCTATTAAAAATATAAAACTATTAACTTTATTCATTGCTAACTTTTTTCTAGTAATTCTTACAGATTTTCTAGTAACCGACTAAGATTACTAAAAATTTTTTAGTAATTACAAGAATCACTAAAGTTTTTTTAGTAGATCGACCCTTTTTTTTACAGTGTGGATGCGGCTATGTAAGTATTGATACATAAATGCTTATAACTCCGTTAAAAATGCTAATATTTTTATGCGGTTTTTTGCATTGAGTTAATAATTAATTGAATAATCAAACTAGATCATAAAAAAAATCGATTTTTTGAAAAGTTTTCAACCCTTTAGCCCCTTTAAAGACGTTTAACATGATTTTTTTCTCTTAAAGTGTATTTGACAAAAAAAAAAGTATTTTTTGAAATTGCCTTCCATCGCCAATCGATGAAAAATTGCCAAATACCGAAATTTCCGTATATTTTTTTATGGATGCTGCATCGAGGTTACGTCGAATTTTTTTTTATAAATGTATATATCCTCATAAAAAGAATATTCTGTAATTTTTTTCAGAATTTTCGGAGTATGCCCGTATGGAGACTTTCCTTGTCAGTATCTTTGCATCTGTTTTCTATTGAAAATGCAATGAATGTTTTCCTCATTTCAAATAACTAATTAATAATAATTGAAAAAAATGGAGTATATTTCTTTCTTCTTATTTACAAATAATTAGCAAGTAAAAAAAAAAAAAAATTAAAAATCTTCATCTTTTTTTTTTTTTTTTTTTTTTGTTTGAAGTTATTTGAAACTCCCACGCTTGATCCCAAATCTATCCAAGCTTTACTCGAAACCATAGCAACCAAAATTTCTCTTAAAAAGAAAATCTTAAAGCTGCTTACATGACATCATAAAATGACGCATGCGTCTTAGAAGATTTGGATTATCTTGGAGTTCAAGAAATGAGACGCAACAGATAAGGTAACTTTGCATTCTTCAAGCTTAAGCAACGAAAAGATCTTTTCTAGAAATTATAATTACAAATTCGGGTTTGAATGCGGCCAAATGGGGTTAAATGCGACCTCCTATTTATTTTCTGCGACTCTTTCATGCTGTCCTTTTATGATTCTTGATCGTTGAACTAAACATGCAATGAAGAAAGTTATATATCTATTTCTATATAGATATTTGTTAGTTTGTTTGTTCCATATACAAATCTGCAATTTTTGACCGATTTGCAGGAAATTTTTTGTACATACGATTTAGAAGATTAAAATTATTATTAATTTAAAATCATATATCAGATCGATGGTTCTTTCTTTTTCTCATTCATATCCCCTAGATTATCATTAACTATGATAACTGTTTTTAACACGTTGAGTGCCATGCCAGTCACCGACCGGTAACTGAGACTGAACTTTCCATTTGGGCAGCGTTAGTCACTGATGACTAACAGGCTAAAATATGATATAAAACTAAAAAAAAGTTTTTAGCATCGGTAAAAACACAAACAAAATTACTCGCATCAAGCGACAAATACAGAATTTTTTTGAAATGCAGTGTTTAAATTAGTTATTTACCATGCAATAGTTGTTATATAAAGTATCATTAGTCGATTAACTTTTTTCTGTCGGTTAAGAGTTGAAATCACATAGCAATTTTCGTGTATATTTTTACAACGGTAAATCAAAGATAGCTGTTTTCAATTTCTATTTAGACTGCTAAAAGACTGTCTGAAGCCTTTTATATTCAGGAGATATTTAGAATGGTCTCATTTACAAGATTTTATGTAGCAGATAGAAGAATTTCTATTTTATAAGCAATTACAAAAAATCAGAATATTTTAGAGCATTTTGATAAAAATGGATACAATAAAGTAGGTAAAGATAGATTTTTCAATGTTTTATGCGGAATCTACTTTGCTAACATTTCTTTTCATTTAGGTTCTGTTTTTCGTTTTTCACTCGTCAAATTGCTAATGTTGGTCAAAAGCCAGCAAGAACCTGGTTATAAAGGAATATTATAATAAATATATATGCACATTGTTTTATCTTTAAAAAATAAGCAATTTTTACTAGTTCTTTTAAATTATTAGTGATTTATAAATATGTTCCACCCTTTGCGGGCTTTTTGATGGAATATAAAAAGTAGATATTCCCTGTTGTATTCATAAATTAAAATTGCCAATACTTATGCCTTAATTGTTTTTTCCGTTTAAAAAAATGTTATCAGAAGATAACGATAATTTGAAAACGAAAAATGTTAATTTATCTTTTAGAAACTACAATGACATTAAAAGAGTTTTAAGAAAGTCGTTCCTTGACCTTATGCAAGATTATTCTAGTAGGAAAATGTTTTTTCCGTTTAAATTTTTTTTTATCAGAAGATAACGATAATTTGAAAACTAAAAATGTTAATTTTTCTTTTAGAAAATACAATGACATTAAAAGATGCAATAAGAAAGTCGTTCCTTGACCTTATGCAAGATTATTCTAATAAGAAAATACATGAAAAAATATGTTTCATGGAAAATAAATTTATAGAAGAGACTAAATGCCCGATAGATGAACAAGAATCATTTCACCGAATCATGTGACAGAAGTAAGGTGACGAAAAACAAGAGATTTAAGGGAGCAAGTAACTCGTGATCAATGCAGCTAATAGAAGTCAGCGTGCCGCAAGTAAAAAAAAAAAAAAAAAAAAAAAAAAAAATTATTAAGAAGTTTTATCAATTTTTGTAGAAGCTGATCTAATGAGAAAGCAATGGGAAATTATTCGTAGTGCAAATAAGAATAGTTATTCTCTGATTAGGAAAGAAAGAATATTTATTCTCCCCTTGTTATTCTCTGATTAAGAAAGCAAAGAAAGATTGCTATCTAACAAGGAAGGTCTCCATACTGGGCATACTCAGAATTTAAAAAAAAAAAAAAAAAAAAATAATAATAATAACAATTAAACTACTCATATATGTAATAAAGGATCAGTCAAATTTAGCGGCGGAAATACAGAAGAAACTCTGTAAAAAAATAAATACTTTCGAGAATTTGGCGCGAAAAGGCGAAAGCGATTTGGCGAACAGCATTTTCCCTCGCCAAAGGCAAACGATTTTAATGCACCTGAAAACTTCTCATCAATTAATTTTTAGAATACGTGTAAATAGTATTTAAGGAATTTAAATTTGAACAATGAGAAAGTTTGACATACAGTTATTTTTGTATTACTTATTTCTTTTTGCTTTTACTGTAGTTATTTAATTTTATCGCTTTAAAAATAATTTTTATGTAAAAAATATTTTCATATTGAAAAATATTTTTTCATACATTTAAGCGTATGACAAAATAAAGGCCAGATAAAAAATGCGGTAATGCATTTCAATATCGGAGACGTTCTTGTTTCTATAGCAATAAAACTGAATCGACAAAGCTCAATTAGATTGGAGTTAATTTTGAGATTGAAACAATTTTAATTAAGTTAAATTTTGTTTTAAATCATAAAATTTCACAGTTAATTTTCATTCTAAATACATTATAACAAAAATATAGTTAAAACAAACTAAAGCTGACAAAATTAACGTTATATAAATAAAATTTCTTTAAAGAAGTTGAACGTGAAGCATTTATACCTTAAAGAAAATTTGACAAAAAAAGTACTTTTTGAAATTTTATTTTGTCGCCAACCGATGATAAATCGCCAAAAAAAAAAAAAAAAAAAAAAAAAAAAAAAAAAGACATGTTCATTATTTTTTTTACGAATGTTCTATCGGGGTTCCGACAAAAAATTTTTTACAGGCATATATATCCACATGAGAAGAACATTCTGTATTTTTTTCAGAATTTTCTGAATATGCCCGTATGGAGACCTTCCTTGTAAGTGAAAAGTCGATGAATGTGACAGAAACAAACGTCGAAGTTAACCTACTGGATCTTCTTGATCACACTTCTTTAAGACACCATAAATATTTAGAAGATGTCATTCAAACTAATACAGAAAAAAAATTTAAAATTTATATCTAAACGATCTTGCGATACTCCCAACAATTGCAGGTAAACATATATTTTAGAATGCTTCTGATAGTTATGCAAATATATTTCAGAGTTCTTTTTGCTCTTTTACGTTTAATATGCAAAGTTGGCGACCAAGAAAAGATTTTGTGGCAGAATCCTCCACCTTCCTTTACAAGATTCTGTTGGCTAATATGCATTCCTTTTGTTCATGAAACGAATGATATTATTAAAGAAGAAATTTAATACATATATTGAAAATCAAGTTAAAAATCTTCAAAAATTGATGTACCTACTTGTAGTTTATATTACGTAAAACAAACGCTGAAATAATTTAACAGTAAATGTGAAGGTTTGCACTGCGACAAGTATTTCATCAACAATAAGATGCCATTTATGTGGAGAAACTTCTAAGTATTTTAATATATTGGAGAAGAAGAATCCTGATGCCTGAAAATTCAGTTTATCAAATCTTTATGAAGAGATTAGAATTTTTGAGACTTTTTTGCATTTGCCATATAAAATTTCTTTAAAAAAGTCGCAAGTAAGAACCAATGAAGGCAAAAAAAAAAAAAAAAAAAAAAAAAAAAAAAAAAAAAAAAAAATTGTAACAGAAAGAAAAAAAAACAACAACCGCAAAATATTTTCCAAATAGAAATAGTTCTTCTAATAGGTATTTCCAAGGCAGGTTTTGGTAACAAGAATTTTTGAAATACATCAAGAAGTTTTTTTGTGGACCGAATCTCGGAATAAATATTGACCTTATAAAAAAGTTCAAAGGAATTTTAGAGATATTGTCCAGTGGACATAGAATTGATGTTATTAAATTTGAAAATTACATCGAAGAAACTGCAAAGCTTTATGTCGAATTTCATGGGCAGGGATGTAGTGAAGGGTATACGGGGGTATACGCAGTATACCTTCTGGATTTCTAAAAAAACATCTTATACCTTCTGTTTCTCTAGAAAGCTACAGTATATTCGCTCTTTGATACGCTCTCTGAGATACACATTCTCTGCTTTAAGCGTATATCCTCTGCTTAGAGCGTATACCCTCTGATATTTTTACAATTGCATCACTGTATATTGGTGGTAAACAATGTCACCAACAGTGCATAAAGATTTATTACATGTGACTACAGTAATGAAACATGCAATATTGTCTATCAGCCAAACTTCCGGATCTGGTTACTGAAGTTAGAAGCAAACATTTCCGCCAATATAGGCAAACGTTTTCCCAAAACTTTTCTCGAGCGCAATGTAATAAGGGTATTTTGAACATATTTTTATTAAATTCTGATCCTTTAATAAGTAATTTAAGACCAAAGCCTAAGTAAAAAGCAAGCATTTTTTCTAGCGAAACAGTAAAACTATTATTTTCAGAAACAACATACGGACAACATTTACAAGAAGAGGAATATGAGGATGAAGATGAAACAGCTGAATATGAATCTGATTAGAATTATAAGTTAAACAAAAAACTTTTTATAAATGTGTAAAAAAAAAAAAAAAAAAAAAAAAAAAAAAAAAAAAAAAACTAAATATCGCAATTTATTTTTTCTAAACTGGCCTTTTTTTATTCTACCTTTTTAAAAAGAAAAGATTTTTTGTAAATTCGTTAAAAAAGATTGTATGTTTTGTTAAAATATATATAATGCCTTTAAATAGCTTTTTACAACGTTTCAACTTCATATAGCTCACAAAATAATCCTGTCCACATTTTTCATAAAACTCCTCTGTACGCTGCCCTGAATACTAGGCCTCATCTCTGACACAAAAAAGGCAGCTGCCGAAGACTGATTTTTTTAGCATGTGTATGAACCCTTGAATTTTGGTACCAATAATTACTGAAAGTTTTTTCCAGTTTAATTTTTTGAGATTAATAAAAACAAAGAAACCTTTCCGGTACGGGCAAAATCTGTTAATAAAATGAGAAATTGTCGATTGACACCGGAATTCACAAATGAATTTTTTAGATACTTTGAATTCCTTAATTTAAGCTTTTATCGTAAAAGCAAAATTTTACTAAAATATTACTGATGCCGTTTGCAAGTTTGGATTTAAATTTAGGTATCTCAGGGGGGGGGGGGAGGGGGACCGGGCACAATATGCCGGAAAGGGTTAAAGAGTATGTAAGTGACTCCACTAGACTTTTCAAACCGGTTAGAAAATCCTTTCCCCTCATATAATTAATAACATTAAAATAAATAAAAACTTGTTATCTTTATATCCTAATGTTTATAGCCTAATGTTACAAAAGTGAATTTTTTTTCACTGGTTAAAATAATTTCATGTTCGAATGAAAAAGTATGTCTTTATGCATAAAGCTGAAATTATGACGTAATTTACAATCAATTTTACCTCCCCCCCCATACTAAGCTTAAAAACATGAAAATTAAAATAAATATAGAAATTGAATTTACATAATCATGCTAATGGTGTTTTTAAATTGCTTCATTTGTAGTTATTTCACCATTTTACCGCTAAAATATGTCTCAAATACAGTACATTTCATTGTACTTTAACATTGAATCATATTAATCAAAATTAATCCTTTTCTTCTATGTTTCTTTAAAAAACAAAATATTTTACTATATTAGTCCTGGCCCATAAAACAGAATTCTGTATCGACATAAGATTAACTTGAGAAAAAAAAAATCACTACGTAGTTGAGATAGATCAGAAACTGCTTATCTGTTATTGTCACAGAATCGTTAAAAAAATCTTAGTAAACACATCGGCATAAGAACCTGTAAATGGAAACAAACAACACCATATGTGCAGACATACACACATTAAATGACAAGAAAATAAATGACTCTTAATAAAGATCTTAATGATCATTAATGATTGTTAGATAAGAAAGTAAATTAAGCATTTTAATGATTATTAGTAGATTGTGAAATCGATTCACGAAACTAGAAATTGATTGTCACTTACATTAGATGATTACTCAAAAGAACGCAGTCTTTTCTTTAAATGTGAAAGTCATAAAGTACTTTTAATTTCATCTTATTTGAACAAGGGAATGAAGGAATAACCAAAACTCTGTCGTCGAAATTTTCGTAAAATTAAAAAAAATTTTGGGAAAGTTTCTTTGGCGTAGTTGAGCACCGTATTATTGCTTCTCGCAGCAGTTGACTATCCCTGTGTTCATTTTTAACAGTTTCCAACAAAGTTAAAAAGTGTTTATGCATTCGGTTTGTCTGTCCGTCTGGCCGTCTGTTCGCACTCTAACTCCCGTAAATATACTCGGATTGCTGAG
Organism: Maratus speculifer; assembly: GCA_964019185.1. Classification (NCBI taxonomy): domain Eukaryota; kingdom Metazoa; phylum Arthropoda; class Arachnida; order Araneae; family Salticidae; genus Maratus; species Maratus speculifer. The sequence goes on from OZ025298.1 coordinate 254,915,542, forward strand.
AAATTTTTATATGTTATTCATGTTTACCCTAAGCACGAACACTATTGAAACTGAAGTTTTTACCATGATTAGTTTATTTACAGGGAAAGTCAAAAATTTTCAGATACGTTATGGCCTATGGGAAAAAATCGTTTCAAATGAATTTTAAAATTGTTACACCCCATCAAACATATTCATAATTACATGGATTCGCAAACTGCATTAAAATGTGCATTGTGTAAAATTAGCAGCGAAAATAATAGTTATTATTCATTTACAGGGCCACTCAAAAGAATTCCATTACACAATAATAAAGAGGGGAATTGTTTGCGACATATTTTAACTATGTTAAACGATTTCAAGTATCATAAAATTTAAATACGCCGCTGAAACTCAATGTTTCACGTATAATATGAAGTGCATAGCATTTACAGGGACAGACAAAATACTTCAAATCGTATATTCTATCCGTAGTACCGTATATTATCGATGATAGCTGATGGATGGATGAAGTGCATTTTTATTTGTGATATTTGCTTTTAAGTTTTACTAAATATCTGCATATTATATGGTGTGTATAAATGCTATAGTTGATATACAGGGTTACCCAAAAGAGCTCGCAAACCTTACTGAATATGAGAGTAATTTATTTAAAGGTGGTTTATAAATAAGTAATGCATTTTTAAGTTGAACTGCTTTCAGTTTAATGAGAAATGTTTGTAGAATATAAATAAAATGATATACAGGATCACGCAAAGAATTATTTACATGGTCACCCACGGATGATAATTTCTGGAAATGTGACGTAAGTAGTTTTAAAAGTGTTTTTGTTTGAACTAAATTTTAACAAAATACTGGCGTGTAATAAAAGTGCTATGTAAACTACAAGGCTGAACAAAAGTATTGAAGTATTTTTCCACATACTAAAATAAATTGCTGTAAGATAAATTTTAACCTGTTAGGCTTTTTCTTGCTAAACTACACTTCCGCATTATATAGTATGTATATCAACGGGCAGATCAAATACAGGTCTGTTCAAAAGTATCGAAATATATGTTTGACTATGGACAGTAATACCTTATTTATCTAAATAACGAAGTTTTGTTAAGGATTTCAGGAAGTGTTGGAAAGTGTTTCATAATATATGCTTAACGCATGGTTTTTCTTACTTGTTAGAAAATGGGTCGGCACATGTTCTCAGATTCTTTTCAGCAACAAAATCGGCTGTATTGGATAAATCTAATTGAATGATGCTTGATTTGACTCGGGAAGTCGCTACATAGCGTTCACGAGTCCGTCCGAGGCTCCGAGAAACGAAATTTTTCGTAACGCATAACCTGGTTTTCTTAGAATCAATTCAAATCTTTAAAAAGACCGAGCTCTTGAGTTTGGTTAAAAGATTAAGATATTTTCCATCAGGGTAAAATGTATCAATTTTAGATGATCATCTAATTTAAAAGTCTCATATACTTTAATGGATATGTTCATGTGGTGCTTTACCGCTGAAAATGTCAGACTACACGCAGCAAAATCTCTGGGGATTTTTTCTCGGCTATTAACCTGCGGTAAGAATAAGAAACTCTTTTAATGTATTGCAAAACTTTATTTAAAAACTTAATTGATATTTTTCGCATAAAACTGATTTTGTGTAAAAGTACCATACTAGAAATATATATTAAAATATAAATTTTACTCCAGAATTACTTAAAATGTGAAAATATATTAATACTTATTTGAAAAACAAAATTCGAAATAGTATTAATTATCAAAGAACACACAAGTTAAATAATTTGTTTTTAATGATCCTCTCCCCCCCCCCCCCAAAAAAAAAAATAAATAAATAAAAGAAAACATATAAAAATGACAGGCTTATAAATTTTCGAGATAATATGTTTTAAAATATGATAAGGATTAATCCATTTTAATTACACTAATCTCTGTATTTCAGCTATTGTACAAGAGACGTTGCTCGTGACTCAATCGTAATAACAAACCGTTGTAGTCGATGTTACAGAGATTTATTTCTTTAAGTAAAAGTTACAGTCAATAAAATATATGTTTGGCTATTGTTGTGGATTCTCATATAAGAAAGAGATAACAGCTTATGTGTGAAATGCTCTTAGAAAGACCCCCACGAAGGGCACTCCCCCCTGGTCCTATATCCCTAGCGTAGATAATCGGACAACAAAAATAAACCAAACCTATGTGTGAAATGTAACGTATTTATAAGAAAATCTCAATGAAATATTTATTGAATGTTCTCGTAACAGGTATTAATTTGTAAATTTATATACTATAATCTTATTTCTTCGTATTTAACTCTTTCGGGTCTGGGATACTGTTAATAGTACATGTCTTCTGATGGAGTATTATTCTGTTTTAAGAAATATTTTTTCTACCATTTACATATAGTAATGTTAATATATGTCTACGCATTTACTATATGACTTCATTTATATTTAGGCATTTAGTGATAATAATAATTATTATTATTTACTTAATTTCCTTTGCACCGTTTGCGATTCTTTTGTTTTAAACATACATTTCACTCTTTCAAATTAAACTAAAGGTTACTTTCTTGAAATAATCATGTATAATAAGGGGCAAAAAGTATTTGGAAGTTGTAATATGAGTTAAATCTTTTCGCAATATAATATTTTCTAAACATCTCCAAAATTTCTTCCTTAGCCTATTGTCATATGAATATGAATTGAGTAGTACGCAAAACAACAAAATTCGTTATTTTTCAAACAATGAAATACTCCTTAACTAAAAAAAAAAAAAAAAAAAAAAAAAAAAAAAAAAAAAAAACTGAAAAAAAATTCGGACCCGAAAGGGTTAAAAAAGTGCTGACTAGAGCATCTTTTTAGATCAGATGAAATGTCTAACCCTGAGTTCCGGATAGATGGCCAAAATTATTAATTAATTTTTGATAAAAAAAATCCCTCATTTTATTTGGTGTTTATGTAACAGTAATATTTTTTAAGAAGTTCTACGTAAAAGTTACAGTAGATAGATTAAAAGTGTAATATAAAAATCATTACTATAAAAAAGAAAAATTAGTGGAGATTAAAAAGTTGCAACTATCCCTGACTTACCCTATATCGGGCATTCAGTATACTGATAGTGTTAATCATAATTAGTGGCAGGAAATAATTGTCGAATCTAAAGTTCTTTCACAGATTTCTGAAATAAAACCTCAACAAAGGAGATGAAATAAAGCTGTCACATAAAAATATTCTTTACCACATAGTTTTCACGATTAAAAATAAAGATAGTTGAGCTTTAAAAATCAAAAACCATCAACTTCATTAAATTTGACTTACATTTTATTCATAATTTTCTTTGTTTCTAACAAAATAATACAAAGAAAGAAAAAGAAAAGAAAAACAGAAATTGTGTTTATATTAACTATATACTCAAATTTTCTATTCAATTTATACATAAGACGCGTAAAATTGAACAGAAGTTTGAAATTTTGGCAAAAGTTACTTATTTCTCAAGAACTACAGAACTTTTAAAACTTATTTTATCCTTAATTAAAATACATTTTTTATTTTATTTGTTCTTTTGAATTATGCGAATCTTAAAACAAAATAAAAATATTACACTTTTCTATGTGTTATCCTGTTTATATTATAAAGGAATAAATCCAAGTTTCACTAATCAAATTCAACCAATCTCATTATTTTCCGATTTCGAGCAGTCCAGAAGTAACCATAGATAAAACTCCTCCGAAAACCTGGGAGTTCCTCCTACGCATGCGTGCTCCTAAGTTTGGTTTCATGACTTGGGAAAAAGATGAATTTATCTCCTCAGTTCGGAAAAGTGACTTGCTCGGGAAACATGTGTTGCTGAACAGGCTACGATTTCATTAAGTAATTTCTACAACAGTGTTAAATTATTTTATGAAAGCGATGTTTGACTTTAATATAAGTTGATTAAAAATGAATTAGTTTTCTGTTTCAAAGATTCTACGCTTTTGAAAAAAATCAATTAAGTAATATTATTTGGAAAATGTATTTTGTGTAAAGATTATAACTTGGACATTTATTTTGAAACAGACAAAATGAATATAAAAAACTATATTTTTACCACTTGTGCTGTGTTTAGATAAGAAAACTTTTCTGGTTTAATATAGAGAGACTTTTTGATCTTAGACTTTTAATTTTTATAGACAAAACGAACTGAATTTAAAAGTTTTGATTATTAAGATTTTTTCTAAAAACAATCTAAAATGTCATCTTAAAGCACTCAGAAATTTTGAACGAACTGAATTTAAAAGTTTTGATTATTAAGATTTTTTCTAAAAACAATCTAAAATGTCATCTTAAAGCACTCAGAAATTTTTTCCCTTGCATATGATGTTTATGCATGGTTATTAATGGATCGTTTTGAGTTATTACCATAATAGGAAAACTTTTGATATTAGTATAACAATCTCTCTGAAATGAAATTTTTAGACGAACTTGTATTATTGAACTACGAAAATATAGTTATATAATATCTTATTATTTTTACGCTGTTATTTGAAAAATGATATACACAATCAGTGTCAATTGGAAGTGGTAATTTCTTTTGCAAGTATAGTGTTAAATAAATGAGTGATATTATTTCGTTTTACACGCATTTTTAAATCATAATTTATATTTTTAAATTAATTCTAACTTTCATATTACGTAAAATATTTTAAATCTTTCTCAAATAAAAATCTTCTAATCCAAAATTTAAAGTGGCAGACACTAAATAAATGTCGATTTATAAACTGAAAGCAAATGTTTCCCATTCGTATTTTTTCCCACGAAGCATATTTTTTACTTTCAAATACTTTTAATGAAACACTTATAAACGTAAGAAATTATTTAAAGGAAGATATCCTCAAACATTAATGTAGATGGAAATTAGAAACTTGATGGTGCCCATCTTCGAGCTACTGAATTTATTTATCATATCATATGTTTTGAAATCTTAAATTTTAATACGATAGTGACTTTCGTTTATGAACACTGCTTTTCAAACATATGTCCAATTAAATCTTCTCCAAATGATCATCTCAATTAGAATTTTTAAACTATAGTATAAAAACACACACAAAGTCGAAGCATAGCTGTACAGTAGAAGACTTTGATTATATTAAAAAATTTCTGCATATCAGAGATAAAGTATTAAAATATTGTCACTACTCTGAATGAGTAAAACAATCATCATGGATAATAGAACGATAGAAGTGGATTCAGAGAAAGCTTTCACTCCTTTTTCTCTTGAAGAATGTTTACAGCAGCACTTAAATGAAACAAGAGAATTAGGTAAGTGCAATTATCTATTTATTAAGCAAGTTATTAGATTATTTTCATGAAGTTATGTGAAACTTTTCTGGTAATATTATTTTAACCCTTTTGGGTCTGGTGTACTATTAATAGAATATGTCTTTTAACAGCGTTTTATTTTGTTTTAAGAAATACTTTTGCTACTATTTACATGTAGTAATGTCAGTATATGTCTGTGTATGCACCATATGACTTCATTTATGTTTAGGCATTTAGTAATATGAATTATTAATACTATTTGCTTCATTCTCTTTGCGCACTGTAAAAAAAAATCTGTAAAGATACAAAACATTTTCTAGGAAACTGGGATTCCAAGAACTTTTTATGTAACGATAACAGGAAAAATTCATGTAACCGATTCTGAAACTTGAATTTTTGTTGTTACAGTTACAGGAAAAGTTGTTGGAATCCCAGTTTCCTAGAAAATGTTTAGTATCTTTACAGATTTTTTTTTTTTTTTTTTTTTTTTTTTTTTTTTATAGTGCGGCGTTTGCGATTCTTTTACTTTAAGCAAATATTTCACTCTTTGAATTTAAAATAAAAGTTATTTTCCTGAAAGAATCAAGTGTAATAAAGCACAAAAACTATTAGAAAGTTGTAATATAAGTTAAATCTATATTATAAAACTATATTTTCTAAACATCTCCAAAAACTCTTTCTTAGTCTATGTACTGTAAAAAAAATCTGTAACGATACTAAAATTTTCTAGGAAACTGGGATTCCAAGGACTTTTCATGTAACGATAACAGGAAAAATCCACGTAACCGATTCTAAAACTTGAGTTTTTGTTGTTACCGTTACAGGAAAAGTTCTTGGAATCCCAGTTTCCTAGATAAAGTGTAGTACCTTTACAGATTTTTTTTTTTTTTTTTTACAGTGTGGTCATATGAATCTTAATTAAATAATACACAAAACAACAACATTCGTTAACTTACTAAGAATGAAATAATATTTAAAAACTAATTAATCTATTTAGATAGCTAGTGTTAATGTTATTAACGTAAAATTAAGTTTTTTCAAAAAATTGAAAAGAAATTTGTACCCAAAAGGGTTAACCTTCAATTATTTTTTTGTACTAAAGTAATTTTTTCCGCATTTTATAAATAAATGATTCATTTTTTTTCAACCATTTATATTGTGAATTTTGAATAATAAAACTGCTTCATCTAAAGAATTATTTGCGAAAGATATACAGAACAACATAGTTAATAATTTGATTTTTTGATAGTTTCTTTAATTAAAGCTGATTTAACCCCTTCAGCCCTGATGTCTTATTAAGAGGACATGTCATTTATTGAGTATTATTTTATCTTAAAAAATATTTTTGTTAATTCCAGCATCTAATAGCGATAGCATATGTTTATACATTTACTATTATGATTTTACTTATGTTTCAGCATTTATTAATAATAATGATGATGATAATAATAATAATAAAAATTTTCTTAACTATTAGCAAACCGTTGGTTTTTCTTTTAATTATTTATTTAATTAATTATCTTAATTTAATTTATTTTAATATGTTTCACTCTTTAAATTTAAATTAGGGACTCCTTTTTCGAAAGATGAAAAACACTACTAAGTTTGTTTAATCTGTTTGTAATATGACATTTTCCAAACGTCTTCATACATTTTTTCTGAGACTAAACGAAAAACCCGCAAAATAGCTACATTCGTTAAGTTTTGGTAAAGAACCCATTCTTTAAGTTTTAGTAAATCGTAACTTCTGTGATTTCGATAGCTACTTTTAATTTTGTTACCATAAAAGTAATTTTTTTTCCAAAATTGGAAAAACAAACAAACAAACAAACAAACATTGCCGAAAGGGTTAATAAATCGCTAGTTAGAGCTCGTTTTGCAAAATATTTAAAAGAATAATTAGATTAACCCGTTCGGGTCGGGTGTACTACATGTACACCCGACCAATACTACATGTCTTTTCATTGGGTATTATGATGTCTCAGCAATTACTTTTGTTAACTTTCGACAGGTAGTAACGGTAGTATGTATCTATGCGAGTATTATTAAAACTCCTTTTATACTTCGGCACTTAGTAATAATGATAATAAAAGTTTACTTAATTCTTTTTGCACCGTTGGTGATTTTTTCGTTTTAAACATGTAATTTACTCTTAAAATTTAAAATATAACTTACTTTCTGAAAGAATCATTTTTATAAAGAGAAAAGTTTGCGAGTGAATGGACGATGTTCTGAAGCAGTGTTGAATTCAGACACTTTTATTCGGGAGGGACTTTCGTATCTCTGGGGGGGTGGGGGTGGGGGGGGGCATTATAGGGTTTCGGGGGGAAATTGCAATTTTTGACCATTAAAAACACAAAATCTCAAATTTTCCGGAGGGAAGACATTTTATTGTTCTGAGAGGAATGTCACCCCCGGGCCAACCCCTGAATTCACCACTGTTCTGAAGAGACCGTTGCACGTAAAGTTACAAAATTAGCAGTATTAGCGTGTGCTGTTAATAGTACATTTTTTTAAATTGAGTATTATTTTGCTTTGTTGTTATGTAGTAATATTAGTATGCGTCTATTCATTTACTATATGACTTCATTGATGCTTAGGCATTTAGTTATAATAATAATAATAAATATTTGCTTAATTTTCTTTACATCGTTTGGGGTTCTTTATTTTTAAAGATATATTTCTCTCTTTATTTAAAATAATGGTTACTTTCTTGAAAGAATCATATATAATAAAGCGCAAAAAAGGTATTGGAAAGTTGTAATATCAATTAAATCTTGTTGTAATACAGTATTATCCAAATGTCTCCAAAAACTCTTTCTTAGCCTATTGTCTCATGAATGTGAATTGGATAGTGTCCAAACTAAATACACACTGTAAAAAAAAAGGGTCGATCTACTAAAAAAACTTTAGTAATCCTTGTAATTACTAAAAAATGCTTAGTAATCTTAGTCGGTTACTAGAAAATCTGTAAGAATTACTAGAAAAAAGTTAGCAACGAATAGAGTTAATAGTTTTATATTTTTAATAGCTATTACTAAAACTCACTTGGCATGGCCTCGATAGCATAGTGGTTATAGTAATGGACTCCAGTCTAAAAGGTCCCGGGTTCAATACTGGACAGCGCCAAGTACGCCCCGAATGTATGTAGTGTAAGTACTCTATAATAAAGGGGTTATGAATTTCCTGTTGGAGCTGGTCGCGATGTTTCTTGCTGCCATCTATTGCGTTTTTGCCGAAAATCTATCGCTTCAGAAGTCTGGATGCAGCTCGAAGGAAGCTCCTGCCCTTCGGAAGCACGTAATTTTTATTAAAAATAATTTTGGAGCTATTACTAAAATTTGCTTGGTGGCTCATACTAAAAAATTTTAAGTTAGTTATACAAAATATTCTTTTGTTCAGTTTACAAAAGAAATGCTTGTTTCACTTGCAAAAAAAAAAAAAGTTTGTAATGGTTACTAAAAAATTCTGTGGAATACAAATTTACTAAAAAATTTTTAGTAACCTCTTGAATTTTTTTTTTACAGTGCAGTCCTAACATTTCAGACAATGGCATACTTAACTAAACTTCGGTAAATCTATTTGGATGGCTACTATTAACATTATTAACGTAAAAATAATTTTCTTCTCAAAATTGAAAAAAAAATCGGACCCTAAAGGATTAATTATGTATATATATATATAAAACAGCGTTATGGAAATGTCATAAGTCTTATAAGTTAACAAATAACTTATAAGTTAAGTCTTATAAGTTTAGTAAACAACAGGGATGTAGTGGAGGGTATACGGGGTATACGCCGTATACCTACTGGATTTTTTAAAGGAACGCCGTATACCCTATCTTTTTCAAGAAAGCTACAGTATACGCACTCTATAGGGCTACAGTATACACTCCTTTGACTTGAGCGTACCCTCAACTTAGAGCGTATATCGTCCGTTTGTTATACGACTACACCCCTGGTAAACAAATATACTCTAGCATGGATGCCAACATTTCTTAATTATTCCGAAGGTCTGATACAAGGCAAACAAGTTTAAAACTGGAAATTGTTTATAAGAAAATGTGTCCTATTTCAATATGGGAACAACAAGGGAACAAGATAATCAGTAGAATGTACCTCCTAGGGAACTTTATATCTTGTGTAACAATGTAAACCGTATTGCATGAGCATAAGGGAGCCATAAAAAAAGAAATAAATGAGTAGACGTGGCTGGAAGCTACAATTAGGAATAAAATTAGCTAATATAAATTATAAAATATAATATAAGTTAAAGTATTAAATATTACAAAAAAAAAAAAATAAAAAAAAAAAATAAAAAAAAAATAAAAAAAAAATAAAAAAAAGAGAGAGAGTTTACAAAAAAATTACAAAAAACAAAAACAGTTAAAAAAGAAAAATGTTCCATTAGTTTTCAACATGGTACTTACTAGATTTCATTTTAAAACTGTTTATTAAATAAAATTTCCGGTTCGAAACACGTTTGTCTATGATGAGACTCCGGAATCATTAAGAGATGTTGGTATCTATGCATCTATAGCCCGATTTGTAACAGAGAAGTGTTTTGCGCTTAGAAAATTTTCGGAATTTTTCATAGGTTAAAAGCTAAAGCTAGGTAAGTAAATGGTTGAGAGAGAGAGAAAAAAAAAACCACTTCAAAAAATATCTTGCTTCGACTGTTTCAGAGTGCTTCGTAAATATGATTGAACAAATTATTTTGTATAAGTGCAGTCAACTTGTATTAACCCCTTCGCGACGAGAGTCTTTAAAAAAATTTTAATCTTTTGTCACCGGTTTTTCAAAGCAGAAATTTTTACATTACTGGATCGGAAAAATGAATCCACATATTATGATTTATTTTTAATGTTTATTATCCATTTAATTTTGGTGTTATGTGTGATAGTAGCCCCAAATTCGTATTATTTTGCTTTTTTATGACTAATGTGAAGATGAAATCACACACTTTATTTGTAGTTACAAAGTATTTATGGGCCTGATGATTCCGCTTTGAGTCTGCAAATTTCATTTGTATTCATTATAATTTTCCCCCATATTTCAATGTGGTAATTTGTATTACATTCAATGGTTCATATATTGTTTTACAGGATAAGGTTATATATATATATATATATATATATATATATATATATATAAGGTACCTGACCCAATATGGACACCCTAAGGAAAATGTATTTTTTTCACCCCCATATACAAGTCATAGGACTCCAAAAAATATGTGACCACTATCATTGGACTATTGACTATCATTATTAAAATTAGCGACCTTGTAATTATTCTGGTTTAATTTACATGATAAAAACAAAAAAATGTTTACAAATGTCCATATAAGGAACTACCTGTCCCTATTATGGACAGGTGTTTCCTTATTGAATTTCTACACAGTGTGTATGGAAGAGCCACTTTTCCAAGAGATTTTAGAGGAGAGGGAATAAAAAAAAAAATGTATCTTAATGTATTCCGAGGAGGAGGGGGACAGTAAATATCTTCAGAACATGCATTTTAGAAAGGGGTGGGGGGCATTCTCTTTTTTTACTCTTCGAAGACCCATGCAGAGCCCTTTAGTTACTAGTAAATATTATGAAGTAATATTGTTGGTTTTGCTTAGCTTTATAACATCTGTCTGCGAACTTACATCTGTTATTACTCAGTCCTCACAGCATGGACAAATAGAAACTTTTTCACCATGGGCAGTAAGTCCCACATAATCCTCATGACCATATCTGCCACATGTGATGCATGGCCGCATGTTTGAAAAATCATCAATACTGCGAAAGAAGCAGTACCAGCTCTCCTTTGTTGAGGAAGTCATACCATTGGTACCTACGATTTCGCCAACAGATATCCTACTGGGGGGGGGGGATTCTTTTTATTTTTCTGCAAGGGTTTTTTGGAGGAATGTTTTTGGGGGATTGTTCAAATAGTATCTTGTTGAACAAAGTTTTTACCACTTTTGATGACTTTTCAAGTTATTGCTTGGCAACGTTGAATATTCTTCTTTCTTACAGTTGTAGTCGATGGGGACATAAGCTGTCCATATTGGGAACCGGGCGTAGTTTTACTAAATCTTCTTCCGAATGAATAAGGAAAATTATTTTAAGCAAAATATGCAATAGCAATCGAAAATATGTTTTATTAGCTTTCTAAAATACTCCACTTTTCAACATTTAATGTAATTTTACCATATCTAATAAGAATTTAAGCTTAGAAGTAATTAAGATCAGCACATCTCGAAATAACAAGTTTCCTTTTAAATGGCGAACAGCGCGCTTTTTTACTCTTTCCAGATTTAATTATCTTTTCAACTGCTTTTCTTCGCGAAAATGTTTAGCCATCTCTCGATCAAAATTATTATCTTTAAAAATATTAGAGGTGTTCATATTGAGAGCCCTGTCCATATAGGGTACAAATACCTTATATATGAAACTATTAATTGCAAAACAGTATATAAACCAATAAATTTAATACAAAATTACCACATTGAAACATGGAAGATGTAAATTAAAATGAATATAATTGAAATATATAGAATTAAAATAGAATCTTCAAGTTCACAAATATTTTGGAACAACAAATAAAGTGTGTGGTTTCATCTTCGCATTAGCCATGAAAAAGCAAAATGATACAAATTTGGGGCTACCAGCACAAATAAAACCAAAATTAAATGGATAATAAACATTAAAAATAAATCATAACATTATTAAAATGAATAGAAAAGGAAAAAATATATACATATATAACCATTATATAGTGTTACAAATCATCATCGATCTCGAATATAATTCATAAATTATAATAAATTATAAATTTCATAAGTATCAGCGATGATACAAGCAGTATTGATACTTAATTTATGAATTAGAGATCGATGATGATTTGTAATATTATTTAATAGTTATATATTAGCATTCAAATTACTGTGCTGCAAATGCGCAAGTAATTATATGAGTGCATGCTATATAGATGCATTATTACTTCACTTTGATTTATAAAATTCTTTCTGAAACGCCAATTTTTATTATAGATATATAATATTGCTTAGCTAAATGTTTTGTAACGTTAGCAAATTCATAATAAGGTACCCTGGGGTAATAACGCCACGTTAAGGTTCTACCAATTTTCACGGCTTAGTTTTAGATTGCATTTTTCAAACAAACATAGGATCTGATACAGCAACTCATTGACTATCTATATAAAATAAAATAATTTAACAGATATGTATTCATAAAATGTAATGGCGTTTTTTCTTGACCAATGCTATTTGGCGTTATTACCCACCTATATGGGTAATAACGCCATGCAAACAAAACTATGAAATAAGATGAAATAATTGCATGTAGATAGCCCAATTCTAAAAATACAAACTCTACAAACTTAGAAATTGACAAATTGCATTCTAAGCTATTGAAAATGTTAAATTTTTTGTGAAAGTGTAAGAAAAATAAAGGTGTGGTGTGGGAGGGGGGGGATGAGGCAAAAGAATATCAGACTGTGAGCTTCTTTTTGCTTAAAAAGGACCGCTTAAATAGAAATAAGAGAAACATTGCACAGTTTTAACTGTGTATATTTTAATCAGTATTTAGGATGTAGCTCGGCCACTGTAGGAATCAACCGGGGTATTAATGTCAAGGATTGGCGTTATTACCCCGATATAGTTATTGCGCAGTACATTTTAAATTACAAATTATCTCGAGAAGATATCCAAAATCTTCAACAACATCTTAAAAGTACATGAAATGCACTACAAATTTATGTAATTAACAAAGCATTTCCGGATAAAAAGATAGTCTTCACATCACAAAACGTATGTCGCAAATTTTAGATCAAGCGTTAATTTTAGTTGTTTGTAAAAACAATAAGATCTAAAAATGAAACAAATTAACTTGAAGCTGTTTTTTGCGATTTATATGACTCAAAACCCTTTTGCGCAGAGCACATAAGTGTCATTTACCTGATTATTTCATAATTATGCAAAATATAAGCACTTGGCGTTTTTACCCCGCCTGGCGTTATTACCCCAGGGTACCTTATTTGTAAATAATGTATAATTTATTCAACGAGTAATTTATCGAAACCTCATAACTTAATCTTTAAAATAACTTTATGATGTAAAATATTTAAAAAGACAAATCTTGGAAAAAAAAATATAATTTAAGATAAATGTGTTTAAAATTTTAAATTATTCATCAACCAACAACAAGCACACAACAGAAAATGGTTACAATTTTTGATTTATTATATTTACATAGTATTTGTATCGTATTTTAAAATCGATGCATTATTTTGCAAGCCAATAACAGTATAAATGTGACATTTTCGTGTCCCGATGCAATTTAAATTTATTAGGGAATAGTATGACATTAACTCGTTGTCATTTTATATAGACAATAAGGGACGTCCAACCTATGACACGCAAAAGACTAATTTGGTACGCAATTCTGTTTATGTTTCTAACTCAAGATATAGGGACATTGCAAAAAATTCATCAAAAAAGAATGGATCTAGTCTAAAATCAATTATAGGAAATAAATAAATAAATATTTTTCTTTTACTACTAAATTTTAATAGTTAATTATGTTTAGTTAATCAAAAGATTAAACAAGTCGGAAATTGTATGCCAAACGTGGCAAATGTGCTTATCCAAAAATTCATGAATATAAAGTTTAAAACTTTTATACGTGTTAAAGTCATCATCAATATTGACTTTGAACTGGATAATGTAAGATTATACAAATAGAAGAACAATCATAGATAACTCACAAAATATTACTTTTTTTTTTTCATCTTTACTAGATATACTTTGTTTTATTCGAGATTTATTTAGAGAAACCCATCAACATAATGGGCGAATTATCCTAGTAATGTAACATTTATTCAATGTGTAATGCAAGGAAATCTTATAACCATATCTGTATTTTTGATAGAAATTTATATGCAAAATTTAAAAAAAAAATCTTCCTAAAAACAGCTTTTTTAGGTGAAGGAGTTTGAATTTTAAAAATGTTCCTCTGTAAACATTAATAGTGAAAGTCATAAAGGTTATACTATTATTTTTAACACAATCAAACTGATTGGTAAAGTAATCATACGAATTGAATATTTCCAGCTGAGCGAAAAATTGCCCAGGCCGGGGATCGAACCCGGATACTTGGCTTACGAGGCCAATGCTTTACCTGTTAAGCTATCTGGGCGATAGCCGGCTGGGATAAGTAAGCCAAGGGGGCCAACCCCAGGCCGAGGGTAAGCCTGGGGTTGTAAGCCAAGTATCCGGGTTCGATCCCCGGCCTGGGCAATTTTTCGCTCAGCTGGAAATATTCAATTCGCATAAAAGTTATAACTTTTCATCTAACTAAAGTAGATAGAAGCTATTTATATAATTTTACTTTAAAAGCACTACCTTTTTTTTCTTAATTGAAAATAGTGAAAATGTGACATTTTCATGTCCTGATTCATTTTAAGAATTAGAATAAATTATGTAATTCACTTATAGTCGCGTTTTATATTCCACTTATAGGAGTAAAATTATATAGTGAAAATTTTATTGTTCCTACCAGAATACTTAATCAGTAATCTTCGTGATAATTTTATGTAACATATGCTATAGAAAAATATCATAAAGGTATTGTTTTCAAAATAATCGTAGGAATAATAAAAATTTCCCTATATATAATGCGAACCCTGCATATATTCCTATTGAAAATCTAGTCAGATGCCGCAATATCAAAACTTTCTTCTATCTCATACATGTTATTACATTTTGAAAAATGCAATATAGCAGCGCTACTGCTTATGATTTATGCCAAAATCCAGTCAGCAACAACTTATGACAACTTCAAACTAAATCTGAAGTTTGATCAAAATCCGTGCGTTGATTTTTGAGAAAGAGCTATTGCAAAAATCTTTAAAAAATCTGCATAGTAGAGCCACCTGTTGAATGATGTGCAGCAAAATCTAATTAGGATCAATTTTTTCAGATGTTAACTGAATCTGAAGTTTGATGAAAATACGTGCATCAGTTTTTGAGATACAGCTATTGCAAAATTATGAAAAATTGCAGCACAGCCGTGCCAGCTGTTGAGCGATTTACACCAAAAACTAAACAATATTAATCTATATCAGGGACTAACTGAATATGAAGTTGGATGAAAATTCGTGTATTAGTTTTTGAGATAGTGCTATTGCGATAATAATAAATAATGCAGCATAGTAGCGTCACCTGTTGAGCAATATACATCAAAATTTAATTAGCTCCATATTATATCGAGGTATAACTAAATATATAGTTTTGTAAAATTCCGTGCATTAGTTCTTGAGATAGATTGCCCACAAAATTTTTTGTCACATATAGAGTGACAGACTCACAGACAGACATTTTCTAAAAAATATCAAATCATGTTCAGGACCTTCTAAAACGTACAAATCCATCGAAAACCTGAAGTCGAAAATTTTCACGAATCTAGTACTTTCTTCTAGTAAAAATAAAAGAAAGTTAAAAAAAAAAAAAAAAAAAAAAAAAAAAAAAAAAGTTTATTTCCTATTTCTCGATGGGTGCTTGGAAAATTACAAGAAGATAAACCAGGGCCTCCCGGATTACAGAATATTGGTACAAACTATCATATATAATATTTTTTGATGTTAACATCTTTTCGTTGTACTTATTAAAAACACAACGATAAATAGGGCATTTTTCGAAAGTTTTCGATTGCGGTTTAACAAACATTGTTTGATTAAAAAAATTCTCAGTTTATTAAAAAATAAAAGCAAATAATCTCAAAGATTCCGGTGATAAAGCATTGTTCGGGTCTAGTGTTTTTTTTTTTTTTTTTTTTTTTAATTATAACTTTAAGCAGGAGCGTGCGAAGAGAAAATTGCGCCCGGGGCAAAGTTCCAATTCGGTGCCCCCGCCCAACTTTTTCTTATAACTGGCCAAAAATGACGCTTGTAGTATAAATTCGGCATCCCCTAAATTTGCGCGCTCGGGGCGACCGAACCCGCCGCCCTCCCTTTCGCACGGCGCTGACTTTAAGACAGCGGTTCCCAGCTTATGGGTCACGGCGGATATTTTGGTGGGTCGCGGAACAATCGAGGTTTCTTATAATAATAAATTTCTTAAAAATAAATCTTTTATTTAATCTGTTTAAAAAATGTAAATTTTCAACATCAAATAATATTTGCAGAGAAAACCCTGAATTTCCTTCTGGATGAATATACGAACAGGATATTCAGAAATATCTAAATTAGCTTTGGAGTTCTTGATGGGGTTCAACACGTTATACATGTGTGATTTTTTTTTTTTTTTTTTTGATATTTTTAAAAAGCAAGTATAAAAACAAAATGCGCGTAGAAAATGACTTAATGTTAAAATTAGCCAATTTTTATTCTTATGCTCTTTTAAGTAAATACCAATGTCCGAAACGTCACTGATTGTAAAATTATGCTTTGATAATAATAAAGCATATTTAAAATTACTTTTGTAGTTTGTGGGTTGTTTTAATTATTATTCTTCTAACAACCATTGGGATTATCAATTCTCTTAATAGTGTATCCTTCATACGAAAAATTCCCATTTTACGTTGGATAGCATAGTCGATAGCTTATAGAGGTCATGCAGTGATTTCCATACTGATATATACCGTTATATTAAGTGGTTGTGAAAATTGTTTTTACTAAAAGGCGGGTCGCGTATCAAAAAATGTTCAAAACCGCCGCTTTAATGCTTTTTTTTTTTTTTTTTTTTTTTTTTTTTTTTTTTTTTACTGTCAATGTGCAGAAGAGTCCAGATATTCCGAATTAATTGAGATCTAACACTGTTCGGTTTAGCGGGAATTCGGAATAGGTGGATTTTATTTATATAATAATCAACATATTGACTTATTAAGGCAAAAATTGAGTGCGGGGATAGTTGTTAGTGTCGGCTCTATACAATGTTGTTCGGCTCGGGATGAAGAGGTTCTGTTATTTCTACTAACTTAGATTAAAATTTACTGTTAATATATAACAGACTCTTCAAGTAAAAACTACTGCTGTAGTATCATAGCAATAAATACGCTTTTTCTTCACACACAAAACTGAGTCAATAATGGCCAAAAAAAAAAAAAAAAAAAACAATTTACTTAGTTGATCCA
The DNA here is from genome assembly GCA_964019185.1 of Maratus speculifer. Lineage (NCBI taxonomy): Eukaryota > Metazoa > Arthropoda > Arachnida > Araneae > Salticidae > Maratus > Maratus speculifer. The sequence continues at coordinate 254,932,969 of OZ025298.1, forward strand.
GTGCTTTTCCGCAGAAAAAAAAAATTACAGATTTTACTTCTTAAGTGTGTGTAAATTAGCTATTTTTGCTGTTTACCAATTACTAAGAATGATTCTACAGAATTGTATAAATGGAGCCGACATGTAGTATAAATAATCAGCTTTCAATCCAATTGGTTTCAAGTATTTTTATCAAGCTTAGTTTTAACATTGTTCATTTAACATTAGGCTCACATTCAGCTTAGGCCCTATTTATTATTGTATGCCTCTATTTAACTTCTTTTTATAACAATAAAAATACGTTTTTTCTTGTATGTCCTTTTAATTTTTCTTTTTTTAAGTTTAAAAAAATCGGCATTTTCTGAACTCTGTTCGGAATAGACGGATTTTCGGGATAGCAGAGTTCGAAATAGCGGGACTCTGCTGTATATTTGTTTTAGAATGCCCACTAACAGGACAAATCATATTTATATGAAAAATAGTTATAACGCGTTCAAACAAAATTTTGAAACATATTAACATGCTGAATGTCACGTCAGTCACCTATCACTGACACTGAACTTTTCGTTTAGGCTGCGTCAGTCACCGGAGACTGACAGTGTAAAATACGATATAAAATTTAAAAAGTTACATTCTAAATGAATTTGAAGTATTTTCAGGTTTTTATTATGAATGTACTAAATATATTTTTGCCAAAAAATTTAGTGGATTTTATTAAAACACAGTCAACATAAAAACGGTTGTCTTTCGCAAACAGTGGCAACATGCTTAGTTAATCCTTTCTTGCTCAGTGTGTCCGGTCTCGACACACCTAATTTTAATTCCAAACTTGCAAATGGCACCAATAATATTTTAATTAAAATCTTGCTTTTACAATAAAAGCTTAAATTGAGGAGTTCTTCATTTCTTAAAAATTCGTTTGTAAATTCCGGTGTAGGTCGATAATTTCTCATTTTACTAACAGAATTTGTCCGCGCCGGAAAGGGTTTATACTCTGGTAATTTCTCTATCAAATTGTGAATCATTTTTTTTTTTTTGTAGCATAGTTTACAATACCGCAGCACTTTAGAAACTTTTGCAGCTTATATATATATACAGTAAAACCTCCGAAGAGCGGCCAGCAATGGGACTGTGTAAAAGTGGCCGCTTCTTAGAGGTGACCGGTATATGGAGGTTTGCTTCAACTGATTAGAAAAATAACCAAAACTATTTAATTCAATAAAATACTTTAAAAAATGTATAATTTTTAGCTCATAGGCTATCAAAGCCTGGGAGCTTATGTGCCCGCCCGTTTTGTTTGTGCGTAACGCGATAACTCATGATAAAAGTATTGGATTTACTTGAAATTTTGGATGTATGTACATTCTGATAAGGCGCTTCCCTGATTAGTTTTTGGAGTTCATTCGATATGTATAAGAGGAGGAACAGGAGCTCATGCCCCTCCCTTTATATAAATGGGGTTTTCATGCAAAAATATCAGTTTTCGTTTAAAAATTTAGATATAGGATCATTCTGATGAGGCACCTCCGTGATCAGTATTAGTTCATCATTGAATAAGTATAAAGAGGGGGAACGAGGGGCTCATGCCCCTCCCCTTAATTGATATAAATGTGTTTTTCAAGCAGATTTCTGAATTCTGATTTTTAGAACGGAATTAACCCTTGAAAATATAAGTCTGTAATGTACAATTAGTATGTGTAGCCTGTGAGCTTAATGCCATCAGTTTAACTGGGCAATATTCTTTTTATTTAATTATTTTTCACAAACGATATTATTTCTCAAGCGAAATTTTTCTAACCAGCCGATAGAAGCTTTGAAATTACTAATACCAAGTTTTTTGGCAATTTTCAATGCGGTTTCTTGCAAAATCGACCCTGAAATCGGTAAATTTTTAGATTTGAAATTTTTAAATCATTCTAATAGCATTTCATAAATTACTTCATTTCCAGTTTTGCGACACTTGACTTTGTTTTCTAGGTTTTCGCTTCTAAGATGTTTCTCAAGATGCACTTCTTTATTCTTTAAAATTTTATTTATTTGCGTTCTTCCGCATCCATATTTTTCTGCTAATTTCCGCGTACTAATGCCTTTCTTACTATCATCAATAACCTTTAATTTTTCACTGAGTGATAAGAATTTCTTTTTATAAATTTTACTCATGTTCGATTTAGAAAACTAGAGACATTTGGTTGGCGAATAGGTACCACTTTTTTCCTCTGCTTAGACAGGGGGGAAACCATATAGAAAAGATAGTGGTGAAGGCATCAACATGACTGTATTAAATAAAGTTTTCAAATTTGATTTCTCAGATACGACTGCAAAGAAGTGTGTGGAGGGGGAGAGGGGAGGGAAGAGGCGGGCACACAGTGGCTGCGGGCAAACAGCACTACTTTCAGTTACACTAAAAGAGCAATAAATCTATCTTTGTTTCCGAACGTAACAAAGGTTGCTAGTTTTGGAATTTCTTTAAATGATTTTTGGGGGTAAGAATCGTATCGAATTGACAAAGGGAAAGTTTATCTCCCCCATCTTCAGTCGTAAAGCTGTCAACTGATTTCGAGTTCGATTTCTCTCTTGAAGTTCAGATTCAGTGCACTGCAAAAACAATTTTACATTAAAGCGCCGACACGAAAGATCAAAAATAGCGAAGCCTGACCACAAGAAGTTAGTGCTATGTGGCCGGTCCTTATAGGGCGAAATAAAAAAGTGCTCCTCACTAGCAACAGCCAAGAGAGGAGAAGGGAGCATGCTCAATAGGAAGGATAACCTACATAAACAAAATAGGTGTCTAAAATAAAGGATTTTTTTAAATGTCGCAATTTACAATGCTCTCGGCTTCTATTGATGGCCGTATCGTAGTGAATTTCCCTGGCCGCGGCCGGTTTTCAGAGGTGACGGTATTCGGAGGTTCGATCTAATGTTATTTCAATACGACTCATTCTGTTCTATGAAAAAATGGCCGGTTGTTAGAGGTGACCGCTCTTCGGAGGTGACCGTTAATAGAGGTTTTACTGTATATATATATATATTTAGTCGATTTGAACCATATAATTGTAGGTCAAATTTTTTTAAATTATTGCTATTATATTATTGTCAATTATTCCATAGGCAAATTAATTTTCCACATTTTCAATTAACATATTAAATATTACAATTGTTATTTCTAGCTTTAGATTATTTGGATAATTATACAGTTATTACTTTATATTATAATGTATTTATAATTGTTCCAATATCGCTAATTCTATTTGATTGTATTGTCATGTAAGTTTGTTACATTGAGTAATTCTATATTCATTGTAGATGTTGAATTGTAGCATTATATAATGGTTATATATATATAATACCATTAAAAGTAGACAAGATTCACCAATGGATTTTATCAATAAAACAATAAACCAAAACGAAGAATTAAATTGAATTATAGTAAACAATATTAACCATAGATAGATAGATTTTTTTTGTAACGGGAATCAGTTTGTGTAACAGAAGTTTTATTTTGCGGTTCAAACGGAAAGACTGACGAAACAGACCGACACTTAACGTGTTAAAAGCGATATTTTCCTAATGACCGTGTTTCAGAAGTTAACACCCGAAGAAATCGACTAAAAAAATTGTTGTTTGAAAGCAGCCCTTTTGTTGCTGTTCCTTTCAATGATTTTAACTCTGAATTCGATTTATCTTGATATTATGTTTAATTTATATCTTATAGTTTTATTTATTGATTGATAAATGTTTTAGTTTCGTTACGGAATATAAATTAAAAAAAAAATTAAGACCTATTTATGTTAATTTAAATGCAAATGCATTTTTCTTTCGTAATCATCTCAACGCGATAAAGATGGGTTTGAAGATTTCCATTCGTTTTTGAGATGTTCCGTACTCTAAACACAATAAAAAAAACCTGAAAAATAAGCTGTGTTTTTTTTTCATAAACTAAAAGTTTCGCTTCAGTGATATGTTCCTAGAATTTTTTAAAGAGTAGGTGTTACCATAAAGAACAAAGTTTGGGTTAGTTTTAATTTGTAAATGGCCCATAAACAAATTTTACATGCAAAGTATCCTTAATTGCCAATCATTTGGTGCTAGTAATTTTTTCTACGATTATTTCTTGCAGAGTTAGTAAGAAGTGTTTACTTATTTTCCCCCATGACTGTACATCACGGAGTTAGTTGAGAATACACATACATCTACTTCCTGGGCTTTAAAGATATAAGGTAGAACCCGTCCAGTTTTGATGAAAGAAAATGTTTAAGAAGGAATTGTTTCATTGATTTATAATAAACCTACAAAATTAGTTACAGTAAAAAATGCAAAATTTATTCCACTTTGACTCAATCGCGATTAAACCCGACCTCATTTTCACCATATCAAAATTTATATATGTACGTTTCATATATGTATTCACCTTTTCAAAAAATTGGTATTTTAATTTGTTCATTTTGAAATCCTTTTATTTCAAAACTTGAAGCCTAGATGCTATTAGCTGAAACAGGTACTAAACTATTTCTATTTTAAAAATTATAAATGAAAGTTTGTAAATGAAACCAAAATTAACCGGATTTTATAACAGATTGTATTCTAGACACAGAACGTAATTTATTTTTTTTTTCACTTTTAAAGAGAAAACGACAACATAAAAATAAAGTAATCTGCTTTTTTTCCTTTGCTTTTAATAGAAATGGAGTACTTCTGTTGCCACAATTAGATAAACGGTTTTAAAAACTATAAAAAATTTAATATTTCAAAAACAAATTAAGATACAGCTTTGAAACAAATTGCATTTAAAAGTACATTTTTTTCCCTATACAACGATGCAAACATTGAAAATGTGCGATGTTTACAAGTTTAAAAATTTGCCATTGAAAAAATTGCAAAACCGAAATTTTATTTCAACTTTCAAAGTGTTGCCATTCGTAAAATGACGTATGCGTTACTCACAGATACGTTTGGCATTTATAATATAGTAGATAGATACTGGATTTAAACCCACTGGGTTCGCAGCATAGGAAGATGCCTCTTACCTCCTTGCGAAGTGAATTCTTTTTTTTTCTTCAGAGATGTACCCTTTTTTTGTATTATGCACTGAGAAAAAAACAAAAACAAAAGTTGATTTTACAGCACTTGCAGTTGGGGCGCCAGTTTAAAACTGTAAAATTAGCAGTAATAAACCGTTAAATTAGCAAATAATATACCGTTAAGAAGTAATACACTGTTTAATTTATTTATACGGCAATATATTATTGCTTATTTTACAGTATAATACTGGCATCCCGACTGCCAGTATTATACTGTAAAATTAACAATTTTTTTTCAGTGTATAATGAAGGACATTGGCATTTAGTAAAAAGTAGTGCAGCTTTTATATCACATATTTCACTGATGTTGATTTTAAAATGGAAATTATTATACAATTAAATAACTTTGTGTCATTCAATCATTTCAAAATTTAAACAAGAGTAGTACCCGGATCCTTAAAGGTTTAAAATTTGATATTTAAAAGAAAATAATAAGTATAACAGCAGAATACGATAGGCGTACTTCAATAAGATATAAAGTAATTTTAGTTAGACCATGCATTTTGCCACTAATTTTACGTTAACTTTTATACTTCAGTGTATGTATTACGAATTATTTAATTTCATTTCATTTCCCCCTCATACTCTATATTTTGTGATCTATTTTTTTTCGCACTATTTCTGACAGTAATTAAGAAATATTTTTCTTTTAACAATTTTTTTTAAAAATAGCAGTGTTATATGAGTTGAAAACTTCAGCAAATACCTATTGATTTAAATATAGTGACTGGTGTTTTAATTACGTATTCTATTATTTATCTTTATCAATGTCTTTAAAAACAAAATACTGGAAATGAATTTGTTGCGAGAAACACTAAATGAAATAGTCAATGACAAAGTAAACATCTTCTATTTAGTTACAAACATTAAAGGATTTTAGAAAAGTTAAATCATTTTGTAGAGTTTGAAATTTCGAGAACGGATTTCTATACAAAAAGATCTCAAGAACTCAGTTCAATCTATAATAAATAGTAACATTTTAACTAGATATAATCTGATTGTAGAAACATCAAGCAGGTTTGTATTTGAGCTAATTAAAACGTAAGAAATAGTTTATTCTGTAAATATTTTCTTTAAAAGTACTAGAACTTCGGTGTTTATTTTGATGGGAAGGTAACCTTTTACTGAAATTTTCAAAATGGCATTAAATACTACGGAGTAGAGAGATAGATGGAGGTGCAGCATGCAGTAAATTCGGTTTTTGATATGACTCGCGTTATCGCCCATAATTAAATACTCTCATTCGGCCCAAACAAAACAAGCACGTGGAGTAGGGACTGAATTTTTTTTTAAAAACAGCTATGCGTTTTTTTAAAAATGAAAATAATCTGCTTATGTTTAAGCATTCTAAAGTACCATTTCATTTGATTATGAATTAAAAATGCTTTATCAAAAGTTTTCTCCTTCTTTTGTGAAAGAACGTGGTTGTGTTTGGATCTAATGTAGCGGATTTTAAGGTTACATTTTTGGGCCTATCTCCAGACACTATATTTTATCTCTATTCTTTCTTTTTACTCGATGAGTAAATATGTTATTTTAAATATTAACACTATTGGCGACGTGTTTGGACTCCATTGTATGTATACTAAGCATTATATCACGTTATTTTTAATGTTAATTTATTTTACTTGTTCAGGCCTTCGTCAAATTGAAAGATTCTGAAAGAGAAATAAATAACTCTGATTTTTATGTTATCCAGCCACAGGTGATGAATTGCCAAACGTTATTCTCGAAGCATTTTCTCGTTATTCATCAATTCCATTTAAAATGTAACATTTTCGCTCATTTTATTTAAAATGCATAGCTGTAAAATGAAACATTTAAAACTGACTTCCACGTATTTCTTAAAAAAAGGAAAGAAAAAATAAAGTAAAATAAGATTCTAATACCATAAACCATGACATTTAATTTCAAAATCAAAGCATCGTTTAAATTTACCTCTCGAAATATAGAAAATGCTAATTGGCCAGTTAAAAAAAACTGTTGGCGAGATTTGTGCCCGGCTAACATGAAAGTGCCAAGAATTCTTTTTGATTATAGCAACCTTTATGTAGTTTTGTTAAAAAGATTAATTTAGATTAAAAATGGTCAACTTGCATATAGAAAACGTATGAATCAGTCCATAATTGTTTAAGATACTCTAATGACTTGGACTGTTATAATATAGATGAGATAATTTCGATGGAATTCTATTTGGCGATTTATCGCCAGCGCCCAATTAATTTCAAAATAGGAAAATGGCCACCTGGTATATAAAAAGTGAGGGGGGTCAGCATAGAACTGTTGATGACAGTCACGTGACCTAGACTTTTATTAAATAGATGCATTCATTTTGTCTCATGAAGCTCTTGTGTGTAGAGTAAGAGTACAGCACACTCAAAATATACATGTAAACCCCCAAAATGTAATTTGATTGAAAACAATATAATTCTTTTATTAAAACCTTCTAATAATCGAGATTCTTTTCTGGCCACTGTGACGTGTGCAAAATAAAGAGCCTTTTGCTATGCTGCATAAATATCGTTTTCTAATTTTTTAAATTTCTTCTTATTATTTATACCTTATAAAGCAAATATACGAGGAGAGTAACAAATTCTGCGTTTTACAAATAATTTTTCATAATTGAAATGATTTCCATTAATTAAAGTATTATATTAATGCATGGAAATTTTTCCAGAAAGAAAATTCGCCTTAAATACAATATTTCAAATGAAAATCAAATTTCAAATTCTTTTAATTGCTTATAGGCGTTAATGCCAACATAGTGAAAAAGAATCCATGCCGGGAGTCGAACCCGGGCCATCAGTAGAGCGCACTGACGTTCTACCGACTAAACCACATGGCTGGTTGTCGTTTCATGTGGTTTAGTAGGTAGAACGTCAGTGCGCTATACTGATGGCCTGGGTTCGACTCCCGGCATGGATTCTTTTTCACTATGTTGGCATTAACGCCTATAAGCAATTAAAAGAATTTGAAATTTGATTTTCATTTGAAATAAAATATTATAGTCGCTGAAAATCAATGTCATTTTCCTGGAATGCATTTTAACTCTTCGGATTCCCGTGCCTCTTATACAAATTTTATTCGATTAACACCACTTTTTAAAAAGAACTTTCCTTGAAGTAGACAATTTCATAAATTCTCTGATTAAATAAGGAAAATTTTATTTTCCTTTATTACTGGTACCAAAAACAAATTTTGGAAAGAAATGTGGTGTCTCCGCAGCGCAGACAACGGAGTGCCAAGGGTTAATTCTTTATTAGGCATAAATATGACGCTGCAAAGTAATTCTTGACATAGTTCAAGTCAGAAGTCTTAAAATAATAGCTACCAGCAAGATATTATACACTGTAAAAATATGCCCTGAATTTTAGAGGTGTTACTCTGTGAATTTTTCTTGATTTAGCTAAACATTTCCGTTTTAGAAAAAACCTGGAACTTTTCCTTTAAATACTGGAAATTTTTATTCCTGAACAGTCGTCTAATTTAAAATTTCCGTTTTTAAAAAAAATCTGCAACTATTCCTGGAATTACCGGAATTGTTTATTCTAGGGCAGTCGACTAACTGAACATTTCCATTTAGGGGAGTAGAACGGAAAACCCTCAGCTCGGTTTTTTCTTCGACGCCTTAGGTCGAAGATAAAATCAGTCCGAGTTTCCGAGTACATTAACAAATTTGCTTGAAAACTGTAAACACAAACGCAACACGTGCATTACATATAATATTTACTTTGAAGACCGAATTTGTTATACAGAAAACAGGTTAATTATTCAATTATAACTTTTTATAATGAATATTATAAGTATTTTAAATAAACATTGGTTTGAATAAAAATTCTTAAATGCGGTTATTACGCGTTAGGTCTACTGAAATTTTGAAATACATACAGTTGGCAAAAAAAGTATTTGTACACTCTAAAATTTTTAATTTTTAACTAAATAAAAACAGATATTTTGTCAAATATAGTTTTAATACAGTCTGCTTACCGTCCGTTTAAAATTACACAACAGAAAATTTCGATAAAGATGTAAAATAATTTTCTAATAGGAAAAGTTAAAAAATTTCTTGCAAAAAAAGTATTTGTACATTTCTCCATCCTGATATGTACTGTGTTTTATTGTGTTTATGGTTCAAAGGATTACTTTTACAGAATATGTTAATAATTTTTAAGTTCATATTATATTTGTCTGACATTTAATCTAATTTGCTCTTGAAGTAATTGAGTATAGAACCTAAAACTAGAGAGGCACCTCTAGATATATGAAATCCTTTGATTGAGCATAATAAAAATTTAAATTCGCAACAAGAATTTGTAAAAGCTATTAAATTACCATTTACAACTATTGGATGGACAGTGAGAAACTATGAATAAATTAAAAGCATCGAAGTTCAATGAAAACCAGGACTTCTTAGCAAACTAACAATGAGGGAAAAGAGAGTGTTGTTAAAAAAACTTTAAAAAATCCTATGCGATCGGTTCAAAAATTTGCTGGAGACCTTCCAACATCTTCTCGCATCAGAGTAATACCTCAAACAATAAAAAATATTCTTCTCAATGCAGATTTAAAAGGAAGAACCTCAAGGAAAAATCCATTCATCAGCGAAACAAATAGGCGAAAACGCATAGTATTCGCTTTCGCATACAGAAGTAAATCATTGGATTTTTGGAAAATAGTATTTTTTTCTGATGAGGGAAAATTCAGAATTTTCTTACCATCAAGCATTCGAAAAAATTGGCGTAAAAATAAAACAGTTCTAGATCCAAAACGTATACTTCAAAATATCAAGCATGTTGGGGGGAATATTATTGTTTTGGGGTGTATAGCTTCTAATGGAGCAGGACATTTAAAATTTATTGACAATGGAAGGACAGGTTTAACATACATTGATGTGTCGCGCCATAATTTATTAAACTGTGTCAAGAAATTACGCATAGAGGAAGCTTTTCACTTTCTGCAGGATAACGATCAAAGCATATACTTCTGTGATCACCAGCACATGCTTACGACAGTACTCGAAGACGACTGGTAACTCCTCTAAAATCTCTAGACTTGAATCCAATAGAAAATTTGCAGATGCTATTGGATGCAAAAATCCGAAAAAAAAAATATGTATCAGTAAAAAACAGTTTTAAAGAAGCTCTTATTGTGTCATGGAATATTATTAACCAGACCGCTACAAAAAAGTTGGTGGAATCTATGTCACACCATCTAGAAGAAATCATAAACGCTAAATGAATTCGCACAAAATAATAATTTGTATCATTTTACTAAATTTTCATTAATTATATTACATTAAAAAAGTGTACAAATACTTTTTTGCATTATATTTTTGTATATTTCTTTATTATAATGTAAAAAATCGATTCGTTTAATTTTGTTTCTGCTTCTATAATATTATAATGCATTAAATTAATGTATTACAGTATTTTTTGCTTAAATATTTTGCTTAATTTCATTATAATTAAAAAAAAATGAAGTGTACAAATACTTTTTTTGCCAACTGTATACTATATAATCAAAACGATTATTGTAAAATAGGGTAAGATGACTAATTCTAAGATTCAGAAGTTAAAACTGATTTTCTGTCGATTTGTAGACAGAAATGCCCAAATGCAAAATATAAAACTAATTTAATGTTTTAGTCACTTGTAAAAGTATTTTAGCAAAAATTTTGAAAATATTTTTCGGAGACATTCATGAAAAAATATCAAAATTTATATTTAGGTGTCCCTTTCCGAGTGATTTAAGATATATTGATGTTGAATTCAAGGGGTGTCCGGGGGGGGGGGCATTCCCTCTAGGAACAATAAGATGTGTCGCTTGGAAGATTTGAGATTTTGTGATTTTAATCTCAAATGTGCAATCCCCAGGAACTCTATAATACCCCTCCTTCCGAAGCCGCTAAAATTCCTCCCGGAGAAAAGTGTCTGAATTCCCCACTGGAGTATATTTATTTTTCCTTTATATGTATTAACTGCAAATTCTCTGTTAAACTGAAAGAACTGGAGAGTGGAGTGAACTTTGACAGAGAGAGGCAGATACTTTTTTACAGTAGCAGTGTTGAATTCAGACACTTTTCTCCGGGAGGGACTTTTGTGTCTTCGGGGGGGGGGGGGGGATTTGCCCTTTTGGACCATTAAAAACCCAAAATCTCAATTTTTCCGGGCGGAGGAATTTCACTGCTCTGGGGGAGGGATGTTCCCCCTGGGCTATTCCCTTGAATTTAACACTGAACAGTAGTATTTTCTTTTTATTTTGTCATTCTAAGCATTTCACCAATCGCACACAAGATGAAACAATGGTAGCCGAATCTTCAGATGAAGAAACATTGGTATGTATAAGCTTGCAATTGTCTAAAAGAAAAGTATATTTCAAGAAACAAGAATAAATTTACTTCATATACTTTTTATACATTTTGTATATAATGACTTATTTATGCTTAGATGTATTCGTTTTCCTATTTATGAAGCATCATACTGTAAATTATCCATTTTTTAAAATAAGTCTAAAATCAACATTTTTGTTTATACAAAATGTGTAACATAAAACATGGAAGTGGTGAGGAGTAGGACATGTCAAATTCTTTTTTTTTTTTCTTTTTTAATAAGATGAATTTTCATTCCAGTCATGAAGATACTGGAATTTTACATTATGGTACCTGCAATCTTTGTTTGATTGTGTATCTAGCCGACACTATACTATTTGTGCCTTATAGCATTGTTTTATTCCTATACCATACCTTCCTGTATGTGGGGAGGAATGGGACACATTTTGAAACGTGCACTTTCTTTAATTATAAAATAGCTTACGCTTGCTATGTTTCTATATTGTTCAGGGATTTTAAAAAGTGTTTTACCTTGCACTCTATAAATAGAAATTTTTGTTTTTGTATCAAACAAAGTTTATTATCGTACTTTATAAAAAGTGTCTCATACCACCCCATTCTCCCCTATATTATTAACTAAACATGCTAAAATATATTTATTTCTGACAATTGCTCAAGTCTTTCTAATAAAAATTTAACCCATAACTAATGTTAGCGGTCTGACCGCAGAGTTTTTAAAGTTTCACAGTTTAACTCGTAATTTTTAGTTTAATTATCGATACTGTTCGAATTTTGTTTTGTTTGGAGCCTTATTACTATTTCTAGAGACTTTTAAATAGCTGAATTTTATTTATAATAGTCAGATGCATAAAGTTTAATACCTAAATAGTATTCTGAGAATTAATGTAACATTTCATTCATCTTTAAGTTAAGCGGTCTGACAAACCGCTCACAGTAGTTATGTGACAAATCTTGTCACAGCAGTTAACCGCAGAATATTTTTGAGGTAAAATTTCTTAAGTTGTATTTTCTCAAATGTTTGTATGAATATTTCGAATCAAAATTAAATTTTCGAATTGCTATTTCTTGAAAGTAAAATTTATAAATTATTGTTATCGTTATTTTAAATGAAATGGAACTGAAAATTGAATTTTCTATTTAGTTTTCAGAAAACGGTTAGATTTATTTATTTATTTATTTTCCCTAGTGGCTTTTTAATTATTGTTGAATAAACTTAAAATTAAATATTTTTAAATAGTTTCTAAATATACAGTTGTCAAAAAAAGTATTTGTACACTCTAAAATTTTTAATTTTTTACTAAATAAAAACAGATATTTTGTCAAATATAGTTTTAATACAGTCTGCTTACCGTTCGTTTTAAATTACACAACAGGAAATTTCGATAAAAATGTAAAATAATTTTCTAATAGGAAAAGTTAAAAAATTTCTTGCAAAAAAAATATTTGTACATTTCTCCATCCTGATATGTACTGTGTTTTATTGTGTTTATGGTTCAAAGGACTACTTTTACAGGAGCTCTTAATAATTTTTAAGTTCATATTATATTTGTCTGACATTTAATCTAATTTGCTCTTGAAGTAATTGAGTATAGAACCTAAAACTAGAGAGGCACCTCTAGATATATGAAATCCTATGATTGAGCATAATAAAAATTTTAATTCACAATAAGAATTTGTAAAAGCTATAAAATTACCATTTACAACTATTGGATGTATAGTAAGAAACTATAAATGAATTAAAAGCATCGAAATTCAATGAAAACCAGGACTTCTTAGCAAACTAACAATGAGGGAAAATGGGAGTGTTGTTAAAAAAGCTTTAAAAAATCCCATGCGTTCGGTTCAAAAATTTGCTGGAGACCTTGCAACATCTTCTTGCATCAGAGTAATACCTCAGACAATAAAAAATATTCTTCTCAATGTAGATTTAATAGGAAGAACCTCAAGGAAAAATTCATTCATCAGCGAACCAAATAGGCGAAAACGCATAGTATTCGCTTTCGCATATAGAAGTAAATCATTGGATTTTTGGAAAACAGTTATTTTTTCTGATGAGGGAATATTCGGAATTTTCTTACCATCAAGCATTCGAAAAAATTGGCGTAAAAATAAAACTGTTCTAGATCCAAAACGTATACTTCAAACTATCAAGCATGGTGGGGTGAATATTATAGTTTTGATGGTGTATAGCTTCTAATGGAGCAGGACATTTAAAATTTATTGACAATGGAAGGACAGGTTTAAGATACATTGATGTGTCGCGCCATATTTTATTAAACTGTGCCAAGAAATTATGCATAGAGGAAACTTTTCACTTTCTGAAGGATAACGACCAAAGCATACTGCTGTGTGATCACCAGCACATGCTTACGACAATACTCGAAGACGACTGGTAACTCCTCTAAAATCTCTAGACTTCAATCCAATAGAAAATTTGCAGATGCTATTGGATGCAAAAATACGAAAAAAAAAATATGTATCAGTAAAAAACAGTTTTAAACAAGCTCTTATTGTGTCATGGAATAACATTAACCAGACCGCTACAAAAAAGTTGGTGGAATCTATGTCACACCATCTAGAAGTAGTCATAAACGCTAAATGAATTCGCACAAAATAATAATTTGTATTATTTTACTAAATTTTCATTAATTATATTACATTGATATAGTGTACAAATACTTTTTTTGCATTATATTTTTGTATATTTGTTTATTATAATGTAAAAAATTTATTTGTTTAATTTTGTTTTTGCTTCTATAATATTATAATGCATTAAATTAATGTATTACACTATTTTTTGCTTAAATATTTTGTTTAATTTCATTATAATTAAAAAAAAATGAAGTGTACAAATACTTTTTTTGCCAACTGTATTTATATATATATTAATTTATTTTATAAGACTGATTATATTTTTGTTTAGCGAACTGTTTTTTCTAGTCACCATATGGCTGTAATGTTCTGAGATCTATAAAAATGTTTATTGCAGAAGTATTAAAACCCTGCTACTCTATAAAACCACTGTTTTAGAGGATCCATAACTTTCCATGGCTTCCAATGATGTTTGGGACACAGGAAGAGTAAAACATAGTTGATGGTGCTCTTCTTTGGCCAACAATAAATGTCATGGAGAATCAGACTGGTTTACGTTGATGCTGGGTAACATGTTGAGAATTAGGGTTTTTCAGAGCTTATACTTCAAGACGACTTGCTGCACGACATGTAAATTTTGTAGTGCTTATCTAGTTACATATTTTTTTATTACAAACTTTCTTTATTTTCATTTTTCAGAATCTTTGCTGACATAAATCGAGATACAGGAGGCAAAATATCCAGGATAAATAGAAAAATAATGGTACAGTTGCAAACTGCCAATAAATCTAGTTAATATACATAGTTTATGAAATATTTTAATTTGTGATGTTTTAGCAATAAAGCATTTTTGATATTACATTTAGTTTTGCTTTTTTATTCATGCTTTTTTTTTATATTTTCAACAAAAATTCTATTGTCTTTAAAATATGTAATATGGATTTACTTAAGTAATCATGATTGCTAATTGATATCAATAGTTTGATCACAATTGCGATTGTTAATCAGTAAAAGAGGGAGGGATTTATAACGACATTGACATGAATTACTGTCAGGATTCTTTTCTAGCTGAGTGTATTGAAATATTTGCATTTTTAATTAAATCCTATTTTATTTTGGGGGGAATTCACAAGAATTCACAATATGCTCACTCCACCTCCCCCCCTAAAAGCATAGTTGGGGGGTGGAGTGAGCATATTGTGAATTCTTTTTTCAGAATTTTGAAGATCTGGGGAAAATTTTATTGAATGGGTGATATCCTCTTGATTTTCAGCAAAATGTCATTTACTGGGATATTTCGAAAACAGGTCAATTAATTAAAAATTTGAGAACAGTCCTTAGTAACAGATTAATTATTGCCATGTTTAATACGATTGATATTTCATTGCGTAAATGGTGGGTGTAAAACTGCAATTTTCGATGAGCATAGATTTTTTTCAGCGATATTTTTTGATTTGAAATATACTTGTAAATAAAATGCTTTATTTTATATATTTACTTAGATTGGTAACAAGACTTACTATTGAAGTTTTACAATGTGCAAAGGTAGAATTATTAATCGTGAATAATTAGGAAAAATGTTAAACTTCTGAATTTCCTGTAAAAAAAATACTCCTAAGAGGTTTTGTCAAAAAAGAGAAGTAAGTGTTAAATGTTATTTTCAAGGTACTATGTAGTTGCTAATCTTTTTGTCCCTTTTCAAGTTACCTAGCTATAATGAAAGCTATAATGAAAGTGGAAGTGAGTTAAATGAAATGTTTCTAATTTGTATATTATTATTCACATTTTTTAAATAAAAATTATCTTCATCTAATTTTTTAAAAATAAAAAGATTGGCAGCTAGATATTTTTATGTGAAGTTTTAAATTACATTGACACAAAGGGCATGTCTAAAATATCATTATGGCGCATACTAAAAAAAAAAAAAAAAATTAAACGGATTATGACATCGCAATGATAAATATTCTTCCCTCCAATATTAAATAAAAGGAACAAAAACAATAACCTACATATAAATATATACAAAAAGTTTTCACTATCATCAAGTTTGTAAAAGTTAAATAACTCGGATGTTTTAAGCTTATATACACAAATTCTATAGACATTTAAGAAGTACAACTTTTACAACATAAATAGAGTGATTCATTATTAAATTAAAGACTTGAAAATTTAAAGATTTGTGCATAAAAAGGTAAATTTATAGTCAGAAGTGATGATATATTGATTTTCAGAGCTATTAGGGTGTATTAAATGTCTTACTTTCTACCTGGCAGTGCAACTTAGCAATAATGCAACATTTATTTTTTTCTTGATCTTTATAAAAAAAAAAAAAAAAAAAAAAAAAAAAAAAAAAATGCATACAATTTTTAATATAGACAACCTAATTTCTTTTCTATGTAAAATAATTTTTTTTAACATTCCATACTGAATTTTTTTTTTTATATTTAAGTTTGATTAAAGTAAATGTAAAATTGTTTTTTCAGTTTCATTCACGGGCGCGTAAGACGGTAGCATAACTATTTGTTCAAGAGCCACCAAAAACATTGATAATGATGTAAAAGTAACGTAGTTTGAACATACATTTTATTTGTAAGCTATTTCTTTATCTATTGATAATTTAAATTTAAACTTTAAAAATTTTTAAAATTTCATTTTTTATTGAAAAATGACTAATTTTAATTAAAGATATTATAAATTGCTTACAAATGAAGTATACATTAAAGATACATTAGTTAAACATTATTATCCGTATTTTTTTTCCGGGAGGGGGGGGGGGTGTTGAACCAATAGTTTTGCTACAGTCCTGCTCGCAGTGGATGAAAGTCAAAAACCAATTTTCAAATTTTTACCTCAAAGGGTTAAGGAGGGCACGGCACTTTTGAAAATGAAAAAAAAAAAAAAAAAAAAAAAAAAAAAAAACTGAAATCAATGCATTTTTTTTTTCTTGAAAATTATTGAAGCAATTTAATATATATCATTTTATTATATTGGCAGCAATTATAAACATAAATAATTGTTTATTTAATTAGTATTATTAAAATTTCAGTAAATAA
Source organism: Maratus speculifer (assembly GCA_964019185.1). NCBI lineage: Eukaryota > Metazoa > Arthropoda > Arachnida > Araneae > Salticidae > Maratus > Maratus speculifer. The sequence goes on from OZ025298.1 coordinate 254,950,020, forward strand.
GAAAGACCTAAATACAGCAAATTATAATAACGCAAAAAATATTACCAGTAACAAGTGATAAACCAGTATCAAGTGGAATCCAAATCACATCTCTAATTCCCTCATCAATGTTAAACATATCTGTGTGCAGTACTTATCTCCATAGGTAATGCATATTTTACAGTGTGCAAAGTTAGTTCTTCAAGCATCAATTTTTTGTGTGAAAATATTTGTTAAATATATATTTAATTTTATTTCTTACTTTGTTTTGCGAAGTATCAACACTTAAATTATATTAAGTATATATTTTAGAATTATTTTGATATTTTGATAGCTAAAAAACAAATCATATAACAGTACACAGAAAAAAATGAATTAAAAATGATAGTTTGCTATTTTTAAAAATATATGTAGGCATTAATCCTCTCCCCTCCTCATACGTATAACATTAGAATTTGAGATTTCACTATCTCAGTGTGAGACAAATTTTGAACGGATAATTGAATATGGCTGAAAATAACCGGGATAAAACTGAAGATACCAGTTTGCAAAATTAAAAAAACCTAGGTTTTGAAACCTAGGTTGAAAGCAACAGTTTCTAAAAAATAACATTTCAGTTTCTAAAACGAAACATTTCAATTTTCAAAACAGAATAATTTGGTTTTCAAAACGGTATATTTCAGTTTCCAAAACGGAATATTTCAGATTCTATAACGGAACATTTCAGTTTCTATAACGTAGCATTTCAATTTCCAAAATAGAACATTCCAGTTTTCAAAACGGAATACTTCATTTTTCAAAAACGGAATACTTCATTTTCCAAAAACAGAACATTTCAGTTTCGAAAACGGAAAAGACATAAAAGTAAATTTTACGTGAAAAAATGGAGCAGATACGGCAACTTTGCTGTCAGTACGTTTTCCGTTTTTTTTAAGGAAATTTTTTTTACAGTGTAGATATTCCTTTGAAAGTAATGTGATTAACAGTTTTGTAAAAATTGAGTACACTTTTATTATGTCATTTTCTTGGCTTCCATAAATTAGCAAATAAAACTGAACTTTGCATGCAATTTGCTCTACTATATCAAAAATATGTTTTTTTAAACAAATTTAAAATGTTAGACCCAAAAATGAAAATAAAAACAAGAATTTAAAAATGTTTTAGAATAAAATTGTCATTATCCGGGCATACAATAAGACAAGAAATGACATATATAAAAATTAACGTATTATTTAAACTCTTCAAAATTTAACAGTTTTACATGGAAAATCCTTTATTTTCTAATAAAAAATAATTTTCTCTCTTGAAATTTTAAATTGTTTTTAATTGATTGTTTCAATATCTCAGATGATCAAAATATCACATTTTGTCATATCCACCTCTATGCTTCTTTCTCCTGCGCTTCAGGGTAATCCGGAATTTAAAACCAATGTTGCGGCCGTACAAAATGGTTTCTGCAATCTCCTATATTGAGTGAGTTATTTTTCTTTCCTTTGAAATATACTTTAGTTTGCATAAATGACAGACATAGTAATTTGACAATATAGAGTGGTACTTTATCATAAATGTAACTGATTTTGTTTTTCAAATTTTTATTAAACACTGTGCGAAAAACTCGTTGTAAAATACACTAAATTGCTTTTCTTTTTTGAACAAATGACTTCCGTACTTCTAGAAAATATCTGTTTCCGTTTATTTTTGCTGGAAGTCTTAAAAATTGGGATACTTCCGCTTATTCCTTGCACGCTTGGTATTGACTGTATTGTGCGAATGTTCGAAATTATTTTTTTAACATGAAAAACTGAAAATTCTATCAGTTAAAATTTCTAATTTTTTTCACAAACAAACAAACAAATACAATGTTTTTGAATTAAATAAAGTAGTAATTTCTCATTCACTTAAACTTATTTTCAATTTATTTTTTGGACTATTAACAAAATACTTGCACGTAAAATATACTGGAAATCAACATATTTTTAAAATATGTAGTAGTTCAATCAAATAAAAAAAAATCAAACATTTTTTCTTGAATTTTGATTAAAAATATAATATGCATGTTTTTCATTTAATAATAAAATATTTCTTATAAAAATATGGCTATTATGTAATAATTTTTATGCATTCTTATTTTATAACCTCCTGAGATTCGATCAAAATAAGATAATATATTTTTCTAATATTAGTTTTTTTTAACAAATTGGTATCAAAAAGGAGGGTTTTAAAGAATTAATAAATGTTGATTTTTGAATTTTGTTCAGGTCATAGTCGTTTTAAAATATTTTTTAAAGAATACTATGAGTATGGGCATTTTCGTTTGTTTTCTATTTTTATACCCTGATGCGGCAACTTCAAATTTTAGAAAATTGAAAACTGTTGAATGATAGAATCCGGATTGGGCAGTCATAGTTTGTAAAATGAAAGAAATTTGTTATTCTGCGATGCTTATTAATGTAGTTTTTGATTGACACAATGGCAAATCATCAAGAAATGAAAATTCCGACTCTCAAGTGCATTTTGAACAGCACTCCGACTGTCCTCATACAAATTTATAGAACTCAATATGTGCGCTACACTGCAAATTCTCAACACATAAAAAATAAACACATTTTTGGAACACTTTTCGACACCAAATTTACAGCACATTAATGTACTGTGAATTAGAAAACTTTATATATTGAACATTTTTTTGTGTTGTGTCTGTGTTCTTAACATATTGCAAAAATGTTGATCTAGAAATATGTTCTAAAAATAGTGTTGTTAATAGTGTTGAAATCGTGTTATAAATAGTATTGATGAAAATATTTTTTATAATATTATTGTGCTGCAGAACACTTTATCAGCAAATTAACAACACGCTGTAAACACAATACAATTTAGAACAGTATAAAACAACACATGTAAAACATTTTCAGAACGCTTACTACGGGTGTCTTTAAATATACACAATTTTAAAAAAGAAATAAAAAACAGTTTGCTTTATAGAAAAAATTGCAGGCGATTACTGAGTGAGTTGAATAATTTTACCAATAAATATCAATAACTGCTTTTGTGGAAAAAATATGTAATTTTTAATAACACTTTTCGGACGGCTTCTAACAGGCCACGGAATTTTTTTCATTTTTGCTCATTTTACGTGGAATGACCCATATATTACATATCATGCTAAAATTTAGTTATAAAAAAGTACAGTACAGTTGAAATTTCCCATTAATCAGTTTTCGTCGGTAAACAGAAGTATAGTAGATGTATATGCATAAATTTTGTTATATAGATAAATTTAACCGACGACACCGGGAAAATTTAACAGTTTCAGAAGGTTGTACCCCAAAATGGCAATACTCAAAACCATACACAAAAAAATTGTTTCAGTTCTACGCATAACTTTGTATACTTTTCGATGTTAAAAAAGGATAAATGCAGGAGAAACAGATATTTTGTATGCTTTTTGGGATCTCTGAGTCCTAAAATATCTTAATTCGTCGAAAACTGGAAGACGAAAAAAATTTTGATTACATTTTGTTTTTTGGAAAGAAGAAAGAAAAAATATGATAGATACAGTGCTCAGCAAAAGTTTAGACAATGATCGATTACGCTTCTATTTTCAGAAGTATGTACCGAATGATTGTAATTCCTCTGTCATATATTACTTGTTACTTATCCTTTATTTACACACAATAAATTTTGAATTTTACCTTTTACATAAAATATAATGACAAAAAAATAAAATTAACATTGTGGCAAAAGCATAGACAATTTGTGTGTTTACAGAAAAATATCTACAAATTAAAATCGAGTTGTACCCGCTTTGTTTGCAGTTAGTGCAAGAATGTGACTTTTTATCGAAAAAACTAAATGCTGCGTCACTTGGGGGTCTATTTCGTACCAAACATGTTCAACAGCAGATCGAACCCCATTAAAAGAAAATTATAGCAAAAATTTGCATGAACATTGCGACATATGACGTCACAAAAGTTTTGGATTGGGTCCAGATCAGAACTACACGCCGGACAGTTGAGATCCATAATATTTTCAGAGTTAAACGAAGTTCTTCTTTTGTATGCAACATGAATAGATGCTAAAATCCATACTTTAAATCAGCAAAAGTTTCCCAAATGACCAAAAATTAATCTGCAACGTATGTACGTAGTCTTGTGTTGCTTGGCAACCAATTAATAACTCCACAGATACACGAGCATTAAAGCTAAGTGAGGACCAAATTATTTAAAAGTCACCTTCTTTTTGACAACGTAAGTAAAGATCCTGGGACTTTATTAAGTTATTCCAATAGTATGCCCACTTGTTTGGGCCATTCAAATTCCACTTTTTTTTGTTACTGAATATATTAGCGTACCATTTGGGTCCATATGACGTATGTTTGCAAGTTAATTGAATTCTCGCCAATTTATAGCGATATTTTAAAGCTGATTGTTTTATCATTTTCATATAAATTGATTTACCTGTTGATTTAATTCATCTACGAATTATTTCCGTCGACACAGTAAGTTCTGACTTACTTTTAATGTGATTAGCAATCATTACTTGTGTAAATGTCAGTTTCTGGATCCTTTTGTTACCTCATTTTCTCGTCACACAAGATCTTCCAGATTATGTTTTGTTTTGAAGGAGTCATCCTTAGACTATACTTCATAAACAGACCACTTTAGACGATTCAATGCTGCTGAAATTTCTGCAACAGTCTTCCTTTTCCATTTCAGCTTTCCTCCTTCAATTACCTCATCTAATTGAATATTTTTAGCTCGCGGCATCTTCACTAACTGCTGCTATATCGAGGTATAATTACTAAATACTTCAGACATGTGAAATCATAACTTGGAAATTTGCATTTTTCCATGAACAGGTGGTTAAAAATCAAAAAAGTGTCTAAACTTTTGCAATATGCAAATTTAATTTTTTTCAGTTAAATTAAATATTATTTTATATTATAACCATTATTTTTATTTTACATTATATAAAATATATTTAAAAATAAGTATAGCCATTTGTAAAACTCACGTGTTCGATTTTTTATTTAAAGGTTAAAAAACATCAGTGTCTAAACTTTTGCTGAGCACTGTATCGCGGGAAGTCTAATGTAATTAATTTAGTGATCCATATGTACTGTCAGATACATTCTAAATAATACTGTGTCATTGTATGTGCGCTGTTTGGATCCAGATGGAATCCTTTCCGGAACTTTTTGGGATGTTATCATATTTCATGGAAAGCAAAATAAGTTTGTTAAAAATGTCAATAAAATATCCTTATTATTAATATATGAAAGTAAATTTATATTTGACTTATAATGTTACGCCATATATTTATGATGTATAGATGTAAATCGTGATTCTTTTTAGTAGTTCTCTGAACGTTATCGCATATCATTGAAAACAAAGTGAGTGTTTTGAGAATATCGGTAAAATGCTTTCACTGTTTTTAAATCTATGCCTTTTACAATTTATATCTTCAAATATTTTATGGTTCTTACATAGTACAGTAAATTACTTGTTTTGTATGTCCCTATATAAAATGATTGCTATGTACACAATGTTCTCTTGTAAAATATCTTCTACAGTTCTTCAATGATGTATATCAATTTCAGTATGTTTGAAATATTATAAAATCTTTAAAATAGACCGCAAACGATTTTTCCATTCTAATCCATAATGTTATGGAATTCATTTAAGTGACCCTGTGAAAGAACTGTAATTGCTGCGTACTTGATTTTCAAGTCCATACATGCCATAGTAAACTTTAATAATTTGTATCACTTGAAAGACAGTATATTTACGTGAGTTAGAGTACGGAGAGGTAGATGTCAGATAGACAATTAAACACGTTTCAACTATGTTGGATAGGATTAGAAATACTTTATGAACTAAAAAAAATGACACATGGAGATTATTTATGAAAAGAGTGATTTACATGGTAAAAAATCTTTTTTACTTTCTTCAATCTTTACAAGGAGAAAGTATTGGATTTGTGAAGATTTCCGAATTCCTGTTTTCGACGGATTTACGCGTTTTAGGAATCAAAGAACCCCAAAAAATGTTTTTACAAGATGTCTGTCAGTGAGTCACTCTGTTACTGTATACAACAGTTTTGTGGGCGCTTTATCTCAAGAACTAATGCACGTAATTTCACAAAACATTAGTTTAAGTTAAAGCTTGATATAAACTAGAACTTAGATTTTGCCGAATCTAATGTATATTGCCGAACAGGTGGTGCTGCTATGCTGCATTTTTCACGATTCCCGCTAAAGCTGTATCCCAAGAATTAATGGGCATATTTTTTTTATAAAACTTCATATTCTGTTAGTCCTTGATATAAGTACTGATTGCTTTTTAGTGTAAATCGCCAAAAAGGTGGCATTGGTATCTGGCATAACTCATGATTTTCGCACTAGCTCTGTCTCAGGAACTAATGCATGAATTTTCATCAAACTTTAGATTCAGTTAGTCCCTGATATAAATTAGTAGTATTCTTTGATTTTCGAAATAAATTTCAACAGATGTTCTTCTATACAGATATTTTTACGATTTTTGCAATGATTCTATCTCAAAAGCTAAAGCACGGATTTTCATCAGACATCAGATTCAATTAGAATTAGACATAAGTTGTTGCTATTTAGATTTTGGTATAAATACTTAAGAGGTGACGCTGCTATGCATTATTATTCTGGAATTATTAACATGTATGAGATAGAAGAATTTTTTGGGATTGCCACGTCCAAATCTGTTTTTGAAATGTTTTATAGAAGATAAATGTAAAAATTTCATAATATACATTTATTAATATTTTTTTGTTTATATCAATAACATACGTATATTACACTTTAAAAGCAGATTAATTTTTATTTAAGTTATGTAAAATTTTCTTCTGAAAAAAATCACGTTGTTAATGCATAAAAATTTTAGTATACTCAAAAATTTTACTTTTATAATAGTGCAGCATATTTCCAATAATATAGCAAAATTAACACAATGCAATCAGCAAAAACAAACCAAATGTTCTACATTATCTAAAATGCCATTAAATTCTGAGCTTTGTAATATTTTCTTATACTCCAAGGAATTCCATGCTATTAACGCTCAAAAAGTTCTTTAAAAGTTACGATCTTCGATTTTCCAATAACCAAGGTGAAACGAATGGTTTAAATGTTACTATGTTTTTCTTTTCGGAATTAGAATGTATTTTTAGCTAAGCCAATATTTATTAAAAAAAAAGATTTCTAAAAATAAAACGCTTGTAAAATTTGCATAAAAAATAGCTGAAAGATAATTAAAAGTAATTAAAATTACAATAATGTATCAAATATATATCGTTTAATTGCAGTACGCTGAAAATGTAGTAATTTTGTTGGTAATACTTTTATAACATAATAAATTGGCATTTTGTGTACAAATATGGCATTATAATACTTTTTTTTTACTGAATTGCATTATCAAAAAAATAATTTCCATATTAAATTAGTTAGGTTGATCGGGTTAATACATGAAAAGATACTGTAATTTTAGGTAGCTTTCATTAGAAAAAATAAAAAGCTACCTATGGCAGCCGTCCGGAGGAAAGCACTTCCGGAAAATTGGCACAAAATGGCACAGTGATTATAGCACCTCCTTCCGGCGGATTTTTTTTCAAATTCAGAGAGAGTCTACTGACCATAGCTAAACACTTACATAAAAAATTTCGTTCAATTCGATGCATAACTTCATACACTTTTAGTCGTTGCAATATTGAAAATGACACAAAAATCGCTGTTGCAGTGCCCCCTTCCGACGGATTTTTTTCAAATTCAGGGAGGACCAACTAACTATAGCCATACACCTACACAAAAAATTTGGTTCAATTCGAAGCATAACTTTATACACTTTTAGTCGGTACAATATTGAAAATGGCACAAAAATTGTTATTGCAGCGCTCTCTTCCGACGGAATATTTCAAAATTGAAGAAGAACCTGCTTGCCACAGCCATAAACATTAAAAAAATATTTGGTTCAGTTCTATACATATCTTCATATACTTTTTGATGGTAGAATGGCGACATACGGACACACAGACACACACAATGACATACACACACACTCACACAGACACACACACAAACAGACGGACAGACAGACATTTTGTAAAAACATGTTTTTCGGAATCTCTGACCTCTAAAAGGTGTAAATCCGTCGAAAACCTGAAGTCGAAAAATTTTCGATTACAATACTTTCTTCTATTGAAGATAAAATACAATAAAAAAATAATTTAAATTTCGGTACAAAAAAAATCCCTGTCGGCTGGGCCTATAGGCGGAGGTAGATTTCGAAGAGTGCTCATTTCAACATAAAAAAAAAAAAAAAAAAAAAAAAAAAATATATATATATATATATATATATATATATATATATATATATATATATATGATTAGAGATAAACCCAGTTTAATAACTTCATTCGGCCGTTTATGAAAAATTTTTAATTTCATGTTTCTGCAAAAACTGGTTTTATCAGAATCATCTTAAGAAAAATTCAGCTCAAATCCCCATTTTGACAACATATTTTGAAATAGATTCTGAATTTATTAAAAAATCGACCAAAACAGTACATTATACAGTTCCTAAATAACAAAAAACTGTCAGTTGAATGCATTTGAGAAAAAAATTGAATTTAAAAATGAGTCATAAAATAACCGGTTTGTTGTTTGAATACATCCTTAATTCTTTAATCTTAATTGCTTCGGAAAATTTTGTGCGAAATACTCACTTTGACAGCATTTTTAAAAATATATTCAATCTTTATCAAAAAACTGGCCAATGCGTCACAGTATATAGTTCCTAAATAAGAGGATCTGTAAATTGGATGCGTTTGAGAGCGAAAATGGATTTTAAAACGAGTCATAAAAAACGCAATTTGCTATGTGAAAACTTCCTTAAATTTTCAAATCACAAAGACTTCGGGAAATTCTGTTCAAAATACCCTTTTTGGTAGCCTTTTTCAAAATATATTCTGTCTTTATCAAAAAACCGATCAATGCATCACATTATATAGTTCCTAAATAAGAGGATCTGTAAATTGGATGCATTTGAGAGAAAAAATGGATTTAAAAACGAGTTAGAAAAAACGCAATTTCTTATTTGAACACTTCTTTAAATTTTCAGTCACGATGATTTCAGAAAATTCTGTTCAAAATACCTTTTTTGGTAGCCTTTTTTGAAATATATTTCGTCTTTATCAAAAAACTGACCAATGCATTACATTATATAGTTCCTAAATAAGAGGATCTGTAAATTGGATGCGTTTGAGAACAAAAATGGATTCAAAAAGGAGTCAGAAAAAAACGCAATTTCTTATTTGAATACTTCCTTCAATTTTCAGTCCCGATGACTTTCGGAAATTCTGTTCAAAATACCCTTTTTGGTAGCCTTTTTTGAAATATATTCTGTCTTTATCAGAAAATTGACCAATGCGTCACTTTATACACTTTCTAAATAAGAGGATCTACCATTTGGATGCGTTTAAAATAAAAAATTAATTTAAAAATGAGTCAGAATATAAGCAGTTTGGATTTGAGGTTTTTTCTCCAACTCCTATTTTTGTTTAATTTCTTTTTGCCATACGAATTGGTCCTATGAAAAACTTGTCAATATAAAAGTTGTAGATATTTTTAAGAAGATGTAAAATAAATTTAATCAGATTTGATATCTTAAAAATTGACGGAGTTATGGATTTTTCTCTTTTTTCAGCGCCCTTTTTCTTTTCGTTTTTAATTTTTTTCGTCAATAAAAGTTGGTCCTATCAAAAAATTGTAAGTACAAAAGTTTTAGATAATTTTAAGAACATTTACAAAAAATTTAGTTGGACTTGATATCTTAAAAATTGACGAAGTTATGAATTTTTTTCTCTCAAAATCCCTGTTTTTTTCGCCCCTTGAGCCCACTTCTAAATTTATCAAAAATCTGTTATGCATATACTTTTGGCCCATTTCTAAGAAGTAATATAAACTTTAAACCGATTCGATATCTACTTTAATTAAAAAGTTATGGCGTTTTTTCGGTTTTCACAAAAACGCCCCCTATTCCGACCCCCTTGGTCCGATTTTGTCCATTAACGAACTTAGCCAAGATTTTAACCCCTTTGATTTTATGTACCAGTTTGGTGGAGATTGGTGAAGAATTACAGAAGTTATCGTGTCCATAAAAAAGTGAGATATATAGATAGATAGATATATATATATGTAAACTGGTGCGATTGCAATAAGTAGTATTTCTTACGAAATGTACCTAAAAGTGAGAAATTGAAAAAAGGTTTTCTTTTGTGCGTTCGACATTGATATAAAGATTCCAGAACATTTTTTTGTTTCATCTATATCTTAAAAATGGCTGAGTTATAGCACTTTCTATTTCTAGTGTGAGTGACAATTTGAAACGGTTTGAATTTTGTCACACGATAATACGCACATTTATAAACCGATTTGTGCATAGCACATTCCAATGTCTTGACCGAATTGTAGGCCAACTTCTTCCACCATCTTGTTTCAAAATGACGACTATTTATTTTTTTTTTAATTTAAAATGAGGTAGAAAAAAATGCTTATGTGTTCAACCTTAATACAAAAATTTTGGAGCATATTTTGATTCGCCTATATCATAAAAAATGACTGACAAGGAAAGTCTCCGTACATGCATACTCCAAAAAATCTGAAAAAAATACAAAATGTTCTTCTCATGAGGATATATACGTTTATAAAAACATTTTTGGCGGAACCTTCATACAGCGTCCGTAAAAAAATAATGAAAATATCATTATTTGGCCATTTATCATGGGTTGGGGATAGAATGCAGTTTGAAAAAATACTTTTTTTAATGTCAAATACTCTTTAAGGACAAACAGTTTCATATTGAACTTTTTTAAGTAAATTTAATTTAAGTAACTTTAATTTCCCCAGTTTTAGTTTGTTTTAAGTATAATTTTATTATATCGATATTTATATGTATTTATATTCAAATTCAACCATCAAAATTTGCGATTTAAACGAAATTCATAATTTAAATTCATTAAAATTGTTCAAGCTCAAAGTCCAATATTGAGCATATTGAGGTCAATTTCGTTGCTATGGAAACATCTGGCTTTTAATTTTGAATACGCTTAAATGCATGAAAGTAATATTCTTTTTCAATATAAATTTTTTGCATATGAAAATATTTTTCCAGTGATAAATTAAAAACTATAGCAACAAACAAAATATATCTATGCAATACAAGATATATTTATGTGTATATATATATCTATAATATATTAAACTCTTTCATTGTTTATGTTTAAACTCATTAAATATTATTTACACGCATTCTAAAAATCTAGCAGTTTTCAATTGCATTAAATCGTTTGTTTTTGGCTTTTGGGAAAAGTTCTGCTCGCCAAATCGCGTGATATTCACGCCAAATATTCGATTTTTTTTTTTTTTTTTTTTTTTACATAATTTCTATTGTGATTCCGCCACTAATTTTGACTGATCCTTTATTACATACATAAGCAGTTTAATTAGCATTTTTTTCAAAAGTTTCTGAGCATGCTTAGTATGGAGACCTTCCTTGTGAGTTATTGCAATTTGAATTTCTAGTGTGGCTAACATTTTGAAATGACTTGAATTTTTTTTTTGTCATTTGATAATACGCGTATTTATGAACCGATTTGGACTTAACTTGGTGTGTACATAGTACATACCAATGTCTCACCCGAGTTCATTGGCCAACTTCATCCGCCATCTTGTTTCAAAATGGCGGCCATTTAAGTGTATCAAGAAACTTTTAAATGTATAATGATGTATAAACACTTAACACACCGGAAGAGGGCGCTGCAATAACAACTTTAGTGTTTGTACAAATATAAGAAGTTGAAAATTTTTTTTTCTGAAGTGTTTGATCTTAATACATGAATACCGGAACATTTTTTGTTTTGTTTTTAAATTAAAAATGGCTGAGATATAGCAGTTTGAATTTGTAATGTGGGTGATATTTTAAAAAATCAATTTGCCTGCGACAGCGCTTATATGTATCAATCGATTTCGATGTGACATGTGAGTGAGCAAGTGCACATGAAATAAGATTTCTACCAAAGTCATTGGTTTGTTTTACCCATCACGTTGTTTTAAAATGGCAGGCACTTCATGATAGCGTGGAATTTGACGACCTTATAAATCGCTTAAAATGAAACCAACTTGAATAAAATAAGACTAATTTCTAAAATTTCCCATTAATATTCAGTATTAACAAAAAGTAGTTTTGAATCGTACATAATCAGGTTCCACTATTGTGAGCTTGAAAACATATTTTTACAACATGTGTGTCTGTCAGCCTGTCAGCCAGTCTCTATGTGACATTAATTTTGTGGGTGCTCTATTTGACGAACTAATGCGCGGAATTTAATAAAAACTTATATTCAGGTAGTCCCTAATACAAATTGATGCTAATCAGTTTTGGTGTAAACCTATCAATAAGTGGCTCTGCTATGCTGCGTTTTTTGTGATTTACGAAACAGCTGTATCTCAAGAACCAATTCACGTATTTTGATGAAATTTCATATTCTGTTAGTCCAAGACATGAATTGATATTGTCTACATTTTGGTGTAACTCACACTCCCGCAGCAAGTGGCGCTGCTATGCCGCATTTTTCACGATTTCCGCAATAGCTCTATCGCAAGAACCAATGCACGTACTTCAATCAAACTTCAGATTCCATTAGTTCTTGACATGAGTTAATATGTTATATTCATTTTGGTGTAAATTGCTTCGTCGAATTTCGACGAATTAAAATGTTTAAAAAGGAACTATTTTATTGATTTATAATAAACCTACAAAATTAGTTACAATAAAAAATACACCTTATGTTGGTAAAATTAAACAAATGATAATTAACCTAAAGTTAACGAAATACCATTTCTATAAAATTTACTTGTAGAAATTAATAAAATTAAACTTAAGTCGTATATGTAAGCAGAAAAATATAATGAAGATCTGTTTTTATAATAAAGTTATCAATTCTTATTATAATAAAGTTATCAATCTCTCATACTTGGTATTCCAAAATGAAAATCACCAAATTTATTCCATTTTGATTCAAATGCACGGCTGATTCAAGGAATTCGGCCCCTGTTCCACATGTTTGTTTTGTTTGAGCCAAATGAGGGCTTTAAATTTGAGGCTAATTTGCATTATATTGAAAACCAATTTTACGAAATACTGCACTTCCATATATCTCTTTCCTCCGTACCTTTTACTTTTAATAGAAATGGATTATTTCTGTTGCCACAATTACAAAAAGTATTATAAAAACTACAACAATATCTTAATATCTCAAAAATATATTAATTTACTGTTTTCAAACAATTTTCATTTAAAAGCACATTTTCCCCCAAAATGATGGTGTAAAAATCGAAAAGGTACGATATTTAGAAGTTTAAAAATTTGCAGTAACAAAAAATTACAAAACCGAAGTTTCATTTCAAATTTCAAAGTGTTGTCATTCGTAAAATGACGTATGCGTAACGCACAGATATGTTTGGCCTTTATAATATAAATAGATTAGATAGGTAGCATTTATAGTCATCGTATGATCCGTCCGTCCGCTTAGCCTCCTCAGTCATGAGGTTAATATTACATCGTATGATCCGTCCGTCCGCTTAGCCTCCTCAGTCATGAGGTTAATATTACATCGGATGACAAAAAACAATTTAAAATTATTATAAAATATTTCCAAAGATGTATTAGGAGATATATCAATGCTTTTATTATGCACAAAATTACTGAAAATTTTCTAGAAGTAACTTTAACAATCCTAGGAACATTTGAATTAATTTAAAAGATGCTCTTTAGCAGGAGTGCAAAAATCTAGGCGCCAGCAGGCAGTCTTTCACCACTAAATTTATTTCTTTTTCTTTTCGTCTATTATTTCGTGTAAACTGTTTTCTAGATTGTTATTAAATTTTCAGAAAAAAAAAACTTTTACATTTTAGTGCTAGAGACTACCACCGGTGCCTAGATTTTTGCACCTCTCTTCTTTACTGTCTCCTACAGGCGACACCGGGACTGAGGAGGTTAATGAGCAAAAAAAGCTAACCCAATGATCTGAAAATTAATATATATATGATCATTGTAGAATGTTTTTGAGTGATTTTAAATTTTATATAAACGATATCAAAACTTAAACAGATATTTAAAAAAATTTCCTTTTTCCTAATTAATCGAATCCTGCATTAATTCAATGATATCCCATGATAGGTGGTGTTTTTCGGTTGCCATGTTGATTATTCTATTAACTCTACCCTATATAATTAACTCAATGATATCCCATGATAGATAGTGTTTCACTGGATTGGTGATTATTCTACTAAATCCTACCACATGTAATTAATTTAGTGATATCTCATGATAGGTAATGGTTCTAGGTTGCTATAGTAATTGCGTCACATTTAAAACTTTCGGTTCCGAATTTTTTTTCAATTTCTAGAAAAAAATACTTTTACGTTCATAATATTAACACTAACTATCCAAATAAATTAATAAGTGTTTAACGAATATTTTATTGTCTGAAAGATAAAGAATGTTGTTGTTTTGCATACTATTCAGTAATATTCATATGAAAATAGGCTGAGGAAGAATTTTTTGGAGATGCTTAGAAAACACTGTATTACAACAAGATTTAATTACATTACAAATTTCTAATACTTTTTAAGTTTTATTACACATGATTCTTTCAGGAAATAACTTTTATTTTAAATTTAAAGAGTGAAATATATATTTAAAATAAAAGAATCACAAATGGCGTAAAGAAAATTAATCAAATAATAATAATTATTATTACTACTAAATGCCTAAACATAAATGAAGTCACATATAAAATGCATAGGCATATAGTTACATTGTTACATTTAAATAGAAGCAAAAGTATTTCTTAATACAAAATAATATTTCATTAAAAGACATGTACTATTAATAGTACACCAGACCCGGAAGGGTTAAGATGGAGTCCTATTATTTCTGTGTGACTGAATTCAATACGTATAATCGTAATAATTTTATAATTATGCTTTTATGCATAATAGTGAAACAGTTATTACAGTAAGGTTTGAATATTTATAAAACTATTTATAGTACAAATGTAGCTCCCCTTGACGACGATATTTTCCGAGTTATTTATAATGTGTTAATCGATTTTCTCAGTGCGGATTATGGATTATTCGGATGATATCCACGCTTCCAGCCGAGACATTGAATTTTTTAATTGCAAAATTTATAAACTAATGCTTATTTTAATAATAATGTTAATGCTGTTAATGTATCATTCTTGTTTGAAAAAAATATTTGTTGAACATGAAAATGTTTACGCACGAATGGAGGTCGTCTGCAAAATTTCGATTCCAGTTTCAGAAAACACATTGATGCACACTGAAAATGATTCGGGAATGTTTACAAGCATTAATTGGCAGCAAGATTTTTTTTTTCGTTTAATAAATGCTTCTTTATATTTGAAAACATTTTAATTTTTTAGGATTCTGAGCACAAAAAATAAATTTCGGTATCGTCGGTTACTCGGAATGAGTTATTTCTTTACACAGTATTCATGGTGTTCATACATGTTATTATATGATGTATATTTTTATTCCTGGCTGCATTATACTTTCCTTGATTAACAAACACTTGTTTGATTTACGTTTATACAGGATCCTTAATAACCCCTCTAGACATAATTATTTTGACCATAGAACTATAATCCTTGAACGATATCTATAAACCTTGCCCAGCTATTACAATCTGACCTTTAGTTAATTTTGTAATATGAATTGATTTTTGCTGTTAACAAAGAAATAATTTCAAAAATATAAAGAAGCCATTACTTTCCTTCCTATTTTAGAGCTTCGTTCATCTGACGAAACCCTGTTCATCTGTGTCCTCTGCTTGTCTGTCACAGAGTCCGTACACAAAGATGATATAAGTCAGAAACTTCAAATTGTGTATATTCACAGCTGAATACTTTGTGCCACACGACAAATTATAAAAATTTAAAAAAGTCTATTATTTTAATCAAATCAACTTTTCCAATGTCATCCGCTCATTTTTGCGATTTATATTTGAAAAGAGAACTTTAATTTGAACGCTTTGCGTGTAGACACCATAGCTCCGAGGAGTTACCATATCGGTAGTAAACAGAAAGTTTTTAGTTTGAGCCCCGATGCTGGAAGTTGAAATTTTCGCATTAAGATGGATTTAATAAAAAAATATTTTACATTTTTGCGAATTTAAGGCTTTATATTTTTAGGGTTTTGTTTATATAACATTCATAATACTTTTTTCTTTGTATTTTAAAATCTGTTGTGATTTATTAATGATTCAGCATTTTAAATTTCGTTTAAACAAATTTTTTTGTTTTTCGAAATTTAAAATTTTATTTATATTTCGCAATTTTTTTAATTTCGGATTTTCAAAAAATTGGGAAAATTTGGATTTTATTTAAATAATTTGATTTGAACATTTTTAATTGGTTTAAAATACATAACATCCTTTTATAAATATTTTAAAAAGAAATTTTTTGGTGCTACTATCTATGCAAGAATTTCATTATAAATTAACAATTTGAATTTATTAATTAAAGCATAAGTTGTTTTGAAAGAAATATTAGACTAAACCCTCTGTGCGATCTGCGGTCACACTTACCCACTAGTTCTATTTTCTTCTTTTTTCTCCACTTTTGCACTCGAGGGCAAATATATTTTTACCTTATATGATCATTTTAAACATCATCTACAGATAATTCTTCTTGTAGTTTAAAAAAAAAATCTTCTAGGACTTTGCAAAATTAAATTATCATTGCTTTTCTTCTTGACCTTGCTTTTTTCACTTCCTATTCATAAGAAAGTTTCAGTATTTGCGAAACCAAAATATGGTTACATTGTAAAAGAAAAAAAAAATCCGTTAAATTTACGGCAAAAACTGCTGGTAGCAATGTTGCCAGCAGTTTTTGCCTTAAAAATTGCAGTAAAAGTAGATGTAATTTTTTTATTACATCTAATTTTACTGCAATTGTTACGACAAAAACTGATGCCAGCAGTTTTTGCCGTAAATTTAACGGATTTTTTTTTCTTTTACAGTGTACTTTGTTTGATGGTTTTCATCTCCTTCCCTTCTACACTTTCTATGCAGCATCTTGGTGTTCAGGAAAAGGAAAAGTATCATTACCTTTAATAAAAATCTTTTCTTCGAACTTCCTACATTTAAAAAAAGAAAACTCATTGTACCCAGAAAAAGATATATCTATCTTCATCATTTTTTATGTTTGTATTTTTCAATCCTAATTGTAGTACTCAATAAGTTCAAAATATTTATTAACTTTTTGAATGGTCTTTTTGTTTTCACTTTCTGATCTTTTTAGAATTTTACTTTTACTTCTTATAGTACTCAACAAAACCAAAAGTAACATTCCCTTTTTTGATGATCTTTCTCTTCTTTCTTTAAAAATATTTTGTGAAAATTTATAGAACTCCTCCAAAATAAAAATATCGCTAGTTTTCTTAATGATCTTTCTCTTCTTATCTTCCTTATGCTCTCAAAAATAATTGTAGTAATCCGCAAAATCAAAAGAAACATTATCTTTTTCAACGAATTTTCTCTCCTCTGTTTTATGAAGATTTGTAGTATTCAGCAAAATCAAAAATATCATATACTCTTTATATCCTTTCTTTCCTTTTATCCTATCGTGCTCTTCTGAGAAATTTAAGCAACCCATTAAAATTCCTTCAGTTTTTTTATGCGTAAGCAATATATGTAAAAAAATTGGTGCGTTTACTTACTTTTTGGTACTTTTTTTTTATAAAAAAAGTTGTTTACTTATTAGAAGTTTGCTTATTATTCAGAATTTACTTCCCCAGTTTTTTTTGCTATTATATCTATATTACAGTGTCTCACCCCCCCCCCCCCCCAAAAAAAAAGGGAAAATACCAAGTTTTTTTTTTTTGTTATAATATGATATTAAAAAAATCAAGCCATATTACAAACGTTTATGGATCTCCCAAGCTAATAGAAAATAGATCATTTATGGAAAATTTGAATTTCTAATTAGTATGAAGAATTTCATAACTTTACAACACTTCTTTTACAATTTTTTTAATTAGAAAATTTATATTATATTTTTATTACCTTTTTAATAAAAATTTATAATTATACATGCCCATCTGAGTATCAGATTTCACTTTTTTTATATTTACTCGTCTAAAGTTTTTCAATCTTTATTAATCTGATGGATTTCATTAAATTAGTATTAAATTAATAGCGAATTTTTAAAATTAATATTAAATTAATTTAAATACATTCTGTTGCTTATTGAAAATGCAATTGTAATAAATCTAAGCTACGCAGTCGCAGATCCAGTATTATTCCAAGAACTGCTGCTATTTTAGATCAAAACTAACATCTGCATTATACGGTCCACAATGATAATGGTATCTGTATATACAAAGAAGGCTGCTTTTCCTCTGCCGTGTTGTCTGACACGCCAGTAAAATCCAAAGTAGAGATCTGCACGGGCCGAAATTTCCAAGTCCGGACCCGGCCCGAAAGTTAAAATTTCGGCCTGGGCCCGGCCCGAACGAAAGAAATATTGGCCCGACCCGGCCCGGCCCGATAGTTAAAATTTCGGTCCGAGCTCGGCCCGGTCCTGAAAAAAGTTTAAACCGACCCGGCTCGAGTGAATTTCTACAGAACATTGATCTTTAATCTTATGGAAGAGTTCTGACTAAAAAAAAAAATATATTAGTCTTTTTTTCCATGTTTATAATCTCCATTTATGCAGAAGTGCCGTAGGCTGCGATATTTATTCTTGTAAATGAATCTGTGTTTCTTGTCTGTAAATGTTTCAGGTTTCAGTTATCGCTAGTATTATTAATCCATATTCCCTGTAATGGAGACAAAAAATCGAAAAAGCGGTATATGGTAAAATTTCCAAAGACGAAATCGCTTTGGAACGAAAAAAAAAATGCATTCCCTTCTTAACAGACGTGAATGTTTAATATATTTTTTTCTCCCGTATTGTTGTATTCATTTTGCATGGATGAACATTTTAAAAGAAACTTTCAGTTTTCAGTTAAAAAAAAAAAAAATCCGTCATAATCATGTTTTTTTTTTTTTTTTTTTTTTTTTTTTGTGTGTGTGTGTGTTTAATTCTATTTTAAAACGCCTAGTAATCTACGATTCTTTAAAAGGAATAAATTCTAATGTTTAATTGTAGAATAATGTCGGCTTAAAAGTATATGCTTTTTTTGCAGAAATTTTTGGACAAAGCCAAATATTACTGATTTACAAAAAGTTGAGAAAAGGATTTTCATATGGGAAGATTCAATAGAAACTGATTATTTTGGTCCATGAAAACTAGGAAGAATGGAATCAGTCTCGGCTTCGTACGGAAAAAAAAGTTAGGCCCGACCCGATACTCCAGCAAAAAAGTTAAGGCCCGAGCCCAGCCCGGCCCGAAAAGATTAGTGACTAGGCCCGGCCCGAGTCTTCAGAAGTAAGGCCCGAGCCCGGCCCGGCCCGAATGCCATTATTGGAAATCGGCCCGAGCCCGGCCCGCGGGCCTGGCCAGGCTCGGGCTTCGGGCCGAGGCCCGGCCCGTGCAGACCTCTAATCCAAAGTCCTTTTAAAAAGTAAACTTCATCGAGAATGCCAACGTCTTCCCTAAGAAAACGCTAAACAATTAAAAACACAGTTTGAAGCATCAAAGTTCATTTGGACGGAAAACTGTTAGCAAATATGTCATCAAGAAGGCAGGAACGATTGATTGTTTAGCTGTACTAGTTTGAATGTTTAGCTGCACTAGTTTTTCCTTTGCAATATAAAAGTACTAAGATTCTTGGAGTTCTTAAGTTATTGTCTGAAACTGGCAAAGCAGCAGCTGATGCTGTTTTCGAGTTCTTAAAATTATGTAAATGCGAATCTTAAGTAATTGGCATGTTTAGATACAACCTATATTAATAATGGAAGATTCAATGGAGCATGTAAATTTTTTGACCAAACAATAGACAGAAACTTTTTGTGGATATAGCGTGCTGGAATCACATATTTGAAGTTTTACTTTCTGATGCATTCACTGTGGGTTTTGAATAATTTACTGGTGCAGAAAACCTTTTATAAAACACTCCGAGAAAACTGGTCTAAGCTCAACCACCAAGGATACAAAGTAATCAGTACACATAATAACAGCATCAAGCATTTTAAAAACTTTTATTCCTGATTAGCTAGAAACTGCTACAAAACTACCTAGAGATGATTAGAAAGAACTTTTAAATCACATCATTAATTACTGGATTAGACATTCATTTTAGCATTCAGAAACCATGTGCTCTTCATCGAAAAGGATGGCAAAAGTAATATATTACTTAAATTGGAATTATTGTTTAATGGGAATGAAATTACAATGGCATTAACTGTTTGAGAGTTTCAAGGTATAACAACGATTTAATCGGTTTGATCTGTGGGACCGTTCAAGTATTACGTAAGCACTAAAGGGGGAGGGGAGGGTCCAGAGTCTGCTTATTTTTTCTGACAAGGGGGAGGTGGGGGGTCACGACAATTCTTACGTAAGCGTTACGTGTAAGATTAATAATGTAAATGATTGGTAACTTTTTATAAATCAAGAAGTATTGATGTATAAACTGTCATAAAATCTTACGTAAGCAAAGGGGGGGGGGGTCTAGTATTTGCTTATATTTTCTTACAAAGGGGGGGAGGGGGTACAAAATGACTAAAAATATGCTTACGTAATACTTGAACAGTCCCTGTGTATATATTTGCTATCTTGGATTACTTGCCTGCTGTTGATATTTCTCCTAATGATGATTTACTGATTAAAATGCTGAAAGAATATGATGACAAAATAATTAAACAATTTAGGACTAAAATTGTTATGTTACTCATAGTATTTAAATTGAGGACTTGCGACACTTATCTTGTTTTTAGAACTTTTTTCTGACGAGTAAAAGTCAAAGTTAGTTTTGAAAATGCTAATCTATTTCTGATATTCTGCATTAAATTCAAGATATCCATTTCTATTACCACTATTTTTTTCTTTCTGTCTCCTTTCTTTTAATCTGTATAACAATATGCTTTTAAAAATAAAATTGTATACATTATACTTTATTTTACTGGAGACCTTTTTACTCCAAAAAGGATTTAATGGTTTTAATCCCTCTACCCCCTGAGAAATTCTGTATTTAATTTCCTGCGAATCTCTTCTTTCTTTATTAACGTCTTCACCAATATCACTATAATGTTCATGGTTTTGTATCTTTATGTTGCTATTTAGATTTTGGTTTGTTTTAATTCCTCCTATACAAAGATATTTGTCTTGCTAACGTCTGTATAGCTCCCATCTCTTACATTTTCCTTACTTTTTATGGTCATTTTCTCTAAAGCATTTTTATTTTTTGAAATTGTAACTAGCTCATCTCCCAATATAGAGATCTGCAAGGGCCAAGGCCTGGCCAAAGGATCGTATTCATCCTGGCCGGAGGAATAGTTCCGAATTTTCTAAAGGGCCGGGCCGGCAGAATTAGAATAATTTTTTCGACGGGCCAGGTTGACAAAAAAAAAAAAAAAAAAAAAAATTAAATGGGCCATACGGGCCGGGCCGATAAAAAGATTTAAGCATAAACGATAAAATATAAGCTATTTTCAATGAATATTGCTTTAATAAGTATAAATGTGCGTTACTATCCATACTAGTTTGACAACAACATTGAAGAAATGTAACTTGCTCAGTGTAGAGATCGGCATGAGACAGTTACATTAAACGTAACCCGGGCTTAATATTTTTTTCATCAGACTCGTGTTGGGCCAAAATTAGGCTTGCATTGTTTTTCTACATATAAACGAGCCCGACCGGAAGACTTAATTGTTCTGAAGATCTGTAGGGCAGACAACAGGATTTGTAAAATTATTAATAGCTATACAGAACTTAGATTAACGTCATCTCTGGATAAATATATTCTTAACGGTTATTAAATTCACTTCTCAACAACGCGAAAACTTGACACATTTTTTGACTAATTTTATCACTGTAAAAGTAAAAATTTTACAAGTCTGACTATTGAAAGGATTTGGAATCGAGTAGCGTTTTTCTTTTTTGGTAAATAAGTAACTTGTATAACCTTATTGAGATATAACAGATTTTTGTCAAATGGCCGCAGATTTTTCCCTCTTCCCTGCTGTTGCTTCTGGAAATTCTGTTCAAAACATTGTTGAAAGTTTGAGTTTGTTGA
Organism: Maratus speculifer; assembly: GCA_964019185.1. Lineage (NCBI taxonomy): Eukaryota > Metazoa > Arthropoda > Arachnida > Araneae > Salticidae > Maratus > Maratus speculifer. The sequence goes on from OZ025298.1 coordinate 254,972,287, forward strand.
AAGTCTAAGAAGCTAAGCAATCATTAATGTTGCTAATGTGTATTTCCTGTAAAATATAGTCTAAAATAATTCCATAGATATGTTTACAATATTCTTTAAAGAAATCTTAACTATATGATGAAAAATCTGAATTTTTTAGAAATGGTATAAATTTTAACGGGTCAGAACAAGCCGTTCCGGGTCTGTTTTCACTGATTTTTGTATGGGCTGGGCTGGGCCGGGCCCGGACCAGGAAATTTCGGCCCGTGAAGACTTGTATACGAATTTTAAAGTAAAAATTGACGTTCCATTCACGTTTAAGATCTCACCAGGGGTGCAAAAAATGTTTCTCCTCTCAACATTTCCCCCAATCCATATGAAAATTTCCCCAAAATTTTATGGTATGCTATAGATAAATGCTGTACTACCGTATGTATCGAAAATCCATTTATCCATTATTTCTCAACTTATGCGCAAGTATGTATGGCAAAAGAAATTCTGAGTTTAAAAAAAAAAAATCTTCACAGCAAATTTTCTAAAAGGTTACAGCATGGGGGGGGGGGGGGGAGGGGAAGGAATTCCACTCCAGCATTAACTTTTTTTTCGCGGCTCTTTGACTGAATTCGCTATTATTAGCGATCGTTTGACGAAATTTGTAGTTATTTCGTGATTTTTTAACAAAATTTGCGATTGTTTCGTGGTTTTTTGACAGAATTTGCGTTTATTTTGAGATCTTTTAACGAAATTTGCAGGGGGTTTTGCCCGCTTTGATGAAATGTGCGGTCATTTAGAGGTTTTTTGTACAAAATTTGTGGTTGTTTCGTGACCTGACAAAATTTGCAGTTTTTTGTCATCTTTAGGTGAAATTTGCGTTCTTTTTTAAATTTGCAGCTTTTAGGAATTTTATAATGAATTTGTGGTTGTTTTGCCATGTTTTGATGGAATTTCGCGATTTTTTTTGACGAAATTTGTGGTTGTTTTGCATTCTTTTGACTAAATCTGCAATTTTTTCACGTTTTTTTGATGATATGGACGTTTATTTTGTGGTCTTTTGACAAAATTTGTGCTCATTTCGTGATCTTTTGACGAAATTTGCAGTTCTTTAGACAAAATTTGCAGTTATTTTGCAATCTCGCGATGAAATTTGTGTTTTTTCCATAATTCTTGGGCAAAATTCAAGGTATTTTTAAATCCAAATTTTCAGATTGATGAAAGTTTTTTTTTAAATTTCGGAAAATTCGTAACAGAATCATCCATGACATACGGTGCACATCAATTTTGTGAAAGTCGCCATAGGAATCTTTTTGTTTGTAGTGAATTTTCTATCTCACAGAATTATGGAATTTGTTATTAAAATCGCAATCTATTGTATATGTTTCTGCAAAATTTCCCCGAATGGTTAAAATTTCCCCCGATCCTAGATCGCCGGATCGGACATATTCTGCACCGCTGGATCTCACTTCTTTGCAGTTCTAAACCCACTTGTACTTATTATGGTCATAGAATTTTGAACGTACTTCCATTTGAAAGTATTCCGTTCTCTAATTAAAAAATCTTATTTAAAAATTTCTTTTCATATATGTTTAATTAAACATAGATGCCATATTATCACACTGCATCATGCTTAGGTAAATTTATGGTATAGAACTTACTTTATACATTGGAATCTCGGTTATCCGAACACCGCTAATCCGAAATTCTAGTTAATCTGATCCGATTTTATTTTCTAAAATTATATTTAAACAGATTGAATGAAAAGCATGTTTTTTATTTTTAACCAGCTTGACTTGAAAAAAACAAGTGGGTAAGTGTGATCGCAGATCGCACTGAAGGTTTCGTTTAATATTTATTTCAAAACAACTTATTCTTTAATTAATAAATTCATAATGTTAATTTATAATTATTAAATACTACATAGAAGGTAGTACCAATAAATTTCATTTTAAAGTAATTATAAAACGAGGTTATTTATTTTAATAAAAAAAGTGTCCTAATAAAATTGTTTAAATAAAATGTAAAATTCCAATATTTTTTGAAAATCCGAAATAGGAGAAAAATAGCTGGTACATAAATAAATATTTAAGTTTCTAAAAGCGTAAAAAAATGTTTAAAATTACATTAAAATGCTGAATCATTAAGAAATCGCAAAAGTTTTTAAAACAAAAAGAAAATTCAATTAAAAAAAATATTTTGAATATGAAATGAACAAAACTCTAATAATATAAATCATTAGATTGTTCCAAAAATAGGAAATTTCTAATTAAACCCACCTTAATATGAAACTTTTAAGTTCTAGCATCGGGGGTTCGAATTAACTCCACATTATGATGTCTACACGAAATACGTTGAAATTAAGATTCTTTTTTAAAATTTAAATCTCGAAAATGAATGGATGACATTGAAAAAAAATAATTTAATTTAAAAAATAGACTTTTTCAAAATTTTATGATTTGTCGTGTGACATGAGGTATTTGTCTGTAAGTATACAAAACTTGAAGTGTCTGGTTTATACAGTTTTTTTGTGTACTGACTCTGTCACGGGCAGACAGGCAGAAGACAGAGACGAATAGGGTTTCGACAGATGAACAAAATCATAAAAAACTCAATAATGTAAAAGTACAACACATGTACACGAATATAAAACGAAAACTTATACTTTTAGCCTAGTCGTATAAGCCATTTCTAAAAAAAAAAATCGAATATCAGTTTAGAAACTAGTCACTATAAAATTCTTTTTTAAAACGCAGAAAATATTTATTCCAGATTGCTACAATTTAGTTTTGTTTTTAACAATTCAATTTCGCACATTATCTACAGAAATTTTTTCCCTTCCTCTCTCGACGACTTGTAATTGAACTACTTACAGATTCGCGATTTTCAATCATTTATAACGGGTTTCTTACGTAATTCCTCACTCTAAAATTACATTGGATTATTATAAACATAAAGAGTTATTAAACAAGGAAAACTACTTTTCCAAAAGTCGTACCGGATTATTAAGCTATCGGACCTTAGGATGCCGGATTGGAAGAGGTTTACTCTACTATTGAGTACTTATAACTTTCATCTTTTTAGCAGGCATCTTTTTCTTTTCTATTTTTATCGAAATTTCAGGTAAGCTGAACAGGCATCGGTCTCAATTAGTTTGGATTAGCGGGTTTTCTACTTTATTTATTGTCTCGATACGAACTTTTGAAATAAGATAAATATATAAACAAGACATGCTATTACAAAAAAGTTTATGTCGGAAGAATATATTACATCAATAAATACATATGTTTTAAATAAGGTACAATAAGATTTTATATAAAAACAGCAAATACCAAAGTTAATTAGATTTTTCTGACAAACCAATAAAGAAAGCTAAAAGCTGAATGACGTAATGTACAATTATTTCTTTAGTGATAATAAAATACCCCAAAAAGAAAATTAAAAGAACATGTTTGACTATCGGAAAACACTTTAACGCCTTAGCGTCGAGTATAAAGAATATTATACTACGTTCTAGGGTACTATAATTGGATAGTAACTTTTATTAAATGAATTACGTGAAATATATCGTATTTAATGTCAAAAGATAGACTATTTTTAGATAGAGTTTTTAAAATAGTCTATCTCTAAAAACGTGCTGAGAATGATTAAATCTAAAAAGTAATTTTACGAACTAATAATTGTCTCGACAATATACAGCTTTTAGAAAAAAGACTTTTTGAAAGCGATAAAGTTATGCATGGTTTCTGAAAATTTGCATTTATGTTATTATCATAGGCGATATACGTAAATGAGATTTAGCATTTTAGGTATGATTATAAAAATTTAGGTATCATTAGTACAACTTTTTGGTGGCACGGGAAATATTTCACAAAACGTAAAAAGCACGTGCTAAATTATAATAACAATTCAACAAAAAACTTATTTGGTGCAATTGTAATTATGTAAATACGTAGCACCTATTGTTGTCGTTCAGTCCGTCCGTCTGTCCGTCTGTCTGTATTTAACAAAGCAAAAACTACCCAACTGAATCGTTTGAAATTTAAAATACATAACTATTACATAATTTTGTCGAGTCATTTCAAATTTTATTAAAATCGGATGCATAGTTCAATTACAGGGACAATCAAAAGTATTCCGTTACATTACGCTTAATGGGGGAAAATGTTTCAAATGCATTTTAATGGTGTTACACTCATTCGAACATAATAAAATTGATATGCATCTATAAAGTACATATTATAATATACATTTTGGTGTACATATTATAATATACATAATATAATGTACATTAAATCTGTTGTGCAAAGAACATTTGTTTTGATTTACAAGGCCACACAAAAACAAAAGTATTCCATTGCATAATGATATAGGGAGAACATTGTTTGGTGCGCATTTTAATTGTAATTATTTACAATTTTATGAGACTGATATATGAGAGTGATATTTTTAAAACTTCGTTATCGTACGAACGCCCCTCATTTGCTACGCTTCACGTGCAATTTCCAACTTATTCTTTAATGTCCTCTTCAATTGAAACATGATACATACACTGTGAAAATAATACATTAATGTATAAAAGAACTATCAGTCAAGATGGCAGCAAACAAGAAAGAAAAAATCTTTCGTCAAGCTTAGATTATGAAGCACTTTCCAACATATTCAGAATAATGTAAGAAAACTGCACCGTTTAAAAAATTGAAATATTATGTCTCTTTTCACCATATGGAAAGGAATAACGCATTTCAAAACCGAATTTCAGTTATTCCCATCTACAATAACAAAAGTTATCCAATTTTTTTAATAGTCCAGTATATGATATAGAGATTTGCAGCTATTAACAACTTGCATTTCAAAATTTAGTTCACATAAGAGGTACATAAAGAAGAATGGTATGCGAATATCTTTGTGCAGCTCTGTATATGAAGTATTAAATTTATATATAAATAGTAATATGCAAAGAACTACTTAAATTTGAATGAGTATACCAAATTTTAAAACATGCCCTTCAGCAATTTTATGCAAAGACAGTACTGTAATTGATTTCTTTTGTGTATTCCTGTATATTAATAATAAATGATTGCCTGTATGAAAATATGTTTTAATGAACTTTGTAGAATCTGAATTTTTCTAAACGCCGAATATTAAAATGTAGAATTTCCCAAATTTAATATTCTATTAAAAAGTTTAAAGTTAATAGTTATAAATGTCGTACAAGTTAATTTTTATTTAGTACAAGTAAAAGTCTTTGACTATTCAAGAAAGGCTTAGAAGTTAAATTTAATATACTGTTGTATCTTATTGAAGCATGTTAGCCTAAGGGTATTTCTAGATTTCTTTGATCTGGCCTTTAAATAATTTAGAACAGTTAATTTTAAAGGTGTTTATTTATAATAAGGTCCCTTTTACTTAGAAGTAAGAAATCGTTATTTTCTTTCTGATAAAATAATTAATTTCGTATTACTTTTTTATATTAATATATGTAACACTAAGGGGCTCTGCCCCCTGCAAGCTAAGGTCACGAACCCCCGTACAGACTTTAAAAACATGGTAATTCATCTTTTCTTTAAAAATATTACCAAATTACGGAAGATTGAATGATATTTTCTTGAACAATGACAATTTTTTGTAGTCGGGTTACCATGCTTTTCAGTTTGAAAGTTTGAAGAAAATTTGTAGGTGTGAAAAGGCTGTATAAAAATACAATACAATATAAAAATTTGTTTACTTTACTAAAATCAAGGAAAAAGGAATATTAAATTATATAATCTACATCTACCATTATTTACTCATACGATAGCATATTTACAAGTACTCTACTGGTAAGTATTACACATTTTTGCGTCTGTGAAAAAAGTGAAAGATCCCACTAAAGAATATATTTTTCAAAACATTTTTTCCGACAATATAATCTTACATAAAATATTAGGCTGTAATAGCTTACTATTAGTTTTACTGATATCAATCTACAAAAGAAAAAGGAAAATCTAGAACCCGGCATTTAACTTTTATCTAATTCATAGAAGTTCCATTTTAAATGAACTGAAAAACTCTTAAATCCTTTGTTAATTTTATTAGTTTTCCAGTAACTTATGTCATTAAGGTAAATATATTAAACTTGTACTTTATTTGCAATTTTTAATTTTGTATTAGTTTTCCGTAATAATTAATTTGTCTTAGTTTTGTGTAATAGTTTTTTCCCGAAGACTCTTTTTTTTTTTCATTGATTAAAATACAAACTTGTATTTTCTGAGCTTTGCTTACTACTAATAACATATCGCTATTCTATTTAAATTATAGTGGTATTTTATTTTCCTTGAACTATGCTTTATTTCATTCTCTTATAAAATTAGCATAAATTATCGTAATCTTTTATTAGTAGTTTTACAAGCTTTTATATAGCTAATAGTTATATATATTTTTTTTGACATTAGATGTGATTTTTTGCTAATTTATAAGGAGAGAATAATATACACATTTATTATGTTATTCATCTTAAAATAATAATAAATAAATAAAGAGAAGGATATATTTTTAAATAAATATATTTTTATAGAATCTCATGATTTGTGTTGCAGCCTCAAGATTGGACTTTCATAAATATTGTTGCAGTTCATTCATTAATGATAAAAAATATATTAATTCAAAATTGATGCGATTTTTTGCTGGTATTTTTTTTTAAATTATTAATTTATCTCTCATTTTCTTGCAGCTGTTTTTTTTTTTTTTTTTTTTTTTTTTTTTTTACGGACAAAAGGTCAAAATATATTTTCATGCATAAAGTAGCTACAGAAGTTCAAGCAAGGTTAATTTGAGTATGACTTATTATTTATTCTATATGAATGGGTTTGTGGTGACGTGAATTTATAAATTCATCTCTAAACCAATTCTCCTTTCGATTAAAACAAAGATGAAACTCTAATAAGATATCTAAAAATCTTTCGATATTGCTGAAAACTTTTCAAAGCAACTGCAAAATTTTTAATGTAACATTGAAGCGAAGTAAACAATTTTTATTGACACCAGAAGCCAGTCTACCTACAGGACCCTACTGAAAAATGAAAGTAATTTAATACTTTCTAATACATTTGAAAAGAGTGTTTATAAAATCAATTTGTCAGTCTGTGCTGCAATTAATGTAAACTCAAATTTCCATTTATGTTATTGAAATTAACTAAAGCATGTTTCTTAGCGAAAATGAAGTGTGCAGAATTATTGCGACAATGGGAGAAAAACCTTTTGCGGTAAATTTAAATGATGTTACACTATTTCAAAAATGAAATTTATATCCATTTAAAAAATGCACTAACCATGGTTTCTGCATAGTACGGTGTATAATAAAAATGAGATGGTCTCTGTCTGAGCTCAGTTTTTATTCAAGTCCTCTAATAGGTATAATATTACAAATTTTTAAATTTTTTTAAAGGAATTTTCATGGACATGAAAATCGCGAAACATTGTCTTGAAAGAGTATTTAGAATTAATACTTATTTCTATGTAAGAAGAAATATTTTAGCAATAATATATTCATAAAACACCAGTATTTAGTTAAATATAATAAAAACTTTAAAATTCCGAAAGTTTCAAAAAGTGTTAGAAACATGATTTTTATTGTATTTAAAAGAAATATTTTAACGAAAAACTTTTTTAAATGTTACTAACACTTTTATGTAATGTACTTTTATCATCAGGTTCTGATGACACAAAATTTTTTGGTCTTTCAAATCATCAGACTTCGATTAAAAAAAAAAAAAAAGCGCTGAATACTGATGTCAAAACATGTATCATTAATTTACACAATCACTACTATAAAAATTCAATTAATGGCTATGTGAAAAAAAATTATTTGAAGCATATTTTATAATGTTACATTATTTCAAACATAATGACATAGATATATATTATTGAGATTTATTACAAGATGCTTACTGTAGAATATGATATGCATAATGATTATCATTCATTTACAGAGCGAGAAAAAATTTTAATTGTAGTATGATGGATGTACTGTACAATATAAATTAGTTTAATATAAATTATACATATTTATTTAATATATTAATTAATTTAAATTATGTACATTTAAAAAAATATTAATTAATATTAATTATAGCTATTTAAATAATAATATTACTTAATATGGATCATTCACATTTAAATATGAATATTATCTATGTATATTTAAATATTAATATTAATTAATTATGTATATTTAAAATCCTTATCAATTATATATTTAAATACTAATAATAATATGGGGAAAGGGAAAAATAATTATGCTAACCTTCCACTACTTTATAATTACAAATGAATGGGTAATTAGTAAAAAGAATAGTAAATTTATTGCAATTTTTATATATGAAGATAAGATTTTTTAAAAATGATAATTTAAGTATGAAATTAGTAAAATTTACTAATATTTTTCAACAGTAATATAAAATTGTATTTAGTGTAAGTTTAGGATACATTGTATTTTAATAAATGTTCATGTAATTATTTTTTAAAAGCTTGAGTAACTTTTAAAAGTATCTTAATTATTGAAAATTTATTTGAGATAAAATTTTATGCAATAAAAATTATTACATTTCATTCATGTTAATTTTAATTTAATTTTGTTTATTTAATTGTAAGTATAATTTAGTTTAATTATCTAATTATCAATTGTATAAAAAATACAAAGCAACTGATCTTTACATGTTTATAACTGTTCTTTATTAATTAATTCAAAAAAGATCATTAAGAAACTCCACAAGAGAGAAAATAGCAAAAAAATGCACAATTTAAAACCTAACAATTAAAAAATTTGGTTTTAACCAACATACTATACAAGGTTTATCTTTCAACAAAGCCCATTGGAAAAAATTTGCCAGTTCTCCTAAACAGATTAGCGCGCGAGAAATGGGCGGAGAAATTTGAACGGACACTTGCTTTGTACACCCACGGCCAGACTTCATGCGCTGACGCTTACCTGCCTTTCCAATTCGTAGGATTTTACGGAAACACTCCGTAATTCATGATCTAGCTAGAGGGCGCCACGTAACCTCCTCAAAAGCGAGTAGAAATCTCAATTCAGAACTAGGGCTATGCTAGATTTAATCGTGTTTATTATAAGAAATCTTGCTAGCAACAAGAATCGTTTACATAACATGCCTATAGTATGATACAATTGATGACTTAATAAGAAATCAATTGAAAACAGTAGATTGTAAAGTAAAACATCAGCGCAAAATATTTTTTATTTACATACGAATAATGTTTTACAACATAAACAGAGGCTTGTAATGACCGTACGATATGTTTACGGTAAAAAGGAATTGTTATTAAATAAATCATTTTAATATTGAATACATAGAGTTTTATTATTTTAATTCGGTGGAAAATATGAATAAATATGTAGATTTAAAACAAATACTATTCAACCACTGTTATTTGAGCTCATAAACATAAACGAAACATACTTGAATTAACATATATATTTATCTATTAAATACGTAAATACAGTATTAATGCATATAGGCAGTAGATATTAAATATTTCCTTATTGTTATTAAGAAAAATGCCAAAAATATAAACAGCTTGTATGGATCATACCAGTATATCATATCTACAAGAACAAAGCCAAAACCGAAACATACATTCGTTATTCTTCCTATTTTCGGACGAAAACGAATACGGAAATGGTCCAAATCTTTTTTTGAAATAATTAATGCAAACGTAAATATACATAATTCTTAATTAGACGTGTATAGAAACACATTTCTAACAAATACATGTTCATTTATAGGGAAGAGTGGGATTTTTTACAAAATTAAGAAAAACAGCTTTGTTTGACACAAAAACTAAACTTTCAATTTATAGAATACAAAATGAAACACTTTTTAATGTTCTTGAGCAATATAGATACATAATTTGCCGAAAAAAAATATAATTTAAAAAAATGTAAATTTCTTTTATGTTATAATGTATGAAGTTATTGATAATATTCAGTATAACGTTCCATAAACACAGCGGCGTGCGAAGAGAAAATTGTGCCCGGGGCGAGGTTTAAAATTGGCGCCCCCCTCCCTCAGCCACCATTTCTCTTTGTGACAGGTATCACAAAATTGAAAAGTGTAAAAACACAATTAAAGTCCATTGAATTTTTTGTCATTTATTTGAAATTTTAAAAGATTTTATTTAAAAAACTAATAATTTAAAAGAAGATTGCAGTTATATTTTAGCAAAGGAGACACGGAAAATATGTGGAAAAAATGTTTCTAACAACATTGTATGACCTCTTTTGGATTTCAAGAAAGAAGCAACATGCTATTTTGAGAATGCATGTTTTTTTTTCACACAAATATCCCAATATATTTGTATACATAATTTTTCCAAAAAAAAAAAAAATAATAATAATAAAATAAAATAAAATAAGAAACAAACGACGATGGTAATATAAATTTGGCGCCCTCTCAATTAACGCGCCCGGGGCGACCGGCCCGCTGCATAAATAGGATAATTATTACATCTACACATAAAAAGTCATTAATATACAGAAACCATGAAAGTATATGAAGGAAATTTGCTTTTAATTCTTGAAAAAATCTTTATTTACAATTAATGGTTATATATGAGATATCATATATGAGAATATGGACCTACAACTGGGCTACTACCATTAGTATTTTGTGCTAGTAAGCTATTTACAACGAATATTAACTGTTCAGCATCTGAATTTTGTATGGGAGAAATTTTATTTCCATCATTTTCTGATTTATCTTCATTTTTCTTTCGTTTGCAATTTGTTATTTCTTCTTCTGATCCTCTGTTTAATTGAGGACTATTCCTAATTATGGCCCTGCACTTTGCAACACTCTTTGGTAAATTATATTCCGGATAATTAGGAAAGGCTGTTGCACAAGCATCTTTTATAAAAAAAAACCTGCGTTTTTTTCAAGGAACATAATCTTCTTCTGCAAAATACTTGCTACAAACAACTAATTTGCCCTTTACGGTAAATTCACTTGAAATATTTTTTATCCATTTCTCTCGGAAATAGACATTACTGGGAAATTCATAAAAAGAAAATTTATCTTCACCCTTTTGCCTACTAGATGATTTACAATACGGTACACAACAATAAACCATAATGAAAAAAAAATAATAAAAGCTCCTGAGAACTTTAACAGCTATAAAAATAACTAATGCAGAAACAATTTCTGCAATACCTCTATTTCAGTATTCTTGAAAAGCACTAAAAAGTGCTGTTTTTTTTAAATAAATTGTAAGAGGAATAATAAAAACAAACGTATATCTGATAACAAAAATCGCGGGAATCCGGGAATTGAGGAGGTTACGTAGCGCCCTCTCTCGGCAAACAGCCTCCGTAACTGTTTCCTTCAAATGCATTGAGATTTTGCGAATTGCGTAGGCCGCTATGAGATCAGTCCGGTCGTGGTACACCCGAAAGGAATCATGGGTACATGCTGGATTAGTGCCCTAGGAGATAGCAGGGGTGGAAAATGCCCTAGGTTGAAACCGGATCTGCACATTCTAAACAGGTCAGAAATACAATGATGGAATCGATGTGAATTGAATGTGGATTCGAGGGGATATTCTAAATGACCCTTAAGGGACATCAAGGATAACATCAAGGGATTAAAAACATTTCCCTATCGGAATGAACCTACATTCAAAAGTCGAAGCAAATTGGATAATTCTACATAAAACCCATTTACCTGATTTAAAGGCGGGGGGTAATCCCCCTTTTCCCCCTTTATACTTAACCATTACGCCACAAAAATCTTCAGTGATTCATCTTATCAGAAAGAATTTATATCCAAAATTTTAAGCAACTCTGATAATTCTGCTTAAACACCCATTTATGTAATTTAATGGGTGGGGGGATAATTTTCCTTTCTCTCTTTTATACTCAACAAAAGAACTTTCAAATTCAGCATTGCGTCTTATCAAAATGAACTTAAATCCAAAAATTGAACCAAATCGGTAAATTCTACGTGAAAAGCCCACTTACGTAAAAAGGGGGGGGGTTCCCCCCCATTCCCTCCTTTTTTACTTAACCAAATAACACCCAAAACTAATCTTGGAAGCGCCTTCTCAGAATGATCTGGAATCGAAAATTTGAATGAAATTGATAATTCTGCATGAAATACCTATTTATCTAAATTAAGAGGGGGATTAGCTTCCATTACTTCTTCTTATACTTAACTAATGAACAACCAAAACTAATCATGGACGCGCTTTATCAAAATGATCCTATATCTAAAATTTGAATGAAATCTCATAATTCTGAATGAAAAACCTATTTATCTAAATTATGGTGGAGTATTAGCCTCTCATTTCTTCCCCTTTTATACTTATTCAATGAACTCTAAAACTAATCAAGAAAGAGCCGTATCAGAATAAAGCTATATCCAAAATTTTAAGCAAATCGGGTATTTTTATTTAGAGTTATCGCATGAAGAACATATATACATACTACGTACATACAGAACATATCGGGTGGGGTATCCCAAACATGACTGATGGATTTTAAAATTCAATAACTTGCAAACGGTGACAGCTATTAAATTTTTTTTTGCAGAGGGTCATGTATAATGTCAGGAGTTTTTTTTTTAACGAAATTTTTTATTTTTGTTCGCATCTCAAACAATAGGTGGCGCTGACGGCGATTGAAGGCCAGGTGATCAGTGCTGAGTGAAGCGTCGATCTGGCCTTCAATCGCCGTCAGCGCCACCTATTGTTTGAGATGCGAACTAAAATAAAAATTTCGGTAAAAAAACTTCTGACATTATACATAACTCTCCTGCAAAAAAATTTTTAATAGCTGTCACCGTTTGCAAGTTATTGAATTCTAAAATCCATCAGTCATTTTTGGAACACCCGGTACAAACATACGTACATACAGAATATGCGGCCACATTAGCTCTCAGGCTTTGCTAGCCTGTGAGCTAAAACTTTAAAAATTTCACCTGTATATTATATGTTTTATTAAATATAAAATTTATTTTTTCATACGATGAAAAAGCTCAAATTTATTATGTATAATAATTACCGGACAAAAACCCTGGCTACTAGTTAAAACACCACCAAAACAAAGATTAAGCTCTGCCCTGATTTGCGTGTACGTCATATGGGCAGCGCGTTTTTGGCAATTATGATTTGCCCGTACCACTTACGGGCATCCTTTTCCAATGATGATTCATTATTTTGACCAATAAATTTTTACTGTAAATTTTGCATTATTTAATCCGAGCATTTTTCTGATTCAATTAGATAAGAAATTCTGTTTTGAAAAACCAGTGATAAAAGATTAACTAGTTGGATGTGTCAATCCCAAAACTTTCTTCTATCTCATAAGTACATTTTAATATTAAAAAAAAAAAAAAAAAAAAAAAAAAATGTGGTGACCCCAAAGTTACCCACTATCGAATTTCCTCGAACATTTGACCTAGCCTAATGAGATTCTGGTATCCGAAAAGCCTAAAACGCAAAATTTAATTAATATTCTGTGAAAATGAGCTTAGTATTGCCTCATGTTGGTAATTTATACTAAAACCTAATAAGCATCTATTTATGCCAAGACCTAACAGAATCTGAAATTTTATAGAATTTCGTCCACTAGTTCTTGAGATATAGTTATAACAAAAAATTTGCAAAACGTAGCACAGCAACACCATATCTTGGAAAATTTATGCCAAAATGTAAAAAAGCGTCTAATTATGTTATGGTGTAAAAGAATCTGAAGTTTGATGAAATTCTGTGCATTAGTTTTTGAGATATAGTTAGTTTAAAAAAAACCGTGTAAAATATAGCACAGCAGCACCATCAGTTGAAGGATTTATAACAAAACGTAATCATCGTGTAATTATGTTATATGTCATTTTGTAACGAAATCTGAAGTTTGATGAAATTCTGTGCGTTGGTTGTTGAGATATAGCTATCGGAAAAATCGTGCAAAATGCAGCATAGCTGCACCACCTGTTACAAGGTTAATACCAAAATGTAATCAGCGTCTAATTATGTTATATATTTTAGTGTAACAGAATCTAAAATTTGATAAAGTTCTCTGCATTAGTTCTTGAGATATAGCTATCGCAAAAATCGTGCAAAATGTAGCATAGCAGCGCCACCTATAGGGCAGTTCACATCAAAACCTTATCAGCAGCTATGTATCTCAAGGTATCGCAGAATCTGAAGTTTGGTGAAATTCTGTGCGATAGTTGTTGAGATATAGCTATCATGAAAATCATGAAAAACGTGGCATAGCAGCGCCACCTGCTGGCCAATTTACACCAAAACTTAATCAGCGTCTATGTATATCAAGGGGTCACAGAATCTAAAGTTTGGTGAAATTCTGTGCATTAGTTCTTGAGATATAGCAATCTTGAAAATGATGAAAAACGTAGTATAGCAGCGCCACCTGCAGGCCAATTTTCACCAAAAACCAATAGGCACTAATTCATATCAAGGTCTAACTGAATATAAAATTTTATTAAATTTCGAGCATTAGTTCTTGAGATAGAGCGCCCACAAATTTTTTGTCACATACAGACAGACACACAGACAGACAGACAGACGGACAGACAGACAGACAGACAGACGGAAGACTCACAGACAGACATTTTCTAAAAATAGTCAAAACGTGTTCAGGACCTTCTAAAACGTATAAATCCGTCGAAAACCGGAAGTCGAAAATTTTCATGAATCCAATACTTTCTTCTTGTAAAGATAGAAGAAAGTAAAAATAGACGCAACTAGTCGTTGGAGGCCACCGTAATACTTACCCATCAATATATGTATATGAAAATAAAACATGTGGAACTATTTATACAATGCATTGCAATTCATATCAAAATTTAAATATTGTTAATATACATAGTAATGCTATATTAAAGAACTGCTGATGTACCAATTTCGACAAATTATATAAAACGCCAAACTATTCAAGTAGTACCGAACTGCGTAAAAAAACATCCTTATAACTCCAAAAATAATAATTCTATTAACTAACAGTTTACTGCGTCGGATTAAGCGTCTCATTTTCAATTAAAATATACCTCTGAATTGAAATTTGAATGAAATACAGGGTCATGAAAAATCGAAGAATGTGGAAAACAGGATTACAAATATCTCGACAACTAATTATCCGATCGTCGTCGTTTTTTATGCAAAATTTGTGTTTTTTTTTATTGCCTTTTACATGCATTCCTTAAAATAAAAAAAATCGAAAATTTTTATATACTTTCATCAGAACGAATTTTTCGAGAATCCGGAAAAAATAGTTCCGGATAATCGAGG
The DNA here is from genome assembly GCA_964019185.1 of Maratus speculifer. Lineage (NCBI taxonomy): Eukaryota > Metazoa > Arthropoda > Arachnida > Araneae > Salticidae > Maratus > Maratus speculifer. The sequence goes on from OZ025298.1 coordinate 254,987,557, forward strand.
TTGCTGATATTCAATAGGCTTCGTCCCATTCTTACATACGAAGTATATACAAAATTTTAAGTCTCTATCTCAATTTGTTCGTGAGATAGAGCGTTTACAGACAGACAGACAGACGGACGGCAATTTTTTTTTTTTCTAAAAATATGTTTTTCGAAATCTCCAGTGTCGAAAACGTGTAAATCCGTCAAAAAAATTTTCGATTTTCAAAACGATTGCAAGACTCGAATTTTTCGAGAATCCGGAAAAAATAGTTCCGGATAATCGAGGTTGCTGATATTCAATAGGCTTCGTCCCATTCTTACATACGAAGTATATACAAAATTTTAAGTCTCTATCTCAATTTGTTCGTGAGATAGAGCGTTTACAGACAGACAGACAGACGGACGGCAAATTTTTTTTTTCTAAAAATATGTTTTTCGAAATCTCCAGTGTCGAAAACGTGTAAATCCGTCAAAAAAATTTTCGATTTTCAAAACGATTGCAAGACTTACCCTATACTACGTATGATGGGTAAGTAAAAAATAGGCGTTATTTGAAAGATTTTATTTTCAAAAAATTGATTAGTTAAATGGTTAAAAAGAAGAAAAAAAAAAATATTTACAGAATAAGTTGATGAAACATTATTTTGTAATAGATTATGCACAGTAATTTTGAAGAGAATCCTTTTGAAGTAACATCCTGAAAGACTTAGTTTGTTATTAACCCCTCAATATTTCACCATGTTCTCAATCAAGGCCACTTTACAATCTGAAATGGTGGTATTTCTGTAGCAACAAAATTAAATACATTTTTGGGGGGCTGCATTCTGATGCCGGTTTAGGAAGCAAGAAAAACTTTCTTTTTTTCCACATTTTGTTTTTTAACCCGAAAAGGAAAAATAAGATTCCTGCAAAGTTCAATCTTGACCTTTATGCAGCGATTTCATCATTATAGCTGCTATTATTTCATTAATAGACTGATTTTGTATGATATTATATGTTATATATTATATGATATTATATTATATGCGATATTTTTATTTTCAAGTATTTTATAAAAAAATACATTAAAAGTATATGTTAAGTTTTCTCTAATCCGACTATTTTTATTGCCGAATGGTTACCTTGAAAAAAAAAATCACTTGCAAGCTTTTGTTGTATATTGAGATAATTACATGATTTTAAGATTCATAATACCCGTTTAGCACATTGTGACACTGTCGTATAGTTTATTTCAGTTTTCGATGAACAGACATACGTCTTGTTTCCTTGAGAACAAAGAAAAACAGATATTGCCCTTTAAGATCTTTCTTCTTGAGGTAGATTGGCCATCTGTAACATTTTAACTCCAATCTACATCTAAATAAAAAATTGTTTTTAGATATTATTTTGTAAAAATATAGAGATCAGTATATTTATTATTTATATATTTTTAAAATTTTATCTTATTAAAATTTCATTTTATTTTTTATCTTATTAAATTTTATCTTATTTTTTTATCTTATTAAATTTTATCTTATTTTTTTATCTTATTAAAATTTTAAAATCATTCAAATCTGTCTCAGACTGTTATACTTTATATGTCCGTAGAAGCAAAAATTTAAAATATTGTGCATGATGAAAAATATAAATTATTGTTAGTCTTTCTAGTCACTTGATGATAAAATGTTTCCTTCTTTTTCTCGAGTAAGGTACCTGGGGTAGTACCGCTACGTTATGGTTCTACCAATTTTCACGACTTAGTTTTACATTTTTCTTTCCCAAGCAAATATAGGATTTGATACAGCAATGTATTGACTATGTACAGGGTGTCCAGTAAATAAGACCATAATTTCAAAATTACATTTCTCAAAAACTAAGATATATAAAATTATGACGTAAACTTTCTTTTTTAATTAGGTAAACTGTAAAAATGTTATACAGAAGTTTCGAACGGTGGATATTTTGAGAAGATTATGTTCTGATTGCAAAGAATGCTAGACTTGACACTTTTCTTGTTTTAGATTGCTTGCAGAGAACGAGTTTTTCTGCTTACAGTGCCATATTTTAACATTTTTTGGAACTAAATTTTTGAAATTTCTGAAATTCAAACAATTTAGCTCCAAAAATCATTAAAATACGACACTGTTTACCGAAAAACTCGTTCTATGCAAGCAATCTAAAACAAGAAAAATGTGAAATCAAGCATTATTTGCAATCAGAAAATAATCTTCTCAAAATATTCAGCGTTCGTAATTTCTGTATAAAGTTTTTGCAGCTTGCCTAAAAAACAAACCGTTTACCGCATAATTCTACCGATCTTTGTTTTTGAGAAATTTGATTTTGAAATCAGAGTCTTATTTGCTGGACACTCTGTATATTAAAAAAATATTTCAGTAGATATATATTTATAAAATTGTTAAGAATACAATGGTTATAATCTAGTGTTATTTGGCGTTGTTATCAACCTATGTGGGCGGCCTTGGTTTCCATTTTAGATATATTACTTTTCGCCAGTAAAGAATTGCATTCTATTGCTTTTTTTAATAAGTTGCTGTTGATGTTTTAAAACTTTTCCTACAGCATTTTCAGAAAATATTTCACCAGCAATAAAAATTTGAAAATTTAAAAATTTAGAAAACTGGAAAAAAATCTTCATAAAACACAAAGAAAATTACTTATCTATATTTTCCCTCAGTACAAGGGCTGAAGTTCTCACATCTTATGCCATACAATATACCATATAATGTACAATAGGCCAGTGGTTCCCAAACTATGGGTTGCGATGCATTGGTGTGTCGCGGCGAGCCGTGGAACAATCCAGATTCGTCACAAAAATATAACTTTTATTTCCTCTGTTTTAAAAAGCACTACAATTTTAACAACAAATAATATTTCAAGGTAAAATACATAAATTTAATCTTGATAAACAGCGGAATATCAACACATATCAAAATCAACTTTGAATTCCTTCATGAGGTTCTCTGCACGACGGAATGTATGAACATGATTTTTTTACTTTCTTGTTTTTGGAAAAACAAAGTTCTGAAACAAACTGCATGTAGAAAGTGACTTAATATTAAAATTAATCAGTTTTTACCGTGATATAAATGTCCTCATCAGTAAACAAAAGTGTCAGAAATTTCGCTGGCTAAAATGTAATCTTTTGATAATAATTAAACGTATTTTTATTTAACAGTTAGTGTGTTGATTTAATTATCATACCAATTCCTCACGTTGGGATCATTATTTCTTGTTTTTGTTGATAGTATATTTTCGTGCATTATTTAAAATTATCCTTTTTCGTAGATAAGATGGTCGATAGCTTAAACAGGTAATACAACAAGTTCCATACAGAGTTACACCCTTACATTATATGGGTCGCAAAATTTTTTTTTAACTCAAAGGTGGGTCGCATACCAATAAAGTTTGGGAATCCCTGCAATAGGCTATACAGTAGATAAGTGTTCCAATTCATATACTTTATAGAATTGATGAAAGAAAGTAAGTTCACTTTGTAAAAAAAATATTCTTTATAAAACAAAAGTCGCGAATAATTAAGCTCAGTCTTCGCGAATGTTGAAATGTTCCGCATTTTCTATTTCGCGAATAATCAAAACTCGCGAATGCTAATAGATTACGGTGCTTCATTTATCGAGAAAATAATATATGCTTGTTATACGAGGTTAATCATATATGAACGTAATGATATAGCTTTTTATTCCTGTGTTTTCTAAAAAACACTTTGTGAAATCAACATAAAATGAAAAATAAAGTATGACGCGTTTCGAGCTACAACAACAACAGCTCGTCATTAGCTAAACCAACATGTGTCCGTAAGGGCATAGAGTCGAGATAAAGTGAAAGGGTATTTGTCTTTCTCTTTATCTCGTGAAAGTAAAAGGTGTCTTTCACTTTATCTCGACTCTGTGCCCTTACGGACACGGTTTTGTCCGTATTGTTTTGGTGTTGGTTTAGCTGATGAAGAGCTTCTATAGTTTTATCCCGAAACGCGTCCTACTTTATTTTTCATTTTATGGTGATTTTACAAAGTGTTTACTTTATTTAATAATTACCGCCAGTGTTTACGATGATTTTTCTATGTTTTCTATTATAGCAAGACTGCGTGCGTCAGTATGTACAAAATCACGTGTTTTCTTCTTGTATATTGCGCTTCTTTCCGAATTAACTTTTCGGCAACTGCAACATTCGGTATTGTGAGAAAAGTAATGCCAAAAGCTAAATTATGTGTTTGAATTTGGTTAATGGATTTCAATTTTCTACAACCCAGCTTCTGGTGTGATTTTAAAATGCAGCTGGCAGTGGAACAAATAGGTAATCACTACATATAGATCTTCTTATTTATGGATATTGTTTTTAACACATATAAACCTTTATCAAATTTTGATGTTACCTTTTTTAAATGAGCACATATAAATTTAAGTGTAACTAAATCTTTATCAGTGTAAGGTTATACAGTCAACAAATTACTAGACAATTCATGACATATTAATCTCTAATTCACACAACTTTCTCTCTTTGTCTATTTAGAATTAAAATGTTAACCAAGAGATATATTAATTGATAGCGACTCAATATTAATTAAATAATTATTCAACATTCAACATTTATTTTTTCCGTTGCCTGTTAATAATCCCCTGTGAAACACTTTGCGTCATGTAACAGACAGTTTTACTATACATATTAGTTATCAAATGATAATTTAATGATACTTCAATTTAAATCACTTTAAGGGGGCCCAGGGTTTGATTTTTAATGACTATCCCTAAGATTTAAAGAAACTATTTGATGGAATGGTTTATTTTTTTATGCATATGACATCATTATATATAGAATGAATTAATATATTTTAGATAGTTCAATATTATATTAATTTCAGTTAATAATCAATATTATATTATTATATTTCAATATTATAGTATTTTTAATGAAAAAGAAATTGTATTTTTTAGGGTTTTTTTAAATTTTCAAATTTGAAAGCTTTTTTAATAATGCTTTTTTTTTAGTGATAGTTACATCCTTAATTCATTCTATAGAGTAAAGTTTCCTGAACATTTTAAAGCAAAAATTAGGTTCTTATGTCAATTCAATGCTAAGATATCTTACGGATGGTGATATAACACATAATTTATTTTTCGAAAATTGTGTTATACAAATTTTGCTATATTTCTTATTATATTACAATGAAGTACTTCATTTTATAATTTTATAAGACTACAAACATACCTTTAAAATATCAGAAAATTTAAATTAATTACATTGAATATTTCTGTTTTTATATAGACTCAAAGCGAGAGCTCCGCTTTTCCTTATCGATCAAGTCCAGAGCCCCCTTAATTTCAGTAAACTAATTTCTACTTTATATTCGTTTGGCCCTTCTTTTTTCTTTCTTTTTACATTGCCAAATTGTAACACAAAACGGTGGCATGAAAAAGTCACATAAAAACAGAATTAAGAAAACAATACATTTTGAAAATTACTTTTTAGAATTGAGGAATTATTTTTTAAATAAATTGTTTCAAGTACAAATTGATAAGAAATGGACTATTAATAAATACAAGCATAAAATAATCTGTTACCAAGGATTTATATGAATTTATAGTTGCATTCCAGTATTTAAAAAAAAAACAATAGGTAAATGCTATAATAACAACATTCGCGAACGGCACTAGTAGTAAAAGGCTGAATGACGCAGCATCAAATTTCTTCTTTAGTGATAATAAAACATTCTAGAAAGAAAGTCAATAAAACATGTTTGGTTACCGGGAAACACTTTAACTACAAAAGATCGAGAATAAAGAATGCAAAAATTCATCTTCTTCCGGAATATATTGGACTTTAACTTTTATTAAATAAATAACCATGGAAATTGACATTTTTTTATATGTAAAATATAGTTTAAAGCTACTTTTAAAATAAAAAAATTACAATTAAAAAGATGGTGAACTTCAGGAGAATTTTTCTTTTAAACTATTTTCTAAAGATTTTTGATTATTTAAATTAAAATATTTTTAAAACAAATGACGCCTACAAAGAAATATTGCGTTTGAAAAACACTTTCAAAACTCACATAAAAAAATATTAACTGAGTTCAAAAAAGGAGAGAAGGTTATCAATTCAACGCGTATGTATTTTTTTTTTTCACCGATTACTCCGTTTTACCTAGTACTTGTTCACCGATTACTCCGAAACTATCCAACCGATTAATTTGGTGTTAAATGAAAGAACTTGCTCACGAATTGGCACCACTTCCGTTTCATAGAAATTGGTTCAATACTTTTTTAGTAAATAGGCAACAACTAAAAAAATTAGTGATTTTTCGGTTGTTAAAAGTGTTGAATAAGTTCGCTGAATGGAATGTAGACGGAATGGCTGAGCGGTCTAAGTCGTCTGATATAATCTCTGGTTCTCGAAAGAGAGCGGGAGTTCGAACCCCGCTCGTGACATACGTGTATAATGTACAGTATTTTTTTCCCGTATTATATTTTTTTAATCGACTTATAAAAAGGAGAGGAGGTTATCGTCAATTCGACGCGTATGTTTATTTTTTCTATGTATGTTCACCGATTACACCGAAACTATCCAACCGATTAAACTAGTATTTTTGTTAAATGAAAGAGGTTACTCTCGAATGGATATCACTTCCATTTCATCGAAAATGGTTAAGTAATTTTTTAGTAATTGGACAAAAACTAATAAAATTAGTGATTTCTTGCAAATTAAAAGTAACATGTACATTGAATAAGTTCGCCGAACGTAATGCAATCAGGATGGCCGGGTGGACAAAGGCGCTTGAATCAAACTCTGGTTCTCAAAAGAAATCATGGGTTCGAACTCCGCTCCTGCCATTCGTGCTTACAAAAAATTCATTAGCTTTTCACTGAAAAGGGTAAAATAAACTTTTCTACAAAAATTGAACCGACTTCAAAACTACTGCAAAGTAAAAAATATTTTTTTTTACGTAACAGTAATAGGGTCACCCGGGGTAAAATGGGTATAAAAATCAGCTTTTTTAATTTTAATGTTTCGTGGCAGAAATATTATGAAATAAATTCATGTTTTTGTTCAATAATTTTGACATTGTGTATCTTAGATCTAAATTAAACATAACTTGTGTTTCCTTTTTTTAAAACTTTTTGTGTAAAACACTATACCTATTTTACCCCAGTGTATACCCATTTTACTCCGTGGTTTGGGGTAAAATGGGTATGCACCGGGGTAAAATGGGTATATGCTGGTTAAAGTTGAATAATAAATTAAATATACTTAAATACACTATAATTAATGTGCAAACCATTTAAAAGTTTTGTACTTTCATCCTCTGAATCATGTGTAAACTTGGAAGGTGAGGGGAAGGGACTTCAAAAACTCCCCACTTCAATTTGCTTACATTTTTTTCTTGACATATAAAAACACTGTTATGAAACTAATGTAAATAAAATGAGAATACTGATAAATCCTATTCTCTATCACATCAGTTTACACACATGCTGTGAATCGTGTTTCTCTTTAAAAGTATTTTTTTATGCAATTCAAAAGCAGATAGATAGCAGCATGAATATTTGTAGGGAAAAAATAAGAAATTAAATTACACTGGAAAATTAATGTTTAATCAAAAGCAATCTATGCAGATAGGTATAATATAATAAAAATTTACATGCAAAGTGTATACTGGCAAGGACTATTGCAGCTTGGTTGAGATAGCTTTCTGGCAATTAGGATGCGTTCACATCAGCAACATCGTCTTTCTCAGGGAAGACATAAAATAATACAGCAAATGACTGTTGCAAACTTCACAGTATTTTCACCTTCATCAGGGATATCAGTAATAAGACATGTGAATTCTTGAACAGTCTTCTTTACATTAAATTTTACAGGGATTCAATCGCCAATCACTGGATTCATTGCAGTGAAAACCTTTGGTTTAACTTCTATTTTATGGGTTGCTTCGATTCTTTTAACTGTTTGTACTGTTTTGTGTTCCTAGTGCAAAGACTTGCAGCCACTGTAGTTATAACTTCTCCTACCTTTGCTTGTACTCTGTTGCGTTTTCTCGGAGTTTTTTTTATAGCCTCGTCAGTATTAGAAAATGTGTTTTAATTTAATTTCGCGATATTTTTCTTACCTTGTGTACCTGTACATTTAATCAATTTGCATGTATTTTAATGTCCCCCGAAATAGCCTAATTTATAATATAAATGATAAATTGATGATAAGTAATAGCTTAATTTTATATAACAAAGCATAATTTCAGTTTAAAACATAGGATCAATAACAATTTGCCCTCAAAAGGTCTTTCAACTTTGATCAATCTTCATACATTCATATCTTGACCTATACCCATTTTACCCCATATGACAAAAAACGCTATAAAATTTTTGTGAGTAAATAAATTTACTTAATTTTACAGTTTTCAGTTATAAGAATCCTTCTTCTGTAAATATCAAACAGTTTATTCCTAAAATTCTTCCTGTAAATTTTTCTGGAAAGAAGTTTTTCAACCACTAAAAACACTTTGTTCTATCTTCTGAAAAACAAAATGGTTAGCAAGCCCATTATAGTATGTGTCGCCATATAATGGGCCATTTGTTTTTATAAGGTTTAAGTATTGCCAGATATGTAAGCACTTTGTTCATAATTTTAATTTTTTTAAAAAAATTTGTCTGATAAAATAATAAAATAAATAAATAAAATATACCCATTTTACCCCAGGTGACCCTACGAAATTTAATTAAGAGCGTAGTATTTACCATGCGTATTATTATATTTATGTACATTAATTTGATTTTTTGGAGTCGGTGCCAGCTAAGACAAGTTACATGCAATTTTCCAATAGACACACATCCAAGTATTTACGAGTTTTTTAACGATTTGGTATATAGTTAAAAAATTTAACTTTATTCTTTTACAATTTGCATTAGATAATTAATTTTAATTTTGAACTTGGCTTGGCTTTCTTTGTGTGTGTGTGTTTAATCTACATCTTATTAATACGATCAGGTTCCAACAAAAGTTTTAGTTAATTGTGGGTTCATGTTATATTTTCATCCATTTTATTCGTCAGTTCTGTTCTTATTAATTTTTTTTTATACATACAGTTAAGATTTTACTTTAAGAACACCTCTTTACAATGTATCAGAATTTTATTATAAAAGTTGTGAGGGTATATGATGCTCAACAGAAATCACTCTGCTAGATTTCTGCATACTAGTTGCAACACACAGTATGAATATGAAGGAGAATTTGAATAATCTAATCCAGCTGTAATACTTCCCTTTCACCTTCCTGACCATTCCAAAACCTTTCCTCATAATATGAATTTCTTAGTGATAGCAAAATACTTGAAATAATTGAGAATTCAAATTAATGAACGATGTGGATTGACCGGTTCACAAATCATTTATTATTAAAATATATGCAGATATAATATAAAAGTTTTAAAACATTAAAAATATTCACGATGTTAAAAACATTGATGTCAAACTTTGTCCAATTTTTGCGAGAGCTTACAACTTAACATTAGCCATCATCAGAAAAGTTAAAATGAGAAATACTGCGTTTTCAAAGATGCACACTTATTAAATAGTAAAGGGGGGAAATGTTGAGAGGGAGGGCAAATAAACAAGGGGGCTGGGTTTGGAAAAAATGAGTGAATGGAGGCAATTACAACCAAAGGTATGGATTATAACCTGTAAATTAAACTATATACATGGTATTACATGATATGATAAGGATACATTACATATTTTGACTGCTACATTTTTATAGTATCTAAACATTTCTTCGTTTTCTTTTCCTACTTTCTATCTAATTTTTTTTTTACTGTTTGCTATTTGACCTGCGTTAGCTTTGAAGCTACAAAATTTCTCATTTTAACTCTCTTGTTCATGATTAAAGCTTAGCAGAAATCTCTCGGAAAACTTGTACACGATTTGACATTTATGTTCTTAAAATCTTAAATAGTTTTAATGGTTTAAAATTTTTATGTTGTATTTGCATTGCGAGTGCATTGTGTATCAATGTACGCACATTATTTACTGTCATTTATTAACACCTTCGCGACGGGAGCCTTTTACGAAATTTTTATTGTTTTGTCACCGGTTTTTAAAAAGAGAAATTTGTGCCTTATTAAATTGAAAAAAATGCACAGATTTAATAAGGCAAATTTAACAGTAAAATTTTACTGGTATAAACTGGAGATAAACAAGGATTCTTAAGTCTTTTTGCTGCACATATATGTGTCGCTCGTCACCAAGGTGTTAAGATAAGTATGACGTTCAACACAGTACATAGAATTTTCCAAATGTATTCAAATCAAAGATTCGTTGCTCGGAAATATTTTAGTCGCAAATCGTCGAGTATAAAAATACTAAATTCAGAAATATAGTTGGAACTGCGTTAAACAAAGTATTCAAAAGTTATACCATTCTATATTAAATAAATAAATAAATAAATAAATAAATATATATATATATATATATATATATATATATATATATATATATATATATTTATCCATTTAAAATATTTTTCCAGGATAGATAAACATTTATGAGAGAGTTAATAATAATATTACAAACTCAAGAATATGACACGGAAATTCATGTAGTTTAAAACAATTATTTTTAATTCACAGGTAATCATCAAATCATACTTTAGAACGTATTGCAATTTCAAAATTTTAATCAAGCACAGTTTTCGTAGCAAATATTTTTTACTATTAATGTTATTTATATATATTTTTTCGGCAATGATATTTTTACATTAATACAGTCGAACCTCGTTAACATGAACCTCAAGGGGAATAAACATTTTGTTCATGTTAACAGTAATTCATGTTATCATTATCATATCTTTGCATTCATCTTTATAGGGGACATTCATGTTAAAAGTAATTCACGTTAAGCGTGTTCAAGTTAACGAGGTTTGACTGTATTTATAAAAAAATCGAATATTTTAATTCATATAATTGTAAAATATAAGCTGAGTAAAAAGTATAGTGTAGATTAAGGAAAGTTGTCTGGTTTAGTAAAAACTTGGAAAATTACTTGAATAACAAGCTTCATTTTTAATTACAGTCACGACGTGTTTAAAAAAGGACTGGACAAAGACGCGTATTAGGCGGGAACAGTGGTGTCAACTTATTTGGGTTCTAGCGGCTCGAGCCCATCCAATAATTTTAATTCCTAGCATATCCAATTTTCATTGTTATACTTAGTTATTCATTTCATTATTATTTTGTTTTCTCCCAAGAATAAAATTTATTTTGCCAGTGACCATGTGTTTTAATTCTCCATCTGACATCCATAAATCCCAAATAACTGAAATGTCCATATTTAACTTTCGGCTATTTCAATCAGTCATGTTCATGACAAGATGATATTACAATAAATATCTGTGTCTTTATAAAGGAAAACGCATGAAAATAGTATTTAATAAAATTGCAAGTTTATTAAAACATGATAGCTTGACTTAAAATTCTCATCTTTCACCTTCTGCGCACCCTTCTAAGAAGAACAAACTGGTCGTAGAATTTTAGCAACTTTTTTTTTTTTTTTTGAGCCCACCCAATATTTTTGAGCCAACCCAATATTTTTCAAAAGGTGGCGCCACCGAGCGGGAATGCTATGCTTATGAAACGAATTTGCATGATGTTTCAGTAACTTAGATCTTTCAGACATCTAATAATCTAACTGAATTTTAGAGCTTTCGTTCATATGTTCACAGTCAAAAATTTTGTATTTTACTTATATTAAGATTTAAATTCATGTACATTCAAGTTCAAATCTTTATTTGTTTCTACAAGTCCAACTTTAAAAATAATTGAGAAAAAAAGGACTGTTTTGACGCTATCTCAATATGTATAAGTCAACATTCTATTAAAAAAAAAAAAAAAAAAACTGACTGATGCCAGTATTTTAATTTTATACCATACTATTTAAATATCTACCACTATTTCCAATCAATAATATTAGCTTTAATTAATCTGCTATAAAATAGAGCTGATATCATTCAGAAATAGAGGTAGACATATGAGAACTCTACTAAATTGGCAACACTAGATTGGTTGGATGTTGGATGACGCCAGTTATCATCACGAGAGGTAAAGGCAGAGGCTTACTGCACGACAAAAAGGGCGGTGGCATCTTGTATTGACAGGGCGCGAACTTCTAATCAAAAGGGTGCCAATTACTATTTTAAAGTATTTTAAACAAATTTTTTTGAAGGATTGACATAACGGCTACAGGCCTATCTTGAATGAAATAATTTGTTTTATTTAAATGATGTGTCCTTTATTTCTAGATTCAATGGATTGTAAATAAATCCAACTTAAACAGACTAGGACTTTTGAAATTGTCAGAAGTTGTCACGTATGTTTGTGAAATGTGTTTTATCTTCTTTCCTTCTTTCATATGTAATTCCTTTTAAGAGATATATTTTATTTTTGTAATCCCCAAATACTACTTTGTACTAATAGCCATATGTATAGCATAACTTTGCGAGAAAAAGGTTTTTATTGAAAATTTTTTGGAAAAATATCTATATTCAGGGCCGTAGCTAAGGGGGCGCTTTGGGCGGCTCAACCCCCCCTAAAATATTTTGAGCCCCCCCCCCCCCCTGGAAAAAGTTCCAAGGTCACTAAATGTTCTGAAAATTCAAATGAAAAAAAATATCTGTCTGTTCAAAAATCTAATTTAGTTTTGAGACCCTTTCACAGTTTTGCAGAGTTACTAAATTGTATCTAAAATAAGTGTTTCAACACTCTCTCATCCTATATGCATGTACATATGAAGCTAACAGGATGTTTAATTTTGCACTAGTTATACATTCAAAATTTTCATCATCATATACTTTTCTTAGCATAAAATGAAGTTATTACAACAGTTTAATGAGAAACATAGTACCTACAATGTGAATATGCTCTAAATTTATCTTTCTGCATTAGAGAGAGAACAAAAAAAATATGAGCCCCCCCCCCTATATTCCCCTGAGCCCCCCCTATCGTACCCTTCTAGCTACGGTCCTGTCTATATTAATAACAGAAAAGTGTTTATCTCCCTCAATGTATGTATGCGAGAGGAAGAAAATGGCTAAGAAAATTTGCCGCATGAAAGATCTGAAAATTTGAATGAGGATTGTCCAATGCAGGCCTTAACGCATCTGAATGTGAAATTTGCTATTTTTTGATAATTGGATCAGATATTGCTTAAACTCCACTGTAAAAAGAAAAAAAAAAAAAAAAGGTTGACCGATAAAATGTTGCGCCGCTGAGTACCAGAAACCACATTCCTAAGCGCGAAGGCAAATAATATCCAAAAGCGAAAATAATATTTTTTAGCCTTAACAGCATATTAAAATTTTATGAAGATTAGTCAATTCAATTTTTACTAAAATTAAAGCCTAGAATCATAAAGGCCCTAGGGGTGGAAGGTGCCGTCAGTGGGGATGTTTCTAAGAGAACCTAATCCGCATTTGCGGACAACACTAGATAAGAGAAAGAAATTCTCATCTTGCTTTATCAGTTCCGTATTAGGCCAGATTTTTTGCCTCTAGAAATCTAAATTTTATAGCATATTAAGCGCATATATTCGCATAATAACTGTTCTCGTACTAAACGTAATTTTTTTTTTTTTTTTTTTTTTTTTTTTACATTGCGGACGATATTTAAGGAACCGGAAAAATTAATTCGCTTATCAACCGTGAGTGTTTTAAGCTAGTTCAATTGTACATGAAATATTGTTGCAGTATTACATACCTAAATAACTTATATTTCGAATAGACGATAACTTCAGAAAAGTCTTGTCAAACAGCCAGTATAAAAGTACTAAAATGCCAAAATAAAATAATTTTTTATCCAATAGATCAATAAATAAGTTAAAGATGAATGACCTTAAATCCAATTACATCTCAGATGATTATGAAATACTCCAGAAAGAAAGTCACAACAACATGTTTGGATACGCATTAACGGAAACTGAAAAATAACAAATGTTTAATTTTAGCTTTGGAAGATATTTGAAGAGCAACTTTTATTAAATAAATTATCGTTATCTTAAAAGTACTGTACTTAATGAAAAGAAAACGATTACTAAAAATAAAACTTTCTAATTTTGGTAAACTGTTATAAGTATCTATGCGTGTATAAAGTTACGATTTAATAGTTTCACAGTACCAAAGGATATTGAAGTAAAATTGCTTGTATATATTTACTTCACTTTCTAAAAATAAAACTTTCTAATTTTGGAAAAGTGTCATACATATGTATGCGTGTATAAAATTACAATTTAATGGTTTCATAGTACCTAATTATAATGGAAAAAAGTTATTTGTATGACTATAGTGTCAGCTATATTGTCATTAAATATTTTTCATATATTGAGATGTGTTTATATTTTCAAATGTTTTATCAATATTTACGTGACATATGTTACCATTTTATTTCTTATAATGCAATTTAAAACAGTATTTCAGCAGGAGTAGTATTTTATTGCAAATATTTTTCATTGTAAATTCGCAATAGTGGGATTCCAGAGTAGTTACTTTACACTTAAATACGATTTTATTGAAATTTCTAATAAATGCAATATTAAAAGTTGGTATAAAGAATATAACTGGTCGGTTTGTTAGTTCTGTTATTTTCTTCAAAATACATATTTTTCAAGAAAAAAACAATTAATATTTTTTATTTCAATTATTAATTGATTCGAAATATTTGAAAAACCCTTCTCATATCTACAGATTTAAAATGTTAGAAAATGAGTTATTGTAGATGTACAATAAATAAATCAATTAATAAACAAAAAGAATTGATAAATGCATTTAAGAAAAGTTCTACTTTAAGTAAAATTTTAGGCATCATTGGAAAAATCTGTTTTAAAAATGCATCTCAATATTTTCCAAACAAATGTATCAGTTGCAATCCTTTAATTATAATTTTAATTAAAAAATAACTTTAATCAAACTTGATTTTAAAATTATAGTAGATCTTAAATAGGAACTCAATTAGTTTCAGTTTCATATTAAACATTATAACTTTTCAATTTTTGAAAATTCATTAGATAAATTAAATATATTTTAGAATAATTAATATTGTAATGTTTAACTTTTGATATTTGTTATGCACTGTAAAAAAATACAAATTCACCTTAATTTAGGAAAACATAATACAATTATGAACTACCGGATACATTTATGTATAAGCCGAGAATCTTTGAAAAATTTTTTTGGCTTCAAAGTAGGGGAGTCGGCTTATACACGAGTCTAAGAAATTTAAAAAATTGATAATCTAAAAAAAAGAAAAAATGTAAAAAAAAAAAAAAAAAAAAAATACATACTTTAAAGCTCCATTCTTTTACTATAAAAAAGTTACCAATACAAATTCACTACCCATGTCATTATCAGTATTTTCAAGCAACTCCTTAAAATCACTGGCTTTTGTTATTACATCAGTATAAATATCGACAATTTCTAATTTATCATCTTAACAAACACCATCTTTAAAAATGTATTTCCAGTTCCATTCATTGCATGATTGATGCAACATTTTTTAAAAGATCAAACGATCACTTCTTGAGGTAATTGAAGCAAAAAATTGCAAATTTGGTTTTTATAATCCAGCAAGTCGGAGAATGATCAGAGAATGATCGGGGCCCAATTAAACAGATTTGGCAGCGCGACAAGACAGAATAAGAGATATCAATAATTTCCGAGAGCGCATTTTTTTCAGTTATTTATGTACAAAAACAGTATTTGTTCACCAATTTTTTTTCATCACAATTTTTCAACATCGGCTTACATATGGATCTCCAAATTTGGACAATTTTTCATTGAAAAGTCGTGAATTCGGCTTATACACGGAAATATAGGGTAAAACGTACAATATCCTCTTATTTAATATCCACGATTTCTAAAAGGCGTCTTTTATCTTTATAAAAACAAAGTTTAATTTGCTGTCACTTGTTTTAGAAAATGTTTCTGAATACTTTTTATTAATCAATTTTCTGAATTCAGAATATAGTTTCAGGCACTCAAATTTTAACGACTTATAAATAAATTCTGTATTTAAATTAATAATAATAATAGACATCATTTTTAGGATGATTAAAACGAGTCATATATTACGTACGCCGTGCACTAAACATTAATATTCCTAGACCAATGATAAAAAAACAGTAGGTTAAAGAATAGACAACTTTAACTGTTTAAAATGTGCATTTTTATTTGATGAAGTTAATCAAATTGATTTCTAAACGCTTCATATTACGTACGACATGGATTAAACATTAATATTCCTAGACCCATCACAAACAAATTTTAAATGAAATTTCAGCTTTACAATTTTTGGAGCTGCAAAATTTTCAACTTCTTAACATCGCACATTTAAAATTTTTACACCGTTGCGTAGAGAAAAAAAATGCACTTTTTAATGAAATTTGTTTGAAATCTCTATCACAATTTGTTTTTAAATTATTAATTTTTTTTCTACTCTTTTATTATGTACTCTTTTGTTATTACTCTTTTTGTCATCGTGGCAACATAAGTATTCAATTTTTGGACATATTACTTGGACCAATCAGAAAACTAATAAAATAAAAAACAAAAGTATTTCATTTCTAGACATTAAGCATTGACCAATCAGAAAACGAATAAAATAAACCAACTTTATTGCGGAATTCAACCAATAGAAAGATTCAGATATGCTTTAGATTTCCCAATTCTCTACCGAGAACAACAACTATTTTTTTTTTCAAATAGTTAATAAGTGCATTCAATATTTTGCTTGAAAATTAGAATGAAATGTAAAAAAAAAAAAATTGAATTGAAAGTCGGTCTGCCCCGGTGTGCGAAAGTTGCGCATTGTTATTGTTCATTAGATTTATAACATTTCAGGCCTCTGAAATGATATCTTCATGAGCCCCGCTCCATGGGACGAGAAACACCGAAACTTTTTGCTAATTCAATATAATTTTTCGGATTTTAAAAGTTGTGGATAATTAACAAAACATAACTCACATGTAATATTTTTCGAACAAAATAAAACATCAAATATTAATATGTTAACAGAAAATCGAGAATATCCGAAATACCGGTGTTCCATTTTTAGAAAATTAATTAAAAATTTAAAAAAAAAGTTCTTGAAAATGTCTCTGAAAATCAATAACAACAAATGAAAGTTTTCTTGTATATAAATTTTTATTAATGGCATTTTTTATGAGTTTTTTAAATGAAAATACTTATATGCATAAACGTGGGGCTGGAGTGTCTAGAAGATGAAAAATCACTCATAGCCATCTTCAAAGACTATCGCAATGTTTAATAAAATAAAAACACACAATTAAAACACAAAAGGTCGCATATCCACATATCCGCAGCCTTGCGCTGCTCAGCACAAATCTCAATTCCCGCTTCATACCTGTTATGCGACATGACTTTTTATCTCTTCGATCGTTGCCAGATACAATAAGAATGCAAAATTGAAATAAAACGAGAATAATGAGTATGCGGTTACAGTCATAGAATAATTATGTAAAAAAGAAAGAAATGAATAATATGAAAATAACGACTCATATTTCCTACATAAATTTACGGAGCAATATACAGCGGTCGCATTATATAGAGACAATTTTATTGTTCCTCCAGAACCCTTAATCAATTATCTCCATGATAATTTTATTTAACCTATGCTATAGAAAGGTACGATGAAGATTTCTTTTCAAAATATTGGTAGAAACAATAAAATTTTTCCTATACAATGCAACTCCTGGATATAGGAAAGTGATCGGAAAGCTACGGAAATGTATACATAAATCTGTAAAAAAGCTTCCTCGATTGGATGTCTCTGAGTCAATCCATTGCCATACCTATCATGACATATGATAACCGATTCTGTATCCGACAGTTGTTTACGAACACGTGCAAATAATTAATCATGAGGTTTGTGACAGTTTGAGTAGTGTTCAGCATACATTTGTACAAATTTTCTACTGCTGTCCCACTCTACATGGAAATTAGATACATGACTTCTTATTCTTTTAGTGCATAATGATTCATGCTTCCTCAGAAAAATCATAATGCCGATGACAACTTTCTTCGTTTGCACTGATACTTTTCAATATGATTTTTACTTTCTTCTATCTTCAACAGAAGAAAGTATTGTAATCGAAATTTTTTCGACAGATTTACACGTTTTAGGGGTCAGAGATTCCAAAAAACATGTTTTACAAAATGTCTGTCTGTCCGTGTATCTGTGTGCATGTCGCCATTCTACAATCAAAAAATGTATGAAATTATGCATAGAATTGAACCAAATTTTTTGTGAATCTTTTTGGCTGTGGCAAGCAGGTCCTCCTTCAGTTTTGAAATATTCCGCCGGAAGGGGGCTCTGCAATCGCGATTTTTGTGCCATTTTCAATATTGTACCGTCCAAAAGTATATGAAGTTATACATAGAATTTAAACAAATTTTATGTGTAAGTGTATGACTATGGCTAATTGGTCCTCCCTGAATTTGAAAATAATCGGCCGGAAGGGGGCGCTGCAATCGCGATTTTTGTGCCATTTTCAATATTGTAACGACCCAAAGTATATGAAGTTATGCATCGAATTGAACCAAAATTTTTGTGTATGTGTATGACTATGGCTAGTTGGTCCTCCCTGAATTTGAAAAAAATCCGTCGAAAGGGGGCGCTGCAATCGCGATTTTTGTGCCATTTTCAATATTGTATCGACCAAAATTACATGAAGTTATGCATCGAATTAAACCAAATTTT
The DNA here is from genome assembly GCA_964019185.1 of Maratus speculifer. Lineage (NCBI taxonomy): Eukaryota > Metazoa > Arthropoda > Arachnida > Araneae > Salticidae > Maratus > Maratus speculifer. Next base: position 255,006,304 of record OZ025298.1, read on the forward strand.
TTGTGTAAGTGTATGGCTATGGCTAGTTGGCCCTCCCTGAATTTGAAAACAATCCGCCGGAAGGGGGTGCTGCAATAGCGAATTTTATGCCATTTTCAATATTGCACCACCTAAAATTGTATGAAGTTAGTCCTAGAACTAGACTAAAATTCTTTTTATATAATTATTTTTTGGTAAGGCAAGTAGGTCCCCCCTGAATTTAAAAAGAAAAAAATCCGCCTATCATTCTATTTTTCATCGGCTCGTGCAGAGACGGAAATTCGTTTTTAATGCGATAAATTGACTGAAGCAGAAATTTAAGATGAAAACCAAAGTTCGTATGGTATTGAATTAAAATTATTAAAGCATTAAAATGAGTAACTATTTTTTTAAGTATTAAAATGTACGTATGAGATAGAAGAAAGTTTTGGGATTGGCACATCCAACTAGTTTATTGCTCTTTTCTACCTCCCAACCAAATTTGAGCTATCATTCTAGAGACACGCTCTCACCGTTATTGTTGCTTGGTCCCTGCATAAATCGAGGCTTCAAATACTCTGATGTTGGTGTGTTGTTGTTATGTATGGCGCCGATTATCTGCACGAGGATTATAGACCCTGGGAGGGGGCGGGTTGCTCTCCGTGTTAGTCTTTATAAGCGAACCTAATCCGTATTTATGCAAGGTTACCCAAGGTTTGAAGAAAGCCACGGAAAACTCCGAACGATTAGACGGATGGACTCGATTAGGCTCAAACCCAGCACCTCCCATCTGCCAGCTTCGAGAACAGAATTTCTCAGCCACTGGTGGGGCTTCAAATGCTCTGAACACAAATATTTTAAAGTAATCTTCTTCGCCGTATCTAATGGTATAATTATCTGAAATTAAAGATCATGAAATAACAAGAACAAATTATTGGTGTCCTTGTGCGCATAAAATTCATTAACAGCACTTGAACAAATAACAATACAGAAACAGTTTGCCAGATTGACTAGAGTGCTATTAATAATTCGACTTTCGACGTTTATAATAAAAAGAAAACTGAAGGATGTAAAAGACAAAAATACTGACAGATAAAATGAAATAAACTGTATTTATCTTATAAATATTTTTGTAAAATCATATAAAAATTCATTCAGCTTAAAATTATGTAACATCTTTATTACTCAGGCTAATTTTCTGATATATGAGGTTTTGGCGACCATAATTGGTGTGAAATATGAAGAAGGTAAATGATCGTCTATGGAAACGCTGTTTAGATGTTTATCACTCAATGAAAAATCCCTTTCGGCATGGCCTATAGGCGGAGGTAGATTTCGAAATGTTTTCATCTCAAAAAAAAAAAAAAAAAAAAAAAAAAAGATTAGAGATAAACCCAGTCTAACTACTTTATTCAGCCGCTTTAAAAAATATTTTTATTGCATTTTTCTGTAAGAACTCGTTTTATCAAAATCATCTTAAACGAAATTCTACTCAAATGCCCATTTTGGCAACATATTTCGAGTTATATTCTTACTTTATTTAAAAAAATTGACCAATATGCTCATTATATAGTTCCTAAATAACAAAAAACTGTTAATTAAATTCGTTTGACAGCATAGTTGAATTTAAAAATGAGTCATAAAATAACCGATTTATTATTTTAATATATCCACAATTCTTTAATCAAGATCGCTTTGAGAAATTTTGTGCGAAGTGCCCACTTTGACAGATTTTTTTAAAATATATATTTAACCTTTATCAAAAATCTGATCAATACACAGTAATTACACAGTTCCTAAATAACAAATAACTGTCAATTGAATGTGTTTGAGAGGAAAATTGAATTTAAAAATGAGTCATAAAATAAACAATTTGTTATTTGAATACAGCCTCAATTCTTTTATCATGATCGCTTTGGGAAATTTTTTTGCGAAGTGCTTACTTTGACAGCTTTTAAAAAATATTTATTCACCCTTTATCAAAAAATCGACGAATACGCACATTATATAGTTCCTAAGTAACAAAAAACTGTCATTTGAACGCGTTTCAGAGTAAAATTGGATTTAAAAATGAGTCATAAAATAACCAACTTGTTATTTGAATACCCACAGTTCATTAATCATGATCGCATTGGGAAATTTTGTGCAAAGTACCCATTTTGGCAGCCTTTTTTTAAAATATATTCTGCCTTTATCAAAAAACTGGCCACTCCGTCACATTATATAGTTCTTAAATAAGAGAACCTGTAAATTGGATGCGTTTGAGAACAAAAAAAGATTTAAAAATGACTCGGTAAAAACGCAATTTCTTAAATTTCCTCAAATTTCAATCACGATAACTTAGTGAAATTCTGTTCAAAATACCCTTTTTGGCAGCCTTTTAAAAAATATATTCTGCCTTTATCAAAAAACTGGCCAATCCGTCACATTACATAGTTCCTAAATAAGAGGACCTGTAAATTGGAAGGGTTTGAGAACAAAAATGAATTTAAAAATGACTCAGAAAAAACGCAATTTGTTATACTTCCTCAATTTTTCATTGATAACTTCGGGAAATTCTGTTCAAAATACCCTTTTTGGCAGCCTTTTTAAAAATATATTGTGCCTTTATCAAAAAACTGGCCAATACGTCGCATTATATAGTTCCTAAATAAGAGGATCTGTCATTTGGATGCGTTTAAAATCAAAAATGAATTTTAAAATGAGTCAGAATATAAGCAGTTTGGATTTGAGGTTTTTTCTCCAACTCCTATTTTTGTTTAATTTATTTTTGCGATAAGAATTAGTTCTATAAAAAACTTGTTAGTATAAAAGTTGTAGATATTATTGTGAAGATGTAAAATAAATTTAATTAGATTTGATTGCTTAAGAATTGAGTAAGTTATGGATTTTTTTCTTTTTCCTCCCCCCTTTTTCTTTTCGTTTTTAATTTTTTTCATCGGTAAAAATTGGTCCTATCAAAAACTTGTAAATACAAAAGTTTTAGATAATATTAAGTACATTTATATAAAATTTAGTTGGATTTGATATCTTGAGAATTGACGAAGTTATGAATTTTTTTCTCCCAAAAACCATGTTTTTTTCGCCCCTTGAGCCCATTTTTAACTTTATCAAAACTTTTTCATGCATAAACTTTTTGCCCGTTTCTTAGAAGTAATATAAACTTTAAACGGATTCGATATCTATTTTAATTAAGAAGTTATCGCGTTTTTTCGGTTTTCACAAAAACCCTCCCTATTTCCACCCCCTTGGTCTGATTTTTCCCATTAACAAACTCGACCGAGATTTTAAGCTCCTTGATTTTATGTAAAAGTTTGAAAAAGATCTGAGCATAATTATGGAAGTTATCCTGTCTAGAAGAAAGTGATATGCACCGATAAATAAATAGATAGATAGATAAACTTTTTTACTGATGGTAGTTTTGGGGTCTAGGAGTCATGATTCGTGTAGATCCGCAAAAATTTTTCAGAAATTCCAACATGGGAGAGAATGCAATAGGTAGTATTTCATACGAAATCTACCTAAAAACATACATGCCTACAACAATATAATTGAGTTTATTTGCCAATGGAATTAGCTAATGAACCGTATATGGCTAAACCAACACCCGCTGTTAGAATCCGAAATTCTATGTTTTCAGATTTTTCTGGTTAATTGTGTGATAAAACCTACTTTTTTGTCAAATTTTGTGACTATACGATTTTATAAATGTACTTTAGTTACTTGATGATCTTCAGTGAGTGAGTAAGTCAATCAGTAAGTGACAGAAAAGCCCGTTTTCGGAATCGAATATTTCGAAAACTATTAAATACAGAAACACGAAATCGCAAAACTTATTCTGTCTGATCATACTAATGCACCGTCACGTGAGAATAACAAGGTTCTATCAGTATTTTTGAATGAAATGATTTATCGATATAGGAAGGTTCTATTTGTATCCATGAAGGCATTTTTGAATCAAAATGATGTTATACACAATTTACATATGGTATTACATTTATATTATGACATTATTTTTTATCCAAAAATGCCTTCATAGATACAAATAGAATATTTCTATATCGATAAGTCAATTTTTTCAAAAACACTGACAGAAACTTATTATTCTCAGGTGACGACATGTGTATAAAAGAAAAAAATTCTATGTCTCTTCCTTAAACGAGGTTATAAAGGTGTAGAATGTATGCCGAAATGGTTCAAGAAAAGCTTATAATTTGTGAAAAATGGCAGATGCCGCTTCCTTGCTTCCAGATTGTAAGTATAATATTGAATTTAAAATAATTATTAAAACGATATTTTTATTTTAATAATACGTTTATTACATTTATGCATTAAAATTGATTTTTGCGAATCAGGAATGACGTGTCCAACCAAAATATAAATAAGTGTATTCACTATTTTGCTTGTAGATTAAGGTAGAATGTAAAAAAAAAAAAAAAAAAAAAAAAAAAAAAAAAAAAAAAAAAAAAATTGAAAATTGGCCCGGCCCGGTGTGCGAAAATTACGCATTGTATTGTTTATTAGATTTGTAAAATTTCAGGACCCTGAAAATCTGAGGATAATTAACAAAAATATACTCTGATGTAATTATTATTATTAAAACAATATTTTCATTTTAAGTATAAGTTTATTACATTTATGCATTAAAGTTGATTTTTGTGAATCAGGGATGACATTATTTGATGTTTGATTTTAAATGAGATTTTCTTTCATTTTTAATCAAACAAATAAACTTACTTTAAATGATGAAAAATTTCAAAATTTCAAACCTGTAAAATATATACACATAAAATGGGTGTTATTATATATTTGTAAAAATACATTTTAAAGAACATGCATCTATAACGTATACTTCACATAATTTGTTCTTAGTTTGATATTGTAATTTGAAATATATTTCAGGTATTCAGCTGTATCTATAAATAAATATGTAAATTCGGCAGTTTAATATTTCAAACAGAAAATTACAAACTGAAACAGAAATGGGTGTGCTGCAGACATGTTACGCGTTATTACTGTCTGAAAATAGCAAATGGAAATGTAATTCAAACATCAGAAGTAAATACTGTAAATTGATAAATGAAGAATGAATGTTTGATTGACCGTTCTCCAAATGAATCTACAATTCGTTCTCCTTGTAAAATATTATAAGAATAAATTTATTTTAAACTAGCTGACCCGCCCGGCGTTGCCCGGGTCCGTAATAATAATGTTAAACGAACTTGAAATTTTTATGATTTTATCTTTAACCCCTTGAGGGGCGGCGGTATATGTTATATACCACCTACGATTGATGAAGATTTACACCAGAAAAATATCATTAAATTTCCCTTTTCTAACTTTGGTGGAAAACAGTCCTGAAAATGCTTATCCTCTTTTTGATATAACTTTTTTACAAATTTCCGGTGGGAGTTCAGAATTACACGAATGCAATTGTTTGCCCCTCAAAGGGCTAACTCGAAATATGTGTAAATACACTGTTAAAAATTTTACCCTTTTGCTGCGTCGTCACTCCACCGCTTTTATAGTAAATGATTACTTCAGCTTATTATGGAGCATTCTCATAGGTCAAAAGAGAGATATTCTATAAAAGCGGGGGAGTGATGATGCAGCAAAAGGGTCAAATTTTTTACAGTGTACATTATATTAAATGCGTATCCCTGACTGTGTCAAAAATTGGTTTAAAAAAACTAATATTTAGCTCCAAAAATACCCAAAATGACTGCGATGGGAAAACGCAGGAGGTAATATGTGTCAAACGATTGCGTGATTTTCGTGTTAAAGTGTTGATATTTATCCTTAAAATTACTGTTAAGTGACTTAACTAAATACTTTTTTCACATAGATATCCCAAGTGAAATATTTTGAATTTCAATCTAATTATATCACTCTTAAATCCGATTATACCGTGAATGAAATCGATTCTCGGTGATTATCTAAAAGGTTAGTATATAGTATTATAATTTCAGAGCCATTTTACAAAAATAGGTGTATATTTTTTATCAAACATGCGTAATGTTCATCCTGTGAACAAAATCCTAACCGTAACCTAATTGTATTGTATCATAACTTGTCTGTAACCCAGCTGTATCTTGACAGTAACCTAAATGTAACTTAAATAAACCATAAATGTAACCTGGCAGTCACCTTATCATAACCTACCCATAATCTAACCACAATCTAACCGCAACTTAACCTTAACCTAACTGTAACTTAGCCATGACCTAACTGTAACCTAACCGGAAATTAAATATAACATAACGCTCACCGGAATGTAACTGCAACCTAACTGTTACCTAACCGTAACCAAGTTATAATTTAACTCTAACTATAAACGAAATATCTTATCCATCTCGCGCTAAGTACTTAGTTTCACTTTCCACCGCTACGGAGCGCATTATGTTTTGTAGAACATCCGAATTTTAGGTTCGGATTGGATTCATGTTCATGGAAATTATTTTGTCTTCTTCGGATACGGTAATGGTTGTTTGGAATATTTTTGTTCAGTTTAGATTCGGTTCAATTCAGATTTCGTGGGTTTTTTTTTTTCCTTCAAATGGGATTTTTAAGTTCGGGTCGGGTTGTACTTGCATGGAAATTATTTTACCTAGTTCCAATGAGGTTATACTTTACTGAAATATTTTTGTTAGGTTCAGATTAGGTTTGGTTCAAATTTCGGGATTTTTTTTTTTGAAATATTTTGGTTCGGATTGGGTTTATGTCATTTGAAATTATATTGCCTTGTTCGTATCTGGTTATAGTTATTTGGAATATTTTCGTCAGATTCAGATTTGGTTCGATTCAGATTTCAGATTTTTCCAAATTGATTTTTAAGGTTCTGGTCGGATTCACGTCCAGGGAAATTATTTTGTCGGATCCGGTTTTGGGTCTTTGGAATATTTTTTTCGGGTTCAGATGTCGTTCAATTCAGATTTCGGTTTTTTAATGGAATTTTTAGGTTCAGGTTGGGTTGCGTATCAACGGAAATTATTCTGCATTTTTCGAATAAGGATATGTTTCTCTGGAATATTTTTGTCATATTCAGATTTAGTTCAGTTTTTTAGGTTCGGATTGGGCTCATGTTCATGGAAATTTTTTTGTCTTGTTCAGAGCCGGGTATGGTTCTGTGGAATATTTTTGTCAGGTTCATATTTGGTTCGATTCAAATTTCAGGTTTTTTTTTTTTTTTCATATGGAATTTTAGGTTTGGATCGGTTTCATGTCCACGGAAATTATTTCCTCTTATTCGAATCCGGTTATGGTTCTTTCGAATATTTTGATGGGATTCAGATGTAGTTTCCATAAAATTTCAGGTCTTTTTTCAAATGGAATTTTTTAGGTTCGAGTCAGGTTTATGTTCACGGAAATTATTTTGTCTTGCTCTTATCGAGTTATAGTTCTTTGGAATATTTTTATCGATTGGTCATTTTTCGGGTTTTTTCAAAGAAAATTTTTAGGTTTGGGTCGGGTTGCATATACACGAACATTATTTTTCCTTGATCGGATTGGGGTATGCTTCATTTGAATATTTTTGTGGGATTCAGATTTGATACGGGTCAGATATCAAATCCAAAGTTTTTTCAAATTGAATTTTTAGGTTCGGGTCGGGTTTATACTCATGAAATTTTTGTCTTGCTTGGATCGGAGTATGGCCTGTTTTTTTTCTGGTTGGGATCGGGTTATGTGTTAAAACGCCTAAAAATTATGTTTTGCTACTATTCTTTTAGTGACTATTTTTGATATATAATTTATTTTGCTATTTGATAATTTATTACTGTGTATGAATCGAAAAATTGTACGTCAAACAGCCATTTCATTTTTTATTTAAAAACAAATTAAAGTCTTAATAAAATTTTAACTTAAATAAAATGCACTCAAATTTAATCAATGATTTAAAAAAACTGCTAAAAAAGCCGCATATATACATATACATATATTTACTGCAACATAGCTAACCATGCATAGATTCTAATGTACGAAGTACCAACGATCTGACATAACAGCTGTGTTCAAAAATCCTAAGTTAAACTGACATTTTGCCAGTCTATGAATTTTAATGGTCTTTGGGAAAAAACAGTCACTTTTGAAATGTCAAAATCTCAAATTGATTTCTTTCATAGAGTAAAAAGAAATTAATAGAGTGGAAGTATTATCTCTGGAGGTGATGCTAAAAATGTAACCCTACATTAAGTCCAATTAAGTACCAACAAAGGCATGTGATTTGACACGCCTATCAATTGAAACAGGTTTAAACCCGTATTATTATTTATTATTATTATTATTATTATTATTTTTTTTTTTTGCTTTTGTTTCTTAAAAAGAACCAATCTATAGCTTCACCGGTAAAAATTTATTATTATTTTATCATATGTGTTTTAAATATCAATACAGAAAGTTATTTTAACGTTTTGCTTGAAAATATAACATTCTTTTGTTAATACATAAAAATCGTCTGCATTCAGAAATCTATATTTTAGATTAATATTTATTACTTAAGTTTTCATACATGATTTTAAAAGAATGTTTTCATCATTATATTTTAAATATTTATTTACATGCAATTATTAAGTCATAAACATTTTTCATCTACGTTATAAAGTATTTAAAATTACATTAATGAAGGAAACTTTTAGTTATACAACTTTTAGTTCGTATCAAATGTTTTCAATATTTTATTTAATTTTAATTTGATATTTAATTATTGCTAATTTTCCAATTTCCTTCATTTTAAAAACGAACATTTATTTTAATAAATAATTATAGAACAAAGACCATTTTAAAAATTTGCTTATTTCCTCTTAAAATATGCTTCAATTGTAACTCATTTCTTTCAATTCGTCTTATAATACAAAATCCCTTCCACGTTCTTTTATTTGGCACATTAAAATTTGAGCGATAAATGGTTTCATATTGCAAACCATTTTTGAGGCTTACTTCACCTCCACTTATCTCATTCATCCATGGATTTCTTTAATTCTGTCTCAGCTTTCTTATTACGTCTGCGAAAATTTTTACACAACCAACCAACCGTAAACAAACGAAAGAAAAAAATGGGAAAAAGATTATTTTTTTATGAGAGTGACCTCTCGATTTTAATTAATTACTCATTTAATATTTGGAATTTCGAAATTCTGAAGCCCAGGTGCATCAGGAGAGATTTGTAGCTACTCTAAAAAAAAATTTGAGCTTCGTACGGGCTGTAGATTTTGCTAGCCATCGCAGACACACACACACACACACATACACACACAGACAGAGCGTTTTGTTCTTTTATTAGTATAGATTACCTAGAGCAAACACTAAAATTTGCATGGCAGTTGAACGATATTTATTTCGCTGATGCATTCGTTCACAAGAATTCATAAAATTTATTTAATGAACACTTTCTAAGATAACACGAAATATAATATAAATCTGTATGGGATATAGGAATTCTTTTCCTGCAAAATGAAAAAATCATAAACATAAATCTGTAATAAAGAAATGTAATTCATATTATCAGACTCTTTTTATTTTATAGATGCATCAATGTCTCCTTGGTCTGCACATTTCGATATCTTATGCAATGTTGTAATAAATATTTAGCACGAATCACAGATTATTCAGTTTACATATTATATATATATGTTACAGGCCAAACTAGATTGGCCTAGACCAAACCGGTCTATCCTAACGCCCATCGGATAAACTAGTTTTTCCTAGGCCAAACTGCCACACCAGTGGCCGAGAGGTTCTGACCTCGAACTGGTAGACGGTAGGTGCTGGGTTCGAACCCAATCGCGACCGTCGGCCTAACCGTTCGGAGTTTTCCGTGGTTTTCTTCGAACCTTGCGTAAATACGGGTTAGGTTCCCTTAGAAAGACCCCCACGAAGGGCATCCCTCCCCCCCTGGGCCTATATCCCTAGCGTAGATAATCGGCCGACACAAACTACAACAACAACAACCTAGGCGAAATTGGTCTATCCTAACACCCATCGGATAAACTAGTTTTACCTATGCCAAACCGGTTTATCCTAACGCCCATCGGATAAACTAGTTTTTCCCAGGCCAAACCGGTTTATCCTAACGCCCATCGGACAAACTAGTTTTTCCTAGGCCAAACTAGTTTGGCCTAACTCTTATAGGATAAACTAGTATAGCCTGCTGTTTATTGGTCTGAACTAGTTTATCCTAGGCCAATTCAATTTGGCGTGATTTTATTGAATTCAATGACCGCCTCAGCGCCAACATTCTAGTTTGTCCTAGGCTGATCTAGTTTATCCTAGGCCAATATAATTTTACATGTTTTTAACTCACAAGCGTCATAACCTGAGAAATGATGAGCTTGCAGGTTCTGTCTGTACGCATGTACGCGTGTATGTACGCATGTATGTACTTATGTATGTACGTAACGCGGTAACTCTTGATAGAAATAATGAAATTTGATGTATTATTATCTCACCAGGCTACCAAAGCCTGAGAATTAACGCGCCCGTGGGTTCTGTATCTATGTATGTACGTAAGTACGTAACGCAATAATTCTTGATAAGAAATACCCGATTTTCATCAAACTTTCAATATAAGTTTATTCTTATGAGGGGCTTTTCTGATTAATTTTTGGAGGTCATTGGAGAAGAATAAAGGGGGGGGGAGATTGGGAGGCTGATTCGCCCTTCCCTTAATTCAAATAAAGGGATTTTTATGCATTATTAGCATATTTTATAAAAAATTTTTAGATATAGGAGCATTCTGATGAGGCGCCTCCAAGATTAGCTGTGGGTGTTCATTGTTTAAGTATAAAGGGAGGAGGGAATAAAGGTAACTCCCCATAAGTTATGTAAATGCTTTTTTCACGCAGAATTTGCTGATATGCTTAAATTTTTGAAATAGATTCATCCTGGTAAGGTGCTTCCCTAATTAGTTTTGGGTGTTAATTAGTTAAGAACAAGGGGAAGGAAGGGAGATTCCTGCCTAATTTTGACAAATGGATTTTTCATGCAGAATTAACCGATTTGCTGCAAATCTTTGATTTGTTCAATCTGATGAAGCGCTTCACTGATTAATTTTGGTGGTTCTTTGATTAAGTATAAAGGGGAAGCGTACTATTTATTTCTTTCCTTAAATTAGATAAATTAGTTATAATACAGAATTGTCCAATTTGCTTAAAATTTTGTACATGAATTCATTTTAATCAAACGCTTCTTTGATTTTTTTTTTTTTAAGTATGATGGGGTAATGGACGATTTATCGCCTTCCTTAAATTAGATAAATGGGTTTTTAAGCGGATTTATCCGATTTACCGATTAAATTTTGAACATGGTTTTTTTTCTATAAAGCGAATCCCTGAATAGTTTTAGGATTTAATGATTATATATAAAAGGAGGAATGGAGGATTTACCCTCCTTAAGCGAGATGAATGGTTTTTTGAGCAGAATTATCTGATTTGCTTCAAAATTTGGATAATTGTTCAATTTTATAAAGAGCATCCGTGATTAGTTTTGGGGTTCAATGGTTAAATATAATTGGGGGAAATGAGAAAAAGCAATCCTCCTTACTTGTTTATTCGAGGGTGTTATTCTTTAATAATATAAGTCTGTAATACACAATTAGTGTAAATAGCCTGTGAATATAAAGCCATCAGTTTAACAGGGCAATATTGTTTTTAACATTAATCCCAACTATTGCTCCATTGCCAACCTTGTGCAAAGTGATTTTGCTATCACCCCTGTATAATCTATTTTATTCAAAGGGTAGTAGAATACTGTTAGAGGTTTGTACGGGTTGGAATTTCGAAGCCCGGTATAAAAATTAAAAGTTCAGCCCGAGCCTTGCCTGTACAAAAATCAGTGAAAGGAGATTCAGTCGGGCTCGATCTGACTCTATTCGATTCCTGCAAAAAATTTAGATATTACTTCACATACAATTAAGATTTTTTATAAAAAATACTGCATACATATTTATTGGATAATTTTACAATGTATTTTTAAATTACAATGTTTTCGCAGAATGGAAAATGCACAATGTATTATTGATTATTTAGATTCTTAGTCCTTCAATATTTAAATAGGGATTCATTAAATAGTTAATGTAGTTTAGAACAAAAGACAAAAAGAAGAGTTATAAACATCATAACTTTTGAATATGTTTAGTAAAAAGTAGATTTGCGAATATATTTCTCTGTCATTCCTTAAGGCTTTTCTCAAATCAAAAAGAGCTACATCCTAACACATTTATGAATAATTCCTTTTCGGAAATGCATAAGATTAACAAGCATTCTCACTCAGAAAATATGTAATCGAATGGAAGTAACCATTTTTCATAAAAGCGATGATTCTTTGAGAAAATACTATTAAAGCTACGTTTTGAGCCGAATTTCCAGTTACGACTTCCCGAAAAAGAAAAACTTGACGCCGTGACAGCGAATAGCTTATATGTCGACAAACTTCTCAAAAATGTAAAACGCTGTTCGATTCCAAATTATGTTCAGCTTCGATCTGGCTTGAACATAATAATAATAATAATAATAATAATAATAATAATAATAATAATAATAATAATAATAATAATAATAATAATAAATGCAAGTCTGATCTCAGCACGGCATAAGTCTGCAAAAAAAAAAAAAAAAAAAAAAAAAAGCAAACATCATGTCTAATGCATCGTGTCTCTACTGTTTACATGTTAAATTTCTGTGTTGATGTTGTAAGCAATGACTTTTGACACACATTTATGCTTATTCTAGTGAAAGATTTTTTACCGGCACAACCCGATTTTGAGCCAAATTAGATTAGCCTAGACCAAACTATTTTATCTCAACGCCAATTGGACAAACTAGTTTTCCTACGCCAAACTTATTTATCTAAATGCCCATAGCATAAACTAGTTTTTTCTAGGTAAGATGGTAATCCTTCATTTTTTCTTTCATACTTAACCATTAAACCCCCGAAATTATTCAGGGAATCGCTTTAATAGAAAGAACCTACATCCAAAACTTGACGCAAATCCGTAAATTCTGCTTCAAAACCATTTATCTAAATTATGGGGGGGGGGGGAGGGTTACTTACATTGACTTTTCTTTTACACTTAAATAATAAACATCCACAACTAATCACTTAGGCATTTTGTCAGAATGATCCTATATCTAAAATTTTAAATGAAAACTGATAATTCTGCATGAAAAATCCACTTCTCTAAATTAACGCTGGGGGATTAGCCTTCCGTTCGTCCCCTCTTATTTTTATCCAATGAATTCCCAAAACTAATCGGAAAAGTACCTTATCAGAATGAAACTACATCCAAAATTTGAAACAAATCGGATATTTCTATCAAGAGTTGTCGCGTTACGTACATACGTACGTACATACGTACAAACATGCGTACATACATGCGTACATGCGTATATACAGAACCTGCGAGCTCATTATTTCTCAAGTTTTGACGCTTGTGAACTAAAAACACGTAAAATTACATTGGCCTAGGATAAACTAGATCAGCCTAGGACAAACTAGAATGTTGGCGCTGAGGCGGTCATTGCATTCAATAAAATCACGCCAAATTGAATTGGCCTAGGATAAACTAGATCGGCCTAGGATAAACTAGTCCAGACCAATAAACATCTGGCTAAACTAGTTTATCCTATAAAAGTTAGGCCAAACTGGTTTGTACTAGGATAAACTAGTTTGTCCTATGGGCCTTAGGATAGACTAGTTTGGCCTAGGAAAAACTAGTTTATCCGATGGGCGTTAGGATAAACCGGTTTGGCCTAGGAAAAACTGTTTATCCGATGGGTGTTAGGATAGACCGGTTTAGCCTAGGAAAAACTAGTTTATCCGATCGGCGTTAGGATAGACCTGTTTGGTCTAGGCCAATCTAGTTTGGCCTAAAATCGGGTTTGGCCTGTAATAGTCTAAGAGCCCGTGACTGGCAGACCTTCGTTATTTTATAAAAGGCTGAAACTTTCTCAGTGCAGTCTTCCAACAAAGATAGGAACGATGGGTAATTATGAAATTTGGATCATGGTGACTTTGACAGTGACCAGGGAGCAAAGGTATAAAAAATACCAACTGACTTTCGTCATTTTATAAAGCGTAATTTTTTGATATTTCCTTTGGAATGATGTTTGAAATCACGTCCTCCAGTGGCAGACACTTCCTGTGGTTCCAATCCCCGGCCGACAACCACTAAACTTCAATAATAATAGGAAATTCTACTTTCGTCATTTTATAAAAGCTGAATTTTATATATGTTACTTGGGTAACTACCAGAAGATATTTCCTCAGTTGGCAGACAGTTTTGGAGGTTCCAACCCCCGGCCGACAGACATATACAGCGGCTTCTCAATACACTAGAGTCTGAGCGAAACAGACATTTTCCCCGTTTTCCCTTGGGTCGGAAATTGGCGACAGTTACTTGAGGTTGTTGCATGTAATTCTACGGTTGTTGACATTTTGAAAAAAGACTACAATGAAAGAAAAAAAATGTAATTTAAAAAATTAGAACGACTATTTGGAAAATGATATTTTCAAAGACTAAAATTTTAAAGACTTAAAAAGGAATTCTATACTTAATAATTATAATAAACATCATTTTTAGGATGACCATAACGAGTCAAATATTATGTACGCCATGCATTAAACATTAATATTCCTAGACCATAAATAAAACCCCCCCAATAGTTTATTGTTATATAACTTTAACTGTTTAAAATGTGCATTTTTATTTGATGGAGTTAATCAGGCTGACTGCCTCTTATTACGTATGACATGGATTAAACATTAATATTCCTGGACCCATCTTATAAAAATTGTAAGTGAAATTTCAGTTTTACAATTTTTTTGAACTGCAAATTTTTAAACTTCTAAACACTGTACATTTTAAATTTTTATACCGTTGCATAGAGGAAAAAAAATGCACTTTTGAACGAAATTTGTTTGACATTTTTATGACAGTTTGTTTTCAAATTATTATTATTTAAAGCTTTTATTACTTTTTGTCATTGAGGCAACAGAAGTAAACCATTTTTGGACATTGAACATGGACCAATCAGAAAATGAATAAAATGCGGAATTAAACCAATAAAAACATTCAGATATACTTCGGATTTCCCAATTCTCTACCGAGGATAACAAATATTTTCCAAATTACTAAAAATTAGTTATTTATTTATCAGTATTAATGAACGTTAGCTTCGAATTCTCTCCAAACTTGGAAACACTTATCGCCAAATATTTAAAAATATCGCCAAATTTGAAGACAAAAAATAAGAAATCATAAATATTGCGGACTTGGCTATAGATTACTAATTTGTCACAGTTCTCATTCAAATTCAGTATTTAAGAAATTTCTTTTCATAGGGTTCGTAGCATTTGATCTTCTTAAAATTTCAGTAAAGTTTTCAATGAGATAACAATCAAGCATTAAAGAATTTTTATTAACTCATCTAATCAAGTCGCAAAAAAAGCTATATTTAACAAAAACAACGAATATGAAAGCTATATCCTCCCCCTGGCACATGCCGAAATTGCTTTTTATTATGTACTTATTTATCAATAAAAAAATTGCATGTTTATAATGTTATTGATTATGATTTCCATTTTGATACTTGTTCTAAAAATAAATGAAATACGTTAGAAAATAATGTTTAGGTATTTTATGAACTTTATTTTTAATATCCACTTCAATACAAAATTATAGTTTTACTGTTTATTCATGATTAGTGTTAAAAAATTCTATACGTGGTGTTCCAAAAATGGCACCCAAACTCTGCGCAGCCAGATTCCTCATCGGGAATACATAAAAGAAGCCCAAAGAACTGCACCCGTACGATTGATAATTTACGAGAAAAATTAAAAAACAAAGTATACATCAAATACATGTCAAATTATTCGCGAACAGAATGCATGAAAATCATACAAAAAATACCAGTAGCTACAAATAATAATAATAATAATTTGAAAATAAATTATCATAAAAATTTCAAACGAATTTCATTCAAAAGTGCATTTTTTTTCTATGTAACGGTATAAAAATTTAAAATGTGCAATGTTTAGAAGTTTAAAAATTTGCAGTTCAAAAAAATTGTAAAACTGAAATTTCATTTAAAATTTTTATAAGATGGGTCCAGGAATATTAATGTTTAATCCATGTCATACGTAATAAGAGGCAGTCAGCCTGATTAACTCCATCAAATAAAAATGCACATTTTAAACAGTTAAAGTTATATAACAATAAACTACTGGGGGTTTTTTATTTATGGTCTAGGAATATTAATGTTTAATGCATGGCGTACATAATATTTGACTCGTTATGGTCATCCTAAAAATGATGTTTATTATTATTATTAAGTATAGAATTCCTTTTTAAGTCTTTAAAATTTTAGTCTTTGAAAATATCATTTTCCAAATAGTCGTTCTATTGTTAAATTACATTTTTTTTCTTTCATTGTGGTCTTTTTTCAAAATGTCAACAACCGTAGAATTACATGCAACAACCTCAAGTAACTGTCGCCAATTTCCGACCCAAGGGGAAACGGGGAAAATGTCTATTTCGCGCAGACTCTAGTGTATTGAGAAGCCGCTGTATATGTCTGTCGGCCGGGGGTTGAAACCTCCAAAACTGTCTGCCAACTGAGGAAATATCTTCTGGTAGCTACCCAAGTAACATATATAAAATTCAGCTTTTATAAAATGACGAAAGTAGAATTTCCTATTATTGAAGTTTAGTGGTTGTCGGCCGGGGGTTGGAACCACAGGAAGTGTCTGCCAATGGAGGACGTGATTTCTAACATCATTCCAAAGGAAATATCAAAAAAGTACGCTTTGTAAAATGACGAAAGTAAATTGGTATTTTTTACACTTTTGCTCCCTGGTCACTGCCAAAGCTACCATGATCCAAATTTCATAATTACCCATCGTTCCTATCGTTGTTGGAAGACTGCGCTGAGAAAGTTTCAGCTTTTATAAAATAACGAAGGTCTGCCAGTCACGGGCTCTTGCTCTATAACATATATACCCATTACAAAATATTCAGGACACATGGAAAAAAGAAGAAATTAAATTGAATTAAACACTAACACCATCTAAAACGTCACTGTTTAACCACGCTTGTAAGAACTCCGATTGGAAGAATGCTAAGCCAATTCTATTCACACTGTATGGTGAATACTTTTGCGGCCAACATATCCTTTCTGTATCCATAGGAACGGTGTTAGATATGTTTTCTATTATCTTTTCTGTGTAAATTTTATTTAAGATTAAATGTACACCTTTTACTAGTTTTCGGATTAGGTCTTTCCAGATATATATATCGATATTTTTTATACTTTTATGAATTTTAATAAAAATATGTTTATTACCAAGCTTTTATTAACTTCACCTGTATGTTTTTGAGTTTGTGAGTTTGTAACTCTCCTAACTTTATGTATGTTTGCCGATTACTACGAAACCATGCAACCGATCAACTTTGTTTTGGTGTTAAATGAAAGACGATGCTCTCGAATTGGTACCACTTCAGTTTCATCGAAATTGGTTCAGTACTTTTTTACTAATTAGGCAAAAACTAATAAAATAAGTGATTTTTCGCTAATTAAAAGTGTTGAATACGGTCATTGAATGGAGTGTAGACAGCATGGCCGAGCGGTCTAAGGCGCCGGATTGAAGCTCTGTTTTTCGAAAGAGATTGTGGGTTCGAACCCCACTCCTGACATTATTTACATCTTTGTAAAATTAAAAAAAATTTCCTTATTACAATTTTTATTTTTAATCGGCTTCAGAAAAGGAAGAGGAAGTTATCAATTCGACGCGTATGTATTTTTTTTCTATGTATGTTCACCAATTACTCTGAAACTATCCAACCGATTAATTTGGTTTTTGTATTAAATATAAATATAGTTAAAAAAAACTAAAAACCACGCTTTTTAAGTATATCAAACTAAAAAGTGAAAAATAATTCGTACTGTAAGCTGAAAACGAAAATAGATGAAAAATACTATATTACTATAAAATCATTGTTATTATAGAAATCGATTAATAAGCAATAAATAAAATTATCGTGGAAAAAAAACGTGGGGTGCTTCTTAAGAACTGATAGATGGAGCATGGTAGATGGAGCACCCCACGCTTTTTTTCCTCGATAATTTTATTTATTGCTTATTAATTGATTTCTATAATAACAATGATTTTATAGTAATATAGTATTTTTCATCTATTTTTGTTTTCAGCTTATAGTACGAATTATTTTTCACTTTTTAGTTTGATATACTTGAAAAGCCTGTTTTTTAGTTTTTTAAACTATATTTATTTTATTTCATTTATATATTTTACATTTTGACTAAATAACAGAATTAACGACTGCTCTCGTCTGACTTGGAGGCTATGAGATGATTTCGCCAATTCTACTAACCTAAATATTCTGATCTAATGTAAACGAATAATATAAATAAATAATGTAAACAATAATGTAGCAAATAATGTAAACAATAATGTAAATAAGTAATGTAAACAAATAATTCAAATATCTCCAATTTAGTAATTTTTTTTTAAAATCACTCCAAGTTCTCGTTAATTCTCTATAGTCGTTATATCTAAAAAGATTAAGTTACTCTATATTGTGCGGCTAAAAGTTATTACGGGGCGTCTAATAATGATATCTATAAATCTCTTCTTTACGATATTTTTGCCAGAGATATAACTCTGTTTTTTTTAACCAAAAGTTGCCAGTTTTGCTAATTTAGTGTACTAAATAAAAGTACAGAAAGCCAGTCATCTTTTGTATAGTTTTTATAACTCAGAGTGCAGGAAGTGCAGGCTCAATGGTAAACCTAAGAGTCAGTCGATAAAATCGAGTTTTCAGGTGTTTTCTACCAAGATATAACTTGGCAAACCAACTGAGTTTTAATATGCGAAACGAGTTTTAATTAATTCTTGAATTTCAACCATTCAGTCGATAAGGTGATTGTCTCTGCTGGCACCTCAAGGTCTATATTTGGAACAATTGGATTTAAAATTGTCGTAGGCAACAAGAAAAATGTTGCCACAAGTAATCTGTGATGCCTTACTACTCTCACTAAAATACGCCAATGTTAGTTAATTTTACATGGCATAGGTAAATGTTAGTGAAATATAGTATAAAACATTTTATTGTTTTATTTACGTGTTAAAATTTGCTTATTTTTATTATTTATCTAAATATTATTTGTACAATTCATGTACAATTTTACGTTATTTCTTTGAAAAATAATTAATATATGTGTAAAACATAAGTACATAATATAACTGCAAATAAACTGTTAAAAATTTGTACCAAACCATTTCGTCATTCGACCGTTTTTGTAGAAAATAGCTCGAAAATAGTAATTTATATCTGTTATGACCATATTATTGCCCTTTTTATGGTCAAGATAGAATTAAATTACAGTTATGAAACATTTTTATGAAAAGAAATGCCGAATGGCTGTACACGTTGTTGCAAAATTTAAAAAATGTATCGATATAAAATGGATATTAAGAAGTACATGAAAACATAAGAATTCAAATGTAAGAAAATAATCATAAAAATAAAGGAAGGATATATGTAAATGTATCGACAATGTATTTACTGCGTATTAAACTCGACATGAACATATTTCATAAATTAAAAGGCATACTTACTTTTAACCAATTTGATACGGAAATTAATTCATAGTTACAAGTACAAATAACTGATTAAATAAAAAACAACATTAAATAGAAATATTTTCGAATAATATTAAAAAATTGTAAAAGAAATTTTACTACTTTCTTATATATATTTCAATAAACTAGCATGTTTTTTTTGAGGAAAAAGAAAACTCCTGAAGATGTTTCAAGTTATATATAAAGCAATAATATTTATCCAAGTTTAGCATTCTTACATAATTCTTAAGAACTTAGAAAGTTTCATTCATTCCATAGATGACTGCTTCACTTTGTCATTTTAGATAAACGTATTTTAATCAGGAGCGGATTTATAAAAGCTACAATAAGATATTTTGTATCGCTTTTATGTAACAAATAATCCTTTTTGCGAGAGATCAAAGAAAATATTGAAATCTTTTGTGGAAAAAGGACACTCAGACAATGCAAACTGCTGAAATATATTTTCAATAGTCTAAAATTCATTATTTAACTAAAAAATAGTGATTTAAAATATTCCTTAGGAGTAACTGCTACACAAAAATCTTAATTTTCTAAAACAAATTATTGCATTCAAAATTTCTTATTTATTTATTTATTTAATCCTCCAAGCGTCTTGCAAATGGGTAAAATTGTAATGTTTTTTTCTCTGCATCTTGTTTTAAATGCTAATAAAATATGATTCTTTCAATATTACATAAAAAATCTTATTTAGGAATATAAATGTAATCCTTGAGAGTCCTAATCATTCTTCAATGCTTTGAAAATTCATTTAATTTATAGAATTATAATATCCTCAACATTGCTTATATTGCAGTGAAACCTGGAGCTTAGTGTACGGAATTTTACGGGCCAAACGCTTAGAGGGTTAAAGGACGTTTAAACCATGTTTCTATTTTAATTGGAACCGGGACTATTAACTTTTTCGTTTTTATCTGTTTTCAAAATCTACTTTTCAAGCAATGGTTGTTATGGAAATGACTTCTTCTTAATAATAGGTTTTTTCACCATTTCTCATATTTAAACTATTTTAAGTCAAGAATCTATAAAGACAAATAGTTCAAACTTGAAACATGTCTTTTTTCATTGTTAACTTTAATTTTGATTCAGCAAATTTGAGAAATATGTATACTTTTAAAAATATGATGCTTTAAAAGTTACATCATTGTTCAAATTTTTAATTTAAGTATTTTTAATTTTTATTTAAATAATTTTTTTAGAAAATTTCTGAATCGAAATTAAGGTTTATATATTTCTGTTTATTTAAATGAAAACAAATTGAAATTACATTAATAATGTGTCGAGTTATAAAGATTTTAAGTTACCCCAATTTTTTAATAAAGTTAAAATTTTAAAAATTTAAAAAAATTATACATGAGAAGTTTTATCATCCGATTTTGTTTACAAATAATATGGTTAACCACCAGAATTTTTTTTTTAATTAAAACTCAATAAATAAAAATTATTTCGAAATGTGTCCCGAACTCCCTTAAGGTTGTTATTTAATCAACTCCCGAATTGCTCTTTCTAGTGTTAAGTAGTCTTTTGGTTTGTTATGTATTTGTATATTTGAAATGTCTTCTGATAAAAAACATTACTCTTATTTCTCAGTTATCAAAATATTTTTTAATATATATTTCATTTATATGAAGCATTAAAATCTTACTCATATTTCGTTAATTTTTAACACATTAGGGGCCATCCATAAATGATGCCACGCATTTTCTCCATGTTT
The DNA here is from genome assembly GCA_964019185.1 of Maratus speculifer. Lineage (NCBI taxonomy): Eukaryota > Metazoa > Arthropoda > Arachnida > Araneae > Salticidae > Maratus > Maratus speculifer. The sequence continues at coordinate 255,027,626 of OZ025298.1, forward strand.
TTGATTCCCTCCCGCCTTCTTTGACACAAAGTATCGCACTTCACTTTACCTCCCCCCTCCCTTCTTGTCACATGTCAATCTATATTACGTTAACATATACTTACAGTTCAGAAACAAAAATTTTAGATCCTATTTAAAATTTGTTTTTTAAACTTTAACTATGTGTTTTAATGACATTTATCATCTGAACAGTAAAAATGATTCGTGTACTTATTTTGTATGCAATAAGGTTTATAACAACAAAAAAATTATTATAGAATAGTAATAAAATATTAATATGAAAGCGAAATTAAAAACAGTAGTATTTTGGATTTTGAAATAGAATCTAACATATTTGGCGTTAAAACTTATCTTTTTTTTACGAACAAACACAAAATACAGGGTTATTACAAATGAATCATCGGATTTTGATACTTTACTACCTGCGAACTAGGAAACGTATATGTTTCCATGACAACTCAAACGAGAGGGCATTAACTACAATTTTGCGCTGCGTATATGTCATGTGTGTCTGGTTGCCATGGTTGCTCAACGAACGTCATATTCAAAATGGCGACTGGATAGCAGAAAGCGTTTTATGTACTAGTACTTTCAATGTGAGAATCACTAATAACTGTTCTGAAAGAATCTCGGAAGGCGTACCAATGCAACTCAACAAAGCATTCAGCGTTGGTATCGATAGTTCAATGAAAACGGTCGTTTATGTAAAGACACAAGTTCCAGCAGACCAAGCATTACAGAAGAAACAGTGAACCTGGTTAGAGAGAGTTTCATCTGTAATCCCCAAAAAATAAACTGACGGCGAATTGAAGTTGAAATACTGCATTCGCGACCATGGACGCCAATCGTGTATAATTTTGCTTTATTTTGATGTATAGCTCATTATTGTAACCCACTTATGTTCCGAAATAAACGTTTTGGAAACCCGATGATTCTTTTGTAATAACCCTGTATTTTAATTTAAAAATAACTTCATACTTCACAATTTAATCCGCAGAATTTTAATGCTTTTATTTTCACCAAAATGTGTGATGTCACATTTCTCCTTACCCCCTCCCATCCCCTTGTCACAAACTGTCACAATTTCACGAGCCTCCTTCCCCTCTTTTAAGCGTGTCATCATTTATGGACAGCCTCTTAGATAATAAATTCTTCATAGAGTTTAGAAACATTTTGAGGACTAAGAAAAGAATATACGTCTTTTAAGAAGAGTACAAAGAAAAATGTTAATTTCTCATTGGATTATTTTAACTATACAAATGCATTCTACGTTCATGGACTTAAAATTAGTGAGGGCACTTATGAAATTAACCCTTTATCTAACGATGGTATAAGTACCATTAAAATTACTTATAAAATTCTTTTAAAACGTCGATTAGTTGAAATACTGTTTAGAATGAGTTACAGACACATTACTTTATTTTGTTCCAAAAGCATTATTGGTTACACACACACACAATATATATATATATATATATATATATATAAAAGGATGATTTCTTTTGCCTTTGTATCTTTTCAGCTTTCTTGGCGCTGAGAGAGGAGGATGGGGATATTTCAATTCGGAAATATTTCTATATTATATTGTAAGAACATCATATTTGTATATTTTATAATTCTACAAAATACTAAGAAAACAAAAATAAAAGATTTGAGTGGGGTTATAAATAATGCACAAAATCCCTGTAAATTCAAATTTAATTAATCCTTCTAAATCCTTCTATCCTTCTAAAATCCTTCAAGAATTTATTAAATTATTAAGGAATTCTTTTAATTTAGTTCAAACAATTTACGTAAAATGCTTTAAAACTTAAAATTTTCAGGAATTCATAATTCGGTAGACAAAGGGTTAAAAGTGGCTAACAAACTTGCGGATTTGTGAGGTCTTAATTGTTCAATGTATAAGAATAGACGTGCTCGGTAAGAAAAAATGAGGTTTGTGAGGTAGTTGTTTCACGCAAGGGAGTAATTTTGAGTATGATAAAAACTTTTCAGTTCAAATATTTAGCTATAAAAGGAAATTTTAGACACATGTATTACAGGAAATATTCAGATAGCTACCGCAACATTGCCATGGTGAGGGTACAGGTGATTTCCATATCATTAATTACACAAAATTATTTTTGGAATTCCGTATTTAAAAAGCGAAAACAGAACTATTATAAGATCACTCTTGTGTTTATCTGTTTGTCACAGCCATATTACTCGTAAACTATGGAGCATGGAAATTTCGAATCGGGAAAGTAATAAAGATTGTTGACCCACATATTAATAGATTATTAATCATTCACAAGTTCCAGATAAAACCCGTCAAAACTTTTTGGTTTTGACGGGTATGACCTATTTCGTCATGTCTATATGTAAGCTGAGCTAACTGTTTTTATCAAGATGTAAATATTCAATGCATCAACTTTTATTGCATGCTGTGTTTCAGCGAGCTTGTACTAAGCATCCTTTCATTCCCATGTAATTTTCTTCACTTTTACAAAAAAAAAAAAAAAAAAAAAAAAAAAAAAAGATATATGTTTTATCTTAGCGCACGTTTAAAGTTCTAGTTTGTCGCACGTGCCTCTTTATAGCTAGAAAGTATCCTTCTGCTCAAAATTCCTTATTTTCAAAATTATGGTGGCATACGAAACAAAATAGCATTGATCATAAAATGCCTTTTTCAGATAAGTGTTCCAAGTAGTAACCATTTAACGAATTTATTGGCGATGAAGTATTTACAGAAATCAAAGTGTTTTCACTTAACTCGCTATGTGACATTTCTGCTGAAAGCAATGTAACTTAAACAATGTAATTAAATAATACTTGATGTTGTATAATACTAACAATATACTACTTATATGTATAACATGTATGATATTTAAAAAATGTAACTAAATTATGCTTAATGTTAAATACTTAATTAATAATGCAATTAATTAATAATTGTAATAATCTAATGTTACAATGTAACTTAGTTTAGTTTCTACTTGGCTAACGAAGGTTGCCATATTAACTTTGAAGAGGTAAAAATCATAGTTCAGTTCAATAACCCATATGAAAGTAAAATTAGAAAATCTGTTGAAACAATGCATGTGAGAATAAATCTTGTAACGATAATTTATCCTATAATATAACAAGAATCTGGCATAACACCATAAAGTCTTAAATTTGTATCTGTTTGCAATATTTAAATTTTTCCTCACGCGTAGATGGCAACATATTCAAACTTTTGATTCATTTTGATTGTATTTTATTAGAAATATTATCTCTTGCGCAGGAAGCATTCATCTCTCAATTTTTAGTCGTTTCACCGTCATATTTTCCTGAGGACGGCTGCAGAAGACAGGTCGAAACGATGATTTTATATGATATTTTATTTTTAATTGTACAAGTTCATATTAAAGTTATTGTTTTAGTGCACCAATGAGCAAGGTTATGTATTTTTAACAAATGCATTCTTACTAGCAATGTAACTTGCTTGTATCTCTCTTTGGTACTATTAATATATACTTACTTTATTAGTCCTACAATGAATAAAAGCTGTTTGGTCACAAACTTGTGCTGTGTTCTCCTTTTTATGTTCTTTTTTAATAATTCATGGGTCTCAAAACCCGGTGTCCCGATAATTCCAAGCCTAAAAGAGCAAAATTCGCAATCTGTCTACCATATAACGCTACAGTAAATTATCATCGTGAGAAGTCATTACTATCTTTGTATACTCTGCATACAGCATTAAGTATTACAGTATTGTGTATAGTATGTATACAGTATCAATATTTCAATATATTTTTTTAAAGCATAATAAAAAAAAATATCACATGGTTAAAAATATTTTTTTGCAAATCGTGCTTGTAATTATTCTTTAGCTTTTAATCCGTGTTAACTTTTTTTTTTTTTTTTTTTTTTTTTTTTTTTTTTTTTTTTTTTTTTTTTAAAGAAAAGAAATTTTTTTGCTGCTTTCTCTATCTTTCAGTGTATTTAAATTCGAATTGGTATGCTAATGCATACTTAATAAAATAAAATTTATTTAATAGTATGTTAAGAAAAATTCTTCCTTAATTACCGTAATTAATATCTTGCGAATTTGAGAATGTAGAACGTAGATAAAGCATAATTGTTTTGAGTGAAGTACACTGTATAACATCAGAAAAAAAATATGTTAATATCAACAGTTTTTATCTCACATATTTTACACAGCTATTAATTTTACACAACTAACCAAAATGCATATTCCAAAACGCTTGAAAAAATTAATGTTGTTTTAAATCGTGCAATTTTAAACATTTAATGATTCAAGAAAATAACAAACTATAAAACTTTTCTTCAGGAATATTCCCAGTTAAAAAATGAACAAATTCATTTTAACAAATTACTTGATATCAGGCACATCGTTTTCATCATTTAAAATGTATACCTACATATTTAAATTACACATGTTGTGAAGTCTTATCTATATCGCCGCTTGTTATTAGAGGAGACTGGGGTACAATGGTCCACTTTTGTAAATTTTGACTGTTTACTCTTAAAGTATTGCTTTTTGTTCTTTTGATCAAGTACATGCATGTTACCTATACATTAAAGTTTATACTGCACCCAATCAAAAATAATAATTATGCATACTTTTTTTTATATATATTTTTAAATAGCAAGAGAAAAAGTGGACCATTGTACCCCAATGCCGGGGTACAATGCTCCACAGCATGGTGCTCTATGGACCACTTGTAATTTGAATAAAAATATATCAGTGTAGTTCATTTTTAACAATAAGAAAGATAAACTACATCATAATTTGTTTATTCACATTTTATTATTCATTTTTATTTGTTTATTCACATTTTATTATTCATTTTTATTTGTTTATGCACTCTTTTAGCTCTAACTAAATTAATATTTTTTTTCTTCATTTTTTTATCATTAAGTCATTATACCGGTCGAAGATTGAACAATTAGGTTTATTATCTTCCACAATACATTTTACAGCCTGTTTCATAATTTCATGTGGCGCAGAATCTCTATTGGTTTTCCTAAGCTTGTTTCTTGGCATTGCTAAAAGAAATATGAAAAATAATATATATCCTTTTTATCCAATAATGCCACTTAAAGTTAAATATAAACCTTTATAATAAGAATTATATATATCTAAATATATGACTAAGGGAAAAATATAATAAATTTTTCCTGTCTACTTTCCATCATCTGTATTTTTTTTTAATGAATTTTACCTTATTTAATTATTATATCCAGATACAAACTAATAGGTAGATATATTTTTATTTTTCTCATTCTAATATTTTATTTAAATCTAACTTATTATGGATGCATGTATGCATAAGTGCAGGAATATTAAATTAACAAATTATATGAAATTAAAAAAACCCTCAAATGCACAAAATATTTTGTTTACTAATTTTTGGTGTTCAATTTGGGTTAATTTTTAAATTTGAAAGCTTATATTATATAGATAAATATTTCAAAAATGCATTTCACAACGTGAATCATTAATTAATTCACACACAGAAATAAAATAATTTATTAATTCTTAATTTGGGCTAATTTTTATGTTTGAAAGCATATATTATACAGATAAATATTTCAAAAATGCATTACACAACATGAATCATTAATTAATCTACACACAGAAGTAAAATAATTTATTAATTCTGAATTTCACATATAATGATTAACTTTTAAAAACATAGAATACAAAACTGGGATACAATTGACCATGGTCCATTGTACCCCAGTTTCTGATGGCCCATTGTACCCCATATGGAAGTTTGACAAAAACTTGATAATAAAAAAAGAAATTGAGAATTTTATTATTTTAGCTATAATAAATAAAATAATGTATTGTCTTACCTTTTTATTTTGCCACACAATGTCTTTCAAATTACAAATCTGTAATAAATAAATGAAGATATGTTTCACTGAAAATATTTACTTTCGCCTTACTCCTCCTGTGTCAAATCAATTATCAAGCATAAAATGGCTAAAATGTCATCTATGCACATGGTTTCAAACTTCTTTTTACTACTTCATGACTGCCATCTATATACTAAAATATGATGCTTTCAAAAACAGAATTAATGTAAAAAATAGTGGGTGGACCATTGTACCCCGTGGTCCATTGTACCCCAGTCTCCCCTATACTAGAAAATAAAAGTTTTAAATTGATTTGATTGCATTGCATAATTACTGTCATTAAAATATTATAATTTACTGAAGGTTTAAAAATAGTAAGGATGAAATTTTCATGCATTTGAACGATTTCATAAATAGTATTAATAATTTTAACGATTTCGATTATTTAATCGAAATCGTTAATCACGACGGGGTCTTTTACGAATTTTTTAATATTTTGATTCCGATTTTAAAAAATAAAAAATTGTGTGTTATTGAATCGAGAAAATAGTCTGATTGAATAAGGCAAATTTCAGGGTTAAATTTTATTGGTGGGGATAAACAAAGACTCCGAGCACTTCATGCGGCACATATACCAGTTGCTCATCCCCAAGGGTTTAATCATTGATACGAATTTTTGCTTAAAGTTTCATGCGCAAGAAATTAATATAATAACTCTCATTTCTTTATTTAAATTTTTTTAAGATAGGAGGAGAGAAAAGCAGTATGAGAAACATGGTTCAGTTTTTTTCCTGATAATATTGTTTCCTAAACTGTAACTTAATTTCAATCATTATTTGAAGAATTTCGAATCTTAAGAAGACTCGATAGCCTTCATACGGCAAAAAGTTACGAAAATATCGATTTTTAACTATTCGGAAATAGTTGTTGTTCTCGGTAGAGAATTGGGAAATCTTATGTATATCTGAATCTGTTTTATGGTTGAATTCCACAACTTATTTTATTGTAGTCGTTTTTTGATTGTCCATGTTTAATGTCCAAAAATGGAATACGTCTGTTTTTTTATTTTATTCGTTTTCTGATTGGTCCATGCTTAATGTCTAGAAATGGAATATTTCTGCTGCCACAATAAATACTAAAAACTAAAAAATAAATAAATAAATAAATAAATAAATAAATAATAATAACTCAAAAACAAATTTAGATTTAGGTTTCAAATAAGTTTAATTTAAAACTAAATTTTGTTCTTTGTACGATGGTGTAAAAATTGAAAATATGCGATGTTTAGCAGTTAAAATATTTACAGTACCAAAAATTGTTAAACTGAAATTTTATTTAATATTGGTTTGTTGTTGGTCCATAAATATTAACGTGACTCTAAATGTGCAGGCATATTGATATGACTGTGTTATTATTACGTAAGCTAGTTTTGATCATCATAAAAATGGTGTTATTAATGCTTTATTAAATATAGAAATCTACATATATATATAATAATCTACATACTATATATCTATTATAAATCTACATACTATATATAAGTCTACAATTATAGACTTTGAAAATATCATTTTCCAAATAGTCGTTGTAATTTGCTAAATTGCAACTTTTTTTGCTTAAATTATACTTTATTATCCCTAATACACTTCTGATGAAGTTTCGTCCAAGTATAATAAATACAGTTTAAAGCAATTTTATTACATCGCTGTCTTTTTAAATTCAACAATCCACTTCACTTTAAAAGTGATTTTTCTCAGTTTGTATTTTTTCAGAGAATAGGCGTATTCAAATTGATAAAATTTCTATATATATTCTTCAATCAACTCTTTTTGGTTGTTCCTTATGGTCTATTTAATAAAACTTAGTATCGGATTTACAATAAAGTAATTTTTGAATATTTAATATATGAATTATCATTTGCTATCTAAGTGTAGAACCAACATTGTGAAAAATGTCTAAGCTGGGAATCGAACCCGGAACCCTTTAAATAGCACTCCAATTACTCTATCATTTAAGCTACGAGGACGATGCCCAGCTTGGCATTTCTTACTCCTATATAATGGTAAGGCCAAGGCTACCTTATCATAATAACAAGGCTTGTCATTCGCCAAGTTTCCTTTGACCGCAGTACACGTGGTCAGAAACCACATGATTTTCCCGTTGGTAGCGCCATCTAATGTCAGAAACTGAAATATTTTCCATTTTTTCCTATGAATTTGTGCATGGATTATTAGCAGTAGTATGCACCAGGTGGCGTCACTTATAAGACAATGTCATATAATAAGTTGGCAACTATAGGGAAATTTCAACAATAGATTTTCTCCTGAATGCGAGGCCTTGTTATTATGATAAGGTGGCTTTGGGTAAGGCATTGTCCTCATAGTTTAAATGGTAGAGCACTTGGAGCGCTATTCCAAGGGTTCCCGGTTCGATCCCCGGCTTGGACATTTTTCACAATGTTGCTTCCACGCTTAGATAGCAAATGATAATTCACATATTAAATATTCAAAAATTTTAAGCGTAATTTCACTGCTCATAATTAAAGTAATTTTTATTTATTTATTTATTTATTTATATATTTTTTTTTTACACATAAAAATGAAAAAAAAAGTACTTACCGTAATATTATACCTATTTGTACGTTTTGTTTTTTTCAACCAAACTAATTAACTTATAGTTAATATGACACTTAAAATTATACAGCATCTTCTGAGAATACTTCAGATTACTAACAGAAATGAAAAAAGAAAAAAGAATATCAACTAAAAAAATCAAATCTAATTTTGATTTGTATAAAAATTATAAAGGATAAGAAAATGCGTTCTCTTTTCAAATTAACAACTAGTTTTATGGATACGTGAGCAGTATAAGTACTTGACCTCGGCCAGAAATGGTGCTTTTAGAATGAAAATATTTTGTTTCGTAAATGTGACCTTTTACAGCCAACTTGGCAATTCACTATGCGCTTTAGTTTGTGAGTAGAAGCCATTTGAGTAGAACAACTTGGTGATATTTCAACAATGAAAAATAAATAAATATTGACCAATAATAAAAAATCTGTTTCCAAAAAAAAAAAAAAAAAAAAAAAAAAAAAAAAAAAAAAAAAAAATTACATGACGCGATTTAAGTGGAAGTCAGAAAAGTTTATTGGGACTCTTAACCTTCGATAACAACCCTAGAATACCGGACAGTTGAATTCAAAAGCGGCCGTACACTGTAAAAAAAAATCTGTAAAGGTACTAAACATTTTCAAGGAAACTGGGATTCCAAGAACTTTTCATGTAACGATAACAGGGAAAATCCATGTAACTGATTCTGAAACTTGAATTTTTTCTGTTACCGTTACAGGAAAAGTTCTTGGAATCCCAGTTTCCTAGAAAAAGTTTAGTACCTTTACAGATTTTTTTTTACAGTGTACAAGCATTTTGATGAAGAAAGTTTAGGTCGTTCAACTGAGATAACGACTTCAGAAATGATTGAAAAAATCTACGATATTGTGATAATGCTTGAGATTGCTGAGACTGTGTACAACTCACTTGGGTATGAAAAAAATTCCGCAATTGCACTATTGACATTAAACACACTCGTGTGTTAATTTCAAAAGAATGTTTGGCGGAGTTGAAGTGAAATCCAAACATTTCTATTCATAACTAAAAATGGATTAATCATAGTACACCAGTGGGATTTAATAAAAGAGCAGGTGAACTAAAAAACAGTTAAAAAAAATTTTTTTTTGGTGATGAATTTGCGTCACAAAATATTAAGGCGACTTTATCTGTAAACGAAATCATGATTACAGTGTTTCGGGATGCATGCCGCATAATTCTCACCAATTAACTTGAAAAAGGCAAAACGATCAATGCAGAATTTATGTCAACTTATTGGATCATTCAACCAGGTTGTGAAACAAAAACGTCCAAATTTGAAGAAGAAAAATATTCTCTTTCATCAAGACAATGCACGCATGCATACCTGTGTCGTCGCCATGGCAAAATTCCACACTGAAAAAAAAATCTGTTAAGGTACTAAATATTTTCTAGGAAACTGGGATTCCAAGAACTTTTAATGTACCGACAACAGGAAAAATTCATGTAACCGATTCTGAAACTTGAATTTTTGCTGTTACCGTTACAGGAAAAGTTCTAGGAATCCCAGTTTCCTAGAAAATGTTTAGTACCTTTACAGATTTTTTTTTACAGTGCATGAATAGGAATACAAATTGCTACCGCATCCACACTGTAAAAAAAAAAAAAATCTGTAAAGGTACTAAACATTTTCTAGGAAACTGGAATTCCAAGAACTTTTCCTGTAACGATAACAGGAAAAATCCATGTAATCGATTCTAAAACTTGAGTTTTTGTTACGCACAATATTTGTCAGATTCAGCCCTTGGCATTTATTTTCTGGTGCCAAATGTGAAAAAATGGCTCGGTGGAAAACAAAATTGGCTGCAACTATAGAGTTATTGCAGAAACAAACGCCTATTTTGAAGAGTGGGCGAAACGTACTTTTTAAAGGGGACAGAAAAAATAATAGAAAAAAAACAAACATTTTTGACATAAAAATGCGTCTTTCTTGTTACGGCCAGGTGCTTGTCATGCAGCTCTCGTGTCTTTCTCAGCATCATTATGAATATAAACATAAAATGTCCTGTTCTCAGGGACACATGATTTGTGTACTCAACATTTGTAGCTAGTACATCGAATCCACTCTTGTTTTTATTTGCCTTTTAAATAATACCGCTACACAGTAAAAAAAAAAGAATCTATAAAGTTTTTGAGGAAGTGTCCTTTGCATAAAGGCACTCTAGCATTTTTGTGAGATCATGACGTCAATGATTTAACATATGTATCGTGGAAGCGACATCTATCCTCTTTTTTACTTTTACTTTCTAGAGCGTGTGTGTCTTCCTCGGTTCTACAAGTTATGTCGCGATTAGAAGCAATATGCAAATTTATAGTATCTCAGTTTGCAGCATATAAAAGCTTTGAATGTGAAGCTAGTGGTGTGAGTAGCGGCGCAAGCCGACTAGCAGTGTGATGAGAAACAGCGTAAGCCAGCTAGTGGTGTGAGTAGCGGCGCAAGCCGACTAGCAGTGTGATGAGAAACAGCGTAAGCCAGCTAGTAGTGTGCGGAATAAAGCGGTGAATTGAATTGGATTGAGCGAGTTATTAGCCTCTAGTAAAGTAGTGAGGAGTTTCGAAGGAGATAGCTAACAGCGTTTGCCGACTGAGTTTATTCAGAGCAGAGCTAGTCAAGGAGATTACCGCTGGTAAGAGATAGTATTAATTACGTTGAGTATTTCAAAGATAATAAAGAGTGTTTTACAGCCACGGGCTGTCTAATAAAGCTTTTATCTAGCAGTTTAGCTGAAGTCTAAGTGAGAAGTTGGCTTTGAGGTGCCCCGACTGAGTCTAGTGCCGGAGCTGTGAGTATATTTATGAGTTTAATCTTTTAGTATTGTGACTAGTTATCGAAATTGACGAACTGAAAGCTCCACTTCCCCTGAGCCCTAACAGTTTAAATAAACTGTGGTTTTAACTTATATATCTCAAGTTATGTATTCATTTAACCATGACACCCAGTATGTGCAACCATCCGTTACAGATTTTACTAATTTTTTTTTTTTTTTTTTTTTTTTGGAAAATGGGATTTCTAGAACTTTTTATGTAACGGCAAGAAGAAAAATTCCTGTAACAGATACACATTTGCACTGTGATTAAAAAAAATCTGTACTTTTATTGAGAAATTTTTAGGAAACTGGGATGCCTGGAACTTTTTTATATAACTGCAATTTGGTTTACAGAAAAATTTTAATAAGATTACTGTAACTTTACTAGATTCTTTTGTAAAGCTACAGATTCCTGTACCTACATAAACTAATTTTATAGATTTACATTTTTTTCGGGGAGGGGGGTGGGTTAAGTGTACAGATAAAATTTTAGCTAACATGCAGATTTCCCAAACGTTAGATCTGAAGAATTTCAGATATTTTTTTTACAGTGTATATCCAGAAACACCACGTGCATCTTGACTTTTGTAGATTATAAATATAAAAATCAAACTCTTAGACGACCAACAAACCCCAGATTAAATGGATCAACTGGCCTCATATCGCCATTTTGGTTTTTGATCGTCGTATCAAAATAATCTGCTAAGATATTTTTTTAATCAGTAGCCAGAAAAAAAAGCCCTGAACAACAATCTCTTTGATTACTATTTACCAAATCAAAAATGTTATTTTAGAAACAAATCTGATGCGATTATTTATAGGTGAAAAAAAAAAAAAAAAAAAAAAAAAAAAAAAAAAAAAAAAAAGAAACACGTCTGAATAAAAGTGACTTTCGTCTGAAACTTTTTTGCGGCTGCCGTTGTTATTAACAAAAGAAAATGTAGTTTCTTTTTTTAGTAAAAGATATTCCTTTTTACTACTTCAGTTATTCAATGAAAAATACTTTAGTCTGATTTTCTAGTGATAATACATCCCTTAGTATTTTAATTTTAGATCTCTCATTTTTTTATAAAATATTTTTTTCCTCACAAAAAAGTACATAATGCAAGTTTTACGCACTTATGTTGCTTTGTATCACATTAATAAAAGAAACAATTGTATCTCAATCAATGGAATCATAAATAAACTCATAAAATATACAATAACTCCTACCAATTTGCCATTGACCCCGAAAATCTTTTGTTATCTTTAGAAGCCTGAGAAATAAATATACAGTCAAATCCCGCTGGAGTGAACCTTTAAGTGACCGAAATTTCAGTTCACTATAACCGGGAAATCGCTATATCCCTTCCTCAAACAATTTCAACTAAATGGTTCCAAAGTCGTTCTTCGAAATACATATTATTTAAATAAATGAGCAATAAAATGAAATACAATATGATTGAAAAATAATAACAAAAAACATGTTAATATACTTTTATTATTTTGTACTCTATTTTTTTGCATTGAAAAAAATAGTAATCTTTAGCTGATGAGAGATTTATTAATTATTAATTGCCTTTTTTCCCACATGTTATGAACTGCAGATTTGAAAAATTCATAATCTTTGCGGATATCGGCTTAGTTCCATCCATTTTCAATCTTTTGTTTATGCCCATTTCATGGAGAACGTTTTATGTTTACTGCTAGCCATAGTTTAAATTTTCTTCTTTAACCGAATTGAGACTAAAAACGGAATGAAAGGAGAGCTTTTTAAACACTGATTAGCATTCGCCCTTTTGATTAAGGCGGCTGACCCTGCCCGCGAAGGCAGTCGCGAGCTAATGCTATTCCTACGGGGAGGTATTTTTCAATTAACTCTTTCGCATGTTGACATTTTTACATTTTTTTTAATATCATACCTGAGGTCCTTCTCAAGATCACCCCTTGATTACTTTTTCGATTTTGGTCGCAGATATTTTCTTTAAAGTTACTTTCACTTTCGGAACCGGTTTTGGAAGAGAAAGTAACTTTATAGAAAATACCTGTGACCAAAATCGAAAAACTAATCAAGGTGCGATCTTGAGAGGGATCTCAGCTATCCAATGAAAAAAAATATTACTTAAAAATGTCAAAATGCGAATGAGTTATTAGAAAAATGCCTCCCAATAGGAATAGCATTAGCTCGCGAGTGTCTTCGCGGGCAGGGACAGGGGCCTTAATGAGTACGCATTCCAACGTGTCTCCCTCTGAATTTGCGGGAATGGATATTGCACCGACTGACCTCTTACAGATGCAAAACATTCCAGGGATGGTCTCTGTTTGCGGAGAATGAAGAGGGTTAAGAGATACAAATAAGATTGCTACATTCTAATCAATGGATGGTTTTAAAATGTGTATGTATATTTATTTTGAAGTAACAATTTCAAAAATATAGCAAAAATAGCATTCAAAGACAGAAAAAAATTCATCATGTCCAACATCAACACTTTATTGGGTTCATTATGTCCACCAAAAATAACATTATACCCTGTATGGCAGGATATACGGGGCCATATATTTCGTTTACTATAGCCAGAGGTTCATTATTATAGGCCATATTAGTAGGCCTATAATAATGAACCTCTAGAGGGGTAGCCATATGAGAGCCATAATGAGAGTAGCCATATTCACTATATAGGGGTTTAACTGTATTTTCGATATTTAAAGAAACATTTGCATAAACAAGCTTTTAATGTCAGATATTTTCTGTAAAGCTGTGTTAATCTGTTTTTTGAAACAAGAATGTCGGTTTTCATGATATTTATCCATTCTTCGATAAACATTTTCAGCCTCGTAATTGGATTTTTATTTAGCAAGAGTAAAATAATAAAATAAAAGTTAATGTTAGTGCTGATAATTAATCCTGTTTGTTTGTAAAACGGGCTTGTTCAAAATTAAAAATTTTACTTCAGAACTAATAAACTACCTAAAAACCGATATTTCTATTAATCGATGTACAACATGAACCGAAAAGCAAATTTCTGTGATTACATAAGTTTAAAATTTACTTTAAATAAAATTTTAGTTTGGAATTCATTTGCAAGGCATTGCAAGGATTGATATGAAAGGCATAAAGATTGGGTACACTGTAAAAACTTATGTAACGTTAATGCAAAACATTGGTGGCAGCCTTGCTGCTTTTATTTTATTGAGTAATTTAACAGATGTGATTAGTGGTGCGTTAGACTAATATTTAATATTAGACCGTTATGTCAGTTTAAATTATACCATGATATCAGTTAAATTACGCCTTAAAATTTAAAGCAGCATGTTGATATCAATTTTAGGAAGTGCCTTATACAATTTTTTCCAACTAGAATTTCAAGTATAAACTGTACTGTATCTTCATGTTTAAAGATTACATTTTAACAGATTAATTTATGCACCACTGATTTTAATATTTGTGTTTATTAGAAATAAATAAATATTCATAGTTAATAAGTAAGTACACCATTTTATACTTTATGTTATGTATGTGTATTAATATGGAAAATTGGAAATCGTTATGTACCGGCTTTCAGCTACATTTACATAATAAATGAATTAATTTTAAATTAGATATTGGCAATAATAAGAAGCCATAATTAAAAATTTGAGCCATGATTAATTTCCTCCTCCGTTATTGTAGGATTTCATTTTCTGAAACAGGTTGTATATTCTCATAATTTTCTAAACTTATATCAACAAATGAAATATTTTAAATCTGCCGCACTAATATTATCGATGTTGAATATTTGAATGAAATAGACTATAGGCTAATATATTAAAAAAAAAATCTTTTCTCACATGTTTCAGTATATTCTTACATATATACATAAATCACATGTAAATTTGCATATGAATTACACTGCTCAAAACAATTAAAGGATATTTGAAGTTTTATATAAAATAAAGATATAAACGAAATTTTTTTTACCGAAAATAAAAGAAGAGAATCACAAATGCAATTTTTTCTGGTTTTCAAACTGTGGAGTATGCCAATTTTGAGTTCGACGTCAAAAACGTCGCTTTAGCGGCAGCGAATGAAATTTGACTTTCAACTGGATAAAAGAGAATGAAGACAAGGATGATCGGCATTCAGTGATTGCTTTGTTTCGATGAGTACGATGTCTCAGCGAAGTCATTTGACAGATTCAGAAGCTTGGAGAATTGTTGGTAGGTTAGAAGGGGGCCAAACTCAAGCCGAAGTAGCGCAAGCCATTGGAGTGTCACAAAGTGTCATTTCCAGGATCTGGAACCGTTTTTTGGAGAGTGGATGTGCAGGCCGAAGACCAGGCAAGGTCGTAGACAGGCAACAACGCCCAATGAAGATCGGTATTTAGCGTTAACAGCTTGGAGACACTGAAACATGAACGCTACTCTTCTCCAACAACACCTTCGCTCGGCTAGAGGCATCACGATTTCAACTCAGACTGTCCGAAACCGGCTACATGCTGTAGGTCTGTATGCTCGCCGACCGATGGTATGTGTTAGATTAACATCAAGGCATCGTCGCGAACGCAGGGAGTGGGCAACCGAGCATGTCAACTGGAGGAGAAATGAATGGAGCAATATTCTGTTTTCTGACGAGTCCCGTTTTTCTGTGCATCCGGATAATAGGCGTATTTTCATCTGGAGGGACCGTGGCAGTAGGAATAATCCTGCGTTCGTGCACGAAAGTGTCAGATTTGGCGGTGGAGGAGTGTTGGTGTATGGTGGCATCTCCATTGACGGGCGCACTGACCTCTACATCATTCGAGATGGAGCTCTGACTGGTCGCCGATATAGGGATGATATCCTCAGACCTATTGTAGTCCCTTACGCTGCAGCAATCGGAGGTAACTTCATTTTAATGGACAATAACTGCAGGCCACATCGTGCAAACCTGGTGGAGGATTTCCTTTTCGAGGAAGGAATCGTTCGAATGGAATGGCCAGCGTGTTCACCAGACATGAATCCAATCGAGCACGTTTGGGACGCTCTAGGAAGACGAGTTTTTGGCCGCCAACAACCCCCACAAACTCTCCAAGAACTGTAAAGAGCTCTTCTGGAAGAGTGGGGCAGAATATCCCAACTCGTCATTAATAGCCTCATTGAGTCCATGCCTCAAAGGTGTTCAGCGTTGCTGGCCGCCCGTGGAAACAATACCCCCTACTGAAAATGATTTTCTTTGAAGAAAACACCTTTTCTTATTCTTTTTTTCTCATATGCACAAATTGTGTTTTTTTCCTTTTGTACACAAATGCTCAGTAAAATGCATTTTTTTCTGCCAAACATGTGTAATTTATTCTCATATAACCTACTATGCCTGTCGACCATGTATCAATCAGCTAAAAAGTTTCCCAGATACAAAATCCACCTAAAACTGTAATATCCTTTAATTGTTTTGAGCAGTGTAGAAGAGAATTGTTGTTTACCATCTTTGGATACCTTTTTAACTAGTCAGGAAGATTCATTGAAAAGGACAATTTATAGAAAGAAAATTAATAGTCATAAGATTATTCCTAATTCTGCATGTTCTCCTTTTTGCTATAAATTCTCCACTTTTCGATTCATGTTTGACAGAGCTTTTAAGGTTTGTTCTGAGATATTTTTTAAATAGGGAATTGGATAATATCTGTAATTTTGCAAGTTCTAATGGGTATAAAATAAGTAAAATCAATAAATTGATAAATTATTACAGAAAAGGGATAAATAAACGACAGAGTTCATAATTGAAGGTTATAATAAAAGGGCGGATCTTACAAAATATAAAATAGTTTTTTTTTCCTGTTTGAAATGCAGTTTTGAGAGGTTGAAATTAAAAAAGTTTAATATTGAATTGATTGCGAAGCCGCCACCAAAATTGAATTGTTTACTTTATAAGCAATTTGATCTTGTAAGGTAGGAGGATCCTGCAGAGGTTTATGAAATACCTTGTACAATTACATGGTGACTTAAATTATTATGCAGGGATGGATAACTTGGGATAAAGTTTGGAGTTGGGAAAGATGAACATGAATTGGATATTAATTTTTGTCGTACAAAAACTGCTTTATCTTCATTATATTCAGATGGGAGAGTAAAAATTTTGTTTCATGAAAACAAATTGTGTTTTGTATAAAATTTTTATCGCAAGTCCAGTATAATGCAGTCCATTGAAATTTATACGCTTAAAGGATTTATTTGAAATGATATTGATTCTTTTATTATTTGTTATGTTTGGAATTAATAAATAAATTCCTCGTGTAAAGCGATTATAGGAGGAACCACATTGGAAACTAATCTTAAATCATAGTCTATTTTTTATTTTAATGTTAGAGCACGTGTTTTTAAACATTAGGGATGTAATGATGAGGGACTGTAACGTGTAAAATCGTGTAGAAACTAATCAGAAGAATATGGATACAGCCCCTCATCTTTTTGCTTCATTTTTGGAATAACGATTTTGATCTTATTCTATCGACGATAATTTACAGAATTTTCAAATTATGATTTTGAGACTTTTACAAAAGTTGCTCTCATACATTAAGCTAACACATTATGCAAATTGTATTTTGATTGAGTTCACGCATGTGCACTGAAACCTTAATCAGTAAACCTGTTCATTTTTCATACAATTACACTAGTTTACAAATTTCAACTTTTTTTATACCCCGAAAAAAATGTATATAAACGTATTAGTCTACCTTCCTTAAACTTAAAAGTGTCAGGAGAAATATTCTATCACGTCCCAATTTCTTTCTGCAGTCAATTGTTTTTTTAACTACCCAACGTGGTGACGACAGTTTAATGTCTATTTGTTCGCTTCAAACAACAAATATTTTGTTTCGGATTTAATTAAAATGTCGAGTAGAAAGTGTAAACAAAGTTCTGATCGTTTTTGATATGTTTATAAACAGTTTACATTTTCAAAAAAAAAAAAAAAAAAAAAAAAAAAAAAAAAAAAGAGAAAGAAGAAGACCTATTGTAGATTCGTTAAAAAGTGCATATCCTCATTATTTTGGATTTCCTGTTGCAAACCAAGATAAAAAGTGGGTGCCTCATGTCTTTTGCGAAAGTTGTAGAATCGTTTTACTCCAGTGGTCACCAGGAGAAAACTTACACCTTCCATTTGGTTCACCAATGCTATGGAGAGAGCTTAGTAATCATTAAAATGATTGTTACTTTTGTGTTACGAAGACAGTGGGACATAATACAAAAAATAAGATGAGTATTATATATTCCGAAGTTTTGTCTGTTACTAAGCCCGTTTTATACTCGAAAGATCTACCACGCCCAGTTTGTTTCGGTAATTCGAGTGTAATTATACTAGGAGAGGACAATGAAAGTGATGTTGAATTCAAATCGATTTCTAGTGATTCTGATGAGTTTTCTCTTCAAGAAAAGACGCCACATTTAATCAACCAAGCCGAATTAAATGACCTTATAAAAGATTTACAATTATCAAAATCTAAAGCAAAGCTTCTTGGTTCTCGAATACAACAATGGAACTTATTAACAAAAAACACAAAAGCTACGTTGTCTAGAAACAGAAGCAAAGCTTTCTCAGACTTTTTCAAAAAAAAAAAAAAAAAAAAAAAAAAAAAAAAAAAAAGTAAATATTGTTATTGCACTGATATTCCGAGACTTTTTGAAGCAATGAATCGAAACTATGATAAAACAGAGTGGCGCTTATTCGTAGACACTTCGAAATAAAGCTAAAAACTGTTTTATTACATAATGAAAATAATAGGCTGCCTATACCAATAGAACACGCAGTGAATTGTAAAGAGAGCTATGAAACGATGTGTACTTTAATTAATTTAATAAAGTATAAAGAACACCAATGGAAAGTGTGCAGCGAACTCAAAGTCATCGGTTTGTTATTGGGATTTCAGAGTGGTTACACAAAATACTCTTGTTTCCTTTGTTTGTGGGACAGCCGAGCAAAACAACATCATTATGTAAGAAAATAATGGCCAATTCGGAACGAGTATATTCCAGGAAAAATGAAGATCAAACACGAGCTATTGGTAGATCCAAATAACATTACACTACCCCCTTTACACATCAAATTGGGACTCATGGAAAATTTTGTGAAGGCGCTTGACAAAAAAAGTGATGTTTTCTGGTATTTACAAAAAATCTTTCCAAGCATTACAGAGGCAAAACTGAAAGAAAAGATATTTGTTGGCCCACAGATCCGTAAAATTATGAAAGATTCTCAGTTTGAAAGCCTTTTATTTGTTAATAAAAAATCTGCTTGGGAAAATGGTTGTGGAAGATTTTTGGTAAATAAATAAGTGAAAATTACAAAGAAATTGTTGCCGATCTATTGAAAAATTTTCAACAGATGGGAGTAAACATGTCATTAAAGATTCATTTCCTGCATTCCCATCTGAGTTTTTTCCCTGAAAACTTAGGAAGTATGAGTGACGAACAAGGGAAACATTTTCACCAAGATTTAAAGGTTTTTGAAGAACGACACGACATCAGGGATTTTGGGGTGAAAACATGCAAATGGGATTACTGTTGGTCCATTATAAGAAAAACTGATCTAAATAACTATAAAAAAAAGGCAAAAATTAGCCATTTTTGATTTTTTTTAATATTAATGCCAAAATCATGTAATCCAGTTAAGTAAATAAATATTTCTTAAACCAGACGTGACAGAATTTTTTTATTATTTTTTCTGGATAACTCTATCTAAATAAACAATAAATTAACAACTTTCAGCTGGGGATAAAAACCGTGTAAACTAGTGTTATTAATATTTCTTAATTTTGATTACAGGGTGTTATAACGATGTAGTTTGTCATATTTTCTGAAAAGCACATTGTTTTTTTATTAAGAACGCTGCAAATTATAAGCAAAAAATTTGGCAAAATTTGGGACCGTTTTTATGAAAACCTCAATTTATCTACGAATATACATGCTATATTTATAAAAATGAACACAGTTTATTACAATAAGCCATTTGATCATTAAGTTTGATAAGCTTTTGCTGCATTAGTTTTGATAGGGTTATCCAAAATATCTTCGTTACTTTTCAATTTGTTGTCGGTCCCCTATGGAATTTTGGAGAAAAATAATCATGAAAATATATGATTTGCACTATTTTGTTTTCACACCTGGAGTTTCAGAATAACTCGTTATGTATGTTTCAAAATATTTAAAATGTCTAAAATCGCAAGTGTCAAGATTTTTTCTGCTGGCACTGTACAGTGTACATGAGAAAAAAAAAAAAAAAAAAAAAAAAAAAGAAATTGGGAAAGGGGGAAAAATCTGTTGTGATGAGAATAATGGCTACTTAAATTGATGAAGATGAGAATCTTGAAATGCTTCTTGTGTTAAACGTAAAATGAAAATTTAATGGCCAAAATTTTCCACCAACATTTTAAAACTTACAGAGATGAATTGCTATTTGTAAACTGATGAATGTTCGTCTCTCTTCTTGTGATTTTGTGGAGATAAAAATGCAGATTGTATAACACTTTATTTTAACAATGAGACAAGCTGGAAAACAACGACAAAAATCTTTTTTTTTGGCACAAAATACGAAGATGTATAGTCACATTGCAATTACAAAATTGTGTTAAAAAGACATTTCTGACAGAAGATTCACCTCTTTAATAAGTTAAAATATGTGAAATGAATAATGATTGTTAAGTTAAGATTCTATTTCGTGTCCAGCGTGTCAATAATATCACTTTCTTAATAAGAAGAAATATAATTTACAGAGTGAGTGTGGACTTTTGGAACGGGGGGGGGAGCATAGTGATTTTATATATGCTTTTAGGGGCGGGGTCAAAAAAATATCGGGGAAAACTCTGTCTTAAAGATACGGCCGGTTAGGACATACATAATGACAAGGGTGGCATACTCCATGTAACATTGGCTTTAAAGCCTAGATAACAAATTTTAATGATATATTTGTGTAATACAATGCCTAGTAGCTGAATAAAAGCAATAAACGTCAAATTATTAACAGCAGTTTAATTTAATTAGAATTAATTACATGAGTGCTATGGAATTCGAGACTAGTTCAAACTGAGTAGATCTCTCAATACGCCTTCCGTGTCTTTAAAGTCTAATTGACCACTTGTACTGGGTGGAGTTCACTATGTTTCCCACAAGCATTACGATATTTGATTGTTTTTTTGTTTTTTTTTAACGGTTGTGGTATAAATGGAGAAGCTGATTAGCTATAATCCATCGTGACGTTCTTTGACGTCAGAAATGCGTGTGGTCTATTAAAAACCTGTTTTGAAAAACGTGACACGGAACAAAGTTACGTTGCAACTTTGCCAATTGACCACACGCACGGGGAGGAGCTTGCAATGTTTCCCACAAACATTACGGTATTTGATTGGCTTTTGGTGAACGCTTGTGGGATAAATTGAGAAGCTGATTAGCTAGAATCTATAGTGAACGTTCTTTGACGTCAGAAATGCTAGTCGTCCGTTCTTTTCGAACCGCGCTTAACACAGTGCTCTGTTTAAACTTTGAACAATGGTTTTTTTGTAAAAAGTAAATATTATTACTACACTGAATTTCGTATCAGGAAATAACAAATGAAGTTTAATCATGCTCTATTTTTATTGATAGTACGGAATTAAGTTCTTTATGAACATATTAGGATATATTTAAGAAAAAAGTCATAAACATTATCAATATTTAATTCTATTAGGGCTTCTATTTCCTTGAACTTTTATGTACACGGGTGATTTCATACACAATGAGCAAATCAGCTGTGTCTGACACGTCACAGATTTTAATGAAATTTAGCGTATAAGTACATCATATTTATTTATGAGTAAATAAAAATCATAGATTTCAGGATTGTCTACTTACGAACGAAAACTTACATTAAAAGTTGCTATAAAATCGATGGTTTGTCTACATGCTTGAAATTTTAATTTTCATTATTAGCTCAAGATTATCGATTATTAGTTTAGATAAAAATATTTTTTTTCAAGGTAATTCGTATAAGTCTATTTAAATAAGAACTGAATTTGTGTATCAAATTTTACCAAAATCAGTTACCATGGATTCCCGACTTTTTTTTTGCTCATTTTGCATGAAATGACACATGCCCATCCACATTTTATAGTACACTATCTATCAATAAGTGTTTGAAATATTTCGATTTTTGACATTTTATCAAATATTTAAAAATATACTTGTCGGATACTTCTGAAACTTCAGGATTATTAAAATTATGTATGTCCTCATATTTATCAATATTCATTTGATAAGCAGGGCAATTAGGGGGCCGACAAAAAATTAAAGAATAACAGAAATATTTGGGATCACCCTGTACATGAAAATGCACGAAACGATTTATCGCTGCAGAATACAAATATGTGGATACTGCACAACAAGTACATTGATTTTTGTAAGAATAGCATGTATATTCATGGAGAAAAAGTGATTTTTTTTAATTCAAAAATTCTGGTATATGTTTTTTGTTTATATCATGCAGGGTTTTTGACCAAATTTAACGCAAATTTCAGAAATATTGGCGACATCTATTAGAAAAAATACAGCGCAATTGGAATATAAATATATTAAATATTTTATGAAATATGAGTAGTTTTATGAAATAATTTATATCTGCGCATGCGCGAACAATAAAAACGATTCTTTTACATCATTTAATAGTCAATTCTATGGTGTAACTTATAAAAAAAATCCAATCAAATATCGTGAAAATTCAAAAAGATATCATTATTATAAGTAAGCTGTTTTTACATTCCTCTCTAAAAACGGCTGAATGATAAGGGATTCTCCACAAATTGACATTTTTTATTAACTGACTTTTAGGAAAAAATTAGTATTTAATGTATACAATATCTAATACAATATTTCTGTTAATAAGTATCTTGACATCTGTGATAGAAAAGAATAAAAGCTCTTTTCCTTTTCTATCACAGGTGTCAAAATACTTATTAGCAGCAATATTGTATTAGATATTGCATTCATTAAATAGTACCAATTTTTTCCTAAAAGTCAGTTAATAAAAAATGTCAATTTGTGGAGAATCCCTTATCATTCAGCCATTTTTAGAGAGCAATGTAAAAACAGCTTACTTATAATAATGATATCTTTTTGAATTTTCATGATATTTGATTGGATTTTTTTTATAAGTTATTTCATGGAATTGACTATTAAATCATGTAAAAGAATCGTTTTTATTGTTCGCGCATGCGCAGATATAAATTATTTCATAAAACTACTCATATTTCATAAAATATTTAATATATTTATATTCCAATTGCGCTGTATTTTTTCTAATAGATGTAGCCAATATTTCTGAAATTTGCGTTAAATTTGGTCAAAAACCCTGCATGATATAAACAAAAACATACCGGAATTTTAGAATTTTTTTTTAAAAAAATCACTCTTTCTCCATGAATATACATGCTATTCTTACAAAAATCAGTGTACATGTTGTGCAGTATTCACATATTTGTATTCTGCAGCGATAAATCGTTTTGTACATTTTCATGTACAGGGTGATCCCAAATATTTCTGTTATTCTTTAATTTTTTGTCGGCCCCCTAATTGCCCTGCTTATCAAATGGATGTTGATAAATATGAGGTCATACATAATCTTCATAATCCTGAAGTTTCAGAAGAATCCGACAAGTATATTTTTAAATATTTGAGAAAATGTCAAAAATCGAAATTTTTCAAACACTTATTGGTAGATAGTGTACCATATGCTTAACAAAACGTCTTCCTTTGTATAGCCAGGAGGGAACACTTATTGGTAGATAGTGTATATACAGCTATATCCAGCCCTAGGATCTATAGTTTTTTTAATATAGTTTTATAAGTTTAACTATTATTTTAGGAATGATTTTTTTCAGTAACAAAAATTAATAATTCAAATATTTATTGTACGAAACCCCCTAAACGTGAATAATACTTGCTCTTGACCGTTTATTTATAGGATCAAGCAAAGCATGAGTTTAAATATTGCAAGTCAATTTTAAACTACTTTCAACTATCAGATTAAACCGATAGTTTGCCTACATCTGTATTTCCGATGACAAATTAATTATATTATAATTTCAAGAACGTAGCAATTATGAATTTTTACAGGGCAACATAAAAGATTGGTGAGGGATTGTTGCTTATATTCAGAACTGGTTTTTTTTAATTTTAACAGCGTATTAATATTTTGTTATTGAGATAAACAATAGCAGATTTTAAATTACCAGCTTCAAGCAGAAATTTTGTTTTAATTTATTGATAAAGTTTTACCTGAGATCAGATAAACATCGTTCTAACAATAAATACCTTATTTTAATTTGTACAGTACATTCTATTGGCCAGTATTTCAACTGATATTTTTTATTTTTTGCACCCCCCCCCCAAAAAAAAGAATCTCCCTGTTAAAAATAATTTTTTGCAAATCGTGTTTGTAACCAATCCGCCCAATTATACAAACGTTTGAGACTAAAACATTCGTGGTTATACCCACTCCATTTGATGACAGTTGCATTTTAATGTGTCATAAAATAGTTGAAAAATAAACATAATTAAAGAAGTTTTAATACATTTAATTTCACAGAGAGAAATGCATGGTTAAATAGATGCTTCCAAGTATGTTCTTATAGGCTAAAGTGATTCAATAATTTCTGAATTGCTTTAAAACTCGTATTACAAAAATTATAAGTAATAAATAACTTCCTTTTTTACAAGTTTAAGAGGTAACGCTAAACTTAAAATTATGCAAAAAAATATTTAAAAATATTTTTAAAAAACTCTCCCTTAATTACCATAATTAATATCCCGCGAATTTTCGAATGTAAAACATAGATAAAGCGTATTTGTTTTAAGTGAAGAACTCTGTATCAGAACGACATGGTAAAAGAGAAAAAAATTATATTAATACCCATAAAGTCTTAGTTTTTATCACTCATATTTTATACTGCTATAAATTTTATGTAACGTATAAAAAATGTTTGTTTAAACACAGCTAAAAAATTTAATGCTGTTTTAAGCGTGAACTATGAAATATTTAATGATCTAGCAAAACACCATGCTATTAAACAATTCTTCAAATATATAATTATTTAAAAAATAACAAATTTATCCTTTTTAACAGACACTTAACATCAAATATTTTATTTAATGTTTTAAAATGTAAAACAATGTATTTAAATTACATTTACAGTGCAAGGACATATATCTATATAGTCAGTGCCAGTCATTATTAAAAAAAAAAGAAAAAAATCAAATTACTTTGATTGCTTTTTATAATTACTGTATTTAAAATATAATAACATACTGGAGGTTTTAAAATAGCTAAGATTACGTTTTCACGCATTTGCTCAGTTCGTCAATTGTACTAGTAATTTTAATGATTTCGATTTTTTAAGCAATGAAACACATTTTTGCTTAAATCTTGATGAATATAATATTAAAATAATTACTCTCATTTCGTTATTTTAAATTTTACTTTGTGAGATAGGAAAAGAGAAAAGCATTATGAAAAACATTGTTATGCCTTTTTTTCCCCTTTAGCATTGCTTTCTAAACAGTAACTTAATAACAATTATTACTTGAAGTATTTTAAATCTGAGAGTTAAAACTGAAGAACTATTGTACGAAAGTCGTAATTTAAACGAAAATGCTAAATATTTTTTTTTAGTTCTTCCACATTTCGTTTTTTTTCGCTTTCAAAAAGGAGAATGGTAGAATCACAAGATGAAATTAACGAATCAAATTTCATTATCAGCGCATGTATGTGCTCATTCTGGGAATTTGTTTTTTATTCAGAGAATTTGAATTCATACCAGAAGTTTTGATTACAAATTTTCGCTTTATTTAAAGATTTAGGTTTCGTATTTACATAAAGTAAAAAATCTTATTTAGGAATTTCAAATATGATTTCTGAATGTCTGACTAATAATAATAATCCTAAAATCTACGCATATATATATTTGCAGCTGATGTAAACATTTAATGGCCTCACTTTTAAAGAAGGGATTCCAGGAATCGACAAAATGTGATGGGGAGGGGAGGCGTTAAGTTAATTATTAAATTACAATCAAAATATGAAAGCAGTTTGATTGGGATTATTTGGAAAGAGCAAACTATATTTCATAAAAATACATTTTATTAATCTTGAAAACACAGGTATATTTTCCTTTTTGTCTTGATATGTAGCAACTTGCTATAAAAGCATACAATGTATTTTCGAAATAGAACATTGCTGTGTTATACCAAATTAAAACTACTGTGTTTAAAGTACTAAGGCAATAGTGCTGGATAGAACGAAAAATATTGACGAAAGCCATATTATTAATATTATAGGAAATAAGTCAGAAATTTCACGTCAAGCGTAGCAAATGAGGCACATTTTTACTATAAGGAAGTTAAAAAAAAATTTAGACCTTGGTATAATAGTATACAGAATATCAGATACAATATAGTAGCCGAAATCTTTTGTGTGTTCCTATAAATGCTATTTGCTTTTTATTATATTGGAACTAATTTACAGTAAACCTCGGGAATTCCATAAAATGATTAATAAATGATGTATATGAATTATGATGTATGGTCATAAAATGATGTATATGAATTTCATAAAATGTGAAATAGTTTAATATAATTAAAATGGGCCTCAAACAACATTTCTCTCTGTACCACCATATGCTGAACGCATTTGTGTGGCCCTGTAAATTAATAACAAATATTCTTTGCATCGCAGATTGTACAGAATGTATATTCTAGTATATACTTCATAGATGCATATCAATTTTATTATGTTCGAAAGAGTGTAACATCATTAAAATGTACTTGAAGCTTTTTTTCCCATTGACCATAATACAACGAAATACTCATGTTTGTCCCTGTAATCTATCCTATATTTTAAAAAGGTAAAGCTTGTTTATTTCTATGAGATAATCTCCGGAACTACCGATTCTATTTTAAAAGTAATGGTACCAAAATGATGGTGTTCGCTACGAATCAAACATAGGCCGTATCTTATATCGATGCCACAAACCCAAAGGTGGTGCAGGAGCAAAAAACGTTCTAAAAATGCGATTTTTGTGTTAATGAAGAGCTTAGAAACATGAAATTTGACATATTACTTTTGGTTGTCACTGTAATGAGACTATTCATCCGATTTTCATAAAATTTGTATTCACTCGACAAAATTATCCAACAGTTATATATTTTAAATTTCAAACGATTCAGTTGAGTCATTTTTGCTCTGTTATATGCAGACGGATGGACAGACAGGCATACATACAGGCGGAAAAATGGACGGTCTGAACGACGACTATAGCTGCTACCTATTTACGTAATTACGAACGCACCTAAAAAACGCAGTCTGTGTGGCATGCTTTTGATTAATAATATGAAAGCTTACGTGTTTAGTATGATTAATTTATTGAAGATGGAAATAAGGAGAGAATTATGCGGATATAGATTTTTTATATCCCTGTAAACTTTTTAAAATATATAATAACAATACTAATTGCAGTATTGCTTTAATTCAAATTTCTTTTAAATTAATAGTTTTAAAAACAACGGAGCACCAGATATCTCTCAAATGTGACAGACTGTACATGTAATAATAGTGGGAGATATTTTTCGCTATTTTTTAATGAAATTTACCTTTTTTTCAACCTTTTGAAGAAATGTGCATTTTTTCCATCTTTTGACAAAATTTGTTGTTTTCTCACTTCAGATTTGCGTTTTTTAGGTACTTAGACAATTTTTATGTGTTTTCGTGATCTTTTGATGAAATTTGCGTCTTTTCTAATACCTGGATAAAATTTGTTGTTTTCTCGAGGTCTTTTGGTGAATTTTGTCGTTTTTCTCGTGTTCTTTTGATGAATTTTGTCGTTTTGTTGGGATCTTTCCATGTAATTTGCCGTTTTATTGAATTTATCCTTTTTCGTGATCTTTTTGCAAAATTTGTGGGTATTTTGCTATTTTCTGCGAAATTTACCTTTTTTTGTGATTATTTGACGAAATGTGTCTTTTTTCCATCCTTTGGTGAATCTTATTGTTTATTCACAATCATTTGACAAAATTTGTTGTTTTCTAACAATATTTTGAATTTTTTTCCACAATATATTTACAAATTTGCCATTTTTAGGGATTTTTTGTCAAAATTTGCCTTTTTTTAAATTTTTTTTCATGAAAATTGCCATTTTTTGAGACGTTTTGACCAAATTTTGATTTTTTGCACTATTTTGACGAAATTTGTTTTATTTGGAATACCTAGACAATATTTGTATTTTTATTATAATTTTTATTTTGCAGTCTTTCAACAAATATTACAAATTTTTTATCAATCTTTTGAAGAAATTCGCTGTTT
The DNA here is from genome assembly GCA_964019185.1 of Maratus speculifer. NCBI lineage: Eukaryota > Metazoa > Arthropoda > Arachnida > Araneae > Salticidae > Maratus > Maratus speculifer. The sequence goes on from OZ025298.1 coordinate 255,056,239, forward strand.
CTTGCGATTTGTTGACGAAATTTGCTGTTTTTCCCATTTATTTACAAATTTTCCGGTTAGTTTTTTTTTGGGGGGGGATGGTATTTTGATTATGTTTGTTATTTTTTTTTCAATCTTTTGACAAAATTTGCTATTTTTTGTGATTATTTGACAAAATTTATGTTTTTTGTTTTCTCAAGGTCTTTCGGTGAAATTAGTCCGCGATCTTTCGATCTAAATTGCTGTTTTATTAAATTTATGCTTTTTTATAATTTTTTTTGCAAAATTTGTTATTTTTTCGGTATTTTTTGAGAAATTTTTCTGTTTTTTGCTATTAAAAAAATTCTTTTTTTTCGCTAATTTTTTGCAAAATTTTTAGCGATTTTTTGATGAAATGTGACTTTTTTTCCATCTTTTGACAAAATTTGTTGTTTTCTTACAATTTATTTAACAAAATTTGCGTTTTTGAGGTACCTAGACAAACTTTATGTGTTTTTACGAACTTTTAACGAAATTCACGTCTTTTATGACACTTGGACAAAATTTGTCATTTTCTCCAGGTCTTTCGGTTAATTTTGTCGTTTTTCTCGAGTTATTTTGATGAAGTTGTCTTTTTGTCACTATCTCTCGGTGTAATTTGCTGTTTTATTGAATTTATCCTATTTTCGTGATCTCTTTGCAAAATTTGTTGGGTTTTTTGCGAAATTTACCTTTTTTGTGATTATTTGACGAAATGTCTTTTTTTCCATCCTTTGACAGTATTTGATGTTTACTCACAATCATTTGACAAAATTTGTTGTTTTCTCACAATATTTTAAATTTTTTCACAATATGGTTACAAATTTGCCATTTTTTAGTGATTTTTTGTGAAAATTTTCATAAAATTTGCCATTTTTTCGACACGTTTTGACAAGATTTTGATTTTTTGCAATACTTTGACAAAATTCGTTTTATTTGGAATACCTAGACAAAATTTGTGTTTTTTGCAGTCTTTCAACAAATTTTACAATATTTCTATCGATCTTTTGAAGAAATTTGCTGTTTTTGATTTGTTGACAAAATCTTTCTGGTTCCCTCCCCCCCCCCATCTATTTAGAATTTACGGGTGGTTTATTTTATTTTTTGGAGGAGGGGGTATTTTGTTGAAATTTGCTATTAAATAATGATTAAGCCTAGGACTCGCTATGAAAAATAACAGAAATGGACACAGCAACATAAAATAAAGAGTGATAAATAACTTACTATTTCAGGACAGGATGCAACAGCAACGTATTTTCTAATCTGTACCGTGTGAGAGAATGAATGAACTTAATCATCGTCTTACAACCTTCGCGAAATTGTAAGACGAAATTCACATTTTTTATGATACCTGGACCAAATTTGTCATTTTGTTGTGACCTTTCGATGTAATTTGCCGTTTCATTGAATTTATCTTTTTTTCATTATCTTTTTGCAAAATTTGTCGGATTTTTTTTTGCGAAATTTTCTTTTTCCGTGATTATTTAACGAAATGTGCCTTTTTTTCAATCCTTTGAAGAAATTTGTTGCTTATTCACAATCATTTGAAAAATTTGTCGTTTTCTCACAATCATTTGAATTTTTTTCACAATATATTTACAAATTTGCCATTTTTAGGGATTTTTTGTCAAAATTTGCATTTTTTTTTCGAAATTTTATCATAAAAATTGCCATTTTTCGACATGTTTTCACAAAATTTTGATTTTTTGCAATACTTTGACGAAATTTGTTTAATTTGGAATGCCTAGACAAAATTTGGGGTTTTTTTCTGTCTTTCAACAAATTTTACATTTTTTTATTGATCTTTTGAAGAAATTTGCTGTTTTTTGAGATTTGTTGACGAAATTTGCTGTTTCTTTCCATCTATTTACAAAATTTCCGTTTTTTTTTTTGGGGGGGGGGGGGGTATTTTGATGAAATTTTCTTTTTTTTTCAATCTTTTTGCAAAATTTGCTATTTTTGCGATTATTTGCCAAAATTTGTGTTTTTTGTGGTACCTTGACAAATTTTGTGTATTTTCGCATTCTTTTGACAAAATTCACGTTTTATATGATGCTTGGACAAGAATGGTGAAATTTGTCGTTTATTCTCTTGATCTTTCGATGTAATTTGCCATTTTATCGAATTTATCCTTTTTTGTAAATCTAAAAGTATCAAATGAGGGAGATTATAATTCTATTACAGTATGTTTGAATGTAACTCTGCCGATTGCGGGTCATTTGCCTGGATGTAAAATGCAGGTTTTTCTTTTATTTATTGAAATTTTTGCTGAAGATTAGTCGTTAAGTAATCCTTTAATAGCTGGAAAATATCTTCTTTTTTCTTTGGTGCCGTCAAGTTTTGACGGGTTCCATCTAGTACTACGTTAATTTGCCATCCAAGTGAAAATGCATCATTTTATATTTTAAACAGAGATCGACCAAAAATTCAGCTTCGTTTTCAACCCAAAATCTGAGTTTCACCGGAAATTAATTTTCGACGTAAAGGCTGTTAAGAATTCGGAAAGACTAGAACTATCTGAAATCCAAAAAACCTCTTTTTTTATTTGGAAATTTTCAACATGCCTCTTTTAAAATTTGAGCTGCATTGGCTCAAATTAGACCCCTTAATTCATTCTTACAAACTTCATTGTTTATAATTATCTATCAGGACTGACTGAAGACTTCAATGCTAATAATAAAGCAACTAGTATATAATTCCCGTCATAAATGATGGAATTTTGACCTGCGTTTGATTTTCATAAGACTTTATACAAACAAACAGAATGAAGATGTAACATTGAAGAATTTGTGTTACAGAAAAGCATATTTTAAAAATAGCAATTGATTTTTATAAATACAAATGATGAGATTTTTAAAAATATGTTTATACTTGATATTCTACTTCGAAATTAGTTCAACAATTGGGCAAAACAAACAGAAGAATTTATCAATTTTAGTAAAGTTAGTAAGTCTCTTGCATCAAAAATCGTTAGAGATTTGATCTGAAAATTTTTATATGTTCTAATGATGTTATAAATTTAAATCAACAAACGAATGACTTTAAATCTGCGAATAAGCCATTGTTGATGTTGATTATTTCATTGATATCGTGTATAAACGATTCAAAAACATTAAGTTATTTGACAAAACATAAGTTATTTTCCTTTATGTTACATCAAATTCATCAAGGTGTCCCGTCAAAATTAGATAACAAGTTCTGAACGGGTTTGTATATAACATTAGTAGACACATGATATAAATGTCGTTATATACTTCTTGGGATTGTTAGCAATTCTCATTTGTTTCATTTGCTAACTTTGTCATATTAGATAACTGTCTTCTGATTAGCTAGAGATTTATCGAAGTAAGAAAAAGCTACCGTGATACATTTTAGAAAGGCTTTTATCTAATGAAAAAAATATTTTTTCAATAGAGAAAATGAAGTATTTTTTTAATAATAGAACAAAATTTTCTAAAATAATTTTTGTGCTTGGCATTAACCCTTTCGGGTCTGGTGTACTATTAATAGTACATGGCTTTAAATGTAGTATTATTTTGTTTTAAGAAATATTTTAGCTACTATTTACTTATAGTAATGTTAGTATATGTCTATGCATTTACTATAGGACTTCATTAATGTTGAGGCATTTAATAATTATAATAATTATTTTTTTTGATTAATTCTCTTTGCGCCGTTTGCGATTCTTTTATTTTAAACATATGTTTTACTCATTAAATTTAAAATAAAAGTTACTTTTATGAAATAATCCTATGTAATAAAACGCAAAAAATATTAGAATGTCGCAATATAAGTTAAGCCTTGTTGTAATACGATATTTTCTAACCATCTCAAAAAATTCTTCCTTAGCCTATTGTAATATAAATATGAATTGAATAGTACGCAAAACAGCAACATTCATTATCTTTAAGACAATGACATATTCGTTAAACACTAATTAACCTACATGGATGGCTAGTGTTAATGTTATTAACGAAAAAGCTTTAAAAAAAAAAAAAAAAAAAAAAAAAAAACTAAAAAAGCCTAAAAAAACTAAAAACTAAGAACTAAAAAAAAAAAAAAAACTTTTGATTGATTTTGAGCTGATTTGGGTATCAGAAAAGATCCTGTGATCTTTAAAGGTTAGTTGGAATCAGTCTTCCAGTATTCCGAGATGCTCAGTTGGAAGAGCATTGGCGCGGCGGCTATAGCCAATACATTCCATGTTAGAATGTTGGCTTGGATTTTTTTTTTCACCAATTTGGAAATTTACAAATGTTGCGACTTATTTACTGATTGAATAATTGTGTTAAAATTTAATCTAATATAATTATGCATACGGCGTTTACTGCAGTTCAAAGAAATAGCCTTCGAATTATTCTGCTGAGCTGATTTGGATATTAGACCGGATTTTGTGATCGTTAAATTCTAGTTCAGTGAATAAATCCTCCATTATTCGTGAAGGATGGCTCAGTTGAAAGAGCATTGACGGCTTCAGCCACTAACATCTTTACTTCAAATCCTAGCCCGAACCTTTTTTCACCGACATGGAAATTTACACTTGTTAATAAATAAATAATTAATCTTATAAATAATCCCTTTTTCGTTGAAATGTCCTTCTTCTTTGCAACATACAAAATTTAAAATTTTTAGAGCTCTTTATTCATAAGAAAATTTGCCGAAATCTTTGCTTTCGAGTAACAATAAATAAACAATCATTTAAAATACCTATTGCTTTTAATACTGAATATTTCCCCTGTCCTAACATCGCATCATAACATATCTTTAAAATCTTTAAAACTATTTTTTAAAAATTCGAAAGAGCACAGAAAATAACGAGTTGTTTTTGCCACCCAAAATAATCCACAGTAGTAGCAGCGTGACATCATATAGCCGTGAATTATACGTAAAATACAAAAATATATTCAATTTTACTTCCATGTGTCTATCTAAGTAATTTTTTAGCTACAATACAAATAGGAGCCGACAAGCAGTTCTAAAGATTAACATGGCATAAGTTTCTTTTACTGAGAAACGACTAAAACGTTTCCATTTAAATTAGTATTAATAAGCTATGGTACTAATGAATCCCTCACTGTTATATTCTCTCATAATATTACAATAATAATAAAAACGTGTTTTTTTTCGCTAGATGGTTGTTATAATTGTATTGAATGAGTATCCCCAAATATATAAATCGGCAGATTATTTTCTAGATTGCAATACATTTGTTATATTATGTGAATACGACATTGATTGGTAAGTTTGTAGTTCATTGTTTTATCCAATGATAAAAAAAAACCTTTTAGGATTCCAAAACTGTAAACAGAAAAGTATACATATACAAGTGTATAAGTGTGATCACAGATCGCGCAGAGGGTTTTGTTTAATATTTCTTTCTGAACAACTTATCCTTTAATTAATAAACTCAAATTGTTACTTTATAATTATTAAATTTTTACATGAATGGTAGACCCAATAAATTTAATTTTAAAATGATTATAAAAGGAAATTATTTATTTTAATAAAGTAAAAAATGTTCAGATCAAATTATTTGAATAAAATATAAAATTTTAAACTTTTTTGAAAATGCGAAAAAAAATCATGGAGATATAAATAAGATTTTAAATTTCTGAAAATGATAAAAATTGATTTCTCGAATTTAAAATGATCTGAATCATTAATAAAATATAATAGTTTTTAAAATAGATAAAAAATCGAATTCCAAAAAGTATTATGAATGTCAGTAACATGGGCCATTTTCAAATTTCGCTTACATATGCTGTCCAAGAGTAAAAAATAGGACATTCAAACATAAATTAATATTTAAAATTTTATTTCAGCTATGCATTAGCTAAAGAAGATTATATCGAACATTTCTAACATGAAAAATTTTAAAAAAAACAATAAAAATTTTGGAGATATAAATCTTTAAAATTGCGATTTTAAGGAAAAATGTCTGTCTCATTCCAAATTTAATGTAATTAACTGTTATTTTTTAAAATCTAATTTAACTTTATTAAATAAAGAGATTTAATTACTTTAAATACAAACTGTTAGTGTTCTATAAAAATTAAAATAATTGTTTACAAGAGATATTTTCTTTAAGAAATTAACAGAAATATTTTGTCCCTCACTTTGCGTCAAGTCCGTTACATTATGATTATTTTAGTCAAAATAGGTTTCTAATTCTGCCTAAAGTTAGCATCAAACATTCGGCGATATAGTTAAACTATTCACGCGATTACTACTTGCCATTTTTTTCTCTTCAATTGTGAAGCAATGTAATAGTGGCAAGAATCAGCTTTCATCAAAGTTGGAAATTTTTTTTCCCTGTAAAGTCTGTTACCGTAAATTTTAATATTAAAATAATGATTTTTGCACTTTTGTAATTAAATATTGTTTACTAAATAGTTTCAAAAGGTATGTGTATTATGATCCAAGTTACAAATTATACAAGCTAATTCTTCTAATAGTTTTATTTTAAATGTCAAGTCCGATAGTTGTCATGTCTGTTACCATGTGTGTGAGCGATGGAATGTAAGCTGCTAAGTGAGCTTACTAAATAGTTTCAGAAGGTATGTAAATTATTATCTAAGTTAGAAATTGTACATCGAGTTCATTTCTAATAGTTTTATTTGAAATGTCAAGTCCGTTACCATGAAATATTAGCGAGTGGTGAAAATGGCCCATATATCACAGCATAGTACACGCTTAAACTGGCAAAAAATACTAAATTTCTTTAATTAAATCTATCAAAATATGAACTTCAAGAACCGAGGTTCGAACTAAGAACCTCCTGTTTTCTACGGTGGTACTTTTCCCTCAAATCATGATGTTTACACGCAAAGCGTTCAAATTAAGTGTCTCTTATTAAATCGCAAAAATGAACGGATGGCACTGAAAAAATTAATTCAATTAAAATAATAGACTTTAAAAAAATTATGATTTGTTGTGTGACACGAGATATTCAGCTGTATATACACAAAATTTGAAGCCTCTGACTTAGGCAGTTTTTGTGTATGGACTCTGTGACAGACAGACAGAGGACAGAGACGAATAAGGTTTCGTCAAATGAACGAAATCCTAAAAAGAATGTGCCCTGTTAAATTGATGGGATTGAGCTCATAGGCTATTCATAATAATTGTATATCATACTCCTATCTCAAAGAATAAAGCACCTTGAAAAATAACGAAATCAACAACAACAACAAAAAGAAAATCCATTTGCCTAAATATAGGACTCATAGCAATCCGAATACTGGGTTTTTGGGTAGAAACAACTGATCAATGTACCGTAAAAATACTCGAAAACATTTTATAAATCTACGAGTTTTATTTTTATAATTTTTTTATTTTAAACTTCAGAAATAAATTCTTTTGTGAGATTTCTGAAGATAAAGAAACTTTTCGTATTCTTGAGTGATTTGGAAGAGGTTGTTGTATATTTTCATAAGTGATTGCAGTACATTTTCGTAAATTCTACCAATAAAAATCTTTCTTTTTTTTTCAGTGTACATACATATCTACATATAGAACTGTGGGTACATTAGCTCTCAGGCTTTAATACTATATGAATAAAAACAACAAATGCCTTTCAAATGCATGAAATGCACTTCTAAGTATTTTAGACTTTGTTTTCTCTTTTAGGTATTTTCTTACTTATTTTCTGACTCACAGAGTTGAATTTTCAGACACAGAACTCACATAGTTCAGAACAGAACTCTGAACAGAGTTCAGTCTCACAAAGTTCTCACTCAGAGGTCTCTCTCTCAGAGTTCTCAAAGAGATACATATATATATATATTTTCTAAAGAAATTTTAATTTTTCCGTTTAAAACGAGTTAGGAATAAAATTTCTATCTCAAAGAAAAATGGCTTAATAATTATATGCAATCGCAATCAATGTATTGGGTTTACAAACAAATGCTTTTAACATTCATATTTTATATTAAGAAATACGAGACGAAATATTTAGCTTAATAAAAGTAACATAATTTATCTATTATAAATTCATCACACTTAAAAACTTACTTTTTTTTCTATCTCTGTGATTTTCAATACTAATACAGGAAATAAATAAGTGCAACTTTGTGAGATATGATTACTTAATCGTATTTCAAACTTAATCTTAAAAAAAAAAGGTTTAATGTTACTCAATCTAGTTTTATAAAAGCTATATTCGGCAAATTATTTAATAAATGAAGCTTGTAAATGTTTCTTTTAACTCTAAACTAAATTTATTTTCTATTGAGACATATATTGCACAACAAGATTACGTAAAACTTCTAAAAAATGCACACTTGACTGAAACAATGCAAATTACATTTCGAATTGCTATCAGTACAGCTTTGAAATGTATTTTGAAGTATATCTTATAATTAGAAAGAGATTTTCCTCCCGATGGTAACAATAGTAGAGAAAAGTCTACATCTGCATAATTGTTATTCAATTAACTTAATTATTTTATACACTTAAATATCAGAACTTAATTGATTTAGAGAAACTAAATTTTGCATGAAAATTCATCGAATTGAATTGATAAATATTCAGCAAAATAACGGTTCTTTAAATTTGAAGAATTGTTGTTTGAAATATATTTCATAATAATGTTGTTACACTTACATTTATTTAAATCTTAGTTGTGTAATATGAGTTTTACGGTATATCTTATAATGAAATTTAAAGAATTTTCCAGTGTGGAATATATGAGTAAATAAGTATTCTTCTTTTAAAATAAGTTTACAGCATTTTGAATTTACATTTTAAATCTCTGTTGTCTTCAGCAATTTCAGATGGATTGATCAGAATCGATCAGAACTTTAAAGAATAATATCAAGCACAGTATTCAATTTGATTAAGGTATTCGTCTAAGTTTGAAACATCAATTGCGATGAAAATTCGCGATTTTTTTAAATTTGATTTTCTTATAGAATGAAATTTTCTGTTTTGAAACCTGTTATTATTTTTTCTGTACGTCTAATAAGAAATAAAATTAGAGCTCGTTAAACTAGTCGTTGGGGGCCACCGTAATACTTACCCATAATGGATATGAATTATATAATGTATGAAAATAAAATATGTGTAAAATACTTATAAAATGCATTGCAATTAAAAAACAAATTTAAACACATATTTAAATATTTTTAATATACATAGTAATGCTCTATTAATGAATTGCTGATGAACCAATTTCGAGAAATTATATAAAACGCCAAACTACTCAAGTAGTAACGAATTGTGTAAAAGAAGCATCCTTATAGCTCCAAAAATAATAATTATATTAATTAACAATTTACTGCGTCGGATTAAACGTCTTATTTCCAATTAAAGCATATCTTTGAATTGAAATTTGAATGAAATACAGGATGATGAAAAATCGAAGAATGTGGAAAACAGGATTACAAATATCTCGGCAACTAATAATCCGATCGAATTCGTTCTTTATGCAAAATTTGTGTTATTTTATTGCCTTTTACGTTCATTCCTTAAAATAAAAAAAAAATCGAAAAATTTTATGTACCTTTCATCAGAACGAATTTTTTGAGAGTCCGAAAAAAAAAAATTCCGGATAATTGAGGTTACTGATATTAAATAGATTTCGTCCTATTCTTACATACTAAGTAAATAGAAAATTTCAAGGCTCTATGTCAATTTGTTAGGGAGATAGAGCGTTTATAGACACACGGGCAGGCAAACATACAGACAGACACACACACAGACGGACGGCAATATTTTTTTCGATTTTCAAAACGATTGCACGACTTTCCCTACACTACGTATGATGGGTAAGTAAAAAAGGCAGACGATGTTGATTTAAACCAAAGTAAAAAAAGCTTTAAATACGTTTCCTGAAAAATTAGATTTTTAACGGAAAAGGTATTAAACGACTATTGCTTAAACTCAAAATTTTATTACTTAATAAAAAAATAAATGTAATTTTTAGTATAGTTTTTCGATAACGTCTGGAGTATAATGAATGAAAGAATTAGTTCTAAGTGATTTCTTTGTTGATATATAGCTATTTTTATGAAGAATTACACGTAAAATTTCTGAAATTTTCTATGTAATTGTATATAATCAGATGTATGTCTATTAGATTTCCGCATGGTGAGTAATTTTTTTTCATTCATTAGACTCAAGAGTGTCTAATATGCATATGTTTAAAAAAGATTTGTGTTATATGCATTTTTATTTTTATTTTTAGAGCCAAAGCCGTTTTTATAAAAAAATGCTAAAAAATGAGCAAAATTCTTCAAAATTTTAAAACGTTTCATAGATATTATGTATTTTTTTTAATATTTTTTTAAAATTCTGTATTAGATTACTCCGAAAAATAAAAAAAAAAAAAAAATGTGCCAGTTATAGTAAAAAAAAAAAAAAAAAAAAAAAAAAAAAAAAAAAAAAAAAACCCTCAGATCAGTGGGATGCTTTAAATAACTAATCAATGATTTGATAATTCTTTAAAATCTATTTAATTATGTATTTTTTTAAAATCAGGGATACAGTTTGATATGTAATGCATAAAGGATCATTCATTAATTACGTAAAATTTCAGGAGGGAGGAATCAGGATCCTTAATTTCTGATACCACATAACAAAGGGGGGGGGGGTATCTTGTTAATAGGGTGTGAGAAATAAAAATAACAGTTTTTGTTTAAGAAAAGCACTCATTTAAACAAAAGTAAAAGTTAAACAGTAATTAAAACAAAAGTTATGTAAGAGTTCAATTTTTAACTTAAAAATAACATCTAATTTCATGCTTGGATGTTGTTCAAAAATACGGCCTTTTCAATATTTTAATTTGGCATTGACTCCGATATTTGGAAATTAACATCTTTGACTTACGCTTGATAGAAAGCATAAACCAATGAATTTATTAAAGCAATTATTTTTTTTGCTCTATTTCTTTTTTACGATAGTAAAAGGAACTGAAACACACTAAATTTAAACTGTATATACAGGATTTGTATATTGTTTATTGAAAGTATAATCATACATTAATAAAAATTAAGGTAACCTTCGGAAGTGATTTTGTAAAATTTTCTTTTGTTATCCGATTTTTATAATGATATTTAACTTAATACTTTGAAAAAATATATAAAAATTTCAGCAATTACCCAGAAATAATTTTTTGAAGAGAAAAATAATCAAAATTTTGCCAAAAGTTAGCATTTCCGCAAAATGTGATAGCTGAAAAATAAAACAACGTATTGACTTTTTGTAAATTGCATAATAAACAGAGTAATTTTCTCTAAGACTTACAATAAGAGAGCCAACTTTGATAATCGCAGATTTTAAATATTTTTATATATGTTATAGGACAGAGGCCTCTTAGTCTCAGCTTCATTGGATTTTATACAACACTCCTTCGTTTTTGAGAAAGAGGGGGGGGGGAGCTAATATTATAATATAATTTAAATTTTAACTTAATGAGACCGGCAATGCGTTGTCATAGCTTGATCGGTACCGCATCCGTTTGCTGGCCAATGGACCCGGGGTAAATACCGGACCATGCTTTGTTTGATTTTTGCGTTTTTACTTTCTACAAATATACTTTTAATTTAATTATTATGATCACAATTAAAAATTTGAATGTCGTGCATTAATTATAATGTTAACGTATATAAATTTTTATTTATCATTTTTTATTTTTTAACTACTATTAAAAAATTCTCATCATTTAAGCAGATCTTTAAAAAAATGGATCCGTTATTGATTAGGCGATTAAACCATTATCTTCTACAATTTTTTTTTCATCCAGCATATTTCTTATCGAACTGTAGAATTTTTCTTCCGTCGCACAAAAAACAGACGATATTTCAGATGCCAGATTATTTGTTAATAACTTCGCAACGGGCGCCTTTTAAGAATTTTTTTATGTTTTGTCATCGGTTTTTAAAAACAGAAATTTGTGTTTTATTAAATCGAAAACATGCTTCGATTAAATAAAGGAAATTTTACAGTAAAATTTTACTGGTGGGGATAAATAAGGATTCTTAAGCCTTTTTGCGGCGTGTCGCTCATCATCAAGGGGTTAAAAAACTATAACTTTGTAATAAAATTTACAATACTTTAATGCATATTTGTGAGACCACTTTTCTGATTTTCATTGAATGCCAATGCTTCAGATTGATCTTGTGAACAACAGTTTGTTTCTTCAGTTTTCACATGTTTATAAATAGTTATACTCGTAGAATGATATTCACTTTACACTTCATCCTATATCTTTATTCCTAAATCCCTATTCTTTATTATAAATTGAATAATTACAATGTTTCTACATAAAATATGCAATTAAATATTTAAATAAAAAAAAAAAAAAAAAAAAAAAAAAAAAAAAAAAAAAAAAAGGTGTTACAGAACCAATTTACATTGGTAGAAAAGCCATCATAAGAGAATTATGTGTCTTAATGTTTGTTTTATTTTATACAAATGAATGCTAATAAGACATTTATTTTTCACATCCTTAACAATTTTTACAAATAATACTTGAAATAATATATATATACATTAAATTTAACTTACAATAATTTTTTAAGGGTGTGATATATTACATAACATGCAATACAAATCGTAACATCAGAATCCTCTCCAAAAACAAAAGCCCGTGTGCAAATATTTAAAGAATTTAAGTGGAAATGCCAGTTAAATTTTTCTGCTTTCAGAGATTTTTCAAGTAATTAAATCTCCAGCCTGGAAATATGACGGGCATGAAAAATAAACCACAGCCCCTGATATTGAGATATACGAGAATTAAGGGCTTAATATAATAATATCTTTCTCCTTAGTTTTTTACGTGTTGCAGCTTTAACAAGTGTTTAGGAATGTTTTCTCATTATGGATGATATAACTAATTGATTAAGCAATTCTTTATTATATGATCTAGAAAATCATGCTGTTAATTAAGTTAAGTTCGCACTTCATAATCAAGCCGTGAATTATTATGTGATCAATTCTCAAATTCATTACTCTATCTTCTTTTTACTTTGTTGTTTCATACTTATTAACAATTACTTTATCGTCTCCTTAATATTTAACTAATATCCATCGTTAAAAATTGCTAATATTTACCTATTATTTTGAAGAGGAATTATTATTTTGAATCTTATTTTGAAGAGGATTGAAAGTTTTTGAGTTGTTAATTTAGCATTATTCGAGAAACGATATTAATATAGAAAAAATCCCTTTCGGCATCGCCTATAGGCGGAGGTAGATTTCAAAAAGTTTTCATCTCAAAAAAAAAAAAAAAAAAAAAAAAAAAAAAAATGCCTATTTTTACTCAAATGCCTATTTTGGAAATATATTTTGAATTATATTTTTACTTTATTTAAAAAATTGACCAATATGCTCATTATATAGTTCCTAAACAACAAAAAATTGTTAATTAAATTCGTTTGACAGCAAAATTGAATTTAAAAATGAGTCATAAAATAACCAATTTATTATTTTAATACATCCACAATTCTTTAATCAAGATCGCTTTGAGAAATTTTGTGCGAAGTGCCCACTTTGACAGATTTTTTTAAATATATATTTAGCCTTTATCAAAAATCTGACCAATACGGCACATTACACAGTTCCTAAATAACAAATAACTGTCAATTGAATGCGTTTGAGAGCAAAATTGAATTTAAAAATGAGTCATAAAATAAACAATTTGTTATTTGAATACAACCTCAATTCTTTTATCATGATCGCTTTAGGAAATTTTTTTGCGAAGTGCTTACTTTGACAGCTTTTAAAATATATATTCGACCTTTATCAAAAAATCGACGAATACGCACATTATATAGTTCCTAAGTAACAAAAAACTGTCAATTGAATGCGTGTCAGAGCAAAATTGGATTTAAAAATGAGTCATAAAATAACCAATTTGTTATTTGAATACCCACAGTTCATTAATCATCTCGCTTTGGGAAATTTTGTGCGAAGTGACCATTTTGGCAGCCTTTTTTGAAATATGTTCTGCCTTTATCAAAAAACTGGCCACTCCGTCACATTATATAGTTCCTAAATAAGAGAACCTGTAAATTGGATGCGTTTGAGAACAAAAAAAGATTTAAAAATGACTCGGTAAAAACGCAATTTCTTAAATTTCCTCAAATTTTAATCACGATAACTTCGTGAAATTCTGTTCAAAATACCCTTTTTGGCAGCCTTTTAAAAAATATATTCTGCCTTTATCAAAAAACTGGCCAATACGTCAAGTTATATAGTTCCTAACTAATAGGACCTGTAAATTGGATGGGTTTGAGAACAAAAATGAATTTAAAAATGACTCATGAAAAACGCAATTTGTTATACTTAATGAATTTTTTAATGATGAAAACTTCGGGAAATCTGTTCAAAATACCTTTTTTGGCAGCCTTTTTAAAAATATATTCTGCCTTTATCAAAAAATTGGCCAATAAGTCGCATTATATAGTTGCTAAATAAGAGGATCTGTCATTTGGATGCGTTTAAAATCAAAAATGAATTTTATAATGAGTCAGAATATAAGCAGTTTGGATTTGAGGTTTTTTCTCCAACTCCTATTTTTGTTTAATTTATTTTTGCTATAAGAATTGGTTCTATGAAAAACTTGTCAATATAAAAGTTGTAGATATTATTGTGAAGATGTAAAATAAATTTAATTAGATTTAATTGCTTAAGAATTGAGTAAGTTATGGGTTTTTTCTTTTTCCTCCCCCCTTTTTCTTTTCGTTTTTAATTTTTTTCATCGGTAAAAATTGGTCCTATCAAAAACTTGTAAATACAAAAGTTTTAGATAATATTAAGTACATTTATATAAAATTTAGTTGGATTTGATATCTTGAGAATTGACGAAGTTATGAATTTTTTTCTCCCAAAAACCATGTTTTTTTCGCCCCTTGAGCCCATTTTTAACTTTATCAAAAATCTGTCACGCATAAACTTTTTCCTCATTTTTTAGAAGTAATATAAACTTTAAACAGATTCGATATCTATTTTAACTAAAAAGTTATCGCATTTTTTCTGTTTTCACAAAAACCCTCCTAACTTCCACCCCCTTGGTCCGATTTTTCCCATTAACGAACTTAACCGAAATTGTATGCCCCTTGATTTTATGTAAAAGTTTGATGAAGATCTGAGCATAATTATGGAAGTTATCGTGTCTAGAAGAAAGTGATATACACCGATATATATATATATATATATATATATATATATATATAAACTTTTTTACTGATGGTAGTTTTGGAGTCTAGGAGTCATGATTCGTGTAGATCCGCAAAAATTTTTTAGAAATTCCAACATGGGAGACAATGCAATAGGTAGTATTTCATACGAAATCTACCTAATATGATTTTGAGAAGGCGATGGTATATAATATTCGTCTTCATTTTTATTTTCATACTTGTAATGTTTAGTTTATAAGTATTCAGATCTTCTTTTAAGCAATTTAACAACATTAATCAGGGAATAAATTTCAGAAAATTTAGGTGCTTCTAAAAATATGTTTATGAAAACGCGAAATAAGTACACAGAAAAATTTTGACCAAAAAGATATTGTATAAAAGGTCAAGTAATTTTCTTAGAAAAAATACTTTTTAAATGTTTAGGTTTTTGATAGATTGTAGAATCAGTCGGAAAACTGGTGACTAAAAGAACATAGTATAAAAGGTGAAGTAATTTTCTCAGAAAAGAAAAATACTTAAATTTTAAGTCTTTTGATAAATTACAGAACCAAAATTACAAATAGACGTACTCCGAGCCGTTTGTTTCCATTAACTACTAGAATAATAATCTTATGCTTAACAGAGATTTTTCTAATTTTAAATAAATATTACTTTTGATGATGTGTTAATTCTATTTTTAATAATTTTGCATGTGATAATAAAGATTTTATCGATGCTATTCATTTCAAATTACTGTTTTGTATTAGTCAGAAATAGTTGAGTTACAATATGTCAAAATGGAATACAAAACACTAACTGTATATTGCAGATTATGTGACCTCAAATTGTTTATATTTAAATGCTGCCACGTTGTTTCATATAATATTCATGTGAATTATTCATTTTGTGTACAAAATAAGTAATGCGGACTATATTGTCCGGTTTCAATTTTTGATTCTCCCCCCCCCCCCCCCCCCACCAATCTGGCTTCCGCTAGAGTCTAGGCTATTCGGAATGTAGGTCGAGATCTTTGAACTTGGATTCCGCTAGAGAGCCGCAATAAAAGAAGAAAAGCTAAAGAATTACGGATTTTAAAAAGGGGAAAAATAAACTGGGGGCACCGCAAGCTCTTTTCTCGACCAAAAGCAACAACCATTTGAGAAATGGTTGAAAAAATATTAAAAAGAAAAGAAAAGCTATTACAGCGACCCCTTTTTTTAGAGTAATTCCTTTTTTAATTTGGACCTGACGTCCATAGTCAAAAATGTATATTTGAACACAGGTTCAATTCTATCAGTATTCTCCGATGATACAAAAGTATAAGCGCACAAAACATACTATCACGGAGCACTTTCCCGGCGTAATATGTCCAGTTCCAAATGAAAGCTGCTGGACATAGCCAGGACATATGTATGAAATTTGGTTTAATTCTGTGCATAACTGAATGCATTTTTCTATGTTACAAAGAACACTATTCTCACACGGATATACAGACACACGGACAGGCAGATATTATGTAAGAACATGTATTTCGGAATCGCTGACACCAAAAATGTGTAAATAAGGAAAACAGAAAAAGGAATAAAGAGAGGGCGGAAAATATTGCGATTATAGAAATGCGTTTATAAATTAAAATACTCCATGTCATTATAAAACAATAACATGTAGTTTTTAACAAGAAGGCGGAAGAATCAATAATGAAAAGTAGATCAGAAGACTAGATTGAACTTGAAGAAACTGTTCCATCCTATAGGATGTGCGTCGTTATACTTGTAAGGCTATTAAAGACGAAAAACACCACTCTAATTACAAAAATAAATAAATAAATAAATAAAAATAAAAGACCGCGAGTAGATTGATAGGTCTATTTGGCGCTTAAACTTTTTCTACTGCAGATAAAAGAAAATATAAAAAAATATGCAATTCAGTGTTGAGGGAAATATTTAGCAACAAAAACAAACGTAAGTAAACTTTAAAAGAAAAAAAAAATGCGGATAAGAGTAATCCACACATCGACAAGTATAAATAATTTCAGTTCTCTTTTTTATATGACATAATGATGGAAGACTAAGGTTATAACTCCGTTCTGCTTTTTATGTCATTTATTCCGAATAAAATCCTTTTCCTTTAAATTCAATGAATTAATGAAAATTCAATCAAACAAAATCAGATTGATTAACTCTGAAATTCTTTTAAATAAATTTCATTCATAAATTATCATCTTTTTTCTTTCTTTTACTTTAGAAAAAAAAACGACGAAATAAAAATAGAATATACAGCTCAGTGGTGAGCGATACGTTCAACAACAAAAACAAACTTAGGTAAACTCTGAAAGATAAGATTGAAAAGGGGAAACCCACACACCCGGTACAGGTCAGTTCGACGCCAACGTTTCGACGCCAACTGTTCGACGCCAACGTTTCGACGCGTGGTCAGTTCGACGCCGTACTTTTCGACGCCGGGGCAGTTCGACGCCATATATTTTTTATGAAACTTAGGAACTTCCGATTTTATTTACGTTTGCACAGCTTATTTAGACTTTCTAACAGCATATATATATATATATATATATATATATATATATATATATATATATTTTTTTTTTTTTTTTTTTTTTTTTTTTTTTACTTTTCTGTGTTAAAAAAAGAAAAGAAAAAATGTTTACAATGTAAAATATCTTTATTTTTATGTTCTTACTAAAAAACACCCATTC
Organism: Maratus speculifer; assembly: GCA_964019185.1. NCBI lineage: Eukaryota > Metazoa > Arthropoda > Arachnida > Araneae > Salticidae > Maratus > Maratus speculifer. Next base: position 255,074,068 of record OZ025298.1, read on the forward strand.
TTATTTAAATTAATTGCTAATGAGCTATTTTCTTCAAAACTTTTAAATTCCTTTACAATGTATTTTATTCTATTTTTTGCTATAGGAATATAATTCACAAATATCCACATTTTAAAAGTACTAATTAAATGAAACTCTTTAATAAAGACCTGTTTTGTAATTTTTAATCCTTGAATAGTTGTGTAAATTTTAAAGACTAAAACGCAGTAAAACTGTTAACGTTATTTGTTCAGAATTTGGAAATACCTTTAGTGTAAGTAAAGCAGCTTCCATAACGTATTAACTAGAATTCACATGCAATTCCTTTGTCCTCACCTTGACAAAGGGATAGGGAGCGTCCATAATGGGGACAATGAGGGCGCACGTAAATGTACAAAGGAACCGTGACATTCCCACTCAGGGGGGAAGAAATGTTGCACAGAAAAGCTAACACCGCTTCCCCTAGAAACCCTTGCCGATATAAGAAGAAACGGGTTGAAACTTCGCATTGACGCCTGTGACTAGCTTATCCTTATCTATTCTTCTTTCTTTGAAACATATTACAGGCTTGTAAATAACTCTAACTCTTTTTTGACAAGTGCAACCCCCCCCCCTCCTCCAGTTGGGGGTTATGAAATCGCCTCAGATTTGTCGTTAAGTATTGCCGATTGTCAACGCATGCGCATTTCTTATCTTCTCTAAAGCGCCCGTAATCTATTTGGAAGCCTGTCGATATTTTTAAATTCAATGTTAGCACTTTCAACCGTAGAAATGTCTGAAAGCCGAAAATATATGACTAAGAGAGGTAAAGAAAAGTATGAGCACGATGGATATTTATATTGTTTCGATAAATATATAGAAAATGGAGCAAAAAAATCGTGGCGTTGTGAAGTTGAATTTTCCAAAAACAATAAATGTAAAGGAAGAATTTACACTGATGCAGTTACGAGTGAATTTTTAAAACTTGTTCGCAATCATGCTCATGAAGGAAATGCAGCACGTGTTGAAGTTGTCCGCACTTTAACATCAATAAAGCGAAGGGCAGGTGAAACACAAGAAACTCCCGCAGTAATTCGCATTGAAGAAACGCAAGAGCTGTCTGTTGGAGCATTAGGACAGTTTCCAAGCAGAGAAGCTGTAAGATTAGTTATTAAAAGACGTAGAAAAGACATAAATGCACTCCCGTCGCAACCAATTGACAGAGCTTCCATTGAATTGCCAGAAAATTATAAATATTACGGAGAAAATAAGGAAAATTTTGTTATCGCCGATTCGGGAGTGGGGGATAAAGACCGAATTTTAATTTTCGGAAAAGCCAGTGTCAGCGATTGGATTCACCTCGTAACAAAAATTTACGTTGATGGAACTTTTAGTCTAGCACCACATCATTTTTACCAGGTTTTTGTTATTATGGCCGAACGTGGAGGTTTTGTATTGCCAATCATTTATGCCCTCTTACCCGACAAGGCGGAAGAAACATATACACGAATGCTTGAAATGATTCAAGACAGTTGGCCATTTTTTAAGGCGAAAAAAATTTCTTTAGATTTTGAAATTGCCTTAATTAACACTTTTTCAAGCAAGTTTCCAGACGCCGAAATTCAAGGGTGCTTGTTCCACCTTGTGAAAAATATGAAGCGCAAATTAGCAGAATTCAATTTAATGCAACGATATAATACCGATGCTGATTTTGCTCTCTATGCACGTATGATTCCTGCGTTAAGTTTTGTGCCTATCGAAGAACTTGAAAATGCTTTAGAAGTTTTGAGTGAGAATTTACCTAATCAGTTAACCCCAATTTTAGATTACTTTGAAGATTATTATGTTGGAAGGATTCAGAGAAATAATCGTCGCCGTCGTCCTATTTTTAAACCAGAAATGTGGTCATGTTATGCTAGAACCTTAAATAACGAAGGACGCACCAATAATTTCGCGGAAGCAGCACACAGACGTTTACAGTCCGAATTTGGTGTTTCACACCCCACATTATGGAAATTCATAGATGGTCTCAGACGTGTTCAAAAAACAATTGACCAATGTTATGAGCAATTTGTACGTGGAGATGAACCGCCGCACAAGCGGAATAAGTATCTGCGAGCTGATATGAGAATTAAAGTAATAGTTGAAGATTTTGAAAATCGAGAAATAATGGAATACCTGAAAGGTGTGGCGCATAATTTTGCAATGGATTAGTATAATAACAGTTTTGTGATGTAATCTTATTTATGTGTAATCTTGTTACTCTGTAATTAAATTTGTCTGCAATATAACTTTTTTGTAACCATATGTTTATTTACCATTTCTGTATTTTGCCTTTTTGATGCTGTTTTGTGAAATAAATAAATAAAAAAAAACAACCTCCCTCATGTCCCAGGGCCTTGACGTTGGCGAGGGGGCTTCTCACTAATCTGGGACAAAAAAAAAAAAAATCTAGAACACTTTCACACATATATTTATTTCAAATATGCATGCAAACAATCGATAATTCAATAAATAAAAATCAGTCATATTGCTTATTTATTTGAATCACGCTTCATATACATAACAAAAATATATATATATTATATCAGGCATATTGCATATTTATTCTAAAAATAAATAAAAATACGGAAAAAAATATATGGCGTCGAACTGCCCCGGCGTCGAAAAGTACGGCGTCGAACTGACCACGCGTCGAAACGTTGGCGTCGAATCGTTGGCGTCGAACCGTCGGCGTCGAAACAACCTGCTTCGCACACACCGACGCTTGACAAAATTTGATTTTGACTAAAATCATGGTTGAAGATTTTTGTTGAAACTTATTTTTTTATTGGTATAATTTACTCTAAATATGATTCTATTCCTTTTAAACAAATTAGAAAAATCATAACATATATTATTAAACACTTTCTAACATATTCAGAATTGTATAAAAGAACTTCATCGTTTAATAAGGTAAAAGGACAACGTCGAAGTAAACAATACGGAGATCGCAAACTTAAATTCGAACAAAATTGAAAATCCTGGTATAGTCAGTTAAATATCCGAATTATTTATATGAAGCTCTCTATGTGGCTTGTAGATACTGCTTGGTATGAAAAAGCGTATTTGAGTTTATTTGGCTGGTTGTGTTTATGACTGCCAATTAACAACATGAGAGATATAGACCTTAAGGGGTACGAGTGCCCTGTGTGGGGGAGGGGGTCTTTCTAAAGGAACTTAACCCGTACTTACCCAAGAAAATTCAAGGTTCGAAGAAAACCACTGAAAACTCTGGACTATTAGGGCGACAGGCAGTATTGGACAAGAAATGACAAGCAGAATGTATTTACGCCAGTTAGACTGCATCCAGATTACCAGAATATCTCGTCTCACAGCTTCGAGACCAGAACCCCTCAGCCACTGCTGCGGACTACTTGAGTTAAGAAACGCACGCTATTATTGAAAACTCAATTTCAGCAATTTTTGCTGATAGACAGTGCAATATTTGAATTTTTTATATGCCCCTTTGAATGAACACTAAATGCTAATTCGTATCATATTCCATAAGAAGTATTTTGTAGTGCACCTGAATGGGGTATCTGAACTTCAGTATGTTTGAAAAAGCGTAAAATCATTAAAATATACTGTACACAACATCTCCCTACACATCACGTAACGAAATTTACTTAAGTAGTCTAACTATAATGGCTACATTCTTCAATTTTTAATACAAAACATACCATGGTTAACCTCAATCACACGTATGAAAGAAATGACAAGCAGAGTGTATTTACGCCAGTTAGGCTGCATCCAGATTACCAGAATAATAAACATTATTCTATTATGTTAAAAATTGTAAAAAAGGATAAAATTCAAAATCTTTAATTTATCATTAAAAAAATATCTGTTTAGGCGTAAGCCTTAAATAAAGAAATAAATTTAATAATAGTAATGTATTTGACCTTGACAGGTTAATTACTGTCAAATAATAATTCTTGATATTAATGGATTTGACCTTGAGAAAACCCAATTACTGTCAAAATAAAAGTCTTGATTAATATTTATGACTAAAATAATGATTTAAAAATGCTTAATATTGATTTATTATTAAATTAATGTTTATTTCTTGACAAGTTGACAGCTTAATTTAATTTAAATTCATTTAAAGAGATTTATTGGTCTTATAATTATTTTATGTCAAAATTAATGTTTTATTTATTGATAAGTTGTCAACTTGAGTACTTTTTAAATCATTATTAGAGATTTATTGAGTTCTTAATTATTTTATGTCAAGTTAATGATATATTTTTAAATTTATGATCATTTTAATTTTATCTCTATGCTTTCTTGTTATATTTCCCCAAAGGGGGTTTTTTAGTCTTGGATCTGCAACCAAGCAGATAAAACATGTAGGTCCTGGCTCTGCAATCAGGCAGAGTACTCATGTAAATTGACTCTGTATTCAATTTAAGATTGTGAAATTTCATGGCCTTGTACAAAAGGAATATTGATTTAGCTCTGCATATTAGACAACATTCTGTATTCTGGCTACTTATTTTAATATTCTAATGTGGATTTATTTAATTAATAAACTATATATTAATCTAATTCGCTCTCCCGTTTGACCATCATGAACATTGTGACTGATACACCCATTTTCTTTTGGTGCGCCTCAACCCGGCAGTGTTAAATAATGAATAGTGTTGAATAGTGTTAAATAGTGACTAAATTGTGTGACTATTGTGACTTTTGTGCATGAAAACAGTTTTCTCCTTATAATTGGATTAATACGAATGAACATTTGACTTGGATTATCTAAGGATTACCTGAAAAAAACAGGTAAGAAGCTTTATTATTCAATTAGAAATTAAGATTTTATTATTGTTATGGAAAATTTAGAAAAACTTAAAGCAAAGCGTTCTGTTGAACGAACAAGTTTTACAAAGTTATTAACAAAATTAGACACGTTATTAGCAGATGATATTGATAATACAAAAACTGATGAATTATTAGAGCTTAACGAAACATTGTCTTTAAAAGAATCTGCATTTCAAAAATTAAATCATGAAATTGAAGCTCAAATATCAGACTTAAAAGAATATGAAAAGGATATTGCTAGCAGTGAAAAGTATAATGATCAGTTGATAAGTGCTAAATTTAAAATTAAAAATAGATTAAGTAAATGCAATAAAGGCAATATTTCTACTATGATATCAGGTAGTTCTGTGAATGCATTGAATAGTTCTGTCAGTGGAACAGAAGCAAGTTCTTATTCGGCCATGAAATTACCCAAATTAAATGTTCCAAAATTTTCTGGTGAAATCGAAGAATGGGTAGAATTTTTTAATTGTTTTGAAACATCGATACACCAGAATAAATCACTGTCAAAGATAGAGAAATTTGCATATTTAAAATCTTTGTTATGTAATCGTGCATACAATGTGGTAGAAGGATTTCCATTGACAGAACAAAATTATGATACCTGTATTGATTTATTAAAGGACCGATTTGGTAAAGTTGATGTAATTATAAATAAACATATGTCTAATTTGTTAAACATGGAACCCGTGAAAAATTGCTCAAATTTACATGCGTTAAGAAGATTGCATGACGTTTGTGAAATAAACATAAGAAGTTTAAGAAATTTAGGAGTAACATCTAGTTCCTATGGGCATTTATTAAATCCTGTTTTGATTAAGTTATTACCCATGAACTTGTAATTGAATATCACAGAAGACGTGATACTAGTAAAGACCTTGATGTAACAGATTTAATTGCCTTTCTTAAATCAGAAATTGAATGCAGAGAAAAAGCTTTGCTTATGACTAGTTCTAAAACTGATACAACTTCTTCGTTTGTATATAAAAATAAAACTGAATATCGTGAAAGAAAACAATCAAATAAATATCAACATGCTAATACTCTAAATGCTAATATTAAAGTTTTTTGTGTTTTCTGTAAAAGTAATGAACATTTATCGTCTGAGTGTAAAAATTTAGCTGATGAAAAGAAAAGATTAATGTTAAAAAAAGAAGGTAGATGCTATCGGTGTTTTTTCAAATCCCATTTATCTTCGCAGTGCCGCGTAAAATTGCAGCCATGTATAAATTGTAAAAGCACTGAACATAACAAATTATTTTGTTTTAAGAAAAAATTGAAACCAGAAATATCCGAAAATCAAACAATTGTATCTAATTCTCATTGTAATTTGAAAAATTCTAATCATGCTGTTTTATTGCAAACATGTTGTGTAACTGCTCAAGGTAACTCGAAATCAAAATTAGTTCGTTTATTGCTTGATTCTGCAAGCGAGAAAAGCTTCATAACAAAAACATTAGCTCGTGAATTAAATTTGCCTGTTTTACGAAAGGAACATTTAACTGTATTTGCCTTTGGTATTGATCAAGGTCGGGAAGAAGAATATGATGTTTTCAAAATTAAATTAAGAAGTAAACTGAATTATCGCCGTTTCATAAATGTTGAGGTATTAGCTACGGATTTAATAAGCGCAACAACTTTGAAGGTTCCAAATTCTGATGCTTTAATTACAAAATATGTTGAGAGTAAGGGATGGAAATTAGCAGATCCTACCCCCCAGGAATCAGCAGTGCAAATCCTTCTTGGAGCTGATTATTTTTGGAATGTGCAGAAAGGCATCGTAGAAGAAATTAATGAGCATTTATATGTAGCTAATACACTTTTTGGTTACACAATAGTGGGAAAAATTAACTCTGAAAGCAACAAAACAATTAACGCTCATCATGTATCGGTGAATGAAAGGGAAAATTTTGATTTGCAAAGATTTTGGGATCTAGAATCATTGGGTATTTCTGATAGTAAAAGTGAACCATTTTCACAAAGGGATTTAGATGCAATGGATTTATTTAAAGATAATTTAAATTTTGTTAATGGAAGATATGAAACGAAACTTTTGTGGAAGGTAAACAAAAATGAATTGGAATCCAATTTTGATGTAGCTAAACAGAGACTTTGGGGATTAAAATCGAAATTATGCAAAAATGAATGGTTATTAAATGAATATAAGAAAATATTAAATGAGCAGTCTGATTTGGGGATAATTGAAGAATGTAAATTTGATAAAAACGAAGTGAACACATATTATATGCCTCACAGACCAGTAATAAGGGAAGACAAATTGACAACGAAAGTAAGAATAGTATATGACGCGTCATCTAAAGATAAAGGAGCAAAATCCTTAAATGACTGCCTATTTTCTGGTCCCAATTTAAATCCCAATATTTTGGATATTATTTTAAGATTCCGTCTTCACAAGATTGCCTTCTCAGCAGACATAGAGAAGGCATTTTTACAAATTCAGATAGAAGATGAAGATAGAAATTTTTTGAGGTTCTTGTGGTTTGATAATATCACTAGTAATAATCCCATCTTGAAGGTCTTCCGCATGACTCGTGTAACTTTTGGTGTAACAACCTCACCATTTCTCCTTTCTGCAACCATCAAACATCACATTGAGGGATATAAAGATCTTTTTGAGAAAATAGTTAATATGTTAAATACTTCATTGTATGTTGATGACTTGTTCCATGGCGCAGATTCAGTAAATGAAGCTTTTGTTTTATCGAAAGGTGCAGAGAAGATATTGAGTGAGGCCAATATGAAATTAAGAAAATTCAAAACCAATTCAATGGAATTAAAAAATTTATGGAAAGAACATGGGATAAATTTTGAGGAAGACACCCTTGAACAAAATCTTTCAAAGATATTAGGAATCAAATGGATGACAGAAAGTGACACATTAAAATTAGATTTACAACCACTTTTGGTAGAATTTGATAGTCAAATTATCACTAAGCGTTTTGTTTTACAAACCATGGCGAAAATTTATGACCCTCTTGGACTCATTTCTCCCTTTGTAATAAGAATGAAGTTTTTGATGCAAGAAATCTGGGAACATGGAATGGACTGGGATTCTATGTTGCCAGATCCTTTAAGTGAAAATTTTAGAAAATGGTTTCGTGAGGTTAAGGTACTAAGGAGTTAGTAAATTTTGAAATGCATAGAAAATATTTTGTAAATAATGTAAGGCTAAATCCTGAAACTGCTCAGCTTTTTATTTTTTCTGATGCTAGTATAAAGGGATATGGGTCAGTAGCCTATATTCGTGATCCCCTTTCTTGTGAAACTTCATTTGTTATTGCAAAATCTAGAGTGGCACCTCTAAAAAAGGTTACGTTACCTCGCCTTGAGCTTCTTGGAGCCCTTACAGCTGCAAGATTAGCAAATTATTTAAGGGGGATACTTGAAATTGATAATGAAAATATATTTTGTCTTTGCGACTCACAAATTGTTTTGCACTGGATAAAAGGCAGTGCCAGTAAATGGAAGCCCTTTGTCGCAAATCGCGTACGTGAAATTCAAGAACTTGTTGCTCCTGTGCAATGGAAATTTTGTAAGGGAAAAGAAAATCCTGCAGATGTTCTCTCTCGTGGTTGTTCTGCATCTGAATTGATTAATAACTCTGTGTGGTTAAATGGTCCCTGCTGGTTGAAGGAAAATTCTTTACCAATATTCACGCATGAAATTCCAATAAATTTGTCTGGTGAAGAGGTCCTGCAGGAAAAACGTAAAGTGCTTGTTTGCTCCATATCCCAAAATATTCCTGAATTCGAACTTTTGTATAAATTTTCATCCTGGACCAAATTGAGACGAATTATGGCTTGGTGTCTCAGATTCATTAAAAACAGTAGATGTCCATCTGAAAAAATCAGTGGTTTCTTAACTGTTCAAGAACTTGAAGGGGCAACAAACGCTATTGTGAAATTGATTCAACGCCATGAATTCAGAGAAGAACTGAAAATGCTAAATTCAAAAAGGAACCTAAATTCTAAAAGTAAATTACTTCCTTTACACCCTTTTCTTGACGAAAATGGTATTCTTCGTGTAGGAGGTAGGTTAAAAAATGCAAACCTCTCTGAATACCAAAAACACCAAATAATCGTACCTAAAAAACATCATGTTACAGATTTGATCATAAAATACTTTCATGAAAAACATCTTCATAGTGGTACTCAGTTAACAATTTCGGCCATTCGACAAAATTTTTGGATAGTTAATGCTAAAGAAGCTGTAAAAAGAGAAATAAGGAAATGTATTAAATGCTTCCGAAATATGCCACACCTTTCATCTCAAATAATGGGAAATCTTCCATCATCACGTGTAACACAAGCTCGAGTTTTTTCGAAGGTAGGAGTGGATTTAGCTGGCCCTTTTTTGATCAAACCTCGTAAGGGGCGTGGTGTGAAACCCTTTAAGCATTATATTTGCCTTTACATTTGTTTTGCAACAAAGGCTATCCATCTTGAAATTGTCACAGATCTTACCACTGAAACATTTTTAGCCTCGCTGAAAAGGTTTGTAGCTCGACGTGGAAAGCCTCAAGAAATATATTCAGACAGAGGTACAAATTTTGTAGGAGCTGACCGAGAAATGAAGAAAATGATGGCTCGAATTGTTTCTGATGAAAATTTTCACAAATATCTGACTGACGAAATGATAATATGGAAATTTAATCCACCTTCTGCCCCCCACTTTGGAGGCCTTTGGGAAGCGGGAATAAAACAAATGAAAAATCATTTAAAAAGAACAATTGGTGAACAAATTTTAACTTATGAAGAGTTCTTAACATTGATTGCACAGATTGAATCCTGTTTAAATTCGAGACCGCTCGTGGCTGAATCTTCTGACCCCAATGACTTTACTGCTTTGACACCAGGACACTTCATTATAGGAGCACCAATGACATCCTTGCCTGAACCTGACATCTCCTCTACATATGTTACTCCCTTGGAACGTTGGAAATTGTTGCAAAAGATTTTCCAGAGCTTTTGGAAAAGATGGTCTTCAGACTACCTCTCACAATTGCAACAACGAACAAAGTGGTTGAAGAGTAACCCGAACTTAAAAATCAATGACTTAGTACTAATAAAGGAAGAAAACCAGCCCCCATTAAGGTGGAAATTGGGCCGAATAATTGAACTTTTTCCTGGTGAAGATAGTCATGTTCGGGTTGTTAAACTGAAAACTTTGTACGGGGAACTGAAACGCCCCATACAAAAACTCTCTCCTTTACCAATAGAACATAACTGTACTTGATTTATTATTTTATTTTGTATGTTTAATTTTTGTGATTATAATGTATATTAATTTTTCTTTCTCTATTTTAGTTATACAATTTTTAACGCCTGAGGACAGTTAGAATTGTTAGAATTCATATTGAAGTTGTTTTATTTATTTAAATAGTTAAAAAAAAACTTTACAGGTAAAATGTTTTCATTTTATTGTTTTAATATTTGATTAAGAAAACTGGTAAGATTAATTATTTTAAATTTGATGAACTCCGTTCATGGAGGCGGAGGATGTTTAGGCGTAAGCCTTAAATAAAGAAATAAATTTAATAATAGTAATGTATTTGACCTTGACAGGTTAATTACTGTCAAATAATAATTCTTGATATTAATGGATTTGACCTTGAGAAAACCCAATTACTGTCAAAATAAAAGTCTTGATTAATATTTATGACTAAAATAATGATTTAAAAATGCTTAATATTGATTTATTATTAAATTAATGTTTATTTCTTGACAAGTTGACAGCTTAATTTAATTTAAATTCATTTAAAGAGATTTATTGGTCTTATAATTATTTTATGTCAAAATTAATGTTTTATTTATTGATAAGTTGTCAACTTGAGTACTTTTTAAATCATTATTAGAGATTTATTGAGTTCTTAATTATGTCAAGTTAATGATATATTTTTAAATTTATGATCATTTTAATTTTATCTCTATGCTTTCTTGTTATATTTCCCCAAAGGGGGTTTTTTAGTCTTGGATCTGCAACCAAGCAGATAAAACATGTAGGTCCTGGCTCTGCAATCAGGCAGAGTACTCATGTAAATTGACTCTGTATTCAATTTAAGATTGTGAAATTTCATGGCCTTGTACAAAAGGAATATTGATTTAGCTCTGCATATTAGACAACATTCTGTATTCTGGCTACTTATTTTAATATTCTAATGTGGATTTATTTAATTAATAAACTATATATTAATCTAATTCGCTCTCCCGTTTGACCATCATGAACATTGTGACTGATACACCCAATATCTTTAACTAAAATAATAGAAGATTACTTTAATATTACATTCAAGTATGTATTATTACATGATACTCAATGTTTAAATTCATAGCTTTAAAATAAATTAGTTTATGGCCAAATTCTATGAAAAATAAGTTAATGTTTTTAAATTGAGATTTTTTTATATAAACCAGGAGACTCTGCCCCTTACCAGCTACGCACGCCAATCCCTCTGAGACACACAAACTCTAATAAAACGATGATTTAAACGGCTGTTAAAAGACTGCGAAACATTGAACATTACACGTATAAATATATATTTAATGTGACGATGTGCCTGTAATTGGGTTTCCATTCATTTTCTTTGATTGGGGAGTTTTAATGTCTAATCAGCTGTTATTAAAGATTTTTTTTTTTTTTTTTTTTTTTAAGTAAGGCATTTTACATGAATCGTTTAAATCGGATATAATTTTCCCTAATTTTTCCTCTCCCTTTTTAATATTTATGCTGTTTGTAAAGAAATATGTGTCGTCTTAGAATTCACAAATAAAATTTAAAAAGATCATATCAAAAAAGGAAGTAAATGTCTCATTTAAATATATATTTTTTAAATTTTAACTGTTTTACTTGGTCATTTTAAATATAACATTATTATTTTACTTGCTGCTTTTAATGCACATGAATCAATTTATTTATTATTTAAAAATTTTCTGTCTTTATTTTATATTCACGTGATGATTACTAGAAGGAAAATATTTTTTATTTCCGTTGCCTTAGAATAGGCAGCAATAAATTAAAACATCGTTTAGAAATGGGAAAAGTATCTCGTAAATGTATTTTAAAAATTAGATATTTTAAAAATTTATGTGTGCAATACTATTGTATTATTCGGCTCTTTTAAATATGTCGTATTTGTTTCTATTTTCGGCGGTTAAAGCATTTTAATGAAATCATTATTTTAATATTTTCTTTCATTTTTAATTTTCATATGTAAATTAATTTCATGACGTAATTTTCAATATTTATCGCTTTTATCTCGTAATCATTTACATCGTATTAAAAAAATTCTGTTTGTGATAGTCATGTGTAAATATTTTTTAATTTGTTGGAAATATTATTTTTTGATCATTTGGCAACAATTCAAAATACCAATTTTTTCTAAACTATGTAAAAAATGTTTCTCAAAATGCTGAAAATTTTAATTTAAAATGGAAATAAATTTTTAAAAAATGAGTCAAATAATAAAAAAATAAATACAATCTGAACATTGGAAACTTCTAATGCCCAAAATGATCTAAAAATGTTTAAATTCCTATAAGGTTACATGGGGCAATTGGACCCAGATTTTACAGTGTGACTCTAGAGATTCTGGTTGAATTAAAGTCTGAACTTTTGTAAATATGTTTAATTAGGTTCCCCTTATTAAACACTAATGTTCAAAGTTCATTTTAATGTCTAGAAATATAAAAAAAAATTATATATTGAATCTTTTTTTCTTCATGGGTCCAGTCTCATAAAACTTGGGCAAATGAACCAGGAGGGTCTATGTCCCAGACATACTTGTATTGTTTAATTAGAAGTATCATATCCCATTTTAAATAAACCCTGTCGGCATGGCCTATAGGTGGATGTAGATTTCGAAGGGTTTTCATTTAAAAATAAATAAATAAATAAATAAAAATAAAAATAAAAATAAATAAAAAAAAAATAAAAAAAAATAAAACCTGGTTAGAGATAAACCCAGTTTAACTACTTTGTTTGGCCACTTTTGAAAATTTTTTAATTTCATTTCTCTGTAAGAACTGGTTTTATCAAAATCATCTTAAACGAAATTCGGCTCAAATGCCCATTTTGACAACATATTTTGAATTATGATTTTATAAAAAAGCGACCAATATGCTAATTATGTAGTTTTTAAATAACAAAAAACTGTCAATTGAATGTGTTTGAGAGTAAAATTAAATTTAAAAATGAGTCATAAAATAACCAATTTGTTATTTGAATACACCCACAATTCTTTAATCAAGATTGCTTTGGGAAATTTTGTTCGAAGCACTCACTTTGACAGCTTTTTTTAATATATATTTAGCCTTTATCAAAAACCTGACCAATACGGCACATTACACAGTTTCTAAATAAGAAATAACTGTCAATTGAATGCGTTTGAGAGCAAAAGGGAATTTAAAAATGAGTCATAAAATAACCAACTTGTTATTTGAATACATCCTCAATTCTTTAATCATGACCGCGTTGGGAAATTTTTTTTGCGAAGTGCCTAATTTGACAGCTGTTTTTAAAAATATATTTAGTCTTTATCAAAAAATCGACGAATACGCACATTATATAGTTCCTAAATAACAAAAAACTGTCAATTGAATGCGTTTGAGAGCAAAATTAGATTTAAAAATGAGTCATAAATAACCAATTTGTTATTTGAATACATCCACAATTCTTTAATCAAGATCGCCTTGGGAAATTTTGTGCAAAGTGCCTACTTTGGCAGCTTTTTTTAAATATATATTTAGCCCTTATCAAAAAACTGACCAATACGACACATTACACAGTTCCTAAATAACAAAAAATTGCCACCTGAATGCTTTTGAGAGCAAAAGGGAATTTAAAAATGAGTCATAAAATAACCAGTTTTTCATTTGAATACATCCTCAATACTTTAATCATGATCGCTTTGGGAAATTTTGTGCGAAGTGCCCATTTCGGCAGTTTTTCTTGAAATATATTCTGCCTTTATCAAAAAAAACTGGCCAATCCGTCACATTTTATAGTTCCAAAATAAGAGGACCTGTAATTTGGATGCGTTTGAGAACAAAATTGGATTTAAAAATGACTCAGAAAAAACGCAATTTGTTATACTTTCTCAATTTTTTAATCACGTTCATTTCGGGAAATTCTGTTCAAAATACCCTTTTTGGTAGTCTTTTTTATAATATATTCTGACTTTATCAAAACACTGGCCAATGCGTCACATTATATAGTTCCTAAATAAGAGGATCTGCCGTTTGGATGCATTTAAAATCAAAACGTAATTTTAAAATGAGTCAGAATATAAGCAGTTTGGATTTGAGTTTTTTTCTCCAAAACCTATTTTTGTTTATATTGTTGGCTATAAGAATTGGTTCTATGAAAACTTGTTAATATAAAAGTTGTTGATATTATTACGAAGATGTAAAATAAATTTAATTAGATTTGATTGATTTGATTGATTTGATTGATTTGATTTTTTTCTTTTTCCTCCCCCCTTTTTCTTTTCTTTTTTAATTTTTTTCATCGGTAAAAGTTGGTCCTATCAAAAACTTGTAAATACAAAAGTTTTAGATAGTTTTAAGAACATTTATAAAAAAATTAGTTAGATTTGATATCATGAGAATTGACGAAGTTATGAATTTTTTTCTCTCAAAAACCCTGTTTTATTTGCCCCTTGAGCCCATTTTTAGGTGCGTTCGTAATTATGTAAATACGTAGCATCTATAGCTGTCGTTCAGTCCGTCCGTCCGTCCGTCTGTCTGTCTGTCCGCATATAATAACGCAAAAACTACTCAACCAAATCTTTTAAAATTTAAAATATATAATTGTTACATAATTTTGTCGAGTCATTAAAAATTTTATGAGAATCGAATGGATAGATCAATTACAGGGACGATCAAAAGTATTCCGTTACATTACGGTCAATGGGGAAAAATGTTTCAAATGTATTTTAATCGTTTGAATTTAAAAATACATACTTATTACATAATTTTGTCAAGTCATTTCAATTTTTTTTGAAAATAGGATGCATAGATCAAATACAGAGACAATCAAAAGTACTCCGTTACATTACAGTCAATGGAAAAAAAGTTTCAAATGCATTTTAATGGTATTACACACATTTGAACATAATAATATTGATATGCGTCATAAAGTACATATTATAATATATATTTTGCATAACCTGTGGTGCAAAGAACATTTGTTATTGATTTACAAGGCCACACAAAAGTATTCCATTACATAATGAGTATAGGGACAACATTGTTTGGGGCGCATTTTAATTGTAATTAACTATTTACAATTTTATGAGATTGATATATGAGAGTGATATTTTTAAAACTTCATTATCGCACGAACGCACCTCATTTGCTACGCTTCACGTGCGATTTCCAACTTGTTAACTTTATCAAAACTCTGTCACGCATAAACTTTTAGCCCATTTTGTAGAAGTAATATAAACTGTAAACTGATTCGATATCTATTTTAATTAAGAAGTTATCGCGTTTTTTCGGTTTTCACAAAAAGCCTCCCTATTTCCACTCCTTTGTCCGATTTTGCTCATTAACGAACTCGACCAAGATTTTATGCCCCTTGATTTTATGTAAAAGTTTGAAGAAGATCTGAGCATAATTATGGAAGTTATCGTGTCTAGAAGAACGATAGATAGATATATAAAGATTTTTACTGATGGTAGTTTTGGGGTCTTGAGGTCATGATCGGCGTGGATCTGCAAAAATTTTTCAGAAATTCCAACATGGGAGAGAATGCAATAGGTAGTATTTCATATGAAATCTACATAAAAAGTATAAATAACTTTAAAAAAATAAACAAGACAGATAATGAAAATGATACAACAACTAAAGAGATTACTGTAATTATCGTAAGAGAAAACTTTGCGTCAAGGTAAATCTAAGAAAAGCACCAAATATGAAATCATTGTATTTATTTATATAAAAAGCATAAAAATTAAGTAAGTATTTTTGTATTTTAGTATAAGTAATGAGTAAAAAGTTACATAGGTATTTTATTAAAAAAAAAAAAAAATGAAAAAAAAAATCTATGAACAAATGGGTACGTAAGTAAGAATCACATTCTCTTTTTCATTTAATTCAATAAATGTTGGATAAATTCAATATATCTGTGGAAAATGCAACCAAGTTTTTATATCGAACAGAACTATTTTTTATTGGTTTCTATAATAAAAATCGAGTTAAAGAATGAGGTTTGGCTATCTCACTTTTTGGTTCACTTTGTTTTCAAGAAATTTGGTTTCATAATCATCAACATACGTTTTTAAAAATTTATTATGTAATTCAAATAATCTAATATATAATTTTCTTTGTTGTAATAGATAAACAATTGAGAAATTAATTTCCCGTATTAAGAAAAACTCCTAAATATATTTGTAACTTTTGGGATAGCTGGATCCCATAGAGTCCAGTTACCCCTCACACTTGTCCCAGTTATTCCATTTTTGAAAAAATTATGGAGTAACTGGAACGCCGTCTTACATTTAAAACATGAAGTAAATGTGCATAGGTACCTAACAGGACTAATGTATTTACATGTCTAATCTTAAGAAAGAAAGACTGTTTGATAAAATTATTTACCATATTTTAGTAAAACGCCGAGAATGTCCGACCAAATTGAAGTTGTTTTTTAAATAAAGAAACCTACATTTTCGACATCCTATCACAGGAAAGATAACTATGATTGAGTTGATACAGGTTGTTTTAATAAGTAGAGATGCGGTGACAGTGTTTTCAAAAGCTAAAACTTAAAAGACATCAGTGATGTTTTATTGAATATCCTATAGTCCTCGTGGGTCCAGTTACCCCAGCTTACCTTATAATTTTTTTGCTTCTATAACTGCTTTTAATGGAACAATTTTGACCAACTTTAACATTACATAAATCTTAAAATAATTATTCGATTTAAATACTGTCTGCATCAGTCTATTTATAAAACACTTCTCCATAATATTACCAATTTTTATATTTTTATGGGCAGTAGTTTTCTTAATATTAGCGAAGAAACACCCAAGTTTACAAAAAATTTGTCAGCGCCGGTAACAGCATTACTATTTCTTTCTCTTTTTTTTTTTAGAATAGAAAGACAATTAAATTAAGATTCTTTGACTTAAATATGCTTTTATTTCACGATGTCAGCGTTATGTTTTATATCCAGAAATTTTTTTATTTAAATTTTTAAATAATGTTTTCATAATGATTTTCATTATTTAGTAATCAAATGATGAAACATTTGCTTTCATTAATTGGTTTCCTAAAATCATAAGTATCATACTAGAATAATGTAATTAAGAAATATATATATGTATATAAAAGCATGAAAAGTGTAATAAAAAAAACCAAAAACCCAAAAAATAAAAACCCTGCTATTGAAATAAAACCTCATTTTCAAATCAAGCCTCATTTTCTCTATCTCGCAAAGGCCCCAATATTTTGAACATACTTTTTTAGCCTCCGATGCTATTTCTTTCAGACAAGCTAAAAATGTTGTGTCATCATTCCTGAATTTTCTACTCAACCGATTTTGATAATTATTTTTTTAAATGAAAGCTATTTATTTGTAGTTGTGCCCATTTTAGCTATTTTTTTAATTTATTTCCATTTTTATATTTTATTTTTAATTTTAACTGTTTTTTACGATATTTATTCAAATGGTGGCAACTCAGTTTAGCTTTTCTCTCGATAATAAAAATTTATTTTCCATTATCAGAAGCTTGATCTCATAAGTGAACATGTCCTCGCATTTAAAAGAAAAAAAGTTAATTGTTTTCGTAAAATTTAACCACAATAAAAGGATTGCGTATAATTATGCACTAATTGAGGTAAAAAAATACTTACTTATATTTACTGAGAAATAATATTAATAATGTAAATAAAATAACAGAAAATAATTTATGATAAAAATTAATGTCTAAAGCAAAATAAGAAAATTTTCAAATGAGGAAAATGATGTCATTTAGCAACCAGATAAATGGGATTTACAATATTATTACGGACGCCTTTTTTATATTACTAATAACAGTAACTTTTAAAAAACATTTGAAGAGAAAATGACGTCACTATTTAAAACATCGCATTTTTACTCATAACGATATTAGATTTCAATATTTCTTTTCATTATGGACACTGATATTGAGATTTTACTTTCGGATGACTTCAGTTAGTGAAAATAATATCATAGTAAAAATGAAATTAGTTTTTTTTTAGCCTCCGATGCTATTTCTTTCATACAAGCTAAAAAGTGTCGTGTCAAAAATTGTGGTCCACTTTTACTTACCTATCATACGCAGTATAGGGTCTTGCAATCGTTTTGAAAATCGAAAAAAATTTTTTTTGGCGGATATACACGTTTCATATACTGGAAATTCCGAAAAACATATTTTTAGAAAAAAAAAATTGCCGTCCGTCTGTCTGTCTATCGGTCTATAAACGCTCTATCTCACGAACAAATGGAGATAGAGACTTAAAATTTTGTATGTACTTAGTAAGTAAAAATAGGACGAAGCCTATTTAATACCAGTAACCTCGATTATCCGGAATTATCTTTTTCGGACTCTCGAAAAATTCGTTCTAATGAAATATATATAAAAATTTTCAATTTTTTTTTTAACAAAAGCACGTAAAAAGCAATAAAATAACACAAATTTTGCATCAAGAACGAAGTCGATCGGTTTAATAGTTGCCGAGATATTTTTAATCCTGTTTTCCACATTCTTCGATGTTTCATGACCTTGTATTTTCTTCAAATTTCAATTCAAAGATATGTTTTAATTGGAAATGAGACGTTAATCTGACGCAGTAAACTGTTAGTTAATATGATTATTGTTTTTGGAGTTATAAGGATGTTTTTTTTTTACGCAATCCGGTACTACTTGTGTAGTTTGGTATTTTGCATAATTTGTCGAAATGGGTTCATCAGCAATTCATTAATGGAGCATTACTATGTATATTAAGAATATTTAAATATACGTTTAAATTTTGTCTTGGAATTGCAATGCATTTTATAAACAGTTTTCACATATTTTATTTTCATATATTATACAATGCATATCCATGATGGGTAAGTATTACGGTGGCTCCAAACAACTAGTTTCGTAATCTGGCCGTTAAAACGAGACATTCATACAATTTTATTGTTAAAATGCATTTCCTTTTTCTCAGAGTCTATAAAAAGCGTTTAAACTAAAGAAAAAAAATCGTTTTTGATGAATCTAGTCAATGAAGAAGCAGCACGTCAAATTGTGTCTCTTTATTATTCCGCAATTCCAATGTCCCAGAGAGAAATTGCTAATCAGTTGGGTATTTCACGTCGTTCTGTTTGCTATTATATTGATAAACACAAGAAAAATGAAGTTGGTTCATTGCATTCTAAACGGGGTCGCCTTTCTAAAAGACCTGTATCGATTTTTTTTTTTTTTTTTTTTTTTTTTTTTTAATCGGAGGCGAAACTGAATTGTGCAATGGCAGAATCTACATTCAACTTGTTTTATAATCTCTTCAGACTAAAAATGATATCACGCTTTAGGGGAAAGTCAGCAGTTAAGCCTAGAAATTTTTGAAAATTTATATTTTAGATGTTGATATCAGATGTTGAATATTGCATGCGAGATCAAAGTAAAAGTATAGAAAAGTTAGTATTTACAACTTAAGATTAGTATAACAACATTTCTTAGCACGCACGCATACACCTACATACACAAAATACATGAATAAATAAAATAAATAAATAAATAAATAAGTAATGGAAGAGACATTTTTACATCTGCGAAAGCTTCTAAGCCAATTAATTAACATGAGACTATGTGTCCCATCCGATTTCGATATTTAAAAATTTTGTGTTTTAAGAAAAAGTAAAAAAAAAATTAAATGCATAAACAAAATACATAAATGATTTTGCACGACACTACCAGTAAATTGTAATAGCAGCAGTATGAGAACACAGAGTGATGTGATTTACATTATTCTATATTGAACTATATTATTATTATTTTATATTGATCTATATTATTATTTATGGCCATTACCAAAATTTTTTTAAAAGTATTAAAAATAATTATAGATTCATTTTAGTAACTGAGAAATGTTTATTCAAACTGCTATGATTTTCATTAAGTTTAACATAGTTTATACAATCAAGCAAGGTTACAATGTGACATTCATGTTTTTTTCTCACTGTGGCATTTTTATCAAAGTTAAGAAATTATGTCTCATTAGGGAGAAATCACCATAGATGTAATGAAGAAGAGTTTCTGTGTTTTTTTTCGCATTATGCATGTTGTGGAGGAATGCTTTATTTAGCACCCAAATGGGCATTTCTATTCTTTTCCTCTTAAAAACTAAGCTCTTAACACTAGAACTGCGAGAAAATTCATCCAAGTTTTATAAAAATATTTCTCACCGGAATTTTAATTTAAAACTGTTTAAATCATTTATTGGAACTATTTTTGCTTAGCTTATATTTAGCTTATTTCATTAAGAGTTTTCTGGTTCGAATCCTAATTTCTCCATATGATAGGGTCAAAATGACCCGTAGCCGCGGTTCTAGTGTTAAGTGTTTACATTTTTACTTTATATACATCTATTTTTTTTATAAATATATGTTCTTTGCTTTGTAACACAACCCATACATTTATACACTAATGAATATTTTCTCATAAAATTAAGATTTAAAAAAAAAAAAAAAAATTATCCAAGTTTTGAAAATACTTTAAGACAGTGATACGAAGAAAGTAAGAAATATTCATGATTATTTGACTCAAGTTGCTTAGCAATAATAATAAAAAGGAATTTTCTGATTATTCATTTGTTTAAAGATCTGAATTTTGTTATTGCGTAATTTTACGTTACTGATAGCAGAGGTCGCAGCGATAGAAAAAATGGCATTTTTTTCAGCGGTTTCCGAAAAATAAATTTCACAGTAGATCTCTTTTTTATGTGTTAAAGATATTTACCACGTAATTTGTCGCTTTTAAATAATGATGGTATGAAATAAAATGGTTCTTAACACTGCAGCCTCTGTGATAGTTAAGCTAATATTTTAGCTCCTTAGGAACGAATGACTGATATACGGGCCAGTGTTCAGAATCCTTCATTATTCCCAACAGTAATTTTTTATTTTAAAGTTTACTATATATAATCCGGACATTTTGCGATTCTAGAACACAATTTTTCTGTTTTGAAAAATCGCTGGTAGTTAATTGAAAATTGAATAAAAGGTTTTTGTTGAGAAATTGTTAAGGGGGTTAGAAAGTACTTTTATATCTGTATGTCTAAACCTGAGTTATTAGTCCTATAAAGTACGAGTTTCAGAAAAAGGACACTTTATAATCTACGATATTATTTTGTTTCTTAAAAAAAAAAAAAAAAAAAAATTATGAGAAGTTGTGTAATTATTTTAACTTGAGATTCGAAGAGCATAGCGCTTTCCAACATAGTTGAAAAGTATTTATGAATCTTTTTGTCTGTCTTCTCGTTTGTCTATCCTCTAACTCGCATAAATATAGTACAATCGCCATGAAATTCATATATGATATTCGAGTTTACAATGGTGCGATCGATATTGAAAATGAAGTGTATAGAATCTTATCTTCCTTTAGCGAGAGACTCAAAATAATTCGGTTACATTACACCCAAAGGAAAAAATCATTTGCAATCTATTTCGATAACATTACAGTATTTAAAACACATTGAATTTATGTATATACATACACGCACACACACATGTATATGTGTGCGTGTATGTGCCTCAGTGATACTCACATATATATATATGTGTGTGTGTGTGTGCATATATATACATAAATTCAATGTGTTTTAAATACTGTAATGTTATTGAAATAGATTGCAAATGATTTTTCCCTTTGGGTGTAATGTAACCGAATTATTTTGAGTCTCTCGCTAAAGGAAGATAAGATTCTATAAACTTCATTTTCAATATCGATCGCACCATTAGTATGTGTGTGTGTATGCCTCAGTGATACTCACACATACATATATATATGTACATACAAACACACACACACACGTACATATATATATATATATATATATATATATATATATATATATATATATATATATATATATATATATATATATATATATATATATATATATATATATATGTATGTATGTATATGTATATGTATATGTATATGTGAGTATCACTGAAGCATACTTCAAAGCTCTGATAACAGAATATGGTGAGCATAGAGTTTATCGTGCAGGGGAACGTGCAGGATTTGACTGAAAAATAAAATGGACAATAATTGAGCGATTGAAGCTTAGAAAGAATGGTTGCTAAAAGTGCGTTTCCTATTGCGGTACGTGTTTCACAATTTAACTTTTTTGGAATAGTACTTGGCGCCTATAAATTGTACAGATTACATAAAATGTCGCGCAAAAGTTCTCAATAGCATCCATTTATTGGTGGAAAATAATGTCTGAATGTAAATTCTGAACTATGGTATGCGTTTAAATAAATTAACCTTTGACACACTTTGTAATATATAAACATATCTTAAGATCATATGCGGGCTAGTTAAAAACATGAATACATTCAAATTATTTATGATTTTATAACTAAAGTAGCTGTAAAAAATAACTAAAAGGCTTTAAGACATTGAAACGAAAATGCAAATGTTAAATATAAAAGAATTATTCATCAAAAGAGTCCCGAGCGTTTTCTACCAAACTTTGGTTATCATCAAGGGGTGAATTTAGAAGGCATAACAAAATGAAAAATTCTGTCGAATGTTGTTGGGACTCTGATGAATTTTTTACTCTTTGACATCTGTATATTGGTTTTTAATGCCTGAAAATCTTTTAATTGCTTTTTACACCTATTTTAGTAATAAAACTATGAATCATTTGAATGTATCTATGTTTTTAATTAATATTTTAAGACGAATTTGAATAAACTCTGCATATAGATTCTCTATATATTCTAACATACAGGGCTGCACAAAAACAACGTATATCTTCTCGGCTATTCATGGTAATGGTAAAAATTGGGTATTGAAATACGTTATGCGCTTTTCAAATTGTTCATTTAAACATTTTCTTTCACAAAATTGTGCAGTTTTGTTATAGTATACTGGATTTGTTTGAATGTGTTTCATAATGTGTGATGTTCACAAAAATTATTTTCTTCTTGTTTAGTAGTGTGCTCGCGCAGTTGTGTTCCCCTACTTCTAGTCAATTGAACAAAAATAAATATTTATTTACCCTTTTTTTCCCCTCATTCAAAATTTGCACTCATTTTTTCCAGATAATATATAAAAAATTCATGGTTATCTCAGTACTTTAAATAAGTCGAAAATTACACGTCAAGCGTTGCAAATGAGGCGCGTTCGTACTGTAACGAAGTCTTTAAAAGACTCAGATGTTAATGTAATAATATACAGTACTTCGGATGCAGTATAGTAGCCGAAATCTTTTGCGTGTCCGTGTAAATACCATCTGCTTTGTATTGCACTCGAAGTAACTTGTAGTAAATCTCAGCAACGTATATCTATTTCATAATATGTGAAATAGTTTCATAAAATTAAACCCCCCCCCCAAACAATGTTTCCCCCCTGTACCATTATGTATTAGAATGCTTTTGTGCAGACCTGTAAATTAATAATAAATATTCTTTGCCCCACAGTTTGTACAGAAATTATATTTTAGTACATTCTTCATAGATTCATATCACTTTTATTACGTTCAGAAAAGTGTGATATCATTAAAATGCGCTTCAAACTTTTATCCCATTGGCCGTAATGTAACGGAATACTTTTGATTGTTGCTGTAATTAAACTATTCATCCGAATTTCATAAAATTTCAAATAACTCGACAAAATTATGCACCAATGACATATTTTAGATTTCAAATAATTCGATTAGGTAGTTTTTGCTCTGTTATATATGGACAGACGGACTGAATAACGTCTATATGTGCTACGTATTTACGTATTTACAAACACACCTAAAAATGATATATTAACTACTTGATAAAGAAAAAAAAACATGAGTCTTTTGAAGTATAGTGCATGCTATAAAAGTATTTACTTTCTTTTTTGTATTTGAACATTTTCTAACCTTAACTGTTCACTTATATAACATTGACGGATATTTCTTTCCGCTAACGAACCTTGAGATTAAGTGTTTTTATTTATACCAAAGACTTTGAACAAACTAACAAGAAAAAATGCATTATTCAAAAATATTATAAAGATATTTTGTAAATTCTGAAATATTCTATCCAAAATTTTCGCAAGATTTAACAACATTTCTTATTACAAAATGATACAGCAAGAAAAAAAGTAGGTAGAAAAAAATGGAAAACTGTCTTTAAACTTTAGAAATATTTGGGGCTTGCTTTTCCTTTATATTCTTCCATCCACATTATCCTGCCGCAGCCAATAAAGACAAAAAATGCATATGTCGTTTCTGTAACAAGATCAAAGGCTTTCACCATTAAAAAAAACGAGGTTTAGTTGTAATATTACCTAACGCTTTTTGAATAAAAGCTAAAAGCATTATTCATTTTCTTATGTATAAAGCTATTTTTTACCTTTTTGTTTTCTTTTTAACTTTTTCTTAGAAAAATTTTATTGCATTTGTATTCCGTAAGCACAGAAGCATTGACATAAATCAGTAAATTCGTTTTTTATTCTTTTTGTACATATTATTTTATTAAACAAAAATCTAATTTGTAGTACAAATTAAAAACACAAAATTTATTTTCTACATTATTTAACCCCTTGAGGACGAACGACACGTGTTTATTCCAATTCAGTAAAATTCTACTGTAAAATTTGCCTTAATTAGTCGGAGCATTTTCTGGATTTATTAAGGCACAAATTTCTGTTTTTAAAAACCGGTGACTAAAAATTTAAAATTTCGTAAAAGGCTCCCTTCGCGAAGAGGTTAAGTGCGAGAAGGGACAGATATTAAGACACTTCATTCAATTAGTTCTACATTTAATGTTAATTTTTTGTAACAAATAATTGCCGAAGCGCAGCTTGGGTCTCCCTGCAAAAATAACACTTTTGTGAACACGATAGCGTCCAAAATATTTCCCGTATCGACACAAAAAATGAGTTGTATGTGAATAGTGCCAAAATCTTGGCTGGTATTGAAAATCTGAAATATTCATCAATCCTAAAACCCTGAAATGTGGGCACAAAATCTTCCCATAGAGGCAACATTGCGAGTTTAAACCTATATATTTAAAAATCAAAACTGTTTTCTTTTTTAATTATTATCATCTTTCTTAAGCTTTCTTCTGAAACAATTTTAATAAGTATTTTTTTTTAAAATAAAATCTGCTTTTTCGGTAGATTTGTCCGTTAGCTAGTTATTTTTTTAAATGTTCCCATTTTTAAATTTAAGTTAAAAAATATTTCTATAATTTTTTTTTTCAAAATGGTGGATATTAAATTACTCCCATCGTTGCCAAGAAAGAAAAAATAATGCTTGTTTATTAATGCTATTTCTCATAAAAATTCAAAATAAGCTTTAATTTTTTTTAAATTAAAAATGACGTCATGATTTTATAATACGCATATTTTAATCAAAACATTAATTACAATTGAATACTTTTTCTTTCTGCTAATATTGAGTTATTTTCTACTCACGTACACTGTAAAAAAAAAAAAAAATCTGTAAAGGTACTACACTTTATCTAGGAAACTGGGATTCCAAGAATTTTTTTGTAACGGTAACAACAAAAATTCAAGTTTTAGAATCGGTTACATGGATTTTTCCTGTTATCGTTACATGAAAAGTTCTTGGAATCTCAGTTTCCTAGAAAATGTTTAGTACCTTTACAGATTTTTTTTTTACAGTGTAGGATGGAAAGTAGATGCCGCCAATGCATTCAAATCCGGGTGGACACATTCCATATTAGAAAATTTTTTCAATGTTTCTGTCGCATTTTACTACATAATACTTCGATGTACTGATTTCTCCAAGAATGGAATTTTCCACCATGAATGTTTTTTGTCGTAATTTCATTTATACGTTTAACTTAAGTAAATTTTTATGTCGCATTTAATAAATAACAGTTTAGCGCACATTTCCTCCAAATTTGCTGTTTCTGTATTCATTCATTTGCGAATTAGAGGAAAAAACCGGTTGTACCTTAACTTTTGGAAGTCAGTATATATATATATATGTATATATATATATATACAGCATTTTTAAAATTTTACTTCCTGATTGACAACTGTATTGTGCAGGCTATATAAGGAAAAGAAAAATTAATATTTAGTTCATAGATATTTGCAAAAATGTGTTATAAACCTCCATATTTTTTTTAAAAAAGGTCTTATTAAATTAGACAGTAAATGAGAAACACAGCTGGGTAGCTTATTAAAATAAGTTGGATGCAAAAATTAGCAAAAAGTTAGGCATATATTTGTGAACTGTAAAAAAAAAAAAGGGCCGACACACTAAAAAAATTTTTAGTTTCTCTCAGTGATCCTTGCAATTACTAAAAAAAATTTTTTAATCTTATTCAGTTACAAAAAAATCTGTAAGAATTACTAGAAAAAAGCTAGCAACGAATAGAGTAATAGTTTTATATTTTAATAGCTATTACTAAAACTCGCTTGGTGTTACCGTGATAGCCTAGTGGTCATATCACCGAACTCCAGCCTGAAAGATCCCGGGTTTCGACGCTCGAAACTATCAAAGACGCACCGAGTGTGTGCAGTGTAAGTACCCGTTAAATAAAGGGGTTGTGAAAATCCTGTCGTAGCAGTTACCATGGTTAATGATCTCTGGACTTTCCCTCCCCTTCAGAAGCATATCAAAATTGAGCAGGTGGTACTGTTTGATGCTGCCATCTATTGAGGCTTTGACGAAAATCTTCCGCTGCAGAAGTCTGTCTTCTTACCCAATGCATGCTGTTGAAAGGAAGCTCCAGCTCTTCGGGCACACGTCAACAACAAAATTCATTTAGCGGTTCTCGCTAAAACTTTTTAAGTTATACGAAAAATTCATTTATAATTATTATTTTTTACAAAATAAATGTTTGTTTCACTTGCTAAAATTGCGTTTGGAATAGTTGCTAAGAACATGCGAGTACACTGTAAAAAAAAATCTGTGAAGGTACTAAACGTTTTCTAGGAAACTGGGATTCCAAGAACTTTTCATGTAACGGTAACAGGAAAAACCCATGTAATCGATTCTAAAACTTGAATTTTTGCTGTTACCGTTACAGGAAAAGTTCTTGGAATCCCAGTTTCCTAGAAAATGTTTAGTACCTTCACAGAATTTTTTTTACAGTGTAGTGGTTACTAAAAATAATTTTGGAGCTGTTACTAAAATTTGCTTGATGGCTAAAAAGTTTTTAAGTTAGTTATACAAAAAATTCTTTTGTTCATTTTACAAAAGAAATGTTTGTTTCACTTGCAAAAAAAAAGTTTGGAATGGTTACTGTTTGTACTGTGAGTAATGGTTTCTAAAAAATTCTGTGGAATACAAATTTACTAAAAAAATTTTAGTAACCTCATGAATTTTATTTTACAGTGTACTACTCTATTATCTTTAGTTTAAAAATTAAAAAATAGATTTGAATGAATGTATAAAGAAATAAAGAAATTTAACGAAATTTGAATTTAATATTTTATAACAATCAACGCTTATAAAGAAATTTCAGGATTATTCGTTTGCGTAAGCTTCAACAGTAGACATTATGGTAGATTATTAGTGCGTTAATAATATAGTACATTATTAGCGAATAATACGAGGGTAATAAATGTATTATTCTTGGATATATTTTTGAACTGTATTTCTACAATATAGCAATATGTCTTTCTAATAAATTTTCTTTAATATTTCAATTTAAAGAAAGTTTAAATAAAATGCTATATATATATATATATATACATATATAAACACGGTATTTTTTTATAATATAAAAAATTTCTATTTTAAATATTTTAATGCGAATGTAGATTACATAACTAAAGAAATTCAATAAATAAATAATACTGATAGTAGCATAAATTCTACAATGGGAATTAAAGTTTAAATTCATTAAAAATGACAAAGGCTTAGCGGAAAACAGTTAAAATGTCAACGGATCCATTGCGACCCGCTACAACATATAGGACATGCTGGATGTAAATGAAGTGGATTTTATAAATACACATTACGAATAAACATGTAAAATCTCATTAAGTAATTCAGAATCATACATGCAAATATCATGTATCAGGAAAATTACCGTAGTTGTCAACAATGATAATTATTTGAGGATTGCATATAAAAATATGGATGTATACAAGCAGAGAGTTGAAATTATTGCATATATAATGTAATTTACTTGAACTATATCAATGAATATTTATAAGTGATACACTGAAATTACGAGAAAGTGTTTGTTTCTGAAGCTAATGTCAAGTGCCTTTTATTTCTAGCTGTGTGATTGAATCGAAAACTTGTATATACATTAATTATGTTGGATAAGTTGATTCATCAATTATATCGTTTACAGCAATTTATGCTTAGGATATTAAATATGTAAGTTCATATACATAATCTACCAAAAGTCATTAATAAATTTATGAAGATAAAGCAAAAAATATTATTTTTCTAAACGTGAAAATAAAAACTTTTTAAGCAAAATGCATCACTATCGAAATAATTTAGTTAAAAAAGCTAAAAAGTTTGCAAATTCCCAAATGAAAGAATTTTAATTTCTTTGTCAGAATTAAAAAAAAAAGTATCTAAATTAGCTTTTTAAATCCCATGTATTTAGGCAAATACTATGAATTAATAGCTTTTTTATGTAAAATAATTAAACAATAAAAATTTAACGAAATTGCTTCAAAAATCTGTACTAATAAAAAAAAAGTTTCTATCTGTATCTCACCGTCTCTGTATTTTCCTGAGTGAATTAAAAATAAAATTTTTGCAGAATTGCTTCAAAAATCTACATTAATAAAAGAAAATTTCTATCTGGTTCTCTCTGTCTCTGTGTTTTTCTGAGTGCGAATTAAAAATAAAAGTTTAGAAAACCTACCTAATTCTACTTATTCTACCTAATAGGATTATTAAATTATATTAATGTCCGTATGCATAATGTAATGTGTTGGCACAGGATAAACAACAAACTTAAACTTTTGTGATCGATTATATATTAGTCAAGAACTATTTTTGTGGTAATTGAGAAAAACTGGATTAAAAGTGATTTTTAAATGTTGAACTTTGAAGATAGTAGTGACTCTATATTAGATTTTAACTAATCGTGCATGACTTTTATAAAATAGAAAAACTGTATATATTTTATAGATGAATATCTAGGGGTAAAGTTTTTTAACACAATAGTTGTTTTATAAAATAAAATAAAATCCCGTTCTGTTTAAAAATAAAAAATAGAAACAAGAAAATTTTTTGTGGTTGTAGTTTTTGCATTGAGAAAATTAATGCCTGAAAGTGAGGTACATTTAAAATTATAAAAATAAAAGTTTCACGAAATTGCTTCAAAAATCTAATCTAATAAAAGAAAATTTCTATCTGTCTCGCCCTGTTTCAAAGTTTTTCTGAGTGCGATATCTATTAAAATGTGCGGTACGAACGGTTGAACATGTTTGTCAGGCTAAACGAAAGTATCTCCTGATGCTTCTGAGACAAAATATTTAAATTTTCTATTAATTAGCTTAGTTATTAATTAAAACAAAGGAAAGTTACTCATAATTCAACTAAAGCATAAATTTTTATCAAACAAAATTTCTTCGAAAAATTGAAAAATAGGAGGGAGGTTTGTTGGAAGAAAAGGTTGCTAAGGACAATAAATGTATTAGACCTAATTAAAAAGGACCGTATTCTACAACTACCGGACCTAAAAACTTAGAAACTATACACAATGAATTACCTTTACCGAAAATTTTAATAATTATTCTGATATTCGTGTAAAAAATTAGAAAATCAATAAAAAATCGATTTTATTTTTTTTTTCTATCTTTTGAAATACAAGCCGTAGTCTACACAAGTTTTTAATTTTTCGGAGCGAAGCAGTTGAGCAAAGAGAAGTAAAATTTTTTCCTGCCCTATAAAAGCTTTACAAATTGCATTAGGGATTTTATGGATATTAGAGGTATGTGATTTTTCTTAAAGTACGAGCCGCCCTTGGCGACCAGTTTGCTCTCCTTTAAATTTATACTAAACATTGCATCATTATTCGTTTATTCATAATTTAATTTTACCTGCTTAATTGTGTGCCAAATCAGAAAATTCTTCTAGAAAATTAAAAAACTCGGTATTTTTATATTGGTCGGCCACAGGTGATAATTCGCCAATCTTCCCGTGGCATTTTTTCGTATTTCGTTGATTTCATCTATATTAATAAAAGAACAAAACTCTCTGTCTGTGTGTGTGTCTGTGTGTGTGTCGGTGTGTGTGTCTGTGATGGCTAGCGAAATCTACAGCACGTAAGAAGCTCAAAATTTTTTTAAGAGTAGCCCAATGTCTCTCCTGATGCACCTGAAGCTCAGAATTTCAAAATTCTATTTATTAACTGAGTAATTAATTAAATTCCAAAGCTCATTCTCATAAAAAATCGCCTTTTTTCGCTTTTTAGGTGCGTTCGTAATTATGTAAATACGTAGCACCTATTGTTGTCGCTCAGTCCGTCCGTCTGTCTGTCTGTCCGTCTGTCTGTCTGTCCGTCTGTCTGTCTGTCTGTCCGTCTGTCTGTCTGTCTGTCCGTCCGCATATAACAACGCAAAAACTACCCAACCGAATCGTTTGAAATTTAAAATACATAATTATAACATAATTTTGTCGGGTCATTTCAAATTTTATGAAAATCGGAAGGATAGATCAATTACAGGGACAATCAAAAGGATTCCGTTACATTACGGTCAATGGGGAAAAAAGTTTCAAATGCATTTTAATCGTTTGAAATTTAAAACATATAATTATTGCGTAATTTTGTCGAGTCATTTCAAATGTAATGAAAATCGGATGCAAAGATCAATTACAGGGACAATCAAAAGGATTCCATTACGTTATGGTCAATGGGGAAAAAAATTTCACATGCATTTTAATCGTTTGAAATTTAAAACATATAATTATTACGTAATTTTATTGAGTCATTTAAAATGTTATGAAAGTCGGATGCATAGATCATTTACAGGGACAATCAAAAGTATTCCATTACATTACGATCAATGGGAAAAAAGTTTCAAAATGAATTTTAATGATGTTTTACTCATTCGAACATAATATAAGTGGTATGAATCTATGAAATATATACTAAAATATGCATTCTGTACAATCTGTGATGCAAAGAATTTTTATTATTAAGTTACAGGGCCACACAAAAGTATTCCACTACATAATGCTATATGGGGAAACATTGTTTGGGGCGTGTTTTAATTATATTAAACTATTTCACATTTTATGAATAAGATATACGTTTTTGAGGTGTAATAAAAATTACTTTCTGCATATTTACAGAAACACAAAGATTTCGACTACTATACTATATCCGAAGTACGCTCTACTATATCAGCAAGATCTGAATATTTTTTAAACTTCGTTATCGTACGAACGCACCTCATTTGCTACGTTCATGTGCAATTTCCAACTTGTTTTCCATTTCATTTTCTTATGGTTGATTGGTTGCATAAAATTTTCGCAAAAATAATTAAAAAAGCTGGGACAGACCTTTAAAATTCATAGACTGGCAAACTGTCAGTTTAAATGAGGATTTTTTTTTTAATCACAGCTGCTGTACACCATGGAGAAAAAGATAGGTGGAGGCGAAGTAAACCGAAAAAAGGTTTGCAACACGGAGTAAGAAGTGTCTTACTCCGTGGTTTGCAATATTAAACCATTTATCGCTGAAATTTTAATGTGTCAAACAAAAGCACGAGGAAGGAATTTTGTATTAATAAAACGAATTGAAAGAAACGAATTACAGCTGAAGCATATTTTACGAAGAAATAGTAATCTTTTAAAATGTTTTTTTTCTATTATATTATTTAGGTTAAAGTTAGGTTAAAGATAAATTGCATTTATGTTATGGTTAGAATAAGGATATGTTACAATAAAGTGAATACATTTAGGCTAGGTTACATTTCTGTTATATTTAATTTACGGTAGGGTACTGTTAAGTCACTGTTAGGTTACAGGCAGGTTCTGGTTACGGTATAAAAGTTTAAGGTTAGGAATTTATACACAGAGTGAACCTATACGCAAGATTTGATTAAAAATAACACTTACTTTTGTTAAATAGCTCTGAAATTATAGTACTATATACCAACCTTTTAGCTATCATCGTGTATCGATTTCATTCATGGTATAGTCGGATTTAACCCTTTAACGATCATAGCATTTTCATTGCTAAGATGTCGAAGTAAATGAATGACACCAGTAATTAAGAAAAAATATATTTCTAAATAAGAAAACGTGATTTTTCACATACAAAATAAAAGGGATATTTTTAGATAAAAATACCGGTGTCAGTGTTGCGTATCGGAATTAAAATTTTGTGGTTTCGTGGCGAAACCAATGAACGTTAAAGGGTTAAGAGTGATATAATTAGTTTGAAATTCAAAATATTTCACTTGGGATTTGTATGTGAAAATAATAATTAGTTACGTGACTTAACAGTGATTTTTACGGGTAAATATCAACTTTTTTGCACGAAAATCATGCAATCGTTGGATACATATTCCCTCCCGCGTCTTTCATTGCTCATTTTGAGTATTTTTAGAGCTTAATATTAGTTGTTTTTAAAACCGATTTTTCACACAGTCACTGGCTACGTATTTCAGACAATGCATTTCTGCATGTAACGAGTTAATGATAAAATCATACAAATTTCAAGTTCGTTTAATATTGTTAATACGGACCCGGGCAACGCCGGGCGGGTGAGCTAGTTTAAAATATAATCCTTTCACTCATTTCATTTGTAATGCATAGCTTTAATTTTAAACTAAAGCGTTTAAAATTCATGAATTGTTTTTTTTTTTTTTTTAAGTAACAGAAAACTAAAAATAATAATATTTTAAAATTCTGTATTTGCAGCGAAAGAGAAAAATGCAAATAAATAAGATTTACCTTGTTCTAAATTCTTCTAAATTACTTTTACACAATAACCAATGATTTGCATTTCATTTAGATGCTGCCATTTAACAACTAACCGTGATTTTTGTGCCACATGCATTAGATTCCCATTAGAAATGTAGTCATCAATTAAAAATCAGATTTAATGAAAGGATTTATTTTGAATTTAATTTCCTTTCTCGGGCGATATTTATAGTACCAGCAATAAAAACACAGATAATTTTTAGACTAATATTTTTTGCGGTACATAACATTATTACAAACAGTGCATTTGCGGATTTCAAAAATATGCATCTATTAATTATTTTCGTCACTATTTTCCAATATCTAATTTTCTTAAAAATATCTTCAGCACATTTTATTTTACCAAAAATTCGATTTTTAAAAAGAAAAAGAAAGACTTTGCAGCGACACATTATTAGGTGCGTTCGCAATTATGTAAGTACGCACCACCAACAGTCGTCTTTCAGTCCTTTCAGTCCTCGTGTGTTCGTAAATAATTGCGAACACCCGAGGTTTTATTTAGTAACTACGTTGCTCAAAACAATTAGAGGAGTACATGGTTTTAACAAAATTACGCAAATACTTACGCCGATAAGTTACCACATTAATAAGTTTTCCAGCTATTTTTACGTGCATTCGTAATTATGTAAATATGTAACAGTCGTTCAGTCAGTCCATGGCTGTCTGTCAATCCGTCCGTCTATCCGTATATAACAGAGCAAAAACTACTCAACCGAATCGTTTAAAAATTAAAATCTATTATTGTTGCATAATTTTGTGGTGTCATTTTAAATTTTATGAAAATTAGTTGCATAGTTTAATTACAGGGACAATCAAAAGTATTCTGTTACATTACGGCCAATGGGGAAAATAGTTTCAAGTGCATTGTAATGATGTTACACTCTTTCAAACATAATTAAATTGATATGCATCTATGAAGAACATTGTAAAATGTACATTCTGTACAATGTGTAGTACAAAAAATATTTGTTATTAATTTAAAAGATCACACAAAAATATTATATTGCATAATATTATAGTGGGAAACATTGTTTGGGGCGCATTTTCATTGTATTAAATTATGTTACATTTTACGAAATTGATGTGTGTTGCTGATGTTTACTACAAGTTACTTTCTGTATAATAGAAAACAGATAGTATTTACTGGAACACACATACGATTTAGCTACTAAACTGTATCCGAATGACTGCATACTATTATAACAATATCTAAATATTCTTAAAACTTCGTTAAAGTACGAACGCACTTTCATTTGCTATACGCTTGACGTACAATTTTCAAATTGTTTAAATCTAAGCTTCCTTCACTAATAATTTTTATTTTAGTTGCGATTTTTTAGATCGATTTTAAAATTTTAGATATTTGATAACATTTAAAATTTTAATGAAAGAGTCGGAGTTGAATTTCAGGCTGGGGGGGGGGGGGGGCGTTACATTTTTTTTTTTTTTAAATACAGTACAATTTTCTTTAAAAACTTTCGTCACTAATCAATATTTTACGTCCGATTTTTTAGATCGACTTTAACATTTGTGTTATTTGATGAGATTTATTTTTTTTAAGTGGAGGGTTGAATTTAAGATTAAGATAAAAGATGTGGGAGGGGGGGGGGAGCGACTTTTTCTTTAGAATTTTAGCGTTTTTTAGAATAACTATCCCTTATATATTGCTTTCTGACGATGAAATTCGATAAATAATGTTTATTAAATATAATAATTTTAAATAAAGGAGTGATTAAATTGCGGGGACGCGTAATTGGACACACTTAGAACAGTTTTGAAAGATTTTCAGAAATCCTCATGTGATATATAATAGAATATCTCTTGGAGAATTCTTTTATATTCTGAACATTTCAATTCCCTTCACATGGTAGGCAATTTTCTAACTCAATACAGCGAGATTTGACTTCATTTGAAAACTTGACAGCAGGTGAAGCTCCTCATAGATCTTCGATGACTGGTGTGTAGTTTAACCGTTTTCCTAATTTACCCGTACGTCACTCTTTTGCCATATTTAATGCGAAATTTCTGACTTGTTTTACGATTATGATGTGTACGTTGTTGATAGTGTGTTCTTTCAAATCATTGTTGATGAATTGTTTCAAATAATTGTTTGAAATGACAGAAATAACTTTTAAGATATATCGCAGATAAATACACAAGGTGTTTCCGCACAGTGGTTGAAAAATTTGAGGAGAGACAGAGGACACCAAGACTGTTGAAAATCATAAAACAATGCATGATATCTCTTTCATGCCGAGGCAATGATGAGATAAAGTACAAGAAAGGACGGACACAAAAAGAGGGAGAAAACATATTTATTAGAGTCAGTACAGCAAAAACCTAAGAAATAAGAACAAAAAGAGGGACAATGATTGCTATATAAGAAAGGACGGACAAAATCAAAGCGAGAAAACACATTTATTAGAGTCAGTACAGCAAAAACCTAGGAAATAAGAACAAAAAGAGAGACAACGATTGCCATCAAAGGTGATGTTCGAAGTTATGTCCCCAGGCAGGCAATCTAATGGTCTGGAGAAAAATATTCGGCCTGTCCGGGAATTCCGCAATATCTACCACGATGCCCTCACCATTTCTAGCATTGTCCCGAAATTTTGGCAGTACTAAGAATAATAAATATATTTTCTAACCCTGTATGTGTTCTTCTTACTTTCTTGCGTATAGTAAGATCACTACCGCGTCAGAGAAGCGTTCATGCGTTGCTATATGATTTCTCATCGTCTATTATTATCCTGTCTCTCCTGAAACTTTGTAACAGCTGTACTGAAGCACACCTTGTATATGAAGGGTCAAATTAAGAATTAAATCATTCTGAGTTTTAGAAGAAATTCAATTTATATATAAACGAATCCTTATACTCTTTCGAGAGTTAAAAATTTCAATCAGTTGTATCTCCGCTATAAATAGTATTTATTTATTTTTGGAAGCATATTCATTATCCATCTATACAAACGATAGACTACAATTATCTCATATTTGAATTCTGGAATAATTACGGCTAGTACAACATTCACCAGAAAGATACATGCTAAAATTTTATAATAGGATATTTATATATTTATAACAGGATTACAGAAATTTCGTTTCCGATATTTTCCCACCCATATACAATGTTATTGCTAATTAAATCTAATATAATATATTTTGTAATAAATTGAATGCTATATTTATATTTTAATTCTTACCTTTTGAATTTACACGCATGAAATTATTATTTGTATGTTGTAAGAGTAAAATCCTGTTTAGAATTAATAAACTTCTCTTACATAATTTTAAGATTAAAATGATGTATTGGTACTATTAAAATTACTCTGATCCAAACATAATATTAGATGTGTGTGTGTGTGTATTTATGTATATTTAATAAATAACAATGAATTTACAGCAATCATTTATCTTACGATTAACATAATTTTACAGAGAACTGAAAAGTAAGTATCTGGTAAATAATAGAAAGAGTATATAGTACATTTAATGTAGAATATGTTTATGCACATTTATATAAATACCCAAATCTGTGTAAAATTTCATGCATATAAGATATACGTGCATAATTTTTAAATTTTTTAAGGATCCAAAAAATCCAATCGCCAAGTTGTGGAAAAAAAAATTGCATACAAGCAATAACATTTATATAAAAAAAACCCTCAGAAATTCAAAGTGAAAAATAATTTGTTTAATGTATACAAGAAATAAAATAAAAATAGAGTAAAATAAAACAGTCTAAATATATGAAATCGGTTTTGAATGTCCAGTTTGACACCATTTTTTTTAAATATATTCTGCTTCTGTCATAAGATAGATCAATATGGCACATCATATGGTTTCTGAATAAAAGGACGTGCCAATCTGATGCGTTTGAGAGCAAAAAAGAAATTAAAATTAAGTCAGAAAGTAAACAGTTAGAATTTGAGAAAGCAAAAAAATTTATTCAACTGCTGTGTATTTTAAATTTGTTTGTGCTGTAAGAATCGGTCCTATCAAAAACTTGTCAATATGAAGTTGTATATGACATTAAGAAGATTTATAATAAATTCAAGCGGATTTGATATCTTGTAAGCTTCTTCTTCATCATCCCCCACTTTTTTTCGTTTTATTTATTAATTTATCGATTTTTGCAGTAATATTTGGCTATATCAAAAACATGTCAATATATAAGTTGTAGATAATATTAAAAAATTGAATTAAATTTAATTGGATTTCATATCTTGAAAATTAGCGAAGTTTTGAATTTTTTCTTCCCTAAAATCCTATTTTTTTATCACCTTTTGAGCTTATTTTTATATTTATCAAAAATATGTCGTACACAAATTTTTGGCCCTTTTTTAGAAGCAATAATAATTTATAACTGATTTGATGTGTACTATAAATAAGAAGTTATGGGTTTTTTGGTTTTCACAAAACCGTTCCCTATTTCCACCCCATTATTCCTATTTTGCCCATTAGGGATTTTCTGCCTTTGATTTTCAGTATTAGTTTGGAAGAAATTTGTGCAGAATTTTGAAAGTAATACATAAAATAATATATAAATAAGTTATTCAATATATTCCAAGATATTTATTGTTTTATTAACAATAGCATTTCATTTGTATTAGGCTATCAATTATAGAAATGTTTATAAAATTTTAGCACATACTTTTCTTGTAAATATTACACTAGCCGTATTTATTTCAGACGAATTCAAATTAAAAATAATTATATTCTACCATTAGCATAGATAAATATAAATAATGAATATACTCTAAAATAGATGAATATTCTTTATAGTGTAGATACAACTGATTGAAAATCTTAAATCCCAGAAGAAAATGAGGATTCATTTACATTTTAATTGAAATGCTTCTAAAACTCAAGATGATTTAATTATCAGTTAGATGTTTCATATACACGGTGTTTCAAAACAGCGGTTACAAAGTTTCAGGAGAGGTAGAGTACTCTTAGACGAATAGGAAATCATATAGCAATACGTGAACGTTTTCCTAGCGTGGTAATGAGGAAACACAAGAAGGGAAGAACACGAACAGGATGAGAAAAAATACAGTAGAGTGCCGATTATCCGGACCAGTGTAAACCGGAACCTATCCGGTTAACGAAAAATCCGGATAGTTGGACAACTTTAAAAAACACCTATGGTAGATTTTTAGGTAACTTCCGTTCACAGCAACGTCTTTCCAAGTTTAGGACAGGCATTTGTGATAGCGCAATCTTAGATAATACAAACGGCGGGTTTATAAGTTATCAAAAAAAAAAAAAATATTTTATTTTTTACAAAATTGATACATATTTATACATAGAAATTATTACATATATTTATACATACATTGTAGAGTACATACATTAAAAAAATCATTATAAAAGGGACAATAAATTCTTGATAGTCTTCTGCTTCATAGAGGATATTTTATTTTCTGCGTGGAACTCTCGCGCTTTAGAAATGAAACTTCTAAGGATACAGAAACATTTCATTTTAATCATAGCTGTCTTTGCATGTGTTACCGATTTTATTATTCAAGGATTAGGAATTGCACATAATTTAGCTGTTAACATTCGTGACATCCAGCCAAATTTATCCTATCGTACCTAAAGAAGATTCACTTCAAAAATTTGGGCAGAAAACGTTTGGCTGTTGATCGGTCCTGTTAATTGGACAACTTGTTTCTTAATCGTCGCGTCGGTCGTCCAGATAATCAGAGCTCTACTGCATTCATTATTCTTAGTGCTGCTGAAATGACGGTACAATGCTGGGAATGGCTAAAGAATTTGCTTTGCACTACGTGGTAGCAGTTTGGGAAGTCCGGAACACACAACCAGTATTTTTGATAACATAAGATAAGAGGACTCCAGAAACCAAGGGGTATAAGTGACAAAATTCAAAAAAAAAAAAAAAAAAAAAATGAACTAAGTACACAAACCATCTGGAAATAAGCTTTTTTCTTTTCAGGTAAAGAAATATAACTGATTTTCTAATTATGTGCTGTGTTCTAGAGACAAACCACTTTTGCCGAATAATAATCAATATTGATTAAATATAGTAATATATATAAATAATTGTCACTTATTCTCCTTAATTTTGAGGTCGTCATAGACCGTGCCATTGAGATGTGAGGCCTGCATCTTGACTTTGACTCTTAATTTCGAACACCATTTTTGATGACAATCATTCTCTCGCTTTTCTTTCGTATTTCTTAACCTTTGGTTTTTCTAAGTGTAATAAGTATTTTGTCGTTACTACCGCGCCAGGAAAACGTTTCTTATCATGCATTACTATGTGATTTTCTATTGTCTAGGTGTGCTCTATATCTCCTGAATCTTTTTGATTGTTGCGCTGAATCACCATGTATATTTATTTTAGATATATTTTAAAAAATAATTCCGTTTAAGATTTTTTTGCAGTTATTTAAATCTGTGTTTTTGAAATAGAAAAATACGGATACACGCTCAGATTGTTAAATTTTCTCCTTTGAATTTTTTAAAATAATTTCTTGACCTGCATAATTGCTTATGTAACCTATATAATTGCATACTTGACCTGCATAATGACCTGCATATTTGACCAAATGATCTCCAGTTTAATGTGTATGTTGACGTTTACCGTATAATACAAATATAATGCAAAAATTAGGTCTACATTTTGAAAATTTTCGAGTTTTGTGCCATTCCGATATGAGTACGACTCCTATACAAAATTGACGTATGCCATTAATAAAGCAGACGTTAATAGTAACCTATTAGTACTAGACACATTTATATAAGTTGATGTAAGGTTTTACATATTGAAAGTCTATATTTTGAAAATTTATACAGATTTAGCATCAAATTTTACCTATTTTTCAATTTTCTAGTTCTGAACGAAATAATTGTAGACTGAATGTAATAAAGCCAGGGAATTTTCCCTTCTATTACTATTTATGCATGTTAGAAGTGATATTAATCTTGATTAACAAAGATATAAATTATTTAAATATATTATCTAATAATCAAATTGTAAAAAGAATAATGCAAAATTTATTTCGGATATTTCGGTTTTATCTCAGATATTTGTCAATTTAATTAGCATGCTATTGTTACATTGTCAATAAATTTCTACAAACAAATGGAGACATAGCTTCGATTTCAACATGTGTCTTTAGAAATGCTTCCATTCGTGAATTACTGTTGAATAATGAATGGATTGTCTTATGGTTAGAATTATTCATGTTCGTTACTATACATATTTGCAGTTAATTATTTCTCTGAAGATTAAAATATTGATATTCTAATGTGGCATAATGAGGATTTGTTTACATATTTAAAGCTTCGGATATCATTGATAATTATGATGCTATAAATATTGAAAGAGGAACATAAGTTCAGGTCATAAGTGATTTCTAAATATGTTTAAAATAAATAATCACGAATTCGGATGCAAAAATATTGAAATTTAAATCCCTGTTATTTGTATAGAAGCTAGAAATTGTTTTCAGTATAGAAGATATAAGTTATTAATCTGTTTACTATTTTGAGAAGCTATCTAAGTAAAATTTTAAAATTTCTGTTTTTAATAAAAGCATTGAGAAACATATGAAAAAAGCACGTGATAGATTTTTATAAACCTATCTTTGATACGATTTAAAAAGTTCATTCTTCGATATCCATCAGTTGAGTATGTATGCTATTGTTGAATAGTCACGGTCAGTATCAGTGGTGTAGTCGTAAAAACAACAGAAGGTATACAGTCTAAGCAGAGGGTATACCCTAGAGTATATTTACTATAGCTTTCTTGAAAAACAGAAGGTATACGGCGTTCCTTTAAAAAATCCAGAGGGTATACGGCGTATACCACCGTATACCCTCCACTTCATCCCTGGTCAGTATATTTTCACAAGACTTGAAGTACATGTCTTCTTTTATAGCACTTGACCTTTACAAATAACTACAGTTGAAATTTACTCATTAAACATTTCTTTTGCGTACTATTGTAAAATTAGAAAAAACAATTTCCTCTTTCTTTGTCTTACATTTATTTTTGAAATTGAACTTTGAAATTTCCCAACATACGCGTCAGCAATATGCATTTGCCATTCTA
This sequence comes from Maratus speculifer, assembly GCA_964019185.1. Classification (NCBI taxonomy): domain Eukaryota; kingdom Metazoa; phylum Arthropoda; class Arachnida; order Araneae; family Salticidae; genus Maratus; species Maratus speculifer. The sequence goes on from OZ025298.1 coordinate 255,115,096, forward strand.
AATTTTGGATTGTGATTATCAGTTCATACGCTATACCATCGATTGCTTGAGCAATTTATTTTTTGATAACTTTTTGTAATGTTATAACATAATTTGAAATAGCAATTGTTGGTCTTGAATTTAAGCAGGCCTCTACTCGACAAAGTAAGGTTAAACATTCTTCATGCGCAAAAAGCTGCTTACCTACAGTATTTCATAAATGCTCTTTCATAGATTTCACCGCTGCCTTCCAGAGACCACCGTGATGAAGAGCTCCCGGAGGATTAAAGCCCGCCCACTCATGTTTTATTTCGCTGCCAAATACGTCATCGAGCAAACGCTTTACCCACAATTCCTGTAACAGCACTGTAAAAAAACGGACGATTTTACGGAAGTATACTGTAATCTAAATGCCAGTACAATTTACTGCTTTTTAACGGAAAAATTTCCGTAAATTCCTGAAAATATTCTGTTTTTATTCGAGTTTTTTTTCCAGAATTTGCAGAAAATTTTCCGTTAAAAACAGTAAATTGTACTGGCGTCCAGCTTACCAGTAATACTTCCGTAAAATCGTCCGTTTTTTACAGTGAGGCATTTAATTATCATTGTAAAGAGAGTAAGAAATCCCACAGGATAGAAGCACTTTGCAGCACAACTTAACACGCATATTTTTGTGTGACTAACTTTATTTAATGCCAGTAATAAAGGCTTAATATTAAGCCTTAAACTATCAATACGTGTATCCAAATTTATTCCTAAATTTTTGCTAACCTAGCCCTCTTCATCACCCAACAATATGTTGTTTTTCATCCAACATTCTCTTAACTCTTTTGAATTAGTTTCGAATTTCTAAGATTTATACTGGCCTCTTGTAATATGTTACAGCAGTTGTAGAAAGTTTAAGAGCATCCTCAACTGAATTCGTTTCAGAACATAAATAATCTACTTTTAATTCGGTGTTATGCATTTTAAATGCATCAAAATGTATTTTTTCAATTTTTTTAATACAATGCTCAACAAGACAATCAAGAATGTATGGAGAACATTTAACACTAAAACCTATACGTGTCATTCTAAAACACCATAAATTTTCATCAATAGTACAATCTCTATCAACTTAAATTATTCTAATATGTAGAAATACCTTTTCAATGTCTGCAGTGAATGCAATTTTATTTTCTTTAAATTTCAAAATTACGTCTAGTATATTCATATTTAAGCTATTTAATAAACAGTCATTCAAAGACAATTTATCTTTACCCTTAGAAGAGGCATCTTATACAGTTCTTATCTTAGAAGATTTATCATAACGAAATACTGGGTGATGTGGCATAAAATAACAATATTTATCAGTAATTTTAAAATTACATTCTTCAATGGCATTTTTATTTAACTGTTAATTAAAGAATTCTTGGTATTGCTCAAGCAACCAAATATTTTGCTTAAATCTTCTATTCAACCGAATTAGGCGTTTTTAGCAATTTTCAAGTTCGAGTCCAAATTTTTTGGCTCCATATTCCAAAGTAATTTAGTTTCATAACGTTTATTTCTATATATTATATTGTTCTCAAATTCCTCTATCACATTATTTTTCGCTTCATTGGTTCTTCATTCTGCTTTATTCCTAGCATATCAAGTTTCCAAATTGCTTTGGTGTCGCTTAATATTCTTTATTTTCATGAATTATTACTTTATTTACAGTAACATAAGGATTATATTTAGCATTTAAGGTTGTTGGCCCCGTAGTGTTATTCCAAATATTGTGTCAAGAGCCGCCAATCTTTTATTTAAATCTTCAATATTTCTGTTATTATTTCCCAGAAACTATCCGCACCTATTAACACATGTACAGGTATTTTATTATTGTCTGAATAATAAACACATTAATAAGTTGTAATTTTGGTGACAAGTGTCCTAAAATGTGTTTATTTTTGTGTATAAATTTGCAGTGTATTTCTTTCGGAAGAGCTTCCGCATTTTTTAAAAATTACATGGTGATTTTATGAAGTACTTTTAATCTTTCCATTTCACACCAACTTATTTAATTCTTTAGTTTTAATGCAATTACAAAAAGCGTGGGTTATGTTTTAACCCTCTCACTGTCAAGCTCGTGTTAATTCGCTTACTAAATTCCATGTTTCAATGCAACATAAGTACAGGGTGAGGCATAAAGATCTCCCTAATTTGCCGCGATCGCTGAGTCGACGCTGGTGTGGAGGGCATGTCCGAAATAGTACTGTTATATTTCTCTGGTTATGCTATTTTAGTGGACAGTATGTCTTAGACTGATGAAAATCGCAAGTTCATTATTGAAACTTACTTTAAGAACGCGGATTCCATCATTCAAATGCAACAATTATTTCGTAGGCACTTTGGAGTAAGCAGTTAAATCGTTACAGATTGTAAAAATTAATAAATGACATACATTATTCTTTCCGAAGGTAAACATAAAATATTTGTTTTCAATGTCCTATATATTTTTATTGACCTCTTAAAATGGGGAGATCTTTATGCCCCACCCTGTAGTATTTAAAATAATATAATTTTGTTGATTTAATGGACTTTTAGTATATTGAAGAATGGTTAATAATCTCAAGGATTCCATTCATACTTGTAACTATTCCTTATATATGATGTTGAAAGAATCATATTTTTTTTCATCATTTAAAGTAAAATGCAGAGAAAAGAATATTATAGATTTGCCACTTTGAAAGACTGCCAGAGGATATAAATTCATACATTTTGTTCAAATTTTTAACTCATTTTTCATAGATCTGTACAAATAAAATCACGATTATAATAAAATAAGAAATATACATTTAAATTTTAAATGTTCTGTAATTTTGGGGGATTTTTTTTTCTTTTTAGAAACGGGGAGAATCGGTGCTGTGTTGCTAAAGAAACGATCGTTTGTACTTTCGGAATAATGTTTTTTAAAAATTAACAGCGATTTTTCGACTTGTCTATGTGTATTAATTGTGGTTAGAAAAATCTGCCGGATGCTCAAGTTTGCAAATTTGATTCCAAATAAACAAAGACAACTCCATATGTAACTGAGCTTCCGTTTTTTTTATATATTAGTTTTTATATTATATTTATTTTTATATTTTATTATATTTAACTGATCAATAAAATTTGCATATTTCTCCAATTTTGTATTTATTTTTTCTATTTTGACACACTCATAAAAAGATTTGAAATTCAAATTTTCATTCAAATAAACTAAATTTTATTATTTTTTAATTTTCTTACTGAAACTTTTAAATGAACGTGAATTCGTGCAGCGATTTCCGATGTTTAAATTGTTAGAGATCTATTTTAAAAAAGGTCAACATTCCGCACAAAATACAAATTTTATTTTTTATTAGCTGATTTTTTAGCGGCATCTTAGTTAAGTAACGTTATATTTTATATGACTATAGGGGAAAAACCGTGCGCAGCGAATTTAAAAAAGAAAGAGAAAAACTGTAATCTGAATTTGGGCGAATTTCTTTAGTGATTATCAAAATGAAAAATATTCTACAATGCGAATGAACCAGAAAATTTTTCTTGATTCGGGTTCCTGTATTAACCTTTTTACTCCCAAAGTTTGATGATATAAAAACGGTAATGGTGCTTCTTATTTAGTGATAGATAAATAATTTTATCTCCTGCGTCTCGCAGCCTTTTTTCTTCTTTTTCTGGCTCAATTTAAAAAAAAATATGTGATAGCAATGGTTTTCGTCCCGTCTTTAAAAAACTAAGTACAGTCGGCTCTCTAATTCGAACTCGTTGGGACCACAAGAAATGTTCGAATTATGGAAAATATGAAATGAAAACGTGCTTAATATGGTACTATTACAAAAGAATTAATATCATAGTGTTTTATTAAATTCATTTCATCTCTTATCATTAGAATATGGCTTAATATTAAATTAGAATGTATAAATACATAAACTAATTAAAAGATTAGAAACAAGCACAATGGAAGAAAAATTTAAAGCGTCACTGTTGGACAGACGGGGCACTAAGAAAATGTATATCAAATGCATTGGTTTACATGTATACTTGTTCGGAACAAGTTTCACGAAAATCAAAGAAAGAAAGTTATTCAAAGGATCTGGAATCCGTGAGAAAGAAAAGAAAAATGAAAAATCGGAATTCTCGTTAGTTCGAATTAAGCGAAGTCAAGAGAAAATGAGTTCGAATTAATGAAAATTTTTAATGTTATTCTGCCATTGAAAATTTCGGGACTTCATGTTTAGTTCGAATTAAGCGAAGATTCGAATTATCCGATTTCGAATTAACGAGAGTCGACTGTAACTGCAAATTTGGTGTTGTTGTCCATGGTCCTTTCGTGATCCTTTTTTTTTTTCTCATCAGGCTAGGGCCACAACCATGATTATTTTTTTCTGTACAGACTCACACTGAGCAAGGTCGTCTCGGTCTTTTTTAAGTCGTTTTTAGGTGCGTTCGTAATTGTGTAAATACGTAGCACCTATTGTTGTCGCTCAGTCCGTCCGTCCGTCTGTCTGTCCGTCTGTCTGTCTGTCTGTCTGTCCGTCTGTCTGTCTGTCTGTCCGTCCGCATATAACAACGCAAAAACTACCCAACCGAATCGTTTGAAATTTAAAATACATAAATATTACATAATTTTGTCGAATCATTTCAAATTTCATGAAAATCGGATGGATAGATCAATTACAGGGACAATCAAAAGGATTCCCTTACATTACGGTCAATGGGGAAAAAAGTTTCAAATGCATTTTAATCGTTTGAAATTTAAAATGTATATTTATTACATAATTTTGTCGAGTCATTTCAAATTTTATGAAAATCGTATGGATAGATCAATTACAGGGACAATCAAAAGGTTCCCTTACATTACGGTCAATGGGGAAAAAAGTTTCAAATGCATTTTAATCGTTTGAAATTTAAAACGTATATTTATCACATAATTTTGTCGAGTCATTTCAAATGTTATGAAAATCGGATGCATTGATCAATTACAGGGACAATCAAAAGTATTCCGTTACATTACGGTCAATGGGGAAAAAAGTTTCAAATGCATTTTAATGGTGTTACACTCATTTGAATATAACAGAATTGACATGAATCTATGAAATACGTACTAAAAATACATTTTGTACAATCTCTGATGCAAAGAATATTTATTATTAAATTACAGGGTCACACAAATGTATTCCACTAAATAATGTTATACGGGGAAACATTGTTTGGGGGGTGTTTTAATTATATTAAACTACTTCACCTTTTATGAATAAGATATACGTTAATGAAGTATAATAAAAATTACTCCCTGCATATTTACAGGAACACAAAGATTTCGACCACTGTACTGTATCCAAAGTACACTCTACTATATCAGCAAGATCTGAATATTTTAAAACTTCGTTATCAACGAACGCACCTCATTTGCTACGCTTTACGTGCAATTTCCAACTTGTTTATTTTGTTAATTTTATTCTTACTTTTATTCTATTTCTATCTATTTTTATTTTATTTCAATTAGATCAAAGAACACATACGGGGATTAACTTTTACCAGCATTCTTGGACCATTCCGGGCCTGGGCAACGACGGATGGGTTTATTTATCAAAAATAACATCAACTGTGTTGCTAAAAGCTTATCAAGATTTTGTAATAAATTTCATTAATATCACTTATTGTTTCTAGTTACAGAAAAAAATTCTGGATGTTTGTTATAAGTTTCATAGCAATAATATTACAGAAATGTTAGTTTCTAATTTGTTAAATTAATCCAATGAAACGAATTAGACTTTTTTAATATCTTTTTGTATCGAAATAAATCTTGATATTAGGGGGTAATTACGTAGCACGTAGACATAAAGCAATAAACCATGATCCACAAAGGCACGTCTCTGTTAATATAATAAAAAGAACGTGAGTTCCTCATTCTTCGAAAAGGAAAGAAAAAAATGCATAGAGTTTCTGTCTCGAGGATTCTTGTAATTATGTTTGAATATGTTCATCTTTGATTTGAGAAATTCTTTTTATTATCTATTTATCTGCCAAGTTACTTGATTATCAGATTTGTTTCCCATTTGTACTTCATCTGTATGTACAAGAAGAAAATATTGAAAACGTAAAAAATGTGAATTTTCAGTTTTCGATAGATATATGAGATATTCTCACTTAATTTTGACTTTTAAGTCACTGAATGTTATTTTGACTTTATTCTATATGTTCAAGGAAGAAAGTATTGGATTCGTGAATTTTTCTTATTTCTGATTTTCAATGAATTTATACGTTTTAGGAAGTCTTTAATACCAGTTTATCATTTTTACTTACCCATCATACGTAGAATAGGGTAAGTCTTGCAATCGTTTTGAAAATTGAATTTTTTTTCGCAGATTTGCACGTTTCAGACACCAGAGATTCCGAAAAACATGCTTTTAGAAAAATAATTTTGCAGTGTGTCCGTCTGTCTGTCTGTAAACGCTCTATCTCCCGAATAAATTGAGATAGAGAAATGGAATTTGTTGTGTACTTAGTATGCAATAATGGAAAGAAGCCTTTTTAATATCAATAACCTCGATTATCTGGAACTTTTTTTTTTCGAACTCGCGAAATATTCTTTTTGATGAAAGGTATACAAGTTTTTTCGAATATTTTTATTTTACGGAGTGGAAGTAAAAGACAATAAAATAACACAAATTTTGCATAAAGAACGAAGTCGATCGAATTATCAGTTGCCGAGATATTTGTAATCTTATTGTCCACATTCTTCGATTTTTTATGACCCTGTATTTTATTCAAATTTCAATTCAAAGATATGTCTTAATTGGATAAGAGACGCTTAATCCAACGCAGTAAACTGTTAGTTAATATGATTATAACTTTTGGAGTTAAAAGGATGTTTCTTTTACGCAATTCGGTTCTACTTGAGTAGTTTGGCGTTTTATATAATTTGTCGAAATTGGTTCATCAACAATTCATTATAGAGCATTAGTATGTACTAAAAATATTTAAATAAACGTTTAAATTTTATTTTGGAATGGCGATGCTTTCTATAAATAGTTTACACATGTTTTATTTTCATATTTTATAGTATGCATATCCAAGATGGGTAAGTATTACGGTGGTTCTCAACGACTATAAGAAATATTATAGTTATAAAATTAACGTTAGACTATATTTATAGATAAGTAATATAAATAGTTAGATAAGATTAGCTATAGATAAGTAATAAATAATAGATAAGTAATATTAATAGTTAGATAAATTATAGTTCGATAATTATAGTCTTTTTATAGTTAGAAAATATCTGTGTGTCATTCTGTATGTGAGTCGTACTCCATCATTTTGGAACCCTTACTTTTGAAATCGGTTCATTAGTTCCACAGATTACCCCCTACAAATAAACAAACTATACATCTTTACAGTAGATGAATAGATGTATAGATTATTAGAATTAAAATTTTACGGCCAGATATTATAATGATTTCTTTTCGAATTTTGATACAAAAAAAGCATTTCTCTGCACAACATCTTTTTTAAGTGTTTCCGACTTTCACTTCATGCTAAATTTAGAGTCATTAGCTGAGAGCTAATACATCACTCTCGTTGAATGATCCTACAAAGGCATACCACAAAGACGCCTTTATCGTCCCGTCTCAGACAATCATGCGAAGTGCCTATCAAAATATACTCTTCATTAACATTCCTATATTCTTTTTTTGCATAAACAGTTTCATTTTTGAAAATATGTTTGCTTTATTTCTAACGGATATGTGTGGAAGAGGGTTTCTAAAAGTGTAACCCAATACAAATATTTTTTTAATCAATGACATTCTATTAGAATAAAGGATAAGAAGTTTAGTGCACTCTTTTCACTCGATACTCTTTTTCAATTGTATTGAAAATATTATAAATTAAGGGGGATACACTACCTTTGGAGCCACCCGTAAATGATGTCCCGCATTTTTTCCATAATTTTTACCCCCTTCCCCCTTTTTTACAAAGTGTCACACATCATCTTACCCCCCCCCCCCCCCTTGTCATATGTCACGCTATATTAAGTAAACATTTACTTGCAGTTCAAAAACAAAGCTCCACGTTTTAGATCACATTTAAAATTTTAATTTTAAAATTTAACTCTGTGTTTTATAATTTATGAGCTGAACAATAAAAATGATTCGTACTTTGTATAAAATAAAGTTTACAAATAATAATAATAATAATATAGATTAGTAATAAATTATTAATATGAAAGAGCAATTAAAATCAATAGTATTTTGGAATTTGAAATATAATTTAACATATTTGGCTTTAAATGGTATCTTTATGAATGCAAAATACTTTATTACTTACCCATCATACGTAGTATAGGGTAAGTCTTGCAATCGTTTTGAAAATCGAAAATTTTTTTGACGGATTTATACGTTTTAGATAGTAGAGATTCCGAAAAACATATTTTTAGAAAAAATTTTTTGCCGTCCGTCCGTCTGTCTGTCTGTAAACGCTCTATCTCCCGAACAAATTGAGATAGAGACTTGGAATTTTGTATGTAGTTAGTATGTAAGAATGGGACGAAGCCTATTTAATATCAGCAACCTCGATTATCCGGAAATATTTTTTTCGGACTCTCGAAAAATTCGTTCTGATGAAAGGTATATAAAAAATTTCGATTTTTTTTGTTCTAAGGAATGGGCGTAAAAGGCAATAAAGTAACACACATGTTGCATATAGAACGAAGTCGATCGAATTATTAGTTGCCGAGACATTTGTAATCCTGTTTTCCACATTCTTCGATTTTTCATGACCCTGTATTTCATTCAAATTTCAATTCAGAGGTATATTTTAATTGGAAATGAGACGCTTAATCCGACGCAGTTAATTGTTAGTTAATAGAATTATTTTTGGAGTTATAAGGACGTTTCTTTTACGCAGTTCGGTACTACTTGAGTAGTTTGGCGTTTTATATAAATTGTCGAAATTGGTACATCAGCAATTCTTTAATAAAGCATTACTATGTATATTAACAATATTTAAATTTTGTTTATGAATTGCAATGCATTGTATAAATAGTTTTCACATGTTTTATTTTCATATACATATCCATGATGGGTAAGTATTACGGTGGCCCCCAACGACTAATTTTTAAATAACTTCATACTTCATAATTTAATCTACTGATTTTTAATGGTTTAATTTTAACCAAAATGTGTAATGTCACATTTCTTCTTACCCCCTCCCAACCCCTTGTCACAAACTGTCACAATTTCATGAACCCGCCTCCCCCCCCCCTTCAAGAGTGGCACTATTTATGGACGGTCTCTTTGCAATCATCTCTCGAATTTTGAATAATATTGATATATATTTGATGACACAATATTTAATACCAAAAATTAAATAAAAGAAAAAGAAAATCTTGTAGAACAGCCTATTTTACTAAATAGCCTAATAAACAGCCTATTTTACTTACCTATTTTATTTTATTTTTTAAATTAACTTTTTAAAAATCCTTACTACTTTTATAAATATGAATATTTTTGCTTCGATTTTTTTCAACATTCATTAGAACATATGACATAAAACTGTGTATGGATTTTTATATGTATGGGATTTTACATTTAATATGATTTTTTTACTCTAGTGTATATTAAAAAAGGAAAAAAATTCAATAAAATCTCAATTTAAATATTTTTAAAAAATAACTATAAACTTGAATGCTAAATCTATGCTCACAAATATTAAATACACCATAAAGAACAGGCAAACAAAAATAAAAATTAAAAGTTCTATCTAAATTAGCAAAATAACCTTAGTATTTATTGAACAAGCAAATTATAAAAAAATAGAAACAGGGAGAAAAATCGGTTTAATTTTTCATTACTATAGGTGATTGCGCAGGATCTATTTAAAAAAAAAAAAAAAAAAAAAAAAAAAAAAAAACAATATCTTGCAATATAATTGTCACATAGGTAAAACTAATATATTCTCAATTAAAAAAGCTTACAATTAATATTCAAATATAGAAAATCGATATTTTGGCCAATTTCAATATACTGTGTCCCCTTAATTAATGATTTTGCACCAGAATAAAGTCTAGTGCATGTTACGATGCACCTTTTTACTTGCATTGAAAATATTGTAAGTTAAAAAGATTGTTTTCCTTTCTTTTTTTTTTTTTCTGCTCGTACCATACTGCCGCGGAAAAAAATGTAAACACTCTCTGCTAACTCTATATCAAATTATTGCAGAAGAAAATTGCTAGTACCAAACGATTTGAAATAAATTCTACTTTTAAATCTTCGATACAAAATTTGCTTATAGAGCCATCCTAACATCAAAACAGACTGAAACTTTTTTTTTTTTTTTTTTTTTTTTTTTTTTGAAAGAACTATTCTAGTTTGACATCTAATAAATTCTACATTCTTCATTAAGCTAAAATGCAAATTTTCATTAAATTCGTACCATTACTTTCAAAGAAAGTTGTTATTTTAAAGTGAGAATATTTAAGGGACTGTATCCAAATTGAAGTTCCATACTCGATCGTTGAAAGGCTGCAGAATGACTGTCACTTCTGTTAATGTATTACTTCTTGCCAATAGGACCATTTCACTTGCTTAAAGGACTGTGCATATATAACGTTATCATTTTAGGGCGAGAGGGTCTGGTGCATGATATCTTAAGATATCTCTAGAGAGAGTGTGGGGGGGGGATGTCTTTTGATATCGGTATCATTTTTTATCCTATCAAAATTATCTCTTTTTATTCGTAAGGCGGTCTTTGCTACAAAATAGCATGTTATTATTTTTATCACTTATCTATTTTTATGAAAATATAAAGTTATTATTAAAATCCTTAAGTTATTAAAAAAATCTAATTATAAAATATGGAATGCCCCGACGTTTGACATTCCTATTCTTTTTCATACGTGTATGCATATATAATCACGATTTAAGAAGCCATATGTGAAATATGTCTGAAATAAAGCTTGTGTGTACTAATAAGTAAAATGGAAATATAAAGAATCTTGTTTACTTGTTTTGTTGATAAGAATTTTTATCTGCCCCTCCCTCCTCCTCTTCTGTTCGGACATATGCAACAAGGTTTTATTACTTCTGAATGTATTATGTAACAAAAAGCTATTGTAAAATACTTTTAAATAGTAACTATTTCTTTTACGTATTTAATATAAAGTGATATTTTATTAACTTTTTTTCATTTGAATCAATAAAGTACATGCGAAAAATAAATGTAACCAGCTTTGTATACCACTCCAATCAAAAGAAATATTCCAATCAAAATTAATATGAATTTTTGAATGCATATTAAATGATTACTTATAATGGATAATTTCTTCCTATGTCTGAATTAAAAAATAAACGAACTATAACAAAATCTGAATATAAATAGCCATTGTTAATGAATTTTTTTCACTCTGTTTAGTGTCATTAATATCTGAAATGTCAGGTATACATTTTCAATGTTTAGCATCTAAGAAATTATAAATTCAGGCTAGTATCTGATTTGTTTGCCTAAGAGGGACAGCTCAGACAAGGAAACCACGTCTGTAGAGCACAGTGTCCCTCCTGGTCGCCTTTATTAAGGTCTTAAAAAAGTTACATAATTCAGCCAAAACTGAAACCGCCAGATTTGCGACAGTGGGCGGTATTAAAACAAAAAAAATGTGTGTGGCACTCGGGGACTGCCGCGGTAAAGCTATTGCATAGCATTTTTTATCAACTTATGCAAAAATACCGCGTCAATGTCTGCCGAAGTCTATCGAAGAATACCGTGCCGAAGTCTGCCGAACTGAAACGTCGTTAGCCGGAGTTTTATGATTTTTTCGGAATACCTAGAATGTTCGGAATGTTACGGAATACCTAGATTCGGTCGCCGCGCTCAAAGCCCGCGATAAAAGCTATGCAATAGCTTAATAAATTACCAAACAAAAGTTGGTCGCGCTAAGAAAATTAGATCGCGAGTTATAAACATTTAAAATTTTTTTACCCTCACCGTGGGGTCTCCTGTCACTAAAAATTAACAATGTCTCATAATAAATTACCAAACAAAATTTGGCCGCGCTACGAAAATTAGATTGCGAGTTATAAGCATTTTAAATTTTTCGACCCTCACCGTGGGGGGGTCTCCTGTCATCAAAAATTAACAGTCTCATAATAAATTACACACAAAATTTGGCCGCGCTACGAAAATTAGATCGCGAGTTATAAGCATTTTAAATTTTTCGACCCTCACCGTAGGGGTCTCCTGTCACCAAAAATTAACACTATCTCATAATAAATTACCAAACAATATTTTGCCAAGCTACCAAAATTAGATCGCGAGTTATAAGCATTTTTAATTTTTCGACCCTCACCGTGGGGTGTCTCTGTCACCAAAAATTAACACTGCCTCATAATAAATTACCAAACAAAATTTGGCCGCGCTACGAAAATTAGATCGCGAGTTATAAGCATTTTAAATTTTTCGACCCTCACCGTGGGGTGTCTCCTGTCACCAAAAATTATCAATATCTCATAATAAATTACAAAACAAAATTTGGCCGCTATACGAAAGTTGGACCGCGAGTTATAAGCATTTTAAATTTTTCGACCCTCACGGTGGGGGGTCTCCTGTCGCCAAAAATTAACACTGTCTCGTAATAAATTACCAAACAAAATTTGGCCGCGCTATGAAAATTAGATCATAAAAAACATAAGTTTAAGACTTGATATCCTAATATCTGAAAATACTGCGTTAATGTCTGCCGAATTCTACCGGAGGATACCGTGCCGAAGTTTGCCGAACTGAAACGTCGTTAGCCGAAGTGTTAGGTTTTTTCGTTACGGAAGTGTTAGGTTTTCTCGTTACGGAATTTCTAGATTCGGTCGCTTCGCTCAAAGCCCGCGATAAAAGCTATGCAATAGCTTAAAAATAACATAACAGGGGCTCACCTGCCAAATGCAAAAGAACCTAACGTGACAGAGGGCAGGTGGGAAAAAAATAAAAAGAAACAGGGATCACATAACAAAAGATAATAACAAAAACGGAAGCTTCCCGCCGGGGAACAGATCCCCTACGCGACAAAGTGCGGATGTATGTGCGTCAATTGTAGCACTGAGAAAGGAGCTGCATAAACTGTTGCATGCTCAGGATACGTTGTTAAAATTGAAATTTGAAATAGGTGGTTATGCATGTGTTTTAGTTTGTTTAGTAGGAGGGTGCGTGTAAGTATATTATGGAGCCAGCCTTCTGGTAGAATTGCGGGACGTTTTAACTGCCAGCGCCTCGTAAGCTCACAATGGCTCGCCGTGCCCACCTCATCGCATTCACATAAGTTAGAAGAGGCGCACTTAAATTTTTCTAGGTAGGCCATAAAAGGGCCATGGCCCTTCAGAAAGCTGGCTGTGTACGGCGTAAGGTTATAAAGTTGCAGGGAAACTTTTTTAATGAGTTTGTGTGTGTGCCTGCCCTTTGTTGATGTGTCCCAGTACTTCTGCTATGATGTCAAATTAGTACTTTAATAATGAACTATTCACAGATCCATTTATGTGAACTTTTATTTTTTAATAGGCGTGTTTATGTATGTTTTTTATTACGCGTATTAATTTTTAATATTTAAAAATTCCAATAAAGAATAATGATTCCTTTTATGTCGAAACAGCTTTAATGGAAAATTACAATATATAACATATGTATGTCGCATTTTAATGAAACGACAGACTTCAAGGGGATGAGTTTTAATTACGATTTATTTAAAACATAGCAAAATCTTTTCGCAAGTCTTTACACCATGAGTTCTGGAGACCAAGTGCGTAGATGTATAGTTGAAATTCCTCATCTCCCGAGAGGTTACCAGTTAAAAAGGCCATGTGTTTTACTTAAATTAATACGATAAACTTAGGTTTCTTGTTGCCCTGTAAAACCCGTGATTATTAGTCATGGGGCCCGTATCCACATTGAGGGGCAATTTATTAAAAAAGTAATTAATAGGTTCGATTTTTTGTATTTTCTTACATGTATATTATTCCTTTATTTCCAAGAAATTTTTTTAAGAAACAGGTTTTAAACTTTTGCGAAGAAACATTATTATATAATTAAATACGTGAATATTCATACTTCTACTAAGCGTAAGACCAACTCAGTGAAAAATGTCCAAGCCGGGAATCGATCCCGGAACCCTTGGAATAGCGCTCCAAGTGTTCTACCATTTAAGCTAAGACGACGATGCCCAGCTTAGCATTTTTCACTTCATATGTTGGTTAAGCTGCGAATCGCAGCACTAGATCCATCTTCATGAGCACACAATTCTGTGGCGTAACATGAAACACTAGAGACCCAGCATCGGTAAATCACATATATATATAAGATATTAATCAATTTCTTGATTAATTTTCCGCAGTGAAATTATGCCTGATATTTTTAAATACGTGAATATTCATGCTTCTACTAAGCGTAAGACCAACTCAGTGAAAAATGTCCAAGCCGGGAATCGAACCCGGAACCCTTGGAATAGCGCTCCAAGTGCCCTAACATTTAAGCTACGACGACGATGCCCAGCTTAGCATTTTTCACTCCATCTATTGGTTAAGCTGCAAATCGCAGCACTAGATCCGTCTTCATGAGCACACAATTCTGTGGCGTAACATGAGAACCAGCATCGGTAAATCACATATATATTTAAGATATTAATCAATTTCTTGATTAATTTTCCACAGTGAAATTATGCCTGATTATTTTAAATACGTGAATATTCATACTTCTACTAAGCGTAAGACCAACTCAGTGAAAAATGTCCAAGCCGGGAATCGAACCCGGAACCCTTGGAATAGCGCTCCAAGTGCTCTACCATTTAAGCTACGACGACGATGCCCAGCTTAGCATTTTTCACTTCATATATTGGTTAAGCTGCAAATCGCAGCACTTGATCCGTCTTCATGAGCACACAATTCTGTGGCGTAACATGAGACACTAGAGACCCAGCATCGGTAAATCACATATATATTTAAGATATTAATCAATTTCTTGATTAATTTTCCACAGTGAAATTATGACTGATAGTTTTAAATACGTGAATATTCATACTTCTACTAAGCGTAAGACCAACTCAGTGAAAAATGTCCAAGCCGGGAATCGAACCCGGAACCCTTGGAATAGCGCTCCAAGTGCTCTACCATTTAAGCTACGAGAACGATGCCCAGCCTAGCATTTTTCACTTCATATATGGACGAATATTCACGTATTTAAAGATATCAGGTGTAATTTCACTGCGGAAAATTAATCAAGAAATTGATTAATATCTTAAATATATACATTATTATATAGTTTCTTTTCAAAGCGTTTGAAATCTTATTATTATAGAAAACACTTCTTTGTGTGAAATTACGAAATTTGAAATAATAAGAAAAATAATTATTGTATCATCCCACGGTTTCTAGGCTACATTTTAATTTAACCTGCTTAATATTTAAGTATAAGATTATTCTGAAGATGCAACAAAGGAAGTTAGAAAAGTTATTTTTATTACATTTTAATACTTAAAAATCATTATAATTTCATGTAAATCATTACATCGTGAGTTATGAGAAACTAAAAAAGAAAGATAGAGATACTTATTGAAATCTATTTTGGATGTTAAAATATTTCAATTTCGATAAATAATAATTATTTTTCCGTTTAAAAAATAAAAACGAACGTTTAGTTCTAGGGTTTTAGAACAGAATTTCATTCATGCAAAAATAAAAAACCTATTCATTAATTTTACTGAGAAATAAGATAAGTGTTATACAATTATTACATACTCATCATCCGTAGTTTAGGATAATTCTTGCAATCGTTTAGAAATTCGAAAAAAAGCAGATTTACACGTTAAGGACACTGGAGATTCTGAATAACATAATTTTAGAAAAAAAAAAAAAAAATTGCCACCCGTCTGTCTGTGTGTCTGTAAACGCTTTTCCTTCCGAACAAACTGAAATAGAGATTTGAAATTTGTTTTGTACTTAATATGTAAGAATGAGAAGAAGTCTATTTAATATCACTAAACGCGAATATCCGGAACTATTTTTTCGGACTATCTAAAGATTTTTTTTTTCATGAAAGGTATACAGGTAGTTTCTAAATTCATGGTGCAAACTTTAAGGGGTGATAGTACACATCAAGACAAACAATATTAAATAGGAAACTAAGGGTCCCAAACATCTTCCGAAGGAGATAGGCGCCATTAAAGTTTATGGCCCAAAAATTCAAATGATTATAAAAGACAGAAAAATTGGTCGAATCGTTTGCGGTTTTCACTAAAATTATTCTTTATGTCAGTATTGTCTTGAAAATAAATTATAAAGATAAATCTCAAAAAATGCCGATAGAGGGCGCTTTAGACTTTGGAGTAACGAACAACTATTTTTTACCGTTATATTTTGCATATCATTAATTTCTTTTAGATGCTTAGACATAAACTTAAATTTTGAGCTCAAAATCTAAATAGTTGGGAGTGGTTAAGTAGCGCAAACTGAACTGTGGGGGGAGGTTCACATTTCAAATGATTATAAAAAACGGAAAAATTGGTCAATTGATTTGCGATTTTCACTAAAATTATTCTTTATGTCAGTATTATCTTGAATATAAATTATAAAGATAAAATTCAAAAAATGCCGATAGATGGCGCTTTAGACTTTGGAGTAACGTACAACTAATTTTAACCGTTATTTTTTGTATCTAATTAAATGTTTTCAAATGCTTAGATTTAAATTTTGAGCTCAAATTCTAAATCGATGAGAGGGTTAAGAAGCGCAAATTGAACTGTGGTTAGGAGTTCAAATGTTACCCTCTCCACCCATCGAACACATTTCAATTTTACGCTACTTAATTACTCACAACGATGTAGATTTTGAGCTAAGAATTTAAGTTTGAACTTTTACAAGCATTTAATTTGCGCTACTTAAACACACTCAAAGGTTCAGAATTTGAGCCCAAAATTTAAGTCTATGCATTTGAAAGCATTTAATGAGATTAAAAAAATAACAGTTAAAAATAGTTGTTGGTTACTCTAAAGTTTAAGGCGCCTTCTTACGGAATTTTTTGAAAGATATCTTTAAAATTTATTTTCAAGGAAATATTGACATAAAGAATAGTTTTAGCGAAAACCGACCAATTTTTCTGTTTTTTAAAATTATTTGAAATTTGAACCTCCCCACCCCCATTGAACAAAGTTCAGTTTGCGCTACTTATCCACTCCCAACGATTCAGATTTTTATCTCAAAATTTAAGTTTATGTCTAAGCTTCTAAAAATTTTTATGAGATGCAAAAAATAACGGTAAAAAATAGTTGTACGTTACTCCAAAGTCTAAAGCGCCCTCTATCGGCATTTTTTGAAATTTGTCTTTATAATTTATTTTCAAGATAATATTGACATAAAGAATATTTTTAGTGAAAATCGCAAATCAATTGACCATTTTTCCGTTTTTTATAATCATTTGGAATTTGAACCTCTCCTCACAGTTCAGTTTGCGCTGCTTCACCACTCCCAACGATTTAGATTTTGAGCTCAAAATTTAAGTTTTTGTCTAAGTTTCTAAAGACATTTAATGAGATGCAAAAAACAACGGTAAAAAATAGTTGTTCGTTACTCCAAAGTCTAAAGCGCCCTCTATCGGCATTTTTTGAAATTTATCTTTATAATTTATTTTCAAGAAAATACTGACATAAAAAATAATTTTAGTGATAACCGCAAACGATTCGACCAATTTTTCTGTCTTTTATAATCATTTAAATTTTTGGGCCCTAAACTTTAATGGCGCCTATCTCCTTCGGAAGGCGTTTGGGACCCTTAGTTTCCTATTTAATATTGCTTGTCTTGATGTGTACTATCATTCCTTAAAGTTTGTACCATGAATTTAGAAACACCCTGTATATGTACATTAAAAAAATCGATTTTTTTATTTGAAGGTATGGATTCAAAAGACAATAAAAAATCATAAATATTATATAAAAAATAAAGCAATTGGATAATTAGTTACTGATATATTTGCAATCCTATTTTCTACATTCTTTGAATTTTCATGACACTGTATTTCATTCAAATTTCAATTCAAAGATATATTTTAGTTGGAAATGAGATGCTTAACTCAATGCAGTAAACTGTTAATTAATATAATTATCCTTATAAGAGTTATAGTGATGCTTTTTTACGCAATTCAGTATAAGTATATTCAATAAAAATATTCAATATAAAATAATATTCAGTATAAAGTAAAAGCAAAAATTTAATGTTATGTAAGAGTAAAATCTCATTTTCTTTTAAAAGAGAAACATTTTTTCAAATGAAAACCCGCATGTTTTTAAATGTATGATGAATACATTATTTTATTCGAAATTAAATAATTCGATTTACAAAGTTTTACACAATTAAAATTGAAATCCTGAACAAATGTAATCGATCAAACTCTGGGATAAGTTTAAGATATTTCAATTTAATTGATAACTAGAACAGTCTAAAAATCGTTTTTTCCTTCAAAATATATCCAAATCTGTCTGCGTTATTTATTTTTTGAAGCCTCTAATATGTAACTCGTGAATGGATAATGATGTTTCCTCTTTCAGCAAGTATAATAATCTTTTAAATGGTTTTAAAAGGAAAAGTTTTGAAGTTTAGTTTACTTGATGTGGAAAGTTTTTCTAGAATGTATTCATATGCAGTAAGAATAATATTTGTTCTAAATACAAGTTCATAAGAGAAATATATGTGGGCTTGTTTTCTGAAAAGAAAATATAATTTTGAATTCTTCGCCCACTACTGTTTATTATGTTATCAAAACTTTGAAATACGTTGGTGTCACGACAATATGTCAAATGTTTTCGATTGCGTTTATGTTGCGAAATTAGGTAATTAAAAATGTACTACGTTAAATGTTTTTGAACATTATAACATTATACAGTATAGGTTTTCATGTTTTACCGTACACTGTTAAAAATCTGCAGCATTTTATCCAGGCATTTGACCGTTTTCTACAAAAAAAGTAAAACAACTGTCTTTTTACGTTATTCTGAACTTATTATTACCAATTTTATGGTCAGAATAGAGTTAAATTACGGTTATGTTACTGATTTTTCAGAAAACGGTGAAATGACTGTACAAAATGCTGCAAGATTTTTAACAGTGTAATGAATTATTCCAGCCATATTTAAACTACGGCCCGGAGGCATTTTATTTGCGGCCCGAGTCATAATCATTAACCCATATTTATACAATTAACTGAGATGCGTATAAAAATTTATTTATGATTTTCGGCGTTGTTTTATTCATTTTCGTGTGAAGATAATTATCATAATGGGTCATTTTCATCATTCGCTTACATTTCAGAATTTTATTTTTATTTTTCAAATTTAATAATTTCTTTTAAAAATGGAGACAGCTGTTAAAGTAAATGTTCAAGGTACATGAAAAAAAATCGGTTGAGCACTTTGTCCCATAATATAATATGTAAATGCTATTTAAATTTGGCTTGTAAGGTAAATTGTCAAGTCCGTTACTATACAAAATTACTGAAAATACTCGGTTTTAAATTTATTAAATTTCCTAAAATCAACTTACTTTAAAGTGACTTATGTCTCTAAATTTCAAAACATGATATTTATCAATAATGCTTAAATTAAATTGAAATAAGAGACAGTTTTAGCCACAAGATTTTGATCACATAGAAATTATACAAGAACATTTTTATAATAATTACAGTATATATTCATGTAAATTATTAAATTTTAAGAAAACTGCATATTTGTTTCTTAGTTGAATAAAAAATAAAAGTAGAATGGGAAAAAAACGATAATCATTAAAAAACCGTGCGGTAACAAACTTGACATTTAGTAACGTATTTAACACTATGTTGAAAATGGCCGATATAACAGGACAGATTTTAAATGAAAATTGTGTTAAAAGCCGTTACGTTGATTAAGTTCTTTTTGCATGTAGTCTTAGTTGTCCTGTTTAACACTAGAACGCCTGGAAGGAATCGATTCAACTCCGACTATGTGATTAAATTTCAATTCGAGGCAGAAATTTATTTCTTGTAATAAGTTAAATATAAACCACGCAAATTTACGTTAAATAAATCAATTAAATGATTTTGAATAAAAATTCTGCTATGAAATATTATTATGAAACTTGAGTGAAATTGTTGGGCGTTCTAGAGTTAAGTGATGTACACATTACTTAATTTGCAACAATAATAAAACATCATTCCAAATTAAATTCACACTACATATTTCCACAATTATTAGGATTTATTAGCGAAAATCTCCTGGGATATGTTACATTGTTATTATTATAGGTTTCATATCTATTATATATAGCTAACACTACTTTTTAGGCTGCAATTATCACGATTCTTTTTTATAAACTTCTTTTACTGCAATTTTTCTTATACGCATTCAAAATAAGGATGATAATTTCAATACAATCTTATAACTCCTGTTACTCCCTTTTTGAGAATTGAATTACAATGAATACGAGTTTTTTTAAACATTAAGAGTGTTCTTAACTAAAAAAGAACAAATTTATGAGATAAGTTTCAATTAATTTTTGTTTGGAAGTGCATGCTAGCAGGTGCTGTCGTTCAGAAACTATCTAATCGCACTCATTTTTCTTTTTCTTTTTGCAGACACAATACATCTTTTAGAACGATCTGTCAAAGTTGCCTTTTTGAACCGTATTTCCCGACGAAAGTAGAAAAAATCCGTCTTACAAAGGGAAAAAATACGTAATTATGCGATCGAAACCGTTTATAAGTCAATGGGAAATTTAATTATCATAAAAGGGAAAACAAATCTCGGTTCGAAATTGTTTCCACTGTCAGGCTTTCCAATTTTATATCTTTCTGCTAAAAATGAACTTGTAAATGCGCTTGTTGAGCGAAATAGTTCTGAACAGCCTTAAGTAAAAAAATCAAAAAATCAAAATGGACAACTATTTTTTCTCTGAAAAAAAAAAAAAATGCGTTACCATAGCAGTTTTTTCATCATCAGTATATTTCTAATGTTTTCAACTACCTCAAAAAGATTTTCGCATATTATGATTATCACAGGTTTTTTTGTATATTTGGGATAACGTTTTTGTTGCCTCATCTCCTGTACCAAAGAGTGAACCTTTTCATATTTCTGTAAAAAATATTTTACAGTTTGTTTTGAATTTTGACTTAAGTAATACCGAAGTTCAATGTTTATTTATTTTATTTGTCAAACTGGTCTTACTTGCCTCAACCAAATTAAACGTATACTTCATTATTTTAGCACAATCATTCAATTTTCTAAAGAAATCAAACGAGGTGTAATTTTTCTATACCAAAATAATAAAAATTTTAACTCCTATAATTTCTTTTCTAATCCGAAGTATGTGTTAAAAATAATGAGATTTAATTTGCATCAAACTTTTATCTGAATTCCTTGGCTTGCGTTTTATTCTATTAAGGTGATTCACACAACATACCTGATTTCGTTGACAAAAAGCAGACAGGATGAATTTCATTCGTCGGATTTATTTAGCATAGGTAGATCGTTGCAAGAAAACCCAATTTAAATCCAGCTTCAAATCCTGATCTTAGTAATTTTTAACTTAGTTAGAAAAGATACAATTCACAAAATGAAACGAGTTTGGAGTTTTGGATAAAGGAGCAAACGTTTTTTTAATTAAAAAAAAAAAAAAAGCCTACACTGACAATTATAAAGCATTACTTGGATATAAAAAACACTTTCAGGTTCAATTCCGCTAAAATAATCAGGAGTATCACATTTTTAGTCTTCTAGATCGTCTCGAATCGAATCTAGTTTCCTAGATTAGATCTCCTAGATACTTTTCATATTCATGAAAATATAAATACTGTTAATTGTGATTTATTTTTATCATTCTCACAGATTATGTAAACGCTTTTACACATTTTTCATTTTGCTAATTTTTACTTTCTAATTTCGCAATGTCTTCCGTTTTTCTTTTTAGAAACTTTTATCGGCTGTTTTTTCCCCCAATCTATTCATTCGAATAATTGATAAAAATATAAGGTACCCTGGGGTAATAACGCCACGTTAAGGGTCTACCAATTTTCACGGCTTAGTTTTAGATTTTATTTTTCAAACAAATATAGGATCTGATACAGCAACTCATTGACTATCTATAAAAAATAAAATAATTTAAGAGATATGTATTCATAAAATGTAATGGCGTTTTTTCTTGACCTATTTGGAATTTTATTATTATTATTATTTGGAAATTATTTATTATCGAATGCTATTTGGCGTTATTACCCACCTATATGGGTAATAACGCCATGCAAACAAAACTGTGAAATAAGATGGAATAATTGCATGTAGATAGCCCAAATCTAAAAATACAAACTCTACAAACTTAGAAATTGACAAATTGCATTCTAACCTATTGAAAATGTTCAATTTTTTGTGAAAGTGTAAGAAAAATAAAGGTGTGGTGTGGGAAGGGGGGATCAGGCGAAAGAATATCAGACCGTGAGCTTCTTTTTGCTTAAAAAAGACCACTTAAATAGAAATATGAGAAACATTGCACAGTTTTAACTGTGTTTATTTGAATCAGTATTTAGGATGTAGCTCGGCCACTGTAGGGAATCAACCGGGGTATTAATGTCAAGGATTGGCGTTATTACCCCGGTATAGTTATTGCGCAGTACATTTTAAATTACAAATTATCTCGAGAAGATATCTAAAATCTTCAACAACATTTTAAAAGTACATGAAATGCACTACAAATTTATGTAATTAACAAAGTATTTCCGGATAAAAAGATCGTCTTCACATCACAAAACGTATCTCGCAAATTTTACATCAAGCGTTAATTTTAGTTGTTTGTAAAAACAATAGAACCTAAAAATGAAACAAATTAACTTGAAGCTGTTTTTTGCGATTTATATGACTCAAAACCCTTCTGCGCAGAGCACATGGGTGTCATTTACCTGATTATTTCATAATTATGCAAAATATAAGCACTTGGCGTTATTACCCCGCCTGGCGTTATTATCCCAGGGCACCTTACTTCTAATCTCTTTACAGTATACAGAGTTTGTATAAAAAGAAATGAGACCAAATTCAGAAAAGGAATATGTATTGAAAATATATCTAAAAACTATTGAAATTCAAAGTAAGGCCCTTGGACGCTGACACATTTCTGCCAACGAGATATCTATGTTTGAAAGGAGCCCTTGAAATCTTTTAAGGCTCAAACAGATCTGACCACTTCTTGTGGTTCGGTGTCGGCTCGTTTGTTATGCTGACACAGTGTTTTTGATCTGTAATGAGTTTTGCAGGAAAAGAAATTGTCCGGCAAAAGAAAAATCTTTCTTTCAAGTAGGGTGGATTGATTATCTCCCGATTCTTTTGTTCATGCCCTTCTGTTCTGTTATGAAAAAACCGCAAATGGGTCCTATACAAAAGACTCTTGCAAGAATTCAGTTGAACTGAAAGTATTGCAATCAGAATGCAGCCTTAAGCAACCATTCGAAGTTCCTTTTGACACCTCCTACGGTACCAAAGCGGTGTTCTTTGACGACTGTTTTCATTCGTAGGAATAAAAGATTGTCCGCCGTGTGTAGATTGGGACTCTAGAGGGCTGAAAAAACGATGCGATGTCTTTCTGGGCTAGGTAGTGTTTGACTAGAAAACAGGTGTGGTTTGGTGCATTATAATGATGGAGTTTCCAATTTACGGCATTTACTCCCAAATACTTTCTGGATCAATGCCAACGTCTCCATAGTCGATTTTCCGAGTTCTATATAGAATTTATTTGAATAGAACTTTTTGATAAAATGTTTCATTTTAAATCTTCAACAGGACTTAGGAACAAATGACCACTAAAACTGCAATATGGACGACACTGAAGCTCATAGGTGAATGGCGCATGGTGCTTGTTAATGTTGACTTTCGCTGTCATTGAACTTTCTTAGATTATGTGTTTTGTGACATAGAGTCGCATGAGAAAAAATAGATGGCATTACTTTATGAATAAATCTTCTACGCCAGCGGCATTCAAGCATTATTTTTGCATTGATCAGTATAAATTTAAAGCTATCGAAACCTGCAATTTTAATATATCACCTCGCAATCTCTTTTTTATGTTTGCATGAATTATTACTGACTGTAGCTTTTACAATCTAGAAATTCAAATGTTCTATAAAACTGCGCTTTCAATCTTTCTTTTCACTTTATATGTTACCTACATTCCACTATTATTTTTGCATTTGTAAGCATAATGCTATCGAACCCTTTGCTTTTGGTAGTCCCTTCATGTTCTAAACTTCTGATTTTACAAGGCATACAAGATTTGTGTTTAACACTTATGCGTTAATCAAATTATAGATTGATTTAGATTGCTTAAGTATCTTGTAATTAAGTATGATGGCGGAAACAATATTCCAGGATATAAAAAAGTTTTATTTTATTTACAGTGCAAATTTTAATTTTAATTCCCAAAAAAATTTTAAGGCCTTAAAAAATATTTATACGTGCAAAAATAAAATAGTTGTCTTCTAAGGTAAATTTTACAGTGTTTTTAAAGTCTTATTTGTTATGAAGAAATGATCAGTTATAAGTCACTAGCTCACTGATTATTTTAATGAAAATAAGTAAAACGAAAGATTTTAATTGTTTACAACGTGTATTTCCAAAATTATTATTTTAAAATCATAAAAATTTGCAAAATATTTCCTCTGTTACAGATAAGTTGTCAAGATTGAGTTTAAAACATTTTTCATATTACTCAGGCAGATATTTAAAGTTTTGTGTAATTAATATAGGAGATTAGAGACAATGTAAATTTAAATTATACATAGCTTTTTATTTATTAGTACTAAATGTTCTATTTACATGCATTAATATTAATGCAAAAGATTCTGGTATAAATAAAAATATGTTATTAGTGTATTAAGTATGTATTTACAAAAGATTTAATTTGGAAAACTGTGAATTTCTAAAGAACCGCAATAGAATATTTTATTTTCGAAATCTTTCGTCATTCTGCTGATTAGAAAACAATTGTATTAGTTTTCAGATAAAGTATAACTAAAGCACATTTTTAGTATGTCTTACAAAGCAGAATTTTCAATTTCAATTCCAATATAAGTATTTTTAGCCAAAAGAAATACATATCTGTCTAGGTAAAAGATTTTCTGTTCTTAGTAAAGAAAACAACTCCATAAAGAATAATTGTATCTATGGAATACAGATGCTTGTCAAAACCTGCTTTAAAAACTGACTGTAAGGACTATTTCTGTCACATGATTTGTTATGGCCCTCGACATTATTAAAATACGGGTGGAGAATAAATATTATTGTTGTGTTCGTTAAATATGCTTTTAGAATTTTTAGATATGTATCTTACTTTAAAAAATTAAAGTATTAATTTATTTTTCTTCAAGATGAAATTTCATCAAGCATAACGTTCATTATCACATTTAACGATCTGTCAACAAAATTTGTGTATTTTACACGAACTTTCGCCAAATATCACGTATTTTGCACGATTTTTCAATTAATATTGCATATTTTACACAATCCTTTGAAGAAATACACATTTTTCGACAATCTTTTAAATTGCATTTTTTTCGCAATCATTCTCAAAAATCATGTCCTTTGACGGAAATGTCATTTTTTTGCTGCAATCCTCTGACAGAAATGACCTTTTTGTTGCAATTCTTGGATGGAAATTGCATTTTCTTCTGTGAATCTTTAACAGAAACTGCATTTTTTTCGTGATTTATAGACAAAAATTGTAGTTTTTTGTTATTCGTCGACAAAAATGGCATTTTTTTCTATGACATTTCGACTATTTTTTGTTTTTTTTCTGTAATCCTTAGAAGAAACTTGCTCAATTTAATGCAATTCGTACTCCCATTTTTGTCGTATTTCGTCTGCTATTGCTAACTTACACCCCCCCCTCCTTATTAAAAATGTCAACAAATTTTAATACGTATTTGTATCGATCTGTATTACCATAGGTAAAGATTTTTTCCCCCAAACTTTCGTAATATATGTGCAAGTATATATTATTCTGAGATCAATTTTGTAAAGATCATCATATGGATCTTTTTAATCGTAGAGGATATTTTTCTCTCTTGAGTAACTTTGTAATTCATTGTTAAAATCACAATCAATTGTATGTTTTTGTGCAAAACTTCCCTAGATGACCAAAATTCCTCCCGTTCCTAGGTCGCCGTACAAAGCTAAATAAAATTTCTGTAAATGCTACTTCACAAGGATGTATTTATTAAATCCCCCCTCCCCCGTTCCCATATTGTGCAAGAAATCATATACTTCCATAGATGTGCCAAAGAAAACATGCATTTTAATTTTAAAAGTGAATAAAATTACCACAAGTGTAAATAAAATTCCCTTTTTCTGGATTTAAATTTCGTGAATCCCAAAATGAAGACTAAAAAGTCTTTTCGGCAGTACCGAGAGGAAGAGGTAGCTTTCATATAACTTATTTATTTGTATATTTATTTATTTTAAATTAATTTATGTTAATTTATGTTAACATAAGAAGCTCAAATTAGTTGAACCCCATTATATAAGATTGAATACTAGTTTTTTTCAATAATGAACATTAATGGGGATTTTTAGAAAATAGACATCATTTATTCAAGTTCGATTTATTTTAAGCGATTTATAGAGTCGCCAAATTTCACGATATTATAAAGTGTATGCCATTTTAAAACAACATGATGGATAAAACAAACCAATGATCTTGGTCTAAATCTTAATTCATGTGCACATGCACACTCGCATCGAAAACGATTAATATATACGAGTGATGTCGCGGGCAAATTGATATTTAAAAAAATGCCACCCACATTAGAAATCCAAACTGCAATATCTCAGGCGTTTTTTAAAGATAAAAACAAAACAAAAAATACTCACGAATTCATTAAAATCAAATAAGAGAAGAAAAGAATCAGAAAGAATGTTTTTTTAATTTCTGATTTTTTGTTTGTACATCATTATACATTTAAAAGATTTTTGAAAGGCAGCTATTTTGAAACAAGATGACGGATGAAGTTGGTCCAGACATTGGTATGTACTACGTACGTGCCAAGTTACATCCAAATCGGTTTAAAAATACGCGTGTTGTCACGTGAAGAATATCAGATCGTTTCACAATGTGAGCAACACTAATAAATTAAAAGTGTTATAACTCAGCCATTTTTTAAGATACAGACGAAACAGAAAATATTCTGGAATCTTTGTGTCAAGGTCAAACGCAAAAAAGAAAAATCTTTTTTTAATTTATCACTCTTTTGTACCTAATTTTAAATTTTAAATAAAAAAATTCAAATGGCCGCCATTTTGAAACAAGATAGCGGAGGGAATTGGCTAACGAACTCGGTCCAGGCCTCAGTACGTACTATATACACACCTTGTTAAATCACAATCGATTCATAAATACCTGTGTTATCACGT
This sequence comes from Maratus speculifer, assembly GCA_964019185.1. NCBI lineage: Eukaryota > Metazoa > Arthropoda > Arachnida > Araneae > Salticidae > Maratus > Maratus speculifer. The sequence goes on from OZ025298.1 coordinate 255,142,517, forward strand.
GGCAAAAATCAGATCATTTCAAAATGTCCACCATCAAAGTGCTATAACTCAGTCATTTTTTAAGATATAGACAAAATAAAAAGTGTTCTGAAATCGTTGTTTTTAGCTCTAACACATAAAAAAAAAAAATTCTCAACCCTTATTTTTTTCGCATTTAATTTTAAATTTTAAATTAAAAAAATTAAATGGCCGTCATTTTGAAACAAGATGGCGGATAATGCTGGCCAACGAGCTCGGTCGAGTCATTTGTATGTACTATGTATATACCAAGTTTCATTCAAATTGGTTCATAAGTACGATAGTTACAGCATGACAAAAATCAGATATATATATATATATATATATATATATATATATATATATATATATATGGATATACACTGGTGTATAAAATTTAAGGACGAAGGGATTTTCAAGCAATAATTTTCACGCGAATATTCAACAGGAAGTAATATAATTCGAATAACAGCTAGTCCATATAACATCTCATTCAGGTCACGCATGGTCACAAGTGTCACAGTCACTATGGCGAAACAAAAAATAGGAAATTCGATGCTTCTTTTTTATGAGTCTCAAATGACTACTATATGTGACTCCACTGTCAGGTCACTGCGACTGCTGCTTTGTGACGAGTCACCAAGTGACTTTACAGTGCCGTTTTATTGAGACTCTCAAGTGACTGTCATTTGGAGGCTCAATATCAAAGTCATTGTGAATGTTGCATTACAAATAACCAAATAATGATACATTTAAGTCTCATGGTGACTTTCTGTCACAAGACTTTGTCAAATGGTAACAGAGACCCTACTGCGAAGTAACCACTATGAAATGTGGTGAAAACTCACCATGTGACTTTAATGGGACATTGTTTGGTGATTTATCATAATGCAACATTCACAATGACTTTGAAATTGAGCCTCCAAATGACAGTCACACGAGAGTCTCAATAAAACGACAGTGTAAAGTCACCTGGTGACTCGTCACAAAGCAGCAGTCACAATGAGTTGACAGTTGAGTCACATATAGTTTGAGACTCATAAAAGAGACATATGAAATTTCCTATTTTTTTGTTTCACCGTAGTGACTGTGACTCTTGTGACCATGTGTGACCTGAATGAGATGTTATATGCACCAGCTATTATGCAGGGATAGTAATTTTCGAGTTATATTACTTCCTTTTGGATATTCGCGTGAAAATTATCACTTGAAAATCCCTTGAAAATTGGCATTTTGGGACTCATCCTTAAATTTTGCACACCAGTGTATATGTATATATATATATGTCAACATTTGAACGCAGGGTGGTTTTGGGGTCTGGGGGTCATGATCGGTAAAAATATACCAAAATTTTCCGGAAGTGCTTTCCTCCGGACGACTGCAATAAGTAGCCCTTAGCAAAAAATGGCATAGGATTTTTTTATGGAACCACATGGTTTTATATGGAAAATCATAAAAAAATTATGTCATTATATGTAAACATATAGTATTCATATGGTAAACATTCATCGCTCTTTGGTATTGCAGAGCAATGTCTATGGTAAAGTTATAGGATAATGATATATACCATACATTTTATGGTATCCAGAGAAATGTATATGGTAAAGTTATAGGATAGTGATATACACCATACATGATATGGTATTCCATAACCAGGTGTATGGTAAAACTATAGGGAAATGAAATTTACCATACATTCAATGGTGTTCCATAGCGTGATGTATAGTAAAATAATGCATAATTGTTTGCATCATAAATTGTATAGTATTTCAAGCATGGTGTATGGTAAAATCTTAATGCCTTTTGAAAGTTTATAATATATTAGATTTTGTGTAACTATAATATAAAATTACTTGGTTGTGGTCATCTCAAAACTTTCTACTATCTTTATGTATGTCTTATGCACTTCTAAAAAATAGAATCATAGCAACGCCACTGGTTAGATAGTTTAAACCAAAATCTATTTAGGAACAACTTATGTTAACTTATAACTAGTCTAATGAAAATCCCTTGATTTCAAATTAATATAACATAAAATAACGTAATTCATATATATGAGTGTGTAAATGCGTTAAATAAAAAAAAAATCTTGAGGAAAATAAATTATTCAATAAAAATATATAATTGACATATTTCCTATAAAATTCTAACAGCGATTAAAGGAATCAGGGACACACATAAAAAATACTGCATTAAAAATTTATTTGTTTTTTTTATGCTTATAATGACATTTTTTAAAAATCATATTTAGAAAAGGAAATATTATGTTTTTTTCTTTTTTTTCTTTTTTTTTTTCGTTTTCAGCATCTAGCTTTTAAGCATTGATTGTCATATATAAGACTTCTTGTATGCGTTTTTCTTCATGATGGATTTTCACAATTTCTCACATTTAAATTGTTATAACTCAAGAACCGTTAAACATAAATGTTTTAAAATTAGAACATGCCTTTTTTTAATTGCTGTACTTTAATTTTGATTCAGCAAATTTGAAAAAAAAAAATTCTTTTTGAAAGCATTATTTTGTTTATGAAACTTTTACTTTAAATAATTTTTTTTAATTAATATTTTTAAAAAGGCTGAATCAAAATTAAAATGTAGGTGTTTCTGTTTATTTAATTGCTAAAAAACTAAAATTCTACAATTATTACATTGAGTTAAAATAATTTTTAATTTCCCCCCACTTATTTTTAAATAAATTTTAAATTAAAAAAAAATATAGAGAAGTTTTATCATGTGATTTTGTTTTAAAATGGTATGTTTAATATCACAAAAAATTGCGAAATTTTAATTCAATAAAAGTTTTTTTTAATGTGTCCCGGACCCCTTCAAAATAAACAAATTGTCAAAAATAGCCTATAATTATTTAAAGAAAATCTTTTTGAATTTATTTTTAAAAGGACCTACAAATATTTGAATCACCAAAAGAATTTTTGAAATATCTTTTAAAAATATTAACAACAAAATATTAATACATATATATTAATGTACTATATAATATATTAATTAAATATTAATAAACTTAATAGTACAAAAAAAAGGTTCATAATTAATTTACGTTATTTTATAATTTTAAAGTCATTTTATATGGAACAACAAGGATTTTTATTTTATTTAAAAGTTAAAAATTATTAAAAAGATTAAAAATTATTTTACGATCTATAAAAATATCAAAAAATCTACCAATATTTTTATCGACCTCAAATTATGATAATATATGAAATAATAGTGTTATTTTGTTCTTATGTATTTCATATATGTGAGCAGAGTCTATGCGTTATAAATAAAAAATCCTATGGGAGAAATAAAATGATTTAACAAAAATATATATTTGATGACATATTTCATATAAAATTCTAACAGCGATTAAAAAAGTTTGTAATTACAAACTTCAAAGTTACACACTTCTGTAATTACAAACACATTAAAAAAAAAAAAAAAAAACTGCATTAATTTTTTATGCTTATAATGACGTTTAAATCATGTTTTCTATTATAATTCGAAGAGACAATAGTCAGACAATAGCAATATTTTTAGTTTTGGTTTTTATATTCATTTATATTCATTTTATATGCAACAACAAAGTTTCTATTTTATTTTCTTTAAACGTTAATAATTATTGAAAAGATTAACAATCATTTAACAATGTATAAAAATATTGAAAAATCTATTAATCTTTTTGGTGTTAAAATTTAAAAGAAAGATTCAAAATTTCCGTAAAAATTATCTAAAAAGTAGTAATATATATATATATATATATATATATATATATATATATATATTTTACCTTAAAATAAAAAAATGCTCTTAAGTAAGGAATTAATATAATCATTAAAAATATATTATATACTAAGTTATCAAGTGATTTCTAATTCTTATTAAATAATATTTTTATCGACTTTCTATTTTTTTAAATTAATTTTAATAAACAGAAAATAGTTTTTCCTTTAATTAATTGGATTTTATAACTAAATAATATTTGCTAAGACTCCATTCATTAAAAGAATAAATTAACTTAAATATAGATGTCTATAAAACAATTTATAAAAAAAAACCTTTAAAACTACCTTCTTTTGTCAACCATTAACTTAGAGCTACAAATAATGATGATTTACCGAAACGCTTTATTCATGTAACGTTTTATAAGCACAGCTTATCACCACCGCATGGCCGAATGGTTAGGACGCTCGTCTCCCATCCCCACCGTCCGTGGATCAAATCCCACTGCTTCCCAAGGTCGAAGTACATTAGTAAGCTTAGTTTCCCGTATTCCTAAAAGATGGCGCCACGAAAGTTGATATCGTTATTATTTTTTAATATATAGTGCCATAAAGAATTACCACACACTTAACGTTTATATGGTTTTTCATAAGAATTACCATACACTTAACGATTATATGGTTTTCCATAGAATCACTTTTACCATAGGCAAAAATCCATATGATTGCACTTATGGGGTTTTTTTATGGTAATTCTATGCCTTTTTTTGCTAAGGGAGCATTTTACTTTTTGCAAGGAAAGCTACCTAAAAATGTGAGTTAAGTTAGGTAGATTTCGTATGAAATACTACCTATTGCGTTCGCACCAATGTTGGAATTGCTGAAAAATTTATGCAGATCTACGCAGATCATGACCCCTAGTCCCCAAAACTATCATCAGTAAAAAAATTTATATACTTATATATCTATATCTCACTTTCTTATGGACCCGATAACGTCTATAGTTTTGCTCCAATCTCTTCCAAACTGATACATAAAATCAAGGAGTATAAGATCTCGGCTAAGTTCGTTAATGGGCAAAATCGGTCCAAGGGGGTGGAAAAATGCAGGGTTTTTGTGAAAATCGAAAAAACGCCAAAATTTCTTAATTAAAATAGATATCGAATCGGTTTAAAGTTTATATTACTTCTTAAAAATAGGCCAAAAGTTTTTGCGTGACAGATTTTTGATAAATTTAGAAATAGGCTTAAGGGGGCGAAAAAAAGAGGGTTTTTGAGAAAAAAAAATTCATAACTTCATCAATTCGCAAGTTATTAAATCCAACTAAATTTTTTATAAATGCTCTTAAAATGATCTAAAACTTTTGTATTTACAAGTTTTTGATAGGACCAACTTTTATCGATGAACAAAATTAAAAACGAAAAGAAAAACGGGGGTGAAAAAAGAAAAAAATTCATAACTCTGTCAATTTTTAAGCTATGAAATCTAATTAAATTTATTTTGCATCTTCTCAATAATACCTACAACATTTATATTGACAAGTTTTTCATAGGACCAATTCGTATAGCCAAAAAAAAAAAAAAATATAATAATAAATAAACAAAAATATGAGTTGGAGAAAAAACCTCAAATCCAAACTGCTTATATTCTGACTCATTTTAAAATTCATTTTTAGCTCACAGGCTATCATAGCCTATGGTATATCCTGATAAGGCGGTTCCCTGATTAGGTTTTGGAGTTCATTCGATATGTATAAGAGGAGGAACGGGGGAGAGCTCATGCCCCTCCCCTTAATTGATATAAACGGGATTTTCACGCAGAATTATCAGTTTTCGTTAAAAATTTAGATATAGGATCATTCTGATGAGGCGATACCGTGACTGTTATTAGGTGTTCATTGAATAAGTATCAACAGGGGGAACGGGGGGCTCATGCCCCTCCCCTTAATTGATATAAACAGGATTTTCATGCAGAATTAACAGTTTCCGTTCAAAATTTAGATATAAAATCATTTTGATGAGGGGAGTCCGTGGCTGTTATTAGGTGTTCATTGAATAAGTATAAACAGGGGGAACGGGGGTTCTAATGCCCCTCCCCTTAACTTGTATAAATGGATTTTTCAAGCAGAATTGTCAGATTTCGTTCAAATCTCTGAATAGTTTTGGAAGTTTAATGGTTAAGTATAAAAGAGGGGAATAACTCCTCTTAAATTATATAAGTGCTAAATGGGTTTTTATTAAGAATTATCCGATTTTGCTCTGAATTTTGGATATAGATTTTTTATATGATAAAGCATGCCCTTGATAGTTTAGGAGGTTCAATGATTAAGTATAAAAAAGGAGAAAGAGGAGAGCTGTTTCCCCTTCTTATTTTTTTTCGAACGGAATTAACGGAAATACAAGGCTGTAATGTACAATTAGTATGCGTAGCCTGTGAGCTCAATGACATCAGTTTAACTGGGCAATTTTCTTTTTATTGATTTTAAACTCATCCAAATGGTAGATCCTCTTATTTAGAAACTGTATAAAGTGACGTATTGGTCAGTTTTTTGATAACGACAGAATATATTTCAAAAAAGGCTATCAAAAAGGGTATTTTGAACAGAATTTCCCGAAGTCGTGACTGAAAATTTAAGGAAGCATTCAAATAACAACCTGCGTTTTTTCTGTCTCGTTTTTACATCCTTTTTTGCTCTCAAATGCATCCAATTTACAGATCCTCTTATCTAGAAACAATATAATGTGACGCATTGGCAGTTTTTTGATAAAGACAGAATATATTTCAAAAAAGGTTGCCAAAAATGGTATTTTGAACAGAATTTCCCGAAACGATCGTGATTCAAAATTTGAGGACGTATTCAAATAACAAATTGCGTGTTTTCTGACTCGTTTTTAAATCCATTTTCGCTCTCAAACGCATCCAATTTACAGATCCTCTTATTTAGGAACTATATAATGTGACCCATTGTCCAGTTTTTTTGATAAAGATAGAATATATTTTTTTAAATGCTGTCAAAGTGGGCATTTCGCACAAAATTTTCCAAAGCGATCATGATTAAAGTATTAAGGATGTATTCAAATAACAAATCGTTTTTTATGACTCATTTTTAAATTAAATTTTGCACTCAAACGCATTTAATTGACAGTTTTTTTTAATTATTTAGGAACTATATAATGTGCTTTTTTGGACGATTTTTTAATAAATTCAATATATATTTCAAAATATGTTGTCAAAATGGGTATTTAAGCTGAATTTCTCTTAAGATGATTCTGATAAAACCAGTTCTTGCAGAAAAATGAAATTAAAATTTTTTCATAAGTGGCCAAATGAAGTTATTAAACTGGGTTTATCTCTAATCATACTTATTTTTTGTTGTTGAAATGAGCCGAAAATTGTCTTCGAAATCTACCTCCGCCTATAGGCCAAGCCGACAGGGATTTTTTTGAATTAAGGCTGTTTATCACGCGTCAACTTAAAGCTGATCTTAAATTTAAAATATATACTTTCTGATAGATTTTCTAATTCATTTTTTTTCGGAAGTGCATGATACTGGCAAGCGTTCTTATTCAAAAACTATACAATCGAAAGTTTTCCATTTTTCGGTAAAGGCATATAAGAACGTTAAAAAAATACTGTCAAATATGATTTTTTGAACAGAATTTTATTATGCCACACCATGACAAAAAAAAAAAAAAAAAAAAAAAAAAACGTGTTTTTCCGTGCTATATTTTTATAGCATAATAATTAATCAAATTGTCAAAAATGCAGAAAGCATTTCGATTCTAAATCGTTTCAATAGTTCTGCTTTTGCTTTAACGAGCCAGAAAAAGTGTCAAAATTGCTGAGTTGGGAACTAAAAATCTTTATTATTGCAGGTTAATATATTATAGTAGAGTTCTATGACAAATATTCGCTTAAAACATTAATGATGCTATCTTGTTTTAAACAAAAATGCATCCCACAATGGGTGTGATGCACGTTCATTAAATACGAATATGCCTACAAACGTACAACCCGTTTTCCAAAAATTAACCCGTCAACACTAATAATAGATCAAAAAAAATATCTACCTTTTTTTCATGTAATATTCTACAGCAAAATTAGAACTTCATCAAGAGAAACAAAGAAACAAAACATAAGGTCGACATAAAAAAAGTAAAATAAGTACGTAATTTAAACACTGAATTAATAATAATTTATAATACCGCAAAGCTTCTTCCTCTTGAGCTTCCTGTGAAAAGTTAATATTTCTCAGAGTAGATATAAAATAGTTTTAGCATATATAAAGTTCAAAAAAAAAAAAAAAAAAAAATGAAAATGAAAATTTGTGTTGTCGCTTAAGAATTTTAGTTTGATACCAAAGTGATGTATTTTATTTATGTATCTGATCTTATGATTAATTTTTCATAATATTGGATCAATAGTCCAATAGCATAATTGAATAAATATTATTTGGCTCAAAAGTATTGTTGAAATTTTTAGTGATAATCACACCCTTTGAAATGACAATGTAGCCATAAAAGTAACGTTTGGAATGGACATAATTACGGAACTGTTATTAAAAATGAAAGAAATACTTTTTGAATATGCTTTGGGCAATCTATTGCCAAAATTGTGATAACCCATTTATCACTAACTACTTTCCATTACTTAAGAAAAGAAATGTTCATTCTTTAGGTAGATTCGAAGAAAATTTAAAGTTTGAAAAATTGTATAACCGTAAAATAATCGCAAAATCTAACATCAGTTTTCAAACATCCAAAAATACATTTTTGATGCTAGCTTATGTAAATCTTTAAATGATGAGATTACAGATGATGTAAGAAGAATAAAAGCAACAAAACATAGCGCCGACTATTTCCATAATCCTAATAAATCTCTAAGAACAGCTATTGGTTGATATTATTTTTAAAACAAACTACGATTTTTTTTTCTTTTTTGAGGTGACGAAAGAGTTCATTGTAAAAGAAATAATGTTTAGTCATATTAAAAGGGTTATTATGAATGATGAAATCTTTCACGATTTATTTCCTTTTAACCACACACATATAGTTTATCACGGAAATCCTTTTTTTTATTTTTTTATTTCTTATATATATATATATATATACACACTTATATTTTATTCGAATACATAATATTCATTTTTATATAAAAGTGATTTTTGACATTTTGCATAGAAAATATACAAAAGATATCGGAGTTTTCAATTAAAAATATAATAATACAAACATTCTAATACTAGGCAGTGTGTTCTCTAAGCCGGTAAGGCTGGATTTCAACGCCTGATATGAATAATGAAAGGGTTAAAATGGTTTCCATTCTACATTCATTCTTTATCTTATTACATCTCTTGTTTAGAACACATTGAGGAACGCTTCACTAAAACTCGAAATCTCAAATAAAAGTATAGGAAAATAAATATTTTTGTTTATTTCTATCTGTATTATCTCAAGAATAGCGAGCAACGCAGGGAAATACTGCTTTTTAGAGATAAATACAACAATCTTATCGAAGAATATCTTTCCTTTTAAGCATATGCAAATATGCTTAAAGTTGCCAGAACGCAAATTACAGAAAATCTTTAAAATAACTTTTAATGTTTGTGTGATTGTAAAAATGTGGTTGAAAAATGTATTTTAGATAAATGTATAAGTAAATTACGAATGTGTAATAAAGTATATAATTGTTTAAGAGTATAGAACATCTTTAAAATGTTTTAAAATATAATCTTTAAATGTAATGTTTTAAAATCTTTAAAATGTAACAAAACTTTTAATGTTTGTGTGAGTACATGTAGCTACCAGTAATGAAGGGTGGTAAACAAACCTTCATAATTAGGTGTTTTTAAAGATAGAGAAAAATAAATTCCTTAAAAAAATAGTAACATTTAACGATAACAAATGTTGGGACAATCTGAGAAAAACAATATAAAATATCTTTATTAATTGCTACTAAAGTGAATGATGCATTTTTTAAAGAATGTGAAAGCAGAGCTTCTAATTTTATTTGTAAATTCATTGTTAACTATCAGATAAAAAAAAAAAATATTTAAATAACAGAGAAACTGTGCTTTGTATGTGGAAACACTTTAGTATTTGATATACGTTTGATTTAAAAATTCCTTTTTTGTATGGAATTCTACTTCCGTTATTTTAAAATCTTTAATAAAGAAATCAGTTTCTGTTCATTTATTAATATTAGCGACAGTTGTCTCTAAATAATGAAATTGAGTGTAAATAAAACACAAATGTATAGGCAAAATGCAAATGTAAAAGTAAAAATGTATTTAAGATAAATGTATAAATAAATATGTAATAAAATATATAATTTTTTAAGAATAATACAGATCATAAGTACAGTAAAGATGTTTATTTAAATTTGTATAATTGTATTAGTAAAAGACAAATGTTTACCAAAAAAATGTATAAGAGTATTAGTAAAATTCAAATCTTATGTGAGAGTAAAATCTCATTTTCTTTCAAAAGGGAAAATTATTTTTTTTTCAAATGCAAAAGATTGTGATGTTAATTTTTTCTGGATGTTTAATACATTCTTTTGTTCTAAGTAAAATAATTACATACATTCCTTTTACAAAGCTTTATGCAACTAAAGCTGTAATATGAATTGTAATCGATCATCTTTCTCTAAACTCTAGGATAAGTTTAAAATATTTCATTAAAATTAAAAACTTAGAATGATCTAAAAATCTTATGTTTTTGGTGCCTCTAGTATGTAACTGGTGTGTGGATAATCACGTTTCTAACCTCCACCAAGTATAATTACCTTTTATATGGTTAAAGATTTGAAGTTAAGTTTACTTGATGTGGAAATTTCTTCTAGTATGTATTCATATGCAACCATAATAATATTTATTTTAAGAGATCATAAAAGGAAAATATGTGGGCTTGTTTTTTGTAAAGAAAATGTAATTTTGAGAAACTTAATCTCATGTTCTTCGCCCACAATCGGTTATTATTGATTATGTTATCATAATTTTCAAGTACTTTAGTGTATCTCCAAGACGTCAAAGGCTTTTGATTTTGTTTATGCTATGAAATTAAATAATTGAAAATGTTTCAATCCTTTCGGATCCGATTTGTTTCCATTTTAAGCTATAAGTTTATTTTACTTTTATAATTTTTAATTTACTTTTATATTTTTAATAGTAACTATCTAAAGATAATTCCTGAAGTTTAAGGAATATGTCATTAAAATATATTAAAAGATAGAAAACCAACAATTATAAATGCACAAATAAAGAATGAAAAGGGGAGTAAACAGCTGTTTCGAATCTACTAACGAGATTCTTCTTCAGTGCAAAAACTCAGCGAGCTAGACAAAGCAAAACTGAGCAAAGAGACTGAGAGACGCAGGCTTATATACCCGCTACGGGAACGATCCCGCCTAAAGGAAAGCAACCAATGAGAAGAAAGTAGCCGGAACAACTTGGTGGACAAGTAGCGACATCTACCGGAGAACAAACAAAACAAAAACTAAAAAGCGAAGGAAAAAAAAAGAGAGAGAATTAAATTAAAGATTTCCAAATGCTAGGAAAATAAGGAGTACTTGATAAGTCATTGACTAAGGAGGGAAAATTTTTAATGATATGGTAAGCTTCCCAAAAATCGAAATCAAGAATGGAAGAACACTTATGGATGATGGTGGCTGAAGAAAAGTTACATTTATGTTGTGAAGACCAACAATGTTGAGCAATAGAAGAACGTTTAAGCTCTTGATTTTTGACATACTTTTTATGTTCAGTTAAACGAAATCTTAGAGCACGTTTAGTCTAGCTGATATAAGAAAGACCACATTGGCAAGAAATTTGGACAATGAATATGTCATTGTCTGTAATTTAACGAAAGTAGTTATTTTGTGTATTATTTCATTCACATTTATATGACAATAGACCAAGGAAGAGTTTTTGATAACGTTTGGAAACTATAGTATTACAAAAGGATTTAACCGGTGTTGCAACATTCTAATACTCTTTGTGTTTTATGACACACTATTCGTTCAGAAAAGTAACCTACACTGTAAAAAAAATTCCGTTAAATTTACGGCGCAGCAATGTTGCTCGCAGTTTTTGTTGTAAATTTAGCGGATTTCTTTCTTTTTTCTTTTTTTTTATTTACAGTGTATATTTTAAATTTAAAACATAAAATATATGTTTAAAATAAAAGAATCGCCTACGGTGCAAAGAGAATTCAGTAAACTTTTATTATTATTACTAAATACCAAAATATAAATGAAGACAAAATAAAAAATGCATAGATATGTATTACCATTTAGTTTATTAAGAAAATTTAGTTTATTAAGAAAATGCCTAATCGATTAAAATTTCTCCTTCAGCACTTTATACCAATAGATGGAAACATTCTTAAATACATTTCTTCAGCCCTGCAGTTTATCTAGTACCTTTATTACAAACAATAGTTAAAATTTAATTTAACACAAAACACTGTTAAAACTATTGAAATCACATTTCCAGAAATTATGTTCCAAAGATGGCCGTGTATCCACACTGTATGTAAAAAAAAAAAAAAAAAAAAAAAAAAAAAAAAAAAAAAAAAAAATCCGCTAAATTTAAGGTTAAAACTGCTGGCATCAATGTTGTCAGCAGTTTTTCTGTAAAAATTGCAGTAAAATTAAATGTTAATACTTTTATTACAACTAATTTTACTGCAATTTTTACCGCAAAAACAGCTGGCAACATTGCTATGCTGTACGGATTATTTTACAGTGCAATTCATTGCGTGGGCTGTATACATTTTATCTATGTTTTACAAATATTTCTTAGTAAATTAAATGCCATTCAGCGTAAAAATGCATAGCACAAATACATAACAATACATAACACCTTGCATTAATGCATTCTTTCTAATTGCTAAAAAAGTGTAAGGAAGATTTAGAAAAACAGAAATAGTTTATAATAGTAGAAAAACAGTTTTGTTTAACTGTTGGCATGCTCCTACTATTCACCAATATATTAAAAAAATAGATAAATAAATAAGTAAATAAATAAAATAAAAAGGTAGCTTCGTAAATGCATATCAATTTTTAATACGTAAAGAATGTAGCATCATAAAATTCATTTGGTACGATTTTTTTCCAGTTGGCCGTAATGTAACGGAAAGCAGGACGTGTAACAGGACAGTGCCTGCAAATAAACTAAAAATGCTACAAACTTTATTTGAAATAAGGTTCGTGCTAGGGCAAACGGAAATAACATCCAAAATTTTTATGGCAATACAAGTATATTTACAAGAGCTAGAGTGCGAACAGACGGGGAAACAAACCGAAATCATAAAAACTTTTTAAAAATTTTTGGTAAGTGTTAAAAAATACAGGCGCATATTGCCGGAGTACCCCTGTGATTGGAAGGCTTCTGCTATTTTAAGAAATTCTCTGCCTTTTGATTGGAGAATTTCAGGAAATTTAAGCTTAAGTTTTTTTTTTAATTTTTAAGGTTTTGAGGGCAAAAGTACAAAGGTGAAAATTACTTTTCTAATACTAAAATGAATTAAACAGCCCATTTTCCAGAACTTCGGTTTGATTTGACAAAAATGCAGATTTAGATTCGTGTATTTCGTGTATTTTCCATATTATATTGGAGTTTTCCTGAGAAGAGGCAAAGCAAATAGCAGAATTTCATATTTTAACAAGATAGAATGAACGGAAATGTCGTCAATTGAAGGATTTTTTTCAAGAGTGTACACAAAAACAATATGCTTTAGAGATAAATTGCTGGCTACGTGATACATTTTTTTAAAGTACATTAATTTCGATGTTTGCATTGTCAAGATACTAATCAAGGAAATCATAGATTTCAGTAAATCAAAGAATCATAGTCCGCGCTTCATATTACTGAGCATCAATAATTAAAGAATCCTTGTAAATTTTAACTCAAAGAACGAATATTTGGAAGGATGTAGTGTCCTACAAAAATCCAGGATTTGATATGAAATACTAAATACCTCTAGCGTTTTTGAAACACAATTATCATACATCCACCTTCATTTCCTTCCTAATTTGAAACGGGTTCATCTAGAGCTACTTGCAAAGAACATTTGCGAACTTCCGCACCTCTGATCTTTTGCCTGATGATTGCTGTTGTATTTGCAGTCGAAAGAGCTTGGGGTTTTTAACATCTTTCAACGGTTTTTATGTTATAAAAACCTTTTAGCGTAGTATGTTTTTAAGTAAATTATACCATAATCTTAATTTTGCATACCTTTATTCAATATTCAATATGAGCATGACTTTATAAAAATATAGTACGCTATATTTTATAATCTTACACCTTAACCTAAAATCATAAAAGTTTGCAAACTTTTTCCTGTGTTACTTAAACATCACCAAAAATGCCGTTAAATATTTTATAAAATTGGTTAAACCGATTTTTTTTTTTGTAATTCGTACAGTAGATTCGATAAAAGGCGAATTTTGATTATAGCTATCTTTTTCTTTATTAGTATTAGTTATTCGTTTTACTTAAAAAATTTATTTTCAGTATAAAAAATAAATCTAGTACAAGTAAAAATCTGTCATTCGACGATTATATATAGACATATTTTAGAAGAAACGAATAATTCGTTGGGAAAAATGAGTATTTCTAAAGCAGCCACTTTAATTTCGAAATCCTTGTTCATCCTGCCACGTAGAAAACAATCTTATTAGTGTGCAGCAAAAAATATAACTGAAGTGCGTTTTTTGTCTGTCTTTAAAAGACAAAATTTTCTGTTTCATTATACAGCTATTTTTAGCCAAAAGGTGAAGATATCCGGTTAGGTAACAGATGCTCTATTCTTAGTAAAGAAAACAACTTCATAAAGAATAGTTTTATCTACAGAATACAAATGCTTTTTCCATTGAAAACATGCTATAAAACTTTAATCAAATGGATAGTTATGTTACAAGATTTGTTATACTATTTGAAATTATGACAATATATGCAAAGTATCTTATTATTTTTTTCTTTAGCTACGCGCCGTTTAATATTATGTTTCATATATTTTTACTTTCTTCTATCTTTACAAGAAGAAAGTATTGGATTCATGAAAATTTTCGACTTCCGGTTTTCGACGGATTTATACGTTTTAGAAGGTCCTGAACACGTTTTGACTATTTTTAGAAAATGTCTGTCTGTGAGTCTGTCCGTCTGTCTGTCTGTCTGTCTGTCTGTCTGTCTGTCTGTCTGTATGTGACAAAAAATTTGTGGGCGCTCTATCTCAAGAACTAATGCTCGAAATTTAATAAAATTTTATATTCAGTTAGACCTTGATATGAATTAGTGCCTATTGGTTTTTGGTGAAAATTGGCCTGCAGGTGGCGCTGCTATACTACGTTTTTCATGATTTTCAAGATTGCTATATCTCAAGAACTAATGTACAGAATTTCCCCAAACTTCAGATTCTGTGATCCCTTGATATAAATAGACGCTGATTAAGTTTTGGTGTAAATTGGGCAGCAGGTGGCGCTGCTATGCCACGTTTTTCATGATTTTTATGATAGCTATATCTCAAGAACTAATGCACAGAATTTCACCAAACTTCAGATTCTGCGATACCTTGAGATACATAGCCGCTGATAAGGTTTTAGTGTGAACTACCCTATAAGTGGCGCTGCTATGCTACATTTTGCCCGATTTTTGCGATAGCTATATCTCAAGAACTAATGCAGAGAAAATTATCAAATTTTAGATTCTGTTACACTAGAATATATAACATAGTTAGACGTTGATTACATTTTGGTATTAACCTTGCAACAGGTGGTGCAGCTATGCTGCATTTTGCACGATTTTTCCGATAGCTATATCTCAACAACCAATGCACAGAATTTCATCAAACTTCAGATTTTGTTACAAAATGACATATAACATAATTACACCATGATTACGTTTTGTTATAAATCCTTGAACTGATGGTGCTGCTGTGCTATATTTTACACGTTTTTTTTAACTAGTTATATCTCAAGAACTAATGCACAGAATTTCATCAAACTTCAGACTCTTTTACACCATAACATAATTAGACGCTTTTTTACGTCTTGGCATAAATTGTCCAAGATATGGTGTTGCTGTGCTACGTTTTGCAAATTTTTTGTCATAACTATATCTCAAGAACTAATGGACGAAATTCCATCAAATTTCAGATTCTGTTAGGTCTTGACATAAATAGATGCTTATTAGGTTTTAGTATAAATTACCCAACATGAGGCACTACTAAGCTCATTTTCTCAGAATATTAATTAAATTTTGTGTTTGAGGCTTTTCGAATACCAGAATCTCATTAGGCTAGGTCAAATGTTCGAGGAAATTCGATAGTAGGTAACTTTGGGGTCACCACGTTTTTTTTAAATATTAAAATGTACTTATGAGATAGAAGAAAGTTTTGGGATTGACACATCCAACTAGTTTTTCTTTGTTTTCGATTTAATTTATTTATCTTGTGTTTGAAATTAAGATATTAAAATGAATTAAATATGAGTCAGATAAATTAACATAAACATTGCAAAATTAAAAAAATTTAAAGGTGCTGACCAAAGCAAAAATTTACAAATGGGTTCCTCTCGAAATCTAACGAACAGAGAAAGCATTCTGGCATTAGTACAGAGTGTTTCTGACATTAGTACAGCTCCGAATGGTGGGTCAGATTTTCTTTTCCTTCTCCCTTTAACACTTTATGCACCGACGGTGCTTTAAAGTACCGTTGAAGAAAACTTTATATAAAACTTGTTTATTCTGTCTATTAATAAAAGTTTTTTATTCTTTGAAGTACGTGAAAAGACGGTGCTTTAAAGTACCGTTGAAGAAAACTTTATATAAAACTTGTTTATTCTGTCTATTAATAAAAGTTTTTTATTCTTTGAAGTACGTGAAAAGACGGTGCTTTAAAGTACCGTTGAAGAAAACTTTATATAAAACTTGTTTATTCTGTCTATTAATAAAAGTTTTTTATTCTTTCAAGTACGTGAAAAGACGGTGCTTTAAAGTACCGTTGAAGAAAACTTTATATAAAACTTGTTTATTCTGTCTATTAATAAAAGTTTTTTATTCTTTCCACACAAAACACTCTTCTCAATCAAATATACATAGAATAGAGAAACAGTCAAAGCTAAATATTTGAGTGATAGTTTTATCACTCGAATGAGTGACTCGGATGAGTGACTCAATTTTGAGTGATAGTTATAAAGTGATAGTTTTATTATTCATTTTTGTAGGTATTTTTTTTCTTTCCTCAAATAAAATTTTATGAAACATATTCAACTGCAAAAGCGTTTCCATTTATAGAGAGGATCATGATGCAGTTAAACTCGTTGCTTTTTTAATGATTGTGATATTTTCAAAAGCGTAATTTTGGTTAATTTATCTGATTTTTTTTGTAAATATTTCATAAAAAATTATCACTACCGATATATTTAATCAGTTTTAATGAAAAAAAACATGTCTAAATTCCGCATTAGTATTATCTAAAAATTCCAGTATATCTTCAGATATTAAAGAAGGTAATTACTGAGGTAGATCAATTCCTTGATAAATAATTCGGTAGTTAAAGGGTTAACTGCATTTCAAATTGAAGCATGCAGAATGTCCGTATTCCAGAAATGATTAATATTGTGCAATTTAAGATCTTTCCTTTTAAAGTAGGACTATTCAATGAAATAAAAAAAAATGCAGAAACGATAAAGCAATTTAATTTATAATTAATCATAAATAAAATTATTAGTTATTATTAGTTATAATTAATCATTTGATTTTACAATAGTCTTTAGTATTGTTAAATTTCATCGATTCTTCGTTTGTTATTTTTATAACCAATGACATAAATAGTTTATACACAATCAAAATACTGCTTTACAGAAAATAAAATTACGGCCCCTTATTTAGGAGCAAGACGTCCAACGTTTTCATGTTCGAATCTCCAGTCAGGTTTGTATTTCTGTTCTGTATTGTATTTCACTTTCTAAATTTTTGTCCCTCTTTTTTTTCTTTCCGAATTAGAATTAAAAATTAGGGTGCGCGTTATGTGCGCAATATGCATAAATGCATAAACATTTTTTTTTGGTTTGTAATAAAGCTAAATACCATGTATGTTTAAAATAAATATGCTAAAATATGCAAATTAATGCAAAATAAATTCTTTATAAAAGGAGCGTTTGGTAATTTAAATGTCATTTTTGTTATGAAACGAGTCATATTATGATATTCGAAAACTGTGGGTGTAAATAGAAATTTTATTAATATGAAAGTAATTATTATATCACAGCACATATGAAAAGATGGGAAATTGATTTTGCGTGATGGAGAAAGTTTTCCTAATGTTTATGAATCTACATTAAGAATAATATTTGTTTTATAGGATTATAAAAGGAATATATGTGGGCTTATTAAATTAAAAGACTTTAATTTTAGTAAATATAATTTAAGATTGCTCGCCTACTATAATGTATTATTGATGTTAGAGTCATTTTCAAACATGTTGGTGTAATTTCAATATATATCTAATGTTTTTGATCATACATATATGTTACGGTATTACATAATTAAAAATGTCAGAAATCAGTCTTTGTGCCGGACATGTGTATGTTTACAAAAAGGTACAAAAAGAGAATTTAGTAAAAATAAGTATCAGATTATTTTATCAGAATTTACGACTTTTAATAAATTTTTGAGAAAATTTTCTTTTTTTATCTGCATTAAAAAAAAACGACTTTTTTTGTGGAAAAAAAATGCTAAAGCGACACGTCTTTTCAGCTTGCACTCTCTTAAATTTCGCCAAATCGGAAAAGTCTCCCGACAATCCCTGCGATTCTTTGACAAAACTTGCATTATCTTCCCGAATCTTGTAGTTTTTTTTCTGGATTCTTTCCGAAGTTTTTTTTTGACGGAATTCGCGTATTTTCCTTAATCCTTTGACTGAAATCGCTTTTTTCCCCTGCGATTCTTTGATGAAATTAGTCTTTTTTACTGCAACCCTTTGATGAGATATTTGCTTCTTTTCCGCGATTCTTTGAAGTAATTTGTGTTTTTTTCACAATTTTTTGAAAAATTGCCTTTTTTATGCGAATGATTGTTGAATCTTTTTTTCATCGACTATGAAAAATTTATAGTGTCAAAATTCGTGGTAATTTTTTTTATCTCTTAATTCTAGGCTCAGTGATCGATTTTTTTTACAATTTTTGGAGCCAAATACTTATTTTTTTGGAAAATTCATAAAAGAATTATTTCTTCCAGAAACGACATAAAAGCATTAAATCGTGGATCTGCAGAAGACACTCATGCCTGTTTTCTGCAAAACATGGTATCGTGTGCATTTTTCTAGTTTTTTACAATATTTGAGTTCATGCGTATTTTTATACATTTTGTATTTCAACCATTATAATGCCTGATAAAAATATGATTTTTAATTTCTTTAAACACATTAAGGAATAAAAATTAATTGAAATGGTTTCAAGGGAAATCTACAGTGAGGGCGTTTAAAACAAGTAAGAAATTGCACGACAAGCGTAGCAAATGAGTTGTGTTCTTACTGTAATGAAGTTTTAAAAATTCCAGATCTTTGTATAATAGTAATACAGTACTTCAAATAAGTATAGTGGCCGAAATCATTCGTGTTTCCCTGTAAATACAATCTGTTTTCTATTATACAGAAAGTAACTTCTAGTAAACTTGAACAACGTATATCATATTTATAAGATATGCAATAGTTTAATACAATAAAAACGCGTACCAAATAATGTTTCTTCTTATGCCATTATGTAATGAAATACTTTTATGTGGTCCTGTAAATGAATAACAAAATTCTTTGCACCACATATCGTACAGAATGTACATTGTAATACATACTTCATAGATTCATATCAATTTTCTTACGTTTGAAAGAATGTAACATCATTAAAATGCATCTGAAACTATTTTTTTTCCATTGGACATAATGTGACAGGAAACTTTTGATTGTCGCTGTAGTTAAACTATACATCCGATTTTCATGAAATTTAAAATGATTCGACAAAATTATGCAGCAATAGTATATTTTAAATGTCAAACGATTCAATTGGGTAGATTTTGCTCTGTTATATGCGGACGGACAGACGGATTGACACGCAGCCATGGACTGACTGAACGACTGCTACGTATTTACATAATTAGGAATGCACGTAAAAATAGCTGGATAACTTATTAATGTGGTAACTTATCGGTGTAAGTATTTGAGTAATTTTGTTAAAACCATGTGCTCCTTTAATTGTTTGGAGCAGTGTAGTTACTAAATCAAATCTCGTGTGTTCGCAATTATTTGCAGAGATTTTTAAATAAATTGTATAAAAAGAATATAGGAAAACGCTCTTTAGTTCTACTAGGACTCTCAAACTCATTAGTCATTAGCAAAAAAAAAAAAAAAAAACATGAATTTTTAAGGTTGTTATGTAGCTATTTTTTCTAGAGCCACAATTTACATTCTAGATGTCAGAACTATATATATTTTTTCTCAGTGTTTAATCAAGGATTCTTAGCATTTGATATAATGAACAATTTTTAGTAATACGTATGCGACTAAAAATAAATAAAATCGCTGATAAAGGAATCTTTAAATATTAGTAGTAACCAACTATATATTTACAAAACAATATAAATTATTGGATGCATCAGATTATAACCCATAGAAGACTTGTAGAAGGACGCTTATGCGTGAACTCTTCAACTTAACAAACACAATTTGGAAGATTTTATACTTTTAAGGTATTACAATTTTTGGTAAAGCAGCTCATCAGTTTTCAATTATATGAGCAATACATATTAGACAAAATATTTCGCATAAAAAACCATTATTAAATAAATTTTGTTCTTTAAATTTATTTTGAAATTTTAGACTACAACGATTTAAAATGAGTTCCAATGAAAAAATTTCTGGCATCTGCTTTACGTGCTAAATTATAGAATTTTCTTTATAGAATTAAAAAATAATAATTTTATTTGAGAAAGGAAAAAAAAAGAAAATTAATTACATGAATTGTTAAAATTAATATTACAGTCAAACCTCGTTAACATGAACACGCTTAACATGATTACTTTTAACATGAATTGTTTTCACAGTATTTTCATAAAAACAAATACAAAGATTTGATACTGATAACATGAATTACTATTAATATGAACAAAATTTTGATTCCCGTTAAGGCATGTTAACGAGGCTCGACTGTATTTTGTTTATAGAGGAAGAAGGCTTAGAATTTCTTTACTTATTTTTTGACACTGGTTCAGGAAATTCTTAAGCATTACGAACTATTTTTTCATCATTTGTTTTTAAATCAAAAGAAAAGTTTTCTTTTATAGAAAATACCTAGTACTTTAATTCTCTTTTCTAAACACGATAAATGTTTAAAAGTATTTAAGAAAAAACATTTCATTGTGAAATTGAAAAACTAAATTGTTTTTTCTGTTTCTTCTTCTTTTCTTTTTGGATATTGGATTTGGCATTTGGTAAAGCATTTGTTGACAGGCAGGATACAGCAAATTATTTAGAACAATAATTTTTTAGAATAAAAATAATAAAATAAAAATAAAGATTATCCAAATAAATGTTTTATTGTTTAAAATAAATTCCATCTGGAATGAATTATTTATCTGTATTTAAAGGATTATAGTTGTATTTATTGTACTTTTAAATTATATTTACTAGAACAAATTATTTAAAAATTGGATTTAAGGATTATTAGATTAATTAGTTTTATTTTTCTATTTACCGAAAAAAATTAATTTAATTAAAAAAAATATTATTTAACTTACTAGATTTTATATTGTACTTATTAGAACAAATTATTTAATTGCAATTAACTTTAATTTTAATATTTTTTTATTTTACACAAATTTTGAGCTAAGTTCTCACATATAAAATTTCGTTGTATGAAAAATTTTATTATTATTATTAAAAAAACAATAAAGATAGATACCCTCGCAACATATTAATCACAATACTCCGTGTAGTAACTTTAAAAACAAGATTCTCAGAGATTCAAGCATTACATTGAGAAAATGAAGGAGACGGCAGAAACAGTGACCCTTTTTTTTCTTTTTTGTCGCTCACAAATGTTTGGGCAATACGTCCTGACCACATAATCACACACTAAACTCAAAATTTCATTTGATTCTTGACTACCTTCATAAAGTCCTCTGTCGCGTTATTTTATTTTATTTTATTTTATTTTTATTTTTTTTTGCACAATGCCCGCAGTTGCGATTTTGGCGACTTCAGTTTTGGCTAAATTCTGTTTTTCAACTTTAATAAAGGCTACTGGGAGGGACATTTTGCTCTACAGACTTGGTTTCCTGGTCTGAGCGGTCCCTTAAATACTTTTCGAGCTATTATTTTTTCAATAGTTTCAAATGTTTTATATTCCCAGATTAATTTGTGCCAAAGGTTTGTGAAAAAGCCAGTAGTCAGCAACACATTGTTTTTTATTTAGGAACATAATAAATATGCACTTCATAGATGCATATTTATTATGTTCGAAAGAATGTAACATCATTAAACTGTACTTGAAATTATTTTTTCCCATTTACCGTAATGTAACGGAATACATTTGATTGTCCCTATAACTGAACTATACATCCGATTTTCATAAATTTCAAATGATTCGACAAAATTATGCAGCAATTTTATGTTTAATGTACTGGTGTCAAGAGCATTTGGAGCACCCATTTACACGGGACAGTAGTGGTGAGTGAGAATCATTTCCCGAGTGCAAAGTGTTAATCCGCGATTCCGCTTACACGACGTTTGTCAGATTCAGTAAAATGTGTCTTAAGTCTGATTTTGATTGTATAAAAAATAAATTTTGAAAATGCCTCAAAGTAATTCTTTTGCACTAAAAATTAATATCCCTTTTGGTGTATCAAGTCTGTTTTCATTCTGAAAATATTATATCCGTAAACAACAAAATAATGTAAATGTAACGTTTAAACTACTGATAAGAAATTTTGTTTATGATTTCAGATGGGAGATGAAAAATAGCTGTGTGTCATATACAGTAAACAGCAACTAGAAAAAGAAAGTAGAAAATTTTTTGATTTTGTAATTTAATATGAAATAAATGTTAAAAATATTAAAGAAAATCTTTTGTACTGTAATGTTAAGTTAAAATAAAGGCGACGATGAATTTTTAAGTTACATGCGACCCCGATATTAAGCAAGTTGTTGAAAGTCAAAAATCATCTTTATAGATCATCTGAAATTTTTTTTGTCATCAAACGTCATCCTAATTAATATATTAGCAACGGGAAATACAGAGTTATGCTCGGTTAAAATTAACTTTGTGTTCAACTCTATGTAACAATGCATTCACGATGTATTATTGCCTTAAAACGTTTTATTTTATAAACTTATTATTTATAGAAACAATTAATGTTAAAATTATGTACATAATACTAAATTTTACTGTACTTAAGTATTTACATAAAATTAAGACAAAATTATAGATGATTCGTTGAATTCTATTTCCAAGAACTTTCTAGTAATGTTGAAAGTCGACTTCCTGTCAAACTTCACATACGTCACGAATATCTTGCCAAATATCGCAACTTTTGCGAAACATTGCAACTTTTCTACTTTGCCTAATTTTAACTGTTCAACAGCTTAATAATTGTTTAAACTTTCAGATTGATCATACGTTGTGACACCAAAATTACCCTTTAATCGATTTTTCTGGAACATGTTTCCTAGCTCAATGATCCCCAAAACGATATAATATAAAATTTAGTCAAAATTTTTAAAGCCGCTTTTTAGATAAAGTTTCCACACCCACATACATGTACATGAGATTTGTTTGCACTGTAATATTTGATTTGAGTGTTAATATTGATTATAAAACTAACCGCTTATTCTGCTTAAGGTTAAATGTAAATAATATAAGACCAACAGACAGACATGCACGACACCTTCTCTTGTTTGAACCATTTGCCATTGTATAATGATGTTCAAAACAAATCATTCTCATCTCAGTGGGAAACAAAAAATATTTTTCTAATGTATGTCATCACTGATAAAAAAATATTTCATTCAAATGTTCTATTTATCTTTCATTAACATAAACAGACGCAGACAATTTTTATACCTTTTAAGTCTTTTTTTTTTTTTTTGATGAAGAATGAATGGCATTACCAAAATAATCTATTTCTTAAATAGAGTATTTATATGAAATCTAGAAAGTGCTTCCAAAATTTTAAAAATCATGCATAAAATCCTGAAAAATAACTTTACCTATTCGCTTATGATTTATGTATAGATTTTTTATAATAAAATTATTTGTTTCATGAGATAACTACAATAAATGTTTTAGTCAAAGCATAATTTTGCATAGTGATCCAGCACACGTTTTTCTCTTTCAGTCATAAGTCTTGTGCTTTCAAATGCTGTTTACAATTTCAATTCAATTTAAAATCCGAACAAAGCCTAGAATGTTTGGCTATATTTTGTACAATGAAATTATTCAGGTAAGCATGAAAAAATTTAATATATTTTCTGTTTATCTAAAACTAGCTACTTCACTTAAAGATTATTTAAAATGCAAAAACATTTCAGTCAGTTGTGAGAGAACAAGAATAAACTAATAAGTTCGAATAAAGACAGAAAATAAATATTTACATTGCTAATCAAATACAGTAAACTTTTAAATGGATTTATAACAAAGGCAGAATAGTTTCAATCGACTCTAAGCTTGAATTATTTATGAATATTTATTTTACTTTTCGTAAAAATTATCAAGCAATATTTGTTTTACCGTTTGAAATAATTCTGTATGTGTGGCACTCCATTTTTTTCTCTCAAAATTGTGAAAATAAAACCTTTTATCCTAAGTACAACTTATAATATTATTTTTATTTGTCTGAAAATGCTTATGCTTTGTAAACTGCTGATTACATAAAAAATTCTTTTCTTGTTTTTATTCCGAGTAAAATATCACATTAAATTTAAAATAATAATGAAAGCGATACATTTTTTTAAATTCTCTTTTATTTCGATAAATAGCGTCTCGGCAATATTTTTCAATATTTATGTGGCCATGTAAATGAAAAGTCAATATTCTATATAGTGCAGTGGACAGTAAAAAATCAATTACCACATATTCCATTGAATACTTACTTTAAAACTTGAGTAACAGTCCAAGAATCTGCGCATCGAATGAGTGCTTACTTTCAGATTTGCCACGACATCACACATACACACATATATAAATTTCATTCGAATAAACAATTGTATTATACTTGAGAGAAGTGTAACGAAAAATTAAAAACAAATGTTATTGACATGTTTCAATTCCATCTAATAAGAATCATAATCATAATAAAATAAAAATAAAAATATAAATCGTTTCACGGTCAATACAAACGGCACGCGACAAAGAGACGTAAACTTAAAACCACGCACTCCATTGTAAAAATAACAAGTTAAAAATAGACCATGATCAAAATTAATTATCAACTTGGTTCATCCTATTCAAGCTTTCACGGGGAATTTATTTATAAATTCTAACCATAACTTAGTAATATTAGATGAAAAATTATCTTTTATACATTTCATGGCGTCTTATCTTAAATTGTTATTCTTTAATTTTGGTGGCGGTGTCGCAATCAATTGAATATTAAACTTTTTTAATTTAAACTAGCATACCCAGCCCGCTTCGCCGGGCTTAATTTGAAGGTTTATTTAATAATTTATGTGTATGGTACGCTTCTCTCTCAGCTGGCGACGGATCCCCCGGTGACTCTACGCTTCTCTCTCAGCTGGCGACGGATCCCCCGGTGACTCTCCCCGGACCATCGGCACTCCACGTGCGTCGGGTGAGCGTCAGAACAAACTTTCAGCATATACATATGGGTGGTTGTACTTGAATGCACAGACCTGCGCGTTTTTTTCTATCTTGCTTTTATACCTCTGGACCGAGTTGGCGCATTGCCAAGATTTGCTTCCTCTGGACCGAGTTGGCGCATTGCCAAGATTTGCTTCCTCTGGACCGAGTTGGCGCATTGCCAAGATTTGCTTTCCCCTGTGCCTCAATTAATTAATTATCCTCAGAATTCCTTTTATTTATAGAGATTTTAACTTCCAAAACCCGCCTTTTAAATATGGAAATGAAACTATTTTAAATTTTGTAGGATTTCCCACTTTATTGAAACTTTCAATTTATCCAGATATATGATGATATAATATGTAAAAGGTGTATTTCTTAAAATCTGTTGATTTAAAAATCTAAAAGATTTAATAACTTTTTATGATATAAATGTCACTTGATTAAAGGTTCGTTTGGAGAAACTGACTAGCCTAGTAATCAAAGCCTGCTACATTGTCTGAAAAATTATTAAAAATATACGCACACTTATGTGTGAATTTATAAAGATATAATATTGTTAGTCAAATATGTTATTTTTCTCCTTCTATAAATGTTTGACCTGCTTTAATGAAATAAGTTTCAAAGAAGTGTATAATATTTTCTGTTTAAAAAAGTACTACCAAGCTACTCAAAAATTTTTTCATAAAATAATACAGTATACAGCATAATAACAAATATTTAATTTTTTAAAATACGAGTAGCGTAAGTGAATAAATTTTTTTAATACATTTTCTCTTAAAAACGATGATAAAAGAAAAAGAAATGTTTAAAAAGAAAAAAAAATGCAACAGTTACGATGATTTAACGTGTAATTAAATAGACTACATTATCTTTTCTTTCCCACTTTTTTATTTGTTTTTGTTTCTTTTTGTAAAGGTATGAAATTTATAATGATACAATGTCCAATAAAAATGTTGTCATTTAATATATGGCTCTTATTGTTATGATGAAAAGAGACTTTATAGGAGATAAGCATATCATTGTACTTATGTCTGAAGAATTTTTAAAATACAGGTTTCATTATGGGCACATTTACTCTAAATTAATTAAGTTTATACTTACTGATACGCTCATGTCAGATTAAAAAAATATGGTACAACACTTAGAACTACACTGTGTGTAAATTACTAAGATGACAAAAAAATAAATTAAAGAAGACAAAAAATACTTAAAAAGGTGTTAAATTATTTTTAATCCTTAGTACTTTTAACAGCAAACACAGCCATCGACAGAGAATATAAAAATACAAACATTAACATCTTAATTTTAAAATGTCACGTAATTGGTATCAAAAAGGAGTGAAACTGATGATGTGTTTACAGTTGAAAGTATTAAGGATTAAAAATAATTTAACAGCTTTTTAAATATTTTTTGTCATCTTTTAAAGTAATTTACACAAAATGTAGTTTTAATTTTAATTACTTTAACGGTACAGCACTTGTAGCGCTATTCCAAGAGTTCCGGGTTCGATCCCCGGCTTGAACATTTTTCACTCTGTTGATTCTACGCTTGATAGCAATGTGATAAATCCAGTATTAAATATTCAGTAATTTCAAGTCTAATTTCCGTGTTGAAAATTCATTGACAAATTTAATAAAATTACATATGTATTCCCCGATGCTGGGTTTGTTTGTGTCTCATGTTACGCCGCAGAATTGTGTGCTTATGAAGATTATTTCATCTTGTGCTGCAGTTGCAGCCTTATCAACATATGGAGTGGAAAAAGCTAAGTTGGACATTGTCCTCGTAGCTTAAATGGTAGAGCACTTGGAGCGCTATTCCAAGTGCTCCGGGTTCGATCCTCGGCTTGGACATTTTTTCACTCTCTTGCTTCTACGCTTGGTAGTAATGTGATAAATCATATATTAAATATTCATGTAGTTTTAAGGTAACCTTTTTTAAAGATAAATATAGCATTCTACTTATTTATTTGCAGATGGTATTACACTGTTAAAAAAATTTCTGTGAAATTATTAAGAATCTACGGGTAATCCAATACTTCAAGTCTTATGTAAAATTACAGAGATTAAAAAAACAGAGATTCTGTTAAATAACAGAGAAGTTATTCGGTAAATTTACAATAGACTCTGTAAATTAACCCTTTCGGGTCTGGTGTACTATTAATAGTACATGTCCTTTCATTGAATATTATTTTGTTTGAACAATTATTTTGATACTTTCTACATATAGAAATGATGGTATATATCTATACTTTTCTTATTATGACTTTATTCATTTTTTAGCATTTAGTAATAACAACAATAATAAGAGTTTACCTAATTCTCTTTGTACTGTTGACGATTCCTTTATTTTATACATATATTTTACTCTTTAAATTTAAAACATAAAATACTGTTCTAAACGAATCATATGTGATAAAACGCAAAAAAAAAAAAAAAAAAAGTTGTAATATGTGTTAAACCCTGTTTTAATACGATATTTTCCAAACGTCTCTAAAAATTCTTCCTTAGCCTATTATTATGTAAGTATGAATTGAATAGTACACAAAGTAAGTAATCGTTGCATTTCAGACAATAAGATAATCTTTATACCCCAGGAAATCAATGTTAATAGCTACGATTAATATTATTAAAGTAATAATAATTTTGTTCTCAAAATGGAAAAAATTCGGTCTCGAAAAAGTTAACATCTTTACAAATACACAAGACTATGTTAATTTATATTTTATGATAATAATTTAATTTAGTTTTCAAAATTAGTCAGTCACTCAAATCTTCAGTAAATTTAAAAGTATTAGAAATTTTCGCGGAAATTTGAACTGCTACATCAATTAATTTTTACACAATTTATTTTTAGCCGTCTTGGGGTTTGAACCCAAGATCTATAGACACTAGAATAAAGCTGACTAACTGAGCTGTAATAGCGGCTAGTTCTGCGAACAAACTGTGTCTTTTATGATTGAGCGAGGAAAAATCTATTGTGCTTTCAACTATTTCGCTTAAAATATATTTGTTACAAAATTCTTAAACGGTTTGTTTTAATAATTTATTTTAGATCATTACATGATAATTATTTTTTTAATCAATTTTAATTTGTTAAGTAATAGATAAAACTATTCAATGGATTGTTTTGATGCAAAAATTTAAAACGAATTGTTCTTTACAACAACGTTTTACAAATTTTATTGAGATTTCCGCATTTTTTTTTTAATGAAAGAATATATTTTAAAGAATTTTTTAGTAAGAATCAAGAGAAAGATAACATAAAAAATGTAATTTAGTAATTAAAAGAGATTTTTAGGTAGATTTCGTATGAAATACTGCCTATTGCATTCTCTCCCATGTTGGAATTTCTGAAAACTTTTTGCGGATCTACACGAATCATGACTCCTAGACCCCAAAACTACCATCAGTAAAAAAGTTTATCTATCTATCTATCTATCTATCTATCTATCTATCTATCGGTGTATATTACTTTCTTCTAGACACGATAACTTCCATAATTATGCTCAGATCTTCTTCAAAATTTTACATAAAATCAAGGAGCTTAAAATCTCGGTCGAGTTCATTAATGGGCAAAATCGGACCAAGGGGGTGAAAATAGGGAGGGCTTTTTTGAAAACCGAAAAAACGCGATAACTTCTTAATTAAAATAGATATCGAAATCAGTTTAAAGTTTATATTACTTCTAAGAAATGGGCAAAAAGTTTATCCATGACAGATTTTTCATAACGTTAAAAATGGGCTCAAGAGGCGAAAAAAACATAGTTTTTGGGAGAAAAAAATTCATAACTTCGTCAATTCTCAAGATATCAAATCCAACTAAATTTTATATAAATGTACGCAATGTTATCTAAAACTTTTGTGTTTACAAGTTTTTGATAGGACCAATTTTTACCGATGACAAAAATTAAAAACGAAAAGAAAAAGGGGGGAGGAAAAAGAAAAAAACCCATAACTTACTCAATTCTTAAGCAATCAAATCTAATTAAATTTATTTTACATCTTCACAATAATATCTACAACTTTTATATTGACAAGTTTTTCATAGAACCAATTCTTATAGCAAAAACAAATTAAACAAAAATGGGAGTTGGAGAAAAAACCTCAAATCCAAACTGCTTATATTCTGACTCATTTTAAAATTCATTTTTGATTTTAAACGCATCCAAATGACAGATCCTCTTATTTAGGAGCTATATAATGCGACGTATTGGGCAATTTTTTGATAAAGGCAGAGTATATTTTTAAAAAGGCTGCCAAAAAAGATATTTTGAACAGATTTCCCGAAGTTATCGTCATTAAGAAATTGATTAAGTATAACAAATTGCGTTTTTTCGGAGTCATTTTTAAATTCATTTTTGTTCTCAAACCCATCCAATTTACAGGTCCTATTATTTCGGAACTATATAACTTGACGTATTGGCCAGTTTTTTGATAAAGGCAGAATATTTTTTTAAAAAGGCTGCCAAAAAGGGTATTTTGAACAGAATTTCACGAAGTTATCGTGATTGAAATTTGAGGAAATTTAAGAAATTGCGTTTTTTACCGAGTCATTTTTAAATCTTTTTTTGTTATCAAACGCATCCAATTTACAGGTTCTCTTATTTAGTACTATATAATGTGACGGAGTGGCCAGTTTTTTGATAAAGGCAGAACATATTTCAAAAAAGGCTGCCAAAATGGTCACTTCGCACAAAATTTCCCAAAGCGATCATGATTAATGAACTGTGGGTATTCAAATAACATATTGGTTATTTTATGACTCATTTTTAAATCCAATTTTGCTCTGAAACGCATTCAATTGACAGTTTTTTGTTACTTAGGAACTATATAATGTGCGTATTCGTCGATTTTTTGACAAAAGGTGAATATATATTTTTTAAAAGCTGTCAAAGTAAGCACTTCGCAAAAAAATGTCCCAAAGCGATCATGATAAAAGAATTGAGGTTGTATTCAAATAACAAATTGTTTAATTTATGACTCATTTTTAAATTCAATTTTGCTCTCAAACGCATTCAATTGACAGTTATTTGTTATTTAGGAACTGTGTAATGTGCTGTATTGGTCAGATTTTTGATAAAGGCTAAATATATATTTAAAAAAATCTGTCAAAGTGGGCCCTTCGCACAAAATTTCTCGAAGCGATCTTGATTAAAGAATTGTGGATGTATTAAAATAATAAATTGGTTATTTTATGACTCATTTTTAAATTCAATTTTTCTGTCAAACGAATTTAATTAACAGTTTTTTTATTTAGGAACTATATAATGAGCATATTGGTAAATTTTTAAAATAAAGTAAGAATATAATTCAAAATATGCTGCCAAAATGAGCATTTGAGTAGAATTTCATTTAAGATGATTTTGATAAAACCAGTTCTTACAGAAAAATGAAATTAAAAAATGTTTAAAAGCGGCTGAATAAATTAGTTAAACTGGGTTTATCTATAACCATTTTTTTTTAGATGAAAACTTTTCGAAATCTACCTCCGCCTAAAGGCCATGCAGAAAGGGATTTTTTACGCTTTCATTATTTTATTCCTTTTGTGTAATGTGTATTTAAAAGATTAATATATTTTTTATGAGGTATTTACCAATTAAATAATAATAATAACAATAGCACTGTAATAATAATAACAGCATTGAAACAATACTACACAATTTTAATAATACTACGCTTCTAGCATGTGCAGGAAAGAATTGTAGCTTGATTGTTCATAAAAATCCCCACTGACACCGAACAGATGGTTTTTTCCCTTTCTATGTTATTCTTAATTAAAAGAAAAAGAAATTTAACTAATTTTTGTGCTTTAATTTCTTTTAAAGCTGCAAAAGAAATTTAAAAGTGTGCATTTTGAATCACAAGTTTTAACAAAGATAAAAATATTTTTAAATAAAGACATAGAAATCCCTATAGGGAATTAGGTGTAAGATATGAGAAATATCTGTAAAATGGTGACCGATAGAAGGCATTTAACCGAGAAGTAGTATGAATTTATAGAGAGTCTTGCTTTTTTTTTCTATTTTTCTACAGAAATTTTTAACAATGTAGCGAAACCTGCACGCGTAAAAAGATAATACTGACAATGTAAAAATGTTCTGACGTTTATACTGGTGACGTTTATACTAAAAGTCTCAAATTATAGTAGCCTTAATATTTTGTTAAAATGCAAAAGTGAATTATGGTGTCAAGAACGCATGGTTTTTATTTAATTCTCGACGAATGCTAGATGCACCATTTCTTTTTAGTTTTAAATAAAAACTATGTTTTTTTAAATGAAATAAGTTAAAGGTTTATATTTTAAGTAAAATTGATCCAATTGGAATTATGTCAATGAGAACAATAGTTGGCAATTTAATCAAATTACCAAGCTTACATAAATGTGTTCTATTTTCTGAGTATTAATGTAATAAACATAGTCTTTAAACTATTTGTTCCAGGTTTGTATGTTTAATTTGTTTTGGAAAAATTAATTTGATGAATCACTAATCCATTTTACTTTCCTTTTCTTTATTTTCCAGATTATTTCTCAACATCGCATAATTTTTAATTTTACACCGTTGAACAGGAAAGGTGTACTTTCAACAGTGATGTAGTCGTAAACACAACAGAGAGTATACGGTCTAAGCAGAGGGTATATGCTTAAGCCAGAGGGTATACCTTAGAATGCATATACTATAACTTTCTAAGTAACAGAGATATACGGTGTTCCTTAAAAAATCCAGAGGGTACGGCGTGTACCTCCGTATACCCTACACTCCACCCCTGACTTTCAAATGTAAAGTGTTTGAAAACTGTATTTCAATTTACTTGATTTTAAGGGGGAGGGGGATCCAGGACACATTTTAAAATAACTTTTATTTACTGAGTTACAATTTAATTTTTTTGTGTGGGTTAATCGTATAGTTTTTAAATAAAATTAGATGATAAAACTTTTCTTATATCTATATATTTAAAACACCTGGCTGTTTTTTTGGCCATCAGCCCTGAGCTTTCTACTGGCCCGATTTTGATAATTATTCTTTTAAATGAAAGCTGTTTATGTGTAGATGTGCCCATTCTGGCTAATTTTTATTTTTTTCAATTTTTATATTTTATTTTTAATTTTAAAAGCTTTTTCGTGACATTTCTTCAAAACAGTGGCAACAGGTTAAGCTTTTCTCAAAATTTATTTTGTTTCATTATTTTCCACCAATCAGGAGCTTGATCTCATCGGTGAATGTATTCGCGTTTGAAATGAAATAGACGCCCTCTCGCGGACAAAGTCTGAAAAACGAAATAGAACTGATACCGTGAGCATGAAATCAGTGTTTAAAAGGCCGATAAATAAATAAACAGTTCTATAACGCGTGCAACGTTGGGTTCTTTGTATTAAAATTATCTAAAATCAAAATTTTATACACAAAGTTTAGATCTATAATATAAAAAAATACATTTGACTTACTCATGGCAAAATAGCATGACAGCAACACAATGCTTTCATGCTTCAGCTTCTCTAAAGCAATTACTAGATTTTCCAGCATCTACAAATTCTAAAATTGTCGATATTTGTAATTTATCTCCCATAATTAAATAAAAAAGATAAAAAACTGCACTTTAAATAGCTCTTTAAACTGGTTCTATGCTACAGTGCTACAGCATGGAACGTAAACAAACAAACGTAAACAAACGATTATCAGGTCTATTACAACGCCATCTTTCGGTCATTACAAACGCGAATAATCGCATTTCAAACAAAAATAAAAAATAAAGGTTTTCGTAAAAATTAATCATAATAAAATGATTCCATTTAGTTATTCCCTGCAATACACAGATTATTTACTGAGTAATATTATTAAGTATTATGTAAGTAAAATAACAGAAGATAAACTTTAATAAAATATAATATCTAAAGTCAAATTTTGTCGATGAAGAAAATGTCGTCATACAGGAACCAGATAAAATTATTCAATGAATATAATATACATTGTTATAGCAGCTGTGTCAGTGATGATGTCATATTCATTGACTTTAATTCCTGCATCTAAATAAATTGAACTTCTATTAATTTAAAGGTCCGTGTTGTGCACAAATGAAAATATTTCTATAAACTGCGCCATTTCTATTTAATTAAATGAATATTTTATGAAACTAAAGAATTCTTAAATAACTGCATAAATCACGCGTTTTATTTAAGAAAAGAAGAGTATTTCTGAAGGTGTAAATGATGTCATATTAGAAAAAAAAAAGAATAAAACCTGTGATATGCCGGTATTACTATATTTTTATCTTACATAATATCAAAAAATAATTAAAATCATTTCATTGTATTAAGTTATTGTTAAAAAAAATCCGCATTTCAGCAACAAATATCACAATTTTATTCTTTTTAATAACAGAGATATCGTTTTTTTCGTTGCCATAACAATAAAATTAACTTTTACAAGTTCATGGAGGATACACACCAATAAATAAATTAAATTTATTGCAAGTGCTGTAAATGTGTAGTGGGTTGGTTACGCAGTTTAATAAGTCCCTGTTTCTTTTATAATTAAAATGTTTCATTGATATTATAATTATTGTGCAGTTATCAAGCGATATTTAAACAGAGAAAAAACTATGCAGATATTTTTGAATTCGTCTTTTGGGATATAATATTAACTTCCTAAATAATTTGGCATTTAAATAATATTTAAGGTTTAGAAACCGCATTAAAAAAAGATTTGTAGCTGAAGTTAAGTCCAACATAATAATTTGTGAGTTGTTTTCCTTATTTTTTGTTATTTTCTGAAGTTTGTGTATCTTCATCATGAAAAGCTATGTTATCCCTATTTTAAGAGGTGGCAGTTGTTTATTTCACTCAGTATTTTACTGTCTATATGAGATTGATATGTATCATACCTAATATATATTCTTTTCCGTCGAGTTTCGACGGGTGCAGCTAGTATTTTTTTTATTTAAATTAAAAATTTATTAAAAAATGGGGTATATTGAAATTGTTCTAGCTGAAAATGTTATTTGTAGAATTTAAATTTTTTTTACATTTAAATAAACAGAAATATTAAAATTTTAATTTTAATTCAGCATTTTGTTTAAAAAATTTAAAAAATTTAAAGTAGAAATTCGAAAAAAAAAATGGTTAACTTTTATTAAAAAAAACAGATATTCAAAAGTGAATATATATATTTTTTAATTTACTGCATCAAAATTAAATTCGATCATAAAAAAAAATTTCCAAGTCTGAAGTATTTATCTTAACGTTTTTTGAGTTATAATAATTTAAATTCAAGAAATTGTGAAAAAACATATTATTAAGAAAAACGTGGTTTCAAAAGCAGTCGTTCTCATGACAACCATTACTTGGAAGTTAGATTTTAACGTCA
Source organism: Maratus speculifer (assembly GCA_964019185.1). Lineage (NCBI taxonomy): Eukaryota > Metazoa > Arthropoda > Arachnida > Araneae > Salticidae > Maratus > Maratus speculifer. The sequence goes on from OZ025298.1 coordinate 255,177,443, forward strand.
TTTTAAATATTAAAAACAGAGAAATTTTTTAATGCGATAAAAGTTTTTAGAACATTTGATCCCCTTAAACCAAATAGCTCGATTTATGGAATAAATAGTACATGAATTTTTTTATCCATTATTTCAAATTTTAAGGGAAAAAATGATTTTTACCTATCGTCCTTGTGCAGGCGTTTATACTAGTATGTTACATATTGTTAACATATTGTAAACACACTTTAGAACATCATAAAACGAAACATTTTCTACATAGTGCCTTTAAAATTACACAGTTTTAAAAAGGACATAGAAGAGAGTTTGCTGTATAGAAACAAAAATTGCGAGATATTACAGACTGAGTTGACTAATTTTTTCCAATAAATATCAAAAACTGCATTTCTGAAAAAAATATGTAATTTTTGACAATGCTTTTTGCACAATCTTTTTACTGGCACAGCACATTCGCGACACATTCACAAGAAAATCAAAAGCGAATTTAGTTAGAAGTGTTAATTATAATGTACAGTTAGTGTTGTAATACACTCTTAAAATGAAAGAGTGGATTTGGCTTCTCAAGAAAGAGTTGTAATTTATTGGATCGTGAATCAGTTGTTTTTTAAATGTTTTACTAGTCTTGATTTAAATTGCTTTTTTTAAACTACTCATCTTGATTAAAAAAAAAAAAAAAAAAAAAAAACCGTTACTCGGATTGTTTCAACGCTTTTTGAGAAGCTGCCTTTCAAATCATGAGATGAGTGCATTTCGGCTCAACTTGAGTTATTTTGTGGCTGCGGATGTAGAGAGTAGTATTTCACATATTTGCAATATATGCTCATTTAGCTCGATCCTGCGCAGTGTCATTTTTTAAGTACGTCGTGATATTGGTTGATAATTTCCTTAGAAAGCCGCACAGATTTTTTAAGAACAGGTGGTGATTCTGTTCCGAAATTTTTCAAATCTACATTTAAAAAAAAATCTGAAATTCACAGATATATTAGTCCTGAATTTCACAGAAAAAGTCTCCCTTCACGACAAAAAGGCATTTGCCTTTAAAAATCAAATTTTTTCATCATATTTCCTGAAAATAACGAAACGGACTCCGTTACCTGTCGCAAATTTATTTTGAATGTTTATAAACAGACATGTTGTTCCACAGAAATGAAAAAAAGAAAAGAAAAGAAAGAACGAATACTGGCTCTTTTGTAAGATTTGGATCATGCTGCTAAAATGCATGATCCAACAACATTCTGAGGAAAAAAAATAATCATACCATATCTAATCGTTTATTGAGCAAAGAAAATTTCTCTAAATAAATTAATCAAGCCATGTTATAATTGTTCGTTAATCATAAAAAAAATATAATAATAAATTAGCCTTATTATTTAAAACTTGCAAGAATTATAACAGCATCCATAAAATTGCAATCTACCACTACCTTATAAAAATATAACACACTGTAGAATCCCGTCCACTGGAAGACTCCATGGCGTGATAGCTAGAGTAGCGGCCTCCCACACTAAACATCGTGAGTTAAAATCTCTCCAACTATGTTGCTTTTTTTCTAGTTAATAAATATAGGAGATTCTAAACTGTCCGATAGATGGCACTATCAGCCAGTTCTTGTACCAATTTTATAACGGAAAGTTAGTAGAATGAAAGTTTTTCACACGGAGTTTTTCCTTCTTTTATTTCTCAGAACGGAAAATCTATTTACGGAACAGGGAAAGTCCGGCAACTTTGCTGCCAGTAGTTTTGCCGTGAATTCACAGATTTATTTTTAGCAGTGTAAACATTCCGTTTTGAAAACTTATAAAAATTGAGCATCAGGCCAAAAATTTGGACAAAAATAAATTCTCATTTTCCCTTAACATAATTCCTCATGATGGATTTTAAAGAAACAAGGAACTTTCAAAATCATTTTCATTTTTATTTTTAAACTCATTTTTTCATAAGTTTAGATTAGTTGTTGTTATAATATATGTCATGAAATAGTGCATCATTTTTCAATAAATATAAATGAAAAAATTAAAGGTAGTTAGTTCCACAAATATGATGGAAAAACGCTCAAAATTTTATAAATTTAGAAAATATGTTTTTTTTCTGACTTTTACAATTCGAGGAATCTTCAGCGATAAAAATTCTATTTCTCTAAACAGTTACTTAAATTCATAAATTTAAAATGCTTTTGAATTAATTCGCCAAACCAAAGTCGTTTTTAAATAAATTCACCAAACGATACCATTTCTAAATGATCTGAAAGCAGAAGCCAAATTTTGGAACAATGGAAAACTCTTAGAAAATATTGTCAAATTAGATGTTTTGTACCGAACTTCCGGACGCGACAACGCAATTCTAGAATATGCACATTTCTATAGGGAAAACTTTTGACTTAAATTGTAAAAACAATTTATTATTTGACATTCTCAATTTCATAAATTTAATACTGAAACTGTCTTCTGAACTTATAACAAAGTTAAAAATCATTTTCCCGAAAAAAATTGACTGATCTTATAAAGTTTAGAAGCAACGCATCTAATTGTCTTGCAGCTAGTTATGTTAAAGGTGATTTTTTAAACTTCATCGACGCCGTAGATCTCTTTTTAGGTGCGTTCGTAATTATATAATACGTAGCACCTATAGTGGTCGTTCAGTCCGTCCGTCTGTCCGTCCGCATATAACAACGCAAAAACTACCCAACCGAATCGTTTGAAATTTAAAATACATAATTATTACATAATTTTGTCGAGTCATTTCAAATTTTATGAAACTCGGATGCATAGATCATTTACAGGGGCAATCAAAAGTATTCCATTACATTACGGTCAATGGGGAAAAAAGTTTCAAATGCATTTTAATCGTTTGAAATTTAAAATACGCAATTATTACATAATTCTGTCGAGTTATTTCAAATATTTTGATAATCGTGTGTATAGCTCAATTACAGGGGCAACCAAAATTATTCAATTACATTATGGTCAATTAGGAAAAAGTTTCAAATATATTCTATATGTTTGAAATTTAAAATACATAATTATTACATAATTTTGTCGAGTTATTTCAAATTTTATGAAACTCGGATGCATAGATCAATTACAGGGACAATCAAAAGTATTCCGTTACATTACGGTCAATGGGGAAAAAAGTTTCAAATGCATTTTAATCGTTTGAAATTTAAAATAGGCAATTATTACATAATTCTGTCGAGTTATTTCAAATATTTTGATAATCGTGTGCATAGATCAATTACAGGGGCAATCAAAAGTATTCAATTACATTATGGTCAATTAGGAAAAAGTTTCAAATATATTCTATATGTTTGAAATTTAAAATACATAATTATTACATAATTTTGTCGAGTTATTTCAAATTTTATGAAACTCGGATGCATAGATCAATTACAGTGACAATCAAAAGTATTCCGTTACATTACGGTCAATGGGGAAAAAAGTTTCAAATGCATTTTAATCGTTTGAAATTTAAAATAGGCAATTATTACATAATTCTTTCAAATATTTTGATAATCGTGTGCATAGATCAATTACAGGGGCAATCAAAAGTATTCAATTACATTATGGTCAATGGGGAAAAAGTTTCAAATAAATTCTATACGTTTGAAATTTAAAATACATAATTATTACATAATTTTGTCGAGTTATTTCAAATTTTATGAAAATCGGAAGCATAGATCAATTACAGGGACAATCAAAAGTATTCCGTTACATTACGGTCAATGGGAAAAAATGTTTCAAATACATTTTAATCGTGTTACACTCATGCGGACTTAATAAAATTTATATGCAATTATAAAGTACATATTATAATATACATCATACATAATTTGTGGTGCAAAGAACATTTGTTATTGATTTACAAGGCCACACAAAAGTATTCCATTACATAATGGTATGGGGAGAACATTGTTTGATGAGCGTTTTAATTGTAATTCACTATTTACAATTTTACGAGATTGATATATGAAAGTAATATTTTTAAAACTTCGCTATCGTACGAACGCACCTAATTTGCTACGCTTCACGTGCAATTTCCAACTTGTTAATTCCAATAACGTCAGTTTTAATTTTTCCTTAAATAATTTATTTATCTCATAAAATTCAAAAGCAACGCATTGGGTTGCTACGTAGCTAACTATGTGAAAAGTGAGATTTTTAACTTGATCGATGCCGCTGACTTCTCTTTTAAATCCAATAATGTCAGATTTCATTTTTCCTTAAAGAATTTATTGATCTCATAAAATTGAAAATCAACGTATCTGGTTACCACGCTGCTAGTTATGTGAAAAGTGATTTTTTAAATTTCATCGATATCACTTACTTTTCTTTTAAATTCAGTAATTTCAGATTTCATTTTTTTTAAAGAATTGACTGATCTCATAAAATTCTAAAGCAACGCATCGGATTGCCGTGCAACTAGTTGTGTGAAATGCGATTTTTTTTAAAACTTCATTGGTCCTGCTAACTTCTTTTTTACATCCAATAATATCACGAAATATATAACATACAATGTAAAAATAATCTAACATAAGAATTTTCTAGGAAACTGGTATTGCCTTGTACTTTTAATGTAACTGAAAAAAAAAAAAAAAAAAAAAAAAAGTAATTGTTTTACGTTTATGCAGAAAAAAAATCTGTAACGTTAGTGTACAGATAAAATTTTAGTAAGCTTACAGTTTCATATCAAACTTCGGTAGCTTTTCAGCGGGATACAGAAAAATCTTTTGAATCTTTTGTAGACTTACGGCATTTTCTCTACAGTGTATTTTTCTAAAAATAACAAGTGAAAAAGTATATTTAATAACGAAATTATTAATATATTAATTTTATATGGTTAAAATTTCGACATACTGCTAAAACACAAACATATCACTCTGAGAAAAAAAAGTATACCGTCTTCATCTAGAATGAATAGTTAGTCACCTTCTGAATACCTAAAAATAGAAATATAGATTTCCGAACTTTGTGTATTGGGTAAACAACTGAGCTAAGTAGACGAAATGATCTAGAATTTCTTGCTAGTCTTTTGACTCTTGCTAGTCTAATTAGTCTTTTGTTTTCTAGGTAACGAAACTATATTGAATTGTTTCAGTAGTGAGATATTATCGCTTGATTTTGGGAATGGTTACAGAAACTAGAATTATAATTACTAAAACTAACTTCTTGTGTTCGCATCTATTTACAGAGTTTTAAAAATAAGTTTGACAAGAGAATATAGGGAAAGACTCTTGAATTCTAGTAGGAGACTCTAGAACGCTCTAAGAAAGGGAAGTATATTTGTATGAATGACATGGAAATGTTTTTTCTAAAGCTACAATTTAGATTTTAAGATGTCAGAACCATATATTTTTCTCAGTGAAGAGAACAAAATACTCATGTATATCATTAAAACGTGAGACACTACGATAATACAACAAGCATATTTTATACTAAAAACCATATGTTATTTGCTTTTTTCGTATAAAATAAAAATGAGTAAAAAATAAAACAAATTGCTTTAAAAATCTATATTTCTTTTTTACTATAATAACAGATCATTATACAGGAAGATATCTATTCTCTCTTCTTTGTGTTTTAATAATGTGTCCATGCTTAATTATCCGGACATCGCATAAATAAAATGAAATTTGTTTGGAACTCATTATGAATGTCATTATTTATTTGCAGAATATTCAAAATAAATTTTTATTGCAAGAAATTGTGTTTACATTTCTCAGAAAATTCGCAATCACCAATTCATGGATGAAATTTTCTTCGAATTCCATTATAAATGTCATTATATTTACAGCGGAAGAATTAATGAAATTTAATCTCAAAAGCTTTAGTTTGTATTTCTAAGAAAATTGCTAATCTCTAATTTATGAATCAATATTAAATTTTAATTGGTTTTATTGTACACTTTATATTTGTTTTACATACCAATAAATAATATAAGCTTGATTTTAACATGAAAATCCATCACTATAATTTAATCAGCTAGTAGAATTTAAACACTTGAACAAGAAAATAGTTGAACGTGAAAAATTTACTAAATCATTTTTAACCCTTAATGCTTCAAGAACACCTTAAATTCCCTTTAGAAAAAAAAATATATATATATATTTAATGCGTCTATTAGTAAAGTGAATATTTTAAATTTCATGCAACATCGATTCTTTACAATGTTTAGAATGTTGAACATTTAGTTTTCTGCTATTAAATTAAATGTTAACCATGTAATCGTGCACACTGTTGCCAATTGGCAAAAAATTAAATTTTCAGTCATTATCATTAATTTACCGTTACCTCTTCAAAACTTAATATCTTGCGTAATCATTTTGACCCTATATTTAAGTTTAATTTATAAAGAAAAACCATGGGTCATATTAGTTGTTTATCAGTTACAAATAAAAAGCAATTTTTGAAGCCTTCCATTTTGCTAGTCATAAGTGAATTTCAAACACAAATAAAAAGAATTTAAAATGCAAAATTTCATTTGCAAGAATTTTTTTTCAAAAGAATATGGTTTTTAAACCAATATTAAAAAACTTTTAGTAATATTTTTTTTTTGCATATACATTTGTTGCCATATAATAACACCATGAAATGAATTCCGTTTTTCATCTACCTTTCTTTTCTTTTTTTTAAAATATTTTTTCTGATAAAGATTCATTATGTTCAACCTATATTTTAAAGCAAAGATAATAAAAAACTAGTCAGATGTGGCAATTTCAAAACTTTCTTCTATCTTATGCATGATAATACCTCCTAAAAAAGGCAGCATAGCAGCGTCAACGGTTAAGTGGTTTAAACCAAAATCTAGTTAGCATCAACTTATGTGAAAAATTAATTGTATCTAAAGTTTGATGAAAACCCATGCATTAGTTTTTGAGGTAGACGTACTGTAAAATCTTTAAAAAAATCTGCATAACAGCGCCGTATGTTGGAGAATACGCACCAAAAATTAATTAGGATCAATTCCAGGTACTAGCTAAAAACTAGTTTGAAAAAAATCCATGCATTAGTTCTTGGGCTACATTTATTGCGAAAACATGAAAAATGCTGCTTAACAGCATTATCTGTAGGGCCATTTACACCAAAAGCTAAACAACATTAATCTATATCAGGAACTAACTAAATCTCAAATTTTAGAAAATTTCGTGCATTACTTCTTGAGATAGAGCTATTGCGATAATCACGAAAAATGCACCGTGACAGCGCCAATTGGTGAGCGATTTGCAGCAAATTATAATCAGCATCATGGTGTATCAAGTACTAACTAAATATAAAGTTTATTGAAAATCCATGCACTAGTTCTTGAGATATGGCTATTATGGAAATTGTAAATAAAGCAGCTTGGAAGCGCCACCTGTTGAGCGATATACACCAAAAACTAATAAGATCTAGTTTATATCACGGTCTCACAGAATCTAAAGTTTTGTGAAATTCCGTGAAATTCTTCGAACTACTCGCAAAATTATGCAAATTGGAATTTTTTTTATTTTAAATAACGAAAGAACAAATAAATTAACAAAAGGTTAATAAAAGTACAAATAAAACGTCGAATTATAAATCACTTGATGACGTAACGAATAGTGTAACGTGTTTAATGTGAAGTGAATGTTACATTTACGATAGGCCTATATTACGATAGGCATTTAATCGTATAGTTTGGCGATAGTTGTTTGTTCAACAGGATAATTAAGTAGTACTGAACTGCATAAAAGAAACAACCTTATAACTCCAAAAATGATAATCATATTAACTAACAGTTTAGTTCATCGGATTAAGCGCCTCATATCTAATAAAAATATATCTTTGAATTGAAATTTTAATGAAATACAGGGTCATGAAAAATCGAAGAATGTGGAAAATATGATTACAAATATCTCAGCAACATATTATCAGATAGACTTCATTGTTTATTCAAAATTTATGGTTTTTTAATAATTTTTTTAATTTTTTTTAAGTAAAAAATTTCGAGAATTTTTATGTACTTCTCATCGGAACGAATATTTCAAGAGTCCGAAAAAATAATTCCGGATCATCGAGGTTATTTATATTTTAAATCCTTTTTTTATTATTACATACTAAGTAGGCTGCAAATTTCAAGTCTCTATCTTTGTTTGGAGGTAGATCGTTTACAGACACACAGATAGACAACCAGACACATAGACAGACGACAGCAATTTTTTTAAAAATATGTTTTTCGGAATCTCCAGTATCTAATATGTGTAAGTCCATCAAAAAGTGTTTTTATCGATTTTGAAAATGATTGCAAGACTTACCTTATAACTACGTATGATGGGTAAGTAAAAACATATAGAAATAAAAAGGATATGCCCAGTTAAACTGATGGCATAGAGCTCACATTTTAATTGGTTATACGCTTACTAATTGTACATTACAGCCTTATATTTTCAAGGGTTAATTCTATTCGGAAAAAAAATTAAGAAGGGAAAACAGCTTTCCCCTTTCCCCTTTTTTATACATAACCATTGAACCTCTTAAACTATGTAGGACATGCTTTATCATATAAAAAATCTATATCCAAAATTCAGAGCAAATCGGATAATTCTCAATAAAAATCCATTTAGCATTTATATAATTTAAGAGGAGTTATCCCGCTCTTTTATACTTAACCATTAAACTTCCAAAACTATTCAGAGATTTGAACGAAATCTGACAATTCTGCTTGAAAAACCCATTTATATAAATTAAGGGGAGGGGTATTAGAACCCCCGTTTCCCCTCCTTATACTTATCCACTGAACACCTAATAACAGTCACGGAATCGTCTCATCAGAATGATCCTATGTCTAAATTTTGAACGAAAACTTAATTTTGCATGAAAAACCCATTTATATCAATTAAGAGGTGGGGCATCAGGCCCCCGTTCCCCCTCTTATGCATATCGAATGAACTCCAAAAACTTATCAGGGAAGCGCCTTGTCAGTGTATACCTATATACAAAATTTTAAGTGGATCGGATATTTTTATCATGAGTTATCGCGTTACGCACGTACGCACGCACGAACGAGCATACATACATACAGAACGGGCGAGCCGATAAGCTCTCAGGCTATGATAGCCTGTGAGCTAAAGAAAATCCGTAATTCTCTTATTTCATTTTTTACAAAATAATTGTTATTAAATAAATTTAAAATCCGCTTTGAAAATAAAATTAATAATTTAAATCATGTTTTAAGAATCATTTCAAATATTATATATTCAGATTTCAATGTCACATTCCTTCTAACAAGCAAAGTATTTTGATTACAAATGTCTATATTTATGTTCAACTAATTTTGTAAGTTATTTCTGCTTTCTTTTATGGTGTAAACCCCATAAATATTTATACTTTTAAAAAGTAATAACATATTTCCGTTATTTGTCGTACATATTTAGAAAATTTCTTTTATGTCCCACTTCACTCTATTTATTAAAATAAAATATGATTAGTTCTTCCGAAAATATTAAATATCCAATTTTGATTTTGTTTTCAGTAGCATAGTTATGGATTAAATTTATTTTTAAATTAGGAAATATTCCTTAACAGAAAATGGAATTTCATCTTTTAAAAGAACTATTTAGATGTTTCTATTTAATTCCGTTTTCATATTAATTCAGTCGCTGCTGTTTATTCTTATACTTGAAACAATGAGCAAGTTATATTTGAATTGTGTTTATGACAGATTTATGTTTTTATTGTGCACAGGTATTAGCTATTAATGAGTTATCTTCTTATTGATTGTATCATATTAAAGCGACAAAGTCTCTCTTATTGATTTCATTATCAACAAAAAATTGATGCGTCTTTTTAGATAAAAATACTCGAACCAGAGAAAAGACTCTTGTACAATTGTTGTATTATGGAATAGCAACAGCAACTGTGTTATTTTTGTTAGCTTTTCAGAAATAAAAGTAAAATGCTACATACGTTTACTTTAATCAGATAAATTTCTAATTAAAACAATAGACTTTCTAAAAATCATCGTTAAAAAAAAGATAATAATAATAACAAAATAAAACTAGTCGTTGGAGGCCACCGTAATACTTACCCATCATGGATATGCATAACATAATATATGAACCATAACATATGTAAAAAAATTTAAAAATGCATTACAATTCCAAAATAAAATATAAACGTATATTTAAGTATTTTTAACACATCATCGTGCTCTATTAATGAATTTCTGATTAACCAATTTCGATAAATTGTATGAAACGCCAAACTATTCAAGTAGCACTGAATTGCATAAAAGAAACATCCTTATAACTCTAAAAATAATTATCATATTCACTAACGGTTTCTTGCATCGAATTAAGTGTCTTATTTGCAATTAAAAGATATCTTTGAGTTGAAATTTGAATGAAATACAGGGTCATGAAAAATCAAAGAATGTGAAAAACAGGATTAGAAATATCTCGACAACTAATTATCCGATTGACTTCGTTTTTTATGCAGAATTTGTGTTAATTTATTGCCTTTTACGTCCACTCCTTAAAATAAAAAAATTCGAAAATTTTTATATACCTTTCATCAGAGCGAATTTTTCGAGAGTCCGAAAAAAATAGTTCCGGATAATCGAGGTTACTGATATTAAATAGGCTTCGTCCCATTCTTACATAGTAAGCACATACAAAATTTCAAGTCTCTATCTCAATTTGTTCGAGAGATAGAGCGGTTACAGACAGACAGACAGACAGACAGACAGACAGACGGACGGACGGCAAAATTTTTTTTCTAAAAATATGTTTTTCGGAATCTCCAGTGTCTGAAACGTGTAAATCCGTCAAAAAAAAAATTTTCGATTTTCAAAACGATTGCAAGACTTACCCTATACTACGTATGATGGGTAAGTAATAAAATAAATCTGATAATTTTGCCAATGATCTCTCATCATTCCCCAATTCCCCACCCTGTCTCCTGTGTTGAAAATGTTTTTGTAGTTTTTTTCCCTCGTCTCTTTTCTATTTTCATTATATATATATATATATATATATATATATATATATATATATATATATATATATATATATATATATATATGTATGTATATATATATATGTATATATTTAATTTAATTTGCATTTATTTATTTATTTATATTTCAAATTCCCTCCTTTCTCTACTATTATTTTGGCATCATTTTTGCTTTCCGCTTGTGCTCTTTCAACTAGTGTCACTTATCGTACCCTATGTAATCTATATTTATAGTAATACGTACAATATCATGTACATATTATTATATTTGGAGCATCAATTCATGTATGCTGTATTGACGCTAATCAATGAATAAATGGATAAAGTAACTCATCTTTTTGCTTCCTTTTTTGAACAACGGACTTTGAGCTTATTCTATCAACCATAATGTTTAGAATTTTCACGCTATATTTTTGAGACTTTCACAAAAGTTGCTTTATGCATTTAGCTAACACATTATGCAAATTGTATTTTTATTGATTTCACGCATGTACAATACAACATTATTTAGTAAACCTGCTTATTATTCACACAATTTTTACAATTTTTTTAAATTCTGATTACAGGGTATTGTGTACAATATTATTTGTCATGTTTTCTGAAAAAAAAAAAACTTTCTTTACATTTGGGACTTTTTTTGTAAAAACCTAAATTTTATTAATTCTTACTTTAATATTTTATAAACCTTAACCTTATTAATATAAAATAATAATTTTACGAGTATACATGCTTTTTTCATAAAACTGAACACAGTTTATTACAATAAGCCACTTCATAATCTAGGGTTTGAACACTTTTGCTACTTTACTTTTGACAGGGTTATCCAAAAGATATTCATTCTTTTTTAATTTGTTGGTGGTCCCCTGATGGGTTTCAGGAAAAAAATTTCGCGGAAATATATGACCTGCATTATTCTATTTAAACACATCGAATTTCATGATAATTCCTCGTGAATATGTCTGGATATTTAACAAAAAGCCCAAAATCTCAAGGTGGTCACACATTAATTTGACTGGACTGTGTATAAACCGAAAACAAACTAGACACAATCTAGCCAGAGGCAATTTATACAGCTTCAATGGATGTATTTTAATCATTTATGATCAGGACAACATATGATATACTTTTTAAAAATACTGTTTAAAATTTATTTTAAAAATCCTTCAAAATAGATAGAAATTTTAAACAAATTGCACGTGAAAAAAATTTCTCCCCTATTTTATAATATAAAAATTAAAATGTGTGACGTCTAGAAATTAAAAAAAATTACAATAGCAGCGATATTAATTGGTTATGTGCTGGCAGTGTGATATCGTCTTTACTCACAGGCACATTTTTGTGCATGTAAATATTATAGATAAAATATTCAGTTTAAAAAAGTTTAGACTGAAAAAAACTGAATCTGATTTCACATGTTTGTTTCTGAATTTAGTTTGCAATTGCGAATTTTACCATTCTGGGCTTTAAAGTAAAACAGATATTTTTATTCTTATTTCATTTTAGTGTAAATATTCAAAAACTTTTAGAAACTGTAATTCATTAAAAGTTAAATCACCCGTTTCTGTAGTACTCGCCTCTAACTGTTTAACTAAGAATTTTTTACTGATTCTGAAACAAAGTTTCGATCAAAGATAAATATATTTCTGTTTTCAAAAGTCGTTTCTTTTCGAACTTTCTCCTGAAGGACAAAAGATACAGGGTAAAATATAGTATTCGGTATGTAATGCATTCATTTTGTTAAGTCAAAATATTTCAGATTTTTTTTTTATTTAACTTGTTCTATTTTTATGATTTTCTGCACAAAATTGAAAAATCTGCGGAATTATAAATATTGAATCGCTGATTTATAAAATGCATATTCTTTTAAATAAATATTATTAAATTTTGAAACAAAATTATCCATAGTTTCTAAAAAGCATTTTATTTTATAGTAGTATAATTTTTCAAAACAATCAATAAGAAAACTATGAACGTACATATTTCTAAGTTTTAAATTTTTAACACATTTACAATGAACTAAATAATATCAAAATTGTTAGAATGGTTTTTTGGATAAAACTAACGCGACCCGAGATTAGCTCGAATTTTTACATAAAATTAGTGACCCAAAAATAACTCATTAATCAAAATTTCTGGAATATGCTATCTAGACTAATCCTCTTCTTGAACCCGAAAATGAAGAAAATTTTTGAGCCATTTCAAAGAAAAAAATTACTTTGATACGGCCGAAAATGACCCACTTAGTGAATTTTCTCGAATATGTGCCACAATCCAATAGTCGATCGCGAAAAAGATAGAATACAAAATTTAATCAAAATCGTTAGTGTTGTTTTATAAATAAAATTAACTTAACCCAAATTTAGTTTCTTGAATTCCTGCATTTTAATTTCTTCAATTTTAATTTAATTAATTTCTTGAAAATATAATGCGCAATTTAAAAGTTTTTTACACGAAATTTTGCTGTTTTATTTAAAATGAAAAATTACTTTGTTACGGATTTGGCACCTTACAAAATTCGTAAGGCTGCATAAATTTATATTTCTTTGCCCCACCCACCTGATGATGGGAGATGAGATGGGAGTTGCCTTCTCTGAGTTGTTTTTACAGTTCTTGGTCTCCATGTTCAGTGATTTTATAGGCAAATTTAAAATGTTGTATTAGTATTATTGTGCACACTTTTGTTTTAAATGTTATATTGGGTGAGTGCAAAAGTTCATGCGGAATTTGAGATTAAAAGTCACTCAGTGATTAGGCAAACGAATTTTTTTATTCAATCAATGATATATGTTCCATCGTTTTCTATAATCTGTTTCCAACGTTTTATCAGCATACGGATGCCCCGATCATAAAATTTGCGCGGTTTAGATTCGAAGACCGAAGTCATAAAGTTTTTTAAGGTATCCAAAGATTCAAGTTTTTTTTTTCATTTAAATGATTTTGCAATGACCAGAACAAGTGATAATCAAGTGGTGGAATATCAGAGGAATACGGTGGATGAGTTTGGATATCCCATTTCCGGCTGTTCAGTTTGCGCGGCGTCTGTCTCTAAACATGTGGCCTGGCGTCGTCATGATGAAAGACTACATCCTTGCGAGTTGACAAAATCGGACGTTTCTGTTTTATTTCTCGATTCAGATTGGTGAATTAGCGACAGTACTTGTCTGAATCAATCGTTTGGCCAGCGGGGAGAAACTCAAAATAAATTATCCTTGCAATCCCACCAAACACAGAGCATCACTTTCATCGGGTGCAAACTGGCCTTTGACATCGCGTAATCATGCTCACATTGCTGAACTATGTTGTAAAGGACACATTTATCATCACCCGTCACTAATCGATTAAAAAACGGCTCGTTTTTGAGCCGCCCGAGTAAAGAAACGGCAGCAGAAACTTGCTCGATTTTGTTCCTCTCGGTCATCAAATGGGGCATCCATATATCGAGCTTCAAATCGAATCTCATATTTTTTACACGCCAAAAAGCGTTTGATTGGTGAACGTTAAGTGCTGTAGCAACTTCCTTTGTTGAAATTCGCGGAGTTTCTGAACTAAAGTACGCACAATATCGATATCAATGTGTGAAGGTTGACCGGATTGTGGTTCGTCTTCAAGGTTAAACTTTCCGCAGTGAAATTTCGCAAACCATTTTTCCACAGTTCGTTTAGCTGGTGCTTGATCATGATAAACTCTTAATTGTTTTTTACGACTTCTTCAACGTTTATTTCCTTCCGAAACTCGTAAAGCATAACATGCAGGATATACACCTTATTATCATTCATTCTGAAAGTAAATTTTCTTGAAACAGTTTGTATCTACACAAATTATTTTGTTTGAAATGAAAGCAGCACACGTCACCTTTCCAACGACCTGTCTTACGTAGATGGCAGTATTAATGCTTCTAATGACATCTATTGCACCTCCGCTCGCAACTTTTGCATCTACCCAATACATTTTTGGCTTAAATCCTATATATTTATTTGTGTGCTCATAAGAGCTGTGCAGTGCAGTACCTGGTGCACATAAATACAGTATTTTTCTTTATTCCTTTAGAAAAATTATATGTATACATATATAGATATACAATGTTATTCCGATTATTTCTTGATTATTATCAATCAATGTGAACTGAATACGCAAAATTTTAAGCATACAGTTAAACCGCAACATTAAGAAAATATTCGAACTACTGAACAGTAAATACAGTTTTTCCTATAAAAAAAAAAAATGTATATAAATGACGCTAAATAATGTTTTTTAGACTTGATAATGATATATTATGAAAATGCTATTGACATTTCTAGTTTCTTTTTAAGCTTAGATAAATTCTTATCCTTTCTTTCAGGTACTTCATTTTGCAATCCTGTATGGGACTCGATGCTTTGTTGGCCTCCCGCTAAACCCGGCCATATTGTATGGATATCTTGCTCACAAGTACTTAATTACATGCGTCAGCCAGAATTTAAGAATGTTGTTCTGCCACCAGGTAGCGATATTTCATTACATTATTATTTTTTAATTGCTATTCATAAATTATTTTCGAAATTTATATGTAACACTGTAACACAATTGCATACAACGAGTTAATTATTATATAGAATTACATTCGCTACACAGTTCAAAATTTGAATATAAAACATGCTTTTTTCAATTAGAAGAAAATATAAGAATATGTTGCCTCTGACTTTACAAAAAACACTCATACATTAAAGATTTTTTTAATTAATATTTCAGAACCAATATAGCACACAAAAGACATGAGGTATGATGATTAAAAGGCCATTTTGGCAAAAATCTTAACTTAAATAAGACAAAAACTTTGTAAACTGAAAATTAATAGTAGTCTAAGCTAGAATTTTGCAAGTTTCAAATTCTACGCGACTAGAATCCATACTTTATATTTAATGTGAGCTTATAACTCGAACAAAACTCGTAAAATCTAATTAAGTCTGACTGCTACATAACTGAAGCTGATGAAACTTCTTTTGTAGATCAGCAATCTGACATGCATTCGTAAAACCGCATGTAATAGAAGTTTAAACTTCAGACTTAGACAGAAATCGATTAGTATATTAAAGCGCAATTGATCTGCCAAGTCATATCTTGGCAGAGACGTCTTTGTGACACGATTTTAGTGTTTGACTTGCAGGTTTACCATTGTGTTTTCCTGCACCCAAAGAAATGGAAGCATGCAGGACTGGCGCAGGAAAAACAATGGGAAACCTACCAGTCAACAGTTAAAGTCAGCTTTTCAGGTATTTTCCACCAAGATATGAGTTTAAAGACCAATTGAGTTTTAATATTCGAATCGAGTTGTAACTAATTCTGGAATTCAACGCTCCAGTTCGATGACGTATGCATGTCTGTGCTTCTGCTTCCTTGTCTACAACTTTTAAACCAAAAATCACAGAAATTTATAATTAATTTAATGTAATGTTTGGGAAAAAGTCTACAGTCATAATTCAAACCTATTTTTTTTATCTTTTATGTTCAGAAATGAGATGAAAATAAGTTTTCATATTAGAATATATAGTTTTTATTTCTTTACATTTTTTTTGAAAAATCGGAATAATCAAGAAAACCTATCCCGGCATTCAAAAATAAAAACTCATCCCGAAACTTACCCAAATACGATATATATATATATATATATATTAGAATCAAACTAACCCAAACTTTAACCGCAACACAAAAATTTTTGTATTTTATGACTTCATTACTTTCGACTTTAGTGTCTTCTTAATTGGCAAATTTTAATTTCAATACATTGTAATAAATTTACATTCAGCTCACTAAGCTCTGATTACAGCAAAATGCGAAATTTGCCTGAATTCATCTGCACTGCAACCAATTAATAATATTATAAATATTTTTTTCTTTATCGCATGACTTGAAACGCATATAGTTGAATTTTGTTTTCATTTGAATCATACTATCGGCTTTAGCTTCTTCTAAATATGCTAAATATAAATAAAATAGCCTTATATATACGAATGATAAATTATTCTCTCAGATATTTATCAAGAAGAAATTTTAAAATTCTAATTGAAAGTAACAGTTAAATAAATAAAAAATATTTACTTTGATTAATTGATTGCTTGTGCATTTTTAATTCCGTTTCTATATATATCGCTTAGTCATATAAATAAGTTATATAATAAACCTTTAGAATAGTATCGGTTTACACGTTTCAATATGCAATTATACAACTATGGCAGACGAAAATTACCAATTTCTGTATTACCAATGTTAAATGACATGTGTTAATGTCTTTTGCAGGTGCCAAGGCATTCAGAATATGTGCCAACGATAGTCAGTGGTTGTGGGGAAATTGGACGAACTATGATGAATGTCTAAATTTTACTACCATTGTAAGTATTTCATAGAAATTCTCTTCATTATGCGTATTAAAAAAGCAATAACTTATATGAAATTATTGATGGGAAATAATGTAATTATTTATGTATAGAAAGAACATATAGCTTTAGATGAACTTAGAATAATTATACATCTATGCATTTACCAATCACATCTGGTATTATAGTATATTTTAAATGGAGTAGTTTTCCACGTTCATTTACATAGAAAAAATTTAAAATACTTTAAAAAATATAGTCTATAAACATATAGTATGCTCTGTATATTTCAACAAAATTTATTTTAACTTCTTCAATTATTAAAATAGCATTTCTAAAAGCAATTTTTTAAAAAAAGTATTTAATTTAGTTTTAGATAAATGAGCGTGGAAAGCTACCCCATTTTAAATATACTATTAATACCTGATGTGATTGGACAATGTACAGATGTAGAAATGCTATATTAATAACTAAAGAAGTATAAATAAACTTTCTTGAAACATACAGAGAATACTATATGTTTATAGACTATTTTTTTTTTAAAGTATTTAAATTTTTTGGGGTAAATGAACGTGGAAAACTACTCCATTTTAAAATCTACGATAATATCTGATGTGATTGGTAAATGTACAGGTGTATAATTGTAATTACAGGTATTAAAAAATTTAAAGATAATTTTTTTCTAATCTTTTTTTAACTTAAAATAGTTGCATGTTCAAATCATCTGCCAACATAACATACATAGCAATATTATATGTATTTTATAAATTTATACTTATAGCTAAAAATATTTTATATGCCTTCCTTTTATGTGTATATCAAAGTTTATGGATATGTATCGCGAAAAGAATTATAGCTGAGTTTTAAGTTCAAACCGATTTAATCCCTTGCAGAGAACTGGTATATCTATGAAACCATTTAATTTCAATGCCCAAACGCCACATTGGCGCCGGAACTTTGATAAAGAAATTTACGGTTTATTTAATGCGTGATATGTAGCTTTTCTTTGTTTTAAAAAAATTGTTTTCAAATTCCGGTATCAGTCATTAATTTCAACACTTAAACAATGAATTTTCCTTGAGCCGCAAAGGGTTAAAGGGATATTTTACAATTATATCCTCAGAGTAAACATTATTTCTGTATTCTATACTTATTTCTTTATTATAATATTATTTTATTTAAATTATATATCATAAGTTCAATTATATCTTATCAATTAATTTTATTTCTTTATTCTTAGATTTTGTGATTTTTGCTTGATAATGGAGAAAAATATATTTTATTTTATGCAAGTGCAAAAAAAAAAATAGTGAAAAACATGAATAATGAAATTCAAAGTCTCGTTTTAACATCATAAAATGGTACAAATTTAAAAAGAGCAGAACGATATCCAAATTATGTCCCAAAAGTTATTATTCTAACAGATCTTAAAGTAAATCTTCATTATATCGATCACTGTTAAATAATATCGGTCTATAATGTCTCTATTTAACATCGATGCATAAAAATAAATATAAGTCATTTAATGAACGTCTTTTTAATTTTTCCTGTTTTTAAGTTTAAAAAAAAAAATCGGTATTTTTTCTGAAATCTGTTTGCAATAGGCGAATTTTCAGAATAGCCAGACTCCACTGTATTTTTTAATTTAAAATTTAAAACACTATTACTCTTCAAGAACTTTTGTAATCTAAAATACACAAATTTATATTAGAGTGCTTGTGTATGGATCACTGATATTTCAGGTTTTTACCCTGCTAAAAATCTGCAACTTTTGTTACATAGTTAATCCATTGCTTTTATAGAAAATGATTATTCGACCATATTATGGAATACTCTCATTTGTATTGGCAAGAATACAGATATGCTATAAAAGCAATGGAGTAACTATGCAATAAAAGTTGCAGATTTTTAACAATGTATCTTTTCATTCTTATTTCAAGTGTTCACTTATAAGAAAAACTGACGGCTTTAAATTTTTTAGGGCATGCCAAAGACACCTCTGACAGTCAGTCTTATTTTACTTGTGTGTTCACTGATATCTCTGTTCTTTCTGTCATTAACGATTTTCATCTTTTTCTATTTTAAGTAAGTATCACCCCTCCAAATAAAAAAATATTTCTTTTTTTAAGAACAAAATAAAATATTATGTTTAATTTTATTGCTTTGTTTATTACAATTCTTGTATTTTTGATAAATAAAAAAAAGAGGTGGGAGGTAATAACTATAAAATAGTAAGCATATCAATATCTTTGTCTTTTGTCTGCTTTTTGTTAACGAAAATAATTATCTCTTTTATAGGTCATTACAATGCTCACGTCTTCGTGTCCATCGGAATTTGGTTGTAGCTCTCATCATCCAATCTCTAATGCTTGTGATCATCTCATATCCAGTTGTTGGCGGTCCGGATATTCCGTCATATAGAGATATGGTAAAATAAATATTATATATATCAACAATATCGTATTCTCATTGGACGGATCAGTTAAATAATAATAATGTAGACAACAATCGTAGCAAATCGTTGTTTTAATTTATTTATTTTAATTTTAAATTTTGATCCAAATCAGTATGTATATTACGCGGATTTAACATTTGAGAAAATTAGCAACTTAACATAATTGCATATTATTACAGACATGGTCTGTCTCAAAGGTTTAAGCACTATGGAAGTCTGGTTTAAAATAATTAAAGAAGAAAATATTTTATGCTAATTTACAATGATTACTCGACATTTAATAAAAACAAACAAACAAAATAAGTCATTTTGGGTGGTTAAAATAAAAAAATATATTTATTTTTATTAAGTTTTTCTTTTTTTGAAGCAATGCTGTCTCAAAAGTTTAAGCACTTTATGCATTTTTTTAGAAACACGGGGTTCGCCGTTTGTAATGACGTTATATGATATATTGCATAACTATAAAACGTGGAGAAATTTTTTCCCCTCGTTTTAAAAATGACGAAGAGTAAAGAATTTACAAAATCTGAGATTTTGAAAGTTTTAAAATTGAAATCGCAAAATAAAATTGCTTCTGAAATTTCAAAAGTTTTAAATGGATCAAAGTGAGGTACCTATCTAGTACTCTATAGAAATGGTAATTTTAAGCGGAAACGCCCAAGATGTGGACGGACTGCTCACGCTGATCGGAGAATACGGATATTGGTATCTGAATAAAATAAGTTTCATTCGGAAAATTAAAAATAATCTCAGTGTACAGGTGTCCAAAGACACTGTACATTAGACGTATTAAACACTGTGATTAAAGCATACTAAAGAAAATAGCTCGCAAACTACTACAGAAACAGGCAAGAATGAACTGGGCTAAAAAAACACATGTCCTAAGAGGACAAATGGCTTACTGTTTTATTCAGCGATGAGAAAAAGTGGAACTTAGATAGCCTTGACGGTTGGAACATGTATTTGCATGGTTTACGAAAGGAACCAAGAACATTTTTCAACGGGCAGCAAGGCGATAAATCTGTTATGATTTTTTTTAGGGGGGGGGGATTTGGATTCAATGGCCACATCTCTCTAGCTTTTCTAAAATGAAGACAAGAATAAAAAAAGTACAAAGAGACATTAAATCGACATTTCTTCCATTCGGTGACATTTTGTGTGTGTGTGTATATGTGTAGGGGGGGTCCTGAATATACTTTTCATCAAGACACTTTGATCATCACATTGTACAAAACTTTGGCTTTCTCTGAAATATGTTAAAGTTCTTGAATGGAAAGCTTTAAGTCCAGACGTAAACCCGATTGAGAATGTCTGGGGGTCAATCCATTTCAAGTGGTCCAGAAAATATTTTTTTGGTCGCTCGACCATTTTTAAAAAATCTGAAATTTTTTGTACAACAAGCCTAACATGACGGAAGTTCAAAATGACCGTTATTTTATTTTACTATTTTTTGTTTGTGCATGGCGGCCATCTTTGTTTCATCGTGTTCAGCGATTTTCTCAGATACTAGGATACACAAAATTGTAACTATCTCGTCTTTTATTTTCCCAATTGAAATGGGGTTTGCAGCATTTTATTCAGAATAAAATAGGCTAAATGTACAGTGGTAGAATAATTTTGAAAAATAAATTTTTACAGGTGAAATTTTAGCACAAAATTTAAGATTTTTTCCAAAATCTATCCATTTGCAAGAGGAAATTTTTTATGCAAGGAAAACTGTCAACCTTACACAATTTTTTCTACAAATAAGTCAAAAGGGCGTGTACTCATACACCAAGTCCCAGATCTGGAAGTTAATTTCTCTTTGCGAAAAAAATTCCGAAATTCTTCAAAAATGTCAAAAATTGCACTTTTTAAGCTTTGATATCTCTGGTAGGGCACGAGATAAAAATCTGAAATTCTGGCCTTTGATAGTATTGTGTAGTAGTGTTATGTACAAAAAATTTCAACTCCCAGATCTGGGACTTGGTGTATGAGTACACGCACTTTTGACCTGTTTGTAGAAAAAATTGTGTAAGGTTGACAGTCTTATTGAACTATTACATAGTAGGTTACAATAGTTTGGCAGTATTGTTTTCACATATTGTCCATGTCATATCTCCGCTTGTAGTCAAATATCCTTCTTGAAATTTTTTGCACATAACATTACTACACAATACTATCGAAGGCCAGAGTTTCAGATTTTTATCTCGTGCCCCACCACAGATATCAAAGCCTAAAAAGTGCGATTTTTGAAATTTTTGACGAATTTCAGAATTTTTTTTGCAAAGAGAAATCAACTCCCAGATCTGGGACTTGGTGTATGAGTACACGCACTTTTGACTTATTTGTAGAAAAAATTGTGTAAGTGTGACAGTTTTCCTTGCATGACAAATTTCCTCTTGCAAACGGATAGATTTGGGAAAAAATCTTAAATTTTGTGCTAAAATTTCACCTATAATTTTTTTTTCCAAAATTATTCTACCACCATACATTTAGCATAGTTTATTCTGAACAAAATGCTGCAAAACCCATTTCAATTGGGAAAATAAAAGACGTGATATTTTCAATTTTGTGTATCCTAGTATCTGAGAAAATCGCTGCACACGATGAAACAAAGATGGCCGCCATGCACAAACAAAAAATAGTAAAATTAAAATAACGGTCATTTTGAACTTCCATCATTTAGGGTTGTTGTACAAAAAATTTCAGATTTTTTAAAAATGGTCGAGCGACCAGTGCTGGACCACTTGAAATGGATTGACCCCTGGGGTATTTTAACCCACCAGATTTACGGTAATATCAGGTAACCAAGAAAATTCGTGCGGTTTTTAAGAACAGCTACTTTTGATGCGCAGGCGTGGTCATAATGATTCTGATGACGTCATTTCTGTACATTGCCTTTAAATTTCAATCAGTAGAGAGTTGTTACATATCTCACGTTTCGCTATCAGTTTTGTAGGAAGTACAATCGTTGACAAAGGAGATTTTGAGGCCTATTTTGCTCTACGAGTTCAAATTAGGAAACAAAGCTGCAGAGGCCGCTAGAGGAATATGCTCCGTGTTTGGAGAGACTTCAGTGAGTGAACGGACCGCTTAAAAGTGTGTCAGCAAATTTTCGTCCGGAGATGAGAGCCTCGAAGACAAGCCCCGTGTTGGTCGTCGATCCATCTTAGACCAAGTCCATCAGAAAAAGGAAACCAAACAGAATCCTGATCTAACATGCCAGGAGCTTGTGCAAAGGTTTGGTGTATCTGACGAAACCATCCGATCGCATCTTCATAGCCTTCGGATGTCGTGGAAACTTGATAAGTGGGTTCCTCATGTCCTGTCCGAGGAAAACAAGCTCCAACGATTGAACATCTGATTGCCATTGCTGTCGCGCCACAACAAAGCCTCTTTCCTGGATCAGATATTGGCATGTGACGAGAAATGGGCAATGCATGATAACCGAAAAAGAAAACATCATTGGCGACTTCTGGTTCCGTCTCATTGGTTGCTAAACCGAACATCCATAAAAAAAAGATAATGCTGTGTATTTGGTGGACTACCGCTGGTATAGTTCTCTATGAATTCTTAGAAAGCAGGAAAACAATCACTGCCGAAGTCTACTCGTCGCAGTCGAAAAGGGTTTCAGCTGCTTTACTCGAAAAGCAGCCAGCGCCAGTCAACAGGAGAGGAGTTCTTCTCCTCCACCATAACGCCAGACCTCATACGGCCAACGTGAACAGGGACGTGATAAAACATTGTGCTGTGAAGTTTTGTTTCACCCACCTTACTCCCCGGACATTGCCCAATCGGACTATTACTTGTTTTTGGCCATGGATAATCACCTGGGGGAACAGCAGTTCCAAACTCAAGATGATGTCACAAAAACTATGTCACAAAACTATGGTCCTTGGAAAACTATGGACTATGTCACAAAAACTATAGTCCAGTTTTTGGACTCTAAACCAAACGATTTTTTCAAAAAGGGTATTTATAAGCTTGTGTCTCGTTGGGAACACGTAATTGAAGCCAATGGTGATTATTTCAAAGAATAAAATAAGTGTTTGAGATTTTTGTGGGTCTTTTTGTACGTCTGATGAAAACCGCACGAACTTTCTTGGTTACCTGATAGAAAGCTGTATAACTCTATTCAAGACCTCCAAGGTGCAATTGAGAAAGCATGTTACTCTTTGCCACCAGGACCCTACAAAAACTAATAATTTCGATAAATGGACGTTTGTTTGAACTAATCCGAAATCACGGAAAAATAATTTATAAGTAAAAATTCAGTAAAAATTATAAATTTGGTTGTTTTTGACATTGTGCATAAACTTTTGAGAGAGTTATTTAAAAAAATATATATATATATTTTACAATTATGTAATTCATTTTTTCTTCTACTTTTGATATTATTTATTTAAATAATCTTGCAAAACCTGCAAATAAAAAAATGTTATTCATTCTAATTTTTTACAATTCTTTGAAAGTCGACATTTTATGCTTGTGCTTATATTAATATTTTTACATATTCAGTAAGAATAATTAAAATTAAACTTGATTTAATAGCTTCGTTGAAATTTCTTTTGGTTCCAAAGAACAAATTCTAATTTTTTGCCTAATGTAGCCATCTGCCAAAGGCAAAACAAGAGTTATTCCATTCTTTGGATTGTTCCTATTCAGGTACAGAGATCACATTGACCAAATTTATGACGTATAATGAAAATCATAAATTTTTAGGTATATACCATATATGATACATTGTGTAGTAAAGTACTAAATGGAACAACAGAGGCACATCGTCATCGAATAATACATAAATTTCCAACAAAGAAAATAATACATAACATATCTTTGATAAAAATACACTTTCTTTAACACTTTCACAAAATTGGAAAGCGTTTAATATTTCCGATTGTCTCTTCGTCTGTCCGACTGTTTAGTTGTCCGCCTTTTCGTGAGCATAAATGTACTCAAATAGACATAACTTTCATATATTAATAAAGTTCATTATTAGATGATCACTATTAAAAATATAATTTGAAACAATTATAAGACCAATACAGGGGCATTCAAATGCATTCCACTACATCCGACCGGTCATTAAGAAAAAAAAATTGCTGTGCGTTTTATTTAAATTGCTCATTTAGCTATTACATTTTGTTTTATGCAAAAATGAAATTTATTAATAATGTTTTGTTAGTTTGGAAATTGTTTCATAATCTATGCCTGATGCGCGATTTCTATTTCTATTTACATTCCTTTCAGGTCGCTAGTTTTAGAAAGATACAGTATTTAATTTTTTTTTAAACAAACAGATAATATCATTTCTATGCAGGCTTCTACTAGCTAATATGCTATTAGAACGTAAAAAGTTAAAAGAAAAGGAGGGTCGGACGATGACAGGCACAATGACGATGACAGACTATTTATTTATATTTTCTACCTTTTATGTGATTGAAAAATGTTTTGGAATAGAGCATCAACATATTTCCAACTGTGTTTATCAAAGAACTACTTTAATCCCCCCCTCTTTCAGTGTTGTCATACGATTGTAAGCCTTTCAAAGTAACAGATGTCACTGTCATTCCAAATCCCAAAGATAACAGGCTATCATCAGTCTCCCCGCCTTAACTATAAAATTATGTTTATAGTGTGTGATTTCTAAAGAGTTTTGATTTTGATAGAAAGCTTTCAAATTTGTGATGTTGACAAAAATTGCGTAAACTTGTCAACCATATTGAAAGATATTTTGCAATTAAGTATTAACATATTTTCAACTGTGCTTATGAAAGGATTACTTTATTTTTTTTTCCCGTCCAATATTTTCATGTGATTGTAAGCCTTTCAAAGTAACAGATGTCCCAGTCATTCTAAATCTCATAGACAACAGGCTATTATCAGTCTCCCTGCCTGAACTATAAAATTATGTTTATAGTGTCTGATTTCTAAAAAGTTTTGATTTTGAAGGGAACAATCAAATCTGCGATGTTGACAAAATTTGCATAACCTTGTCAACTATATTGAAAGATATTTTGCAATTGAGTATCAACATATTCTCAACTGTGCTTATCAAAGTATTACTTTCCACGTCCAATGCTTTTATATAATTGTAAGCCTTTCAAAGTATCAGATGTCACTGTCATTCCAAATTTAATAGACAGTGGGCTACCATAAGTCTCCTATTCTTAACTATAAAATAACGTATTGTATGATTTCAAAAAAGTTTTGATTTTGATAGGAAAAAAATTCAAATCTGCGATTACCTGTTGCTTGCAGTGTTCGAGACTTTTCTGTGTCTTTTATACTGCATATTAAACATTTTTCTTAAACCAGAATAATGTTTTTAGGATGCCATACATTTTCAAATGTGAATTTTTGGATGCGAAACTGAATTTATAGATCTTTAAAAATAAAACACTATACATTTTAATGATAATTTTAGTTTTTTAATTTATCATGCTTGTTAGTAAAACAATATTGTTAAGCATAAAGATGTTAACTTGAAAGAATCCGAAAAAGTTGAAAATTTAAGACTGAAAAGTCTTATTAATATAGTATAAAAGGACTTTGAAACGTTTCTAAGCATTCATTGTCAGAGAAAGAGATTTTACGTCTATAACACTTTTTTAAATATCGAATACACATTCGATTTGTTTTTTAGAAATAAGAAAATGCTTTTTGTTATGAAGGATATTTTGGAAATCGTTATTATTGTATGGTTATACTATACAGTCGAACTTCGTTAACATGAACCTCAAGGGGAATCAAAAATTTGTTCATGTTAACAGTAATTCATGTTATCAGTACGTAATTTTAATATTCGTCTTTATAGGAAACCGTGTAAACAATTCATGTTAGAAATAATTCACGTTAAGCGTGTTCATGTTAACGAGGTTTGACTGTATTATATTTTTGTAGATTAAAAATCTTTGTCTTTTTTGGAGTGCGCATGTGTAAAACACATTTTTTTAATTTAAATATATGCATATATAGCGTATCTATGAATGAATATATACAATAATCTCTTCTCAGTCACCGAAGATTCCGAAAAGCTTTCCTTTATACATTAAAAATCTCAGAAAACTATTTGTTTTTGAAATTTAAAGAAGAAAAAAATTATTAATGTCCAGTCATTTTAAGAAACGTTTCTGATTTGCTTACAGTGCAATAATCAGTTTCCTCAAATCATATTCCTTTTTCAGATGCTATTAATTCTCAGTGAAATATTTTGATAGTCAGAAAACAACAACCATACTAAACAAATACCGTTGGCATTAATATGAAAATTGACATTATTTTGTTCCAATTGTATGCATGAATTAAGTTATGCAGTTGAAAATGTTTACTTGAGAATTGATAGAATCCGAAAAGAGGATCTTCTTCATACAGAGAAATGATTAGTGCATTATTAACTTTATGACAAACGTTTCCCGAAAATCAGGGGTAGCCATAGGTGCCAATCTGACATTAATCTTCCGTAATACGTGCGTTATTTTGACCCTGGTTTAATAAAATTCGAACCAGAATTTTTTCAGAGAAAGGAAGTTAAGTATAATCGGCTTAGAAACTTGAAATTAAATTTATAAAGATTCATGAAAAATTTTTTTGGTTCGAAATGTGGTTAACCTGGATCAAACTAATCCAGGTATTACGGAAGACTAGTTGATAGTTGGCAGCTATGGGTAGCTAATTAATTTTTTTATTCTCCTTTAAATTTTGAAAACAAATTGTTTTCTGAAGTTTCTTTAAATAAAGGAACACTTTCCAAAATCTTGAGTGAACTTATTCTACATTTGAATTCGTGATTATTGTAGTTTTTCACGTATTAAGAAACATTTATTTATTTATTTTTGCCATATACGTATATTATTTCCAGGGGTTTTTTAATCTACGAATATATAGCATAACCACAAATGAAAAGACACAGTAAGGTGTTCGAGGTTCACCCACGATTTCAGAAAGCTTTTATTTTCCTTTAGACACATGAGAAACGAATATAATTTCATGATTTAAAGGAGAATTCATTAATTATTTTGTTACGGCTGATTTCTGAAAACGTTCTCAAATAGTTTTTACTGCGAATTACTCAATTTTTTCCAACCCTGAATATACGTTCTAAGAATGCTATGGATAATCAATTAAACATTTTCATGTTCGAAGCCAAAGTTTTATGGACAGACACGATAAATTAAAGGGTCTTAAGGAATTGTAAAAGTAGAATAAATGAAAAAAAAGGAGACCATTTTTCACATTTAATGTCTTAAAATGTAAGTGATTATAAATCACAAATTTTATTGAAATGAAAGATATAAGTACTTTCTTTTATTTTTTGTATTTAAATAATTGCAGATGCATAATTAGCATTTTTAGGGAGTTCCAAATTGGCAAATATTGCACGAGCAGAAAAGTGTTAAACAGCTTACACTCAAGACTACAAAATAGATATTACAACTAGAATGAAACTTTTGCTGCCTACTTATTCACCAGATAATAATAATTACCTAAATAAATTTGCATTCAAAGCATTTTCATGTTTTAATATAAAGTTGTATTTAGGTTGTTCAAAGTTTTGGAAATTTCAAGAATATAATCGACTAAAAAATACATTTTTTGAGCAATAAAGAGGAAAGTTTAGGTTCACTTTCTACAGATTAATATGAAACATGTGTTTTGAAAATTTTACGAAAACAAATTCGAAAGCTTCTGAGATAACCTGCGCGTTATGTGAAAAACTGTCATTTGGAGAAATATGATTTCAAAGTTTCGGAAACGCCGCTTTATCTCTTGAGTGGGTATAAATCTAAGTGCCATAACTTGTGTTCAAATGAGAATTTCAAGAAAATAATTACATCAAAATGTTCAGAATGCGTAGGAATTTAATATTTAAAAGAAAGTGTTTAAATCTAAAAGAAAGTAAAATTTCGAAAATTTTAAAGCTTTAAGAGTCCTGAGAAATTTAAAGAGCACTGATATTAACATTAATATATATATACACACATATGCATTGTTACTTTTGCGTACTTAAAGTATGACGCTGAAAATGTTTAACTGATATTTAGATAGCATTAAAAAACAATATTCCTGTTTGAGAAAACAAACTAATATGTTATAAAACTTACCCGGAAAAGTTTTTAAAAAAACAGAGGCAGCAAATGAAACCCTGTTCCTTAAAAGATTCTTTAAATCTCGACAATATGTATATTTCTGAGTTTTCTGAAAAATGCTTTCCGAAAACGTAACTAACTCGAATGTGGTCATTGCATTATTTCTTTCGCCGTTGCATTAAATTTGCGAAAGGTAAAGAAACATTTGTCACTTTTTTAGTATATGAGAGTTGCCTATGAGGGTATTGGAAATTTTTTTATCGTCATATCCATCGATAGAAGATTTATTACTGTTGTAACCATATATTTTATTGCGAGCTCTCGCTAAAAAGGGGGAAGCGACTAGGGCAACCTGCCCTCCAAAGCGTTTGCAAATGCTGTTACATATGTCAAATTTATAAATTCAGTTTCAAAGTTTGTTTAAAACCTTAATAAAAACTATAATGAACTTTCGATATCTAATAGACTGACTAATGTTACAAATCTAATTGATTTTTTTTTGTTTGTATGTTAAATACTGGAATTTGACTTAGAAAATTAATGTCCACACGCACAATAAAATTCATAGCGATGACTTTGATTATTCTTGGGATTATTTAGAATGCTTACAAGAGATTTCATTTGTGATAGAAATATAAGGTATGCCCTGTAAAAGTTGTAGTGTTTCTTTTTTCATAAAACTTTTCTATAAATGTGTTTATCTTAAATATTATAAGTATACGTTATTTTCCCCCCCAAGGAATCGAAATGAAACTACAAATTACTTTATGTCGATAAAATAGAACAAGCGAGTAAGTGTGATTGTATATCGCACAGAGGGTTTTGTTTACTATTTCTTTCAAAACTTTTCTTTCAACATGTCCTTTAATTAAGAATCGAAATTGTTAATTTATAATTATTAAATTCTACCATAGATGGCAGCATCAACAATTTAATTAAAAAATAATTATGGAAGTTATTTATGTTAATCAAATTAAAAAAAAGTTCAAATCAAATTATTTAAATAAAAACCAAATTTCAAAATTTTTAAAAAATCAGAAATTTAAAAATTTCAGCGGAGATATAAATAAAATTTTGAATTTCTAAAAATGAAAAAAATAAATTAAATGAAATTAAAAATGCTGAATCATTAATAATCACAATAATTTTTAAAATAGAAAGAAAATTGAATTTCAAAAAATATCTTTAATGTCAGATGGACGAAACCTTAGTAATATAAACCCGTAAATTAACAAAAAATACGAGATTTCTAATTAAATTCAATTTATTATGAAAATTTCAAGCTTCTTCACCGGGTTTCAAACTAAGAACCATCAATTTACAAGCGCGATGCTTTCTGTCAAAGTTACGATGTTTACACGCAATACATTCAAATTAAGATTCTCTTTTGAAATTTAAATCGCAAAAATTAATGGATGATATTGAAGAAATTTATTTAATTAAAATAATAAACTTTTTCAAAATGTTATTATTTGTTGTATGACACGAGGTATTCAGCCGTAAATGCACAAAATCTGAAGGTTCTGACTTATACAGTTTCTGTGTACGGACTTTGTGACAGACAGACATAGGACAACGACGAATAGGGTTTCGTCGAATGAACGAAACCTCAAAATTATATACATATTTCTTTATGGCCATCGATTAAAAAAATATATTACATAAAATTCCATGTTTAAAAATTTTCAAAATAAATTAGTCGTATTTCATTTGATCATGTTCATATACCATTAATCTTTACAGTAACTATGCAACTAAGTGTTTTCCCCATGTGCGAGAAAATAACAATCGTTCTTTGGATTATTTTAGGGCTGGTTGTGCAAGACAGTTATATCAATAAAGATGTATGCTGCTCTCTCAAGCATTAACTGGATGTTTGTCGAAGGAATGCTCTTACACAGCAGAATAACAACTAACATATTTCGCAAAGATGCCCCTTTCAAGTTGTATTACCTCATAGGATGGGGTAAGAAAATATTTTCTATAGAAAACAATCAGATATTGGTGCTTGTAAAGGTACTTGAGATAGTTGCAATGTATGGTATTTTATAATTTTTTTTTTCACCAAAACAGTAAAAAGTACATTTCTTTAATGAAAGATAATGTAATGTAACTACAAAAGTTCAAATGGGAACGTGCACTATTATTCTTGTGAAATATTCCATCCATTGTTATTTTTGTGAAATATTCCGTCCACAGTTATTCTTTTGAAATATTCCAGCAAATCTAATAAATATTCCCAAGTATTTTAATTGAAATATAATTGAAATAAAAACAGATGTAACCAGTTAAATACCATCGTGGTCTACTCACATAAAATATGTTTAATTTGTAACAAATTAAACATATTTTATGTGAGTAGACCACGATGGTATTTAACTGGTTAGTGGTTACATCTGTTTTTATCTTAATTATATTTTTTTATTCTTCGCGACGAAAGCCTTTTACGTAATTTAAATTTTTATCACAAGTTTTCTTAAACAAAATTTTTTGTGCAATTGAATTGCGAAAATTCGGTGATTATATAAGTAAATAATGTGTTGTACTCATTGCCACTCATTTAACTTGCACGGTTATTTTATACTTATTAAGATAGTAAAAATACGTTTTTGTAATGTGAAATAGTTTCTTAGAATCTGAATTTAAAGTGCTAGTGTCATTTTTTAAGCATTCTTTAAACTCAGGCATAAAAGAATCTAAATATATTTTTCTTTTTTTTTTCTAGATTTCTACAACGATTTTTATTTCTTTCTAGAAAAATAGGGAGAAAAGTAAAGTCTTATGTTCAGATATCTTTCGTAACTGTTTCTTCGTCGTTAGTACAAGCCACAGGAAAAGATTTAGTTTTTTTTTTAATATGAAACTTGTTTTTGACTTTTTATCTTTAACGAATTCTTTGTGATTTCATAATTTATGAAATGGTTCTTTCATAGGTATTTGTATGAGTTTTAATTTTTCGCACGATAGGATTTATAAAATTTATTTGGAAGTTTCGTAAAATTAACTCATTTTTCAGTGCAATGCAGTATGAATTTATTAAATCATGAATGTTTAAATTGACCTAAAATATAATGTTAATAGTATGATAAGACTGAAATAAATTAATACACATTAAAAAAAAATAAAATAAAAAATAAAAAAATGCGACAATTTCTCTATTTACGAAAATATAGTTCAGCCATACCCGAAAATGTGCAATAAAGTTGTTCGTGTTACTAGCGATTTCAAGAGTTTCTTTTATCTTTAGACAGTCTTAAAAATCAGCAAAGATATTTTTTAGCATATATTTGTATTTAAAGAGGATTATATAAAAATAAAATTTCTTTTTGAACTACTGATTTTCGGAAATTTTGGCGAGTAATTTTTATAGTGAATTATTCAGTTTTCCAAGGCCGATTTTTAATTTACACTTTTTTTTTAACAGTGCAAGTGATTTTATACATGAAAGAGTAACAAAATACTATTAATTTTATTGTTAAAGTTATCATATTTCAAGTAAACATACTTGCTTGGATCAAGTTTGAATTTTCATTTAATATAACATAGCAACATATGCTTAGCAATTCAAGAGCTTGCGAAACCAACTCCAAGTAAGCGAAATTTCACACAATAAATCAATGTTTCTTGTGCCAAATTGGATTTAAATTTGATTTGCAGTGAATAAAGCTTAAAGCTGCGTGTGTAGATGCTTTGCCCGCTGTTTTGACGAACATAGCATCATGAATCATGATCCACGTGGGAATTTTAGTTTGCTGAAAATTTGCAGTAGTCTTCCTTTACAAACCTGCAAAGTTAAGCATGACAAGACTGAAAGTTCATATCAAAACTGGAGCAAAACAACGCAAAGTCGATTCACGTTGAATTTGCAGCTAACTTGTCGTGCAAATTATATTGTTGTTGCACGAATTTAATGCAAAATAACGGCAAACAAATGAAAAATTTAATTCTGTTATGATTAAAACACTGAAATTTTTTTGAAAGCTAGTGGATTTTGTTTTTCAAAAATACTGCAAACTTATTGAAAAGTAGTAATCTTGTCACGAGTATTATCTATTTGCAAATTTCACTATATTAATTTAACCCCTTCAAGTTTATCGATGCATACGCACGGTTGTATATGCACCGTCAGATGTATGCATCTTCTTTATGCCCGTTAAAAACTAAAAGTGATATTTGTACTTTTAATCTAGAGCCTTTTTTCGTTTTTGATAAATAAAATGTTAAAAAAAAGCGGTGCCAACCAAATACAGTTTGTGTTAGGAATGCAGTCTCGAAAGGGATTGGTTCGAATGGGTTAAAGGAAAAAAAAATAAATAAATACCAATTAAAACAATATTAAGGAAAAAATTCAATAATAGTGATAAAAATTAGGTTTAAAAATAAAATTTTTAGTACAAATTTAAAATAGCGAAGACATAAAAATAAGTTAATAAATAACATAACTTTTTAATTTGTAATAATTTTTATATGACATAAGTTCTAGACTATAAATAAAATGTTAATTTATAAAAAAAAAAAAAACTATATTTGAAGTGTTAAAATTGTAATACATTTAATGGATTTCTTAATTTAACAATCAAGGAAAATGAGATTTCCTAATAGATAATATGTGTGGCTTGTCTTTCGGTAGCACACAATTTCTGTGCTGAATTACGTAGTATAGGGCAAATATTGCAATCGTTTTGAAAATCGAAAAATTTTTTTGACGGATTTATACGTTTCAGATTCTGGAGATTCCGAAAAACATATTTTTAGACAAAAAAAAATTTGTCGTCCGTCCGTCTGTGTGTCTGTCTTTAACCGCTCTATCTCCCGAACAAAGTGAGATAGAGACTTGAAACTTTGTATGTACTCAGTATGTAAGAATGGAACGAAGCCTATTTAATATCTATAACCTCGAATATCCGGAACTATTTTTTTCGGAATCTCGAAAAATTCGTTCTGATGAAAGGTGTATAAAATTTTTCGAAATGTTGTGTTTTAAGGAATGGACATAAAAGGCAATACAATAACATAAATTTTGCATAAAGAACGAAGTTGATCGGATTATTAGATGCTGCGATATGGATAATCTTGTTCTTAACTTTCTTCGATTTTTCATGATTCTGTATTTTATTCAAATTTCTATTCAATTATATATTTTAATTGGAAATAAGACGCTCAATCCGACGCAGTAAATTGTTAGTTAATATGATTATTATTTTTGGAGTTATAAGGATGTTTCCTTTACGTAATCCGGTACTACTTGAGTATTTTGGTGTTTTACATAATTTGTCGAAATTGGTTCATCAACAGTTCATTATAGAGCATTAGTATGTACTAAAAAAATTTAAATATACGTTTAAATTTTATTTTGGAATTGCGATGCGTTCTATAAATATTTTACATTATTTTATATTATGCATATCCATGATGAGTAAGTATTTCGGTGGCCCCCAACGATTAGTTTACTCTCTTAGCCCCCCATAACATGCACATTAGCGGTAAGTTTCATTTTTTTCTGGTATTATCTTGCCATGACAGATTTGACTTGACAAATTTTCAGCGAATCTCCCGGAAGGCAGACTATTATTCACTTGCATGAATAGTTTGTTGTGAAGTTGATGCAAGGCTGTCTTTAATTCACGAAAGTTACAAAAGCAAAATAGACCACTGTTGAGAGAATAATTTACAGCACTGCATCTCTTTCACAAATTTTATTCAGTTGGCATCGCTTTTTTAAACGCTTCACTTTATAAATACCAAAAATTAAGATTCTAATTTAGAAGTACAAATGTCGCCTTTATTTATATTAAAGATAATAATGATGGTGCATGCACTTTCTGAAGGTGCGTATGCATCAATAGACATGAAAGGGCTACACGTGTTGTGTGACAGCTGTACACAAATAGTGTGGCATCACAAGGTTACTACTTTGCAATAAGTTTGCAATATTTTTGAAAAAAAATGTTAAATTATCTACTAGCTTGCAATGAATTTGGAGCCGACAGAATTCTGACAGAAATTTCTACTTGTTTTGCATTACTTTGCAACAAATTTGATACAGCAATAGATTAACTAGCTTGACAAGTTAATTGAAAATTGAAAGTGTGGTGACTTCAGGGTGTGCGTTATCTATCTGCAGTTTTGTTACAAACTTTCACTCTTGTCATACCGAACTTGCAGCAACTTTGCACGTTTGCAGAGAAAGACTCGTGCAATTTTTTGCAAATTAAAATTGCTATATGGGAACAGAGGGATTTTTGATTTCGTCACTTTCGTGAATTAAAGACAGTTTTTCACCAGTTTCACAGCAAACTACGCATGCAAGTGGGTAATGGTCACCCTTGCGGGAGATTTGCTGTGAATTTGTGAAGTCAAATTTATCACGGGAAGATAATACCGGAAAAAAAATCAAAATTTGCAAATGTGCATGCTAACGGGGGACCTGAATGAAGTCTGCAATGTCAAGTTTAAGGCAAGCTAGTCAAACTGACATGAGCCAAATTTGCCTGTCAAGTTAAAAATCAGCTGGGAAGGTAAAAAATTTTGTGTTTGATTTAAGCTCGGATTAAACTTGCAGACATGATCTGCCAATTTTCAAGATTCATTTGTAAAAAACATTGCTTTATTTTAAGATCATTGCTTTGTTTATTTTAATATTGCTTTATTTATTTTAAAATCCATGAAAGTGAATAAATTGGCGCACAGATTTCAAACAAATTGCATTTAAAAGTACATATTTATCCCTATACGATGGTGTAAGAATTGAAAATGTGCAATGATTAGAATTTTATAAAATTACATTAACCAAAAAATCGAAAACCGAAATTTTATTGTCAGGTATTGCCATTGTCATATTAACGCATAGATAAATTTTCCCTACACAGTAAAAATTGAAGACCCAAATTGGGTTGAAAGATTTCTGGGTATAGTAATTTTCCTGAAATGGTTCAGTAAAGATTCCAAAATGGTAGAGTATTGTTCCCAAAATAGATAACCCAAAATGGTTCAAAACAGAGCAGATCTTTATTAACATTAAAGTAATAAAAATTTCTGAGGTATAATGTATATACTATCTAAGACATTTTAATTGTTTTAATGTCATTTAAAATCAGACTTATTTAAAACGATTTTGTGCTACAAACTGAACTTTCCAAATTGGAACAATGCTGTACCCAAAAATCTTTCAACCCAATTTGGGTATTTTGTTTTTACAGTGTACATAATTTCCTGTTAAAATTCTTATTTAGATTGACATTTGTTGATAATTAATTATCTAATAAAAGAATTTAATAAAGAGTGTGTTGAGTATAGAGAATATAAATTCTTTAAAAGATTCTGAGCATTTTTGATATCATATCAGTGAAGATACCTTTATACTAGAAATTCTTCAGGGGAAAAAGGTTTTGGTAATATGAAATAAATCGTGTTTGAAATATAAAATAATTTATTTAAATTTGGATTTAAAGTTCTTGTGTCATTTTTTAAACTATTATTTCAAACATAATCATAAAATGATAGAAATACTTTTATAAATATATTTCTTTAATGATTTCTGTTTCTCCTTTTTATAGAATCACCCCAGTGGTAAAAATAAAATCCTTATGTCGCGATTTCTTACGTAATTGTTTCCTTGTCGGTAATATGTGCCGCAGAAAAAGATTTAGCTTTCTTACAATCAAACCTTTCGTTGACTTTTATTTTTAAGCGAATTCTTTGGGTCTTTTATGTTAGTATTAAAAGATTATTCCTTAAGCAATTTCTATTCCCCACACTGTAAGATAATAATTGGAAGTTTCGGAAGATTAATCCACTTTGCAGTATAATGCAAGTATGATTTATTAAGTCATAAATATTTAAATAAACCTCTTTGGTCCCTTGGTCTTCATTCAGAGACCTCTGTTCTTTTCCTTATAGAAACTAAAATGTCTATTTTTTTACATTATTTCTTATTAGCTAAATGTCTTTTGCGTTAAAAGCAAACGAATAAATGGTTGCATTAAAGTTGAATCCCTCATAAAATAAAAGTTACTTTCATCTGAGTTTGTAAAATGCACAAAGAACAGTGTGATCATTCAAGTGATACATTTTAATAAGTATTAAACTTAAATCTTTTTCAATAAGAATTTTTGAGGATTTGTAGATTATTAACTCTGTCTGAAATTTGTGATTGCGTTAATTTAGGTTAATGGTTATTAAATTGATGTTTTAAGGGGGTTTGTTGTTTTAGATCCATATTTTTTAACCTAAATTACTAAGTGTCTAAAGGAACAATTTCAGAAAAGATATTTTTCTGCATATTCAATGTCATTTGTTTGACAAAAAAAAAAAAAAAAAAAAAAAAACGAATGAATAAGTATTTTTATTGTTATTTTAGCTTTGGAGCTGAAGAGGTTAATCTAAAATGTAAATTTATACGATACGATGCAATAGAAATACAATTGAAATAGAACACGAAATGCACTTTGTTCAGCACGACGGTGATTACAAAGCTTCAGACAGATAGAGTCAGGGCCGTAGCTAAGGGGGCGCTATGGGCGGCTCAGCCCCCTCCCCTGGAAAAGATTCCAAGGTCATTCAATGAATTTATGTTCCGAAAATCCAAATGAAATTCTGTTCAAAAACTTAATTTAGTTTTGAGACCCTTTCACAATTTTGCAGAGACACTAAATTGTACATAAAATAAGTGTTTCAACACTCGCTTATACTATTTATACATATGAAGCCAACATGATTTCATGAAAATTTTCATCATCATATACTTTTCTTAGCATAAAATGAAGTTACTACTACAGTTGAATAAGAAATATAGTACCTACAGTGTAAATATGCACTAATTTATCTTTCTGCGTCAGAGAGAGAGAAAAAAAATATGAGGCCCCCTACATTCTCTTGACCCCCCCCCCCCCTATCGTTCACTTCTAGCTACGGCCTTGCATAGAGTACATCTAGTAATGGGAAATAACATAGCAATGCATGGTCTAAAACGCTTTTCTAGAGAGGTAGCGATGTCACGAAAAGCACAACGAATGAAGGGAAAAACAAAGCGAGAAAACATGTTTGCTGTTCTTATTATAGCTAAAAACTAAGAAATTCGAACAAAAAGAGGCAACGATCGTCATCAAAGAAGGTGTTCGAAATTACAATATTGGGGTATGACGCAGACCTCACATTTCCAGCGCATGAAATATCTAATGTTCTCGAACATATCTGGCTTGTACCACTTCCACAGCAGCTTCCACGATACATGCAACAAATTCCTCAATAATGTTAACGGGTCTTTTGCAGACTATTGTCTTCATAGTTCTAGTCTTCATATACCCCCAAGATGATGCAAGCAAGTCAAGTGAATACGGTGATCGAGCGGAACTACGCACAAAACCACAGCGTCTAATCCACTGTTCTCCATATGCTGGATCCAGGTGGGAACATATATCAGAGCATGATTGGGGGCACTTTGGTGTTGAAATCATAAGGAAAAGTTTTTATGCCACTAACAATAAGAAATATGTTTTTCCCCCTGTTTGTGTCTTTCTTTTGTTTTGTGTCGTCACTACCGCGTCAGGAAAGAGTTTCCCACCACGGCCATTCCATATGAAATGAGCAAATAAAGTGTGGCTAACATGTCTCAGATATTACTAAACATCATGTAATTAATCATGTTCATTTATGAGTAAATGCAAAATAATAGATTTCAGGTGTGTTTATTTAAATATAACAACTTACATTAACACTTGATACAAAATCGTAGTTTTGCGTACATGCTTGAAATTTCAATTTTGATTATTAACCTTAGGAACGGAGAGACTGTATTAAAAATTATTTACAATTAAGAATGAACAATAAGTAACAGAATTGTATAATTTTAGTAAACGTGTTTTCCTTTTGTAATAATATATATATATACATATATACATACTAAAAGTTTTACAGTACATAATAAAAGTTTTTGAGAGAAAAATGAAATATTAATATTACTCACTTGAAAACGAAGAAAACCTCTTATAGTTTGAAAATTAATTGCTATTACAAGTAATAGTACATATTTTAAATCTCGAAACTTTCATTCTTGCATTTTTATTCCTTATAAGAAAAAAAAAATAAAGAGTAAAAACAGTTGAGGGAAAAATTTAATATTTCTATCTCTTGTTTGAATATGAAAAAAACTTTTAAAACTTTTAAATTAATTAATATTATATATAAAAGAGTATATTTTAAATATAGAAACTTTTATTCTTGCTTTCAGTGTATTCTTAATTGAGAAAGAAAAAGTAGATGGTAGTATTCATTTTTTTCTCTTTAAAATCCTGCAACATTGAAACGCGCGCGAATTCAAAGAGAAATGGTCCTTGGAATCTAACAAATATTACCTTTTTGAACCCATTTTTTTATGTTAGGAATCAAAATTCAATCTTAAATTTCTAAGATACGCATACATTTTCTAACGTTTGAATTAAAATTTACAAACTAATTATGAATCACTAGACAGACTGGAGTACATTATAAAAGAGAAATTAAAAATAAAATATAAATGAAAACATTTAATTCAAATTCAAAAATATGCAAAAATAGATGTTTTGTTGTGCAATGCATTGACTCATCAATACAAATATCTGTAATAACAGAATATAGAGCAAGCCATGGACACAACCAAATTAAAGTTCATGCTTTAAAAATATATAATACTCATCTGGAATCAAACCAGATTCAAGAAGCGTTTAAGGATATAGCTTGAGATTGAGAACATGTTATTGAGATTCGGTTTGACTTAAAATTGTTCCATGTTCAATGATTGCTTTTAGAAATAGTTGTCCGACACTGCTGTGCCCCCCCCCCCCCCACATCTCTTCACTTGTGGTGGCCGAATAGTGTTGAAAACAATTGACATAGATATTATTAAATGAAGTTGGGCATATTTATGAAATATTTCCCTACAAATTAAAAATTGCATTTTTTATAAATTACACATTTACAATAAATAATTTAGGAAGTTACATTTTTTAATTGCGTTCATTTTATAAGATATAAAATTGAAATTCTTTTTTTTGTGCTAGAAGAACAATAACTAATTTTAGAAAATTAAAATGAAAATTACTATATACGAAACAGGATTTTATTTCATTAAGAAGGAATGTAGTGCAAAAGATCAATATTTAAAAATTGTCTACTTTTTAATTTGACGAAATTTGCCATAATGTAAACGAATCATGCTAAATCAATAAAAAAAAAAAATGTTAGATATCCACTGTAAACCGGGGCTACATTGGGCCACTTCTTACGTGTTCCGCTAACATTTCATTATTAAAAAATATTATATATGATATTTCAACGTCTATATTGAGTTATAAAAGATTAACAGGCAGAGATAAATTTTCTAAGTTGAGTATTTGTATCAACAACAAAAAATAAAATGTGATTAGGGATAAACTCAGATTAACAACTTTATTTGTCCGCTTTTGAAGAATATTTAATTTAATTTTTTCGTAAGAGCTGATTTTGTCAGAATCATCTTAAGCGAAATTCGGCTGAAATGCCCACTTTCACAGCCCACTTTTTTTGAAATATATACTGATTTTATAAAAAAAAATTTGGCAATATGGCGCATTATATAGTTTCTAAATAAGAGAAAATGCTGAAATGAAATGTGTTTGAGAGCAAAATTGAATTTAAAAATGAGTCATAAAATAAGCAATTTGTTATTTGAATACATCCTCACTTCTTTAATCACGATCGCTTCGGTAAATTTTGTTCGAAATGCCCACAATTTGAAACTTTTTTTGAAATATATTTTGCCTTTATGAAAAACTGACCAATACGGTTCATTATACAGTTTTTAAATAAGAGAACCTGTTAATTGAAAGCGTTTGAGAGCAAAAATGGATTTAAAAATGAATGAGAAAGTAAGCAATTTTTTATTTAAATACTTCCTCAATTTTTTAATCCCGATTGCATGGGGAATTGTGTTCAAAATCCCCTCTTTGACAGCATTTTTTGAAATATGTTTTGCCTTTATTACATAAATGGCCAATACGTCACATTATGTAGCTCCTAAATGAGAGTACATGCTAATTGGATGTGTGTTGATAGCAAATGTATTTAAAAATGAGTTAGATTATAAACAGTTTTGATTTGAGATTGTTTCTTCAACTCCTATTTTTGTTTCATTTATTTTTGATATAAGAATTGGTCCTATGAAAAGCTTGTCTAATTAAAAGTTTTAGATATTATTGAGAAGATGTATAATAAATTTAATCGGATTTGATATCTTAAGAATTTATAAACTTATGTATTTTTTTCTTCTTCCACTCCCCTTTCGTTTTCGTTTTTATTTTATTTTATGTTTTTGCAATAAACGTTGCTCCTATCAAAAATTTGTAAATACAAAAGTTTTAGAAAGAATTAAGAAAATTTTTAATAAATTTATTTGGATATGATATCTCGAAAATTGACTAAGTTATGAATTTTCTTCTCCCAAAAACACTATTTTTTCGCACCTTGAGCGTATTTTTAATTTTATCAAAAATTTGTCACACATAAACTTCTGGCCTATTTTTTATAAGCAATCTGAACTTTAAACTGATTCTGTAACTGATTCTATTTTATCTATTTTAGTTTGGGCTAAGAATTTATGTTTTTTTTCGGTTTTCACTAAACTCTTCCCTATTTCTAACCCTCCTTGTCCAATTTTGCCCTTTAACCCAGAACCCATTGACCCAGATTTTATGCCCCTTGATTTTATGTATCAGTTTGGAAGAGATTGGAACAGAATTATACAAGTTATTGTGCCCATAAAAAAGCGATATACATATAATTTTGTTAGAATATATGATAATCATGAAAATTATGTAAATAGGGTGCAATAACAATATAAACAATAAACTCAACTTTCTGAACAAAAACAACAACAACAAAAAGAAAACAGCAAGAAAAAAACAATCCCAATAAACTTCTTGCTTCTCGGAAAACGGAGATAGAGCAACAGGTGTTAAAATAAAATAAAAATGGATCCTCACAGGTTTCGCAAGACATGGCAGATCCGCATACTCCATTAGTGTAAAAAATTAAAAGTAAAATTAATACTCTCAAACGCTTAAGAATAACAGAACCAAACTAACAATTAAAGTAAATAGAAACTCATATTTAAAAAATATATATATAACTTTAAAAAATAACTTAAAGTAAATGTAAAATTAAAATGCAAGAAGTCTATGCTCCCACCTTGACCTGTGAAGAAAAAAGAAAAAAAAAAGATGTTAAAATACCAAATTGTGGTTAAAATACCACACTTTACCATTCTTACATAAGCAGGAACTATTAGGCTTAAGAAGTAAACATGGCCATCCTCGAAAACTTGACTTGTCATTTCATAATCTTATTTTCTAAATACCAGTTCCAGATCTACCGAATACATGTGTTGAAATAACATCACTTTGACAGCATCCTAAATAGGCTTTAACTGACAAAACTTCATAAATTCGACATATTTCTTCACCTTCTACTACGATGTTTGGTCACTTGACTGTCGCCACTTGAGAAAACCTTTTTTAAGTTCATCTACACAATGAAAAATAAAATGATATGGATAAAAATTATTATAAGAAAGATTAGCAACAAATTTAAAAATCTGCAACCTCAAAATTTTTTTCCTGACACATATTTTACAAAATCTAATAACTTGCCGCAAAATAATATTGATGAAAACTCTTTTACTTAAATTCGAAAACCAATGCGGAATTGAATGAGTTTTTAAATTAAAAAAATCCCGGTTATCAAAAAGTTTAACTTGTATAATATTATTATTACTAATTATTAGATCAAGATCCAAAAAATTAACACGAAGACGGCTATCAGAAGCCTTATTTAACTTTAAACATGAAGGATAGATGTCATTAATCAGTATCAGTAAGTTATCATCGAAGACTATCAAGTCATCGATATATCTTAAAACTCTGAAACTTTTTTTAGAATTTAAAATTAAATTAAATTCATAAAAGTAAAGAAAATGATTAGCAGCAGAATAAGAAAAATTACAAGTAACCATTCCAATGCCACAAGTTTGATAAAAAAGAGAACTATTAAATATAATAAAATTGTTTAAAAAACAAAAATTACACAAACTCAAGAAAAAAATCTCTTTTAATACCTAATTCTTTTTCAATATGAAACGTATCAAATATGATTTTTAAAATATTATACGAAAATTAATAGGAATATTAGAAAAAAGATTCTCAAAATCAAATGCATATAAATCAAATGTATATGTGGGTGTTTCCAATTTATTTAAAATTTCAATGATATTTTCAATACTCCAAAAATAACTAGCGTTTTTTAAATTTAAACTTAAAAAAGTACGTTCCATAGATACATTTTATAAAGTCCTGCAATTTAACATTAAAACCCCTCCAATACCCCTTGAATTACAACAAATAAATCTGAATTTAATTGGTGTTTTATGAAATTTAGGTGTTAAAAACAAGAAAGGAGAACTGTGATAATTATTTATAGAAAAATTATGTGTATACATCTATTTAATCTTCTTAGCAAAAGCATTGAATTTATTGACAACAGCAGTATGATTTAATTAATATTTCTTATTAAAAGTTTTATTATTTAATTCATCTTTAACTCTCTCAATGTGAAATAATTTTCAAATAATTGCATAGTTAGATGAAGCTTTAGCAACCGAAACAATAAAAAAATTTTATGTAAAAATGGAATATAATTTAAATCATCTTTACTAAGATTATGATAAATAGAATCATTATTATTCAGTTTATTGTAAACAAAAATTGCAAATTTATTTAAAATACGCCACTTCCACTTAGAAATAGCTTCAAAAGTACATTTTAAATTTGTAGCATAATTGCATAATAGATTTGTATAAATCTTTTTTTAAATATTAACATAGCATTATTTTATTTATTTTTCTATGTAATCTAAACTCAGTGCCTAAACCCATCAAAATGCAAGTTTATATTCCGTATTACATTCAAGTTACCAGTAACTACATGTCCATGGCAATCATCAAGAAAATTGTTAAAG
This sequence comes from Maratus speculifer, assembly GCA_964019185.1. Classification (NCBI taxonomy): domain Eukaryota; kingdom Metazoa; phylum Arthropoda; class Arachnida; order Araneae; family Salticidae; genus Maratus; species Maratus speculifer. The sequence continues at coordinate 255,221,301 of OZ025298.1, forward strand.
TCAACCTTATAATTTCAAGAATCAACATCAACATCTTTGTGATTTTGTTGATGATTGGTCGATTTTGTTGATGATTTCTATGGACATGTAGTTACTGGTAACTTGAATGTAATACAAAGTAAAAATTTGCATTTTTTGATGGGTTTAGGCACTAAGTTTAGATTAAATAGAAAATAAAAATAAAAATAATGCTATTTAAAGTTATATCGTTTTATTTTTTATTTGAGTTTTTATTTAATATTATTGTTTGTTTGGTTGTATTATTGTTTGGAGTTCGAGAATATTAATTTTTCTTTCAATTTTTTACACTAATGAAACATGCAAGTCTGTCACGCCTTGCGAAACCTGTGAGGATTCATTTATTAAAATTTTGATGCCTGTTGCTCTTCCTCCTCACCTTCCGAGGAGAAGAAGTTTTTTTTGGAGTTGATTTTTTGTTGTTGTTCAGAAAGTTGAGTTATATATATATATATATGTATAAAATTTTTTATCCAGCTGTATTACTTTTCATGCAGCTTTCTTTATGTTCAGATTTTAATATTTCATGAAATTTTTATTGTTATGTTGATGCTGTTTTTTACAGTTAATGCAGCAATATATATGCAATTTTTACATGTTAGTACAGTTCTACTACAAGTAATTTATTTTGCTTATTTACTTATTATTGAAAATAGAAAACCACATTAAATATACATTCAACTATGGTTCTATTTGCTTTCATACTTTTTTTATGTACGCAACTTTATATAAATTTGTTAATACATTTCTAAAAAAAGGATAAAGCATAGGTGATTCTACGAAGAATTATCTATATAAATAATAGAAGATTCATATAGAGGATCTAATTGATGTAGTCTTTTTGTGATAATTATGTAATCTATCGGTGATATTTACTGAAATGTTCAAAAATGTTTATTTATTGTTTTTCTTCAAAGCAGTGGAATTAAGACAACTTTTAGAAACTACTCCCTGTTTGAAAAAAAAAATAATTGAAACATACACAGAGCTTTAAATTAACATGCAAAATCTTTACTATAACATTTCTGTTTAAAATAAAGTAAAATAAAATAAACACAATAACAACAAAAAAAAATTGATTAAAAAATTTTAATATGGAAATATTTAGATGCGCAAATTTCGGTAAATTTATTTAGTTAATGTTAAATTATAATTATAATTAAGCTAAGCAAAATTTTAATTTAATTATAAAAATTTAATTTTTGTAAAATAAAATGTAATTTTAAATAAACTTCATTAATTAAACGGCTATTTTTATATCATGTAAGCTATTTTTAATAATTCAATGAACATTTAAATGGATTAATAACGAATTCTAAAATTACATTATTTTTTTTATGTTGCAATGCTAGTAACATATAAGTATCAAATTAGCTATTAGCAAAATTATTAAATTTTCTTTTTATAAAAAAAATAAACATTATTCTTTATATTTGCACTGGTTAATCTATAGTTATAAAGTTGTGTAAGACAGAGATTTTTTATAAAAAATGAATTATTATTGTTATTTAAATATATTTTTTTCTTCTCTTTTTTTTCTTCAAGAGTTTTATGTATCATGATTCCACGGCAATATTTCAACAATAAAAATATTACATGGGAAATTTTATTTCTTTATAAATATCGATTTTCAAGCATTTGACAAAAATTATAAATTAATAATTATTATTGTTTACAAATTATAAAAAAACATGTAGAACAATAAATTGTAAGAGACGTATAGAAGTATAAACAAAATTTTATAAATATATTTTATACGATTCTCCTATATAATTAATTGATATTTGATGATCAATTACACGAAAAAAAATTACGTTGCATACATTTTGTTTTTTAAACTAATTTATTTGTTTTATGCATTTATTTTACTCGAAAATTTATTATTTATTTTATAAAACGTATTTTAAGATATTAATTATTAGATGGATGATTTTGCACTAGGTTAATAACTTAGCTTAATTACATTTTAAAAGCCTAAACATTGAGAGCAATATTATTAGAAACTTTGAAGCAATTAAAAAATGCTACGCTATGTTTGTTTTCAACTGCATTTTTGAAATGATTTTTCGACTATGCAAATTATTAATTATTTTTGTTTTGAATATTTTATAGAAAATTATGTTAAACAGAAAGGATTTATATTTAAGTAGACATGTTTCTCATATTAATGTTAAATCGAAATTAAACCTAACGTGGCTGCAGCTAATTGGAGACTGGTAAGATGGGGGGAAAGGATAGGTTTGCTCCTGGTTCCTTACATTGTGTTTTATTGTATAAAGATACCGTTGCACATCCTTATAAACCGGACGCCGTCTTCACAACTTTTCTCCTCATTGAGTTCACGTGTCAAATTCCAGGATTAGGTAGAACTCTATCGAAATATATAAATAAAACTGGTCTGTCCCAGTCACATATTGATCAAATTCACCTGGCGAATTTTTGCAATTGGCCCCTGCATTAATTTAGTGATTGTCGGATAGTTCTCTTATGAGTTTCATACAGAGGCTAATGTATCGGGAAATATATTAGCATGAAAAATGATGAAGAAGTTGCGGAGAAGCAGAATGGTCAATACAAAACGTCAGTAGGGGGGTTACCCTTAAAATTGGGTCTATGTGCAGTTTTCACTAAGCGAAACATGAAAGAACAGTTCCATTTTAGTATAATAATCGTATTCTGTCTATCTATCTAATCTAAGCAGTGAATTTTATAAAGTGGTGGTTTTTACATCCGTCGTCCACACTATAATAATACATGTAAAATGAAAATAAATAAATAATGCTGTGCTTTATATTTGTCTTGCTCTCTTTTCACAGGTATTCCGATGATACTTATCATAGCTTGGTGCTTCTGTATGGATGCTACTCTGGATTCAGACTGTTGGGAAGGTTATGGAAAATCCCCATTTGTGTGGCTTGTTACGGGACCAATGATTGGAGCTTTAGTTGTAAGTGGATAAATTTAGCTCGAAATGAATTGTATTACGGTAATATCGCATCCCAAATAGTAATTCAATAACACAGTATAATCTATACCTATATTATAAAGAGGTAAACTTTTTTATTTGTAGGGAGTAATCTCTGGAACTGCCGAACCGATTTCAAAAGAAATGGTACCAAAATGATAGTCTTCGCCCCACATGCAACACAGGCTATATGTTATGTCGATTCCACTAACTTAAAAGGGGTGCAGGAGCAAAAAACTTTCTAAAAAGGGAATTTTCGTGTTACTGCAGAGTCTAGAAACATGGAATTTGCCATGTTAATTACTTACAAAATGTAATTGATCACCAAGAACATTTCCTAAAAAATACAGAAAATAAAAGGGTGGGAAATGCGCAAAAAGAGTTCTAAAAACGTTCTAAATAGCAAATTTTAAATAATCTCGGGAAGTACCGAAGAGATTAAAAAAAATAATATTGTGAAAATGATGGTGAAAATCATTGCTCCAATATAGGCTATATCTTATGTCGGATAAAAACCCTAAACGCGATACAGGAGCAAAAAACTTTCTAAAAATACAAATTTTGTATTTCTGCGAAGTCTAGAAGCATGTAGTTTAGTATGATAGTTACTTATGAGATATAAATGATCCCTAATAACATTTCATCAAAATTTCATTTAAAAGGGATAAAAATGCGCCAAAGCGTCCTAAAAACATTTAAAATGGGCAGAATTTGCTACATCATTACTCCACCGCTTTAATAAAAAGCGATTACTTGACTATATAATGAAGCCATCTCATTGTTCAAATTAAAGATAGTCTATAAAAGAGGTAAAATGACGATGCAGCTAATGCTGCAGATTTTTAACAATGTAAAAATGCTCTAAATTGCGATTTGTAAGCAATCTGACCACGCATCAAACAGATTTCAAATTTAAATCAATGGCGATAGAATATGTTAAAACACATCAAACGTAAACTACATTTTATGTCGCTGATACTACACTCTAAAAAATAAATGTGTAAATTGGCCAATTTTACCCATGGATATGTGTAAATTTGTAAATTTACACACCTGTCGTAAAATTTACACATTTTTTCTCGGAAATTTACCTATTTTTATGTGTATTTATCTTATGAAAGTAAGTGTGTAATTTATTATCACTTGAAAAACTCAGACAAGTGTGTAAATGTTGAAAAATGCCATTATTTACACGAATTTGTGATTTATTCTAATTTAAACATAATTATATGTACACAGATAAGTGTGTAATTTTTTTAAATGCATATTTGACTTAAAATTTACACATTTTGAGGAAAAAAATTACCTGTTTTTATGTGCACCTAACTTGAGAAATCAAATGTGCAATATGTTATCGCTTTATAAACTCAAACAAATGTGTAAATGTTGAAAAATGCCTGAAATTACACAAATAACGTGTTAGACATAATTACAAGCAGAGAATATTCGAAAAATCCGTTTTGTTTTCGTTTTCGGCCCAAAATCTGAGTTCTGCTGAAAATTCGGTTTCGTTTTCGGTCCAATATTCGTATTTTGCCGAAAATTCGATTTCGTTTTCGGCCCAAAATCTGAAATTCACCGAAAATTCGGTTTCGGTTTCGTTTTTGGCCCAAAACTTGAGTTTCTCCGAAAACTCGTTATCGCCGGAAATGCTGTTAGAAATTCGGCTGGACCGAAACTCGGCCGAAACTATCTGAATTCTAGAAATCTTCTTTCTTCCGTTGGAAATTTTTGACATGACTTGTTGATTGAGCTGTTTCCGCTCAGATGAGAAACTCTTTATTTAATGTTATGAATAAAGTTTATTGTTTATAATTATCGACCACAGCTGATTCATGACGTGAAATCAAATTAAACATCCTCCTACATACGGCGCTCTTCACCTGCTCCTTAAAAGCTGCACGCTTAACAGTAATAGAAAATGTTTAGTTTAAAACCGCAGATGTTTCGATTGCTATTTCTAAAAGTTCTAACATTCTATGTTGTTGATGAATTAATTACATTTTATTTTACATGCAAATAAAAAGTTTTGTTCAAAGTAGAGATGTGCACGCATCCGAGCTTGGCTGACGATATGAATCAGAATTTTCAAATGGGCCGGTAAACAAAATAAACGGGTTTGGGCCGATAAAATAAAATATTTAGCGGTCCTACCGGCCGACATAAAAATTTAAACCAAGCCGATAAAATATTAGCTTCTTTCAAAGAATTTGTTTTTCATCAGAATAAATATAAACCTGCGTCACGAGCTGATGCTTGATAAATAACATTAATGAAGAAATGTAACATGTCCACCGAAGAGACTGGCATCGGACATGGTGTCTGTTTAGATTTTTTCAGCACACTTGTGCGGTATTAAGATCAGATTTGCATTTTTTTATTACATAGTGGAGCTGGGCCGGAACTGAACGTAGCTGTTCCCAGGATGTGTGGGGCAAGCAATATGTTTTGTAAAAATATTAGTAGTGATAATGAACTTCTGCTTACGGAATCTTTGGAAATGTACCTTAAAATGTTTTTTAGCTCACAGGCTATCATAGCCTGAGAGCTTATGTGCCCGTCCGTTCTGTGTGTATGTGCGTTCGTGCGTAACGCGATAACTCATGATAAAAATATCCGATCCACTTGAAATTTTGTATATAGGTATATCCTGACGAGGCGCTTCCATGATTAGTTTTTGGAGTTCATTCGATATGTATAAGAGGGGGAAGGGGGCTCATGCCCCCCGTTAGTTGATATAAATGGGATTTTCATGCAGAATTAAGTTTTCGTTCAAAATTTAGATTAGGATCATTCTGATGAGGCGATTCCGTGACTGTTATTAGGTGTTCATTGAATAAGTATAAATAGGGGGAACAGGGGTTCTAATGCCCCCCCCCCCGTTAGTTGATATAAATGGGATTTTCATGCAGAATTAAGTTTTCGTTCAAAATTTAGATTAGGATCATTCTGATGAGGCGATTCCGTGACTGTTATTAGGTGTTCATTGGATAAGTATAAATAGGGGGAACAGGGGTTCTAATGCCCCTCCCCCGTTAGTTGATATAAATGGGATTTTCATGCAGAATTAATTTTTCGTTCAAAATTGAGATTAGGATCATTCTGATGAGGCGATTCCGTGACTGTTATTAGGTGTTCATTGAATAAGTATAAATCGGAGGAACAAGAGTTCTAATGCCCCCCCCCCCCCGTTAGTTGATATAAATGGGATTTTCATGCAGAATTAAGTTTTCGTTCAAAATTTAGATTAGGATCATTCTAATGAGGTGATTCCGTGACTGTTATTAGGTGTTCATTGAATAAGTATAAATAGGGGAACAGGGGTTCTAATCCCCCCCCCCTTAATTTATATAAATGGGTTTTTCAAGCAGAATTTTCAGATTTCGTTCAAATCTCTGAATAGTTTTGGAAGTTTAAAGGTTAAGTATAAAAGAGGGGGATAACTCCTTTTATATTATATAAATGCTAAATGGGTTTTTATTAAGAATTATCTAATTTGCTCTGAATTTTGGATATAGATTTTTTATATGATAAAGCATGTCTTTGATAGTATAGGAGGTTCAATGATTAAGTATAAAAAAAGAGGAAAGGGGAGAGCTGTTTCCCCTTCTTAATTTTTTTTCGAACGGAATTAACCCTTGAAAATATAAGGCTTTAATGTACAATTAGTATTTGTAGCCTGTGAGCTCAATGCCATCAGTTTAGCTGGGCAGTATTCTTTTTAATTCCCTGCTCAACGTGAAACTTTGACACATATTCTGACTAATATTATTTAACAGTAAAGACTTAAAATTGACAAGCTTGACTATTAAAGGAATTTGGAATCGATAGCGTTTTCTATTTTTGATAGATAAATTATTTTTCGACAAATAAGAGTTCCTTATAGTGGCTTCAGGTTTTTCTCCTTTTCGTGATGTTGCTTTCGGAAATTCAATTCAAACGTTATCTTTTGCACGATTTTTTCAAAGCTACAATGCCTTTATCAAAAAATGGATAACGCCATTCGATTACATTATTTATTTATGAAAACACCTGTCTTATGGGTTCCAAAAAAAAATATGAGTTCATAAATGTGTCAGAAAGTAGCTCTTTGGGGTTTAAAAATAGCCTTAGTAAAAGAAAGATAAATATTTTCACAAATCTTCTTTTTATAAAAGAGTTTTAAAAATTATGTTTTTAGCATTCATTTTTTTCTTTTATTCAAAGCAATATTAATTTTTTTATGAATTTTTATTTGAATGTTGAAACGTCCAAGAAATCTGAGTAATCGTTACTGTTGTATTGTGTATTTTCCATCGTAATTTTAAAATATACGTTAAATTTATTCCATAGATATGTATGCAGTATTCTATAAAAGAATCTTAATTGTATGTTAAGAAAAATCTGAATTTTTTGTAGAAATTGAGTTGGGCCATTAACTGTGAAAATCTGAATGGGCCGGACCGGGCCGGGTTCGTGTCGAATTTATATCATTTTTACACCGTACTGAGCTGTATCCAGGGCCTGAAAATTCCGGCCCTTGCAGACTTTTAGGTTAAAGACACAGAGATTCCGCCAACTTGGGCACAAAAGATAGATTTTTCAAACAAGGACGCTATTTCAAAGCATTCGTATAGAGGCGAGGGAGTGGCAAAGTTTTTTCGGGAGGAAGTAGCACTTATTTATTTAAGCATACGGCTTATCTATATTTAAATCTCCATTAAACTAATAATAAATTATCAAATGGTTATTTTTTTTAAATAACAACTTACTTATAGTTAGTTTTCTAAAAAAACTTTTAAGCAATTTATTTTAACTACTTTTAATGAGAAATATTAAATAACTGAAAAAATGTGTATATTCAAAAATTAAATATTCACTATTGATTTGTTCTTGATTATTAATTGCATTATTAATTAATTATTAATAAATATATATGAGTATTGATTGTCAATAGCAAAAGCAAATATAAAAGTTATATTATTATTTATATTTTGCTTTTGCTTGAACTTGTGCACATTTATACATGTTTATGTATGTTTGTTAAAAATGTGCGTCTAATACACACATAATTAATTAATAATTATGTGTATTTATGTATGTATTAATAACTTAAAAAATGAACATTTTCGTTTTCGGCCGAAAATTGAAAGATTATCGAAATTCGATTTCGGTTTCATTTTCGGTCTTACAGACCTGTTTCGGTCGATCCTTTTTATAAGTATATAAATCTGAAAAAAAAACTGAAACGAAATAAACCGAACACGAAACAAAACATTTTTTTTTCACTTCAAGCAACAAACATAATTTAGTGTTTGTTGGCTAATATTCCACAATGAAATAATAAAAAAAAACTTCAGTAAAAACACGTACCTATATAAAACAAAAATTTAATAGACATGTAATTGAACTAAGCGCATAAATTACTAAAATATTAGAATTAAAAAAATTTGCAGCCAGCAAAATCTATGATTTCTCAACTATTGCCTCTTGATTTAATTCCTAGCTTATTTTAGGAACAAATTTTGCATTTGCGATGGAAGATACAAAGCGTACTTTTCTAATTTAGAAATATTTTGCATTATTGTCTATTAAAATCATTTTTAACTATTCTAAATTTGAACATTGTTTAATTTGGTATGCGATCTATATCAGTATAGTTATCGTTACAATTGACAAAAAGCTTAAACTTTTTTGAAATAAATCGAAAAAAGGCATAAAAAAATGTCTTAATATAAGAAATTTTAAATTAAAAAGTCTTCACCACATAAAGAAACAAAAATAATTCACCACATAAAGAACAGAAGAAAACATCTGCCATGTGCCTAGATAAAGAACTCGAAAACAGCAGACGATTATCAAATATAAATAAATGAATAAAAAAAACATCGTTTATTTAGTCTTTGGAATACGCGGAGAACATTTGCAGAGAACAAAAATAGCCATTTTATGCGCGTATAGCCTCAGTCTGGATTTAAAAATCTTACCAAAAAATTCGTTGAAGTCATTCCATGCGTACTTTTGATGAAATATGTATCCGAGAAATGTACAATTGCTCTGGGCATGGTTAAAAATATTTATGCCAGTGTTATTGTACTTATTATCGGAACATTTATTAGATCTACAAACATCAAGGATTACATCAGAAAAGGAAAAACGAAGTCATTGAAAAATAGGTATGAAGAAATATTTTCCCTGTTTCTTTTCTTTGAATTATAACTATTTTATTAAAATAAATAACTGTCTTTCGACAATTAAAATCAGATGATAAAAATCAATTATTTAAATTACTTCTTTTAAAAATAAGATTTGTTTACCTGTAGAATATCAATCGTTAAAATCGCATATTTTCTGAAATTTTAAAATTATGTGGAAAAATATTGTAACCACAGTTTATCATAATTAGCAAATATTTAAAGGTATTTAAATTACTGAATAAAAAACTTTCTTTTAAAATAAAATTGTTTGCAAATTTAATTTTTAAATTTTGCATTATGTAATGACATGAAAATACTTTTATAAGAGAAAGTTGGTATTCTTTCCAGTTTTAAATTTGTAAATTTATAATATTGATGTGAAGCATATACTTTTCTGCTTATTTTAAATATGAAAAATTATTACTATTTGTTATTTATTCTTTTATTTATTTATTTTTGTATATATTCTTAAAATGATGCCTTTCTAGCATCCGAATAAATATTTGAAATTTAAACATCTAATAGCATTTGAAATAATTCTTTGATTTAAAAATTGTCTGTTTCAGCATGCTTATCATAATGTTTGCTATCATAAATAATGTTTGCTATCATTTGCTATCATGTTTGCATCAGCTTATCATTTAATGCTTATCATAATGTTTGCTATAAAGTTAACCAGTTTTCATAGTTTTACATGCTATAGATTTCTCAATTCTATTTCTACTGATGTCAAATGAAAATTAACGGATTTTGATTCATGGTTTTTCATTTACGATTTTTAGATTGAAGCAATTAAAAATTGTTTTTAATTCATTGAAAACATTCATAAACTACAAATAAAATAAACAAAAATAAAAATTTTAATTAAATTAATTTCATTACCCTGTTTATAGTTTAAAGAATACAAAAAATACTGTATAATACAAGAGATTAGATTTTTATGTAAAATTAATTTTGATAATGCTTTGAACATTTAAGCAGCAATGTTTCTTATATAATTTTAAACCTTAAAAAAATCTATTACAAATATTGCACCTAATTTTCATGTAGATTGATAAAAAATAATCCTTTATCAAATTTAACACAATTATTATAATTGGTAAATAAATCACACAAATTGCCATTTTTCAACATAGTCCAAAAGCGTATAGGCCTGAATTTGAATCGGAGAGCTTTGTGAGAGCTTGCAGTGTTCTGCCAATTGAGCTATCCGGGATAAATCTGAAAGACACAATTCAGCCAAAGAACTACAGATATATAATAAATAATACTAGACTGGCAGCTTACTCCAAAGGTCCCTAGTTCCTGTCCTGCCCTAGATGCTTTTTCACCTATTTGGTAAAATTACATTATAATTCTTTTTGAACGTTATTATTTAGAACTAGTAGTTATCTTTAGAGCTTCTTAGAGCTCATGGTGATAAATTTGGATGCCAAATTGAACAAAAGCAAGGGTATGTAATATGTGACTATAACATTGCTAACAAAGCGTAGAACCAACATAGTGAAAATTATCCAAGTCGGGAATCGAACACGTAATCCTTGAAATAGCTCTCCGAGTGCTCTACCATTTAAGTTACGAGGAAGATGGCCAGATTTTCAATTCTTACTCACATTTTGTTGGTAAGCCTGCAAGTGCAGCACAAAATAACGTCTACATGAGCACACAAACTTGTGGCATAACATGAGACACAGATAAGCCCAGCATCAGTGAATACATATTTAATTATAATAATTTTTTAATTATTTATCAGCAGTGAAATTACGCTTGAAATAATTGAATATTTAATATGTGATTTCCAGATTACTAATAAAGCGTAGAACCAAAATAATGAAAAATGTCAAACTTGGGATCAAACCCGGAACCTCTGGAATAGCGCTCCAAGTGCTCTCAGCTCCAAGAGCACTTGAAGCCTTAATCGGAGCTTTCTCCCTTTTAATATTTATGATATTATCAGAGTTATAATGGACCTGGCAATACACATCTAACCAGCCACATACATACTTGATACAAGAAAGCAAAAAATCATGCGTCAAACATAGATTATAAAGCACTTTCTAATACATTCAGAATAATGCAACAAAACTGCACTTAAGAAAAATAAATATAATATTATGTCTAGGTCCACCATATGGAAATGTATAACACATTTTAAAATAGAATTTCAGCTGTTCCTATTCACAATGGAAAAATTATCCGAATTTTTTAGCAGCCCTCTATATGATATAGAGATTTATATCTAATAATAGCATGCATTTCAAAATTTAGTTTATTAAAGAGATACATATATTTGGGTGATTCTCAAAATAGGAGACTTTTTCAAAATTTAAATCTTTAAAAAATTACTGTTAGCAAAATTTCTGAAAAAAAATAGGTGCTGTTAATATAGTATTAGGTATACTTTACATGTAGTCAGCCGAGCTAACTATTTAAAAATTAACTTTAAAAAAATAATTAGTATTTTTTGAGCCATGCTAATGACAAAAAAAAAATTGCATGGAATAAATATATTAAGAAATTTATTTTCTTCCTGTTTAAATATTTTTTTCTATATTTATTAGCCTTCCTTTTCAGCAAATGGTTTCTATTTTTACATATATACATACAAGGAGAATAAAAACATTACCAAAGAGCAAACTTTGTTTACATAAGCAACATTCTGACACTAACAACGTAAGAAGCTGTCTTATTGATTTTCTGACAGATTTAATGCATATTTTAGGGATAATAAATGCAATACGTAAATTTATATGTAAAATTAAACTTTATAAAGGATACAATATAAGCACTGGTTACATTTATGCACATAGAAGTCTTTAGCATGAACAGAAAAACCATGCTAATGACACTGATATTTGTCCATGCTAATGACAAATTTTAATTTAAATAAGATTATGAGCCATAATATAATCACAATGCAGTAGTCCTTTCTGGGGCTTTTTAAAACACAAAAGTTTTATTCAAATAAGTAAAATAAAAATTTTAACTATAAAATAAACATGAAAATTATTATCCATTCTAATGACATGCAATTGATGTACTCCCCTAATATTCAACTTCTATTCTTAAAATACAATACATGCTTCTATTTTCAGGCTGGGATAAAATGGATATTTGTTGCCATGGGGAAACTTTATATTTTCGAACTATTGTCATATGTGAAAATGAAATTTTGATTAATAACTAGCTGTTATAGTATGACCTTGTTTTGAAAATAGAATATGGAGGACAAACTTTAATTCTTTTTTTATATATTATAATTTTATTTTTAAAAATAAATTTATTGGATAAATCCTCTCCTTGATTAATTTAAAGAAAGAATAACATTTGTTTTATTTTATAAACATGATATTAACTCTTGAAAAATGCTAGTATACACTAAGCACAGCTGCTGTGGACATCCATGCTAATGACATTTTGAACCTTTATTCTGTTATTTAAAGGTGTTTTTAACTAAAAAGTGAGTAATTCTTGAGTGCAAATTATGAATAATATTAAGACAAACATATCTAAATATAAAAACATAACAGAAAACCTCTCAATTTTTTTTGTATGCCGAAAGACATAAATTGTCCCCTATTTTGAGAATCACCCATTTCAGAAAATTCTCCTTCAGCAATTTTTTAATAATAAGGAGAATGGTAGGCGAATACTTTTTGTGCAGCCCTAATTATGAAGTATAATATATATATATATATATATATATATATATAATGTTAATGATATAATTTTTGGTATTATTATTAATAATATTATTACTATTATTATTTTTTTATTTTTCTTTTATTTTATTTTTTAATTTTTATTATCCTATATTAAGATAATGAGTTTTTACCATGTAAAGTTACAATAAATGTTACTGATTAAAGTAACAATAATGTATTTTAAGTTATATGTTAATATGAATGTTATCTCTTAATTCTAATTTTAATCATTTTATTAATTTAATTTAATGTAATATCGATTATTAATTATTTTTCCGGTTCAATTATATTTCCATTCAGCTTTATCTTTTTTGTTTGTTATGCATAACTATTATTTTTACTTACTTTCAATTCCTTTTTGTAAAATATCTTTGTTCCTTGTTTAATAATTTGATTTTTGTGTGATGGTAGTCCCAAATTCGTATTGTTTTGCTTTTTCATGGCAAATACGAAGATGAAACCACACACACTCCATTTGTAGTTCCAAAGTATTTGGGACCTGAAGATTCTGCTTTGGTTCTACAAATTTCATTTGTATTCATATTATTCTTCTTTCCTTCCTTGTTAATTGTGCTATAAGTTATTAAATTCAATGGTTAATTTCAAATGGTTAATATTGTTTACTATAATTCAATTTAATTCTTCGTTTTGGTTTATTGTTTTGTTGATAAAATCCATTGGTGAATCTTGTCTACTTTTAATGGTATTATACATATATATATATATATACAGAGTAATATGCAAAAAACTAATAAAATTTAAAAGTGCATACTGAATTTTAAAACGTACTCTCTAGCATTTATTAAGCAAAGATAACTGTAATCTATACAATAATGCAAAATACTGTAATTAATTCCTTTTGTTTGTCCCTGTAAATTAGTGGAAAATGCTATGAATACTCTGTTTTAACGTGATCTGAGTTATATGAGCTTCAATATATTTGAAATAGCAAAATGTCATTAAAATACTCTCAAAACGATTTTCCACATGTACTATAATGTAATCGTATTCTTTTGAGTGTCCCTGTAAATGAAATATTAATCATACATACTTAATATGCAATACGAAACATGCTTTGGTGACCTTAAATAAGCTTTATCAATTGCGTGAAAATTATAGGAGTTAGAGCATCGACAGACGGACTGGCAAACCGAAGCACTTTTCAACATTTTTGGAGAGTGCTAAAAAAAGAACATAAAAATATCACATTATAGGGAAACTAGAGTAGATGCGGTGCTGTGTAATATATACAATTAATGATAATTTTTTTTTTCTTTTAAATTGTATATTAAGATATATTATTAGTTTAAATGTATAATGTTCAAATTTATTGTTTTAAATGTGTAATTTCATAAATATTTATGTAATTTTTGCAACCTGTTATTAAACTTATTTTTTAATAATAATAAAAAGTTTTTAAGTATTATTTTACTGCTTGTAAATTCTGACGTAAAATGAATTAATCCAAATGACACCTTTTAAAAGTTTTTATTCGTGTTTTTTTTTTTTTTTTTTTTTTTTTTTTTTTTTTTTTTTTTTTGTGATTTTTATTAGGGAGATAATTAAAAATTATTTTTTAATACATTGAAGACTTTTTTTATGCGTATTACATTAAAAAACTATTGATAGCAAAAAAAAAAAAAAAAAAAAAAAATAATAATAATAATAATAAAAAATTAAATGTGTAATTTGATATCCGTAGAAATAGTACAATACACGAGTAGACAGAAAAAGTCAAAAGTTTCAAAATATCAAATTACAGAAACAGAAAGATTTGCTAGTTTCCATTTTTTATTTTAATAGTATGAAAAATTATTGTACATTTTAGAATCCAAATGGTTTGAATTTTTTTAGATGCATTGCATTATAATCGTACATTTCATTCATAGTAATTAGTATCATACAATTAATGTAGATAAAATATAATTACTTAATATCGGTTTTACTTTTTATCTTTTAATATTTTTTATAGCTGTTGTGTAATAAAGGATAACTAGTGACTTAAGGTTCAAAATGCACATTAAATTGCTAAATTAATTTCATTTTTGTCAATAGTAAATTAATAATCTTTAAATTCAGGCAATCAATAATCTTTATTATTTAAATAATACAAAAAGTATTATGTATAATTCAGTGGATTATATTTTTATATAAATTTTACTCTGATAATACTTTGCACATTTAAGCAGAAATATTTCTTTAGTAATTTTAACTCTTAAAAAATACTGTTACAAATATTGCTCTTGAAATTTACGTAATTTGATTTAAAAAATATATATATCTATACATTTATTACTTTTAACACAGTTATTATAATTGGTAAATAAATCAAATGCCTTGTGAATTTTTCCAGCAGAATTAAAAAGTGTATAGGTGTGGGTTTGAACCGGGTACTTTTGTGAGAGTTGCCGATGCTCTACCAGATGAGCTACTATCCTGGATAAATCTGGCAGACACAAATCAGTCAAAGAACTAGAGTTACATACTAAGTATAGTTAACCAATGTCAGACTGACAACTTAAATTAAAGATCCGTGATTCGAATCCTGCCCTGGACGCTTTTTCACTCATTTGGTAAAATTACATTAAAGAAAAAAATTTTCTTGAACGTCATCGGTTAGAAATAGTAACTATCTGTAGTACTTTACATGTGTGATGATAACTTCGGAAGTTAAAGTGAGCAAAAGTTTTTAAAGAGAGTACAAAAATACATTTAACACATACAAAAAAATTGTAATAATTTATTAAAAAAGAAATAAAATGTATAATTTTATTTTACATGGCAACAAGTGAAAAGAAGAAAATAGTATTCCTTCCGTTATAAATACAATTAAAGTTATACCATTTTCAGAATATGGAGAAAAAAATGTACATGTATTTCTAAAAGAGAATATTATGAATTTATTAAAAACAACACAAGCTGTTACAATTGTAAGATAGAGTGAAAAAAGTTTAATTTTTAACTTAATTTAGAAGACAGTCTCCACGTTGTCTTTTTCAAATTATACATCCCTGTTCATAAATTACAATTCGGATTACAAAACATCTCTAACATAAAGGAAATAGATTATAATTTGAGACGACCCTGTTTCTTGTAAATTAAGCGTATAATGATTTGTGGTCTTGCTTTAAGTCTACAAATCTGGTAGAAAGAAAAGACATGTCAAGCATATGAGTTTGTTCTTAATACAATTTTATTTCGCGATCATGAAAGCATTTTTTTTTCAATTTATACGTAAACGCATAACATAAAGCTATGTACACAAAACTGTGCATTTTAAATATTACACAAAAATACGTGATTTGCATGTTGCGCATACATATGTGTAAAAACAGAATATTACATACAAATCTGTGTATTCTGTATAAACACAAAAATATGTGTAATTTGCATATTACACAGCATTATGTGTATTTTCTTATTACGCAAAAACATATGTAAAAACAGAATATTACACAGATATATGTGTAAAAATAGTACTCAGAAATATGTGTATTTTAGTGCAATTCACACATTAAAGTGTGTATTTTAAGTGTTATCAGATAACTTTTACACATTTGGACTTATCATCAAATTACACATTAAAATGTGTATTCTGAAATTTACACATTTGACGCAATTTACACACAAATTTACACACACAGACATGTCGTTTTTGTATCATCGGTTTACACATTTTTGTGTGTAAATTTACACATTTTTTTTTTAGAGTGTATGAACAGAGGGCTGCAGGAGTCAAAAATATTCAAAATGGTGATTTCTGTTGTACTATAGAGTCTAGAAACTTTAAATATTTCATGGTAGTTACTTATAAAACATAAATATCTTATAAGAACAGTCGAAAGTAAATTTGAAATTTAAAAGTTATGAAGCGAAGGGATGGAGTGAAAAGCGTTCTAAAAATTTCCAAATTACGATTACTGTGCAAGCTCAGGAAGTAGTATATCGATTGTAAAACTGATGTTTTCAAATGAATGGTGACGCTCTCCGAACCTGCATAGTCTTTGATCTATGTCTGTGCCACTACCATTTGAAGTAAGCAGAAATAACAAATGTTTTAAAAAAGCTTTTAAAAACTTTTTAAATTACATTTCTATGGAATATATCAAAAAACATCAAACCGATTTCAAAATTAACATTTGCAAATTAATAGTGACAGTCTCTCTTTCAACATAGACGTTTTATGGAAGTGCCACTACCCCTCAAGAGTCTATTTAAATTCTGTAAAGCATATGTGAAACATACTCTAATGACGCACCGCATGCCACTGTAGATTTGTTCAGGACTATCTTACTATATCAGTTTTTTAAGAAAGAATTGCTTAACTCTTATCGATAACCTCATTAAATCAGTGGAAAACTGATATTCAACAATATCAACTATTTAGGGGGAGCACACATTATATAAAATCTAGTCCATTCTCTCCAAACATCATTTTTTCTCATTTAGAGTTACTCAAAATGGTGTGGAACGTTTGTTTATGCTCCTGGCATCATTTCAAAGCGTTAAAATTCCGATATAAGATAATTTAGTTAGTATTATCTTTGACAAATTGTGCTTTGCCAATTTTATAGCCATCCATGGCTGTCTTGCATGGTTTGCTTTCGCATTTTTAAAAATAGTGTACTCGAATTTATACATAACATTTTGTAAATCTACGATTAAATTTGCTTATTATAGTCATTTCAATTTATAGCAATATATGGACAATTGCTATATCAATTGCTTTCACTTTTTTAATAATATATACGAATTTGTATATAAGATTTTGTAATTCTATGATTTAATGTGCTTATTGTCATCATTTCAATTTATCGCATTACATGGCCAATTAAAAATAGCATCTCATTTTCTTTACTTATCACATGTTATTAAATCTATGTTTTCAGACTATGTTTTCAGAATATCGCTCTAACTAATTGCTCTGAGGAAAGTCTTAATTAATAAAAAAATGTCGAAAATATTTCCAAAAATCAAAGGCAGCAAAAGAAATTTTGATTTTAATAAATACTCCTTTCATCTTTGAAAAATATATTGGTTTCTGAGGTTTCTAATGGAAAAAAAAGTACTTTCGGAATCATGGGGAAATCGGAAACAGTTACTGAATATTTCTTCGTTGTTGGATTCTATTTTTGTACATTAAGAAATATCTCTCTTTTTTACAGTGTATATGAGACTTAAGCAGGAAAAAATTGCGTTTGTTATTATAAAAAAATTCATGCAATTGCACTCTTGAATCAATTATTTTTACAGTTTATGAGATTAGCTGATATTATGAATTTGACAACATGAGTTGATAAACATAAAAACTAGACAGATATTAATAATTTCGTTATCTCTTACAGGTAAATTTGGTATTCTTGATAAACATCATCCGAATATTAGTTACAAAAATGAAGAAAAGTTCATCATTTGAGATTGTTCAAGTCAGGTAAAATTTCATTTTATGTACGATTTTTATGTATCTTGTAATAATCTTTCTTAAAATATATAAAAATGTATCATATTTTTTGTATTAACTGTCACATATTTCCTAAACTTTTTATAGTTGCTGGATTTTGATGCAATTTATTAAGTATATGGAGCTGATTTTCCTTAAAACGTATAATTTAAAAACAAAAATCGAGAACTTTGAATTAAATGGAAGAAAACATAAATTTAAAGTAATATGAAAAAATATATATATTGTGTTATTAAAATTTTTAAAATGCAAATTAAATCCTTATGTATAAAAGTATATTCGTCTCAAATTATTATCTTAAAATTAACAAAAATACATATTCTAACTTTATTTTCTGAATTAGGTTTGACTTATTAGCTGTTTGGTTTAAAATTCCACTGATTTTATGCAATTATCTATTAATAAATATACCGTGAATACGGTTGATTTAAAGTTTTTAAATATTTTTCAGCATTGTTTTTAAATGTTTTTAACCCTTCATTGACATGCCCGTGTTAATACATTCAGTGAAATCCATGTTTCACTGCAATATAAGTAATATTTAAAGTAACATAATTCTATTTATTTCATAGGTTTTTAATACATTCAACAATAGTTACTGCTTTCAAGGATTCATATTCGTAATCAAGTTTTTTTATATTATGTTGAAATAATCATCTTTTTTAACATTTAAAACTAAATGCAGAAAAAACAAAATATAATTTTGATCTTTTACAAGAATGTCATATGTTTTCTCTAATTCGGATAAATATAGACGGTTAGCCATGGACTGTAACTTATATAGGTTATTGCGCTTTACCATTGCGAAGCCTGTATTAAATGGAAGTGTGTAATAATTTGTTTGCAACGTCACCCATAAGTCTTTCATTAGATTATAATCTATGGCGAAAATTGTTTGCAGGATATTACTCTATTCAAATATATTAATATTGTTTTATTTTTTACATTTAAAATGGGTTTTCGCCTTCCATTGGAAAACACTCCATCAGGCTTACAGCTTGGAGCTACGATTCGGATTTCCCTTTGCTCTTTCCTGCTTTGGTACATATAAAAGAATTTGCTTATAAAATAATAATTGTTTCACTTATTATAAAATAATAATTGTTTCAATTAATTGTTATAATAGTTATAAAATAATAATTGTTTCAAAAAGTTTTCAATTGAGATATACAATTTAAAATTTATATCTACTTTTACACTTTACTACAGAGAAACTATAAATTTTATATCATGTGGAATGTGAAAAAAGACATTTGAGAAGAGGGTACCAACTATGTTATACTTTTCTTCCGGAAATAAATTGCTGCAAAATTTTTGGTGTGCGTAGTACTCTATAGGTGATATTCAGGGCTGCACAAATGATTCCGGATATTTCATCGACTACAGATGGCAAATACTAAAACTAGAATTTTAATAAAATTACTTTTAGTTTTAGAACAAATTATATATAATATGATCTAACATTCAAAATATTTTTAGTTTTGTTGAATACTACCGAACGCATCTATTAGTACGAAACAATGAACATTTGAACTAAAGATGTGGATTTGTTTCCAGCAGATAAGATATTTCAAAATGAGTTAATGTACGAGAGCAATAAATATTTTATACCTGTATGGGTGTTTTCTGTTTTGCAAACAGACCGTGACCACAGATAATACTCCGCATTCAAGGTATTAATAACGCCCATAGACAACTTTAATATCAAAGGCTAAACAATTTCTTATTTTATCTTTTAAAAACGCAATCAGCATACATAATTGCATAATAATAGGCCTTGATTTGTAAAAAAAAAAGGTTTGTCATTAATAATACTCAAAACTATTTTATATTTCAGACGCGCAATGAAAGCCACTGCTCTGCTCTTCCCTTTACTAGGCATAACGCATCTATTGTTTTGTGTCAACCCAAGAGATGACAGTAAGTTGGAAGAAGCTTACATGATCACAAACGCTGTTCTACAATCGTCGCAGGTTCGTACTGAGTTTTTTATTATTTTTTATTTTTTAAGAATATTTATTCATTATTTATCCAGTGAGTTCTTTATTAGAGATAAAAAACAATTGCTAAAAACCTGTTTTTCCAATTTTTTATAACATCTCATATATATGGTAATTGAAGAAGGAGGCAGTCAAAAAATAAATGAGTTTGTAATTTATCTTACAAATGTTTAATAAATCTTCATTAAGCATGGGAATAGAAATATTTAATAATTCTTGATTAACTATGAAGATATGAATATATTTACAACTTTTTGCCTCAAAATGAAGAATTACGCGTTGCAATATAGCTCTCCACGGATCCAATCGATTGTTTAAGAGACATCGCCACGATCGTGGAAAAAATCAGCTGCCAACAGTGATGCTGTCTCAGGAACCAGTGTTTAAAAAGGCGTCCCCATGACTAGATGTCTGGTGCAACATCCTGAAGAAGTCTTCGTGTAGCTTTCATTATTTGGCTGGGACTTAAACCTCGTTCCTACAATGCGATTTTCCGGTCATTTTGTCCATAGGGATATTTTACCGCATGATAAATTCGATTAACGATAGTATTTTAAAAAATGAGAAAGCATTGGCACTTAAAGAATTTCGTTTTTATTGCCGCTAAGAAAACAAAAGATATCAAAAAACATTTTTAAAGAACTATACAGAGTATCCAGTACTGTCTGTTCTCAAGACTTTAACTTTTGAAAACCGGCATCTAAAGTTATAAAATTAGTATCTAGCATAGTAACCGCTCGCTTTTCGAAGGAATTATATACTGTGACAACAAGTGGTAAAAATTAGCGCGGTGCGGCGATCTAAAAAACTACACAAGAAAAGACGAAACTATCATGTGCAAAGTTATTAAATGCCATTGTTTAAGTATAAAAAGACATTTTGCGTGCAAAATACTAAAATGTAAATCGCGTAAAAAGTTCTTTTGTATGATTGTCATAGTAACTCTTTTATGTCACGAAGCATGTGAGAAAGAGAAAAGAACGATGGTAAATTTACAAATTAATTCTATCTACACCAGTGCCCGCTATTTAATACGCATTAAATTCGATTTTAATATATGTTTCAAAAGAATTCAATATGGGTAAACAAATTTAAAAAGATAAATTTTGACTTACAGTTAAAAAATATATAATTCTTCTTTGTTCGATCTACTGGAAACGAGAGATACACACATGAGAATAAATCACTATAGAAATGGCGATTACTGTGCTTAAATGTAATAGCCTTAAAATAACGTATATGCAGTGCCTTTTAATTCGCCAAAAGACATATAAAAGCGTAATTTTAAGCTATTGAATGAAATGACGACAACAATGAAGCGCTGGATGTTAACAATAAAGCAGGTAAAAAATTAACCACTTGGGAACGAACAATCGGGATACGTGACACTTAAGGCGCTCAAAATTCTTCAATATTCCCACCAGATGTTTTTTACTAAAAATTTAGCTTATTTAATAAGAACATTTTCCCGATTCAACTACAGAAATTTTCCTATTTTGAAAAAATGGTGGTAAAAGATTAACCAAAGAATTAACCAAAGAGAATTAACCAAAAAGAATTAACCAAAGAGAATTAACCAAAGTACTCTCGAATAGGTTAAAGGATTTTTTAAACTGGTATCATATTCTAGAAAGAAAGCAATAATAATTATGTATAGAATAAATTCACGCTAATCAAACAATTTCTGCAGAAAGATTTTTACTTTCTTTTAGAGCGTTGAAAGCAAAAGATCAAGTGCAAAATGCCATGCATGTCCGAACTCCTCTTGATTTTGGTCAGTTTTAATAGATCGAATTTGGATTATCAGATGAAGTTTTTATAGAATTCGCAATGAACGAAATTAAAACGAATTGCTCTGTTAGAGTTTTCGGCTATTTTCATTCGGATATTCCTTCATTTTTCCTTTTAAATGTTCGAAAGATCTGCATTTTAATTTATCTATGTATTTTGAATGTATTTAATTAATATATGAATATTAGTTAATATCGGCATTTGATACTGGATACTTGCTTTTTCAAATACGTCTCTTATTTAAAAAAAATCTTGTTATTCTGGTCGTTAGGTTGATTTGCAATCAATATTCAATATTGGTGATCATGTTAAGACTGAACTATATGAATGGATTTGGAAATTTCTGTTTATCTATACAGATATGATAAACAAATAATGTTTTTTTTGTTTGTTGCTATAATATCTGGAACGACGGAACCGATTTAAATAATAATGATGGTACAATGATGGTGATAGTCTCTGCAAAAACCTAGGATACAGTGTCAGCTAAAAAAATCTTAAGCCTTAAAGCACACTCGCTATGTTCGAATGTTTTATTTTATTTATTTTTAGTTTTAAATGGAAGAGGCGGGTAAGAGTTTCTATCATGAGCTAGTTACATGGAGTGGTAGTGTTTGCAGTTTAACATGATTTAGATTTCTTTCATTATGTTTTTTATTTCTGATAGTGGCTTAACCTCTTCAGACCTGAGGTACACAAATGAGTATCTCCATTCTTTTCCTCATAAAAACTAAACTGTTCAAATCTTTTGCATTTTTACTTTACTTATATACAGCTGACTGCTTTTTGCTTTAAAACAAAACCAATAAATATCAGCACTGATGAATATTACCTCATAAAATAAATATTTTTTCATCCGAGTTTCGAAAATACCTTCAAGGCATTGTGGTCAAGAAAGTAAGAAATGTTGATGATTATTTAACTTAAATGCTTTGCAATAAAAAAAATGAGGGTTTGCTGATCATTTACTTATTTAAAAACCTTAATTTTGTTATTGCGTAAGTTTATATTACTGATAGTTAAACTGATGTTTTAAGGGGATTAGTACTTTTATATCCAGATTTATAAACATAAATTACGAGTACCCTAAAGTACTGATTTCATAAAAATGACTCTTTCTGTCATCTATGGTGTCATTTTGATTATACAAAAGCAAAAAATATATATTTGTAGAGTTATTTTATGCTCAGGTCTAAAGAGGTTAAAAATGGGATTTTTTAAAATTCTTTGCTCTACAAAATTAAACTCTTCTGGTGAATATAATCGACGTAATAAAGCTTAGAATTATTGTTTAACTTGTCGAACTTTGACTTTATTAGAACAAAATGGTCCTGTAAGTCGTAAAGCCTTAGATTTACAAGCATCAGAATAAGCTATATACCTTCTACTAAAGACATTACCAATTTACCACATCTTAATACAAGAAAATGAAAAAAAAAACAGTTCAAAAAGACCGATAAAGATTTCAGCCAGTTTTAAAACACGGCGTACTGTTAATATTAAAAAAAGGGAAGAAAGCAGAAATATAAACATATTAATAAATGTATCAGTAAAGACTAAGTGTCACAAACTTCACATTTTTCAATAAATGTCTCGATTTTTTTTTTCTGTCACTATACATTTTACGTCATTACAATAACGTCCGAAGCGTTATAAGAACAAATCTTATAAAATTGCGTTTGATACGTTACACCTTGTATAGATGACTCGAATTTAGTTTGGTTGTTACTTTAAAAATGTAAACTTCACATTTTTCAATAAATGTCTAGATTTTTTTTTCTGTCACTGTACATTTTATGTCATTACAATAAAGTCCAAAGCTTTATGAGAACAAATCTTATAAAATTGCGTTTGATACGTTACACCTTGTATCGATGACTTGAATTTAGTTTGGTTGTTACTTTAAAGATGCAAATACTCGATAAGAGTAGTTGTTATGTAAAATAGAATTTTAAAAGCGGACGTGAGTGAAAAGCGTTCAAAAAACATTCTAAAGTGATTGATTAATGAATAACGATTTATTTGGTAATGTTAGGACTAGGAACTTGATTTTGGCATTGCTGTTACAATAAAGACGTAAATGCTCACCCAGAATAGCTTTCTACAAATTTGAAATTCAAAAGGTTGCAAGTAGTCGATTAATACGATTCTGCTGCATTGGAAACGTAATATTCTATCTGTTGCTTATTTTAAAGATTTAAGTGGTCGTTAGGAATGGCTTCAAAAAAAATTTAAATTATAAGGTTGAACTGAGCGAAAAAGTTTCGAAAAGTCTTCTCAACTATTATTTGAAATTTTTATGGATAGAAATCTAAAATTTTATATGGCTGTTACTTTAGGCAGATAAATTCAATCAGAGAACTATCTTAAACTTTTTTACGAATTTTAAAGTATTTCGGGAGAAAATTCGAAAAATGTGACATCTATAATACTATTGGTAAAGAATAGAAACATAGAATTTGGCATGGTGGTTATTTTTAAGATTAAAATATGAACGGTTTCTAGAGAATTCGAAATTTCAAATGAAAAATTAAATGCCCCCAACAACCTTTCCATGCATTTTAATTGCCAATTTATTTTAAATTAATTCTAATTCTCATTAACGTAATTCTCATTTTCACCTAATGAAGTATTACAATGAATTGCAATCAAACTCTGGATTTATTAGTAATTTTTTAATTATCCCAAGAAGTTTAATTTCGTCTAAAAACATAAATACCCAAATAAGGTTTAAAATGTTTAAACAAATGCTAAAACAAAGAATTTTTCTAGTTTTTTATAAATATTTATATAAATAATTATATAAGTTTATATAAATGTTTATTTTACATATATTAAAGTGTTATCTTTTTATTTTCAGGGAATTTTCGTCTCCATATTATATTGCTTCATTAATGTAGAGGTAAGAATATTTTTTGTTATTACAAATTCTATTAAAAAAAAGTTGTTCTAACTTACTAAAATACATTTAAAGTATTAAATTAATAATTTATCATGAAGATGTTTTATAGTTTTTCGTTAGAATTTGTTTTAGCATACCTACTAGTGTTGCTTTAAGTGTAAAGTTATATGTTGATCTCTTTTACGTACGAATTTATCCTGGACTGCTCATTTGCTTTGGCAGCGTACAACCGTAAGTGATACACCTTATTATTAAACATAGGCATTTTCAAACTGTTTTAAGGTTGAAGGTTCACTAACCTCATCATCGTAAAACTAGACGGACTATTTATTGCCGTAATTTTATTCCAAAAGGAAACTGATTGTGTCCACTTGAGGGATGCGCTGGAATTGCATTATGTACGTAACCTATGTCATTAATCTTCTTTCTTTAAATAAAAATAACGGAAAAAACATAAATAAGTCAATTACTTATCGAGTTATTAAATTCTGAACCTTTGCTAGCATGCACGAAAAATTGATAGTTCTCATCACTTAAAAAATTCTAAAATAAGAAATATCTAACCTATATCATTGTTTTCATGGAAACCGTTGAAATCTGTCAGTTAATTTTTGAAAACTAATTATATAATTTATATATATATATATATTTTTAAACACGAATCCTTTAACTTTGAAAGAAAAATCTATTATTTGAAATACTAATATATTTTTTTATTAAATACTAATAATTTTTTTTTTTTTTTTTTTTTTTTTTTTTTTTTACGAAAGATAACACCAGAATAACAAAGAAACCACCTACGCATAAATGCGTATCCTTATATTTTATGACTATCAGGCTTTGTGCGACCGCAGATTTAAGCAGTAAACAACGAAGCATAAGAAAAAATATGAAAAATGATCTTCTGAAACATTTATTTTAAGGTATGTGCTTACCCTCAATCGCTGTGTTTCTGAAAAATTACGCTTGTCTTCAGTGGTGCCAACTTATATGGGCCCATGGGGCACGAGCCCACCCAATAATTTGATATCTCTATCCACCCATTATTGGATGAGCTCACCCAATATTTATGTATTTGTTCAAAATTTTTTTGAGCCCACCCAATATTTTTCAAAGATTGGAGCCACTGCTTGTCTTTTAATATTCTAAATTATAATTCAAACATTTAGGATTAAAAAAAATCATTAATTTTGGTTCAGTGGTAATTAGAAGAAAAATCATAGCCCGAAATATAAACCAGAAATGAACTTTTTGAAATCAGAAGTACTCATTTGAAGAGAAACAGAAAGGAAAACAATATATTTTAATGTACAAATAAACAATTTATAATAGATAAAAAAGTATATGAACACCTACAAATATGGTGGTAACGTTGTAAGCTTTATTATATATTTTTTGTGCTGTATCAAAATCTTTATTTGCGTTTTTCATTGTATGATTTACGAGAAACGTCATTTCTTAAAAGATTTTAAAGACATTGAAATGAAATTTAATAACAAGATTTTGCTCACCCATTGATATGTTATATTGCAAAATATAGTTTGCAAGTTTGTATATACTAATTTAAGAGCTATTTTATGAAAAATGCACAATTTCTAAAAAAAAAAAAAAAAAAATGTTTTATATACAAAACTTGGTATATGTTAATAAATTCAAGAGGTGTTCCAATTCTTTTGTTTTATAACATAGGTAAGGGGTTTGCTAATATGTTGTTGAAAAAAAAAGATGGGGGATATATTGAATAGCTATCCTTATAGAAGGCTTGTCACAAACACAATTATTTGCTAAAATTTGACTATATATTGTCTAAATTCGAAAGTTAATTGAAAATTCAATTAAAATTTTTAGTGATTTATAGTTTTATTTGTTTCAATTAAATCGTATGTATTTAATAAAAATTACTCATTTTTAAAAGTGCCTTGAAGGTAGGCTCATACTTTAAGACAATAAATATAAATATTTCTTATTGTAAAGAAAAAAATTCGAAGTTATTGCATATTTATTAACGACTGTATTTTTTACTAGCAGGGAATATAAAGCTATGGTCAGTCAATATAGCTTTCTGTTCAACACGATATGAAAACAAATTTTCACTTTATTATTGCTATAAAGAATTTCATTTTATAACATTATTATTTACAGAAACTGTCAATATTAAGATTGTGTACGCATTTCTAGAAATTATATTAATATATCTAGACGTATTCAATTATAATCCCAAGATTAACTGTCTAAATTTACAGATTTTAGGATTCATTCTAAGAACTTCGTTAGGTAATTGCGAAAACGTTCTATATACAATGCGTGATTAAATTCTGTTTTCGAGCATATTCTATTTACTCATTGGTTGAATCATGAATCTGGATTTCAATTAGGAATTTCTAGAAAATTTCTTCAGGTTCTGGAAGTTAGCTTTTCGCCAAAGGGCGTCAAACCTGTAAAAACATTCTTTTTTTTTTCATTTATAATCTTAAAATCGATTTTACTGCACAAATTTTACCAATGTCGCCAGTACTTCGTCAAGTATCGAAATAAAAATAATCAAATATCGAAATCGGTAAATATCATATTTCGTGAAATATTGCCAATTTTTCGATTTAGTTTACTGCCAACTGCTTAGTAACTCAATAACATTTTATACCTTTATTCCTAATGAAGTGCATATACCTGTAGCGATCCCAAAATAACCCACTAGTTGAATTTTTTCGAACAGGTGACCTAGCTCAATGGTCGTCTCGCATCCGAAACTGGTAGATACAAAACTTTTTGAGATAAAATATACATACACACAAAAGATTTGCTTTTATTTTAATACACTCATATGATCTATCTGTCTGGCCCTGTAATATCGCCATTTTCAGCTGCAGGAAAAAATAGAACATATTCATTATTTTTTGCTTGATGATCCACGTATTTGCTGTGGAATATCACCGAATCGTTTAGATTTTATGTTTATCGCATGGAAGTGATAATCAGGCTTATGAGAAAACGATAATAGAAGCTCAATGATGAGGGTTCTATGCTGGTATTTGTTAATGATGATAAGTTGATTATGAAAAAAGAAAAATGTGATAGTTATGTGCACTGGCATTTGTTTTTATCAATCGGAATTAACTTTACAGACCGCGATTCGTAATAGGTTTTGCAATACGTCACGCAAAAAATCATACTGCCTTTTCGCTTAGATAATGTTTATTCTATTGGAGAATTGTGAAGCCTCAGGTTTTCTGGATACCAGTATTTTAATACAGAAAATGTTGTTTTATTTAATTGGAACACTTAATGGATTTAAAGCATCAACATTTTCTCTAAGCTAATATTGGTGTGCAAAAAACCGTAGACTTGGCAATTTTGGCATTGATATATTTTTTAAAAATGTAAAATTAGACAAATTTCTAAGAATGACAAGCTGATTGCAAGGAATTTTGGAAGCGGGGCGATATCTAGCTTGCTTAGACGTTTGTATATCATTAAATGATTGAGAAGAAATCATATCCTTGCCGTTAAATAAAATGAAAAATCTCAAACATTTACATCTTACTTTTATCAAAGAGGATAGTTATTAGACACTTGTATCTCATAATAGAGCATTTAGTTGTACTGCGCAATTCCTAGTGCTTTTCCGTTGCAATTAGTAATAGAAATAAATATATTTTTTAATTATTTTTAGAACAGTTTAATTTAATATTTGTAACATTACTTTATTTATTTTTAAAAGACTTTTCAGACTTAGAATTCGTAGTAAAGCTAATAAATCTACAGAACTACTGTTTCATTACAAATATTTCTAATTTAAAAGTTATATTTCTTTGACAATGGCATTAATTTTAAATATTATTGTTCTAAATCCCGTAATTATCCAATATTTCTACTTCAATTGAAAACCAATTTATCAAACTAAAATAAAATGCCAATAAAAAACTTTAACTTTAGAAATTAATGTTATTAAAAAGCAAAAGCCAAAACAAGAAGGTTGCAATTATATGTGTTTTTAATCCAAAGCGGACGTGTCCAGAATTCTGCAATTTCATTTTTAATCAGAATTCACGGAATCGCATAAGAAATCCTGAGTAATACATTATGATTTATTCACTGGCTGAAGTTTTGTGATTACATAAAGTAAAATTTATTCTTTCAAAATTTCTGAATAAAAAATAAATTCTTGAACCCCATTTTTCAATAAGTTAAATTATAATTTATACTCAGTGTTTATCTCTTAAATGCAACCAGCTGCTTCACGCACTATTTATTTATTCTTTTTAATTAACAATTTAACTTCTGATTTTCATTTCAACTATAGATACTAATGAATCCGTTTTAAATTTAGAGGCAATGTCACTCAGCAATGTCACTAGAGACTTCTAAATCAGTGAATTTTAATTATAGTAACCCTGTACATAAAATTTAGTACACAAATATTGTCTTATTAATTAATGGTTTTTCCTTTTTCGATAAAGTGGTCGGTACAACTAGGTTAATCCGTCGACCAAAAAATTATCTCCAAACTATAAAAATTAAATGACAATAATGGATGATCGTGAATTTCATATTCAATGACATAAAATACGATTCACATGTTTAAAACGTCTTTACGTGATTTTTATTTCGACTTTTTATTAATATTTTTATTAATATTTTACTAATTATTTGTTTTTTCGTTATTTAAAATAAAAATTATGTCAATGTGTATAATCTGGCTCTTAGTTTGGCGATTTGTATAATTTGGCGAAATTGGTCGACGGGATAACAGAGTAGTACCAAGTGCTGTCATAGACCGACAGAGTTCGTACGCCTCCGGGAATTTTCCGAACAGGAAATTCTTCGGTACACTGTAAAAAAAAAAAAAAAAAAAGTTACAAAAAGTTTTCTAGGAAATTGGGATTCCCAGAACTTTTTATGTAACGGTAACATCAAAAATGCATGTAACAGATGCAGATTTGCATTGAAAATCAAAAAATCTGTAAGGTTACTAAAATTTTTTTAGGAAGTTTGGGATGGTTAGAATACATTATATAATTACAGCCCAGGTTACACATAAAGTTTTAGTAAGATAACTATAATTATAGTAGATTTGTTTTTAAGGTTACAGATTTTTGTAGATTTGTTTGTAAGGTTGTGACGTGTCGGTGTAATGAAGACATATTCTGAGTAGAATTAAAAACGCAAAACCTTTATTTACTGTAATTGGGGAACGGGGAGTGGAGCAAAGTTCGGTATTTTGGACAATTAAACTCAGTACTATGCGAATAAACTTCAGCTTGTACTTACATTACAACTAAGTCCGACTCAAATCACTAATTCGGCTCTTCTCTTCAGGTCGCGAACTACTTTTACTAACCTGTAAATAAACAGCCCGTGGCTGCACAAATATCTTTATTTTAAACAACCACAGTGCAAAATTACTCTGAAATAACTTTTACCGAACTCCTGTATTGAGGCTTTCTACTTTCATTAGTCACACGTCAGCTCTACTACTCGTCACTGGAGGCTCTCACCAACTCACCACAACACACTCACCCTCCAACTCACAACTTACAGCTTTTATACTTTACCAACTGAAGACGGAGCTAGAAATTTGAATAAAAACTAAAAAAAAAAAACCGTAGTTAACTATTGATCGAAGGCACCACACTTGTTAGAACATTGCGATCTCACTCAAAACATCAGAGTGCCTTTATTAGGGACACTTCCTCACGAGGTTACAGATTTCTGTAGATTTTTTTGTAAGGCTACAGATTTCTGTAGCTTTATAAAAATTATTTTATCAGATTTACATCTTTTCTTGTACAGTGTCCAGATAAAATGTTAGTAAAAACACAGATTTCGGCAATTTTTCATTTGTAGGATTACAGATTTTTTTTTTCTACAGTGTACCAGTGCTTTCTTAAAGAAAATTTCTAATTAAATCAGGCGAAATTTCGCACGTTTAATCTAGATTTATTTTTCTATTAAAAAACTCTCCTGGAAAAATGCCTTAAGCGTACGAACCCTGAACCATGCAAGCTATAAAGACGACCTTTTTGTCACAGCAGTTAAGGCTGCTGGTCACCCACTTTCCGAATTCCCCACCGTAGTGTAAAGTCTATGGGCTTTGACGCATTCTTATATTTAAAATATCTCCCCGGAAATCAGTATTTTTAACTTCTTCTTTCGGTGATCTCTTCTTGGAGAATGTCACCTTTTTCATAGTTTTCAAATATTTCTAAAATCTATTCTTAATTGCATCTGGAGTGTTAAAATTTTGCTTCCAGTTCGTCAGTTTTTAACACATAAAACATTAAATTAAGCATAGCTTTTAGAAATACAGGGTTATTACAAATGAATCACCGGGTTTTGATACGTTACTACGTGCGAACTAGCAAACGTATATGTTTCCGTGACAACTCAAACGAGAGGACACTAACTACAGTTTCGCGCTGCATATGTTTCGTTCGCGTGTGGTTGCCATGGTTGCTGCGCAAACGTCATACTCATAATGGCAACTGGACAGGAGAAAGCGTTTTGTGTACTAAAATTTTCAAAGTGTGAATCGCTTATAACCATTCAGAGAGCATTCTGGAAGGCGTACAAATGCAAACTACCAACCCATAATGATGGATTGGTCGATGTGACTTTGAAAGAGTTACGGTACCGCATCACGACTGCTTGTGACATCTGCCGTGTCCCTCAAGGAGCACATATTGGACATTAGTAGTATGACATCAATCTTGTATTCTTTGACCCAATTAAGTTCCGAAATAAACGCTTCAGAAACCCGATGATTCTTTTGTAATAACCCTGTATTTTGAAAATTAAGATAAAAAATGACTTCCTTTAAAAAGAGAATACCGAAAAAAAAGTTTAAAATATTAATTTCCAGAGGAGATATTTTAAATATAAGAATGCATCAAACGCCCATAGACTTTATATTACGGAGGAGAATTCGGAAAGAGAGTGACCAGCTGCCTTCAAGGTTAATAATCAATATAGTATTTAATTTGATAAGTGCATCATATATTAATATAACAAAAACTATTCTCTTAATAACTTTCACAGGTGCGAACAGTTCTGCGCAAGGCGTACTTACGGGCCGCTCTGCGTCGAAATCCCAATCACCGCTACACCTGGAAGTGCCGTACTTCTAGGATGTCTCAGACCAGCACTTATGTCTCCAACTGTGACAATAACAGCGCATCCGTTGTAACTGACAACAAGTCTGTGTATTTAATGAGACATCATGGGGGACCTACAAGAAAGTTCCAATCCTCTAAAAGGTAATATTAGTAACATTATTTTTATTTTTTTTATTTCACTGTTAAAACGGTAACCAGTTTAATGATAATAATCATGGATGCAAAATCCTAAGTGATACACACCCTGCGTTTGCAATAATTAGACAAATAA
The DNA here is from genome assembly GCA_964019185.1 of Maratus speculifer. NCBI lineage: Eukaryota > Metazoa > Arthropoda > Arachnida > Araneae > Salticidae > Maratus > Maratus speculifer. Next base: position 255,253,701 of record OZ025298.1, read on the forward strand.
TATTCTTCGGTGAACAGAGGCTTACGATCACAAAGTTTTTACAATGAAGTATTAATTGTCAAAACTGCTGAAACTTTAAATACTAATATATTATTGCTTAAATATATACTGCCTAAATGTGCATTACAGTAGATTGGGGTGACTTTGGCCCAATTTGGTCTACATTTATGAAACTTTGGACCATGCTGCTTAGGTGGAATATTGACGAATTATTTACTATCAACTGCTAATCTCAAGGTAATCTCATTCAATAAAGCTACTATCTATATTTTAAGATCAAAACTTTGCCTATAACTGAAGTAATACGGCAGTTTTAATCTTTTTTGTCCTTTGGGCCAAATTTACCCTTATAGGTCAAAGTTACCCCAATTGATTGTATTGTTTGTAATGGGAGGGATTTTTTCAATGTAATGAGTATTTATTTTTGTTACTTAAAAGAGAAATAGAACAGAATGCCCATAAATTATTTTTGGGGATTCTTCATGTCATAATTTTGACTGAAGTACGCGACGAAAAATATTATTACATATTCGTAAAATACAACTGGAGAAGTTTTTTTTTTCATACTACAAATAAAGTCACATATGCGGAAAGTTACAACATAAAAGGACATTAAATAACAACTAATATAATTAACAAAAATAAATACTCATTACATTAAAAAATATCCCTTACATTACAAACAGTACAATCAATTGGGGTAACTTGAATAATAATAGCATAAAATTTATTTTAAAAATATTAATGAATTATGAGCATAAAATTAGATAATTTCCACCATTCTTTTCTATAAATCTGATAAAATTTTAATTAAGAAAATATTTTAAGGGATACTGCTGTTGGAAGTTCATAAAGCATTATTTTGAAGTTGGATTTCAGTATTTCTACTTAATGCTTAATCTGTATCTTTTAGAAAGTTTTATTTTACTACAGTCGTCATTAAATTTCGAAATACCGAAAAATTGAAATACTAAAGTAGTTTTTAACCGACATTTCAACTGAATATTTGCTTCAATAACTGGAGTCTCTAAGCAACTATGGTGAGAATAGAAACTTTGGTCAAACTCATTCAACAATAACACTAATTTAGTCGTGTGCTACCATCTTTGTAAAATAAACTGTGATTTCGAATATGACATTTTAAATTGGCATCTAAATCCCTCAAACTTTCTATGTTACAAAAATTGCACATTTTTTACCCTTCTTCACATTTTAAATTTGATTTCAATTCAAATCAGAGTTTAGCGTAAAATTCATAAAGCTTTGTTCAGAAAATGTGAATTTATTTGAAAACTTTTTTTTTCATTTCATTGATTATAATTGTTAACATCAACCAGTCCAAATATTTATTACACTTACATTAACTAAAGTATAACATTGTTAACTATAAGAAACTTAACGGAATTTACCGTTAATTGATCTGAATAGTAGAGCAACTTCACTTTTCTTTTCAGAGTTAGAATAATGTAACACAAAAATTGAATTTACCTTCTTATTATCGCTAGTTTTTACTGCAAATATATTTTTATTGCTGAATAATTATTATTGTTGATGAATATATTTTTAGTGGCATATATAGGTAGGGTATGTGCTCATAATCTTACGTCAGGTTGTGTACGTTTTGACACAATCATCAAAAACAAATAAAATAAAAAATTTCAGTAAATGATGTTTATTTTTTGGGGGGCGATGAATGCATTTGTAATTAAAATGGGTGAAATTGTTTAAAAAGATAGTCTGTTGAAGAAGGTGTTATATTTTCGATCTTTTATACCTAACTTTTTTTTTACAATTGAATGCTTTATTGGGCCACAAAATAAATACTCTTTAATTTCCAAAAATACATCAGTTGACTGGTTCATACAACAAATGCTTCTTTACGCGGATTTCTAAAAGTACCGTTTCAAGAAAGGTATGGTTAGTAAAGAAAAAGAGAGTATAAAACCTTTTCGTTAATTCTTATATTTTGCAACTTACAGTTAGTCCATGACTCTTGGATTTATGCTTATGAAGCAAAGTATTCAGACCTATGCATTTACTTCCTGCCTTGGTCCGTTTGCCTGTTTTTCAATCAATCTGTGCCTATTTTCATTTGAATCTAACTTCTTAAATATTGCGAATTTCACTTAACTGTTCTAAGGGTTCATTTTACGTACCATAGAGAATCGATTTTTTTAAAAAAAAAGTAGTTCGAAGTAAAAAGTCTTCCATTCATGAATGATAACCTTCCATTATTTCATATTGAATTTCACACTTCTAATGGCATATATCAGGGGTCGAAAAGTAATTTTAGGGGGAAGGGTGGGGATCCAAATAATGTGAATTTTTTTTTTATCGGGGTCCAGAGGAAAAAACACATTGAGCAATGTAAGTATTTCTTACTTTTAAATTGTTATTTTTGCAGCTAAAACCATATTGGTAGACCTCCCCACCTAGCTTGAAACTGAAACTGTTACACGCACATACTTATAATACAAAATAATAAAGTCAGGTATTCGTTCTAAAAACTTACTACATAAAATGTTATACGTTTTAAAACTTTTTACAGAGACATAATAAAATAAAAATTCAGATATTCGTTCAAAAAATAATGTGATGAAATACACTTGTGGTCTTGAGCCAGGGTTTTATAGTTTGGTTCATGTGGTGAACAGCTTATGTGAAGCGTACCTTTAAGATGGAAGGCTGTTAATCTCGAACGATGTTTTTTCCCCAAAAAATGAGAGGTTCTTGGACCCAAACATAATAGCCAGAATAATAGCTAGTTTTTTGCAATTTTTCTACTTTTTTGAGTATGTTTCTCCAAAATTCCCCAGGATTCGCAGTTTCATACATTTGCAAAGACATTTGCGTGTCAAATATTTCTATTGGAAGTAAAGATTTTTTGAGACTGAACAACTTAGTAGGCACATAAGTCTGTTCTGTAGCTGGAGCAACTTCGTTAGACGTGTGGAAACAACTTACCTATCTTTTCAAAGTTTTGAAATCTTGTTTTAAATTACTTCACAAAATCTGACATAAAACATAAAAACATTGCAATGTTTATTTCGGAATTCTTCTTTTTATATTCAAGAATTGTTAGAAAATGAATAAATTCTGCATTTGCGATATCTCTTATGCGATCCAGGCTTTGGTTTTTCGCGTACCAGACGTGGACCGCGGTCCGCATGTTGCCACCGTGGGCATACATGGTAAAATACTAGCACCTCTTTTATGAAAAACACACTTCACATAAACCAAAACATTTATCTTTGCTCAACATTATTTTAATAGTTTCTACTACTTAAATAAGTGTGAAAATTAAGTTAATGGAAGAATACGAAATTGCCAAAGTTTTACTTGGAAATTAAAAAAAAAATTACAATTAGTAGAACACATTAAGATGTCAAACTGTAAAAAAAAAATGGCAGCACAAATCGAAAATCTTTTCAACGTCTCTCCTATGACGTCATGCCGATGTTTTACAGAATAAAAATATTTTCAGTTTTTTAGCATAAACGCACTACCCATGCAATTTCATTATTTATTCAACGATTGAGACAGCCTAACTACCAAAGAATGAAAAATGCAAATTAACTTTTATAGATAACTTAGTGAGGTGTCTTAAACTCGATAACATGTGAGAATATTTTTTTTATTTATTTAGTTAACAATTTATTAATTTATTAATTTTTTTTAACAGCAATACATTCTATCTCACAAAAAACATATTTTGGTAATATATTTTCTCACAAAAAATAGCAATAATCTATTTTATCTTTCATTACTTTCCTTCTGTGGCTAAGAGCGTAAGAGCTTTTTCATCCGATTACTTTAGCAATCCATATCCAAATTCTAGTGACTTCATTAGATACACAGAGTCTAGAGCTCCTGGCTGCGTTTGTTTAGTCCTGTCGATTACCTGTAACTTATTGTCACGTAATATATGAAAGAATGAATAAGAAAATAATTGTTAAACTTTATGAATCCCCAAGGTCTGATAAAAATAATTAAACGTGTAAGTGATATATTTACTGATTTATCAACTATCTGTCAAATATTATCATGCAAAAACACTAAAATATGAAAAAAATCTCTATTTTTTAGACACGATATCATACTATATTTAGCAACAAAATGTTTTGTGCCGAGATTTGCGTGCTAATATTTCACAATGGCGCTAGTTAATTGTCCAGGCCGTAAATCAGTCACATCACAAAATTAACCAGCTAATATTAAACCTATGAGAGCATACATTTCAAACTTACGTTTTGCCACAAAATACTTTTTATTATTATTATTATTTATTTATATTTTTTTAATCTAGGATGGTTGAGATTGATCAACATTGAGCACTGAACATTTTTACTTCTTTTATTTTGACTTTGGTTATTACTTATTTTGGTTACTTTATCTTCCAAACACCGGTTCCAAAAGTGAATGTATGTTCATAGTAAAAAAATAGCCACCAAACTAGGAAACATATAAAAAGTTCCATGTTACGAATTGATCTCAAACATTCTATAAAAAATAAGCATATAAAAATAGTAAAATGCGAGACATAAATTTGAGAAGAACACTGAGATAGGTTCAAAATTAGCATGCAACTGACTTTGTATGATTAGTGTAAGTTCATGACGCTTATGACATAGGATCTTACATTTAACACTATTTCTACCAGTGTCAAATTACACCTTTTTAAATTTTGGATTTATTTTTATTTACTTCGTAGTTTTTAAATGCGATAAGCATAAATTTATCTTACATGTGTTAAAAATTATGTGTAATTATTTCAATCTAAAAATTTGGAATGAAAAACCTTAAATTGAAGTCTTTTAAAAGGTGTCATTTGATATCGATAAAAATAGTGTAAGAAGGAGTAGTTCTTGATCGATATTTTAAATACAGTCGAGTCTCTCTATAACGAAACTCCATACATCGAATTTCTCTAAATAACGAATTTTTAGTAGGAACGGATCCCTTTTCGCATGATTACATTAAAAACAGTCTCTATATAGCGAAATATCTATCTCCATATAACGAGTTTTTTCATAATTTGGTCTTAATTTATTCAATTTTAAAAAAGCTTCGAAATCATATGGAATCAATTTTACATCGTTTTTTTAATTTATTGTTCAGTGCTGAGTTTTTTTTTTATATTACTTTTCTCCTTGTTCTTTAAATCCAACGAATTCATCCCACCTCCCACACATCTTTCCACATCCTTCTCAAAACAGAGTCAATTGGATTTTTACATATACAGGGTGTTTCGTTACCAGACCTACAAACTTTGTGGGGTGATAGTAGACATGAAGACAAACATTATTAAATCGGAAACCATGGGGCGCAAACGTCTTCCGTAGGAGCTAGGGGCCATTAAAGTTTAAGGTCCAAAACTTCAAACGATTATAAAAAAACGGAAAAAAGAGTGGATTCGTTTGCGGTTTTCACTAAAATCATTCTCTACATCGCGATTTGTCTGTAAAAAATTTTTAAAGGTTATGTTCAAAAATTGTCGATAGAGGGCGCTTTAGACTTTAGAGTAACAAACAACTACTTTTTACCCTTATTTTGTGCACGGGGTTGAAATTATTCCAAAGTTTAGACTTTAACTTAAATTTTAAGCCCAAAATCGGAAACATTGTTATCGGGTGACTAGCGAAAGTTGAACTGTGAACAGAGGAGGGGATTTTGAACGCTCATAAACATTCGACAAACTAATCGATTTTGGTGCAGTTTGCGTGTAGGGCATTCCCTAGGTAATTATTTTATTCAAAATGACGTACAGCATTGGTGTCCCCATTTTTTGATAGAGGGCGCTTTCACACATCTCTGAAATTTCAATGGCATTACTCCTGTATGTTTTACTACCAGACCAACATATTACCAGGAAGTGTTAGGGATGCAAAGACGACTCGGAATCATACTATAATGTAACGTCGAAAATGATTTTTTCACGAGTTAGGGTAAAGAGAAGCAGAGAAAAAAGCAACTTGATATTTCTACAACACGTTCTGTCGGAACTTCTGGTTAAAGAACATATTCCTCTTTCGTTGCGCCACACTATAGCACGATGGGACTCCTCCACGTTTTACCAACGATGTTCGCAGACACCTCAACGTAACATATGGACAGCGGTGGATAAGTAGTGGTGGCCCGGTTTGTTGGCCTGTCAGATCGTCGCACCTACTTCATTATATCAATTACTTTTTGTTATCTACCTTTATTTTATTACTGTATAATTGTTCTGTAAGTTTTAAATAAACATTGCTGGGTGAGGCTAGTTGAGCTCAAACCAATTGTTACCCCTCCCCCCCAACTTGGCTCAATCTGAATCTGTATGGACTTCTTCTGCTGGGGTCAAAAGAAAAGCTGAATGTATGAGATTCCTGTACCGTCAGTGGAAGACCTCTCAGCTCGAATTTCTGTAGCTGCCAGAAAGCTATCCGAGATGCAAGGAATCTTTCAAAGCATCAGGAATTGCATGCGATGCTGCTGTCAAACATGCCCGATTACTTCTGGTCGTAATTTCGGACACTTTTTCTAGTAAAACCCTTAACTAAATTGTTTTCTGCTACATTAACGTGTAGCTGTTCCACTAACTGTTTCTATTGCTTTTGTCTCTGCTTCTTTTAACCACAACTCGCTAAAAATGCATTTTTAACGTTACATTCCTATGTGATTCCGAGTCGCTTTTCATCCCTAACATTTCATGGAAGTATGTTGTTCTGGTAGTAAAACACCCTGGAGTAATGCCATTGAAATGTCGGAGATGTGTCGGAAGCGCCGTCTATAAAAAAATGGAGACACAAGAGCTGTAAGTCATTTTGAATAAAATAATTACCAAGGGAGTGACCTACACGCAAACCGCAAGAAAATCGATCAGTTTGTATAATGTTTATGGGTGTTGAAAATTTCTCCCTCTGTTCACATTTCTCTTTTCACTAGTTACCCGATCCTAATGTTTCCGATTTTGGGATTAAAATTTAAGTTAAAGTCTATACTTTAGAATAATTTTAACCCCGTGCACAAAATAAGGGTAAAAAGTAGTTGTTTGTTACTCTAAAGTCTCAAGCGCCCTTTATCGACAATTTTTGAACGTAACCTTGAAAATTTCTTTACAAACAAATCGTGATATAGAGAATGATTTTAGCGAAAACCGCAAACGAATCCACCCTTTTTTTTCGTTTTTTATAATCGTTTGAAGTTTTGGATCTTAAACTTTAATGGCCCCTAGCTCCTACGGAAGACGTTTGCGCCCCATGGTTTCCGATTTAATAATGTTTGTCTTTATGTCTACTATCACTTCTCAAAGTTTGTCGGTCTGGTAGCAAAACAGCCTGTATAAGAGAGGAATCAATGAGAGGCACATAAGAGAGGTCTTCAAATGGAGGAAAATGTTAATTACAATTTTTCATTCCTTGCTAAAAATTTGAGCTTTTTTGAGAGCGTAACAATTTTAAAATAAAAAAAAAACAAAAATTACAGATGTCTTCGTCTGAAATTAATGCAAGTCTTTCGTATTTGATTTTCATTAAGCTTTCAAATAAATGTCTATTCTCTTTTTTGAAACAGCTTAAATAATTTAGAAATAAAATGTTAGGTTAATATTTACTTTTAAACATTTCAAATTCTTAATTAAAAAGATCAAAAATAATATTTTTTCAAAATTTACATATTAAATGCGATTTTTAACATCATTCTCTATACATCCAATTTCTCTATATAACGAATTTGTTACTGGAACGATGGATTTCGTTATACAGAGACTCGACTGTACTTCCTTTAAAAAAGTTTATTTTATTTGCAAAATATTTATTCCTTCATATGGAAATAAATACAGTCGAGTCTCCCTATAACGAAATTCCATTTAGCGAATTTCTCTATATAAGGAATTTTTACTAGGTACGGCCAATTTTTCATTGATTACATTACAAATAGTCTCCATATAGCGAAGTATATATCTCCATACAACAAATTTTTTCAGAAATGTTCCTCCTTTTTTTTCCTGAAAATGCTCTAATTTATTTGTGAAATTCATTTTTGTGCGGTGATTCCTGGTATGTGTTTCATAGCTGCATATCTGCTGCCTTATCCATGTCCAAAACAGGCATTCGTACCCCCCCCCCCCCCTCCTAAAAACCCACTTCTTAAAAAAATGTGAATCAGATTCTTTCATGGTCTCGCCTGAGTTTATTTCAAAGATGAGTGTGCGTTTTTGGAAATTTTTGTTGCTTTCCTGAAATAAGGTAAATTTTCGCGCGTTTGAACTAGATTTAATTTTTATAAAAAAAATTTTTTTGATATTTTACCTATAAAATAACTGTACCCATGCAAACGCTGAATAATTTTCTGTTTCGAATCTGTTTAAATAAATAAAAAAAATATCAAATTTATGTTTAGCGTTAAGCATTTCAAAACAACTCAAACATTTAAAAAAAACTTTACTAGTAAAATGAAAATTTTTTCGCCATTCTCTATTCATCGAATTTTTCTATATAACGAATTTTTTGACTAAACCATGGATTTCGTTGTATAGAGACTCGACTGTAATTCATAAAATGATTATTTATCCATTACATTTATGTTATTCAGAAATAAACTTGCTTTATTCTTTAATAGGTGCGATCTGAATGGTATGGCAGTTAGTGACGTATAATGTAGATCATTTGGACAAAGAGCATCGTCTGATATTAAGAGCCCACAATAGTCACAGAAAAATTACTCAAAAAGACCCGGATGACCATGTAAAGTCTATGGGAGCGTTCTTTTCTAATATCTCGCTCAAATTTTAATATTTTTGCATGATTTTTTTGCACAAGATAGCTGAGGGTAATCCACAGCCGGGCTAGTTTTTACTTTTTCGATTTTGGTTATATATTTTTTATATTACGATAGTTTCAGTTTCAGAACCGGTTTAAACCGGTTTCGAAAGCTAAAGTAATTTTTAAAAAAAAATCTGAAACAAAAATTGAAAAAGTAAAAACTAGCCCGGTTGTGGATTGCCCTCAGCTATCTTGTGCAAAAAAATCATGCAAAAATATTAAAATTTGAGCGAGATATTAGAAAAGAACGCTCCCATAGACTTTACATGGTCATCCGGGTCTTTTTGAGTAATTTTTCTGTGACTATTGTGGGCTCTTAAGCACAATTTTCTACATACCCCTTATGACGTGACTTCTTAGTCATAAATATTCGTTTTGCATGATGGAATGTTTTTACATTTGCTATGTGTAAGTGATAAATGTATAAAATTTTATTCACCATTTTCGTGAAAAATGTAAAGCACCATGTGAACAATTTGCACTGTTTTTGAAAACATAATTTTAATGTCATTTTCTGTGTAACTTGCTTTCGATGTATACTGTTCTATTGTATCAATATGAATAAATTATTAAAATGCTTAAATATTCTCTGATTCTTCCTTACGGGGATAGTGAACATTAAAAAACAAATACCTCTATTTTCAATGGATTGATTTAAAAATTGGCAGAAATGTTAATGGCAAGCTCAAATAATTATGTTTAAAATTTGGTGATAAAACAATAAAAAGTTTTTAAATTATTCAGCTTTGAAAATTTTAAAATAACAAATAACTGTTATATTTTAAAATGCCCCATGAGCATTTCTTTTGTATAAAACACGACAATATTTACTCACATGATACTTTTTATATATTACGGAAGATGACATGAATTGTAAAAGTTTGCTGAATACATAAACATAAAAAAAAGATTTTAAGAATTATGCTTCTTTTTTTTTAAAAAAAAGTAGCTAAATTTATTCATATTCACTTAAATTTCAACATTAAAATATTTTTGAAAATAACTTTTATGCTACTTTTATTATACTGTACATAAGATATAAAGTATAAATTAAAAAAAATCTGTGAATTAGGAATGCGCATTCAATTTTCAGAAATCAGCATTTTAAGTAAAACAAACTGTAAGGTACCTGTACCTAATATGGGCACCCTAAGGAAAATGTATTCTTTTCACCCCCATGTACAAGTCATAGGACTCCAAAAATATGTGACCACTATCCTCGGACTATTCACTATCATTATTAAAATTAGCGACCTTGTAATTATTCTGGTTTAATTTAAATCATAAAAACAAAAAAAATGTTTTCAAGTGTCCATATAAGGAACTACCTGTCCCTAATATGGACAAATTTTTTTTATTGACTTTCTACACAGTGTGTATGGAAGAGCCACGTTTCCAAGGGATTTTAGAGGAGAGGGAAGGAAAAAAATGTGTCTTAAAGTATTCCGAGGTGGAGGGGGGACAGTAAATATCTTCAGAACATACATTTTAAAAAGGGGTGGGGCTTTCTCGGTTTTTACCCTTCGAAGACCCATGCAAAGCCCCTTAAATATTAGTAAATATTATGAAGTAATATTGTTGGTTTTGCTTAGCTTTATTTCATTTGTCTGCGAAATTACATCTGTTATTACTCAGTCCTCACAGCATGGACAAATAGAAACTTTTTCACCAGGGGCAGTAAGTCCCACATAATCCTCATGAACATATCTGCCACATGTGATGCATGGCCGCATGTTTGAAAAAGCATCAATACACGCAAAAGAAGCAGTACCAGCTCTCCTTTGTTGAAGAAGTCACACCACTGGTACCTATGATTTCGCCAATAGATATTCTATTGGGGGGGGGGGGGTTCTTTTTATTTTTCATCAAGGGTTGTTTGGAAGAAGGTTTTGGGGGGATTGTTCAAATAGCATCTTGTTGAACAAAGATTTTAGCACTTTGATGACTTTTCAAGTTATTGCTTGGCAACGTTGAATTTTCTTCTTTCTTACAGTTCTAGTCGATGGGGACATAAGCTGTCCATATTGGGAACCGGGCATAGTTTTACTAAATCTTGTACCAAATGAATAAGGAAAATTATTTTAAGCGAAATATGCAATAGCAATCGAAAATATGTTTTATTAGCTTTCTAAAATACTCCACTTTTCAACATTTAATGTAATTTTACCATATCTAATAAGAATTTAAGCTTAGAAGTAATTAAGATCAGCACATCTCGAAATAACAAGTTTCCTCCTAAATGGAGAACAGTGAGCTTTTTTACACTTTCCAGACTTAATTATCTTTTCAACTGCTTTTCTTCGCGAAAATGTTTAGCCATCTCTCGATCAAAATTATTAACTTTAAAAATATTACGGGTGTCCATATTGAGAGCTCTGTCCATATAGGGTACAAATACCTTATAAATATATGCAGTTTTTACAAATTTAAAAGCTTATACCTTTCCGAAGAAGCGGCAGAATTAAAAAATTCTTTTTCCATCAGATAAATTTAAACACATAGTTTCCGAATACTTGAAAAGAAAAAAAATATCGCTATGTTTACTGTCCACTGTCACTTTAAAACTATTTTTATTATTACAAAAATCTGTAAACAAAAACTGCATAAATTGCAAGGAAATGATCCCCATAATAAAGCTTTATGTTTAATCAAAATTAATAGGAGTATCGGAAAATTAAATTAACAGGAATTCTGCGGACGAATTAACTAGTAATAAGTTGAAAATGTAATGTTGAATCTTAATTCTTAAGATCTTACATAAATCTTTCTAATTATGCTTTCATTATGTTATCCGATTTCCAAAACTTGAAAATGATTTATACTCAAAATAAGCTTAAATATTCGAGAATGGAATGACAAACCACTTATCATAATTTTAAAAATTCGTAATAATTTAAAACGTATTAATTGTAATAGATTCACTATTTATACATTGACATAGTTGTGTTAGCTTACTATAGTATTTGTGTGTAATTATCACAAATGTCGCTTTCTAATTTATTCCAAATTTTTAGATTCTTTAATTTTGTTTATTTAAAATAAGATATTTTAGCCTTATATTTATGAAAAATCTATATATATATTGCGCTAACGTATGTGGCACAAAAATCACCGTTATTTGTTAATTGTTTAGCTGAAATGAAATGCATGAGGCCTAGGTAAATTGGGTTTATTTACGTTTTGTTTTTTCGCTGCTGTCGTTTCTCTGCCTTTTGGCTAAGATCAAAGTTTAGTGTAGTTTTTTCGCTGTATTTATGAAGCTTCAAAATATCATTATTTTTGTTTTGTTTTTTTATTCCATTGGCTTAAAATACATAAAAATCATGAATTTTAATCGTTTCAGTTTCAAATTAAAGTTATGTTATTATAAATGAAATGAGTGAAAGAATTATATTATTAAATTTATTATAAATGAAATAAAAGAAAATGCCACGTGTACAGTACTTGGCGATGCGCCAAAGTAGCATAAAAATTCCGAGTGCTCGATTTATCGGTGCAAATGTTATATACGCTTATTGGTGCGATTTTTATCTGATGCCCATTTTCGAAAACTTAGTTTTCAATACCAGTTATGTGTATATTTTAAACCCTTTTCTTTTATTTTAAAACTGAAATAATAAAAAATATAAAAAAGTTTAATATAGATATAATAATTATACAAGAAAATAATTTATATCGTTTTAAAAAAGAAAATAAAAGTAAATAAAAAGTTTATTAAAGAATATGTGACAATTGCCGAGTTATCATGTGAGGCATATACAGGGTGTTTCGCTACCAGACCGACAAACTTTGAGGGATGATAGTAGACATAAAGACAAACATTATTAAATAGGAAACCATGGGGCGCAAACTTCTTCTATAGGAGCTAGGGGCCATTAAAGTTTAAGGTCCAAAAATTCAAACGCTGATAAAAATTAGAAAAAAGGGTGGATTTGTTTGCGGTTTTCTCTAAAATCATTGTTTATATCACGATTTTTTATTTTTTTAATTTAAAAGATTAAGTTAAAAAATTGTCGATAGAGGACGCTTTAGACTTTAGAGTAACGAACGAATACTTTTTTCCGTTCTTTTGTGCATGGGGTTGAAATTATTATAAAGTTTAGACTTTAACTTAAATTTTAAGCCCAAAATCGGAAACATCTGCATCGGTTAACTAGCGAAAATTTAACTGGGAACCAAGGGGGAGATTTTAAACGCTCATAAATATTGGACAAACTAATTGATTTTGTTGCGGTTTGTGTGTAGGTCATTCCCTTGGTAATTACTTTATTCAAAATGACGTACAGTTCCGGACATCAAAATGACGTACGTTTCAAAGCGTGAGGAATTACATGCGACGCTGCTGTCAAGCATGTCGAATTACTTCTGGTAGTAATTTCGAACATCTTTTCTAGTAAAACCTTTAAATAAACTGTTTCATGTCATATTAACATGTTGCTGTTTCTCTGCTTGTTTCTGATGTTTTTTTCTCTGCTTCCTTTAACCATAACTCGCAAAAAGACATTTTCAACGTTACATTCCTATGTGATTCCGAGTCGCTTTTGCATTGCTAACACTTCCTGGAAGTATGGTAGTCTGGTAGTAAAACACCCAGGAGTAATGTCATTGAAATTTCGGACATGTGTCGGAAGCGCCTTCTATGTAAAAATGAGGACACCACAGCTGTACGTCATTTTGAATAAAATAATTACCAAGGGAATGACCTACACGCAAACCGCAACAAAATAGATTAGTTTGTTCAATATTTATGAGCGTTTAAAATTTTCCCCTCGGCTCACAGTTAAATTTTCGCTAGTTAACCGATCCCCATGTTTCCGATTTTGGGCTAAAAATTTAAGTTAAAGTCTAAACTTTATAATTATTTCAACCCATTGCACAAAAGAACGACAAAAAGTATTTGTTCGTTACTCTAAAGTCTAAAGTGCCCTCTATCGACAATTTTCGAACTTAACCTTTAAAATTAAAAATTAAAAAATTGTGATATAAAGAATGATTCTAGAGAAAACCGCAAACAAATCGACCCTTTTTTCTAATTTTTATCAGCATTTGAATTTTTGGACCTTCAACTTTAATGGCGCCTAGCTCCTGTAGAAGACGTTTGCGCCCCATGGTTTCCTATTTTATAATGTTTGTCTTTATATCTACTATCACCCCTCAAAGTTTGTCGGTCTGGTAGCGAAACACCCTGTATTTGCCTTTTTGTTGCAATTGCGTGAATGTGGTGCGAATATGACATCTTCGCCTAATTGTTTAGCAGAATCTTCTAATTTGGAAAAAATTGAGCAATTAAAATAAATTATGAATAAAAGCAATATGATTTAATGCTTTGTATGCATTTAAAGGAAGACCAAACTGGTCCCCAAGTCGGCTAGTATAATTATATTTTAGTATTGGTTATCACAAATTGTCGAATCGAACTGGCCAATGATAAAATTTATTTATTTATTCTTTCAATAATAAAGAGAATTTGAAGTGAATACAATTACAAAATCGACACTTATTGGATACCGAATCAAAATCAAACATGTTTATAGGTAAATATTCTCAGGGATGGTCATACCAAAAATAATATCTGTGTAACTAGTATAACTTTCCATTTATTTTATCAAAAATGCAAGGTATCTGACTCATACAGATATACAGTCGTACCCGGTTAAGACGCCATCCCACTTAATACGTGGAATTTTTCCAATTTCTTGAACATCGCAATGTGACTAAAGGAAAAATATCAGGTTTCATATGTGAATGGTTATCACTATTTCCGATTAGTATTATTTATTTTGATTAATTAAGGTGAAAATTACTAGTCGGAAATTGTAGTAGAAATATGAATGAAACCAAAACCTGCGAAATAGCAATGCTGCATTTTTCCTTGAGCCCGCCTCCTAACGCTCTTTGTTTTTCGCTTTGTATATGTTGTTAGCTACTGTAATGAGGGGTCGGAGTACATAGGACAAATATTACACTGTCCTCCAAAAGGTAAGGTACAACCGGTTTTTTACGTCTAATTTGCAAATGAATGAATATAAAAACAACAAATTAGGAGGAAATGTGCGCAAAACTGTTATTTATTCAATGCGACATAGAAATTTACTTAAGTTAAATGTATAAATAAAATTACAGCAAAAAAGCACTCATGGTGGAAAATTCCATTCTTGGCGAAATCAGTACATCGCAGTATTATGCAGTAAAATGTGACAGAAACATAATAAAACTAGTTCTAATACGGAATATATCCACCCCAGACTTGAATGCATTGGCGGCATCGACTTTCCATGCTCTCAATTAAATTGTCGGACACCGAAATAGGTAGCGCTGACAAGACATAGAGTAAACCTTGTTTCAGCTCATTTAATGATCTTGTAGAAGGACTTAAAGCCGCAACCTGTCTTCTAAGATAGTCCCAAAGATTTTCTATCGGATTCGAGTTTGGAAAGTGAGCAGGCCAATCCATTCTCTCCAAACCGTGATCCTCAAGATAATCCTCAACAACCACAGCTCGATGTGGTCTCGCGTTATCATCCTTATAGAATGAGACCATTTCCAGTAACACCGGCATATAAGCGCACATATGAATCAAGAATCTAATCCGAATATCTCGCATAGTTCTTCCATGGAACACATAAAGGTCAATGTTAGCCTCCGAGTGAGATCCCTGCCCAAACCATGAATTCACCATTTCTGTACCTGTGTGTTTCGGCAGTGTTTGATTGATGATATCGAGAGCATTGCTTTCTCTAGATTAGAATATGTCCTGAATCGCTGTCCAGTTTGAATCTGGACTCGTCTGTGAAGAGTGCAGAAGCCGACTGTTGTCTGGTCCAGGAAACATGTTCTCTTGCCCAACAAAA
Source organism: Maratus speculifer (assembly GCA_964019185.1). NCBI lineage: Eukaryota > Metazoa > Arthropoda > Arachnida > Araneae > Salticidae > Maratus > Maratus speculifer. The sequence continues at coordinate 255,269,356 of OZ025298.1, forward strand.
GCGTGCCTTTCTCTGTCGTCTGTTGCGGGAGACACACACAACTGGTCGCCTAGCATAGAGATCTGAATAGTGAAAACGTCTTCGCACCGTAGTAGCGGAGATTCTTCATTTTGATGCTGCAAAATGGTTTGCAATGTGCTGCGGCACAGTAGTGCGTATTCTCCTTCTGGCCGAAAGAGATAAAAACCGGTCTTTAGCGTGTGTTGTATCACATGGGCGGCCTGGAACATGGCTTCTGGACACAGAATCTTCGGATTCATACTGAACTCAGAGTCGCTGGACTACACTGCGAGGCGCATTGAGCCGTAAAGCGGTATTGGCCTGTGACAATCCTATTTCCTTTATGAATCTGTCAAAACATGGGGCGCCTCCCTCTGGGAGGGGATAAATTAGGAGGGGTGCTTGTGTTTGTGTGATATTAGAATTAAAAAAAAAGTTTAGGTCCATAGAGTGAAGAAACTGGGCTTATCTTTAATTTTCATTTAGTTTTTATTGGTAAAATTATTACTTAGCTTTGAAACTACCTCCGCCTGTAGGCCGAGTAGACAGAGATTTTTTTCCCATTCAGCTAAAACCTAATTAAAGATATAAAATCGTACAAATATCAGGTTCGTTTAAAGGTAATTTATCATGGGCCCAGGGAAACGGGTATAAAGTAAGATAAGGCCTTAAGACGCCACTCTAGTCACTCAAAAAGAGACGGATTATAATGTTAAATCTATGGGGGCATTATTTTCAAATATCTCGCTTAAATTTTTAAATTTTTACCCCCTTATTTTGCATAGGATAGCTGAGTACGATCTATAATCGGGCTAGTTTTTACTTTATCGATTTTGAATACATATTATATTGGGATTGTTTCAATTTCAGAACCGGTTCCAACCTGTTCCGAAAATCAAAATATTTAAAAAAATCTGTAACCACAATTGAAAAATTAATAAAAAGAATACTGCCCAGTTAAACTGATGGCATTGAGCTCACAGACTACGTATACTAATTGTACATTACAGCCTTATATTTTCAAGGGTTAATTCCGTTCGAAAAAGAAATTAAGAAGGAGAAACAGCTCTCCCCTTTCCATTTTTTACACTTAATCATTGAACTTCCTAAACTATCAAGAACATGCTTTATCATATAAAAAATCTATATCCAAAATTCAGAGCAAATCGGATAATTCTTAATAAAAACCCATTTAGCATTTGAATAACTTAAGAGGAGTTATCTCCCTCTTTTATACTTAACCATCAAACTTTCAAAACTATTCAGAGATTTGAACGAAATCTGACAATTCTGCTTGAAAATTCATTTATATAAATTAAGGGGAGGGGCATTAGAACCCCCATTCCCCCTGTTTATACTTATTTAATGAACACCTAATAACAGTCACGGAATCGCCTCATCAGAATGATCCTATATCTAAATTTTGAACGAAAACTTAATTCTGCATGAAAAACACACTTATTTCTATTAAGGGAAGGGGCATGAACCCCCCGTTCCCCCTCTTATACATATCGAATGAACTGCAAAAACTAATCAGGAAAGCGCCTTGTCAGGATATACCTATATACAATATTTAAAGTGGATCGGATATTTTTATCATGAGTTATCGCGTTACGTACGAACGTACATACAAAATGGGCGGGCACATAGGCTCTCAGGCTATGATAGCCTGTGAGCTAAAAACTAACCCGGTTTTAGATCGTCTTCAGCTATCCTATTAAAAAAATTGTAAAAATATTAAAATTTGGGCACTATATTTGAAAATAACGTCCCCATAGACATAACATTAGCATCAGGATCTTTCTCAGTGACTAGTATAGGCTCTTAAGGCGCAACACTAGTCACTGAAAAAGACCAGGATGATAATGATAAGTCTATGGGGGCGTTTTTTTCAAATATCTCGCTCAAATTTTAATATTTTTACATGATTTTTTTTTCATCGGATAGCTGAGGATGATTTACAATCGGACTAGGTTTTACTTTTTTAATTTTGGTTATATATTTTTTATATTATGATATTTTCAATTTCAGAACCGTTTCGAAAGTTAAAGTATTATTTTTAAAATCTGAAACCAAAATTGAAAAAGTAAAAACAAGCCCGGTTGTAAATCATCCGTAGGTATCCTATGCAAAATAAATCATATAAAAATATTAAAATTTGAGCTAGATATTTCAAAAGTACGCCCCCATAGACTTATCATTATCATCCGGGTCTTTTTCAGTGATTATTGTGCGGTTTTAAGAGCAAAACTGAATTGGTGAATGAGATCCACTGATTATCTTAATTACTTTTGTTCGAATCAATGATAAGAGACGTTACTTTCGACCTCGACTGAGCGTCTATTTCTCTCAGCGCCATCTATTGCTTGTATTCGAACAAAAATCCACAATCACTGTAAAAATAGTCTTGACATACTTCATAACCTTCTTTCAGGAAAATTTAAAACTCTACCACCATTTGCAAGTTATTTAATTTTAATCCTTTCGAGATGAGCGTCTTTTGGACAGTTTGTAATTTTTTATCACCTTTTTTCAAAACAAAAATTTTTGTGTAGTTAAATCGAAAAAATGCTTTGAATTAAAGAGGCAAAATTTACAATAAAAAATAACTGGTGGGAACAATCAGTGATACTGAGTACTTTATAATGTCATGTATACATGGCACCAAGGGATAAAAATCAGTCGGTCCATTTTAAGGCACCCAATATGTAATACTTGTATAAATGATGGACTTCTATCAGAACCATTTTTTATTTAATTCATCGTTAAAGAAAATAAATTTTGCTTTTACGAATTCGAGATTTTACATCTGAAATGAAATGCTTAAAGTTTAATTAAAGGAAAAAAAATATAAGTAATTATAATTTTGAAATATGATATGACCTTAATCCGACAATTAAAATTAATCCTCTGCTCTTTAGAACACTAATTAGAATTTGAAAGCTTCTGCTTCAGTTATAAATAGTTCCCATTAAAAAATGCATAATTTAGTTTTGTTAATTAATCACTGTTGTATTACGAGTGTAAATGCATTCATCCAGTTTTAAAATAATAATAAAATAATAAAAGGACAAGCAACATCATTAGTTGCAAGATTTATCTCTAAACGAAGAGGCAATTAAATTATTCTAATTGTTTTAATTGCATAAAATATAAATTACAATTCGGGATTTCTAAGTTAAAATAGTGCAATGGTTTTGTTAAGAAATTCTTAACCCTTAAATACTGTGACAAAAATTGTCATATAACTACTGTGAGCGGTATGTCAGACCGCCTAATCTAAAGATGAATAAAATGTTAAATTAACTCTCAGAATACTATTTTTGTATTAAACTTTATACACAGGACTATTATAAACAAAAGTGAGCTATTCAAAAGTATCTAGAGATAGTAATACGTCTCCAAACGAAACAAAATTCGATCAGTATCTATAGTTAATCTAAAAATTACGAGTTAAACTCTGAAACTTGAAAAACTCAGCGGTCTGTGAGACCGCTAACAGTAGCTAAGTTTTAAGCTGTTTCAATGTAGGTGAAAAAGTATGAATGATGTGTTTTAACTTTTGATCCCAAAATGAATTCACAGAGGATGCTAGGGTAAAACTTCACAAGGTTTTTTTTTTATCATTAAAAAATCCATCTTTCTGAATCAGATTTCAATTAAAACTAGTTGGATGAGCCAATACCAAAACTTTCTTCTACTTTATAAGATAATATCTATATTAAATGTATGCATATATTTTTTAATGTTTTACAGATAAATTTATATCTGCTACATTAGAAAATTAATTGTATGTGCCAATCCCAAAACTTCTTCTATCTCATACGTACATTTTAATAATTCAAAAACAAGTTACAATGCTAATACGTTAATATTACTAATTCAATACCATATCAACTTTGATTTTTATCTTAAATTTCTGCTTCAGTCAATTAATCGGAGTAAAAGAAAAGTTAATGTGGGTCATGATATTTATTAAAATCATTAGTTTTCTCTTATTCTATTATCATCATCAAATAGCTGGCTTAGCAGGATGCAAATTTCTTTCTCTGCATGAGCCGATTGAAAAAAAAACATAGAATCCAGGAAATTGTACAGACATCGGTATAACAGTGCTCCTTTCCCATGGAATAATTCCAAATTCAAGGAAGATTTGTTGACTATAGCCAAACACATACACAAAAATTTTGGTTCAATTCTGTAAATAACTTCTCAAAGTTTTCGATGGTAAAACAGCGCGGAGATTGCTTTTATAACTTCCCCTCCAGCAGATTATTTTAAAATTCAGGGAAGAGCTCTTTGCCATCCCCAAGAATAACAATACACTAAAAATTTAGTTCAGTTCTATGTATAATTTCATGCACTATTTGGTGATACAATAATGAAAATGACACAGACATCTTGATTATTGTGCACCTTTAAGATGAATTTCTTTGAAATTCAGGGAGAGCCTGCTGAGCATAGCCAAACAGTTACACAAAAATTGGTTCAATTCTATGTACATCATTACACTTTTCGGTGGTGAAAAAAAAAGCTTTTGCAGAGTTTCCCTTTCCAGCGATTTTTTTTTAAATTCCAGCAGGACCTACTAGCTCTAGCCAAACACGTACTCAAAAAAATTGGTTCAATTCTATGAAAATCCTATTTTAATTTTATTCACTTTTTGATGGTACAATATTCAAAATAGACCAAAAAAATGGATATTACAGCTCCTCCTTTCGACGGAATATTTCAAAATTCAAGGAGAACCTGCTTGCCATATCCAAAAACATACACAGCAAATTTAGTTCGATTCTATACATATATTCATACATTTTTCGATGGTACAATGGCGACGTAAGGGCAAGCAAACACATACACGGACAGACAGACATTTTGCAAAAACATGTTTTTTAGAATTTCTGATCCCTAAAAGGGTTAAATCTGTCGAGAACCTTAAGACGAAAAAAAAATTTCGTTTACAATACTTTCTTCTATTGAAGATACAAGAAAGTATTGTAAATGAAATTTTTTCCACTTCCGGTTTTCGACGGATTTACACATTAGTTTTTGTCTGGGGTGTGAATAAGCTTCATGGAAAATCGCATTCGATGCGAATTGTGGGCAGTCAAAACAGCAACAGGTCCACCAGTGAAGTGCTGGTGCTCGAGGTTGTTCCTTTACTTCAAGGTATTTCTGGATCTACCGACCTGTTGCTGTATTTTTCAGCATGATAATGCTCGTCCACATGTTGCAAAGAATGTTCAAGATTTTTTGTCAGCAAAACAACTTCCTCCGTGACTCATATATTCATCTGAACTGTCGCATGTGTGGGATTTCGTTAATCAGCGGCTCGCTCATGATCTTGTTCTACAGTTTCTACAGATGATGTTTGAGTAAAAATTCAAAGAATGTGGAGTACTATTTTTCAGGCTTACTTTCAAAATCTGTTTGCCTTCAGGCCACATCGTATAGCAGCATTTATTGAAGCGTGTGCCAGCTATATCAAATAATAATTCCAGACACTTAATATTGTTTTTATTTATTTATTTATTTATTTATTTTTTTACTGTAACTATTTACTTGCACCAATACCTGTCGATCGTGTATTAAATCTATACCTGTATTATAAAGAGATAAAGTTTGTTTATTAATAGTGGGTAATCTTCGGAACTACCAAAACAATTTCAAAAGTAATGGTGCTAAAATGATGATGTTCGCCTCGAATCAAACATAGACTATATCTTATGCCGATGCTAACCCTAAGCGGTGCCGGAGCAAAAAAAAAAAAAAGTTCTAAAAATGCGATTTTTTGTGTTACTAAAGGACCTAGAAACATGAAGTTTGACATGTTATTTACTTATAAGATACAAATGGCCTCGATCATTTCCTAACAAGTATAAAATTTAAAAGAGGTGAAAATGCACTAAAAGTGTTCTAAAAACGTTATATTGATATTGATGTGGTCTGATGCATGTAGTGGTAAAGTCATCAATTTTCATCAAGAAATCATACATTTTACTATCTCTTCACCTCCTTCCATTGTTACTATTTCAAACTATAGTTTTGCTAGAAGAAATGATGGTGAAGGGTTAAAAAGATTTTATTCTAAATGGAGATAATGTTGAGGCCCATTTTGATATATCTTTAAAATAATATCCCTTTGTACCGTGATATAACAACTGATGAAAATAAGTTGTACAATGTTTTCCTAGTAATGAAAGTGTTTTTTAACAAATTGTATTAAATCAAGATAAACAACAGTTTTAATTTAATTTAGATAATGAAGATTATGATTAAAATACATTATATGGTAATGTTTAACTTATTTTATATTGATTAAACGATATATATATATATACACCCGTATATATATTGGGTGTAATATATTGGACCCGATAATAATGTCACGAAACATACTTAACATAAATAAAATTACACCTAAATCTAGCGATGAGATATTTGTAATTAGAAATGTTACTTAAGGGGGCTCGGGACATAAAAGCCTTCAAATCTATTTTTTTCATTTTTGTTTGTCTTGAAAATATAGCTTCAAGCAATGGTTGTCATGAAAAAGACTTCTTGTGAAAATGTGTTTTTTATGATTCATTTGTCACCATTCCTCACATTTAAATTTTTATAAGTCATAAACCGCTAAAGATAAATTGTTAAAATTTGGAACATGTCTGTTTAAAATGTTTTACTTTAATATTGATTCAGCAAATTCGAAAAAGAAATATTTACTTTTGAAAAAATGATTTTTTTAAGTTAAACATAATTTTTGTTAAATTTTTAGTTTAAATATTTTTAATTTCTATCTAAATTATTATTTAAAAAAATGCCTAATCAAAATGAAAGCTTATATATTTTTATTTATATGAAAAAAAATTGAAATTTTACACATAATATTTTGAGTTATAAAGATTTTAAATTACCCCATTTTTTAATAAATTTCAAATTTTAATTAAAACAAAATTATGAGAAATTTTACCATCTGATTTTGCTTACATATACATCATATGGTTAAACATCACAAAAAATGTCAAAATTTTAATTCAATATATAAAAATTATTTTTAAATGTATCCCGGACCCCCTTAAAACCAATTTTCATTATTCTCATTTTACACTTAGATCGTGCCTCTAAGGATTGTTCTTAATCTATCGTGCTTAAGAAAAATAGATCAATAAAACCAGAAAAATGTTAAGGATATAACATTCCAAAGACATTCCAATATGCAAAATGCAAGATTACACTTGTAATGACATTCCAAGAATGTTCTGACGTGAAAAGTACCTGTTATTAATCCTAATAAAGTTATTAAATGATGCATTTACATCCCTATATATGCATACAAGGGTTGAATATTTCATTTAATATCTCGAAGGTTTTGATGATACAAATCTAGAAATTAGATAAAACGTTATGTAATTTGATTTCATTTGTTTGTATGATAATATCTTGTATTCTTACGAATTTCAATTACATTCCTTCATATTTTCTGTATTTTTGGCACATTGCATTCAACCTTGAAGCTAATAATATGCATATTTATAGATATTTTGATTGCATCTGCGTACACTCTAAATAAAAAAGTCTGACTATTCATTCCGAAGTAGTGAATAGTCACTTTATTGCAGACTCAAAATATGACCAACCTCTTTAGAGTGACTATTCACTTTGAGCAAAAGTGGAATTGTTGACTCTTTGAAAGTGTGAATATGCACTTCTGGGTAGTGAATATTCACTCTAAACAGGGGTCAATAATCACTCTTTCGGAGGAGAGAGTATACACTTTTGCCAAAGGATTGCGTTTTTTCACTGCTATATGAGTTGATAGTCACTCTTTTGTAGGAGTTAGCACTCACAGTTTCGTAAAAGTGAATTCCTTTTATATGTTGTTTTTACGAGAATTTTAAAAGAATCACATTATTATTTTATTGTGTTTCAATAATAACGGACGTTCTTAATTAGAAGACACTTATTTAGCAATCATCTTTTACAATCACTAATGTTGTGTTTTGAAACAGATTTTATAAACTGTGCATTTGCATGCTTAATTTTTAGATTTGTAAAACAAACCTCTAAACAATTTACAAATTTTGCTGTCCTGAAGTGTCCACTATTAAGAGGTTTTATCAAATATATTCAAATATTTAGAAATATGTTCTAAACAATTTTTTTTAAATGTTTATTTATTTTTGAAAATATAGGAAATGTTCTTCAAATGAATTAAAAGACCAGCTGTTTGTATTTGTTTGCCCCCTTCGCCCTACTACATATACCGTCACAAAAAAGTAAATAAATTTTATGACTTTAAATATGTATATGGACATGCAAATATATGTTTATATTGAGTATAAAACATAACTGAGGACCTCAGAAGCCGAGGGGTATAAGTGACAAAATTGAAAAAAAAAATGAACTAAGTGCACAGACCACCTGGAAATATGCATGGTTTTTTCTTTTCAGATAAAGAAATATAAGTGTTTTTCTAATTATGTGCTGCGTTCTAGACAAAGCCGGCGGGGCACTGCCCCGGGGCCTCCAAGCCTAAGGGGCCCCAAACTGATAGTTAAAAAAATTATTAATTTTAGTTTCTAATGTCTAACTTCCTATAAAATGCCCAGCACTTAGCTAAAATTTAGTAATAAAAAAATCAAAGTGCAGGAGTAAATGTTTTTGCGTCTCCGTCGATATACTCCATACGCTTCGCATGCAAAAGCAGCTCTAGAGCAGACCAGTAGAATGTTGAGTCGAATGTGTCATGTCGCGCCAGCATGTTTGCCGATCCCACTGAAGCTAGTATAAGGAAAAAAATATGGACTTCTGATCGGCTGAATAATATAAAAAGCATCTAAAAAGTTCTAGAAAATCTTTCTTCTTATCTATTAATAAAAACATAAAATCGAAAAAAAATTATCAAAATCCATCTTTCAAAAGGTTTTTAAACAGAAACGTATGATTAAGTTACATAAACTCAAAAATGAACCTAAACAAAACGTTCTTTAAAGTATTCACCCAATCAGAAGTCTGTATTTTCTCCATTCCCTTTAGAGGGATCGGCAAAAATTGTGTCGCCTCCAGGCGTCTGCCGAGTAGGGTTGCCCAATTTTAGGTTTTATAGTCATTTTTTTAGTTATCACATTGTGTACGTTTAAACAGTGGCGTGCGAAAAAAAAAACTGGAAACCGGGGCAATGTTTTAATTTGCGCCGGGAGCAAGGGGCCCCACTAGTTTGCCCCGGGGCCTCCAAGTTTATAGTTACGACCCTGGTTCTAGAGCTAAACGACTTTTGCCGAATAATAATCAATATTGATTAATTATAAGTTTAAAGAAAATTGTACTGTTTTACGGTTATTGAAATAATAGTTCAAAGACCACAATGAAATAAGCGCAGTTTCCTATTTCAATTCAGTCAATTATTATTGATTTTCGAATTTCACGGCAATTATCTTTCAATTGAATTTACCCCAAATCGCATTTTTCACACTTGTACCCCTTGGCTTCTAAACTCGTTTGTCAATTATGATTATTTCTACGATACAAAATTTCGTAATCTTGCGTATTCTTGTATCAATAAATACATTTTCAATGCAGAACATAATGTGACGAAACGTAAACTAACAAGGAAGGTCTCCATACTGGACACACTCAGATTTCTCTGAAAAAAAAAATATTAAACTATTCATGTATGTAATGAAGGATCAGTGAAAATTAGCGGCGGAATTGCAGTCGAAAACATGTAAAAAAATAAAATACTTTCCAATATTTGGCGTGAAAAGACGAAAGTGTCATATGATTTGGCCGAGCAGCACTTTCCCCACCAAAAACAAACGATTTTAATGCAACTGAAAACTTTTGGATTTTTAGAATCCATGTAAATGGTATTTAATGAATTTAAACATAAACAATTACAGAGTTTAATATATTATATACATATATATACATTAAATTGCACATACATATATATGTATTATTTGTTGCTGTAGTAATTTCATTTACCTCTGGAAAAAATATTTTCATGCATAAAAAATTCTTACTCAGTAAAATTATTTTCATACATTTAAGCGTATTAAAAAAAACAAGCCAAATATTTCCATAGCAACAAAATCAAATTGAAAATGAACTGGACTTTGAACTTGAAACAATTTTAATTAATTTAAATTTGAATTTCATTTTAAATCTCAAATTTTGATGGTTAAATTTGAAAATAAGTACATATAAATATAAATATAACGAAATTATACTTAAAACAAACTAAAGCTGATAAAAACCAAAGATATTTAATTTGTCTAAAGCACGTTGAACGTGAAACTCTTTTCCTTTAAAATGCATATGACACACACCCACACAAAAAAAAAAAAACCATTTTTTAAATTGTTTTTCATCGCTAACCAATGATAAATCGCCAAATAACGAAATTTTCATTCTTTTTACGGACAAGATACGGAGGTTCCGCCGAATTTTTTTTTTTATAAACGTATGTATCCTAATGAGAAGAACATTCTGTATTTTTTTCAGATTTTTCGGAGTATGCCCGTATGGAGACCTTCCTTGTAAGTTGTGAATTCTTCTTAACGATTTAAGTAAGATCTTCACGCAGGCATATAATCTGAACAAAAATCTGAAAAAATTACAGAATACTCTTCTCATAAGGATATGTGCGTTTATAAAAAAATTTCGGCTGAGCCTCCATACAGCGTCCGTAAAAAAATAACGAAATTTTTGTTATTTGGCGATTTTTATTCGATTAGCGATGGAATGCAATTTCAAAAAATACTTTTTTTAATGCCAATTACACTTTAAGAAAAAAAATAATTTCATGTTGAAGTTGTTTAGATATGTTTAATTTAAATAATTTTAGTCATGTCAGTTTTAGTTTATTTCAAGTATAATTTTGTTATATCGATATTTACATATTTATATGTATTTATTTTCAAATTTAACCATAAAGTTTTGTGTTTTAAAACGAAATTCATAATTTGAATTAATTAAAATTGTTTCAAGTTTAAAGTCCAATTGAGCATTGTCGATTCGATTTTGCTGCTGTAGAAACGTCCGTCTTTTATTTTTGAATATGTTTAGATGTATGAAATTTTTTTTTTTAATTTTATATTTTTCTGCAAAAAAATATTTTTTTTCCAGTGCTAAATTAAATAGCTACAGCTACAAGCAATATATATATATATATATATATATATATATATATATATATATATATATATATATATATATATATATATATATATATATATATATATATATATATATATATATATAATAAAATATATTCGAAAGGATTTCATTTTTTTACATATTTACTACTGCAACTCCTCGGATAATTTTGACTGATCCTTTATTCCATACATAAGTAGTTTAAAAAGTTTTTTTTTTTTTTTTTTTTTCAAAAAATTCTGAGTATGCCCAATATGGAGACCCTTTTCAGCATAATTTGTTCATTATCAGTTTTCGCAAATCATAACAATGATATCATTCGATTTTGGATGAAGTTCGAACACAATATATATTTTTTCATAAATCAAGCTTTCTAAACACAAAATTTACCCATGAAAATTCCATCGATTTTTTAAAAAGTAACATCGTAATACATTTTCTTTCTGTTTGAATGCAATTTACTGAAATCAATTAATATTGTTTTGCATATTTATAGCAATTTATAACATAATCAAATGAAATGGAAAAACCTGAATTAACTATTGTACCTTTCCTTAGTTTTTCATTAAGCATAAAAATAAAGCAAAAATGAAATTGTTTTGTTATAGGAACGTTGGGACAACCGGATATTTAAAAGGTGCGTTTAAGTGCATAACAATCACGAAAGTGAAACAGCGACCGATGAACAAAAAAAAAAAAAAAAAAAAAAAATCTTATGTACCTTTTTGTGTAAAATGTTTCAAATTATGAAATGGTTTATTTGTATTTAAGTGAAACAAGTTCCTTCTGAGTGTATGCATTTAATATTGTAAATATAAAATATTAATTTGATGAATTGGCAATTACTTCATGAAAATATTAGAATTTTTAATGACTTTCTTTTAATTATAAACAAAGGTTCTTTGAAATTGTCTTTGAAAATTATGATTTTCTCACCAAATTTAACACTTTATTCCAGGGCCAAAGCCTCTACCATGAACATTTATGTAAATAAATTTAATTTTTAAAATTAAATACAATTTAAAATAATAGTTAGTAACAAGATTAACTTAATGACTAGGATATTTATCTATTATTTACATTAATTATTCTATTAAAACTTACGTCGTCGTATTTTGTTTCTAAGCCAATAAAGGCACATTTACAGTGTCAATCGTTTCCAGTATCCGTGTATAAAAAGAAATATTTATATTCACCAGCCAAAAAAAGAAAAAAAAAAGTATAAGTGCAGTTGAGCCCGCTGCAGTTGCGGTTGAGCCCGCAGTTGAGAACAGCTGCATTTTAAGAGAGTGGCCAAAAGTATCGTATTAAGCGATAACTTGATTTGTATAATGCTGCATGCACTATGCTTATTTGCACATCAATCATCCAAATAAATTTTAGAGCTTTATTTTACATGTTTATGGCCCAACATTGTATTTTTTACGCGTATTTATATTAAAATTTAATTTTTTTTAACTCAATGTTCCTGTTTATAAAACCGGCTTTAATAATAATGGAAATTAATATGCATTCCAGAATTGCGTTATTGTCGATTAATACGTTACAGTTAAAAATATAACAACAAAAATAATTTCACTGCCATTTTTTTCAGAATTAGAAAAATATATTAAATTTTTAAAGAGGAAAACAGTCTTTTAAATCACACTTAGTACTTCTAATAATGAGTACCAATGTAATCTGTCCTTTTTTTAATATAAAAAAGCTATCTTTATTAATCTTTGTGTAAAAAATGTTGCAATTAGAGCAAATAGTAAAGAAAACACAAAAATATTTAGGTTTTCGTATTACTTTAATATTTAGTCGTATTGATTTAATTTTTATGAGGTTTTCTTGTTGCATATAATCAAGAATCGTGCGCAACAAATTGTCGATTGCTACCACTAATTTTTAATAGCACTCCGTATCTTATTTGATGACAAAATTTTTTCGATTTAGAAAAGTGAAAAATTCTATTAAAATTTAGTGGTAAAAATTAGCCTTCTGTGGCTCAGCGCTAACATCCCTGCCTATTACATGCATTATAAATCATAGTAGTGATCTAAAAGTTTATAATTACATGCATGATCATATCAACTAATAATAATTTTAATGACATTTCTGAGTAACCTGAATTTGTCTATATCTCTCTTCTACAGGAAAAACATACACACAGCACAAGGTACAAAGAACGTTAGGAGCTGGGATAAAAAAAAAGAACTTCAGTTTTATTAATTTGATAAGTTTTAATTTACTTCAGCTATCTGTCACTATTTCTGATTAGTAATTTTTACTTTTCCAAATCTGTTATTAAATTAAACAAACGTAACTTTCGAAAAACAGTGTTTTTTATCAAAAAAAAAAAAAAAACTACTAAATAAACAACACTGGACAAGAGAAAATAAATTTACATCTGGATCAGTGAATTCGCGTCTTAAGCGTATTTTTTTTTCTTTGAAGTACCAAAACTTTATCGCTTATTAAGCGGGGTGGCGTTCTAATCGTTCGTTCGCATATAAACGTGAAATCTTTGCATTAGTCTTATGAGCGAGTTCTGCGTATTATGTGGGGCGTGTATTAACCAGGTTCGACTGTACTATTTTTCATTTATTTTGCATCTATAACCAATGTGTATCAAGGTTATACCAGTAATGTCTGGCTACTCTCTTAAATTGTTATTTCAGTTTCAATTGAGTATGAAGTTTAACGTAGGATGGTAGTGACCTGAAATCAAACATTTCTGCGTGAATTATTTACACATTCCTTCATATATTAAAATTTTCGCAATGCGTATCTCATTCTTCAGGATTCTTATTTTCACATTTATTTTATGCAATGATATATAAATTGGATGTACTTGATTGGTAGATGCTTTACATTTTGCGGTAGGAGTCAGATTCAGTCAATTTTGGTACATCTTGTTTAAGGGGCATCTAATATTAGATTTGAGTGTCATCGATTAATTCACATGCTGTGCACCAACCGAGAAGAGTCTTTCAGAATAGATTATTCTACTTTAAGGTCGCCAGCTTGATAAGGTGTTGTAATATGTTATTTTACATAAAGAAGTATTGAAATCCAAGGGAATCAATGCAATGATATGTTTATCATCTATACTTCATTGTTTAACAGCTTTATATAATGCAATAGGAGTTAGATTCAGTGAATTTTGGTACTTCTTGCTTGAAGTGGAATCTAAGATTAGATTGAAGATCGTCGACTATTCCACGTACTATGCAGCAATCGAGAATGGTCATTTAAAAAATAATTTATACTTTGAGGTCACCAGTATGTTAAGTTGTTGAAATCTGCCATTTCAAATATGAGGTTGTTGAAATCCATAACAGTCCTATTTTCATATTTATTTTGGGCATTTTTTGTTTATTGGGTATATTTGATTGTTTAGATACTCTATATATTGTGGTAGAAGTTAGATTCAGTAGATTTGGTATTTCTTGCTTTGGCAGCTGGAATTAGATTCGAGTATCATCGATTATTCCACGTGCTGTGCACCAACCGACAAGAGTCTTTCAGAATAGAATGCTTTACTTTGAGGTCGCCAGGATGGTAAGGAGTTGAAATATGATATTTTACATAAAAGTGTATTAAAATTCACAGGAACCATATACTTTCACATTTATTCTATGCAATGATACATTAATTATGTATACTTGATTGTTTAAGTACTTTTTATATTGCAGAGGAGTTAGATTCAGTGGATTCCGGTATTTTTTGATTTAAGTAGCATCTAAGATTAGATTCGAGCATCGTAGTCTATTCCACGTGCTGTACAGCAATAGAGAAGGGTCTTTTAGAATAGAATATTTTACCTATAAGTAACTTGTGTGGTAAGGTGTTGAAATTTTTTACCGTAAAGCCCCGGTTATCCGAAAAGCATGGAACCAAAGCATTTTCAGTTAACCGGGATTTCATAGAAATTTTCGGATTACCGGGGTGCCATAGGACCAAATAATAGGGCGCCACTTCGATAAAGATGCAACAGCATTAGATGTGTTGTTATTTGAAAGGTGGCCTGATAAAGCAGCATTGAAACGTTGCAAAGTTTCAACGTTGGATCATTTCAATGCTGTTTTCAACCAAAAGAAAATCACAATGTATTTTGTTTAAAAAAAAAAAAAGTGTCGTACGTGTTTATTTAATGAAGGGCCCAAAATTGTGCAATGGACCAAATAAGGAAATTCATTCTGTTTATTTATTTCATAAAGAACATGCTTTTTTCAAACTATTTTTACATGTGATCAATAACACCTTTAGAAGTTTTAATTTTTACTTATTTTGCTTCTAATGTTTAGAGCTAGTATCAAAACTATTCTTTGATGTATTAAAATGATTCGGAATTGTTTTGATCTAAAACTTACAAATAAAATAATAATAATAAATAAAAATATGTTAAAAGGTGTCATTTGATATCGGTAAAAATTGTGAGGACAGCAAAATTTTTCGCATTTAAAAAGGACTTTAAACAATTTTAAGGGCTTTCGGTTAAGCCGATTTTCGGATAACCGGGGTTCTACTATATTTCAAATACAAGACTGCTAAAATCCTCAGGAATGTTATTTTTACATTTATTTTGTACAATGATATATCAATTGTGTTTATTGATTGTTTAGCTGCTGTATATCTTGCGGTTGGAAATAGATTCAGAGGATTTTGGAAAATAATGATTTAAGTACCATTTCTTATTACTTCATTTAAATGGCAGCAAATATTCTACGCACTGTACAGCATTCGAGAAGAATCTTGCAAATTAGAATATTGTAATACATTTTACTTTGATGTCCCCAGCTTGGTAAGGTGTTTAAATTTGGTATTTCAAATAAAAGGGTACTTCAATGCACATGGTTTTCTTTTATACTGCTATGACCCTATTTCAAAATAACAATTTTAATGTCTTTTGCAGTGTTTCTAGTAACATTGTTATAATGTACAGAAATTATTTCTTCTTAGATTCCGGCAAATGATCAGCGTAGCTAAAATCAGCGCTGAGTTGGGTTTAGAATTTAGCGTGTTTCTTTTAGGTATTCAAGCTTAATTTTGAACATATTTACTTTAATACTGCCGGCTACACTTTTATACATTACATTAAGTAAAGTGTTATTAGTGTTACATTTCGTGTAATGATTACTTTCAATCATCACAATCAAAATAAGAATAATTGAAAATGAAGTCTAAAGAAAAATGTGCATGGAATATTCCGCTTTCCAATCTTGTAGTAAGCAAGGACGCACTTTAGCTAGCAACAAGCAACGAATGGCACCATTCTTTGCTCATTTCAAACTACATCATTTTACTGCAATTTGTGGTAACAGTTATTCGCATAATTTTACGCATAATTCCTATCAGTGTTGCTAATTTATCGCTATCCTTGCTGTTCAAACAATTTAACACTACTTTTGAATAGTAATACTTGCTTTACTTAATTACTGAATGTCTAAAATTAAATGAAATTAAGTTTACTATACAGAAGTAATGAATATATTTGTACCAAAAATGCACTAAATTGCCAACACTGCTTTTTTCAAAAGCAATGCACAATTTTGACAGCATAAACGAACTCTAAACCTTTCAATTAGCACAAAAATTCATGCAAATTGTACAAGAAGTTTCCGGGAAATTAATTATTTTAAAAAGAGCATATTTTAATGGCTGTATAAAAATTATAGTACGGTATTCGATAGATGAACGAGAGAGACACTTTCTTGATCAAGGCATTTTAGGCGCCACTCAAACATTCAATGAAAACTGCTAGATTAGAGGATAGCATAAGTTTCAAAATATTACTATGACGCCTACGTTAAGTTATGCACTAAATTGCCAACACTGCATCTTATACGATTCAGACATATGTCACGGCAGAAGTTATGAGGATCCCACTATTCAAGAAATCCATGTAAAAATAATTTGTTTAAGAAAAGTTATAAATCCTAGTAAATTTAGAAGTCATTTTTCTGAATGAGAATCTATATATAAAAATTTCGTTGCAGAAGACGCCTTAAACAAGACTATAAGAACAAAAGTATTCATACGTAATGTTGACGTCACTTTAACGTTACAGCTGATGATTAAGTTTCACTTCTAATTAAAACAATTTAACATTTAAAAAACGTGTGTTTTCAATTTTCACAACCTTGAATAAGGAAAAAAAGTTAATTAAAAATGCAATTTGTTTGAAAATTCTACCCCAATTTCCTCAGAAACTGAGTCACAATTTACTCATTTTTTATGTTTTTTAAAACAATTTTCAAGCATTTACTTATATTTTAATCTTTATCTATCACTAGTAGAATGTTACGAAATATAAATTGGTTTGAACTTTAAATAATATAAACAGCCAGATAGTCATTACATTACGAAATTAAAATTTCATCGAGAAACAAATAAAATAATAATAAATAAAGCTCACATATAAAACATATAACCGAACTACATGCTTAAACCATTAAAATATCAGAAAGAAAATTTCTGCTATAAATAGTCCCAATATGGGTCCCAATTCACAGAATAATGATGCTGTTCGAAAATTTTGGTTATTATCATTGGTGAAACTATTATCCGATATGGGGATACAAAGTACCGCAAATTATTATTATAAGTGTCACAATAATAATGTGAAATAAATTCAAATACATATATTTTATGAGGAAAAGCTTTTTTTTCCCCATACAATTTGTGCGTTTTTTAATGGGCCACTGAATTTGCTTTTCTGATGCTTAACGTAATTGGAGCATATTAATTCTAATAATAGAACAATATAATATGGTGAAATTCTAACTTTTTAGTTGCTCATATTT
This sequence comes from Maratus speculifer, assembly GCA_964019185.1. Taxonomy (NCBI): domain Eukaryota; kingdom Metazoa; phylum Arthropoda; class Arachnida; order Araneae; family Salticidae; genus Maratus; species Maratus speculifer. The sequence continues at coordinate 255,287,304 of OZ025298.1, forward strand.
AAAAAAAAGTAAACATTCTTTCAAAATGACAGAAGTGTGACAGAAATTTCGAAATATTTAAAGATGTCACCTAAGAGATAAAGAATGTTTTTATTTTCAATTTGTGAATCAGAGTTTTTTATTATTTATTGAAATTTACCCATTTTTTATAGTACCTTTTAGGCAGCTTATTTTACAAAAAGTAAAATGCTGCCAATAACAGTCATCCGGAGGTAAATAGTTCCGGAAAAGTTTTAGAATATTTTCACTGCGTTTAACCCCTACACCCCAAAGCCACCCATAATGATGTATACAAATTTTGTCTGGCTTTTGGTCTCAGACCTTAATACAAAATTTTTGGAGTATTTTTTGAATTAACTATAATTTAAAAGTTGTTTGAGAATAGCAGTTTGAAATTTTATGGTGATTGAAATTTTCAAACAATATTAAACTGAGATTAATTTATAAGTTAAAATGAATGTGATTTCTTTAAAATTATCTTTTATTATTGTAATCAATTTCCGAATCATGTGTATATTTTCAAATTCTAGCCCTGCTTGGTGACACTTGGCAGCTAAAATTAAGTAGACATAAATAAAACTAATTTGAATAAAAGTGACTAATTTAGCACCCATTCAAATTCAGTATAAGCGAACCTTTTTTTTTATCCGGTTTTTTGCATTTTATGTTCAATATAAAGTATAAGTAAAAAAGTCCTTGTCGGCTGGTGTTATAGGCGGAGGTAGATTTCAAAGTTAAGTGCTCATTTCAACAACAAAAAATAGAAAATAATTAGAGATAAGCCAAGTTTAATAATTTTATTTGACCGCTTTTGAAGAATTTTAAATTTTATTTTTCTTCAAGGGCTGGTTTAATCAAAATCATCTTAAGCGAAATTCGGCTAAAAATTCCCACTTTGACAGCATTTTAAAAAATATATTCTGACTTCATGAAAAATACGGCCCATTATATAGTTCATAAATAAGAGACACTGTCAATTGAATGCGTCTGAGAGTAAAACTGATAGAAACAAATCAATCAAAAAAAAAAAAAAAAAGAAATTTGTTATTTAAATACATCCTCAATTTTTCCAACACGTTCTCTTTTAGAAATGATGTCCGAAATGTCCACTTTGACAGAATTTTTTCGAAATTCATTCTGCTTAAAAAATAAACTGACCAGTATGGCACATTATATGGTTTTCAAATAAGAGAACCAGCCATTAGGATGCATTTAAAATAAAAAATGAATTTAAAAATTAGTCTAAATAATTAGTCTTGGATTTCAGATTTTTTTTTACAACTCCTATTTTTATTTAATTTATTTTTTCTATAAGGCCTGGCATTATAAAAAAAATTGGCAACATAAAAGTTATAGATATTTTGAGAAGATGTAAAATGAATTTAATATCTTAAGAATTGATTAAGTTATGGGTTTTTTTCTTTATCCACCCCACTTTTTGTTTTCGTTTTTATTTATTTATTATTATTATTATTATTATTATTATTATTATTATTATTATTATTATTATTATTATTATTATTATTTTATTTATTTATTTATTGCAGTAAGAGTTGGTCCCATTAAAAACTTGTAACTACAAAAGTTTTAGATAATGTTAAGAACATTTATAAAACGATTAATTGGATTTGATATCTCAAAAATTGACGAAGTTATGAATTTTTCCCCCCAAACCCTATTTTTTTCGCCCATTGAGTTCATTTTTAAATTTATCACATATCTGTCATACAAAAATTTTGGGGCATTTTTTAGCAGTAATATAAACTTTTAACTGATTCTATATTGATTCCATATCTATTTTTACTAAGAAGGTATGGAGTTTTTCGGTTTTCACAAAAATCTTCCCTATTTCTACCCCCTTGGTTCGATTTTGCCCATTAACGAACTTAACCGAGATTTTATACCCCTTGATTTTATATATCAGTTTGGAGGAGATGCGAGCAGAATTATAGATGTTATCCATAAAAAAGTGATCTGTATAGATAGATAGACAGATATAAACTTTTTTACTTATGGTAGTATGGCGTTCTAAGGGTCATGATCGGTGTATATCTGCAAATATGTTTCAGAAATCCCAACATAGAAGCGACCGCAATAGGTAGTATTTCATATGAAATATACCTAATTAGCTTCTAGTATAATTTGCAAAATTTTAATACCAAAAGTAGCGAAGTTACTTTTCTTCTTGACAAAGGTCGGAAGGACTTTTTATTGTCCAAACTCTGATTTATTTTTTCAGTTAACTGCTTAGATTTATCATCTTTTTTTTAAAATATAGAAATAAGCATAAATTCCGTTCTTCTATGAAAACCCATCTTCTCACTTAGTTGGAAGTGAACTATTCATCAGTTTTAAATCCGAATTAGTGAGGAAACATAAATTTGGGGAAAATATGGGTTAGTATGGTTACCAGTGTAACATGAGTAATGGGACAGAAAATGTTAAAAATATAAATTACGGCATTTCAAATTATAGCATTATAGATGGTAGAGTCGTGGAAAAAAGGAAGTGAACATCCCTCACTAACTCCTAAACAAATTATCGTAGAAGAAAGTTACTGGTATAGAACGATTGGGAATAAAGTGTGCTTTTAAATGATGCATATAAAATTTGCTTAAGGAGTTATCTACATATTAAAATAAACTCAAACTTCATTTGTTATAATAGCAATACCAAATTTTAACAAGATATTTCAAAACTTCGATTCAAACTATGTCTAAACATCAAATGTCAGGCTATTTGAATGATAATTTTTTTAATTATAACCATTCAAAACTTAGTACTTTTAATATTAAGTTACATTTTCATATTTTTATTAATATCTCCTAAAATTATACTCCTATTGAACTAATTTTTATGTAGCAATACTACTAAAATACCCAAACATAAATAAGTTGTACTTGCAATTTTTTTTAACTGTATGATATGAATTATAAAATTAATATTAGAAAAAACTATATAATTAAATTTACATTATTTTATGGATTTTGATTTATTAAAACCTGCTTTATGGAAATAAAAATTTCTATTTTGTCCTTTAACATGTTCGTTGCCGCTTACATGAATATGTGATGATAGTTAATGCCGCACTGTAGAAGTGGGTGTTTCCCAGAAGCCGATTGACTTTTTATAAAAAAAAATCAGTGAAAGATTTTCCCGCGCCAGCGCGTGACTGGCTATTGGACATCCCGCGCCAGCGCGTGACTGGCTATTGAACATCACGCGCTGGCGCGTGATGTCCAATAGCATGAAAATAGCATGAAAATTGAAAACACGCGTTTTTTAAATGTTAAATTGTTTTAATTAGAAGTGAAACTTAATCATCAGCTGTAACGTTAAAGTGACGTCAACATTACGTATGAATACTTTTGTTCTTATAGTCTTGTTTAACCTCTTCAGTCCCTGAGTACCCAAATGGGTACATCAGTTTTGTCCCATTTTATTAATGATACTCAAATATAAATGAAATTTCGATGTAAGAATAATATGTTTCGAATTCTAAGATTCGAGCTAATGAAAATAAAACAAAAATCTAGTTCTGAAGTCAAACGAGAGAAGAAATAATTCAGTAATAATTAAAAATACTGTAATAATCGCCAGTAGCGAAGAGGTTAAGGCGTCTTCTGCAACGAAAATTTTATATATAGATTCTCATTCAGAAAAATGACTTCTAAATTTACTAGGATTTATAACTTTTCTTCTACAAATTATTTTTACATGGATTTCTTGAATAGTGGGATCCTCATAACTTCTGCCGTGACATATGTCTGAATCGTATAAGATGCAGTGTTGGCAATTTAGTGCATAACTGAACGTAGGCGCCATACTAATATTTTGAAACTTATGCTATCCTCTAATCTAGCAGTTTTCATTGAATGTTTGAGTGGCACCTAAAATGCCTTGATCAAGAAAGTGTCTCTCTCGTTCATCTATCGAATACCGTACTATAATTTTTATACAGTCATTAAAATATACTCTTTTTAAAATAATTTCTCGGAAACTTCTTGTACAATTTGCATGAATTTTTGTGCTAATTGAAAGGTTTAGTGTTCATTTATGCTGTAAAAATTGTGGATTGCTTTTGAAAAAAGCAAAATTGGGTTTTTGTTTTAGCATACAGAAAACCCCCTAAGTAAATTTTATGTATATTATTTAAAAGTAGACTTTATTTTCTTCATTTTGTACCAGTAATTTTCTACTACGGAAAAATTTTGCAGAGTTAGTAGGAAGGGGAAGTACTTTTTTTAACAGAAATGTACATTCGCAAAATAATATATTTTGTCTTTAATATACCTTCAATGATGCTATAACATGTAAATAATTTATATATAAAAAATTATGTTTATTTAAAAAATTTTAGAAATTAATGAAATATGTATTTTTTCATTTAATCAATTCTGACATTTGTGATACAAACGGTTTTAAAATATTGACTAGTTATGTACTTCGTACTTGAAAAAAATTTCCAGTCCTTTAAAAAACAAATAAATTTAACTTTTTCAAAAAAATGTATAACCGACTCCAAAAAAAAGCGCTAAAAAGAATTAAATAATTCTATAAAATTCTCTAATGACAAATCGTTATCCAATAACCACACATTGACTATCATGTACCGGTATAAAACGGTTAAATTTAATATATAGAATTTAATATCTACCAAACATAGGTTTTCCAGAGAATATTTTTTACAAGAGATTAATTTACATATTTTTGATTTAATTTTTGAATATATACATATAAAAAGTAAGGAATTACTTTTTGAAGTTGGTGCCAAACAATTATAATCGATAATGATTTCCCCATTTTATTTATAGTACTAGACATAATATATCCACAGTTCTTACTATACTTAAGATAGTTTGGCACCAACTTCAAAAAGTAATTCCTTACTTTTTATATGTATATATTCAAAAATTAAATCAAAAATATGTAAATTAATCTCTTGTAAAAAATATTCTCTGGAAAACCTATGTTTGGTAGATATTAAATTCTATATATTAAATTTAACCGTTTTATACCGGTACATGATAGTCAATGTGTGGTTATTGGATAACGATTTGTCATTAGAGAATTTTATAGAATTATTTAATTCTTTTTAGCGCTTTTTTTTGGAGTCGGTTATACATTTTTTTGAAAAAGTTAAATTTATTTCCTACTTTTTAGTTATTTATACCGTAATACATAATTATGTGTACTGACATATGATGGCATTTTGCTGAGTTCTGATGTATTCGCTTTACTTGTCACTGTTTGATTGTCTACTTTTCAAAAGACACTTACAATAGCGGTTAGTATCGTTGGGAATCTTTAGGTTTTCTGGATGTGGTAACTTCTTTAGATCCGGCACGACGAAAAGCTACCGTATTCATGAAATCTTAAAGTCAACATCTAATCGTACGGACATCGGAAGTGGTTATCGAAAGGTGACATTGCCTCAAGTAAAGTGTCCTTACACATAAGCGCGCGGCAAAGCGCTTTCATATATGAGTAAACAGCAAAATGACTTCATGTATCTGTGAATAGTAAAATGCTTTTCTAGTGTAGTCAAAAGTACTTCCCCTTCAGTCAGAAAAAGCAAAAAGAAAGATTTTAACAAAAATCGTCCCAACTAAACTGTTAAAAATTTGAAACTCACTCCACCGCTTTTATGGAAAACGATTATTTCAGTCTATCATGGAGCATTCTCATGGATCAAAAGACAAATATTTTATAAAAGCGAGGGAATGACGATGCAGCAAAAGGGTAAAATTTTTTACAGTGTATGTATGAGATATTCCATAAAAGGGATGGAGTGACGATGCAGCAAAAGTTAAATTTTTAACAATGTATCGCAATGCTAGGCATTTTCTATTATAAAATTTGATGATGATTTCCTGGTAGAATTCGATTGTACGCCGAATGATCCTGTATTTCTGCACAGACATAAATACATAATCCATATTATTTTACAAATTCGTGGACATACAAGGACAAGATAGCACAAGGAAATATTACGACACAAGAAAAGTACAACCGGGAGCTACACATAAAGAGTGTGTGCAACGGAGCCAGTGGGATTCGAACCCACAATCTCCTACGCTCTGAAGAGATTAGCAGCGTGGTGTCTTAACCACTCGGCCACAAGGACCCCCTTGATGACTCATTTTTGTCCAGAATCTTTTCAATCAATCGTATACTGTGCTCCATGTGTCGTCATATTCACATCGAGGAATCCTACACTGATAAAAATCTGCTGCATTTTGTTGCAACGCACTCCACCGCTTGTATATAATATCTCTATTCCAACCAATGAGAAAGCTCCATTTCACGGCCAAGTAATCGTTTTCTATACAAGCAGGGGAGTGCGTTGCAACAAAATGCAGCAGATTTTTAACAGTGTACATGAACAATATCTGGAATCATTCTGGTGTCTAATCCGGTAACCAAATCTGAATCTAAAGATAATTTTGCTACACATATCTATACACTTTATTTTGCATTGATATGTAGAGATAATTTTTTCCTCCGGAGCAAAATATATACGAAAGGATTTTCACATTTTCAACAACTTAAGGATGTCGATTGGTATCGATGTCTATTTCCGCTTTAGTGGATGCGAGAACTTGTCCATTTAAGCTTTAACATTTCGGAAATTTATCGCATTCAGCAAACTTTAAGGCCCCACACTAGGCACAGAAAAAGACCCGGATGATAATGTGAAGTGTTATGGGGGCGTTCTTTTCAAATATCTCGCTCAAATTTTAAAATTTTTACGTGATTTTTTTTGCCTAGGATAGTTGAGGATATTCCACAACGACCTAGTTTTTACTTTTTCAATTTTGGTTTCAGATTTTTTTAAAAATTATATTAAATTTCAAAACCGGTTTAAACGGTTCTTAAATTGAAACTATCATTATATAAAACATGCATAAGCAAAATCGAAGAAGTAAAAACTAGGCCGGTTGTAGAATATCCTCGGCTATCCTATGCAAAAAAAAAATCATGTAAATATATTAAAATTTGAGCGAGATATTTGAAAAGAACACACTCATAATCTTTACACTAACATCCGGGTCTTTTTCTGAGACTAGTGTAGTGCCTTAAGGTCCGCATTGAAATCTACAGACTTCGTAAATGGGCATTGAAAAGCTGACAATCCATCAGTATACGTTAAAATTATTGTGGAAAATTACCTTTGTTTTTAAAGACTATCTATTTTCTGACTAATGAGAGCGATCTAAAAACGTCTATGGAGCGTTTTCATTGGTCAGAAAATAGATAGTCTTTAAAAACAGAGGTAATTTTTTAAGATATTCTAAACAGGGTACACTGTTAAAAAAATTGTTGGCGCAGCATGTCCCTTAAGGGATTTTGCGCCATTAAACCCTATATAACCAACGAACCAACTGTTAAAAATTTGACCCTTTTGCTGCATCGTCCATCCACCGATGGGTGGGACTTGTGTAGGCTAAAACCATATTTGGTAGGCCTTCCCACCTAGCCGAATCGTCCCTCCACCGCTAATATAGAAAACGATTACTTCAGCCTATTATGGAGCATTCTCATGGATCAAAAGTGAGATATTCTATAAAAGCGGGGTAGTGACGATGCAGCAAAAGGGTCAGATTTTTTACAGTTTAAAGTACGCGTACACAATCAGAGCGCGTCAAGTTGCTTCTATGATTCAATGCATAGCAAAGTAATTCTAAATGTTCGTATGTATTAACATACCCTTTTTAGTCATAAAGACTAAAAAGGAAGATATTATTAAAATCAAACCATGATTCAACATGCGTCTATATGAAAGTAGCAATATTTGAAGTTAAGAATGTTCTTTGATAAACGCGGTTTTTCAAAGTACAGAAAATTTTAAGAATTTTTATTCCAGAACTTGGCGGAACGAGTTTGTTTTATGGGTGAAAGAAGTTAACTAGCTTAACTTTAATGGTAAGCTTATCAAAATTTTTCGCCATTTATATTTGTCCAAATGTAAATCTAGCACATAGCAATGTACTTTTATCTCTTTGTGAATCCGGCATAACAAGCACTATGATACACAGACACTCTTGTTTTAACGTGTAAAGCTCTTTAGAGATTAATTTTCAGCTTTTCGATATCGAATTCTCATGTATGGATCGATTTGGATCTTTCACTTTGGTGGATACGAGAATTGTTCCAGCTAAGATTTCGTACTTTGAAAAAAAACCAGCGTCTCTGCAACAGTGGTTAGGATCCAGAAGGAATTCGCTGTTAAGCAAAACAAGATTGACCAATCATAAGCCTTCATTTTTTGAGAACTTTTTATTGTTCGAAGGATAGAGTCTGGAATACAGGGAGTGAAAATCTGCTATCGACACTGTAAAAAATTTGACCCTTTTGCTGCATCGTTACTCCATCGCTTTTATAGAATTTCTTTGTTTTGACCAATGAGAATGCTCCATAATAGAGCAAAGTAATCGTTTCCTATAAAAGCGATGGAGTGACGATGCAGCAAAAGGGTTCAATTTTTTACAATGCAAGCAGTGCTAAAAATTTGTATCCTTTAAATGTGCAACGATGCTACTGAATTCCAAAGTGTCGATCACAGCGACATCTGTGGCATTTTCGTGATACATTATCTAGACTAGCAATAATTCTTGCATTTTTAGAAAATATCCTGCAGATGTCGCTTCTATCTTTAAATTTCATTAGCATTGTTGAACATTTAAAGAATAGAACATTTTAGCGCTTTTTTTAAGTGTTACATAGGGCGTGTTCAGCACAACATACCGGTTACTTACCGACAACTTACCGATTGTAGACAAGTACGAAATGAAAATCAAAGCGAAGTGTGACGCCAGCTACAATTCAACAGAATAGTTTTCATTGATGCCACAATTTGCTTTCGTACTGCTCTACAATCGGTCGGTAACATTGGTTACTTTTGTAAGTTGCTCTCAACACGCCCTGAGATAGCCGATTTCCACACTATATCCCCTAGATGCTATATTTCCGGTTTTTTGCATAGGAGAACTTGTCCGGAATCCAGGTAGAATTTATGCTGTTAGCAAAACCAGATTAACGAATCAGAAGCCTGAATTTTAGCAAATTTTTCAATGTTTTAAATAAATTTTCTTGTTAATAAATCTCGTTTTGCAAACAGCGCAAAATTTATGTGAATCCTGGCCCTCGTCCAGTTAGGATTTTGCACTTTGAACACTATTAAAAATTTGAAACTTTTACTTTGTCGTCTATCCATCGCTTTTATAGAAAATGATTACTTCATTGTACTATGGTGAATTCTCATTGGTCAAAATAGAGATATTCTATAAAAGCGGTGGAGTGTCGATGCAGCAAAAACTTCAAACTTTTAACAGTGAAAAGATCGTGTGTCTATGTAAGTGTAACATAAAAGCATGCAAAAGGAACACTTCTAATTGGTCGATTGCTTCAAAATGAATTTGAAATTTAAAGTTTTTATTTTTAAAAAAGTTCTAATTATCAGATTTTTGTGAAATTCGAATGGGACCACATGGGCCTCATACGCTTTCAAACAAAAAAAGAATTATCAAAATCGGTTCATATTTGCAAAAGTTATGCGTGAACAACAAATACATACAGGTCGAAATCATAACCTCCTCTTTGAAGTCGGTTAAAAATAAAAAATATATACGTTTATTTTATAAGACATACATTTAAAATGTTTTATTTTCTGACATATAAAATAATTTCTTTAATTTGAAAAATACCATGCTTGCTTACTTAAAACGTCTCCGATGTTACTTGTGTTTTCAATTAATTATTTATGAATTTCATAAATTCAAATCTATTCAGAATGACGAGGCAATAAATACAAAGAGTTATATGAATACTTCAAACAATTTTTGTAATGACTGTGCATGTTAAGATCGTTCTTATAAAGCTTAATTTTCAAATGCGTTTTTATTAAATAAAACACAGTGGTAATTTAATTTTTTTTAATAATGGAGATTATAATGCTTAAAAGTAAAAATTTTAGAATAAATAATTTACTTATTTCTATAATAATAATTAATCCGACGATTAATATTAATCTTTTTAACTTTTAACGAGTAAAATAGTTATTTAATAAAAGAATATCTTCAGTAATAAATATTTTGCATTTAGAAATATATATCTAATTTAATTAATTAGCCTCTGTTATAATAGAGGATGCATTTATCCATCTTTAAAAAATTCAATATGTAAAAAAATTAACTATACGTAGAATTTTTATTAAAGGAGGAAGCAAATAAATACAAATGTGATTAAAAAAACATGTTTTTTTTTCTTTAAAATTTGCAAAAATAAAGAAAAACATTTTTAAAAATATACTGTAAAATAGAAAATGTATAAAAAGAACCCCTTAAATGCATGAAGTTTAAATTAAAATGCGGTGAGTTTGATTAAGGATGATTACTAGATTTAAGTGGAAATTTCGATAAATTAACCAGGTTTTGCCAAATTAACTTTACATATGACAACTTTCTTTCTTGCGAAATTTGGAGCTATTTTGCCAAATTGGCAAATTTTTGGCACTATTGTGGTAATCCTCTCATTAGGATTTTCCCTTTAGATAAATACTCTTTGTTGAAACTGATAGTGATTTCTCGATTTGAAATCAAACTATAATTGACTAAATTTGCCGCCGTTGTATCTCCCTTACTTAAGTGTTGAAAAAAAAAAATCAATGTCGAATTCATGTATTTCCCCCATGAACACCTAAATATTCCAGATTTCAAAACTCTATCTCAACAGGACTGGGTTTTAAAATGAGTCACAAGACTGGACAGCCACATACAAACAGAATTGTAAGTTAAAATAAACCGTGTATAATATATGCTATTTTATGTGTTTCTAACCCATAGCGCACATCTCAGAAATATTTTTTACTTTCACCTATCTTCAATAGAAAAAAGTGTTGCAATTGAAATACTTTCCGACTTCTAGTTTTCGATTGCTTTACACGTTTTAAGGATCAGATATCCCCAGAGACATGTTTATATAAAATATCTGTCTGCCCATCTACGTATCCGTGTGTCGCCAATGTTCAATCGAAAAGTGTATAAAGTTATGCGTAGAATTGAACCATTTTTTTGTGAATGTATTTGGCTGTAGCAAGTATATCTTCCTTCAATTAAAAAATATTCTGTTGGAAGGGGGCGCTGTAATAACGATTTCTGTACCATTTCATTGTTGTTCCATTGAAAAGTTTATGAAGACATGAATAGAATTGAACGAAATTTTCTATGCACGTTTTTAGCTATGGCCATCAGGACCTCCTTCGATTTCGAAATATTCCACCGGCAACGGGCACTGTATGTCTGTTCCATTTTCATTATTGTACCCTAAATAAGCGTATGGAGTTATACTTAGAATTAAAACAAATTTTTTGTGCATATGGTTAGCAGCATCCAGTACTTTTTTCTTGAATTTGAAAAAAATTTCTGCCAGAATGGATTGCTGTAATAGTAGTTTTTGTGTTATTTTCTTCATTTTACAATCGAAAAGTATAAAAAGTTGTGAACAAAACTGAACCAACTGAACTAAAAATAAATAAATAACGACATGCACTTACGGTTTTTTAAGTTCCATTTTTTTTTAAAATGTCATTTTTTAAGTGTTTTATTCCATGATTTGAATATGCTCCATTCCATGAGCACCTTTAGTCTAGCGCAATACAGTGAGTCTGTACGTGACTTCTAATCACGTTCTACACTGTTAATAAAGACAGATGTTTCTGAATTTACGAAAATGTAGTGTAATCACGAACGAAAATATACAATAGCTTCTTCCGAGAAGGCATAACCAAAATCACTAAAATCGTTCTTTTACCATTAAAAAATTTCTCAAAATAATTTATCTTTGAGTTCCATTAAGAAAACACATCATTATGTTAGATTAATTATATAACACGATAATACAATCAATAAACTAACTAGATATAAATTTTCCAAATGGGTGAAAAAAGTCGGTGCCAGGATTCGAACCAGGGATAGATTGGCTGAAGCCGCCAGAGCCCTTTCCAACTGAGCCTTCCCGGACGAATAGTGGAGCACTAATTCATCCCATTAACCTTAACGAATTAACGAACCTTAAAGAACCTTAATTAGTTCTTCGGAAATGGCTCAGTTGGAGGAGGATTGGTGGCTTCAGCCAATGCATCCCTGGTTCGAATCCTGTCCCGGACTTTTTTCATCCTACTTTGAAAATTTAGATCTGTTATAGTACATTCAACGATTGAATAATCGAGTTACATAATTAATCTAATAAAATGTCGCATGCAACGTTTTCTGCAGTTCTATATATTGACTTTTAATTTATTCTATTGAACTGATCCAAAGTATCAGACTAGACTGTGTGATCATTAAGGTTAGTTAAGTGAATTAGTGTTTCCAGCATTCGTCCAGGATGGCTCAGTTGGAAGAGCATTGGAGCCTTCAGCCAATACATCCCTGGTTCTAATCCTGGCCCGGACATTTTTCACCCTATTTGGAAAATTTACATCTGTTACATCTTTTTGATCCATAAAGAAAGGTTTTCTTTTCCATAACGCCTTTCTTATCAATTTATTTTTTGGGGGATACTTGAAAAACATCGTTTACCAATCTCCAATTTCTGACATTGAGTATCTGAGAGCTCGAATTACAGCGGCCCTTCAGACTGTGGTATAATAAAAATACACTATAATAAAAAACAGATGTTTTTTAAAATACAAACATTTACTACGATCATAAACGAAAATACTCAATAACCGCTTCCAAGTCACACAATAATCCGAAAGCATTCTTTTACCTTTAGAAGCATCAAAAAACTGTTTTGCAAGATTTTAATTTTTTTTTTAATTAAAATAAATTTTTATTAGCTGCCTCTAGAGAGAGCAAATATAGTTAATTTTTATTAACATGTTTCAATGATTCAGTCTTTCAGAGGTAAGAGGTATCAACAACCTGTAATTTTCTTAGCATATAACTAATTGCTGTGTATGATGTCAATGGATTTTTTAATTAGAAGGCGTTTATTCAACATGCTTGAAATAATTTTTGGATGAAACTATAGACGCTGTTTTTCATTGAAATGAATTCACACCATAAAATTAGTTTGTGATCAAAAACTTAAATTCTGTAAGATAATAATTTACGTAATCATGACAATATAAATTTCATGCATTTTCAGTGGCCCCTTTTCCCTACTAAAAACACATTTTTCATTTACTGTGCCTAAGACATTGAAAAATAGTAAAATTGAAGGTATCGTATTTCAGTATGTTTTGGTCATATAAGAATCAGTTTTTACTGTTTTACTTGTTAGAATATGGAAGAGCATTTTCGAAATGAAACTTATGATGGAGTCCAGGCATTGTATAAAACTCAGACTTTCTCAATTACTTAAGAGTTAATTATTTTAACATAAATATATTTTTTTATGATGCAGAACAAAATGTAAAAGATTTTTGTAACTGGAACCACACCCTAAAACTAATAGTTACTAGCTTTGAAGCCAATTTCATTCCAAGTTTCGGACACACTTTCACATTTATAATATATATAAGATTTACAGGGTCATACAAAAGATTTCGGATTCTATACTATATCCAATGTATTGTTTACTTTAAGATTAGAATATTTTTATAACATTGTTATACTTCGAACGCACCTAATTTTCTACGTTTCACGTGCAATTTTCTACTTATTGCTTTTGTAAGCGATGGAGCACATTCTTTCTTTTGCACGCATCTTCAATGGCTAAACAAATGCCTTAGAAAATATGCAATATAGTTAAGGTTTCTGATGATGACATGCAAAATTTTATTTTGTTTTTTAAACTTAAACCCACCCTTAAAAGATTTTGGTAAAAATAAGTTTCTGAAGTATAGAATTCTCTTAAGACTGAGATCTTTCTGCAAATTTTTGTTTTAATCAAATATTTTTTTTATTGTAATTTATTCCTAAATTAATATCAGAATTTGTTTAAGGACGAAGAGAAGACACTTTTACGGGATTTATTAAATGGTGTTTGATTTGTAATGATTGAAAATATAGATAAAAGAAAGTCATAAAAATAATGACAGTATCTTTTTTCTATTTTATCATATAAATGAATATAGATGGCTTCCATCAATTCCGTAAATAACGTTAAACGAAATAAACCTTTGAAAAAATACAGAAAACATTTCTTCGTAGTTTTATAATTTAACTAATTAGATTTCATTCATTTCGTTAATGTAACATGTACAAACAAATAATGATAATTAGCTTCGCTAATATTTGTCTATTTTTTCGAATTACATATACAAATATTAATTTCGAACTGTTTTTAAGTATTAATCTATGTTAATGTAGGGTTTTTTTAGAAGAAGGGGGGGGAGGGGTAACAGGAGAGATTTGTAATTAAGAAAGCCTTTTTGTACTATTTCAAATATGTAACGGAATTACTTTCTATTCAGGTTAAATTTAAATACATTAATTTCAATAAATAATAAAAAAAATCATATCTGTGGACAGAACATACTTGGATTTTCACAAGCCTTTTATACAGGCGCATTATAAATGAATACCTCAGTTTTATAGTAATATTGAAACAAGTAATTAAGTGTGATTGCAGATCGCACAAAGAGTTTCGTTTAATATTTCTTTCAAAACGACTTATCATTTAATTAATAAATACAAATAGTTAATTTATAATTATGAAATACTTACATAGATTGTCGCACCAACAAATTTAATTACAAAGTAATTATAAAAGGTAGGTATTTACTTTAATCAAAATAGAAATGTACAAATAAAATTGCTCAAATAAAATCCAAAATTCCAAATTTTATGAAAATCCAAAATTTAAAAAAGTTATCGAAAATATAAATAAAATTTTAAAATTTTAAAACCGAACAAAATTGTTTAAAAGAAGTTAAAATGTCGAATCATTAATAAATTGCAATAGTTTTTAAAATAGAAAAAAAATTATTGCAAAAAAGTGTTATGAATGACAGTGATTATTTATCAGCATAATAAACTCTTAAATTGGCAAAAAAATCGAAAGTTCTTTTATTAAATCCATCGGAATATGAAAAATTCAACTTCCAGAATCGGGGTTCGAAGTAAAAGCCGCCTATTTACTAGCATTGTGCTCTAATTCCAAGCTATGATGTCTAAACGAAAGACGTTGAAACGAAGGTTTTCTTCTAAAACTCAAATCTCAAAAATCAACATGTAACATTGAAAAATTTAATTTAATTAAAGTAAGATATTTTTCTAAATTTTATGATTTGTCGTGTGACACCAGATATTCAGCTGTATATACGGAAAATTCGAAGTCTGTGACTTATACATTTTTTGCGTATGGACTCCGTGACGGATAGACAGAGGACAGAGACGAATAGGGTTCCGTCAAACAAATGAAACCCTAAAAAAAAGTACGACCTTGTTGTCAATTGGAAATGAAAAATAACAATTAGCTCGGAGCTAAGGAGCTCGCAGCGAACAGCACTAGTTTTTATTACACTAAAAGAGCAATCAATCAATCTTTGTTGACCGAACGAAACAAGGGTAAAATCTCTTTAAATGATTTTTGAGGGGCTGACCCTCCCAAATTTACAAAGGAAGGAGAACTTTTATCTCCCCACATCTACAGTCGTAAAGCTGACAACACACTTCGCGTTGGATTTCTCTCTTGAAGTTCGGATTCAGTGCACTGAAAGTGCACTTTTAGATCAAAGCGCCGAAACAAAAGATCAAAGATAGCACAAGAAGTTAGTGTTATCTGCGTAGACCTTAGTATGCAGTTTGAACCCCAATAAACACAGACGGTATCGAATTCGAAAGATAACTAACCCCCTATCCCGCCCTTTTTATTCAACTTTTTGTGACTCTTTGAATTGTTGCAGATATGCGTGTCCTAAATTTTTCATCATCAGTTGATAACGGTTGTATACTGCACGGTCGTGGAAGAAAAAGTAAACATCTCCTACTAACTCAGCAAATAATTATCGTTGAAAAAAGTTACTGGTACTTTATGATTGGTGATTAAGTCTACTTTTAAATGAAGTATGGGTACATTTTGCTTAAAGGGGCTCAGAGGTTGAAAACTTTTCAAAAAATCGATTTTTTATGATCTAGTTTGATTCTTAAATTAATTCTTAACTCAATGCAAAAACCGCACAAAAATATTTGCATTTTAACAGAGTTATAAGCATTTATGTATCAACAGTTTCATAGCCGCACCTATATAATTTCAACTTTAAGTCGCGTTTTCTCAAAACTTGATTTTTGACGACTAACACCAAGATTTAAAAAGAAACTATTTTATGGAATGGCTTAATTTTTTTTGCATGCATATAACTTCATTATCTATAGAATGAATTAAGGATATAACTATCACTTAAAAAGAACATTATTAAAAAATCTCTCAAATTTGAAAATTTAAAAAACCCTAAAAATACAACTTTTTTTTTCATTAAAAAAACTCAAAATATTAAGCTATCTAAAATATATTAATTATTTCTATAGATAATGATGTTATATGCATGCAAAAAAATAAAAAAATAAAGCCATTCCATCAAATGGTTTTTTTAAAATCTTGGTGTTAGTCGTCAAAAATCAAGTTTTGAGAAAACGCGACTTAAAGTTGAAATTATATGGGTGCGGCTATGAAAGTGTTGATACATAAATGCTTATAACTCCGTTAAAAATGCAAATATGTTTATGCGGTTTTTTGCATTGAGTTAAGAATTAATTGAATAATCAAAGCAGATCAAAAAACAAAATCGATTTTTTGAAAAGTTTTCAACCTCTGAGCCCCCTTAAGGGACCGTTTAAATAATAAAACGAAAGCTAACTTTGTTTTTTTTTCAACAGCAATACCAATTTTGACAACATAAACGAACTCTACACTCTTCAATTAACCTATAAACAAATTTTCATACAAACCAAATGATAAGTTTCCTAGAAATTAATTATGTTATTTGTTAGCGGCGAGAACGCCATTCTTGATCAAGGTGTCTTAGCGCAGTATTTGAAGATTGGTAGATTATGAGATAGTATAAGAAGTTTCAAAATATCTAGTCGCTTCGATCGTAGACGACCCCTTAAACCATTATTTTGCCGTTTTTTAAGCATAATTTGGAAACTATCTGGAAGAGAATTTTACATTTCCATTAAGCAGGACTTGAAAAATCCAAATCTACCAAAAGAAAAATCTCGTGCAATCTGACGATAACAGGAAAAGGATTAAACAAGAATTAAAAGTACAATGTATTTTTAAAGTGATAAAGATAAAAGTAAACATTCACTATAATTAAATAATAAATGGATGTTTCAGACAAAGTAAACAACGTTATAAAACTACAATATGAACATAATAGAATATAGTGTAAAATGTAAAATTTATTTGGATATTAAAACTACACCAGATTTTGGACAATAATTGGAAAACCTACAACAGCATTTGGAGGCCCCTAAAAATCTGGGGCTCTAACCCCGATCTCCGAATGCCATACCGTAAATCTGTCACTGCTCATAAACCATGGATTTCATGAATCCACAGAGGCAGAAAAACAGGATAGTCAGGCAGGGAGATCGCAGTGACCTTGCGATTGGGCAGCTACTAATAATCTAGCCATCATGATATGTCCTATCAATGTATTTCCACACTATCCTGGTAAAATGTGCAAGAGCTCATTCATACTGAAATTTTGTTTTGTCATGTAGCTAGTGGAACCTCACCTATCAGATTCGGCAACACTCTTTCTGAAAACGTGTGATACCCCAGCAGCCAAACAATATTGGACCAATATTGGCTACATCTTGGAGCAATATTGGCTTATTGGCGTAATATTGGGACGAAATATTGCTCCAATATTGGGGTGTTTACATTTTGCTCTTATTTAGCCAATATTTGGAGTCAATATTATGCCATTATTTGGGTTTAATTGGAAATATTGCTAATAAAACGCCAATATTGGTTAAATATTGGAATTTCATTGGAAATATTTCCAATGTAATGCCAACATTTGTACAATATTGGTGTTTTATTAGGAATATTTCCAATGAAACCTCAAAATTGGCATAATATTGGCTGCAAATATTGTCTAAATAAGGGCAAAATGTAAACATTCCAATATTGGAGCAATATTGACGTTTTATTGGCAATATTTCGAATTAATTAAATAATGGCACAACGTTGGACCAATATTGGTTTGCTACCAGGGAGGTATTCCAGTCGAGCTTTCAGGTAGTAGATAAGAGCGAATTAATACGCCTCCGATTATATCAGCGAAAAAGTTTACATTGAACGTTATTGACTTGCACGAGCATATGTATAACTTGGCTTTTCATGCGCTTACACAGGTCAGGTTAGAAGACCATTCCATGTAAAAGTATCATCATCAAAAAACAAAATCCACGTTGCAAAATCCGGCTGTGCGAGCCGTTTTTAGATGCGTTCTTAATTATGTATAAATACGTAGCATTTACAGTCGTCGTTCAATCCGCTCATCCGTCTGTTCGTCCGTTCGCATATAAAAAAGCAAAAATTACCAAACCGAATCGTTAAAATTTTAAAATATGTAATTGTTGCGAGTCATTTTTGTCGAGTTATTTCAAATTTTATGAAAATCGGATAAATAGTTCAAGTACAGGGACAGTCAAAAGTATTCGGTTACATTACGTCCAATCGGAAAAAATAGTTTCAAGTGCCTTTTAAAGATGTTAAATCTTTCGAACATAATAAAATTGATAGGCATCTATAAAGTATATACTAAAAAATATATTCTGTACAATCTCTGGTGCAAAGAATATTTGTTATTTTTATTTAGAGGACCACGTAAAAGTATTCTGGTATGTCTGGTATATTACATAATGGTATAGAAAAGAACATTGTTTGGGGGCGCGATTTAAGGGATCTCGGGACTCTAAAAGCTCCCAAATTTTCGAAATTTCAATTTTCTTATATATTAAACTGATATTTTTTCTGAACATTTTAATATAAGAGTTTTCTCGAAATTCTCATTAGAAAAGTTATGGGTTTTACAATTTTACCCGCTCAGTAGCTGAAGCGGCGTTTCCGAAACTTGGAAGTAATTTTTCCCCAAATGACATTTTTTTTCATAGAGCGCACGATATCTCAAAATCTTGTAAGTATTTTCGCATATAGTTTTCAAAATATATGTTTCATGTTAATCTGTATAAACTGATTCTAAAATTTATTTTTTATTGTTCAAAAAAGTTTATTTCTTAAATGATTATGTTGTTGAAGTTTTCAAAAATTTATATTAGTTAAATACAACTTTGTATTCAAAATAGAAAAATGCTTTAAATATAAACTTATTTAGGTTCAAGGTATCTACTACAACCTTATGTATAAGTCTGCACCAAAATTTCCATTCTAGTTACCATATTTATTTTGTAATGGTGTGCGTAAGCTATTGTAACAATTTTCTGCTCGTCAAATATCTGACAGTTTGAAGCGCCCTGTAAATGCTAATTCTGCACCTTGCAATTTTTAAAAAGCATAAAATAAAAGAACTTACTTGTATCTTTTATGTCAATAAGAACTGTGTTTTAATATCGTAAAAATTTTAAGATATTAAATGTTGAAGATGGTCGACTTTTTAAATTTTTTTCCGATTTTAAGAATCCTGAGACCCTTTAATTATATTAAACTATTTCATACTTTAGAAAATTAATACACGTTGCTAATTTTTACTTCAAGCTAATTTCGGTATAATAGAAAGCAGATCGTATTTACAGGTATATACAAAAGATTTACATTGAATCATTTACATATCGGCTACTATATTGTATCCGAAATACTGTATATTATTACATTAAGAACTAAATATTTTTAAAACTTCGGTACAGTACGAACGCACCTCATTTGCTACGCTTGACGCTCAATTTCTGACGTTGCAAATACTAGCGTGATATAGCAACAGATTAAAGTTAATCATTATCGTGCAAGCCTGTACTCTTTGAACGAGTTGGCAGTGTAACCTATCATATTGTAGTATGCGAATTTTTCTGTAATGATATGAATCGAAGACTCGTGCTTTTTCTCAGATATTTCTTTACAGGTTCCTCTCAATTTTCTGAAACACAGACTTCTTTACGAAAGATGTGAATGTAGCAAATTCACGACTAATCTGATTATTTACATGGAACTCTCACGTGATATGCTACGCAAAGCAACAAAGCACGACTTCGTTGACTTCGGTTTGGTAAGTGCTCAAGGTACATCCGTAACACTGTTCTTCCATTTCCATCCGCGGCACCATATACATAATGCATACTGACAAAGTCTGAGTTAGAAAATCAATTCATCTTGCTCCAGCAATGCCTTTGCCTGAGATGATGATCACGCTTCCTGTTCTTCTGTAAACTTGCGAACGTTGCCCACCAGTAGTCACAGTTTGCATTTTTAGACACAAGCTCCTATGCAAGCTAAGCTAAGTTTCGCAACGACCTTTTGAGACACTTTATTTATGCATAAATATAAACAAAATAAAATATTATCAAAGGACTAATTTATTTTCTTTATCGATGGCACGTGTCGGAATTTAGAAAAAACTGCAAACATATGTTTAATCAATGTGAAGCAAACCACATTTATTTTAAAAAGAGGGACCACATTTTGTATAAAATTTAAATTCTACAAAAGAATCTGAACGTTATGTCAAAATTAATTTAAATGTACTATTTCTTTTTTTTATTTTTCGTAATCGACAAAACCTTTATTTATTTGTCTATTTTATCCTTTTAAACTATAATTGGAATTTTCCTAATAAGGTACTAGCTAGTAGCACTTGTAAGACAAGTGCTAGAGACTTTTGAAAATCATCACTTTCGTTATGATAGTCTGTTATGATAGCAGCCAAAGCAATGCAACGAATAAAGTTTAGGTACGATCGAAAAAAAAAGTACATATGTATATAATCTCATCACGTTGTTTTATTCGGAAGATATTTTTGAATTATAGAAATTATTGTTTAGGACCAGAGCTGGTTTGTAGGTGACATGTGGAACAGTCTGGTGAACACGATGCACTTTCCAAGTAATTGATTAATGCAGCAGTTACGGTAATCATACACCAATATGATATAGTGAAACGACTCTTCCAAAAAATGATTAAGCTTGGTGTAAGGAGACAAATATTTGATAACCCGAGAATGTACGAAGCGTTGAAAAAGAGAGCTAAATACAATTTTAAATATTCATCTACATGTAAGACAAGTGCTAGAGACTTTTGAAAATCACCACATTCGTCGTTAGAGTCTGTTATCATAACATCCAAATCAATGTAATGAATAAGTTTCAGCTACGATTGTAATAAAAAACATATATAATGTGTGCACGTGTTTTTCCCTCGGAAGATATTTTTGTGTTATAGAAGTTATAGTTTTAGACTAGAACTGGTTTAAATAAGTAGGTGACACATGGAACCAAATGAAAATCCGAAAAATGCAGCAATGACAAGGTAATCATTCATTAATCTGATATAGTGAAACGACTCTTCATAAACATGATTAAGCTCATTGCAAAGAGACAAATTTTATGTAATCCAAAAAAATACGAGTTTTATAATTCGAACAGAGATACATATAATAACTTTATCAAGTTCCCTATGATTCCAAAACGTATGAACTTCAGAAAATACTACATTTTAAAGATTCAAAGAAACATTTTTATAAACACAATTTTGTTTAATTTCACTGATTTTAGGAAACATTTCCAAATTGTGTTTATAATGCATTAAAATAAACGCTCCTGTAGTGGGCCATTTATCTTATTAATAAAAAGGAATAGGGAATCCCAAAAGATACACACACATATATATACATATATATATAATCCAGTTCTGATCATGTATTATACTAAATGTTCGAAATTTCAAAATATTGTTCGAGAAAAATGAAAAATACAAAATGCTACCTTCTTCTATGCTCCAGTAGAGGGCATGATAAATTATGCATGAATTTTTAAGATTTTGGCTTATTTACAATGTAATTGACAACATTAACGTATTACATTGTAAATTACAATGTACTTTACAATGTAATTGAGTATATCAACACTAGTTTAATATAAAGTAAAACATAATACTAAAGAAAAAAGTTTGAAATAAAAACCTATCTCTTAATGAAATCTCTAAGAATTAGACAATTTAAGAAACTAAGAACAGAAAAAGATCTGGTTTTCAAGAGACACAAGAAAATGAATAACAGTACCAGCAGGAAAAAATATTCCAAACAATTTATAGGACGTTAACATTTATTGCTGTCATAAGTAGATTTATTTCACTCGATTTCAACAGATACTCTTTGTCATGTTTTTAAACTAAGAATTAGTGCATCAATTCTGCTTTTGTGGTCCACAGAAGGTGCATTTACCTTAATCAGTTTTTTCAAAACGAAATTCAGTTTTTTAGGAAGATATCAACTCTGAACATTTTCAGCCACGCAAATTTATTTACAGATAAAAGTATTACAAAATAATATTAATAGTAATTCTGTTTGTATGTTGTTAATTTATCATAGTTACCTATAAAATATGTTACCTCTAAAATACCACAAATGCCTTTCAAATAATTCTTTTTTTAAATGTTCGTGCACTCAAATTAATTTGCGAAATGCTGAATGTGATACAATATAATTAAAAGCACATTTAAGACTTTTAAGGAAAAAAAATTACAACACCCTTTTTTGAGTAGAAAAAATATGTGGCACAAAAAAATTATATTTAAAGAACAAATATATTAGAATCCGTATTTTTTGTTAAATATATTTTTCACCAGAAATTAAGATGTATTTTTTCATTATTTTTTTGCGAAGAATCTAAAAACTAAAGTCTATGTTATTAATGATTTTAGCTATTTTTTTTTTTTTTATAAAAAATAAGTTTCGTCTTATTTCAGTGTAATTAAAGTATGCTTGGAATTAGATTGCTCTGATGCTAATAAAAAATCGAAAATAAGGAAAACCATGCGAGCTTCATCAGTTTGTGTAAGAAGAATCTTATCTATATATATTTCTAATTTTACTTTTTCCATTAATTACAAATGATTCGCATTCTGAATTTTATCGATTATTGTACTTTTTCATTAAAAAGCCCTTTTTGAAAAATTATTGAGGCGATAGAGAATCAAAATTCACGAATGTAGTTATCAAATAATATTATAAAAAACATGTGAATTATTATTATTTTCAGGGATTTTTATGTGATGTAGATTTACAAAGTAAAAATGGATTAAAAAAAGACAGTATTTATAATTTATAAGTTATAATGGAATTACTTTGTTTTTATAAAAGCTATTCGCATTTTATGAGAAAAATGTATTGTTCTGAATCTACTTGAGCTTTAGTTTCCAAATACATTTTTTACATTAGAAGTAGTAAATGCAATGAAAATTAACTTCTAAGAAAGTTTTTTAATACTATTTTTCTGTATTTCAACTTACATTAATTTTTGTTGTAGTTTTATGTTAAATGCCCAGACGAAAGTACTATTTTAATGTCTGCAATATATGGACATGGAAATTTTTTAATTTTTTTTTCATAAGAAATTAATTTGTGATTTGTAACAACATTAATATATTCTATTAATTTCATAATACAGCTTGCGTTTTTTATTGGAATTTATGATATTATTCAAGCATTCATACAAGTTATAAATTCTCGATGTCTACAAATGATAAAGAAAATCCTTTTATTCCCTCTCTCCATGTAGAAAGATATGAAAAATATTGAAATAGTCCGTAAAAGTTCGGAGATATAGCAAGACTTGCTAATTAGATAGTTGGCTGTTTTTTTAAATCTGTCCCCGGGTGCCACTATTTTACTCTGTTTCCAGGTTATCCTTACAAATAAAAAACATTTCTATGATGCAAATAAATACTTATATATATATATGTTCTATTAACTTATTAATTAGACCGACGATCCTTCGGAACACCACATATCCATTTCTACTCGCGTGCTAATTTAAAAAGTTGGAAATTGCACGTAAAGCGTAGCAAATGAGGTGGATTCCTACGATAACGAAGTTATAAAAATATTCAGATCTCGCTGTTATAGTAGACAGTATTTCAGCTAGTAGTCAAAATCTTGTTTGTGATCCTATAAATATACAGGAAGGTACTTTTATTACACTTCAGCAACATACATCATATTCATAAAATGTGAAATAGTTTAATATAATTAACACACGCCCCAAACAATGTTTTCCCGTATAGCATTATGTAGTAGAATACTTTTGTGTGAACCAGTAATTTAACAATAAATATTCTTTGCATCACAGTTTGTACAGAATGTATATTTTAATATATATATATATATATATATACTTCATAGGTTGATGTATGCTATTATATTCGAATGATTGTAACACCATTAAAATTCATTTGAAACATTTCCCCCCATTGACCGTTATGTAACGGAATGCTTTTGATTGTCCCTGTAACTGATCTATACATTCGATTTTCATAAAATTTGAAATGACTCAACCAAATTATGTAATATTATATATTTTAAATTCCAAACGATTAAAATGCATTTGAAACTTCCCCCCCCCCCCCCCATTGACCGTAATGTAACGGAATACTTTTGATTGTCTCTGTAATTGATCTATGCATCCGATTTTCATAAAATTTGAAATGACTCAACAAAATTATGTAATATTATATATTTTAAATTCCAAACGATTAAAATGCATTTGAAACTCCCCCCCCCCCCATTGACCGTAATGTAACGGAATACTTTTGATTGTTTCTGTAATTGATCTATGCATCCGATTTTCATGAAATTTGAAATGATTCGACAAAAATATGTAATAATTATATATTTTAAATTTCAAACGATTCGGTTGGGTAGTTTTTGCGTTATTATATACGGACAGACGGACGGACTGAACGACAATTATATTTACATAATTTCGAAAGCATCTAAAAATGCGTTGAACGAATGAAACAATGAATTGCTTTATAGCACAAAAGGATATACAATATTGAGTGTCATCCAGTGATAGGTAGAAAGGGCGTAAGGAGGAAAATGGAAAATAATCCTTGGAAATAAGAAGACCCTCTCCAAAGGTTGTTCGGACCTAGTACACAGTGACAGATGTATCATTCGAAGGTGCTTCGGTTCTATACGTGCTAATATTTACCTCACCCAAAACCAACAGACACTCAAACCATGGCCAACTAGATCTACACGGCCTATCCATTTGAGATTAATGTATGAAGCCTCCCGCCAGTGGAATCTGATACCCTGCCTAAGTTATTCTGACTATTCGTGCAAACCCTGAACCAAAACAATGACAATATGCACAGAACAGAAATCAGCTTATTCAAGATTAATTTGGGCATGGTTTGCACTACGTGGCCTAATGAAATGTTTCAGGGTTTGAGGGTGAATCCAGCTTCACTTTTTCGGTGGTTTTAGCGAAATGCCGTTATATATCTAGTTAGCCATGCTCAAACATACAATACCGATTGAAGTGAAGAATGGCATATTGAAGTGCAGCGCGATTACTTGATGGCTGATGAAACATAACTCTGCACCGAGTGCTGACACGTGACTTGTTTGGCTTTAACACCGGAATACGCACTGGCGCGAGATTTGTAGCGAAATAGTAGAGGATAATTTTCCATTTTTATTGATTATACTATAATATGCATTTAACGTACATACACTATAGTGACAAAAATCACGGAACGCAAATTATTTTAAATACTTTGTCGAAAATTTAAACAAATACACCACGAATTTTTTTGAAACTTTTGGGATATAAAGAAAAAGTCTGACCATGATTTTCAGCGAAATTTTAATTACGAAGGCTGTTAGTTGAGCAAAAAAAATTGAAAAAGAATATTTGGGGTCATCTTGTAAAATAAAATGCTTGAAATGATTATGAAGAATGCTTTTATTCCTCAATCTTTATGATCATTTGTAAGAATAACATATATAAATGTATACAGTTCTCTTTTTAAAAAATCCAAAAAATGTTGAAATATTCCATGATTAGAGCCGTCAGAGATTTGGATTAAATTTAAAAATACGTTAAGTAAACTTGAAATTGTACAGTAGAAACAAATAATTTGAATAAAAATATATTGCATATATGATGAACAAGACATCTTGCATGAAATATGTTTGAACTGTCCATACATGAAAGTTACAATTTTTTTTCGATAATCTAGCAGTGAACTTAATATAGATAATGTATATATATATATATATATATATATATATATATATATAACAATCAAATATAATCGGTAATAATAAATTTTTTTGTATTAATATCGATAGTTTTCGTCACAGTGAAATCATTTACAAATATACAGGGTTTTTCAAAATTCTAGATATTAAGTGTGATGATAGAAGGAAATAAGAGGGTGGAAAATTACTACAGAGCATGGGCTCGCAAACCACGTATTATATCAAAAATAGAAGATGTACTTCACAAATTGAATTCGTGTTGACAGAAAAAAACTTTAAAAAAACTAAAGAATATTATACTAAAATTTAATAAACATTCTCATCTTTGTTGTAAATGATAACATAAAAAAGCGGTAAAAGTATCCATTATGCGCATCAGCAGTATTCACTGTACAGTGTACACTCCACATTTTCGACAGCGATTGTAGGTTCATAAGGCGTCATCGATTTCTTGCGCACCTTGTTTTACCAGAACTTTTCATGATGTTATAAAATTACAAACAAAATAAGGTATATATCATTGCATTTTTCTTGTAATATTTTGAGTTTTCTTAAAATTATTACAACCAATGCAAGTTCAGTTAGGCTAAAAACCCTGCCTTTGTGAAAAAATATGTAATTTGTTATCCCATGTTGTATGGCAATTTTCATCCTTTTCATGCGCACTATCAACCCTGTTAATTTGCCCGTCAAACTTTGAATATCCTGCCTGTATGTATACAGGGTGAGTCGTAAGTATTGGAACAATAGGCTATCTTCTTAAATATTGATCCTAGGCCAATACTTCCAATTGCAAAAATTCATTAAAAAGGTGCCATATATGATGACACAAGTTGCAACTCCATAGGGAGGGGGGGTCTACTTGAAAAAATACAAAAATTAAATTTTTATACAGGCCCCGTAGGGTAAAAATTTCAATTAGAAAAACTTTCCTCATTCATTCCTGACTTAAACACAAAAAATTGCATCTTCATATCTCCAAAACTCATAGAGTTATGGCCGTTTAAATAATTCGTCAGGTTATAAGGGATCAGACACAAATTGAAATGGTGTGCAATTCCAGAAAAATGTTACTTTAACAGTTCTAGGAAAAATGCAAAAAATATATTTATTGAGTAAGAATTTTGATTTTTTTTTTCTTTTTTGTGATGGTTAACCATATAATTTCATCAATCAAATACAAGATGAAGAAATGGTAACCCAATTTCAGTTGAAAAAAAATGTTGATCTGTATAAACTTGCATTTGTAAAAATAAAAAGTTTATTCCAAGAATCAAAATTAAATTTACACACATGTACTTTTTGTCAATACTACATAAATGAATACTTTATGCAAATATTTATTAGTTTCCTTATTTATGAAACATTATACTGTATACTATCCATTATTAAAACTAAGAATAAAAATTGTATATTTTTTATACAAGAAGTTTAATACAAAACAAAGAAGTAGGAAAGAGTGGAACATGCCTGTAAAGGGAGAAATGGGACGTGTCCAGTTTCCTCTTTTTTAATAAAATGAATGTAAATTGTTAACATGCAAAATTTTTCACAGGTTTATATATTAGTTATAACATTGATAATATATTCATTTACTTTAAAATATAAATAAATTCAATCGGTGATTTTTTAATGACATCTATGACTGACAATCTTGAATTTTCATTCCACTCATGAAAACACTAGAATTTTATATTGTGGTACATATACATTATCAACCTACAATCTTTGTTATATTGCATATCTAACCGACAAAGGTCTATTTGTGTTTTATAGCTTTGTTTCATTGCTGTTTCGTACCTCTCTGTTAGTGGGGAGGTATGGGACATATTTTGAAACTTACAATTTTCTTAATTAGAAAATAGCTTTTGTGTGTTACATTTCTATATTGTTCAAAGAGGTTAAAAAAGGTTTCACTTTGCACTGTATAAATTAAAATTTATGTTTTTGTATCAAACAAACTTGATTTTCTTAATTTTGTAAAAAGCGTCCTACACCACCCCACTCTCCTCTACTATATAAATGTCCGTCATTTATTTAAAACAATGCTTTTTCTAACATGCTGATTAAAACTTTTTCATAACTTTAACTCACACAACTTCATGCTTTTTATCGTCCCGGCGAGGCCTTGAAAATTTTTTTTTATTATAGGACCGGGTTAGATCAGGCCTGGGACCTTACTTTTTTCTGAAGACTCGGCAAGGCCTTACATGTTTTTTTTTTATTTCGAACCTGGATTGTCTTCCTTCTTCTTAGTTCTGCACGGGGCAAAATTTTCAGTTCCAGCCTCGACAGAACCCGTATTAAAATTATCGTCTCTGACTGGTCTAATTCGTGCAAAAATAAGTAAAATTTGCTCAGCCCTAAAAATTTTACAAAAAGTGCATAGATTTTTAAATCGTCATTATTTTACTATAAAAACTTTAAAGTTCATTTTTATTTAAAGGATAGTAGGTTTAAAAGGAAAAAAACAATGCGGTAAAATCAGTGAAAACGAATCTGCCTACGAAGCAATCCTCTCTTACACGGAAAAGATCCATGCAAAGTGAATATTATAATACCTAAAAAAAAAAATAAAATACAAAAAAACCCAAGAAAGGAACTTGTTTATAGTGCATATTTTTATCTTTCCCATGAGTTTCTTTCTTAAATGATTTTACTGTGTAGCAAACGATATTAAAGGAAAAGTGAAACATTTACGTAGAATGGTGGTCACAATTATAAGGACAAGACAAAAATTGCCAAAACTTGGTGGTATTTGGCGGGAGACTTATGCAAATTTAATGGCTGGAAACTAATGAAAAATGAAGATTATTTTTGCTTGTTTTTATGGAAATATGTGGTAAATTCATATTCATAAAATGTATTATAAATTTATACAACCATCTGATTTGGACAAAAATATAAGAACAACTGTATTTGTGTAGTCTAAAAAGTAAAATTTGCATGTTTTTTGCTCTGAATATGGAACTTCCAAACGATATTAATGCTTAATAAGCATTTGGGATCGTATCATTCTGTTTTTCAATCATGCTACAAGTTGCAAAGTTTTTGGAGTTTCAGAAAGGAAAAATGGATGCATTTCAAGATTCACGATTTTCTGTGTGCAAAATTGCTACAAAGTTTAATAAATCAAGAACGGTTATTTACAATTAGATCTTTAAAATACCTGTAAATATGGACGGCAAAGACATACAAGCAGGCCATCTTCTGTTTCTGTATGGGGGGGAAAGATTGATAATAAGGCGAGCTAAAAAAAAAAAACGTGAATTGATTTTAGACTGCAAGTGCTCGAACTGTTCGCCGTGTTTTAGAAAAGTAAAGAAAAAGGTTCACTGCAGTAAACATGTGTCAAGGACCGCCTCTTACAAATGTTCATGAGAGACTGAAGATGGAGTTTGCCAAAAGCTGCAATACTATGGGGAAAGCGTGGGATTCTATCTTTTCCGATGAGAAAAAGATTAATTTGGATAAAGTAGATTGTTTTTGCAACTTCTAGTATGATCTTCGTAGAGAAAAAACAACTTTCTCAAAGCGTGTTTTTGGAAGTGATTCAGTGACGATCTGGGGAGGTTTCAAAATTGGTAGAACTACTCCATTAGATTTTGTGCAGGTTAGGGGGAATACTGAGAGTTACATTGACACATAATTTTTTACCAGAAGCACCCTTAATAGTGATTCGAGGCAATTTTTTCCAGCAGGACAATGCCTCGGTTCATATTTCCGAGACTTTAAACTCGTGGTTTGATGCTAATTTCGTGAAACTACTTGATTGGCCGTCCAGCAGTCCTGATATGAATCCAATGGAAAATCTGTTCGGTATTCTGGCACACGAAGTATTAAAAAATGGTGTATAATCTCAAAACAACATGAAATCATGTCTTCCATCGAAAAAGATCACTCAAAAATTTCCAAGAACGTTCTTAAGGAATTGCCAAATTCCATGACGTCAAGACTGATAAAGGTGATTCAGAAGAAGCGGGGACATTATCAATTATCAGTGTTTTTCAGGCAAAAACATTCATTGTCCTTATAATTTTGTCCAATTTTTACAATGACATATTTTGTTAATTATGACAAAACATTCATATTTTGCATTTTCCAATATTTTGCATTTTACAACGATTTCTAGCATAAAAAAGCATTTTGTCTATGAATTTCACTTTATTTAGCTAAGAAATAAATTTTTTCTGTGCAATTTTCAACTGTTCTTATAATTCTGACCACCACTGTACAAATAGAAATTCATTAATAAAACAAATATATCGAAGCTCTTTGCGTTTCTGTAAAAGTAAAAATTATAAACATGGAAAACGAAAAAGCTATAATAAGTATTTTTAGTCAGAACTCAATATACAAAACAGTTTTATTTCATATTGATGTAAAAAACTATGTAGAAATTCAGCGAGGCCGGATCGGGCTGTGATTTTAACTTTTTTCAGGTCAGGCAGAACTTTTTCCTATGTGTCAGTTTGGAACCGGACCTAGATATTTCGACCCTTTCAGACTTCTTGTGCAAACTAAAAGGAAATTTTGAAAGCAGGTTTAGCTTCTTATCTGTAAGCTGCTTTTTTGTGTCCAAAGGAGAGTCACTGTCTTAAATCGACATTTAAAAACGGACAACATCTGGATGATCCCTTTCTTTCTTTCAAAATCAGTCAAAAATCTTCGTATAGAGGCATGGTTAAGTGGTGTAAGTCACGAATTTTGGAGAATTTTAAATTTGAATATTTCTGTGAGATTTATAGATATGGAGATGAATTTTTCTTTGTTCAATTCAATAATGGATAAGGAATGATTTCCCAATTTGGAATTAAGCTCTACGGGGGTCGTATAAGAATTTAATTTTCGTATTTTTTCAAATGGACCCCCCATGGAGTTGCAACCTATTCCATCATATGTGGCACCTTTTTTAATTAATTTTTGCAACTGGAAGTATGGGTCTAGGGACAATATTTAAGGATATAGCCTCTTGTTTCGATATTTATGACTTACCCTGTATATATGTATACATATTAGAATTATCTGCTCTGGTAGAAGTAAACTATTTTAAATTTACTCAAAAAATTCATACCATACCAAAAATACAAATAAAAATTGAACCAATATTATTATGTTTACTAAGATAAAGTTTGCTTTTAAGTATATTATTTTTTTAATTTGTACAAATTTAAAAACTTTTTAATTACAGAATATTTAATTGAAAAAATTGTTGTGTTCTTCAAACATGGCTTCTTCCCGATACAAAATAATTCCACTCATGATGCTTCGGTTTCTACAACTAATATCTGCTTTAATATATTTCACCTTAATACAGTTTACTTCTTTTAAAAATCTGAACATATCGAACTGAAAACCTTCTAAAATAGCAAAGAAAAACTATGTGACATTAACTTTTACTTTACATGTAAACATTATAAATTTATTTTGACTCGTTAAGATTTTTGACGACCGTCACTCAAAATGAGGGACTGGGGCATATGTGAACAGTTGACATAAATATAGCTTTTTCTCATAAATTCTGTTATTTACATTATTTCTATAAACAAAATATTATTTATAAATTATTTCTATAAACAAAAATTACTGAATATAGTCAACAGAACTTTTTTTTACATATGGTATTTTTTTTAAAAATACCCTTTATAGTCTTTCTTACTTTTTTTTAATAGTTTTATAAATTCAAAAAATTGTTCACATATGCCCCACTGATGATGCATTTGTGAACACACGTGCGACACATATGAAAAGAAGGAAAAATAGCCTTTGAGATGCTTTTTATTTTGTTATTCATTTTCGCTATAATTATTAGTGGTATTACGTGTTAAATTCACTAAAAAGAAAAAATAAATATGCATAAATTTCTCTAGTTTCTGGATGATATGTTTAAACACAAGATTATAAAATGGAAATAAGTAAGTTGGAGAAGGGGAAGGAGGATTATATAACTAATTTTTAGTTACAATAAAATAAAAAATAAATAAGAAAATTTTACAAAAAAGTGAAGCTTTAAAATTTTGTTTTGGTGTTTTTGTTTCGAGATATATGTTAGAGGATCGCATTTAGATACTTTTTATCGAAAATCTGCCGAAATACGAAAGATTTTCCCTCCTGTATTTGACTTATTTACTTCAAAATTAATGACAAAGGAAGGGATAAAGATTGTTTAAAAAAATCTGGATTAAAAGCTCTTCCCCAATTTTAATTATTTTGCAAAATGATAGAGAGGGGGGGGGGGCGGGCTGCTTACAATCGGTATTCATATTAGTTATTATTTTTAAAATGTTCCTTTCTTATGATATTACTCCAGATCTACCCAGATTTATTGATCTATCCCCTTTCCAAAACATAATATATATAGCTATTTTAGAGATGAATGTAAGCCATCTTCGCAAGTTTGGTAAAAATAAAAAAAATTGAAAAGTTGTTTAACGCAATGTATTTTGTATCAAAAGTGTATAACAAATATTGAAGTAAATATTTTAGCAAAATATTACATAACATTATTGCATTATTTTAGAAAACGTTAAACTTATTTAAATAACAACTAATGTAAACGATATTGTTGCTATTTATGTACTTGTTGACAGATGTTTTTGTGAAAATTTCTATTCAAAGTCAAATGTTCAATGATAAAAAGTCTTCTATTGCTGGAAAATTATAGCTGTTGAAGCTCACATTATTTCTCATGAAGTTAAGAGAAAGTAACAGAATCACAAAATGATTATTGGGGAACTTAATGAACTGTACAAATCTGCCCCAACTTGTCTGTTCACAAGTGCCCCACATGACCACTTGAGTTAAAATGGCAAATCATTAACATTTCGCAATTTTAGAAGAATTTTTTTAATATAAAATTACATATTATTATTTATAGCACATGTTAAAACACTAAAATTCCATTGAAAGTATAAAAAAAAAATAAAGTTATTCTCTTCGCAAGTTAGAACTGAGATTTCTCTTTTGAGATCTATAAACAATATTTTTACTACCAAGGGCAAACTAAATGTCAAAGAGTTTCAGAAATTTTTTTACCATATGTCTATATGTGCTATCCCCGTTGGTAATTTTTTTCATTTAAAAATTCATATAATAACAAGGGAAAAAATTCGATGTTCACATGTGCCCCATGTTCACATGCGTCCAGTCTTCCCTATTTATTAAAAACTGCAGTGATAATTTTTTAATCATTTATACATCTTTATGAAATGTGATACATTGATTTTAGAATGACATGGATATGATTCTTCATTTTTGAGCCATGTGATATAAAATCATCAACCGAAGAAAAGATAAAATCTACTTGAAGGGAATAGGACTCTAATTCCTTTCAAAACAGGCACTTTGTTCCTTATCACAAATCAAAACTTCTTCCCACATCTGGAAACACTTATTGAAAGCTTCCTTTTTAGTGATGTTAAACTCTGTCGTCACGTTTTGTATATCTCAAAATAAGATAATTTCAATTGCGCCTTCAATTTCATAAACAATTAGAAGTCATAAGGAGCCATTCTGGAGAGTAGGGAGGTTCGAGAAGGACTATAATTTTGTGCTTCGGTAAGAAAGTCTGAAACAGAGGCAATGAATTAGCTGGAGTATTGATGAATATTAGGAATTTATTTTTATTTGAGAATAACCCTTTTTGATAAAATTGGGTATAGTACCGTTGCTCAAATTATTGTGACATCTTGAGAAAAATTGAAATCAAACGAATACGTATAACGGCACCTCGTTAGGCCGATAGCTGGCAATGTCTGTCTCACTGGAACAGGGAAAAAATAGCATGTGCATCAAGTTGTCTTCTTCCAATATAGTCGTGAGCCAGGGGCTTGTGTGGTTTCATCTCTGGGGACTTGATAAACTATATATTTTTGGATTCACCACAACAACAGCATTTCATTTATCCATGATACTTTCAAAATTAGGGTAGCTTTTGGGCGCCATATTGGACAATGACCGCCGTCGTAGAGTTAAAAGATCGTGTGGTTTCATGTCAGCGGACATGGTAAATCATGCATTTTTGGATTCATCAGAATATCAGCATCTCATTTGTCCATGATACATTCAATATTAGGATTGTTTATGGACGCCATATTGGAAAATGGCCGCCGTCGTTGAGGCAGGGACTCTTGTGATTTCAATCGGTGACGTAATCGGATTTGTTCAATCATACTGTTTTGGATTCACGACAATATCAGAGTGACATTTATCATTCATATTTTCAAAATAAGAGTATCTAACGGACGCCATATTGGAAAATGGCTGCCACCGTTGAGCCAGGGGCTCGTGTGGTGTTATATCAGATGTTAAATGATACACATGCATGTTTTGGATTCACCACAACATCAGAAGGATATTTATCCATATTTACAAAATCAAGCTAGCTTATGAGCGCCATATTGGAAAATGGCCACTGTCGTTGATCCAGGGGGGCGTATTTTTATGTCAGTAGACTTTGTAAACCATACATTTTTGGATTCATCACATCAGCCACAACATGACATTTATCCATGATACTTTCAAAAACAGAGTAATCAATGGACGCCATATTGGAAAAGTCTTCTGATAAACGCAGTGATAGAAAAAATTTTCTTGATTTTACATACTGTAAAATTAACAGGACAATTAAACAGACAATAAGTAAAGACACGCAGAGGTCAAAAGCTACAGCAAAGTTCAGTCAAAGACCTGCCGCAGTTAAAAGATATTTTTGATACCAGGGCAGAATTTCTTCACATGATTCGAGAAAGAACCACAATCAGTTTTTCGAAAAAATCTATTCTACATCCATATCCGTCTTTGAGCAAGATCCAGAAATACGAACGTGATATCTCATATTTACAGAACATGGTTATCAATGAATAGATAAATAAAGATAGGCTAACAGAATCAACTGAAGCAATTACAAATTCAGAAATTGTCGAAGACATGATGAAAGCTCATGTAATGACTGAAGAAATTTACCAAACTTTCAAGAGAGAATATCTGTCTGAAGACTAAAAGGTAGAAGGATTTTTCAAACCTCCAATAAGCTAAACACATTTTGTGACTTGAAAAGAAAGAGAATTTGAAGTTAAATAAATCAGAGTTTGTTGACATGACGAAAGGAAATCTGTTTTCTCAGATGGCGATCCTTGCAGAATAAAGAAATTTGGATATAAGAACTGTCTTTTCCTACCATTTAGGGCTTCTTCAATAAACCTTAGCAACACTTGATGGTCCAATGCGAAAAAATAAAAAATGAAACTAAGCATGTTATGACAAAATTGCGACTGCTGAAGGAATGCAAATAATGGTGTTGTTAATATAAATGTGCTTTATTCAAAGCTACCATAGGAGCTACATTCATTTACACAATTAGCAAAGAATCTGTTTTTTGAAATAATACAAGATTATATATCCTCTCAAAGGATAGATGTTGTATTTCATGCATACATACATAGGTGTCAATAAAAATAAATGAACGAAAAATATGAACTGTTGGTGATGTTATAAAAGTTATATACTCCTGGACCAACAATACGAAAATCGAAGCAGATTTTATCTGATGAGGAGGACAAGAAAGAACTTATGCATTTCATTTCTCAAGAATTGCAAAATGAACATTATTTGAAATAGTTGAATACACAAGTGCGGTACATTATCTACGGAGAAAAATATTATAAATTCAAGAAATAACTCGTTGAAGAATCCACTAAATTGACTTGTTTCCAAGAAGCGGTGGTACACAATTCATATTTTGCATACACCATGCATACCCCTTGAAATGCAATCACTGTCAGTGCAATAAGTGCTTTTGCAGACAAGAGAAAATCGGGATGCGCTTAAGGCGTTTGATACTGAAGCTGATTTATCAAGAGAAGCAAAGAAACGGCTTGAATCGTAATTTTACCATTTCTATTATGGAAAGCAAAAATACTCAAGCATCAAGGAATTATGCTATATATTTTTCTGTAAAATAAAAAGTCTGGAGTAGCATTGCCTTTTGTCATGTAGTAATGCACTCTACTTATAGGTAATGCAAGCCAATTACCACGGTCTTGTTCGGAAAAGTGCCTACAGGCGGATCGTGATCTTCCATCCCCATATAAATATGGTTGGATTTTTGGAACAGATAGTGAGTTCCAAAGGCTCTCTAGAGATCCAGTGGAATGACAGTTCTCTTGCTCCTGAACCTGCTTTGGAACTGGTGTCATATTTTTGTTCAAGAATATGTGCCACACTATAATGTGTGTGTCTATTTAATAACCTAATGTACAAGCATATGCAGAACATAGAACTGTTCTATGACGATTGAAGTTATTTGGATACAGGAATGTGAACCAATCATGGTAGAAGTGCAGAAGGCTAATACATATTTCTGTTATTTATTAACTCGTTCGTGACCAGCATCTTTTACAAAAATTTAATTCAATTGACACCACTTTTTGTCAAACAATTAAATTTAGCTTAGCAAACAAGATAATGTCTCAATTAAATAAGGAAAATTATACCTTTTTAATAGTATCCAAAAAAGCGATGGAAGCACGTTTTGAAGTTGCATATATGCACCCGTGTTCCCGAAAGGGTTAATTCTTAACAGAATAATTTCAATAGTTTCACCAGTACTACTTTTTTCTTGAACTGCTGCGTATTATCCACATGAAAATAATATGCATTGAAATACAAAACAAGATTTCGATTTTCATCCATCGCTAATGTCTTTTGATTGGTTTATCCAGTTGAAAATGCTAATAATCATATTGAAATAAAATCTTAACAAATGTATAATTTGTACAACGCTATATGTTCAATAATATTTGTTCTCTGCATTTTTTCCTTGAAATTTAATTATGTGGTAATGGTTAAAAAGAAAAAAAATCAGTTGTATCTATATGCGATAGATGGCGCTCATTTTTTCAATATAGTGTCTATAAGCTACCACAAATTTATTAGTATCATCATAAAATGAACTCCTTGGACCATTGTGAACCCAAAAAGGTATCTATCACCAAGTCCCCATAGATGAAACCAAAAGCCCTAATTTTGGCTTCTGGCTCAACGACTAATATGCACAGTAGCTTTACCGCTTTAGAATTATTACTCTGCGTGAAAAAATCCAATTCGGATAGTAATCAGACAAACTCGTATATAATTATGCTTAACTGCACATTCTCACTAAAACTAACTTTTTTTACTTTTGATGCTAAAAACAAACAAAACTAAAAAAAAAAATTAAATCAGTTATTTTCTTTAAATGATACTTTTC
Source organism: Maratus speculifer (assembly GCA_964019185.1). NCBI lineage: Eukaryota > Metazoa > Arthropoda > Arachnida > Araneae > Salticidae > Maratus > Maratus speculifer. The sequence continues at coordinate 255,324,734 of OZ025298.1, forward strand.
GTATAAATAAAAATGATTTTTTCATACGCAGAACTTAAACTTGATTTCTCAACAAAATGGAATCTTTTTAATTGCAGATTTTCTGAGTACTTAATTACTGGTGCGTGAAATTGTGAGTATTTTAATCTGCTTTTGAGATTCTTAATGAGCTCATTTGACTCCAGTCATCTGATAAATCTTAGAAATAAAAAGTTTCAAATGCAAAATCGGTTAAGAAAGAAACATGGGAAAAAATAAGAATTTTATTCTAGGAATTCGTTTTATACTTTTACAGTGAAAAAGAAATGATAAAAGAAAAATTAAATGCTAAAACTGATTAGAGTTCATATAAAAATACTACAAAAAAAGTAATACACAGTAAACGTAATTGATATAAAGGTAGAAAGTAATGAAAAATGTTTAATTGGTATGTATATTTAAAAGGAGATAAATAATTAGGGTTTGTTGCAATTATGATTTTATTCAAAATTAAAAAAATTCTGTATCATTTTATTATTTAACAATACCAAAAACTAAGTATCAATATTTAAATTTACAATGCATATTTTAACTAGTCAGATGTGGCAATTCCAAGACTTTCTTCTATCTCCTACATGATAATATTTCAAAATTCACTACAACAGGGCCAAAATTAACTGACATTCTATGCTTATCATGAGGATTCCAAAACCACGAAATTCAGAGCATTAGTTCTTGAAAAGGACTATTGTGGCTATCGAGAAAATTGGAACAAAAAATTGCCACCTGTACGACGATTTATACCAAAACATAAACAGCAATAATATTTATCAAACTATCCCTGAATATGAAATTTGATGAAAATTCGTAAATTACTTCTTGAGACAAAGCCATTACAAGAATCGAAAAAAATCAGCATAGAAGCGTCACCTGTTGGGCGATTGACGACAAAATTTAAATATAACTAGTTAATATCACGGATTAACTGAATATGAAGTTTGATGAACATCCGTCCATAAATTCTCAAGATAGAACTATTATGGAAATCATGAAAAATATAGCACAGCAGGTCACCTGTTGAGCAATTTACACCAAAATGTAAACAACATCAATCCATGTCAAGGTATAACTGAATCTGAAGTTTGATGGAAGTCCGTGCATTAGTTATTGAAATGAAGCTATTGCTTAAATTGTAAAAAAATGCAGCATAGCAACCCCATCTGTTGAGCGATTCACACCAAAAACGAATCAGCATCAATCTATATCAGAGACTTCCTCAATATAAATTCTTATTAAATTCAGTGCTCTCGTTCTTGAGATTGAGCTATTTCAAAAATAGTGAACAATAAAGCATAGCAGTGCCACCTATTTAGTGATTTACACAAAAATGTAAACAGCATCACTTCATATTAAAACCTAATTAAACCTGAATTAGCGATTAAAGGGAAAATATATTAATTGAATGAATTCAGGAAGAGCTAGAATAAAAGTAATACATTATCTTATCAATATTATAACATACATAAAATAAAATAGTTGTTTTACACGTACAATTTTCATTAACGTCATACATTTTTTTTTTCAATTTTTTTCCAATTTTTATATTATAGAGAGAGACAGAGCAAATAGAAAATTGACAAAAGTTGAATTTTAAAAACTCTGAATTTGATAATCAAATTTAAACCTAATTATTAGGGTAACATCCCCAGTAATTGGCATGCACCAATGATTGACACATCCTACAAACATGTCCTAAAATAAGATTTATATCCAGTCTTTTAAAAATGCAAGATCATGTACCAGTTATATGCTCATTTACTTTAAAGAATATAACTTTGATTTATGCTACTAGGGGGCTCCGCCCCCCTGCTTGCTACGCTCGCCAACCCCCCGCATAATCGCTTTGCGATTCCAAGTTGTAGGCTACCCCTGCTTGCTGCGCTCGGCAATACCCTATGGAATCACTTCGCGATGCATAGACGGAGCCCTTTCCTGATTGGTCTATTCGATTCATGGAAGGTGTGGTCCACCCGGACGCGTTATTTCCGGAAACCTTACATATCAGCATCATTTCAGGAGTCATTCCTGGAGATTTGTTTAAGGCTAGTTTTTTTTTTTTTTTTTTTTTTTTTTTTTTTTTACCATAAAAAGATTAGATGACAATAGTGCCTAAGAATGAGAAACAATTATGGTTTGTATCAAATTAGCCATTTTTGTTGCAAATGCTTCTTCTATCGCTTAAGAAATGCATGCTTACAATTCATTATTATCTGATTTATAATATATTTTAATTTTAATTGACAACAGTTTTGTTTAGTTGAAAAAGGTTACTTTATTTGTGTAAAAGTATTTTAACACAAATATTTGGATTTCTGAATTAATGATAGATACCAATTAATGATGCTTCAATTTTGCTAGCTCCAAGTAATTGGCACCTATTCCAATTACAAGAGAATCGTAAGATTTGAGATTAAACCACTTATTTTGGCAGTACTTTTAAAGTAATAGACTAATTTTTTTTATCAGTTATTTTTATTTGAAAATATAAAATATTGTCAGTAATTGGAATCCATTAAAGCTTCATATGACAATTACTGGGGACAGCATGACAATTACTGGGTATTATTATAAATAGTATTCACATTTCAGACTAATATGCTGATTTCTTTCTTTCAGAAACCTGAATTATATCATATTTATATATAATAAATTCATTTAAAGCGACTAAACCCAATGCAAAATATAAAGTTTTATACATATATATAAAGATGTGCCAATTACTGGATCACAGGATGTCATACATTGGTGCTCTAGGTACCAATTATTGGTGACTACAGCAACTTTTTATAAATATATTTTTATAAAAATACTTTTTCAAAATTTTTTTCTTTTAGTGGGCAAAATAGATGCACAGATATGCATTCTTTGATTTAAAAATATTTGCAAGTAAATATTTTATTTCTTGGTAATGAAATTTGAAGTATGTTTAAAGACAAATTCTTAATGTTCCAATTACTGGGGATGTTACCCTGTCAAATAAAAATGCATTCATTTCAAATAAATGTACATTCATAAAGTCTAAAAATAGAATTTAAACGCTGTATCATCAATTTCTTTTAGTAGTTGTTCACTGTTAAAATTAATTCCTTGAATTCACGGTAAAACTATGGGCAGCAAAGTTGCCAGACTTTCTCCATTCCGTTAGTAGATTTTCCGTGCTGGGAAATAGAAGAAGGAAAAGTTTCTTGTGAAGAAGCGCTAACTGTCCATTATAAAGATGGTATAAGAACTGGCTAATGGGGCCATCTATCGAAAAGTTTAGAAGTTCATATATGTATTTATTGACTGAGGAAAAATATAATGTCGTCGGGGTGATTCAAACTCGACTTTTGGTGTGGCAGCCCTTTACTCTAGTTATCACGTTATAGGGTCTTCGAATGAGCGTGATTCTAAAGGCATATCGTGGATTATACAGTGGGTTTATATTTTTATAAGGTAGATTGTAATTTTATTGACGCTGTTGTAATTATTGCAAGTTTTTATTAATAATGCTAATTTATTATTACGATATTTTTTACGGTTAATGAATAATTATAATATGGCTTTATTAATTAATGTATTAGAGAAAATTTCTATCCTTAATGAATGGTTAAAATATGGTCTGGTTAATTTGTTGCTCTGAAAGTTGTTGATATCAATGCAGTTGCACTTTGGTGGCATGATACAAATCTTAAAAAACAGCCTGGATTCATTCATTGAGTTTTTTTAATTTCTGTGCAACAACATGTCAGTTTTAAAAACATTCAAAAAAAATTTGCGATAGGTAATGGAATATCTCCGTTATTTTACGAATTGAATATTTCCAGCTGAGCGAAAAATTGCCCAGGCCGGGAATCGAACCCGGATACTTGGCTTACAAGGCCAATGCTTTACCTGTTAAGCTATCTGGGCAATAGCCGGCTGGGATTTTTCGCTCAGATAACCTTATTGGTCGTAACATCAGGTCTGTCATTTGAAACAGCTGGAAATATTCAATTCGTATGATTACTTTAACAATCAGTTTGATTGTGTTAAAAATAATAGTATATCTACGTATCCATCGTTATATGGAGTTCCATTACCTGCGGTTTATTCTGCGAGCTGTTTCAAATGACAGACTGGATGTTACGACCAATAAGGTTATCTGAGCGAAAAATCCCAACCGGCTATCGCCCAGATAGCTTAACAGGTAAAGCATTGGCCTTGTAAGCCAAGTATCCGGGTTCGATTCCCGGCCTGGGCAATTTTTCGCTCAGCTGGAAATATTCAATTCGTATGATTACTTTACCAGTCAGTTTGATTGTGTTAAAAATAATAGTATCTCCGTTATTTCCTTCAATTGCCATCCATTTTGTCATTTTCAGGAAATTTAATAGAAGAATTTAACTATTTACAAAAAAAAAAAAGATCTTTTGTCGTCTAAAAGGACTTTTTCTGTAAAATTCAGGAAAAATATATCTGCGAATTTTACATATTCTTTAACAGTGTAAAGAACATATATTTTGCATATTTCTAATTGTAACGTAGAAACTTTTCAACAAACTCATTAAAATGAAATGTAATAATATTTTTACAAAAATTGCATTATTATTTGAATATTGACAAACGTTATGTTGAATTTCAAATTTTACATTGCATAGTAAAATGTATCTGTTACTATAAACAATTAGACATGCTTTCCAAATCCAATTTTGTATAATTATGCCTTATGAGGTTCTTACAATTTGCTTTAACTGATTAAATCATATAAAAAAAATTGTCCAAGTTTCCACAGAGAAAACAAACAATCACTATCTAAAAATTGATAATTCTCGGAAATCTTGCAAAAAGTAAACATGTTGAAAAGTTTTATCTTTTCAAACTTTATGCAATATTTTAAATTTATGATACATGTAAAATTATATTTCTAAGAAATTGATTATTGTTATTATTGTTATTTTATTAAAAGGTAAAAGTTAATTCGAAGGAAAGACGCGAGGCAAACAATTTTGAAATAATTCTTCCATTAACTGATAGAAATGCACATAAAAGACATATTAAGCTTCTCTCGCATGAATAACTTTTGTCAAGGAAAACTATTTTAGAACTTCTGTTTCGCGAAAGTAATGCAATTTCAACTGTATTATTTACTTTTTCTTTTTAAAAACCTTGACCTGTTTTGGACTTTTGATAGAAACGAAAAAAAGTAATTCATAAAAAAGAAAATATCTGATTTTATCACGTGAGTCAAATAAATAAGTTTTTCATTTTTTGTGGTCATTTAATTAAAGTATTAATCTTTTGAAAAACATCAATAAATACTTCCAATAGTTTTCCATTATTTATCAATGCGCATTGTAAAAAAGACAAATGATATTTAATTAGAAAAATATAATATAATATGAACAAAACTGTACAAATACCTCTTCCCAGTTATCCACAAATCCGAAAAGCGTTCTCTAGAAATTAATATATAACTTTTATAAAGCATTAAAAAAAATTCTAGTTGCAAATTATTTTCGGAAACATTTATGAGCCTTTTTTTTCATATGCATCAAACTTTCTATTCAAACCAAAATAAAGTATTTTAAAATGCTAACAATTCTGAAGTAAGTATTTTCAATTTTAACAAAAATATCTTACACACAAACAGTTAACATCAACATTAAATGAAACTTCTTTATTAGTCTTGCAATTATTAATTCTACCAATAAGCTGAAATGTCCAAAAAATAATTTATATAATCTAAACAGTCTGCTTTCAGAGATGCGAAAATTGATTAGTACATTTCAAAAACGATACGGAAAGGTTTTCCAAAATTTAATGTAGGAAATAAACACTGTTTTTATAAATTATCTCTTGAAAAAAACACAGATTTCAGCGATTTATAATGATAAAAAACTCTTTTCAAGATCATTGATATCTCGGAAACGGTTATGCATAATTTTGTTTGTGCTTTTAAAAAAAATTTCGCAGGAGGATTATGTATACGTCATGAATTTTTTTTTACCGTAATTTTGTATTTTAGTTCGAATTTCAAACAATAGGTAGCGCTGACGGCGATTGAAGGCCAGGTCGACACTTCACTCAGCATTGATCAATTGGCCTTCAATCGCTGTCAGCGCCACCTATTGTTTGAAATTCGAACTAAAATAAAAAATTACGGTAAAAAAACTCCTGACATTATACATAACCCTTCTGCAAAAAAATTTTAAATAGCTGTCACCGTTTGCAAGTTATTGAATTTTAAAATCCATCAGTCATTTTTGGGACACCCGGTATATATATATATATGTATATATGTCAACATTTGAACGGAGGGTAGATTTGAGGTCTGGGGGTCATGATCGGTGAAAATATACCAAAATTTTCCGGAAGTGCTTTCCTCCGGACGGCTGCAATAGGTAGCTTTTTACTTTTTGTAATGAAAGCTACCTAAAAGTGGACCATTCATGTTGGTATATCCATTATAGATACACATAACGTAGTAACCGTGAAAACTGCCGATTCCAAGAAATAGTGTTAAGGAAAATACTTTTCAACAGTCAGTAATTAAATATGAGTACAGTATTGAATATCCAAGTGATATAGTACTTGCTTTATTCAATAAAAAATTGCCAGTCTTGCACTCAACAACAACAGTAATATTATTAATAATAATAACATTAATAATTAAACTTACGTAGTACAGCAGGGAATGCTGTATGTCAAGGCTGTCCAACGCGGACTGGAAGGCATTTTGTCGTCTTTTAGAAGCTTTCTTTAGTTCTATTTGAAAAGGTTTTCTATTGTTAGTCTTTCTTAAAAATAAAAATCCATTTTTTATCTGTGCTTGTCGATGGGGTTTTCTGACATCCTTTTCTGACATTTTCTTTTCTGACTTTTTTTTCATTTTGATATTTTCTCTATGCCACATTTTAAACAGAGTTGACCATCCTAATTAATCGATGAAATAATGTGACTAAATAGATAAAAAGTTCTGTTAAATAAAGTCGTGTTTAAGTATTCAGCGCAGCTTATACGTAAAAACTGGGAAAGACAGGATTAAAGGTTGTTTCTTTAAAATCAGCGATATCTGCTTATTGTTGTTTTTGTATTTTTAAAGCGTGATTAAATTTTCTAGTTCTTTTTTACTGTACCGAAAATTTTGAGATGGGGCTCCTTTTAGAGAAATGAATATTTTAAAATTTGCTGCGATTCATGTTTAATTTTCCGTTGAATTGTTTTTTCATTGAATTTTGGATTCGTAGAGATTTAATGAGAAACTTCTGTGAGCATAATACGCAGCTTTGAAAGTTTTGTGAGTTTTTTAGTAAAAACATCTATTACTTCTTTAGTCTAGCAATTTTAGTTTTGTTTAGTTAACACATTAGATTGGTAAATAGAGAGAAGATTATAATTCTTAAATAGCTGTAAGATATTAAAATAAAGTAACGAGATAAATTTGTAACACTGTTAAAAAATACATGTACTGCTATCATTACTATGCAGTGAGATAGTATTTATTGTATATTTTGTATTGGAGAAGTCCAAAATTTCTACCCTTTTTTTTAGTGAAAACAGAAAGGAAGAAAATACGTAAAGTTAAGCACCTATGGATTCAAGCAAACACCGACATTTTGTATGACTTCTGCAATCTGTCGGCAGTAAATGAATACCACACCAGTAAAACTTCTTTACTTTAAAATCGAAATAATGTTGTGACGCCGTTTTTTTAATCTTGACATTATTAAAGTTTCAGAAAGCAAAGGTGTTGTATAACGATCGGAAAAGATAATAAATCGAAATTGCAAGGTCGGCACTACATGCCGGGTGAGGTAAAACTTCCTAACCAAGGTCCAGTAATTTTTACTGAGGCTTTAAAGCAATATGAGGCTTCACTTTATCTTGATGAAAGAGAATCCCTCTACGATTAAAGTGTGCTAGCCACTTAGACGCGAGTTTTGCATGTAGTTTCTCTAATCATTGCCATAAGATATCTGGATTGATCATTTGGTTTGGTGAGAAGATTTTTCGATAAGTTATTCCCTTTGCATAAAACCATTCACTGAACAAAACAATTTCGGAATCGAATCTTCCTGTTTAGGTAGACCATCTGAAAGATTCTTTAGAGATCCTCTGCAACATCGAAACATAGTAATTTGTGGTTTCAGTTTATGGTACGGTAATCACTTCTCATCAGTCGTTTACAATGTGGTTCAACAGGGGTTCCCTGCTGTTACAAAAAAGCAAGAAAACACAGGTGTTGATTCTTTCTTCTTGTTGCCTTACAGTAAAAGTGTGTGTTACCCACTGATCAAACTTAGTCATAAAGCCAACTGAATGTATCCATCAATCGACTGTTTTTATATGTACCAAGAACAATTCCATTAATTATTCTATTGTTATTTTTGGGAAATTTGTTTTGCCGCTGTCTAGATCCTAGTTAAAAACGAGCATGATCTCTACAGCTCCTGTCCCCGTATCGGTAATTTCTAAACCAAAGGCAGCTTGTACTATCATCTACGGCATCTTCCCCAGACACATGAGAAATGCTGCCGCAACCTGGGATGTTGTAACGGCTTTATCATGCTCGTACTGTGAACAATGCCTGATATGGTTTTTCTTGAATGCCTTGTTGAGTACCGTTTCGTATGTGCTCTTCTGACAAATGTTGTGCCCATACATACTCTACTATTCCGCGTGTTATTGGTCATTTTCCTGTCCTCGCAAACTTAGCTGCAACGTTCATACTCCACTTGACATTCAATATACAAAAAGCGGGTAAAACGTTTCCATTTATCCAATATCATTTGTACAATGGTGTGATTTATTGTTTTTCATTATTTGAAATGCGCACATAGTTAAAGTTTATGAAAGACTGTTTTAAATCACGCTATTTGTTTATGTAATACGACAAAATAACTAGTTTTTAATGCATGCTTATGTAAATTGTTTTAATTTCAAAGCTTTTCATTATGTAATTCTACTGCTCTAACGTAATAACATACGATGGCATAGTTGTCAAATAAAATGTGTTATAACGAAATTCAAATATTTTATTTGTTTTAATATATTAATCATCCAGTGTTAATAAACAGTGTAAGGATTTTAATACAATGTTCTTTTTTATGCATTAACAAATCTTTTTCACCTTAAAATTGTAGTTAGCATTCGAAAAAAAAAATCAACGGCACTTCGTTTTATTTTTCTTAAAAGTTACTCGGGATAGAAAGATTAAGTAATTTCGTAATTCTAAAAATCTCTTCATTTACATCTGTTTTTTTCAATGCTGTAAACATTCTAATTTAAATAACAAAATAAAAAATGATGAGTAACGATTATTTTTTATAAATGATGCAAGTATATCGTTTTCTTTTTTATTCATAAAAATAACCACTTCCAAAAATTGCATAATTCAGTGTTTTTTATGTCATTGAATGTAGATTAAAAAATGGCTTTCAAGTGCAAATAATTTAAAAACTGGATCCACTGCCGCTGTTATTTATGGTTATTAACATTGATTTCAAATATCTATATTTTAAAAATATCTTTACATCGCATGCAGGTGGGTTACTAGATATTAATTTGCGCGTATTTGGAACAATATAAATAATTCAGCTTTTGATTTCGGTTAATATTTCATAAGGAGAAAAACATTAGTCAAATAAATTAACTTAAATAACAGAGATATGTAATTGATATATGTTCTTAAATACTGAAAGTATAAGGATAATGAGGTCGCTGTAAGTTGCTATGTATTAGGAGATTTCTTTGGCCATTTTATTCTCGTATGAGTTAATACTACATACAAGCTTGCATAACTTCCATAACCTAATTGGAATACATTATTGATGTTTTACATATAAAAAATATTTTGTGTGTTGTTATTAGCTTATATATTAAAATCATTTTAAAGATAGATTAAAGGGAAAACTGTTTGAGTTTTGAATGAAAAAAATATTTACATCAATGTTCAGCTCAACTGCTAATATTTCCTATGACCAAAAAATCTCGATTTTATACCCTGTATGAATAAACTGAGGATTTCATATACTTTAAGAAGTACATAAATCATGTATTTCAAAATGTTTTTGTATAAATAACGTTAAACAAGTTCCCTCTTGTGAACAGTTTGGTTTCCTTTAAATATAAGCTAATCATTGAAATGCGTTATTCTTAGTCAAAATTCAACTAATTTGCTTAAGTCTACATCAACTGAGAAGATTACATTAGAGAAATCACGAATTCATTGTGACCATGGCAGTATTTTGTGTTAATTTTTTATTGTTATATAGGGTAACATCCCCAGTAATTGGCACTTTAAGAAATTGTCTTTAAACTTACTTCAATTTTCATTACAAAGGAATAAGATATTTACATGGAAATATTTTTATATCGAAGAATGCATATCTGTGCATTTATTTTACCCACTAAAAGCAAAAAAAATTGAAAAAGTATTTTTATAAAAATATATTTATAAAAATTTGCTGAAATCACCAGTAATTGGCACCTAGAGCACCAGTGTATGACACCTTGCGATCCAGTAATTGGCACATGTTTATTTTAAAAAAAAACTTTACGTTTTGCATTGGGTTCAATCGCTTTAAATGAATTTACTGTAGATGAAGATGCTATATTTCAGGTTTTTGAGAGTAAGAAATCAGCATATTAGTCTGAAATATGAACACTTTAAAACAATACAATATACTTATATTAATACCCAGTAATTGTCATGCTGTCCCCAGTAATTGTCATATGAAGCTTTAATGGATTCCAATTATTGATAATATTTCATATTTTCAAATAAAAACAAATGATAAACAAAATTAGTCTATAACTTTAAAAGTACTTCGAAAATAAGTAGTTTAATCTCAAATTACTTGCAAATTCCCTGTAATTGTAATAGGTGCCAATTACTTGGAACTATCAAAATTGAAGCACCATTAATTGGCATCTATCATTGATTCAGAAATCCAAATGTTTGTGTCGAAAATACTTTTACACAATTAAAGTAACCCTATTTAACTAAACAAAATTGTTGTCAATAAAAATTTAAAATATATTATAAATCAGATAATAATGAATTGAAAAGCATGCCTTCCTGGAGTCAAAGAAGAAGCATTTGCAAAAAAAAAATGGCTAATTTGACACAAGCCATAATTATCTCTCTTTCCTAGGCACTATTGTCATCTAGTAGCATAAATCAAAGTTATAATCTTTAACATAAATGAGCATATAACTGGTATATGGTCTTGCATTTTTAAAAGAGTGGATATAAATCTTATTTTAGGACATGTTTGTAGGATGTGCCAATCACTGGTGCATGCCAATTACTAGGGGTGTTACCCTTCTTGACATTTCTTGACAAAATGCACTTAATACATATACCGTAATTACTCGTGTATAACGTGCACTTAAAAAAAATAGGGCAAAACACTGGATGTGCGTTATACACGGAATATTTTTTTACTGCTGGATGTAATCACACAATATACATGTGAATAAAGAAATGTATTCAAAGAAAACATAATTACTCGGAAAATGTTATTTAATTGAAGTATTACTGATCTTTATTTCACTCCTTGCACTTTTTTATACATTAAACGTTATATAAACGATAATTAGGAATTCTCACTGCCTTCACTCACTCATACTTTCACTCCCTACCATTCACTCCCTACCCGAAGTATACAAATTTATTTTTGTCTTGTTTTTGGCCTGATGTAATGTTTGTTTCGACTTTCTCTACTGAAATGCATTTATTCATTCATTCATTTGCATATGAAATTTATGGTGCACGTTATATACGGGATTTTAAAAAATCGACATTTTTTCTTGCAAAGTAGGGAGTGCGCTTTATACACGCGTGCGCGGTATATACGAGTAAATACGGTGATCACTACTCCTATTCAGACACTACAGACTCTAAATAGATCTTAATTTGAAAGTCTTTAAAATGATTATAGAAGGTCGAATAATAAGGAGAAAATCAGTGGAGATACATCTACGGGTTTCCAGTTAACTTTCCTTTGCTTGGGGTATTTTTAAAGCCTTGTAAGCTGCTGTTAAGACACTTAATGACTGTTTTTGTCATTGATTAAAGATCAATTAAACATTTGAAAATAAATTAATATAAAATGAACTAAGTAAACAGAGTTTTAGTCTCCCCTCCCCTCGATATTTTTTAACAATACTACAAAAATTATTTTAAAAGTTGTTTCAAATACATCGTTTTAATTTTGATGTAATTTCACCAGATTCCTTTCTTCTTTTTAATATTCACATAAAAACTGTTTTATTACTACAAGATATACAGGGTAAATAAAAAAAAACGTGGACAAATTGATATGACAAATCAGGCATAAGACAGGGATAAAAAATAACATAGGAACATAGGGCCGCAAACCACTTATTGAGTCACAAATACAGGGTGTTTCATCCTAACTCAATTTGGGTTGAGGGTAATAAATTTTAGAAAACTGAAGTATATTACAAAAAAAAAACATTTAACAGACATTCTCACTTTTGTTTTAAATGTGATAACACCAAACAAAAATGGTAGAAGTTTGCATTATGCGCGGCAGAAATATGCACTTGACACCTTATATTTTGGACTGTGATAATCAGTTTGTACGGTATCATCGATTGCTTGAGCAATATGTTTTACAGAACTTTTCGTAACGTTATCACATTTCGCACAAAATAAAGTACATATCGTTGCATTTTCATTACAATGTTTTTATTTTCTTCGAAATTATTACTTTCTAACCGGGTTTAGCTAGAATGAAACACCCTGTATTTGTGACTCAATATGTAGTTTGCGACCCTATTTTTCTATGTGATTTTTTATCCTTGTTGTATGCTTGATTGGTCATATAATTTTGTCCACGTTTTTTTGAATCACCCTTTATGTATTATTATTTTCGTTGGCGTGGAATTGACAAGAATATTTAAAAAGATCATGTCAAATAGAAATAAATATCGCGTGTAAAAATATTTTAATTTGAACTGTTTTGCAATATCAGGATTCGACACTTTTAAATATTATGTCCCTCATTTCCTATTTTTAACGTATATTAATAGATTTATTTTTGTAACTTTTTTTTAATTCACTTATAAATAAAGTTTTTAGAATTATTATTATTTTATATTTTCTTTCTTTTAACACGTAATCTTGAATTCTAATTTTAAAGTTATCTGTTTTTATTTGACACGTGTAAACATATATATATATATATTAATCGAAAAAAATATTCTGATTTCTTTATCTGGAAAATAATTTAAATTGTTAACATTTTCTAAAATATGAAAAATTTATCTCTTGAAATAACAATATTTAAAGAAAAACTGAAAAAAAACCTAACAGATTAGTCAAATTAAATAAATAAATAAATAAATGCTGTTTGAACACCGAAAGACTGTTATGGATACCCCCTGAAAAAAAATAATAAAATTCATATATATATATATATATATATATATATATATATATAGGTTTTCCTTGGTTAACACTTTTTTAACTGAATGATTTAATATTATATTTAGCTCACAAAATAATTCTTCGATTAAAAATGCAATGTCTATTTCAGAATTAAAAAAAAAAATTCTATAAAACAAACAATTTTCTCAGTTTTTAAATTTCTCATTGTTATCGAAAAAATCGCCTCAGATTACAATAAATAAATGAATGAATGAATAAATAAATAAATAAATAAATATAAGATACATGGCGGCCAAGAGAAAGTTGGTTAGTGTTTTTATAAGAAAGAGTCCTCGATTTATAAACGTTATAACAAGGAATTTTTTAAAAAAGATCAAATGAACTGAAAAAACAACTTTTACCAAGATAATAAACTGCCATAAGCTTAATTACGGAATCTTAGAATATAAACACTGAAACTTTTATTGTAAATATATTAGTACTAGAACAAATACTTTGCACCTATGGAGAATTTGTACGCCATTTGATTTTTTTATTAGAAAAAACTATTAGTATTCATTTACCGAGTCGTTAGTATAATAGAAAGTCAAATCTCATTAGCGAAAACTTTCCAACATAAATTTGGACTCATCATTCATAAAATTAGTCTTTATATTTTCTGTTACTTCTTAATGGACTTCGTTTTGATTGTTTTTCTCCTTTTGATACCTAGAATATAAATTGCTGCATTTCTTGTTTTTCTTTTTTGTATTTTGAGCACAACATTTTTTAAACTCGAATTATTATTTTCCGACTTAAAATAAAAAAAAATATTGTAATCAACAGATATTTCCTAATAAATAAATAAATAAATAAATGATAAAAGTAGAAAAAATGACAAAATAAATTTTCAATATTGACGTGACAATAAAAAATCACAAATGTTCCAAATGGTATATTCAAAAAGTTTTTATGTTTAAAACTACACAACCATTAAAATAACATTATAACTATCGATTTTATTTTTAGATGCGTTCGTAATTATATAAATACGTAGCACCTATAGTCGTCGTTCACTCTATTCGTTCGCCTGTCCTTCTGTCCGTGTGTCTGTTCGTCTGCCCTTCTATTCATCAGCATATCAAAATAAAAAATCTACCCAACCGAATCATTTGATATTTAAAATATGTAATTCTTGCATAATTTTCTCAAGTTATTTCAAATTTTATTAAAATTGGATGTATAGATTAATTACAGGGGCAATCAAAATTATTCCGTTACATTACAGACAATGGGAAAAAATAGTTTCAAATGCATTTTAGTGTTGTTATGCTCTTTCGAACATAATAAAATTGATATGCATCAATGAAGAGTATACTAAAGTATATTTTCTGTCCAATCTGTAGTGCAAAGAATATTTTTATTAATTTACAGAGCCACGCAAAAGAGCTACAAATTACATTACATAATGGTATAGGAGGAGACATTGTTTGGGGCACGCTTTAATTATATTAAACTATCTCACTTTTTATGAAATTGATATACGTTGCTCAGGTTTACAAATAACTACTTACTATATACAAATTACTTACCATATTACTTGTCATATTTTCAGAAAAAAAAATTATTTTATATTAAGAGCTCTGCAAATTATAGGCAAAAGACTTGGCAAAATTTGGGACCGTTTTTATAAAAACCTTAATTTCAAGTTTACATGCTATTCGCATATAAATGAACACAGTTTATTACAATAAGCCGCATAATCATGATCTACAGCTTGAACGCTTTTGCTACATTAGTGTCGACAGGGTTATCCAAAAAATATTCGTTCTTTTTCAATTTGTTGATGGCCTCTTAATGGAGTTTCGCGAAAAATCTTCACGGAAATGTATGACCTGTACTATTTTGTTTACACCCTTAGAGTTTCAGGATAATTCCATAGTTATTTTTCTGGATATTTACAAAATGTCTAAAATCGCAAGTGGACGGTGACCTTTGGCCATATAGTATATACATATATACATATATACAGGATGCAATATGTTATTTATCGCCGACCTGTAATTTCTCAACCGTTGGTCGTAGATTACAGTTCCATTTCGAAATATGTTTCAAATGAGGTAAATGTTCATGTTGTGACGTTGTTTAAAGTAAAAAATATCAATTTTATAAAAATTACAAAATTTTATTTTTATACGTTCCCCAGGTCTCTATAGTTATATTTAGCAAAAATTTACAAAAATCATTAGAGACGCAACACAAAAAGTTTGACTATGAAAGTAAAACAACTAAAAGTTCATTCCGCTTTAATAAGATTGCGTGTGTTTATTCTTACTATTAAAATATGATAACCAATATTATTTTTTGTAAGGGGGGAGGAATCGTTGATGAAATAGTTTTCGAGAAAAAAATTGTCAAAGTTTTGAAAATTTCCACCAGTTGACATTTTTGATATATGTAATGGTGGATTACATATTCATATTTTACAGCCTGATTTGATGCTGAATGCTCCTAAAATCAAAACAGACCTGACGCATGCTAAGCTTATAGTTTTGCTCGGGTTTTACGATAACAAACAGCACCTACTTTGACTTTTGACTATTATTTCACCCCCGTGAAGTTAACTGAAAATTTTTTGATGAAATAACTGTCTTTGGTGATACCTTGATATGGTGATACCGACTAAAACTGTTTTTGCCTTAAAAAAAGGACATTACATCCATATTTTGATCTCTAATTAATTTAATTAATTTTTTAACTGATCTCTGAATGGAAAAGATAACTATGTGCAAAAATCTAAAACTTTGAAATTTAATAATTCTGTCAATTTTTGTCATACAGAAGTCAACATTTTGTGTTATATCTCTTGTGATAAGTAAAACTTTACTAATTATAACTATAAGGACTGAGGGACCGTATAAAAAGTTACATTTTGTAATTTTTTTATTTGATGTTTTACTTTAAACAACGCTACAACAGGAATATTTGCCTCATTTCAAACATTTTTTACATTTGGAACTATATGGCGCGGTTGAGAAATTAAAAGTCAACGGTAGAAAACTTATTGCACCCTGTATATAAATGTGTTTATAGCAATGAAATAGAATATGGCTTTCGAGTTTTTTAATTGCTTTTTCAAATTATGCAAATGTACAAGAAGTTCCAAAAATTTTTAAACATGCTTTAATTTTTTGAATGTTGAAAATAAAAAAAGTAATGTTAAGTTACAAAATGTATTAACGATTACATTACTCAAATAGTATTTCACTTCTTAGGGAAAAAATTATAAAAAAGTTGCATTTGATTTTTATACGGTACCCTATGAAAAAATTGTTCATTTACAAAATAAGACAAAAAAACTGCAAAATGTCATTAAAAACTGCATAGCCGTATTTGCCACTATTTAGGGTCATTTAAAACTACATTTTCTCAGTGAAAATAACAACCGTGCAGAAAAGAATGACTTCATTAATAAAATATGCTAACAGATTTAAAAACATGTCGTTTATGTAAAGCATTAAACAGCCCAGAAACCGTGTAATGAGTAAAATGGTGTTTTAAACAAAATTAATCCTTGTAGCGAATGATTTTTGTTTCCTTAGGAAAAGTATACGCTGCTTCTTAATGGCATAATTTAAAGTTAAGATACACAAAAAATTATATTTTTCATCATTTTGGAGGTTTTTATTGGTTGCGAAATAGTAATGCCATGCATTAAGCAATAAGCATGTTATAAACACATTATATTAAACTTTTCTGTTCTTTTTTGCAACGTTGAATGGCATTTTGAAGCACAGAATTGTTAATATGTCAAGCCACAAAATTAATTTTGATTTTAAAAGTGTCCCAAGTTCACTGTGTCCCATGTTCGCGAAATAGTTATCAAAATATAATTTATGATATACATCCCACTAAAAAACCCTGAAGAAAATCTTTGCAAAAATTTGTAGACAATTGGTCCATTTAAAAAGATTCTGCAGATAATTTTATAGATATCTTAAAAACATCTGCAGATATTATTTAGGTAAAGCTATATCTGCAAAATTTCTTCGGATTTCTGCAACATATTGAACAAGTTGGCGATTTCTTCAGATAATCTTAAGATTATTTTTAGTGGGACATGTTTAATAACTAGATGGATTTATCTAGCATTGTCTCAACCACTAATCCCCAAGGCCATATCAATTTGACAGACGGATTCTGTTGCAAATTCAGAAATTCCTGCTAAAAAAAAGTTTAATCTATTTTTATGCACTGTTTTCATTTTTATTTCGGGGGGAGGGGGGATAGAGATGTACTGCTTCATACGCTGACGAACCTTTGCAACACCCCCTATAGTCAAGGCCTTCACACCGTTTCAAAATGGCCGATCGCGAAGACCGACTTCCCACTTCCATAATATGAATTTACACAAGATCACACATTAAAGTTGCATTTCTTGTAATTTTCAAAATTTTTAGCAATAGTGTTTACTTTCGCATTTAATTAAACATTCGAATAAAATCGGATTTCTATAAAATGTATGGATTTTTTTTTCTAATGTGTAATCAAGTAAATAATTGTCATTTCCGATAAATATAAGTTGTAATTTAAATACTAAAAATAATTAATATTAAAAATTTTAATATTTAGAAAAAGAAAATCTTATTTTATTCAATTTTATTTTGCATTAGATTTGCATTTGTTCTCCTTGAACCAGAATATTTTCATTGTTAGTCCTTTATCTTATTTTTCTGTTTTTATTTAAATAAAATTTTTGTTTTAATTGTGTTTTTTAAATGTTTTTTATTTTTTTATTTTACACAATTATGTACAATATAAAGGTTTGTCAATAGAGTTAAATAAATTTACCAATTTTTTTAAAAAAAGGGGGGGACAGACTTTTGACAAACGAAACTTATAAGAGGGTTACTTATTGTTTAAAAAATATACTAAAAAGAACTTAAAATACAAATTTTTATAAAAGGCAAAACTGCATTAGATTTGAGCTTTGGATTTCTAAATAGATGTGATTTTATTTAGAAATAGAATATTTCCTTTACATTATAATATCACACTATTTTAAATAAGTAAAGATTTAAAAAAAAATCTATATTAAAGCATCAAATGAACTTATACATTGAAGAAAAGAAAGAATGAAAAGAAAAGAGAAAAAAAAAAAAACTCGGCAAAAAAGATCTAAAAAATCTAGTCAATTTTTCTAAAAAAATATATTAAAATTTGTATTTTAAATTAGCTTTATAATCCTGAAGCTAAATTCTTTTATATGACTGGAATTTGATGACTTGACTTTAAAAAACGAATTGGGGGAAAATATGTACTAAATAAGATGTTGTGTGAGAAGAGTTTTTTAATTTTAAGTATACCCCCTCCCCCTTTTCACACTCACTTCCATGTATTTTATTTGTTTACTTTTTTCTTATTTGATGAGAATTATTAAAAGACAGAATGTTAAGTGTTATCTCTTATTTACTTATGTCATTGTCTTAATATCCTTATTAAGTAATAATTTCTGTTATACATATGTAAGATATAAAATATTTTTTAGTAAACCAAAACAAATAATAACAATAATTAATAAATAAATAAGGTATATTGTATATGCTTTCTAGCTTTAATATTTTAATTATTCAGTATTTCCTTATGAGACTGTTTAATCGTATAAATTAATATTAAACATCATCAAGTGGCATTGAAACAAAGAAAAAAAAAAGGTGCAACAACTTATCAATTTATAAATTATTTCTAAATTAATATTACTATTATAAATTATTATTATTACTAAAGAAAGCATCTGTTTCTTATTAATTTATAAATTATTTTCAAAATACAATTATTATTATAAGTTATTGTTATTAATAGATTGAAAAAAAAACTGTCAATTGCCAATCTATAAATTATTAAAGTATAAATTTTAAAGTATTATTATTAAAGAAAAAAATGTGTTCAATATCAATCTATAAATTATTTTAAAATTCTTATTATTATAAATTATTATTAAAGAAAAAAAATCTATTCCTTATCAATCTATAAATTATCTTTAAATTGTTATTATTATTATACATTACTATTATTATTATTAAAGAAAGCGTCTGTTCTTTATCAATTTATAAATTATTTTAAAATTACTATTATTATTATAACTAAAGAAAAATATCTACTATTATTAAAGAAAAAAATCTGTTCCCATAAAAATAACTTTTAAATTAAGAGTATTTATAGAAAGAAAGGAAAGGTAATTGTTAAAATATCAAAAGTAATTTAATAACTGATGCTAATTAATGTGCTAATGAAGGCTGCAATAGCAATAAACAAACTCTTTGAATATTTTATGAATTAATTTAAACAGCGCACTCAGATTACTTACTGTAAATTATTTTTAAACTGGTATTGAGAAAAAATATATAATTTAATAAGAAAATTCGGATTCAAACTAATAAACTGGAGTTTAGAAAGATACTTAATAAACAAAGAAATAAACATTTGCTAAAGGGCAGTAATTTTCTTATAAAAATATACTACACATAAATATTAACAAAATCCCGTGAGGAAATACTGAAAGTTAAAAACAACAGAATAAAAATTCAGATGAAAAGCAAAATTATCCTTTTTTTAAAAATAATTATTTTAAACAAGATACTAATTCACCATAGAAGTAAATGATTTGAAAACCATTGTTGCAATACATATAGCTTGAAAATTAAATTGGTAATCACTAATCTTACAAGTGAGTGTAACAGAAATTATCTTTAAAGCTTTGTTAAAACAATGATATAAGGAAAAGGAGATAACACTTTTAGTCTTTAGAATATCCAAATTTTGTGCAACGCAAAACAAAATAGAAAATGGCGAAACGCCAGATTGAAACATGCAGTACTAGCACTGACGCACTGACTAGGTATTTGTGAATAATGGTCACCGGTGAAAGGGGAGTCGGACCTTCGGACTTCAGGGGCAGCCATACTGAAACTTCTGGAATTCGCTATACAGGCTATAGGGGATGTTGGCCTTTGTCGCTAATATTTGCTCATCAACGCAGATACATTCTTAAATGAAAGTGAATAACAATTTTCTTCAACAGTACCAATTATTGTTCGCAACTTGAATAATCTATCTTTCTTATTAGACAAAGCGTTATTGTTCATATGGAAAAAATGTCGTATACTTTCAAACATATTGAAGGTCATTGAGTGACAAACTAGTGGTAATAATGATGGGATTCTTAACCTTATATTTTAAAAGTTTGTCAAGATAAGAATTCTAAGGTATATTTTTATAGTTGTTTAGTACATATTCAGGTGGCTTTCTATATGTTTTAGGGCACTATTAAGGTTTATTTGCTCAGAGATATGCTCGGAATATTTTTTTGGGAAAGAAAATAAAAATTCATATGATTTTTTTAACGATAAAACACAGAGAAACATCTCTAATAAACTTTATTTAAGAAGGATTTGGCTGAAGAATTTCAAATTTTCAAAGTGTTTTGTTTTTTGTTTACGTTTATTTAGCTGGTATAGAATGTTCAGGAGAATCCTTTTTTCCGCTAGAATGTTTTGACATAGAAGGCACGAGTTAGTTCGGAGTAGATGATTTTGCAGTAGACAAATGGTACGGAGGGAGCCGAAATGACCAATCGAATTGACCCAAATGACTAATGAATAGAATGTTTATTTCTGCAATTAGATTCATTTTGCCGGTTAAGTTAGCACATTTCCTTCTTCGCATGACTGCATTCAAATAAAATATTTTGGAGCTACAAATGATTAGTTCTTTAAGATGTCTACATGCTTTTTTTTAAATTTCGCTCGCCACGAATCATGTGTTGAACTGGGAAACCTTTCGCCTTTTTACTAAAACGACGTGTGTTACGATTTTTCTCTGGCTCTCCACCTCACAACATTACATATATAAATGAGAGAAAAATATGCAAATATCAAAATTTCGTAATGTCGTTTGTAAGTTTTGTTGAATTTCGACTGTTGTTATCAGTTTGCATGATAATAGACAATAGAGTTTAGCAATGCCAAAGAGAAGTCTTTTGATTTATTCTTTAAGGCTGGGGGGGGGGGTCGGATAGATAAAAATGGGATTGTCACAAGCTGATGCTGCTAAAGTCTCAGTGTCCTGCAGTTTGATCCACCATATTTGGGATCAATATCAATACGAAGATTCAATGTCCAGAAAATATATTCCAGGCCGACCAAAAGTTACAAAATCTACAGAAAGCCGTTTTATAGATCTTCCGGTCCGAAGGTTATGACGAACTACTGTGCCGCAGCTCGTTTCAGACCACATGGTGGTCTTCGCTAGTCCGCAAGAATTTCCGTTACTACGAAGCATTCACGCCTTGACAATGCATTGTCTAAGCAAGGCGAACAGTTGTGTGTGTCCTTGTCAACGGACGACAAAGAAGGCCCGCTTACGTTGGATAAGAGAGCATGTGTCTTATACCAGACTGGAATGAACTTTTTAAATATTCACAGACGAGTCCACATTTACACAGTAAAGTGATTCAGGGCGCTTGCTGATTTAAAAAAATGCATCAGACATTACCAAATCAACACTTTTGAAACTCAGGTACAGAGGAGATTGAATTATAGTTTAGGTAAGTATCTCCCACGGTGGTCACATTAACCTGCATGTGTTCCATTGTGGAAATCTGACTGGTGAGACATATTGGGTTGTGATCCTTGTTTCATATGTCCCATCATCTGCCGGTGCTATTGGTAACAATAGTATTCTGATAGCCAATAATGTACGACCTTGCTGAACTGTGGTTTTTCAGGCATATGACCAATTGAGCAAATGGAAAGGCCAGCTTTATCTCCAGACTTAACTCAATAGAACATTTTTGTATCTATCATGGCAGCCAAGCAGCTGCATCAAATCCTCCTCCAAGATCGTTAGAAGTGATGCAACAAAGCTTATTCTGTGTGTAGCCTCGCTTCACATTTTGATACCCGACAAGTTAATTGACAGTGCGAGAGTCTCTGATGCCAATGCATTCAAGTCAGAGGTAGACACATTCCTTATTAGAAGACGTTTTTGTAATGTTCCTATGACATTTTTCAGTATAGTACTATGATGCACTTTTTTTGTCCGAAGAGGAGATTTTCCAACGATAGATTTTTTGTTGTTGTAAATCATTTTTGCATGTAACTTATCAACATTTCTATATCGCATTCAATAAATAACAGTTTAGTGCATATTTCCTCCAAGTTTGTTGTATATGCATTCTTTCATTCGCAAATTAGACGTAAAAAAACGGTTGTAATTTATGTTTGGAGTCCAGTGTATTTCATTGCTTATCTTCTTGTAAGCCTCAATTACACTTTATTTAGCATTACTTGCATTTGTGAAATCCTCCGTGTTCTTTCATTTACAGAATGTCTTAAGTGATTAATACCTACTCTTAAATATGCGAAATTCTAACTAAACGAATTTACGAAACGATTCTTTAAACGTTTTTCAGTAACGACTTAGTATGTTTCGCGGCTATTTGTCCTATAATATGAAAATCTTGGCGGTGAAATCGACACCATGTTGTTAATTTATCTGTGTTGATCCAGAGATACCAAAAATCGTAATAAAATTAAAAAAAATCGAATTAATTTTTGAACTGTTTTTTTTAAAGTTTAATGACATTTCTTTAAGGATGGCATCGCTATTACTTTATTTTTGTGGGAAAAGTGGGAGAACAGGGAAGAACTATAGGAATTATCAGCTTTGTACTTTTCCATTATTTTCAAACTGAAATTATATTTTATTTCAATAATTAGTGAAACTATATTATAAGTAAGGATGCACCGAATAGTGATTTTGGCCGAATAGCAAATATTCGGCCGAATACCGAATATTCGGCTTTCCAAATACTTTTTATATTTAAAAGTTTAAAATTATTAAAATGTTACTTTTTAAAACAATTTTACATAATATTTAATAAGAGAAACTTATATTTTGATAAACAAGATCTTTTTATAAGGACATTTAGTATGTAAAAAAACTCCGCCTTTTTTTATTTAAGAAGCACAATTATGAGACTTTTTTAATTAATAAAATTTTAAATTTCAAGATTCCTTCTACAAATTGAAAAAAAACATTTTAAAATCAAAGAGAAGTAATGAAAAAATGGTTGAAGAAAAACTGTACAGACTCATAATTGTTCTTTTTAAATAACTCAAGGCAGTTTTTTTCAGTATAATGTATAAATACTTTCAACTTAATTCTGAATAAAGGAATGTCTAGCTCATAGTTCTTTTCTTATGAATGGTGAAATTTTCCATCTTTCCCATCATATCATATTTTACAGAAATAAAAGCATGTGAGTTGAAAATAAAGTTATGGTACCTTATTTATTGTTAATGCAACAAACAAAAACACAAGTTTTACCTAGAGTGAAATGAAATACAATGTACTTATGATTCAATAAGTTCATTATGATTATGGTTTCATGAACAAAAATTGTCTGCCTTGATAGCTGTTACTGATCTCAAAAGTTTTTCTTTCTTGTTTAAAGAATTTTATTTGGGAAAAGCAAGAAACAGATTATTTGCTAAATAAAGTTTAGGAACTAGCATCTACACTCGCATCATTTATTCCTAAGGAGAATCCTAATAAATCACCATTTTAATCCTTCTCATGGTTAATTTTCTTAAGTTAAATTTTACAAACACCAAATAAATAATGTAAAGACATTCTATTTTATTTATATGTGATTTTCTTTCTAATTATTTTAAATATATTTATAAATTGACAGTTAAAAGTAGAAATTATGAAAAGTTTTTAAAAATGGTTTGGCCAAATACTTTGATATTCGGCCAAACAGAATATTCGGCAAAACCGAATATCCGGCAGGCCAAATAGTTTCATATTCGACCAAGTCGAATATTCGGCTTAACCGAATAGTTTGATATTCGATAACATGGCCGAATAGGCCGAATACCGAATAGATACCGTATATTCGGTGCATCCCTTATTGTAAGTAATTTATGTTTTTGAGAAAAAATTGATAAATACTAAAATTAATTTGTCACCATTTTAAAATTGAAATTAAAAAATGAAATTATTAGAAAGGGAACGTAAGTTTTAAAATAAGAATTTAATGATCACGTGTTGAAAATAAATATGAGAAATTGCGTCAAAATATTTACGCATAAATATTAAATGAAATACAAAAATTAAAAAAATAATAAAACTTTACATGCTAAACCTTCTTAAAAGTGATAGCTACGCCATATTTAAAATGCCCACAAAGTAAAAAGAAAGAATACCCAAATATTATATGAGGGGTTCACAACGATACTAGACCAAGTCTAGTTTGAAAAAAAGAATGAGATAATCCATTTAAAAGGGGCGTAATGTTTGTTTTTATTATAAAAGTTTTAAAAGAAATTACCCAAATTATTTTTTTAAGATATTTTACTAACAATTTGGAGCATATAAGCGAATGATTTAAAGTATTTTTGACTTGTTTAAATAAAAAATAATGCTCTTAGAAATATTTACTTTCCTAAAAGAATAATGGGTTAAACTTATTTCAAAAATTATTTTCATTTCCGAAATTTATTATATGTATTAGACTGAGGACAAAACAATCTCTACATATCTCATGTGTATATAAAGTGCATGTAATTACCTTTTTGGCTTTATTAATTAACAAATATTTTTATAAGTGGACATTAAAATTTTTATGGATGGAAAAAAGTTATCTGGAATATTTCAATGTTTAATTTTTTCTTGATAATAATTTTCGCTGATATCATAAAAATATGGAAGTTATTGAATAACGATTTTTTTATAATTTATTTTATGGAAGAAAACAAATAATAATCAAGGGAAAATAAAACTTAATATTTAACTTCATATTCAGGAAAAAAAAACGTTTTGCGTCACATATATTTATGCTCATTTAAGAAAAATTATGAAGTAGTTTGTGTGAAAAGAAAAGCTTATTTTGCTTTTAAACTGTGCATGATACTTATTTTTGTCATCATTCCATAGTTAGGTAAAAAATGTAATTATTAATGACATTCAATTAAGACTTCTAGCTTCTTTTATTTAAAAAAAGGTAACAAAATCCGATGGCATTAATTTTATAAGGAATTATCTTTTATCAACGCTCGAAAATCTGCTTTTTCTAGCCTAAATTGTAATATATATAACTAGTTCATTATGTTGTTCTTTTTTACATTTTTGTTTTTGAGATACTGAATAAATTTATTGTATGACATTGAAAATATTTTTATGTTATTATTTAGTCACTGGTATTTGTTATTTAAGGCATCTTGCTATGTTCGTTACGCTTAAAGATGTGAAATTTTGAATAAATAAATATACATATTTTTAGTTTAATTGTAATGCTGAATGTTGAAAAAACATAAAATTTTAACAATATTTTCAAAAGCTTTTAAGATTTGTGGTTTTTGGTTTCTTTAGTAGAAAAATTTCACGCCTATGCAAGACAGCTTGCATTTGATTTTGCTAAATATATTTATTTTTTCTTTGTGCTACATACCGTTACACATATCTGCACACAGAACTACGAGCTTTACAATATCCTCAAAAATCAATGAAATATTTAAAAATGTGTCAAGCAATGTGCATTTTCTATTAAAAATTTCTATTTCTTTACATTCTGTCACCTACAAATTAACTACATTATTACATAGAGCCTAAATTCTAGGTCACAACGTAAATAAATAAGAAGAATATTTGCAATGTGCAAATCATTCCGACAATTTTCCATCGAAGTATGTTTACAACATTTTATGTTATGAAATTTATCTCACATAGAAGTTTACCTTACAAATACTATTTTTCCATAAATCGGAATTACAGATTTCTTATCTGTACTACTTATTATCTATGGAAATAATCTAGTTTCAGTTTCAGTTTCAGCTAGGCGGGGAGGCCTACCAAATGGCTGAAGCACAACAAGCCCCACCTAGCAATGTGTAACAACTATGCTAAAAGCCCCAACCACGGACCAAGACAGTGTTCATTATATTTTACTGATATTCTTATGTAAAAACACACGCAAATCATGCATAGATATTGGTAATATTTTTCATGATTTTTCTGCTGATTTCAGGTATTCAATTCATTGCATCCAGTTTATTCAATTGGCTATTATTCTCAAAAACTGGTTCTCTTATTTTTTTAAAAGAGTAAAACAATCGTTTTCGGTGGAGCATAAACTATCAAAAACTATAATTTACATCGATTATATATATTTGGAAGCTCTCAAGATCACACAAAAGTGAAAAATGCCTATATCTTCAAACGAACACAATTTCGTCAAATCAGCATCTTAAACTAAATGTTGGTATACACTCTAAAGAATTTAATATATTTTAATAAATTAGCGACTTATTTTGCTTCAACTGCATTCTACAGGCGGAAAACTCTCATCGGATCGGAAGCTCACTAAGCACAACTGCAGGTAAGTACACCAAGTCTCACAAAACGTGTTTTTTTTTTTACACATATGAATTTAAATATATAAGTGGAATTTCAATTCATTTTACTAATGCCCATTTACCTACTTTATGATGGACTGTGCTTCAAGAAAAATATATCAGCATCAATTCGATAGTTGGGATTTAAGAAAGTTTGAAATAGTCATGCGTTGTCGGCACCTGTTTTCACTCATATATATTAATGGGAAATCTTAATGACGTGGATGTCAAACCATCATGTACGTTTTTTTATTTCTTCCGTCATGTCATATTTTGCCTTCAGAAAACACTTCGAAAGCAGAATTAAAACATTTATACGGATGGTTCCAAAATGGAGAATCAAACGGAAGATTTCTTGTGTATTATCCAGGAAGAGAGCTAATATATAAATATGAAATAAAGTTACAAAAGAAATATTTCAATCAAAATTCTTTGTCATAAAAGAGGCGTTGCTGTGGACTAGAACTCCTTTCATAAAGAAGCATTAACACACTCAGACAGTCTTTTAAATCTCTAGGCAATAGAAGATTTTTTTTTAAAAAATCTCATCGTAATACAAAAAATCAAACTACTTCAAGAAATAAGGACAGAGATCTTCTTTAAATGAGTTAGTGGTCATGTGCATAATGTGGGCAATGGACACGCAGATTTTTTGACAAAACAAGCAATCAAAACCAGACTAAATGCTAAATATAATTTTTTCCTAACCCTCCTTTTATTTGAAGAAGCTTCTAAAATCGTCTTTTTACCAGCATTAGCGATGTAGCTGGGACAGCAGTACTACAGGACGGCTCACATTTGCTTTTGCCACAAAGTCTCAAAAGTCAAAAAGGAAGAGAGAATCTTCCCACATAAAAATCTTCTTCTGTTTGCTACAAACCACGCCACATTTTAATCCTATTTTTATAAATTTGATAGCTTTCTTCTCCATTCTGTGTATGTAGTCATCGAGCAACATCATTGCATCGAATCTCGAACTGTAACCCTTATATCATATTTTCAATAAGAATATCTTCAGCAATTTCTATGTCCGAGCGATTCTCTGTGGTTTTGTCGAAACCATCATTTTATTTACAAAGAGTAGTTGATTGTGTCAAAAATTTAGAAAAAAACAATCATTGGTTTTAAAATGCTTTGCCATTTACACGTGATGAGGAGTACGTATAGTACAAATAGACAAATATTATCACTTCAAAGTTTATTCATAGCCACAAACAATAAGACGTACTATAAATGAATTATCGCATGTGATGGTGTCCGAGATTGACAAAGCAGTTCTTTGGTGTTATCAAGTGTTAATAAATCCACACTAATATATCTTTTTTGCTTTATATTAACAACTTAAAGAAACATTTAGTAAATTGAAAAAAACAAGATACAGGAATGCAGTTTCCTGCTGCGGTTGCGGGATTAACATATCCAAGAATGCGACACAGTAAGAGAAATATAAGCACCGTGTGTGCTTTACAAAA
Organism: Maratus speculifer; assembly: GCA_964019185.1. Taxonomy (NCBI): domain Eukaryota; kingdom Metazoa; phylum Arthropoda; class Arachnida; order Araneae; family Salticidae; genus Maratus; species Maratus speculifer. The sequence continues at coordinate 255,353,041 of OZ025298.1, forward strand.
ACATAAGAGCAACTGAACTGAGTTCGTTCACAGTAAAATGTTGTCCTTGAAGTAATCAACACAAATGATTTCGCAATCCTGTGCAATCATCCACTTATGAATTGTTTAAATAAACAATGATATTAAATATTTCATTAATGTCACTTTTGAATAATGGATTAATTTATAGTTTATAAATATTATGGTTTTAAAGTAAACAGTTAATGTAATTAATGTCACTTCTGAAATATGAAGTAATTTGATGTTTATCAATATTACTGTTTTTAGAATAAACACTTTAAGTACTTAAACACACTCCCACCCTATCAGGCCTTAGTCCTGATATATAGGAAGGAGCGCTAATTTGTGTACAGGTCGTCTCAAAAACGATCCTCTACACTGTATGGTCACAACACGGACATGTCCGTCTTTTCCTGGGTGCACCTCTGTTACCCGGCCCAATGGCCAAGAGTCTGGTGGCTGGGTATCATCAAGGAGTAGCACAACTTGTCCAGGTTGAAGATTACGTTGCTCGACTCTCCACTTGCTTCTTTTTTGGAGCGAGATCAAATACTCCTTCTTAAATCGCTGTGAGAATCCTCTTTTTAAATTTTGCAGCAGCTCCCAGCGATTTCTAGGGTTGCATGTGATGGATGAGGTCTCCTCCGGTATTGAGAAGATTACATCACCTGTAAGAAAATGTGAGGGTGTGAGAACATTTATGCAGTCACTATCATTGTCATTTAAATGTATGAGAGGTCGCGAATTTAACAAGGCTTCGACTTGGCTAAGTAGGGTGGCGAGCTCTTCGAAAGTCAGGAGTGTCTCTCCTATTACTCTTTTTAGATGATGTTTGGCGGATTTTATCGCAGCCTCCCAAATTCCGCCAAAGTGAGGGGAAGAAGGAGGGATAAAATGCCATTCAATGGATTTTTCAGTTAAATATCGAGACATGATTTCATTTTTAGGAAATGACAACCATGCCCTCTGTATTTGGTCAATTTTTCTTGATGCCCCGACAAAGTTCTTCCCGTTGTCACTATAAAGGTGACGTGGGGTACCTCTTCTTGCACTAAAACGTCGAAGAGCTGCTATAAATGCTTCAGTTGTTAGTTCACTTACAGCTTCTATATGGACCGCTTTCGTAGCAAGACAAATAAATAAGGCAATGTAACCCTTAGTTGTTTTTGCACCCCTACCCTTGCTAAATTTAATGGATATGGGGCCTGCGTAATCAATTCCACTGGCAAAAAAGGGGCGTTCAAGATTTACTCGAGGTTTAGGTAAATTCCCCATTAATGGAGGAGTTGTAATAGCTTTCTTGTATCTGAAACATTTTAAACATCTATTAATGCATTTGTTGATGAGCTTTTTTCCACCAACTATCCAAAAAGATTGTTTTATGATGTGCGATAGTAGAGAAGGTCCAGCATGTAAAGTGGCAATATGCTGTTGTATTATTAATAGTTCACTCATTTTATGTTGTGATGGAAGTATTACCGGATGCTTGTGATTAAATGCTAACTGTGAATTTTGCAGGCGTCCTCCCACCCGTAAGATACCCTTAGCATCAATAAACGGATATAGGGAGTGTAATTTGCTTTTCTTAGCTAGAGGTTTTTGTTCTTTGATGCAATTTAACTCTTCTTTAAAGTAAGAATTTTGAATCCAAAGAACGATCATTTCTTCAGCAGATTTTATTTCGTTAAATGTAAGTACTGTTGAAGGGATTTGATATTCATTAGCATTTTTGCATTTTTTAATGAATCTTATGCAATATGCCAGAATGCGGATAATTTTTGAAAGTGAAGAGTGCTTTTGAAACAAATTATCTAGTACATCATTTGAAGCATGCGTGTGAAATGAAAAAATGGGATCCGACCTTTGCTCGGATTTGATTTGCTCATCGAATTCATCAACATTTAAGTCATCTTTCGGCCAATTAGATGGGTCTAGAAGTAGCCAGCCTGGCCCTTTCCACCATAGCTCGCATTCTGGCAAACACTTTGGGTCGATACCGCGAGAAGCGATATCTGCGGGATTATCTTTTGAGGGAACGTGTCCCCAGTGCTTAGTAGGTAAAACTTCTGTTATTTGAGAGGTTCTGTTCGCGACAAATGTTTTCCACTTGCGGGGGTGTGCGGATAACCATGAAAGGACTACTTTAGAATCAGTCCATGCAAAAATATCGAACTTGTAATTCTTTAGTGTGTCCATAACTGTGCGGAATAATTTAGATAATAAGTGAGCACCGCAAAGTTCTAATTTAGGGACAGAAATTTGCTTGATTGGTGCAACTTTTGTTTTAGAAACCAAAAGAAAAGCATTGGTTTTTCCATTGCAAGTTTGTCGGCAATAAATTGCGGCAGCATAAGCTAGTGTTGACGCATCGGAGAATCCGTGTAATTCAAAGGCATTCTCGGATGAAAGCGTAACACATCTTGGTATCGAAAATTGATTGATTTCATTGAATGAATTTTGAAATTTGAATAATTCCTCAGTTAGATGTTCTGGAATAATAGTGTCCCAGTCCCCTTTTGTCAACCACAGTTTTTGATAAAATATTTTTAAAGTTACAGTGCATGGTGAAATTAGACCCAGTGGGTCAAAGATTCTAGCCGATTCTGCTAAAATTTGCCTCTTTGTAAGAGGTGGAGTGAGATTTAGTGAAACCTTGAAAATAAAAGTATCTGAAGAAGAGTTCCAGCTTAATCCTAGAACTTTAGAGCTTCCGTTATCACTAGGAATTATTTCAAAATTCGATTCGGTATTGGAATCATCTTGAAACTCTCTAAGAAATTCCTTTGAATTTGAATTCCATTTTCTTAAGTGGAAACCATGCGCGTGCAAAACATCGCTAATTTCTTTACAAGTTTCTATTGCCTCGCTAACAGTGTTTGAGCCTGAAAGAAGATCATCCATATAGAAATCCTTCTCTAATGTTTGAGAAATAACAGCATTTTTTGTATAATCATCAGCAATTTGTTTGAGACATTTAGTGGCTAGATAAGACGCTGGAGCTAGCCCATAAGAAACTGTTTTTAATTTGAAATTTTTTATTTCCTCATTAGAGTTAAACCTCCAAACTATTTTCTGATAATTTTGATCTTCTTCAGAAACTAAAATCTGGCGGTACATCTTTTCTATGTCAGCGCAAAAAACAATTTTCGGAACTCGAAAATTAAGTAAAATTTCAAATATGTCCCTTTGTAATTTAGGACCTACTCCCAAAATTGAATTCAAGGAATTACCTTTTGAAGTATTACATGATGCATCAAACACAACTCTCAACTTGGTAGTAGTACTAGAAGGTTTAATAACCGCATGATGAGGAAGAAAATATTGTTCATTTTCAGAATCGTTAATGTCATTTTGTGTTATTAATTCCATATGGCCTAACTGTATATATTCGCGCATAAAATCCTTGTATTGCTTTTCGAATTCTGTGTTTTCTTTAAATTTCCTTTCCATCGCCAACAAGCGAGAAATTGCGGCAGGTCTAGAATTACCTAATTCTGTCGTAGGTTTAACAAAAGGTAATTTTACCACAAAACGACCCTCGGAATTAATTGAGTAAGTTTTCTGAAAATGTGATTCAACAAATTGTTCTTCTGGAGACAGAATTTGAGCATTATTATTGAATACTTCTTCCATTTCCCAAAAACGTTTTAATTCATTATCAATATTAAGTTCATAAATATGTAAATTATGCATTGAATTAGGAGTTGTGTTAAGATGCGGCATTTTTCCCGATACGAGAAAGCCAAAGATGGAATTTTGTGCAATTAAACTGCTCTGAGCACATGTTATTTGACCAGGAAGCAAAATAGAAAAAAAGTAATCTGATCCTAAAATAACATCGATTTTATTTGGAGTCCCAAAATGTGGATCTGCCAAGTTTACATTTTTTAAGTGTGAATAATGCTCTTCACTTATTTTCTCAGAAGGTAATGGAGCTGTTAATTCGTCTAAAATAAAAGCTTTCACTGACAACTTACTGTCAGCATTATGAATTGATATAAGATCAATCATTACGTAACCCTTTGTTACTGCAATTTTTGAATTAGAAAGACCTTTCACGGGAAATCTGGCATTTTTCCTTTTAAATCCTAACACTTTCATGCATGATTCTGAAACGAACGTAGATTCTGAGCCACTGTCACACATAATTCTTAACGTATGCTTTTGACCCATGCAATCATAAATATATACTGTAGCAGTGGGCAAAAGTGCGAAAGATGTTTGAACAGAATTTATTGAAGGAGAAACTTCTTTTTTATTATCATCAGGAATCGAAAGGTCCTCTGAATCAGATTTGCTTTTCCGACTCTGTTTTTCATTCGGACGTGAAGTTGACATCGCATAATTTTGTAGTTTATTCTCGCATAATAGCGTATGGTGTTTAAGCTGGCAATGATGACAGCTAAATGTAGAATTACATTGATATGTGTAGTGTCTGTCAGATAAACAGTTGCTACATAATTTGTTTTTTCTCACAAATTGTTTTCTATCTCTTACGTTTAATTCCTTGAATTTAATACATTTGTACAATAAGTGATTAGCTTTACAAAATAAACATTTGATAACGTTATTGGCGGGAGCTTTGTGAAAATTAAATTGTTTCTCTTTTTTATGTAACCCTGTATAATCATTATTATACAATTCTAAAGATAAACATCTGTCATTAATGAACTGAATAAATTGATCAAAAGAAGGAAAATCATCCTTCGATGAATATTGAGCCCATTCTTCACGTGTTTTATTATCAACCTTTTGAAGAAGAATATGAATTAACCAAATGTCTCTCTCTGATGCTTTAACATCGATTGATTTGAGAGCACGAATTACCTCGTCAGAGATATCTGATATATTGCGTAAGTTAAGTGCATTAGCATGAATAATGGGAGGTATATCCATAAATGTTTTGATAAGAGCTGCGACAATTTGTTTTCTTTTGTCGTATCTTGACAATAATTTTTCCCATGCTTCTGCATAACTGGTTTCAGAAATGGGAATATGTTTTATAATTGACGATGGCTCTTCACCGAGCAAACCTCTTAAGTATTGAAATTTTTGAATGTTTGTTATACTGGCATTATTATGCACTAACGATAAATATAAGTCTTTAAATGACATCCAGTTTTTGAAATTACCATCAAATTGCTCAATATTCAATCTGGGTAATTTAAAATTATTAGTTGTATTAACTATAGGTAATTGTTCATTAACAACTTGAGAATGTGCATTCATACTATTTATAGAAAATTTTTCAAGTTCTAATTGCAGTTTGGCTTTGGTTTCATAATATTTTGTTTCAAATTCCTCCATTTCCGAGGATTCTTCTGGTAATTGTGCATCATATTTATCAAAATCGAAATAAGCTGTTTCTAATTTTTCTAATTTATTCAATAAATCATTCTTTTGAAAAACTTGATCAGCGTCAATGAAGTTCGTGATACGTGTTAATGCAGATTTAGCTCTGCCACGTAAATTTATTGCTGTCTTTTCTAAATCTTCTTGACTCATTATTAAAATAATGAGGGAACCAAGTTAAAAAACAAAGCCAAACTGATAATAAACCAAAAATGTACTTATCTGAAACAGCTGGGCTGTAGGGTACTCCTTTATGGTGACTTTGTACCGTTGTAATCCAAAAAAAGCGATGTGTGCAGGTACATCTGAAACAGCTGGGATGAATGGTACTCCTTTATGGCGACTTTGAGACGGCGTAATTCATCAAAAGCGATGTGCGCAGGTACATCTGAAACAGCTGGGATGAATGGTACTCCTTTATGGCGACTTTGAGACGGCGTAATTCATCAAAAGCGATGTGCGCAGGTTATCTCGCCGGTGGTGCCTCCATAATGATGGTGTCCGAGATTGACAAAGCAGTTCTTTGGTGTTATCAAGTGTTAATAAATCCACACTAATATATCTTTTTTGCTTTATATTAACAACTTAAAGAAACATTTAGTAAATTGAAAAAAACAAGATACAGGAATGCAGTTTCCTGCTGCGGTTGCGGGATTAACATATCCAAGAATGCGACACAGTAAGAGAAATATAAGCACCGTGTGTGCTTTACAAAAACATAAGAGCAACTGAACTGAGTTCGTTCACAGTAAAATGTTGTCCTTGAAGTAATCAACACAAATGATTTCGCAATCCTGTGCAATCATCCACTTATGAATTGTTTAAATAAACAATGATATTAAATATTTCATTAATGTCACTTTTGAATAATGGATTAATTTATAGTTTATAAATATTATGGTTTTAAAGTAAACAGTTAATGTAATTAATGTCACTTCTGAAATATGAAGTAATTTGATGTTTATCAATATTACTGTTTTTAGAATAAACACTTTAAGTACTTAAACAGCATGAACAATAAAATTCTCATCTTTTGTATATAATTGTATCATATTCATCATAATTATTGAGTAATTTATATATTTTATATATTTTACAGTTTTTAAAACTTATAAATCTCTTTCTAATGTAATATATAAATATTTAGTGTTTTATTGTATTTTTGCAGAGCAAAATTGAGCTTCTGCGACCCTAACAAGTTAAAAATCCTATTTATTAATTCATTATTTTATTAATTACAAAAATATAAACTTTTCTCCGAAACGCCTATAAAAATTGCTCTTTCCAATGTGAATATATTGTATTTATCTTCTATTTAAACTTTAAATTCTAGTCGGCTTTCCCTGCGGGTCTTCCCGTGTCCGTCTCTTTCGAGGTGGTGATTGTGGCGGTAGATGCAAACCGCTGGGTGGTATTTGTGAATACTTAAGCCATTTGATGGGCTTGCAACCTCCCCTCAATTCTTGTCACACCTTGTCCAATTTTCTTTTTTTCTAACCGATATCCAGATCCCTACCTGCCGGTTTGCCCCAGCTAAATGGGTTTCATACCTGGTATCGGGAAGGGTGACCATCTAATCGCTGCGTCGCGGCAATAAATCTGAGGAGTGCCCAAATCTTCATCCCAACGGCAGTGCCTACTGCTTAGTAGTGAACTTTTTTAATCCGATTGCTTATCATTTTGATCTTGTTGTTTGGTACCTGCGTTTTGCTACTGAAGTTGATCTCGTAACTTAGAACCTTAGTCAGGTGACGAGATCTTCACCTAGCAAGACATCTCCATCGGTATAATTCCGCAGGTAATTTGGAGGACTTTGCACCCACGACGTAATTTACATACATCGAGTGACATTAGCGTACATGGTGGACATAGGCTATCTCCAGTTTGATGACTAGACCCCTAGCTAACAGATTTCTCTAGCCGAGCGTGTTACCTGTCTGGCATCGTGGTGGTTTGTTCACTTGTTCACCGAATGGCTGCCATCCAGCAGGCAAACTGTCTGGCTTCCTAATTGCAGAGTCTGTTATTTTGCTGATTGCAGTGTTTTAACGATTGCATAAATATTGACCTTGTTGATTTTACTCCTGCACTTTTCACACACAAATCGAGCTTGAAGAGTAGGGAAGCCTGGATTTTAGTTGCCTAATCTGTGGTAGGCACTTGACGTAAAAACTGTTTCATTATCCAATTTAGAGAAAGAGAGACCTTGTGTAATTTGTAAAATGGCAGCGTGACATTTTTCGACTTGTATTAGCGGTTGAGTGGCTTTATTTCGAAAACCAAGGCTTGGCAGAGATATTCTCGAAAAGTACTATGTGGAAAAATACAAAAAATATTTATATGTTTTTTTTACGATAAAATACTTCCAAGCAGAGAAACATCTAAAATAAACTGTAATAAGTTCGATCTGGCTGATGAGTTTGAAGCTTTCACTTTTTTGTTTACATTTACTGACTGCATTTGTTTTGATGAAGATTCGAGTATTCACTATCTTACCGTTTACATCAACAATATAGTCAATTTCATTAGCTGATTAATCTGCTTTTAAATCACAATCAGTCTCATCATAAGTATCTATAACGTTTTTGAACAGAAGATTTGGATCAAAAGTGAAATCGTCATCGTTGTCATTGTCAAAAATGCCACTATCGCTTGACATTGCAATCTATATATTTTTCTGTTAATAATTTGTTTAGTATCTTTGCTTTAAAATGTATGTAGAACATGGTGAGGATTATCAAAAAGAATTTTTTTATGAAATTTTTTTAAAAAAAGCACGGTGAAATGCCAAATGGTAAAAAACATATGCATAAAATATTTGATGCAACAAGACTTACTGAAATTTATTTAAAATAACTTTTAAAAGCATATTATTTTAAAAAACAAAATTCAAGCGAAATTTTGCATTTTAAATATTTTTATTGGTATTAGAAATCCAACTATAGCTAGAAAAATGGAGGGTTTCAAAAGTGCCTTTTTATTTGTAACTGATAAACAACTAGTATCAACCTATGATATTTTTAATGAACTAAACCTAAACATAGAGTCAAAATCAATACGTAAAGTAGAAAGTCATTAATAGGTAATGATAAATAAACGATAAGAAGAGAAAATTTAATTTGTTGCCAAATGGAAATAGAATGCTTTAAAGGATTAAACAGCTGCAATTTTGATAATTATATAGATTTTTTTTTTTTTTTTTTTTTTTTACAGAAAATTTGGCTTACATGTTAAATACATGTGAGGAAAAGAGGTGCACGTTTGAACTGGGGACTGCTTTGAACACTCTAAATATTTTTCTTCAAATAAATTATTTTTTTAAATGTCTATGGCTGTACATTACTACTGCTTCAGGGCAATAAGTATACAAAGCTAAACCCTATTGTTTGCACAATACTGTCTAAACAATATATATATTTTTCTCCCTCTTAAATCTAAACATAAGATAATAAAGTTGTAAGATTTTTGTTGACAATTTTGTATCCCTAAAATTTTGATTTATTGTTTAACACTTAAATAAAGATGTAATCTTTAGTTTAAAAGCTTTGTTTTATTAAAATTCTTCAGCCGAATTTAGTAAATAGCTGTAATGTTGAACTCCGTGTGATGGGGCACCATTGAACATCTAAAACTATGAAATAAAGATTTATTGATGTACCTAAATATTATGATTTTTGAAGTTTTTTCTATGTGAAAAGAGGTTAATTAAGAATATCAAATAACATAGACTTATATTATTAACAATCCCTCCTTACTGCACATATGTATTACAACCTCTGGATGTATCAGTGATGGGATGTTTCATATCTAAATTGATGATGGCCTTCACTTATTTGATAATTACATATCTCGGATACACAATAATGATTTATGATTCAGCAGGTTTGTCTAAGAAAGCTCATACTCTTTCATTTACTCTTTCCCAAACATTATTTTTGGTTTTCGTACTAGATAAAACGGAATTTAAGTCAGGTTATTTCATAAAAAGAGTGAATAAAAATTTTAATTTTCCAGAAGCATCGGATATCATATTGGTGTATTACAAGGATATTCTTAAAACGTTTTCACAACCAAGCATAATTGGAGGGACACTCTGCGTTGTTTGAACAATGATATTTGACAGCAATTTTGATGGATTTAAGTTTAGTCAAATAATAGAAAAAATATTGGATTCAATAAAATATAGTTATTTAATTTTATTCACATTACTTTATATTTCTGAAACATACGCAGCTTTTTATGAAAACTCTCAATATTTTCATATTTTATCCATTTGTTCAAAGGTGCCCCTTACTTGTTCAAAAATTTGAAGAGAAATCTTTTAGCTTTTAAAATTCTCACAATTATTAATTTACATGGAAAACTTTTAATTTCTGGTTCATATGAAGAAGAAATGCATTGGTCTTATTATGTAATACTTAAAACGCAAAAAAATATAATCCAAATAAGAAATGTATTGATTTTTTAAAAATTTGTTCAAAAGTGCGCCCATCTCCCCTACACATATACTTTATTTATCTCACTTAACCAGGGGTTTAACACATAGACCACAGACAGCTTCATGTATTCGTCTCAGGATGATGTTTTCCTGAACCTTCTTGATCTTCTTTTGTTTTCTATTTCATATTAATCATGATTCTTGGTTGCAATAAAGTCATGTGGCCCCAAATAATTTTATTATTATTATTATTATTATTATTATTATTATTATTGTTGTTATTATTATTATTATTATTATTATTATTATCATTATTTTTATTTATTTATTTATTTATTTTTTTTTTTTTTGAGTTTGTAGCATTGCAAAATTTTGTCCTCTTTCTAGCGACGATATCTTCAACTTTGTATTTTCGTGTCCGTTTTCATTTCTTATCAAACTGAATCTTATTTTCCTGCTGTATTCTTATTTTTCTGTTGACTGTGCGCCTTCAAACTACGGAATTAAACATAGTTAAAATGTTAAAAGCTTGGTGGTTATCGGCAGGCCACATTTTTGGCATGCCTGGTATAACTGAACGATAAATGTGGCAACAAAACATAAGTTGTGAGAAATATAAAATTTCTTAAAAACATATTGATAGAATGAAAAGTATTTCATAAAATATATTATGAAATTTTGCTCTTATTAATTAAAATTAATTTTAAAAACATTAAGTAAAGTATTTTAAAAGGTTTAACTCAGATTGTTTTAATCTAAAACACTATATAAGATTTTCAGTGTTTTAGAAATCATTTTAATGAAATCTCGTTATTTTTAGTTTTGACAAGATTATATTATTTCCCTAACTTTGAAAAATTCTTATTGCTTAAATAGAATGTTTTTAGTACCAGTAAAATCCATAGCGTGAAAACATCTTGGAATTTTATTTGATTCTTACTGAGCCATGCAAACATTATTCGAAGCACGGTAAGCTCAAAAATATTTAGTGCGAGTGTTATTAGATTTGGGATTTATGATAATGGTTATGTTCAAATAACATTTTTAATCGAAAACCGTTATGTTTTCTGAATGTGCTTTTTCAAGTTGCGATAAGATGAAATTTTCATTTTGTGAAGATTGTGTTTTACATTTGCGCTTTAAAAATGTATAAAATTAGTTCCCATTCTTCTTCTTAAATGCTATTCTGAGATATATAAATAAATTTTATAATTCACTTTTTAAAAAAATACCGTAAAGGAAAAATTTAGGTATATTGCTGTTAGTGTTATTTATGGCGGCCGATTTTCTGCACGCAGTATATAGGGCCTAGAATGAGTGCCAACCGTGGGTGTCTTCCTAAGGAAACCTAACTCGTATTTACGCAAGGGTCTAAGAAAACCACGAAAATTCCGAATGGTAGGCCGACGGTATCGATTGGGTTCGAACCCAGTACTTCAAGTGTTCCAGCTTCGAGAGCAGAACTTCTCTGCTCTTGGTGCGTCGAAAAAATTTAAAACCACCAACAAAAGCAGTAAATCTATTACTTAAATGAAATTTTAATAACATTACAAAATTATACACATAAATGTGTGCAAATGATATTAATTTTTAAAGTTATAATAATATTTTTCTGAAAAATTGGCAAAAGCGCATCTCTACAAAACACAATGTAGCGTAAAAACGTTTAGGATCGGTATAATTAATATTTAAATTACATAAGTAAAAGACTTGCATATTATTTTACAGTACATTGTTTTGTTTCACTTAACGCGTATAATTTCTAAAAGAATTGTCGGGAAAGATCAAGTAAGGTTTTTTACATGTGAAAATTTATAAGGTACCCTGGGGTAATAACGCCACGTTAAGGTTCTAGCAATTTTCACGGCTCAGTTTTAGTTTGTATTTTTCAAACAAATATATGATTTGATACAGCAACTCATTGACTATCTATATAAAAAAAATAATTTAACAGATATGAATACATAAAATGTAATGGCGTGATTTCTTGACCAATGCTATTTGGCGTTATTACCCACCTATATGGGTAATAACGCCATGCAAACAAAACAATGAAATAAGATGGATTAATTGCATGTAGATTGCCCAATTCTAAAAATACAAACTCTCAGCTCTAGAAATTGACAAATTGCATCCTAAGCTATTAAAAATGCTCATTTTTTCGTGAAAGTGTAAGAAAAATAAAGGTGTGGTGTGGGGAGGGGGGGGGGATGAGGCAAAACAATATCAGACCGTGAGCTTCTTTTTGCTTAAAAATGAGCGTTTAAATAGAATTATTAGAAACATTGCACAGTTTTAACTGTGTTTATTTGAATCAGTATTTAGGATGTAGCTCTGCCACTATACTGAATCAACAGGGGTAAAAATTACAAGGATTGGCGTTATTACCCCCTTATAGTTATTGCGCTGTACATTTTAAATTACAAATTATCTCGAGAAGATATCCAAAATCTTCAACAACATTTTGAAAGGCCATGAAATGTAATACAAATTTATGTAATTAAAAAAGTATTTTCGGATAAAAAAAAATGGTCTTCACATCACAAAACGTATCTCGCAAATTTTAGATCAAGCGTTAATTTTATCTGCTTGTAAAAACAATAAGACCTAAAAATGAAACAAATTAACTTGAAGCTGTTTTTTGCGATTTATATGACTCAAAACCTTTCTGCGCAGAACACATGGGTGTCATTTACCAGATTATTTCATAATTATGCAAAATATTAGCACTTGGCGTTATTACCCCGTCTGGCGTTATTACCCCAGGGTACCTTATTTAGTTTCATGATTCTGAAATGGCTGCTTTAAATTCAACAACTAAATAAAACTGCTTTAAAATGGCAAACAAATAGCAAATTGCAACTTCACACTAGTTTTCTATGAGTTTAGATCGCAGTGTAGCTAGACAGTGCAAAGTTTTAATATTTCTTTCCAGATAATCAAGCTGAAGTTGACACAGATTGTGCCTTGATAAAAAAAAATAGCTTCAAGTAACATCAATATTTTACCCATAAATTAATCTTTAATAGAATAAAATTGTTTCAAAGAATATCTTTATAATCAAAAGAGTTTATTTCTGTCTCGGTGAAAACCAGATTTGTTTTTTCTGTCACACTTAAACAATGCAAATCATCAGTTCGCCAGAACCTTGTATTCGCTTTGAAGGCAGATAATGGCTCAGTTGATAAGTTATGCCGGATATATCTTAAACCATATAATGCATGTACGTTTGATTTTTTTATCATTAAAAAACAAATTTTTGTCATAGATTTAATTTCAAGGCAGTGGACAACGTGCATTTTATCTTGCATTAGTATGGTGCTTTTGTAGTTTGGGCTTAACCTTGAATTTGTATATTTTAAGCATTCTGGAATTTTTAATGGATTTCTACTAGTTCTGGACGTTACTGTAAGTTCTAGAGCAGATTTAATTTTTAAAACTTTAATTGTAGATTTTATTGTAGGCACAATACACTGAGAAAAACAATATATCGCCATCACCTAGAATGTATAGTTAAATCCCATTCTGCATCCCTAAACTACACTAATTGCCATCAAAATTTGCGCACCAAAAAAAAAAGACGTACAAATGAAACGTAAGTAAGTGATTAGAAAACCAAATAAAAAGGATAATTTATTGCAGAAAAAAGTAAAAATGAACGGAAATTATAGTACTCTGTTGGACCCCTTCTAGCGCGAATGCACGATGTGATACGAGTGGACATTGAGTCATACAAAGTCCGTATGATGTCCTGAAACATCTCGTTCCACAGTTACAGTAAATGCAATTCGAGTTCAACCAAACTCGTAGGGTGTCCAACTTGCCGTTCCAAATGATCCCAGATGTACTCGATAGGTGACAAATCTGGGGATCTAGCAGGCCAAGGAAGGGTTGTAATGTGGCGGAAGCAGGCTTGTGACATCCTTGCTGTTGTGCCCGAGCACTGTCTTGATGAAAAATGGCTCTTGGGAGCCCTGCCACGAGTGGCAACACATCTTGCTGAAGGATGTCCTGGACGTACCTTTGGGCTGCAATTGTCCCACGGATCAATATTAGGGATGATTATCATAAGCAATGGCACCCCATAGCATCACACCAACTGTGGGAACGGTGTGTTGCAGTAAAGAGAAGTCAGGATTGAAGCGTTCACCACGGGGCCTCCACACACAAACACGGCTGTCATCGCAGCTCAAATTGAATCTAGACTCGGCGCTGAACCCGACCTGGCTCTATTCCGCTGCAGTTCAATCCCTTCGTGCTCGACACCACTCCAAACGGAAGCGTCGGTGGATGGGTGTCATTGGCAGCACGTGTAAGCTGCGATACCAGATGTCCTTCATCCAGGTGCCTTACAATGGTTCGGAAAGACACAAAGGTCCGTAATGAAGGTGCTGCCTGTGTCTTTACAGCGGCCAATGAAGCAGTTGGCTGTACGCGTGCGTTTCGTATGTGTTGACGGACTTCTCGACGACTAGCCTGTGAAGGGCGTTCCCAGCCTGGTCCATGTGTAACTGTTGTCTCTTCAGTCCATTGGTCCCAACACATCCTCACAGTAAAGTCAGAACGGTCTACTTGACAAGGTACTCGCCGAGTTGACCACCCAGCTTCCATCATCCCGATGATTCTTCCCTTCTCCCGTTCTGATAGTTGCTGATATTGTCTTCAATTGTTGCGTAACGGCATATCTATCCCAGTGTTTCCTTTGCAAAAGAAAAGGTACACTCAAACAAGTTCTGCTTACCAGTTTTATACTCCAAGGTGGACGAAGTTTAACGGCCTCTAGTGGAATTACGCAATGCGCTATCACGCTGCATTTCTAATCATTTGTATATCTGCCTGATACGTACCTTCATGCCAAGTTTCGTTACTATCCCACAATTATTTCTTGGTGCGCAAATTTTTATGGCAATGAGTGTAGAAATATAGAGGACAGAAATATGCGAATAGGGTATACATCTAAGCTGAATAAATGAAATGATCTAGAAATTCTAGTTTCTTGTTTCCTAGGTAATGAAACGAAATTGAATAATTTCAGTAGCGAGAAATTATCGCTTAATTCTAGTTTCATAAATTAGAATTCTACTCTCTTAATAAATGAGACACAAAATAACTCAGATTAAGCCGAAATCCCCTCATCTGACGATTTGAAAGTTCAGCTTCTCGTAAAAAGTTGAATCAACTCGTGTGAATTAGTTGTTTTCAAGCAATTTAAATCAAGGTGAGTAATTTAAAGATGCAACTTAAATCAAGGTGAGTAATTTAAATAAGCAACTTAAATCAAAATGAGTAAAACGTTTAAAAAACAATTGATTCTCGATCTTAAAAATTACCGCTGTTTTCTAAAAAGCCAAACCCACTCTTTCGTTTTAAGAGTACGCTTTCTAAAAATAACTTCTTGTGTTTGCACCTATTTGCAGAGATTTTTAAATTTGTATGGCCACAAGAATGTAAGAAAAATCTATTGAATTCTAGCAGAAGACTCTAGAACGTTTTAGCAAAGGTAGCTAGAATTTGTAAGGATTTCATTAAACTATTTTTTCTAGAGCCACGATTTAGATTCTAGATGCCAGAACTATATATTTTTTTCTCAGTGTATAGAACCGCTATTTTAATAGTGTTATGTTTACAAAAGTATGAGAATTTTGATAGCCGTCTGAAGTTTGTATTTTTGCCGCGATTCATTAATTTGGAAATAATATTGTGAAAAAGTTTATAAATTTACTTATTTTTAGGACTATTTTCGTCTCATTCATCCCAAAATAAAAAAAACCTCTGATTAACACTATTTTTCGGCCAATGATTTTCTGAATCCATCACTTAAAGCAGTACACTGTAAAAAAGTGTCCTGAATTTTACAGGTGTTATTCTTTGAATTTTAACTTTTTTAAGTGAGAAATTCCGTTTTAGAAAAAAATCTTAGTTTTCCAGGAATTCCAGGAAGTTTTTCATTTTTTGTTGAATTGATAACTGAGCGTTTCCGTTTGTGGCAACAGACGCACCAAAAACAGAACACCTCCGGCGACAGCCATGTTGATTTCATGTTATCGTTGGTTATTATCGCAAACAATGCGAAATCGAAGCTATAAAATCTACCCGAAAATATAGACATCGTCGTTTTACTTCAAGCGCGTGAAAAGTAATTTAAATATCTTACAAAAAAATGAAGCTTCAAAACATTTCACTTAAAACTTAACACAAACTTTATTCCAGAATAATTCTACTTCTTTTTAATTTCTCGTGATCATCTGTGAAAAATAAAACTATGACCATGGAGTCACTATGAGAGTGTGGACACCAAGGTAATTACAAATATTAATCGCATTCGCGACATTCTCCCACCTTGAGTTTTCGACAGATAAACTCAACAACGGGTACAATAAAATATAAAATAAAATATGACTAATACTTACATTACAGTGATAAGATACAATTCTTATAATATTACATTTCTCAAAACAGGTAAATAAACATTTTCTTCTGCAAAATTCAAATAAAATTAAACATATTATTACAAATTCAAATTAACACTATGAAATATACTAAAAAATAAGAATAAAGTTTTTTGTTGAAACAGAATTTAGAGTTAATAAAGTTTTGGGACAGTCACTATTCTGCCACTTCTCGTTCTTAATACTAGATCACTAGAAAGTTCTTTTGGAATCTCTAAATTGTACAGTTTTTGGACAGGTCGCAAAAGTTCACCATTTTCAGTTTTAATCGTACAACTCTTGGGTGGCCATCTTTACCAGAAATAAGTTCTTGCACTCGGGCTAAAGCCCAATAGGCACGTTTCTTATCAGACTCTACGAGTACGACATCACCAACGGTCAGTTGCTTGACATTCTTTTGCAAAGAACTTTGCTGTTGCAATTGTCCTAAATATTCAATACGAAATCGCTTACGTAAGTGTTCTCGAACATGTTGCCTATACTTAACTCTTTTATTTAATTCTTGCGCGTCAATTGCATCAAAATCTCTCACATCTGAAGATCTTATGTCCTGTAAAAACATTGATGGTGTTAACGGTGCTAGATCGTTCACATCTTCAGTAACATAAGTTAGAGGTCTAGCATTCACAACTTGTTCACAATCACAGAGCATTGTGAGCAGTTCTTCGTAGGATAATGAAGCTCTACCTAGAACTTTTCTCAGTATCCGTTTCATCATTTGTATCAATCGCTCCCACCAACCGCTCCACTAGGCAGCGGTAGGTGGGTTAAATTTCCAGCGAATCTTTTGTGTTGCTGCAACGGCAGAGATTTGCTCCCAATCTATGGCTGAAAATGCTGTGTCTGCCCCGACGAAATTTCCGCCGTTATCAGAATACACGGTGGTTGGTCTTCCTCTTCGCGCTATAAAACGCCTGAAAGACTGGAGGAAAGCATCTGTAGATAATGACGTAACTAATTCTAAGTGTATGGCCCTATACACTGCACAAGTGTACAGAACAATCCAAGCCTTTTTTTCATTTTTTAAATATAATGGGCCGGCTAAATCAACTCCAATTATCTGAAACACTGCTGCGTCTTCAACTCTTTCTGTTGGTAATGCAATAGAAATCGATTCTGTCTTTTGTGCACTGAATCTTCTGCATCGTACACATTTCTGTACTACTGCTCGAATAGTTTTCCTAGCTTTTACGATCCAGTAGTCTTCTCGTAACGATGTCATCATAAGAGCCACTCCTGCATGCAAAAGCTCTTGGTGTTTCCAGGAGATCAGGCGGTGGACTACAGGATGGTCAGAAGGCAAAAGAACAGGGTATTTAAAATTGAAAGCATCTTCTCTATAAATAACTTATGTTTTCACTCTTATAATACCATCTTCATCTAGGATTGGTCTCAAGCTACGTATCTTCTGATTATTCTTCTCGTTGAATCTGTCTTTCTGAATCAAAATTATCAATTTTCTTTCGGCTTGTTCTAATTCCAAACACGTAAGTTCAGAAACTTCTTTTGAATTAGGATTTCTTAAATTGTTTAAGAATCTTAAAATCCAGGCGATCAATCTTATAATTTTCTTGAAAGATGAAAACCGTCGATAATACCAATCACTAGATTCTGTGTTCTTGTTCATTGCTGAAATGACACTTTTCCGTTTTTCAGAGTTAATAATTTCTTCATCGGGAATTTCGACACTTTGAGGCCAAGTATATTCAGGTTGAGCCAACCAATCCGGTCCCTCCCACCATCTTAATTGTAAAAATTGTTCAATCGAACAACCTCTGCAAGGGATATCTGCCGGATTAAATTTTCCTGCAATGTGTCGCCATTGGTTCTTTTGAGTTAAGGATCTGATTTCTTCTACGCGATTCCAAACGAATGTTCCCCATCTTTCGTCTCGCTTTATCCAGCTTAAAGCTGTAGTTGAGTCACACCAATAAAATATCTTTAAATTTGGAATTCGTAGATCAGATATAACTCGACTTCCCATCCTGGCTCCAATGCAGCATGCTAAAAGCTCCAACCGGGGTATCGTTATGTTCTTAAGGGGAGCTACTCTTGCACGTGACTGTACGAAAGTTACCAGGATTTTATCTTTTCTCTTTACTCTTAGAAAAATGCAAGTAGCATACGCATGTTTGCTTCCATCACAAAATATGTGAAGGCCTACATCATTACTTTCATAATTATCAAAATATATCCATCGCTGCAATTTGATGTCAGAAATCATCTTCAATCCTTGCAACCATTTTAAAAATTGTTTAGCCAAATTAGTTGGGAGTAATTCATCCCACTTAATTTTTAACTTCCAGCATTCTTGTAGAATAAGTTTAGGGAGCAAAGTCACTGGAGAGGTAAATCCAAGAGGATCAAACACTTTCTGAGCAAATGAAAGTACAGCTCGTTTTGTGGGAATAATTTGTTTTTCCTCAATAGAACCGATTTTGCAAGATAGGGTATCGTTTTCCAGATCCCAGTTTAAACCTAATACTGGTGTTACATTAGCTGTTGAATTTTCAGAAATAATTTGAATGGGATAATTTGACAACCATCCCCTGAGATTAAATTTTGCAGAGAATAGTAACGTTTGGAATTCAAATATAAACTTATTTAATTCTTGAACTGTGTTGAAACTGCAAACACAATTATCTACATATAACGATTCATTTAAAATTTCTACTGTAGAAGCGAGATTTTCAGTCGCACTTTCTAAATGATGTCTCAAAGTAGCCGCTAATAAAAAAGGGCTATAATTGATTCCAAAAACAACACGTTTATGTCTATAAATTATGCCATTTTCCCATATAAATCTCAGATAGTCTCTATCCTCTACTCTAATACCAATTTGTAGAAATGCCTTCTCTATATCGGATACTGCACCAACAGGATATTTCCGAAACCGATGCAATATAGAAGGAATCATTTCAATCAAATTTAATCCCTTATCTAGGCAATCATTTAGAGAAGGGGAACCTTTGACATGAGCCGAAGCGTCAAAAACTGGTCTAACTTTAGTAGTTTCACTCGATTCTTTAAATACAGGTCTGTGTGGCAAATAATGTACTATAGTTTCTTTATTATCAACCACCCTTTCAATTATTCCTGCATTTATCCACGAATCAAATACTTCGCTATATACCTCAATTTTATTTAAATTAATTAACTTTTTCCTCGTTGTAGCAAGCCGCTTTTTGGCCAATTCTCTATTGTTAGGTAAGCAAGCTTTATCTAGCACCCATGGCAATGCTACTTCGTATCTTTCTTCTGAATCTATTCTTATATTACTCTTAAAATGCTGCATAGTTTCTTCATGAATTTCAGATTTAGTTTTGGATTCAACTGGATCCGTTATACCCATAATATCCAGCTTCCACAAATCAGCAACGGAACAATTGTTCCAAAGTGATGAAATAATCATAGCAGCCTTATTTGTTTCTGATTTAATACTTGGAATTTTTCCCATTAGAGTCCATCCCAAATGGGTTTTTACCGCAACCGGACCACTTTCTAAAACTTTAATATTTCCGGTGAGTAATTTTCCAGCCACATCAGAACCAATCAATAATTTAATTTCATTTTCGGTTTCACATGAACTATTTTCAACATCAGAAATTTTAATGCCATATTTATTTAATTCTGATAACCAAGGCCCAGTTGGCACTTTTCGTATTTTAGAACAAATAACAGGAACATCTAAAACATGCATATCACATTTATAACTATTGTCTATGCTACTTAAGTGAATTCTATACTTATTATGCTTTGTTTCACTTGTTTCAATATTACCAAATAATGTGTGAATTAATTTAATTTCACCAATACTTTTATAATTCAAATATTTAATTACATCTCGTGATAAATAGGAACGTTCGGATCCTGTGTCAATAACTCCATGCTCGATTTTCTCTTTTCCATTGTGCTTTACACGGACACTCAAAGTTTGGAGTAAACAGTAGGATCCGAAGCTTGAGTAGTTAAAAAAATGTCACTACTCCCTGATTCATGTTTATGACTTTCTAACGACACATTACCACCTTCATTAAAAACATTTTGACATAATATAAAAAAATGTCTTTTACCACAATTCGTGCATTTAGTTTTAGAGTTACAATTGCGTGAAATGTGGTTTTTCTTCAGGCAAACAAAGCATGCTCCTTTTTTCAAAATTAAGTTACGTTTCTCATCAAAAGAAAGCGAACTAGCTTTAAAACATTTTTCTGATAAGTGACACTTGTCACAAAATATACACAAATCTTCACGTTTTTTAACTAAATTCTTATTAGACTTATTATTTATAAATAAATCTGTGGCAGTTGGCATTGAATTATATTCATTATTACATTTATGATATTTCTTTGGGTTTTCAAAACCAAGATTGGAATGAGCCAAAAGAACCCGCTCTTGCGCAAGTACTTCATTTTTTTAAAAATCAAGGATAGAATTTAATTGGTTCTTACCTTGAGCAGTCTTCTCACGCTATCTTTCCCAGATTTTTAATATATCATGAGGTAGACAAGATTCTACAAGTGGGAAAAGTATGCTGGCATATTTCTCTTCTGTGACACCTAAGGATTCTAGAGACCTAAGTTTTGTCTCTAGATTATCATATAACGACGATAAATTAAAATTCTTGCTTGATGATCTATTATTATTTAAGACTAATTGAAGAAGGTCTCTAACATATATCTCAATAAGTGTATCTTCTCTGCCAAACCTTTCTTTCAGATGTAGAATTACTTTTGGATAATTATCAGCAGAAACTGGATAACTATTTACTATCTGTGCTGCTTTGGATTTCGGCGTTATCGCCTGTAAAAGATAAACAAATTTCAAATGGTCATCTAAAGTGGTGTCTTCATGAATTTTGCTGAATGAATTCCAAAAGGTTAACCATAATCTTGCATCGCCATCAAACGGCTGTAAACTTATTTCTGGTAAGCGAAGTGGTCGGGACAGCGTTCTTTCAACATCTGTATAATTCTGCGATCGGAGTTGTTCTTCGATAGGCTTCACCAAAAATGTCTTTACTTTTTGCTTTATAGCAATAAATTTTTCTGTATACTCCTCGCTTGCTTCAAATTCTTTAGAATAATCTTTTTCTATAAATTTCTCTGTCAACATAAAATTCAAAATTTCTTCATCTACAGCTCGCAATCTTGTGCTTTTATCTTCCAGTTGACACATTAAATTCTCTATTAAATTAGCATCTGGAGTTGCGTCGTTTAAAGCTTCATTTAAAGCATTATAAGTTTTCGTAAATCCAGTTATAAGAGGTGTTCTTTTGATTTTCAAAGCATCCATTTTTTTTCAATGACAACTTCTGATAACAAATAAAAAGCAGTTACTTTTCACACGTCCCTGTTAGTTCGGACGCTACATATCGCAAACAATGCGAAATCGAAGCTATAAAATCTACCCGAAAATATAGACATCGTCGTTTTACTTCAAACGCGTGAAAAGTAATTTAAATATCTTACAAAAAAATGAAGCTTCAAAACATTTCACTTAAAACTTAACACAAACTTTATTCGCGTTTGAAATGAAATAGACGCCCTCTCGCGGACAAAGTCTGAAACGAAATAGAACTGATACCGTGAGCATCTTCCGCTGAAATCAGTGTTTAAAAGGCCGATAAATAAATAAACAGTTCTATAATAAATAAATAAATAAACAGTTCTATAACGCATGCAACGTTGGGTTCTTTGTATTAAAATTATCTAAAATCAAAATTTTATACACAAAGTTTAGATCTATAATATAAAAAAGTACATTTGACTTACTCATGGCAAAATAACATGACAGCAACACGATGGTTGCATGATTCGCTTGCTCCAGCTTTGCAAGAGCAAGAAAAATTTTTGTTTTCATTTACTAGCAAACCTGAAATAATATGGGGATTTCCTTTTGTTTGGCTTGTTTGTAAACACGAGCCTACAATCTCTATTTCTTCTTCTTTGCATTCTTTAATGCCGCACATTACTAATCTCTTTGAATCAATAATTGCTTCAGCTTCTCTAAAGCAATTACTAGATTTTCCAGCATCTAGAAATTCTAAAATTGTCGATATTTGTAATTTATCTCCCATAATTAAATAAAAAAGGTAAAAAACTGCACTTTAAATAGCTCTTTAAACGGGTTTCGCTATGCTACAGCATGGAACAAACAGCACTACGTAAACAAACGATTATCAGGTCTATACAACGCCACCTTTCGGTCATTACAAACGCGAATTCCAGAATAATTCTACTTCTTTTTAATTTCTCGTGATCATCTGTGAAAAATAAAACTATGACCATGGAGTCACTATGAGAGTGTGGACACCAAGGTAATTACAAATATTAATCGCATTCGCGACATTTATGAATGTTTAAGCTATGTTTAGAAAAGATTTCTGCGATCATTTTAGCTGATGCTGACATTTATATTCAGCATATATCTTAAAACTACACGAATAATAAAACGTTGTTTCGATTTCGTCATCTTTTTTACCTGAATTCTTTCGTTACGTTTCTAACAAAAGGTAAGTTATTCAGATTCATTTTGTAATTATTTTTTTTAATGAAAATTGTACTTATTTTAAATGAGTGTTAGATATTCTGATCTTGTTTTGTTTATTTCTAATATTGCACGTTTGGCTTACATGCAGGGTTTGGTTCAAGCCGTCAAAATTTTTTTGACGTGATATAAGTTTAAATTACGTTTAAAGTGATTTTAACCATCAAAAACATCAATATGTATTTTTTTAAGTATGATCAGAAAAACAACAACCAAAGAAAAAATTTTGTTAGTATAGCAAGATTCAACATTGCTTCTATTTAATGATAATGCATTTTACTTTTGGAATTTACTTTACTGTAATCAATTATTAAATTATAATTTTTTTCGTTTTTTTATGTCTTTCTTTTTTATATATATATATGAGAGAGAGGGGAGGAGCGGGACTGACTTTTTGTAATGAACCATTTTAAGAAATGAAATTAATCACGATATCACAAAAATAAGTTATATGCGTATACACTCTTTAACAGAAATATTCTCTGGAGCACAAATAATCTCTTTTTGAGAGGCGGAGGACAGATCCAAATAAATAAATAAAAATACAATTAATTTGTTATTGAGAAAAGAATTTAGTGATGGGTTACCCAAAATCAAATTAAGATGCTAGGAGCTTTTGAAAAAATAAATTTAAAGTACCATATGTAGATTACACAATATGTAGATAAGATTTTCTAAGTTATATGGTTTTCTAATGTAACTTGTTTTGCATGTAATTGATTTATATATAACACTTAAACAATATTTTCTTTGCAGCATGTCCCCCCCCCTTTAATTCAATAGAAACACAGAATAATAAAAATGACATTTATTTTACAACTGGGAAAGGAATGAATAAATGTTAGGATTTGAAAAGAATGTTAAGATAAAATTATAAAATATGAAATTGTAATTCTTTTATTCCAAGATTAATTTTGTTAGGGACTAACAATCATTTCTTACTGATGATGTTACTTTATATATAGAATACAGATTTACCTAGATCCCTGTTAGGAATAAATGACTAATTTCATCAGTAAGGGGAAAAATTGTTTAACTTGGTTTGAAAGATGATCCAAAAATGAAAGTATCCTAATGTTTTCGTTCTTGGACAAAAAAAGTTCTTTTTTTTATGAGTATGGAGCACATGTGAACAGTTCACATAAATATAGCTTACAATAAATTACAAAATGAAAATAAGTAGATTGGGGGGAGGGAGAGGGGAATCAGATGATTGATTTATTGTTAAAATAAAAAAAAAGAATACAGCTTTTAAATTTGGCTTAGAGGTTTGTGTTTCGGGGAAATTTTAGACAGGGGCATTTAAATAGTACTTAAAAAAATCTGACAAAATACGAAAGGTTCTCACTCGTGTATTTGTCTTATTTACTTCTTAATTAATGATAAAGAAGGGTTTTAAATGATTGTTGAAAAAATCTCAATTATAATCTCTCCCCTAAATTTAACTTCTTTTGCTTTTGAAAGAGAGAGGAGGAGGGGGGAGAAAATGCTAATAATTGGCATTTTATGGTAGTTATTAGTTTTAAAATGTTACTTTCTTAAGATATTACTGATATCTATCTCCATTAAAGCATGATATACATAGCTATTTTAGAGACAAAAGTAAGCCATCATTTCAGGGTTGGAAAAATTAAATAGAGCAATTAGCAAAGTTGTTTAACGCAATACTTTTTGTATTAACAATGCATAAAAAATAATATAGTAAACCGTTTATTAAAATATTGTATAATATTATAACATTTTAGAAAACATTAAATTTATTTAAATTACACTTGAAAGTAAACGAGATTGTTGCTCTTTATGCACCTGTTGACAGATGTTTTTGTGGAAGTTTCAATACAAAATAAATATTCTACGACAGTCTTCTATTGAAGGTAAATTATAGATATAGAAGCTGACATTATTTCTCATGAGGTTAACTAAAGGAACAGAATCACAGAATTGTTATTAGGGAACTTATGAACTGTTCATATCTGCCAGAAGTAGTCTGTTCACAAGTGTCCCCCACATGGTCACTTCAGTTAAAGTGACAAATCATTAACAGTTCTTCATTTTTGAAGATTTATTTTACAAAAAATATTTATTAGTATTCATAGTATATGTTAAAACACTAACATTCAAATGAAAGGATAAATAGTTATTTGCTTAGCAAGTTGGAACTGAGATTTTACTTTTGAGATCTATAAACAAGGTTTTGGCTGCCGAGGACAAATAAAATGGTCAAAGAGCCTCAAAAATTTTTTTCCATATGTCTACAAGTACTGTCATCATTGATATTTTATTTCAACTAAAAAATCATATAATAACTAGTGAAAAAATGCGATGTTCACATCTGCCCCATGTTCACATGTGCCCCATGTTCACATGTGCCCCATTCTTACCTGCATGTTTAAAGTTTAACACAAGTATGAAATAGTCATCATGTATATTTTCTTAATTGGATTATCATTAACAGTTTTTACCAGCCATGAAGCATGAAATGTTAGTGATCATTTTATTGAGAATTTTTTTTTCTTAACTCTTTTATATCTTTATTTACTTGTAATATTTTTGTTTTTATAATAGTAGACTATAAATTTAATATGCAGATAGCAAGTTTAATCTTTAACTGACGTATCAGAAATTGCAACGCAACTAGTGTGAAGCGGTTTGTGTGACTGCAAGTTCGAAAGATGAATAAAAACAATAATAAACTCATACGATGGTGTTTTTGTACTAAACATTTTGTACAAGACATTATATTGTAATTAACATTCGCCTATTTAAAAGTCTCCGGTGATAGTATTAAAGTTCCAAATGAAATGAAATTTAATCAGTATTTGTAGTTAAATTGAAAAATTGAAAGTTAAACTATAACAATTAAAAAAGCAGTGGTCTGTGAAATCAGTAATATTAGTTAAATGTTAATGAAAAGTGGGACACGTGTTTTATGCTTTATATGAAAAACTTTTTTTTCTCCCTAACCGAAAAATCATTTTTCCTAATTTTTGCAGGAGCACTAAAACTTTTTTCTTAAACAGCATAAGTTTATTGAATTTTTAAAAACTATCTTTTAAATAATGTTATAATCAACATATTCCAGTTTTTTTCTATATTAATCTACAAACTTAGCCAATCTCAGTCTCCTTTTCCATTAATACATCAAATAATCACACATATCCAGAAATAAATCAAAATTATAGTAATGGAACAAAACACCCCATGAAAAGTACTTCCGAATTGTGTTTTTATCGTATTTATTACCAGAATTTTTAAAGTATACTACTAAAGTTATTTTCAAATAAATTTAACAGGACTCGTTAATTTTAATCAGTTTGATTTAGATCACGATTTAAATAAATTAAAAAATCATTTATTTAAATCAGTTTTCCCCAGACATTAGTTTTAAAAAAATTTGCGATGAAAATAAACATATTACATTAATACATACTATGATAGTGCATTAATATAGTTTACTTTTACGTCACAGATAATTAAAAAAAATTTAAGAAGATAAAAGTTAACATTTGTCAAAAAGTAAAATACTATGTAAGTAAAGAAAGGTGTTTTAGAGTTTGATTTGAATCACAATTATAAAACTTTGCCACAGTAAGGAAATCTAAGCAGAAATATATTAAATATTGTAATTACTCATTAATATTTAGAGAAACTTTTGCAAGTTGAAGTAAAATAGAACTATGTGAACATCGCATTTTTTCACTAGTTATTATATGATTTTTTAGTTGAAAAAAATATTAATGATAACAACACCTGTAGACATATGGTAAAAAGAAGAAAGCTCTTTGACATTTTGTTTAGCCTCGGTAGGCAAAACACCGTTTATAGATCTCAAAAGTAAAATTTTAGTTCCCACTTGGTAAGCTAATAATTTTATTTATTCTATCATTTGAATTTTAGTGTTTTAAGATATACTATGAATACTAATAAATATTTTTTTAATACAAAAAAATCCCTGTCGGCTAGGCCTATAGGCGGAGGTAGATTTCGAAAATTGCTCATTTCAACAAAAAAAAAAAAAAAAAAAAAAAAAAAAAAATATATATATATATATATATATATATATATATATATATATATATATGATTAGAGATAAACCCAGTTTAATAACTTCATTTGGCCGTTTATGAAAAATTTTTAATTTCATTTTTCTGAAAAAACTGGTTTTATCAGAATCATCTTAAGAAAAATTCAGCTCAAATGCCCATTTTGACAACATATTTTGAAATAGATTCTGAATTTATTAAAAAAATCGACCAAAACAGTACATTATACAGCTCCTAAATAACAAAAAACTGTCAGTTGAATGCATTTGAGAAAAAATTTGAATTTAAAAATGAGTCATAAAATAACCGATTTGTTGTTTGAATACATCCTTAATTCTATAATCATTATTGCTTCGGAAAATTTTGTGCAAAATACTCACTTTGACAGCATTAAAAAAAATATATTCTATCTTTATCAAAACACTGGTCAATACGTCACAGTATATAGTTTCTAAATAAGAGGATCTGTAAATTGGATGCGTTTAAGAGCGAAAATGGATTTTAAAACGAGTCATAAAAAACGCAATTTGCTATGTGAAAACTTCCTTAAATTTTCAACACAAAGACTTCGGGAAATTCTGTTCAAAATATCCTTTTTGGTAGCCTTTTTCAAAACATATTCTGTCTTTATCAAAAAATCGATCAATGCATCACATTATATAGTTTCTAAATAAGAGACTCTGTAAATTGGATGCATTTGAGAGCAAAAATGGATTTAAAAATTAGTCAGAAAAAAACGCAATTTCTTATTTGAACACTTCCTTAAATTTTCTGTCACGATGATTTCAGAAAATTCTGTTCAAAATACCCTTTTTGGTAGCCTTTTTTGTAATATATTCCGTCTTTATCAAAAAACTGACCAATGTTCACATTATATAGTTCCTAAATAAGAGGATCTGTAAATTGGATGCTTTTGAGAACAAAAATGGATTTAAAAACGAGTCCGAAAAAAACGCAATTTTTTATTTAAATACTTCCTTAAATTTTCAGTCCCGATGACTTTGGGAATTTCTGTTCAAAATACCCTTTTTGGTACTCTTTTTTGTAACATATTTTGTCTTTATCAGAAAATTTACCAATGCGTCACTTTAAACAGTTTCTAAATAAGAGGATCTACTATTTGGATGCGTTTAAAATCAAAAATGAATTTAAAAATGAGTCAGAATATAAGCAGTTTGGATTTGAGATTTTTTCTCCAACTCCTATTTTTGTTTACTTTCTTTTTGCTATACGAATTGGTCCTATGAAAAACTTGTCAATATAAAAGTTGTAGATATTTTTGAGAAGATGTAAAATAAATTTAATCAGATTTGATATCTTAAAAATTGACGGAGTTATGGATTTTTCTCTTTTTTCAGCGCCCTTTCTCTTTTCGTTTTTAATTTTTTTCATCGGTAAAAGTTGGTCCTATCAAAAACTTGTAAATACAAAAGTTTTAGATACTTTTAAGAACATTTACAAAAAATTTAGTTGGACTTGATATCTTGAAAATTGACGAAGTTATGAATTTTTTTCTCTAAAAATCCCTGTTTTTTACGCCCCTTGAGCCCACTTCTAAATTTATCAAAAATCTGTCATGCATATACTTTTGGCCCATTTTTAAGAAGTAATATAAACTTTAAACCGATTCGATATCTACTTTAATTAAGAAGTTATGGCGTTTTTTCGGTTTTCACAAAAACGCCCCCTATTCCGACCCCCTTGGTCCGATTTTGCCCATTAACGAACTTAGCCAAGATTTTATCCCCTTTCATTTTATGTACAAGTTTGGTGGAGATTGGTGAAGAATTATAGAAGTTATCGTGTCCATAAAAAAGTGATATATATATATATATATATATATATATATATATAAATTGGTGCGATTGCAATAGGTAGTATTTCTTACGAAATCTACCTAAAAGTCTTCAAAAATTGAAAAATGTTAATGATTTGTCATTTTAACTGTATTGGACAAGTGGAGCATTTATGAAATAATTTGTTGGGGGCAAATATGAACAATTCATTTGAGCCCCAATAATCATTCTTAGATTCTGATCGTTTCAGTTAACTTCATGAGAAATGATGTCAGCTTCTATAAGTTTCCTGCAATAGAAGACTGTTTGTCTTAGAACATTTGATTTTGTATTCAAACTTCCACAAAAACATCTGTCAATAGATACATAAAGAGCAACAATCTCGTTTAATTTTAATTTAAAATAATTAATAAACTTAAATAATGTTATACTACAGTTTAATAAACGGTGTTTTATGCATTGTTAATACAAAAAGTTTCGCGTTAAACAGTTTAGCAAATATTTCTATTTATTTTTTCCAAACTTGAAATGATTGCTTACTTTTCTCTAAAATAGTTATATATATGTATGATGCTTTAAACGGTGATAGATATTAGTAATATCTTAAGAAAGTAAAATTTTTAAACTAATAACTATCATAAAATTACGATTTTATGCAGCTCCCCCCTTCTCTCTTTCAAAAGTAAAAGAAGTTAAATTTAGGGGAGATATTATAATCGAGTTTTTTTAACAATCATTAAAAATACTTCTTTATCATTAATTCAGAAGTAAATAAGACAAATACATGGATGGGAATATTTCATATTTTGTTAGATTTCTGATGAGAATTATCTAAATACCCCCCCCCCCGAAAAAAAAATCCAGAAACATAAACCCCAAAGCAAAATTTAAAAGTTTTATGTTTTCTTTTTCAAATTTACTTCTTTAATTTTTCTTTTTATTTTAACAATTAAACCAATCATCTAATCCTCCCTCTCTTTCATAAATCTACTTATTTCAATTTTATAATGCAGTGCTTAGACATATCACCCAGAAACTAGCGAAATTTATAGATATTTTATTGTTATAAATTCTCTTTTTTCGTCACCCCAATTGTGAAGTGATTGACAGTTGTGAAACAATTATTTTTAATTTATAAAACTATCAAAAGAAAGAAACTATAAAAGCGATTTTTAAAAAATTACCATATACAAAATTGCTCTGTTTAATATATTGAGTAGTTTTTGTTTATAGAAATTAATCCATTTATGAGAAAAAGCTATATTTATGTGTATTGTTCACATGTACCCCATTCTCCCCTATAGCTTCGTGTGTTCTACTTTAGTGATACCTAATATATTTAAGGTTGAAGAAAATCTGAACCATTCAGTATTTTTTTTAATCAGATTTTGTGGATTACAGCCCTTTATAATGGTGGAAGTTAAGGTATTTGTTATAGTTCTCTGGATCGATGCTAAAGGGAGGGAGGCAGAGGGGACACGTTCCCCGGACACCATAACGAAAGGGCAGAAGTAGAACAATCGATAATTTTATTGTTTTATTTAGTGTTCTGATTTTTTGCATATTTATTCCTCTTAATTTTTTAACCCAATTTTTCTCTGTCTTATTTATTGTCACAGTGTTTATTAGAACTATTTGATGTGATAGAAGTTATCAGCAATCATATATGATTGCTTTTTAAAACTTCATGATTGTTTCTCTGAATACATTTTCAATTTTCACTCTCAAATGCAAAATATTATACAAAGAATTCTATTTGTTAGAATGAATGAATTATAGTATTTCACTGAAAACAGTAGATTTCATTTTTTATGTGATCATCATGTATTATTTTATTTTGTTAATATTTTATATATTAATAAAGAATTATTAATGAATACTTTTGAAGTTTCTGACTTTTTTTTTACTTCCTGATTTTTATGGTTTAAAACTTGACAACACAGCAAAAAAATTCTTGTATCCAGTTCAATACATTATATATAAACACAAAAAAGACAGTTAACATATTTAAAACTTTTGGTAGCAAGTTATTGTAATTCTGCAGAGTTGATTTTACACCAGAAATCACCAGGGATGTCAGAATGTGTGAAAATGGAAAACGGTGATATATATGCACATTTTTTCTCCAATTTAAATATTGTTAAAAAAGTAAAATAGTTTTTGAGTAAATATGTACATAAATACAATCTGTAATGTCTATTTTATCTTTAAGATTAAACCAAAGAACGTCTATAGTAAAATTGATATTGCATTCCTTTTTCTCTGCATTTTAATTTTAACACATCCAGTTTATCAAAATATTTTGAAAACTAAAACAAAAGGTTTTCCTTAAGAAAAGCATACAGGAAGAGTTAGTTTCAAATAATTACTGACATAAATTATCTGTAATCTATTATAGGTCAATAAGTTTCGATCAATAAAGAGAAATGTCAAAATGCCAGTTTGTAATATGAAAAATTCTTTGGAAAATTTTTTAAGTTTATTCAGAGTATATTTCGAATCTTTTAGATAATGCGATGCAGTTTTCAAGTTAATTTAAAATATTTGGTACCACTTGGTAATCCAATTGGCAAAAAATTTAATGTCAAGATTAAATGCCAATAATGGATTACCATAAATTTCGCATTCACTTGCATTAAACACAATGCACGTATTTGTTCCGTCGTCAAGGGATTTTTGATTCGACATTTTTTTTATTTATGTTCTACTAATTTATTTGTACTCTTGTTATATAAAAAAAATTGCATCAATTTGAGTAATTTGGATAATAGTTGGACGATTCGTATAATTTGGCGAAATTGGTCGACGGGATAACCAAGGAGTACAAAATTTTTAAGCAAATTGCAGAAAAAAGCATTTTTAAGAATTCTTTTCTAAATTATTTTCGTTCTCCATCAGCAATGGGCCTAAGGCTGACCTTTTCAGAAATCAGGCCCTGTAAAATGTAAATATACAAGGCCTGATTATTATAATTGATATTGTTTGATGTATTTCCTTAATACTTTAACACATGCAGTCATTATTTTTGAAATACTTCAACAACTAAAAAAAAAAAAAAAAAAAAAAAATAAGAAAAATACACCGAAAAAATTAGTCACAAAAAATATTTACCGACATAAATACGAAACTAATTATATGCCAATAAGTTTTGATCAGTAAGGTAAAATTTGAAAATATAAATTAGTACAACGGAAACTAATCATGCGTTAATTTGAAATTTCTTTCTGAAATGGAAAATTTTAGTCTGAAAAACAATATTCTGTTTCTAAACCATAGCGTTTCAGTTTCCCAGTTGGAGTATTTCAGTTTCCCAATTGGAGTACTTCAGTTTCCCAGTTGGAGTACTTCAGTTTTGAAAACGGAACCGCTCCAGTTTCGAAAGCGGAAACGCTCCAGTTTCGGAAACGGAAACGCTCCAGTTTCGAAAACGGAAACTCTCCAGTTTCGAAAACGAAGACGCTCCAGTTTCGAAAACGGAGACGCTCCAGTTTCGAAAACGGAGACGCTCCAGTTTCAAAAACGGAAATGCTCCCGTTTCGAAAACGGAAACTCTCAAGTTTCGAAAACGGAAACTCTCCAGTTTCGAAAACGGAAACTCTCCAGTTTCGAAAACGGAAACTCTCCAGTTTCGAAAACGGAGACGCTCCAGTTTCGAAAACGGAAATGCTCCGGTTTCGAAAACGGACAATCTCCAGTCTCAAACGGAACACTTCAGTCTTGGAAACGAAAAAGTAATGAAAAAGAATTTCTATGATTTAACGGATCAGATACGGCAACTCTGCTGCCAGCACTTTTTCCGTTTTTTTACATGAGTTTAAGTTTACAGTGTAGCTGCATATCACAAAACTTCAAATGGAGCGGCTACCAACTTTTATGCCTAATTACATATTAGTTATGCATAAAATATTACTGTTATGACATTATCTCATTCTATACTTAAAAGAGTTTATCGGTCCTAAACTTATTTCTATTTGTTAATATTACAAAATTTTAGCAATTGCAGATAAAAATATTTTTTTATATAGAAGTGTCTGAATTCAAGATAAACAACTCTTTTAACATTTTATTTTAAACAACAAAATTAGCAAGTGATCTTCAATTTTTTTCAAGAACTTTATATTAACAGGATAATAAAAGTAAAAAAAGTTAAAAAAATTAAAACTTTTTCATAAGAATTGAATATTTATGACAGAAATTCTGTCATGACTGCAATTAACATTGTTCCAAAAAATTTACATTGCAATATGTAAATTTTGTGTCGGCTGTAATTATAAAAGAAAATTGCGAATTTCCTTTAAGTTTGATAGATAGTTTAAAGTAATGAAATTTACTTGGTATTTACGGGATAGCTGCATGTCAATGAGGAACTTTAAAGCTCTTTACTATCAATTATCCAATCTACAACTTTCAAGTACATTTATTTCTGATAAAAAATGCTTACCATTATTCTGCGTAACTATTATTTTTATCGCACATTCTTCTGAAGTTTTTGGATTTTGAATTTAATCCCTGACAATCAAAGTGCAAATTAGGTATGGGCGGCTAACACGAGTGAATG
Organism: Maratus speculifer; assembly: GCA_964019185.1. Taxonomy (NCBI): domain Eukaryota; kingdom Metazoa; phylum Arthropoda; class Arachnida; order Araneae; family Salticidae; genus Maratus; species Maratus speculifer. The sequence goes on from OZ025298.1 coordinate 255,386,226, forward strand.
CTATTAAAAGAGAGAATTCGCGTTATCTAAAAAACGGTAATTAATTTTAATCCCGATCATGAAACTCACTATACCATGAAGAAAATTCCATTATCCTGAAGCAAATCTGGCATATGAAGTTTGTTTTATTTATTTATTTTGCTTATTTCGCGATTACAGCAACTTTCAAATTTTCACATTTGAATTCGAAAAAATACTTTGATATCGAAATAAAATATGTTTCGTTTTGAAATTATTTCTTTTTTTAATTGTAAATAAATAAGCAAAATATACTTACTTTAAATGTACTAAATGCATGTTAAAGGATATTTATGTGGAATTTTTTTTTATGGAATAATACCCAAAACAAAATTCGAATATTGTTTAATCAGAATATAACGAAAACATTACCTTTTCACACGATATAATATCACTAAAGCATAAATAGTGCATTATAAATGAACAATTTAATGTACAGGGTGTTTCAAAATTATGTGTCAGAAATATGGCTGATAGAGGGGGCCTAAAGAATCGGATTTTGTATAGGAATGTTAGTGCAGAAATGCAGCGTTAAGGCAATAGAGGACACAGTAAAAATTGAAGACCCAAATTGGGTTGAAAGATTTCTGGGTATAGTAATTTTCCTGAAATGGTACAGTAAGGATTCCAAAATGGTAGAGTATTGTTCCCAAAATAGATAATCCAAAATGGTTCAAAACAGAGCAGATCTTTATTAAAATTAAATTAATCAAAATTTCTGAGGTATAATGTATATACTATCTAAGATATTTTAATTGTTTTAATGTCATTAAAAATCAGACTTATTTAAAACGGTTTTGTGCTACAAACTGAACTTTCCAAATTGGAACAATTCTGTACCCAAAAATCTTTCAACCCAATTTGGGTATTACGTTTTTACAGTGGATGCTATTGAGATCGGCGTATAAAAGCTTGAATCATCATGCCTCGCACACTGTTAAAAACCCTCGTGTGAAATTACAGTGAATATACGGATAATTCATTATCTTAGGTCTTACGTAAAATTACAGAGATAAAAAAAAAAAGCAGAGATTCTGTTAAACAACTGAGAAATTATCCGATAAATTTACAATAGACATTGCAAATTAACGCTGTTAGAAATACACAAGACACTATAAATTAATTTTTAATGATAGTAATTTAATTTAGTTCTCAAAACCAGTAAATCATTCGATCTTCAGTGAACTCGAAAGAATTTTAATTTTTCGCGTAACTTGGAACTGCTGGATCATTTACTTTTTTACACAGTTTGCTTCTAGCCACTCTGGGGTTTGAACCTGAGACCTCTTGACACTATAAGAACACGTAAGTAATTGAGCTATGAGAGCTGTTGCGATTCAGTTTAAAATATGCCTTTTATGAATGGACGGGGAAAATCGATAAAAATCCTCAGTAACACCGAGAAGATGATTTTTCCCTTTCTAAATTATTCTAGCTTAAAAAAATAAAAAAACTATTTTTTTATTATTTCTAATAAAACTAAATTTTTTTTTATAGGTTTGTATTTCGAATTAGAATTTAAAAAAATATGTATCATTTCATAAAGATGAAATCCTTACATGATATTAGATATAATATCACGGAAATGTAAGTAAAATGATGACCAAGAAACTCGATCGAATGCATTTAACCAAAAACTAGCGTAAATTTGCGTAGAGTCCCACTTTTTCTGTATTTTTACAGAAATGTTTAGCAATGCACGGACTTCGAGCAACATGCATCGATACACCAACGCGGAACTTGCCGATATGCATTTCAGTTATGAGGCTAAGCTAAGAAATGGTTCACATTCAATGCACATCCACCAGCTTTCTATCTTGTTGAAGGTTTATCCTCCATTCATTCAGAGCATGCATGGTTTTAGTGACGTCACAATGACGCAGCTGTGAGTCACTTTGGTCACATCACATCTGTGATCAAAATGCCACCACTCAGTGACGTCACATTGTGACTGAAATGTGACGTTCTTAAAATTTTTTAGAAAATTACAAATATTCTTCAAAACATGTTATTTATTTTTAAAAAAATGTTTCTGGCAATTTAAATATCGTCGCTTTTATCACAGTTTCGTCACAATGTGAATGTCAAAGTAGTCACAAGTGACAAATTTTTCATAAATTTGTCACACCGTGACTTCAAAAAGTGGTCACAATGTGACGTCACTAAAACGGCCATAACGACTTCACATTGTAGTCACTGTGACTTCACATCGACGTCACGTGACTTCACATCGACAATCGATGGTCACAAAGTCACAATGTGACTTCACAACGACGTCGCAGTGACGTCACCATGCCTTACGGGTTGTATACAATATTTCTTTTGCTGTAAAATTTCAGTGATATCATCCTCTGTCCGTATCGTGTTTTGAAGCATACAACTATCCACTCGCGCACAACTTTCGATAAAGATTTTCTACTTTTCGGCAATCCGGCGGATTTCTACCAGGGAATCATTCTACGTAGATACTTTGAGCAGCCGCTCGTTTTTTTCGCAACTCATATATAAAATGCATGTCGGAAAGCTCCAGATTGGTGTGACGGTGCCAGTTGCTTGAAATCCGTGCGCGGAATAACGATTCAAGCCAGTAAAGCGTTTTCATCCGCCAAACACAACCGCTGCCTCTCTGCATTCTATATGAAATCTTCCTTTTTAGGTCCTCTCTACATGCCTTTACATTTTTGACGCATAATTGTGAAATGCCCTGCACGTTTTTCTAAATCTTTCAAAATTTAGTATGCACGCAATGATAGCAAAATTATCAAGTTTCATGTGTTCATTTACACACTCATCCAAATGAATTAATTAAATTTAAAAAAAGGGAATTGTACGATTTTTTTTGTTTATTATATTTTGAAAAAGCCCCAGAAAATTTTCTCCTTTATTTGTCTATTTTCCTCGAAAATGCTTAAATTCCCCAATCTAATGCGAAAATTGCCCAAAATCCTACTATCTAATGATGCCTTTCGTCAGTTCAAGGGGGTGTTTTAGTGATTTAACTGCTTATTACTTTTCATATTAAAACGAAATCCTTTGTTTTTCAAAACTCAAACAATTTGCAAACAGTTTGTAAAGTTTGTAATTTTTTGAAAACTTCTATAGTCAAAAGGCGGACATTTCATCAAATAACAGCAAATACTTTGTCGAACACACAGGAAGTCCAAAAGCTTGCTGCCTGTAACATTTATGTTTTTTGACAAAATTTGTGGTGGGGAAAAGCACATTCTTGTTCTGAAATGTCTATGGAAAATTCTTAGACGAGACTCGGAATTTTAGACACTGTGTCTATAGACTGTAACTGTGTCTTACTAGGGAACTTTTTTTTTACTAGGGACTGTCTTACTACTTTTCCAGGTGTAAGTTATGGACTTGGACGAGTGTGGAATAAAAAAATAATAAATCTCGTCATGTAAAATGTAAAAAAAAAATCTGTAAAGGTACTAAACATTTTCTAGGAAACTTGGATTCCAAGAACTTTTCATGTAACGATAACAGGAAAAATCCCTGTAACTGATTCTGAAACTTGAATTTTTGCTGTTACCGTTACAGGAAAAGTTCTAGGAATCCCAATTTCCTAGAAAAAGTTTAGTACCTTTACAGAATTTTTTTACAGTGTACATCAAAAAGTGCAATGGAACCACCCCTCCGAATACAACCATTTTCGAGATATCAGCACTTGAAATGTGAATAAATAAATACATAAATTGACAGGCAGGTATATAAATTGTTCGCAAGTTAAAATTTCTTTGCATTTTGTCTTCTCCTTCCAATACCTTTTCACAGGCTACAAGCAAGATGCTTTACACTCATACGTTGAAAGTTATTTCCCTTCTATTAGACAGGCATTTCGATTTCTATGAAACTTTCGCGTACGGCTGCATTCAGAGAGTTTTTCCTGTATGTTTGTTATATGCAGCACGTTGTTTTATGCAAATGTGTGGCGTGACGTAATGGATAAACTGTACCTGTATATAGTGTGTAAAATAGAGTGTTTTTTTTCTTTTTTTTCTTTTAGCTGGCTGAACTTGCGAACAATTTATATACCTGCATGTCAATTTATTTATTTATTTATTTACACTTCAATTGCTGATATCTCGAAAACGGTTGGATTCGGACGGGTATATGACAAGATATTTCTTTTGATACCACATTCGTTCAAATCCACAACTTACATCTGGGACGTTCCCTAGTTAGTGTCTTAGAATTTCTATTCAATATTTTTCAGTTAGTACTAAATGATTCAACAGGAATGAATTATTAAATAAAGAATTATTTAATTTTCTAGATTTAATTTCATATAGTTAGTAACAGGGGAACAATTAATATTTGAAAAGTTTTTAAATATTCATTTACTTCAAACGCCATCACATTTTTGACAATAAATTTATAATTGTTTTTTTACGAACCCTATTTTGTAAAAAATACTTTTATAAGATTAATTTTGTCGCACAGTATTAAACCTTTTGTTATTAAATTTTTTTTTTTTTTTTTTTTTTTTTTTTTTTTTTTTTTTTTTTTTTGCATTTGAATAAATATTATTTTATATAAAATATACATAATTAAATTTGAAAAAAAGTAGTAATCTAAATTAATTACAGAATTTCTTGTCTGCTTCAGTGATCATGTAATATATTGAATTCGGTAATTAATATTATTTCAAAATTAGATAACAGTAGCGAGAATACCATATATAATTATATTTGCATTCATTAAAATTTTATTTTTGAACTAAAATATGGCACCTTTTTTTAATTAGAGAAATTTTATTATAAAATAGGATTTTTTCTTAAATTAAATTTAAAACTTATTTCTTTTAACACAAACTTCAGATTTTATGTTTTATCTTAGTATTTATTAATTGTTAAATTATAATATCTATTGAAATTATCACCTTTAAAATATCTTTCCAATTATCATGAAGAAAAAATTTTAATTATTTATAAAATTTTAATTTGGGTATCATAATGCCGAAAATGCATATTCTTCATGAAAGAAAGAAAATAGAAAACTTAATAAAAGTGAATGTTTAGTCAGAGTTCATTTTTTACAAAAAGTTAGAAAAATCATACGTTAAGCATGGGTTATGAAACATTTTCCATCTTTTCCTGAAATCGTTAAAAAAAATTCGTTGTTTAGGGGAATAAGGTTTGACTGTCCGTTGACAAATATGTATTCCAATACTTTTCAACAGACTTGTATTTCATCTGTAGTTAAAATATATACTAGATAATGATAGAATTTTGTTTCGCAAAAAAATGCAAAACAGATTGAAATTTCATTTTCCGAAATTTCACTAATATATATAAACGTTCTTCAATACTTATGTTTAGTCCTGTACTTTACCATGTAACTTTTATTGGACGCAAGTATTTAGCTAAAATTTAATTCAAACTAAAACACTCTTAAAGTTACTAAAATCACATTTTAAGAAACTATCATCCATAGACAGCCATATATCCAATTTTTGCGTTGCTCTGTTTATTATTTTATCTATAATCTACAAACATTTTAGTAAACTGAATGCAGTTCAGCGTAAAATTGCATAATTCCTTTAAAAACCACCCTTATGTAATTTATGCTCAATGGCAGTAGCCTTTACAAACACTTATTGAATATACTACAGTCGACTCTCGTTAATTCAAAATTGGATAATTCGAATCTTCGCTTAATTCGTACTAAACATGAAGTCCCGAAATTTTCAATGGTAGAATAACGTTAACCATTTTCATTAATTCGAACTCATTCTTTCTTGACTTCGTTTAATTGGAACTAACGAGAATAAAGATTTTTATTTTTCTTTTTTCTAAGGGATTTCGAATCATTTGAATAACTTTCTTTCTTTTGATTTTTGTGAAAATTGTTCCGAACGAGTATACATATAATACAATGCATTTGATATCCACTTTCTTAGAGCCCTGTGTGTCCATCAGACACGCTTTAAATTTTTCTTTCATCGTGCTTGTTTCTAATCGTTTAATTAATTTATGTATTTATACATTCTAATTTAATATTAAGTCATATTCTAATGATAACAGACGAAATAAATTTAAAAAACACTATAACAATATTCCTTAAAAATAGTATCATATTAAGCATGTTTTATTTAATATTTTCCATAATTCGAACTTCGGATAATTCGAACATATCATGTGGTTTTCGACGAGTTCGAATGAACGAGAGCCGACTGTATTTGAAATCATTTGTGTGTCTCTGTAAATCCTACGCACTTTGAATTATACGTAAAATAACTTTAATTAAGCCTCAGTGACACATATCAATTTTATTATACATGATATAGTTTAAGATAATTAAAATATGCCGCAAACAATTCTTTCCTGTACCGTTATATAATGTAATTCTTTTGTGTAGCCCTGGAAATGATTAATAGCTATTCTTTGCACCACATGTTCTACAGAATGCATATTTTAGTGTGCTTCGTAAATTCATAATCAATTTTAGTATGTTTGAAAAGATGTAACATTTTAAAAATCCATTTGAAACGATTTTTCCCTTTTGGGCATAATATAACGGAATACTTTTGATTGTCCTTGTAAACAAACTAATCATGCTAAAAACTTTATTTGAAATAGTTTTATGCTGGGGTAAACATCAATAACTTCCAAATATTTCAGGTCAATCCTAGTACATTCACGAGAGTTATAGCGCAGACAGGCGGCCAGACAAACCGAAGTCATAACAGTTCATTTTTTAATAAATAATTTATAATACTTGAGAGATGTGTAACAAAGATGTTAAAAAGTTTATAACATTGACATGTTTTGGTTCCAATTTGATAAGAACAATAAACATAATAAAAATAAAAAATTCAAATCGTCTCAAGGTCAATACAAATGGCATGCGACAATGAACTGTAAACAAAACCCACTCGCTCTATTGTAAAAAAAAAAAAATAAATAAATAAATAAAAAAAATAAATAAAAAAAAAAATTAAAAATAGACCATGATTTAAAATTATTTTCCAACTTGGCTCATCCCATTCAAGCTTTTACGAGGAATTTATTCCTCATCATAACTTTGGGATTTTAATCATAACTTAGGAAAAATAAAAGAACTGGTTATATTGTAAACAAACCTTTTACGCGTATAAATTTCATTGGACTCTCTAATAATGGATTTACGAAAACAATTTGATACAATTGATTTTTGTATTCGAGTTTCGTAAAATTCCGATTAAAATTAGCTAAGGATCGTGAGATGGCATAAAGTAAAGATTGGAAAAAGTCTCTTTGGTGTGATGAATTCAGATCAATTTATTGCAAAAATAAGAACCAATTTTATATTTGTGGTCCAAAAAGCACCAGAATAGATCTCATACCAACGTCCATCAGTAAATGTATCATTAATCGTCTGGTGAGTTTTATATCATCATGGCGTCGTCTCACTCATATACATGGATTATGGATCAAAATATTTCCAAAAACCGTTTAAAAAATAACATCCTTCCTTATTTTCGTAAATGAATGCATAGTGGATGGATCATGAATCCAAGTAATACTCCAAAAAGTAACAAAGTGAGCAAATTTGTTTACAGATGAAGTTTTTTAGTCCTGAATTCAATCAAAATGAATATCTTTGGGAACACATTGGAATAAATGTCGATAGCCGAAAGTATTCTTCAGAGTCAGAAATTCTTCAGGACCTTCTACCGGTATGAACGAAAACCAGTAAGTCCACTTTGGAAAACCTCGTAAATCCCATGTCAATTTCAGACGATGTGCCACTGTTCAGATCCAGTCAGATCCAGTCTCCAGTCTGGATCTCCATCAGATCCAGCTTACATCGAGGTCTAACTGAATCTAAAGTTTTGTGAAATTCTGTGCAATAATTTTTTAGACAGAATGCCCACAAAATTTGTGTCACATAGACGGGCAGACTGACAGACAGAGGGTTTGTGAAAACATTTTTTTTTTTTTTTTTTTTTTTTTTTTTTTTTTTTTTAATATCTGATCCATAAAACTTGTAAATCCGTCGAAAACCGAAATTCGAATTTTTTTACGAATCTAATGCTCTCTTCATGTAAAGATAGAAGAATGTAATAATTTTCTAAAGAATTTAAACCCGACGTTTTTTCTTCAAGCGATCTTTTCAAGCTTATTATGCGTATAGGAAACTAAGTAATTAAGGACATGGTAACGTTTAATGTAACAGCAGAAGCTCTTAAAATACATTTTTTTTAATCTTTCATTTTTCTTATCTTACTTCGCATTTTAATTTTCTCTTTAAATGAAACGCTAATCCTTTTATTAGTTTCTTTCAACATAGTATATTTTTTTATTTCATAAAAATGTTCGTATAAAAATTTTTTGTTACTTAAACTTTAGACACAATCTCTGTTTTTAAATTGCTGTAGAATATACATATTTTTTGTAATAGATGAAACCTTTGTGGATCAGCATAATTAAAAGTTCGTTTTAAGAAAAGGGACAAGGTGGATTATATATTTAAAGTCTGCCTTTAATAATGCGGAAAAAAGATAAATGATGTACTTTGAATTACAAGTAGGAATAAATATATGTACTATGTGTGTGGCTGTGAGTGTGCATGTGGGTGCTTCTAAATATCGAAAACATATACAGGGTGATTCATAAAAGATGGGCAGAACTTTAAGGGGTTATAGTACACTTAAAGACAAATAATATTAAATAGGAGACTAAGGGTCCCAGACGTATTCCCAAGGAGATAGGGGGCATTAAAGTTTAGGGTCCGAAATTTCAAATGATTATAAAAAATGGAAAAATTGGTCGATTCGTTTGCGGTTTCTGCAAAAAATTTTCTTTATGCCAGTATTTTCTTGAAATAAAATTTTAAAGTTCAATTTCAAAAAATGCCGATAGGGGGCGCTTTAGACTTTGGAGTAACAAACAACTATTTTTTAACGTTATTTTTTGTATTTCTTTAAATGATTTCGAAAGCTTAGACTTAAACTTAAATTTTGATCTAAAAATCTGAGTCCTAACGAGTAGTTAAGTAGCGTAAACTGAAATTTGAAATTTGAAACCCTTCTCCCCCCAGAACAAAAATCAGTTATTCCCGATCTTTGTGTCGTATATTAGGCTCTAACTACTGCCGCGTTTTGCTAAAATTATTCTTTATGTCAGTATTTTCTTGAAAATAAATTTTAAAGAAAAATTTCAAAAAATTCCGATAGAGGGCGCTTTAGACTTTGGAGTAACGAACAACTATTTTATACCATTATTTTTTGTGTCTCATTAAATGCTTTCTAAAGCTTAGACTTAAACTTAAATTTTCAGCTCAAAATCTGAATCGCTGAGCGTGGTTCAGTAGCGAGGGGAGGGGGTTCAAATTTCAACTTCTGAACATAGTTCACTTTGCACTACTTAACCATTCCCAACGATTCTGTGCTGTGATACGAGGCAAAAATACAACTTTCGTCAAGGACTGCATAGTCGGAATTCACTCATAAAGGCGCTGGCACAGTTGGAAACGTCGCTCATGCAAACGTTAAAGCTCCATTCCTGACGCTAGTCACCGGGTGAAGAAGGAGACAGAAAGTATGCAAATGTCAAATGGGGAAGAAGAAGAACACGTATGCAAAATTTCGACACGATTCAGGCATAAAAACCACTGAACGGTGAGTCAAGTGTAAGTCGCTGTAGTAATGAATCGGAAGATGGTGCCCTTCACGAATAAGGAAAAGGCTGAGATGTATTTAATTTACGGAGCGGCAGATGGAAATGGTTCAGAGGCACAACGAATGTACGGAGAGCGATTTCCCAACAGGCGGTTGCCTAACCGCAAAACTTTCGAGCGCTTGCACAGACAGTTGTGTGAGACGGGATCATTTCTCGCTTCCCGGTCGAATGCAGGTCGTGCAAAAAAGGACGAATCAGTAGTTGTTGCAGAAGCCATTCTGGATGTAGTAGCGGCGCAGCCAAGTACAAGTACACGAACAGTGGCTAGGCAGGTGGATACCTCACAGTCCATGACTTGGAGGGTACTGAAGGATGAACATTTGCTCCCGTTTCATGTGCAAAGAGTCCAGAAACTGTCTCCAGGGGATTATCCAAATCGTATTGAATTCGCCCGCTGGTTTCTGCAGCAGAACGCGCTAAATCCACATTTTGGACGAACTATGCTTTTCACCGATGAATGTACCTTCACACGTGAAGGTACATTTAACACACACAATGCACATGTATGGGCGGATGTCAATCCACATGCTACGTATCCACATGCTCATCAGAGACGCTTTTCCATCAATGTTTGGGCAGGAATCCTCGGAGACCACCTAATCGGACCGTACCTTCTTCCTGAACGCCTCAACGGTAAAACATACCTCACATTTCTGCAACATGTGCTGCCAGACCTGTTAAACGTTGTTCCTCCACGCATCCGGCGGGTCATGTGGTTCCAGCACGATGGAGCGCCAGCCCATTACGTACGAGACGTCCGCAACTATCTGGACATCACATTTCCGAACAGATGGCTTGGTCGAGGTGGTCCTGTTGCTTGGCCTGCTCGCTCGCCAGATCTTTCACCCCTCGATTTCTTATTTTGGGGACAATTGAAGGCTCTTATGTATGAGACACTCATTGAATCCCCCGAGGAACTGGTCGCTAGACTTTCCGCCGCTGTAGGGGAAGTGCTCGAAAAGCCTGATGTTTTCGCGAATGTTCGCCGTTCCATTCTTCGCCGTTGTTCTGCGTGCATAACCTCTGGTGGTCACAATTTTGAACATTTATTGTAATTACATGTTAATAAATATGCTTTGGTAACATAATCCTAATTTGTGTCTTTTTACCTCGTATCACAGCACACAATGTGTAGACATGGTAAACTGAACTGTGCTCAGGAGTAGAAATTTCAAACCCCTCTCCCCAGAAATTTAACCACGTCTAACGATTCAGATTTTGGGCTGAAAATTTAAGTCTAAGCTTTAGAAAGCATTTAATGAGACACAAAAAATAACGGTATAAAATAGTTGTTCGTTATTCCAAAGTCTAAAGCGCCCTCTATCGGAATTTTTTGAAAATTTTCTTTAAAATTTATTTTCAAGAAAATACTGACATAAAGAATAATTTTAGCAAAACGCGGCAGTAGTTAGAGCCTAATCTACGACACAAAGATCGGGAATAACTGATTTTTGTTCTGGGGGGAGAAGGGTTTCAAATTTCAAATTTCAGTTTACGCTACTTAACTACTCGTTAGGACTCTGATTTTTAGATCAAAATTTAAGTTTAAGTCTAAGCTTTCGAAATCATTTAAAGAAATACAAAAAATAACGTTAAAAAATAGTTGTTTGTTACTCCAAAGTCTAAAGCGCCCCCTATCGGCATTTTGTGAAACTGCACTTTAAAATTTTATTTCAAGAAAATACTGGCATAAAGAAATTTTTTTTCAAAAACCGCAAACGAATCGACCAATTTTTCCATTTTTTATAATCATTTGAAATTTCGGACCCTAAACTTTAATGCCCCCTATCTCCTTGGGAATACGTCTGGGACCCTTAGTCTCCTATTTAATATTATTTGTCTTTAAGTGTACTATAACCCCTTAAAGTTCTGCCCATCTTTTATGAATCACCCTGTATATTTAACTTCGGTGTATACTATAATGATTTTATATCTAAAAGTGAGTCGTAATAAATGAGAAAAAAAATAATAAGATATTTTAAATTATATATAGTGCAAATACACTCTTAAATAAATATGCATATTAGGGTGGAGCGGAAAAAATTATTTTTTTTAAACGAAAATCGGGTAAATGATAAAAGTTGTCTTTATATTAATACATCAACTGCGTGAAATTTTATCGCTGAAAAAAAAATTGCTTGAGTCTGCGATTTTCCTCCAAAAATCGAAATTTTCGGTAAAATTTGTCATTATTTGACATTTTTACAAAAAAATTAAAAAAAATCCTACAGAGCTCGTTATTATTTAAAAGTGTTACTTAAACCTTTATATTTATCTACTTAACATATTTAAACTGTAAAACAATATCTGTAGTCTGTATAATTGGAGCAAATCAATCTGACAACTTTTGATAAAAACCAGCGTTACCTCTCTATTGGAGCATACAACGAAATGTTGTTTTGAATGCATTTCTGACCTATCTGCTTTCAAAACAATTCTGTATATAACTCGTAGATGTGACTGCATTTCATATCCCACCCGTCTCAGCCACCCAACAATCTAAGCCCAGTGTTTTATTTATGTATTGAATTGTTATTTTTTTCCCGAAGAAGGGCTTACGTTATCTATACAGGTTGTTTCTAAATTCATGGTACAAACTTTAAGGGGTGATAGTACACATCAAGATAAACAATATTAAATCGGAAACTAAGGGTCCCAAACGTCTTCCGAAAGAGATAGGCGCCATTAAAGTTTAGGGTCCAAAAATTCAAATGATTATAAAAAACAGAAAAATTGGTCGATTCGTTTGCGGATTTCACTAAAACTATTCTTTATGACAGTATTGTCTTGAAAATAAATTATAAAGATAAATTTCAAAAAATGCCAGTAGAGGGCGCTTTAGACTTTGGAATAACGAACAACTATTTTTTACTGTTATTTTTTGCATCTCATTAATTTTTTTTAGAAACTTAGACATAAACTTAAATTTTGAGCTCAAAATCTAAATCGTTGGGAGTGGTTAAGTAGCGTAAACTGAACTGTGGGGCGAGGTTCAAATTTCAAATAATTATAAAAAACGGAAAAATTGGTCAATTGATTTGCGATATTCACTAAAATTATTCTTTATGTCAGTATTATCGTGAAAATAAATTATAAAGACAGAATTCAAAAAATGCCGATAGAGGGCGCTTTAGAGTTTGTAGTAACGTACAACTATTTTTTACCGTTATTTTTTGCATCTCATAAATTTTTTTAGAAGCTCAGACATAAACTTAAATTTTGAGAGGAAAATCTGAATCGTTGGGAGTGGTTAAACAGCGCAAACTGATCTTTGTTCAATGGGGGTGGGGAAGTTCAAATTTCAAATGATTATAAAAAACGGAAAAATTGGTCGATTCGTTTGTCGATTTCGCTAAAACTATTCTTTATGTCAATATTTCCTTGAAAATAAATTTTAAAGATTAATTTCAAAAAATACTGTTAGAGGGCGCCTTAACCTTTAGAGTAACCAACAATTATTTTTAACCGTTATTTTTGTATCTAATTAAATGCTTCTAAAAGTTCAAACTTAAATTTTGAGCTCAAAATCTGCATCGTTGTGAGTAATTATGTAGCGGAAAATTGAAATGTGTTCGAGGGGTGGCGAGAGTAACATTTCAACATCTGAACATCATTCAATTTGCGCTTCTTAACCCCTCCCATCGATTTAGAATTTGAGCTCAAAATTAAAATCTAAGCATTTGCAAGTATTTAATTAGATACATAAAATAACGGTTAAAAATAGTTGTTGGTTACTCAAAAGTTTAAGGCGCCCTCTAGCGGTATTTTTTAAATTAATCTTTAAAATTTATTTTCAAGAAAATATTGACATAAATAATAGTTTTAGCTAAGGCGGCAAACGAATCGACCAATTTTTCCATTTTTTATAATCATTTCATATTTAAAACACCCCACCCCCATTGAACACAGTTCAGTTTGCGCTATTTAACCACACCCAACGATTCAGATTTTCATCTCAAAATTTAAGTTTATGTCTAAGCTTCTAAAAAAATTTATCAGATGCAAAAAATAACGGTAAAAAATAGTTGTACGTTACTCCAAAGTCTAAAGCGCCGTCTGTCGGCATTTTTTGAATTTTATCTCTATAATTTATTTTCACGATAATACTGATATAAAGAATAATTTTAGTGAAAATCGCAAATCAATTGACCAATTTTTCCGTTTTTTATAATCATTTAAAATTTGAACCTCCTTCCACAGTTCAGTTTGCGCTACTTAACCACTCCCAACGATTTAGATTTTGAGTTGAAAATTAAGTTTATGTCTAAGCTTCTAAAAAAAATTAATGAGATGCAAAAAATAACGGTAAAAAATAGTTGTTCGTTATTCCAAAGTCTAAAGCGCCCTCTATTGTCATTTTTTGAAATTTATCTTTATAATTTATTTTCAAGACAATACTGACATAAAGAATATTTTCAGTGAAAACCGTAAACGAATCGACAAATTTTTCTGTTTTTTATAATCATTTGAATTTTTGCACCCTAAACTTTAATGGCGCCTATCTCCTTCGGAAGACGTTTGGGACCCTTAGTTTCCTTATTGTTTAATATTGTTTGTCTTGATGTGTACTATCACTCCTTAAAGTTTGTACCATGAATTTAGAAATACCCTGTGTATCAAAGTAGTTTATACCTCTTTTTTATTTTTACTGACATTGGATGCTACTGGTGTGACTTGCTGCACGTATATTTTTATACCTTGTATAGCAGAAGAGGAAGCTGAGTAATGTATTAGGTATGTTGTTAGTTGAACCTATTCAGCAGTCCATTATCTTCATTGAATTTTCATACAATTAATATATTATGAATGGAGTTCTGTTACCACAACATTTTTTCAATCAATTCCATATTATATATAATTATATGCCTAAAAATTGATTGTACGAGTTCAGTTTCTTGTATGTCACCATTTACTGTACCTATTATATTGAATATATTTTGAGAAGCTAACAGTTTAATATTATGACGATCGTCACAGAGGACTGCAAACAAAATTAGCGTGTAAAGCAACAATATTTCGAAAGAAGTTTTAGTATTTGTTTTATGTCGTTGCCTGTGTTGTTTCGTAGTCGAGTAATTTCTAATACGTTTTTAGATCTATTCTTTAGGTGTGTATTACATTTGGTATAAATATCCCGCGGTATAAACTTTGATTATATATTTTGTGAGTGAATCTATAGGCTCTTATTGCCAATCTTTGCATATATAAAGCAGAAAATTTTATTCGCTTTATGAGCTGTTTTTTTAATTCCTATTGCTCATTTCTTCTGAGAAATAGCTTTCCTTATGAATTAGCTTTGCAACCTCCTACAGAAATTTCTAGTCTGTTCTGAGTATCTTTTACTTAATTTGAGAAAATAATTTTTCAAAATTATTATCGATTTTATAAAAAATTGCAATAGGAAGTGAATAGTACGTAGACAAATATTTTCTTATTGATCCAGTGAACCCATGTAGATTATAACGTTTACATCGACTTTTCTAATAATTTACGCAGAGGAAATTCACTGGAGTTGAAGTAGCATATGATCCATTATTATGCACAATTCTAAGCTTACCCAATGCAAAATGGTTCACGGCGACAAATAGAATTCGCTTAAATTTAAATGAGTACTTATAGTCGGTTAGAGTCTGTACATTCTCTCAAAAAGTACTATGCATTTTATGTTTATGCCCAGGACAGTTCATCAAATATTGTTCACTTATAAAATGGGGATCTAAAAGTTGATAGAAAATTACATGACTACCAAAATACTTAGAAAACGGCATAAAACTAATGAAAAAAAAGTTATTTACAACAACGGTTGCTCTGCACGTTCAGGACAAATTCCCATTGCAATTCTCTCTGACGATCACCAGAAATCACATTAAACAGCTCGCTTCACAACATATAAACATGCAAAAAAAGAATAAATGATGACATACTTAAAGTTGAAATACTTGAAATCTTCTTTGAAGCAGATCATTACGTAAAAAAATATAATTGACTGAAAAAAATGTGGTAACAGAACTTCCAATCACTTTCATCATCTGGATGCAAGTTTGATAAAGATAATAGATGGCCGAATAGATCCCTTTAATAATATTTCCGTACATTACTTTGCTAATCATTTTTTTTTGTATAAGCTGTAAAAATATACATTAAGATAGTCACAGCGGCATGTGGATAAAAAGAACAGATAACATATCTGGATGCATCGAAAACATGCCAAATTTTGATAAAGAAAATCACAAATCAATATATAAATAAAACACTGTACTAAGATGATCGAATAGTTGGGACGGGTGGATATGAAGTATAGCCACCTTCACGACGTATGTCCAAGATAGTTTTGAAAAAAAGAGCTGTATTAAAAACAACAATTCATTTTATGTCCCAATAGAGTGGTAATGTCGTTTTCTTACCAAAAGTTATCAGTTTTGCTCCAGCTATACGGAATAAAGATATTTTTTTATAGTTTAAATACGTTAAACAGGTAAATATAAAGGTTTAAGTAACACTTTTAAATAATAACCAGCTCTGTAGGATTTTTTTTTATTTTTTTGAAAAAAAAATGTCAAAAAAATGACAAATTTTTCTTAAAATTTCCATTTTTGGAGCAAAAGCGCAGACTCAAGCCATTTTTTTAGCGGTAAAATTTCACACAATTGATGTACTGGTATAAAGGCAACTTCTGGCACCTACCCGTTTTATATTTTTAAAAAATAATTTTTTTCGCTCCACCCTAATGCATATGTATGAAGACTACTGAAGTCAAGAGATATAAGCTACCAACTTGAAAAAACTCAGCCATGTACACAGGCTACCAGAAAATTAGTCTTTTTGTTTGAACCGTACAGAAATATAAGTGATTTTCTAATTTTGTACTGCAATCTAGAGGTTAACTGTTTAAGCTCTTTAAACTATTTAACTACTTACTCTCTTTAAACTACTTAACTACTTAGTCTCTTTATGCAACTTAATTATTTAACTTCTTTAATCTCTATTTAATTTTTTTTTAATTTTGTATTCCTCTTTTCTTCCACAATTACTGAAATAAAAATTCAACTATCGCTGTGAAATGACAATGGTTTTATATTTTAATGCTGATAATTACTATTGATGCTCAACTTTAAATTCAATTTACGCCAAATCGAGATTTTATTCCCTACGCCCCTTAGCTTCTAAGGTCCTCATATACAGTGTGCCCACTAAAAGTCCGTTGTCTTATAAAAATTTCTGAAAAGCAAGATCTATAATCATAAAAGTGGGATCTGGGTATAGTAAAGTAGAAAAGCATAACTGAATAACACCATCTTTGGCGCCCCTGGAGCAAAACGTCCGAATTAGCATTACTATTAAAAAATGGAAGCGATAACCACAAAATGTAATTTACAAAGTTGTATAGAATCATCGATTCAGCACGATGATACCTTGCGGACATTATTGCGAAGAATATAGCAGTTAAAACGTGCTTTTTTTTGTTTTTTCGTGATTTTAAAAACAGTGGTGTGACAAAAAACATATTCGAAAGATTACAATATAACTTTATTTGCGATTTTCATACATCTTACTGCCAACAGCAATGTGCATTTGGATGCACATTAATCCGAATGATAACCATTTCTCCTTCCGTTCGCATTTGAAAATTCTATATGAATTTATTGATATATTGAAAATTCTATTTTAGTGTAGTATGACAAAAAAAGACAAATGCGCGTTTCAATCGTTCTATTCTATGTACACAAGGTGTCTTTTTGTACTAAATCAATGATGTTCTACAATTTTTAAATCACTTTTTTCTCCTATCTCAGTCCGTTTTCAAGATAATAAAGATAACTCCGAAGTTTTGCACCTGGTAGAAGGTAATTTCCTTCAGAAGCACATGACAACTTTTCTATACATATTCCACTTTTACCACTATAGCTCTTGCCACTCAGAAATTATTGGGATACAACTGACTTTATCAAGCACACTGCATATATATGTATATATATCGGGTGTCCACGAACTAAAATCAAAGGTTACAGTAAAAAAACTCCTGACATTATACATAACCCTCCTGCAAAAATTTTTTAAATAGCTGTCACCGTTTGCAAGTTATTGAATTTTAAAATCCATCAGTCATTTTTGTGACACCCGGTATATATATATATATATAATTCACACAATTTCAAAGTGTAAAACATTTAAGCTCTCCGAAGCCAACTGAGAGTCAGAACATAACATTGAAATTAGAAAACAGAGTTAAAACGGATAGAACAAATTTTTAATAAACATAAAAAACAAAACAATAAAAAAAAGCCAAATGCTTAAAGTTCGGGAGGCAAGCTGCATGACTAACGGCATGCATGATGGGTTTTACCGGTATTACACATGTAACGTCCCCCACACCTGCCAAGACCAGACTAAAACTGTGAAAGAGAAATTTATCGTTTAATAAAATTCGATATATATATATAAGTTCACTCCAAAAAAGAGTGAAAATGTCTGTCACTCTTACAAAAAGGGAGCTTTTTACACCTCCCAGTTTTAGAGTGTACGAAGAAAATTTGGCACAATTTAGCAGTGGAATGTCCAAAAAATTAACTAAGCATGTTGCCACATTTTCTGATACCTGAGAAAGATAACCTTATTTATGTTTACCGTGTTTAAAAAATATATATTAAAATATTTTGATAAGAAATGATTAGTATATTCATGTTACAATCCTGAAATTATTTAAAATTTATTTAGAATGAAACTTTGAATGAAATTTTATATTGTATTTTATACTGTCACCAGAAAGTGAAGCGGCCTATACGGCAAGTTCACTGTCAGTCACCGGTGACAGATGTGGTAATCAACGTATTAAGAAATGTTTGTCTTTTTTCACAAGGTATGGGCATATGATTATATTAAATCTAAAGTAAGTAAGTGCTCGGTTTTAATCTTGAGCCCTAACATTTTCTTCTGCCAAAAGTCTGAGAAAACGTTTCTTTTCTGTGGCTATTACTAAACTATTTACTGAAATATGAGATTTAGCAACATTTTTAGGTAAAATTCCACTATAAATAATGTGCTTTCCATTAATATACGATCCAAAAACTAATGGTTGGCATGTTGCAGTTCCTTACGTAGAGATTTTATTTTTTTTACTTGAAAATAATGTAGCATTAAACTATTTTATATACAACGTGTAGTTTTATTTCAATCAAAACATTATTTTAGAAACATTACCGGAATTAATTGAGACGCTCGAAATTGTTTTAATCCCTTTAGTTTAGGTTTACAGTTAATACAGTTTTCCAAATTCTTACTAGGTGAGCGTTAGAGTATATGGACTGATTTATAGTCGAAAAACATGATAAAAATTTATTAAATCGAATAGTTTTTTAAAATCACCCGATTTTAAAAGATTCACCTTTTATATAAACATTTTAATAAAAAATTTATTTTACTTAAGAAAGGTGTTATAATTTATTTAATTATAAGAAAGGTGTTATTTTTAATTATTATAACACCTTTCTTAAGTAAAATAAAATTTTTATTAAAAAGTCAAAAAAACATGTATTTTTTTAACTACAACAACAATATCTCACAATAAAATTAAATCTATCAAAGATATTCTCAATACAAATGTTGTAGAGCTGAAAATTCCGAATAAAAAGAGTACCCACACCTAATACTTTTGTTGAACATTATACCCTCGATTCTACTTCAAAGGTTTGCCTAATTAAGCTTAATTCCTGAACATACAAGGTTATAAGTTCAACCAGCTGATAATTTTTATATACATGTATTTTTTTTTAATTTATCGAGACATTTACCATGTTTTTGTACTTATTTTACGCCTTTATTTTGGATATTTTAAGAATTATGGTATAACCTCTTGATTATGGACTTGATTATGTAGCTTAGTGGAAAAAGATGGAAAAATGATTTATTAATTAGGAGAAATATAGAATTTTTTTTTCTCTTTGACACAATCAGAAATAAACGTAGTAAGTTCCCCTAAGTTAAGCTAATAGTCTAAGATCCGGTAATAGAAATATATACCCTCATTTGTTATTTAATTATAATAAAAAATATATGCTAGATAATGATACAATTGATACATCGCACATAGGTTGCCTAGCTAAATCACGTGCCGATAATGTTAAACAATAAAATGTTTAATTAAACTTTGTTGATAAACTTCCGCCATTTGTTATTTGTGAAAGTCGAGCAACAGCTAAGAGAATATACCCCAAGGAATTGAAAAAATACAGGTTGCCTGCTCTCCAATGGTGCCAACCATGGGGGTGCCAGGTTTAAACAGGTAAATAACCATTGTTAATATACCTTCATAAGTTATTTAATCGAGTTACACATCAAATAAAACCTTGTTTTATTCCCAATATAACCGTATTAGGTTGCCTGCTCTCCAATGGTGCCAACCAGGGGTTGCCAAATATAAACAGGCAAGTAACCGTTGTTAATATACCCCTATAATTTATTTAATCGAGTTACACTTCAAATAAAAGCTTATTTTATTCCCAATCCAACCATATTAGATTGCTGGATCTCCCATGGTGACAACCATGAGGTTGCCAGATATAAACAGGTAAGTAACCGTTGTTAATACAGTCGAACCTCGGTAACATAAGCCTCAAAGGGAATCAAAATTTTGTTCATGTTAACAGTAATTTACGTTATCAGTATCAAATCTTTGTGTTTGTTTTTATAGAGGACTGTGAAAACAATACATATTAAAAGTAATTCACGTTAAGCGTGTTCATGTTAACGAGGTTTTTTTCTGTAGATCCTCATAAGTTACTTAATCTAATTACAAATCAAATAAAAGCTTATTTTATTCTCAATCCAACCTTATTAGGTTGTCTTATTAAAAAGTGTGCCGAATCCATGGTTGCCTAGATTTAAGATGTTCAATTTTCTGCGCGACTCTTGAGAGTGACAGAGAAGCGTTGTGCGCGCGATTCCATTTGACAGACAAAGTGAAGCGAGTTCTTTTTAAAGATTACTCCGATTGGGTAAATATTATCAAAGATTTCAATTTTTTTATTCACTCATACATTCATTTATATACATAATTTTGAAAATATGACAATATAGTAAAACATAATTATGAAATAAGTTTTTCCGTTGAAAATGTAGCTTTTTAAAAGGAGATTTTTCCGATCTTTTAAGCACGGATTAAATACTGGTAAAGGTCAAATAAAATATCACATAATAATATAAATATTTTTTCATTAATACATAAATTTATCAATAGTAAAATACAAAATTTTTATATAAAACACTTATTCCGATTCAGAATCGTCAGAAATGCCAATATCACAATCTAATTAGGATTTTTCATCGTTTTCTATGGTTCTCGATTCACTTAATATGTCGTTAACTTGTAAGGATGTCGGGTCCTCTTTAAACCACGTAGGCTTCAAATAACCACCAAATAACCATCCACAATCTTCAGGATTGACTTTAACGTCGGTTGCATGATGCCACATAAAATGAACATATATTGTGCGCAAAATTTTCTCTTTCAATGAGGTCCAGCACGGTTGCATCATATTGGGGTCAATGCTTTTAATCTTTCTAATGAAATACTCTTTATCTTTGTTCATTGAATATGTTTTTTAGAACAGCTGATATCTAGCGTCATTGATATTATCATAAAGAAGAGCAATAAATTCCTGAACAGGTTGAATTTTACCTTCTAGGAGTACATCGTCTGGATCTGTCAATGATGCGAAAGGCTTAAAAAGGCTTGATTTTCCCTTTATTACAAAAAAGCGCTGTGTAATCACAACCAATAAATGCATGGAAAGCTGGTAGTCCTAGGGATAAAGTAGGACCCAATTTCATTGTAAGCTCAGTACAGTTAATACAATCAAGATCTTTCTGCTTTTCTTTGGTGATAAACCCGCCAAGCAAATTTGAATTTGCGGAATTTTGTGGATAGTGGCCAGTAAAATTAGCAAGACATCGGTATCATTTGCTTTGACCAATATTTTCGAACTAGGTGGCGTTTTTGATATATGAAATAATATCCGCTTATCTGCCTCTTCATGTTGACATACTTAGTCTTCTTCACGTTTCACGACATGATCTGCGACAGTATGGTAAGAAAAACAACGTTCTCTAACTGTTATAAAATTTTCTTGTTTTGGATTATTGAAACTAGATTATTATTTTTGAAACTAGATTATAGTGTGCAAAATTCCGTGTATTCATCATTATATTTCTGGCTTAGAACAGTTACTTTTTTACAGCAAATAGAATAATAGCCATTATTATTCATAGAATCTAAGCTTAACTCAGCTTCACGATGCACAAATTTTTTTCGCCGAAATAATAACTTTAAAAAACAATTCTTAAAAGATTCATTATTAAAGTCATTAGTAGAATCCTCTAAACCACACAAAAAATACTTTTTCATTTTCCGTTACACGATATTTTTTATCAACATCGATATTTTTTTAATGCAGAATACCTGACAGCATGTTTCCAATGGAATTCTAAATTTACTCCAAACCAGCGCAGCGTTCTAAATACTTTATATATTGCTCATATACATCTGACTTGTGTGCTTTACATGGAAGCCCGGTGATAAGACATCGTTAATATACAAGAACGAGATTCAATAATAAGCTCAGTTTCTTATTTTAGATATAGCGGTTGAGATCAGCGAAAATACGCGCAGAAAATTGAACATCTTAAATCTAGGCAACTATGGATTCAACACACTTTTTGAGAAGGCAACCTAGTACGGTTAGATTGGGAATAAAATAATCTTTTATTTGATGTGTAGCTCAATTAAATAACTTATGGGGGTATATTGACAACAGTTACTTGCCTATTTATACCTCGCAACCCCTGGTTGGCACCACTGGAGAGCAGGCAACCTAGTACGGTTGGATTGGGAATAAAATAAGCTTTTATTTGATGTGTAACTCAATTAAAAACTTATGAGGGTATATTAACAGCGGTTACTTACCTTTTTAAAATGGCAACCCCATGGTTGGCACCATTGTACGGTTGGATTGGGAATAAAATAAGCTTTTATTTTATGTGCAACTCGATTAAATAACTTATGAGGGTATATTAACTCCGGTTACTTACCTGTTTAAACCTGGAAAGCCCATGGTCGGCACCATTGGAGAGCAGGCAACCTGTATTTTTTCAATTCCTTGGGGTATATTCTCTTAGCTGTTGCTCAACTTTCAGAAATAACAAATGGGGGAAATTTTATCAACAAAGTTTAATTAAACATTTTATTGTTTAACATTATCGGCACGTGATTTAGCTAGGCAACCATGTGCGATGTATCAATTGTATCATTATCTAGCATATATTCTTTATTATGTTTAAATAACAAATGAGGGTATATATTTCTATTACCGGATCTCGTACTATAAAGAAGCTTTTGCCACTATTTCCAAATTAATAACTGAAAAATTGTATTTTTCTCATGTTTATTAGCATGTTTAAAAATGAGAAATGAAAAATAATGAGAAATAGTATATTTCCGATATAATATTTAAAAATTGCTTATATAGAATGAATAACAGTGCATATGTATTAGAATTAAGGAGTTTGAATATAAAGTGCGAGGATTGCAGTAAGTAAAGGCAAGCGAACAAATAAGAGTGCAGAAGTCACAGTCAACCAATAGAATGACTTCAAAATTTGATACTTTATGTAAAGAACTAAGGTGGTTTTAGTAAATACATTTTTCGATTAGTATGCGATCACCTTACGTTAAAGTGATAAAAGTTTAAACCTTGTGGAATATGGAGTGCAATTATTATTTTCTTTTTCTTTTAACTTTGGAAATGTTTGACGATAGATGTTACGAAATGACATATAAAACAGCTGACAATCATATAACATTTCTCGTTATTTACTAAATTAAAATCCTCAAAATATGCAAATAAAGCACTAACATAATTACAAAAACATCGTGAAGACCACAACAACTTAAAAAAATAAATGTTTATAACAACTGGAGGCAAGGGCGGATTGATAGCTTGGTCTCTCCTCGCTTCACATTCTTGATTAACGATTAAGAAAAAAATTTGAAATAGAATGTGACCTTAATATTGAACGAAAATATTAATTTGTTTACTAATTTTATTCAGAATTTGCAGCTTTTTAACATTTGTATTGGCAATTGTTTAGTAGAGTTAGATTTTTTTAGATATTGTTAAGCTAACTTGGTCCTTCCTAACTTCAAATTCTTGGTTAGCGATTAAGGCAACAATTTTGAAATAGATTTGCGACCTTAATTTTTAAAGAATTTTAATCTCTATAACAGTTGTGTTGACAATGTTTTTGATTGAATTAGTTGTTTTGAGATATTATTAAAGTTAATAAAAAAAGTATTTGTTGATCATAAATAAGTACTTATTTTCAAACAGTTATCTAGTACTAGAGTAAAAATTTAGTGCATTTATTCTGGACCTTTAACTAAATTCACCCCCTCCCCCTGACCATTGAACTAAAACTTTCAATTAGAATTGTGACCTTAATGTTAAAAAAAAATAATAAGTGTGGGTACTCATTTTATTCAGAATTTTTAAGCTCTACAGCATTTGCGTTGACGATGTCTCTGTTAGAGTTAGCTGTTTTCACATATTTTTTTAAAATGTGTTTTTAACTATAAATCAATGCATATTTCCTAATGCTCACCTAGTACGAGATGGAAGGCATAGAATATTCATGTAGACTTAAATTGAAGGGATTAAAAAAAATTCCATCATTCTCCTAAGTATTTACGAATTCATCCCCCAAACACTGGGCTACTATCAGTTTATTAAAGATTAAGAAAAATCACTCGTTTAGTATTTGTTGTGCGTTTATTGTTTCAAATACTTAATTGTACAGAATGTTTCAATAATAGTGGCCAAACTCTGCATAGGCAGATTTCTTGTCGGGCGTACATAAAAAATGCAAAGAACTGTACTTGTACGATACATAGTTTACGAAAAAAATAGGAAAAACATTGTATGACGTCACTACATGTGGAAGGAAAAAAACAACGTATTGGACACATCAATAGCAGTATTTACATATCTTTCCAGATGATAACGTTCAAAACGTTCACTGCACGCATTGTGTAATGAATGCGCCTGCATGAAATGACGGGATGACGGAATACATGATAACCATTCAAATTATACTGGTAGCTTCAAGATGTAATCTTTTAAACACGATGTCAACGATGGCTTAACGTAATTCCATGGCACGGGCATGCATGAAGCGATATGCGCAGCGAGCATTTCGAACATTACCATCTAGAAATATATGCAAATATTGCTGTCGATTTTTTTTCACCGATTGTAATGTTATACTTTGTTTCTCCTATTTTTTTTTTTTCGTAAACTATGCATCGTACCGGTACAATTATTCGGGCATTTTTTTAGTACTCACAGGGAGGAATCTGGCTGTGAAGAGTTTGGGCGCTATTTTTTGGGACAACCTATGTAATTTTCAATAAAGAGATTTTATAAAGTATTTCATTATGTATCATTCTCTATTTCGATGCAGCATTCAAATTGCGGTATACGCATTCTGTCGTAATTATACAAGCCATTTATGATATAAAATTTCACTGCTTTATTAACATATGAACTACTACAATTAAGCATATTCTACTGCGTAATCTGTAACCAATTTTTTGTAAATAAAGATTTAAATCATCACTCTCGATATGCATCGGTACAAAAATATCCATTTTTTGCCAGAATCAAAGAAATTTTCGAAAGATAAGAAAATAACCTTATGTATGACCCTGTTGTTCATATCAGCTCGGAAAGAAGCTGTAAATGCTAATTACTATTCTATTAAGAACACATAAAAAAGTGCTCTACAGATTTTATTTTTAATTTGAATTTGAAGAATCATCTGAATATTTAATCACAAGTTGAAATTCTGAGCGTAATACATGAAAATGCCAGTCACTTGATAATCAAATAAATTCTGTAACGTTAAAGATGCAAATTCGTAAGGAACGACAACGCTTTAACAGATCTTTATGCTTCATTTAGTTCTCTCAAGTTTAAGGAGAATACTTTGACTTCTGCTTCCCCTCCCGATTTACAATTGTCAATCAAGTGACAGTTCCTTAAATATAAAACTATGTGTTAAAACCAGGAATAATTTCAAGAACGCTATGATAATCAAGTTACAACATTGTATCAAAGTAGTGGTAAATGTGATTTTTTTAAATACTATAATTCAATATTTAAATACCTTAGGAAGTAAAGACATGAATTCTTAAATTTTTGTACATTTGGGCTACATTATTCATTTATCATATTAACCCTTTGGAGCCGCTTTTTTTTAGAAAAAATTCTTTTAAGTTAATCACATTAATTTTATTTAAAAACACAGAAATTAACGTCTGAGTTTAATTAATTAATTATCAGAGGTACATCTATTTATTCAGACAGACATAAATACAGTTAATAAAACAACCCAACATGGAGTGAAAAATTAGCCTGGGCCAAGTTCGACTCCTGGTCAAAGCTAATTTTTCACTCCATGCTGGGTTATCTTATTAATTGTATTTATGATATCTTAATATATATGTACCTTTGATAACATTAACACTAGCTATCCAAATAGATTATTTAGAGTTTAACGAATATTACATTGTCTGAAACATAACAAATGTTACTAATTTGCATACTATTCAATTCATGTTCATGTGACAATAGGCTAAGTAAGAGTTTTTGGAGATGTTAAGAAAATATTTTATTACAGCAAGATTTATTTGATATTACAACTTTCTAAAACTTTTTGCGCTTTATTACACGTGATTCTTCCAGAAAAGTGACCTTTATTTTAAATTTAAAGAGTGAAACGTATGTTGAAAATAAAAGAATCGCGAATGGCAAATTTTTTGAAACTAAGCAATTAAGCGAGAATTAAGCAAAAATGTATTATTATATTATATTATTAAATGCATAAACGTTAATGAAATCATAAAGTAAATGCATAGAGACATACTAAAATAACCACATGTACACAGTAATAAAAGTATTTGTTAGAACAAAATATTATCTACTTAAAAGACATGCACTAAAAATAGTACACCAGACCCGAAAGTGTTAAAATGCAAAAGTTGAAAAAATTAAAACATCAAGTGAAGTAAACAAAAATATTTGTTCACTTAAAAAATGTAAAAAAAAAAAAAAATTACTCTTTCTGATGATAATTATTTTAGTGTTTTTTCGTTTGAAAAATTACAGCAATTCAAAAGAAAACGTTATAATAAACAAACCTTAAATAAATGTTTTCTTAATAACAGGCTCACGATATAAATGATTTTATTTCAATGCAATAATGTCTATTATGCGCCGTCTCATGTTTTTGTTCTAGACAAACAACTGCTGAGTAATGCACACTTATTTTTGCAAAAATGTAATAAGACTTCTTTGCTGATAATATGATTTTTCTAAATACATTTAAGTGTAAGGAAATTGTGAAAAGAAAAAGGGTATAATCCATTTCTAATAAAAGTACAGTTTGTAAAAACACAAAATGATATTTGAAAGCAAGTTGATGATTTTTCTTTTGAAAAAAAATATTTTTAATCCATTTCTACTTAAATTATAAACTATATACAAAAAAAGACGAAAAATTTAAATTTTAGTATTTGTTGAAATTCTACTCAAAATTCAGTTCTTAAAATATCGATGATAAGAAAAATTCAAATTCATATTTCCACTTCAATAACCGAAACAAGAGCAAATAATAAGAAAAAACGGCATGATTAAAAAACCATTTAAATTCTTTTGAAATAACGAAATCAGCAATTTCTTCTTAAATAAACAAATAAAGGATTCATAAAAATGAATGATGTTTTTCAATTCCATTTGATGATATCAAAAGAGTCATCGGAAATGCTTTATACTTTGTAAAATTCTGAAAATATGCATTATCAGTTTAACGGAAAATCAAATAAACAGGAATTTTGTATTAAAAAAGAAATCTCTATTTGAAGAGAAATATTAGCTTTGCAAGTTGTTCATTCTTTACAAATGTGATAAAAGGCATGACATTTTTTGAATACCCATTTTATAAAGAAAAGAAAATAGAAATACCATTATAAAGAATAAAACACATATTCTGAAAAGGTGAATTTATATTAGCTAGTGTTTTTTGAATTTAAATTGTGATATTTGACACACAGAAAACGTAAAAAAAATTTAATAAGAAATAATTTCAATGATTTCTGTCTGATTCTGATTTTTTTCTCTTTTAAAATGACTCAAGTACAAAAAAACTCCTTTTTTATTTTACAAAAGGCAATTATAATTATTATTAAGTGCTATTAAAAAAATTAGATTTCTTTAGTGCGTACCAAAGATCTCTAAGATATCTCCAAACATGTTGTAATAAACTTCCAATGAAAATTACACCATACAAATACATTCATACTAAAAAGCTTTTAGTTTGATCAAATGTCTTATATTCTTTCAAGAGTGATATTATCTATAACACAGAAACTGTTCCTCTTTTCAAAAATTAGGATGTAAGTTAACATAATAGTTTTAAAGTATTTAAGTTTTTTTAATACTTTGTAATTTTATTAAATGATAAAATGTTATTTTTAATTGGGTAAACATAATACTTCTAATTCGGGAATTGTGGTGAAATAAAATAAATTTGCTGCCAAATTTAGTTTCGATTATTATATGTCTTTTCAAAATTATTTCGAAATATATTCATTCATATGTTTCACACATAATTTGCAATTTACAAAAATTTACCAATAAGCTGCGCAATCTAGACTAGCGATGAAATTTATGAGGAAATGCGCCATCTCTCTTGAATAGCAGATGCCAAACTTTATTATTACGGTAAGAGAGATTACGCGACCATTTATTTAAACATGGCCACTTCTAAAATAATTTCTTAGTGTTTTCACCCTCAGTCTAGATTAGTAGCTTACAAGAAATCATTTAAATTTTAAATAATTTGTACTTCTGACATCTTCTGTACTTATATAAAAATTCTGAAAAACAGATGTGATTATTGAAGCACTTAATTTGGTAAAACAAAACAAAATAATAATGCTGCTGTACAACAATCTGGAGCCGCTGCGTGTACACTGTACTCCTTGCTTCCAAATCTCTTCGTACACGATTTCTCCGATAGCGCGATTTCCTATATATTCTCTTCTTTTCTTATTATATTGAAAAAAAAATCACGTTTTTTTCAGCCACCTTTCTTTTTTTCAGAATAAACAACATTAAATTGTAGCACTTCCTCATATCAAGTGATTTGGAGTCACAATCAAGTTTAGCAGCGTTTGGTGGCTGAATCACTTTACCTTCTAAACAGTGATATCGTCCATAGATTTTTCTGTGGATAAATTGCTTAGTCCAAAAGTACTGAAGCAAATGAAAATTGTTTGTCTTTTTTCACTATCCTATTGTGGGGAGAAAACCCCTGTCGACAGCGTTAGAGATAAGTGGACTGTTTTTATTTCACCATAGGTTTTTATTGATTATTGCCAGGGGGCAAACATTTAATTGAGCTTTTGATTTGAGAGCGAGGGCGCTCGATACAGACGTGTTGTTCGAGGGACAACGAAGCTCAACTGAGCGTTACATCATTTATCAGCTAGTTGGCGCTGATCTCTTAATCAAACTTCGGGAGCGCACATACCGGCCCCCATTGAAGTATTCTGATAGTTCAATGATACACAACAATTAAATATACAATAACATACAGATACTATTACAAATTAATGGTTACACATAAAGCACTTAATATAAATACAATAATAAGAAATAATAAATTCAATAGAAATAGGTTAAGCTTAATTAATATTTTCGTTATTTACAATGGGTAGAACACAAATATTAGAGATACTTCTTTTGTAAGTTCCGGATGGAGTCCGGACTATTACAACCCTAACATTGTCATCATTTCCTTTGATGATTTCTGAAATACGACCTACTATCCATTTACAAACTGGTAGGTCTCCATCCTTTACCAGAACCATCATACCTGGTGCAACATTTTGTTTTTTAAAGAGCCATTTGGATCTCTGCTGCAAATGGCTTAAATAAGAATTGGACCAATTTTTCCAAATTAGTTGCACGATTTTTTGAGTTTTCTGCCATCGGTCGAGCAAGTTTTCCTTTACATTAATCAAATTTGGCTCAGGAAGAGCATTAATTGGTCTACCAATCAAGAAATGTCCTGGAGTCAAAACTTCATAGTCTTCTAATTCAGAGGATAATGGGGAAAGAGGGCGCGAATTTAGAATACCTTCGATTTCAGTAGTAATAGTTAAAAATTCTTCAATGGTTAATTTCGTAACACCAATAGTTCTTTTTAAGTGGTATTTGAACTGTCCGACGCCTCTCTCCCAGAGTCCTCCAAAATTTGGGGAACGAGGTGGAAGAAATTTCCAGAGAACTTGCTCGGATGACAGAAAATTTGATACATCATCATTGTTTTTATTTATAGAATTTAATAATCTCTTTAGTTCTGCACATGCTCCAACAAAGTTGGATGCATTGTCACAAAAGATGGTATTACTTTTGCCTCTGCGAGCAAAAAATCTTTTAAGTGTTGCAATTAATGCAGCAGAAGTTAAGTCAGAAAGTAGTTCTAAATGCACAGCTTTAGTAACCATGCATATGAAAATGGCCACATAAACTTTATTAAATATCCCTTTTCTCTGGTTGCGATATTTAATAAAAAATGGACCGCATAGGTCAAGACCTGCATTTGAAAACGGTGGCCCTTGTATTACTCTCTCAGGGGGTAAATTACCCATTATTTGACTTACAATTGAAGGTTTTATTTTGAAACATTGAACACACTCGTGTACAACTTGACGAGCAATGTTTCTTCCATTAATGGGCCAAAATAATTGTCTTATACTATTTAATAGCCCTTGAGGACCAACATGTAAGTCTCTTTTATGATAATAAAGAAAGATAATTTTAGTTAATTTACTGCTTGGGGGTAAAATGATTTGGTGAGATCGGTCATAGCTTAAATTTGAGTTGGTCAAACGACCACCCACAGATCATCTTTGTCTAAGAAAGGATCAAAAAATCTCAACTTACTTTTTACAGGGACAGACATGCCCTTTTTCAATGCCGAAATTTCTGATGAAAAATACTCACCTTGAGCTCTCTTAATTAAGAAATTTCTAGAAACTTTTAGTTCATCTAGAGTTAAGGAACCCTTAAGTTTACTCTGATTTTTACAGTTGTGGACAAACCTGAAAATAAATGCTAACACTCTCATTAATTTAATATAACTATTTGAAATGGTAAGAAAAGAGTTAATAAAGTCTTGACTTATAACTGAAGTGAGAACCGGAACTGACTTTAGTTCCTTTAAAAAATGTTCGTCTTTGTTATGAGAGTCCTTTTGTGGACAAAAATTTACAATGTCTTGTTTCAGGAAATCGGGTCCTTCAAACCACAGTTTATTTGTAGCAAGCGATTTTGCATCTTGACCTCGGGATAACACATCCGCTGGATTTAGTTTTGACGGCACATATCTCCACTCGTAGTTTTTGGTAAGTTCTTGAATCTTAGACACTCGATTCGCTACGAAAGTTTTTAGAAGATGTGGGGACATGTTTATCCATGCTAGGGAAATCGTAGAGTCCGACCAAAGTATGACTTTGTCGATTTGAAGTTTCATGGCTCTAATTACCTTTTGAGCAAGTTGGCACAACAATAGACAGGCTGAAAGTTCAAGCCTCGGTATGCTGACAGTTTTAATAGGGGCAACTTTACTTTTGCTGCAAATGAGGTGGCAAACAGGCGAATTTGAGTCAGTGTTCGTTTGAAGATAAAGGGAAGCTCCGAATGCTTTCTCACTCGCGTCAGCAAACCCATGTAAGAGGATAGTTGATGCATCTTTAATAAGAATACATCTGGGTATTTTTATCGTTTCTATAAGAACTAGTGAATTGAGGAAATTGTCCCACTCTTGAGCAACATGAAGTGGAATTTTATCATTCCAGTCGCACTTTAGCAACCATAGTTGTTGCATGAAGATTTTTGCACGGCAAATTACAGGACCGAGCAGGCCAAGGGGGTCAAAGAGTCTTGCAATTTGACTTAGAATTTCGCGTTTTGTATAGTCAGAACTTTTGTTGACGATAACTTTAAAGTTAAATGTATCACTAGTGCAGTCCCATAGTATTCCGAGAGTTTTTGTTGAAGTTTCTTCGGCATTTTGATTAAAGGGAAATGTTTGATAATCAGGGTTTATTTCTTCAATAACATTAGAACGCCATTTATGCAAGGCCATCTGACCCTTTTTGAAGATGTCTGTTAATTGTTTTTTAATTTCAAAAAATTCGGAAATGTCTGATGCACCTGACAGGCAATCGTCCATGTACATATCGTTCTTTACAACTTCGGCAGCTAGTGGGAAATTGTTAGCTTCATCTACCGCTAACTGTTGGAGCACTCTAGTGGCAAGGTATGGACTGCTTGCACAACCGTAGGTGACCGTTTTCAGAGTGTAGATTTTGTCAGTTTCCTCCCTCCCTTCTCTCCACAATATTTTTTGGTATCTAGTATGCGACGGATTTACTTCTATTTGTCGAAACATTTTATTTACATCAACTGTAAATGCGAAAATATGTTTTCTAAAACGAATCATAATTGAAAAAAGATCATCCTGTATTATCCCTCCTTTAAACAATAAGTCGTTTAAGGACTTCCCATTAGTAGTTTTACAACTCCCATCAAAAACAACCCTCAGTTTAGTTGTAGTACTTGATGGTCGCAAAACACCGTGATGAGGGAAAAAATATCCTTTGTCAGGATTGATGTCATCGGAATTTTCTTCCATGTGTCCTAAAGTAGTGTATTCTTTTAGAAATTCTGAGTATAATTCCTTTAATTTGGGATCCCGCTCTAAACGGTTCCATAACTGATTTAATCTTTTAGCGGCAACTTGTTTTGAATCTCCCAGAGAATTATCTAACATTTGAATCTTAAAGGGTAATTCAACTACATATCTGCCGTCCGGTTTCCGATAGTGAGTCTTTAAAAAATGTTCATTACAGTAATTTAATTCCTCACTAACTAAGGGTTTTAATTCACTTACTTGTTCCATTTCCCAAAAAGCACTTATTTCTTTTTCCAAATTTTTATAATCTGTTACTAAAAAACAAGAATCAGAATATTCCCTTAAATTTGAGATAGAATTGCATACAGTTCCTGATATAACATGCCCGAAAAATGTTTCTACTAACATTAATTGGGAATCATCAATTTTAATTTTATTAGACCCCATTAATTCATAGAATAACTGCGCTCCAATCAGTGCATGTACGCGTTTCGGCTTATTCCAATTATTATCCGCTAATTCTATGTTCGACGGCAATTTTAATTTTGACGTATTTATATGTTTGGGTGGTAGATTAGCGATTTTAGGAACAACTAACATATCTAATTGATAAGATTTAGTTTTGTTTTCATTAGTTAATTCTGTACTAACAAATGATTTAGCATTTAAACATAAATCATTAAGTCCGGAAATGGAAATATGAGTTTTTTGTTTACGCAATCCTAATAGATTTGCAGCATGAGAAGACAATAAATGCGAAGAGGAACAACTGTCTAATGCAGCAATTAAAGGTTGAAATTCCCCAGAACCGTCCTTCAAATATATCACAGCTGTGTTTAAAATTACACAAGATTTATTTATTTCATTTTCCTTCGCGAAAAATGTTTGATTATCAGGAGAAAGGGAGGGGGGTGAATCCACCTGACGCCTCTCTGTCTGATCTTCAACAATGAATTGCGTTCTGATATTATTTTCATTTAATGGATGAAGTAATGAATTATGCTCTTTGCTGTTACAAGAAAGGCATTTATTTTTAGATAAACAAGGGTTAGGTAAATGGCTGTTTAAGCAAGATTGACATAAATTGTTATTTTTAACAACTTCTGATCTCTTTATCACGTTCATTTGTTTAAATTTCTCACATCTATATAAAGAATGCGAGTCTTTACATCCTAAAATACACTCTTTTCGCTGTTTTGATTTTGTTAAAAAGGATTTTTCCATGTTTGGCTTAGTGCCAGATTTCCAGTAATTATACGGAGATTTTTTTTTTGTTCCTTTGAAATAACAGTATTTTGAAGAATACGACTTCTTTCTTCCAAAAAGCTTAAAAAGCTAGCTAATTTAGGAATTTCGTTTTTATTTAATTTCATTTCGAACGATTTTTTTATTTCAGAATCTAATCTTTGAAATAAGATGTGCATTATTAAAGCATCTGACAGCTCGTTAGATTCAAATTCAAGTAATTTTAATGCACGCAAATTACATTTTGTATTATCAATTAATTGCATTAAATGATTAGGAGAATCGGGTACTTTTGAAAAATTAAGTAGTTTAATAATATGGCAATCAATGACAGCTCTTTTATTTTCATATCTTTCTTCTAAAGATTGCCAAAGCGATTCGTAAGTATCTTGAGCTGACTCAAGCCTTTTGGCTTCACCTTTTAAACAACCCTTTAAGTAGCATAACTGCTGAGTTGAATTCAGATTTTTATTATTACCGATAATAGACATAAATTGTGTTTTAAAATTTTGAAATTCATCATATTTTCCATAAAAATTGGGTAGAGGTAAGTCTGGAATTTTAAAGCTATTACTAACAGTAGGATTTTCATTATTCATATTCACACATTCATATTTAGAAAGAATAATGTTAAGTTTTACCTCTGAATCTTCCAGTTCATCCTCTAGCTCCGTTGCTAGTTCCAAAGAATCTGTTATGTCGACATCTTCCGGAAGAGTTGTATACGACATTATTAAATTGCGTAATGACGTTTTAATTTCCAAAATAGATGCCCTTTTGCTTTCTAAGACGAGTCGTTCTTCTTGTTGCTCTTCTTGCGATCCTTTTAGATGAATGCATTCGTATTCGTTTATGAATTTCGTAATTTTATTTACTTTAGTTTTCAATACGCCGCGTTGGCGATTTAAAGTAGTTAACGTCGTCATTTTTTAATTAGCTGTTCTCCGGTCGCCTAGGACCATATGTCGACAGCGTTAGAGATAAGTGGACTGTTTTTATTTCACCATAGGTTTTTATTGATTATTGCCAGGGGGCAAACATTTAATTGAGCTTTTGATTTGAGAGCGAGGGCGCTCGATACAGACGTGTTGTTCGAGGGACAACGAAGCTCAACTGAGCGTTACATCATTTATCAGCTAGGTGGCGCTGATCTCTTAATCAAACTTCGGGAGCGCACAACCCCTACACTTTTAGATGATAGCGGTCGGTCTAGTCGTATATGTTAAGTACAACTCATTCTCTCAAGAAAACCCATTCTGGTGAGCTCTTATCCCGTGTCTGAAAAAAAATGAAGAAACAGGCAATTATAAAATCGTAAATCCATTAGCACAACAAACAGGTCTGTATTGATTAGCTTTACATGTTCCGAGCCATAATATTGGACCCAAATTTAAAGCAGAAAGATTAACAGTTACATAATTGAATTTTTCAGAACCTTTTGCCATGAAACAGTTGTGCATTCCAGTTCTGTTGAATTGGCACAAATTAGCCAAAACTCGCCAGTATATTTTCAACAAGATAAAAATGAGACACGATTTGGCAGAAAACGTAAAAACCTCAATAAACTAAATCTGATGTCTTATATTATTATTTCATTAAACCATATAATAACATTTTGAATAAAATATCATCTCATTATATTGAAAGTAGAAAAGATAGTTCTGTAATCAACTGACAAATTAAATTATTCTTTTTGATTTAGGAAGTAGTTTTTTCTAAAATGAAATTATAAATTATTTGTGAATATTGCCTAAGTTATAACTTTGAATTTCAAAATGAAATGCAATTCCTATATGACGTGAGATAATGTCTAGCGGCAGAGTAAAATGGTTATTTATGAGATACAAAATGAATACTATCGCTTAAAGTAATCTAAAAAATAATGTATCTCAAGAAAATCAAATGCATTAACTTACAAAATATATTACGACTGTTGAAATAGTTTACAATGCATTTACTTGCATTTTTATTAAGATTAAAAAGAAAATCCCGAAGGAAAAATGTTTAATGATAGAAAATGGATTTTTCTTATATTTTTTAAGAAAATGAGTGCCTAATAAAAATGGCTATCTAGTTAAATAATTAATGGCTCATTAAGATATTGATTCATATCAAAATCTAACCAGCAACAATTTATGTAAACTTCTAATTGAATCTGAAGTTTGATGAAAACCCACGCATTAATATCTGATATATAGAGGTATTGTGAAAATCTTTATAAAAATTTTCATAACAATGCCATTTGTTGGGCGATATGCAACATAAAATAGTCATAACTAATTTTTATCCAAGTCTAATTGAGTCTGAAGTTTGAAGAAAACCCATTAAGTAATTCTTATATGCTTAAATTTGATGAGTAATTCTTGTAATGCAGCATAGCAGCGACAACTGTTGAGTGATTTACATAAAGATAAACAGTTGTAATTTGTTACAGAAATTAACTGAATTTGATGACTGAAGAAAATTCGTATATTAGTTTTTGAGGTAGAGGTATTGCAATAATCATGAAAAATGCAGCACAGCAGCGCCACTTGTTTGGTGATGTACACCGGAAACAGATCATCTCCAGTTTACATCAAGGTCTAACTGAATCTAAAGTTTTGCGAAATTCCGTGCATGAGTTCTTGAGATAGAGCGCCTACAAAATTTTTGTCTCATACTGACTCATAGACAAACAGAGTGACAAAAATAGTGACAGACAAATGACAGACAAACTAACAGACAGACATTTTCTAAAAAAATCTTAAAACGATGTTCAGGACTTTCTGAAACGTATAAATCCATCGAAATCTGGAAGACGAAATTTTTCAGAAATCCAATTCCTTCTTCCTGTAAAGATAGAAGAAAGGTAAAAATTATTAATTGAAATGAAATTTTTTCTTATGCTTATTCGAAATAATCCCAGCTAGACTAATTCATTTTCTTAAATGAATGACATAAAAAAATGATATAGTAGTCAAAATACTTCTAGATATCCGTTTTGCAATGTACGTCAAACAGTCGGTTGCAGACGCCTGAATATCAGGAATCCCGTTAAAGGTAGTCTTTTGACGCAATTTCAACTTGCATAACAGGAAATAATCACAGGGAGTTAAATGTGCCTTATAAGGAAGATGAGACAGATGGCACCTTTAGATGTCAGAAACTTTACGTTTTTTTTTTTTTTTTGGTATTCATTTAGATAGTGGGGGACAAATTTTGAACAAAAATTCCTTTTCTTTAAATATTCTGTCAAAAATCCGAGGAATTGTGCTTCTGTTGATGCATGTAATATCCTCGATCTATATGGCTCAACGGTCGTTTTTAGGATGTCACTCCATTTAATGATTTTTTCGGATGAAAACCGTTTCTCGGGCGGCTGCTGTGGTCATATTTTTTTTTAACTCATCCTTCGTTTTTAAACAGCTTGTACCATTCAGAATCTGTCAATAGACTCAGAGCTTTACCTCCGTAAACTTTTTGAAACTTTTGTAATGGGGAAGCAAAATAACTCCCCACTTTGTACGATGTGGCGAAAAATGCTTGGCGGGTCTTGACTATCAGCGCCAATCAATAGATACAGGAGGGAGCGAACGAGATCATTGTTTACCTTTATTCTGCTTTGCTCACGTTTTACACGAGATGATAAATTGTACTATATGGTGATTTCGATTTCACATGATAAATATGGATGCTGAAAATTCCTCTAAAGTAATTTTTACTGAAGCATGGTCAAATTTACTTATTTGAGGAAAGCCAAACCGATAATCTTATTATATCTTAGTAATACATTTAAAAATATCCTTCTACCAAATAGTTGCAAAGAACTGATTTATTTTTTGTTGGTTTCAAATGTGCTTTAAATCTTTTTAGAAAAAGAAAATTGCAGATAATGAAATTTGTGATTTTTTTTACCCTTTTAAACTTATTCAAATATGTCTCTTAATATTTATTTAAGATAATAAATATTCACAATGCATTAGAGAATGTAGAAATGTAAGTAATCTCTAAATTTATAACAGGTTAGTGAAAATTACATTTTTGTGAACTATAAAATAAATTTATAGCAATAGTCCGGGAGCCGACCGTCGAATCAACTATGTATCGAGTAAAAGGACCGGACATGCATCAAAATGTAGGTCTCAATCTGCACATTAAGAATATCACTGTCTGCCCAGTCCTATCCTGCCGGAACGCAAGGCAGCCGCACTTTTATGACGTCAATTTTGAGTGTTTACCTATGTATCGAGTACAACGACCAGACATACATCAAAACGTAGGTCTCAATGTGCACATTAAGAATATAACTGGCTGCCATATACATCAAAATGTAGGTTTCAATGTGCACATTAAGAATATCACTCGCTGCCAGGCCCTATCCTGCCAGAACCCGGTGGCAGCCACGCATTTATGACGTCAACTTTGAGTGTTTACCTATGTATCGAGTAAAAGGACCAGACTTACATCAAAATGTAGGTTTCAATGTGCACATTAAGAATATCACAGGCTGCCACAAACAACAAAATCTAGGTTTCAATGTGCACATTAAGAATATCACTGGCTGCCAGGTC
This sequence comes from Maratus speculifer, assembly GCA_964019185.1. Classification (NCBI taxonomy): domain Eukaryota; kingdom Metazoa; phylum Arthropoda; class Arachnida; order Araneae; family Salticidae; genus Maratus; species Maratus speculifer. Next base: position 255,424,525 of record OZ025298.1, read on the forward strand.
CTATCCTGCCGGAACCCGGTGGCAGCCACGCATTTATGACGTCAACTTTGAGTGTTTGCCTATGTATCGAGTACAAAGACCGGACATACATCAAAATGTAGGTCTCAATGTGCACATTAAAAATATCACTGTCTGCCAGGTCCTATCCTGCCGGAACCCAGTGGCAGCCGCACTTTTATGACGTCAATTTTGAGTGTCTGCCTATGTACCGAGTACAAGGACCCTACATACATCAAAATGTAGGTCTCAATGTGCACATTAAGAATATCACTGGCTGCCAGGTCCTATCCTGTCGGAACCCGGTGGCAGCCGCACTTTTATGGCGTCAATTTTGAGTGTCTACCTATGTATCGAATTCAAGGTCCGAACATACATAAATGTAGGTTTGAAAATGAATATTAATAATATAAGGGTCTACTTTGTAAAATTTTACCGGAATCAGGTGGCAGCAACACTTTTATGACATCAATTTTGAATGTCTACCTATGTGTCGAATTTAAGGACCATATATAAATAAATATGAAGGTTTAAAAGTGCAAATTAATAATATCATGGTCTGCCTTGTCTAATTCTGCCGGAACCAGGTGGCAGACTCATTTTTTTCGTCAATTTTGAGTGATTGTTTACCTATCTATCGCACCTGGCAGACAGTGATATTATTAATATGCGCATTGAAACCTGCATTTTCATGTATGTGGCAGCCAGTGATATTCTTAATGTGCACATTGAAACCTACATTTCAATGTATGTCCAGTCTTTGTACTCGATACATACGCAAACGTTCAAAATTAACGTCATAAAAGTGCGTCTGCCACCGGGTTCCGGCAAGATAGGACCTGGCAGCCAGTGATATTCTTAATGTGCACATTGAATCCTACATTTCAATGAATTTCCGGTCCTTGTACTCGATACATACGTAAACACCCAAAATTGACGTCATAAATGTGCGGCTGCCACTGGGTTCCGACAAGTTAAGAACTGGCAGCCAGTAATTTTCTTAATGTGCACATTGAGACCTACATTTCAATGTATGTCCGGTCCTTGTACTCGATACATAGGTAAACACTCAAAATTGACGTCATAAAAGTGCGGCTGCCTTGCGTTCCGGCAAGATAGGACCTGGCAGATAGTGATATTCTTAATGTGCACATTGAGACCTACATTTTGATGTATGTCCGGTCCTTGTACTCGATATATAGGCAAACACTCAAAATTGACGTCATAAATGCCCAGCTGCCACCGGGATCCGGCAGGATAGGACCTGGCAGCCAGTTATATTCTTAATGTGCACATTGAGACCTACATTTTGATGTATGTTTTGGCCTTGTACACGATACATAGGTAAACACTCAAAATTGACGTCATAAATGTGCGGCTGCCACCGGGTTCCGACAGAATAGGACCTGGCAGCCAGTTATATTCTTAATGTGCACATTGAGACCTACATTTTAATGTATGTCTTGGCCTTGTACTCGATACATAGGTAAACACTCAAAATTGACATCATAAATGTGCGGTTGCCACCGGGTTCCGGCAGGATAGGACCTGGCAGCCAGTGATATTCTTAATGTGCACATTGAGACCTACATTTTGATGTATGTGGCAGCCAGTGATATTCTTAATGTGCACATTGAGACCTACATTTTGATGTATGTCTTGGCCTTGTACTCGATACATAGGTAAACACTCAAAATTCACGTTATAAATGTGCGGCTGCCACCGGGTTCCGGCAGGATAGGACCTGGCAGCCAGTGATATTCTTAATGTGCACATTGAGACCTACATTTTTATGTATGTCGGTTCCTTGTACTCGATACATAGGCAGACACTTAAAATTGACGTCATAAAAGTGTGGCTGCCACCGGTTTCCGGCAGGATAGGACCTGGCAGCCAGTGATATTCTTAATGTGCACATTGAAACCTACATTTTGATGTTTGTGGCAGCCAGTGATATTCTTAATGTGAACATTAAAACCTACATTTTGACGTATGTCTGATCCTTGTACTCGATACATAGGTAAACACTCAAACTTGTCGTCATAAAAGTGCGGCTGCCACCGGGTTCCGGCAGGATAGGACCTTGCAGCGAGTGATATTCTTAATGTGCACATTGAGACCTACATTTTGATGTATGTGGCAGCCAGTTATATTCTTAATGTGCACATTGAGACCTACGTTTTGATGTATGTCTGGTCCTTGTACTCGATACATAGGTAAACACTCAAAATTGACGTTATAAAAGTGCGGCTGCCTTGCGTTCCGGCAGGATAGGACCTTGCAGACAGTAATATTCTCAATGTGCACATTGAGACCTACATTTGGATGTATGTCCGGTCCTTTTACTCTATACATAGGTAAATCGACGGTCGTCTCCCGGACTACAGTATTTGCCGTGTAAATATGCAGAATTTTCTGCACGTGATGCTCGTTCCTTCTCACGCGATCGAGATAATCATAAACAGGACTGCTATACACTTCGTGAGCGAAGAAATCCTCTGAAAGTATTCATCCCATAAATCCAGAAATCTCGCTAAACAGTTTTTAGCCACATCCGACAGCGTGGTGAGATCTTTCGCATCACTTTGGAGCTTTTCATTAGCAGTTTTTTAAAAATTTAACACAGAATTTTATGTTTATTCACTGTTCGAACTTCGCGAGCTTCGATATGACCACATTCTGTTACAACAAAACAGATGTACTTAGTTTCGACCAACAGATAGAAAAAGTGGAATCGTACTAATTTACAAGAAGAAATGTATAGTCACGCTTTCGACAATACCTTTGGACGCTCAGCTCCATCTACTAATCGGTAATTTAACTAGTCCGAGAAATTTTATACCGGAATGTGTATAAATTACTTTTGCAAATGCTATTGTTGTTTGCGAATAAAATTTAATATTTCGGATCAAGGCAAGTACATTAGACTCCCTCAGCTTGGGACCAGACATTGTGCAGATTTTAGAATTTTGTGGATTTCTGGTCATTGCTTTGTTTATTTTTTAAACAGTAATTGGAATATAATAATAATGAAATCAAAAGTATAATGAATGCTTACAATATACTAAAATATTAAAATAAGTTATAAACTAAAATAATAAAAAAATGTGTGTGGCACTCAGGGACTGCCGCAGTAAAGCTATTGCATAGCATTTTTTACTAACTTATGCAAAAAAACCGCATCAATGTCTGCCGAAGTCTATGGAAGAACACCGTGCCGAAATCTGCCGAACTGAAACATCGTTAGCCGAAGTGTTAGGATTTTTTCTCGTAACGGAATACCTACATTCTGTCGCCGCGTACAAAGCCCGCGATAAAAGCTATGCAATAGCTTAATAAATTACCAAACAAAATTTGGTCGCGCTACGAAAATTAGATCGCGTCTTATAAGCATTTTAAATTTTTCGACCCTCACGGTGGGAGGGGGGTCTCCTGTCACCAAAAATTAAGACTGTCTCATAATAAATTACCAAACAAAATTTGGCCGCGCTACGAAAAGTAGATAGCGAGTTAAAAGCATTTTAAATTTTTCGACCCTCACCGTGGGGGGTTTCCAGTCACCAAAAATAAACAGTCTCATAATAAATTAACAAATAAAATTTGGCCGCGCTACGAAAATTAGATCGAGAGTTATAAGCATTTTAAATTTTTCGACCCTCACCGTGGGGGGGGGGGGTCTCCCGACAACAAAAAGTAATACTGACTCATTATAAATTACCAAACAAAATTTGGCCGCGCTACGAAAATTAGACAGCGAGTTATAAGCATTTTAAATTTTTCGACCCTCACCTTGGGGGGGGGGTCTCCTGTCACAAAAAAATAAAACCGTCTCATAATAAATTACCAAACAAAATCTGGCGACGCTACGATAATTAGATCGCGAGTTGTAAGCATTTTAAATTTTTTGAACCTCACCGTGGGGTCTCCTGTCACAAAAAATTAAGAATGTCTCATAATAAATTACCAAACAAAATTTGGCCGCGCTACGAAAATTAGATCGCCAGTTATAGGCATTTTAAATTTTTCGACCCTCACCGTGGGGGGGTCTCCTGTCCCCAAATAATAACACTGCCTCATAATAAATTACCAAACAAAATTTGGCCGCGCTACAAAAATTAGATCGCGAGTTATAAGAATTTTAAATTTTTCGACCCTCACCACGGGGGTCTCCTGTCACCAAAAATTAACAACGTCTCATAATAAATTACCAAACAAAATTTGGCCGCGCTACGAAAAGTAGATAGCGAGTTAAAAGCATTTTAAATTTTTCGACCCTCACCGTGGGGGGTTTCCAGTCACCAAAAATAAACAGTCTCATAATAAATTACCAAACAAAGTCTGGCCGCGCTACAAAAATTAGATCGCGAGTTATAAGTGTTTTAAATTTTTCGACCCTCACCTTGGGGGGGTCTCCTGTCCCCAAAAATTAACACTGCCTGATAATAAATTACCAAACAAAATTTGGGCCGCGCTACAAAAATTAGATCGCGAGTTATAAGCATTTTAAAATTTTCGATCCTGACCGTGGGGGGGGGTCTCCTGTCACCAAAAATTAACAGTCTCATAATTAATCACGAAAGAAAATTTGGCCGTGCTACGAAAATTAGATTGCGAGTTATAAGCATTTTAAATTTTTCGACCCTCACCGTGGGGGGGGGGTCTCCTGTCACCAAAAATTAACAGTCTCATAATAAATTACCTAAAAAAATTTGGCCGCGCTACAAAAATTAGATCGCGAGTTATAAGTGTTTTAAATTTTTCGACCCTCACCGGGGGGGCCTCCTGACCCCAAAAATTAACACTGCCTCATAATAAAATACCAAACAAAATTTGGCCGCCCTAGAAAAATTAGATCGCGAGTTATAAGAATTTTAAATTTTTCGACCCTCACCACGGGGGGTATCCTGTCACCAAAAATTAACAGTCTCATAATAAATTACCAAACAAAGTCTGGCCGCGCTACGAAAATTAGATCGCGAGTTATAAGCATTTTTAATTTTTCGACCAACACCGTGGGGGGTCTCCTGTCACCAAAAATTAACAATATCTCATAATAAATTACCAAACAAAATTTGGCCGCGCTACGAAAGTTAGATCGCCAGTTATAAGCATTTTAAATTTTTCGACCCTCATGGTGGGGGGTCTCCTGTGACCAAAAATTAACAGTCTCATAATAAATTACCAAACAAAATTTGGCCGCGCTATGAAAATTTGATCATAAGAAACATAAGTTTGAGACTTGATATCCTAATATCTGAAAAATACCTCGTCAACGTCTGTCGAAGTCTACCGAAGGATACCGTGCCGAAGTTTGCCGAACTGAAACGTAGTTAGCCGAAGTGTTAGGTTTTTTCGTTACGGAAGTGTTAGGTTTTCTCGTTACGGAATTTCTAGATTCGGTCGCTTCGCTCAAAGCCCGCGATAAAAGCTATGCAATAGCTTAAAAATATAGATAATTTTTTTAATGAATAAAATACTAAAAGCAAAAGTCAGGTTAATAATCAATAATGTAGTAATTAAAAATTCATTATAAAGATTATATCTGTTTTTCCTTAATTATTCAATGAAACTTGCCTCATAAAGGTACATTACTAATTCACATTAGGATCATAAAATAATGAAGCTTTATTTCAGGTCAAGCCAGACTTAATTACTAAAAAAGCTTGACTACATAGATATATTTGGTAAGATTGTGATTACCAATGATATCAGCAATATCTTGATTTTTGTAGAAATAAATTATTCTTTCTTCGTGAAAAAACATGAATTCAACAACATTAACAAAAATTACAAATAAAAATATATATGGAATTGATATAAAAGTAAAAGAGTGAAATTTTGCATCTACATCTGAACTGAATGTTTCTTTGTTTACATTCGTAAATTATGTGCGGATTTTAGATAGTTTCGAATTTTAGGAGTGTGGATTTGAGGGAGTCTACTGTATTTGCTTTTTTTCAATGTGAATCTTGGAAATTTAATTTTTATTCTAAAAGTTACTGTGTTGTTACAGTTCATCACAACATGAATTTAGGTTAAATAGTTAGTTTTAAGTTAATATTAGAAGAACATTTTCGAGTATAAAAGTTCACAAAAATTATAATATTGCTGCATAAACGTATTAGCATTTTACTGTTCTTTATGATTTATAATTATGTATGAGGTTTCAATAGAACACAATGCACGAAAAATAATGTTCCATAAAAATTTTTATGACATGCCTTCTAGAAATTTTAATATTTATTCAACGAAAAAATATGTAAATATTATTCAAGTAATGATAAACAGTGCATATTTTTGTCTATTTATGTATGAAATGAATTCTGTTTTATAGCTATAAATATATAACCAATGTAACGCATTGACATCAGTAAAATTCAGTGTCATAAATGTTATTTTTTATTGGTAAGAGACGACCTAAAAAATAGCTACATAAATTAAGCAATGGAACATTAAATTTATAAAATGAAAGAAAACATTAAAACTAAATAGCTCAGAAACGTAAAATGTGTCACATTGAAGTTATCAATTTTAAAATTATATTAAAAACTTAGAAATCATGATATGTGTTTATGCCAACTTTCAGGAGAATGTAAGAAAGAAAATTTTTATAAGTTATTATAGTTCGATTAAAATTTCGATAGATTAAATATCTCATTTCATAATTTGTACAATAAAAGTTTTAGAAATACGAAAAAAAAAAAAAATTCAATCGTTACACTTAGATGTATCTGTTAACAGTATATGGAGTACAATATGAACACGAATTTATTGTTGATGATGCAAATTACACACACACATATATATAGATATATACAGGGTAAAAAATCTAGTAAAAATTCAAAATTATTTTTTTTTTGCTTTAAATCTAATATTTAAAAGCATTCTTGTTCCTTTTAAGTTCCTTTTATTATGGTTGGTCATTAAAATCGGAGAAACTTTAAGAAATAAACACAAACGATAGTGCAATTTGCGTCAATTGCAGATAGGGTTCGGGGCCGGGGATTTTTCTGCTGTGACTACCTTTTAACAAAGAACTAACTAGCAAATTAGATGTATTTTCACTTACCGACTCTTTTGCCAACAACTGCGATTTAATCGATGTTCTCGAAAAGAAAGTCTTTGCAAGCCAGAATCAATATCTTCTTTTTGATAATCTTTACAAGATTCGAGCACTTTATTAAAATGAAATTATAGCTAAATAGATAGGATTCTTGAATCAAGTCTGGCGAATTTTAAAAAGGAACATTATATATTAAGAAGAAAATAATAAAACACTGTTGCAGTAAACTTGCTGAGTTATTTTAATTCACGATTACACTTAATACTCACGATAAATCGTAGAATTAGCTTAAGAAAAAGATGAGGTCCACCAGATGAGGTTCATTTAACACAAGCACACACACACACACATATATATCTCATGATCGCCCTCACATTTTGCAATGTACTCGCCTGTATGGCATGGATGGCACATAATCCTGAAGAAATATTATTTAAATGCTACTAAGGAGTCTCAGGGATATTTCTTCCACAGCGAATGGCTCAATTTACATCCCAAAACAATACAGATCCAAGTAAAAAATTTTTAAAGCATGCAGTACCGCTGACAATGTTAAACATGAGACTACGGAGAGAACGATACACTCATGTGCCTCTGTTAACAAAGCATCAACGCCAAATATTCCTACACTAGGCCTGGGAACATCATGATTGGACTATGGAACATAGAAATAGAGCTGCCTCGTTGGGTGAAAAACGATTCATCCTTTAACACATCGATGACCGTGTTTTGGTACGCCGTGTTTTATGCAAACTGTTACTCCCCCTTATGAAACAGATCATATATATTCCAGTTGTGGTGATATTGAGCTTTGGGGGACTATCCCATGGACGCTCCTGGGACTTGTGTTTGTAGAACAGATGATGAGCGCCATTGCGGATCATTTGTACTTTTATATGGTGCCTGTATTCCGAAATGAAAATGACACATGACTCGAATTGTCCTCAAGTGGGTCCAAGAACATAATACTGAATTCCAGTTAACGTCTTGGTCTTTTAACTCGACGGATCTTAATCCGACAAAGCACGTTTCGGGTGTCATTCAACCTAAACACAAAGCTTAATAACATCCAGTTTGGAATATTTCGGATATGCTTGACTACTGCATGAGAAACTAAAACAGTTTATCTCTGGTCATTTACCAAGTACTTGTAGCATCCATGCTAAGGCGTTTTGCAGCCGTTTTGTGGGCCAAACGTGGGCCAACATGCTATAAGGTAGGTGGTTATAATGCTTTGGCTCTTAACTGTATATATTTGTATGTATGTGTGTGTGTGTGTGTGTGTGTGTGTATGTATTAGCAACATTCATCCACCACGCTGGTCGGATTTAAAAAAAAAAGAAAACAGAACGAAATATATCTAGCAAAGATGAAAAAAGCATTCTTTTTTATTATCTAATCAAATATTCGTAATTGTTTTCTTATTTGTATAATTTTACATTATCCAGTTCAAACACTGAGAAAAAAAAAATATATACCGCCTTCAACAAGAATGAATAGTTAGTCACTGTCTGAATTCCTAAATTAGAGCTATAGATGACCGATCAATGCGAATGGGTTAAACAACTAAGCTGAATAGATGAAATGACCTGCCATTTCTAGTCTCTTATTTTCTAGCTAACGAAACGATATTGAATCGTTTCAGTAACAAGAAATATTCGCTTAATTTCGGGAATGGTTTCATAAACCAGAATTATAGTTTTTACTTCAAACCTGTGTTTGCATCTATTTGTAGAGATTTTTAAATAAATTTGACAACGAGAATATAATAAAATGCTCCTGAATTCTAGTAGGAGACTCTAGAATTCTCAAGCTAAGGGAGTTAGAATTTATAAGGATGACATGGAACTATTTTTTCTAGAGTCACAATTTAGATTATAGATGCCAGAACTATATTTTTTTCTCAGTGAAGCGAATCTTGGATACATAATGGACAATATAGATATAAAATCATTGAAATACCCTTTTTTAACTATTTTTTAGTAAATTTATTATCTTGAATTGTTCTTATTTAATAAAACGGGCAAATGTCCAAAATTAGCCCCTCTTTAGCCCCTTGAGGAGGAATATTCAGAAATCGAGGAAATACATTTTAACCCTTTTTTAGTACATTCATTTTATGCAAATTTTACGCCTCTACTACTGCTGGGATATGGACAAATGTTCTAAAATTTTAGAAGGCTTTTAGCCTCCTTAGGAAAGCAATTTCTAAAATCGCCGAAATCTTTGTTTAATTATTCTTTTAGAAAGTTTATTTTCTGAAATTTAATTATCTTACATAAAAGGGCAGCTACAATATGGTCAAATGTTCTGAAATGTTCTAAAATTTTCACTTAACCCTGTTAGGCGGGAATTTCTAAAATCGGTGAAGCGCATGTTTAACTTTTTTTAGTAGGTTTGTTTTCATCCCTTTCAAGTTCCCACTTAAAAGTGCTCATGACATTTGACCAAATCTCCTAATATTTTCGTCCCCCCTCCTATTTAACCCCATAAGGATAATTTTTGTTAAGAAGCTTGAAATACATTGTCATGCATTTTTTGTCGATTTATTTTCCGTAATTTCATGCTCCTATTTAAAACTGTCATATAGCTTTATGTTCTAAAATTTTCGAGTTACCCTACCCTTTTAAAACCTTAGGGAGGTATTCTAAAATTACTTGTTTAATTATTCTTTTATAAGATATATTTTTGGAATTTCCTGCTCCTACCTAACACGGCTGCTATATTATGACCAAATATTCTCAAATTTTCGATTTTCGACCCTCACCCTTTTAACCCCAAATTGGATGGAATTTCTAAAATCGCGAAAATACATCTTTTAATATTTTTAGTACAGTTTTTTCTGGAATTTCACACTCTACTTAAAACATTTGCTTAAATATGTCATTTTTTTAAATTTCCAACCCCCCTCTTAATCCCTCTTAGGTGGAGAGTTTCTAAAATCATCCAAATACATATTTAATTATCTTTTTAGTAGATTTATCTTCAGTAATTTTACACTCCTACCTAAATTAACTGCTGATAATATGGCAAACGTTCTAAAATTTTTGACTTTCACTTTTAGCCACATTAGCTTGAGAAATTTCTAAAATGGCTGAAAACATATTAAATATATTTTAGTAATTTTATTTTATGGAATTTCATTCTCCTTCTTAAAACGGCAGCTCATATAATGCAAATGATCTAAAATTTTTCAACCCCTCTTTTTTTGTAAAATCGTTGAAATACCTGTTTTTTTCCAGGTTTATATTCCGGAATTTCGCGGTCTTAGATAAAATGACTGCCAAGATATAGGATGTCGAGTATATGACTAGCTCATGTTGAACATAAAAAAAAACAACAGCAAGAAAAAAACTGTTTAAGAAAAAAGTGCACTGTTTGCTGTATTGTCCTTAAACAAGTAAGGAAAATCATGCGTTAAGCATAGATTATGAAGAGCATAGATTTCCAACTCTTCATGAAATCTATAACAAAATTTCGTTATTTAGGAGAATAAGGTTATATAGCCAAATATAGCCAAATATGTATTCCAATAGTTTTTAATAGCCCTGTATTTGATCTGTCAGTTGATAGACATACTATATAATAAGAAAATTTAGTTTAGTAAGAAAATGCCTAGTAGCTTGAAATTTTTTTTCAGCAATTTACACTAATAGAGGGAAACATACTTGAAAACTTTTGTTCAGCCCTGTAGTTTATCTTGTACTTTTATTACACGTTAGTAATAAGCTAAAATTTATTTTAAACTAAAACCCTCTTAAAACAGCTAAAATCACATTCTAATAAATTATCATGCATAGGCGTCCATGTACCCAATTCTTTGTCTGGCCCTGTATATCATTTTTATCTATATTCTGCAAACATTTCTTAGCAAATTGAAAGCAGTTCAGCGTAAATATGCATAACTTATTTAGAAACCCCCAATAAGTAATTTACTCCCAAACTCAGTTACGTTGGCGAGCTCTTTTGTGTAGTCCTGTATATTAAGTATAGCATTTATACACACCATATAATGTGCATAGATTTAGTGAAACTTAAACGCGCATATAATAATTGAAATGCATTTCGTGCATCCATCAGTCATCATCGGAGTACATAAGCAGTACTTCGGAAAGAATATACTATTTGAAATCTTTTGTGTGTCCCTGTAAATTTTATGTACTTCATATTATGCAAGACAGTACCGTATAATTTATATTATGCCTCAGTGACATACATCAATTTTATTATACATGAAAAGTTTAATATTTTAAAAATGTGTTTCACACAATTCGCCCCTTTATCATTATCTAATGGAATTCTTTTGTGTGGCTCAGTAAATGAATGATAGCTATATTTTCACCACATACTTTATATAATGCATATTTTAGTGCACTTCTGAAATGCATGTAAATTGTAATATGTTTAACAAGGTGTAACATCTTTAAAAGTCGTTTGAAACGATTTTTCCCATATGCCGTTATGTAACAGAAAACTTTTGACTCTCTCTGTAAATAAACTAATCAAGGTAGAAACTTCCCTTTCAATAGGGTTCGTGCTAGGGTATTTACAGGAGTTGGAGCGCGGACAGACGGACGGACAGACAAACGGAATTTATAAGCACTTTTCAACTTCGTTGAAAAGATCTGAAAATCAATATATTTTTTAAAATACAATTTGTTCAAGTAGTTCAAATTTTGCGAAAAAAATAGTACTGGTGACAACCTTCCATCAGAATATAGACATTACTTTAGTTTACATCGGGATAAGCTTTTCGACTCATTTTGCAGAGTCGACTCTGAGTCAACTTAAATACTAATGAGTCAATTTTCGACTCACCTGCAACAATATGGTTCGTGTATTGGAGAGAGACTTAAAACAATATTTATGATTGTAGAATATTTATTACTTACTTTTTAAATAAGGAACAACTTTTCCCACATTTAGCATAAATAAATTCTATTCGGACTGTGTTCTTTTAAAACACTGGTACACAAATAGTGTTGTCAAGTCATCTATCTCATAAAAGCGAAGTGGTGGCTTTTGAATCGACACATAAAAATATAACAAACCTCAGAAAAAACGTGTGCGTCTATAACAATTCCTGTCTTAAACATAAAAAATCCATGATTTCGAACGAGAAAACAACATACAAAACTTTCTGCTAATAAGGAAATCTGTAAAAACGACACATTATTATTTTTTCTGAAAACCGAATCCATCCTTTCTTTAAATTCTTATTTTGACATTAAAAATTCATATTTTTTGAGATTTGAAAACAAAGTGGTGTATGTCATTAATTGTGATATCTGGACGTTGGGTTCTGAAACGTTTTCAACAGCTTTTGTCCTATAAAATATTGGAAGAACTAAAAAAAAGAGAAAATAACTGAAATTTTACTTTAGTAAAAGATTATTTTTAAGATGTTTTTCTACTGAATTTATTTTATTGGCTAGCTGTTTTAGATAAAACTGGATGTCTGCTTTTTTTAGTTCCATATTATAAATATAAATATTAGTAAGTAACTTCAAAATTGGAGTTTTCTACATGTAACTTTAAAAAGTTTATGGAATTATTTTTTTTAAATCATGTTCCTAATTTCTAATCAGATACAAGACATATTTTCAGAATCCTTCTTTCCCGTTCTTTACCTCACGCAGAATAGTTTAGGAAGGGGTGGAGGGAAGACGTAAGCGTGTTTACGGGTCTATAATGCTTTTTGTAATGAAGTTTTTAAAAGGGGCGACTCGCAGGATTTAAACACAGGTTCTTCGATATTTATTTTTAAGCATCTTTCCGTTTCAGCATAGATGCGTTTTCAGACGGAGGGATGTGTGTCTGAAAGGAATCTCAGAATCTCTCGCGGCTTTCGCAATAAAATTTTTAGGAATGTTAAATGTCAAAACATGATTATAATGTAGGAATAAATTCGGTTTTAAAAATTTTTTTGAAAAAAAAAATCATTTTAAGCAGGTTTTTTGTTTTAGGAGGAAGTTTCGTATGTTACTTTCTCCGTCGGGATAATGTATTTTTTATGTTTAAGATAGTGTTTGTTATAGACGGATTCCACTGTTCAAAGGTTTATTATATTTTTATGTACAATTTAGAAGCCATTGTCCCGCTCTTTTCTGTGATAGATGACCTGGCAAAAAGAATCGCGTAAAAGTGTTTTAAAGGAAGATAGTCTAAATAGAATTTATTTATGCTAAATAAAAAATTGTTGCTTTTTTAATACGTTTTTCTGATTTTTACTAAGTATAATAGACATTGTTCAATCCTAAATATATATTTTTTAAATTTCTTTCCAAACAAACCCTATTTTTGCTGGCCAGTCGAGTCGACACTTGGAGTAGGTAAGTCGACTCAGAGTCGACTCTGCAAAATCAGACTAAAAACTTATCCTTATGAAAATTAGAATAACGTTTGTATTTCGACAGTAGGTTGCTGTCAGCATGATCTTTCGACCGAAAATCAAGCTATTTGAAAAAAAAAATGTAATTTAAAAAAATATATTAATTTTCTAGTAACAGTACAGCAAACGGTGCATTTTTTCTCAAACTATTTTTTTTCTTATTTGTGTTTAAAGTGGGTTAGTCATTTACTGGACACCCTGTATATTTATTTAAATTAAAAAAATGAAATTCTACTAGCAATATTATGAGTTATAACGACTTTTAATTACCTCACTCTTCTAATAAATTTTAATATTAATCTTTTTTTTTCTTTTCTTTTCTTTTTTTTTTTTTAAGATTATGAGAAGTTTTATCATGTGATTTTATTTACAAATAACATGGTTAACCATCATAAAAAAAATTCAAAATTTCAACTCAATAAATAAAAATTATTTTAAAATGTGTCCCAGATCCTCTTTAATTGAATGGTACAAATGTTGAATATATATATTTTTTTGTACGCAAATTGAATTCGAAACACTACTTCTACTACTATCCAGCTACTTATTTAAAAAGAATATGACTTATGTGAACAAAATTATGTATTTTATAAGATTGTTTCTGCATAAGTTTAATCCAAGGTACTCCTACTTCCAGCTACCCTAATATTTATTGACTCTCCCATTTTAAACAAAGTGACGTATTTGAGTGAATGGAAAGGCAACTAATAAAAACATTCACGGAGGATGATTGTGTTATTGCAAGTCAAAAATACTAAGAATTTTCAATGTACATTTTTAACTAGATTATTGTAACATCTATCTTATTATTATTAGAGCCTTTAAGTAAAACGGTGAAGTTTTAAAAATTCATATTCATGGTTCGTACGGATACCTTTATTATTCAAGTGGAATACCAGTATCATTTTATACAAAAATAAGTCTAATTTAAAGGCAGAAAATTTAGCCTTATTTAAGGTGTGTTTTCTGCAAGAAAATACTGGTACCGAAGAATTTCTAAGTCTGAAAATTCCAGGACCCGTACGAAGTATGAATATTATATATTCTTTGATTGTATCAATGGGGGAGGCTAAATTTCTTCTTATAATATGATTTACCTGATAATACAATTTTAAAATAATGAATTTAGAGATTAAATATAAGAAAACCCTTTCAATGATAAAAATGCACCAATGATTTTGGAAAACAGATGGAACAAACATTATGCAAGAAACCAACAGTGTTTTCTGTTAATGAGGGAAAAAAGAGGGATTAGATGCTTGTAAATATTGTGTGGAATTATTTTTTTTATTCTTGCAATTTACAGACTTTTGCATGTTAGCGGAAGACCGACTAACTTCACTGAAGTTAATCCAAATTTTATAAAGTATTGCCCTATCTGCTATCAGCATCCACTTATATTAATCCAAACATAGTTGCCCATAATTAATATCTCTTTGTAAATTGTTGTCCCGTAATATATATATATTTATTTAAGATAATAGAATGTGTCTTCATCTGTACTAATAAAAGAAAAAATCGCTCTTTGAGAGTGAGTGTGTGTACTATGGCTAACGAAAACTACGGCACGTACGACGCTCGTTATCGAAGTATCTCTCCCGATATACTTAATACTGAGAATTTTAATTTTTTTATTAGTTTCTAAGATATTAATTATCAAACGTATCTTACTATAATTTAAGTGTCATTTTTTTATGCTCGGGGGAAAGAAAACGCTTGTACATGTGCACAAACACATTTATGCATCGAAATGAGGAAAGAAAATTTTTTCCGAGTTTATTTCTGTTCCTGGATTATTTTCCTTAAACAAAAATCAACCAGGCTGCTCGACACAGTTAAACTTAAAAGACATATTTTGACAGGCCGAACTTTAGGTCTCAAATGCTATTATTAATTCAAAATATTGTAGCAGTTAACCATTTGAAAGAAAGTTTCAAAAAGTGTCGTTTTTTTTAAAACCATTGTTCGTCGTTAGCGCACCTCTGGGAAGCAGTTATAGAGACACATACAAACTAAAAATATGATCTTAAAGGAAAAACTTTGTTCAAATCGATGATGTAATTGATTTTTAAAAACGCGGATTTTAACCCTTTCAAATACACTAGATGTGACTCATGCAGACGATTTTTTGATCCGTTAAAATTACTTAATCGTGCATATCTTAAAACATAGTCTTTTAAAAGCCTCTCAATACACCAGATTTGCACCTTCTACAAAAATTTCGGAATTTTCGTACAGGTAGAATTATTTTTTACCCCTCCTCCCACCTGCAAAAAAAAGCCAAAATTTTGACGAAATTTTGTCCTTCTAGGGCGCAATTTTATAGGTACTGACAAACCAAAAAATATTTTAAAATCTTTTTATAATTTATGGTGCAATCGGTTTTATAAAATATGATACTTAATGCTTTCAAATACACTGGCAAACGCAAATTACTTCGCAACTTATGGATAATCTATTTTTTCTACGAAAAAGTAACTAAACATCCGTATATTAACACAGTCTTTGTAGAGTATTTCAATAAAACAGATTTACATCAATTACAAAAATTTTGAAAAGTTCGGATGGATAGAATTAGTTTTTACAAAATAAAACGAGTCAAACTTTCTACAAAATCAGTGACAACCTGAGTGTTCCATCGCGATGTCGTCCGCTTTTAGTGCACATAGATTCCAAAAATCAAATTGTGCAGAACATAAAACACTAAACAGCATATGCTTTCAATTCAATATATTTTCGCGATTTTTTCATTTTAAAACATAAATTCTGACAAAATGGACTTATAGATATAAAACAATACATGTTTGAGTTTCATTTACGGTCATTTGGAAAACAGATAACACATTTGAAAACTGAATAACATCACGAGACCGAGCATCGCCGGGCAAGTCAGTTAGACTGTAAAACATTTGAATTTTACACCATTTTTTTTAATTGAATTTTACACCATACATTTGAATTTTACACCATAAAATGGGTGGCAGCTTTGCTGCCTCCAATTTTATGGAGTAACCTTGCTTCCTCCAATTTTAAGCAGTATTTTAACCTATACAACTGGTGTAGCATTGTAATGTTACACCATTAATATATGTTTACATTACACCATTATATAGGTGAAAAAAAAGCACTCCATAAAATTGGAGGCAGCAAAGCTGTCAAACATTTTATAGTGTAACGTTACACAAATGTTTTACAGTGTAGTTGATCATAAATTTACACTTTAAAAGTTCCATGATTTTAAAGGTTTTATGGACTTGAATGAAATAAACTATTTATATATTTTTCAAATTGGTAAGACACTGATAAATTATTTTATTACTTTAATTCATAACTGCACTTCTAATAAAATTACTTTAAGAAATTAGTAATATATAAATTTTCAGAACATCTCATTTAAATACAAATTAATATAACACTTTCAAAAAACAGTACATGAATATATATTTAGAAGTGGAAAAAAGGACTATTTTTAAACTACTAAACGTAAAGTTTTACAATAATCGTTTTATAAATATTTTTTTTTTTTTTTTTTTACAAAACAAAATAAGCTGAAAAGTTTTTTTATGTCACAAAATTGTAAAAAGATTATGCAGTTATATAAATGGGCATGATTTTCTTTACTTTTATACTCAAAGGAATTTAGAAAAATTTATAGTTGCATTGTAAGGTTCAGTCAAAATAAATCCTTGAGTTTAAAAATTACCATTATTTTCAATCAATTTCAATCAATTTTTCAATTTTTATCCTTTTAAGTGTTTTTTAAGTGCGTGTTTGGTTTTTTCAAATTTCTTCTCCAAAAGTATTCTCGTTTAGCTTTATTCCCATAAAGCTGGCTTATTATATTGAATAACACATTTTTTCCGTCATAATGTACTTCTTGAATAAATTTATTAAAACAATTTTATATTTTTGAAGTTGTTTTACTATTCAAAACTAAAATTGAGATACATACAAATCTTCTGAAAAAAATATATATGGGTTAGCTAAATGTTTAACATTGGCAAATTTCTTAATTTTTTTTTCTAAGTTTATTGCTACATTGCGCAATTTCATAGTGTATTATATTTAGATTTCTACATTTGTAGTTATTTGATACTTTTCTTTGAGAATTTTCATATGATGCTGTAGCGATGATATATTCATGTGCGGGTGTTAGTTCACAGGCCCAGGTGATTTACCAAAAAGAAGCACACACAAAAAAACTCCGAAAAAGTGAGAGTTACATTTTACGACGATGCATTTATTTAGCCAGAGGTAACAGACTGCAGGTCCCCCTAAGGGGAAGGTAAATCTCAGAGATCTAGAGAGCTACATGTTAACGGTATGATGGCAATCGGCGAAGTGACGACACAGCGTCATAGCCCTTATCGCCAAAAGGCATAAGAAGTTTTTCATACAAAGAATTTTGGCGATATTTGATAGACCACACCTTCAGTATCAGCTAACTTTTGCGGTCTGGGAACCCAAGGATTATTTTCACATCTGCGAATATTTTATAGGGTTATAGAAATATTTTAAGCTTGGGAAGTATAAGAGATAAGCAAACCGTTGCATACATTTGCCTTTTGCAGACAAAACCTTATGTTATCCAGATGCGCAATTAACAGATAAGACAGCACAATCAGGATAAACAGAGACAAAAGTATTTCTAGCTTTAAGCATTAATTGTGAGAATGAAAACAAGGTGTGGAAGGCAGATGTTAATAAAAATGTAACGGATAAAAGATTATGATGAACAAAGCCCAGAGCTTTCTTTATTTTGTTAATAAGTGCGGTATCTATGGGCAGATGTTTTTTTTAAAGACACAACAGAAATTTGTGAGAAAGAAAGTTCTATTATTATTTTCTACAGAGAGCACCAAAAGATGAAAAGTTGAAACTTCTAATAGTGGGAGGATGAAAGCTAGAACTTAACTATTAAATGTAGAATTAATTTAAACTACTGGGTTTATTAGTGAAAAGGGAATCTAAAATAAAACTACGAATTTATTAAAGGGAAATAATTATTGCATTTATGAAGGGGAAAAGATATGTAGCGATAATCTCCGCTACAGATGCTGCAAGTTTTTCATTGCTGTCCGTTTATTATTATCGTCTATTTTAACTATTTATTTGTAGATCAAATTATTTTAATTAATTGTTCCAATATTGCTAATTCCATTTGATTGTCTTGTCATGTTTAAGTTTGTTATATTGGGTTATTATGTATTCATTGTAGATGTTGAATTGTAGTATTACATAATGGTTTTATATATGTATATATATATCGAGCACAGTTTTATACTAGAGGATCTTCTCTAAAGATGCTAACAAAACATTTTCAAAACAATTAAAAAAAATAATCAAACATTTTATGCTAACGAGAACACACTAAATTAATCCAGAGAAATTAAAAAAATGCATGAGTAATCATACAATATGTGCAAATATTCACTTTCCAAAATACAAAGATGATTTATATAAATAAACTAAGTGTTTACTTTTACAAAGAGTCCCAAACCGAACTGCCGAATTATAATTTTTTTGATAAAAACTGTAACAGATATTTTACATTTAATATATAATTCTTTAGATTGCTCTCTAATAATAACAAAAATGACTTTGATATGAAAAATGTATCATTTACGCATTAAATTGAATTTTAAAATTTAAATTTCACTATTTCACTATAAAATTTCACTATTTTTTTTTTTTTTTTGGTAAAGTTTTGATTTCATTATGTGTAAGCCAAGACCAAATATTGAACTATTTCATTTATATTAAATTGCTTGAAAAGAGTTTTATCATTTGTGATCGTCTTTTGTAAGTGATGAATATATAGATTTTCAAAAATCATGCTTGAGAGTAAGTTTTAAAACAATTAGAATTATGTAATTTTCGATACAGCTTTCAAATAAATTACGACATAGTTTTGAAACAAATTGCATTTCAAATTATATTTTTTTCCCTGTTTGACGATGCAAGAAAAAAATGTGCAGGTGCTTAGAAATTAAAAAAAATGCAATAAAAATGAATCGGTTGCTGCTTCCATTCTGACAATGACGCCAGCATTACACACAAATACGTTTGAGTGATAATTGATGCTTGGCGTTAAAATTTTGGACACGTTAAAAATTTTGCCGTGAAATTACCGAGAATGCATAATACTACGCAATAACTTTTAATATTTACAAAGCTTCCTGTATATAGTGAAGGAAACAACTACAATGTGATTGTCAGTAAAAATATCCCCACCAACTCCGACGGTCAAATTTGGACTTCTAAAATATTCTGTCTTAAAAAAAAAATTATTAAAGCAAATTTTCAGCTTTAATATGTCAAATAACATTGCAAAAGAATTTTTAAATTGTGCATTTTGAATTACAAGTTTTAACAAAGGTAACCATATTTTAAAACAAAGACGTTGATATTCCTATAGGGAATAAGATATAAGATAGGAGAAATTTCTGTAAAATGTTGATTGAGAAGAAACTCAATCAAATAAATTTGGTCGAAAACTAGTGTAAATTTACAAAAAGTCTTTTTTTTTAATCTCCTTGTTTTTACTAATGGGCTGTAGAAGCAAAAGAATATTTTGAGTTTTTTCTTTATTTTTTTATTCCTAAAGCTGGGAACAGAACAATTTCAATTGCACTTTTATTTAATTCTTATATATATATATATATATATATATATATATATATATATATATATATATATATATATATATATATATATATATATATATATATATATATATATATATATATATAGATAACACATTGCGAAAAATGTTTTGGAAGGAACACATCTTATTATTATATTTTTGATCAGAGTAACCCCCTAAAATACCTCTAACAAAAAAGTTCGGTGAATGAAATTAGAACGACCGAACTGGCAACACTGAGGAAAAAAAACGCTGCACCAGCTTAGAGGCAAGTATTGACCATCTTTCCTCACCGTTGTTCAGTTGAGCGTCGTTTATGTCTTGTGGAAGACGTGCTTTACTAAGTGCTTGTTCAATTTGTTGGTTCTTAACTAAGAACAGGAAAATGAATGATCAAAAGATCAGTTTAAAGTTTTGTTTTAAGCTTTACAAAACACCGAAAGAAATTCGTGAGGAGTGGTGCAAATCGAACATCCACAATACTCGCCAGATCTAAATCCTTCAGAATTTTTCCTATTTTCACGACTCAAACTCTCTTGGAAAGAGATTTGACCTTATTGCTGACATCCAAAGAAACGTGACGAAGCTTTTGAACTTCATCCCAAAAGAAGATTTCTTGCGAATTTCCCAGGACGGTATGGTAACTTTAGTTAATATTTTATCCGCATTAATGTTACTGGACTATTCACCGAACTTTATTGTCAGAGGTAGTATACATAATTTAATATATTTAATTTTAGTTGTTTGACTGTATATCCCATAGCTTTTATTTAAAACTTGTAGAATACTTGGCGGCATAATAAATTGCTATATTTATACAAAAATAAGTATTATGCCTGTAAAAGTAGATCTATTCAAATAACCCTGTTAAATAATATTGTCCAAATATTTTTGAAAACACTATTCAGATTCTATGACGCGAAGATAAAAAGAATTTATAGAAAAGAATCAAAACTTTTTAAAATATTAGCTCTAATTATTTGAATTCTATGCTGTCACAAGAAATTTTTACATATTACTTCCTCTACGAATATCATTAAAAGAAAATAAATAAGAAAAATGCATTTTTGGCAAACTTTTTACATGAAAAGATGTGTTACTTTATTTCTTTTCGTAATAATAGAATTTTTTGCATTCAATTTATCAATTTAAACTTCATACCTATACTTTTTGAACAATTGCATTTATTAAAATTTTCCAAATAAAAAATGAGATTGGAAAAATGTGAATTTCTGTTTTAATGAATATCAAAAAACTTTCTAATAAAATCGGAATTCGAAGTAAAAAAAAATCTCTGGTGTTAGAAACTAAAAGAATATTCTAAAACACCATAAATATATATACAAATGAGCTAAGTCTTTCGAAAAAACTTAGTTTTTCTTCATCAGGCTCACAGAATATGTGCTTCTATTTAAGAAGCAAATTTAATACTCAATACTAAGTTCTTTTCAAAGGCCTGAATCATTTATATATTTTTATGGTATTTAGAAGGCTCTTTTTAACGCTTTCCAAAATATTTGAATTTTTTTTAGAATTCGGATTGTCTATCCGTTTGTCTGTGTCACGCACTTTAATTCGCGTAAATATGAACCGATTGCCATAAAATTTATGCGTGTTATAGGGACTTACTATGACATGTTTGGTATTTAAAATGAAGTGTGTAACATTTGGAGTTCATATACAGGAACACTGAAAAGGATTCCGTTACATTGCAGTTTATGGGGAAAAACCATTTGTGGTATATTTTAATTATATTACATTATTTAAGCATAGCGGACACTTCAGAATCATTAAATAGAGTCAAACATTGAATCGGGTTATCTTAAATGTACTTAAGGCTCGGAATGAATCTAATTTTTCATGATCGGTGTAGATCTGCAAACATTTATTAGAAATTCCAACATAGGAGCAACCGCAATAGATAGTATTTCACACGAAATCTACCTAAAATCACGAAAAATACTTTAGAAGATGAAATTATCATTAATTTAAAGTTGGTGGACATAAAGAACTAAAGAAAGGTTCCATTAACGCATTAGGAACGATTTATGATAATCAGTTACATACACTAAACCCATACGCTAAATTTGTTCGTTGAACGTGGATATATCTGCATTATAGAGAAAATGTTGCATATAATAAACAAGGTGGTCCAGAATTATTGAGGAAAACTTTAAGGACAATTAGGAGACATCAAAAAGATTCAGATTTGCACAGCAATCCATGATCAGAAACACTTTCCTGTCACGGTAATGACGACACAATACACTAGAAGGTCAAAACACGAATAAGAGGAGAAAACATACTTATTATCCTTAATACAGTAAAAAACTAAGAAAAAAGAACATTAAAGAGTCGAAGGTCGCACTAAAGACAGTGATCGAAATTACAGTCCATGCATAGAAACACATCTACGACGCAATGTTCTCGAAAATACCGGGAGTGTAATGGACTTCCCCCAGCGGCTGCCACGATGCATGCAAAAAGTCCCTCAGCATTGCGCCAGTATTTTTTGCAGTACTAAGTATAATAAACATGTTTTCTCTCCCCTTTTGTGTTTTTTGTTTCTTGCCGTTTGTGTCGTCACTACCGCGCTAAAAAAACGTTCCCGACCATAAATTGCTACGTAAATCTGAATCTGAATGCTTGTGATGTCCCGTATCTCTCCTTAAAGTCTGCACCAATAATCTATAGACAGACCTGCATTCACACCGACGATTTCAGAAGAATCAGAATCGTCAATTAAATTACTAGATACTTTTGGGAAAAAGAGTAGTTAATTTTTTTATCATTTTTTTTCAGAAAATGAAGAAATTCTGAATATTAAATATAGAATTGAATATGATGTTCTCATCTCATCCCTCCCTAAAACAAAAATAAAATATTTTGAGTAAATTTATGTCTTTTATACATCTTAATTTACCTACCAAAAGACACAAAAAACTATTAATATAAAATATAAAAAGCCCTTGTTACCCCCTTTTTCACAATAAAAATAGCTTTCACGTAAATAAATATTTTCCTATTCCATCTTATTTTCTCTGTCGAAAGAACATAATAAATCGAACAAAACTAAGTAAACGTTAAAGGAAACATTTATTTCTATGCCGCTAGTTTAGAAGCCTCCAATTACTTCTTAATAAAAAATAAAGAGATAATCCTGATTTGTGAGGAAATGACAATTTGTGCAGCAAGAAAATTAAAGAAATATTTATTAATAAAAATAAAACTTAAAGGCAATTACTAAATTTGTCTCATTGGTTATAAAATTAAAGAAATAGTCATAGAAATGAAAATAACATATAACTTTTAGGAAATTATTAATTTCTGCCAGCCATGATTTCCTAACAAGCATATTTTATATTTCAATGGGAAAACAAATTTCACTTGAACTTTGAACTTTTATTTTTAGGTGCGTTCGTAATTATGTAAATACCAAGCATCTATAATCGTCGTTCATTCGTCTTGTCCGTCTGTCTATGTGTCCGACCATCTCTTAGACTGTCTGTCAGTCCACATATAACAGAGCAAAAACTACTCAACTAAATCGATTGGAATTTAAGATATAAAATTGTTGTATAATTTTGTCGAGTCATTTTAAATTTTATGAAAATAAGATGCATAGTGTTATTATAGGGACAATCAAAATAGCTTCAAGTAGCTTCAAGTGCATTTTGATGATCTTACATTCTTTCGAATAAAATACAATTGATATACCGGGTGATCCAGAAGTCCCGGGACTTTTGAAATGCTAATAATTAGAAAACCATAAACAATAGAAGTATGCGGTTTTCACAGAAATGCTGAGAAACTTGTGGGATTTGTTTTTTCGATGAAAAAAACATATTATGTTAGTTGCACTTTTTGGCAGCAGGTGGCGCTAAAATTGATAGTATTGCTTTTATAGTATGATACAGCTCATTTAAAAGAACGAATTAGTGTCTAAGGGTTACAAAGTTTAATCATGACGCTCATGGCTTATAAGTACCGCCGTGAGCCGATGCAAAACAGCGTGCACAATATCCTCAGAGCAGAAATTCCAGAAGAAATTTCAGTTCATCGTGATATCACAAGTTTACTGCACTCACCATGAACTGGTGATTTCTACAGAGTATTGGCATAGAATCCTACCTAATTTACGATTGTAATAGACATTTGGGATCTCTTGTTTCTATTACGATCTTCCAATGAGCATTTTTCTCAAACCTTGCTTACCATAGCATTTCACATTTGCAATGGCCATCGATTCTTTCGCAGTTTTAACTTAACGTATTGTACGATATGAAAACAACGCGACATGCAAAGATGTTTCTAAACATAGTCTAGACAATGTCTAAACACTGCAGTTGGTCATGGAATTTTGTATCAAATTTCCCTTACAATGCAATTTCATTTACCTTACAAAAAATGTTTGAACATAAACCACTCTTAAAACGAAATCTCATCAATATCATAGAAAAGAAGTTTCGCAATGAACTCATGTGTCTATATAACGCATGGTATAGGTACATTCAGTCTTATACTACAGCGCCACCTGTTGCTAAAAATGGTAACTATATATATTTAAAAAAATTCATTCTAAACAAAAATCCCACATGTTTCTGAGCATATATCTGAAAACAGAACCTTTGTATTATACATAGTTTCCTAATTATTAACTTTTCAAAACTCCCGAAACTTCTGGATCACCCGGTACATCTAAAATAAGGGTGCACAGCATTTTTAAGAGAAGGGCCACTTACAAATATGTCTGGGTAGTCGAGCGCCACATCAATAACAGGGAGAAAATTCGAATTGAGGAGGTGATCTGTGGCCTATAATCAGATAAAAAATGTGGTTTCAGTGAGGAGTTAAGGGGGGGGGTACCCCTTTAAGTTCGCTTACCCAGTCAAACAATCCAAATTCAGTTGGTAATGATATACAGCAGTTTTTTCGTTTATATGTATAACAGATATAGCAAGGATTACTTTCAACCTTCAAGATGTAATAATATTCCTTGACTTTACTCAGGAGAGTAAATTTTGTTTTATTAAAGATGCTAAAAGACAAAAATAAGTGGCTGGTGCTGAAAAAATTGTGAACTTTCTGAACGAAGGAGAAACTAGGTGCCGATCAACAAGAATTTTCTGTGTCTGATCAATAAAATGATTGATAAAATTCACTATTTTTATGAAGCCGAAAGACTAAGTTCGTGATTTTTACGAAGCCGATCGACAAAATTAACAATTTTCCCACGACTAATTGACGAAATTTTTGCAATTTCGGCGCTGATCGAAGAAATTTGCAATTTTTACGAAACCAATTGACGAAATTCGTATTTTTTTTCGAAATCGATCGACGAAATTCGTAGTTTTTATGAAACCGATCGACGATGTTCGCGATTTTTTTTATTGGTCGACAAAATTACCAATTTTTCTGGGCCTGACCAACAAAATTCTCCATTTTTCCGCGCGTGATCAACGGAATTCGCGATTTTACCGCGACGAAAATTTCGATTTTTACCAAACCGATCTACGAAATTCACGATTTTAAAAATAAATCGACGAAATAAAAATATATTTATTAAAAATTTCAGGAACTGTTGGAAAGTGCTTCATAATCTATATTTAACGCATGGTATTTCTTACTTGTTTAAAATAATTTCTTTTAAAGCATGAAATAAGGTTTGTATGACTTTTAAAAGAATAATAATAATAAAAAATGAATAAATAAAAGAAGAATCTTTTTATTATAAACAAGAAAAATCACTTTAGATGTAATTGTGATGTTCTTTCATGCATATTCAGATAGCATATTTTTTGAACAAATATTATGTTATTATTAATACAAAATCTCTGTTTTAATTAAGTAAAGGTGACAGCCAATTACGTAATTTTTCAGAAGAAATATTTGCTATATCAGCAAACTCTAAGAAATGTAGTTTAACTTACGTCATAACACTGAAGATGAATTGAAACGTTATTATAAGCCTAAAATAACACTTAACATATAAATTTAATTAAAATTTAGTATATATGCTAATATCGTAAATCCAAAATGAATACATAAGCAAAAACATCAGTGATTTTCGTTTTAAATAATGAATTAAAATTTAAAAAAGTTTTAATTATCTGTCTTAATAATAATTTGCATATTTTATTTCAATAAAAATAAAACATTAGAGAATAACTAGGGAAGAAGGGTTTATACTGGAGTATGGCCAAGTATGGGACATCTTCAAAAGTTCTATAACAAATAACATCTTAGACAGTGATAGTTGATAGCGCAATCTACTCTGCGGAAATACTTTCTATAACGGATGGAAATTATCCTGGCTGCACTGATGCCAGGATTTTTCCGCTAATTGACGAATGTCCGGTTATTTATTTTTTTTTCGATGCAGGAGGTAAAATATATATAAATGCAAACAAGTGTTTTTTTTTTTTTTTTTTTTTTTTTTTTTTTTTTTTTTTGGAGGGGATGTTGCTGCTCTGGAATTGATAGCTTAATGTTTTAAGATGAGAACCCAACCATTGGGCCACAGTTGCACAGTAATTGAAGTAAACACACTTTGTAGTAAGCACACTTTGAAGTAAACATATTTGCTTCAGGTGGGCTATGACTTAATTAATTTTTTATTAAAAAAAATTTAATTTCTAGTTCATTTTAGAAAGATTTCATCTTTAATGAGATTGTGTCTCAGGTTTTAATACTTTAATATTACGTTGCAAATTCTGAACACACAAAAATAAGCATTATTTAGAAAACATTTTGTCACAAAATTTATAACATATTAACGTGTAGTGAATTAGAAACCTTCATAAACAAAACGTTTTTTGTGCTGTGATTGTGTTCTTAATATGTTGCAAAAGTGTTGTAATGTGTTCCAAAAATAATGTTATTAATTATACTGAAATAGTGTTGTAAATAGTGTCGATAAAAATATTTTTTAGCAATAGTGTTGTGCCGCACAGCCCTTTGTCACCACATTAACAACACTTTGTAACCATCACAGAATTTAGAACACTAAAACAAAACACATGTAAAACATTTTCTACTTGCCTTTAAAATTAGGCACCTAGGTGCCTTTAAAAATACCCAATTTTAAAAAAGAAATAAAAGATAGTTTGCTTTGTAGAAAAAAAAAAAAAAAAAATGCGGGAGATTACTGAGTGAGTTGGCTAAATTTTACCAATACATATCAATAACTGTATTTCTGGAAAAATTATTTAATTTTTAACAACAATTTTTGCACAATCTTTTCATTGACTAAAAACATTCGCAACACATTTACAAGACAATCAAAAACGATTTTAGTTAAAAGTGTTAATTATTATGTTCAGTTAGTTATGTAAACACAAATTTATGACAAATGTATGAATTAGAAATATTTTCAAGTAGATTGCTCGATGCAAAATATTAATATTATATTTTTATTTGATAGAATTACTATTATTTTTTTTAGTAGAATTGATTTTTATCTATTTAATATTTAATTTAAAGTATCGTTTGTAATGTGTTCATTTAAATTTATACTTGAAATGCAAATATTTGTTTCTAAACAACTTTTTAAAATTATCTTTTTTTAACTTTATTCAATTTATTCACCTTTAAAAAAATAAATTGCGAGTTAATTTGAATGAAAGAGAAAATCAATTATTATTCATTTATAAATTTGAAATATCTTTCTTTTTAAATAAAATTAGAAATTTTAACCTATAGAGTTTTTGCTTTTTAACACTTTCCAACAAAGTTGAAAAGTGTTTCTGATTTCGGTTTGTCTGTCCGTCTGTCCGTTTTTTCCATCTGTTCGTTTTTTCCGTCTGTTCGTCTGTCCGTCTGTCCGCACTCTAACTTCCGTAACATTACGACCTACGGGAAAAATCATTTCAAATGAATTTTAAAGGTGTTACACCCTGCCAAACATATTTAAATTTATATGCATATGCGAAATGCACTAAAATATGCATTCTTTAAAACATGCAGTGAAAATAATAATTATTGTTCATTTACAGGGCCACACAAACGAAATCCTTTACACAATAATAAAGGGGGGGAATAGTTTGCGAAATATTTTAACAATGTTAAACTATTTTATGTATAATAAAATTTATATAACCGCTAAGACTTAATATTTCGCGCATAATATGATGTGCACAGCATTTACAAGGAAATACAAAAGATTACAAATGGTATATTCTATCCGAAGTACTATATACATTATCAATGATGGTTGATGGATGAATGAAATGTATTTTTAATTATAATATGAGCTTTTAAGTTTCACTAAATGTATGCATATTATATGGTGTGCATAAATGCTATAGTTGATATAAAAGGTTACACATAAGAGCTCGCAAATGATTACTGAATATGAGCATAATTTACTTAAAGGTGGTTGTAAAGTAAGTTATGCATTTTTACGTTGAACTGCTTTTAATTTACTAAGAAATGTTTGTAGAATATACATAAAATCATATACAGGGTCACGCAAAGCATTGGCTACATGTCATCTACGGATGACAGTTTCAGGAAATGTGATTTAAGTAGTCTTAAGAGTGTTTTATTCGAACTAAATTTTAGAAAAAAATACTGTCGGGTAATAAAGGTACTAGGTAAATGACAGCGTTGGAGAAAAGAATTCAAGTATGTTTCCGCTTGTTAGTATATAATTTGCTGGAAGAAAAAATTTCAACCAGTTAGGCGTTTTCTTGCTCAACTAAATTCTTCCATTATATAGTATATATATCAATCGACAGATCAAATACAGGGTTGTTCAAAGGTATTGGAATGCATATTTGGCTATGGACACCTTATTTCCCTAAATAATGAAGTTTTGTCAAAGATTTCAAGAAGTGTTGGATACCGTTTTATAACCTATGATTAACGCATGATTTTTCTTACTTTTTTATTTTTTAAAATAAATTCGGATTTTAGCATTAAAAGAGTGCGTGTATGCCAGGAATAAACAGAATTTCTTCTACTTTTTCAGAGTTTTGGGAAGAAATCACTGATAAAATAAGTTTTCTAGGATTATGGAAATTATTTGTTTGAAAATTAATTTAATGTAACTTGACGCGCTTTTCCGGCAATATTTGATATAAATAAAAGTCTCTTTTGCAAACAGGTTAGAATTTGTAAAAGCTTCTCTGTTTTGACAAGAATTGAGGTAACACTATTGATAAGAATTTTCGTATAAAGAAAAAAATTAGAGTGGGAGGTGGCAGCACAGGCGATCACCTCATCGACTACCATTCAAGAACTTAAATCGGGTTTTCAAGTATTTTTCGCCAAGATTTGACTTAGCAGGCCGATTGAGCTTTAATATGCGAATAAAATTTAATTAATTCTGGAATTTCAGCCATGAACTCGATCATGTTATTGTCTCCGCTGCCACCTTCTGGTCTAAATTTTAAGATTCGAAATGTGAAATAATTGAAATAATCAGTTGATCATCTTTTCATTCGCTAATCATTCGTCCTGGCACCCGGAGCACATGCCCTTCTCTCCCCCCCTCTCTTAGTTTAGGCCCTGAATGTGAATAAAAGCTCTTTTTCTTTTCTATCACATATGTTAAGATACTTATTAGCAGAAATATTGTGTTAGATAGTATATTCATTAAATATTAATTTTTTTCCCGAAAGCCTGTTAATTAAAAATGCCAATTGGTGGAGATCCCTTATCATTCAGCGGTTTTTAGAGGGCAAAGTAAAAACAGTTTACAATAATAATGATATCTTTTTAAGTTTTCACGATGTTTGATTGGATTTTTTTATGAGTCACACTATAGAATTGACTATTAAATGATGTAAAAAAAATCGTTTTTATCGTTCGCGCATGCGCAGATAAAAATTATTTCATACAACTACTCATATTTTACAAAATATTTAATATATCTATATTCCAATTGGGCTATATTTTTTTTCTACTACATTTTGCTAATTTTTCTGAAATTTGCGTTAAATGTGGTCAAAAACCCTGCATGATATAAACAAAAAACATACCAGATTTTTTTTGAATTTTTCAAAAAATCGCTCTTTCTCCATGAATATACATGCTATTCTTACAAAAGTCAGTATACATGTTGTATAGTATCCGCATATTTGTATTCTGCAACGATAAATCGTTTCGTGCATTTTCATGTCCAGGGTGATCCCAAATATTTCTATTACTCTTTGATTTTTTTTGACATCATCTTTCCTTCCAAAATATGTTTTCGGCACCAGTAATAAAGGAAAATAAAATTTTCCTTATTTAATCAGAGATTTTTTGAAATTGTTTGCTTCAAGTAAAGTTCTTTTAAAAAAGTGATGCTAATCAAATAAAGTTTGTGTAAGGGACACTGAAGTCCGAAGGGTTAACACATAAAAAGAAAAACATTACTTACAGTTTACATTCTAACAAAAAAATATTTGTCATGCGTAAGAAAACAAATGGAAACTTGTCAGACATTTTTTAAAAGCGAATTTAAAGTTAGTTTCTTAAAATAAATCAATAAATAAATAAAAAACTAAATAAATAACTTATAATAACTAACTAAATAAACTATTTACTGACTTTGACAGAAAGTTTTATCAAAATTGTTTCATATGAATACTTTTTCACTAAATTTCCAAATCGTAATCATAAGTATTATAATTGTAATGATGATAGACTAAACGTTTCAACTGTATAGCTTTAATTGTGCTAAAATATACAAACGGAAATGAAAAAAATGTATAATTAAAAAAATTGTAATAATTATTTTTGGCAACATTGCTTCTTTTTCCTTTATATCGTATTTTTTTTTTTTTTACAATTTATAGTCATTCATTGTCCATTATAAAATATAAACAACTAGTCGTTGGGGGCCCACCGTAATACTTACCCATCATGGATATGTATATGAAAATAAAACATGTGAAAACTATTTATACAATGCGTTGCAATTCATAAACAAAATTTAAATATTGTTAATATACATAGTAATGCTATATTAAAGAACTGTTGATGTACCAATTTCGACAAATTATATAAAACGACAAACTACTCAAGTAGTACCAGACTGCGTAAAAGAAACATCCTTATGACTCCAAAAATAATAATTCTATTAACTAACAATTTATTGCGTCGGATTAAGCAATATCCGACGCAAAAGTTTAAAAATTTAAGCGTCTTTTTTCCAATTTAAATATACCTCTGAATTGAAATTTAAATGAAATACAAGGTCATGGAAAATCGAAGAATGTGGAAAACAGGATTGCAAATATCTCGGCAACTAATAATCCGATCGACTTCGTTCTTGATGCAAAATTTGTGATATTTTATTGCCTTTTACTTCCATTCCTTAAAATAAAAAAATTCGAAAATTTTTATATACCTTTCATCAGAACGAATTTTTCAAGAGTCCGAAAAAAATAGTTCCGGATAATTGAAGTTTTTGATATTAAATAGGCTTCATCCCATCTTTACATACAAGTACATACAAACTTTCAAGTTTCTATCTCAATTTGTTCGGGAGATAGAGCATTTACAGAGAGACGGACGGCAATTTTTTTTTTCTAAAAATATGTTTTCCGGAATCTCTACTATCTGAAACGTGTAAATCCGTCAAAAAAAATTTTTTCGATTTTCAAAACGATTGCAAGATTTACCCTATACTACGTATGATGGGTAAGTAAAAAACTAAAGAAGTCAATATATTTTAAATTAGTATTTAGAGATGTGTTGGTCTTTAAAACAGAAAATCAATATGTCTAAAACTTAATCCCAATGTTTACCTTTTGCTTATTTACCCGTATCTAAATGTTCAAAGAAACTGAAAAATAAACTATTTTTATGCTCTATTTCGTTTAAGATTGAGGATATAAAAGTTTTCAAAGTTGTAGGGACATGAACTTAAAGCTGGAAGACACAGATTTAAAAGCAGAATGTAAACTATTTATTTTAGTTACATTTAAACAAATACCGTACTGTCTTTAAATCCCATCCTTTACAAAATACAATTTGAACTATACAGAGAAATAATGTAAATATGTTCCTTGGAGATGTGCCGCTTTAGAAATTATAAATCGAAATAAATTTATCAATACCAACAATCTATTAACGTCTTCGTGTCTATTTAAACTTTTAAAGAAAGATAGAAAATCAAATTATTTATATATGCTGTAAGTGATCCATTAAAATAAAATAAAATGGCAAAAAAAATCTTATTAAAAGGTAATTAAAAGGTATTTTTGCCATTTTATTTTATTTTAATGGATCACTTATAACATACATAAATAATTTGATATTTTAAAATGTTGTTTTATATTATATGAAATGTAAAAAGTTTTAGTTACTTTTTATATATCATTAGATTAAATTTCACTATTTACATACAGAAATTTAAAGGAAACGAAACAAAACAAGGTTGAAAGAATAAATATATATTAACATTGTTTTACCTAAAATCAATTATTTTAAGCATATCATAAACCAGTGTGCCATGGCCATTACAAAAATTTCTTGTATACCATTCTAATTCTAATATATCAGTTTATAATATCAACATCTCTAAATATTGAGTTAACTGTCAGCGATGCAGTGGAGGATATACCGGGGTATACGCCGTATACCTTTTGGATTTTTTAACCCCTTAACGCGCAGTATTGCCGGGTCGGCAACACCTAAAGTTCTTCCTTTTTGGAGGCATAAAAACTCCGTGAATATTTCAAAAACTACTCTAATGGCTACTTTAAATCTTTCTTATGAGTTCTAGATGGCAGCACCACAGAGATCAAACTCCACTGTTTTTAAATAATAGGTAAAATGTTTTACTGTAATACGCGCTTCACAGCAATGGTCTTCTCACTGCGCTTATCAATGCTTTACTTATGGGAGGTTAACACTTCGGCAACAGCTGTATAATTAAAATGGTTAGTGCAATCTTTACAAAACAATACCTGTATACTCCTCTAGGCCTAACTAGATTGCCTATTTTTTTTCTTTAAATTCCAAAGTTAAAGAGTAGTGCGCCGGAAAGGGTTAAAGGAACACCGTATACCCTCTGTTTCACAAGAGAGTTTGTTGTATACCGCACTCTAGGGTATACCCTCTGTCTTGAGCGTATACCCTCTACTTAAAGCGTATATCCTCTGTTATTTTTACGACTACACCCTGCTGACTACACTTATTCAAGTTCAACATGAAGTTAGATTGTTGAATGAATTAAAAGAAAAACAGAACAACGTCGGCCCAGGCAAGATATTAAAGTTGGAAATTATATATAATTTTAAGTATATAATTTTAAGACAGTAATCTCAACACACAAAGCTTCTTGTATTTCTACACTACAGAAAATAAGATACAGTTTTAATGTTCATCGCAAATTAAATGTGATTAATATTCCGTTAATAAGTTCACAACTAAATTATCTTCAAAAATCTTTAAAAATATGTTCTTCTTTAAATCATCAAACGACGTAAAATGAATTCTTATTTTAATTAAAAGTTATTAATTAACAGCTTATTTATTAAAATAAGTTTTTTCGCGTTGAAAATAAATATTTTAATGCTGTAACGCAACGCATATAGTTACATTATAATTTCTAATAAGAAAATTTTATTAACTGAACAAAACCCCTAAAAAGAATTTTTTTTATTAAATATCACAATGATTTTTAAATTCATAAGAAAAAATAATTAATTTGCTTTAATAAATTCGCTAAGATATTTCTTTTATTTACTGAAATATTTAGTTAGCTTTCAAATACATGTGTATAAGACAATTACGAAATAGATAAATAAATAAATAAAAAACATACCATTCTCTAACGAAATGCATTCCGATATTTACCCAATAGAACCTCTCCCTCAACAAGACACTGAAGCCAGTTGGTAAATGCGTTTACTTTATGTCCTTGGGGACGTTAAATCAATCCCATCCTCTTTCACTGCTGAAGCAGTGCATTTGGAAGATTAACAAATATACATCCCTAGATGGCGCCATCAAAGCTATTTTTTTCCAACTAATACTAGTGTCGGACAGCGACCGGTGTTTTTATAGTTAGCTATCGGCATGCTTTGGTCAGAACTTTTTGTTGATATCGGATTGGCCACGTGCCTCATGAATCGGGATGCATTCTTTTGACATATAGACCCCATGAATTGACGTCACAGAAACGACTGGTGCTGTAATCTGGTGCACATCTGGAGCACACACAGAAGGTCATAACTCCCCGTTTGCCATTTAAAGCACGAGTGGTCTTTCTGTTTCATTTCGATTTTTCTTATTCTTGCATTATTTTTCTAAGTATTTAAAAAACGAATCGCAAATCATTATGTTTACAAATGGGAAAATACCACATTTACTTTATGTTTGGGCGCCATATGAAGCATGTGACGTCATGTGCAAAGGTTCTATAAAAAGAGATACGGAACCAGTGTCCTGACAATACCGCCGGTGGTTGCAAATGGCTTTCGGTCGATATCTTACCCATATATCTCTGTCTGCTGTGTATTCAGTTATTTCGGCAATGCATTCTTATTTACTGTACCCCACCTGATCAATGTCACAGAAGTTGAGATTCTTCCTAAATGTTAATTGATATCCTTTTTATAATTCACTCCAAAATGTCTTGGGTAAATTCTCTATACAACATATTACGCTTCAGTGTTTATTGTCGACTGTGATAAATTTTAAAATGTGCTATTCCAATGCTATTATTTCAGTGTGTGCTTGAATTTATCGAGAGATGAGCTAAGTATGTTATTTCATTAAATTTGTTCTTTTATTCTTGTAATTTAAATGTCTTTCTTTTTAACATTAAGTATTGAAACTAATCCGTTGACTATTCATTCGTTTTGCAAATTTTATTCTCATTTCTTAAATTTGATTTTCTCTAAAATATTCCAAAATATTCTCTCTATTATATTTTTATGTCAAGTATCGAAGAAAACGAAATTCAATGAAATTCCGTGCATTAGTTTTTGAGATATAGCTATGACGAAATTAAGGGGAAAAAAGCAAATCCGTGAAATTTGTTGAGCCATATACACTCAAATTTTATCAAATGAAGTTTTAGCAAGATATAAACATTGATAAAATTTTATCTTAAGATATAGCTATTATAAAAATAGCGAGAAACACTGCAAAGCATTGACATCTGCCGCGAAACATACGCCCATACCTAATCAATATGGATTTATGTTCTGATAAACAGATATAAAAACTGAAGAAATTCCGTGAGTAATTGCTGAGATTGAGCGACCACAAAATATATAACTCCTAACTGACAAACATAGACATACTCTTTTTCCATAAATAGTCAAATCGTGTTCAGACTGTCACAACACGTGTAAACCCATTAAATAATAGCAGTAATAACAAATTCGCAATTCTAATATTATCTTTTTAAATATTTAATAGAAAATCAAATTTAATTTAGTTTTCGTGTGTAAATAAACATAATCTAAAGCATTTAATAAATAATAAGAAAAAAGCAAAATAAATAAATAAATAAAATATTTAAAACAGTAGTATTTTTTTAAAAAATATTTTATGTTTACTCTAATGCAAATATTAAAAGCTTAAAGTGCTGTTAAATATTGACATTACTATATAAACAGAATTTTTTAACTTATTTTATTGAATAACATCCGTATTGCATTTGAATAAAGTTAAAAGAACACTAAATAATTTTAAGCTATTGCATAGCTTTTATCACGGGCTTTGAGCGCGGCGACCGAATCCAAAAATTCCGTAACGCAGAAAATCCTAACACATCGGTAACGAAAAAACCTAACACTCGGCTAACTTCGTTTCAGTTCGGCAGACTTCGGCATGGTATCATTCGGTAGACTTCGGCAGACATTGACGCGGTATTTTTCAGATATTTAGTGGATATCAAGTCTCAAACTTATACTTCTTATTTCAGTTACTATAAATCTATAGTTTCAATAATAAAAATTCCTGATAGAAT
Source organism: Maratus speculifer (assembly GCA_964019185.1). NCBI lineage: Eukaryota > Metazoa > Arthropoda > Arachnida > Araneae > Salticidae > Maratus > Maratus speculifer. Next base: position 255,460,541 of record OZ025298.1, read on the forward strand.
GTGTATAGAAAAGAATCGTCTTAAGACAAAACAAGGTAGGATAATGTAGCTTTTGGTGATTCGAGACCCGCCCAATGGTGAGGATCGAAAAATTTAAAATGCTTATAACTCGCGATCTAATTTTCGTAGCGCGGCCAAATTTTGTTTGATAATTTATTATGAGACAGTGTTAATTTTTGGTGACAAGAGACCCCCACGGTGAGGGTCGAAAAAGTTAAAATGCTTATAAGTCGCGATCTAATTCTCGTAGCGCGGCCAAATTTTGTTTGGTAATTTATTATGAGACAGTGATAATTTTTGGTAACAGGAAATCCCCCATGGTGAGGGTCGAAAAATTTAAAATGCTTAGAACTCGCGATCTAATTTTTGTAGCGCGGCCAAATTTTGTTTCGTGATTTATTATGAAACAGTGTTAATTTTTGATGACAGGAGATCCCCCCCCCCCCACGGTGAGGGTCGAAAAAGTTAAAATGCTTATAACTCGCGATCTAATTTTCGTAGCGCGGCCAAAATTTGTTTGATGATTTATTATGAGACAGTGTTAATTTTTGGTGACAGGAGACCCCCCACGGTGAGGGTCGAAAAAATTAAAATGCTTATAACTCGCGATCTAGTTTTCGTAGCGCGGCCAAATTTTGTTTGGTAATTTATTATGAGACAGTGATAATTTTTGGTGATAGGAAATCCCACATGGTGAGGGTCGAAAAAATTAAAATGCTTATAACTCGCGATCTAATTTTCGTAGCGCGGCCAATATTTGTTTGGTAATTTATTATGAGACAGTGATACTTTTGGTGACAGGTGACCCACAACGTTGAGGGTCGAAAAATTTAAAATGCTTATAACTCGCGATCTAATTTTCGTAGCGCGGCCAAATTTTGTTTGGTGATTTATTATGAAACAGTGTTAATTTTTGGTGACAGGAGACCCCCTCCCCACGGTGAGGGTCAAAAAAGTTAAAATGCTTATAACTCGCGATCTAATTTTCGTAGCGCGGCCAAAATTTGTTTGATGATTCATTATGAGACAGTGTTAATTTTTGGTGACAGGAGACCCCCCCACAGTGAGGGTCGAAAAATTTAAAATGCTTATAACTGGCGATCTAATTTTCGTATCGCGGCCAAATTTTGTTTGGTAATTTATTATGAGAGAGTGTTAATTTTTGGTGACAGGAGACCTCCCACGGTGAGAGTTGAAAAATTTAAAATGCTGATAACTCGCGATATAATTTTCGTAGCGCGGCTAAATTTTGTTTGGAAATTTATTATGAGACAGTGTTACTTTTGGTGACTGGAGACCCCCATTGGGAGGGTCGAAAAATTTAAAATGCTTATAACTCGCGATCTAATTTTCGTAGCGCGGCCAAATTTTTTTGATAATTTATTATGAGACAGTGTTAATTTTAGGTGACAGGTGACCCCCCCTCCACGGTGAAGGTCGAAAACGTTAAAATGCTTATAGCTCGCTATCTAACTTTCGTATCGCGGCCAAATTTTGTTTGGTAATTTATTATGAGACAGTTTGACTTTTGGTGACAGGAGACCCCCCCTTCTTCACATTGAGGGTCGAAAAATTTAAAATGCTTATAACTCGCAATCGAATTTTCGTATCGCGGCCAAATTTTGTTTAGTAATTTATTATGAGACAGTGTTAATTTTTTGTGACAAGAGACCCCCACGGTGAGGTTCGGAAAATTTAAAAGGCTTATAAAAAGCGATCTAATCTTCGTAGCTTGGCCAAATTTTGTTTGGTAATTTATTTAGGTATTGCATAGCTTTTATCGCGGGCTTTGAGCGCGGCGAAAGAATCTAGAAATTCCGTATCGAGAATAAGCCTAACACTCTGGCTAACGTCGCTTCAGTTTGGCAGACTTCGACACGGTATCCTTCGATAGACTTCGGCAGACATTGACGCAATATTTTTCTGATATTTTGAGAATATCAAGTCTCAAACTTATGTTTTTTATTTCAGCTATCATAAACGTATAGTTTCAATGATAAAAATTCCTGATTAACCTACATTTATTGTAAGATAATAAAAATATTTTAAACGATTTTTCTTTTATTGAACTAATGAGAATTAGTTCAAAAAAAAATTGTTATCGGTCATCACGCTCAAAAAGTGTAACTTAAATTATTATCAAAGACAAAGAAAAAAAAAACTGCATAAATAAAAAATAAATAAATAATTATAATTGCATAAGTTGATAAAAAATATGCTATGCAATAGCTTTACCGCGGCAGTCCCCGAGTGCCAAACGTATTTTTTTAATTGTTGTTTTATGTTTTCGTTAAATATTTGTTATCATTCGCATCAGAATTTTGATAATAAGACAAATTTTACAGAACAAATTATTTGATTTTACTAATAAAATTAATTAAAACGACAAATAATTTATTATTTCATTTTTATTATCTACGAGGTGGATCCAGGCGAAATTCGACGAAAGAAAATCTTTAAAAAAGAACCGTTTTATTTATTTTATATAAAACTCAATTATTCAAATTATCAAACAAAATAAAACCGAAGTTCACCGGATTTTATAACAGACACATTTTAATTTCTGTTTTTTTATTCAATTTTTAGAGGAAATGAGTGATTCCGTTGCCACAATTACAAAACTGGTACTAAAAGTTATAAAAATAAATAATATATCAAAAATAAATTGAGATACAGCTTTGAAACAAATTGCATTTAAAAGTACATTTTTTTTCTTTATACAACGGTGTAAAAATATAAAAAATGCGAATTTTGAAGTGTAAAATTTGCTGTACCAAAAATTTTTAAACCGAATTTGCAGGGAAAGTGTTGCCATTCGCAAAATGACGTATGCGTTACGCACAGATGCATTTGGTCTTTTTAATATTGATATATTAAAAAAAAAAAACAGGCTGTTTTTTCAGTCATCAGCCGTGAGTTGCATATTGAACCAATTGTTATAATTATTTTTTTTAAATGAAAGTTCAAAATTTTTAGTTGTACCCATTCTAGCTATATTTTAACTTATTTCCATTTTTTAATTTTATTTTTAATTCTAAAAAGTTTTACAATATTTCTTCAAAACAAAATAGTGGCAATCTAGTTCATCTTTTCTCTTTATAATAAAAATTTATTTTGCTTTATCATTTTCCACCAATCAGAAGCTTGGTATCATCTGTGAATATGTCATCGCATTCAAAAGGGAAAAGTTAATGGTTTAAGTAAAATTAAACCGTAATAAAATAATTGCGTATAATTATGCACTAATTACAGTACAACAAATATTATTTATTGAGAAATAATATTAACTATTTAATGAAAAAAAAGATAAAAAGTATTATCTAAAGCGAAATGTTTCCAATGATAAAAATGATGTATTTTAGAAACCAGATAAATAGAAATTACCATATCATTACGGATGCTTTTTTCAAAAATACTATTAACAGTGACTTTAAAAAAATTGAACAGAAAAGGACTTCATAGTAAAAAACCAACGAGTTTTTACTAGCGTTGCAAAGGTTAGAAAAAACCGGTTTAAACCTGGGATTAAACCGGGTTTTTTGGGAATAAGCCGAGTTTTTTGGGAATAAGCCGGGTTTTTGGGAATAATCCTGTGAATAAACCTGGTCTATTGGAAATAAACCCGGGAATAAACCGACTTTTTGCAACTCTAGTTTTTACGCATAACACTTTTACAGTTCAATATTTCTTTTCATTTCATGGACACTGAGATAGAGACTCTATTTTTAGGTGGTTTCATTTTATGAAAATAACGTCATAGTGAAAATGAAATGAGTATTTTTTTGATAAAACTATTTCCCTTCAAGTGCTTCAGAAAAAAAAATCTGGATTTCGCCAGCATTCAGATTACAATTTTAAGTAAAAAGCGCGAATTTTTGCATGTATAATTGTAACTAGCAAACTTGACACCCAGTTTGGAAATAGATTTATTAAATATTGATTCAATATTGTAATTATTTTTGTTATTTTTTAAATTCAGTCGATAGAGTCTTTTAAGCATTTTCATTCGTCGAATTTGACTCGTATTCAGTGAAAAAAAGTAATATAGTAATAATCATTAATTTATCAATGTATACTGCGTTTTTTAATAAGTAATATGTCTATAAGACATCTTATAAAATTTGCACAAACTATTTTTAAAATTAAGTTTAAATTTTTATAAGATCATTTTGCACTATACTATCTAACTGTCAGAAAACTCAAATAACATATAACTCTGGAATACACGACACTTAAACTTTATTATTCTTTTTATTATCTGAATAAGTCCGATTACCGCAAGAATATGATTGTAGCCGAAATTGCAAGTAATTACAAATTAACAAGCAAAAAGCTAGAATTCTGATTATTTCAGAATTTATCTTTGCAATCGATGAAAGTAAAATGTAAATATTGATAATGCAAAAACAAATTTCAGTTTAAGACTTGAAATAGACGCTTTTATTAAGAATATATAAAATGATGTTATGAAACGAATATATAAAATTAATATGAATATATAAAATGACGTAGTTTTCATCCGATGAAGAATTCGACATTTACAAACATTTTTTCAGCAATATCTGTAGTAAAGTATGCATATGACGTCACCATCATGAAATATTACACAAATCTAGCAAGAAGCGATTTTGTCATTCCAAAAATCGGAAAAAGCTATATATATATATATATATAAGTATATAACGATTCAGATGCTTTCATTTAAAACGTTAATATGGATGCTGGAAATCAAATATAGTTTATAATAGCTCCATGTTTTATCAGAAATAATTCATTTATAAGTTTTTCAAAATTCCGAAAATAGCACATTTTGTTATTTCAGTTTAAAAAAAATCGACTACAAAGGGATATAATAATCTTTCCTTTATATTTTCCTGAAATAAAAATTTTAAGTACAACCATTACAGAAATGGCATTAAAAACTAAAAAATAATAATTATGATATTTAAATAATAAATTAAGATGCAGTTTTCAAACAAGTTGCATTTTAAAGTACATTTTTTGCTTACGAAGCTTTACTTTAGAAGTAAAAAGAAATTGAGGTAAATTATCAGTATTTAATCTTACAATTCAATCATATATGCATATCCTCTTCAAACCTGAAAATAAAATAACTCTAAATATGTATTTAATGCTTTTGAATAATCGAAATGGCACCATAAATGACAGAAAGAGTGATTTTATGAAATCAGTACTTTAGAGGACTGGTAATTTAGGTTTACAAATATGGATATAAAAGTGCTATTCCCCTTAAAACATCAGTTTAACTATCAGTAATATAAATTTACGATATAACTAAATTAAGGTCTTTAAAGAAGTAAATAATCAGCAAATCCGCAAAATTTTTAATGCTAAAGCACTTAAGTTAAAAAAATCATGAATAATTCTTACTTTCTTAGCCACACTGTTTTGAAGGTATTTTCAAAACTTGGGTGTAAATAACATGTATTTTATGAGGTGATATTTATCAGTACTGACATTTATTGGTTTTGTTTTAAAGCAAAAAAGAATCATATATCTGTATAGAAATAAAGTAAAAATGCAAAAAATTAGAACAGTTTAGTTTTTATGAGGAAAAGAACCCGTAAAGCATGGTGACGTCACTGCAACGTCGTTGTGAAGTCACATTGTGACTTTGTGACCATCGATTGTCGATGTGACGTCACGTGACGTCGATGTGAAGTCACAGTGACTAAAATGTGAAGTCGTTATGGCCGTTTTAGAGCTCTTTTGTGACGTATCACAAAGTGGTCACAATGTGACAAAATTGTTGAAAATGTGTCATTTGTGACTAATTTGACATTAACATTGTGACGAAACTGTGACAAAAGCGACGATATTTAAATTGCCAGAAACATGTTTTTTAAAGTAAATAACATGTTTTTAAGGATATTTATAAATTTCTAAAGATTTTTAAGAAAGTCACATCTCAGTCACAATGTGCCGTCATTGAGTGGTGGCATTTTGGTCACAGATGTGATGTGACCAAAGGGACTCACAGTGACGTCACTATGACTTCACTGTGACCATGCATGCTATCAGGGAACGGAGGTAAACATTAGTGTACCTCACATCTGAAGTAGATATACATTATAAATACATGCATACAAGATTAAAGTAGTATAGAATTTAATCCTTCTCAATTTTACGACTGCCTTATGGTTAAGTGCTTAATATAATTTTTAGTGTCACCTCTTCAATTGTTTCTTGAAAGAAATAGCTGATAGTGCGCTAATAATAATAATAATGATAAACAGAAAATAAATCAAAACGATCAGTACTGCCATGTATAGTTATTTTATTTTATTTTTTATTAATGCATCAATTTTTCAATTTTAAAACAAAAAACTAGAGGCATTGTTATTGAAGTGATTTAGATTCGAATTTTATTCTTTTCTTATTCTTGTATCGTTGCGACTAAAAAATCCCTGTCGGCTGGGCCTATAGGCGGAGGTAGATTTCGAAGAGTGCTCATTTCAACAAAAAGTATATATATGATTAGAGATAAACCCAATTAACTTCATTTGGCCGTTTATGAAAAAATTTCAATTACGTTTTTCTGCAAAAACTGGTTTTATCAGAATCATCTTAACAAAAATTCAGCTCAAATGCCCATTTTCACAACATATTTTGAAATAAATTCTGAATTTATTAAAAAATCGACCAAAACAGTACATTATACAGTTCCTAAATAACAAAAAACTGTCAGTTGAATGCATTTGAGAAAAAAATTGAATTTAAAAATGAGTCATAAAATAACCGATTTGTTGTTTTAAGACATCCTTAATTCTTTAATCATGATTGCTTCGGAAAATTTTGTGCAAAATACTCACTTTGACAGTATTTTTAAAAATATATTCTATCTTTATCAAAAAACTGGCCAATGCGTCACAGTATATAGTTCCTAAATAAGAGGATCTGTAAATTGGATGCGTTTGAGAGCGAAAATGGATTTTTAAACGAGTAATAAAAAACGCAATTTGCTATGTGAAAACTTCCTTAAATTTTCAAATCACGAACACTGGGGAAAATTCTGTTCAAAATACCCTTTTTGGTAGCCTTTTTTGAAATATATTCTGTCTTTATCAAAAAACCGATCAATGCATCACATTATATAGCTCCTAAATAAGAGGATCTGTAAATTGGATACGTTTGAGAGCAAAAATGGATTTAAAAACGAGTCAGAAAAAACGCAATTTCTTATTTGAATACTTCCTTAAATTTTCAGTCCCGATGACTTTGGGAAATTCTGTTCAAATTACCCTTTTTGGTAGCTTTTTTTGAAATATATTCTGTCTTTATCAGAAAATTGACCAATGCGTCACTTTATACAGTTTCTAAATAAGAGGCTCTACCATTTGGATGCGTTTAAAATAAAAAATGAATTTAAAAATGAGTCAGAATATAAGCAGTTTCGATTTAAGGTTTTTTCTCCAACTCCTATTTTTGTTTAATTTCTTTTTGCTATACGAATTGGTCCTAATGGTTCAAAACATCAAAATAGAATGGATTTTTCAATCAATTTTTCAGGGTGGCGAGTGGTTAGATAAAAACACAGTCAAAATAGATGATAAATGCCAGTATTTTGTTAAAGATAAATTTAGTTTATATAATCTCTTTATATTATTTGAAGTATTTTCTGTAAGAAATTACTGATAGTTTTCTCTTTTCTTGATTGTGTTTTCCCGGGTTTTCCTGACCACTCGCCACCCCGCTTTTACCTCTATCAACATCTGCAAAAGTCTATTTTCTAAATAAGCTTCACTTGCTGTTTTATTGCGTTCGCTATATAAACCTGAATTCAGAAATTTGCCAGAAAGAAACTCTTTGGAATTGGGAAAATGCATTAAGAGTTTGCGCTAGACAGATAACAAAACCATACAAGCTGGTAATGTATGTGATGATGTATGTGGTGATGATCTATGTGAACTTCATTTTAATTTCTTACTTGAAGTTCCTTTTTTTCTCCCATTAAGTATAGGACAAGGATGGCTGGCCGGCTTCTAACTGGGTCTTTTTTTATTCTTTGATTTTGGTTGCTTTTTTTTAATATGGAATTTTTGATTTTTGAAGCCAGTTCTAATATGTAAAGTGACCTCATAAAAATATTATATGAAACCATAATCGAAAAAGGGAAAAAATTAAAGATAGAGCTTATCTATTTACTAATTTCAAACAGAAAATCATTTAAAAATAGTAAAAAAAAAAATAAAAAATTTGTAAAAAAAAAAAAAAAATAGTTATAATAAAAAAGTTTGCATAATTTAACAACAGTCTCTGCACAAAACAAATATAAGCTCGGAAGAACCCCAGTTTCTTACGCAGCGGTACGAAAACGTTAATGCTAAACTGATGAGAGAAATCATCTCAGATTTCATGTTCGCATTTGAAATTTCTAAAATGACTTTTTGCATAGGATTTGCATAAGGTCGTTTCTGTTGTTGTGCGTTTATACTTTTCCGATTTTATTTACGATGTTTTTATATCAGGGTTCTTTCACTTTGAGAATTGGTTCCAAACATTTCAAAACAGGGAAAGCTGTTAAACTGTGAAAAACCCCGAAAAAAAAAAAAAAAAAAAAAAAAAAAACCTCTTTCATACTGCAAAAGATTCTTTTTAAATGATTATGATTCTCAATAATTTCTTCCTAATATATTCATTTTAATGTAAATGCAATAATGCAATAATGCAAGTAAAATGTAAATGCAATAATGCAAGTCAACGATGTTTTACTCAAGTGCGGTTAAAATGTAGTGTCATATTTTTCGCTTCTTTTTTTCTTGCCCTTTGTGAAATTGTTCTTCAGTTGCTATACAAATTCTTGTACGTTTTATAGAGGAATATAATCTTTGTCTTGTTTTATTTAAAAATTAAATGTACAATCAAGAAACAAATGTAGTTTTGTGAATCCCATAATTAACTGTATATCCAACACCTATATGGATTAAAATACAAAAAATTAAATCAACACATAATCATATGTTTTTCCTTTCAGTAAAATTTAGAAATTATCTCGACATCAACAGCTAATGTAAGCATCTTTGAGATTCAACTCTAAATCTTTCGGCGAATCCAATCATGGAAAACAGGTAAGAGAAATGATTCCTTGCCTTATTAATAACTATTTGGAAAATAGTTGTTGTCCTCGATAGAGAATTGGGAAATTTAAAGTATGTCTGAATCTTTTTATTAGTTGAATTCCGCAACTTATTTTATTTTATTCGCTTTCTGATTGGTCTATGTTTAATGTCCAGAAATGAAATACTTCTGTTGCCTTGATGACAAAAAATGTATTAAAAAACTACAAAAAACTAATAATTTAAAAACAAATTGAAATACAGTTTTCAAACAAATTGCATTTAAAAGTACATTTTTTTCTCCATACGACGATATAAAAATTGAAAATGTGTGATTTTAAGAAGTTTAAAAATTTGCAATACCGAAAATTGTAAAACTAAAATTTCATTAAAAATTTCTATGTAATTGATACAGGAATATTATTTTTTAATCCATGGCGTACGTAATATAAAACTCTTTAATTGCGTAAACCACGTTTTAATCATCATAAAAATGATGTTTATTATTATTATTATTATTATTTTAAATATAGAATTTATTTACAAGTCTAAAATTTCACTCTTTGAAATATAATTTTCCAAATAGTCACTGTAATGTTTTTAAAATACAGTTTTATTTTATTTTATTACATTTGAAATTGCTTAATACAATAAAAAATAGATTATTTAAAATATTACAATAATATATTCCGAACAGAAGTTTCCGCATGTGAAACAACTGTAACAAAAATGGAAAATATACAAACACACAACCGTAGATATTGACTTCCAGTATACTATACAAAAAAATCATTTAAAAATATTCAAATAATTTAGAGAGTTTTGAAAAGAACGCTGAAACAGGACCAATTTTAGATTGAGCGTTTCTTCCCCGTGAATCTTAAAAGTGAAAAATGGATTTGTATTTCATAATTTTACACATTATTCGAGATTTCTTTTAGCCTTGCAAAATACACACCATCTATCATTAAAATGCAAACTATGTTTACAAGTTCTGTAAAGTAAATCTATGTGCTGCCTCACAAGCTTGTCATTTTCACAACAATTAAATATATTATGTTTAAAGAATCATATATCTTAAACTTTGGATGTTTCTTTGGTGATGCATTTTAGTTTTTTTTTGTTTTACTTTTATTAATCACACCCTTGATAATAATCCCTCAAATTATGAAACTTGAAAATTTTGCGTAGGTTATTTATTATAAATATACTTTTTCTATATTCACATTCACACACACACACAAACACACACACAAAAATCTTAGTAAATTATAAAATATTACCTTTAGTGTGCCTGAATGTAAAATATTTTAATAACAACTATTATCTGCGAGATAAAGATTTAGCCTTTTTTTTGTCAAATCTCAGATAAAGCAATACACGCATTATAGACCGGCAGGCAGCAGAATAGACAATCCCCTTATCAGGTTAATGGAAGAAAATCTAGCATTAGTTAAATCTCGATTCGCATATTAAAATGCAATTGGTCTGCCAAGTCATATATTGGTGGAAAAGATCTAATATCTATGTTTTCCTGCTCCCATTCCTCCATGTTTTCATATTTCTGGGTGCAGCGAAGTACAATGGTAAACCTAGGAGTCAACTGCTAAAATCGGGTTATTGGGTGTTTTCTTGAAAGATATGACTGGCAGACAGATTGCATTTTAATATGCGATTCGATATTGAACTAATCGTAGATTTTCATCCGTGAACTTGATGAGGTCATTGTTTGTGCTGTCACCATTTCGGCCTATTATTGAAATTCACACAACTTTAAAATGTAATGAAATTTCTTTACAAATAAATCTTTCAATAAAAATCAATGCTTAGAAAGCTTTATCTTTATTCTCATCAACCCTGAGACAAAAATTAAGAGGGACCACAAAAAACGATTTAAAATTGCTATACAACATCTCCAAAATTGTAACAGTCTATATATCGATTCTTATGATATCCAAGCATTTAATAAAAAGGTCTAGAAGTAATTTTAATAATTCTAGAAACATTTAAGATAATTTAAAGGCTGTTATTTAGTGTGTTCTCCATGCGACCTCAGGACTGAGGAGGTGAAATACATAAGATAACGTAATTTTTCATATCATTCTAGTATAATCATCTTTTTAAAGTATAGACATATTTCGTTGGTAATGATACAAACATGACTTTATTTCGCATGTTTTACCACCAAAATTTTATTAATATTTATTCCCCCAATAATACAGTTCCGAATTTATTACAAACACAATTTAATAGACGGAAAAATGAAGGTAAAAGATGTCTATTTCTTCATAGAAGACAGAGAGAATCATTATCAATTGCACTCTAAAGATAAATAATTGCAGAAATTGTTAATATTAAAAAGTTTGATGTAGTGAATATAAATCATTGTGTAATTTAACTGCATTAGAATATATTATAAACTTATTTTTCTGGAATAATTCTGCATTGAACAAATAGAAAATCTCAGACTTGTTAGGCATAAAAAGATCATTACATAAAACATAATAATTCTGTCGAGGCAACTCTTACATGTACTCTAATGATAATCAATCAAAATGGTAATCAATATCAATAATCAGTGAATTTTTTGGAGATCGAAATAATGATTTACTGATTAAAGTAACTAGTACGTATACGCACACTGTAAAAAAAAATTTGGAAACTTACAAAAATTTTTCTAGTAGAATTGTATTCCAAGAACTTTTTATGTAACGGCAACAATAAAAATTCATGTAACAGATACAGATTTGCACTTTGAATCAAACAAATTTTAAGGTTACTAAGAATTTTTTGGGGAAATCGTATTCCAAGAACTTTTTAAGTGACGATAACGAGCATTATAGATAAAATTTTAGTAAAGTTACCAAAATTTTAGTAAATTCTTTTGTAAAGTTACAGATGGTTTTAGTTTTGCTTACAAGTTTTGTAGATTGACACCATTTTCTTGTACAGTGTACACATAAAATTTTAGTAAGCATAAGAGATTTCGGTTAATTTAGATTACTAAGGTTACAGATTTTTTTTACAGTGCAGGTTTCTCGTTGTTACTATCCATTGCGCCAAATCGCGACAAAATGTTTCATTTAACCAGTAAATGAACAATCAAATCCGCTTATTTGCGAGTGTTAAATTTTTCTTCCTTTTGTGCATTTTGTGTATGTGTGCTGCAAATACAATCCATGCATAGTACTGAGCGATTAATGTCGCTCCATAATGTTCAATCAATAATCAAAGACACGCAGAAAGAATTATGCGATGAGTATTTCTTGATTGCCATTTAATCATTATCTATGCACCAGCATTGCGTTGCAAATACCACAAATAAAAATACTTGCAGCGAGTGCAAATGGAGAAAATGTTTGTTGCAATGCGGTGTTGAAATTAGTCATTTACCATTATATTTATTAGTTGTATGCAAAGTATCATTGGCCGTAATATTTTTTCTATGGATTAGGAGTCAAAATATCTGATATGTAAAGTATATTTTCAAAATTAAAAAATAAAATAGAGCTGCTTTAAATTTTAAACTCTAGAACGGTTGTGATCATTCCTTTTGACCGCTACCATATGAATATATTTCAGCTCAAATATGAAATTTCATAATAAAATAAGTTTGAAATACGTCAAAGTAGAAAAATGTTAATTAAAAAAATAAACTGTTTTAAATCAAAATTCTACTGTGGAATATTTTTATAAAACTTGAATGAAATTTTCGTCCTTTCTAGTGTTAATCACATTGTTAAACGAATGTCTGGAACATATACACATTTAGGAGACATTTAGAATGTACTTATTTTTAATATTAGTTTTTATAGCGGATAGTCGATTTTCTATTTTATAAGCAATTCCATATAATTAGGTTATTTTAGAACATATTGCAAAAAAAGGATACAATAAAGGGTTAAAGACAGATTTTTCAGTGCTTCATGCCGAATCTACTTTCCTATACATTTTTTTTCATTTGACTACTATTTTTTATTTCTTATTCGCCTAATCTCGAATGTTGGTCAAAAGCCGGTAACAACCCTGTATATACAACAGATTTTCTACGAAGCTACGATTGTGTTGTTGAGAAATAGTGCTTCATGTATACAGAATAAAAGAAATTTTTAGACTCATGGGGATAACGCTTAAATTTCATATAAGGTAAGTATTGTGTTTGTATTAAATGTATTGGAGTAATAGTTGTATGCGTATGCACGGATAGTCTAAACTATGTTTTGTCTTTTACAGTTATAAACCACACATTCGTCGATCGGATTTGTAACTCACAGTAAGATCGATTGTTTCTCGCTCATCTTATCATCATGTTGACCTACAAATTTCGTCGGCTTTTCACTGATTTTGGCAAAATACGTTACAAACAAGAAAAAGAAAAAATACGTTTTATACAATGTAATGGACGGTATCATGAGAGTCATTTAATATTTGTTGTATAGTTATAAATGCTAATTTAGAAATATTTTGTCTTTAGTTATTTTCTAAATTAAATTCTTGAACGGCATATGATTTGTAACCAAGTATATTTATATGTTTTGTTTTATTTACTAAATAATTCCATAAGCTTAGGAAAAAATGAAAATACAGTATTTTTTGTAATCTTTCAAATCAATGATAATTCTTCATAATTAAAAAAATGCTAATATAACTAACTTATTTAAAATTTCAGTTTTTTTCTATAAACAAAATAAAGCAAAAAAACATTTTTTGCAAAATAATGGGTAATATGCTGATCTTGCGCCTTGGGGTTTAGAAATTGCTATATGGCAATTTTAAAAATACACAAACTCCTATCGATCAATAATGCACGTCACTAAAGTTTCGTACCCGTGAAAATAACAACAAAAAATCCCCACTGAACGCTGCAACAACGTAATGCAGCAATTTGAAAAAAATGCTTGAAATTCCTGAGAGCCGTGATCACTAAAGTATGTACAAGAGAAAAAAAGAAAAATGCAAATGAAATAGGATGCAGCAACTTAAAAATGCATGAAAACCATAAAAGCTGTTATCAACATGAAAGATTTAAAAGCCGGGTGTGTGAAGTATTTTTACGTTAAAAGTAAAAATGAAAAAAATTTTGTATTAAAATACATAAAAATAGGGAATTCGTTAAAACTGCAATTAGTATAATTAATTGTTAATATTGTTTCAAATTATGTTTTATAATTTCATTAACTAAATTTGCAAATGCGTTATGAATTTTTCAAACTGTTTATTTAGACGTTATCTTTCACCTTAAATAACTGGAAAATTTTGTTAATGCATTTTGTATGTGTTGGAAAGTGTTTAATAATCTATGTTGGGTGCATTTTTTTCGTTGTTGTTATTTTATGAACTAGGTTAATTTGATTAAATGCCTTGAACAAATAGTACAAATAAAGAATAATAATCACCGTAAAAAATTCTTTTAAACGTTTTTGGTTTTTTTTTTCTTATAATTTATTCCTATTGAGATTCATTTCTTGCATGTTCAACGATTCAAAGACGTAATAAGCTGGAAAGATAAATTACGTTTTTTAACTGACTTCAAAAAAGGAGGAAGTTATCAATTTGAGTTGTATATATTTTCTGCTCAGGCTTAACTATCATAAATATGAACCGATTATGATAATTCTTTTTTTGTTTGAAAGTGTAAGACACCCGTGTGGTCCCTTCTAATATCACCAAAATCTGATGATTAGAATAAAAAAAAATAAAAACATTAAAATTAAATTTTTTTGAAGCAGTCACCCAATTAGAAGCTTTTATTTTTCATGCTGTTACTAATACACGGATAGGAGATATTTCCAAAGTGCGAAATTTTGACTGGACAATGGACGGGATCAAGATAAATTTTGCGCTGCTAGGGAAATGCGTTTGATCAGTAAGAAAATTTACACTATTAGAAATCTGTAGCTGCAGCTGCATAGTCACTCTACTGCTTGTATAGGATATTAATGAAAATTTTCCGTATATAGTGAAATAATAAGTTTATATAAAAGTGGTGCAGTGACAATGCAGTTACAATTGCAGATTTTTAACAGTGTACTGACTTATGGCAGTTAAATATTTCTCAAAAATGCAGGCGTCTAATTGGTCAATCTGGATTTGTCAACACACTGTAAAAAAAACGGGCGATTTAACGGAAGTATTACTGGTAATCTAGACGCCAGTATAATTTACTGTTTTTTAACCGAAAAATTTCCATAAAATATTCCATTTTTTCGAGTTTTTTCCGAAATTTACGGAAATTTTTCCGTTAAAAACAATAAATTATACTGGCGTCTAGATTACCAGTAATACTTCCGTTAAATCGTCCTTTTTTTTACAGTTCAGCTCAAAATACACCTAGTTTCAAATTATCTTATCTATCAAACCTGAAGGCTCACGTTACTATCAATCGATATAAGAAAAGGTGTCAGAAAGTTGAAAATCCCTTTAATGTTTTGTTCCTGTATCAGAGCGCAACTACATGTGTTAAAGAATGCTTGTTGTGCTAAAGGTACAAAATGCAATCATGTCAGTACACATTAAAGTGCATTGTTGATTGTAGCGATACTGTGTTTAGATTTATATACAAATATTAGACTAGATATAAGAATAATTTCAGTTTTACTTGAAGTTGGGCTCCTCGATATGAACATGGCTACATACGGGGATATTTGACTCGTTGAGATAAATCTAGACAAAAGAGAATCACGAAGCATTTTCGTGAGCATCCCATTACGGTCAAGCTAGTTAACTTCTCTCACTATAATCAAACTCCTTTAGATGTGCTTCACGAAATTTGAAGTAGAAAAGTCCTAGATTAGCTATAGTTCGGAAAAACGTGTTTGTAAGGCTTATTGCACACAAAGCAGACAAGGCGACAAAAGCGTAACGGGCTGTGCATATATAACGTCATCATTTTACGGGGGAGGAGGGGGGTCTGGTAAGTGATATAGTAACACATATTAAGGAGAAGGGAGACTTTGTCTTTTGATATTTTTATCATTTTTGATCCAATCAAAATTTTCGCTTTTTATTTGGAATATGGCCTTCGGTTTAAAACAGTATGTTATCTTTTTTCAGTCGATTATCAATTTTTATAAAAATACAAAGTTATTATAATCTGCTCTATTCAGTTAATTGCGAATTCGTTTATATCAATAAAGTATCTGAACAAAACGCTTTTTATGAACTTATTCACCTCGTTTTCTCTATATTCTAAATACTTTCAAATAAAAATCCAACTCATTTTCTAATTAAAAAAACCCTTTCGTATGGAAACTAGTCGTTAGGGGCTACCATAATGCTTACCCACCATGGATATGTATACTATAAAATGTAAAAATAAAACACGTGTAAACTATTTGTAAAATGCATTGCAATTCCAGAATAAATGTAAACGTATATTTAAATATCTTTAATGCATAGTAATGTTCTATTATGGAATTATTACGGAATTTTTGCGAGTACTACTTGATTATACCATTGACCCATTTCCACAAATTATATAAATCACCATACTACTCTAAAATTATACAAATTGGCATATTTTTATTTTAAATAACAAATAAATTAGTAAAAAATAATAAAAATACAAATAAAACATCAAATTAAAAATCAGTTATGATATACAAACACATGTAACATATTTGATGTCAAGTTCATGTGACATTTATGATAAGCCGTTATTGGAATTTAATCTTATAATTTTGGGATACACTGTAAAAAAAATTGTAAAATTACGGTATTTTACCGTGAATTATCCAGTAAATTTACGGAATATATCACTTTTTTCACATAAACGGTCAACTTCAGTATTTTTTTGTATTTTACGGGCAAAAACCGTTAATGTAATGGCAAAGTCCGTTGATATAGGTATAAAGACCGTTTTTTTACGGACATTGTCTGAAATCTCTGCTGCAGCTCTTTTTCAGTGTAATTTTTTGGCCAACATAATTATGAAGTAATAAAAGAGACATATTTATAACTCCAAAAAAAATAAACCTATTAACTAAGAGTTTATTTACTCGGATGAAGTGTTTAATTTTTAATTTAAATATATATTTGGATTGAAATTTGAATGAAAAAAAGAGTCAAGAAAAATCGAAGAGTGTGGAAAACAGGATTATAAATATCTGGACAACTAATTATTCAATCGATTTTATTCTTAATGCAAAATTAATAATTTTTATTGTGTTTAACAGCCATTATTTAAATTAAAAAATTCGAAAAATTTTATACACTTTTGATCAGAACGAATAATTCGAGAGTCCGAAAAAAAAAATAGCTCCGAATAATCTAGGTTATTGATATTTAATAGGCTTCTTCCCATTGTTACACACTAAATACACACCGAATTTTAAGTCTGTATCTCAAGGTTTTCGGGAGATAGAGCATTTACAGACAAGCGGACAAATAGACAGAGAAACATACACACAAACAGACGAACAGACAAACACACATACAGACAGATGATCTGCAATTTGTTTTTCTAAAAATATCGCTTTCGGAAACTCCAGTGTCTAAAACGTGTAAATCCGTCAATTATTTTTCTTTCGATTTTCAAAACGATTGCAAGACTTACCCTATACTACGTATGATGGGTAAGTAAAATAGGGTAAATATTATATTTTTAGCAATTTTTCAACTATATTCTTTTAATATTTAATATATTTTTTTAATATATTAAATTATAAATTAATGTTTAATATATTTTTTTAAGTTAAAATATTCTTAAAAAAATAAAGTCATGGAATAAAAATTTTTAAATGGGATTTTTCAATTAAAAATTTAGAAATTTTTTATCACTAATAAGATTAAATTACTTTATTTAAACATTTCTAAATAAACGCGTAATTTTAAAAATCTCATTTTCAAACATTTTATCTAAGGTTCGTCAAATTTTTACGGAATATTAAAAAAGTCATGTGAAAAAGAATTTTAATAGATCAAATCTCTTAAATTTTAGTTTTTTAATAAAACACTATTCGTTAAAGTATCTAAAAAGGAAAATAGTTCTCTTTTGCTGCAATAACGTAAAGTTATTTTTCACCATTTGAATATATATCATATAACTAAATAAAACACAATGGTTCTTTAAATTAAGTTTTTTTTATCGCTTGAGTATTTTTTCGTATTTTCAATCTCTTTTTTAGTTATTACATATTATTAAAACTTTAAAAATTAATTTATCAAAACTTTAATTTAAGAACAGAAAATGAAAACATACACCTGATTTATATACATTCTGTGATAAAAATGTGATTTTAATATTAAAAATTAAATAAAAATTAAAACCATCGAACTTCATCGGACGATTCATAAATTTATTTTGTATATTTCATTCTTTTAAAAATAAAATTCACAATCAAATCATTTAAAAATAAATTAATGAAGAAAATATGTGTAATTGTAAACTGTTATTATTATTACGAGTTGAAACCAGTCGAATTCGACGAATAAAAATATTTAAAAGAACCTATTAACTAAATTCATAGAACATAAAAAATAATAACGAATCAATATTTAATAACCACATTTTTTAATTTAATGGAAGTTTGCCAGTTATAATTTTGCATGTAAACATTAATTGATCTTCTAATTTGAGTGCCGGCAAAATCCTATATTTTACTTTCAGACGCTCTTGCACTAAAATATTTAGTTTTGTGAAAGAAAATACACATTTAATTTTCACTATGGCATCATTTTCAACCAGTGAAGTCATCTGAGATGAGCATCTCAATCACAATGTTAGCGGAATGAAAAAAGTTATTAAATCTAAAAACGTTATGACTAAAAATGTTTCATATTGTTTCAAGAATAGATTTTCCCTTCTTTTAATAATTGCTGTAATAGACGCTGGTAAATCAAGTTCATTTGAATCTATTAATTTCTACATTCATGAAAAAAAAATTCTGCTACCTATTTTAAGCAAAAATTCTAAGAGTTCAGATTCATCTGGTCTTAATCACATATTTCATATCAATTTAATTTACTTTAAATTTTGATTAAAGAGTAGAAATCTTAATGAAGTTTGAACTATGTTGTGTTCTGAAGCATGTAGAATTACTGGTAGAACTTGCCTAAAATCACCTCTAAGGAAAATTATGTTTCCTCCAAAAGGAGCATTGTTGTTCATAATGTCTCGCAGTAGTCGGTTCACACGCAATAATGCATATGCATTGACCACTGCGGTGCTTCCCACATATTTAGTCATGCAGACTTAATTTCAGATGCAGCCTTACCATTGATGTTTAGAGATTATATAGAAATCGTATCTAGGTTTTAAGGTAACTTATGCAATATAATGCTACATGACTTGTATAGTCATTATCCAGGGACATCAGAATTTCTTAACCAATAGAATAGTTTACCAGAATCCTATAAGAGTTATCACCCATTATTGAATATTCATTAATGTTCCAAATTACCTTTGACTGTTTTCACTACTTGTAATCGAAATTCACATTGATATGTATAAATCTTATATAGACAATAAGATATCGAGCGAAATAAATAATTTCCATTTCTTAAAATCGGAATAGCTCATTTTTTGGCACAGATGTCGTTTGCGCACCATCTTCGGGCGACTTTTTTTCCAATGCAAATTTGGCGAAAACTTGAATTTTTTTAACATTACTATAAGAGTTAATACTTACGATTTATTGTGATATTTATGTTTATTATTATATTTATTATCGTTTTTATAATTTATAGCTATTTATTTACTGTTTCAATTGTTGTTTCTTTTTTAAAATAAATTGTTGAAACAAAATAACATGGTTATTATGTGAGGCATAAAATCGCCATTTTGTTACCAACCGTGTGCGTATATGGCATCTGTGTCCTTGTTTCCATGACGAAGATACACAAATTTCAAAAATAAACAAACTATAGTAAAAATAATTTAGAAAGTATTATATTGGGCGTGTAACTTCAGAAACAAATCTTTTTTAATGCGATTTCCAAAATCTGAAACATTATTTAAATGTCAATTTGCTTAGGAAAGTTAATATCAGAAGGCGAATTTGAAAATATTTGCACATTTCGTTATTTCTTCGTTTAAACATTCACTATTAACTACACCATAACTGCAATTTCAATGAAATGTTTTTATTATGATGAAAACATGGAGTTACTAAATTGTATAATTGATTGCATAATTATCTGCATTTTGTTAGGATCTCCGCAATAGCTCTATCTTAAGAACTCATGTACGGAGTTTTACCAAGCTTCTGATTACATTAGTCCTTGATGTGAGTTGATATTGCTTACATTTTAGTTCAAGTTACTCCCCAGATACAACCTTTTTCAAGATTTCTGCAATAGCTCTATTTCAAGAATTAATTCAGGGTTTTTTCAAACTTCAGATTTTCTTAATCCTTGATGTGAAATGATTCTACTTACTTTTGATGCCAAACGCCTAACAAGTGGTGCTGCTGTATTGAATTTTTTCCTGATTTCTGCAATAAATTTATTTTACGAATTAATGCACGAATTTTTATCAAACTTCACATTCAAGTATATCTTGATAAATGTTATTGTCTATTGTTTTATCATATAAATAGCACAACAGGTGACATTCTTATATTGTATTTTCCACGGTAACCGCAATAGTCCTATTTTAGAAAGTAATGCACAGATATTCATACTTTGAGAATATTCACGATGGGCATAGATTGTCGTTTAATCTCAGCGCTGTGATATCGAATTTCGAAATACTAAGTTGTTTTTGAGATAGAACAAAGCTTTGGGAATACCATATCCGTCTAGTTTTGTTTGTTTCATCTGTAAGAAGTATATTTGATTTTTAATCATCTTCATACGAAATGCTCCTGTTAGATATATTCCAAAATTTACACACTTACTTACATTCTTCTTACCTACTTAAATGAAATGTTATACGTTAATAAATACACATTTTAACCAACATACACGTACACATAAATATAAATTGATGTACGATATCTGTACGTGTAACATGCTTTTTTTCTGAATACAATGACAATAAAAAATCATTGTTAATAATTCGAATTCATAAATACGACTTTCGCTAAAAAAATTCTTTCTATCTATGATTGGGCTATTTTATGAAAAACGGCAGGACATATTCGTTACTATATTAAGTAATAAGCAATTGTGACGCCTAAATGTAGTCTTAGTTATTACACATTATTAAATTTTACAGGCAACAACTGGATAGCAACGGAATACTGATTTGTTAATAAATTATTTCAATAATCTGATAACATAATACTATAAAATATTAACCGAAATATGAACTAAGCTTAATTATGTGATCAAAATTGGATTAATCAACGTTAAGTAATATTTTTCGTAATTTATTTTTTAAAGCCTGTTAAAAGTTTTTTTTTCTTTGCGGTACTAACAAAATCAGAAGTTTTGCCGTATTATATTAATTTTGATGTCAAATAAAACATGAAATTTATATTATAATAAAATGTTTTAATATTTCAATTCATCATCCTTATTTACGTGGTAAGTATATTAAGATCTCAGTTTCCACTTAATTACCACTTGTCAAATAAGACAACATAATTCGTTAAATGTTGTGAAATAAACGTTTACAATGCGTGCGTAGAGATCTAATTACTGCGAAATTATATGCCACTCACTCAGTTAAAGTTGCATGCATGTATTTATAAAGTACAACCTCATATGCTGTGCATATTTAAACATACATATCCCTTTGTTAGATTTTTATTAATAAAAACGACATATTTGATAAGGCTATTTAAAGGAAAAAATATTGTAAAGTTCTTTTATGCTGAAATATTTTAGATATGATTATTGAGTTATGATAAAGATTATATAAATTTTAGCTTATAAATAAAACTTTTAACAAACTGAAACTAAAAAAACAAAATACTTTTTTTAATATATATTTATGTAATATGATACATAAGTATCTCATGCTTTTTAACTGTAGAAAGCATATATACAGTTTTTTAATTTACAAACATCACGTATGGAAATTAAGAAAAAAAAGCAGTAGGTAAGTAAATTTTTGTAACATATAGAATAGAAATAAAAAATAAATAAGTATTAAAATCAGATTTAAAAATATTAAAAATAGAACGCATTACGTCCGAAGAATAGGCCAGAAAATACGTAGCGAGCGGCCTCTGTGCAAAACAACACAGATAATGTAAAAATCTGCCATAATATTAATACTGTTATTGGTGATAGCTGTTTATAACAGATATTGTTTCATTAAAAATGCTTATCTTAAGTGCTACTAATTTAATTTGGAAGGTTCTGAGGTGGAGCTACCGTCAAGAAACGATGAAATAGATATTTCAAGGGCGTTCTAGATATTCTCTTTAGTATTAAATTAACCGTGATTTTCTATACTATAAATATCATACTAAGAGCTTGCGATAGCCATTGACGCGTTTAAAAAACCATTGACGCGTTGTGTTTCTTGAGATCTCGCGTTATCAGGGGCGTGTGAAGAGAAACCTGCACCCGGGGTGAAGTTTAATTTGGCGCCCTCCACCCTCAACTTTTTCTTGTGACAGGTCAAAAATGACGTTGGTAGTATATGTTTGGCCTCCCCTAAATTTCCGCGTCCGGGGCGACCGCCCCCTCCCCTTTCACACGGCATAGCGCGTTATCATACACACACACACACACACAAAAAAAAAAAAAAAAACTGGAAAAGTCTAGTTGCTTGGCGAGGTCTCACGTGAGATGAAAGGCTATTTTTCCAAACAAATATTTTCTATGGGGGTATTTAATGTAAAATTGTGACGTTCACATAGCGCGCATGCTTTGATTATGCTCAAAGAAAAGTTCTATTAAACCTGTGACAAACCTATATTCAAGAATTTGGCGGTGCCCGGTCGGACGACTTCTGTTAAACGAGTTAAACAAGTCATCGAACATCACATTGCCGACTAACAACGGACTCATGGAGATACTTGTTAGTAAGTTCTTGTCTAAACTCTTCTTAATAATTGAAGTTCTTTTTTGCAAATATCGCCCACCATTCTAAGAAAAAAGCATCCTATTATTTATGTTTTAGTGATGTTAATGTTTAATACTGAAAATATATTCTATTCACTGATGAGCTGAATAAAATTATTTTTAATGAGTTTTTAATTTTCGCTATTTTGTCTTTCATTTCCAATCTTTACTATTTATTCCCCCTAATATAGAAGAAATTGGCGATTTTGGTGATTGTGGAATTCTTGTTTGGGGCGGCATTATATTAATTGAAGAATACCATTACAAATAAAATTTACACTCCAAATATATAGTGTAAGTAAGGTATCGTAATCGTATGTGTGTACTTGGGCTTTCGGTGTGATTGATTTATAGTGTAAAAAGAAAGAACAGTGATGAAGTAGCATGTCTGAAGGTGACGTCAAAAATGTAACTCTAAAATCTGCTACATTAGACCAAAACACAACCATGTGTTTTTGCAGGAAAGGAAGTAAAGTTTTAGTAACACAGTTTTCAATTCATAATAAAATGAAAGACTATTTCAGTATGCTTAAATATAAGCAGTTCATTTTCATCCAGAGAAAAAAATTCACGGCTTATGTCAAAGAATTTTGTCACTTTTCCAAGTAGCTGTTTTGTTTGGGCCCAATGAAGACATTTAAATTTAAGCGATACCCCGTGTTGTATTGCAAGCCGTTTTTACAACATACAACACCTCCATATATCTCTTTACTCCATGCGATTGAACACAATCGTTTACAGATCGTACTTCCAAATAAGCCCTCATTTAGGTCATAGGCTTCTCTCTCGAGAACCGTTCGAAATTCGGTACAAGTCGCCCGAGAGATTAGATATTTAAACTCTTTTGCTACTGTTTTTTTAAGGGAAAACACGAAACAAACGTGACTAAATAAAATTGATAAATAGCACAACGATGTAGTCAAGAATTTGTAGTTCAGAGGCAATCTTTCCAGTATCTAAATGAAAAGTTCACTGTTCGAATTTAGGGTTTTTAGGTGGCATTAGAAGTTTATCTGATTAGACTGGATTTTCTGGAATACCGAAAGAAACTCTTTTTAAATATATTGGAAATCCATGTTTATGAAATATGTAAAAAACTTTGTTTTTAATGCAGTATGTTGATCCCATGGTGATTACATTTTTTGATATAAATATGAAAATTAATATTCTAAAGAAATTTCATAGCGTATTTAATTGAAGAAAGTTATATCCCTTCTTAAATGTCATGGTATATACACTCATGTCCGTAAGTTAAGGATAATGCTAGTTCCAGCAAATAAAGGTACAGAAACAAAACAAATGTGACTTATTCGTCAAGTCCATTTATTAAACAAAAGAAAAAGAACAAAAATGATGATATATGTATGATAACATTCATAAAACCTACAATTGTTGCTCCCTAGAGCAATTACAAAAAGTACCCCCCTTAAAAAAATGTAACATTATCTGGTTGGTATGATGATTAATAAATTGTATGTTTCCCAGAAGATGAAATACATTCGGCACAACGACTAAGCATGCTGAGTAACAAATTATCAAGCTGATCATGGGTAAGATTACTGCACTCAGCAAGCAATGCTCTTCAAAGCTCCGGCCCACATGTAGGATTTGGTTGACGGTCTGCAACCAGTCGGTCCCATACATGCTCTATCGGACTCAAATCAAGCGAAAATGCTGACTAATCCATACGGGTGATATCCTCAGCTTGAACACATTCATTTGCGATGTTTGCTCGGAGAGGACGGGCGTTATCATTCATTAACACAAATTCTGAGCCCATGGCTTACCTAAACAAACGTACATGTTGTTCCAGAATGACATCTCGATAAATTTTGGTCTGTCATGGTTCCGGTTTGAATATGTAGATCTGTTCTGGAGCCCAATATAATTCAACCCCAAACGAGCAATCCTGCACCACCGTAATGTTGATGTTCAATGATGTTGTTTTGGTAGTAACGGATGCCTGGCGCTCTCCATATGAAAGTCCGACGTGAATTAGGCTGCAAGCTAAAACTGGACACGTCGGAAAAAATTACTCAAGCACACTGTGACGATGTCCACATTGCATGCTCTCTACTCCAGGCTTACCGTAGGCGACAGTAAGTTGCCGTGAGCGAAACACATCTAACAGGTCTGCGAGCATATAGACCAATATATATCAAACGTCTGTGCCCGGTTTGCTTTGAAACAGTCGTACCCGTGGCTGAAGATAGCTGACTAGACAGGTCTGATGCTGTGCTCCGTCTGTTTCTTTTGGTGGTTACTGCCAAAAATCGGTCTGCATTCGTGATTGTAATTCGGGGACGACCTGTACTGTAACGTCTACTGACATTTTCATCATTTTGAAATCGTTGCCAAAATGTAGAGATTACACTTTGGGCAATTCCAAGTTTCTCGGATACTTCCATCTGAGTTCGCCCACATTTCAGACGGCCGATAATTCTACCATGTAAAATATCAAAAACATGTGTCCTAACACCATAAACAGCGTAGCATAATTGTTCGGTTCTGGCACCGAGAGGTTAGAAAATATGCTTGTTAACAGTTTTACTTCTTTGTCACTGTTCCTTATATACGCCTCTCTCACATTTTATTCATTGCGACGTACTATCGGCGCTAACTGGTGTCTTTCTGAAATTTGCATATTAGTATTGTGTAATAATTCTGCAAGTGAAAATTTTACTTTAGAGTTTGATATCCATGTCATTCTGAATTATCCTTAATTTATGGACATGAGTGTAAAATTTGAAAATACAATAAGCCAGTTCTTCTAAAGGTAGCATGCTAATCAAATTATGTTTAATCATTATACCTCAGTTTGTGAATTAAAAAATTTACCATTCCAACAAATATCTTCAGTAATGTCTAAAAATCCATTACAAAATTTATATAATTAATCCCTTAAGCACCAAATTAATTTTATTGATAGTATGAAAAAAAAAACAGATACGTTAAATTTTATAAAAAAAATGTTTTGTGTTGTTATTTCTAATGATATGTAATGTGTGAAGATGAAGGTTTATTTATATTATACAACTAGAAATAAAGTTCGAAATAAACAAACATTAAAAGCGTAAAGTTCGTACGTTATTAGATTTATTCTTACATTACAACAATGTGCATACGTATACGTGGGTGGTTCAACAATTATTGTCCCTAATGTATATAAAATATCTGTATTGGCTATGCTTGATGTGAAATGCCTTAGCCTAATATCTTACATACCTATATTTTCAATTTCAGAACCGTAGCTGCTATATTAACATAGTTTTGGAGGGAGGAGTATAAAAGGGTGGATAGAGATAGAAAATAATTGGTCTTTAAATCTGTTATAGCTCGCCTTTGAAACCATGGAAACAAAAAAGTATTCGCATGCTCTATTTCAGAGCTTTGTTTGGTTGTTTGGCAACTATCTACTCTCGTTTGTTTTGTTGATATTAGAACGTCGAATATTTTTTAAGGTTAAAAACCTATTTTAGTTAGCTATTTCGTCAATTAAAATTATTATGGCCTTATTATTATTTGTAATAAGGATTATTACATTATCCATGTAAATGAATCATATACATTGTGGAATTAATTTGAATGGTATTTGTCCACAATTTAAAAGTATTATTTTTAGTAACTGACTATGGTGTCAGTGCTGATTCAAGATTTGTATATATGTGTATATAAAGAAACTGCTTTTTTATTAGAGACTTCTCGTATAATTTCACTATTTTTGCATTTATATTTGAATTCGTTAATCATTACAGTCAATAAATCAAACAAAAGCTTCACCCCTCCTTTTAAAAATATGTTAATACAGCCGCTATGGTTCTGAAATTGAACATTTTAGTCATTTAAGACATTAGACTTCGATAGTCTACAGCAACTATCGCAGTAAAAAATTTTCATATACACTAGGGACAATATTTGTTGAATCACCCATATATATGTGACAATTTAAAGTTAGGGGGGGGGGCAGAAACATCATCAACAGGATTCCCTTTCTCCGCACATAAGTCATGGCCAGCGAGAAAAAAAACAAAATAAATAAATGTAGAAGGTCCAAATAATCACTCCTTGGCTGCTGCAAGTTCATTTTATTAAACGATAGCTATAATGTAGGGAAAAGCTCATGTTGCAGACGATATTTTACCGAAACATCCAAAAAATATTCCATCCTTTACTACATCAAGCCGCACTCATGCAAGAGCGCACCCAAGAATCCTTCTTCCCTTCCTACCACCTCTGGAGGCTTCCTCTTTTAAATCCAAAAAAAAAAAAAAAAAAAAAAAAAAAAAAAAAAATCTACAACATTTTCTAGTCTTAAACCCTCATTCTTTTATGTAAACACAACTCATGCCCAGATACGAGACTATTTTCCACAGACGATAATTTTATTTAAAAAAAATATTATTTAACCAATTTATAATCCACTCAGAATTTTAAATATCTTAGGCAGACGATTTTTATAGATGATTAATTTTAAGAGAAAAAGAAAAGAAATGAATTTATGGATATGCACACTATCAAATGTTGGCTGAGGGAAAATAAATAAATAGATAAAATAAAATAATGATATATTTTGAAAGGTATGGTTTTGGAATAAATTTAATAAGACTTTCTTAAAAAGGGTTGATAAAAACATAGATAAAATGAGTTTTATTTGGAATATTACGCAACAAAATTTAATTAAGAATATTTTTAATTTAGAGCCATCTTTTAAATTTACGCGTATTGGAATAAATGTTTTTTAAGGCGAATTAAGAATTTAAATCGTCTCCATAAAGATTAACAGATTAGATCTAGAAACAAGATTTTAATTTAATAATTTTGAGTAAGTACGGAATATTATTCTAAGAAAATTAAGATAGTATAAAGGTTAGTTTTGGCGAAAAAAATTTAAAATTTGTAATATATATATATAATAAGCTATGTATGTTTATACCATCTACAAGACCGTGAATAAACAATCGCGCAAGATGGGATAACTGGAACAATGCATTAATGGTGGTGACTCATTTAGACTTATGTTTGTCTCTGAGTTGTGAATCATGAAGCTATAGCATCTTATGCTGCGCTTGCAGATTTATCAACATATGTGAGTAAATGGTTCCAGTCTAGATGTATCATTCCAGGTACCTTAGTTAGTAGAAAATGCTGGAACAATGTCTCAGGGTGGAACTTTTGCCAGAATACTTTTTTAACTCTGTTGGTCTTACGCTTTTTTTGGAATATGAATAAAAAAATCACGTAATTAAAAATTATAATTTACTTTTCCTCAAGCGTATTTCACCGTTTAAGTTATTATACAGAGTGTCCCAGGATTATTGGTATAAACTTTAAGGAGAGGTAGGATACATCACAAGGATTAAAATTTGTTTAAAGTTCTTTTATGCGTCCTTGTAAATAGTAAATACTTTGTATTATACAGTAATAAGCCCAACAACGTATATCTATTTGATAAAATGTGAAATAGTTTAATATAGTTAAAACGCATCCTAAACAATGTTCTGTCTATACCATTATGTAATAAAATACTTTAGTGTGGCCCTGTATATTAATAAAAATATTCTTTGCACAGATGGTACAGATGGTACAGAATGTATATTTTAGTATAAATTTTGTAAATGCATATGAATTGTATTATCTTCGAAAGAGTGTAACATTATTAAAATACACTATTGAAACTATTTTTTTTTTCCATTGATCGTAATGTAATGGAATAATTTCAATTGTCCCTGTAATTGAACTATACATCCCATTTTCATAAAATTTGAAGTGACTCGACAAAATTATTTAATAATTACATATTTTAAATTTCAAACGATTCGGTTGAGTAGTTTTTTGTTGTTATATGCGGGCAGACGGACAGATTGAACGACGACTATAGGTGCTACGTATTCACATAATTACGAACGAGCCTAAAAAGGCATCCTAATATTTATTATCCTTCAGGACATATCGACATGAAATTTCAATAAAAAACACAGTTATACCTAACTGGATTGATCTAAAGAAATTGTATCGTTTAGTTGATAGTTTTAAAATATGTGAAGTGACTTCTAACTAAACGTTGTAAAAATATTTGTATGAAGTTATATTAAATTTTCTTGTGATACTATTTCCATGTCCGTTGTTCAAGTATTTCAATGATTAAACTTTTTACATATTATCTTCCTGCATATATAAAATTTACAAAAGAAATTGTAAAGTTAAAAATATATAAATTATTTAGTCTAAATCTATCCTTAGAGTATTTCATAGTTGATGATGATGATGATGATGATGTATTTATGTCGGCCGATTATCTACGCTATGGGATATAGGCCCTATGGGGTGGGATGCCCTCCGTGGGGGTCTTTCTAAGGGAACCTAACCCGTATTTACGCAAGGTTCGAAGAAAATCACGGAAAACTCCGAACGGTTAGGCCGACGGTCGCGATTGGGTTCGAACCCAGCACCTACCGTCTACCAGTTTGGAGGTCAGAACCTCGCGGCCACTGGTGGGGCAATATTTCATAGTTGAAATCATTAAGCAAAAAATTGTGAATTAAACAGTGAAATTAAAAAAAAAGTGGTCTGTAATTCTGTTAATAATTGTTAAAACTTAAATAATTTTATGGAAAGGTCGAGGAAAAGTGAAAGATATTTTTCTAGCAGTGTGTGAAAACACTCGAATCTAAAAGTACAAAATAAAATATGCAATAATATAAATGTATTACGGGATAACATAACTTAATAATTAAAATAAGTTAAACATGAGCTATTTTTGAAAATATTTCATAATATTTTTCAGCTATTACTAATAACAAATACCATTAATGCATAAACCCTATTTTTTTTCAAATGAAACTTTTTTTTATTTAAGAACTTCTAATTTAACATTTCAGAATAAATTGAAAATGTTTAATTGCTTATAAAATGATAATAATCAATAGAGCAGAATTTAATTACTCTTTTGATTCTTTCTTTTTTTTTTTTTTTTTTTTTTTTTTTTTTGCTCTCAAAAAAATTTAAGTTTAAAGCAAAATACCATTCTAAAGACAATTAAGTGCAAAAAAAAAATTTGCATTAAAAAATAGGTAGTTAAATGTGCAATAAGTTTTCAAATGCAGTTGTTTGAAAATAATTAAATTTCTGTTTGTTAAATTGACCATATTAATTCAACATACGTTTGTTTACATTTGTTAATAAAAATACATAAAGAAATTATATAAAAAAGTAATGAAAAATAGTGTCTTTATATTTTTAAATTTTGTTTGTTAGAAAAAACATTGGCTGATAAAAAGCTAAAAAAATGTGTAAAATTTCTAAATACAATATACTACTGGTGTTTTTATTAGGTGCGTTTGTAATTACGTAAATACGAAACGCTTATAATACTCGTTCAGTCCGTCTGTCTCTCTGCCCGTCGAGCTCTTTGTCCGCCCGCATATAACAGAGCAAAATCTACCCAACCCAATCATTTCCAACCGAAGATTTAGACTTACCAATCTAAAGCGTATTTTTTGTAACGGATTTTGTAGGTAAATGTTTCAATTATAAAAAAAAAATTATTCTTCAATATTTTATTTCGTCAAAATTCGATGAGTTTTACCTTGTATTTTTAATCCCAGTGTTTGAATAAATTTGAAAACGGGTCACAGTGATGCAAGTCACATTTTCTAAACATTTTCAGTGGAAACTTACTTCAATTACTAAATCGCTTAAATGATTGAATTGACACTATGCTTTACAAACTATTTTATTTGAAATTTAGTAAAAGGTTTTTTCTTAGCATACATTATAAAGATAATTTTTATTCCACAGTTTGGTTGTCAAGGGGGCATTTTGAGATTAAAATAAATTGAGGTACGTAATATCGCACCGATGTTCAAGAGATTAAACGTCTAAAATTAATGGCTTTATTAGAAAAGCTACAGTGTATTTCAGTGTAGTAAAATATTTTTTGATTCAGTTTTTAGAAAATATACACCGAAGAGCCATTACATCATGACCACCTGTGTAATAAAACATAGGACTAGCTTTTGCCCTCAGAAACGCCATCACTTGATGTGCTATCAATTGTACAAAGCTCTAATAAGTAATCTGAGATATCTGGTACGAAATGCTCAACAACTGGGTTTGCAAAATGGTAGATAGGCAGCATGAATTACAATTTCCAGATAGAGTCACGAATGTTCTATTGGATTCCTACCAAGTGAATTTAGAGATAAGAACATGATTTGAAACTCATAGAATGTTTAAACCACTTCTTATCAATTCGACCAATATGACATGGTGTATTATTCTATTGGTAAAAGTAATAACTCACCGGAAAAATTTGAATTATTATTATTTATGGGTGCACCTGATCTGAAACGATGTTCTTGTAGCGCATAGATATCAGAGATTGTACTATGAGCACTGTGAATCTTAATATGCTAGATAAAATCATCGCAAGCACAATAATATAGCCGCCACAAGGTTACCTACGACAAACTGTGCATCAGTAAGCCAGGATTTCCATTGGAAATTGACGTATTCGCTCGCACCCATTGATGTGATGGAGAAAATGTGATTCGTCAAACCATGCCAGATCCTTCCAATCTTCTAGGATCCAATTCCGATGCTCATTGGCCCATTGAAGCCTCTGCTGACGATGACGGGCAGTAAGCACAAGGGCATGCTTAGGCTCTCGACGGCTTATGCTCATGCACAACCGTGCATGTGCCATTGTGTCTTGAGACACACTGTTTGGGTCGTCACTGTTTCAGCTGTTGGTGATTTCGATTGTTGCAGCTTTTCGGTCACGACGAGTAATGCCTAACAACCTACGCCCTGAAATCAATGTGTTACAAGTGACTCACCGCACGCCGGTGACTTATCATAATTCCTACACCACTTTCGATGCGTGCCAACAATGACTGCACGTGAATAGCTCATTAAATTTGTTAAATTTTAAACGCGATTATTCAATCGGTACATTATAACATAAGCAAATTTTCCATTTTGGGTGAAAAACGTCCGGAAAAGGATTCGAACTAGGGATGTATTGGGTGAAGCCGCCAGTGCTCTTCCAACTGAGCCATCCCGGACACGAACACTGGAAGAATGCTTCACCACTTCTACAATTGCGCTTATTAATAGTTTGATTTGTCAGTTTTCTAGAATCATACAATGCCAATTTTCATGTTTTGTATCACTTTAAACTGTGTGACTAATGTAATAATTACGGAGTTCAACAAATTTCATAGCTTATATAGATATAAACAATATCAAAGTACGAAAACTACATGCAATGACTAACAGGTCCTAATTTATAGAATGATAACAATTGAGAACTATTTTTTTTCTCTTTCTTTCTAGAACGATTAACATAATTTCTTTTTAGTTTTATTTTCTTTTAGAATAATAGTTATTGAGTTCAATAACTTTAACTTTCATGTTTATGCATAAACGATATCAAAAAAAAAAAAAAATAATATAGAATAACTAAAATATTTTTTTGTTTCAGTAAAGAGCCACAGGGAATTTTGCCTCATCAAATGTATCTAAAAGTTATACCATTTTTGCTTTACATCAACTTTTATTTAAACGAATTAAACACAAGAGATTTTCCTAAGTTTCCACAGCATTTTTTAATATAATTTTAAGTATTTTCTAAGCGCCTCATCATAAGATAATGCTTCTATGCCATTATGTAGCTGATATTTCTTTATTTCAGAACTTAGTTTTTCTTACTATTTGTGTCATACTGAGGCAAATTCAGTAATTTATGCAGACCAGGTGTGCATGCAGCATATTTCGAAACGCGTATTTGTTTTCTGTTTCAATTGTTGTTTTGATGATAATGTGCTGATTGTACAAATTATTTAAATGCGATACCTCTTTCTTATGCAGTTAAAAAGTTTTCCTACATTATTAAAATTCTACTACAAGATGTTTAATAGACGATAGTATAATAGTTGATTTAATAACCATTTTGAGGATTTAAAGCTCTTTTGGAAAAGATTAAATTTAAGAATGGTCTTTACAATTTCGTCTATAATTAGCATGAATAAATGCAATATTTTTGCACTAGTAAATAATTAAATTTTAATTTCATTAAATGTGCATTTTTAAGAATTTCATAAAAATCATTAGAAAGCTCAGAAAAATTAAATAGACCGATTTCAATATTTTTAATGCATCACCGCATGCTAGATATTTTTTCATAACATATTTTATACGAAAATTTTAGAGACATAAATATTCAACTGGAAATACTAGCTGTACATTTAGTAAAATGAGTAAAAATTTCTACACACTAACATCATTACAGAATATCCCGTAAGGCATGGTGACGTCACTGCGACGTCATACTGTGACTATGTGACCATCGATTGTCGATATGACGTCACGTGACGTCGATGTGCAGTCACAGTGACTAAAACGTGAAATCGTTATGGCAGTTTTAGAGCTCGTTTGTGACATCACATTGTGACCACTTTGTGAAGTCACGGTGTGGCAAATTTGTGAAAAATGTGTCATTTGTGACTACTTTGACATTAACGTCGTGACGAAACTGTGACAAAAGCGACGTTGTGACAAAAGTGTTTTTTAAATAAATAACATGTTTTGAAGAATTTTTGTAATTTTCTGAAGATTTTTAAGAAAGTCACATTTTAGTCACAATGTGACATCACTGAGTGGTGGCATTTTAATCACAGATGTGATGTATCCTGAGAGACTCACAGTGACGTCACTGTGACCATGCATGCTATGAGGGATCCTTACCTACTATAGGATAACTTCTTTAGAAATTCGCGGGCTTCGCAACCCCTGGTACCTGACGATCTTTCTCTTTTCCCTTTCCTCTTCGCCTTTCTTTTTTTTAATCTTTGTTTCCGTTTATGATATTCTAATTTCCCTTTGTCAGTCCTGTCTTAGTCCATGGTTGGGGCTTTTGGCATAGTTGTTACACCCTGCTAGGTGAGGCTTACTGGATAAGGGATAAAGTAAGCGCGTATTTATTAGCCATTTCGCTAACAGTGGAGATTGGCAAGCGTCCCCTATGGCACTTCGTCAGTAAAAAGGAAATACTCGCACTTAAAAATCACTTAAAATTATTCTTACTCTGAAGCACGCTAACTTAATGAGACTTGAATTCAATTTGTTAGTTTCTTACTCAAGTTTACTCAGGCGGCTACATTCAAAACTATTCAGGCACATTAGCATCCAAACTGACAGCCCTTTTCCACCTTGTAATTTACCTATTACAGTATCACCCAGTATCGCCAGATAAAACTCATGATACCTGTTATGCATTAAAATGTTATACAACTTCATTATTAGAACGTTGGCTATCATCATCAGAACCTGTTA
The DNA here is from genome assembly GCA_964019185.1 of Maratus speculifer. Classification (NCBI taxonomy): domain Eukaryota; kingdom Metazoa; phylum Arthropoda; class Arachnida; order Araneae; family Salticidae; genus Maratus; species Maratus speculifer. The sequence continues at coordinate 255,494,911 of OZ025298.1, forward strand.
TAATAAAATACAAAATAATTAACCACAAAAATCTACAAGACTATCCAAAAAAAAATCTGATTTTTAGGCTGAACAAATTTCTGTTCCATTTGCATATAATTTGCAAAACCCTAATGCATGTCAAATTGAGAAACTAAACCAGAAATCTTGTGTGCAAAAGTAGAAAAAAATCCTGAATTTAGGTATCTCCTCAGTGGAAAACTGTGAAGAGGAAAGGCAAGAAATTATTTATTAGTCTATCGCTTACAAGTGCAAAAGATCTCAAGCAGCTGCAAAGATATGTGGAAGAGGCCATGGATTCACAATCTTATGATTCAAATATGATTCACATATGAGGGCAACATTTCTTTTGAAGAAAATGATCCTACGTAATTTTATATTGATTTTTAAAAAATCACCTTTATTTTTGACTATTTTACCCTTTAAAAAAATATTTGCTTTATAACTTTTACATTTTCTAATGATAAATTCTTTGACTATGCTTTTAAACATTGCTATTGTATGTGTTTTATGCATTTTAGCTTTGCATGCTATCACATCAGTTTAATATTAATTGATATGAGAGCACGTTGCACTGCTTTAAGTTTTACACACACTGCTTTATGGCTTTAACTTTTTCTGATGATAAATTCTTAGACTATGTTTTTTAATTTGTTATTGGGGTGTTCTTATGTATTTTAAGTTTACATGTTATCACATCAATTTAATAATAATTGATTGTTTTTCAGTTTATTGTTCTTTCTTGACCTTTTGTTTTTTTTAACATTTTAAACTTCGTGTCATTGACCTGGTATTGCTTTATAGACAGGACAAATTCTTTATTTTTTTTAAGAATCTTTTTTTTTTTTTTTATTGACTGTTTTTAAGGTTTTGTTCATGTGACAAAACCCTATTCATCTCTGTTTATCTGTCTGTTCGTCTATCACAGAGTCTGTACACAAAAGCTGTAAAAGTCAGATATTTCAAATTTTGTGTACTTACAGCTGAGTACTTCGTGTTACACGACAAATCATAAAATTTAGAAAAAATCTATTATTTTAATTAAATTAATTTTATCGATATCATCCGTTCATTTTTGCTATTTACAATTTAAAAGAAAACCTTAGTTCGAACGTTGTGAGTGTACGTATCAGTTTAAATGTAAAGTGCCTCGCTAGTAACAAGGAAATCGTTAGTTCGATTCACGGTGCTGCAAGTTGAAATTTTTTTTATTAATATGAATTTAATTAAAAGAAATTACGTATTTTTGCCAATTTAAGGGTTTTAATTAATAGGGTTTCGTTCAATTAACTTTCACAATATTTTTCGGAATTTATTTTTTTAAAGCTATTGTGATTTATTAAGGAATCAGCATTTTAAATTTCGTTTAAACAATTTTTTTACTCTTAGAAATTCAAAATTTTATTTATATCTTCGCTAATATTTTTTTTATTTCCGGTTTTAAAAAAATTTGGAATTTTGGATTTTATTTAAATAATTTGATGTGAATTTTTTTTATTTAAATAAAATAAATAATTTCCTTTTATAAGTATTTAAAAAGTAAATTTGTTGGTGCTACAATCTATGTAAGAATTTATTAATTATAAATGAACAATTTTGATTTATTAATTAAGCAATAAGTTGCTTTGAAAGAAATGCTAAACGAATCCTTTGTGCGATCTGCGATCACACTTACTTATTTGTTATTTGTGTTTATCATCACATTAAAAATTCATTTGACTTTTATTTTCATTTGTTATAACAAAATTATGATGCATTTTAATCCTTGGCTTTAACTTATTTTATTACAATATTTTATACACTTCTTGTTTAATGCATTAAACACACGGTCGGCAACACGCACCAAGACTGGATCTTAAAAAAAGGTCTTGCAAAAGAAAAACTTATTCACTTTCCAACCATTCTTGAATATTAAAAGAATGCTGAAATAGACATTGCATTGTTTCTAAATTTTATGTCACATCTTCTGAAGAAATTCAAATCAAGATTCCAAGACTTTGCAGAAATAGGTAATTTTTCTCAATTCTTTAAAATGTATTATAAATTTGCTCCAACGTCAAAATAAAATGATGTGGCAATGAATTTGTTCAGCCTACAAAAGATTTTACTAAAATGGAAATATTTGACTATCCATTGACAATGGAAATATTTGATGAAAGATATATTTAATGTGAAATTTTTGGGATAGGCATGCCTCAGAAAGATAAAAAAATTAAAAATAAATAAATAAATAAATAAAAAATGAAATAAAATAAAATAAAAAATAAATAAATAAATGAAAATAACTATAAACTTGGCTATAATATTTAGCTCATCATCTTTATATATAAAAATCTTTTGTGCGTGTGTATGTCACTGAACTCCTCCTAAACGACTGGTCCGATTTTAACGAAATTTTGTGTGTGTGTTCCAGAGGATTCGAGAATGGTTTAGATTCACATTTCGTTGAAATTGATTCAGTACTTTTTTAGTAGTTAGGAAAAAACTAATAGTTAGTGATTTTTCGCTAATTAAAAGTGCTATACAGGGTGTTGTGTTTAGATGGGAAGAAGATGTGAACACTTATTTTTTGTTTCATCTCAAATATAGGCTAGGTGATCGTAATAATGGGTAAATGACATTGCGTTGGATGGAGGCCAGCAAAAGACCCTTATATAAAAAGTATTATGACAAAAGGCTACCATTGATATTTCTTAATAATGAATTCTTAACTATGATAATATTAACTCGTAGCAAAGATGTAAAAAATATAAAGTGATAAGAATAAAAGTTACCTGGACTTCCTGGCTGATGAAGACAACTTCAGGTAGACAAATGAATAGGCATTGACACAATAAAAATGAAGAGAGGATTTTGAAGAAGATAAGCATATTTATTTAATATCACTTGTGAAATTCTTCATGACTTGAATATTTTATATATATATATATATTCATTTGTTATCATGCACAAACTTATATAAGTAGAATTATTATTATTTTCGTACAACAATTGCTCCACAAGGATGATATACATAAGTCGACATATTTTTAACACAACTCTTCTTCATATATATTTGTATTCGTTTTTGATAACATGATAACATTTTCTTGAACGATATGAAAAACTCAAATATTTTTAGAATATCAATCAAATATTATTTCAAAAGGAATACGCCTGAAAAATCACAAAAAGATATTCAATATCTTCACTTTGGGGATGCCGTTTTCATGCTCAGATAATTATATTTATGCTTATAGCCGATTAATCATGAAATGAAGAGGAATTAAATTATGATATATTTTATACATGAATCACTTTCTCTGCATTCTTTTCAGAGGAAAAATGAATTCACTAAAAAAATGATGAAATGAAAATCAGTTGGAGAAGCTTGATAATAAATTGACGAGAGTTCTTTGAAGATAAACTATGACGACTCTTAAAACAAAATTGAGTAGCCGGAATAAAAAAGAAAACCAAAGGATTTAGGTTGCGGCGGTAGGAGAGCCTAGCTCCTCGCAGCATTAAAAAAAACATCCATCATACGGTGGATCATCCGCTCAACATTTCCCGGCACCTGCTCAACTCAAACGGTCACGCACAACAGCCTCGGGGCGCGCATACTTGCCCCGGTGTCCGCTAAATTTCTCGGCACATCTCAACTGCATCGGTTACGCTCACCCGACAGCATCCATCTCAACAGGGCTCCAACTGCGCAACTGCACCGGTGGCGCAGAGCCAGGAGGGAGAAAAGAACAAGGGTTACTGTAAACCCGGAATACGCCAAGTTGGCAACGTTCGAATGAGGAGAGCGAGGGAAAATAGGCCAAGCTACGATTTAATGTATAGTGAAATATGAATCCAATAAGGAAAAAAATTGATAAACACTTAAAGAATGAAGGCCAAAGAAGGTGGCCAGGCACTTAGCTGGATAAATCACGTCACCTGTGGATTTGAATTTGATAGGCCAAGGGGAGTGCCAGATTAACCGGAAATACCACCCATAGAACGATCAAGATTGTTCTAGAAAGATTTTAAACCGGAAGGAATGAAATCAAACAAGATTTTACCGGTTTAGAACATTCGATAGCTAGCTAAGGAAGAAAAATATACAGGCGACGACATCAAAAGAAACGAAAACAAAATAATATTTAAATTGAGAACATGAATAAAAAGGAGATGATAGGAAATAAAATAGCTAATAAAATTGAATAAAAATAAAAATATGGGGGGGTTATCGAGCAACCACCACACAGGGTGTCCCTAAACAAATGGTATATATGCTAGGGGGTAATAGAACACATCAAGACGAGTAACAGTAAACAGGAAACCAAGGGTCCCAAACGTTTTCCAAAGGAGATAGCCACCATTAAAGTTTGGGGTCTAAAATTTCAAATACGCATAAAATCGATTCGGTCGATTGATTTGCGGTTTTCGCTAAAATTATTCTTTATGTTGGTATTTTCTTGAAAATAAATTATAAAGATAAATTTCGAAAAATGCCGATAGAGGGCGCTTTAGACTTTGAAGTAATGAAAAAATATTTTTTGCCGTGATTTTTTGCATCTCATTAAATAGTTTCGTAAGCTTAGATTTAAACTTAAATTTTGAGCTCAAAATCTGAATAGTTGGAAGCGGTTAAATAGCACAAACTTAACTGTGTTCAGAGGGTTTAAATTTCAAATGATTATAAAAAACGGAAAAATTGGTCGATTGATTTGCGGTTTTCACTAAAACTATTCTTTATGTCGGTATTTTATTGAAATTGAATTATAAAGATAAATTTCAAAAAATGCCGATAGAGGGCGCTTTAAACTTTGGAGTAACGAACAACTACTTTTTACGTTATTTTTGCGTCTGATTAAATGTTTTCGTAAACTTAGACTTAAACTTAAATTTTGAGCTCAAAATCTGAATAGTTGGGAGTGGTTAAGTAGCACAAACTGTGTTCTGAGGGTTCAAATTTCAAATGATAATAAAAAACGGAAAAATTGGTTGATTCGTTTGCGGTTTAAAATAAAACTATTCTTTAAGTCAGTATCTTCTTGAAAATGAATTTTAAAGATAAATTTCAAAAAATTCCGTTAGAGAGCGCCTTAAACTTCAGAGTAACAAACAACAAATTTTATCCGCTATTTTTTGTATCTAATTAAATGCTTTCCAAAACTTGTTAAATGTTTTCGCAATCTTAGATTTAAACTTAAAGTTTGAACTCAAATTCTGAATCGTTGGCAGGGGTTAAGAAGCGCAAACTGAAGTGTGTTCAGGAGTTGAAATTTACCCCCCCCCCTCGAACACAGTTCACATTTGCGCTATTTAAACACTCGCAACGACTCAGAATTTGATCTCAAAATTTAAATATACGCATTTGAAAGCATTTAATGAGATTTAAAAAAAATAACGGTCAAAAATAGTTGTACGCTACTCCAATGTCTAAGGCGCCCTCTATCGGCATTTTGTGAAATTTATCTTTAAAATTTATTTTCAAGAAAACACTGATTTAAAGAGTAGTTTTAGCAAAAACCGCAAACGAATCGACTAATTTTTCCGTTTTTTTTTTATAGTTTCCAGTTTCTTTTGAAATTTAAACCCTCTGAACACAGTTCAGTTTGTACTACTTAACCACTCCCAACTATTTATATTTTGAGATCAAAATTTACGTTTAAATCTAAGCCTACGAAACCATTTAATGAAATGCAAAAAATAACGGCAAAAAATAGTATTAGGATGGATTATTTCGTTAATCCAAAGACTAAAGCGCCCTCTATCGGCATTTTTTGAAATTTATCTTTATAATTCATTTTAAATAAAATACCAACATAACGAATAGTTTTAGTGAAAACCGCAAATCAATCGACCAATTTTTCTATTTTTTATATTCATTTGAAATTTAAACCCTCTGAACACAGTTAAGTTTGTGCTACTTAACCGCTTCCAACTATTCAGATTTTGAGCTCAAAATTTAAATTTAAGTCTAAGCTTACGAAACCATTTAATGAGATGCAAAAAGTCACTGCAAAAAATAGTTTTTCATTACTTCAAAGTCTAAAGCGCCCTCTATCGACATTTTTCGAAATTTATCTTTATAATTTATTTTCAAGAAAATACCATCATAAAGAATAATTTTAGTGAAAACCGTAAATCAATCGACCAATTTTTCCGTTTTTTATGTGTATTTGAAATTTTGGACCCCAAACTTTAATGGCGGCTATCTCCTTTGGAAAACGTTTGGGACCCTTGGTTTCCTATTTACTATTACTCGTCTTGATGTGTTCTGTCACCCCCTAACGTATATACCATTTGTTTAGGGACACCCTGCATATACAGGGTGTCCCAAAAGGTCGTTTACAAACTTAACATGCTGGTCTGTCATATCATGATGAACAATATTAAATAGGAAACTAAGGGTCCCAAACGTCTTACAAATATGCGTCATTAAAGTTTAGGGTCCAAAAATTCAAATGATTATAAAAAACAGAAAAATTGGTCGATTCGTTTGCGGTTTTCACTAAAACTATTCTTTATGTCAGTATTTTCTTGAAAATAAATTATAAAGATAAATTTCAAAAAATGTCGATAGAGGGCGCTTTAGACTTTGGAGTAACGTACAACTATTTTTTACCATTATTTTTTGCATCTTATTAAATTTTTTTAGAAACTTAGACATAAACTTAAATTTTGAGCTCAAAATCTAAATCGTTGGAAGTGGTTAAGTAGCGCAAACTGAATCGTAGGGGAGGTTCAAATTTCAAAAGATTATAAAAAAAAAACAGAAAAATTGGTCGATTCGTTTTCGGTTTTCACTAAAACTATTCTTTATGTCAGTATTTTCTTGAAAATAAATTATAAAGATAAATTTCAAAAAATGCCTATAGAGGGCGCTTTAGACTTTGGAGTAACGTACTACTATTTTTTTCCGTTATTTCTTGCATCTCATAAAATTTTTTTAGAAGCTTAGACATAAACTTAAATTTTGAGATAAAAATCTGAATCGTTGGGAGTGGTTAAGTAGCGCAAACGGAACTGTGTTCAATGGGGGTGGGGAGGTTCAAATTTCAAATGATTATCAAAAACCGAAAAATTGGCCGGTTTTCACTAAAACTATTCTGTATATCAATATTTTCTTGAAAACAAATTTTACAGATATCTTTCAAAAAATTTCGTTAGAGGGCGCTTCAAACTTTATAGTAACCAACAACTATTTTTAACCGTTATTTTTGTATCTAATAAAATGCTTGTAAAAGTTCAAACTTAAATTTTGTGCTCAAAATCTGCATCGTTGTGGGTAATTAAGGGGCCAAAAATTGAACTGCGTTCGAGAGGTGGAGAAAGTAACATTTCAACTCCTGAACACAGTTCTGTTTGCGCTTCTTAACCCCTCCTATCGATTTAGATTTTGAACACAAAATTTAAGTCTAAACTTTTGCAAGCATTTAATTAGATTAAAAAAAAAAAAAAAAAAAAAAAAAAAAAAAAGACGGTTAAAAATAATTGTTGGTTATTCTAAAGTTTAAGGCGCCCTCTAACGGACTTTTTTAAATTTATCTTTAAAATATATTTTCAAGGAAATATTGACATAAAGAATAATTTTAGCGAAAACCGACCAATTTTTCCGTTTTTTATAATCATTTGAAATTTGAAGCTCCCCACCCCCATTGAACACAGTTCAGTTTGCGCTACTTTACCACTCCCAACGATTCAGATTTTCATCTCAAAATTTAAGCTTATGTCTAAGCTTCTAAAAAAATTTATGAGATGCAAAAAATAACGGAAAAAAATAGTTGTACGTTACTCCAAAGTCTAAAGCTCCTTCTATCGGCATTTTTTGAATTTTATCTTTATAAATTATTTTCAAGATAATACTGACATAAAGAATAATTTTAGTGAAAATCGCAAATCAATTGACCAATTTTTCCGTTTTTTATAATCATTTGAAATTTGAACCTCCCCCCGCAATTCAGTTTGCGCTACTTAACCACTTCCAACGATTTAGATTTTGAGCTCAAAATTTAAGTTTATGTCTAAGCTTCTAAAAAAATTTAATGAGATACAAAAAATAATGGTAAAAACTAGTTTATCGTTACTCCAAAGTCTAAAGCGCCCTCTATCGACATTTTTAAAAATTTATCTTTATAATTTATTTTCAAGAAAATACTGACATAAAGAATAGTTTTAGTGAAAACCGCAAACAAATCGACCAATTTTTCTGATTTTTATAATCATTTGAATTTTTGGACCCTAAACTTTAATGACGCATATCTCCTTTGGAAGACGTTTGGGACCTTTAGTTTCCTATTTAATATTGCTCATCATGATATGACAGACCAGCATGTTAAGTTTTAAACGACCTTTTGGGACACCCTGTATAAAAGAAAGTCTGGATTTCGTATTAATCACAGCACAAAAAATCTACCGAACCAAACATCTTGAAAATTGGGGTAAAAATGCTTCTTATAACATCGAGTGCCGCTAAGAAGGGATTTTCGAAAATTCCCACCCTAAGGAGGGTAAAAAAAGGAACGAACTTTAAAAAAATTCCTTTAAAATCAGTGTAGTTATTTTTCAACTGATATCATATTTTCGTGCATTTTTTCATTCTGAATCGAATGGTACTAAGCAAATTTTTTTAAATCCAGTAGTTCGTGAGATAATTTACATTTTCCTAATTTGGTGATGTCTTCGGCGCAAAAAACTGAAATTTTCAATCCTTATCTATATATATAAAATAAAGTCAGGATTTTGTATTAATCACAGTACAAAAAAATCTACCGAACCAAAAATCTTGAAAATTGGGGTAAAAGTATTTCTTATAACATCGAGTGCTGCTAAAAAGGGATTTTCGAAAATTCCACACCTAAGAAGAGTAGAAAGAACAACGAACATTTAAAAAATTCCTTAAAAATCGCCTTTTGTAGTTATTTTTCAACTGATAACATATTTTAGTGCATTTTTTCATTCTGAATCGAATGGTACTAAGCAAATTCGTTTAAATCAAGTAGTTCGTGAGATAATTCACATTTTCCTAATTATAAAAGAAAGTCTGGATTTCGTATTAATGACAGCACAAAAAAATCTAACGAACCAAAAATCTTGAAAATTGGGGTAAAAATACTTCTTATAACATCGAGTGCCGCTAAAATTCACATTTTCCTAATTTGGCGATTTTTTCGGCGCAAAAACCTGAAAATTTTTCAATGCTTATCTTTATATACAGGGTGTTTCGCTACCAGACCGACAAACTTTGAGGGATGATAGTAGACACGAAGACAAACATTATTAAATAGGAAACCATGGGGCGCAAACGTCTTCTGTAGGAGCTAGGGGCCATTAAAGTTTAAGGTCCAAAATTTCAAACGATGATAAAAAACGGAAAAAAGGGTCGATTCGTTTGCGGTTTTCACTAAAATCATTCTTTATATCACTATTTTTTTAGAAAAAAATTTTAAAGGTTACGGTCAAAAATTGTCGATAGAGGGCGCTTTAGACTTTAGAGTAACGAACAGCTACTTTTCACCGTTATTTTCTGCATGGGGTTGAAATTATTCTAAAGTTTAGACTTTAACTTAAATTTTAAGCCCAAAATCGGAAACATTGGGATCGGGTAACTAGCGAAAATTGAATTGTGAACAGAGGGGGATATTTTAAACGCTCATAAATATTGGAAAAGAAATCAATTTTGTTGCGGTTAAGGCACTCCCTTGGTAATTATTTTATTCGAAATGAACTACAGCTTTGGTGTCCTCATTTTTTATAGAGGGCGCTTCTGACACATCTCTGACATATCTATGGCATTACTCCAGGTTGTTTTACTACCAGACCAACATACTTCCAGGATGTGTTAGTGATACAAAGACGACTCGGAATCACATAGGAATGTAACGTTGGAAATGCCTTTTTTGCAAGTGACGGTTAAAGGAAACAGAGAAAAAAGTAACAGAAACAGCAGATAAAGAGCGATACGTTAATGTAACAGAAAACAGTTTATTTAAAGGTTTTCATTGAAAAGGTGTTCGAAATTACGACCAGAAGTAGTCCGGCAAGTTTGACAGCGACCGTAGATGGCGCTGCGCTTTCCTTACGGTAGATGGCGCTAAACGGTAATGCGCCTGAGCAGCGATCACTTTGAAGTAATTATTCGCGAACCGGTTCCAAAGGTAACAGAATGAAGTATTTGAACGATAAACAGCACGGTAAGAATCCTTCACATTTTACCAATGACGTTTGCCGACACTTCAAAGTAACATATGTACAGTGGTGGATAGGTCGTGGTGGCCCGGTTCATTGGCCTACCAGATTGCCGGACCTATCATGTATGGACTTCTTGGGTGTATGAGACTCCCGTATCATCAGATGAAGACCTCGCAACAGGTATTTCTGTAACTGCCAGAAAACTATCAGAAATGCCAGGAATCTTTCAAAGCATGGGGAATTCCCCGCGACGCCGCTGTCAAGCATTCGCACTACTTCTGGTCGTAATTTCGAACACCTTTTGTAGTAAAACATAAAATAAACTGTTTTCTGTCACACGTGTTTCTCTTTCTCTGCTGTTTCTGTTTTCTTTTCTCTGCTTCCTTTAACCGTAACTCGAAAAAAAGGCATTTCCAACGTTACATTCCTATGTGATTCCGAGTCGTCTTTGCATCGTTAACACTTCCTGGAAGTATGTTGGTCTGGTAGTAAAACACCCAGGAAGGAGTATTACCATTGAAATGTCAGAGATGTGTCGGAAGCGCCCTCTATCAAAAAATGAGGACACCGAAGCTGTACGTCATTTTGAATAAAATAATTACCAAGGGAATGACTTACACGCAAACTGCAACAAAATCGATTTCTTTGTCCAATATTTATGCGCGTTTAAAATATCCCCCTCTGTTCACAGTTTAATAGTTTTGAATAAGTTCGATGAAGAGAGTGCGGACTGAATGTCCGAGCGGTCTAAGGCGCTAGATTTAAGCTCAGCTTCTTGAAGAAAGAGATCGCGTGTTCGGATCCCACTCCTGACAAACGTGTATGATTTACAATAATATTTCCTGTATTATAATTTTGATTAACCGACTTCAGAAAATCGTTAACTTTTAACTAAAAAGAGAAAAATAAACTTTTCTATCAAAAATTGAACCGACTTCAAAAAATACTGAAGAGTGAAAAAATATTTCCTTACATAATTGTAATAAAAAATTAAATTAAGAGCGTAGTGTTTATCGAACGTATTACCATATTTACGTACATTTATTCGATTTTCTGGAGTCGATGCCAAGAAGGATCCCGTCTGTCGGTAACAGGACAACGTCTGTTGGGTCCGCTAGTATGTATATATATAAGAACTTTCTCGAAAATTTTTCCTATTTGTTTGAAGAACAAATATCATTCGAGATTTATGGATGCCCATCTTGAAGACGCTTTGGCATTGTTTACCATTTGAACCAAACTATAAGAAATTGGCTCAAAACCGCAAGTGTAAATTTTCGCATTAATTTTTCAATGAATATCTGTCTTTTTCTTTATTATACCTTATGTAAAATATATCAAAACGTACACTTCTGTTTGTAGTAATTTAATTTATATATTGCATATTATATGCATGTATATGGAAAAACACTATTTAAATTTAATAATTACTACTTATATTATTTATATGTGTGTTTTTTTCTGGACCTCGACACAATTTTTGAAAAGTATTCGGACCCCATTTAATATTATTTGCAATCCTTGCTTTACACTGTGTCTTAGCTATAGCATATTTTATATAAGCATAGTTTTTTGAAATGGTAAACTGATTTTATTTATACACTTTCCATTATATTTTTCATTAAACATTGTTTGTGCTCATCGTGTTTTTATGGCATGCTTTTGAATTTGTTTTCTGTATTTTTATTCTAAGCTCTTTCTTTGCGCAGTATGTCCATAATTTGTCTCTGCGCCATTAAACCTTGATAAATCCATCAGAAGATTATTAAAGATGGATTATACTTGAATTAATTGAATAATGGGAGATAAAAAAAATTCTCGAACAAGTTAAAAATGAAATTTAAGAATCGTTTCATTGTTTTCATGAGCATCATTAGAACGAAAAATGCAACTTTTTTGCATTATTAAAATACCAAATTTAAAATGAGGATTTCAACTTCTATGCATTTGACAATGAAGAAATCTGAAGAGAATGGAATAAACTAGTTTATATTAATTTTAATGCAACACTTCAACCCAGTATTTTTAGTACTTTCCAACAAAATTGAAAAATGCTTATGCGTTCAGTTTCTATCCGTCTGTCTCTCTGTTCAATCTCTAACTCCTGTTAGTACACTCGGATTTTCATTCAATTGAGAAAACTTATTTAGGATCACTAAAGCATATTTGATATTTAATATAAAGTATAACGATCAATGGTTCATTTACAGGAACACTTTAAAGAATTCGATTACATTATAGTTCGAAAAATCGGAAAAGTCGTTTGGAAAGTATTTTAATGACATTACGCTATTTCAAACGTATTGAAACTTATATAAATTGCTGAATTTCACTACGATCACATTAAAACAGAGCATTCTTAGCGTTTTAAATTAATTTACAAGGACACACAAAAGAAATCGGTTGCAGTCCTGTCTTTGCATAATGATTCCTGGAGCTTTAAAATTCGATATGCTCTTTTAAGATTAATCAGATTTTTTTCTTAGTACTCTTTATGTATAAATTCTATACCTCATATGTAAGGCTGTAGAAAAGTATACGCGTACAATCGTCCTTATTAGAGGAAACTGCTGAAGGGGAATGTTCAACTGAAATATATGTATCTCTTAAATGAACTAAATTTTGGAATGCATGTTGTTAATTGATACAAATCTCTATACATATACAGGGCTGCTAAAAAATACTACAATCTAAAACCGGATTGGATACCAACTACGATCGGATAATTTTCCGATGGTACTTGGGAACAGCTGAAATTCGGTTTTAAAATGTCTTATACATTTTTCCATATGGTGAAATGAGACGCAATATTTGAATGTTTTAAATGCTGCAGTTTTGTTATATTATTCTAAATGTGTTGGAAAGTGCTTCATAATGTATGCTTGACGCATGATTTTATCTTGTTTTTCATAATCAGAATTATGCAGCAGGGTTCGTACGCTCCTGGAATTTTTAGATAGAAAATTCTTCGGTATAAATATTTTGTTATAGAAAATTCCTGACTAAATTTTGCTCCTTTAACTTACAAAGAAGGTCTCCATACGGGCAGACTCCGAAAATTCTAAAAAATTAGAGTATTCTTCTCGTGTGGATATATATCTTTATAAAAAAATGTCGGCAGAATCCCTTTAAAACATTCGTAAAAAAATAATGAATTATTAATTATCAATAAATAATTATATATAAATAATCAATTATCTCGCCGTTTATCACCGAATGGCGGCGAAATAAAATTTAAAAAAATATTTTTTCATGTCAAACACTTTTTAAGGTAAAAATGTTTCATGTTGAACTTATATGAGATAATATATATATATATATATATATATATATATATATATATATATATATATATATATATACTGAAAGTTAACGATGAAATACTATAAATTTAAAAAAATAATAAATGAAATCATTTCAATCTCAAAATGAAGTCAATGAGAACAGTTGATTCAACATTGTTGCAATGGAAACAAAAACTTCTCCGATATTGGAATGTACTACTGCAGCGTTCTTCTTCTGGTCTTTATTTTGGGAATACGCTTAAATATATGAAAATATTTTTTATATATGACATTATTTTTACAGTGATAAAGTTAAATAACAGCAGCAAAAGCAACATAAATATGTACTAAAAAAGGAAATTTATGTATTAAACTCCTTAATTATTTACATGTAAATTCATAAATACCATTTACCCGCATTTTAAAATCTATTGATAAAGTATTTTCAGTTACATTAAAATCGTTTGCTTATGGTGAGGAAATGTGCTGCTCGCCAAATAGAGTGACGTTTCCGTCTTTTCACGCCAAATATTCGAAAGCATTATATTTTCTATAGAGTTTCTTCTGTTATTCTGCCGCTAAATTCGACTGATCCTTAATTACATACATGAGTAGTTTAATAATTAATTTTTTCAAAAAATTCTAAGTATGCCCAGTATGGAAACCTTCCTTGTTAGATTTACTTTTCTATAAAAAATACTGATATGCCTCATGAAAAAGTCCCTGAAGCGAACGAACTCTGTACACTGACTTTCTGCCAATGATTTTTGTAGTGATGATATTTATTCAGAAATTCTCTCCGTCTTTTTCGATAATATAGTAGATTCCTTCAAATCCGCAACCCTAAAATCCATATTTCCCTAAAATGTGCACATAATTTACAGATGTAAGCAATGAAACATTCGGTTCAGATATAGGGACAAAAATTGACTTTATTAGTTTTATATCAATTCCATGTATATTTTGATTTGTAATTTTCGTTAATATTACTGAATTCATGTTTTTTCATGAAGGAAGAAAAAATTTACATCTGAAAATAAAAGATATTGCTGATATCATTGGCAATCGCAATCTCCTTATCAAAAATATTTACGTATTAATCAAACTTTTTCGGTTATTAAGTTTGGTTAAACCTGAAATAAAACTTCCTTATTTTATGATTTTGATCTAATTTAGAATTGATGATTTTGATCTAAATTTGATCTAAATTACAGTTAATCTTTATAATGAATATTTAATCATACATTATTGATTATTAACTTGATCTTTATTTTTAATATTTTAATCATTTTAAAAAATATCTATATTTTTATTATTTTAGCTTATTCCTTATTTTAATATTTTACTATATTGTAAGCATTCATTATATATAATCACAATTGCATTAATTATTACATAGAAAATTACTGGTTAAAAAATGTATACAAAGCAATCATCAGGAATCCGCAAAACTCTAAAATCCGCACAACCTCTGGTACCAAGCTGTGCAGATTTGAGAGAGTCTACTGTATAAGAGACCACTGTAATTTATAACTATAATTTGGTTATTATCAAAAAATTGCTTTTCGCACTTATTGGTACTTAAAATAGATTACATGTACACAACCAAGATTATCGCCCTAGATAAAATTAAAGTACACATAATAATTTAAAGAATCGTTTATTGTATGCTAAAACATAATTTTCAATTAATAGGGCATTTCTGAGTCTTTTGAGGAAACATAGAGCGTCATAAATAAAATCATATGACGAAACGCAATATTCAACTTGCTTTAAACATAAAATATATAATATTTACTTTAAAATATTCCCTGTTTTACATAAAAGATGAATAAAGTAATGAAAAAGATGTTATTAGCTAAAAATGGACGTTTTGACAATGAATGAGCCAATAATTATTGTAGATGAAAGTAGAAATAATTTCCTGGATTAAACTTAATAAAAGAAAATGTATATTATTATTAATTGCAGTTTTATTTACTTTATTATTTATGAGAACAAAGTGAAACAATAAAGTAAATGAAACTGCAGTTAATAATATTATTTATTTTCTCTTATTTAGTTTAATCAAAGAAACATTTTCTACTTTGAACTTTAATAATCATTGGCTCGCTCATTTTCAAAATGAAATAATGTATTTGCATAAATAAGCAAAATTTTTTATAAAAATATTATCTGATGAAGAGCATGGATAAGGGTTGAAAGTACTAAAATAATTTACAAGTCTTTATCTCATAACATCTCTTTTATTATTTTAATAATTTTTTAAGTAAACAGTGAACATTTTAAAATTAATATTATTTATTTTATGTTTATAGAGAGCCATGTTAAATCATAATACGAATTAGTTTCAAAATTTTTTATTTAAAATTTTTACAGATATTCTTTTATTAATGAATAGTATCTAAATTTAAAAAAAGCTGTAATGTAATTTGAAAATTAATCAGTATAATTAATTTGTTCAATAACAACGCATATCGTCAAAAATTAAAATTTAGTGCAATCAAATAATTTTTTTTAAAGGTTAGATTAACAAGATTAATTTTTTTTTCATCTTTAATAGCACAAGACTACGAATTTAAAAATACTGAAAAATACAAGAAAAATTTTCGATAATTTTTATTTTATTTGGTTGATTTCACTAAAGATATTCATTTTTTTTACATAACATCAGCATTTTTCGTAAAATCAATATCGATATTTTTGCTAAAATACTACTTCAAAAGGAATTCTCATGAACGATTTTGGATGTACTGTCTGGCAACTGTCTTTTTTATCCATTTAAAACTATTTATAATATTCGACTTTGGGAGAGACAAATTGATTTGTAAATAGTCGATTATTTTTTAATAGTTTAACCGATGTTTCCGATTGTTGCTAGATCGCATCAGCTACTTCTGGTCGGAAAAAAAGAAAGAAAGAAAGAAAAGAAAAATTCAATTGAATTTAAACTTGTTATATCAGATTTCGTGCAGTTTCTAGAAAAAAATTGCCAACATATAATTTTAATTGTTTTTATTAAGATATCGTATATAAAATTGACGACTGACCCCGAGAATCAAATATTAACTAGTTCTACATGACAGTTTCAAACCCTTTTTAAAGTAAGTAAAAAAAAAAAATCTATTTAAATAGGGGGAACTGGGACACATTGATGCAGTTTTTTCTAAGAATTTTTTGGTGTCCAAAAGGTAGAAATTTCAAGTTATTTTTCCATGTGGTGTCAGTAAAACTTGTCTAGTGTGTTATAAAAATGTACAATCATTGTTTTATATAGTATTTATGCATATAATGTAAAAAAATAATAAAAAGTCATTTGTATCAATGTGCTCCATCCCCGAGACAGATTGATACACCAATTGGGGCACTTTGATACGTTTGGAAAAAATGGACACAAAATAACATCAATGCATATTTTTCATATAAAATGAGTATGAAACCATTTTATATTTATTTGTAGAAATTCAAATCATCCACAATTTATTTGTATGAAATATGAAAGCAATAAAAATTAAATGTATAATGACCTGGTGCTCTCGCTGTTCTTTGTCTGATTGTTAGCAGTGGTAACTTTGTCATATCTGGCGCTTCAACCCCAGCATTATCTTCTTTCTTAGGAATGATGAAAAAATTGCCAGGTTTTCTGTTTATAAATCGGTTTATAAACAGAAAATAATGGATAGCTATGTTAATAGCTAGTTTATAATATAATTATCCTTTGCTGTTCTGCAGCTTGTTTCTGTTACATAACACTTCTCATGTCGAAAATACTTTTTTTTTCTGGAGAATCGATATAAATTGGAGATTACCCAGGCTGTCCACATTTTATTTTGTTAGTTCTACTACCACTAGCTTTGAGGTAAGTTCGTATGTCTTCTTTATAAAATATTCTAATATAAAAAAATTAGAGCTATTTTACTTCAATAAAAACTAATATTAGAAGTTTTAGGCTAAAACTGGTTTGATTAAAGAGTGTATAGTAAAACATAATAATAAAAGGTAATGCAAAAATGAGCTAGAAAAAGATTTAGGTTGTATCAAAGTGCCCCGACATAGACTGTATCAATATGCCCCATACAGCCATTTTGAAAAAAATGAGTCTCAAATCCAACACTTCATAATTTACCGAACAATAAAGAATGAAGAACGGATAGAGAGTAACTTTATTTGCAGGGAGAGTATTCTTTTCGGTTGAAAATACTGGAACATTTGTATAATACCATTTCAATTGTACAACTCAAATTTACTTTTGACCTACAAAAATAATAAATCACCCGTCCCATTTCAACAAACTACTGAATCATGCCAAGACGTTCTGTATGTAGTTGTGTACACTAGCATCACCTTCTTGAGCTGTTGTGAAACTTCCTATAATGGCCATGTGAGCAATAGAGGGAGTGGATCAATGTGCCCCATGTATCAATATGCCCAAGTTTCCCTACGTAATTTTTTCCTCTAAAATTTCATTTTGAATTTCTTCTTTTATGTTCAATCTCAGGCTTACCTCGTGTTAACATATTTCAACAGTCAGCGAGTATGTTTTGTCATATCTTTCATATTTGCGCTTCATATTTTTGATGTTTTGATGGAATCTTATACCCTCTTCTTCACTGACTTGTCCTAAATTTTCGGGGAAACAGTCCACATGTGAGTGAAAAAAAATGTGTTTTGACTCTCATGGAGCAACTCAATGGTTCAAATTTGTCCAGCCTATGCATTACTTTTGGTTTATAGTCAAGAATCTTGTAATTATACAGAAATTTAATGACGACATCTTCAAAGTCAACACGAATTTCTTTTTCTTTTACTGTCATACTAGTCCCAATTTTTTTATCATTCATAAGCTTGTGGGTATCTGAACCAACATTGATTCCCTCAAGTAACTTGGCTTCGGATAAACTTGGAAAGTTTTTGCATAGTTTCTTGACACAATCTCAATCTTTTGGAACAATAAAATATTTGGCTCAACCAAGCTGCTTCGAATGAAATGCTTAGTGTTTGGCTTAAGATTTTGTTTTTTCGACCATTCTTTTTTTTCCCCAATGTTGAGTCTTATCACTGCTGGCCCACTCAGAAATGAGACATGTGTACTTTGTGTATACGCCTTGTTGATCGAGAAGCATGGAGATAATTTTCAAATCACCGCAAACGCTCGAACCGATGTCGGTATATTTTATTTTATTTAGGAAGAAAGCCAGGTTTTCATACCATTCTTTTAAATTCACCGATTGTCTAACTGGTACAGATGCATGCTTGCTTGAATGATGAAGAATGACAGATTTAAGGCTCTTTTTTGATCAGTATATAAACAGTCCCGCATTCATCTTTATCGTAGTTGATAATAAGACCTGATCAATCCGGAAACATGAGAACAATAGACCAGATCCTCTGCTTCTTTGGAGTACTTAACCTTTTCCGGCACAGACAAATTTTGTTGTAAAATTAGAAATTATTATCTGATACCAGAATTTACAAACTACATTTTTACAAATTAAGAACTCCTTGATTTAAGCTGCCATTGTAAAAGAACAAAAAATATTAAAATATTATTAGTGCCATTTGCAAATTTGAAATTAAAGCTAAGTGTGCTCGTAGTGACACCACCGTGTAGGAAAAGGTTAACAAATTGCTTTTATCGATTCCTGTTCCAATAAAAAAGGGTTCCTTTGGCCAATAATTAAAAAAAAACCTCAATCTGAGAGCAAAACATTTTTATCTCTTTCGAACGCTCCGGATCCAGTCAGACCATTAAGTTCAATCTCAGAGAAGTACTGAGGTATGTCGCTTACCGAGTGTTTTTATTGCGTATCGGAGGCATGAAATTTTGGATGTTTCGAATCTTCAGACACTGAAGAGAAGACTAGCAGTTCAATTGGAGGCAAACGCACTGACATATCAGGTCCACGAGAAACGTTTTATGTACCGATGGAATATTCGTAAAAATCCAAATAAAATTGAATTTTTTATAAAAAGGTGACGTGATACAATTTTTTCATTATTTGCCTTTTAATTTAGCCCCAAACAGTACTTAAAGTTCAGCTATCAGTTTCCTTGTATTTTTTTTTTTCGTCGCAGATCTGTGAAATCTACCTAAACGGGTTAGATTTTAAGAAATATAAAATTTTAATTAATTTAAAAATGTTTGTTTGAAAATGAAGGCAGAAAATAAAAATGATAAATGTACTATATTTTTGATAAAATAATTGACTATAATAAATAGCACACTGAAATGAGCACATTTAAAATAAAAACAAATCAATGGTTTTTTTTCTTTTGCTGCATTTAGGCACAAATATTTAAGTAAATCTTTATAGTATTTGTGTATTTTAGATTGCCATCTGTATGTCAAGCTCTATTCAGCCTTCTCACTTATAATTTACATTAGCGCTTATAAACAAAATTATATTTTGTTATATTTAGCTTCAAATATCGGAGCTTTAATTACTGTTTCATTTATTTCTTTACAAATTCCGTATGAATTTCTTTCAATACTTATTTATAGGATTGTAATGTTTTCAAATGAATTATAAATATCTTTTTTCTCCTGAAAAAGATTGTATTTCCTGCACTATATATATACACTATCTACCAAAAAGTATTTGTACACTTTCAGTTTTTGACATTTTGTCAAATATTTAAAAATATACTGGTCGGATTCTTCTGGAACTTCAGAAATATAAAGATTATGTTTCACTTTATATTTATTTAATTTCATTTGTTAAGCGGGTAATTAGGGGGCCGGAAAAAAACAAAGAATAATAGAAATATTTGGGATCGCCCTGTACATGAAAAGGCACGAAACGACTTATCGCTTTAGAATACAAATATATGAATACAGTAGATATGTACACTAATTTTTGTGAAAATAGCATGTATATTTATGGCGATAGATCGATTTTTTTGAAAAATTCAAAAAATTCTGGTATGTTTTTTGTTTATATCATGCTGGGTTTTTGACCAAATTTAACGCAAATTTCAGAAAAATTGGCAAAATGCAGTAGAAAAAATGTAGCGCAATTGGAATATAAATATATTAAATATTTTATGAAATATGAGTAGTTGTATAAAATAATTTTTATCTGCGCATGCGCGAACTAGAAAAACATTTTTTTTACATCATTTAATAGTCAATTCTATGGAGTGACTTATAAAAAAAATCCAATCAAATATCGTGAAAATTCAAAAAGATATCATTATTTTAGTGAGATGTTTTTACTCTGCTCTCTAAAAACGGCTGAATCTTAAGGGATTCTCCACAAATTGACATTTTTTAATAACTGACTTAAAAAAAAAACTAGTATTGAATTAATACAATATCTAATACAATATTGCTGCTAATAAGTACTTGACAATTGTGATAGAAAAGAAAAAGAGCTTTATTCACATTCAGGGCCAAAACTAAGAGAGGGTTGGGGGAAAAGGGTACGTGCCCCGGGCGCTAGGATGAAAGTGTCCCAAATGTACATTTTGTTTGGCGATTTTTTCCATGTCTATGTTTAGCATGATATTGTCAAAATCGTCCCATTCAAAGCATTTCTCCTATACCAAAGCATAGAAGAATCTAGTGATGATAGCATAAAGATCCCGCATAAAGCAGATTTTTTTTTTTTCGTTTTGATTCGGTTTCACGATTTTAAGGTATCATTTTTTTTTAAACAAAGCAGACTACTTTAATCAATATTACATATTTTAAGTTTTAAAATAAGTCGGCTGTTAATAAATTAGAAAATTTTTCTTTGCAAATACTTTTGCAGATGCTTTGCAAAGAAGAAAAGGGAGTGGGGGGGGAGTTCACCAAAATTCATTGAAATATAAATATATTAAATATTTTCTAAAATGTTCTATGTCATGCAATATTTTCAACCAAATATAAAGCCACATTCAGAAAAATTCGCAAAATGTAGTAGAAAGAATAAGGTGCTATTGAAATATAAATATATTAAAAGTTTTCTAAAGTATGAATATTTGTATGAAATATTTTTTAATCAGCGTATGCGTGAACGATAAAATTTATCATTTTACATAATTTAATATTCAACTCTATGGAGCTACCCATAAAAAAATCCGATCGAATTTCGTGGAAATTCAGAAAGTTATTGTGGATAGGAGTGAACTGATTTTCAATTGGTCTCTGAAAGCAGTTGAATGACATCAGATTTTACGCAAATTGCCAAATCTCCATTTACGTTTTTTACTGGTGATTTACTTCTTTTCTTAGATAATTACCAGAACGAACCTATTTCAGGATAAAAATAATTATAAAAAATCGAAGCATTTGTGTCAAATCTACCCATTGATACATAATTGATAATGGCTCTTATGCAAATGCCGATATCTTCGATCCTGAAATACGTCAAGTTCTCCACTGTTAAATGTGGTGTCGAAAACAACACTGACATCAATCGCATGCATGATGCCAAGAAGAACAGAGCTGTCTGATTTTGAGAAAGGTGTGATCATCGGGTACCACCGAAATGGCCGATCTTTAATCGACATATCTAGCGAGCTTAATTACCCCAAAACGACTGTGGCTTATGTGATTAGAAAATGGAAGCTGAATGGTGATTGTCAGAATGTGGCCAGAGTAGGCAGACCGACGAAACTGGGAGATAGAGACCGACGGGTTCTGTCTAGAGAAATTCGGAAGAACCGCAACCAACCAATGTTACACATACGCCAAGAATTTCAACAAGCTTCAAGATGTGTTGTTTCCATGAATACCATCCGTAAGGAAGCTCATCTGCTTAATTTTTATGGCCGTGCTGCCGCCCATAAGCCTTTAATCACCAAGTCCAACCGCGCAGCTCGGTTAAGTAGGTGCAAAACACGCCAGCAATGGACTGTACAGCAATGGAAACAGGTTCTCTGGAGTGATGAATCAAGGTTCACCCTCTACCGTTCTGATGGTAGGGTCTGGGTCTGGCGTCTGCCTGGAGAACGCCTCCTACCAGAATGTATTGTGCCCACAGTTAAATTTGGCGGAAGGGGAATTATGTTCTGGGGTTGTTTTTCCTGGTTCGGACTAGGACCCTTGGTCCCAATTCATGGTAAGCTCAATGCCGATGCCTACTGTAATATATTGGACAACAGTGTACTTCCTACGTTGTGGCAATACTATGGATTGGACCCATGTTATTTCCAGGATGACAACGCAAGCTGCCATGTAGCGAGGTACAGCATGGATTGGTATGCTGATAATGGAGTGCATCGACTCGAGTTGCCTGCCCAGAGCCCAGACCTGAACCCAATAGAGAACCTCTGGGACGAGTTGGATCGTCGAATTAAGGCGGGTGACACACGCCCAAAATCAGTAAAAGAGCTTACCTGCCTTGTGCAAACAGAGTGGAATAAAATACCATTAAATGTAATACAAGGACTAGTTGAGAGCATGCCCAGGAGAGTCGCAGCTGTAATTGCCTCTCGAGGAGGATCTACAAATTATTAAATGTGAACAGGGCCAAAACCAGTCTTTTTTTCCGAGGCAAACGTGGATTTTGAAGGTATCTCTTTCCCCCTCCTTCGCAAAGCATATTTACAAAGAAAATTTCTCCAATTTATTAATAGCCGACTTATTTTAAAACTTAAAATATGTAATATAAAATAACCTATTCTGCTATATTAAAATACTCCAATTTGATACTTTAAACCGAATCAAAAAAATTCTACTTTCAACAGGATCTTTAAGGCCCTTGTCCCTGCCCCCAAAGACACTGCTGAGCTAATGCTATTCCTGTGGGGAGGCATTTTTCTAATAACTCTTTCGCATTTTGAAATTTTCAATTTTTTTTTTTTTTTTTTTTTTTTTTTTTGCATTGGATAGCGGAAGTCCCTCTCAAAATCGCTCCTTGACTACTTTTTCGATTTGAGTCATAGATATTTTTTATAAAGTTAGTTTCACTTTCAGAACCGCTTTTGGAAGTGAAAGAAACATTATAAAAATATCTACGCCAAAATTGAAAAAGTAATCACGGAGCGATCTTGAAAAGGACTTCCGCTATCCAATGCAAAACATATTATTTAAAAATGTCCAAATGCAAAAGAGTTAGAAAAATGCATCCCCATAGGAATAGCATTAGCTCGTGAGCATCTTCGCGGGTAGGGGCAGGGACCTTAAGCCATCATCATTAGATTTTTTTATGCTTTAGCATAGCCCAGATATAATAATTTTAACAATATTATGCTAAACATAGCCATAAAAAAATCGCCAAACGAAAGATACATTTGGAACACTTTCATCCTAGCGCCCGGAGCACATGCCCTTCTCCCTCCCCCCTCTCTTAGTTTTGGCCCTGAATGCGAATAAAGCTCTTTTTCTTTTCTATCACAATTGTCAAGTACTTATTAGCAGCAATATTGTATTAGATATTGTATTAATTCAATACTAGTTTTTTTTTTAAAGTCAGTTATTAAAAAATGTCAATTTGTGGAGAATCCCTTAAGATTCAGCCGTTTTTAGAGAGCAGAGTAAAAACATCTCACTAAAATAATGATATCTTTTTGAATTTTCACGATATTTGATTGGATTTTTTTTATAAGTCACTCCATAGAATTGACTATTAAATGATGTAAAAAAAATGTTTTTCTAGTTCGCGCATGCGCAGATAAAAATTATTTTATACAACTACTCATATTTCATAAAATATTTAATATATTTATATTCCAATTGCGCTACATTTTTTCTACTGCATTTTGCCAATTTTTCTGAAAGTTGCGTTAAATTTGGTCAAAAACCTAGCATGATATAAACAAAAAACATACCAGAATTTTTTGAATTTTCAAAAAAATCGATCTATCGCCATAAATATACATGCTATTCTCACAAAAATTAGTGTACATATTCTACTGTATTCATATATTTGTATTCTAAAGCGATAAGTCGTTTTGTGCATTTTCATGTACAGGGCGATCCCAAATATTTCTATTATTCTTTGTTTTTTTGACGGCTCCCTAATTACCCGCTTAACAAATGAATGTAAATAAATATAAAGTGAAACATAATCTTTATATTTCTGAAGTTCCAGAAGAATCCGACCAGTATATCTTTAAATATTTGACAAAATGTCAAAAACTGAAAGTGTACAAATACTTTTTGGTAGATAGTGTATATATATATATACATATTCCGTAAAACCGGTCTACAAAATTTACTTAAATTATTAAATTACTTGCCTTTCTCTTTGTGGTAGTGAAACAGCTGCTCTTCTTAGTGTAGTATTTTCTAATTTTGATCGATAGGTAAACATTGACAACAAATTTGTACTGATATTTTGACGAACAGAAGGCAGCAAGTTTGAACTTCTTCTGTTATCGGATTGGGGAAAATACTTTATTATGAGATCAAGAAATCGTTACTGGCATCGATTTATTTATTCACATTGAAAGACAGCAGCTATCGTTCAATGTTAATAAGTAAATCAATGCCAGTAACAATTTCTTGATACCATAATAAGGTAATTGACACTTAATTTTTTAAAACGGTATTTGCAATTTATTGTCTTTAGACACTTATCCATTTAGTTCTGAAAACATTATACGCATTATCCGATACTTATGCACCCTTAACATTAATTTGAAGACGAAAATAATGGGGAATTGAAAATTTAAAAGACTGAATAAAATAAACTATAGGGTGTCCAGCAAATAAGACCCCAATTTCAAAATTCAATTTCTCAAAAACAAAGATCGATAGAAATATGTGGAAAACGGTTTGTTTATAAGGTAATAAGTCTTAAAAATATTATACAGAAGTTTCGAATGATTTATTTTGATAAGATTGGGTTCTGATTGTAAAGAATGCTTGACTTGCTATTTTTCTTGTTTCAGATTGCTTGCAGATAAAAAGTTTTTCGGCAGTGCAATATTTTAACAATTTTCGAAACTAATTTTTTGCAATTTCAGAAATTTCAAAAAATTAGTTTGAGAAATCATTAAATATGGCACTGTATGCCCCAAAACGCGTTATCTGCAAGCAATCTAAAACAAGAAAAAATGTCAAGTGAAACATTCTTTGCAATCAGAGCGCAATCTTTTCAAAATATTCACCTTTCGGAACTTCTGTATAACATTTCTACAGTTCACCTAATAAATAAATCGGTTACCGCATAATTTTATCGATTTTTGTTTTTGATAAATTTAATTTTGAAATCAGAGTCTTATTTGCTGGACACCCTGTAAGACAGACTTGAATGCATTGAAAAAATTAAAATTTATATACAAAAAATCAAAATACTAAAAAAAATTTAAAAATACAAAAAGTAAACGTTTCGCCAAGTTACTCGCAAGCCATCATCAGTACAAATATTCCATTGCACAACAAACAGTGGAACAATCAACAGTTAAAGTCATATATTTTTTAGAAATAGGCAATATTCACTGGGGAATTCAGATGGTAAATGCATATATATTCCAAATTGAAATTGCTCTTATTAAAGGGGAATTTGCTTTCTTTCTATTTGCAAAATCGATTTTTTTACATTTTTCTATTATTTAAACTCTGTAGATTATCCTTGTGAAATAATACAGCTGAATTTCAAATACTTTTAACAATATTTAACACTTTAGCGCGAGGCGCTGGCAGGATTTAACTGATTTGCACCTCTATAAACACGTTTTACACAAACTGACGGTTTTTTTTTTCAAATTGGGGGGATTCAGAACGCAAAGACTATTAAATCTATCTTGATAAGTTATTTTAATTATATGAAATATTATTTATCGAGTCTTAAACCACTTTCAGCTTTTTTGGAGTTCCGTACTTATAAAGTGAAAAAGGCATCATAATAAGATCACTCTATTGTCTGTCACATTCATTTTACTCATAAACTATGAAATGTGGAAAGCTGAAATCGGGGGAAGTAATAAAAACTATTGACCTACATATTTACAGATTATTGAAGATTTACAAATAGATTTTGGGAGGGGTATGGAGCTAATTACGTTGTTTGAAGAAAAAAAAAACATGGTATATAGTGTGGGGTATCTTGTGAAAGCCTTTGTTACGCTGAACTCAAAAATATATTTCTTTTAATTTTAGGTATTATATTTTCGGAGATATCGTCGAAAATATCATGCAAAAATATGTTCCATCATGCAATTCCAAATCTACTGAAATTTAAAATTATGAAAAAAATAGAGGTTATAGATGTTACTGTTGTGAGGTATTGCAACAAATATAATCCCTGAAGTAAAATATTCAAACAAATTATCACTAATTTTTGTGTTACTTCCCGTATACAAGAACTGACTTTATTTAAAGAATGAACAATACATCTGCATCTGAACAGATGTTTGCGGTTTCGACAAAGCCATCTTTACATGTACTCGAAAGAAGTTCCCTGTTGTTTATTGACTTTTGGACTTTTAAAATTTTTATATATTTTAATCCAGATCTCTGTTTGTATTTATGTCGGGAAGAACTTATTTCTGTTCTCTCGATGTATTAATTTTAATTATCATATTATTCAAGAAGAAATTATTAAACGGATTTTACAGAAAACAAGACCAGTTCTCTTTAATCCATTTCACTCAAATAACACAGTGTTAATTTTAACTGTTCTTAGGTGCGTTCGTAATTATATAAATACGTAGCACCTATTGTTGTCGCTCAGTCCGTCCGTCTGTCTGTCCGTCTGTCCGTCCGTCTGTCCGCATATAACAACGCAAAAACTACCCAACCGAATCGTTTGAAACTTAAAATACATAATTATAACATAATTTTGTCGAGTCATTTCAAATTTTATGAAAATCGGATGGATAGATCAATTACAGGGACATTCAAAAGGATTCCGTTACATTACGGTCAATAGGGAAAAAAGTTTTAAATGCATTTCTATCGTTTGAAATTTAAAACATATAATTATTGCGTAATTTTGTCGAGTCATTTCAAATCTTATGAAAATCGGATGCATAGATCAATTACAGGGACAATCAAAAGGATTCCCTTACATTACGGTCAATGGGGAAAAAGTTTCAAATGCATATTAATGATGTTACACTCATTCGAACATAATAGAATTGGCATGAATCTATGAAATATGTACTACAATATGCAGTCTGTACAATCTGTGATGCAAAGAATTTTTATTATTAAATTACAGGGCCGCACAAAAGTATTCCACTATATAATGCTATACGGGGAAACATGGTTTGGTACGTGTTTTAATTATATTCAACTATTTCACATTTTATGAATAAGATATATGTTGCTGAGGTGTAATAAAAATTACTTCCTACATATTTACAGAAACGTAAAGATTTCGACTACTATACTGTATCCGGAGTACGCTCTACTATATCAGCAAGATTTTAATATTTTAAAAACTTCGTTATCACCTCATTTGCTACGTTCACGTGCGATTTCCAACTTGTTGTTTATTGATTTAGATAGCTGAAACGACGTATATAGATTTGATTGGTGATCACAAGATTGTGAATGTGCGTAGCCAACCGCTGGGATTATAAAGGGGGACTGCGCTACTGAGCAAGGTAAGAAAATTATTTATTTTTTT
This sequence comes from Maratus speculifer, assembly GCA_964019185.1. Taxonomy (NCBI): domain Eukaryota; kingdom Metazoa; phylum Arthropoda; class Arachnida; order Araneae; family Salticidae; genus Maratus; species Maratus speculifer. The sequence continues at coordinate 255,522,869 of OZ025298.1, forward strand.
CTTACCTGTTATTTCTAAAAGATATATAATATATATATACACATTTTGCAAGAGTTACCTTAAACCTTGCAGGAAAACTATAGCAATTACATAGCATAGTTTTTGAGAAAAGCACTTTTTTATGTTACACATAAATTTTGATTTGTGAGCATTGAGCAAAGGTGTCAAAAAGCGTTGGAGGTACCCATCATAGCGGAAGTATAAAAGCATTGTTGATAACGATTTTTGAAAGAATTCGTCGGTAATTTGCCGAGATATTATTCCTTAAAGACAGGAACAGTCTGGACATATATAATGACTGGGGCGGCGTACTCTGTATTCCATCGGCTTTGACATCCTAGGTAAAGATTAAAAAAATTAAATAATAGGTTTTTATAATGCAATACCTAGTTACAGTATAAAAGCAATAAACTTCCTGCTGTTGGAAACATATTAACTTAATTAGAATTAATCACATAAATCAGGGTGCATGCGCATAAGAAATTAAATAAATATGTCAAATTTAGTACTGGAATTTTTAAAAGTATTATTTGTCTCATTTAATGCAAAACGTTCCTTAATTCGTATATAGCGGCCACTACATAACGAAATTTTTGTTATTAAAATGTCTTTTTTTTAAAAATTCCTTATGCATGCGCACCCTTTATAAATATTATGGGGTTCGCGACTAGTTTACATTGAATGTGTCTCTCATTATGATTTTTGAATATTTAATAAAATGATAACCTATCTGGAAAATGCGTAATGGACCAAAGGGGCTTTGCAAATTTGCGAGCTCCTTTCGACACAAGCTCGTTTAGCTCAACGTCGAGTTTCAACTTTGAAAATGTTCGTTTTCTGTTAGGTTCACTGTATTAAGAAAAGATTATTACTAAACTGAACTTAGTTTATGAAGTGCCAAATGAACTTCTAATATGCACTATCATTTATTCCCAGTACCGAGTTAAGTTCCTTTTAAATAGATAAGGATAAGATTAAAAAAAGAGTTATATAGAATAGCGATATCTGATATTATTATACTCTTTGAATATGTATGGTATACCTATTTATAATTTTCTAGAATATTAGAGCTATAAACAACCTTACATTGTATAGTTTTTTACAAAGTCTTATTATTCTTTCAGCAACGATTTTCTTTTAATAATATAGTTAACTTCTTCGTTTGAAGTTAACTATAACAGTTTGCTTAACTTTTAATCTTTAACCACCGGTTTTTCAAAACAGAAGATTTTCTGTACTTCAATCGCAAAAATGCTCCATTTACATTAGGTAAACTCTACGGTAAAAAATAACTGGTTGGGATAATAGAGAAATATAAGAATCTTAATTCGCACGTATACTAGTTGCTCATTTCAAATGGGTTAATCATACATATGTTTATTGTAGGGAATCCTCTAGGCGCGAGTAATACCGTTTATTTATATTTTAAAAAATGATAATAATCAAATGGTTTTAGAAGCCCACGAAAATGCGAAACAAACGTGTAAATAAATAAATAAATAAATATATATATATATATATATATAAGATTTTTTCAAATGACTGTTACTTTGTTGATCTCCAATTTTTTTATACCAAACTGCTTGAAGCCTCAAGCAATATCATGCACGTTCTTAATCTTTAAGAGAAAAGGTCACAGCTGACATTGGCGATCTTTCTAGATTTCGCTTGATTGGAAGTGCAGCGTTTTCATGCTATGGCATCCGCTCACGCAACACAAGCTAAATTATCAATTTTTATTTGAAAAATTGAAATGTTCTTGCAAAGACTGATAATCATGAAATAAAATTTTATAAAATTAAAAGGACTCTAATGCAAAAATCTTCATACTTATTCCTGTAAAATATACATTCGTTTTTCGGCCTTCTATAGACAAACCTCCTGTTAAATGGAGTAATCGGACACGCATCAACGAGGTTCCACTATATAACTCAAAAAGAAACAATTTTTATGAAAAAGGGGAAAAAAATTATGACACCATATTTGGTGAAAAAAAATATGATAACTACATATGATCCTATGAAGAGAGATCTTAATAATTCAATTAGTGATTATTACACCTCGTTCTGTAGTTTCATCAAGCAGAGAATCTCTATTTTGTGCAAAATGTATGTTTTGTACTACTGTTTAAACAGATAATGCAATTTAACTATTCCGATTCAACATACATCTGCATTATTGAGTTTGAGTAGAAGCTATTACGAATCTGTTTCACAAGTATTACGTTACATTGTAGTTGTCAATATGTCAAACATTGTTCAAGATTATCTTTGAGAATTAAATGTTGTTACATTGAAAACATATCGACCTAGCATTAATTAAGTCTTATGACTTTATTATAAACTTAAAGAATAAATGAATTAAAGTTTAAGTAAATTTAAGTAAATTTAAGTAAATTTTTATAATTCATTTTACAATATGAATGTCCATCTTATTTCTTATACGAATGATTAAGAGTTAAACATGAATGCATATTACAAAAAATTTATAATTTGTACAGCAATTATATAATATTATATTATAATTACACAATATTTTTATTGCAACTAGTTTATCGGCATATACTGGTAAAAAGTTTTCTATGAAATTACACAGAATCTACGGTAATCCATTATCTTAAACCTTAAGTAAAATTACAGAGATTAGAAAAACGGAGATTCTGTTAAATAACAGAGAAGTTTTTCGGTAAATTTAGAATATACTCTGTAAATGAATATTGTTAAAAGTACCGAAAACTCTGTAAATTAACTTTTAATGATAATTCAATTTAGTTTTTAAAATCGGTGAATTACACAATCTTCAAAGAGCTTCAATTTTCGCAGTAACTTTGAACTGCTGTATCATTCAACTTTAAGGCGCAACACCAGTCACAGAAAAAGACCCGGATGGTAATGTAAAGTCTATGGGAGCGTTCTTTTCAAATATCTCGCTCGAATTTTAATATTTATACATGATTTTTTTTGCATAGGATAGCTGAGGACGATCAACAACCGGCGTAGTTTTTACTTTTTCAATTTTGGTTTCAGATTTTTTAAAAAATTACTTTAAATTTCAAAACCGGTTTAAACCGGTTCTTGAAATTATCATAATATAAAAAATATATAAGCAAATTCGAAAAAGAAAAAACTAGGCCGGTTGCAGATCGTCCTCAGCTATTCTATGCTAAAAAATCATGTAAAAATATTAAAATTTGAGCGAAATATTTGAAAAAACACTCCCATAGACTTTACATTATCACCCGGGTATTTTTCAGTGACTGTTGTGGGGCTTTAACGCAATTTGTTTCTAGCCCCCCATGACCTCTTCACAGTGGAAAGACACCTTACTGACTGAGCTATAAAAGCTATTGCTATCGAGCACAAAGTACCTGTTTTTATGACTGCGTGGTGGGAAATCCCCACTAAATATGATGAAAAGATTTTTCCTTTTTAAATTATTCTAAGTTAAAAAAATACTTTAATGTAATTTTTCTTATTTAATATTTCTAATAAAACTGAAAATTAATTTTAAAAGTGCGTATTTTGAATTACAAAATTTAACAAAGATAAATATATCTTTAAATAAAGACATAGAAATCCCTACAGGGAAATAGATATAGGATAAGGGAAATATGTGTAAAATGATGGCAGAGAAACTCAATCGAATGCATTTAGCCGCGAACTAATATAAATTTATAAATTTTAACTTTTTTCTTTGTTTTTTCAGAAATTTTTAACAGTGTAATAATGTATACCTCTTTTGGAAAAACAAAGAGCAAAAGAATAAAAGTTAAAAATTTAAATTAATTTATATATTTATTATTTATAATTAATTTTATGATATGAATGTTTTTTTTTTGTTTGTTTCTATGAATACTTAAAAGTTAAACATGTATACACATTTCACAAAATTTAAAATATGTATAGAAATTAAACAATATTCTAATTATATAATATATTTTATTGCAATAAGTCTATCTAGATGTAATATGAATTTATACCTTTTATATAAGCATAATGAGTAAGCGAATTAAAGTTTAAAACAGAAATAAATATTTTATTATTTTTTTACAATGTCAAAATCCATATTATTTCTATGAATCAAATAGTATTACATTTTTATTACATAATATTTTTAATGCAACAAGTCTTTCTGGATGTAATTCAAATTCATACTTTTTTATATAAAGTATAAGCTAAAAAATGTTTAATACTTAAGTAAGATTATATAAATCAGTTTTACGCTGTGAGATTTTACATTATTTTTTCGAATGGTTATAAGTTTAAGATGTTACAAATTTCTAGTATACATAATAATTAAATATTATTGTTTTTGAAATATATAAAAGTTTTATTGCAACAAGTAAGTACAGGGTGTACACTCTGAATAGTTACTAATGGATCATTACTATACAGTTGGTCATTATATATAGTTTTAAATAAGGTAAAGAAATATTTTAAAAGCGATTTGGGCCAATAAAAACATTTATTTAAAAATTACGAAACTAAAATTTGTATACGGTCCTTAGGTCCTATAACTTATATTTAGTAAATTTTACCTGAATGACAAGTAAGACAAAAAAAAAAGTCCCGTTCATATTACACAAAAATTGATCGGGTTGTGAAACTTATAAAATGCATGACTTGCACTACTTTTCCTGACTCAAATGAGTTCGATTATGATTTCAGGGGTTATATACCAAGTGCTTTCATCATTCGAAAAACTTATTTCATGTGTATCTGCGCTTTGGAAAAAATCGTAACAAACATAACGATTGGATTAACTGTCATCAAGTTTCCGATTGTCCAACATAACAGTATTTTAACATATGTTTTATTTTGTAAAGATTTGAGACTTTCTTTTCATGATTTCCTTTAAAAAATTATGTTAAGTTTTTATTTATCTTCAACTATCGTAGGTATGTTTTTTCTGTTCAAAATTTGTACTTCAACTTAATTCACTTTCAAATTTCCAAGCTTGATTCAATTATATATACTAACGTAAATAAAATGACAGTCTAAAATTATTATGATTTTTGATGGTTATCATTTATAGTTATTTTCCAATGTAACAAAAAATGGACATATTATCACCAAGAAGTATAAGAAAAATTTAAGACAACACAAGGCGACAATGTTTATTTTTTTTAACTTTTATGTATTTTGTGTCGCTGAAATCAAAAGTTACATAAATTTTTAACCATCCTGTAAGGATTTTTCGTAAATCATAAATTTTCAAGGAAAAAAAAGTATAACAAAAATTAGATACTTTAAAACAGAGTAGATGGCTGGGTTTTTTAACTTTCGATATTTGATTTTTGTGTATTTTTTAGCACTGAATCTGAAAATTACCTTCATTTTTAAACATCAAGTTGAAAATCTTTTGTAAATCATAAATGTCATTTTAAAAATGGAGCGAAAATTTAATGCTATACAAAAAGTGTGAAACTTTTTTTTATTAAATTCAATAATTTCTTCAATTTTTTATCTTATACTTGTTAAATTCTTACAGCTAAACAGCTGAGGGATCTGATGAAGGGGGCGGGAGGCGTTGAGGTTTAATTTTAAACTTTGAAATTTGCAATTAGCGAAAACCTCTTACGCGAAGATGAAAATTGAATATCGTTTTCGATTTCAAAAGTAAAAAATACATAATAAAAAATAATTATCAAAAGCTAAAAACACACCTTCTTCTAATATCAAATTTTCGTTATTTTTTCCTTTTCTTTTTCTTCTTTTTTTTATTTTAAAATTTCTGATTTGCAAAAAATCTTTACGTGTTAGAAAAAAAGAAGATAAATTGCGGATTCCGCGGTGTAGAAAATATAATATTCAATTATCAAAGCAAAAAGAAATGAATTAACTCGCCAATGCAGGCCAGTGTTATCTAATAATATATTAAGGTATGCATAATTTTGTAGGCAGTAAATTTTCGTTATTTCATATAACAAAAATGACTTTTTACTTTTTTTTTGTTTGTTTATTTTCATATAAGCTTATTACAAACTGGTTATTTTGCTTTTATGTGTCAGAATTATTAAATATTTCCAAATTGTATTGCAATATTTATTATATTGTCAATCTTTAATTTGACATATCTCACAAAATTATTTCCAATAAATTTGTGAATGACCTCTAACTTGCACAAAAAGTATACTACAACTTTAAACAGCTATTAATTAATCCATTTTAATTATAGAATAGCAGGATTTTAGTTTAGTTTTTTTTTATTATTTTTATTATATCGCAGACCAGAACTATACCTGCTGGCAATATGCCTTGCTTAAAGAGTTTTTGTAAGCCGCTTAATCGCCACATGTGGAGATCTATCTAATTTTATCTGTATCGATATTTATTTTTTTATCGTTTTTGTTACTGCATTGGCCTGTTCTAGATTATTTTAATTATGCTGTTTGGATTTGTCCGTATTTTGTTGAAAATGAAAGAGATTTATAAGAAAAGACTGGGGGAGGGGGATTGCTAACACTTCTATAGAACTCATACAAACCGCCTATATCGTTACTCGATTTTGATCTCATAATTTAGAACCTTGATCAGGTGACGAGATCTTCAACTGACTAGGCACCTTGAAAGGTATAAATCACAGAGAATTTGGAGAACTTTGTACATACGACGGATTTTACATGCACCATGTGCCATTAGCGTACATGGCGGATTTTTAGCTATCGGTGAGCCTCAATTTACGACGATTTCAGACTACGAGCTAGAGTCACCACTGCCCGTATAGTCCGATTTGTCTTTCTGCCAACATTTGACGTTAGCGTAGCATTGTCATTTAATTTTTGGTTACGTTTCTTAGTTTGTTCTCATTAAAGATTTTCTTTCACTTTATCACTCTTGATAGCGGGTTCTCTTGTCATGGTTACATAAAAATTATGATGATAGTTGTCATGTATCTTGGTTGCTGTGTTTTCTTCTGGAGTCCCAGTATGATCTAGCTATCATGAAATGAATTGTATATTATTTTTACATATGTTGGTAGTTGGTGTCACATATATTGGTAGTTGTAGTTACAATCGTGAGTACTAGTTAATATCTTCACTAATACGTGGTTCACTGATGGATGTTATTTTCTTAAAACGTTATAGAGTGTGGCTTGTTGGTTGGCCTTTAGTTCGTGTATTATTTTTAGAGATGTCTGTGTTCACATAAAGTAGCAGTTATACCTTTATTTATAGACTTTTGATTTATTCCGTGATTTTAAGCTTGAGGGCTATCAATTCATCTATTTATTTTGTGAAAATGGCTGTTATAACTTCGCTTTTTTTTTTTTTTTTTTGGTGAGTGTAATAGAAACATTTTGCTAAATGAAATTGTAAGACCGGGAAAACCGCACAAAAATTTAAATTTCCTATTTTTTTTTTCTTTTTTAAGAATTGTTTTTATTGACTTACATTCCTTTTAAAATATTTCTTCCGTTAATTTAAGACATTTTTCTAATTGGAACTGTAAGTCAATGATTAACGATTTACCAATTAGTCATTGGCTACCGTTGAGAATGAACACCCTGTAAAATTGTAATTCAAATTTATATCTTTGAAACGAACTTATAGCTTAAGCAAATGAAAGCGTAATACTTAAAGTCGTTTTAAGATGTAAAAGTCTATTTTACTTTTACGAATGCTTATGTGTCAAACATGTATATAAATTTCTCAAAGTTCATTACACAAGTAGTAACTATACAATATATACTACAATCATTTAATATTTTTCTTACAATAAAGCTGTCTAATTTTCATTCATATTTATACCGACGATATAATCATAAAGTGTAAATGAATAAAAGTTTAATACTCAAATAAAGTTTTGTTAATCATTTTACGATATGAAAGTCCATATCAATTTATATATACTTAATATAAATAAACATATACATGCATTTCTCAAAATTTATAACACCTATGTCATTTATATAATATTAAATTATAATTACATAACACACTTTTTTGCAACAGGCTTATTTAACATTAATTATAATTTGTACCTTCGATAGATAATAAAATATGCTTAAAAAATACTAACCGACTTCAAAAAAAGAATCAAGCTTTGCGCTAACGCATGTGAATGCATAGTCTTAATATGTTATTATTTGAAAACTGTTGCAAAAATGAAAGATGATTTGCGACAAATCATTTTTTTTATCAAATACATATTTAAAAAAAAAAAAAAAAAAAAAAAAAAAAAAAAAAAAAAATCGAATCATCAGAATTTAATGAAATTAAAGTGGGACCACATGGGTATCTTATGCTTTCAAACAAAAGAAGAATTATCAAAATCTGTTCATATTTAGAGAAGTTATGAGTGAACAAGAAATACATACAGGTCGAAATCATAACCTCCTCCTTGAAGTCGGTTAAAAACAAACAAACAAATATTTATTATGCTTAAATAAGGTTTTAGGAGTCCATTTTTTCCCTTTTTTTAGAATAGGGAAATACACAATTTAGTTTACAATATCATGTTGAAATAGCCTTTATTTTACCGGATACATTACCTAGAAAACTACATTACATCTTTACCCTTTCATTTATCCTTACATTTCATTTAAAAATTCGGCTTTAATTTTATCATATTCAATATATAAAATTTTTACACCGTCCAGAGCATTTATGGAGATTTATTAGACTGAAAATATAAGATTCGATATTTCTATTTCTAGAAGCAACAATGATAAAAATACTAGAGCCTCATTAAAAGAAGTCTTTCATTGAGTTTGAAATGCAAATTGATAAAATTTGAATCCTTTGATATAAATTGAATGCTACATCAAAAGATTTAAAAATGATAGAAAAAATATTCGGATTAATTTCCGGTAAAATCGGCATAGAGTACGAATCAGCCCTTTTTACGCGTCATTTCTCTTACATTTAAAAGATAGTTTTAAGATTAAAATGTAAGTTTAGGACAAAATAATTATTTTTTTTAGTATTATATTATGTGATGTTTCGTTCTTAAATTGAAATGTTATCAGGGTTCTATCTTTAAAATGTGAAATAAAAACTACATTGTCGAGAAGTACATAATATTTGGTTTTTAATAATGTCATTTATTGGATTTCAAGGAAAATGAAATAAAAATTTGTTCTTAAAATGCTACATTATGCTGCAAACATCAAGCACTCTTATCCAATATATCATTCGAAGCATAATGGAACATTTTTATATTTTCAAGCGAGCGCTATTTAATTTATTTTTGGAAAATACGGTAAAATTATCATATTTCTATGTACAATAAATTTAATTGTAAATATCGTATTTAAAATAAAAAGAAGAACTTAACTTAATTCAAAAGGTTTACATTATTGCAATTTAAGAGGATGTTCGAGATTAAAAATTGATTTTCAGCATTACTATTTTTACTACTAAAAGTGTATTTGCTTCACTTTTGAAACAATTCCAAAAGGGGAAGTAATGTCATTTAAAACTGTAACCGAAATGGAAGAAATTAAAAAGGGCATTTATAAAGATCGGCATTCTATAAAATGTAAAAACAAATATATTTTAAAATACCCAAATGCAAAAAAGACGTTTTTAACGAACGATCCTGTAGGTTTAATATTAGATTGTGTATGCTTTCGCATGACAGAATTAGCCTATTTATAAACATGCACAAGAAAAAGGGAAAAATTTTGTTGTCTTAAGCGAAAATACAAACAATATAGCAATAACTCTTTTGTATAACGAAATAAAGATAGGAATGACTGTTTAAACCTAAATTTGATTAGATGTATCTGTACCAGATATGTATTTTTTAAATAATTATATCAATTAATAATATTTTATTTAAAAGGAAAATTCTTTAAATCTTGAAATTATATTCTTTTACTTATGAAGTTATGATTCTTTTACTCTAATTACTTTATGAAGTTTCTAAAGAAAATGAACGATTCTTGGAATCGTGGCTTGTTCGAAAGAGGTTACTCTATACTTTTTTTTCGGTAACATTATATATTCCTAGAATAAGAAACATTTTTTTTTTACAATGTGTGAACATTTCTTCAATATCAGACGTTTAAATAATTCAAATATTACATAAAATGTACTTTGGAAAAAACATACTTTCATTGAAACTTACTAAAAGGAAGAAATACCTTTTTAAATGCATTGCCAAATTTCGAAAAGTTGAACAACATTTTGCACTATTCTGGTAATCTTGCCATTAGTACATTTAAATAAATATCGTTGAATCTGATACTGATTTTTCCATAGAAAATCAAACTATATTTGAGTAACCATCAACTTAAAGTGTTGATTTTGCGATGCCTTTCTGAAACAGAATACGTTTTACGTCGCATTTTGGAGTCGAATTTTGGAAAATTTGTTTGAAAAGAGTTAATTTTAGTTATATTATACGCATGTCAAGTTTCAAGATTTATTTTCATTGGTTCATAAGACATGGTGCTTTTTTTAAATTTTAAATTTAACCTTCGTCGTCTGTCTTAGGGATAAAACAATAAACTTAAAAATTCCACGTTTTATTTCTCTATTTTTCTCAGGTATACACATATACTACAAATTTCAATGCTATATGTCAACAGGAGTTAGATGAAAAATGAGTAACAAGGTTTGACTGCGAGATACAAACAAAACTGTAAGTTAAAAGAAAATATGTAAAAAGGAAATTAATCGTTGGAGGATATATGAACAAAAATCGATATAATATCGGTTTTCAAAGAATGAACTCTACATTATTACATGTCTTTTATTTTAGATTCGTCTGTATCGAATAAATATTATTTTATCAATATTTTTCAATCAAATGTCATTTTTAATCTTTATCTATTGTTATCCTAAACATCTGCTTAATAACTTTTAGTGATTTCTATTCCAAAAAGAAAAGAAAAAAAAAAAAAAAACGGAGAAATTATGTGTTTTGTACAAATGTTGTTAAAAAACGAAATATTCTGTTATTTTCAGAAAGATCTATATTGATTGAATCAAAAATATTTTTTCCATGATAGAAAATCAATAAGTTTCAAAACAAGAATCAAATTTTTAATATCCTTTTTTTAAATGAATAAATTGTCATTTATCAAATTTCTCTATTGGATTTTTTTTTACGTAAAACTTTCTGTGAATTTTTTAAGATAGATTGTTGACTGTTCATATTTCTAGCACGTATTTTGTTAGAATAAAAGCAACATAAAAGGATAAATATTACTATACAATATATTTACGCATCAGAAATCACAAATAACATTAATTTGTCTGCGCATACATCTTTGAAAAATGTGAGACAAACGTGATATTGATTGCATTTCTTTTCATATATTATACCGAAATTATAACTTAAATTTTACTAACTATACGTATAACTGTTTTCATAACTCTTCTCTTTTACTTGAAATAAAATATCTTTATTTTATAATAAGGTAAATGCTGGATCGTAAAAGTACATCATGCAAATGCCACTGGAAAAATTACACTACGCTCTTAATATATATATATATATATATATATATATATATATATATATATATATATATATGCAAAACCAATGTCTAGAAAATCATAAAAAATCAATCTGAGAAGAATACTTTTAAGATAATTGTGGATGAGGAAAAAATTTCTCACTTTTCATGCAATTTTTATTATTTGTTAATTTTGATTACAGTGTATTGTGCACAATGTTGTTTGACGTATTTTCTGAAAAGAAAAATGTTTTATATTAAGAACTCTGCAAATTATAAGAAAACACTTGGCAAAATTTGGGACTGTTTTTATGAAAACCTTAAGGGTTTCTCTACGGGTATAAATGCTATCATCGTAAAATGAACACATATTATTACAATAAGTCCTTTATGCATAATATACAGTTCAAATGTTTTTGCTACATTAGTTTTGACAGGGTTATCCAAAATATGTTTTTTTTTTCAATTTTTTGACGGCCTCCTATGTGTTTTCGGGGGAAAAAATCTTTGCGGAAATGTATTAAATATACTTTTCTCTGTATACACCTGGAGTTTCAGGATAATTCCTTATGTATTTACCTAGATATCTAACAAAATATCTAAAATCACAAGTTACCGGTCACCTTTGCCCGTATAGTGTAGTAGAACAAGGGGATGTTATAATAGATAAGAAGTATTTTAAGGTAGAAATAAGTAAATAAAATGTAAATTAAACTGATTAATTGAGCGATATTTAATATATTACTCATATATAGAAGGACGAGCTTTTAAAAACTCTCCTCATTCAAAAAAAAAAAAAAAAAAAAGTCGTGTTTTTCCATTAATCAATTGCACTGATAAACATGCATTAAAAAACTACAATAAAAAATGTTTTATATTGTTATTCTGACATTAAGAAATCTTTTTTACGAAAACCAATAGACGAAACTCGAAATTTTTCCCGATTTTCCAAAATCTGATTTGCGGTTCCCGCATTTTTGCAATATAAGATAAAATGATACATTGGAATAAATGCGATATCACAGAAGAAATGTATGTGTTCAGAGATGTTAGTGGAAGATAGTTTTGTAAATCCTTTCATAGACAAACAATTTTCTCTTAGACTTTATAGACGAAAGTAGATCTAGATAGTGAGACCAATTTTTAAAGGTTTTTGCTCTTACAAAAAAAAAAAAAAAAAAAAAAAAAAAAAAAAAAAAAGTAATTGTTTAATATTTTAAGCACCATCAAACTTTGAATATATTTTCAATTTTAAATAAATACGTAAGAACTAAGAGGTTTAGTATATCCTTAGAAGTATTTGAATTTCTGACACATCCGTAATAAAATATTATATAACTTTGTAATATACAACGTTTCTTAAATAAAGCATATCATCAAAGAATTTGATTAAGATTTTGTCTACTATAAAAGAAAAAACAATCCTCATCGTGTTTTCAATAATAAATATCAAACGCGTTATGTTGTTGTATTTAAATTTCAATTGTGTCTTTTTTAAAGATTTTATAATGCACATAAACTAATAATACAAAACAAACATAATCTAAAAAAAATCCCTGTAGGCATGGCCTATAGGCGGAGGTAGATTTCGAAGAGTTTTCATTTCAACAAAAAAAAAAAAAAATGAAATATGATTAGAAATAAACCCAATTTAACTACTTTATTTGGCCGCTTTTGAAAATTTTTTAATTTCAATTTTCTGTAAGAACTGGTTTTATCAAAATCATCTTAGACGAAATTAGGCTATAATGCCTATTTTGACAACATATTTTGAATTATATTCTGACTTTATAAAAAAAAATCGACCAATATTCTCATTACATAGTTCCTACACTCGTAAAACGAAAGAGCTGATTTGGCTTCTCATGAAGGAGCTGTAATTTTTTTTATCATAAAAGAGTTGTTTTTCAAACGATTAAATCTTCTTGATCTAAATTGGTTATTTAAATAGCTCAACTTTATTTAAATTGGTTAAAACTCGAGTTATTTCAACTCTTTTTTGAGAAGCTGCCTTTCAACATTGAGATGAGTGGATTTCAGCTCAACTTGAGCTATTTTGTGGCTAACTTTTTAAGAGAGTAAATAACCAAAAACTGTCAATTGAATGCTTTTGAAAACAAAATTGAATTTAAAAATAAGTCATAAAATACCAATTTGTTATCTGAATGCATCCACAATTCTTTAATTAAAATCGCTTTGGGAAATTTTGTGCGAAGTGTCCACTTTGACTGTTTTTTTTAAAAATATATTTAGTTTTTAGCAAAAAACTGACCAATACGGCACATTACACAGTTCCTAAATAGCAATTAACTTTCAATTGAATGCGTTTGAGAGCAAAATTGAATTTAACACTAAAACAGCCGGGTATTTTACTAAAATTTTATAAAAAGTGTTTCGCACCAGCATTTTATTTTTAAACTATTTAACTTATTTAATTAGTCTAGTTTTGTACTGCATATATTTAGCATATCTTATGAAGAAAATTCTGGTTCGAATCGACTATTATTATTCTGGAAGGGGTCATTTTGACCCCTAATGGCGGTTCTAGTGTTAAAAATAAGTCATAAAATAACCCATTTGTTATTTGAGTACATCCCCATTTCTTTAATCATGATCGCTTTGGGATATTTTTTTGCGAAGTGCCCATTTTGACAGCTTTTTATAAAAATATATTTAGCTTTTATCAAAATAATCAACGAATACGCACATTATATAGTTCCTGAATAACAAAAAACTGCCAATTGAATGCGTTTGAGAGCAAAATTGGATTTAAAAATGAATCATAAAATAACCAATTTATCATTTGAATACATCCTCCATTCGTTAATCATGATCGCTTTGAGAAATTTTGCACGAAGTGCTCATTTTGCCAGCCTTTTTTGAAATATATTCTGCCTTTATCAAAAAACTGGCTAATCCGTCACATTATATAGTTCCTAAATAAGAGGACTTGCAAATTGGATGCATTTGAGAGCAAAAATGGATTTAAAAATGACTCAGAAAAAACGCAATTATTTATACTTCCTCAACTTACAATCACGATCACTTCGTAAAATTCTGTTCAAAATACCCTTTTTGGCAGCCTTTTTTAAAGTATATTCTGCGTTTATCAAAAAACTGGCCAATACGTCACATTATACAGTTCTTAAATAACAGAATCCGCCATTTGGATGCATTTAAAATCAAAAATGAATTGAAAAATGAGTCAGAATATAAGCAATTTGGATTTGAGGTTTTTTCTCCAACTCCTATTTTTGTTTAATTTATTTTTTCTATAAGAATTGGTCCTATGAAGAACTTGTTAGTATAAAAGTCGTAGATATTATTGAGAAGATGTAAAATAAATTTTTTTTTGATTGCTTAAGAATTGAGTAAGTTATGGATTTTTTCTTTTTCCACCCCCCTTTTTCTTTTCTTTTTTAATTTTTTTCATCGGTAAAAGTTGGTCGTAACAAAAACTTTTAAATACAAAAAATTTAGATAATTTTAAGAACATTTATAAAAAAATTAGTTTGATTTGATATCTTGAGAATTGACGAAGCCATAATTTTATTCTCCCAAAAGCCCAGTTTTTTCGCCCCTTGAGCCTATTTTTAACTTTATCAAAAATCTGTCACGAATAAACGTTTAGCCCATTTTTTAGAAGTAATATAACTTTTAAACTGATTCGATATCTATTTTAATTAAGAAGTTATCGTGTTTTTTCGGTTTTCACAAAAACCCTCCCTATTTCCACCCCCTTGGTCCGATTATCCCCATTAACGAACTCGATCGGGATTTTATGGCCCTTGATTTTATGTAAAAGTTTGAAGAAGATCTGAGCATAATTATGGAAGTTATCGTGTCTAGAAAAAAGTGATATGCACCGATAGATAGATAGATAGATAAAGATTTTTACTGATATTAGTTTTGGGGTCTAGAGGTCATGATCGGCATAGATCTGCAAAAAATTTTCACAAATTCCAACATGGGAGAGAGGTAGTATTTCATACGAAATCTACGTAATAAATGCTTAGCGAATAAAAGTTGAAAAATATCTTTCTTTCAAAAATTTTTGTATTTTTACTTTTTTTTTTTAAAGGAATTTATTTGAAACTTTGTCAAGAAATATAGAAAGAGATACCGCCTACACTAAACAGTTCAAAATTTTAACCTACAATTTGTTTTTCATAAATACTTTTTGTTAAATATTTATAAATATGTGTTTTTTAAACATGGAATTGAGATATTCATTAATATTTTAATAATGATTAAACATATATTTTAATGATGAATAACATATTTTTCTCTAATAATAAGTAATTGCCAAACAACATACACCGTTGTTTTACGCTCGTGGCTGCTTTTACATTAGAAACTTAAGCAGTCATTTCCATATTTGTCGACCGATAGGCCAAACATATCATTTCCCGCATACAAGTATTCATTCGGAACAAAAGCAAGCAAAATTGATTTTTGAAATTTGTCAGAAAGTTGAAAATTTTCGAAAGTATAATATCGTCTATAAATATCCATCAGATTTTGAATCATTATGCATTCTTTTGATAAAACAACTCTTTACGAAACATATAATATGAACTTTAAAACGTTCAGTTGTACTTAAAAGACAGTTAAAATAATCAAACTTAGATGTTAATAATTAATTTTATTTAAAATGTCTTACACTGTAATAAAAAATCTGTAATCAGATGTAATCTACATAAGATGTAATCTGCAGTCTACAGATGTAATGTTTCCGAAATATGTATACTTACTAACATTTTATCTGTGCTTTGTACAGGAAAAGATGTAAATCTACAAATCAATTTTTGTAAAGCTACAGAAATCTGTAACTCTAAAACTTCTAAAATTACAGTTATCTTACTAAATTTTTATCTGTAGCCTGGGTTGCAGTTACATAAAGTTTTAGGAATCCGTTTCTAAACAATTTCTTAGTAACCTTAAAGATTTTTTAATTTTTAGTGTAAATTTGTATCTGTCACAAGAATTTCTATTGTTGCCGTTACATAAAAAGTTCTAGGAATCCCAGTTTCCTAGAAAACTTTTAGTAATTTTATAGATTTTTTTTACAATGTAGTACTTTCATCCTTAAAGAGGCTCTTCATCAGAGAATATTATTAAAACTCATTTTTGTTGACAAATTTGTATAAATAAACAAAATATATTTGTATAAAAAAAACATTAGTTATAAAAATATTCTGTGATGAATAGCCTGCACTGTTAAAAATTTTTGTAAAATAATGATGCGTTGAATGTATATTTGACTTTCACTTTACCATTTCTCTAGAAAATTGAAGAAGCACCGTTAATCTACAAAGATATCAAACGACCAGCGGTAAAAAAATCCTCTTTTAGCAATTGCACTTGAATATGGTGAAAGAAGCATAAAATTACATCCCATGCAGACTTGTGATTGGTCAATCTCGTCTCGGGAACAGCGCTAAAACCAACGAGATGGATTTATACCTTGTTCGCTAAAACTATCCGTTTTCTTAATCAACATTCACGAATGGCAACATATCAGTGTTTGTTTGGCTTTGGCGGGCAAGGATGAATTGCGTTCTCGTTCTCGGTATGTTTGATCTGCGTGAGCATGAAAAGTAAGTTCATTTATGCTTTTATATGTATGTTACGCGATTTATTTTTATATTGTTAAGTGCTTAAAAATCTAATTTAGATTGCCTCGTATATTGTTCTATATATCGTTTACAATTCTGTGAAAATTTCTTGAATGTCATCCTTATGGCTTAAAAATCTGCGATGTGTTTTGCCATACTCAGGGGTGGGGAAATTCATTATTTTACTCTCTACAAGCGAGAATTTCTGATAATAAATTTTTATAGAATTTGTTTTTCTATAACTGCAAGCATATAAATTATGTCATATTGGGAAATGTAACTATGGAATTGGTTAAATATTGTTGAATGATTAATATAAAATGAAAAAAAAAACTAGAATATAATAATAATTAATATTTAAAAAAATATTTTTAATGAAATTTCTTAAAGGGATCCACAGCCGGCACATTTACTCTATCTGTTATTTAAAATTAAATTTTGATTCATATATTGGGAAATAAAGCTATAGCAATTGTTAAATATTGTTGACTGATTAATTTAATATCGGAAAAAAGAAATAATTATAGCTGTTTGAAAACAAATTCCTTAAGTGTCTCCATTACTGGTACATCTACTCTTTATTAAAAAAATCTGATTTTTTATAATATTCAATGTGTATTATTTATATCTGATTTTTTAAAATTGTTAACTTAGGATTATTATAAATGTTTTCACACTTAATTTAAATTAGAAACCAAAACACATGCTTAGCATAAGAGCATAATAAAAAATTATACATGGTCGATGTGCCACCTGCCAGTAATGGGCAGTTCTTGATGTTTTTGGAACATAAAAAATAACTATTAAATATTTAGCTTTAATTATTTTTTTATAACTCTCTCTTGCATGTTTTATATATTTGGGTTATTGTTGAAACTTTTAGTCAAATCAGTCAGAAAGCAGAAAATAATGTTTCAAAGCTCCACTGTTTATTAGTGAAAATCTTAAAAAAAAATTCTAAGGACTGACTTTATTTAATAAATTTGTGTATTTATTTTCTTGCAAAATTTGAACATGTGTTTGTTTGAGTAACAATAGAAATGATTGAATTTTATTTACCAATAGCAATTTACAAATTTTCATTTATTTTTAAGATGTTAAAAGGGGGGGGGGAAGTGTCCATTACTGGGATGCTTAATTAGTTATTTTCCAGTTATGGACACCTCATGTAGACATTGCTAAAAATTCAATTTTATTTTAATGTTTATAGAGCAAAAAATATTTTGACTTAACAGAAATCTTAAATGATCAAATTTAATTTTTAAATTACATTTACCAAAATGTAATAATCCCAAAACTTGTATCAATAGCTGATTCTAAATTATTTTATGTGGTTAATAAAATTTCAATATTTTATTTATTTGTTTTTAATGTATATAACTCTGTCTTGCATATTTTATAATATGACAATCAAACCAGTTGGGAAGCAGAAAATATTCTTTCAGGGCACAGTGTAAGAGAGGCTCATAAGATGCAATCCCTCTCCATTTAAATAAAAACCATTAAGTTACACAAACTATTTATAGTCTATTTTGTATTTTAAATATTTCCCTATTCACCTCCACCCCCCCCCCCAAAAAAAAAAAGTTATGAAGTAATTATAAAGGGTGATTCAGCTCGTCGGTGACAAACTTTAAGGATCGATAGAGCACACCTAGACGAACATTTTTGAATAGGGAATGTAGGGTCCCTGACGCGATGGTAAGGAGCTAGGCGCTTTCGAAAATTTGGGTGCCGAAATTCGAAACGTCATAAAAACTAGGGAAATGGTTAGATTTTCTTGCTTGTTGCGTCGAAATGATTCTGTTTGTTTAGACTTTCTTCAGTACCAATTTGATAAGCGTATCTCTTAAAACATGGATAGGGGGCGCTGCAGACTTTGGAGAGCTACACAACAACTTTAAGCCCGTTATTTTGATAATTTAACACATGCTCGCCAAAGTTTATACTCTAACTTAAAGTTTGAACCCAAAAGTAGAGCCCTGCAAAAAGCGTAAGAGCCGGAATAAAATGTCAAAGTACAGGGTGGTCGAAACTCGAAGGCTCCTAAGAGATAAACAAACAGATTTCTTGACTTATGGCATGCATTTTCATGATTCTGTTTGCTGGGGCTCTCTGAAACTCAGTTGAACGGTACAAAAAGAAACATCGATAGGGGACGCTTTGGGCAAAAAACATAATTCGTTGACATTTCGGACGCTAACTGGAAACGAGGCGCTACGATCAGTTAGAAACAAAACAAGAGAGTAATTTACTTATCATAAGAAGCTATTAAAACTGCAGTTTTTTTTTTTTTTTTTTAACAAACATAGCTGGTTTCAATCATGCACAATGCGCGCAATAAAATTTACATAAGGTGCTTTTTGCTGATTTATGCAAAAGATATCGTACCATATCGATATGCAAAAGATACGTAATGCGTAGACGACAACGCGAGATGACGTAGTTGTATGCGCAGACACGTCTTTTGAACGTGCGGTACCTACTTAAGCTTCGGGTTACTTGTCTGCAGATCGGTAGTAGGATGGAACGGTACACAAACTCTGAATTGGCTGACATGCATTTGGCGTATGGCGCTGCTGGTTGTAATGGACGAGCCGCTCAGCGGTTGTACGCCGAGCGTTACCCCAACAGGCAAATCCCCTGCCATGCCTTCTTCGCTCGAGTACACCAGAGGTTGTCCACAACGGGATCTTTCGACGGAGGCAGGCCTGAACGGGAGCGATCAGTGAGCACC
Organism: Maratus speculifer; assembly: GCA_964019185.1. Lineage (NCBI taxonomy): Eukaryota > Metazoa > Arthropoda > Arachnida > Araneae > Salticidae > Maratus > Maratus speculifer. The sequence continues at coordinate 255,542,633 of OZ025298.1, forward strand.
CCCGACAACGAAGAGGCTGTGCTTAACCTGGTTGAGGACAACCCAGGTCTTAGCACGAGAGATATCGCCAGACATGTTGGCATTTCGCAAGCAACTGCGTGGCGCATCTTACGTTCCCGGAATCTGCACCCCTACCACATCCAGCGGGTGCAGTTGCTCAGAGAGCAGGATTTTGGCCCTCGAGTGGAATTCTCAAGATGGTACTTGGCGATGAGATCCAGGGATCCCCGTTTTGTAAACAGCATTTTGTTTACGGACGAGTCCACCTTCAGCCGGGAGGGAATGTGGAACGCCCACAACAGTCATGTGTGGTGTGATGAAAATCCACATGAAACCAGAAGCCGAGCAGCCCAGGAGCGTTTCTCAGTAAATGTGTGGGCCGGCATTCTGGGGGATTGCCTCATTGGCCCTTATTTGTTACCTGAACGGCTGACAGGTGGAAATTACCTGATTTTCCTGGATCAAGTGCTGCCGCAGCTTCTGGAGGAGGCGCACGTACCCGAAGGTTCGCGTCGCCAGATGTGGTTCCAGCACGATGGAGCTCCGGCCCATTACACGAACGACGTGCGTCTCCATCTAAACGCAAGGTATGGCCAGCGGTGGATCGGGCGTGGGGGTCCAGTTCACTGGCCTGCCCGATCACCAGACCTCACCTGCTTGGATTTCTTCCTTTGGGGTTACCTGAAGGCCGAGGTATACCATACACCTGTCAGCAGTGCTGAAGAACTTGTGGCGCGCATTGTGGCAGCTGCAGGGCAGATCAGAGATACTCCTGGCATTGTTGGAAACACACACTCCTCAATGCGACGGAGGTGCGAAGCCTGCATCATGGCCCAAGGTCGAAATTTCGAGCATCTTCTGTAGTGTTATTTTTTGTAAATAAATTTCCAGTATCATTGATGTTTTTGGTCTAAATTTATTCAGAAGTGTTGAGCAGAGGTAGAAAATGTGTTTTCATTATTACTAACTGATCGTAGCGCCCCGTTTCCAGTTAGCGTCCGAAATGTCAACGAATTATGTTTTTTGCCCAAAGCGCCCCCTATCGATGTTTCTTTTTGTACCGTTCAACTGAGTTTCAGAGAGCCCCAGCAAACAGAATCATGAAAATGCATGCCATAAGTCAAGAAATCTGTTTGTTTATCTCTTAGGAGCCTTCGAGTTTCGACCACCCTGTACTTTGACATTTTATTCCGGCTCTTACGCTTTTTGCAGGGCTCTACTTTTGGGTTCAAACTTTAAGTTAGAGTATAAACTTTGGCGAGCATGTGTTAAATTATCAAAATAACGGGCTTAAACTTGTTGTCTAGCTCTCCAAAGTCTGCAGCGCCCCCTATCCATGTTTTAAGAGATACGCTTATCAAATTGGTACTGAAGAAAGTCTAAACAAACAGAATCATTTCGACGCAACAAGCAAGAAAATCTAACCATTTCCCTAGTTTTTATGACGTTTCGAATTTCGGCACCCAAATTTTCGAAAGCGCCTAGCGCCTTACCATCGCGTCAGGGACCCTACATTCCCTATTCAAAAATGTTCGTCTAGGTGTGCTCTATCGATCCTTAAAGTTTGTCACCGACGAGCTGAATCACCCTGTATAACAACTAAATCTGCAGATTCAGTGGTCTCAAACATCAGTTCTGTGTTTTATTTTGAAATTATTTTATTTGGTATTTAAAACACACAATTTGCAGTATAATTTACTTTACATATGTAATATTAACTATTATAAATGGTGTATAAAATTTTCTATGGAAGGTTAATTGATAAAAAAAGTGAGACGATAATATTCCAAAAATTATTCTTATTATTACTCTTTAGGTACCCCATTGTCTCAATAATTTGATAGTGAAATTGCCTTCATTTTGTAAAACTATCCATCTAAAATTATTAAAATGTTTATCTTCTGATAATTATAATAATTGATGCAAACGTGAATGATTATTAAATCTGCAGATTTGTGGCCTCAAACATCATTTCTACATTTATTTTTAAATATTTTATTAAGTGCTGAAAATATTCCTTTCACAATACACTTTAAGGTTTTTATTATTATTATAAATTATCAAGTAATCTGTGGAAGTTTAATTCTTAAAAATAGTGAGATGAAACTATGCATTAATATTCTAAAATTTATTATTATTATTTACTTTTTTTTTACCTTTTACTGTTTCAATAATTTGATAGCAGTTATCGCCTGATATTGCCCTAGTATTTTAAACTATTTATCTACAGCAGGGTTAGCAAGAAACCTATTTCTTTTTTTGTTTAAACCAGATTTCCCCCCCCCCTCTCCGTTTTGTTTTACTAAGTACAAGTGCAATCATATTTATTGATAAAAATGTACACTTTTGGATTATAAGTTGTGTAACTTCTTTTAAAACTAATTTAGATTAAATAATTACAGTGAATTAATATAAAAAATTGAAAAAAAATCGTATTTTAATTTAAACAGTCTTATCTTGAAGAATAATATGTTCTACACAGTGAAACATTGACACTATGAAAGTCTTTATAAACAATCTTTTGATCTACATCTACCCTGTACTGTTTGTTAAACAAGCAGAAAATATCAAGTTTGTTTTTAATCAAAGTTTGCAAAAAACTGTTTTTTTTACTTTGTTTTTTTTAACCAGATTTTTTTTAAATATCCTTTTTTATTACATATACATGCATATTTATTGATAAAAATAGACACTGTTGGATTGTAATTAGTGTAACTTCATTTAATAATTTAAATTAAATAATTTTAGTGAATTTACATAGAAAATTGAAAAAAAAATCATATTTTAATTTAAACAGTATAAGCAAACAGTTTTATGGCCACAAAATAAACTACTCTACACAGAGAAACATTGAAACTCTGAAAATATTTTAAAACAATCTTTTGATAACTAATAATGAACATTTGGATGCAGTGTGACAAATATAATATTCTTTTCCGTGGTTATTCCAATAATAACTTTAAAAATTCTTCTTGGGTTTGTTTTTTGAATGACAATTTGAAGTCAACCTTTTTGGTCATTAGATTCATCAGATAATGCAAAGAAAAAAATGTTATTATTAAAATGCTATAACTAGCACCCATCTTTGAATAATCTCTTTTTCAACTTCACATTTTGATTTTAAATCAGGGTTGCAAAAAAGCTGGCTAAAATTAAAAAACCAGGCTGGTAGCTTTCATTGGTTTTAACCAGCTTTTTTTTTTTTTTTTTTTTTTTTTTTTTTTTTAACCATTATTGGCTTTTATACCATTAACATTTTAATTATAAGCTACACATTTTTAAGTGTTTTCAAGGTAGTTTTAATGATGTTTAACTGAATTTAAGTTTAATAAATCTCAGAGTTTCCCCCAGGTTTAAAAAAGGGCAGGGCGCTACTGCTCTGAAAAAGGCACTTTTTACATTTTTCAGGGGACTTTTACATTTTTAAGGGCACTTTTTCATTTTTAAAAGCATTTTTATAGAGTTGAATCAAGAATCTAGCGGTTCAAAAAATCGCGAAAAAACAGAAATTCAACCAAAATATTGAAAAAAAAAAAAAAAAAGGTAAATTTTTTAAAAGGTCTTGAAAAAACGGCAAATATTGATAAAAGATCTTGAAAAAGCGGCCCATTTTGTTAAAATATCGTAAAAATAGCAGTTTTTGTTAAAAGATCACAAAAAACGGCATATTTTTCAAGTACAAACGCAGCACAAGATGGAATACAATCCGTGAGCCACCGATCTGGGGCAATCACGAAGCACAAATTAATCCATCATCGAATGAATATTGATGATTCAACGATCAAACATTGATTGATTCAATCAATGCTGGATTAATTTGAGTTTCGTGACTGCCCCAGATCAGTGGCTCGTGGATTGTGTTACATCTTGTGCTGCGTTTGTAGCCTTGCCAACATGTAATAGCGAAAAGTTCCTTGTTGGGTGTCGTTCCATGTGGTTTAGTCGGTAGAACGTCAGTGCGCTATACCGATGGCCTGGGTTCGATTCCCGGCATGGAATCTTTTTTACTAAGTTGGCATTTGCGCCTTTTAAGCAATTCAAAATTTGATTTTCATTTGAGATTTCTCAGCATTTTAATCAAAATTTATTTAATTGCTGTTTTTATTCCCAAGTACTTGGATTTTGAAACCAGTTATGTTGAAAGCAAGCACACATTGACATCTATTTGCAACAAAATGTGGATCAGTAACTATCCCTAAACAGATTTACACATGGTTGGAATGCCTTCAACTTTGAAGGTCTGACAAAACTCAATAGAACATGGTGATCACATACAACTTATAGACCTTTTAAAAGAGCCGTGATGGGCATAAATAAAATAAAAAGGAATGTCGGTTCTGTAGCCTGTTAAAACAACTTATATACACTAACATAAGATAATTAGATTACACTAACATAATAATATGCAACAATTATTTTATTATTCATTGTAAAATTTTTAAAACATACTAATTAGGTGAAACTATTGCCAAAAAAGTTTGTATTTTTCATAAATTTAATTTAAAAACTTGCAAATTTTATCCAATTTGATTCTATGCAGTTCTTTTTCGCAAGAATGTACCATCCAATGGAATGCAATGAGTCTAGGGATTGTGGTTTAAGTAATCTGCTAGGGTGGGTTTTGATATGACAAGCATGAAAAACTAATACACTAAACAAATTTTAATAACAATATGTAAACATTAAGTAAGCCAATGATTTTATGTAATATTTTATTTAAAATTATAATATTTTAATAATTATAAAAAATATATTAACTGAAAAAAAATATTTTCGAATTTTCAATCAGATGAAAATTATTTTGTGCAATTAAATAGTTCGGATCAATTTTACAACTCAACATGCTGTGGCACATACCTGTCCAGCACATTTATTTATAGCCAAATGATTTATGAGTCTGAGTGTATGAAGCATTAGAAAATGGTCCGTTTTGTAAACCTTTCATGGGCGCTGTTTGCAGTCTGCAAACAATTAATTTTGCTGCCCAAAATGCCAAGTAGCACCAGTAATTTTTTAGTACAATTTTGATCTCATAACAAACGTGATAAGGAGTCTTTTATTATTATCAGATAAATTTGTTTGTGATTTGTGTGAATTGGTTGTGTAAACAATTTTGGAGCAGAAATGTCTTGTCCCTGAAAGGGTTAATTGATAGTCTGCTAGATGGACTTGATAGCAAAATCATTACTAGATGAGAAAGTTTTAAAGGAGGCTCAGACAAAAAGCTATTGCATCTAATGATACCATTTCACCATTTGGGTTCCTTCCTATGACACTAAAGTTAGGGGATTCTTAACTTTCATAAAATATATCAGAATAATCAGCACTGGCAAGTAACCACAAATTCTCTTTGAAGCTAAATGTGAGCTAAATCAATTTGTACCCCAGTCAACCCTTGTCCTTGATGATCGGGATGCAGGTATTGTTTCATGATTTAATTCTTTCTATTATGCAGATTTTCAGTATGAAGCATAGGTTAATTTTCTTTTAGAAGATCGAGCCAATTTCATTTAGTTTTGTAGTAAAAAAATATTTTTATATGTTCAAACAAAGCATATTTTATGGAGATTTTACTTTTTTTTTTTTTTGAACTACTTCTTGTTTTGTAAATGTTTAGCATTACAAAACACAACATTACAATAACATTAATAATCTGATTTCAATGTTAATGGAATGTTTATGGTCTAGATTACAGTAAAATTGATGCATATTATCTTGTTATACATATATATATATATATATATATATATATATATATATATATATACACATATACACTTTACTTTTGTACTGAAAATTTATCTCAATGTCTTTTATCAAAGTATTGTTATATTATAGCTAAGTTTAGTGCATTTAATGTTTTCTTTAAGGTATTCAATGTTGATATTTATATATCTACATTAAAAATATCTGCACTTTTCTAAATTTAATTTCTTACCCCCCTCCCCCCCAAAAAAAACCTTAAGCTTTTAAAAGTAATAGTGAAATTAAAAAGATTTTAAATAAGACAAAAAAAAATGTTATGTTCATGTGAGCTTAGTATATCCTTTTTAGGAAAGCACAGTTCTACCCTCCCCCTCCCCTCCCCCCAAAAAAAATAAATAAATAAAAGTTACTCTTTTAAAAAGTTGTACTTAAAAATAATATACTATGTATATGTACTAATTATTTATGTACATTAAATAGTAAATTTTAAAAATTATGTGTAATATTGTTATGTGTGACATTTAATGTGAACAGAAAATATACAACATAAACTTAACTCAGTCTTTCTTAAAAAAGCGACTAAAATAATAAGAAATTTGTTACTATTTCGTATGATTACTTTACAGTGAGTATGATAACTTTACAATGAGTCAGATTGTGTTGAAAATAATGGTATGTTACTATAGTTAAAAATATGTTTTATTTAAAACTTCTTAGTATTTTGGGTTGTAATTTCAACTTGTAACATCTCTTCTATTATTTTAGTTACCTTTTAAGTAAAACAGTGAGTGACATTTTAAAGCTCATATTGTACATATTTTGTCTGGATCAAGGTGAAAATTTTCAAATCAGTGAAGTATTTTGGGTTTTTTATGGGTTTTTTCACGAGCATTTTGACATCATAATTTAAACCCATTATAAATTGAAACATATCAAAAATCACCAACCCTGTAGTCGGCTTTTTTTTTTAAATCTTAGCTTTTAGATGATTTTATGAAACTTTCTATAAATTACTTTGTATTGGAAATATATTTGAATATTTTTTATCAAAATATCGTTATATTATAGCTAAGTTTAATGCATTTAACTTTTTTTTAAGGTATTCAATGTTGATAAATCCTGTGTGTGGAACAAACTACAGCAAATCGATTGGAACAGTTCATTATATTATTGTATCATATTTCTACAAAAAAAAAAAAAAAAAAAAAAAAAAAAAAAAAGTGAAAAAAATTATGAAAAAAATTATATTAATATAACCATGTATAATAATTTAATGTAATTTATTTATTATAATAAATGTATTTCTGTATTTTAATTGTTTGTTTTGTGATTATTTCTGATTCACAATTATCTCTATTTTTTTAATATATTAAATAAAATCAACAAGCTTAAGTTTTAAGTACGTTTTTTCTAAATACACATGTATCAATATTTTTTATTATTTTCTCTACCAGTGGCTAATATGTAGAAGTTTTGTTGAATACTGTTTGTTCATAATTGTAAAAATTTATAAATTTATTGGATTCATTTTAATTTATCAATCAATCATTTTTTTTTCTTCATATTGAAAATGATATTTAATGATTTTCAATTTATGCATGTTTTTTATAGTCAATTAAACTTCTACATATTTGTTTGTATAGGCCCATTAAGTTAACTTGTATTCCACTTCAATACTAAATGTAAATTCATACATTTTGGATAATCAATGATTGTGCTGCAACTGTATAAGTCATTTAGAGAATAAGTTGTGAATAATTCGATATTGTCTTCAGTTTTTTTGCAGTTGTATTAAAATTGTTACAAAATATTTATATATATATATAGGAAATATGTTTAAAAAACATAAGTATAGTAATATGTATATTCTTGGTATATCAACTCAAAATCTAAATATTCAAAACTTATTCTGCAATAAATTATTCATAATTTCATTAATTCTTTAGTCTCCAATGGCATTTTAAATCACCATTAAAATAACTTGTTCTAAGATTCATTTGGTACATTGATTGTAGTTATACAATTTAGAATGAACTATACTTACTTTACATTATTTTGTTGTAAAAACATTATTGGTTGCAAAAAACAAAAATATTTCTAAAAGGATGATTTATTTTGCATTTTCATCTTTTTAACTATTTTGGCATTGAAAGAATAGAGGGGGGGGGGAGAAGTTTAAGTTTGGAAATATTTCTATATTTCAATTGTAAGAGTATTATATTTGTACATTTCTTGATTTTATAAATTACAAAAAATAAAAAAAATTGATTGGAATTATAAATATTGTTCAGAATCCCTATAAATTCGAATTTAATTAATTTTATTTAGCAAAATTCTTCTAAAATTTATTAAATTATTGTGTAAATCTTCTAATGTTCAATCTTCTAAAGCTTCAAATGTTCACGAAAAATGCTTTGGAAAACGAAAGTTTCACAAATTCATAATTATGAACATAAAGGATTAAAATCCCAACATACTGTAGTAAAATTCTCAGTAATTAATTTATTTATAGCAATTAATTGATATTGTAAAAAGTTAACTACATACAGAATTTCTGAAAGTCTGTTATTAGATTCTACATTTTAAACTATATACTAAGTTTTGCAAGAATAACAAAACACTATTTTTTCATTTTTAAAAAATCACAAAAGTTTGATTTGCTAGGAAGTGGCAGTTTTAAGCATTTAACTGAAAATAAGAAAATTTAGATAAATTTGTATGTTGAGAGAAAATAAATTCTAATTTACAAATGAGAAGAATCTTGGAAGTAATTGTAAAATTTTGGTCAATTTTTAAAATTTTATTTGAAAATATATGATTTTTTAAAAATACATTGATGTTCTTGTTTAATAAATATCGATATTTTAATATGAAAAAGAAACCCATGTTATACATGCATAATAATTTATATTGCATGATTAAGAAATTTTATTCTAGTGCAGTAATGAATTATTTGTTATATGGCTAAAATAAAAGTTGGTTCCTGGTTGGGCATAATCAATGTTACATACTATTCTGTTTATACTTTTTAATTTTTTATTGTACAAAAACAACTAATTATTTATTTTATTTTTTAAGACTGAGACCAATTTGATACAATTTGACACGTACTTCTGATATTCTTGTTACATAAAATCAGAATTTTTAATTTTAATTTATTACATACATTTTTAATTTATTGTTTTATAACCGTGAGAAATATATACAAGCTTTTTTTTGTCTGATTTTTAATAAGGTCAAATAATCATATATATATTTTTGTTATATAAACTTTATATACAGTGGCGCCAACTTGTATGGGTCCATCGGGTGCGAGCCCACCCAATAATTTGATATGTCCATCCACCCATTAATAATTGAGCCCACCCAATAAGTTTGTATTTGTTCAAAAAATTTTGAGCTCACCCAATATTTTTCAAAAATTGGCGCCACTATATATATATATACATATATATAAAGCTTATATAACAAACTGAAAGTATGGTTAAATAACTTATCTAAAATTTATAGTCAAAAGACCGAACATGTCCAGAGTGTTTTTGAATTTGACTGACAAATTCGGAGTAGTTATTGTGGTTATTTAACTGTATTATGATTTTATTAACATGTGGCTGTAAAATATTTATGTACTGTCATTTGAATTTATTATGGATTTATTAGTATATGCTTACAAAATATGCAAGGTGTTACCGAATTTGGGCAACAAAATCAGAGGGTTTCTAGTAGGCATCAAGAGAATAAAAAAATTTCATAGAACATGGGGTGGTTTCAAACCATGTTGAATGAGAGAAAATCACAAAAATACTTAAATGTGTGTATTGAGTAGAACAAATAAATAGGAAAACATTTATTTGATCTTAGCAGGAATATAATGCATTACAATTCGACATCAGAAAAGATATGACAAGGCATTTTTACAGGTATTGTTCAAAATTACATGTGCGAATGTCATTGCACAGCAATCCTGTAGATGCCTGCTGTGCAATTACCTTCGTGGACTCAATTTCAAACAATGCCTATGAAAATTCCTCTTCATGTCCTTCTGATGTCAAACTGTAATGCATTGTAATCCTGCTTAGGTCAAATAAATGTCTGTCTGCTTATTATTTGTTCCACTGAATGTAACACCCTTCATAACTACTTTTGTGAATTTCTCCTCTCAATGTGGCTTGCAACCATCAGGTGTTCTATGAGAATTTTTCATCCTCTTGATGCCTACTATCACCTCTGAATTCGCTGATCAAATTCCAAAACACCCTATATATTTTATGGTCATATATTAATAAAACCATAATGCAATCAAATGACCGTACATACATATTTTACAGTCATATGTTAATAAAATCATAATACGGTCATTATACGGTCAAAAAACCATACCATGTATATTTCACGGTCAAATAATCATCGGATACAATTACGGTTAAATGATCATTTCATACAATTACGGTCAAATGACCATTTCATACAATTACGGTTAAATGACCATTTCATACAATTACGGTCAAATGATCATTTTATACAATTACTGTCAAATGACCATTTCATTGAATAACGGTCAAATGACCATTTTATACAACTACGATCGAATGACCATATATATATATTTTTACTGTCATATGACAATATATGTATAATACGGTTAAGTAACCGTTATCTCGAATTACGGTCAAAATGCCGGACAGAATGCTGCCGTTCAAATGACCGTTTTCTGACGAAGAAATTTTTAACAGTGTGTTTAAGGCTTTAAAGTACTAAGACATTTCAAATAAAATTAACTATTAGCATCTCTGTTTGACTATTTTAATCGCTTTTTACGTAAAACTGAACATTTTAAAGTTCATATTATATATTTTGTGTTTAAAACAAAATGAAAATTGCGTTCTGTCATATGTTTTATTTTACATTTCTTTACATTTTTCTACTTTAAAATACATAATACAAATGACAGGGATGGGAAATGTAAAAAAGCAAAAAGACTGAAAATACACGTGAACGGAATATTACACCACATTTCGATCAAACGTGCGAATGAAAAATTACACCACATTTTGTCTGTGAAAGATAATTCAAAGAACAAAAGCAGGTCTTGATTTCCAAGCAAATGAAAACAAGCACACCAGCCTGTATATTACATTACAGGAGTGGCAATATCTAAATTATAAATTCTCATTTTCTCCTTCCGCCCTTATCACAAAAATTTTACATTTATTCCCAATACCATAAATGCTGCCCTCTTTAACCCTCCCCTCCCACCCCTTCAATGAAGCTTAGGCAGCTTTTCTATTTTTAAAATAACTAGTTTTGGACCTTGAAAAAAAATCATAGGACATACCCTGGAATAAAGATTAATTACTCATGAAATAACAAACAAAGAAAATTGGATAAAAAAATTCTGGAATTACTATTTTAATTTATATTCCACTTACAACTTTTGCTTTTGGTCAGCAAACAAATCCTTGATTGACACACATTTATACTTTTTCGCACATTTTATTTTCAGAACAGATTTTTCATAGCCACAATTCCTTTTGTCACATTTTGTTTTCAGAACTGATTTTTCATTCCTACAAATTTCCTTATCTTGAATTTTGACTCTTTTTTTGTTTCTTGGGAATTTGCTTCTTCATTCACAGATCTTTTTAAAGAAGTTCCTGGCCCTTAAATTGAATGAACAGTATTTTTTGCTTTAGATTCAGTAGATTTTAGAGTTGACATGCAGTTATCTTTAGTTCTGACTCCCTTTGGAACTTGTTTCTTTATTCACAGATCTTTTTAAAGCAGTTTCTGGCACCTGAATTGGGTGAACAGTATTTTCTTCATATTTTACAGTTGACATGCAATTTTGTTCACTGGTTTCTACATTTTTAGTTGATTCTGAACTTTTGTTTGATACACAATTTATTTTGCAGTTTTTAATTTTGAAATTAGATTTTTTATTTTTGTAGTTATCTTTCTCTGTTACATTAACTTTCTTTTCTTGCCCCTTTGACAAAAATTGCGTTTTAAAGCGATTTTTTCACGAAATTTGCCGTTTTTTCGCGATCTTTTGACGAAATGTGCCGTTTTTTCGCGATCTTTTGACGAAAGTTACCGTCTTATTACGATTTTTCGACGATAATTGCCATTTTCCGCGAATCTTTTGACAAAACTTGCCGTTTTATCGCGATTTTTGCACGAAATTTGTCATTTTTTTCGCGATTTTTTGAGGAAATCTGCTTTTTTCGGGATTTTGTAACAAAAGTAACCATTTTTTCGCGATTTTTTGACGAAATTTGCCGGAAATTATTCGGTATTTCACGATTTTTTAATGAAATTCGCCTTTTTGCGATTCGTGGAAGAAATGTGCCGTTTTTTCGCGATCTTTTGACGAAATGCTTTGGTGTTTCGCGATCTTTAGAAGAAAATTACCGTTTTATCACGTTTTTTCGATAAAATTTAACGTTTTTCGCGAATATTTCGACAAAATTTGCCGTTTTAACACGATTTTTGGACGAAATTGTCATTTTTTTTCGCGATTTTTTGAGGAAATCTGACTTTTTTTGGGATTTTGTAATAAAATTAGCCATTTTTTCACGAACCTTTTGTCGGAATTTGCCGGAAATTATTCGTTATTTCGCGATTATTTAACGAAAGTTGACATTTTTTCGGATTCTTTGACGAAAATTATGCGTTCCGCGGGGTGCGTAAGCTCAATTTTTTTGCGTCCCGTCGCCGATTTTTTGCGTATTTTACGCGCTATAACGCGTCCGCGGCATCTCTGTTACATACTTCTGAAATTCGCGGAAAAAGCGGAATTTTTTTGGGGAAAAATCTGAAACTTATCAAAATAACAAAAAAGCGGAAATCCGCGAAATTTCGGGAAAAAAGCGGAATTTCTTAAAATAACAGAAAAGCGGAAATCCGCCAAAAAGCGGAAAATTCCCATCCCTGAAATGAAAAATATTCAAATAGTTTGTGAAATCGATATAATGTAAAAAAATAATGTTTGGTTGATTAATAATTCCTGCGATTCTAATAGCTCCACAGAAATTTTATTTTAAATCAACTGAAATGTTTTGAAATAGAAGAAATGTTTAATAAAATGTGTATGGTTTCGCTGTGTCACTTACTCTCATTTATTAAGCTAAATATCTAGTTCAAAATATGTTTATATGACATGAAAGAAAATTCATATGGCTGGCAACCATGGATTTCATTTAACAATTATTGCACTAAAAAACACTTAAAATAAAAAAAAATAATAATAATAAACTTGTCCTTGATTTTTGAGCACATGGAGTAGTCTTTAGTAGCATAAACTTCAATTTTAAATCAAATGTTAAAATGAAAATTAAGATTACAGTAGAACCTCGTTATTCCGACACATTCAGGACATGAAAAGAGTGTCGTCATTAGTGGAGTGTCGCGGAAAACGGAATAGAAAAGAAAAATATGTTTGTAAAAAGCTGTATTTTTAATTAACTTAAGACAATTCTGAATTCACAACTGTTCTTCCACTTTTAAGCAATAAAACATTATTATTAAACAAGATAAACACAAAAAAGGAATTGATAAAATACATATAAATCAAATTTTTGATGACTACTTCTTTCGTTATTGTTAGATAAAATACTGATGTTTTAAGTTTTGCATGTTCCTAAGGTGTGCTTCTTACAATTCTATTTTTATATTATACATTGAAGTTTCAACAATATTCGTTGTTTCAGAAATAGATGTTAGATAATTTCTGATCATTTCCATGCAATGGAATGCTTTGACTGTAGTTGAATACTTTTGTTCTAGCTCCATATCACATTCGATCCCAGAGTCTGAAGAAATTTATGTGTTTTTTCTCTTTTACAATTTCAGAAATAATTGCATCTAGCGATATGCTGACAAACTTATCAAATCCAATACACATATGGACAACCCCCATTATATCTATTTCTCAATCTAATAACTCTTTAAACAATATTGGAAGAAATATGTCTTCTTCATTATTTTCTGTACACTCGAGATCTGATGAATTGGGATGAAAAACTAGCATGTTTGAAACAGTTATGAGATGTTTTAGAATTTTTTGCCACTTTGCTGTAAGCAATTTTAAAAACTACGATAATTTCCACATAAAATATTAAAATGAAATGTTTAACATTGCCTCAGTGAATACGGATTGTACTCTTAGCGTAAAATACAGCTGACAAGCAACCGTGGACTGGAGGATAGAGAACGCGCAGGAAGAAAGAAATGATGCTGTCGGTATGAAGTTTTTTATTCACATAATTAAAATAAAGTTTCTCCTTTTTGTTAGTGTTTATTTTAGACACTTTTGTGAAAAGTTTGGCTAAGGCATTTCTTAGTATTTAATTTCTGTGGTTGTAAGATGGATTATAAAAATGGACAGTTTTCTTAAACCGTCAGGATATCCAGAGTTGAAAATTAATAAACGACGTAAAATCCGGAGTTTATTTACATTAAACTTATATACAGAAAATCGGGACTGACGTGAAAAAACTGACGTGATAAACGGAGTGACGTGAAAACCGAGTGTCGGGATAGTGTGATCTGACTGCATATACAACAGTATATATAATACTATAATAAATTAATATTTGAATAAATATCATTTTATTGTTCAGTATCTGATGTTTTATTTATAAAATTATCATGCCCAATGGGTTGCTAGTCTTTTTTTTTTTTTTTTTTTTTTTGCTTTAATGATTGAGAGTTTTTATTAGTCTCTATGTCTCTAAATTGCTCTTTGTGCACAAGACACATCATTCATATAGCACTCTTTTACTCTGGTAAAGAAAAAATTGCTAAGATGCGTGGTCGTTTTATTCATATAAGGTGTCTGGAAGTAATAACGTCACGTTATTATCCCAATTTATATCTATCAATTTTCACGACTTTATTTAATTTTTTTTTTCCAAACAAATATAGGACAACAAATATAAGAAACAAATACAGGATTGTAAGCATTTTATAAATTCTACGATCACAGCGTGTTGATGTCATCGGCTCTCGTAATATTAAACTTATAGATGATATTTAGAAAGTTAGATGCTGATAATAAATCAAATAATCATTTATCTTATACGACTGCATCTGACATGCAGTTTGTGAACTGAATCGTTTATGTCAGTAAGAAAGCACTGAAATAATTTCATTTATATTTTCAAAATTATATAATCGATGAGATATTCGATTCCTAGTTGTCTTAAAAAAAATACATGTTTTTCTCCTGAATTTCCTAGTGAACATATTTTATTTCCCTTTTTCCGGTCATTAATGCATAGCAAATCTATCCGTCATATTGTTCCAGGAGACATATCGATACCCTTCATCGGTTGATATTAAAAATTGATAGCAATATACAATTTTCAGGAACATTAAAATCTGTTTAAAAAATAGATATTTCCTTTAGAATGAAAACAATGTAAACTTTGTAAACTGTCTTTAATTGTATATTTCATAATTGCTTTTGAAATGCCTAAACTTTTGTTTTCATTATTAGGAGATAGCTGGTAGTTATATAAAAAAGGATGTGTACAATCTATAAAGTTTATTGAAGAAAAAATGAAGATCGCAAAAATCTTAAAAGTGTAACATTTTGAAAGTTTCAAGAATTTTTTATTTGTTTTTTGAAACTTCAATTATAATAAAACAAGTATTTTACATTTTTAAAATCCTACTTTACGAATAAAGTTGCAACTAAACCGTTTACTTTATTTTTATTTTTGAAAAATTAAATATTTTTATTTTAAAAGAAGCTAGATTCCTTGAGATACCTTGTTCCTAAGGTGTGCTTCTTACAATTCTATTTTTATATTATACATTGAAGTTTCAACAATATTCGTTGTTTCAGAAATAGATGTTAGATAATTTCTGATCATTTCCATGCAATGGAATGCTTTGACTGTAGTTGAATACTTTTGTTCTAGCTCCATATCACATTCGATCCCAGAGTCTGAAGAAATTTATGTGTTTTTTCTCTTTCACAATTTCAGAAATAATTGCATCTAGCGATATGCTGACAAGCTTATAAATCCAATACACATATGGACAACCCCCATTATATCTATTTCTCAATCTAATAACTCTTTAAACAATATTGGAAGAAATATGTCTTCTTCATTATTTTCTGTACACTCGAGATCTGATGAATTGGGATGAAAAACTAGCATGTTTGAAACAGTTATGAGATGTTTTAGAATTTTTTGCCACTTTGCTGTAAGCAATTTTAAAAACTACGATAATTTCCACATAAAATATTAAAATGAAATGTTTAACATTGCCTCAGTGAATACGGATTGTACTCTTAGCGTAAAATACAGCGGACAAGCAACCGTGGACTGGAGGATAGAGAACGCGCAGGAAGAAAGAAATGTATCGTTCACTGATGCTGTCGGTATGAAGTTTTTTATTCACATAATTAAAATAAAGTTTCTCCTTTTTGTTAGTGTTTATTTTAGACACTTTTGTGAAAAGTTTGGCTAAGGCATTTCTTAGTATTTAATTTCTGTGGTTGTAAGATGGATTATAAAAATGGACAGTTTTCTTAAACCGTCAGGATATCCAGAGTTGAAAATTAATAAACGACGTAAAATCCGGAGTTTATTTACATTAAACTTATATACAGAAAATCGGGACTGACGTGAAAAAACTGACGTGATAAACGGAGTGACGTGAAAACCAAGTGTCGGGATAGTGTGATCTGACTGCATATACAACAGTATATATAATACTATAATAAATTAATATTTGAATAAATATCATTTTATTGTTCAGTATCTGATGTTTTATTTATAAAATTATCATGCCCAATGGGTTGCTAGTCTTTTTTTTTGTTTTTTTTTGTTTTGCTTTAATGATTGAGAGTTTTTATTAGTCTCTGTCTCTAAATTGCTCTTTGTGCACAAGACACATCATTCATATAGCACTCTTTTACTCTGGTAAAGAAAAAATTGCTAAGATGCGTGGTCGTTTTATTCATATAAGGTGTCTGGAAGTAATAACGTCACGTTATTATCCCAATTTATATCTATCAATTTTCACGACTTTATTTAATTTTTTTTTCCAAACAAATATAGGACAACAAATATAAGAAACAAATACAGGATTGTAAGCATTTTATAAATTCTACGATCACAGCGTGTTGATGTCATCGGCTCTCGTAATATTAAACTTATAGATGATATTTAGAAAGTTAGATGCTGATAATAAATCAAATAATCATTTATCTTATACGCCTGCATCTGACATGCAGTTTGTGAACTGAATCGTTTATGTCAGTAAGAAAGCACTGAAATAATTTCATTTATATTTTCAAAATTATATAATCGATGAGATATTCGATTCCTAGTTGTCTTAAAAAAAAATACATGTTTTTCTCCTGAATTTCCTAGTGAACATATTTTATTTCCCTTTTTCCGGTCATTAATGCATAGCAAATCTATCCGTCATATTGTTCCAGGAGACATATCGATACCCTTCATCGGTTGATATTAAAAATTGATAGCAATATACAATTTCCAGGAACATTAAAATCTGTTTAAAAAATAGATATTTCCTTTAGAATGAAAACAATGTAAACTTTGTAAACTGTCTTTAATTGTATATTTCATAATTGCTTTTGAAATGCCTAAACTTTTGTTTTCATTATTAGGAGATAGCTGGTAGTTATATAAAAAAGGATGTGTACAATCTATAAAGTTTATTGAAGAAAAAATGAAGATCGCAAAAATCTTAAAAGTGTAACATTTTGAAAGTTTCAAGAATTTTTTATTTGTTTTTTGAAACTTCATTTATAATAAAACAAGTATTTTACATTTTTAAAATTCTACTTTACGAATAAAGTTGCAACTAAACCGTTTACTTTATTTTTATTTTTGAAAAATTAAATATTTTTATTTTAAAAGAAGCTAGATTCCTTGAGATACACGAAACAAAAGTTAAATATGTTAATGCATGATAGTTTTCTGCATGACTTCAAATTGATAGAAAACTTATTTTAAAAATAATTGAAAGAAAACAAAAAATATGTGCAGAAATATATCCGTATTAAAAATATTTAAAGTACTCAAGCTTTAAAAAAAGAAAAAAAAAAGGTTAAAAAGTAGAACATGTATTTTAGATACACTGCAAATAAAAGCGTCTCAAAATTTAAACACATATGTGATTGAAAAAGAATTACAGACACTAAGTGTCTTAATCTGAAAATTAATACATTATAGATGTCGTAATTTCAGACACATAAGTGTCATATTGGGATAAAAGTGTCAAAAACTGAGAATAGTGTCTAAAATATGTGAAAACGTCCAATTTTAGTCAACAGTTATATAAATTTAAGATTTTTTAAAATAATGTAATATCATTAAAATATACCGCAAACGATTTTTCTCTAAAGACTGTAATGTAACGCTATTCTTTTGAGTGTTTCTGTAAATGAACCATAAATGCTACACTCTTCAATTTTAAATACCGAACATACCATACTGACAACCAAAAAATCTAGAAATTTCACGGCTATAAGATTATATTTTTCGTGTGAACACGGACAGATATACAGACAGAATGAATTAATAAGCACTTTCGAATATAGGTGGAAAATGTTAAAATCGCCTTTAAGAGCCCACAATGGTCACAGAAAAAGTACGCAAAAAGACCCGGATGATTATGTAAAGTGTATGGGAGCGTTCTTTTCTAATATCTCGCTCAAATTTTAATATTTTTACATGATTTTTTTTGCATAGGCTAGCTTAGGACGATCTACAACCGGGTTAGTTTTTACTTTTTCGATTTTGCTCATATATTTTTTATATTATGATCGTTTCAATTTCAGAACCGGTTTAAACCGGTTTTAAAAGTTAAAATATTTTTTTAAAAAAAATCTGAAACCAAAATCGAAAAAGTAAAAACTAGCCCGGTTGTAGATCGTTCTAAGCTAGCCTATGCTAAAAAAAATCATGTAAAAACATTAAAATTTGAGCGATATATTAGAAAAGAACGCTCCCATAGACTTTACATAATCATCCGGATCTTTTTGCGTACTTTTTCTGTGACTATTGTGGGCTCTTAAGCAATTTCCGTTAATTCTCAGTAATAGTCACGAATTCTTTTGTATAGCTTTGTATAAGTCTTTTAGAATTTATGCATGTTCTGTAATCTGCGAAAAATTCATTGAACTTAATATGTGTCATATCAATTCAATTATATTTGCAATCAATTAATATCATTGGAACATGTTACACTGTTAAAAATCTTGTTCCAGTTTGAACTAAATTTTGGTGCTCAGCAACTGCCACCAAAAGATGGTAAAATATCGTACCAACATTTGGAACCAAGCATCTCAACCTCGTTCCAACTATTGACACTATACTTCAACAGGAACTGCAAATATTGGTTCAAGAATTCAACATATTACAGTGGCAGCTATTTAGCACTAAAATTTGGCTGAAGTTAGGACAAGATTTTTAACAGTCTATAAACGATAGTTTTTCATAAACGAGAACATGAAGAAATACTTGTGAGTTTCCCTGTAGGCGTACTGTAAATGTTAAATGTAGCAAATTCGATATTAACCACCTCCTAGTGCACCTAAATAATGTGAATCAATTTCATTATGCTTAAGATTGCATAATACTATCAAAATACTCTGTAAACCATTTCCCCCCATAGACTATAATGTAAAATAATACTATTTTGAGTGCCCCTGTAAATTAACCAAGAATGCTACACACATCGTTTTGAATAACAAATATTTTTATTCATTAACTGATATTTCGGGTAATTTTCCAATTGTAGATGGAAACAGTTGAATAAAATTGCTCAAGTAAATTTCTGTTTATTCACGAACATTCCTAAAGTTATAATTTCAACAGTGTTGTTAGAATTTGTTAATTATTAAAAGTGGATCACTTTATAGAAAAGGGGGGGAGTAAAGAATCGATTTTTTATTAATTGGGTGTATTTGGGTGTTATATGCCTTACAGACATGTCATAAATCTAATGTGTACAGGCAAGATTGACAAAAGCCTTGATTGAGACGTAATTGCGAGTGCCGCTACGAAATTTTATAAAATATATTATTTATTTTTCTTTGTTATTTATACAAATAAAATACTAATATAATGGTGATATGAAACGATTTTTCTTGCCATGAATTTTCTCCAGTATAAAAATATTTACATATATATGTTACAGGCCAAACCCGATTTTAGGCCAAACTAGATTGGCCTAGGCCAAACTAGTTTATCCTAACGCCCATCGGATAGACTAGTTTTTCCTAGACCAAACCGGTCTATCCTAACGCCCATCGGATAAACTAGTTTTTCCTAGGCCAAACCGGTCTATCCTAACGCCCATCGGAAAAACTAGTTTGTCCTAGGCCAAACCGGTCTATCCTAACGCCCATCGGACAAACTAGTTTTTCCTAGGCCAAACTAGTTTGGCCTAACTCTTATAGGATAAACTAGTTTAGCCTGCTGTTTATTGGTCTGAACTAGTTTCTCCTAGGCCGATCTAGTTCATCCTAGGCCAATTCCATTTGGCGTGATTTTATTGAATTCAATGACCGCCACAGCGCCAACATTCTAGTTTGTCCTAGGCTGATCTAGTTTATCCTAGGCCAATTTAATTTTACGTGTTTTTAGCTCACAGGCGTCAAAGCCTGAGAAATAATGGGCTCGCAAGTTCTGTATGTATAAAGTACGTATGTATGTACGAATGTACGTACGTATGTATGTACGAATGTACGTACGTATGTATGTACGAATGTACGTACGTATGTACGTGCGTATGTACGTAACGCGATAACTCGTGATAGAAATATCTGATTTGCTTCAAATTTTGGATGCACGTTCATAGATATAAGGTACTTTTCTGATTAATTTTGGGAATTCATTGGATAAGAATAAAGGGGAGCGAACGGGAGGCTAGTCCCCCACCGTTAATTTAGAGAAATGGATTTTTGATGCAGAATTATCAGTTTTCATTTAAAATTTTAGATATAGGATCATTCAGACAAGGCGCCTCCATGATTAGTTGTGGATGTTTATTGTTTAAGTGTAAAAAAGGACAATGTAGGTTAACCCCCCCCTCCATAATTTAGATAAATGGTTTTTGACGCAGAATTTACGGATTTGCTTCAGATTTGTATATAGGTTCTTTCTGATAAGGCGATTCCCTGAATAGTTTTGGGGGTTTAATGGTTAAGTATGAAGAGAAAAATGAAAATATGAAGGGAAAAATGAAAAAAAAATATGAGAGTTATAAACATCATAACTTTTGAATCCGTTCAGTAAAAAGTAGACTTGTGAATATATTTCTCTGTCATTCCTTAAGGCTTTTCTCAAATCCTAAAGAGCTACATCCTAACACATTAATGAACTACTTCCTTTTCGAAAATGCATAAGGTTAACAGATTCAGATAATATGTAATCGAATGGCGTAAACCATTTTCTCATAAAAGCGATGTATCTTTGAGAAAATAATAAAGCTACGTTTTGAATCGAATTTCCGGTTACGACTTCACGAAAGAAAAATTGACGCCGTGACAAGAATAGCTTATATGTCGACAGGTAATTAATTTCTCAAAAATGGAAAACGCTGTTCGATTCCAAATTATGTTCAGCCTCAATCTGGCTCGAATATGCAATCATAATAATAATAATAATAATAATAAATGAAAGTCAGATCTCAGTTGGCACGAGCGTGCAGAAAAAAAAAAAAAAAGCAAACACCATGTTTAATGCATCATATCTCTAAGGTGAACATGTTAAATTTCTGTATTGGTGTTATAAGCAATGACTCTTGACATACATTTATACTTTTTCTAGTGAAAGATATGTTTTTTACTGGCCAAACCCGCTTTCGAGCTAAATTAGATTAGCCTCAGCCAAACTATTTTATCCTTATGCCAATTCGATAAACTAGTTTTTTCTACACCAAACTTGTTTATCTAAATGCCCATAGAATAAACTAGTTTTTTCTATGTAAGAGATGTAATCGTTCATTTTTCCCTTCATACTTAACCATTAAACCCCCAAAACTATTCAGGGAATCGCCTTATCAGAAAGAACCTATATACAAAAAATATGAAGCAAATCCGTAAATTCTGCGTCAAAAACCATTTATCTAAATTATGGAGGGGGGGGGGTAACCTACATTGTCCTTTTTTACACTTAAACAATAAACATCCACAACTAATCATGGAGGCGCCTTGTCTGAATGATCCTATATCTAAAATTTTAAATGTAAACTGATAATTCTGCATGAAAAATCGATTTTTCTAAATTAACGGTGGGTGACTAGCCTCCCGTTCGCTCCCCTTTATTCTTATCCAATGAATTCTCAAAATTAATCAGAAAAGTACCTTATATCAATGAACGTGCATCCAAAATTTGAAGCAAATCGGATATTTCTATCACGAATTATCGCGTTACGTACATACGCACGTACATACATACGTACATTCGTACATACATACGTACTTCATACATACAGAACTTGCGAGCCCATTATTTCTCAGGCTTTGACGCCTGTGAGCTAAAAACACGTAAAATTAAATTGGCCTAGGATAAACTAGATCAGCCTAGGACAAACTAGAATGTTGGCGCTGTGGCGGTCATTGAATTCAATAAAATCACGCCAAATGGAATTGGCCTAGGATGAACTAGATCGGCCTAGGAGAAACTAGTTCAGACCAATAAACAGCAGGCTAAACTAGTTTATCCTATAAGAGTTAGGCCAAACTAGTTTGGCCTAGGAAAAACTAGTTTGTCCGATGGGCGTTAGGATAGACCGGTTTGGCGTAGGACAAACTAGTTTATCCGATGGGCGTTAGGATAGACCGGTTTGGCCTAGGAAAAACTAGTTTATCCGATGGGCGTTAGGATAGACCGGTTTGGCCTAGGAAAAACTAGTCTATCCGATGGGCGTTAGGATAAACTAGTTTGGCCTAGGCCAATCTAGTTTGGCCTAAAATCGGGTTTGGCCTGTAACATATACAAATTTTTCCGTATTCCCGTTGAGAGATGTTTGAAAGGGAATTGATATATTGGATTTTATGCGAGACTAAGTGACTTTTATCTAGTTAAAAATCTGGTTTTAGAAATATATAATAAATAATTATATTTTCGTTTCTGAGACTCGCTGAAATATTATATCTTTAAGAGAAAATTATTTTACGCAATGTTCTATTTTAAATTGATTCCAAATCCCATTACTGAGATCTGTTGCCGGAAATAATATCGTTGTCATTATAACAATGAATGGAAAATACAAAATAGTGAAACCATGTGTAATAATATTTGAACTTACAGTCATAGAAAATTCGACATTTATTATATTTACTTCTTTTCACGCTGTATGGATTTAACTAATGGAAGACAAATGCTTTTAGGCAGAAATTTATCCATGTGCGATTGATGAAGTAAATCAAATATATTGTGTGAAAATAATTCTTTACTTAGAAATGTTCCATTACTAAATATTAAGCTTATTTTTATATTTAAATATTTCATAAGGTACTTAAAAAATATTTTTATATTGTATTATACAGTACTGTAGCTATACAGAGAAAAAGGTCCCAACTACTTTAATCCAAAAATGGTGAAATGAAAATATTTTGATGTAATGACACAACATGAAAAAAATTCGTGCAATGATAGATCATGTCCCTTTATATTGCTTTTCATGCATATTAGTTACAAAGTACAATAGCAAAGCCACATCTTATGATATCTACACGCTAAATTATTTTACAGTGATAGAAAATATAATGTTTAGTTATGCACTGCATACGAAATAACCATAAAAGTGATTTTACTGAAACTGCTGAGTAATAAAAACCAATAAAATTTTTCATCCAATTTTGTAAAATTTTCACGAAAGAAACTTCTGCTGTGTTCTAGTTCGAAAATATAAAATTATTCAACGTAATGAATATATATGTTATTATAATTTGGCATTTTCATGCAGTTTTATAATTGTATGCATACATACATGATTAACCGTATAAAACTTTTCTGTAAGTATTCAAAAATTAAACTGTATTGTAAAATGTCGAAAATGTAATAATTTATTTTACTAATTTCAATTTTAATAAAGTGAATACTACTAATATTTGCCATTGCAATTTTGCCATTGCAGTGTAGAAAATGTCAAGCTTTCGGTTTAGAGCCTTGTTTCGTACGTGTGCATCCGGCAGGTGAAGGCTCATCGACTGGTTATCGACTACTGGATTCACTTATGGTGGTAGTTTTCAATCTTCAACTTATCCTTTTTCTTGGTCAGTCTGAAATAACAAAAATGTTTCTTTTTACGCATGTTTCACAGCGAAAATGTTTTTACTCAGGTGTAGGCAGTTTTAAGAAATCAATATTAGACGTTTTTCTATTCTTAAAAGATCGGTTGTTTAACATATTTTTTCCATGATTTGAGGACAAACTTCTCTGTCTGACGGAATTTTGATTTTTCGCCTACACGGAATTCGAGAACATGGAGGTATTACGATTTCTTTTCATATTTTGCCATATGGATTATGTATCATTAATTTACATAATCAACCAGTTGTTTCACCAAACTGTTCATCTTATGTATCCTTTTGAAAGTTAATTATTTGAAGACGAAAATTTTGCCTTATTTCTCAAACAAACATTTTGCGAAAATAAAAAATTGTAATAATGTGAACACTCAGATAAAAAATAAGACTCTTTTTAATACTTGCGTTATAGCAGAAATCACAATTCTCTACTCAACATTTGAGAAAACTCACTACCATTCCTAAAACTTCCTCTGTTACTTCAAAATTAACGCCCACTGCCACTAGATTTTGTAAAAAAAAATGTAGATGGCAAATATTCAAATGAAAACCAAAATTAGTTATTACAATTATTGCAAAGGCAAATAATAATAAATAGGTTGAGGCAAATAAAGACATATCTACCCTTGTTAATGTATACAAAATGGCACTAACGCAACTGTCAATACTCCATGAGGTTTGTAGGGGATTTTAATTGCATGAATAGCACCAAATTTCGAAGTATGGTTAAATAAAATGAGACACGAAGGATTTCGCAAATGAAAATTTAATTCCAAAAGTCATCACTCGTGTAATATGTGGCTCTATTTTCTGCGAAATATTTCGTTCTAAATCTTGTTTAATTAACAGGCTGTCTTTCTCTCCATTCTATAAATTATATCGCACTGAAGAATATGCTAAGTACTAAACTATTATTTTAATTATGGCCATTGTATATGTTAATGCTCGATTTGGTGTTGACTCAAAATTAAGTGTTTGTTCACTCGATTTTTTGTGTATTTCAGCAACAAATTTGGAGTGAAAGTTCTTCATAGTTTTCTCAGAGTATTTTTTTAAAAAATTTATATGCTTTTTTAACTGTCCTTTAAATAACGTATTTAAAACATCTACTTACCTTATATTTCCGTGTTTTAATTGACATTTTAAAATGAAATAGAAAGAATGGTAAATATAAAAAAGTTTTAAAATACTTTCAAATTTCTATAAATATTTTAAAACTGCATTCTTTTATAATGGAAAAAGCTATTAATCCTCATTCATTATCCAAATCATTATCAGAATTTTCAAGCAACTCATTAAAATAACTTTCTTTCTATGATTCATCAGTATGAATAACGACAGTGTCTAATTCATCATCATCAAATGATCATTTCTTGTGGTGATTCAAGCGAAAAATAGGATCTTTAATTTTTATGAATTTGAAATAATAACGGAATGAGCGGAATCCAATTGAACAAATTTAGACGCGAATTAGGAAAAAATAGAAAAGATCAATAATTTCTGTGAGCCAATTTTTTTCTATTATATGTGTACAGAAAAATGCCTACTTTTCGTTCGCTTAGTATTTCATTACCATTTTTTTAAAGGGGTTTCCAATTTTAAACGATTTTTCACTGAAAAGTCGTGTACTCGGCTTGTATACGGATCGGCTTAGACACGGAAATATACCGTAATTATTATGATTTAAGTAAATTATAATTCAGGAATAATATTCGATTTTTTTGCTACTTTTGATTTTTCAAACATTCACATTTTTTTTAAATATTTGCGTAGGAAAAAGATTTAAAAATATCAGTTGCATATAAGAAATAAAAATTTAGTTTCCAAATTTATAAATGTATATATGTTACGGTTAATTTGACAAATTAGATAATTATTAATAATACCCGGTTATTATAAATAAAAAGCACGTCTTTTGGTAAATTTGATAAATGTTGCATATTAAACAAATTTACCGGTTATTATTAATTACCAATGAAGCTCGGTCAATATAATTAAGTTTAGTAACGAATATGTCCTTTACAAAAACATTTACTATCACCACTGTTTGAATGTAATAACAAAAATATTTGTTAAGGGTCTTAACTTTGTGACACATGCTTTAATTTATTTTTGTTCGGAAAAGCATGAAACTAGCGGGTGTTGTTATTCACAAACTGTCTAATTGCACTCAATTTTCTGTTTCTTTTAACACACAATAGATCTTTCATAAGAAGCCTTCAAAGTTAACGTTTTTGAGCACATTTGTCGATGAAAGCAGAAGAACCGGTTGAAAAGCAGGAGAAAAACGGGTGATCACGTGATCGAAATAGCCTAGAACTGGATAGGTAATTTAATTACCCTAAAATGGAAAAATAAGTTCAATTCAAAATCGCTTCCATAGTCAGTCATTCAAATTTTATAACTTTCTGTTAAAAAGTGAATTTGTAAATGTTTCAAAACGTTTTGCGGTTGTTGAGCGGAACAGTTAAGAACACATTTAAGGGAAAATAATACTCAACCAAAAGAAGTGTTCTGTTAATAAGACGCAAAAGACTAAACAGTTTAAAATTATTATTTTTATAACTACTCAATGAATTAGATAAAAATTTTAAGCACTGAAATATTCGAAGAATAAATTATACAGATTTCAAATGCATACTTTTAGCAACGAATATTTAGAAAAAACGTATACAAAATAAAAATCTCAATATAAAGATTTAAAATTTATTGTATTTACCAATCTTGATTGCTAATTATAAATAATAACCGATTAATTTGATAAATTAGCATAAATTTATTATATTAACCAGTTTATTCGGATATCATTTAGTTATTATTAATAACAACCGATTAATCAAATTGATCATAACATATATATTTATCAAGAAATTGATGCTGCGAAAAACCTGAAGTAATTCGCATTTGGTTTAGCTAATGAAAATAAAAGAAACTAAAATAACGTATTTTATTTCAATTACTACACACATCAAAGGACTTATGATGGTATTTACTGTAAAACAATAATGAATTGACCATACATTTCCAGGGTTCACACACTGTTACCACTAAATTTTAACAGCATTTTCAAAGTATTTCATTGCAGTAAAATATTATAAAATCTGAGAATATAGGAGGTGGTTAAAATTCTTCTTTCTTAAAATTTAAATATAAATTTTCTTATCATTAATAGTGGCGCCAGAGTCCTTAAAAAATATAAGGAGAGTGCGAACCCTGATTTCATAGAAAAAATATTTACATATCATTTTTTTTATATATATACCACACAAATTTTTAAAAGATTATTAAAGTCCTGCTTTGAAACTTTTTTTTTAAAGCAAGTTATTAAATTTTCACTAATGAGATTTTATTAATTAAAGCTAATGGGACAGTAATTGTATTTCTGATTTGCGGATTTGAATAAAAGTGATGATTAACTCATTATGTGAATTTTCCAGTAAAAAAATTCTCATCATTATAAAAGAACTATGGTTTAATTTTTAATACAACCCTTCGATAAGTGAAATGAAAATAATTGGTAATGGTAATATCTCTTTTGCGATATTTTACATAAAATGATAATTACAAAAAATAAGTCACAATTAAAAAAAATGTTGAATAGTGTTTTGTCCAATTTCATTAAAGGAGGTTGAGGGGTGTTCTAACTTCATTCTTATCTCATTCTAGTTTAACTATAGGATAGCTCTTTAAACAGAAACATCCCAATGCATTATAATTTTATCGATATATTTAAATGGTTTAAAATGTCTATTTAATAAATAAAATATATTTCGAAATATTTGTAGCCTCGAGTAAATCTTAGTATTCTTGTATATCTGCTTCTTTTTACGGATATAATCATAAACACGAATCTTTCAAATGCTGCTTAAATTTTGCTTTGATACAAGGCCATTGAGCAAAAGTATGGGATACCTTATCTTTTTGTATTCATGACATGCAATCCGGATTGGCCAGAAATGGAGAGGGCATTGAAAAACTTTAAACACATTAAGGTGGAATAATATGATACTCCATTACTTATTATTGTAAGAGTATTCCATTTAAAATTAAAAGAAGTTCTGGAAGAAACTCTAAGCAGCAAAATATTTGGCTCTATCATTGTATATAGAAACGTGCATTGCCATATGCACACATGCTTTTTTACAATAAAACATGATCAAAAACTAAAAACTTCAAAACAAATTGCTTATTGTATATCGGCAGAGATGCCAGTGGAATGGCTATTGAAAGGAAAAGTTACGTTACAAGAATCGCATACAAATGATTCACCGTGTTTAAGTGAAAACGGAGAATGTTCTAAAATGAAAAAGAAAGAAATTCCATACAACTTTGTAGTTTGCCTAATCATCTACATCATCATCATAATCTGGAAATGATATTTAATAGTTAATTATTTTTTATAATTTTGTTTTTGGAAAATGAAAAGGTACATACTGTTAGTTTATTCAATAAATGCTTGTGTACAAAACATTTTGAAAATTGTAGTTTCTCTTGTTTCATGTCCATTTATCTCTTTAATTGAAATCCAAACATCATTTGGAGCTTTAATTCTATTACATACTACATATGTTGCTCATGAGTGAATATTGTTTTAGGTAGATATAGTTAGTACGAGGTATTTGAAAATCTGGCTTTGCACATTATTGCTAGATATAGCAAATGACAGTGTCGCTAAGAACTAAAGTTTTGACATACATAATGGCAGTTTGGCGTACATCAATATAAATTTAAATTTTGGCAGGTAAAGCCTTTCCAATGTGATTTCCTGTCAACATTCTCAGGTTTTATTCGGGGAATTATCAAGACGTGGGATCATTAAACGTTAATTATTAGTGATTTTTTAAATTTTCAAATTTAAAGCCAATTTTTTTTACCATATAGTATATAAGTCTATAAACTTATATACAAACATTAAAAGACAGCAATTATTCTGGAAAATTAGTTATTAAAGCATTTAATTAATCAATCTACACGTGAAAGTTGAGCGAGCTTCTAAGTAAAATTATATTATTACAGGTACTAAATACGCTTTATTTACACAAAACACATAATTATTCATGATAAAACATTATAATAAATATCTTATTATACGTTTCAGACATCAGATCATCTTTAAAAATAAATTTACGGGGAAAAAAAGTCGGCGTTTAGATCGTTACGCAATGTAGACATTCCAATTTCTTATTTGAGAAAAGTGCATTTATTGCAACAAAAGTTACGAAAATACATATCGATACTTTCAAGTTAAACAAAAATGATTTTAAAGATAGATAAAAGAGATTAAAGTACTTACTTAACGTGTTTTGCGGGAAAATAACAGCTATGTTGCGATCGTTAATTTTGGACATAAGAAAATACAGAAAAAGCCTTTCTAGAAAAGTCCTTCTAACTTCAAAAAGTAATAAATTGGTAGTGTCATTTATTAACAAAATTATAAAACAATCATCCATTTCTTTATGCATTCTCTGTTTATCATTAGAATCTCCTGAAAACAAGTTAAAACTTTTTTTTTCTTGGTACATTGGAACAGTTAACGTTATGAATGTCCAAAATCGGCCACTTTAGTCAAAAAATTTAAAATTTTAAGATATTTATACAAAACTTTTAATATAAATTACATAATTTTTTGTCTCTGAATAGAATTAAGAATTCAGTAAAAATAAAAATTAAAGTCAATGATTATTAAATTTATTTATTCAAAAGCTTAAAGTTATGGTGTGTATAGTGCCCACATTTTGAGAACGTCCCATGCATGATTTTAACAAAAGTTAGAACAGGAACAACGTTCACCTATCCCGAAGATAAGCTCATATTATTTATCAGCTTGAGGAACATACAAACACTTAATCTAAGTTTGAGGGTCCTGAAGTGTTACTAAATTAAATTATTCAAAGGGAAAAATCAGCATCACAAATGCATCATCTGAGATTATACAATCGACGCACAGAAATAGTATTTTTTATAATCTATAAGAAGTATAAATAACATATGATTAATGATTCTAGAACAGTACTCGTTAAACAATGCACTTTTGTTGAATAAAATTCTACCAGATTTCTACGGGTTGAAAAGGGTTCAAAATATTTATTTATATTTAGGCAACTTTACATGAATAAATGTATAAATCTGTAGACTCAGCACAGAGTTAAGTTTTATATCTTTATAGATTTAGTGCGAACTAGGCTAACGCTGGTATTACAATTAAATTACATTACACAATCATAAATGGTAAAACGCAGTTAAAGAAAGATAACAGAAGAAACCCTGGTACCTTAGCACCTTCTTTGTTTCTCACAGTTAGATGCAGATACGGGGTGTCCCATAACTTCGTGTCCAAACTTTGAGGAGTTGTAGAGAACATCGTTTGGAACCAGAATTACATAGGAACACATAGGCGAAAACGTCACCCTCACTTGTTAACCCTTTCACAGACAATAGTATGTTTATTAAACTACAAAATTTTTAATAAAATTGAACATTGACACCAGAATTTTAATGATTTTTCCAATTATTATGTGTGTGAAATGTATTTTTTTTCTTCTTTGCAAATACATTTTCCCGCGGTTTCTGATGTCATTCATATTTTTCCACATTTTAGCAATTTCTAATAGCTACTAAGATTATAGCTACTAATTTTAAATTTAATTTAAAATTAAATCATTTCTTTTACTTTTTTCTGTGTAATAAAGCGTTCTACACTGCTTTCCGCATTGTGTCATAACTGTGTCTTTGTGTTTCTTTGAGATTTTCACGGACAAAGCACTTCCATTGCTAAAATGTGGAAAAATATGGATGATATCAGAAATTGCGGAAAAATGTATTTGCAAAGATGAAAAGTCAGATAATTCACATACATAATAAATGGAAAAATCATTTTAAAATTCTGGTGTCAATTTTCATCTTGTATTAAACATTTTGTAGTTTCATTTACAATCCACTGCGATTAAAAATACGTTTCCGCCCATGCTTTCCTATGTAATTGTGGTTCTAAACGATGTTCTCTATCACCCTTAAAAATTTGTACACGAAGTTCTGAGACACCCTGTATACATCTTAGACTTACATGAGCATCCTCAGGCTATTACATCGAAACTGATGAGCAACATTTCCAAATTTCTTACGGAAAATTATTTTTTTTTTCGCTACAGACTAATTTACATAAATTAAGCGATTCCCACAGACTAAGTAAGCATATATTATTTTATATACTTACCTCCGAATATTAAACACCTAATACAAAATGCTAGTCTTCGAAAGATAATGTTAATTGTGACTACTCAATGAAAAAGTAGTAAATGTGCGACAGGCAGTCAAATTTAAATCAAACATAATTCAAATGCAAGCCAGACTCACTATCATGACCTTAGATATGATATTTTTTATTCACTTTGTTATTACTCTCATTAGGTAGAACCCGTTGAATTTCAACGAAAGAAAAGGTTTAAGAAACTTGCTTCGTTAATTAATAATAAGCATACAAAATTAGTTAAAATAAAAAATGCTCTTTATATTGATAAGTCTAACCTTTATACAAATGACATTTAAACAAAAGGTAACAAAATACTGTTTCTATAAAACTCATTTGTCCAAATTATTAAAATTAAATTTTAATCGCATATGTAAGCAGTAAAATATAATAAATAACTTTTATTATTATAAAGTTATAATTAAGGCCCTTATGCAATTATTCCAAAATGAAAAAACAGCAAAATTTATTCCACTTTGATTCGATCATAGATTTTTTTTCCTGTGAAGCTTAAACCAAACAACATTTTCATCCTATCAGTATTTAAATGTGCACCTTTCATATCCGTATTCTTTTTTTTTTAATCGGTATTTTAATTTCATAATTTTGAAATTACTTTAATTAAAAATTTGAAGTCTCGATGCTATTAGCTGAAACTGAAACTATATTATTTACACTGTTAAAAAAAAAAATCTGTGAATTCCAGGTGAAACTACCGGCAGCAAAGTAGCCGAACTGTTACCGTTCCGTAAATATATTTTCCGTTGTGGGACATACAAGAAAGGAAAACTCCGTTTGAAGAAGCGGTAACTTTCTGTTACAAAGTCTGATTTTTACTGATAATAATTTAATATAATTTTTAAAATTAATAAATTGATTAATCGTCAAAGAATTCGAAATTACCGAGTGATTTTAAGCTGCTATGTTATTTTAAGTGTTATTGTTATTGCACAATTTAGTTCACGCCGTCCTCAGGATCGAACTTGGGACCTTTTGATAGCGGAATAAATCCTTACTAACCGAGCCAAAGCTGCTGATGCCGGGTTGTACAGAATATGTCTTTTATGAGATAGTGGGAAAATCTGTTGTGCTTTTTAAAGATTTCCTTTCAAATACATTCTTTTTAATATTTGTAAACAGTTTATTTTATTTTATTTTAGACTGATGCATAATGCTTATTATTTTTGAAAATCAATTTTTATTTTTTAAATAGTTTAAATTAAAAAAAAATCACTGTTTAAAACCACTGTTTTTTTTTTTTTTTTTTTTTTTTTTTTTTGAATGAATGAATGAAAAAAACTTTTTATTAACAACTTTTTTTTAGAAAAATAATTTTATAGACAATTTTTTGAAATTGTCGTACACTATTTATTTATTTATTTATTTATTTATTGGCTAATTAATTAAAAATATTTTAATAATAAATTTTAAAAAAATTTAACAAATATTATACTTTTTAATAAGAAATAAGAGAAAAATAAACAGAAAAAAAGTAATTTAAAAGGGACTTTTTATGTTTTCATTATTTCTTGCCGCCAGTGGGATACGAGCCCACAATCTGCGCTCGCAGGTAATTGGCGGTATGGTGCCTTGACCACTCGGCCACGGAGCCCCTTACGCAACGGAGTGTCTCCGTTTTTTGTTTTTATTTCCACCCATTTCGTTATTTTCAGGAAATATGGTGAGATTTGCTGATTTGTAAGGGACAATGCCCTTTTGTTGTGAAAAGGGGCTTTTTCTGTGAAGTTCAGGAAAAAAATATTCGTGAATTTCAGAATTTTTTTAACAATGTATATTTTTTTAAGCATAAGTAAAATTTTGTAAAATTCACGAGTCTTATAACAAATTATATTCTTGACACAGCATATACTTTAATTTTTTGCTTAACTTTTAATGAGAAAATGGTTACATAAAGGTACAGTAATCTGCTTTTTTTTCCTTTTTTTTTAAATAGAAATGGAGTACTTCTGTTGCCACAATTAGAAAAACGCTATTAAAAACTGCAAAAATACAGAAAGGTATTTCAAAAATACACAAAGGTACAGTTTTCAAAAAATTGCATTTAAAAGTAATTTTTTTTTCCTATACGACGGTGTAAAAACTGAAATTGTGCGATATTTATAAGTTTAAAAATTTGCAACAGCAAAAATTGCAAAACCGAAATTACAAACTGTTGCCATTCGCAAAATGACATATGCGTTACGCACAGATACGTTTGGCTTTTATAATATAGATCAGATCCTCATGTTATCTCTTTAGAAAAGTTGACACTAGAAGTCCTCACATGCCTGTTCTTCAGTAAATGTTGTAATGTGACGTAGTCACTTTGCTATTCTTTTGGGCTTTTGTGTAGCATCTCATATTTTTCTATAGAAAAGAATTTTTTGAACACTAAAGAAAATCACATTTTTAAATGAGAATATTGTTAAATTTTATTTGTGCACCCTTTTTTATCCTGGTCGTGATAAAGTAATTGTTTTTGTTATATATATATATATATATATATATCACTTTTTAGTAGTAGAAAACATGGTTGTTGTATTTATTAATTTCGTATGAAAAATTCAATGATAAATAGTATTAGTCTCTAAAAAATACTCGTCATAGTTGTTTTCCCTTAGTGATTCTTTATATTATATAAATTGAAGTTTGACATACAAAATTAAAACAGATTCTGTTGGTTCTGTCTGTTATATAAGAACTCTTTAGAGTGATATAAAAATCATTGTGCTTTATTGAAATGCAGACGACATTCAGGTTAGTTTTCGAATTTAAAAAAAAAAGTGTTGAAGTTACGCGTCATAGGCAGACTGTAGTATGATATGCATTGATACTTATTTTTAGCAGTTACTTTAGTACTGCGTAACTGGCATGATAATATATTTTATAAACATAATTTTTTTGGAACAATTAAAAAAGAAAAACTTGAAGAAATAAAATTGGTAGAGTGTTTAACGAATTGTTTTATTTTTTATAGATTTTGTGCATAAAACAAATATTTTACAACTAAAAATATTTTTTTAAAGCATTTTTTTTATTTTTCATTTATAGTAATTCTTTTTTATAATTTTTAATTTAATCTTTTTTAATGATTTTTTATTTGATAGTTGCAATTTTGTTTATTCAAGATTTCTGTGAAAACTATAACATTAAATTGGTGCATATATCGGTCAGTATCTAAAAATCGGACAATTTCATTCAAAAATTTATATATTTTTTAAATTAATGTACCAACTACTACGTACAATTACATACTATGATGCATGTTTTGTCATTTAAATGATGTATGGTTTTGAGATTCAGGAAATATATTTTATGCGTAGGATAAAATTTTATGGAATAAAGAGCCTTTTAACATCATAATCAGTGTCTAATAATTGGGATTATGATGATGGGGACTGATGTGATGTTTCTAACTTAATAGATGCACAGCCATTTTATTGAATTATTTTTCAAACATGTAAATTTTTAAATATGCAATGGGACATTCACATATTATGTAAATAAAATTTCAATAAGCTTTTTTTTATATAAATAAAAAAATAGTTATGGGGGAATGAATGTTTCTATAAAAAATATTCATAAAAAACATTTAAGTATTTATAAATATGAAACAAAGTGAAGGACAACTTAACGTGATGCATGGTCTCTATTTGAACTTTACTTGTTTTTGCAATGGAAATAATTATGCCAGCGCCACGTAATATCTATTTACTTAAATGTTTGCTTAAATGTTTATAACTGAGATGATGGTCAACCTCAAGGACAAATTATTTTACTATATAATCTATAATAATGAAGAAGAATCATATTTTCCATAACTGTATATATATATATATATATAGAGGCCTACATATGCAATTGCAAAAGTTAATAATATTTATAAAATTTTTTACAGCAAGCATTTTATATTAGTCATTTGGACATGGGAAGAACTGAAATGATGATTTCGTTTATTAAAAACTTAAAATTAATTATTTATGCATCATTATCTGTCCATTTGTCATTGGTAATTGTTAAACCAAATACTACAATCTATTGCATTTTTTAGTTTTTTTTGTTTTCGTATAATTAGTAAAATATTATTGGAGTGGAACCAAATTGTCTAATTTTCTGATATTGACCTACACCGTTAAAAAAATTCTGAAATTCACGAACATTTTTTTCCTGAATTTCACAGAAAAACTCCCTTTTAACAGCAAAAGGGTATTTTCCGTTACAAATCACAAAATTCCATCATATTTCCTGAAAATAACGAAACGGATGGAAATAAAAACAAAAAACGGAGACACTCCGTTGTGTGGGGAGCTCCATGGCCGAGTGGTCAAGGCACCACACCGCTAATCGCCTGCGAGCGCGGATTGTGGATTCGAGTGCCATTGGCGCCATGGAATAATGAAACATAAAAAAAATTCCTTTGAAATTACATTTTTTCTGTTTATTTTTATATTTTTTTCTTATTAAAAATCTTTTAATTTATTAGCCGAAAAATAAATAAATAAAGAAATAAATAGTGTACGACAATTTCGAAAAAATGTCTATATATATATATATATATATATATATAAATATACATTTGTAAAAAAAGTTTTAATAAAAAAGTTTTTACTCAAAAAAAAAAAAAAAAAAAAAAAAAAAAAACAGTGGTTTTAAACAGTGATTTTTTTTTTAATTTAAACTTTTTAAAAAATTAAAAATGATTTAAAAAAATAATATGTATTATGCATCAGTCTAAAATAATCCATTTACAAACATTCTAAGGAATATATTTGAAAGGAAATCCTTAAAAAGCACAACAGATTTTCCCACTAACTCATAAAAGACATACTTTGTACCGTTTAGCATCAGCAACTTTGGCTCAGTTCATAAGAATTGGTTCCGCAACGTGAAGGTCCCGAGTTCGATCCTGAGGACGGCGTGAACTAAATTATCTAAAATAACAATTAATTAAAATAGTCTAGCAGCTTAGAATCTCTCGGTGATTTCAAATATTGTGAAGATTAATCGGTAAATAATTTTTAAAAATTATATTAAATTATTACTATTATAAATCAAACTTTGTAACGGAAAGTTACTGATTCTTACACCGGAGTTTTCCCTTCTTGTATTTCCCACAACGGAAAATCTACTAACGGAACGGTAAAAGTTCGGCTACATTGCTGCCGGTAGTTTCACCTGGAATTCACATATTTATTTTTAACAGTGTATATAACTTTTTATTTAATATGCACTCACAATATGTAACATATCAACAAAAAGAATGTTTTTGTTAAACTTTGTTGTATGCATTTTAAAGTGAAATATCGCTGTGTATTATGTTACCCTTCACACTGTAGAAATGATATAAATTAAAACTATTTAATGTTAGTCATTAAACAATCTAATTTATTATTTAAAAATAAAGTAGTTCAGTTCATACCACATAATTGATTCTTCCGAAAAGTAAAGTTTTATTTAACGACTATTAATTAATTCACTATAAATTGTGTATTAAAATTAGTAGAAAACTTTGGATGAACTCTTATCAACCACTTTATAGCTTTCAAAATCAGTATTTTGTAAAGTGCTTATACTGCAGTTTAATATTAGTTAAAGTAAATATTTTACTAAACTAAATTCTTAATTAAGCATTTTCATAAAGATGAACACAAGACATTCTGGAGTGTCTAATATACTGATATTTCCATCGAATTACCTTGTTATTTTTAGTAAGGCGATATTAGAAACTGAAAATATTAATATTTGGTTTTAAATTAAGATAGATTTTTTTTGAAATGTAATCATATTATATCGCAATAAAAAAAAGCTTTTTTAAAAAAAATTCATGTTGTGTTTTGAATAGTATACGTATTTGTTTGTTTGTTTGTTTTGTATTTTTAGAATTTTGTAATCTTTTAATGTATTTCAAATATAATATTCAATCCTCTTTGCAGCATAAACAAATTCGTTAAAATGTTATTAATGGATACAGTATAATTAACTTTAAAAGGCAAGAACAACAAATGCTATGATTAATTTTAATATTTCGTCGCTTTTGTTGCTAAGGTGTCATTTGGCATGGAATATAGAAACTATCATACACTTAAAAAAAAAAAATCAGAAAATCTTAGTAATAGTAAGTTTAGTCCGTTTCAAAGTAAGTTTATTTCTCGTTTTCTCTTAAAAAGCAGGTAATTTAAACATATAAGAAAACATATAACTAAACACATATTTCATATATAGCATTTCTTTTACGTAAAACTGCGGAACCACAGCCAAATAAAAAATTTTCAATTATATACGAATAATATTTTTAAAATAGCAAATGAGTGTCAGTTCATATAGTAAAAGTAAATTTACAGTATTCTTTATAGAATATATAATGCATGAACTAATTATTTACAAACACAGTATTATTAACTTTAAATTGCCTAAACATGAAATAATATAACCAGTTTCAATAACACATTTGTAATAGAATTTTACTGACATTCTTTTTTTTATTATTATTCATTTCATTATATTTTCATACGCAAA
Organism: Maratus speculifer; assembly: GCA_964019185.1. NCBI lineage: Eukaryota > Metazoa > Arthropoda > Arachnida > Araneae > Salticidae > Maratus > Maratus speculifer. Next base: position 255,580,408 of record OZ025298.1, read on the forward strand.
GGAAAATGACGGCTGTTTCTTAAATAACAAATAATAAGAAAAAAAAACAGGAAAGAAATTAGACAACAACCTTTTCTGAGTTACTAATGAATCCGAAAAAAGTTAGAAATATTTAGAAAACACAAAAACTAACATATTTAAAAAATTTTAAAAAATCATTTATAAAAAATTTTCAATTGAATCCACTAATTTTTAGATACATTTGCGAGTAAATTTTATGGTTTTTCCTTCCTGGCATACAGGATTCTCCCATGCTATCAATTCTAAGGCAAAATTTTTCATGTTTAACAAATACGACCAAGTAACAATATAACTTAGTAACCGTAATTTTAGTACGTATAAATTTATATATATACATATATTACTCGTGCATGTACTAAATTGATTATGCAACTCAAAAGTTTAGCTTAAGATCAGCAGCATCATAAAAATTGATATTCCAGTTATAAAACTGATTAATGTTTAATTAAAACTCTTTGTAACTATTTCTGCAAACTAATTTTTTCAAAATAAAGTTTTTTTTTTTTTTTTTTTTTTTTTTTTTTTTTTTTTACTTTTCTTAATCTCGAAAATATATGGTTTCAGTGAATTCATTAAATTTAAAATCATCGGGAACTCGGAACTTGTTATCGTAAAATTCCACCGTAGTTACATTATATTTTTGCAAATTAAGTAACATTTGTATTTTTTTATATTTTTCATTTTTCACAAGAATCCAAGTAGTTGTGAGTTTAATGATATAGCATGTTATTCAAAATATATGTATTAGTTGGTTATCTTTAAAAGAACTAGTGATGCAAATACATTTCTAAATATAAAAAGGATATAAGTAATGCATGCTTTTAGATATGGTATTATTATATATTATTATTGTTATTTTGTATATTATTATTATTATTATTATATTATATACTATTATGTATTATATATTCATTACGTGATATGTTATTATATAATATTATATTATATTTGTGATGTTAGATATTGTATGGATATTAAATATGATAATAGATATGGTATTTTTTACATACGTTTGCTCACATATACTAAAAAAAAGAATTTTGATGTATTTACAAACCACTTTATTTATAACCTATATTTTACAAAAATGCTGCACTGCGTGTAAGAATTTTAAAAATAATACATTGTTTTATCTTTTTTGTTTTTAGTAGTCAGAAAACGCTACAATTTTATTTATATATTTTGTGTTAATTATTCTGTATTTAAATTATAAATTTAAAACTAATGAATGCATATCGAATTATTAAACAACACTGAAGTCTCGTAACAATTTCTTTATGTAATGCAAGGAAATAAACTATTTTCTGTTGCCTAGAAACTCAATTTAATATTTTCATTCAATTTTAACAAAAACATGCGCATAAATTTGAATTTTATTGCCAAATCGCTTTTGAAAATGACTTACAAATAAATCAAAATGCAAAAGTTTAAATTTGCATTGAAATTATAAATCGACGGAGCAAAATAACCGTATTGTTTCCAATTCAAAAGTTTTACAATGGAATCTGGAATATGTGAAAACCTAATGATAGTTGATATCCATATTATGCATGTACTATATGTAAATATATATATATAAAAGCAAAACCTTTTGAACTGTTTAAAAATATTTGGTATTTGTTCAGTTTAGAGTGTGTAGAAATAAGTTTTGCAACTGCAACAGAAAAAATTAAAACATTTAAGAGAAATAGCGATGCATAAAATAAAAATTAAAGAACTTCTTTCCAGACAAATTTTAAAACTTTCTTTGTGGAAAAAAATCACATGATAAAGTGATTTCATAAAAATGATTTCATATAGGTAGTATGTTTAAAAATGATAGTTTATAGCATTGCTATGATTGAATATCCTCATATAAAAAATATTGGTTTAAAAGAATTATATTTGTTAGTATTCGCTAATAAATCATTCATAACATTTAAACGATATTTGTCGGTAAATTTCCAAGTTAATCATTCTTGTTGCATAATGCGATTTTGCATACATTAAAAAGTATAAATATCAATTTTTTCAAAAACATTTTCTAAATAGTTAAACTTCTCCTTTAAACATCTGCTTTCTATTAATGTCCACCGTACACTGTTAAAAGAATCTGAAACTCACAGATATATTATTCCTGGATTTCACAGAAAGAGTCCATTTTCATGACAAAAGGACAATTTCCGATCAAAGTCGGAAATTTTCATCATATTTATTAAAAAATAACGAACAGGACGAAAATGGAACGAAACAACGGAGATACTGCGTTATCTATCGCAAATTTATTTTCAACATTTATAAAAATAGCATGTTGTTACACAGAAATGAAAAAAATCAATGAAAGAATACTGGCTCTTTTCTAAAATATGTATTGTGCTACTGAATTTCAACTGTAGTGATACATACAACTTTTTGAGCCACAAGTTAACCAGACCATTTTCTAATCATTCACTAAGGAAAGAAAATTTCTTTAATGAATTATTTAATGAAATCCTATTATATTTATTCATTAACCGTAAGAAAATCATAATAATAAATTAGTCTTATTAATTAAAACTCTAAAGATTTGTAGCAGCATCGAAAAAATTGCTTTCAACCTTTTAAAAATATAAACACACAGCACTATCCACTACATGACGTTAGAATTACGTGCATTCAAAGACAATATGGCGTGACAGCTTTAGTTTTGGAATCCCAACACCAAATATCGTTGGTTCGAATCACCTCAAGGCGTTATTTTTTTCTCGGTCAATAAATGCAGGTTCTTTTAAACAGTTCGATAGATTCTACCAGTCAACTATTATACCGATTTTATGAAGGATAGTTACAGTTTCTTCAAATAGAATTTTTTCTTCTTTTATTTCCCAAAATGAAAAATCTAGTAACGGAACAGATCTGGCAACTTTGCTGTCGGTAGTTTAACCATCAATTTACGTAAAATCTCCTATAGATTACTGAGTAAAGTGTTGTTCCACTGTCAAAATGTCTCATGTTCAAACCCCCGGACGGCTAGAAACAAATTTTATTCTAACTTAATCATTATCAGTTCAAAAATTTATTCGAAATTAATTCGAAATTTATCAGTTCAAATTTACACAGAAAATTCGAGTTCTTTGAAGCTGACTGAAGATTGCATGATTTAATAATTTTAAAAACTAAATTAAATTAAAAGTAAATGTACAGTCTTGTATATTTAAAAACAATGTGCATTTACAGGGTCTATTCTAAATTTACCGAATATCTTCTCTGGTTTTTAACAGAATCTCAGTTTTTCTAATCGCTGTAATTTTACATAAGAATTAAGTTAATGGATTACCCGTAGAATCGCTGTAATTTAACAGCCACCAAATACATTTTCATTGATGAAATTTATGCAGACAGGACAAATAGCATTTATGTGGATTAAGCAACTGATGTGTTGAATATATTTATCATTTTTTCTGAGTGCAGCAACACCGTCAACGCTGTGGAAATCATAAGATTCCAAATCATAGGAAATAACTTAATAAAAAGCGAAAAGATTGCTTATACGTTTAAGACCTACAGCACACGTTTTCATGTTTATAGTCATGTACATATGTTACACTTTCTATTATTGAGTCGTTTATTTAATCTAATCAAACTGTTTAAGGGGATAAAGTACTTTGAATTTGTCAAGATATCTATTTTCATTTTTTTTTAAATTTTAACTGAAACTTCTTCAATTGTGAATATTATGACACCTCATTTTTACTTATATGGCAATTTTTTACTTATACGGCAATTATTATATAGTGAGACATTGTGAATTTTATAAATTTTGTTGCTTATTCTATAAATACTAAGTATTTTTTGCTAATTTAAATAGAGGTTTGATTTTTTTATTACTTGTTCTAAATGATACATTTAATATTTTTGTACATGGAATTAACACTCAAGTTTATCGTTATTTTTATAAAAAAATATTTAAATTGGATTTCCTTCATTTTGTTTTTATATACACGAAAGAAAAAAATTCATTAATCCCATTCAATTCAATCCAATTTCATTCATTCCATACATCTAAAAATCCATGCACCGTTTTATGTAGTACATGCTAATGAATGTGGAAAAAGTATAAGCAAAAATATTCATACGTATAAAAGTAATATGGATTTTAAAGATGTTAATTATATTCAAAAAAATTAATTTTAGTGAAATAGGCTGTTCTACAAGTTTTTTTTTTTCTAATTTTATTTAATTTCTAGCATTAAGTATTGTGCCACCACATATAATAAAGTATTATTCAAAATTGAAAAAGAAGTTTTAAAGGCACTGTTTCATACGAGATTTTATTTTCCGATTTTCATACTTCACTTCTCAACTAATAGATTAATACTCTAATTAAACTATGATTATAGAACGAGTTTTTAAACTTACAAATTCCGAATAGGTGTTTTAGTTATCACTTTTTTCTTTGTTGTAGAGATATCTTAAAAAGTAACTGAGCTATCCTCTAAAGTAATCGACTAATGATAAATAAAAGCGGTGAATTTTTCTTAATCGGGTCATACAATCAATTATGTTAATTGCAATATAATTAGTTATGACATGAAATTAGACATTATTTTTAATACGTGAACATTTATTGTGTATTTTCGTCAGTGTTTATGTTATATTTTCCTACATTAGAAAATTAGCAGTATGATGAAATAGATCTATCATAAAGTATAGTTAAGATTTTGTATAATATATTTACAGGCTGTTAATCGGCGATATTGTCTAACATATGCAATTTTGAATTTAAGGAAGTTCAGGAACAAAAATCTGCAGTAAGTAATTTTTTTATTGATTTATTTGATTTTTTGGTTTGTTTTCAAATTCTAGCTTTGAAGCAAAAATTGTTATGGAAGCGACTTCTTGTGAAAATACGTTTTTTTTTTCAAGGTGGGTTTTTTGATCCTTTCTCGTATTTAATTTGCTATAAGTCTAGAAATTTTAAAGGTAAAAGGTTCAAACATTAAACACGTCTTTTTCAATTATTTTACTTTAATTTTAACTAAGCAAATTTAAAAATATTTTATTTTGAAATTATGATTTTTTAAAAGAAACTACACCATTTTTTAAAGTTTTTATATTAAACATTTTTTATTTTTATTTAAATTAATATTTTTAAAAATTCTGAATCAAAAGTAAAGCTTATGTATTGTTTACTTAAATAAAAAAAAATGAAATTCTACAAATAATATTTGGAGTTACGACGATTTTAATTTACCCCATTTTTTTAAATATTTAAAATACAAAGTATGTAAAAAATATGATACATTTTATCATGTGGATTTGCTTTCAAATGATGTAGGTAACCATCACAAAAAAATTCAAAAATTTCACTCAATAAATAATAATAATAAAAATAAAATATGTCCCGGACACCCTTAATATTTGGTTCCCATGTACACACATGGGAGGTAACTAGGATTGTGCTGATTAAATCCAAGGAAATTAAAAATAGACTATACCATAAAAAACAAACAAAATGACCCACATGTGACTCTTACATAAATACTTATATTAAAAAATCTATAAGCTGTTAAAAGTTAATTAAAATTAAGAAAAACATCTACATTTTCATATTAGTATAGTTATTTTTATTTGAGCATTCAACAGTATTTTTAAAACGGCTGTAATAGGTAGGAAAACTGTTCCACCATGTGATATGAAATGGCTCTTTAATAGGTTTAAAAATCTCCACATTTTAAATCCTAGATCTTAGTAGTTAAGTTGCCCGTTTTTAATGATAAATAAATTATAAAAATATTAGATAATAAAATCTTTCCATTTTCTATAATACATCTGAGTGATTCTAGACTAGGGACGACGAACTATGGGACGCGTGCCAACATTAACACTCCATAGAATAATTTCGGCATGGCGTTGTTTGAAATCCTAAAATTAAATAGGGTCAAACAAAGTCACACGAATTTATACAGGGTGAAGTTTTCTTTTCTTTTCTTTTTTTTTTTATTATTGAAAAACAACTAGTTGATCTTCTAAACTATCTCATTGTGGTCTCAATAAGTTATGAAATCAAGAGAATGTTCGGACAGTATAAAAAATTAAAATATCAGGCATTATCAGTAAAATTAGCAATTGTGAAACTATATTGACTCGGTATAAAATTTGTAATTTCTACAAATGCTCACTTTATTTTTTCCTTCTGTTCCCTTTATTTTTTTTTCATTTGTCAGATGATTTGAATTCAGAAAACATCCTGTTAAATTTAACTAGGTTGAGCGCCATATTAATGTTTAGCATAACCGAAATCGCATTCATCATTTTATTACTAAAATCTTTATATATAAAGAAATAGTATATATATATATATATATATATATATATAAAACGAATATAAAAAAGTTCGCCGACCCTATCTTAGATCTAAGACCCGTTTTAGGGCCATTCCATGAAAAACTGACAAAATATCCTATACACGACACTTACATAAATACATATATCTATTGATTGAAACGTTCTTAAAACATAAACTGTTCATAAAAAAAACCTTTTGTACGTTTATATTAGCATAGGTATCTTATTTCTGGATAACATTGTTAAAGCAGCCAAAATATGTTGAAAAGCTGTCGCATATGTGACATGGAATGACCCCAATATAGAAATCCTCTTTTTGTTTGAATGCTAATACATGCTCAACTTAATGAACATTAAAGTTTATGACGCTATAGGTTATAGTTGCAAAATTTCAAAAATAATAGCTTTTAAAGCTTTGAAAAAGTAATAATAATAATAATTAAGACTAACTTTTTTTTAACTTCCTAAATTTATCTGCTTTTTTCAAAATTTAGTCGATTCTTCATATTAGAAAGTTTAGTCTGATCCTCGAAACATGAACTGCATATTCGAACTTCTGTGAAATTTAGTCTCTAGTTTTGGTTAAGTCCAGTAAATATGACAATTTGTAATTATTCTTTAGGTTTTAACATTAAACTTGACTTCACCTAATAAACAATAAACTTTCTGATTCAATCAGCTAATTTTCAAAATCTTTCATGAAATTTATTTTTATTTTATGAGCATCTTGATCCACAATTCAAATTTAGCAAGCAATGACGTTCTTCATTATTATGGCTATTAATTAGCTTTCATTTTCAGCGGAACTTCAAAAAGAAATTCCCAATGAGAAGATAACATCTGTAAATTGATTTTAATGAAGTCGTGGGAAATTCGATGTTAAAAGAATATTTTCTGCTGATTCTAACATCAAAAATATGAACTATTAATATTTTGATAAAATTTGCACAAAGTTGTATGTATAACTCGCTTTAATATTCATAAAAATTGGCATGCGATTTAGTTTAATTTTTTTTAACGTTCATCTTATGGTATATACTATAAAAAAATTCAAGAGGTTACTAAAAATTTTTTAGTAAATTTGTATTCCACAAATTTTTTTAGTAACCATTACAAACTTTTTTTTTGCAAGTGAAACAAACATTTCTTTTGTAAACTGAACAAAAGAATTTTTTGTATAAATAACTTAAAACTTTTTAGTATGAGCCATCAAGCATATTTTAGTAATAGCTCCAAAATTATTTTTAGTAACCATTACGTGTGCCAGATGGGCAAGATCTTCCTTCGAGCTGCATCCAGTGGGTAAAAAGACAGACTTCTGAAACGGAAGATTTTCGGCAAAGCCGCAACAGATGGCAGCACCAAACATTGCTACCTCTCTATTTTGTCATGTTTCTAAAGGGTAGGGAAAGTTCAGAGATCATTACCCATGGTAACTGCTACGACAGGATATTCATAATCCCTTTATTTAACAAGTACTTACATTGCATATATTCGGTGCATATTTGGTGGCGTCCAGCATCGAACCCAGGTACTTTCAGCCTGGAGCTCGGTGCTATGACTACTAGGCTATCACGGCCACGCCAAGTAAGGTTTAGTAATAGCTATTAAAAATGTGAAACTATTAACTGTATTCGTTGCTAGCTTTTTTCTAGTAATTCTTACAGATTTCTTATAACCGAGTAAGATTACAAAAGATTTTTTAGTAATTACAAGGATCACTAAAATTTTTCTAGTAGATCGACCCTTTTTTTACAGTGTAATCGGTTCTTTCATTGCAGTTATTCTTTAGTAGCATTATATTTAAAAAAAGCCTATTAAAGCATAAAAGGAAATACATTGTTCAAGCCTTTTTTTAAAAAAAATTTCCTTTTAAAGAATAAAATCAATATCAGATTTATTCATGCGGTGAAAGGCTTGGCATCTAAAAGGTGTAGTTAAATTTTGACGTTTAAATTACACACATATTATCCATATAAAAATCCTAAGAAATTCTCAAACAAACAATTTATTTGGCATTGTATTATTTACAGTGCAGAATAATAGATAAATACAAACAGAACCAGCGGGCACATTTGCTCACAAGCTTTGTTAGCCTGAGAACTAAAAAACTAAAATTAATTTTACATATTTTAAGAAATTTTATGAAAAATTTTAGTATGTGATTTGTTTATAAATTATATGGTTAAAAAAATCTAAATTTTAAATTAATATACATAATTTTTACATAATTATTGAATTTGTTTAGTATCATTGTTTGTATTCTGGATTCTGGACACGCCCGGACCTTACATTTATCTGGAGATGTGACAAACCCGGACTTAACGTATTTTTTTACTCAAAGGTGAACCTGGCTTCCTTCTTCCTAGGTCTGCATGGTACGAAATTTTCAGTTCCGGTTTCAACCCAATCCGTATTAAAAACATTGTCTCTGACCTGATCCGTGCAGAAATCAGTAAAATTTGGCTCAGCCCAAATTTTTTTGCAAAAATTGCACATATTTTGAAATTGACTTTTACAATGAAACCTTAAACTTCATTTTTTAAAATAATACAATAATAATAAATTATTTCTTTGAAAATTTTTTACAATTTTAAGCATGGATAAGATGTGTGTAATTTAAATGTCAAAATTTAACTGCATTGTTTAAGCGTCAAACCCTTCATCGCATATATAAATCTGATATTGATTTTAGTGGCAAAATATTAAAATACAGTAGAACCATTGAAAAAGAACCTGCCTATCATGGAAACATGTCTTAAACGAAAAAAAAAAAAAAAAATGCTAATACGTCTTTTCGCGCCTGACGAAGAAAGAGTAAGTTCTTTCGAAAGTCCTTGCGCAATTTAATTTATTTTATGGTGTTTTAAAGAAGTTTTTTTACTTCAGTTTTGCTAAAAGTTTATCATTATTGATCTTAAGCAATATGATATTGATATTTAAATAAAAAGTGGTAATTTAATATTAAGGTAAAAAGTTAAATTTTTTGCTGAAATTAAACGTAGTTCAGATTTGATTCAAAGTAGATATTTATGAGAGTAAGCTGGATTTCATTAATCCACAAAAACATTCAATAAACAAAATTAAACTAAACAAAAAGAGTACGCGAACGATAACTCTCATAATCCATCTGCATCAAAATTCAATGTTTATGATATCTTATAATCCTTATCTATGTAAATCGCATCAGTGGCTGAGAAATTCTACTTTCAAATCTGGTAGGTGAGAGGTGCTGGGTTCGAGCCCGGTCACTACCGTCGGCCTAACCGTTCGGAGTTTTCTTCGAACCTTGGGTCACCTTTCGTAAATTTGAGTTAGGTCCCGTTAGAAAAAAATTCAATGAAGGACACCCCACAAACTGTTACTTTAACGCAATCAAACTGATACATGTAGCAATCAGTTTGATTGTGTTAAAATAACAATCCGTAAACGAATTCATCATTTATATAAAATTCCTTTACCTGAGGTTTATTCTGTTGAGCTGTTTAAATGACAGACCAGATGTTATTAATCAATAAATTTATCTGAGCGGAGATGCTGGTCGTTGGCCCAGTTAGCTTAAACGGCAAAGCATTGGCCCTGTAAGCCAAAGATCTTTGTTTGATTCCCAACATGGAATTTTTTTCACTAAGTTGAAAATATTCAATTCGTATTTATATTTCTTCAAGTGGAAACTGATCACTCTTCTGTAACCAAATTTCACGGAATTTAGATAAAGTTAATATAATTATGCTTTGAAATGACTTTAAAAACCATACTATATATTAAGAAGTTAAGATATATATTTCAAACAAACTTTTTTTTTTGTTTCCAGTTCAGTCATCAAAACTGAAACTATTTCTATGTTTTATACTGTTTTTTTATTTTTTTTAAAAGTAAAAAAAAATAAATAAATAAATAAATAAAATAAATAAATAAATAAAAATCAACAAATACGATTTTTTTAGATCCTACAGTAACGCTGGTGCTAGTATGACGTCAACATTAATTTTTAAACGTACTACGAAAATCACAGTATATATCCCTGTATATTTTGTTTTTCATTTGACCTCCATTGCATTGTTTATTCTTAATTCAATTATTTAATAAAACAGGGGGAAAAAAACATGCTAAAGATGAGTTAAAATTTGTTCGAGTATTCTGTTGACATTGAGAAATGAATTTATTGTATATTGTGAGATTGTGTGGAGAAAATAATAATTAAATTTATTAAATTTCATTTGTTAATAAGGGTAATAATCTTAACATCCATAAATATATTTTGTATTTAAGGCCCCACAATAGTCACAGAAAAAGACCCGGATGATAATGTAAAGTCTATGGGAGCGTTCTTTTCAAATATCTTGCTCAAATTTTAATATTTTTACATGATTTTTTTTGCGTAGGATAGCTGAGGACAATCTACAACCGGCCTAATTTTTACTTTTTGATTTTGCTTATATATTTTTTATATTATGATAGTTCCAATTTCACTACCGGTTTAAACCGGTTTTGAAAGTTAAAATTTTTTTAAAAAAAAAATTTGAAACCAAAATAAAAAAAGTAAAGTTAACAGTGCCAACAGCATTAACTTTTGCCAGGTATTTTTAAAATATAAATTTGTATTAAAATACCGTGCATTAGTTCTTGAGGTAGAGAATTCACAATGTTTATGTCATATATAGGCAGACATAGTCACAGATTAACAGAAACACAAAATCACAGACATACTGAAAGAAATTTTGTAAAATCATGTTTTTTGAAATCTCTGACTCCTACACTGTAAAAAAAAATCTGTAAAGGTACTAAACATTTTCTAGGAAACTGGGATTCCAAGAACTTTTCATGTAACGATAACAGGAAAAATCCATGTAACTGATTCTGAAACTTGAATTTTTGCTGTTACCGTTACAGGAAAATTTCTTGGAATCCCAGTTTCCTTGGAAAAGATTTGTACCTTTGCAGATTTTTTTTTTTTTTTTTTTTTTTTTTTTTTTTTTTTTTTTTTTTTTTTTTTACAGTGTAAAACATGTAAATCTGTCGAAAGCCAAAATTCGAAAAATTTTACAAGTCTTGTACTTTTTTCTTTTAATAATAGAAAAAACTAATAAAAACCAAGGGATTTCATAGTTCGAGAATTTAGAGGCCGCGATATTAAGTCATCTAGTCCAGTTTACCAGTTTCGAAATTCCCGATAAAGAAATTGTCTGAGAATTCGATCTCAATATAGCGACGCTGACCATTACTGGAGCACGTTCTTCGGTACAAAATAGAAATTTTTGCGACAGAGAATTGGTTAAGGGAATGAAATATTTGCTAATATAACTTGCAAAAAAAATATTCATATATTAAAATTCAGCAACTTTAGCAAAAGGAACACTAATTTGAAAAATAATCTTTGTCCTAAATTTTGTTACAAATGTGAGATTTCTTGCATTTTATTCTAACATATAGTTGTAAAATTTAAATTTAATTTTTTAACTAGTAAATTAAATGTGTCTACATGACCCTTATTATCATTTGTGAAAGCGAAATCTCTCTGTGGTAATTATAGGGCACGCAACAGTGTGTACAAAAAATTACAGCAACCCAATTCAATAATTTAATAGCTTTCAAACATATTAATATCAAATTTACATCTTACATATTACATATACAGTATAGTTAGTATATATTCCAAAAATAACAATAATAAATTACCAATTTTAGATTCTAAAATTTTACGATATCTTTTATTGTCGATAATAGGTATCATACACTCGCTTCTGGTTTTTAAAAATACCTTAATTTTAAAAGATTACAATGACAGTAAATTTAATAGATGAAAATAATTATTTGAAATGTAATTTATTTCATTTCGGAAATATTTAAGAAATCTCACAGTCAAAGCAACAGAATGCATATGTCTTTTACTTCGGATAGAATAACATAATTCTATTCTTTGTATTAATTCTTCCACGATATCATGTTTACTGAAACACAAAATATAGCTATTCTTACAAATCAATTTGCTCTTAAGACGTGGATGAGCAGAAATATAATATAGGAACTCATTTTTTATTGATTATATTTACACGTGATGTTTAACAACTTTGTAAAAGAAAATAAATAAAACGACAACATTAATAAACTAGGAGTTCATTTTTAGGTTTTCGTTCATTTGACGAAACCCCATTCGCCTCTGTTCTCTGTCTGTCTGTCACAGAGTCCGTATACAAAAACTATATATGCCAGAGAGTTCAAATTTTGTACACTTACAGCTGAATACCTTTTTTCACACAACAAATAATTTTTTTAAAGACTATTGTTAAATTTAAATTATATTTTTTAAATTATCAGTTAATTTTGTTGTTGTTTTTTCTCTTCTAATTGTTGCCATGCAAATTTAAATAGATATATTCATTTTTCATCCTTTACTTTCAAAAGAAATCGAGTACTTCTGTTGCCACAATTACAAAATTGGTATTACAAACTACAAAAAAAAAATTAATATCTCAAAAATAAATTGATAAACAGCTATTAAACATAATGCATTTAAAAGTGCATTATAATTTAAAATTACAGCAATCCAATTCAATAATTTAATAGCTTTCAAATATATTAATATCAAATTTGCATCTTACATATTACATATACAGTATAGTTAGTATATATTCCAAAAATAACAATAATAAATTACCAATTTTAGATTCTAAAATTTTACGATATCTTTTATTGTCGATAATAGGTATCATACACTCGCTTCTGGTTTTTAAAAATACCTTAATTTTAAAAGATTACAATGACAGTAAATTTAATAGATGAAAATAATTATTTGAAATGTAATTTATTTCATTTCGGAAATATTTAAGAAATCTCAGAGTCAAAGCAACAGAATGCATATGTCTTTTACTTCGGATAGAATAACATAATTCTATTCTTTGTATTAATTCTTCCACGATATCATGTTTACTGAAACACAAAATATAGCTATTCTTACAAATCAATTTGCTCTTAAGACGTGGATGAGCAGAAATATAATATAGGAACTCATTTTTTATTGATTATATTTACACGTGATGTTTGACAACTTTGTAAAAGAAAATAAATAAAACGACAACATTAATAAACTAGGAGTTCATTTTTAGGTTTTCGTTCATTTGACGAAACCCCATTCGCCTCTGTTCTCTGTCTGTCTGTCACAGAGTCCGTATACAAAAACTATATATGCCAGAGAGTTCAAATTTTGTGCACTTACAGCTGAATACCTTTTTTCACACAACAAATAATTTTTTTTAAAGACTATTGTTAAATTTAAATTATATTTTTTAAATTATCAGTTAATTTTGTTGTTGTTTTTTCTCTTCTAATTGTTGCCATGCAAATTTAAATAGATATAAAAATTATTTCATTTTTCATCCTTTACTTTCAAAAGAAATCGAGTACTTCTGTTGCCACAATTACAAAATTGGTATTACAAACTACAAAAAAAAAAAAAAAATTAATATCTCAAAAATAAATTGATAAACAGCTATTAAACATAATGCATTTAAAAGTGCATTTTTTCCCTATACGATGGTGTAGAAATTGAAAATATGCGATATTTAGAAGCTTAAAAAATTGCAGTAGCGTAAATTTTAAAATTGAAATTTCATTTCTTCTAATTGTTGCCATGCAAATTTAAATAGATATAAAAATTATTTCATTTTTCATCCTTTACTTTTAAAAGAGATCGAGTACTTTTGTTGCCACAATTACAAAATTGGTATTACAAATTACAAAAAAATTAATATTTCAAAAATAAATTGATATACAGCTATTAAACATAATGCATTTAAAAGTACATTTTTTCCCTATACGATGGTGTAAAAATTGAAAATGTGCGATATTTAGAAGCTTAAAAATTTGCAGTAGCGTAAATTTCAAAATTGAAATTTCATTTCTTCTAATTGTTGCACGCAAGTTTTAATAAAATTATTATGTATATTTAACATAAATTAATGGATTAAAGAGACCACGTAAAAATATGCATATTTGTTTTTATTTCATCATATTAAATCATGTTTATCACCTATTTTGACTCGCGAAATGAAATATTTTTCATATTTATTTTATTATTATTCATTTAAATTAAGAACCGCCTCTGGTGACCAGTTTGGTCTCCTTTAAATTTATGCTAAGATTTACTATATTTTATTACTTGTGTACCTTCACTAAATCTGCAGATTCTGATTGAGAAATAAAAATATCTATGCGATCAAGACAATATTTAGGGGAAGATTCTGTTGATATTCTGTTCTGATTCACGCGTTTGGCGAAGAAATCCCAGAATAGCGCCGAAAAACCGTTTTTCATTTGTTAATTTAATGAAAAAAATGTGTTTTCGAGGAGATGTTAAATGAAACCGTCTGTGGGATCTCCGATCACACTTATTCACTTGTTTTAAAAATGATCTCATATTCATGCATAAGTTTTATTTGATAATTCCAATGATGAAAAGTATTAATACGCTTTCCCTCTTCTTAAAATCTATAAGCTATCTACGATAACATTCTATATATAATTTGTGTCTGAAATGGTAGTCATATATGTCAAGACAAATGACTTTTCTGCAGCAAACTAAGAACGTAATCTTTCAAAGCATTCAATCAACTAAAAAAGTGTATAAACCAACCCAAGCTGAAGAATTGTTTTTCTTTAATAAGTATAAAATTAATCAAAATATGTTAGTACAGTGCTGGAAATCAGTTTAAGACCACATTGTTTAGAAAAGAATTTCATAAATAATGCTATATGTTGAATTTCAGTATACAGTGGCAGTCAAAAGTTTCCGTCCAGTTAGTTTTTTTATTTATTTATTAGAAGGTTTCAGCAAAGAAGAAGCACAATTGTTTCAAAAGTTAGGAATATGTGTATGACCTCTGACCACGTGATCATTTTGATTGGATACTATGGACGCTTCATGCAAAAAGGTGGAATTCGAAGTTCGCGTGTGCAAAAGTTTCCGGCCACTCATCCTTCCTTAGCTTTTTTCTATCGGTAAAGTATTTTTTGGTCGTGTTTGTGAATAAATCAACGTGAATGGCATAGTTTAAATTCAAAATTAAAAAGTTCAACAAATATTGTCCGTAAATGAGTGATTACTTTGTCACTAAAGGGCTAATCTTCTCGAGGTATTGCGGTAAAGATACTGATCGGCAAATCAACTGTAAATGATATTTAAAAATTATATAAAGATGGCCATGGCCTCCAGGACTTTGTGAGGTGCGGAAGACTCCAAAAAATTACTATTATCGTTGACAGAATTATCAAGAGAAAAACAATCAATTGTTTTTCTCTTGATATTACCCTCATAAAAATTCCGTTGCAATATACGGCTATTTACAAAATGAAAATATTGTTGAAATAAGTCGGTCTACAGTGTCAAGATTCTGACGTGATACAGAACTTTATGGAAGTGTCGGTGTTCAAAATTTTTTCGTAGGTAAAAAAATATAAATGTACTGACAGGCGTGTTCCAAAAAACACAAAGTCTGGTATAGCGAAAACTGGACAAAAGTTCTATTTTTCCATTAATAGAATTTGAAATTTTTTTTTGGGAGCAATTTTTTTCAAAGCGCAAATCTGTATCTGTTACATGAATTTATTATGTTATTTATTTGTTACATGTTTTTATTTTTGCCGTTGCTTAAAAAGTTGTTGGAATATACCTAATTCTATTAGAAAATTTTTTGTAATTTTCCAAATCTTTTTTTAGAGTGTACACACCAAATTACGAATCTCTATCTCAATTTGTTCGGGAAGTCAAATATTTACAGACACACAGACAAACAAACAGATAGACCGACCTGGTTTCTAAAAATATGTTTTTCAAAATCTTTTAAAGTGTTAAATGTGCAAATTTGTGAAATATATATATATATATATGCGATTTTAAAACGATTACAAGATTTACCCTGTACTACGTATGATGGTTAAGTAAAATTAATGTTGCAAAACAGTGTTGCAAATTTAATGTTGCAATGTTAATGTTGCAGTAAAATTAATATTTAAATTTAAATTTAAAACATCATCTCACAATCTCATAAATGAGTTGCGCACATGATAAAACTCCAAATTATGGACATAGAAAACAATTTTTTCAAGAAAATAGAGTCATAACACACCTACTTCTAAATCAAAATAAAAATATATGCAAAAAGTTTTCTTTAAACTTTAATTTTAATACAAAATTTTAAAAAATGCAAAATTTTCAATAACATGTTAATTTTTTTCAAGTGAAAAAACATAAGCAACCAAAATATGTGAAATTTCTGGTTTTTTGCATGAAGAATGTAAAGACACGACTATTTAGTTTCTCTCTATTCTAAAAAAAGTAACGCTGTCACCACCACTGATAATGAAATTTTTTGTGACCTAGGGTATTTCTTCGTCAATATTAAGAAAACTACGGCACACAAAAATATTAAAATTGGTGGTATTATAGAGAAATGTTTCAC
This sequence comes from Maratus speculifer, assembly GCA_964019185.1. NCBI lineage: Eukaryota > Metazoa > Arthropoda > Arachnida > Araneae > Salticidae > Maratus > Maratus speculifer. Next base: position 255,597,192 of record OZ025298.1, read on the forward strand.
AAATACGCTGGTGCAGTTTTCAAATCGAATAAATATTTTAAGAGTTATTTAATGTTAAAGTTGGTCAAAATTGTTTCATTAAAAAGTTTTATAACAACAAAAACTATAAGCAAGAATTTAAACACTTTTAGATCATTTTATAAATTAGAAGTTTCCGGTGTGCAGACTGCATTTATTGTTTTAATTTGACTCATTTTTCGAGGATTTTTCTCCATTTTAAACTAAAATTTTCAGCATTTTGAAAGATTTTTTTTTATATATTTTAGAAGAGTTTATTATTTTAAATTGTAGCCAAATAATCAAAGTATACTACTTCCTCCAAATAATAATAATAATAATAAATAAAAAACATTTACATGTGATTATCACAAAAAGAAAAACACTTTCTAATGAAAATTAAATAATTGCAAATTAAAAGCGAGAAATATTGAAAATTACTTCATAAAGTACATTTACATTTGAATATTAAAAAAGAAAGAAAATATTAAAATAATGAAATCATTAAAATGCGTTAACAACAATAAATGAAAAAAATTACGTCATGTTTAAAGTATCCAAACAAATGATGAACTATTATAAAAATCCAAGTAGAAATACATTTGGATATCAAGAGAATACGATCGCCACGCCGCTTGCTGACAACATCTAAACATTGGCACGTAAACTGTGATGTCATAGTAAGTCACGTTCTGATTTGGAGTCATGTAATGTCAGCATGCTTTTACGATTAGTTGTTTAATTAGTCGTAATTATCAATAATTATTTTATTATTGATGCTTTTTCTCTTTTTAAGAACATTTTTGTAAACTGTGGATTTGGAATCATCAGAAAATATAAAAATGATCAATTTCCCCTATATGCAGATTCCCATTACGACCTATGGGAAAAAATCGTATTAAATGAATTTTAAATTTGTTACACCCTATCAGAGATGCTAAAATTGATATGAATTGCCGTAAAATATGCATTCGGCAGAATATGCGGTGCAAAGAAAAGTTATTATTCATTTACAGGGCCACACAAATCGAATTCCTTTACATAATGGTATAGATGATTTCGAAAGTTATTTTAAAGATGTTAAACCATATCTTGGATAATGAAACTTATATGTGTTGCTAACGCTTAATATAAGTTATTTCATGCATACTATGAAGTGCATAGTCTTTTCGGGTACACGCAAAATATTGAAAACAGTTTAAATTAAAATATACATTTAAGAGAAGCATTTCACATTTCTAAATGATATTTTTAACTATTGTTGTTAATTCTGAGGCAATGGAAATAAAAAAAAAATATTCCCTTTCTAGCAATAAAAGTTCTTCACGTGAATATCAAAAAGAGAAAAAATACGTTTAAATACTAATAAATTCATTAATGTGCGTTAGAAGCAGCAAATAAACGAAATTACGTTATATTTAAAATAACCAAAAAATATTGTAAAACAGTTTTTAAAAAATTAGATGAGACATTTATTTCATAATTTAATATGATATTTTTAACTACTGTTGTGAATTCTAAGACGGCACAAATAATATTTCCTTTCAAACCACAAAAGTATTTTCATACGAATATTAAAAAGCGAAAGAAAAGTTTAGTGAATATTACATCAGATTTAAACGATACATTTAAAATGTCTTACTAAAAATTTTTCTTATACCGCGGTTCAAAAAATACCAAGAGGAAACGACACCGTTTATTTCACTTTTAACTGTTCTTGTTTAATCAAGCATGTAAGTAGCCAATAAATTTTTAACAGCAGCTGAATAGACGTTAAAATTTTCCAATCAAAGAAAATGAATGGAAACCCGTTTATAGGGAGTAAAAAAAAAAATAGATCAATCTTTCACAATCATGCAAAAGCTGATCAAATTGGCGTGTTTTTAGATTTAATGGTATCACAACGGGGATTGACGAGCGGAGCTGGTAGAGGGCAGAGCTCCCTAGTATTTTTTAAAACTGTAGATGTTGAAAGAAACGGTCTTCGTAAACTCCAAATTTACTAATCTTAGAAAACACATTTTAAAGTTCGAATATCCATAGTCTTTCAATTGTATTTAACTTCTAAAAAAGATTATAACTCAAGAAATGATGCAGATTTTTGAAAAAAAAAATTCCCATATTTATGAGAACTTTTTAAAAATTCAGAATAAAACAGTATCCAAAAACTGTTTTTTTTTAAGTTTAAAGGAACTGTCCCTCCCCTCCGCCCTTAAGAAACATTTCATTATTATAATTTTTAAATAAACCCTTCACTTGCCCTGTATTATTATTTCTTATATTAGCTATATCTTCTTATCAAACAAATACTATACATAAGCTCTTTATTTCATTACAAATAACGTAATCTTGTTCCTAAAGATTAATTCAGCCCTAAACTTCGTATTTACTGAAACGTGATGGCTTTTCATAGAAATCTGTTTGCGTGGAGAAATTAATTAGCTAACGTAATGCAATATGTAAACTTATTTTCTCTCTTTTCCAATTACTCTTCCAACAAACTATCTCAGAATTCTATTAGATTAATTGAAGTAAAATACTCTTATACTTACTGTGAGAAAATCGAATATATTAAAACATGACAATGTCTTTGTAACACTTTCAACAACAGGATGAATTTCAGTTTGAAAAGGGTACGAATTCTTTGTAAATATTCGATATTATGTGATACAAGCATAATTTTTCATAATAAAAATGTTGTTATTTGTTGTAATTTTTAATAAATATTTTCGAATAAGTTTCAACAGAATCGCTCAATTGTTGGGGAAAAAAGAGGGGGAAGGAAGTTAAATGGTAGTAATAGCAATTATTCCTGACTCGTCTTGCGTTGACCGATGCCGTGATTACGCACATTGCTAATTAGTGTTAAATGTTTTAAATTTCTAAATTAAATCTCTCCGAAGGAACCTAATGTTGGGAAAGCAAAAAGAAAATTAGTCGTTGGGGGACAACCGTAATACTTACCCATCATGGATATACATAATATAAAAGATAAAATAAAGCATGTGTAAACTATTTATAAAATGCATCGCCATTCAAAAATAAAATTTAAACGCATATTAAATTATTTTTAACACATAGTAATGCTCTATTAATGAATTGCTAATGAATCAATTTGGACAAACTATATAAAACGCCAAAATACTCAAGTTGTAACGGATTGCGTAAAAGAAACATCCTTATAACTCCAAAAATAACAAACGCATTAACTAACAGTTTACTGCGTCAGATTAAGTGTCTTAAGTTCAATTAAAATATATCTTTGAATTGAATTTTGAATGAAATACATGGTCATGAAAAATCGTGGAGTGTGGAAAATAGGATTACAGATATCTCGGCAATTAATTATCCGATCGGCATTGTTTTTTAAGCAAAATGTGTGTTATTTTATTGTTTTTTACATTCATTCCTTAAAATAACGAATTTCGAGAATTTTTATGTACCTTTCTTAAGAACGAACGATATACACATAGTAATGCTCTATTAATGAATTGCTGATGAATCAATTTGGACAAACTATATAAAACGCCAAAATACTCAAGTTGTGACGGATTGCGTAAAAGAAACATCCTTATAACTCCAAAAATAACAATCGCATTAACTAACACTTTACTGCATCAGATTAAGTGTCTTAAGTTCAATTAAAATATATCTTTGAATTGAATTTTGAATGAAATACAGAGTCATGAAAAATCGTTTAGTGTGGAAAATAGGATTACAGATATCTCGGCAGTTAATTATCCGATCGACATTGTTCTTTACGCAAAATGTGTGTTATTTTATTGTTTTTTACATCCATTCCTTAAAATAACGAATTTCGAGAATTTTTATGTACCTTTCTTCAGAACGAATTTTTCGAGAGTCCGAAAAAATAGTTCCGGATAATCGAGGTTACTGATATTAAATAGACTTCTTCCCATTATTACATACTAAATAAATATTAAATTTCAAGTCTGTCTCATTTGTTCGGGAGATAGAACATTTACAGGACACACAGATAGACGGACAGACACACAGACAGACGGACGGCAATTTTCTTTTCTAAAAATATTTTTTTTGGAATCTCCAACGTCTGAAACGTGTAAATCCTTCAAATATTTTTTTGCGATTTTCAAAATGATTGCAAGACAGCCTATACTACGTAAGATGGGTAAGTAAAACCAATAACTAAAAAATTAGCATTAAGTTTTTTTTTTCTTTGCGGCAAAATAAATAAAAAAAATATTAAAAAGAAAAATATAAATAGCTACTGGTATTTTTATTTAGTTTCTGTTTTTTTCGATTCGAATGTAAATATGAAGAAAAAGTAATGAAACCAGAAAAATACTATAAACATGGGGGGGGGGGGGTCATTTTTACTTATTAGCTCACAGGCTATCATAGCCTGAGAGCTTATGTGCCCGTCCGTTCTGTATGTATGTTCGTATGTACGTAACGCGATAACTCATGATAAAAATATCCGATCCACTTGAAATTTTGTATGTAGGTATATCCTGACAAGGCGCTTCCCTGATTAGTTTTTGGAGTTCATTCGATATGTATAAGAGGGGGAACGGGGGGCTCATGCCCCCCGTTAGTTGATATAGATTGGATTTTCATGCAGAATTAAGTTTTCAAAATTTAGATTAGGATCATTCTGATGAGGCGATTCCGTGACTGTTATTAGGTGTTCATTGATTAAGTATAAATAGGGGGAACAGGGGTTCTAATGCCCCCCCCCCCCGTTAGTTGATATAAATGGTATTTTCATGCAGAATTAAGTTTTCAAAATTTAGATTAGGATCATTCTGATGAGGCGATTCCGTGACTGTTATTAGGTGTTCATTGAATAAGTATAAATAGGGGGAACAGGGGTTCTAATGCCCCCCCCCCGTTAGTTGAATATGTTGTTATATGAATTATATGTTATATGAAAATATGAGCTTCCCCCTACATTTTCTTGAGCGCCCCCCCCTCCCATTACTCATTTTTAATTATAGCCCTGTGTACAATTATGCATTCCATTTTAAGCAGGGGCGTAGCTACGGGGATGTTACGGGCGGCTCAGCCCCCCCCCCCCCCCCCGAAAAGATTACAAGCCACTAAATGAATTTATGTTCCAAAAACCGAAATGAAATTCTATTGAAAAATCTAATTTAGTTTTGAGGACCTGTCATAGTTTTGAAAAAATACTAAATTGTAACTAAAACAAGTGTTTCAACACTTGCTCATTTTACTTGCACATATGAAGCCAACATGATGTTTAATACTGCACTAGTTATGCGCTCGAATTTTTTATAATCCTATTCTTTTCTTAGCATAAAATGAAGTTATTTCAACAGTTTAATCAGAAACATGGTAACTAAACCTTAGTGTAAATATGCAGTAATTTATCTTTCTGTGTCACAGAGAGAGAGAAAAAAATATATATGAGTCATCCCTCTACATTTTCTTGACCCTCCTCCCCCCTCCCCCCATCCCTAATTATTGACTTTTCGCTAAGGCCCTGGTTTTAATATTCTATTTGCATTTTTAAAATAAAAGTTCAAAATTTCAATAAATGTAACTTTTACGGATAGATGACAGCACTAACTAATACGAATTCTAGTGAAAAACACCGTAATCACTGGCGATAAATTGATAAATAAACTAAAAAACTTTGTAAAACCACCATAAAATGAAAAATTAAGCAGGGCGCGTTTCGAGCTACAACAATAACAGCATGGTGATTTTACAAGTTTATTTATTAATACGAATTCTTCCAAAGATTATTCTATACGATGTATGCCGTATGCTCGATGACTGCAAATACCCAGTTTCTGAACAGTAACGACTAACGAAACGAATACTTTTTAACGGGTAGAGAATTCTAAATCAACGTTACCATACGGGTATTCATTTTGTCGTTATTTTCACAGCACTAATTATGAAGCGAGAAATTCTTAACCCTTTCGTCTCCAATTTCCAGAACAAAATTACTTTTATTTTTATAACGTTAATCTTAGCTATCAAAATAAACTTACTGAAGTTTAAAGATTATCCTATGGTCTGGAATTTAACGAATGTACTTATTTTGTGTACTGTTTCATTCATATTTATATGGTAATAGGCTGAGGAATAATTTTTGAAGACATTTGGAATGTAACGTATTACAGCAAGATTCCTAGGACATATTACAGCCATCTAAAGTTTTTTTGGGTGCTATCACATTTGTCCAGAAAAGTGACTTATATTTTCAACTTAAAGTGTGAAATATATGTATAAAATAAAGGAATTGCCAATGGTGATAGCAGAATTAATGTTTTATTACTATTGTTATCACAAAATGTCAAAACACAAATGAACTGATAACAAGAAAGGCATAGCCACATACTATCATTTCTATATGTAGAAAGTAACTAAGCAATCGTTGAGACAAAATAATACTCGGTGAAAAGACATGTACTATTAATGGTACACCAGACACGAAAGGGTTAAATGCCTCATATTCATAATAAGGTAAGCATGTTAAGTGGAAAATAAACTTGTGAGGCTTTAAAAAAAGTATTTATCTCTAGTAATTTGTACAGGGGGCAATTTTTAACGCTTATTATTTTGTTAATTTTCATTTACTTAGCAAGCCATAAGCGTTTTTAAAAATCCCCGTTTGTTATTGAGAATAATGGTACAGAAAATCATTTTTAGCAACATTCAGTTCAGACAGTACTTATTTTATAAAAAAAAGTAATTTAGCTTTAGTTTAATATATTTTAAATATTTTTGACATATCAATAATGATTGTGAGAGTGTTTTCCGCATTTATAATTTGAAAATTCGCAGTTAAAAATAGTTTGCTTTTATTTAAATCAGGGACATTTCAGGATTGAAATTACAGATGAGTTTATATTAGACATTAAATGTTAGTAAAATAAATTTTTGTCTTAAATACTTTAAATATCTTAAAACTGAAAGTAGACCCCCGCCTGCACACAGAAAGATTGATTTTCTTTTGGAGGGGAGAAGGGAGATGAAAAGAAATTTATTTCTATTTGGAAAACTTAGAATTTCATTTTTTTAAATAGAATATTTAATATATTTTTTAATAGTTACATTCTGGTATTACTTACCCATTATATGTAATATAGGGTAGTCAATAGGGTAATATCTATCAAATATTGAGTTAATAGTCATTTAAAGTGCCGAGCTGTTATTTATTATCTGTTTCAGACAGGCTGACAAACTCACAAACAGACATTTGTGAAAACGTGTTTTTTGGAATCTCTGATCTCTAAAACGTATAAATCCGTCTAAAATAACAATTTGAAGATTTTCATGAATCCAATACTTTCTTCTTGTAAAGATAGCAGAAAATAATAATAATAATAAATTTTTCCATTAATTTTCAACGGTGAAATTACTCTCGAAATCATTGAGACTTAATACTTAATTTGTCACATTGCTAACTAAGCGTAGAACAAACAATGCGTCCGAACTTGTCGTGCAACAAAAAATGTTCAAGAGTCTTTCTCTTGGCTTAATTATTACAGCACTTGGAACGCTATTCCAAGGTTCCTAGTTCGATTGGACATTTTCCACCCTGTTCATTCTACACTTAGTTAGCAAAGTGATAAATCACGTATTAAGGGTGTATTCGAAAAAACGCTTTTCCACCTTCAACAGCTCGAAATTTTCCGATACAATTTCAGACACATTTTTAAAAGTAGAATCATGAAACTTGCAGAGGGAATTCTTGAATTGACGTATGAGGTGTCGTGTGATGTCTTTTTACGCTAAACTTATTAGAATTTGATTTATAAACAATTACCTTATCAGTATGACCCTTTTATTCGTTCACAGATCTCTCGCTTCAGAAAAATCGGTTCGAAATGCCGTTTTTGATTGCTTTTTTTTTTGAAATATTTTTTGCATTTATCAAAGAATCGACCATCATGGCATCTAGTGTACTTTCCAAATAAGAGATTTTGAAAGTTTGGTGCATTTGAGAGCAAAAATGAATTAAAAAATAAATCGGAAAATAAGCAGTTCGAATCGAAATACACCCTTAAATAGTTAAAATGTAAGCTATGCAATATTTATTAACTGGTCAAAATAATTGAATAAACATGCAAAACTAAAAGCCCAGGTTATGATTACCATCGATATCATACTTGCATTAGTGACGAAGGTGCTTTTGTTTAACCCTTTCGGGTCGGATTTTTTTTTTCAATTTTTAGAAGAAAATTAGTTTTATGTCAATAATTTTAACACTGGCTATCCAAATAGATTAATTAATGTTTAAAGAATATTTCACTGTCTGAAAGATAACGAATGTTGTTGTTTTGCGTGCTGATCAATTACTATTTATTCGACAATATGCTTAGGAAGAATTTTTAAAAATGTTTAGAAAATATTATATTACTGAAAGATTTATTTGATATTACAATTTTCTAATACTTTTTGCGCTTTAATATACATGATTATTTCAGGAAAGAAACTTTTATTTTCAATTTAAAGCGTGAAATATATGTTTAAAATAGAAGAATTGGAAACGACGCAAAGAGAATTAAGCAAATAATAATTATTTTTATTACATTACGTGATAATAATAATAATTAATATTATAATGTTTCAATATGTGTTACTATTACATATTGAAACATACCGGGTGTCCCAAAAATGACTGATGGATTTTAAAATTCAATAACTTGCAAACGGTGACAGCTATTTAAAATTTTTCTGCAGGAGGGTTATGTATAATGTCAGGAGTTTTTTTACCGTAATTTTTTATTTTAGTTCCCATCTCAAACAATAGGTGGCGCTGACGGCGATTGAAGGCCAGGTCAACGTTTCGCTCAGCACTGATCACCTGGCCTTCAATCGCCGTCAACACGACCTATTGTTTGAGATGCGAACTAAAATAAAAAATTTCGGTAAAAAAACTCCTGGCATTATACATAACCCTCCTGCAAAAATTTGTTAAATAGCTGTCACCGTTTTCAAGTTATTGAATTTTAAAATCCATCAGTCATTTCTGGGACACCCGGTAAATGAAGTCATATAGTAAATGCATAGACATATACTAATATTACTATATATAAATAGCAGCAAAAGTATTTATTAAAACAAAATAATGCTTTATTAAAAGACATGTACAACTAATAGAACTAAAGGCCCGAAAGGGTTAATAATATAAATACAATTTACATTTTTTTATTTTATTTACAACAATGATACTTAAATATCGAGATTTTACTGACTGCAACAGAAAATGCAAAATTAAAGTAAGTATACGTTCTTTTTTCTATAAAGTATTTTCGTTCAAAGCGCATTTTAATTTTAATCAAGATTTCCTTATTAAAGGTGCATTACTTTGAAGTTATCTGTCAGTTTCTTGGTCCATTCTACGAGTTGAGGGAATAAAGTTGCTAAGCAACGGTAGTTAATAAGACTCTGAGTAAGATACTAATGGAGAAGCACCGATTGACTAATATCTTCAGTTAACTGCATTTTCGTAAGATCACTAACATTTACTGTCAAAGAAAATTTTTGATGTTTCTTTATGAATAGCTTTTTTATGATTGCAATAATTAATATATAGTTATTTTATTATAGTCATTTGAAAATTAATATTTTAAGATTCATTTGTAAGTTAGTAGAGCAAGATGCTCTTTATAGTAAAAACCGTTTGTGTAATTGAATAATTAGTTTTAAAGATGTAGTGTAAATTCTTTATAAAAAAGTTTATTATATAATTTAAATTAATTAGCATGTTTTATAGCAAGTTTAAGATAAATTTTCATAGATGCATTGAACAGCCGCACACTTGGTAAATTTAAATTGTTTCCATATCTATTTAAAAGCTGGAGAATAAGTAGAAAACATATGCGTTCGTTTATTTCATTAGGGGGCTCTGCTCGATAGAGGTTTGCACAAACCAAAATTTCCAGCCCCGAGCCCGGCCCGAATGTTAAAATTTCGGCCCGAACGAAAGAAATATTGTCCCGGCCCAGAACAAAAGTTAAAATTTCGGCCCGAGCTCGGTGCGACCCGGTAAAAATTTAAAAATTCGGCCCGAATCCCGGCCCGGGCCGATATTTGATATTTATAGCCGTATTTGATATTTACAGAAAAAGGTTACATTCATATGTGAGATAGCGGAGAATTTTATATTATTTAATTCTAAAATGCTCGATAAAAGTTGTTTGTTGTAAAATTAGTGACAATTCAGGATTTCATTGAAGAGAGCAAGTTTCAAGTAAAGACCAGCCAGTTGGTGAAATGCAGTATAATTTGAAATTAAAAGGTTTACGGAGGTCTTAGGGAAACAATACAAAAACGGGCAGAAAATATGCAACAACAAAACGCCAGGACAGACAATCCCTACGAAAGTCTGCTAAAGACCCCAGAAACACTTCTTCTGAGCTCCTGTAGTTCTGTCAAAATACATTGGACAGAACCCAAGTGCTAGAACAGCAAGAAGTCTTGCAGAATTTGAATTAAAAGGGTGCAAATTCAGAAACAAGCCCTAGCTTACAGCAAACAAGAAGAAGAATCGCTTAGAGTGGTCTTGTCAACATCAACTTTTTACAGAAGAAGATTGGTCAAATGCTATGTGCTCCGATAAATCTAACATTATGGTAAGCATTTTAGCCCTTTTTTTATAATGAAAAATAACCACCAATCAGTCAGAGTCGGCTTTTCTAATAAAAATGGGAATATTTTAATATGAATCATTTTAATTTTATTTCCGAATATTTGAAATACCCGGCATGCCTTTCTGGTGCGATGTATCTATCAACAAACAATATCATCTACATTCCGTGGGGACTGTTGTAATGCATGGAGGCGGCAGCATTATGATCTGGGGCTGCATGGCTGCTGATGACATGTTTGAACAGTTCGTTTAATAAGGTGGAATGAGCATCCAGAAATACATAAACATGCTGAAAACTGTGCTGACGCCGTCATTAACGCACATTTTTTGTAACACTGTAATCCAAGAGCCGACCTCACAAAACATCGAGCACAAGAAAAAATCCTTTATTTTATGGAAGAGTAATCTAATAGAGGAATCTAATTATCTATGTCTGCCGGAAGTGAAGTGGTGCATAAGCCTAAATAAACATGCTACTATGTAGCGCTAGGTTAAAGACAATAACATTGTATTGCTGGATTGTTCAGCTCAGTCCCCGTATTTAAATCCCATCGAGCATCTTTGGAGCATATTAAAGCGTAAACTAAGAGGACACACCCTAACATCTAAAACACCTTTGAAAAATGGTACTATTCAAGAGTGGAACACCATAAATGCAGAAAAATGTAGAAGCGATGTACGCAGCACCCCCAAATTATGTGTTTTCTTATTAAAGGCAAGGTTGGATCCACTAAATACTGATATTTTTTTAATTTTATGTTAATATAATAAGTTGTAAAACAATAAGATTTCAATTTTTTTACCTTAAAAACCAAAAATGTAGTCAAAGTAAGTTGTCTAATACTTTTGGCCAAGGCTGTACTTTTCCCGTTATATCATAATATAATGTAATTCTCTAGAGTGTCTGTGTAAACGAACTACGTACACACTTAATTTTGAGGACATAACATGACATAATATAACTCAAAAGCATACATCATTTATATGGTAATAGGAAAATATTTATTAAACTTAAGGCACAGACTGTCGGAAGTAAAAATAAACCGAATTCATATAAACAATTTCCAAATATGTCAAAATGCTAACAAAAGTTTTAAAATATTAATGTTAGTTATTCAAGAATTATTTCAAGTTTTTGAAAAACAATTTTTTTTAATACTGTGGAGAATTATGTTTTAATGCCTAAAACATGATGATTGGTTAACAATGGTTTTATTCTTGCAACCCTCCTGACTCATAGCGCACGCTTTGTTCAGACAGAATGCCTAAGAGATGTGTTTACAGACGATTATTTTGAGAATATGTATCGAATCTTTTATGTAAATAATGCAGAGTATTGTATATAAGATGTAAATAAAGTCTTCTAATTAATCTCAAATAAGAAGAGAAGATGCCCATTTCGACATTATTGAGTCAGTGCTAATTTTTGTAAAATAAAATTGTAGTCATCGAATATTGCCACTGAACAAGCCGGCGCACAGTGTGATATTTTGCTGAAAAACCTGTCCAAAATTATTTAAATTATTTTCTGCGTTCAATAGCAGATAAAATACTTTAAGGAAACGTAAAATATAACATTATGATAAAAGCAAGTCATTTTTTGAATCATTTATGCAAATTATTGTCCTACTACCCACCATTTTTTCGAACATAATCTTTCATGTCATCCTCTTCAGAATCGCTCGAAAACTAGATTCTGGAAATAACAACTCTTAAATAAAGATCGAAACAAAAAAGTAAGCCATTAACTCATTGCGGCTCGGTGGTTTAATAGATATACCACTTAATTTTAATTCCCAAACACCAGATTGGCACCGGAATTTTGTTTAAAAAAATTACGGTTTATTGAATGCGTGAAATATAGCGTTTTTTTATTTACAAATAAAGTTGTTTTCAAATTACGGTATTATTATTAAAGTTGTTTTCAAATTTTAAATTAAAAGGTTTACGGAGGTCTTAGGGAAACAAAACAAAAACGGGCAGAAAATATGCAACAACGAAACGCCAGGACAGAAAATCCATACGAAAGTCTGCTAAAGACCCCAGAAACACTTCTTCTGAGCTTCTGTAGTTCTGTCAGAATACATTGGACAGAACCCAAGTGCTAGAACAGCAAGAAGTCTCGCAGAATTTGAATTAAAAGGGTGCAAATTCAGAAACAAGCCCTAGCTTTCAGCAAACAAGAAGAAGAATCGCTTAGAGTGGTCTTGTCAACATCAACCTTTTACAGAAGAAGAGTTCGTAATTATGTAAATACGTAGCACCTATAGTGGTCTTTCAGTACGTCCGTCTGTCCGTCCGCATATAACAACGCAAAAACTACCCAACCGAATCGTTTGAAATTTAAAATACATAAATATTACATTATTTTGTCGAGTCATTTCAAATTTTATGAAAATCGGATGCATAGATCAATTACAGGGGCAATCAAAATTATACCATTACATTACGGTCAATGGGGAAAAAAGTTTCAAATGCATTTTAATCGTTTGAAATTTAAAATACATAATTATTATGTAATTTTGTTGAGTTATTTCAAATATTTTTTGATAATCGGGTGCATAGATCAATTACAGGGGCAATCAAAAGTATTCAATTACATTATGTTCAATAGGGAAAAAGTTTCAAATGTATTTTATACGTTTGAAATTTAAAATGCATAATTATTGCATAATTTTGTCGAGTTATTTCACATTTTATAAAAATCGGATGCATAGATCACTTACAGGGACAATCAAAAGTATTCCGTTACATTACGGTCAATGGGGAAAAGTGTTTCAAATGCGTTTTAATGATGTTAGACTCATTCGAACTTAACAAAATTTATTTAAAACTATAAAGTACATATTATAATATATATTTTACATAATTTGTGATGCAAAGAACATTTGTTATTTATTTACAAGGCCAAACAAAGGTATTCCATCATATAATGATACAGAGAGAACATTGTTTGATGAGCTTTTTAATTGTAATTCACTATTTACAATTTTAAGAGATTGATACATGAGAGTAATATTTTTAAAACTTCGTTATCGTACGAACGCAACTCATTTGCTATGCTTCACGTGCAATTTCCAACTTGTTTTATAATGAAAAATAACCACCAATCAGTCAGAGTCGGCTTTTCTAATAAAAATTGGGAATATTTTAATATGAATCATTTTAATTTTATTTCCGAATATTTGAAATACCCGGCATGCCTTTCTGGTGCGATGTATCTATCAACAAACAATATCATCTACATTCCGTGGGGACTGTTGTAATGCATGGAGGCGGCAGCATTATGATCTGGGGCTGCATGGCTGCTGATGACATGTTTGAACAGTTCGTTTACTAAGGTGGAATGAGCATCCAGAAATACATAAACATGCTCAAAACTGTGCTGACGCCGTCATTAACACACATTTTTTGTAACATTGTAATCCAAGAGCCGATCTCACAAAACATCGAGCACAAGATAAAATCCTTTATTTTATGGAAGAGTAATCTAATAGAGGAATCTAATTATCTATGTCTGCCGGAAGTGAAGTGGTGCATAAGCCTAAATAAACATGCTACTATGTAGCGCTAGGTTAAAGACAATAACATTGTATTGCTGGATTGTTCAGCTCAGTCCCCGTATTTAAATCCCATCGAGCATCTTTGGAGCATATTAAAGCGTAAACTAAGAGAACACACCCTAACATCTAAAACACCTTTGAAAAATGATGCTATTCAAGAGTGGGATACCATAAGTGCAGAAAAATGTACAAGCGATGTACGCAGCATCCCCAAATGATGTGTTTTCTTATTAAAGGCAAGGTTGGATCCACTAAATACTGATACTTTTTGTAATTTTATGTTAATATAATAAGTTGTAAAACAATTAGATTTGAATTTTTTACCTTAAAAACCAAAAATGTAGTCAAAGTAAGTAGTCTAATACTTTTTACCAAGGCTGTACTTTTCCCGTTATATCATAATATAATGTAATTCTCTAGAGTGTCTGTGTAAACGAACTACCAATGGTACACACTTAATTTTGAGGACATAACATGACATAATATAACTCAAAAACATACATCATTTATATGGTACTAGGAAAATATTTATTAAACTTAAGGCATTGACTGTCGGAAGTAAAAATAAACCGAATTCATAAACACTTTCCAAATATGTCAAAATGCTAACAAAAGTTTTAAAATATTAATGTTAGTTATTCAAGAATTATTTCAAGTTTGAAAAACAAATTTTTTTTTTAATACTGTGGAGAATTATGTGCCTAAAACATGATGATTGGTTAACAATGATTTTATTGTTGCAACCCTCCTGACTCATAGCGCACGCTTTGTTCAGACAGAATGCCTAAGAGATGTGTTTACAGACGATTATTTTGAGAATATGTATCGAATCTTTTACGTAAATAATGTAGAGTATTGTATATAAGATGTAAATAAAGTCTTCTAATTAATCTCAAATAAGAAGAGAAGATGCCCATTTCGACATTATTGAGTCAGTGCTAATTTTTGTAAAATAAAATTGTGGTCAGCGAATATTGCCACTGAACAAGCCAGCGCACAGTGTGATATTTTGCTGAAAAACCTGGCCAAGATTATTTAAATTATTTTCTGCGTTCAATAGCAGATAAAATACTTTAAGGAAATGTAAATTATAATATTATGATAAAAACAAGTCTATTTTGAATCATTTATGCAAATTATTGTCCTATTACCCACCATTTTTTCGAGCATAATCTTTCATGTCATCCTCTTCAGAATCCCTCAAAAACTACATTCTGGCCATATCAACTCTTAAATAAAGATCGAAACAAAAAAGTAAGCCATTAACTCACTGCGGCGCGGTGGTTTAATAGATATACCACTTAATTTTAATTCCCAAACGCCACATTGGCGCCGGAATTTTGTTTAAAATAATTACAGTTTAAAGAATGCGTGAAATATAGCGTTTTCTTATTTACAAATAATGTTGTTTTCAAATAACGGTGTCAGTAATTAATTTCAATACTTAAGCAATGAAATTGCCCTGCGCTGCAAAGGGTTAAGTATATTTTTATTGCAGTCTATGAGTAAGTCTCTTTTTGAAACGTTTTGACTATACGAACGAAAATGTATGTTGTGAGCTTCAGCCGCCATCTCTGATAGCTGCCGAATTGAGTGGTATGCATGTTCTTCAATAGTAGCTCCATGATTCAAAATTTTGTGTAGTGTGTGTCACACTGGATCCCAACCGTAAAGATTTATACTAAGGTTAGAAGTAGTATTCGCAATTTCTTGAAATCTTTTAGTACCTATTTTATAAGTACTAGATAGCATGTCTAGAATAGCTTTTAAATAGTGCAGTAATTTTATCTCAATTCGTGTAATTTAAGCTGATGTTTCTCGATCTGAGAAGACTTTTTTTGAGGTATTTCCGAAACCAGCTTTTGCAGTGTGAACCAGTATCGCATCTCAGTTTAAAACATACCTTGCATTAGTTTTTTTCTTTTATTGCCAGTCTTTCTCATTTTTGCTTCTTGCAAACCATTTTTTTATTGGAAACTTTTTTACAAGCAAGATGTAAAATTATCTCGAAAAATCTGATCCTAACATGGAATATTGAAAGATCGAATTTCATAGAATCAGGATTAATGTCTTTAATTATTTTTAGCTTATTAAAAACTTTTTTATTATTGTTTGCAAATATAACATCGCATCGATGAATTGGTTTCTAGTATTAGCATTGCAAACTTTAGCATCGACACTACTCAGCACTAATTTGAATTGAACTTATAATAAACCATAAGCCGTGAGGATCTCTGTATTTATTAAATTTTGTGCTTGCTGTTCAATGTATTTTACCTCCTCTCTGATCATGTCATTATTTTCATGAATAAATCTTGTTAGTATGAGAAAGCAAAAGCATGGATATGAAGATACAGGGTTCTTCCCCCATACTTTTGAAATCCATTTATTTGCTTATTAATCTTAAAGAAGCTAAAGAGTTTTTGAAAGTGTTTGAGTCATTGAAATTTTAAGTCATGTTTGAGTCAAAGAAATTTTCAGACTTTTGTTTAAATATTTGTTGTGGAGATCTGTCCCATTTGCAGAAGAATTCTAAACTTATCAATTCTGTTTCACTTGCTGTTGTGAAAACGCTTTCTATGTATTAACACAGTCTTTGAGTAAAGTGATATAAAATTTTTAAGGTTTTACTTTCGACGTGTTTTCAGTAATGAAGTTACCTTTTTGATAAAATTTTTCTTTAGCTGTCTGAAGAAGTATATAGTGAAGACAACATATTTATTAAACGTTTGGATGGTATTAAAACGATTGTAGGTAAAATCTGCTGCAACAAACATGGCCAAAGCCTCAGTTGGAAATAAATTCTATGCATTTAGATTTGAGGTCCTCGACAAAGAATTAAACTTTTTTCGATATTTTGCTGCCCTTGTTGGCCTGAATGCAATGTCTTTAATAATTTGGGAAACATCTGCATGCCCTGCAGCTTTTTTGCTCAGTTGAACTGCAATTGCTCTTGGCTAATTTCAGATTTTAATTGTTCCATTTTATATCTCTTACTTTTGCAAATACAATTTTTAAACTATTTTGCTTGGTGACCGAGTTTCTCTACTATCCTTATAGAAAAATAAAGCGTTCCTTTCAGTCATACCTCATTGTTTTCACAGAAACATTATCAGTGAATCCCAAAGATTAACCGAAAAAAATCTATGGTTTCAAACTTGAAAATCATAATGAACACGTACTGTATTTACAAAAATATTTATGTGCAAGAGAGTATATATCTTCGTCTTTAAAAACTGTAAAATGTTTCCGAAGTTCGACTTAAAATAGTTTTTTAGACATTCGATAAAATGATGCATAGGTCAGAAGCATAAAATGAGAAATGCAAAAACCATGACTTCCAAGTAAAATACCAGACAATTGGAGTATCTACAGAAAGAAATGAACATGTTATAATATGCAAAGGATAGTTCTCTTATACCAATCAGAAAACGATCAACTAAATGCGAAATTTAAATTTTTGACTTTTGGCCAGCTTTTTGAGCGAAATACCACATTGTGCTTTGCACTCGAGAGGTGATCCTCACCGACTTCTAATGTTCCGCTTAAACAGGTGATCCAAATGCTTTGAACACCAATATTTTAAAATAATTTTCTTCGCCTTATCTAATGGTAGAATAATTTGTGATTAAAAACGGCAAAAAAACTGTAAGGTATTAACGGTGCACAGGTGGTATTTCGCTCAAAAAGCTGGTCAAAAGTCAAAATTTTAAATTTCGCATTTAGTTGATCATTTTCTGGTTGGTATAAAGGACTATCCTGTTCATATAATAACAGGTTCATTTCCTTCCTTCTGTAGACTCTCCAAATGTCTGCTATTTTAATTGGATATCATGGTTTTTGCATTTCTCATTTTATGCTTCTGATCTACGCATAATTTTATCGAAAGACTAAAAAACTATTTTAAGTGGAACTTCGGAAAAATTTTACAGTTTTTTAATACAAAGGTATATATTCTCTTGTACATAAATATTTTTGTAAATACAATACATATTCATTATGATTTTCAAATTTGAAAAAAGATTTTTTGGGGTTAAATATTTTAGATAAAATTATAATTTTAATAGGAAGCTAAACTGAGTTCAGCAAGAACTCTTGTGTTTTCATAATGTATAGACCTTCTAATTAAAATATATGAAATAAAATTTGTCCCGAATTGCCTATTATGTTTTTAATAAGTAAAAAAAATTTCAAAAAAAAAAAGTTTCTGAAAAGTAGTTTTTTACTTTGTTAAACTTATAAAATTTATTAACTGTTTACATTTAATATATGCTGTAATTTTTTATTCCTACTGAATATCCTTTGGTGTGCAGGTGATAAATCTGCAAATTAAAAAGGAAAAATCCTTTTTTTAAGCAGTTGTATGTTTTTTTTTTCTTTAAGTAAAACGTTTTTTGATCGTACATCCATAACGCGGACTAAATGATTTTTTGTAAATAATTTAATATTTTGGTTTTGTACCAAGATTTTGTAATATATGAATTATCTGTTATCCTTTTTAATAATATATTTTAAATCAACCATAAGGAATTACGTTCTTTACTCACTAACGAGGCAAGAAAGTTTTATATTATTAAGAAGAAATTTACTATACATACATATATTATTTTTTTATTCTATTGAATAAAAAAATCAGTAGAAATATCAACAAAATATATGAGTGATGTAATTAAATTATTGTGGCATATAAATATTAACGAGTTAAAGTTTATAAAACAGAAACTTATCGAAAGTGCGGAATGTTTATAAAATTAAATAAATTTTATTATGTCAGAAAACAAAATCTTTCAAACATAGTTATAAACAAAAATGAGCTTCTTTGGGATTCATTGAACAATGTGAAAATAATGAGGAATGACTGAAAGGAACGCTTTATTTTTCTATAAGGATAGTAAAGAAACTCGGTCACCCAGCAAAATTGTTTAAAAATTGTATTGGCAGAAGTAAGAGATATAAAATGGAAAAATTAAAATCTGAAATTACCCAAAAACAATTGCAGTTCAACTGAGCAAAAAAGCTGCAGAGCGTGCAGATGTTTCACAAATTATTAGAGACCTTGCATTCATGCCAACAAGGGCAGCAAAATATCGAAAAGAGTTTACTTCTTTGTCGTAGACCTCAAACCTAAGTACATTGAAGTTATTACCAACTGAGGCTTTGGCCATGTTTGTTGCAACAGATTTTACATACAATTGTTTTAATATCACCCGAACATTTAATAAATATGTATGTTCTCGCTATATACTTCTTCAAAGAGCTAAAGAACAATTTTATCAAAAAGATAACTTCATTACTGAAAACATGGCAGAACTAAAACTTTAAAATCTTTTAGATCACTTAACTCGAAGACTGTGTTATTACATAGAAAATATTTTCACAATAGCAAGTGAAGCAGAATTGATAAGTTTAGAACTCCTCTGCAAATGGGGTTGTGAATGATCCCCGCAACAAATATTAAACAAAAGTCTGAAAATCCCTTTATCCCAAACATGACTTAAACATTTCAATGACTCAAACACTTTCAAAAACTCTTTGGCTTCTTTGAGATTAATAAGCAAATAAGTTTAATACAATTCCAAAAATTTCAAAAGTATGGTGGCAGAACCCTGTATCTTCATATCCACGCTTTTGCTTTCTCATACTAACAAGATTTATTTATGAAAATAATGACATGATCCAAGAGGAGGTAAAATGCATTGAACAGCAAGCATAAAATTTAATAAATACAGAGATCCTCACAGCTTATGGTTTATTACATGTTCAATTTAAATTAGTGCTGACTAGTGTCGATGCTAAAGTTTGCAATGCTATTACTAGCAATCAATTCATCGATGCGATGTTATATATGCAAACAATCATAAAAAAGATTTTAATAAGCTAAAAATAATTAAAGACATTGATCCTGAATCTTTGAAATTCGATCTTTCAATATTCCATGTTAGAATTAGATTTTTCGTGTCAATTTTACATCTTGCTTCTAATTAAAAATTTTCCAATAAAAAAAATGGTTAGCAAAAAGAAAAAATGAGAAAGACTGTCAATAAAAGAAAAAAACTAATGCAAGGTATGATATATACTGCGATGCGATACTGGTACACACTGCAAAAGCTGGTTTCGGAAATACCGCTAAAGAAAGTTTTCTCAGATCAAGAAACATCAGCTTAAATTTCAGGAATTGAGATAAAATTAATGCACTATTTAAAAGCTATTCTAGACGTGCTATCTAGTGATTATAAAATAGATACTAAAAATTTTCAAGAAATTGCGAATAACACTTCTAACCTTTGTTTAAATCTTTACGGTTGGGATCCAGTGTCACACACATTACACAAAATTTTGAATCACGGAGCTATTATTAAAGAACTTGCATATCACTCAATACGGCAGCTATCAGAGATGGCGGCTGAAAACCGCAACATGCATTTCCTTTCATATAGTCAAAACATTTCAAGCAAAGACTTGCTCATAGACAGCAATAAAAATGTACTTAATGGCTCACTTTTTTGTTTCGATCTTTATTTAAGATTTGTTATTGCCACAATCTAGTTTTCGAGCGATTCTGAGGAGGATGACATGGAAGATTATACTCAAAAGAATGGTATGTAGTAGGACAATAATTTGCATAAATTGTTCGAAAAATGATTTGTTTCTATTATAATATTATATTTTACGTTTTCTTAAAGCATTTTACCTGCTATAGAACGCACAAAATAATTTAAAGAATTTTGGCCAGGTTTTTCAGCAAAATGCCACAGTGTGCGGTGTCTAAAGTTTTGGTGTCCCAATTTATGAGGGGCACCTGATAACTAGTGGTGGGTGGGAGTCACCTCTGAAATGCAAAGAGTTAACAGTACTTTCAGAACTGAATTTTTGTTAAAAAATAATAATACTTATAATTCAGTACATTATATTTTATAATTATGATTTATTATTTCCAATATCGATATTTTCTTATTTATGCCTTTCGTTTGTAATTTTACGAAATTAAATTCCGAAATGAATGCATTATGATTAAATTCATAAAATTAACACATTCATGAAGCAAGTTTCGCAACAGATAAGCTATTATCTTCATCATTGAAGGGATTTCATTTATAAAGATATATTACAGTGAAGTACCGAAATGAGCTACCGGATCGCCTCTTAATGTTCATACTATACTGTTGCTAGGCAACTATACTTAATAAACGACTATCAAATTTACTGACTCAGAAGTTTGCGAAATATTGTAGTTAATCTTTATTTAGTAAACCATTTAATTTCAATGATTCACCGTTAAAGTCTTCTTAACGAGAAATTTTTATTTAAATAAAGTTAAAAATTTCTATTTAATTACTTCATTAAGAAAATAACTTTCTTTTCTTGGGTTTGTGAGAAGGTTAGTTTATTTCGAAGTCAACTTCTTTTATATAAAAAAAAGAAATAAAAATCATGTTTAAAGTGTTTCATAGCATTATCTTCTATAATAATAAAGAGACAAGTTTGTGAGTGTGTCAGCGCTCATCTGAAGAGACCCCTACATCTGTATGTGAAGTTTTGCACCTCGAATCCCGATTTTCGATTTTTAGAGTAGATTTTTTTAATTTAATTTTTAGTCGATTTTTAGCGTTCTTTTTATGTTTCGAGACGATTTTTCCAGATTAGTGAAAGGTGTGCAGTTTCATTCTT
Organism: Maratus speculifer; assembly: GCA_964019185.1. Taxonomy (NCBI): domain Eukaryota; kingdom Metazoa; phylum Arthropoda; class Arachnida; order Araneae; family Salticidae; genus Maratus; species Maratus speculifer. The sequence goes on from OZ025298.1 coordinate 255,619,032, forward strand.
TTAACCGAACGTAGTAAATTTAGTTCTCTTTTCAATAAAGCTTATTGGTAATTCGTGTAGCGATTTTTGAATTTTTAACGAATCTTTTAATGTGATTTTTGCCATTTTTTCACATTTTGTGACTATTTATTTAACATTGATAAAAAGAAAATTGTTTTAAAATTTTAGCCCAATTTACTAATTTTTGTCTGTTACTATTTTTGAATTTTATCGATTTTTAATGCAATTTTCGAAGTAATTTTTAACTATTTTTCGAGTTTTTGTGCTTTTCAAATCTTTTTTCATTTTTGCAATATTATAGGTTAGTCTATGCATCATGGTTATCAAGGATCCGAGCAACTCCGGGCGGATCAGCTTGTATTTAATAATTATGATTTATTAGTTCCAATATCGAAATTTTATAATGAAATTTAATTTATGTCCCCCATTTGTTGCTTTACGGAATGATATTCCGAAATGCATACATCATGATAAATTCATAAAACTAACACATTTATGAAGCGAGTTTCCCAACAGATAAGTTATTATCTTTATCATTGAAGGGATTTCATTTATAAAGATATATTACAGTGACATACCGAAGTGAGCTACAGGATCTCTTTTTAATGCTCATATTATAATGTTGCTCGGCAACTGCAGTAAATAAATAACTATCAAATTTAATAACTCAAAAGTTTGCAAAATATTGTAGTTAATCTTTACTTAATGAACCATTCCATTTTAATGATTCACTGTTAAAGTCTTCTTAATAAGTCATTTTTATTGAAATAAAGTTAAAAATTTCTTTTTATTTACTTCATTAAAAAAAGAAAGTCTTTTTTTGGGAGCGAAAGAAAGTTAATTTATTTCGAAATCAAATCTATTTATAAAAAAAAGAAAGAAAAATCATGTGTAAAATGTTTGATAGCATTATCTATCTACACTATAAAGGTCAAACGTATATGTGCGTAACGCATACGTCATTTTGTGAATGGCAACACTTTCCCCTGTAATTTCGGTTTTGCATTTTTCGATACAGCAAATTTTACACTTATAAACAACGCACTTTTTAAATTTTTACACCGTCGCAAAGAGAAAAAAAATGTACTTTTAAATTAGATTTGTTTTAAAGCTTTATTTCTATTTTTGAGAGACTTTTTTTGTAGTTTTTAGTACAAATTTTGTAATTGTGACAACAGAATCACTCCAGTTTCTGTTATATTCGGGGGAAAAAAATAGAAATTAAAATGCGCAACGCTTTGTCATGCAATTTCGGTTTTGCAATTTTTGCTACCATAAATTTTACATTTCTAAACATTATACATTTTAAATTTTTACACCGTCATATAGAGGAAAAAATGTACTTTTAAATGTAATTTGTTTCAAAGCTGTATCTTAATTAAATTTTATTATATTAATTTTTTTATAATTTTTACTGCCAATTTTGTAATTGTGGCAACAGAATAACTGCATTTTTTTAATTGAAAAAAAATGAATAAATAAAATGCGTATATTATTTCACAAATATCGTCTGTTGTAAAGTCTGAGGAATTTCGATTTTATTTCATTTAATAATTTGGATTATTGAGTTTTATAGCATTTTGTCGATTTTAGCTTAAAATAATATTTGTTTGATAATCAGACTGAACAATATAAGATGCATTTTTTACTGTAACTAATTGAATAGATTTATTATAAATCAATGATACAGTTCTCTCTTAAAGATTTTCTTTCATCGAATTTCGGCGGGTTCCACCTAGTAATAATAAAGAGAAAAATTTGTGAGTGTGTCAGCGATATTCTGAAGAGACCGCTATATCCTCTTCAGACCCGAGGGTTTATTGATCTACTTTTATTAATTTTAGCTATGGATTTACATTAATTAATTGATAACTAAGAAAGATTGAACAACGAAATAATTAAAATTTATTTTTTGTACATAATTTTTTTATATATATAGGGACTTGTAAAACACGCATTTTAACAATTTCTTAGGTTATTTTAAATTAAATTTTACTTTTCTGCATTGTAAAAACACAGAAAAAGATCAAACAAATATATATTTAATAATTTGTATTACTAATAGAGTCTACAAATGGTATCTTAACACACAGTAAAAATTTTTACGTTTTCTTTTTTTTGTACATTTCGTGCATTTCTGCTGCAAGCCATTTTTGTATATCATGTAACTCACTGAAAAAGCACTACGAGAGACAAATTGCTATTTTCTTTATTTCAGCTATCTCTTAGGCTCCATTCACACTAATTTCTCTTTTTTTAATAGTATTTATATATGTGAAAACAAAATTATAAAGATGTGTATCCTATAGGATACACCAGGTCTGAAGAGGTTAAATATAGTTACAAAATTTAGAAAGAAGGTACCTCTGTATATGAAGTTTTGCATCTGGAATCTGGATTTTTGAATTAGATTTTTTATTTAGTTTTTTATTTGATTTTTAGCGGTGTTTTTTAATGCTTCGAGGATGTTTTTCCAAATTAGTGAAAGGTATACAGTTTCATTCTTTTAACCGAGCATAGCAAGTTTAATTCTCTTTTAAATAAAGCTTCTTGGGAATTCGTGCAGCAATTTTTGAATTTTTAACGAATCTTTTAATGTGATTTTTGCTATTTTTTTCACATTTTGTGACTATTTTTAACATTGATAAAAAGAAAATTATTTTAAAATTTTAGCCTAATTTACTAATTTTTGTCTGTTACTATTTTTGAATTTCATTGATTTTTAAGGCGATTTTCGAAGTAATTTGTAACTTCTTTCGTGTTTTGTGCTTTTAAAATCGTTTTTTTTTTTTTTTTTTTTTTTTTTTTTTTTTTTTTTTTTTGAAATATTTTTGGTTAGTCTATGCATCATGGTTATCATGGACCCGAGCAACGCCGGGCGGTTCAGCTAGTATTTAATAATTTTGATTTATTATTTCTAAAATGAAAATTTTATAATGAAATTTTATTTATGTTCCCCATTTGTAGCTTTACGGAATGATATTCCGAAATGCATACATCATGATAAATTCATAAAGTAACGCATTTATGAAGAGTTTCCCAACAGATAAGTTATTATCTTTATCATTGAAGGGATTTCATTTTTAAATATATATTACAGTGACATACCGAAGTGAGCTACATGATCTCCTCTTAATGGTCGTATTATAATGTTACTGGGCAACTGCAGTTAATAAATAACTATCAAATTTACTAACCCAGAAGGTTTACGAAATACTGTAGTTAATCTTTACTTAGTGAACTATTCCATTTCAATGATTCACTGTTAAAGTATTCTTAACAAGAAACTTTTATTTAAATAAAGTTTAGAATTTCTATTTAATTACTTCATTAAGAAAATAACATTCTTTTCTTGTGTTTGTGAGAAGGTTAGTTTATTTCGAAATCAACATCATTTATATAAATAAAGACTAAAAATCATATTTAAAGCGTTTCTTAGGATTATACTTAATAATTATGATTTATTAGTTCCAATATCGAAATTCTATAATGAAATTTTATTTATGGTCCCCTATTTGTAGCTTTACGGAATTCTATTTTGAAATGCATATATTAGGATAAATTCTTAAAACTAACACATTTATGAAGCGAGTTTCTCAACAGATTAGTTATTATCTTTATCATTGAAGGGATTTCATTTATAAAGATATATTACAGTGAAGTACCGAAGTGAACTACCGGATATATTCTTAATGATCGTTACTGGGCAACTGCAGTTAATAAATGACTATGAAATTTACTAACTCAGAAAATTTACAAAATATTGTAGTCAATCTTTATTTAGCGATTTATTCCATTTCAATTTTTCATAGCTGAGATCTACATGGGGCGAAATTTTTATTTAAATGAAGTTAAAATTTTCTATTTGTTTACTTCATTAAGAAAAGAACATTCTTTTCGTGTGGAAGAAAGTTAATTTGTTTTGAAGTCAAATCCATTTATAAAAAAAAGAAAGAAAAACCCTGAGTAAAGTGAAAATTATGAAATAGAGTGCAAAAGTTTTAAAATATTGTAAAATAAACTTTCGTTATTTAAAGAAATAAGGTAAATAAGCAGTGTTGAATTCAGGGCGTGGCCCGGAGGGGACATTCCCCTCCGGAGCAATGAAATGTCTCCCCCGGAAAGTTTGAAATTTTGCATATTCAATGCTCAAAAAGTACAATTTCCTCCTCGGAACGCTATAATGTCCCCCCCCAGAGCCTCTGAAGTCCCTCCCGTAGGAAAGTGTCTGAATTCAACACTGTAAATAAGATTACTGAGTCAACATTTTAGAAAAAACGTAAAACATTTGAAAATTGATTGCAGTAATTACCATTCATAACCTAATATGTATTTGAATTCTTTTTTACAGCCCTGTATATTACCTATAGTTTGGTATATATAGTATGTAATGAGAAAATATAGTTTAGCAAGAAAACTCGTAATTGGTTAAAATATCTCTTCCAGCAATTTATACCAATAGACGGAAACATAATTGAATACTTTTGTATAGTCCTGTATTTTATCTATTACCTTTATATACAGGCAACTATTTAGCTAAAATTATATTCAGAATAAAACGCTCTTAAAGTTACTGTAATGACACTTCCAGAAATTATCAAGCATAAACGACCATGTATTGATGTATCTAGTTCTTTGCATGGCCCAGTATATCATTTTATCTATATTCTACAAACTTATATTAGTGTACTAGGTGTAGTTCAACGTAAAAAGGCATAACTCATTAAAAATCGCTTTATACAACCTACGCTGAAACTGAGTAACGTTTACGAAATATTTTTTTGTAGCCCTGTGTTTGATCTAAACTTAGGCACAGCAAGTGCAAAATTCCACAGCAGAAACAGTGTGCTAAAACCCACAGCAGAGTGCAAAATTTAGTTAACCCGCGAGTATAGTCGCGACTTTTTTCACAACGTCATTAGTCGCGCTCGGTCTTTTCGCCGCTGGCCCCCCGTATACCAAATATGTAAAACAAGAAATATTTGTCACCTAATATACGAAAATAACGTTACAACGAAGATATAAATTTGCAGTTTTCTTAAATTATGCATTTTATTCATGAGATCTGGAGTAATTGGAAAAAGTAAAAATGAACTCACATTAGTGATTTTTACGTAGACTTTTTCGCCGATTTCAACTTTGTTTCTAAAAATGTACTTGAAAGAAAAACAGAGGTGTCCTGTTACTTCACTAATGTGGTCGAGAAAGCTTCAAAGTTAGCTACATGGTAGATCTCCATTGCATTTGTTATGTAATATAAGTTAAGAGAAGATAAGTTATACGGGCGGCGAAAAGACCGACACGCGACTACTGACGGGTTAAAAACGTGCTTCCAAAAATCATCGCTAATATACAGTACTTCGGGTACAGGATATCTGAAATCTTTTGCGTGTCCTTATGAATGCTATGGACTTCATTTTACACAGGAAGTAACTAGCAGTAAACCTCAGTAATGCATATTAATTTCATTATATATGAAATATTTTAACATATTTAAAATAAGCCATTTTTGTCCCTTATACCATTATGTAACGGAATTCTGTTAAGTGTTCTTTTTAAATAATAATATATATTCTTTGCACCACATATTATATTGTATGTGTATTTTAGTTTATTTCATAAATGAATATCAATTTCATTCTTTTTGTAAGCTATAGCATCACTAAATTGAATTTGAAACGATTTTTTCTCGTTGGCCGTAATGTAACGAAATGCGTTTGATTTTTTTCTGAAATTGAGCTACAGAAGCTACAAACTTATATCTCTATGCGTATAGTGCTAGAATAAACGTTAATAATCCACACAAGTTTCAGGGAATTCCCGGTGTATTTATGCGAGTTAAGGGGTGGACAGACGGGCAGACAAACCGTAGTTATAAACGCTTTTCAATCGTGTCGATTGGTTGGTTGGATGGTTGTATGAAGTTTTATGGTGTAAAATCCCTTAAAGAACATCCTGCATCAAAACAATTCAACTGTGTAAGAAGAGTTAATAAAAATTCTAATGTTAATACTCTAGTTTAAACGACTTTTAATCAATTAATAAATATTCTAATAACAAAATTATTTTGATTTTTCAGATTTAAACTAGTTGGATATGCAAAACCCCAAACTTTCTTCTATCTCATACGTATATCTTAATACTTCAAAAAGTAGATACACGTAGTAATACTTAAATATTATTAATTAAATACAATACCAACATAGAATTTCATCTGAAATTCCTGCTTCAAGCAATTAAATGGAGTTTTTAAAAAAAGTTAATGTGGATCTTGATATTTAATAAAATTAATAGTTTTCTCTTATTTTGTTATCATCAGCTGTTTACAAATAGTCGGCTTAGGAATACGCGAGTCCCCGACTTGCACCAAGCTAAGAGCCAATGGGCAACAGAACGACGAACTAATCCAGAAAATGATACAAAAATCGCTATCACAGTGCCCCTTTCAAATGGAATATTTCCAAATTCAAGGAATTTCTGCTGGCCATAGCCATACACATACAGAAAAAAATGGTTCAGTTCTGTACATAACATTATAAACTTTTCGATGGTACAGTGATGAATATTGCACGGAAATAGTTTTTACAGCGCCACCTTCCGACAGATTTTTTCAAATTCAAGGAGGATTTGCTTGCCGTAACAAAAAATTATCATACACAAAAAAATAGTTCAGTTCGATGCATAACCTGATACAATTTTTGAGTGTACACTGTTAAAAATAAATCTGTGAATTCCAGGTGAAACTACCGGCAGCAATGTAGCCCAACTTTTACCGTTCCGTTAGTAGATTTTCCGTTGTGTGAAATACAAGAAGGGAAAACTCCGGTGTAAGAATCAGTAACTTTCCGTTACAAAGTTTGATTTATAATAGTAATAATTTAATATAATTTTTAAAAATGATTTACAGATTAATCTTCAAAGAATTCGAAATCACCGAGGTATTCTAAGCTGCTAGGTTATTTTCCTTAATTGTTATTTTGGATAATTTAGTTCACACCGTGCTCAGGATCGAACACAGGACCTTCAGGTTGCGGAACCAATGCTTACGAACTGAGCCAAAGTTGCTGATGCCAATTGGTACAAAGTATGTCTTTTATGAGTTTGTGGGAAAATCTGTTGTGCTTTTTAAAGATTTCCTTTCAAATATATTCCTGAGAATGTTTGTAAACGGATTATTTTAGACAGATGCATAATACTTATTATTTTTTAAAATCATTTTTAATTTTTTAAATAGTTTAAATTTTAAAAAATCACTGTTTAAAACCACTGTTTTTTTTAATAAAAATTTTTTTATTAAAAATTTTTTTACAAATGTATATATGTATATGTATGTAAATGTATATTTCAAAAAAATGTCTATATAGACATTTTTTGAAATTGTCGTACACTATTTATTTCTTTATTTATTTATTTTTCGGCTAATAAATTAAAAGATTTTTAATAAGAAAAGAAGATAAAAATAAACAGAAAAAATTTAATTTAAAAGGAATTTTTTATGTTTCATTATTCCATGGCGCCAATGGGACTCGAACCCACAATCTGCGCTCTCAGGCGATTAGCGGTGTGGTGCCTTGATCACTCAGCCATGGAGCTCCCCACACAACGGAGTGTCTCCGTTTTTTGTTTTTATTTCCATCCGTTTCGTTATTTTCAGGAAATATGATGGAGTTTTGTGATTTGTAACGGAAAATACCCTTTTGTTGTTAAAAGGGAGTTTTTCTGTGAAATTCAGGAAGAAAATGTTCGTGAATTTCAGAATTTTTTTAACAGTGTACAATAGTGAAAATGACATAGACATCGCAATTATGACGCCTCCTTAAGGCGGATTTTTTTTTCAAATTCAGGAAGGCTCCTACTAGCCATAGCCAAACACTTACACAAAAAATTGGTTCATTGCTATGCATAACTTCATGCACTTTTTGATATTAAAATGATGAAAATGACACAAACATCGCCATTATATCCCCCCCCCCTTCCGACAGTTTTTTCTCAAATTTAGGGAGTACTTACTAACCATAGCCAAACACTTATACAAAAAAGTTGTTTTATTCTAGGCATATACAGTTTTCGGTGGTACAATACTGAAAATGGCACAAAAATCGCCATTAAAATGCCTTTCCAAACTCATGGTCGATTAACTGTCTATAGCCGAACACTCACACATAAAATTTGGTTCCATTCTATTCATAGATTCTATTCATTCACTTCAATTCTATTCTATTTCAAATACTTTTCGGTAGTAGAATATTGAAAAGGGCACAGAAATCCCTATAACAGAGCTCCCTTTGGGCAGAATATTTCAAAATTAAAGGAGGACCTTTGTACCACAGCCAAAAACATACACAAAAAATTGGTGGAATCTATGGATATCTTTATACATATTTCGATGACACAATGGCGACAAACAGACATACGAACACGGACACACACGGACAGACATTTGTAATAATATGTTTTTTGGAATCTCTGATGCCTAAAACGTGTAAATCATCGAAAAACGGAAGTAAAAATATCGATTACAATAAAGTAAAATCGTAGATTGAATACGGAATAAGTATACTGTCTTACTAGAAGTTTTTTTTTTTTTTTTTTTTTTTTTTTTTTTTTTTTTGTAAACTAACATTGTGTACTTCTATGGAGTCCTTCCCTGTTAAGATCCCACACTTACCATTGAAAAAGACCCGGATGATAATGTTAAGCCTTAGTGGGCGCTCTTTTCAAATCGCTCGCTCAAATTTTAATATTATTAAAATGATTTTTTTGCATAGGGTAGCTGAGGACGATCTACAACCGGGCTAGTTTTTACTTTTTCAATTTTGGCTACATATTTTTTATATTATGATAGTTTCAATTTCAGTTAGCCCATGAAAAAAATCATGAAAAAAATTAAGATTTTAGCGAGATATTGTAAAAGAACGCCCCCATAGACTTAACATTTTCTTCCGGGTTTCACTGCAAAGTGTGGGCTTTTAAGTAAGTTTGAATGCCTAAACATCAGTTGAGTGAAACGTTTTAGTTTTATATTTGTTTTTTATACTATTATTCAGTTAATGTCTGTGCTATAGTAATTGACACAGAATACAGAAAGCCTTCGAATAACTAATAATTAAACATCCTACCACGAATTTGTCTTATAGATGCATTTTTATTATTAATTTTTATTTTTTATTTCAACATTATTATGCATTTTTATTATTTATTTGGCACATTATGAGAGGCCTTGAACAACCTTCACAAAAAAATTAAGGCAATAATTCGCTTATCACTTTTCTATTGAACTTAATTTTTATCCATAACTACGGTGCTAATGATTTTCAAGAATGCATAAATTTCTTTTATTATTGTAAAAAATATACTTTTACTGGAAATAACTTATGTAAGAAGAAATTTATGAAGTTCTCTCTCCTTACCCCACTAAGTAACAAAACACCTCAAACGTTTGTGTTTGAATAAAATGGTAAAACTCTTCTTTATCTATAGTAAACACTTGAAATGGTTCAGTACTGATAACCTAATAAAATTACCAGTTGATTGATTTATTCTCTTTGTGCCAAATTACAAATTATTTCATAACAATTTTCGAGTTAATTATTAATGTGATCGATGTACTATCATAAATTCCGGCGTATAATCCGCGAATCAAACAAACATTTTCTGACCCAGAAAATATTCAAAAAGAAATGCTACTTATTAGATTGCCGTAAATATTTGTCTTTAATCACTAAATAAAATTTATGGGTCCAAAAAGAATTATTTGATACGCGGATTATGCGCCGGAAATTACGGCATGTCAAATGTCAACAAAAAAGATTGATTACATTAATTGATAAAGTAAGTATTGTTGCTGATTCAAATCAATACACTGTTAAAAAAATTCTGAAATTCACGAACATTTTTTTCCTGAATTTCACAGAAAAGGTCCCTTTTCACAACAAAAGAGCATTTCGTTTTACAAATCACAAAATCCCACCATATTTCCTGAAAATAAAGAAACGGATGGAAATAGAAACAAAAAACTTTGACACTCCGGCGTGTGGGGGACTCCATGGCCGAATGGTCAAGGCACCACAACGGTAATCGCCTGCAAGCGCAGATGGTTGGTTCGGATCCCACTGGTGCCGTGGGATAATGAAAACATAAAAAATCTCTTTTAAATTACATTTTTTCTGTTTATTTTTCTCTTATTTCTTATTAAAAAATCTTTAAATTAATTAGCCAAATAAATAAATAGTGTACGACAATTTCAAAAAATTGTCCATACTTTTTTTGTGAAAAAATTGTTAATAAAAACTTTTTTTTCATTCATTCATACATAAAAAAAACAGTGGTTTTAAACAGTGATTTTTTTTAATTTAAACTATTTAAAAAATTAAAATTGCTTTAAAAAATAATAAGTATTATGCATCAGTCTAAAATAAAATAAAATAAATCGTTTACAAATATTCTAAGGAATATATTTGACAGGAAATACTTAAAAAGCACAACAGATTTTCCCACTAACCCATAAAAGACATACTTTGTACAATCCGACATCAACAGCTTTGGCTCAGTTCGTAAGGATTTGTTCCGCTATCAAAAGGTTCCGAGTTCGATCCTCAGGACGGCGTGAACTAAATTATGCAAAATAAAAACAATAATAATTACATAAAATAACACAGCAGCTTAAAAACACTCGGTAATTTCGAATTCTTTGACGATTAATCGTTTCATCAATTTTAAAAATTAGACTAAATTATTATTATTAAAAATCAAACTTTGTAACGGAAAGTTACTGCTTCTTCAAACGGAGTTTCCCTTTTTTGTATTTCCAACGACGGAACGGTAAAAGTTCGGCTACTTTGCTGCCAGTAGTTTCACCGTGTATTCACACATTTATTTTTAACAATGTAGATAATAACAAAAAAAAATCCCATCGCGTTTTTATTCTTTCTTAATAGCAGTAAGAGTAAAAATAAGTTTTTATTTGGATGAATGTATATTCTGAAACCTTTTTTAAGTAAGTTTTCACATTATTGGCTGGCTTTTCCATTAGAAATCATTGTCTAGACATTTCCTCTACGTTTTTAACATATGTTCATTTACTTTTTCAAATATTTTCCATTTTAAAAATTCAATTTATATCGTTAATTTATCAATTTATATCTTCGGCATAATAAATGCTCAGAAGCAGATTCATGATAACTAGATTTTCCATGAAGAAAAAGTCATCAATACGAAATTTATTGCATGTCTAGCAAAATTAGGGGAAATAGAATTTAGGAATATGCTATCTTCACCTACTGTTGTAAATCAGATGTATCTGTATCAGCACACGAATATAAAATTCCTATCTATCATCAAAAAAGTCTTGAAAATTCAATAATACATATCAGAACTGATGTAGACGACTAAAAAAGGGAAAAAAATGAAATAAAAGTTTTGAAAAACCATAGAAATCCTATTAAGTTATAAGAATTTTAAAATTAAAAGTAATTTTCTTTTTAACATAAAATAAGAATTTCGTTTTAATTCCAAAATGAATAATAATAATAATAATAATAATAATAATAATAATAATAATAATAATAATAATAATAATAATAGTAATAATAATAATAATAATAATAATAATAATAATAATAATAATAATGACAGAATCTTAGGAAATCGGATTAACAGCAGAATGGTGCATTCTAACAAAGGTGATTTACCAGAAGAATGCTTTTAAACCTTTATAATATTCACACTTACAATAAATCATATTGCAATCATGGTGGCACAGTTTGGAACGGAGCAAATTTTGGATGAACTATCGATCAGATTTTTAACAAATGTAAAAACAAAAAAAGAAAATAAAAAATAAAAAACAGAAGAATGTCATTTTTGGACACTAAACTAGGATAAATCAGAAAACGAATTAAAAAATTTAATTTAACAAGTTACAACGACTTGTAAAATAATATTTTCAAACATTACAATTTTATACTTATTTATGATTTCTATATTTAAAAAAACAATAATAACATCATTTTTATTATGATCAAAGCGTAGCTTACGTGATAGCAGAGTCATATTAATAAGCCTGGACATTTAGAACCACATTAATATTCTTGGACCAGTCATAAACAAATATTAAATGAAATTTCAGTTTAACAATTTTCGGCACTGTAAATTTTTAAATTTCTAAACATCGCAGATTTTCAATTTTTACACTGTCTTATACAGAAAAAAAATACTTTTAAATGCAATTTGCTTGAAACCTGTATCTAAATTTGTTATTGAGTTATTAATTTTTTTGTAATTTTTAATACTTTTTTGTCATTGTGACAACAAAAGTATTTCATTTCTAGACATTAAGCATGGACAAATCAGAAAACGAATTAAATAAAAAACAGAAGCATTCCATTTTTGTACATTAAACATAGACCAATCAGAAAACGAATAAAATGAGTTAGATAAAGTTGTGGAATTCAACCAATAGAAACATTCAGATATACTTCAGATTTCCCAATTCTCTGCCGAGGACCAAAACTATTTTCCAAATAGTTAAAAATACGGTTGCTTCTTTGCAATGTTTCTCACTAAGCATAGCAAATCAACTGTCAGTTCTAGTACTTTTGTCATTCATTTTGTATGTATTTTAGATTGCAATAGCAAAGGAAATTTTATTATTGAGGTACATTTAAAGATGGTTTTCGTTGCCATTATAATTAGGAGATTACAGGAGAAAAAGAGGATTTGGGAGAAAAAATACACAAAAATTTCTTCTTTCATATCTTTAAACAAATTGTAAAATAAATAATTTAATTAATTAATTTTATTTAAATTTTAAAAAAAAAGTAAAAGTATGTATTTTGAGTTACAAGTTTTAACAGTAATAAAAATATCTTTAAATAAAAACATCGAAATCTTTACAGGAAATTAAATATAAAAAAGGTAAATATCTGTAAAATGATGATCGAGAAACTCCATTGAATTCATTTAAACTTTTGAGCTCTAATGGTTGAATTTTCTACCACTTAATTTTAATTCCGAAATGTCACATTGATACCGGAATATTAGACCAAATTTATTTGAAAAAGGTTTAATGTATTTTTTCGTGCATATGCTAAAACCAATTTTTCTTTGCAAAATACTGGTGCCAATGTGACAATTGGAATTTCGAAGAAATTTACCCAACAGAGCATAAAAGTGTTAATCGAGAACTTGTGTAAATTTACAGTGAATTTCACTTCTTTTTCGGCGACTTTAACAGAAATGTTTAACGGCGTGGTCTGTATGTGTGTGTGTCTATGTGAGTGTATGTCTGTGTATGTCTGTGTACGATAGATAGCGATATCTACCACACGTAAAAGAGTGAAAATTGAGCTGAGAGTCGAAAAGTTGAAAGTTAAAAATTCTAATACATGTCCTGTGCATCTGCGGTTGAAACATTTAAATGTTAGGGATGAGGTCTCTGGACCGCTTTAAGTTTTTATGATTTAAATTGTTAATAACTTTTTGCTATCGATCCCATCTTCTGCGTTTTTAGGGACAATTCTCCATTTAGTTATTCCTTCATTCATATATTCCAGTAGAGACTCTGGCACCCTGGGACTTGATACAGTTTGTTTGTATTTATGTCGGCAAATTATCTACACAGTGGGATATAGGCCCTAAGGGGTGGGATGCTCTCCGTGGGGGTCTTTCTAAGGGAACCTAACCCGTATTTACGCAAGGTTCGAAGAAAACAATGGAAAACTCCTAACGGTTAGGCCGACGGTCGGGATTGGATTCGAACCCAGCACTTACCGTCAACTTGTTTGGAGGCCAGAGTCTCGCGGCCACAGGTGGGGCAAGGGACTTGAAACAGAGGCCTTGCAGTTTTTGCGACCAACTTTTTAAATTAATTTCTTCCATAAATAAGTGTGTCATAGGTTCATCTTGCTGCACATATATTTTCATGTGTAGTTAAGCAGAAAACCACTTTATTACAGTATATGTCCATTTGTGTGCACAGAAGAGGGATGGATTGTCTGAGGAGGTAAAATTACCCAAGCCATCAAACCTCTTCTTAAATTTTCCTTCTTAAGGATTTTATGCTTTTATACACTTCTTTATTCCTGCATGCAGAGCTAAATGCTATAATTTCATGTTATAGCAAAACCCTGCAAATTTTATTTTGCTTTTCCTGTAAAATTTACTTTTGCCGAGATATGTCACTTGTCTTGCGGGTGAGTGATATGTTTATACCAAAGTACATTCCAGGTAAAGCCCAAGGCTCCTTGAAATTTTTTTCATCGGATATTATTACTAAATTGTTTTCTCTTAATCCGATCTTCATATTTCGAAAACTTTTTTCATTTATTCATTCGACATTCGAGCTAAAAGCCCACACTACTGAGTAAAAAAAGACCTGGATAATAATGTTAAGTCTATGGGATGTTCTTTTCAAATATCTCGCTCAGATTTTAATATTTTTACATAGTTTTTTTTGCATTGATAGCTATGGACGATCTACAACCGGACTAGTTTTTAATTTTCAATTTTGGTTTTAGAGTTTTTTTTTAAATTACTTTAACTTTCTAAACCGGTTTGATCCGGATCTGAAATATAAACTATTGTATTATAATATTAAAAATATATAACCAAAATCGAAAAAGTAAGAACTAGCCCGGTTGTAGATCATCCTATGCAAAAAAGTAAAAATATTAAAATTTCAGCGAGATATTTGAAAGGAATGCCCCCACAGATATAACATTATCATCCTGGTATTTTTCACTCAGTAGTGTGGGCTCTTAAAAGTCTGGTGCGCCCAAGGATGTCATTTTGGGGACTCTTGAACATTTGTACATCGTGCATTTTTCATGTCTTAATTTTCTTGCCTTTTCAAAGAATAGTTTTAAAATTGAGACCCTTCTCCTCGGATTCATATTTTTAATAAGACTCGAAGGTCTTTTTTAAGAATTTTCCCATTTTTGCGAATTTTTTTAAATATTATTCTAATGATAAATTTATACCCTATGCTTAATTTTTACTAATTGAAGACCTAAAGTGCTGAGATCTAAGATTTTCTTTATTAGATGATCCTTTTTGGGCTCTTTAATCTCTTCAGACCTGAGGTACACAAATATGTACCTCCATTCTTTTTCTCATTATAACTAAACTATTAGAATTTTTTGCATTTTTACTTTACTTCTATACAGCTGAATGTTTCTGTTTTAAAACTTAACCAATAAATGTCATCACTGACGAATATTACCTCATAAAATAAATGTTATTTTTATCCGAGTTTCGAAAATACCTTCAAGACATTGTGGCCAAGAAAGTAAGAAATATTCATGATTATTTAATTGAAATGCTTTACAATAAAAATAGGAGGATTTGCTGATCATTTACTTGTTTAAAGACCTTAATTTTGTTATTGTGTAAATTTATATTACTAATAGTTAAACTGATGTTTTAAGGGGATAATTACTTTTATATCCATATTTGTAAGTTTCGATTACCAGTCCCCTAAAGTACTGATTTTATAAAAATTACTCTTTCTGTCATATATGGTATAATTTCGATTATGCAAAAGCAATAAATATATATTTGTAGAATTATTTTATGCTCAGGTATGAAGATATTATTATACTTTTTTTTTAAATGGTCCGATTCACTAGCTTTTTTTAACAACTTATTCCTACAGCTACTACATGAATAACAAAAACTTTTCTTTAACTTCAACTACTATCAATTTTAAATATTAATCTTCTTCATGAGGCCTTTGTTGCAACTTCTTTAAAAATAATCTGATTCTATTAATATTTTATTTAACGTTGTTCTAGCATCCTCCAACTACTATTATCAAAAAAGTTTATACCCAACTGAATTTCAGCTAAGACTCTGCCCTCTTGAACCAGTGCTCCTTTATACCTCAGCTAATACCTTTTTCGAATATTTTTCTCCTTTTTGGTAAACAACTCACTACATCTGTAAATTAAAAAACGCGTTACTTTAAAAATACAGTGGCGGTCAAAAGTTTCCGCACAGCAAAATTTTTTTTGTTAATTCGTAAGTATACTCATATGAAGAGGAATATCAACGTAATATTTATACATTTTATTGGCATAATAGTTAGGAACTTATTTATGGAATAACGTATAAATATCAATAAATTTAATTGAGAAAATTAAGTACAAAAGACATCACATGTTCTCAAAAGTTTCCGGCCACATTCGCAAGTTTGGAAAAAAATGGTATTGTAATAGAAAATAACAGTGATTAACAACATTTACAATTAGTATTTTATCATGAAACCTTTAATAATAAGCCTTTTGGCATAGCAACGTGATATTGATACAATCAAAGGTTGAAGATCGTCTATGGTACGTTTTTTCCATATTTCTTGTAATTTTTAGGAAATTTCGACTTAGTTGGAATATTTATAGCTCCGCACACGTTTGCCAAATTTTTGCAAGCATTTCCTATAAGATTCATGTCTGGCGTTTGACCTGGACATTTCAAAAGAGAGATTTATTTATGCAAAAACCACTGCTTGTCGAGCTTGCTTAAATTCATTAAGTCATTATCATGTTACAAAAAGTACTTGCGAACCCAATTTTTCCTCTAATAAGGTAGAAAAGAATCGTACAAGATATGTAATGCATAAGCATTACATCATTCATCTTGTCGCGGATTTCAAATAACAGACCAACACTTTTTGAAGAAAATATTCCCCACATTATAATGTGCTCTCTGCCGTGCTTCATTGTAGGAAAACTTATGTCGAATCATATTTTTCGTTTTTAGGTCATCAGGCGTAGTGTCTGCTATCACTCCCAAAAAGGTTTGAAATTTGATTGATGAAAAATAGAACTTTTGCCCAGTTTTCACTTGATCAGACTTTGTGTTCATTGGAAAACGCCAGTCGAGTAAGTTGAATTTTTTTTTTACCTATAATTTTTTAACACCGACTCAACTATAAAATTCTGCATTACATAAGCTTTTAGACATGGTAGACGGATTTATTTCAGTAATATTTTCATTTCATAAATCGCTGGATATTGCGATGACATTTTTATGCGGGTCATCAACTGTTTTTCATTTGATAATTCCCTCCACAAAAATAGTCATTTTCCGCGGTCTCCCAGACCTCAGAAAGTCATAAAAAACATGTCCATCTTCATATAATTTTTAATTATAGTGCACAGTCGGTTTACCGATCGATAATTTTGTCGCAGTATTTCAAGAAGATTGGCCTTTTAGCGACAAATTATTCACTCATTTACGAACAATAATTGCTGAACTTTTCTTTTTTTTTATTTAAAATATGCTATTCACTTTGATTCATTCACAAACACATCCAAAAAACACCATGCCGTTATAAAAAATCTAAGGAATAATGAGTGGCCGGAAACTTTTTTACGCGCGAATTTCGAATTATGCCCTTTTACACGAAGTGTCTTCAGTATATAATAAAAATGATCACGTGTTCAGAGTTCATTCACATAGTCCTAACTTTTGAAGCAATTGTGCTTCTTTTTCGCTGAAACTTTTTGATAAAAAAAATCAAAGAAACTAACTGGCCGGCAACTTTTGACCGCCACTGTAATTTCCGATAAGGGATTTCATTTGTTTATTAAATGATATCGTGTTGATGTTAAAAGTAATTTGTGAAATTTACAGAGGTGAGGACATTTTCCCCCGCTTGGTGATGCATTCTTTCCTCTAATTTTAAGGATCCAATTTCAAAGGCAATGATGGTTCCCGAAACTAGATTTATTTAAAAGATTTTCCTACAAACTTGAGTTATATTTTAGATTATCATAACGATTCTCGGGCAAAGCCGGTTGTAGTATTTTATAGCCAGTATCTTATAAAATAAAGAGAAAAAATATTTTAAAAATAAACTCCTAAATGTAGCTTCCTATGAAATGTAAATCGAAGTGTTGCATTTTTTATTAATCGTGGTCCACCTGAAATTAACATTTTTTTTAAAATTGCGTGAATTTTGTTTATGAAGCTGAGCGAACTTTCTAACATAAAAAAATTAAATGCTTTTAAAGGAGTGTTTTTAGAAACTGTTTTAATTTTTATCCTTTTTTCAGTTTTAAGATAATATTTCTTTCGTGTAAAGATGGAATATCATTACGCCACCAATATCGACGGTCGTTAAAAAAGGTCTAAAATTCTGTCTTTCTTTCATAAAATAACTAAATATTTAGAAACGACTGCAAATAAATTGAAGGAAAAGAAAATACTTTTTATTATATAAAAAACGACAAAAAGATAAACATTATATACTAATACTAAGCTTTATAGTTTCTAAATTTCTCAACTTTTTTTGCTTAAAAAAAGTTACACTTAAAAAAAAATGAAACCTTTCTTATTGAAAAATCTGTCAGACACAAAGCTTTAACTTTGGAATCATTTCAGTTTACTCGTCATTTATCATATCCTGATCTTTGATCCTTGTGTAGAGTATTTTATATTTTTTTTTCTATACTTCTTTTCAAAAACAGAAGTGCATACATTTATTTAACATGTCAGGCAAATGTATCAAACGTATTTCTGTTACATGTAAAAAGTATTTTATAAGATATGTTCAACTGACAAGAAAAGAATTATTATTTCGTTACATGTCACGTATAAGCTGAGTAATACAGTAATGCAAATAATAAGAAAATACAAAATACACGGAAACAAATTGACTGTTTTTAAATTTGAAGGATATGTAAACAGTGATAGATATGAAACTTATTTCGGAAACAGAGTAACATATGGAACGGATGAAACGGGATTGGGTTGAAAGTGAAAATTTCACTTAGTAAGAAATTTAAAATAAAAGATCTATACTTGACAAATGCTATTTGAGAAACAAGATTGTAGACTAAGTTTTTTAAAGATATTTTACATTCCCCGAAAAATTAGTTTAACTGGAATTGCTTTCGATAAAACATGAGAAGTCAGAAATATTACGTTACACGTGGAAAATGATTTGTTTCTGTAGTATAATTACTTTATAAACATTACAATCTTGAAGCAACAGTTGTATTTTTATGCTAAAATGTATGAATACAAAATTTGTGATTTATAATTATACATATTAAATTCAGTAGGGGAGAGGCCTCTTAATTTCAAGGGCACCATGTGCCTCTTAATATTCAGAGGCAAAAAAATTCCGAATTTTTCTCTCATATCAGAGGCACAGTTTTAAGAGTGTGGGGTTGAATGGGACAGGGGATGAATTGGACAACAGAAATTTATATATGTTCCCCAAACATAAATAATTTGATAATTTACCTGACTGATGGCAGTACTGAGGTCATTCAACGGACATAGTTTCAAAGCAATATCCATAACAGAAGATTAATTATTGAACAAAGTGTATTTTTCAAGAACCAAAGTTATTTTTTCTGTTTAATCTTTTTAGTATTTAATTGATAGTTAACCGTCTCAAAACATTAGAAGTTTTTTCGTTAAAATGATATAATCTCTTGTTATACTTATGATGCAAATAAATAATAATGACAGTGCTTACTAAGAATAATCACTGTTTTATATAACCATGTGGCTATGGGGACGAATGGGACAGTGTTTATGAGGATGAATGGGACAGTCTCATTCATCCCCAGGGCTATTCCATAATAAATAAATTTACATTTTGTCATTACCTAGAAACCTGTTAAGAAGAGAAAAAGAGGCCAAAGTCGTGTCCTAACCAATACACCAGAAAAACAATGTTTGGAAAAGGAAATTGTAAAAAAAAAAAAACAGACCAAGAAAAATGAATTGCCTGCCTTCAAGAAATATTTTTAGTTAAAGGTATGGACAGTAGTGATGAATCTGACAATTTATCACTTCATGATGAAGATGAAAGTGATTTGAACATGATTTCAAGCAATATGGATCACCAAGTTTGCAGCTTGGATATTATAATAGAAGACGACTTTCTTTTAACAAAGATATGTGAAAAAAATATTTATTATTACGTTGCTTGGGTTTTAAAGAACAATAATAACCTTCAAGTACAATTCTTGAGAAAAAAAGGTTAATAATTCCTTATTTTACTATACTGATCCGCCAAAAATTTATTTTGTTAATCTGAGGATATTGTTAACTACCAAAGCCTAGACCTTTGGGAACTGACAGAACTAAAGGACTGTTGCCATTTAATATTAGCTTCAGTCCATATGTAGTAAAATAAAATGTATCACTCAGTTTTTAAATAAAATATATTTAGAATAATTTTTTTAACTGTCCCATCCATCCCCAAAGTTGGCCCATTCATCCCCACTCTCCACTAATTAGCAAATAATAGAACTCCAGCTTAAATAGGACCCCATGACAACCTATAATTATTACCAGTCATTGGATACATTAAGTTAATTGCCTATCATATGATTTAATACGATAAAGAAATCTTTTACTAATATAGTTTTAAGTTTTGATTCGATTTTCATGAAATAGGATATGATGCCACAAAGTTCTGCAATATATCAAATTTCAAACCACTCAGGGTGGTAGTTTCTGTGGACGGAGCACACGACGATTGTAGGTGTTACGCATTTATATAATTACGAACGCACCTAAAAACATAATTCTATCTGGATCAGGGACAGAAGCTTTACAGAATGGCAACTCACAGACTGCGTTTCTACTATAGCTTTCAAATTGCCTGCAGCGCCATCTGTTGTTGAAAATTTTAAATAATTTCGAAAATTGTATGCCTCAAAATTTACTGTTGTCACAAACATATTGCAACAAACGGTGTATTTCTATAGATGCCCGTTTAATTTTTAATGATTTTTCAAATATACCGGTCATTTTTGAAACACCCTGTATGAGAGTGATGTTTTAAAAACTTTGTTATCGTACGAACGCACCTCATTTGCTACGCTTCATGTGCAATTTCCAACTTTTTTTTAAATTTAAGTTTATCTATTAAAAAATGAAGGGGGGCGGGGGGGGTCAAAAGCTGTGTTTTTGTTAAGCAATCACACATATACTTACATGAATGAGCAATTAGATTGATTTGCTTGCAAAGTAACTCCTTTAATTCCCTGATATTTTCTCGTTTGATGTAAAATTCGCAGCAAACTTCTTTATTTCAAGGAGTGCTTTCTTATCATTATTTCTCTTTGTACATCTGTACTAAATTTAAGAACATATTTATGTTATTCTATAGCATCTATAACAAAAAAATATGCTTTTTGTTAAAGTTTAAGCAGGCAGTACTCTTTTGTAGCGAGTGTTTTTTTATTAATTTTTATTAATATCATACAAATAATGACATTTTCTTTTTCAAAGCAAAAACAGTTTCTTCCATTTGAAAATTCTGAACATTCAGAATCTTTGTCAGTAAAAGGGAGACATGACTGACAACTTCCGGTCACGTGAGTAATTTTATTGAATAAAGTTCAGAAATCCTGCCTTCCGAACTTCCGACACTGCGTGATGTTGTAAGATATGGGCATCTGCTAAGATAAAAGCCTGGAGAAAATCTCAGAAATTTCCCAGCAGTCACTTTTGAAAAAGATATTTATCCAAAATAGGTTAAATAATAAGAGCGGACAAACAGTTGTTTTGTGGTGCCAATTTTAAACTGTAGAATCACAGTCCTGAAGAAAACTGGAAAAAAAACCAAAAACATATCACTTAGTATAGGAAAACTCGAAGTGAAAGTGTCTTTCATTGCAACGTTATACAAGCTCTTTGACATCATCAATTGCAAGTAAAAGATTAAGCTATGTTGGTAATTTGTGGTTCCATGTACAGATGGTGCTGACTGTGAACATAAAGTATACACCTCCTGCTCTTGTTCTAAGGATATGCAGATTATTGTCAAAGAACTATTGTTCATTAATAGTTTAAGAGAGAACATTTGATATGTTCTACAGCATAGAATTGGATCACTAAGTCAATCTGAGCACAGAAGACAAAAAGCAGAAAAAACAAAAAAAAGATGAATTGGGATTAATTTCTGAATATAAGAAGAAAAGGAAGGGAGGGATAACGTTGCAACTAAATGAAGTTCTTTTCACCAATTAAGATGAAGATTCATCTGATGTTGCAAATGAAGAATCTGAAGAATCTTTTCAGATTTTTATGTAATGACTCTGATGTACCTTTAACGTCAAATACAAGTCAATGTAACACATTACAATTGTGCAATGTTGAATTCCAAAGTATTAGGTATGGTGTCGGTGTATGTACTACAGCTGTCATTACAACAGTTGAATTTTTGTTGTACTCAATATAATTACTCAATAATAGAGGACATTTGTGGTTGATTACAATAAAGTAAAAAGAACAGGGGATAGGAAATTCGAACCGTAGCTCCAAGTTGTAAGCATGGTGGAATATTTTCTTATGGACGGCCAAAACAGATATAAAAGTTCATGCTTTTGGCAGCAGTTATATAAAAAAATAAAATATATTCCTTTATTATTGATTTTACAATGTTTAACCCTCTAAGCGTTTGACCCGTAAAATTCCGTACACTAAGCTCCAGGTTTCACTGCAATATAAGCAATGTTTAAGATATTACAATTCTATAAATTTAATAAATTTTCAAAGCATTGAAGAATGATTGGGACTCTCAAGGATTACATTTATATTCCTAAATAAGATTTTTTATGTAATATTGATAGAATCATGTTTTATTAGCATTTAAAACAAAATGCAGAGAAAACAACATTACAATTTTACCCATTAGCAAGACGCTTGGAGGGTTAAATTTATACTTTAGTCACATACATACATACGCACACCCAAAAAATAAATAAAAAAATAACAAAGTTGTAACTTAACAAACTGCAACAACTATTTGAAAAATGTTATTTTCAAAGATTAAAATTTTAAAGATTTATAAACAAAATCTATATTTAAATTAATAATAATAATAAACATCCTTTTATGATGATCATAACGAGTCATATATTATGTACGCTATGTATTAAAAATTAATTCTCCCAGATCAATGATAAAAAACAGTAGTTTACAGATATATAATTTTAACAACTTTAAAATGTGCATTTTTGTTTGATGGAGTTAATCTAACTGACTTCTGATCGCCTCATATCACGTACGACATGGATTACACATTAATATTCCTGGACACAACATAAACAAATTTTACATGAAATTTCAGTTTTACAATTTTCGAAACTGCAAATTTCTAAACATCGCACATTTTTAATTTTTGCACCGTTGAGTAGAAAAAAAAATTCTCTTTTAAATTAAATTTGTCTGAAAACTTTATCACATTTTTTTTTACTATTTTTTTTTAAAGCTTTTATTACTTTGTCATTGTGGCAACAGAAATATTCTATTTTTAGACATTAAATATGGCCCATTCAGAAATCGAATAAAATAAAATAAGCTGTAGAATTCAATAAATAAAAAGATTCAGATATGCTTCAGGTTTTCCATTTCTCTACTAAAAACAACAATTGTTTTCCAAATAGTTAAAAATGATTTTTAATATAGCTGCTTGGTTCAAAACACGACAATTTGTGATAAATACTAAATAATAGTAGAAGAAAATTTAAATAAATCACTTGAGGAAGAATTTCATACTCGACACCGTACAGGCTTTACAGGGTTCGTACGGATCCTTGAATTTTCGGGCTAAGAAATTCTTCGGTACCAGTATTTTCTTATATAAAATATCTTGATAAATAAATCGAAATTTCGCCCATTTAAATTAAATTTATTTTGCTGTAAATAAATACTGGTATTTGGCCTTTAAAATAACGGTACCCGTACGAACCCTGCTTTAGTGAATGTTTTTACTTTGATGGAAGCGAAGATTTCACTATTTTTTTTTCTACAAGTAGATGACTCATTTCTTTTTTATTTTTACAGTTGTAATTTCAATTTAATGGTTTAGTTTTGTAGTATATTTTCTGTTGAGTTCCACAGGTGTGATCTCCTTTTAATTATATATATATAGAGCTTTTCAAAAGTTTGATGCGAAAATAAAACACAATAAAAAAAGGATATGTGTATCAGACACGTATGCACATTCCAGATAAATATTCAGCATGGTACAGGATTTGTATGACACTGAAAAAAAGAATTAGTTAAAAAAAGAGCTAAAGCATTTAATTCAAAATATCGACACTAGAGGGCACTACTGCAGACAAATCCGTTAATAGTTTTATATTAATTGTACAACACAAGATTTGGGTAAAATAAGTGCAAATGCAGAAATTTCTAATGTTTTTGTATCCAGATCTTGCGTTGTGTGAGATATCAAAAATTTTATATGGAATTAACTGCAGTAGCGCCCTCTATAGTCA
Source organism: Maratus speculifer (assembly GCA_964019185.1). Lineage (NCBI taxonomy): Eukaryota > Metazoa > Arthropoda > Arachnida > Araneae > Salticidae > Maratus > Maratus speculifer. The sequence continues at coordinate 255,643,283 of OZ025298.1, forward strand.
AGATTTTTAATTAATGCTTTTGCTGGTGTTGTACAAAATCCTGTACTACACTGAATATTTATCTGAAAACTGCATGTTTCTCCGAACTTTAGTCAACTTTTACGCGCCTTACTTTCACATCGAACTTTTGAAACATATGGTATCACTCGTATGTAATTCGATGTATAGGATTTTAAATATTATACAAAATTAAATTAAAAATCTATAATTGAAACAATAAAACGAAAGGACATTTAGATCCATCAACTACAGAATAATTATTTTGATATTGAAACACTAAGTATAAAAAATCAAAATTTTGCAAAAGATTATGCGCACAGGTTTTAAAATTAGTTTCATAAATATCAGAAGTTTAGTTTTTATTACTATTTTTTTCTAAACTTTATATTTTTATAAATTTGTTTTAGAGAAATAACATCAAAGATTTGATTTTTCAGGTGGACTTCATAATTGACGGCACTGGCCTTTGACGGCATAAATTTTGATATCCAATAGGTGACAAACTTTTTGACTGTGAGAAACAAGATTCTCTAAGCGAACAGATCAAACTGTTACAAAAAGAAATTTCGTAATTTTAGAAAGTAGATTTGAATCTGGACGATTTGAAATACATAAGTTGAGCTTAAAAATTAAACTAGTGTTTTCTACAGGACATCTTTTGAAAAACTTCTATTAAAATAAGGTGGGTGATAATACACTGCAAAAAAAGGCAGTAACACTCACACTCAGAGGTTTCGTAAAATAAATATATGAAATATTAACCGTATTATAAAAAAATAGTTGTTAAAATAATATTAAGACTTTGTAAAAAACTATACAGCATAGGTTTGGATTTAGCAGCATATACTAGAAATGTATGAATGGATATACCATAAAAGTTCAAAGAAATAAGAATACTAAATAATATCAAATAATGCTATTGAGTATAAATAATCTTTTAGGACTTTCCGCACAAACAATTTCTGTATGTAAAATAAGAACTTACTCACTGACACGTGAAATTACAAACGACATTTATAGAAACTAAGAATTCCTTAATTGAAACTTTCATTGTAAAAGTAAAATTTTATTTAAATATTCTTGATTTCCTTTGCAAGTTTCGAATTACAATTAGGTGTGCCCCGAGTGGGACCAGTGTGCTGCAAAGGGTTTATCCTAGTGTAGCCATATAGTGTAGATGATGCAAAATACATAATGGTTTACTATAGATTTCTATAAAAGTAGTTGTTGTACGTATTATGCAGTTGTTCACGCTCGAATTTTCCTTTAAAAAATTTATATCCGACTTATTTTAGCTGATGACAGCTTACTGCGAAACTCTATAAAAGTAGCTCATACACGAGCCATGCATGCGGAGATCATATTTAATGTTTTTTCCGAATGCTCCTATATTTCGGAATGGAAAAGTCCTTAAATACACTGTAAAAATCACTAATATTTATTATACTAACTGAATATTTCATAATGAGCGAGAAAATGATCAGACTTGGAATCGAACCCAGATCCTTGGCTTACTAGGCCAATGCTCTATTATTTAAGCTATCTCCTAAGCATCTATCTAAGCAAGCATATTTCTCTCAGATAATCTTATTGATAATGACATCTGACCTGTATTTTAGAAGCTCACCAGAATAAACCATAGGTAAAGAAACGACATATAAACGATGAATACGTAGTTAGATTATTATTTTTAGCGCAAAAAAAAAAAAAAAAAAAAAAAAAACTAATTGGTAAAGTTATCATACGAAATAAATATTTCCAACTGAGCGAAAAAAATCCCTTTCGGCATAGCCTATAGGCGGAGGTAGATTTCGAAAAGTTTTCATCTCAAAAAAAAAAAAAAAAAAAAAAAAAAAATTCCTATCTTTACTCAAATGCCCATTTTGGCAATATATTTTGAATTATATTCTTACTTTATTTAAAAAATTGACCAATATGCTCATTATATAGTTCCTAAATAACAAAAAACTGTTAATTAAATTCGTTTGACAGCAAAATTGAATTTAAAAATGAGTCATAAAATAACCAATTTATTATTTTAATACATCCACAATTCTTTAATCAAGATCGCTTTGAGAAATTTTGTGCGAAGTGCCCACTTTGACAGATTTTTTAAAATATATATTTAGCCTTTATCAAAAATCTGACCAATACGGCACATTACACAGTTCCTAAATAACAAATAACTGTCAATTGAATGCGTTTGAGAGCAAAATTGAATTTAAAAATGAGTCATAAAATAAACAATTTGTTATTTGAATACAACCTCATTTCTTTTATCAAGATCGCTTCGGGAAATTTTTTTGCAAAGTGCTTACTTTGACAGCTTTTAAAATATATATATTCACCCTTTATCAAAAAATCGACGAATACGCACATTATATAGTTTCTAAGTAACAAAAAACTGTCAATTGAATGCGTGTCAGAGCAAAATTGGATTTAAAAATGAGTCATAAAATAACCAATTTGTTATTTGAATACCCACAGTTCATTAATCATCTCGCTTTGGGAAATTTTGTGCGAAGTGCCCATTTTGGCAGCCTTTTTTGAAATATATTCTGCCTTTATCAAAAAACTGGCCACTCCGTCACATTATATAGTTCCTAAATAAGAGAACCTGTAAATTGGATGCGTTTGAGAACAAAAAAAGATTTAAAAATGACTCGGTAAAAACGCAATTTCTTAAATTTCCTCAAATTTTAATCACGATAACTTCGTGAAATTCTGTTCAAAATACCCTTTTTGGCAGCCTTTTAAAAAATATATTCTGCCTTTATCAAAAAACTGGCCAATACGTCAAGTTATATGGTTCCTAAATAATAGGACCTGTAAATTGGATGGGTTTGAGAACAAAAATTAATTTAAAAATGACTCATGAAAAACGCAATTTGTTATACTTAATGAATTTTTTAATGATGAAAACTTCGGGAAATCTGTTCAAAATACCTTTTTTGGCAGCCTTTTTAAAAATATATTCTGCCTTTATCAAAAAATTGGCCAATACGTCGCATTATATAGTTGCTAAATAAGAGGATCTGTCATTTGGACGCGTTTAAAATCAAAAATGAATTTTAAAATGAGTCAGAATATAAGCAGTTTGGATTTGAGGTTTTTTTCTCCAACTCCTATTTTTGTTTAATTTATTTTTGCTATAAGAATTGGTTCTATGAAAAACTTGTCAATATAAAAGTTGTAGATATTATTGTGAAGATGTAAAATAAATTTAATTAGATTTAATTGCTTAAGAATTGAGTAAGTTGTGGGTTTTTTTCTTTTTCCTCCCCCCTTTTTCTTTTCGTTTTTAATTTTTTTCATCGGTAAAAATTGGTCCTATCAAAAACTTGTAAATGCAAAAGTTTTAGATAATATTGAGTACATTTATATAAAATTTAGTTGGATTTGATATCTTGAGAATTGACGAAGTTATGAATTTTTTTCTCCCAAAAACCATGTTTTTTTCGCCCCTTGAGCCCATTTTTAACTTTATCAAAAATCTGTCAAGCATAAACTTTTTGCCCATTTTTTAGAAGTAATATAAACTTTAAACTGATTCGATATCTAATTTAATTAAAAAATTATCGCGTTTTTTCTGTTTTCACAAAAACCCTCCTAACTTCCACCCCCTTGGTCCGATTTTGCCCATTAACAAACTTAACCGAGATTTTATGCCCCTTGATTTTATGTAAAAGTTTGATGAAGATCTGAGCATAATTATGGAAGTTATGGTGTCTAGAAGAAAGTGATATACACCGATAGATAGATAGATAGATAGATAGATAGATAGATATATAAACTTTTTTACTGATGGTAGTTTTGGGGTCTAGGAGTCATGATTCGTGTAGATCCGCAAAAATTTTTCAGAAATTCCAACATGGGAGACAATGCAATTGGTAGTATTTCATACGAAATGTACCTAAAATGCCTATCTTGGGAATCGAGCCCAAATCCTTGGTTTTCGAGGCCAGTGCTCTACGGTTTAAACTAAGTGGAGCGACAATTGGAGAGCATATTTTGCTCAGATAACCTTATTGGTAATAGCATCTGGTCTGTTATTTAGACAGCTCAACAGAATAAACCGCAGGTAAAGATGCTTTTTATAAACGATGGATACGTAGATAAACTCTTATTTTTAAACTCAAACTGAATGGTAAAGTTATCATACGAAATAAATATTTCCAACTGAGCGAAAAAATGCCCAGCCCTACTAATCGAACACAGATCATTTGCTTTAAAGGCCATTAATCTAACCTGTTGTTAATAATCTAATCGGTTGTCGTCCCTGTTTAATCTAACAGGAACGACAACCGACGAATATATTTCGGCTCAGCTTATGATGAAATTTACTCGGTACTGATAACAAAACTAGAGTATATTTAAACTTCATTTGGAATTTCATCGAATGAAATTTAGCGTAGTAACAATGATTTTACAGTGTAACTTAAATAAAACCCATGTTTAAAGTTTAAACTTAAAGCTTTCATAAAAATAAATTCAACGTAACAACCAAAATTATCATAAAAAAGTATCAATGTTTCCTGTTTACAGTATATTTAAAACAAAATTTTTGCTAAAATATTTAAATTGGCACTGTAGTACACACACTTCGAAAGGAGGTCGTAAAGTTACAATGCCGTCTTGGCCTGTGCCTTGTTTTTTAGGTATGTTTTTAATTAAATGTTAAAGACATAGGAGGTGTATTGAGTGATCCTGTCAATACAAACTATTCTCGAATCCTGTAGAATTTATGGCATTAATTCTGATTAAATTAGTCTGTTTTAAATGATTAGACGTTTATTGCTTTTATACCACTACTAGGTATTGCGTTATATTAATACGTTATTAAATTTTTTATCTATTATTTAAAAGCCGATAGTATGCACGGTACGCCACCCCTGTTCTTTACCTACTGTTTATTCTATTGAGCTGTGTAAATAACAGACCAGATTTTGGAGAACTAATTCACCCAATCAACCTTAACGATCACACAATTTGGTTTGATACCTTGGATCAGCTCAATTGAATAAATCGAAAGTTAATATATAAAACTGCAGAAATCACTGCATACGAAATTATATTAGATTAATTTATCACACGATTATTAAATAGGCAAATCAATTATACAGATATAAATTTTGCATATGAGTGAAAAAAGTCCGGACCAGGAATCGAACCAGGAATGTATTGGCTGAAGCAACTAATGTTTTTCCAACTGAGCCAACCCGGACGAATACTGGAGGATTCATTCGCCCAGCCAATCTTAACTATCACACAATCTCGTCTGATACTTTGGATCGGTTCAACAGAATACATTAATATATGGCACTGCAGAGCACGCTGCATATTAAATTATATTAGATTAATTTATAACATGATTATTCAATCGGTACCTCCTTGGTTCGAATCCTGGCCCGGACTTTTTTCACCCATTTGGAAAATTTACATCAGTATAACTCATTTACCGATTGAATAATCTTGTTATAAATCAATCTAATAGACTAGATGATAATAAATAAATAAATAAATAAATAAATAAATAAATAGATTGATAAATAGATCAATAAGAATAAATAAATAAATAGATCAATAAGATTATCTGAGCGAAATATATTCGTCAGTTGTAGTCCCAGTTAGCTTAAACAGTAGAGTATTGGCCTCGTAAGGAAATGATCTAGGTTTGATTCCTGGGCTGGATATCTTTTCGCTCAGTTTTTAGCTCACAGGCTATCATAGCCTGAGAGCTTATGTGCCCGTCCGTTCTGTATGTACGTTCGTGCGTAACGCGATAACTCATGATAAAAATATCCGATCCACTTGAAATTTTGTATGTAGGTATATCCTGACAAGGCGCTTCCCTGATTAGTTTTTGGAGTTCCTTCGTTATGTATAAGAGGGGGAACGGGAGGCTCATGCCCCTCCCCTTAGTTGATATAAATGGGATTTTCATGCAGAATTAAGTTTTCGTTCAAAATTTAGATTAGGATCATTCTGATGAGGCGATTCCGTGACAGTTATTAGGTGTTCATTGAATAAGTATAAATAGGGGGAACAGGGGTTCTAATGCTCCCCCCTTAATTTATATAAATGGGTTTTTCAAGCAGAATTTTCAGATTTCGTTCAAATCTCTGAATAATTTTGGAAATTTAATGGTTAAGTATAAAAGAGAGGGATAACTACTTTTAAATTATATAAATGCTAAATAGGTTTTTATTAAGAATTATCTCATTTGCTTTGAATTTTGGATATAGATTTTCTTATATGATAAAGCATGTCTTTGATAGTACAGGAGGTCCAATGATTAAGTATAAAAAAAAGGAAAGGGGAGAACTGTTTCCCCTTCTTAATTTTTTTTCGAACGGAACTACTCCTTGAAAATATAAGGCTTTAATGTACAATTAGTATTTGTAGCCTGTGAGCTCAATGCAATCAGTTTAACTGGGCAGTATTCTTTATTTTTATAAATATTCAATTCGTATGATAACTTTACCAATCATTTTATTGCGTTAAAAATAATAATTTATCTACGTATCCATTGTTTATAAAAAGCATCTTTACCTGCGGTTTATTCTGTTGAATTGTCTAAATAACACACCAGATGTTATTACCAATAAGGTTATCTGAGCAAAATATGCTCTCCAATTGTCGGTCCACTTAGTTTAAACCGTAGAGCACTGGCCTCGTAAGCCAAGGATTTGGGCTCGGTTCCCAAGCTGGGCATTTTTTCGTTCTTCTGGAAATATTCAATTCGTATGATAACTTTACCAATTAGTTTTATTGTGTTAAAAATAATAGTTTAACTACGTATCCATCGTTTATATGGCGTTCCTTTTCCTGCGGTTTATTCTGTTGAGCTTCTAAAATACTGGCCAGATGTTATTATCAATAAGGTTATCTGAGTGAAATATGCTTGCTTAGATAGATGCTTAGGAGATAGCTTAAATGATAGAGCATGGGGGTCATAAGCCAAGGATTTGGGTTCGATTCTGAGGCTGGGCATTTTCTCGCTCAGTAGGAAATATTCATTTCGTATGATAAATATTAGGGATTTTTACAGTGTATTTAAAGACATTTGCATTCCGAAATATAGGAGCATTCGGTTCCTGACGAAGTAAAATCAGTAGAATATATATATAAAAAAATGTCAAGTATGAACTCCACCTGCATGGCCCGTGTATGAGCTTTTTTTTTTTTTATAGAATTCTGCAGTAAGCTCTCATGTATGTAGCATCAGCTAAAATGAGTCGGATATAATTTTTTAAAGGAAAATTTGAGTGTGAACAGCTGCATAGCATGTACACCTGCTATATTTATAGAAATCTATAGTAAACCATTATGTGTTTCGTATCATTTATAATGAGTGGAATATAAAAAGGTTTGAAAGGAAAGTTTGAGAATGAACTGGTGCTGCTTGGCTTGCATACATACTATTTCCGTAGAATTATGTAATAAAAAATAATATACGTCGCGTCACCTAAAAATGAGTGAGTTATAAAATCTTCACAAGAAGTGTACACACACAATGTCTATCTCTATGGATAATACGAGTATTATTGCATCTCACTTTAAGATAGTTTTGTAGTGTACTGTATTAAAATATCTTCCACAAAAACTCATTTCTTATTGAAAATAGGGTCACAATTAGTTTACGCGGAATGGCCCCTACGAAATCGAAGCCAGACTTTTGTTCAAACGTTTTACAATAATGAAGGGTACTATTAGGTTATCCCGTCGACCAAAAAATTATCGCCAAACTATAAGATTAAATGCCAATAACAGATGATTGTGAATGTCACATTCAATGACTTAAATACGATTCACGTGTTTAAAATGTCATTAAGAGATTTTTGTTTCGTTTTTTAATTTGAATTTTTATTAGTATTCTACTAATTATTTGCTTTTTTGTTATTTAAAATAAAAATTATGTCAATGTGCATAATTTGGCTATTAGTTTGGCGATTTGTATAATTTGGCGAAATCGGTCGACGGGATAACAGAGTAGTACTTAATGAAGATGTTATAATAATTTTTTTTAGTTTGATTTTGAATAATGTGTTGACAATATGAAAGTAACGTTAGAAAAAATAAATTGAAAGTTTTTAACATTTCAAATTAAAAATAATAAACAACAACTTTAGTTAATATAGTTATTAAAAACTTCTTCTCTTTGTTAATTTCTGTTAACTCATTTCTGCATCAAGCATTACACCATTACATAAGAACCCTTAAGCTATAAATATAAGGTAAATTTATGTAATAGTTTGCATAAAGAAACTACCATCATTAACAATAATGCACTTTTTATGTATCTTATAAAACAAATACTGTAATTTATGCTTTATTTTCTGGTCTAGCAAGAATAAAATAATTTAACATTTCTATATATGGAGAAGAGTTATATAACGTTTCCGAAGCAATAAAAAAAATCTCTGATTTCATATCCTGACAATAAAATATTGTTATGTTTGTTTTTATGTTCCATTAATGATATGAGCTGTCTTTAGATCTGTCATCATTAAGGTAAAATCGCTACACAAATCTATATTTCAATCTAATCCAATTTATTATATTACATTTTTATTCCCAATAAGGTGATATCAAGAAAGCTTATACAATATGCAGCAGTTACTAAAACCAGATATTTAACTGGTTGCAATATATATATATATATATATATATATTCTAATCGTCATATATGTACTATAATGTTTATAACTAAATTCTGAAAACAGTGAATACTAGATTATTGTTATTCTAAAATAGATGCAGTTCAAATAATGATGATGAAAACAAAATTCAGTCAACAGCAGATTGAGCTAAACTAAATTGATCACCAAGTTTTAACTAAGAACGTCATATATATATATTGTTTTTCTAATATAATATTTCAAACAACCTTTATACCTATCTTTTATCCTCAAAAAATGCATAACACTTTTATTCTTTAAAATTAACTTTTTCTTTTACATGGCCACTCCTACTAGTGGCCGAAAGTTTCTGTTCTCGAAATTGATAGACGGCAGGTGCTTTATTTGAACCCAATCGCGCCCGTCGGACTAATCGCTCAGAGTTTTCCGTGGTTTTCTTCGAACCTTGGATTTTCTTGCGTGAATACGAGTTAGGGTTCTATAGAAAAAACCCAATGAAGGTCACCCTGCCCTGTAAAGTTGGGATAATCATTAATAACCAACCTGAGGGTTAAGTTAAAAAACTCGGTATATCTAGAATTTTGGGAAATCAAGAAAAACCCCTAACTGTGTTAATTGTCTTTCATTGTAAAATGCCAGAAATACAGGACAAACATTTTCTTTTTATTGTTTTTATTTTTATTTATTTGTTTATTTATTTATTTTGCAGATCGTTATGTTTTTTCAATGCACGCTTACTAATAGAATAGATTGATAGAGAAAACAGGATTTTTAAAATTTTGAATAACACGAGTTTTGAAACTCTCGTCCTCACGTATGTATTATAAATATTTTTTATAATTATTATTTCCTTACATCAATACTTCAAATTTTCAAATATGTTAACGTTTAAGATGCAGATATATCAATATATAATGCTCAATAACTAGGGTTACGTTGGGCAACAGGGCCGTGATTTTAATATGTGGTTATGGTGATTCTAGCAGTTTAGCTTCTAAAAGCTAAAGTTCGTTGGAATTAATGTTTGAAACTCTGTAAATGTGTTCAGTTAGGTTCACTCTATCAGACAGAAGTTTTCAAAATTAAATCTCACTGTCTAATAATAAAAAAATACATTTATTTAATTCTTTTTCTTCGTGGATCCAGTTTTCCCATTTTTATGGGGCGACAAATATGTTTATGAACCACAAGTGTTTGTGTTTTTTAATATGCGGTATCAGGTGCTGTTTGAAAAAGTGTAAACAATTTAATAAAATTTAAATCAGACAGATCATGTAAATTATGTATCATCTAAATTGTATTCTAAGGGAAAACTTTGTTGTCAAGGTGTCTAAAAAACATTAAAAGTGAAATTATTAAATTAATTAACCAAAAAAAAAACAGGTATTAAGTAAGTATTTATGTACTTTAGTTTAGGTAATAAATATTAAAATTACATGGGTATTTTAGGAGATAAATATCAAGATAAATCTATGAACAAACGGCTACGTAACTATTTAAGTGTCTAATTTTATTATTATTATTATTATTCACCTCACTGAAAGTGCGATCTGTTCAATAAACGTGTGGAGAATGTAATGATATTTCTTTTATTGAACAGAACAATTTTTATTGGTTTCGAAAATTTCTAATACTAGTATCCCGCTGTCCCATGTACATCATTTCATCTGTATCGTAAAACTTCAATGTTTGGCTATTTCGCGTAAGAAATTTGGTTTGATATTTCCCAATATGCTTTTTTAAAAACTTAATATATAATTTTAACAAGGTATTACATAATTTTCTACATTGTAAGCGCAAATAAAAAGAATGGAAAAATTAAGTTATTGTATTAAGTGAAACTCAATAAATAAATAAATAAATCTAATAAAAATACACACACACACACATAAATATATATATATATAATTGTTTGTGTAACTGGATCCAGCATGGTGCAGATAATCGTAATATATGTTCCAGTTACCCCATTCTTGAAAAATTTATGGGATAACTGGAACATGGGCCTTACATTTAAAACATGAAGTAAATGGACATAAATAACTAATATTAATATATTTGTATGCCTATTTTTTTTCAAAAAATAGATTAGTTAATAAAAGTACTTATAGTATTTTAATGAAAATACGAGGAATTTCAATCAAACTGACGTTGTTTTCTAAAAAAAGAAACCTACACTTTTGGTAACCTATCACAACAAGGACAGAATTATGATTGAGTTGACACATGTTGGTTTAAAGAAGAAGTGATTAGGGTTGCATTGTTCATGAAAGCTAAAATTTAAAAGACCACAAATCCCCTTTCATCTAAAAGATTTAGAGTTATAAAGAGCATTAAAATAAAACAAGTAGAAAAAGGTTTTCTTTAATAAACATTTTTTACGAAACTGTGCAAAATTTACATTGATAAAAATAAATATTATTAAAGGTTGGTATTAACTTTTACTGATCTTTCTCTGTATTTTCAAAATAAATATAAAGGTTTGAATTGAAATACTTATAAATAACGGTACTTGTAGATCTAAAATAAGAATTAAATTCATCGACTTTCTTTTTACGTAAAGCAAATGTTTCATGTAGAATCTTTAAGAGATATATCATTTCAGAAATGTTATCTTCCTTTTCAATTTTAAATTAGATATGCCAGTTTCTGCCAACGAAGAAGAAACTTCAAATTACATTTTAAAATACTTCAAAAATCAATAAAATGTGTCAGAAGTTATGTACAAGTATAAAATGATGATTATAATACTGAAAAAGATCCTTTAAAAATATTTCCTTTAAGCCAAGTACATTGAGTTAAATACTTTACTGTTTCACGTTTTTGCAAATAATTATATTTAATTTAAAACGAAGAAACTTTACACAATACCTTGAAATTGGTCAAAATATTGATTTTCCTTTTTTAGAATTAACAGAAAGTTTTTTAGTATTAATCAATTGTGAATATTTTAGCACTTCTTTCTTACTTATACGACGATTATATCGCGAGGTATTGTAAATTTTCCTAACGATTCAGCACAATTACGCATGCAAATAAAAATTTTAAACTAATTTTTCTCGCTGTTCATATTTTTTATAACGTGCTTGTTAGATAAATACTACACTGTAAAAAATTTTGGTCTCGAATCACGGTGGTTATACCGTCAACTTTGTGACACTTCCTTTTACCGTAATTTTACTGGACGGTATATATACCGTAAAATACTTAAAGTACATGTACCGTAATTTAACTGAACATAAATTTAAATATTTTGTGGTATATGTACCGTAAAATATTTAAAGTATATGTACCGTAATTTAACTGGACGGTATATGTACCGTAAAGTATTTAAAGTACATGTACCTTAAAAAAATATCGTTACAGCATATATACCGTAAATTAAATGTAAGGTATATGTACCGTAAAAAATATTTTTACAGCACAGATACCGTAAATTAAATGTACGACATATGTACCGTAAAAAATATTTATACAACATATATACCGTAAATTAAATGTGCGGTATATGTACCGTAAAAACATTTGTAATCAGTATGTGTACCGTAAATGAAATATACGGTATATATACCGTAAAAATACAGGATGATCCAAAAAAACCCCTCCCACATTTGACAGGTTAAAAAAAACAAAAACGACTCTAATGAGAAACTTATTTGTTAAAAATGTAGAATAGATATGACGAGAGTTTAAAATGACTATTTTTCAGGAATGACTTCTGGAAAGTGTCTTCCATTGCGAGCAATATAGATTTCAAGACGATGTCTGGAATCTATCATCACGAACGCATCGTCTTGTGGGAGAATTGCTACTTCTACTCTCTTGAGGTGAGAATGAATGTAGGTCTTGTCTCAAGATTATCTCAAGCAGAGGTAGCCGCTTCCACAAGACATAATATGTTAGGGGATGATATATTTCAGATATTGTCTAGAAATTTATATTGCTTATAATGGATAACACTTACCAAGCATCATTTCTAAAACATAGTCATTTTAAACTCTTGTCATACCCATTACATATTTTAAAACAAACAAGTTTCTATTTACAGTCCTTTTTTGTTTTATATTATCCTGTCAAACATGGGATATTCTTATGTGTTATTCTGTAATCAGAATCGACGAATATACATGGTAAGCACAAGTCTCACTCTTATTATAAAAACTTATTTTGGCGAGAAATATTAGATATGTGAGGATACATTTAAATATTTTGATAAAAATTTTAATAAAACCATTTGTAGATCATCAAGTTGTGCAATGATATGCATGCTGGTAAAAAACAATACTTATATATATATACATATTATTTTTCATAAATATTAAATTTTCTGTATTTCTTAAGAAATATTTTTTTTCTTTTTGTTTATTGTCATTACGTACAATTGTTCAAAAAAAAAAAATTATGGTAAAATGTAACTAAAAACAATGAATTTGAATTATACTTACATAGCTGCCAATTACTACACCTTTTCTACATTCATTTTTTATACCACTATTTTAAAATAGTTACTGCTGTCACATTTCAGATTTAAATATACAGCGAAAATTATTATTTTAAAATAGAGGTATAAAGATGCTGTAAAAGTAGTATGCACTTAGAGAATTAAAAATAAAAATCACAAAAAAGTGTTTACATTTGTGACCGCTATGATAATGTGAGATGATCTCTGATAAAATAAAATGCTAATATTAAATTACTTTCTTACATTTCTATAAATTATTAAAACTGAAAATAATTAATTGATCTTATATTATTTTTATTAAATAGTAACAATTTATTAAATTTTATTAAATATTAACAAATAATTCAAGAGTACTGACTGCCTCACACTTCTTTTGTTGTTTCACAGACATAATTATAAAAACTAAAGGATCAGAAGGGCGTGAAGAGAATACAAATCACATACACTTTCAAAAAATAAAGTAAAATTAATAAAAGTGGTCAAAATTATACATATACATTAATATTCTTGTTACTTACTTGGAAATTGGGATTTTTATTTTTATTTTCTCAACATACAAATCTAAAATTTCTTACATTCATTTAAAAGTTTAAGAATGTCACTGTCTAGCAAATCACAACTTTTTAATTTTTTTTATGGAAATGTGCTATTATATTATTCTATATTGATATATAATTTATAGCTTATAATCTTAATAACAAACTTTAATTCTCCCTACAGATCAAGAAAAGTAAAAACTAGTTGTCGTGGGCAAAATTGCCTATAACGCGAAAAAAGTTAATAAAAGATGAAAAATATATTTTCCTTCCAAATATTTAAATAGTCAAGACTAAATTTATACATTCATGCTTAAAAATAAGTTTAAAATTGTATAAAAACTTTGCATTGTTAAGAAGAGGGTTTGAGAATCATATTAAAATTACAAATATAAATATTTTAGAACATTTACAAAATAAATGAATATCATAATGATTCAGACATATTTAAAACAAGCAATTAAAATATAAAAAGATATTTATTACAACGATTAAATTACATTAATACACTGTATCATGATGCATTGTTATAATATTTATGTATACAATTTATTTTCTTCTACACATTGTGTCATTTACATTTATATAAAAATTCCAATAGTTTTGCCCACTTGCTGCATTTTGATTATCCGCCAATTGATTATTTGTAGTTTGTACCACACACAGGGTTGACCAACATCAAGTACCTTAAAGAAAAAGATTCATTCAACATGGGTATAAGCATTAAAATATATTATCGAAAAAAATACAAAAGTAATTTGTAGAAATGGTTTCACAAAATCACCTTAAGAGACTTTAAGAAATCTTAGACTTAAATTTTGAGCTCAAATTCTGAATCGTTGGGAGTAATTAGGTAGCGCAAAAATGAACTGTGTTTGAGGGGGGGGGGGGTAAATTTCAACTCCTGAACACAGTTCAATTTGCGCTTCTTAACCCCTCCCAATGATTCAGAATTCGAGCTCAAAATTTAAGTCTAAGCTTTTGCAAGAATTTAATTAGATACAAAAAATAACGGTCAAACATAGCTGTTGGTTACTCTTAAGTTCAAAGCGCCATCTAACGAAATTTTTTTAAATTTATTTTTAAGAAAATACTCACGGAAATACAGAAGAAAATTGCTTGCGGTTTTCTCTAAAGGAAAACCGCTAACGAATCAACCAATTTTTTCTTTTTTTATATAATCATTTGAAATTTGAACTTGCCCTCCACTTCAACTCAATTCAGTTTGCGCTACTTAACCACTCCCAGTGATTCAGATTTTGTGCTCAAAATTCAAGTTTATGTCTAAGCTTTTAAAAAAATTTAATGAGATGCAAAAAATAACCGCAAAAAATACTTGTTCGTTGCTCAAAAGTCTAAAGCCCCCTCTATCGGCATTTTTTGAAATTTATCTTTATAATTTTTTTTTTAAGAAAAGACTGATTTAAAGAGTAGTTTTAGCAAAAAACACAAACGAATCGACATATTTTTCCGTTTTTTATAATCATTTGAAATTTGAACCTCTAAACACAGTTCAATTTGCGCTACTTAAGCACTCACAACTATTCAGATTTTGAGCTCAAAATTTAAGTCTAAGCTTCCGAAAACATTTAATGAGATGCAAAAATAACGGCAAAAAATAATTGTTTGTTACTCCAAAGTCTAAAGCGCCCTCTATTGGCATTTTTTGAAATTTATCTTTACAACTTATTCTAAAGAAAATACTGACACAAAGAGTAGTTTTAGTGAAAACCGCAAATCAATCGACAAATTTTTCCGTTTTTTATGCTTATTTGAAATTTTAGTTCCTAAACTTTAATGGCATCTATCTCCTTCGGAAGACGTTTGGGTCCCTTAGTTTCCTATTCAATATTGTTTGTCTTGATGTGTACTATCACCTCTTAAAGTTTTGCCCAATAGTTTAGATACACCCTGTGTGTGTATATATATATATATATATATATATATATATATATATATATATATATAAGTCAACATTTGAACGGAGGGTGGTTTTGGGGTCTGGGGGTCATGATCGATGAAAATATACCAAAATTTTCCGGAAGTGCTTTTCTCCGGACGGTTGCAATATAGATAGCTTTTTACTTTTTCTAATGAAAGCTACCTAAAACTGTAACAAGCAATTAAAAAAGTAGAAATGTACAATAAAATTTACGTACTACACCCTGAGTAAAAAAAAACATTTAGAGATATTAAAAGGGGGGGGGGCAAGAGCTCTGTAAGTAACAATACCATAGAATTAATATTTAGATTGAAAATTTCTTACCGTTCCTAGTGTAGGCTATGTGTTTAAACAAAAATGAAATTGTCGGAAATGAAATCCTTAATTTAATACATTCTCTCAACAATGCACACATTATCAAGTAATTGTTATTTATTCAGTTAAGATTTTGAAATTTTTTCTGATTGTTTACCATATCATTTTGAAACAAAAGCACGTGACATAATTTCTCATAATTTTTTTTTTAATTTAATAGTTATTAAAAAGTGGGGTAATTTAAAATCGTTATAACTCGAAATATTATTTGTAGAATTTCTTTTCATTTATATAAACAGAAATATATAAGCTTTATTTCTGATTTAGGATTTTTAAAAGCATTAATTTCAATAAAATTAATAAATATTTAAAGTAAAAAATTTTAAAAAAATGTAATTTTTTAAAATCATATTTTTAAAACTAAATATATATATTTTTTTTAATTTGCTGAAGCAAAATTAATATAAAACAATTGAAAAAGATTTGTTCCAAATTTAAACAAGATTTTTTTAAACCGCTATTGGGTTAAAGTAATTTAAATACAAGAAAGGGTGAAAAAACTCATGAAGAAAAAAAGCATTTTCACAGAAAGTCATTTTTATGAGAACGATTGCTTTGAAAACTAGATTTTAAAAAGAAACGAAAAAGAAAAAAATAATATTTCTTGTTACAGTTAAAATAGAAACAAGGTTTTAAACGTAATTTTAAGCAGAATTTTTAATGTAATAAAACTGTTTAATAAAATTTGAATATTTTTGTTTCTCGCATCCCCTTAAGCACCGAAAGTTACAGGTCGCAGCCTCGCAGCATAAAATTAGCCGCGTGTGGCATCTCGCGACAGTGAATCTGTAATTATAATGAAGGGCAGGGTATGAAAAAGAAGTCAATTAAAAAACTCTGTTTATTTGGAGAATGGAAGAGAGGTTAAAAAGTTTAAAAAAAAAATTCTAACTAGAAATAAGTAAAAAGCATGCGTTTAACAATGATAATACTGAGACGCTATTTTAGCTAGATTATGTGTGAGTTAAATGTACCTACAAATAAAATTATGCTATTAGTAATAACTAATAGTCATTATATTATTATTACCATTAAGAGTTTGAAATATTACAAGAAATGTATCAAGCGTTTGATTAAAAAAAATATCAAATATCGACTTTGTGTTTGATTTTATTTGTTTTTCAAAAATTAAAATAAGAAACTATGATGAAGACTGTGCAATAAAAAATGCTGATACTCAGTCATATCCACTATTTTTTGCAATCACTATTCATATTGCAAGCCTTATAGCAGAAAGGTAAAGAATGGAGACGGGTGTTACAGATTTTCTTTTCTTCTTTGTAGATTATTTTTTCATCAAACATTTCTTTTGTTTTAAGTTATATTTAACACTTTATTACTGAATGCAAAAATGTGAGTTAGTTATTAACAGAACTGAATAAAACGCGTAAAATCGTTAAAAGTAAATGTTTAATTAACGCTGCAATTGCAAAACATTTTACCTATGGATTATTTTCTGCCTCTGTAGTATCTGCCGCAGACAATCGAGAATTTTTTTTGGTACTGGGTATCCAAGTTCCAAGGGTTAGTTCCAAGTCTACTCCTCCATTATACTTCAAAAATGAAATTGGGTAGCCATATTCCTTCTCCATTCCAAATTTCTGTTATTGAAAAAAAACATGTATTATTTCTTAACGATTTAAATATACCAAATGAAAAAAAGTCTTTATACCAGCCATTTTATTAATATATATCAATATTTTTTCTGGATTGCTTGTCAAAAACTGTGAAAACATGTTTTAATTCCAAAAATATTTGAAGAGTTTGGACGATAATGACTACGAAAATAAATAAATAAATAAAATACCAGAGGAAGACCCATAGCTTTTCCGTCGTATTAAAATTACTCAATATCAAGGAAGTAAATGTTTAAAAAAAACCCCGAAAATATAATAACTATATTCTTATAATTCTCTAAGTAATCAATTTGAAAAACAAAGAAATCACACAAGGTTTTGACGTGTAAGAAACTAAATAGTTATACTGTAAATCAATGATTTTTACTGTTATTAATATTTTATCACAAAAATTACGCAGGCTGATTTCGAAGATCTCAAATAGATGATAATTATAATTTACACTTCCCGTAAAACTTCTAATATTGAGAACATGTGATAAAACATGGATTGGTAGGTACACCTCTTTGTTTTAAGACAGGGGTGCAAAAGTCTTTGCGCCAGTTGCTCCTAAGCTCTCACTACTAATTTTTTTTCGACTTGTATCATCTAATAATTTGTATAAATTTCTTGCTAGAATGCTATTAAATTTTACTCCATGGTGAGTGATTGCCCCCCGCTGGTGCCTAGATTTTTACACCAATGGTCTAAAATCTAAATATGTAAAACTGTAAATTTTGAATGTAAACTTACGTAATCAGGCACAATCAAAGCGAAATTTGGGGCCTATTTAAAAAAAAATTCATTGAATAATAGGCTCTTTCACAAAATCAGACATTTCATCATTATTTTTACCATCCAAATTAAAAAAAAAAAAAAAAAAAAAAAAAAAAAAAAAAAAAAAAAAAAAAAAGTACACCAGAAAGTAAATTTTTAACACAAAGACTTAAATCCGATTCAATAAACTCTGTGTGCAAAAAAGACAAATTAAAAAAAAAGAATACTGCCCAGTTAAAGTGATGGCATTGAGCTCACAGGCTACAAATACTAATTGTACATTAAAGCCTTATATTTTCAAGGGTTAATTCCGTTCGAAAAAAAATTAAGAAGGGGAAACAGCTCTCCCCTTTCCTCTTTTTTTATACTTAATCATTGAACCTCCTATACTATCAAAGACATGCTTTATCATATAAAAAATCTATATCCAAAATTCAGAGCAAACGAGATAATTCTTAATAAAAACCCATTTAGCATTTATATAATTTAAAAGGAGTTAACCCCCTCTTTTATACTTAACCATTAAACTTCCAAAACTATTCAGAGATTTGAACGAAATATGAAAATTCTGGTTGAAAAACTCATTTATATAAATTAAGGGGGGGGGGCATTAGAACCCCTGTTCCCCCTGTTTATACTTATTCAATGAACACCTAATAACAGTCACGGAATCGCCTCATCAGAATTATCCTAATCTAAATTTTGAACGAACACTTAATTCTGCATGAAAATCCCATTTATATCAACTAAGGGGAGGGGCATGAGCCCCCCGTTCCCCCCCTTATACATATCGAATGAACTCCAAAAACTAATCAGGGAAGCGCCTTGTCAGGATATACCTACATACAAAATTTCAAGGGAATCGGATATTTTTATCACGAGTTATCGCGTTACGCACGAACGAACATACAGAACGGACGGGCACATAAGTTCTCAGGCTATGATAGCCTGTGAGCTAAAAAGTATCACTCCAGAAATTTGACTTTAACTGGGTGCTTTTCTTTTTCTAGAGAGGAGGGGGGGGATGAAGAAACGCCGTAATTCGCATTTATTCAGCGAAGTATTTGAATTATAGGCTACACATTTTTACTTATTTTTTAATTAGTTTAATGACACTTATAATCATATAACATGCGGAATCACAAAATACCGAATCGACTATTTAATCAAACACTAGTTTTAATGACATTTAATTGACTTAAAATTTAATAAATAACCCAGTTTCTCACTAGTGAAAATATAAATACTGTAATAACACATAGATATGAGTTGCCAGTGAATTTTTTTAATCAGACTTGCAAATATGCCAGCTGAATTTTAAAAGGGCCATATCAACTGGTTTATTGATTTACATTGACTTAATTTCCTCCCCCCCCCCCTCTTTTTACTGTGTTCTATAAAATTAAACAGGACGATGACTCTAATTTTAACTCGGAAGGACGCGCGCAGGGCCTAAAAGACCCTGAGTGCGTATGGTTTTTACAATTGTAATCACTAATTTTTTTAAAGTAATCTTCAACTTATTCTATCACAAAATTTGTATGAATTGTTTCCGTCTAAATAAAGTAGTTGTTATATTTTGATTTTATTGGTGACAAAGTTAAAACCATTCAAACACTGGGTAAGGGCGTGTTCTCCCGGGTTAAGAGCAATCAATGCACAAGTCTTTTTTTATAAACATTTAAAACCAAAAAAGTCTTAATATAAACACCATTTTTTCACTATTTTCAAAATTAGCATTATGAATGGAATATGCATGAATATGAGGTGCATTTCGCCAGCCCCCCCACCAACTTAAATTTTTTCGACAATAATACCAGTCGTTTATACCTCGTTTGTACCCGTTTGTACCAGCAATCTTTTCGTTTGTACCTCATTTGTACTAGAGTAATAAAGAGTTTTTAGTGGGGGGGCTGGAGAAACGGCCAGCCCCCCCACCTCAACATTTAAAAAAATGAATAGTGCCAATCGTTTATACCTCGTTTGTACCCGTTTGTACCAGCAATTTTTTCGTTTGTACCTCATTTGTACTAGAGTAATAAAGAGTTTTTAGTGGGGGGGCTGGAGAAATGCCAGCCCCCCCCCCACCTCAGCATTTAAAAAAATGAATAGTGCCAATCGTTTATACCTCGTTTGTACCCGTTTGTACCAGCAATTTTTTCGTTTGTACCTCAGTTGTACTAGAGTAATAAAGAGTTTATTGTGGGGGAGGGGCTGGAGAAATGCCAGCCCCCCCCACTTTAACATTTAAAAAAATGAATAGTGCCAATCGTTTATACCTCGTTTATACTCGTTTGTACTAGCAATTTTTTCGTTTGTACCTGATTTGTACTGGATTAATAAAGTTTTTTGTGGGGGGCGGGGGGCTGGAGAAACGGCCAGCCCCCCACCTCAACATTTAAAAAAAATGAATAGTACCAATCGTTTATACCTCGTTTTTACCCTTTTGTACCAACAATATTTTCGTTTGTACCTCATTTGTACTAGAGTAATAAAGAGTTCTTAATGGGGGACAGGAAAAACAGCCAGCCTCCCACCTTAATATTTTCAAAAATGAACAGTGCCAAACGTTTATACGTCGTTTGTAATAGTTTTACCCAAAAATCTTTTCGTTTGTACATCATTTGTACTAGAATAATAAATGGTTTTTAGTGGGGGAGCTGGAGAAACGGTCAATCCTCCACCTCAATATTTTAAAAAATGAACAGTGGCAATCGTTTATACTTCATTTGTACCTGTTTGTACGAACAATCTTTTCGTTTGTATCTCATTTGTATTAGAATATTAAAGAGTTTTTATTGGGCGGAGGGGCTGAGAAACACCCATTTTAAAATTTAAAAATATGAACAGTGTCAATCGTTTATATCTCATTTGTACCCGTTTGTACCATCCATCTTTCCGTTTGTACCTTATTTGTCCTAGAGTAATAAACAGTTTGTATTTGGGGGGCTGTAGAAACGGCCAACCTCCTGCCTTAATATTTAAAAAACTGAATAGCGCAAATGGTTTTTACCTCATTAGTGCCCGTTTGTGCATTCAATATTTTCATGTATACCTCATTTGTACTAGAATAATAATTTTTTTAGAGGAAAGGGGGGGGGGGTTCCGGTCAATCGACTAGCACTCACCTCAATATTAAAAAAATAGTACAGCCTATCGTTTATATACTTCATTCTTTTAGTTAGTACATCAACATTACTAGAATAATAAAGAACTAATAAGGTGGGGGGTAGGGGAAGCTGGAGAAACGGGAAGCTCCAATTTTAGAATTTTACAAAATAAATTGCTGCAATCGTTTATATCTTAATTGTACTCGTTTGTAAAAACAGTGATTTCATTTCTATCTCAGCTGTACTAGAATAATAAAAGTTTTTAGTAAGTTGAGGACACTGGAAGCGCACATTTCAATATTAAAAAGGGAAAAAAAAGCTATAGATAGCCCCAGTCTTTTATAACCCTTTTATACCTTATTTTTACCAATGTAATAAGCGGTTTTTTGTGTGATGATGGAGAAACTCCAGACCCCTGTCTCAATATTTGAAATAATAAATAACGAAATCGCTTATACCTCCTTTGTATTCATTTGTACCAACAGTCTTTTTGTTTGTACGTCAGCTTTAGTAGAATATTGAAAAAAAAAAAAAAAAAAAAAAAAAAAAAATTAGGAATTTAGAAAAAAAAAATTGGGGAAAAGGGCTGGAGAAATGGGAAGTATCCTTTTCAAAACTGGTCGCTAATAGCAATCCCAAAACTTTCTTCCATCTCATACATGTTAAATTTTCGAAATTTTCCATTACAGTGCCAAAATTAAATTGTAACATATGCCCATCAAGAGAATTTTAATGATATGAAGTTCCATGCATTAGTTCTTGAGTTATGAACATCGCTAAAATCGTGTAAATCCGACAAAATGCAGCATAGCAGCGTTACTTGTTAGGCGATTCACACCAAAATGTATACAAAACCAATTCATGTCAACGATTAACTGAATCTGGATTTGGATAGAAATTCGTGCATTAGTTCTTGAGAGTTGTTACAGATATCGTAACAAATGCTGTATAGCAGCGCCAACTGAAGAGCTATTTACAACAAAATATAAACAGCATAAATTCCTGTCAAGGACTTATCGAATCTGAAGTTTGATGGAAATCTGTGAATTAGTTCTTGAAATAGAGCTATTGAGGAATTCTTAAAAAAAAATACAGCATAGAAACGCCACCTATTAACCAATTAACACCAAAATATAGAAAATGTCAACTCATGTCACGAACTAACCAAATTCATGAAAATTTGTGCATTATACCTGAAGATTGAGCGATTGCAGAAATTTTCAAATAATGCTGTATAGCAGCGCCACCTATCGAGCGGTTTACACAAAAACGTAAAAAACATCAATTCATGTCAAGGACTAACTTAATCTGAAGTCTGATGACATTCTGGATATAGTTATTACGGTAATCTCACAAAAGGCAGCATAGCAGCATTACCTGTTGTGTGATTTACACCAAAATCTAATCAGCACCAATTTATATCAGACTAACTAAATATATATTTTTTATAAATTCCATGCATTAGTTCTTAAAATAGAGTGCTCACAAAATTTATGTCACATGCAGACAAATAGACTCACTGTTGGTTTTTGGAATTTCTGACTCCTAGAGCTTTTAAATCCGTCGAAAACCGGAATTCGAAAATTTTCCCGAAAACGATATTTTTTCTTATAAAGATAGAAAAAATAATTAAAAAAAAGGTAGTGTTAATTATTTATATCTTGTTTGTACCTCATTTGCTCAAGAGTAATAAATGGCTTTTTGTGGGAGATGGAGAGACGGTGAAAATCCCTCTCTCAATATTAAAAAAAATAAATGGCTCCTATCGTTTCACCTCCTTTGTATCCATTTATATTAACAATCTTTTCGTTTGGTTTTAAGCTGTACTAGAATGATTAAAAAGAAATCAGTATTTAAAAAGCATGCATACAATATTAACTGTTGTTATAATTGGCACGGATAGTGCCAATTATTTATACTTCATTTTTACCTAGAGTAATAAAAGTTTTTCACTTTGCGTGGGGAAAAGGACCAGCTTCTACCTCAATGTTTTAAAAACTGTATATCGTACAAACGAGATATAAACGATAAGAGTTTATGCATATTATTAAATATTTAGGGGCAAGGACTGTTTCTACAGCACCTCCACTAAAAACTTTTTATTAATCTAGTACAAATGAGGTACAAACGAAAAAATTGTTGGTACAAACGGGCACAAACAAAATATAGACTATTGGCACTGTTCATTTTTTTTAATATTGAGGCGAAGAGGGGGGGTCGTTTCTCCAGCCCCTCCTATAAAACTCTTTATTACTCTAGTACAAATGAGGTACAAACGATAAGATTGCTGGTATAAACGGGTACAAACGAGGTATAAACGATTGGCACTATTCATTTTTTTAAATGTTGAGGTGGTGGAGCTTTCATTTCTCCGCCCGCCCCCCCCCCCCCCCGCCACTAAAAAGTCTTTATAACTCTTGTACAAATGAGGTACAAACGAAAAAATTGCTGGTACAAACGGGTATAAACGAGGTATAAACGATTGGCACTATTCATTTTTTTAAATGTTGAGGAGGGGGGCTGGCATTTCTCCACCCCGGCCCGCTAAAAACTCTTTATTACACTAGTACAAATGAGGTACAAACGAAAAAATTGCTGGTACAAACGGGTACAAACGAGGTATAAGCGATTGGCACTATTGATTTTTTAAATGTTGAGGTGGGGGGGGCTGGCATTTCTCCAGCCCCCCCC
The DNA here is from genome assembly GCA_964019185.1 of Maratus speculifer. NCBI lineage: Eukaryota > Metazoa > Arthropoda > Arachnida > Araneae > Salticidae > Maratus > Maratus speculifer. The sequence goes on from OZ025298.1 coordinate 255,667,434, forward strand.
CTAAAAACTCTTTATTACTCTAGTACAAATGAGGTACAAACGAAAAAATTGCTGCTACAAACGGGTACAAACTAGGTATAAACGATTGGCACTATTCATTTTTTTAAATGTTGAGGAGGGGGCTGGCATTTCTCCACCCCGCCCCGCTAAAAACTCTTTATTACACTAGTACAAATGAGGTAAAAACGAAAAAATTGCTAGTACAAACGGGTACAAACGAGGTATAAGCGATTGACACTATTCATTTTTTAAATGTTGAGGTGGGGGGGGGCTGGAGAAATGCCAGCCCCCCCTAAAAACTCTTTATTACTCTAGTACAAATGAGGTACAAACGAAAAAATTGCTGGTACAAACGGGTACAAACAAGGTATAAACGATTGGCACTATTCATTTTTTTAAATGCTGAGGTGGGGGGGGGCTGGCATTTCTCCAGCCCCCCCACTAAAAACTCTTTATTACTCTAGTACAAATGAGGTACAAACGAAAAAATTGCTGGTACAAACGGGTACAAACGAGGTATAAACGATTGGCACTATTCATTTTTTTAAATGCTGAGGTGGGGGGGGGGCTGGCATTTCTCCAGCCCCCCCCCACTAAAAACTCTTTATTACTCTAGTACGAATGAGGTACAAACGAAAAAATTGCTGGTACAAACGGGTACAAACGAGGTATAAACGATTGGCACTATTCATTTTTTTAAATGTTGAGGTGGGGGGGCTGGCCGTTTCTCCAGCCCCCCCCCACTAAAAACTCTTTATTACTATAGTACAAATGAGGTACAAACGAAAAAATTGCTGGTACAAACGAAGTATAAACGATTGGCACTATTCATTTTTTTAAATGCTGAGGTGGGGGGGCTGGCATTTTTCCAGCCCCCCCCCCACTAAAAACTCTTTATTACTCTAGTACAAATGAGGTACAAACGAAAAAATTGCTGGTACAAACGGGTACAAACGAGGTATAAACGATTGGCACTATTCATTTTTTTAAATGTTGAGGTGGGGGGGCTGGCCGTTTCTCCAGCCCCCCCACTAAAAACTCTTTATTACTCTAGTACAAATGAGGTACAAACGAAAAGATTGCTGGTACAAACGGGTACAAACGAGGTATAAACGACTGGTATTATTGTCGAAAAAATTTGAGTTGGTGGGGGGGCTGGCGAAATGCACCTATGAATATGCATGCTTTTAAATAGCAACTAAGGAGCAAAACAATCATAGTTTAAAATATATATATGTATATCTTTGTTTAAATCAGATTCTTTTTATTTAAATCAGGTTTTTATGATTTTTTTCGTGTGTTAGTATACTATGTTTTCAAACTTTAATTAATTAATGTTATTCAAGTACGGGATATATTAGTTAGTACTAGTTCTAATATTAGTAATAAATAGTACTAATATTTATTACAATATTAGTTAGTAATGGAGAATGGGATAGAATGGGACAGAATTTTTTTCTCATTACGTATTATTCTAAACATCAATCACAATACTAGATGGAGGCAGTGGCGTAGTTAGTGGGGGGCAGGGGGGGCGGTCCAACCCGGGTGTCACCCAATATTTATTTGAAAATAAATATGTATAATCTTACACCATTGGGAAAAAGAATTCTGAAATAAAATTAAATTTCTAGCGTACGACGAAATAGAGTTAATTTTCTTTTCTAAAAGAAGTTGAAATTTTATGCAGACTGGTGTGTTTAAATAAGATATTTGCACCAGAGAACAAAAATCTAATCTATCCAACGAGTTGATAACAAAAGCAAACTTTAAAAGAAAGAATTTTCTTCGACATACAGACACCACATTGATTTAAGCGGATTATGGGTTAAGTAAAAATTCGCCCCTCTGTTTTTTTTTTTTTTTTCTCAATGCAGGGCAAAAGGTAAATGAGAAATGATATGGCCATTTGTTATAATAGCGTACAATTGTGAATGAAAAAATATAACGGATCGGTGTGTGTGTGTGTGGGGGGGGGGGGGGGTGACACCATCGTGGCTGGCGGTAACACAATTTACATCCGCTCTGGGTATCACCTATCGTAGCTAAGACACTGAGATGGAGCAATGACAACCAAATCTTCAGTTGAAAAAAGTTGCTTTTCAGCATAAACTTAGATTTGTATAAAAAAATTGTTTATTAAAAAATAAATTTGCTTACTATAATTTTAATATTTGCTGTATATTAATGACTTGTTTACCTGTAGCTGTAATAGTTCCCATCTTTGGAAAACTTTATATTATACATTATCCATAATTTTAACTAAACTTAAAAGCAGCACTGTTGTTTATATAAGTAGTTTAACATAAAAACAATAGCGGAGGGGCGTGGGACAGTCTAGCAAAAGGAGGAATGAAATAAGTCGAATTCCTTCTTTTGAATAAGATAAATGTAAATTACTAATATTACGCAAATATTCTAGTAAAAATGATTAAATTTAAAAGGAAATAGTTGAAATATTGAACAGAAAATATTCAAAATTTTATCGATGTCAGTTTGCTATTTTTAACGCAATTTAATCCAACATGCACATTTCAAAAACAAAGTAATTTATTTTCCAATTTTTTTATAACTTAGCCAAAGAAATTAATAACATACTTTTAAGAAAAAACAATTTAAAACATGTATAGTTCAAATTAGTTATCTAATTATGTAAGTTAAAGGAAAACAAGAAATACAGCCGATTAACTTACTTAAATATGAATAACTGGATCTCAAGTTTCCCATTGCCCGAAATCAACAAACTGACGCCATTAGATTTGTTGGTTGGTTGGTAAATACGAAACTTATGCTGCTACCCGTAAAGAAGGCTTTTGCCTCGAAAATCTGACACCATTACTTCGGCCGAAAGCAAACTTTCACGCTCTGTATTATCTTGCCTATAATCAGACATTTTCAAAGAAAATGTTTTGCTCAGTCAATATTTACGATGGTTTTACTAGAAACAAGAATGATATATTAACTTTTTTATTAGGTGCTGTGCATATATAACATTATTCTTTTAGGGGGGAGGGAGGGTCTGACACATGATATCGAAAGATATCTCTAGGGGAAGGGGGGGGATTTGCCTTTTGATATCGATATCATTTTTGACCCAATTATAATTATCTCTTTTTCTCTGTAACATGGTATTTTATTCAAAATAGTACATTATCTTTTTTTTATTTTGTTAACTATTTTTATTTGAATAAAGCGATATTTTATTAAATTATCTTCAATTGAATCAATAAAGTTTGCGAAAAATAAATTTAACCCGTTTTGTATGTTATTCAAAACAAAAGAACTAAATGGAAATGAAAAAAACTTCTTTAAACACCATAAATTAAGTTAACTGCGCAAGGCCTTTCGAAAGAACTTAGTCTTTCTTCGTCAGGCGCAAAAAAGACGTGCGTCCACAATGAATGTAGCTGCACGACTGAAGGGGAATGCGGGAGGGAGAGGGAACAAGCAGAAGGAACAGCCAATAGGAAAGAAGAAGGCAACAGCCAATCACGGAAGAGCAAAAACAAAACTAGATAGACAATGAAGGAGAGGAAAGGAAGAAGGGGAGAAGGGAAATGGGAAAAAAGCGGGGCAAATTAAAAAATTAACTAAAAGGAGAGATTAAAATGAAATAAAATGTACGCAAAAAAGTCGTGCAGCTACATTCATTGTGGACGCACGTCTTTTTTGCGCCTGACGAAGAAAGACTAAGTTCTTTCGAAAGGCCTTGCGCAGTTAACTTAATTTATGGTGTTTAAAGAAGTTTTTTTCATTTCCATTGTGTATAACACCAGTTTCAATTTTATACTTTGAAAAGAACTAAATTCTAAAAAGAATTTTTACACTTTGATAACGATATCATTACCGGGCCAGGGAGTTTGATGGAAGTAACGTATGATATTTAAAGGGAGGGAAAGGGTCCAAAATTACCAAAAAGTAAATAACGTTATACCGCGTTTCTATAATTTACTTGAAATATGGTAAAGTGAGTGCAAAATCAGGGAATAGGGAATCATTTTTTCACAGACATCTTTAACTGAGCAAGGTCGATCCATCCGATGGATCATACTGAATCGGGTAGGAGGCATCGACTATTTCTTTTAAAAACATCTGTGGTAGTGTTTGCATCAAAATTCCACTGATGACCACTGAAGTAACCTGAAAATATCATGCAACATCTAGTCTGAATAATTTATCCAAGCCGGACTGAAGAGAGATCGGGGGAGGGGGGATTGTCCAAGGTTTGAAGACATATGGATGAGACTGTGAATTAACTTAAACTGTCTAATTTAGTGTTTAATTTTCCAAAATTTGGAGGGGAGAGATTGAGTTACCGAATGAGAGACCTTTCTTTTAACAAAAATAACAGTCTTGCCATATCAGTGTTGAATTAATGGGGTGCCCCAGAGGGAACCCCCCCCCCCAGTGCAATGAAATGTCCCCCCCCCGGAAAAATAGAATCCTTGTGTTTTCACTGGGGAAAAAGGTTTCATTCCCCCACCCCCCGGAGCCACAGAAGTCCCTCCCGGAGTAAAGTGTCTGAATTCAATACTGAACCGTATGGCGAAAGAGCGTCGAGTGAGATAGGTTCTAAAATTTTGATTTGCGATTTTTAGAGTTTTTGAACTTCACCACCTTTTTAAGGATTAGATCAACAGAATTGTTAATTACGAAATTTCTGAGCTCATCGAGATTGGGGTCTGAGTTCGATAAAATTCTAACAACGTAAGCGAAAAAGATTTTTGAATTTTAGTTATTTATGAGGTTGGTAGAGGAAAGAGGACCGGTGTTTGCAGTTTTACCGGTGGTTTAAGCGTAAATCTAAGCCAACTGACTGTTTGGTATTTTATTATTTTTTTCTGATAAGGTTGTATTTTTTTATAGTTTTATGATAATTTTGTCTAAATTTTGAACGTGGGGATTCGCGAGGGATGGGTCTTTATAGGCCCCAAAATTTCACCATCTGAGCACACACGATACGTTATACCATATCATTTTTTTTTTTTTTTTACAGACAACTTACTAGCCGCCGATCTTCATTATTTGATAGAGGCGACGTTCGATACATTAGAATTGTAGAGAACGTGAACATGCGTGTTACTAGTGTGTCGCTGAATAAGGAAAAAGAAAAAGGTAAAACCCTTCGTGTTGCCCAGCTTGGAGTTTTCAAAAAATAAGCAGTACCATATGTCGGTGTTTCTCTTTATTTTACTTCATGAATAGACTCCACTTTGAAATTCCACCACGGAAATTTTTCACATTGTATTAATAGATTCTTTTTTAAAGAACTTTTAATTTCAAAAAAATTTTTAGCTAAAAAGGTTGTTATTTGTCATACCTAAAAAAATATTAATTATTAATGTCATAATTTTTAAACCCAAAATAAATTAATAATACAAATATATAACAGTAAAGAAGAAGTTTATTAAGAACTAATGCAAGTTAAAAATGTAATAAAAATACATGCATAATAGTTACTTTCACTTAAAAATAGTTAAAATGTTACATACTTCTTTGTCCTGCACGTCCGGTATGAGGATCCAGCTGAATGAAACACAAAGAGCATACACAAAGTTGAACAAACTCTTTTAACATATAAGAATATCACTGGTTTATATATTCAATCGTACATAATATTACAATTCCAATTGCATGACTATGAACAAGTGATTAATTAAACTAGTTTAAAATCTTAGAATTTCACTTCTATGAATTGTATAATTCTCCAATAAAAATTAACGATGGATTTGACATCATTCAGTATGACAGATTAAAAGTTCCCACTAGAAAGACAACATCTATTCAGGCCGTCGAGAACCGTGACGGGCCCAGAATCAGCCCCCCCCCCCTTACACAGACACGCAAGACACATAAAATGCATGTGAATCTTTAATAAAGCCTCGTCTACTTTGTAGACTACTTTAGTCATCTTTCATAAATTACATTATTTATTTTCTTGTAGCTAAAGATAATAATTATATATTCTAATAATTATCTATTCTTCTTTAATACTATTTAACAAAAGTAAATACAGTCCTTTCTCTTTTTTTATTGTTACATTATGGTATCCATAAAAATTATAATAAACAGTGTGTATTGCAGGAGTTGTGACCCTTTGAGATTTTTGGACTCCAAAACAAGTTAACGGCTGCACTCCCCCCCCCCCCATCTCCTCAGACCTGCGCGCATTTACCTAGCAACAACAAGAACATCGCTTGAGAAAATGCCGTACACCGAGGCGAGGATACCATATTTTCCCTTACTGAAATATAATTTTTTTCAGTATAAATATCGCTTTTTTACTGAAAAACAATCATTTTATGGTATAAATACCGTTTATAATTGAAATAGCACAGATATTGGTCATTTTATGGTATAAATACTGTTTATAATCGAAATAGCACAGAAAATGGTTTTTTTAATGCCTAATATATCATAGAAATACGGTACTTCATACAGTAAAGAATGATAACAGTAGACGTACCGTAAAATTTAGGTACATCTATTGAAATGCTACGAAAATTTTTACAATGTCGTTTTCCTTATTGAAAAATAATTATTTTACGGTATAAATACCGAATTTTTACGGAAAAATAATAATTTTACTGTGTAAATACCGTTTTTAATCGAAACAGTACAAAAAACTGTTTTTTACACTTAATATACCTTTGAAATACGGTATTCATACCGTAAAGAGTGAAAATGGTAGAAGTACCGTGAAATTTACGGTACATCTACTGGAATTTTACAAATATTTTTTACAGTGTAAGGCTTTTTTGCTAATTTATGTAGAGTTTTGAATCTTTTTTTCCCTTGTTCTAAATGATATATTTAATATTTTTATGCATGGATTTAACATTCAAGTTTATAGTTATTTGTTAAAAAGTATTTAAATTGAGAGTTCAATTTTCTTTTTTTTTTTTTTTGATATACACGAGAGAAAAAAAATCATATTAAATGTAAAATCCCGTACATCTAAAAATTCATGCAGAGTTTTATATAGTTTATTATAATAATTGTGCAAAAAATGCATAAAAAATATATATATTTAAGAAAGTAGTAGAAGTGTTAGAAAAGTATTTTTTTTTTTTATATTTTAGTAAAACAGGTTGTTCTACGAGAATTTTTTTCATTTTATTCATTTTTTAGTGTTAAGTATCGTGCCACCACATATATTACAGTATTATTCAAAATTGAAAAGATGATTTCAAAGATAGTGTGTCCCTTTAACAAACATTTTTTCTTGCAACTTGTCTTTTCATTATCAAATACTCTTCTTTTTCCAGCGCAAGAATATTTCCCGAGAGAGCGATATGTCTTTCTAGCATCCTCAACTACCATTACTTTGGAGCTGATGTTGTATTACATAACGGTGTAGCAAAAAACGATAACAAAACTTGTCAGAAAACTTTTATACGAATAATGTGAGAATACATGATAAAGTATATGCTGTCATTTCGTAATATCGCAAAATTTCACAAATCTTTAATAAAATAAAATACATGAAATGATATATAAGTCTAATAATTTTTATAATGAACGTTACAGCTCGAAGTATATTTAAGGTAAGAACTTAAATTTATGAATTACATATTGAAGAGATGTCATAGCGCGGAAAAATGCATTGGCAAATTTAGTACTATCGTATTCATTCACATCAACGCATTCACATTCCACTACTCTCGCAAAAAAATCTCGCCATGGATTTCTTCAATAAATAAATAAATAAATAAATAAAACTAAATAAATAAATCAGAAGCGTAGAGATTGTCATTATTTTTCACCAGAAAAAAAAAATAAAAATAAGTGCATGTGTTTCTCAAATTTGAGAATTAAGATGAATTTAAAAATTTAACAATTAAGAATTTAAATGAGAACTTCAATGCATTGGTTTTTTTTAAGTAGTAGAATTGCTTGAAAAACAAGTGCATGATATTTTCAAATAAGAGTGACAATCCGGACTGAAAAGTAAGCTTGTCGTTAACTAGCAATAAAATCTCTTGTTACTTGTTCTTTGTCATAAAAAAACATGAGTACATGCGTTTCTCGAATTTAAGTGGTATGTGCTCAGAGCTATTATGAGATAGAAAAGTATTTAAAAAAGAGTTCATGTTTTTTGTTTGTAAGTATTCAGTTTCGTCTGTATATAATATATCATTCAAACACATTAAACTCCATGAAAACAAATGTGTGCCAATAGTATATTTCGAGGTGCCATATCACACAAATACGTCTGTCACCAATATTCTCACTGAAAATAGTGTTTTACTATAAAACGAAGTCTTTGATAATTTATTATTATGTATTTAAAAAAGAAGCTAATGTTTCCCGCCTCATGATTGTTTGGTGAATTTAATTATGTCTTTAGATTGCAAAAATAACTAATGTTTCATATTTTTAAATTAAAAATTTATAAAATTAATACTTTTTAATAAAAATTAGCAAACATTCTCGATAAACACTGAAAACCCCCTTGTCTATATCTTATATTATCCCCTTTCTCTTTATCTTTGTCTATATAAACATTTCATCGGTGCTTAACATGATAAGTCCCTTGCGTGTCATGACACGATTGAACACCTTTTTATAATGTGTCCAAATGTTAATAAAAAAAAGATTTAAATCCGAGATATTTGATGGTCATTTATCTAAGGAAGTTCTGTAAAATTCTTATTGAATCAGATGATTGCTAGCGTCATCTACTATGTAAATAAATGTTATTACTCTATTTTTAACTGGACGTCAAAAAGGCATAAAAAAGTTAAAATTTCTTGTTCAAATTACTATAGAGGTTATTTTGTACAAATGCCACAGATCTCAAACATTACTTTGGTCATCAATGATCTCTTCCAGAACATGAAATATGACCAATCAGGCTGACTAGGTGTTTTCTTTCATAAAATGAAGAGATATTATTAGCCTACCATCGGCATAATATAGTCAATGGTACAAAACTGACCAATCAGCCTACACCGCTGTAAACGTGAATAATCCACACACTATTTTTTAGCAGGAATTATATCATATCGAGAAAGAATACGACAGAATGCATTAGAAAATTGTACATCTGTTTCTTCAAGCACCAATTTGTATTTATGAGCGCTGTACAACTACACTGTAAAAAAAAATTGGGAAAGTTACAAAAATTTTTCTAGTAGAATTGTATTCCAAGAACTTTTTATGTAACGGCAACAATAAAAATTCATGTAACAGATACAGATTTGCACTTTGAATCAAACAAATTTTAAGGTTACTAAGAATTTCTTTGGGAAATCGTATTCCAAGAACTTTTTAAGTGACGATAACGAGCATTATAGATAAAATGTTAGTAAAGTTACCAAAATTTTAGTAAATTCTTTTGTAAAGTTACAGATGGTTTTAGTTTTGCTTACAAGTTTTGTAGATTGACATCATTTTCTTGTACAGTGTACACATAAAATTTTAGTAAGCATAAGAGATTTCGGTTAATTTAGATTACTAAGGTTACAGATTTTTTTTACAGTGTAGTAGAATATCTGAAAGATCCCCTTATTCAATTAAATGTTCACCTCTTATAAAATTTGCATTTTGCTTACATGCGATATAGGTGAGTTTTATGGTGGCGTTCATATTTTACCTGACTATTAAGCACAAAAATTTACTCAAGCACAGAAATGATTCTCACCATTAATCCAATGAGTCCTTATCATTTTTATGCCCAACACGTTTAATAATTAATAGTATTTGAGTGTTTGAATTAGATTTATGAATTTAACCATCATTTGAAATAGTGATCACAAGCATTAGAATTTCAAGTTCTTTCAAACTTGCCTGTTTTTTTTATATCATCTAGTCACTACTCTTCTTCCCTTTATTCGTTTATTTTCATCCGATTTTGTTAATATCTAACAAGAAAATCCTATTCTTGAACTCTTTTGGAATCATGTGGTCATATTTCACAATTTTTATTCATGTAGTTATCAATTATTCTTTCCATTTGAAGGCCTCTTGAACGCGGATTTCTTAATCGCGTAACTTTTAATTCTTTGAACTCGAGAGGTTATTTTCACTGGCCACAAGTATGCCGCATAAATGGATGTTCCAAATGCTGTGGATACCAGCATTTTAAACTCTCTGCCTTATCTAATGTCCAAATAATCTGTGATTTAAGACGGCGAAATAAACTTTACGATATTAGTGGTGTCCAAAGCATTTATAATCCCTATTTACGAGGGACACCGGAGATCAATAGTGGAGCGTGAAAGTTACCTCTCGAATGCAAGGGTTAACTCTTGTTTTAAAAAATATTGATAAAATTGTATATATCTTATAGCAACGTCTAAAAATCCACTTGATAATCAATCGACAACGCATTTGCCTATGGCAACGTCTATCTATAATTCAATGACTCTTTAGTCTATAATTAAATGGTTTTATAATCTCATACTTGGAAATCCTGATGTATGCTGATAATTTTTTTTTTATTTTATCTTAGAAATTAGAAAAATAGAAAAAGATAGGTAAAATCAAAACCATTTCTTAAAAATCTGTTTTCATAATATTTTCTGATACAAAAAACTTTTTATCAAATGGCAAAAAGTGAAGTTTTTTCAGGGATATAAAAATCATTATTTTCTTACTCTGAAGATTATCTAGTTTTTATACTCCTTTTATGATGTATCTTATGGCATGAACTACTGTCATAACTATCAGAAAATAAGAAGAAATCCCAAGAGAAGAACATAAGAGTCTGTACTGCTTAACTACCTACCTAATATTTCTTGGTGTTACGAAAAATCATATAAGTTTCTAAAAGAAATGTGACTTATTTGATTAAAAGTGCTAGTGGATACGTTAATTGGTGGCTGATTCCTTTCTTTTATTAAATAAAAAGCGATAATATAATAAAGCGATAAATATTCAAAATTGGTCGTAGCTAAAATCTGAGAATTTCTTCGTTTCTTGTAAATCTGGAGGACTTCTGAAGTTGTTAGAAAAAAATATAGTAATTGGGCTGTTTTTAAGGAAACTATAGTAGGGGACCCAAAACGGTCCCTCAGATAATTAATAACAAAGCAATAATATTAAAATATGTTAAAAAGTCTCAGTAAGTAACGCGTAAGATTATTAACTAATCAAAATAAAGCATACGGTATGAATTTTTCGTTAGAATAATATTAAAAAGATATGCTTAAGTAATTCGGTAAATGTTTAACAAAAAGCCCTAGGGTCCCATCTAACTGAGAGTACTAGTCCGAGAAGAAAAGTCCAAAATTCAACTTTAAATTTATATACTCAGAAGGTGAGAAAATTAGCGGTTGACAAATGCTTGGCATACAAAATGTTTAAGAGGACATGGACTGGGTCCTACGATACCCTAGGCGGCCCTAGAATCTAAACTGGAATGTAGAATCGTGAGAATAACTAAACGGAAAAAGGATCCCAAAAATGAAGACTGGATTAAAAGGTAAAAATTTATTAACAATTTATTTGCGCACAAACTTTGAGGTGCCTTGTATCAGGCCTCATGGGTCCAGATTCTCAACGGGAGAATATAAAGACGAGCATAATAAATAGGACCAAAGTCGCTTAAAACGAAGAAAACTGGATAAAAAGCAGGGAAATTATTAACAATTTACCGCATAAAAATTTAAAGGGGTCCAAGGGCCACTCAAAAAAAATTTAAAATCTGAGCCTCAGGTGTATCAGGGTCTGACAGACTTCTACGTGCGGTAGGTTTCACTAGACATCGAGCACAGATGCATACACATAGACATAACGATTCTTTGTTTTACTAGTATTTTTCGTTTTATTATAGTCATTGTTTTAACTGGAATCTAGAAATGGGAAAATAACTAAATGGTAAAGGGTTCAAAAAAAAAAAAAAAAAAAAAAAAAAAAAAAAAAAAAAAAAAAAGATCGGTCTAAGAAGAAACAATTTGTTAACAGTTTATGATGGAAGAAATTCAAAGTTCCAGGTACTTAACTGGTTTATAGTTGGGTATAAAGATATTTTTTAATAGTTTTTTTAAATAATCGGAGGACGTTAGAACTATGTAAAAGAAAATTGCATGCAATCTGGATCATTTAATAAAAGCTGCATCAATAATCCAAGGAGAGCTATTAATATTTAAAATTGGTGATAGCTAAAGTCTGAATCTTTTTCTCGTTCACTAAGTTTCTGAACGACCTTAAAAGTTGTTGGAGAAAAATGTTAGTGAATCAGACCATTTTTTGAGCGAGAGCAACCCGAACTCATAAACCCCGGCCCTTAAAAGATGAAAAACCTGAACATCAGGACCTGTGTTCAACTATCTACACTTAGCGATTTTTTTTTATTAGTATAGAAATATTGGACAAATACGCTATATGGCCAATGTCCGATTACTTGCGATTTTAGACGTTTTATGAAATGTCTAGAAAAAAGTCATAAAGTAATTATACTGAAATTCAGGTATGTAATCAAAATAGTACAAGTCATATATTTAAGTACTTCTTACGAATCCCACAAGGGGCCGTCAACAAATTGAAAATAAACGACTATATTTTGGATAACCCTGTAAAAACTAATCTACCAAAGGCAACTGTAGTTTATGATTAAGTGGTTAATTGTAATAAACCGTATGCATTTTTACACAATTCACTGCAATCAAAACTACAAAAAAAAAAAAAAAAAAAAAGTATGAATAATGAACGCATTTACCAAATAATATTCCACTGCGCATGCGCCAATACAATCAAATTATGTGCATTATGTATTCATTAAATGCATACAGAAACTTTTGTCTCAAAAATGTAGCTTGAAAATTCTGAAAATTACCTTGCTAGAATAAGCTCAAAATCTATTGTTCCATTGTGGAAGCAAAAATGTTAAGGGCTGTATAGATGTATTCATAAATTAGTGCCAATATAGATACACATTATTGCACATACTACTATATTTGGATACAGGGTCATTCCATGTCAATTCAACCAATTTTTCCCCCATTTGTAACCCGACCCCCAGGGATTTGGATGAAACTTTGTGTGCACATTAATTCTATCATGAAATGATTCCATCAGAAATTTTTCCTTCCCAGACCTCATAGTTTGAGAGATATGGGGGGGTCCAATTCTTAGGTTTTTCTCAAATCGCACATTTCTGAGTGTGTATTCTGAGATTGCAGTTCCATCTTCAAAAAATTGTTTATCTGGATCTAAAACATGAATCCTCCTAAAAATATCACTATAAAAAGGTAAAAAAATGCAGATTTTAATAAAAAATATTTAAAAAATTTACTTTTAATATTTAGGATAAAAAAAGTCAGCCAAAGTTGAGAATTATGGTTATTTTTCCAAATTTTTGTGACTTCACGAAAAAGGCTGTACACAAAAAGGCAAATTAAATTTCCAATTTCTTTTTGTTTTAAATAAAAGTTTACACTTTGGGCTTTCTATCTATGAAATAAAAATGATGTGTTTCGCATGGCTTATGCAAAAATTTTGGGTACTTTCCAATTACCCGGATGAGTGCTTTATTTTTATATATTACATATGCACACAAAAAAGCAAATGAAATTTCCCATTTCTTTTTGTTTTAAATAAAAGTTTACACTTTGGGCTTTCTATCTATGAAATAAAAATGATGTCTTTCGCATGGCTTATGCAAAAATTTTGGGTATTTTCCAATTAGCCGGATAAGTGCTTTATTTTTACATATTATATATGCACACAAAAAAGCAAATGAAATTTCCAATTTCTTTTTGTTTAAAATAAAAGTTTACACTTTGGGCTTTCTATCTGTGAAATAAAAATTATGTCTTTCACATGGCTTATGCAAAAATTTTGGGTACTTTCCAATTAGCCGGATGCGTGTTTATTTTTACATATGCACATATGTATACATCTATATAAATACAGATGTATTATACATGTACATATGTATGTATATAGACAGTATATTGATACATATAACACTGGTGCCCGTCTAACCGAAAAGTACCAAATTTTGCCTCGTTTTGAAAATCTGCACCAATTAAGGGGGGAAAAAATCTGACTAAGTTTAGCTGTGGTACTTAATTAATTACTGGAGTTTCTATGAGTTATTGAATTTAATGTTATTTGATGCAAAAACAAATTGGAAATTTCATTTTCCTTTTCATGTAGAGACTTTTTCATAAAGTCACGAAATTTCGGAAAAATAATCATGACTTTCAACTTTGGTTTACTTTTTCGTCCGTATATAAATCTCTATTAATTGCCCTAATTGCTTTTTTCACTTGCTTTTTATGCCGCTTAAATGGATCTCCACATTTATATAATTCATATTTCATTAAGAGCGAAATTCTGTGATGCTCACATATATTAATCAAACGGTTTTCACTTAATTTTTGTTTTATAAATGCAATAGTCCTAACTAATAAAAATTCTTTTTCTGAATCACAGAGATTATCAATGTAGTCTATTTCTCTGTTATTTGTATAGCTAGTTTTGTGACATTCTAAACCAGTTAATATTACAATACTGCAAGCCTGGAGACTAGTAGAAGGTTTAATATCAGGCTCCATATTAAAACAATAAAGCAAAAAAAAAAATATTTATACATATCATAAACTATAAAATATGTAGCAATCAGAATGTATTTTTTGTAGCACAGTAAAAGTTAAATCATTCTTCTATGATAAGAAACAACAGAATGACAATAATTTGATTAACTTGATTTCAAAACATCTGCTTTCATACTAACGAGCATTACCCTGCCTTTATCAGAAGGTGTTTATACAAGGCAGGTGCAATTAAATCTTTCAGACTATAGAAACAAATTCAAGTTCTGTTAAACATTTGTGTATTTAAACTTGCCAATATAAATATTTAATCTGATTAAAATTAACAAAGGAAAGGAAATACAAGGTTATGAACATTTTTTAAACACAAATAATTAATATATAAGCATTCGAAAGAAATAATGGAAATGTGAGAAGAAAAAAATTTCTATTTTATACTGTACAAAAAAAATCTGTTTTGAGTTTAATTATTGAAAATAAAAGTAAGAGATTCTTTAGATTGTCAAAAAATGCCCATTATTAAATAACTAAATGAAATATATGGACCATTCACTAAATTTAATGGGGAAACATATTACAGTCAGATTTTTTTTAATCAGAAAAAACAAAACCTAAACTTTACTTTGAAAATTAAAAAAAAAAAAAAACATGCATCAAATAACATTAAATTCAATAACTCATAGAAATTCCAGTAATTATTTAAGTACCACAGCTAAAATTAGTCAGATTTTTTTCCTCTTAATTGGTGCAGATTCTCAAAACAAGGCAAAATTTGGTACTTTTCGGTTAGACGGGCACCAGTTTTATACATATATATATCAATATACTGTATATATACATATATATGTACATGTATAATACATCTGCATTTATATAGCTCTATACATGTGTACATATGTAAAAATAAAACACGCATCCGGCTAATTGGAAAGTACCCAAAATTTTTGTATAAGCCATGCGAAAGACATCATTTTTATTTCATAGATAGAAAACCCAAAGTGTAAACTTTTATTTAAAACAAAAAGAAATGGGAAATTTCATTTGCTTTTTTGTGTGCATATGTAATATATAAAAATAAAGCACTCATCCGGCTAATTGGAAAGTACCCAAATTTTTTGCATAAGCCATGCGAAACACATAATTTTTATTTCATAGATAGAAAGTCCAAAGTATAAACTTTTATTTAAAACAAAAAGAAATGGGAAATTTCCCTTGCTTTTTTGTGTGCATATGTAATATATAAAAATAAAGCACTCATCCGGCTAATTGGAAAGTATCCAAAATTTTTGCATAAGCCATGCGAAACACATAATTTTTATTTCATAGATAGAAAGCCCAAAGTGTAAACTTTTATTTAAAATAAAAAGAAATTGGAAATTTAATTTGCCTTTTTGTGTACAACCTTTTTTGTCAAGTCACAAAAATTTGGAAAAATAACCATAACTCTCAACTTTGGCTAATTTTTTTTTATCCTAAATATTACAAGTAAATTTTTTAAATATTTTTTATTAAAATCTGCATCTATTTATATTTTTACAGTGAAATTTTTAAGATGATTCATATTTTAGATCCAGAGAAACAATTTTTTGAAGATGGAACTGTAATCTCAAAATACAGACTCAGAAATGTGCGATTTGAGAAAACCCCAAGAATTGGACCCCCCATATCTCACAAAGTATGAGGTCTAGGAAGGAAAAATTTCTGATGGAATCATTTCATGATAGAATTAGTGTGTACACAAAGTTTCATCAAAATCCCTGGGGGTCGGGTTACAAGGTCTGGTTGAATTGACATGGAATGACCCTACAGTTAAACGTATAAAACAATACTTTCAAAACTTCTCCAAAAAATCTTCCTCAGTCTTATGAATATGATTTGAATAGTAACCAAACTAACTACATCCGTTATATTTCATATAATGACATACACGTTAAACTTCAATAAATCTGTTTGGATGGCTACTATTAGCATTAGTAACAGAAGAAAAAATTCTTATCAAAACTGAAAAAAAAATCGGACCGAAAGCGTTAAATGAGCAGGAACAAATATCACATTAAAAATATGTGATGACTAAATGGGCATCATTAATTTCTAATAATTAAATTAAATTTAATAATTTTGTTAAAATTATAAAAACGTTAAAGGTTTTTGTTATGAATAAATAAGCTGTTCCTGAGATAAAAAGAACGAAGATTATTACTGAAACGTAATGTTATTCCGCGGATCACAGTTTAACACCCTTTCATTTATAATTTTGTTTTACAGAATAGATGTATTTCATATTTATAAATTGGAATCTCGTATCAACTAAAAACATACACTGTCTTTCCAGAGATAGAAAGCTACAGTGGTGGTCAGAATTATAAAAACTATTAAAAATTGCACTGAAAAAATCTATTTTTGAATAAAAGGAAATTCATACATAAAATGCTTTTTTATGCTAAAAATCTTAGTAGAATGCAAAACATTGGAATATGCAAAATATGAATGTTTTTCCCTAATTAAAAAATATGTCACTGTAAAAATTGGACTAAGTTATAAGGACAAAGAATGTATTTGCCTGAAGCACACAAATAATTAATAATCTATCTATTCTTCTCAATACGTTTTATCAGTCATGACGTTATGGAGTTTTTGGAACGTTCTTGGTATTTTTTACTGGGCTTTTTTTGATGGAGGACATGAGCTCTTGCTTGTTTTCATATTGTATACAATTTTTGTATATTTAGTGTGCCAGAATGTCCCACAGATTTTCCGTTGGATTCAGATCAGGTCTTCTGGCTGGCCAATCAAGTAGTCTCACGAAACTAGCATCAAACCACGATTTTGAAGTTTGGAGAACAAGTAATAAGGCATTGTCCTGCTGGAAAAAATAATATCCACTCCTTATTAACTGTGCTTCCGGTAAAAAGTATCGTCCAATACATCAACATAACACTTAGAATTCATTCTATCATGCACAAAAACTATTGAAGTAGATCCACCAATTGCGAAACCTCCCCAGACCATTACTGTACCACCTCCAAATGCATTCTTTGAGAAAATTTCTTTTTCTGTACGCAGATCATAAAAGAAATAGAGAAAATCATCTTTTTCCTCATTGGAAAAGACAACATCTCCCACCCTTTTCCATAGTAATGCATTTTTTCTGAAACTCCATCCTCAGTCCTTTATGAACTTTTGTAAAAGGCCGTCGTGACATATGTTTCCAAAGCGAAACTTTTTGTTTTTTTAGTATAACACGTTGAACTGTATTTTAAATGCAATTCACATTTTAATTCTGTGTTTCTGTTTTTTTTTTTTTTTTTTTTTTTTTTTTTTTTTTTTTTTTTTGAGAAAACTCGCTTTATTATCATCCTTCTCTCCAGGACAGAAACCTGTGTGAGTTAGACGTCCATATTTACCGAGATTTTTAAGATAATTGTAAACAACCATTCTTGATCTACACTGCTCAAAACAATTAAAGGATATTTGAAGTTTTATATAAAATAAAGATATAAACGATTTTTTTTTTTTGCCGAAAATAGAAGAAGAGAATCACAAATGCAAATTTTTCTGGTTTTCAAACTGTGGAGTATGCAAGTTTTGAGTTCGACGTCAAAAACGTCGCTTCAGCGGCAGCGAATGAAATTTGACTTTCAACTGGATAAAAGAGAATGAAGACAAGGATGATAAGCATTCAGTGATTGCTTTGTTTCGATGAGTACGATGTCTCAGCGAAGTCATTTGACAGATTCAGAAACTTGGAGAATTGTTGGTAGGTTAGAAGGGGGCCAAACTCAAGCCGAAGTAGCGCAAGCCATTGGAGTGTCACAAAGTGTCATTTCCAGGATCTGGAACCGTTTTTTGGAGAGTGGATGTGCAGGCCGAAGACCAGGGCAAGGTCGTAGACGGGCAACAACGCCCAATGAAGATCGGTATTTAGCGTTAACAGCTCGGAGACACCGAAACATGAACGCTACTCTTCTCCAACAACACCTTCGCTCGGCTACAGGCACCACGATTTCAACTCAGACTGTCCGAAACCGGCTCCATGCTGTAGGTCTGTATGCTCGCCGACCGATGGTATGTGTTAGATTAATATCAAGGCATCGTCGCGACCGCAGGGAGTGGGCAACCGAGCATGTTAACTGGAGGAGAAATGAATGGAGCAATATTCTGTTTTCTGACGAGTCCCGTTTTTCTGTGCATCCGGATAATAGGCGTATTTTCATCTGGAGGGACCGTGGCAGTAGGAATAATCCTGCGTTCGTGCACGAAAGTGTCAGATTTGGCGGTGGAGGAGTCTTGGTGTATGGTGGCATCTCCATTGACGGGCGCACTGACCTCTACATCATTCGAGATGGAGCTCTGACTGGTCGCCGATATAGGGATGAGATCCTCAGACCAATTGTAGTCCCTTACGCTGCAGCAATCGGAGATAACTTCATTTTAATGGACGATAACTGCAGGCCACATCTGCAAACCTGGTGGAGGATTTCCTTTTCAAAGAAAGAATCGTTCGAATGGAATGGCCAGCGTGTTTTCCAGACATGAATCCAATCGAGCACGTTTGGGACGCTCTAGGAAGACGAGTTTCTAGCCGCCAACAACCCCCACAAACTCTCCAAGAACTGGAAAGAGCTCTTCTGGAACAGTAGGGTAGAATACCCCAACTCGTCATTAATAGCCTCATTGAGTCCATGCCTCAAAGGTGTTCAACGTTGCTGGCGGCCCGTGGAAACCATACCCCCTTATTAAAATGATTTTCTTTGAAGAAAACACCTTTTCTTATTCTTTTTTCTCACATGCACAAATTGTGTTTTTTTCCTTTTGTACACAAATGCGCAATAAAATGCATTTTTTTCTGCCAAACATGTGTAATTTATCCTCATATAACCTACTATGTCTGTCGACCATGTATCAATCTGCTAAAAAGTTTCCCAGATACAAAATCTACCTAAAACTGCAATATCCTTTAATTGTTTTGAGCAGTGTATTAAGCTTAGTCGAGATTTGGCGTACAGAAAATCCCGAACTACTAAATACATCCACTTTCCCTTTCTCAAACTCCAAAAGCTTTGTATCTATCGACATGACTGAAAAACAGAATATGATGATCCTAAACGCGTACTAGGCATTTATACCGTCAGGAAGTTCAATGTGCAGAGCAAGAAACATGCAAATTTTACTTTTTAGGTCACAAAAATACAGTTGTTCTTATAATCTTGTCCATATCATATAGCTGTATAAATTCATAATACATTTTATGACTATGAATTTTCCACATATTTTCATAAAAACTTACAAAAATATTCTTCATTTTTCATTGGTTTCCAGCCATTAAATTTGCATAAGTATCTGGCCAAATGTAGCCAAGATCTGGCGATTTTTACGTTGTCCTTATAATTTTGACCACCACTGTATAAGGCAGCATTATTTTTCTTTTGACCGAATATTACAATTACCTAAATAACCGAATATTTAATTGCAATTAGCGGAATTTCGAATGTCTTGATTATTTTTCGTTGCTCTGTTGTGATTAGCATAGCAACAATTTTTTTGCACTGTTATGATTACTGCTATATAATATTGCTATAATATTGCTATATAATCTTTGATTTCCATATCACCCATATGTAACATGGGCTGTTTGATATTTTTTGTACTGTAATTATTATTATTGATGTTGTTATTGTTGTTGTTATTATTATTGTTATTATTTTATTATTATTATTGTTGTTGTTGTTGTTGTGAAAATTATACAATACAACTTATAAACACGAAGCTCATATCTGTAGAGGCGGTAAAATTTTTTGGCAAGCAAATAATTTTTGTTTATTTTGCAACTATACCCATATTAAAAAGAATCTCAAAGTGATATTTATAAATTTCATTGACATAATAGTTAGGAATAACAAATAAATATAAATAAATTTAATTGTAAAAATTAATTGCAAAATTAAACAAATGTTTTTAAAATTTTCCAGCCGTCTTAGAAAGTTTGGAAAAAATGATGTTTTAACAGAAAAGTATTGTGATCAAAAACATTTACAACTATTATTTTCACATCATATCTTTATCAATTATGTTTCGCACCGCAGCGATGTGGCATAAATTCAATAAATATTTAAGATCGTTTGTGGTAAGTTTTTCAATTTCTCTTGCAATTTTTGCAAAATTTCTTACGAATTTCAATATTTATAATTCCATAAAATTTTGTCAAGTTCGTTTTTTATTTATTTATTTTTTGTGCGAAAGTTGCTGCTTGACGAGCTTTCATGCATGTTTTGGGTCGTTATCATTCTGCAACTAATAGTCTCAAACATTTTTTTTTCCTCCAATGAAACAGCAAATGACCTTGTAAGAAATCCTTATACATTACACAGTTCATTACGCCGAGGATTTAAAAAATTAGGAAAGATATTTTTTTCAGAAAATGATCTCCACAGCATAACGTTTCCATGCTATACATCATTGTAGGAATAACATATCTCGAATCATATCTTTTGTTTGTAAATTATATTACGTAGTGTCTGTTATAACTTCGAAAAATGTTAAAAGACGATTTATGGGAGAATAGTATATTTTTTTCAGCTTTCACTTGACCAGTCTTTGCGTTTCATGACGCTATTGTTTCCAAACGCCAATCAAACCCTCTGTTTCTTCTTCTTTTTTTTATTTATTAAAGAGTTTTTTTAGATACGAATCTTCGCTTATAGTCCTACGTCATGTAATCGTTTTCACACAGTATACCGATTTATTTTAAGAATATTTTTATCCCATAAATCGAACGGCATCTTATTGGGGTCATCGACTGCTTTTCTTCGGATACTTCCACACTAGATGGCCAGTAATGACCGTCCACTTGCGATTTTAGATATTTTGTTAAATATCTAGAAAAATACAGGAGGAATTATCCTGAAACTCTAACTGTATAAACATAATACTACGGGTCATATATTTCAGTGAAGATTTTTTTCCCGAACATTTCTAGGGAACCGTCAACAAATTAAAAAAGAATGAATATCTTTTGGATAACTTTGTCAAAATTAAGGTAGCAAAAGCGCTCAAACTGTAGATTATGATTAATTGGCTTATTGTAATAAACTGTGTTCATTTTTATGTCGATAGCATCTATACTCGTAGAAAAATTAAGGTTTTATAAAAACAGTCCCAAAATTTTCCAAGATTTTTGCTTATAATTTGAAGAGTTCTTAATATAAAATAATATTATTTTCTGAAAATATGACAAACAACATTGCACATAATACCCCGTAGTCAGAATTAAAAAATAATAAATATTATATGAAAAATGAGTAGGTTCGTTAAATAATTTTTCGCTGCGCATGCGTCAACAATATCAAAATTTCATTTGCATACTATGTTAACTAAATGTATAGAGCAACTTTTATGAAAGTCGCAAAATCATAGCTTGAAAACTCTGAAAATAATCGTCAATAGAATAAGTTGAAAATCCGTTGTTCCCGAAATAAAGCAAAAAAAAGGGATTTTATCCAAATGTAGTAGTACGTCCCATATTGTGTATTCTATGTTGACACTAATCAATAAATATATATGGATACAACCCCTCTTGTTTTTGCTTCATTTTGGGAATAATTGTGCTTATTCTATAGATGATTACTTTCAGAATTTCCAAGCTATGATTTTGAGACTTTTACAAAAGTTGCTCTTTACATTTAGCTAACACAATTTGCAAATGGAATTTTGATATCGTTGACGCATGCACAGTGAAAAAATATTTAGTAAAAATACTCATTTATCCTACAATCCTTATTATTTTTAAATTCTGATTACAGGATATTATGTGCAATATTATTTGTCATATTTTCAAAAAAGAATGTTATTTTATATTAAGAGCACTGCAAATTATAAGCATAAAACTTGGAAAAATTCAGCATTTTTTTATAAAAACCTTAATTTTTCTACGAGTATACATGATATCCACACAAAAATGAAAACAGTTTATTACATTAAGCCACTTAATCATAATCTACAATTTGAAAGCTTTTGGTACATTATTTTTGATAAGGTTATCCAAAAGATATTCGTTCTTTTTCAATTTCTTGACGGTCCGGTATGGAGTTTCGTGAAAACTTCAACTCTTTTTCCAAGAATTTGAATCATTAATTATTCTACGAGTATAGATGCTATCAGCATAAAAATGAATGCTGTTTTTTTTTAATAAGCCACTTAATTATGTCTGATGAAGTTATTTGGCAATTAACCTACGCCATATTTCAGACAATTGAATACGTTTGGGAGTGGAGAAAGGCAGCAGAAAAATTTTCTCTCGACTAGCTCTTGCCAACTGTAAAGCATGTAGGTGGTTCCCTTAAGGAATGGTTTGGTTTGTGGGACAAAATGTGGGATCATTTTTATAAAAACCTTAATTTCTCTACGAGTACACATGCTGCTCGCATAAAAATGAACGCAGATTATTACAATAAGCCACTCAATCATAATCTACAGTTTGAGTGCTTTTGCTACATTAGTTTTGACAGGATTATCGAAAAGTTTTTATTTATTTTTCTTATTTTATTGACGGCCCCCTACGGTGTTTCGGGAAAAAAATCTTCACGGAAATGTGTGAATTGTACTATTATTTTGATACACTAAGAGTTTCGGGATAATTCATGGATAATTCAGGAGCCTCATGTATTTTTCTAGATATATAAAAAATGTCTAAAATCGCAAGTAAATGGTCATCATTGGCCAGGTAGTGTATTACTACACGAATAGTCGTTTTCCCGTGTCACCCGGACCATACCATGTCCTTGAGGTCATGGCTATCTTTATATATTTGTAATATAGTGTTCACAGTAAACCGATCGATAAATTTGTCCCAGTCTCACGAGAGGATTCGTTTCTTAAACAAATTACCTCGTTTAAGAATAAAAATTGGTGAACATTTCTTTTTTGAATTTCAACTATATTATTTACGTTGATTAATTAACAAATAAAGCCTAAAAAAAAAATAAAAAACACTTTACCAATGACAAAATCTAACGATTGGTGAATGGCTCAAAACTTCGAATGTCTTCTCTTTTAATCAGGTGTCTTGACTATCCAATCAATATAATCACGTGGTCAAAGATCATTTGCAGTTTCTTAGCTTTTGGTATAATTACGCTTCTTCTTCGCTGAAACCTTCTGGTAAACAAATTAAAGAAATTAGCCGGCCGGAAACTTTTGATTATCCCTATATTAAGTTTACTTATGAACAATGGAAAGTTTAAAAAATCTCATATTTTTTTCTCATGTAATGTCAAATTTTTTGAATCAGTAACTGATTCTTCGAAAAAATATTTACGAAATTACAATAAATAATTAGACTATTAATTTATTCTAAATGTCTGTGAAACTTCATTTTATTTCTTTAAAAGCACATTTTAAAAACCAAATGTATTACAAACTTCTTTAACTGGATAATACTCTAAGGCGCTTTACGTGCTATATTTTTTAAACACTAAGCCTACTTTTCAAAATAATTCTCTCTGAAAAAAAATTAACGATGCATTTTTTAAAATTTATTCGTGTGACTCTTACAATTTTAAAAAAGCATTTAAAGTAAACATCAAACGATAATTAATCCTAAATAATTAACACTTGTTAATTAAAATATCTAAATAAAATTTTAATGTAAGCTCTTGATAGAATTAATATAAGTCAATCGTGACGAAGTTCGTTTCAAAATCTTGTAAAGCTTATTATATGAAGAATGTTTCTTGTAATTTTTTTATTATGATAATACTCTTAATTTTGAGAATTTTAATTATATCTCATAAGAAAAATTATTCAATGGGAAACAATTATACTTTATTAATACTTTTTGCAATCTTCTGTTCGAGGTAAAATTACATGGGGAAAAAAAGGAATTTAATTGTAATTTTTAAAATAACTTTGAAGTTAACATTTAGAAAAGTTTGCTTATTAAAAGAAGTTTGTTACAGAAACTAATTTATAAGAGTTATTATTGCAAATAACACATTTTATTTTGAAAATCAATATAAAACGTTTTGATAAATGATAATTTTTATATTAAAACTCATGCAAAAACTCGTGTAACCTTCAGCGGTTAGATGAGTTTTTCCTGTTAACGTTACATGAAAAGTTTTAGGAATATAAATCTACCAGAAAAATCTTAGTAACTTTACCGATATTATTATTATTATTTTTAAATCAAATTAAAAATGTTCAAATCATATTATTTAAACAAAATTTAAAATTCAAAATTTCATGAAAATCAGAAATTTAAAAAAATTACCGGAGATATAAATACAATTTTAAATTTATAAAAGTGAAAAAGATTGTTTAAAATTAAATTTAAAATTCTGAATCATTAATAAATAGCAAGAGTTTTTAAAATAGAAAGAAAATTGAATTAAAAAATAGTATGCATGACAGATGAACAAAACCTAATATTATAAACACGTAAATTGACCAAAAACACGAAATTTATTCTCATTAAGTTCATTTTAGGAAGAAAACGTCAAATGTTAAAACCGCGGTCTCCACTGGTGGATGAGAAGTTGGGCTGTCGAAGCTGATAGACGGCAGGTGCTTTGTTCGAACCCAATCACGGCCTTCGGCAACAGTTCGGAGTTTTCCGTTGTTTTCTTCGAATCTTGGGTAACCTTGTGTAAATACGGGTTAGGATCCCTTAGAACAACATCCCACGGAGGGTACTTTCCCTTGGCCTATATCCCTCGTGCAGATAATCGGCCGTCATAAATAATACCAAAACACCAGAACCGGGGATCGAACTAAAAATCTTCTGTTTAGTAGCGAGATGCTTTACCTCCAAGCTCGGATGCCTACACGCAAAACGTTAAACTTAAGGCTCTCTTTTGAAATTTAAGTCACAAAAGTGAATGGTTAACATTGAAAAAAAGTTAATTAAAATAATAGGCTTTTCCAAAACTTTATGATTTGTCACGGGACAGGAGATATTCAGCTATAAAAACACAATTTAAACTCTCTGAGTTATACAGTTTTTGTGTACGAACTCTGTGACGGGAAGATAGCAGAGGACAGAAAGGAATAGAGTTTCATACGAATTGAATATTTGCAACTGAGCGAAAAATTATCCAGGTCGGGAACTGAACCCAGATCCTTGGCTTACAAGGCCAATGCTTTACCGTTTAAGTTAACAGGGAGATAGACGGCTGGGATTTTTCGCTCAGAAGACCTTATTAGTTATAACATCTGGTCTGTCATTTAGACAGCTCGGCAGAATAAACTGCAGACAATGGGACTCCATATAACGGTGAGTACGCAGGTATACTTTTATTTTTGCACAATCAAACTGATTGGTAAATTTGTCATACGAATTGAATATTTCCAACTGAGCGAAAAATTGCCCAGGCCGAGAATCGAACCCAGAGCCTTGGCTTATAAGGCCAACGATTTACCTTTTAAGTTAACTGGATAGCCACCTTCGCCCAGTTAACCTAAACGGTAAAGCATTGGCCTTGTAAGCCAAGGATCTGGGTTCGATTCCCGGCCTGGGCAATTTTTTGCTCAGTTGGAAATATTCAGTCCGTATGATAAGTTTACCAAACAGTTTCATTATGCTGAAATAAAAGATTGGAGTTTCGTAAGATGAATTAACCCTAAAAAGTAGTATTTCCTATTAGTAGATAAGAATAAGAATAACTCTTGATGGAACGAGGGGTTCAATAAAAATTGAAATTTGAAACTTTTGCAAGTAGTGCGCAAAATATAACACTTTTTGGAATGATTTGCACTGCGCATAGACTTGTAAAATTAGTTGTAATCGAAAAAAGAGACAAACCTTCGTTTAATTAGTTTTCGAGAAATCGTGTTCCCTGGCTTTAAAAATAGTGCTTTTAGAAAAAAAAACGAAACACCTGTCGGTTTTTCCTAATAAGGGGAATTTCCAAACGCTATTTCTCCTAGACTTTTACTCAGATTGAACTCAAACTTTTGGGGAATATTCTACACGTATTGTACTGTTAGATTTAGAAATAAAAAAACATATTTTTTCGAAATTTTGCAACCTATGTAACCCCTTAATTAAAAATAAATAAATTCAGACGTTCCCTAACAGACTTCAAAGTTAAATTTAGACATTAATATAGGTGGTAATTTAGGCATTATAACTGTAAAAGAAACTAGTTCGAATCATTGTGTAATATTTTATAGAATCTTCAGCATTGTGCTAATTTTTAACATATACATGGTTTTCTTAATGTTTCAATTTGTCACTTGTAATCTATATCTATGACTATTATATTGACCAATTCATCCACCTTCCTACCTTTGTCCTCTATTACAGAACCCCTTCAGCCCTGTGGATATCATGCAAGCTTCAAAAAGTCGATCTTATATACCGACGTGGTGGAATTTGCTATTTAAAAAACAGCGCGCTTTCTGAAGGGGGGGGGGACGTACCTGTGTAACAAAATAGGAGGAGGCAGCACAGACAGTAACATCATGGAGTTCATGGCTGAAATTACGGAATTGTTTAAAACTTGATTCGCATATTAAAACGCAATCTGTCTGCTAGTTCACACCTTGGTGGAAAATCGTTCAAATACCCGAATTTATCCTTTGATTCATAAGTTTACCATTGTGTTTTTCTGCTGTAAAGTGAAGGAGGAAAATAGTAAGAAGGTTAAATTGAAATATATTGAAAATAATTTTAGGCATGTGGTTAAATCAAAAGTTAAATGGGTAATGATAGTACGACAAAACATTTTGAGTACTCTGTCGTAGATATAATTATGTTTGTTATATACCTTATACCTACAGGGTATCCCCGAATGCCGTGTACATACTTGGAGAGAAGGTAGAAAACATCGTGAGGAGACAATTTCATTAGAAAGCATGGGCGGAAACTTAACCCTAACGAGATAAAGAGACATAAATATAGTAAGGCAAAGACACAGAATGTGGTGTAAAACACTTTATTATACACACGCAAAAAAATACAAAGTATGATATAAAAGCATCGCAGGAGGTGTGCGAAATTGCGGCCATTGGTAAGTATGCATGTACGACACCCATGCGTCTTGGACTGGCAGACATGTTCAAAAATATAGGGCATTTCACTAAATATAGCAGCAGCGATGACTATTCCTACCAAGTCTGTCAAAATTGAAAGGCGTGTCATATACAAGGCTCTTCATAGCTTCCCAAAAAAAAAAATAACAGAGGAGATAAATCAGGTGATTTGGAAGGCCAAACAGAAGGCTTACCACGCCCAATCCACTTTTTTTGGAAATGTTAGATCCAAATAATCACGTAGTGACCTTAAATAATGAGATGCCGCCTTCTCCTGGTGAAACAATATGCGGCGCCGAGCAGGTATGGGGTCATCGGCAAGCCAATTAAGAAATCTGATTTAAGAAAAAGTAACACATTGGCAATACTGTGCCGACCATGAGAGCCCGCTTACATCAGCACATATTGATTTCCACCTATGCATTCCGATGTAATTA
This sequence comes from Maratus speculifer, assembly GCA_964019185.1. Classification (NCBI taxonomy): domain Eukaryota; kingdom Metazoa; phylum Arthropoda; class Arachnida; order Araneae; family Salticidae; genus Maratus; species Maratus speculifer. Next base: position 255,695,404 of record OZ025298.1, read on the forward strand.
TGATTTCTAGCGATGTCCTATACCTGCCCTCCAAGTTTCTACACGGCATTCTGACACCCTGCATATTATATATATATAATATTATTTTGGATGTTATATAGATTATATATAAATTATACACATATTATATACATGTAATATATGTTAATATATATTATATAATACAGTATAATAAAATAGATATTACAGATGTATAAGATTTTTATAGTAGAAATATAGATATATTGTCATAAAGAATATATTAAATTCTTCTTAATTTGCGATACAGAATTATTTAATAAATTAGTTAAATATTACTCTTAATGTACAACATTTGTATTTTGGGTGACAATACATAAAGAGTTATGTTTGAATGAGCATTCTAAAAACATGTGAAACTGTGAAATTTTACTATAATAATATTTAATATCAAAGGAATAAATAATTATTTGCCAAAACTTGAGCAAAAGTAGTGGGTGCTCACATTCAAAAGTGGGAATGTTTCAATCTCTATTAAGACAAATATCTTCTATAAAAACAACAAAAATTCTCAAATATAATATTTTGACTGTGTCACAGTGGAGCTAAATCGTCATTAATGCTCTTAAAATCCAACTACTTTTAAACTAAGGAGACTTGAAATTTCGATCACAAATACACCTAAAGTAAACATTGGATCTCTTTATTTATCAGCTTGATCACAGCACTTTAAGATGTAATAAAGAAAAAAGAAGTCTGTCAAAAACGCAAATAACAATAACAGATAATTCGTTAGTAGATTTATGAAAAAGTTCAGCAGACAAAAGGTCTCTTTACAGTTCATAGGAGGTTTGGAAATACATTCAAAAGGACTACCTGTCTTTTTTGTTTTCACAAAACTGTAAACAAATTTCATGTTCTTTAAATCTGTACTATTGTATAATACTATACCATATGCTTTCTTTGAACTTTCTCAAAAACGATGTAACTTAAAATAATCAACTTCATCGGAGGCAATATCTGTCTGATAATATCTGAGAATGTTAATATAAATTATCTGTAATAATAAAAGAACATATCACTATGTCTCTGTGTGTGTGAGTGCAATGACTAACAAAATTTACTGCATGTAGAAGTCTGAACATTTCGGTAGCATCTCTTTAAGTTTTATGCACTGACTGTGAATAGCTTGCTTCATTTCTATCTAATATTCTTCGTTTTGAGGAACCTTTTCACATTAAGTTATTCTCGTCCTTTCAGATTTCCAGTTAGGATTCTGGACTCTTATGGTCCGTTTCAGGACACATTCAAGTTTTTGTGAGAACAAATCGTTAATAGAGTATATTTTAATCCGATCTTCATTTTTAAGATCTTTTTCCATTTAGTTATTCTCATGTTTTTATGTTACACATATCGTCACCTGAGAATAATAAGGCTCTATCTGCGTTTTTGAAAAAATCGACTTATCGATATAGAAATGTTCTATTTGTATCTATGAAGGCATTTCTGGATTAAAATAATGTCGTAATATAATTGTAATATTATATGTAAATTATATATAACATCATTTTGATGCAAAAATGCCTTCGTAGATACAAATAGAGTCTTTCTATATAGATAAGTCAATATTTTCAAAAACACAGATAGAACTTTATTATTCTCAGGTGACGATATAACACCGGGACTTCTTAGAGAATCTTGGGATCCTTTGAAATTTTTTGGGCTTCAAGTACTTTCACCCCTAAATTTCTTACTTTCTCAGTGAAAAATTTTAGTTAAGTCTTGGACTCTTTTACCTGGAACAACGCCTTCATATATATATGTTACAGGCCAAACCCGATTTTAGGCCAAACTAGATTGGCCTAGGCCAAACTAGTTTATCCTAACGCCCATCGGATAGACTAGTTTTTCCTAGGCCAAACCGGTCTATCCTAACGCCCATCGGATAAACTAGTTTTTCCTAGGCCAAACCGGTCTATCCAAACTCCCATCGGATAAACTAGTTTGTCCTAGGCCAAACCGGTCTATCCTAACGCCCATCGGACAAATTAGTTTTTCCTAGGCCAAACTAGTTTGGCCTAACTCTTACAGGATAAACTAGTTTAGACTGCTGTTTATTGGTCTGAACTAGTTTCTCCTAGGCCGATCTAGTTCATCCTAGGCCAATTCAATTTGGCGTGATTTTATTGAATTCAATGACCGCCACAGCGCCAACATTCTAGTTTGTCCTAGGCAGATCTAGTTTATCCTAGGCCAATTTAATTTTACGTGTTTTTAGCTTACAGGTGTCAAAGCCTGAGAAATAATGGGCTCGCAAGGATTGTATGTATGAAGTACGTATGTATGTACGAATGTACGTACGTATGTACGTAACGCGATAACTCGTGTTAAAAATATCCGATTTGCTTCAAATTTTTGGATGCACGTTCATTGATATAAGGTACTTTTCTGATTAATTTTGGGAATTCATTGGATAAGAATAAAGGGGAGCGAACGGGAGGCTAGTCCCCCACCGTTAATTTAGAGAAAGGGATTTTTGATGCAGAATTATCAGTTTTCATTTAAAATTTTAGATATAGGATCATTCAGACAAGGCGCCTCCATGATTAGTTGTGGATGTTTATTGTTTAAGTGTAAAAAAGGACAATGTAGGTTAACCCCCACCCCTCCATAATTTAGATAAATGGTTTTCGACCCAGAATTTACGGATTTGCTTCATATAATTTGTATATAGGTTCTTTCTGATAAGGTGATTCCCTGAATAGTTTTGGGGGTTTAATGGTTAAGTATGAAGGGAAAAATGAAAGATTACATTTCATACATAGAAAAAACTAGGTTATCCTATGGGCATTTAGATAAACAAGTTTGGTGTAGAAAAAACTAGTTTATCCAATTGGCATAAAGATAAAATAGTTTGGCCGATGCTAATCCAATTTAGCTCGAAAACGGGTTTGGCCAGTAAAAAACACATCTTTCACTAGAAAAAGTATAAATTTATGTCAAGAGTCATTGCTTATAACACCAATACAGAAATTTAACATGTTCACCTTAGAGACATGATCCATTGGACAGGGTGTTTGCTTTTTTTTTTTTTTTTTTTTTTTTTTTTTTTTTTTTTTTTTTTTTTTTTTTTGCACGCTCGTGCCAACTGAGATCTGACTTTCATTTATTATTATTATTATTATGATTGCATATTCGAGCCAGACTGAAGCTGAACATAGTTTGGAATCGAACAGCGTTTTCCATTTTTGAGAAATTAATTACCTGTCGACATATAAGCTATTCTTGTCACGGCGTCAATTTTTTTTTCGTGAAGTCGTAACCGGAAATTCGATTCAAAACGTAGCTTTATTATTTTCTCAAAGATACATCGCTTTTATGAGAAAATGGTTTACGCCATTCGATTACATATTATCTGAATTTGTTAAACTTATGCATTTTCGAAAAGGAAGTAGTTCATAAATGTGTTAGGATGTAGCTCTTTAGGATTTGAGAAAAGCCTTAAGGAATGACACAGAAATATATTCACAAGTCTACTTTTTACTGAACAGATTCAAAAGTTATGATGTTTATAACTCTCATATTTTTTTTCTTTTGTTCTCAACTCCATTGATTATTTAATGAATCCGTATTTGAATATTGAAACTCTAAGAATCCAGATAATCATTAATACATTGTGTATTTTCCATTCTGTGAACACATCATAATTTAAAAATACATTGTAAATTTCTCCAATAAGTATATAAGCAGTATTTTTTAAAGGAATCTTATTTGTATGTAAAGTAAAACCTGAATTTTTTGCAGAAATTGAGTAGGCCAGATTGAGCCGGACTGAGTCTCTTTTTCACTGATTTTTGTACAGACAGAGCTCTGCCTGTACAAAAGTAAAGAACTAGTCGTTGGGGGCCACCGTAATACTTACCCATCATGGATATGTATATGAAAATAAAACATGTGAAAACTATTTATACAATGCATTGCAATTCATAAACAAAATTTAAATATTGTTAATATACATAGCAATGCTATATTAAAGAACTGCTGATGTACCAATTTCGACAAATTATATAAAACGCCAAACTACTCAAGTAGTACCGAACTGCGTAAAAGAAACATCCTTATATCTCCAAAAATAATAATTATATTAACTAACAATTAACTGCGTCGAATTAAGCGTCTCATTTCCAATTAAAATATACTTTTGAATTGAAATTTGAATGAAAAACAGGGTCATGAAAAATCGAAGAATGTGGTAAACAAGATTACAAATATCTCGGCAACTAATAATCCGATCGACTTCATTCTATATGCAAAATATGTGTTATTTTATTGCCTTTTACGTCTTTTCCTTAGAACAAAAAAATTCGAAAATTTTTATATACCTTTCATCAGAACGAATTTTTCGAGAGTCCGAAAAAAATAGTTCCGGATAATCGAGGTTGCTGATATTAAATAGGGTTCGTCCCATTCTTACGTACTAACTACATACAAAATTTCAAGTCTCTATCTCAATTTGTTCGGGAGATAGAGCGTTTACAGACAGACAGACGGATGGACGGCAAATTTTTTTTTCTAAAAATATGTTTTTTGGAATCTCCACTATCTAAAACGTGTAAATCCGTCAAAAAAATTTTTCGATTTTCAAAACGATTGCAAGACTTACCCTATACTACGTATGATGGGTAAGTAATAGTAAAGTAGATAATAATATTTTGCTTGAATAAGCAAACACCATGTCCAATGCATCATGTCTCTAAGGTGAACATGTTAAATTTCTGTATTGGTGTCATAAGCAATGACTCTTGACACACATTTATACTTTTTCTAGTGAAAGATATGTTTTTTACTGGCCAAACCCGTTTTCGAGCTAAATTAGATTAGCCTCGGCCAAACTATTTTATCCTTATGCCAATTGGAAAACTAGTTTTTTCTACACCAAACTTGTTTATCTAAATGCCCACAGGATAAACTAGTTTTTTCTATGTAAGAGGGTAATCGTTCATTTTTCCCATCATACTTAACCATTAAACCCCCAAAATTATTCAGGGAATCGCCTTATCAGAAAGAACCTACATACAAATGTGAAGCATATCCGTAAATTCTGCGTCAAAAACCATTTATCTAAATTATGGGCGGGGGGGGGGGGAACATACATTGCCCTTTTTTACACTTAAACAATAAATATCTACAACTAATCATGGAGGCGCCTTGTATGTTTGATCCTATATCTAAAATTTTAAATGAAAACTGATAATTCTGCATGAAAAATCCATTTCTCTAATTTAACGGTGGGGGATTAGCCTTCCGTTCGCTTCCCTTTATTCTTATCCAATAAATTCACAAAATTAATCAGAAAAGTACCTTATATCAAAGAACGTACATCCAAAATTTGAAGCAAATCGGATATTTCTATCACGAGTTATCGCGTTACGTACATATGCACGTACATTCGTACATACATACGTACATTCATACAAACAGAATCCGCGAGCCCTTTATTTCTCAGGCTTTGACGCCTGCAAGCTAAAAACACGTAAAATTAAATTGGCCTAGGATAAACTAGATCAGCCTAGGACAAACTAGAATGTTGGCGCTGTGGCGGTCATTGAATTCAATAAAATCACGCCAAATTGAATTGGCCTAGGATGAACTAGATCGGCCTAGGAGAAACTAGTTCAGACCAATAAACAGCAGGCTAAACTAGTTTATCCTGTAAGAGTTAGGCCAAACTAGTTTCTCCTAGGAAAAACTAGTTTGTCCGATGGGCGTTAGGATAGACCGGTTTGGCCTAGGACAAACTAGTTTATCCGATGGGCGTTAGGATAGACCGGTTTGGCCTAGGAAAAACTAGTCTATCCGATGGGCGTTAGGATAAACTAGTTTGGCCTAGGCCAATCTAGTTTGGCCTAAAATCGGGTTTGACCTGTAACATATATATATATATATATATTTAGAGGGGAAAGGTGGAGGGCTTTTTTAAGCATTTACCCAATCTTTTGTGTATTTATTTTATATATTATTCTAACAAATAATTCATACCCTATGCTTAATTTTAACTAGTTGGAGGTCTAAGCGCTAAGTACTAATCAATTTTAATATGTTTTCATATTAAGGTCCTGTTTTTAACTGTTAGTTGGTGCCTTTAGGAACTCTATTACATCTTCCATAAAAATGGTTTGATTCACTAACTTTTTTTTTCCTAACAAATTCTTAGATCCTAGAAAAAAACTGTTTAGTTTCAGGTCACATTTAAGAAGAGCACTTGCGTCGAATACAATATTAATTTCAGTACCATACTTTTCATCAATAATTACCACTCTACATTGGAAGTAAAATGAGTTTACTTCAGATATGTTTCCAATATGTTCGAAAATATTCTCTGTTTAAGAACAATCTAAAATAACTTTTAATTCTGAGAATCACAAAGGATCGTTTCTAAAGTTTATTCTAAACATAAAAAATTATTAAGAAACATTTTAAAATTTGCCTTCCATATAAAATTCACTTTGTACCGATGATGCGCGAAAGAAAATCAGTTTTAATGTCTTCGTCCATAATAGCTACATATTGTGTTTTTCTTTCAGATCTTTAACTTTCCAATTTCAAAAAATTTCAGATTTGATCAGATATATTCTTTTCTATAACTATAATTTTCATGCTAAAAATTCCTTGGCTGTATGCAACCCTTCTTACACCAGCCAAAGAAGTCTTAATCTTTATTCTTTAAACTTTTAATTTTAACAATTACCGTATTATAATTATTTACAATACCAACTAGCGCTGCAAATTTTTATTATATTATCCTAGATTATAAAACTTTTTCCTTAATTTACAATGGGCTATTATATTCCTTTACATATAATTTTATCCTTACAATATTTAAGTAACATACAGAATTTCCGTACTTCAGTGATATTAATTTTTGGGTCCTTTTTCTTGTAAAATATGTACTTTTGTTACCATATAATAAAAATTTAACAACTAATACAAACTTATTTCAAACAATATACCATTTCGAACTTATTTAGCTAAAAACTCGATAAACGGACGTTAAAAAAAATCATAGATGACGTTTTTCCTTAGAAATAACATTTGAATAATAACCATAATGTCACAGGGAACAATTAATTAACGGTATCGCTCGTCTAAGTATTACTGGAGAGACAGAAGCGATAATCGCTTCTAGACTAAGTATGTATAATAAATGTAGCCTCCTTTATCTTACAAAGTGTGATAGTGACTGATTATGATAAAACTATGATAGTTATAACCCCTAACTTTTATGGTATACATTTCTAGAGCGTGTAAAAAGAATATCCTAATAAAATGTATATTACTTAAAAGATATACAGCAATAGAATATGCTAAAATTGCTTTTCATTCTTATTGACTATAACTAGAATCCGTGAATGTCAGAGAATAGGTTCACATAAGCTTAAAAGATTATTATAAAAATATAAATATTACAAATTTTAAATTTTTTTCGCCAAAATTAACCTTTATACTATCTTAATTTTCTTATAATAATATTCCGTACTTACTTCAAATTATTAAATTAAAATCTTGTTTCTAGATCTAACCTGTTAATCTTTATGCAGACGATTTGTCTTAAAAAACATTATTCCAGTATGCGTAAATTTAAAAAGATGGCTCTAAATTTAAAATATTCTTAATTAAACTTTATTTCTTAATATTCCAAATAAAACTCATTTCTTCTATGTTTTTATGAACCCTTTTTAAGAAAGTCTTATTAAATTTATTCCAAAACCATACCTTTCAAAAAATATCATTATTTTATTTTATCTATTTATTTATTTTCCCTCCGTCAACCTTTGGTAGTGTGCATATCAATAAATTCATTTCTTTTTTTTTTCTCTTAAAATTAATATCTATAAAAATCGTCTGCCTAAGAAATTCTGATTCGATTATAAATTAATTGGTTAAATAATATATATATATATTTTTAAATAAAATTATCGTCTGAAGAAAATAGTCTCGTAGCTGGACAAGAATTCTGTTTACATAAAAGAATGATGGTTTGAGGTTAGGGAAGGTTCTAGAATTTTCTTTTTAGATTTAAAAGAGGAAGCTCGAGAGGTGGTAAGAGAGATGAGAAGAAGGATTTTTGGGTGCGCTCTTGCATGAGTACGACTTGAAGTAATAAAGCATGGAATATTTTTTGGATGTTTCGGTAAAATATCGTCTGCAACAGGAGGTTTTCGCTTTAATATAGCTACAGTTTAATAAAATGAACTTGCAGAAGCCAAGGAGTGATTATTTTGACCTTCTACATTTATTTATTTTGTTTATTTCTCGCTGGCCATTACTTCTGTGCGGAGTAAGGGAAAGCTGGCGTTGGTGTTTCTGCCCCCCTAACTTTAAATTGTCACATATATGTACATATTTTTTATGGTAATATAAAATTTAGGTTGTAAGAGCAACTACTAAATCTTTATTTACATGTGTTTATTCAATTGTCATTTTTCTTACGTAATTTTCGAATGCTAATTAATTAGCAAGTGCTCCCATTTTTTTTATTATTTGGTTGAGCCCATCCTTTGTGAAAGACGCATTAAATAGAATTTCTTCTAAGCGGCAGAACTTACTAAAACGACATAATTTGCTCCAATTGACAAATCCTTTAGATCAATATCTACAGCAATTTTCGACAAAGTTAAATTCTATGATTTCTATATGTTAAATGCGTATGCAACTATTAAATGCAAACGAGTTCGTGGATATTTCTTCTTTTCAATATTTAAAAATATGTTCTATAACGAAAAGTCTTTCAATCAGAAACGGTCCATGATAACCATCAAAATGAAGCATTACAGCTTGTGGCTGAAATTCTGAGAAATAGACAATATCTTTTATCGTTTCACGTGCAAAGTATTCCAATCCTCTTCCTGTCCATAGATTGGCACGGAACATAATTCTGCGACCAATTGTTAAAAAAAAAGTTGTAAAGAAAGTCCAGGTGAGAGTTTATCATTGTTCGATCTTGCTATTTGATTACTTTGGTCCACTAATATTCTTGTTAGTAGCTATTTTGATTTAAGAAGTATTCCTTGATTATTTTCTTCAGCTTATTTCTAGAAGAAAGGTGTATGGCTTATAGAAAATATTAAAGTTCCTCCGGTAGCAATATAGTTTTGCGCCGTAGCATTAAAAAGCTGAATGTTGTCTACTTTATCTTTGTGATAGCTTTGTTTAAAGTTAGACATTAGACGAAATCTTATCTTTAAAAATTTATCAATAATACGAAACAACAGTGGATGATGTTCAGCTATACATTTCTTGCTGACTGACTTCCTAAATTTGAAACACATTGATACATTTAATGCTGAATGAATTGCCTGCCTCGACCTTAATTGCAATAGTACCTGCTAAAGATGCTAAATATGATTTTTTTCATGGAGAAAGTCCTAATTAAAATCATTCCTCTGCCTGTACACTATATGGCCAAAAGTTTCCGGCCACTTTCTATTGTAGACATTTTGTCAAATAACTAGAAAATTACTCGTAGAATTATCCTGAAAGTCTAAGTGTGTATACATAATAGTACAAAACATGGTCACAAACATAATAGTCATACATTTCTGTGAAAATTTTTTCCCGAAACTCCATAGGGGACTGTCAACAAATGCAAAATAACGAATATCTTTTGGATAACCCTACCAATCTAATGCAGCAAAAGAGTTCAAAATATGGATTATGATTAAGTGGTTCATTGTAATAAACATGTCTTCATTTTTATGCGCATACACTCGTAACGAAATTAAAGTTTTTATGAAAACAGTCCCAAATTTTTCCAAGTTTTTTTGCTTATAATTTGCAGAGTTCTTAGTATAAAATAATGTTCTTTTTCAAAAATATGACAAACAACATTATACACGATACCCTGCAATTGGAATAAAAAAATAATAAAAATTGTATGAAAAATAATCAGGTTTACTAAATAAGTTTTCTTTGCGCATGCATGAACGCTATCAAAATTTCATTTGCATATTTTGTTAGTTAAATGTATAAAGCAAATTTTGTGAAAGTTTCAAAAACATAGCCTAAAAATTCTGAAAGTGATCGTCGATAGAACAAGCTCAAAATCCGTTGTTCCCAAAATGAAGCAAAAATATGAGGGGCTGTATTGATGTGTCCATTGATAAGTGTCAGTATATAATATACTATATGGTACATTCTACTATATTTGGTTACAATCCCCCACGTTTTTGCTTTATTTTCTGAATAACGGATTTTAAATTTATTATATCGGCGATTATTTTCAGAATTTTCAAACCATGTTTTTGTGATTTTCACAAAAGTTGCTCTATACATTTAGCTAAAACACTATACTAATTATATTTTGATTGCGTTTACGCATGCGCAGTCAAGCATTATTTAGCAAATTTGTTCATTTTTCATACAGTTACGAGTGGAATCCCGTCGAATTCGATGAATGAAATGTTTAAAAGACCCGATCGATTTGGTTAAAAAAAAGCAAAAGTAATTACATTATTGAATCAATATATAATAAATATATTTCCAAACTTAATGTCATGTTTTCCAGTTACAATTTTGCATGCAAATATTCGCACATCTTCAGTTAAAATTGCAATCTGAGTGCCGGCGATATCCAGAAATTTTATATGTACTCACAGAAAAGTAGTTTTATTAAAAAAACTTATTTCATTTTTACTATGACATTATTTTCACTAACTGAAGTCATCTGAAAGTAAAATCTCAATCTCAGCGTCCGTAATGAAAAGAAATATTGAAGAAATATGAAGAAATATTGTTATGAGTAACAATGCGATGTTTTAAACAGTGACGTCATTTTCTCTTCAAATGTTTTTTAACCCTTTAAGCGTCCTGCAGAATTTCCATTCATGTTTAATGATTCATAAAATAGCAGCTATGAAAAGTATTTTTATGAGAATTTTTTCTTGATAACTTTACATTTTTATTTATCTTATTCACTTAAAAAAATTATTTTAAATATTGATTTTGTGTTAAATAAGTTTTTGTTTCCCAAAATTACGTGACGGGAAACCCGGTTAGGACGCTTAAAGGGTTAAAAGTCACTGTTATTAGTAATATGAAAAAGGCATCCGTAATTATATTGTAATTCCCATCTATCTGGTTGCTGAATGACATCATTTTCCTCATTTGAAATTTTTCTTATTTTGCTTTAGACATTAAATTTTATCATAAATTATTTTCTGTTATTTTATTTACATTTTTAATATTATTTCTCAGTAAATATATTTTTTTACCTCAATTAGTGCATAATTATACGCAATCATTTTATTGTGGTTAAATTTTACGAAAACAATTAACTTTTTTCATTTGAATGCGAGGACATGTTCGTTCACTGATGAAATAAAGCTTCTGACTAGTGGAAATGATAATGGAAAATAATTTTTTTTTTATCGAGAGAAAAGCTAAACTGAATTGCCACCATTTTGAAGAAATATCGTAAAAAGCATTTGAAATTAAAAATAAAATATAAAAATGGAAATAAATTAATAAATAGCTAAAATGGGCACAATTACAAATAAATAGCTTTCATTTAAAAAAAAAAAATTATCAAAATCGGTTGAGTAGAAAATTCAGGGCTGATGACTTAACAAACAGCCAGGTCTTTTAAGTATATAGATTATTATTTTTAAATTCTGATCACAGGGTAATATGTATAATATTTTTTGTCATATTTTCTGAAAGGAAAAACTTTTTATATTAAGAACGCTGTAAATTATAAGCGTAAAACTTGGAAAAATTCAGCCTTTTTTTTTTTATAAAAACCTTAATTTTTCTACGGATATACATGCTATTCACACAACAATGAGCACAGTTTATTACATTAGGCCACTTAATCATAATCTACAATTTGAAAGCTTTTGCTATATTATTTTTGATAAGGTTATCCAAAAGATATTCGTTTTTTTTTTTTTTTTTTTTTTTTTTTTTTTTTTTTTTCAATTTCTTGATGTTTCGGTATGGAGTTTCGTGAAAACGTCAAGACTCTTTTTCCAAGAATTCGAATCGTTAATTATTCTACGAGTAGGGTAACATCCCCAGTAATTGGCACTTTAAGAATTTGTCTTTAAACTTACTTCAATTTTCATTACAAAGAAATAAAATATTTGCTTGGAAATATTTTTAAATCAAAGAATGCATATCTATTCATCTATTTTGCCCACTAAAAGCAGAAAATTTTGAAAAGTATTTTTATAAAAATATATTTATAAAAAGTTGCTGAAATCACCAGTTATTGGCACTTAGAGCACCAATGTATGATACCTAGTGATCCAGTACTTGGCACAAGTTTATATTAAAATAAAGCTTTACATTTTGCATTGGGTTTAATCGCTTTAAATGAATTTACGGTAGATGAATATGCCATATTTCAGGTTTTTGAGAGTAAAAAATCAGCATATTAGTCTGAAATGTGAACACTTTAAAACAATACAATATACTTATATTAATACCCAGTAATTGTCATGCTCTTCCCAGTAATTGTCATTTGAAACTTTAATGGATTCCAGTTAATGACAATATTTCATATTTTCAAATGATAAACAAAATCAATCTATAACTTTAAAAGTACTTCCAAAATAAGTGGTTTAATCTCAAATTCCTTGCGAATTTCTTGTAATTGGAATAGGTGCCAATTACTTGGAACTAGCAAAATTGAAGCACCATTAATTGGCATCTATCATAAATTCAGAAATCCAAATATTTGTGTCGAAAATACTTTTACACAATTAAATTAACCCTTTTTAACTAAACAAAACTGTTGTCAATTAAAATTTAAAATATATTATAAATCTTATAATAATGAATTTAAAAACATGCCTTCCTTAAACCAAAAAAGAAGTATTTGCAACAAAAATGGCTAATTTTATACAAGCCATAATTGTTTCTCTTTCCTAGGCGCTATTGTCATCTAGTAGCATAAATAAAAGTTATAATCTTTAATGTTAATGAGCATATAACTGGTATATGGTCTTGCATTTTTAAAAGACTGGATATAAATCTTATTTTAGGACATGTTTGTAGGATGTGCCAAACACTGGTGCATGCCAATTACTGGGGATGTTACCCTATATCTGCATAAAAATAAACAGTTTTTTTTTTTAATAAGTTACTTAATTATATCTGATGAAATCATTTGGCAATTAACCTACGCCATATTCCAGACAATCGGATGCGTTTGGGTGTGGAGAAAGGCCGCAGAAAAATTTTCTCTCGACTGACTCTTGCCAAGTGTAAAGCATGGAGGTGGTTATTTTGTGGAATATTTTGGTTTGGTATTTTTTATGTAGGCCGATTATCTACACGTGGGATATAGGCCAGAAAAGGGTGGGATGCCCACCGTGGGGATCTTTTTAAGGGAACTTAACCCGTATTTACGCAAGATTCGAAGAAAACCACGAAAACTCTGAACGGTTAGGCCGACAGCCGCGATTGGGTACGAACCTAGCACTTGCCTTCAACCACTTGAGAGGTCATAACCTCTCGGCCACTGGTGGGGCCTTATGAAATAGAATGCGATATCTTGGCATTGTTTGTGCAACTTGTTTCTCTGAATGGGAAGGTTACAGCTGTTCACTATGTTGATATTCTGGAGTACCAGGTGCATCCTTTGTCCAGACTTTATTTCTAAAAAAATGCCTACTTTAACAAGACGACAAGGTTTTTTGTATATTTTGTCACCAATCTGTAGGTTACCAATTGAATGGTAGTACTATCGAATATTAAATGCTACTTATAAATTTTTCTTTTGCGGTTTTCCATATATAAATTAGTAAATGCACGGCCATTCATTTTTCAAAAGTAACATCCATTTTTGACACCATATTTGAATCCTTGCGAGCCAAGAAAAAGACAGAGATTTGATACATTTCTTAAATCTTAATACAATTATAGAACATACAGAGTTAGAAGCTTATCCATAAATTTCGGAAAATTAAAATGAAAATGTTAGAAGAAAAAATACCGAAAAAAACTTCAGTCACCATTAAAATTATACAGCAATTAAAAATTTATAACAAATTTACCTCACACTAAAGAAATTTCTACAAAATGTTTGTGGTAAGTTTACGATTTTTTTTCTGTGGCTGTTTTGATAAAAAAAAAAAAAGTTCTCTTTTTAACTTTTAAACACACACTGATGCTTATCTGCATTACTTTTTATTTAACTCTTAACAATCACTATTTTATAAAGAAATATTAATCTTGTAAAAATTGTAAAAATATGCCACTAACAAGGAAGGTCTCCATACTGAGCATACTCAGAATTTCATGAAAAATATACTTAATAAAGTACTTATGCACGTAATAAAGAATCAGTCAAAATTATCGGCGGAATCAGAGAAGAAAGTGTGTAAAAAAAATAAAATATTTTCTAATGTTTGGCGTGAAAAGACGAAAGTGTCACTCGATTTGGCGAGCAACCCTTTTCCTTGCCAAAAGCAAACGATTATAATGCAACTCAAAATTGTTGGTTATTTAGAATGTGTGTAAATGGTATTTGATGAATTTAAACATAAACAATGGGAAACTTTAATATATTATAAACATATATATACATATTGTATTACATATATATATTATTTGTTGAAGTTATTTATTTAATCACTGGAAAAAATTTTTCATAGATAATTTTTCTCAATATGATTTTATTTATCTTTATATATTTAAGCGTATTCAAAAATAAAAGCCAGATGTTTCCATAGCAACAAAATCTAATCGACAATTCGCAATTGGACTTTGAGCTTGAAACAAGTTTAATTAATTTAAATTATGAATTTCGTTTTAAATCTCAAATTTTGATGATTAAATTTAAATATAAAAACATATAAATATAAATGTAACAAAATTATACTTAAAACGAACTAAAACTAACAAAACTAAAGCTATTTAAATTAAATTTATCAAAACAATTTCAACATGAAACTTTTTTTTTCTTGAAGTGTACTTGACATAAAGTAATTTTTGAAACTACATTCCATCGCCAGCCGGAGATAAATTGCCAAATAATGAAATTTTCTTTATTTTTTTACGGATACTGAATGAAGGTACCGCCAAAAAAGTTTTTATAAACATATATATCCACACGAGAAGAACTTATGTATTTTTTTTTCTGATTTTTCGGAATGTGCCCGTATGGAGACCTCCCTTGTAAGTAAAGATAAATATTTACCTGAAATTTCTTGTATTAACCCTTTAATACACGAAGAAAAAAACACAATTCTAAAACAATAATTCATGCATTTAAGGATTTAGTTTTACAAAACAAAAATTTACATAAAATAAGATATTTAGATTCATACTATTAACTAATTTGCAATATTTTAGTTATGACAGCAGTTTTTACTTGTATTGGAGATTTCCAACATAAGAAAAATCGACGCATTATATGATAAATGTATCTCTATTTTTTTCATTATTTTTCCTGTGTAATAAATTCTTCTGGGAAACATATATTATATTTTCGAAACAAAAAAATAATGTATTTAAGGTTAAATTTGGAACAGCAAAATTGGTCTGTATCTCGAAAAATATTTATTCAAATGAGCTGTAAATTTATGCATCGAAGTTTTTAACGATTGTGGCTTGTTGTATTCAAAAATTAATATAGGTCATAATTCATGTCATAATGTTAGTCATTACGAGTTAACGACCTTAAACGAGTTTCATTGTACATATATTCAGTTATGTATCTATACTTATTCCTTTTCTTCATATAAAAAATTCACCTTTCCATTGCGAATAATACAGGATGGTCATAAAAAACTTTGCCGATAAATGGAGCTCTAGTGGCCACTCCGCTCAACCGAAAGAGGTGAAATTTCAGATATAGCTATTCAGAGGTATGAGCTCGAGATTCTGTGAACGGCAACAAAATGGCGCTCACGGTTACTGCTATAGTTACAGAAACATGAAATTTGTCAATGCAACACCCATTTTTTATGTTCAGCGCATGCGAAAACCATAAAGAGCGTTGGAACGGTATTTTTCCTGCAATAAACTGACGCGTTATGCTCGCACAAATTCAGCTGTACGAGCGGTCCCCCCCCCCCAAAAAAAAAAAAAAACAAAAACAAAACACGACCAAGGCACACGAAGAAAATTTGAATGTGACAGAGATAAAATACCAATCACAAAACGTCGTTTGCCAGATAGTCAGCGTAGAAAACGAATAAAAAGTGGGGTGGGAATATTAGTTATACAGTCGGAGTTCGCAGATGCCAACAAAATGACTTCGTTCGGGGTGAATTGGTAAAATTATTATCAAAATTAGATGAATGCTGCGAAAACTTGGCGCGTTTACCGTCCAAACCATCGCCAAATACGTGTCCTATGCATTTCACAAGCTCTTCGTGATTTTTGGACGACCAACTGTTCCTGAGGATACAGTTATGGATGTGTATCACATATTGACCAGAGGACGCATGCATATTACAAAAGGTGCATCTCGTGTATTTGATATACCGAAGTCAATGGTCTTAAAGTTACTGCGCCTGTAATCCGCACGTTTCCTCACCGATACCAGCACGCCCAAATGTTGGAAGTGAGAGACCATGAACAACATATACGCTTTGTTAATGAATTTCTTATCCAGTATGATGGTGATAACGATCGGTCTCTTCGCATATTATGAACGGACGAGGCACACTTCACCTTAACTGGTAACGTCAACGGCCTCCTCAATTAACCGACCTCACTCCTATGAATTTCAGACTCTGGAGATATCTAAAATCTAGAGTGTACATGTACAATCCGCAAACTTTGCCAGATTTGAAAGATTCTATCAAAAGTGAGATTGCAAACACCCCTCATGCGATGTAACGTTCGGTTGTACTGTCCACAGTCGCTACCATTCAATGTTTAATTGCCTGTGATAGCACCCATGTGGAAAATGTGTAATCAAAGAAAAAGTTTTATTTTCTGTGATCAGTATTGTAATTAAAGATTAGTGTACTGACACTGAGTCATATGCAAATTTCCTCCTTGCGTCGCAATTGAGTTTTTTATAGGGGGGATTCGCAGAACAGTTTTTTGTGCGTGCATAACATGTCCGTTTCTTGCTATACACGTACGGTTTTAATGCTCTTTAGGGTTTTCGCATGCGCTGAGAATTTTGAGATGAAAAAAATAGGTGTTGCCATTGGAAGTTTTCGAGTTTCTGTAACTATAACCGTAACCGCGAGCGCCATTTTGTTGCCATTCACAGAATCTCGAACTCATACCTCTGAATAGCTATATCTGAAATTTCACCTCAATCGGTTGAGCGGACTGGCCGCTAGAGCTCCATATATCGGCAAAGTCTTTTTTATGACCACCCTGTATTACTGCACAGAAGGAGTCGGTATTTTATTAACTGTTCAGTAGGTGTGTTATCCAGCACCGAAAGATTTGAAAACATGGAAGACGGGTAGCAGGAAAACAAAATCATAAATCTACTGACCAACCAATCAAATCTGTTTTGCAGGTGTTTTTTTTGCCATCATTAAAACATAACGTTAAACCTAGCAATAAGCTACCCATAAAATGAGGCAGGCATATTATTGTACGGTTAAATACTGATAATTAACTGCCATTATTTAATTGTATAAACATCGCAAATTTTTAATTTTTACACAGTCGTAAAGGAAAGGAATGTACTTCTGAATGCAATTTGTTTAAAAACTACATGCCACTTTTTTTCTTTTCTTTTTCTTTCTTTCTTTCTTTTTCTTTTCTTTTTTTTCTTTTTTTTTGTAGATTTTAATGTTATTTCTGTAATGATGGCAATTGAAGTACTGCAAATAAAAAAATATATTAATTGAAATTACGGTCTATGCGAAGAATACATTATGCCCTTAAAGTGAATTTTAAAGAATAATGTGTGAATTTTATTTCCTCTCATATACTTAATTCCTATCAAAAACCTAAACAAGTGCAATTTTATACTCCGTGCCCAATAATATTTTGTACAATTTGAAAAAAATTAAATAAATTATGTCTGATAAAGCATGGAGTTATTGTAGAATATATTTAAATTTCAATATTGATTTTGATTTTACAAAGAAGTGAAGGCAAATGAATCACTACATACCTGACATGTTGTGGAGGTTCTTGAATTACAATATCGCTTTTTCCTAAATTTGTATATTTTTCCATGATTGTAACTTTCCATGATTGACATTCATGAGATTAGGGTTTGGGATATATTAGGTTATGGGATAGGTGTTTTTAAGACTGCAGATCGTATATGTGTAATTTTTTGGAAGATGTAAATAACACCCTCTTATATAAAATAATAGAGAGTATTATATATATATATATATATATATATATATATATATATATATATATATATATATATATATCCATATAATCACTGGATGCGATACTAAATTTGAAAAAAGCAGAAGTCTTGCTTACTAGTTTATTAACTTTGGATATATTTTTTTTTTATCCCGCGTCAAAGAAGACATTGATAAAAAAATAGCTATTATTAAAGCTATTATAAAATAGGTATTATTAAAGAAATTAAATGTGTATGAAAAAAATTCGCACGCATTTTTGGAAGTTTTATTTATTTATTTATTTATTTTAATCAAATATATCATTTAAACAACCAATAGCATATCAAGCATAATTTTTTTTCAAATAATATTATTCTACAAACTACATAAAATACCTTAACATTCATTTCGTGTTATTTTACTGTACTTTGAATTTTATCTTCGCTAAATTGAACGTATTATCTTAACGGAGGATTAAAGTATAATAAAGGATTTACAATTTCTACCAGTGTTCTTCCAAATTTTTCAGTCATCCAAATTTTCCTTTCCAACTATCATGATTTTCTTATATAAGAATACATTAATATTAATGAAATCTCGAAATTCTTAACTGTAGCTTCTGATAAAAGATTTATAGGAAATTTCATTTCGTTTGCTAAAATATTAAACTACTGACATATCTGAAAAATATGTTTTTAGCACATTTCGTGTTACAGTAAAAGCCGATAATTCGGATTAATTGGGACCGGACCCAATTCGGATTATCGAAAATCCGGATTATCCGGAGAATTGGAAAAAAATGAAATAAAACAAAACATATTTACAGAAAATCACCTTTATGTTAAACTTATTGAATATTTACGGACAGTAAAAATGTTCACTTTGTTTAATTCTTCCAAAAAAATTTCAGAAAACGTTTTTTTTTTTTTTTTTTTTTTTTTTTTTTTTTTTTTTTTTTTTTTTAAATTTGGAATACGACGATGAAACAAGTTAAAGTTAAAGTTATGGAAATTAGCCAATCGCTTCTCAAACTTGAAAAAAAAAATGACCAAACCGATCCGAATTATCCGGAGATCCTGATTAATGAGGTCTGAATTAGCGGGGTTCTACAGTATGTCAATTTCTAACTTATCTTATGCATTAAAGCATTAATATTAGTAAGTATAAAACTAAATATTTGAGTAGTAATTTTTAAAATCGACTATATTTTGTAATGGAAAATATTAACATGATTTCATTTTGGCACATGAAGGTATTTTTTTAATGAGTTGTATTTTATGAATATCATGAAGTTACTGATATATCATAAAGTAATATGCTTTATTAACATTTGTGATTTTAATTTAATTTAATTTAATGTGTAACTTTGAAATTAAAGCAATCAAAAATCATTTTTGCAGATTTGTATGTTTCATTAAATATTTATAATCATAAAAAATTAAGATTAGACAAAACATAAATTGAAATCTTAAAAAGCAACATTTGCTACAATAAGAAATTCAAATCGAAAACAAGTCAGTAAAATTGATCGTAGATCACACATAAGGATTTGTTTAACATTTCTTTCAAAACAACTAAATCTTTAATTAATAGTAAATCAAAATTGTTAAATTATAATTATTAAATTTTTACATCGATAGTAACATTTGATTAAATTTTAATTTTAATTTAATTTA
The DNA here is from genome assembly GCA_964019185.1 of Maratus speculifer. Classification (NCBI taxonomy): domain Eukaryota; kingdom Metazoa; phylum Arthropoda; class Arachnida; order Araneae; family Salticidae; genus Maratus; species Maratus speculifer. The sequence continues at coordinate 255,715,331 of OZ025298.1, forward strand.
TGTTTAAAATAATCATAAAGGAAAGTTATTTATTTTAATGTAATCATTTTTTAAAAATCCAAAATTCCTAATTTTTTAAACCTAAAATTAAAAATAATATTATGAATGTCAGTGATTATTTATCACAGCATAATAAACCCATAAATTAGCAAAAAAAATATGAAATTTCTTTTTATCAAATCCATCGAAATAGAAACATATCAAATTCGAGCTAAGACCTATCTGTGTACTAGCGAGAAACCAATGTACAATACCATAACAGTGAAAGCGATAGCATTGTCCGTTATCACCATCGTTATACATTTCTAAAAATTGTAATTGGTTTTTGGCTGCCGCTCAAAAATTGTTTACTACTTTCTTTTATTTATTCCCTGGTTACACAATGAAAGTGCACAATGAAAGATATAGGACTTTATCGATAATAAAGAACTGTTAAATGAATTAACAATAAACCTACAAAAACTATTCGTACCGAATAAAAGCCTGACAGCAAGTCTTTTTTTTTTTTTTTTCTTTTTTTTTTTTTTTTTTTTGTAAAAACATTTTTTATTAGCATTAATTTTCCTAAAATTCTTTACTTTTTTGATTTTTTTTTTTTTTTTTTTTTAATTAATAGATTCTACCCAAAATTACTTTTTAAAGCGAGAGAGAACATGTTATCAAGATGAAATCCTATAAAGTCTCCAATTATAATCTTTACAATCAAGAACTGAAAAATCGGTGAAAATTACGTCATTTTGATATCATCAGATCAATTTTTCTCTTTACATGTGTCAAGGTAAAAATAAATTTAAAACTGAGCATGTAGCTTCTTTGACTGGAATAAACTTTTTACACGTACTTTATATACAAATTTTTATGCTTAACCAGCATGTATTAAAATTAAAAAAAATGTTTTCTATTTCATTGTAATGAAAAAATGGCATGAATAAAATTAAAATGCATAAAGGTAAAATAAATGCGATAAACAATATTCACGTGATGTCACAGTAAATTTTATACGCCTATCAAAATAAAATATACGTGTATCAATATTTTTTTGCCGAAATTAACTCTCAATTTAAAAAAAAAACACGTTAAAAATGCCACGTGTCTGAATATTTTTCATTATTTTGTTTTCTTTGCAACAATTTAAGTAATCCGATTGCCACTATTTTGAAGAAACTTCATGAAAAGCTTTTAAAATTAAAAATTAAAAATAAAAATCTAAATAAATTAAAAAAAAATAGCTAGAATGGGCACATCTACAGATGAACAGCTTTCATTTCACGAAATAATTATCAAAATCAGTCCAGTAGAAAATTTAGGGCTAATTGCTAAAAAAAAAAACACCTGGTCTTTTAAATATATAGTTCACCAAAGTTAAAATTGATTACCTGAATGTTATGCTCCGTTCGATCTATATGAATGCACTGTTACTTGGTCAAATAGTAATCCATGTACTGTGAATGATATACTGCCAGTCATGAAGATTATAGCTAAATGTTCATTGAATGCCAATGCAACGAAAAAAACAGTTCAAACTTTTTAACTGCTGAAATTGCAAAATTTTATGTAATTCTATATAAAATGCAATTAGTACAGAATTTCTAAAATCTATAAAACAAAAAACAGCTTCATCTAGTCGTCAAACAAACTGTATTTTAAATTTTGTCGGTTATTATCCTACATCAAGACTGTTTCTGCAAATGAATGCTATCATTCTTTGTTTATAACAATTTAAGGGGGTCTGGAATACAAAAATCTTGAAATTTTCTATAAAAAAAAAAACCATTTATTTCATTAAAAGTTTCTCTATTTTTTATGCTTAAAATGACGTTTATATCATGTTTTTCTCTTAATTAGAAGAGAAAAAAATATCTTTTTTCTTTCGTTTTAGAGTTGTTTTCAAAATCTGGCTTTGGTGCCAAGGTTGTCATAAAAGTGACTTCTTGTAAAAATGCGTTTTTTTTTTTTTTTTTTTTTTTTTTTCAATTTATTGGATGTAAACTGTTATAACTCAAGAACCGTTAAAGACAAATGCTTCAAAATTGAAAATGTTTTTCATGGTTATTTAATATTAAATTTTGATTCAACAAATTCAAAAAAATGTTTACTTTTGAAAATATGCTTTTTTTTTAAGTTACATCTTTTTTTTCAAATTTTAATTAAAATTATTTTAATTTAAAAAAATAATATTAAAAAATTGAATTAAAATTAAAATTTAGTTAACTTTGTTTGTTTTTTTAATGCAAAAAAATTAGATTCTACAAATAATACTTTGATTTATAATGAATTTAAATGGCCCCACTTTTTAATAAATTTTTAATTTAAATTGAAAAGATATGTAAAGTTTTATCATGGGATTATGTTTCAAATAAGATGGCTAACCATCACGAAAAAAATTCAAAATTTTAATTCAATAAATATTTTTATAATGTGTCCCGGATCTCCTTAAGATCAACATGCATATTGTTGCCTTTCGGAGATTAATAAACAAAATGGTGCATAATTAATACTACTTTAATTTTAATTTAATCTTAATGCAAACATGTTACATTTTGTTTAAAATGAAGCAATTTCTAATATCTTAAATGGAATTAATGGAATAGAAATAAGTGATTTTATTTAATCTAAAATTTTAGTAAATATCTTTACATCTTCATTTATTTAATTGTAGAAAAGTTTGCAAATAAAATACTGGTAGTCAAGTGCTTACAAAAATAAGGATTGTTATGTTATTTTACATCAAATGCTTTCTTACAAGATAAAAGCAACAGCGTTTGAAGAAGTAATATTAGCTCTAACTTATCAGACAACAGCGATCAAAGTTGAGTTATCACGCAATGTTCTATAAATAGAAATAGGATCTATGAGTTTAGGATGTATCTGAGAATAAATGTCACATTAAGTGTGGCTGAAAGAATGTCATTCTTTATATAACCTCATCTTTTTATCTATAAATACACTTTATTATTACACAGCTATTATAACTGATTTCCCAATCGGGGGGGGGGGGGGGAGACACTATAATAGAAAGTGGTCTAATAAATCTATCTAGTTTGGAAAAAGATATTTTTTGTGCAGTACTGTAATATTTGTAATATCTAACTGTTTATCTATATTATAAAGAAGAAACGCATCTCAGCGTAACTCTGATATCATTTTGCGAATGACAAAACTCTACGCTGAAATTTCAATTTCTTATTTTTTGTACTTTTTGGGTACCGTATTTTTTTTTTTTTTTTTTACTTTTAAAAATCGCATTTTTTTAGTTTTTACACCGTCGTATGGAAAAAAAAGAGTCTCAAATGCAGTTTGCTTAAAAGCTGTATCTTAGTTAAATCAATTTTCAAGCATGATTTTTTTAAAACCTACTGCGAAAGAAAAATAATTATCACTGGAGAATAATAACTCATTACAAATTAAAGTTTTATTAATAGTTTTAACAATATAGATATTGCCGTTTAATATTCCATTACAGAATTATAAAACTAGTCAAAAAAATTAACATCTGTATAGATGAAAAATTTTAAGCTTTACACCGTTGAATGGGGGGAGAGAGTTGATATACTTCCAAATATAATCTGTTTGTAAACTTTCTATCATTCTATGAATAAGGAATCTTAAGCTCTTTTGAAATTAGTTGTAAAAGTTTTTAAAAGCCTATAATAATATAACATATGTGGGATCGATGTGTCTAGGATATGAATAATCATTTACAATCATCTTGCTTGACGAATACAACATTTAATTATAACAAAAACCCCACAATTTAAAAGAACAAAAGGTTGCATAATCACGAAATGCGGCTCTCTCGCTCAGAGCCGAAAATTCAACTGCCCGCATTTTACCTGCTACGTCACAAGACATTTTTATGTCTTACATCGTTGCCAAATACAGAATAAGAGTGTAAATTGAAACAATGAAAATAAGTTACAGTTATTGGTAAGTTACATAAAACAGAAAGAAATGAATAATATTGAAATAACGAATCATATTTCCCACATATATGCCTATATTAGTTCATTAAAATAAGTTTTTTTTTTTAGACATTATTCTGAAAGTTTTCTAATACTGAAACTGGGTAATACTGTTAGGGCGGTTGTTCTAATTAACATACAAAAAGACCTGAAGGATTCGGGGGGGGGGGGGGAAGTGCGAGGGGAAAGTGGTAAAAGGAGGTACCTTTCTTCGGTTTTTGTTAATATCTCATAATCTGTGAGTCACATGGAAAAATTTAAAAAAAGAAAGACAATTAAATTATCTACAAAATAGGTTTGAGGAATTTTTCTCTAGAGTCTAGAAGAGATAATCGCATTCAAATATGAAGAAATCTGTCAAAAGTCAAACCAGCCGCAAAAAGCGAATCAAGAACACTCACATTTTAGTTCTTTAAACTAAAGTAAAAAGAGCGTTAATAAATACTGTTGTCAGGAAAATGGAAACGTGAAAAATAATTGTGGTTTGACTTTTTTTTTTTTTTTTTTTTTTTTTTTTTTTTGTAAACTACATGAAGAATTTCGTGAAATTCGTATAAATAAATATATTGTGAATATTTTTGAACATTAAATTTGGTTTGAAAATCACCTGCCTTTTCCTCAAACAGATAAAATTAATCTGCGTCTGCATCAATAGATCAATAGCGTCTGGGGTTTTTGGAGATGAAGCTGTCACCTTCTTCATCTGATATTGATGAACTTATTAATAAATGAGATTAATTAAATACTTTAGATTAAATTTTACTTGAATATATGTTGAGATACTTGAGATTAAATATTATTTGACATTGAATATATTGAGATATATAAATTTTCTTATTAGAAGTTGATGTTATTAAAAATGAAAATGTTACTATACTTAAGTAATTGAAAGTAATTACCATTTAGCCGGTATTACTTATCACCTATGACCTATAACTTATAACTTATAAGCAATAACTTATAACTACAATATAACATTTTCTCCCACATTAGTCTTAAGACTTTTTAAGAAATAAGTTGTTGCGTAATTGATGAACAAGAGATGTAAATAAACAAAAAGCAAAAAAATGAGTCAATGGCATAAAACTGGCCACATGCCAGAAACAATTCAGGAATTTGTATAATTGGGTAAGTTTCAGATGCTTGGATCATTTATAACAAATAGATATTATAATTGTTTTTATTTTTATTGCTATTAATTTTCTTGAATTCGATTGAATATTGTACTATTATTTATTTATTGTGATAAATTAATTTATTATTTAAACTGAATTGGAACTCTCAAAAAGATTAAGTTGCTAGTGTGAACTTTATCCTTATGGAATTGGAAGACAGTTTTCGAAATTAATTCTACTTAGCAGATTTTAAAATTAATTTGTACTGTTCATGTCACTTTTTTTAGACTCTTTACGTATGATACTGTTATTTTTTATAATAATTTTGAAAAATGTAAATAAAATAATACGTTTTGTAAAGAGTATAAAAATAATATTTGATGATTATTTTATTATGAAGTAATTACGTATTTTATGACGTAGGACCAAAATTACAGATTCCGATTTCGCACACTGTCAGACACAAACCCTTTCTCTTCCTAAGACGATATTTTTCTATCTAAGGATTGCAGCGCCAACATACTTTCCGAACTAGACACAGACTAGAGGTCTGCATGGGCAGAAAATTCCATGTTCGAGCTAGGCCCGAAAGTTAAAATTTTGGCCCGAGCCCGGCCCGAACAAAAAAAAATATTGGCCCGACTAGGCCCGGCCTGAAAGTTAAAATTTCGGCCCTAGCTCGGCCCGGCAGAGAAAAAAGCTAAAAATTCGGCCCAAACCCGGCCCGGCTCGGGTGAATTTCTACAGAACATTGATCCTTATTCTAACGGAAGAGTTCAGACCAAAAAAAACTTATCTTAGTCTTTTTTTTTTCCTTCTTTCATGTTTATAATAATCTCTATTCATGCAGAAGTGTCATATGCTGCTATAACACGCTTTTAATGAACCTTTGTTTGTTTTATGTAAATGTTTCAGTTATCATTAGTATTATTAATGGATAAAAAAAATCTAAAAAATGGTAATATAGTAAAAGTAAAATCTTTTAAGACATTGCAAAGAAAAAAATACTTTTCCTTCTTAGCAGATGTAAATGTTTAATATATTTTTTTTTCTCGCGTATTTTTGTATCCATTTTGCATGAATGAACAGTTTAAAAGAAATTTGCAATTTTCAGTTTAAACAAAAATTCCGCCTTAATCATGTTTTTTTTTTTTTGTTGTTGTTGTTGTTTTTTCTTTTTTATGTATTTACTTCTATTTTAAGACGCATAATGATCTACGATTCTTTAAAAAGAATACACTGTAAAAAAATACGGACGATGTAACGGAAGTATTACTGGTAATCTGGACGCCAGTACTATTTATTGTTTTTTAATGGAAAAATTACGGGAAATATTCCGTTTTTCTTCCAGGTTTTATCGGAATTTACGGAAAATTTTCCGTTAAAAAACAGTAAATAGTACTGGCGTCTAGATTACCAGTAATACTTCCGTTAAATCGTTTTACAGTGTAAATTCTAATGTTTAATTGTAGAATAATGACGACTTAAAAGTATATGCCTATTTTGAAAAAAAAAAAAAAAAAATTGGACCAAGCCAAACCTTACTGATTTATGAACAGACTTTTATACGTGGAGAAAAGGATTTTCATACGGGAAGATTCAACAGGAACTGATTATTTTGATCCGTGAAGATTAGGAAGAACGAAATCAGTCTCGTCTTCGTACGGAAAAAATAAGTTAGGCTGGTCCCAGCCCGATACTTCAGGAAAAAAAAATAAGGCCCGAGCCCGGCCCGGCGCGAATGCCGTTAATGGAAATCGGCCCGAACCTGGCCCGTGCAGATCTCTAACACAGACTTCTGAGAAAAATATTTGAGTTGATTTTTTCCCTAAAATTTCTTCTGGTACGTGTTTGTTATAACTAACATTGTTCTAATTAATTAAAATACTGTGCATCATTTAGAAATAACTGTATATTATTCTACAATAACTTAAATAACAATAGTTATATAATGACCATTATTAATGGCAAGTGTAGTGCGTTTATTTGAATTTAATATTGAGATTGCATTAGTGAATGAAAGAAACACTGAAAAATAGAATCTTCTTGTTAGGAATTGGTGAATTAATATTTAATGTACTCATAGCTTTAGCAATTTCGCCGCTGTGATATTTTATTTGTCAAACGCGACTCGTTGCTATAGCAGTGAAGTTGTTTCTCTTTCTTTTCTTTCACATTTTTTTTTTTTTTTTATCTTATGAGAAGAGTTTAAAATTTAGGGGGGGAAAGTTGGCATCGGCCATTTATCGAAAAAAAAGTAATGGAAAAAAGAAAATGATTGTGTTTTTTGTTTATTGTATGAGTCTAAAGTTTTGTAGAAGAATTCTGTTAATTTTTGTGAAACAACATGACAAGAATCCATGATGGGCTCCAAGAAATATATCTAGGATCATCCTTTTATGGTATAAAGTACGATGATCCAAATTGCAAGGTAAAATGAATTTATGTTTTGTATATATATAAATACTTTCAGTTCAATATTTGCTCATATGTCCCAGTCATGCTATTATACTCTGTATAAAATAAAATTTTATAAACAAAAATACCAAGTATTTTCCATAGAATATTCTGAACACATCATTTTGTTTTAATTGTATATACGAAACACTCCTGTTGGAATTTTAAATGCCAAACTGGATCAATATATGTATATGTTGAAATAATTACCGCAGGTATAAAATTGAGTATATTTCTACTGAATGCAATATCAGATGCAGCTATAGTTGACGCTCATTAACTGGAAAACATAGGTAACGAGAAAAAAAATGGAATTATCTGATTTTAAAATGTGAATTTGCTTTCACAGAATTATTTAAGAACAAATACATGTCTTAACATTAGGAGAAATCTTTTCTGTAATTTGAATTTTTTTAACAATAAAACATTATAAAACTAAAATATTCTTATTTTAAATATAAATTATTAAAATGTATTAATTTTAATAAGATAAAGTTAGTCAGCATAAAAAATGTATTCGCGATTGTAAGGTGAAAAGGTTAATTTCTTCTACCAGTACTTTTAAGGATAAAGAATAGCAAATATTAATATTTTCTTTCAAAATAACCGAGGTTATAAAAATATTTTTTCGATTTATGAACTTGAATTAACATTAATTATAATACAAGCTTTTGCAATTTTACAATTTTTTGAAATAAATAAACGTTTGAATTTTCCGAACTCAAATTATTACGAGTTTACTCATATCACCAATAAAACACATATGGCTCATATTACATTAGTCTAAAAGTTACGGAAACAATGTTGCTATTAGAATTCCCAATCATATTGAACTACTAAGCTAATTATCTTTCCTATGAAATTCTTTATTAGTTTAATTAATTTACTTTGCAATGTTAAACATAGTAAGTATATAATTGAATCTAAAATGATTGGAGAGAAAGTAGAATCAAACCAGAGAATAAAATTTCCATTAAGCTACTATTTGCAGAATTTCATTAAACTACTATTTGTGTCTGCTAGCATAAATCTCCAGAAGGATCAAGAATTTTAATTTATATTAATCAAGGTTTCTATTTATCACTGATGATTCAGGTAGAATAACATTTAAAATATCTTTGATAAGATTACTTTCTTAAGATATCATTTAAGATCAAACATTTGAATACAAAAAATGTCGAAAGCTTAATATTTTATAGACTGAATATAATTTTTAAAAAATTGTGATAGATACAACATAGTGAAAACATATAGCAACATACGCACTTTTTAGGTTTCCTTCATCTGACGAAACCCTATTCGTCTGAGTCTTTTGTTTGCCCATCTGTCACATAATCCGTACACAAAAACTGTATGTCAGAGACTTTACATTTTGTGTACTTACAGTAGAATACCTCATGTCACGCGACAAGTCATAAAAAAATTAAAAAGTCTGTTTTTTTTTCGAGATATCAATTTTATCAATTAGTCCGGGAGCCGACCGTCGATTTTCCTATGAATCGAGTACAAGGACCGGACATACATCAAAATGTAGGTCTCAATGTGCGCATTAAGAATATCACTGGATGCCAGGTCCTATCTTGCCAGAACCCAAGGCAGCCGCATTTTTATGACGTCAATTTTGAGTGTTTACCTATGTATATAGAGTACAAGGACCGGACATACATCAAAATGTAGGTCTCAATGTGCACATTAGGAATATCACTGGCTGCCAGGTCCTATCCAGCCGGAACCCTGTGGCAGCCGCACTTTTATGACTTCAATTTCGAGTATTTGCTTATGTATCGAGTACAAGGACCGGACATACATCAAAATGTAGGTTTCAATGTGCACATTAAGAATATCACTGGCTGCCACATACATCAAAATGTAGGTCTCAATGTGCACATTAAGAATATCACTGGCTGCCAGGTCCTATCCTGCCGGAACCTGGTGGCAGACGCACATTCATGACGTCAATTTTGAGTGGTTGCCTATGTATCGAGTACAAGGACCGGACATACATCAAAATGTAGGTCTCAATGTGCAAATTAAGAATATCACTGGCTGCCAGGTCCAATCTTGCCGGAACTCGGTGGCAGCCGCACATTTATAATGTCAATTTTGAGTGTCTACCTATGTATCGAATTCAAGGTCCGGACATACATAAAAATGTAGGTTTGAAAATGCATATTAATAATATAAGGGTCTGCTTTGTCCAATTTTTCCGGAACCAGGGGGCAGCAACACTTTTATGACATCAATTTTGAATGTCTACCTATTTATCGAATTTAAGGACCATATATAAATAAATATGAAGGTTTTTTTATCTATGTCCGGTCCTTGTACTCGATACATAGATAAACACTCAAAATTAACGTCATAAAAGTGCGGCTGCCACCAGGTTCCGGCAGGATAAGATTTGGCAGCCAGTGATATCCTTAATGTGCACATTGAGACCTACATTTTCATGGATGTTGGGTCCTTGTACTCGAAACATCGGCAAACACTCAAAATTGACGTCATAAATGTGCAGCTGCCATCAGGTTCCGGCAGGATAGGACCTGACAGCCAATGATATCCTTAATGTGCACATTGAGACCTACATTTTCATGTATGTCGGGTCCTTGTACTCGATACATAGGCAAACACTAAAAATTGACGTCATAAAAGTGCGGCTGCCACCGGGTTTCGGCAGGATAGGACCTGTCAGCCAGTGATATTCTTAATGTGCACATTGAGACCTACATTTTGATGTATGTCTGGTCCTTGTACTCGATACATAGGCAAACACTCAAAATTGACGTCATAAATGTGCGGCTGCCACCGGGTTCCGGCAGGATAGGAGCTGGCAGCCAGTGATATTCTTAATGTGCACATTGAGACCTACATTTTGATGTATGTGGCAGCCAGTGATTTTCTTAATGTGCACATTGAAACCTACATTTCAATGTATGTCCGGTCCTTGTACTCGATACATGCGCAAACACTCAAAATTAACGTCATAAAAGTGCGTCTGCCACCGGGTTCCGGCAAGATAGGACCTGGCAGCCAGTGATATTCTTAATGTGCACATTGAGACCTACATTTTGATGTATGTCGGGTCCTTGTACTCGATACATACGCAGACACTCAAAATTGACGTCATAAAAATGTGGCTGCCACCGGGTTCCGGCAGGATAGGACCTGGCAGCCAATGATATTCTTAATGTGCACATTGAGACCTACATTTTGATGTATGTGGCAGCCAGTGATATTCTTAATGTGCACATTGAAACCTACATTTTGATGTATGTCTGGTCCTTCCTTGTACTCGATACATAGGTAAACACTCAAAATTGACGTCATAAAAGTGCGGCTGCCTTGGGTTCCGGCAGGATTGGACCTGGCAGCCAGTGAAATTCTTAAGTTGCACATTGAGACCTACATTTTGAAGTATGTCCGGTCCTTGTGCTCGATACATAGGAAAATCGACGGTCGGCTCCTGGATTAAATGTCATCCGTTCATTTTTACGATTTAAATTTTAAAAGAGGACCTTAATTCAATGATTTTCGTGTAGACATCATATCTTGGAGGCAAAGGTTTTGCTAGCTAACTGAAGTTCCTGAGACCAAACTCTGGTGTGGGAACTTGAAATGTTCATACCAAGTTTGATTAAATTAAAAGGAATTTCATATTTTTTCCAATGTATGGGTTACTTTAATTTAAATTTTTTTTAACACATTCATAACATTTTTTGGAAATCGATTTTTTTCTCATTTTTAAAAAATAATTACTTTTTATTAATGATTCGGTATTTTAAATTTCGTTCAAACAATATTTTTCCTTTTTAGAAATTTAAAATTTTATCTATAACTTCGCTATTTTTTACATTTCGGAACCTGAAAAAAATTGGAATTTTGGTTTCTATTTAAATAATTTGATTTAGAAATTTTTGATTTGATTAAAATAAATAACCTTCTTTTATAATTATTTTAAAATCAAATTTATTGGTGCTACCACGTATAAATTTTATGCAAGAACTTAATAACTATAAATTAACAGCTAGGATTTATCAATTAAAGAATAAGTTGTTTTGAAAGAATTATTAAACGAAAAACACGGTGCGATCTGCAATCACATGTAACCACTTATTTACAGATTTTCTATCGAAATTCCGCCAATAAATGAGACTGATCCTTTATTTAATGCATAAATTGTTTCATTGGAACTTTTTTTCAAAATATTCTGAGATGCATTTTAAGGAGAACTTATATGAACCTTATATGTAAAGTAGATTTTAGTAAAAGTATCAAATTACCTTTTGTTATATTATACAAATATTTGAAATATAAAACTCAAATACATTTTTTACAGTCTCTTACTCTCTTAAAACGAAAGAGTGGATTTGGCTGCTCAAGAAAGAGTTCTAATTTATTGGATCGTGAATGAGTTGATTTTTAACCGATTCAGTCATCTTGGTTTGATTTTTTCTCTTTCTAATCCACTCATACAGCTTTAAAACTAAACAACTCAACTGAATAATGAAACAGCTCTTTTGCCGCGCGGATTTTCGCCGCTGACTCGTCACGTGACCTTGCAAGATAAGATGGAGACTTCCGCCTCGCTTCCGCCGTTCGCTAAACAATTTGCTGAAAATGCCTTTTTTACGAAGTAAGTAAGTTTTATATAAGTATTTTATTTTAATTAGGCTTTCGTTTAATAAATTTCCCTTCTCTTTTTCACAGACTAAAATTCATAACAGTATCATACCTTGAAATTAAAATGTCGTGTCACGCGGTAATATTGAGGATGTGTTTAATGCATTTCTATATTGATAATTGGTGTTACAGTGCTGCTACAAAACTTTCGTACTTTAATAAAATAAATTAGTATATTTAATCAGAGTAAAAATTGTTAATGCAATGTAAATATCTCGTTATTTAATTGCCTTGCAGTAAAGTTTTGTAATTATATCTTTATTCATAGAAATTTATCAAAACATTGTATTTACTTCTTGTTTGCAGTGTCTTAGTAAAAACGTGCTCCGGATTACGTATATATTTATATATAGAGGCTACATATATGGCATAATAGGTAGTTTTTGTACACATTTCTAAGATTTTCTTTTTCATTCTTAATGTTGAACTTGTGTTACTGTTTTGTTTGGCAATGTTTCATACTGTTATTGGGCAAAATTATTGCATGCATGGTCTGTATTATAATATTCTGCTTAATATTTATAAGTTGTTACATAATACATGCAGAAATAATAGTTTTCTTGTGCCTGCTTCCCAGGTGGCTTTAAATGAGAATTTATAAATAAAACGAAAACAGTGGACAAAAGTTTGTCTTTCTATACTGGTAAATGCAAGTATTATTTCCTAAATATTATGCAACGATACCAAAAAGCAAATCCTCTTTCTTTTTAGAAAATACCTTGTAATATCTTTGCTTTCCCTTTCCCTTAACATTTTTTATGCATAGCCCAGTGGTAGAATTGATTTTAAAAAAAGTTATTGGTCCCAAAGCCAGTACGCATGAGAGTTTACTGGTCAGAAATAGTCATCAGTAGCCCGCTACATAAAATTCTATAAAATACTTTTAACCGTTCCTCCCCCCCCCCTTTTTCACACACACACTCCTACTAGAATGTAAAATAAACCAAACTTCCTTTGCAGTTATACAAAATTTTTAGCATAATAAAATGGAAAATTACTATTTTATAAAAAAGTATGTAGTATGTAAACTAAAACTATAAAATTGTGTATTTTATTTCCGATCATTTATTTAACAGATAGTAAGGATTAATGCAATATTTTCTTATAAATATTTTTTCAAGTAATATTTTATGGTTTGTGTTTGGTATGGTTTTCTCAGGCAGGAAAATTTATTTACTTGTCAGAGATGAAGTGGGTGTGCAGTGGTGTAGCTAGGATGGGTGACATCCCGGAACGGATGTAAAAGGTGTCAAGTCCCCCCCCCCTCTCCTCCTTTCCAATCTGTCATATTTTTTCAATCTCAATTCTACATTCTTATAAAAAAAAACCTTACCATTCCTTATTTACCTTTTGTCCTTCTGCATAAAAAAACCGCAGAAGTGAATCATCACTCGACCCATAGTCTGCATAAGTCAATGCCGTGTCTATACGTAGAAGAAAATTCTTTCTTTTAAAGTTTGCTTTTGTTACCCACTCGTTGAATAGGTTGGTTTTTGTTCCCTGGTGCATATCTTATTTAGACACACCATTCTGTATAAAACTTCACTTTAGCAAAGAAAAGAAAACTAGCTGTATTGCATCGTGAGCTAAAAATCTCATTTTATTTCCTAATTAATCTCCAAAATCTTATAAAATTGTATTTTTTTATTTGCAAATAAAGTTTCATCTGCAAACTGTCATAATATTGAAAAACATTTTCTCCATTTTACATAAAAATTAGCTTAACAATAGATGTGTTTCAGAAGAAAGGAATTTGAAAGAAAGAATATTAATGAGGACATTTTAAAACTTCTTTTTTTAGTCTAATTGCAGAGTTGGAAAAAAACTTTTTTTTGTTTAAACCGTTTTTTTTTTTTTTTTTTTTTTTTTTTTTTTTTTTTAACATCCTTTCTTATTACATATACATGCATATTTATTGATAAAAATACATTGGATTTTAAACTGTAACTTCATTTTAAAATGATTTAAATTAAATATTTACAATGAATTTATGTAAAAAATAAAAAAAATTAAAATTTAATTTAAACAGTATTAGCAAACTGTCTTATGTTCTAAGAATAAAGTGCTGTATACAGTGAAGCATTGGTACTCTGAAAATCTTTATAACTAATCTTTTAATTACTAATAATAAACATTTGAAAGTAGTCTGATAAATAAAATATTCTTCTCCATAGCTACCTAAATAATGAATTTCAAATACTTCTTGAGATTTTGTTTCTTGACTGACAATTTGAAGTCAACATTTTTGGTCATAGATTCAGCAGATAACTAACGGGGGGGGGGGGATCACTATTATTAAAATGCTATAAGTAGCATCCAACCTTTGAAAACTCTCTTATTCGACTTCATATTTTGACTTTAATGCTTAAGATAACCTCCCCAATTAAGATTGGGGATTTCTTTTACAGCTTGAAATCTTATGGATTGTGTTATGTTATTGCGTTAAATAATCTGCAGTTTTCAAAAAATTAAGATATTTTCTATTAAATATTGAATATTTTAAATCTATTTTATATTAGATCAATTCACATGTTCGAAGCTTTTTCTAAAGAGAAATAAATATATTCACCAATGCAGACTGATTTTAATCCTATACCCAAAAAATGATCTAAACCTGCTACATCCAATGCTTATTGCTGATATAAAGTGTTAAAAATAGAAGTTATTTATATTCAATAATCTGACATACATAAATTATTAACAAAAAGAGAAAATGTCATTAGATTTCTTCTAATTTTTTTTTTTTTTTTTTTTTTTTTTAAGAAAAAAAACCAGTTGGTTTAAACTAAACCGTTGTTTAAACCAAAAGGAGTAAACAGTTGTTTAAACCATAGTTAAAACCAATTGGTTTAAACCGTGCCAACCCTGGTCTAATTGTTGTAGGTTCTATCTTGTATTTTATAAATATGCAAATTTTCAGTAGTGTAATATTTATAAAGCTAAAATTTTTAGTGTATGGTTCATTTTTTGTTTAGACTATGGATGGGAAATTTTATAAAACATTTAATCTGAAAGCTGCAAAATATTTTAATATGTTCATAATCATTCCTTAACATTATATTTATTGCTATTTAACTTAATTTCAATATTTTCTTTTAACACAGGAAATGGTGATTTCATTGAGGAGTAAAATTCTACTGTGAGGAGTCAAATTCAACAATCTTATTTAATCTCAAGGATCTTCAACAAAGTGTCTATTTTGCCTAAGATTTTAAAAGTTGGACAAACCAGTGGACAGATTACAATATGCTCTTTATGTATTTAATGTTTAATGCAAATGGACTGTTATATTTATAAAGGTCCTGTTAAAGATGTTATTGAAACTTGTTTATCTGATGTTGGAAAGAATTGTTATCAATTAATGTTAGGTTTATTTTGTTCTTGCTAAATAAAATGTTTTTGTTGTTAAATAAAATTAGTGTTTTTCTTTCTTGCAACATTCTAAATTGCACATTTGGCTCTAACTTTTGACATAAAATGCTGCAGTCTTATGCTTTTATATTTATTTAAAAGTTAGTTGATTTGAGAAACATTGAATAAAATCAAAAATTAAAAGATTAATTAAGAAGAAATAAGTTATCCTTGAATATAAATTCAAGTTTTAACAAATGTTTTAAATCATATAAAGAATAATTGCACATGGTCAATAAATCCATTTCTCAGTTATTTCTGCATTTAACTTTTGTACTACAATATTTAGTGGAAGGTTCTTCATACAATAAAATAATTGTCCATAATCAAAATTTTAGCTATACAAGTTTTTTAATGGCATTCTTCCACATTTCCCAAGTGCAATGTGCTTATATAAATGCTATGGGTAGCAATTATTTTATCTAAGATTTCAAAGCCATTTCAGATTTCAAATTAAACAATTAAATTAAAAAATATAAAATATTTTTTTCTAAATTTAGTCGGTTTAAGAAATATAAGATTTTGATTGAGATTTAAATCGAGGAATAATTACAACTAGGTATCATGGGTTGATGTTTATCCATTTAAAATATTTTAAATTTCCTTTATTTAAACCCTGCGCTAGCCATGTGTGTGTGTGGGGGGGGGGGATACTTTTTTAAATTTAGGTTTTATGTTTTTTAATACTTTCTTTTTCAAAACTGGTTCTGAAACTCGTATTAATATTAAAAAAAAAAAAAAAAAAAAAAAAAAAAAAAAAAAAAAAACCTAACCAAAATTGCAAAAGTAAAAATTAACCCACTTACAGATCATCCTCAAATATTCTATGCCTCCCCCCCCCCCAAAAGAAAAAAAAATGTAAACATTTTAAAATCCAAACAACATATTTGAAAATAACTTCTGCATAGGATTATCTAAACTCTTAAGGGGAACAATCAGCTTCTGACATTGTGGTGCTGAACTTGAGTCGTTGGGCTGATATAAAGTTTATTTTTTCAATATTTTTTTAGTAAGATGCCTAAGATTGGTTTATTTGATTGAAATCGTAATTTTTTAATAAAAAAATAATTGTTATTTACAATTAAATCAGAAGCTAATGAAAAAATTAAAATTGTATATAAGCATATCTGAAGCTATAAGTATCATTCGAAAATATGTAAACTCGAATCTGCCCAAGAAAAGAAAGGAAAAATCCCATTAGCACCACAGCATCAGAAGCTGATATTCTGTTTAATGTTGTTCGGGTGCTGTTGTACAGTTATGCAAATTTAGGCAGTTTGCATGAATAAGTGTTTTCAAATTTGCAATTTTGAGATCACCAGTATTTTTAATTCAATGAATATATGTACTTTTAAATTTAACAAAAGAAAATACTGATGTTAAAAATTCCTGATTTGACAGAATAATAAAAAATCATGTAAGCTCTATTTAATTTTGTATAACGATTCAATTGCCTTTTCCCCTAAATTGACATAGGAAACAGTTTCATTGAATTGGAAAGAAAAAAAAAAATGTTTTTATGATTCACTAGAGAACTTTCAGTCATGTAAATTAGAATGTTTTAAGTCTTGTTAATTAAAGACTTGGAAGAAATATTGGAGAATCCATGTTACAGTTTTCCAATCTCTCTCTCTCTATATATATATATACCCTTGTAATGCCAATAAACAGAAATTTAAATCCGAAATGAGAATTTAATTGCAACACTTGAAAATGTGGCAATAATTCCATGTTATATTGATTTTCATTGATAAAAATTAATCGAGGATTACTGAATTTAGTTTTAAATGATGTGATTTTATTTAGACGATTTAGAAATCACTTGAAGATTTTTGTAATTTTAAGCAATTTTGCTTTTCTTAAGAGTGAATTTATTCAATTCTACAAATTCAAGGAGTTTTGGATTAACTCTTAAATGAGTTGATTTCATTCATGTATGAATTGGTTACAAATCGCCTAAGTGCTACTGGATTAAATCAAAAATGACAACATTTCACTCCAACTTGAATTGATAACAAATCGCTCAAGTGCTACTGGATTTGCCTTAAATTTCTTCACTTCACTCAAATACGAGTTGGCTGCAGCTAACTCAAATGCTACTCGGTTTAATCCTAATGACTTCATTTCACTCAAGTATGATTTGGTTACAAATCGCTCTAGTGCTACGAGATTCAGTCTTAAATGACTTCATTTCACTCAAGTATGACTTGATTACAAAATACTCAAGTACTACTGGATTTAACCTTTATTGATTTGATTTTACTCAAGTATGAGTAAAATAGAGATCGCTCAATCATGTGTTGATTAAAAACAACTCATTCACTTGAGTTGTTTCAGCTCTTCTTGAGAAGGTTCCTTTCAACATGGGAAAAGAGTGGATTTCAGCTCAACTTGAGTTATTTCAGCTTTTTCGTTTTAAGAGAGTAATTTCATATTTTAAAAAAATATCTCGATTTTAACTATATCCGCTTAAAAATTGCAACAATGTTTTCCACTTGTGATGAAAAATATGATTAACTCAATTATAAAAATCTGTACATTTTAAAACTGTAACGTGATTTAATAAAAAAAACATTAACATTAAAATCTTGAATTTTAGGCGCAGAGTTTTTTAACCTGAAAAAAGTTACGTTCTTAATATAAAGAACAAAAATGGAACCTATCTAAAATCACATATTAAATCTACACATTCAAAGAAAAAACCATTGAATCTTTAAGATTATTGATGTAGGAATAAAAAGTTATTTGCAAATGAAAATCTGAAAAAAATCAATTAGATTTGAATTTTACTTATTTTTTTAGTAAAAGTGTATTTTAGTACAGAACTAATTTTCAAACGGATACGAATAAAAAATCACTTTTGAAATATGTACAAAAAATAATTAATTGAAGAACTTTCTTTAGTAATAATTTTATGTTTTTTAGAGCAATATCCAGTGTATTTTTAAATTATTCGAATTTAATTTCAATATTAGTGAGTATTTGTTTGTCATTTTGTGGGTTTAAAGCTCATGTTCACTAAGCAATATTTAAAAAGGTTGTGCTCTTCAATTGTAAAACATGAAGGAGTTACAAACATTTGAAATTTAATATATATATATATATATATATATATATATATGTGTGTGTGTGTGTGTGTGTGTGTGTAATAAAATAAAATAAAATTGCGCCATTTTGTTCTCTCTTAGCTTCAATTCTAAATTTGTGGAACATATTTCAATCTTAGTTTCGTAATGTATTAACTTGTAACAGCTATAATTCTTTTTCTTATTTTACTTATTAATAAATTATTGCTTGCTTCTCAAAAAGGCAGGAGGTATTTCGTAACCTTTTTACTTTCTGGAATATTCCCGGGATTTTAATTTTATTTTTTATTTAACATCGCGTGACAGGTGTTAATGCGCGTTGTTAAAGGGCTTGTTATTTGCGAGGAAAAATATAGATCCTGCCGAGGACACGCCTGCTAAGACCAATCAGAACTGATAATTTTTTCACGTTGAGACTCGAGTTAATCCTAATTGGATTTTTAAAATGACTGACACGGAGTAGGAGGGAGCTAGTTTTGTTGTGAATTTTTTTTTTCATTTGGTTTTTCAGGAGCGTTAGAAAGCAATTGCCTTTTAAACTATCAAGACGCCCGTTTCATTTCCCCGCTGAATTAGAATATCTGATGATGTGGATTGGATAACGAAAGTTGTAGTGTCAATGTGTGCTAAGGTGATTGCGGGGAAGAGCTTACTTATTTTATGAGTTCATAAATAAAGAACTTGAAGACTGATGGTGTTTGTTTTTATAATGGGGAAATGCCCCAATTAAATTCTTCCACTGCTCGCCATCTATCGGAGTGACTATTCTGCTCGTGCTGCTGTAGATTCCTAGGGTTTATGCAACATAGTTATTTCGTCGAATTATATTTATTACATATATATATATATACAGAGCATCTTTAAATTCAAGTACAGTTGATGGACGTTCTAGACATTTTCCTTCTGGAAGATGACATTCTACATCGACCAGCATTTATTATTTTTTTACTTTCTTCTATCTTTTCAAAAAGAAAGTATTGGTTTCTGAAATTTTTTAAATTTTGGTTTTAGGAGTCACTTTAGGGGTCACACTTTAGGGGATACATTTTAGGGATCAGTGATTCCAAAAAACATGTTTTCACAAAATGTCTGTCTGCAGCTTTATTTGCATGTGACGTAAATCTTGTGGGAACGCTATCTCAAGAACTAATGCACTGAATTTGATAAAAAATGATATTCTCGTTTTTCCCTTATATGAAATGATATTGATTAGTGTTTCGTGTAAATCGCTCTATAGGTTGCGCTGCTATGCTGCATTTCTTACGATATACACAACAGCTATATCTCAATAACAAATGCTCGGATTTCTATCAAACTTCAGATTCGATTAGTCCTTGACACAACATGTTTACATTTTGGTGACATGACTTGTTTACATTTGGGTGTAAATAACTCAACAGGTGTGATGCTATTCTGCATTTTTCACAATTTTCACAATAGCTTTATCTCAAGAACTGATGCACGGAATTTAATAAACACTTATATGTAAAAAGTCCCTAATGTGGATTGCTGCTGAATAGTTTTTGGTGTGAATCGTTCAAGTGGTACGCTGCTCTGCTGCATTTTTTACGATTTACTGAACAGATCCATCTCGATAACTAGTGCACGGATTTGCATCAAACTTCAGATTCAGTTAGTACTTAACATGAATTCATGCTGTTTGCATTTTGCTGTAAATCGCTCGACAGATGGTGCTGCTATGCTGAAATTTTCTCGATTTCCGTGATAGCTCTATCTGAAAAACTAATTCACAAATTTACATAAAACTTCAAGATTCAAGTATAGATTTATAAATATTATTGCTGTTTATGTTTTGGCGTAAATCGCCCTACAGGTGGCGCTTTTATGTTTCAATAGTCTTTTTTCGAGAACTAATGCATGGAATTTTATGCCTTTAGAATCCGCACGATGTGCATACATTGTCATTCCATTTTAGTACTGTGGTTGCGTATTTTGAAGCATAAAGAAAAAGATAGAAAAAAGTTTTGCCATATCCGACTAGTTTTAAATGAAAAAACTACCCTTATACTTGAATAATTCCTATAGTGTAATCTTTGTAAACTGTTTGTCACAACAAAATTGTTTCTGCAGCATTTTTCTCAATCAGGATTCAAAATTTAACCACCGCATGCTGTTCAAATAAATCCAGACATAACATCACAGAAAACAAGGCGTAAGAAAAATTCTTTTTAAAAAGCAGATGGGAATCAGACACCTATTTCCCCATCTACAGCATTGAAAGTTTTTAATTCAAAATGTGCTGCATGTGGAAATCGTGCTGCGTAAACCTGGCTCACCGCGCTTAAACTTCAGTTACTTTTTGGTTTCTCCTCGTCATGTGCTAAAATACTGATTTTGTGTCATTTATTAGTTGTTGAAAAACGCGTAATTTTTTTTCCAATCACCTTCGTCGTTCCAAGCCCAAGCTCGCACTCTGATTGGTTGTTGCTCTCGGCACTGTTTTCATGTAACTTGGCGATAATCATACTTGGCGTAGCGATAGATGCTTCCGACCGTCGAGTTTGATTTCCTTTCGAACCGGGTACAAAGTAACTTTTCTCTTGCAGTATTGGATTGGATGGAACGTGTCTTCCTGAAAGCTGTACTCTTTAAAAGTTTTTACACACAAGAGCACAAGACCACGAGGATAAGAATGAAGGAAGAATAAGAATGAGTAGGTTAGGTTTTAGGTTTACTCGTTCACTTACGAGCGAAGTATTTTTCGCCAAGTATGGTTATCGCCAAGTTACGTGAAAACAGTGCCGAGAGCAACAACCAATCAGAGTGCGAGCTTGGGCTTGGAACGACGAAGATGCTTGGAAAAAAAAATTTCGCTTGAAAAACATCGGAAAACTTTGACAATCTGAAAACTTACCAAATCCTACCGTTCATGATATTATTATAATAAAAAAATCTAACCATAAAATCAAAAATCTGAGTTTGAAGCGTATTTAAACCTGCCTTCGTCTATTCGGAACAAAATTTTCAGTACTGTGTGTGCAATGGATCGATCTATCCATCGCCAACAGACAGGTAGACAGACACACATATTTTTTCTGTTAATATCCATTCTTTTCCAAGACACCCGGTATATTTGATAATATTAACACGTTGCGTGCCACGAAGACTGTCACTGAACTTTCTCCTTAGGAATCGTCAGTCACAGGAGTCTGACAAAATGTAATATAAAAGTAAAATATTTATATTGTTTTAAGTAATTATGAAGAAATCAAACTTCCTGTAATGCATAAAAGTTAAGTAAATTTTAATTACATTTTCAGTAATTACTTAAAACGATATATTTTTTTTGATATATATCATATTTTACACTGTCAATCATCGGTGACTGACGCGGCCCAAATGGGAAGTTCAGAGTCAGTCACCAGTGACTAACATGGTACTCACGTGTCAAGATACAGTGTCGTTGGCTAAAGGATAAAAATGTAAATTATTTTTATGATAATATAAAGCGATAATTTGCATTTTTCAAAAAAAAAAAAAAAACAGAATTTGTAAATATGATAATTTTATTTTACAGAAAATTATTTTTCACGCTGTTTAATACTACATATTTTTCTCTATTTATGACATTCTCCGTGTATATTAAACAGATTTAAAGTTGGTTGCCAAGCTCGATGACAAAAGAGCATTTTTGAATATCTGTATTTTCTACTCATTCATTAGAAGCATCTTGAAAAAAAATTCTCTAGAAAAATCACTTTAACCTTAGCATTTTAATTAACAAAATAGTTCTAGTTATTAAGTTTAAAGAATTGAAACATTGTTGCATTCGAAAATAATTTGCCGTCGTATCGAGTAATTACGTCAGAGAATCTTATTTTCGTGGCAAATCTATTAAGTTAAAAATATCATTACTCCTTTATTTTTGTATTTATTTACAGAAGTTAAAATACATATAAACAGAAACGCAAGTTTCTTTTTATGAAACATCTCCGAGTAAATTTAATTATGGGCTTGCGCGAATATTTCGATAGAAACTGATAAAAATGATTACTAGTTTGTGTGAAAAAAAGAATCTAACATTTAATCTTTTCAGTCTTTGGAGTGTACAATTTTTATCTTAGCTGTTAAATAAGATATAAGCGATTAATGCTTAATTGTTTGAATAAAAGCTATTTTTCAATAAGTATATTATTGTCACATTACTCTCGCAATTTGCAGATAACTTTACACGGATTTATTACGATTATTGATGACGAAAATTATTAAAAGCAACGTTTGATACAGAAATAGAACACTTCAGGCCGATTACAGGAAAGTTAAAATTCGTCTTTATGAATGCAAAATTTCCCCATAGTGTCTTTCCCCCTCCAACTCCTCAAACACCTCTGACTATATAAAATCATTTGGCGAAACGTAGTTTTCACCTTGTTTTAAACATATAATATATAATAGGAACTATGCAGTGTTGGGTATGAACGCGCACACTGAACGAAAACTCACGAGTTTCGCTCACTATTTGTCAACTTTGAACTGAACTTCGGTCACTATTTTATAAACGAGTTTGAACTGAACGGAAACTAAAAAAATAGACGAGTTTAAACAAAATTTACGTTCAAATTTACGTGCAATTTTTCATAATTTATTTAAAATTTTTTCAGACCTTAGTACACTTTTTTCCTCTTTCAAATGCCATTTAGAGGCCTACACGAGCCTCAGAACGGGTTAAGTCTGGATATCACTTCTCTGGGTAATATCCTAGTCTTACTTCTTCTGCAGACTCGGGTCGCGCCGAACCGGACCTGGGCTGTATACAATTTCGCCGAAAATAGATACAGGGGTTGGACAAAAATATGGAAACACCTTTTGAAATGCATGTTTGAAAAGAAAGATTGATTATAATGAACTATGTTGATGGCACTGGAGTTTTCGCCTACTGACGCCACCTATACAACTTCGTAAAATCGCTGCAATGTTCAGTCGTTGTTGGAGCACTGCTATGTGAGATTATCATTGCATTATGTCCGAATTAACAGACTTCGAACGTGGACAAATTGTTGGCGCGCGTATGGTGGGTGCTTCCGTAAGGAAGGTAGCCGAGGTTTTTAGTGTTTCAAGAAGTACTGTGTCGAAGATTTTTTCCGCATATTTGAAATGCGGAAAAAACATCATCCGCTAAATCACAGCGCGGACGAAAGTGTGCGCTGAGTGATCGTGACAGACGATCATTAAGGAGGATTATCGCAAAAAATAAGCAGTCCACAGCTGCAAAAGTTACTGCTGAAATGAATGTCGTGTTACCAAATCCTGTGAGTACCAAAACAATTAGAAGGGAGCATTATAAATAGGGAATTGCTGGCCGTGTTGCAATTGAAAAGCCACCCATCAGTAATGCTAATGTCTGTAACAGGAAAAAGTGGTGTTTAATTCATAAAGCCTGGACTATAGAGCAGTGGAAGAGCGCAATATGGTCTGATGAGTCTTCTTTCACATTGTTCCCCACTTCTGGCCGAATATACGTCTGGAGAACGCCATCTCAAGCCTATAATACAGATTGCTTGTTGCCAAGAGAGAAACATGGCGAGGGTTCGGTGATGGTTTGGGCAGCCATATCGTGGTTCTCTTCTGGCCCCATGATAACTCTGTAAGGGCGTATTACTGCTCAGACTTATGTGAATATTTTGGCCGATAAAGTCCATCCAATGGTACAAGCTTTGTTCCCCAATGATGATGGTATCTTCCAAGACGACAACGTCCCCGTTCACACAGCTCACATTGTCTAGGACTGGTTTTCTGAGCACGAGGATGAATTTTCGCATCTCCCCAGGCCACCAAAGTCATCAGACTTGAATATTATCGAACCTTTGTGGTCTACATTGGTGCGGAAAGTGCGTTCTCGCTATCCACCGCAAAAATTGTTATCTGAACTTGCCACCGTTTTGCAGGAATAATGGTACAATATTCCCTTGACAAACATACAGAAACTGTATTTATCCATTCCGAGAAGATTGCAAGCTGTTTTGAATAACAATGGGTACCGTACACAACACTGGGCAAGGAAATGTGTTCTTTTTAAGGTGTTTCCATATTTTTTGTCCAACCCCTGTATATACAGTAAACTCTCTGTACAAGATGGATTGTGTAAGGCGGAAATATGTCTAAATCGGAAAGATTTTAAAAGAAAGCATAAACATCGCAGCCTACGGCACTTCTGCATAAATGGAGATTATAAACAGACTAAGATAAGTTTTTTTGGCCAGAACTCTTCCGTAAGGGTAAATATCAATGTCCTGTAGAAATGTACTCGGGGTCGGAAAACATGCTGGGAATATACAAAAATAGTTGAAGTACTTTTTGTATTGTTATTAAAGCCTTTTGTAAGACACATATTCAAGTATTCTATATTATCAAGCTAATGCATAATACAAAGTGTTTTTGCAAATGAGAATAACTTCTCCAATAAACATTTTGATTTTTCCAGAAACTGAATAAACAATATTGTATTCAATAATTTATGCATAAAAAATAAAAAATAAAATATGCTTTTTGTTTCTTTGTAGCCACCTTGGATAATAATCAAATCTGAATAGAATGATAGTTCATTAACGGAAACAAATGGAGACTCTGGAACAGCAGAATTAAATTCAAGTATTGAAAGCAGCTCTTTAAATATTAGCAGTCACTTGTATATTACAGCACCCATGGCGCGAGGATTTTCAGATTCCTTCACATCATTTTTCTTCTACTCTAACTAAAGCTTTAAATGAAGATTGCTTGCAGTGGACAGAAAAAAGTGAGTTACTGAACCATTTAGCTTTAAGAATTCGCAAATACACAGACAATCCCTCTACAGCTGAATGAAAGCAAGTAGAAGATAAAATTTTAATTGAAAGTGTGGAATTTGTACAGAGTGTAGTTTCGACAATCTCTTTATAATATTGTTATAATATAAAATATTCTCTCAAAGGCCTGAGACTTACACTTTCATTGAACTAAAATTATTGAAGTTGAAAAATGGTAATGTAGTTCCCCGAAAAGCAGTTACTTTATGCGAAAAATTAAGCAAAGTGTGATAAAATTCTAGATTGTAATTTTAAACCATAATATCAATAAAGTTTTGTGCATATTATGAAAGTTCTGTGAATTTTTATTTTTGATTATGTTATTTTTTAAGTATATAATATTCTCGATATCTTAATTCGAAGGGATTCTAAAAAATCAATATGTGATAGCTAATTGTTCAAAAAATTCATTTACAGGAATTTGTAATATCAAAGAGAGAAATGTATTTCATTTGACGTATCAAGAGTACACTGTATTAAGATTTTCAATTTTTTTTAAAAGGTTATCTTCTTTCGGCAGCTAAATATTCTTTTTTTTTTTCCTTGACATCTAAAATTGAATTTTGTGCTTTAACCAAATGAATGAATCTCTTTAAATATGCTAATGCTTAAATTACAATTAAAAAGTTATTTTTTACTATAACTTTAAAATCTCTTTCAAAAATTTGTGCATATTTTAACTTGCCTTGAAAATTTGTGTATAAAAACCTTAATGGTTTGGATAATCTTTTAAAAGAATTTTGTATAGCACATGCATAAAAAAACTTTTTATTGTTTACTGTGATATTATACTAATTATTTAAGGAATAGAATTATCAAAGGTAATTGATTCAATTTAAGTGAAGATAGTGGAGGAAGGGGGGGTGAAGCTTCAAATAACCACATACTTCCCCAAAAAGAGCAGATATTCAAATACTGTAAAACATTTTATGAATGCTTTGATAGATTAAATATACCCTTTTATGTCAAAAGACTAATCTGTTGTATTAGCCAAATGACAAGTTGATAATCTGTTAAAATTTTAAAAAATATGGCAAAATTATCTAAAGGTTATTTTTAAAATACACAATTTTTTTGTACGAGATTTTGCCAAAAATGTATACTTTGTGTTACATTATCTCTTAATTTACACCTTCAAATTGGTATATTGAGCTTGATATAAAAGTGGTAAAACTTAAGCATGCATTTTTGTAGATCACAGCACGTATCACTCATTTAGATATTTCTTTTGTTTCTGAAGTGTATATTTATCATAATTTATCCTTGCAGCAATATTCTAATCAATTTATTTTTGTAAAAGTAATCTTAATATATCCATGATTTAAAAATAGATTTTACTCATATATACCCTGTGTTTTTTTAGATTTGTGTTGTCAACTGAAAAATGAAAACAACAAATTAGAAATATTTTCAATACAATGTTTAACTTTCAGCTGTGCAATCATCGTTTATATTCTCAATAAAGATTACTAACTCATTAATCTGTATCATGCTCAAGAACCAAACTTAACTGTAACTCTAAGGCATCTTAAAAGTCTTTGAATAGCATGCTCAAAATTAGAATTAAGTTATTGAAAATATATGTAGAAGTATAACATACTAGATTATAGATTTCTGAACTTTTCAGATTTGCATAATCTTCTAGACAAATTTTTGGTAAAGTTCCTGTGAAAATCCGTGGCAGACTTGCTGCCACTGGATATCCCAGGAACATTTACCGTATTTCGTGAAATGTTTCAGATCTTTTCACAATGAAGAAACTTAACTGAGATTTTATGCGTAAAGTTCCAGGCTATAGATTTCAGAGTTTTTCAAAATGAAGGAACATAAATGAATTTTCACGAGTCATGTTCCAGGTGATGGGTTTCGGAATAGCGGAACCTAACTGAGATCTTATGAGTAACATACCATATTAAAGATTTCGGAAATTTTCAGAAAGGTGGAACCTAACTGAGATTTTATGAGTAGTATTCCAGATTATAGGTTTCAGAGCTTTTCAGAATGGAGGAATTTAACTGAGATTCACGAGTAATGTTTCAGATTGAAGGTTTCAGAATGGTGGAACCTAACAGAAAATTAATGTGTAACGTTACACATAAAAGGTTTCTAGACTTTTCAGAATGGTAAAACCTAACTGATATTTCATGAGTAACATCCCAGATTATAGATTTCTGGATTTTCCTGACATATGTAAGTTTCCTGGCATTTTTTGGATTAAATTCCTGGGAAAACCTGTGTCAGAATAGCTTCCACAGGTTTTCTTAGGAACCTTACGCAAAATTTTTTACAGTGAAAGAAAGAAAAATCTTTTTAAGTATATTACGAAACAAGTAATTCTTTCTGATTAAACATTTCCTTTCTTTATTTCTTCAGAAAATGTTAAAATGTTACTTTCTAAAATTCATCATAATTTAAAAATATGCAGTCTTAAATTGAGACAGAACTTACATTCTAAACATTTGTGCGAATATTTTACCGTATAGAAAAAATAATTACAGTTTGATTGGTGCTGCGCGATAATTTTTTGACTTCTACTTCCAATTTCAATAAACCTTGTATTTATTAACAGAATGTAACCATGCAACAGAATGTTGCTTTAGAATTCAACGATTTGTCATGACATAAAGATGTGACGTCATATCATCAATAATTAGAATATGGATGTGGAACATTTTGTTTTTCAATAATATGGTTCAAAATATTGTAAATATGTATAATATAAGTGTAAATAGTTTTTCTTCCTATTAAATGTTTAGTTAAACCCGTTTGGCACAGTGGTCGCATTCCGGGAACACCTAATTTTAAATTCAAACTTGGAAATGGCGCCAAGATTATTTTAATAAAATTTTGCTTGTACAATGAAAGCTTAAATTAAGGAGTTCTTAATTTCTAAAAATGTCGTTTGTAAATACCGATGTCAGTGAATCATTTCTCACTTTACGAATAGAATTTCAATGTGCCGAAAAGGGTTAAAGGATAATTCGGAGAGAGGATTTATTTCGCTTCGATTTGATATGATAAGCAGTTTTAGTTACTTATTCCGAAGGAGAGATAATTACTTTTAAATGATTTTGCCTTATTTTTTTATGATTCGCATATTAAAGGTAAGATGTACATTTATTTATTTTTTAAATTATTTGATCTTTATTTGCTTTATGGTGCTTCTGGACCGAAAGAACCCAGAATTTTATTGATTAAATAATAATTTAGTGTTTATGTTATTAAAATTGCTGTATAACACTTAGTGCGAAAATATTTAAAGGAAAAAATATTTCTGATTTCATTGTGATGTTTTAAATATGGCTCATCTTGAAAAATCAAAGAAATATATAACTATTCTAAGAAGTTCTGTTTCAAAGTTGATTAATAATATAGATACTATATTGAGAGAGAGAAAAAACAAATAGAATAGATATAGACATTTTTGAAGGAACGTTTAATAAATTAAAAAATAAAGCTTGAAATGTAGATAAAGTAGATAATAAAATAAGAACTTTGGTTGAGTTTAAACGAATGAAAGAGAAATGATCACGACCTATTACTATGCACAAACAAAACATCTACACGAATTTTCACGCCGAAAAACACTTAATGAAGATAAAAGAAATATCTTTTGAATAACAATTCAGTTAATGATTTTCTTCCCAATAATGAAAATATTTGAAACTTCGCAGGCTGAATATACATAAATTTTAAGGAGATTACACACAATTCACAAACTTTTGGAATTTAAAGTTTCGATAAATGATAATAATTTATTCACGAAAATTGAAAAATATAATTATTTACGAATTTTCTTATGGATTCCACTTTCAATGCCATAGAAGGCTTAGAAGTTTCGGAATAATACAGCCAGGGCCGTAGCTAAGGGGGTGCTATGGGTGGCTCAGCCCCCCTAAAATATTTTGAGCCCCCCCTGAAAAAGATTCCAAAGTCACTAAATGAATTTCTGTTCCAAAAATTCAAATGAAATTCTGTTCAAAAATCTAATTTAGTTTTGAGACCCTTTCACAGTTTTTCAGAATTACTAAAGTCCATCTAAAATAAGCGTTTCAATACTCCCTCATCCTATTTGCACATATGAAACTAACATGATGTTTAATTTTGCGCCAGTTATACACTCAAAATTTTCATCATGCTATTCTTTTCTTCGCATAAAATGAAGCTATTACAACAGTTTAATAAAAAACATAGTACCTATAATGTGAATGTGCACTAATTTATTTTTCTGCGTCAAAGAGAAAGAGAAAAAAAATTATGAGCCCCCCCCCTACATTCTCTTGAGCCCCCTCCCCCCCCCCACTACTGTTCACTTCTAGCTACGGCCCGGTATGATGCAGCACTAAAAAATCTTGAAAATAGGTTAGGGAATAAAGAGATGATAATTCTCATAAAAATAAATCGTTACATTTATCTCCAGTATATTAGTCTAATGATATTTCAAAATTACAGAAACTTCACGACGATACAGAGATATTTATAAAATCTTTATAAGTACATTATGACTTGATCCAAAAGCTTACATCTCCGAGCTTTTAGGCGTAGTTTTAAAGTTGCTGGCCTCAGATTTAATTTGGGAATTTAAGAAACAAATCATTAAGTCATCGTGTAATCTTGATATAAACTGAGAACTAAATTTCGTGCAAATCGAAATTAAAAGTTGAGAATTTTTTTTCATTTTCAAAATCAAATAAATTATAGATAAGTAAAGAAAAAAGTACGAAATCTCCTAAACAAGAATAAAACTTTTCGTCCAGGCATGTCCATTGTAGTCTAAAAAAAACAGATAAACAATATTTTTAGTAAGAGCAGTCATTTGTCAGAATTATGCAATACGATTTATGTTGAAAAGAAAAAAAATATTTTGAAATCACAAGGAAGATGATTATTTATGACTTTTGCTAAAACATCGAATCAGATATTGTGTTTCTAAAATACCTTGTAAATGTGGGGGTAACACAGTCAAACTATTTGTAAACAATCTATTTCATCAAATAATAAAAAATATTTACATAAAAATTTTTAAATAGCGAATATACAAAATGAAACAAACAACAAAATTATTTCAGCTATTTTTTGCATTAGAAAAATAGAATTTTCTTACAGACATGCACTTTAAAAGTAAAAAATAAAAAGAGATAATTTTTCGTTCGATTATTACTGGATAACACCGCAATGTTAACCTTTTTAACTCGGGAATCTTTAGGACTTGATTAATACTAAACAAGATTCTCACCCTTCTAAAAATGAAATAACGAAACAATTTGAATGCGATATTCAATATGAAAACAAAAGATATAAAGTAATATTGACATGGAAATTGGAAAAAGAGTGTCTGCAAGATAGCAGAAAAATTACAGAATCTCAACTCGTTTAACGCTCATAGGATAAACTAGTATAGCCTGCTATTCATTAGTCTGAACAAGTTTATCCTACGCCAATTCAATTTGGTGTAATTTTATTGATCCCAAAGACCTCGGCGTCAACCTGTAAGTTTATACTTGTCCAATCGAGTTCATCTTAGACCTATGTAATTTGTCGTGTTTTTGTTGATCCCAACTGCCGCTCCAGATTGTGCAAAGTCATCACCCCAGTATAATATATTTTATTCGATGAGGAGTGAGCTACTATCCTCTTATCTTCTCTATTACACCGCCATTGGTAGAAATATGCTCTATGTGACAAATTGTATGCTGCATGCACTATAGCTACCAATGAGGTAAGAATTCACCATGTTATGCCTAGAGTTACTGTAGCCCAAAAGTTGATTCAAACCACAATATTTTACTGCGTTATTTTCAAGTTTTTTTGGTGATGGTGCTCAATGACGTCTCTAATTTTTAGAATAAACTACTGTAATAAAAGCTATCAGATGCTGCCAAGAACATCTCTCGCATTACTAATTTTATTGCCTAATTACGCATTTTAACAAACATTATTACAAACATTTGTAAGTCTGAACTAAGTTTTAATTCTATGGTAGATGGATTCATAAAATTGGGAAATCTTATTCCAAGATTTAGAGTTTCAGCTGAGATAATTCTACAAATATTGGAACGTAATTTAACTTTCTTATAGTTTCAGCTTCTAGAACAGCAAAAGTTGATTTTCAACCTAGGATAAAATATTTAACATTGTAAGGTCTGTTACAGCATGAAATTCGTACACTTGTTTTTTGAAAAGAAAATTCGCTAAGGCTTTATCCTCTTTCCCACAAAGATTATAGTTAGTAAAATAATATTAAAAATGGGAGTATAATTAATAAAATGACAATTTTGAGATATATTTCCATCGAATATAGAATTGTCTCTATCTGGCACTTTATAAATTTAATACACAATTTCTATGTACTTCTTCCTGAATCTGCTGTTTCCGAAAATGAGATTTTTGCCTATTCAATAATGCATTCTATTTCGAGAGGTGGAGATCTACAAAAATCCGTTTTGGATATAAATTTTTGTTTAATGTATTTTGAGTTTGTATATAGGTTTAATTATCATTGGAAATTGATAATAACATTTTTGGCTTAAGAAAACTGTAAAACCTTTGCAATACACAACCAAATAAGAAAATTTTGTTTACGCTTTTGTTATGCTTTTTTTTCATCATAATTCGACCAAATAACGTCTGACAGCCTAATTTTTCGGAGTTTGTATGGTTTTCTTCTACCCCTGTGAAACCTTGAAAAGTACGGGTTAAGTTCTCTTAGAAAGATACCTCCCCACAGAGGGACCTACCCCTAGGGCCTATATTCCTCCTGCAGCTAATCGGTCGTCAAAAACCACCTGTATGATGCAATGACTCAAACCCCTATTTTATTCATATTTTTTATTTTCGAAAATTGTATCACTAACTATGAAGTATGTATTTTAAAATTTCTTTTGAAAATTACATTAATGCCATTTTAATTAATATTTGGGTCAACAGAAACTAATAAAAGGTGGGAAATGGAAGATGTAAAACAAAAAATGTATACAGAAAAAAAATGAAATTTACAAAAGAATATTTGAAAATCATGTTAAAATTATTTTATTCCTTAATATTCAAATACAAATATTTAAAAAAAAAACTCATTTAAAGAGAACTGAAAAACCAGTTTGCATATTAACTAGAATATTAACTTTATTTTTAATTACACTTCTTCAAAAAATTATATAATTATTATTTCATATGTGATATATCCAAGGATTATTTTGTGAAAGAGAAATAAATATATAAAATGAATATTACATTAAACTTAGCATATAAATTATTATTTTTAAAAATATATATTTCCTTCTGTATTAAAAATAAAATCATTGTTCGTACTTTTCTTATTTTAAAAATAACTTACTCAAATTTATTTACAACCAAGTAAAGACTGTCGCTCAGGTAAGAAGTTTCAAATTTCTCATAATGTCAAGGTTCATACCATTGTTCGTTCGATGAGCTTTGTAAAATTTGAAAGGAGGCTTGAAACATGAAGCTTACTCCATAGTTAGAGGAAAGAAAACGATATTTTTGTACTTTATTTATATTTTTAATTTACCATTCGATCCTGACTTCCTACTTAAAGTCCAAAAAAAATTAAAACTTTTGTCAGACAGCTGTTTTGAATAGTAACATACATATGATTATGATTATACATAATGCTTAGAACATTATGATTGTACATAAATATGGTCATGCGGTTTTTACGTACCTGCAAAGCGTTATTTATACTATATAGAATTTTAAATGTAAGGAACACATTTGTGCACGCCAGGACAGAAAGGGTCAAGAAGATGTAGCAGAATATTACTTTAAAATATAGCATGTTAATAATTTCATTTAATAAGAAGGAAATTTGTGTAGAAGTTTAGTCCGAAGTTCCCGAAAAAGAATTGTTTCATGAACAAAAATGTAGTCTATTCATTATAGTAATGAGATTAGAAGTCTGCTCGGGATAGGCATTTAATTAAAAGCTTAATGATTCATTCTACTATGCAATAAATATAAATTAAAAATAACTGGAACTCAAACACGATTAGAATTTAAATAAATGAGGTTTTATATGAGGTTGATAATTATTTTTACTGTGTTATTTGGAATAAGATCTTTTTAGGGAAAATTTAAGGTAAAATATCGTCAAGAAACTTTCTGACAAAATACTAGGGGATTATAAATTAACACACGATCTTTTTATGATTATAGTAATGTACCTCATTCTGATAGCCATTCTAATTTATATTATATATATATATATTTTTTTTTACCTTCTATTATTTTTATCAGAAAATAAAAGTTTAGAGTACATTTTTTTGTTAAATATTAAGACATAATGGGCGAATTTTTTGTCCCTATTTTGATCAAAAGATTTGCTTTAGAAACAAAAAGTAAACAGATATCCATAATAATTATAAGTTCAGAAAAAAATGTATTTAATGTTTAGTTACAAATTCTAATAAGTAATAAATATAAACTTATTTTATAATGTTTTGTTAGAAACGATTTATATTTTATTTTTTTAAATGAGTTTCCAGAAGCATTTTTTAAAAGATAGTGTAAGCGAATTCCCCGAAATATTATCTTTATTTATGTCAAAAGAATTATTTTAGGAACAAAAACTATTTTCATAACAATTATGAGTTTAGAAAAATGTCCAGAAAAAAACTTAATTAAACGTTTAATTAAATATTCTAATATGTAATAAATAAAAATTGATCAAATGCTATTTTGTAATTTATTTATCCGTAATTGTCTGTAAATGCAGTTTTATTAAGATAGTATGTCAGAATATCCAGAAATTTTATCTTTATGTCAAAAAACTATTTTAGGAACGAAAAATATATAAATATTCATAATAATTATAAATTTAGGAAAATGTTCAGAAAAGAAAATTAAACTTTTAATTATATGTTCTAATATGTAATAAATATAAATTTATCTAATTCTGTTTTGTATTTTATTTATATGGAATGAGTTTGTGAATTCACTGTTATTAAGATAATGTGGCAGAATACCCCAAAATCTCATTAATTATTAATCAACCTAATATTTATAGCTGTATTTATATTTAACCTAATACATTTATTAATATTTACTCAATATCTATACGCTTTTTTACAGCTTCCCGATCATCCGATTATCTAGTGTTATCATGCTTTTTTCTTGTCCTGAAGCTTAATAAGAAAGAACATTTTCTTATATAATATTATAAATCATAATTAACTTACATATAATATATGATTGGTAGTTTATCATGCTTTGTAATATGAAATATAAATGATGTGATAGCAAAAATAGTTGTTATTCTTTGCAGTTTTTTAAAATTATTTAAGAAAATAGTTAACAAATTTTCAAAAAATTAGAAATGCTATTGATACTAAAAGGAGTACACTTCAAGATTAATGAGTAAAACAAATAAGAAAAAGTAAACATATCGTCCAATTTGCAATTTAAAAGTTCTCTTATTTAGAGATGAAATAATTATATCATGACTTATTCTAAACATACAATAGATTCTGTTCTCATCAAATCTTTCTGTTAAGACATTATTCTAGATTTTATCGTAAACATTTCAATACTTGAGAAAATGGAGATTTTCTGCTGTCATTTCTTTAATCATATTTATTTTAAAACATCATTATTTCAGTTTATTTATGAGCACACAAATTATAGCTTCAAAACTTTATATAGCAAATAGCTCCTAGTAATTACTAGAGTCTGTGATAATAAAATCACCTTGCCCTTTGGGAAAATAACTAATCAAAATAATATTGTTATCTGAGATTCATAAAAGATACGCCGAGAAGATATTTTTAGTCTGCTTACTTTGGATGGAATAATTAATTAGAAGATTATTGGCACCTTGCTTTGTAAGTGATACTTTGAGATAATATTTTTTATTAAATGAAGAGATTAATGAATTATTTTATACAATTCATTATATTTTATATTATATTTTTCTCATTTTCTCATTATATTTTATAGTATATTTTAATTACTATAGAAGTTCATTTTATTTAATATATTTTATCGAAATACTATTCATTATCTTAATAGCCATTGTGACGATAATATTTTACGTTTCAGGTTTCAATTTCAAAAGT
Organism: Maratus speculifer; assembly: GCA_964019185.1. Classification (NCBI taxonomy): domain Eukaryota; kingdom Metazoa; phylum Arthropoda; class Arachnida; order Araneae; family Salticidae; genus Maratus; species Maratus speculifer. Next base: position 255,750,915 of record OZ025298.1, read on the forward strand.
TTTACATTTCAATGAGTTTAATCACATTATCGTATTATAATGTAAGGGAGTGAAAATTTTTAAAACTTACAATAGGAAAAAAATTAATGTTCTTTTTTATAGTATAAAAGTGCTCATAGCTTCTGGTAAATTTCAAGTTATATCTCATTTGACTTCGATTGTTTTAATTATTTTAAGAAATAAATTTTAATTATCTAAGTTTTTAACTATTCTATATCATGCTTATCTTTAAACTTGATTTTCATAGAAGAAAAAATGCTTTGCAAATAATCACAACGTAATTTGTTTCATAAATTATAACTTTTTTTAAGCATTGTTTATGTAATTTCGTAAGTAAAAAAAAAGACCTTAGAGGGAAAGTTATTAATTTAATTTTAAAATACTACATATTTTTTAATTTTCTGTGAAAATACAAAACAAGAAAAAGAAATGCTTTGATTCTAATGCACGAAACTGTACAATGAATTTTATTAACTGTGCTGTTAGGTAAAACAAACTGTCTAATAGGTTAAGAAATATATAAATATGAGTTAAACAAGAAATTTTTCTCCACAATGATTATTCATAAAATTCTCAGAAATCATACTTTATATTAAAGCATAGAACTATCATTCTTCAAAATACTTGGAATTGTGTATTCTTTTAATTCAACTGCCAAAAAATACTTCTTTCAGATTTCAATATGTTTTTATATGCACAAATCCAAGATATAAGATTTCGACAACAATAAACGATTTTGGAATCACGTTTTTAAAAATGACTGGGGTACCATATAACACTGTAAAAAAAGCGAAGAAAAAGGACAAAAAAAGTTTAAAAAAAACTATATCTATAGCGACTAATGATATTTCACAAATATTGCCAAATTTGGAAAGAATTTGATAAATGTGAATGTATAGTTTTATGCTTATAATAATAATAAAAAAATGCTACACTAATGGAAAAATTACGAGCACTAAAACTCACCAATCAAGCTCTAATTTGTTATATTGGATGCTGAGCATCCTAATCGATCGTTGAAAATATACTAAAATGTTTCGGAATTGCTTTCCACCGAATTATTGCAATAGGTAGTTTCTAACTTTTTTGCAAAGGACCTTTTATCCGATTGTAGTTATGTGATTTTACCTCATTAAGATGTTACGAGCTTAGTTATGTGATTTGCAAATTTCAAAAGATAGTTAATGTAACAATCACCAGTGTAAAATTCATTACTTTAAATATTTCGTTAGTTTAAACTGTATACAAATTATATGGAAACTCCATATTATGTTTTTGATTTATCCGATGGAAAAATTTCTACTATATTCCATGTATGTTTGTGTATATATTATAATATTAATAAAATTTAGCGATGGTGATGGAAATTGAGATATTTCTAGCCCTATGAATTCAAACATAAATTACATAATTAATTTTAAGTTACACGGATGACGCTTCGTGGTGTACTGAGATAGCCTCTCTTTCTTAAAACCGTTGCTTATTTTGAAATATTTTCATGATTAACACCCTTCAATATTCTATCCATGTTTTAAAAAAAAAGCCACATTTCTTCCTACTTTCTTTTCTTCTTACTTTTTTCTGTCTTTACAAGAAGAAAGTATTGGATTCGTGAAAATTTTTAAAATCCGGTTTTCGACAAATTTACTCTTTTAGTGGGTCAGAGAACCTGAAAAACATATTTTTACAAAATGTCTGTCTGTATATGACAAAACTGTTGTGGGAGCTCTATTTCAAGAAATAATCATCGCAATTTCACAAAAATTTAGATTCTGTGAGACTCTGATATGAAATAGATTTGATTATGTTTCGATGCATATCGCTCAAAAGGTGGCGCTGCTATGCTGCATTATTCACAATTTCCACAATAGCCATATCGATGAACTATTGCATGCAATTTTTCATACCATTTAGATTTTGTTAGTACTTGATATAACATGGTGCTGATTAAGTTTTGCTGCAAATCGCTCAACAGGCGTCGCACGACATATCACAAAATTCTCTGGTAGTCTAGTTTACAATAATGTATGATGTATGATATATGTAAATTCCTATGATGTACATAACTTCATATGAGGTATGTAACTTTCCATGTATGTATCATAAAAGCCATACTCTGCATCGATATTTATTAAAATTTATTATTGTATTTTTCTATTTGATGATGTATTCTAGCTCTAGATATATTTTAATTCCGCTTCCTTTCTTAATGCTGCGTAACATATCATCACCAGCAATAACAGTTTTAAATTAATTAGCGCAGCTGAAAAAAGAATTACCGAATGCATATTCTCCATTACTTGAAAGGAACAACTTAAAAATTAATTAACGTTTTGTAGCTAAGAGGATTTGTCGGGATTGTTAGAATAATAAAACATGTAGAATTTCAGCTTAGATTTTTTGCACAGTTACTACTTCATCTAAACATTATTTTATTTTAAAATGAAAAAAAGCTATTTTAAGTTCTTTAAAATCCACTAATTACTAATGGTCTTAATATTTAAAAATCTTATTTCAAATACATTTTTGTACTCTTATTAAAATTTACTAAAATACTATTTTAAAGATCTGATCAAATAACTACAATTTTTAAAAATATCATACTTTTAAATTAGCCGCGATATGATTGAATAAACCTTTCTTTTTAAACTTGATAAACTCTTAAGTTAGTGCATTTGACTTCATCCGTAATCAATATTCTAGAAAGACATCACAAAATTTCTTCACGTATTTATTAATTTATAATCAATAAAAAAGGTGATGCTTTTGAATTAAATTAATCATTTAAAAAATTTAATTATCATTAAATTAAATACAAAAAACTATTATATATTACTTAGTAATTTATATAGAAATGTTATCATATTTCCTATTATAATTATTTTATGTAATTCTACCAGTTAACCTCTTCTTTTCACGGAAAGAATGAATCATAATTATTCATCGACAATAAACACTGTAAGATGCAACGCTTCCATCAATGAATATGACATATTAGCTTTTTATCTGACGAATTATTTATCAAGAAATTGCACCTCAATAATTATCTTTTTTAATATATGAAGGTAACTGGAATTTTTAAATAATACTTATGGAATTTAGATATGTTTTTTTTTTTTCATTAAACCTGATTAAATATATCGGTAGTTATTTTTTTTTGTGAAATATTTACAAAAAATAATCAGATTAATTAACCAAAATTACTTTTTCGAAAGTATCAAAATTCTTAAAAAAAGCAATGATTTTAAATGCATCATGATCCTCTCTATAAATGAAAGCGCTTTTGCAGTTGATTATGTTTCATATAATTTTATCTAAAGGAACAAAATAAATACCTATAAAAATGAATAATAAAATTACCACTTTTTGAAAATATTTAGCTTCGACTGTTTCTCTATTCAATCAAAATTTGATCGAGAAGAGTGTTTTGTGTGGAAAGAATAAAGAACTTTTATTAATAGATAGAATAAATAAGTTTTATATAATTTTTTCTTAAGTGGTACTTTAATGTACCGTCGCTGCATAAAGGGTTAAAAGGCCTAAGCGGCAAAAATCTGTCATTTGTAAAAGAGAACATTGATTTTAATACATTAATTAGAAGCATTTTATTTATGACTGCGCAAAAGTGAGTAATTTTTCCTAAAGGTCTTAAGTATCACAATTTGATGTGAAAATTACATAGAATTTCTTTCTAAACAACTCTCTCTGCACCATTTTCGACAGCTTTTGTATAGGTTACTGCACAAAAATGGTCTATTGACATATAAAACAATTTAAACAGTATTTTCATTTGTTCTTCTCTCTTTCTAATGCATTTATGTGTCACTGTTATTGAAATAATAAATAAAATTCAATCTTAAATATACGTAAATCAGTTTATCAGTGAAAGAAATAGCAGATTAATATTAATTTGAACTTAGAAGTAGGTTTCATTGTACTTGTTTAGTTATTTTTGTTGTAAAATAGTCCAATATTACAGTCTAATATTATAGTCCAATATAATCCAATATTATAGTACAAAGATAAATATTGTTCAATATTTTTTATTTAGAAGGTCTGATCTTATAAAAAGTGTGCAAAAGATTTTACAGAAATAGGACATCTTATACTGAATGTAAGGACGATATGCCGCAGTATAATGTTTTCGAAAAAAATGTCTAAAAAATTTTACATTTTTGTCACAGTACACATATTGCATACTTAACAATAAAAAGCACCGCATATGTTTTTTTTTTGTTTCATGTACATCATGGAAATTTACATACGGATAAAAAAAATATGCGGCATCTCACCAGGAATAATTCTAAAATATGTATAGAATATTTTCCAAAAGTTTTAATTCCTTTGCAGTAAAAGCCTAGAAGAACCTTTGAAATTTTCCATCATTAGGTTAGACCACCTAGAAGTAACGCACGTATATCACTTTTTTCTAAAAATACTATTTTTGAAGTGGGTGGAGATGATTCCTTTAAAACTAACTAACATGCCAATCTTACTGAAATCTTGAGCACTTGAACAAAATAGTAGTATTGGCCAGTGACTAAACAGAAGGTTTTTTTTTAATTACAATAAATTTTACAAACTAAATTGTACAAGGACTTGTAATGTGCTCCATAGAAATTTTGCGAAAAATTAAAATTTCAGTTTTTATTTAAATTATTTATTCAATCACGAGATACACTTTTTTTATATTTGAAATAAAGCTATCCGCTGTTACAATGACCATCAAGAAGACAATTTTTTTAGGAGTACCTGGAAATCAGGTCTCATCAGATAAATTTTCCAAATTTTTGAACGATTTTTTTTATTTTGTTTAAATGAATTTTTAAATGTTTGGATAAAATAATTAACTTCTTATACATAAAGAAATAGAGGAGCTATATTTTTTTAAATCTTCGAATTAAATGTAATCCTTAACAGCAAGCCCCACCAGTGGCCGAGAGGTTCGGACCTCTCAACTGGTAAGGCAGGTGCTGGGTTCGAACCCAATCGCGGCTGTCGGACTAACCGTTCGGAGTTTTCCGTGATTTTCTTCGAACCTTGCGTAAATACGGGTTAGGTTCCATAGAAAGACCCCCACGGAGGGCACTCCCCCTGGTCCTATATCCCATTAGCGTAGATAATCGGACGACAAAAATCAACCAACCTTAACAGCAAAATCTTTCTAATTAAATTACAAATAATCGCCAGTAATCGATAAATTTTTTCAGAAAATTTAATCAAATATTTATGTTAAAAAGCAAAAACGTATATTTTAGCAATGCTTAATAAAGCTGGCAACAACATGGTTAAAACTGCGTAACCATAAGGTAATTGTTCGCAGTAATTTTTCGCAAACCATATAGTAATATATATTATTTTTTTGTTTTTATTGTTAGTAATATGTAGTAATTGTTAGTGATATGTAGTAATTATTAGTAATATATAGTAATCACCATATATAGTGAATATTCGTAAACCTTATGCTCATTAAAATTTAGAAAATGGATTTCATCACTAAAATTAATTCACACTTGTATATGTGAAAACTTACACCCGCGCATGTATGCATCACCTAGAAAAATTGTCATCAAATGGAATCAAGAAGAAGGCAAAGTTTTTGCCAATTCATCGAAATTCTAATGTAATATATGAAATATATATATATATATATATATGCGGGATTTATTACTAAGATTGGTGGGATACCTACTTCTGCTACCTCTGAATTTTTTCAGCTATATTCGACAGGTTAATAATTGCATTTTTAATATAATAAGGCAGAACCCATCAAGTTTCGACGAAAGAAAATATTTAAAAAGAATTGTTTCATTGATTTTAATAGGCCTACAAAATTAGGTAAAATAAAAATGCACCTTATATTGGTAAGTCTAACTCTAAAAAAAAAGACATTTAACCCAAAGTTAACAAAATATTATTTCTATAAAACTCAGTTGTAAAGATTGTTAAAATTAAGCTTTAATAGTGCATCCAAGCAGTAAAAAAAATTAATAAAGATCTGTTATTATGATAAAGTTATGGATTAAAGCGCTTATGCTAGTATTAAAAAAAAATACGTGTGGCACTCGGGGACTACCGCGGTAAAGCTATTGCATAGCATTTTTTATCAACTTATGCAATTATAATTATTTATTTATTTTTTATTTATGCAGTTTTTTTGTCTTTGATATTAATTCAAGTTAAACATTTTGAGCGTGATGACCGATAACAATTTTTTTTTCTTGTATTGAACAAATGAGAAGTTAATATCGTATCGTTTAAAATATTTTTATTATCTTACAATACATATGGGTTAATCAGGAATTTTTATCATTGAAACTATACGTTTATGGTAGCTGAAATAAAAAACATAAGTTTAAAACTTGATATTCTCAAAATATCTGAAAAATACCGCGTCAATGTCTGCCGAAGTCTACGGAAGGATACCGTGCCGAAGTCTGCCAAACTGAAGCGACATTAGCCGGAGTGTTAGGTTTTTTTTCTCATTACAAAATTTCTAGATTCTTTCGCCGCGCTTAAAGCCCGCGAAAAAAACTATGCAATACCATAATAAATTACAAACAAAATTTGGCCGCGCTACGAAAATTAGATCGCGAGTTATAAGCATTTTAAATTTTCCGAACCTCACCATGGGGGATCTCCTGTCACCAAAAATTAACACTGTCCCATAATAAATTACCAAACAAAATTTGGCCGTGCTACGAAAATTGATCGCGAGTTATAAACATTTTAAATTTTTCGACCTTCACCGTGGGGGGTCTTCTGTCACCAAAAATGAAAACTCTCTCATAATAAATTATTAAACAAAATTTGGCCGCGCTACGAAAATTAGATCGCGAGCTATAAGCATTTTAAATTTTTCCACCCTCACGGTGGGGGGGGTCTCCTGTCACCAAAAGTAACACTGTCTCATAATAAATTATCAAACAAAATTTCGCCGCACTACGAAAATTAGATCGCGAGTTATAAGCATTTTAAATTTTTCGACCCTCACCATGGTGGATCTCCTATCACCAAAAGTAACACTGTCTGATAATAAATTACCAAACAAAATTTGGCCGCGCTACGAAAATTAGATCGCGATTTATAAGAATTTTAAAATTTTCGACCCTCACCAGCGGGGGGGTCTCCTTTCAACAAAAATTAACACTGTCTCATAATAAATTACCAAACAAAATTTGGCCGCGATACGAAAATTAGACCGCGAGTTATAAACATTTTAACTTTTTCGACCCTCACCGTGGGGGGTCTCCTGTCACCAAAAGTAACACTGTCTCATAATAAGTTACCAAACAAAATTTGGCCGCGCTACGAAAATTGATCGCGAGTTATAAACATTTTAAATTTTTCGACCCTCACCGAGGGGGGTCTCCTGTCATCAAAAATGAACACTCTCTCATAATAAATTACCAAACAAAATTTGGCAGCGCTACGAAAATTAGATCGCGAGTTATAAGCATTTTAAATTTTTCGACCCTCACCATGGTGGATCTCCTATCACCAAAAGTAACACTGTCTGATAATAAATTACCAAACAAAATTTGGCCGCGCTACGAAAATTAGATCGCGAGTTATAAGCATTTTAAATTTTTGACCCTCACCGTGGGGGTCTCCTGTCACCAAAAGTAACACTGCCTCATAGTAAATTACCAAACAAAATTTGGCCGCGCTACGAAAATTAGATCGCGATTTATAAGCATTTTAAAATTTTCGACCCTCACCAGCGGGGGGGTCTCCTTTCAACAAAAATTAACACTGTCTCATAATAAATTACCAAACAAAATTTGGCCGCGATACGAAAATTAGACCGCGAGTTATAAGCATTTTAACTTTTTCGACCCTCACCGTGGGAGGGTCTCCTGTCACCAAAAGTAACACTGTCTCATAATAAGTTACCAAACAAAATTTGGCCGCGCTACGGAAATTGATCGCGAGTTATAAACATTTTAAATTTTTCGACCCTCACCGAGGGGGGTCTCCTGTCACCAAAAATGAACACTCTCTCATAATAAATTACCAAACAAAATTTGGCAGCGCTACGAAAATTAGATCGCGAGTTATAAGCATTTTAAATTTTTCCACTCTCCCCGTGGGGGGTCTCCTGTCACCAAAAATTAACTTTGTCCCATAATAAATTACCAAACAAAATTTGGCCGTGCTACGAAAATTGATCGCGAGTTATAAACATTTTAAATTTTTCGACCATCACCGTGGGGGGGTCTTCTGTCACCAAAAATGAAAACTCTCTCATAATAAATTATTAAACAAAATTTGGCCGCGCTACGAAAATTAGATCGCGAGTTATAAGCATTTTAAATTTTTCCACCCTCACGGTGGGGGGGTCTCCTGTCACCAAAAGTAACACTGTCTCATAATAAATTATCAAACAAAATTTCGCCGCACTACGAAAACTCGATCGCGAAATATAAGCATTTTAAATTTTTCGACCCTCACCGTGGGGGATCTCCTGTTACCAAAAGTAACACTGTCTCATAATAGATTACCAAACAAAATTTGGCCGCGCTACGAAAATTAGATCGTGAGTTATAAGCATTTTAAATTTTTTGACCCTCACCGTGGGGGGGGGGGTTCTCCTGACAACAAAAGTAACACTGTCTCATAACAAATTAACAAACAAAATTTGGCCGCACTACGAAAATTAGATCGCGAGTTATAAGCATTTTAAATTTTTCGACCCTCACCATGGTGGATCTCCTATCACCAAAAGTAACACTGTCTGATAATAAATTACGAAACAAAATTTGGCCGCGCTACGAAAATTAGATCGCGAGTTATAAGCATTTTAAAATTTTCGACCCTCACCAGCGGGGGGGGTCTCCTTTCAACAAAAATTAACACTGTCTCATAATAAATTACCAAACAAAATTTGGCCGCGATACGAAAATTAGACCGCGAGTTATAAGCATTTTAACTTTTTCGACCCTCACCGAGGGGAGTCTCCTGCCACCAAAAACGAACACTCTCTCATAATAAATTACCAAGCAAAATTTGGCCGCGCTACGAAAATTAGATCGCGAGTTATAAGCATTTTAAATTTTTCCACCCTTCCAGTGGGGGGCCTCCTGTCACCAAAAGTAACACAGTCTCATAATAAATTACCAAACAAAATTTCGCCGCGCTACGAAAATTAGATCGCGAGTTATAAGCATTTTAAATTTTTCGACCCTCACCATGGGGGATCTCCTGTTACCAAAAGTAACACTGTCGCATAATAAATTACCAAGCAAAATTTGACCGCGCTACGAAAATTAGATCGCGAGTTAAAAGCATTTTAAAATTTTCGACCCTCACCGTGGGAGGGGGGGGTCTCCTGTCACCAAAAGTAACACTGTCTCATAATAAATTACCAAACAAAATTTGGCCGCACTACGAAAATTAGATCGCGAATTATAAGCATTTTAAATTTTTCGACCCTCACCATGGGGGATCTCCTGTCACCAAAAGTAACACTGTCTGATAATAAATTATTAAACAAAATTTGGCCACGCTACGAAAATTGATCGCGAGTTATAAACATTTTAAATTTTTGACCCTCACCGTGGGGGGTCTCCTGTTACCAAAAGTAACACTGTCTCATAGTAAATCACCAAAGAGAATTTGGCCGCGCTACAAAAATTAGATCGCGATTTATAAGCATTTTAAAATTTTCGACCCTCACCAGGGGGGGGGGTCTCCTTTCACCAAAAATTAACACTGTCTCATAATAAATTGCCAAACAAAATTTGGCCGCGACACGAATATTAGATCGCGAGTTATAAGCATTTTAACTTTTCTACCCTCACTGTGGGGGTCTCCTGTCACCAAAAATTAACACTGTCTCATAACAAATTACCAAACAAAATTTCGCCCCACTACGAAAATTAGATCGCGAGTTATAAGCATTTAAATTTTTCAATTCTCACCATTGGGCGGGTCTCCACTCACCAAAAGCTACATTATCCTACCTTGTTTTTTCTTAAGACGATTCTTTTCCATACACATTCTATCAGGAATTTTTATTATTGAAACTATAAGTTTATAGTAACTGAAATAAGATATAAAAGTTTGAGACTTGATATCCTCTAAATATCTGAAAAATTCCGCGTCAATGTCTTCCGAAGTCTACGGAAGGATACCATGACGAAGTCTGCCGAATTGAAACGACGGTAGCCGAGTGTTAGGTTTTTTCGTTACGGATGTGTTAGGATATTTCTCATTACGGAATTTTTGGATTCGGTCACCGCGCTCAAAGCCCGCGATAAAAGCTATGCAATAGCTTAAAAATAGGATTTATTAAACTTTGACTCAATCATAGAATTTTTTTTCGAGTAAAATCTAAACCCAACACAATTTTCAGAGTATCAAAATTTAAATATGCACCTTTCATCTCCGTATTTATCGTTTAAAAAAAAAAATTGGTATTTTAATTTGATCATTTAAATTCACAACTTGAAGTCTTGATACTATTAACTGAAACAGATACTAAACTATTTATATTATTTTAAGTATGAATGAAATTTTGTAAATGAAAACAAAAGTCACCGGGTTTTATAACAGGCTCTTGACACAGCACGTACTTTAATTTTTTTATCACTTTTAATGAGAAAATGGCAACATAACGATACAATAATCAGCTTTTGTTCCCTTTGCTTTTAACAGACATGGAGTACATATGTTGCCACGCTAAGAAAAACGGTATACAAACTACAAAAAAATATCATTTAAAAAGTAAATTAAGATACAGTTTTCAAATAAATTGCATTTAAAAGTACGTTTGTTTCCTATACGACGGTGTAAAAATTGAAAATGTGCAATGTTTAGAAGTTTAACAATTTGCAGTAGCAAAAATTGCAAAAACAAAATTTCATTTCAAATTTCAAAGTGTTTCCATTCGCAAAATGACATATGCGATACGCACAGATACGTTTGGCCTTTATAATATAGATAAAAAGCATGAGCAATAAACCTCCAAATAATATTACACGTACACATAAAATCTCTAAAAGTTAAAATTTTAAACTTTCAAAACGCACAGAATTTATTTTTCTTTTTAGTTGTTTCATTTCACACGCAAACTACGCGTGTGAAATGATAATTTCGATAATAATGATTCGCTTTTGGATAATTTTACTTTTATAACCGTTTGTAACCGGTTCCAAAAGTGAAAGTAACGTGGTATGTATGTATACATATATACAGGCTGTATCCAAACTACTGGGCAAAACTTTAAGGAGTGACAGTACACATCAAGACAAATAATATTAAGTGGGAAATTAAGGGTCCCAAACGTCTTCCGAAAGAGATAGGTGTCACCAAAGTTTAGGGTTCAAAATTCGAAATGATTATAAAAAACGGAAAAATTGGTCTATTCGTTTGCGGTTTTCACGAAAACTATTCTTTATATCAGTAATGTCTTGAAAATAAGGTATAAAAATAAATTTAAAAAATGCCGGTAGAGGGCGCTTTAGACTTTGGAGTAACGAATAACTATTTTTTACCGTTATTTTTTGCATCTCATTAAATCTTTTTAGAAGTTTAGACATAAACATAAATTTTTAGCTCAAAATCGGTGGTAAAGTAGCGCAAACTGAACCGTGTTCAATGGGAGTGGGTAGGTTAAAATTTCAAATAATTATAAAAAACAGAATAATTGGTCAATTGATTTGCAGTTTTCACTAAAACTATTCTTTATATCAGTATTGTCTTGAAAATAAATTTTAAACATAAATTTCAAAAAATGTCGATAGAGGGCGCTTTAAACTTTGGAGTAACTTACAACTATTTTTTACCGTTATCTTTTGCATCCCATAAATTTTTTTAAGCTTACACATAAACTTAAATTTTGTGTTGAAAATCTGATTCGTTGAGAGTGGTTAAGTAGCGCTAACTGAACTGTGTCCAATGGGGATGAAAAGGTTCAAATTTCAATGATTACACAAAACGGAAAAATTGGTTGATTCGTTTGCGGTTTTTTCTAAAACCATTCTTCTATTCTTTATATCAGTATTTCCTTGAAAATAAATTTTAAAAATAAATTTCAAAAATTTCCGTTAGAGGGCGCCTTAAACTTTAGTGTAACCAACAACAATTTTTAACTGTTATTTTTTTGTATCCAATTAAATGCTTTCAAAAGCTTAGACTTAAATTTTGAGCTCAAATTCTGAATCGTTGGGAGGGGTTAAGAAGCGCAAACTGAACTGTGTTCAAGAGTTGAAATGTTATCTTGCCCACCCTACGAACACAGTTGAATTTTTCGCTACTTAATTACTTACAACGATTAAGATTTTGAGCTCAAAATTTAAATATAAGCTTTTAAAACATTTATTTAGATAAAAAAAAATAACTGTTAAAAATAGTTGTTGGTTACTCTAAAGTTTAAGGCGCCCTCTAACGGTATTTTTTGAAATTTATCTTTAAAATTTATTTTCAAGGAAATACTGACATAAAGAATGGTTTTAGAGAAAACCGCAAACGAATCGAGGATTTTTTTCGTTTTTTACAATCATTTGAAATTTGAACCTCCCCAACCCCATTGAACACAGTTCATTTTGCGCTACTTAACTACTCTCAATGATTCAGATTTTCAGCACAAAATTTATGTTTATGTCTCAGCTTCTAAAAAAAATTTAATGAGATGCAAAAAATTACGGTAAAAGTAGTTGCACGTTACTAAAAAGTCTAAAGCGCCCTCTATCGACATTTTTTGAAATTTATGTGTATAATTTATTTTCAAGACAATACTGACATAAAGAATAATTTTACTAAAAACGGCAAATCAATTGACATTTTTTTCTGTTTTTAATAATCATTTGACATTTTAACCTATCCACTCCCATTCAACACAGTTCAGTTTGCGCTACTTAACCGATTTTGAGCCCAAAATTTAAGTTTATGTCTAAACTTCTAAAAATATTTATTGAGATGCAAAAAATAAATAGTTGTTCGTTACCCCAAAGTCTAAAGCGCCCTCTATCAGCACTTTTTGAAATTTAGCTTTATAATTTATTTTCAAGACAATACTGACATAAAGAATAGTTTTCGTGAAAATCGCAAACGAATCGACCAATTTTTCCGTTTTTTAAAAATCATTTCAAATTTTGCACCCTAATATTTGGTGACACCTATCTCCTTCGGAAGTCGTTTGGGACCCTTAGTTTCCCATTATATATATAAAACCCTTCCGTGTATAACAATTCCGGGTTCAACCCATCCACGAGAAAAAGAAACTCATTCACCAATGAAAACGTTTCATAGTAGTAATGGAGCGTTCTCATTGGTCAGATTTACAATGAGAGCTATAAATGACGTCACTACTTTTTACTTCGCTTTGAAATCTTTCCATGATTTCAAAAAGTACACTGTTAAAAATTTGACCCATTTGCTGCAGCGGCACTCCACAGCTTTTATAGAATATCTCTTTTATGACCAATGAGAATGCTCCATAACACAGTAAAGTAACCGTTTTCTATAAAAGCGGTGGAATGACGCTGTAGCAAATGAATCAAATTTTTTACAGTGTATATTTAATTAAATTTTTTTATTAAAGGAAAGCGAAGGTGCGTTTTAAATGCAATATTGTTAAAATTTTTATATTCGGGTTGCTTTAAATTTTTTTTTCTTTACAACCGTGAATGACTCTTGAGAATTTCAAATCTATAAAAAACATTGTGAAAAGTTACCTCCGATCTTAAAGGCAATCTATTTTCTGACCAATGAAACCGTCCCGAGCGTTCTCAATGGTCAGATTTACAGCGGGAGCTGTAAATGACATCACTACATTTTACTTCGCTTTGAAATATTTTCACGATTTCAAAAACACTATTTAATTAAAACTTTTTATTTAAGCAAACCGCGGGTGCGTTTTAAACTTCATTATAATCCCCACCTCCATCTACCAGATAGTTTTGCTATAGTTTTAAATGCAAATTTCTGTTAAATTTTTTTTTTTTTTTTTTTTTTGTTAGATTTTTCTCTTTTTAAGTTTAATTGCTGTATTTATCAAAATTGTTTCAGCCTAAAGTGGCTATGATTGACCACAGTTGTTGTAATTTTTTATCATCCTTTAAAAATGCAAACACGTCATTTTGACGGGCTAACTTCTAGTTTAATATTATTTGTCTTGATGTGTTCTATCACCTCTTAAAGTTTTGCCCAGTTGTTTAGATACACCCTGTATATATGTATAATAATAGTAATACTTGTAATTATAATAATAATATAATTCTAACTAAAATCAAGCACACAATTAAAAACATCATAGAACCAGTTTCAAAAATTAAATTATTTTCATATAAAAAACTGTAACGAAAATAGGAAAAAAGTAATTTAAGCACAATGTAAAATTTCAACCTCAGGTATGCTATGCACAAAAATCATTTATAAAATAATATAAAAGAAGCGAGAAATCTGTAAATATTTTCCCGTAAGAGTTAACATTTGCATTCGCTTTCCTTACATGACTAGTGATGTCCTTAAAAATCACGTTGAGCTAAAAAGTGAGAATGCTTTACACAATGCTTTACACAAACGAATAAAAACCAGTAAATAAACATAAACGACAATACTTTGAGTAAAAGGTGCAGATATGGTTTTATTATTATTAATTCTGCATTCCTCGTCGCCGTTCGGATACCACTGACTCGGAAAACTATTGAGTTTACACTTGCAAGCACTAGATAGAAGTATTCCCTTACGTGTGCGACACTCAACGTCATGTATATAATAGCTCTGGCAAGAAATAACGCAAAGTAATTGGAGTTGAGAGGTAAAGGGAAACAGAAATTTGGCTTTAGTAATTCGGAAGTTCTGCGTCTCTGAATTCGGAATGCAGTATTTATGAGCTCCAATAAATTCCGATAAAACTGTATACAATCAATAAAAACATAGATGTGCCATAATGAAGAACCAGTGAGCTTTCGCTTGAATTAAACACGGCAAATTCCCTACATCAAAAAGTATTAAATTTATTGATATTCCAATTTTAGAGTTATCCTCTTCTCATACTTTGGTTTGGTGTTTTATGTCTAATCTATTTTTAATCTCAAATTTTCTTCGTCTGCATTTTTTTTTTTTTTTTTTTTTTTTTTTTTTGTAAAAGTTTATTGCATGGTGACAATGACTGTTTTGTATGTCAACTAATTTTTTATCTTAAATTTGTACAACCTATCTTATTCTGTTTTACACTATTATAATTTGAATAACAGTTCGCTGCGCAGATATTTATCTCATCGAGTTGACGGCTGAAATTTTAGAATAAGTTAAAATTCGATTGACACATTAAAATGCATCTGGTTTGCTAAGTCATATTTTCCGGAAAACACCTGCAAACGGGATTTTAGTGTTTGTGGATCAGGCTTATCATTATGTTTTCCTCATCCCAGTACTCACTGTTTTCGATCCTTTGAATCTAGGAAAACATATTTATAAACCTACAGCGAAACACTAAAATCTGTGGCGCAGGTGGTTTCCATAGAGATATGACTTGGTAGACCCGTTGCATTTTAATATGATAGTTAAATTCTGTTTAATCCGGAAATTTTAGTCATCAACTTCATAACGTGATGATCTGTGCAACTATTTCTCAGTTTATATACAGGGAATTAAATTTTGCATATATTTAATATTTATTTATTTTAAATGTAAAAAAAGAGAAATATTAGCATATAAAATAAATGTAAAAAATGAACCCGGATCATTTAAATTTAATAATAAATTCAGAATATCGTTAATTCAGCGGTTAGTTAATTAAAATTTGATTTCAAAGTTGCACCTACCTCTTAAAGAAGTAATATGAGGATAAGCTTTAAAAGAGAATGCAAATTAGTTAATTTAGGCTAAAAATTTCGAATTTATGAAATATCTTTCGGAAATATGAAATACAAAGTTTCTCTTCTTTTTTTTCTTTTAATCATAAATTGAACGCATTTGCTATTTTATTTTTAAATTTGTAAAAAGATAGTTATTAATAACGTTAATGAAAATTTTGTTTCATTTTTTTTCTTGATTATTTTTTTAATATCACTACGCCTTCCACTGCATCAAATTTTTTAATGAAATGAAACAAATCTAGAAATAATCAACATTTATATAAAAATCACAAATATATGTACTAAAATTACTTTCAGGTGCATACACATAATATGAATTTATTTCAAATACATTAATACATCTTAAAATATCCAAAATGTTTCCAACTATTATACAACTGCTATTGGTAGGAATTCAAACGCTGTTATTATCTTTGTTTGCGCTTATTCGAAAACTGTCTAAAAGAAATTAATGCAACTTAATTCTGTACGTCAGATGAGATGCCAGCTATAGGTATTCAAATTTTTAACAAAGCAATAGACCGAGTGGCAATGACACAAATGACTACGTCATCGAGCTATGAAATGAAATCATGATGTACAGTGATGGGAAAAATTCTAAAGCCGATAGAAAAATTTTCAAAAGTCAAAATGTAATGGAATTGTTGATAATGCAAATTCTATTTTCATTTTCATGATCAACATCGCAATAATGCGCATACATTTTATTTAGAAAAATGGAAGACATAAATTATGGTAATTTTTTTCAACACCCCCCCCCCCCTCAAAAAAAAAAAAAAAAAAAAAAAAAAAAAAAAAAAAAAAAGCCGATGGTTTTAGCCTTATGTGGTACAATGCCAGACTTGAGAAAGCAGATCGCAAGGAAAGTTTAGGTAAATGTAAACGCGTTACGTACTTTCAATTTGTATTCGGTGTGTTTAATACAATTCCAAGAGAAAAAAATATCCGATTGTGAACAAATTTAAATATTGAATTTAAATGAAGATGGAATATTGCTGGTTTTAATATTGCAAGCAAAATAGGAAGGTCTAAGGCTGCAGTAAATAGTTTTCTCAAGAAACTCGAAAATTACAGCAGCAAGAAATGTACAGGAAGTCCGAAATCCTTAATTGTAATGTGATCAATACAAATTCGGAAGCTAGTATGCGGAAACAAAATGTCGCCTGCTCAAATTGAAGAACTGTTACAATTACCATGTTCAAGCCGAATGATAAGAAATGTTTTAAATAAGAATTCCATTGTTCAATTAAAAAAAAATTAGATGAAAACCCCTCTTTCTAAGCACAAAAAAAAAAAAAAAAAAAAAAAAATGCTTGCTTAGTCTTTCCACAAAATCATTTAAATGAAAGCACAAATTGGAGAGATTTTGTCTTTTTCAATGAAAAGAAATTTAATTTCGACAAACCCGACGGCTATTAATATTTCTGGCAAGATTTACGACACAAACCTGATATTTTTGCAAACATTCAATTTGAAAGTGCTGTCTCGGTAATCGTTTGGGCTGCATTTGTTGCATGTGGAACAACCCCAATTGATTTCATGCATAACAAGATGAACTCAGTTGTGTATCAAAATATGTTAAGAGATGATTTATTACTCTAGCCTCTCTTATAATTTTAGGATACTGGATATTTCAGCAGAACAACACTTCCGTTCATGTGTCGAAGTCAACTAAATCTTGGCTAGAAACTAATCTGTTGAAATGGCTTCAATGGCCATCTGGTAGCTTCGATCTGAATGTAATAGAAATTTTGTTAGGGAATTTTAGCCCGAAATGCTTATAAAAACGGACGACACTACAATTGAAAGGTAGATTTGATGTATTTTATAAAAAACTGATGGAACAATATTGATGCAAGTACTTTGTATTGTCTGATAAATTTAATGAAAAAGAGGCTAGTCAAAGTCATTGTAAAAAAAAGGTCTCACATCGATTATTGATGAAATAGATGTAAAGATGTAAAAAGGCATAAGTATTTCATTAATACACGAAAAAGCAGAATGAAATTAATAAAGTGATAAAGAAAAACATTATTTCATGCTTTATGTATCCTATAAAAATTCTTGTATAAGTATGTATTGATATATAAGAATTTTGAATAATAATTTATTATGTTTATATTTCAAATTCTGAAACCAATGTTTACACAATAAAAAAATTTGCAAAAATTCAATCTTATATCTATGGTTATAGATTGATAATATAACAAAACAATACATTTGGCCTGAACTGGCTTTCCCTCACTAAACAAGAAAATACAAAACATACAACTAGTGAAAAATTACAACAATAAAACACAGAACACAAGCAAGAAAAAATCAAGCAACGGGTTTTAATTTCAGAAAAAAAAGAAAAAAAAGAAATATAAATTAAAAATATGTAACATTTAAGAATTGATATGCATTAGTGGCAGTAGGTTTCGGCCATAACATCGAGTAAAAAAAATTCAAAATGTGTAAAAACGGCTGAAGGCTACATTATAGACGTTCTCTCACGGACGTAACAAGATGTAATCACCAAAATCCACTAACATTAATGCAGATTTATTTAAATATTACATTTTTGCAGTGAGTAGCTGCTTTATTATACACTATATCACCACAGGTGTCTGGCCACTTCCGATTTTATACATTTTGTTTTAAACATATAGACAAATACATGAGGAATTATCCTGAAACTCTAAGTATGTAAACATAATGGTACATTTCATACATTTCCCTAAAGATTTTTTCTCCTAAAACTCCGTAAGGGACTGTCAAGAAATTGAAAACGAATGAACATCTTTTGGATAATCTGTAAAATCTAATGCGTTCAAACTGTAGATTATGATTAATCAGCTTAGTGTAACAACTGTGTTCATTTTAATTTTTCTAGGATTATACATGCTAAACACACAAAAATGAACACAGTTTATTAGAATAAGACACTGAATCATAATCTACAGTTTTAACACTTTTGATACATTAGTTTTGACAGGGTTATCCAAAGATATTCGTTATTTTTCAATTTGTTGACGGTCCCCTATAGAGTTTCGGATAAATAATTTCACGGTAATATATGACCTATACTGTTCTATTTACACATCTGGAGTTTCAAGATAATTCCTCATGTATTTTTCAAGATATTTAACAAAATGTCTAAACTCGCAAATGGCCAGTCAAATTTGGTCATAGAGTGTATAGCACCGGAGCCATAATTGGCCATTTCTATGCACTGCGAAAGAGAATATATTGAGGCTTCCTAAGTATTCACTGCACTAGATGCCATACCTGGGACATATATGAAAACATTGCAAATTTTATTATGTGCCATGAATTTAGCCAATATGATCATTGACCCTGATCAGGAACAATCCAAAGAACGGAATAACACTAATTTTGGTTCATGTTAGATGGCTGTATTAAACAGAAAAATAAAAAATAAAAAAATAAAAATTAAAAACAGAATTTGTTCTTTAGGAGCCGACCCAGTGGCGTGGTTGGCAGAGGCAGCTGCTTCCACACCGCTGGTCCCTGGTTCGAGTCCAGCTAGCGGCATGGGTGTCTGTGTTGTCCCTGTGATGTGTATAAAATGTATGTACTGGTTTTTCTGTAATAATAAAATGTTCTGTATTTGCTTCTGTGGTTTCTGGATCAATCGAGGTAACAGCCAATGTAGCTATAGACCTCAAAGCACTGTTCTTTAGAAGCAAAAGAAGTTTCAATCAAGCTATTAAGGTTAAATTTGCTTTCTTTATTTTTAATGCATAGTAAAAAAAGTTGCAGAGTGTTAAGTAGAGAAAATTAATTAATTGAAGCTCACTTAGTTTCAATTTATAGCAATACAGTACTTTAAAGCCTAAATTGTGTATAGATGGCACACTATAAAATATAAAATTTTAGCTGAAAATATGAAATTTAAAGTTTTTTATTCCATTATTAGACCGATATATAGACTTCATATATTTTTTTTTCATAAAAAATGTGCAGTAAAACGTTCATTAGTTTTGGGGGAAAATAATTCAAAAAACAAATTACATAATATTTTTAATAAGATTTATGTAAATTGATTTTTTTTTAATTTCAACAAAGTTATTTCTTGCATCATCATAATTAATATTTTTAACGATAATGTATTCTAAAGAAAATTATATTCCATAAAACCTTTTACAAGGAAAAACAGTAACTCTTAAGAATAGTGTAACATTCGTTCAATCCTTGTTTATTTAAATTTCTTCTGCTAAAGGCATAGACAGTTTTGAAATTCTTTAGAATTTTGAATTATAACTATAAAATAGATTACAAAAATTCTCACGAAACAAATACAGTAATAAGTTTAAGTAGCTTCTATAAGTATAATTATTTTCTCCTTAAGCTTTTCACTTTTTGTAGATGTATTTATTTTTATTCTTTTTTTTCTGCTTTGGTATAGTTCAACAAATTTTGATCAGAATATATTTTTAAAGAAAAAAATTATGCATTAAAATTTACAAGAAATTTAAAAAAAATGAAAAAAATATAATTTTTTAATTTATATAATAAAAAGAAAATTTAACTTCAAAATTCCAGTACGGTTACGATTCAGGAACTAAAATTAATTAATATAGGTAATTTTCCACTGTCCTTAAAAAGATTAAAAAACGTTTCAATCTGCCATAATATGTTTTTCAGATTTACTTTCAAGTATGTTTTCACATCACTTTTAATATATTTTATTTTTTTTATTATTTCTAGACATTTTTAATAAGGACTCTGAGCATTAAAAGTTTTTTCTCAATCGATGGCTATTCAAACCTCAAATAAATATCTTTACATTAATATAAGTAAATAAATACTGTATTACTTTCCCACTCTTAGTGAGGCATAAATAATCCAAGAAAACTCAATCAATCGCATTTTAAAACAGAGACATTTTACGATCCGTAAACTATTTTATACTAAAGAAAAATAAAAAAATTAAATTAATAAAATTAAAAAAACATTATTTAAAAAAAATTAAAAATTAAACTATGATTTTTGTGTGTGTGTGTTCGAGATAAACTTTTCATAACAAACATTAATTTAAAGAAATTATATAATTAGATGTTCATTAATATTACTTATTATTTTTTTTTCTTTTTTAATAAAAGTATTTACTTTCAATAACCTAAACCGAAGAAATTTAATATATACTCATTTAAACAAACAACAACAACAACAAAAATCCTAGTTAAACTTTTTATTTTTATTATTTTATTTCCACATTGTTTTATATAAAAGAACTGACTCACTAAATCTCTTCAAAGATAAGAGGCTTAAATTCAGTGGCAGGAAATTACAAAACATGCTTATCCATAATTTTTTAAAAATATTTTTTGATTTACACAGACTATCTTAAATTAATAATGAAGTGGTTCCAGTTTAGTAGTGCAGAAATGTAACAACACATTTCTATTTAAAAAAAATCTGAATCTGTAAACAAGCAGTACTTTGTAATCTTCTTAATTTCAAAAAAATATTTTTGTTTAAATTTCGTGCAAATAAATAAATTCTCTTGTGAAAATAAAAATTTAAAATGTTTAAATAAATACTAATTGAAAAATAAATGCGAAAATTTATGATTAGTTTCTTTTTCCAAAAAAGGCCGTTGCTGCTACTGCCGTTGTTTTTGAATCGTTTCGATTTTTTTTAAATCTTCTCATATTATACAGCATATAAAATCCCGAAAAAGTGTAATATTATAGGGAAATGTTTATGTTTAATAAACTTCATAAAATATATGTTTTTTAAATTGAAGAATCAAAGTTAGCTGGGACAATTAATTAGATTAATTAGATCTTAACGTGTGACGGTATACTCATGCTGGGTGTCATTTGTCACGTTATATGCAGACATACTCATTAATTTAGGTTAAAACAACACAGTTTATTAAAATGATAAGGGCTAAAGGAAAGTGGAGCCAGTCTATAATTTCACTCACTGAGAACACTATGAAAAGCTAAATCATACTCACAGGCGTCGGTCTAGCTCAGTCGGGGCACCGTCTAGCACTTGACACTATTTCCTGGCTGATCTACTAAACAAATCTTAATTTCACAGCCCGTGGCTGTGGATATTTCTTTATTTCTCAAATGATCAAAACGGAACGATTCTAAACTTTCTTACCAAGGCCGAACCTTTAATCCACTATTTGAACTTCTTTCCGCTTTACTGGAGGCCGTAGCTATTCTCTAATCGTCAGCACCTTAATAAACAATCATCAACTTCGTTGTCCAATGACGCTGGCTGCTGGCTGAGGCCAGAAACACACAGACGCTGGCTGCTGGCCGAGGCCAGAAACACAGACGCTGGCTGCTGGCTACTGCCAGAAACACACACACCACAAACTCACACCCAAGCTTTTATACGCGACAAACTGAGATACTTCTCATTAACATAATACTAATAACCGCGAGCTAACTGCGGAATTCGAAAGAGCACACACACTCTAGAAAGTTAAAGTAAAAGAGAGGATAGATGTCACTTTTACGCCTACAAAATGTTAAATTATTGACGTCACGATCTCAGAAACACTAGAGTGCCTTTATGACTAAAGGTCACTTCCTCACAACCCCCCCTCGAACTCCGCAGAGAAAAAGGGCTGGGCTAAATGCATGCCCAGAACTTTTTCTTGTTATAAATTTAGAGCCGTAATAAAACACAGTGATGGGTGAAATTTAACGCCGAAACATAACTTTTAAAATATTAACTTTAACCCATCACAACCAAAAAAACTCAGTTTGCCTCAAATAATCACATATTCAATCCAATCATTCTTCTATCTTACAAATAGCCTTCGTAAAACTTCCAAAAACTCGTAAAACTTTCAAAACTAATTACTTCTTCTCTCAAAACAACCCACTCCACTGGGAGTGCTAAAATTTCTCAAAACACTAACCTTCCGAAATTTTCCTCAATATTGCAATGCAACTATAACTTTACCCAAAAATTTCTCCATAACTTTTAATATACTAGAATTCGCACCAAGTCCAAAAAAACCCAATGCGCAAAAACTTTCCTCATCCAAATTCCGACTTCATCTAAAATTACATTTACTTCATACTAAACTAATTCTGCTACTACGTAACACCTACCTCCCCATTAGCCAATGAACTAACTCCCAAACTTCTTCAGACTTAACTCCACTTGAACAATAATTGGGGCACATACGTACAGCGGCATATCGCTGTGCTTATGCAACAATCAAAAAATATCAAAAATTTACAAAATGACGTCATCAATCTCTTCATCTGTATTAACTAAAAGAAAAATAGCAGAATCAATACATAACAAAAGGTATACTTCCCTGCAAGAAAATCACATTAACATTCAATTTTAATACAATACAATTTCAAATTCAAATGCAGCTTAAAACTTCGCAACTTGCGGAAACCATTCCCAACTAAAGTACAAAACGCAACTCATAAAACACGAACGATAAGAAGAAAGTTAATTCATTAAATGTTAGTATAAGATATAGAAACGCGTGTCAAGGCCTTCTTGACCGCAAAACACGTGCGCGCCTGAACCGCGGCGCGTGTACAAAATAACCCAAATTACTATCTGTACTTTCTGAAAATTTAAACATACATTAACATACATTTTATAACACATGAACAATAACAATATAGTAACATTTTAAACAAATAATATAACAATTTAACAATAGATCCAGAATTTTCAAAAGCAGTTAAGACCAAAATGTCCAACATACATAAAACTAACAATTTTGCAAACAAATTTTGAACACAATTAAGCACTAAACGTGAGTCCGTCAAAAAATTCCAAAAATGGCCAGAAGTACAAAACAGTCTCTCTGCTTTCTATTCCTTCACATTGCTACCACATATATGCACTCTAATAGAAATTTAATAAAGAACATTATCACCCAATCATAGAGACGATTCGCTGCTGGCAGGCTTCATACTGCAAGATGGCTTTCTCCTCCTGTCCCAGAGGGCTTGTACGAAGGATCTCTCGTCATCAGAACTGTACGGTGACGCCACAGTTGACTGTCGTGCCTGTAGCCTGGTTCTGAATGGATGCCGTGGGATACTCGTAGGTTCCACTCGACGACTCTGCTCCGGCCGGTTCGCTGGGTTCACTCCATGGCGAGGTTCACACTGTTGCTGCCGGTAATCTGAGAGTTGTCTCCTCTTTCTAGACGCACCCGAAGTTACCGAAGATCCTAGGCCACGTTTCTTTCCAGACCTATGTAGTTTCTTGTTAGGCAAAGATTCGGCATTTAAAGTTCGCTTAACAGTTTTACGAGTGTCCAAACGGAATCTTTTCTGGGGATTAATCACTGAAGACGGTGAACTATTAGTTAATTTATGCTTGTGAGGTTGTTGTCTAATAGATGGAGGAACTAGACAATTTATAATTTTTTGTCTTTTATGACACACTGAGTCCGATGTATTTGACACAGTTCTCTTATTTTTATCATACTTTGCTCTCGGATTGCTAGGCTTTCAGCTTTCAATAACAGTTTTTGGAGCTGTTTGACCAAATTTTCTTCTTGAATATTGATGAAAAGAATTAGACGAAGAAGTGCTGGACTCGGGACACTCATTGGATCGGGAATTTCGCGAAACACCACTCGACATATGAGAACCTTCACTACCATTTTCTCTAAACTTATACACTCTAACCTGATCCAGATTAACAGTCATTCTTTCACCATTGACATCAACAACCAAATTATTATTTCGAACTTCCAAAACCCCGAACGGACCTACAAACTTCGGACCAAATTTAGCTACTCTCTTCTGACGACTTGAACTTAACCAATGCTTTTCTACTAACACAAAATCTCCAACTTTCACTTCTAACTCCCTTCTACGCATATTATAATACTGAGCTTGCTTTTCTTGCGCTTTTCCCATTTGAACCTGAGCTTCCTTAACCAACCTCTCAATATCCTGACACATGTACTGACTTTCCGCATCTGACACCATAACTAACCTTTGGAATGGAGTAATAACTTTTCTACCCAAAAACAATTCAGCAGGCGTTTTCCCCGTTGACTCGTGAACTGCTGTACGAAGTGCATACGCAAAATGCTGAAGAAACTGGTCCCAATTTGCATGATGAGAACCCACATAAGAAGAAATCATTTGAATTAATGTACGATTTACACGTTCAGCCATATTAGACTGAGTAAGTTCCCTACCGTCCCCAGTCTCCAACTTTTCACACAAAGACTTAAAAATATTAGATATAAAATCATAACGAAATGGTTTACTAGCAACTAGTGCGTCAAAACCAATATGAATTTCATTCCTTAAACTCGGTTTATCTGAAAAGACTTTACCACAATCAACTAAAGACTTATTAACCTCCACTTTCTTAACCACACTTAAACTCGACTCCTCCAAATTAACTGACACTGAAACAGGCTCTTTCTTACTCACATTCTCATCATTATTCACGATTAACGACTTTTTAAAGAAATCCAAACTAATTCCTCTATCCTTCATATAATCCACACCAACTATACAATGCACTGTTAATCCATCTAACACACAAAACTCCCAACATGTCTTAACCGAACGAATTTCAACTTCCAATTCTACTGAACCTTTATTATCGCAAGCTACTCCCTGTGCTGACTGAACCACCAGACTTGACCTTTTCAACTTCTTATACGAAAAATATTTCCGATAACAGTCAAAAGAAATGAACGACTTATCTGCCCCTGTATCGAAGACACTTTTAACGACAATACCATCTAACACAATTAACACTTCAGGTAACTCAACCGGATTAATAGTAATTTTATTCAAACTTAAAGACGACTTTTCGAACCTCTGAACACATCTCTTTTGCGTTGACCTATTTTCAACATTCTCATCCGAAGTTAATCTCCTTACTTGCGAAGAAACATTCCTGTCCCGTACTCCCCCACTACGATCATAACCACTATTCTGTCTATTTCCATGCATATTTCTCTCACCACTTCTAAAATTATTAGCACCACCACCATTCCTATTACCATTACTCGTATTCGCCATATTACGACCAAATCCATCACTTCTATTACGCACATTACTATCCGGAAATCGCTGTCCCCCTCTCACAAAATTACGTTCCCCCTCATTTCTCAAATTACTATCCGTGACAGGTCTCTGCCGAGGGTTACGCAAATCCCGTTGATCCGAGCTATGCCGAGACTCATACTTCGATAATATCTGGTGCATTTCTGCAAAATTCTTCGGTGCTCTAACTTCAATAAAGTCCTGTATATTTGGATTAAAAAGAGGAAAAACAATGTCCAACAATTCCTCAAATGTAATATCTAAATCTAATTTATTTTTTAGTTCCAGCTTACGAAGATAAAATTTTGACGCCGACTCATATATATTCTGCTTATTACAATAGAACTCTTTTCTCAAAATACTTTTATCTTTAACGGGAGGAAATGCCTTCTTTAACTCAATTACAGTTTGTTCAAATCTTTTCGCTTCCTCAGTAATCAAAAACTTTCCTATATTTTCTAACCACAAAAGTGCTTCGCCCTTTAACGAGCATTTAAGCACTACGTACCTGTTTTTCTCAGGTATATTATTGAACAAAATATAATCATCTAATTTCACTAAAAATTCACTAATATCACCCTCACCGGTGAAATACACTCGTGGCACAATCTCAAAATGTCCGACATTTCGTTGGGCGCCATTTGTGACGGTATACTCATGCTGGGTGTCATTTGTCACGTTATATGCAGACATACTCATTAATTTAGGTTAAAACAACACAGTTTATTAAAATGATAAGGGCTAAAGGAAAGTGGAGCCAGTCTATAATTTCACTCACTGAGAACACTATGAAAAGCTAAATCATACTCACAGGCGTCGGTCTAGCTCAGTCGGGGCACCGTCTAGCACTTGACACTATTTCCTGGCTGATCTACTAAACAAATCTTAATTTCACAGCCCGTGGCTGTGGATATTTCTTTATTTCTCAAATGATCAAAACGGAACGATTCTAAACTTTCTTACCAAGGCCGAACCTTTAATCCACTATTTGAACTTCTTTCCGCTTTACTGGAGGCCGTAGCTATTCTCTAATCGTCAGCACCTTAATAAACAATCATCAACTTCGTTGTCCAATGACGCTGGCTGCTGGCTGAGGCCAGAAACACACAGACGCTGGCTGCTGGCCGAGGCCAGAAACACAGACGCTGGCTGCTGGCTACTGCCAGAAACACACACACCACAAACTCACACCCAAGCTTTTATACGCGACAAACTGAGATACTTCTCATTAACATAATACTAATAACCGCGAGCTAACTGCGGAATTCGAAAGAGCACACACACTCTAGAAAGTTAAAGTAAAAGAGAGGATAGATGTCACTTTTACGCCTACAAAATGTTAAATTATTGACGTCACGATCTCAGAAACACTAGAGTGCCTTTATGACTAAAGGTCACTCCCTCACAAACGAATATTTCATTGCCGGAAACATAACGAATTTTGCTGTTTTGAATTCTAATCAATTAATATTCAAATTACAAAAGGCTAAGGAAGAGTTTTTGGAGATATTAAAAATTCATTTCAACACGATTTAGTTCATAATACAGCATTTTACGTAGTATACTTTTTACACTTGTTTTAAATTTAAAGAGTTAAATATATGTTTAAAATAAAAGAATCGCAACCGGTGCAAAGATAATCAAGCAAATATTTATTATTATTGTTATTACGAAATCCCTAAGCGTTAATGAAGTAATATAGTAAATGCGTACATACATACCAACATGACTTCATGTAAACAGTAAAAAAATGTATTTCTTAAAATAAAATAATATTCAATTAAAAGACATGTACTAATAATCGTACACCAGACTTGAAAGGGTTAAATACTGTTTTAATGCACATTTTGATCATTAGTCCACTTCTTAAATATTCAACTTCCGGTTGATATTTAGTTTTTAATTTTCTGATATATAAGGTGGTACGGGGTAAAAACGCCAAGTGCTAATATTATGCATAATTATGAAATAATCTGGTAAATGACACCCATATGCTCTGCGCAGAAGGCTTTTGAGTCATATAAATCGCAAAAAACAGCTTCAAGTTAAATTGTTTCATTTTTAGGTCTTATTGTTTTTACAAGCAGCTAAAATTAACGCTTGATCTAAAATTTGCGAGATACGTTTTGTGATGTGAAGACTATTTTTTTTATCCGGAAATTCTTTGTTAATTACTTAAATTTGTAGTACATTTCATGGACTTTCAAAATGTTGTTGAAGATTTTGGATATCTTCTCGAGATACTTTGTAATTTAAAATGTACAGCGCAATAACTATAACGGGGTAATAACGCCAATCCTTGGCACTAACACCCCGGTTGATTCCTTACAGTGGCCGCACTACATCCTAAATACTGATTCATTGCAAATAAACACAGTTAAAACTGTGCAATGTTTCTAATAATTCTATTTAAGCGGTCCTTTTTAAGCAAAAAGAAGCTCACGGTCTGATATTCTTTTGCCTTATCCTCCCCCTCCCCACACCACACCTTTATTTTTCTTACACTTTCACTAAAAATTGAACATTTTCAATAGCTTAGAATGCTATTTGTCAATTTCAAATTTTGTAGAGCTGTATTTTTAGAATTGGGCAATCTACTTGCAATTATTCTATCTTATTTCATAGTTTTGTTTGCATGGCGTTATTACCCATATATGTGGGTAATAACGCCAAATAGCATTGGTCAAAAAATCACGCCATTACATTTTATGAATACGTATCTGATAAATTTTTTTTTATATAGAAAGTCAATGAGTTTCTGTATCAAATCATATATTTGTTTGAAAAATACAAATTAAAACTGAGCCGTGAAAATTGGTAGAACCTTAACGTGGCGTTATTACCCCGGGTACTTTATATATATTTTATTTTTAAAACAGGCAAAAGAATGTATTTTTAAATACTATGATGTTTAAACGTGAATTAACGAGCATAGCTCATAGAAATCAAAGCGCCCTAGTAATATGTAAAAAAAGTGAGTAAGTGTGACCGCAGATCGTTCAGGGGGTTTCGTTTAATTTTTCTTTCAAAACAACTTATCCTTAAATCAATATATCCAAATTGTTCATGTATAATTATTCAATTTTTACATAGATGGTGGCACCAATACATTTAATTTTAGTATATTTATAAAAAGAAGTTATTTATTTTAATCAAATTAAATATATTCTAATCAAATTATTTAAATAGAATCTAATTTTCTTAAAAATGTGAAATGAAAAACATTTACTGAGAATATGAATCGAATTTTAAATTTGTAAAAATGAAAAAAAAATTTAAGGAAATTTAAAATGCTGAATCATTAATAAATCGCAATAGTTTTTAAAATGGAAAGAAAATTGAATTCCAAAAAATATTGTGAATGATAGTAATTGAAAAAAAAAGAAGAAAAAAAATGAATTTTTAAATTGGCAATAAACACGAAGTTTATTTCAATTAAATCCATCTTAGAATGAAAATTTTAAGTTCCAGCTCCGGGGTTCGAAATAAATCTTCCTGTTTACTGGCAAGATGCTTTACGTCCAAGCTATGATGTATACACGGAAAACGTTGAAATTAAGTTTCTGTTTTGAAATTTAAATTGCAGGAATAAACGGGGGACACTAATAAATATGATTTAATTAAAATATTATATTTTTTAAATTTTGTTATTTATCGTGGGACCCGAGGAAGTCAGCTGTAAGTACACAAAATTTGAAGACTGTCACTTATGCAGTTTTGGAGTACGGACTCTGTGATGGACAGACAGAGATTTGCGACAGCTTTTCGTCAGATGAACAAAACCCATCTAACAGCGTTCTCAAGCTTTATAATCAACATTTAACAGCTAGAATAAAAATTGTAACATAATGATTTTTTTTTATATAAACAGCATTCCATATTTACATTTGTAAAAAAAAACTCATTGTTGTCTTGAAACTGACTGCTTCTGATTATGTTTGTTTACATATTTGAGGATGAAAAAAGACAAAAGAAGAAATAAAAGTTTTAAAAAATTAAGTTTTATAATAATATTTTTTAAAAATGAAATAGTTTGACAAACATAAGCTAATGAAATATGTTTTAAAACATTAAATAAATTTTTTTAAGAGTATAAAAACAGAAATACGATGTATTTTTAACAAATTATATTAAACAGGAACTAAATGACAGATCAAAGTTATGATTAAGGATGTAATTCAAACTCAAAATTCAGTGCATTTCCACTTCATTTCTTAGATACCAAAAGTTTAAATTCAAAAAGTGTCGAATCTTTCTTTAGCTCGTGTCGGACTTCTTTTTTTAGCTCGTTATATTTGAAAAAAATAATGATGCATATATCCTGTGTTTCACAAAAATAATTTGAAATAAAAAAGTTCTACGTTCCTTTCGAAAATTTCAAAATTAAATTTATAGTCATAATATTGTAGTTTTATATAATGGCTATACACAGTAATAATTAGAAGATCGCATAAATTATATTTGTAAAGCTAAAATATTGGTCGAATAAAATGAAGAAGTAGTATTTTTAAACTATAAAAAAGGTTTTCTTTAATGATTTTTGTTTACTACTATAAATTTCTCAGTCACTGAATCTCGTTACCATTTGTCTATTTTGTCTTTAGTTGCGTTGTGTACCGTCAAAAAGTCAATGTACAAAAGTTTCTTAATGTTTCTGAATTTATCAAACAAATTTTTTACGATATTCGCTTCATTTTTTATTCTTAAATTCCCTGAATTTGTTAAATCTATTCTTTGCGATAGGCAGTTCGTCAGGTTCATCTATTCAAGAGGTCCAAAAGCTGATGCACGAATGTTCCTCATTTTTCCTGAAATTGTTAAACTCAACTATAACGAAATTAGCTTCATCAGATAATTCTTGTAAGCTGATGCACAAATGTTCCTACATTCCTTAGGATTTTTTAAATCTATCTTTTATGAAAAGCACTTCATGAGTTAATGACGGAAAATTAATGCATGAAATTTCTCCAATTCCTTTGAATTTGATAAGTCAAAATGTATGTCATCCAGTAATGCACAAAAATTAATGAACGAACACACCTCAATTCTTCTGAATTTGTTAAACCTATCCTTTACGATTGGCACTTCATTGTACATAAATTGTAAATGATGATTCCTATTAAACACTACATAGGTTTCTTTGAAGGACCATAAGAATTTTAAAATGTCAAAATTGCAAAAAGAATGTTACCGTTTTCATCATTTTATGTCTTAAAAAATATATATATAAGTAAGTAATATATATAAGTAATAAGTTAAAAGCTATTATATATATATATATATATATATAATTTACTTTCAAAGATTCGAAAATGAATTATATTGTTACAATTTTGTAATTATTTTATTTTAAATGCAGTTCTTGTTTCAGAATAACAAAATTTTTAACACAAAGAACTTATTATCATAGTTGAAAATAACTAATTCAAAGAATCTTTAAATAATGTGATATTACCCTTTAAAAGCATTGATTTTATAATATAAATATATTTCGTCTTCAAACCGCTAAAAGGAAATTTGTGTTTCAGAACCCACCTTTCGCAGGTAACCATATTATTGCTTTCTCAAGAAAGGAAATACTAAAGGAAATTTGTTTTGAGAACAATATAGTAGATGCATTAGAGCACTATATTTAGGTTTAAAATATTAGAACTTGAAAATTAATAAAAATTTTATTAATTTACGAAGCAGATGTTCTAAAATTCATGCATAATTTCTAATCAAGTGTAAAATTTAATTAAAATGTAAATAATATCCTGTATACAAACTTTTTAATGGTAATTTTTAAATGTTTGTCTTTTCATGCTATCATATAGATATCATCATATGACTTTAAATGTTAGATTTTTATAGATTTTATGCTTTTATAAAATGTTACATTGACGTATATAGCAGGTTTTTATAGTTTAGATATAATCTAAGTCTTATTTTTAAATAAAACTAGTGATTTCCACTAATAATAAGTACCATTAATAATTCATTTATTTTTCCGAATTATTTAAAATTTTAAAGTGTTTTTTAATACACAACAATGAATTACCATAAATACACAAGAGATAATTAATAAAATTTATAAATGTATCAATAAACAAAATATTGACACAGAAAGACGTTTTCTTTAAAAAACAACAATCTAGTTAGACTAATTAGTATTTTACCGTAAGACCTTTTTGGAAATTACTGCAAAAATATCAGACCGGGAAGCGGCAACACAGGGAATCACCTCATGGAGTTCACGGATAAATCTCTCGGATTAGTTACATTTTGATTCGCACATTAAATCGCAATAGGTCTGCCAAGTCCTATCAAGGCGGAACACTCCTAAAAACCCGATTTTACCAATGGACTCGTAGGTTTACCATTGTGCTTTCTCACACCGAAAAATATGAAAATATGGACGACCGGGAGCTCGTAAATACAATTGTAAACCTATGAGTCAAACGCTAAAATCTGATTTTTAGATATTTTCCACCAAGATAACACTTGGCAGACCGGTTGCGTGTTAATATGCGAATCGAAATTTAACTAATCCTAGATTTTCAACCTTGACCTTGATGAAGTGATTCCCTGTACTGCCGCCTCCCGGTCTATATTTATAATTAAAATAAAATATTTTTCTTAAACGAAGTGCATCGTACACGGAAACTAAAAATGCAACCTCTTATAAATAAATCTCAAATAACTTTTTTACTTTTAAATTAAAATAAATCTTCATAATAATGATCACAATAATCTTTACAATAAATATTTAAGGTTAAGCTAAAAAATAACCAAATCTGTCATTATATATATATTTTTAATAATGTTGTAAGATATTCGAAAAAGTCTTAAAGAAAAATATAGCAATAATTAATATCTATAGCCAAACAGTCTTTAGTTCATCCAAACACATGCATCATAAATTGTAACATTCGAGATATTGTCGGTACCATGTGAAACTATCAAACGTAAAAACATTGTTGCCAGTTTTGTTTTTTTAATTCAGACTTTTTGATTGACATTACTTTTTTGGAATAGTGAAATTAACTTTATTTTTAATAATGGATCAATAAAAACTAAACGCCTAATTTTTAACAATGTACTCTTCACTAATGTGTGGGGATTTGATAAACTGATTCTCTAAATTAGAAAACACATCTCATGCTAACATTTCATTCCAACACCATACGGAGTATTGGAATTTCGTGATCGCTGAATTTTTATTTGAGGTAGTTGTAGATTGAAAAGTGTGATACCATTGAACATTTTCGATATTTCAACATGAATGCTCAACTGTATAACATCAGCGTTATTATATCTCATTTGAGACTTTTTTCGCAGCTCACTGACTGTTCATTTATCAATATATAAGCAATATTGCAAGACTAAATAAATCATATAT
Source organism: Maratus speculifer (assembly GCA_964019185.1). NCBI lineage: Eukaryota > Metazoa > Arthropoda > Arachnida > Araneae > Salticidae > Maratus > Maratus speculifer. Next base: position 255,784,157 of record OZ025298.1, read on the forward strand.
AGATAATTCCTTTCATTAAAGGCTATTTCTGTGTTAATTTGCCATAAGGTGCCAACCACGAAGCATATTTCGAATGTTCCAGAAAAAAAAATGTACAACGTTAGTTCCCTCTCGGGACTTTTCAGCTCTTGAAATCTGTGGTTCTAAATGAGTTATATATATTCCACTCTCTCAATAATCCAATAATCAATCTCATTGATTATTTTCTATGCGACAAAAATAAAATTCTGGACAGGCATAATATAGGCCTGCTCATCTGGCGATATATTGAGTCATTTTTTGACGATTTGCAATTTAATACAGCCATGGAAAAAATTCTAGGGACAAGCGGAAAATCGTTCAATGCAGGAGACGCTTGGCTAGAAAAAAGTATGCAAATATTTGTATGATAAAAATGCTTGAAATGAAGCATTTTAAAACAAAATTTAAATTGAAAATTTGAAAAATCATTAAAAGGCAAGAATTTAAAAAAATTTTAATAGTCTGCTACTCGGAAAAAATTATAGGAACACGGATTATTTTTAGCAATAGCAAATAAAAATTTTCATAGTTGGTAATACCATAGGAATGTTTAAAGTGGCCTAAAATTGTAGCGCAGTAAATTTGATCAGTTTTTCCCCTTTCTCATCATAGCAAAAAGCACACGAAAATATGAATTTGTAAAAGGGAAAAGCTGTTGCTATTGCAAAACGTGGAATGAATGAACATAAATTTGCAAGGAATATAAACATATCTAAAACCGTGATTTATAATTTGATAAAGAATTCAAAAGATTACCACAAAAAGGATTATACAGGTAGACCAATGCTCCAAAAACGTGGAATAATGATGACTATGCTACAATAACGTTGAATGGCGTGTCCAGCTTAATTAATAAAATTGAGTTCTACTCAAATTAAAACAGAAATGAATCTACCATGCACTAGCTGAACAGTACGTAATGCTCTGCAAAAAAAAATATCAATGTTAGATATGTTAAATTATGGTAACATTTACCACTCACATATTTGTTCTGAAAAGACGATGGAATTTTAAATATGCCTCCTGCATAATGCTTATGCAGGCATTATGCTTCGCTGCCAATTCTGTCTTACTTTTAGACAGGACGGCGGCCACCAAAACACCCCGATATAAACCCCGTAGAAAATCTGTACAGCATTTTAGCTAGATAAGTATGTAAGTATGGCATACAATAGGTAAATATAGACAATTTGATATCATTTATCGAATTAGCATTGAAAAACATTTCTAAAAAATTTTAATTGTACTTTTTGAATTAATGGCTGCACGATTAATAAGAATGCCGTTGAAAATACAGGTGATTTTGAAGAATGCTAATTTATTTTGAGAAATAATTTATTGTGTCTTATAATGTTTCATGTCATATATTTCTATTTATATCTGTTTTATAAATTTTATCTAATTTAATTTCATATTAAAGGGCCCCAATGCTTGATAATTACGAGTAGTAAAATATGTTTGATTGAGTTTTCAGTTGATGATGATTACTTTAACACATATTACTAATTTTTCAACATGTCCTTATAATTTTATTTCCATGGCTGTGTGTATATCATAATGCTTTACTCTATTTTCATCTAGTTATTTTATTACATGATGTATAATAATATAATTTGCAAATGAGTCATATTAATTTTTTATGCAAATTTGGTTATAAGTTAGACAAGAAAATTTTTCGTATCGTATGTTCATCATGTTTCATAACGTTAGACTCATCAGACCTCAGGGTTTATTTGTGTACTTTTTCAATTTCAATTGTGAATTTATATTAACAAACTTATAGCTAAGAGAGGTTCAACAGCGAAAAAAATAACATTTATTGTTTGTACATAAAATTTGATGATATAGGGAAACGTAAAAAGTACAATTTTCGACTATATATTTTATTTTTTTTAATTTTATTTTAATATTTTAGCACTTCAAAAACATTGAGAAACACAAAACAAATGTATATTTAATATTTAATTATTATTAAGGAACTGTACAAGTGCTATCTTAAGACACAGTAAAATTATTTACGTTTCGTACATTTCTGTTACAAGTCTTTTTTTTATATAGCACATATCTCGATAAAAAAAAGCACTATAAGAAACAAATTGCTATTTAGTCTAGTTCTGCTATCTGTTAGGCTCCATTTACACCAATTCCTTTTTTAACATTATCTATATACGTAAAAAAAGTATAATGATGTGTATCCGATAGGATACATCAGGTCTGAGGAGGTAAGGTGCAAAAAGATTTGACTTTTTTTGGAGACAATCTCAGTACTTGTACGTCTATTAGACTATCCATACACTGTAAAAACAAAATTCAAGAGGTTACTAAAAATTTTTTAGTAAATTTGTATTCCACAGAATTTTTTAGTAACCATTACAAACTTTTTTTTTGCAAGTGAAACAAGCATTTCTTTTGTAAACTGAACAAAAGAATTTTTTGTATAACTAACTTAAAAATTTTTAGTATGAGCCACCAAGCAAATTTTAGTAATAGCTCCAAAATTATTTTTAATAACCATTACGTGCGCCCGAAGGGCAGGAGGTTCCTTCGAGCTGCATCCAGACTTCTGAAGCGGAAGATTTTCGGCAAAACTGCAATAGATGGCAGCACCAAACATTGCTAACAGCTCCGAGAGGATTTTCATAATTCCTTTACTAACCATTACTTACACTACATACATTCGGAGCTTATTTGGCGGCGGCCAGTATCGAACCCGGGATCTTTTAGTCTGGAGTCCGTTACTATAACCACTATGGCTATCAAGGCCACACCAAGTGAGTTTTAGTAATAGTTATTAAAATATAAAACTATTAACTCTCTTCGTTGCTAACTTTTTTCTAGTAATTCTTACAGGTTTTCTTGTAACCGACTAAGATTACTAAAAATTTTTTAGTAATTACAAGGATCACTAAAGTTTTTTTAGTAGATCGACCCTTTTTTTTACAGTGTATAATAACAGTAGCTAGTAATTTTTTTCTATTTTACAAAGGTACCAATTTTCAACTCTATCTAACATTTTTTTTAATTTTTTGGGGGAGAGGGGGGATTGCTATTAGAGAAATTTCTTCTTATGGAAAATAATTCATTTGCGTTTTTTATTGTATTTTTAAAATTTGAACATTGTGTTCAAATTTGTTGTTGAAACATTTTTTTCTTTTTTTTATATAAATTTGCTGTTTGTATTAAGTATTTGCTATGCTACCTACTGTAAGATGATTATGTCTCTACAATGATAAGACAAATATTACAGAAATATTGCCAAAAAATATATAAACTTTCTTGCCAATATTGTGTTTCTCATCAATATGAAATATACGTTAAATTGTCTATTTAAGGGACATTTTTATTAGAAAATTCTAAATAACGATATTTTGCCATTTTTAATGCGAGGCAGTGCGAGATTAACTTAAAAGAAGAATAAATGATCATATGAAAACAGTAAATGGTGCAATAAATAAGAAATACATATTTTGTTGATGTTCTTTTTTCTTCAAATCATCCTGTTTTGCTGTCTACTAAAATTAGAAAGTGGCCCTTTAAATGTAAGCCATACCCTTTGCATCCTAAATGTTTTCTAAAAAAATTTTTTTAATTCTAAATTGGTTTCGTTGATATGAAATGATAGCCTAAAATGTTGTTTGATAAAGCCTATTAGTGTTACCATATAACCAGTCTCAGCTTTAACACCACCTTTTTGTTGCAATAGATTTCATTTCTTATGTTTGAAAAAAATACCTTTTGATAGTTTCTATGCATTCAGATAGCAAATCACAATATTTTAAAAATAATTTATATTTGTTAAATTTTGCTTTACTTCTTGAATTTTCAGCTATTTTAAATATTTAAAATTTGGTTTTTTGTAGATGTTTAAATACATAAATCTTTTAAACATTTTTATAAGTTTTGTTACTCAAATTTTAAAAATACTTAAGTTTCAACTTTTCTCAAAACTAGTTGGATGTGCCAATACCAAAACATTCTTCTATCTGTTACGTACATTTTAATTAAAAAAAATAGTTACGTATGTTAATGCAGTAATAATTTTATTTCAATGCTGTACCAGCTTTGATTTTCATCTTAAATTTATACTTCAATCAATTAATCGAAGTAAAAACGAGTTTCCGCCTCTGCACGAGCGATGGACAATAGAATGATAGACAGTTTTTTTTTCATATTTAGGGAGGACCTACTTGCCATATCCGAAAATAATCATACGCAAAAATATTAGTTCAGTATACATAACTTCATACACTTTTTGATGGTAAAATAATGAAAATACCACAGACATCATGATTATAGTGCTGCTTACCAGCGGATTTTTTTTCAAATTCACGGCCGACCTACTAGTTATAGCCAAACAGTTGCACAAAAAATTTCGTTCAATTCTATGCTTTTAGGTGGTGCAATATTGAAAATGACACAAAAAATCGCTATTGCAGCGCCCCTTTCTGGAGGATTTTTTTCTAAATCATGGAGGACCTACTAGCCATTGCCATACACTTAGACAAGAAAATTCGGCTCAATTCGATGGATAACTTCATACACTTTTGATCGGTACCATATTGAATATGACACAAAAATCGCGATTGCAGCTCCCTCTTCCGGTGGAATATTTCAAAACTGAAGGAGGACCTGTTCAATTCTATGTATATCTTCATACAATTTTTGATGGTTGATGGCTGACACACACAGACACACAGAAAGACAGAATTTTTGTAAAAAACATGCTTTTTGTATGTCTGATGCTTAAAACGTGTTCGAAAATCGGAAGTAAAAAAAATTTCGATTACAAAAGAAGTAGATCAAAAATTTACAAATACGCACCTATATTCACTGCTAAAAATATTCTGAAAAATTACCTCTGTTTTTAAAGGCTATCTGTTAACTGACCAATAGCAGCGCTCCATATACTGTTTTCATCATTCTCATTAATGAAAAAAAGATACCATTTAAAAATAGAGGTAGTTTTTCGCGACTTTCACAATACGTAATAAATGGCAAGAATTTCTCTAAGAGAGGTTCAGTAACTTTAGTAAAATCTAATGAATTTATGAAACGGAAGAAATACTTATTGACTAATCTATAATGTAATATTACCTATATGAATGAAAAAAAAGCCATACATATAATAGTGTGGCAAAGAGAAAGACATTTTTTATTAGCTGATTGCTTTCATCCACATATAAAAATAATAATTAAAAAAAAAAAGAAGAAAAAAAAATCTTTCGTTGTTTTTATCAACCCTGGAGTCCGTATACATTCTAATGAAACAATGTTATCGACGTCAGAGAATTTTTATGTTCCGTGTTGTCTATTTAGTAAATTAATTAATTTAAAATTTTTAATTAATGTACAATATAGTTTTTTAGTCAAGTCCCAGTGTTTTATTCTGCCTTCATAACTGCTTTTCCGGAAGTGATATCACCACACATCCTTCTTTTATGGTGTCATGTATTGTCTAATGACAATCGATAAGTTTATTTGATGGCCAGAGGCTGTATCTATAGCAGATATTATTGCTGACATTGCTGTTTTTCTGCAAACATGGATTTTTCGTTTTTGATACACCTCAGAGGATAACGTGCGATGGTGACAGATGCCATAGACAATTTGAGTTTATACTTTCAAGGTTATGACTCGATTACTCGGAACTAATCTAGTTATAACTTTCTAAATTCTAAGAGTTTAAACGTTCTAAATCGTGTAAAAAAATCGAAATTTAAAAGAGGTGAAAGTAGACGGAAAGCATTCTAAAAACGTTCTAAATTGTGATTTCGATGCTATCTCATGACCTACCAAACTAATTTCAAAAGTAATTTTGGAAATTGATGGTGACATCCATTGCTCCAACATAAACTCTGTTTCGTGTCACTGTCACTACCACCTGGGGTTTGCAGCTGCGAAAAACGTTAATTTGTGACTTGAGTGATACTACAAGGGCTAGAAACTTGAAATTAGCCATGATAGTTACTTATAAGATTTAAATGTTTGCTATGAGCATTTTGAATCTATTAAAAATTTAAAAGGTGTAAAAATGCACGAAAAGCGTACAAAAAATGTTCTAAATTGCGATTTCTATGCAATCTCCGGAAAAATGAAATAAATGTCAAAGTAATGGTTGCAATTTGATGGTGACAGTCTCTACTCAAATATAGGCTATATTTTATGTTTTTGTCACTTCCCCCTGGTTGTTTGAAGAGCAAAAAATTTCTAAAGATTTTTTTTGTACAAATGTGGCGTCTAACATTTTGACATGTTGTAAGATTATTACTTAACGCTTCAATTCCCGTGTCCAAGTTAATAAATAGTTTTCTTTTCTCTATAAATGAAATAGCTTATATACAATTGGTTATGGCAAAAAAACTAAAAAATAAATAAATTCTCCTTCTTTTATTATTACGGTGTGTCACCTACACCTGGCACGGCATATTTCCAACATTGTAATAAACATGCTATAAGCTATATTGTTCATAAAATACAATCTTAATGTAGCTTATTTATTCCTAAAAAAGGAACTAAAAAAAGGAATACTTACGATTTCGACATTTTTATGTCACTTTATGCCGCCTGAGATCATACAAACTCAGACTGCTCAAATTTCGCGCGAAACATCTGAATGAGTTTGACAAATGACGTATGTCTAGTGTTGCCTGAAAAAACAATGAGAGTAATGGTTTTGCTACAATAATGGTACAATTTAAATATAAAATCTCTTCATGGTAGAAAAATAATAAATTTTTCTCTCCTACAGGTGACAATGGGAGAAAGGGTGTGACACTTGAAGAGTTAAATAATGAAAGTGTTTTCTAAATTCTCAAATTTAAAAAGTATGAAGTGAGTGAAAAACATTTTAATACTTTCTAAATTACAGTTTTTGTGCAATCTTATGAAATACCAAACTATTTTTAAAAATAATGTTTTCTAACAGGTGGTGATAGAATCTTTTCAAAAATAATCTACATTTTATGCCGCTGCCACTACCACCACAGATATACAATAGCAAAAACATTCAAAAGAGCGATTCCTGGGATACTAAAAAGGCTAGAAATCTTAAATTGGGCGCGGTAATTACGTATAACATGAAAATGTCCTTTAACGACAGTCGAAAAAAAATTCGTAATTTACAAATTACAAAGCAATTATTTCGAAATTAATATTGACAAATTAATGATGATAGTTTCTATTTCAAGATAGGCATTTTATGATAAAGCCATTAACACTAGAGAGATGACAGATCGTTAGAAATTAATCTTGGAAATTTACATGATGGTTAATTTTAAGATGTAACTGAGTAATAAGACTATAGTTTCACAAAAATTCGAAACTTCAGATAAATACTGAAATGAGTGTATGAATTGAGCATAAATGTTTCAAAATAATTTCTAAATTACCATTTATTTAGAATTAGCTTTAGTTCTTCTTGTTAAAATAAGTCTCATTCCTGCCTAATGCAGTGTAATAATAATAAAAGACTATTACCCAGTTAAACTGTTGGAATTAAGATCACCACACTAATTGTACATTACAGCCTTGTTTTCTCAAGGAAAAATGTCCCTCAAAAAATTAAGGGAGCGGGGAGATTAGCTCCCCCATATCCATACTTTAAACACAATGGTGAAATCCCCAAACCTAATCAGGAAAACGCCTTATGATAATGAATCCAAAATTCAAAGCATATATGAGGAGCCCAGAGGCCATGTTGCGAAATCTTCTCCGATGAAAGTGACGTTTGTTTCTCGTCTGCGAGCGAGCGATGTATTTATAATGTATTTATATGATGCTAAGTGGCAACTAGTTTCGTTGTCTTGACGACCAGTGTTTTGGAATGTTTTTAGTTTAGTTTTTAGAGTTGTTGAATTTAATGGATCTTTGGAATGTTATATTAGATTAATAATATTGGAAATACCAGAATGTCTGGTATTGTACATATTTGTAAATATTTCATCACATTTTGAATAAACTTATTATGAAACATGAAAACCTTCTGATATGGAAATAATTTTCTCTTCATGGTGACCCGGACGTGATCGTTTATGCTAGAATATAGCTGTTTATGAAACGCCATTTCACGCATTAAGGAATATGAATTTTTTTTTCTCAGGAAATAATGAGAGCAGTTACATCTTTTAAAGAATTTATCTGGTGAATCTGACGGGTTTGAAATTCGCGGCCACGAGAGATTGAGGTAAGACCAATTTGATTATTTATTTATAAATTTGCATGGAATATCGTTTGAAAATAAATAAATAGAATGTTTTGGTTTCGTTATGAAATTTATTGTTTTAGTTCCGAAATTGATAAATTAATTATTTTAATCTCGGATTGAGAATAGATGTTTATTGAAATTTTGTTTCGTTTGGAAATATTTAATGATATTATACTAGGAAATATTTTATTATACCGTTTTGAATATGGATCTGGAAAAGATAAAAAAGAAACGTACTTCCGTTCGAGGGAGTACAACGAAACTAATTTCTAAAATTGAATCTATTTTGAAGAATAATGATATGGAAATATCTTTGAAAATAGAAGAAATTAAAGACTGTCAGGAACAAATAAATGAAAAATTTTCGGAACTAAAAGAGCTAGATAAAGAAATTTTTGAGCTCAGGGATATTAAAGAGGTTGAAAATGAAGTTTCGTGTTGTGAAGACTTTATAGAAAAAATTGTTAAATATAGAGGTAGAATGACGCGTTTTATAAAAGAAAACGACATTAAATCTAATGATACTGCCTCTAAGGATAAGCCAGTGATATATAACAGTGACCTTTCACACGCGATCTTGCATAACGAAACCAGAACAATTAAATTGCCAAAATTGAATATAGTTAAGTTTTATGGGGACTGTAGTCAGTGGCTAGATTTTTGGAACTCATATGAGGTTGCTGTTCATAACAACGACTCATTGAGTAAAATCGAGAAATTCACTTATTTAAAGACGTATTTAGGTGGATTAGCATTAAGTGCTGTTTCTGGGTTTTCGCTAACGAATGAGAATTATAATTCATCAATTCAATTATTGAAAAGTAGATTTGGGAGATCGGATTTAATAATTAGTTCCCATATGAATAAGCTTTTGCTTACGGAACCTGTAAGGAATTCTTCAAATGTAGTAGGGTTAAGAAAAATGTATGACGCGATTGAAGTACAGATCCGATCACTGCAATCGCTTCATGTTGCAACTGAAACATACAGTAACTTGTTATGTCCGGTAATTTTACAGAAAATTCCCGAAGATTTAAATTTTAGTTATAATATAAATCGGGAAACGAGTGAATTATTTGATATTAAGAATTTAATGGAATTTTTGAGGAAGGAGGTAGAATGTCGGGAAACATCGTTATTGTTAGCTAATTCTAAGGGTGGGAATGTAAATGAATCAGCATTCCGTAATAAGGAACTAATTCAAAACAGTAAAAATAAATATTATTTGGATCAGAAAAGAAATGATAACTCAAGGCTTTCTTCAGCCGCTGTCTTAACGACTGCTACGAATGAAACTTGCATTTTTTGTCTTGATAAGAATCACGCAAGTATGAACTGTCCTCTGACAATAAATGAAAGAAAAAATTCTCTTAAAATTAATGGTCGTTGTTTTATTTGCCTTAAACGAAAACACATCGCTAAATTTTGTTTTAAAAGGAATCAGTCATGCAAAATTTGTAAATTGCGTCACAATGAATTAATTTGCGAAAAATCGCTGTCCTCCGTTAAAAATAATTCGGATGATAAAAGCTCTGACTCGACGCCAGAGATTGGGACGTCATTAGTTTCCACCAGATGTTTCAAAAATAAAAGGGAAAGAAAAGAATGTTCTCCTATTTTGTTGCAGACACTCAGTGCAATAGCTAAGGGAAACAAAAATTCTAAAATTGTTCGTGTTTTGTTAGATGGGGGATCGAATCGGACTTTTGTTGAAAAACGGATTGTGGATCTGTTAGGTTTAAAGATCATAAAAAGAGAAACATTTCGAATTCATTCCTTTGCGGATAAACAAACTAAATCAATTCAGTGTTATGATATAGTGGAAATTGAATTGGAAAATATAACAGATTCTCATAAATGCATCAAAATACAAGCCGTGGTGATTGATAAGATTACGCATGGAAAAATTGAAATTCCTTGTCAATGGGTTAAGAATCTTGCACTACGTCAAGGAATTAAATTATCTGATAATGCAACTAGTAAAGATATACACATTTTTATCGGTTCAGACTATATATGGGAAGTTTTGTGTGATAAAACTGTTAGATTAAGTAGATGTTTAGTTGCAACAGAGAGTTTGTTCGGATTTGTAGTTCAAGGTAGGGAAGGAAATTCGGAATCAAGAGATATTTTGGTAAATCATGCGATTGTTATGAGGGAAGAGTTAGAATCTGAGAGAGTTAAAATTTTATGGGAATTGGAGGCAAAAGGAATAAAACCAGATAAGGAAATGTCGCGATCAGATTTAGACATTATCAATAAATTTGAACAAAATACCTTATATAAAAATAACAGATATGAAACTAGGCTGTTGTGGAAGGAAAATTTTAAGGAGCTTAAAAGTAATTATGAGATTGCAGAACGGCGTTTGATAAGCCTATGCAATAAACTTCGTCGTGATCCAGATTTGTACATTAAATGTAAGGATATTATTCAGGAACAGCTAAAAGAGGGTATAATAGAACAAGTTGAATGTCAATCTGAACTTGATAAAGATAAGGGATATTTTATGCCTCACCATGCAGTAGTGCGCGATTCTAAAGAAAGTACTAAAGTTAGGATTGTATACGATGCATCTTCCAAGGATAAACATGAACACTCTCTTAACGATTGTTTAGATAGTAATCCCAATCTTAATCCAGATTTACTTAAAATTATTTTAAAATTTCGCTATCATCGAATTGCTTTTTGCGCGGACATACAAAGAGCCTTTCTTGAGGTCGGTATTGTAGAGGAAGATAGGAAATTTTTACCACTTAATAGAATCTATGAATCTAAAACGTTTGAAGTTACTGGTATTGACTTCGCAGGATCTTTATATGTTAAAGGCAAAGATAAAGTGTACATTGTACTTTTCACATGTGCTGTTACTCGCGCCATCCATTTGGAAATCGTTAGTAGTCTCCACACTGAACAATTCTTGATGGCGTTCAGAAGATTTGTCTCTCGAAGAGGGATATGCAGAACTGTTAACTGCAACAATGCCAAAACCTTCAAGGCAGCTGAAAATTAACTAAACACACTCTACGCGAACGTTGCAGATCCAAATGTCCAAAATTACTTTGGAAAAAGGGGCATAAATTTTACATATATTGTTGAAAGAGCAGCTTGGTGGGGTGGTTATTGGGAGAGGATGGTTAAGATGACTAAAATTATATTAAGGAAAATATTAGGGAGGGCTTTATTATCATTTGAAGAATTACAAACTATTCTGGCCGAAATTGAGGCAATTTTGAATTCTCGGCCCATTAAGTATGTATATAACGATGCTTCAGAACCACCACCTCTCACCCCATCACATTTTTTAATCAGGGAAAGGATAACATCCTTACCTCAGCACCAGGCTGGTCGTAACAATGAGCAGATCTTCTCCAGCTCAAAAAGATTTTTATTGAAAAGATATTTGTATAGAGAAAAATTGTTGAACCAATTTTGGAAACGTTGGAAGGGAGAATATCTGCTCCAACTAAAAGGTATACATAATGTACATCCCATAAGTGAAAATTGTGAATTTAATGTAAATGATGTAGTTTTAGTAGGTGACGACAAAGTTCCGAGACATTTGTGGAAATTAGCTAAAATCACCGAACTTTTCAAGGGACGAGAAAGGTCAGAAGTGTAATGTTGAAGACAGCATCAGGGTTTATAAAAAGACCCATACAACTCATTTATAAGTTAGAACTTGATTAATATTTTATGATTTCTCTAAAGTAAGTAAAATAATTGTATTTATTATATATATTTACCTTATTATTGTTCATTATTGTTTGCATTTAATTTTGATGAATATATTCATCGGGGGGGGGGGGGGGGGAGGATGTTGCGAAATCTTCTCCGATGAAAGTGACGTTTGTTTCTCGTCTACGAGCGAGCGATGTATTTATAATGTATTTATATGATGCTAAGTGGCAACTAGTTTCGTTGTCTTGACGACCAGTGTTTTGGAATGTTTTTAGTTTAGTTTTTAGAGTTGTTGAATTTAATGGATCTTTGGAATGTTATATTAGATTAATAATATTGGAAATACCAGAATGTCTGGTATTGTACATATTTGTAAATATTTCATCACATTTTGAATAAACTTATTATGAAACATGAAAACCTTCTGATATGGAAATAATTTTCTCTTCAGGCCAAGGGGTATACATGACAAAATTGAAAAAATGAGATACGTGCACAGGCTATCTGGAAATAAGTCTATTTATTTGAAGGTAAAGAGTTATGAGTGATTTTTTAATTATGTACTGAGTTTTAGGGGTCAGTTACTTAACCTCTTTCCCGAAACTGTGAAACACGTGGAGGCCAAGGGGTATAAGTGCAGTTATATTCGTTGACGTCTATATAGCTGAAGCGCGACCAACGACATAAAAGGCCAGTTCATGACTTTGAAAACGTCCCAGGAATTTGATCATTTTTAAACAATGATTGGTACAAAAAGACAATCACATGCCAATTCTTACCAATCACAGTTTAAAGATTATGTACTCCGTGTGACGTTTTAAACCTTACAAACTAGAGTTGTATATGTCGTTTTTCAAAAAGTTTTTCGTCAGTTTTTCTTTCTGTTTAGAATTTGCATTTTTAATGCATTAAATATTGCATTAAATAAATGCAAACTGTTAGCAAGTAAGAAAAATCAAACATTAAGCATAGATTGCGAAACACTTTCCAACATTTCCTGAAATTTTTAACAAAATTTCGCTATTTAGGATGGTTAAGTGTTACTTTCCATAACCAAATATGTGTTTTAATACTTTTGAACAGCTCTGTGTTTGATCTGTCGGTTGACATATATACTGTATAATGGAAAAAAATAATTTAGGAAGAAAACGCATAACAGTTTGAAATTTCTCTTTTAGCAGTTTATACTAATAGATGGAAACATACTCGTATAATTTTGTTCATGCCTGGAGTTTATCTAGAAGCTTTATTTATACGCCAATATTTAGCTAAAATTTAGTTAAAACTAAAACACTCTTAAGGCTACAGAAATCACATTTAAAGAAATTATCATCCATAGATGATCATGTATCCAATTCTGTGCTTTGCCCTGTATATCATTTTATCTGTATTCTATAAACATTTCTGAGTAAACTGAATAAAATTCAGCATAGAAAATACATAACATATTTAAAAACAATCTTTAAGTAAATTACACTCATAGTCAGTAACCTTTACCAAATCTATAGTATAGCCCTGTATATCAACTATAGCATTTATGCGTACATGTAATGTGCAAAAATTTGGTGAAGCTTAAAAGCGCATATCATAACTAAAAAGGCATTTCATCCATCCATCAATCATATCGATATTATATAGAATTTTGAATAGAATATATTACTTGAAATTTTTTGTGTGTCCCTGTAAATGCTGTGGACTTCATATTATGCGCGAAATAACATATATTAAATCTCATTGACGTATATCAATTTTATTATGCATGAAACGTTTAATATAATTAAAATATTTCGCAAACAATTTTCACTTTACCATTATGTAATTTAATTATATTGTGTGGCTTTGTAAATGAATATTAGCTTTTCTTTTCACCACATATTTTACAGAATGTATATTTTTATGAACTTCGTAGATGGATATAAATTTTAATATGTTTGACAGGGTTTAACACCTTCATTCTAAAATTCATTTGAAACGATTTTTCTCCATATTCCGTAATTAAAGAAAAAACTTTTGACTGTCCTTGTAAATAAATTAATCATGCTAGAAACTTCACTAAAAACTGCGCTTAATAATCTCCAAAAATTTTAGAGCAATCCGAGTATATTTACGGCAGTTAGAGCGCGGACAGACGGACAGATGGACAGACAGACAGACGGACAGACAAACTGAAATTGTATTCAATTTTCACCTTTATTGAACAGTGTTAGAAAATTTCAATGTTTCAAAACTTACAATAAAATTGTAAGTGTTATGTTAGAATAAAAGTTTGGTCTTTAATTCATCCGTATCACACACGGATCTTAAATGTTTCATATAGTCATTTTTTTTATTTCATAAATTTTTCTTTTTAGAACTTTTATTAAAAGCAACGTTTTGTCCTTTCATTTATTTATATCAACATTGTTCTTAATTTTTTTTTAAATTTATCTTTTTATTTCATATTTTTTTTCTTGTATTCATTTCACACTTGTACCCTTTGGCTTCCAAGCAGTTTTCATTAATGCTTGGAAGCCAAAGGGTACAAGTGCCGAATGATGCTAAATATTGCTTAGTTCTAAATTTAAAACAAGTTTTACTCCACTTTTTTTCTACACAGTTATTGAAATAAGAGATCAAAGATTTTTAAGAAACAAGCAAACGATTCATATCTCAATTCATTCAATTACAATTGATGTTTAACTTTGAACTCAATTTACTCGAAATCTAAATTTTAGGTAGATTTCGTATGAAATACTACCTATTGCAATCGCACCAGTTTATCTATCTATCTATCTATCTATCTATCTATCTATATATATATATATATATACATATATATATCACTTTTTTTATGGACACGATAACTTCTATAATTCTTCACCAATTTCCACCAAACTGGTACATAAAATCAAAGGGGATAAAATCTCGGCTAAGTTTGTTAATGGGCAAAATCGGACGTAGGGGGTCGGAATAGGGGGCGTTTCTGTGAAAACTGAAAAAACGCCATAACTTCTTAATTAAAGTAGATATTGAATCGGTTTAAAGTTTATATTACTTCTTAAAAATGGGCCAAAAGTTTATGCATAACAGATTTTCGATAAATTTAGAAGTGGGCTCAAGGGGCGAAAAAAACAGGGGTTTTGGGAGAAAAAAATTCATAACTTCGTCAATTTTCACGATATCAAGTCCAACTAAATTTTTTGTAAATGTTCTTAAAATTATCTAAAACTTTTGTATTTACAAGTTTTTGATAAGACCAACTTTTACCGATAAAAAAAATTAAAAACGAAAAGAAAAAGGCTGGTGAAAAATCCATAACTCCGTCAATTTTTAAGCTATCAAATCTGATTAAATTTATTTTATATCTTCTCAAAAATATATACAACTTTTATATTGACAAGTTTTTCATAGGACCAATTCGTATAGCAAAAAGAAAGTAAACAAAAATAGGAGTTGGAGAAAAAATCTCAAATCCAAACTGCTTATATTCTGACTCATTTTTAAATTCATTTTTGATTTTAAACGCATCCAAATAGTAGATCCTCTTATTTAAAAACTGTATAAAGTGACGCATTGGTAAATTTTCTGATAAAGACAAAATATGTTACAAAAAAGAGTACCAAAAAGGGTATTTTGAACAGAAATTCCCAAAGTCATCGGGACTGAAAATTTAAGGAAGTATTTAAATAAAAAATTGCGTTTTTTTCTGACTCGTTTTTAAATCCATTTTTGTTCTCAAAAGCATCCAATTTACAGATCCTCTTATTTAGGAACTATATAATTTGAACATTGGTCAGTTTTTTGATAAAGACGGAATATATTACAAAAAAGGCTACCAAAAAGGGTATTTTGAACAGAATTTCCCGAAGTCATCGAGATTTGAAAATTTAGAGGAAGTTTTCACATAGTTTCGAGCGTTGTTTATGACTCGTTTTAAAATCCATTTTTGCTCTCAAACACATCCAATTTACAGATCCTTTTATTTAAGAACTATATAATGTGATGCATTGATCGGTTTTCTGATAAAGACAGAATACATTTCGAAAAAGGCTACCAAAAAGGGTATTTTTAACAGAATTTCCCGAAGTCATCGTGATTAGAAAATTTAAGGAAGTTTTCACATAGCAAATTGCGTTTTTTATGACTCGTTTTAAAATCCATTTTCGCTCTCAAACGCATCCAATTTACAGATCTTCTTATTTAGGAACTATATACTGTGACGCATTGGGCAGTTTTTTGATAAAGATACAATATATTTTTTAAAATGCTATCAAAGTGAGTATTTCGCACAAAATTTTCCGAAACAATCATGATTAAAGAATTAACGATGGATTGAAACAACAAATAGGTTATTTTATGACTCATTTTTAAATTCAATTTTTTTCTCAAATGCATTCAACTGACAGTTTTTTGTTATTTAGGAACTATATAATGTACTGTTTTGGTCGATTTTTTTATAAATTCAGAATTTATTTCAAAATATGTTGTCAAAATGGGCATTTGAGCTGAATTTTTCTTAAGATGATTCTGATAAAACCAGTTTTTGCAGAAAAATGAAATTAAAATTTTTCATAAACGGCCAAATAAAGGTATTAAACTGGGTTTATCTCTTTGTTGAAATGAGCACTCTTCGAAATCTACCTCCGCCTATAGGCCCAGCCGACAGGGATTTTTTGTCACTTGTATCCCTTGGCTTCTGGGGTCCTCATATCAAAAATTCAAAGCATTTCCGATAACTCAGAATAAAATCCCATAAATTTAATTTAAGAGGGGCTATCCCTCATTCTCCAATTTATAATTAACCATTACACTCACAAAATTATTTAGGATTTCACCTTAGCAGAAAGAAGCTATATCCAAAATTTAAAACAAATCAGATAATTCTGCATAGAAAACCATTTATCTAATTTAAGGGGAAAGGTAATAATCCGCTATTTCCTGCCTTATAGGTAACAAAAGAACCCCAAAACTAATCAGAGAAGTGTCTTATCAGTTATGAACTTATATCTAAAATGAAGCAAATCGGATAATTTTGGATGGAAATTCCATTTTCTTAAATTAAGAAGGTTAGCCCGTAGATCCACCTTTGATACATAACCAATGAATCCCCAAAACAATTCATGGAAGCGCCTTATCAGAATCAACCGATATCCAAAATTTGCAGCTTATTGGTAAATTCTGCGTAAAAAACACATTTACCTACATTAAGGAAGGTTTATCCCATATTACACTTCTCGCTTTGTACTTAACCAATGATCACTCGAAACTAATCATGAAGGCATAATCCTTTATCTAAAATTTAAAGCTAATCGGAAAATTGTGCGTAGAAAATCCATTTACCTATGGCAAAGAGGGGGTTACTCCATATTGCTCTCCCCCTTAACTTAATCCCCTTTATTTAATCAATGAACACCCGAAACTAATCATGGAGGCGCCTCATGAAAATGGTCTTATATCTAAATTCTCAATGAAATCTGGTAATTAAGCATGGAAATCCATTTATCTAGAATAAGAGAAAGATTAGCCCACCGTTTCTCCTCTTAAACTTACCCAATGAACTCCTAAAACTAATTAGCGAAGCGCCTTATCACAATAAACCTATATTAAAAATTTGAAGCAAATCAGATATTTTATCATGAGTTATCCCGTTTCATACACATACATATGCGAAACGAGCGGGCACATAAGATCTTAGGCTTTGATAGCCCGTGAGCTAAAAGCGATGTTTTAAATGGTAACTTCTGAATTATTCCTAAAAGTATAATTTCTTCTCATAAAAATTAGACATACAAATATCACCTGGCATATTTCAACACTTACGCGAGCAAAGCCGAGGAGATTGCTATTCTACTTATAAAATGCATTCCATTTCCAAAATCAAATTTAACGTATGTTTAAATATTTTAATACATAGAACTGCTCTGTAACTCAATTGCAGGTACTACATGTTTATTTCATCCACGAATCGAAAAATTACTCGTAAGTCATACAAACTCGCATACTTTTTATTTTAAATAACGAAAGAATAAATAAATTTAGCAAGACATTAATAAAAATAAAAATAAAACATATCCATATGACTATTAAACATTCCATATGTCCATTAATTTGTGTCAATATTGCATACACAATATTGCACACATGATTATTTGGATACAGCCCCTCATCTTTTTTTCTTCCTTTCAGGAACAACGGATTATGAGCTTATTCTATCGATGATAATTTTTAAAACTGTCAAGCTATGTTTCTGAAACTTTCACAAAAGTTGCTTTATGCATTTAGCTAAAACTTTATGCAAATTATATTTTGATTGCGTTCACGCATGTGCAGTTAAGCATTAAGCAATTGATCAATTTTGGTGTAATTATTATTATTTTTTAAATTCTAATTACAAGATATTATGTACAATGTTGGTTGTCATATTTTCTGAAAAGATTTTTTTTAATTAAGAACTCTGCAAATTATAAGCAAAAAAATTGAAAAAATCTGGGACTGTCTTTATAAAAACGGTAGATTTTCTAAGAATATCTATGCTATCTTCATAAAAATGAACACTTTATTGCAATAAGCCATTTAATCATAATCTGCAGTTTGAACGCTTTTACTACATTAGTTTTGACAAGATTATCTAAAAGATACTCGGTTTTTTTTCAACTTGTTGCGAGTCTTCTGTGAGATTTCGCGAAAATACATGACTTATACTGTTTTGTTAACTCACTTGGAATTTCAAAATAATTCCTCATGTATTTTTCTAGATATATAACAAAACGCCTAAAATTGCAAGTATCCAGTCATTCATGGCAATGTAGTGTATCTCCATATGCTAAGTCGCTAATCACAAGCGATTGATAAGGCAGGAATTGATTTAAAAAAGCAAAATCTCCGATTCAAACCTATCATACATACCTTTACAAAATTATTTAAATACAGTAGAACCTCGATTATCCGAACATCGATTTGCCGAAACTCACCGTTAACCAAAGTCGGTTTCTTCTGAACTTTTTTTTCTTTTTTTTTTTTGTACTATCATCCAAAATTTTCTCTTAACAAACATGTATTTTTAGGGGGGTTTTCTCACATTCCTTTTGTATGCAAGCCGTCATTTCCAAACGATGACTGCAGATAAATATTTTGGAATTACCTTTTTTTTAGAATTTCTTCTCGCATAAGCTCAACTGTCGGTATGAATGTACTCTTCCCCACTTTCAAACGTCCCTGTTTTAAACAAAAACACACCTCATTTCGAAATTTGAAAGGTCATACTGCCGAGTCCCAGAACAATCAAATGTTATTACACCTTCTAATTGTAAGCAAGTGCAAAGAATGTAACCTCTTTTGTCATCTCAAGAAAAAAAATTCCTTGCAGCAGAATTTGAAATGATGGAGGAGTCACCATGTGTCACTCCGTTTGGTATTCTCTTTCTATCGCTAATAGGACGATTTTTTAGGTATGGTCACTTTTAGGAACTGGGTAGAATTCCTTTTTGTTCTCTTTTTCTGCTGTTACATTTCCGATTATAATTTTCTTGAGTGCTATCATATAGAGGTTACGCATTGTCCTGCTTATTTCTTATACCCAAGTTTTCTTTTTTATCATGGCTTCCATAAAGAGAAAAAAAAATTCGTATTAACCATACAGGAAAATATGTTATTGTTACGCAACTGATTCTGGAGAAGCTGTGACAAAACTTGCAAAGGAGTTTCACGTCGGCGTGTCAACTGTCAGTGAAATGAAAAGGAGCTGGGAAAAAATTGAACGATTGTAAGTTTTTGTTTGAGAAATAAATTTATTTTCATTTATAATTTTAATTTAGTATTTAACAGTTAAAATAAATCATAATAACAGTTCAATGGCGATACTACATAACAAACTAGATGATTATTGATGAATTCTCGATTATCCGAAAATTTCGATTATCTGAAGTTGGGTCGGTCCCAATTACTTCGGATAATCGGGGTTCTACTGCACATTACGACCTTTCAAAAACTAATATTTACAAAAGAGTTAAGTGTTGTTTTATAGGATTTTTTTTTCTGTGTTTTATGCTGAATTTGTCTTCTTTACTTATTTTCTACTGAGTGGTATCAAAGAAAAAAATCCTGCAATCTATTATTTGTTACACAGATAACTTCATTTACTTATACTACAAATACTTATTAATCAGACACCCTTCTCCCCCCCCCAAAAAAATATGTATATATATATATATAAACAAAATTTAAAATAGAGTTTTTTTTAAACAATGCTGTTCTTAAAAGAAAAAAAACTTTTTGCTTAAAAACCATAGTTTAAAAAAGTAGTTAATTTATTTGTATAGTGTTTTTGTAGCTTTATTTTTATATATTTATTTTAATGAAAAAATATATAGTTTGTCTTAAAATATTTTAATCCGCTTATTATAAAACGACAAATGCAGTCTAAAGTTTATAATTCGATGACTAAATTTTACTTTTTCTTATCTAAATAAATAAGGATATAACTTTTAAAAAAAGAAAAAGCAGGATTTATCACAGTTTGTTTAAAATTCGTATTTAGATAATCTGTACATTTTTATAATACAACATACATTTAGAAAGATTTAAGTTTATGTAATCCGCTAGTTATACACTTAAAAGAGAATTTTAATGACATTTGTAATATAGATCGAAGAATTTTTCTTAACATTATACTGCTTACTTTGAGTTGCATAAAAGATATATGCTTTTTTGTAGAAAAAAAATTTATTTTTCTAGAAAAATTTCAATTTTTACAAAAAATTATGATTTATGATGTACCTTTTTATAGTATTATGAAGTTAAAATTCTAATGAGAAACAAATCTTACTTAGGATAAGTTTACAATTTTTTTGGAACCGAAGCATTATTTCAAAATTAATTTTCTCATTCAGAGGATCCGACACACAAAATCTTTGTTTTTCATATTTCATGAAAAAACATTTTTTTTATATAAAAATCTCCGCCAATTTTAAGCAAAAAACTTACCAAAATTGATATTATTTTTATAAAAACCTTAATTTTTCTACGATTATTAATGCTATTTTTATAAAAATGAACACAGTTTATTACAATAAATCATTTAATCATAATATACAGTTTGAAGGTTTTTGCTAGACTAGTTTCGACAGGGTTATCCAAAAGATCTGTTTTCATTTTCAATTTCTTGATGATTCTTTATTGCATCACGGGAGAAACACTTCCTGAAAATAAATTACCTGAACTGTTGTTCTGTTTACACACTGGGAGTTTCAGAATAATTCATCATGTATCCTTATATATATTATAAATGTGAAAGTGTGTCCGAAAAATTGGAATGAACTTGGCTTCAAAACGGATGGATTAATGTCTTTGAATCCTTGCTATGGATAGATTATAGGAGTGGAATGAACATAGGCTAATTTTTATTTATTTTATTCAAACACTTTCCTTAATAATTCAAAATTTAATTATTTTTCATACAAAATCAATAGGCATTTTTCAGATAAAATTTAACCATTTTCCTTTCCCGTTGCAAAGAAAATAAAAAATTGGTATAATAATTTTTCAGCGGCAATGATTTTTTAATAAAAAACTTCCACGCGAAAAACTATAATAAAATAATTTAAAAGAAAATAAATATGACGTCATGTTTGAAATAAAAATAAAAGGTGTATTTTTTATAATATTTTGTTTAGTTAATGGGAATTTTTGTGAAAATATGGCGACATAAATTAATAGTAAAAAGAATGAAAAAGAATTATATTTTTAATAAAATGGTTCACTTATGAAAATGTGACGTCATAGTTGAAATAAAACAGGTACTTTATAGCAGTCGTTAAAAATACAAGGGGTATGAATATCAGTAGCTAATGGAGGGAGATAAATAATGACGTCATATTAAAAATGAATCAGAAATATTTTTTACTTATATTAATTAATAAGTTATAAGTTACATACAAATGAATATTTTTATTCAAAACTCATAATTATCAATGGAAGAATTTTTTTGTGGAGAAAAGGCGGAATTTAAAACTACTGATTAATATATTTTTGGCTCGATTTTTTAACACTTTCGAACAAAGTTGAAAAGTTATTATGCTTTCGGTTTGTCCGTGTGTCTGGTCGCTTTCTAAGTTTCGTAAATATACTCCGATTTCCATGAAATTTTTGGACGTTCTTAACGTTTACCTAGCACGAATATCTATTGAAAATAAAGTTTCTACCATGATTAATTTATTTACAGGGATTGTCAAAAAATTTCCTTACATTACGACATCATGGGGAAAATCGTTTTAATTAAATTTAACGATGTTACACCCTGTGTAACATATTCAAATTTACATGCATTTACAAAGTGCACTAAAATATGCATTTTGTAAAGTATGTAGTGAAAAGGACACTTATTATTCATTTACAGGGTTACACAGAATTCCATTGCATAAGAATAAAGGGAGGAACAGTTTCCGACATATTTTAATTATGGTAAATGATTTCCTGTATAATAAAATTGATATACGTTGCTGAGGCTTAATGTGAGTTATTTCATTCATGATACGAAGTGCATAGCATTTACAGGGACACACAAAAGATTTCAAATATTATATATTCTATTCGAAGTACTGTATATGATGGATGATGACTGTTGCATGGATGAAATGCATTTTGAATTATGATATGTGCTTTTAAGTTTCGTTAAATGTATGCATATTAAATGGAGAGTATAAATGGTAAAAGTATAAATAGTTAAATTTAGATATACAGGGTTACACAAAAGATCTCGGAAAGGTTACTGAATATGAGCGTAATTTACTTAAAGGCGGTTTTTAAATAAAATACGCATTTTTATTTTGAACTGCATTTAGTAAACTAAGAAATGCTTGCAGTATATATATAAAATGATATACAGGGTCCCGCAAAGAACTGGATACAAAGTTGTCTTCGGATGATAATTTCTGAAAATGTAATTTAGGTAGTAATAAGAAATATTTTTGTTTGAAATAAATTTTAGAAAGATACTTCCGTGTATTCAAGGCACTTGGAAAACTACAGGGCTGAACAAAAGAATTCAAGAATGTTTCAATCTATTAGTATTAATGGCTGAAAGGAAAATTTTAAGCAACAAGCGAATTAGCAAATAGGGATTATCGGAAGTTTTTACCATAAACTCGCGATAAAAAGTTAATTACACATGCTTTTCATCATCGAAATTTTTTGCTTGATTGTACTGAAAATTATTTCTTCTTTAAATGTTATGTGAGCGAAGTCACAGGTAACTGCTAGTATTATAATTGTGATAGTGTGTCCGAAAATTTGGAATGAACTTGGCTTCAAAACGGATGGATTAATGTCTTTTAGTCTTTGCATATGGATAGATTATAGGAGTAGAATGAACATAGGCTAATTTTTATTTATTTTATTAAAATATTTTCCTTATTAATTCAAAATTTAATTATTTTTCATACAAAATCAATAGGCATTTTTCAGATAAAATTTAACCATTTTCCTTTCCTGTTGCCAAGAAAATAAAAAATTGGAATAATAATCTTTCAGCGGCAATGAATTTTTAATAAAAAACTTCCACGCGAAAAACTATAATAAAATAATTTAAAATAAAATAAATATGACGTCATGTTTGAAATAAAAATTAAACTTGTATTTTTTATAATATATTTAACAAGGGATATTTGTTTAGTTAATGGGGATTTTTGTGTAAAATATGGCGACATAAATCAAAAGTAACAAGAATGAAAAAGAATTATATTTTTAATAAAATGGTTCACTTATGAAAATGTGATGTCATAGTTGAAATAAAACAGGTACTTTATAACAGTCGTTAAAAATACAAGGTGTATGAATATCAGAAGATAATGGAGCGACATAAATAATGACGTCATATTTAAAATGAATCAGAAATATTTTTTACTTATATTAATTAATAAGTTATAAGTTACATGCAAATGAATATTTTTATTCAAAACTCATAATTATCAATGGAAGAAATTTTAGTGGGGAAAACTATTGATTAATATATTTTTGGCTCGATTTTTTAACACTTTCGAACAAAGTTGAAAAGTTATTATGCTTTCGGTTTGTCCGTGTGTCTGGTCGCTTTCTAACTTTCGTAAATATACTCCGATTTCCATGAAATTTTTGGACGTTCTTAACGTTTACCTAGCACGAATATCTATTGAAAATAAAGTTTCTACCATGATTAGTTTATTTACAGGGACTGTCAAAAAATTTCCTTACATTACGGCATTATGGGGAAAATCGTCTTAATTAAATTTGACGATGTTACACCCTGTGAAACATATTCAAATTTACATGCATTTACAAAGTGCACTAAAATATGCATTTTGTAAAGTATGTAGTGAAAAAGACACTTATTATTCATTTACAGGGTTAAACAGAAGAATTTCATTGCATAAGAATAAAGGGAGGAACAGTTTCCGACATATTTTAATTATGGTAAACGATTTCATGTATAATCAAATTCATATAGGTTGCTGAGGCTTAATGTGAGTTATTTCATGCATAATACGAAGTGCATAGCATTTACAGGGACACACAAAAGATTTCAAATATTATATATTCTATTCGAAGTACTGTATATGATGGATGATGACTGTTGCGTGGATGAAATGCATTTTGAATTATGATATGTGCTTTTAAGTTTCGCTAAATGTATGCATATTAAATGGAGAGTATAAATGGTAAAAGTATAAATAGTTAAATTTAGATATACAGGTTTACACAAAAGATCTCGGAAAGGTTACTGAATATGAGCGTAATTTACTTAAAGGTGGTTTTTAAATAAAATATGCATTTTTTATTTTGAACTGTATTTAGTAAACTAAAAAATGTTTGTAGTATATATATAAAATGATATACAGGGTCCCGCAAAGAACTGGATACAATGTTGTCTTCGGATGATAATTTCTGAGAATGTAATTTAGGTTGTAATAAGAAATATTTTTGTTTGAACTAAATTTTAGAAAGATACTTTCGTGTATTAAAGGCACTTGGAAAACTACAGGGTTGAACAAAAGAATTCAAGAATGTTTCAATCTATTAGTATTAATCGCTGAAAGGAAAATTCGCGATAAAAAGTTAATTACACATGCTTTTC
Organism: Maratus speculifer; assembly: GCA_964019185.1. Lineage (NCBI taxonomy): Eukaryota > Metazoa > Arthropoda > Arachnida > Araneae > Salticidae > Maratus > Maratus speculifer. The sequence continues at coordinate 255,809,146 of OZ025298.1, forward strand.
ATCATCGAATTTTTTTGCTTGATTGATCAATTATTTTTCTTTAAATGTTTTGTGAACGAAGTCACGGGTAACTGCTAGTTTTTTTATATATTTAAGAAAACATCTAAAATAACAAGTGTCCGTTCATTAATGGCCATATAGTGTATGGACACATAAGAAAGTATTACAGATAAGGCTAACTGCAATAGCCATATTGCCAAAAATCTTCGATCAAATGTACCCCACGGCGCTTAAAAAAAATATAATGTCCAAAAAATATGAAAAAAACATAAAGCATCATAACTGAAAACTAATAACTGTGTATGTCCGGAATAAAAAATACTCTATATTTTGTAAGTAAAAAAACCCCCTAAAATTCGAAATTTGTATTTCTTAGCTTCATTCTATTTCACCCCGACATTCACTAAAAACATCACAAAAACATAACTCCGAACTTGTAATGAACGAAAGAATAACATATCAAGCCGAACTCCGATCGAATATAGTATACTGAAAAACCACACATTTCGAGTTGAACTCAAATCCAGATGTGGCAGGAGCATCTGTATTTAACTTTTTTGTCGTAAAATCACAATTAAGGTCAGCAGACTCCCTTCTCCAATCATAATTCCTTTACAAGGAAATTTTTTACTAGTACCGATTGGTTAATTTTAAAATGAGTCAATACCCGCAAAACGAAAACTTTTTTCTGGAAACTTCAAAATTTTCGACTGATACACAACGTGTAAATCAAGAATAATATTTGAGGTCAAGGTTGCTGCTAAAAATAGATTTTAATCTGACAAATTATATTTTTAACGGAAAGAAAAATAGATGATATGGAATATACTTAAAACACTGAATATTACACTAGACGTTTTAATAAAAGAATGATTTTGAATAAATGGGCTTTTTAGAACGGAATAGTTTATGAGTTATGATATTCTAATCATAAAATAAAGATTTTTAAAAAGGTTTGTTAAATACGGAAAATCATAGTGAATTTTACTAGGGATTTAAATAATAAAAGATTTTATTTAAAAAATACAATTCACTAACGCCTTTTTTTCTTATTTAAGTAAAATGGAATGAATATTTTTCGAGGGATTAAAATTTTATACTCTTCATATAAAGATTGATAGATTACTTTTAGAATAGGTTTTAATTTAAAAAGCCAGAATGATGTATAAACTATTATTAAAAAGAAAATTAATATAAAATAATGTTAACCTTGGAGAAATTTTTTTAATTTTGTTATACACATTTTCTAAATTTAGAGCAAGAACAGGCTAATGAATGTTATAAACCTACTTCGAGTACTCTGTTAAAAGTATTCAAGGGAATGTCCAGTGATTCAGCCATCTTTATAAATAAATGATACTTAAATGTAATTTTAATTGAACCGGATAAGAAATAATAAATAAATAAATAATACTGTAAGTAAAAAAAGAAAATTAAGTAAGTAAAAATGTAAAAAGTATAAAATAAATTTAAGTTAAAAATAAAAAGTAATTGAACAGTTTGCGGCTGATGTTTAACAGAGAAGGCAGGAAATGCATTAAATAGCAGAAAAAAAATAATTGAAAGATGGAATAGCGAACTTAATAGCCGTCGACTTATTTTGAGTCACACTGGTTTGTTCGTTTATTTTTCTTCCTTCTTTAAAATTCTTATATATTTAGAATGAATAATTTATATATTTTTAAATTATAGACAGATTTTAAACATAACAATCAATAATTTACAAATATTTCCTTTTTATATGAGGGCTAATATTTCCGTGCTTTTTATAAAAAAATTAATGTGAAAAAATTTACAAGGTGTTACCGAATTTGAATGATACATTCAGAAGGGTGACAGTACGCATCAAGAGAATATAAAATCAACAGAGATCGTGGGATCCCAAACCACCCATTTAATCAAAAATATGGGGTATTCTCCCTTAACCCGACTTTAGTTGATGGTATAAACTTTCAGAAAACCGAAGTATATTATAATGGTACATTTTATGGACATACTCACCTTTCTTTGAAACATGATAACACGAAAAACAAATAAGACATTGCAAGTCAAGCGTAGAAAATAAGGTGCATTCGTACTATAATGAAATTTTTAAAATATTCAGAAATTCATGTAACATTATACAGTACTTCGGATATAGTATAGCAGCTGAAATATTTTGTGTGTTCCTGTAAATATTATATGCTTTCTACTATACAGGAAATAACTTGTTATAAATCTCAGCAACGTCTCAATTTCATAAAATGTGAAATTGAAACGCTTTTCAAACAATGTTTTTCCCTATACCGTTATGCAAGGGAATACTTTTGTGTTGCCCTGTAAATAAATAAAAGATCTTCTTTGCACCATAGATTGTGCACAGTGTATATTTTAGTATGTACTTCAGAGATGCATACGAATTTTATTTTGTTCGAAAGAGTATGACATCATTAAAATGTGTTTGAAACTATTTCTCCTATTGAAAATAATGTAATGGAATACTTCTGAATGTTCCTGTAATTAAAGTATACATCCAATTTCCAAAAACTTTTAAATGACTCGACACAAATATGCAAAAATTATATATTTTAAATTTGAAACGATTCAGTCGGATAGTTTATTCTTCGTTACATGAAGATGGACGGACGTACAGACAGACGAACGGACTGACTGAACGTGGACTATACGTGCTATATATTTGCATAATTACGAGTGTCCCTAAAAATTGTAGAAATTATAAGTGTATTATATGCTAGCAGTATGGCACTTGACACATCACATTTTTGACTGCGATTATTAGTTCGTAGCGTATCATCGATTGAGTACCCTGTCTTCCCAGAGCTTTTTATGCTGTTATCACATTTCATACAAATTAAATTACATTTTTATTGTAATATTTTTAATTTTCAAAAAATTGTCACGTTATGCCTAAATAAGTGATTTGAGACTCCATATTCTATAGAAAATTTTCCCCTTTTTGATGCCTACACAGTAAAAAAAATCTGTAAAGTTACAAAGCATTTTTTAGGAAACTTGGATTCCTAGAACTTTTTATGTAACGCCAACAGCAAAAATTCGTGTAATAAATACAGATTTGCACGGGAAATCCAAAAATATGTACGATTACTTAGATTATTTTAGAAAACTGGGATGCCAAGAACTTTTTATATAACTGCAATTTAGTTTACAGACAAAACTTTAGTAAAATTACTGTAATTTTTGTAGTTTTTTCTTTTTCTGTAAAGCTACAGAAGTGTGTAACTTTACAAAAACTAATTCTGTTGATTTACATATTTTTTTTACAGTATACAGATAAAATTTTAGTAAACATACAGATTTCTGTTAATTTACTTGTGTGGAATTACATTTTTTATAATGTACTATCACCCTACTGAATTTGTCTATAGATTTCGGCAATACTTAAAATATAGCTTGGAATTAAACTTTGAACGTCAACGGAGATAAGATTTAAATGTCAAATAAAAAAAAACAATGAATGAATATTGACTATAAAAAGTAACCCGGAATCCCAATAGAATTTTAAATTTGTTCTAAAGAGACACCCACACATATTTACGAACACGAATATGTCAATATAATTCTTTTATACTATTATTAGATATCTATCAGAACGGAAACACGTTTTTGCTTTTATACTATGATCAAATTACCCCTTTTAATGTCGTTTTGTTTATCACAAAAGTTTTTCTATCACGCAAAGTTTTTTAATTTTTAAAATTTTCTTAAAAGAAAATAAAAAAAAAGAAACTCAAATGCCATGGATTTTCATATGTTTTTAAATGCTTTACTAATGTTTTTGGAATTATCATTTTGGTTTTCATTAAACAATTTAAAAGATACATGTATATTCACTAAAACATATTAAATGATTTAATATGTTATATGTATAATATGTATGATTTATGAAAAAAATATTATGAAAGAAATAAGTTCTAGACGTAAGCTAATGTGTAATAATTATTTTAGAAGAAATAAAATTGTTTCATTGTCTTTTCTTTTTAGTATTATGTAGAAATGTCCAAAATTAAATAGTATTTATTCTTATCATTTGTGTACTAGGAAAAAACATTTAAATGAAACAATATAAAAAATACTTAAATGAGTAGTTGATAATGATTATTTTAACCTCAATTTGTTTAAATGTTTAAATTTTGTGTAATTTAATAGTTTATATCAAATCATTGTGTTTTTATCCGACTACAAAGAAGGGTTATATGTTTCACGCGTATCTGGATTGGATATGCATATAAGTATGTATGTATGTGGATATCTTTATAACCTCGAAACGTCCCAACAGATTGATGATTTTAATGAATGAGGTCTTTAGAGATTCGTCGTAACCGTCTGATGGTTATAGACAAGGAGCTTTAAATTCAAAATTCATAAATTCAAAATGGCGGCCGTAAAGCACAAAATGGTGGTAAAGACGAAAAAAATTACGCACCAAGTTGAGTGGCATATCATTGGATAGGTCTTTCAAAATGACGGCGAAACATACATTTGAATTAAAATTTGAATGAAATACAGGATCATAAAAAATCGAAGATAATGGAAAATATGATTGCAAATATCACTGCAACTAATATTAGTTGCTGAGATATTTGCAGCTTTAAATTGTTTTTACCATATGTCTACAGGTGCTGCAATTTTTCAAATACAAAAACATATAATAACTAGTAAAACAGTGCGATGTTCACATCTGCCCTAGTCTCCACTATTCCATGGCTGCCATGGTTCCCGTAAGAAGTGGCACAAAACATTGCTAACAATTATTAATCATTAGTAACCAAATTTTAAACACTTGAAAATTAATTTGAAGTCCGTTGCGATTATTTGCATAGTTCAGAATGTGTGAGGATTCGATTAGGCAATTTTGCTCAATGGGCCAATAGAGTAGACCCCTATTTTCTTCTGGTTATCTTGCCACTCTTTGTAGGAAAGCGTACATGAACACAGTACAAACTAATAGTCGTTAGTCGTTTTTAAGCAGTGCTATGATTCTCTGTATTTCACACGTAATAGGATGCGAGTATCTAAAAATTATCTTTTTTATTTGCTTTTCATTGTTTTCCAAAAAACTTAAGATTTCATTGCTAATTTCCCCTTTAGCCATTTATAATTAAAATCTATAAAATTATAAGATATTAATGGACTACTTTAAAGTATTTTATATACTTTTCGGTTAGTTGAGCGATATAAACATATTGTATCTATATATACACACACATATATATATATCCACATGTATATGTTTATGTATGTATATGCATACATACACTATATTGCCATTGATTATGGGACACTTGCGATTTTAGACATTTTACTAAATATCTAGAAAAATACATGAGGAATCATCTCGAAACTCTTAGAGTATAAATACAATAGTATAAGTCATACATCTCCGTGAAGATTTTTTTCCCGAAACTCCAAAGGGGGCCGTCAACAAATTAAAAAAGAATGAATATCTTTTGAATAACCCTGTCAAAACTAATGTAGCAAAAGAGCTCAAACTCTAGATTGTAATTGAATGCCTTATTGTAATAAGCCTTGTTCATTTTTATGCAAATAGCATGCATACTCGCAGAGTAATTAAGGTTTTTATAAAAATGATCCCAAATTTTTCCAAGTTTTTTCCTTATAATTTTCAAAGTTCTTAATATAAAATATTATTTTTTTTAAAAAATATGACAAACAACATTGCACACAGTACCCTGTAATCAGAATTAAAAAATAATAAAAATTGTATAAAAAATGAGTTGGTTTACTAAATAATTTTTTACTGCGCATGCGTCAACGATATCAAAATTTCATTTGCATATTATGTTAGCTAAATGTATAGAGCAAGTTTTGTGAAAGTCACAAAATCATAACTTGAAAATTCTGACAATAATCGTCAATTGAATAAGTCGAAAATCCGTTATTCTCAAAATGAAGCAAAAACAAGAGGGGTTGTATCCATATATTCATTGATTAGCATCAATGTAGAATACACAATATGGGATGCACTACTGCATTTGGATAAAATCCCTCATTATTTTGCTTCATTTTGGAAACAACGGATTTTGTCCTTTTTCTATAGACGATTACTTTCAGAATTTTCAAGCTATGATTTTGAGACTTTTACAAAAGTTGCTCTATACATTTAGCTAACATAATATGCAAATGAAATTTTAATATCTTTGACGCATGCGCAGTAAAAAATTATATAGTAAACCTACTCATTTTTCATACAATTTTTATTATTTTTTTATTCTGATTACAGGGTACTGTGTGCAATGTTGTTTGTCATATTTTCTGAAAAAAATATTATTTTATATTAAGAACTCTGAAAATTATAATGGAAAAACTTGGAAAAATTTGGGACCATTTTTATAAAAACCTTAATTACTCTGCGAGTGTGCATGCTATTTGCATAAAAATGAACGCAGTGTATTACAATAAGGCATTCAATCATAATCTAGAGTTTGAGCGCTTTTGCTACATTAGTTTTGACAGGGTTATTCAAAAGATATTCATTTTTTTAATTTGTTGACGGTCCCCTATGGCGTTTCGGTAAAAAATCTTCACGGAGATGTATGACGTATACTATTATATTTATACACTAAAAGTTTCGAGATGATTCCTCATGTATTTTTCTAGATATTTAGTAAAATGTCTAAAATCGCAAGTGTCCCATAATCAATGGCAATATAGTGTATATATATAGACATATGTATGTATATAACAGTGACGCCGCCTAACCAAAAAGTTCACTAGGAGCACCAAGAGCAGTCAGATTTATTACAACCAAAAGGTATAATTATTTTTGAACTAGAATTTTTTATTTACAAAGTGTTATATATATATATATGTGTGTAACAAAAAAAAATTGCGCCATTTTGCTCTCTCTTAAATTTAATTCTAAAATTGTGAAACATATTTTAATCTTAGTTTCGTAATATATTAACTTTTTAACAGCTAAAGTCTTTTTTATTTTTTTATTTAACTTATTAATAATCTATTGCTTGTTTCTCAAAAAGGCGGGAAATTATTTCATAATCTTTCCTTTTTAGAATATTCTAGGGATTTTAATTTTATTTTTTATTAACATCACGTGATCTGTGTTAATGCGCGGATATTTTAAAATCGCCGAGCTCGAAACTAATTGCTGGAACTTCTGCCTTTGTTTATTTTCATCTTAAACAACCATGAGTTTGGCTAATAGATGTGCAACAGGAATTTGCCTCAGAGAAAGAAAATAGAAGGTGCACCTTCTCTTCCATACGGATGGGAGATCTTTTAATTGTGAAAAATGCGTCGCATTCGAACGAGAAAACGTTCAGTTGTGAGGTATGCTAGAAAAAAAATTCTTATAAAAGTAACTTGAAACAACATCTTTATGTGCATACAATTCAGCTGTGAAAAGGATCGTCTTATAAAGTTTTGTTTGTAATTATGTTTTGCATCTGCATGTACAAATGCTTTGTGTATGACATATGTCTCCAGTATTTTTTTTATATACTTGATATCTGCGAGAATGTGTGCTGATTATTTCATCTAAAGAACACCTGCACGATCTAATTTCAACATCATTTGGTTTTATTTTTTTATTTATTTTCGTAATAACAGTGCTGCAACAGTTTGCTTTAACTTTCGCGAGTTATTATTATTTTTTTGTTTTTAAAAATAAAATCTAGGAATGAGATCCAGTTATACATACAGGTGACTGTAAGTTATTATTTATTATTCATCTTATTTTGTTATTATTTACGAAATTTTAATAATAATTCCTTATTTAAATTGTTGATTTTATCATGATATTACAGATATTAAAAAAATAATTTTGTTCTTAATTTATTAATCAAAATTTTCTGCTCATAGAAATTTTACTTAAGTTTAAGTGTTCTCAATACGTAAAGGGAACTTATTTTTGTTCTTAAAATTATTGTTTGTTTTACACGTATTTGAAAATGGTGATATTTATTTATTATTTACTTATTTATTTATTATTTATTATTTCCACCTGAATTCAAAGAAAGAGTTGGTTTATTTATTATTTATTATGTTTACTGTCATTTATCATAATTCAAGTATAGCATTTAAATATTTCCCCGGATTAATTATCCCGATCTTTGCAAGATTAGTAAAAGATTAGTAAAGAAAGAAAAAATGACTAAAAATAAACTTGATATTGTCCCTTTTGACTTTGGGTCGGGCATGAATATTTTTAAATGGTTTAAACATTTTGATAGAGAATGTTCTGTAGAAAAAAAAGATGATGAGTGGAAAAAACTTAACATCTTGAAATACTTACGAGGGGAAGCTCTAAAGGTTTTTATAAATGACTGTTTGGATTGTGTTACTTATGATGAAATTGCTGAGATTCTAACAGAAAAATTTATTCAGGTTAGAGTCCCAAATTTTTCTGAGTTTACCTCTTTAAATTTAAATGATCTAAGGATTTAGATTCTTATTTTAGAAAGAAAGCTGAGATTGGAAGACAACTTCAGCTTGGGGAAAATTTAATTATCCAGGGATTAACTGATGGACTTCAGCCTGAGAATCAAAATTGTTTAATTGTAAACCTTCCTTCTAATACTCGTGATTGGTTTCGCATTGCTAAACAATTAGCAACGATTCCAACTCATACCCCTAATAACAACAACAGAATTTTTCAACAAACTAGACCTATGCACAAGCCCAATCCTAATCCTAGACATTGGACTCGATCCACTCCAAACAACCCAACCCAGAATTTTAATCCTAGATTTTTCAGTCCTAGAATGCCTACGACGCATTATCAAAGTAATTATCCAAGTCGTCCTTGCAGAATATGTTTAAACAGAGGTATACAAAATGCTTATCATTGGGAGAAGAGTTGTATATTTTACACAAATTCATTACAAACTCAAACTCCTGCTCATATAGAACCACCTCCTATTAATAATATTTGACAATTTTTTATTCCTGGATATGTAGACAATAAGTGTATTGTGTGGTTGACAGTGGATCAACTCTCTCAATTTTACCTCTCTATTTTGTTCGATATTTAAATGCTAATTTACATAATGTGTGCCCTATTACTATTAGACAGGCACAAGGACCTCTTACAATTAATAAATCTTGTCGATTATGTATTAAATTTGGTAATATAAAGAGGTATGTTAAATTTTTAGTAAGTCAGATAGATTTGGACTATGCTATTTTAGGTTTACCTGATTGTGCCAAATTTAAATTGAAAATTGATTGTGCAAAAAGCCAGGTGCTACAAGACAATATTGCGTTAAACCAACATCTCAACATATGCAGTGATAATTTAGAATTACTTCATTTTGATATTATAAAAAATGATACCATTGTGCAACCCGATTATGGAAATACCGTAACTCTTCAATCCTTGCCGCGAACTAATAATGATTATTTTAATCTATTTGGGGATCTAAATCCTATTCAAAATAAAAATGTAAGGGAACTTTTAAGGGATTATTTAGATATTTTTTGCCAAAAATAAATATGATGTAGGGAGAATTAATATTGAACCTCAGCGTATTTTTCTTAAATCTGACCTACCAATATCTTTCAGGCCTTATCGCACATCTACTGCTGATGAAAAAGAAATCTCTCAGCAAATTCAATCCTTATTAACTACTGGATTATTAAAGAAAGTTATAGCCCATATTCTTCCCCACTTACGTTAGTAAATAAGCGACATGAAGGCAAAAAAACCCGAATGTGTGTTGATTACCGAAAATTAAATTCTATTATGAAAAATGGCGCTGAACCTTTGCCCCGAATTGATGAAATTTTAGACAAATTAAGTGGTGCCCAATATTTCTCTACACTGGATTTAGCCTCAGGCTATTGGTATATACCGATTCACCCAGCAGGTTACGAAAAGTTAGCCTTTACTACTAATTGTGGGCTCTAGAAATGGAATGTTCTCCCCTTTGGTGTAAAGGTAGCCTCCCCCCCCGATTTTCTGTAGGACAATTAGAAGAAATCTTACAAAATATAAAATAGATTTTGCTTGTTATTATTTTGGTGATATAATTATTTTTTCTAAATCAATAGATGCACATATACAGCATCTCATCCAAATTTTTTTTATGCCGAATAGAAAACATTAAATTAAAATTATGTAAATGTACTTTTGCTCAAAAACGAATCAATTTTCTAGGGTATGAAATCCAAAATGGAACTTTAACTCCAGCTAATACTAATATAGAAACAATTAAAAATTTAAAACCCCTACTAATACTAAAGCATTACAAAGATTTCATTACAAAGATAAGCATTACAAAGATAGACATTATAAATGTGTATCATAAAGTTATTGACAAATATGCTGAGATTAGACACCCCTTAAATAAATTACTTATGAAAGATACTATTTTGGGAATGGAATTCTGAATATCAAAACTCTTTTCAAAAATTAAAAGATGCCCTCATTGCAAACCAATTTTAAAGATTTGTGACCCAAAATTACCCCTACACATGTTTGTTGACGCTTCTCAGGTGACAGTGGGTGCAGTTCTTAAACAGCCCGACCATAATAACTTTTTACATCCAATTGTTTATTTTTCTAGAGGATTGAGAAGTTATGAGAAAAATTACTTCATTACCGAGTTAGAGAGTCTTGCCATCATTGATACTTTTGAAAAAATTTATCATTACTTTCATGGTGTACAATTTACCATCCATACTGATTCTGCATCTCTTGTTTGGTTAAAAAATGTCAAACATTTAAGAGGTTATTTAGATAGTGATTGAAGATAAGCATGTTCGATTACAAAATAGAATACTTAAAGGGATCTACAACTGTCGAAGCCGACATGTTGTCAAGAAACCCTATTTCTCATTTTTGTAAACCCCTTACTTTTCTTCTTGACGTTAAAGAGATTATTGAGATGCAAGAAAAAGAAAATGTGTGTGGTTCAAATTATATTAATGACAATGGACTGATTATAGTTAAAAGAAAAGCTTTTCGTAAAGTAGTAGTTCCGATGTCCTTAAGAAAAAAAATTACTTAATGTTGCTCATGAACAGTTTGGTCATCCTGGTGTTCAAAAAATGCAAAATTTATTTTTTCCTAATTATTATTGGCCAGATATGACACAAGACATTACCAATTTTGTTAAACACTGTGATATCTGCCAGAAAAATAAAAAACCTATACAGAAAAATTTTGGCTTATTACAAGCTATGCCCACTACAGATCAACCTTCTGACTGTCTGTCTGTTGATACTGTAGGAGGGTTCAATTATTATAATTCTACAAAAAATATCTTCATATTATAATAGACCATGCAACAAGATATGTTTGGGCATTTCCTTTCAAAAGTGTCACTACAGAAACTTATACAAATTGTCTGAAACAAATCTTCAATATCAAAATCCCTCAACAATTATTCTGTTTTAGTAAAATTTCAAGTGTACAATCCCCTCAAAAAATACTAAGTGACAGGAATGCTGCTTTTACTTCCTGCGAAATCATAATATTAAGCAACGTTTTACCACTGCCCATCATACACAAACGAATGGGAAATGTGAAAGAGTAAATCAGACAATAGTAAATAGATTAAAAAGTAAAGTAAACTCCACTACCTCTAAAATTCCCTGGACTAAGATTTTAACTGAGGTAATAAATGGATATAATAATACCCCTTATTCTATTACTAAATTTCCACCTGCTTATTTACTTTCTGGCCAATTACCCTATGACTCCTCCTTACAACAAAATCATTATCCCCCTGTTCATGAAGCCTTTAAAATTGCTAAAGCAAGAACTGATGAATTTCACTTAAAAACTAAAAAATATTATGATAAAGATTATATCGAAACAAAATTTAAAATTGGGGATCTAGTTATCTATGAAGAATTTCAGTACCCTAATACTAGAAAGTTATCACAAGTATTTAGTGGCCCTTATAAAATTCTTAATAAATTATCCGAAGTAAATTTTGAAATTGATAGGCAAAACCAGTTCAAAAGTTCAGAAATAGTACATGTATCTAAATTAAGGCCTTATTATTCCCCTGATAAATTTAAATTAAGTCATGAACAACAACCCCTTAAAAAACAACAAATTGAAGTAAAAACTGTAGCTTAGACTTAATCTCTAGTTTATTATCATTTTATAATTTTTCTTTTTTTCTCTTAAACAGTAAATTTCTTTCCATATTGTAATTTAGATAATATCCTGTAATTGTTACAGAATGGCAATGATATCTCTTGACTGCAGAGAGAGTGTCACTTGTCTGGAAATTTTTATATTTGTTTGTTTATGCCGGCGTAGGCGGACAAAGTGAAAATTTCTTACTCTGTATTGAATTACTCTAGTTATAACTTAGAATAATATAATACAATTAAATTTTAAGTCAAAATTTTTTTATTTTAATTTTCAACTGAACCTATTTGTAATATTAAAATTTAATCTATCAATTATTAAATTCATTATTTGCCAAGTAACAAAATTTTTATCACTTTATTTTATTTTTTTTTTCTTTCTCTCTTTCTTTGCTTCTGCATTCCAGTCCAAGTACCCCAACAAACGCAGAGCTATCGGTAAACAATCGGACGATAGCCGCTTACCAATGCCAGCGGTATTGGACCGATGCCACTTGCCGCTACCGGTTCCGTATCTTTTTTGATACGCCGCGCGAATGCCGCCCGATTCATGAGGCACGCAGCCGGTCCGGTATCGGCAAAAAACTATACCGATAGCTAACCACACGAATATTAGCTGAATCCCGGCACAAGCAAAAAAAAATATCTGGTGGCGCCATCTGTTAAACACTCTAGCAAGCGTTTTGAGAGCCAATAAACATACTTCAGTGCGGGAACAGGCGGGATTTGATCTCGCAACCCCTAGCTCTGAAGGTGAACGCCTTATCCACTGGACAAGTCAGACCTGGTTGGGGAAGTATTATGTGTGGTAATAAGGGTGTGGCTTTTCAGTAAGTGCTATGTGAATGGCAAAAACCGTTGACGTAAATGACAGATTGGAAAATTGTAATATTAAATGTTTTTATTTTATTTATGTATTCATTTATTTGTAATTGTCTTATTCGCCTGATTTTTAAAATCAATTTAATATTTAAATTAATGAATTAGTAAATTAATTAAAGTAAACGAATTGTTTTTCTTATAAATTTTAGAATCATTAAGTAGTATATTTAAAATTTAAAATTAATTTTTTTTTGTCAGAAGTATTGTTAAATAAATAAAATTTTTTATTAAAAACTATAACATAATTACATGCTTTGCGTTAATTTCTAAAGTCTATATTTTTAACGTAGAAAAACTTATTTTAAATAATAATAAATAGTAATTAATAGTAATAATTAACTTTTAAGTAGAATAAAAAGTTATGTAATGCCATTTGATGATTTAAATTAGTATTTATGTTTTACAACTATGTTGGAATGTTATTTTGTTGATTATGTATATTTATTAAGTAAAAAATAAAATAAAAATAACACACACACACACACACACACACACATACACATATATATATATATATATTATTTTTATACACATTTTTTTTTAAATAGGAGATATTTCATATTCCTTTTTATAAATTTAAAAATGCATAAGTATTGGATATAATAAATGAATTTTAGTGGTTTTTCTGTTAATGTAATTTTCTTTTTGAGAATTATAACGTAATAAAATGTAATAATAAAGTAAATAATAAAATAACAATAAAAGAAATATATATTTGTAACATAAAATACTAATTTAATAAAAAATTAAGTTGGTAATTAATCACTTTTAATTAGAATGAGCATTCACTTTAAGACATTTCATAGTTTAATACAGAATATTTTTTTTTTATGTAGCAATATAAATTCTGAATAATTGTTGCAATAATAATTTTTAAATCTTAAAATAAAATAGTAATATTAATTAATTTTTCTTTTGTGAGAAAATATTTTAGAAAAAAAAAACTGATTATTTTTATGTTAAAAAAATGGGTAGATTTCTTTTATATGTTTTACCTTCTAAAATAATTTCAAGTACTTTCTAGTAATTAATATTAAAATAAAAAGTGAAACTAAGTTATTGCTTTTGAAATGAATATATAAATAGAAAATAAATTCAATTACCATACAAAGATTTTTTCTGTTTTTCTATGATTAATTTCCTAATAGTGAATAACAATTTAAAGGAAATAATTTAAAAACTCTTTTGTGAAAAAAAAAATAATTGTAAGTCATTTTACAAATTAATTCAAAAATAATAATTTTAAATAAATAAATAAAAGTTGTTTTTGACATATTTTCTATTTATCACTGTCAGAATTTTTAATGAAATACATGAAATATACATTTCTTATCAAAACTCAAACTCGAATAAAATTGAGAAGATAAAAAAGAATCGGTTATGATTAAATATTCTGAATTCAGACCGATGTTGGTAAATCTGATCGGTCCACTATGAGAACTCAGATATCGGTCCTGCGTCACTTGTCGGTATAAGTCGCTTGCCGATATACAACCAAATTTCGACCGATTACCGTAACCGGCTGTCAAAATAGCAGATTCTTAAGTTTCAGGTGCCAACCTGCTACCGGCACTTAACCGACACTGACGGCTCCGGCCCGATCGTATGCCGAAAGTTATGTGCTTGCTGGGACATGTCAATTAGAATATAATTTTGTTTCTTTTTCTCTTTCCTTCTTGCATCTTGCAATGTTTTATCTCACCGAGAAAATATTTATTGCGTAATTATTTGACATGAAAAGATCTTGTCTTTTATTTTTATTATTTATTAATATTTCTCTTTAAGAATCTTAGTAGTTTAAAGGTTACGTGCATTCTTAAACATGAACAAAATTTTTATTTATTTTTATTTTATTTTATTTTATGATATTATGTTTAATTTTTTTTACATATTCCTACTTAATCCTATATTCGAATTACAAGATTAAGTAAATGATTACATAATTGATTATATTCTTTATTCTATTTCACTTCTCTCTATATTTCATCCCAAAAATACCTGAGATGAGATAAACGAGATTAAGTATACCAATTAGAATTTAAAGAATGTCTTTTGTGATATTTATTATTACTTATTAGCAGATTTACTTATACTCATTATGAGATTTACTTATACTTATGATATTTACTTATACTAGTATTTTTCTTTATTATGTTTCTTTATTATATTGTTTGTTTATTACATTAAAATTTATTATTTCTATATTATAAAATGTGTTATTATCTAAAAATTTGATTATAAAAAATATTTTCACAAAAGTTCCAAAAATGGAACTATTATAACTGTTGTAGGACTTTCTTACAAAAACAAACTGAATTAATATCCTGATGTTAGATGATAAATATTGGATGGTCTATAATGATATAATTAGACCTCTTTGAAAGGAGTTAGTGAACTATTCAATTCCGAATGTGACTTTTTGGACTTTGTGGGCCAAACTTTTGGATTTGATTTCATGAAATATCTACTAAATCTTTCCATTTTGTCTGGATTTATTTTTGTCGAGGAGAATTCGGCGTTATTGTTTTCCATTTTTATGTTAAAATTATACCATGAGTAATTGCTTATATTTTCAAATTACTTTATGATGTGTACTTTAATAAAAATATAAGATCATATCTTATATTTTTATTGATGCCCATTTTATTATATTCAAATTTAAAGTTATTCCACGCATCACCTTGGTGTTCCTAAATTTGAATTCTATATTTATAAAAAAATTAATTTAATTTTTCTTTTACTTAGTATCTAATTATTATAACTTATATCAACACCTTCGTGATCTAAGTCTGCATTATCTCCCTTTCTGAGAACTTGCAGGTCTCAGACCTACATTTTCACCCGTCTTTCTGGGAGAAGGTATTTGTAATAAAAAGAAATTGCGCCATTTTGCTCTCTCTGAGTTTTAATTCTAAAATTGTGGAACATGTTTTAATCTTAGTTTCGTAACATATTAATCTTTTAACAGCTAAAGTCCTTTTTCTTTTTTTTATTTAACTTATTAATAATCTATTGCTTGTTTCTCAAAAAGGCGGGAAATTATTTCGTAATCTTACCTTTTTAGAATATTCTAGGGATTTTAATTTTATTTTTTATTTAACATCACGTGATCTGTGTTAATGCGCGGACATGTTAAAAGGCTTGTCTATTTGCGAGACAAGATATAATCCTTACCCGCGGTCCAAGCCTCCTAGGCTAATCAGAGGTGATCATTTTTATTGCGTAGACTCAGATTAATCCTGGTTGGATTTTTAAAATGATTCACACGGAGTGAGGAGGGGACTTGTTTGTCGTGTAAATGTGGCTTTCTCATTTGGGTTTTTAGGAGTTCAGAATGCATCTTTCCTTTCAACTGCCTGGACGCCCGATAATTTTTCCCGATAAATTGTAAGATGGGACGACGTAACTTAGTTACGAAGTTGGTGAAGTGGAAGTTATTCGATGAGAGTGCCAAGATGATTGCGGGAAAGAACTTAACTTATTTATGAGTTCTAATAAAATTAATTTAAAGACTGCTTGATTGAACTTTCTTATGGGGAAATAACCCAATAAACTCATCTACTGCTGGTCAAACTGCCAGAGCGACTGCTCAGCTCATTCCACTGTTGATTTTTAGTGAGTAGAAGAATGTTCGCCATCGTCGTATCATGACATATATATATATATATATATATATTGACATATATATTACAAATTTAAAAAATTTTCGCCAAAATTAACCTTTATACTATCTTAATTTTCTTATAATAATGTTCCGTACTTACTTCAAATTATTAAATTAAAATCTTGTTTCTAAATCTAATCTGTTAATCTTTATGCAGACAATATAAATTCTTAATTTGCCTTAAAAACATTATTCCAGTATGCGTAAACTTAAAAAGATGGCTCTAAATTAAAAATATTCTTAATTTGAACTTTATTGCTTAATATTCCAAATAAAACTAATTTCTTCTATGTTTTTATCAACCCTTTTTAAGACAGTCTTATGAAATTTATTCCAAAACCATACCTTTCAAAAAATATCATTATTTTATTTTATCTATTCATTTATTTTTCCGCTCTCAACCTTTGATAGAGTGCATATTAATAAATTCATTTCTTTTCTTTTTCTCTTAAAATTAATCATTTATAAAAATCGTCTGCCTAAGAAATCCTGAGTCGATTATAAATTGGTTAAATAATATATTTTTTTTAATTTATTTATCGTCTGTGCAAAATAGTCTCGTAGCTGGACAAGAATTCTGTTTACATAAAAGAATGATGGTTTGAGGTTACAGAATGTTCCAGAAATTTTCTTTTTAGATTTAAAAGGGGAAGCCTCAAGTTGAGAAGGAAGATTCTTGGGTTTCTTTTTCGATGAGTACGGCTCGCTGAAATAATGATGGAATGTTTGCAAAAGGAGCTTTTCCTTTTCTCATGATTACGGATTAAATAAATGAACTTACAGCAGCCAATGAGTAATTATTTGGATTCTCTACATCTATTTATTTATTTTCCTCGGTGGCCATGACTTCTCTGCGGTGAAAGGGAAACCCGGCGTTGATGTCTCTGGCTCCTAACTTTTAAATAATCATATATATATATATATATATATATATATATATATATATATATATATATGTATATATCATAGAACACTTTGTTAAGTAGGCAAGTGAAAAAGTTTCGAGTAAAAAATCTGATGTACATCTTTTTTTTAATTTGAGCGAAATGCCTAGCTTTTTTTTTTATTGTTCTATACGAGCTTTTTAGTAATGATGGTAAACTTATTTATATTTTTCTTTAAAAATGAATTGTTCTATAATGATATATTAGATTTTCAAAAATAATCATGTCTCTTTGGCGACAGCTAATTATTATTTTCAAATTAAACAACTCAGTTAAATTTTGTGCACTCCCAGCAAGTTTTTTCCTCTTTATGCACTTACGGTTTAACAAATATCCAGAATCATAAAATAAAACATACGCGCTAAAAATTTTCATCAAAATTTATTTTTTTCATTATTTCTTATCAAAATTTATCATTGTGCGCGCGGCAGCGCGCTACAATAATATGATTGAGCGATGGTGCACACGGATTTTTCAATTTTTCTTTTTGCAATAACTAACTAAATACTTATCCAATTTTGATGATTTTTTTTTAAATGTTCGTCTGACCAAGAAGCACAACATAGCACAAAAATTATTTTTTTTTTATGGCATACTGTAGGTGTACTGTAGAGTATTCTGAAAATCGGACAAAAATTTTGTGTCACAGCACTTTTCTCGAAAACTACTAAAGATAAAAACTTAATTTTTTTTTTAAACAAAAGACAAACTTTTTATCCCGGGGTAGTCATCGAGAAAACGTTATTTCGCTGGGCGGTTTTTCTGAAATTGCGTATTTTCCAAACTTGGTCATAAATGGATATATCTAACGTTCTATTGCAGATAGAATGTTGCGGTAAAGTTTATTTTAAAGATTTTGCGATGCTAATTAATCCTGCAAAAATTCATAGCTTTACCTTAAACAGTTTTTTTACAAGATAAAATAAAAGAATGGCAGTCATCAATCTAAGGTACTTGTGATCATCGGAGAGAAAAACCAGTTACACCATTCGATTAAGCATAAAAAAATACAGAATGCTTTTTTTTCTTTTATTTTTAACTTAATTTTTTAACGAATTATGAATTTTTTTGAAATTTTTGACATGCTGATTTTTGTCATTTTTTAACACTAGAATGCCCGGATGGAGTCGATTCGACTCCAATCATGTAACTAAATTTCAATTCGAACCAGAAAAATTTTCTTGAAATAATTTAAATCTAATCCACGCAAATTTACGTTAAATAAATCAATTAAATAATTTTGAATAAAAATTCTGGTGAGAAATATTATTTTCAAACTTGAGTAGAATTTCCGGGCGTTCTAGTGTTAATGAATCATTTACTGAATAATTATGCACGGTGTCTAGCCCTGGTGGCTGTTAAATTTGATTTTTAATTTTAAATTAGGCAATTTTTTGCACCATACCAAATTTATATTTTATCCATTTTTTTCATTTATTTATATTTTGTTTTTAGCACAATGGCATCAATGGCAAAAATGCCTGGCATACCTGTCAAATATTGGGGCCCTGTACTTTAACAAAGTGTATTTACTATAAGTATATACCGTATTTATTCTAATAGAATGCCCCTCTAATAGAGCGCGTCTTCTAATAAAGTGTGCACCTTGGTGCTGATTGAAAAAATAAATATACGGAAACGATATAGTAGATAAGTAGAAAACGATTACTTAAATCAAGGCAACACTAGATACCGGGCTTGCTCATTCCTTTCATGACGTCACAAAAGGTGGCTGAATGACATCCAGTGATTGGTACAAAACGATGGGTGCGTCACTTGAGCCATGTTTGTACCAATCGCTGGATGTTATTCAGCCACCTTTTGTGACGTCATGAAAGGAATGATCAAGTCCGGTATCTAGTGTAGCCCTGCTTAAATGCATTACCGAGGATTCTCATCGATCAAAATAGAGTTATTCTATCAAAGCGATGGAGTGGCGATGCAGCAAAAGTTTCAAATTTTGAACAATGTACCACTCCTGTAAACTATAGCGCCAAGGATATGCACACTGTTAAAAATCTGCTGCATTTTGCTGCAACGCACTCCCCTGCTTGTATAGAAAACGGTTACTTGGCCATGAAATGGCGCTTTCTCATTGGTTGGAATAGAGATATATACAAGTGGTGGAGGACGTTGCAGCAAAATGCAGCAGATTTTTAACAGTGCACTGTTAAAAATTTGACCCATTTGTTGCAGAGTCACTCCACAGCTTTTATAGAATGTCTCTTTATGGCCAATGAGAATGCTCCATAACACAGTAAAGCAATCGTTTCCTATAAAAGCGGTGGAGTACGTTTTTAATAAGTCCGTAATAAATACGGATTAAGAAAACAAAGAAGCGTGGTTTTTGTATCAAACTTTACTCTTGCATAAAAAAAGTTCCTGTTTTTGGCAAAAATAATGGATATTTGAATGAAAAATCTATTCTTTGAAAGAATTTATTATTTTATTCACTTTAGAAAAAAACTGATTTTTTTTTTTTTTTTTTTTTTTTTTTTTTTTTTTTTTGAAAACCACCGTAGAATTTTGGTATAGAAAAACCTGTTTAAAATTTTTTTTTTAATTTGTAACACCAGAGTATTAGAGTATGTAGCCTTTTTTAATTTCAATACAAATAAGATTTTGTTTTCTATATATAAAATACAAAACAAGTTGTGCAGTATCCCTATGGAATATGGAAAAATAGAAGGACTAGTGAAAAATGCTCCAAGGAGCAGTGCAAAAGCAGAATATGATTTTAATTGAGCATTAAAAAGTAATGGACAAGTGCTTCTGTTAATTACTGAGCATGAGGAAGGATAAGGGATCCCTTCTTGGCTACAACTCACTTCAATGCCAACTTTGAAAAAATCATATTTGCGCTGTTTTCGTGAAAACAAATCAGTCGCAGTTACTATAAAAATGTATAGTGTAAAGACGTAACCATTAAAGATGCAGCTTAATTAGACATAAATCTAAAGGAAGGCGACATAATGCCAGATACCTAGTTCCTGCAGGTATCACATTCATGCACTGCCACCAAGCATACCCTAAGTGTATAATTGCACAGAAAATTGATTTGTAGTATAGTGCAGAGTGAACAGTGCAGTTAACATCAGAGATGTAGTACAGGCTATACGCCGCACACCTTCTGGACTTTTTAATAGAACACCATATACCCTCTGTTTTTCAAGAAAGCTTATAGTATACACATTCTAGAATATCCCTCTGCTTAGAGCATATATCTTATGTTATTTTTATGACTACACCCCTGGTTAACATCTAAAGCACGGTGGAAAATTCTACTAAAGAACCGCAAATTTCTTTTATATGGAAAAAGCGCAAATATGATTCTTTCAAAGTTGGCATTGAAGTGAGTTGTAGCCAAGAAGGGATCCCTTATCCTTCCTCATGCTCAGTAATTAACAGAAGCACTTGTCCATTACTTTTTAATGCTCAATTAAAATCATATTCTGCTTTTGCACTGCTCCTTGGAGCATTTTTCACTAGTTTTCTAAATGTTTGGCCAAATACACTTTCAGAAGAATGAGCTAAAATTTTACTCTTTTGAAAACAGGTGTATGGTGATGCGTTTCATGCCGAAAATATTAGTGATAAAGTTATGTCAGGTATCTTAAGCCAACATTCAACAAGAACCTGACGTTTCGAGGTATATTTCAGGTGTAATATTATTCTTTTGTTTATCGAAAAATATACCTAGGTTAAACATTAAATTTAAAACAAAATTATATAAGAAATGTCGTGACATTTTTTATGGGCGCTTTTAAATGATGAACCGGGTATTTTTACACAGAAAGTATGTTTGACTAAAATTAAGTAATAAAAATAGCTATATTTTATACGTTATTTAAATGTACTCTTCTCTCTGTTCATGGGGGAAGACTTGAAATCTTGATCTCAATATATATATATATATATATATATATATTTTTTCTGTTATATTCGGACGGACTGGTGCTCCGTTTTTAATTTAAAAACTAATCTAAAAATAGGAAGAAGACAGAAAAAACGTTTCAGAGTAGTTTTTACTGCGATTTAATCAGTTTTTTCGCAATGTCACTTTTTTTGGATCTGTCTTTAAGGATTAATTCTCAAGCTATATTCTCAAGCTTATGCTAGCACTAAAGTCAAAATAATGTTAATACTAATATAGATAGTGTTAATGTGTATTATATATCTAAACATGATAATGGTTTCTTAAAAAATAAAAGCATCCTAAAAAATTATGTTTCGTGTTAAGAAAACGCATTAAGATACTGTAAAAATAAGTCTCAGTTTTCATAATCTCTTTGATTTAGATTTCGTGAGAAATATTACCTATTACATTAGACACTATAACTTACATAATTCTGTACAATACTCTTCCAAACTATACATAGAATCAAGTTGCAGAATTTCTCGATCAAGTTGTTAATGACCAAGGGGGTAAAAACAGGTTAGAGTTTTCTTTAAAAAAAAGCAAAACTTTTTAATTATAATTTACATCAAATAATTATAAAGCTATTAATACTTCAAGGAAAAGGGCCTAAAATTAATGCATCCCAAAGTTTTTGATACAAGTAAATATGAACTCAAAGCCAAAAAAATAAGATTTGTTGCCTGGGGGGGGGGGGGGATCATAACTTCGTCATTTCTCAAAAGATCAAATCCAAATACATTTATTATGATTCTTTTTAATACTATCTACAATTATTATACTGACCAATTTTGATGAACAATTGATTTACCCCCTCCCCCCCCCAAAAATGGAAGGTTCAAAGAAGAAGAAAAAAAAATCTGACCTTCCTCAATTCACAAGTTTTCCAATCTGATTGAATTTATTAAAAATCTTCTTAAAATTATCTACAACATTCATATAGACATGCTTTTAATAAGATAATATCCTACTGCAAAAACAAATTTTAAGAAAAAATAAGGGTTGAAGAAGAAATCATATTACTATAATTATGATAAATCCAGTTGTTACAGGAAAAAATTAAATTAAAAACACGTCAAAAACGGATAGATAAAATTTCTAAAATGGATTTTGTCTAATCTTGTTTTATTTTTTACTGATGGAATTAGCACTTAACTTCAAAATCTACCTCCGCATGTACGCAAGCCATTTTTTTCCTTTTTTACAGCAGACTTTTTTTTAAACGCTTTTGAAATCTCTAAAATATTTCGCTCTTTGAGATTTGCCAATTTGCAAAGAAACAAGAACGTTTTACGAATTCGTAATAAACTCAGAATGACTTACATTAGATTTTCGTAAGGTTTTTGATGGATGCATATTTTTTTCTTTATTTACTGCTCAACTCTGTTGGAAAAATTCATTCCTTTTGTCTCATGAAGAAGATGAAAAAAGCTGCAGATATCACTCATAAAAAGAGAAAAAAAGTTCCTGAAGAATCTAATTAACATACTCATTTTATGCATTTATTTATTTTGAATATTTATAGTACTTATAAAATTAAAAAAAATGTACAGCAAATTATTGCACCCAAATGAACAATTCACTATAAAATAAACAAATAAATAATTTTAAGTAACCATTTATTGAAGAATAGTTTCGCATAAACAAAAAAAAAAAAAAAACTTTTAAAATGCATAAACAAGAAAATAAGTTTGGCAGATTTAATTAAATTGTCAGATTTTTTTATTTTATTTAAAATAATTTTTGACAGCTCATCATTAAAACGGCTGTATTTTGGTTTTGTAAACAATTTAAAGTACCATCTGCGAGGGACAGAATTTTTCAACAAGCAATTTAGTTAATGATAATTGGAGAATAATCAACAATCTCAAGTCATAAATGTTAAATCTAAAATAATAATTGAAGTTAGGTAATACTTCGAAGAAATTTACATGTCATTTTTTCTGTAAAAACTTCAAAATATATTGAATGTCAAGAAATTTTTCAACCTTTTTTTATTTTGTTAAACACACAAAAGTACGTTTTTGTAAGAATTACAACTATACCGTATTGGAGCAGCGTATTTAGTAGCAGTGTTGGAATTAGACGCTTATGTTTTTAATCTATTGATTAACTGGCAAAATGATCAATTATATGAAATTTAATCATGAATCATTTAATCATCTACGAGATTAATTATAACTGTCCTTATACAATTTTTCTTACATAAAATTATACAGGATGAGTCACTCATTTAGATGAATCCCGGTCACAATGGATATTTTTTTACGGATTTGGGTTGTTTCATTTTATTTATTTTATATGTGGCTTTAATTGGTTTTTATAACACTAAATCGCAGCCCACATTCGATTTATCTTTAAGCGAATACATAAAACTTTACTACAAGGCCCCCGATCTTTTGTTCACTTTTTTCAATGTTTACCACGTTACTGGATCTTTAGGATACCCAATGTGCAGAATGAAGTTAAGGATACAGAGAATGTTAATATAAGGTTCAGAGGACGAAGAAGGAATAACAATAGCGCAAGCTTTCAGGGAACTGGTTGTAGACATTTAGCTAACAATTGAATAGCCAACAAGACATTTTGTAGACAGAAATCAGCCAAATGGATAAAAAAATAAAAACATTTTTCCAACACGAACAGTTGCACAACAGAGCATCCTGTTGCCAAAACGAGTTTTTTACCGACAGGACAAAAACCGAGATATAGATGACAAGACAATCATCTGATCACATTTAGCTGATAAGACTAGTTGGCAAGATAGTATTTTGATATCATCTCCATTTAGATGTCATAGTGTTATATGATCAGTGGAAAACTCAAGAACTCATAATCCTCATAAATCAAAATTTGATCAAGTGGTATTATTTATGATATACACGAAAACTAATAAGTAAATATAAAATTATTTACTAAAAAGGTAGGTAAAAATTTATTAAAAAATATTCTGTTACAAAATGAGCTGGTCTTTAAAAACTTAAAACTATTGATATTGTAAATCATACGTAAAGAAAACAGAAAACATTATTCTCAAGATCTTTTCATTGCAAAAGAATGGGATCATTTTCAGTGAATAGTTTCACTTGAAAATGAGTAAGAGTGTATCTCTATCTCTGTATTTCCATGAATATGCATGATTTTTGTTTCACACAATTGAATTCACATATGATACAATGTCCATACATTTGGGTATTGTAGCGATAGATCATTTCGTGCATTTTATTTTACAGTGTGATCCCAAAAATTGTAATTTTTATTGGATTTTTTGTTCACCCTCCTAATTGTCTAAATATGAAATCACCGATCAAAAATATGAGGTCAAACATATTCATTATAATATGAAATATCAGAAGATTCCAACAAGTGTATTACAAGTATATTACTGTGTAATAGTAATTTTCGTTACTTTTTATTTGTATTTTTTTATTTACCTCTCTAATTGTCCACCGTATCGACTCGCCGTTCCAGAAGACACTGACAAGTTCATTACAAGTATATTGCACTGCTATCCCAATTATCGTTAATTTTTTTCGGATTTTTTGTTTAATCCTCTAATTGCCCTTTGTATCGAATCGCCGTCATTCTAGAAGATTCCGACAAGTTTACTTCAACTATATTACAGTGTGATCTCAATCATTATTTTGTTGTTGTTGTTGTTCACCCCTCCCTCCTAATTGCCTTCCGTATTGAATCGCCATTCAAAAATATGACGTCAAACATATTCTTTATAATTCTGAAATTCCAGATGATTTCGACAAGTATATTTTTAAATAGTCGATAAAATGTCTAAAATTGGAAAGGCCCGGTGCTTAAAGGCCATATAGGCTGAATCAATTTTTGCTGTGTAAGTCACATAGTTATAACCGCTATGCTTTTAGTTCATCGTTAATTTTCGAAACGTTTGGTTCACTTTACCCACTAATGAAATATCTGTGATAAAATAAGTCACATATTTCCCTTCTAAGATACTGATAGTTAAAAATCGCAGCATGTGAGTTACATTCCAAGTACTCATGGAACTAGCTTATAGTATATGTTCTACTCGGTATCGTCTGATGATAATAGTAGTTTATTTCTTTTGATTTCAGCTTATAATCGACGGCCAATACTTTTGTTGAGTTACGATACTTTAATTCTTTGGTGTGGGAGAAAGCTTTTAAAAATGATATTAAGGATACTTTTAGCACCTTCAAAATAATCAATAAATCAAATAACTTTACTATAATAGCAATATTTATGCACTTTCATTTTATCCATTTCTGTTTTCCAATTAGCCTTCTGCTTTCCTATTGGCTGTTCCTTCGGCTTTTCACCTTTCCTGCCTTTTCATTTTAATCGTGCCGCTGCTTTCTTAGTAAATACACGTCTTATTTGCGCCTTACAAAGAAAGATTCAGTTCTTTCGAAAGGTCTCGCGAAATTAAGTATTTTTTCATGGTGTATTTAAGAAGTTTTTATCTCTTCATATTAATTCATACCAGTTTCGGCATATTAGGTAGCTTTCATTACAAAAAGTAAAAAGCTACCTATTGCAGCCATACGGAGGAAAGCACTTCCAGAAAATTTTGGTATATTTTCAGCGATCATGACCCCCAGACCCTAAAACCACTCTCCGTTCAAATGTTGACATATATATATATATATATATATATATATATATATATATATATCTGATTTTTGCCATGCGATAACTATCGTATTTATGAACCGATTTGAATAAAACTTGGTATGTACATAGTACATACAAATGTCTCGACCGAGTTCGTTGGCCAGCATCATCCGCCATTTTGTTTCAAAATGGTGGCCATTTTAAATGTGAAAAAAATAAAAGTTGAAAAATATTTTTCTTTTACGAGTTAGAACTGAAAACAACGATTCCAGAACATTTTTTATTTTGTCTATATCTTAAAAAATGATTGAGTTATAGCACTTTGAATTTTTTTTATGGCTGACATTTTGAAACGATCTGATTTTTGTCACGTGATAACATGCGTATTTATGAACCGATTCGAATGAAATTTGGTATGTACATAGTACATACAAACGTCTTGACCGAGTTCGTTGGCCAGCATCATCTGCCATTTTTTTCAAAATGGCAAACATTTTAAATTTTTAAAAAAATTTTAAATTTAAAATTAAATGCGAAAATATTTAAAGTTGAAAAATATTTTTCTTTTACGTGTCAGAACTTAAAACAATGATTCCAGAACAGTTTTTATTTTGTCTATATCTTAAAAAATGATTGAGCTATAGCACTTTGAATTTTTCTTATGGCTCACATTTTGAAACGATCTGATTTTAATCACGTGATAACACGCGTATTTATGAATCGATTTGGATGTAACTTGGTGTGTATACATAGTATATACTGAAACCTGAATCGAGTTCGATACCCAGTTACATTCGCCATCTTCTTTCAAAGTGGCGGCCATTTAAAATTTTTAATAAATTTTTAAATTTGAAATTAGGTACAAGAAAGTGAGAAATTGAAAAAGATTTTTCTTTTATGCATTTGACCTCGATACAAAGATTCCAGAGCATTTTTTGTTTCGTTTGTATCTTAAAAAATGGCTGAGTTATCGCACTTTTAATTCCTAGTGCTGCTCACATCTTGAAATGATCTGATTTTCGTCACGTGATAACACGCGCATTTATAAACCAATTTGGATGAAACTTGGTGCGTACATAGTACATGCCAATGTTTGGACCGAGTTCGTTGGCCAGATCCATCCGCCATCTTGTCTCAAAATGGCGGAATATTAATTTTTTTTAAAAATTTAAATTTTGAAATTAGGTGCAAAAAAGTAAGAAATTGAAAAAGATTTTTCTTTTGTGAGTTTGACTTTGATACAAAGATTCCACAGCACTTTTTGTTTCATCTATATCTTGAAAAATGGCTGGGTTATAGCACTTTCAATTTCCAGTGTGGTTCGCATTTTGAAACGGACTGAAATTTGTCACGCGATTATGCGTATATTTATAAACTGATTTGGGTATAACTCCGTGTGCACATTGTACATAGCAATTCCTTAACCAAGTTCACTGACCAATTTCATCCGTCCTCTTGTTTCAAAATGGCAACCATTTAAGTTTGTCAAAAATCTTTTAAATGTATAATGATCTACAAACAAAAAATTATAAATTGAAAAAAGGTTCTTTTTAAAATATTTATCTGAATAATGAATTTCGGATTATTTTTTGCTTTGTCTTTAACTTAAAAAACGCCTGAGCAGCTTGAATTTCTAACGTGGATGACATTTTTTAAAATATTAATTTGCCCGCGACAGCTCTCGTATATATTAAACGATTTCGATATTAGTGTGCATGTGCACATGAATTAAGATTTCGACCAAGCTCATAATTATGTTCCACTAATTTGAGCTTAGTATTTTTGAATAATATATCTTAATTTAAAATAAATAAATATATAAGTATATAAAAGCTACCTCTTCCTCTCGGCACTGCCGGAAGGACTATTTTACATATTTTTTTACATTTTTAATTTTTATTACTATTTTCAGGTTTTAATAATTTTATACATTTTTATTTACGCAATGTGGTTTTTTTTTTTTTTTGATCATGTAATAACTAATCGTATTTAAAAGACTATATGAATTTCTTAGAAAAATCATAATTTAGTACATCATAAATTAGCTTTTAAATATTTGCATTAATTAAATGAGAATAACATAGACATTTTATTCTTATATATATTATACAAATGCTTGAAATTTAGTTTAAAATTAAGATAATATAAAACCTTTGGGATTAACAGACTTTAATCTTTCAAATATTTCTAATAATATTATAAAATTATATAAAGTATAAAAAATAAATATTTAACTAGGCAATATGCGAACAAAAGATTTTTTGGTAAGAAAGTTGATATAATTTTATAACTTATTTCTTCTGTAGAAAATTTATAATATGATTAAATAACATTCGCGATTCACTTTTCAACGATTTCTTATGTTATTTTTACTTATATTTAAATATAAAAATTTTAATATATTTTACTTTTGAAGTTCGTGTAGAAAAACGCATTGTAAATCTTTTTTAATGATCGTTAAAATACACAAAGATAATTATCGTATGGACGAAAGATTTATAAATTAAGAATTCAGAGAAATTAGAAATACGGAAAAAGGATTTTTTAAAGCTTTATCTATATATTTCTTATGTCCCACGTAAAGATTCAGGATATTTTTTATATAACTTCGCCGTTTGAAAAATAAGATGATTGCGCATGCTCCTACAAAGGCCACAGAGATCTAGGAATGCATGCGATATCATCAGATCCCGCCAAATGTGAGTGTGATAGAAAGGGGGCACATTAAAAAAGTATAGTTTGCACTATGGATACCCATAATGGTATCAACGAAGTTTGTGAAATGTTTAACAGCATAAAATGTGAACACTGGTGAAATATGTCATCAGAAGCAAAATGTGTATGGCACTTAAAATAAAATTTATTCCTTTAAAAGGGAAATATTAGTCACTGTCTTTCACAAGTGAAATGTATTATTGTATAAATGACAAGTGACATTGTATAAATGTCTTTATTTTACGAAACAGAAGGCTTTTAGTGGTGTCCTCCCCTTGCGCAGTAAAATCTTTTAGCTGTTCCTAACAAGAAGATCAGAGAAGAATTGTCAGTCTAAGTAAGTTAATACATGCCAAGCATACATCCATGTTAAGTCAAAACGCCAATCTTACAAAAATCATTAAGTATAAATAGGTATAAAAATTTAAACATGATAAATGCCAAGAAACATGTCACATTTCGCTATCAATTAAAAAATCTAACTAGAAAGGCAAACCTATAAACTCAAACGGATCATATAATTAATGTCAAATATTTATTTGCAAGCATATGTGATATGTTATTTATGAGGTTTTTAATGATTATAATAGGCGACAGACAAGTAAAAATTATGTCTGAATTTTTTAGCTTACATAAACAAATTTGTAATAAATAATCGTTTATCTCATAAAATATCAATAAAGAATATTTATACGGGCATAATAATTGTTCTTAAATTAGATGTAAGAAATATATTTTTGAATGCTAGTATATAACAGAGGAAAATTAAATAAATTTAGAAAATGGATTAATTTTAAATAAAAATATAATACGAACATATGGTTTCACCACACCATTCATGTATATATGCAGAAAAAGTATAAAGAATAGCTAGTTATATCTGAAATCCTCAAAATAATAAACAACATTATAAGCACTTAGTGGAGATTCTCAGCATTTAGTTCTTCAAACAGTTTTGCTGCCGTTTTAATCCCTAACAATTTTTATATGTGTATATGAGTAAAAAAATTTAAAAAGAATATTTATTCAACTTTACTGTAGAAGCCCTTGCTACATTTAACATTAAAAAAAATCTCTTATATATTCTTTTACAATAGCGGTTCAGTCAATGCTAATTTTTCATTGTTCTTTAGCTCTAGTATTAGGTATAAATTTATTATTGCAAAAATAGAATGAGATATTAACACGTGGCTATTTTACTCCCTTACTTATAGAAATTTATAATACTTTTTTGCTCATTTATATGAAAGAATGAATCATTTGATTACAAAAGAAAATTATAACATTGTATGTTACGTTAGATTTAAATATCATTTTTAATAAAAAGCTTTTTTTAAGTGTGTTAGATAAAAACTAAAAATTGCTTTTTATAAACCCAGTACAAACCTATTTTACAATACTCAGAATTTAGCTTAGTAACAATTAGATAAATCTTTTTTGTTTGTTTGTTTGTGCATTCATAAGTCACAATACCTGTAGAAGCTTTCCAAATTTATTGTGTTTATCTTAGATTTTAATATTTTTTATGTTATTTTAAGCATTTAAAATAATTAGGATTGAAATAATTGATTTTTTTTCTAAGAAAATCAGTTGATTTAAACCATGATTTAAGTCTATTGATTAAAATCGTTGACATCCTAGATCTAATCAATGAATATTGTACGAAATTTCTGAAGGATGAAATGAGAATTGTGGAATACAGTTTTGATCTATTTTCGGTTCGGCCGAATTTTCAGGAATATTTTTGACAATGTCAAACTTTCGACGAAACTCGTATTTTAGCGCGAAAGCAAAACTTGAAACCAAATTTTGGCCCAATAGCAAATTTTCGTTAACTAAAACAAAATTTCTCAACGAAGCAATAGCGATGCAATGTAGATTTAAAGCTTTTCAAATGTTGACATTCATTTTGCATATGCTAATAGTCGCTGAGAATTATTTTTAGGTAGATTTCGTATGAAATACTACCTATTGCATTGTCTCCCATGTTGGAATTTCTGAAAAATTTTTGCGGATCTACACGAATCATGACTCCTAGACCCCAAAACTACCATCAGTAAAAAAGTTTATATATCTATCTATCTATCTATCTATCTATCTATCTATCTATCTATCTATCTATCTATCTATCTATCTATCTATCTATCGGTGTATATCACTTTCTTCTAGACACGATAACTTCCATAATTATGCTCAGATCTTCATCAAACTTTTACATAAAATCAAGGGGCATAAAATCTCGGTTAAGTTCGTTAATGGGCAAAATCGCACCAAGGGGGTCAAAGTTAGGAGGGTTTTTGTGAAAACAGAAAAAATGCGATAACTTTTTAATTAAAATAGATATCGAATCGGTTTAAAGTTTATATTACTTCTAAAAGATGAGGAAAAAGTTTATGCGTGACAGATTTTTGATAAAGTTAAAAATGGGCTCAAGGGGCGAAAAAAACATGGTTTTTGGGAGGAAAAAAATCATAACTTCGTCAATTCTCAAGATATCAAATCCAACTAAATTTTATATAAATGTACTCAATATTATCTAAAACTTTTGTATTTACAAGTTTTTGATAGGACCAATTTTTACCGATGAAAAAAATTAAAAACGAAAAGAAAAAGGGGGGAGGAAAAAGAAAAAAACCCATAACTTACTCAATTCTTAAGCAATTAAATCTAATTAAATTTATTTTACATCTTCAGAATAATATCTACAACTTTTATATTGACAAGTTTTTCATAGAACCAATTCTTATAGCAAAAATAAATTAAACAAAAATAGGAGTTGGAGAAAAAACCTTAAATCCAAACTGCTTATATTCTGACTCATTTTAAAATTCATTTTTGATTTTAAACGCATCCAAATGACAGATCCTCTTATTTAGCAACTATATAATGCGACTTATTGGCCAATTTTTTGATAAAGGCAGAATATATTTTTAAAAAGGCTGCCAAAAGAGGTATTTTGAACAGATTTCCCGAAGTTTTCATCATTAAAAAATTCATTAAGTATAACAAATTGCGTTTTTCATGAGTCATTTTTAAATTAATTTTTGTTCTCAAACCCATCCAATTTACAGGTCCTATTATTTAGGAACCATATAACTTGACGTATTGGCCAGTTTTTTGATAAAGGCAGAATATATTTTTTAAAAGGCTGCCAAAAAGGGTATTTTGAACAGAATTTCACGAAGTTATCGTGATTAAAATTTGAGGAAATTTAAGAAATTGCGTTTTTACCGAGTCATTTTTAAATCTTTTTTTGTTCTCAAACGCATCCAATTTACAGGTTCTCTTATTTAGGAACTATATAATGTGACGGAGTGGCCAGTTTTTTGATAAAGGCAGAATATATTTCAAAAAAGGCTGCCAAAATGGGCACTTCGCAAAAAATTTCCCAAAGCGAGATGATTAATGAACTGTGGGTATTCAAATAACAAATTGGTTATTTTATGACTCATTTTTAAAACCAATTTTGCTCTGACGCGCATTCAATTGACAGTTTTTTGTTACTTAGGAACTATATAATGTGCGTATTCTTCGATTTTTTGATAAAGGGTGAATATATATATTTTAAAAGCTGTCAAAGTAAGCACTTCGCAAAAAAATTTCCCAAAGCGATCATGATAAAAGAATTGAGGTTGTATTCAAATAACAAATTGTTTATTTTATGACTCATTTTTAAATTCAATTTTGCTCTCAAACGCATTCAATTGACAGTTATTTGTTATTTAGGAACTGTGTAATGTGCCGTATTGGTCAGATTTTTGATAAAGGCTAAATATATATTTAAAAAAATCTGTCAAAGTGGGCACGTCGCACAAAATTTCTCAAAGCGATCTTGATTAAAGAATTGTGGATGTATTAAAATAATAAATTGGTTATTTTATGACTCATTTTTAAATTCAATTTTGCTGTCAAACGAATTTAATTAACAGTTTTTTGTTATTTAGGAACTATATAATGAGCATATTGGTCAATTTTTTAAATAAAGTAAGAATATAATTCAAAATATATTGCCAAAATGGGCATTTAAATAGAGATAGGCATTTTTTTTTTTTTTTTTTTTTTTTTTTTTTTGAGATGAAAACTTTTCGAAATCTACCTCCGCCTATAGGCCATGCCGAAAGGGATTTTTTTACATTCGAAGTACCAGATATTCCATATTTTTCTCTTAATTAAATCTATAGTTTTTAAAGGTTCACGTGACGTTTTAAGACTTACAAGAAGGCATCGTTAACTACGTTGGTTAATATTCTAAACGAATCTTGAATCTGGTCGGTATCTCCATACGAAATATACCTGGAAATTGTATTTTAAAGCATCATGAACGTCGAATGCTCTTCTTTAGCGCTGAGAACGATAAGAAAGCACATGTACTATTATATTTTATATTTTGTTAGAAAAAATTTGGTCTGTTAAGGAATAACTCTTTTAGGCGATAATTTACTATAGGATTTTGCAAATAACGATAAAGCAACTTACAGTATTCTAAAAGGTTAGCTGAACAACTATTAACGCGTAATTGCATTATGCATGATCTAACGTTGTAAAAATATGTATAAATGTTATATCGAACAACATTTAAAATGTTAATCCTCATATAAATCTTTTTATTTTGATCTGAAAGCTTAAAGTTGTTTTATTTTATACTGCTGTCTTTGCATTTTTCTTACATTTGACATTAAAGCCTTTTCTTATTACTAATTACTAATTAATTTCCATATGTTGCATTCATTTCACCTATTTTTTATTACAAAATTACAATATTTACAATGATCCATACATGGTTATTTTTAATAGGTAATTTTTATAATTATTCGTAATGCACAATATATGTAAAAAATAGTTATCTAAAACTTTCTTAACATTTTCAGAACTAATGTATCCTATAGGACACATATCTTTACAATATTTTTACATACATAAATAATATTAGGAAAAGAGAAATTGGGGAGAGCCTAATAGATAACTGAACTAACAAAATAGAAATTTCTTTCTTATATTTGTTTCTCTTTTGTTTCTTATTTGTGTATTTTTGACGAGCTACGAGTGATATAAAAAAAGCTTGTAAGATACATGTAACATAAATAATTTTAGTGTGTAAATTTTTCAACAAGGGAATTACGCTTGAAATTATTGATTATTTAATATACGAATTATCGCTTGCTATCTAAGCGTAGAACCAGCATTGTGAAATATATTCAAGCTGGGGATCAAACCCTTGGACATTTTCCACAATATTGGTTCTAAACTTAGATAGGAAGTGCTGATTCACATATTAAATATTCAACAATTTCAAGCGTTATTCCTCTGTTGAAAAATTAATTAAGTTCTCTGGTGCTGGGTTTATTTGTGTCTCAGGTTATGCCTGAAGATTGTGTGCTCATGAAGACTATTCCATCTTGTGTTGCATTGCAGCCTTACCAACATATGAGAGGGAGAAATAGCAAGCTGGGCATCGCCCTCGTAACTTAAATGGCAGAACACTTGGAGTGCTATTCCAAGGATTCCGGGTCCGACTCCGGGCTTGGACATTCTTCCCAATGTTGGTTCTAAGCTTAGACAGCAAGTGATAATTCACATATTAAATATTAAATTTTATTGTGCATTAAGATATTATTTGTAGATTTAATTGATAATAAAAATTTTTATATATGTATTTATTTTATGTTTTTCAATGATTTTGCAACGTAAAAATGTAAAATTATCACTATAAGAGAAAATCCTAAGAAAATTTGATAAAAAATCTACTTCACGTGTCCCCACGTATCAACAAATTTTATGTACGAAAAATAAATTTTGATTTTTTTAGCTGCTCAATCTTTTTTAGTTAATATAAATCTGCAACTGAAATTAAAACTAGTCAGATGTGGAAATCCTAAAACTTTTTTCTATCTTATACATGTTAATACTTCCTGAAAATGTAACCTTAAAGCGCCATCAGCTAAGTTGTATAAACCAAAATCTAGTCCGCATCAACTTATTTCAACATATAACGGAATCTGAAGTTTGATAAAAATCCGAGCATTAGTTTTTGAGATAGAGCAAAATCTTAAAAAAATGGAAAATCTGCATGGCATTGCTACATGTTGAATGATGTACACCAAAAAAGGATCAAGATCAATTTTTTATCAGGTACTAACTGAATCTGAAGTTTGATGAAAAATCATGCATTAGTTCTTCAGATACATTTATTGCAAAATTGTAAAAAATACAGTATACCAGCGCCATCTGTAGGGCGATTTGCACCAAAAACTAAGCAACCACTCCTAACTATATCAGGAACTAACTGAATCTCAATTTTTAGAAAATTTCGTGAATCAGTTTTTGAGATACAGCTGTCGCAGTAATCACGAATAATGCATCATGGCAGCACCACATGTTGAGCAATTTGCATCAACACGTAATCTTCACAATGCTATATCATGTACTAACTAAATCTAAAGTTTTATGAAAATACTTACACTTTTTCTTGAAATATGGCTATTGTGAAAATTGGGAATAAGTTAGCGTAATAGCGCCACCTTTGGAACGAATACACCAACACCAAAAACTAATCACATCTAGTTTATATCAAGGTCTATCTGAATCTAAAGTCTTGTGAAATTTCGTGCATTAGTTCTTGAGATCGAGCGCCAACAAATTTTTCGTCACATACAGACGGACGTACTAACAGACCTACAGACAAATTTTTGTAAAAACATGTTTTTAGAGTTCTCTAACCACAAAAACATATAAATCCGTAGATAACCGGATTTCGAAAATTTTCACGAATCCAATACTTTCTTCTTAAAAGATAGAATAAACTGAAAAAGTACACAAATTAATTCTTGGAGTCTACAGAGGTCAATAAGGATCAAAATGCGATCAAAATAAGGTACTCGTCCTGTCGTCATTGTTCTCACAATGCATATAACATGAGTTTTATTCAAGTTGCAACTATGTCGATATATCAAATGTTGTGATTAGTTTAACTCTATTAACTCTTATACTCTATTAATAAATTTTTGTCGGGATCCAGATAAATTTTTCGCTATTAGCAAAATGAGATTGACCGAATTCAAGCCTGCAATTTTCAGAACTTTTTTCTGTTTACTTCAAGCAGCAAAATGTAGAGTTCTGATTGTTCTTCTGAAATCAAATGTTGAAATCTTGAATCAAATGTTCTGATTGGTCAATTTCGTTTGTACAAATAGTTGCTTAAAGGATACTTATAATTAAAACTAATCCATTCAGAAGTTTCTAGTTATAGTAATTGGTCTTCAAACGAAGCAAACATTCACTAAAGTCTTCATTTATCGTAAAGTTAGATAATAAAGGATGAGAAAT
This sequence comes from Maratus speculifer, assembly GCA_964019185.1. Classification (NCBI taxonomy): domain Eukaryota; kingdom Metazoa; phylum Arthropoda; class Arachnida; order Araneae; family Salticidae; genus Maratus; species Maratus speculifer. Next base: position 255,845,306 of record OZ025298.1, read on the forward strand.
AAATGTAGTCTGTGAGACCACTAACAACAGGTATAAATAATATAAAAGATAATTTACTTTATTAAAAATACCAATTATAGGCATTAGGTTTAAATCTCTTTAAAAAAAACTCTCGAAAATAATTTTATATATCATATAATACAATTGTCAATATCACAATAAAAGTTTATATAATCCAAAATTTTAAAACTGATAACGTTTTCATCCTATCTAGGACATCTTCAGTCAGCATAAGTTGGAAATCATTTTCTCTTGAGCTTTATATACCGTTCAAATCCCCAGGTTTTCCCTCTCTCTCTCTGTTTTTCCCTTCTTTTTCGCCAAGCATCTTAACCCATCTTAACCCATCTGGGATCAATGGCTGCATGTACCATATCATTACATGGTTTTTCTTTTGAAGTAAGGATTTCGAGTGTTTCCTTGATTAATGTATTGTGTAGGTTGTCGCAATTAGCTATTTTTGTATATGTATAGATTCTATTTTTACAGGTATCTTATGGTGACTTCTTGACAATGCTGTATTTAATTTATCATATTTTAAATCTCTTAAGTGCTCTCTCTAAATTCAATACAGCATTGTCAAGAAGTCACCATAAGATACCTGTAAAAATAGAATCTATACATATACAAAAAATAGCTAATTACGACAACCTACACAATACATTAATCAGAGAAACACTCGAAATCCTTTACTTCAAAAGAAAAACCATGTAATGATATGGTACATGCAGCCATTGACCCCAGATGGGTTAAGATGCTTGGCGAAAAAGAAGGGAAAAACAGAGAGAGAGAGGGAAAACCTGGGGATTTGAACGGTATATAAAGCTCAAGAGAAAATGATTTCCAACTTACGCTGACTGAAGATGTCCTAGATAGGATGAAAACGTTATCAGTTTTAAAATTTTGGATTATATAAACTTTTATTGTGATATTGACAGTTGTATTATATGATATATAAAATTATTTTCGAGAGTTTTTTTTAAAGAGATTTAAACCTAATGCCTATAATTGGTATTTTTAATAAAGTAAATTATATATGAAGCCATTATATTTGTGATTGTGGTTATCTACAATTTCCTGAATATAAAAGATATTTTATTTACGCGACAGTGCACAGCTTACAGTATACAATTTTTAAGGTTTTTGCAAACTAAACAGTTTATTCCCAAGTCAATAAACTAAAAACACTATTATTTCAGTATGGCTAATAAATCAGTATTTAAGAACAAACGTTTAAATCAATTAGCATATACAGGGTGGTCATAAAAAAGCTTTGCCGATATATGGAGCTCTAGCGGCTAGTCCGTTCAACCGATCGAGATGAAATTTCAGATATAGCTATTTAGAGGTATGAGCTCGAGATTCTGTGAACGGCAACAAAATGACGCTCACGGTTACGATTATAGTTACAGAAACTCGAAATTTTCCTATGGCAACAACCTTTTTTTCATCGCAAAATGCTCAGCGTATGCGAAAACTCTAAAGAGCGTTGGAACGGTATAATTATTGCAATAAACGGGCGGGTTATGCTCGCACAAAATCAGCTCTACGAACGGCCCCCCAAAAAAACACGACCAAGGCGCACGAAAAAAAACTTGAATATGACAGACAGAAAATACCAATCACGAAACATTATTTGCCAGTAGTCAGAGTAGAAAACGGATAAAAAGTAGGGAGGCAATCTTAGTCCTTCAGTCGAATCTCGCAGAAGCCAACAAAATGACTTCGTTCGTGGTGAGTGGGTAAAACTATTAAATTGGCTGCACCTGTGACAGTCTGCGATCCGGACGACCAACTGTTCCTGAGGATGGAAGTACATCATATAGTGACCAGAGAACGCATGCAAGCTACAAAATATGCATCTCGCGTATTTGATATACCAAAATCAATGGCCTTAAAGTTAGTGCGCTCAGTAATCCGCTTGTTTCTTTACCAGTACCGACGCGCCCAGATGTTGGAAGTGAGAGACCATCAACAACATATAGACTTTGTTAATGAATTTCTTATCCAATATGATGACGATAACGATCGACTTCTTCGCATATTGTGAACGGACGAGGCACATTTCACCTTAACTTATACCTCAATAGCCTCCGTGATCCCCCGACCTCACCCCTATGGATTCCAGATTCAGGGGATATCTAAAATCTAGAGTGTCCATGCGCAATTCGCAAACTTTGCTGGATTTGAAAGATTCTATCAAACGTGAGATTGCAAACATCCCTCATGCGATGTAACGTTCGGCTGTATTGTCCACTATCACCACCATGCAATGTGTAATTGCCTGTGATGGCACCCATGGGGTAAGTGTGTAATCAAATTAAAAGTTTCCTCGATCTGTGTTGTAATCATAGATTAGTGTACTGACTCTGTGTCATATGCAAATTTACTCCTTGCGCCTCAATCGTGTTTTTTAATGGGGGAGGATTCGCAGAACAGTTTTCTTGTGCTTGCATAACGTGTCCGTTTCTTTCTATGCACGTACGGTTCCAACGGTCTTTAGGGTTTTCGCATGCGCCGAGCATTTTGCGATGAAAAAAATGGGTGTTGTCATTTTAAAATTTCGAGTTTCTGTAACTATAACCGTAACCGTGAGCGCCTTTTTCTTGCCGTTCAGAGAATCTCGAGCTCATACCTCTGAATAGCTATGTCTGAAATTTCACCTCGATCGGTTGAATGAACTGGCCGCTAGAGCTCCATATACCGGCAAAGTTTTTTTTTTTATGACCACCCTGTATTTAATTATTTTTGCGCAACAGAAAAAGATAAACTTTTATTTTTAGTAATCTATTTTGATATGAGTATTTTTTTATTTTTTTCAAACCTTTTGAAACATTTCAATGCAAAGAAATTGAAGGAAAAAATATGAAAAACTTTTTTTACGTACTGCAGTATACTAAAGAAATAAATTGAAAATGTTCCCATTTATAAATAATGATCTTTCCTTATTATCAATAAAATCAATTTTTCCATCCGGAATAGAATATTAATAGTATGTGAAAATGTGGAAGTTTGTCTTAAAACTTTTATCAATATATTTATCATAAGCAGCTGGAGCATATTTTTGCGAAAAAAATGTATTTTTTGTTGTCTTTGGAAATTAAATTTTGAAATATGCCATATGATGCTTGGTAAAAATAAATTTAATCCGATTATATGAATATATTCCATAAATCTGAAAGTCAAACAAAACGTTATTTTTGTTTCGTCTTAAATTTTTGCAGGAATTACAAGGCAACATTACTTCTAATAAATAAATAAAAAAATGCCTGATTAATATTTAAAAAATTATTTCGTTATTTCAACGTAGAGTAATACATATAGAATATGTATTTGGTATACTTTGGTAACACAAACTAAAATAGAGTATACTTGTAATTGTCTGACTGTTAGAAATGGAAAGAAAATAGTCCTTCGGCAGTGCCGGGAGGAAGAGGTAGCTTTCATATACTTATATATTTATTTATTTTAAATTAAGATATATTATTCAAAAATACTAAGCTCAAATTAGTGGAACATAATTATGAGCTTGGTCGAAATCTTAATTCATGTGCACATGCACACTAATATAGAAATCGTTTAATAAGGTACCCTGGGGTAATAACGCCAAGTGCTTATATTTTGCGTAATTATGAAATAATCAGGTAAATGACACCCATGTGCTCCGCCCAGAAGGGGTTTGAGTCATATAAATCGCAAAAAACAGCTTCAAGTTAATTTGTTTCATTTTTAGGTCTTATTGTTTTTACAAGCAACTAAAATTAACGCTTGATCTAAAATTTGCGAGATAAGGTTTTTGATCTGAAGACTATATTTTTTATCCAGAAATACTTTGTTTATTACATAAATTTGTAGTGTATTTCATGTACTTTCAAATTGTTGTAGAAGATTTTGGATATCTTCTCGAGATAATTTGTAGTTAAGGATTTACTGCGTAATAAGTATCCCGGGGTAATAACGTCAGGGATTGGCGTTATTACCCCGGTTGATTCCCAACAGTGGCCGAACTATATCCGAAGGGGGTTTATATATTAATATGGGACAGCATTATCATCATTGTTGAAATAGTAAGATTAAGGGGGGGGGGGGTGCCCAATACTTAAAAAAATCTCTCTATTTTATTTTTTATTATATTATTAATTTTTTTACTAATTTAAAAAATAATTTTTAACTCTTGTAAATAAAACTATATCAAAATGTTTTCGAGATTCTAGTTCGAACTTCTTCAAAATCAGTTTCTTTTAAATTTCCACTGGACTGTTCAATTGAGTTTGAAATTTTAACTGCCCGCTTTCTCAGCGTTCGGTTTTTCAAAACTTTATAAATTTAACCTTTAACTGATGTGACAGAAATTGTAACGTATGAATGTGATGCGGTTTGTGAGGCCACAAAGTTGAAAGATGAATAAAAGGCGGGAATAACTCATAGGATTGAGTTTTTGTACTAAACTTTTTATACAAGAGTATTATACTTAATATTCACCTATTTAGTCTCTGGTGATAGTACTAAAATTCCAAATGATACATAATGTCAGTAGTGTTTGCAGTTAAACTGGAAATTACAAGTTAAACTAAAAAATTAAAAGAAAAATAGTGGTCTACGAGACCGGTAACATTAGTTAAATGTTAAAATGCGATCCATGATTAAAAATCATAGAATACAGTTCCTGCGCTAAAGTTTTTGTACAGAATTAATTCTAATTAAATTTAATCTATTCAAATATTTCTAACAATATTACGAGAACTCCAAACGAAAGAGATTTTCAGTTGTAACTATAGTTAAACTGGAAAATACAAGTTAAACGCTATTTTTTGTGGGGGGGGAGGGGGTACAGTGTTCAGTCAGATTGCTAACAGCTGTTAAAGGTTAATTTTGTTGCTAATATAGAGATAATGATATATAACCATATGAATTATGTATAAAATTGAATAAGAGATCTCTTTGGGATAATATTTTTTAATAAAAAAATTTATTCAATTCATTAAAAATTTATTAAAGCATGTTCTTTAAAACGTCGACAATTTAACTGTAGGTTTGGAGAATCCGCATTAGTGTGGAGTTATGGGTTAAAAACTATTTACTAGATTACTATAATAGTATTAACCCTTAACTGCTGTGACAAAAATTTTCGCATAACTTACTGTGAGCGGCCTGTCAGACCGCTTAATCTAACGATGAATAAAATGTTAAATTAACTTTTAGAATATTATTTTTGTATTGAACCTTATATACAGAACTATTATAAATAAAATTCAGCTATTCAAAAGTTTCTAGAGATAGTAATAGGACTCCAAATGAAACAACATTTTCCCGGTATCTATAGTTAAACTAAAAATTGCAAGTTAAACTCTGAAACTTGAAATACTCAGCGGTATGTGAGACGCTAATAGCAGTTAAGATTTAACAAAAATATTTATTACATAAAACTCTAGTTATTATAAAACTTCACATGATTAAAATATTACATTATGAATGGTTAAAACCATACAGTGTTTCTTATAATCATATTTAAGTGGGGCTTTTTAAGCAAAGAGAGACACACATTGTTATATTCTGTCGAAGCTCCCCCTCACTCCTTTTTCTTTCACATTCACAAAATCAATTTTATCTATCGCATAGAATGCATACATGGGAATATAAATACTGATTCAAATAATCCGTGCAATGTTTCTAATAATTCTAATTAAATGGTCATTTTTAAGCAAAACGTAGCTTAGAATCTGATATTCTTTTGCCTCCTCCCCCCGCCACCACCACAGCTTTCTTTTTCTTTCAGAGTCACAAAAAAATTGTCCATTTTCAATAGCTTAGATTGCAATTTGTCAATTTCTAGAGCTGTATAGTTTATATTTTTAGAATTGGGCAATCTACATGCCATTATTCCATCTTATATTATAGTTTTGTTTGCATGGCGTTATTACCCATATAGGTGGGTATTAACGCCAAATAGCATTGGTCAAGAAAAAACGCCATTACATTTTATGAGTACATATCTGTTAAATTATTTTATTTTATATAGATAGTCAATAAGTTGCTGTATCAGATCCTATATTTGTTTGAAAAATACAATCTAAAACTAAGCCGTGAAAAATGATAGAACCTTAACGTGGCATTATTACCCCAGGGTACCTTATATACGAGTGCTGTCGCGGGCAAATTGATATTTTAAAAAATGTCATCCACGTTAGAAATTCAAACTGCTCAGGCGTTTTTTAAGTTAAAGACAAAGCAAAAAATAATCCGAAATTCATTATTCAGATAAATATTTTAAAAAGAACCTTTTTTCAATTTATAATTTTTTGTTTGTAGATCATTATACATTTAAAAGATTTTTGACAAACTTAAATGGTTGCCATTTTGAAACAAGAGAACGGATGAAGTTAGCCAGTAAACATGGTTAAGGAATTGCTATGTACTATGTGCACGCGGAGTTATACCCAAATCAGTTTATAATTATACGCATAATCGCTTGACAAATTTCAGTCCGTTTCAAAATGCGAACCACACTGGAAATTGAAAGTGCTATAACCCAGCCATTTTTCAAGATATAGAGGAAACAAAAAATGCTCTGGAATCTTTGTATCAAAGTCAAACTCACAAAAGAAAAATCTTTTTCAATTTCTTACTTTTTTGTACCTAATTTCAAAATTTAGATTTTTAAAAAAAATTAATATTCCGCCATTTTGAGACAAGATGGCGGATGGATCTGGCCAACGAACTCGGTCCAAACATTGGCATGTACTATGTACGCACCAAGTTTCATCCAAATTGGTTTATAAATACGCGTGTTATCACGTGACGAAAGTCAGATCATTTCAAGATGTGAGCAGCACTAGGAATTAAAAGTGCGATAACTCAGCCATTTTTTAAGATACAAACGAAACAAAAAAATGCTCTGGAATCTTTGTATCGAGGTCAAATGCATAAAAGAAAAATCTTTTTCAATTTCTCACTTTTTTGTACCTAATTTCAAATTTAAAAATTTATTAAAAATTTTAAATGGCCGCCACTTTCAAAGAAGATGGCGAATGTAAATGGGTATCGAACTCGATTCAGGCTTCAGTATATACTATGTAACTCCAAGTTACATCCAAATCGATTCATAAATACGCGTGTTATCACGTGACTAAAATCAGATCGTTTCAAAATGTGAGCCCCAAGAAAAATTCAAAGTGCTATAGCTCAATCATTTTTTAAGATATAGACAAAAAAAAACTGTTCTGGAATCATTGTTTTAAGTTCTGACACGTAAAAGAAAAATATTTTTCAACTTTAAATGTTTCGCATTTAATTTTAAATTTAAAAAAATTTTAAAAATTTAAAATGTTTGCCATTTTGAAAAAAAATGGTAGATGATGCTGGCCAACGAACTCGGTCGAGACGTTTGTATGTACTATGTACATACCAAATTTCATTCGAATCGGTTTATAAATACGCATGTTATCACGTGACAAAAATCAGATCGTTTCAAAATGTCAGCCATAAGAAAAATTCAAAGTGCTATAACTCAATCATTTTTTAAGATATAGACAAAATAAAAAATGTTCTGGAATCGTTGTTTTCAGTTCTAACACGTAAAAGAAAAATATTTTTCAACTTTTATTTTTTTCACATTTAATTTAAATTAAAATTTTTTAAAAAAAATTAAAATGGCCACCATTTTGAAACAAAATGGCGGATGATGCTGGCCAACGAACTCGGTCGAGACATTTGTATGTACTATGCACATACCAAGTTTCATTCAAATCGGTTCATAAATACGATAGTTATCGCATGACAAAAATCAGATATATATATATATATATATATATATATGGTTATATATATATATATATATATATATATATGTATGTCAACATTTGAACGGAGGGTGGTTTTGGGGTCTGGGGGTCATGATCGGTGAAAATATGCCAAAATTTTCTAGAAGTGCTTTCCTCCGGACGGCTGCAGTAGGTAGCTTTCATTACAAAAAGTAAAAAGCTACCTATTGCAGCCGTCCGGAGGAAAGCACTTCCAGAAAATTTTATATATATATATCTGATCAAATTAAATGATTTTGTTTTACATCTTATTAGATTTAACTATGATGTATGGTATATATTTTCTGTTATTTCATTGTAAATAGGATAATCACATTTCTTTGGTCGTTATTATTCGTTTTTAATTTATTTTAGTTTTTTATCTATATTTTCACTTGTTATTTTTCTATCCAATTTAGAAATTTTGTTGTGTCTTTTTTTTATTTTTAGCTTTCATTTTAGCTTTCATTACAAAAAGTAAAAATCTACCTATTGCAGCCGTCCGGAGGAAAGCACTTCCAGAAAATTTTATATATAAATATCTGATCAAATTAAATGATTTTGTTTTACATCTTATTAGATTTAACTATGATGTATGGTATATATTTTCTGTTATTTCATTGTAAATAGGATAATCACATTTCTTTGGTCGTTATTATTCGTTTTTAATTTATTTTAGTTTTTTATCTATATTTTCACTTGTTATTTTTCTATCCAATTTAGAAATTTTGTTGTGTCTTTTTTTTATTTTTAGCTTTCATTTTAGCTTTCATTACAAAAAGTAAAAATCTACCTATTGCAGCCGTCCGGAGGAAAGCACTTCCAGAAAATTTTATATATAAATATCTGATCAAATTAAATGATTTTGTTTTACATCTTATTAGATTGAACTATGATGTATGGTATATATTTTCTGTTATCTCATTGTAAATAGGATAATCACATTTCTTTGGTCGTTATTATTCGTTTTTAATTTATTTTAGTTTTTTATTTATATTTTCACTTGTTATTTTTCTATCCAATTTAGAAATTTTATTGTGTCTTTTTTTTTATTTTATTTCTTCATTTAATTTTGATTTTACGTGTGTTGGTAGCCCCAAATTCGTATTATTTTGCTGTTTAATTGCTGATACGAAGATGAAACTACACACTTCATTTCTAGTTCCAAAGTATTTTGGGCTTGAGGATTCTACTTTGGTTCTGCAAATTCTATTTTTGTTCATTTTTTCCATTTTTAAATGTGGTAATTTTCTATTAAATTCAACGGTTCATATATTGTAATACAAGAAATGGTTATATATATATATCCAAAATCGGAATGTTCCATAAAAATTTATTTATTTCAAAGATCTCTTCAGAAGTTCTATAAAGGGACTTCTTTTAAAGAAAAAAATTTTGAAGACCTAGGGACTACCTAGAGATTTCTGAATGGTTTAAGTTTAATTTTAATACCCCTTTATATAAAGTTTAGTACAAGAATAGTATCAAGCCTTTCCTTTATCTTTCTATCAAGTAGATCTCCGAGACCGCTAACAGTGGTAATGCATCAATTTCTGACAGAGAAAAAGAATTAAAGACCTTTCCTGTCAAGTAATCATTTTACTTTAAAATTAAATGTTGTTTAAAATTAAGCAATTTAATTTTTGCTTCCTACAATTTTGTGAATAGTCGGATAAAATTTGCTAATTTTGTAAGTTTTTTTCTTTATGGATTATAGAGTACGTCCCTCTTCAAAATTAAGCATATTAAAGTAAAGTAAAATTATACAATCAAATTCGGATTAGATGTAATTTCATTTGGTGCCAAACGCTGTTCATTCTGTGCAGCACCAGTTCTGATCGCGCACTGAAATTAAAACCACAATCAGAACATTCTATAAAAAATCATCAAGCAACATTTTGCTGCCACTGTTTTCGCATAAACTGTATAAATCTAGGCGTAAAATCTGCGGAGTGAAATATCTTCTCTATAGGTGAGAAAAACTAAAAATCCCGAAAATCACCGTAATGTTTCTGTTAATTGTACAGAGGACATTAAAAACGAAATCTTTTAACTTTCATCAGATTCATTTGAAAACTGGTATATTTGTTAATGGTAAGTTGAAACAGTTCAATTCAAAATTTGGTGTTAAAATAATAAAAAGTTTTTAAATTATTAAAATTTCAAAATTTTAAAATACCACATAATTGTTATATTTTGAAATGTCCCATGCGCGTTTGTTTTGAATATAACATGACTTTTTTGTTTGGATTAGCAACTTTTTGGTTATTAGAAGGAAAGTAGCATAAATTGAAAAAGTTCACTAAATGTGTAAAAAAAAAAGAAAAAGAAAAAAAAAGTATTTTATCAGAATACTTAATTTTTCGTGTAAAATAACGATATTTTTTGTATAATATAGCAAACTTTAACATTAAAATGTTCCTTAAATGGAACTTTTAAAGCTACCTTCTATTTTTTATTATATGAAGAAGCATAGTAAAAAATTTAATAGAATTTGTTGCTTAGAAATGCGCTTGAACATTTCAAATTTCAAATTTCAAAAGTACGCAAAATTTTAAATTCTGAGAAAACAGTCTTTAAAGTATGGATACATAGTTAAAACTATATTTTGCAAGTTAAAATATAACACACTAATTAAACATCATTTATTATACATATACAGTCACTCCCAAAATTGAGTAAACACTTGGTGTTCGCTTTGAATTTTACCTATAAAAAGCTAAAATTTTGTATGAACGGAATGGAAGTTTTTTAGACGGTACTGCATATAGATTCCAAAAAAAAGGTTGCGAAATATCCACAATATTGAGGTAAAATCAGCATAAAAAAATTACATATATAATATAAGGCGGAAATGTGTGTCACATAATTGAGTATACACTAGAATAAAATAATTCATAATAACTACTTTTTATTTAAAATGTTTTGCATTTATACTTGTAACGATTCTTGTAGATTGTAATTCTTATTAAGTTCTGCATTGTAATAATTTTCGTGCCAAATTAATCCTAAATGAACAATCGGAAGGAGACTTCAATAGAAGAGCGGAATTGGGTTATAAAATGGTTAGCTGAAGGCAGATCTCTTCGCGAAATCGCTTCTTTGATTGGCAGAAGTCATGGGTGTATTCAAAACATCATTAAAAAATACCACAGAACTGGAACAGTGGTGAATACACCTGGAAGAGGACGCAAACAAATCCTCAACGATACAGCAAAAAGAACAATTATTCGCAGTGTGAAGAAAAATCCAATGAACAGTGCCCCGAAACTTGCTGCATCTGTAAGTTCAGTCATAAAGAGAAATGTTTCTGCAGAAACTGTGCGCAGGACTCTACGACATGCAGGCTATAATGGTCGTGTACCTAGGCGAAAACCACTCATCAGCGAAGTTAATCGTAAGAAGAGACTTTTATTTGCTAAAAATCACATCTCTAAGTCCCAAGATTTTTGGAAATCAGTGATTTTTAGTGATGAAAGTAAATTTAACCTTTTTGGATCCGATGGGCGTTACAAAGTTTGGAGGCAACCTCGGACTGAGCTGCATCCTAAGAATACAATACCGACGGTCAAACATGGTGGTGGATCTGTCCTTGTTTTGGGTTGCATGGCTGCTGGTGGAGTCGGAGAACTTGTGTTTATCGATGGAATTATGAACAAGATGTTATATCTAAACCATCTTAAGAATCATCTTAAAGCTAGCTCCAACAAACTAGGTTTGGGATCGAACTTCATCTTCCATCAGGATAACGATCCTAAGCATACGGCTAAAATTGTGAAGTTGTGGCTTCTGTATAACTGTCGCCAGCAACTGCATACTCCCCCACAGTCTGCGGATTTAAATGTAATAGAAAATTTGTGGTCTCATTTGGAGAAAGCGGTCAAAAAGCATCACATTTCAAGTAAGGAGCACTTGAAAACTGTTTTGAAAGAAAAGTGGGCTAAAATTTCAGTGGAAACCACAAAAACTCTTGTAGAATCAATGCCTGCACGAATACGAGCTGTTATTCGAGCAAATGGATATGCTACAAAGTAACTAATTCATTGTTACAAAGCATTTAATAAAACTGTATACTCAATTTTGAGACTCTTGTTTTTGCTTTGTACTATCTTTGAAATTTTTTTTATAAAAGCTATTTCAATATTTTGCATTTTTTCTTGCTATGTTGTTAGAGAACTAGACACACTATTATGTATAATATTTTAAAATATTTTCTTATGAATTTGATTGTTTTACACACAAATTTAGAAACGATCAGTTCGTGTATACTCAATTTTGGGAGCGACTGTACATAAAATGTACTTGACTTTATTAGTATTAATGGAAAAATGGGTTTTGTAATCGAATTTGATGTTTTTCAGAGTCAACTGTCTCCTTAATGATAAAAACCAGACTCCACCGTTGTCCCAGCGACATGTCGCGTTTCTTCAATAAAAGATGCAAATCTTTTTCCCGGTGCCTTTGTAGTACAAGAGCCGACAGCACATAACCCTGTGTTATTGAGCAAGAAAAGCCCTTATTTTATGGAAGAGTACTAATAGAGGAATCTAATGATCGATGTCTGCCAGAAGTGAAATGGTGCATAAGCCGAAAAATGAATACTACTAGTGGTTGACTCGTAGGTTGAGCTTGTGTTTGTCTTACAATCAAAGTATGAAAAGTATCGGAGTAGGAAAACACAATGCTAAGCCTACGAGTCAACCAAAGGTGGTGTTCATTTTTGGCTTAGTATAAGCTTAACATAGGGTTTTGTGGTGTCGGCTCTTGGATTATTGGTAACCCGCCTTCAAAAGAGGTGTCACATTACTAATAACAACCTTATCGTAAGTCTTATTTGGTAGAAATAGTACTTTTAGAATTTTCTATAAAGAAAAATAAATATCTTCTTTTGTACATTTCAAATAACTTCTTATGTCAACGGATCGAACTTATTTTTGCCACGCATCATATGACAAATTTCGGAAATTTCATTTCCAGTTCAACAGCTGTAAAATGCACTGATAGAAGAAAACATTTAAGATAGTATTAGATATTTTAATATTGTCTAGACGTCTAGAGTTTTTATTTTCTGTAAAGTATTTCATAAAAATAAATATTGTTAGCAAAATAGATTTTGTTAACATTTAATATCTATTATGTATAAAAATAAACAATGACATTTTAAAATCATTCTGGATAAGAAATAAGACTTTAATAAATTTCATTTAATTTTATTTGTTTGAAAATATTTTGTTTGAGTTTAAAGAAAAATACAAATATGTACACATTGTACAGATATGTTTTTTTTAAATGCTTAAAAGGGACATTAATTACGTCAACCAAAATAATATATTTTATGAGAAAGCAAGGGACAATACAATTGCTCTGTAATAAATGACTATGTCTTATCCTTATCTAAGATTAAATATTGGTTAATAAATATTACAATACGATAGATAGTTTAATTAAATTTTGAACAACGTTTTACATATTAATTGAAATGGTATCACTAAACACGGTGACAGTGGCTACAATGTTTCTAAGTACAATGTAGTGTAGTACCTATAGTTTTTCTTTATGAAGGTAGGCTAGGATTAAATGGATTGATCAGTTTTAATGTGAACGTGTTTTCAAATTTCTAACTATTTTGTCTGAATAAGCCATTTATTTTGATATTTCTTACACTTTCGCAAAATATGATTAAAGCTCTTTTAATCTTTCTGTTGCGCTTATTTCTCACAGTGATGTGATAAGAGTAAATACTAAACTGGCTATTATGACTACGCTGATAGAAGGAAGATGCAGCTGATCATAACAAAACCTTTGTCCATCGAGGAACTTCAAAAACGGCCTTGAATTTCTTATTTTATACCATAGGGCCTCCTCTCTCTGTTTGTAATATTCAATTTTGCTGTGGTAAGGTTGCCCTCTGATAACGAGTTGGATTCATTAAATTAAATTAAGTCAATTATAATCCACAAGATTTCCTCAATTGAGTGTAATTCAGATGTTTTTCAGCCCTATTTTATATAGTCCTCACAGAACTATTAATTATATTTTATGGAGAATTTTTTCTTAGTTAGGAATACAATTAGCGTAGCTATTTTAACCCAAGAGTAGTAGCGTCTTTTTTTAGAGCGTTATTAATCGCGCTCGGTCTTTCCCAAGCATACAGAAAATGTAAAACAAGAAGCATCTTTCACTTAAAATTTGAATATTATATTTCGATGAAGTTATAAATTTTCAGTTTACTTAAATTATACACATTAATGATGAGATTTGGAATATTGGGAAGAAGCAAAAATGACCTGATATTAGAGATCGTTCCGTAGACTTTTCCAACAATGTCAATTTTGATTGTAAAAATGTACCTGTTTTAAAAAAAGAGATTTCTTGTTACTACATCATGGTGGGGAAGAAACAGTTAAAATCAGCTACATAGTATTTCTTCATTGTATTCGTAAGGGGATATGAGTTACGAGAAAATAATTTATATAGGCGGCAAAAAGACCGACACGCGACTACTGAGGGGTTAACAGAGGTAATTTTTGAAAAGAAAATTTCACGGGTTAGTTTGCATTTCTTAAATTATCTTTAGTAATTTTTCTTGAAATTTACTCATTGTTAAGGTAGTTTTTCCTACTCTACTGAATTCAAAGTTCAATCATTGATTTTTAGGAAACTTGTTTTTATCTTAAATTTTGTCTCATGGCTGCTCGTCTAATTGTTGGGCCTGAAAAGTTCATCAGAGAATTACTAAAATAGTTACACTATACTTTGGAATAAAATTAGCAATACATACCGTGCCACTGACATAAAAATCTGTGAAATTCAACACTTTTCATGAAGACATCAAATATCACACAATGTAAAGTAAATATGGATTTATATCTTTATTAACATTAAAGCATTCACGAACTTACAATGAGAGTTGAAGTGAGATGATGTATAATTTTGATCGAATAAAGATGTTTTAACCCTGGATTATTAAAGAAAATTCTGCTTTAATGTGTATTTATGTTATTTTGTTGCTAGATTTCAAGCAAACCCTGTTTTCATTAAAAAATAACTTTTAAATTTTCTCTCATAGTATGGAAATTTACCCGCAATATAATCCCGAATTCGTATTTTGAAATTTCATAAAGTAAAATACAAAACTTATGTTTTGATTTATTTTTACATAGACCCAGAATTTCAAAATATGCATTTATGCAAGTATATGAAATTGTTTTTATTCGATTATCGTAAAAGCTGTAGAATTTTATTGCATTTTAACATATAACTGCCCCGACAGAAATTGTCACATAGCTGCTATAAGCTATCGCTGAAACTGCTTTACCAAAGATGAATAAAAGGCTTGATTGACACATAAGATACTGTTTCTGCAATAAGCGTTATGTGGGTTCTATTATATTTAAATATCTTAATTTGCCTACTAAGATGTTTCCACCGAATGTGCTAGGGTTTTAAAAAAAATCACTTTTATCTATAGATAAAATTAAAATTAACAAGTTAAACTGTGAAAATTGAAAAAAGAGCTTTCTGTTAAGTAGATAATGATTAAATATTAAAATTAATCGAACCAAGAAAAAAACTTTGTTTTCTGATTAATGAGATCTAAGTAAAAGCTGTAATGTTCGCAATAATAAAAAAATTCTGATAACAAAAAATATTTTCATTGAAACTAGGTACAATTTACTTATCACAGAAAACTATAAATGTTTTACAGTAAACGTAGCAACTATTTTTAAAACTTGACGCAAAACAGTATGTGCTTTTTTTATATAATGAATCTCGAAAATTTTTAGATTGTTACATTGGCTTATATGGTTAACTATATTTTAGGTTACGGATGCATTTTACTCAACTGAAATAAAATCTATGAAATTTTATCATCGAATATTTTAAAAAATTTATAATCAGCATCAAACACTGAATGCTAATTATGTGCTTTTTTATATGATGAATCTCGAACATTTTTAGGTAGTTACATTGACTTATACGATTAACTATATTTTAGGTGTACGGATGCATTTTACTCAATTGAAATAAACTCTATAAAATCTTATCATCGAATTTTAAAAAAATATATAATTAGCGTCAAACACTGAATGCAAATTAGGTGACTGCTTCATATTATCTGAAAACGATAAATAGAATTGTACAGAACTTCAAGGTAGAGTCATGGAAAAAAGTTTTGGTTATCCCATCGACCAAAAAGCTGTCGCCAAACTATAAGTTTAAATGCTAATAATGGCTGATTGTAAATTTCACATTCAATGACATTAAATACGATACACGTGTTTAAAACGCCATTCAAGGATTTTTATTTCAACTGTTTATTTATACCTTTATTAATATTTTACTTTTTATTTCTTTTTTCGTCCTTTTTTATAAAAATTATATTAATATGTATTATTTGGCAATTAGTTTGGTTATTGGTGTAATTTGTTGAAATTGGTCGACGGGATAACCAAGTAGTACAAAAAAAAGTAAAAACCTCTTACTACTTTTACAACAAATTATTGTAAAAGAACGTTTCTACTTCCAAACAATTAGAAAAGTCTAAGTTTAAATTATACGCATAAATTTTGCTTAAAAAGGCCATATACATATAAATTGAAACCAAAATTGTTTATTAGTAGTAATACATATGTACGACACTACGAATAAATTCTACATTCTTCAATTAGTTTAAATACAAGTGTTCATAAAATACGTGCTATTAGTTTTCGAGAAATTAATTATTTGAAATTAGCTAATTTTAGGGATTATAATCCAAATTTATAATTTTCCTACGCGTTTCTTGAAATGCTGCAGAATGACTGTGTCATTTCTTTTAACATGTTATTTCTTGCAAGTATAACAATTTGCCTAACTTGATATGTTTTGACTATTCATGACCTGAGAATAATAAGGTTCTAACAGTTTTTTAAAATGATATTTTGGCATAGGGATGTTCTATTTATATCTATAAAGGCATTCCTGCATTGAAATTATGTTTTATATAATTTGCTTCCACTTTGCAATAGAAAATATATTAGGTCTATCAGAAATTCTTGAAAGCAGCCAGAATCTTATGCCAAAAAATGATTTTTTAAAACGGCAGTTGGAACCTTATAATTCTTAGGTGACGTATTGCCAGATAAAATGCTTCAATAATTTGAGTAAATTATATATATATTTCAAATTATGCTTTATTGTACGTCATATACGGCCCCTTACACCATCATTTTGACTTTTTAGCACTTTTTAACTTTGTTGGAAAGTGCTTATGCATTCGGTTTGTCTGTCCATCTGTCGTTCTGGCCGTCTGTCCGCCCTCTAACTCGTGTAAAAATATTCGGATTGCCATGAAATTTTAGGACGTTATTGACGTTTACCCTAGAACGAATCCTATTGAAAATGAAGATTCTACCATGATTAGTTTATCTACAGAGAGAAAAAAAAGTTTTCCATTACATTACGGCCTATGGGGAAAAATCGTTTCAAAGGAATTTAAAAAATGTTATACCCTGTCAAACATATTAAAATTTACATACTTTTACGAGGTGCATTAAAATATGCATTCTATAAAATATAGGGTGAAACATAAGGTAAAATATAAGGTCATTTACAGGGCCACACAAAAGAAATCCATTAGATAATGGTAAAAGGGGAATTGTGCGTGACATATTTTACATATATTAAACTGTTTCGTGTATGATAAAATTGATGTATGTCAATGCGGCTCAGTATAAATTATACGATACTGCCTTCCCTTATAGAAAGTACATAGTATTTACAAGGACACACAAAAGATTTCAAAGAGTACATTCTTTCCAAAGTACTGTATATGTATTCGATGATAGCTGATGGATGGATGAAAAACATTTTAATTATGATATGCTTGTATAAGTTTCACTAAATTTATGCATATTATATGGTGTGTAGAAATGCTATAGTTAATATATAGGGCTACCCAAAAGAGCTCGCCAACGTTACTGAATATGAGCATAAATTACTGAAAGGTGATTCTTAAATAAACTATGCATTTTTACGCTGAACTGCATTAAATTTATTAAGAAATGTTTGTATAATATAGGTAAAATGATATACAGGGCCACGCAAAGAATTGGGTACATGGAGTCTATGAATGATAATTTATGAGAAAGTGATTTCAGTTATTTTAAAAGTGTTTTAGTTATGAATAAAATATAAATAATATAAAAAAAATTATCTTATCGCTGATGTGTAATAAAGGTACCAGGCAAGCAACAAGGCTGAAAAAATTATTCAAGTATGTTTGCATCTATTAGTATAAATTGCTGAAAGAGGAATTTGAAGTTACTAGGCGCTTTTTCCTAAACTAAAATTTCCCATTATATAGTATATATATTAGCTGACAGATCAAATACAGGGCTGTTAAATAGTACTGGAATACATATTTGGTTACATTTGGCTTTATATCCTTATTTACCTAAATAACGAAGTTGTGTTAAAGATTTCATGAAGCGTTGGAAAGTGCTTCATAATCTATGCTTAACGCATAACTTTTCTTACTTGTTTAATCATAACTTGAAAACTATTTAAAATAAAAATTTGAAAAAGCAGGACATAATAAATATAAATCTGTATTATACAAATTGTTGGTTGTAAAAGATTTAATTTTTTTTTCGAATATTAATTACGTAAATGATGTAATTACACTTCTAAACTGTCATATTCTATGTATTTACGTTTGGGTGTTTTATTATTATAACCACACGAAAAAATTATATTTGGATTATAATTTCAGGAGATATTATTAAAAACTTAAAAATGTAATTTAGTATTAGAAGTTCTAAATTTTGAATGCTTATTATTCAAAATCTTATCATCCAAATCACTAGAAATTTCGATTTTAGGGATAATTTGAAACAAAGATTTGAAATATATTGTCAAATTCGGTGTTGCCTTTAAAAAACAAAGTTTGGTATGAAAAAAATTAGCTTGGTGTGTAGATAGGAGATTTTATGTACATTATTTAAAAGTAGATTGTATTTCCAATCGTTTCGTGCCAGAAACTTTTTTCTATTTAATTAATTACAGAGTTATTAAGGGTGAGGTAGGGCAGGTTACCTTTTTATCACACCTGCACCCGAGGTTAAAGATACATAGAGGTAACAAAGATTTAGAAACTAACAGCTAACAGACAACTATAAAGAAACGTTTCTTTAAGTACTTCTTAAGTTTTCGAAATATCTGTCTTTCCTTACGATGATTATGCGATAATTCTCAATAGTAAAATGTAACAAATTCATTAAATGATATTTGGAGTGAGCTTATCAGTCTAATTAGAATATCAAAGAAAGCTAATCGTATGCATATTTAAGAAAGTGTAATAAATCTATTAAAAACTTTACATTCATTCTACCGCCATCCTACATTTTCTAAAACAAAATTAATAAGCTTTAATGTTATTATCTTTATAAACCACGTATGATTCCTTTTATCTCATCTTTATCGAATTAAAGTTTCGTTTCTAAATATCTCTTTATCGCTTTACTGTACTTTTGAAATTATTTTCTAACCAGTATTTTATTTGTTTACATTAACTTTGAATCAAATTTGAAGCTTTCATGTAAATACCCAATATAATTTTACTTTTAAACCTGTTTTATATTTTATAAGATTACTTTGAAAATTCTACAAATGTTTTAGAGAAAAATGTCTTTGGTGCATTTATACAAGTATTTTAAATTGCATGTGTTAATAAACGGGTAATTATCTCTGAAAATTACTTCGTTGAATAAATGCCGTTCAAAACGTACATCTAATTAGATTAGAAGATTAATGGAATAGCTTTATTATTATTTTCAATTAGCGTATAATAAGGATACTGAAAACAGGAAACAATTTCAAGATGATTTTAACCGATCTACAACAAATAAGGTTTTATGTTTCGTTTGTATATAAAGTGTATTCCAATTATTTAAAGCAACATTTAATTAAGAAAATCGTTAAATTGGGACAATAATGTTTGTCAGAAAATGTTATTAATTTTATTTATGAACTACATAATTTATTTATGAACTATTCATTGAACTACATGTTTTATCGAGACAAACCATTCTAGAAGCAATATGTCCCAATTAACAATAATGGACTGTGTAAAAATTTTAATTAATCTATAACATTTGAAATAATAATCCGATTTTTCTAATTCCTTTTTCCCTGAAAAAAAAATTATAGGATTGATTTTTTGTTCATCTGTTTTTCAAGAAATTTTTCAGCAACCACTATATATATCAAATTGTAATAATTATCAAATTATAAGACCTATGTATTTATTGTTTTGTAAAATTTTGGAGTACTAATACAATCCAATAAAATATATTACTACCTGTAAACCGCCTTTATTTCCTGTAAACTCGCTCTCAAAAGTTTCTTTGACACAGAATCTTAAAATTTGGAACAGAGGAAGGTCTTGTACTGCAAGTAAAGAAAATAAAACTCGATCTATTATTTTATTATATTTAGTCGTTCTATCACATGGAACTATGAATAAAGGGGAATTGACATATCCTAAAAGCAATAAAGTTTCATCTTTAGCCGCATTCGCAGCTGCTCAATACCACTAGGGAAAACTTCCAACAGTAAAATTGAATAGAAATATTTTCCTTATTTAAATATTTTATTAATGTAGAATTTCAGCTATAATTAAGGCCAACAAGCAGATATTTAATTTTACTGGCGGAAATTGACATTGGCGATAGTCAGCCCTTGCGTTTCCGCCAAATTTTGACAAGCAATTCAAACTCCAATCAATATCAGTGAAAGAGATTATAATTGCAGAGATAATTCCACCATTAAAATCAAATAGAAATTTTTACCATATTTATGACAGACATTTTGCATGAATAAGCCGATAAAAAATCGCGAAATTTTCTATTCAAAATATACTGGTGGAAGTTTACTTAGGTTGTAATTAGAAACTCTTGACCCTATGTAAAGAATCAGTCGCCATCTGGTGACAAACTCTTCAGTTACTTGACAGGTAGCTCTTAGAGCCTGCACAATGTGTCTCCTTTTCTTTATTCATAACTCCATTATTTATTAAGCGGTAATCTTGCTTCGCAGTTTTAGCATGTCAAAACATTTTTTTCCGAAACGGCTGCAGATTTCAAGTAGAAATTCATATAAAATAATAAGGATCACAACCCCGCTTTGCTATAAAAATTGTGAGCTTATAAAACAATTTAGTATAAAATTAAGGCTTTATCACAATGTTTTTCATATAAACTTACTCTTAAAATTTATAGAGTACATTTCTTTTACCACGAACTTGAAATTTCGCAGTTTATTTGTAAGATACTTTAATGGCATAGATCTTAGAGCTGGTACTTATAAGGAAGTATGACAATATTTTTCTTCAGCTATATACATATATATATATATATATACAGGGGTCAAGGTCATTTACAAACTTAACATGCTAGTTTGTCATATCATGTTGAACAATATTTACACAGGAACTGGGAGTCTGAAACGCGATCGTGACAGTGCAATTGCATTGTGGCCGTCTCACAAAGAAAAGATAACAAACGGTTAAAATGACCTTAATTTTACAAAAAAAAACTTACCCAAAGTACAAAATAAATATGCAAAATGTAACAACTCATAACAAGTGCTGAAATTTTGCCCTATTAGCCGTCAAGCATGTTTCACATTACGCAGCATGAAATCTTGAACACATTCCAATTGCACAGATTCTCGCGAACACATGGCGTCGCTTCATTGATCCGTGCCATGAGGTCCATTACTAAAAAGAACAGATGTTTCGTACACCATTGACTTAATAAATCCCCATAGATAGAAATACAGGGGTTTTGATCCTGGGATTGCGGTAGCCGCAGTACAGGAGCGCTTCCCAATCGCATTCGGAGCATGGAGCAATCATCGCGTCTAATGGAACATATTTTGAGCACTATATATGTTATAGCATTTTTTAATTTCTGTTTTGTACTTCGTTGAAGTTTTTTGCAAAATTTAGATCATTTTAATCTTTTGTTA
This sequence comes from Maratus speculifer, assembly GCA_964019185.1. Taxonomy (NCBI): domain Eukaryota; kingdom Metazoa; phylum Arthropoda; class Arachnida; order Araneae; family Salticidae; genus Maratus; species Maratus speculifer. The sequence goes on from OZ025298.1 coordinate 255,867,118, forward strand.
TCTTTTCTTTGCCCTGTGGGCACGATGCAAGTGCACCGTCACAATCACGTTTCCGACCCTCAGTTCCTATGAAAAAATTGTTCATCATGATATGATAGACAGGCAAATTAATTTCGTAAAAAACCGTTTGAGACACCTTGTATATGATATATATATATCTACAAACTTTGTGTACAACTAGACCATTTTAACAAATGATATTGACCAAATATTATAAAATAGTTATTTTAAACAAAAGAAATAAAATACTAATTAAATTACAAACTACTATGAAATGACATATGAAAAGTACAAATGAAAAAGCAAGTGAATGAATACAGAATGTAGCTTATATTGTGAATAATTTCGCCAAGAGTGCAAAATGCACGAATATAAGTAAAAAACAAGTTGAATTTTATAGAAAATTAGGTTTAAGATGAAATTTACTTTCCCTCAACCGATTGTGGATTAACTAAAAAAATACTAAAAAGAAAACTGAATAACAAGAAAATAAGTGAAATGAAAGATAAAATATTAAATGTTATATTTGATTTAAAAAAATTAATTAAGCTTACCTTATAAAGACCACTTAAATTTATATAAACATGCATATATATATATGTGTGTGTGTGAGAGTATCCTTCTCAGTCCTGATGTCGCCAGGAGGCGACACTAAAAATCCCCTATAAATTAATTGTATGTCTGCCAAATTTGTTAAAATTACATCTAGACTTTTATAATAGATGTGTGCATGTTAGAAGCGCCGATATATAAATTAACGCATGTTTGAAGATGTTTTACAATAATTTTAAACTAGTTTTGTAGTGCCACTTCAAATTTGTATCAGGACTAAGGAGGCTAAGTGTAATATTAATTTATTTTTGCCATTTTTATTTCAATTAAATTATTCCAAATTCTTATGATATCTACCTTTTTTCACGTGTTTTAATATGCGATAATAAACGATTAAAAACACATAAAATATAATCTTAAGTATCGATTATATGCCTTTAATCAGCGGTATACTTATTACGGTATTATAGCGGTATACTTATATAGTATACTTATTCTAAAAAAATAATCTGTTAAAAAAGGCATGACCTTCATATAAACCCTTAGTCTATTTTATTTCTTCGCAGTTTGAGACGTTAGGTTATCATTTCTTTCAGTTGTTTCTTAATACCATTTTTATTATAATATGTAGTTTAAACTATAACTATTGAACGTCCTGATCACCTGTGTACCAATTACTAAATAAAGTATGGGATATTCTGACATTAAATTTACTTAACAGGAGCTAAAACATACATAATAAGGCCTTCAAAATATAAAAGACCGTCAAGAGATGTTAAATCCTCGATCGTTTTCAACTGTAATTAACAGCCGTCTTGAGAGGAGTGAAGTGTTTAGTGAAGTGAAGGCGTGAAAATTCTGTGTTTAAGTAGCCGTAGAGGCGTTCGCATCAAATAAAGGGAGATAAAGTGAAAAATCGTAGAAATTCTGTGTGTAAGTAGCTGTAGGTGATTCGAAATCAAAGGAAGGGGAGGAGAAGAAGATATGGGGGAGAGATAAATAATTATGTTTCAAAATCATTAGATATACGTAATATGCTGTACCAGATTATAGAAATATTGTAGGATAGTACATCGTTGCGAGTATTCTTTCTTTGAATTAAGATTTCCAAGAACTCTCTGATTTATTGAAGCGTAGTAATTCGAAGTATGGGCTATGATTCTTGCTTTATTGAAATCTATGTCAATATCTTGTTTTTGGTTCAATCTTGATAGAGTTGTAGAGGGTTTTCTGTACTTTATATCTGTAATACATTGTTTCTGTCTCTTTTTAAATTTTCTAGTACCCATGTCTATGTATTTGATTTATGTCTGATTTTTTTTACTGTAAAATCCATATATATGCCTAAAATTTCGTCTTTAGGACTTGAATCTTTTTTACGTTGTGCGAGATCTTTTTAATTAGCAGATGGTTTAGCGATTGCGTTGATATCATTTTTTTTAATTCATGGTTTATTCTTTAAAATAACTAAGGTACATATTGGAAACTGCAATTTTTTTTTATTATTCTTAATGCAACTTTTAGTTAATATTTATGTTGAATATAAAAAATTAATTTATTAATACATTGAAGGGGAAACTATTATCTCTTGCTATCTTCTTAATCGTGAGTAATTATGCTTGTAATTATTCGCTTGTAAAAACTTCCATGGCGCTGTTTATAAAAAACTTACAATCTGCACATTTGTATTTATATGAGGAATTGCTATTGTAGGTTAAAGTATTATTTGAATTATACGGTTTCCTATACATTTTTCTGTCATGTTATTTATTATTAATTGTATGTCTAAAAACGATAATGATCCGATTTGTTAGACTTCCAATGTAAACTATATAAATATATTTGAATCTAGACTATTAGCTCCATGTAACAATTCATTGAATGGGGGATACCGTATTTCCAAATAAAAAATATATTATCCACGAAACGCAGCCATAGATGAGGCTTAAAACTGAATTAGATGTAATATCTTTCTCGAGTGGTCTAAATTTCAATCTGCTCATAATCCTAAAATGGTGGATCCCATCTAGACACACTCAGTTTGCTCATAAAATTTTCCATTAAATAGAAAGATGTTTTAAATTGTAATTAAAATGATACTTGAGTTTAATGTTGTTCTTATATCATTGTTGTAAGCTGAGTTATTATCTATGAGCTGCTTTATGAGAGTTTCTATTTCTTTTACGTTAATTGAAGGGTATGGAGATATAATTCCCATGCTAGCAAGTATACTGTTTTCACACATATTTTCATCCTTTATTTTCTCAATGAACGTTCCAGTTGAGTTGATTAGAAGATTTGTAGGCGGTACAATTTCTTTAGGTAATGGTATAAAAGATTTTTCTATTGCATACGTTGTATTCTATTGCATATGTAGGAGCCAAACATTTAGAAACAATTGGTTTCAAGGAATAGTTATCTTAATGATCCTTTAAACTTCCAGTAAGTCTGGGAGTAACTGCTGGTTTATTTATTTGGAGTTTAATTTTCATTTGGGTAGATCAGTCACCATGTTTAATTAAATCTTGTGATTTCTGTCTAATACCGGAGTTGCGATCCATGATTTTTTTTTTGCAGTTCAATTCTTTATTGTATATGTCCATATTCGCGGAATACTTAAATTAAGCGAATTATCTTTTAAAGAAACAAACCAGGTGTAATAATATAGATTTGAGGGTTATAAAGAAACTTAAAAATAACTCCAAAAGTATAGTTATCTAAACTTATAAATATAATAAAATTGCTGCAATGGACATGAAAAATCATATCCCGATTCAGGATTTTCGAACGGTCAACTATTTCGTATGGAGCACTACTAATGAACGTCAAATCTGATATATATTTGTGTGAGTCTACATCTTCGAATCTGTTACGTCTTCAACTTCGTGATAGTTCCTACAATGATTACATTAGAAAAGAATGCGATCAACAGATGAAGGAATAAGACCGAGGCTGGAGAAAGTATATTTAATGTATAACCAGGAAGTATATTTAGTTATTTTTTTATAAAATGAAACTAGGAATTTAGCATGTTGGAAGCTATCTTTCGATAAGTGAAATTTATTATTTTATTTTGGTAATGTTTGTATTATAAGAGACGTAATCTTTCCATGTGGGTGAAAAAAGTCCGGGCCAGGATTCGAACCAGTGATGTATTGGCTGAAGCCGCCAATGCTCTTCAAACTGAACCATCCCGGTCACGAACACTGGAAGACTGTTTCACCCAAATAACCTCAACGATCATATAATCTGGTCTGATAGTATGGATCAGCTCAACAGAATAAAACTAGTATAATTAATCTAGTATAATGTTTGTATTATTTTAGCAAATTTCTTATTATTTACAAACTTATTATTATTATTATTAACAGTTAGAGTTGGATTATTTGATATTTTGTCATTTAATTTTCGCAATATTTATGCAATATTTATCTTTTTTCAAGTTTTGAATTTCTTAAAATATTTAAATCTGGATTAGTTAAAGTTTTTACTGAAACTAAAGATAACAAATGTCTGAATGACCAAAAAATTTTTTCATTTTACTTTGAGTCTGGAATGAAGATAAAATCTTAGATGAAGTCTCATTTTGAGAGTTCATACACTCAAAAACAAAAATAAAAACCAAATAAAAAACTTAAAAATATCTCAAAATATTTGAAGGGAAAGGCATTAAAATACATGATAATTAGTGTTTATTGCATAATCGTTAGAGCCCTTTTCGATGTATGGCAGAATTTTCAGCATTGCATTTTTTAAAATTTGTCAAAACGAGCTTTTTCGAATACGATACCTTGATATTTTGTTTTTGCTCGAACTAGTGTAAAATCTACGTTTCGTGTAACTTATATGAAAATTTTCAATTTATATCAAATAACATTTTCCTCGCTGAGTTCGTTTCAAAGGAATTTTCTTGAAATCTGGGCCAAGCTAGATCTTTTTTCTTGGTTAGATTATATTAAGAAGCGAATTTCTGAAAAATCTTCTCAGCCGTTTACAGTACCATTTATAACTCGAAAAATCACTCTCTCGGAGATTACTCAGCGCTGACAGTTCTTGGTCGTCTTGCTCGAAACGATAAAGTGGCAGTGGTAAGGGCCTGCACACTTATTCCTTGATTTCGGTCCACAGCATTCAACATCTCTCTTTCAAAACGGGTTTTCTTCCTGTTTGCAGCCGCCAAGTATCCTGCATCGTTGCTAAAAAGGATCCAAACTCAGCAAAGTTTTTATGTTCCTTGAACATTTGATGCTTTGGTTGATGTCTCATTGGAAATGTTTCCTTTTTAAAACAAAACAGAAGTAAGTCCGTCTCCGTTAAGTAAAGTGATATACGTTGATATCCGTTAACCCCTTGGGGACAAGCGACGCGTAAACGTTAATCAAAAAGGCTTCTTCACATTCTTTTCACATTGCTTTCGCACATTCGTAAATAATCTTATTGAAGAATAAGAAATTGGCATTTTAAAATGTTCTATTCATAGATGAATTGATTGAAATTAAATGGCGCACGTCGCAGCCATTCAACAATTTAAATTAATGCAGGTGCTTCCTAAATCGGCAGTTTATGTTGAAATTAATTTTACTACAGCTGTCAGCTACAAACGTGACAGCTACATTATCTGAGCTTGAATTTAATTAGTAACATATTCAACAAATCGTCTAATTAATTGTACGATATGTATAGATATAAATAATTAAATAGAGCTGTATAATTATTTTTTGTAAGGAAAAGAAAATATAAAAGTTAAATGTCAGTGCAAAAGCTATTCCTAAATTAATACCACGTATTTTTGCATTTGGGAATTTTTTATTTGCTTTTCACAAGAGTATTCATTTAATCGTTCTCAAATAATGAAAACATTCGATAAAGGTGATTAAGCTTGAGTTTATTTTTAAAATACAAATTAAAATATCAAAACTGCATAAATTAATATTAAAATCACAGCAGTTATTTATTTTACTGGAAGTTTAATATTATCGTTAAATACTAATGTCATTAATTTTTACTTTGACACTTGCTTACTACTTCATGAAGAAATTTTAACGCTATAATGTTGACAAACAAAATTTTATAGATTTATTGTTGTTCATTAATTTTTATAATAAATGTATTAAAAAATTGATGAAATGTGATCACTTGTGTGAAAATTTTTTAAATGCGCATCTGTGAAGGTTATTTTTTAAATGATTTAGTAGTTAAGTATATAGGGTAATCTCACATAAAAAGGACGGACAAATATTGTCAAAATTCCAAACAGTAAAATATGCTGAATTGCAATTGCTTTCAAAAAATAGCTGGATAGTAAGAGTGTTTCTAAAAAGTTATTTATATTTATTTAATCATTTAATATTGATGTTTTATTTTTACTTGGAAGAACTTTTGAAGCGCATCCATTCGTATAAAAATAGACCTTCTGGCGCAACACCGCGTAGTTTCTCTGTTTCTTGTTTATAAGAATTTTGTTAATCTTACACAAACAAATTAAGTTAAAATATTTGGGACTCAATTATAGAAGATTGATCGATTTTGTCATCACTGAAATACTGAATTTGAATGGAATTTTTAAAAAATTAGACAGCTACTACCGAGTTTATTTCACTTGTGTTTTTATACCTATCACAAAATTTGTTGTATTATTAAACCAAGTATCGAAAAGCATGGTGAGAATTTGGCTTTAGATGATGTGACTAGGTCCTTTTAAGCTTATAAGATTAGCAATATAGGCTATAACAATGAAAGTAACATTTTATAAATGATATTTGGAAAAATAATAATCTAAATATAATTATAGGGGAAAATCCCTGCTATTTTTTTTTTCAAAAGCGCAGCCACCATGGAAATTTAAATTCCTACATCTCAAACATTTTTTAAGACAAAGGGGATTAAATGTTGTAAAATTTTTCTGTCTAGAATTTTTCTTTAAGCACACAAAAATGAATGTCAATTTCTAATTATCTGTGAATCTTTTTAATTAAAAAGTTTAAGGCACTGATATTTTTGAAATAAGATAGTGGATAAAACTGGGCAAAGTATTCGGATAAGATTTCATATATGGATGATTCTCAAAATAGGGGACAATTTATGTCTTTTGGCATACAAAAAAATTGAGAGGTTTTCTGTCATGTTTTTATATTTAGATATGTTTTTCTTAATATTATTCATTATTTGCACTCAAGAATTACTCACTTTTTAGTTAAAAACACCTTAAAATAGCAGAATAAAGATTCAAAATGTCATTAGCATGGATGTCCACAGCAGCTGTGCCTTGTGTATACTAGCATTTTTTCAAGAGTTAATATCATGTTTATAAAGTAAACAAATGATATTCTTTCTTCATATTAATCAAGGAGAGGATTTATCCAATAAATTTCTTTTTAAAAATAAAATTATAGTATATAAAAAAAGAATTAAAGTTTATCCTCCATATTCGATTTTCAAGACAAGGTCATACTAAAACAGCTGGTTATTAATCAAAATTTCATTTTCACATATGACAATAGTTAGAAAATATAAAGTTTCTCCATGGCAACAAGTAGTCATTTTATCCTAGCCAGAAAATAGAAGCATGTATTGTATTTTAAGAATAGAAGTTGAATATTAGTAGAGTACATCAATTGTATATCATTAGAATGGATAATAATTTTCATGTTTATTTTATAGTTAAAATTTTTATTTTATTTATTTGCATAGAACTTTTGTGTTTTAAAAAGCCCTAGAAAGGACTATTGCATTGTGATTATATTATGGCTCATAATCTTTTTTAAATTAAAATTTGTCATTAGCATGGACAGATATCAGTGTCATTAGCATGGTTTTTCTGTCCATGCTAAAGACTCCTATGTGCATAAATGTAACCAGTGCTTACATTGTATTCTTTATAAAGTTTAATTTTACGTATAAATTTAGATATTACATTTATTATCCCTAAAATATGCATTAATTTTGTAGGAAAATCACTAAGACAGCTTCTTACATTGTAAGTGTCAGAATGTTGCTCATGTAACAAAATTTGCTTTTAGGTAATGTTTTTATTCTCCTTATATGTATATATGTAAAACTGGAAACCATTTGCTGAAAAGGAAGGCTAATAAATATAGAAAAAAATATTTAAACAGGAAGAAAATAAAAATTTCATAATATATTTATTCCATGCAATTTGTTTTGTCATTAGCATGGCTCAAAAAATACAAATTATTTTTTAAAGTTAATTTTTAAATATTTAGCTCTGCTGACTACATGGAAAGTATACCTAATACTATATTAACAGCACCTATTTTTTTCAGAAATTTTGCTAACAGTAATTTTTTTAAGATTTCATTTTTGAAATAGTCCCCTATTTTGAGAATCACTCATATGTGCAGTAACGTCCTATTTGGCTACATATATATAAATCAACATTTAGTCGGAAGATGGTTTTGGAATCTAAGGGGTTATGATTAGTTAAAAAATAGCTAAATTTATAGAAATTAAATTTTTTTCGGACTGCTGCAATAGGTTTTTCATTATTTGCAATGGAAAATATCTAAAAGAATTATCAAAATCGAAACATCATACAACAACATCAACATATGCATGAACTTTACGTAAAATAATACTCATTTGCTTAAAGTTGGTTATAAAAAATGACTATTTATAGGAAAATCCCCATTCAAGCAACTTTTAGAAAGTTCTATATATCTACCCGGACCTTTTAACCCTTTAACGATCATAGCATTTTTATTGCTAAGATGTCGAAATAAATGAATGACACCGGTAATTAAGAACAAATATATTTCTAAATAACAAAACGTGAGTTTTCACATATAAAATAAAAGGGATATTTTTAGATAAGAATACCGGTGTCAGTGTTGCGTATCGGAATTAAAATTTTGTGATTTCGTGGCGAAACCAATGAACGTTAAAGGGTTAATACTTGACTAACTTTTTTATACGAGTTAACCAATATTGCCCATACATAACTAATTTTGACCTATACCATAACTGCAAAATTATGTAAAATAATTATTGCCCCTGAATGCGCAATTAAAAATCACTTCATACAAATTCACATATTTCATCATTTTTTTTAAATATTTATATTCTAATTTCAGCACATTATTTTTACTACAGTTTGCCAAGTGTCCTGACAATGGCGTACATTTCGCGGTAAAAGTTCTGCATCTTATGAACAAAATTATGAGGGATTTTTTTGAATTTTTAAAGAATCTTTCACGCATCCATTAAAAAAAGATGTCATTCTTAAACAACTGAATATAAATATTGTACACAATCCCCACATTTATCTGTTACAGCTACATTTTATTTAGAGACTTTTATTATACAGGATAATTACAAATGTTTTTTTTTTCGATGTGTCATTGGCCTACTAACCACCGTCGAGACTAACTGTCGTATTTTCAATTCTGAAAGTTGAATAAGACTATTTTACAATTAAAGGTATATGCAAACATTATACAGACATACATACAATAAATACAATAAACCAACCGGAGTGAAAAATTAACCAGAGTCAGGAGCTTAAATCCGAGTCCATAGCATACTAGGCTGTTACTCTAGTCACCACTAGTCAACAATAGCAACTGCGTTATACACTTTAGTCTCAGGCTCGATTCTTGCTTGTGGTTAATTTTTCACTCCAGTTAGGTTTATTTATCTATTGTATGTACGTCTGTATAATATTTGTATATACCTTCAAGAGTTGAATATCGGAATTTCTTATGTTTGTATGTGTGTTAATATATTTTTCTAATTCTTCGACAAAATATCTAAAATAGATAATTTCCGAATACTTTTGATATGATGGTGTATACAACGGTACGTTTTATTAATTCAATCATTTTTAGTAAACAGTTGTTATAAATGATGTTTTCTTCCTGTGAAGTCATAGAGTTGAATGCGTGTAGTAAATAGGAAAACAAAAATTTGTATTTCTCATGCGGTACTGAATTCTGCTGAAGTACTATCTGCGTAAAACTGATACTGTGCTAGAAGCAGCGAGGAAGAATAACTATATCCGCCGTGGTGAGCGGACTATCTTCACTCACGACCTTACCTACGTTACGAAAATTAGACTCTCTTGCGCGAAGCGTTGTCAGTGATAATCGATCACGAATAGCGTCAAAATCTTTACATACGACCCGTATACCATGGACTCTAAGTAGAAAGGAAAAGAAAAAAAGAGAGAAATTGAAACCGGACGAATTTAGAAGAAAAAGTAGACAAATTAAAGACACTGAAAATGGTTAGGGGGCGGATGGGGCGATGAAACTAGCGACACCCTAACCTGCATCTCGAATATATATATAAGTGAGGAGTACATTGTAAACTTTTACAAAATCCATTATATTAACATGAATTATCACATGTTTACTAGGTATATACAGGAAAAGGACGAAGTGAACAAAACATAATACGCTTTCAAAAACGCAATACATATTTTCAGCAGAATCGCAAAATGAACTTATAAATTATTTGTTTCAAGCATTGTTATTTAGTTTTGTTTATGATCAAAGTACAGTAGCAGTTGGCATTGGTAGAAGTAGAAGCAAACAAACTAAACAAGCTTAAAAAAACAGGATATCCAAGAATATATGATTTTTCATCTGTTAAATGACGTAAATTGATATCATTTTTTTAATTAATTTTTTTTCATTCTTGCACTACGGAAAACATGAACTAGTTTTGGAAACTAGTTTTGTTAAATGATGTGTAGAAAATAATAGCTAGGTTACCCTATTTTTAATTTCAAATAATTCTTTACATTCTTTAAATTGCGTAGCGGAACGTGGCAACTTGTTTTAGGTAGATTTCATTACAAAAAGTAAAAAGCTATCTATTGCAGCCGCCCGGAGGAAAGCACTTCCGGAACATTTTGGTATATTTTCACCGATCATGACCCCCAGACCCCAAAACCTCCCTCCGTTCAAATGTTGACATATATATATATATATATATATATAACCATACATATGTATATATATCTGAATTTTGTCATACTGTAACTATCGTATATATGAACCGATTTGAATGAAACTTGGTATGTACATAGTACATACAAATGTCTCGACCGAGTTTGTTGGCCAGCATCATCCACTATCTTGCTTCAAAATGGTGGCCATTTAAATTTGTTTTTAATTTAAAATTTAATATTAAATGCGAAACCCAACCGAGTTCAAAAGTTGAAAAATATTTTTCTTTTATGTGTTAGAACATACAAAAACGATTCCAGAACACTTTTTTTTTTTGACTATATCTTAAAAAATGATTGAATTATAGTACTTTGAATTTCTCTTATGGCTCACATTTTAAAACGATCTGATTTTTATCCCGTGGTAACACGCGGATTCATGAATCGATTTGGATGTAACTTGGTGTGTACATAGTATATAATAAGGCCTGGACCGAGTTCGTAAGCCAGTTCCATCCGTCATCTTGTTTCGAAATGGCAGCCATTTAAATTTTTTTTATTTAAAATTTAAAATTACGTGCAAAAAAGTGAGAAATTGAAAAAGATTTTTCTGTTTTGTATTTGACCTTGATATAAAGATTCCAGAGCTTTTTTGGTTTCGTCTGTATCTTAAAAAATGGTTGAGTTATAGCACTTTTAATGAGTTATAGTACTTTTTAATGTTATTTATATTTTGAAATGATCTGATTTTCGTCACTTGATGTCACGCGTATTTGTAAACCAATTTAGATAAAACTTGGCGCGTACATAGTATATACGGATGTCTGGACCGAGTTCGTTGGCCAATTCCATCCGCCATCTTGTTTAAAAATGGCGGCCATTTTTTATTTAAATTTTAAAATTAGATGCGCAAAAGTAAGAAATTGTAAAAGATTTTTCATTTATGTGTTTGACCTTGATACAAAGATTCCAGAGCATTTTTTGTTTCATCTATATCTTGAAAAATGGCTGAGTTATAGCACTTTCAATTTCCAGTGTGGTTGACATTTTGAAACGGTATGATATTTGTCACGCGATAATACACATATTTATTAATTGATTTGGATGTAATTCCGTGTGTACATAGTACATACCAATGTCTTGACAGAGTTCGCTGGCAAACTTCATCCGCCATGTTGTTTCAAAATTGTGGCTATTTAAGTTTGTCAAAAAATCTTTTAAATGTATGATGATGTACAAACAAAAAATTAGAAATTGATAAAAGGTTCTTTCTAAAGTATTTATCTTAATAATAAATTATGGGGTATTTTTTGCTTTGTATTTACCATAAAAAATGCCTGAGATAAAATAGCAATTTGAATTTCTAATGTGGGTGGCATTTTTTAAAAAATCAATTTGCTCGCGACAGTACTCTTATATATTAATCGATTTCGATGTGAATGTGCATGTGCACATAAATTAAGATTTCGACCAAGCTGATCCCACATTGCTCAAAATATTTGAAGGGAAAGGCATTAAAATACATGATAATTAGTGTTTATTGCATAATCGTTAGAGCCCTTTTCGATGTATGGCAGAATTTTCAGCATTGCATTTTTTAAAATTTGTCAAAACGAGCTTTTTCGAATACGATACCTTGATATTTTGTTTTTGCTCGAACTAGTGTAAAATCTACGTTTCGTGTAACTTATATGAAAATTTTCAATTTATATCAAATAACATTTTCCTCGCTGAGTTCGTTCCAAAGGAATTTTCTTGAAATCTGGACCAAGCTAGATCTTTTTTCTTGGTTAGATTATATTAAGAAGCGAATTTCTGAAAAATCTTCTCAGCCGTTTACAGTACCATTTATAACTCGAAAAATCACTCTCTCGGAGATTACTCAGCGCTGACAGTTCTTGGTCGTCTTGCTCGAAACGATAAAGTGGCAGTGGTAAGGGCCTGCACACTTATTCCTTGATTTCGGTCCACAGCATTCAACATCTCTCTTTCAAAACGGGTTTTCTTCCTGTTTGCAGCCGCCCAGTATCCTGCATCGTTGCTAAAAAGGATCCAAACTCAGCAAAGTTTTTATGTTCCTTGAACATTTGATGCTTTGGTTGATGTCTCATTGGAAATGTTTCCTTTTTAAAACAAAACAGAAGTAAGTCCGTCTCCGTTAAGTAAAGTGATATACGTTGATATCCGTTAACCCCTTGGGGACAAGCGACGCGTAAACGTTAATCAAAAAGGCTTAAGAATCTTTGTTTAATCCCACAAGTAAAATTTTATGTTAAAACTTGTCTTATTTAATCGGAGCATTTTCTCAATTTAATAAGGCACAAATTTCTATTCTTAGAAACTGATGACAAAATATTAAAAATTTCGTAAAACGCTGCCGTCACGAAGGGGTTAATTGTGCGTTTGTGAAATGTTTCATCTTCATCGAACGCAGTAGATGTCTACTATGGGGAAGCCATAAGCACTGGCAATAAAAATTCACGTACAGCGCCACCTACCTATCTGCAAATGTATTTTCATATGCAAATATGGTCCTAATCTCCTCTCTAAGTTTGTTTACGAAATTCTGGGGCACATTGTATTTGAAAGAAAAATGTAAAAAGATGATGATTTTATAAGCTTTTAAACATTCGTTGATGCACCTTTTTACTAAGAAAAATGACAATCATGGTAACAATTCATGAAGTAAATAACTGAAAACTAATAACAACTCTTAATATTCTAAAACATTCTTTTCACATTGCTTTCGCACATTCGTAAATAATCTTATTGAAGAATAAGAAATTGGCATTTTAAAATGTTCTATTCATAGATGAATTGATTGAAATTAAATGGCGCACGTCGCAGCCATTCAACAATTTAAATTAATGCAGGTGCTTCCTAAATCGGCAGTTTATGTTGAAATTAATTTTACTACAGCTGTCAGCTACAAACGTGACAGCTACATTATCTGAGCTTGAATTTAATTAGTAACATATTCAACAAATCGTCTAATTAATTGTACGATATGTATAGATATAAATAATTAAATAGAGCTGTATAATTATTTTTTGTAAGGAAAAGAAAATATAAAAGTTAAATGTCAGTGCAAAAGCTATTCCTAAATTAATACCACGTATTTTTGCATTTGGGAATTTTTTATTTGCTTTTCACAAGAGTATTCATTTAATCGTTCTCAAATAATGAAAACATTCGATAAAGGTGATTAAGCTTGAGTTTATTTTTAAAATACAAATTAAAATATCAAAACTGCATAAATTAATATTAAAATCACAGCAGTTATTTATTTTACTGGAAGTTTAATATTATCGTTAAATACTAATGTCATTAATTTTTACTTTGACACTTGCTTACTACTTCATGAAGAAATTTTAACGCTATAATGTTGACAAACAAAATTTTATAGATTTATTGTTGTTCATTAATTTTTATAATAAATGTATTAAAAATTTGATGAAATGTGATCACTTGTGTGAAAATCTTTTAAATGCGCATCCGTAATGGTTATTTTTTAATTGATTTAGTAGTTAAGTATATAGGGTAATCTCACATAAAAAGGACGGACAAATATTGTCAAAATTCCAAACAGTAAAATATGCTGAATTGCAATTGCTTTCAAAAAATAGCTGGATAATAAGAGTGTTTCTAAAAAGTTATTTATATTTATTTAATCATAATATTGATGTTTTATTTTTACTTGGAAGAACTTTTGAAGCGCATCCATTCGTATAAAAATAGACCTTCTGGCGCAACACCGCGTAGTTTCTCTGTTTCTTGTTTATAAGAATTTTGTTAATCTTACACAAACAAATTAAGTTAAAATATTTGGGACTCAATTATAGAAGATTGATCGTTTTTGTCATCACTGAAATACTGAATTTAAATGGAATTTTTTAAAAATTAGACAGCTACTACCAAATTTATTTCACTTGTGTTTTTTATACCTATCACAAAATTTGTTGTATTATTAAACCAAGTATCGAAAAGCATGGTGAGAATTTGGCTTTAGATGATGTGACTAGGTCCTTTTAAGCTTATAAGATTAGCAATATAGGCTATAACAATGAAAGTAACATTTTATAAATGATATTTGGAAAAATAATAATCTAAATATAATTATAGGGGAAAATCCCTGCTATTTTTTTTTTCAAAAGCGCAGCCACCATGGAAATTTAAATTCCTACATCTCAAACATTTTTTAAGACAAAGGGGATTAAATGTTGTAAAATTTTTCTGTCTAGAATTTTTCTTTAAGCACACAAAAATGAATGTCAATTTCTAATTATCTGTGAATCTTTTTTAATTAAAAAGTTTAAGGCACTGATATTTTTGAAATAAGATAGTGGATAAAACTGGGCAAAGTATTCGGATAAGATTTCATATATGGATGATTCTCAAAATAGGGGACAATTTATGTCTTTTGGCATACAAAAAAATTGAGAGGTTTTCTGTCATGTTTTTATATTTAGATATGTTTTTCTTGATATTATTCATTATTTGCACTCAAGAATTACTCACTTTTTAGTTAAAAACACCTTAAAATAGCAGAATAAAGATTCAAAATGTCATTAGCATGGATGTCCACAGCAGCTGTGCCTTGTGTATACTAGCATTTTTTCAAGAGTTAATATCATGTTTATAAAATAAACAAATGTTATTCTTTCTTTATATTAATCAAGGAGAGGATTTATCCAATAAATTTCTTTTTAAAAATAAAATTATAGTATATAAAAAAAGAATTAAAGTTTATCCTCCATATTCGATTTTCAAGACAAGGTCATACTAAAACAGCTGGTTATTAATCAAAATTTCATTTTCACATATGACAATAGTTTGAAAATATAAAGTTTCTCCATGGCAACAAGTAGTCATTTTATCCTAGCCAGAAAATAGAAGCATGTATTGTATTTTAAGAATAGAAGTTGAATATTAGTGGAGTACATCAATTGTATATCATTAGAATGGATAATAATTTTCATGTTTATTTTATAGTTAAAATTTTTATTTTATTTATTTGCATAGAACTTTTGTGTTTTAAAAAGCCCTAGAAAGGACTATTGCATTGTGATTATATTATGGCTCATAATCTTTTTTAAATTAAAATTTGTCATTAGCATGGACAGATATCAGTGTCATTAGCATGGTTTTTCTGTCCATGCTAAAGACTCCTATGTGCATAAATGTAACCAGTGCTTATATTGTATTCTTTATAAAGTTTAATTTTACGTATAAATTTAGGTATTACATTTATTATCCCTAAAATATGCATTAATTTTGTAGGAAAATCACTAAGACAGCTTCTTACATTGTAAGTGTCAGAATGTTGCTCATGTAACAAAATTTGCTTTTAGGTAATGTTTTTATTCTCCTTATATGTATATATGTAAAACTGGAAACCATTTGCTGAAAAGGAAGGCTAATAAATATAGAAAAAAATATTTAAACAGGAAGAAAATAAAAATTTCATAATATATTTATTCCATGCAATTTGTTTTGTCATTAGCATGGCTCAAAAAATACAAATTATTTTTTAAAGTTAATTTTTAAATATTTAGCTCTGCTGACTACATGGAAAGTATACCTAATACTATATTAACAGCACCTATTTTTTTCAGAAATTTTGCTAACAGTAATTTTTTTAAGATTTCATTTTTGAAATAGTCCCCTATTTTGAGAATCACTCATATGTGCAGTAACGTCCTATTTGGCTACATATATATAAATCAACATTTAGTCGGAAGATGGTTTTGGAATCTAAGGGGTTATGATTAGTTAAAAAATAGCTAAATTTATAGAAATTAATTTTTTTTCGGACTGCTGCAATAGGTTTTTCATTATTTGCAATGGAAAATATCTAAAAGAATTATCAAAATCGAAACATCATACAACAACATCAACATATGCATGAACTTTACGTAAAATAATACTCATTTGCTTAAAGTTGGTTATAAAAAATGACTATTTATAGGAAAATCCCCATTCAAGCAACTTTTAGAAAGTTCTATATATCTATCCGGACCTTTTAACCCTTTAACGATCATAGCATTTTTATTGCTAAGATGTCGAAATAAATGAATGACACCGGTAATTAAGAACAAATATATTTCTAAATAACAAAACGTGAGTTTTCACATATAAAATAAAAGGGATATTTTTAGATAAGAATACCGGTGTCAGTGTTGCGTATCGGAATTAAAATTTTGTGATTTCGTGGCGAAACCAATGAACGTTAAAGGGTTAATACTTGACTAACTTTTTTATACGAGTTAACCAATATTGCCCATACATAACTAATTTTGACCTATACCATAACTGCAAAATTATGTAAAATAATTATTGCCCCTGAATGCGCAATTAAAAATCACTTCATACAAATTCACATATTTCATCATTTTTTTTTTAAATATTTATATTCTAATTTCAGCACATTATTTTTACTACAGTTTGCCAAGTGTCCTGACAATGGCGTACATTTCGCGGTAAAAGTTCTGCATCTTAAGAACAAAATTATGAGGGATTTTTTTGAATTTTTAAAGAATCTTTCACGCATCCATTAAAAAAAGATGTCATTCTTAAACAACTGAATATAAATATTGTACACAATCCCCACATTTATCTGTTACAGCTACATTTTATTTAGAGACTTTTATTATACAGGATAATTACAAATGTTTTTTTTTTTCGATGTGTCATTGGCCTACTAACCACCGTCGAGACTAACTGTCGGATTTTCAATTCTGAAAGTTGAATAAGACTATTTTACAATTAAAGGTATATGCAAACATTATACAGACATACATACAATAAATACAATAAACCAACCGGAGTGAAAAATTAACCAGAGTCAGGAGCTTAAATCCGAGTCCATAGCATACTAGGCTGTTACTCTAGTCACCACTAGTCAACAATAGCAACTGCGTTATACACTTTAGTCTCAGGCTCGATTCTTGCTTGTGGTTAATTTTTCACTCCAGTTAGGTTTATTTATCTATTGTATGTACGTCTGTATAATATTTGTATATACCTTCAAGAGTTGAATATCGGAATTTCTTATGTTTGTATGTGTGTTAATATATTTTTCTAATTCTTCGACAAAATATCTAAAATAGATAATTTCCGAATACTTTTGATATGATGGTGTATACAACGGTACGTTTTATTAATTCAATCATTTTTAGTAAACAGTTGTTATAAATGATGTTTTCTTCCTGTGAAGTCATAGAGTTGTAATGCGTGTAGTAAATAGGAAAACAAAAATTTGTATTTCTCATGCGGTACTGAATTCTGCTGAAGTACTATCTGCGTAAAACTGATACTGTGCTAGAAGCAGCGAGGAAGAATAACTATATCCGCCGTGGTGAGCGGACTATCTTCACTCACGACCTTACCTACGTTACGAAAATTAGACTCTCTTGCGCGAAGCGTTGTCAGTGATAATCGATCACGAATAGCGTCAAAATCTTTCCTTACGACCCGTATACCATGGACTCTAAGTAGAAAGGAAAAGAAAAAAAGAGAGAAATTGAAACCGGACGAATTTAGAAGAAAAAGTAGACAAATTAAAGACACTGAAAATGGTTAGGGGGCGGATGGGGCGATGAAACTAGCGACACCCTAACCTGCATCTCGAATATATATAAGTGAGGAGTACATTGTAAACTTTTACAAAATCCATTATATTAACATGAATTATCACATGTTTACTAGGTATATACAGGAAAAGGACGAAGTGAACAAAACATAATACGCTTTCAAAAACGCAATACATATTTTCAGCAGAATCGCAAAATGAACTTATAAATTATTTGTTTCAAGCATTGTTATTTAGTTTTGTTTATGATCAAAGTACAGTAGCAGTTGGCATTGGTAGAAGTAGAAGCAAACAAACTAAACAAGCTTAAAAAAACAGGATATCCAAGAATATATGATTTTTCATCTGTTAAATGACGTAAATTGATATCATTTTTTTAATTAATTTTTTTTCATTCTTGCACTACGGAAAACATGAACTAGTTTTGGAAACTAGTTTTGTTAAATGATGTGTAGAAAATAATAGCTAGGTTACCCTATTTTTAATTTCAAATAATTCTTTACATTCTTTAAATTGTGTAGCGGAACGTGGCAACTTGTTTTAGGTAGATTTCATTACAAAAAGTAAAAAGCTATCTATTGCAGCCGCCCGGAGGAAAGCACTTCCGAACATTTTGGTATATTTTCACCGATCATGACCCCCAGACCCCAAAACCTCCCTCCTTTCAAATGTTGACATATATATATATATATATATATAACCATACATATGTATATATATCTGAATTTTGTCATACTGTAACTATCGTATATATGAACCGATTTGAATGAAACTTGGTATGTACATAGTACATACAAATGTCTCGACCGAGTTTGTTGGCCAGCATCATCCACTATCTTGCTTCAAAATGGTGGCCATTTAAATTTGTTTTTAATTTAAAATTTAATATTAAATGCGAAACCCAACCGAGTTGAAAAGTTGAAAAATATTTTTCTTTTATGTGTTAGAACATACAAAAACGATTCCAGAACACTTTTTATTTTGACTATATCTTAAAAAATGATTGAATTATAGTACTTTGAATTTCTCTTATGGCTCACATTTTAAAACGATCTGATTTTTATCCCGTGGTAACACGCGGATTCATGAATCGATTTGGATGTAACTTGGTGTGTACATAGTATATAATAAGGCCTGGACCGAGTTCGTAAGCCAGTTCCATCCGTCATCTTGTTTCGAAATGGCAGCCATTTAAATTTTTTTTATTTAAAATTTAAAATTACGTGCAAAAAAGTGAGAAATTGAAAAAGATTTTTCTGTTTTGTATTTGACCTTGATATAAAGATTCCAGAGCTTTTTTGGTTTCGTCTGTATCTTAAAAAATGGTTGAGTTATAGCACTTTTAATGAGTTATAGTACTTTTTAATGTGATTTATATTTTGAAATGATCTGATTTTCGTCACTTGATGTCACGCGTATTTGTAAACCAATTTAGATAAAACTTGGCGCGTACATAGTATATACGGATGTCTGGACCGAGTTCGTTGGCCAATTCCATCCGCCATCTTGTTTAAAAATGGCGGCCATTTTTTATTTAAATTTTAAAATTAGATGCGCAAAAGTAAGAAATTGTAAAAGATTTTTCATTTATGTGTTTGACCTTGATACAAAGATTCCAGAGCATTTTTTGTTTCATCTATATCTTGAAAAATGGCTGAGTTATAGCACTTTCAATTTCCAGTGTGGTTGACATTTTGAAACGGTATGAAATTTGTCACGCGATAATACACATATTTATTAATTGATTTGGATGTAATTCCGTGTGTACATAGTACATACCAATGTCTTGACAGAGTTCGCTGGCAAACTTCATCCGCCATGTTGTTTCAAAATTGTGGCTATTTAAGTTTGTCAAAAAATCTTTTAAATGTATGATGATGTACAAACAAAAAATTAGAAATTGATAAAAGGTTCTTTCTAAAGTATTTATCTTAATAATAAATTATGGGGTATTTTTTGCTTTGTATTTACCATAAAAAATGCCTGAGATAAAATAGCAATTTGAATTTCTAATGTGGGTGGCATATTTTAAAAAATCAATTTGCTCGCGACAGTACTCTTATATATTAATCGATTTCGATGTGAATGTGCATGTGCACATAAATTAAGATTTCGACCAAGCTCATTGGTTTGTTTTATCCAGCATGTTGCTTTAAAATGACATACACTTCATGATATCGTGGAATTTGTCGACCCGATAAATCGCTTAAAATAAAAGCAGTTTGAGTAAAAGATGATTAATTTCTAAAAATTTCTATTAATATTCAGTATTGACTAGTATTCAATCTTATATAATCGGGTTCCACTAATTTGAGCTTCGTATGTTTGAATGATATAACTTAATTTAAATACTTGGATAAATAAATAAGTATATGAAATCTACCTTTTCCTCCCGGTACTGCCGGAAGGACTTTTTAATATGTTGCATCTTACTTTCAAGGTTCTTCTTTTGTAAATAATTTATCGCTCTCTTTCCGCATATTATTTTTAAGATTATTAAGTTAGTTAATATTCTTCAAATAAATACGATAAACATTAGTTTCCAGAAATAGCAATAGTAAAGTGTTTGAAAACGAAAAGACCAATGTAACTTTTCGTAAAAAAACACATGTTCTTCCAACCTCAAAAGCAGCTTTGCGCACTATGTTCAAATGGACGGAGGTTATTTTTATTATTCAGATTATTTCATGCCTTCTATTTTACTAAATAGTAATATTTTCTTTATTTAAAGTTATATTAAATAATACAAATATTATTATTTTTAGAAATGGGGTAGCAATTTGAAAAAAAGAATAATAATAACGCTCAACTGGCACCATTGATCATAAGCCGTTCTTCTTTGTGTTAAAAATTTCCTCCAAACTCTCGCAGATATTCCATACTGCAGCCAACTCACCAAAGCTACAATTTTAGTGAATTGTTGCAATTTTCCTAATTTTTTGTTTATAAAAGTGAAATTCTGATACAAAATTTGAAAAAATCAACAAAATTCAAAATGTGCAGTAAATATGAAACTTTCGAAAGTAGTAATTTATTTTTAATAAAAGCCTAATAAACCTATTTTTTTTTAATTAAACAGTTTGAATTATGCCACAATTTTTCTTCGTCTTCCGCACACGTATTCCAAACATCTGATTTGTTCATCTTTTTAGCAGCGAAAAACTGAAAAAACATAAATATAAATAAATATAAAACAAATAAATACAATAAATAAATAAATAAATAAATAAATAAATAAATAAATATAATATATGAAGTTTTTAAAAACTTCAGATTTTGATGAATATATGCGCATTATTGAGCATTATAGAAACATCCAATATAAATCTAAAGAAAGTCATTAGTCAAAATTTTCACAAGTTAAATGTCGAGAATAATAAGCAAAGATTTTTCAAGAAGCCTGTGCCATATGTAAATATATGCGATAGAGTTATAAATGAAAATGAAGACAGAATTTTAAAGTTTGTCCCGAAATACATCTTTGATAATACTTTATATATTTTAAATATTAGATCACTCGTTACTAACTATGAGGAAATTGCACGATCAATAGAACCTGGCAAAAGAGATGAAATTAAAGGAATCCTACATACCAATATAAAAGCGTTCATAAATAAATCGAAAAAACAGAATAATAAAGATTACGTAATGATTAAGAATTTAAAAACAGATCCTAATATATTTATTACATTACCATATAAAACAAATAAAATAGCTATTTTGAATAGAGATGAATACATTATGAAAATGGAAGAACGTATAAATGGCATGAAATGTAAAGAACTCAATAAAGATCCAAACAATTCAATTAATACGAAAACTTAAGATCTGATAAAGAATGGAACATGGCCACTATATGTGAAAGATCTCATTAAAATTAATCCTACTGCTATAACACCAACACTAATCGGTAGATTTGTAACGGAAGTATGCACATACTGGGTGTCATTTGTGGCGATCGTGGGGGTGTATTGGTTGAATGCAGACATAACTCGAGATATAAGTTCAAACCACAGTTTATTTAAACTGTTAGGGATCAGGGGGGAAGTGGAGCTTTCAGTTCGTCAATTTCGATAACTAGTCACAATACTAAAAGATTAAGCTCATAAATATACTCACAGCTCCGGCACCAGACTCAGTCGGGGCACTTCAAAGCCAACTTCTCACTTAGACTTCAGATAACTGCTAGATAAAAGCTTTATTAGACAGCCCGTGGCTGTAACACACTCTTTATTGTCTATAATACTCAACGTAATTAAAACTGTCTCTTACCACCGGCAAACTTCTCGAATAGCTGCGCTCTGAATGAACTCAATCGGCAAGCGCTGCTAGCTTTCTCACTTCGAAACTCCTCGCTAATTCACTGGAGGGTAAATAATAACTCACTATAACTCAATCTACTTCAATCCGCTGCTTGTCGGCTTACGCCGCTACTCACTAGCTGGTTTGTGCCACTACTCACACTCTACACACATTAAAAGCTTTTATATGCTGCAAACTGAGATACTATAAATTTGCATATTGCTTCTAACCGCGGCATAACTTGTAGAACCGAGGAAGACACACACGCTTTTGAAAGTTAAAGTAAAAGAGAGGATAGATGTCGCTTCTACGCTACACATTTTAAATCATTCACGTCACGATCTCACAAAAACGCTAGTGTGCTTTTATCACAAAGGTCACTCCCTCACAGATTAAAAGGTCATAAAGATAAATCACCTCACCGACCTATTGAAACCAAATGCAACAGTCCTACATATTTTCTCGAAAAAGCTTATATCACATTTTTGAAAATCCTTTTACAACATTCTAAATATGTTTTAACCTCTACAGGCAACTTTATTGATAAGATAAAAGATATAACAATTACCGAGAATAGCATACTTGCAAATTTAGATATCATGTCACTATAGCCGTCGATTAATGTGGAAGAAATTAAATCGTTCATAGAAAACTCCATTGAAACAGGACCAATATTTGATATTCATATAAAAACTCTTTGAAAGCAGGATTACATCTTATTACAAATAATAATGTTTTTGTTTTTAACGGAAACTATTTAGAAGGAGCTCCAATGGGTTTGTCGGTTTCTGAATTATTTGCCGAAATTAATTTACGACCGTTAGAAGAAAGAATATTAGCTGAATTTGATATGAAACCTACAAGTATGGTATAGATTCGTAGACGATATTTTTATTATTTGGGACAATAGTTCACACGATTTACATCTTTTCCTTAATAAGATAAATGATCTTGATGATATTATAAAACTTACTCTTGAGATTGAGACAGATGGAAGCTTACCTTTTTTGGACGGTAATTTAGTTAAAAACAAAGAAAACCTCAGCATTGACAGAGAGATTTATAGCAAACCAAGCAAATCAAATAATACAATCCCTTATAATCCCCCATTTTTATATAAAATTGTAGCCTACAAATTTTACGTTAGACGTGCTTTTAAAGTGTGTTCAGATAAATATTTAGAAAAAGAGCTTAAAACCATCAGAAATATTGCTGAAGAAAACGGATTTTCAACAATTCTCATTAATAAACTCATTCATGAATTTAATTTTCATGAAAAAATTAAAAAAAAGTAAACCATAAAGAAATGGTTTACAAAAAGTTTAACTATTTTCTTGATCAAAAAATTAAGATATGCTCTACTGAAGCACAATATAAATTTAATAGCCTGTCCACCATAGAAATTAAAAGAAGCAATTTGCATAAAAATCGATCCAATGCCGGATGTTCAATTAGCTGGTGTATATACTATCCCTTTTAAAACTGATTGCAATAAATCAATGAAATACATCGAAAAAAACAATAGAAAACTAAAAAAAAGAAGAAAAACATGAAGCAGATATAAAATTTTGTCGCCAATCTACTGGTCTCTCACGTTTATATTTTAAACAGAATATCACAATAGATTTTGATCATACGAAAATCATATTCCCAACATCGAATCATTACTTATCCATTATAACAGAATCCATAGAAATCCTATGCAAAAGCAATAAAGTGTGTAATGATGCCTTATCTTATAATATACCGAGTTTATGGTTTAACATCCTAAAAATAAAATCCTGACAATTGGAAAAAATGACGTACTAAAATTTCATGGTACAACAATCAAATATTTTTTTACCGTTCATCTAAAATACTACTAATTCAATCTTCAAGCCACGAGTCTCGTTCATTTTTCTAAACGAAATATTATATTTGTATTTATAAAAGAAAATATTCTCTGAGGAAGAACCTGTTTAAAGGTTTGAAAGTACTAAGATGTTTTTTAAATAAAATAACTTTTAACATCTATAGTTGATTATTTAATCGCATTTTAAGTAAGCCTGAACGTTTTAAAGTTCATATTATACATTTTAAAGCTCATATTATACATTTTCTGACAAAACATTTTGCAATATGAATAGGCAATTTTGATTCTGGAATATCTACTCCATAATCTGACTTAAGCAGGCTTAACAGACATAGTTCGAACACAACATCCGGGTTGCATTTAAATTACCAGTAACATGAAATAAAACATGCCTTCCAAACAACAAAAAAGACGCTAAAATTAGATTGAATTTTTCGGAAAATAACATTGAAAGGAGAAAGTCAACTTTGGTTCTACGTACCTTTATTATAAACACATTCAAAAACAAAAAATCAGCTGTCTGATATTGAGTTCATTTTAACATTTATTAGAATCGTTGATATTTTCTCCCTAAAAGAGATACTTTTTATGCATATTAAATAACTTTCTACACTGTAACAAATTATCAGATAGGTTCCAAAAAAATGTGATAGCATCATGCTTTTGGTGGCCACAGCTGTTTGCTGTTATGTTTCAGTGAAACATTCAGTGAAACATTCAGTGTCAGTGAAACATTCCGTAATATAAACTCAATTGCAAAATACACTCCGTTTTTATTACAAAGAATGATAATTTCATTAGTCATTATAAAAAATAATCTATATAGTTTTTTTATTCGGTGTCTTATTTTATTAATTACGTTTTAAAATTTCGCACTATAGATAAAAAGGAAAATTCAAACAATGAAGCATAAAAAGATTAAATAAACTATATATTTTATCGGTTGAAATCCAAACGAAGAACAGCATTTGTCTAAAGTACTGAGGCAGATGTTTTTTTTATTTTTCTTTAGTTATCAAAATGGCTAATGTTACGCAAAACATGAAGTATGCATACGCAGAATCTGGTTTATACAAAGTTGAAACATCTCAAAAATATTACACGAATTATTGTCGTAACTGACGTGGCACATAAAGAAATTCGAAATACAGGTAAAATATCTGAAATGTTTCAAAAAAATTCCTGAAACGTTCCGAAATATTTTTACAGTGTATGATGTCAGTGTACTACCTTAATCCCACACGTGATGTAAGCTTGTATGAACGAATGCAAGATACCTTTAAAGTATGGAATGTCCTAACATAGAATGTGATTAATAAAAATCGCAAGAGCTAGAATATTATTTCATAAATATTTTCGTAATATTTACATTTTGGAAATATTGCCATAATACAGCATTATTTAAATTAAACGAATATCTGTTGAATAATCGCAATAAATAATTTTCTGTTTATTTTCTTTTATATTTATCAGTTTCTATTTATTTCATATTTTTGCAATATTGACATTTCACTTCAAGCGTTTGCATCATAAAACTGAGATTAAACGGATAATGATATTTTATTGAAAATATTTTCAGTGAATACAATATTAGCATTATATAACACAAAATAACTATAATAAATTTGATATTATTGATTCCTTAAGTTTTAAATTAAATGCGAAAAATTTCATACTTAAAATTTTTTTCTTATGCAAATTTCTAACAAATGCATAGGTTGTAATTATTTTTTTTTCTAGAGAAATTTTTATATGAAAAGTAAAATGATTATATCTTTTGGTTGCCCTGATGTTTATATTGACTTTTCGAGTGACGCATATCTTAGAAAGTCATAGTATGGATTTACACAGTTATTTCTGTAGTCTTTAAATCCCAAAAGTATTAAATTTGTAATATATATATTAGAAGATTTAAAACAATTCCGTGAACACTCTTTATGTATGTCGCAGAAGACAAAAACACGAGGAAAGTCAATGATTATTGCAATATAGAACAAAAAATATAAAGATAAAACTGAAAAATTTGTTGCATCGAATGATGTCACGCTGTAAATAGTGAAAAATGTTTCTTAATCTTTAAAAATATAATATAGTAATGAACGAAAAGGTATGATAATCCTTTCCCATTTTCTCACAAATCCGAAAAGCATTCATCATCTTTTAAACTTAAAAAACCCATATATGTGGGTAGATCAAAAAATGTTTACAACAAGCCTTGGTTCGTACGGGTATCGCTATTTTCAAGTTGAATTTTCAAGTATCAGCATTTACGTATAAAAAAGAAATATAATTCAAAAGCGCGAAATTTCGTTTAATTTAATCAGATATTTAAGAAAATTGGTACCAAACAATTTCCTGGTCACAAGATTCCAAGACCCGTACGAAAAGTAAATATTGTGGAGTGGATATTTTTTTCTCCTTACGTGAAAACAGATATTTCTAGTTGGCTTACAGTGATTGTGAAGTAGGTAGTGCAAGTTTGCAGAAAAATCAGACACTTGAAATGGCAAAACATAAAAATTAGACTTACTTGTGCCACTTTGTTAACATTACATGAACCATCAAATACAAATTCCCTGGTATGTTGTGAGACAATGTCATCCTTTTTTATGACAATACTAGAATCATATGTCCTTTCAAACTCGAAATTTGTGTCAACAGCTCAATTCGGAAGTCTGAAGGCCAACCCCCATGCATCCCAGATATGGTTTTCAGTGACAATTTCCTCTTTTCGAAATTGAAGGTAACACTTTTTTGGAATGAGGCTCCTTGCTGACAGTGATATGAAAACCGCTGTCGAGAACTGTTCTGATGAGCATAGACGTGATTTGTAACAAGCCGAATGAAATAAATTGTCATGCGTTTAAATAAATGCCTAATTAGATTTCAGAATGTGAATTTAAAAACTCGTCCTATCCAAAATTTGAAAATTCGACTTTCCTTTATCAATATATTCTTTTGGCGAATACGCATCGAAACTACATTGTAATCTCTAAATTAGTTAGTTTAATCGCGTATTTCTAGCATTCTAAAGTCTTGGTCTAATGGTCCGTTTTCCCAAAATTTGATTTCTGGATAAGGTAAGTTTTAAAACGGACGTCCTCGTTTGGTGATTATGTGGAAAAAAGATCGTCAAATATGTTTCTTACTTTTGGTTTGCATTTTCTATGCATTATTAGTATATATTTTTTATTACTCTTCTATCCTTTTAATTAACCATTTTCGTATTTAAAGGTTCAAAGAAGCATTTATAAAATTAAAGATTATTTTGCTGCCACTGGTTTCAATACAAGTATTTCAGCAATTTATGATTTATGGAATAATTATTTTCTATCAAACTTAAACTTCGGTTTTTAGGATGCTGTTAAACACCACCAATAAACATTTTTTAATTACGTAATCGAATTTATACATGCAAAGTATAACAAATGTACATTATTTATAAAGTTAGTGTAAGCGATGTATGTTTTCCTGTAAATCATGATTGTTGAACTTGAAAATGAATAATGTTCAAGAAACCTATACTCATATTTCAGAAAACTGATTAATATGCTATAAAAGATACTCAGAAACGTATTTAAAAATTACTGGTAGAAAAATGAAATTTCGTTTTGATAAATGTTTTTTTAACACTTTACGATCGTATCTTTTTTTTCAGCAATCAAAGATTTTTTTATTGTTCTAGCCGTATGTCTGTATAAGCCTATACACGAAACAACCAAAAAGATATTATATATTGCTAACCATTAAAATTACAACACCAGGAAGTAATGACTTGACGAATATTAAAATGACATGAAGGAAATAAGAGGTTGTATACAAATCATAAGTATTTCAGTGCATTTAGACGATGCAGGTGGCAGAAACGGTCTCTGAAGCAAGTCAAAAAAGATAAGTTGCGTAGTGGATTTTTTATTCGGAAAGGGCTTAGCAAAGTCAGTGTTTCCTTAGAATATGTTGTTATGTCTTGAATAATAAAAACTGTTTACTAGAAAATTTAGGAATTCAATAGAATCAGGATCGTTGCCTGTCGAGAGTGTAGATTATTGTTTCGTGATATCTACCGTCGCACTGATCGATATCCAACGACTGTCATGCAAATATGGAATCAATGCCTAACCAAGGTTCATACGGAATGACAGGCATGCAGGATCGCAATGTCCTCCATGACCTCCATGACATTTTGTGAAATCAGCAAAGCAAGACTGTACGACCACACAACGGACCATTATTCAGGAAATGGACATATTTGGAGCGCGCCCAGTAGCCGCTCGCACGGTGCAATGACGTTTGCAGCAGCGCGGACTGTCAGCAGGTAACCATTACTGCAGCTTTCCTTGACAATGCAACATAGAATGTGGCCTAGACTCTCTGCCACGAAATACAAAAACGGATACAGAAATAGGCACAATGACATCTTTTCAGAGGAACCTTGGTTTTCTGTGCAATATTCAGATTGCCGTATACATGCCTAAAGGCTTCGAGGAGAACGCTCGTCGCCTGCTTGCATTATATAGAGGCATACGGAATTTGCAATTGGTGTGATGATTTGGTCAGTCATTGGGTATACGACATGCACATTTTTAGTTTGGATCGGCGGAAATTTTAACGCAGATTGATACATTTCTGGTTTCTTTCGTCCAGTGGTTGTTCACTGTCTTCGAGGCCTGCCAAACGCCAACTTCCAACAAGATAATGCGAAGTTAAATGTTACATGTTGTGTTCTAAATTTCCTAGATATACGGAGTATTCGACTAATGTTCTGATGTGTCTCCAAATCTGTCTCCACTTGAAAACATCTGGCTATAGATTGCTGTGAGACTGCCCCGATGTTTAATGACCTTTCTCTGACTTGAGGCAGAACGGGAGTTGGGAGCGTGGAAAAAAAAAAGTTGTCCGTTTTTGTCATCCAAGCCCAGTTCGACTCCATGCCTAACATGGTAAGGACATTTTAGCTGCAAGGGGATGACAGCTGTTACTACACAATTTACACCCTTGTAAATCCCTAAACTGCTTACAAATTTAATCATTTTGTTTTCATACCACATTGTTTATGTACATTAAATATTTTTCTAATTTTCTTTTCTTTGGTGGTGTTGCAATATGAATTTAACAATAAAATAGAGAACTTAATCTATATATTCCCAATAACGTTCTCATATTTAATGGTAAATATTATAAACGAAATCATCGAGCCCCAATGGGTTCCCCTGTACTGAGTTTATTATATGAATATTTTTTTCCATTATAAATAATTTTTTTCCTATGTTTCAATTAACACTCCACACTTGACTTAGATTTATGGAAGATATTTTTATATTTTGCAAGCACAATCGTGAGGAATCCAAAATATTTACAAAACATCTAAATTCAACGAAGAATAACATTATATTCACTACTGAAATTGAACATAATAATAGTCTTCCATTGCTTGATATAATATTAACAACAACAAATAACCTATCAGTAAGTCTTATTTAAGAAGCAGCAGGCTTACCAGGCTACCATTTAAAATAATTTTCTCCATTTATTTGTATAATTTACACCTACAGATTTTTCACAAGACACTCTGATGTAGTATGTACTAAAAATAGTTTGAATAATGAATTAGACAATATTCGTAGAATTACTTATAATAATGGTTTTAAAGTTCAACATATTATTAAATTAATCTTAGATATTGATAGCAATAAGAAGCCTGAGCAAAAAGTTAATTCGTAAAAATACAAATTTTATTCTATTCAATATTATCCAAGCTTGTTTGAGAATTTGACATATAGTCTTAAGGGTTCAATATCTGTTTAGTAGCCAAACCAACTCTGAAATTAAAGAATATCATTCACACTAAAATTGACCCAATTGATTATTTGGGGGGGGGGGAGTTTGCCAAAATCCACGTTTGCTTCGAAAAAAAAAAAAAAAAACGATGATGACACCCTTTCATCCTGGCGCCCGGGGCACTTGCCCTTCTTCCCCCCTCTCTTAGTCTTGACCCTGAATGTGAATAAAAGCTCTTTTCTTTTCTAACACAGGTGTCAAGATACTTATTAGAAGCATTATTGTATTAAATATGTATTCATTAAATGCTAATTTTTTCCTAAAAGTCAGTTAGTAAAAATGTCAATTTGTGGAGAATGCCTTATCATTCAGCTGTTTTTAGAGAATAAAGTAAAAACAGATTACTATAATAATGATATCTTTTTGAATTTGCACGATATTTGATTGGATTTTTTTTTTTATGAGTTACACCATCGAACTGACTATTAAATGATGTAAAAAAATCGCTTACATCGTTCGCGCATGCGCAGATAAAAAGTACTTTATACAACTACTCATGTTTCATAAAATATTTAATATATCTGTATTCCAATTATGATATATTTTTTCTACTAGATTTTGCTAATTTTTCTGAAATTTGCATTAAATCTGGTCAAAAACCCTGCATGATATAAACAAAAAACATACCAGAATTTGTTTAATTAAAAAAAAATCACTCTTTTTCTGTGAATATGCATGCTATCCTTACAAAAATCAGTGTACATGTTGGACAGTATCCACATATTTGTATTCTGCAACGATAAATCGTTTCGTGCATTTTCATGTAGAGGGTGATCCCAAATATTCCTATTATTCTTCGAATTTTTGTCGACCTCCTAATTGCCCGGTTTATCACATGGATGCTGATACATATGAGGTCAAACATAATCTTTATAATCCTGAAATTCCGGAAGAATCCGACAAGTATATTTTTAAATATTTGTCAAAAATTGAAAGTGTCTAAATACTTATTGGTCGATAGTGTATTTAAAAGTATATTTCTTCGCGCGATTTATACGACGTGATGATGTAAAAATTTAAAATATGCTATGCTTAGAAGTCACAATTCGTTAAAAATGATGCATATTTAAAATTCTATTAGATTGCTTAACCTAATAGAATTCGGTGTAGTCCTATAAAATAATAAATGGTACGTACCTAAAACCGTATTAATATTACATTGTCATTGCATATAAATAACTGTGTGAAATGAACCTCGATCGGATATTTGGTGAGATAAAATTTGAATACAAATTTGAATTAAAATTTGAATACAAACTAGAAAAACATACATGCCAACGTTATAAGTAAAATAAAAGCTTATCAAAATAATACAATTTTTTAAAATAAAATCATGAAAAGAAATAGCTTTATTTCGTCGCAAAATAAAACATGTTTAAAATAGTCCTTCCGGCAATGCCGGGAGGAAGAGGTAGCTTTCATATACTTATTTATTTATTTTAAATTAAGTTATATATATCAAATATACGAAGCTCAAAATAGTGGAACACGATTATATAAGATTGAATACTAGTTTTTGTTAATACTGAATATTAATAGGAATTTTTAGAAATTAGTCATCTTTTATTCAACCCGGTTTTATATTAAGCGTTTTATAGGGTCGCCAAATTCCACGATATCCAATTTAAAGCAGCATGATGGATAGAAAAAAACCAATGAGCTTGAACGAAATCTTAATTCATGTGAACATGCATACTCACATCGAAATCGATTAATTATACGAGTGCTGTCGCGGGCAAATTGACTTTTTTTTAAAAATGTCACCCACATTAGAAACTGCTATATCCCAGGCGTTTTTCAAGGTAAAGACAAAGCAAAAAATACTCCTGAATTCATTATTCAGATAAATAGTTTAGAAAGAACCTTTTTTCAATTTCTAATTTTTTGTTTATACATCATTATACATTTAAAAGATCTTTTACAAATTTAAATGGCAGCCTTTTTGAAACAAGATGGCGGATAAAGATGGCCCGTGAACTCGGTCGAAACATTGGTATGTACCATGAACACACGGAGTTATATCGAAATCAGTTTATAAATATGCGTGTCAACACATGACAAATTTCAGACAGTTTCAAAATGTCAATCTCACTTTAAATTGAAAGTACTAAAACTGAGCCATTTTTCATGATACAAATGAAACAAAAACTGCTCTGAAATCTTTGTATCAAGGTCAAAACACAAAAGAAAAATCTTTTTCTTACTTTTTTGCACCTAATTTTAAAATTTAAATGAAAAAAATATTCCGACATTTTGAAACAAGACGGCGGTTAGAATTGGCCAACGAACTCGGTCCAGGCATCAGTATGTCTTATGTACGAACCAAGTTTCATCCAAATCGATGTATAATTACCGTGTTATCACGTGACGAAAACCAGATCATTTCAAAATGTGAGCAACACTAAAAATTAAAAGTACTATAAATCAAACGAAACAAAAAATGCTTTGGAATCTTTGTATCAAGGCCAAATGCATAAAAGAAACATTTTTTTCAATTCCTCACTTTTTTTGTACCTAATTTCAAATATTAAATTTGTAAAAAAAAATTAAATGGTCGCCATTTTGAAACAAGATGGCGGATGGAACTGGTTAACGAACTCGATCCCGGCTTTATTAAGTACTATGTACACACCCAGTTACATCCAAATCGATTTGCAAATACGAGTGTTATCACGTGACAAAAATCACATCGTTTCAAAATGTCAACTATAAGAAAAATTCAAAGTGCTATAACTCAATCATTTTTTAAGGTATAGACAAAGTAAAAAGTGTTCTAGAATCGGTGTTTTAGGACCTAATACATAAAATAAAAATATTTTTCAACTTTTAATTTTTTCGCATTTATTTTTAAATTTAAATTTTTTTAAATTTTTTTAAATGGCCGCCATTTTGAAACAAGATGGCGGATGATGCTGGCCAACGAACTCGGTCGAGATATTTGTATGTACTATGAACATACCAAGTTTCATTCAAATCGGTTCATAAATACGTTAGTTATAGCATGACCAAAATTTGATCGTTTCAAAATGTCAGCCATAAGAAAAAATCAAAGTGCTATAACTCAATCATTTTTTAAGATATAGACAAAATAAAATGTGTTCTTGATATGGTGTTTTAAGATGTAACACATAAAATAAAAATATTTTTCAACTTTTAATGTTTTCGCATTTAATTTTAAATTTTAATTTTTTTTTAAATTTTAAATTGCCGCCATTTTGAAACAAGATTGCGGATGATTCTGGCCAACGAACTCGGTCGAGATATTTGTATGTACTATGTACATACCAAGTTTCATTCAATTCGATGTATACGTTTGACATATATTCGTTAGTTATAGCATGACAAAAATCAGATCGTTTCAAAATGTCAGCCAGAAGAAAATTCCAAAGTGCTATAACTCAATCATTTTTTAAGATATAGACAAAGTAAAAAGTGTTCTAGAATCGGTGTTTTAGGATCTAACACATAAAATAAAAATATTTTTCAGCTTTTAATTTTTTCGCATTTAATTTTAAATTTTAAATTTTTAAATTTTTTTTAAATGGCCGCCATTTTGATTGGCGGATGATGCTGCCCAACGAACTCGATCGAGATATTTGTATGTACTATGTACATACCAAGTTTAATTCAAACCGGTTCATAAATACGTTAGTTATCGCATGACAAAAATCAGACATGAAGTGCTTTCCTCCGGACGGCTGCAATTAGGTAGCTTTTTACTTTTTGTAATGAAAGCTACCTAAAAAACAATTGTGGATGTGAGTTTCAAAACTCAATTTTTCACTTTTGTTTTCTCTAACAGTCTATACCAATCTTCACTAATGTAACACTAAATTTTCTAAATTTATAATGAAAGCCAAAGGACGCATTTAAAAGATTTTCGCGATTTCCCAAAATTTTATTTTTCCGATAAAGAGAATTTTAAAATTCACGTCTCCAATTAATTTAACCAATCTGGAATTTAATTAATAAAAATTAACACTGCCGTGAAACTTATACAATGGCAGCACCTTCAGTTAAATCACTTTAAAAATATTTCTTTACCTCATTTAAAAAAAATTTGTAATTGGAAGTGTGTGATAAATGGTTTAGGAATTAGCCATTGGACAGTGTTGGAAATGGACGCCCTTTATAATACATTAAGCACTTTGCATACGTACCTTGAAAACTTAGTCCAACTCATTCGTTTTCAGATACAGAAAAGTAATTAAGTCATGAAATATAAAGTTTCATAACTCGGTCAATTTTAATGTTATATGAATGGGATCTTTATTGTATTGCTTGATAGGGTGATGGAAAATTTTAGGACCGGAAAACCATATAAAAAGTTAATTTTCGTAATTTTTTCATATTTTTTTTACCTTTTTAAAAGCATTTTTGCAATTGGAACTATATGTCTATGACTAATGGTTTAGATTTAGCCATTGGCCACCGTTGAGAGTGGACACACTCTATATACTCATATATATGCATGTATATCTTATACTATAATGTGAGCAAAAATTGTGTGTGTGTGTGTGGGTAAATTTTATCTCAAAAACGGCTCTAACGATTTTCGCAAAAATTTGGATTTTACCATTTTCGGGCACGAGAAGACCATTGGGCTAGGTTCCATGTTCGGGAAAATTCGATTACTGGGTCATTTTGGGTCATAATGGGTCAGGATAAAGCTATTTATATCTATAGAACGGCTGGATCGATTTTAAGGAAATTTTGTACCCAACCGTTTTTTGGTATGAGAAAACTATTGGGATGGGTCACATGCTCGAAAAATTTCGATTAGTGGGTCATTTTGGGGTCATTGTGGGTCAAGCCTTTTTTATCTAAAAAACGGCTCTAACGATTTTGACCAAATTTTATATTTTATCGCTTTGGATTACAAGAAGACCATTGGGTTAAGTAACATGTTCGAGAAAATTCGGTTAATGGGTCATTTTTGGGGTCATTGTGGGTCATGCTATTTTATCTAGAGATTTTATCACGCAATTTTGATTAAAAATTGCATTCTATGGTTTTCGGACACGTGAAAAACATTGGGCTAGGTTACATGTTCGAGAAATAATTTTAATGGGTCATATTGGGTCATTAAGGGTCTGGGTCAAGCTATTTATATTTAAAGAACGGGGTGATGGATTATATCGAAATTTTGTATGTAACAGTTTTTCGACATGAGAAAACTAATGGGCTAAATCACATGTTTGAGAGATTCCGACTATGAGGGTCATTTGTGTATCATAATGGATCATATCAAGCTATATCTAAAGATCAGGTGGATCGATTTTAACGAAATTTTGTATGCAACATTTTTTTGGCACGATAAAATCATAGGACTAGGTTACATGTTCGAAAAATTTCGATTAATGGGTCATTTTGGGTCATTAAGAGTCTGGGTCAAGCTATTTATATTTAAAGAACGGCGTGATGGATTATAACGAAATTTTGTATGTAACAGTTTTTTGACATGAGAAAACTAATGGGATAAATCCCATGTTTGAGAGATTTCGACTATGAGGTTCATTTGTGGGTCATGATGGGTCGTAATGGGTCATGGTCAAGCTATATCTAAAGAACAGGTGGATCGATTTTAATGAAATTTTGTATGCAACATTTTTTTGGCATGATAAAATCATTGGACTAGGTTACATGTTCGAAAAATTTCGATTAATGGGTCATTTTGGATCATAAAGGGTCTGGGTCAAGCTATATATAATTAAAGAACGGCAGGATCAAAATTAACGAAATTCTGTATGTAACAATTTTTAGAAACGAGAAAACTAATGGATTAAGTCACATATTCGAGAGTTTTCGATTATAAGGGTCATTTGTGGGTCTTAATGGGTCAAGGTCAAGCTATATCTAAAGAATGGGTGGGTCGATTTTAACGAAATTTTGTATCCAACATATTTTTGGCATGAGAAAATCATTGGGGTAGGTCACATGTTCGAGAAATTTCGATTAGTGGGCCACTTTTGGGTCATTCTAATTTTATCTAGACAACGTTTCGCGCAATTTTGACTAAATTTTGTATTTTATCGTTTTCGGGCACAAGAAAATCATTGGGTTATGACAGATATTTGAGAAAATTCGATCAATGTGTCATTTTGGATCATAAGGGGTCAGGGTCAAACTAACTATATCTAAAAAACGGCTCAATAGATTTTATCTAAATTTTGTATCTAATGTTTTTCTGCATGCTAAAACTAATGAGCTAGGCCACACGTTCGAGAGATTTCGATTATAAGGGTCATTTGTTGGTCATGATGGGTCATGCTAATTTTATATAGAAAATGGTACTCACCATTTGGACCATACTTTGTATTATATCGTTTTCGAGCAAGAGAAAACCATTTGGGTTGGACACATGCTCGCGAAAATTCGATTAGTGGGTCATTTTGGGTCTTAATGAGCTAGGGTCATTCTAATTATATATAACAACGACTCAATCAATTTTACCTAAATTTTGAAACAAAACGTTTTTTGTCACGAGAAGACTATTGGGCTGAATCGCATGTTAAACAAAATTATATTAGTGGGTCATTTCGCTTCATTGCTGAATACTGCCAAGCTAATTTTACCTAAAATATGGCTTAAACAATTTTGATTCAATTTTATATTCTACTGTTTTTGATTACCTGAAGACGATTGAGCTATGTCACATGCTTGATCAAATTTGATTAATGGCTCATTTTGGGTAATACGGGTCAGGGTCACGAGAATATGGCAAAAGCCAATAACTTGGTGATTTTTTACAAAATATTGGCTACATATGGCCAAAAAATCGACTATAAAAATTACGAAAACCAAAACACGTATTTGGAGCTAAATGAAAGAGTGCCTCTAAATTTGGCTATATCTAGCAAAAAATATTGTCCTTCAGAATGTAAAGAATTTTTTTATACATTCTTAAGAGGATTCGAGATGCATGGTTAAACCAATCGGAGTCGAGCTAAAAAAGTGATTTAGATCTATGTCCTTTCGTTGTAAATTTTAAAATAAAGTAAAATTTATAAACATGCGCATAAAAACATAGATTTCTTATTGATTGTTTTTCTAAATAATACTATTATAAACATGTTTTACAGTAATAATACAGAGTTAATGATACAGTGAAATACTATATCGAGTTGAACACAAAGTTAATTTTGACCGAGCTAAGCTCGGTCTCCCCTGCTAATTTATACATATATATACACAAATATATAGACGCATATAAATATACATATATCCATATATACCCATAAATATGTGTAGATATTTTTTACAAAAGTAAAAAAGTTACCTACTGCAGTCGTCTGTAGGAAAGCACACTCGGTTTAATGTTAATATATATACATATATCTGTTCTTAATCATGCTGTAACTATCGTACTTATGAATTGATTTGGATGTAACTTAGGGTGTACATACATAGTACATACTAATGTTCGACCGAGATTGTTGGTCAGCTTCATCCGCCATCTTGTTTCAAAATTAAGGCCGTTTAAATTAAAAAATAAACAAAATTTAATATTAAGTAAGAAAAATTAGAAATTGATTAAATTTTGTCTTTTATAAGTTTGACCTTGATAGAAATATTCCAGTGCATTTTTTGTTCTCGTATATATCTTTAAAAATACCTCAGTTAAAACATTTTGAATTTTTAGTGTGGCTGACATTTGAAATGATCTGATTTTTGTCACACGCGTATTTATGAACCGATTTGGATGTAACCTGGTGTATAAATAGTACAAATCGATATCTCGTTTGAATTCGTTGGCTATTTGCAGCCACGAACTACTTTCAAAATGGTAGCTATTTATTATTTTTTATTAAATTTAAACTGAGGTGCAAACATATATATATATAAATTAACAAAAACATTTTTTTCTTTTTTGTTTAACCTCGATACAAAAATTTCGGAACATTCTTTATTTTGATTATATCTTAATAAATGACTGAGTTACAGCTTTTTGAATTTCTAGAAATGGTGTGATTTTGAAACGATTTGATTTTTGTCACGAGATAATACACTTTATAAATCAATTTTAATATAACTTGATGCGTACATAGTACAAACACATGTGTTGACCGATTTAGTTGGCCAATTTCATCTACCACCTTCTTTCAAAATGGTGACCATTCATTTATTTTTTTTATATTTAAAATTAGGTACAAAAAATTAGAAATTGAAAATACAAAGATTTCGTAGCTTTTTCTATACAAAGATTTCGTAGCTTTTTCGTTTCGTCTCTATCTTATAGCGAGTTGAATTTCTAGTGTGGCTAACATTTTGAAACTATCTGACATTTGAAACGCCCGCTAGTTACGTATAAAACGAATATTTATAAACCAAATTGGATGCAACTTGTGTTGACATAATACACTTTATAAATCAATTTTAATATAACTTGATGCGTACATAGTACAAACACATGTGTTGACCGATTTAGTTGGCCAATTTCATCTACCACCTTCTTTCAAAATGGTGACCATTCATTTATTTTTTTTTATATTTAAAATCAGGTACAAAAAATTAGAAATTGAAAATACAAAGATTTCGTAGCTTTTTCGATACAAAGATTTCGTAGCTTTTTCGTTTCGTCTCTATCTTATAGCGAGTTGAATTTCTAGTGTGGCTAACATTTTGAAACTATCTGACATTTGAAACGCCCCCCTAGTAACGTATAAAACGAATATTTATTAACCAA
This sequence comes from Maratus speculifer, assembly GCA_964019185.1. Taxonomy (NCBI): domain Eukaryota; kingdom Metazoa; phylum Arthropoda; class Arachnida; order Araneae; family Salticidae; genus Maratus; species Maratus speculifer. Next base: position 255,905,846 of record OZ025298.1, read on the forward strand.
ATTGGATGCAACTTGTGTTGACATAATACACTTTATAAATCAATTTTAATATAACTTGATGCGTAGATAGTACAAACACATGTGTTGACCGATTTAGTTGGCCAATTTCATCTACCACCTTCTTTCAAAATGGTGACCATTCATTTATTTTTTTTTATATTTAAAATCAGGTACAAAAAATTAGAAATTGAAAATACAAAGATTTCGTAGCTTTTTCGATACAAAGATTTCGTAGCTTTTTCGTTTCGTCTCTATCTTATAGCGAGTTGAATTTCTAGTGTGGCTAACATTTTGAAACTATCTGACATTTGAAACGCCCCCCTAGTAACGTATAAAACGAATATTTATTAACCAAATTGGATGCAACTTGTGTTGACATAATACACTTTATAAATCAATTTTAATATAACTTGATGCGTACATAGTACAAACACATGTGTTGACCGATTTAGTTGGCCAATTTCATCTACCACCTTCTTTCAAAATGGTGACCATTCATTTATTTTTTTTTATATTTAAAATCAGGTACAGAAAATTAGAAATTGAAAATACAAAGATTTCGTAGCTTTTTCGATACAAAGATTTCGTAGCTTTTTCGTTTCGTCTCTATCTTATAGCGAGTTGAATTTCTAGTGTGGCTAACATTTTGAAACTATCTGACATTTGAAACGCCTCCCTAGTAACGTATAAAACGAATATTTATTAACCAAATTGGATGCAACTTGTGTTGACATAGTACACATCATTGTTTCAACCATGTTCGTTGGTCAACTTCATACGCCCTCTTGTTTCAAAATGGCGGCCATTTAAATATTTAAAAAATATATTAATTTACAATTATTCGCTAAAATCTAGGAATTGAAAAATGGTTCTTTCTTAAATGTTTGACCTTAACACATGTTTCCGGAGCAGTTTTCTTTTTACTTTTATCTTAAAAAATGGCTATGATATAGAAGTTTGATTTTGGTGACATATTGAAAAATCTATTTGTCTGTAACAGCACTCGTATATATAAACGGATTTCGATGTGAGTGAGCACGTACATAAGAAACTTCTAAGATCTCGTCCATGTTCACTGCTTATTTTTGCCCATCATGCTGTTTAAAAATGGCAGGCGCTTCAAAATACTGCCGAATTTGGCGACCAAATATAAATTACTTTAAATAAAACGAACTTGTATAAAGCTGACTAATTCCACGAAATTTCCATTCATATTCAGCACTGTTCAATCTTCCCCATTCGGGTTCACTAATTTCAGCTTCATATGTTTGAATACTATAACTTGATTTATTATATATATATATATTACAAATTTAAAATTTTTTCGCCAAAACTAACCTTTATACTGTCTTAATTTTCTTATAATAATATTCCGTGCTTACTTCAAATTATTAAATTAAAATCTTGTTTCTAAATCTAATCTGTTAATCCTTATGCAGACGATATAAATTCTTAATTTGCCTTAAAAAACATTATTCCAGTATGCGTAAATTTAAAAAGATGGCTTATTATGATTTTTTTTTATTTATACTTTCGGCTAGCAAAAAATACTTTCTTATGCTATTAGAAGATAAGAAAATTATTTAGTTGCTATGTAATTATTTTTATCCTCAACCAGTTTTTTCCCTATCAATAATAAACAAATTGTGATATTTTCTTTTGATTATACTCTTGTTTTACTATTATTATTATTATTATGATTTCTATAATGAAGTTTAGTATTAATTATACTCTTATTGAAAAATATTAGGATATGGAGTCTTATTATATTATTACTTATTATTGTTGTTGTTGTCATTATTTAAATTTTTCTATATTATTTATTATTGATATTGAGAGTGATGCTATTTATTATTGAAAAATTGATATATTACTGAAAGATGTTGGATCCAACATAACATTAAAACCAAAGATTAAACTAGGTTTGAAGATTTTTAATTAAAGAGACTGTATTCAGAGAACATTGGAAAAGACTCTTTTATACATACTATTGAAAGACTTGTTTCATTTAAAGGACTTATTTAAAATAAACTATGCATTAAGTCATTGTAATTATTTAAACTTCCATGAGAACGAATTTTTATTGTTTTTATTATATTTTTATCTCTTGCTTATTAATATTCATAACTTATTTACTGTTATTATATGTATTATCTCCTCTGCACTTACAAATGGTAAGTGATGTTGTAACATTATTGTATTTCTTTCAGGGAAATGCTCCTACCTAAATTTAATTCAGAATTATTTTCTCTTAATTATTTTATTTTAATTGCTAATATTTTTTATATTGCGTTAATTTTCTTTTCTTCCATCTCTTGGCTTCCTGAGTTTGACAGTTTTATTCCAAAATTTAACTTTTCTAAATTATTATATTTCTGTTGTCTGAACTTGTAGTTTTATTTAACTATCAATTTCATACAAAGTCTTGGGGAGGGGGGATAATATTACAAATTTAAAAATTTTTCGCCAAAACTAACCTTTATACTGTCTTAATTTTCTTATAATAGTATTCCGTACTTACTTCAAATTATTAAATTAAAATCTTGTTTCTAAATCTAATCTGTTAATCCTTATGCAGACGATATAAATTCTTAATTTGCCTTAAAAAACATTATTCCAGTATGCGTAAATTTAAAAAGATGGCTCTAAATTAAAAATATTCTTAATTAAAACTTTATTTCTTAATATTCCAAATAAAACTAATTTCTTCTATGTTTTTATCAATCCTTTTTAAGAAAGTCTTATTAAATTTATTCCAAAACCATACCTTTCAAAAAATATCATTATTTTATTTTATCTATTTATTTATTTTTCCTACGTCAACCTTTGATGTGTGCATATTAATAAATTCATTTCTTTTCTTTTTCTCTTAAAATTAATCATTTATAAAAATCGTCTGCGTAAGATATTTAAAATTCTGAGTCAATTATAAATTGGTTAAATAATATTTTTTTTTAAAATAAATTTATCGTCTGTTTAAAATAGCCTCGTAACTGGACAAGAATTCGTTTTACATAAAAGAATGATGGTTTGGAGGTTACAGAATGTTCCAGTACTTTTTTTTTTAGTTTAAGAAGGTGGAAGTCTCGAGATGAAGAAGAAGATTTCTTGGGTTGCTTCTTCGATGAGGACAGCTCGCTGAAATAATGATGGAATTTTTGCAAAAGGAGCTTTTCCTTCTTCATTATTACGAATTTAATAAATGAATTTACAGCAGCCCATGACTAATTATTGGATCTTCTACATTTATTATTTTATTTTGTTTTTTCCCTCGCTTGCCATGACTGTGTGTTTCTTTTTAACCAGTGGAAATAATTCGAGTTCTCCTTAAATCGTCACATATATATATGAAATATATATGCTATATCTTCCTGCTGTCACTGGCCGGGAGGACTTTTTTAACAAGCATTTTATGCTTTGCTCGAAAGTAGGTTAAGTTTGCGGGCATGTATTATTAGATGTTTATTAAATGAAACAATCACGAAATTTTGCATTAACGAAGAAGATTGCTGATTTATTAAATTTAGAGATTATTAATAATTTATCTCGATTACTTGCAATTTATCTGTTTAGAAATAAGGAATCTGTATAGGAAATCTATAAATCGTTCATATTATATTATATTTAACTCGCAACAGTAAACATATTTTAGTTCAAGAGCCGTCATCACAAAAACCTATGTTATGGAGCACAGGACAAATCTTTTATTTTAAGGAAGAGCAGTAATAGAGGAATCTAATGAACTATGTCTACTTAAAGTGAATTGATGCATAAGTCAAAAATTAATACCGCTAATGGATTACTCGTAGGTTTAATATTGCGTTTGCTGTACAATGAAAGGTATTAAAACATGGAAAACTGGGAGCAGGAAAACACAACGATTACCCTACGAGTAATGGTGTTAATTTTTGGCTTATGCACAACTACACTTCCGGCAGACATGGATCATTAGATTCTCCCAAAGCTATTTTTTCATAAAATAAAAAGATTTTTTTTCTTGTGCTCGATAACATAGGTTTTAGTGCTGTCGGCTCTTGGACTGTGTTTATTTTAATGAAAAGTCTTTAAATAAAGTTATAAAAAGCGTATTTTTAATTGCAAAATTTAGTTATGAAATAAGTATATAAAATTCTTATTGGAATTGATTTGATATTAAATATCCATGAATGAGAAATATAACATAACATACAATGCATCGCATACGGTTTTCTGAAAATTGTTTATGAATTCAGTTTGGCTATCTGAATAATTGATATCATATTTTTATGATCACCTTCGGATTTTTGGTATTGAAAATAAAGTGTATATCGTTTATAGCCTGTTTACAGCGGGATTAATAAGATGTTCTGCAAATAAACATTGTCAATGTAAGAATGATGGTAATAAATATGTTATTGAATAAATAATTACACTGGTGTCCAAAATTTAAGCATAATTGGTAATTAAGTAATTATTTTTAAGTAATGAAAGAAATATGAATCGGAATGTGTTGAAACTCCAGGTGTGTAAACAAAATAGTACGCGTCATATATTTTCGCGAAGAGTTTTCTCCGAAATCGAACAGGGGACCGTCAACAAATTGAAAAAGAACAAAGATCTTTTGGACAACCCTGTTAAAACTAATGTAGCAAAAGCGTTCAAACTGCACATTATGATTAATTGGCTTATTGTAATGTACTGTGTTAATTTTTACAAGGATAGCATGTATACTCGTAGAGAAATTAAGGTTTTTATAAAAACAGTCCTAAATTTTTCCAAGTTTTTTGCTTATAATTTGCAGAGTTCTTATTATAAAATAATGTTCTTTTCTGAAAATATAACAAGCATCATTCTACAGAATACCCTGTCATCAGAATTTAAAAATAATAAAAATTGTATGCAAAATGAGTATGTTTAGTAAATAATTTTTCATTGCGCATGCGTCAACGATATCAAAATGTCATTTGCATATTTTGTTAGCTAAATGTATAGAACAACTTCTGTAACAGTTTCAAAAACATAGCTTGAAAATTCTGAAAATGGGAGCCTATAAAATCAACTCAAAATCCGTTATTCCTAAAGGAAGCAAAAAAATTAGGGGTTTTACCTAAATATAGTTGTACGTGCAATATTGTGTAGGCACTAAACAATGGAATATGGATACAGCCCCTCATCTTTTTGCTTCATTTAGGTAATAAAGGATTTTGATCTCATTCTGTCAACGATAATTTTCAGAATTTTTAAGCTATGTTTTTGAGACTTTCACAAAAGTTGCTTTATACATTTAACTAACATAATATGCAAATGAAATTTTAATAGCGTTCACGCATGCGCAGTAAAAAATTATTTTGTAAACCTGCTCATTTGTCATACAATTTTTATTATTTTTTAATTCTGATGACTGGGTATTGTGTACAATGATGTTTGTCATTTTTTCAAAAAAGAACACAATTTTATATTAAGAACTCTGCAAATTATAAGCAAAAAACTTAGGACTGTTTTTATAAAAACCTTAATTTCTCTACGAGTATACATGCTATCCTTGTAAAAATTATCACAGTACATTACAATAAGCCAATTAATCATAATGTGCAGTTTGAACGCTTTTGCTACATTAGTTTTGACAGGGTTAACCAAAAGATCTTCGTTCTTTTTCAATTTGTTGACGGTCCCCTGTTCGATTTCGGGGAAAACTCTTCGCGAAAATATGTGACGCGTACTATTTTGTTTACACACCTGGAGTTTTAGCACATTCCGATTCATATTTCTTCATTACTTAAAAATAATTACTTAATTACCAATTATGCTTAAATTTTGGACACCAGTGTATGTTACAACTAAAGCAATCTTGAAATAATATCGCTTGAAACATATTCTTTTGTCAAATAATATCATTATAAAATCATCTAGGTAATTTTTTTTTCTCATAAATTCTGAAAATTGTAAACAAAACATACATAAGACTGAAACAACTGAACCTGCATTTGCTATTTTTAAATGCATGGTATTACTTGAATTTCTAGGAACATGCGAAATAACTTCCGGAATAAAAATATATTAGTAGCGAAAATATAATTAATTTCTGTTGTGTCATCAAAATAAATAACAAAGTCGAAGTATTATCATATTTATTTTATCTTTCTAAAGAAGCCAAAGCTTAGGTAATTAATGACTTGTAATAGGAATACTTTTGCGAAATCACCGATGCAATTCTAATAGCTGCATTTTATGCTTGTGGAACGTGAGTTTAATAATTATACTTTATGAATATTTGTATAGCTTAAATAAAATTACGAATAAATATTCTGATGTAACAAGGGAACTGTATAATCTGTAAAATATAATCGGTTTAAAATGAAATAAATGTATAGATTATTTGATCATCATTTATTTATTTCGTAAATATATATCCGTACTTGGGCATTGGAAAAGATCACTAAAAGGTATCATCAAATACATTTAACGTCTGAATTATAAACTTTTCAAATATTAAATAAAATAAAATAAGACAGTCTTAAATACAGTTAAAAATTAAATTTATAAAAAACTAAAATACTAAAAATATTTAAAATACAATTAGCAAACATTTTGCCAAGCTGCCAGCAAAGAATTATCAATACAAATTATCCATTGCACAACAAGCAACGGAGCAAACAAAGAACAGTTAAAATTAATTATTTTTTAGAAATAAACAAAACTCAGTAGTGATAGAACAAGCTTCATTCAAATTCAGCGATCGCAATTAAGTGAAGCAATTAAATCTCCATACGGGCATACTCTGAAAAATCTGAAAAAAAATGCAGAATATTCTTCTCATGAGGCTACGTTCATTAAAAAATTTTTTATAGGAACCTCCGTACCCTGTCAGTAAAAAAATAAAAAAATTTCGTTATTTGGCGATTTAGCAACGGCTGGCGATGAAAAGCAACTTCGAAAAATGTTTCTTTTTATGTCAAATGCATTTTAAAGGAAAAAAGTTTAATGTTCAACGTGTTTAGATAAATTAAATATCTTTGGTTTTATCAGTTTTAATTTGTTTTAAGTATAATTTCGTTATATTCATATTTATATGCATTTATATTGAAATTTAACTATCAAAATTCGAGATTTAAAATGGCATAAATTTAAATTAATTAAAATTGTTTCAAGTTAAAAGTCCAATTGAGCATTGTCAGTACGATTTTGTTGCTATGGAAACATCTAGCTTTTATTTTGAATACGCTGAAATGTGTGAAAATAATTTTACGAATAAGAATGTTTTATGTATGAAAATATTTTTTCCAGAAGTAAATTAAATAACTACCGCAACAAATAATATATACATACGCAATTTATTATGTCTATGTATAAAATATATTAAATTATCTCATTGTTCATGTTTAAATTCATCAAACACCATTTACGCGGATTCTAAAAATCTAAAAGCTTTCAGTTGCATTAAAATCGTTTGCTTTTGGCGGGGAAAGGTGCTGCTCGCAAAATCGTGTGACACTTCGATCTTTTCACGCCAAATATTCGAAAGTATTTTATTTTTTACATGTTTTCTAATGCGATTCCGCCGCTAATTTTTACTGATCCTTTATTACATACATGAGTAGTTTAATTAGTACTTTTCAAAAAATCTGAGTATGCGCAGTATGGAGACATTCCTTCTGAGATGCTAAAAGAAAAGGTAATTAAAATGGATCGTGGTTAGATTAACTGCCGCAGTGAGCACCCCCTTTCCGTCCGACGTCCTTACGTGCTACCCGTATTCGTGAGATTCTAAAAGAAAATGGAAACAACATGAATTGGACGTTCGAAGCGGGAGGGTGGATCAACCGCGCGATCAGCACCCTCTTTCCGTCCGACGCGACGTCCCTATGTGCGACCAGTATGTCTGAAACTCCAAAAGGAAAGGAGGGAAAGAAGTTATACATCATCAACTGAAAATTAAAATCTACAAATTATATTTAAAACGCCTTTAAAAATGTAATTCCCTTATTATAAAAATAAAATTAACAAATTCATAAATTACCAAAACAGTATTTTTTTAAAAAATTTTCTTTCAAGCAGGTGCATCATTTTTTTATGTCGTCAGCAATTTTCAATAGAAAATGGGATTTGCATGGCAATATACAAATTAGATTTAATCCATGATATTGAAAAATGTGTTTATAACGCCAAATTAACGAATATCGTTCCTCATAAAATGCATTTTAATATTGAACACATTAAATTGAAGCATTACAGTTTCACTTTGTAACCTTTCGATATGATAATAGAATAAAAATTATTATGTATTATTCTCATAAAATTATAAAACTAGATAATTATAAAATTATAAACTGTAACTGTGCATTTAGATATTGCATTTGAATATTATATTTTCGAGAAACATGCATATTAAAATCCGTTATCGAATAGCTTTAGTAAACAAAGTCTCTTTACACTTTTTCTTCTTTCTCTCTCGAAATTCCCTTGAATAATCAAGTTGTGTTACGACATCAGCATAAGCATAAACTTGCGACTTATTCCAAATTTAAATTTACAAAAGTATTCATTTTCTCTCAGTAGACTTATACTGCATCGTTGCGACATATGTACACTTAATCTCTTTATTACGTGAATTCTTGAATAATTCATTTTAAATTCCAGGGTAGATCTTGTGACGCAATTTACAAAGTTTTGTGATGCAATTTATACGGCTAAATATCACATAAACGTGCATTTTAGTGTCTCAGGCCTTTATTATTGATTTTAAGCAAATAAAATGTAAAATTTTATTATTATTCTTTAGAACTATTGTTTTAAAAATCAATAAATCAAAAAATATGATTCTACTGCAATTTCATTATTTTTTAGAAAATTTTAAACCTTAAAAAAAATTAATTACCTTTAATACCTTAATTTTTGTGACAGTATCCAGGACCAAAAGTCTATATATAAAGTACGTTTTTTTCTACTAAAAATAAAATAATATTTAAAAAAATTGCTAATTATTGTAAAAAAACATTTTGTTTTCTAAGGAAAATATATTTTTTAAAATAATTTTAAGTTAATTATCATGCATTAGTAATTAAATTGTATGTATCCAAGCCAATCCATCATTTTCGTGACACGCGAAAATAACTTCCTAAACGGTAAATGATGGTACTATTATTCATTTTAGCAGCATTTTGGTGATTGGAAACCTACATTACACACTTGTGGCAGAAAAGGTTTGAAGAAAATAAAAAATATGTCAGTAAAAACATTATTTTTATTGTTTATATGCTATGCGTACGTTTATTGCTTGCCATTTTCGGGATGCTTAAAAAATAAACAAATATTATTTTAAAATTTAAAATAATGTTTTATTTTAATATAGAATGTGAACCAGAAGAAAGAAACGTGCCGATGTAGGCTTAACGAAAGCATGCTTTTAATAACAGAACGAATTATTGGCGATCCGTCATTTTCACGACGGTCATTTTCGTCACGTTTTAATGAAAATTTTTAATAAAATTTTAAAATTACTTTTATGGAAAATTTTTTATAATTTTTTTTAGAAATTTATGATTGATCTCCGCCAAACTCAGAATGTCTAAGATAGACTTATTCGGACTTATTTTAAAAAACTGAAACTCATACATAGAGTTTGAAAAAAAAAATTCTTTCCAAAATGCACGTTTATATGATATTTAGCCATACCTTGAAATTTGTGGTTTCGATCTTGTACTTTAGCCTATTTCAATATTTTTACTAGTAAATAATTAAACACGAATAAACTTAATAAAAGAAGAAAGAAAAATCATGCTTGTAGCATAGATCATGAAACACTTTGGAATGCATTCAGAAATCTGCAACAAAATTTCCTCGTTTTATAAAAACACATAAACTTTTCAAAACCTGTTTTATGCAATTATTATTTGTAATTGGAAAAATATACAAAATCGTTTGCGCAGCCCTGTATATAAATTGCAACTTTCAGTATTGCTATGTAGTATACAAATATTTTGATCAGTTAGGAAACTTAAAATGTAACTGAATTCCTTTTCTATAATTTTACAGTAAATAAACGGACTTGAATTATTTTGTACATCTCTCCAAATTAAGGTTCACACTACTCTATTCGACAAGCGCAAAACGTTTTGAAACATTTCATTTAGTTAGTTTTTTAATGAAAAGATATTAAATTGAAAAGCCTATCTGTGCAAACGTTTTGGAATCGAACGGAATTTTCCATTTTTCGATCAATAAATTACCTGTTGTGCATAAGTGATTTCGATCATATAACAAACACGTCTTTTACCCCAGTTTAAGTGATTATTTTTCTTTCCTGCGAAAATTTTTATAAAAAACCCATTTTGACAATATTTTCAAAAAAATCTATTGTGTTTGAAAAGAAAAATAAAAACAGGAAAATGAGTGCGATTAGGTAATTTCCGAACAACAATACCAGTTTGTTTGCGACATATCCGACCAAAAATTAATTGAAACTTATGTCATAAAGTTGTTCTTTTTGATTTAAGTCTTAATGTACATCTAAAAATATGAAAAAAAATGTTACACTTAAAAGCGCATACCGCCAGTTCTGTAAACGCACTTCCCGCACTTATTGCTCAGAGACATTACTGTAAACGAATTGCTATGTATGCCCTTTTCAAATAAACGATAAACGCTTTGCAGGCCATACCTACAGAAAACATCTTGTAGTTTACTTCAGTCAATTTCGTACGTCAATTTTCATATGCTTTAAACGGTTTGACATCATTAAAATAAATTGCGAAGGTTTCTTCTCCTTCGATCATAATGTAAGTGTGTTCTTTAGTTTTCTCAGTTAAAGAACTATAAATGTTGAAATTATTTGATTTCTTTTTATGTACAAAAATTTTTATGTATGTTCAGACGACGGATGATTTAATTTCGGTTATTGTTTGCTTAGTTCATAAGAGCTTATACTAGTGGTAGTCTCATGTGAATGTTATCCAATTTGAAATATGATAGATTTTGTCTGTTTGTGTGTGGCCTTATCTTTTTTTCTTTATCAGGTTTATGTTCAATAAAATTGATCTTCATAAAAAAAGATTTGAGAAAGAAAAGAGTTTACTTATATATTGCTTTAGGTCTTTTTTAGAAAAGAAAATTGCCTTTAGGAATCCTGTATTACCCGAGAGAGTTTATGGTATATTTTCGTTGTTGGTTTTATTAAATATTTTTTGATTAAGAATATCTGTCTTTTTTACAGTGCAGGTATAGACGATAATTAAAGGTACCAGAGTCATTGGCAGAATTTTTTTATAGCTCATTCCATTTATCACACTGAGTTTAATAATTTAACACCTCATCGCAGCCTTGCTTCAAAAGTGTCATAATTAAAATTTCAGAATAAAAACGCCGATGGACGGTAGAACATGCTTCGGTTGGTTTAGGAAATTCCGTGACGGAGATAGGAGCTGTAAAAATTATACCCGTTCTTGACGACCATTAGTTGTTTGTGACGAGACTCTGAACACGTCCATAAGAAATTCTCCACAATCAACAGTCGAAAAGTTAAAGGAAACGTTCTCCGTATAGAAAACTACAGTCGAAAGACGAATGCATAATCTTGAACTCATTACCAAGCTCGACATTTGGGTACCATACCTGTTTAAGTAAGACAACGTAGAGAGAGAATCAGCACCAATGTTTTTTGCTATCCCTGTAACAATAAAGAACCAGTTTTGAACCAAAATGGTAACGGATTATGGAAAAGTGGGTACCGTACTGTAAGCAGAAGCTTTGAATGACCATGTGCCGATCTAGAAGGCGCATTCCATCGACCTAAATATCCCGAAAATGTTATGCTCAATAAGTGGTGAGATACTAAAAGAATAAACAACTAGGAGTTCCTTGCCGAAGATCAATGCAAACTTCTTTTACCAACAACTGTCAGCCAATCAGCAAAACTTAGGCCTAAGTGGTCAGAGCACATCACTCGCAGAGTGGTTCTGTTTCATCACGATAAAGCCGGGCCTCATGTTGATCTAAGGACTTAAAATTCCTGGACCTTAGTTGGACATTTTTATCTCACACAGCCCTAATATTGCACCTTGGATTTATTCCCTTTTTTGATCGATACACAATGCCTTCGCTCGCCGAACCTTCAATGATATGGAGACTTTAAAAACGACATTACAGCAGTATTTTTATTCTAAAACAGAGTCCAGTTTTCGGTGTGGGATTCACTTACTGCCAGACAGATAGCTAGAGGTCATACCTAATAATGATGCTTGCATGAACTCATAGATGCTTAACTTTTTGTCGGCTCCTGTTTTAATTGAAAAACGAGTAGACATTTTGCACTCACCCAATATTATAGACATTATGTAAGTCTAAGATAAAAAAAAATGATACCAGAAAAACTCGTTTTGTGTGAATATTTGATTATTAAAATACTTTTAACTTTTTCTTTGTTGTTTATTTCAGGTTGTACTTATGTTCTAGAGCACTGGTTAAGTACATTTTAAAAGCATGCTTAATACATATCAGTAAAACTCACAGAACGTAAATTTAAGTTTTATGTTAGGAATTCATTACTAATATTGCTGCATCTTTAAATTTTCTAAAAGTTTAAGAAGTTTTAGAACTCCAAGTAGATGGGATTCATAATGCTTTTGTATCTGCACATTAAAAATTATCTTAAAGTTAAACACCATTATTTATGTTTCTAAAAGGCTAAAATTATTTTTTACCATTTTGTTTTTTTGATTTTCCAACTTGTGTAATAGTCTATCTCATAAATAATGTATTATTCAAAATAGTTCGAAATTCAAAAGTCACAAGGAAATCTGTCTAATAGCTATGCTCCATTTAAAATTGCTCTGTTTTATTGTTCGCTAAGCCTATGGAATTTCTTTCTAAATAACAATATGTTTTTACTGATGCATAATATTTCAGCGCTGTAAACAAATATAGCTAAAGGATTTGAATTTCGATAGCATTATTTATTACACAATATATTTCACCCTTTTCAACAATACATTAGCAAACCACTTACCTGAGTTATGAAGCAAAAGATTTGCAATAAATCTTAAATTAATTAACATATACAAATTTTTGTGTATAAGTTATTCTGTTTTCTACAGAAAATGGTAATGGTGTATTTTGCATTAAAAGTTGTTCTTAAATTAGTGTATACAAACTTGCAAGCTGTACTTTTCTTCATAACATACCTATAGATGAGCCGAATAAAATTTTATTTCAATATCTTAATAAGTTTTTAAGAAATGATGTTTCTTAAGTTAGTAAGTTATTGTTAATTATTCTTGATGTCGGCATTTTCTTGAAATTAAATTATAAAGATAAATTTCAAAAATGCCGATAGAGGGCGCTTTAGACTTTGGAGTAACGAAACACTCTTTTTTGGCGTTATTTTTTGCATCTTATTAAATGCTTTCGTAAGCTTAGACTTGAACTTAAGTTTTGAGCTCAAAATCCGAATAGCTGGGAGTGGTTAAGTAGACAAACTTAGCTGTGTTCAGAGGGTTCAAATTTTAAATAATTGTAAAAAATGGAAAAATTGGTCGATTCGTTTGCGGTTTTTGCTAAAACTAATTTTTAAATCAGCAGTTTTCTTGATCAATCAGTGTTTTCTTAAAAATAATTTTTAAAGATAAATTTCACAAAATGCCGATAGAGGGCGCCTTAGATTTTGAAGTAGCGTACAACTATTTTTAACTGTTATTTTTTTAAATCTCATTAAATGCTTTCAAATACATAGACTTCAATTTTGGGCTGAAATTCTGAATCGTTGGGAGTGTTTAAGTAGCGAAAAATTGAATTGCGCTCGAGGAGGAAAGAGGGTTAAATTTTAACTCCTGAACACACTCCAGTTTGCGCTTCTTAACTCCTCATAACGATTCAGGATTTGAGCTCAAAATTTAAGTTTAAATCTAAGCTTCCGAGAACATTTAAAATGCTTTTGCAAGCATTTAATTAGAACCAAAAAATAATGGTTAAAATGAATTGTTGATTACTCTGAAGTTTAAGGCGTTCTCTGACGGAATTTTTTGAGATTTATCTTTAAAAATTATTTTCAAGAAGATACTGACTTAAAGAATAGTTTTATTTTAAACCGCAAACGAATCGACCAATTTTTTTCATTTTCTACAGTTACTTTAAATTTGAACCTCCCCCTCCCCCTTGAACACAGTTCAGTTTGTGCTACTTAACCACTCCCTACTATTCAGATTTTCAGGTCAAAATTTAAGTTTAAGTCTAACCTTCCTAAATCATCTAAAGAGATGCAAACAATAACGGTAAAAAATAGTTGTTCGTTACTCCAAAGTATAAAGCGCCCTCTATCGGCATTTTTTGAAATTTATCTTTATAATTTATTTTCACGAAAATACCTAAATAAAGAATAGTTTTAGTGAAAACTGCAAATTAATCGACCAATTTTTCAGTTTTTTTTTTAATCATTTCAAATTTGAATCCTCTGAACACAACTCAGTTTTTGTTACTTAACCACTCCCAACTACAGATTTTGAGCTCAAAATTTAAGTTTGAGTGTAAACTTACGAAAACATTTAATGAGATGCAAAACATACCGGCAAAAAATAGTTGTTCGTTACTCCAAAGTCTAAAGCGCCTTCTATCGGCATTTTTTGAAATTTATCTTTATAATTTAATTTCAAGAAAATGTCGACATAAAGAATAATTTTAGTGAAAACCGCATATCAATCGACCGATTTTTCCGTTTTTTATGTTTATTTGAAATTTTGGTTCCTAAACTTTAATGGCGGCTATCTCCTTAGGAAAACGTTTTGGAACCTTGATCTCCTATTTAATATTGTTTGTCTTGATGTATACTATCACCCCTCTTTTATTGTAAAAAAATTTTTTGAATCACCCTGTATATCAAGGAATACAGTCCTTTCTTTATTTTATCAATTCTCAAATAAACATTTTCATATTCATCAAAGACGTCTTACAGATAATATAAGTAAAAAAAAATTAACATTAATATTAAAATTAATAAATTCATAACTTTTACACTGTAAAAACGCTGTTTTCAAAACGGAGCGAAAAAATAGTCGAATCTGGATTTTTCGCTTAGTCAAAATGGCTTCGAATCAAAATTTGTCATCTTTGAAACATGTATATACTTAAAATATATACTAAAATAAATACAGATTAATTAATGGAATACTTGTAGATATAATGTATTTAAAATACACTTAAAAATTTATCAACTTTTCATTCGTTTCTATGAACTTTGTCAGGATACAATAGAAAGATGTTAAATGCAATTTAAAGTTTCAAAATATAAACGCATACATCCAGGGGCATAGTTGAGTTGAGAGTGCGTAAACCCGCTTTTTAATTATATATAGCATATTATTCCAGATTTTATGAATGGAATATGATAAATGATCATTACAAGCTCATAAAAACAATATCTTTTATAATATGCTATAATTAATTAAAAAGCAGGTTTACGCACTCTCAACTCAACTATGCCCGTGTACTTATGTGTTTATATTTTGAAACTTTAAATTGCATTTAACATCTTTCTATTGTATCCTGACGACGTTTGCAGAAGCGAATGAAACGTTGATAAAATTTTAAGTGTATTTCAAATATATTCTTTTTATAAGTGTACCATTTAGTAATCTGTATTTATTTTAGTATATATTTTTAGTATAATTTATGGTGCAATTGGCCAATTCATAATTATGTATATACTTATTCTGAAAATATAAACACACTCAAGAATAAAACATACTGCACTCAAACTTATACTGCGTCAATGGTTAAACAAGTAACAAAAATCATGCGTTAAGCATAGATTTTGAAGCATTTTCCAACACTTCATGAAATCTTTAACAAAACTTCGTTATTTATTAAAATAAGGATTTATAGCCAAATATGCATTCCAATACTTTTGAAAAGCTGTGTATTTAATTTGTCAGTTGATATACATACTATATAATGGGAAATTTTAGTTTAGCAAGTGTCTAGTACCTTGAAATTTCTTTTTCAGCAATTTATACTAGTAGATAGAAACAAACTTGAATACTTTGGTTCAGACCTGTATTTTACCTTGTACCTTTATTACACGTCAGTATTCATTTAAAATTTATGTTAAACTAAAACACTCTTAAAGCAACTGAAATCAAATTTTTAGAAATTATCATTCATAACCCAGCAAGCACATAACTTTCGGCATATGATCGGGCCGGAGCCGTCAGTGTCGGTTAAGTATCGGTAGCTGGTTGGCACCTGAAACTTAAGAATCTGCTATTTTGACAGCCGGTTACGGTAATCGGTCCAAACTTGGTTGTATATCGGCAAGCGACTTATACCGGCAAGTGACGCAGGACCGATATCTGAGTTCTGATAGTGGACCGATCAGATTTGCCAACATCGGTCCGAATTCAGAATATTTAGTCTTAACCGATTCTTTTTCATTTTCTCAATTTTATTCGAGTTTGAGTTTTGATAAGAAATGTATATTTCATGTATTTCATTAAAAATTCTTTCAGTGATAAACAGAAAATATGTCAAAATAACCTTTATTTATTTATTTAAAATTATTATTTTTGAATTAATTTTTAAAATGACTTACAATTATTTTTTTTTTACAAAAGAATTTTTAAATTATTTCCTTTAAATTGTTATTCATTATTTCTTAAAGTGAATTCTTATTCTAATTAAAAGTGATTAATTACCAACTTAATTTTTTTATTAAATTAGTTATTTTATGTTACAAATATATATTTCTTTTTTTATTATTTTATTGTTTACTTTATTATTACATTTATTTACGTTATAATTCTCAAAAAGAAAATTGCATTAGCAGAACAACCACTAAAATTCATTTATTATATCCAATACTTATGCACTTTTAAATTTAAAAAAAGGAATATGAAATATCTACTATTTAAAAAAATTGTGTATAAAAAGATAATACACATATATATATATGTTATTTTTATTTTATTTTTTACTTAATAAATATACATAATCAACAAAATAACATTCCACCATAGTCGTAAAACATAAATACCAATTTAAATCATGAAATGACATAACATAATTTTTTATTCTACTTAGAAGTTAATTATTACCAATTTATTATTATTTAAAATAAGTTTTTCTACGTTAAAAATATACACTTTAGAAATTAACGCAAAGCATATAATTATATTATAGTTTTTAATAAAAATATTAAAGGTTAAAGTGGTTAAAGCGTTAACCTTATGAGCTAGGGGTTGCGCGATCAAATCCCGCCTGTTCCCGCACTGACGTATGTTCATTGGCTCTCAAAATACTTGCTAGAGTGTTTAACAGATGGCGCCACCAGAGAAATTTTTTTGCTTGTGCCGGGATTCAGCTGGTATTCGTGTGGTTAGCTATCAGGCATAGTTTTTTGCCGATACCAGACCGGCTGCGTGCCAAATGAATCGGGCGGCATTCGCGCGGCGTATCAAAAAAGATACGGAACTGGTAGCGGCAAGTGGCATCGGTCCGATACCGCTGGCAATGGCAAGCGGCTATCGTCCGATTGTTTACCGATAGCCCTGTGTTTGCTGGGAAGCGTCCATGTACCTAATTCTTTGCGTAGCGCTGTATATCATTTTATCTGTATTCTGCAAACATTTTTCAGTAAATTGATTGCAGTTCAGCGTAAAAATGTATAATTTACTTAAGAACCACCTTTAAGTATTTATGTTCATTTTCAATAACTTTGGCGAATTATTTTGGGTAGCCCTGTATATTAAGTACAGCATTTATACACGCCATGTAATGTGCATAGATTTAGAGAAACTTAAATGCACATACCATAATTAAAATGCATTTCATCCATCCATCAGCCGTCATCGGATACATATACAGTACTTCGGAAAGAATATACTATTTGAAATTTTTTGAGTGTCCCTGTAAATGCTGTGTAATTTATTTTATGCATGACTGTATTATAAAATTTATATTAAGCCTCAGTGATATACACTATATTGCCATTGATTATGGGACACTTGCGATTTTAGACATTTTACTAAATATCTAGAAAAATACATGAGGAATCATCTCGAAACTCTTAGTGTATAAATATAATAGTATAAGTCATACATCTCCGTGAAGATTTTTTCCCGAAACTCCAAAGGGGGCCGTCAACAAATTAAAAAAAATGAATATCTTTTGAATAACCCTGTCAAAACTAATGTAGCAAAAGAGATCAAACTCTAGATTCTAATTGAATGCCTTATTGTAATAAGCCTTGTTCATTTTTATGCAAATAGCATGCATACTCGCAGAGTAATTAAGGTTTTTATAAAAATGATCCCAAATTTTTCCAAGTTTTTTCCTTATAATTTTCAGAGTTCTTAATATAAATATTATTTTTTTCAGAAAAAATGACAAACAACATTGCACACAGTACCCTGTAATCAGAATTAAAAAATAATGAAAATTGTATAAAAAATGAGTTGGTTTACTAAATAATTTTTTACTGCGCATGCGTCAACGATATCAAAATTTCATTTGCATATTATGTTAGCTAAATGTATAGAGCAACTTTTGTGAAAGTCACAAAATCATAACTTGAAAATTCTGACAATAATCGTCAATTGAATAAGTCGAAAATCCGTTATTCTCAAAATGAAGCAAAAACAAGAGGGGTTGTATCCATATATTCATTGATTAGTGTCAATATAGAATACACAATATGGGATGTACTACTGCATTTGGATAAAATCCCTCATTTTTTTTGCTTCATTTTGGAAACAACGGATTTTGTCCTTTTTCTATAGACGATTACTTTCAGAATTTTCAAGCTATGATTTTGAGACTTTTACAAAAGTTGCTCTATACTTTTAGCTAACATAATATGCAAATGAAATTTTGATATCTTTGACGCATGCGCAGTAAAAATTTATATAGTAAACCTACTCATTTTTCATACAATTTTTATTAGTTTTTAATTCTTATTACAGGGTACTGTGTGCAATGTTGTTTTTCATATTTTCTGAAAAAAATATTATTTTATATTAAGAACTCTGAAAATTATAATGGAAAAACTTGGAAAAATTTGGGACCATTTTTATAAAAACCTTAATTACTCTGCGAGTGTGCATGCTATTTGCATAAAAATGAACACAGTGTATTACAATAAGGCATTCAATCACAATCTAAAGTTTGAGCGCTTTTGCTACATTAGTTTTGACAGGGTTATTCAAAAGATATTCATTCTTTTTTAATTTGTTGACGGTCCCCTATGGCGTTTCGGTAAAAAATCTTCACGGAGATGTATGACGTATCCTATTATATTTATACACTAAGAGTTTCGAGATGATTCCGCATGTATTTTTCTATATATTTAGTAAAATGTCTAAAATCGCAAGTGTCCCATAATCAATGGCAATATAGTGTATATCAATTTTATTATACATGAAATAGTTTAATATATTTAAAATATTTCGCCCTCTTTACCATTATCTAATGAAATTCTTTTGTGTCTCCCTGTAACTGAATAATAGCTATATTTTCACCGCATATTTTATAGAATACAAATTTTAGTCCACCTTGTGAATGCATATAAATTTTACTATGTTTGACAGAGTGTAACATCTTTAAAATTTCTTTGAAACGATTTTTCCCCATACGCCGTAATGTAATGTAAAACTTTATGGTATCAAAATTGGATCCTGCCATTTTAAAATACAAATTTTTGGTTTGTTTCGATATGTAGATGGTCCCTTAAGCAAAATTTATATATATCATATAAAAATAATTATTATTACCATTCGTTTGGTACCAGTAATTTTACTTTTCCAAAGTAATGTTGAATAATTAGTAGGGGTGTTTATTTTTTCCCATGATTATCATCTGTTTACAATTTTCGGTAGACGATCTCTGTAATATTTTCGATATTCCACAATGCTTAAATCAAACTAATGACCATTTCTAATACTTTTCATTATCTGATTACATTTCAGTAAAACAGTTAAGTAAATTATGTTGTAAGTATTGTTAAAATACCTTCAAGTTGACTAAAATGCCGGACTGAGATTGAAGTGTAACGCATAATTTTGACTGAATTACCCCCGTATTCACCAACGCGGGTTAGCTCTTGAGTCCGTGTTCAATGCTGGACATGAATATTGATACAGAAAAGGACCTCACGCAATTTATTAATACTAAGTCATGATTTTGGAACTAAATGAGAAAATGGAAACAGGCGTAGTCCAACCGTTCTAAAGTAGTGCCACTTATAACCAAACGTCGGCTATAAGAAAATAAAACTACATTTTAAATACAAAATTAATATATATATTTTTAAATTATATGCATTTCAATATTCACGAATTTCAGAATTAAGAAAAAAATATTTTATATCAACTAGAAGTCTTATGTTAATAAAATTATTAGTTAATTTGACTATCTTTTCCTCCGGAAAGTAGTGAACAGGATAAATGTAAACAACACGCGAACTAAGAAATCGTTCTACATGTCCGCCACCTATTTCAAATTTATTTTACGGAACGTTTTTCTTCTTCGAAACACAGAGTACAGACAGAGATTCAACTCGGCTTGAAAAGAACGCCCTCAGTGGATGACTTAAAAACTAAACCATCGCGTTGGCGATTTTTATCCTCGTGATTTCTGTTTAACTGTAACCATATTCTGGCTTGGCACTTCTTGCTGAATGCTGATTTAATTATCTTTTCACACGTGCTTATGCTATTTGATCTTAGATTTCCGCGCTTATATTGATTTGTAATTATTACTGTTATTGTTCTTGAATTTTCAAGTTTAAATTATTAGGTCGTTATGTTAAGAAGAGACACATGCATTGTTTGCAAGACGAATACGTCAAAGTTATTTCATATTAAAATAATTCTTTCATAAATTTCAAAACAAGAAGCAGCAAGCCGTCGCTATATTTTTTTCTTTTTTCCTATATCATTTGTCGCCAAGGAAGCGATATTTCACCGAATTAGCAACCTCTCTTATGTTATGATCGTAGTTTCAGAGTCATCCGCAGAGTATCGCTACTGTCTATGCGTAATCCCATGTTAAACAGGTTGCCATTACAGTGTATGAAAGTTGATTCTCTGTTCCGTACTCTATGCTTCGAAAGGATATTTCGTGAGAAGTCCTTCATGTCCAGCATTTAACACGAACTCAAGAGTTAACCCGCGTTGGTGAATACGGGCGTTAGTGTATTGCAATTCCGGATACAAAATTTGTCTGTAGTAGTCAGCTCTTAAAGCTTTCAAAAGTTTTTTCTGAAATCCCTATTTGTACAATTTGCGTATATTAAAATGAACTTAAAATGGTATTAAACGTAAGCATTGAAAAGGAAATCATTTTTTGGATTATGTACATAATCAGTCTTGGCTATCCAGTGTATATTTTGGTCAATTTACTCCATTGTTTTATCAAAAAATAAAAGTATCAAAAAAATTTCAAATCATTTTTTTAATCTAATATTTTTTGTTGAATAACCTATAGTTAAAAATGATAATTTCTTGATCAAAATTTACATTTTAAGAAGTTTTATTTTATAGATATAGATATATTTTATTTTTCTAAAATAAAATAATTGTATAAAAAAATCGTAAAGAGAAATTTACTGCTTTCATCGAACATAATTTACCATTTCCTCGAAACACATATAACGAGTTTCTAGAAAAAAAAGAATTTAATCTCTTATGTAGCTATTATATGATATTAACTTTTTAATATAACATATAAATAAAGATAAAATGAGATAAATGAACTTTTAAAATTTCATATTTTTTAAAAAACAACGGTTGAAGACAAAGGAGTGATTAAAAGATAAATTCCTTTAATGGATTGTTTTTAATTTTTACTTTGCTTTGAAAAATGTACGCTTGTAAAATCTTATATCAATTAATATATCAATATGCTGAATATTTCTATGTATTAAAGAAAGATAAATGGAATTTTTGTTTTAAAATTGTTACTATGCTAATTCCTCAGACCCGACTAGACAAGACCCAATAAACTGAAAGAGATGTAAAATGTCAGATATGTGTCTCTCTTTTGATGCAATGTTAAACGAATTTACATTGGATATATACTCTGCATCGATTTATTTCTACTACTTAAAAAGCAAATTATAAAAAGAAATCTAGTATAAATGGGAATGTGGTGAACAATTAGCAGACCTCAGACGTTTTTATTAAAGTTCATATCATAGTCATCCAATTAGTTCCAATTATAATGAATAGTGCTATAGGGATTGTTTCCTAAAAATGCGCAATAATTTTGCTGCAATGCAAAATAACAAAGGAATACGAATTACGCGAAACATGTGCCTTCAGTGCTGCGTTATTGGATAAAAGGGCATACCGGTTAGTTGAGAATTCATAGAATAACCTGTGTTTTCTGTCAATGGAGTCGAAAGTGGGGTGTCTACGTACACGCGTGTGCAAGTTTTACAGAAGTAATATTTATCATTGAAGCAAATTTATCGTGAACCGTAATATTTTTTTGACCAAAACTATCTATTTACGGTATTTTACAATGTTACTAGAAGAGCCTCCCGACGAAAAAACAACCGAGATCGAGAAAGAAGGTCAAAAAACGCACTAAACCAAAGTTACAGTAGTTGAAAAAACTTAAAACAAGTTAAAAACGATCGAGTATTATTATATGTCGTAGCAATCACTTGCAGTGTTTCACTAGGTTGGCATTTGCGCCTTTTAAGCAATTCAAAATTTGATTTTCATCTGAAATGTTATATTCAAGGCGAATTTTTTCTCTGGAAAATTTCCACGCATTAGTAAATATTCCGTTTTGAAAATATATTTGTATAAAATCACCTTAATAAGCTTTTTCTTATAAATTATTAAAAATATAAGCTAATCACATATATAAATGCAACAATTAAACATGCAGTAGCTCTTTATATAATTGCAAATTACAGGAATGAAGGTTGCACCAGAAATAACTGATTGGCACCACTAGCCTTATTCAATGACAAGATTTCTGAGATTTAAAAAAAAACAAAGAAAACTGCTAAGTTTTACTGGCTAAAATCAGCCATTTTTGACGCAGCGCTTGCGTCCCTGATCGTATTATCACAATTTTTAGAAATATGAACTATAATTTCCGATATAAAAATACATTACAAAAGGAAAAATCTAATTATTTTCTGATTTGCTGTTCAAATCAATAAAAAATTCACATCATTATAACATTTTAATTTTATATTTCTACAACAACTGAAGCATAAATACATGATTCCTTGTTAAAGACATAAATCTCAAAATCACCGATGCAATAACAACAGCTGTGTTTACGCTCTTGGAATGTTAATATAATATATGTACTTTGTCATATGTGCAAAATAGCTGAAATAAAACTATTCTGATGTAAAATTTAAACTTTATATTCTGTGAAAGATAATCAGTATGAAATAATTGTTGAAATTATTTCATGATGATTTATAATTGCGTAAATATATACTCTTGGAACGTTTATAATAATATATGTTAATAGTAGATTGTATTTGTGCACCCAACTGTTTTAAATTTATAAATAGAATAGAATGATAATATTGATAGTATTATCATAGACAAATATAGTGAAAAAATTATATGTTGAATATAAATAAATTAAATAAGAAATTCTGTTTACTTATAAACCAAACTATTATGTGAAATTTTTTTTTCTTCGTCAATTTTATTGTATGATAAATATTTTTCGCATCCAAAATTTTAAACACAATCTCAGGGAAAATTCGATTTTTAGGATATATCCATAAATTTACTTTTTCAAAGAATTTAAAATATATGAGCTAAAGCTTTTTGCAACGTACTTACAACATTACGACGCATTACACACACACACACACACATATATATATATAGATATATGCATATATATAACAGAAATAGCAACAACAAAAAAACTTACATCCATTTTAAGGATTCTCGATTCCTCTTCCTCAGTGCGAGGAAAATAATTATAAAAGATTAAAATGGGTTCATACACCCCCTTAAATTTAGGGGGCTGTGCAACTGAGGGTTAAAATCAAGGGATTCTTTAAACCCATTTTAATTTTTTAATCTTATTTTCAACGTACTGAGGAAGAGGATCCAAGAATCCTTGAAATAGCTGCATGTTGTTTTCTGTTCCATGATTTTGTACGTATTTGTATGTTTGAACGTTATAAAAATTTATAGCTTAGATTTTTAGAATAGTTTATAGAATATAAATACAATATTACACGATAACAACGTTGCAACACTATGATAAAATCTGCAATAACAATTCTAAAACTGCAATAACTGGTGATGATACATATAATTTATGTATTAAATTACTACAATCTAAAGAAATATATTAACACTAGAACCGCCGGGTACTTTACCCAAATTTTAAAAAAAGTTTTTCTCACCAGAATTTTTATTTTAAACTATTTAACTTATTTAATTACTCTATTTTTCTGCTGCATACATTTAACATATCTTATGAAGAAAATTCTGGTTCGAATCGACTATTATCACTATCACAGGGGTCATTTTAACCCCTAATGGCTGTTTTAGTGTTAGCTAATACAAAAAATAAAATTTATTAATTCTATAATTTTATAAAGAATAAAAGATTTTTTTAATTTTAGTTTTGAATAGTTGAATGTTTCTATGTCATTAAGATAATTTCATTGAGAAATTGAATTTGAATGAAAATATTCTAATTCAACATAAAGCAGATTTTTGAAAAAAAAAGCATATACTGTCTTTTTATCAAAGGAGCTGATATGAATAATCATAAATTGTATTTTAAACTAAAATAAGTTAATATTATACAGTTATAATTTTATTTGGTTTCATTTCGACATAAAAATATAAATTTCAATAGAAAAGAGTCATTGATGACAAAATTATAAAATTTGAAGTGTAATTATGCATTTAAATATTATATTTAAATGTTTTATTTTCTGGAAACGTGCACATTGAAATCATTTATCCAGTCGTATTAGTAAACAAAATCTTATTGCATCACCATACAATTCTCTCAAAAGCTAATTCTGCAAACAAGTTATGTAAAGACCGCAGTGAAAGTATAAACTTAGTATGTGTTTCAAATTAAAATTTACAAAATTATCTCTGTTCTTTCAGTAGATTTAATTTAGGTATTTGAAACTAACATTTAAACTTTTCGTTACATGCAGTCGTGTATAAACCATTTACATATCGAAAATAATCATTCAGATGCAATTTGAAAAATTCTGTGTCATATTTTATTCCTTAAATCTCGTGATCTCGATTATTATTCTAGCAATTATATTTTGGCTTTCTCCAAATTTTAAGTAAAACATAATAAAACAAGTTGGAAATTACACGTGAAGCGTAGCAAACGAGGTGCGTTCGTACGATAACGAAGTTTTAAAAATATTACTCTCATATATCAATCTTATAAAATTGTAAATAGTGAATTACAACTAAAATGCTCATCAAACAATGTTCTCCCTATACCATTATGTAATGGAATACTTTTGTGTGGCCTTGTATATCAATAACAAATGTTCTTTGCATCACAAATTATGTAAAATGCATATTATAATATGTACTTTATAGTTGCATATAAATTTTATTAAGTTCGAATGAGTGCAACACCATTAAAATGCATTTGAAACATTTTCCCCCATTCAACATAATGTAATTGAATACTTTTGCTTGCCCCTGTAATTGATCTGTGCACCCGATTATCAAAAAATTTGAAATAACTCGACAACATTTTGTAATAACTATGTATTTTAAATTTCAAACGATAAAAATGCATTTGAAATTTTTTTTCCCATTGACCGTAATGTAACGAAATACTTTTGATTGCCCCTGTAACTAATCTATGCATCCGATTTTCATAAAATTTGAAATGACCCGACAAAATTATGTCATAATTATGTATTTTAAATTTCAAACGATTCGGTTGGGTAGTTTTTGCGTTGTTATATGCGGACGGACAGACGGACTGACAGACAGACGGAGGGACTGAACGACCACTTTAGGTGCTACGTATTTACATAATTACGAACGCACCTAAAAACAACAAACTTATTAAACAAAAACAGAAAATCAACATTAGACATAGATTGTAAAACAGAATATTGATAAGAAATTTTATTTAACAATTAATGTTACTAAATTTACACACCTAAGATAGCAAGCTGTAGACAATTTCAGAGATGTATATCAATCAGAGTATGTTTAAAATATCATTTTCAGGGTTTAATACATTTGGCGAAATCGGGTTTCCTATATTATTCCTTAAATTTCATGATCTCGATTATTATTCTAGCAATTATATTTTGGCTTTCTCCAAGTTTTAAGTAGAACATAATAAAAAACAACAAACTTATTAAATAAAAACAGAAAATCAACATTAGACATAGATTGTAAAACAAAATATTGATAAGAAATTTTATTTAACAATTAATGTTACTAAATTTACACACCTAAGATAGCATGCTGTAGCCAATTTCAGAGATGTATCAGAGTATGTTTGAAATATCATTTTCAGGGTTTAATACATCTGACGAAATAGGGTTTCCTATATTATTCCTTAAATCTCGTGATCTCGATTATTATTCTAGCAATTATATTTTGGCTTTCTCCAAATTTTAAGTAGAACATAATAAAAAACAACAAACTTATTAAATAAAAACAGAAAATCAACATTAGACATAGATTGTAAAACAGAATATTGATAAGAAATTTTATTTAACAATTAATGTTACTAAATTTGCACACCTAAGATAGCATGCTGTAGCAAATTTCAGAGATGTATATCAATCAGAGTATGTTTGAAATATCATTTTCAGGGTTCAATACATCTGACGGAATAGGGTTTCCTATATTATTTCTTAAATCTCGTGATCTCGATTATTATTCTAGCAATTATGTTTTGGCTTTCTCCAAATTTTAAGTAGAACATAATAAAAAACAACAAACTTATTAAACAAAAACAGAAAATCAGCATTAGACATAGATTGTAAAACAGAATATTGATAAGAAATTTTATTTAACAATTAATGTTACTAAATTTACACACCTAAGATAGCACGCTGTAGCTAATTTCAGAGATGTATATCAATCAGAGTATGTTTAAAATATCATTTTTTAGGGTTTAATACATGTGACGAAATAGGGTTTCCTACTTCCGTCTCTTTCCTCTACCTGTCAGTCACAGAGTCCATACACAAAATCTATGTAAGCCAGAGATTTCAAATTTTGTGCACTGACAGCTGAACACGTCGAGTCACTTAACAAATCACAAAAAAGTTTATTAGTTTAATTAAATCAATTGTTTTAAATACCATCCGCTTATTTTTACGATTTAAATTTCAAAAGAGAGCCTTATTTTCAACAATTCGTGTGTAGACATAATGGTTTTGTTGGAAAGGATCTCGCTAGTAAACAGCAGGTTTTTATTTCCATAATCGATGCTGGAACTTGAAATTTTATAAGACAGATTTAATAAAAAGAAATTTCGTACTTTTAGCCAATTTAAGGGTTAATATTTATAGGTTTCCTTCATCTGACATTCATAATATCTTTTTTTTAATCCCATTTTGTTCTTTTTGAAAAACTTTTGAGATTTATTAAAGATTCAGCTTTTTCCATTTACTTTTAAACATTTTTTTTTACTTTTAGAAATTTATGTTATTTATATATCCGCTATTTTTTTAGTAATTTCAGATATTCAATAAAATTAGAATTTGAGATTTTATTTCGAATAATTCCATTTGACCATTTTTAATTTGATTAAAATAAACAATTCCTCTAATAAATATTTTGAAATTAAATTTGTTGGTGCTACCATCTATGTAAGAATTTAATATTTATAAATTAACAATTTGTGTTTATTAATTAAAGGATAAGTTATTTTGAAATAAATATTAAAAGAAACCCTTGGCGCGATTTGAGATCACATCTACCCACTTGCTTATCAATAAATTGCAACGCCGATCTATAGATTAATTTGTAATGGAAATATTTTGTATGTTGAAAAAAATATATATCATGTCTTCAAATCAAGGTTTCTCATTCGAAAATCAAGGTCGAGTAAATCATACGTAAATATGTAATCATAAATAATCTATAAAAACATTCTAAATTCAAAGGAATAATCTATCGTATTAATCCCCAATGTATATCATAAGTGAAATCGAAACTGAAGAAATCTTCTTCGAACGTTTCTTTAACTAATTATTTAATGAGATAAAAATAGGTATTTACAGTTCTTTGTACATATTTACACAACTTTAAATCATCTTGGAGACACAATGCTCCGATTCATATCTTTTCTCAAATTAATTGTCACATCTTTTATCTAAATCAAAACATTCGAATCAAAAACGGAAATCGTCTACACTCTGTTTACAAACTTCAGAGTGTTCTAAAAGTGGAAGTGGAAGTTAAAGAAATTGCATAGCGCGTAGCGCCATCTAACTGCAATTCTTTTTCTTCACACTCCCCACCTGAACTCTTACAGAGTTCATCAATAAATTCTATTATGAAAATAAAAAAAAATTTCATATCAGTATTTTCAATAATCTAATAAAATTTTCATATCAGTGGTTCAGTAATCTGATACAATTTCAAAATTCAAATGCAAATATCAATTTCGAATACAAATATCAATTAATTCTAAACAAAATAATCTAACAAAATCAATTAATTATAAACAAAAAAGTATAAAATTCAAACAATATAGTAAATGAAAAATATTACCTGCAATTAACACAATAAAAATGACAATCTTTTTCAAACAGTTAATATACTTACTTATGCTAAGCTTCAAATAATACTGCATTCAAAGTAAACAGAATAACTAAAAAGAAAGAAAACTTTTAGAGTTCTAAAAGAGATAAAAAAGAAAGAAAGTCTATTAATGTTCATCAGTCCATAATTTCTAATGGATATAAATGTTGGACAGATCTTTTCAGCACTCCATTGGCTGTCTTTATTTCGTATGAGCGAATGTTGTTGTCTCTACCTGGAATCGCTCTCTGAATTCTACCAAGTTTCCAGAGAAGTTTATTTTTTATATCGCCTTCGATCAAGACAACATCACCCACTTTTAGTGGTGTATGTGAATTGGGATTTTTCGATGAATGGAATGTTCTTAAATCTAGAAGATATTGTTTTTTCCACTTCGACCAAAGTTGTTTTAGTAGTAATGATTGGTATCTTTTTCTTTTGAGAAGTGCCGATCTTTTTGAACCATTTTCAATTACATCGAAAAAGTTAATAGGAAGTGAAAGTTCTTTACCAAAATTCAAAAAATCCATTGGAGTGAGAGGAAGAGGTTCATCATATTCGTTATACACATATGTCAAAGGACGCAAGTTGAGGATAGCTTCTACTTCAACCAGTAGTGTCGACATTTCTTCATAGCTCAATAGAGCTTTTCCAGTAATCTTTCGTAGACACTCCTTGACTGATTTCACAAGCCTCTCGTAGAAGCCTCCCCACCATGCAGCTCTTTCAATGATGTTTTTCCAAACGATTCTTTCTCTTGCAAGAAATTTCAAAAAGAGATTGTTGGAAATGACGTTGTATAAATTATCGACTTCTTGTTTAGCTTTTTTAAATGTCTTCGCGTTATCTGAATAAATGACTTTACAATTTCCTCTTCGAGCTAAGAATCGTCTAAAAGCAAGGAGGAAAGAATCTGTAGTCATGTCGGTAACAAGTTCTAGATGCAAAGCTCTGGTAACGCCGCAGGTGAATAAAACAATGTAAGATTTTTTTATTTCACCGAAGTTTTTCACGTAAATAGGTCCCGCAAAATCTAATCCACAAATTGAAAATGGGGGAGCTTCATTCACTCTATCTTTAGGTAGAGGGGCTGTGATTTGGTCTGCAGGTTTACAAAGATATTTTTGACAAATGAGGCACTTTTTAATGAGACTTTTCACTAACTGTCTTCCTTTCGGAATCCAATATCGGAATCTAATTTTTGTCAAAGTGTGAGCAATTCCTGCATGCATCATCTTTTCATGATCTTGACGTACAATCAGCGTCGTTAACCAGGAATGTCTAGGCAAAATGATTGGATGTTTTTCTTCTGTTGGAAGATCACAAAATTCTAGTCTTCCTCCTAAACGTATGATTTCTGATTCATCTATAAATGGAACAAAGTTGAATAGGGATGAATTCTTTTCTACTGAATTATTATTTCTAAGAGACTCAAATTCTTCTTCAAAAAATTGTTTCTGTTCACTTCGTATTAAGTATTTTTCAGCTTCTAGTAATTCTTCAGTTGTTAGTGGACCGCTAACTTCAGTAGATTTTTTCAGCTTTATTACAAATCTTTTTACCCAAGCAGTTGTTCTTATTACTTTTTCCAAATTGCTAAATTTTTCTATACAGATAGGATTTTTAATTTCTTCAGTTATACACTCGCACTGCAATATGTCATTGGGTTTTTTCTTGTATTCTAATTCATCTTCATCAATTATTTCTTTATCTTCAGATTTTGGCCAAAATTCAGGGGGTAAACTAAGCCATTTTGGCCCAAGTAACCAAGTAGGATTATTGATGAATTTGGAGACTTTTGCTCCTCTTGAGACAAGGTCTGCGGGATTGTCTGCCCCTGGGCAATGATGCCAATCAGAAGGGGATGTCAGCTTACGAATTTCTTCAACACGATTCCGCACAAATGGTTTGAATTTTTCAGGTAATCCTTTAATCCAAAAGTATGTAATTTTAGAGTCCGTCCAATAAATGCATGGAATTTTTAGATGTAGCGCCTTCAAAATGCTGCAGCTTAATTTAGCTGAACATAATGCAGCCATCAATTCCAGTCTTGGTAAAGTGAGAGTTTTTAAAGGAGCCACTCTGTTTTTAGAAGCTACGAAAACTGTTCGAACGTCTTTTTCAGAGGTCGATATACGTAAATAGGCAATTGTGCCAAAGGCTATTGTACTTGCATCGGAAAATAAATGCAACTGCAAATTGGCAATTTTCTCGTTTGGAATTTCGAAAAAATAATGTCGAGGAATAGACAATTCAGATATTTGAGGAATTTCACTACACCAGTCTTTCCAAAGAGAGATTAAATCTTTTGGGATGGCCTCATCCCAATCTATGCCTAATGACCAAATTTTTTGCAGCAAACATTTTATTCTTAATGTGAAGGGTCCTAAAAATCCAATAGGATCAAACACTCGACCCAAAACTTGCAAAATATACCTCTTTGTGTCAATTCTTTTAGAAGCAAACGCCGCTAATTCACGAGTGTCAAAATACAAAAAATCGTTTAGACTGTTCCATGCTATTCCTAAAACTTTGTAAGGAACATTTTCTGTTTCAGATGCTTCCAAATTATCACTGGAAATTACATCATTATTTTTTCCATAATTCTTTTAAGGACTTTGAATTAGTGTGCCACTTATGTAATGTCATACTAGCTTCTTTAAAAATAGCTATAGACTCTAATGTAGTGGATAAAGCTTGCTCGACAGAAGATTGACTTCCAATTACATCATCTACATAAATATTTTCATTTAAAAACTCGACAGTTTCTGGATATTTTTTTATATATTTCTTTAAGTGGTGTTTTATTGTGGCTGCTAACAAAAATGGACTACAATTTACCCCAAATAAAACTCTAGTAAATCTATATATTTGAGGAAGGTTAGATTCATCAAAAGGGTCTTCTGAAAACAAAAATCGAGATACATCTCTGTCTTCTTCATTTACTAATATCTGCAAAAACGCTTGTTTTATATCGGTTGTAAAGGCAATTGGATTTAATCGAAATCGTAACAAAATATCAAAAATTTCAGGGTACAAATTCGGACCTGGGTGAAGACAGTTATTGAGAGATTGTGAATTTAAATCATGAGCTGATGCATCAAACACAATCCTTAATTTACTTGTTACGCGGTCTCTTCTTATCACTTCTCTGTGAGGTAAATAAAATTCAACATGCCCCTTATCTTCTGAATTAGGAACTAATTCTACGATTCCCTGTTTTAAATAATCATTTAATACATCTTTATATTCAAAAAACAACTGGGGATTTCTAACAAATCTTCTATTTAATTTAACTAATCGAGATTCTGCAATTTTTCTGTTATCATCCAGACCCCCTTTCTCCAGTTTCCAGGGCAATTTAACTTTATATCTTTTGTTTTCATATTTAATATCGCGTTCAAAATTTTTCATTATTTCATTTTCAAAAGGGTCAGAATCTTGTTTAATATTAATAAGTCCTGAAGTTTCAAGATCCCAAAATTTTTTTATTTGATCAGAAATTAAGTGTTCTTCAATAATTACGTTTAAAATCAATGAAGATTGGTTTTCGCTTTTTCTACCTTGGAGGCACCAGCCAAAGATGGTTTCAACAGCAACAAGATTTTTGTTTAAATGTTTTATGTTACCTGTTACTATATCATAATAGTAATCGACTCCTATTTGAAGGGAAATAGGGTCTTGACATTGTGGTGAGTCAGCAAGGGTTAAATTCTGTAAAATACTCATTTCACCAAATTCTTTTACTTCTGGGGGAGGGATATCAGAACCAGATATTTCGTCTGTTACCAATGCTTCTATTTCTAAATTAGACTTCGAAAAATGTTTATTTTCTAATTTAAGTTTAACAACATCGTAATTTTTCTCAATAGGAATTTTACTTCCGAATGTGAATACCGATAATTTTTCCTTTCTCAATATTTTGAGTTGTAATTTATCAGCAATTTCTCGAGTTAAAAAGGTTCGCATTGCAGCAGTATCCAATAATAATCGAACAGAAACTTCTTTATTTTTATTTTTTACTTTCGCACAGCAAGTTTGCAAGAAAATTCGGTTTTTTCCAATACACGAAATAGCCGAAATAATTTCATTAGTTGTTTCATTTTGTGCATTCGCTGTTTCCAAATTTCTATCTGTACAACTTGTTTTATTTGGTGAATTAGATTGTTTACAAATAGCTCTGTTATGTCTACCCTGACATGTCGTACATCGTATCTTAGAAACACAGTCCTTAATTCGGTGTTTTGGCAAAAGGCAGAGGTAACATCTACCTTGCGATTTCAAAATATTTTTCTTTTTATCAAGATCAAAAACATTGCATATTTCTGACGAATGATTACTCTTACAAAAGATGCAACTTTGTTTCTCTGTATTCTTTTTGTCTGAAACTGTAGTCATTAATTCATGCGTGGATGAAAAGTTTAATTCTCTTTTAGGAGATTTCGTAAATTTTTGTTTGTTTACTTCTAATCTATTTGAATTTGAAAATGAAAAAGCCAATTCGCGACTTTTAATTTCGGTTTGCAAGAAATTTAGTAATTTGTTTATATCAGGGTTGCATGAAGATTTAATGTTTTGCTTGTTAAATTCCAAATTTAAATCTGATGGTAGCAATTTCAAAACTACGGCTAAAAGCATAGAGCTGTAAGCCTGTGGTTCGAGTCCCAAAGTGGTCAATGATCTTACATTAATTTCAATATCATCATGAAGTTTCTGTAATTTTGAAGTATCACTAGATTTATAAACTGGAGATAAATTTAACAATTTATTTAAATGATGATTGATTATCATCTCTTTATTCCCAAACCTATTTTCAAGAATTTTAAGTGCTACATCATAATTTGATTCCGAAACTTCTAAACCTTCTATGGCGTTTAAAGCAGATGAACCTAAGTAACTTCGCAAATAACTGTATTTTTCAATTTTTGTCAGTGAATTATTATCATTTATCGATACTTTAAAAGTATTCCAAAAGTTGGTGAATTGCGTGCAATCGCCATAAAATTTCTGTATATTCAATTTTGGAAGTTTCACAAATTTATTTTCATTATTGGGGGTAGAATCATTAACCGAACTATTGTTCAAAGGAATAATGTTTTTATTTTCTTTAAGTCTCTTTTCAGCGCGAAAATTTGTTAAGGATATTTTGTCTGCATAGTCATATACTGTATTCATTTCATTCTCATATTCGTCTAAATTCAAAAGTGGTTCTATTTTTTCATTTATTTCATCTAAATTACATGATTTAATTTTTAATTGGTTAACAGATTCTTCAAGAGAATCAATATTAACGGTATCATTTTTTAATATAGTCTCTATATTATTTATTAGTTTCGTAACAGAACTTCTTAAAATTGTTCTGTTTTTCTTTAGCTTTTCTAGGTCAGCCATAATTAACACATCAAAATAAAATTATAAAACTCTTACCTTTAAAAATCTTCGGAAACACTACCTTTAAAAATCTTCGCAATCAATAATAATCTTCTGTATTTATCATATTTCAATTTCGTTCCCGGCCTCTATATGCACCATTGTAAAAAATATATATCATGTCTTCAAATCAAGGTTTCTCATTCGAAAATCAAGGTCGAGTAAATCATACGTAAATATGTAATCATAAATAATCTATAAAAACATTCTAAATTCAAAGGAATAATCTATCGTATTAATCCCCAATGTATATCATAAGTGAAATCGAAACTGAAGAAATCTTCTTCGAACGTTTCTTTAACTAATTATTTAATGAGATAAAAATAGGTATTTACAGTTCTTTGTACATATTTACACAACTTTAAATCATCTTGGAGACACAATGCTCCGATTCATATCTTTTCTCAAATTAATTGTCACATCTTTTATCTAAATCAAAACATTCGAATCAAAAACGGAAATCGTCTACACTCTGTTTACAAACTTCAGAGTGTTCTAAAAGTGGAAGTGGAAGTTAAAGAAATTGCATAGCGCGTAGCGCCATCTAACTGCAATTCTTTTTCTTCACAATGTCTATAAGTGAATCATTAATGTTACACACTTTATTTCACTTCCGAACTTACTTTGGTAAACCTCCATCGCATAAAAAAATAGAGTTTAAATCGAAGTATATATGAACTCATTTCATAAACACGTTTATTCTTAAACATATTTCAACATACCATCGTTGAGAAGTATTAATAAAGTATTTGTGAATATGCTGTATGATGAAATACCGGAAATGAACCTTTAAAAAAAATATTTACAATGTGTGTATGCATTTCCACGAAAATTGTAGGCATATCGACGAACGTACAATTTTTTTTTCAATTAAAATTCATAACGTTCAATCAAATTTTATAACTTTTGGAGAAAATTGGGCAATGTACAACGAAAGCATTCAATTGAAGTTTAAAAATAATTCCGTTAAAGATTCAATAAAGTCTCTACCACATATACTATCGTATCAAAATTTGCATTAGCTATTACCCTTTAAAAAAGTTTTTAAAGAGAGAAACACTCAAAATCACAATGGTTTGCCTAACATAACTTGGTCACTGAAAATCCTTATGAGCGTGTCTAGCTTTTATTTTAAATCTTATCTGGAATTCCACAAATAAAAGTGCTAAAAAACTGATATTTTTTCGTGTTTAATATTATGTTTAAAAATACTTCTCAGCGATTCTTTCTCAAATGTTCCATTCGTTGTTTAGACATGCAGAGTCCATTTAAATTAGAAAAAAAAAAACCTCAGCCTTAATTGACTTGATATAACCATATAATCGATCTATTTAATTAGTCTACATGTATATGGTCAGTTAATTTTATAGTCATAATTTTGCAGCTAAGTATGCATGAAAAACTTTAGGAAGCATCGAATCCCTTTAAAATCCTGAAATCAGCAATTTTCGGAACAGTGAGAACTTCGGAAACTGGCTTCAAATAAAAGTTGGTTTCTGTTGGCTCGATGTTCATACCATAGATCGTCCCATAGAATCAGTGGTTTATAGAGTACTCCCGCTTGGATGTTGGTAAAAAGGATAAAGTTACTGATTCCAGAGGTTCTCTCCACTTTCTGGTAAGTCTTATGATTGAGAAAGCTTTGACTGCAAGTCAGAATTCCGCTCTTCTTTAACCTCGCCAAATGAAACTTGTCTTTCTGAGCCATTAGGGACTTGGACAGGTGGCATTAGTAACAATAAAGGAAATCGTAGTACATAAATAACCCTATGATGTTTTACCGACTCTTTATAGTAGAGACAAAAACATTTCTAAACACTTTTCCTGTATTTATAAAGACTATATACCATTTGACTGTGAAACATGCACAAGAGTTTTCGACGCTCTTACAAAATTTTACGCATTTCAAATTTAACAAGTAGGAAATTGTACATCAAGCATAGCAAATGATTCGTACTCCAAGAGTGTTTTAAAAATATTCAGATCTTGGTGAATAGTATACAGTACTTCGGATACATCAGTTGTACTTTCGGATATTCGGTACAGTGGATTATGGGAAATCTCCTGCGTATCTCTGTAAATATACTATCTGCTTTCTTTATACAGGAAGTAACTTGTAATAAACCTCAGCTACATATACCAATTTCCTAAAATGTGAAATAGTTTAATATGATTAAAACACGCTCCAAACAATGGTACTATATATCATTGTATAATGGAATAATTTTGTGTAGCCTTGTAAATTAATAACAATTATTCTTTGCACCACAGATTGTACAGAATGTATATTTTAGTATGTATTTCATAGATGCATATCAATTTTATTATGTTCGAAAGAATGCAACACCATTAAAATGCACTTGAAACTATATTTTCCCATTGGCCTTAATGTAACGGAATAATTTGATTGTCCCTATAATTTAACTATGCATCCGGGTTTCCATAAAATTAGAAATGACTCGACAAAATTATGCAACACTTATATAACTTTCAAATGATTCGCTTGGATAGTTTTTGCTCTGTTATATGCAGATTGACGGACGGAGTGACGGGCGGACTGATCTATGACAATAGGTGCTATGTATTTACATAATTGCGAAAGCATCTAAAATCTGCATTCTATTCGAATATATTTTTCGTTAGTTTTTTTTTTTTTTTTTTTTTTTTTTTTTTTTGCAGACAGATTTATACATCTGAAAAAAGAATTCGTTAGGAAGCTTCAAATAGTTGAATTCTCTTGCATGAATATGTCATTTGATTTGCATGAGTTTTCAAAGTAACTTAAGGTTGTTGAAATTTAACAAACAAAAGAAAACTCAATATTTATGAGTGCTTTAATTTTACTAGGTTCTTTTCCCGCAAAATATTTCTAAAATTTCATTATGTTATTTTTGTCAAAATTTAGTAAGATTGGATTCTGAAAATATTAATTAATTTATTTTTCATACAACTTAAACTGAATTATTACTTCTTACTGGATTGTCTGATTCTGATAATTACATTTATTGTCTTTAACTCACGTTTATTTTATTTTTATTTTTATTTTTATTTTTATTTTTTCCGATTGAAAATAAAATTAAAATTTTGTAACTGATTGGTTTTTTTGCCTCACTTTTTGATGGAGTAAAATGATAGATATTATACAAACAGGTGTATTTTCAACTATATTTTAAATCATGCCAACCATATTTTATCTGGAAATTAATTATAAATTAACTAATTTTAATATGTCTTCCAGTTTGCTGGCGACATATAATAAATCACTAAAAATTCTTTATAGTTAGTATTTCATGCAAGTTACAAAAACAATCAATTTGATAATGCGTAAAATTACGCTCATCAAAATACTTCAACTATCTATGAAACGTCAAGAACAAAATAATTACAAAATTGAAAAGTAGATAATATAAATAAAATAAAGAATTTTATATGCAGTTTTTTTCAATGCTCGTTGATTGTCTAATTAATAGTTGTCTGAGAGAAGCGAAGGCTAATACACATAGTACGTAACGATATAAAAGTAAAGCATACACTCTTAAAACGAAAGAGCTGATTTGGCTTCTCATGAAAGAGCTTTAATTTTTTTAATCATAAAAGAGTTATTTTTCAAACGATTAAATCTTCTTGATCTAAATTGGTTATTTAAAAAGCTCAATTTCATTTAAATTGGTTAAAACTCGATTTATTCCAACTCTTTTTTGAGAAGCTGCCTTTCAGCATTGAGATGAGTGGATTTCAGCTCATCTTGAGCTATTTTGTGGCTGACTTTTTAAGAGAGTAATTCTTCCGTCAAGCAAATCTGAAAAAATACTTGTCGGATTTTGTTTCTGATTGTACCAGAAGGCACCTATGAAGGTAACCTAATGAATGCACCTACTGTCAAAAATTTGTTCCAAATAGTTTAAATATTATATTAAATTACTGATAAAAAAAATACGATTTATTTGTATACGTTTCAGATATTTGATGTGCGTTACTTTTTCCCGGCTGGATGTTTCGTTAGATTCCAGAATTCGAGCACATGGAGAAAAGAAAATGCGGAAGCAATATTTATATAAGTACAATAAAACATATTTAAACTTAAGAAACAAATTGGAAAACGAATCTGTTTTTTTATTATTTATTTATTTATCTATTTATTTAAAAGAAAAAAGCCATAATACTTAGTAACTTAGTATTTGAGATTTTGTGATAATCTGTATAATGAAATTTTGTAATCGCCATTATCATCTTATATACTTTACGCGTGCAAATTGGAAACAATTATTTCGTGTTTAAATAAAATACGAGTTTGACATGCATGTTTTAGATATTACTTTTAATCGTAGATTATATTTTGTTATTTTGTTTACATAGATTATTTAATATTATTTCTCATTAAGCAATCTGTGTTTCGCGGCGATTATTTCATGATTGCAAGCATTTTGTAATGGGTAAATTTTATGAAAACATATATATGACACAGGTGTCATATACGCGCTAAGTTTGCGCGGTTGCAAAAAAATAGCGATTTTCTGTCTCATATGGTAACCCGTTTGTTTTGATTTATCAGTTTATTTTAAAAAGAAACAATAATGGAAGCAATAAATAAACAGTTTAATAAACATAAAAATAAGTAGAATAAAAAATGTAAATATAACAATAAATCGTAAATATTAACACTCAAAGCAATATTCATAAACTTTAACCAAAACAATGTTTTCACCAATTTGCGGGAGGAAAATCGCGTCACGTAGTGCATATGTGATATCCGTACCATATTTATATGTATAAATGAGTATAAACGTTCATCAGGTTGGTTTATGTAGAAATCTCACTTTCTGAAGTCCAAACTAGACGAAGGCTTATAAAAACGCCAAGTTAAAGATAATATTGGAAAAGTCCCATGAAATTAGAGAAGATACTATATGATATACGCATCGTGCTTGGTGCAAATTTGGCGATTTTTTTTTTTTTAATAATAGTCACATCTATGTTTTTCAATTATTTTCTAATATTTTAAAAAGGAAATAAAAATAAATAAACACACAAATTAATTAATAAATATAGAAAAAAATATATTTATATAATTTGAAAAAAAGTAAATTTATTAATAAATAAACAACAATAGCCGAGTTAGCACGGTAGACAAAATAACGCTATTTTTGGGCCAACTAGGCACACCTTGGTGAGTGTATGACATCTGTGCCTCTTTTTAACACTTTCCAACAAACTTAAAAAGAGTTTATGCTTTCGGGATTTTTACGTATCACGTTTTAAAGAGAGAATCCCCTAAATTCTTATCGAGAACCTCTTCGCATCAATTGAAATCAGATGTAGATATTTTAGTGTTATATATATTAACTATTCTGTATTAACTATTTAAGGGGTCCATACACTATATAAAAATTCCCTCTTTCTATTCAACCATCATTTTATGAGCCATTTTAGGCACTAAAATTGGTGTGGAGTGTCTGTTTATGTTCTGTTATGTACGTAATTTCAAATAATTCAAACTTAGACGTAAGGTATTTTAGTGTTTTGTTATCTGTGTTATTTTTAATGTATTGCGTACTCCCAATTTTATACGCATGCATGGCTATTTTGAATAGTTTACTTCCCCATCTTTTAACCGTATACGAATTTTATATAGAATATTTTGCAATTTCTATAGTTCACTTTGGTCAAATTCGTTATTTGAACTTGTGGCAGTAAATGGTTAATTAGGGGAAGCATCTTATTTTTTCTCTTTTACTTTTCGCAAGTTATTATTAAATCTATGATCTCGGTAATATCGCTCAGACTAATCCCTATGAGGGAATTCCTGGTTGTAAAATATATTCTCGGTGTATAATATGTTGGTGGGGAAACTAAGAAAATACAATACATAAAAAAAATAAAAGTCTTATAGATTTTTTAAATTTAATTTAATTTTTATCTACTTCTTGTATGCCGTACAATAAATTAAATATCGTCAACGGAGTAACGCGTCTGGTATTATTGAACGAAAATTTTTATGTAAAACTTAAGATAATTTGTATATGTTCCTATAACACATTTATCAAAAAAATATAACTTTTTTTCTATAAATCTTAATACAAGAATTGTCTATATTATAGACTAAATAAAATTATGCATTTATTTTACTATACATTATATACATTTATATACATTTTTAATTTTACATATGCAAATACAAAAGTTGTTTTTGTTCGTTGCCAGAAAAGAAATACTGGTTTTAAAGAATGTGTTTTTCAAGATATAAAGAAAAAATTCTGATTTTTTTTTTTTATAATAGTATGAAAACACATTAAATCTACTTTTTTAAGTATTTTTTTTTCATTTTGTGAGGAAAAAATATTTAATAGAAATTTTTTTTTCATATAACTGACGAATAAAAGTATTTACTTTTCATGAAAAAAAAAGAAAAAAAAAGATGTTTTCTTTACAGTCGCTTTCTGAAAGTAGATTTATTAGATTAGTACATTAAATATCACATTCTGAAACTTTTGAGTGGCAACTTGTGGTTGAAGAAAAGTAAATTATCATGTAGTAATTTAATTAATGATACAACTGTGACATAAAGGGAGATTTTAGAAAGATTTAAAATATAAAAGAAGACAAACAAAAAATAAAGTAAGAAATTCTCTTTTCTTTGAAGAAACAAAATAAATATGTATTTTTAGCTGAAGTTTGTATTTTTATAAGAAAAAAAGATAATACATTCAGCCTAAAACCTATTAAATCTCATAACTCTTAATGTGCTAAGTAGTGAAAAATGCACCGAGAACTGGCGATAGATAAATAAAGTATAAATCTTTGTTGATTATTTTTAACACTTTTTAACAAAGTTGAAAAGTGTTTCTACTTTCGGTTTGTCTGGCCGGCTGGCCACCTGCCCATCTGGCTGTGTGGCCGTGTGGCCGCGCTCTAACTCTCAAAAATATACTCGATTGCCATGAAATTTGTGGACGTTATTGACGTTTACCCTAGCACGAAACATAGTGAAAATGAAGTTTCTACCATGATAGGTTTATTTACAAAATCAGCAAAAGTTTAGCGTTGCATTATCGTCTATGGTTAAAATCGTTTCAAAAGAATTTTTAAAAAGTTACACCCGATCAAACATATTCAAATTTATATGCATCTACGAAGTGCAATAAAATATGCATTCCGTAAAATATGCAATGAAAAGAATAGTTATTTTTCATTTAGAGGGTTATACAAATAAATTCTTTTACTTGATAATAAAGGAAGAAACTGCTTGAGATATATTTAATTATGATAAAAGGTTCCATGTATAATCAAATTAATATACGCTGCTGAGGATTAATGTGAGTTATTTCGCGAGAAGGGCATAGCATTTACAGGGCCATACAAAATATTTCAAATGGTATATTATATCCGAAGTACTGTATATTTTGGATGATGACTGTTCGATGGATAAAATGCATTTTTAATTATGACATGGGCTTTTGAGTTTCACTAAATGCATGCATATTATATGGTGTTTATAAATGCTAATAGTTACACATTTTAGATATACAGGGTTACTCAAAAGAGCTCGGAAAGGTTACTGAATATGAGTGTAATTTACTTAAAGGTGATTTTTAAATAAGTTATATATATATTTACGTTGAATTTCATTCAGTTTATGATGAAATGTTTGTTGAATATAGATAAAATGATATACAGGGTCACGCAAAGAACTGGACACAGGGTCACCTATAATTACTAGAAACGTGATATAAGTAGTTAAAGGAGTATTTTATTTGAAATAAATTTTAGCAAAGTACTTTCGTATAATAAAGGTACTAGGTAGACTACAGGGCTGAACAAAAGTACTGAAGTATTTTTACATCTATTAGTATAAATTGCGGTAAGAAACATTTAAACCAGTTAAGCGTTTTCTTGCTAAACTAAATTTTCTATTATAGAATATATACATCAATTGACAAATCAAATACAAGGCTTTTCAAAAGTATTGTAATACATATTTGGCAAGGGACAGTTACACCCTATTTTCCTAGATAACGAAGTTTTTTAAAAACTTCAGGAAGTGTTGGAAAGATGTGAGATTTTTCTTACTTGTTTAATGGTAATACCAACTCATCCCCATTTCTAATTGCCTTTATTAACATACGATTCCTGTTTATTTAACTAAAGTAAATTTAAATGATTTTTGAAATATTACAGGTGTAAAATCGATTCTATAAAAAAATGATATTTTTATTAAAAAGAAAGTAAAAGATTTTGTAAGAAATAATTTTCAAAGCTTACTTATAACGCAAACTTACACAACTTACACAAACTTATTCATAGTTAAGAAAGCGGAAAAAATAATCTAAAAATCCATCTAAAGACATAAAATATAAAAATGCATGTGAATAATTGTGTTTGTAATATATAGGATTTTAATTATTTTTAAATTACATGTTTTTCATCTAGACATGGAAAATCCCCAAAATATATAAAATATACAAACTGAATTTAAAATAAGATAAATGCTTTATTATTTTTTTTACTGCACGAAAATTGAAAGAAAAAAGAATACGTTAAAAAAGTTGCGATATGAGCTCTAGAAAAGTCTAAATAAATTTTTATGTATTATGTACAAACTGGGAATTTTGCACACTATATAAAGACTTTTAAAACTTTCTTTTTTTTTAATTTAAATATTTTTTCAATTATTAATATAACTATATGCATTTATATTATTGAATATATCTTTCTTATGCGTAGTTAATAATACTATCAGCAGATTTTTTGAAATTTTAAAAGTTAAGTAATTTAATTTTTCTTATTTATTAGACACATTTATGAAAATTAGATACGGAATAACAACTATGTAATTTAATTTTAATAAAGATAAGCTGGTTTACACATGGTATCAATATTAGTCTCGGATAGTCATATAGTAGATTCTTTTCTATTCGATTATTCTTTATACAGATTGAAGCTCTTAAAATTATACTCAGTATTCCTATTAAATATTAATCTCATTTCTTCTCCAGATTTAATCTCCTCATTCCTGATGTTGCTTCTAAAAGACCCTAAAAAACACCCTTTCAATTAATTTAAATTCTTTTACAATTGTTAAAATTACTTCTAGACATTTTAAATGAATGCATGCATGCCATAAGCATTGATATACAAGCGGATACATCTTTTAAAATATTTTGTAGTAATTTTAAACAGATTTTTGTGGCCACTCATAATATTTGTGTCAGGACAGAAGAGGTGAAATTCTTGAACTTAGATGAGATGCAAGAAGAGATTTCAGAAGATTTTCATTCTCCGGTCAAGACCTTTGAGGTAGAAAAATGTGATTCATCGGTAAAGTTTTAAAAAATATATTTGATACATTAGTCGTTCAATTCTTTTGCTTTTATCTATAAAAAACGAGCATAATACTTATTTTCCTCATTTTCAAAAGTGATGTCTATAATTTCATTAGATCAAAAGCAAATATACTTTGTAAATAATTAAACCTATGCATTTAAAATTTAATCGTAATAGTTTATTGATTTATAGCCTAAATGTGAAGTTACTATTCCTTTGATTACATCTAAAATATTTCTTATAGAATTAAAGATAAAATAAATATTTTGTAGCTGTGTTTAATTACCTGATACTCAATCAAATGTGAAGATTCTTACTTATTAATATAATCCAATAATAACTTAGTGATTTACTGCCTAGATCAAATTTAATTATTCATTCGAATTCATCTAAAACCTTTTTATACTATTACATATAAAAATAGTTTTTTTTTAACCTACATTAATTACCTTGTGATCTCAATCATATATACTAGGGTGAGGCGAAAAGACGTTTT
Source organism: Maratus speculifer (assembly GCA_964019185.1). Lineage (NCBI taxonomy): Eukaryota > Metazoa > Arthropoda > Arachnida > Araneae > Salticidae > Maratus > Maratus speculifer. The sequence goes on from OZ025298.1 coordinate 255,949,817, forward strand.
TCTATTATGAATGATGGGTAATGTGGAAAATTTGTCGCTGATGGCTCTCAGCTTACACAGAAAAAATGAGATTTTTTGGACAATTTCTTACCCTGCCGCAAATGGCTTGAAATTTTGCTCGAATACTAATTTTTGAACATTTTCGCAAACTTTTTAAAAATGTTAAATTAAATTTATTTTCGTTGAATTTACTTGCAATATCATGTTTAGAATACAAAACGTTTAAATAAGGTCTGATGACGTATTATTAATTAGTTGTATGCATTTTGAATTAGGCGATTTTTATTGCCTTTTCGCATATAAGTGAGAAAAAATTGTAAGTATTGTTTCATTTGTTCGTCATTTTCTCGTTTTTGTCTTTTTTATGTTCCTCGCTCTTCCGTCTGTTTTTTTTTTTTTTTTTTTTTTTTTTTTAATGCGCTTAAAATTACATATTTGAATGACGGACTATGGCACGTCCTGACAGCAATTCTGGATGAAGAGGGGAATGTGGAGCATGAACCAGCAAAAACGCAATGATTCATCATAAGGATAACGAAAAAACAGGGCTTGACTAACAAGTTTCGTGCCCCCACACACATATTGATTTACTGATACTAGTTTCATTTTACATATTACTCACTTATTCGAAGTGTGTCAAGTCAAAAAATTAAGTTTTTGAAAAAATTAAAAAATAGTTCCAGGAATAAAAATAAGATATTTTTTCTATTATTTCTTAAAAAGTGCTTTTAATTATATACTGACATTCACGTTTGTTATTCCTCGTATTAATGTCAGGGATATAATATTTTTTCACAATTATGAGTTATCTTCAATGAAAATTGAATGAAATTATAAAAGGTTTTGTGCCCCTCAAAAATTTCGTGCCCTGCGCAAGGGCCAGAGATGCCCGTGCGATAGTCAGGGCTGGGGAGAAAATAGGAGATGGGAGAAACTACGACGAAATAAATATCACCATGTTATCTGAATGTAGTTCTGAATATTTTGATCACTTGACACTTCCTTCGTGTCACTGCGGAGAAAAAGCAAAATAATTTTTCTAAGCCAGACTAAAGTCTCCTTTGGGAAAAATTAAGAAGAGAACTTCTGTATTTCACATGTATTATTTATATGAACAAGCTTCCTCTTCGACATCAACTGCGTAAACTAGATGGTAGAACCTCTTGACCGACCTTTACCAACCCAATGGAAGCTAGATGAATAGAGTATACAAATCTTCAGACATTTGCATTTCTGATATCCGTGAAACAGGCATAGGCTCATAGAAAGTGACACGTACAATTTTGAACGCCATCAATAATATGTCATTCGTTTTTCTCTCGACATTACTGATTGAAGCTTTCTTTCTATGAAGATAGTTTTTTTCTTCCATAAAAGAAAAAGATTGTAATTTTTCATGATCCAACATATTTCTTGTCATGTATCTTCTTTCAAAGTTTCTTTTTCCGCCACCTAACTTTGTCTTCATTGATGACGATATTATTCTCCTCTTCTGTTACAATTCCTGCATCTTGAAGCATGTATGAAGCTCTTAATGCAATTTTCCTATCTGGCATACAGTTCTAAATGACTCGAACGCTGTGTAAGATTATAATATGCATTTTGAAGTATTTGCTTTTGGAGACCCTAGTTAAAATTCTGATTCAGACGAAATGACTTCTTCAAAGTTCTCAGTATTTGAATCTTCTGAAAATGCCTGTATTTTAGACCATAAAAATAACTAACAACCCATTTTGCAGTTCTATTATCTCTTATTTCTCTCTGTAGCATCATGGAGACTACGTTTTAATTTTTTTTTGCTCCACAATGTCTTCTATTTTCAGAATTGTTAAGAGTTTTTGAGAGAATAGGAGAATTTAAGACATTAAGAGAATTGTTTTCTATTGTTTTCATCATAGCAATATAAAATTTTGTGCATATATAAATTTCACCAAAAGCATTCCATATCGATTTTCATCAAAATTTTGCCTTTTAATAAGTAAAAAATTAAATTTGACTATCTTAATGTAGACAAATTTTAAAAAGCTTACGCAATATTTTTTTAAACAATATTGGGATATTTCCTTATCAGTTTCATAAATATTGATCAAAAATTACATCGCAAAAAGCATATCAAAAATCTAAAAACGCTGAAAAATTAGTTTTGAGAAAAACAGAAATAAAGTATATATAGAATAAGAAAGTATAAGAATATAGAATAATATAAGAATAAGAATAAGAATATATAGAATAAGAAAGAATAAGTATATATAGAATAAGAAATAATAGATAATAGAAGTTATTTAAACATTTTGTTCCCTAAACATGACAATTCAAGTAAATTCAGCTAAAATAAATAACGTAAAAGTTTTGCTGAAAATGTTTAAATGTCAGCATTTGAGCAAAATTTAAGCCCTTTACGTAACATAACGAATTGTCCAAAAAATCTCTTTTTTTGTGTGAACTTATTGCCACCAGAGGAAACTTTCCACACTACCCATTATCGAAAATCTAAAAATTTGTTATTTTCGTCCCACCATAATATATAAAGTATATTCGCTGATTTATGTTCTCTTTACATGTATTCATACTAAACAAGCTTTTAGCCCGGGACTTTTCTCGGGGAAAGCATTGTGTGTTATTCTTCAAGGTGTATATGTGGTGGATTTAAAATTCTATATTTGTAAGGTGTTCAGGCTAACAGTAAATTTGAATAAAACACTTTCCTCGAATCAGAAGCCAAAAGTCTTGCACATTGAGTTTACTTCAAATATTCTGTAGAATGTGATAAAAAAATAATATTTCTTTTTCCCGCTTTGGAATTGCTCATTATCTACGAAGTTTTAACAATGTTCTGGAAACTTTAATGAGAAATACCGAAACTTTTTTCATGGTAATTCCGGCTTACTATATCATTTCGGATGATTTTCTTTATGATAATGTTGCGAATTCTTAGAGCATCGACAGAAGGTGGTCAACTTGATTTTTTTTTCAAATCAATGTTTCCTACTTCTTTCCAGTGCTTAATAATCCTCAGTATTCTTCGAAGTGGGGCTTTCGGGCAAAATGCAATCGTTGATGTCCTTTCTCCGTTTTCTGCCAATTGGGAAATAGCTTAAAGATGAACGCAGAACTTCAGAAGAATGTAGAAAGTAAATAAGTAATACACCGCAAGAAAATCCGTACAAAATCATTTTCCAAATTTGTTTGTGAAAAAGCAGCGTCATACAACGCGTCAGCACTTTTCATCTACTCTGTATCTTCTATCGAAATATAAATTTCGAACGGATATAAAACGTAAATTATGATTCATCGAAACAAAAATGCTTTTCATTATACATGGTATATCAAGATTACCACGTAGGCTATCCAGTGCACTTTTTTGTTCACTTTACTTTATAGATTCATCAAAAATATAATATATCTGAGGAATTTAAATCATTTTTTTAATTGAATAATTCCTCTTTTAGAATATAAAATTAGAAATTATAATTTCTTCATTAAAAGTTAAATTTTAAAAAATATAGTTTTATCGATATTGAAATACTTTGAATTTTTTTTTTAAATATTTCTGTTTGAACTGTTTCCGAAAGATAAATTCACTGCTTTCATCGAACATAATTTATCATATCCTGTAAATACCGATAACGAGTCTGGAGAGGTAAAAAGGAATTTATCTTTATTGCAGTAATTTTTCAATATGACTTATAAATGAAGATTAAGTGGACTAAAGGAATTTTTTGAAATTTCACATTTTATGGGAAGGAAATGGAAAAAGACAAAGAAGAGATTAAAAGATAAATCTTTTTAATGGATTATTTTTACTCTTTACTTTGCGTTGAAAAGAATTATTTGTAAATCGTTTTCATGGTTTAAATCAAGAAAAATATGCCTGTATATAACAGTCTGTTTTTATCAAATTTCATTAAATAGTAATTAAATTTATTATAAAGCATTATTATAAATACAGTATATAGATACAGTATATATTCGCTATATAGAGTCTGTTTTTAATGTAATCATGCGAAAAGGGGACCGTTCTTACTAAAAATTCGTTATATGGAGGAATTCGATGTATGGAGTTTCGTTATATAGAGGTTCGACTGTATATGCTGACTTGGTATTTCTGAACATTAAAGAAAGATATACAGTCAAATCCGGTTAAGACACTCACGGTTAATAGGCGATTCCGTTTAATACGTGATTTTTTTCCGATTCCTTGAACATCACTCATAAGGCTATTTCAAAAATATCCTGTTTAATACGGGAACGGTTATTACGTGATCCCGCTTAGTACGCCATAGATTTTCAGTCCTTTCAGAAAAAAAAGTTGGGTAAGTGTGATCGCAGATCGCACAGAGCATTTTGATTAATATTTCTTTCAAAACATCTTATCCTTCAATTTATAAATAAAAATTGTTAATTTATAATTACTATATTCTCAACTTAACGGTGGCTCCAATAAATTTGATTTTAATATAATTTCAAAAGTAAGTTATTTATTTTAATTAAATTAGAAATATTCAAATAAAATTATTTAAATAAAAACAATAATTCCAATTTTTTTTTTTTAAATCCGAAATAAAAAAAAATAGCAGAGATATAATTAATACTTTAAATTTCTAAATACGAAAATTTTTTAAAATTAATATATTAATTAATAAATTTTAACCCTCTAAGCGTTTGGCCCGTAAAATTCCGTACACTAAGCTCCAGGTTTCACTGCAATATAAGCAATGTTTAAGATATTATAATTCTATAAATTTAATGAATTTTCAAAGCATTGTAGAATGATTAAGACTCTCAAGGATTACATTTATATTCCTAAATAAGATTTTTTATGCAATATTGAAAGAATCACATTTTATTAGCATTTAAAACAAAATGCAGAGAAAACAACATTACAATTTTACCCATTTGCAAGACTCTTGGAGGGTTAAATAATTAAATTAAAAAAAATTAGATTCTGAATCATTAATAAATTGCAATAGTTTTTTTAAACAGGAAAAAAAATTGATTTTCAAAAAATATTATGATGAAATGTTATGTCAGATGAACAAAACCCAAATAATACAAATCCTTAAAAAAAAAAAAAAAAAAAAAAAAAAAAAAAAAAAAAAAAAACGAAATTTTGTTTAATAAAATCCAGCTAAATATGAAACTGTAACCTTCAAGCACCAGGGATCGAACTATATACCTCCCGTTTACTTGCGAGACGCTTCGATGTCCACATATAAAACGTTCAAATTAAGATTCTGTTCCAAAACTTAAATCACAAAAGTGAACGTATGATATTATAATTTACATACACAAATAAAATAATAATTTTTCTCCAAGAGTAAATGTAGACATCTTTGAAACTCGTGCGATCCTTAATATCTTCGATTTATAGACATGTCTTTCAAAATATCTTGATTATTTTCTACTGTTAACTTCTGGATTACTCTACCATATTTTTTTTAGGTAGCTTTCGTATGATATACTACCTATTGCGGTCGCTCCTATGTTGGGATTTCTAAAAAAATTTTGCAGATCTTCGTCGATCATGACCTCTAGACCCCAAAACTACCATCAGTAAAAAGTTTATCTATCTATCTATATCTATCTATATCTATATCTATATCAATCTATCTATCTATCTATATATATATATTAATTACAAATTTTAAATTTTTTCTCGCCAAAATTAACCTTTATACTATATTAATTTCCTTATAACAATATTCCGCACTCACTTCAACTTATTAAATTAAAATCTTGTTTCTAGATCTAATCTATTAATCTTTATGGCAGGTAATCTATATAGGTTCCCAAAGTGTGCTCCGCGGATAACTTAAGGCTCCTACTGAGCGTTCCAGGTGCTCCGCGGCGTTTTAGGAAAATAAACAAAACATGAAAAAAAATTAGCATATTGCAAGTGAACGATTTTCAAAAAAAAAAAAAAAGAAAAGAAAGAAGCAATTTTTGTGTGCATGCCCGTCAAAATTAAATATATCTATTACTGTGTTGAAAAATGCAATAATACCCTTATTTTTGCTTGAAACCGTTTAAACATTTGCATTAGATATGTATCTATTTTCTGTATAATATTTTTTGGTTTGAATTGCTTTATTTTATGTTTATGCATTTAATGTGTTTTAAAAATTCGATTTAAAATAAATTACAAGAAATACCATTCTGAATCGAAACAGAAAAGTCAGTGCTGTTAACTCTGCTGGCTGAACAAAAGGGAGAACAGTTTTGTACTTTAGAGCTCTGCCTATTCATATGTTTATACTTAATTACTTTTTGCTTAGTAACAAAGTTCTAACGACCTAATGAGGTAAGTATGTTTCACAATGTCATACTTGTCAATCTACCGCTTTAAAAAAAATAAAAATAAGATACTCAAACCAGAAAATTCATTCAAAGAAGTTTTTTATGCTTCTAAATGATAATTGAAACATACATCATTTATATAATTAAATAACATTTCTGGTCTGAAGTATGTTTTGTTGATTTAAAAAAAGCGGGTGGTTGACAAGTATGCATTCTTTATATTCTTTCACTTCACTTTAAAATGCTAGTTGCAGTTCGTTTAACATGCGTAGTTTTTAACAGAATATCTGTTTTGATGCAAAAACAATGATGAAAGAAAGTTTCTTTCAAAACTATAATTAATTGCCAAATACTTTAAATAAAATATCCAAAACAATGAACAATACTGCACCTAACAATGCAGCTTATAGGTTTCGCCCCGCCCACTTAAACACTAAAACGATGACTGCTTCTAAATGTATTTTTTTAAATGATTCAAAAAAAGAAGCTGAGAAGCGATTCATTTTCGTTGCATGTTTAGAAGTACTAGAAATTTAAAGAAGAACTAAAAAATATTCCATAATCGCATATATATTACGGGTAGGCGGGACTAGCGAAAAAGGTAATTACTCATGGGTAATTGGAACTACGCATTTTTTATTTCGCTAGTAGCCTATTGTAATAATACAGAAGTATCTCTCAGCAACCGAAATTGTACAACTTACCCTTATTTGTGTATGTGTGGTTTTCACCATAAATAATAATAGTTTTACATAAGCTCCAATGTAATGCGTAATCCAAACATGATGCAATATTGATCTTTACATGATTACAATTTTGCTCTTTAATTCCGAGTTCATAGCTACCAGCTTTTATGCATTTTTCCTACCACAAACATTTTATAGTAAATACTGTCTTATTTAATCGTCGAAATCTTAAGACTAAATAAATGGAATATCTCTGTACAGTTGAAAAATCGCTTGGGTGAAACAGAGTTTGTTTTCTTCGTTACTAAAAGCTTTCAGAAATTCCAAATTTTTAACTATAATTTTTCTTGTATTTGAAGGAAATATCTCGGTTATAAAAGGTAAATATTTTGATAAAAAAAAATAGGGTTTTAAACCTTATTTTTATTTTATTGTATAAGAATAATTTTAATATTAAATAAAACTGTTGAATGTTTATGTAATAGAAAATTTGATTTTAAAAATTTCTAATATGAATTCAGAATTGCTGTATCAGAAAAGGGCTAAATTGAGAAACTTCGTCCAATGTTAAAAATTACAGGCTCAGATTTTTATCCAGCAGATTTTTCTCTGCTCTATAGGCATAAAAATACATTAATTTGTAAACTTCAGAGTATCGTTGGGTTCAGGGGCTTCGCCTTATAAATTCTTCCTCAAAAATGCTCCGCCAGCCCAAAAGTTTGGGAACCGTTCCTTCATGGAAACGATATAAATTCTTAATTCGCCTTAAAAACCATTTATTCTAATACGCGTAAATTTAAAAGATGGCTCTAAATTAAAAATATTCTTAATTAAACTTTATTTCTTAATATTCCAAAAAAAATCATTTTCTCTATGCTTTTATCAACCTTTTTTAAGAAAGTCTTATTAAATTTGTTCCAAAACCATACCTTCCAAAAATTATGATTATTTTTATTTATCTATTTATTTATTTTCCCTCCTTCAACATATGTGTGCTGGATCCTTCGATATGTGTGCATAACAATAAATTCATTTCTTTTCTTTTTCTCTTAAAATTAATCGTCTGCAAAAAAAATATCGTTTGCGCAGGATATTTGAAATTCTGAGTCGATTATAAATTAGTTAAATAATATTTAAAAAAAATAAAATTATCGTCTGAATGGAATAAAATCTCGAACCCTGGACATGAATTATATTTACAAGGAAATATGATGGTTCGAGAGTAGAGAATTTTCTAGAACTTTCTTTTAGATTTAAGAAAGGAAGCCTCGAGATGGGAAGGAAGATTCTTGGTTTTCTCTTCGATGAGTACGTCTTACGGCTTATTGAAGTAAAAACTGGAATATTCTGCTTGATATTTCGGTTAAAGATAGCTTGCAAAAGGAGCCTTTCCCTTTCTCATGACTACAGTTTAATAAAGTAACTTGCAGCAGCCAACGATTAATTCATTGGATCCTCTACATTTATTTACTTATTATTTTTTTTCTCGCTGGCCATGACTTCTGTGCCTTGCGAAACGTGCGATCCGTAATATCTTCCATTTATAGACACTTCTTTCAAACTATCTTGAATCTTTTCTACAATTAACTTCTAGATTACTCCACCATCTTATTTTTCATCATCGGAGATATATATATATATTTTGTCCGCCTTCAAAAAATACTCATACCTGAAATAAAAAGCATTTTACAATTATAGTAGACACACACACAGAAAAAAATAATTTTTCTCCAATAGTAAATGTAGATACCTCTGATTTTTGTGCAGTTCTTAAATCTTCGATTTATAGTAATCTCTGTCCATCTTTAAAAAATACTCATACCTGAAATAAAAATCATTTTACAATTATGAATCACTCAAACAAAAAAAAATATTTTTTCTCTAATAGTAAATAGTCACCTGTGATATACGTGCGATCCTTAATATCTTCGATTTATATACACATCTTTCAATCTATCTTTAATCTAATAATAACACATTGCTCAGTGGTGCACAAAACAGGAATTTTAATATACATTTGTACAATTAAAATAAAATAACTGAGCAATGTGTTATTATTAGTTAAATTTTATGGTGCAACTGTCCTATATATATTTATCTTTAATCTTTTCTACTGTTATGTTCTGTATTACTCACCACATATATATATTTTTTAAACATCGGAGGTACACACTTTTTTAGTCCATCTTCGGAAAATACTCTAACCTTAAATAAAATCATTGTACAATTATAATTCACACACACACAAAAAAAAAATTGTCCAATATTAAATGTAGATTGTTCTGATTTTTGTGCAGTTTTTAATATCTTCGTTTTACATACACTATTTTCAAACGATCTTGAATCTTTTCTTCTGTTAACTTTTGGATTACTCCACCATATTTTTTTTCAACATCAGAGGTATGGATATTTTTGGTCCATCTTTAAAAAATACTCATACCTGAAATACAAAGCATTTTACAATTATGATTCAAACACAAAAAAATAATTTTTCTCCAATAGTAAATGTGGATACCTCTTATATTCGTGCGATTCTTAATGTCTTCCATTTTTAGACACCTCTTTCAAACTTTCTTGAATCTTTTCTACCGTTAACCTCAGGATTACTCCACCATATGTATATTTTTCAATCAGAGGCACACATATTTTTATTCCATCTTCAAAAAATACTCACACCTAAAATAAGAAACATTTTACGAATATAAATCACACACACGCACAGAAAAATTAATTTTTCTCCAAAAGCAAATATAGATACCTCTGATATTCGTTCAATCCTTAATATATCCGATTTATAGATACCTCTTTCAAACTATCTTGAATATTTTCTTCTGTTAACTTCTGGATTACTCCGTCATATTTTTTTCAACATCGGTGGTATATGTATTTTTTGTCCATCTTTAAAAAATACTCATATCCGAAATATAAAGCATTTTACAATTATAAACCCCACACGCAAAAGAAAAATAATTTTTTTCCAATAGTAAATGTGGATGCCTCTAATATTCGCCCAATCCTTAATACCTTCGATTTATAGATACCTTTTTGAACCTATTTTGAATCTTTTGTTATCTTCTGGATTATTCCACTATTTTTTTTAACATGAGAGGTATACATATTTTTTGTCCGTCTTCAAAAAATACTCATACCTGAAATAAAAAGCATTTTACAATCATAAATCACACCCACACACAAAATAATTTTTCTCCAATAGTACATGGAATGTTGTGTGCTTCAGTAAAAAGCGGCAAACTATCATATTTTTATACTCTTATATTATTGTGAGGAAAATTATTGTGTAGAAAATTGTTGACTTTTTCTTACTTAAAAAAAGAAACCCAACCTTTTACTTACAGAAATAAAATTAAGCTAATACAGATTTTGTTCTCTTATTTAACTGAATTAATCACAAAATCTACAAATTTCCTGTTTTTATGACAAATAAATATAAAGTTTTAAAATAATCTTACAAACTAATAATGTATCTTTGAGAAACGATTGTTAATTTTGTGTTTCTTTTCTAAATCTTGAATTATTTTTAAAGCACACTTGGCATTTTAAAGTCATTATTTATTTATTTTTTAATAATTAAGTTAAATTTACATTGAAATTTAATTTTTAGCACTTTTCAACAAAGTTGAAAAGTGCTTATGTATTCGGTTTGTTTATCTGTCCGTCTGTGTACGCTCTAACTCCCGCAAATATAATACTCGAATTGCTATGAAATTTTTATATGTTATTGATATTTACCCTAGCAGTAATCCTATTAGAAATGAAGTCTCTACCATGATTAGTTTATTTACAGGGATAGTAAAAAAAATTTCGATACATAACGGCCTATGGGAAAAAATCGTTCAAATAAATTCTAAAGGTGTTACACCCTGTCAAATATACTCAAATTTGCAAAGTGCACTAAAATATTCATTCTGTAATATATGCAGTGAAAATATAGCTATTATTCATTTACAGGGCCGCACAAAATAATTTCATTGGATAATGGTGGAGGGGAAATTGTGTGCGACATATTTTAAATATATTAACACTAGAATTACCGAGGCGGGTCATCCGTGACCCAAGACGTGGTCTTTCGCTCATATAGTTGTTTTTTATGTTATACCTTAGAAAGTAACTAAAAAGAGTATTTTGCCTCTCATAAGCCACATGGAGAAAAAACAAATTGTTTGTGGCATTTGACTTTCGCACATTTATAGTAATGGCACCACTACGGAGGTTTCTTGAATGAGAAATTTTTTTTAAATTGTGAGTGAATTTTCTTTAAATACTTTAGTTCAGAAATTTAATGTCGAAGACTATTGGCATCATCTGATAATGCTGACAATCTTGACATAAAGAATTTTTTCTTAAAAAAAAAAAAAAAACAATAACATCCAGTACATGTAGTAGCAAGCTGAATAAAAGTAGCCAAAAAGTGCTGTGGAAAAAATAAGAAAGACAAATAAATTGTAAATATTTTGCAAAATAAAAGAATTCACTTTTTCGAAATAATTCTAAAAAGTGAGAAAGATACAAAATACTCTTTGAAGCGATTTGGAGCATCGAACTATATTGACGGTAGAGCCGCAATGTTCAATATCTTCTGACTTATGCAAAATCTGATTCAAGATCTAGTGGTCATAAATGTTTCGGTAGTTTTTAAAGATGCAACAAATTCTAATATAATTAGAAAAGTCTTCTTGGTAAAATTATAAATAAAAGCATTGCAAAAGAACGTGAATATATCAGTCCACGCACCAGAACTGAAATTTAAAACAAATGAAAATGTTATCACATAAAGTAATTCTAAGACTAACACTGTTTGCGGAAACTGCTTATAACTTGTATGCATCATGCACAGAAAAAAAAAAATAAAAATAAAAAAAAGACCTCGACATTTGTATGAATTGATTGGACAGTAAACTGTATAAAACGTAAAAGTGTAAGTAAAAAAATCACGAATATGTATATATAATTAAATTTATTGTATTTAGATATCTAATTGATCTGTAGGAAATTTATTACACAATTTAAATCGATAAATCATACGTATAAATATTATTAAAAAGGTATCAAAATTTCAAAGTAATTTTCTCTTCTTAAATCTTGTAATTTTTTTAATTAGAAAAAAAATTCCTTTGTGATATTTATTCTCAAAATTTCATATTATATAATACTCTAAATACTAGATTGTATTAATTATTAATTAAAAATCATTGTATTCATCGTCAATAATTATTGTGTGTCTTTACCTTCCATATGCAACAAGAATAGCGTCTTTAAAAGCCATGGGTCAGATGTGACCCACCCCGGTATTTCTAGGTATACAAGAAACGCAGTAATTCTAGTGTTAAACTGTTTCACGTATAATAAAATTGATATATGTCACTGACACTTAATATAAATTATACGATACAGTCTTGCATAATATAAATTACATAGCATTTATAGGCCATACAAAAGATTTCAAATAGTTTATACTTTCCAAAGTACTGTATGTGTATCCGATGATGGCTGATGTATGTATAAAATTAATTTTAATTTTGATATGAGCGTTTAAGTTATGATATGTGCGTTATATCCCTTTTTCCATTGATTAGTCTCAATATAGAATACACAATATGGCACCTACTTGGATACAACCCCTCATATTTTTGTCTCATTCTGGGAATAACGGATTTTAAGTTTATTCTATCGACGAACACGTTTAGAATTTTCAAGATATGTTTTTGAGTCTTTCACAAAACTTGCTCTATACATTTAGCTAACATAATATGCAAATGAAAAATTTTTTATAGCCTTCACGCATGCGCAATAAAAAATTATTTAATATATCTGTTCATTTTTCATACAATTTTTATTATTTTTTAATTCTGATTACAGGATATTGTGTACAATATTGTTTGTCATATTTTCAGATAGGAACATTGTTTTATATTAAGAACTCTGAAAATTATAAGCGAAAAACTTGGAAAAAATTGGGACTATTTTTATAAAAACCTTAATTTCTCTACGAGTATACATGCTATCCGCATAAAAATGAACACAGTTTATTACAATATCCCATTTTATCATAATCTACAGTTTGAACTCTTTTGCTATATTATGTTTTGACAAGGTTATCCAAAAGATATTCGTTCTTTTTCAATTTGTTGACGGTTCCCTATGGAGTTTCGGGAAAAAAGCTTCACGGAAATGTATGACCTGTACTATTATGTTTACACACTTAAAGTTTCAGGATAATCCCTCATGTATTTTTTGAGATATTTAACAAAATGTCTAAAATCGGAAGTAAACGGTCATCTTGGGTCATGTAGTTAGTGTATTTACACAGTCTAGATTCAAACAATAAATTAAAAAAAAAATCGGTGCTGTCTTTGTCTGGCTTGTTTTATTTTTTATTCTTTGAAGCATGAGAGAAATTGCAATTTGACATCTGTACATTTTTAACTTTTTCCATCAAAGTTGTGTTTATGCATTCGGTTTCTCTGTCCGTCTATCCACGCTCTAACACTCGCAAATATACTCGGATTTTCATGCAACTGTTAAACCTGATTTAGGATCCCTAGGAATTTTTGGTCTTGTACATGAAGTATGTGCACTGTAAAAAAAAAGTGTCGGCCTACTAAAAAATCTTTAGTGATCCTTGTAATTACTAAAAAATTTTTAGTAATCTTAGTCGGTTACAAGAAAATCTGTAAGAATTACTAAAAAAAAGTTAGCAACGAATAGAGTTAATAATTTTATAATTTTAATATCTATTACTAAAACACACTTGGTGTGGCCTTGATAGCATAGTGGTTATAGTAACGGACTCCAGGCTAAAAGGTCCCGGGTTCGATACTGGCCACTGCCAAATACGCCTCGAATGTATGCAGTGTAAGTACTCGTTATTTAAGGGATTATGAATATCCTGACGGAGAATTAGCAATGTTTCGTGGTGCCATCTATTGCGGGTTTGCCGAAAATCTTCCGCTCCAGAAGTCTGGATGCAACTCGAAGGAAGCTCCTGCCCTTCGAGTCCACGTAATGGTTATTAAAAATAATTTTGGAGCTATTACTAAAATTTGCTTGGTAGCTCATACTAAAAATTTTTAAGTTAGTTATACAAAAAATTCTTTTGTTCAGTTTACAAAAGAAATGCTTGTTTCGCTTGCAAAAAAAAGTTTGTAATGGTTACTAAAAAATTCTGTGGAATACAAATTTACTAAAAAATTTTTAGTAACCTCTTGAATTTTTTTTTTACAGTGTGTGATTAATAGATCATTTACAGGGACACTCAAAAGAATTCCCCAACATTTTGGTCTATGGGAAAAAGTGTTTGCAGAGTATTTTAATGATATTATACTATCGAAACTGTATTGAAACGGATATAAATCAGTGAATTTCACTACGATTATGTTAGAACAAGACATTCATAGCATTTTAATCCATTTACAGGGGAACACAAAAGAAATCGATTACAATATTATCTTTGAGCACTAAATGCTGAAATTGTGTTTTCAATTTCGGCATGCACTTTTGAATTTAACTGTATTTTAGGTGCATTCATAAGTATATAAATATGTACCACCTATAGTCGTCGTGTGCTATGTCCATGTGTCTATTTGTCTCTTTGTCTATCTGTCAATCTGCATGCATGTCTGTCTGTATATAACATAAAAAAACTACCCAATAGAATAATTGGAAATTTTAATTATATATTTGTTGACCCATTTAAAATTTTTGTAAAATTGGACATATAGTTTAAATACACATAAAGTAAAAAATATTCCGTTAAGTTATGGTGGATGGGATAAAATAGTGTCAAGTAATTTTTAATGATGTTACATACGTCGAAATATAATGAAATTGATATATATTTATGAAGTGAACTAAAGTATACATTTTCTAAAACATGCCGAACAAAGAATATTTATTATTAATTTACGGACTCACAGAAAATAACTTCGTTACATAAGGGTGTAGCCGGAACATTATTTGCGACCTATGTTAATTGTGTTAAACTATTTCACTAATAATAATTTTTATAGGTTACTTAGGCTTACTACTTGTTACTTCCTATGTAATAGAAAATTCATTTTGATATTGTTGAATTAGACATAGCATTTTAACTTGTTAGGCGGTGCACTTTTGTTACATTACTCTGAATGTGTTGAAAATTGATCATAATTTTCTTTCTTGATAAATTTCAAATTGCATTCATTTGTTAGATTTGTAGTATTATATAAACTATTGTATCTTAAAGTAGGGATACCTAAGACTGAAAATTTGTCTTCCATCATCTCATAAAAAAAAACATAATTATTAATAGGTAAAACTGATACCCCCCCCCCTAAGCTCCCCCTAATTTTTCTTTTCTATTGTAAAGAGTTTTGCAGCATTTGTGTAACCTATTTGCTACAAATTTTATATAGAATAAAATAAAAAATACTACTATAACCTTAAAACCAGATAAAATATTTTTTTTTTCAAAAAAAAAAAAAAAAAAAAAAAACTGAAACAATGATTTTGGCCATTTAACGCGGACCGCAGGGTTATATGTGTCACATGATCGGGATATATACCCCATTCGTAACAGATTAGAAAGCACGAATAATTAACACTTTCGAATCGATATCTGCATTTGCATTTGACTTATTATCCTAATTACATCAAATTTATCCATGTTTTATCTTTTTCAAAAAACAAACAAAATAAATAAATAAATAAATATGCCAATCGAACAGATTTAACGAAGATAAAACTTGTATAATCTAAACTAAAAGGAATTAACTGCACACCACTTATTTTTATATTTGTTATACAAACGTTAGAAACTAAGTAGAGAAGCGCCTGCACCCCCTCTCCCTCGAAATCGGTATGCAAAATTTGAAGCTAAACGGATAATTGAAATGAAGACCAGACTTATTTAATCCTTAATTACTGTTAGAGAAATCGTGGCATAATACTTTCAGTTGCCTGGGAGACTGTTCTATCGAAAGATGAATAAAAGCCCGATTAACTCACATGATTTTATTTTTGTATTAAGCTTTTTATAGAAGATTATTAAAAGTAAATTTATCCTATTCAAAAATCTTTTACTATAGTATATGTAGTTAAAGTAACAATTGCAAGTTAAACTGTTAAAAAAGAAAAAAGGAGCGGTCTATGAGAGACGGCTAACAGAAACTAGAGGTTAACATAAACTAAGAAAAGTAATAATCTCTCTTTTTATATTCCTAAGCAAACTCTAAAAATTAATTCTGAAAGTTCTTTTTCACAATAAGCCGATTGATAGCCGATCGGATAACATTAATGAAGGCTAAATTTGTTTAATCTAAACAAGGAGAAATTAACTCCCCCCGCATCTTATATTCTGTGTACAAACTCTGACACTAATTTGTTGAGCGCCTTTCTGTAATAATCCGGTATAAAAATTTGAAACAAATGGAATAATTCTAACGAAGGCTAGAATTATTTTATCTAAACTAAGAGGGATTATCACCTTCTCATTCTTATATTCAATACGCAAAATTTAAAAACTAATTCGGGAAACGAAATTAAATTTCTGACATTACATTTAGATTTATATATTCTTTAGGTAATAAGTAAGTAAATAATAAGTAAAGTAAGTAGTAAGTAAATAAGTGAATAAGATAAAATCTTGCTTTAATTCTGCCGAAGGTTAAGGATGTAATGGATATTTAAGTGGTGGGAGATGACAAAATAATTGTTAATACAAGAAATATCATTATGGAATTATTTCTTGGAAATTTCATAATCAACTCCCCCTCACCCCCCAAAAAAACATCCCCCCCTCCAAATTCTGAATATTTAAAAACATATTCTCACACATCAAAGTTATTTGATAATAACAAATGGGACGTTTAATTCCGAATTACAAATGAGTACACATACCGGATTCAAAGTGGAGCAAGTATCTTTTTAATACAAGATACATGCCCCTGCCAATAACTCTGGAACTAGCAAAACAATTTTGCCGCAATTGATAATAATACATAACTTAAAAATTGTTTCAACAATATTCATTACATTTTGAGGAAAAATCTATAATAAGTGCATTTTATTTTAATTTCTAAATTTCTCTTTTTCATAACAGCATATCAGAAATTCCAAACTTACCTTTCTTTGATGAATATAATTTTTATTTGAAAAACAAAGTTGCTGCAAGTCATTGTACTACGCTATTTTATAAAATATGAGAGTAGAAACCCGTCAGTAGTGCCACCATACATCGGATAGCTTTAATATAGTGACTGGGACAACTAACCCGACGGGGTATCTAACCTGGATTTATCGTACCGATTACAGCCATAACATGTTTACATTGCATATAATATATATACAAGCATACAAACTTCTTTTAAAAAATAAATGTTTATATATCTGCACACAACTATTGTAATTATTAAAATGTAATCCTTATACTATGGAACTTATATAGTATAAAAGTTTAAAAAGTATTACCCAAGTATTTACCATTTAATGAAGAACTTTTTAAAACGAAAAAGTTTTTTATTTTTTCGAGATATAACGCAAACTAAACTAATATAAATGTCTCTTGTGATTTTTCTTTCATTTTCTAGCCTTAATTCGATGTTCGATTTAATAACGTTGTGTGCGAGGAAAATCCATTGTTAAATAAAATGTCTTAAGTTGAACATGGTTGTTACTAAGCATTGTTGTAGCAACCTTCAGTGTTGTTTCACCGTTCATAAATCATTGTTTTAATTCACATTGTTACATAAAGATTTCAAGACAGAAGGAAAACATTAGCTTTATGTAATGCAAATAAAAACGAGAACTTTAACATAATATTCAAGTGACAAGTTTTTATTGCCCATGATTTTAGTTTTAAGCATTATATGACAATCGTATAGTTTAAGGTATATTTTTATCATATTTTTTATTTTTGTATCCATGTTTGTGGTTCTATTGTTACATCTCTAGTGTTAGCAGAATCCTTTTTGTTTCGTTTGTTTCTGTCTATCCGAGAAGAAAGTTTTTATTTCTCAGAAAAAAAAATGTAAAATTATAAGAAAAAAAAAGCATATGTAGTATTGGTTTAAAACAGAAAAAAACGGTTTCAACTGTTTTGGTCAAAATATGTGTGCACGATCAGTGGTCGAAAATTATTTTGAGTGGGGAAGTTATTTCTTATTTTATTTTTGTTTTAGATAGTTAATTTAATACAATATTTAGATGGATTTGTCGAAAATAAGTGTCACAATTTTTAACAGCACATGTGGAAATGTTTGTAATTACTTCACTTACCTGAATATTTTATTTTTTATATATTTTTTTAATTTAACTTCCCGACATTTTCAGAAGATAAACATGCATTGCAAGTATTAAAATAATTTTCTTAATTTTTTATTACATATCTAGTTTTGTATAAAAAATGATGAAATTAAATTTTATGAAACAAATAAAAAATAATAATTTCATTTAATTTAGAAGTGGAAAATTTATTACACATTTTCAATTTTTACACCTTCGTATAAAGAAAGAAAAATTACTTTTAAATGCAACATGCTTGAAACCTGTATCAAAATTTGATATTAATTTTTTATTAGTTTTTAATACTTTTTTTGTCATCGTAGCAACAGAAGTATTCCATTTTTAGACATTAAGCATGGACCAATCAGAAAACGAATTAAATAAGGAGCAGAAGTATTCCATTTTTGGACATTAAACATAGATCAAAACGAATAAAATAAAATAAGTTACGGAATTCAACTCATAAAAACATTCAGATGTACTTCAGATTTTCCAATTCTCTATCGAGAACAAATATTTTTCAAATAGTTAATAAAACTGCGAGATGTTATTTTTAACTGATTATACAGTGCCACAAATTTAAATGACAAAGATGAGCAAAGTAAATGATAGAAATACAAAATATTATATAAAAATTCCTATACATGGTTAAAAAAATAGGAAAGCAAACTATGCGAAACAGACACTCATGGGTGTAAAATTGGAAGTACGTAATGCACTGAAAGTAATACAGATAATAAAACACTAAAATATCTTGAATCGGTATTTAAACTCTTTGAAATGACGTAAAGATGTATAAACACCACAAAAAATTGCACAAATCATGATGCTTCAGTAGAATGGGGGAATTGTTTTACATGATGTGTGGTCTCCTTAGATAGTTAATACAGAATAGTTAATAATATAACATCTACATTCGTTTTCTATGGATATGATGAGGTTCTCGATAAGAATTTACGGAATTTTCTCTTAAAAATGCTATATAAAAATCTCGAAAACATCAACAAAGGAATGCAATGCGTGGGTCGAGTGTGTTCTAAACATGCTCAAATGGATTTAAATGAATAGTTCATGATGGCCACTACATACACTGTTTTTCTTTCTTTTCAAATTTGTTCGCATGAATTTGAGCTGTATTCCACTGTAGCATGCATTACATAATAGGAATGTGCAATGACTGTAGTTTAAGGTATGAACGAGATCTGAATATCTCATCTGCATAAGCCTTGAGCTGTCAAAATGTCACCACAAATGACTTATAAATCTGCGCATACTTTTCCGCAAGACATGCTGGCTCTAATAAGCCAATATTAACTTGATTATGCAGTTTTACTCAAAAAGTTATAAGCTTGTTAGTGATAATTGAGAAAATGATAAAATTTCCAGATTAGTAAAGATGAAAATTAATGTCCCCCCCCTCCCTGTATCATTTTGTAATGGAATTCTTTTGTGGTGCCCCATAAATAAATAATGTATATTCTTTGTTCGGGATATTCTACAAAATATATATTCTAGTGGTCCTCATAAATGCACATCAATTTCATTATGTTTCGATGGCGCGTAACATCATTAAATTGTTCTTTGAATTATTTTATCTCATCAGCCATAATTTAACGGAATATTTTTGAATGTCCCTGTATTCGAACTATTTATCCAATTTTACTAAAATTTAAAATGACTCAACAAAATTCGGCAACAAATATACATTTAAAATTTAAAACGATTCAGTTAGATTTTTTTGAGCTGTTATATGCGGACTGAGAGACGGACGGTTCAGACGACGATTATAGGTACTACGTCTTTATATAATTACGAATACACCTGAAAAACAGTTAAATTTCAAAGCACATGCCGAAATTGAAAACACATGTCCAGCTATTATTGTTTAAAGAACGTATCGTAACCGATTTCTTTTCTGTGTCCCTGCAAACGGATTAAAAATGATATGAATGTCTTTTGAAACGTAACCGTAATGAAATTCAGCGATTTATATAAGTTTCAATACATTTGCAATAGTGAATTTCATTAAAATACTCTGTTAACATTAAAATAATCCTATTTCTCTTATAGACCATAATGTAATGGAAAAATTTTGGATGCCTCTGTAAATAAACTATTAATCTGACATACTTCATATACAATATCAAACATGCCTATGCGACCCTAAATAAGGTTTACCAATTGCATAAAAATCCGAGTATATTTACGGAAGTTAGAGTGTGGACAGACGGACAAACAAACTGAATGCATAAACATTTTTCAACTTTATTACAAAATGAAAAAAAGCAACCGATTCATTAAATGCATAAAAATAATGCATAACTTTATGATGATTTAAGCACGCGTATCGTGTTTAATGTCATTGAATGCGACATCTACGGTCATCCATTGTTGGCTTTTAATCTTAAAATTTGGCGATATTTTTTTTGGTCGACGACATAACCAAGTAGTACCCCAAATACGCATATGATATTTCCGTCCTATTTTTATGGCACTGTCCATTAATATTTTCACATCGGCGCTTTTATAAATATTGGTCAAGTTTGGGCTTCAGAAAGCCAGATTTCATATCTAATGAACGTTTATGCTTATTTTTACGCATAAATATGGCACAAATGTCATATATGTACCAAGTTGGCGTGATTTTTTCTGTTGCCAAATTGGTAAAAATTTTTATTTTGAATATTGTTGTAACTGTTAATATTTTGATTTATTGTGATATGTATATTTTTTTACATTTATTATTATGTTTGTCATTTCTAACTTTTCTTTATTGCTTCAACTATTATTACTTTTTTTGGTGTTACTTGATTATACCGTCGACAAAGTAAATACAGCCAAGCTATAGAATTAAATGTCAATAATGGATGATCGGGATTGTCTTATTCAATCACATTAATCACGATACATATGTTTAAACCTTTCAGGGGCAAGGCAGTTGTGTTCCAAAAATGGTCAAATAATTAATTCCCACAGTCATTTACAAACAAATTTAGTTAAAAATAATCAAAAATGGTTTCGTCACGTATATAATGAGATCAAAATTGTATTAAAAAATTACTGGTGCCAGTTGGCAATTTGAGCATTAAAATTAACCTTTTGCAGACTGCAAACTGCGCCCCTCAAGAGGTTAAAACATCATCAAGGGATTTTTAATCCCGCTTTTTATTTGTATTTTAATCAATGTTTCATTAATATATTTCTTTCGTTATCTAAAATAAAAAAAAATATATCAATATGCGTAATTTGGCTATTAGTTTTGCGATTCGTATAATTTGGCGAAATTGTTGACGAAATAACCAAATAGTACCCCCCCCCCCCAAAAAAAAAGTGATCGATGTAAACAAAATAACAATATGTAATCTATTATTAAAAGTAACAACTATAGCAGCCATACCAAACTCGTATTTTATTTAAACACGAAAGAATTGTTTCCAGTTTGCATGCGTGAATTTTAAAAGATGCTAATGGCGATTATAAAACGCTATTATAAAAAAATCGCAAAATCTCAAATAGTATTTTACTAAGAATTAGAATAGATTAGATAGAGTATGTTTTATTGTACTTAAATAAAAATTGTTGGCAAATTTTCTTTGTTCCATGTGCTGGAATTTGGAAATTTAATGAAAATATCCATCTTGTAAAAATGACACACATGAAATTTTCGTGAAGTATGTAGCCAAATTGTGAGTTTTTATCAGTTTTTTAAACATAATTTTAAGACCATTTGGAACTTATTTTTCCTAGCATTCAGTAGATTATATACATAGGTACCAGGGTTGGGTTTCTTCCGGAAGAAACCTATTTCTTCCAGGACAGTGGAAGAAACTGGAAAAAACCGGAAGAAACTGGAAGAAATGGAAAAAACTACCAGAAACCAAAAAAAAAATGTTCAAAGTTAAGAATATTAACTATATAAAAGAATTAAAGTATAATTACATGAAATCTGAATTGAAAAATTTTATTATGAAATTTTTTTTTGCAAAGATAAGTTTTTTTTTTAATAACAAATTTCAGGTTCAGCAGACATTTTCAGGTGATGGATTTTTACAACTCTAAAGGTAGAGGGATGGGTTTTTTTAAATTAATTATGCTATTTATGTAAACAGAGAGAAAAAACCCTACAAATTGTTTATTTTTCATATAAAAATGCATTATTTCTATATAAAAATGTCTTATTTTAAACTGTGCAACATAGTAAATAAATAAATTTGTAATTTTTATACTAACATCAAGCATGAATAACTCAATGCTGTTGTGTTCTAAAAATATCTATGGGTATGTCAAAATGCTTTTAAACTATCTTGAAGTGTAGGATTTGAAAAAAAAATCTTCATTTTTTGCATTCATCAAATTTAAGTTGAGAAACTGATTGCAACATCCTACTGCTAAAACACTTTTGCTGCTGCATTGTACTAAGAAAAATTAGAATTTTAATTATATTTTTTTTAACACTACGATCGACCGATACAGGTTTCTAAGGCCAAAACAAATTTTCAGAAAATTCAAAGTTTCAGCCAAAAATGAAAACATAAAATTAAATAATTAAATTGTATGTTTTAAAGTAATTAATATATATATATATAAATGTAAATTAATTAAATGTATAGTATTTATTAATTATGCACAATTGTTAATTATCCAAAAACTTTATTTTCATACACAGTAAAACATAATTAATTCATCAATGACACAGGAATATTTTCTAATTATACGAATTTCATTTAATTAAAAAATATTTTAGTTCTAAGCATACAGATCTTGATTTTTCTTCTGTAAGGATTTTTGTAAATGATTATTTATTATTCTAGAACTTTCTCAAAGAATATTTGAAACAATATGCAGTTTAGCTAAAAATTTTCTATAAGATTATTGCTAACTCATGACTGATAATTATAAACAATGAAGTTCATTGCAATACACACATAAGAGCTGGTACAGTTCAAATCAATGAGTAATGTTGAAAATTTCAGAAGGAAGAAACAAGAATTTTGCAATACTGAGAGTTTCAGTCAAGCTGAATTTTCAGCCACGTTCTTGGCAAAATTGAGGTTTTGGGCCAAAAATGAAACCATATTTTCGATCGTTTTTTGTTTAATGCAGTAATGTTAAAAATTTAATATTAAGGTTTTAATATTACAGTAATTATTGTATATTACTTACATTAATAAAATTGATGTAAATAAAAGCTTTTATTTAAATGGATTTCATTCTACCATTGGTAAAGAATCTCTACTATTTACTTCTAGTTTCAGAAATTTAAATAATAATAAAAATAATAATAATGTTGGTTAAACTGTAATAAATAACATTCAATTAATTTTGTAGTAATTTTGGATAAAATTTCTTTTTATTTAGCCAATGGTTGAAGATCTTTAGACAGGCGTTGTCTGTGATCTTAGCTAAAAAACCAGGGTTGGCGAGTTTTTGCCGAAGGTGGAAAAAACCGCGGAAAAAACCTGGTAAAAACCGTCCTGGCAAAAATAGGTTTTTGCCAGAAAGGTGGCAAAAATAGGCTGTCCATTTAAATTTTTTCCCCAGAAAGGGAAAAAATATTTCACGAAAGAAAAAATAAACTGCATACTTAATTAAAAAATCAATATTATTCTAAATTTATTTTAACTTTTAAGTTAAATAAGTTTAATTATGCACTTTATGAAAGAATACTAACTTTTATAACAAGATTATAAATGAAAAAATACCAATTTTATATAAATAAATAGGAACTTAATTTATCTATGTTTATACAATTATTAATAATTCACATAATAGAACTGTTGAGACTAAGTAAAGCATTTATGTTTATAGTTTATATATGTTAGAAATTCAAAGAAGCAGTTGTAGTAACCTAAATTTAATTTAATATAAAACTATATTTAAAGCAGAAAACTATCACCTTTCAAATTTTCCAGCAATATCTTCCCCACAACCTAAATTTTGCTGTTTTAGCATGACATAGCAGTAAACAAGTTTTGAAAGAATATCTGTTGATAGCTTATTTCGAGTTTTAGTTTGCACAAATGAAAAATTTGAAAAAAAATCTTTCAATAGCAGCACTACTTGCTAGACATGTTTGAAGGTGTGCTACTATTGAACAGAAGTTTTTTGAAATCGCACAAGCTTATTCAATACTTCTCCACCAATTACACGCACTGACACTATTAATCACTTCTTCTGCAAAATATGAGTTAGGAAAGGGTTTTTCTTTTAGCTCGAAATTAATATAAGATATAAAATCAGGATTGATTTTAGATAACCATGCTTTACAACTTTATTTTTGTTCATAATTTAGAAGTTCACCTCTGTACTTTGGATGTAACATATACGCTACAAGATGACATGGCAAAATCGCTTGTTCAAATCTCTTTTTTAGTTTTGAAAAATGTGGTTTTAACTCTTCATTTTTCAAAAGGTTTAACCATACTTGACAAGCATCTGCTATGGTGGGGGGAGGGGAAATATAGTACAAAAAGATAAAGTGACAACAGGCTACTTACTGAAAGTAAATCTAAATAATTTAAAATTTTGTTCCTTTCTTGAAGTGTAAAAGGACAGAAAAAAATCTAGTTTTCTAATAAGACATAACAGTTTTTTCAATATATAATTTTCCATTTAATTTACTTAATTTATCTTTAACAAACTAGTTTCATCAGATAAATATTTATAAAATAGTACCAAAGATTTAGATATTTACATTTCTTAAGTCTCATAACATAAACAAACATAACAAAATTGTCTAAAATCTTTTGATAATTAAATATATATATATAATTAATGACTGATAAAATAATTTACTTACAGAGATCTGTCTAGACTTTTCTCTCAGGGTCCTGCTTTTGTTAAATTGGGAAGTTTTTCTTGTCTTTGTGAAAATTCTAGACATAGTTTTGTGAATTTTAAATTATCAGTGTTTTCAGGTTCTACCCTTTACATATAAAGTAGCTAAGTAATATATTTTTTGGTGAGTTCAATTGTTTATTAACAGGCCACATTTTATTTTTTAATTATTAAATTTGTGAAGTTCAATTTGAAGTTGAAATGTCTATTTGAGAGACAAATAATTTTATGAAGGGTCCTGTTTAAGGTTAAAGAATTTTGTGAAGGGTCCTGTTTTAAGATAAATTATTTTATGAAGGGTCCTTTAATGGACCAAAAATTTCCCTAAACATATCCCTGATTTAAGATTTAAAAAAAAATAGGCATGTAATTTTTTATTTTGTTCTTAAATTCCTAAGTAAGACTCAATCCTACCTGTTTTTTAAAGATTTAAAATATTTAATATTAATTAATTAGCAAATTAAATTAAAATATTAAATAGTGCCCTGTTAAATTTAACCCTTTCGTGGTTATAAGCGCGTATACGCGCCCAGAATACCATTTAATTTGAATTGCGAAATGCCATACTGACACCGGAATTTTTAAATGAAAATTTTAATTTTACAAAGAACGTAAAAAAAACATTTATATATTATGAAATAAATTTGTTTTTAAATTCCGGTGTCATTCAATCATTTTAGTATTTTATGAATAGAATTGCTTTAACCGTCAAAGGGTTAATTGTTTATACAATTACTATCCTTATTAGCATGCAGATTTTATTACACATTAAAGGCAAATAGGTTTTTTCCATTTTTGCCGGTTTTTTCCATTTTTCTCCTGGTTTTTTCAAGTTTTTGCCACTGTCCTGCCAAAAATACCTTTTTGCCGTCAAAAAAGGCCAACCCTGTAAAAAACTGATGTGATTATTAATTTAGCATATATATTTAATTAAATTTGTTTTGGTCCAATGGAATTAATTCATATAAGATTATAGGAAGAAGATATTTATTATATCTTACAAAATCGAAAGTATATGGTAAATTCTAGAAGAAAAACAGTTTCTTCCATTTCTTCCACTTGGAAGAAACCTATTTCTTCCGGCCGGTTTTTTCCATGGTTTTTTCCGCGGTTTTTTCCACTGCGGAAGAAACTTGCCAACCCTGATAGGTACTTTCTGTTACAACCAGAATCAAAATCCGTCAAGTATTTTTTGAGATTTGCTTGACGAAAGAATTTTGTTTGACTTTTAATATCGTTACGTACTATGTGCATTAGCCTTCGCTTTGCTCAGACAATTACTATTTACTTCATGTATTCTGTTCAGTTCTCTATGAAAATATTCAGCCGGAGAAAAATGACGCACACCAAATTTCTGTGAC
Organism: Maratus speculifer; assembly: GCA_964019185.1. Classification (NCBI taxonomy): domain Eukaryota; kingdom Metazoa; phylum Arthropoda; class Arachnida; order Araneae; family Salticidae; genus Maratus; species Maratus speculifer. The sequence goes on from OZ025298.1 coordinate 255,976,275, forward strand.
TTATGAAAATAAATAGTGCTTGTTTATCAGATTTTTTAGCATAACTTTTAAACTATTTGGAACTCATTTTTGAAAGTACGTTGCATTCACGAGGTCACCTTCATACACTGTAAAAAATTTTGCGTAAGGTTCCTAAGAAAACATGTGGCAGCTATTCTGCCACAGGTTTTCCCAGGAATTTAATCCAAAAAATGCCAGGAAACTTAAATATGCCAGGAAAGTCCAGAAATCTATAATCTGGGAAGTTACTCATGAAATATCAGTTATGTTTCATCATTCTGAAAAGTCTAGAAACCTTTTATGTGTAACGTTACTCATTAATTTCTGTTAGGTTCCACCGTTCTGAAACCTACAATCTGAAACATTACTCGTGAAATCTCAGTTAAATTCCTCCATTCTGAAAAGCTCTGAAACCTATAATCCTGAATGCTACTCATAAAATCTCAGTTAGGTTCCACCTTTCTGAAAATTTCCGAAATCTTTAATATGGTATGATACTCATAAGATCTCAGTTAGGTTCCGCTATTCCGAAACCTATCATCTGGAACATTACTCATGAAAATTCATTTATGCTCCTTCATTTTGAAAAACTCTGAAACTTATAGCCTTGAACTTTCCGCATAAAATCTCAGTTAAGTTTTTTCATTCTGAAAAGATCTGAAACATTTCACGGAATACGGTAGATTACCTGGGATATCCAGTGGCAGCAATTCTGCCACAGATTTTCACAGGAACTTTACCAAAAATTTGTTTGGAAAATTATGCAAATCTGAAAAGTCTAGAAATCTATAATCAAGTATGTTAAGGCCCTTTTTCAATAAGTTACTTCTGATTTTCAACATGATATTCAAAGAGTTTTTAGATGCCTTAGAGTTACAGTTAAGTATGGTTCTTAAACATGATACAGATAAATGAGTTAGTAATCTTTATTGAGAATATGAACAATGATTGCACGCTGAAAGTTAAACATTGTGTTGTAAATATTTCTAATTAGTTGTTTTCATTTTTCAGTTGACAACACAAATCTAAAAAAATACAGGATACCTATGAGTAAAATCTATTTTTAAACCATGGACATATTAAAATTACTTTTACAAAAATAAATTGGTTAGAATATGTAAGGGTGCTGGTTAGTGCAAGGGTATTGGTTAGTTCAAGGATAAATTATGATAAATATACACTTCAGAAACAAAAGAAATATCTAAATGAGTGATATTGTGCAGTTATCTACAAAAAGACATGCTTAAGTTTTTCCACATTTATATCAAGCTCAATATACCAATTTAAAGGTGTAAATTAAGAAATAATGTAACACAAAGTATACATTTTTGGCAAAATCTCGTACAAAGCAATTGTGCATTTTTAAAATAACCTTTAGATAGTTTTGTCATATTATTTAATAATTTAAACAGATTATCAACTTGTCATTTGGCTAATACAACAGATTAGTCATTTGGCATAAAATGGTATATTTAATCTATCAAAGCATCTTAAAATGTTTTACAGTATCTGAATATCTGCTCTTTTTGGGGAAGTATGTGGTTATTCGAAGCTTACCCCCCCCCCCCCCTTTATACCACTATCTTCACTTAAATTGGATCAATTACCTTTGATAAATATATTCCTTAAATAATTAATATAATATCACAGTAATCAATGAAAAGACGGTTTTTGATGCATGTGCTATACAGTACATAATTCTTTTAAAAGATTATCCAAACTATTAAGGTTTAATTACACAAATTTTCAAGGCAAGTTAAAATATGCACAAATTTTTGAAAGAGATTTTAAAGTTATAGTAAAAAAAAAAAAAACTTTTAATTTGTAATTTAAGCATTAGAATATTTAAAGAGATTCATTCATTTGGTTAAAGCACTAAATTCAATTTCAGATGTCAAGGGAAAAAAAGAATATTTAGCTGCCGAAAGAAGATAACCTTTAAAAAAATTTGAAAATCTGAATACAGTGTACTCTTGATACTTCAAATAAAATATATTTCTCTCTTTGATATTACGAATTCCTGTAAATGACTTATCTGAACAAATAGCTATCACATAATGCTTTTTTAGAATCCCTTCGACTTATGATATCAAGAATATTATGCAATTAAAATATAATATAATCAAAAATGTAAATTCAGAGAACTTTCATAATATGCACAAAACTTTATTGATATTATGGTTTAAAATTGCAATGTAGAATTTTATCACAGTTTGCTTAATTTTTCACATAAAGTAACCAACAATTTTAGTTCAATGAAAGTGCGAGTCCCAGTGCATTTGAGAGAATATTTTATGTTATAACAATAATATAAAGAGATTGTCGAAACTACATTCGGTACAAATTCCACACCTTCAATTAAAATTATATCTTCTACTTGCTTTCGTTCAGCTGTAGAGGGATTGTCTGTGTATTTGCAGATTCTCATAGCTATATGGTTCCGTAACTCACTTTTTTTCTGTCCATTGCAAGCAATCTTCATTTAGAGCTTTAGTTAGAGAAGAAGAATAATGATGTTTGAAGGAATCTGAAAATCCTCGCGCCATGGGTGCTTTAATATATAAGTTACTGCTAATATTTAAAGAGGTGCTTTCAATACTTGAATTTAATTCTGCTGTTCCAAAGTTTCCATTTGTTTCTGTTAATGAACTATCATTACATTCAGATTTGATTATTATCCAAGGTCGCTACAAAGAAACAAAAAGCATATTGTTACTAATTTTGTAAATAGTTAGTGTTTGTACTGTAAAATAATGTAAATAATCTTATTAAGCTCCATTTCTTTACTAATATTAGTTTTTGTTACATTGTCTCTGTTATCAAGCAAACTTGTCTAGTATTTTTCAGTGAATGTCTATGGTAGATTGGCGAAATATTAGCGATATCGCCAAGTTGGCATCACTTTTGACAACTAATTTTGGTCGCCAAATTTGGCGATATATCGTCAAGTTGGCGACAAACTTGGCGATTGTTGGCGATGGTAACCCTTTCCTCTCTATGGTAACCCCTCTTTAGATATGCTGATCCATTGAATGTTATTCCGTGGTTTTCTGGAATATTCGAGAAGCCTGTGTAAATTTCTAGCGCATTCTGCGAGCCTATATAAGGAGAGCAATACGAGCTGTTGTTGTTATTATTTATCAGTCAGTCACTGAGTGAACAACTAGGCGAATGTTAAGCAAGTTTGCTTGAGTTTTATCTACATTGTTTTGAATGTTATTCAGTATTGAGACGTTGTATAAAAAGTTTCTGGGGCCTATATCTGTACTTGTACGATAGATTTGAACAGTTATTTTTGAATATCTAATAATATTTGTGAGTTTCAAAGATTCTGTTGTTCTGAAGATCTGCCAATTAATTATTTTCTACTTTTCTAAGAGTATGGGTCATTCCAAAAATAAAGCACCCTTTGGTGTCCCGACACTTTGTATTGCTATATTTTCCAGAATTTTGTTTCAAAATTAAATTTAAATATTGCAAAATATATTTTAAAGATATTTTTCTTTAATGCAATTTTTAAATTTGAGATAAATTCCATTTATTGTTATTCAAGTAACTTTCATTATAATTGTGTTCTGTAAAAAGCCATGTCCCAAAGAACAATTTTTGCTTTATAAACCCTATTTTTTTTACTATATGTATCGTTTAAGTTGTCTTTCAGGTTATTTTTTATGTCTTTGTAGTCTTTATATTATTCCTATATACTTTAAATATTTTTTGTACATATTTTTTTCATTTTATAAGAAAAATTCCTGTGTCCCTTAATTTTTGTCCCCTGTGTTACCGCCACCCTTTTCTTCCTATTAAAATGAGAATTTGCAACCTTAATGTTGTTAAAAGTAGTCATTCATGTACTTTTAGAGTTAGCATTCATCCTAGATAGTCATTTTCCTCATTTGTTAAATTTTGAAGAATATTATCTAAATAAAGTTGATTCTTGAAGGTGGGTGTGTTTTTTGTGTGTCCTCTGTGTTACTATTGATTTATTTCGATTAATTATTAATTTTCTAGTTTATTGGCATTTAAATTGTAAGTCTTAGTTAAAAGAAAATATTCCATCTAACTTTACATTGTTCCTATGAAAATAGTAATACATAGGTAATAATTTATTTCATTTTCTCTCCTGTGTTACTAGTCCCCCGTGTTACCATGATATTGGTTGATATGCTGTTAAGGGACAAAAAACCCAAGTTTAAAAATAAAATGCAACAGAGTATCCTGTTTTTTTAATGCATTTGTTAGTCTGTATCAGAAATACATTTTTAATTAATACATAAGTACACTTTTAAGATTGTTGAATTTTTTATGTTCAATTAGGATGTCCACTTTGTTACTGACATTTCCTTTATCAGAACAAAAGAAAAAAACTTTCTTATGAATCAGTTTTATAATATGTACTGGCTAATATGTATAAATTATTTTTAATATAATTTTCTTATATTAGAGTAATTTTTACCAAGTTATATAAAGTTTTATACAAGGAGAATACAAAAAAGGGTAACACGGGGGACATAATATGCCTATATCATGAAAAAATATATACATAAACAGAAAACTATATGACACTGAAAAAGAGCATTTATATCAAAGTGTTAATATTGTAAAAGCAATTCTCTATTTTAATAAGAAAAAATGAGAAGATTATTTAAAATATGGTAACATAGGGGACATTTTTCAGACAATGTGTCTGCTTTTCTAAGTGTATTGATAAATATTTTTTAAAAAGTTTGCTGCTGATATTCAATTTCTACTCTTGAATATGTATACAACCCTCTCAATGATATTTTTATTTCATTTTAGATGAAAAAAAATTTGAAAATTTTTTTCTCAAAAGGGACCTTTATTTTTGGAATGACCCATATACACAACAATTTTTGGTGTCAGGAGTCGGAATCTTATGGCGAAAACAAGAGGTGTGGACGTGCAACTGAAAGTACTATTAGATGCTATAAATGGCATAAAGACAGAATTGACGAAAGGCCAAGAAGAGTTGGCGGAAAAGATGATTAAAGGCCAAGAAGAGTTAAAAGATGAATAAATGCCAAGAAGAGTTGGCGAAATGTCTTAAAATTAATTATTTAGTATATCAGCAATTTAAAAAGTATTAAAATGTTGTATTGTTATCGGAAACGCATTTGAATAAATAATTTTTATAATTATATCATATTAGGAAGTGAGTGGGAAATTGACTAAAAAATTGCATCTTTACATAAAAAGATGATGTTATGCTAAATAAAAGAGAGTAAAATGATATTAAAATTGCGCTAACGATAATTAATAAAAAGCAATAATTTTATAAAATGCTTTAATAATTTTTAAATATGTATTTAATTATGTTTTTCTCTGTTTTCAAAATACACAAAAGTGGAGTAAAAAATTTTAAAAATCCTAAGAAATTATCGAAAAATGAACTTTTGAGTGCCCATGTATCATCAATATTTATATATCAAAAATAAATTTAATTCTTTTTTTCGCAGTTCAGTCTTAGTTATTGGTTTGTTAATATAAATCTATAACTGAAAATTTTTAAAAAGCACATAAATGAACCATGGGATTAGAAAAGAATAAATTTGTATACATGGAAGCTTATTATAATATAAATATATGTATATATACACTAAATTGGCAAATGCGATTGGCCATTCGTGATTTTAGACTTTTTGTTAAATAGCTAGAAAAATAAATGAGGATTTTTTTTGTATATCCAACAGTGTAAACAGAATAATACCGATCATATATTTTCGTGAAGATTTTTTCTCGAAATTTCATAGGAGAACGTCAACAAATTGAAAAAGAACGAATATCTTTTGCATAACCTTGTCAAAACTAATACTGTAAAAGCATCCAAACTTCAGATTATAATTACAGGGCTTTTTGTTATAAATTGTATTCATTTTTATGAGGGTAGTATTTATACTTGTAGAGGTAAGGTTTTAATAAAAACAGTCCCAAATTATTTCAAGTTTTTTTCTGATAATTTGCAGAGTTCTTAATATGAAACATTTTTCGTTTCATAAAATATGACAAAAAATATGGTACAAAATACCCTGTAATCAGAACTTTAAAAAAATAAAAATTTTAGGAAAAATGAACGGGTTTACTAAAACATTTTTCACTGCTCACAGCAATTTCTCACACAGTTTCACAGAAATTGCTTACACAATTCTAGCGCCACAGCAATCGAAATGAAATTTGAATCATGTATTAGCTAAATGTACAGAGAAACCTTTGTAAAAGTCTCATAAACCTAGCTTGAAAGTTCTGAAAATAATCGTTGAGAGAATAAACACAAAATCCATAATTCCCAAAATGAAACAAAAAGATGAGGGACTGTATCCATAGATCCATTGATTAGTGTCGATATAGCATACAAACAATATTTTACGTGTATATTTCGATACAACTCCTCATCTTTTTGCTTTATTTTGGGAATAACAGATTTTTACCTTATTCTGTCGACTACACGTACAACGTCTTTGTCTACGCGTAAACATGCTATCCTCATAAAAATATTTACAGTTTATTAAAATAAGTCACTTAATCATAATTTGTAGTTTGGAAGTTTTTGCTACATTAGTTTTTATAAGGTTATACAAAAGATCGTCTTTTTTTTTCAATTTGTAGACGTTCTCTTATGGGATTTCGAGAAAAACTTTTCACGGAAATATATGACCTAAACTATTCTGTTTTATCACTAAGAGTTTCAAGATAGTTCCTCATGTATTTTTCTAGATATTTAACAAAACGTCTAAAATTTCAAGTGGCCGGTCACCTTTGGTCATAAAGTTTATATGTATATACATGTATATATATATATATACTATGATAACAAAATTTTGTTCATTATTTCAGAATAACGCATAATCACAATACCACTAGTTCAAGTGATTAGAAAATGAATTATTAACAAAGTACAGGTTTCGAATTATTTTATAATAATTTTGCAACAGTCGATGCAATTTAAATATTTAATATTAATTATGTGTAATATGATTTAATATTTGTTTTGAAAGATAATCTATTCTATAGAAAATCTCGAAATACTATTTTCTTTTAAATTATTTCAAAACTGAAATGTTAAATATCTTAATAAAATAAGCTTTTAAAGTCAAGCATTGCATCAGCTTTAATATAGTCAAGAATAATATTTAATATTTTCGTATAAATTTCACTAACATTATTAATTCACTTTATGAATGAATGCATTTTCATCAGAATTACATTGAAAAATTTCATAATATGACTTGGATAAATTAATTTTTTTTTTGAGCATTTCTTTTACTACAAAGGTATTTTTTTTTAAATGATATCAAATAACCTAAAATATAATATATATTTTCCTAATAATTTATTATAACGAATTACAGATTGATTAGACTGGAGAATGTAAGTATCCTAAAAGTGCTATTCTTGGAATTTTAGCTACATTTCAAACGAAAGAGTGTGAAGCATAATTAATATTACATATTTCAATTATATTAAATTTCTCAAAATTATTATAATATAATTTGAAACCTGTACGTCGTTAACAAATGAATCCTAAATTAATAGTTCTAATAAATCATTTCCTAATCACATAAACAAGTGGTATTATGATTATGTGTTTTTCTGAAAAAATGTACAAAATTTTGTTTTCATAAAATATATTATATCAGGATTCTATGTATGCAAATTTATCCTCCTCAGACCTCAGGGTTTATTTGTGTGATTTTTTAAAAATTTCAGTTAATAGTTTATATTGACAAAATAATAACTAAGAAATATTGAACTGTGTAAAAAAAATTAAATTTCTTTTTGGCACATAAAATTTGGTTATACATAGGGTCTTAAAAAGTATATTTTTGACAATTTCTTTGAATTTTTTTAATTTATTTTTTTCTATTTCGAAAACATTGAAAAACATAAAATAAATATATTTAATGATTTCTGTATGACTAATGGACTCTAGAAAGGATATCATAAGGTACAATAAAATTATTTACGTTTTCATTTTGCAAATTTCGTACATTTTTGCTTCAAGTCAATTTTTAATATCACGTAGCTCGCTAAATAGCAATATAAGAAAGAAATTGCTATTTTATTAATTTCTGCTATCTGTCAGGCTCCATTCACACCAATTTCTCCTTTTTCTAAACAATATTTATGTACATATATATAGGACAGCTGCACCATAAAATTTAACTAATAATAACACATTGCTCAGTGGTGCACAAAATAGGAATTTTAATATACATTTGTACAATTAAAATAAAATAAAACTTTGAACGTTTCGCGCCGTCTTCTGCGGGTGTCTTCAGGAAAATGGAAGGACTACGTTTGCATCTTGATCGAGAGATAATATTTCTACTAAATTAAAATCTAAATGAATTAAAATTTTAAAAAATGTTGCCATTTACATGTGAGTAAAAATTAAAATATTGCAAGGAAATAAAAATTTTAAGATTTTATGATGTTATGCCATATTTTTGGTATATTGTAGGATAAATTATCATTACATGGTTTATTTTCTCGTGCTATAATTTCGATGGATTCTCTTATTTTACCTTAAACTGGGTTATTGCATGGAACTATGATTTTGGCTTCCTCAAAATTAATATGGCAACCTTTGTTCGCCAATTAGAAACGAGAAAGGGCAGTATTCGGTTTATATTATTTTATATCTCTGCGATGCTCTTTAATTCTAATTAAAAGTTTCTGCGTAGTCATGCCGATGTAGACTTTTTTAAGATTATTCGATAAAGTGATGGGGATTTCATAAATACCAGATTTTTGATATTGGAATTTTGTCGATCTTATATGTAACGAAGTCAATGAGATATGGAGGAGAAATGGCGACAAGTTTAATGTTATATTTTTGTGCGATTTTTTTTACTTTTTCAAATATATAAGGGATATAATGAAATTTTCTGTAAACCATAAGTTTATCCTGTCGTTGGTCAGATGTGGGAGGAGTATTGTACTGTTGAACTATTTTATTCACAAATTTTGCTGGAAAACCATGGTCGAAAGCTATTTTCTGACCCATTTGACCCTGATTGAGACCCATAGTTTCCCGCTGTGTTGCACCCACATACTTTTTAGAAAAGGCTTTCGTAATCTTCTTGAAATCGATACTTCCTGTTTCAGAATTTGCAATTTTGTCTACAAGAGATTTTATTGATAAAGTTAAAGTCATTCCAGTTAATACAAACACCATTATGGCTAGTTTAGACGTTGTTTCATTATATCCTTCCATCAATATGCACAAAGTCATAGAATATATTGATTTGATAATAGATAAAAATTCAAATATACCTCAAGATATCAAAACCTCCCTTAAATCTGGCGTAAACCTAATAGATTTCAGTAACATTTTCATTTTTAATAAGAATATTTACCGACACCGATATTTCTCTTGCGCGACAGCGCTGTCGCCGGCAGGCGACCACGGATAGCGCCAAAATGCTTCACTTACGACCCGAATAGCCTTGCACTCTTAATAGAAAAGGAAAAAAAAATTAAGACAAATTGAAACCGGACAAATTTAAGAGAAAAAGTAGACAAATTAAAGATATTGAGAGACGGGTCACCAGTATCCGGTTTGTTTGCTGAATTCGCGTTAAGACCACTAGAACAAAAAAAATTTAATACGTTTAATTTAAAACCTGAATGTTGGTTCCGTTATGTTGATGATGTTTTCATCTTATGGAACCACAGTTTTGTTATGGAACCACACCTCCATATCTCATTGACCTCGTTACATATAAGATCGACAAAATTCCAATTGATCAAAAATCTGGTGTTTATGAAATCCCCATCACTTTATCGAATAATATTAAAAAAGTCTACATCGGCATGACTACGCGGAAGCTTTTAATTAGAATTAAAGAGCATCGCAGAGATATAAAACAATATAAACAGAATACTGCCCATTCTCGCTTCTACTTGGCGAACAGGGGTTGCCATATTAATTTTGAGGAAGCCAAAATCATAGTTCCATGCAATAATCCAGTTTAAGGTAAAATAAGAGAATCCATCGAAATCATATAGAGAAAATAAACCGTGTAATGATAATTTATCCTACAATATACCAAAAATATGGCATAACATCATAAAATCTTAAAAGTTTTATTTCTTTGCAATATTTTAATTTTTACTCACGTGTAAATGGCAACATTTTTTTTAAATTTTAATTCATTTATATTTTAATTTAGTAGAAATATTATACTAAAAGATGCAAACGTAGTCCTTCCACTTTCCTGAAGACGCCCGCAGAAGACGGCGCGAAACGTTGAAAGTTTTATCTTATTTTAATTGTACAAATTTATATTAAAATTCCTATTTTCTGCACAAAAAATGATAATGTTCATTTAAAATGGGTATAAAATCTGTGTTCGCTACTCTCGCAGCGAACCAAGCATATTTCCATATACCTTCTTATAGTCCAAGAGCCGGTAGCACAAAAACCTATGTCATAGAGCAAAAGCAAAAAACCTTTATTTTATGGAAGAGTGGTAATAAGGGAATCTAATGTTCCATGTGTGCCGGAAGCTAACTGGTGCATAAGCCGGAAATTATTACCACTAATGGTTCACTCGTAGTTTTAACATTGGGTTTTCCTGCTCCAAGTTTTCACTGTTTTTATACCTTTGTTTGTAGGACAAGCACAATGATGAACCTACGAGTGGTATTGATTTTTGGCTTATGCACTAATTCATTTTCGACAGATATGGATCATTAGGTTACCCTATATCTACCCTTCCATAAAATAAAGATTTTTTTATTGTGCTCGATGACATAGATTTTGCGCTGTCGTATCTTGGATTATAACATATGGCATATATTTACAGACTGCACTCACTGGAAAGGAAATAAAACGGATTATATGAAACTTCTAAATGGACTATTTCATTTTTAGGTGCATTCGTAATTATGTAAATACGTAACACCTATAATCGTCGTTCAGTCTACCCGTCTGTTCACTTATTTCAAAGCAAAAACTATCCAACCGAATCGTTTGGAATTTAAATTATACAATTGTTGCACAATTTTGTCGAGTTATTTCAAATTTTATGGAAATCGGATGCATACTTTAATTACAGGGACATTCGAAAGTATTCCGTTACATTACGGTCAATGGGAGAAAATAGTTTTAGGTTCATTTTAATAATGTTACACACTTTCAAATGACATAAAATTGATATGCATCAATGGAGTACATACTGAAATATACATTCTGTACAATCCGTCATGAAAAGAACATTTGTTATTAATTCACAGGGCTGCGCAAACACATTCTTTTACATAATGGTATATGGAGAAACAATGTTTCGGACGCGTTTTAATAATATTAAACAATTTCACATTTTATGGAATTGATATACGTTGCTGAGGACTACAACAAGTTATTTCCAGTGAAATAGAAAGCATATAGTATTTACAGGGATACAAAAAAGATTTCTTCTACTCTACTGCATCCGAAGTGCTGTATATTATTACATCAAGATCTGAATATTTAAAAAACTTCTTATTGTACAAATGTACCTCATTTCCTACGCTTGACTTGCAATTTACATCTTGTTTTTTTCAAAATAGACTTAGTCTACGATGGTTGTGAGCCACTCGATTGATATCGCAGCCAAGGAAGAGAAGACGAATATTTTACTGATCTAAAGAGGCTTTTCAATCTATCTTGATAATAACTGCTCGACAATTAGTGGATATCTTATGGAGATTACGTCGTATCTTATTTACATCATGTGACAGCAAAGAAAGGTGGAAGCATACATGTTTAAGCATACACATTCATTTATTTACTGAACTTTCTATCATAGACACAAAGTCTATAATAGCCTCTTTATTGTAATTTTAATACTCTCCAGATGCAGGTTTTCTCTAAACCTAAATCGAACCAAATTCTTCCTATTCGAAGTTTTCACACTGTAAAACTTTTGCGTAACGTTATACCATAAAATGGGTGGCAGCTTTGCTGCCTCCAATTTTATGGAGTAACCTTACTTCCTCCAATTTTAAGAAGTATTTTAACCGATATAACCGGTGTAACATTGCAATGTTACACCAGTAATATATGTTTACATTACACCATTATATAGGTGAAAAAAATCTTTGTTATAGCATTTCTGTGCAGCATGCATGGTGCCGTCTCCGGGATTCCTTCATAACTACATGCAATATTAGCACTTGGCGTTAATTTCTCACCGTGACGTTATTACCGCATAACTCCTTAAATACATTTTATGTTTTTAAGTACCCTGTACTAACAGTATGTCCTTCATTTAAATAATAAACGATTATATAGGCGTTGACAACAGAAAATTAAAAAGTTTCCGCTAATAAATCTAGAATTTTAAATATGTTCTTTCTGTTTTAAGCAATATTCGCAGAACTAAAATAAATACTATTCATTTGTCAACCTTATTGATGTTATATCTTTTTTGCAAAAAAGAACCGTTATCTTTTAAAAACAAAATGTTTTACTTGATGCCTAAAGGGAATAACGTTTATATTTTAACATTTTTCTCCAAAAAGCTGTATAAAATATTTATTTTTCTACCACGCAAATATATACTGAAGTAAATTATGTTTGCATTTTCTTTTAAACTTATTTATAAATAAACAGTTTTTGCTATATCGGATGTAAAATCGGATAAAATTCACGTTTAAAATAACAAAAAGTATTTAAATTAAATACATTAAACTGGTATATATATGTGTGTGTGTGTGTAATATATTTTACAGATAAAAGCGTTAAAGGCATTTTTCTTTAATTATACTAAAGCATACATTTTTAAAAGCATATGTAATTTCTCCTTTTAGAGTTTTTAAGAATTTATATATTTGTGAAGGAATGTGTCTGAATTGCAATTATTTAAACTTTTTTAATGTAAGATTATGTGCGGCAGCTGTGCCATGATTTTCTGATGCGGCTGTGGAAATTCTGGTAATTCAGCTTCCAAAAGGTAATGCAGCTTAAATTAAAGTCTGAACATTTGTAAATGTGTTTAGTATATCAGACAAAAAATTCAAAAAATACATTTTAAAGCCAAAAAGTTAAATACATCCAATTTATTACAGTTTAATGCGTGTTGATAACCCGAAATTCGTATTATTTTGGCTTTTCATGGTTGATGCGAAGATGAAACAACAACTTGATTCGTAGTTATAGTATAGTATTTGTAGTCTGATGAATATACTATGGTTCTACAAATTTCGATTATATTCCTTTTAATTTATATTTTCTTGTTTTAATGACGTATATTGTATATAGTTCTATATATATATTCCATCATTATTTCTTCATGAATGCAGTTGCTCCATGAAAATGGGCATTATTATATAAATTGAACCGGATAAGTCTGTGTTCCTCGTGCAAGTTCACATTTTTTACATGGGGTATTAGTTCTTATTTGCGAAAGTTTATAAAACTTTTTTTAAAACAGGCAGATGTAACTTATGTACAAATTAAAGGGAATTGTACTGGAAACCTTTTCTGACAAGGTGTCTAAAAAAGTATGAGATGGAAATTTTTTAGATTTGTTTATATGATAAATCATAGCATTACCATTAAGTAAATACTTATGTACTTTAGTTGAAATAGTGTGAGGGAGTGTCCCTTTTTGATAAAGGCACTCTAGTATTTTTTGTGAGATCGTGAAGCCAATGTTATAACATGTGTGGTGCAAAAGCGACATCTATCCTTTATTCAACTTTAACTTTCCAGAGTGTATGTGGCACCCTCGAGTCTACAGTTAGCGAGCGGTTAGGAGTATTATGCAAATTTATAACTCCGTCTTCAGTTTGCAATGTATAAAATCTATGAGTCGGAAAATTGTGAGGTGGGGTGAGGCGGCAGGAGCTAGCCAAGTGAAATAGATTGTGTTCTGAAGCGAGATAGCTAGTATTGTGAGCCGAGTTAGCTTGTGTTGCGAGCTGAGTTACCTAGAAGAAAGCCAGCGGGTAAGAGTTATTTAATACGTTGAATATTTTGAGAAATAAAGGTTGTTTGCAGCCACGGGCTGTTTTATTATAGCGTTAACGTAGCATTTAGCCTCAAGTTGAAAGTAGAGCCGGTGTGAGTGCCCCGAGCTGAGCGTAAGGCGTGGATGTGAGTATCATTTACCATTTAATCTCTTAGTATTTTGTTTAGTGACTGAAATCTTGAATATAACTCCGCTTTCCATATCCCAGAGGCTTAAATAAAGCATTGGATTTTAATTTTTACTTATGATTATGTCTTCATTTAATCAACAAAACACCGGTGTCGTCACAATAGTACATATGAAACTGGCATGCTCATTTTAGAAAAAAAAATGATAAATCGATGAACAAGTAGGTACATAAGTCCTTAAGTATCTCATTTTGTTTTTTAATCATTTCAATATGTTTAGTTAATCTTTTTAGAAGACTATTTTTTAAATTTTTCAATAATGTCACTTTGTCTTATGTACGCTTTTTCATGTTACCGTAAAATTTCGAAGTTTGGCTATATTACATAGCAAATTTAGTTTGATACCCGCTTTCATGCTTTTTTAAACATTTTATTTTGTAATTTTAATAAAAAAATGAGAAATTTGCTTGATTCAACAAAATAAAAGTTTAAAAAAGTTTTTCGTAAAAAGAGAAACTAAAAAATATGTATAACTGCTGGAATAACTGCATCTCACATGGACCAGTTATCCCCTATACACGTTCTAGTTACCCTATTTTTGAAAAAAATAACTAAAAATAACTAAATAACCTTCCTTACAGCTGAAACATAAAATAAATATGCGTGGAATCTAATAACATGAATGCATTTATACGCTTTTTACAAAATCAATTTAAATGTACCTTTTAAAGAAAATATTGTTTCATAAAAATATTTACCGTATTTTAATTTTAAAAAAGTCGAAAATGATCACCATATTGACGTCTCTTGTAAAAAAAGAAACCAAACATTTTGCATCAACATCTATCATATTTTCACAGCAAAGACAATATTCACAACAAATTCAATATGATTGAATTAACACTTGTTATTTGAGAAGTAGAGATGAGATGCAATGTTGAGAAAACTAAAACTTAAGAGACATCAACGGATTTTATAAAATAGCTTATGACCTGGTTACTTCATGGGTCCAGTTACTCAAACTTAGCTTATTTATTGTTGTGTTGAATTCTTATTATCGGTATAATTAATATTTGAATGTTAAATAATGGAATTTTAGATGGACTTAATATAGTGTATCTTCTGAAATAATAACCATGTGTACCAAACACCCACAAGTTTCTTCAACATTAAAAAAAAAACCTTTAAATTTGCGGCAAAAACTGCTGGAAGCAGAAAAATTGCAGTAAAATTAGACGTAATTGTTTTATTACATTTAATTTTACTGTAATTTTTACGGCAAAAACTGCTGGCAACATTGTTGGCAATAGTTTTCGCCAAATATTTAACTGATTTTTCTTTTATTTTTTTTATTTATTTTATTTTATTTTATTTTTTTACAGCGAAGCAAAAATATTCATTAAGCTAATGCATTTATTTTTCATATCAAGAGTTTCAGTAATAAAAAAAAATAAGGCTGATTTTGAAGGTTTCTCTAGGGGTCTTACATTCATGTTTTTAACAAAATTCTTTATTTTTATCTATTTTAATACGCTGCGGGGTCGTAATGTAAGAGATTCGAACCAGAAAAAAATAATTCAACTTAAATCTTGACCTAAACACGGTGCTTCAACTCTAATTCGATCCAAAATAAGAATAAAAAAAATATTACTCTGCATTTTTGTGTGATTATGGCCATTTATTCCATAATGTTGTCTCAGATGTGAATTCTAGATTGTACACACACACACACAAAAAAAAAAAAAAAAATCTGTAATTATATTCATGTACATTTACAGACATCTGTATGTTTACAAAATTGTATTTGTTCTTTGAGCAAAAAAAGGCATAAATTTACAAAATTTGTTTGTGTAAAGCTACAGGAATTTTAAGCTTTGAGAAATAATCTACTAAAATTACAGTAATCCTACTGAAATTTTATCTATAACTCGGGCGTAAGTAACTATGGAGCTTGTAGTTACATTGCATGTCCTAAGCATTCCAGTTTTCTAAAATATTCTCAGTAACTTACAAATTTTTTGATTTACAGCACAAACGCGCATTTCATACATGGATTTTTGTTCTTACTATTGTATAAAATGTTCTAGGTATCCCAGTTTCCTAGAAAAAAATTAATGAATTTGAAGACTTTTTTTTTCCACAAATGGTTATGTATTTATTATTTTATAATCAAATGTTTGGTTTTTTTATACGGACAATATTGTGGTTATTTAAAAAAAAATCAAAACTTGTTCCTAAACGTACCAGTTAGGCGCATTGGTACTATAACTGGTTTTACAAATTTTCAGATCTTGTTGCAAGAGCTGTTCCATTCTTATGAAAAAGCTTATAAATGAAAAATTCATTACTATTGTATATATTAAATCCTTTAATGTGTAAATAGTATGACTCCATTTGAAATAAGACATAATCACCATGGCAACCAAAAATCATTATCTATGAAGAGTTAGGTAAAAGTAATGACGCATGATAGGAATAATAGAAAAAAGGAAACTTTTTTTAATATATTTTTCAGTATTCAATTAATTTTCATAAAATTTGAATTCATTCAATAACGATTATATATATTAAACCTATTCTAAAACGATTATATACATTCAATTTCAAACTATTCGGCTGGATAATTTGTATAGTGTTAAATGCGGTACAAATGGACAGATAGACAGACGTATGGACTAGATGACCAATGAAGATCTAAGTATTAATATAAACATGAACGCATCTAAAAAAGAGTTACCAAACTGAACCGCCAATATCTAATCCAACGCGCCCAGAAACGAAAATAAAATAATACCACAACAAAACATCATGGTGTAGTATGTACATTTATTTTAAATTCCACTATCTTTAATATCGCTCATTTTTATGAGCACACTGTAAAAGAAAATCCGTTAAACGTACCTCGAAAACTGTTGGCAACAATGTTGTCAGCTGTTTTTGCAGTAAGAATTGCAGTAAAATTAGATGTAATTTTTTTCTATTACATCTAATTTTATGACAATTTTTATGGCAAAAACTGCTGGCAACATTACTGCTGTAGTTTTTGCCTTGTAAATTCAATGTATTTTTTACAGTGCAATATATGATGATATATTTACAATTTTAAGGCTTCCTCTCTAATAAAGGTTAACTACACACTAAGTCACTGTTTTTTAAAATGTATAGAACTGTATATCTTTTGCGTCTCACTTAAAATTAGTAACGATCGTTTTTAAAATGATTTAAAATTTGTAAAGCCAATAAAGAACAAGAAAAATGGTAAACAAACACATTATTTTAGACATTGATGAAATTGAATCGAAACCACAAAGCTAAAGAGACTTTTCCAAAATGTCTATAATAGATATAATATTTTAAAGAAGAAAAGATTGTTTGTTTAAATTGAGGAATTTCTGGGACAATTGAACACATTTTTAACTGAAAGGTGTCAAAATATTGGTGACAGGTAATGATAGGCTTCAACATATGGTACATTTTACTTTCATGTCCAAAATTATGGTCACAAACTTAAAATCTGTGAAAATCGATAAAGCATTCAGTGTGTTGCAACAAAATTTGGAACAGAGTTATATTACAATGGGAGTAAGAATATAGAAATAGAAAAATATGGAAAATATTTTAATTGTGAATTAACACCCTGACTGCCGAGCAAAAGGGCAAAAATTGTAATGTTGTTTTCTCTGTAATTTTCTTTAAACTCTAAAAATGGCTGTTTTTTCTAACGTGAAATCATTTAATTATTACATACAGGGGTAAACCTTGAGAGAGTTATTCATAACTTAATTTCTGAAAACTGGATTATAGTTGTGGATTTAAATTAATTTAAATAATGCTTCTATTTCAGTGAAATCTGCAACCTTGTGCAGCGCTATCAATTTGCAGCAATGAGAAGATTGAGAAACAGGGTATATCAAAAAATGTTTAATCACCAATCAGAGTTAAAGCATTTATCATGCGAAAATTCTGTCTAATATGGAGTGTGACAACAGCGCACTGTTGTACAAGCCTCACAATAAGCTCTCATATTCTTTTAGAAAGTGTCGATAAATGTTTGTGGCAACAAAACCCATTCTACTAAAAGCGCGATTATTAGTTCCTGGCTGATCTTGGGAGAGGAGAGAGTTAATTTTATGCAACGTTTCTTCCTAGCTCTTCCCAACCCAGTTCAATAGGACTGAACTCCAAAGACCTCGAGAGTCATTTCATAAGACATTCTTCAATAAAAATGGAGAAACATCAAGAATGGTGGTGTGTTCTTTTTCTAATAAGTCTAGATTTACCACGCAGAATGATTTTCATGGAATATTGACGTAGAGAGAAAATGAATTTTGCTGTTATCCCTCCTACGTAAAAGAAATCGACAGATTCGATGGCAAAAGACTCCTTGTCTTTTGCATCATAATGTTGGGTAGTATACACCACTGCAGGTCGTCAATGTGGGTACTGACAACGCACATCGCTGTAGGGATGAACACTTTGAAGCCTATGTGGGGTGCAGTTCCAGGTTGCAACAGACCCGGATTTCATGTTAAAGGGAGATGATGCGAACCGCACAGAGCTCTCATTGTTGATGAATTTCTTGACGCCATATAAATTAGTCCTCAAGATCTCCGGACCTCTATCTTGGCATGATCTAGGAAAAAACACTACACAACGCAACCCCACCTTCCTGGATCCGTTGTTAGTTTAAAGCCACATTTTTAGAAGAATGGGCTTCATTTCTATAAAAATTTATTGACATCTTCATAAGCAGTATGAGAGCTCGCTGTGAGAATTGACTTGTTCAGCCGCGCACTGTGGTCACACTCCGTATTTTTCCAGATATAAATGTTTTATCTCTGATTCATGATTTAACACATTTTAATATACCCTGTTTTTTTATTTCCAATTAAAATCTTTTCCATACTGTTATGCTGCAATATTATTTCTTTCACTGTAATGTACCTCTTTGCTAAATTTCGTGTCAGTACAGTGAATAAATCATCAACTTTCACAGATTTTATGTTTATGACCTTAGTTTTGGACATGTCGGTACGACAACAAGTTCAGCAGTAAAAATCCCTTTTTTCTATAACTTAAACACTGCGATTTACATTTCTTTAAAATTAAAGAAATTTCTCAAAAATTTAAGAAATTTCTAATCGACCATCCTGAAATTATTTCCCATACGAGAACGAATTTTCCATTGCAATACACTAATGTTCAAAATTAAAAGAATTTTCAGATTATGTCGATTATCTACAGAACTACAGAACAGAATTTCATGAAATTTTGTATGTAGATAGATTGATATTAAGCAACAAAAATAAATTCCATCAGTTATAATACGTATGCCACATCATGCAAAAGAATCATCAATATCAGTATAGCGCAACATACTTCATACGTAGGCGAACGTTGAATTCTAACCTTCATCTAATGGGTTACAAGGCGAGGGTTAGGATACTTTCGCCTTGTATGCTGTTCGTCAACTGACCAAACCTCAAATTGTCAGAAATGGCCTTACCGCCGATCTTACCTATTTGTTGTACATTTCTGTCTATTATTTTTAGGTAGATTTTGAATGAAATACTAACTATTGCAATCGCACCAGTTTATCTTTTAGGTAGATTTTGTATGAAATACTACATTTTGCAATCGCACCAGTTTATCTATCTATCTATCTATCTATCTATCTATCTATATGTATAGATATATATCTCACTTTTTTTTGCAATCGCACCAGTTTATCTATCTATCTATATATATATATATATATATACCTCACTTTCTTATGGACACGATAACTTCTATAATTCTTCACCAATCTCCACAAAACTGACACATAAAATCAAAGGGGATAAAATCTCGGCTAAGTTCGTTAAAAGGCAAAATCGGACCAAGGGGGTCGGAATAGGGGGCGTTTTTGTGAAAACCGAAAAAACGCCATAACTTTTTAATTAAAGTAGATATCGAATCGGTTTAAAGTTTATATTACTTCTTAAAAATGGGACAAATGTTTATGCATGACAGATTTTTGATAAATTTAGAAGTGGGCTCAAGGGGCGTAAAAAACAGGGGTTTTGAGAGAAAAAAATTCATAACTTCGTCAATTTTCAAGATATAAAGTCCAACTAAATTTTTTGTAAATGTTCTTAAAATTATCTAAAACTTTTGTATTTACAAGTTTTTGATAGGACCAACTTTTACCGATGAGAAAAAAATAAAGACGAAAAGAAAAAGGGCGGTGAAAAAAGAGAAAAATCCATAACTCCGTCAATTTTTAAGGTATCAAATCTGATTAAATTTATTTTACATCTTCTGAAAAATATCTACAACTTTTATATTGACAAGTTTTTCATAGGACCAATTCATATAGCAAAAAGAAATTAAACAAAAATAGGAGTTGGAGAAAAAAACCTCAAATCCAAACTGCTTATATTCTGACTCATTTTTAAATTCATTTTTGATTTTAACGCATCCAAATGTTAGATCCTCTTATTTAGAAACTGTATAAAGTGACGCATTGGTCAATTTTCTGTTAAAGACAGAATATATTTCAAAAAAGGCTACCAAAAAGGGTATTTTGAACAGAATTTCCGAAAGTCATCGGGACTGAAAATTTAAGGAAGTATTCAAATAAGAAATTGCGTTTTTTTCTGACTCATTTTTAAATTTATTTTTGTTCTCAAACGTATCCAATTTACAGATCCTCTTATTTAGGAACTATATAATGTGATGCATTGGTCAGTTTTTTGATAAAGACGGAATATATTTAAAAAAAGGCTACCAAAAATGGTATTTTGAACAGAATTTTCCGAAATTGTCGTGACTAAAAATTTAAGGAAGTGTTCAAATACGAAATTGCGTTTTTTTTTCTGACTCTCTTTTAAATCCATTTTTGCTCTGCTCTCAAACGCATCCAATTTACAGATCCTCTTATTTAGGAACTATATAATGTGATGCATTGATCGGTTTTTTGATAAAAACAGTATATATTTCGAAAAAGGCTACCAAAAAGAGTATTTTGAAGAGAATTTCCCGAAGTCTTCGTGATTTGAAAATTTAAGAAAGTTTTCACATAGCAAATTGCGTTTTTTTAGCACACAGGCTATCATAGCCTGAGAGCTTATGTGCCCGTCCGTTCTGTATGTATGTGCGTATGTGCGTAACGCGATAACTCATGATAAAAATATCGGATCCACTTGAAATTTTGTATATAGGTATATCCTGATAAGGCGCTTCCCTGATTAGTTTTTGGAGTTCATTCGATATGTATAAGAGGGGGAACGGGGGGCTCATGCCCCCCGTTAGTTGATATAAATGGGATTTTCATGCAGAATTAAGTTTTCAAAATTTAGATTAGGATCATTCTGATGAGGCGATTCCGTGACTGTTATTAGGTGTTCATTGAATAAGTATAAATAGGGGGAACAGGGGTTCTAATCCCCCCCCCGTTAGTTGATATCAATGGGATTTTCATGCAGAATTAAGTTTTCGTTCAAAATTTAGATTAGGATCATTCTGATGAGGCGATTCCGTGGCTGTTATTAGGTGTTCATTGAATAAGTATAAATAGGGGAACAGGGGTTCTAATGCCCCCCCCCCGTTAGTTGATATAAATGGGATTTTCATGCAGAATTAAGTTTTCGTTCAAAATTTAGATTAGGATCATTCTGATGAGGCGATTCCGTGACTGCTATTAGGTGTTCATTGAATAAGTATAAATAGGGGCAACAGGGGTTCTAATGCCTCCCCCCCCTCTTAATTTATATAAATAGGTTTTTCAAGCAGAATTTTCAGATTTCGTTCAAATCTCTGAATCGTTTTGGAAGTTTAATGGTTAAGTATAAAAGAAGGGGATAACTCCTTTTAAATTATATAAATGCTAAATGGGTTTTTATTAAGAATTATCTAATTTGCTCTGAATTTTGGATATAGATTTTTTATATGATAAAGCATGTCTTTGATAGTATAGGAGGTTCAATGATTAAGTATAAAAAAGAGGAAAGGGGAGAGCTGTTTCCCCTTCTTAATTTTTTTTTTCGAACGGAATTAACCCTTGAAAATATAAGGCTTTAATGTACAATTAGTATTTGTAGCCTGTGAGCTCAATGCCATCAGTTTAACTGGGCAGTATTCTTTATTTTCCTTTTTCTTCATTCCATGTGAAATGAATGACAAGTTTGTGTTTAAACTATATGTAATTTAAGAATTTTAAATTAAGTTATATTTTGAAGGAAATGACCAGAAGTTTTGTGTTTTAAATGAAATTAGTACAATTGATACAATATGAATGATGGCGATGTCCCAGTTTATTATGACTCGTTTTAAAATTCATTTTCGCTCTCAAACGCATCCAATTTATAGATCCTCTTATTTAGGAACTATATACTGTGACGCATTGGCCAGTTATTTGATAAAGATAGAATATATTTTTAAAAATGCTGTCAAAGTTAGTATTTCGCACAAAATTTTCCGAAGCAACCATGATTAAAGAATTAAGGATGTACAAACAACAAATCGGTTATTTTATGACTCATGTTTAAATTCAATTTTTTTCTCAAATGCATTCAACTGACAGTTTTTTGTTATTTAGGAACTGTATAATGTGCTGATTTGGTCGATTTTTTAATAAATTCAGAATTTATTTCAAAATATGTTGTCAAAATGGGCATTTGAACTGAATTTTTCTTAAGATGATTCTGATAAAACCAGTTTTTGCAGAAAAATGAAATTAAAAATTTTTCATAAACGGCCAAATGAAGTTATTAAACAGGGTTTGTCTCTAATCATATATATATATATACTTTTGTTGAAATGAGCACTCTTCGAAATCTACCTTCGCCTATAGGCCAAGCCGACAGGGATTTTTGTATTCTTTAAGTCAACATACACGCCTGACTGTCGTGGTGCCAAGCACAGAAAATAGAGATGGCCTTACCGCCGATCTTATCTATTTGTTGTACATTTCTGTCTATTATTTTTTGTATTCTTTAAGTCAACATACACGCCTGACTGTCGCAGTGCCAAGCACAGAAAATAGAGAAAATATAGATTTATTTTTACACTTTATGTGAATTGTCAGATAGATTAAAATATAAACTATAATGAACACATCAGTTTATATATATATAGTTTACAGAACATAAATAAATGATCTGAGCTTTAATATCGCATATGGTTTATGTTTATTTATAAAAAAGTTTTTGTCCCTACCTTTAGTCTGTGAAGTTGAAAAGATTCAGAAGATCAATATGCCTAGTCAATTCTAGCACTTATCAGAAAAAAAACTAGTCGTTGGGGGCCACTGCAATACTTACCCATTATGGAATAGCATAATATAATGTATGAAAAAAACTTGTGTTAAATATTTATGAAATGAATCGCAATTCCAAAACAGAATTTAAACGTACATTTAAATATTGTTAATATACATAGTATTGCTCTGTTAATCAATTGCTGATGAACCATTTTCGGCACATTATAAAAATGCCAAAGTACTCAAGTAGTACAAACTGCGTAAAAGAAAAATCCTTATAACTCCAAAAATAATTATCCTATTAACTAACAGTTTACTGTGTCAGATTAAGCGTCTCATTTTCAATTAAAATATAGCTTTCAATTGATATTTGAATGAAATACAGGGTCATGAAAATTCGAAGAATGTGGAAAACAGGATTACACATATCTCGGCAACTAATAACTCGAACGACTTCGTTGTTTATGCAAAATCTGTGTTATTTTATTTCCTTTTACGTCCACTCCTTAAAATAAAAAAATTCGAAAATTTTTATGTAACTTTCATCAAAACGAATTTTCCGAGAGTCCGAAAAAAATAGTTAATCGCATAATCGAGGTTACTG
The DNA here is from genome assembly GCA_964019185.1 of Maratus speculifer. Taxonomy (NCBI): domain Eukaryota; kingdom Metazoa; phylum Arthropoda; class Arachnida; order Araneae; family Salticidae; genus Maratus; species Maratus speculifer. Next base: position 256,000,227 of record OZ025298.1, read on the forward strand.
GTGTTAAATAGGCTTAGTTCCATTCTTACAAACTAAGTACATACAAAATTCCAAGTCTCTATCTCAATTTGATCGGGAGATTGAGCGTTTACAGACAGACGGCAACTTTTTTTTTCTAAAAATATGTTTTTCGGAATCTCCAGTATCTGAAACATGTAAATACGTCAAAAAAATTTTTCTTTTTGATTTTCAATATGATAGCAAGATTTACCCTATACTACGTATGATGGATAAGTAAAAGGAGCCAAAATTAACTTTGGCTTAAAAACTTCGTTTAAAAAATTATTACAGGAATATATAATAATGCGTAAAACATCTAAGTACTGTTGGGTAAAGAGAATATAGAGGATCATATTTTAATCTCAAAATTCCCTGATTATACATGATAATCTTTTAACTGGGAGAAATAACTTTTTTTAACTTAAAATAGTCAGAAGCCAATTTCATCTTATCTAATAATAATTAAAAAAAATGCAAGGATTAACATAAGAAAGAAAATATTTTGAAAAATATTACAGTAAAATAAGTAATCCTTAAATTTCATTTTAGTTTATACCATTGATAAAAATATTATGTAAGAACGTGTATCATTTATTTATATACACACCGATCCTTTGCTTTCTATAAGAAAAAGCATTGTACTAAAAGTAGATAGAAAGAAAATTCATCTTATCACCATAGTAACATAATAAGAAAGTGCAAAAATAAGGATAAGAAAGAAATAAGTTTGAAAACTATTACAGTAAAACCCAATAATCTCTAAATCTTGATTAAGCTTTTACCAGTTATGAAAGTAGTATGCATGTTCACATGTTAATATAAAACTCACTAATTAATACTTTTTACTAGGACTTCCCTCAGAGGGATTAGTCTAAGCGATGTTGCTGAGAATACACATTTAATAACTTGCGACAAGTAAAGAAAATGAGATGTTACCTTTAATTGGTCATTCATTGTGATAAAATAGGATGAAAATAAGCATATTGAATCACAGAATTACAAAATCTTATATATAAAGTTGCATATACTATTTTTATAAAAGGGAAAGCAAATCATACATGGATATAAAATTGGAAATATGCAAAATGTTAAAAGTAATACAGAAAATAAAACACCAAATTTTCCTACATTGGAAATATAACTTTATGAAATGATGTCATGAGCATAAACAGAAGCCCCGCACCGATTTAAGAAACTATAAATAACATAAACTATTATGTTTGAAGAGAATGGAGTGTATTTTATATGGTGTGAGATCTGTCTGAATAGTTTATATTGTTGAACATCTGTTTTCCATGGATGCCATGAGGTTGTCGATAAGAATTAAGGAATCCTTCTTTAAGATTTTGTCCTAAACGAGCATTTACATCTTATAAGTTACTGTGCTGCCAAAGTTATACTTTCTAACCCCAACAGTATCCTAAAAATTGCAATATTTTCAATAAATTGGGTTTAAAACTTTTTCTAGAAAAAAAAATGTTTAATTTGTGAATTTAAATTGTCGAATGTTTTAGAAATCGTTCATAATGAGAATATTATATCTTAAAAGTTGCCACAAAAAAAAAATAATAATAATAAATTTTTAGTCATATCAACTGTTAGAATTCGAAAATAGGGTTAGTTTAAAAATTACTTACTAACCATGCAAGTCTTCATTTGCGGGTTGCATCTATGCGATGCGCGGAGCTTTGAATTAAAATCGAAAATCATCTGTTGAGATAAACTTATTCTAAGTTCAAATTCATCTAAAAGTCCATATATTATAAAAAATGTAGTTTAATTCCATCTAAAAGGCACATTCCTTCATTACATTCAGAGAACTCAATCGTTCTCACACACTTGTCAAAGTTCTTCGAAAGATAATAAAATAAAATCAGACGATATTTTCATTTTCTTAATTTACGCGTTCAATTAGTTTCACTTCATTTCATTTTACAACATCCTCCCCCCTTTGAAACTTGGGGAGAGTTTCAAATACATAACAATTATTATTAAAAAGATCCAACCTCTTTGGAGCTTTTACACATCTTCCAGAAGAGGTATATTTCTTAAGTATGACACTATCAGGAGAAGACACATTTTCATGATCATCATGCTCACTGGAACTAGTTTTCTCTTCACCCGACGGTTTGGATGCAATTTCAATTATTTCATTCGAATATATTTCCAAAGGAAAGATGCGCTGCACCGGACGTAAAACCGTGCCGTGCTGAGTTTTCAACTTAACAGCACGAACTTTACCATCCCGTCCTGGAATTAAATGAATCACCTTTGCTAAAGGCCAAAATAAACGTTTTTTGTTATCATCCCCAACTAAGACTATTTCTCCCACTCGCGGTTCACGTGTATATTTTTCAGTATGTTTTTGAACTAATTCGCTGAGGTATTCTTTTCTAAAACGTTGCCTAAAATCGGTAAGAAGTTTAGCTCTGTAATTCAACCTTCTCCTTAAACTTTGAGAATCTAATTCGATAATATCCGAATTGCTGAAACTTCGGTTTTCAGTAAGAAACATAGCGGGTGTGAGAGGTACTAGCTCCAGTGGGTCCTCTGAGATATAGGTTAGAGGTCTGCAGTTAATCACAGATTCACAATCACATATAAGTGTATTCAATTCTTCATAAGTCAATACAGATCTACCTAAAGTACGTACTAACAATTCTTTTACAATGCGAACTAACCTTTCCCACCAGCCTCCCCACCAAGCTGCGGTGGGAGGTATAAATTTCCAAACAATTTTATGCGTCATGGTTTCTTTTAAAATTTTATCCCAATTTAATTTTGAAAGTTCATTGGAAGCCCCCCTAAAGTTTGTTCCATTATCACAATAAATAGTGCTGGGCCTACCGCGTCTAGCTATAAAACGTCTAAGTGCTAGCAGGAAAGCATCAGAAGATAGCGAATTGACTAGTTCAAGGTGAATCGCGCGATAAACGGCACAAGTAAACAATGCTATTCAAACTTTCTCGCCATTTTTTAGAAATAACGGCCCGGCTAAGTCTACTCCAATAATTTCAAAGACAGCACAATCTGTAACGCGATCTGGTGGCAAAGGTGTTGGTTCGCTTGACAAAGACTTTACCTTAAAACGTTTACATGCAATACAGTCGGACAATACATTTTTAATAGTTCTTCTAGCTCTAATTATCCAAAATCTTTCTCTTATTAAAGATTGCATTGTTCTTATACCTGCATGACAATTCTTTTGGTGTACTGATCTAATCAATAATTTAGTAAATTCACATTTGCCTGGTAACAATATTGGATACAAAAATGATTCTCGGTCATTTCTTTCAGTTATTTTAGTTTTAACTCTTAAAATTCCATTATCATCTGTGAATGTTACAATATCATTTAATGACCTTTTATTATAGAAATAACAGCTCTGAACTAAACGGATTAGATATTTTTCAGAATTTTCAATTTCATTTTGAGTAAGATTAGAATATTTACACTTATTAGAAACATTTCGGCAATTATTTACAAATCTCAGAATCCAAGCAAATATTCTTATCATCTTATCATAATTAGATATATTATCTAAGAGCCAAAGGGGTGTGTCTTTAGCTAGATCAATATTCGTAATTTCGATCTTTTTTCTTTCTAAATCAACATCTTTTGGCTGACAGTCAATCGCGCCAATTGGCCAACATTCAGGATTTTCTTTTAACCACTTAGGACCTTCCCACCATCGCGAATCAAGCATTTTCTGCGGAGAACATCCACGTGAAAGTATATCAGCTATATTCAAATTTCCTGGAACGTGCTTCCATGACTCTATATTGGACATCTGTCGAATTTCTTTGACTCTGTTGCTCACGAAAACCGACCAATTCCCATGTTCCTTTATCCACCAAATTGCGGTAGTAGAATCTGACCAGAATGTGATTTTCAGACCTGGCATATTTATTGCCTTGATGATAGAACTCGCAAGTCGAGTACCTATACAACAAGCCATTAACTCTAAACGCGGCATGCTCAAAGTTTTGAGAGGAGCAACCCTAGACTTCGCTCTAACAAGCGTAACCTTGACATCGGAATCAATTATTGATCTAGCGAAGACACATGCTGCATATGCCCCTTTACTCGCATCAACAAAAACATGAAGTTCAGATGAAGCATTAATTTCTAAGTATCGAGGTATAGCTGCTTCTTTTAAAACATCAATATTCTTCAACCATTTCAAAAAAGCACTCACAATGTTACAAGGTAATTCTCGATCCCATGGAATTTTCTGTTTCCATGAGTCTTGTAGCAATAATTTTGGAAGCAATGTAGCAGGAGAGAATAAACCGATAGGATCAAAAATCTTTTGCACAATGCTCAAAATTAATCTCTTAGTAATTTTCCTTTCACACGTTAATGTTTCTAAATCTAAACAACATTTCAAAGAATCATTATCTAAATTCCAAATAATCCCCAAAACTGAAGTATCCCCAGAATATTTATCAACATTCTTGCAAGCTACATTGCTTTCAAAACAACGCAAATTGAAACACCCTTTAGACATTAATAACTTTGCATTTTCAATAAACATTTCAGCTTCATTAATGTTAGAAACACCTGATACACAATTATCTACATAAAATGAACACTTTAATTTTTCAGCAGTTTCCTTATATTCAGGAGGACTATTTTCTAAAAGATGCATTATAGATGCACTTAGTAAATAAGAGCTAGAAGAGACACCAAATACAACTCTACAATGTCTATAAATCAATTGTCCTTCATTACATGGGAAATAGAATCTAAGAAAATCTCTATCTTTAGGCATAACAGATAACATTAAATAAGCCTTTTCTATATCTGCAGTTATACCGATAGGATACATTCTAAAACGATCAAGAATATCAGGTATTAATTCTATAAGATTGATGCCTTTATACAAACATTCATTTAACGAGGGTTTCCCTTTCTCAGAAGCAGATGCATCAAATACAGGGCGTATTTTTGTGGTTTCCTTATCTAACCTGATAACGGGCCTATGCGGTAAATAATGACATTTATTACTTAATTCATTTTCTGAAACACGTTCAATAATATTCATTTTTTCCCAATTCTTAAATACTTCCTGATATTCATCGAAAAATCCCCCACATTTCAATTTATTGATCATTTTTTCATATCTCTTCCGAGCTAAAACTTTATTGTCGGGCAAATTCTTAAAATTACACTTCCATGGAAGCCCTACTTCATATCTGCCATCGGGAAGAATTTTCATTTTTTCTTTAAAATCGTTTAAATCAAAGTTTTCCCGCTTTTCAAAACTCTGAATGGGGTCAGAAATTCCTATGGTTTCAAGTTCCCATAATTCATTCAAAGGAATATTTCTAACGTGCATAGACAATGTTGTCAAAACGTTATGTTTCTTGCCACACGTTTGTTTCCCCATCACTGTCCAACCGAGCTTGGTTTCTATGGCAGTCAAATCGCAATTTAATTGAATTAAATTTCCTGTCAATAATTTTCCTATCATATCAGCCCCCACCAAAAGATCAATTTCAGATTCCTTACAAAAATCATCAGATAGATTTATTTTATTTCTTTTTAATTCATTTAATATTCTATAATCTTTAATTTTAGGTACAAATCCGCAAATCCTTTTTTCGGAAAATGCTTCAAAACAAAACGTATTATTTCCATCTAATTCACTGATTTCTACCGAAAACACATCATGTTTTTTAGGTTCCGTTTCATCCCCCCCGAACAGCGCGTGAATAATTATTTCTTTTCTTATAGGATGCATTTTCAGTGATTTCGTTATTCTCTCGCTTACGTAACTACTTTGGCTCGCTGAATCCAGCAGTGCGCGTACGACTTTTTGGCGACCTTGCGATCGAATGCGCACGCCAAGCGTTTGCATGTACACAACTTTATTTCTACTACAATTAGAAAGAGAATTTTCAGATTTTAAAGAATCATCTTGATTATTATTTATATTTTGTTCTGGACACATTATTTCAAAATGTGGTTTATGGCAATAATTACATTTTAATTTATTTTTAATATTACAATTCTTACTCAGATGACCAGCCTTTTGCAAACAAGTGAAACAAATCCCCTTTTTTAACAAAATCTTTTGTTTATCAGTTAAAGACATTTTTTGAGCCCCAAAACATTTATTAGAGGGGTGAAACCTATCACAGAATATGCAATTGTTTTTCTTACCTTTATTTTCTATACTCACCAATGCAGAGGCGGTGGCTGGATCAGGTTTGCTAATAATTTCAGATAAAATGTTCTTTTTTCTAACAATAGAATCAAAACCTTTTCTTGCTAAAAACACCATTTCATCTCCTTGAACTTCTTGGCGTAGAAAGTCCATCAGATTTTTTAAAGTCCTGGAATTTTCACTGGAATATGTATCGTGATTTCGACTTCTTTCCCAGGTCAAAAGAACTTCTTCAGGCAGGCAGCTCTCAACCAAGGGCATGAGAAAGTCTCCATACTTCTCTTGAGTTCTTCCCAAACTTTCTAAGGCACGAAGTTTGCTTTCTAATTCATCGTATAAAGAGGCTAAGTCAACTTTCATTTTAGGCGCAGTGGCATTTTTCATTACGAGGGTTAATAATTCCCTAACGTAAATTTGCACAAGAAGATCATCTCGTCCAAACCTCTGTTTTAATTGATCGATAGCCTTCGGATAATTTTCCGCGGTAGCTGGATAACTTGATATTAAACGCTCCGCTTTTGATTTCGGTTCCATACATTGGAATAGGTACTGCATCTTGTCTTCAGCGGCAATAGAATCGTCTTCGTGTATTTTCTTGAACTGGCTCCAAAACGATAAAAATTCCTTTGGTTCGCCGTTAAACTTTTTCAGCTCGATCTCCGGTAATTTAAATTTGCGTTTTACTTCTTCGCCAGGAGATGAAGAAACCTGTATCCTTTCATCAATACGTGCACATATTTCTATATATTTTTCTCGATATTCTTCTGCACTTTCAAAATCTTCGGTAAACAATTTTTCGTCCTTATCTTGTAACAATATTTCCGAAATTTTACTTTGACAAGTGTCCATCCGTTGAAATTTATCAAACAGTTGAGTTTTCAGAATAGAAAGTTCTTTAATTTCACATATTTCTTTAGTTAATTCAGTTTCAATTTTCTTAAACGTGAGAGTAAAAGCAGCTCTCAGTCCTTTTCTCTGAGTTTTCAAACTACTCAGATCCATTTTTTCATTTAAAATTAATTGAAATTCAAAACTCCTGTCCCGCCGAGGGTACCAGTATGTTAGAATTCGAAAATAGGGTTAGTTTAAAAATTACTTACTAACCATGCAAGTCTTCATTTGCGGGTTGCATCTATGCGATGCGCGGAGCTTTGAATTAAAATCGAAAATCATCTGTTGAGATAAACTTATTCTAAGTTCAAATTCATCTAAAAGTCCATATATTATAAAAAATGTAGTTTAATTCCATCTAAAAGGCACATTCCTTCATTACATTCAGAGAACTCAATCGTTCTCACACACTTGTCAAAGTTCTTCGAAAGATAATAAAATAAAATCAGACGATATTTTCATTTTCTTAATTTACGCGTTCAATTAGTTTCACTTCATTTCATTTTACAACATCAACATTAAACAATTTTCAATTTTGGAACTTTTTTTGCTCGTGCATTGATAGTGATTATTGTTCCTACGCAAAATATAGTATATTTTGCAGCAAACATGGTTACCAACATCTTTTGCCCACATTATTTTTAAAATCGGCTAGGTAATCCTAATGATAACGAAAAACACACAAACGTTATTGCTTTATAGCATAGAAATATAGAATCAAAAGCTATTTATCTTCTATTATATACATAAATTATCTAATTAGTGCTAGCAGATGCATTTTTAAATATACATAGATCAATATAATTTTTCATTTTTCTTTTCTTAGTATTTCTTATTATTCACTTTTCATTTATTTGTATTATTCAGTAAAAAACTCACTTTCTTAAGCCCGAATTACGTCAAACTTTTTATAAAAGCGCCAAAGTCCATATAACAGCGAAGTATTGTGAAGAGTAATAAATAGAAGGTAGTAAGACACTTAGCCAAGCGCAGATAATAAATCGCCAAATATTGTTCTTTTCACCCTCTCTCGAAATGGATTTTTTCTGTACATTTAAAAAAACGATTTTGAGTCATCTTATTTAAAATTCAAATAAATAAATAAGAGGAAGCAATAATAGCATAAGTCAAAACATTTTATTTCAGCATCAAGGAATTGTATCATAGTTACACATGTGGAAAAAAGCTGCTTTTGGCCAAAAAACGTAGTCTCCACTAAATTTGAATCCGATTAAAAAAAGTACCGTGATTAATTAAAATGTTATAGGCAGAGCTGCCAAGTCTCCGGCATTTTGGATACCGGTATTTTAATACAAAAAATGTTTTATTAAATTGGAACATTCTGCAGATTTAAAAAATAACTTTTATTATAAGAAAATTCTGCTATGCAATATGCGGGGGCTTGGCATCTCTGTATAGGAATATTTCGTAATCTCCCTTTTAACCTTAAAAAAAGCAACGACCATTTTTCGGGTACAAAAAGTGTTGCTAATCGTTCCATTTTGCATACAAGGTACCGATTGTAATATTGATACATCTATGGTGATAAATTTCCAATAATTTTTCAAATCCCATTTATTTCATTAAAATATAAATCTTTTATTCATTTAGTTTAAAGTAAATGGTTTTTAACTAATTTCATAATACTTTTGAAATATCACTTTTCATTGGCCATTTTTTAAAGCATTTAGAAAATGGTTGTTGTTTTCAGTCAAATATAGACTTTGGTCTGTCCGCATTTTATTTTATTATTATTATTATTTATAAATGGTGGAGAAATATTAATACTTAATCCATAACGTATATAATATATGACTCTTTTATTACATAAGTCACCTTTTTATCATCATAAGAATTATGTTTTTACTGATTTTTATTAACTCAATAGGAAAAATTTTGTGCTTTGAGCAATAGATGTCCGCATTTCATTTATTTATTTATTTTAACAAAATTCTTTGCATTTAGAAGGATTTTTATTTAAACAGGAAAACCAAATGTCTCTGTTAATAAAGAAGAAAGTTACAAAAAAATTTCAAATTGAGTAGACGCATACTATCAAATATGGAAAAACGACGAATCCAAAAAAGACGTCGTATGAAATATCATCTTTTAAAGCAAAAAAAACGAGGCCTGATTATCGAACCTTCTGATTACAAAATGTGCATTACATTAAAGAAATTAAATAAAATAAAAATACTGCAAATATTAATTTTTTTTTCTTTTGTGCAGTTTTGGCTTCGAAAGGTGCGCTATGTTGCAAAAAGATATAAGCGGCTATGAAAGCATACTTGGTAAACGTTCATGCCCAGTTTTACAAAACAATATGGCACATATTTGCCCTATACACACCAAGATACCTAATTGGTGCCAAAATGGCGTTCAGTTGCCTAACATGGTTATCATATAAATGTTATAATAATCAAAATTGTTTGTTCTAAAAATATTATCATTTACTAGTTGTTATTTCTAATAACAGAAAATGTTTCGTTTATTCCTTTTTTTTTATTTTGAAATAAATAAATAACGTTATTATAGCATGCTATATGTATCTGGTAATCAGAACGATGTTTTCGCCTAACTAGCATAAAAAATCTTGCCAAACCCGGTGCTTATATCTCTAGTATATTATCTCAAGAATTTTATTTTTGTGTACTATAATTTTATTATGTATACTATAATTGTTTTTACATGCCACTTACTTCTTCTTGTATATAAAAATAGGTAAGTGGCTCCTTTATGCAGTATAAATTGTATAAATCTTTAAAAAATAACCCCCGTTGCCCCTTTTTGGATCGAATTTAAAAAAAAAATCAATGTCTAATTCCAGTATTGCTCCCAGGTATTCATACATATTCCAAATTTCAAAGTTGTATGCCAACAGGAAATGGATGAAAAATGGGAAAAGATGTCACATATGCACCAGGGTACATAATTCGCGTCAAAATGGCATCATTTTACCTGAGATGGTAACCCGGTTTATTTATTTATTATTTGTTTATTTACTCATAAAATGTTTATTTACCTTCATTTCCTTTTTTTAATTATATAAAATATTTGTTTTTATAGTTATTAATTATTATTTTATTTACTGTAAGTTCTTTTTGATAATAGAAAATAATTTAAAAATGTGTATGTAAGCGTTATTTGAAAACGCAGTTTTCGCCAAATGGGCTTTGAAAAATATGCGCCAAGTCTGATGCGCGTGTGGCATCCGTGCCGAAAAATTAGTGACCAGAATTGACTTCCATGCACAAACGAAATATAAGTTAAAAGAAAACATGCAATAAAAATAAATATAAAGGGAAAATGATGTCATAAAAGAAACTTTTTATTTAAAAACGTAATTGTTTCTAATTTTCACACGCGAAATATATAAAATATTCTTTTAGCTATCAAAAAATGCTTTTAAGTTTTTATGACATTTTTTTAATGTAAAAAATAACAGTTTTATTTTCCTGCATGATTAAATTTAAAAATGTTTTATTGCATTCAATATTTCTGAGTGCGTAAATGATTACTATTTACTCCATGTACTGATTCGGTTATCTACGAAAATATCCAGCTTGTGAAAATCACGCACACCAAATTTCTGTGACGTATGCAAATAAATTGTGCTTTTTAATCAGTTTTTTTAATATAACTTTTAAACTATTTGGAATTAATTTTTAAAAGTAGGTGCATTTACCAGATTACCTTCATAGGTACCTTCTGGTACAAACAGAATCGAAATCCGACAAGTACTTTTTGAGATTTGCTTGACGAAAGAATTTTTTTTTGACTTTTAATATCGTTACGTACTCTGAGTATAAGGCTTCGCTACGCTCAGACAATAAACATTAAACGCGTTAAAAATGATTTATTTTTTTCTGTGATTTTGGTGTATGTCTGGTCACACTCTAACTCCTATAAATATACTTTGATTTGATGGTAATTGTTATATTATTATTTAGGACTGTTATGGCTTATTCGGTATTCAAAAGGAAGAGTATAACAGTTATTGTTCGTTTACAGAGACACAAAAGAATTCTGTTACATTATTTTACATTATTATCTGTGGAGAAAATGGTTTGGTGTGCATTTTAACGATGTTACACTACTTCGAATATATTGAAATTTACAGTCATCACTAAAGTGATGCTTCCAGAAAATGTAGTGCATACCGTTTATTTTTTATTTACTAGAATATGCAAAATAATTCGATAATAGTACTCTCTTTGATAAATAACGGCCAAATGAGACAACTGTATTTTTAATAAAAAATATGTATTAATTTAAATACAGATTGCTAAATGGTACACTTAAAAACAATATATTTAATATACGCTTAAAAATTATCAATGCTTCGTATCGCTTCTGTGAACGTCGTCAGGATAAAATGGAGCGATGTTAAATGCAATTTAAAGTTTCAAAATTATAAATACATACGTCCAAGAGTCCACGAGCATATTTGAGTTGAGAGTGCATAAACCTGCTTTTTATTTAATTATAGCATATTTTGCCAGATTTTATGAATTATATATGAGAAAAGATCGTTACAAGCGCGTTGCTTGAACTTAATGATCGTAATGTACTTTAAAATTTTATTAAGATTCTTGCATGGAATTATGATTATAGCTTTATCAAAATTACTTTAAGCGTAATTTTTTTAAACGTATTTTAAATATATTGTTTTTAAATGTACCATTTAGTAATCTGTATTTATTTTAATGCATATTTTTAGTATAATTTATGGTGCAATTGTCCAATACATAAATACTATTATTATTATTATTATTATTATTATTATTATTATTATTATTATTATTATTATTATTATTATTATTATTATTATTATTATTATTGCTAATTACTTGCAGTGTTTAAATTCTATCTATCATGTCCTCCTCAGACTTGATGTATCCCACACATCAATACAATTTTTTCATGTACATAATTAATGTTAAAAAATAGGAAATGGACGTTAATAGACTTAACAGATAGCGAATTAAACAAAATAGTAATTTATTTTTATAGCGCAAATGGCTTGTAGCAGAAATGTATGCAATGCACAATTGCGAAAACGTAAGTATTTTTACAGTGCTTTAAAAAAAAAAAAAAAAAAAAAACACGTGTAGAATCCATTAGTAATAAAAATTATTAAATACTTATTTAATTTATGATTTTCTATGTTTCTATAATGCAAAAAAGTAAAAAAAAAATATATAGTGAGTCACTACGTATCATCAGATTATCAGATTTTCTGTACAAAAATTAATTTCAATTTTTTCGCTTTTCAATCTTTAGTTATCCGTTTTCAGATGCGTTTGTAATTATGTAAATACGCATCACCTATATTTGTCGTTCAGTCCGTCCCGTCTGTCCGCATATAACAACGCAAAAATTAACCAACTGAATCATTTTAAATTTAAAATATATAATTAATATATAATTTTGCTGATTCATTTCAAAATTTTTGGAAATCGGATGTATAGTAAAATTACAGGGACAAATAAAGGATTCGATTATATTACACGCAATAGGAAATTAGTTTCATTGTTACACTCTTTTGAACATAATAAAATTCATTTGCATCTATATAGTACATACATTTTGAACAGTCTGTGGTACAAAGAGTATTTATTATTAATTTATAGGACCACACAGAAGCACGTACCATTAATTGCATGATGATATACGGGGAAATACTGTTTGGGGCGTGTTTTAAATATATTAAACTATTTCACATTTTATGAAATTGATATACATTACTGAAGTTTAAGACAAGTTACTTCCTGTAAAAAGGAAAGCAGATAGTATTTACAGGAACACACAAAAGATTTCGCCCACTATATCGTGTCCGAAGTACAATGTACTACGAGTATAAGAGCAAGATCTGAATATTTTGAAAACTTCGTTATAGTGTGAACGCACCTGATTTTCTACGCTTTATGTGCAATTTCAAACTTGTTTAATATAAATTCACAACTGAAATAAAAAAAATATATAAAAACAAACCCTGTGCCTGTGGTCTGAAGCGGTTATACTCTCATATACAAAAGAATTCAAGAACATATTCTTTTATAACAGAAATTGACAGAGAGATATTTTCAAATGTGCTATGCATTTTTCCTTTCGCAAAAATTTATTTTGCGCTTTATTTCACTAATAGGTCTGTTATGTGTTTTTCTATGGAAAAAAGATTCATAATCATAGTTGTCAAAAAAACTTCTTTAGGGACCGTCCATAAATAATGTCACGCTTAGAGAGAGTGGAGGGGGGTTCATGCAATTGTGACAGTTTGTGACAAGGGGATGGAAGGGGGATGAGAAGATATGTGACGTCACATATTTTGATTAAAATGAAAGCATTTAAAATTATTTTGAAATTAAAATATTTTGTGTTCATAAAGTAAAGATGGAAATTTTAAGCCAAATAGTATATTAAATTCCATTTTAAATCCCAAAATACAGTTGTTTTCAATTGCTCTTACATTTTCATATTTTCTCAATATTGCATATTAATTATGTCTTTTGTTGTAAATCATAATCATACTTCATGCAAAAAGAGCACACATATCATTTTTATTGTTATGATCAGAAATGTCATTAAACAACATAGATTAAAAACAAAATTTGAAATATGAACTAAAAAAACTTTGTTTCTGAACTGCAAGTATATGTTAAATATAGTGTGATATGTGACAAAGTGGAGGAAGGGGGTTATGGTGATTTGTGACACTTTGTGACAAAGGGGATGAGGGGGTCACAAATATTGAAAAAAATCGCGACATTATTTATGGATAGCCCCTTGTTTCGCTATATGCCCCTTTGTGACCAAAATGGCAGACTAATTGTGTGGGGAGTTAAAATTACAATCCTCCAAACCTCATTCAATGTGTTCATTCTTAAGGTTTTAATGCTATTGGTTACGTTTTTATTCCTACATGCAGAGCTAAGTGTTATATCTTATATTACAGTAAAAATAAGCGAATCTCTTTACAAGATTTTAATTTTACTCTGCTTGATCCTGTAAAATAAGAGAAAATTGCAACATTATGAACAAACATTTTGCATTTATTATAAAGAATCTAGAATTATTTCGAATTATTTTTAAATGATTAATAATGATGTTTATTTTGTTACTGTAATTGGAAAATATAGCTCACATCACACTGGGCTCGTAACTGTGCACTCATATTGCTCTTACCAGAATTTACTGATAGCATCATATAAATTTACCAAAAGAGTTATGGATTAATTTATTGTTTTTGTGGTATAAGAATGTTGTTATACTGGAATTAAATTATAAAAAAAAATTAAGTAATTTAAACTCTTACGTAATATTCGACATTTTTAACCTAAAATATGAATTTTCAATAAGCCTTTCTCCTCGTTTACAAAAGGTCCTACACTGCAATTTCTGAAACACAAAAATAAACATTTTTTTAAAAATGCTTTTTGTCACAAAATTAACAACACATTAATGTGTTGAGAATTTGAAAACTACATATAAAAAATGTTTTCTGCTTTGTGATGTTGTTTTTAATGCATTCCAAAAGTTTTGCTTTCTAGAAACTTGTTCTTAATATGTTGCTATCGAAAAGTGTGTTCTAAAAACATTACTGTTAATTGTGTTGAAGTAGTGTTGTAAATAATGTTGATGAAATACAATTTCTTACAATAAGGTTGTATTGCACAACACTTTGTCATCAAATTAACGACACACTGTAAAAACCACACAGTGTGGAACACTATAAAACAACACATCTAAAACTTTTTAAAAACATTTTCTAAATCATTCCTCTAAAATTACACAATTTTTAAAAGGAAATAAAAGACAGTTTGCTTTATTGAAAACAAATTACATGTGAAGACTGAGTGAGTTGACTAATTTTAAAAGTGTTATATCAATATTTGCATTTCTGGAAAAATTATGCGATTTTTAACAACACTGTTTGAAAAATCTTTTTCCTAGCACTCAACATTCGAACAAATTCACAAGACAATTAAAAATGATTTGGGTTAGAAGCGTTAATTAATATGTCCAGTTAGTGTTGTTAAAGTTTTTCACGAATTTGCAATGTACGCTGCCCTCTAGGTGTTTGAAACGTAACTTTCCGTCCACCAAGCTTCAGGTTTCACTGAAATATAAGCAATATTTAAGAAATTATAATTCTACAGATTTAATGAATTTTCTTTACATTTTAGAATATTAATACTCTCAAGGATTATATTACATAAAGTTTTTTTAATAATTTTGAAAGAATCATATTTTCTGAGCATTTAAAATAAAATGCAGAGAAAACAGCATTGAAATTTTACCATTTTGTAAGACGCTCAGAGAGTAAAAGGCTGGTTTTCTTATTTGCTTACTTAACCTTATGAGTATCTTGAAAATGAGTAAAAATGTAATGTTGTTTTCTCTGAATTATGTTTTAAGTAGTCAGAAAATAAGGTTTTTTCAACATTACTAAATAATAATAATAATAATTACAAATATTAATGTAATCCTTGGGAATATTAATCATTCTAACATGTCTATATTATATTATCTAAATTATATTATATTAAATATTGTTTATATTGCAGTGAAACTTAGAGCTTAGTGAACAGAATATTACATACCAAACACGTATAGGCTTAAGAATGCGTTGGAAATCGTTTCATGTTCTATGCTTAACTCACGGTTT
Organism: Maratus speculifer; assembly: GCA_964019185.1. Classification (NCBI taxonomy): domain Eukaryota; kingdom Metazoa; phylum Arthropoda; class Arachnida; order Araneae; family Salticidae; genus Maratus; species Maratus speculifer. Next base: position 256,015,958 of record OZ025298.1, read on the forward strand.
TCTTTTTGATTTTGTAATACACAGGTCGTTTAACTGTTGGAAAAACATTTTTATACTAAAAATAAACCAAAGAAAATCACGATCCTAACAAAACAAGAAACTGAAAAAATAAAAATAAGAAAGAAATAAGTTTGAAAACTATCATAGTAAAAGATTCGTAAATCTTTTCGAAGCTTACAGTTTCCAATGACCACTATTTATGGAAAATCAATATAACGAAGGTGATTTTTTGAATGTTGCGTGTTATCTTTATGTTTTTATTAGAATATTAAAAAAAAATATTGAATATTTTTTTCTTCACGCATATTCATGACGAAAAAGATTACGAGCGTAAAGCTATTTGAAAGTATTCTAAAAACGTTAATAGTCGTAGTTTTCTTTAATGCAGAGAAATATGTTATGTTACACTTTTTTCAAATAACTTCAATAGACTTCAATTTATTGTTGTATTGAATTTGTATTTAACATGATTACATGAAAATAATTTTAGTTGTATGTGATAATAAAATAATCATAACAATTTATTTTTAATATATAAACACATATAGTATTGGGTTGTTCGGAAAGTCCTTTCAGTTTAGGAAAATCAATTCGTACCGGAAAAGTCTTTTACTTAATTATTAGACATTGTTTCCGAAGTCTAATACTTAGATATAAATGGACAAAATTTTCCGGTACGATTTAATTTTCCCAAACGGAAACGACTTTCCTAACGACCCAATGGTAAATATTTAAACAAATTTCAAATTATTTTTTAATTTATTTTAATCAATATTACAAAAATGTAACAAAGTTACGAAAAACAAAAGTAGTAATCAATATTTAATCTAAATTGCGATTTAATTCTTTAACACTTTCCAACGTAATTGAAAAGTATACATGAAATGTGTTTGCCTGTCTGTCTGTACGAGCTCTAACTCACGTAAATATAATGAGAAGGTCATGCAATAAAAAAAATTAATGAGAATTATTATAGAAAAATAAGTATTGAAAAGAAATGTGTATCATTTACAGTTTATTTGCAGGGATACTCAAAAAGTCCGTTGAATTATGATACATTTTGAAAAATTGTTAGCAGTGCACAACAATGTTATACTATTTCAGATATATTGAAACTGATATATATAGTATATATACCACTGAAGTGCAGTACAAGAGCTTTATCATAATACAGAGTTCATAGCATGCCTCGTAGAATTAGACACAAAATAATTCTATTACAGGACTATCTTTTAACAATAATGGCGGTAAGTAGGTACGGTTTAAGTTTCGGTACGCGTTTTTAAATTACATCAGTGCACTAGAAATCCTCTAATCAGCCTGCCTCGTAATCTGACGCGAACAGAATCAGGCTTGTTCAGTTTACTGATTTTTTCCCCTTTCATTCCTTTCAGGTAGCTTTCATCATAAAATGTAAAAAGTTACCATTACAGCCGTCCGGAGGAAAACACTTCCAGAAAATTTTGGTATATTTTCACCGAGCATGACCCACTAGACCCCAAAACCATCCTCTGTTCAAATGTTGACATATATATATACATATATATGCATACATATATCTGATATTTGTCATGCTGTAACTACCGTATATATGTACCGATTTTAATAAAACTACACATACATAGTACATACTAATGTCTCGACCGAGTTCGTTGGCTAGCATCATCCGCAATCTTGTTTCAAAATGGTGGCAATTTAAATTTTTTTTAATTTAAAATTTAAAATTAAGCGCTAAAATATTAAAAGTTGAAAAATATTTTTCTTTTATGTGTGTTTAAAAAAGTGTGATGATTGATTGTGTAACTTTGGTAATTATGTTTCAAACAAACTATTTCAATTTCACTCTACAGCTCATATTATGTTTTCATTTGATCCTCTCTATTATGTTTGGAAAGTATTAAAAAGTGATTATTCCAAATACGGCAGTGACTTTGAGTTCAAACTTTGGATAACAAATAAAATTTTCAAAAAATCATAAATAGAATCTATATCTATATTCTCTTCTAAATAATTTCCTACTTCAACATTAATCAATCAAAAACTGTTAAAGTAACTGTTTGTTTTTTTATGTAATGTAACATTGACAAATAAAATAATAACATATTTGAAATTTAATCAATTGTTAAAACAGAATTTGTTTGAGTTATTTATACTCTCAGGGAAGTTCGGTATTAGAGGAAAGCGATAAGGATTAATTTCGTTCGTCTTTGAAAAGCTGTTTTAATTATTATCATTCTTCCTAAATCTCAATAACCGGAAACAATTAATTTTAAGCAGATAATTTAAACTATTTTAATTATATTGTACAAAACTGAGTGATATTTCGAAATTTAATCTTAAACTGGTATTTTCGGAAAAGGTTAGATTCTTAGAAGCGTAAACTAGAATCTATAATTCTAAAATCGTTTTAGGGTAAATATCGATATAATATGAAACGTGACTCTGCAATTGAATTGATTTCCATTACTGTTTTCAATGAAATATTAGTTATTTTCCATTTATCATACGATTTCACTTTTAAATAAATTTACAGAATTTTAAAGGTGTATTTAATGAAATTTAATTTAAATAAAATTCTTAAAAACTCATTTTGTAATGTTTCTCCTTAAAACGATATGTTGTGTTCATCACAAAACTTCTTTATCATTAAAATATATTAATTTAAGTAACACATTCATACACTGATACAGGGTGACCAGAAATAAATGCCTCAGATTAAAAATTCAGTTATTCACTAATTATAATAAATATGAAGATGAATAATGGGACTTTTTATCTGGTTGTTCTTAAATTTTATGCACTGCAATTTTTTAAAACAGTTTATATTTTCGTCAATAGATTGCGCTGCATCGCACGGTGGTTCCAAATCGCGCTTATGTGGCCAAATATCAGAGAACTGAAGTTTCGTATTTCCAAATGAAATTCTTTCCACAGTATTCAGAAATAGCTGAAGATTTATATTTTTAAATAATTTAGTTTTATACCTAAAGATGAACCGCATTGGTTGTGAGATTGTGAGCGTGAACCACATTGCTGAAGAGACCGCATTGCTTGGGTAAAGTTAAGAGTTTTGAACATTTTCTACTGATGCGCGAATTTCAGGCGAATTCGCTACGTTCACACGCTAATTAAGCAATTTTCACGTAGTTTGTCGTTTTTTTTCTTTATAATTCTCTGAAACAAAATTACATCTTTAATTTGATTTTTAGATTGCAAAATATCTCAAATAAAAACAGTAAATTTTTAAAAAATGCACAATTGTTAAGCATTTTTGTTCATAAAAATTATGTATAAAAAAAATCCCTCCAAGTTCCTCGGACTTGCATAGTAGAATGATCATTATGAAACCATACACCAAGAAATCTATTGCAACTTTATGCGATTATGTGAGAACAAGTAGTTTGAAGTTGGACATTGTACATTGCCATTATTAGGCCAACATCTATAATCGGTTTTAAGAGCTATCTAATTATCGCACTGTCCAAAAAATATATTTATAATATGCAACATTCTAAAAATTCCCAAAATATTGAATCAATTTCGAAATTGTAAGGATTATTTTGAGCCATTTTGAAGATTACAACAAAGACTGTCGCCTATAGATGATGTTTGGAACAAAAAAAAATACAACTGCCACATTCACAATCTGATATGGAACGCTATAGTTACAAAAGTACAATACTTTCATGCTTTTAAGAAATATTTCAAAATTCGCTTTCTTTTCTTATACACAGGCACACACACACACACACACACATATATATATATACACTGCCCAAAACAATTAAAGGATATTGCAGTTTTAGGTGGATTTTGTATCTGGGAAACCTTTTAGCTGATTGATACATGGTCGATAGACATAGTAGGTTATATGAGAATAAATTACACATGTTTGGCAGAAAAAAATTTATTTTATTGCGCATTTGTGTACAAAAGGAAAAAACACAATTTGTGCATACGAGAAAAAAGAATAAGAAAAGGTGTTTTCTTCAAAGAAAATCATTTTCAGTAGGAGGTATGGTTTCCACGGGCGGCCAGCAACGTTGAACACCTTTGAGGCATGGACTGGAGCTATTAAAGAAAAAAATGAGGCTATTAAAGACGAGTTGGGGTATTCTGCCCCACTCTTCCAGAAGAGCTCTTTCCAGTTCTTGGAGAGTTTGTGGGGGTTGTTGGCGGCCAGAAACTCGTCTTCCTAGAGCGTCCCAAACGTGCTCGATTGGATTCATGTCTGTAGAACACGCTGGCCATTCCATTCGAACGATTCCTTCCTCGAAAAGGAAATCCTCCACCAGGTTTGCACGATGTAGCCTGCAGTTATCGTCCATTAAAATGAAGTTATCTCCGATTGCTGCAGCGTAAGGGACTACAATAGGTTTAAGGATCTCATCCCTATATCGGCGACCAGTCAGAGCTCCATCTCGAATGATGTAGAGGTCAGTGCGCCCGTCAATGGAGATGCCACCATACACCAACACTCCTACACCGCCAAATCTGACACTTTCGTGCACGAACGCAGGATTATTTCTACTGCCACGGTTTCTCCAGATGAAAATACGCCTATTATCCGGATGCACAGAAAAACGGGACTCGTCAGAAAACAGAATATTGCTCCATTCATTACTCCTCCAGTGTACATGCTCGGTTGCCCACTCCCTGCGTTCGCGACGATGCTTTGATGTTAATCTAAAACATACCATCGGTCGGCGAGCATACAGACCTACAGCATTGAGCCATTTTCGGACAGTCTGAGTTGAAATCGTGGTGCCTGTAGCCGAGCGAAGGTGTTGTTGGAGAAGAGTAGCGTTCATGTATCGGTGTCTCCGAGCTGTTAACGCTAAATACCGATCTTCATTGGGCGTTGTTGCCCGTCTACGACCTTGCCCTGGTCTTCGGCCTGCACATCCACTCTCCAAAAAACGGTTCCAGATCCTGGAAATGACACTTTGTGACACTCCAATGGATTGCACTACTTCGGCTTGAGTTTGGCCCCCTTCTAACCTACCAACAATTCTCCAAGCTTCTGAATCTGTCAAATGACTTCGCTGAGACATCGTACTCATCGAAACAAAGCAATCACTGAATGCCGATCATCCTTGTCTTCATTCTCTTTTATCCAGTTGAAAGTCAAATTTCATTCGCTGCCGCTGAAGCGACGTTTTTGACGTCGAACTCAAAATTTGCATACTCTACAGTTTGAAAACCAGAAAAATTTGCATTTGTGATTCTTTTCTTCTATTTTCGGCAAAAAAAATTTCGCTTACATCTTTATTTTATATAAAACTTCAAATATCCTTTAATTGTTTTGAGCAGTGTATATACATAAATATGCATAATTTTATCTGCATTTTTCAGGTGTTTCAGGCTCTCTAGGGTACGTAGCACCAGTAACAATAAAATTTAGCATGAATTTTACTCAATTTATTTCTTTAGATCAAATTTTATCTTAACTTTAGCTTGTATTGTCAAAAATGTTTTTGACAAATGCTTTTGAGTAAAACGTACAATCTAAAGATTATTATAAAAATATTTACAGAAATACCAACTGAAAACCATAAAATTATTTGATTGTTTTCGTATTAAAAATATAATTATCTAACTAAGCTATGGAAGCTGTAATACTAAGATTTAGCATAACAAAGAAAATGTATAATGATAGCAAAATTTTAATTTTTACTGCTCAATCAATTGCTTCATTATTATTAATTCTTATTTTTTTATGTTCAAAGATTTTTTTCCGTCATATCATGAAAAATAGTGATATTTACATTTTCGTATGCTTTAAATCCAATTCTCGTTACCTGCCATTTTTTGTCATTTTACTGTTTGTTTTCAAATGAATGTAAGATATATTACAAACGTTATTGAAACGTTATTTTTATCTATTTTACCTCAATTATGCTATTACATTTATTGAAAATATTTATACGTGCACATGCATAAAATACAGACGGTGAAAATTTTTATTTGCACACAAAATATTTTAATTCTTATGAGTCAAGAAATATCAGTTCGTCCGGCATCTGAATACCTTATTCCTATAAAATATAAAAAGGCCTGCTTCATAATTTTATAACATAATACAGCTCTAATAACAAAGAATGGAAAATATTGTACATCGGCTGTTCCCTTAATTTTTTTTACAAAATATTTAAAATAAAAATAGAAATTGCATGCATTTGATATGCAACTAATCCATTTATCGCAATCATTCAGGCTAGGTTATAGATTTTCATGTAATTAATAACTCATAAGGGATAACTGAAGTTTTTTTTATATAAATAGAGATTCATTAATAAAATAAGTGTATTAGAGCCTTTTGCGCTTCTTTAATAACGAAAATTATAAACATGAAAAATGAAAACGATAAGTGTTTTTGGTCGGAAATCATCCTTACGAAATCGTTTTTAAATATATCGAAGAAACAGAACTACGCAGAATTTCAAGGCAGAGCCGGGCAATGATTTTAACTTTTTTACAGGCCTGACCAAACTTTTTCTCATATGAGTCGGTTCGGGACAAGGGCCTAAATATTTCGACCCGTGCAGAACTCTAGTGCAGACAACAGGTAAGCAGTTTTAACGAAGGCATGTTTTGAAAGCACGTTTAATGCAAAGTTGACACGCTTCTACTTTACGTCAAAAGAAAACGCACTTTTTAAATAACTTGCAATTTCTGAATGACCCTTGTCTTGCATTCAAAATGAGTAAAAATCTTGTCACTCAGTGGCATTGTTAAGTGGTGTAAGTCGCGAATTTCGAAGAATTTTGAGTATCAGTATCTCTGTGAAATTTGTATTGCAATTGTATCTGAGGATATTTAATCCAGAGATCCTAGTAACAATTTATTTAACTTAAATCAGAGACTATTTAATCATAAATGGCAACACGATTACAGAAGATCCCACTGGTTGCGATAATATCATTTAATGTTCTTTAATCCAGTAACATTTAGGAAAAAATAGCATGTGTTTCAAGCTTGCTTTATCTGAACAGCGATTTTCCTGACTACCTGTTAGAAAACAGTGTATCCTAAAAATAAAAAGTTGCTTTTTAAATCATAATAAATGAGATTTACCAAAATCTAACATATATAATTTTTTTGCGTACAATCCTTATGACAATAGGCTATTGAATAATTTTTGAAGACGTTTATAAAAGGTTCTATTAGAATAAGATTAAAATAAAATAAAATTTTGGAGTATCTTTTTATAACTAATAACGAGTTTGGAAAAGTAGCCCATATTTTTAAATTTAAAAAATGAAACACATGTTTTAAGTTGAATTTTAAACAGCGATAAGAAACTCATTAAGCAGAGTGCTATAAAATTCAACATTTAGAAACACGTTAAGCCAAGTACCGCAAACTCAACATTTATTCTATTTCCGTTTAGTTCATGTAAATGAGAAATATATTCAATTTTAGATATATATATATTTGCTGAAGAAAAGGAATACATTTATTTCTTTTTTATATCATCAGTTATAAAACATATTTCGCTTTTTTCAGAAGAAGGGGGAACATAAAATCGTAATGTAGAAATGTAGCTCTAACATTTAGGTAGAACCCAAAATCGATCGATCATTTAGAAGAACATGTGGTTAAAAAGGGAATCAAATTAAAACTTTTAGCATATAAACTTCAGGGAAAATTCTTGATTTATTTCAACTATAAAAATCTCACATAAAAAGGCTCTAAACTTTATTATTGGTTTATACTTCAGTTATAGTAAATGTATTTCATATTTTTAATAAAGCTCTTATTATACAGATGGATATTGTTTTTTTAATCAAAGTATTAGTCAAGGTATATTTTTTTAAGAGAAATTTAATAAACAACCGTCACTATTATACAGTTTATTTTAAAATAGCTATAGTTTATTATTTAAAAATATGACGGCATTCATCTTATAAAAACCAATTCCTTGCAAAATGATATTTTATATAATAAAATTTAGAGCAAAATCAATCCCATCAGCAACATACGACGTAAATGAAACAGAAATCGTACAATTTTGGTAATTTTCTAACAACAGAAGATAATTCAATTTTAAATGGAACTTTGTTTTTTGAAAAAATAAAATCTCTATACGCGGTAAAATAATTTAACTGTCTACATAAACTTATAACTACAGTCAAACCTCGTTATTGCGAACCCGGTTTATAACGAACGCCCGGATATAATGAACGGAAATTTTGGTCCCGCCATTTTCCTATTGTATTTAATGTTATTTTACCTTTTTATAGCGAACCTCCGGAATCTTAAGAATCGGTTATAACGAACTTTTTTTCTAGTCGATCATGATTTTTTTTTCTCTTTTTTCTTTTTTGCTGATGTGAAAAAAGTTTTTCGACTCGAATTTTAAAAGAAAATGCATGTCGGCTAATAAAACATGGTGCAAATTAACTATGTTTATTTATTAAAGAGTAGTAAGATCTGCATTCTTTCTCTTTTATGTTAGCCATTCTGCAGGTGTGATCACATCCACCCGTCAGTTATTTTCCATTACTCCTGTCATAGCAAATCAGTAACACATTAAAGCTAACTTATTTAACTAATGTATGTAAGAATAATTCGAGACATGACAGCATTGAAAAGAACATCTTTAAAGCAAGCAATAATCAAAAGCTTTTTTCTTTAAATTATACTCTCTGGAGTTCACAAAATAATAAAAAAAAGGAAAATTTAAATGAAAAAACAGTAAACAAACAAAGTAAAAATGAAGCAATTTTTAACACGCCAATAATTAGTGTTACTCATCCTAAGTCTGGATAAAGTGTAAAGATTTTAATATAGTCAGGAACATTCTTTAAATTGTCTGCTCATTTATCCCTACATTTATTCAAACTAGGGTTGGTCTCGAATGCTTAGATAATCGGCGCTTTAGTGTATTTCTATTTGTATTCCTTTTTATTTAATTTATTTAGTATTGTGCCAGTTTAATATTATCAATTTTAGTCAATTTAATTCATTAATGATCATATCTAAATGAATTTACTTTTTTTTTCTTAATACATGATTATTGAACATATCGATATCAGGTAATTATATACATATTTTGTAAACTCTAACATTTTTTAACGGTTCGGATATAGGGGACCACCGGATATAGCAAACAAAAACTTCGGTCGCTTGAAGTTCGTTATAACGGGGTTTGATTGTATTTCTATTGCTCTTTTAAAAAATTTTAGGGCTTCTTGTAAATATACAGATTAGCTAAAAAATATTATGAAATGTTTTGAGTCCTCAAACGAGGAAGTATCTTAGACAAAAACCACCAAATATACATTCTCTGTAAAAGTGGAATTTCTATAAAAAAGAAAAAGAAAAAAAAATGGTTTGGATTTCGAATATCTCTTGAACAATTCTAAGGAGTAAATATATACAGGATGTCAATAACTAAACGACCCTACTTGCCTACAAACAAACTATTCTTCATAAAGTTTAGAAATTTTGTGAAAGACATAATAAAGGGATGGAATTTTTTTAAAGCAAAAATATAAATAAAATGTTACGAAAGCATGGTTAAAAATTTCGTCATCAGAGGGCATTTTAAATAAATTACATATTTACATTTTGATAGTTTAGATATTTTATTTACAGAGTGTCCATACTTAAATGACACCTATTTAAGAATCTCTACAGACGGAATTATTGTTCAGGATGTGAAAATTTGTGGATGACATAATAAAGGTATGAAAATTTGTTTGAATAAAAAAAAAGAATTGGGAGGCAGTTTTTTAAAGAATTATACATTTAGACTGCATTTTTGATAGTTAAACAAATTATGTTATAAGTAAACATGTTCCGCATGATGGTTATCATTTTTAGATACGACCTGGTATTGTAAGGTATCCAGTTTTCCAGTTGACTACAATGTGTTCTGGGAAATGCTAAAAACATGTGAAATACTGTCTTTAAATCTGGCTAAGTTATTAAATTAAATTTTTAAACTATAATCATGATAAATGTGTAATTTATTAAAAATCTCATCTGGTGGCAATGTTTTGAACTACCTTTTTATTTAGCTTTATTTATTTATTTATTTATTTGCTTGCATAAATTCTTATCCTTCATTATGTCTTTCACAAAATTTCAAAACTTTATGAACGATAATTTTGTTTGTAAATAGTTTTAAAGTAGGATAATAAATATCAGTCACGATGGAGTTGGTTTGATTCAAACGGTTTGGACTGTCACGTGACCTCTGTATAACAACTTCTAACTAAAGTGATGTAACCTTAATTAAATCGATGAAACAGTCGATACATTATGTAACTCAAGGTGGATTTTGAAATAAAATTTTAATTTTAATTTACTGATGAAACATTCATTACTTATTATTTGGCGAATTTTCTTGACCATTTTCCCTATAGAATTGTCCGAAAAATGGCTAAACGTTGAATTAAAATACATTAAATACTTATTCCGCCGATCGATTTGTAGTACAATCTATACAGCTGTTTCAAAAGCGGCTTCTGACATGTTTGCTGAATTGAAGATCAATCAAAATTTACCGTTCGGAAGTCAGCTCTTCACTCACGCACATGCGCACAAACCATGATTACGACACTTCTTTTACACTATACGTTCGGAAAGTAATATTTAGTGTCCAAAATTACCTTCAAAACAATCTGGTGATATTATCAAAGAAATATAAACATATTTTCCAAATTAACTTCAGAGGTCAGCGATCATATAAATAGAATGAGATGCTGAGAGAGTTCTCATCATTTGGAAATAAACTTCTTTAAATGGTGTTTATATTTTCGTAAGCATGATCTGTTACAATCATGATTACTATACTTTTCTTGCATTATGTGTTCGGAAAGTAAAAATTAGTCACAAAATCTGCATTTAGAAAAAAATTCACATATTGTCAAAGAAAATTGTATAAATATTATAGTAACAATAAAAAAGTCTTAAATTTTATTCATTAATCATAATCTTGATAAAATATATGTTTGATTAGAACATCAAAATATCTACTGAAAAAGTTAATTGAATAAAGACTTTTAAATTAGATGAAAAACATTGACATATTAGAATTATATGTTTTGAATGATTCACCTACTCATCATCAGAATAAATAAAAAATACCTTAAATACAATATTCATAAAACACTGAAACGCGTGACCAATCTCTATTATAAAGTGAAGATATAACGCCACCTATATTTTTAACATTTCACGTTCCTTCATCTATTGTCACTATCAAATGTGCTCAGCCATTATATCCAAATATTCGGAAGTTAAAACTTATCAGTACATACTTTCCAAACACTTTTATATATTACAATCCATCCTCTTATAAACAGTTATAAATAGAATTCAGATTTATAAATCAATTTATTTTCATTAATTTCTTCATTTTTATCAATATCCCCTTTAATGAAAGTAAATTGATATATATATTTGGATTTTATTTCAGCACTTTATAAGGAAGTCGATTTAATACATATACGAATATAAGAGGTTCGAAAGTTTGTAATGATGTACTGTCATTTCGTTTTCCGAAAATTTGGTTAGAATGGCAAAACAACTTTCAGCAACGGACAGTAGATATAGACTGAGTGTTAAAAATATATGGGGCGTTATATCTTCATTTTATATTCGATATTAATCTCGCGTTCCAGTATTCATGTATATTGTCCTTCGGAATTTTTATTTATTCTGATAATTTATTTAATCAATTGAAACATATTTTTTAAAGTACATATTTTGATTGAATAAAAGGTAGTACACTACATTAAAAAAATTGGAGGTAGATAACATCTAAGAACTATAAATAAAGGACATGCTCTGACTGAAGAGCGAACTCCGTGTATCTGGAACACATTACACTATCATCTCTATCAGAAAAATATATTGAGGAAAGAATGTTAAAATACCACACTGAAAACAATTTAAACCTTGATAAACTTATGTGTATAGGTCCTGACAAAAATTGAAGCTCAAATTACAAGTCCACGACACTTTTCGGGTCTTATCAGAAAATCATTGGATCAATGTGAACAACAGACTTTTGTGGAATAAAAAAATCTACTCTTGTCTCCCAGAAGAAAGTCTGGAAAGTTATATACAGACAAAAATTATTTTTACGTTATGGTCCAAGTAATTCACATTAAATCTGGTAGGTCGTAATCAAGAACTATTTTCACAGTGTATGGTACACAGTTATCAATAGCGAAAGAAACAACGGCAAAAGCATCGATAGATTTTACTTTACCCCTTCCCCCTTCACACATTCGCAGAAAGTTGGATCAAAAAATCATACCAGAGTGGAAAGATTATTGTGATGTTTCTACCAAAAGTAGACACACTTACAATCTCATACTTGTAGTGTCTAGAGAAATGTATTTTCTCACACCAGCCACTACAGCATTCTTCTCAAGTTATGGGCCGTTCAAAGATTATTTGAAAAGTTTTCATCGAGCAGCCAATGACTTCTGCGAGTGCGGCAAGGTCGGCACCCCTGAGCATAGCTACTATCACTGCACGCTTACCCAAGCTTGGTATATTAAACGTCCCTCCATCCTTTCGAAAAACTGGCTATCTAATATTTTATGAAAACCCCTTTCATAGGCAAATTAAATAGGATTTTTAATTTCCAAATGGAGCTAACAAATCTCATCTCATAGGCTTGCATGTGCATGAACCCATTTCTTTACGCACAAACTTACTGTACATACGCAACTTCTTTCAATAACACCACCCACTCTGCTGGTTCGCCCCAATGACCTATGATACTTAGACACCACAATGGCAACCTTTTCTTAGGGCGACATCTTTACTCTTTGTATCTCTATAGCCGTGTCTTTGCCTTCCGTCACGTGACGGAGGGCAGATTTAGTGCACCAAACCGGTTTTTCTCCCGACCGCATTTCCGTCGCTTGTAGTTTCCAATGACCTAAGATACTTAGACTCCACAATGGCAATCTTTTCGTAGGCCGACATGTCTGCCTGCCGTCACGTGACGGAGGGCAGATTTAGCGCGCCACACCGGTTTTTCTTTCGCCAGCTTGTAGTTTCGCTTCTATGTTTACATTTATTTTACTGCGAGAATGAAATCTGAAAGTTGCCAATAAAGCGATCACCGCCAAAAAACAGCATCTTTTCGCCAAAGATGTTGGATTCGAAACCATGCGGAGATAACAATGGGATGTGTCGTCTATGTATATTAGAAAGTCAATGGTACTTTCGCTTCTATGTTTACATATATTTTACTGCGATAATGAAATCTGAAAGTTGCCAATAAAGCGATCACCGCCAAAAAAGAGCATCTTTTCGCCAAAGATGTTGGATTCGAAAGCATGCCGAGATAACAATGGGATGCGGCGTCTACGTATATTAGAAAGTCAATGGTTCGCCCCTTGTCGCGAGGAAGCAACCTGTGCCCCGGCGGATGGAGCTTGTTTTGTACATCAAATCCTTTTATTTCCATTTTTTTAGGTACGTTCGTAATTATGTAAATACGTAGCACCTATTGTTGTCGCTCAGTCCGTCCGTCTGTCCGTCTGTCTGTCCGTCTGTCCGTCTGTCCGCATATACCAACGCAAAAACTACCCAACCGAATCGTTTGAAATTTAAAATACATAATTATAACATAATTTTGTCGAGTCATTTCAAATTTTATGAAAATCGGATGGATAGATCAATTACAGGGGCAATCAAAAGGATTCCTTTACATTACGGTCAATGGGCAAAAAGTTTCAGATGCATTTTAATCGTTTGAAATTTAAAACATATAATTATTGTGTAATTTTGTTGAGTCATTTCAAATGTTATGAAAATCGGATGCATAGATCAATTACAGGGACAATCAAAAGGATTCCGTTACATTACAGTCAATGGGAAAAAAATTTCAAATGCATTTTAATCGTTTGAAATTTAAAAATATAATTATTACATAATTTTGTCGAGTCATTTCAAATGTTATGAAAGTCGGATGCATAAATAATTTACAGGGACAATCAAAAGTATTCCATTACATTACGGTCATTTGGGAAAAGTTTCAAATGCATTTTAATGATGCTACATTCATTCGAATATAATAGAATTGGTATGAATCTATGAAATATATACTAAAATATGCATTCTGTACAATCTGTGATGCAAAGAATTTTTATTATTAAATTACAGGGCCACACAAATGTATTCCACTACATAATGCTATTCTGGGAAACATGGTTTGGGACGTGTTTTAATTATATTCAACTATTTCACATTTTATGAATAAGATATACGTTGCTGAGGTGTAATAAAAATTACTTCCTGCATATTTACAGAAATGTAAAGATTTCGACTACTATACTGTATCCGGAGTACGGTCTACTATATCAGCAAGATCTGAATATTTTTAAAACTTCGTTATCGTACGAACGCACCTCATTTACTACGTTCACGTGCAATTTCCAACTTGTTTCTAATTGTTAACGAATTCCCGCGTGTCGGGGAACACGCCTGGTGGGATAAATAGAGTCTACACCGGACCTTTGAGGTCTGGTGATTCTGCCCTACTTAGGCAATAAATAAATCGACTACTTAGACTGTGAATTAAAGGTTTTAATCGCCTCAAAATCTGAAGTTTTCCGTACAAATCTGAAAATTATGGCTGAATTTGTAATGAAAGTATATGAGCCTATGTTGTTTGACATTAAGAAAATATATTCCTACCAAAATGGAGCTCAAAATGTTTTTAAAAAAATAAGCTGTATCCTTATTTGAGGGAGTATTGAAAGAAAAATGTCGATAACGTTATTCAACGAAATGCATATCTTTGTCAGTCAGAAAAAAAAAAAATCACTAGGAATAATGACTAATGAAAAAAAAAACATAATCGATAATTAGAGTTCCGAAAAAAATTTAAGGTAAAAGTAATGGGATGTTGAACTATAAAACATTTTCATATTTCAACATTAAACTTCTGTTCTATAGACTATATTGACATCACTGGTTGACAAGAATATAAAATTATATCACCTCCACCCTCGTTCTTTTTAGAGTATCGACAGATGAGCTAAAAGCTCTCATAAAAAGATCAAAAGTCCCATCTTTTCCATTCTCACAGTTTCTGTGTTATATTAGAGCAGTTAAAAGATGATTACAATTAGTGAATGAAGCATCATTAGCAGTTGTAGGAGTAGAAGCAAGGGACGGATTCATATGAGCAAAAATCAATTCACGAAAGTGAATTCCAAGTTCTGATACCAAAGACAAATATAAATCAGAGTGAAATGAAAGATCGTTTTACAGTACATTGCATATATTTTTAAATTGTATTACTATAGTTTCAGTAAATTGTCTTTCCTATGCATTCAGAGAACTATCTTAAATATTTGTTCGAAATATAAAAGTGAACTGTGTATCTAATAATTATGCTTTTCCTTTATCTTCTTTACAACAATTACTATTTTAGGATCATCTTCAGTGTTTAAGGTATTTTTCATGTATAAAGATCATAATTTTAAAGAGCTGTTAAAGCCCAAAAGATGAATTCTAAATGAAATCACAGTTTAACCTTGTGTTTAGGCAAATAGGTAACATTTTAAACCTATCCAAATAAAAAAGTCCCCACCTTTTTTTTTTTTTTTTTTTGTTATTTTCACTTTGTTTTACTGTAATCGATTCTGTTTAATTAAGGGGGGGGGGAGACGTTTAATGGGTTTTGTTCAACATTCACCTGAATCATTTACTGTATTATACCAAATCCCGGGTATATGTATGTTTTAAAACTTATATTTACACATTTTTAGCGAGTTTTGAGGAATAAAAAAAACCATAAGATTCATTTTGTGTGTTTATTTTTTTTTATATACAAGGCTGCGACTGGCGAGAAATTTTTCTTTTCTAATCGCACCACTATTTAAAAAAATTATAAATTTTGTAGTATATTTTCTCCTGAAAATGTTGCCAAACTTTTGTCAATAATTTTCGTTTTGGAAAGTGGTGCGAGTTAGGATTAGAAAATAGTCCCTTATGGCAGCACTGTATATAATCTAAAGGTAAATAAGACACTCGGAAGTTATAGTTAAACTATTTATTTTAATTAACTATCTTTTGTCAAAAAAAGGAATAAATTATTTTTTAAATAACTGCTTTTGCATTTAATCCTCTTGGCAAAAATATCATTTGTTATTTCATTAAAGATAGCAGAGTAAATATATCAAACTTTTACTGAAAGTTTTGTGTTTAAACGAGTAAAACTATGTCTGAATTTAAATTTCAGAAGTTTATTTTTTTATTGTTATTATTGTATTTTATTTTTACGGAATTAGTTCTCCAAAATACATTACTGAAGTTCGCATCTCAAAACATAAATTGTTTTTTCTTGATGTAATCCCATTTATTTATATTGCAGAAATTCTTAGAGAATTATTCATTTATAAAATATAAAAATTATGCTAAAAGTTTTGTAATTTATATTTAGGAGATATTAATAAATAGTTGTTTAGAAAATCTTTTTTGTTTGATTTTCAATCAGAATGCCTGAAACAGAAGAAATATGTACCTTTTAAGATTTCAAAGTTTCATTTTGTTTAAGTTATTCCGTATGAAAGATATTAAATGTTAAAATAATAAATAATATTCATAAACGTATACACTATTTAAAATTTCATTTTTTAATTTCAATTTCCTTTTGGCATGCCTAAACATCTGAAATTTTAATGAGAGATGAAACATGTTTTTGATTTAATTCAAAAAATTTTGCTGACAGAAAATCGGGCTACTATAAAATGGTAATATCATTGTTTGTAAATTGTAGTAGTAAATCAGTTTTATTTTATTACTATAGTTCTTAAGGAATAATTTCAAATTATACTTTCTTAGATAGTTCAAGTAAAAAATATCAAACATTTATATTGCCATATTGTTTTTTGAAATTTGTTTTATTTTTCAAAACGCATCTTTTTATATTTAACTTAGTATAATTAAAAAATTGCTCTTAACAAAATTATTACTAGTGGTTGATTTAAAAAAATTGCTGAGGTATTAAATATTATGTAACTGTATATATATTACTTTTATCATTTAAAAAAATTATATTGTTCGTTATTTTAAGAGATGTTAAATTTGCGAACACAACGAATTTTTCTGCAAATTTGTATTAACAGAGATTTCAGATATCTGTGGTACTAGTGGTCCCAATTAACTCGGACATTCGTGATTACACTGTACTTGAATTGATATTTTGTATGATACAGAAAAAAAACTAACAAAAAGATAAATAATAGCTTCTACTGTAATTTAGGAAATATAGATGTCAACTTTGTTCGCTTCAATTGTTTTGGCCGTTTATAAAGAAATATTTTTGTATTTTATTCAAATGAAGAACATCTATTTGGGAAATGCAGTCTTGCTTTTCTAAAGCACATATCAATATTCCAGTCGATTTTATGCATATTTATAGATAATTTGCTTCTGCCGGTTGTTAATCCTCGTCTTCTGACATGTTCTTAGTATTAGTGGAGGTTTCATTTAGCACATCGACAGCTATGTCACTGTCCATTGTATTTTTTTTTCTGGTGTATTTTTGTCAATGCTTAGCCATTCACCAATATCTTGTTCTTTTTTTTTATCGAAACTGAATTCCTCATTAAATTTTGCGTGTTCAGTTAGCTCATAAATTGCGGCCTATTTAGTGTAAATTTGAAAGTCTGAAAATCCTTCCTTATCATTAAAATCGCCGTTGCCAAAATTTCGTTTCGGCCATATATTGTGACATGTGCTCGTGAAAGTTGTTCCCGTTGATAAGCAGATCCCAGAATTTTTGTTTAGAAAATACTCGCCTCTGACAAATAAAAAACAAAAAAAGGTCAAGGTTTTTTTTCTGTATGTGTGCATTTTCACTTTCGATCTTTAAGCTTGTAATTAACAAAGAATTGCTGTTTTTCTTCGTCCATATCTTGAATGTGTAAAAGAAAAAAAATAAGAGAAAATATCGATCTGATACCAGGTTTTTGAAGTCACATTGTAAAATAACTATGTTTTATTCAGTTAAAATATTAAATACTCTTTTAAGAAAGACCCCATGTTATATAATATATAACTGAAAAAAAAACCTTCATAAAAATGGAAACAGTCAAGTATTCCACAATCTTCGTAAAAATAATTGAAGAAATCTAAATATTTTTTTTAGAATTAGAAGCAGGTTATTAAACTACTTAATGCTAGCGGATGCAAATTTTCCATGTGGGTGAAAAAAGTCCGGGCAAGGATTCGAACCAGGGATGTACTGGCTTAAGTTGCCAGCTGAGCCATCCCAGACAAGAACACTGGAGTCAGTGAACATTGGCAGCTTCAGCCAATACATTCCTGGTTCGTATCCTGGCACGGACTTTTTTCACCCACGTGGAAAATTTACATCCGTTATAATTGATTTACTGATCGAAAAATTGTGTTACAAATTAATCTAATATAATTTCGTATGCAGCGTTTTCTGCTTTTTCCATATATTGACACATGTTCCACATATTCTATAAATTTCATTTTTTTCTGTTGAGCTGATCCATAGTATCATATCATATTATGTAATCGTTAAGGTTATTTGGTCGAAATAGTCCTCTAGTGGTCGTCTATGGGATGGCTCAGTTGGAAGAACATTGGCTGCTTCAACCAATACATCCATGGTTCGAATCCTGGCCCGGACTTTTTTCATTCACATGGAAAATTTACATTCGTTATAATTGATTTACCGATTGAAAAATCCTGTTATAAATTAATCTAATGCCTAATGCTGTTCACGATCGTTTTGGAGAGACGTCTAATTTTATCTATAACAAATCTGACATATTCCTAGTTCACATACACTCGTGAAAAAAAAAGTAAACACCACTACTAATTTTGAAATTAAGTATAATAGCAGAAAGTTACTGGTATCAAATGACTGAAAATAAAGTTTATTTTTAAATGGTATACATGAAATATGCGTAGGGGACCATCTACAAAACAAAATGAGAGCAACTTTTGTTTTTTTCAATGGCAACACCCAACAAAATATCTTTAATCTGCGGTTCAAAATATGCCAAGAAACGGAAATTCAAGTCATTTCGATTATACTTTTTTGATTATAAAATTCAAAAATCAGTCTTTTTAATTCTAAATTACATTTTCATATTTTTATTAGTATCTCATGAATCATGATCGCATTGTGATATTTTTTATTTCGTTATAATTTTAAAAACCCAACTACAAATGCTTGGAATTTGCAATAAAAAATTATAATATGTATATTGAAATTATTATAAAAAATATTGTTTGCAACCTTCAATTTAATGATTGCCTTATATTTATTGTGTCTTGCTTTATGCAAATTCTCAATTTAAATTTTTTTTCAATTAGTTTATTAACTATGATGTTCACCTATTATTTACAGGAAAACACAATTTGAAAAAAAAGAATATTTTATTCATTTTATTGAAATTTTCGGTCTGGAACAAATCAAAAATTATTAGTATAATCCACGCATTGGCAAGAAATAAGACATTAACAGAAGTAACATAGACATTCGTTAGGATAGCAACAATTGAATGCCTTATTTCAATTTGGATACAGCCCCTAAAACATGCCCATTTTAAAATAATTAATTTATCTGAAACTAATCGGATGAATTTCAAAAAAATTTATATATAGGCTAATTAAAAAATGTAGAATTTATTTGTGGTTTTAAATTGAATTTATGGCAAAGATGGCATTACTTTTGCCGAGAAATTTTGGTCGCCTCATTTGGCGGCAAACTTGGTGATATTTAGAGACAGAACCACCCCCCTTCAAATGGTATCCCCGCCTCTAGAGTGTTTACGCAGGGTTTTATTGATCCACTTCCAAATCGTTACTTTTTTTTTACATATAAGAATTTTTTGCTATACTTCTTACACCATTTTGTGTTAAAAAGTGCGTACTGATGCACATTTTTGATACATTTTATATATTCTATACAATTTTGAACATTTTACATCTTTTTTAAAAAAATTCACTGAAAAAAATAGAAAGTGCTTCCAATAATTTAAAGGGATTAAACAAGGAGAATTTCTCTTTAACAAAAATGCTGGTATTTAACACTTTTTTTACTGTGTTTTACCCTCATCACAATCCGATATTGTGTTTTTTATGATTGAATAAAGGTAAAATATTGCATTTCATCGTATGATATTATTTACAACTTAGTCGATACTAGATAAACGAATACAGGCCAACACGATTAAAACGTTTAAATAACATTCATATTTTCAACATAGAACATCTATTCTATGATTTTCGTTGAATTTTAAGTAAAAAAAGTGAGCTTTTTAAGGACATATTATGTACTTTATGATTAAATCAAAGTGAAATATTTTATTTGTCTTATGATTTTATTGAAAAAAAATCCATTTCTTAAAGACTTTTTAAAGGATCAGATACTGTGCATATTTAAATAAAAAATATATTTTTTTTTACAGCACGTACATGAACGAAGCAGAACTTGAAGAAAAGAGAAGAATGTTTGATGACGATCTTCCCATCACTAATTCTCAAAAGAAAACACCGAGGAGGCGAAATTGAAACAACAGCATAGAAAGAAATCTAGAATATTTGAATAGGGATTTTAATAGAACTCCATGAAAATAGTTTGAATCCAAGCACAGAAGAAATGTTTTACATTTCACTTTCCAGAATCACTCAAAAATGTAAGCAAAATGTGGAATTTCTGAATATATATTTCTGAAAACATATGTTAGAGTTAATTGTGTTTAATTTAAATACAGTAATACCTTAACATTCGCGTATTTAACGTTCGCGAGATTTGATTATTCGCGAAGCGAAAATGCGGAACATCTAAACAATCGCGAATACTTGATGGTTATTCTTGAATTTTATTTTATAAAGAATTTTTTAGAAAGTGATCCCTCTTTGCTTCACCAATTCTATGAACTATGTGAAGCTGGACACTTATGTACAGTATAGCCTACTGTATTACTTTAAATTGTAAGAATTTGAGCCCTTGTTTTGAGGGAATATACAGATCGGTAATATTCATTATTACTTACCCATCATACGTAGTATAGGGTAAGTCTTGCAATCGTTTTGAAAATCGAAAATTTTTTTTGACGGATTTACACGTTTTCGACACTGGAGATTTCGAAAAATATATTTTTAGGAAAAAAATAATTTGCCGTCCGTCTGTCTGTCTGTCTGTAAACGCTCTATCTCCCGAACGAATTGAGATAGAGACTTGAAATTTTGTACGTATTTAGTATGTAAGAATGGGACGAAGCATATTTAATATCAGTAACCTCGATTATCCGGAAATATTTTTTTCGGACTCTCGAAAAATTCGTTCTGATGAAAGGTATATAAAAATTTTCGAATTTTTTTATTTTAAGGAGTGATCATAAAAAGCAATAAAATAACACAAATTTTGCATAAAGAACGAAGTTAATCGAATTATTAGTTGCAGAGATATCTGTAATCCTGTTTTCCACATTCTTTGATTTTTCATGACCCTGTATTTCATTCAAATTTCAATTCAAAAATATATTTTAATTGGTAATGAAACGCTTAATCCGACGCAGCAAACTGTTAGTTAATAAGATTATTATTTTTGGAGTTATAAGGATGTTTCTTTTTCGCAATTCAGTACTAGAGTAGTTAGGCGTGTTGTATAATTTATCGAAAGAGATTCATGAGCAACTCATTAATATAGCATTACTATGAACAATAAAAATATAAATATACTTTTAAATTTTGTTTTGCAATTGCAATCCATTTTATAAATAGTTTTCAAGTGTATTATTTTCACATATTATATATGCATATATATGATGGGTAAGTATTACGGTGGCCCCCAACGACTAGTTTTTTATGTAGATTCTTATCAATTTTCTAAAACTTCAGATTTTTATTGCGGGTGAAATATTTTCTGCAAAAATTGTCGGGGAAATTTTAAAACATTAACAATTTGTTGAAAAAGCAATAGAATACGATTCTTCACTGTTGAGAAATCATAAATTTATTTATAAGAGAAATCGGGGCCGTAACTTTTCCTTACATGGAAATCCAAAAGGATATGATCTGTTCTGTCAAACAATCACACATAACTAAACATTTTCCACCATACACTGGCAAATAAATTTTATACAACATGTTTATAATTATTGAAAGTTATTTAACCCTTTGAGCTCTGGTGGGTAAATTTCTTTAAAATTCCAAATGTCACATTGGCACCAGTATTTTGCAAAGAAAAAAACCGGTTAACGATATACACGAAAAAATGTATTAAACCTTTTACAAATAAATCTGGTCGAATTTTCTGGTGTCGTTGTAACATTTCGGAATTAAAATTATGTGGTAGATAATTCTACCATCAGAGCTCAAAGGGTTAAAGTATGTACTTTTAATAAAAAAATGCTTAAAATATTTTTTCAAACTTAAATAGCTCTTTATCCACTGATATATATATATATAATCCCCTTACATATACGAGAAGATTCACGACTTTGACATTCGCGGATGTTTTCGAATACACAGCCCTTAAGAATGTTAAGGAATTACTGTATAGATAACTTCGTACCAAAAATTAATATTTTGATAACATAAACTAATGATGAAGGCCAAAAGTTGTCTAAACCTTATTATTATATAAGACGAACCAAATCCAAAAATTAAATTACGGGTGATATTCGAAGATTTTTTTTAACTTTACAGGTACATGTAATTGTATTTTTATAGTATTGGACTTAAACGAGAAATTTCTATACATTTTATTTCAAAAATTTCAAATCAAATTTCAAATTTATACAAAAATTAATATTTTGTTTAAAGCTATAATATAATAATGATGATTTTATTTTCCACGTAACTAGTAAAACTAAATGATAGAGAATGTTTTAACATTCTAATTATATTTCTGTAATTTATATTCAGTTCATTGAGAAGATATTGGACAATTAATTTTTTCATTATTTTTCTCATAATCTAGACAGTCCTTTTAAATAATTCATATTTCTGCTGATTGGTTAAACGTATAAAAATTCCTTTTATATTAAATTACAAAATTCTAAATTTTTTTAGAAAGTTTCATGCTTATACAATGGGTAGATATTGTAAGAAATTTAACAAAAGAACATAGTATTTACAAAATTTAATTATTATTCGATGTTAAATCTTAAGTGATATAATATAAATATGCTTAAAATATTATCTTTAATCTATTAACCAAACAAAATTTTTGTAAAATTAAGAAAACGTTTGTATATAAGAAAAAATATACCGTAATCTTTTTATTCGGTTAAATGTTAAGGTGTTTAAACAACAAACTTGAGACAAATTTTGAAATTTTTTTCATTACATTAGTACTTTAACTGCCATATCATCTGAGATAGAGGTACGATTACTATGTGTGTAGTCTGAGTCCTATAAAAAATTATTCTGTTTGTTATGCAGTTTGTAAAAATTTAATACATTGTTTTATTTTTGAGTTATCACGTTTTGTGGAAATGTCAATTTTTGACATATTTTTGAATATTTTTCACTTAAAAATATATTTAGATACTAGCTAAATTTTTGATATTTTTTTCGAAGTTTTATAGTAAATGTCAATATAAATAATGGATAACAAGGATCATTTTTAAAAATTTCAAAAAATCACTTCCGAAGGCATGCGAATGTTTTAAGCGAAATATCATAAACATCAATATTTATTTTAGTTAGATTCAGTTTATGTAAAAGAAAAAAATATTTAATTTAAAATATAAGACTTATAGGCTGGAAAATGTATATATATTATCAACAATAAAAGTATTTCACATTTATGTGGGAAAGGGGAATAAAATCGTAATATAGAAATGTAGCTTTTATGTTTCGGAAGGTAAAAAATCGATTGATCATTTCGAAGAACATGTGGTTAAATAAAGAAATATAAATGAAAACTTGTAGTATATATATTTAATGAAAATTCTTGATTTATTTCAGCTATAAAAATCTCATATAAAAACGCTCTAAACTTTATTATTCCTTTATACTTCAGTTCTAGCAAACATATTTTGTTATTTTTTTTTTAAACTGTTGTTAAACACATGACGATTTTTTTTCCAAAATGTAATTTTCGGAATATTTTTAAAAATAAATTTAAGAGTCAGTCGCTGTTATATAATTTATTTTAAAGCAGCTGTAGTTTATTATTTAAATTTGAGGTCATTCAGCTTATAATAACGTAATCTTTGTAAAATGATATTTTATATAATATTAATTTTGAGTAAAGCCAACCATATCAGCAATATATGACACAAATGAGCAGAAAGTCTACAACTATTGTAACTAAAAAAAATCTAATGACGATTCTCTCAATTTTAACTGAATATTTGAAAGCCAATTCTTCGGACAGTAACATTGTTTAATCTACTACATGGACTTCTAACTATTCTAGTGCTCTTTTAAAAATTTCTTTGGCATCTTTTAAGCATGCGGGTTAGCTAAAATATAACATGAAATGTTTTGAGTCGTTTAACCAAGATATCTATTATTCAAAATCAACTAAATATGCGCATACGTTCACAGTAAACCTTTGCCTTCTGCTGCAAAATATCATAAGTCAGGACATATTAAAATGAACGAGAGCAAAAAAAAAATTAGATTTTGCACTTTTGGGAAGCTTGCAGGACCTATGGACATGTAACTCCTGAAATTGATGCAAGTGGGTAGCAGGCGTTTCGATCGAACACGCGAATCAAACTGTAAGATATAGCATTGAAATAAAAGAATTCGATCCCCCAAGAGGTTTCCGAGTCAAAATATTATCTTACAATTATCTCATCCCCAAGTCGTCACTGTGGAGTCGGGGATTTAACTGGTTTGGATTAGTAACGTGACTTCTGTTCTTCTAATATGTAATTAAATTACTGCAACATATATGACTTAATCTTTGTTGAATTTTTTGGTGAATTTCCCTATACAATCGGTTGAACTATGGCGAGAGAAGGGTTCAAAATGTATTAGATATCTAATCCGCTGACCGATTTGTACTTCTATACAGTTCTTGCAACGGTGCACAATGGGGCAAAAAGCCTTCAAAACTGGCAAAAAATCGAAAAAATGAAATTTTATTTTGAACTACCGACATACGTCACTTTAATAGAGCAGATGTCAGTGCACATCTGACTAGTATTAAAATTTGCGCAAAGTTATTTTGATTGTCACTAGAGAAAGAAGTTAAACTGCATATTGTACTTTGATAATAAGTGAAAAAAAAAATCAATAATTTTGTTTCAACATTCGTTTGTTAATTTCGCTATAATATTTAAAAAATATTTTTTTTTTACTATGGAACCTTTAACTAAAAGTATGTAACAATAATTCATTAACTTTCAATTTGTTTTAATACGATTTTTATAGATGTACAGACGCTTAGAATATATAGTGGTGAAATTTATAAAAAAAATTAACACTGTCAGCAAACATTGTAGGTTTTAGTTATGAGTTAAGGCGAGTTAAGTGTTAACTGTAATTTTTTCTACTAAGTATGAGTTTTAGAAGGACAAATATGCCAGAAAATCTTGCTATTTTTTGCTACTTTTCGAATTGTATGGTCATTTTTATAGCTAATCATCCTTAAATTTTTATTAGTGTACGGGTGTGCCAAACATGATTATAGATATTTTCTTTGTTAAATACGAATTTTAATGCATTGTTTATTGCAAAATAATGATTTAAATTAAACTGACTATCATGGAATGTTTTAACAAAAAACGTTTGAAAAGTATGGTATAAGAGGTATAAAATTTTATGGTATAAGAACTCCATAATCGGAGAAACTACGAACAAGTAGTTTAAATGAAAAGAAGATTAAATGTTTTAAATTTTAATATAAATTCCGATGAGCAAAAGCCTGGTGAAACAAGGGAAATGCTTTAGAATTAACAAAGAGTGGCTTGGCAAATGCTTTTATTTCCTCGATATGAAAAACAAACAGAAGCGTCAATGAAAAGCAAACGTGCCCATCTTCATATTCCGGCTGAATTTGTTCTGGACGATCAAAAAGATCAAGAGTAAAACGGTTATACAATTCTAGTTCTACGTATTCGTTAGTGTACGTTACATGTATGAGTTTAAGATCTGAAAAACGGGAAAACAAAAAGTGTGTGTTAGCACTAAAACAACACAAACAGTTTTTCTTCTGCTGTCTTTATAGTAATGCGTACATTTTGCCTGAGAAAGGTTGATTCATTCCTTCAAAACGATTCGCTAACATTCATTATAAGGTTTGCTTGAGAATAATTAAAATTACTAATTATGTTTATATTTTTTAATGCGATATTATGGATGATTTATAAATATCTAATTAGTATAAAACTATCTTAAATTCTTGTTTTTAACTCATTTTTCTACAAAAAATTTTGGAAAAGGTTTGTAAATTAATTAATAAATTACTATTTAGCTTATGTAAAAATTTAAAATTTTACTACTTTTCTTCTACAAAAGAATCCGTGATGTGCTTTTTTTGTTCAAAGTAAATTTTATTTTTTGCCAACTTTGAAGGCTTCCTGCCCCACTGTTCGGCGGTTACTAGCAAACTTGCTGTAAGGCAGATGAAACCAACGTGCTGTTTTGAGTCTCCAACGCCTACGCACACAAATCATGATTACAATACTTACCTTACTTTGACAGTTCGGGAAGTAAAATATAGTTTCAAAAGCTTCACAATCTGGTGGTATTTTAAAAAAAGTTTTTAATAATTTAACAGTTTTTTAATAATGGATATTATGACGGTACACAGACTGTTACACAAATTTATAAATATTTACGATTTTTCAACGAGAGAAAACGCCCTCAGTTTATTACGGATGGAGTTCTAAAAAAATAATCTGAAACGTTCTGAGTTCAAAATGTTGTTATGCGCACGCGTCACCTTTTTGTGGTCGCTTCATCACAAAATGTAATACATAATTTCATCACATAATGTAATTTTTTACTTCTGTATTGGACAGGTGTAATTGCCTTTTGATGTCACAATATTTTAAGTAGGGAGGGGATTAGATGACGTAAAATGAAATGCATTTCAAATAATTGCTGTCAGTTTAATACACTGCCAGAAAAAAAAATTGACACTTAAGCTACAATTTCAATAAACAAGCTTTTTATTTTATTTTTAAGAAGAATAGAAGCGGCGGGTGGGAGTTTCTATCACGCGTTGGCTTACTGGAGTGGTGATCCTTGCAGCTTAACATGATTTAGAGCACGATTTAGTGTTCCCTATTTATTTATTTTTTTAGTTCTGGTAGTGCTTTGGAGATTAGGATTTCTTAAGTTATTTTCTTTGCAATAAGAATCTTTTCTGGTGCATACAATCAAGGTAAAAAGCCTACAGTTGTTGACCAACTTAATGCTTTGAATTTATTAAAGAAAATTTTCCTGTAAGTCATACATCTTTAGATTTACAATTATCAGGGCAAACTATATGTGTCCTAAAAAAGTCAAGGTCAATATACCACATGGCAGTACACCAAAATGAAAAATAGGTTTAAAAGACCGAGAGAAACTTCAGACAGGTCTTATAGTTTTTTAAAACGTAACGTGCTGGGAATAATAACTATAACAATTGCAGAAATAAACTAGTAGGACGTAGCAATCCCAAAAAAGCAGACTAGCAGAGCCACCCATTGAGCAATTTATGCCAAAACGTATAAAACGTCAAATCATGTCAAGGAATAACTGAATCTGAAGTTTGATAGCATTCCGTGCATTAATTCCAGAATTATCGCGGAAATCCCACAAAATGAACATAGCAGCAAAACCTGTTGAGCGATTTACACTAAAGTATAAAAAAAATTTTAAATCATGCCAAGGATAAATGGAATCTGAAGTTTGATGAAAATCCGTGCATTAGTTCTGATGATTGAGCGATTGCGGAATCGTGAATAATGCTGGATAGCAACGTCAGCTATTAAGCGATTTACACCAAAAACCAACCAGCATCAATTTATATCACAGACTAAATGAATATTTTTTTTTATAGAACGCCAAAAAAATATGTCACATGCGCACAGGCAGTCACAGGCTCACAAACAGACATTTTGTAAAGGCACATTTTTCGATATCTCTCACGCCTAAAGGTGTAAATCCGTCGAAAACCGCTATTCGAAAATTTTCACAAATGCAATATTTCTTCTTGTAAAGATAAAAGAGAGTAAAAAAAGCTAGTCAGATGTCGCAATCCCAAAACTTACTTCTATCTTATGCATACTAATACTTCCTGAAAATTGCAGCATAGCAGCGTTTGATCAAAATCTGTGCATTAGTTTTTGAGATAGAGCTATTGCAAAATCTTTAAAAAAATCTGTGGAAAGCGCCACATTTTGGGTGATGTACATCAGAAACTGATCAGGATCTATTATTTATCAGGTGCTAACTGAATCTGAAGTTTGATGAAAATCCATGCATTAATTCTTGAGATACACTTATTGCAAATTCGTGAAAAATGCAGCATAACAGCGTATTTTGTAAGGTGGTTTACACCAAGAACTAAACAACAGTAATCTATATCAAGGGCTAGCTGAATCTGAAGTTTAAGAAAATTTTGTGCATTAGTTCTGGAGATAGAGCTATTGCGATAATCACGAATAAAGCACCACGGCAGCCCCACTTTTGAGCGATTTGCACCAAAACGTATTCAGCACCATGTTATATCAAGTATTGACTAACTCTAAAGTTTTATGGAACTCCATGCACTAGTTCTTGCGATATAGCTATTATGGAAATTAAAAATAATGCAGCATGACATCGCTACCTGTTGAGCGATATAGGATATAGTGTTTTCACACTGTAAGAAAAATAAAATAAATGCATTTTAATCTACGTAAATAAACAACGAACGAATTTACACAATGAACCCCTCCAAGTTATAAGAAAATCATTCTTTATGCTTAGAAACATAAGAAACTAATTGTTTTACAAATTTAATGGGTTCCAAAACACAAAAACCTTCAAATTTTCTAAAAAAAATTATTGCACTGAAACTTTCTCTATTTTTTACGCTTAAAATGACGCAAATAATGTTTGTACATCAGTTAAAAGAGGTAATATTAATTTCCATTTAATCTTTTACAAAATCTAGCTTTCAGACGGTTGCCTGGCAAATGATTTCTTGCGAAAATGCGCTTTTGTTCATGATGTTTTTTTTCGCAATTTCTCCGATTCAAATTGTTATAACTCAAGAACCGTTAAAGATAAATACTTTAAACTTGGAAATGTCATTTTGGATTATTTTACTTTAATTTCGATTAAGAAAATTAAAAAAAAATATATTTACTTTTCAAAATATGATTTTTTTAATAAAAGTTTCTTTCAATTTTTACTTCAAATATTTTTAAATTTTTTAAAATTAATATTTTTTCTATAATGTTGAATCAAAATTTAAATGAGATATTCCTGTTTTTTTTAAATATAAAAAAATGAAATTTTACAAATACTATTATGATTTATAAAGATTTTAAATTATCTTGGTATAATAGTATACAGTATGTTTTTTGTTATTTATATCTCATTGTCGCGTGTCATTTGTATTGTCCGAGAAATATTTTGAAATTTTGTTTTATTTATACTAGCATACCCAGCCCGCTTCGCCGGGCTTAATTTGAAGGTTTATTTAATAATTTATGTGTATGGTACGCTTCCCGGACCATCGGCACTCCACGTGCGTCGGGTGAGCGTCAGAACAAACTTTCAGCATATACATATGGGTGGTTGTACTTGAATGCACAGACCTGCGCGTTTTTTTCTATCTTGCTTTTATACCTCTGGACCGAGTTGGCGCATTGCCAAGATTTGCTTCCTCTGGACCGAGTTGGCGCATTGCCAAGATTTGCTTTCACCTGTGCCTCAATTAATTATTCAATTAATTATCCTCGGAATTCCTTTTATTTATAGAGATTATGACTATGGAACTTATTTGACGGTTCCGAAACATGTCAATGTATTTTATTTTTACTATAACACTTTTCTTAAGAAAAATTAAAATTGTTATTAAAATGTTTATATAAAAAGTGAATATTTTAAAATCTGATGATTTAAAAAATCAATTGGATTTAATTAACTTTTTATCATAGTATACAGTGCTTCGGATAAAGTAGATTATCCGAAAACTTTTGGTATCCCTGTAAATACCATCTGCTTTCTATTATACAGGAAGTAACTTGGAGGAAATCTCAGCAACGTATATTAATTTCATAAAATGTGAAATCGTTTAATATTATCAAAACGCGCCTCAATCAAATTCTCCTCCGCCCCGTATACATTATGTGATGGAATACATTTAAGTAGCCCAGTAAATTAAAAACAAATATTCTTTGCCCTACAGATTGTACAGAATGTATATTTTACTTTGTATTTCATAGATGCTTATGAATTTTATTCTATTCGAAATAATATAACACAATTAAAATTGATTTGAAATAATTTTTTCCAATCGCCATAATGCAATGGAACATTTTTGGTTGTCCCTGTAATTAAACTATGCATCCGGTATCCATAAAATTTGAAACGAATCGACAAAATTGTGCAACAATTGTATATTTTAAATTTCAAACAATTCGATGAGGTAGTTTTTGCTCTGTTATATACGGACAGACGGGCTGACTGAGTGACGTCATCCTACAGATTAACATTCGTTTATGAAAAATCTCATTAATGCACTAAAATAATTATTCGGAAATGCTGCAAAAATCAGAAAAGTAACTTGGGTTTTATAAATTATCCTCAAAATCTTGAAATACATAGTTTTTTGAGGTTTTAAAACATACAGAGTATATATACATGCTCATACATTATATATATATATATATAAATATATATATATATATATATATATATATTTATGTATATGTAGGACATGATAATGTTTCAGGAGTCTATGAAATACCTTATATTACAGAAAAAGGTGATTTAAATTATTACATAGGCATGACTGGGAGAAAGCTTGGAATTAAAGAAGGTGAACATGAATCCCATATCAAATTTGGACGTACTAACACTGCCTTATCTATAACATATTTAAATGAAGGGATAAAAAGACTGTTTAATGATAGAAAATTATGTTTCATATCAAATTATCGGCGTAAGTTTATTATAAGAGAGTCCATTGAAATAAATATAGAGTTTACAAATGAGTACGAAGCTCTAATCGATAAAAAATTATGGATAAACTTTACACAGATGTAGAAGATACACTGTTATAAATTTCGCAGCATTCTATCCAGTCATTTGACCATTTTTTGAAAAAAAAATTACATAACCGTAATTTAATATACTCTGACCATAAAATGGGCAATAATATGATCAGAATAGCGTAAAATAACTGTTGTGTAACTATTAAAAACAGTCAAATGACTGGACAGAATACTGGAACTTTTTAACAGTGTAGTTGAAATTTCGCTACATTAAAAAAAAAAAATCTGTAAGGTTACTAAAAGTTTCTAGGAAACTGGGATTCCAAGAACTTTTTATGTAACGGCAACAGCAGAAATTCCTGTAACATATACAGATTTGCTTTGAAAATCAAAATATCTCAAAGGTTACTATGAATTATTTAGGAAACTGAGATTCCAAGAATTTTTCATGTAACTGCAACGCAGGTTACAGATAAAATTTTAGCAAGATAACTGTCGTTTTAGTGGACACGTTTGTGAAGTTACAGATTTCTGTAACTTTACAAAAATTAGTTTCGTAGATTTACATTTTTTCTTATACAGTGTACAGATAAAATATAATTAACCATACAGATTTCGGCAATTTTACATCTGTAGGATTACAGGTTTTTTTTTTACAGTTTAGTTGAAAAGCAAGCGCAAAAAAAAAGGAATCTGATGCCTGCATGAGTTCAGACTAACAAGGAAGGTCTCCATTGGGGGCATACTCAGAATTTTTTGAAAAAAATACGAATTAAACTACTCATGTAGGTAATAAAGGATCAGTGAAAATTAGCGGCGGAATTACATTATTAGATATGTAAAAAAATAAAATAGTTTGGAATAATTAGCATGAAAAGCTGAAAGCGACGCGGGATTTGGCGAGCAGTTCATTTCCTCGCCAAAAGCAGACGATTTTAACGAATCTGAAAATTGTTTTTAATTGACTTCACTGTTGAAAATCTGCAGCATTTACTGCAACGTCACTCCACTACCTTTATAGAATATCTCTCTTCTGACCAATGAGAATGCTCCATAGCACGGTGAATTGACCATGTCATACACTGTTAAAAATCTGCTGCATTTTGTTGCAACGCACTCCACCGCTTGTATATAATATCTCTATTCCAACCAATGAGAAAGTTCCATTTCACGGCCAAGTAACCGTTTTCTATACAAGCAAGGGAGTGCGTTGCAACAAAATACAGCAGATTTTTAACAGTGTATTTTTCAATTTGGAATAATTTTAATCAATTTAAATTGTGTTTTAAATGATAAAATATATTAATTTCATTTTGTTATAAGTACATATAAACGTATATGACAAAATTACACTTAAAGTAAAGTAAAAATGCAAAACTAAAATTACTTAAACTAAACCTATTTAAATAAATTGAACATAGAAAGTTTTTCTTTAAAAAGTATTCGAAGCGTAAAAGCGTATTTTTCAAAATTTCGTTTTTTCGCCAACCGGAGATAAATCGCCAAATAAACGAAATTTTTTTTATTTTTTTACGGACGTTATAAGGAGGTTCCGCCGAAATTTTTTTTATAAACATATATAGCTATATGAGAAGAACATTCTGTAATTTTTTCAGATTTTTCCGAGTATGCCCGTATGGAGACCTTCCTTGTAAGGCCAGAAATCCGATTCTTCGCAGCAGTATCATAAATGGAAATGGCCGATCCAGGAATTTCACAACTGTAGCTCTGTTATCAATATGTAGAGAAGATTTCATCGCATTTAGACGCAAATGCATTTCTAAAAATGTTTGCATTAGTGCACTGTAAAAAATAAAGGTGACAAACCAGTTGCATTTGGCGCCCAGAGGTGAAAAGGCGTTATCATTTGACACCCGCGGGCTTTAAAATGTGTTTAGGGTGCCAATTGACCTCTCACTGGTGGATTAACACTAATTAGGGTGCCGCGCAATGCACACCGTTGGAAGATTTTCACCCCTTAATCATTTGCGTATGCTCTGTGACAAGTATCCTTACCCCTCAACTCGCCGTCACTGGTGGATCAAAACAGCAATTTCTCCCTGCGATGACTATCACCACTATACGCTATCCCAATTTTGTTTAGAACTTCGGATGGCTAACTTTTGGCGATTTTTTTTATATAAAGCAACCTTTGAGTTTCAGTACATTTGAACATTTCAGGGAGACTTTGAAGTTGAGCTCTATGGCCGAGCGGTTAGAGCGCTGAGCTTGTAATCAGACGTTGTGGGTTCGAATCCTTCGAGGGGCAAAAGTCGGTTCGTGTGTTTTTCATTTTTTTTTATTATTGAGCACTTTGGATTAACGGTGCCATCATTTCACCTTAATTAAAGATGCCATTATGGCTCCTTTAGGGGTGTCATCAGTGAGACAAGCCTTTCACCCCTAAAAGGTGCAATGTATCACCATTAGTTTAAACAGTGAGGCTCCACATATACTTCAGAATGTATGGTGTGAAATGACTTTCGGTTAGATGCTATCTATGTGATCAAGAGGAGTGACATAGACAGAACATTTATAAAGTATGTAAACAAAATTTTGAACTTCTTTTACATTGTGCGTAGTTCTAATCGATAAATTCTTTTTCATGAAATAGTTATAGCCGTGTTTAAGCGCTATATTCTTTTTAAATCACACTGTATTTTGGGTTCTATTCACATTACATTTCATTAGGTTATTTTTTTTTATTAGCTTAATACCAGTTACCTTTCACAGCAATTAATAAAAGAATTTTTTTTAGTTAAAAATTATTTTTAACAACCTTTTACATATAAGTATTTATCTGTAGTTTGAATTTCGCCGAAAGAGTCATAATATATGTAAAATTTCGCCACATTAGTTAATTACTTGGTTTAAAAAATAAATCTTTAACTTCAACGACACTTCAAAACTATTTATTTTGTATATTTATTTTTAAATTAATTTTTGCTTTTAAACATTTCAAACTAGTTAATTCTTCTATTTAAAAAATACATAACGTGCCGTGCTTCTTGATTTTTTCATAAATGCAGAAAAATTGCAAAAAATGCTGTCAAAGTTCGCGTTTTAAACGAATTTTCCGAAGGGGAATGAAAAATTGGTCCTACGGGGAAAATAATTTTTTATAAATTAAATTCTAATTAATAAAGTAAAAAAAGAAATCCATGGCCTCTTATACATCTCTTCGAAAATCCCCTCTAGCAAGTTTCATATTTTTATTTTATAAAAAGAGTATGAAAATGTTTGAGAAAATTTCAAGCTGTTTAGGGTAAAAAAATATTTTTTCGAATACACGATTAAAGGGACTGTAACTATGGGGAATATTTTTTAGAATATTTTGAAGGAAATTAATACGCATTTTCAATAGCGTGATTTTAAATGAAAGCAGTGAGTGGAATATTATTTAAGATAGCAAATAATTTAATAAACTAGGTTTATAGAGTAATTTAGAAAATAAATTTCAATGGATTATTTATTGTAAGGCGTGGAAATGTTTGATTTTCGTAATATAAATGTACATATATGTTTAAATGGTCTTATATAAACTCAAGATAAACACGACGTTGTGAAATTATAAACTATTTATTTTAATTGTCAAAGAAATTGTCATTTCTCTTGTCAAAGAAACGGAAGGAATTATCTTACAAATAACTTCTTTTACATTTAATCTTCCAGGCAAAAAATATCATGAGTTATTTCATTTAACAAATCAAAGTAAATGTATTAAACTATTACTAAAAGTTTTTTGATTAAAGAAATAAAACTCTCTCTGGATTTAAAACCCAAAAATTCATTTTTTTTTACATTATTGTATTTTATTTTACTGAATAATTTGACAAAAGCACATTACTGAAGTTCACCTCTTAAAATATAAATTGTTTTCAGAAATGTATTTTATCATGAAATAATCCCATTTATTTATATTGCAGTAATTCTTTAGGGCATTATTCATTTAAGAAATATAAAAATTATGCTAAAAGTTTTGTAAGCAAAAGTTACGAGATATTAGTACATTATTGTTTTGGAAATCTTCTTCGTTTGATTTTCAATCAGAACACCTGATATGGAAAAACATCTAGTTTTCAAAAATTTACATTTTTTTTTTATTTGTTCCGTTCGAAAAGTATTAAATGATTAAACAATAAATGATGTTTCTTAACGTATACATTATGTATATATATATATATATATATATATATATATATACAGGGTGTCCCTAAGCAAATGGTATATATGCTAGGAGGTGATAAAACACATCAAGACGAGTAATAGTAAATAGGAAACAGAGGGTCCCAAACGTTTTCCAAAGGACATAGATGCCATTAAAGTTTGGGGTCCAAAATTTCAAATACACATAAAAAACGGAAAAATTGGTCGCTGATTTGCGGTTTTCACTAAAACTATTCTTTATGTCGGCATTTTATTGAAAATGAATTATAAAGATAAATTTCAAAAAATGCCAGTAGAGGGCGCTTTAGACTTTGAATTAACGAAATAATCCATCGTAATACTATTTTTTGCATCTCATTAAATGTTTCGTAGGCTTAGATTTAAACTTAAATTTTGAGCTCAAAATCTGAATAGTTGGGAGTGGTTAAGTAGCACAAACTGTACTGTGTTCAGAGGGTTTAAATTAAAAAAAAACGAAAAACTATAAAAATCGGTAAAATTAGTCGATTCGTTTGCGGTTTTTGCTAAAACTACTCTTTAAATCAGTGTTTTCTTGAAAGTAAATTTTAAAGATGTTCACAAAATGCCGATAGAGGGCGCCTTAGACATTGGAGTAGCGTACAACTATTTTTAACAGTTATTTTTTTTAAATCTCATTAAATGCTTTCACATGCTTAGATTTAAATTTTGAGATCAAATTCTGAATCGTTGCGAGTGTTTAAGTAGCGCAAAATGAACTGTGTTCGAGGGGGGGGGGGGGGTTAAATTTCAACTCCTGAACACACTTCAGTTTGCGCTTCTTAACACCTCCCAACGATTCAGAATTTGATTTCAAAATTTAAGTTTAAATCTAAGATTTCGAAAAAATTTAACAAGTTTTGGAAAGCATTAAATTAGATACAAAAAATAACGGTTAAAATTTGTTGTTGGTTACTCTGAAGTTTAAGGCACCCTCTAACGGAATTTTTTGAAATTTATCTTTAAAATTCATTTTCAAGAAGATACTGACTTAAAGAATAGTTTTATTTTAAACCCCAAACGAATCGACCAATTTTTCCGGTTTTTATTATCATTTGAAATTTGAACCCTCTGAAAACAGTTCAGTTTGTGCTACTTAACCACTCCTAACTATTCAGATTTTGAGCTCAAAATTTAAGTTTAAGTCTAAGTTTACGAAAACATTTAATCAGATGCAAAAAATAACATAAAAAGTAGTTGTTCGTTACTCCAAAGTTTAAAGCGCCCTCTATCGGCATTTTTTGAAATTTGTCTTTATAATTCATTTTCAATAAAATACCGACATAAAGAAAAATTTTAGTGAAAACCGCAAATCAATCGACCAATTTTTTCCGTTTTTTATAATCATTTGAAATTTAAACCCTCTGAACAGAGTTAAGTTTGTGCTACTTAACCGCTTCCAAATACTAGTATTCAGATTTTGAGCTCAAAATTTAAGTTTAAGTCTAAGCTTACGAAACCATTTAATGAGATTCAAAAAATCATGGCAAAAAATAGTTTTTCATTACTTTAAAGTCTAAAGCGCCCTCTATCGGCATTTTTCGAAATTTATCTTTATAATTTATTTTCAAGAAAATACTAACGTAAAGAATAATTTTAGTGAAAACCGCAAATCAATCGACCAATTTTTCCGTTTTCTATCTGTATTTCAAATTTTGGACCCCGAACTTTAATGGCGGCTATCTTCTTTGGAAAATGTTTGGGACCCTTGGTTCCTATTTACTATTACTCGTCTTGATGTATTCTATCACCTCCTAGCGTATATACCATTTGTTTAGGAATACCCTGTGTATATATATATATATATATATATTTATTTATTTATGTATACACACTCATATATATATATATAATTTTGTTTGTCGAAATAGAAGAATTTAAGAAATTCTTTGTCAGAGATTTTTTAAAAGAAACCTTAAAATGTGCTAAGCTGCTGTTATTTTTGCTAGTCTGTAAAATTCTTTCACTATATTATTCGTTTAAGAAATAATTTTTTAACCCTGTACTATAACACATTAGAAAATTCGGCCCAAGATTCTCGGTTATATAAAATATAGGTGAAACATTTTTTTTCTTCATTAATAGCATTATACTGTTTAACATACTTTTTAGAAAGCCCAGTAACAATACCAGAAATAATTTTTGCATAAAAAATAATTATGTACTCAAATAAAGTTTTGAAATTTATTTAAAACGATATTTTCGTGCCTAGAAATAACAGTCGAAAAAATCGCCTAACAGTGTTAGTTGCAATAGCCTTTATGATTGTTATAATTTCAGTGGTTAAAGAGCATAGTTAGATTTGCGTGTCTTTAATTAGTGTTTTGTTGATATTTTATTATTTTATTAATTTATCTATCAAATTTTAATTATTTTAATTAAATTAAACTAATGAAAAATGCAAAACTGTTAATAATATATATTCAAACGCATATATTTTGCGTCATCGTCTGCAAGCGAAAGAATATAATTTATAAAAAATCATGCGTGTAAATTATTTCAAGAACAATAAAACATGAGGATATTTTAAAATATGAGGTATGCGCATATATATATATATATATATATATATATATATATATATATATATATATATATATATATATATACATAGAGAGAGAGAGAATCATTTTTCAATGTTACTATTTTGCATCTATAATGAATATAGAATAACCCCTAAAATAACAAACAAAAACAAGACAAGGGAAGTTGGCAATATTGGAACAATTACGAAGTATTGGAAATGTGGTATTTGGCTCGTTGTCAAGGGTAATACAAAATGGACACATTAATTACGATTCATTTCTGATTAGAAATCAGGATAAATCTAAAAAATGATTCCTAAATTACTCAATTAATCGAAAATGCAAAATTTCATTCAATGAAAAATACTAGACATATATTAAACCAACAATAATGGAATTAACAAAGAGAAACTTACATTATATAATCGCCAGCATTTGGAGAAAAAAATAAATTCAAATTCGCAATATCATTTCGCTAACAGTTAAGAGATGGCAGTTAACAGAATATTGTAAGGAAATTAATATTAGGAACCAAATGTATATGTAAAATTATTAATTAAAAATAACTATTATTAAAAATATGAAATTATTAAAATGATGTTAAAAAAAAGTGTTATGAAATTAATGGAAATAATGTAATTATATTATAATGATAAAAAGTTTAAAAAGAATGACGACAAAAGTTTACAAGAAGAACGATTTAATACAAATAAAAGAGACAGTTAGCGCTATCTACGAGCGAAAGCTTTAGTTTTTTGATAAAATGTTGTAAAACATTTTAAAAAGCATATTATGTACTTTATAAATATAACATAACAACATATATAGACTGATAATAATCAGCAAAAGGAGACTTAATAATGTATTTTAAAATCTTGATAAATATTACTTTATCAATAAGGATAGTTTAACTAAATAACTTACAGCATAAATTATAAATGTATTTACAATTATCAAGTCATAATTCGAGTTGCGAATAAGGAAAATAAGCTTTATCAGGGAATGCGAATATAACAGAATTTTATAGGCAGTTAATTAAGCAGTTTATGTAAATAAATGGAAATATAGAGTAAATTTAATTTTAAGAACAAATGTTTCAAAACAATGAAGTTTAATGGAATATTTTATTATAAAGAGGCAGAAAAAAATACAGTAGCACCATCTATATTTTATAAATAGAATTAAAATTGTTTTATGCAAAATATATTCATTATAAATGCCAAATTAACAAGATTTCATTACATATTAATCTAAAACAACTATGTGAGAATTAATAATATATTAAATAATTTTAAATACAATGTTTTTAATTCCGCAATGACTTCAATAAAAAACAAAAGTTAATGTAATTAATCTAAAACGCTTCTTTTTTTATGAACTAGACTATTAAAAATCTATGTATCGCTGAGAAAGTAAATAAAAAAGCATGGAATCTGTAAACAATTATTTGCGTGCATATCAATATTAAATACCTATAATTTGAAGAATTAACACATT
This sequence comes from Maratus speculifer, assembly GCA_964019185.1. Classification (NCBI taxonomy): domain Eukaryota; kingdom Metazoa; phylum Arthropoda; class Arachnida; order Araneae; family Salticidae; genus Maratus; species Maratus speculifer. The sequence continues at coordinate 256,055,301 of OZ025298.1, forward strand.
TGCTGATTACATTACTAATATAAATGGAATCCATTTGAAAAAATTAATGAATGTCGCATGAATATTTTTTAAATGCCATTTATCACCTGTACTGGAGAATCCAAATTAGACATCAAATGGAACAGAAATCACATTTTAAAAACATAATAAACAAAGTAGCACAATTATTGCTAACGTGATCACTTTTCATCAGTGCTGTACTCTCAAAGGAACTCACTGGACAGACGATGTATACTGTAAATTAGTAAAGAAGGGCAACATATATATATATATTGTTCAAACCGGAATTATTCGCCGAAAAGATAAATTCTTTGCAGTCGATTCTGTTGGAATCATTTCGAAAAAAAAGCAACGAATACGAGAGAAAGGATCGAATCTGAAAAAAAGGAACGAATATCACAAGAAAGTTTGAATCTGAGAAAAAAAGATTTCGATCGATTCCATGCATCACATTAAAAAAAAATAATAAACAATGTAGCACATTTACTGCGCTGTGATCACTACTAACGTGATCACATTTCATCAGTGCTGTATTCGCAAAGGAACTCACTGGACAGACGATGTATACTGTAAAACAGTAAAGAAGGGCAACTTTTATATATATATCTATTGTTTAAACCTGAATTATTCGCCGAAAGGACAAATTCTTTGCAGTCGATTCTGTTGGAATCATTTCGAAAAAAAGCAACGAATAGAGAGAAAGGATCGAATCTGAGAAAAAGGAACGAATACCACAAGTAAGTTTGAGAAAAAAACGATTTCGATCGATTTCATGCATCACACTTAAAAAAAATAATAAACAATGTAGCACATTTACTGCGCTGTGATTACTACTAACGTGATCACCTTTCATCATTGCTGTATTCGCAAAGGAACTCACTGGACAGACGATGTAAACTGTAAAACAGTAGAAAAAGACAACATTTTCTTTTTTTTAAATATTGCTCAAACCAGAATCATTCACCGAAAGGACAAATTTTTTGCAGTCGTTTCTGTTGGAATCATTCCGGGAAAAAAAGCAACGAATAGAGAGAAAGGATCGAATCTGAGAAAAAGGAACGAATACCAAAAGGAAGGATGAATCTGAGAAAAAAAAAGAACGATTTCGACCGATTTCATGCATCACATTAAAAAAAATAATAAACAATGTAGCAAGCACATTTATTGCTAACGTGATCATTTTTCATCAGTGCTGTACTCGCAGAGGAACTCACTGGTCAGACGATGTATATTGTAAAAGAGTAGAAAAGGGCAACATTTTTGTTGTTGATGTCGTTTTTGTTTTTTAATATTATTCAAACTGGAATCATTCACTTAAAGGACATCTTCTTTGCAGTTGTTTCTGTTGGAATCATTCCGAAAAAAAGAGAACGGATACGAGAGAAAGGATCGAATTTGAGTAAAAGGAACGAATACCAAATGAAAGGCTGAATCTGAGAAAAATAGAACGATTTCGGTCGATTTCATGCATCACATTTTAAAAACTTATAAACAATATAGCACATTTATTGCTAACATAAACGCTTTTCATCACTGCTGTACTTGCAAAGGCACTCATTGGACAGACGATGTAATAATAGACATTTTATGAATATAATAATAGAATAAAATATATGAAAATAGATAAAATATATAAAAACATTTTATGAATAGTAATAATAGACATTTTATGAAAAAAAATTATTTATCATAAATCTAAATTCAAATCATAAAACCAATATTAAACATCATAAAATAAAATTTTTTTTATCGCAAAATCTAATTTATAAACTAAACAATGGAAATTTTATCCGAAATCATATTTTTTTCAGTTATCTGAAAAAAATATAAAAATTGTTTATTGAACAAAATTTCAGAAACTACGAAACTGAAAAAACGTAAAAATTTGAAAATCTTAAATTTAGTTATATCACCTTTAACATTCAGAATTTTTAACTTTTCATTTCTATCCTTTCAGCGTTCTGCACAAAAAATAAAACTGAGGCCTTATAAAATATAAATTACACTTTTAAATAAACGCCTAAAGACATGTCCATTGTTCTTAACAGCTGAATCAGCAAGTTCATAAATTATTCACAAATTCTCCTTCTTAATGAAACTTTAAAAATTATCATATTTTATTTTAAATGAAGTTTGCATCATAAATCAACTAGCTAGTGGGGAAATAGTGGTTTAATAAATAAATTTGAATCCAGCAACAAAAAGTAGTAAGTTTTGAAAATTTATATTTTCTTTCTTTCTTTTTTAAGCATGAATTTTTGCTGAGGAAACAACATGGAAAATAGCATTGATTATTTCTGCAAAATAACGAAAAATGATAAATTTATAAGTTGATTTATTTATTTAATATATATATATATATATATATATATATATATATATATATACATATGCATATGGAATACACCTAGAATTCACAATATTTTCATCAACATAAAAATCAGCTGCCCCCCCCCCCAAATAAATGAATGAATTAATTAAATTTTTGAAGAAAATGTATATTTTATTCACTGGGTCATCTTACTAATGAATATTTTACCTTTAGCTCATATTTTAAAAATTGATAATACAATATCTCCAGAATCAGTAATCGTCGTAAAGTGTATTTATTAACTTTATAATTACTCCATAAACTAATTATGTTTGCATTAATGATTCAAAATAATAAAAATAACACACCTATTTTTTTACTTTCTTTTATCTTCAATAGAAGAAAGTATTGTAATCGAAATTTTTTTCGACTTCCGGTTTTAGACGGATTTACACGTTTTAGGGGTCAGCGATTCCAAAAAACATGTTTTTACAAAATAAGGTACCCTGGGGTAATAACGCCAGGCGGGGTAATAACGCCAAGTGCTTATATTTTGCATAATTATGAAATAATCAGGTAAATGACACCCATGTGCTCTGCGCAGAAGGGTTTTGAGTCATATAAATCGCAAAAAACAGCTTCAAGTTAATTTGTTTCATTTTTAGGTCTTATTGTTTTTACAAACAACTAAAATTACCGCTTGATCTAAAATTTGCGAGGTACGTGTTGTGATGTGAAGAATATCTTTTTATCCGGAAATACTTTGTTAATTACATAAATTTGTAGTGCATTTCATGTATTTTTAAAATGTTGTTGAAGATTTTGGATATCTTCTCGAGATAATTTGTAATTTAAAATGCACTGCGCAATAACTATTCCGGGGTAATAACGCCAATCCTTTACATTAATACCCCGGTTGATTCCCTACAGTGGCCGAGCTACATCCTAAATACTGATTCAAATAAACACAGTTAAAACTGTGCAATGTTTCTCATATTTCAATTTAAGCGGTCCTTTTTAAGGAAAAAGAAGCTCACGGTCTGATATTCTCTTGCCTCATCCCCCCCTCCCAAACCACACCTTTATTTTTCTTACACTTTCACAAAAAATTTAACATTTTCAATAGCTTAGAATGCAATTTGTCAATTTCTAAGTTTGTAGAGTTTGTATTTTTAGAATTGGGCTATCTACATGCAATTATTACATCTTATTTTCTCAGTTTTGTTTGCATGGCGTTATTACCCATATAGGTGGGTAATAACGCCAAATAGCATTGGTCAAGAAAAAACGCCATTACATTTTATGAATACATATCTGTTAAATTAATTTATTTTATATAGATAGTCAATGAGTTGCTGTATCAGATCCTATATTTGTTTGAAGAATACAATCTAAAACTGAGCCGTGAAAATTGGTAGAACCTTAACGTGGCGTTATTACCCCAGGGTACCTTATCTGTCTGTCCGTGTATTTGTGTGTGTGTGTGTCTGTATGTCGCAATTCTACCATCAAAAAGTGTATGAAGTTATGCATAGAATTGAACCAAATTTTTTGTGAATGTTTTTGGCTGTGGCAAGCAGGTCTTTCTTCAGTCTTGAAATATTCCGCAGGAACGGGGCGCTGCAATCGCTATGTTTGTGCCATTTTCAATATTGTACCGACCAAAAGTATATAAAGTTATGCATCGAATTGAACTAAATTTTTTGTATAAGTGTATGGCAATGGCTAGTTGGTCCTCCCTGAATTTGAAAAAAAAAAAAAATCCGCCGGGAGGAGGCTCTGCAATCGCGATTTTTGTGCCATTTTCAATATTGTACCGACCAAAAGTATGTGAAGTTATGCATTGAATTGAACCAAAATTTTTGTGTAAGTGTGGAGGCGCTGCAATAGCGAATTTTATGCAATTTTCAATATTGCATCACTTAAAAGTGTATGAAGTTAGTTCTAGAACTCAACTAAACTTTTTGTATATGATTATTTTTTGGTAAAGCAAGTAGGTCCTCCCTGAATTGAAAAAAAAATCTGCCTATCATTCTATTGTCCATCGGCTCGTGCAGAGACGGAAATTCGTTTTTCTCCGATTAATTGCCTCAGGCAGAAATTTAAGATGAAAATCAAAGTTGGTATGGTATTGAATTAAAATTATTAAAGCATTAAATTGAATAACTATTTTTTTTAAAATAATAAAATGTACGTATGAGACAGAAGAAAATTTGGGATTGGCACATCCAACTAGTTTAATAAAATATTTGTTTATATAAAATAATTATCAGGCTTAAAATAAGGAAGATAATAATTTGTACTCATGTTTTAAAAAAAATTTGAATTACTAATATTACAGTGGTGTTTAAATTAACAGAAATTTTTCATGTAAAAAAAATGGTTAGATTTTTATATAAAGTTACATAAGCCATATAATGATTAGTAATTTTATCCTCAAACGATTTAGTCCCTTAATTATGGTTTAAAAGGTTTATTTTCAGAGATATGATTGTCAGAAGCTGTAAAGCGGAACTGAAATGGTCATTGAATAATGATAGTTTATATAGGTAGGTGAAAAATGTTAGGCGTTCGATTTCCTTGCCCTCTACCTGAATACCTGATTGTGCTCTAACTCTTGTAAACATTCTTAGATTTTCACTAGACTGATATATATAACTGATCTTTATTAAAGCATATTACTTGTTGTACTCGAAAGATACATCTGTTATATTTCGTTAACTGTAAAACACAAAATGATGGAGTTACTTTAAAGTTTTATAATAATAGCTAATTAATAATGATAATAGATTTTTTATGATATCTGAATTGAAATTTATTTAAGGCTAATTATTTTTTAATTATTTTTTTTACACGTTTTCTTATCCTTTAATAATCTATGTTGTTTGAAATCTCATTTTAAAATCTCATTCAAAAACAAATGATTTTGTACATATAATTTTAAGGTATAAAATTTTTGATACATATGTTGCTAGAGTATTTTTAAGTCTTATCCAACTAGTTTAATAAAATCTATGGTTATATAAAATAATTATCAGGCTTAAAATAAGGAAGATAATAATTTGTATTCATATTTTAAAATAAATTTGAATTACTAATATTACAGCTCTGTTTTAATAAACAGAAATTTTTCGTTTTCAAAAAATGGTTAGATTTTTACATAAAGTTACATAAGTACACACATAAGTACATAAGTTACATACATAAGTGCATAGTTACATAAGTACATAAAGTTACATTGCTCGCCTCTTTATTTGGTGCAGTAGGACTCTATCCGCACAAAATACCGGACCCGCTCTAATGGGGCAACCCACGTAGCCAGTTTTTCTCGGTGGAGTACGGTAGAAAGATGGGTTCTTGTCTCTCTATCTGCAACGCTATCGTTTGCCTTGCTGTTCGACGCAAAAATTTTCTTCATCAGCGGTACGACTTAGCTTTTCGGCCATTCTCTGTTTTTTTTAATCCCCTCAAAATTGCTCCAACTTTCAGGTAAGTTCCGTACCATCGTTTAGGCCCAAAAACATCTAGTCCCATTTTGTCTGGTATGATGAGTACAAGGTGTGCGCAACAAATCACATATTTAAGCCAATGCGCAATAAACCACAAAGATTACCAACAAAGCACTTTACCTAAACAGCCGACCCGGGTACTTGTCTTAGTGGTTCGCCACTTTACCGGCTAAAATTCCATCATGTACGCTGATGGTTTCTGGTGCATGTAAAATCCGTCGTGGGTGCAATGTCCTCCAAGTTACCTGTGAATTATACCTCTGGAGGTGCCTTGCCAGGAGAAGGTCTCGTCATCAGATCAAGGCTCTAAATTACGAGACCATCTTGTGAATCCATTTGCTGTTCAAACAACAGGATGTACCATTAAATAACAGGCGAAACAAAGTATGCTCAACGACAAGCAAGTACTGCAGAAATGATGGCATGCGAAGCAAAGAAATCGGGTTTATTGCCGCTACGCGGCAATTAGGCAGACGTCTGCCCCGATAACAGGTATCAAACCCGTTAAGCTGAGATAACTCGGCAGGTAGGGGCCTAGTCATCGGTTAGAAAGAAAGAAAAAACTCTTATTATTATTATTATTACTTTCTTTTACATATTACATTTTCGTGAAATTTAAAATAAGTTTTGCCGATTCAATGTGAATAAAATTACGAGATATTTCAAAAATGAAGAATTTAAAAGAGCGAATAAAAAAATGTCTTAATAAAGTTAACTAATAAAAAATATATATATTAGGGACACATAAATAGACTAATTTAGATACAAAAAATTTTGATAAATTATTGTCTTTATCTATTTAGTGGAATGAAAACACGTTTAAAGTAAATAAAAATAAGTAAATATGTAAGATGTATGTAATACAAAATGCTATAAAAGGAAATTATGTCTTTCTCTAATTTTGTAATTATGCAGGGTGTATCTAAATACTTAGGCCAAACTTTAAGGGGAGATAGTACACATCAAGACAAACATTATTAAATGGGAAACTAAGGGTCCCAAACGTTTTCCGAAGGAGATAGACGCCATTAAAGATTAGGATCCAAAATTTCAAATAAACATAAAAAACGGAAAAATTGGTCGATTGATTAAAGGTTTTCACAAAAGTATTCTTTATGTCAGTATTTCCTTGAAAATAAATATAAAGATAAATTTGAAAAACGCCGATAGAGGGAGCTTTAGGCTTTGCAGTAATGAACAACACTTTTTGCCGTTATTTTTTGCATCTCATGAAAAGTTTTCGGAATCTTTGACTTAAACTTAAAATTTGAGATCGAAATCTGAATAGTTGGGACTGGTTAAGTAGCGCAAACTGAACTGTGTTCAGAGGTTCAAATTTCAAATGATTATAAAAACTGAAAAATTGGTCGATTCGTTTGCGTTTTTTTCTAAAACTACTCTTTAAGTTAGTATTTTTTTAAAAATAAATTTTAAAGATATTCAAAAAATGCCGATAGAGGGCGCCTTAGACTTTGGATTAATGTAAAACTATTATTTACTATTATTTTTTAATCTTAATAAATGCTTGCACTTAATTTTTGTGCTCAAAATCTGAATAGTTTGGAGTGGTTAAGTAGCGCAAAATGAACTGTATTCAGAGCGGAGGGAGAACGTTCAAATTTCAAATGATTATAAAAAAACGAAAAAAAATGTCGATTAGTTTGCGGTTTTTGCAAAAACACTCTTTAAATCAATATTTTCTTGAAAATAAATTTAAAAAATAATTTAAAAAAATGTCGATAGATGGCGCTTTCGACTTTGGAGTAACGTACAACTATTATTAAGCGTTATTTTTTTAACCTCATTAAATGATTGCAAAAGTTTAGACTTAGATTTTGAGCCCAAAATCTGAATCGTTGAGAGTAACTAAGTAGCGAAAAAATGAACTGTGTTTCAAGGGGGTGGGGGGTTAAATTTCAACTCCCGAATGTAGCTCAATTTGCGCTTCTTAACCCTTCCTAACGATTCAGAATTTGAGCTCAAAATTTAAGTCTAAGCTTTTGCAAGCATTTAATTAGATAAAAAAAAACAGTTAAAAATAGTTGTTGGTTACTCTTAAGTTTAAAGCATTCCCTAACCAAATTTTTTAAAATTGATTTTTAAAATTGATTTTCAAGAAAATACTGACATAAAGACTAGTTTTAGAGAAAACTGAAAACGAATCGACCAAATTTTCTGTTTTTTATAATCATTTGAAATTTTAACCTCTCTCCCCCCCCCCCCCCGAACACATTTCTGTTTGTGCTATTTAACCACTCCCAACGATTCAGATTTTGAGCTCAAAATTTAAATTTATGTCTAAGTTTCTAAAAAATGTTAATGTTATGCAAAAAATAACCGTAAAAAATAGTTCTTCGTTACTCCAAAGTCTAAAGCACCCTCTATCGGCTTTTTTAAAAATTTATCTTTAAAATTTATTTCGAAGAAAATACTGATTTAAAGAATAATTTTGGGAAAAAAATTGCAAACGAATTGACCATTTTTTCCGTTTTTTATAATCATTATTTAACCATTCCCAACTATTCAGATTTTGATGTCAAAATTTAAGTCTAAGCTTCCGAAAACATTTAATCAGATGCAAAAAATAACAGCAAAAAATAGTTGTTCGTTACTCCAAAGTCTGAAGTGCCCTTTTTCGGCATTTTTTTTTTTAATTTATCTTTAGAAAATATTTTCAAGAAAATTCTGACATAAAGAATAGTTTTAGTGAAAACCGCAAGTCAATCGACCAATTTTATCGTTTTTTTATGTTTATTTAAAATTTTGGACCCTAAATTTTAATGGCGCCTATATCCTTCTGAAGATATTTGGGACCTTTAGTTTCCCGTTGAATATTGTTTGTCTTGATGTGTACTATCACCCCTTAAAGTTTTGCCCAAGAGTTTAGATACACCCTGTATAAACAACAAATTTCGGTTTTGTACAGTTTTTAAAGGATTGTCAATATTTACGAAGTTAAATACAGAATATCTTTTTAAGAAATTCACTGCGTACGCTCAGCATCTTTCCACTACAGCTTTGTTTTTCATATTTTACAAACTGCAATTACATACGAATTACATACATAAATGGACATTACATTCAAAATTATAAATTACAGACATTTAGATAATACTAATAGATATTTTATCATAAATCAATATTAAAAATAATAAAATAACTATCAGATGTCATAAAATCGATAAACTTATTTCATCGTAAAATTTAATTTTATCAATTAAGTGATAGACATTTTATCCAAAGTTATTTTTTCAGTTACCTGATAAAATATGAAAAGTGTATATTGAACAAAAGTTTCAAGAACTACAAAATTGAAAAAATGTATGTTAAATAATCCAGTTAATATTTAACTTGCTTAATTTGTCTAGAAACTGATACATCTTAAAGAAATCAGAATAATTCATAGTGGATTACCCAATATTGAAAGCAAAGACGACATAGAAAATAAAAATGTAAGCAACCCCCAAATCAAAAATTCTTTTATTATGAAAATTTGAGTAGATGTAGGCTCGTTTAAAATCATAGATTACAATTATTGTTGTTTCCTAAATTCACACTAAAAATAATTTTTTACACCAAAATTCTGGCTTTTTTTATAATTCATTTATGATTAAAGATACAGAAATATTTTACGATAAAATTTGCTTATTTTTATTTATTTTTTTAAATTCTAGTAAAATATAAATTATTAATAATGTTTGAAAAAAAATTACAAAAATTTAAATTTCACTAAAATAATTATTGCCATTTATTCTAGCAAAAATTATATTAAAGTTTTAATTTTTGTTAATTATTTTAATGCTATCAACACTTAAAAAGCGACAGAACTAATAAAAAAGAAGACAGTTTTATGAAAAACAAAAAAAATCTCAATATCTTACTTGTAATAAGTTATTCTATAAATATTCCAAAATAGCATAATAGTAAAATTTGCTTTCCTACGGGAATACAAAACTGAGTGCATTTCTATAGGAAATAATCAAGCTTTAAGACACGCTGTCTTAGAAACTATCCAAGTAACTTTGATAAAATTAGGAAATCCCATTCACTAGGTTATGTTCAAGACTTTCAACAGACAATTTTATTCTGCGACTAACACATTTTTTCAAAACAATGGTAATTTTCAAAAAAAAAAGAAAAAAACTGAAATTATTAGTTATTTTTTTTTTAAACTGTCTGCCACATAATTCATATGATCTTATATTCATACTCTACCATATTTAAAAAAAATCGAAATCGCTCGACTATTACGAGATTTTATGAATTAATGGGTTTAACTGTAAAGTACAATTTTTTAGGACCCGAAAAATTTAGACACTTCTAACTCTTGTTATGTTCTTGTACAGTTTTATCAAACACGTGACCTTGTTTATTTATTGAACAATATACATCCGATTTGTGTGCTCGACATGAAGCCTGATTATAAATCATCGTCAATATTACAGGACGAGGTAGCACAAGGAAATTTTACAATACAAGGGATATACAACAGGGAGCTCTACACAAAGAGTGCGTGCCTTGGAGCCAGTAGGATTCGAACCCCCGAACTCTTATGCTCTAAGGCCATTAATAGCATGGTGATTTGACCACTCGGCCACGGAGGCCCCAAAACTTGACTTAAAATATATATAAACGCTTGGATAAAATTCAATTACATACGCTGAATTAGTATAAAATGTTAGAGTAAAATTAATGTCAGTGGGTGTGGTGCTCCAGTCGTGTGTTCCCTTAAAATGAATTCATATTTGGAAAAGCCGACAATTCTTGCTGCAATCTAATATGTAACCTTATAATTACACTTTTATTTCTATCTTTTTAAATGCTTATCCTAAATATGCTCGAAAACAACCTTAGATTGTGTGAACTAACAAAGTTTTAATGTTAACGTCGCAATATTTTCAATCCTTTAATTAAAACTCTTTTAAAAATCATTTAGTCATTTACAAGATTGAATTAAAAAAAAAGAATAAAATAAAAATTGCCATACGGGACTCTTGAATTTAGTAGCTTCGCAAGAAAATTAAAGGAGTTATTTGATTCTTATACACCTAATTCTAAAATCGGATAATTTCTAACAATTATCATGGGAAATAAGATTGTAAATATGTCGATATTATTCTAATTGTTGAAAGGAATAATAATAAAAAAAGGGTTTTAGAACACTTTTAACCGAGCTCGAAATGTTTGAAATTGACTTGAAGTTTGATCTCATAAGAACCTGGAATTAATTTAGATTGTTACTTCTTTTTTCATCTATTTATTTTTGTTTCAAAGAAATAAAGAACATTTGATAAATAATGAAAAATCTTTAACAAAGTTTTAATATGTTTGTTAAACTTTGTGAATCCATATACAAGTTAAAATTGTTTTCCAATTAAGTCACTTTCTGGACAGAAAAATACTTCCAGATGTAGGCTGAAAATTCTTAAGAGACCTTACATATTTTTGTGTTACTGAGCATTCTGACATTACAGGCCTCAGAATCAATATTTAAGGGTTCATTATTCTTAGATAGTTGAAAAACACTCAAAACTTCTTAAGAAGGTATTTGAATTTCAATCGATATAAACGTAATGTTAAGAAGCCGGAGGTGATAATTCATCTACACAAACTTAGAGGGATGGAGTCCTGAGAAGCTCGATAGATCTACCTTTTGCCTCTTGTGTTTGCCTGAATTAAATTCGTCAATTCACTTTATGTTTTATGTTCACCCATATGGTTTTCTAATAAATGTAGATGCTCAGTTACCTGAGAAGGATTCACTACAAGTGTAGTACAAGGTCCAAACATGACACATATACTCTTAATAAACCCTATATCTAGTAGGGAATAGTCTCGATCCCACAAATGACAGAATATATTAGAAATTTTATTAACCTTGACACGTGCCGACAGTTTCTAGTACAACTTGCTTCATCGCCATTTTCGGCCGAGTAAATCTTCAAAGACGTCGCGCGTTAAAACATAAATTTCCAAATGGAATCATCGTGAATTATTGATTAAATTTTTTAGTCTTTCTATCTTTAAAACAATTACCTGGCAGGGCTATTCTCATACATTTTTTACCACCATGCATTTTTCTCACCACTCCATCAACTTCTTTGAATTTTTTCTACCTCTACGCGTAAGAGCTGTAGCTAAGAAAGTTCCATTCAAGAGCGGTAGTCCTGTCACCTACAGGGCAAACGGTCAGGCTGCGTTTACACGCTTGTTTTGCCCTTTTTTATACTTGTCCAAAGTTTTTGACACATTTGTGGTTATTGATAATAAAATGGAAAGGTTCAATAATGGGAAGTAGATTAAATCAATTTGAAGGAAAGATATTCCTTTTTTAAAATGTCAGATAGTTCACTAAAATGCAGTTAAAGATAAAACGCACTGTGTGACCATACTGAAAAGACGCCAACTGTTGAAAATAAATCAATGATATTGATAAATGTTCGGATCTTAAGACTTCTTCCTTTATTTTCGTTCATCATGATAAATTACCTATCCTCAACAAAAACCGTCTCAATAAATATACAGAGAAAGCCTTTCCACAGTTATGAAAATTTCTGCGAGACGTCATGAGAATAGGTTTCGCAGAATATACTTAGTACTCAAACTACAAACAACAAAATTTGATTTAGAAACTGCTGCATTTCATTTATTGTAGTACAAGAATTATTTCTTGTCTTATCTTCAAAAGTATTTTGGACGTATTTTTTCACCAGAACTGTCAACAATATCACTAGATTTTCTATTTATAATTTCTCTTATATACCCAGGTTATATATCAGTCTAACAACCACATACAATACTAACCTTAATAAGATTTCAATAACATAAGCAAGAGGTTATTTAAGCGATTAATTCACCAAAGGAACCTTATCACCAAAGGATTATCAAGCACTGCAAGTCATAAATAGTTCATTCATTCAAAAATCGTTATATTTTGGAAGAACGTTTTTCTCATATTCCTCAATTTTGATATGAAACAAAAATAACAGAAATTTAGTGCATTCTTTTGTAATTTTTTCCTTTTGCCGTCCTTTTCAAAAATTGATTTAATGAAGCTCTTTATTTTAACGTCCTCAGTCCTGATGTAGCCTGGAGGCGACATTAAAAACGCTCTTTAAATTAATTTAAAATGTTTCTAGAATTGTTAAAATTACATCTAGAAGTTCTTAATAGGTGTGTGCATATTATAAGCATCGATATACATACCGATAGATTTTTGGAGATGTTCTACAATAACTTTAAACTGTTTTTTGTAGTGGAACGTAAAATTTGTCTCAGGACTGAGTAGGTTAAACGAATTTGTCCTCTTTAATGCCATTAAAACACAGTTTATTAGTTAGTTATTTTTAAATAAAAGTTAATTACTGTTAAAATAAAATACTTAAAAATAACAAGATGTATTCTTTTTTGAGAATTTTCCGATCTTATAATAGCTCCGAGTACATAACTCTTAAGTTCAAGAAACGCATGTAATCATTTTATTTTAATTTATTTTTTAATACTTTTATTTTTTTAGTCCGGATTATCACTCATACTTTAAAACATCATGTTCTGGTTTCTGAAGCAATTCTACTTTTTTTTTAAAGCACATAGAAGTTTTTATTTTTAAGTAAATTATTTTTAAGTGTTAAAACTGGTAGCTGAAGTAAAAGCTGTTACAACTGGACACTTAACACGATTGCTGCCGTTCACGCGATAGCGCGTGATATAGCGCCAACGTTAAGGGACCTCTCACGCGCCAGCGCTTGATGTGGGGTGATGTCCAATAGCCTGTCACGCGCTGGCGTGGGAAAATCTTTCACTGATTCTTTGTTATAAAAAGTAAATCGGCTTCTGGGAAAAAACCACTTCTACAGTGCGGCATTAACTATCATCACATCTTCATGTAAGCGGCAGCGAAAGTGTTAAACTTTCCGATCTTATTATAGCTTCAAGTACGTAACTCTTGAATTTGAAAAACGCACATACTTTTTTTTTCTTTTAATGCTGGTGTCAAAAACTATCAGATTCCAAACATCTGATATATATTTTTTTCTTTTTCAAGAAATCCATTGCGAGAACAGTGGAATGGGAATGTATTGGTGTCAATGAGTACATGTGTATTAAATTTGCCGATGTATGCTTCCACGCTGCATACGGAATTTATTCAAAGTGTAATTCGTAAATTTAAAGTGCTTGATTTATATATACTTCGTACTATACCGTTTATTATAGCATACACGTTCACTAAATATTTTCCTTTTGATATATTTTATGTGCGAATAGAGTAATAAGAGATTATATTAATATAATCTTTTGTAGACTGCCTTACGTCAATAGACAAACTTACTTTTAAGTCTAGAATATCACTCCTGTTTTAAAATATCATGTACTGATTTCTGAAGCAATTACAACTATTAAAAAACTGAGCGCATAGAAATTCTCATCTTTAAATAAATTAATTTTAACTCATTAGTGCCTAGTGTCCTTTTTCAGGAACGATTATAAAAAAGGCAATAAAGCACTTTTCACACCAGTCAATAAAAAGATAAATAAGCACTATTTTTCACGAGACAAATTCCTCAATAAATTAAGATAAAAATTATTTGTTTTTAAAAGTGGTGGGAAATTTAATTTTTTAATGAAAAAAATAATTTGGGCATTAATGAGTTAACAGGGAAAGAAAACTTGCCTTATGAAGTTGGGAAAAAGAGGAGTTCAAATAAATGATTTCACTAGCAGCTATTTCAATGATTTCACTAGCAGCTATTTCAATCTTCCTCCAACGTCCGCCATATTTAGATGCATCATACATTTGAGAATGCTAATTGGACTGCTATCGCTAAAATTCAAATGTAATGAACGCAGGAGAGGAAGAAATAATCCTTTTCACTGATTCAACATTTTCCACAGTTAAAGATTGGAATGTCTACTCCTTCTACTTCATAACTCCATAAATCACCTCGATAAAGGATATTCATTTTGTAAAGAAAATTTATATCTAATTCACGTATTCAGAACAGCAAACAAATAAAAATCATACCTTCATGTAGCGTCTTCATTAATCTATACTAATAAAAGAACAAAACGCTCTGTCTGTATGTGTGTGTGTGTCTGTGTGTGTGTCTGCGATGGCTAGCAAAATCTACAGCACGTACGAAGCTCAAAATTTTTTTGAGAAAGTTGTTTTTTTTTTGCCTAAAATCTCACCTGATGCACCTGAGCTTCAGAATTTCGAAATTCCAATTATTAACTGAGTAATTAATTAAAATCGAGAGGTCGCTCTCATAAAAAATCATCATTTTCCCATTTTTTTCTTTCGTTTGTTTACGGTTGGTTGGTTGTGTAAAAAATTTCGCAAAAGTAATAAGAAAGCTGAGACAGAATTAAAGAAACCCATGGAGGAATGAGGTAAGTGGAGGTGAAGTAAGCCTCAAAAAAGGTTTGCAATATGAAACAATTTATCGCTCAAATTTTAATATGCCAAGTAAAAGGACGTGGAAGATATTTTGTATTATAAGACGAATTGAAAGAAATGAATTACAATTGAAGCATATTTTAAGAGGAAATAGTAAATTTTTAAAATGGTCTTTGTTCTATTATTATTTATTAAAATAAATGTTTGTTTTTAAAATGAAGGAAATTGGAAAATTAGCAATAATTAAATATCAAATTAAAATTAAATAAGATATTAAAAACATTTGATACGAACTAAAAATTGTTTAACTAAAAGTTTCCTTCATTAATGCAATTTTAAGTACTTTATAACGTAGATGAAAAATGTTTCTGACTTAATAATTGGATGTAAATAAATATTTAAAATATATAATATTAAGAGAAATTGCAAATTTTTAAAATGGTCTTTGTTCTATTATTATTTATTCAAATAAATGTTCGCTTTTAAAATGAAGGGAATTGGAAAATTAGCAATAATTAAATATCAAATTAATTCTTTTAAAATCATGTATGAAAACTTAGGTAATAAATATTAATCTAAAATATAGATTTCTGACTGCAGACGATTTTAATGTATTAACAAAAGAATGTTATATTTTCAAGAAAAACGTTAAAATAATTTTCTATTGATATTTAAAACACATATGATAAAATAATTAATAAATTTTTACCGGTAAAGCGATAGATTAGTTCTTTTTAAGAAACAAGAGCAAAAAAAATACGAGTTTAAACCTGTTTCAATTGATAGGCGTGTCAAAGCACGTGATTTTGTTTTTACTTAATTTGACTTAATGTAGGGTTACATTTTTAGCATCACCTCCAGAAATAATACTTCCACTCTATTAATTTCTTTTTACTCTATCAAAGAAACCAATTGAGATTTTGACATTTCAAAAGTGACTGTTTTTCTTCCCAAAGAACTTTAAAATTCATAGACTGGCAAAATGTCAGTTTAACTTGGAATTTTTGAATACATCTGTTACGTCAGATCGTTGGTACATCGTACATTAGAATCTATGCGTGGTTAGCTATGTTGCAGTAAATATATGTATATGTATATATATGAGGCTTTTTTAGCAGTTTTTTTAAATCATTGATTAAATTTGAATGCATTTTCTTTGAGTTAAAATTTTATTAAGACTTTAATTTGTTTTTACAAGAAAAATGAAATGGCTGTTTGCGTACAAATGTTCGAATCGGCAGACAATTGATACACAGTAATAAATTATCAAATAGCAAAATAAGTTATATATCAAAAATAGTCACTAAAAGAATAGTAGCAAAATATAATTTTTACGCGTATTAACAAATAACCCGATCCCAACCAGAAAAAAAAAACAGACCATACTCCGATCCAAGCAAAACAAAAATGTCATGAGCATAAACCCGACCTGAACCTTAAAATTCCATTCGAAAAAAAAAACTATGGATTTGATATCTGACCCGAATCAAATCTGAATCCCACAAAAATATTCAAATGAAGCATACCCCAATCCGATCAAGGAAAAATAATGTTCATGTACATGCAACCCGACCCGAAACTAAATTTTTTTTTTGAAAAAACCCGAAAAATGATTAGAACGAAAACTGAAATCGATAAAAATATTCCAAAGAACTATAACCCGATAACAGCAAGACAAAATAATTTTTGTGAACATAAACCTGCCTCGAACCTAAAAAATTCCATTTGAAAAAAGACCTGAAATTTTATGCTAACTACATCTGAATCCGATCAAAATATTCGAAAGAACCATAACCGAATTCGAATAAGAGAAAATAATTTCCGTGGACATGAACCCGATCCGAACCTAAAATTCCATTTGAAAAAAAATACCTGAAATTTTAATCGAACCAAATATGAACCTGACAAAAATATTATACAGAAGCATACCAGGCTCTGAACAAGACAAAAAATTTCCATGAACATGAACCCAATCCGAACCTAAAAAAACTGAACTAAATCTGAATCTGACAAAAATATTCCAGAGAAGCGTAACCTTATACGAACAATGCAGAATAATTTCCGTTGATGCGCAACCCAACCTGAACCTAAAAATTCCATTAAAAAACCGAAATCTGAATTGAACGACATCTAAACCCGAAAAAAAATATTCCAAAGACCCAAAACCAGATCCGAGCAAACCAAAATAATTTTCCTGGACATGAATCCGACCAGAACCTTAAAAATCAATTTGAAAAAAATACCTGAAATCTGAATAGAACCAAATCTCAATCCGACGAAAATATTCCAAATAACTATAACCAGATACGAACAAGACAATATAATTTCCATGGACATAAACCCAATCCGAACAAAAAAATTTCTAAAAAAAAGAAAAAATTCCCGAAATTTGAGCTAAACCTAATCTGAACCTAACAAAAATATTTCAGTGAAGTATAACCTCATTGGAACTAGGTAAAATAATTTCCATGGAAGTCCAACCCAACCAGAACTTAAAAATCCCATTTGAAGGAAAAAAAAAACCCCACGAAATCTGAATTGAACGACATCTAAACCCGAAAAAAATATTCCAAAGACCCAAAACCAGATCCGAGCAAACCAAAATAATTTTCCTGGACATGAATCCGACCAGAACCTTAAAAATCAATTTGAAAAAATACCTGAAATCTGAATAGAACCAAATCTCAATCCGACGAAAATATTCCAAATAACTATAACCAGATACGAACAAGACAATAGAATTTCCATGGACATAAACCCAATCCGAACAAAAAAATTTCTAAAAAAAAGAAAAAATTCCCGAAATTTGAGCTAAACCTAATCTGAACCTAACAAAAATATTTCAGTGAAGTATAACCTCATTGGAACTAGGTAAAATAATTTCCATGGAAGTCCAACCCAACCCGAACTTAAAAATCCCATTTGAAGGAAAAAAAAAACCCCACGAAATCTGAATTGAATGGAAACTAAACTGAACAAAAACATTCCAAACAACCATAACCGTACCCGAAGAAGACAAAATAATTTCCATGAACATGAATCCAATCCGAACCTAAAATTCGGATGTTCTACAAAGCATAATGCGCTCCGTAGCGGTGGAAAGTGAAACTAACTACTTAGCGCGAGATGATTAAGATATTTTGTTTATAGTTAGATTTAAATTATAACTTGGTTACGGTTAGGTAACAGTTAGGTTGCAATTACGTTCCGGTGGGCCTTATGTTATATTTAATTTCCGGTTAGGTTACAGTTAGGTCATGGTTAAGTTACAGTTAGGTTCAGGTTAAGTTGCGGTCAGGCTGTGGTTAGATTATGGGTAGGTTATGATAAGGTGACGGCCAGATTACATTTATGGTTTATTTAAGTTACAGTTAGGTCAAGTTACAATAAGATACAGCTAGGTTACAGACAAGCTATGATTACAATACAATTAGGTTACGGTTAGGATTTTTTTCACAGAACGAACATTACGCATGTTTGATAAGAAATATAACCTATTTTTGTAAAATGGCTCTGAAAATATAATACTATATACTAACGCTTTAGCTAATCATCGAGAATCGATTTCATTCACGGTATAGTCGAATTTAAGAGTGATATAATTAGTCTGAAATTCAAAATATTTCAGTTGGTATATCTATGTGAAAAAAGTATTTAGTTAAGTCACTTAACAGTAATTTTAAGGATACATATAAATACTTTAGCACGAAAATCACGCAATAGTTGAACACATATTCCCTCCTGCGTTTCCCATTGCAGTCATTTTGGGTATTTTTGGAGCTAAATATTAGTTTTTTTTAAACCAATTTTTGACACAGTCAGGGAGTATGTATTTAATATAATGTACACTATAAAAAATGTTACCCTTTTGCTGCATCATCACTCCCCCGCTTTTATAGAATATCTCTCTTTTGACCTATGAGAATGCTCCATAATAAGCTGAAGTAATCATTTTCTATAAAAGCGGTGGAGTGACGATGCAGCAAAAGGGTAAAATTTTTAACAGTGTATTTATACATATTTCGAGTTAAAGATAAAACCATAAAAATTTCAAGTTCGTTTAACATTATTATTACGGACCCGCAACGCCGGGCGGGTCAGCTAGTTTTTAAATAAAATTAAAACATAGAGCGGAATTTTTCATAAAAAATGTTTTCCTACCAGCAAACATCAATACATTTAGATCATAAGCATGCTTTAAAATTTGGGAATACTTTTACACACATACATTATATATAAATATATGTCTATCTATACACATACATACATATATATATACATATATATTATAAACATCTTTATCTACTGAAGTAGAATCTCATTTTTCTTTTCAATTTAAGAACTTTCTAATGGAAACTTAACTAAATCCAAACACACTTAGAAAACATGCTAGAAAAAGCGGCTATAAGGCATTTTTTTCTTAAATTAAAAAAAAATTAACTTTAGAAAACATCTAACAGATGTATTATTGCTTTTCCGCTTGTTTAATAAATGAAAATATACTGAATTGAAAATAAAAACTGTTTTAAAACTTTTCTGATTGAAACAAATATTTTATTTTTATTGCGAAAATAAAATGTAATCTTTGAAAAAAATCTCTGGTTTTATTTTACTTTTTTCTTACTGAATTGATATCAAGGAACATATTAGAAAGGACATACTCGTAATACTTTTTATTTAACTTAATACAACATCAAAAACTATTTATTTATACCTGGGATCTGATATCTTAAAAGTATTTGCTTGATAAATTAAAATGTGAGAAATATTTTCCCTTCTTCAGTCTGTAAATATTTCATATTATTATTATTATTACTATTTTAAGTATGGTGTGTTTGATAATGAAAATTTTTGTTTGTGTATGGATTTCTTTCTTTTAAATTCTTGGCCTAAAATATAATAATATTAAAATTTATTGTTGTTTACCGCATTTATAACGCTCACTTTAAATTTAAAATTTATTTTACATTTAATTAAGGCCTCTATAAGGTTCATTTTTTAAATTTATTTCTCTACAAGTAGGGTAAATTTACCAAATGTAGTATAGTCCCCTAATATGGCACTATCTTGTAAAGGAGAAGTTCCACTCTAGTCCTCAAATAATAGTTTTTTATTATTTAAGCTAATTTAAAAGTTGTGAAACGAAGGCAGGCAACGAAATGCTTTTAACAAATTCCTAAAATATGACTTCTATGCAATCACAGAAAATATTAAACCGATTTAAAAAAAATACTTGCGAATCAATGGTTGACATCCCTGTTCCTACACGGGCCGAGGGCCACTACCACCTGGGTTTGGTACGAACAACAAATGTTCTAAAAAACCTTTTAAAACTTTCTAAATTACGTTTCTCGAGAATATTAGGAAATATCAAACTGATTTCAAAACTAATGTTAGCATTGTGATGTTTGCAAATTATTGGTGAATAGTCCCTATTTCATAACAGGCATTGTTAGTACTACTACCCCTTGACAGATGATAGACAATTAGACATGAATCTTGGAACTTGACATGATGGTTAATTTTGAGATGTAAATGTATAGTAAGAAGATGGTTTCTAAAAAAATCTATACTTCAAATGATCACTAAAATGAGTTTATGAATCAAGCATATATGATTCAAAATATCGTCTAAATTGTTATTTATTTAGAATTAGCTTTCGTTCTCACTAATTTAAGTGACATTTTTGTCATATGCAGTGTAATAATGAAATTTAGTAAAACTGTGACATGAATAGTAATTTTAGAATTGTTCCTAAAACTATAATTTCTTCGAATAAAAATTAGACATAGAAATATTACTTTGTATATTTCAAGTATGGTAAAATAAGGGGGGGTTGTGGGCAAATTCCTCCACGCTGGCCAAGCGGGTTGGAGGAAGCCCATCCGCGTTCGTTCCTCTTGCACTAGACAAGAGTACTAACAGGCTGTACCGATGGAAGGTGCGGATTGGACATTAAGTCTCTGCTCCCAGTCGATTCCTTCAAGTCCTCCTAGAAGGCAATTAAAGGGTCTTCTCCTGGTTGATAAGCAGAGGCTATTAAACAGAATCAAGCAGCTAGAATGGAAATGGGCTGGGCACATTGCAAGAAGACAAGACAATAGATGGAGCACAAATATACTACAGTGGTATCCTAGAGATGTAAAACGACCAAGAAGACGACCACAAGTAAGATGGAGAGACGAAATTAGAAAAGTGGCTGGTGTAAATTGGATGACGAAAGCAATAGACAGAAAACATTGGAAAAATCTGGGGGAGACCTACATCCAGCAGTGGATCGAAAACGGTTGATGATGATGATGATGATGATGATATTTCAAGTATTGTGCGAGCAAAGCCTCGGAGTTTGCTAGTATATTATAATTTGTGTAATCCGTTTCGTTTTTGAATATGAGTTATTTCAAGGCAATTTAGTTAAAAGTACTGCGTATTTTATCTAGTTTTGCCTGTGTTTTTTTTAATAGATATTTCATATTATTAAGTAAATATCATATGCTTGAATGGTTTTATTTATACAAAGTTTATATACACAGGTGTTCAAAAGTTAAGCATAAATGGTAATTAAGTAAGTAATGAAAGAAATATGAATCGAAATAGGTGAAATTCCAGGTGTGTAAACAAAATAGTACGCGTCATATATTTTCGCGAAGAGTTTTTCCCGAAATCGAACAGGGGACCGTCAACAAATTGAAAAAGAACGAAGATCTTTTGGATAACCCTGTCAAAACTAATGTAGCAAAAGCGTTCAAACTGCACATTATGATTAATTGGCTTATTGTAATGTACTGTGTTTATTTTTACAAGGATAGCATGTATACGCGTAGAGAAATTAATGTTTTTATAAAAACAGTTCTAAGATTTTTGCTTATAATTTGCAGAGTTCTTAATATAAAATAATGCTCTTTTCTGAAAATATGGCAAACATCATTGTACACAATACCCTGTCATCAGAATTAAAAAATAATAAAAATTGTGTGACAAATGAGCAGGTTTACTAAATAATTTTTTACTGCGCATGTGTGAACGCTATTAAAATTTCATTTACCTATTATGTTAGTTAAATGTATAGAGCAACTTTTGTGAAAGTCTCAAAAACATAGCTTAAAAATTCTGAAAATTATCGTCGATAGAATGCGATCAAAATCCTTTATTCCCTAAATGAAGCAAAAAGATGAGGAGCTGTATCCATATTCCATTGTTTAGTGCCTACACAATATTGCACGTACAACTATATTTAGGTAAACCCCCTGATTTTTTAGCTTCCTTTAGGAATAACGGATTTTGAGTTGATTCTATAGACGATCATTTTCAGAATTTTCAAGCTATGTTTTTTAAACTTATACAGAAGTTGCTCTATACATTTAGCTAACACAATATGCAAATGAAATTTTGATATCGTTGACGCATGCGCAATGAAAAGTTATTTACTAAACCTACTCTTTTTTCATACAATTTTTATTATTTTTAAATTTTGATGACAAGGCATTGTGTATAATGATGTTTGTCATATTTTCAGAAAAAAACATTATTTTATATTAAGAACTCTGCAAATTATAAGCAAAAAACTTAGGACTGTTTTTATAAAAATCTTAATTTCTCTACGAGTATACGAATAGCCTTAATATACCTTATAAAAATAAACACAGTACATTACAATCAGCCAATTAATGATAATGTGCAGTTTGAACGCTTTTGCTACATAAATTTTGACAGGGTTATCCAAAAGATCTTCGTTCTTTTTCAATTCGTTGATGGTCCCCTGTTCGATTTCGGGGAAAACTCTTCGCGAAAATATATGAAGCGTACTATTTTGTTTACACACCTGGAGTTTCACCACATTTCGATTTATATTTCTTTCATTACTTACTTAATTACCAATTATGCTTAACTTTTGGACACCAGTGTATATACATATATATGAGTGTGCATATGTTTATATGTACATATATACCAGCATTTTGTTAAATCTTTCTTTTCTGTTAACCCTTTGTTGCATAAATTGCACGAAAGTGGACAAAACCACAAAAGTGGTAACTTATTCTTAACAAAACTATTTCATTCATAGTTCTTATTTAAAATTTATCTAACCTTTTGACATTTATGCTTTCAGAGAAAAAATCGATATGGTGCCACAAGACGGTTAACTTACATCTTGAAATACAGTGAGTATGGATGCCCCCTCAGAATGCTGATAAGTTGTATATCATGAACTAAAATGTTTCTAAACCTATAACAATATTATTTAAATGATATTTTGTTCAATAATTATTGATTTTAGGAGTTTTGACCTACAAGACAATTGAAAATCAAGTATAAAAATAGTTTCTTTATTTTTGTTTATGGTATGTCAGGTTTTCCATAATGTCCACTGTTGTGGACGCCATGCGCAGCATCAACATTGCGGCGTTTTACTCTGTCAACTGAAGTGGATGTCTTGAGAAGGAACAATGAATATTTTAAAATGTAATTTTGACGTGTTTATGTGATTTTAATACTATGCAGGCACATTTGTTATAAATTTTCATGTCTTTCACATTTTCAAAAATTAACTTTGTCTGATTTCATTTATTTATGCAATTTTATAGTTTTAAAAAAATCGTACATGGGTTCTGTTTGAAATAGATTTGTAAGACAATATTGGAAAACAATAAAATAAAAATAAACAATTTTAATTTTGATATCTATCGGACATTTTTAAAAAATATTTTTAAAAGATTTAAATGAAACGTATTTGAATTAAAGATATTTCATCGTTGTTCATATGTAAACTTTTTATTTATGGGTTTTTTTATATTAAAAGTGAAAGCAAAAAAAAGGGAATACTTGACACAAGAGCAAATAGACTTATGAATGATTGTTTTGCCATCAGGTTGGGAAGATGAATTATTGGTCTCCTTTATTGATGATAGATATTAACTTCCAAAATTAACCATGGGAGAAAATATGAGTCCGAAGATCAGTTCTCAGCACCAAAAATGAAACGTACTCTAAAGCAAAAGCCACAGAAATGGGAATGGGTACAGAAAATACTTGCTCCACATGCTAATCCAACAAATATTCTGAAACAAAAAAAATAAGGTTTTATTTGGCAAAACGCCATTTCTTATGTTCGAGACAGTGTTTGATAACGAACTTTAGGAATTATTGACACTTGTGTCTAATATAGATTATCAAATCCAACAAAAATGAAACAAATACCGTTAATGAAATAAAAGTATTTTTAGTCTTTTCTCGTCTGTTATTGATTTACCTCTTAAACTATGGTATTGGTGTCCAGAAACTCGACAACATTTACTGGCAGACACCGTGCCTGAAACTTATTGGGAAGGGATATTATCAGTTCTTCATTTGAGTGGCTGTTCATTAAAGAAATCCTTTAAAGAGGTTTACTATCTCCGTTTTCAAAAGTATCGATCTGTCATAATTCATTTGAACCAAAATTTCAATGATGCAGCCGAACAAGAGAATTGTCAATAAGTGGATGAACAAATTATACATTCTAAAGGTAAGCTTTCGCTAAAAGCATTAGATAGTAAAACAACATGCAAATGAAGATCCAAAATATGGGTAAGAGCTATATCATGTGGATTTGTTTACAAATTTGAATATTATGGTGGCAACAAGAAGTATGTGGCATCTAATATGCCTCCTGAAAATAGGTAATCAGGCCAAATAGAGGCTCGTCTAAGACGAACAGTGCATATTAGAACTTATATATGTGTATTTTCCATAATTTCTTTGCTTCAATCAAGCTCTTATTCTTGAAAAACATCGGGTCTATTTGCAACCTGCACCTTACGTAATGATAGAACAGAATACTGTTCTGTAAATCTAGAGAAATTCATGAAAATTCCTGAAAAGGGTTCTATATACAACATGATAGACAAGGAGCACAATATTTTAGTATGTCCATGGATGGACTGGTGCTTCAAATATAGACAAAGTTGATACCAAGAGGAAAGTAATAAAGCGATACGACTTGACTTGACAGCTCTGATTGAAGTTTATAACCATAATATGGAACTAAAAATATTATTTGTTGTCGGCATTATACAGAACTCACCCACAAAATCTAGAAGCGCTATAAAATAATTATATTTCATTTTATTCATGTAGCCCGTTGTCAATGCATGGTTTTTATACAGAATCTTATTTCCAAATTGCTATATACGATTTAAAATTTAAATTGGCTGTAGCAAGTGGACAACTCATTCAGTCAGTGATACGAAAATCTGGTGAGCCGGATTTATTTTAGACTTTGAAGAATCCGATGTGCTAAAGATAAAAAGCTAAGACAATTACCAGGCAGATCAAATTCTGTTCAAGGACATCAAATAGGATAAAGTGAAACACTTTCCTTGTCAAACATCCCAAAGTGCAAAACGATAAGAACTATGTAAAAAAAAATATTCATGGGGAAAATGTAAATTTTACTTTTACATCGATGGAAAAATTTATTGTTTTTTCAAATTTCACAATCAATGAATGTTTCTTTAAGCACAATTTTTTTAGAATATGATAATATTCTAGAAGAAAACTATCACAAATCTTATTTTCTTAAAATCACTACATTTCGATTCTGTGCACATTGTATCCACGAAGGTGGACCACATGTAACTCGAATAATAAAATCTATTACACATAAAAGCCCCACCAGTGGCCGAGAGGTTCGGACCTCTCAACTGGTAGACAGCAGGTGCTGGGTTCGAACCCAATCGCGGCTGTCGGCCTAACCGTTCGGAGTTTTCGTGGTTTTCTTCGAACCTTGCGTAAATACGGGTTAGGTTCCCTTAGAAAGACCCCCACGAAGGGCACTCCCCCCTGGTCCTATATCCCTAGTGCAGATAATCGGACGTCAAAAATACACACACACACACACTATTACACATAAAATATTTTTTTTTCTCATTCATCGAGATTCTTTTAGTAGGAAAATACTAAATTTAATGTTTGGGAATTTTCAGTTTTGGGGTGTGCGACAAAGGGTTAAAATCAATATCTTTTGTAACTAATATTTTAAAAAGCACAATAAATGTGCGCTGAATGCTAAGAGCAAAATTGGGCCTCCGTGGCTGAGTGGTTAAGACATCACGCCGCTAATCGTGAGGTTGTGGGTTCGAATCCCACTGGCTCCATTGCACACACACATTGTGTGGAGCTCCTGGTTGTATTTCTCTTGTGTTGTAATATTTCCTTGTGTGCTATCTCGTCCCTGTATATTGGCGATGGCTTATAAGCAGGCTTCATGTCGAGCACACAAATCAGATGTATGTTGTTCAATAAAAAAACAAACAAACAAGAGCAAAATTGTTCTAATGAAGCGTTTCACTCTTAAGTGCATTGTGAAAAATTTTAATGAAAATGTTAGTTTACATTTTAAAAATTTGATAAGGTGGCATATTTGGCATATTCCCTTGGCATATTTATCCAAAACAGTGTGTTTTTTGTCTTGCTACTTAAAACTCAAATTATTTTTTCAAGTCTTGAGTACAAAAAAAATCTTAGTTTATATGTATAATGACTTAAAAAGGAAATTTCTTTTTTAAATTTTTTTCTGACACATTTGAAGTGTCTTTTTAAAATTACGTTCGCCATATTTTATTTCTTTATAACACATACACCATCCGATACAGCTTTCTGAGTCAAGAGAGAAATCTTTGTTTTGGAAAAAGGAATTATGAAAAATATAATTAAATACGGCAATCGGGATTTTTCATAGAGTTTCAGTATTTTTATTTATAATGGTTATTTTATTATATAATAAAATATTATTACGAAATCCTAATAAAGAATAAAACTACATTTAATTTAAGATGCATCATGTTTTTTAATAAAAACAATAATAAAACTTTTACTGTTTTGTTTAATATTTTTGTTTTATATTAGTATACTAATTTATTTAATTCATAATTTTTAATATTTAATGTTTCATAATTTATTAATAATCAAGATTAAGTATTTTTAATTACATTTTAGCATAGTTAAATATTTTCATATTATTATTGTCGTTCTTTATTATTTATGCAGTAGCAAGAGCATAAGTCAAAAATACTATTTCAAGGTTAAAGTTTTCATCCTTTCAATATCTTCAAGAGTATATTATAAATATTTAAATTATTTTATTTAACTTTTTTGTTGATTTTACTTATAACATGGAAAAAATATCTGTTTTATTGAGAAGCAAAACGTTAAATACAGAATTATATTTTTATTTATTTATTTTTTATTTATTTATTTATATTGTTTTTTAAATATTTTTACGGATTCTAAAATCCATATCACAATATGAAATACAGCTAAGAATATCTATGGAAAATCTTCTATAAGAAAATATTAGAAATACTTCTTAACATTCTATGTTCACTTCTATAACATTTTTATTCATTATATTTCGAGTGATAAAGTTTCTCATACGATTTAGAAGGGTGAGTAAATGTCAGACCGATGTAAAATTGTCCTACATTCTTGGAAAAATGAATTATAAATGTTTCTGGGTGCATCAAACTGTAAAAATAAATGGGATAAAATTTTCCAAAAGTCTGTCATTGACAAATGACTATATTTAATAAGAAATTCTTCAATTTTATATTCATGAGAGTATTTTTTATGGAAGTTTCTGGTTCTGACTTAACATGGGGAAATATATTAAAATTTTCTAAAGATACTTATGAGTAATTCCATTCCCTGACATTTAAAAAAAAATTAAAATGAGTTTGAACGAACAGAAAACCATTTTGAAAATAATGAATCTGAATAGCTAAGAATGAATAAAATAAAATAAAAAATGCATTCTCTTAATCCTTTTTTTCTCTCTCGTTTTCTTCTGTGTTTTTCTGCTAATCTCTGAACAACATTTTGTGATAGCTCAGGAATATGATATTGTAGTTGCTAAATCTATATTGTATCCTTGAAGGTTTAAAAATGAGCTAACATTTTCAACATTGTTTCGAAAATCGACCATGGCATGACCTATCATTAAATTACTGATTGCTTGTTGTTTTTAATCACGAAAATACCTTAAGTTACTGCTGTGATGCCTAAACAGTAGTGAAACTCTAATGGTAAAAAAAGTAAAGGACATTTTTTATAATATATAAAATATTCATATGCTAACACAATTTTTTCACCAGAAACAGCCAACAGTCAGTCATATGACAGTCCATGATGTTACCATGCCTGTCTATTCTTTGCTATTTTTACTATATAAGAACAGAAGAAAGATCAGATTATAAGCTCCATGAAATTTGAATTAGATACTAGCTCGAACACCATCCACTAAAAAAATGTTTTCCTCAAATCAGAAAAAATGCAAGAGGGAGGAGAAAACATTTTTTTTTTCAAATTTACCATGCCCATATAAATATTAAGTCAAAAAAGAAAAAAATTTAATGCACTGTAGCTGAAAATTGACATAGTTTCTTTTTTTTCTTCTTTGTTTTACATATATGGTGTTTTTTGTAAGAAAGTTCATTAGATAATTTTCAATCAGCATTTGTACATCACATAATTAGTCTTAAAGAATAAAAGGAACTTTTCTAGTTTACGTTAAAGTTAAAAAAGGGGGGGGGGGAAAGAAAAGAAAGAAAAGCGTTATGTTACCACTTGGTATCGAATTGAATCCTAAAAAGCGTTGGGAAATAAATGCTAATTTATATTATTTTAGATGCAATCAACACAACCACCGGCTCATAAATCAATGTTAAGTATGATTTTCTCTTTATGTTTCAAATATTAGGACAGTCTGTGCAGATGCAAAAGTTTGAACTATATTGTGTTCTACACTGTTAAAGGATTATACGTAAAATTAGGGGTAATCTACAGGTAATACTTATATCAAATAACAGAGATTAGAAAAACCGAGATGCTGTTAAATAACAGAGACATCATTCGGTAAATTCACAATAGGCTCTGTAAATTAACATCGCTGAAGATACACATGGCTGTGTAATTTTATTTTTTATCATAATAACTTAGTTTTCAAAATTAGTCAATCACTCATTCTTTTTAGAGACTTCAAAGAATTTAAATTTTTCGACTAAATTTGAATTGGTGTATCATATATTTTTTATACAATTTTTATTTAGCCATCATTCCTGTACGGCGGCTACCGGAAGGACGTGTTTGAATCCGAGATCTCTTGGCAGCAGTACACTGTAAAAAAAATGTGTCATTTTACTAAGGAATGCTTAGTACAGTTACTGCATTTTCAGCAATTACTAAAAAATCCCCTGTAATTATAAAATAACTAATCACTGCTAGTAATACCACTAACGAAATGCATGTAATTAAACAACATCTCCTCCTACTCTAAAAGCCTTCAGGCTAAATGTCTCCCTCAATACCCTTGAAAGTGACATCTGGTTAGCAAAACTGGTTATGTTATCATTCCCCAGACCCAGAGAAGGTTATTTTTGAGCTTCATAAGAAATGAAATGCCCGTTGCTTTTACATGTGTGTGTTACAATGCGTGTTTTTACATTTACATCACACTACAGAATATTAAAAGTAGGATGTGTTTTATATTGATATATATGTGTATGAATTTACGTGTTTACATCACACACTTCTATACTTTTGCTCGCTTTTGATAAGCTATTGTATAACTTAACACGTGTTTGGATGTTTAAAAATCAAGTGTTTTGTATTATATAATTTTCAATTATTACATTAAAAAAAACCAATGCTTAAGATTTAGAAAGATTTTTTGCTTTTTAAAATGACATACCTTTTGGTAATTTTAGTTATGTTATAAAATACATTTTAAAAATAGATTTTTAGTTATTAGAGTCATAAATTTAATGGAGATTATACTTTTTTAACAATCAAATTACACTTTCTATTATATTAAAGTTGTTTAATTTTAGCATTGTAATTCTTTATATTACTACATTAAATTTTATAGTAAAAATGTAACAAAATTTAAAATTATAAATAATAATAATAGTAAAGTGGAAAAAAATACACACATATATATTATATATAGTCGAAAACTTAGTTTCTTTGTGAAATAATTTATTATGTTTTTAACAATGGCTTGAAAATTAAGTGAATAATATTTCATTTAGCATATTATTTTTATTGTTTAAAATAAGTTTTAGAATAAATATGCTAATAATAATCAAATAAAAAAACTATTTTTTAACCAAATTAAGCTACATTAAATAAGATATTTTAGTATTGCAATTTATTAATTTCATTACTTTAAGTTTTGTAAATGCTTCGTTATACAAAAGTTCGTTATACAAAATTAAGTGAATAATATTTCATTTAGCATAATATTTTTATTGTTTTAAATAAGTTTTAGAATAAATATGCTAATAATAATCAAATAAATAAAGCTATTTTTTAACCAAATTAAACTACATTAAATAAGATATTTTAGTATTGCAATTTATTAATTTTATTCTTTAATTTTGCAAATGCTTCGTTTTTAATTTATTGCTGTTTTAATTTACAAATTTTAGGTCTGGACATATTTTAAAGCATTTAATGTGCATAAAAATTTATATGCTTTAATCGCTATAGCTTTGAGGTTTTTGAATTATAGAATAAATACTGAACATAGTTTTTTATTCTGTTAAGTCAATCAATGCTGCACTTTTTTTTCTTCAAACTTAATTTTAAATAGCTTTAAAGAATGCATAATATTATTAAAATGTTAACTATTTATTAGTACTTAATTAACTATTATTGTTTAATTTACATTTTCTAATAGTATAATGTTATTAAATCTCATCAAGTTTAATCAAAATTTAATATTTTAAGTTCGGTTTATAAGAAATTATGTTTTTTGAGTTAAAAGTAATAACCGTAACAATATTATTATTATTATATTCACTTAGATATTTTTAGACAATTTATGTTCAATGCCATCAAATGCAAGTAAAAATATTTGAAGAAAGTGATGTAAATAGATTACACAAACAATTTTTAAGAAATATCAATATAAAACACTTATATTAAAAATGAACAAAATAAATTATAACAAATTGAATATTACTTTTCAGAAATGACTGAAAATAATTTTGAAACTGGGAGAGAATTAGAAAAAGAGAGAGAGAGAAAAAAGTTATTTTCATAAATTATTATTTTTGAATAAGTTTTTTTTTCTTTTGTGAGGGAGGAAAAAGGGTGAGATACATTTTTTTTTTTTTTTGGGGGGGGGGGGGTATTTTTATAAAAAAAATTCACCAACTGGCCTTAACTAATCTTTAAAATTATTTTTTAATCTATTGATGTTCTCTTTAAAACATTTTTAATGGGATTTAACTCCCGTGAATAAATATCTGTTGTATAATAGTATTTACATTCTATTTTCTAATGTGTATGAAAGGAATTGAATTTATCAGATTTGAAAAATAATGATTAAAGAATTTGGCATTTACGCCTGTTAAACAATTAAAAATTTGAAATTTGATTTTCATTTGAAATATCTGTAATTTCTGCTTATAATTGTTAGTGAATATACCAGAGAAATACCTGTAATAGCATTAAGCATTTCTTAGTAAACATACTAAAAATACACCGGTAACAGCTACTAGCAATTTTTTAGTGAAGGTACAAGAGAATTATCTGTAAATCTACTAATTATTTATTTGGTAAACATACTAAAAAAATCATCTGTAACGGTTACTAGTGATTTCTTAGTAAGTTCACTAAGGAAGTCTGTGTGTTGTTTACTAAGTTTAATGCAGTAATGTTACTTAAGAAGAAGTTGTATTGGTTACTAGAAAAGTTTATGGAATCCCAGTTGCCTAGAGATTTTCTAGTAGTACTACAGTTTATTTTTTACAGTGTAGGACATCTTACTGAGAGAGCTATAGAAGATGTTGTTATTGGGAACAAAGTATATCTTTTATCATAATTGTGTGATTGTCGATAAAAATCCCCAATATCTCCAACGAGAGGATTTTTCAATTCCTGCATTATTCTAACTTAAATAAATAAATAAAAAATAAAAAACTATTTTTTTTAACATAAAGTTGCAAAAGAATTTTAAAAGTGTATATTTTGAATTGCAAGTTTTAACGTGTATAAAAATATTTTTAAATAAACAAATAGAAATTCGTTCAGGGTCATTCTTTGTTAACTTACGTTACATTATGAACCATATTCAGTAATTTTAGTAATATAACAAACACAAAAAATTATTCAAAATGTAAATTTGACATGGTTTGCCAATTAAACTTATTCAAAGCCCAATTTAGATGAAAATTACCTAATTTTAAATTTATTTTTTAAATTTTGGTAGTTTTACTTACTTTGATAGTTGCCATTACTGAAAAAGGTATGTAAATTATCATTATAAAGCGTAATTTTCATTATCATTTATTAGGTAATTTTCATCGAAATTGGCCCTTAGATACGTTTGATTGACAAATCATATTAATTTTACTTTTGAATAGTTTTTTGTATTATATTACTAAAATTACTGCTGTAAATTGTTCTAAATATAACGAAAGTTATGGAATGTCTCTACAAGGAATAAGATATAAGATAGGGAAAATATTTGTAAAATGATGATCGAGAAACCCATTCAAATACATTTAACCGAGTACTAGGAAAAATTTATAGAGTGTCTCTGTTTTTTTTTCTATGTTCTTGCAAAATTTTTTAACAGTGTAGCGTTTAAAAATTTCATGGAGGCCCTTATGTAAATATTTTACCAAAAGAAGAAAGAGCATATTTGAAAGAGAATAGAATATGAGAGAAAGGTTTTTCTCTGGTCATCCATTTAATCATGATTTGCAATGAAAAGAAAAGAACAAAAATTGTAAAATAGTTTTGTTTTGAAATGTGTATTCATTTGGTCATTAGTTTTGTTCTATTTAGTACAAATTTTACATAGCAAAGCACATCCTACTTGCTAAATTGCAATTTTCACCTTTTTACCCTTACCCTGCCTTCAAATTAAAAAAAAATCAGTGCTAAAATTTAGAATGACATAACAAAGTTCTCTGAATATAAATGAAATAGGTTAATATTATTCTAAAGGAAAATGTTACCGCACTCCTATTCCTTTAAATTTTCTACTACTTTTTTTTAATGTTATCGATATAATCTTTTTAATTTTAAATAAAGAGAGGAGTTGATTATCCGCATTTTTTCTTTTCAACTTGAGCATTTAACACTGTTTTTTGAGACATTAATATTTTAAAACCTTATAAGATAATTTACGCTAATGCTTTAATTATTTAAGTGCTATAAGTTTTTATAATTTAAAAGAATTGGTATAAAAAAGCATTGGTATAAAATATATTTCGCAAAAAAGGTATGTTTAATCTCTTTTCTTCAAGCGTGTAATATTGGCTATTAAAATTTGAAGGAGATTATGATATGTAAAAAAATAATAATTAGACAAAAACCATAATTAAGTGATAATTAAAAATTAATATCATAAGCTTCATACTTTTTATTGAAAAATTCAAATTAATAGGATTAGTCATATTAATATAAAAAATAAATAGATGTTCGTCTCTTTTACAAAAAAAGAGTTCCCAGAAAAATGCACCCAAAGTTTCTAAAATACATAAATATATAAGCTCGTGATTTATTTATAATCTAGACACAATTATCTTAATTGGAAATTTAATGCATTTTTTTCTTTAAAAAAATAAGAAAGAAGATCTGTAAATAATAAATTATTGTTCATTTTGTAAACCTTTGAGATTTTTTTTAATGGGACGTGTCGACGATAGCTTGAAGAAATCATAAAACTCACTCATTTAGTGGACTGTCACACGCAAAAATATTATTTATTTCACGACATAAACTCAAAACTTATAATGCGATCTCATATCGCCACTTTTCACAAACCAAAACACAACTCTGTTCTAAACACTCGAACCCACACGGTTCTTCTTTTTCACAGATGGCGCTCTAATACAGCGTTTCTTATTAGGTACGGAACATTCCGCCCCACGTTGCAATGGTTACATTCAACCATTAAATTATACAGTCTTTATAAATGCAAATATAAAATAGTAACAATATATTGATAACAGAAAAAATATATACAAGAAAAATACACAGAAAATATATACTCAGAAAAAATATATACAAGATTACAGATTGAGAGGCAAAATACAAATTTTTGATATTGGTCTTTTATAAACTCCAGATTGAGTTTTTATTTTAACAACTCTGACCCGTTTATCTTCACCAAAATAAACTTCTATTATTCTACCCAATGCCCATTTTTGAGAGGGTAGATTTTCATCTTTAAGAAGCACTAACTCATTAACTTTTACATTATCTTTTTCTACCATCCACTTGGATCTCTGTTGCAAATTGTTAAGATACTGAATATGCCATTTCTTCCAAAAATTTTGAATGATTTTTGTTAGTTTTTTCCAGTTAGACAACCAATTGTGTTTAATTTCAGTTAAATTTGGCTCAACAATGGCATTTAAGGGTCTGCCAATTAGGAAATGAGCAGGGGTTAACACATCATACACATCAGTATCTGATGACAGAGGTACAAGTGGTCTGGAATTTAAAATTCCTTCTATTTGAGTAATAGCCGTCAAGAATTCTTCATATGTCAACCTAGAATTACCTAAAACTCTTTTAAAATGATATTTAAATGACTTTACACCACTTTCCCAGAGACCACCAAAATTAGGCGCTCTTGGAGGAAGGAAATTCCAATCAATTCCCTCAGTTGACAAATAATTTGAAAGTCTCTCATCTGGATTTAAAACTAAGTTATGTAATTTAGAAAGCTCTTTATTAGCTCCTATAAAGTTTGTGGCACACAAACCTCTGCGAGCCACAAATCTTTTTAAACATGCCACAAAGGCTTCCGATGTTAAATCAGTTACAATTTCAAGGTGAATGGCTTTTGTGACTAAGCATACAAATTTGCACACATATATTTTGTGGAAAATTCCTTTTCTTTGATTTCTATACTTAATAAGGAATGGCCCACAAAAGTCAACCCCTGAACAATTAAATGGAAAATCAGGAGTTACCCTCTCTTTTGGTAAATCACCCATTAACTGTTCAACACCTACAGGTTTAAACCTAAAACATTTAATGCAATCATGCACGACTTTTCAACATATTGCTTTACCCTGAACTGGCCAAAACTTTTGTCTTGCGTAATGTAATAGGGCAGTAGGGCCTAAATGAAAATATCTCTTATGATATGCCTCTAAAACTAACTTATTTAATTTATGACTCTTAGGTAGAATAATTGGGAATTTACTGTTGAAACTTAACTCAGAATTTTTTATTCTACCATTTACCCTTATTATTCCATCCCTATCTAAAAAAGGATTTAAACATTTTATCTTACTTTTACCTGGAACATTCTTTTGGTGAATTAAGTTCTTAATTTCCTCAGAAAACTCGTTGTTTTGGACCACTTTTATGATAAATATCTCACTTTTTAATATTTCTTGAGTTTTCAAAAGACCCACCCTCTTTTCAGTTGGATTCTTCAAGTTGTGAATAAACCTGAAAAGATAACTTAGAACATGCAATAGTTTAGTATAACAATTAGTAATATCAAATAACATTTCAATAAAAGGATTGGAAGCTACACAAAAAACAGATAAGTCTTGATCTAAATTTTTTAGTTCTTGTGAAAATTCGTCTCTAATGATGGACGTAGGAATTTCACGATTAGGATAGTCTCGTTGAGTCAGAAACATCGGACCTTTGAACCACAGTTCATTTTTAACCAGTTTCTCAGGATCCATTCCTCTTGAAATGAGATCTGCTGGATTGTTCTCAGAAGACACATGACGCCACTGTTGAACTTTTGTCAAGTCCTGTATTGCCGCTACACGATTAGCAACAAAAGTTTTCATAAGATATGGTTCTTTTCGTAACCAGGAAAGTACGATCATCGAATCGCTCCATAAATAAATGTCAGTAGTCTCTAGTTGTAAGGCACTTTTCACTTTGGATAACAGTTTTGCTAAGAGAACGGCTGCAGAAAGCTCGAATCTTGGAATGGTAAGACGCTTAAGGGGTGCTACTCGGGATTTGCTGCAAACCAAGTTCACTTTAAAGGCTCCATCACTTGACGTTGATTTGCAATAAATAACGCATCCATAGGCAGATTCGGATGCATCAGAAAAACCATGAAGCTCGATCTGAACAGGTTTCTCAATTAGAATGCACCTCTTAACACTCACATTGTTCACCGCTGGCAGGGACTCGATAAAGCTTTGCCATTCTTGTGCTTCTTTTTCAGGAAGCGGATCACTCCAATTTAGATTCAAACACCACAGGTTTTGCATGAGAATTTTAGCTTTGGTAACAACAGGCCCTAAGAGGCCAAGTGGATCGAAAATTCTTGCGATTGTTGATAGCACGTTTCTTTTCGTTGGCGAAACTACACTTTCTACTTGTATTTGAAAGGTAAAGCTGTCACTACTAGGATTCCACATCACACCAAGCGTTTTTGTCTCTTCTTTAAAATTGTAATCACTGTCAGGTTCTGTTTTTAACTCTAAATTATTACTATGAAATTTGTGCAAATGCATTCCTGCACTCTTGAGAGCCTCCACTAACTCTGACTGCAGCTCTTTAGCTTCGGTTAAAGTGGCTGCGCCGCTCAACACATCATCCATATAAAAATCTTTTTCTAAAACTGGGGATGCTAAGGGAAAGTTGTTTTGCTCGTCTCTCGATAGTTGAAGCAAAACTCTAGTAGCTAAATATGGGGCGCTCACTGTTCCATATGTAAGAGTTTTCAGCTCATAAGTTTTAACTGGTTCATTCACCCCCTCCTTCCAAAGAATTCTCTGAAGTTTAGTTTGACTCGGATCAATTAAAATCATTCTATACATTTGTTTAATGTCAGCTACGAATGCATAAATATGCTTACGAAATCTTGTCATTATTTTAAAAAGGTCTTCCTGTATAACCCTACCGTTATACTGTAAGGAATTAAGAGAGTTTCCTAAGGTTGTTTTCGAAGACGCGTTACAAACTACACGAAGTTTTGTTGTACTCTTATCAGGGTGGTAGACTCCTAAATGCGGTATAATACGTTTTCACTTCTTCCTCCCTTTCCGAAATCTCTGTCATGTGACCCAACCTTTCATATTCGCATAAAAATTCTCTATACAATGTTAAATATTCAGGTTCTTTTAAGAATCGATTCCACAGCGAATTTAACTTTTTAAGGGCAATATCTCTGGATTTTCCTAAGCAAAGCGGATCCTCTTTTAACGGCATTTTAACAATATATCTCCCAGTACTATCTCTTTTAACGTTTTTCTCAAAGTGTTCTTCGCAAATTATTGCTTCTTTATTTTTGGGTACCTCAATCTCAACATCTTCTATTTTCCAAAATTTCTCTATGGTTTCGTTTAAAAGAGTATTGTCCTGAATGAAACCACAATGTACCCTCCCCTGACTTGGAATGGGAACACTTCCACTTGCTACATAACCAAAAACTGTATTTTGAAAAATCAAATTATTATTAACCGGACAAATTTGACCTGGCCGTAACAGCTCATAAAATATCTCAGCACTTAAAAGTAAATCTATGCGACCTGGTTTGTTAAAGTCTTCATCCGCTAGTTTTACATATTTTAACTCTGGCACATTAATATTAAACATTTTTGATGGCATGAAATCCGTAATTTTAGATACAATCAAAAAATCTAACTCTTTTTCAAAATTTCTTTCTAAATTAGAAATTGTCGCGGTAACAACAGATTTAATTTTTGTGAATGTGTCACCGATACCACAAACTGCCAAATTAGTTCTTTCTTTTTTTAATTTGAGGCTATTTGCACAATCTACCGTCATAAAATTATTCATTGCCCCTTGATCCAAAACCGCACGTACTCTATAGTAATTTCCCGCCTCATCTCTCAATAAACAATTTACTGTACTTAACAAAACTGTTTTTGTTTGATTTATTACTCGCGTAGAAAGTACGGAATTATTATTTCTATTGTTTTGATTAGGTTCAAATATTGGCAAATCTGCCGAGAGATTTGATTCACTTACTCTTACGGTGGGGAAAGGCGCTTCCCCCCCATTCTCACCATTCACATTTGCATTGCGCAATATCTCATTTCTCGGAAAATGCAATGAAAAATGATGTCTCTTGGTTTTACCTTCTCGCTTACATAAGGAGAACGAAAATTTTGATTTACAATTATTAACTAAATGTTTGCCTAAGCAATTAAAGCAACAATTATTTTTCTTAATTACCTCTATCCTTTCAGAAACAGATAAAGCCATATATCTCTTACATTTGTGTATCGGGATTTTTGATTATTATTCTCAGTTAATGATTTACCGCGTGACACAAAAAATAAATCTGCTTCCTTCGCTAACGTCACGGGATCGAACCATGAATCCGATTGTTTAACACTAATATGAACTGCTGTATCTTTATCTAAACATTGAAATAATTTGTCTGATACAATTAATTGTTTCAGTTTCTCAAAATCGGATATTTCTCTCAATTTTAAATAATAATCAAAGCTAGTTATTAAACGTGATGCAAACTGCATATGTGTTTCATTCGACTGCCTAACAGTTTTTCTGAATTGCTCAAGACAACATTGGGGTATTGGTTCAAATTCTTTAAGAACAATTCTCTTTACTTTATCATAATCACCCAACTCATTATCACTTATGTAAGAAATTACATTTGAAGCTTTCTCCCCTAATAAATTCAAAAGAATCTCAGCTTTAAATTTATCGGGTACATTTTTTGTTATAAATGATCTTTCCAAAGAAGCAAAAAAAAGACCCCAACCTTCTGGGCGGCTCGGAATTCTAATTGTTAGAGTTTTTATACTTTTTATTAAAGAGTCCAGAGAATCAATTTTACTTTCTGAATCGCTGTCATTAGTTTTAGAATTTGTTTGCATACGAGATAATTCTAATTCGGCTTTAGCTCTTTCCAATTTAATTTGCTCTAACTGCAATTCTAATTGTTTACTTTTCTCGAGCCGCTCAAATTTATCTTTACGTTCCTCAATTATTCCGTCTATTAAATTAGATACAAATTCAGAGTCACTTTTAAATTTCTCTGTATTTTTTATAATATTAATTAACTCTGCTTTCGTGGCTTTATCGCTTACTTTTTCCCCTAATTCGGTTGCAGCTAATAGTAAATCTGACTTACGCGCGTCTTTAAACATTTTAAGAACAAATTTATAAAACCCAAAACAATTAACACTTTAACTCAAAATAAAACAATAAAATACATAACAAATAAAAAACTACTATATTATGGGGTAAATGAACCAACAAAACTCATGCTCTTACTTAATTTCTTTCAAATGTTGC
Source organism: Maratus speculifer (assembly GCA_964019185.1). NCBI lineage: Eukaryota > Metazoa > Arthropoda > Arachnida > Araneae > Salticidae > Maratus > Maratus speculifer. Next base: position 256,094,791 of record OZ025298.1, read on the forward strand.
AGGTGTTCCATTCAAACGATCTGTTGTTTAAACAACTTTGAAAAAAAGAAAACGCATTCTCATCCACGGCAATTGGTTTCGAAATTGCGAAATTATTTCTCCGGGTCGACGGACCAGATGTCGACGATAGCTTGAAGAAATCATAAAACTCACTCATTTAGTGGACTGTCACACGAAAAAATATTATTTATTTCACGACATAAACTCAAAACTTATAATGCGATCTCATATCGCCACTTTTCACAAACCAAAACACAACTCTGTTCTAAACTCTCGAACCCACACGGTTCTTCTTTTTCACAGATGGCGCTCTAAGACAGCGTTTCTTATTAGGTACGGAACAGGACGGTAGAGATTTAAAATTGTTTTTCATTATTAATATTACTAGAGTATGCAGCAAGCAATTTATAGAATATAAGTTACAATCATTATTTTATATTAAAACGTACTAGACTTTTCATACATTTAATATATTTTTTAAAGTTATAAACGAAAAAGCACATTTATATAAAAGATATCTATTATGCGCTGTAAAAATTTTGAAGTTTATCAGAAGCAATATTTTCGTGTTATGCGCATACCAGAGGTTAATAGCCGAAAAAGTCGTCATAAATTTCGTTATTTAAAGCATTACTTTATTCAAAATTATGTTTCTTTATTCTGATTATTTCAGAGGATCAAGCGCGTAGTCCAATTACGAGTCAGCAAAATTTGTGTTTCATTTATATTTTTAGTATTCCGTACGTAAAAAGTAAAAACATAGCTATTGTTGTTATCTTCACATAAAGTTAGAACATTACTAACAAACTGTGACGGCAAAAATTGAATGCTACGAACTGCAGCAGAAATATCGTCATGTTAAAAAGAACAAATTGATGACAAAATAAGTTAATGGACAATATGCGATCAAGAGCAGATGAATAAAAATATTCCCATTTCCTGCTTAACATAAATACGTGATTTTCAATCTTCTATAGCAACAACAAAAAGAAAATGTAACGTTAATTATCAGAAAAGAGTTGTTCTAAATATAATATTATGCAACTTACGTGTTCAATATTGAAATTCTTTCTCTGAAAATGAATAAATATCAACTGAAACATTAAATAAAAAAGAATACTGCCCAGTTAAACTGATGGCATTGAGCTCACAGGCTACAAATACTAGTTGTACATTAAAGCCTTATATTTTCAAGGGTTAATTCCGTTCGAAAAAAAAAATTAAGAAGGGGAAACAGCTCTCCCCTTTCCTCTTTTTTATACTTAATCATTGAACCTGTTATACTATCAAAGACATGCTTTATCATATAAAAAATCTATATCCAAAATTCAGAGCAAATGAGATAATTCTTAATAAAAACCCATTTAGCATTTATATAATTTAAAAGGAGTTATCCTCCTCTTTTATACTTAACCATTAAACTTCCAAAACTATTCAGAGATTTGAACGAAATCTGAAAATTCTGCTTGAAAAACCCATTTATATAAATTAAGGGGGGGGATTAGAACCCCTGTTCCCCCTATTTATACTTATTCAATGAACACCTAATAACAGTCACGGAATCGCCTCATCAGAATGATCCTAATCTAAATTTTGAACGAAAACTTAATTCTGCATGGAAATCCCATTTATATAAACTAACGGGGGGGGGGGCATTAGAACCCCTGTTCCCCCTATTTATACTTATTCAATGAACACCTAATAACAGTCACGGAATCGCCTCATCAGAATGATCCTAATCTAAATTTTGAACGAAAACTTAATTCTGCATGAAAATCCCATTTATATCAACTAACGGGGGGGGGGGATTAGAACCCCTGTTCTCCCTATTTATACTTATTCAATGAACACCTAATAACAGTCACGGAATCGCCTCATCAGAATGATCCCAATCTAAATTTTGAACGAAAACTTAATTCTGCATGAAAATCCCATTTATATCAACTAACGGGGGGCATGAGCCCCCCGTTCCCCCTCTTATACATATCGAATGAACTCCAAAAACTAATCAGGGAAGCGCCTTGTCAGGATATACCTATATACAAAATTTCAAGTGGATCGGATATTTTTAGCATGAGTTATCGCGTTACGCACATACATACAGAACTGACGGGCACATAAGCTCTCAGTCTATGATAGCCTGTGAGCTAAAAACTTGTCAATTTAAGTGCTTCATGAGATTTATTGCTAAAATGAGATTTTTTTCACGAAGTATGTCAAATTAGATTTTTATTTTCTTGAAAATGTGTTATCCATTACCTTATCTCCAAAGTTTAATGAAAAAAAGAAATATTTTACGCCTAATTACTCCCTTTCAATCAATGACTTCTTGAGAAATATAATAACACTTACAATAAAAATTATCTGAACAGTAAATGTATTTCTTTAAACAATCTTTCGTAAACGTGATTGTATCTTTATAATGGAATAAGTATTTTACCCTTCAGGCGAAAACAGTAATAAATGTATAATTTATTAGATGCTATATGTATAAATGATAGAAATCACTTTACCTCGAGGGATCTATATAGGATATTCTCTGATAATTGATTATTAATGTCTTGCAACTGATTTTTGCATTGTATAAGATTTAAAAAAGTAAAAAACTAACCATTTTTCTCGGAAGTCGTTTTCATATCGTCAAGAACTTAATAACTGGCACTTTCACTTTAAATAAGTAACAATTCCTGAGGCTAACTTACGAGCTATATTGGATTTTGTACAATGAAAAGGAAAATAATTAAATTTTCTACAGTTTAATGTAACATTTTATGAAACGGAAATAAATATATAGAGAAATATCGGAGTCAATTGAATATGTGACAATTATGAAATAATATTCACATTTTGATTTGTAAGTCAAAATAAACAAGTAACAAAAACCATGCGTTAAGCAAAGATTATGAAAGACTTTCTAATACTTCCTGAAACCTTCAACAAAACTTCCTTGTTTAGGGAAATAAATGTTACTGTCTATAACCAAAGATATATTCTGATATTTTTGAACAGCACTGTACTTGATCAGCACGTTGATAAATGCATATTATGTAATGGGGAACTTTAGTTTAGCACGGAAATGCATAAAAGCTTGAAATTTCTCTTTCCACAATTTATACTAATATATGTAAACATACTTCAATACTTTTGTTCCCTGTAGTTTAGCTAGTACCCTTATTACACGCCAATTTCTAGCTACAATTTATTTTTCAGACTAAAATATTCTTAAAACTACTGAAATCACATTTCCAGAAGTTATCATCCATAGACAGCCATGTATTTTGAAATCTTTGCTTAGCCCTGTATATCACTTTATATATATTCTGCATCATTTATCAGTAAACTGAATGCAGTTCAGCATAAAAATTTATAACTCATTTCAAAACCCTCTTTAACACTAGAACGTCCGGAAGGAATCGAATCGACTCTGGCCATATGATTAAATGTTTAAAGATAGAAATGAAAAATCTCGATAGTAGATTCGAAACAGCTGTTTGCTATCTTTTCATACATTATTTGTGCACAAAGGCTTTATTTGCTATTTTAACACATGATTAAATGTCACTTAGAGCCAGAAATATTTTAACAAAATAAGTTAAATATATAATACGCATAATTATGTCAAATAAATCATTTAAATAACTCTAAATAAAAATCTTGATGTGCAATATTATTATGAGACTTGTTTAAAATTTTCGGGCGTTCCAATGTTAAGGAATTTACGCTCATACTTTATAACATTTACAAACTCTTTTGTGAATCTTTCACTATCAGCTTTCACTATCACTATTTATACACACCATATAATATGCATAAATATATTGAATCTTAAAAGCTTATACCATATTTAAAAATGCATTTCCTACTATATATAGTACTTTTGATAGAATACTTTTTATGTGTCCCTGTAAATACTACTCACTTCGTATTATACATAACTTATATTAAGCTTCAGCGACACGTTTCTATTTTATTATGCAGGATATAGTTTATTATAACTAAATTTTGCCGCAAACAATTCCACCCTATATCATTATGTAACGGAGCTATTTTGCATGTCCCTGTAAGTAAAAAAAAATATATAGTCTTTGCACGGCATGTTCCTATTTAATGGGTTTTGGAAATGCATATCAATTTTATTATGTTTGAAAGGGCATGACAAGTTTCACATTTATATGAAACGGGTTTTTTTGTCATTGGTCGTAATGTAACGAAATATTTTTGATTGTAAATAAACTAAACATTTTAAAAACTTTATTTAAAGTAGTGTTTGCTCTAGAGTAAATGTCAATAGCTTCTATTATTTAATCTTTTTAAAATTTTTTAAAGCCGATCAAATAAACTGAATTATAGTATCGGGACGGGGGATGACGATCCCCTAGTGTTTAAAAAATAATTAAAATTAGACGAATATATAAACCTACTAACTCAAAGGAATCTTCAATTTTTTCAAACAGACTTGAGTCTTACCGTGAAATGTATTAGGAGGAGAAATAAAATATAGTAAAAGGGATTATGAATTTCGACCGACAAAATTTATGCATATCATTTTCACCTGATGGCTCGACACTTATTAAGTGAATTCCTATTTTTTTAAATGAATTTATAAAACATTGCCAATACTCTAAAAATATGAATACACAAAGAAAATAATTAAATCAGTTCACTTAATCAAAATGTTAGAATAATAATAAAAATACATATTAGTTTTTCTAATCTCATATTTTCAAAATGAAAAAAATATATGTATATATAACTGAAATATTTTTCTGTCTTAAAAAAATCTGCTATAAATTTAAAAATATGTGTTATTATATTATAATTAAAAGCATATGCTTTTAAATTTATTAAAGATTTTTATGCATCAAAATAAAATTCCATATCTTAATTTCTTAATTAAATAAAATTTGTTTTGCTTGTTTTTATCAAATGAAAAAAATTGAATAACATTAGCGAAATAAAGTTGAATTATTAACATTTTTAATCCCTTTAATTTTTTGTTTAAACTACTTGTTTTAATAAAACAAAATATATGGAATTAAAAATGTCGTATTATGAAAAACGTATTGGCTAATAAAAATCTTTACTAAATTAAATAATAATCGCTTCAAATATTTTGTTTTATGCCATATGTGATTTAGCAATAAATTTGCACAAGCACTTTATTTTTAAATATAAATTTATTTTATTTCCTTTATAGTATTTTAAAACAAATATGCATTTGTATTCATAATCAAAAATCACTTGAGAATTCAATGAAAAAGCTGTTTTTTTTCAACTTTTTAAGACCTAGCAGTATAGGAGGCAACTAATTACAAGTCTCACATAAACTTGTTTACTCTTCAAAAACTCATAAAAATGAAGAGAATTGTCATAATTGCTTGTGGCAAAGTAAAAACAGATTTTGTATATATTTTTTGTACGTTAAAAATTTTTGCCAGAAATTTTTGCGTAGAGGGTATTTCGAGCCACCGAATTACAGAAAATACACATATACACATATCAGAGCTCTGTAAAATGCAGAAAGAGAGCTGAAGGCTTAAACTTAAACTATTTTTTCCAGACAAAAACGGTACGGAAATCGGTAATATTTCAATGTTTTTTCATGATCGATCAAGGTCAATTAATAAAAAAATGTCTCTACTTATTGATATAAGTTCCATGCTTTATTTAGTTAAACATTTTCTTACATGCTTGTAAAATGTAATTTTTATTGTGGTCAGCATGTTTTAAATTTGGGGAGATGATTTATCAAGAAAAAGAGAAAAAGTAGAAAAAATTGCACAAAAAATGAAGATCTGGAGTTAGATTTTTTAAATGCTATATATTTAGATAAATCTTGGACACAATACAGTGAACTGGATGCGGAATCTGAAACTCCCATTTAGAATTGTATGTATTACCTCTAAGTCATTAATGCTTGACGACACGGGTGCAATATTTATAATTTAACGGCACTTTTCCTTTGGAATTTTCCTATAGATTCGGCTATAAAAAATGCTTGAAAATGATTAAAATACTTAATTCTTCACGCATGTATTTTTTTTTTTGATAATTACTGTATCCTATTGTGTATTTCTAATTCTGTAACGTAGTCAGAATAAAATTAATTGCAAAAACTCACAATTCACTTAATTTTGAAAAAAAAAGTTTTGGCGAACCTAATTTCTCAAATTACACGGAAATCATCAAACCTAGCATTGAATGAATCCTGCAAAATAGTTATCAAACTTTTAAATTTGTCACAGTTCGGAGCATTATTGATAGTTGTAGCTAGTTCCTGCCTTAATATGTAATGTGTTAATCTTTCTTTTTTCAAAAAAGGAGAAAAAAGCATAAAAATTAGCTCACAAAAGTAGATATATAACCAACTATAGGGTAGGAAATATACAATCTCTTCCCTTCCTGTAATATTGAAATTTAAATTATTTCGCAATACTAGACTCTGCAAACTCGTATGTAGCAATCCCTGCGCATCTCATTGTTTTCTTTCAGCTATTTTAATGCACACTTCCTCAAATTCCGAAATAACTTGTGTGAAAGCCAATGCACACAATATTTAAAGAGTACCTCGCAATCCTTTATAGTTTCTAATGGGAAAAATCCCCAAAAGCGTCATTGATTCAGAAATGAATCTCGTATTTTGTAAATACCAGGCGTTGCAGGATCAACTACTGAAGACAAGTTTAAATTTTTTGGCACAAAAAGCTTCTTGATGGATAATATAATGATACTTATGTAACTTTTATTTTAAATTCTTCTCAAGCAATGTAACAAAATATTTTATCCTGCCAAACATCCATCTGTGTGAAAACTAGCCAGTTCTACCCACTCTGCTTTGTTAACTTCGAATACAATTTTAAATTATTTAGAAATGCCCTCACATCTAGTTAAAACTAGTTCGCGTAAATCAAGACTCAAATTATTCTCAACTGCGCATTGTCTGTGATGTCACAGCTTTCATCCGAAGTTAATGAAAACTACTTTTAATACTATGCTCCATAGTCATTTTGTGCAGCAACATTCTGGCCCATATCATCTATCTGTATCTTTAGACAAAGCTATTTTATCAATCTTGTTTTTGACTTTTACATCACCGACATTCCGGGTAAATATTAAAAGAGTATTTTTGGCTTACTTGAAAAGTAAATAAAAAAGGAATCCTTATAATATCACTCCTCTGTCTATCTGTCAGCCACAATCATTTCACTCGTAAACTATGGAGCATAGAAAGTTCAAATTGCATTAAATAATAAAGAATAGTGATCAACATATTTTCAGATTAGTAAACATTTACAAATATATTTAGGAAAAATTTAGAGGGACAGACTTGAAAAAAATCATCTTTTCTTTGTATACCTTATGGGTCATCGTGTAAAATTTTCTGTAACGCTGAACTCAAAAATACATTTCTTTAAATTTTAGGTATTATATTTTGAGAGATTCAGTTCTTTAGTTTCGGAGAGAGAAAATTCAGTGCAAAAATATGCCCCCCTTTCTATTTCCGAATTTATTGATACTAAACTTATGAAAAAATTAGAGGTACTAAACGTTATTTTCAACCTTGTTGGAAAACTGTTGCAATTACTCTAGGTCATACAGATTTTGAGAAAGTCGTATTTTTCCGTTACACACAAACCTTTATTTCCTGGTAGTCAGTAAACTTCTTGACGAGTTCTGGGGGCAGCTATCATAGCAGAAGTACACTGTTGATAATGGTTTTGGAAAAAACTGTCGCTAATTAGTTTAGATGTCAACCATTAAAGGAAAAGACGGTTTGGACATACATAATAACAATAGCGGCGTACTCTATGTACCATCGGCTTTTTAAGCATAGATAACAACTTTTAATAATATATTTCTTAATGCAATACCTAATAGTAGTATAAAAGCAATAAACGTTTAGTTCGTAAAAAAAGACTAATATTTAAATAGAATTAATCAGATAAATACTGTGGGATTTGCAACTATTTTTGAATCAGTGGATCTCGTAATACACCATCCATGCCTTTAAAAGTTAGTTATAATCCTATCCGGGTAAACCCGTCACGGACCACGGTGCGTTGCAAGTTTGCGGCTTCTTTTTGAAGCGGGCTTAGCACAATGCTAAGTTTAAACTTTGAAGAAAGGTTTTGTTTCAGCTACATTGTAAAAATAAAAGATTATTACTACACTGAATTTAGTTTTATTTTTATTGTCAGTACTGAATTAAGTTCATCATATACATATTAATATAGGATCAAAAAAAGAGTTACACAGAATAACAATATTTGATATTATTTAGGCTTCATATATGTTTGAGCTTTTATGATATACCCAATCATGCTTTTCTAGTATATACAGCTGTGCCAAATAAAATTATCTCATATATTTTCTTACAAAGTCTTATTATTTTTACAAGAAAGATCTTTTTAATAATGCATTTAACAATCCATATATTTATTGTACGTAACCGTCTGAGCGCGAGTAATACTCACACATTTATTTATTATCTCCTCTCCGTATGATTATTATTTTTCTTACGGTGTAACAATAGAGAAAGTCGATAAGAACCTTTTACCTTAGTTCCCATTTCGTTATTTCATATTTTGAAAAAGTAATGTCGGTCGGCTAATTTTTTTTCATTCATAAATATTATTTGCAAGATTGATCCGACGGGGTAATTACTATTGAAATCACTATGCAGATGTTTGAAATTGTCCAAGTGTGAAATTGCCGTTCGATGACTCAAGATTACAGATAAATAACATGGAAAATTAAAAAAAAACGGAGGTTTTGTTAAACAGTGTACTGTGTTATTTTAGATCGAGTTCACTGCACTGCACAGTTGTCGGTGTTTTTTGATTGGTGATTTCAAGCATTTGTTAGATTAGTATTCAGACTTATTTTAACTTATTTGCTAAAATTTACGGATTGATCAATCGCATTTCGTTAATAGCAAATCCTATAAATCTAACTATTTAAAAAAAATTCAATAAGTCTTCGCGTGTTCCCACTAGTTTTTGAGATAGAGCACCTACAAAATTTTTGTCTCATAGACTCACAGAGTGACATTCAGACTCACAGACAGAACCATCATATGTTGTTCAGGACTTTCCAAAGCATATAAATACATTAAAAACAGAAAGAAGAATTTTTTCAAGATTCCAATACTTTTTTTTTGTAAAGATAAAAGAAAGGGAAAGATTGATGTTATATTTAACGTCTCGCTTTTATTTACAGGAATAACTTCAAAATATTTAAATTTTCTTTACTAAGCTACACACAACAATCCAGTCGATACTCTTCTCAAATGACAGACCGTTTTTTAACAAAATATAATCACAATTTAGTAATTTTCATTAAAATATCCACACGAAATCACATAATTAAAAACATATTAAGTATTTTATGATAAAATAACTACTATTTACAAACAAATGGAAAACTTTCAACATCATATGACAGCGTACTTCCATAATAGCTCTTATATTAAATACCTAATCAGGCAAATTATACCTCCTTAAACAAAAATGCATTTTCACTGGCTAAGCATGGACTGGAAATTATATCCTGGTTTAACTACGGAATTCTTCAAGCGGAATATATATGATGGTTTTTTATTAAATCCACAGAAAATATTTAACTAATTAGGATAATTAAAGTGATACTGCTCCATCTTTCAACTGAAATAATGTAAATGTTTAATTTACAATTTCTTGCATGAAATATTTTCAAAATTATATAACACTAGAACGGTCACAGGTGGCCATGTTAAACAAATAAAAATATTTTTAATCGAACCAGAAACTTCTTTCAAAAATAAGTTAAATACATATCACACAAAATTTTAATTAAACAGGTAAATTTGTACTGAACAAAAATTTTAATGTTATGTATTTTTCAAAATCCTAAACAATATCTCTGTCCGTTCTATTGTTGAATTCTTACTGATGGGTTTTTCTTTGTCTTTCTCTCTCTTTCTATCTATCTATCTATATATATACATATGTTTCTTTTTTTAAAATATGCTTATATTTATCTGTAAATCCCATTCGTACCTAAAATAAATTATTTTGTTAAAAAATGTTACGTTTTATAATTATAGCAATTTATTGAATATATATCCTATCAGCCATACCTAAACGGGAATATGTTTTCGAAAACGGACTGTTAATGAAATACATATGATTTCGCAAACATGTATTTCAATAGTAATGAAAGCAGATGATGTAAAAACAACAATTATTGATGAAAATCATACCAATGAGAAATACAGGGTAACATAAAATGCAATGAGACAAACACACATATATATATATTTGTAATACATTTGTAATCAGTCGCCTACGAGCTTACTTGCAGTCTGTATCATGGTATCAGTTGAACCCTGTCGCTTATTTCTGTTGAAGTTTAAGAACGCTCTATCGAAAAGCGTTATACGAAGTTAAATTCTGCAGAAAAGATTAAACGTGTGGATCAGTTCAGCGATGTCAAAAATTGGCATCTTCATCATGACAATGCATCAAGCCAGCTTTTAAGTCAAAGACTATCTGGCATGGAATGAAATCGTATCCCCTCCCAGTCTCCCGTACAACCCCATTCTGGCGCACACAGACTTTTTTCTGGTTCCACAAAAATGCAAATTTCAAGCGTGGTTAACTCGTTAGAAAAAGTGTTTCGACACCTAAGGGTCTTAGGAATTGTAATTGTTTATAGCAATAACTTCACTATATATTTATTCAAGAATTTAGTTCATCACTTTTTATACAAACTCTGTAAAATTCATTCTTTCTTCAAAGATTGTGATACGTTTTCAATATTAACAATATGCGTTTTAACAAAGCTATGTATATTTTTAATTAGATGACATGCCAATGCAAACTTGAGCAGTAAAATATGGATTGTATTGAGATTGTATTGATTTCTTCCTGTTCAAACTTACAGATATGCACAATGTGTATACATATATATCTTTCAGATATGTAAACTGTTTCAGAAAAAATATAAAAAAATATGTTTAATAAAATACAGGGTGTTTCGCTACCAGACCGACAATCCTTGAAGGGTGATAGTAGGCATAAAAACAAACATTATTAAATAGGAAACCATGGGGCGCAAGCGTCTTCCGTAGGAGCTAGGGGCAATTAAAGTTTAAGGTCCAAAACTTCAAACGATTATAAAAAACTGAAAAAAGGGTCGATTCGTTTGCGGTTTTCGCTAAAATCATTCTTTATATCAAGATCTGTTTGTAAAAAAATTTAAAGGTTACGTTCAAAAACTGTCGATAGAAGGCGCTTTAGACTTTAGAGTAACAAACCATTACTTTTTACCGTTATTTTATGCACGGGGTTGAAATTATTCTAAAGCTTAGATATTAACTTACATTTTAAGCCCAAAATCGGAATTATTGTTATCAGGTAACTAGCGAAAATTGAACTCTGAACAAAGGAGGGGATTTGAACGTTCATAAACATTGGACAAACTAATCGATTTTGTTGCTTTTTGCGTGTAGGTCATTCCCTTGGTAATTATATTATTCAAAATGACGTACAGTATTGGTGTCCCCATTTTTTAATAGAGGGCGCTACCGACACATCTCCAACACTTCATTAGCATTATTCCTGAATGTTTTACTCCCAGACCAACATACTTCTAGGAAGTGTTAGGGATGCAAAGACGACTTGGAATCACATACGAATGTAACGTCGAAAATGCCTTTTTAGCGAGTTAGAGATAAAAGAAGCAGAGAAAAAAGCAACTTGGTATTCCTAAAACACGTTATGTCGAAACTTCTGGTAAAAGCACATGTTCTTCTTTCATTGTGACACTCTATGCGGTTCCAGCACGATGGGGCACCTCCACAATTTACCAGTGATGTTCGCCGACTCCTCAACTTAACGTACGGACAGCGAAGGATAAGTAGTGATGGCCCAGTTCATTGGACTGCCAGATGGTCGGACCATTTCATTATCTGAATTACTTTTTGTTGCCTACCTTTATTTTATTATTGTATAATTGTTCTGCATTTAAAAAAAATAAACATTGCTGGGTGGGGCTAGTTGAGCTTAAACAAATTTGTAGCCCCCCCCCCCTCCTCACCTGGCTGATTCTGAAACTGAAACTGTATGGATTTCTTCTGCTGGGGTCAAATGAAATGTTGGGTGTATGGAACTCGCGTACCATCAGTTGAAGACCTCTCAGCTCGTATTTCTGTAGCTGCCAGAAAGGTATCAGAGATGCCAGGAATCTTTCAAAGCATGAGAAATTCGATGCGACGCTGCTGCCAAGCATGCCTACTTCTGGTCGTAATTTCGTACACCTTTTGTACTAAAACCTTTAACTAAACTGTTTTCTGCCACATTAAGAGGCCGCTTCGCTCAAATAAAAACACCCGTTCGCTAATGTTAATCCTATGGAAGAAATTTATAAAGATATCTCGGTTGTATTTTAATATTTTTAAAGGATTCTTTTCGCATTGGATAGCTGAGATTGATCTGAATGCAGGCCGTTTTTACTTTTTTGATTTTGTTTACAGCTATTTTATACGAGAAAGCTTCCTCTTTCAGAACCGGTTTGGAAAGCGAAACCATCCTCTTAAAAAATATCTGTAAACAAAAACGAAAAAGTAAAAAACGGCCTTCATTCAAATCAATCTCAGCTATCCAATGCAAAAAGAATCATTTAATCATATTAAAATGTAACCGAGATATCTTTATAAAGTTCTTCCATATGATTAGCATTAGTGAACGTTTCTTTTTCTTTTAACCATAGTTCGCTAAAAATGCATTTTCAACGTTACATTCCTATGTGATTCCGAGTCGTCTTTGCATCCCTAACACTTCCTGAAAGTATGTTGGTCTGGGAGTAAAACACGCAGGAATAATGCTATTGAAATGTCGGAGATGTGTCGGAAACGCCCTCTATAAAAAATGGGGCACCAATGCTGTACGTCATTTTGAATAAAATAATTACCAAGGCAATGAACCACACACAAAAAACAACAAAATCGACTAGTTTGTCCAATGTTTATGACTGTTCAAAATCCCCTCCTCTGTTCACAGTTCAATTTCGCTAGTTACCCAATAACAATGTTTCCGATTTTGGGCTTAAAATTTAAGTTAAAGTCTAAACTTTAGACTTATTTCAACCCCCTGCACAAAATAACGGTAAAAAGTAGTTGTTTGTTACTGTAAAGTCTAAAGCGCCCTCTATCGACAGTTTTCGAACGTAACATTTAATTTTTTTTAGAAACAAATCTTGATATAAAGAATGATTTTAGTGAGAACCGCAAACGAATCGATCCTTTTTTACGTTTTTTATAATCGTTTGAAGTTTTGGTCCTTAAACTTTAATGGCCCCTAGCACCTACGGAAGACGTTTGCGCCCCATGGTTTCATATTTAATAATGTTTGTCTTTATGTTTACTATCACCCCTCAAAGTTTGTCGGTCTGGTAGCGAAACACCCTGTATAGTACTCAACATTATCAAACAATGATGAATCAAAAAACCTCTAGAGTGTATGGAGGTGCCCATACCACCAGGGTTAAAGCCCTATTTCTACTCTTCCATCAATCTCTCCTCACCGCTATTCCGCATAGATTTATCGCGGGCTTTGAGCACGGCGACCGAATCCAAAAATTCCGTAACGAGAAATTTCCTAACACATCCGTAACGAAAAAACCTAACACTCGGCTAACGTCGTTTCAGCTCGGCAGACTTCGGCATGGTATCCTTCGGTAGACTTCGGCAGACATTGACGCTGTATTTTTCAAATATTTAGAAGATATCAAGTCTCAAACTTATACTTCTTATTTCAGTTACTATAAATCTATAGTTTCAATAATAAAAATTCCTGATAGAATGTGTATAGAAAAGAATCGTCTTAAGATAAAATAAGGTAGGATAATGTAGCTTTTGGTGATTGGAGACCTGCATAATGGTGAGGATCGAAAAATTTAAAATGCTTATAACTCGCGATCTAATTTTCGTAGCGAGGCCAAATTTTTTTTTGGTAATTTATTATGAGACAGTGTCAATTTTTGGTGACAGGTGACTCCCATGGTGAGGGTCGAAAAAATTAAAATGCTTATAACTCGCGATCTAATTTTCGTAGCGCGGCCAAATTTTGTTTGGTAATTTATTATGAGACCGTGTTAATTTTTGGTGTCAGGAGACCCCCCACGATGAGGGTCGAAAAATTTAAAATGCTTATAATTCGCGATCTAATTTTCGTAGCGCGGCCAAATTTTTTTTTTTTTTTTTTTTGGTGACACGAGACCCCCCCACGATGAGGGTCGAAAAATTTAAAATGCTTATAACTCGCGATCTAATTTTCGTAGCGCGGCCAAATTTTGTTTGGTAATTTATTATGAGACAGTGTTAACTTTTGGTGACAGGAGATCTCCCATGGTGACGGTCGAAAAATTTAAAGTGCTTATAACTCGCGATCAAATTTTCGAAGCGCGGCCAAATTTTGTTTGGTAATTTATTATGAGACAGTGTTACTTTTGATGACAGGTGACCTCCACGTTGAGGGTCGAAAAATTTAAAATGCTTATAACTCGCGATCTAATTTTCGTAGCGCAGTCAAATTTTGTTTGATGATTTATCATGAGACAGTGTTAATTTTTGGTGACAAGAGACCCCCCCCCACGCTGAGGGTCGAAAAATTTAAAATGCTTATAACTCGCGATCTACTTTTCGTATCGCGGCCGAATTTTGTTTCGTAATTTATTATGAGAGCCTATTAATTTTTGGTGACAGGAAACCCCCCACGGTGAGGGTCGAAAAATTTAAAATGCTTATAACTCGCGATCTAATTTTCGTAGTGCGGCCAAATTTTGTATGGTAATTTATTATGAGACAGTGTTACTTTTGGTGACAGGAGACCCCCCCCCCCATGGTGAGGGTCAAAAAATTTAAAATGCTTATAACGCGCGATCTAATTTTCGTAGCGCGGCCAAATTTTGTTTGGTAATTGATTATGAGACAGTGTTAATTGTGGTGACAGGAACCCCCCCCCATGGTGAGGGTCGAAAAATTTAAAATGCTTATAACGCGCGATCTAATTTTCGTAGCGCGGCCAAATTTTGTTTGGTGATTTATTATGAATCAGTGTTAATTTTTGGTGACAGGAGACCCCCCCCCCCCACCACGGTGAGGGTCGGAAAAGTTAAAATGCTTATAACTCGCGATCTAATTTTCGTAGCATTGCCAAATTTTGTTTGGTAATTTATTATGAGACAGTGTTAATTTTTGGTGACATAAGACCCTCCACGGTGAGGGTCGAAAAATTTTAAATGCTTATAACTGGCGATCTAATTTTTGTAGCGCGGCCATATTTTGTTTGGTAATTTATTATGAGACAGTTGTAATTTTTGGTGACAGGAGACCCCCCCCCGCCCCCACTTTGAGGGTCGAAAAATTTAAAATGCTTATAACTCGCAATCTAATTTTCGTATCGCGGCCAAATTTTGTTTGTTAATTTATTATGAGAGAGTGTTAATTTTTGGTGACAGGAGACCCCCACGGTGAGGTTCGGAAAATTTAAAATGCTTATAACTCGCGATCTAATTTTCGTAGCGCGGCCAAATTTTTTTTGGTAATTTATTAAGGTATTGCATAGCTTTTATCGCGGGCTTTGAGCGCGGCGAAAGAATCTAGAAATTCCGTAACGGGAAAAAAAACTAACACTTCGGCTAACGTTGCTTCAGTTTTGCAGACTTCGGCACGGTATCCTTCGGTAGACTTCTGCAGACAGTGACGCGGTATTTTCAGATATTTTGAGAATATCAAGTCTCAAACTTATGTTTTTTATTTCAGCTACCATAAACGTATAGTTTCAATGATAAAAATTCCTGATTAATCTACATGTATTGTAAGATGATAAAAATATTTTAAACGATATTAACTTCTCATTTATTCAATAAAAGAAAAAAAAATGTTTGTTATCGGTCATCACGCTCAAAAAGTGTAACTTGAAATAATATCAAAGACAAAAAAAAGCTGCATAAATAAAAAATAAATAAATAATTATAATTGCATAATATTATAAAAAATGCTATGCAATAGCTTTACCGCGGCAGTCCCCGAGTGCCACATGTATTTTTTTTTTAAAAAGAGAGACATTTTAGTACCACACATTTCGCAACGCAGTGGCCGCCATATCCGATGTAAGGAATGTATTGCATTAAATAAAACAAATAACACTTTAAAAATATCCTGATACTAATATGGCTATTTTTTTTTATTTCTTATGTGTATGCTTCCTTTTTTATGTGTTTAATTATAATTAATCTGTTTGCAACAGTATGAAGTTTATTGCTTTTTTACTGCTACTAGGTATTGCATTACACAAATATATTATTAAAAGTTGTTAGTTAGGTTTAAGAAGCTCATGATATATGAGGACCCCAGAAGTAAAGGGGTATAAGTGACAAAATTGAAAAAATTGAGTTAAGTGCACAGGGTATCTGGAAGTATGCTTTTTTCACTTCAGGTAAAGAAATATAGGTCATTTTCTTAGTATTTGCTGCAGCATAGAGATAAACCACTTTTTTCGAAAAACAAACAATATTGATTAATTATACATTTAAAGAAAATTTTACTCTATTTTTTTAACAGTTATTGAAATGAGAGTTCAAAGATTAGAATGCAACAAGCAGAAGTTTCCTACTTTAATTTAGTCAATTGTTATTGATGTTCCAATTTAACATCAATTATCTTTAAACTCAATTTACTCCAAATCGACATTTCGTCACTTGTACCCCTTGGCTTCTGGGCTCCTCATATAAAGTACGCTGTCCTAGTCATTATTTAACTTTATACTATCTGTGTCTTTAAGAGTTAATATCAGGACTAATTATTAATGAATTTTGTCAAAAATCATTAAAAACAATGCTTTCGCATTTCTGTTACGATACGTATCGCCAACGCTCTTCAACACCTTCGCACAATGCCTAGAAATCAAAATTCGTGTGTAATAGAAAAATGTGCTTTTTTAAAAAACCATGCGATCTAGAGTAATCGGTACAGTTTTCATGCAAGGTTTAAAGTAACATCTGTAATCTCTAATTTTTTCATAATTTTAGTTTCAGCAGATTCGGAATTAGATGTAGGAAAACATATATTCGCAATATATCTCGACGATATATATAATAGCTCGGAAATATAATAGCTAAAATTAAAATAAATGTATTTTTGAGTTTAGCGTAATGTACACTTTCACAAAATACCCCACACGATATATAAAGAAAAGATTTTTCATCTTTAAGTAACATAATTTCTCATACTTAATTATCCCTACCACTCTTCTATATATATTTGTAAATGTTTAATAATGTAAACAAGTAGGTCAGTATTCTTTATTACTGCCGTCAATTTGAGCTTTCCACTCTTCATAATTTACGAATAAAATGGCTGTGACAGGAAGACAAGCAGATAGACACGGAGATGATCTTATGGTTATCTTATGGTTCCGTTTTCATTTTTTAAGTACAAAACGCCATAAAAGTAAACACTTCCTACTAACCCCTCAACATTTTATCGAAGAAGAAAATTACTGGTACCGAAAGATTGGAAGTGAAATGTACTTTGAATGATGTGCAGCGTTCTCGCTGTCGCTCTCCATTGCGCCAAATTGCGACTAATTTCTTGATTTGGCGAATAAACAAATGAGTAGATTCGCTAAATTGCTAGTGCTCAATTTTTGCTTTTTCTTTCTTTTCTTTATCGTTTTTCATACTATGCATATACACATATTCTTTATATATTTGTAACGGATAATTGAAATTGGATTAATAACAATCGTTGTCTCAATTATAAACAGATTTTTTTAGAGCATATTGAAAATAAAAGGGTACGTTAAAGAATTTTTTTTTTTTTTTTTGCAACACGGCGAAGCTATTTTGCTAATACTTTTTTCATTTGGCGAATGTTTTTTATTTTTTATTTGCCAAATTACTAACGTTGGTCAAATGTCAGCGAGAACACTGGTGATGTGTATAAAATTTGCTTAGGGAGCCACCTACATACTAAAACCAATCTAAACTTCGTTTTTTTTTTCTTTCCAAAGGCAATAGCGAGTTTTCACAAAATATTTCAAATTTTCTATTCAAACTATGCCTTGATACCAAATTTAAAGTCATTTAAATAATAAGGATTTGAATTATAAAGATTCAAAATTTAGTGCTGTAATATTAAATTACATTTTCATATTTTATTAAGATCTCTTAAAATTATACTTCTATTATACTAATTTTTCATGTAGCAATAATACTAAAATACACACAAAAATAAAAATGTTCAATTTGCAATTTTTATAATTTTATTATATGAATTATGATATGGGTATTCGAAGAAATTATGAATTGAACCTACAAATTTTTGATGGATTTAGATTTATTAACTGTTGCTTTTTGGAAATCAAACATATCAAATTTTTCTTCAAGTAGTTTTTAATTTATGCATAAAAAGCAAGAAAAGGATGGTTTAAGGGCCTGTCTAGAAAGAAGTGATTAGATATTTTGAAGCTTCTTTTGCTATCATGTAATCTAGAACTCTTTAATGATTTCTTGGGTTGCGGCTCAGATGCCTTTTTCAAGAAAGAGGCTTTCTCGGTCAGTAATAAAATAGCAAATTTTAATTTGGAAACCACCTTCAAAAGATACTCGTTTTAAAATATTTACTTTCTCAGGCACTTATGTTACGAATTGCATGAAAATTTGTTTTTCGGCTAATTGAAGACTATAGAGTACATTTATGGTGTCAGAATTGGGTACTGCTATTGAAAAAAGAACAAAATTAGGATTCATTTTAATATGTAGATGCCCTTTCCCTAAGCATACTTTATATACATCATTTAAAAGTAGATTTCCTTTAAACTCATTTGGTCTCAATAACTTTTCTCTATATTTTTTTTTCTAGAGTTAGTGGGGGTGGAGGTTGCTTTTTTTAGCGATTTTACGTAGCAGTTATATCATATTTTTCTTTCAAATCTTTAGAATGCTTATAAAGGATTCACTCTTCAAAAAAAAAAAAAAAAAAAAAAAATTCGAAAAAAAAACGTACAGGTATTACAGAGATGTTCCGGCCACTTGCTAACCGGAACACCTCTGTGATGAAAGAAATTTTTTCATTGTTGGAAAAAAAACTTTTGACTAGCGAATTAAAAAAAAGATTGGGATCGTGATTTTGTTTTCGAGTTTTTGGGTAAAAAAAAAATAAAAAATTCAGTTTTTAGTACAAAAAAGCCGAAAGTGAGCAGTTGTAGAAACACTCCTGTGACTTCATAAAAAATGTTGTTTTATATTTGGTATTTTTCGGATAATGTTTAGGTTAAATAGGTACATTTTCAGAGGAAATAGTCAAAAACAAAGGGAAAAGTTTTGTGCTTTAATAAAAAAAATTATATGGCCAATAATGAGCGGTTATTTGTAATTTTAGACATTTTGTTAAATATCTAGAAAACATATGTCGAATCATCCTGAAACTCCAGGAGTAAAAACTGAATAGCAAGTGTCATATATTTCGAAGAATATTTTTTTTCTGAAACTCCATAGAGTCATGTTTGCCACATGGTTTAAAAAAAGGTACAATAAGAACTCTGCTAATTATAAAAAAACTGGCAAATTTTGGGATTGTTTTTATGAAAACCTTAATTTTTCTCTGAGTATAAATGCTTTTCTCATGAAACTAAACACAGTTCATTACACTAAACTAGTTAATTGTAATCTACACTTTGAAAACGTTTTCTACATTAGTTTTTACATGGTTGTTCAAAACATATTCGTTCTTTTCCAATTTCTTGAAGGTCCCTTATGGGACTTCGGGAAATAATCTTCATGGAAGTAATATGACTTGTACTCTTCTTTTAACACACCTGGAGTTTTCACGATAATTCGTAATTTGTTTTTCTACATATTTAACAAAACGTCTAAAATTGCAAGTGGCCGTTCATCATTGGTCACATAGTGTATAATCAGAGGAATAATTTGATTTATTCACGTTTGATTTTTTCCCTTTTGTCTGAAAAATGTAATTAAATGGAAGCAATCAATGTTAAACGCCTTTTAAAAAATAGAAGGTTTGTATCTAAAAAATTAACATTCAATTCTTCTCAATATCATATGGAGCTATTCTAATCCAATAATTATAGGATTTATCCTAGTAATTGAAAGCAAAATAGAAAAAAGCTTACAAACTTACAATCTATTAATTTACCGCCTAAATAAGCAAAGCTTTTTAGTTCTCATAAAGTATCTGCAGTTTCGTAAGATATTTTATCTCTGCACTAATGCGGAAACGAATAGAAGTAAATAATTGAAAACACGAACTGATTCTAAATCAACCTGTCAGATTTCTATTTTATATTTGTCACAAAATAATCGAATTTTATTCCTATTGATGATAAACTTTATGTTTAGGAAAGTTATATTCGTTAGTAGAATATTCTTTCCTAGAACTGTTTCTCATAATTAGATCTATCAACCTTTTTTTTATCATCCATGCGTACTAAATTGAGTGATTCAAAACTCAAACTAATGATATTAGTATATCTAATGATGTACAATATTCAGTCTGCTAGGTCTTTTATACAAAACTTAGGTCCACGCACCTTGTTTATTATAAGTTATAAAATACAATAATAAAACATAACAATCTGTTGCGAATAAGTTTTTCTTTTTATAATTAGTAGAAAATACACATTATTTTGTTATATAATAATATAGTTGGATATATAACGACAAATATGCATATAGGGTGGAGTGAAAAAGACCAAAAATTTTTTTTTCGAAATTTTTTCTTTGGATAGGTCTAAAAAGTTGCCTTTTGGCACACTGAATATAAGGTTAAAATTTCATTTCGTTTGGAATTCATCTTTAGTCCCCTACCGGCTCTTAAAAAATATGTTCTTTATATGTGAAAATAAAGATTTCACTATGCAGTGTAAATGACCAAAAAAAATTTTGGGGGGGGGGGAATTTTTTCTTTAGATAGGTTTAAAATGTTGCTTTTTGGCACGCTGAATATATTGTTAAAATTTCATTTCATTTGGAATATATTTTAGTTCCCTACCAGCTTTTAAAGATTATGCCCTTTTTATGTGAAAATCAAAATTGCACAATGTAGTGTAAATTAATCACCTTTTTTTAAAAACAAAATTTCTGATTTCAGAAAAATAACCCGCAAAAATGACTTTTTAAAGTATTACTTGCGAACAAACTAAGTATAGTTGCGTTTTAACTCTTTGAATCGCGAATAAAACCCTAAAATGTGAATCGTATTGTCGCAGAGAAGAGAAAACACAATAATAAGATATGCTTTCACTTTTATTTTTCGAATTCACACGAAAGATATTTCTCTAAATATAAAGGAAATGCAGTGTTCTGAATATATAGTAATTAAATGAAAAAAATATATACGATTAATTGTAAAATGGTCTTTCATTTCATTCCAATTTATATTGGTCTTTTTTTTTAATCAAAATTAGGTGTTACCTTTCATGATTTGATTTTGCTCATATATATCCTGCTCTTGCTTCTACTATTATAGCCGCTAATGGCGCTTCAACAACTAAGTTTACGCATCTTTCGAATACTTGAATCTAACAGGGAAATTTTTCAATTGAAAAGATGGGACTTTCAAATTTTTTCTGAGAATTTCCACTTTCTCTCTTGGTACTCTTTTAAGAATGTGGGGTGATTTCACATTCTTTTAGTTAATAATATTTACATAGTTTGTAACACTGAATTTCGATATTGGAATATGAAACTGTCTTATTGTAGAATATATAATATCCTTCATCTTCAATATTCTTCGGAATCCAAATTCTCCAACATGATTTTTTTTTTATCAATTATCGTTCTTGTAAATTTTTACCTCAATGACAGAAATGTACGTTTTGTTGAATAACGGGATTAAGAATTTTCTTTAAATATTCCCTCAAATAAAACAAATTAATTGTTTACTTAAAAAAAAAAAAAAAAAAAAAAAAAAAAAAAAAAAAAAACATTTTGAGCTCTATTGTTGCAAGAAAAATCTTTCTTGAAGTGAAACAACATAGACAAATGTACTTTCATTACAAATTCAGCCATAATCTTCAGATTTTGGGATGAATTCTGACTTCCAATCTGCAAACCAAGTAATCAATTGGCAGTTGTCAATCATTTAGAGTGCGACATTATTGCTGGATTACGAATTACCAGATTTCAGGAACATTAACCAGATGCAAATGTTTGACACATGTCATAAAGATTATTTTGGTCTTCATTTAACTCTTCAGAGTTCATTTCTGTGTGATAGGAGCAGAAAATTTTTTAATTTCCATAGCTGTCTATTGTACGCATTGGTCCAACGACTTTCCAATTAGAACAAAAAAAGCTCATGAGCCTTTATTTTGTTTAGCAAGTTTAATGACTTGATAAACAATCGGTAGCGGCAATTCGTTTGCAGAGAACTGGCATATTAACTACTAAAACGGACGATTCAATCTTAGTTTCAAAAATCTATTAACATAATTTTTTACCTTACATTTTACAGTTGTTCCGTCACAACCTATTGCCATAAATTTATCAAGGTTTAAATGTTTTTCAGTGCAATATTTTAATATTTCCTGGTCCAAAAGATTGTGTAATGTGTCCCAAATACAATTCATTTGACTGTTAAAATCAGAGATTATGTTTGTAACTTATAGTTCTTCCATATATCTCCAATTTTCCATAATTTCCTTTGATTTCGGGAAATTGAATAAGCTTCTGACATTCAGAAAATTTGTTGTCTTTCATTTGATCAATACGTCTTAGGGAAAATACAATAATTGATGACTTCGATGATTTCTCTCAGGATTTTTTTTTACCTCTGGTTTTGACGAAATTTTACAATTACTGATGTGTTTTATTTATTGTTTTGTATAATAATAATATTTTATAGCATTCTGCTATTGTTGGCAAAACAGCTTTTTTTTTAATTTTGAAGAATCACCAACTTCTAGTAATGATAAACTTCGATTTGCTTACACACGTACTCATTTTGACTGTAAAAATGACAACATACAATTTTTAAAACTCAATAAACCGTTTCAAATATTTAAAAATAAAGACTTAAAGTTTGAAAATGATTAAAGGAATTACACTATAGATTTTAAATATAAAAATATCAGACGATATTACCAAAAAATCCTGTTAATGTACAATTTATATGTAAAATTTTATCGTATAAATCAATGAAAATATAAATGGACTGGTAGGGGAGTCAAGAAGTTTTTCAAAATTCATGAAATTTCGCACGTGTATTCGAGGTACAAAAAGGCAACTTTTGGCTGCTATCCAAAATCAAAATTCCAAATTTCGATTTTTCACTCCACCCACTATATATGTATATATACGAATATATGTATGACGAATATATACATGTATATATATATGCGTTTCTGTAGTAATCGCTGGTAAACACATTAATATAGAAATTACCTCTGTTTAACGAGCGTCTATTTTGCGAACTTTTCCTGGGTATCAAAAGCATTTTGCAAATTTTCCGTAAAATAAACTCCTAATAGCGAAGTGAATTCTCTATTTAACGAATTTTTACTTGTGAGGAATTCTTTTTTCTCAAAATATTTCTGGACATTTGAAACTCATTCTTTTCTTTTACCGATTTTCATTATGAATGTAATATGAAAATACGTAAAAGTGTAATGACATATAAACAGAACTTTGCTTTTAATAACTATGAAATATATTGTAATCAACAGACGTTCCCCCCATTTCAATAACATCGAGGCTTCATCAATCCAGGAAACATTACAGAGTGCTACCGTACCACGATGAAGAATGTAACGTTCAACCTCTTTTTAATTTTATAGCATGAATATTTCAGTCCCTGAAATAGTCCTTTAAATAAGAAAGAGACTGCCTGGGTAAAAATGGGACGCAATGTTATAAAATGTCCAAGTTCATTTTAGTCCACGTCTTCTGAAGTGATTGCTGAATCCAAATTTGTTGACTGCACATCATAAACCACTAAATTATCTTCTGCATTTATCTTGATGTAAGCGGTTTTGGAAGTTTCGCTATTCGGAAGTAAATGAACACTTATCCCCTTTCAATGAGCAAGCTTTACACGAGAGCATAGTCCGTGCTAGCTTCAAGCAAGTCAACCACTTTTCATTCCATACACAGTCTTTTAAGTAATCAGAAGGTTTCCTTGGACGAACTGAACACAATGATAATATGTAAAAGTTCTTTTTAGTCGACGTTTTCTGAAGTGATTTCTGAGTCCAAGTTTGTTAGTTGCACATCAGCATTCATAACAATATCTTCTTCTGTACTCATCTCAAGTAAGCAAGTTTGGGAGTTTCAACCTGAAATGTCTAATAGAAACACTAGTCTCATCTCTATCAGCAAGCTTTTCACGAGAACATAGTCGGTGCTACCTTCACGCAGGTCAACCTCTTTTCAGTTCATACACAGTCTTTTAAGTAATCCTAGTTTTAGTGCCTTGAACGAACTGAACAAAATGATAATTTGTAAAAGTTCTTTTTAGTCCACGCTTTCTGAAGTCATTTCTGAGTCCAATTTGGTTGGTTGCACATCAACATCCACAAGTATATCTTCTTCTGTACACATCTTGATGTAAGCGAGTTAGGAAGTTTCGCCATTCGGAGTTAAATATCTAATAGAAACACTAGTCTCCTTTCCATCAGCTACCCCACTAAAAATAATCTTAAGATTATCTGAAGAAATTCCCACTTTCTACAGAATTTCTACAGAAATTTGAAGAAATTTTGCAGACTTAGCTTTATCTTTAAAATATCTCCAGAATTTTTAAAGATATTCTTAAAAATATCTGCAAAATGGCCAAATACCTTCGGATTTCCCAGAGATTTTGGGCCAAAAAGCTATAGATTTTCTACAGTTTTTTTTAGTGGGGTAGCTTTATATGAAAGCATTGTCGGTGCTAGCTTCAAGTAGATCCACCTGTTTAACAGTACCTGATATAGTCTTTTAAGTAATCAGAAGTTTGCCTGGTAAGAACTGAACGCAATGGTAATTTATCCAAGTTCTTTTTAGTCCACGTGTTCTGGAGAGATTGTTGGGTCCAAGTTTGTTGGGTGCACATTAACATTCATTAGACTATCTTTTTCTGTATTCGTCTTGATGTCAGCAGATTTGGGAGTTTCGACTTTAGGAAACTAAATGTCTAATAAAAACTGTTATACCCTTTCCATCAGCAAGCTTTACATAACCATAGTTGGGGCGTGATTCAATCAGCTCCATCTCTTTCCAGTTCTTAACATAGTCTTTTAAGTAATGAGAAGGTTGCCTTGAACGAACTGAACATAATGATAATTTGTCCAGTTCTTTTTTTAGTTATCTGCAGAGACAGCAGAGTCCGAGTTTGGCGGCTACATATCAATATCCGCTAGAATATTTTCTGCTGCATTTATCTTGTTGGTTGAATATTTGGGAGTTTCGCTTTTCGGAGCTAAATGCATTAAAAGTTTCATTACAATATATTTTAATTTTCTAAAAATTATTACCGTCAACCATAGTCGGGTTAGTGTACAACATTTTTATTTCCAATTAACCCATTAATGCCTGAATTTTTTTTCCAACTCAGTATTTTGCTTAATTATAGTAAATGGTGTAAAATGAACGTAAAAAATAGAAAAAATAATTCTCGGTTAAAAAATATTTATTTAATTTATGAAAATCTAAACGCCCCAATTTTGGAACTCTAGGCACGAATGAGTAAAATTTTTTCAAACTTTTGATTTTTGAATAAAATTATTTTTAAGGTAAAATATCATTAAAAATAAAGGAATAACGATTTATTTCTAAGATAAGACATCAAAATGCTTTTTATAGAATAGAATATATATTTAAATTTACATAAAAAATAATAAACTTTTGTTACTTTGTATGAAAGACTGCGAAACATTTTTCGAGCTTTCGATGTTACGTTTGTTGCACTTCTTGGTGACCCTTTTCCCACAGTTTACACATCGTAACTGTGTTTTATGAACTTCAACATAATGATTTAAGACGTTGTATTTAATTGAATCTAGTACTTTACATCGGTGTGTTTTAGCAATAGGTCCAGAAAGATTGTTCTTTGAACGTTGGAAATACGTTAAACATATTTCTCATCTAAAGAACAGAAGATCTAGTGGTTTCGAAGAAGAGGATGCGCATAATATATATATTTGCCAAGCATTTTGAAGTGCACTTTCCATCCCGAATACAAATAACGGCCACCACCATTTGTTAGAACGTATGGAACAACGATATGCATTTAGATTTTGGTCCATACGATCTGTCCCCCCCCCCCGCTGTACTGATTATATTGCGATACAACACTAGGTTGACAACTTTTTTTTATTTTTTCCTGTTTAGACCAGCGTTTTGCTCTTATTGTGGGATAAATGCATTTTAGAATCAATTGTAACCACATTGCTATCTCTCCATCTCACAATTATCATATTTTCACCTCATCTAAATACTATTCCTGCAAACCTCTATTCCGTTTTTGGAAAAATTTAGCACTTTCTAGAATACAGTCTTCAGTTCGACTGGGACGTATGATTCCCGTTGCTCCTATATTTCTTTTAGATAATTCATCAATAAGAGCAGGACTAGTAAATAAGTTGTCGAACTAGAGGTCATAAGGCATAATCTACATATCCTCGCAATCCTAATCTATGAATGTCTAGAACAGTTCCATCTCCTTGGTATGTTTCAAATTGAATTAGATATCATTCTTGTGTTTAGAGCCCAAACTTTATAATCAAATTTAATTGATTTACTCCTGATGATTTTTTTGCATGTATGTCGACCTTAATAAGGTACCGTACTTTCATCTACCCTTAATTATTGCTCCATTGCACAGTATAGTGAAAACTTCTCATTTGACATTGAAAAATAAGGACGCAGCTTTGACATTTTATCTTTCTTATGGAGCCTGTTGTTATCTGCAAAAGGCTGTAGGTACTACAATATATTCTCAAATCTACTTCTGCCCATTGAAGAACATATTATTTACATCACTAGATGGATCCCAGTACAATCTTCTTCGAGGTAACTCAACGTAACCACTTGTTAAGAGAATGGCAATAAAAGCTCGGAGTTCTTCACAAGCGACTGTAAATGTCATGCATTCTTTCTGCTTAGCATACAAAATGCTTTGCTCTTGAATAAGTTCAATCAGATCATCATCAAAAATAATTCAAATACTGATGTCGGAGACCAGTGAATGTTCCAAAAATTTGGATTTGTTTCATTCCAATCTGGTATTCGACGTACTAAATCATAATCTTTCCACTATCTCTCGCTTTTTTTCTTTTTGCGTTTTTTAGGAGGTAACCCTTCCTCCTCGGGATTTTCAGGAGATGAAACCCCGACTATTTTCGATTCCGCATCTTTGTATCTCAATTTCACCGTGGCTGAAGCACTTAATTGGGAACCAGATAAATTATAAATAGAAATTGCATCTTTGGACTGCTGTCTTCATCCGTTATATTAAGGTAAATGCACCAGTAGTGGGCCACTTAAGGGCATTTATCTAATTATTATTAAAGTATTAGTGAATTTAAAAAAATATTTTTTAAAGCCTAGTCCTTGCCTTTATGTATCAGAATAAACATTAAAATTTTTAAAATATATTCTCTAGAAAAAATAAAAAATAAAAAATGTTACCTTCCTCTATGTTTCAGTAGTGGCCATAGTAAATTTCTGATGCTCCAGTAGGGGCATACTGTACAGAAGTTATAATTTTTTTTAACATTTCTACACTTAAATATACACAATAATGAAATCATACTTAGAAGTTTTGATGATTACGTAAAATAATTTTAGCTTCTATTTAGTTTTTTCGTATAGTCTGTAAAAGCACTCTTCCAGCTCAAAGACTATGAGATTACTGAAGTTGTCCCTTTGCCTGATAACAGATAAGGATTCCAGCCAATCACCAATTAGTTTGTTATCTGACAGGGGTGACTAGAAAACTTGTTTTTCAAGTTTGAAAACTGGTGGCCCACTATTGGTACATGGCCCACTACTGGTACACTTACCCTACCAATTGTTGGAGGAGTAATGATTATGTCCGCGTTCATGAATTCTTCATCATCAGACAATTCCTGTTATAGAGTTAATGCTTCTCGAACAGATAAACTGAAAAAGAAGAAAATTTTTTTTATTGAATTGATAATCCCTTTTAAAACTTATAATTTATAAACTTTTACTAATGAATGACTAAGTGTCGGGAAGGTTTTTTGTATTGGAGTAGAACCCAGCTCCTTCCCTTTTATAGTAATAGAAAATAGATTTTTATAGTCAAATAATAGCCCAAATGATCTAAAATCCTTTTGTAACAAAAGAAATGTCCCAACAGAAATATTTGATGCATAAACAGCAACGAATAAAACAAGACTTGAATTTATTTAATTTTGATTTAATTTTGAATTCCTAATTAAAAATTATTTATATTTTAGAAATAAGCAATCAGTAATATAGTATATATATATAAATTAATACATATATATATATATTAATAAATATGTTAATAAACTCAGAATGTCAAATACTAAAATAATGTAAAACATATCGGTATGTTATAAATTTTTACTAAGCCAATGGCTAAGAGTGACGAGGAAGGGAGATTTTTCAACCAAGTCCTCCGCCCCTCTTCTTATAATAATAATAAAGAAATTTCTATATCCAAATAATAACCGAATGAAATTAACCATTTTCTAACAAAATAAATAACATAAAACGTCGATTTAATGCACAGACAGAAAGGAGAAAAACCCACCCTCTTTCGTACCTAGCGTCCCAAAATTGAAACGGTATTGGACGACTAAAATTCGAGCAAAAAAGTAAAAATCTGAAAAAAGCAGAAATTCATATTCTAAAATAATATCTTTTCTTTAAAATAATACCATTTATAAAATAATTGATAAAAAAAAAAGTATCCTACTTTTTATTACGCGTCATATTATTCCAAGAAAATCCCGCTTTCTGCTACAACAAAAATTTACTTCAGCCTTTTATTCTTAAAGATATGCTACCATCTATGAATACTTTTTCAAACCAAATACTAAGAATAATTTTTACAAAGTTTTGAAAGGATATCATTGTAACTTTTGTATTGGAATTATTTTTAAGACAGCGTCCCAAAATTAGGACGACAGGCACAAATGGGTTTAAATAAGTGCATATATATATTACAAATTTTAAATTCTTTCGCCAAAATTGACCTTTATACTATATTAATTTCCTTTTAACAATATTCCGTACTTAGTTCAACTTATTAAATTAAAATTTTGTTTCTAGATCTAATCTATTAATTTTTATGGAAACGATATAAATTCTTAATTCGCCTTAAAAAACATTTATTCCAATATGCGTAAATTTAAAACGATGGCTCTAAATTAAAAATATTCTTAATTAAACTTTATTTCTTAATATTCCAAATAAAACTTATTTTTTCTATGTTTTTATCACGCCTTTTAAGAAAGTCGTATTAAATTTATTCCAAAATCACACCTTTCAAAAAATATCATTATTTTTATTTATTTATTTTCCCTCCTTCAACATTTGATATTTGTGCATAACAATAAATTCATTTCTTTTTTTTTCTCTTAAAATTAATCGTTTGTAAATATCGTCTGCCTAATATATTCGAAATTTTGAGTCGATTATAAATTAGTTAAATAATATTTTTTTTTAAATAAAATTATCGTCTGTGGAATAAAAATCTCGACGCTGGACATGAATTATATTTACATGGAAAAATGATGGTTAGAGAGTAAAGGATATTCTAGAACTTTGTTTTTAGATTTAAGAGGGAAGCCTGGAGGTGGTGAGATAGATTCTTGGTTTTTTCTTCAATGAGTACGGCTTGCGGAAGTAATGATGGAATATTCTTTTTGATGTTTCGGTTAAAGACGGCTTGCAAAGGGAGCATTTCCCTCTCACATGACTACAGTTTAATAAATTAACTTGCAGCAGCCAGTGTATAATTTAATGAATCTTCTGCATTTATTTATTTTATTTTTCCCTCGCTTGCCATGACTGTGTGTTTTTTAAAAATGGGAACCAGTGAAGATTTTTCGAGTTTCTCCCTTAAATCGTCATATATATATATATATGTATAACATATCTTAATGACTTAAAATACTTAGCTGAAAATAACCAAACAATCAGGGATGTTTTTCACTATTATTATTCTTGTTCTAATTTCATATATAATGTACATACCATAAGTTAATGAGACATTTATTATTTTTTTCTCAGAGAAAAATTTCTAGCAATATACATCCGCATAAATTTTCGAAAGTCTAGCAATTTATTTTTAATGAAATGGATAATTGTGTTATACCTTTATTTAGACGCTAAACTGCAAGATGTTAAAAGCAAATGATTTCGTTATAAATTATGTTATCAACGAAGGCATCATTAAGGAAGTAAACTTCCAAATAATCATAAGCGGCACCATTAAGTTGTAAAGAATAATGAACAAGGCTTCTGATTAGATATTTACATCAGAAGATAAAAATATAAAGCGGTTTACGTTTATGGTTTCTTTTTAGTTCATTATATTGGATGAGATCAAATCGACTTAATTCAAAAATAAAAAATAATTTGTTATTGTTAACCAACAGTTGTATAGATTAAAATAAATTATAAAGTTTTTATATTTTAAAGTAATTGAAGTTTGTGGATGTTCAAATTAATTCTTCAATCCCTAAATGAGATGTTTTCTCTTGTGTTAATAAGTCCGGATATGTGTTCATTCTTATTATATACTGCTCGTTTAAATAGAATATTCTTCACATAAATGAATCTTATCCATTACTTGCTGCAAAATTATTAATAATAACTTGTACAATTATTAATGAATTTTCTTGTAATGTAATTAATTTCAAAATAAGGAAATAAAATAAGACCAATGAATTTTTTCAAAGGATTCAAAATAATTAAATCTGAGTTACCATTTTAGGTAGCTTTCATTACAAAAAGTAAAAAGCTACCTATTGCAGCCGTCCGGGGAAAGCACTTCCAGAAAATTTTGGTATATTTTCTCCGATCATGACCCCCAGACCCCAAAACCACCCTCCGTTCAAATGTTGACATATATATATATATATATATCTGATTTTTGTCATGCGATAACTATCGTATTTATGAACCGATTTGAATGAAACTTGTTATATACATAGTACATGCAAATGTCGCGACCGAGTTCGTTAGACAGCATCATCCGCCATCTTCTTTCAAAATGGTGGCGGCCATTTAAAAAATTTTAAAAAATTTAAAATTTAAAATTAAATACGAAGATATTAAAAGTTGAAAAATATTTTTCTTTTATGTGTTCGAACTTAAAACAACGATTCCAGAACACTTTTTATTTTGTTTATATCTTAAAAAATGATTGAGTTATAGCACTTTGAATTTTTCTTATGGCGGACATTTTGAAACAATCTATTTTTTGTCATGCTATAACTAACGTATTTATGAACCGATTTGAATGAAACTTGGTATGGACATAGTACATACATATGTCTCGACCGAGCTCGTTAGCCAGCATCATCCGCCATCTTGTTTCAAAATGGCAGCCATTTAAAAAATTAAAAAAAAATTTAAATTTAAAATTTAATACGAAGAAATTAAAAGTTGAAACATATTTTTCTTTTATGTGTTAGAACTTAAAACAACAATTCCAGAACACTTTTTATTTTGTCTGTATCTTAAAAAATGATTGAGTTATAGCACTTTGAATTTTTCTTATGGCTGACATTTTGAAACAATCTATTTTTGTCATGCTGTAACTAACGTACTTAAGAACCGATTTGAATGAAACTTGGTATGTTCATAGTACATACAAATGTTTCGACCGTGTTCGTTCGCCAGCATCATCCGCCATCATGTTTCAAAATGGCGGCCATTTATTTTTTTTAAATTTAAAATTTAAAATTAGGTACAGAAATGTGAGAAACTGAAAAGGATTTTTCTTTTGTGTATTTAGCCTTGATACAAAGATTCCAGGGCATTTTTTGTTTCATCTATATCTTGAAAAATGGCTGAGTTATAGCACTTTCAATTTCCAGTGTGGTTGACATTTTGAAACGCGATAATACGCATATTTATAAATTGATTTGGATATAACTCCGTGTGTACATCGTACATATCAGTATCTTGACCGAGTTCATTAGCCAACTTCATCCGCCATCTTGTTTCAAAATGTCGGCTATTTAAGTTTGTAAAAAATCTTTTAAATGTATAATGATGCACAAATAAAAAATTAGAAATTGAAAAAATATTCTTTTAAATGTATTTATATTAATAATGAATTCCGGAGTATTTTTTGCTTTTTCTTTATCTTAAAAAACGCCTGCGATATAGCAGTTTGAATTTCTCATTTGGGTGACATTTTTTAAAAAATCAATTTGCCCGCGACAGCACTTGTATACATTAATCGATTTCGATGTTAGTGTGCATGTCCACATGAATTAAGATTTCGACCAAGCTCATTGGTTTGTTTTATCCATCATGTTGCTTTAAAATGGCATACACTTCATGATATCGTAGAATTTGGCGACTCTCTAAATTGCTGAAAATAAAACCAGGTTGAATAAAATATGACTAATTTTTAAAAATTCCTATTAATATTCAGTATTGACAAAAACTAGCATTCAATCTTATATAATCGGGTTTCACTAATTTGAGCTCCGTTTTTAGGTGCGTTCACAATTATGTAAATACGTAGCACCTATTATCGTCGCTCAGTCCGTCCGTCTGTCTGTCTGTCCGTCTGTCTGTCTGTCTCTCTGTCTGTCTGTCTGTCTGTCTGTCCGTCTGTCTGTCTGTCCGTCCGCATATAACAACGCAAAAACTACCCAACCGAATCGTTTGAAATTTAAAATACATAATTATTACATAATTTTGTCGAGTCATTTCAAATTTTATGAAAATCGGATGGATAGATCAATTACAGGGACAATCAAAAGGATTCCGTTACATTACGGTCAATGGGGAAAAAAGTTTCAAGTGCATTTTAATCGTTTGAAATTTAAAACGTATATTTATTAAATAATTTTGTCGAGTCATTTCAAATGTTATGAAAATCGTATGGATAGATCAATTACAGGGACAATCAAAAGGATTCCGTTACATTACGGTCAATGGGGAAAAAAGTTCCAGATGCAATTTAATGGTGTTACATTCATTTGAATATAACAGAATTGACATGAATCTATGAAATATGTACTAAAAAATACATTTTGTACAATCTGTGATGCAAAGAATATTTATTATTAAATTACAGGGCCACACAAATGTATTCCACTAAATAATGTTATACGGGGAAACATTATTTGGGGGGGGGGTGTTTTAATTATATTAAACTACTTCACATTTTATGAATAAGATATACGTTAATGAAGTATAATAAAAATTACTCCCTGCATATTTACAGGAACACAAAGATTTCGACCACTATATTGTATCCAAAGTACGCTCTACTATATCAGCAAGATCTGAAAATTTTAAAACTTTGTTATCAACGAACTCACCTCATTTGCTACGCTTTACGTGCAATTTCCAACTTGTTTAAAATCAATTTGCCCGCGACAGCACTCGTATGTACACTGCTCAAAAAAATTAAAGGATATTTGAAGTTTTATATAAAATAAAGATATAAACGAAATTTTTTTGCCGAAAATAGAAGAAGAGAATCACAAATGCAAATTTTTCTGGTTTTCAAACTGTGGAGTATGCAAATTTTGAGTTCGACGTCAAAAACGTCGCTTCAGCGGCAGCGAATGAAATTTGACTTTCAACTGGATAAAAGAGAATGAAGACAAGGATGATCGGCATTCAGTGATTGCTTTGTTTTGATGAGTACGATGTCTCAGCGAAGTCATTTGACAGATTCAGAAGCTTGGAAAATTGTTGGTAGGTCAGAAGGGGGCCAAACTCAAGCCGAAGTAGCGCAAGCCATTGGAGTGTCACAAAGTGTCATTTCCAGGATCTGGAACCGTTTTTTGGAGAGTGGATGTGCAGGGCAAGGTCGTAGACGGGCAACAACGCCCAATGAAGATCGGTATTTAGCGTTAACAGCTCGGCGACACCGAAACATGAACGTTACTCTTCTCCAACAACACATTCGCTCGGCTCTAGGCACCACGATTTCAACTCAGACTGTCCGAAACCAGCTCCAATCTGTAGGTCTGTATGCTCGCCGACCGATGGTATGTGTTAGATTAACATTAAGGCATCGTCGCAACCGCAGGGAGTGGGCAACCGAGCATGTCAACTGGAGGATAAATGAATGGAGCAATATTCTGTTTTCTGACGTGTCCCGTTTTTCTGTGCATCCGGATAATAGGCTTATTTTCATCTGGAGGGACCGTGGCAGTAGGAATAATCCTGCGTTCGTGCACGAAAGTGTCAGATTTGGCGGCGGAGGAGTGTTGGTGTATGATGGCAACACCATTGACTGGCGCACTGACCTCTACATCATTCGAGATGGAGCTCTGACTGGTCGCCGATATAGAGATGAGATCCTCAGACCTATTGTAGTCCCTTACGCTGCAGCAGTCGGAGATAACTTCATTTTAATGGACGATAAGTGCAGGCCACATCGTGCAAACCTGGTGGAGGATTTCCTTTTCGAGGAAGGAATCGTTCTAATGGAATGGCCAGCGTGTTCTCCAGACATGAATCCAATCGAGCACGTTTGGGACGCTCTAGGAAGACGAGTTTCTGGCCGCCAACAACCCCCGCAAACTCTCCAAGAACTGGAAAGAGCTCTTCTGGAAGAGTGGGGCAGAATACCCCATCTTGTCATTAATAGCCTCATTGAGTCCATGCCTCAAAGATGTTCAACGTTGCTGGCCGCCCGTGGAAACCATACCCTCTACTGAAAATGATTTTCTTTGAAGAAAACACCTTTTCTTATTCTTTTTTTTCTCATATGCACAAATTGTGTTTTTTTCCTTTTGTACACAAATGCGCAATAAAATGCATTTTTTTCTGCCAAACATGTGTAATTTATTCTCATATAACCTACTATGTCTATCGACCATGTATCAATCAGCTAAAAAGTTTCCCAGATACAAAATCCACCTAAAACTGCAATATTCTTTAATTGTTTTGAGCAGTGTATTAATCGATTTCGATGTGAGTGTGCATGTGCACATAAATTAAGATTTTGACCAAACTCATTGGTTTGTTTTATCCATCATGTTGCTTTAAAATAGCTTACACTTCATGATATCGTGGAATTTGTCGAATTTATAATTCGCTTAAATTAAAACCTGGTTGAATAAAAGATGACTAATTTCTAAAAATTCCTATTAATAATCAGTATTGGCAAAAATTAGTATTCAATCTTATATAATCGGGTTCCACTAATTTGAACTTCGTAGATTTGAATAATATAACTTAATTTAAAATAAATAAATAAGTATATGAAAGCTACCTTTTCCTCCCGGCATTGCCGGAAGAACTTTTTTAAATATGTTTTATGGTTACCTGAGACCTAGATATAAATCTCACATCTTAATATCATTGAATTTAGAAAAGTTTAGATAAAGTGTGAGTGCACTTTTCAATTCAGGAAAAGGGTTGGACAGATATTTGGTGCAATCAACAGTCTATTGCGCCCCTGTTATTCTTAATCAAGTTCAGGTGTGGTGAAAATCCATTCAAGTGATATCTTCAGTTTCCAGTTATAATTATT
This sequence comes from Maratus speculifer, assembly GCA_964019185.1. NCBI lineage: Eukaryota > Metazoa > Arthropoda > Arachnida > Araneae > Salticidae > Maratus > Maratus speculifer. The sequence goes on from OZ025298.1 coordinate 256,130,510, forward strand.
TACCACCTCATATTTGCAATACTAACAAACGTGATTAATTATTTTTGCTTAATGATGCATTATTGAAATGACAATCACTTAGAAGTTAGTTACACCAAAATTTCATGATGTGATCTGATTCGTTGAATCCCATCCTAAAAGTAGTCATCTATTTCATATTCTGTTACTTCTAATGCTTCGATCATTTAAACAAGAAAGGATAAATCTGCAATGGTACTTACAAATTCTCGTTTGATCTATACTCAGAATTATGTATGATGAATTTAGCCTACTTTACATAATACGTTCTGTTGAGCTTCTATGTGTCTGGAGTTTTTACATAATATAAACGGTAGTCGCTCTACTTTGTTTATTTATATTTTATCACTTTAAGGTTAGAATGGATTTTACTTTGCTTTCACTATCATGAAATTTAAATCGTATGACGCTTTAGCTGGTTACGAATCTTCTTAATTCGTTTTTTAATGAATATTTAGATCATGTTTTACCCCCGAATTACATAATTATAGCAGCTTTACATGTGTAATTACCCTTTAATGAAACATATTTTATAAACAAAAGTGAGGTTCTTTGGATACTAGTTTTGCTCTATAAATAATGCTGTTCATTTGATATATTTTATGTCGGATATTCACTCCTAGCACGCATAGTCACGGAGAATAGATATAGTTTGAGATGCAGTATTCTTTATAAACGGTTTGTAATATGATGCTCATTATCGCTCAAATTTAAAGGCCCTCATTCGTACAAAGCAAAACATGCACGTGGAACAGGGGTCGAATTCTTTTACATGCTCTGTGCATTTTTTATCTAAATGAATATTATCTGCTTATATTTAAACATTCTAAAGTAGCATTTCATGGTGTAATAAATTAGAAATTGTATTACAGAAAGTTTTCTTTTTTTGTGAATACTCGTGGCTGTGATTGGGCCGAGCTTAGCGTGTTTTGAATTATATTTTTGGCAACACCATTAATGACCACACTTCATATCTATTCTTCCTTTTTACTCTATGATGTCTGGTAACTTGCCATTCAATTTCACGAACTTCCATTATTGTAGACGCTCTGAATAAAAGTTTTTTTTTCATATGTTTACTTACAGTTTATCAATTAATAAAGGATTGAGGCTAGTCAGATTCCAATTAACCACTTAAGATATTCGCCTACGTCAATTTCGATGAAAATTCGCATTTTAATTTTATTTGATTTTCTTATGGAATGAACATTTTTGTTCCTAAATCTGTTTTTATTTTTCCTGGCCGCCTATAAGAAATGAAATTAGAGGTCTTTAAAAAAAGCAGAGGACGTTAATTTAAACCGAAAATAAAAAAAATTACATGCGCTTTTTGAAAAATGAGATTTTTATCGAAAAAGATAAACGACTAATGCTCTAACTCGAAATGTTACTATCCTATAACCATGGAATTTTTTGTGTAGCTTTCTAACAATGTCTAGAGAGTAATGAACTAAAGAAATAGGTCTCATTGACTTTTTTGTTGATATATAATTATTTTTATGAAGAATTACTCTTAAATTACTGAAATTTTCTATGTAATTGTATATAATCAGCTGTATCTCTTTTAGATTTACGTATATTGACTTTTTTTTAGATTATTACATTCAACAATGTGTAATATGCAAGTGTTGAAAAAACGTTTGTGTTATATGCAATTTTTTTTGTTGTTGTTAGCGCCGAAGACGTTTTTTAAAAAATAAAGGCTAAAAAATGACAAAATTCTTTAAACTTTTAAAAAGTTTCATAGATATTATACGTATACATTCAGTAATTTCTTTTATTCTGTGTCAGATAACATAGAAAAATATATTAAAAAAATCGTGTCAAAAGTAGAGTTAAAAAAAAAAGTCTTCGATTGTAGTCGTATAACTTAATTGGAGTTAATACCTTTCGTAAATCAATTTTTCTTAAAATAAAATTTACTTTTTTTCGATTCAACTTAAATACACATGTTTTGCTTATTTTGAATTGAATTTTTTACAGGTTCAATAATAATATCAAGCCTCTAAAAAATTGCAACAACATTTATAATTTAAGTAATATCTATGCACGATATAGTGCCGATATTAGAACTCCATTTAACTGAACTTTCATTTATCCGATCAGCCCATTTCTGTAAAACAAAAAAATAACTTAACTTCCAACCGTCTGTTTCTCTCATTGTTGTTCTCTCGAGATTCAGCATGCGAAATCGACTCCTCTGTTAGCGTATCGCTAGAAGCAGTTACAACGAAAGACAAATTAAAACGAGTAAATAAATAAATTGAATGCTCTGAAAATTCCTTAGGTCCATCACATAACGAAGCAACTGAATGTTTAGAAGCAGATATAAAATGCCTCGAATAGCAGAAGAACGCTGATCTTCTTCAACTAGCGTATTTAAAAATAATTCGCGATATGGCAGCATCGAAAAGAATGTCTACTTTGAAGCAAGCAGCAGTCGAAAGCTACTTTTGTTAAATTATAATATGTGGAGTTAAGAAGATGGTTTAAAAAATATAAATAAATAAATAAATAATAAAAAAATAAACAAAAAATTAAAAAGACAACAAATAATTGAAAAGACAACAGATATTTAAAAAATAATTAAACACACCAGCACTAAGTGGTGCTGATAAACCTAAGAAGGATAAAATGTGAACGTTTTAGTATAGATAGAAACATTCTTTGCTAAACTCATTACTATGGGAACATCAGTTGTTATTTTTGCGAAAATTAGAACAATTTTTCATGCATAACATTTATTATTTTATTGCAAAATATAATCAATATAAAAATCAATGCTATCAACTAATTACCATTGAGTTCCACTAATATAAAGTATATCTAATTTGTAACAAAAAGCATTTCATTTTATTTACAAAAGTGAAATGTTTTTGTTACAAATTAGATCTATTTTATACTAGTGAAACTAAATGGTAATTAGTTGGTTATATCATTTATTACCCTAATTAAAGTTTGTAATAAAATAATTGGAATCATACATGGAAATTTATTTTAACAATACCATTAGTTCAATACATTTTTTGCTCAAAATATAAAATTAGAACTCAAACAAAAGTATTAGTTTTACACTTTACCTAATGCGTAAACATTTTTGTTTTAGTTAAAGAACTGGAAGGCACTAAAATTTTATTTATATTTTTTAGATAAACACTAGCTTCTTATTTAAAGAATATGGCGCAGAGGAGTAGAGGTTAAGTATAGATGAAGAGGGGTAAATAGTGAAAATTATGCAGACAATTTCCCTTTCATGTTTTTAATAAATAGAAAGATTATTTGTAGAATAATTATTTTATAACAGACCAAGGACGGAAATGTTTTCATAGCAAGCTTGCGCTTGTTATTCATGAATGGCAATCATTTATTTATAAATCATAACTTGATAATGATTTTATCGGATTCTGAAAACAAGAGATTTAATAAAATAAAAATTCTTATTGATTTTTTTTATGAAAGCATATTTTTTATGTATAAAATCTACAACCATATGTAAAAACATTTTACTTTTTAATAAGTGTTTTTCAGAATATTATTTGTATTAACGATCTCAAAACTTAAAGAAGGACACTAGTTTTTAGTTTTTAAACGTTCTAACAATCGATTTTAGTTCTCCTTCTTTATTAGCTAAGGCAGTTATCAAATTCCCTGTTCACAACGTTAAAAGTTTTGACTCCATTTCTGACTCATTATTAAAGGCATAAAATTGGCAAGTCTTGACGACTAAAGTGCTTTGGAGTCGAATAGTTTTTTCATGTTTTCTCAAAAATTACGTATCGAATTATAAACGACTCTTATCACGGCATGGCCCCACCAGTGGCCGAGAGGTTCGGACCTCTCAACTGGTAGACGGCAGGTGCTGGGTTAGAACCCAATCGCGGCTGTCGGCCTAACCGTTCAGAGTTTTCCGTGGTTTTCTTCGAACCTTGCGTAAATACGGGTTAGGTTCCCTTAGAAAGACCCCCACGGAGGGCACTCCCCCTGGTCCTATATCCCATTAGCGTAGATAATCGGACGACAAAAATCAACCAAATCAACCTTATCACGGGATGACATTTTCTCCTTACTCGTACTGCACATCAGCATTTTAGTTCAAAATATTCACTATAACAGTATTTTGTGAAACATCTTCTGTATGTGCCATAAAATGGAAATTGTTAATGAATGACATAGTTTCTGAACAAAAGTATCTGCCAATTTTATGCCTTTCCGAGCAAAAATAGATTCAGAAATTTGTCAGGAAAAAGCTATTTTGGATATCCATATTAGCCGTAATATGTAGTCATTTATTAACAGATAAAACTGAACAAACAATTGCTGACGTAACTCGACTGATTTCGTATATTAACGTCGTTTTTTTTTTTTTTTTTTTTTTTTTTTTTTTTTTTTAATTCAGCTGCATTAGATAAATGATCATAGAATTGTTGCAAAATTGTTATATTAAAAGGTTACATTAAATTTTAAACTCTTTTTATTCAAAATATTTTTTTAACTTGGCAGCTTAAATTACTCAAGAAAAGTTCAATAGTTACATAAGTTATTATAGTTACATTATAGTTACATTATTTACGTTAGTACAATAGTTACATTATTTACGAATTTTCTTTGTTTCAGATGACTTCAGTTAGTAAAAATAATGTCACAATAAAAATAAAATTAGTTTTTTTTTTTTTTTTTTTTTTTTTTATAAAACTATTTTTTGTGAGTGCAGGCAAAATTGTAACTGGCAAACTTGACATTTAGTTTGTAAATATATTTGTTATATATTGATTCGATAACGTAGTTATTTTTGCTTTTTTTTAAACCAAATCAATCAGGTCTTTTAAGTATTTCATCCGTCGAATTCGACGGGATTCCACTCCTTTTATTGTTAAATTGCATTTTGTTTTACTCAGAGTCTATAAAAAAGCGTTTAAACTAAAGAAAAAATCCGTTTTTGATGAATCTAGTCAATGAAGAAGTAGCACGTCAAATTGTATCTCTTTATTATCCCGCAATTCCAATGTCTCAGAGAGAAATTGCTATTCAATTGGGTATTTCACGCCGTTCTGTTTGCTATTATATTGATAAAGACAAGAAAAATGAAGTTAGTTCATTGCAATCTAAACGGGGTCGCCCTTCTAAAAAAACCTCTAACGATTTTTTTTTCTAATCGGTGACGAAACTGAATTCTGCAATGGCACTATCTACATTCAACTTGTTGGTTATATTTTTTTCCCAGATGTTTAGTTGAAAACTGCGATTGGTGAAATTTTTAAAACTGTAGTTTACGTTGAAGTAAATGCTACTTATGAAAATAAAGCGAACTAATAAGATATGGCAATCCCAGAACTTTCTTCTGTCTCATGAATGTTAATACTTTCTGAAAATTTAATGTAGCAGCACCACTGGTAACACGATTTACATCAAAATCTATTCAGCAACGATTTATATCAGCTTCTAACAGAATCTGAATCTAGATAACAAAAACCGTGCAATAGTTTCTGAGATACAGCTATTGAGGAAATATAACAAAAATCTGCATAACAACACCATTTCTTGAGTAATGTACACCCAAAATAAATCGGGACTAATTTTTACGAGAGGCTATTGGTGAAAAATAATGTTTTTGTTCTTGAGATGCAGCTCTTGTGAAAACTAAAAAACGCAGCATAACAGCGCTATCTGTATGGCGATTTACGCCAAAAACTAAACTATACTACTCTATATCAGGGACTAACTGAAGCTTCTATCTGTTGACTGTCAGAATATTAGTTATCGATAAAGCTATTGCGATAATGCTGAATAATACAACACATCAGCACCACATGTTGAGCAATTTACACCAAAATGTAATCAAAACCAAATTATATCAGGGATTAACTAAATCTGTAGTTTTAATAAAGTCCGTGTATTAGATATTGAGGTAGATCTATTGTTAAGATCGTCCGTAATGCAGCACAATAGCGCCACTTGTTGAGTGATTTATGCCAAAAAATAATCAGCTGTAGTTTGTATCAAGCTTTGACAGAATCTAAGGTTTTTGAAATTCCGTGCATTACTTCTAAAGATAGAGCACTCAATTCTTTTTGTTACATACAGACTTACTGTGTGACGAAGTAACAGAAACGCTAACAAACGGACATTTTCTACAAACTACCAAATCGCGTTCAGATCCTTCTAAAACTTATAAATCCATCGAAAACCGGAAGTCGAAATTTTTCACGAATCCATTACTTTTTTCTTGTAAAGATAGCAGAAAGTAAAAATGTAAACTTTTATCTGTTAAAAAGCGTTAATTTCAAGCATTTAATATTTGGAAGAGATTGGGTATCTGATTTAGATATTTTCCCACATAATTTAAAATCTGTCTATGTAAACGAAATTTTAAATTATTCTGATAAATTACAAACTTTCTTACATGATTTTTCTGACTTGTTTACTGGTAAGGCAGGGGAAATTAAAGGATTGAAAGTAGAGCTTTATTTTGAAAAGGATGCTACATCCATATTTTGCAAAGCTAGAACTGTCACTAAATACAGCAATCAATGATGAGGAAGGTATTATTGAACCAGTTACAAAAAGCAAGTAGGCAACTCCTTTAGTTCCAGTGGTTAAGCCTAATGGGAATATCCACTTATGAGCTGACTTTGAAGTTGGGTGTCAATGATTAAAATCGTTGATTTACCCCTTGGTGGTTATATTAAATTACGTTTAAAATTTCAGATCGCTTATTGCTACCACTTTTTTGAAAAAGATGTATTCACCTTGTTTAACGAGAAGTAAATTGATACCAGAATAAAGCCAATAACACTATTTTATAAAAATAGTGGGAATAAAACAATCTGAATACAAAACACAGGCCGTAAATATCACGGAAGCGAGAATTACAGGATTAAATCGGGATTTTAATTTCCTGACTTTACAATCATTGATTCAAATAAAAAATCTAAATGTTAAAAATTATACAAAAATTCTAAATTCTAAGATTAAAATAATTTGGAAATTTTGCTTAATGAGACCTGAAACAAAATTAAATAATTATTCCTAAACTTATATCCCGAGTCTTGTAAAATATTAAGTACAGTGAGCTTGTCAAGACATCAGAAACATTTAATTTATATTTTTATTTAAATCTATTGTAATTTGCGATGACATAATTTCCTTTAATTAATGAAATTATTCAATCTTTTATATAAAATAAGTATACCAAGTATAATACAGTTCTGCAAAGTAAGAGAGTAAATGTCCAGAATCTTATTTTCTGATTCTATTTTACAATAATACATTTGTAACAAATATTGTAGCAAACAAAATAATGAAAGAATAACCTGCTCAACAGTTGTTGCAAAAGAATGTATGAAAGAAAAATAACTAATTGATATAAAAATATGAGGCACACTTTAATTAATTTAATAAATAAAGCTTAATTAATATATTATAAGCACAGCAAGAGATAACAGTGCTGTTACATAACATTTGGGAGGATTTCAGATATAACTGACTATTCATATATTTATTTTGCGTGCTTGTATGAATAGTTGTAACTCATTTTCATAATTATTTTTGGTTAGCATATATATACATTGTATAAATAAAGATTTAGGCGTTTAACAGTAATTTTCTCTTAATGCATATGCAATACGAGTTGCCAATAATATCTGTTAGTTTTGTTATTTGTGCTACTAATAAATTATTAATTTGTTAGTTTTTATTAACTCTGCAATTAATAATATTTTCTTCTTAGCCATTTTATTGGTGCAGCAATTTCCCTTTTTGAATTTGACAAATTGGACTATGTCTTTTTTGAAAAGTGAAATTTACCTATAGTTATAGGCAAAGATTTCTTTTGTAAAATACTTCTCCATATCGCAGTATTTCTAAATATTTGTGACTAAGACCTTACAAAAACAATAGAACTTTATTTATTGAAAAAAAAGAAGCATTATTAAAACATATTATTTAATTGTTTATTATTTATCATAATAAAAATGTTACTTTTTATATTATTATTACTAAACATACTACTAATGTATTTCTCTTAAGAAGTGATGCCCTTTTTTCGAACTGGCATCTTGTAACTTTTCCTTTTAGAATTAATACTAAATACTACTAAAGCATCATTTTAATAAAAATTATGAAAATCTTTATTATACACCAAATTACAGATTAACTGTTTAATAATTGTTATTTTTATGTAGTGTTAACAATTTACTATTACATGCATTCATTGATATTTATAATAAATGTAAAAATCACCAGAATTTAATATTGTTTTACACACTTATTGCAAAATATCAATGCGCACAATTTTATGGTATTGTACTAATGAAAGTACTAATTTACAGTTTTTATAATTTCTGTAATTAATAATAATTAAATTTTCTTAATTAAAAATAAGAACATAGATTATGTTAGTAATTAGGCGTTTAATTGTTTTGGAAACGTAAAACACATGATATCTATTCAATATTTTAACGCGGGAAAAAAATCATGAAAATCTGATTTAAATAAAAAAAAAATCATAAAAACTATCCGACTTAAATAAAAAATCCGATTAAAAAAATCGTGAGTTTTCTGCAACCTACTTTAAAAAACACAGTAAATAAATTTCTGAAAGTTGAAAAGTATGCCTAAGACAGAAGATATGTTAGGTACATTATGTGTTGGTTCAAACTTTACAAAAATTTATTTAATTCAAGAATATCTTCAGTTACCCGTAACAGAAAAATACCAAGAATTATTGACGATTAATACACAAAAAGGGTTATTCTAGTTCCTTATGTTATCCATGAGTTCTTCTTAGTTGTCCTGCTACATGGAAAAAATCTAATTACACTTAAATGGAATTGAGGAAGTTAATTTTTATAGATGATATTGAGATTACTAGTGAAACAGATTAAATTCATTTACAAAGATTAAAGGAAGCATGAGAAAAATAAGGGAATATAATATTAGGGTATATATAAAGAAAAATCACCCTCCATGACTGATGAGGTTACTTATTATGGGTATAAAGTTGATAAACATGGCATTCATAAAACAGAAGATAAAACTGACGCTGTTTTAATAACTCCAAGTTCATAAAATGTACCTTGGGTTAAAGCTTATCTATATCTAGTTACATATAATGCTAAGTTTGTACCAAATCTATCTACTGTTGCTCATACTTTAAGAGATTTTCTTAAGAAGAACGTTAAATTTAATTGGTCTTCCAAGTGCGAACAAGTATTTAAACGAATAAAAAGTGTAATTACTTCTGATATGATTCTTTCTCAATTTAATATTAAATTAACTTTATTTTAGGCCACTGATAATTCTCCTTATGGTATCACTGCAATTGCTCTGCTTGTAATGCCAGATAATACTGAGAAATGCAGAGATTTTGTGTCCAAAACTTTGACTAACACAGAAAAACGTATCATTAAGTTCATAAAGTGGCATTAAGTACACAGTATGGCCAAAGATGATCAGTTACATGCGATTTTAGAAGTTTTGTTAATTAGAAAAATACATGAGGAATTATCATGAGTTTCCAAAAGTAAACAAAATATTACAGATCATATATTTCAAAGATTTTTTTTTTCCCGAATCCCCTCACGGAGTCCTCAACAAATTGAAAAAGAACGAATATCCTTTAGATAACGTTGTCAAAACTAATGTAGCAAAAACGTTCGAACAATAAATTATGATTAAGATATTTTTTGTAATAAACTATGTTCATTTTTATGAAGATATCATGTATACTCGTGAAGAAATAAAGGTTTTCATAAAAGCAGTCTGTTTTAAAAAAGGTTTCTGCTCATAATTTGCAGAGTTCTTACTATAAAAATATGACAAATAAATTACTAAAATGTTTTTTTTTATAAAAATATGACAAACAGCATCGTACAGAATTCTCTGTAATCAAAATTAAATAATAATAATAATTATATTAAAAATGAGCAGGTTTACTAAAAAGATGTTTCACTGCGCATGCGTGAATGTAATCAAATATAATATACATAATGTGTTACCAAAAAACATAGAACCACTTTTGCGAATGTTTCAAAAGCATAGCTTGAAAATTTTGCAAAATATCGTCGATAGAATAAGTTAAAAAGCCACTTTTCAAAAAAGGAAGCAAACAGATGATGGACTGTATTCTATATACTAGTATGTAGTATATTGTGTATGCTATATTAACACTAATTAATGGATATATCGATATATCGATTAATATTAAATATGTATGATAGGATTTAAAGAATGAAGAAAACATTTATTAATATCGTTTTAAGTTTGATTCGAGTTTCAAAAAATTTGAATTCACTTGATAAAATTATGTAAAGACTATAGATTATAAAGTTTAAACTATTGACCTGTGTAGTTTTTGCTCTGTTATCTGCTGACGAACAGATATACGGACAGACCAGATAACGACTATATGTGTTAAGTATTTATGTAATTGCGAACGCACTTGAAAATAAATTTATCATAGTTTTCCATATTGAACATATTACACATTAGGTTTGTTACACTTTCTTACCGTAGATGCCAATACTATGATCTATTGCAGAAATCTTAAAAAATGCGAAAACCACAATACGTGGTAAATGATATACATCAAAATCTAATCAGTGGCAGTTTATGGCTAAATATAGCTAAACAGGAAGTTTAAATAAGAGAAATCTGCCCTTTAGATCGTGAAGTATAAAAACCACAAAATTTTTATAATACATAAACAGAGATATTCCAAAAATAGTTAAATCATATACACTGTATAAGAATTCATTTATAACTAAGAGTAGAAAATAGTCAAGAAGCCAATACTTTCTTCTTTTTTATACAGCAAAATGTGAAAATTTTGCATACCCAATAAAATTTCCTATATAAAGCTTCATAAGAAAAATAGATCCATGTATTGTTTAGTAGGATACTTTCACCGTATTTAATTAATGGAACTTGTCTGAAATTCGATATTGGTTAGCCAACAAGTTTGTTGTCTCATTTACAAGATATATCGGACATACTCTTAAACTTTTATAATTTCATGCATTTTTTCTATCTGTAAATGATATTTTCATTTTTCCTGGAAGACGCGACAAAACTCGGTTAGTAATTTTTTAATGCTGAAATGCCTTGAATAAATGAAGATTTATTTAAAAAGAAAAGGAAAAGAAAGAAAAAAAAGACAGCGGTATATTTAATGTGAAATATATATGTAGTAAGTCTTGATTATGCTTATTAATAACTATATCACAATATTAATAGTAGATATTCGAGATCGAAAAGGTAAGAACTTATGTTATAAAAATTATTTTGCTTATAAGACGTTACTTTATCAATAAATCATTTAAATATATTTAAAATTGACATGTTTCAACTTATTTTTATCGAAAACGGTTCACATATTTGGAACGATCCGCTATCTTTTCGCATCCCGAGTATATGGATTGATTGGTTGGACGGTTTGCAGGATAATTACATAGTTGGAAAACAGGCAATGTCGAAAAGATAAAGGACGTTATATATTTAATTTGAATTCAATGATTATCTACTCCAGTTTTTCACGTTCATAGACTTTGTAAATTTTCCATTTTCATTCTGAAGATGACTCGGTGGAAAGGAGTTGAAACATGTCAATTTTTAATATATTCAAAATGTTTCATTAATAAAGTAACGTCTTATAAGCAAACTAGTTACTATTTGTAATATGTCTTCTTATCATTTCGTTGTAGAATAGGGTGGAGCGAAAAAAAAAATTTTTTGAAAATCAAAAACGGGTAGGTGCCAAAAGTTGCCTTTATACTAGTACATCAACTGTGTGAAATTTTACCGCTGAAAAAAAAAATGGCTTGAGTCTGCGCTTTTGCTCCAAAAATCGAAATTTTGGGTAAAATTTGTCATTTTTTGACAATTTTTCAAAAAAATTAAAAAATTCCTACAGAGTTGGTTAGCATTTAAAAATGTTGCTTAGATGTTATATTTATCTGCTTAACATATTTAAACTATAAAACAATATCTGTAGTCTGTATAATTGGAGCAAATCTGACAACTTTTTGTGAAGAATCAGCGTTAACCTCTCTATTGGAGCATACAACGAAATGTTGTTTTGAATGCATTTCTTACCTAGTTGCTTTCAAAACTACTGTGTATATAACTCATAGAGGTGGTTGCATTATCCCACCCGTCAACCATCCAATCATCTAGGCCCAGTGTTTTATTTATGTATTGGATGTTATTTTTTCCCCGAAGACGAGTATAAGTTTTCTATATATCAAAGTAATTTATCTCTTCTTTATATTCACTGACTTTGGGTGATTTGGATCATGCTAGTGTGACCTACTGCACGTATATTTTTATACCATGTATAACAGAAGAGAAGCTGAGCAATGTATTGGGTATGTCCTTAATTGAACCTATTCAGCAGTCTATTATCTTCATTAAAATTTCGTGCAATTAGTACATTATGATTGGAAGTTTTGTTATCACAGCATTCTTTCAATCAATTACATTTTATATGCAATGATTTGCCTAAAAATTGATTGTATGAATTTAATTTCTAGTATGTCATCATTTATTGAACCTATTACATTGAATATATGCTGAGAAGCATGCTGTTTAATATTATAACGATTGTCACAGAGGATTGCAAACAAAATTTGCAAAAACTACTTGTTGTAAAACAACAATATTTCTAAAGAAATTCTAGTATGCTTTATGTCGTTTCCTGTGTTGTTCCGTAGTCTAGTAATTTCTAATAAGATTTTAGATCTATTATTTAGGTGTGTAGTACATTTGGTATAAAACATCCCGCGGTATAAACTTGGATTATACATTTTGTGAGTGAACATATAAACGCTGATTGACAATCTGTGCTTTTATAAAGCGGAAAATTTTATTAACTTTATGAGCTGTCTTTTGTGTGAGATGTTTTCTAAATTCTTATTCCCCATTCTTTCTGAGAAATAGCTTTTCTTATGAATTAGCTTTGCAATCTCCGACAGAAATTTCTAGTTTGTTCTGAGTATCTTTTTCTCAATTTGAGAAAATAATTTTTCAACATTATTCTCTATTTTATAAAAAAAAATATTGCAATAGGAAGTGAATAGTACGCAGACAAAGATTTTCCTAATTGATCCGGTGAATCCATGTAGCTTAGAACGTTTTATATCGACTTCTCAAATAACTGACGCAGAGGAAATTCACTGGAGTTAAAGTAGCGAATGATTCAATATTATACGCAATTCTAAGCTTACACCATGCAAAATGGTTCACAGTGACAAATAAAATTCTCCTAATTTTAAATGAGCACTTATAGTCGATTAGAATCCGTACATTCCCTCATAAAGTACTAAGCATTATAAGTTTATGCCCAGGACATTTCACCATCAAATGTTGTCCGCTCATAAAAAAAGGATCTAAAAATTAATAGGAAATTACCTAGATACGAAAACATTTAGAAAACGGCATAAAACTAATGCAAAAGAAAAAGTTATTTACAACAGCGGTTGCTTTACACATGGAGAAAAAATTTTCATTGCAATTCTCTCTGACGATCACCATCACATGAAGCAGCTCGCTTCTCAACATATAAAAAATGCAAAAGTAGAATAAATGATGGCATACTTATAGTTGAAATATCTGAAATCATCTTTGAAGCAAATCATTACGTAAAAAAATACAATTGACTGAAAACATGTTGTGGTAACAGAACTTCCAATCACTATTCATCAACTGAATGTAAGTTAGATATATATAATAGATGGCCGAATAGATCCCTTTAATAAAATTCCCGTGCATTACTCTGCTTGTCATTTTTTGTATAAACTGTAAAAATATGCATGAAGATAGTTACAGCAGCATGTGGATGGAAAGAACAGATAAACAAGGTGGAAGCATCGAAAACATGCCAAATTTTTATAAAGAAAATCACAAATCAATGTATAAATAAAACACTGTACTAAGATGATCGAATAGTTGGGCCGGGTGGTATAGGAAATATAGCCATCTCCACGACGCATATTCAAGGTAGTTTTGAAAACAAGAGCTGTATTAAAAACAATAATTCGTTGTATGACCCAATAGAGTGGTAATGCTGTTTTCTTACTAAAAGTTGTCTGTTTTGCTCCAGCTATAGGGAATAAATATATTGTTTTATAGTTTAAATATGTTAAGCAGATAAATATAAAGGTCTAAGCAACACTTTTAAATACTAACCAGCTCTGTAGGAATTTTTTAATTTTTTTGAAAAAATGTCAAAAAATGACAAATTTTACCCAAAATCTCGATTTTTGGAGCAAAAGCGCAGACTCAAGCCATTTTTTTTCAACGGTAAAATTTCACACAGTTGATGTACTAGTATAAAGGCAACTTTTGGCACCTACCCGTTTTTGATTTTCAAAAAAAAATTTTTTTTCGCTCCACCCTATTGTAGAATATATATTATTATTACTAAGATATAGAGTTTTATTTAACATGCAAGTGCAACTGCGTTTAAAGAAGATAGTACAAACAGAAGTTTTATTTTTTAATAATAATTTAAGATGAAATTTTTTATAGTAATTTGCGCACATAAATATCAGGAATGTGATGAATATTTATTTCGCCGAACAGACAAATACGGAATATTATGCAATTGAATAATAATTTTTTTTTCAATCAAGAAAAGTCATTTTTTATTATATATAGATCAATGTAATCTAAAATGAAAAAAGAATCAAAAACGAAGTTATGTTCTATTATCAACCAGTTTAATTTTTTAATTACTTGATGTAAGGTAAAATTACTAAACTGTAAAAAAAAAATCTGTAAAGGTACTAGACTTTATCTAGGAAACTGGGATTCCAAGAACTTTTCCTGTAACGGTAACAACAAAAACTCAAGTTTTAGAATCGGTTACATGGATTTATCCTGTTATCGTTACATGAAAAGTTCTTGGAATCCCAGTTTCCTAGAAAATGTTTAGTACCTTTACAGATTTTTTATTACAGTGTAGCTACAGACACCTTGAAGATTTATTTAGTGTTCAAATTACGATCAGAAATTTTTAATTCTATTTAATAGTTATTGTTAAAATAATAAACATTTTAAAAATCACCGTAAAATAGAAACAATGTAGGGCACGTTTCGGGCTAAAAATAATTACAGATCGTCATCAGATGAAGTAAACGCATAATCATAAGGAAAAATATCTTTGATTTTATGGAAAAATTGATCCTTTAGCGTTAAAGTTAATATGTTATATATTTATTTCCTGTGTGGAAGGTATGCAATAAAGCCACAGATTTGTTACTATTTACAAATGTCTTTGTCTAGTGCTATTTTATAAAAGTAAACAAAATTACACCAACATTGCAATTTACAACAATCAGTACAGTAATTGTGAACGAAGACAAATTTGATCAGCAAACAAAAAATATTGAAACTGTGAAAATAAAAATGAAGTAATTTCAGATTGAATATGTTATCAAGTATATTAGTGTTATTTTGTAATCTTGGCAGGACTTGCTTTTTCTGATGACTTCTTGAATTAAAAATTTTAAACTTGTTAAAATTCTTTCTTTTTTATTTTCAGATATTATGTTGAGATGCTTACTCCTAATATATAACTATATTTCTTCACAAAAAATTTAAATAAAAGTCATTTGTATAAATTTATTATTGTAAACAGATTAATTATGGTTATTGATAATAATTTCTTCTGCAAATGTGCGTAATCTCTCCTACCCTGTAGAGAGAGATTGTGCAAAACAGTTTTTTGGGGTTTTATTACTACTTTTCTATTAAATTACAGCATAACAACTAAACCGAAAATAAAAATGCATAAAAAACAAGTAAAGTAAAAATTATTCATGAATCGTATAGCAAAAAATTAATTTCTAGATTTTTTATTATTGTTCTTTTTTTAAATGTGCGCCGACTCTCCTAGCTTTACCTTATGTCAAGTATGGTGCAATTGTACATAAAATAGAATAATTTAGTTCAGGTTCTCATAAGTGAAAAGATTACTTTAAAAAGAAATTAAAAGTCAATTTTTGGAACACACTGAATTTAATTAGTCAAGGTCTCATTTTTCATACGTGCATGAAAGAAAAGGGGTGCTGACTCGCAACATGTTTTCGTAAATCAGGCCTACCTTACCTTTATCTTCATATTATATATTCCTTAAAACAGAGGAAAAAATCAATAATCGTTTAGAAGTATTTTGTTTTAAATACATAAAATCACTTAAACCTGATTTTAGGTATATTTAAAATTTTAACGCAGGCGAGGGCCTGCATAAGGCGCCCAATTTAATCCCAAAAACTCTCCAAAACAAGTAATATTCTTGTTGCGCACCAAGAACATACCTGCTAATGCTGAAAATTATGGTGATAAAATATTTAAAAAATAAGAATTAAAATTTAATCTACTGTCTTGACTTTAATTTGATCTAGTGATTATGATTGTATCTGAGGTTTTGTTTCTTTTTTCGATTGCTCATGAAACAATTAAAAATCTTCTGGTGAAAAATAGGGTCTTATTTTAGAAATCTGCACAATAACGGAATTCTGTCCCGTCTCATAATTAAATTTATCTATTTCATAAGTTACATCAGAAAGTTTATTTATAATTTTATATGGTCCAGAGAAAGTAGGTTCTGATTTTTGAGTGTTAGGGTATTTAAATTCTTCATAAATTACAGAATCTTGTATCTTTAATGGGGATTCGACAAAATTTCGATCATACAATCTTTTAAGGTGAAATTCACGAATTCGCGCTTTGTCTTCTGGAGTGTAATAGTTCTGTTTTAAAGGAGATTCATAAGGCAATTTACCATAAAATAAATAGGCAGGTGGGAATTTGGTTATAGAATAGGGCGTATTGTTGTATTCTTCAATGACTTGGTTTAATAATCTAGTCCAAGGTACTTTATAAGAAGTGGAATTAAGTTTACATTTAAGCCTGTTAACTATAGTCTGATCAACGCGCTCTACCTTTCCATTGGTCTGAGGATGATGTGCGGATGTAAAACGCTGATGAACATGATGATTTCTAAGGAATTTCTTAAATCTTGGAGATATTAAAGATTTATGCCTGTCACTAAGTATTTTTTGAAGTGCTTTGATATTAAAAATTTGTTTGAAACAGTTAGTGTATGTTTCAGTGGTAACATTTTTAGAGGGAAAAGCCGAGACAAACCTAGTTGCATGATCTATTACTATGTGTAAGAATATTGTTGAGTTGTAATAGTTAAATCCACCCACAGTATCAATAGAAAGACATTCAAAAGGTTGATCTGTGGCTGGCATAGCTTGTAATAAGCCGAATCTTTTCTGTTTTGGTATTTTATTTTTCTGACAAGTGTTGTGTACAAATTGTGTGATGTCTATTGTCATATTAGGCCAACAATAGTTGGGAGATATTAAATTAAGCATTTTTTGAATCCCCAAATGTCCAAAATTATCATGAGCAATATGAAGTAATTTCTTTCTCAATGATTTTGGTACAACAATTTTTTTAATCCCTTTTTCTGAACTATAATAATTACATTCCCTTTTTTATATTTTTTGTCACAAACATTGTCTTTGTCTTGCATCTCTATAATTTCTTTCCTATCTAGCAATAAACTAATATGTTGATTAAAATGACAAACAGGATTTCGTGACAACATGTCTGCTTCGACATTTGTTGAACACTTTTCATATTTTATCTCATAATCAAACATACTAATCTTAAAAGCCTACCTCTTAAGTTTTTAACACTCTTTAACCATACTAGAGATGTGTGGTCCGTATGAATTGTAAACTTGACACCATGAAAGTAATGATAGAATTTGTCAAGAGTATCTATAATAGCTAAACATTCTAATCCAGTTATGAAATAATTTTGTGCATAACTCTTCAAAATTCTAGAATGATAAGCAGTAGGATGTAAGAAATTATCTTTATCAGGTTGTTTTAGAACGGCACCTTCTGCTATCTGAGAGGCATCTACAAACATATATAAAGGTAATTTAGGATCACAAATTTTGAGGATGGGTTTTGCAATTAAAGATTTTTTTAATTTTTCGAAAGAGTCCTGGCAGTCTGAGTTCCACTCCCATATTGTGTCTTTTTAAGTAATCTATTTAGAGGATATTTAATTTCAGCGTATTTATTTATGTATTTATGGTAAACATTAATGGAACCTAGAAATCGCTGTAACTATTTCACATTGAAAGGAGGTTTTAATTTTTTGATGGTTTCGATATTGGCATTTGCTGGTGTTATAGTTCCATTAGTGATTTCATAACCTAAGAAATTGATTTTATTTTGGCCTAATTTACATTTAGAAAGTTTAAGTTTAATGTTTTCTAGTTTGCAGATGTCAAAAATTTGAGCTAAATGATTTAAATGTTCTTCTAAAGAGGAAGAGAAAATTATAATATCATCGAAATAGTGGCACGCAAAGTCGATTTTATATTTATTAAGGATCCTTCTAATGGTTCTATTGAATATGGGAGGGGCAGTTTTTATGCCAAAAGGGAGCACCAGCCACTCAAAAAGTCCAAAATTGGTGGCAAAAGCTATTTTTTCTGTATCAGATGGATGTATTGGTATGAGCCAGTAGCCAGAGGCTAAATCGAAAGTTGAAAAATACTGAGCACTACTCAATTTATCTAAAATTCCATCGATACGGGGCAAATGTTCTGCATCATTTTTAATTATTGCGTTCAATTTTCTATAATTTATACATAATCGCGTTTTTTACCTTCCTCTCTTTTCATTGCTAATGTAACAGGGACAGAATAGGGGCTGTTAGTTTCCTGTATAAATCCAGCTGTTAACAAAGATTGAATAATTTTTTATTTCTTTTACTTCTAGGGGAGATGTTCGGTAGGGCCTCAAAGATATAGATAGGTCAGATTTTAGTATAACGCGTTGTGGTTCAATATTTATCTTACCCACATCATATTTATGCTTTGCAAAAATATCACTATAAATATGAACTAATTCCCTTAAATTTTCATCTTGAATTAAATTTATTCCCCCTGTTAAGTCTGAATCCGAATTATCGCGAAAATTTTGAAGAGTCATGAAACTTCTATAATCAGGTTGCACATTAATTTCGTGATTATATTTAAAACAGCCCTCATTTTTCATAATATTTCCACAATTAGATTGTAACTCTATATCATGATTACTTGCATTCAGTGTTTCATTATCATAATTATCTATTGCTACATTATTACTAATATTTAATTTCATATTTTTTCATATTCTGCGGTTACAAATTCATTAGACTGATCCCTGTTTTGTTGTACTTGGCCCATATTTACTGTATTGAAATGAAGGGAACTCTCATTATGTATGGATATACTGTTAGTTATAATTTTCCTTCCCTGCCTTACAATGTTGCTATGATTAATTTAAATTTTGAACATTGATTTAACCCCAAAATAGCATAATCCAAATTTGTATTACATACTAAAAAGGTAACATATTTTTTAATTTTACCCACTTATAGAAAAACACTACATTTTTTATTTATATATAAAAATCCTTTTGCCTGTTCAATGGTAACTGAGGGTATAGTCTATATTTTAGCATTAAGTTTTTTAACAAATTTAAGTGGCAATATTGCAATAGTTGAGCCAGTATCTACAACACATGGTAAATTATAATTATTTGTATATCCATACACAATTAATTGTCAAATATTATGAGAATTATTCTGTGAGTTACTTGGAAGAGTATAAGAGGATGGCAACTCATTCCTAAAAATACATTCTCTTTCCCAATGAAAAGCATTACTCACACCCCTATTTGTGCATATCCTACAAGGTCTTGAAGGATATGAATTCTGAATATAATTATTTTGACAAATTCTAGGCCTTTGAAACTGAGATTGCCTTTGGGGAATCCAATTCCTAGGTATATTATTGGGCCTAACTGTCTGAATCAAGGGCCTGGTTGATTGAAAAGGTTGAAAATTTTGTCTAGCTGATGGTTGATTTATTACTTGGTTTGAAACTAGTGGGGTGGAAACTTCCACGAATTGTTTGACAACCCGGCACCATTTGGTGGTACTACTAGGAAGATTTATAATAATACTGTTTTTGAATTCTGGTTTTAAACCATCAGTTAAACTTTGTAATAGTATACTTTCACTGAGATGTAATTTCCTACCGATTTCCACTTTTTTAGGAAAATAAGTTTCTAAATTATCTAATTTCAGATTTGAAAAATTAGAAAAACTCAGGATGTCTAATTTAATAAGTCTTTCTATCAAAATTTTCTTAGTTTGTTCATAATCCGTACAATTTAAGCAGTCATTGATATAAATTTTTTGCGCTTCCCCTTTCAAATATTGCTCGTTTTATCAAAATAAGTGAACCAAGACAAAATGTTCATTCCTGAGCTCAGTTCAAACGGTACGAATTTAGGATCTTCAATATTTTTTTTATTCTTACTCATTAGAATAAATGAAGCACGTCTATTTTCTTTATTAAATCCTGATCGTAAAATCATTCGCAATAAATTTCAAAGTTAATAATTTCTACCAATTACATATTTTTTTAATTACTATATTAGACCCATAACATATAATAATAAATAAATAAATTAGTAAATTAATAAATTAACTTCAAATTACTTTCATCAATAAAATAATAAATAAATAAATAAATACATAATAAATACTTTCCTCAATTATAAAAAGAAGAGAAATAATAATCAAAACACTTAATGAAATAACTTACAATTCTTGAAAACCCTTCATCAAATACTTTTCGCATATTCACCCCTTTGAAGTCATTAATTCTCAAAAATTTGTCATTGTGACCATGAATACTGAATCACAAATTAGGCATCGACGGCGACAGATTGATATCAAGCGTCAGGAAATCCACAATCAGACTCGAAGCGACTGGCAATTATTTCAGATTAGTATCTTTCTCAGCATAGATTTGAAAATCTTAAACAAGAACAACTCCTTTTCTGCAGTCATTCAAGAAATCATGGCTTCAGGAAAAATCAAGCTGACTCAAAGCAAGTACTAATTTTTTTCAGAATAGCATCTTTCCAAGCATAGTTGTGAAGTTCTTTAACAGGAACACACGCCGTTCCACAGATTCAGTTTGGAATCCGAAAATGTCATATAAATATCCTGTCGACTCTAGGAAAGACTGTGACATTTTACAGTTAGGAGCCAGAAACATCATCGCCAGGGTCCCCGTTCTCCGCACAGAAGTCATGGTCAGCGAGAAAAAACAAAATAAATAAATGTAGAAGATCCAATAAATCACTCCTTGGCTGCTGCAAGTCCATGTAGGAACTGTAGTCATGATAAAGGGAAAGGCTCCTCTTGCAAAAGATCTCTAACCGAAATATAAAAAAATATATTCTATCATTTACTTCAACCAGCCGTACTCATCCAAGAAAGAACCCACGAATCTTTCTTCTCACCTCGAGCTTCCCTTCTTAAATGTAAAAAGAAAATTTTAGAACATTCTTTACCCTCAAAACATCATTTTTTTATATCAACAAAACTCATGCCCAGAGTCAAAATTAATATTCGGCAGACGACAATTTTATTTAAAAAAATATTCTTTAACCGATTTATAATCGACTCAGAATTTTCAAATATCCGTGAAAACGATATAGTTTTGCAGACGATTAATTTAAGAGAAAAAGAAATGAAATGAATTTATTGTTATGCACACATAGAAGGAGAATATAGAAGGAGGGAAAAATAAACTAATAGATAAATAAAAATAATGATATTCTTTGAAAGGTATGGTTTTGGAATAATTTTAATAAGACTTTCTTAAAAAGGGTTGATAAAAACATAGAAAAAGTGAGTTTTATTTGGAATATTAAGAAATAAAGTTTAATTAAGAATATTTTTAATTTAGAGCCATCTTTTTTAAATTTACGCATACTGGAATAAATGTTTTTAAAGGCGAATTAAAAGTTTATATTGTTTCCATAAAGATTAACAGATTAGATTTAGAAACAAGATTTTCATTTAATAAGTTGGAGTAAGTTCGGAATATTGTTATAAGGAAATCAATATAGTATGAAGGTTAATTTTGGCGAAAAAAAATTTAAAATTTGTAATATATATATATATATATATATATATATATATATATATATATATATATATATATATATATACATTTCTGTATAAAAGAAAGAAAGGAGCAATTATGAGTGATTTCATAATATTCTATGACAAGTCATTTTTTGTTTTATTCTTTTTCACACAACATATTATCAGCAGAAAAGAAAAGGATACTTTTGACATGAAACAGTGTTCCGACTTGAAAAGATTTATATTAAAACAGACAATGTAAGTAAGTATTCTCGATCAAATATTTCATCGATATTTTTTTTGTCATTGAACCGAAATTCTTTAAAATATTTCGAAAAATTTTATTTAGTTCTTTTAAGCAAACATTTTAAAATGTGAATTATATTAATTTAGAAAAACATCAAAGAAAAGTGCTAAAAAAAGTTCATTGTTAAAGAGTACTTTTTCCTTTGAACAAACATCAAATTTGCTGAGTTGGTGGTAATGTCGTATTTGTTAGTTTTTTGAAGCTATCTCAGAATGGAAAATGCATTGAAAACAAATAGAATACCGACTTGCAGAAAAACATATTAAGATTTCTTCTCTTTATAGGTGCTGACTTGAGCGTAAAACACAAAGATTTTAAAAATATCTTTTATGAACTTTAAGTAAATCTGAATAAGAATTTTGATGTTTGATGGAGTGTGTGTGTGTGTAAGGGGGGGGGGATCAAACTTTCTGTAAAACTGTTACTTCAGACTAAACTTTTTTTATTTATTTATTTACTGATTTATTTATTTATTTAGTAAAGAGTTCGAGAAAGGAAAAAAACCCTCACTGTTATTGAAAACTTATTTCATCTTTAATTGCTTTTCTTTTCTAAAAATATTCAAATGAAAAATTACAATTACCAAATAAAGTAGTATCAATACTAGCGCAAACAAACAACAAAAAAAAAGATTTGAAGCATTTCTTTTTTTTATCAAAGTAAAAGTATGTCTTACTAGAGGAAAATTCACTTAGTGATTGATAATGAAACTGGTGAAATTCACTTGATAAAAGTTTAACCCTTTGAACTCTGATGGTTGAATTTTCTACCACTTAATTTTAATTCCAAATTGTCACAGTGACACCGGAATATTTAACCAAATTCATTTGAATAAGGTTTAATGCATTTCTTCGTTTATATCTTACACAAAAAAAATTGTCTTTGCAAAATACTGGTGGAAACGTGACATTTGGAATTTTGAAGAAATTTACCCACTAGAGCTCAAAGGGTTAAAATTTTTGTAAAAAGCGCTTGTATCTAAGAGGTTATAAAGCATAAAAGCCAATAAAGTGAAAGTATACTAGTACGCTTTTGAAGCAATTAAAATTTGAAATAATTTTTATAAAATTTTTTAACAAATCATTTTTTTTGTTTAATTAATTTTATCTCAGATAACATATTTTCAGCAAAAAATAATACTTTTGCCATGAAACAGCGTTCAGACTTGAAAAGATTAATATGAAACATACAGTGCAAGTATTCTAAATGAAATATTTCTCGATCAAGTATTCTCGATCGATATATATATATATATATATACATATATTGTTATTGCATCACAATTCTTTAAAACATATCGGAGAATTTTATTTAGTTCTTTTAAACAAACATTTTAAAATGTGAATTATATTAATTTAGAAAAACATCAAAGAAAAGTGCTAAAAAAGTTCATTGTTAAAAGAGTTCTTTTTCCTTTGTACAAACATCAGATTTGCTGAGACGGTGGTAATGTTTTACTTGTTAGTTTTTTGAAGTTATCTCAGAATGGAAAATGCAATGCAAACAAAAGAAATTGCAGAAATACCTATTATGATTTCATATCTTTATAGGTGCTGAAGCAACAGATTTTTTTCTTTTTTACTTGAGCTTAAAACACAAAGATTTTAAAAATATGTTTTATAAACTTTAAGTAATCTGAAAAAGAATAGGTAAAATATTTTTGATTGAGAGTGTGTGTGTGTGTGTACGGGGGGGGGGGGATCGAACTTTCTGTAAAATAGTTACTTCAGACTAAACTTGTTTTGTTTATTTATTTACCGATTTATTTATTTATTTAGTAAAGAGTTCGAGAAAGGTAAAAAACTACACTGTTCTTGAAAATTTATTTCAACTTTAATTCCTTTTTTTTTTCCTAAAAATATCCAAATGAAAAATTACAATTGCTAAATAAAATAATATCAATATTAGTGCCAATGAAAAAAAAAGATCTAGAGGATTTCTCTTTTTTTATCAAAATAAAAATATGTCTTACCACTGAGAAATTCACTTAGTGATTGATAATGAAACTGATGAAATTCACCTGATAAAAGTTTAAAAGTTTTGTAAAAGACGCTTGTTTCTAAGGTGTTATAAAGCATAAAATCCAACCAAATTAAAACATACTAGTACGCTTTTGAAGCAATTAAAATTTTAAATAAATTTTATAATATTTTTCGACAAATAAGTTTTTTGTTTAATTTTATTTCACATAACATATTTTCAGCAAAGCAGAAAAGAATACTTTTGACATGAAACAGTTCTCCGAATTCAAAAAGATTAATATAAAAAGATACAACGTAAATATTCTGGATCAAATATTTGCTTCGATATATATATTGTTATTGTATCACAATTCTTTAAAATATTTGGGAGAATTAATTTAGTTCGTTTAAACAAACATTTTAAAATGTGAATTATATTAATTTATAAAAACATCAAAGAAAAGTGCTAAAAAGCGTTCATTGTTAAAAAGTACTTTTTCTTTTGAACAAACATCAAATTTGCTGAGACGGTGGAAATATCGTTTTGTTAGTCTTTTGAAGTTATCTCAGAACGAAAAATGCATTGCAAACGAAAGGAAAACCGACTTGCAGAAAAACATATGATTTTTTCCATTTATAGGTGCTGAAGCAACAGATTTTTTTAAAACTTGAGTATAAAACACAAATATTTTAAAAATATTCTTATGCTTTAAGTAAATATGGAGAAGAAATAATAAAATAATTTTGATGGGGTGTGTATGTGTTGGGCGGGGGGTAGTGGGCGTCAAACTACCTATAAAGTTGTTACTTTACACTATTTCCTTGATAATTATTTTTATTTATTTATTAGTTTTTTAGCAAAGAGTTCGAGAAAAGGAAAATAATATCACTATTCTTGAAAACTTATTTCCTCTTTAATTTTTTTCCTTAAAGTATTCACAAGAAAAAATGTATTTTTTAAACAAAATAGTTACAGTATTGGTATTAATGATAAAAAGATCTGAAGGATAACTTTTTTTAAAAAAAAGTCAAACTAAAGGTATGGCTTCACTGGTAATTAACAGTAACAAATTAATTTGGTGTCCAGGGGTGGGGGCAGGGAGGGTAGGTATTTCTCCCGGGAGTATCGAAATGTTACTTCCGTTATATTTGGAATTTTATGCTTATTAAAGACTGACGTCATACAGCCCGGGCTTCTCGGATTTGAAAACACAGATTATATCTTTCTTTGTTATATTGAAAGCTGTAATAGGCATTTTATATAAATTGTTAGATTTTCTATTAACAACAATACAAAACATTTTTATGTATGTTAAAATATATACATATATATATATATTTATATTAGTTTTAAAAAATATATTAAATTTAATAAAAGTGATATTTTCGTAAAGCTCATATTGATTTAAAAAGTGTTTTGCGGTTTTTCAATAAACAGGCATGTTTCCAAGATAGATGAAGAACGGTTGAACACGTAGCGGACCCTGTAAAATTTCTTTCATAAATTACTCTGTGACTTGTCTTACTCTCACTGTTCTCATTGGATGAAACTTTCAGCTATAATATCACTTAAATTCACAAATTATTTTTACTTTCTTCTATCTTTACACGAAGGAAATATTAGATTTGTGAAATATTTGAACTTCCTGGTTTTCAATGGATTTATACGTTTTAGAAGGTCTTGAGCGTGATTTGGTTGTTTTTAGAAAATGTTTATCCATCAGTCACTGTACCTCTCTGTGCGTGTTCTTCCTTGTTTGTGTTTATGTGACACAATTGTTTGTGCCCTCTGTCTTAAGAACTAATGCATGGAATGTAATAAAACTTTTATTCTGTTATACCTTGAAATAAGCTGTACTACTTAAATTTTTGGTATGGATCGCCCAACACTTGAAGCTTTTATGCTTTATTTTATTACGATTTCCCCGATAACTATACCTTAAGAACATGGAATTTCATCAAACATATTATTTTGTTTGATCTTTATTATGTTTAGGTCTATACCGCACAACAAATGTCGTTATTATGCTTTGTTTCTGCCGATCCCGATGTATCAAGTTGTATCAAGAATAAAAATATTCCATTTAATCTTTATTGCAGACTATTTAATGTATATTGAGGAAAGTTTTTCCATTATGAGGATATATAAAAAATGAAAAAGTTGCCATTAAATTTGGATTACAGACTGCTTTATTTATATAGAAGAAAATTTTTGCTTTTAATGATTTCTGTGATATCTGAAGAATGAGAACATCGCCAATTACTTTCGATTGCAGACTATTTTGTTTACAGCGAAGAAAATTTTCTTCTTTGAATATTTCTCAATTATCTCAAGAATAAAAAGATTATCAATTAATTTTGATTGCCGAAGATTTTTATTTATAAAGTATGTTAAGAAAGAAGTAAGTAAAGAAAATTTTTGTTTTTGACGATTTTTGTGATATCTCGTGAATGAAGAGATTATTATTTCTTTTTTATTGCAAATATTTTTATTTATATAGAAGAAAGTTTCATGATAGCTGCACTATATTAGTTTCAATATCCATTCCTCAACTAAATAAAAACGTTATCACATTTACTTTTTTAAAAATAAAATATTCTTCTACATATTATATTTTCTAGTCTTTGAAACCACATACATTACTTGCAAAAAAGTAAATCTTTAATTGTAGTTTCCACATAATGATCTTTTTAGCAATCGATATTGTTTTCCTAAGAACTTCTTACAAAAGACTTGTTTAATTCAAATTTACATAAACCCCAAAAAACATTTTTTTAATGTATGTTTACATCTTTTGAGACATACATTTTTCAAGTAAGTATAAATGTAAAAATAACAAAAAGAAAACATTTTTTTAACAATATAGTCTTTACTTTGAAAATCACGGCTGATTTCATTACTGCAATTTATATGTTTTCTAAAAAAAAATCCGGTTTAATAAATTCAATTGGCTTGAGTGACGAACACTATTACAAGAAATTGTCCACTTTTTTTTAGCATAGTAAAAGGTACTCGCAAGTAAATTAACTTTTGGTAGAATTTTTTCATTGTTGCTGTAGTTTTTTTATTCTTTAAGTAGCACAACAATATAGAAAACAAGTAAGAAAAATCATGCGTTAAGCATAGATTGTGAAACACTCTCCAACACACGAATTGATTATTTCCAGCATAGCGAAAAATTGCCCAGACCGGGAATCGAACCCGGATACCTGGCTTACAAGGCCAATGCTTTACCTGTTAAGCTATCTGGGCGATAGCCGGCTGGGATTTTTCGCTCAGATAACCTTATTGGTCGTAACATCTGGTCTGTTATTTGAAACAGCTCGCAGAATAAACCGCAGGTAATGGAACTCCATATAACGATGGATACGTAGATATACTATTATTTTTAACACAATCAAACTGATTGGTAAAGTTATCATACGAACTGATTATTTCCAGCTGAGCAAAAAATTGCCCAGACCGGGAATCGAACCCGAATACCTTGCTTACAAGGCCAATGCTTTACCTGTTAAGCTATCTGGGCGGTAACCGGCTGGCATTTTTCGCTCAGATAACCTTATTGGTCGTAACATCTGGTCTGTTATTTGAAACAGCTCGCAGAATAAACCGCAAATAATGGAACTCCATATAACGATGGATAAGTAGATATACTATTATTTTTAACACAATCAAACTGATTGGTAAAGTTATAATACGAATTGATTATTTCCAGCTGAGCGAAAAATTGCCCAGACCGGGAATCGAACCCGGATACCTGGCTTACAAGGCCAATGCTTTACTTGTTACCTGTTACCATCGTTATATGGAGTTCCATTACCTGCGGTTTATTCTGCGAGCTGTTTCAAATAACAGACCAGATGTTACTACCAATAAGGTTATCTGGGCGAAAACTCCCAGCCGGCTATCGCCCAGATTGCTTAACAGGTAAAGCATTGGCCTTGTAAGCCAGGTATCCAGGTTCGATTCCCGGTCTGGGCAATTTTTCGCTCAGCTGGAAATAATCAATTCGTATGATAACTTTACCAATCAGTTTGATTGTGTTAAAAATAATAGTATATCTACGTATCCATCGTTATATGGAGTTCCATTACCTGCGGTTTATTCTGCGAGCTGTTTCAAATAACAGACCAGATGTTACGACCAATAAGGTTATCTGAGCGAAAAATCCCAGCCGGCTATCGCCCAGATAGCTTAACAGGTAAAGCATTGGCCTTGTAAGCCAGGTAACCGGGTTCGATTCCCGGTCTGTGCAATTTTTCGCTCAGCTGGAAATAATCAATTCTTATCATAACTTTACCAATCAGTTTGATTGTGTTAAAAATAATAGTATATCTACGTATCCATCGTTATATGGAGTTCCATTACCTGCGGTTTATTCCGCGAGCTGTTTCAAATAACAGGCCAGATGTTACGACCAATAAGGTTATCTGAGCGAAAAATCCCAGCCGGCTAACGCCCAGATAGCTTAACAGGTAAAGCATTGGCCTTGTAAGCCAGGTATCCGGGTTCGATTCCCGGTCTGGGCAATTTTTCGCTCAGCTGGAAAAAATCAATTCTTATGATAACTTTACCAATCAGTTTGATTGTGTTAAAAATAATACTACACTCTCCAACACTTCCTGAAATATTTAACAATACTTTATTATTTAGGGAAATAAGATGTTAATGTCCATAGCCAAATATGTATTCCAATATTTTTGAACAGCCCTGTATTTGATATGGCGGTTGATATATATATATATACTATATGATAGGAAAATTTAGTTTAGCGAGAAAATGCCCAATTGATTGAAAATTTTCTTTCAGCACTTTATTCTTATTGAAGGAAAACACTTCAATACATTTGTTCAGCCCTGTAATTTACCTAGTAACTTTGTTACACGACATTATTTTGTTAAAATTTAGTTCAAACAAACACACTCTTAAAACTACTTAAATCATATTTCCAGAAATTATCATCTATGGATAACCATGTACACTCTAAAAAAAAATGTGTAAATTTACACATAAAAACAGGTATATCGATGATATAAAAACGACATGTCTATGTGTGTAAATTGGTGTGTAAATTGCCAAAATACACGCCTAATGTGTAAATTTGAAAATACACCTTTTAAAGTGTAATTTGATGATAAGTCCAGATGTGTAAATGTTATCTGATAAGTCTTGAAATACACACTTTAATGTGTAAATTGCAGAAGAATACACAGATTTATGTGTAATATTCTCACACATTCATATGTGTAATTTTCTGTGATTAAATTTATTTTTGTGTATAATGCAAGAAACACATACTTTTGTGTTTTATGTAAAATACTCAATTTTTTGTGTAGTATGTAAATTACACAGGTTTTTGTATAATATGCAAAATACACAGATTTTTGTGTAGCATTCTCTTCATATAAATATTTCTGCTGAACATGCAAAACACAGATTTGTGTGTAATAATCAAAATACTTAGATATTTGTGTAATATTCCAGCAGACATATTTTTATGTATTTAGTGTTAACATTATATGTTTTAGTATGTTTAAATTGGGAATTAATTCCCAATGATTAATAATGATAATTTTAATGATTAAAAAAATTGTACAAAGAACAATATCATTTACTGATTGAGATTATATTTTCTGGTAGCTCTGTTTGATGCCCAGAAAATAGTGTACAAGCAATGTATTTTGGCAATTTTTACACCACACTAAATAAAAGACAAATCATTTTCGTATCACCGATATACCCGTTTTTATATAAAGCATGATAAACTGAAATTTTAATTACCAATTTGTAATTTCTTTTAGAGTTGGTTTATAGTTCTACAATTGTGAGATCACAATTTATGCGCAGACTGTGCATAATTTCAATTCCTTACAATTTCTGTCTTTTAAATTAAAGTTTAAAAAAAATTCTCTCGCTCATATTTACTGCTATAACAACTCATATTGTTTTTAATATTTTAAAGAGCAATTTTTTCAGAAATATTTATTATTAATAATATTAATAATACATTTTAATATTAGTGATATTAATAGTGTTAATAATACATACTTTTATATTAATAATATTAATACTAGCTATCCAAGTACATTAATTAGTGTTTCACCAATATTTCATAATCTGAAAGATAACGAATGTTGTTATTTTGCGTATTATTCAATATACATATGGCCATAGGCTGAAAAAGAACTTTGGGAAATGTTTAGAAAATATTGCATTGCAATAAGATTTAATTGATATTAGAACTTTTCCGTACTTTTTGCGCATTATTAGACATGATTCTTTCAAGAAAGTAACTTTTATTTTAAATTTAAAGAGTGAAATATGATGTTTGAAATAAAAGAATCGCAAACAGCGCAGAGAAAATTAACCAAATAATAATAATAATAATTATTATTATTATTAAAATGATTAAAAAAAAAGTTGATTTAAATCACGATTTAATTACTAGTTTAAGTCAGCTTATTGAAATCGTTCGCTCCCTAAGAAAAAATAATAAAAGCTTAGTTTGCATTTATTTATTTATTTATTGTGATTACATTATTGTGATTTATTGTTGATACATTACTAGAAGGGTGTCCATTATTGGCACATCTACCTATACTGAAGTATAATATGTAATACTTTAAAATAGCTTGCTTCAAAAAACACCCCCCCCCCAAAAAAAAAATGCGCGCATGACTTTTTTTTTAATTTATTTTTTTACATTCCCATATATATATATATATATATATATATATATATTTTATTACAGGTTTACATAATACATCTTAAGAAGTATCAAAATTTGTTTATAAATACAGAAACATACAAAAAAGCATAAATGAACTAAAAAAATCCAATCTATTTAATTTTATTATTATTATATTGACGTACACAAATTAATTACATTTTTAAGGTAATAACTTCACAAATACTGAAATTAAAAACACTACCTAATTTAATAAAAATATTGGGCTCAGTTTTACGAAAGTTCATTTATACGGTTAATTCAATTTCTAACCAAAAATAATCTCATTCTTGCAAAAATATATTATTTTACAAATAATCTCATTTTGACAAAAATGAGACATTTTACAAATACATATACAGTATCTCTCATAAGTGATGGGACACTTGTGCTTTACAAAAGCAAACTAATCAAATAAATTAAAAAAAACATGTACACATTTTTTGTGGGTCTGTTTCATACTTAAATTTAGTAAAGATTATTACATAACATACATTTTGTCAAAATATTAAAATGTTAATTTAATAAAAATACAAATGTTTAGAACGGAGCAAAAAATAGCTCACATAAGTGATGGGACACCATTATATATGCAACAAAAATCGTCTGAAATAAACAATAAAAATATTTTTTGGGGTTTTATTTTTACTTAAAAGCAATTGGCAATAATTTATAAAATCGTCTGCAGTATTTCTCTCCAGTTTGTTTTGGAATTTTTGTGTTGTTTAGCTCTGTGTAGCTATGAATGCTAAACGAAAAGAAACTTCGCCTGAAATTCGAAAATTAGTTATTAATCTGCATATTGAACGTGGAAAATCTATTAGAAAAACTGCTGAAACAGTTAACTTGAGTCGTTCAACAGTTTTCAATATCATTAAACGATATAAAAAGAATCATATGATTCATGATAAAAGAAGACCTGGCCGACCATCAAAGCTATCCAATGGAATAAAGCGAATTATCGTTCGAAATATAAAAAAAAAAAATTCAAGAAATAGTGCTTCAAAAGTTGCTGCTGATTTACAAGCATTATATGGAATAATTGTTAATCCTGAGACTATTAGAAGGGTAATTCGATCTGCTGGATATCATGGTAGAGTAGCCAAGAAAAAGTTCTTCGTAAGTGAAAAGAATAGAAAACTCAGACTAGCTTTCGCAAAATCCAACATAAATAAGAATTCTGATTACTGGAATAAAGTCATATTTGCTGATGAGAGTAAATTTAATACATTTGGTTCTGACGGTAGAATCTTGGTGTGGAGAAAACCCAGGGAAGAATTTCGCAAACAGAACTTGGTACCAACAGTAAAACATGGTGGAAGAGGAGTTATGGTATGGGGGTGTATGTCGTCCGCTGGAGTTGGTAATCTTGTTTTTATTGACAGTATAATGGATTAGTACAAGTATATTGATATTTTAAAGCAAAATTTGATATCTTCAGCACGAAAATTGAACCTTCATAACGATTTTAAATTCTACCAGGACAATGACCCCAAGCACACTGCTCTGAACGTTAGACTCTGGCTGCTATACAGGGTGTCCCCTCTCAACGGTGGCCAATGGCTAATTTCTAAACCGTTGGTCATAGACATATAGTTCCAATTGCAAAAATGCTTTAAAAAAGGTAAAGAATTATTTTTTAAGCGATTTAGGTCAAAAAAATGTTTTACTAAAAAATTACGAAAATTAAATTTTTATACGGTCCCCCGGTCCTATAAGTGATATTTAGAAAATTTTTACCACTACTCTAACAAGTAAGACAAAAAAAGCCCCATTCCTCTGCGATCAAAATTGACCGAGTTATAGCTGTTCAAAGTTGAAGCATATTTTTTGCTGCAAAATAGGGGTCAGTCACAAATTTACTGGAAATAAAAATAAACATCAGATAGAAAATTTAACTTTAAACATTGAGAGTAATTTTTTTTTTTTACAATGTTGTTTCTGAATTTATGTTGACATTTATATGTTAAAGTAAAATATGCAAATTGAGCTAAAAATATAAGTAAAAAAAAAACAGAAATTTTGTTAAATTAAACTATGAAAAGCAACAGTCACAAACCGTTACAAAATGATACATATTTAAAGCTCTATTAGATTACTCAACCTAATAGAGTTTGATGTAGTCCTATAAAATAAATAAATGGAACGCACCTAAAATCGTATTAAAATTACATTGTCATCGGGTTTAAATAAGTATGGGAATTGAATCTCAATCAGATATTTGGAAGTTAGTTAAAATTTGAATATAAGTTTTGAACTAGGAAAATTTACATACGAAAACTATGAATAAAATAAAAGCTTATCAAAATAACAAACCTTTTTAAAATAAAATTGCGAAAAGAATCAGCTTCATTTGCTTACAAAATAAAACATACGTAAAAATACAATTGAGGATATGAATTTCAAAACTCGACTTATCGCTTTTTGATTTCTCTATCAGTCTATACAAACCTCCACTATTGTAACAATGCAATCTCAAAATTTATAATGAAAACAAATAGATGCATTTAAAGTTTTTTCGCTATTTCCCGAAATTTGATTTTTTCGATAAAGAGAATTTTGAAATTCATGTCTTCAGTTATTTTAATAACCAATCTAGAAGTTAATTAATTGCAATCAACACTACCGTAAAACTTATACGGTGACAACGCCTTCAGTTAAATCGCTCATTTAAAACATTTTGTAATTGGAATTATATGTCTGTGACAAATAATTTAGGAAGTAGCCTTTGAACAGCGTTGGAAATCGACTCCTTTTATAATACTTTAAGCACTTAGTGTACGTTCCCTTAAAGCTCAGTCGAACTCATCCGTTTTCAGCTATAGAAAAGTGGTTTAAGTCATGAAATTTAAAGTTTCATAACTCGGACAATTTTAATGTTGCATGAATGGGACCTTTTCTGTATTACTTGCTAGAGTGTTGAAAAAATTTTACTAAATATCACTTATAGGACCGGGGGACCGTATAAAAATTTAATGTTCGTAATTTTTTAGTAAAACATTTTTTTGACCAAAATCGCTTAAAAAACAATTCTTTGCCTTTTTTAAAGCATTTTTGCAATTGGAACTATATGTCTATAACCAACGGTTTAGAAATTAGCCATTGGCCACCGTTGAGAGGGGACACCCTGTATAACTGTCCTGAAATAATAAAAACACCGCCACAATCTCCAGACTTAAATCCCGTAGAGAATATTTGGCAATAATTGGAATCAAGAATTCGCAAATACACCATTTCTTCAAAACAACAACTAAAATCGGTGCTTCAAGAAGAATGGGGTAAAATCACTCCAGAAATCACAAAAAATTAGTCGAATCCATCCCAAAAAGATTAAATCATGTTTTAAAAGTAAAAGGAAATCCAACAAAATATTAAAACCTTTTAAAAAGTAAAATTTTTGGATAAATATTTGATGGAAAAGTAAGTGTCCCATTATTTATGTGAGCCATTTTTTGCTCCGTTCTGAACAATTGTATTTTTACTAAATTAATATTTTAATATTTTGACAAAATGTATGTTATGTAATAATTGTTACTAACTTTAAATATGAAACACACCCAAAAAATTTTTGCACTTGTTTGTTTATTTATTTTATTACAGTTTCTTTTTATAAAGCACAAGTGTCCCATCCCTTTTGTGAGACACTGTATATATACATATACATATCATGTATATAATTCTTTTTAGAATAAGTGCACAAAGTATTTCACTAAATGTGTTAAATTAGTGTTTAAATTCAAAAGTCAATTCAATAAATAATACATATATGTATACTTCTCTTTCTTCATAATTATAGCTTTCATAGAATAGTCATAAGTATGCTTAATATGAAGGAACGCAGTCACCTTTGCGACACTTTTGGAACTAGGACAACGATTAAGATTTTCTAATGTAAATTTTACTAATTCAATAAAATAATCATAATTTAGTTGAAATATGATAGCACTTTTTATGATAAAACTTTCACAACACACAGAAATCATAAACATTATTTTACATTTTTACATAATAAAAGGAATCTAAGCTAGAAAAAGATTAGATATATTCAAATAGAAAAGAAGCAAACAATATTAGAATATATATTAATATTGTAAAATACATAGTTACACATAACACCGAAATTTTATCATTTTCTTAAATATAATACTTTATAATGACATTTAAATTCCTTAATTTTTGGTTGTATGTCAAAAAACTTACAGTTTAAATATGAAAAACTGAACCATGAAAATCTATTAAATTAGTTGTCAATTGAAAAGCCTTATTTTTATTAGAACAAAACATTTACATACCTTTCTTATAGAATGTCCAACTGTTTCATGCCGTTAAAATCACAATAGAAAAGAAAAGATAGTTCAATTTTTTCTAAATATGAAGACAAACATTCTGTAATAATTAACATTCCTGGATTATTTGTAATTGTATGATTTATTCTTATTTTTTGAGTTAACAGAGGAGAACAATCTTTCCTCTTTTGACATGTTCTATCTAAAAATGGCGAAACTACGATACAGCAGACGTTTTTAATTTTCATTTTTCACCTGCGTACTTGCTATTATTCAAAATGCAGACGAACATTTAAAATAACACACCAGTACATGTAAATTCAGGTATTTTTCTAATTTTACACATTTGTCTGGGTAACCAACCGACAACAACTTGCAATCTTAATATCACAAAATAAATGCACATAAAAACAAGTAATTCTTTTTACAAAATGTGTAATTTTCATGCCAAGTGTGTGATTTTAGAAATTTACACATTTATCAGTGTATATAAGAACTATGCGTAAATTACAATAACACACCAATCGGTGTCAATTTAGGTATTTTTCTACTTTTACACACTTATTTATGTTTTTCAAGTGATAACAAATTACACACTTAGTTTCAAAAGCTAAATACACATAAAAACAGGTAAAATTCTGCAAAAAAATGTGTAAAGTACATGGCAAGTGTGTAAATTTACAAATTTACACATAAATGTATGTAAATTTGACTAATTTACACATTTATTTTTTAGAGTGTAGCTAATTCTTTGCGTGACCCTGTATATCATTTAATCAATATTCAACAAACATTTCATAGTAAACTGAAAGCAATTCAAAGTAAAAATGCATAACTTACTTAAAAACAACCTTTAAGTTATTTGCTCTAATATTCAGTAACCCCTATGAGCTCTTTTGTGTAACCCTGTATATCAACTATAACATTTATATACGCCATATAATATGCAGACAATTTAGTAAAATTTAAAAGCGTATATCGTAATTGAAAAAATGCCTTTTAACCATCCATCAGCTATCATCGATAATATACGGTACTTCGTATAAAAATATAATATTTGAAATATTTTGTGTGGCTCTCTAAATGCCCTGTACTTCATATTATGTATTAAATAATAAGTCTCAACGGCTTATGTGAATTTTAAGATACTTGACATCGTTTAACGTTATTAAAATATGTTAATATTAGTATATTAATTCCCCCTTTTATTATTGTATAATCTAATTCTTTTGAATGGCCCTGTAAATGAATAATAACTATTATTTTGACAGCATATTTTAAAAAATGTGTATTTTAGTGCACTTTGCGAATGCATGTAAATTTGAATAAGTTTGACAGAGTGTAACACTTTTAAAATTCACTTTAAACGATTTTTTTCCCATTGGCCTTAATGTATCGGAAAACTTTTGACTATCCCTGTAAATAAACTAATCACAGTAGAAACTTCATTTACAATAGGGCTCGTGCTAGGGTAATCATCAATAACATATAAAATTTTCATAGCGATCCGAGAGTATTTACGGGTGTTAGAGCGCGAACAGACGGCCAGACGGCCAGACAAACCGAATGCATAAACACTTTTCAACTTTGTTGGAAAGTGTTATCTACAGCTTCTTGTTAGACATTCTAGTTTCTTCCTATTCCATAATCGTAATTTAATATGAAATTATACATTGTTTAAAAAGTAGTTCTTTTTCAATACAATTGAATCTCGACATTTCGAACTTCAAAGACCCAGCAAAAAATATTTGAAATATCTAAAGTTCGAAATATGAAAAATCCCATTCTGTCAATGCTACAATAAAGATGACAGCTGATTTACGTGCCTTTTTAACCCTTAACTGCACCGTATGCCACATCTGGCACATACCTAAAAATATGTGCCATAAATTGGATGAATATAATGACTGTAATTGATCAAAAATAGTCCAAAGAATGGAAAAACACTTATTTTGTCCATATCATATGGCTGCATTTGACAATTAAATTAGAATTTGTTTTTCGGGGGAAAATTGGACCAAGCTATTAAGGCAAAATTTATTTTTATTATTTTTAGTAAATAGTTAAAGATATCATTGTAGAAAAAATGGCAGAGTGTTAAGCAAATACCATTAATTTATTTAAGCTCATTTAGTTACAAAATATAATAATGCAAAATTTAAAATCCCTAATTGTATACATAGGGTACACGCTAGAAAATATCAAATTTACCCTCAAAATTTTTGAAATTTAATTTTTACTGTTTTTACCATTATTAGACCGAAATGTCGATTACAAATAATTTTTTTCATAAAAATAGAAAAAAAATCATGCAATAAAGGATACAAAAAATATCAATTTTTATTCTAATAAGTATTTTTCACAATTTCTTTTGAAAAAGGATTAAAATCATCGTTTTCTTCTGAGATGAGTATTAAACTTTCTCTTACACTTTTTAAGTAAACAGTGGCTTTAAATGTGTCCTCTGGCATAGCCTCCTAAAGCTAGCACTCAAAATATCGCACTCTTGATAAAATTAGTCATTTGGGGCCACCGTAATGCCCACCCATCATGGATGTACGTACTATAAAATATGAAAACTATTTGTAAAATGCTTCGCCATTCCAGAATAAAATTTAAACGTATATTTAAAAATTTTTAATATACATAGTAATAATCTATTAATGAATTGCTGATGAACCAATTTCAACAAATTATATAAAACGCCAAACTATTCAAGTAGTATCGAATTGCGTAAAAGAAACATTCTTATAACTAAAAATAATAATAATACTATTAATTGACAATTTACTGCGTCGCATTAAGCGTCTCATATTCAATTATAAGGTACCCTGGGGTAATAACGCCACGTTAAGGTTCTACCAATTTTCACGGCTCAGTTTTAGATTGTATTTTTCAAACAAACATATGATTTGATACAGCAACTCATTGACTATCTATATATAAAAAATAATTTAACAGATATGTATTCATAAAATGTAATGGCGTGATTTCTTGACCAATGCTATTTGGCGTTATTACCCACCTATATGGGTAATAATGCCATGCAAACAAAACTATGAAATAAGATTAAATAATTGCATGTAGATTGCCCAATTCTAAAGATACAAACTCTACAAACTTAGAAATTGACAAATTGCATTCTAAGCTATTGAAAATGTTCAATTTCTTGTGAAAGTGTAAGAAAAATAAAGGTGTGGTGTGTGTGTGGGGGGGAGAGGATGAGGCAAAAGAATATCAGACCGTGAGCTTCTGTTTGCTTAAAAAGGACCGCTTAAATAGAATTATTAGAAACATTGCACAGTTTTAAATGTATTTATTTGAATCAGTATTTAGGATGTAGCTCGGCCACTGTAGGGAATCAACCGGGGTAATAATGCTAAGGATTGGCGTTATTACCCCGTTATAGTTATTGCGCTGTACATTTTAAATTACAAATTATCTCGAGAAGATATCCAAAATCTTCAACAACATTTTGAAAGTTTACGAAATGTACTACAAATTTATGTAATTAACAAAGTATTCCCGGATAAAAAAAATAGTCTCCTCATCACAAAACTTATATCGCAAATTTTAGATCAAGCGTTAATTTTAGTTGCTTGTAAAAACAATAAGACCTAAAAATGAAATAAATTAACTTGAAGCTGTTTTTTGCGATTTATATGACTCAAAACCCTTCTGCGCAGAGCACACATGGGTGTCATTTACCAGATTATTTCACAATTATGCATAATATTACCCCCACTTGGCGTTATTACACCAGACCACCTTAGTATATTTTTGAATTGAAATTTGAGCGAAATACAGAGTATTGAAAAGTCGAAGAGTGCAAAAAATAGGATTATAAATATCTATGTAATTTTTAATCCAATCGACTTTGTTTAATATGCAAAATTTGTGTTATTTTATTGTCTTTTACATCCACTCCTTAAAATAAACAACAACAAAAAAAAAATTATACACCTTTTATCAGAACGAACATTTCAAGAGTCCGAAAAAAATATTTCCGGATAGTCGAGGTTACTGATATTCAATAGGTTATTTCCACTAGTACATACTAAGTATACACCAAATTTGGAGTCTCTGTCGCAATTTTTTCGGTAGACAAGCATTTACAGACATACAGTCAGACAGATAGACGGACGGAGAAGTCGCACTGTCTACCTGGTAACACATAAACTAGTTTTGCCAATTGTAGAAGAAGCTGTGATGATAGTCAAGCGATCGTAGTGTTACGGGTCTGAATAGAAGTCTTTGAAATATTGGATTTTATATTTTTTATTATAAGCGATAGACAACTTTCTTATTTATTTAGATGTACAGAAACATCACTTGGTTATCTTAATAATGTATATTACTAGATGTGAATTACACTGTTCAAAAAATCTGAAATTCACAGATATATTTTACCTGAATTTCACAGAGAAAAAAAAATTGCACGATAAAAAAGCATTTTTCGTTAAATGTTGAAAATGCTCATCCTATTTCCTGAAAACGGACGAATGATGGAATAATGAAACGGACGAAGATGGAAGTAAACAACGAAAATACTTCGTTATCTACCGTAAAATTATTTTGAATGTTTATAAAACTGTCATGTTGTTGCATAGAAACAAAAAAAAAACTGAATGAAAGAATAAGGGGTCTTTTCTAATATTTGCATTGTGCTACTAAATTGCAATTTTACTGATACTACCCAATCGAATCTATTGAAACTTAAAATATATAATGGTTGTAGAATTTTAAAGAGTCATATCAAATTTTATGAATATCAGACGCATATTTTAATTACAGGGACAATCAAAGTTATTCCGTTGCGTTACGGCCAATGGGATAAAACAGTTTCAAGTGCATTTTAATGATGATACACTTTTTCGAACATAATAAAATTGATATTCATCTATGAAGTAAATACTAGAATATACATTATATACTATCAATACTGCAAAGAATATTTTTTATTACTTTTCAGGGCCTCACAAGAGTATTCAAATATTAAAATGATATAGGTGGAAACATTGTCAGGGCGCATTATAAATGTTTTAAGCTGCTTCACATTTTATGAAATTGATATGCGTTGCTGAGGTACACTACAAGATACTCCTGCATAACAGAAAACAGACGAAGAGCGCTCGTAGATACGAGCGAACCTCGTTTGCTACACGTGACGTGCAATTTCCCACTTGTTACTTCTACTAAGCATTAAAATCATAATAAAACTTATTGTAATGCTGAATAGTTGTTCCAGTGATAGTTTAAAAAAATTGTAAATACACTTAAAAAAAGTGTGTGTATTAGCGTGTGAGCACCTTAAAAGACATCGTTCGTATCATTGATGCCTCCAAACAGTGTTAACGCTCAGTCATGCCATTTTTAAATATGAAAATCTGAATGCATGTGAAACCTATTGTCTAATACAAAATGTGTATGGCATAGAGTATTCGTCACGCTGATCAGTATTCCGATGCTGTTGGGATTTTCGTAATGAAAAATGTGCCAATGCGCTTGACCATGACGTGACCTCTTGTCAGTACAAATTCTTCCATTACAAAAATCCCTACACAATCGAAATAATCGTGCCATACACTTTTTTAATTGACGATAGATTTCCCTAGACTCTCATTTTCCACTGTCATTTTCCACTCCAAAAAATTTCACGACCGTGCGTTAACACCTTTTGGGGGTATGATGCGAATGATGCCTTTTAATATGCTTCCACACTATCACACACGTACCTGGTGATCTTGTATGCATTTACAATCACTGCGCCCTCTATAAGAGCACGCGCAGTCATCTTTATCTTCAAATGGCAGAGTTATTACAGCAATGCCATTTTCGTTTGGGCGAACCATATATATATATATATATATATATATATATATATATATATATATATATATATATATATACATATATAATATATATATATATATATACATATATAATATATATATATATATATATATATATATACAGGGCTTTTATAATTAAAGTTCGCCTATTCAGAAGTCTCTAAAGCCGGTTCTGTGACTCCAAACGAAGCAAAATTTTGCTTGTACATAGTTGAAGAAATGCGCTCTGCGAAAATTGAAAAAAAGAAAAATTGTTAAAATTGTTGTCAATAGGTGGCGCTGCGCCAATATTTAAGCCGATATTTGCAGATTTCTTTATTTTGTATAAAAAAAAATACAAAAAATTTTATTTCACAGTTGGTAAAATTAAACTTTTTGAGTTTCGTTATAGCAATTTCCGTCAATCCAGTTGAAATACACAAAATTTCACCCAACGCTTGAAAAAGATCACATTTTATTCAAATTTTCGACGAACGACGCAAAGTGACGTCACGTGTTCAAAAACTTCAAATAGCCTCCTAACCAACTGACGATTTAAAACTTGCTGATAAAGTGTTTCTGTGATTTTTTTTGACACTAGAACAGTTGATTGTTTCTGAAAAGCATTTGAATCTGCGGTTTGTGGGGAATAGTAACTTTGAAAGAAAAGGTTCTTCTTGTAAAGTTATTTTATCAAAATTACAGTAACGCAGCTGCAGCTCTTTGAGAATTTCAGAAATTAAAAGATATAAGACTTGGACTAATGTCGGATCATGGAGTTCACAAAATGATTAAAAAGTTTGAGGAAACAGGAAAACTCGTCATTCTTCCGGGCAGAGGACGTTAAGTTAAACGAAAAGTTAAACATTTCTAGCATTGAAGATATTGCTACTTTTGCCGTGGATTTAGAAAGCCAGTCATCATTTGGTAATGCAAGTGTGCCAGCTATTGTGAATGAAATCGATATGCCGATTTCCACTATGTGAAAAGTTATGCATCAAATTATGCGCTACTATCTATACAAGATTCAGAGGGTGCAACAACTGATACAAGTTGATACCGAAAGTCGGCTATCATTTTCACTACAGTTTCTTGCACGAAGAAATGTGGACAATTCTTAGCCCTGGAATATTCTATGGAGTGATGAAGTGCATTTTTATTTAAACGGACAAGTGAACACACACAACTGTCGAATTTGGGGAAAGAGATTCCTAATGTTGTCCAAGAAGTTCCATTAAATGCAGCTAAAGTGATGATAAATTTTCTGATCCCAAAGATGCAACAGAGAGACTGCCTTCAAAAAAAACGTGTTTATGCAAGACGGTGCACCACAGCACATTCCAAAGCAGTTAAGACTTTCTTAACAAGAAATTATGCAGAAGATCACATCATAAGTCGTTATTCTGAAACAGTTTGGTCACCACGATCGCCTGATCTAACACCATGCGATTTTTGGTTGTGGGGATTTTTGAAAGATTCTATATTTAAAGACAGATGTCATATTGTTTTTCAGCCTAATATTGTTTTTCAGATCAGACAATATCTGATCTGGAAAACAATATTAGACTTCACAGTCGCTCAATCTCACAGGACAGTATACGTTATGCTGTAGAAAGCACAATTATGAGAATGAAATGCGTTTTTGAAAATGGTGGTGGATTCACTGAGCATACGTAATGTTATTCTTCGTTATTTCCTCGCTGCCGAGCAACTTTTTTTTACTGATGCAGATTGCACCACGTGAAATGATATTCATTTTTCTGTACTATCTGCAGTGATAGGTCAGGCTCTAGAACTGTCTGATTAGGGGAACTTTAACAAGTCACAGTTTGTCGAAGTTTGTTGAAACTTTTAAATTTGTGTGCTTCGTCTGCATTGACTGAAATTGATGTAATGAATCTGCAAACATCGTGAGCGCATTTCTTCATCTATGGACTAGTGAAATTGTGTTTCGTTTGGAACCGTAGAACCAGCTGTAGAGTCTTCAGAAAAGGCAAACTTTAATTATAACAATCCTGTATATATACAAAGAGAAAAAGAACGAAAGAATATCCACGAATAGATAGTATTTTTCTATGATACAAAAAACGCAGAGCAGATTTACGAGTTGAAAATAAGTTTTCTACGCATTTTCTTTTTGTAAATCACGACTTTATTTAAAATAATAAAAAAAGCATGATTCTAGAAAAGGGAATTTTCTGCATAGTGCATTTTTTAACTAAAAAGCTTAATATAAACGAAGGCTCTTTGCTTTAAAGATTTCT
The DNA here is from genome assembly GCA_964019185.1 of Maratus speculifer. Lineage (NCBI taxonomy): Eukaryota > Metazoa > Arthropoda > Arachnida > Araneae > Salticidae > Maratus > Maratus speculifer. The sequence goes on from OZ025298.1 coordinate 256,173,928, forward strand.
CCTCGAAAGTTTTGCTTTGTAAGCTCATTCTACTCAAATTTACATAAAACACAAAAACATTTCCTATCTTCAGTAAAACGCATAGTCCTATCTTTAAAAGGTACTCGAATATATCATGTTTAAAAAATGCTACGTGAATTGTTCTTTAAGATCCCAGATAGCTTGAATAAAAGATTTACGAGATTTTACAGCGCTCTTTTTTTCACTTGAACTTATTTTTTAAATGTAAAGATGGAAATTTACAATAGATTTTAAACTTTCTTTATGGAAAGCTAGAACTATAAGCTTATGAACAGTCGTAGGGGAAAAAATGCCTTTGTTACTTCTGCAGTAAATTATTGTAGAAGACATGACTTACACCACTCAACTAAAAAGTATTTAAAAATAATGTATAGTCGTGGGAAAAAAATAATTACCTCCTACTAACTCTTAAAAAATTATCATAGAAGAACGTTATTGGTACCAAACGATTGAATATTAAGCCTACTTTTAAATGATTTATATACAATTTGCTTAGAGGGCAGTATACAAGTTAAAACAAACCGTAACCTTATTTTTTTCAATAGCAGTACACAATTCTGACAGAATAAAGGAACTCTTTACCATTCAATTATCTTAGAAACAAATTTTCCTTCAATTCGTACGATGAGTTTCCCAGAAATTGATTATTTTAAAACGAGCATATTTTATGGGCTGTATCCAAATTGATGTTTAGTTCTGGAATGTTGATCGTTAAACCATCATTTTGTCATTTTTTAAGCATAATTTAAAACTACTTGGTGGAAAAAAATGAAATTTTTGATTTTGAAAAAGCAAGACTTAATCCATCAAAAAATGTAGGTTACAATTCATAATGTTATCGAATATTAATTTCATAATTCATATTATAAAATTATAAAAAAATCAAAGTATTTGTGTTTGGTTATTCTAGTATTTATGATACTTAAAAAAGGGATTAGGAGCATAATTTCAGGAGATATTAATAAAAAAGGGAAAAAATGTAACATTAGAAGCATTAAATTCAAAATGTTTAAAATTCAAAAACTTATCATTCAAAGGACTTGACATTCAAACTAGGGAACGTTTCAATGTGTAAGTTGTGAATTTGGACGAGTGTGGTACCAAAATAAAGATTTTGTCATGTTAAAAAGTGCAATAGAACTACCTATCCGAATCCAAACGTTTTCAAGATATCAACATTTGAAGTGTGAATGATAAATATATAGCGAGGCAGGTACATAAATTCTTCGCAAATTAAAAGTTTCTTTGCATTGTTTTTAGTCTTCTTTCCAATAACTTTTCCCGAGCTACGAGCAAGATCCTTTACACCCACACATTGCCGGATATTCCGTTTTTTTAAACAGGCACTTCGCATTCTACGAAGTACGGCTTCATTTACACTTCAAATGCTGATATTTCGAAAGCAGTTAGATTCGGACGGGTAGTTAGTTCCTCTGAACTTTTTAACGTACATGATGAGATCTTTCTTTTGATACCACACTCGTCCAAATCCACAACTTACACCTGTGAACGTTCAATAATAAGCATAATTTGAACAGAAGATTTCAAATATCTTGATCAAATTTGGTATTGCGATTGAAAAAATGCAGTTTTGGTTCATTTTAATCTGTAGATGACTCCATTAGTAAATTTTACATACGTCATTTAAAAGTAGATTTTATTTCTAATCGTTCAGTATCAGTAACTTTTCTTTACATTTATTTGTTGAGGAATTAGTAGCGACTTTTTTTTTCACGATTGTACATAAAATTTACTAAGGGGCTATTTACATATCAAAACAAACTCAACTATTATTTCTTGAATAGCAATGTCCAAGTTTGAAACGAAAACTAATATTTTGGTTTAATAATAAAAATAACTCTACATCCCTAAGTTAGCCTAAATACAAATTTACATGAAATTAGTTTTAGGGGACTAATTATTTAAAATAAACCTATGCTCAGGGCTGTATCCAAATTGAAATTCGGCATTCGATTGTCCAAATGCTACATAATGATTATGTCACTTCTATCAATGTATTATTAGTTCGTAATCAAACCATTTCACTGAATTAATATGTTTCGATCATTGTTAGCTCAAATGTTTCAGTAAGATTATTAAAATACAGTTTTTTGTTTAATTCAGGCTTTTCCATACATCATAGACATTTTCAACCATCATTTTTACTTTTTACAGAAATTCTGAAAACCAAGTTGAAGAAAAATTTGATGTTTTGGATTCTTAAAAAGTAAGATATAATAAACATAAACCTATTGGTAAAAAATTAGGTTCTGGTTTATGTTTTTTCAAATATTAATTCATAATTCACATTATAACTCTATAAATTACAAAATCAATGAAGTTGTGTTTGGTATTTTTCTTATTATAACTACAAAAACAGCCAACATAGGATTATAATTTCATGAGATATTAATAAAATATGCTCGAAATTTTCAATGTTTATAATTCGAAAACATATACTCTAAGCATAATAAAATTTCATATTTTGGCACGGTTTACACGAAATATTTAATACATAATTACCGAAATCGGTTGTTACTATTGAAAAAACCGAGTTTGGTTCAATTTTAATTTTCAGATGCCCCCCCCCCCTAAGCACACTTTATTTGCATATATATTTAAAAGAATTTATTTTAAATCATTTGGTAAAATGAACTTTCTTCTTGGCGCTAATTCAAACGTTGTGCGTTTTGAGTCTAGTACTGTAGGAATAATTAATTGACAATTGCTGGAGTATGTTCCCCGATAGTTTATCTTACCCTAACTATGGTTGTATTTATTTTTCTCATACTTTATGAATTCAATTGAAGTCGACAAAATATCATTTTATGTATGGAATAACTTTATATAAAGCAAAACTTAAAATAAATACTTTTTAACAAAAATTTAACAAAATTTTTTTGTTATATAATGCATTCAACTGTAATAACATGTTCTTGAACTTGCACTTTCACAAGGAGAGGAATAGAGACAGAGCTTCTTACACATATAACTGATAGACAACAATCTCTCCCTTTTATTTACTAATAAAGACAAATATTTTTTGAAACATCTTAACGCATTTGTATTTTCGAAAAGCGTATTATGTATGCGTACAAATAGGAATGACAAACGTCGGAGTAATCCATATTTTGGAATTACATTAATTTTAATAATATCTTTTCATAAAAACATATAAGACTGAAAAACATTCTAATTTGATTTAGAGACGACGTTACAAGTAAAAATTTCAATTCTGGTTGGATCAAAAAATATAATGATATCACAAGATTAATCCCCATTTCCTAGACATATATTATGATATCATGTGACAGATCAAAATCAAAAATGTGTTTTAAGTTTAAAAACTGAAATATGTGTTTTATACTATCGATATTAATAGTAATATTCATATATTATCGGGGACGACACTCAATTCTGAAAAAAGCAAAATTACCGTTTCTACATTTCTTATTTTATTTTATTTTTTCTACTTCATTATTTCTTCACAAGAAGAAAGTACTGGATTCGGGAAAATTTTTGAATCCCGGTAAACGACGGACCGTTTCAGATGTCAGAGATTCCGAAAAACATGTTTTTACAAAATATCTGTCTGTGAGTCTGCCTGTATGTATGTGATATAAATTTTGTGGATACTCTATCACAAGAATTAGTTCACGGAAATTGCAAACTTTAGATTCAGAAATACCTTGATACAAACTAGCTCTGATTAGATTTTAGTGTATAACAACAACAGGTGACGCTGCTATGCGGTCTTTAGAGAATTTCCTCTAAGGCTATTTTTCAAGAACTAATGGATGGATTTTTATAAAATTAGATTCCTTTAGTAATTGATATAATATGTTTCTGATTATGTTGTGATATAAATTGGTCTACAGATGGTGATGCTATGAGCCATTCTTCATGATTATCGCAATAAATCTATCTCAGGAACTAATACACGAATTTTCATCAAACTTCAGACTTAGTTAGTCCCTGACGTAAGTGAGTATTCCATTGATTTTGGAGTAAATCGCTTAACAACTGGCGCTGCTATGCGTCACCATTTATGACTTTATCGCAATAGCTCTATCTTAGGAACTAATGCACGAATTTTCATCAAACTTGAAATTCAGATATTTCTAAATATAAATTAGTATTCTTTAGCTTTATGAGTAAACCATTCAACAGGTAGCACTTCTATTCAGTTTTTTTAACGATTTTTTATGATTCTCACTTATATACTAATATATGAATTTTTGTCAAATTTCACATTCAATTAGAACTTGACATAAGTTGTTGCAGATTAAATTTTGGTATAAATTACCTACCCGGTAACGCTGGTGTGTTTCATTTTTCAGGAAATATTAACGTGTATGAAATAGAAGAAGTTTTGGGATTGCCATATTCAACACGTTTTTTCTTTGACTTATAAATAATTTTTTGTGGTGTTAATCCAAATTTAAGTTACACATTGGTAAATATTATTTAAAAAGACCGTTGTTCAGAACATATTTTCTATTAACTGCTTTTTAAAAATATTCATAGAATATTTGATACGATGGTAACAAAAAAACAATTAATTAATTAATAAATAAAAAAATAAATAAAAATTTTATGTGTTCAGTTTAATATGGGGCTTGTTGGCACTCCTCTTCCTATACTATATTTAGTTCCTAGCTGGCAGAAAGGAAAAGGAAACTTCAGTCGAATAAAAGACTTTAGTTTAAGCAGAAATTCCAAACATTTCGACAAACCACCTGCCACAGAAAACTATTAATAGTTCTCTACATCTAATGTCCAGTAGCGCGTAGCAACCGTCACGACTCCAACATGAAATGATCTGAAACATTGGGATAAAGTTGAACAAAGAGTATTTTCATTTCCAATGTATCTTTTATGTAAATTTAAAATTACATTTGATATTTAATTTTTTTGCACTACCTCTAGTAATGCAAAAATTAAGTGGATGTAGTAAGCCAATCTATGTTGTTCGAAAGCCCAGTGACTTAACGTCATTATGTGCTTCATGCAGAAAAAAATAATTAATATTTTTAAATTTTCTCATATGTGGCTTTGCTTTAAGATGCACTAGATATGCAAAATAAAAAAAAACATATTTAAAATTAAAATTGTAATAAAATTAAAAAGAAAAAATACATTAAAGAAAAAAAGGGCCAGCATGAGTCAACCCTACATTTTATTACATACTGTAAAAAGTCTATCTTCTTTTGTAAGTTGCTGTTCTGTAAAAAGATAAATGTTCTTTCTTTTCATCTGATACTTTAAGCTTTTTTATGTCTCAAGCACTTCGTATTGATTAAATAATTTGTCTTTCATCAATCATTCTTCACATACATCTTGTTCAATTTCGGCATTTTTTACTTCTTTCACACATTCTTTTGTGACTTTTTCCCATTTTCAATGGTTACACTGGATGACGTTTTCAGTTATTTTTTCGCTCAAATCCATGTCTTTAATACGCCATCACTGAACCGGAAGAATATTACGGTATATAAATTCACAACATAAATGTGTGGTGAATTTTATTTTTTGTTTTTGAAACAACATACCTCTATTTCAGTGATACAAAAAAGTGTTTACTTCATGGAATTTTCTGCATAAAGGCACCTTTTATCAAACGAGGAAAAACATAAATAAGAAATTCTTTGTATTCATGATGTTTTCTTTTGAATTTTGCATAAAGGAACCGCGTTCTGTTTATACATTTGCTAGCTACAAAAAACTTTTCCTGTTCTTTGAAATATTTTAAAATCATAAAATGGGATTTTCTTTTGTAAACTACATGATCTTCAAAAACTTGAACAAAAGACTGAAAAATTTTATTTTTTAACAACAGATATGTAAATTCATCATACAAGTTGGTATTTTCTTTTTGGATCTTGGGAGGGATGAAGATGAAATTATGATTGACATAAAACATGAGTAATTTTACAGCTCATACAATGCTGTAGAAAAGTTTAGAACCACTGACAAAAGCAGTAAAGCTTTTCTTTAGTTTAAAAAGCAATATCATAAAAATCTAAAACGTTTAGATTAGATTCAAGATGTATAACAATTTGGGAAATTTTATTCTAAATATCAAAATCAGCTTTTGGTTTTAAACTTTTATAAACCACTGTATGTTTCCAATATCTGATTTTGCATATGTGCTAATTCTTTAGTAATAAGATTTTATTTTTAGTGCGAAATTCACGATTTATTTTACAAGTTAAAATGGAAACCCAAAAATGAGTTTATCGTTTCTAAAGAATAATTTCGTACACATATGATATGTATACAGTCAGTTACGCAAAACAGAAAGAAACTAAACTTATCTACCAATGCAGAACTTTCTTCTGTCGTTACACATTAATGCTTAAAAACTTGCTACAACATTACCACGCAATTAAATGACATTCCATGCCCACCATGAGAATTCTAAATATGCAAGTTCATGGCATTGTGTGCATTTAAAAAAAAAATCCCTGGCAGCTCGGCCTACAGGCGAAGGTAGATTTCGAAGTTAGGTAAAAATGTCTCCAACAAAAACTAAATCATTATTAGAAATAAATCCAGTTTCATCACTACAAATGAGCTCCAAGGTCTGAACCTTTTGTAAAATTTCAATTATATATGCATTCACAATTGCATATATATGTGTAATAGATTTAAAAATTTAAAAAAAAATCAGACACTTAAAAATTTTAAAAAATGCCAATATTTCCATAGTCTGTTCATTATTACGTTTCAATACGTTTTTACAAACTCACATGACATTATACATTCTTCTGATTTTCGTCCATTATATTTCCAGTATGACTTAATACTATTGGCTTTAAAAAAATCCTTCCAGATATTTATTTCTTTTTCCATTTTCATCTGGAAATCTTGCTATAGAAAAATTATGACGTAATTTTCAATTTTCTTAAATTTGTCAAACTATTTTTTTTATTTTCATGTGTTTACAATAGTAATTATTGTAGTAATATGTACTTTTTAATTGTTGGCAACTTCTTAACGAAAAATGTTTATTTTTGCCTATCATTGTTTTGTAAGGGCTGGTTTTGTGAGATCCATGTTAATGTGGTATTCCAAATTGTGAACCTTTCCCATCTCAATCCCCTTTGACAGATTTTGCCTACATGCAATCCTCACCAAGATATTAATCATGGCATGTATTATGCGAGTTTGAAGACGATTCATGCAAAACTACGGCTTTTATCATTAAGACATATTTAGTACATACACACACATATATATATACATATATAATTATATAAACTTTTTAGATGGGTTTTGGTTTTGTATTTCTGTGGTCGTATAATGAAAAGTTATGAGAAAATTTTTCAAAAGTCGAACCATGATAACGACTGCAATTGGTAATATTTCTTACAAAATCCGCTTAAAAGCGCTTTCATACAGATCCGGATAGAACAGATAGCTTTCCTATTTCTTACATTTAATAAACCAGTTTATATTATCCAAACTCACTAATTTCCAATTAGTGGAACCAGGTTATAGAAGATTGAATAATATTTTTTGTAAATACTGAATATGAATGAATATTTTCCCAAATTAATCAGATTTATCCAAGCTGGTTTTGTATAAAGGGTTTTACATTTGGTTAGCAAATTCGACGAAATCTTGAAGTGCCCGCTATTTTAAAGCAACTTTTTTGCAAGTCCCTAAAGCAAGTCCTATATAAACTGTAATATTATTATTAAATATCACTACGAACTATTTATTAAAATTATATAACGACGTATATCAAGAAATTCCATGAATTCCAATATATTTTCAATCGTACTATGAAATACTATAGCATTTTACAATACCGGTAACAGACTTCAGAACAGATTTAATAGAAAATTTTACTTGAATTCAAACTATAAACACTATACTATCACTGTCAGATGTCACTAAGAACGGTGTAATTTCACTATAAAATGGAATTGTGTAAATTTCAGTAATTTTTTTTATTCGCACTATGTATTTTGAAATGCTGGTAAAACTGAAGCCGTAAATGCTGTTCCAAATAGACTTAATTCAAAACTCCGCTTTGCACTGGACGATAACAATACACTGCAAAAAAAAAAATCTGCAAAGGTACTAAACCTTTTCTAGGAAACTGGGATTCCAAGAACTTTTCCTGTAACGGTAACAGCAAAAATTCAAGTTTCAGAATCAATTACATGAATTTTTCCTGTTATCGTTACATGAAAAGTTCTTGGAATCCCAGTTTCCTAGAAAATGTTTAGTACCTTCACAGTTTTTTTTTACAGTGTACAAAACTAAACCACCTCCATTATAGGATGCATTCCAAATCCATCAAATCCAACCCCTCGCCACACTACTTATAGCAACTACACAACCACATATAACAAATTATTATATTATTGCTATTAATAAACCTGACAATCAGATTACTGGGAATTTAGACATATTTTGCGAAACTTAAATGGCCAGGATAGATAGTTCATTCGCACACAAAGGTTAGAAATCAGAAAAGCACGATTGCCAGAAAACGAAACATCAAAACTCACTCGACCACAGAATAGCTTCATAAAGAGTTACTAGGCACTATGCCACAAGTGGAACTAATGTGTACGAAAATTTACGAAGAAAATAAAAATCAGTGCATTGTTTTTCAAGCTAGCCGTAGTCGAATAAAGAATTTTGAGTTTCCTCACCTAAACGAGAAATACTTTTACAATTAATTAATTAATTTTTACAATGATCTTTGTGACATTTTAATTTATTGAAAACATGTGAAGATTATTTTATTTATTATGTTTTATTTTATATGAATTTTTTTATGAAACAACTTATTAAATTAATTTTACCCTCAATCCCATAACAGAATTTTAATAATTGATATATTTAATTCAAAAGTGTCATTCGAGTACTGTAATTAGTTTATTAAATTTAATTATTATTTACTGATATATTAAAGTGACACTCCTGCTTGATTAATTAATTGCAGTGTAATGGAATTGTTTTTGTTGAGGTGTTCTGACATTTTTTATTTTTCGTGACAACGAAAATGTAAATTCCTAGTGTTCCATGAAATTAATTCTGTCATTTTCGTTTGAAGTGATACAATTTTATGCAGCTGTAAATTTACATGATGAAAATATTTAATGATTCAATGCATTCATTTTCATCATTGTCATCCTACATAGTGACAGTTAATAAAAAACAACAGAAGCGTTAAAAAGGAAGCTTTTTATCCAGCTTCATTCGCCATCTTGTTTCAAAATGGTGGGTATTTAAAAATTAAAATATATATATATTAAAAATTAAAATTAAGTACAAAAAATTAGAAATATAAAACGACTTTTTGCTTATGTGTTTGACCGTGTTACATAGATTCCGGAACATTATTTGTTTCGTTTATATCATAAAAAATGGTTGAGTGATAGCCCTTTGAATTTCTAACATGGCTGATATTTTGAAAGAATCTGAATTTGTCACGTAATATCATGCATATTTGTAAACCGATTTGGATGTAACTTGATGTGTACATAGAACATATAAATGTCTTGAATTATTAGCCAGCTTCATCCATTTATTTATCTATTTATTTTATTTTATTTTATTTATGTATTTATTTCATTATTTTTTATTTATGTAGTTATTTTTTACAAAGAAAAACAATTGTGAAAGTTAATGTCCATAGAAGACTTTGAAAATATTTACATGCAAAAAAGTGTAATTTTCGAATATATAGTGTTTTGAATCTGAAATCGAACTTTTTGACAAAAACTTTTACTAAAATGATTTTAAGCAAATATATATATGTATATATATATATATGTATATATATATATATGTATGTATATATATATATATATATATATATAATGCCATTAAAAGTAGACAAGATTCACCAATGGATTTTATCAATAAAACAATAAACCAAAACGAAGAATTAGAATTGAATTGAATTATAATAAAATAAAAAAATAGTGTAAAGAGTAAATCTGAAAAAATAAATAAATAAAATGAATGCAAATGGAATTTGTAGCCCCAAAAGCAGAATCATCAGTCCCCAAATGCACTGGAACTACAAATGAAGTGTGCGATTTCATCCACGTATTAGCCATGAAATAGCAAAATAATACGTATTTGGGGCTACCAGCACACAAAAACCAAATTATTAAACAAGGAACAAAGATATTTTACAAAAAAGGAGTTGAAAGTAAGTAAAAATAATAGTTATCCATAATAAACAAAAAAGATAAAGCTGAATGGAAATATAATTGAACCGGAGAAAATAATTAATAAGCAATATTAACATAAAATTAAATTAATAAAATAATTAAAATTAGAATTAAGAGATAACATTCATATTAATATATAACTTAAAATGCCATTTTGTTACTTTAATCAGTAGCATTTATTAGCTATTTAACTATAGATATAACTAGACAAATATCCATATATTGGTGTCAATTAAACAGTTTAAAAATTATGTTAAAATAAATAACCCACTCTCAGTTATATATATATATGTATATATATATATATATATATATTTAAATAATTAACCTTTGCGTTTTTATCCAGACAACACCACCCTCCTCCGTACTCTAACATCTACCCACCCAACCAACCTATATATATATTTTTTATTACTTTTTAACATTTTTAACATTTTTAATTTTTTATTATTATTATTATTTTTATGTTTTATAATTTTTTATACATTTTTTACGCAAAGAATTAATTATAAGATCATGTAATATCTAATTATAAATTAAAGAATACATGAATTTTTTAGGATAACCATTATTTATAGCATCATATACAAGCTTTTTAATATTAGTATTAATTAAATGAGAAGAACATAGACATTTTATTCTATATAAATGGTTAAGTATTATATTACGATATACAGAATTATGAAGACATGATTTAAAATTAGTAAAGGAATTAACTTTAAAATTAAATTCTTTCCTTTTGTCATAAATATCAGTTATAAATTTGTTCTCTTTTAATATAATTTTAATATCTAAGAAATTGATTGTATTATTAAAAAGTAGGTTTTTTGAAAGTTCTAGATTAGAAGGATAATCAACAGGGAATTGAGATATAGAGGTGTTATCAGTATCAATTAAAATTACATCATCTATATATAGATATAAATGTATTTTATTAATTAAATAATGACGTTCATAGTAATATAAGTATAAGTCAGATAATACAGTAGATGTACTACCACCTTGTGGTATACCAACATTTTGAATATATATATTGTTATCATGCATGATAAAATTATTATAGATAATGAAATTGGTTAAGGTATGAAAATAATCAGAATCGATATTATGTGATATATCCAACTCGTGTTGATATTTTTTAAAAAGCTCATTTATGATATTATGTAAATCCGATAAATAGATATTATTAAATAAAGCTTTAAAATCATAAGTAGTGATATTTTTATACATTTAAGATTTTTCATAATATGGACCAGTTCATAACTATTTTTTATGCAATGTGTATTATCACTTTTTTGTAATATTATATATTTGATTAAGAATTACTAATAGAAGTTTGTTATCAGCATTATTATAAGTACTGCAACCAATTGTAACAGTTCTGAATTTAACAGGATGCTTATGAAATTTTGGTATAAGGACTAGATAAGGATATTTAAAATTAGTAGGGTTAATGTCTAATAATTTATAGAATCCTTTAATTTTACGATTATTGGCAAGTAAATTATCATTAATTTTTTGGAATGTGTTATTATTAGATATACTAGATTTAAGCAGTTGATGATAACAAGATTTACAAATAATTGCTTAATTATTTGGAGATTTATCAACATAAGTTATTACAAAGTGTTGTTGTAATTTATTGATTTGCTTAAACAGATGCTGTGTATTTACATATTCTAGGTGTGAAATATTATATTTTAAGGACCTGGTTAATTTATCGATAACTAATATTTTCCATTGATTAAAATATTCAATGGGTTTATTAAATAAATTGCAAGTTTATAAATAAACATATCTGCATCATAGGTAAATTGTTTTATGATAGATTTAATGTTTAATTTGGATGGAATTCTGTAGTTGGTCCCATAACCCATAATTCGTCTAAGTTGTAAATCATCTACTAGATTAAGATTACCAGTAATAATATGTCCATGATCTTTATTTATATATTTTTGCAGAGAGGGGTCATTGCATTTACAGGGTAATGTACTAGCATCAAAAGAAGATTTAGAGAAAGAATTATAGTTAAAAATCGTTCTTCCGATAGATATGGGATACTTAATGTTTTAGATATATGAATATTATTAATAGGAAATTGACAGTTTTTATCATTTAATATGGAATTAATATTGATTTTATTAAATATTGGATTAGAAAAAGTAATTACCATTTGAGTATTAGTTTGTAAATTTTTAGGTTTTTTTAGTAAATTTATATTGTAAAGGTTGATACGAGTCATAATGAGATCATAAAAGACATCTGAAAAATGTTTAGAGTAAGTTTTACAGAGAAAAATATTTAAATATTGTACTATATGTTTCTTTTTTATGCCAAAAATATATTTACGTATTAGAAACCAATCGTAATTTTTTAAATAATTACGATGAAGATTATTAATTTGTTGAATTATAATGTTTATAGGAGTAATACTAGAAGATGAAACTTTTCCTCTTTTGTTACGTGTTGTTTTAGGATTTATAAGATGATTTAAACTATGATAAATGGGAGAATAATCTGTAGTATCATTTATAGATGACAAAACTTTAACAGATCTTTTAAAAACCTCACTATTAAGACCATAAGAAGAAATTGCATTATAATATTTCATATATGAAGACTCTAAATAGAGACGCTCAGATTTATTTTTCTGAATTTGTATTATTTCAATAGTAGTATTTTTAAATTTATGTTTATGAAAATGCTGTATTTCAGCAGTAGACTGTATATTTTTTTCTAAATTTTTATCAGAATCTGACCGATGTTGATTCATGCGTATATGAAGAGTACCAGAAGTTTCACCAATATATTTCAAATTGCAAATGTTACACTTTATACTATAAATTACATTAAAAGCCTTACAAAAAATAGAAATATGAGGATCTGATACGATTTGTGACTGAGAAGCAGATGGACAAGCTTTACATCGAATATCAGAACATTTCTGAAAATATAATTGAGGAGGAGGAGCATGTATATGGAAACTGGATGACGATCCAAGAGTAACCCGATTATTGCTCCTGTACCGGGCACTACACTGCAAAGAAGCATTGTGTATCTTGCCAGGATCGAGATTTTTACTAAGTACTGCCATAATATAAGAGATATTACAAATATAATAAAAACATAAAAATAGAAAAATTAAAATTAAATAATCGAGTAACTTGACTAATATAATTTACTAAAGAAGAGGATCTAGAATAATACAACTATAAAATGAAAATAGATACAATATGTACAAAGCTTTAAAGCAGTACTCAAACCTCCAAAAAGAAACAATACATGACCATAATACTACCATCCCACACCACATATAATAAGAATCATAGTACTCACAGTACAATAAAGACAAAATCACAAAATCGACTCATTCAAAAGTGAAATAATCACCGTACATAATAAACCACCAACTTATCCAATTAACATCTCAGCACAATCCTCACATTGTTACTACATTTCACATAGGCTTAAATAATCATAATTTCAATGTATTTATTTAATATTAAAAAATAATAAATAATGATAATTTCAATGTATTACTTTAATATTAAAAAATAATAAATAATGAATATTGATGTTGATATTTAATATACCATATATCAAGACAATGAATTAAACATAATAGCAAAATTAACAGTTAAAATATTATAAATATACCATTGTGTGCGGTTTCATCTATGTATTAGCCATGAAATAGCAAAATAATACGTATTTGGGGCTACCAGCACAGAAAAACCATATATACATATATATATATATATATATATATATATATACATATATATATATATACATATATATATATGTATACATATATATATATATATATATATATATATATATATATATATATATATATATATATATATATATATATATATATATATATATATATATATATATATATATATATATATATATTTATATAATAATTAACAACTTCTAATAACTATTTCGAATTTTTTTTTTCAAAAATTAAAATTTAAGATTATATTTCATTCTATATTTAAAAAAATTTCTTTTTCTCCTATTGAAAACAGTAGAGGGAGCTGGGGCATATTGATACACCCCCTGTATTACACACAGGGACATTACAGGAAGTTTCACAACAGTTCCAAAAGGTGATACTAATGCACTTAATTACAAACAGAAAGTTTTGGAATGACTGAGTAGTTTGATAAAATGGGACGGGTGATTAATTGTTTTTGTAGGTTAAAAGTAAATTTGAGTTGTACAATTGAAATGGTATTATACAACTGTTCCAGTATTTTCAACCAAAAAGAATACTTTCCCTGGCAAGTAAAGCTACTCTTTATCAGTTCCTCATTCTTTATTGTTAGATAAATTATGAAGCGTTGGATTTGAGACTCATTTTATTCAAAATGGTTGTATGGGGCACATTGATACAGTGTATGTCGGGGCGCCTTGATACAACCTGAATCATTTTCTAGTTCATTTTTTCATTACCTTTTATTATTTTTTACCATACTCTCCTTAATCCAACCATTTTTTGCCAAAAATTTCTAATATTAGTTTTTATTGAAGTGAAATAGCTCTAATTTCTTTATATTAGAACATTTAATAATATATTTGCAATCAGAAGACGTACGAACTTATCCAACATCCAGTGCTAGTAAAAATAACAAAAAAAGGACGGCAGCCTGGAAAATCTCAAATTTATATCGAGTCTCCTTGAGAAAAAAGTATTTTTGACATGAGAAATGTTAAGTAAGAGAAACAAGCTGCAGAACATCACAGGATAATTATATTATAAACATAATTTTTAATATAATTATCATTTATTTTCTGTCTATAAACCAATTTATAAACAGAAAATCTCCAAATTTTTTCACATTTCTTAAGAAAGAAAATAATTCTGGGGTTAAAGTGACAGATATGACGAAGTTGCCACAGCCAACAATCAGACAAGGTAGAGCCAGAACATCAGGTCATCATACATTTCATTTTGATTGCTTTAATATTGCTTACAAATGTATTGTGTACAATTTGAATTGTATAAATAAATATAAAATGGTTTGCTAACTATTTTTCTATGAAAAATATGCATGGGTGTTATTTTTTTTCCATTTTCCCAGACGTATCAAAGACGCCTCATGAGGTGTATCAATCTGCCCCAGAGATGGGGCACATTGATACAAATGACTTTTTTGATTTTTTTAAAAATTACATGCAAAAATAATACATAAAATAACGATTGTACATTTTTATAACACACTACACAAGTTTTGCTGACATCACATGGAAAAATAACTTGAAACTTCTGCTTTCTGGACACCAAAAAATTCTTAGAAAAAAGCTGTATTAATGTGCCCCAGTTCCCCCTACATGTTTACTTTCACTGTTAATTTTAAATAATGGTGAATCATTTTGAAGAGATTATCATTTATACAGTCATTTTCCTCCTAAAAGATTTATAAATTTTTTGAAACCAAAATAAAATTTGATATTTAAGATGTTTTTTCCTTTCTAAATTTATTTATTTTCTTATATAGTTATATCTATCCTATCTATATATTATAAAGTACAAACATATTTATGCGCAAATGTATACGCCCTTTTTTATGACAACACTATTAAATTTTAAATAAAATTTCAGCTTTACAATTTTTTGATGCTGAAAGTTTTTAAAAATCTAAACCTCGCATAATTTCAATTTTTACATTGTCGTATGGGTAAAAAGATGTATTTTTAAATCCAATTTGTTCTAAAGTTTTTGAGTTATCATTTTTTCTTCGTACTTTTTAATACATTTTTGGCTATCATGGCAGCAATATTCCAAAGAATACGGACATCACACGGGTTTTGATAGAATGGCTGTCTGTTAAGCACCTGGCCTTCACAAGATAAACACATTTTTATTTAAAAAATATACTTTACTTTTCAACATAATCTTTTTAAATTCGATTCGCTTAGCGAATCCCTTTTTTAGTAATTTTATCTAGTCTTAAAATATGATATCTCAAACCCTTCACAACAGTAATTTTTTTTTTCAACAATAACTTCAGCGTTAAAACTAATTTTTTTTCACCGAGCCATTTTTTTGTTATTTGGAAATAGAAAATAAACGCCAGCGGCTAAATCTGGCGAATATGGGAGCAATTTGTATCCTAATTCTTAGAATTTTGCGATGCCGATGACACATGTGCACGCGTGCACTTTTTTGATGTAAAGGAATTTTTTTCTTCGCTAAATCAGATTTTTTTTCTTTACAACATTATTAAAATGATCCAATAAATTAGCATAACATTCTCCAATGATCATTTTGATGTTTTCAAGGTTATTGACAAGCATTATGCCGCTTGCACCGTATAAAACTGTAGCCATGAGTGTGTTCGCAGATAAAATCGCTTTACTTTTTTTTTTTTTTTTTTTTTTTTTTTTTTTTTTTACGGGTTGTATTATGTTACATGTTTGGAAATGCACCGCTGAGACAATAGAGGGTGCTATAAAGTTAAGTGGCTAAGAGTCTCTCTGGATTGAACCGTTATTCTCCGCACGGATTTCAAGTTACATGCGTCATTATACCAATCTGAAGTTTGTCGACATGCATTTCATGTATGAGACTGCTCCAGAAAATGAACCGGCAGTTCAAGGGATATACATGAAGCAATTTCCAAGTTGGTATCTACCAGATCTTTAAACATTTAGGTGTCTTCATCGGTAGATGTGCGCGAGTTGACCATCTTTCACCCGGAGGCGTTTTACGGGCACTGAAAAATATCACAGGCTTCCTATAGTGGAAAAATAATATTACGCATAATAGAGGAATGTGCTTCGAAAATTTCGAAAACAATTAAACGTGCATTATGAGCAAGCATTTCCTTACATACATAAAATGCATGTTGGTAAGCTCCGACAATGTACTGTGTAACCTCGGTGATCTGGGCTAATTAAGACCGCTAGTACCTCGGATATTGAAAATCTCAGTCAAAAGAAAATGTGCATAAAAAATCATCATGTTCACAAATTTAACATATCTTAGAATAGCAAACAATAGAAAGTTTTTTTAATGATAAAAGTAAATATAATAGTTATATTTAATATCTCAGCAAATTTAAACTACTAGTAGTACATTTTAAAAAGCATATTGAACGTATTTAACTATATTAAGTTAAATATTGAAAGATGCATTTTCAGAAATGAAACAAATGTCAAAAAATAATATGGCAGTATAATTGTTTGATATTTTTTACTTGACCTAAGTAGGAAAATGTAATTTGAAATTATTATTAAGGAATTACAGTAATAAAGTAAAAATAATTTACTACTACAATTTATAAGCAATAAAGTTACCAAATCAAGGTAGCCCCGATTTTTCGTCAGTAATTTACTGTTCACACCAATTTTCGAGCAACAGAAAATTTTATTGCGTAACGTCTCTTCTTTTCTCCAAATATTTTAAAAATATGGACAGTGAGCTAAAAACTGCCTTTTAAAAGTTCAACCACAAAATAAACAAAAGACAAAGAATGTCGTCCACTAGTTTTGTTGATAAAAGTTTCTAACTCCACCCCCCTTTCTCTTCCGTTTGGGATAAGTGCAACAAGACTTTATTACTGTTGAATGCATTATAAAGCAAAAATCTATTATAAAATACTTTTAAATAGTAATTATTTCTTTTAAATATTATTTGAAAGAAATGCTAAACAGTTTTAAAAACTAAAACACACTCTTTTATATCAGGTCGGACTAAAAAGTTTTGGTTGCATAGTTACGTTTTCCATGTGTGCTTCAGTGATTGTCATGTGTCGAAGTTCTCAGATGACTGTTATTTCTCAAACTGCTTTTGATCTGTTTATCCGGCGTTTTTGATTTTCATCCTTTTAAGCGGCGACTATTTAAATTGTTGAATTGTCATCGGTTTTTAATAAGTATGCAAAGTTTCAGTTAAATCTGATTTGTTAAAGTGAGTGGAAATAAGGTTCAAAGATTCCGTTACATACATACAGTTGAAGCTAATAAAAGCGTGTTAAAACGAAAAAGAAAGAAATAATCAGACTTTATTATCGGCTCGGTTAACAGCAACCTCGGTTAATCAAAGCTCGGTTAATCGAGATTCTACTTTAGTTTATGTTAAATCTGTACGGGGGACAATGATCCAAGTTCAGATCCAGAGCTTTTACCTACCCAATTCAACAACGCTCTCTATTGCCTCAACTCTGCATTTTTGTACCCACATTCCTGCATGAAATCGACTTTTTAAAGTGACCTTTACCTGACTTTACATTTCTGAGGGTTTCTTTTTTTTTTTTTTTTTTTTGAGAATGAACTCTATGAAAACGGCACTTTTTAATTCACTATCCGTATCCCTAAAATAATTGAAGAAAAGAAGCAACGTTACACCAATAAATTTACTGCTGCTCAAAAATTGGCGTAAGAAACGAACCGAAAATAAAAATTCCTGGTCAGTATAAAACAATCATTTTATTGCTTGTAAATTGCTATAGTATTTTTTTTTTTTTTGCTTTATTGCTATAGTTCTTTCAGAATAATTTCAAATTGCATTTTCGTACATAGGTCAAGTAAAATATATCAAACATTTATATTGTCATATTATTTTTTGACATGTATTTTATTCTTTTAAAATGCATCATTTAATATTTAACTTTGTATTGTCTAAAAATTAACAATTTTCTTTTTAAAATTTACTATTAGTAAATGATATTTTAAAAATATGCTGGGGTATAAAATATAACTGTATATGTGTTTACTTTCATCATTAAAAAATATTCTATTGTTTGTTATTCTAAGGTGCGTTACATTTGCGAATTCTGCTAACTTTTTTGCAAAATTTCGGCACAGATGTCATATACTCACCACATTGGCACGTGTGCAACAAAATTCCGATTTTAGGTCTTATATGGTAACCCGGTCATTGATTTTTATTTATTAATAAATTGTTTAGTTACTTTATATTTCCTGTTATAAATTGATATAAATTGTTTTGTTTTATAATTATTAATAAAACGTTTTTAGTTTATTATTATGTCTTTTTTAAAATAATAGAATATAATTAAAAAATATGTGTAACTGCTAGTTGATAACGATGTTTTTGCCAAACTGGCGCTAGAAAAAAAGTGTGCTAATGTGGTGTGTGTATATGACATCTGTGCCAAAATTTCTATTAACCAAGATTTCCTATATCCAAGATACTTACAGTCCCAATTAACTCGGATATTCCACATTACGTTGAAACTTTCAAAATGTGTCTTTTTTTTTAGTGTAAAAAACAGTTAATTCTAATAATGTATGAAATCAAGTATGAATGTACAGGACTTTTAATAAACTCTCATCTTCTTATACCGTAGAAATTAGAAGTTGCTTAGAATCATTACGCATCAAAAGAAACTCATTTCATTACTTTAAATAAAACTAGACTTTCCTGTTTTGTATTTTCATTGTAATGAAAAAGAAAAAAATGTCAGAAAATATTAACAAAAGCATTTACGCTTCACGGCTTATCTTTAATTAAGCAAAAGCTTCGAATAAGAATAACGGTAAATATATCATTAAATTTAGTAAATTAATTAGTGTAGTTGCGACATATTTTTTAAATAAGAATTTAAATTCATTAAAATCTTAAGTGATCAGAGAGCTGAATTAATATAATTAATAATTTGATTGGTAAAATATTTGAAACAAAAAATAATGGATTAAATTGTTTTCCGTATGATTGAGTGTGTCAAAGTTCATTATGAAATTTAATTGATGATGTAAAAATTATATGATTGGGAAAAGAATGTATTATATTTCTTTATCTAATGGTAGCTTGCTCGAACGATTGGTGATGTTATTAACTTTTTACATGAATTTCTGCGAAATACCGCAATCCGGCGTTACTTTGACAGGTTTTACACATATGTCTGTACATAAAATGTTCTGTTCTCCTAATTAGGGTCTAAAAAATAATACAGGAGTATGCACCTAATGATTCTCTCTAACACCAAATCGAATTGAAAAGCATATGAGAAGTTTTATGAGAAAAAAAAAGAAAGAAAGAAAAGGGTGACAAAGGTACCCCGGATTTGGGTCCTTTCATTTTTTTTAAAATAAAACTAGACTTCCCCGTTTTATATTTACATTGTAACGAAAAATAAGCAATGTCAGAAAAAACAGTTCAGCTTCAGACTCAACTTAATTAAACAAATGCTTCAAATAAGTTTAACGGTAAATATAATAATAAATTAATTAGTGTACTTTCAATATATTTTTAAAATAATAGTTTCAATTGATGAAAACCTTAAGGGATCAGAGAGTACAATTAATGTAAATAATAATTTGGTTGGTAAGATATTTCAAATCAATAATTTTGAATTTAATTGTTTTGCATATTTTTAAGTGTGTCATAATTCATTATAAAATTTAATTAAAGACGTAAAAAAGAATGTATTACATATTTTTTCTGATTGTAACTAGCTCGAAAGATTGGTGATGTTTTAATCTGTCTTTGTGAATTTTCATTAAGTAGTCTGTTTATAGTACAAAACACTACTTTTGTCCGAAAGAGTGGAAATAAAAAAGTATCCGGACTAGCTATTGATGGTAGAGAAAAATACTAGAATGAACTCGAGGGAATAAAGTATCTCAGCTAATATGGGGTCATTTCAATTGTAGATATGAGTAAAACACAGAAAATCCAATTGATCACTTTAATCGCAAATAAATTTTAACACCACGCATATTTTACAGCAGAAAAAAAACTGGAACAACAAATGAATTTACCTGTAGAATTCTTTCAATTAATTAGTGAGGATATCTCAAAAATATTTGTACAAATTTAATTTTTTTTTTTAGAAAACTGAACTACGTTTATACTCCTTTACTCCTTTATACTCCTTATACACCTTTACCTTCAGTTAAAACAGTTATAACAATAGAATAATTCAAAAGCTGTTTTCTGATCATAAATGGTATTGCACATCACATAAATAATTATTAAAGTTTTCAATTATTAAAAAATTGCGGACTCCCTGAAGAAGCTCAATACGTTTAGTGGTTTATTGATGTAAAATCCGATACACAAACTCAAAAGAAAAATTATCGAACGATTGATGTTGATAAAAATCGAATGTATGATGTGAGAACGCTGAAACTTTCATGAATTGAATTTGAATATCATCTTAATATCTTTCACGCTACGAAAGGATCTCATTTGGAAAAATACTTAGTATCCATTGTTTGTCCATCTCATCAGAAATAGCAATACAGACCCAAACCATTTTCCTGCCACATCCGTATTTTACAGTAGGTCCTAAATTTTGGTCTACAACGCTGTATTTCATCTGCTACAATTTTTGCTTGCCATCCGTTCCAAAATGTTAAATTTTCTTTCATCTAAAAAAGAGCATTTTCCCAAAGTTCTGCTGGCTGTTTTATATAGGTTTTGTAAATGTCTGCCTAACATGTCGGCTTGCGTCACTGATGTAGAGCTTTTTCATATATACGCTGCTATGAAACATATGTTTTCTCAGAATATTTCTGATAGTTTCAATATTTGTATATATTTTTAATCTTTTTTTTTTCAGTTTTCAGGGTCAATTTTACGGTGCTAAATCTGGGATTATTGTGAACTTGTCTCACAACCATTCTCTCTTCGTGTTTACTAAATATTCTACAAAACCCTAACGTTTGTTTGTTTTCAACATTATATATATATTTTTCTGAATTTGGAGTTCATTTTACCTACACTAGACTTACCCAGTCTTAAAATTTCTCCAATACGATGAACTGATTTCCCATTTTCCAATGATTTATAGCTACATTTCGTATACCTACAAATATGTCTTTGATTCTTTCAATTGTTATGGGAAAAAACATGATATGCTGAATTTTACTTAAAAAATATATTGATGGTCCATTAATTGTTATTGATTATGTAGTATGTTTGGACTTTCACGTTTCAAAAAATGTTCCAGTACTTTTTTGGAACATTTCTGAAACTGATTTGGAAATCTGTTTCAGGTTGTATGGTTTTAAAAAACTAGAACAAACTGGGATTGTAAAATATTTAAGCTTTTTTTGCATAATAATTACGAAACTTTAATTCATTTTCATGTTGTTTTGGTGTTAATGTTATTAATAGTTATTATAAATAGCTTAATGTTTGATATTTATCAAGTGTCTCATAATTTTTAAGTAATTCTATGTCAGTACTAATTTTTTGAATTTCAACTGATTGTTTTCCTTTATATAAAATAACTTGTAAAGTAAATTTATGAGTTACATATACAAAGTTTATGAATGTTATTTAATTACGTGTGTATTTTCTTCCAAATCATAAGCAAAAACTTTTGATTTTAATATTCGAACTACTTATTTCACCCATAAATATGATTGTACATGAATCAAATTTATAGTCGACGATTAGCTACAGGGTCATTCCATGTCAATTCAACCAGACCTTGTAACCCGACCCTTAGGGATTTTGATGAAACTTTGTGTACACACTAATTCTATCATGAAATGATTCCATCAGAAATTTTTCCTTCCTAGACCTCATAGTTTGTGAGATATGGGGGTCCAATTCTTGGGTTTTTCTCGAATCGCACATTTCTGAGTCTGTATTTTGAGATTGCAGTTCCATCTTCAAAAAATTGTTTCTCTGGATCTAAAACATGAATCATCCTAAAAATATCACTGTAAGAAGATAAAAAGATGCAGATTTTAATAAAAAATATTTAAAAAATTTACTTGTAATATTTAGGATAAAAAAAGTCAGCCAAAGTTGAGAGTTATGGTTATTTTTCCAAATTTTTGTGACTTCACGAAAAAGGCAAATTAAATTTCCAATTTCTGTTTGTTTAAATAAAAGTTTTCACTTTGGACTTTCTATCTATGAAATAAAAATGATGTGTTTCGCATGGCTTATGCAAAAGTTTTGGGTACTTTCCAATTAGCCGGATGCATGTTTTATTTTTACATATTACATATGCACACAAAAAAATCAAATGAAATTTCCAATTTCTTTTTGTTTTAAATAAAAGTTTACACTTTGGGCTTTCTATCTGTGAAATAAAAATGATGTCTTTCGCATGGCTTATCCAAAAATTTTGGATACTTTCCAATTAGCCAGATGCGTGTTTTATTTTTACATATGTAGATATGTATAGATCTATATAAATACAGATGTATTATACATGTACATTTGTATGTATATATACAGTATATTGATATATATATATGTATAACACTGGTGCGCGTCTAACCAAAAAGTACCAATTTTTGCCTTGTTTTGAGAATCTGCACCAATTAAGAGGGAAAAATCTGACTAAGTTTAGCTGTGGTACTTAAATAATTACTGGGATTTCTATGAGTTATTGAATTTAATGTTATTTGATGCATGTTTTTTTATTTGCAAAGTAAAGTTTAGGCTTTTTTTTTTCTAATTAAAAAGAAATCTGTCTGTAATATGTTTCCCCATTAAATTTAGTGAATGGTCTATATATTTCATTTAGTTATTTAATAATGGGCATTTTTTGCTAACCTAAAGAATCTCTTACTTTTATTTTCAATAATTAAACTGAAAACAGATTTTTTGTTGTTGTTGTACCGTATAAAATAAATAATTTTTTCTCCTCACATTTCCATTCTTTCTTTCGAATGCTTATATATTAATTATTTGTGCTTAAAATTGTTCAAAACCTTGTATTTCCTTTCCTTGGGTAATTTTAATCAGTTTAAATATTTATATTGGCAAGTTTAAATACACAAATGTTTAACAGAACTTAAATTTGTTTCTATAGTCTAAAAGATTTAATTGCACCTGCCTTGCATAAACACCTTCTGAAATTCTGATAAAGGCAGGGTAAAGTTCGTAGTGAAAGCAGATGTTTTGAAATCATTTTAATCAAATTATTGTCATTTTGTTGCTTCTTATCATAGAAGAATGATCTAACTTTTACTGTGCTACTAAAAATATATTTTGATTGTTACATATTTTATAGTTTGTGAAAAATATTTTTTTACTTTATTGTTTTAATATGGAGCCTGATATTAAACCTTCTACTAGTCTTCAGGCTTGCAGTATTGTAATATTAACTGGTTTAGAATGTCACAAAACCAGCTATACAAATAAAAGAGAAATAGACTACATTGATAATCTCTGTTATTCAGAAAAAGAACTTTTATTAGTTAGGACTATTGCATTTATAAGACAAAAATTAAGTGAAACCCGTTTGATTAATATATGTGAGCATCACAGAATTTGGCTCTTAATGAAATATGAATTTTATCAATATAAATGTGCAGATCCATTTAAGCGGCATAAAAAGCAAGTGGAAAAAGCAATTAGGGCAGTTAATAGGCCGAAAAAGTAAACCAAAGTTGAAAATTATGATTATTTTTCCGAAATTTTGTGACTTTATGAAAAAGTCTCTACACAAAAAGACAAATGAAATTTCCAATTTGTTTTTGTATCAAATAACATTAAATTCAATAACTCATAGAAACTTCACTAATTATTTAAGTACCACAGCTAAACTTAGTCAGAATTTTTTTCCCCTCAATTGGTGCAAATTTTCAAAACAAGGCAAAAATTGGTACTTTTCGGTTAGACGCGCACCAGTGTTATACATATATATATCAATATACTGTATATATACATACATATGTACATGTATAATACATCTGTATTTATATAGATCTATACATATGTACATATGTAAAAATAAAACACGCACCCGGCTAATTGGAAAGTACCCAAAATTTTTGTATAAGCCACGCGAAAGACATCATTTTTATTTCACAAATAGAAAGCCCAAAGTTTAAACTTGTATTTAAATCAAAAAGGAATTGGAAATTTCATTTGCTTTTTGGTGTGCATATGTAATATGTAAAAATAAAGCACTTATCCGGCTAATTGCCAAAATTTTTGCATAAGCCATGCGAAACACATCATTTTTATTTCATAGATAGAAAGCTCAAAGTGTAATCTTTTATTTAAAACAAAAAGAAATTGGAAATTTAATTTGCCTTTTTGTGTACAGCCTTTTTCGTGAAGTCACAAAAATTTGGAAAAATAACCATAACTCTCAACTTTGGCTGACTTTTTTTATCCTAACTATTACAAGTAAATTTTTTAAATATTTTTATTAAAATCTGCATCTTTTTATATTCTTACAGTGATATTTTTGGGATGATTCATGTTTTAGATCCAGAGAAACAATTTTTTGAAGATGGAACTGCAATCCCAGAATACAGACTCAGAAATGTGCGATTTAAGAAAAACCCAAGAATTGGACCCCCCATATCTCTCAAACTATGAGGTCTAGGAAGGAAAAATTCCTGATGGAATCATTTCATGATAGAATTAGTGTGCACACAAAGTTTCATCCAAATCCCTGTTGGTCGGGTTACAAATGGGGGGAAAATTGGTTGAATTGACATGGAATGACCCTACAACAAATGTGATATTTATTAAATAATTTTCAAATGAAATTAAATGAAAGAAAAAAGAACTGCTTTCTGTCACAATTATAAAATAACTATAGCAACACATTAAAGGAAAAGAAAAACAAGATTGCAACCATCAAGGTAATAAGTAATTACATCTGTTTGACATCAATGAAATTTTTTCAGGAATTTTCCAGTTATAATTCTTAACATTTTTTAGATTATTATGAGCCTACACCACTAAATGGAAAAGACCCGGATGATAACGTTAAGTCTATGGGGGGCGTTTTTTTTTCAAGTATCTCGCACAAATTTTAATATATTTACATGATTTGTTTTTGCATAGGATAGCTGAGGACAATCTACAACCAGGCTAAATGTTACTCGTTCGATTTTGATAGTACATTTTTTATATCATGTTAGTTTCAATTTCAGAACTGCTTCTAACTGGTTTCAAAATTAATTTAAAAAAACTGAAATCAAAATTGAAAAGTAAAAACTAGCTCGGTTCTAGATCGTCCTCAGCTTTAGTATATATAACAAAATCATGTAAAAATATAAAAATTAAGCGAAATATTTGAAAAGAACGGCCCCACAGACTTAACATTATAGTCCCGGTCTTTTTCATAAAGTAGTGCGGGCTCTTAATGACTTTATGCATATAAAAATGTTATATTACTCTCTCCGTAATGTTATTTCAAAGGGTATGGAAATTATTTTTGAGGATCCTCATTCAATGGAACTAACTATAAAATTAATCAAACTAAATAATTTGTAACTTAATATGAAGTATGTACTACTAATAGTGCAATTTTTCAATGGAGTATTATTTTGTTTTAATAAATACTTGTGCCACTTTTTACGTGTAGGAAGTTAGAATATGTCTATTCAGTTATTATATCACTTCATTTATGTTTAGCCATTAAACAATAATAATAGTTATTATTATTTGCTTAATTCTGTTTGCGTTGCTTGCAAATCGCTTATTTTAAACATTTATTTTACTTTTTAAGTTTGAAAAATTTACTTTCATGAAAGAATCATGTGTAATGCGACAGAAAAAGCATTAAAAAGTTGTAATATAAGTTAAATATCTTATAATACAACTTTTTTCTTAATAATCCCCTTACTGTAATATAATATTTTCTAAACAACCCAAAAACTCTTTCTTAGCTTATTGCCGTATGAATATTAATAAAATAATACCCCCCCCCCAAAAAAAAAAACATTCATTACTTTTCAGTAGTGGAATATTTTTCAAGCACTAATTAATATATTTGTATAGCTAGTGTTATTGTTATTAACTTAAAAATAGTTTTGAACTCTGAGAACTCTGAAAAAAGATAATCGGATTTAAAAGGTTTAATATTTAGTTATGTAACTAAATGTTATTATAAAATATACTCTGTAAGTTAATCTTTGTTCTCTATAAATTAAAAGTATCGTCGGCATGCATCGAAATCAACAGTTCGGCACTACTTGATGCTGTTCCTGTATTTTAATGAATCATACGCACCTTTAGAATTTTCTTTAAAAAAGATAAATCAAAGATAAGCAAATTTATCTTACCCATTTTAAGGGGTTCCGAAACCCCAAAATTTTCCGATTTTCTAAAAAAATATATTGCATTATTTTTTTTTCTCGCTGATTAAAATGATGTTTAAATAATGCTTCTATCTTAATTGGGGTAGGAAATATTTACTCTTTCCTTTTAGTTTGCTTTCAAAATCTAGCTTTAAAGCAATGGTTGTCATGAAAATTATTTCTTGTGAAAATGCGTTTTCCTCATGATGATTTTTTTCCCCATTTGACCTATTTAAATTGTTATAAGTTAAGAACTGTTAGAGATAAATGTGTGCCAGACATGTAATATGTCTTTTTCAATAGTTGTACTTTAATCCTGTTTCAGAAAATTTGAAAAAAAAATCTACTTTTGAAATTATTATTATTATTATTTTAAAGTTACAACTTCTTTTTCTTTATTTGCACTTTATTTTTATTTTTTTTACGTAAATTAATATTTAAAAAAGGGTTGAATCAGGATTAAAGCTTACATGATTCTGCGTATTAAAACGAAAAAACAATGCAATTCTACGATTAATGTTTGAGTTACAACGATTTTAAATAATTCCACTTAAAAAAAACTAATTTTAAATTTTTCTACACAAAAATATGAGAAGTTTTATCAAAAAAAGTTCAAAATTTTAATTCAATAAATATTTTTTTTTAAAAATTGTCCCGTATACCAATATGCAATAAAGAATTTTGATAATCTAGAAAAACACTCACCCTATATAGATTAAGAACTTAATATTAGTTTTCTAACAACTGTTGCCGTTGTTTAATTGGTTTCTTTCGTTATATCATGCTTCATAAATCATTCAGTTTGATATATTGCTTTTTTTGGTACTTCTAGGTTATCCCGTCGACCAATTTCGTCAAGTTATACAAATCGCTCGCCAAACTAATAGCCAAATTATACATGTCGACGTAATTTTTATTTTAAATAACGAAAAAACAAATAATTAGTAGAATATTAATAAAAATACAAATAAAAAGTCGAAATAAAAATCACTTAATGACCCTTTAAACACGTGAATCGCATTTAATGTCATTGAATGTGACATTCACGATCATCCATTATTGGCATTTAATCTTATAGTTTGGCGATAATTTTTTGGTCGGCGGGATAACCTCGAAGTACCCCTTTTTCAATAATTTTCGAATATAAGGATCTATTTTATGTACATTTTTTAATTACCTTTAGTTCTATAAGAATGGCTTTAATTATTTGCTGATATTTGAGTAAAAAAACTGTCATATAGATAAATATTAACCGTTATACAGGTGAATTATTGTTTTCATATAGTTCTAAAATGTATGAAAAATATAAAAAATATAAGTGAAATATATGTGAAAAAGTAAGGACTAAAAGAGTTTCTTAAAAAATCATCGAAAAACTTTAAATGCGCTAGGTTTTTCGAAAGAACCTAGTCTTTCTTCATCAGGTACAAATAAGACGTGCTTCTATTAAAAAAGCAGTAGCAAGATTGAAACTGGTATGAAACCGTATAAACTAAAATATCTTACCATCGAAAGTTTTTAAATGCGCTGGGCCTTTAAAAAGAATGTTGTCAGGTACAAAGGGGACATGCTTCTAGTATAAAAGCATGAGCAAGTTGTAATTGTCCAAATGAACAAAAAAAAAGTTTAGTCCAACATTCGAACCATTGTCTTCTTGACTGAAGCCAATTCCATACTAAGTGAGCTAATCAAATTTTGGAAGACCTAATTCACCCAGCTAATCTGGCTGATCATAAAATTTCGGATTGTATATATAAATCAGCTTAACAGAAAAAATCGCAGATAATGGAACTGCAATAAAAACTAAATAATAAGTAATTTCATTAGGTTACATTTAACTTAATTATTCCAATTGGTAAAAAAATTATATCAGTTGTGATTTTTAAACCCGGCGAATAATGTCCAGACCAAGATTGATCCTGAGACTTTTTGATTGCAACAATGCCAAATGCTCTATCCTGAAAGACCAAATTCATCCAGCTGACATTATTCATCATAGCATTTGGTTTGATATACGAATGAGTTCAGCAGAGCAGGGTTGCCAGTTTTGTTTCCACCTTTATTAAAAAAAATTCGGATTCACACCAGAAAATACAATGAATATTTTCAGATTTATTTAATGTCAAACTAATCTTAATTACTGAAGATAGAAATTCTTTTCTAAAAAATATCGGTCTGAAGTCTAAACTTCGGGATAAAAATAGATGCCAGAGTAGCAACCCTGCAACAAAGTAAAGCACAGATAAAGAAATTGCTGTGAGCATTGGATCCGTAATTACACTAGATTAATATTAGCACATTTATTCTAATTTGTAAATAAATCATCAGTTGTACTTTTTCAACTGGGCAAAAAATTCCAATCCAGTATTCGATCTAGTGATCTCTGGAATGAAGCTGCCAATGATCTGTCAACTAAGCTATCCCGGGCGAATCTGGAAGAACTAATTCATTGAGCTAACTTCATTGATCGTAGCATCTGGTCTGACATATGAATGAGCTCAACAGAGCAAAGCATAGATAATGAAATTGCGGTAACCGCTGGATACTTACTACACTAGATTAATTTTAACGCAATTATCCTAATTGGTGAATAAATCATTTTCCAACTGGGTGGAAAATGTCCAAGAAAGCATTCGATCCAGACTCTGGACTGAAGTTGCCAATGCCTCTGGACTGAAGTTGCCAATGCTCTGTCAACTACGTTGTTAAGAATATTTCTGTGAAATTACAGAGAATCTAGGATAATCTAGACTTTTAAAAATTTTGCTATAGTTTGAACAAAATTTTGATGCTCAGTAGCTGCCACGATAAGTTGGTGAAACCTCCAACATTTGGAGCTTCCAATTTCAACCTCATTCCAAGTAATGGATCTATGCTTCAACAGCAGTTCCAAATATTGGTTCAAGCATTCACCATCTTACAGCAGCAGCTATTGAGCACCAAAATTTGGTTTAAACTAGGACAAGATTTTTAACAGTGTATAATCATAAGTCTTATGTAAAATTTCTATTTCAATTAAGATAGAAGCATTATTTAAAAATCATTTTAAGCAGAGAGGAAAACAAAATAATGCAATATATTTTTTTAGAAAATCTTAAGACTTTGGGGTCTCGAACCCCCTTAAAATTAGTAAGATAAATTTGCTTACCTTTGATTCGTCTCTTTTTACGGTATTTTAAAGGATCATACGTACCAGCATGAAGTAATGTCAAACTGTTGATTTCGATGCATGCCGACGATACTATTAACTTATAGAGTAATGATTAACTTATAGAGAACGAAGATTAACTGATAGAGTACATTTTATAATAACATTTAGTTACTTAACTAAATATTAAACCTTCTGAATCCAATTATTTTTTCAGAGTTACAAAAAGAAATATTTTTACGTTAATAACATTAATACTAGCTATCCAAATATATTAATTAGTGCTTTACAAATATTTTATTGTCTGAAAAAAAAAATATTTGTGTGTGTGTGGGGGGGGGGGGTATTTTATTAACTTTTTATTAGAAAAACCGAGATTCTGTTAAATAATAGAGAAGTTATTCGGTAAATTTATAATAGACTCTGTAAATTAACATCGCTAAAAACACACAAGACACTGAAAATTTAATTTTAATGATAATGATTTAATTAAGATTTTAAAATTAATGAATCACTCAATCTTTTGCAAGCTTCAAAGAATTGGAGTTTTCCGAGTAAATTTGAACCACTGTATTACTGAACTCTAACATAATTTGTTTCTAGACGTCCTGGGGTTTGAAACTGAGATAGTAGTAGAAGATTTGATAGTAGAGTTCCACATCTTGGTTTCCACTTAAAATTATCATTTCTAGTGAGTACTTCATATATACCTTGCTTAGATCGATTTAAAACTTTTGCAGTTTCAGAAACAGTTTTATTTTGCTATTTCAAATGAAAAATTTTCAAAATATCATATTTTGTGATTTTTTTACATTTTTAAAATGCTTTAGAATGTAAAATTTTCATGAAATCATAACTCGGTAGACAAAGAGTTACTATAGATGTCAGTTACATAATAAAATTGCTCTCAATGTACTTATATTAGAAAACCTTGGAAAGTCGCTTCTAATAATTATTGACGAAAGCTGCTAAAATGGGGCATCATCATGTATATTTGTTTCAATAAACAAATCTTGACTCCAATTTACTGATTTGTCACATTTGGTTAATACATCTTTATCAGTGCAAATGTCTCAATTACACATTAATGCGTCTAGTGACAGACTGATACAAATGGATGTCACATACCTGTGTTGGCGTGAAATGATGGCATATAAATCTTAATGAAATGAAATTATGAAAGCTTTCCGATTAGAACCGTTATTATTAGTCCATAAATGGTGCATCAATATAGACTGTCTAGATGTAATGATGTATTTGCGAATGTAAGAGGGAGTTAATGATGCGGACGAATATTATTATTGATACTATTATATTTATTTGAAAAAAAAAAGATTTTAAATCTTGCATCAGATTATGTTATCAAAATTACAGGATGTTTAAAGAAAGGTGGTAACTAAGGAGAAAAAAAAATAACATATATTAAAAGACATTAAAAATAATGTACATACATATTCCTTGCAGGACAACAAGCAGGGCAATATATTTTTTGAGTTCTGCATGCTAATTATTATTATTATTACTATTATAACAATGTAACAAACAGCTTTTGATTTGTACAGCATTATATTATTTTTTCCACATAATATGCTGTAATAATTTAAATAATGCCAGAAAATAAGAAAAAAAAAACAATTTTTAGCCATATTGTAACACACTAAGCTATTTTTTAAACAGGAAATCCAGGGTGCCAATATATCTATTCAGTTATAGATTTAATTAAATATTATTATTATTATCATTATTGAATTAATACAACATGTAATGCAAATTGCATTTGATTTGTACAGCAGATTATCTTCTTAAAAATGAAGAATGTTAAAAAACCCAGAAAAGAACAGACTTTAACACATTTTTGTACAAACTAAACTAATATTTTATGCAAGAAACCGGGGTGGAAACCTATTTATTTAACTATAAATTCAAATGAATATTATTTTTTATATTAACATTATTATAATAATGCAGCAAACAGCTTTTCATTTGCACATCAGATTACTTTTTTTAAATGCAGGATGTTAAAAGACAGCCAGAAAATAAGAAAAGAGAACAAACTTTAATATACATTAGAACACACGTAACTTATATTTTTTTTTATAGGGAAACAGTAAGGAAATCTAATTATTCAGTTATTGCTGTGAATGAGTATTGTTTTTGGTATTATTACTATTATTACATTAATGCAGAAAACCATTATAAAAGTAATGATTATAAAAGGTCTAATGTAAATAGTTATAAACCGATTGTAGAAATAATGGTAACAAATTAATGGTGACAATAGTTTATCCTACTCAGGCTATACTTTAAGCCAGTGCTTATTATCAGTCTGTCAGAACAAACTATTTTATATATGTATAGATTAGTGCACGCTTACATCATAAGAAGTATATTTTCCCCATTTTTCATGTCCATACGTTCAGTAGTTTGGGTTGTGCGTTGATTATCAGGCAGTAAGGACAAACCATTTATATATGTAAAAAATAACAAGCAGCTGCAGAACAACGTGCAAGAGGCAATGGATCTGAGTATTACAGCAATGACTCAGATTCCGATAAAAGTACAATTCAAAAGAATATGAGGCTAACAGAGATTGCATTGTTTCTTATTGTTCTGTCTTTTAGTTACATTAGGTTTTGTATACTATGCTGTTTACTATTTCATGCTATTGCTTCATTACTTTACTGTCCGCAGAATTTCAACCAGTTATATTCTCTTTTTTATACTTTCAGTCTTAATCTCATCGACTGGTTTTAATTTTATTTCAATTACATTTATCAGCACATTGCTTTTTCCATTAGTAAAACTTTTGTATTTCAAATATCATCTTTACACCTTTTAAATGAATTCAATTTTGCATATCATTAGTGATTTCATTTAATTATATAATTTTTTCTCATTTCATTTACTCAAATTTATTATAATTATTTTTGTTTTCGTTTGTACTTATATTTGGCGCTGCATGTCCCTGAAATGACTTTGCGGTATAAAACTCCAATCAACCGAACAACCAATTCATTTGAGTGCAGAAAAAAACATGCATTGATCAACACTTTATTTGCTTTCAGTGATATAAATTTTATTTTTTCAAAAAAATCTTCTTTATCTAAATTGATAATTATGAAAACTATATATTGAACATCAAGTAACATCTAATCCACTTTTTTGGTGATAGCTTCTATTATTCCAGGCAGAGCGCTTTTTCCTTTTTTGCCTTGACGAAATTCCGAATTAAATATTTGTTCCAAAAATGGCAGTTTTTCTCTAGTTTCTTTGCAAGAAAGTGACACATAGTCGTTGGTGTTGTCTAGTATTTGTGAAACAGCATCTCTGGCCCTACTTCCACATTCGACATCGAACCTAGCCTTTAAGCAGTTATATATCCAGGCATCCGATCTATAATGAAAAATGTAATATGATTAATATTTATAGATTCAGTTTAAAAAAATCATTTAGTAGGTAACAAGTGCTCTTTTACAAATTTACACGCGTATTAGAAAAAAACATTAGAAAACCAATTAAGTAGCGATGCGACTTTTAGCCTGCATATTCAATTTAAGAGGTATTTTTATAAAATTAAATAATTAAATAATTTAATAAAATTAAATTTACAAATATTTAATGTACAATACAATGCACAGTGGAGGATTTAAAGATTACTCTGCGATTGTGATATAATGTATGTAACCAAGTGAATTTTTAATGTCTACAAAGCGGATATGTTAAAAACTTTTGGTATTGCGAACTGTTGTTGGTCTAGCAATCGCATTTTAAACTTTTCCATTCGCTAATAAATTAGAATTGGTCATAAATAAAACATGTGGATTTTAGAAAATTTTTCAAATAAGTTATTGCTTAAACAATTTAATAAATGACATATTATGTGTTTATTTATAATGAAATATGCCAGAATCTATCTACTTTTTTCTTATCCACTCTTTTTCTTATCCGATTCCTTTAACATTCTCCTATAAGCATAAGAATTTACTTTCAGATTCCACTAAACACACTAGACACTGACTTTACATTACTCTCCTTTGTTACATCTTCGACACCGGCAATTCGGAACTCGACTGTTTCCGCACCAGTATTACCAATCTTGGCTGCGAAAGTGTGAGGGGGAGAGGCTTTATTTGCTCCCTCTAAACATGGATAAGTTTGTCTTTTATATTTTTAACCACTGCATGATTGATGAAACTATAAAATCTCTCGAAAAGCTGTCTATCTAGTTTACATCCCAATTTCCATTTGCATTTTTGTCACGTTATTTATTGTGTCTTAATATATAGGCGCAAAATTCAGTCTATTATTAAGTATTTTACTCTGTTATTAGCTGAAGAACATCATATACAGTTTTAATAAACATATAGGATAGTGATTAAAAAAAATAATTTATTATAAATTTCCAACAAATGTAATATTACAAGTGGTTATATGTGACACATGTCGCATAGAGGGCTTCATATAATTTTTCTTTCGAAAAAAAAAATCATTTAATAGATAAATCGAAATTGCTTATTTATAATTTTTAAATTCCTATACAGCTATATACCAATAAGTTAAATTATAAAATAATTATAAAAAGAGGAGGAAGTGGCTTTATTTGCTCCTTTTAAATATGGATAAATTTTTCTTTTATATTGTTATCCATTGCACGAATGAAGAAACTATAAAATCTCTCGAAAAGCTGTCTATCTTGTTTACATCCCAATTTCCATTTGCGTTTTTGTCACGTTATTTATTGTCTTAATATATCGGCGCAAAATTCAGTCTATTTTTAAGTACTTTACTCTGTTATTAGCTGAAGAACATCATATACTGTTTTAATATATAAATATATGCCAATTATTTTAAAAAAATAATTTACTATAAGTTTACAACAAATTTAATTTAACGCTTCCAACATTTTTTTCCACGCAAACATTTTATTAAACTTTTCGTTTTGAAGTACCTCCATTTCATATAAACATTCCCAACAACACCCTCCCCCTCCTACTCAACGCAAGTATGTTTCGTTTTCATTAACAAACTTCATTTCATATCCATATAGAAAATCAATACGAATTACATTGTAAATTCAAATACATTTGTGACTTTACAGGCATTTTTGTGATTTCCGCAATTACCGATATTGTTTTCACGTACTCCCACGGTTGCGCGTACCCAGGTTGGAAACAGCTGCTTTAAATAGCAGCCTTTTTTTTAATTTTATGAAGTTACGCGATGTCCTATTGCGATGTTCAACGTATATAAATCAAGAAGCATGATCGTGGATGTAAAATAGCAAAAGTTACTTTTAGAGAAAATTCGAAAAAACAAAACAAAATGTATACACAAGTTTGGTATTGCTTCTATACAATCTTAAAAGCTGATTAAAGCTTTTTATATTATGTAAGTAAATTAGTTAGTTTTGGTATTGGCTATATCATTTATAAGTCGAAATTTCAAAACTTTAGAATTTCAAGTATTTCATTGCGCACGTCCTTTACAGCAAAAATGAGCACATTTCATATCCTTTCATAGAAGTGCGATTGTATAATTCAATGCGTCTCGAAAGCACTGCAAACTCTCAAACGCAAAATAAACACATTTTGGATCACATTTTGTCTGAACCATTCAGAACACATTAAAGTTTTGTGAAACTATTTTTGTATTGTAACTGTGTTCTTAATATGTTGCAAAAGTGTTCTTCTCTAGAAATTTCTTCGTAATACGTTTCAAAAGAATGGCTATCTAGAAATTGCTATAAAATTAGTGCTGGTAATTATTTTGAAATAGCGTTGTAAACAGAGATGATGAAAACAGTTTTTTTTTTTTTAATAGTATCGTGCTGCACAACATTTTGTTCCTAAATTAACAACACATTGTAAACACCACACATATTAGAAAAATTATAAAACGACACATGTAAAGCACTTTCAAAATATTTTCAAAATGGTGACTTTAAATATGCACAATTTTAAAATTGAATGTTTTAAAATATTTTTTTAAATACAATTTTACCTCTTGTAATTTTTAACAACTTTTTCCACAGCCTTTTTATTTCGTACAGCACATTTAAAACACATTTACAACACGATCGAAAACGATTCTAGTTAAAAACTTAAATTTTTATGTTCAGCTAGTGTTTAACCCTTTCTGGTCTGGTGTACTATTAATGAACATGCCTTTTAACGGAGTATAATTTCGTTTTAAGAAATACTTTTGCTACTATTTACATGTAGTAATGTTATTATATATCTATGCATTTACTATATGACTTCTTTTATGTTTAGGCATTTAGTAACAATAATTATCGTATTTACTCGTGTATAAGTTTTCCAAAAAATTAGGGCAAAACTCCTAGGTGCGCCTTATACACGGAATAATTTTTGGATGCAGTCGAACGATATACATATGAAACAAGAAATTTTTCAAAGAAGATATTAAAACTCGGAAAATGTTACTTAATTGAAGTATTATTGCATATTTATTTCATTACTTGCAGTTTTTTATACAACAGAGCTAATGACATTATCTAAACGCTAATTAGCAATTCTCTTTACCGTGTCTCATTCATATTTCCCGTCATTATCTTACAACCCGAAGTCTAAAAATGCATTTTCGTCTTGTTTTCTAGTCTGGTGTAACGTTTGTTTCGACTTTTTTTTTTTCTTTTTTTTTTAGTGAAATTCATTTGGTCATTCTTCATTAGCGTATAAAATTTATGGTGCGCCTTATATACGAGATTTTAAGAAATCGCCATTTTTACTTGTAAAGTAGGGGTGAGCCTTATACATGCGTGCGCCCTATATACGAGTAAATACAGCATTATTATTTGCTTCATTCTCTTTCCGCGTTTGCAATTTTTTTATTTTAAACATTATTCAGCACTATAAATTTAAAATAAAGGTTACTTTCCTGAAAGAATCCTGTGTAATAAAGCGCAAAAAGTGTTAGAAAGTTGCAATATAAGTTCAATCTGTATTGTAACACTATATTGTCTAAACATCCCCAAAAATTCTTCCTTATCCTATTGCCATATGAATATTATTTGAATAGTACGCAAAACAACAACATTCCTTATCTTCCAGACAATTAAATATTCATTAAACACTAATTAATCTATTTGGATAGCTAATGTTAATGTTATTAACTTAAAAGAATTTTTTTCTAAAAACTGAAAAAAAATTCGGACTCGAAAAAGTTAAAAAGTTTTTCACGCGTTTTCAGTGAATTAGAAGAATGAAAGCTAAACCTGTGTATACTTACGTGCATATTTTTCCTTCGCCAATGTCGCTGAGCAAATTCTCTACCAGTGTTACATTTATGCCATTCCAGCGACAAATGTCGTCCATGGAACGCATGGTAGTAACTGTGCAATCCAAGTCATAAGCAATACCTAGAAAAAATAAAAATGTATTTTAAAACAAAGAGAAGAGATCTGCATATTTAAAAAGAAATAAGAATATTTTATTAACATACTTCTTTTCAACATGTATTTAACACAATCATCTTTAAAACGTGGCTTAAAAGCTGAGTTATAACTGCATAAATTTAGACTAATTTGCAACAAAGGTACAAATGGTTCCTTGAAAAGAAAAATCTGAAAGTAGAATACATGGTTATCTTAAAGGATGAAAATTTATCCCCAGGGAAATGGGCTTTGGACAGGATCCTTAAAGTAATACCTAATTCAGATACAAAGGTTAAAGTATCAGAAATAAGAAATATGTATCAGGGATCGTTGAATTTTTTAATGTATGCCTTCTTCCTATAAAAGAAAATGAGTAATTTTATTGTAAATTTTCTCCTTGTTTTGTATTATTCTCATTTATGTATTGTTATATTGTATGCATCTTAATGTATTACACTAATGTTACATTGTATGCAGTTTATTTATTCAGTAATTGTATTTAGTAATTTACATTTTCATATGATTTAATGTTTGTAAAACAGGTCAATGAGAGCTGGTATGTTATGGTTCATCTTGGAAACCACGACAACACGCCAGCATTGGCGCGGTTACTTTCAAAACAGTTCAAATCTTTGTTTGGCATCAGAAAACTCGTTTGTTTTCATTGGATTTGTTGATATTCGAACGTCGAATATTTCTATAGTAAAGAATTTCTTTTTTGTTAGCTGTTTCGTCAGCTAAAGTGTTAATGTTAGTAATAATGTTTATTACTTGAAGTATGCAAAAAAAATCATACTTATTATGAAATTACACTGGTGTCCAAAATTTAAGCATAATTGGTAATTAAGTAATTATTTTTAAGTAATTAAAGATTTATGAATCCGAATGTGCTGAAACTCCAGGTGTGTAAACAAAATAGTACGCGTCACATATTTCCGCGAAGAGTTTTCCCCGAAATCGAACAGGGGACCGTCAACAAATTGAAAATGAACGAAGATCTTTTGGATAACCCTGTCAAAACTAATGTAGCAAAAGCGTTCAAACTGCACATTATGATTAATTGGCTTATTGTAATGTACTGTGTTAATTTTTACAAGGATAGCATGTATACTCGTAGAGAAATTAAGGTTTTTATAAAAACAGTCCTAAGTTTTTTGCTTATAATTTGCAGAGTTCTTAATATAAAATAGTGTTCTTTTTTGAAAAAATGACAAACATCATTGTACACAATACCCTGTCATCAGAATTAAAAAATAATAAAAATTGTATGACAAATAAGCAGGTTTACTAAATAATTTTTTACTGCGCATGCGTGAACGCTATTAAAATTTCATTTGCATATTATGTTAGTTAAATGTATAGAGCAACTTTTGTGAAAGTCTCAAAAACATAGCTTAAAAATTCTGAAAATTATCGTTGATAGAATGAGATCAAAATCCTTTATTCCCTAAATGAAGCAAAAAGATGAGGGGCTGTATCCATATTCCATTGTTTAGTGCCTACACAATATTGCACGTACAACTATATTTAGGTAAAACCCCTGATTTTTTTTGCTTCCTTTAGGAATAACGGATTTTGAGTTGATTCTATAGGCTCCCATTTTCAGAATTTTCAAGCTATGTTTTTGAAACTTTTACAGAAGTTGCTCTATACATTTAGCTAACACAATATGCAAATGACATTTTGATATCGTTGACGCATGCGCAATGAAAAATTATTTACTAAACATACTCATTTTTCATACAATTTTTATTATTTTTAAATTCTGATGACAGGGTATTGTGTACAATGATGTTTGTCATATTTGCAGAAAATAACATTATTTTATAATAAGAACTCTGCAAATTATAAGCAAAAAACTTGGAAAAATTTAGGACTGTTTTTATAAAAACCTTAATTTCTCTACGAGTATACATGCTATCCTTGTAAAAATTAACACAGTACATTACAATAAGCCAATTAATCATAATGTGCAGTTTGAACGCTTTTGCTACATTAGTTTTGACAGGGTTATCCAAAAGATCTTCGTTTTTTTCAATTTGTTGACGGTCCCCTGTTCGATTTCGGGGAAAACTCTTCGCGAAAATATGTGACGCGTACTATTTTGTTTACACACCTGGAGTTTCAGCACATTCCGATTCATATTTCTTTCATTACTCAAAAGTAATTACTTAATTACCAATTATGCTTAAATTTTGGACACCAGTGTAATTCGAGTGGTACTTGTCCACATTTTATTCGAAATATTTTCAGTAACTGGCTATGATCCTGGATATCAACCCTGATTCAAGATTGTATATATGTATATAATAAAATGTTCTTTTTTAAGTTAGATTTACATATTACTTGACTATTT
Source organism: Maratus speculifer (assembly GCA_964019185.1). Classification (NCBI taxonomy): domain Eukaryota; kingdom Metazoa; phylum Arthropoda; class Arachnida; order Araneae; family Salticidae; genus Maratus; species Maratus speculifer. The sequence continues at coordinate 256,214,046 of OZ025298.1, forward strand.
TTGCTTTTATAATAGAATTCATCAAACATTACAGTCCATAAATCGACACTTATTTAAAATAAAAAGGAAAATGCTTACATTCCACATAGTTTATGATAAAACTACCTATAATAAAACAATACTGTTAAAATGTTAATACACTGCTCAAAACAATTAAAGGATATTGCAGTTTTAGGTGGATTTTATATCTGGGAAACTTTTTAGCTGATTCATACATGGTCATACAAACTACGCATGTTTGGCAAAAAAAAAATGCATTTTATTTCGCATTTGTGTACAAAAGGAAAAAAACACAATATGTGCATATGAGAAAAAAAGAATAAGAAAAGGTGTTTTCTTCAAAGAAAATCATTTTCAGTAGGGGGTATGGTTTCCACGAGTGGCCAGCAACGTTGAACACCTTTGATGCATGCACTCAATGAGGCTATTAACGACGAGTTGGGGTATTCTGCCCCACTCTTCCAGAAGGGCACTTTCCAGATCTTGGAGAATTTGTGGGGGTTGTTGGCGCCCAGAAACTCGTCTTCCTAGAGCGTCCCAAACGTGCTCGATTGGATTCATGTCTGGAGAACACGCTGGCCATTCCATTCGAACGATTCCTTCCTCGAAAAGGAAATCCTCCACCAGGTTTGCACGATGTGGCCTGCAGTTATCGTCCATTAAAATGAAGTTATCTCCGATTGCTGCAGCGTAAGGGACTACAATAGGTCTGAGGATCTCACCCTATATCGGCGGCCAGTCAGAGTTCCATCTCGAATGATGTAGAGGTCAGTGCGCCCGTCAATGGAGATGCCACCATACACCAACACTCCTCCACCGCCAAATCTGACACTTTCGTGCACAAACGCAGGATTATTTCTACTGCCACGGTCCCTCCAGATGAAAATACGCCTATTATCCGGATCCACAGAAAAACGGGACTCGTCAGAAAACAGAATATTGCTCCATTCATTTCTCCTCCAGTTGACATGCTCGGTTGCCTACACCCTGCGGTCGCGACGATGCCTTGATGTTAATCTAACACATACCATCGGTCGGCGAGCTTACAGACCTGCAGCATGGAGCCGGTTTCGGACAGTCTGAGTTGAAATCGTGGTGCCTGTAGCCGAGCGAAGGTGTTGTTGTAGAAGAGCAGCGTTCATGTTTCGGTGTCTCCGAGCTGTTAACGCTAAATACCGATCTTCATTGGGCGTTGTTGTCCGTCTATGACCTTGCCCTGGTCTTCGGCCGGCACATTCGCTCTCCAAAAAACGGTTCCAGATCCTGGAAATGACACTTTGTGACACTCCAATGGCTTGCGCTACTTCGGCTTGAGTTTGGTCCCGTTCTAACCTACCAACAATTCTCCAAGCTTCTGAATCTGTCAAATTACATCGCTGAGACATCGTACTCATCGAAACAAAGCAATCACTGAATGCCGATCATCCTTGTCTTCATTCTCTTTTATCCAGTTGAAAGTCAAATTTCACTCGCTGCCGCTGAAGCGACGTTTTCGACGTCGAACTCAAAATTTGCATAATCCACAGTTTGAAAACCAGAAAAATTTGCATTTGTGTTTCTCTTCTTCTATTTTCGGCAAAAAAAAAATTTCGTTTATATCTTTATTTTATATAAAACTTCAAATATCCTTTAATTGTTTTGAGCAGTGTATTTTGATACAGTTAAAAAAAATCCAATTACATGTTGCAACTTTCTTATAATTCATTTCGAAAATACCTATCAATCAGGACACACCGATAAAAAATCTTACCAAATAGTTTAATACACATTGCCTTTCAAGCAAATAATAGAACTGAAGCTGGATTCTTAATCATTAATATTTTTTTAGTTTATACTTTTAATTAGCAGAAAAAAAAAGAAAGATAAAAATCATTTTTCAGCATTTATGCCCGACATTATTGTTAGCTTTTATTAGTTAAACATACAAATATACATGTTTTGGAGAGGAAATTGTAAAAGTGTTTGAGTGAAATGCTGAGTGCTTCATCAGTCACCAGTGACTGTCACTAAACTTACCGTTTAGTCCGTGTCACTCACCAGTGACTGACAGTATTGGGCGTATGTAACGGAAACCTTATATCTCCGACCAATGGGAAAGACCGATAAAGTAGACTTGGCACTTAACATGTTAATAGCAGCTGGATATTCCTAATCAAAAATATGGAAATGGGAGATTTTACTGTATAAAATGTTGATATGATGATATGAGACTAAACATTATATACAATTATACAATTGTAGTATATAATTAAATATTCCGATTACATAAGTATAAGTTAAGATAAATGATATAATTAATGCATAATTATAACTATTATATATGTATAATTAATTATATAATTAAAATATAGTTTAAATATACGCATTTCCTTTAGATTTATTAAACTACAGTATTTCACACTTCGTGTATGAGAGTTTCTCCGTCACTAATATTCGTAGGAAAAATGCTTGAAAATATCTTTCAAAGATATTTACCCATGAACACTTCACTGTCTTCGATGCAAGAAGATTCGACGAATTCCAGTGTTTTTCGAAACAGTTCAACGTCATTCTCGTCATCGACGAAGTCCTCATCCTTCGCACATTTCTCAATTACTTTGAGGATGCAGCGCCCATTAAAAATGAGTTTGCTGCAAGAAATGAAAACAATAAGTGGCTACAGAGCAAGACTGTGTCCACATCCCTCCTTCTCTACTTATATTATATTATTTATGCCTAACCCACTAAAAATAATTTTAAGATTATGGGAAGAAATCTTCACTTTCTTCAGAAATTTTACAGATATCTTAAGATTTTTGCAGATTTTGTTTTACCTTAAAGATAGCTGCAGAATTTTCAAAGATAGTTTTAAAAATATCTGCGAAATTTTCTAATATATCCTTAAAAATATCTGCAGAATGGACCAAATACCTACAGATGTTTTACAGATTTTTTTTTAGTGGGATAGTGGCCCAGTTTCGGGATGCTTCAAATGCTAATAAATTTGTATGATTTTCTTCTTTTTTATGAGATGAAAATTGTATGAAATAATTACCTAAATATGTCTTTTTTTGTTACAGAAGATGTCAGACTAAGACGGAAATACTTTTTTTTTTTAAATTAAAGGCTTTTTGTTGAGTCTATAGATTTTACACTTTTCAAGAAATCGAAATGCAAAAAATAAGTTTATTTCTGTTTTGGCTTTTAATGATCCAAATAAATAGGTCATAATCATAGAATTTAAACTTTTTTTGTAATGCTTAGTTTAATAAATTGTGAAATTATATGTTCAAGAAATTTTATGCATTTTAATGCAAGCCGCCCCCACAAAAATCTATAAAAAATCTGTAGACATTTGGCCCAAAAATCAGTAAAAAATCTGTAGACTGACGCATTCTGCAGAAAATTTTAAGAATGTCTTAAAAAATTCTGGTTATATTTATAAGATAAGCAAAATCTGCAAAATTAAAGCAATGACAGATTTCTTCAAATAATCTTAAGATTACTTTTCTTTTAGAGGAGAGGTTTTATTTATGTATTTTTTTTCTTGTTTTTAAGATGATTACGAAATAAATTGTTTTTAATATTTTCAGACCCAAGGATTTATTAATGCACTGTTTAAATTAAAGTTATGGATTCATATTAAGAAACTCATAACTAAGAAAGATTGAACAGCGAAAAAAAAATGAAGTTTTTTTGTACATAAAATTGGATTATACATGGGGATTCAAAAGTACATTCTTTTTTTTTGACATTTTCTTGGAGTTTATTATTATTATTATTATTATTATTATCATTATTAATATTATTATTTGCATTGTAAAACATCGAAAAACATAAATAAATATATATTTCTTAATTTTTTATGACTTATGGACTCTAAAAATAGTATCGTAACGCAACTAGGGAAGGAAGGAGAATTTAAAACCATTTGGTAGATTGTGAACCCTCGTCCTCGATCCACCTGTAAATGAGTGGAAGCGGAGTAAATCTACCTGGGGGTTATAATGAGTGCTTTGACCATGCTGTAATATAAGAGAGACTTTTTAGGAGAGGGGCTTAATTAGAAAAAAAAATTGATACGTCTTAGAGTATGAATAGAAATTAGACAATAAAAACACACTGTAGCAAAGGGGTATCTTTTTTGAGAAGAGGTCTCTTCTAAGTCTTATCTTTTGATGGGGCCTTTTTTTCAATTTTTTGAATTGTCTTCTGGTATGAACGAAAATTATACGATAATATCATACTTTAACATAACCCTCATAGCATGCATGGTCACAGTCACAGTGACGTCCCGATGACGTTACTGTGAGTCATTTTGAACACATCACATCTGTGACCAAAATGCCACCACTCAGTGACGTCACATTATGACTAAGATGTGACTTTCTAAAATTTTTTTTAGAAAATTTCAAATATTCTTTAAAACATGTTATTTACTTTAAAATTCTTCTGGCAATTTAAATATCGTCTCTTTTGTCACAGTTTCGTCACAATGTTAATGTCAAAGTAGTCACAAATGACACATTTTTCACAAATTTGTCACACCGTGACTTCACAAAGTGGTCACAATGTGACGTCACAAACGAGCTCTAAAACGGCCATATCGACTTCACATTTTAGTCACTGTGAGTTCATATCGACGTCACTTGACGTTACATCGACAATCGATGGTCACAAAGCCACAATGTGACTTCACAACGAGTCGCAGTGACGTCACCATGCCTTACGGGAAGAGAGTCTTTCTGAGATGAAGTATCTTCTAGGTGTAATATTTTAGGGGGAGAGATCAATATTTTAAGGGAGCTTTTTTTTTCTGAATTCTCTTATAATATGAACGGAAATTAGATGATAATGTCACACGTTATCTTAAGAAAGCTTTTTTTAGAGAAAGTATCTTATAGTAAGAAAGTTTATTTTTTAGGGGGCTTCATTTTTTTAAAATTTATCAACATTACATTATGTTCTTAGTTAAACACTTCAAAGTGTTAATAAATATATGTAAGCAATGGATAAATATACTCTTTTGTGTAATAAAAATTAAAAAGGTAAAAATAAATAAATAAAACTTTGCAATAAATATATATAATTAAAAAAGTTTTAAAAAATAATAAATGTTTTAAAAAAAAATAAAAAAATAAAAGAATTTTGAAATTTTAAAATTATTCTTTAAGTAAACAAATTTCAAAAATAATATATATATATATATATATATATACATATATTATAAGTTTAAAAAATATTACAATTATCTAAAGATGAGTTTACAGATTTACTGATTTATCTATTAGCATGCGCATGTATGTATGAGAATATTACTTTCATTATATGTAATTTTCATATCGGTATAATATTATATACTTAAATAAAAGTAATAGATTAATTAAATTCTTTAGATTAATTAAATTTATTTCTTTTGCGTTAAGAAAGTTTTTTAAAAAGTTTAAAAAAAGTTTGTGAAAAAAGTTTATAAAACTAAAAATTATTAAAAAGTAAACAAAAAAATACTTCAAAAATTAAAAAAAAGTAATCCATAAGTTAAAAAAAATATATTTCATAAGTTAAAAAATATATTTTGCAAGTTAAAAAAAAAATATTACTACTTATCAAAATGAGTTTATTGATTTACCGATTTATATGTGCATATTTGCCTGCACGATTACAAATGCTATTCTTGGATACTGAAAGTTCATGTATAGCACTTTCCAACAAAGTTGAAATGTAATTATGCATAAGGTTTGTCTGTCCGTCTGTCAACGCTCTAATTCCCGTAAATATATTCGGATGCAAGGGATCAAGTTTATTGGAGATTACCAAAGGATGTTTTGTATCACTTATGAAGTAGAACGATAAATGATTGATTTACAGGGATATTCAAAAGAATTCCATTACATTATGGTAAAAGGAAAAAAATCGTTTGGGATGTATTTTAATGACATTACGCTATTTTAGATATATTGAAACTGATATAAATGGTTGAATTTCATTAAAATTACGTTAAAATAGAGCATTCATATAGTTTTTTTATGAATTTACAGGGACACACAAAAGAAACCGTTTACTGTACAATCACCGCAAAAAAAAAAAAAAAAAAAAAAAAAAAAAAAAAAAATCTTGACACTTGCGATTTTAGACGTTTTGTTAAATATCTAAAATTATACATGATGAATAACTTCGAAACCCCTGATGTATAAACAAAATAGTACTAGTCATATGTTTTCGCGAAGAGGTTTCTCCGAAATCTAACAGAGGACCGTCAACAAATTGAAAAAGAACAAAGATCTTTTGGATAACCCTGTCAAAACTAATGAAACAAAAGAGTTCGAACTGCAGATTATAATTAAGTGGCTTATTCTAATAAATAGAGTTTATTTTTATGAATATAGCATGTAAACTCGTAGAGAAATTAAGGTTTTTATAAAAACGGTTCCAAATTTTTCCAAGTTTTTCGCTTATAATTTGTAGAGTTCTTCATCAAACTCAATGTTCTTTTCAAACAATATGACAATCAACATTGTACATAACACCCTGTAATTAGAATTAAAAATAGTAAAAATTTTATGATAAATGAGCAGGTTTACTAAATTATTTTTTACTGCGCATGCGTCAACGCTATTAAAATGTCATTTGCATATTATGTTAGTTTAATGTATAGAGCAACTTATGTAAAAGTCTCAAAAACATAACTTGAAAACTCTGAAAATTATAGTCAATAGAATATGGTCAAAATCCATTATTCCCAAAATGAAGCGAAAGATGAGGGGGTGTATCCATATTCCATTGATTAGTACCTACACACTATTGCACGTACTACTAAATTTGGATACAGCTCCTTATCTTTTTGCTTTATTTTGGGAAAAACGGATTTTGACGATATTCTATTGACGATAATTTTCAGAGTTTTTAATCTATGTTTTTGAGACTTTCACAAAAGTTGCTCTATACATTTAACTAACATAATATACAAATAAAATTTTAATAGCATTGACGCATGGCAGTAAAAAAATATTTAGTATATCTAGTCATTTATCATAGATTTTTTACTTTTCTTAAATTCTGATTACAGGGTGCTGTGTATAATGTTGATTGTTATATTTTCTGAAAAGAACATTGAGTTGGATGAAGAACTCAGCAAATTATAAGCGAAAAACTTGGAAAAATTTGGGACCGTTTTTATAAAAACCTTAATTTCTCTACGAGTTTACATGCTATTTTCATAAAAATAAACACGATTTATTAGAATAAGACACTTAATTATAATCTGCAGTTTGAACTCTTTTGCTTCATTAGTTTTGACAGGTTTATCTAAAAGATCTTCGTTCTTTTTCAATTTGTTGACGGTCCCCTGTTGGATTTCGGGGAAAACTCTTCTCGAAAATATATGACTAGTACTATTTTGTTTATACATCTGGAGTTTCAGAGTTATTCCTCACGTATGTTTTTAGATATTGAACAGAACGTCTAAAATCGCAAGTGTCAAGATTTTTTTGGCGGTGACTGTATTGTCCATGTGTAATAATTTCTGGAGAGTACATTTTAAAGTTTAGAATGCGCATTTAAATATAATTAATTTTTTTAATATTACTCTCTTAATATAAATTCTACATATCATATACAGGGCTGCACAAAAATATTCGCACACCTTTCTCCTTATTAAAAGAAATTGCTGAAAGAGAATTTTCAACTGAAATATAACTATCTCTTAAATGAACCAAATTTTAAAATGCGTATTGTTAATAGATATAAATCTATTTATTATATACAAGGTTGCTATAAGATTAGGATAATTTTGTGATTATAGATGGGAACAGCTGAAATTCGGTTTTGAATGTCGTTTCACATTTCTATGCAGTGAAATGAGACCTAATATTATACGTTGCGTAGTTACGTTTTTGGTAGTACATAAAATATACCGGCGTGACTTTTTTTCATATTTAAAAAAAATGTTAAAGCTATTTTTAATAAGAAAACTGTATAATTTTACCTTTGCATTGTTGTTATTTCATTTGAAATCTAAATCGTTTTATTAAGTACTTTCAGATTTGGTAATTAAAATCTTCTGTGCAGGATCTCTATACGACACTGGATTTTAATAAAATATCCTGTGAATCTCAGATGGAAAGGATAAATTCTAAACAATGCTTCTGTTTATTAACATCAACTAAATTTGTTTAGACTCACAGTCAATCCTCACTGCCAGTGGTTTATGAATAATAATATTTTTACGAAAGATGTGTGCATGTAAAGTTGCCTCTAAGACAACCATCTATTTTCACTTATACTTCTGCTTTAAACTGTCATAAATCTTTAATATTTATCTCTGAATCTTATTTAAACAAACAAAGTAAACTTTTATAGATTCTTTCAAATAACTTAGAAAAGTTTAATTCCAAAATAGATAGATATTAGATAAAAATTTCATTGGCGTTGAATTGTAATTGATTTTGTACATAATACAAAAAAATAATGACTTTTAAAAGATTGTATAATATAAATTAAGACAGACCTGAATACATTTTTAAAAAATTGAAATTTATATACAAAAAATACTAAACAATAGTACAATGACTTGTTTCTTTTAATAACCAAATGTTGCATTTATAATTAAAAAAAATCTCCAATTCTTTATTTAGTTTTATAAATATTAGTTGAATGTTAGTGTACCTAGAGCTAGGTTTTAATTTTTGATCAGCATTCTTAGTTTTGCATGATTATTCCCAGAAATTAACTCCATGAAAAAATATTTCCTACGAATAGCCTTTATTATGAAGTTTAAGTTATAATTTGTTCTTCTTCAACACAAAAAATAATTTAAAAAAAGACCCCAATGGTATGAAAACAGTCAATAAAAAAAAATTCACAAACTCTACCCAGCATTCTATAAAATATCAAGCATCATTTTATGATATTTTGTTTCTGAATAACTATTTGTTCTTGCTAATTCCTATATTAATATATAAAAATATGATTGTAATGATTTTTTTTTCGATCTCACAAGGGTGGGAAAATTATCAATTCTTCTCGGTGCTATACTACTTGGTTCTCGAGAAAGCAATTACTGATTCTTTTAGAATCTTTTTGCCATAATGTGAACGTACAAGTCAAAAGGTTTCTCAATTCCTATTTATTTTATTTACATTACAAGTGGGTTAAAAACTATTGAAAATAACATACTAAAAACATTTTAAAATACAAAAAATTAAACGTTTCACCAACTTATTCGCAAGGCATCATCATATAAATATCCATAGCATAACAGAAAGTGGAACAAATCAAAAAATCCTTACGAGTAACCTGGCGAAACATTTACTTCTTGTATTTCAAATGTTTTTTAGTATTTTTTATATTTTGTATATAAATTTCGTTTTTTTAAATGTTTTAAAGTCTGTCTTATTTTATATTATTAAATTCTTTAATATATATTTTTTTTTAATTCAGATGTTAAATGTATGTGTACCTCCAGTATTAACTTGGTGGTTTTAGAATTTAATAATATTAAGATTAATATTTTTTTCTCACATTTAAAATGTAGCGACTTTGGAATCCTAGTTGGAGTGAACATGTGTTGCTTTTAGTTTACTTACATGCAAAACAACTGGAGATCTACAACTGTTTCTGGCAGCCCTTCTTCTTCAACGTCATAGTTACTGCATTCCATTAATCGCAAGTTATGACACTCCACTGACATGCAGTAGGCGTATCCTGTTTGAGAAATTTAGTAAGCTTAAATAAAAATTTTAACTTAAATTCGTTATCAAATCTTGCTATTATAAACAAATGTATAAATAACAGCTGTAACATATAATAATTTTATATAAGTGGAAAGAGTTGTAAGACCCAACGTTTAAGAAAAATTACTTGCAAATTGTTGACAGTTTGTGGTGAGACGAACGAACTTTGTGCGAAAAAGATGTAAAGTGGTACAATAGCATTGGATGCCATAATGGTGCAGCCATAAAATATAATTAAATTTCAATACAACAGTTTGAGCTACGTTTAAATCTGAGTTTCAATTATCAGAAATACAATTTACCATTTTGTGGTATCTAGCATGTAATGCAATAGCAATTTTTAGTGCAGAGCAAAAAAAAATAATTATAACGGTGCAGAGTGATTCATTTTTCTAATTACATGATTTTTTTTTTGTTGTTGTTCTAGTTACATAATATGTGCTAGGCGTAACATTTTCCAACAAAATTATTAATAATCTTACGCTCTTTTGTTTATTTGTTTGTTATTTTACAATGTCAACGTAAATATATTGCATTATTATTATTATTATTATTATTATTATTATTATTTTTATTATTATTATCATTATTTTGTAGTTATATAAAATGTCGAATCATTCCAGTTTCTGGAAAATCTCCATAATACTACAGATTTTTTAAAAGTGCAATCATGCAATCATCTGTAAAAATTATATCACAGTGATCACAATTTAAGAGCACTCATTATTAATGCACTGATTAAATTTTCTAAATGTTTAAATACTGTACTTCTGTGGTTCTATTTACGTCTCTAAAGTATTAGTCATGTCAAATTTTAAGTTTCTATTCTTAACACTTTCAGATAAATGACAGAGTAAAAAGTTTTCAAAACATTCCCTGCTCATTTCACCTTTATATTATTATGTTTTAAAAGCATTCTTAGCGAGCATTTAGAATCTTAAACCTTAAAAATAACCATCAAGTGAAATTTCTTGTAATGAGCAGCATCACAAAAATCCTAATTTTACAATATTTTTTGCCTCTAATGTTTTTAAAATATCGGAATTTTGAAAAAAACTGTTCTGTGAAAAAATTGACATTCCGAAAAACATCAGACATCTAAATTTTAAATTTCTATCCCTAATAATTCAAAATAACTGCACTTAGAACATTTTCTAATCATGTCACATCTTATTTAAATTTCGAAAATTCAGTCAATTATTTCTAGCGTGTATATGGAACTTAAAAGTAAAACTTTTTAAATTTGAATTTTTTAAATTGTTTTTAGCCATTATTTACATTTTAAAAGTGGCCACTATACGAAATTTCACGATTCATTTCCAATTATACAGGGTGAGCCATAAATATCGAAACAATAGGCTATCTCCTTAACGATTACCCTTAGACCCATACTTCTAATTGCAAAAATTCATTAAAAAAATGTGAAATTTTTGATAAGATAAATTGCGACTCCATGGGGAGACCCATACTAACAATTACAAAAATTCATAAAAAAAGTGAAATTTTTGATAAGATAAATTGCGATTCCATGGGGGGTGGGGTTAGTTGAAAAGTTACGAAAATTAATTTTTTATACGGCCCCCGTAGGACAAAAATTCCAATTAGGAAAACTTTCCTTATTCTGTCCTGAATAAGACACAAAAAGTTGCATCTTCATATCTCCAAAATTCGCAAAGTTATAGCCGTTTAAAAAAATCCCTGTCGGCTGGGCCTATAGGCGGAGGTAGAATTTGAAGAGTGCTCATTTCAACAAATATATATATATATGATTAGAGATAAACCCAGTTTAATAACTTCATTTGGCCGTTTATGAAAAATTTTTAATTTCATTTTTCTGCAAAAACTGGTTTTATCAGAATCATCTTAAGAAAAATTCAGCTCAAATGCCCATTATGACAACATATTTTGAAATAGATTCTAAATTTATTAAAAAATCGACCAAAACAGTACATTATACAGTTCCTAAATAACAAAAAACTGTCAGTTGAAAGCATTTGAGAAAAAAAAATGAATTTAAAAAATGAGTCATAAAATAACCGATTTGTTGTTTGAATACATCCTTAATTCTTTAATCATGATTGCTTCGGAAAATTTTGTGCGAAATACTCACTTTGACAACATTTTTAAAAATATATTCTATCTTTATCAAAAAACTGGCCAATGCGTCACAGTATATAGTTCCCAAATAAGAGGATCTGTAAATTGGATGCGTTTGAGAACAAAAATGGATTTTAAAACGAGTCAGAAAAAAACGCAATTTCTTATTTGAATACTTCCTTCAATTTTCAGTCCCGATGACTTTCGGAAATTCTGTTCAAAATACCCTTTTTGGTAGCCTTTTTTGAAATATATTCTGACTTTATCAGAATATTGACCAATGCGTCACTTTACACAGTTTCTAAATAAGAGGATCTACCATTTGGATGCGTTTTAAATAAAAAATGAGTTTAAAAATGAGTCAGAATATAAGCCGTTTGGATTTGAGGTTTTTTCTCCAACTCCTATTTTTGTTTAATTTCTTTTTGCTATACGAATTGGTCCTATGAAAAACTTGTCAATATAAAAGTTGTAGATATTTTTAAGAAGATGTAAAATAAATTTAATTAGATTTGATATCTCAAAAATTGACGGAATTATGGATTTTTCTCTTTTTTCAGCGCCCTTTTTCTTTTCGTTTTTAATTTTTTTCATCGGTAAAAGTTGGTTTTATCAAAAACTTGTAAATACAAAAGTTTTAGATAATTTTAAGAACATTTATAAAAAATTTAGTTGGAGTTGATATCTTAAAAATTGACGAAGTTATGATTTTTTTTCTCTCAAAATCCCTGTTTTTTTCGCCCCTTGGGCTCACTTCTAAATTTATCAGAAATCTGTGACGTATATACTTTTGCCCATTCTTAAGAAGTAATATAAACTTTAAACCGATTCGATATTTACTTTAATTAAGATGTTATGGCGTTTTTTCGGTTTTCACAAAAGTGCCCCCTATTCCGACCCCCTTGGTCCGACTTTGCCCATTAACGAACTCAGCCAAGATTTTATCCCGATTGATTTTATGTACCAGTTTGGTGGAGATTGGTGAAGAATTTAGAAGTTATCGTGTCCATAAAATAGTGAGATATATACAGGGTGTTTCTAAATTCATGGTTCAAACTTTAAGGGGTGATAGTACACATCAAGACAAACAATATTTAAATAGGAAACCAAGAGTCCCAAAGTCTTCCGAAGGAGATAGGCGCCATTAAAGTTTAGGGTCGAAAAATTCAAATGATTATAAAAAACAGAAAAATTGGTCGATTCGTTTGCGGTTTTCACTAAAATTATTCTTTATGTCAGTATTGTCTTGAAAATAAATTATAAAGATAAATTTCAAAAAATGACGATAGAAGGCGCTATAGACTTTAGAGTAACAAACAACTATTTTTTACCGTTATTTTTTGCATCTCATTAAAGGTTTCGTAAGCTTAGACTTAAACTTAAATTTTGAGCTCAAAATCTGAAGTTGGGAGTGGTTTTAAGTAGCACAAACTGAGCTGTGTTCAGAGGTTTCAAATTTCAAATGATTATAAAAAACGGAAAAAATGGTCGATTGATTTGCGGCTTTCACTAAAACTATTCTTTATGTAGGTATTTTCGTGAAAATAAATTATAAAGATAAATTTCAAAAAATGTCGATAGAGGGCGCTTTAGACTTTGGAGTAACGTACAACTATATTTTACCGTTATTTTTCGCATCTCATAAAATTTTCTTAGAAGCTTAGACACAAACTTAAATTTTGAGATGAAAATCTGAATCGTTGGGAGGGGTTAAGTAGAGCAAACTGAACTGTGTTCAATGGGGGTGGAATTAAATTTCAATTTTCGGGGGTAAATTCAAATTTCAAATTATTTAAAAAAACGGAAAATTGAACGATTCGTCTGCCGTTTTCGCTAAAACTATTTTTTATGTCAATATTTCCTTGAAAATAAATTTTAAAGATTAATTTCAAAAAATACCGATAGAGGGCGCTTTAAACTTTAGAGTAACCAACAACTATTTTTAAGCGTTATTTTTTGTATCTAATTAAATCGAATTTTCATCTCGAAATGTAAGTTTATGTCTAAGCTTCTAAAAAAATTTTATGAGATGCGAAAAATAATGGTAAAATATAGTTGTACGTTACTCCAAAGTCTAAAGCGCCCTCTATCGTCATTTTTTGAAATTTATCTTTATAATTTATTTTCAAGACAATACTGACATAAAGAATAATTTTAGTGAAAACCGCAAACGAATCGACCAATTTTTCTGTTTTTCTTAATCATTTGAATTTTTGGACCCTAAACTTTAATGGCGCCTATCTCCTTCGGAAGACTTTGGGACCCTTGGTTTCCTATTTAAATATTGTTTGTCTTGATGTGTACCATCACCCCTTAAAGTTTGGACCATGAATTTAGAAACACCCTGTATATATATATATATATATATATATATATATATATATATATATATATATATATATATAGATAGATAGATAGATAGATAGATAGATAGATATAAACTGGTGCGATTGCAATAGGTAGTATTTCTTACGAAATCTACATAAAATTCATCAGGTTTTAAGGAATTAGACACAAAATTGAAATGCGCGCAATTCAAAAAACAATGTTACTTTAACAGTTTTAGAAAACTCAAATATTATAAACTTAAAAAATATATTTCTTGAGTTATAATTTCGGTTTTTTTTTCTTTTTTTGTGATGGTTAGCCTTATAATTTCCTAAGAAAATCACATTCTAAAATTTCTCATACAATTTATAAAAGTTTCATGTGGTTAGTACTGGTTTAAATGGGACAATCAAAAATCGTTACAACTCGTAACATTATTTATCGGATTTCAATTTCATTCCATTTAATTAAAGATAAAAATCTAATTTTAGTTTTGTTCCAAGGTTTTTTTTATATTAATTTTAAAACTATTAAAAATGTTTATTGAAAAAATAATATAACTTTTAAAAAAATCATACTTTCATAATCAAACATTTTTTCCAAAAGTAAACATTTTTTCAAATTTGTCGAAACAAAACTAATGTAAAAAAGTCAAAAATGACGAGTTTCAAGTTATTTTTTCTTTTAAAAATTCTTAACATTTAATAATTTAAAGACAAGAAATAGAGGATAAAAAATTCATTATGCCAAAAAACGAAGTGTATTGTTTAAATGTCCATCAGTTATTTAAAAAAATGCTTTTTCTAAGATGCTGATTAAGTCTTTTCTTTTCTTTTTAAATTTACCTCTGACAACTTCAGGCTTTTTATCGTCCTCCAGAGGATGTTAAAAAATCTGTATTCTTGGCCCAGGTAGGGCCAGGTCCGAGATGTTACTTTTTTCTGAAGACCCGCCAGCACGGGCCTAGCGTACTTTTCATAAAGGAGGGGACTACTTCCTTCAACTTAGGTGCACTCAGGATGATATTTTCAAACCCGGTCTCGACAAAACCCGTATTAAAATCACTGTCTCTGACTGATTAATACGTGCATAAAATAAATGAAATTCGGCTCAATCGAATTTATTACGAAAAACATTTAGATTTTAAACTCTTTATTTAAAAAAAAACCTTTAAAATTAATTTTTTAAATAGATTATTCAAAGGCTAAAAAAATTAAATACAATAAAACCAGTGAAAAAAAATCTGCCTATGACGGAATTCTGCCTTAAACGGAAAATATGACGATCCATTAAAAATAAAAGCAATAGTACTTGAAAAGAAAATAAGCTCCAATTACATCTTTTAGGGAGAGCATCTGTCTATAACGTATTTTTTCTTTCCTATGTGATTCCGTCTTAAAATAATTTAGTGTATAACATTTTTTAGAGTCTCCAACGCATGGGATATGGATTAACGATATTAAAATATAAGTGAAACATTTACATATAAGTAAAGTTTCATTGATAAAATAAATATATTACAGCCTTTGGCGCATCTTTAATAATAAAAAGTATAAATATAAAAAACGAAAAGCTATAAAAGAATTTTTTGGTCAGAACTCCTCCATTTGAAACATTTTCCCCCACACCGAATTAAAAATCTATGTAGAAATTTGCGACTGAACCGGGCTATGATTTAAAGTATTTTCTAGAGCCGGTCCGGGTTATGATGTTAACATCTTTTCAGGCCACAACGAACTTTTTCCCCTATGGGTCGGTTTGGGACCTGACCTAGATATTTTGACCCGGGCAGACGTCTGGTATACCAATTTAGGGTAAAAACTGTTCGCTGCTATTTTATGTCCAAAGAAAAAGCGCTATCTTAAACCGATTTATATTAAATTGCAGTTTGATAATGTTCCCTAACAAGCGTTGAAATTGAGTGAAGATATCGCAGTTTGGAGGCAAGGAAAAGTGGTGTAAGTCAGAATTTTTGAGGATTTTGGGATTTAATATCTCTGTAGGATTTTTAGATGCGGAGATGAAATTTGTTTTGTTTAATTTAGAAATGGACAAGGAATAATTTCCTAATTGGGAATTTCGCCATACAGGCGCCGTATAAAAATTTAATTTTCGTATTTTTTCAAATAGACCCCCAATGGAGTTCAGCTTATCTTATCAGAAATTTCATCTTTTTATATGAATGGCAATATTTGAGGAGATAGCCTATTGTTTCGATATTTATGACTCACTCGGTATAACTTCTATACTAATTATATATGTCGCAATTTTAGACCTTTTTTGCTCCTGCTCTTTTATAAATTTTAGAATTTTTGAAAAAAGTTTCGTAGTTTTTTTCCCCTCAATAAGACAAAAGAAAAAAAAAGTTCTTGCGTTTGATTTTTATTGTTTTAAAAAATAACATTTTTGCTGCCCGTGTAAAAAGTTTGTCAAAAATAGTGAAAACCATAGTAAGAGATTTTAAAGGTGTTATTATTAACAATATTTTCTCTTTGTTTTCATTTTAAAATGTCATTTTTTTTCTAATATAATCAATTTCAGAATCTGTAATTGCACAAATGATTAGAGATAGCCTGTGTGAAATTTTGTACTGAAATATTGATATTTTGTTATAAAAAGCCGTATTTTTCTTTTTTCTTTTTTTCATTCTTTATTTTTCTTTTGCAGAAGGATATTTATATAGATATGTATATATGTGTGTGTGTATGTGTAATCCAGAAAGTTGTTAAATAAGTTTTCACTTAAAATTCATGCGAGAAGTGTTATAGCTGCAAATAACCTCATAAGTTATATATAAAACAATTAATGTTTTATATATATTCCGCAGACCTAGAGTCCACTACTAGCAATAGTTTATGGATATTCATTTTAGTACATTGCTTTGTTTTTGTAAATTTCCCACTGCTGAGGATATCACAGCTTTTTTTGTTTTTGTATTTTGTTTTGCTGGTTCTAGATTTATATGTTTCAAAATCATTTAAAGTTTGATTGTTTATCTTCAGTTTACTATGGTGTGGGACTCTTGGTCTGACGAATACATTTGAAACATCAAATGCTATATACAGGGTGATTCTAAATTTTTTTTACAATAAAAGGGGGGTGATAGTACACATCAAGACAAACAATATTAAATAGGAGACCAAGGGTCCAAAACGTTTTCCAAAGGAGATAACCCCCATTAAAGTTTAGATACCAAAATTTCAAACAAACATAAAAAATGTAAAAATAGGTCGATTGATTTGCGGTTTTCACTAAAATTATTCTTTATGTCGGAATTTTCTTGAAATTAAATTATAAAGATAAATTTCAAAAAATGTCGATAGAGGGCGCTTTAGACTTTGGAGTAACGGACAACTATTTTTTGCCGGTATTTTTTGCATCTCATTAAATGTTTTCGTAAGCTTAGACTCGAACTTAAATTTTGAGCTCAAAATCTGAAGTTGGGAGTGGTTTTAAGTAGCACAAACTGAGCTGTGTTCAGAGGTTTCAAATTTCAAATGATTATAAAAAACGGAAAAAATGGTCGATTGATTTGCGGATTTCACTAAAACTATTCTTTATGTAGGTATTTTCGTGAAAATAAATTATAAAGATAAATTTCAAAAAATGTCGATAGAGGGCGCTTTAGACTTTGGAGTAACGAACAACTAATTTTTGCCGTTAGTTTTTGCATATCATAGAATGTTTTCGGTAGCTTAGATTTAAACTTAAATTTTGAGCTCAAAATCTGAAAAGTAGGGAGTGGTTAAGCAGCATAAACTGAACTGCGTTTAAAGGGGGGGGGGGAGGTTCAAATTTAAAATAATTATAGAAAATGGAAAAATTGGTCAATTTGTTTGCAGTTTAAAATAAAACTGTTCTTTATGTCAGTATCTTCTTCAAAATAAATTTTAAAGGTAAATTTAAAAAAATTCCGTTAGAGAGCGCCTTAAACTTCAGAGTAACCAACAATTAATTTTATCCATTATTTTTTTGTTCTAATTAATTGCTTACAAAAGCTTATTAAATGTTTTCGGAAGCTTAGATTTAAACTTAAATTTTGAGCTCAAATTCTAAATCGTTGAGAGGGGTTTTGAAGCGCAAACTGTGTGTTCCGGAGTTTAAATTTAACCCTCCCTTTTCCTCGAGCACAATTCAATTTTTTGCTACTTAAACACTCCTAACGATTCAGAATTTGAGCCCAAAATTTATGTCTATGCATTTGAAAGCATTTAATGAGATTAAAAAAATAACTGTTAAAAATAGTTGTACGCTAATCCAAAGAGTAAAGCGCCCTCTATCGGCATTTTGTGAAATTTATCTTCAAAATTTTATTGCAAGAAAATGCTGATTTAACCCTTAAGCGGTAACCATGTGTCACTAGTGCCTCGGTCAAATTTTCTTTCCTTGCTAGTTTAGAGGAGAGAGTGGGGAGCGGGACTAAACTACCCTGAAAAAAATAGCATACTAGTAGGCTATTAGTCCCCGAAACGCCGATGTTTTAGTGCGTTCACAGCCGACGTAAGAGCCAGTCAAAATTTCGAAAAGGCACGAGTGACCCAGGGTTACCATTTACGTTGACGAAAAGTGTAAGGTAAGAAAAAATTTATTTGGTTGGGAATTGATGTTTTTTTCATAAAATAAATGGAAAAAAGAAAGCGATGTGCATTTTGTGACACAAAGAAGGACAAAAAAACCTTTATTTGCTGCGGCAAGTGTCACAGACCTGTGTGCGAGGAACACAGACATCAAATCTGTTTCGATTGTTTATAAACGATGATATCAGTGTTGCTGCAATTTTTCATTATTATATTTTTTGTTTAATTAAATAAAGTGTGATAATTAACATCATTTTCATAAATAAAATTGATTAAAAACTAATAAAATTTCTATTTTATTGTAAATTGTACCTATTTATAAGTTAAATAAACGTCATTTTTATGCTCAAAACGTAAGCATTTTTGTAATTTATACCGGCTATTTTTATTTTGTTTGCGAAAGTACCATTCTTGATCTTCAATTTCCTGTTTGAAACAGCAAAAAATGTCAATTCTATCCAAAGTTATGATTTTTTAAAAAAAATGTGCCTTTTTCACATTTTTATTTGTTTATTTAAACATATTGTTTAAACAAATTAATAAATCAGCAATATTGTGATTGATTCTTGTTCAAGGGTAGTTGATGTAATATCATGAATTTTTTTATAATTTTTAAAGCACATTAAACCACTTTTTACAGCGCTAAGCACGAGTGACCCATGGTTACCGTTTAAAGGTGCCGAAAAACACGTTACCGTTTAAGGGTTAAAAATTATTTTTAGCGAAAACCGTAAACGAATCGACCAATTTTTCCGTTTTCTATAATCATTTGAAATTTGAACCCTCTGAAAACAGTTCAATTTGTCTACTTAAC
This sequence comes from Maratus speculifer, assembly GCA_964019185.1. NCBI lineage: Eukaryota > Metazoa > Arthropoda > Arachnida > Araneae > Salticidae > Maratus > Maratus speculifer. The sequence goes on from OZ025298.1 coordinate 256,233,572, forward strand.
CACTCCCAACTATTCAGATTTTGAGCTCAAAATTTAAATTTAAGTCTGAGCTTACGAAAGCATTTAATAAGATGCAAAAAATAACGAGAAAAAATAGTCATTCTTTACTCAAAAGTCTAAAGCGCCCTCTATCGGCATTTTTTTAAATTTATCTTTATAATTTATTTTCACGAAAATACCTACATAAAGAATAATTTTAGTGAAAACCGCAAATCAATCGACCAATTTTTTCGTTTTTTATAATCATTTGAAATTTGAACCCTCTGAATACAGCTCAGTTTGTGCTACTTAAAACCACTCCCAACTTCAGATTTTGAGCTCAAAATTTAAGTTTGAGTCTAAGCTTACGAAAACATTTAATGAGATGCAAAAAATACCGGCAAAAAATATTTGTTCGTTAGTCCAAAGTCTAAAGCGCCCTCTATCGGCATTTTTTGAAATATATCTTTATAATTTAATTTCAAGAAAACGCCGACTTAAAGAATGATTTTAGTGATAACCGCAAATCAATCGACCGATTTTTCCGTTCTTTATGTTTATTTGAAATTTTGGTCCCTAAACTTTAATGGCGGCTATCTGCTTTGGAAAACGTTTTGGACCCTTGGTCTCCCATTTAACATTGTTTGTCTTGATGTGTACTATCACCCCTCTTTTATTGTAAAAAAAATTTAGAATCACCCTGTATGTATGTATATATATATATATATATATATATATATATATATACACTGGTGTGCAAAATTTAACCCATTAGTGCCTGAATTATTTTCTTCGCTAAAATTCGAATTTTCCATTTTCCCACCTCTTTAAAAGCAAAAATAACTTTTACCTTAATTTATCGAAGATTTCGCCTCGAGAAAGAAAGTATTTATTTATCCTCCTTTTTACTGGTGTGAAAGGCGCTAACTTGAATTTTTTGAAACTGTCCCAAAAATGGGACGCCAGGCACAAATGGGTTAAGGACGAGTTCCAAAATGCCAAATTTCAAGGGATTTTCAAGCGATAATTTTCACACGAATATTAAAAAGAAAGTAATATAATTCAAATAATTACTATTCCTATTACAGCTAGTCCATATAACATCTCATTCAGGTCACACATGGTCACAAGAGTCACAGTCACTACGGAAAAACAAAAAATAGGTCTCATTTATGATCATCATTCTCAAAATAAGCGTCTCATTTATGAGTCTCAAATGAGTACTATATGTGACTCCACTGACAGGTCATTGTGACTGCTGCTTTCTGGTGACTCACCAGGTGATTTTATAATGTCGTTTAGTTGAGACTCTCGTGTGACCTCTCATCTGGAGACTCAATTTCAAAGTCACTGTGAACGTTGCATTATGATAAATTACCAAATAAAGTCCCATTAAAGTCACATTGTGACTTTTCACCACCTTCACAGTGGTTACTTCACAGTAGGATCCCTGTCACCATTCGACAAAGTCTAAAGTCTTGTGACAGAAAGTCACCATGTGGCTTTAATGTGAACGTATTTGGGGATTTATTATAATACAATTTTCACAATGATTTTAAAATTGAGTCTCCAAATGACAGTTACATGAGAGTCTCAATAAAACGACATTTTAAAGTTACCTGGTGACTCGACACAAAGCGGCAGTCGCATTGACCATATGGTATTTTTCAGATGTGAAACTTTTTTTAACGTAAGAGCTGCATGTTATAAGATGCTATGATTTTTCGGAGAATGGAACAAGTTTCATCAAGTAAGTTATCATTGCAGCAAACCTTATTAACATTACTTTATTTTTACTTTTTTTTAAATTACTATAATATACGTTTTTATATTTATACCACAATACATACTCTCACATATTCCTACCATATGCCAATTTTTAACACATTCCACAAAAGTTGAAAAGTGTTTATGATTTCGGTTTGTCTCTCCGTCTGTCTGGGCTGTAACTCCAGTAAATGTACTTGGATTACCCTGAAATTTTTTGACGTTATTGACGTTTACCCTAGCACGAACCCTATTTCAAATGAAGTTTCTAATATGAAGCAGTTAGTTTATTTACTGAGACAGTCAAAAGATTACCGTTAGATTACGGCTTATGGAAAAAAATAGCTTCAAATGAATTTTAAAGCTGTTACACCCTGTAAAACATATTAAAATTTATATGCATTTACGATGTGCATTAAAATATGCATTCTATAAGACACGCTGTGAAAAAATAGCTATTATTCAATTACAGAGTCATACAAAAGAATTCCATTACTTAAAGATAAATGGTGGAATTGTGTGCGACATATTTTAATTAAATTAAACTATTTCAAATATTACAAAATCGAGTAGGTCGCTGAGGCTTAATGTAAAATATACGATACAGTCATGTATAATATGAAGAAAATAGCATTTACAGGGACACACAAAATATTTTTACCAGTATATTCTTTCCAAGGTGCTGTATATCTATCCAATGATGTCTCATGGATAGATAAAATGCATTTTAATTATGATATGCGCTTTTAAGTTTCACTAAAACTATGCATATTATACGGCATGTATAAATGCTATAGTTGATACACAGAGCTATCCAAAAGAGCTTGCAAATATTACTGAATATGAGTGTAAATTACTTAAAGGTGTTTTTAAATAAGTTACGCTGAATTTCATTTACTTTACTAAGAAATGCTTGCAGAATATAGATGAAATTAGATACAGGGCCAAGAAAAAAAATTGGATACATGGAAGCCTCTTAACGATAATTTTTGACAATGTAATTTTTATTAGTTTTAAGTGAGTTTATTTTAAAATAAATGTTAGCTAAATACTGGCGTGTAATAAAATTACTAGGTAAACTACAGGACGGAACAAAAGTACTCAAGTATGTTTCACTCTATTAGTATAAATTACTTAAAGATATATTTCAAACTGCTAGACATTTTCTTGCTCAACTAAATTTTCCCACTATACAGTATATATCAACCAACATATCATATACGTTGTGTTAAAAAGTATTGGGAAACATATTTGGCTATATACAGTAAATTCTTTTCCCTAAATAACGAAGTTTTGTTAAAGATGTTGTGAAGTGTTGTAAAGTGTATCATAATCTGAGCTTAACGCATGATTTTTCTTACTTGTTTGCAATGTGCTAAAACAAACACAATTCTACTTTTTTATCTCCCGTCAATTGTAGTATTTCTCAGTTGCTCCCTTCTTTGCGATAACTTTGAGCGATATGTCATATCATAATATAATACTATTGTCAACTAAACAACTGAAATTTGATAATGTATATAATGATTTTTTTATGTTAAGAAATTATTATAATGTACTTTTATATATCATGTTCTTAAATGTATTCATTTCAGTTCCCTTTCAAATAAATAAACAACTAAAGAACTAAAAAAATACACGGTTTTTGCATAATATATATTAGCATTGAAGGAGCAACGAGAAACAGCAACAATTAATGAAACTTTCCGCGCTGTAATAAATAAATAAGGAATTTGTTGATTTTAATTTTACAAAAAAATCTGTTAAAAAGGCAAAAAAAAATATATTTTGGTTATTTTATGAGATAAAAAATTGTATATATTTCAAACTCACGAATGATTGAAAGTTCGAAGTAAATGAAGTTTTTTTACGAAAAATAAACACTTTTCTACTAAAATTCTTTTAAAATCAGTATCATATATAATATCAGTAAAATCAACAGAATTTATTTTAATTTGCAGTATGAAGAATTTTACGAAGAATGTTTTAATTATGGTTTTAATTATGCAAATACATTCGAATCGTTCAGTTTGTTTAAATGTAAGAATAAACTTAAGCCTGCATTTATTCTTAATGTGATAGAAATAAAGAAAAGAAATGCCAATGGGGCTTGAAATCAAAATTTCTTACCTGCCATAAAAGATGCAAAAATGAAGAATTTGAACGCTAACATTTTCTTAAATTTTGTAGTTCAGAATGCTTTATCTCTTAAGCTCTTTACTTTAAGTTATGTAAATACAAATCACTGTATAAGCCTCAAAGTTATATTGTTAAAAAAAAAAAAAAAAAAAAAAAAAAAAAAAAGGGCAGGAAATCTTTCACTTTTTTTCCCGGAATAATGCAGTAACTTCCTGCGCAAGATTAGATTAGTTTAATTTTATTAATTAACTCGAATAAATTATCTCAATGCTTCCTTCCGACGATATTTTCTTTTTTACCAAAAAAAAGTAGATTAAAAACATTACTTCACGATTTTTGAGAATTATAACCAAAGCATTCAAATTAGCATATTGCATTTAAATAGAAAATAGTGCTTATTTTTTTTGAAGAATGCATTATTTATTTTTCCTAACTGATTAGAACATCATTATATTGAGCCTAAATTTTAAATTTTAAAGTGACCTTATAATTTTATTTTTAACATGTAAATTGAGTAGAAATACGATTTTTAAATTGTTCCGTATTAAAAAATTAAAAATGGAATCTTTATCCGTCTGTCTCTTCGTCCGCCTCTCTGAGTCGTTTTCATGTAAAATATGGAACGTGGAAGGTTCAAATTTTGCTGGAATAATAAATGATATTGACTCATATATTTATAGATTGATACCTATTCACAAATATATGTAGGTAAAATGTAAGAGGGGATATTTAGCTTACTTAAAAATAAAAATACTTATATATATTTATCGTGTGAAGGCTCACGTGGTGCTGAGTTCAAAAATATATTTGTTTTAATTTTAAGTATTAAATTTTCAGAAATATCGTCACAAATGTAATGTAAAAAAAAGTTTTTCAACCATCTATTTTGGAATCTATTGAAACTACTAGTAATATAAAAAAATGTACCATAATAATTCATTTAAACATAACCTTGTAGGGAAATTATAGCTATAAACGAAGGTTACATGTCTGCACGGGTCCAAGCCTGCCCCGAGTCCCGTACCCGGCCTGGCGGAATTGTTCCAAATTTTCTAATGGTCCGGCAAAACGAACTATACAAGCCGGGTTGAAAAAAAAAAATGAGCGGGCTTACCTGCCTGTTATAAAAATTTAATGACAAGCGATAAAATATGAGCTATTTTCAATTAATATGGCTTTATCGAGGAGAGAATAAGTATAAATGTGCATCGTAAATCGATACTTGTTTGACAACATTAATCCAGAAATATAACTTGTTCAGTGTAGAGATCGTCATCGGACAGTAATATTGTGTCAAGCCTGGACTTACTATTTGTTTAGCAGACTCGTGCCCAGCCGAGATCAGGCTCCCTTTTTTTTCTACAAAAATCGATCTGGGCCGGAAATAGACTTAGTTGTTCTCAAGATGTGTAGGGCAGCTAACATGATTTGTAAAAGTATTAATAGCGATAAAGAACTTATGTTAACATAATCTTTGAAAAATGCTTCTTTGTGGTTCTTAAAATCAGTTATCAAAAACGCGAAAGTTTGATACATTTTCTGAATAATTTTTAACGGTAAAGGTATAAAACTGACAAGCGCGACAACTGAAAGGTTTTCGAATCGAATAGCGTTTTCCATTTTTTGTAAATAAGATACTTGCATAACTTTCTTGACACATAAGTGATTCTTGTCAAATGGTTACAGATTTTTCTCCCTTCTTATGTTGTCGCTTCCAGAAAATAGATTCAAAACGCTAACTTTGACGTATTTTTAAAAATTGTTTGTATCTAAAAACAGATAACGCCATTTGATTGCATAGTTTCTGTTCATTGTTAAAAACACCTATGAATCTTATGCTCATACGAAAAGAAATGAATTCAGAAATGTATAAGAAAATAGATGCTTTTATTAAAGATTTGAGAAAATCTTTAATAAAATAATATTGAAATACTTCCTTAAATCTACTTTTTACTATACAGCTTCAAAAATTATGTTTTTTTAACTTTTTTTTTTTAACCATATTAATTTTTTAATGAATCTTTATTTGAATGCTGAAGGTCTAAGAATCTAAGTAATCATTAACGTTGCTATTGTGTGCTTTCTGTAAATTATACTGTAAAATCATCCCATAAATATGTATACAAATTCTTTAAAAGAATCTTAAAGATATGATAGAAATCTGATTTTTTTCGAAACATCAGAAATTGTATCGAGCTAGATCGGGCCCAGCGTATTTTCTCTGATTTCCGTACTGGCCGGACCTAGAAATGTAAAAATATAAGCGGACTGGGTGGGGCTCTAGCTGAACTCTTGAATTTTACACCGAGACCGGGCCTGGAAATTCCGGCCCGTGCAGACCTTTACCCTAGGTCACATAGTTTTTGAGAAAACTATATTTTTGCGTATCACACAAATTTCACTTTGCGAGAATTAGAAATAACCCATCGACGCAGAAGTATAAGAGGTATGTCGATACTGATTTAAAAAAAATGTCTGTAAGTAGCAGAGATATAAATATTTGAAGACACGGACTGTTTAGACATACATAAATACACAGCTGTCTTATTCTATTCTTCATCGGCATTTAATGCCTAAATAACTATATATTTTTCTTTTAGTCACGACTTTGTTGCAATATTACAATTAATAAATAATATGTTTATTGTGCTGGATTCTCTGTGTGCGAGTAATTCACGAACTTTACAAATCATTATCTATTTAAAATTAATGGATATTCAGTAGAAAATAATTATAAAACATATCAATTAATGTTAAACAGAATTATCGGTTTTTGTAGAAGTAAAGTTTTCTTGTGTATTTTATATCGAATCTCAATAAGTTGAAAAGCGACTACCTTATTTATCTTTGCTAACAATGTTTGTTACACAGAAAGAACATTTATTTGTTCGCTTGTTTGTGGGAGATAATATCATGGAATACTGACCTAATTTCAAATCAGCAGTGATAAAATAAAGGTGGCAGTCTCTGCTTCAACGTAGTTTTAATATAATATATTATTACCATTCACTCTAAAAAAGTGAGGTCACAAAAATGATCTATAAATTTCGCCATATTGAATGAACTGAAAACTTTATATTTAACTTCATATTTACTTTTAAGATAAAAATGCTCTTTATGAGTTTTTTAAAGAAAATCGAAATAAAAAAATCCTTATCGGCTTGGACTATAGGCATAGGTAGATTTCGATGTTAAGTGCTCATTTTAACAACAAAAAATAAAATAAGATTTGAGATAAACCAGGTTTAACAATTTTGTTTAACCGCTTTTGAAGAATTTTTAGTATCATTTTTCTGTAAGAGCTGGTTTTATCAAAATTATCGTAAGCGAAATTTGGCTCAAAATGCCCACTTTGACAGCATTTTTTGACATCCGTTCAGAATATATGAAACAATCGATCAATACGCCATGTTATATAGTTCCTAAATAAGAGAAACTGTCAATTGAATGCGTTTGAGAACAAAACTGAATTTAAAAATGACTTATTAAATAAGTAATTTTTTATTTGATTAGATTTTCAAATTTTCAATCACGTTAGCTTTGAAAAATTCGATTCGAAATGCCAATTTTGACAGCATTTTTTTTTGAAATACATTCTTCCTTTATAAAAATACTGACCAATACGGTACATTATACAGTTTTTAAGTAAGAAAGCCTGTCAGTTGGATGCGTTTGCGATCAAAAATGGATTTAAAAATCAGTCAGAGAATAAAATATTTGTTATTTGAATACGTCCTCAATTTTTAAATAACGATCGCTTTAAGAAATTTTGTTCAAAATGCCCATTTGACAGCATTTTTAAAAGTATTTTCTGTCTACTATACAAAAAAACTGGCCAATACGTCGCATTATATAGTTCTAAAATAAGAGAACCTGTTATTTGGATGCATTTAAAATCAAAAATGAATTTAAAAATGACTCACACGGAGTTTGGATTTGACGGAGGAATATACGGAGTTTGGATTTGAGATTTTTCTTCAAATCTTATTTTCGTTTAATTTATTTTTGCCGCAAGGATTGCTCCTATAAAAAACTTGCTAAAGTAAAAGTTGTAGATATTGTTGAGAAGATGTAAAGTAATTTGAATCGGATTTGATATCTTTAGAATTGACGAAGTTATGCATTTTTTTCCATCCCTCTTTTTGTTTTTGTTTTTAATAATTTTTAACCGACTTCAAGGAGGAGGTTATGATTTCGACCTGTATGTATTTGTTGTTCACGCATAACTTTCGTAAATATGAACCGATTTTGATAATTCTTTTTTTGTTTGAAAGCGTACGGGGCCCATGTGGTCCCATTCAAATTTCATAAAAATCTGTTGATTAGAACTTTTTAAAAAATTAAAACATTAAAATTCAATATCTTTTCGAAGCAATCGACCAATTAGAAACGTTCATTTTTCTTGTTTTTAAGTTACACTTACATAGACACACGATCTTTTCAAAGTGAGAAATCCTAACTGGACAAGGTTCACATTTATTAACAGTGTACACTGTAAAAAATTTGACCCTTTTGCTGCATAATCACTCCCCCGTTTTTATAGAATATATCTCTCTTACCTATGAGAATTCTCCACACTGTTAAAAATCTGCTGCATTTTGCTGCAACGCACTCCACCGCTTGTATATAATATCTCTATTCCAACCAATGAGAAAGCTCCATTTCACGGCCAAGTAACCGTTTTCTATACAAGCAGGGGAGTGCGTTGCAGCAAAATGCGGCAGATTTTTAACAGTGCACGATAGGCTGAAGTAATCGTTTTCTATAAAAGCGGTGGATTGACGATGCAGCAAAAAGGCCAAATTTTTTACAGTGTACACTGTAAAAATTTTGATCCTTTTGCTGCACCGTCACTCCCCCGCTTTTATAGAATATCTCTCCTTTGACCCATGAGAATGCTCCATGATACATTGTTAAAAATTTGACCCATTTGCTGCAGCGTCACACCACAGCTTTTATAGAATATGTCTTTTATGACCAATGAGAATGCTCCATAACACAGTAAAGTAATCGTTTTCTATAAAAGCGGTGGACTGATGATGCAGCAAAAGGCTCAAAGTTTTTGTAGTGTAATTGGGACAAAAGCGACTGTAAAAGAAATATTTGGGAATCAAATGCTATCACTCTCTTATGGAGGCCGCCAGGTATAGGTAATGAGTTTCAGATTCCTCATCGAATACGCCACCGCTCATTTCCGATTACAGTGTCACTGTAAAAAATGTGACCCTTTTATTGCATCGTAACACCCCTGCTTTTGTAGAATATCTCTCTTTTGACCCATGAGAATGCTTCGTAATTGGGTGAATTAATCGTTTTCTATAAAAGCAATAGAGTGGTGATATAGCAAAAGTGTCAAATTTTTTACAGTGTAGGATTCCTCGATATGAATATGACGAAACATGTAGCACAGTATGTAATTGGTTGAAACGATTCTGGACAAAAACGAGTCACCAAGCATCTTGTTGAGCGGGCAATTTTCGTCAATCTTGTTAACTTCTCATACGAGTACAATCGAATTCTTCCAGGAAATCATCATCAAATTCCATAATAAAAAATGCCTGGCAATGCAATGCACTGTTAAAAATTTGCAACTTTTGCTGCATCGTCACTCCATCGCTTTTATAGAATATCTTTATTTTTATCAATGAAAATCCTTCATAATGCATTTAACTAATCGTTTTCTATATAAGCGGTGAAGTGAGGATACACTGTTAAAAATCTGCTGTATTTTGTTGCAACGCACTTCGCCGCTTGTATATAATATCTCTACTGCGACCTATGAGAATGCTCTTTAATACAGTCAAGTAACCGTTTTCTATACAAGCCCTGGAGTGCGTAGCAAAAACATGCAGCAGATTTTTAACAGTGTACAGCAAAAGTTTCAAATTTTTAACAGTGTAGTTGGGACAAAAGCGTCTGTAAAAGAAATATTTGGGAATCAAATGCTGTCACTCTCTTATAGAGGCAGCCAGGTATTGGTTATGAGTTTCAGATTCCTCGTCGAATCGCCACTGCTCATTTCCGATGCCATTACTGCCTGTATAGGTATTAGATTGTTGCTGTTTATCGATTGAAGCATATTGCGATTTTTGCTAAAATCTTTTTTTTCCTTTTTTTGAGTGAAGGGGGAGTACTTTTGACTGACTACACTAGAAAAGCATTTTACTATAACATTAATATATGAAGTCATTTTGCTGCGTGCTCATATATGGAAGCACTATGTCGCGCTCTTATGTGTAAGGACACTTTACTTGATGGATTGTCACCTTTTGATACCCACTTTCGATGACCGCAGGATTCAATGCAGACTAAGATTTCATAAATGCGGCAGCTTTTCGAAGTGGCAGATCTTGTCTGAAGAAGTTACCATACAAAGAAATTCTTAAGATTCACAACGATACTAACCGATATTGTAAGTGGTTTCAGAAAAGTTGACAATCAAACAGTGACAAGTAAATTGAATACATCAGAACTTAGCAAAGTGCGTACATTAGTAATGCAATGCAAAGAGCTATCGTGTGCCAGTACACATAATTATGTATTACGGTATGCATAACTAAAAAGTAGGAAATAAAATAAGCTTTTTAAGAAAAAAATATCAACCGACTTCAAAAAAGCGCTAAAAAGAATTAAATAATTCTTTAAAATTCTCTAATGACAAAACGTTATCCAATAAGCACACATCGGATATCAGGTACCGGCATAAAAAACGGTTAAATTTAATATGTATAATTTAATGTCCACCAAACATAGATTTTAGAGATAATATTATTTTAAAAGAGATGAATTGACATATTTATGATTTATTTTATGAATATATACATATAAAAAGTAATGAATTACTTTTGAAGTTGGTGCCAAACTATTTGATGTATATTAAGAATTGTAGCTAAATTATGCCTAGTACCATAATTAAAATGGGGATAATCATTATCGATTGTGATTGTTTGGCACCAACTTCAAAAAGTAATTCATTACTTTTTATATGTATATATTCATAAAATAAATCATAAATATGTCAATTCATCTCTTTTAAAATAATATTATCTCTAAAATCTATGTTTGGTGGACATTAAATTATACATATTAAATTTAACCGTTTTTTATGCCGGTACCTGATATCCGATGTGTGCTTATTGGATAACGTTTTGTCATTAGAGAATTTTAAAGAATTATTTAATTCTTTTTAGCGCTTTTTTGAAGTCGGTTGATATTTTTTTCTTAAAAAGCTTATTTTATTGTAGTAAGAGTTTGTCCTATCAAAAACTTGTAAATAGATATTTTTCAGAACATTTATAAAAAATTTAACTGGATCTGATGTCTCTAGAATTGACGAAGTTATGAATTTTTTTCTCCCAAAAGCCCTATTTTTTCTCGCCTTGAGCCCATTTTTAACTTTATCAAATTTCTGTTATGTATAAACATTTGGACCATTTTTTAGAAGTATTATAAACTTTCAACTCATTCGATATTTTTTTTTTCATTAAAAACTTATAGGGCTTATTCTGTTTTCACAACCCCCCCCTATTTTCGCCCATTTTCTCCTGTTTTGCCCATTAACGAACCTCACGGAGATTTTATGCCCCTTGATTTTATTTATCAGCTTACAGGTTATCGTAAAACTTATCTTATCCATAAAAAAGTGATATGCACACACACACACACACACACATATATATATATATATGTATATATATATATGTGTGTATGTGTGGGTGTGTGTATATATACATACATATATATTTCAAGTTTGGATAAGCGATCATTATATACAAATATCCTTATGTGGTACTATTCTTTTACTTGCTAATGTATTCTGTGTACTGTAAGCTCAAAAACAGCATTCTTTCTTTATCTGGAATTTTAATCAAGTATCGGAGTGACATGGTTCTGGCTGAAAGAACGTAGCATACAATACAATAGATGACGTTTCGCTTGTCAATCGAAGTTCATAGATAAGGCGTGCGGACAGGTGTTGAAGAGAAAGATAGGTTTTGAAATAGTGACCTTCCTTTTGGAGGGCAAATTCGTGGCGGAAGAGAAAAAATCGTTTGCGGATGGCTCGTTGGAGTGATGGATGTGATGACTGATGATGTGGTTTTTTGTTTTATTTAACGACGCCGCTTCTTTTCGTCACGTGACGAGCGAGCGAGAGAGAGTGAGGAGAAGTGGGGGTGCGGAGAGAGAAGTGTGTGTGTCGTAGGTAAGGAGTGGACCTGCGAATTTTTTGAGCAGGCAAAAAGAAATTAAAAATTACCCGGTAATATATACGGATGAGTGATAAGGGCACGAGTTTTAAATGTCTCGAAAGAAGATTTGTGTTTGAAGGTTTGTAATTGAAAGAAATATGAAATCCGGATATATACATATATATATTTAATTGTGTGTGTGTTCCAACTTCTGTTTTGTGACGTCTTTGTGTGCTACATGTTCTAATTAAACTTTTGTTTTCGTCGAAGCCTCTTGGCTTATTTCTTTTATTTGCATATACATTTCACACGGCTGCTCCGCAGAGTAGTGTGAAGAAACAACAATAGCGTGTATGACACGCTCTCTTTCGTCAAGAACAAGAGAAGTAAGTGGAATTATTTTTTATAGTCCTGGAATCCAGTTAAAATAAAGGATGATTTAGGATCTTTTAATAAAGAAGATAATAAAGTTGAAAAATAATACTTTTGTGCATTAACTGTACAATGTTGATTATTAGATTAGTGAATATTATGGTAGAATGATTCTAAAGAGATAATCGTATTAGAATTGAAAAAAATTATTGTTCTATATATAGTGTATGAGTATAGTGATTATAGTATTTAGTGATTATAATTATTGATAAAAATAGTAACATTTGAGTAAAAGAGGATGTTTACTGTTAAAGAGTTAAAGAAAGAGGATCTTATTATTGTGGCCACAGAACTAGGATTAAAAGTAGAGCCAGATCACAGAATTGTCGACTTAAAGGCATTAATCGAAAGGAGTAAACAATATGGTAAAGATTTTGACTTTGTAAAGGAATTCCTTGTAACGACGGTATCAGACCGCATTCAAAAAGAAAAACAAGAGGAAGAGGCCTTCAAAAATGAAAAAGAAAATATTAATTATGAACAGAAAACAGCTTTAGAATTAGAAAAAACGAAACTGGAAGTAATGAAACGCCAATTAGTAATAGCTAAACTGCAGTCTGAGAATAAAAATTCTGATAGTAGGGGGATGGACAAAATCCCAAAACAAATTCGTTAGAAGGTCTAATTAAAAGCGTTAAAACTTTAACTATTGCGATTACTACCAAACCTGAATCGTGGAATTTATTTTTTTCTTCGCTCGATAGGGCGTTTGAATTAAAGAATGTCGCGGAAGATTTGAAAGTTGAAATCTTGTTTAATTTAGTAGGAGAAAAAGCTGCGCATTTATTAGTGTATGCAAATGCAGATGAAATGAAGGATTATCAAAAGGTTAAAGCTTTAATTTTAAAAGAAATCTTCAAAATTTTCTTTCGGGAATGAGGGCGAAAAATGAAAACCATATGCAATTCGTATCTAGGTTAAGGGCGAATTGGGATTTCTATTCCGAGCTTAGAAAGGTAAATGATTTTGAAACACTTAATGAATTAATAGTTAGTGATATATTAATGGACGCGTTAGACTCGAAAGCACGAAGCTATCTCAAAACAAAACAATTAGATAATTGGTTGAAAGCGCGGGAGATTGCGGAATTATGCGATAATTGGTTTACTTCGAAAGGTAGAACATTTTCTGAAATATATGATAAATCGACAAATTGTCGCGGTTCTGATGATTCTGTATCTGGCAAATATATACCACCGCATGTAAGAAATAATTTTAATTTGCTTAATGATAAGAAAAAGTCCGTTTGCAAATTGTGTCGGCAAATCGTTCATTTACGTTTTTGTCCTAAAAACGGAGAAACGGGAAATCCTCCTTATCAAATGAGGAAAGATTCTACCGGAAAGAGTAAAGACGAAAGATTGATTGCGAAAGTAACAGCTTTATGTTTTGAAAATGACGCAATAAGTACTTAACCGTTGTAATACGATGAAATTTGAGTGGGGAAACAAAAAATAAAAACATTAATTAACAGCGCCGCCGAGATTCCTCTTATTAATTCGAACGAAATACCAGAATCATTTAAAAATAATGAAAATTCAAAAATTCAATTGATTTCAGCTTTTGGTGAGCAAATTACGGCTGATCTTTTAACATTACCGGTATCATTAAAAATCAGTGAGCCCAATTGTTTATTTAATAGTGTGGATGTGTTATTTGTAGTGACAAATAAGTTACGTGGATCATGTATTAATACACCAAAGGTGTATGAATTATTACAATTGGTGCAAATTGGAGAAGGGAAAAGATTAGCCGACAGTGTGGCACCAACGAACGGGAATGGAATAGTAAAGGGGGGGATGAAAATAAATCGGGGGAAAAGAAAAAAGAACAAAATACGAGTGATAAAGATTTATATTTGCGGGGTGAAAATGAAGCGTTTGAAGGGAATTTGATTATTAATTGTATTGGAACGAAAAACGATTGTGAGGATTTAAATTCGAATCAGTATTCGGAAACTACCATTTAGAGGGAGCAACAAAAGAAGGGGCATTTAAAGGGGCATTTAAAGATGTTAACAAGGGAAAAATTGGTTTGTTATGGTGGATAATTTACTTTATCATAGGGAAAAGGTTTCTGGAGATCAAGTCATGCAATTAGTAGTGCCTAAAATTAGGAGAGAGAAAATTTTAAGGGTTGCACATGAATCAATTTTTACGAACCATCTCGGTATAAGGAAAACGAAAGAAAGAATTCAGTATTCATTTTTTTGGCCAGGCGTGTCGCGGGATGTAAAGGAATACTGTAAATCGTGCAAGGACTGCCAATTGCGAAGCCGGGAGAGGGCCAGTGATCAGATACCGATTATTCCGATTGAGAGACCGGAGCTCCCATTTGACGTAGTAAATATTGACATAATTGGAAAAATTGTACCACCTTCAGCGCATAAACATCAATATGTACTTTTTGGTGGACCAACACAGTAGGTGGCCCGAAGCGGTTCCGTTAAGAACAATTTCAGCTAAAGCTACTTGTGACGCGCTGTTAGAAATATTTATGCGAATAGGGATACCCCGCGTAAGAGCGAGTGATCAGGGGGAAATTTTGTCTCAGGCTTAATGCAGGAATTTCATGCTAAGCTGGGGGCGGCTCCTAGATTTGCAAATCGGGACATCCACAAAGTTCGGGATTGGTTGAACGGTATAATCAGATATTGAAACGCATGTTGCACCATATCATTCGGAGCGATCCTAAAAATTGGGATAAACACATCCCTTATTTATTATTTGCTTATGAAGAGATTCCTAATTGTACGACGGGGGTGTCGTCATTTAAGTTGATGTATGGAAGGGAGGCCAGGGGGCCACTGGCGGTATTAAAATCCACATGGTCGGTTGAAATTCCACTACCTATAAATTTCGGGAAAAGTGCTACCGAATACCTTCAGGATTTAAAAATTAACTTAAAAAAAGCGGCGGAACAAGCTTGTAGCGGAGGTCAAACAGGGCGCGTATGTGAAGTATGCGAATCGAAGGGCAATTTATAAGGAATTTAGACCGGGGGAGCAGGTATATTTATTAATCCCAGACTCTAGTAATAATATTTACGCTTGATGGACAGGACCAGCCGAAATAGTGGCGCGGTGTAATCCTGATTCTTACAAAGTCAGGTTAACGAACGGAAAATTAAAAATGTTCACGTAAATAAGATCAGGAAATTTACTACTAGGGTACAAGCAGTGGGGGTAATTTTTGAGAATGAAGAGGAATTATGGGAGGTCCATCCCACCCCTAGTACAAAGGATAACTTGAACTATTTCAACATCGAAGAAGTAAATTTAAATCGTTTAGAAAACGTAGAAAGAGAAAAGATGTTAGATTTATTGTTTAAATATAATGAATTATTTTCAAAGAAAATACAAATAGCAAAAGTCGATGAACACAAAATAAGATTGAATGATAATGAGAAGAAGAAACCTTATGTTTATCGAATTCCAGATGCCCTAAAACCGCAAGTAGACAAACAAATTCAAGAATTACTAGAATTAGGTTTGATTGAGGAAATTGGTGAAGAAGCATCGCATCCGGTAGTGTGCGTGATGAAAAAAGATGGAACTCTACGTCTTTGCGTAGATTTTCGGGCATTGAACGCAATCACCAAGGTCGATGATTTTCCTATGGAAAATTCTACTGATGTATTATTTAATATTGACAGGGAGAATGTTATTTCAACTTTAGATCAACCCAACCTTTCAATCAACCTTTTCAACCCAACTCAAAGGCTATTGGGCTATACCGTTGGAAGAAGAGAGTCAAAAGTTAGCCTGTTTTAAGGTGCACAAAGCTCAATATCGCTTCAAGGTCATGGCTTTTGGGCTCCGGAATGCTGCTACGACGTTTCAACAAGAAATCAACAGAGCGCTTTCCGAATACCAGGACTTTGCAAGAGCTTATATTGAAGATATAGCAGTGTTTTCCGAAACATTCGCGGAACACCTGGTGCATTTAGAGAAGGTATTTTCCAAACTATCACAGTTACAATTTTCAGTTAATTTGAAAAAAATGTGAATTTGCAAAACCCCAAATAAAATATTTAGGTCATATCATTGGGTCCGGCAGCCATCGGACCGATCCGGAAAAAGTGGAGGCCATTCGTAAGTTAGCTGTGCCTTAAACCAAGAAGACACTAAAAAGTGTCCTAGGATTGTGCAACTACTACAGAGACTACATACCAAAATATGCTGAAACAGCATATCCCCTCACTGAACTGACAAAAATGGACAGCCCAGAGATTTTGTGCTGGTCAGTAGAGCATGACCAGGAGTTCAACGAGTTAAAAAGAGGTGTCAGTGAAGCGCCCAGTTTGCATACTCCCGTTATTGGGTTACCTTTCATCATAGAGTGTGATGCATCTGCAATCAGCATCGGAGCTTGTTTATCGCAGAGAAGAGATGAAGTAGTGTATCCGGTAAGTTACGCCAGTCAAAAACTCACCAAAACTCAACAGGCATGGCCTACAATTGAAAGGGAGGCCTATGCAGTGACCTGGAGTTTGAAAAAGTTTGAAACTTAGATTTTCGGTTCACCTATGGAACTTATTACGGACCATAATCCATTAACTTTTATCACCAAAAATGCCCCTCAATCTTCAAAGCTGCAGCGATGGGCATTAGCGTTACAAAAGTATGACATTACGATTTCGCACCGCCCGGGTGCTAAACTAATTAATGCTGATGCATTATCTCGCTTGGACACTGTACAGAACATTCAAGAACTTTTAATGCATCCCATGATTGAACATTCCTTGAATATTGTTGAACTATATATATTTTTTTTCAGCAGCCACTAGTGTTCTATTTAATGTTTATTAAGTATTTGTGTATTGCCTTTTGTTAATTGTATTTTATATTGTGTATATGAAGTATTAATTTAATTCTATTTTATATTAGCAGATAGGAAGAGCCCCGGAAGAACGGGATACGTTAGTATATGTTGTATTATTTTATACATATATATTATAATTTGGGTAACCATAGTGTAACATCATCAGTCAAATTTCAGATTAAAAATAAGTGTGTGCCGTATTTTCAATCTTGCGTGGGGGGTGTGATGACTGATGATGTGGTTTTTTTGTTTTATTTAACGGCGCCGCTTCTTTTCGTCACGTGACGAGCGAGCGAGAGAGAGTGAGGAGAGGAGGGGGTACGGAGAGAGAAGTGTGTAAGGAGCAGGTAAGGAGTGGACCTGCGAATTTTTTGAGCAGGTAAAAAGAAGTTAAAAATTATCCGGTAATATGTACGGATGAGTGCTAAGGGCACGGGTTTTAAATGTCTCGAAAGAAGATTTGTGTTTGAAGGTTTGTAATTGAAAGAAATATGAAATCCGGATATATACATATATATATTTAATTGTGTGTGTGTTCCAACTTCTGTTTTGTGTCGTCTTTGTGTGTTACATGTTCTAATTAAACTTTTGTTTTCGTCGAAGTCTCTTGAATTATTTCTTTTATTTGATATACATTTCACGCGGGTGCTCCGCAGAGTAGTGTGAAGAAACAACAATAGCGTGTATGAAAATGGAGATCTGAGATTTTAGTTTTGACCTGGAGAGGAAAGAATGAGGTTGGTCAGAGAAGAGCTCTGGTCCAAAGGCAAAAGTACGTTGAGCGAAGCTCTTAGAGGACTAAGCCTAGATGTGCGCAGAGATTAAGAGTGATCTCTGGGTTAATTTACGTGCTTAAGATAGGTATAGAGTAGCTTAACTGTGCACAGAACGGGTGTTCTATATTTAATTTAATGTTGAACCGGATCACCTATATCCTAGTTCATACTAGTAAATTTTGTCTTATTATACTAGTCAACAAAAAAGTAACTTTTTTTTATATCGCATATAATTTTATGTAATTCGTGTTCTGTGTACTAAAAGTAGTGTAGAAAGTCAAATAAAACATTTCTATCACGTCACAATTTTATGATATATCAATATTTATTTTTTTTTTTTACGTTTTTTACAAATTTTAATCTTAAAGTAATCTATTTCGGATTAAAAAAGCTTCATTTTTCATTTTTTGTTTGTTTGTCGATGGTATTTTGCGGTTGAAGTTTCCCTTATTACTAATCAGCAGTAGTCTGCCAACATCGCAAGGTTCCATTTTCCTTGATATCGTTTTTGAATAACATCTATGTCTTGGTGAAATTGCTCTCCGTGTTCATCACTCATAGCTCCCATATTTTCGGGGAAAAAAAAATCTAAATGCGAATCCAAAAAATGTATTTTCAAAGACATGTTGCAATTCACTTTATGAAAAGCTTGCAACATTTTCTCAACGATTGCAACATTCCCTAAAAAGTTTTCAGTGACCACAACGAACGATGTCCAGGATTCCTTTTCTACATCATTTAAGCATGAAGTGAATGTTGGATCTTTTATTATAATAAAAGATCCAAAACTCACTTCATCAACAAACAAAAAAGAATAAAATGAAAAAGGAAACTTTTTTATCAGAAATAAATTAGTTTAAAATTAAAATTTGTAAAAAACGTAAAAAAATAAATATTGCTATATGGTAACATCCCCAGTAATTGGCATGCACCAGTGATTGGCACATCCTACAAACATGTCCTAAAATAAGATTTATATTCAGTCTTTTAAAAATGCAAGACCATGTACCAGTTATAAGCTCATTTACGTTAAAGATTATAACTTTGATTTATGCTACTAGATGATAATAGTGCCTAGGAAAGAGAAACAATTATGGCTTGTATTAAATTAGCCATTTTTGTTGCAAATGCTTCTTCATTGGCTTAAGGAAGGCATGCTTTTAAATTCATTATTATCTGATTTATAATATATTTTAAATTTTAATTGACAACAGTTTTGTTTAGTTAAAAAACGTTAATTTAATTGTGTAAAAGTATTTTCAACACAAATATTTGGATTTCTGAATTAATGATAGATGCCAATTAATGGTGTTTCAAATTTGCTAGTTCCAAGTAATTGGCTGCAATTCCAATTACAAGAAATTCGCAAGTAATTTGAGATTAAAGTAGTCATTTTGGAAGTACTTTTAAAGTTATAGACTAATTTTGCTTTTCATTTGTTTTTATTTGAAAATATGAAATATTATCATTAATTGGAATCCATTAAAGCTTTATATGACAATTACAGGGAACAGCATGACAATTACTGGGTATTAATGTAAGTATATTGTATTGTTTTAAAGTGTTCACATTTCAAACTAATATGCTGATTTTTTACGCTCAAAAACCTGAAATATGGCATCTTCATCTACAGTAAATTTATTTAAAGCGATTGAACCCAATGCAAAATGTGATTTTTTTTAAATATAAACATGTGCCAATTACTGGATCACAGGGTGTCATTCATTCGTGCTCTAGGTGCCAATTACTGGTGATTTCAGCAATTTTTTATAAGTACATTTTTATAAAAATACTTTTTAATTTTTTTTTTGCTTTTAGTGGGCAAAATAGATGCACAAATACGCATTCTTTGATTTAAAAATATTTCCAAGTAAATATCTTATTTCGTTGTAATGAAAATTGAAGTAAGTTTACAGAGAAATTCTTAAAGTGCCAATCACTGGGGATATTAACCTATCATAAAATTGTGACGCGATAGAAATGTTTTATATGACTTTCTACACTACTTCTAGCACACAGAACACGAATCACATGAAATTAATTGCGATATAAAAAAAGTTATTTTTTTTGTTGACTAGTGTTACTTGTAAATATTATGTAAATAAATTGTGCGTTAAATTTAATTGAAAGAGTTAGTCTTCTTTACTACATGCCTCTCATGCGTGTCCGATATCACGTAATTATATCGGTGGTAGCAGTTTATTAAAGTAAAGGATTTCAAAGTTTCTTCTTCAAAGTTTTGTAGACTTAGATGAGAAATCCGACATTTTGTTTTGCAGCGACGGGATCGTATCGCCTGAAACCAGTGACTAGCTAGCCGTGTTACAGAATGTAAAATCCGGGATGTCCTGTTGAAGTGCAGAGTGTTTATGCCTTATCTTCGAGCTGAGTTGGTTGTGTCCTTTCATCGTTAAAGTGAATTCAACCACATTGTTTGTGCCGCATTTTCGGTATAGTGAATCGAACAAAGTGTTGTGCGCTATGTTCTTATAGTGAATCAGTTTATAGTGCTTTTGCCCGAAAGTTGGAAATGTGGTGGGCAGATGAGGCCATTTTTCGCCCATCAGCCCCTAGATATGACATACATTTTTTTCTTAGTATACCTCATAAAAAATAAAAAAATTGACAATACCTTGGATGAAAGTTTAATAACTGATAAGAAAATAAAACATATATTTAAGTAATATGATGCATATTAATAAAGATAAACACTATTGCCATTAGTTTTAATCCAAAAAATCAATAGTAAATACAACACTAAATGCAAAATTACGATAAATGGAGCTTATTAAGACTTTTGTTTCAATATATAAAATATCGAAAATAATCAATAACCGAAAATATAATCATACAGTTTCAGACACTTTTGGCAATATGTTTCAGATTATTTTCCTCCTTGGTTGCTTTACTAGAATCACTACTGGACCATCCAGCGACCGTGTCTCGAGTATATGAGCATATTCAATACTTGTTTTTTAAATTTTGGTTGAGTTATGGCACAAGTAAGCCAGAAACTACAATACGGAAGCAACATGCTTCTAGTACTCTAAGACACTTGTGCCTACTTTACATTGACAGTGCCATTGTGTGATGTTGTTTCGCTGTTTTTTATCCAAGTATTATAGTTTTTAACACTTTTGTGTCGAGCAGTAACTTTGGTCACGAGAGGTATCTCTTAGCATCCTCTTTTGAAAACTGTTGCTATTTATTTAGAAATCTTGGCGTGTCGTGTTTGATATTCATTTCTTGCAGAAGTTGCAAACAACATCGTAAAAATCTATCAATTCTCCCAACATCATTTAGCTTCAGCAACTTTCTGATATTATGCGAGTCTTTTTTTAATATATGTGTATGTTAGCGTAATTGTTCTTTGAATCCGCGATAAGTAAGGGCTTAAGACATCCAAAATGTAATTTGAACTAGTGACGAAATCATACGCTTAATGAAAGGTCTTCCTTTGTATAACCAGAATGATTTTTTTCTGAAAGGATTAGTTCGTACTCTTCTGGATATAACTGTATGTGCTATCGAAAATAATCATCACAGTATCATTGTCGTCATCTGGAATAAATAATTTTCCTGCTAAAAGCCTCGTATATTTTTCACTTACGTGTGTTCAGTTTCCATTCAAAAATGTTGTGGGACAAAGTTCTTAATCAATGTCTGGTTTGCATATTTTACAGTAGATATTATTATTTTTCTTGTATTAAATAATGTGGAAAGAACACCATTAGGGAGACCAGTTCTAAGTTTCACGAATGACACTGCAAAGCAAGTACGAGATGACCTCTTTTTTTAAGGAACGTATTTTGAACTTTACTAGTTTAAAGATATAGTTAAAATGACACATAGGATATACACATGATAGTATAGTAATCGATTTCGGAAAAATGTCCAGGTACCTCAAAATCGATGCCCTCTACATTGTACATTTCTGATATTGTTTTAAATATTTTAAATATATATTTCATACATCGATGTATTCTCATCTACAGCGCGTAAATCTTGCAGAGCAAATTTACTGAAGACCAATCAAGAAATATGAGTTTTACAGCATCGTTTTCCCTACGAAATATAGATTCTAGTTTCGATAAAGGCTTGAGTTTCAATAGCTTTTGCTACAATAACGCGGCAGTTCATACCTTTACAACAAGTTTTAGAGTACTTTCAATGATGCATTGATAAATATATATTAAATTTTTTATTTGTGGTCCCGTCGGCAGTAATCATAGGCACATAATCTCTTATTGTCACATCAGAAGAAGAAATAGAAGTATTTTGATACTAAAGATCACGAAATACATCCTATCTACATAAAACCACTCTGTAGAACGCAGTTTTTCGAACATCTAAGTATCAATGTAACTTTTTTGTTAGAACAGATATGAAAATTTTCCGAGCCTTTACAACAATGACAGTGACATCCAAGCATTACTTATTAGTAATTTCTTTAATATTGCAAAATTAGTTTCAGAAAACAACATTGACCTCCCAACAACGTAAATATTTTTTGAGTGCGCCAAAAGAAATCTGAACGAGCTCCGATAACAATGCATTTGATTCTCCAGCATGATACATTTTTTTAAAGGTAGAAGCACACACTGAACCAAAATAAGATAATGCTCCTATGAAAGCTCCTATGAATCCAGCGCTTCTTAAAAATAAATTAACTTAAACACACAAAAGCGACAGAAATGTAGAAAAAAACAAACACTCCATTGTTGGGCTATAATTTCCATGATTTATTATTTTATTTATCATGTAAAGCTTATACTAAACAAAAATGCATATATTTAATTATGCAAAACCACTGAACAATTATTAAAATTCGAAACTTTTTTTTCGGGTATATGATTGGGCGAAAAATATCCCTTATCAGCCCATCTCCTTTTAAGGCCCTTGTCCTCGCTCGAGGAAACGCTCGCGAACTAATGCTATTCCTATGGGGAAGCATTTTTCTAATAACTCTTTCGCATTTTGACATTTTTGAATATTTTTTTTTTGTATTGGATAGCTGAGGTGCATGCCGACAGCGCACCTTTTTTACTTTTTCGATTTTGGTTGCAGATATATTTTTTAAAAAGCACTTTCAGTTTCGAAACCGGTTTTGAAAATGAAACTAACTTTGTAAAAAATATATGCAACCAAAATCGAAAAAGTAAAAAAGGTGCGCTGTATGCATGCATTCCAGCTATCCAATGCAAAAAAAATTATTCAAAAATGTCAAGATGCGAAAGAGTTATAAGAAAAATGCTTCCCCATAGGAATAGCATTAGCTCGCGAGCGTTTCCTCGAGCGAAGACAGGGGCCTTAACAGTGCTATCATTGAACTTTGGTGTATTTTGAACAGTGACTGTACAGCGCTAAATATTGAATTCAATGTGGAACAACTCGGAAACAGCGGAAAATCCCAGCAGATAAAATACAATGTTAATTGGTTTGATAATTTTTTACTATACTGACATTCTCGAACCTACTTTTTTCATACAATTGGTAGTAATTTAAGGACAATGTTATTAGAAATTTATAAAAATTTAGGTGCAATTTAAGAATTGTGTTAAAATAAATGAGATATTATCAGCTTTTTTTGTACCAATGTTTTAAGAAAAGATTTTATTTAATTTAGCCAGCATTGAATTCATATATTTTTTAATTGAGAAGGGTAACGAAGAAAGTTAATAGTTCGAAGGAATAATTGAAAATTTTTTAAGTTAAATTATTATCAAATTAATAGTTAAATTAAGTCGAATTAATATTAGAAACTGTTCATAAGACATACTGCGTATCGGGTTTTTCTTTTTACACTATGATGTGTGTAGTGTGAGAACCGTCTGTTATATGGTATGTATATTTGTATGGTTTGTAGTGTGTTTAGCAAGCATAGCTCGTACGGACAGAGTCCCCCTTGTTAAAATGAAAATAATTCCTGCATTTGGGCATTTTCCATATATTTCGTTAAAATAGACAATGTAATTGAATGATTGCTTAGAAATATTTTAAGTATACCACTTGTATTTTAATTTAACTGTCTCAAAATTTAACTCATTTTGACCTTATGAAATATAAAAATCAAGTAAAAGTTTAAATTACAGACTTTTTTGTATTGATTTGATTCGAGAAACGGAAGAAAAGTTCATTTTAAAAGTCAAACTTGAAAAACTAAATCTTGTTTTAAATTTTAATATATTAATGATCCCTACCGAAACAAATATGTTGAGATTTCATTCGAAGCCAATATCCAAAAAAAAAAAAAATCGAAATATTTCTTAGTTTAATCATTGTCTTATTGCAGGAAAAATATTTTATGTTGAGATTACATATTATTTGTTTGAGTTTGGGCTTTATTATTTTATTTCCACTTGAATGGCATAAAATATATATATGCATTGATGAAAACTTTATTTGCTTTTATTTACATAAACTTTATGTTTTCCTAAAATCTTCTTTAAGTAAATTGGTAATAATGAAAGCCGCATATTGTACTTTAAATAGCGTCTAATCCACCTTTTTGGTGACAGCTTCTACTATTCCAGGCAAAGCGTTTTTTCCTCGTTTCCCTTGTCGAAATTCTGATTTAAAAACCTCTTCCAAAAATGGCAGTTTTTCTGTTGTCTCTTTGCAGAAAGGTGACAAATATTCGGTGTTGTCGAGTACTTCTGAAACTGCATCTCGGACAATACTCCCACATTCTACATCAAACCTTGCCTTTACGCAGTAATATATCCATGCATTCGATCTGTAATGAAAAATATTAAATCTTTAAGTATTATAATTGCATATTTTAAAACTCATTAATATATAACAAGCAGTTTATTTACAAATTTATATGCATATGTAGAAAATCACCAAAGTTGCATTTAATTAGCTGAGTTACTTTGAGCATGGATTTACAATTTAAGGGGTAATATACACTCAAGGGCCTAAACATTATGACCACCCCCCACAATTTGTAATGAATGCACCTGGATGTTGTGGAAGGCACATAATCCGGTGGGAATGATATTTAAATACCGCTAGAAGGTCCCAAGAATCATTCTTATGCCTATGCCAGCTTGTGAGAGTAAAGGCTTCTGATCTAGGCTACTTCGATAGAGGGTCGCCCGAGGACTCAGTCCGAATAACTTCGAAACTGTGCATCTCATGGGTTGTTCGGGCCATATAGTTTTTACTACTGATACAAAGTGGATTAATGACAGTGAAACCATCAGTAAAATCCATCACTTTGATGCCCAAGTATTATCGAATAGAAAATAAGTTAAAGAGCCCCCCCCCCCTACTTGGTTAAGAAAATCGGCACCAGAGGCTGACACAGTTTACATCCCAAGATAATACACGAAAGTGAAATTCCTTTGGAGCAAGCAGTTCCGCTAACACTGTTGAATGTGAGCAAGGCACTCGCGAAGACTTTTTTACTGGTGGGGAACAGAGCCTTAAATTGCCAAGTCAAAATTCAGTATTTGCCCACTCAATGAAAAGCACACATAAATAGTTCTCGGCATTTGCCAATTAATTTTATAATTTTACTAAGTTATCACAGTTAGAAAATAATACAGTTTTTATTTGTAAAAAGCTTAATAATATTTCTAATTTTATTGGTAACTTTCGTCAAATCTATCAGAAATAGAAAGTGTATTATAGTTTTTTATTAAAGTTTTGAACTAATTTTCAAGCTCAATTTGTAAATTTGCCAACTGTAACAGCATGTGCAAACGTTTGGGGGGATGCTCCCCCTGACCCCCCCCCCCCATTGCGTGGCTCCTGAATATAAGACTACGTGCCGAGAATCGCACTCATGTGCCTCTGTTCATCAAACATCGTTGACAAAGATACACCTACACTGGACTCGGGAACATCATGACTGGACTATGGAACATAGAGAGAGAATTATGCTTTAAAACGTTGATTACCGCGTTTGGGTAAGTCTTTTTTATGCGAACTGTTACCCCTGTTATGCAACAGGTCATTCACAGGCTAGTTGTGGTGATATTAAACTATGAGGAACGTTTCCATGGACGCCCCTGGGACTTGTGGCTGTTGTAGAATAGACCGTGAACGCTATGGGCTATCAGGATACATTGTATATCATTTACACCATCACATTGTATTTGCCTTGCAAAATGGAGCCTTCGTGAAATACAACGTTCCATTTCACATGACAGGGATTGTGCTCGATTGGTTCCAAGAACATAATCCTGAATTTTAGTTAAGGTCCTTGTCTGCTAACTCGGAGGATATTAATAAAAAAAGAACATTTCGGGTGTCATTCAAAGCCAACCCAGAGCCCAAAAACAATCATTTGGGAATATCACGAATATGCAAGACGGATACTTGAACAACTAATTCAGTTCATCTCTGGTTATCTACCAAGAGCTTGTGGCATGCATGACGAGGTGATTTGCAGCGATTTCACGAGTCAAAAGTGGTTCAAAGCACGTTATTAGGTAGGTGGTCATAAAATTTTGGCCCTTTAATGTATATTTATATTTCATTTAATAAAACGAAATTTACAAACATCTGATATAGTGCACAGTGCACGGAAACAGAGATACAGTGCATAGATATAGAGATACAGTGCACAGACTTTCACAGAGGAGAATTTTGAGAATATGCTGCAACTGTGATATAATGTATGTATAATCAAAATCAAGCGAACTTTTAAGTTTTGCTTGGTGAGAAAAATAGTGTTAAAAGTGGTGATTTAAACTTTTGGCAATGCGAATGATCGTTGATTTAGAAATCACAGTTTGACCTTTTACGAATGTTTAATAACTTATAAATGCTCATACATATATGACTTAAATATTGGGAAGATTTTCAGCTATGGTACAGTTCGAATAATTTGGAAAATAATTTATCGTGTGTTCGCACATATCTCAGAATCTATCAACCGTTCCCTTAATCCACTCTCATTCTTATACGACTTCTCTGAAATTCTCCTTTACGCATAAGAAATTCCTACCTCTTTCTGAATGTATTATATACTGCCCTTGCATTATTTTCCTTGGTTCCGTATGCTATAACGACATTTCGGAATTCAATTGTTCCTACACTAATAATATAATCCTGACTGCAAAGGTGTGTGTGTTGGTCACTGTTTTTGCTCTCGCTAAATTTGTATGAAATTGTCTTTTTTATTTTTAACCATTGCACGAATTATGAAACTATAGAATATCTGACATAGCTGTCTACCTTATTTACATCCCTAATTTCATTTGCATTTTTGTCACATTATTTATTCATTTCTTAATCTATCGGCAAAAATTTCAGGCCTTTCTTTTTAATTAAAATGAAACTGTAATTAGCAAAAGTAGATCATATTTACCACAGCTTTAATATAAATATATACCAATTACGTAAAAAATACTATAACTTTATAACAAATATAAAATAATATGAAAATTATAATTTTAAGCTTACAGGTTATCAAAGCCTAAAAAGTAATGTGCCCGCCCATTCTGTATGTATGTATGTGCGTGCGTGCGTTCGTTACAAGATAACTCATGATAAAAATATCCGATTTACTTGAAATTTCGGATATAGGCTTATCATGATAAAGCAATTCCCTGATTACTATTATTTTCAACACAATCTAACTGATTGGTAAAGTAATCATACGAATTGAATAAATTCCAACTGAGCGAAAAATTGCCCAGGCCGGGAGTCGAACCCGGATACTTGGCTTACAAGGCCAATGCTTTACCTAATTTTTCGCTCAGTTGGAATTTATTCAATTCGTAATTCCCTGATTAGTTTAAATAGTTTATTCGATAAGCATAAGAGGGAAAACGGGGGCTAATGTCCTACCCCTTAATTTTTTTCCAGTGTGTGCTCATAAAGAGAGAGCTGTCGTATCGTACTCTTTTTATTCATTTATCACAGTGAGTCTATATTCAATTCGGATAATTTTAATACACGTCATATTGATAATTGCTGGGGTGGAGAAGCAATATATAAATTGCAATACAATAAAATACAGGAATACTAATAAAGAAGGTTTATAATGCTCCCGGTTTTTAAAATTGTTGTGTAGCACATCAGGGGACTGTCATTCTGTAAAATGGTTATATTATTTTGAAAACTTAAAAAACAACCCTTTTTTGTTCAATATCTCTATAATACTTTTCAAAGTTTATTTTCAATCGGAGTAAAAGTCTAGGAGCGATAACGTTTTGAAATTCCCCTCGTTAGGTTAGAGCGTCCGGAAGCGACGCAGGTATATCGCTTTTTTCAAAAAAAAAATATTTTGATATCGACGTAACAATTTCTCAAATACTAATGCACCGATCTTACTGAAATTTATCTCACTTCTTCAAAAACAGATTCACTTGTAATTAAGAAAACTTGTAATTTTTTTTTTTATTTACAACTAATTTTACAAAGCTGTACACGGTGTAAGTTATACCTAAACTCTGCTGATTTGTATGCAATTCCGTCAGAAATTCAAATTTAAATATTTTTTAGTTCCTGGGTTCAGTTACGAGCTCTATTTTTCTACTAACAGGAAAAAAGTTTTTTAATTTCATATAAAACTACCAGGAGTTGTCCTGACAACCACGAGAACACTTTTTTAAGCGTCTCCGAAAACCAGGTTCTACCGGCTCAATTTTCCAAATTTTTTAATGATTTTTTAAAAAATATTGCTTAATTGTTATTCGTTTATATTCTTCATGTCTTTGAATAAAATTTATTCTACATAAATAACAGAGAAATAGCTTTTTTAATCTTTGAAACCTATGTAACCCCTTACGTCTACCTGTCCTTACAGTGGCATATTGTATTATACCATTGGTCAGATGATGTAAACAAATCGGATGTAAAAAATGCCTACTCGCATGATATAATATCTTTCTTTTACTTATTTCTTTTGAAATTCAAAAACTAAATATCTAGGATTTTTACAAGCAGTTTATGCAAAAACTGTTGATTAAACCAAATATATATACATATATAAGTAATATTTTACCAAATGTATAATTAATAAACTATCTTTTCTTACTAGAATGTTAACTACACCTCATGTGCGGAGATGTACAAATAAATTAACTTATCATTCTTTTATTAGTATAAACGGATGAAACGGAATTTTAAACTGTACTATGTATTTTTCTAATTGAAGTCAAGTTTTGCATGCTTGTATCTTATAGATACAAATCTATGTATCATATATAGGTTTTCTAAAAGAATTTGGCTAATTTTTCGACTATAGATAAGAATTGTTGAAATGGGGTTTTCCAATGTGTTAATGCATTTCCAAATGTGTCAATTACCGATTAACCACATCTATAAGAACTGCAGTTGGCAAAATTCCAAGCCGATTCCATTCGTATTTTAGGGATAATAGCCTCTGCGGCCATTTGGCTGAAATATCCTCAGTGTATCTACAGAAACGATACTGAATAGAGTTTTCTATTTTCTGCTCTGAGTAAAACTTTATTTTAAATTAAATGGATTATGTAACTTCTACTAGTCACTGAATATATATATATATATATATATATATATATATATATATATATATATATATATATATATATATACATATTTAAATAAAACTGATATATTAAATTCAAATCGCACACCATATATAATTAACTAAAAAAATATATAAATTATAAAAATATTCTTAAAAGCAAAAACTCACGAACATCTATACCGCTAAACAAAATTGAAAAACCACTACGTGAACAATAACTAATCCATAAATTATAAACTGATCCAACAAAATAACAACTCATAAATAACTTAAACAAGAAACTCGAAAAGTAACAAACAAGGAGACGGGCGGCATGGCTAATGACATGCACTGCTGGGTTAAATCTGATTTTATGCATGCAACATCCCCCATGCCCGTCACAACCATAAATAAATTTTAACTAAAAGCAATCCAGACTAAAATTAAAGTATCGACCAGCAATAGCCTTCAAATGACTCTCAAACTAAAACTTTAAACTTGTCGAACCATCAAATCCATTCAATAATGATTTCAGTTCATTTCGACGACAACTACCCCTAACAAAATCATTCATAATATTTTTCATAAAGTTCCGAGGGTAACCTTGTATATATATATATATATATATATATATATATATATGTAATAAATATTCGACGAAAATGCTATGTTCCATAAACTCTAGGAATCCGCAGCAGCACGAGCAGAGCAGTTGCTCCGGCAGCTGGCGAGCAGTGGAAGAGTTTCATTGGGGTATTTCCCCATTATAAAAACAAATGCCATCAGTCTTCAAGTTCTTTATTTATGAACTCACAAAATCAATAAGATATTCTCCGCAGTCACCAGGACACTGTCATCAGATATTCCAACACGTCGTGAGTAAGGTGCATCCCAAGATGTTAGAATTTTTCGGCGAAACAGAAACAGCATCCGAGTATTTGAAAAGTTAATTGCATTCTGAAGCTCCTAAAAAACCAAATGAGAACTGAACATTTTCACGACAAACTAGCCCCTCCTACTCCGCGTCAATCATTTTAAAAATCTAATTAGGATTAACTCCAGTCTAAACGTCAAAAAATGATGAGCTCTGATTGGTCTTAGCAGGCGTGGCCTCGGGTAGGGATTACTTAACGCCTCGCAAATAGAAAAGCCTTTTAGCATCTTTGCGCATTAACACATATCACGTGATAAACAAAAAGTAAAATAAAAATCCCGAGAATATTCCAGAAAGTAAAAAGGTTACGAAATACTTCCCGCCTTTTTTAAGAAACAAGCAATAGATTATTGATAAGTTAAATAAAAAAAAAGAAAAAGAACTTTAGCTGTTAAACGATTACGAAACTAATATTAAAAATATGTTCCACAATTTTAAAATTAAAAACTCAGAGAGAGCAAAATGGCGCAATTTTTTTTATTACATATATATATATATAATACCATTATATATATAAATATATATATTATATTCTACATAATTATTAATTTTATAAAAAGTTGTTTATTTTAATTTACATATATGTTAATTGCTAAACCTCATATTTAACGACTGCTTATAATCTCACTTGACGGCTATGCGACAAATTCACCACCAAAATATTCATATCCAATATAAAAATATAATATAATGTAAATAAATAATGTAAACAATTAATTAAAAAGTCACCAATTTAGCGAATTTTTAAAATAACACCATGCAGCCGTTAATCTTCTAAAGTCGTTCATTCTAGAAAAATTAAAGTACACTATATTGGGAGGATAAAGTTATTACATTTACATTTACTTTTAGTTTAATAATCATATGTTTAAATTATCTTTTTTTACTATATTTGTCTTTTTGAAATTTATTTTAATGTAGTAGAATTACAATATAATATTTAAAAACATATAATTCAATGATAGAAATGAAAAAAAAATATTCTAAAAAAATGTTTAGTGATGTGGACCCATATTTGAAATGGACTAGTCCTCTTCGACCATGCGCAGTTCTTTCCTGGTTTCTACCAAACATGGTACATCAGTATGCACCCTCTTTCACCTTATTAAACGGTAACGATTCGTTACATTATTCTGAATGTGTTTCATAATAGAAGCTTGACGCACGATTTTTTCTTTCTTGGCAAGATTGAAATCACTATCAATGATTTCTTTAATAGTTAACACTGTACATTTTGCGGATTTAGCACCAGTCCTTCGATTTAAAATATTTTCTAGTACAATAAACGATTACACTTCGAAGTATTCCTTTTTTATAGGATATTTATTTGAAATGATGTTTCTAATTGAAACCAAGCATGCACGTTTTTTCCACATATTATTCACATTATTACATACTGTAACTTTTAATATAAAAAACATGCTTTTAGCAACATTTTCGAATAAACGAATATAAATAATTCTCTTAGGAAAATGCTAGGATGTAGCTTTTCATCCTTCAACGTTTTAAACCGTATTTTTTTTTTTTTTTCATGTAAACAAAAAATTTTTTTGTCGAATAACAAATTATGCTTTCAAAAACATGTTAATTTTAAAAAAGAATTTCTCTATGAACTAAGTTGTTCTTTTTTTCAATAAAACAAACATATCTAAAAAATGGGCGAAGAACTTCTGCACGATTTTGTGTAATGTGTTTATCCTCTATCCAATCCAGATTGCTTTTTCTCCCTGTTTGGTGGCAAAGAGAGAAATTAATTCAATTTGATAAATATTTCCATAAAAATGAGAAATTTAATAGTAAATTACAAAATATGCATTCTTACTTTATTTCTGAGCATAAGCATTGAATATTTTCCCGAGATTCTTTCCCGCGTTGAGAAGCCTGTATTTATCTAGAAATAGTATACATATACATGCATATGTTTAATGGATAAAAATCTTAATTAATGGCCAACGTTCTTTTAAATACTCGTTTGAACTATGTTTTTTTAATCTCCTTTTTAGGTGCGTTCGAAATTATCTAAATACGTATCACCTATTGTTGTCGCTCAGTCCGTCCGTCTGTCTGTCTGTCCGTCTGTCCGTCTGTCTGTCCGTCTGTCTGTCCGTCCGCATATAACAACGCAAAAACTACCCAACCGAATCGTTTGAAATTTAAAATACATAATTATAACATAATTTTGTCAAGTCATTTCAAATTTTATGAAAATCGGATGGATAGATCAATTACAGGGACAATCAAAAGGATTCCGTTACATTACGGTCAATGGGGAAAAAAGTTTCTAATGCATTTTAATCGTTTGAAAATTAAAACATATAATTATTTGGTAATTTTATCGAGTGTTTTAAAATGTTATGAAAGTCGGATGCATAGATCATTTACAGGGACAATCAAAGGTATTCCATTACATTACGGTCAATGGGAAAAAAGTTTCAAATGCATTTTTATGATGTTACACTCATTCGAACATAATAGAATTGGCATGAATCTATGAAATATATACTAAAACATGCATTCTGTACAATCTGTGATGCAAAGAGTTTTTATTATTAAATTACAGGGCCACACAAAAGTGTTCCACTACATAAAGCTATACGGAGAAACATTGTTTGGGGTGTGTTTTAATTATATTCAAATATTTCACATTTTATGAATAAGATATACGTTTCTGAGGTGTAATAAAAATTACTTTCTGCATATTTACAGAAACACAAAGATTTCGACTACTATACTGTATCCGAAGTACGCTCTAGTATATCAGCAAGATCTGAATATTTTTAAAACTTCGTTATCGTACGAACACACCTCATTTGCTATGTTCACGTGCAATTTCCAACTTGTTGCAATTTAGAAACAACAAAAAATTATTGCTATTGTCTCCTAAAAGAATAAGAAAATGTAACTATGCCTTTCGTATTTTTTCTCAAATCTTTTATGAAATTACAAATCGGCATAATATCTATTTTAAACAAAGAAAAAACAAATAAATTAGTAACCGATTAATAAAAATACGATTTAAACGTTGAATTAAAATCGCTTGATGACTTAGTAAACACGTGTAACGTGCCCAATGTCAAGTGAATACAACATTTACTATAAGTACATGTATATTAACATTAAATATTATAGATTGCAATAGTTTTTTTAGTCGACAAATTAATCAAGTAGTAAAAGAAATATCCTTAAAACTCCAATAATAATAAGCATATTAACTAAGCGTTTACTGCGTTGTATTAGGCGTCTAATATTCAATTAAAATATATATTTGAATTGAAATTTGAAAGAAATACAGTGTCATGAAAAATAGAAGAGGATGGAAAGTAGGATTAGAAATATCTGGGCAACTAATTATCTGATGGATTACATTCTTTACGCAAAATTTATGTTTTTTTTATTGTCTTTTACATTCACTCCTTTAAAAAAATCGAAAATTTTTATACACTTTTCATTATAACGATTATTTTGACAGTCCGAAAAAAGTAGATCCCGATAATCGAGGTTACTGATATTAAAAAAGGCTTCTTATCATTATTAAATACTAAGTACACATCAAATTTTAAGTCTCTATGTCAATTTGTTCGGGAGATAGAGCGTTTATAGACACACAGACAGACGTCAATTTTTTCCCCTTAAAATATGTTTTTTTGAATCTCCAGTGTCTAAAACGTGTAAACCCTTCATTTTTCTTTTTTTCCAAAACAATTGAAAGCCTTACACTATACTAAGTATGACGGGTAAGTAAAAAAAGCACATTATATATCCCTTCATGTATGTGCAAATGTATTACTCCGTGCGTCGCAATAATGAGAAAAATTAACGATAAATCTGTGTATACTTACGCGCATATTTTTTCTTCGCCGAGGTGTCTGAACAAATTCTGTATCTGCGTTTCGTTTATGCCAGTCCGGCGACAAATGTCATCCATAGAATGAATGGTAGAAGTCACGCACTGCAAGTTGTCAGCAATGGCTGGAAGAAAAGAAAAAGCCTGTTATAACAAAAATAAGACAATTTGAAAAAGGAATTATCGTATTTTATTAGCAGGCATCCTTTTGACATGCATTTTATACAATAGTTTTTTTTAAAAAAATGGCTTAAAAGTCGTGTTACAACTGCATAAACTAACTGGTAAGATGTACAATCCCAAAATTAAAGCCTGTTATAGCAAAAAAGAAGACAATTTGAAAAAGGAATTATCATCTTTTAAATCACAGACATCCTTTTGACATGCATTTTATACAATAGTTTTTTTAAAAAATGGCTTAAAATTCGAGTTACAACTGCATAAACTAATTAGTAGGATGTGCAATCCCAAAATTAAAGCCTGTTATAGCAAAAAAGAAGACAGTTTGAAAAAAGAATTATCATATTTTATTAACAGACATCCTTTTGACATGCATTTTATACAATAGTTTTTAAAAAATGGCTTAAAAATCGAGTTACAACTGCATAAATTAATTAGTCATAAGTGCAATCCCAAATCTTTAGCCTAGATCATACATATTGATATATAACTGCATAAACAAATGGAATGTTAGAAGCCACACACTGCAAGTTGTCTGCAATAGTTAGAAAAAAAGTCTTTTATTAACAAAGGAAGATATTTGTATGTTTGAAAAAAGTTGTCATATTTTATTGACAGATTTCCTTTTGATATGTAATTTAAACAATCATCTTTAAAAGCGTATCTGTCATAACTGCATAAATTAACTAGTCGTATGTGGCAATCCCAAAACTTTAAGCTAGTTCATACATGTTAACACTTCAGTATTCGCTATCACAGTGCCAAAGTTAAATGGTAATCTATGCCCATTACGAGGATTCCAATGATATGAAATTCCGTACATTAGTTCTTGAGACTTGACTATCATTAAAATAACATACATAATGAAAGATGCAGCATAGGAGCCCTACTAGTTCGGTAATTTACACTGAAACATAATTTGCAAAATCTTATGTCAACATTTAACTGAATCTTAAGTATGATAAAAATCTTTGCATTAACACTTAAGATAGGAATACTGTGGAACTCGTGAATCTCCATAGCAGCGCCACACCTTAGGCAATTTAGATCAAAATATGAACTACAAGTCATACTAAGGACTAACTGAATTTCAAATTTTATGAAAACCCGTGCATTAATTCTAGAGATAGAGTTATTGCAGAAATCACAAAAAATGTAGCATACCAGCACCAGCAGTTGAGCGATGTGTACCAAAATGTAGAAAATGTCAAATTCTTGTCAAGGACTGGCTAAATGTGAAGTTTGATGAAAATCCGTGCATTAGTTCTGGAGGTTGAGCTATGACGGAAACTGTTAAAAAAGCTGCATAGAAACACCATCTGCAAGGTGATTTACATTAAAATGTAGAAAATGTCAATTCATGTCAAGGCCTACTCAAATCTGAAGTTTGATGAAAATCCGAGCATTAGCTACTAAAATAGAACTATTGCAAAAATCGTGGAAAATGCTGAATAGCAGCACCACCTGATGAACGATTTGCAACCGGTTTGCGAAATGCAACTTATTATTTACCATGAAATCCAAACGTAGCCCGAACCATGAATATAACCCTCCACCATGCCGCCATTTTGAAAACGTTTCTGGTTTCTTCCGAAGATTGTGCTAATAATAATAAAAACCTTCCGGACCATAAAATTGATTTTTTTTTTCATCAGAGAATATTTTTCTTTCATATTCTAATTTCCATGGCATGTGATCTTTTCCAAATCCAGTCGATTTTGCTGATGCATTTTATTCATACGTGATTGGGACTTTCTTTTCTTGTACCTCATCATCTTAGAGCTCTTGACTGTTCTGGACAAGGTACTTTTCGACATTGTTATTAGAGGATCTCTTGAAAGTTCGCCTAAAGTCGTTTTCCCATTGCTCGTTCTTTTTATTGTGGCACTTTTTACTTACCCGTCATACGTAGTATAGGGAAAAACTTGCTGTCGTTTCAAAAACCGAAAGTTTTTTTGATGGATTTACATGTTTCAGACAACACACAATTTTTTTAGAAAAAATACTGCCGTCCGTCTGTTTGTGTGTCTGTCTGTCTGTCTATAAAAGCTCTATCTAACGAACAATTTGAGTTAGAAACTTGAAATTGGGTTTGTACTTAGTATGTAATTATCGAAAGACGCCTATTTAATATTAATAACCTCGAATATCCGGAACTATTTTTTTCGAAATCTCGAAATATCCACTCTGAAGAAAGGTATATATGTTTTTTTATTTCTATTATTTTAAGTAGTGAATGAAAAATACAATAAAATAACCGAAATTTTGCATAAAAAATGAAGTCGAACTGATAGTTAGTTGCCGAGATATTTTTAATCCTATTTTCTACACTGTTCGACTTTTCACGACCCTGTATTTCATACAAATTTGAATTCAAAGATATATTTTAATTGGAAATGAGACGCTTAATCAGTCGCAGTAAATTGTTAGTTAATTTGCTTATTATTTTTAGAGTTATAAGAATGTTCTTTTCATGCAATTTGGTACTCCTTGAGCAGTTTGGAGTTTTATATAATTTGTCGAAATTGGTTCACCTTATTAATAAAGCAGTACTGCGTATTAGAAACATTTAAATATACGTTTAAATTTTGTTTCGGAATTGAAATGCATTTTATAAATAGTTTACACATATTTAATTTTCATATTTTATATTATGCATATCCATGATGGAAAGTATTACGGTGGCCCCCAACTGCTATCTTCCCTTTTCGACAACATTCGTGGACGTCCCGGAGAATTCTTTGATCCATTATCCTCTTTTGATCGAAGAAAACTTAATATTACACCTGGAGGACTATTCAATTTTTTGCGATAGTTCCACATAATGTAACTGGCGAAGTTTTAGTTGCAGCTAATAGCTGTCATTATTATTGCGATTATAAAATTATACATATATATATATATATAATTTACAACAGGTGACATAAAAGATATAGTTTTGTAATAAATCTTAATTGTTCTGAGATACTCCAGAACTTCCTACAAAATAAACAAACAAAAAAAATTAAATAAAAAGGTTGGCCACGACCCACCAGTATATAGAATTTCAGACTGAATGCAATGGAGAGTTTCTCCATAATTTATAGAACTATAAAAAGTATTTGAAACTATATTTCAAAGAAATTCACCTCTAAACACTTCATTGTCTTCTTCGCAAGAAGATTCGATGAATTCCAGAGTTTTTCGAAAGAGTTCAACGTCTTTCTCGTTATCATGGACAAAATCCTTATTTTTTGCACATTTCTCTACTACTCTGAGGATGCAGCGACCAACAGGAATGATTTTGCTGGAAGAAATGAAAACAATCAGTGGCAGAGTAATGAGTGTACAGAACAAGGCTGTTTTCATATCTCTCCTTCTAAGTCCAACAGTTGATAGCTTAAAAATCTAAGGTATCGAACACAATTGAAAAAAGAAACTTTATTTTATAGAAGAGTAGTAAAAGTTGAATGTAACGATATATGTCTGCCAGAAGCGAGGTGGTGCATAAGTCAAAAAGTAATACCACAAGAAGTTTACTCGTAGGTTTAGCATTGTGTTTGCCGTACAATTAAAGGTACGAAATGAGTGTACGGAAAACACAATGATAAGTCTAGTGTAAACCACTAGTGGTATTATTTTTTCTATAAAATAAAAGTTTTTTTCTTGTGATTGTTACCTTAGGTTTTTGTGTTGTCGGCCCTTGGACTAATAGTTGTATTATGTTACGCGTGCTTAGCCTTCCATTTTTGGGAAACTTTGAATTTTAAAAATTTTGTATAATTTACTGCGTTTTTATAAAATGAAAAATGTATGAAATAATTATCCATGTCTTTATCCGTTACTGAAAATGAAAGTATAAAAAGAGTATTTATCTGTTTAAATGAAGTCTTCTTGCAGAATTTATAGATTTTTCATTTATTTTTAAAGATGTAAAAATGTAAAAAAATAAGTTTTTTCGTTTTTTCTATTTATTATCCAAATAAATAAATCATAATCTTATGAAATTTTAAATTTGTTTTTAAATACCTATTTTCTCAAATCTTAAAATTATATGCTCAACCCATTTTATGCATTTTGATGCAAGCCAAATTTTATACATTTTTGTAATGTACAAAATATAAGGCACTACACTGTAAAAAAAAAAAAAAAAAAAAAAAAAAAAAAAAAAAAAATGGCAAAGTTACAAAACATTTTCTAGGAAAATGGGACTCCTATACCTCTTTATGTAACAGCAACAGCAAAAATTTTTTAACAGATACAGATTTGAACAGAAAATGAAAAATCTATAAGGTTAGGAAGACAGTTCTAGGGAACTGGGATACCAAGAACTTTTTATGTAACTGCAACGTAGGTTACAAATACAATTTTTAATAAGATTACTCTTATTTTTAAAAGTTTTTGTAAAGCTGCAGAAATCTATAGCTTTACAAAAACTAATTTTGTATATTTACATATTTTTCTGTGCAGTATACAGCTAAAAATTTAGTGAACATACAAATTTATGTTATTTCTGTAAGGTTACAGATTTTTTACAGTGTAGAAACGAATGGTTACATATTTTTATTAACCATTTGTGGCCAGTTATTTATGTAAAAAATTAAGATGATTGTGAAATAAATTATTTTTCAACCTCAAATATTACTATTTTTATTTTGAGTCTCTAGAAATAAATAAATATTTTGTTTTAGTAGTTATTAAAACACCAATTATTTAATATAGTGCAAAATGTAAAAGCCTGTTTCATATAAGTTTAGACAAAATATATAATTATGCATACAATATTACTACAGACATTATGCATGTTTTGTACGCTTACATGTTACAAAATAAATACAAAAAAAGCGTAATTATTTAAGTACTTTTCCAGTTCATTTTGTAACATTATAAAGTGATTTTACCAACAAATTTGTGAAAGCCCCAATTCAGACACAAGTAAGTCAAGAGCAAGACTTCACCCACACCTTTCTTTCTGTGGCTGTAATATGTTTAATAGACATTTTATAAACATTTTGAATGGAGGCGAAAGTATTATTAACATAAAAAAAAATTAAATATATTTTGTTAAAAATTTGAAGAAATATTTCATGTTTCTGTTTTTTTTTTATTATTAAGGGGTCTTAGGTGTCTTACTTTTTATCTGGCGATGCAATTTAGTAATCTGTCACATTTAATTTTTCATTTATCAGTCCATATAGATCATAAATGTACAAAACTTTTAATATAGGAGACATAATATTTCTTCTATTTTAAAAAAATATATATAGATAAATTAAAATTAATAAAAAATCAAAACAATTTTTGAGAACACAACAGACGTAGACAATATGCGAATTTCTATCCATGGCCCTCCATGGTGGCAGCAGATCTTAAAATTTTAAAACATGGTGCTACAATTATTGCTAGTGCAGTATTTCACTTAATACAGCTCACAGAATAAGCTCTACCGGCTTGTAATAAGCCTTTTCGGCAGTAACGTAAAACTTATGCTCAAAAAATTTCAAAATAATTGTGCAATATAGACGTTCTAAATCAATTAATGCTGTATTCACTTCTCTTCTTATCTTGTATGGGTGGTATAAAATGTGAAAAAAAATAAATAAATCATTTAAAAAAGACTTTGGCTTTAGTTGTTCCTTCTGAAATTTACAGATTAGTTACAGCCCATCAGTGTAATATAGATCCGATTTGTGATAAAGGACGAATCATCAGATGAATCATCTTGATATTTTGACATAGAATATGTATATGCATTCATTCATGTGTGATTTTTGTAACATTTTATATCCATTTAATAAAAAAAAAATTGTTTAAACTATAAGTAAAAGTTTGATTTCTGTTAATTACTTATGATTAACTCTGTAAAAGCATAAACATTAAATTTCATTTGCTTTTTTAAGTGAAAATTAAGGTGTAAAACTATTTAAAAAGTAAATTTAGGAATGTAGAACAGTTTTATTAAAATATCGTATAGTTTTATGTTGCTTTTCGAACGTAAAAAAACTCATAACAAGAAAAAAAATACTGTATATATTTGAATTTTTGAAATAAATTCTAATATAGCGTTACAAATTTTGAGTTACTCTATATGAAACGATACATTTGAATTAAACGATCGGATGCAATCTCAATAAGAGTGCTATTAATATTTTATTGCAGTTCAAGTACATTTTACATGATACAATGTTTTCCCTATATCCTGTATATACATTTAAAAAACTCCATTTTTCAAATCAAATCACTAAAAAATGACAATAATATGATAATTTAATCAATAATAAACTTTACTCCAATTTTCCAGTAAAAAAATGTTTGGCCAGCTAAATCCACCAAATACCCCATTGTGCGTCGTTCAATCCGTCCGTCCATCTGTCCGTCAGTCCTTCTGTCAGTCTGTCTGCCCACATACAAAAGAGCAAAAAACTACCCAACCGAATTCTTTAAAATTTAAAATGTATAATTGTTGCAAAATTTTGTATATTTATTTCAAATTTTGTGAAAATAAAATGCGCAGTTTAATTACAGGGACAATTAAAATTATTCCTTTATATTACGGCTAATGGAAAATATAGTTTCAAGTGCATCTTAATAATGCCACATTCTTCCGAAATAAAGCAAGTGTATATGAATCTATGAAGAATGATACACATTCTGTACAATCTATAATCAAATATATGCAAAGAACTATAATACAAAGAACATGCCCATACGAAATCGAAATCATTTGAGATTTGTGAATAACTGATACAAACAGAATGATATGCATACACAGATACGGAAACAACTGAAACTGGCGCCTATTGTCAGAGTCCAAATACAATTTCGCATCTTATAGCGCATTCGACACTCTGGCTGCATTCAGGAATTACACAAACGTAAGCACCGTTTAAAATTAGTTTCATTTCGTTCGGTTGCTTATTGACACAGTAAGGGCTAACGAGTCGTATTTCTAAGTAACGATTCGCTGTTACGTATCTTAGAAAATAACCGTTACTTAATAACGAATATGTGCGGTTTGCAACAGCTCTATTATTTATTGCCTCAAAACAAATCCCAATGCAGACCTATTTTTCAGGCAATTATGACAAA
Organism: Maratus speculifer; assembly: GCA_964019185.1. Classification (NCBI taxonomy): domain Eukaryota; kingdom Metazoa; phylum Arthropoda; class Arachnida; order Araneae; family Salticidae; genus Maratus; species Maratus speculifer. The sequence goes on from OZ025298.1 coordinate 256,275,155, forward strand.
AGTTGGCCTTGACGTATTTAAAATTGAAATAATATCTCATTTTATCATTCTTTTGCTTTCTACGAGTGTTAAAAACTTCCCAGTTCAACAATGCAAAAATTTATACGCGTTCACTTGCTAAATTTAAACGCGAAAAAATGAAATTTGCAACTATGACTTTTTAACTAAATCGGCATAGTATAATTTATTACTTTATTGCATAAGCTTATTACATCTTGGATTATAATCTACTGTACTCCCCTAACAAGTAAAACAAAAGAAAAATATTTTAATAAGAAAGTTGTTTTCAGTTTACTCACTTGCAAAAATCCTGGAGCTCTTCAACAGTTTCGGGCAGCTTCTCTTCTTTAATGTCATAATAATCGCATTCCATTAACCGCAAGTTGTTACACTGCCAGGACATGCTATAGGTATATCCTGTGTGAAAAATTTACTACACTTAAATAAAAATGTAACTTAAGTTCGTTATCAAATCTTGGCTAAGATAAACAAATGCATATATAATAGCTGTTGCATGTGCTAATCTAATAAATGTGGAAAGGGTTGCAAGACACCATTTAATCGTTTAAACGCCAATGTTCCCAAATTGGAACATTGCATTATTTGTAATATAAAACGTATATTTTTCAACATATTAACGATGTCCTTATTTTTCCTATAAAATATAAGCCTGATTTGAACTTTTGAAAGAAAATATTTATGTTTAAGCATTTATCACAGGTATTAAAGAATATGTAAATTCATTAATTTGCATAAAAAGCATATTATTTGCTTTTATCGTTTTCTATACAGGGTGAGTCATAAATATCGAAACAATAGGCTATCTCCTTAAATATTGCCCCTAGACCCATACTTCCAGTTGCAAAAATTCATAAAAAAGGTGAAATTTTTGATAAGATAAATTGCAACTCCATGGGGGGTCTATTTGAAAAAGTACGAAAATTAACTTTTTATACGGCCCCCGTAGGATAAAAATTCCAATTAGGAAAACTTTCCTTATCCAGTCCTGAATAATACACAAAAAGTCGCATCTTCATACCTTCAAAATTCGCGGAGTTATAATCGTTTTAATAATTCATCACGTTTTAAGGGATTAGACACAAATTGAAATGCGCGCAATTCAAAAGACAATGTTACTTTAACAGTTGTAGGAAACGCGTAAAAAATCTATCTTTTGAGTTAGAATTTTGATTTTTTTTTTCTTTTTTGTGATGGTTAGCCATATAATTTGCTAAGAAAATCACATCCCAAAATTTATCCTAAAATTTATCAAAATTTCATGTGGTTAGTGCTGGTTTAAATGGGATTATTAAAAATCTTTATAACTCCAAACATTATTTATCGGATTTCAATTTTTTTCTATTTAATTAAAAATGAAAATCTTATTTTAGTTTTGTTTCGGGATTTTTGTTTTTCAATATTTATTTTAGAACTATTAAAACTATTTATTTAAAAATAATAACTTTTAAAAAATCATATTTTCAAAAGTAAATAATTTTTCATTTTTTTTAAACAAAGCTAATGTAAAATAATTTAAAAAGACATGTTTCAAGTCAAAAGTACTTTTTTTCTTTACCAATTCTTAACTTTCAATAAATTAAAGACAAGAAATAGTCCGGGAAAAAGTCATTATACAGAAAAACAAAATGTACTGTTTTACTGCCCATCAGTTATTTAAAAGAATGCTTTTCAAAGATGCAGATTAAGTCCTTTTAAAAAATTTAGCTCTCACAACTTCAAGCTTTTTATCATCCTGGAGACGCTGTTAAAAAATCTGTATGCTGGGCATAATGCAGATCAGGATCGAGACGTTACTTTTTTCTGAAGACTCGCCTATCCGGGTCTAATGTATTTTTCATACCGGAGAAGACTGCTTCCTTTTTCCCAGGCCTGCACTGGACGAAATTTTCAATCCCGGTCTCCAACAATCCGTATTAATATCACAGACCTAATACGTGCATAAAATAAGTAAAAATTTGGTTTAATCAATATTTTTTCGAAAACCACAGAAGTTTTAAAATCGCTTTTATTTTACAAAAAAAAAAAAAAAAAAAAAAAAAAAAACCTTCAAAATTTATTTTTTTAAGAATAGTATGTTTAAATGCTAAAAAATTAAACAAAATAAAACCAGAGAAAAAAATCTACCTATGACAGAATTTTGTCTTAAACAGAAAACGTGTTGATCCATGCAAAATAAATACAGTAATACCTGAGAAAAAAATAAACTCCATTTAACCCTCCTAGGAAGGGCATTTGTCTATTACGTATTTTTTCTTTCCTATGTGATTCCGTCTTAAAAGGTTTTACTGTATAACATTTTTCAAAGTCTCCAACGCACGGGATATGGATTAGCGATAGTAAAATATAAGTGAAACATTTACATATAAACAGAGGTTCATTGATATAATAAATATATCACAGCCTTTGGCGCCTCTTTAATAATAAAAAGTATAAATATAAAAACGAAATTCTATATTAAGTATTTTTGGTCAGAACTCCTCCAAGTGAAACAATTTTTAACTATACTGAAGTAAAAAACTATATAGAAATTCACGGCTGAGCCGGCTATGATTTAAGCTTTTCTACATGCTGGTCCGGATTATGATTTTAACATTATTTCATGCCGGGCTGAACTTTTTCTTCTATGGGTCAGTTTAGGACTGGACCTAGATATTTCGAGGCATTCAAACCTCCAGTGCTAACGATCAACATGTTTTGAAAACAAGTTTTGATTTAAATCAATACGCTGCTTTATTATGTCCAAATAAGAGGCACGGTCTTAAACCGACATATAATAACGAACAATTTGTGGACGATCCCTTATTTGCTTTGAAAATGGATGAAAAACGCTTCGTTTACAGGCATGGTAAAGTGGTGTATGTCACGAATTTTTGAGAATTTTGGATTTCAATATCTCTGTCTGGTTTTCAGATACGGAGATGATTTTTTTTTTTTTTGTTCAATTTAGGAATGAATAGGGAATAATTTCCTAATTGGGAATTTTGCTCTACGGGGGCCGTATAAAAATTTAATTTTCGTATTTTTTCAAATAGACCCCCATGGAGTTGTAACTTATCTCATCAGAAATTTCACCTTTTTTTATGAGTTTTTGCAATTGGAAGTATGGATCTAGAGGCAATATTTAAGGAGATAGCCTATTGTTTCTATATTTATGACTCACCCTGTATATTACTTACATTTGACCGCTAGGAATCTAAATGTTTTTGGAATTCGATAAAATACTCAAAAGCAATATACAATAGCATATAGCGGAGAATAATTTGTTATATTTGCATTTAAATTATTTATTTAAATTATTTATTTATTTAATTTATTAATTTATTTAAAAAAATTGAAATGTGTAAAAAAAGTGGGCTATTTTAAAATCGTTGTAACTCAAAATATTATGTGTAGACTTTCATTTTTTTATATTTAAATAAACAAACATACTTAAATTTTAATTTTGATTCAGCATTTAAAAAATATTAATATTTTAAAAATGGTGAAAATATTAAAAAAAAAATTCGGAAAAAAATTATGTAACTTTAATTAAAAAAAATAATTTCAAAATCGAACCTGTTTTTCAAATTTGCTGAATTAAAATTTAAGTCAGAGAAGCTATGTTCCAAGTTTGAAGTATTAATCTTTAACAATTCTTGAGTTATAATAATTTGAATAAAAAAAAATGTAGAAAATTCATCATGAAGAATAACGTCCTTTTACGAAAAATAATTTCCATAACAATTCTAGCTTTAAAGCTAAATTTTAAAAACAAAACAAAACAAAAAACATTACATTTTTTCTTCTGATTAAGATAGAATCAGATTTAGATGTCAGTTTAATCATGATAAAAATTAATGCAATGAAATATTTTTTAAAACTTTCAAGATTTTGGTGTCCCGGTCCTCCTTAATAGGTTTATTTATTCATTTCCTACAGTAGAAACATTGGTCACTTTTTGCCGCAAAGTACTTTTTTTAAAGATCCCTCAGTGACTACAGCGCCACATTTTGAACGAAATTTTGTAACTAATTTTGAAACTATTGTATGAGATTTTTATTGCTTTCAAAATAATCATACTACTTGTTTCCTTCTTGTACCCATCTTTTTTTCCAAGTTATTCAATTTTAAAATCGAGAAATTTTTTGCTTGACACCCTGTAAATTATTTGATTCAAATTACATTTTATGTATTTACAATATATATTCTAGTACTAAAAAAAAAAAAAAAAAAAAAAAAACGCGGCATGCTTGAGCTTATGTTGAAGTGCCAGGTTGTAGTTATGTGCGTATTTTTATTAGTATGAAATATCTCTACAACAGATAATTAAAAGAATACAAGTTCAGCTGCAGTTTTTTGTATTTTTTTTCACGGTGCATTAAGATATATTGATGTAAAGAACAATAGTTATTCCGTAATAAATAGTAATTTAGAATGCATTTTGATGATTTTTGCAATCATTTCAATTTTCTTTTATAGTTGTTGATTTAAAAAAAAAACAGTTATCAAACATTTTAAAAGTAACACAATGCCAAAGCTTCTACACTGTAATAAAGTTATAAATCTCCAAAACTAGTTTTTGTAAAGGGTATAGAAATCTGTATTTTTACTAACAATTTATACGTTTATTATGATAGGGAAATACGGCAGTCAAATTCACCATGCATGTATATATATATTTTTTTTAATTTAAAATAACTTTTAAAATTTTTTATTTTCGGAATCATATTATGATTTATTTATTATTTCAGAAAAGGATTACGATTGCCTCATTATATATATACATTTAACTTATGTATAATAGTTTAGTTGACTGAAAATGTTGATTTAAATTGCCGCAAATATTATATAATTGGATATTTCCGATTTTTATGGGTTAAATGGTAATGCTGTCTGATAAATTCACGCCTGCAGTTGGTTGGACAAACTAAGGATTTATGTTCATGCGTTTGAAGTTGGCCTAGTGTATGAAAAATTAATTTGTATTGAAAAGCATTTTTATGAAGTAATTTAAATAAATAAATAAATATAGGTATATATACCTATATTTATCATTATGATTGTATGAGTCATCTATCTATCATTATTGTATGAGTTATAATTAAAAAATGAATTAGAATTATGGAATGGCATCAATTAAATTTTCTAAGTGAAAAAAATTCTATGGGAAATTCCAATTCTAAAGAAAATTTCTTCAAAATTTTCTAAGGGTAGCACGTTTTTCTCGTGTCTCTTTGATAAGAAGATTGACCCTGTTTTTGATGATCAATTCCTCTCATAACTTCGCCCAAATGTGGTACAGCTTTCTAAATGCATTTTAAGAAGAAAAAAAAATGCATTTCTGTCATTTTTCGCGAAGAAAAGGTTACTGATTTTCTTTAAATGAGAAGTTTTCATTTCATTTAAACCAATGGTGTAATCATGATAACCAGCTAAAAGTTCTTTTCCAGAGAAAAATACTCATATTTTGGCCGCTTGTCCTTCAAAGTAAAATTTTTTGCATATTTTTTATCTGTACGAGGTTCAGGATATCTTTTTAGGAATCCTCAAATGTATTATAAATTATAGAAGAGGAAATAATGTTACTGTGAGAATTATGTGAAAAAAATAGATTAAAAGCTTAGCATAGATTAATAAGCATTATTAGTTGCAGACTAGTATTAATGCATTTTTATGCAATGATTTTCACCAGATTTATTACAAATGACTTTTTTTTCGCTATTGTTGCTTTACATACTCATTATACGTTGTATAGGTTAAGTCTTCTAATCGTTTTGAAAATCGATTTTTTAGACGGATTTACACATTTCAGACACTAGAGATATCAAAAATCACATTTTTAGAAAAAAAAAATGTCCTCCGTCTTTCTGTCTGTGTGTGTGTGGCCGTTTGTCTGCCGCTCTGTCTTCCGAACAAATTGAGATATCCTTGAAATTTTGTAAGTACATGGTATGTAATAATGAGAAGATACTTATTGAATATCTGAAACCTCTCTTATCCAGATTTTTTTTTTTCGGATTCTTGAAATATTCGTTCCGATGAAAGATATATAAAAATTTTTGAATTTATTTTTTATTTCAAGTAGCGCCTTTAAAAGACAGCAAAAAAACATAAATTTTTCATCAAGAATTAAATCGATCGGATAATTAGTTATCAAGATATTTATAATAATATTTTCTACATTATTCGATTTTTCGTTATTCTGTATCTCATTCAAATATATACCGGGTGTTTCGCTACCAGACCGACAAACTTTGAGGAATGATAGTAGACATGAAGACAAACATTATTAAATAGGAAACCATGGGGTGCAAACGTCTTCTGTAGGAGCTAGGGGTCATTAAAATTTAAGGGCCAAAATTTCAAACAATGATAAAAAACGACAAAAAGGTCGAATCGTTTGCGGTTTTCACTAAAATCATTCTTTATGTCGCAATTTTTTTAGAAAAATTTTTTAAACATTACGTTTAAAAATTCTCGATAGAGGGCGCTTTTGACTTTAGAGTAACGAACAACTATTTTTTACCGTTATTTTGTGCATGGAGTTGGAATTATTCTAAAGTTTAAACTTTAATTTAAATTTTGGGCCCAAAATCGGAAACATTGGGATCGGGTAACTAGCAAAAATTGAAATGTGAACAGAAGGGGAGATTTGAAACTCTTATAAATATTGGACAAATAAATCAATTTTCTTGCGGTTTGCGTGTAAGTCATTCCCTTGGTAATTATTTTATTCAAAAAGACGTACAGTTTTGGTGCCTCATTTTTTTATAGAGGGCGCTTCCGACACGTCTCTGACATTTCAATGGCATTACGCCTGGGTGTTTTACTACCAGACCAACATACTTCCAGGAAGAGTTAGCGATATAAAGACGACTCGGAATCACATAGGAATGTAACGTTGGAAATGTCTTTTTTCGCAAGTTACGGTTAAAGGAAGCAGAGAAAAGAAGTAACAGAAGCAACAAAGAAAGAGCGACATGTTAATGTGACAGAAAACAGTTTATTTAAAGGTTTTACTAGAAAAAGTGTTCGAAATTACGGAGAGAAATAGTCCAGCAACTTTGACAGCGACGGTAGATGGCGCTGAGGTTTCCTTGCGGTAGATTGCACTAAACGGTAATGCGCCTGAGCAGCGATCACTTTGAAGTGATCATTCGTGAACCGGTTGCAAAGGTAGCAGAATAAAATATTTAAACGATGAACAGCACGATTATTCCTCCACATTTTACCAATGACGTTTGCCGACACTTCAAAGTAACATATGGACAGTGGTGGATAGGTCGTGGTGGCCCGGTTCATTGGCCTGCCAGATCGCCGGACCTATCATGTATGGACTTCTTCTGCAGGGGTCATGAGTAGGTGTATGAGAAAACTGGGTGTATGAGACTCCCGTATCATCAGTTGAAGACTTCGCAGCTGGTATTTCTGTAGCTGCCAGAAAACTATCAAAGATGCCAGAATTCTTTCAAAGCGTGAGGAATTCCACGCGACGCCGCTGTCAAGCATGCCGAACTATTTCTGGTTGTAATTTCGAACACCTTTTGTAGTAACTCATTTAAATAAACTGTTTTCTGTTACATTAACATGTTGCTCTTTCTCTGCTGTTTCTGTTTTCTTTTCTCTGCCTCCTTTAACCGTAATGCCCCACCAGTGGCCGAGAGGTTCGGACCTCTCAACTGGTAGACGGCAGGTGCTGGGTTCGAATCCAATCGCGGCTGTCGGCCTAACCGTTCGGAGTTTTCCGTGGTTTTCTTCGAACCTTGCGTAAATACGGGTTAGGTTCCCTTAGAAAGACCCCCACGGAGGGCACTCCCTCTGGTCCTATATCCCATTAGCGTAGATAATCGGACGGCAAAAATCAACCAACCAACCTTTAACCGTAACTCGCAAAAAAGACATTTCCAACGTTACATTCCTATGTGATTCCGAGTCGTCTTTGTATCGCTAACACTTCCTGGAAGTATGTTTGTCTGGTAGTGAAACACCCAGGAGTAATGCAATTGAAATGTCAGAGTGTGTCGGAAGCGCCCGCTATCAAAAAATAAGGACACCAAAGTTGTACGTCATTTTAAATAAAATAATTACCAAAGGAATGACTTACACGCAAACCGCAACAAAATTGATTAGTTTGTGCAGTATTTATGAACGTTTAAAATCTCCCCCTCTGTTCACAGTTCAACTTTCGCTAGTTACCCGATTCCAATGTTTCCGATTTTGGGCTTAAAATTTAAGTTAATGTCTAAACTTTAGAATAATTTCAACCCCATGCACAAAATAACGGTAAAAAATAATTGTTCGTTATTCTAAAGTCTAAAGCGCCCTCTATCGGCAATTTTTAAACATAATCTTTAAAAAAAATTTCTAAAAAATCGTGATATAAAGAATGATTTTAGTGAAAACCGCAAACGAATCGACCCTTTTTTCCGTTTTTTATCATCGTTTGAAATTTTGGATCTTAAACTTTAATAGCCCCTAGCTCCTACAGAAGAGGTTTGCGCCCCATGGTTTCCTATTTAATAATGTTTGTCTTCATGTCTACTATCATCCCTCAAAGTTTGTCGGTCTGTTAGCGAAACACCCTGTATTTTAATTGGAAATGAGACACTTCATACGAATCAGTAGGTTGTTAATTAATACGTTTATCATTTTTGGAGTTATAATAAGGATGTTTCTGTTACTACTTGTTTAATCCGTCGACAAAAAGACTATTGACAAACTATAAGAATAAATTCAAAACAACGACTTATCGTAAATGCCACATGTAATTGATATTATGTACATTACATGTGTTTGTATATCATAAGTGATTTTAATTTGAAGTTTTATTTGTATTTTTTTTTTTTAAATCTTTTACAAATTTATTTGTTTTTTCATTATCTAAGGAAAAAAATATTCCAATTCGCATAATTTACGAGTAGTTTTGTAATTTATAGAATTTTTCGAAATGAATCGATGGGATAATCAAGTAGAACCGCAATTTCATAATAGAGCATTACTATGCATTAAAATATTTAAATATACGTTTACATTTTATTTTGGAACTGAAAAGTATTTTGTAAATAGTGTTCACGTGTTTTATTTTTATATTTTATAGTATGCATATCCATGGTTTTGAAGTATTACGATGGCCCGCAACGTCTAGATTTCTATGGGAGTAAATATTTTAATTTATGTTATAGAAATTAATGTTTCACTGTACAGTTGTTGTTTTTAAATCCTCTTGTTTTCTGTTATTAAATTAGTATACTGAATCGTAAGTATGAGATATAAAACGTTTTATTCGTTTCTTCAATAAATGAAAAATTAAATATGTCCACTAGGGTGTAGCGAAAAAAATTATTTTTAAAAAATCAAAAACAGGTAGGTGCCAAAAGTTGCCTTTATACTAGTACATCAACTGCGTGAAATTTTAGCGCTGAAAAAAAAATGTCTTGAGTCTGCGCTTTTGCTCCAAAAATCGAAATTTTGGGTAAAATTTGTCATTTTTTGACAATTTTTCAAAAAAATTAAAAAATTCCTCAGAGCTGGTTATTATTTAAAAGTGTTACTTTAACCTTTATATTTATCTGCTTAACATATTTAAACTATAAAACAATATCTGTAGTCTGTAAAACTGGAGCAAATCTGACAACTTTTGGTAAAAACCAGCGTTACCTCTCTATTGGAGCATACAACGAAATGTTGTTATGAATGCGTTTCTTACTTATCTACTTTCAACACTGTTCTGTATATAATTCGTAGATGTGGCTGCATTTCATATCCCACCCGTCTCAGGCGCCCAACAATTTAGGGCCAGTGTTTTATTTATGTATTAAATTGTCATTTTTTTCCCGAAGAAGGGCATAAGATTTTTATGTATCGAAGTAGTTTACCTCTTATTTGTTTTCACTGACATTGGATGCTACTGGTGTGACCTGCTGCACGTATATTTTTATACCTTGTATAACAGAAGAGGAAGCTGAGTAATGCATTAGGTATGTTGTTAATTGAACCAATTCAGCAGTCTATTATTTTCATTAAATTTTCATACAATTAATACATTATGATTGGGCGTTCTATTACCACAACATTTTTTCCAAACAATTATATTATATATATAATGATAGGCCTAAAAATTGATTGTATGAATTCAATTTCTAGTATGTCATCATTTATTGTACCTATTTCATTGAATATATTTTGAGAAGCTAGCAGTTTAATATTATGACGCTCGTCACAAAGGATTGCAAACAAAATTTGCGTGTAAAGCAACAATATTTCGAAAGAAGTTTTAGTATTTGTTTTATGTCGTTTCCTGTGTTGTTTCGTAGTCGAGTAATTTCTAATACGATTTTAGACCTATTTTTAGGTGTGTATTACATTTGGTATAAAATATCCCGTGGTATAAACTTTGATTATATATTTTGTGAGTGAATCTGTAGACTCTGATTGCCAATCTGTGCTTATATAAAGCAGAAAATTTTATTCGCTTTATGAGCTGTTTTTTGTGCGAGATGTTTTCTAAATTCCTATTCCCCATTTCTTCTGAGAAATAGCTTTCCTTATGAATTAGCTTTGCAATCTCTGACAGAAATTTCTAATCTGTTCTGAGTATCTTTTTCTCAATTTGAGAAAATAATTTATCAAAATTATTTTCTATTTTATTTTTAAAAAATTGCAATAAGAAGTGAAAAGTACGTAGACAAAGATTTTCTTATTGATCCACTGAATCCATGTAGATTATAACGTTTTACATCGAATTATCTAATAATTGATGCAGACGAAATTCACTGGAGTTGAAGTAGCATATGATCCATTATTTTACACAATTCTAAGCTTACCCATTAATTACAAAATGGTTCACAGCGACAAAAAAAATTCTTCAAAATTTAAATGAGTACTTATAGTCGATTAGAGACTAGACATTCTCTCAAAAAATACTATGTATTATAAGTTTATGCCCAGGACAGTTCACCATCAAATATTGTTCACTTATAAAATGGGGATCTAAAAGTTAATGGTAAATTACCTGGCTACGAAAAAACTTAGAAAACGGCATAAAACTAATGCAAAAAAAAGTTATTTACAACAACGGTTGCTCTGCACGTACAGGACAAGTTCTCATTGCAAATCTCTGACAATCACCAAAAATTACATTAAACAGTTCGCTTCTCAACATATAAAAAATGCTAAAGTAGAATAAATGATGGCATACTTATAGTTTAAATACCTGAAATCATCATCTTTGAAGCAGGTCATTACGTAAAAAAAATGTAATTGACTGAAAAAATGTTGTGGTAACAGAACTTCCAATCACTTTCATGAACTGGATGTAAGTTTGATAAAGATAATAGATGGCCGAATAGATCCTTTTAATAATATTCCCGTGCATTACTCTACTTGTCTTTCTTTTGTATAAGCTGCAAAAATATACATTAAGATAGTCACAGCAGCATGTGGATACAAAGAACAGATAAACTAGGTGTATGCATCGAAAACACGCCAAATTTTGATAAAGAAAATCACAAATCAACGTATAAATAAAACACTGTACTAAGATGATCGAATAGTTGGGACAGGAGGCATATGAAATATAGCCACCTCCACGACATATGTCCAAGGTAGTTTTGAAAAGAAGACCTGTATTAAAAACAGCAATTCATTGTATGTCCCAATAGAGCAGTAATGCCGTTTTCTTACCAAAAGTTGTCTGATTTGTTCCAGCTATATGGAATAAAGATATTGTTTTATAGTTTAAATATGTTAAGCAGAAAGATATAAAGGTTTAAGTAACACTTTTAAATAATAACCAGCTCTTTAGAATTTTTTTAATATTTTTGAAAAAATGTCAAAAAATGACAAATTTTATCCAAAATTTTGATTTTTGGAGCAAAAGCGCAGACTCATGCCATTTTTTTTAGCGGTAAAATTTCACACAGTTGATGTACTAGTATAAAGGCAACTTTTGGCACCTACTCGTTTTTGATTTTTAAAAATTAATTTTTTTTGCTCCACCCTAATGTCCACTATGTTGTAACCGCGATTTTTTTCTGAAATGTTTTTTACGCAAATTCACAATATATTTTTTTTGTTTGAAAAAAAAATCAAAAAGACTTAAAAGGAATTGAAGGTGAAATCAATGTTTGTGAAACTATGAAAGTAACATATGACCAGAGGAGAAAAGCTAATAAAAACATTTCGTAACGATTTCAAAATTTTAAATTGATCGATTGTCCTAATATTATGAAAGAAAAGCTGATCTCATAAATACATTTTTTTAAAAATCTTTTGAATAACGATATCTAGTCTATATTCTCTAATTTTCTTCTCCTCTGAATTGTAGTATTTCTGAGTTGTGCCACTTTTTTACGATATCTGTGAGCATTATATTATATCATACTAAAATACTCCTGTCAACTGAACAATATAAATATAACAATGTAAATAATGTTTTAATAAACAATTTAATTTACTTAAGAAAGGTGTTACAAAATGTATTAAAAACAAACAACTTGACATGTTTCGGTTCCAATTCTGATAAGATATATAATCATAAGCATTTTATTAGAATAACTTATTAAAGCGCTTATCAAATTGTGAAGTTTTGTGATTTTTAAAAACCGATAGATTTAATAAACTTTTTATCGTAAGTAATATTTTATAAATCATTATAAATTACGAATATATATTGTGACATTTATTGTATTTATTCCTAAGTAAAGTAAAAAAAAAAAAAAAAAAACATGTTTTTTACAATATGTATATTTGGTACTTGAATGAGCAACAAAATACAGCAATGAACTAAACTTTTCTCGCTGTAATAAATAAATAAATAAATAAATAAATAATTTGTTGATGTTACAAAAAATTGTATTTATTTCAAACTCACGGATGATAGAAAGTTTATAGAAATGCAGTTTTTTTTTCATGAAAAAAATAAGCACTTTTAAAATAAAATCCATGCTAACAGATTTTTTAAAAAAGTAAAATCAACAGATTTGATTTAAATTTGCTGTATGAGGTGTTTTTCGAAGAAAGTTTTAATTCTGTAAGTACATTAAAATATTTCACCTTGTTTACATGTAAAAATAAACTTAAAAATGCATTTATTGTTTATCTGGTATAAAGAAAGGTCAAAAATGCTAATGGTGGATGAAATCAAAATTTCTTACCTGCCATAAAAGAGAATAATATGAAGAATTCGTAGACTAACATTTTCATTAATTTTGCAGTTCGGAATGCTTTGTCTCTTAAGCTCTTTACCTTAAGTTATAAAAAGTGTACTCTATGTATAAGTCTAAGAGTTTTATTGTTAAAAAAAGGCAGGAAATCACAGGACTTTGTAACAGGAATGATGCAATGACTTCCTGCGCAAGATTAGATTAGCTGGCTTAATTTTGTTAATTAGATGTAATAAATTCGCCAAATGCTTCTTTCCGACGACATGCTCTTGTCTATATATAAAAAAATATGTAGCTAAAAACATCATGCCACAATTTTTGAAAATTATTATCAAAGATTTTGAATTTACATAATGTGACTAAAAAGAAAAAGACATTCGTTTATAATATATTGCGTATTTTTAACGCTTTCTAACACATTTGAAAAGTGTTTAAGATTTCTGTTTCTCTGGACGTCTGGCCGCGCTCTAACTCCCGTAAACATACTTCGATTGCCCTTGAATTTTTGGATGTTACTGACTTTAGATGTTACTATGAAATTTTTGGATGTTATTGACGTTTAACCTAGCATAAGCCCTATTTTAAATGAAGTTTCTAGCGTGATAAGTTTATTTACAGAAACAATGAAAAATTTCCCAGTGCATTACGGCGTACGGGTAAAATTATTTTCAAATGAATTTTAAAGCTGTTACACCCTCTCGAACATATTAACATATTTTATATGCATATGAACTGCACTAAAATATGTGATAAAAATAGTTATTATTCATTTACAGGGCCACACAAAAGTATTCCATTACACAATGCTAAAGGGGGAAATTGTGTGCGACATATTTTCATTACATTAAACTATTTTATAAATAATAAAATTGATATAAGTCGCTGAGGCTAAATATAAGTTATACGATATATATGTGCTTAATACGAAGTGCATAACATTTACAGGAACACACAAAATATTTCAAATGGTATATTTTATCCGAAGTACGGTATATGTATTTGATGATTGCTGGTGGATGGATAAAAGTTATTTTATTTATATGTGCTTGTAAGTTTCACTATATCTGTGCATATTATATGGTGTTTATAAACACCATAGTTGATAAACTGGGCTACACAAAAGAGCTCGCAAATGTTACTGATTTTGAGAGTAAATTATTTAAAGGTGGTTTTTAAATAAGTTATGCATTTTTATGGTGAAATGTATTGAGTTTATACAGCATACCATTGTTTGTAGAATATTGATAAAATGACATACAGGACTACTCAAAGAATTAGATACATGGACGCTTATGAAAGATGATTTCTGAGAATGTGATTTCAGTAGTTTTAAGAGTGTTTTAATTTAAAATATATTTTAACTAAATTCTAGCGTGTAATAAAGGTGCCAAGTAAATTACAGGCTGATTAAAAGTATTTAAATATGTTTCCGTCTATTAATATAAATTGCTGAAAGAGAAATTTCAACCTGCTTGGCATTTTCTTGATAAACTAAATTTCCTATTACAGTACATATATCAGCAGCTGGCGCAGATGCAGGGTTGTTCAAATGTATTTGAATACATATTTGACTACAGACTGTAACTTTATTTCCCTAAATATCGAAGTTTTGATAAAAAGTTAATTAAATCCAATTGATTTTTTTTTTAAATCATCAGATTTTAAAATATTCACCTTTTATATAAACATTTTAATAACAATTTTAATTTTTCTTAAGAAAGGTTTTATAGTAAAAATAAAATACATTGACATGTTTCGGAACCGTCAAATAAGTTCCATAGTCATAATATAAATAAAACAAAATTTCAAAATATTTCTCGGACAATACAAATGACACGCGACAATGAGATATAAATAACAAAAAAATTTTTGTTATTTATATGTTTTATGTTATGTGTTTTATGTTATGTATATGTGTTTTTTGTTATTTATATCTCATTGTCGCGTGTCATTTGTATTGTCCGAGAAATATTTTGAAATATTATTTTATTTATATTATGACTATGGAACCTATTAGACGGTTCCGAAACATGTCAATGTATTTTATTTTTACTATAACACCTTTCTTAAGAAAAATTAAAATTGTTATTAAAATAACGAAGTTTTGTTAAATATTTCAGAAAGTGTTGGAAAGTTTTTCATAATCTATGCTTAAAGCATGATTTTTCTTACTTATTTAAAGAGGTGATAAGGCATATAACATATTGACCACACATTTAATATTTAAAAGCAACGTCATAATTCTATTTTTAGCATGTAAATTGAATTAAAGTATGATTTTTTATGGTTTTGCACTTAAAAAGTTAAAACATAACCATTATAAGATCAATCGTTATATGTCTGTCCGTCCGTCTGCCGCAGGCATTTTTCTCGTAAACTATTGAACAAGGAAAAATTATATTTTGTAGAAATAATTAGAGACTATTGACATATTTATTAATACACTTTCAAAAATATATGTAAGAAAAGTGTAGGGGGATAATTAAGTCAAAATAAAAATATTTAATTATATTCATTTTATGGTCCATGATGAGAACTAGGGATGCAACGGATACTGATTTTGCCGGATATCGGATACCGGATATCCGGTATCCGATTTGCCTGCCGGATTCAGATATCCGGTACTGAATATGTTTCTGGTTATGGTGAATGTTTGTTTATTTCTTTATGCAATGCCATCTCAAATAATAAATTGGAAACATGTTTCACACACCATTGCAACTTTTAAACGTATTGGAATATAATTTACAGAAACTATATATCTTTGACTATCAGGGCTTGAAATGCAGGTTTTCCCAGGCAGAGAGTTTTCCTCATAACATTTGTAAATATAGGGGTGTTAAACTATATGAAAAGGAAGAAATTAAAAAAAAAAAAACTATTATTTTTTACATGCCATTTAAATATTTAATTTATACCAGCATGACAAAATTCCATTAAAATAATTTAAATCAACAACTCAAGATAATTATCCAAAATGTCTATTTTAATTAAAACAAATGAAAAGAATCAAGCTTTATATATATCATATCTATTTTTCAATTGTCATTCAGTGTTATGATCAATTAATAATTGAGTTGCTAAATGAATATTTTAATTTAGATTTTATTCGATTTTGTGTGGTTTAGAATCTTTTGTAAGTTACACATTTTTATTTTTATTTTATTTTATTTATTTATTTTTTTATTTTATTTTTTTATTTTTATTTATTTTTGTAAAATCTGATAGGCATTCATTTTTAATTTACTTGCAAGAATAATACATTTAGATGATTGTATTGTCAATATCCTGCGGTGATTGCATACCACTTAGTGGAATTATCGTCAATACTGTAATTTCTGACATTTTAGCTAATTGAATTATGTTCTTCTATGCAATGGAATTTTAAACCCATATGAAATTCTGAAAAGGGCATAATCAGTAGGTTTCTTCTATTCCATGAGAAATGGTTGATTTAAAAAGTCATGTCCTAATTTCTGTGAACTATGCACATAAACTATTTATTGTTTCTAAATGTGTTTCCTTAAAGTTTGCCTTTTTTTATCATTTGGAAAGTGGTTGATGTTATCGGTTGAGAATGGACCTTGTGGTGTCTACATTTTATTTTGTTTCTTATTGGTCCAGGAAATCCATGACATATGTAGTATGTGACTCTTATTACATGAGTCATGTTTTGTTCATCATAAAACTAATGTTTTTACTGATTTTCATTAACTCAATGGGAAACATTTAAACATCTTGCTTTGGACAATGGATGTCCACATTTTATTTATTTATTTATTTATTATTTTTTTTTACAAAATTCTTTAAATTTAGAAGAATTTTTTTTTGAATAGGAAATAAATGTCATTTTTAATAAAGAAGAAAATAAAAAGTTACAAAATGGGCAGATGCAAATTATCAGATATGGAAAAAAAAAAAAAAAAAAAAAAAAAAAAAAAAAAAAAAAACGAATCCAAACAGAAACATCGTAAGAAAGATTATCTTTTAAATGAAAAAAGAAGTATGATTATCAAGCCCATTGATTACAAAATGTGCGATGATTTCGAAAAATGAAAAAAATCTAATGCTGAACCATTGATTGTAAAAAAAAAACATGTTTTTTTTTCCCAATGTGCAACACAAGATCTAATCTCATTTTGTTTAATGCTGATTCCAAGCTAATTAGATAGAGCTCAGACTCTAGTGACCATTATTGCCCTTTTAGAAATTTGTTTCGGCAAAAGAGACAAATATATATTAATAATTTATATAAAAATATTAAGAATAATTAATTAATTAATAATAAATAAATTAGAAAAAAAAATCACAAAATATGGAAATCGGCCATAGAAAAAATATCGCTGATTTTGTCCACCATGGCAAAAATAAATTTTTAAAAATAGTCAGTTGGTCTGAAAAAATTTTAAGTTTGAGGGAACTTGGGCAGTGGGAAAATATAGCGAAATTCACCAGTCATTTACAGTAAAATATTGTGAAATATGTTAGCCTGTCACAAGCAAATATCATGAAAATCATAAGCAGGTAACAGAGAAAAAACAAAAATTTTTCAGCTGGACACAGGAAAATAAATATTAATTTTAGCAGAATGTAACTAAAACAAAAAGAGAAATTTTCCAATCAGTTGCAGAATAAAATAGCTAAATTTGTCACATTCAGTTAAGAGAAAAAAATTGTGAAAATTGGCAATCGGTCTCGAGAAAAAAGTTGCAAAAGTTTGCGAGAAAAATTGCAAAGTTTTTCAATCAGATGCAGAAAACCAATCATGAATTTTGTATAATTGTCGTAAGGGAAAACTGTGAGATTTGCTAATTGATAGCGGAAAATATCACAAAAATATTCAGTCAGTCCTGAGATTTGATCGCCATTTAACAAAAGAAACAAAAAAAATTCAAAAAGGGATTTTTTTTTTTTTTTTTTTGGTAACAGGAATGTCTTGGCCATAAGATTTTTAAGGCATGAATCCAGCCATCCCATGCCAAAGTTCAAGCCCTGTATGTGTATATTAATAATATTGAATAAAAAATGTACTTCAAACATTTAAATATTCTGCTTATTTGTCAATGAAATGCTGATAATTGCTAATAATTACAATGAAATGCTGATAATTGCTAATAATTTGTACAATGAAATGCAGATAATTTATAGAACAAGTTTTACACATTTATCAATATGTTTATTTTATAACTGTAAAGTAATTTCACAAAGAAATACATAGGTTCCATTTATAATGTAAACAAAAAGGCTTACGAATATACCAATGGTTGAAGAGCTATTTCCAAACATGGGTTTACCTAATGATTTTTTTCATGTTTTATTTATTTAATACTGTTTTACCTTAAGCTACATTTAATTTTACTTTAAGTTAAATCACTTTCAAATTTATAAGCAAAAAACTTTTAATTTTAAATATTTATAACGAAATCATGAAAATAACTAGAGTTGGATGCACCAATCCCAAAACTCTCTTCTATTCTATATATCTAAATGTTTCAAAAAATATTTACAAATACAGTCGAGTCTCTGTATAACGAAATCCATCGTTCAGTCAAAAAATTCGTTGAATAGAAAACGGCACAAAATTTTGCACTTTATAAGAAAGCATTATGCTTATCCCAAAGGAGTTTTTATGCAGATGCAGTAGAAGATAAATCCAGCATAGATGGCGTTTAGTAACAATTCTTCATTCAAATGATCTCTCACAACAAAAAATATTCCAAGTCGCCACAAGCAGCAAACTCTGAAAGTAATGAGAGTTAGTTTAGATAGATGAAAACCTGCTGAAAAAAAAACAACCTTTTCTGCAATTGCCCCCTCACCCCTTCCTTATTGCTGACTTACTATCCAAACCAAGAAATAAACACCATTTTCAAGACGATAATAGAATAGTTTTATAATTTAGATTGCTTTGTGATTATTGCAAATCGTTCGAATAGCAAGCAAATGTTTCACTCTTTTCCAAGAACGCAAGCTCACCTTGGCTAAAACAAAGTCAAGTATAACCATGCAAAAATGATGTTTTTTTTTTTTGGAAGGGGGGGGGGTTGAATGCCTTTTTTTAGACATAAGGAATAAGGTAGAGGATGCTATATAGCTATGATTTATATACGAGAAATCAATGAAAAAAATTTACTCTACAAATAGTTTGAAGCATTTTCAGAATATATAAAAGAACATTTTTGAAAAAATTCATTAAATGGAGATATATATTTCGTTATATGTAGATTATTTTTAATGTAATCATGAAAAAATTGACCATTCCTACAAAAAATTCGTTAAATAGAGAAATTCGCTGGATAGAGTTTCGTTGTAGAGAGAGGCAACTGTATTAATACTACTTCAATATTGTTAGTTCAGTACTATACCAACTTTTATTTTCATCTAGAATTTTTCTGCAGTCAGTTAATTAGATTAAGAATGAGTTAATCTCGATCATGATATTTATTAAAATCAATATTCTTTTCTGTTCTGCTATACATCAGTTGTTTGCGAATAGCCAATTTTAGAAAGATACGAAGTTTGCATCGCTGCACGAACTGCCAATTCTCTGTAAGGATTATGAAAAATCAAAATTATTTTACAAAAATCATTATTACAGTACCATCTTTGGGCAAACTATTTTCAAACTGAAGGAAGACCAGACAGTCATTCCCAGAAATGTATCTAAAGAAATTTGGTTCAATTCTATGCATAAGTTCATACAGTATTTGATGGTAGAACAATGAAAATGGCACAAAAATTGCAATAACATCACCGCCTTACAGCGAAATGTTTCCATATTGAAGAAGAACCTGCTGGTTACAGTCAAAAATATGCACAAAATATTTGGATCCTTCTATGCATAACTTCATACACTTTTTGATAGTATAATGGCGACACTGGGACAGAGAGATGTTTTGAATAAACATGTTTTTGGGGATATTTGATCCCTAAAACACGCAAATTCGTCAAAAAAAAATTTATTACAATAATTTCTTCTTTGAAAGATAGAAGAAATTAAAAATAGGTATGTTTAGTTGCGTAACTTAAAAACCAATTAACCCATTGTTTAAATTAAAAGAAAGAAAGAAAATTAGTAAAATCACAGTTTAATAAACAACATTAAATTTTATGAAGATAGAAAACCAACGTTTAGAAATGCATGTAAGGTAGCAAACAGCTGTTTCGAATCTATTACCATTCGATCCCGTAATAGGCATATAAGACTGTGCTTCCCTGTCGCTTTGCTCAGCTTAGCTCTTTCTAGCATGCTGAGTCTTATACTGATGAAGAATCTCGATAGTAGATTCGAAACGGCTGTTTTCTATTCTTTTCATGCATTATTTGTGCATTTCTCAATGTTGGTTTTTTATCTTTATACATTTTTGCACAAAAGCTTCATTTGCTATTTTGACTTTAAACTTTGTTTTACAATCTGAAAGTAGATACAATTTTTTAAAAGATGTAAACGTAAACTTTTAAATTTGTTACAGAGTTTAAATATAAATAATTGAAAAGCTGGCAATTCTTTAAACTTTTGAGAATTACCTTTTATTCATCGATAGGGAACTTATAATAATATTTCATCTTTTGCATTATAAACAAAAGTTTTTCGCATTGTTTGGGATCAAAGGATTACTGTTATTAATATATATTTGGTTTGTTGCATTCTGCCGGATATCCGATAGAAAAGTCGGATATCAGGTGATTGTGATTCGGATATCCGATGATATTTCGGATATTGAAAAACCAGCCGGATATGCCGGATATCGGATATTGGCCGGATATCCGTTGCATCCCTAATGAGAGCACACTTGCGTTTTGTTAAATACTTTGTTAAATATCTAGGAAAATACATGTGATATTTACTTAAAACTTCAAATGTCAAAACTGTATAGTATTTGTCATATATTTCTGTGAAGATATTTTTCCGAAACCACATAGGGAACCGCCAATAAATTGTAAAAACGGATATCTTTTGGATAACCCTGCAAAAACTGATGTAGCAACAGCTTTTGAACTGTAGAAGATGATTAAGAGGATTATTATTATAAACTGAGATCATATTTTTTAAGAATATCATGTGTACTCTTATAATTAAATTATAAATAAATTAAATATTTTATAAAAACAGTGGCAACTTTGCAAGTTTTTGCTTTTATTTTTCAGCGTTTTCAAAATAAAAAGATTTTTTTTTGGAAATTATGACAAACAACACTGTACAAAAACTCTGCAATCAAAATTAAAAAATACTAAAAATTTGCCGAAAAATGAGAGATATAATAAATAATGTTTCACTGAGCATGCGTGAAGGCCATTCAAATGTAGTGTACATCTTTAAAAAAAAGTAAACATCCCCCCAAATTCCTGAATAAATTATCATAAAAGGAAGTTACTGGTACCGAACGATTAAAAATTAAGTCATCTTTTAATGATGCACATAAAATTAGGAGCCATCTACATATTAAAACGAATCCAAACTTCATTTTTTTTATCGCAATACTCAATTTAAACAATATATTTCAAATCTTTGTTTTAAAGTATGCCTAGACATCAAATTTCAAGTCGCTTGAATGATAAGTTTTGTAATTAAAAACCTTCAACATTTAGAGTTTCTAATTTTAAATTACATTTTCATATTTTTAGTAATATCTGCTGAAATCATACTCCTAATGTATTAACTTTTTATGTAGCAATAATACTAATCTATTCTAACATAAATACGTTAAATTTGAAATTTTAATAATTTTATGATGTGAAGTATGAACTATGTACTTAATATTCGAAAAAAAAATATGAATTGCGCCCTGCAATTTTTTTGATGGATTTAGAATTAAGTCCTGCTTTATGGAAATCCAAAATTTAAAATTTCTCTTTGAAGCAGTTTACTAATTACACTTAAAAAACAGTAAAATGTTGCTTTAAGGGAACGTCTACGATAGAAGTTGACGATAGATTGAAACTTCTTATGCTATTCAATAATCCAGCAGTCTTCAATGACTGCTTGAGTGATGCCTAGGACGCCTTAATCAAAAAAAAAAAAAAAAAAAAAAAAAAAAAAATTTCTCTCAACTCGAAAAACTTTTTCGGTTTACAATCGAGTACGGAACTTCAATTTCGAAAATTTGCTCGTTTTAAAATAATTAATTACTTGGAAATTTATCATATGAATTGCGTGAAAATTTGTATTTAGGCTAATTGAAAGATGAGAGTTCTTTTATATTGTCAAAATTGGGCACTGCTATCGGAAAAACAAAGTTAAGGTTCGTTTTAGTATGTAATTTAGTATAGCACCCTAAGCAAATTTTACATATATTATTTAAGAGTTGACTTTACTTCCAATCATTTTGTTGAGGATTTGAGGTGGCGTTTACTTTTTATTTTCCATTGACTGTACATGATGTATTAACTAAATGTATAGAGCAACTTAGTGAAAGGTTCCAAAATATAAATTGAGAATTGTCGTCGAAATAATAAGCTTTAAATCCTTATATTCTCAAAACGAAGCAAAAACATGAGGGTCTGCATTTAAATAAAGTAGTACGTGCTAAATTGTGTACTGGCAGTAGTGTGTAACATATAATGTATTTGGATAGATGCTTAATCTTTTTGCTTTTTTCTGTGAACAACGGAATTCAAGATTATTCTATCGATTATCACTTTTTAGAATTTTCGAGATATACTTTTAAATCTTTCACAAAAGTTATTCTATACATTTAGCTAACACTTTATGCGGAATATATTTTGATTGCATTCTCGCATGCGCAGTGAAACATTAGTTAGTAAGCCTGCTCATTTTTCATTTACTTTTTATTAAAAAAATTGATTCCTGTCTATTATGTACAAAGTCGTTTGTCAAAGTTATTTTTATATTAAGAATTCTGCAAATTACAAGAGAAATATTATAATTAAACTAAAAACTTACAAGCGAATTTTAGGATTATTTTTTATTATAACTTTAATTTCTCTACAAATATGCATGCTATCTTTATAAAAATCAGAGCAGTTTTTTGCAATAAGCCTCTTAATCATATTCTACTGATTGAACTTTTTTGCTACATTAATTTTGAAAGGGATATCCCAAAGATATTCGTTCTTTTTTCAATTTGCTCACGGTCCCTTTTTTGCATCCTGCTGTATTACTAGGAAACTGCTTCTCCTACACTTTTTTTTAAATATAAGGCAGATTATTTTTAGGTTAGCCTTTAATTTTGAAATAAAGGTTATTTTAAAGTTAAATCATATGCCACAAAAATCCTTCAAAAAATAAATAAATAAAGTAAAATAAAATAAAAATCTAGGTTTTTTTATTCTAATTAGGCCAAATTTTCAAACAGTAAAAAGTATTTATTAGATATCTATTAAAAAAACACACTTATTTAAAATTTAAGCTTTAATTTTGGAATAAATTTTATTTTAAAAATAGGTCTCATACAACAAGAACTACGTAAAACTAAACTAGGATTTGTTTTTTCTGATTAGGTTTCAGTTTCCGAAAGCACGGCAGATCAATGACTGACAATCAGACGTGTAGTGGAGGGTACACTTTACAGTATACGCCATATAACCGATGGATTTTTTTTTTTTGAAAAGTATATCCTTTGTTTTTCAAATAAAATACTGACGTATACTGCAATATTCAAAACTTTACCGTATACACTCTGCATATCGCGTATACCTTCTGATTGTTTTACTACTACAACATATCTGACAATTCATATTAAGAATTGATAGAACTAACAATAGTTTACTTCATGAGATCCAAATATGTTTTCCTTGCCACTCAGAAAGCATCTTCTAGTGATTCATTCTTTCAATTGCGAAGGGGAATTCGGGAGGGATTTATTTATCTTTCTGTGTGTTCTGTTTACAGTTCTCAAAATTTTTCATAAAATTTTGACAATGACTTGAACATTCCAAAACATAATATTTAAATACTTATTTTTATTTTTTAACGGAACTTTAAAAGTGTATTTCTTTTTCTTAGAAATGATAAAAATAAATAAATTATCCGTAAAACAGGGTTCGGACTCTTCAAGGACTAAGTACATTTTACCAGAATTTTTAAAAGTAATATTTGCCTTATTTAGAGGAAAAAAGCATACAGATATAGCGACGAGTATTTTACGAAAGCTCTGGTGCTAAAACGTTTAAAATTCCCTGAAGTCCATGATGCATACGAATTCTTTAATTTGTATACAAGAAGTTTGCCTGAAAAAAATATCTACTTACAATTAAAAAAAGATAAAGATGTTAAATGATTCACGCGAAACACTTCTAATGTTCAAATTATGAATTCATGACAATTTCAATTTAGAAAGCACTTTTCGATACTTTTTTACTACATAAGAAGATTTAGACAAACATTTAATAAATTTTAAAAGTATTTTATCAATTATAATTAATTAATTAATGCTGAAATTATAGATATTTGTGGGAAAACTTATGTTCAAAGTTTTTAATGAAAAGAAAAAAAAAACATGTTTTTTATTTTATAGAATTAAGAAATGCCCAAATGTTTTTACAATAGAAATATAAAAATATATACAAAACTGAAACTTTTGACATACAATCTTTAAATGTCAAGAAAGCCGAACAAAATAAAATGAAAAAGAAATCATCTTTTAAAGTCAATTTTTATTTTGTGCAATTAAAAATGCTTTTAGAAAAGATAAAGTGCCTGTAACACTTTCTAAACTATATTACTGCTAATCGATGTATCAAATTAATTTCAAATTAATTTTATAACAAGTTATTTTAACTTCGTCATTTCCTGGGTCCACCAATCTTTCACACGCATTACAATGCATTTATATGCATTAATACGTAGTAATGAAGAGGTTTTTTATACTTTAAAGTGCAGTCGGGGCATAAAGGTTTAAAATCAATAAATACTTTTAATGATTACGGCGAAAAATTTTGCAATATATTTTCCAAAGTAGTGTTAATTAATATACGAAACAGAATCTTTTTATTGTGGAAATTAATTATTCTTCATTTACATATGCACATGTTTCGTAAATGCGTTTAAAGGATCTTGACGTTCCTATGATTTAATTAGACATCTTTCATTTAACTTATTACAGACATAAAAGAAAATATTCATGGTTTCAGAATCATTTCTTGTACTGTGAATTAAAATTGCAAAGCTAAGAAGTCATTGAAATTATTGATTCCGTATAATTAAATTAAATCGAAACAAACAATAGAAATGTCTACACATTATTTAAATTTGATATTACCGACAAAGAATATAAAATATCCGTATAATTAGAAAATGTTGAAATTTGTAATTAAAAAAGAAAAGTAATAATTAAATTAAGAAACGACAAGCAACAATATGTTATTTCTAAAAAGAAATTATTCATTACCTTATATAATTAAATAAGAATAATTTTAACAGTAAAAATAAATATTAAATTGAAAGAGAAACGACTTAAATGAACATAAACTTGTTTTGAAAGAGTGAAAAAGAGATTTGCAATACACATTTTTACAAAAGAAAATAGTATAAAAATAAAATATATATCGATAAAGTATTTTAAAGTGTGTTGCAAATGAGCGCTTCGAATTCAACACAGTGCATGAAATTATTCTGAGATTAAAAGAAGAATGATTAAAGTGTTAAATACTTTACTTCTGCAATTTTTCTTTCATATTAAAAAAAAAAAATCTTTTAAATTGTAAGAATAAAAATCCAAATACATTTTGTGATAAAGCTTACTGTAATACAGTTCATGAAGAATAATATTACATTTATTTTCTTTCACTAAAAATGTGTTGCTGAAGTTGAAAAACTCAGATAATATTTGATAGTTGTATAAAAAACATGAGAGATGTGGTAAATCTGTATTTCTAATAAAAATAGTAACTTGTAAATATGTATATATACCGTAAAAATCGACGTGTAACACGCACTTTTAATACCAAAAATAAGACATCGAAATTTAAGTATGTGCTTTATACGCCGAACATAAAAATGTTACATTCAAAAATAAGGAAAATTATGAGCATAAAAAATGGCTTTAGTAATGAATTTTTTTTATAAAAAACAGGTTTAATAATTTTAGTTATATTAGTTCATTAAATTAAGATTTAGTAGGTAAGGTGAAAATATATGATATTTTTTTTATGAATAAAATTGCTTGTTTTGAAACGGTTGTTCCTGTTACTGCTTCTCAATTCAGTATACCATTTTTAGAGAGTTTAGGAAAAGTCTTGAAATTAATGACTTCAAATGATAATATCACTGTATATGTATGTATAGTTGTGGTAGAAAAAAAAACACCCCCTACTAACTCCTCAACAAATTCTCGTAGAAAATTTATGCTGGAACCAAACGATTAGAAATAAAGTATACTTTTAAATAATGTACATAAAATCTGTTTAGGGGGCCATCGTTTTATTAAAGCGAAACCAGACTTTCTTTTTTTTAATGACAATACAGTCAAATTTCGTTAACATAAACGCGCTTAACGTGAATTAATTTTAACATGAATAGTTTCCACAGTCTTTTATAAAGAGGATTAAAAAGATTTGATACAGATAACATGAATTTCTGTAAACATGAACAAAAATTTGATGCTCCTTCAGGTTCATGTTAACTAGATTCGACTGAACTTAGTTCTAACAAGATATTTCACATTTTCGGTGCAAATTCTGTCTAGACACCAAATTTCAACTCATTTGAATGATAAAATTTCAAATAACAAACATACAAAATTTAGTGCTTCTTATGTTAAATTACATTTTCATATTTTTATTAATATCTCCAGAAATTATACTCCTAATGTGTAATTTTTTTTATGTACCAATAATACTAAAATATCCAAGCATAAATACGTTGAATTTCCAATTTTTATAATTTTATGATATAAATTATGAATTATGAAATTAATATTTGAAAACATTATGAATTGCAACCTGCAAGCTTTTTGATGGATTTAGGTTTATTAATTCCTGATTTATGGTTTCCAACCTTTCAGATTTTTCGTCCAAGTAGTTTCCAAATTATGCTTAAAAACGAGAAAATGATGTTTTAAGTGACCGTGAACGAAACGAGTAACTAGTTATTTTGAAACTTCTAAAGTTATTTTGTTTTCTTGTGGTCACCAATGACTGCTTAAGTGGAGCCTAAAGTTCCTTGATCAACAAGTGGGCTCCCTTGGTCAACTATCGAGTATCGGACATCAATTTGGACACATCAACTTAAATATGTTAGTTTTTAATAATAATAATAATTTCTCGGAAACTTATCGTACGAATTGCAGAAAAATGTTTCTTAGGCTAATCGAAGGATATAAAGCTCATTTATGCTGTTAGAATTGGACATTTCTATTGAAAAAGACAAAGTTAAGATTTGTTTGAAAATATAGATGGCCCGATAAACAAATTTTATATACATCATTTAAAAGACGACTTTATTTCCAATCATTCGGTATCAGTAACCTCCTTCTACGATATTTTATGCAGCGTTAGTAGGGGGTGTATGTATTTTTTAAACGACTATACATTTCAGGTTTATTTGCAAAGAAAAGAATGCCTGTTATACATCGAATATCCTTAAAAACAGAAAAATAGATTCTAAAATAGTAGGTTTGCGTTACATGCCGGATTTTACGGTATGCATCGATAAAAGAAGAAAACATATTACCCTAATTTCCTGCGTATAATCCGCGGATCAAACAATTCTTTTTCGACCCAGAAATTTTATTTTGTATTTGAAAGCAAATATTTACGGCGATCTAAGAAGTAACATTTCATTTAATAAAATTTCTGGGTTGAAAAATGATTGTTTGATCCGCGGATTATACGCAGGAAATTAGGGTAGTTTAAATTCTAAGGATTTTAAAACAAATATAATGAAGGATCCTTTTTTAGAAGTTTTTCTTGTGGAGACCTGGTTTAAAAAATAATTCCGGTGTAGTAATTGTGATGCTGAGTTTTTTGGATTTCAAGGCTAAAACCAAGCAATTCAATTTACAGCAAACAATATGATTTTTTTCAATATTTTTTTCAAAACCTGGGACTTAATTACGACAAAAAAAGTTTCAAAATGAAAAGTAAATGTCGTGATTATCAAATATTATTGATAAATCAATTGTAGTTACACACTGATTTCTGATCACGTGTATGCAGTTAGGTAGACAATTGAGAGTTTTATTTTGATAATTACAGAGTTTTTCTATCCCTTGTTGCAGTCAATTTAGGAATACTTTCATGAGTATGTATTAACCCCTTCACAATGAGAGTCTTTTTCTATTTTTTTTATAATCTATCGCCGGTTTTTCATCACACAAAACAGAAATTTTTGCCTAATAGAACCGAAAAATGTTCGGTTTAAATAAAACAAAATTTACAATAAAAGTTTACTGGTGAGAATAATCAAGGTTTCTGAATATCTTCTGCGTTACATTTATCGGTCACTCAAAAAACATTGACCCGTTTTCTGACGGTGTATCGGTATCTGACGGTGATGCTGAAATTTTATTTATTTAAAACGATGATTAATTCTAATTTATAACTAATTCTAATTAAAGTAGTCATTACGCAAATATATAGTTAAAAGTTATATGAGTATTGAGACAAGCTCATAATATTTATTTATAAATTTGCTAAACAGTGTACAATGGGGTAAAATATAACAGTTTAAAATCTACATACCATTTTGTATGAAGTTTAAACATTAAAAACAATGATAAAGTTACCCCGAGAGTTTTAACCGAAAAGTTTCAAGTTCGGTTGAAACGGTCGGGATAACTTTATCATTGCTTTTAATGTTTAAACTTCATACAAAATGGTATGTAGATTTTAAACTGTTATATTTTATCCCATTGTACACTGTTTAGCAAATTTATAAATAAATATTCTGAGCTTGTCTCATTACTCATATAGTAAACCACAGTGTAAATTCCGCTCTCAACTATATTTAAATTGTTATCAAAACTCGGTGGTACACAGCATGGCTGATCTTTGCATGTGCCGTAGAAACGTTTACTTAGAACTTAAAAAACTGAAGAAAACGCATTTTTTGAGGATTTGGCCGGTATTCAAATATACAACACAACTATTCTACTCTGATATAATTATGAAATGTTTAAGAATTTTAATTGTGTCGTAAAATGAGCACTTTCACCTAAATCTAAAAAAAATATTATAATATGTTATAGCAATGGATGAATCTTGATATAAGAGTCTCTAAGAAAATCTGTTCGATTCAGAATGCATAAGATTTACTTTACTACTCATTACAATCTGACAGAAATAATATTGTCCGGTTATATTGATTGTAGATAAAACTGAACCTTTTATATAATACAATCAAATAAATTATTAAATAAATAAAAATTCCTGAATAAGCATTTTGTAACAAATTTAAAAATGAAATAAGATCTAAAACGCATTAAAAAAAATATTATTTGGAAAAAGGAAGTTTTGGCCTACAAGTGAATGTATTTTTTTTATGTTATTAATATTTCTGTATTTTTTATCCTTAAAATAGAATGTCAAGTAAACAAAAATGTTCATTTACGATACCAATTAATTTTTGCAATCTCCATACTTTTTAGATTCTCCAATTGAATTATTAACAAGATTTTTTTCTTTTTAAATTTTATTAGTTTTGTGTATATTTGTGTTGTCATTGAAATAGAATTTTAGATGGTTAGAACCGAGCATTTGCCATACCATTTGATTTTAGGAATTTCATATTCTCCAGACATTGCACTGTTAGATTTGACACTGTTTTTGAATGCTTTACCTAATGAATTGTCCAATAATATCGAAAATTTGAGATCTTTGTTGGGCAAAATCTTGGATTGAAATCTGAGGATTTCTGTCACTCAAGCATCAGAAAACTTGTTGCATGATAGAAGAGAAATGTAAACAACAACGGAAAGTTTATTAATCGGCTCTGTCGCATGTTTTTGTGATACCATTCAACTGAAAACAAAAATACTTTGCCCATCGAAGAACAATGTTAAGTTTATTTTACACTTATTAAAAAGAAGTGCAACATTTGACAGCTTGAACTCTATATTTAGGAATATAATTTGCGAAGGACTTTTCCAAGCACCTTGTCCAATCAATCTGTCTGAAAAAATTTTCCCTTTCAAATTTTTCAAATAAGATAATTGATTTATTAAGAATAATTTTGCTTAAAAATTATATGTTATGCCTTGTTATTGCATTTCTAATGCACAAAATTTGGCTATTTTTGTGATTTTTCATGCTTTCTCATTGTTAAAGTTTTCTTTCCCCGATATAATTAAAATATTCAAGTATGTTAAGTAACTAAATTCGATATGCTTTAATAAAATAACAGCTGTTTATAGCTAAATTCATAGGATATAAAATCTAAGAAATAATCTACAGAAAAGATTTTTCAAATATTTATGTTTTAAATAGCGAAAATGTATAGTTATGTACGATTATGTATGCAAGATAATTTTATAACAATTTCTCCTTTTTCGCAAATTAAAATAATATAAAAATATTGTAAATAATATTAAAATATACCCATGCCTTATTAATACATAAAATTGTAACGTAAATATGAACTGAATAATAATAAAACATTTTTTATAAACCACACGTTTACTTGCTAAAGATATCTAAAATTATATAAAAATTAAAATTTAACATGGCTTGCAGTATAAACTCTTCCCCTTCTAAAATATTCAAATAAATTATTTCAGCGGATTTTTAAATGTATTCTTCTTTAAATCTTGTCTTATATATATAACGAAATCTTAGAACAAATGATGATTTTTGTTTTAAATAAAAAGAATATTGCCCAGTTAAACTGATACATTGAGCTCACAGGCTACGCATACTAATTGTACATTACAGCCTTGTATTTTCGTTAATTCCGTCCGAAAAAAAATTAAGAAGGGGAAACAGCCTCCCCTTTCTCCTTTTTTTATACTTAATCAATTAACCTGCTAAACTATCAAGGACATGATTTATCATATAAAAAATCTATATCCAAAATTCAGAGCAAATTGGATAATTCTTAATAAAAACCCACTTAGCATTTATATAATTTAAGAGGAGTTATTCCCCTCTTTTATACTTAACCATTAAACTTCCAAAACTATTCAAAGATTTGAACGAAATCTGACAATTCTGCTTGAAATAACCATTTATACAACTTAAGGGGAGGGACATTAGAATCCCCGTTCCCCCTGTTTATACTTATTCTATGAACACCTAATAACAGCCACGGTATCGCCTCATCAGAATAATCCCATATCTAAATTTTGAAGGAAAACTGTTAATTCTGTATGAAAATCCCGTTCATATCAATTAAGGGGAGGGGCATGAGCCCCCCGTTCCTCCTGTTTATACTTATTCAATGAACACCTAATGACAGTCACGGAATCGCCTCATCAGAATGATCCTATATCTAAGTTTTGAACGAAAACTGTTAATTCTGCATGAAAATCTCGTTTATATCAATTAAAGGGGGGGCATGAGCCCCCCGTTCCCCCTCTTATACATATCGAATGAACTCCAAAAACTAATCAGGGAAGCGCCTTATCAGGATATACCTATATACAAAATTTCAAGTGGATCCGATATTTTTATCATGAGTTATCGCGTTACGCACGAACGTACGCACATAACATACAGAACGGGCGGGCACATAAGCTCTCAGGCTATATTAGCCTGTGAGCTAAAAATTACAGTTCCGGAAGAATAAACCGTGATGGTGCCAAGCAGATCATTAAAATTCAGATGTTTAACTTTCTCTTCTGTTTACATCTTCCTTCGAAATTTATTAAAGAAAGCAATTAAAACTGCTGGTCACTCATTTTCCGAATTCCCTTCCGTAATGTTAAGTCTATGAGCATTTGATGCATTCTTATATTTAAAATATGTCCTCGGGAAATTAATATTTTTAACTTATTCTTTCGGTTTTCGGTTATTAAAAAGTCACTTTTTTTCTTAGTTTTTAAAATATTTCTTAAATTTATGCTTAATTTAATATTATATGCGTTAAAAACTAACGAAGTGGAAGTAAAATTATAACACTTTATATAAAATTAAGGATAGATTTTATAAATTCTTGAAAATTAAGAAAAC
The DNA here is from genome assembly GCA_964019185.1 of Maratus speculifer. Taxonomy (NCBI): domain Eukaryota; kingdom Metazoa; phylum Arthropoda; class Arachnida; order Araneae; family Salticidae; genus Maratus; species Maratus speculifer. The sequence continues at coordinate 256,307,383 of OZ025298.1, forward strand.
AAAGCAACATTCTTTAAGAGTAAATCACCGAAAGAAGTTAAAAATATAAATTTCCTAAGGAGATATTTTAAATACAGGAATGCATCGGATTCAGCCAGGGGGGGTGTGTAGCATCTCATAAATATAAATATCTTTCAATATCTATTCGGAAAATTATCTTCACAAAATTATAAATAGGGTATGCAAGTTATTAATAGGGGACAGGTTAATTCCTGTATAATAGAAAACATTTGGTATTTTCAGGGTTAAGACACACAAAGGATTTCGCATACTGTATTGTATCCGAAGTACTACAGATTTTAAAAACTTCGTTAACAGTACAAACGCCCCACTTTTGATACGTTTGTAATGATATCTCCGACTTTTTTATCACATCTGACACTATTTCTGAATACGTTTAATCTAATGTATGGAAATTTTCAGAAGAATGCTTTCTACGTCCATTCAGAAACTTTTTTTGGAAGTATAATATATCACTCATGCACTATTATAACAAAAATTACACATTTATTTTGAACAATGACATTTTGATATGAATACTCATGTATTAATTTATTCGTTACTCTTACTTTTATACACCACCTGTTATTATTTTAATGATTATTTTGCTTTTTTTTAAGTCAACATATTACTCATACACTATTCTTACAATAATTCAACATTTAGTTTGAACAATGACATGTACGAGCGTTTACCCATCATTTGTAGTGTAGGGTAAGTATTGCAATCGTTTTGAAAATAGAAAAACTTTTTATGACGGATGTACACGTTTCAGATACTGGAGATTCCAAAAAACATATTTTTAGGGGAAAAAAATGCCGTCCGTCCGTCTGTGTGTCTTTCTGTCTGTAACCGCTCTATCACCCGAACAAATTGAGATAGAGACTTAAAACTTTGTATGTGATTGATATGTAAGAATGGAACGAAGCCTATTTAATTTCGTTAACTTCGATTATCAGGAACAATTTTTTTTCGGACTCTCGAAAAATTCGTTCTGATGAACGGTATACAAAAATTTTCGAATTTTTTTATTTTAAGGAGTGGGTATAAAAGGCAATAAAAAAACACAAATTTTGCATTAAGAACGAAGTTGATCGGATAATTAGTTTTCGAGATATGTATAACCCTGTTTTCCACATTCAAATTTCAATTCAAAGGTATATTTTAATTGGAAATGAGAAGCTTAATTCGACACAGTAAATTGTTAATTAATATGGTTATTATTTTTGGAGTTATAAGGATGTTTCTTTTACGCAATCCGGTATTACTCGAGTATTTTGGCGTTTTATATATTTTGTCGAAATATCGACTCATCAAAAATTCATTAATAGAGCATTACTATGTATATTAAAACTATTTAAATATACTTTTAAACTTTATTTTAGAATTGTGAAGCATTTGATAAATAGTTTACATGCGTTTTATTTTCATATTTTATATTATGTATATCCATGATGGTTAAGTATTACGGTGGTCCCCAACGAGTATTTATATCTGTTATTCATTCTTTTATACAATGCATACATTATTATTACTATATTGTCATGATTAGGATCCAGTGTGATTGTCAAGAAGCATAGGTTTTTAGTCCCGATTTCGGTTTGAAAATTTGCAATTGCTTAATTTGAATTCAATACATATGATTACTCATGCATTCTCTCAAACGTTATTCTTTTTTATACACTGGATCGCTTATTTATTTATTTTATTTTATTTTATTTTATTTTATCTTATTTTATTTTTGTATTGATTAAGATTATAATTAAGCAAATATTTCCGATATTCTCCAATAAAATAACACATCTTATGTCTAAATATATGAAATATAATAAGTAGGTAACATATTAGGGAAAAAACATTAATCAATAGTTTTTCTCCTGATATGGAAAAATCTGCATGCATGTACTCTTGTGTATGCAGAAGAATTTGATTACAACTTCATACATTTTTAAAAAATATACATAGGTAACATATGACAAACGTATGGTAAACATGCCGTTCATTAACGCCATGCTTTATTTTCTCTCATGTTTCGCCGCAAGATTGTGTGCTTCCTGATGAGTTTTCCATCCCAAACTGCGTTGTTGCCTTATCGACATAAAAGAGTTTTTGATGCTAGCAGAGCCTGATTAATGCACGGGCCTCGGGGGCCTTGGACCTGGCCCCACCATTTTCAGGGGCCCACAAATTATTTGGCTGATTTTTTTCCTTAATCAAATACTTTTTAAATAACATTGTTTTATTAAATATGAAATGTAAAATTTAAGTATTCTGAATGATTCAATAAATTTTTAGGAGATTCTAACCTAGGCACTTTTCACTCATACAACTTTGTAAACTCGTCAAATAAACCTTTTTATGTGAAAATGTCGCCGAAAACAGGTAGGTAGGGGGGCCCAACTTTTTAACAGGTCCTGAGGCGAACTTCAGCTTGATCGGGCTCTGGATGCTAGGCTGGGTATCGCTCTCATAGCTTAAAAGGTAGAGCACTGGTGCTCTGTTCCACGGATTCAGGTTCAGTTTCCGGCATAAATGTTTTTTTTTCCTGTGTTAGTTTTACATTTAATACTAAATGTGGAAATTCATGTATTTTAATAGTCATAAAGATAATTATAAAACTTATATAATCACAAAATATAGACCTAGTATTATCACATATCTTAATATAGTTTAGATAACAATCTTAACAACTACACGTTTCTTTGAAATTCAGGAACAAAATCATTAGAAGGATAGGGCTACCAAACCTGTTCTCAGGATGTCCGTATGTACTCTCTTAAAAAGTCAGCCACAAAATAGCTCAAGTTGAGCTGAAATCCACTCATCTCAATGTTGAAAGGCAGCTTCACAAAAAAAATTGAAATAACTCGAGTTTTAACCGATTTAAATGAAGTTGGGCAATTTAGATCAATAAGATTTAATCGTTTGAAAACAACTCTTTTATGATCGAAAAAATTACAGCTCTTTCATGAGAAGCCAAATCAGCTCTTTCGTTTTAAGAGTGTATGACGTTTGATTTCTTTTTAATCTAAAAAATTGTTTTCATTCGAAAAATGAAATTTATGGGACTGTAAAAGCCTAATTTTAATCTATTCCAATAAATAAACAGTAGGAAGAATAAATTTCTTCGAAAATGTGTCTAAAAAGTTAATTAATTCTGGCAGGATGGCAATCTTGGTTGTTATTTATCTCGAACCCTATAGCATCTCAAATCTTTTTTGTATGAATCTCGAATATTAATGATTCACAATTTAAGAATCTGTCTTATAATGAACAAGTGAGGTATATAAATTTTCTTATATTTTCTCTTACTATATTATATTTGGCTTTTTATTCTGAATTATTTGATATTATAATTTCTCATATGTCTTTAAATTTTGACAGACACCTGTATTAGAGACTAAGTAATATTTAAAAAAACAATTAATTAGAACATTTTTATTTACAAACAAAAATTAATTGCTTAGATCCAAAAATCAACTATATTTTTAATTCGTATGAAGAAAAAAAAGCATAAATTAAAAAAATTATCAGACTAATATCAGACTAATAAAAAAATTAATGATTTTAAATCTTATTCAAGAAACTTCTCTTAAACTTTATTAGCACAATAGGAATACATGAAAAACATAAAGACTAATTCAAAGAATACTGATACGGAAAAATAAAGTCTAATTCTAAATACTTCAGTTCTCTAGTTAAAAACATCAGATTAAGCAAACCATTTATAAAATCCTTTTGTGCGTTTATTCTCCTGAGCAATTAGTTTGAATAGGTGTATTATTTCAGCTCAAATTAAATAGTTTATTGCTCTTTGACTTCAGGAAATATTTTAAATAATAGTTTAGTTCTATGCTATTGTAATTTCTGCGTTAATACATGATCAGATTTATTTTTATTTAGTATTATAAGGATATAAAGATTATTATTTTTTTTTAGATGACCTGTACCTCAACAAATGTTTATGAATACATTTCGACAGACAACAGGGGAAAGTCGTACAAAACCGGACACTTCAGTTTCCTCCTTGATTTAATTTTTATCTGTCGACAAGACCAACAAGAATTGTTTATCGAAAGTGATTACGGCATTTGTAGCTAAACGAAATGCTACTCTTTGTTGTTATTTTTTTGTATGAAGGATTGTGTTTGGATTTCTTTAAAAAAAATGTATTGTTATTTTTTTAGCGTTTTCGCATATATTAACTATATGTCAGCCTATAAAATGCTGGTTTTTACTATATCTAATGCTTTATTTTCTTGCTAGTCTTTTGACAGCTTTACTTTTTTTTTTTCTATGGGATTGAGAGATGTGACACTATGTTTTAATATTTGTGCGATTTGGGGTACAAACGAGTATTTAAGAGTGGGTCAATGCCGCGTATATCCTGTTTTGTCCCATACTTATAAAATGATTTTTAGCATAATTAATAAAGTGACATGGAACAAATTTTGATAAAAACCTGTATCAGAGACTATTATTTAAGTATTATTATACTTAGTAAATAATTAATTCGAATATTTTTTTTTTATTTAGAAACAAAAATTAATTTCTTAGATCCAAAAATCAAATATATTATAATGCGTAAAGAGAAAGAAAAACATAAATCTGAAGAAATAATAGACTAATAAAAAAAATAATTTTATAAAGTCTTATTCAAAAAACTTTTCTTAAACTTTATTAGAACATTAGCAATGCATGAGAAATATACTTATAAATAACTGTTGCTGCCACGGAAAACTAAAGTCTTATTATAACTACTTCAGTGATCTAGTTAAAAACATCAAGTTAAACAAGCCATTTATAAAATTCTTTTGTGCGTTTATTCTCCTGAGCGATTCAATAGGAGCATTATTTCAGCTCAAATTAAATAGTTTATTGTTGTTTGACTTCAGGAAATATTTTAAGTAATAGTTTAATTTTTTGCTATTGTAATTTCTGCGTTAATGCATGATCAAATTCATTTTTATTTAGTATTTTATTGATATAGAGTTTACTATTTTCTAGACGACATGCGCCTCATAATTTTTAAATGAATATATTTCGAAAAGAAATGTATAAGGGAGAGTCGTGCAAAACTGGGTAGGCGGATAAAACAGGGTAACCCGAATTCCTGTTTGTTTTAAACATTCACCTGTTGGCTAACACGAGGAATTGCTTGTCCGAAGTCATTAGGACATTTGTAACTGAGAGAAATGCTACTCTTCGTGGTTATTTTTTGTGTGAAGTTTTTGTTTGAATATCTCTTAAAAATTGTTTTGTTTGATTCTAGGTTTTACTTATATAGTAACTATTTGTCATCATATTAAATACTAGCACTTACTATAGCTAATGCTTTATTTTCTTGTAAGTATTTTAACAGCTTTACATTTCTTTTATTATAGGATTAAAAGATGTGAGGCCATGTTTTTAAATTTTTGTAATTTTCCAGTTTTGTTATACCCTCATGAAATGATTTTTTAGGATAATTAATAATGTAGAATGGGGCAAATTTTGACAAAAAATGTATTAGAGACTATGTAACACTTAAAAATTATTAGAATATTTTTTATTCACGAACAAAGACAATTATTACTTAAATTCAAATATCAACTATATTATAATATGTATAATAAAAAAGAAAAGCATAAATCTGAAAAAATATCAACGTTATTCAGTTAATTAAAAAATGAATGATTTTAAATCCTATTCAAAAAACTTATCTTAAACTTTATTAGCACAATAGCATTGCAAGAAAAACATACTTAGGAATAAATTGCGGAAACCGACATGGAAAACTAAAATCTAATTACAATTATTTTGGTTCTGTAGTTAAAAACATATGATTAAACAACCCATTTATAAAATCCTTTTGTGCGTTTATTCTCCTGAGCGACAAATTTGAATAGGAGTATTAATTCAGCTCAAATTTAATAGTTTATTGTTGTTTAACTTCAGGAAATATTTTAAGTAATAGTTTAATTCTTTGCTATCGTAGTTTTTGTGTTAATACATATCAAATTTATTTTTATTTAATATTATAAGGATATAAAGATTATTGTTTTTTAGCTGAAATATATTTAAAAAATGCATTATTGAAATGAATATATTTCGAAAGAAGAGAAATATAAATATATTTTAGTCTGTATTTTGTACAGACTCGATGAAAATTTTTATTGATAATAGGAATTTACAACAGTAATTTTATCCATTTTTCTTTTTCTTTATTCAATTAATTTGTCTTGCAGTATCGTTTTTACCATTAAAATTTTTTAATTAATTAGATTTTTTAATTTTAAATAATTGAAAACAAGACAAGTTTTCAAAATAGTTGCCTTTTATTTACCATTGAGCATGGCTGTTAAATATGTGTCTTTTTTACATAAATTGTCCAGGGTTAATAACGCCGCGTTAAGGTTCAACCAATTTTCACGGCTTAGATTCAGATATTTTTTTCAAAAAATATGGGATTTGATACAGCACCGTACTGACTATATATGACGACCTCAGAAGCCAAGGGGTACAAGTGACAAAATTTCGATTTGGAGTAAATTGAGTTTAAAGATAATTGATGTTAAATTGGAACATCAATAACAATTGAGTGAATTGAAATAGGAAATTTCTGCAGACCATAAAAAATGAAGTGTTTAACTTGCTCTTTAATTTGTGCTTTCTTTTGAAATTTGAAGTAAAATTATTTATATTTTATTGTTAATACTTTAAGATATAAAAAGCTTTTTCAAATGATTTATTTGAGTAAATTAAAACCTTTAGTATTAACCTAGAAAGATTCGCCCATTGAAAATATTTTAACATTTTGGTCAATGGGGAAAATGGTTATAAATTGATAAAAATCACTGAAATTCACCACAAGATAATCACAATGAAATAGGGCGTTTATCGTTCATTTACAGAACACACAAAATTAATCGGCTGCAGTACTACCTTTGACACTTGATTGTTTGAAGTGCATCTTCAATAACGTTTTTTCATTTAAACTGAACTAATTTTTTACATGTTACTTGTTGTGAATAAATTCTATATTTTTATACCGTGTTACAAAAGAAATTCACGTGTCGTACTAATTGTTACCGTATTTTGCTGAAAAAGATATTCAAACTCAGGTATGTATTACCTAATTAAACTAAATTTTTCAGCTATTTGATTTATAAATTCAAATCTACATATCATATACATGACTGCTCAAAAAATTCCAACAATCTTGAGATTGTAGATGAAAATTGCTAAAATTGGGTTTCCAAATATATTAGGCCTAACCCAAATGGTAAAACTGCACATCATATTTCAACTTATTGAACGATGAATTTTTGCTACATTATTCTAATTTATTTTAGAAAGTTTTTTCATAATATATGCTTGACGCATGATTTGTCTTTTTTGACGCAATAATTAAGTACTGTCTTCAAGCGAGTAATTAAAGGTCTCGAATCTGGATTCAGTCTTGGAAGATTGTACCGATCAGTTTCAATTTAAGCAGATTTAGCTGGACACAAAACCGCGAAATGCAAAATAGGATTGTTAAACTGCAAAATATTAACTTCCAATCTTTCGTTTTTGTTTATAGATTTTATGTAATTAAATAGAATAAACATATCCGTAGGTTTAAATTTCAATATTTGTTTCAGTTTACTTAAAAACTGAAATGAAAATCTATTTTTGAATGTTTATTAAATGCCCATTGAAGTAAATGTGTATTTCGGAAAATTTTGCAAAAAACTGTCTTGAAATACAAAACCTAAATATCTATGTTTAAGAAATCTTTAAAGGGGAATTTAAAAATTTACTATATAATTATTGTTTTATGTGTGTAATTACTTTTGAAGTACTTTTTTACGCTTATATACTAAAATCATACCATCTTTACAGGCAGTTTTATCATAATAAAGAACCACCACATTATATACTTTTTTTCATTATATGTTAAACTAGCCAGATTTGGCAATAACAAACCTTTATCTATCTTATGCAGGTTAATACTTCCTGAAGGAATGCAGAAAATCAGCGTAACCGGTTAAGTGGTTTAAACTAAAATCTATTCAGCAACAACTTCTGTCAACTTATGACTGAAACTGAAGTTTGAAGAAAATTCGTGTATTTGTTTTTGAGATAGAGCTATTGCAAAATATTTTTCAAAAAATCTGCATAACAGCGCTATATGTTGGGTAATGTACACTAAAAACTAATCAGGATAAGTTTTTTTATCATGTACTAAATGAATCCGAAGTATGATAAAAATACATACATTAGTTCGTTAGATACATTTATTACGAAATCGTGAAAAATGCAGCATACGATGTATAGTATGCTGTGTAGGACGATTTACACCAAGAACTAAAAAACACCAATCTATATCAGAGACTAACTGAATCTGAAGTTTTAGATAATTTCGTGTATTAGTTCTTTGTATAAAGCTATTGGTATTATCACGAATATTGCACCATGGCAGCGCCAGATGTTGAACGATTTGCACCAAAACGTAATCAGTACCATGTTATATAAATTAATAACTAAATATAAAGTTTTATGAAAATCCATGCCCTAGTTCTTGATATATGGCTATTGTGGAAATTGTAAATAATGCGTCATAGCAACAACACCAGCTGTTGGATGTATTCACCAAAAACGAACCAGGACTAGATTATATTAAGATCTCACAGAATCTTAAGTTTTGTAATATTCCGTGCATTAGTTCTTGAGATAGAGCTATTACAATAATCAAGAATAATGCACCATGACAGCGCCACCTGGTGAGTGATTTGCATCAAAACGTAATCAGCACAATGTTATATCAAGTACTAACTAAATCTAAAATTTTATAAAAATCCATGCACTACTTCTTGTAATATGGCTATTGTGGAAATTGTGAATAATGCAGCATAGAAGCGCAACCTGTTGAGCAATATACACCAAAACTAATCAGATCTAGTTTATATGAAACTCTAAAAAATCTGAAATTCTGTGAAATTCCGGGGATAAGTTTTTGAAATAAAGCGCCAACAAAATTTTTGTCACATACAGACAGAGTGACATAGTCACAGACAGACATTTTGTAAAAATATATTTATCGGGTTTTCTAACCCCTAAAACGTGTAATTCGTCAAAAACCAAAATTTGAAAATTTTCACGTATCCAGTACCTTTTTCTTGTAAAGATAAAAGAAAGTTAAAATGATTCAAAATTTTCTTATATTAATTTTTATACTTACATTAAAAACAATTCCTTACAAGACATTTCGTGAATTCTCATAATATAGATATATAATCCAATAGTTTATATGTACACTATAAATTTAATATCATTAGCACATGGTTTCTACATAAACGTTTTCGTTCTTATTCCCAGAAGCCTCCGATCAATGAGAGCGAAAACATTTTTTAAAACATCCCTCATGTAAACATAAAAAAGATTAGTTAAATAAAAATAATTTATAGAAATGGTAAAGAATGCACTTAAACTAAGTCAAAACAATGTGTGCAAAAACATGTGAAACGTATACTTTTTTACTTTGCTTAACTACTATTTACTTAAATCTTTAGATAATGTCAAGCTATCATAAAAAATATTTAAACTTATTTAGCTATTTTATCAATCATTATAGTCAGTAATTGTTTTTATTTAAGATTTTTCTAAGTATTAAATACGTACAAAAATAATTTTGCAGACGAAAAGTATAGATATTTTATATTCCATGCACATTTTATATGATATTTGAAAAATATGTAAAGTGATTAATATTCAGAAAAAATATAAATTGACAGCATGTATTTTTTGTCAAAAAACGTCCAAATAGTCTAGTGAAAGAAAGTTTTAATAGATTAAATTAAAATTAGTTTACTTGAAAATAACAGTTCAAGTTTCTTTCAACATATAAGCATAAAACAGAATATTAATAAAAAACAATATAAACATATCAAAAGACAATCTAACATATAAAAGAACGAATAACAATTTTAATAGCTATATATGAAAATGATTTATTTAAAAGGTATCATCAATGTTTTATCTATAAATATTTGATTTTTTGTTTTTCATCTAACATTTTAATGTATATATTTAACAATTTAAACAATTTAAACAAACTGCGGTGAAATATTCAAAACAAAACCAAGTTAATTTAGTATTTATATCTGTGCTTAAAAATTTAAAATAATTTTTAAAAAATCATTGTCTTTTCTGAAAATTAGATTTTTTGTTCCTTGCGTGGGGTGTAAAAAAAACATGATTTGCAAACAGATGATGTTGCTTCTATAGATATCTTAAAAAATAATCTCCCTACTCTTCCCCATTTGTGGTATGTCAATTAAGGAACGAAATTTTTGGAAATTTAATCAGTTTTTTCAATGTGTATCACACTGATATGGTCACCTAACTGCAATAGATAAAGATATTAAAGATAATTATAATGCCGCTTTATTTTTTAAGCGTTGAGCTCGATTTTGTAAATATTGTTAGACTTGTTTAAATAAAAATCACACTGAAGAAATCTTTGCAGTGGGAGTGCTTTATAATTTTTTCAAAATAATGAATACAGCAATGAACAGTTTCATTCTAGTAAACAACGTCACCTTGTTTATAGAGTATTTAAAAAATTTCCATATAAATTTAGTTAAACGTAAAGAAAAGTGTTTGCATTTACTAAGAATATGTTTAAAGATGAAATATATCTAAATGAAACGTTTTACTAAGAAATATAATTAAAAAAACAATGAAATTTTTTCATTCTTAGTACATTATTTTCCATAAAGATTTTAAATTTTATCGATTTTTTTTCTAAATCAAAACACTTTCAAAAATTTGTTTATCAACAAGTACACATTATGTCTATTTTTAGCTTCCTTTAATCGCGTACTTCTCTTTGGTTTGTTATTTTGATAATGGGCTTTGTTGTGTAATTACTTCATAATGCGTAACGAGTCATTTTTAGGCAAGTCGAAAAGTAACGCATGTGATGAAGTTCCCATTGATTGATTACCTGCGGGTGTTATACAACTTTATCCTTTCCAGAAATAACGTCTTATGCTAAAACGGGGAATAATTAAAGCGGTAGATCACTATGGAAAGTTATCTCGCTTGTTGTTTTCTAGATTTTACTATTACTAAACTTGCAATTGATTTTAAAAGGAAAAGGTTGAATAATTAATAGATTTTACTTAATGGAGTAACCAAAGTATCTAAATTTTGCATAAAATTATACATATGGTATAATTTATAATTAATCATATTTTGATTTTAAGATATTTATGTGTTTTACCAAGAATAAAATGCTCATTAATTAATTTTAATCGAAATATGTTAATGTTAAATATTAAAGTCAAAACAAATAAGAATGTTAAATGTTAATCTTAATCAAAATGTTTAATATGTTTCAATAAAGAAAAAAAAAATCTTGCAAGATGCATAATTTAACTAAGATAATACGATAATATAAACTATCATTTTGTTAAGTAAACTATCGAAAACTATCATAAACTTAATAAATAAAATATTTAAATTTTTTTGAAAGATATATCCAGTGCCTTCATTAATATATCAATAAAATCAGCACACTGTAAAAAACGAGAAATACGAAAATGTAAGGAAATTACGAAAGTATACTATAATCAAGCAAAGAAAATATACAAATTACTTCTTCCGAGTCACCCAAGATTCTGAAATTAGTTCCTTTATCTTAAGAAATCTTACAAAAAATGATCATTAAAATTTAAGGAAAAAATTATAAAAAAGCATTATTATTTTCTTTTCTTCTGTCACATTTTTCGAAAACGTTTCTAAGTTTTTAAAACTGCATTAAGTTCTCTCTGATAAGAAAACAGTTTTTTTTGTTTGCTATCAGAGTCTTAAGACTGCTGATCACTCATTTTCCGAATTACCCTCCATAATGTTTCGAATTACTCTCCTATGAACATTTTCCGAATTACCCTCCTATGGGCATTTTCCGAATTACCCTCCTATGGGTATTTGATGCATTTTTATATTCAAAATATCTAATGGGAAATTATTATTTCAAACTTTATTTTTTCAGTGTTCTCTTCTTCAAGGTTACGTCTTCATGTAAAACATACGTAAACCATTCCTAAAGATATATAAAACTATATAAAAAATCCAATTTAAAATGGTTTGCCGTATAAACTTTTCCACTTCTAAAATATTCAAAACAATTATTTCAGCGGGTTTTAAAATGTATTGCTCTTTAAATCGTGTCGTATATAAATAACGAAATCTTAGAAAAGAGGATGATTTTTATTTTAAAAAAATACTGTTCTGGAAGAATAAAACGTGATATTCCCAAGCAGATCATTAAAATTCAGATGTTTAACTTTCTCTTATGTTTTCACCTTCCTTCGAAATTTATTAAAGAAAGCAATTAAGGCTGCTGGTCACTAATTTTCCGAATTCTCCTCCATAATGTTAAGTCTATGGGCGTTTGATGCATTCTTATATTTAAAATATGTCCTCGGGAAATTACTATTTTAAACTTCTTTGTTTCTGTGAACGCTTCTTAGGGTGTTTGTTTTTTTCTTAGTTCTTAAAACATTTCTAAAATCTTTGTTTAATTTAGTATTTTATAGTTTAAAAAGTAACAAACTGGGAGTAAAATTTTAACACTTAATATAAAATTAAGCGTAGCTTTCAGAAATATTTTGAAAACAAAGAAAAAAATATACATGTTAAAAAAAGTTAAAAATATTAATTTCCTGAGGAGATATTTTGAATGGAAAATTGCATCAAACGTCCATAGACTTAATATTACGGAGAGATATTCGGAAAATGCAAGACCAGCAGCCTTATGTAATCATTTTCGATTTCAGCAAACAAATTTAACTGAAAAGCATATCGAATTAATATTATTGTAGGAAATCCCTGTATGTTATAAATCCTGTATATTTCATTCTCCATATCGCAAATCTCATCATCCAGGTACTCTAGATATCAACTGATAAAATAGGGGTGGTTTGAAGCGAGTCGTAGCAAAGAAGTGAAAAGAGCTTATTTGCAGCAGTTGTTGTTAGTTGGCGGGACAGTAAAGAATGAAGTACGTCGACTGGGAATATTACAATATTCTGATTGAGGATGAAACCAAAAAGTACGATGTTTTAAGACGTATATATTCGACTTGTAAATAATGACTTCTGAATATTCTATTTTTGTAAATATGTGGGTCTGTAATATAAGTTCTAAACTTTTAACTGTGTCAGTTTGAATTATGCGTTTGTGTTTACTAATCTTCTTATATTATTAACATTATAATTAGAATTATCGTTTTTCTGTTACAATTGAATGCACAATTTCAATGATGCAGCTAAAATGTTCAATTGCAATCTGAATGTAGCCGAAAAATCAATTTTACGAGTAAAGAAAACTGATTTATGCATTACTCGACCTCGTATGCTTTTACTTAAAAGCTACTCGGAAACGTATAAAAAAAATTATAAAAAATTAAAAAAATATATTTTTCAAATTTCGAAAATAAATCATACACAATTTCAATGATGCAGCTAAAATGTTTAATTGCAATCTGAATGTAGCCGAAAAATCAATTTTACGAGTAAAGAAAACTGATTTATGCATTACTCGACCTCATATGCTTTTACTTAAAAGCTACTCGGAAACGTATCCAAAAAAAATATAAAAAATTAAAAAAATATATTTTTCAAATTTCGAAAATAAATCATTTTACAAGTTTTCTAAAGATAAAAAGAACGCTTTTCGGAATATTGGATAACTTTGAAGCAATTATTGAATATTTTCATTAATGATAATGATAAAAATTTTGTAGTTTAAGAATTATGTCTTTTTGTACAGTGTACTTAAAGCTGAATTTTAATGTTTCACTTTTCTCAAAACTTTTATTTTGATCTGTCCCTTTTTACATATAAAGCTTCCCTTTTCCTATGCCATATTTTAAGTGGCATACTGAATTAACCTAAAAAATGATTCTTATGTAGTTACCAGTAACGTATTGAAAATATTAAATTAAATCATGTATTTATTCAATATTTTAATTCATCTTTTGTTGATTAATTAGTATTTATACAAAAGTAACAAAATCCACAGTTTTACACCGTCGCTGTTGTAATATCCAAATTTTTGTTTACGGAAAAACTGAGACTTTTGGTCGTAGAACTTTTGAGATCTGTAATATTGTATTAGCTTCTCTCCACCAATCATAAAAAAAAAAAAATTAAATTTACAACTACCTTAAGAATTTGTTAATCGAAACGAGCACATGAAGTAGTATCTATATTTAGCTAGCTTTTCTTAAATAAAATAAAACAGTAAAGCGTTGAACCTACATAAAACTTAAAAAAAAAGTTCGAGTTAGTTTCACATTAATACATAACAATGGATTACAATCCAAAGATATTATTTTAAACTAATTTGCTAAAAGATGTTCAATAAGAACCATAAAAGCAAAGCAATAGTTTTCATGCATAAAATGTGTACATTTCCATATTTCGTTTTCACTGAAGACTTTTACAAGACTGATTTATCTCAAAAAAAAAAAAAAAAAAAACGTTTGGGTAAAGTCGAATCAGGCAGACAGCTTATACATAAAAAATCATTTTTGTTCTTATTACTGTTATATAATACCTTTTAGCAGTTAATATGTGTGAGGTTTGATGGTATAACACATTGATTGCAGTCTCGACATTTTTAGAATCAAATCAATATACTTTATTTATTAATTTATGTAACTGTAGTTTAAAATGAAGCTAAATTTTAAAACGTGATTAAAGCGTTTAAAGGCAACTGAAAGCACTAAAAATGCTTTAAGTTATGTTGTTTTATCTTTTAATATACATAAATAAATAATCAGCAGTTCAGTTTGAAAGCTATAAATTTTCTTCTACTAAAGTTTTGATGGCCCGTGTAAGTATGCTTTGGCATTCAGTGAGTTAATATTATCATTCTGGATCAGAAATGGAAATTATGATTAAAATTCCTATAACTACTGTAATGCAATCTATCGCTAACATTTTTAAGTTTTTTTTTTTTTAATTACACGGTAAATTAATTCGTTTATGAAATGCGGGTCAAAAATGATATTCGAGAATGATCTACCCATATAGCACAGAAGCTCCTGAATACCTCCCCAGGAGCTCCAAGCCATCCCATATTCCTCCTAAAATTAAAATGACAAGATCAGGACGTCCTGGGGAAGAGTTTTTTACGATGTCCTCAGGAATGAGCTCCCAGTAACGACCCACGGAGCAACTTCCCAGGGATTCCCAGGGAATGATTCTGGAATACAATACTCAATTGTTTTTTAATAAAATATCGAATGCAATTTAATCAGTATCGATTTTAATGACTTAATTTTATTTTATTAATTATTCGATTCCTTATTTATTAGCAAATTTGATAATTGTTATTAAATTGCTATTATTTTTAATTATTGCTGTAACTTTCAATCTTTTTAGTTAAATTATTTTTTATTTATTATTTCAGTTACTTACTATTTTTATACTAATTACCATTATATATCATTTAAATCAAGTTTTTTTCATTTACCAATGTTTTATTAATTATTAATAAATAACCTATTGCGTTTTGCTTTATTATTATTTGTTTTATTAATTAAGAAATTAATTTAACTTGTTTAAATTAACTAAATAGTAAGTTTCTAAATTAATACACTAAAATCTCTAAATAGAAGAAATTTCTATATCATATATTTTTTCTGATATTTAGAGGTAAAGATATTTATGCAAAAAAAAAAAAGATTCTTAATGTAAGTTTGTTTATGAGTATCCTTTAAAACTTTGTTATGAAAATTATCTAAATTGAGTCATGACGCATCTTAATGTCAAATGTTACATGTTTTTGTATATATATATATATATATATATATATATATATATATATATATATAAAATAAACAAAAGTGTCCCGACGAAATTAGACATATTTATCACAGCACATAACACAAAATCAAAGACTAATTCAATTAAAGTGGTATATTTGGATTTAAAATACATAAATATTGAACCACTCTCCCCCGCCCCCTCCTTAAACACATACCAATAAATGATTTATTTGAAAAGATTTTCTGTTCAAAAATATACATTCTTATAAAATCAGTTTAGAAAATATAAATTCACGCTAATTTAAAGTTTAATTTAGGTTATTATCAATTATTTATCCAGTGTAATTTATATATGTATTGAAGATAAGAAAATGTTTTCTAAATAGAAGCCTCAATTTAAATGTCATTTTTGAAGGTTTAACCTATTTTGTTTTATTTATCATTATTATTTTTTTAAATGTAAGTTGTACTTAACAAATTATTTTTCTAATATCTTTATAGATTATCAAACATATTATTATTATTATTATTATTTAAATTCTGAAAGATAAAATGAAGTCTTCATTTTGAAAACTTAAGATATATGAATAATTTTTTGGTTCTGAAATTACAGATCAATATTTATCTGTATTTCCTAAGTAACAAATATTTTTTATCACAGTTTTCAACTGAATTGAATGGAATTTCAATACCCCAAGTGATCTTCCCAACCTTCAGGCAGTCACCTTCCCAACCTTTCAACAATTGAATTTTTAACAAGGTTATCCGCCCCCCAGTCAGTTGTCAGCTGAGAATGCGTCTTGCGGGTCACTCAATGAGAGAGAGAGAGAAAAAGAAAGTACGATATTCCAAGAATTAGACTATTTCTGAATTTGTAAGAAAAAGCATTACAAACAATTTTGTTAGAATAAAGCGTGACGTAAGTTTGTGACGTAAGCTAAAAGAAATATATACATATATTGAAAACATCTTATATTTTAAATAAAAATATCAGTTCTTTTAGGCTTTTTAAATTGCCTAAAATCTTAGTTTCTAAAATTTCATGTAAAGAAATCAACAAAAATATTTCCCGTCTTTAATTAAAGGAAAAATGGTGCATATTATATTTGTTATGCATATAAATATTTCATACAATTTTCAAAGACAATTAAATGGAGATTTAAATGAAAAGTAATTTTATTTATAAAAATAAGAAAATAAAATGATTTTGTAACAAATTAAAATTTTATTAATAGTTTCTATTTTATATAACTCAAGCAGTGTTTCAGTGTAATGATAGAATTTTACAAATGATTTTCACACCATATTCTGATATAATAAAATTATACAAATTTGTACAATGGTGTGTTATTGATGAAAATACAGAATTTTAATATTTTACTATGTTATAAAATAATACAGTGGTTTTACAGTATTTTTTAATCCCGCAACAAGTGGTAAATCTCCAAACATCTGTAACTCGTACCGTCGTATAAGAATTTCATAAGTAAAGGATTTAATTATTTGTTAATAAATACTCGCCAAAATATACCTAATCACTTTAAAACGAGTTTGTTGATTGGTTGTATTTATGACGGCCAATTATCAACATGAGGGACATATCAAGGGAAGGGGGGGGTTGCCCTCAGTGAAGGTCTTTCTAAAAGAACCTAACCCGTATTTACGCAAGCAAATACAAGATTCAAAGAAAACCCCAGGAAACTGCGAACAATTAGGTCGACGGGCTCGATTGGTTACAAACTTTGCACATCTCATCTACCAGCTTCGAGAGCAGAATCTCTTGACCACGGGTGGGCCCAGAATGAAACTGCAACAATGAAATATTTCAAAGAGAAAAAAGTAGGAAAGAAAAGACTTAAGAAAAGACTAAGCAAATTTATATATTTTTTTCATAAATTCATATAATAAGAGCACCTTTTACCAAGCGTAAAAAAAAAAAAAAAAAAAAAAAAAAAAGCTTAAATTTTTTTAAAAATAAATAAATAAATAAAATAAACAAATAAGAGAGAGAGAGAGCGAAAAGATTTTACTTTTGAAAGATTCACTTAGAGCTTATATGTCAATTATAAACAAGAAATCATCAAAGACATAGCAAGAGAGGGGGGGGGGGTTGAACTCCGTGAGGGTTTTTTTAAAGGAACCTAACCCGTATTTACGCAAAGAAATCCAAGATTTGAAGAAAACCGTGGAAAACTCCGAACGATTAGGCCGACGGGCGCGATTGGGTACAATCTCAGCACCTCCCATCTACCACCTTAGAAAGCAGAATCTCTTGACCGCTGGTGGCACCCACAACGAAACTGTAACAATGAAATATTTCAAAGGGTAAAAAGTAGGAAAGAAAAGACTAAGCAAATTTACATATTTTTTTCATAAATTCGTATAATAAGATTACCTTTAACTAAGCGGTAAAAAAAAAAAAAAAAAAAAAAAAAAAAAAAAAAAAAAAAAAAAAAAAAAAATCGATAAAAATTTCTGTAAAAAAAGTAAGATCGAGAGAGAGCAAAAAAGTTTCATTTTTAAAAGAATTTAGTTAGATTTTATTTGTCAATCATTAAAAAAGAAAAAAAAATCAAGGTACATATCAAGGGATGAGGGTTGCCCTGCGTGAGGGTCTTGCTAAAGGAACCTACCCGTATTTACGCAAGGAAGTTTAAGATTCGAAGAAAACCGTGGGAAACTCCGAACGATTAGGCCGACGGGTGCGATTGGGTATAAATTCAGCACCTCCCACCTACCATTTACCACCAAGAGAAAAAAGAAAAAAAAATTCGATTAAAATTTCTGTAAAATTCATAATTTTAAAGAAACTATGTGTTTTAATCTCTTGCTATTTTAATTTCTGGAAATAATATTTTTATTAACTAAAATTAAATTTTTTAGGGGATATCATCAGAAACGTTTTGCATCATTCATTGTGTGTCAAAATATATAATTCATAATCAATTTTATAACTACTGAACGATTTTAATGGATTTTAAGTATTAAAAGCTAAAAGAATATTTTTATCATTTAAAAATACAATTTCATTTAAAAAAAATTTAATTCGAAGACATTTATGTTATAACAAATATTTATTGACAATTTATTTAGAGTTATTAACTTAAATTTATTTCGAGTGTATGCAAAAAGCACAAAATATGAGGACATTTCCTAGTTTTAAGTTTCAAAAGCGGAATACTTCTATGCCTTAGAAACCTTTATTCCTTACTGACCCGACAGCATAACGGTCATAGCGCGCGCCCGGAATACCAAGGTACTCGGGTTCAAATCCAGCCGAAAAATAAAGGTAAGAAATTTGTTCCTGAATAATCTGTGCATATGTAAATCCGTCTGAATAATAGAAAAAATAAGACATTCTCGTTTTCTCCTAAAAATAATTTAAATTAAATCATAGCTTTAATTTTTTTTTAAACATATTAGTGACCTTGAAGTTTCCCAAAGTCCTCCTATATCACTTCCTCAAATCTTCCCCAGAACCTCCCGGGGAGGACCCTGAAGGAGGTCCTGGGGAGCGCGCCAGGATGCTGTAAAGCGGACATTTTCGGTTCCTGAGGACCTCCTGGTGACAATTTTCTGCATCCTCAGGGATGCCTGGGAGATGAGGGTCCTGGGATGTGAATCCTCCCCAGGACATCCTGGGGAGGCAAGTGTGCTATATGGGTACTATTTCACTGTTTGTTAATTTCAATGATTTGTTCGTAGATTAGTTTTCATGAATGCCTTACATTTAACCATCCATTAAAAGCACACATTATTCAGATTAGAGTTTATAATTATGTTAATTAAGTTTATGTTGTTCTATTGTATGAATATCTACCAACAATAAAATAAATAAACAGATAAATCTCTCCCTCTCTCTATATATATATTTTCATTACTTCATAGTTATCTGGAATAATTATTGAAAATTTAAAAATTTCGTCTATATTGTGTGCGGGGCAGAAAAATCATCAAATTTACTAATAAAAAATTATTGCATAAAAAGTTTCTTGAAAATATTGCATAAAAAGTTTCTTTTTCTTTTTTAAATGATGTTTCAATGCTATTTATATCTGAATTGGAAAAGAAAATATGATTATTATTCATTGGTTTGTTTTCAAAATCGAGCTTTCCAGCAATGATTGTTATGATATACTTCTTATGAAAAGGCGTTTTATCTTCATGATGTTTTTTTCAACAATTATGATATTTAAATTCTTATAATTCAAGAACCGTTATATATAAATTTTTCAAACTTGGAACACTCATTTTTCAAATTTTTTTACTTTAATTTTGATTCAACAAATTTGAAAAAAAATATTTTTTTTTTCAAAAATGTGATTTTTTTAAATTACATCATATTTAAAATTTTTACTTTAATATTTTTAATTTTTATTTAAATGAATTTTTTTTTAATCTAAATCAGAATTAAAGCTTACATATTTCTGTATTTTAAATGAAAAAAAATGTGAAATTCCATAAGTAATATTTGGAGTTATAACGATTTTAAAGTACCACACTTTTTGATAAATTCTAAATTTTAAGATTAAAAAAAAAAAAAAAAACTTATAAGAATATTTATCATGTGATTTTATTTACAAACGATATGATTAACCAACACAAAATATCTCAAATATTTAACTTAATGAATAAAAATTATTTTAAATTGTGTAACGGACCCCTTTAATGTTTTGAATGTTTTTATCTTTAAGTGTTTTTGTTGCCAATTATTCTCAAAATATTTATATAAATATGCTTTATAGAATCTTAAAATAGATTGAGCTATTTTGAAATTGAGTAAAATACAAACAGTGAGAATTATTGAACTTGTTATTGCAGCAGAGTATCTTATAATGTTATAAATCTGCTTATATCTTTTTTTTTTTTTTTGTCGTTTTATTTATCTTACTGATATCGCTTTGAATAGTTCAGGAAAATAACAGTTACAAGACAAAGCGAAATTCGGTTCAGTTTTATACATTCGTTTGGGCATTCTAATATTTTAAAGCATAGTCGTGCCACGTTCTGGCAATTATTTCAAATTAAAACGAGGGAATGCACTAAAAATACTTCATTTCGCATATTAATCTTCTTTAAGTACAGCTTTAAGCTTCTTTAAGTACAGCTGCTAGCATATGTTTGTTGAATTTTAAAACCATGTAGATTATTTCAAGACATCTTGTAAATACAGATTAAACATGAACTTAGTGTTAGATAAGAAATATTTTATAAACAGTACAATATTCTAATTACATTCATGCTCTAGAAAATGGGGCAATAGTGATATAATTGTCAATAATACTAAATCTATTGAACGAAGAAGTGCGAAATTCGTAAAATAGTCTTCTCGGAGATTAATATGCTAAAAATTAAATCTTATAATTATATATATATATATATTTGTGTGTGTAATAATAAAAAAATTTTCACCTTAATCCTAAGTTAATTACTTCCAAATTCTTTTAACATTGACCTTTTCACTTTCTTTTTATAGTATTTTAATGTATTATTTTTTATTCCATACTTTTAATCAAGCCTTCTTATTCTATTTTATTCTAAAAAACATTAATCTTTCAAAAAAATTCTTCTCTTAAAAAAAAATCTCCTTACTTAATTCATTGTATCCTATTGCATAATACTTCTTTATTTATTTTTCTCAAACGTTCTACATCCCATAATCCCATTCGGTTGTTTTTGTTTGAACAAAGGATTCTAGCCCTCTGACAGTCTTGCAAAAGGGCAAAATTGTAATGTTGTTTTCTCACCATTTTGTTTTAATTGCTAAAAAAAATATTATTCTTTCAAAATTATAGAAAAATCTTATTTACGAATATGAATACTATCCTTGAGTGTGTTAATCATTGCACAATGTATTAAAAATCCATTAAATCAACTGAGTTATACATTTTAATTATTGCTTGCATTGCAGTGAAACCTGGAGCTTAGGGAACGTCTATAGACGGGCTTGTCAGTGAGAGGGCTAGAGGCATCATATTTGACCGTCTGAGAAAACTAAATGAAGTTTGTGTCGGCGGATTAAATTTCCTTGGTTAAAAGAAATTATCAAAATTTAATTGGTAAAATGGAAGTTCGTCGTGAAATCCTTTTTTTCCGCGCATTGAAGCTATATAAGACGTTGGCTTTATATTACGTTGGCATTTAAAACAGATTTAGTTCAGTTTAGTTTAGTTTTCTGGGTTTCTTCGACTTTTTAATTGTTAATTGGTGAAGTATGACGCTAATAGCGAGAATCTCAATTGCGCAAACATCATTCTGTTCTTATGGCTGTACCTTATAGTGGTACCAAGTTTAAACTGGGGTTATTAGTGGAATTGCGACGATGCTTTGAACACAAATAAAGGTGTGTTTTTTTAAGAAAGGATTTCGTTTGATGTCTTATGTCTAGATCTGTTCCGTGTTAAAAAGGGAAATACCAAAGGATTTTCATTCAGTGCCTTGATATCCTAATTCATTGGAGAGATCAGGAGATCTCCAGGAGATCAATTTCCTGGTAATTTATTAGTTAGAGCAGAATTTTACATATATATACATATATATGTTATATTATAAATTTTACCTTCGTGATATCTTTTTTATCTTCTTTTTATTAGGCTAAATTACCGGCATATTCACTAATTGCCTATTATTTAATTATATCTATCATTAATTCTATTAAATTCTCCATAATTAATTATTATCTTACTAATTTTACAAATGCTTTATATAAAGCTTTTAGTTCATTCCAGAATTTCCCATCGTTTTTGACTAAATTCTATTATTTATTGTGTAATTAATTCCAATGTTTTTAAAAGAGCCATTTTTTTTTAATGTTTTCATTTATTTTTACTTAAAAGTTTCTTCCGCCTTGGAATTTCTTGTTTTTTCCTCATTTTTTTAGCTCATTCGAGTTTCTGGAAGGACACTTTGCAGAATTATTTTCATTGAGCTTTATTCCTTTCTTGTTCCTTTACCAATAAGAAACGTGGACATAAAGAATTGTATTCTTGAGAGCTAATCAAAAAGCAAGAGCAATCGGCGAAAACGCAGAGTTATAGAGATTTCGTACGATTTTTTCAGCTTGTTGGCATCTTCGCTATCTAGCGTTTCCTTATGAAGTCAATTTGTTTGCTTCTAAATTTTTTAAACCCCCATTCTGAGTATGATTGAGTTTCAGTATTTAAGTGGGAACTGTTAATGTTAATTTTTTTTTTCAATAAAAGATTAAAGCTAAACAGATTCTTTGTTCCATGTAGAAACTCCAAAACTTTGATTCCATTCTATTGTTTCAGCCACTCCACGACCTTCAGCAACGATTGGCAAAGATGTCGGAAGTATTTATGGAAGATAGCTAATGTATCATTAAAACGGCGTTACCATGCATTATATTGAATACTTAGTTGAAAACTTGAGCCAAATTCCAAGAATCTACGCATTGAATGAGTGCTTGCTTTCATAATTTGCGACGACATCACATATAAACAAGTAAGAAAAATCATGCGTTAAGCATAGATTATGAAACACCTTCCAACACTTTTTGAAATCTTTAACAAAACTTTGTTATTTAGGGAAATAAGATGCTACTGTCCATAGCCATAAATATGTATTCCAATACTTTTGAACAGCCCTGTATTTGATTGGTCGGTTGATATATATATATATACTATATAATAGGAAGATTTAGTTTAGCAAGAAAATGCCTAACTGGTTGGAAATTCTCTTTTAGCACTTTATTCTAATAGATGAAAAAATCTTGAATATTTTTGTTCAGCCCTGTAATTTAGCTAGTACTTGTAATACACGCCAGTATTTTCTTAAAATTTAGTTCAAACAAAAAACTCTTAAAATTTCTTAAATCACATTTCCAGAAATTATCATTTATGGGTGACCATGTAGCTAATTTTTTGCGTGACCCTGTATATCATTTTAGCTATATTCTACAAATATTTCTTAGTAAACTAAAAGCAGCTCAACGTAAAAATTCATAAATTTTTAAAAAACCACCTTTAAGTTAATTAGCCTCACACTTTATGAGCTTTTTTGTGTAACCCTGTATATCAATTATAACATTTATACACACCATATAATTTTTAGACATTTAGTACAACTTAAAAACACATATCATAATTGAAAATGTATTTCATCCATCAATCAGATTTCATCGATAATATACAGTACATCGGATAAGAATATAAGATTTGAAATATTTTGTGTGTCCCTGTAAATGCTATGCACTTCATATTATTCTTTAAATATTAAGTATCAGCGGTGTATATCAATTTTAAGATACATGAATCGTTTAACATAGTTAAAATATGACACAAACAGTTCTCCCCTTTATTATTGTATAGTCCCTGTAATGAATAACCTATAGTTGAGAATTACAACTTATACTGTCAAAATTCATGGTGGAATGTTGGTCATTTATTTTATGATATGGTTATTACAAGATATTTCTAAAAAGAAAAAAAAATTAGAGAAATATAATCATGAAAAATATGTGATATTTTAATTGTTTATCATTATTTAACTATTATTTTTATTATTGTTTTTACATATATTATTATATTAGTGGTTAAGAAAAAACAATATATTTTTCTTTTTTTTTATTAATTGACAAAAAACAGTTTAAATCTTATATTGATGAATACTCAGCAATAATATTCAGAGAAGAGAGCTGAAATTTGATACTTGATACAAATCATAATAATTGGTTAAACTAGTGGTTTGCAAAACGTACAATGCCCTCTGTAAGTGCGTTTGCGTCACTTTCTATTGTTTAATAAATGTTTTGACTTAAATAAGAAACAAGGCTCACAGCCGTTACAAGTCTCATTATAAATGTCTTTACGTTACTTACCATTGTTCCATAAATGTTGTGACTTAAAAATGGGACAATGATTAATTGGAAGCCCCATTAACATCAATTATAACATTTCCCAAGCATTTTCAAAGATGTTGAATGTTTTTAATGCACATAACTATGTTTTTACATGCTTATGTCTATTAAAACTTATACACATATATTTACATACTTGTTTGCATAACATTTGAATGATCGGTAATTTTTAAATTATCACTAGAAATATCATTCTTGGGGATTCACCATTGAAACATATTTCATAAATTTACGAAATAAAATGCTACATAACTTTTGTTTCATTCGCACTGATTTTATTATAATCTATCTATATATATATTACGCTAATGTATGTGGTACAAAAATCACGGTTGTTTGTTAATCGTTTAATAGCAACGCCAAAAGTTATTTCTCTGCAATTATGGAGCTTCAAAATATCGGGGTTTTTTTATTGGCTTAAAAAGTAAATAAAAATCATGAATTTTAAACTTTTCATTTGTAATTAAAGTTATAAACGAAATGAGTGAAATGATTATATTATTAAATATATTTTAAATAAAATTAATGAAATGCCAAAAAATGCCACGGGTGCAATATTTGGCGATGCGCCAAATTAGCACAAAAATACCGAGTGTTTGATTTATCGGCACAGATGTCATATACGCATCACATTGGTGCGGTTTTTTTCTGATGCCAATTCGGCGAAAACTTCATTTTCAATGCCAGTTGCATATTAATTTTTAAACTCTTTTCTGTTACTTTAAAAAAGAAATAATAATAAATAAGAAAGTTTAGTTAATAATTACATAAAAAAATTTATCATTTTAAAAATGAAAATAAAAGTAATTAAACAGTTTATTAAATAATAAATAATTGCCGGTTATCATGTGAGGTATACATTTGCCTTTTTGTTGAAATTGCGCCAATGTGGTACGTATAAGACATATGTGTCTATTTTTCTAGCAAAATCTTCTAATTTGGAAAAAAATTGAGTAATTAAAATAAATTATAAATAAAAGCAATATGATTAAATGCTTAGTATGCATTTAAAAGAGAGATCAAACTGGTCGCCAAGGGCGGTTAGTACTTATTAAAATTTATGTGACATTTTAAGCTCTTCATTTTCTTTATATTTCAACTAGAAATCACATATTAGAGATTACAATATAAAAAAAAGTTATTTACAACGCTTTTATCCATGAAAAAATAAAACAAAATACCTAAATGCAAAATTTATCAAGATTATGCAGCAAAAACGTACAAATACATTCGTTTGAAAAAGCTTATTTTTGTTTAGACTGCTATTGAAGAGAGCGGCTGTTTATCGGCAAAATTTATGTGCATTAAAAACTTACTTAAGAATAAATCTTACTTGAATCACAGACAAAAGTCTAATTAAAATTACTTACGTGTTGCTTTAATTGACAACTACATAACATTAAGCAAACTACTTATAAAATCAATTTGTTTACTGTATTCTCCTGAAGTGTTAATTTAAATATTATTGCAGTTTAAATTAAATTGAATAGTTTAGCGTTGTTTCTCTTCAGTGGATATCTTAAGCAATAGTTTAGCTTTATCCTATTGCATTTTAAATATTTAACAGTTATAAAATGTCTTTAAAAGAAATAAATTTATCTATGTGTGACTTTTGACTTTGACGGGAGAGGGATTGGTTAACTGAGACTTTTATTATATGCGTTTCTAATTATATAAATACGTAATACCTAAAACCCTGGTCTGGTACGTCCGTATGTCCGCATATAACTGCGCAAAAACTATACAACCGAAAGGCTTAAAATTTAATGTATATAATCACTGCAGAATTTCCTATTATGTTATTCCTATGTGTTATTTGAAATTTTCTGAAAATTAAATCAAAACTAACAAAGATATTAATAAAAGCTTTTTTACACTCAATTAATTACTTCAATGATCTATTATGATAAGTAATGATTCTATATTGCATGGCGATTATTCCACTAAATTCTATTATATGTAATTAATTAAATGATATCCCATGATAGGTAATGACCCCATGTTGCCATTGTGCAAGTCTGATCTCGGCCCAGCACAAGTCTGCTAAATAAGTATTAAGCCCGGAATAGGCACAAAATAACTATCCGACACCGATATCTACACTATGCAAGTAACATTTCTGAACTGATATTGTCAAACTAGTGACGCACATTTACACTTATTGTCGTTAAAGCCATATTCATTGAAAATAGTTCATAATTTATCGCTTTTGTTTAAATCTTTATAATGGGCCGATAAGTCTGCTAATTTTTTTTATCTGTCCGGTCCGGCTCGTATGGCTCGTTGAATTTTTTTGCCGGCCCAGCAGATTTATTTTGTTTTCCGGCCCAGTCCGACCTGTTGAAAAGATGATTCTACTTCTGCCGGTCCAGCCCGTCAGAAAATTCGAACCATTCTGCCTGGCCGGTTACGGGCTTTGGGCCAAGTTCGGGCCCGTGAGACCTCTATTTAAACATCATATTTCACCTTATTAATTATAGATTTACGAAAGTCATCATCGTACATTAAAAACTTTAACCCAGATGTTGTTTAGCCCTCTGAGTGTTTTACAAATGGGTAAAATTGTAATGTTGTTTTCTCTTTATTTTGTTTTAAATACTCAGAAGATATAATTGTTTCAACATTATAAAAAAAGTTAATTGCGAATATGAATGTAATTCTTGAGTATGTTAATCATTCTAAAATGCATTGAGAATCTATTAAATCTATAGAATTATATTATTTTGAATATTGCTTATATTGCAGTGAAGCCTGGAGCTTAGTGAACCGAATATTACGTTACAAACATTTATATGGTATGTACAATCGTAATATAAACGACATATAAGATAGCCTCACATAATTAATCACAATACATATCAAAAATAATAATTTAAATAAATATAAATATAAGTTCTTTTTAATCAATTTTGCTGAATATTAGGTTTAAAAGAAATATTTATAATGAAATTGTATGCGTAATTCAGAAATATTTTGTCAAAAACTTCTTTGAACTTTGTCATATATAATATGTTAATGTGACTTTATGCTTATGGTAAATTAATGTTTAATAAATTTTACCGTCAGTATGTATTGAAATTATCTATATATCATTTCTTCATACTTGTGTTATGGACATATTTTTTTATCTGCTAGATTACAAAGAATGAGAATTTGAAAGGAAATTTTAAAAGGGAGAGTAATGGAATATAATACAATAGCCAAGTATGCAACTGAGAGGTAGAAATTGATGAACAAAAGATAATTTCTTGCGGTGACATGTCGGTGAACCAGCGTTCCATAAGAACACATACGGTGCCCTTGAAAATACAGGTGAAAACTACGGAATATAGAAGGAAGTGATGAGAGAGAGAATAAAAGAGAATCACATGAAAGTCAATAGTTGTAGTGAAAGGTTTTTGTCCATTCTGTATGCACTGTGCGTCTTTCTTGAGAAATATATATGTATGTCGATAGTTCAGACAAGCTTTGTCAGTGCATTATTGGATAAGTTTAACTTGACACAGTCGAGATAGACAGGTATAGCGTGTTTAATGGGATATTACCTAGTGCATAAATATTATTGCAAAGGGGGCATTTAACTTATGACAGTACACGCTATATCTGTTCGGTATGCATTAATATGATTTAATGTAAAAATTTAAGTGTACTGTAAATAAAACTTCAACTTAATATCTGTTTTATGTATCGCAGTGAACTAAATCTCAAATTTACATCTATTTCGGTTTTTCGCAATTAACTTGGTGTGGAAGCATATAATTTAAGAAGTATATATTACATCTTCCCATTTAGTGAGTTAAAATTGTGGTAACAACTGTTGCAATGTTATTTGTTTCAATTACATACCTCAAACATAACTAAATTTAACGGAAAATGCACCAAAGTTCGGCTTTAGCTGAAATGGCAGACCGGCTGAAATTTTCTCAAGTGCCTCTGGTGTTCTCAATGCTCTTGAGTTAAGATCATAATGTGAGCCATGACGGCCATTGCCGTCGTGTTCAGAAATAATTTTATTATTGAACTTCAGTCCATTGTAACTGACATACAATTTTAGTAATATTCTATTTTTAATTAGGAAAAAAATATTTAGAAAATTAAAAAGGATGTTCATTAAAAATGATAAATTTTTTTATTAGCATATTTTACTGCACACAAATTTACTTTCAAGTTGGTTTGTTAGAGTAATATGCAATGGATACGTGGTAAGATTTCTCTTCATTAATTTCTAATCGTACCTCACTGACAGCTATGAAGGTTCATATATTTTCAATATCGGCTACGACAGCAATGGAGGCAACATGCTCTTGCGTCATGGGAATCTTGTTTTCGCCTAAATAAATCGTCTATATAAGCGTTCTATTTCATTGGGGATTCATCACTTTTCCTGTAATATCACCTTCACTTTCGAACAACCTACATATGAAACATTCTGTTGTTCTAGAAGAGGTGCTTAGGAATCACAAACACATCTCATGTTCACTTTTCTGTTACCAACATGTGGATGGCATGGCAATATAACAGCAATATTTTTAACAGTTCTCATGTCACGATTTTCACTTACAGTAATAGCGACAGCATTATTTTGACTTCTGTAAGCTCTATTACATTAACTCTCTGTCCATCTTTTTTTAATGATTATCTTTCTTTTTCTTAAACATCTGAAACCATCATCCAGCTCAAGTGCAGGGATGAATACTCTCCATAAGTTTCTTATATCATACTATTCTAACGAATCGATGAAATTTCTTCTGTCGAAATCAAAATTTCCAGCAGGCAAGAACATATTCGCTGATTAAGATGTTGCTTTCATTACTCTCGAAGACAACACTGAAAGTGTCTTAATTTTCATAGTTATCATAGACATACTACTCGAGATAAACGGACAAAAAAAAAACCACGCCTTCCTTACACACAAAGGTAGCAATGAAACATTAAATTAAATTTGAGTACAATGTTGTTGCCTCTATCGCTCTTTAAGACAATACTGTAGGTATCTTAATTTTCATAGTTATCATTGACATAGTCCTCGAAATATATGAACAAAACATTATCACGCATTCCTTATACACAAAGCTAGCAATGAAAAGTTAAATTAAATTTGAGAACAATAAAGTTAGCCAATAATATTTGTGTATGATTAGTCTTTATTGAACAGCTGTCGTATATTACACTTTAAAGGAATTCTTTAAAAAATATATAAGCTGTATTAAAATTTAGTTTGGTTTTGTAGATTAAATATATATATTTAATGTTTACTTTTTCTTCCATAACTCAATGATCCAATATTCTTATATGGTTTATTTTTAATAATTAAATTATCTTAATATTAGTGTACATTTATTTCAATCAGTTTTCCATTTTCACTTTCAAAAAATGCTAAACATTTTCAACGCGTTATACATTTTTTTACATAATTTCTTCTATTTACTTTGAAAAATTTTGGCACATGTGAACTTTTTTCTCTTACAATGATTTCAAAGTACTCTATAAAAAAACGTTCTATTTTGACCAGGCCTTTGGGCTATTTCTTTATTCCTCCCCCCCTGCTTTTGGAGAACCGCTAGAGGATTTCTATTTTAATCATGAGCTTCACTATTGAACTAAAAAGGGATAAGTAATTTCATTTTTGATCCATCTTTGATCCTAATGAGCTCGAGCTAGCCCATAGAAGTGACCAACAACTTAGAGTAGCTTATCATGAATTATGGAAAAATAATGTACTGACTCATTTCTGATATTTAAAGTTTTAAGTTATTGTTCCTGTTGTCTATGAATATTTCTTTTATATGTTATGCATTTAAGTTTAAATTTTATGGAAAATAACAAATACTAGAGAGTTAATTCACTTGATTAGGTGAAATGAAATTAACTAAATTTAAAGAATACTTATATTTGTTTTTCCGGTAAAATTACGTTTGTGTGCCTGTTGAGAGATAAGAAAAATATTATATTTTCTGTAAAATCTTTTAACATTAGAATATTTTCATTTCTTTTGAAAACTTCCTATAATAAAAGTAATAGAAATATTGTAAAAATATGTATTTCATTGGATTTACTTTGATATACATAAAAAATATGTACAACGGTATCATGTAAGAGCTAATGTTGGTAGGTTACTACAACGTTTTGTAAATGAAAAAAAACGCCTTTTTTTTTTGCTTCTCTTCAGAGTAAAGAATTTTAAAGTAATGAATAATCTCTGAATATTTTCAGAAAGTTTTTTTTAAAATACTTCAAATACTTATGCTTTGATTTTAAAATACAGATATAAATTTCATTACCTGTTACACAGGATAACGTTTCTGATAAATTTTTAAAATTATTTTTTTAAATCGCACGCATATTTTATGAAATTAATTTTTTCAAAGATGTTCTTGGAAAATTTCCAAAATTAAAACGTAATTAAAAATGATGACTGTTATTACTTTGATAGCAAACATTTTTTCGTTGTTTCTGGGAACAGACAGAAATCGACACAAGATATTTTATTTTCATTAGGAAGAAAAACAAATTATTGTAATCTTTTAATAACAAACATTTTCTTTTTAAACCTGTCGAAACAGAACTCAATACAAAGGATATTCATAGGGCATTTAAAAACTTAAAATGTTTGGAATCTAAATTTATTTTGTATAAATAAAATTATAAACAGTACATTGGCTATTATGAAATTTAATATAATTAAAAGATCATAATAGCCAATGTATTGAGAGTAAATAGATCATAATTATTATATTAAGTGATCCGAAAAATCTTAATTTTACCTGGTGGTGTAATTTAGCGACATGTCATATTAAACTTTTTTTTCTCAGTCCCCATAAAATTTAACTGCATAAAACTTTTAATATAGACAACTTAATACGTCTACTATTTAAAATGTTTTTTTTATATTCTACACTGAAGTTTTGTTTCATTTTATATGTTTAATTTTGATAAAAAAAAAAAAAAAAAATTAACTTTTTAAACGTCTTAAAGACTTTTCCATTCATGAATTCACAAATAGTCGCTACGGAAATTATTAATATGAGATTTTTTTTAATTTAATAACCTTACATATTTATTTGGCATATTCATTTAAAAAATTAGTTTTAATACCATATTTGTGTTAATACAGCCTTAGACTGAAAAAGTTATGTGATGGAAAAACCGTTTAGGATGCTATAAGGGAAATTTGTTTTTTGATTTAGATTCACTGAGCTCAATACTGTAGCAAAACTATTGTTTCAAGAGCCCCCAAAATAATGATAATGATGTAAAATTAAAGTATCTTGAGCAAATACTTTATTTGAAAGAAATTTATTTATTTGAAATAATTAATAAAAATAATATTTATTATTAATTTAAATTATAAAAATTTGAAATAAATCCTTTTTCATATTGAAAAATTGTTAATTTTAAGTATTCATTGCCATTTTAATATTACATTTGAATTATAAGTTATTAGTTATTTTTTTCGTAAAATGAAGATATTCAAATTATGTTATTCAAAGTTTCAAAGTTTCAAAGTTTCATTCAAATAATTTTATTAGTTTATGGGAAAAGCTAAGCATAGTAGATGGAAGTCAAGAAATAATTTTAATTTTTTAAACAAAATTAAACATAAAAGAAAATTAAATTTAAGTATAGAATATTCAAAATATATTTGAAGTAGAAGAGCTGTTATGTCGTCTATTTATTGTAAATGTTAATACATTTATGTTTTATGCTTTATAGGGACTACTACTACTAATAATAAAATTAAAGTGATATGTTTTTAGATTGCACCGCCACTAGGTAAAATGCAAGACTCTGGGATTACTTAAGACCCAACACTAGGAACAGAAAAAGACCCGGATGATAATGTTACTCTATGGGAGTGTTTTTTTTTTTCAAATATCTCGCTGAAATTTTAATATTTTTACATGATTTTTTTTGCATAAGATAGCTGAGGACGACCTACAGCCGGCTTAGTTTTTACTTTTTCGATTTTGCTTCTATATTTTTTATATTATGATAGTTTCAATTTCAGAACTGGTTTAAACCGGTTTTGTAATTTAAACTAGTTTTTTTAATCTAAAACCAAATTCAAAAAAGTAAAAGCTAGGCCGGTTGTAGATCGTCCTCAGCTATTCTATGCAAAAAATCATGTAAAAATATTAAAATTTGAGCGAGATATTTGAAAAGAACACTCCCATGGACTTTACATTATCATCCGGTTCTTTTTCTGTGCTTAGTGTGGGGATTTAAGTAGTTTTATGAACCTTTATAGTAAACGAAAAATTTCTTACAGCTAGGAAATTATCGTCTATAGAGCGTTAATAAGTTTTCACAACTCACAAAAATAGTTTTTGGGATCATATCATTTCTTAATTTGTCATCTTCTTGATCAAGAAATATTATCAACAGTGAGACATGCAAAATTAATAAAATATTCATTAACATTAAATTTAACAATTTCTTTCTTACACTCGTACGTACACATTTTGCCATCGAAGCTGAAATTTTTACTTGAGAATTAAAAGCATTTGAAAAACCATCTCTCAGGGTAGGAAAAGCTATTAATTTGAAAATTACTTGGAAACGTTTGGAAGTCTCATGAGCAGCAAAAGAAGATCTTTCAGTAATGCTTTTTTTATCTTAATATTCTGTTTATTACTGTTATTCTTGCACGAAATAATTATTTTATAAAACTGGATTGTTTATTTGGGAATTGATAGTATAAAAAACTGATATTCCGTGTTGAGAAAAATCGATGAATGCGCAGAAAATATTACCAAGTAGTTTTTCAAAAAATCGCGAGCTATAAAAGAAATTTGCGAATCATTTCTATCAATTGTTATTTTTTATCGTCTTCTGGCCTTTCTGAAGATAAAAAAACGCTTTTTTTTCTTGGATATCTCGACAAAAGGCGTAAACTCTTTGGTTACATTTATAAACATTTGTAATTTTTATGGTTTATACAAGAGGAACATTATTAGCTTCTACTGAAAGTAAAACTGGATGATTAGCCGAAAACATTAATTTGCAATCTAAACTAAAAACTTGTTATGAATTTTTCTAGAGTTATGTATTTGTATGGTTAAAATATACAAATGTTTTTTTTATTTGAACACACTTCTTTTTTAATTTGGTAGCATTAAAAAAAAATTTTAACATTTATAATAAATTACAGGTTAAAACTTTTGAAGGAGTACATTATAGAACTTAAATAAGAAACCATAAGCAAATGTTTAAGTTTACCTTCCTCCTAAATTTATATTTATAAGATAAACAACAGTATTAGCTTCTACTGAAAGTAAAACAGGATAATTAGTCGGAAACAATCATTTGCAATATAAACTAAGAACTTGTTACAATTTTTTCAAGAGATATGTATGGTTAAGGAAAAAATATACAAATGTTTCGTGCATTTAAACAATTTTATTTATTTATTTATTTTATTATTATCATTATTATTATTTTGTAATTTGGTAACATTAACTTCGAAGATAAATGTGACTTTGAACATTTATAATAAATTACAGGTTAAAACTTTTGAAGAAGTACATTATAGAATTTAAACAAGAAACCATGAGAAAATATTTATCTTCCTTATAAATTTATATTTACAAATACCACCCACATATTTTAAGAAATTTATCATTTATCAAACATGTTCTTCATGATTTAAAATGACTCTTTAAAGTTAAAAGTTATTTTATGTTTACAAAACGTGGATAGCATTACATACATGTCAAATATTTACTTTCTACGCTTTTTTTGTATAAAGAATTCGATAGAAGGACGTATTTTTTTATTTAGTAAGAGAAGAAAAATATATGTCCTTCATAGGTCTCACAGGACGTCAAAAGAAAAAAACTTTTTGAATCTGGATCTGATATGTTTTATTGCTTTTTCAAAAATTGTAATAAGAGGAGCATAAACTGTAAAAAAAACAAAGTACACAAATTGTTGTCAATCTAAACACACACACACGTATATATATATATACAGTGACGGTCAAAAGTTTCCGGCCAGCGAAAATTTTTCAGTTAATTTGTAAATATACCCATATGAAGAGGAATCTCAAAGAGATACTTATACATTTTATTGACATATTAGTTAGAAACTTACTTATAGAAGAACGTGTAAATGTCAATAAATTTTATAGACAAAATTACGTATAAAAGAAAACGCATGTTCTCAAAAGTTTTCGGACACTTATCATTCTTTAGTTTTTTTTCTATCCATAAAGTGTTTTTTGATTGTATTTATGAATGAATCAACGTGTATAGCATAATTTGAATTCAAATGTGAAAAGTTCAACAATTATTGTTCATAAATGAGTGATTAGTTTGTCGTTAAAAGGCCAATCTTCTCGAGATATTGCGGCTAAGTTATCGATCGGTAAAATCGACTTTAAACAATATTTAAAAATTACATAAAGATGGCCATGGCTTTCAGGACTTTCAGAGGTCGGGGAGACCCCGGAAAATTACTATTCCTCAGTACATAATTATCAGGAGAAAAACCATTGATAGTCCGCATGAAACTTCCGTTGCAATATACTGAGATTTACGGAATGAAAATATTGCTGAAATAAGTTAGTCTACCGTGTTATGATGCTGACGTGATACAGAACTTTATGGAAGAGTCGGTGTTAAAAAATTTTCAGAGGTTAAAAAAAATACCGACGAACCCTACTTTCTTTTTCCAAGGAATACAAAGTCTGGTCAAGTGAAAACTGGACAAAAGTTCTATTTTTCCATTAATTGAATTTGAAACTTTTTTAGTAGTGATGGCAGACACTGGTTACGATGACCTAACAACAAAAGATATGATTCGACCTATGTTATTCCTACAATGAAGCATGTCGAAGGATACGTTATGCCGTGAGGAGTATTTTCTTCAGAAAGTGTCGGCCCGTTATTTGAAATCCACAGCCAGATGAATGATACAATGTATAAGGATATCTTGCAAGACCTGGGACAAACATTGGAATGTTTCCGATGTTTGTTATGCAATGAATTAGCAATATGAATATGAAATGAATTACTGGAATGTTTCCAATTTTAGTTATGCAATGAGTTATTATTTTGACTGACAAAGCCTTGCGTGTAGCCTGGCGAAACATTCATTTTTGTATTTTTAAATGTTTTTTAGTGTTTTAATTTTTTGTACATAAATTTTATTTATTTTTAAAAACTGTATTGAAGTCTGTCTTGATTTATATTATTCGATCTTTTAATAATTTAAATTTCCTTTCGAAACATACATATTTTTGAAATTTTAATGTGTTTCTTTTGCTGCCACTTATTTTCGAAAAAAGTTACCAAGTAGTTTCATAGTGTGTCTCAAACCGGAATAACGTGTTTTTGGATGGTTTCAATTTTTAATTAAACATTCGCAGGTGAGTAAATTAATTTCTACGTGCAAGAGTAACAAATTAGTATTTAATATTAATGTTAATGTTCATGATACTAATATATCACGTTTGTCTGTAAAACATGAAAGTGCGTACTTTAGGATAGAAAGTATAAAGAAACACACTATATACCGAATAGGGAAAACTTGATTAATACATTACAGACCGAGGGACGGTAACACAGACAATCACCTCATCGCGTTCATGAGTGAAAAACTAGGATTAGTTAAATCTCGATTCACATATTAAAATGAAATCGGTCTGCCAAACCATATCTTGGAATAAAACTCCCTAAAATCCCGAACTC
The DNA here is from genome assembly GCA_964019185.1 of Maratus speculifer. Classification (NCBI taxonomy): domain Eukaryota; kingdom Metazoa; phylum Arthropoda; class Arachnida; order Araneae; family Salticidae; genus Maratus; species Maratus speculifer. The sequence continues at coordinate 256,343,759 of OZ025298.1, forward strand.
ATAGCTTTACCATTTTGCTTTTCTGCATCCAATAGTATGAAACTATGGAGGATTGAAAACTTGAAAACATAATGGTAAACTTATAAGTCAACTTCTAAAATTGGGTTTTGGGGTTTTTTGCACCAACACATTACCGGGCAGACCGATTGCGTTTTAATATGCGAATCGAGATTTAACGAATCCTAGATTTTCCTTCGTGAACTGGATGTTGTATGTACTGGGGGTTGTATGTGCTGCCGCTTCACTGTCTATTGTAATTTGTACTCGGAAATGTTTTCGGAAATCAGCTGCAGCGAAAGAATTTTCGTTTTTATAAATGTTTCATTAAAAATATTTATTTAATTCGGAAGTGTCTAAAGTTAATAAAATCTTTTCGGAATCGTGGATATCTCGAAAGTAGTAATTGTATATTTTTCTTCGTAATTATATTATATTTTCCGAGATTAAGAAAAACACGTGTTTGTTTCCAGTGTATGTGAAGATGGATTTTATAATCAATTTTTCTTTCTCTTCCTACTATGTGAGATGCTAGAATGTTGAAATTCACATGCACAAATGTGTTTTCGATGGCAGTATAACATTGTACAAGGTTTAGAACTCAAGTATGAATTAATAAAGTAAGTTTTATTGTGTTATTTAGGTCTTGCAGATGATAAATCACAAAATGCTCTTTATGGTTACATCTGGATAGAAGCCACACAGGCAATATTAATAATTACGATATTGTTAAGGTAAAAAACACGCCGGAAATTGTTCGTCAAAAGTGAGAAATTTTGTGCGTCTCGTACTATAAATATTTTTTTATAGATTCAGGTCATGCAGGAAAAACTGTTGCACTCTTATACGAAAATGTATTAATATAAAACTTATTATGGTTATTTACTGTGTCAAAATCCATGCACGCATAATTGTAACCTTAAAAAGTCGAAAACCACATGGCATAGAGCTATGTAAATTGTACAAGGGTTTTTGGTAGATGACCGATGCACGATTGGGACAAAAAATTAAAAAAAAATAAATAGAATTCTTTTATTTCATGTTTGTGATAATTTTCTCCCTTTATGTTCATCCCGAAATAGTGCAAATTCTAACCAGCTCTAAATGATTACTGCAATCTGTTGTATATACATATTAAGTACCCCACGTTTCAATATTAAGAAGGTTTAGCGAGTATTATGATAATTATTTTACCTCGCATGCAAATAACAAGAGATTGCTTAATTGCGCTTAATTATTACTTTAAAAAATAATGAAAAACATTTTCACATACATCAACAAAACATTTTATTTAATTTGTTCCTTTTCCAAAGATATCGCGTTACCGTCATATGCCATAGCAACATCATAAATTAAATTTTATTTTAAAAAATGCACAGCAGTAGAAAAATGTTTTTCTAGATAGAATAGTTATTGAAGAACTTAATAGCTTAACAGGGAATTCTTATTTCTCATTTACATATTTTAAAGTTGTTTCCTGTCATTGAGTTTTTATGCTAATAGACCGGGAGGCGGCTGCACAGATAACCACCTCGTCGAATCCCCGCATGAGATTTTAGGACTAGTTATATCTCTATTCGAATATTAAAACAAAATTGGTCTGCCAAGTCATATAATCACCTGAAAACCTGATTTTAGCGGTTGACACGTAGTTTTAATATTCTGTTTTTCTTCTCCAATACTGTTTGCTGCACATTAGGAGTATAATTCCAGGATATATTAATAAAAATATGAAAATGCAATTTCACATTAGACGCACTAAATTTTGAACAATTACAATTTTGAAAAATATCATTTAAATCACTTGAAATTTGGTGTTTTTCAAATAGTTTGAACCAAAGATTTGATATATCTTGTTAAGACTGGGTATTGCCATTGATTAAAATGAAGTTTGCGTTCGTTTTAAAATGTTGATAGCCATTTAAGTAATTTTTATATACATCATTTAAAAGTAGACTTTATTTCTACTTGTTCGGTACATGCAACTTTCTTTTACAATAATTTCTTGAAAAGTTAATAGGCATGTAAACTTTTTTTACCACGATTGTACTTTGTTTTATATGAAATATTGTAATAACCCAATAAGTTCTAGAAAAGCGGGGTGCTCGCGCATCGACGATACAGTATAAACTAATAATCCCAGTTTAAAATGTGGAATTTCAATTGGATATTACTGGCGCGCAATGGAAATTTCTGCCACTTTTGTGTGTGTGTGTGCGTGCCTTACATACCTATAGCAAAGATAAGCATGAACATATTTATTAAAAAGTTTCCTTATAATGAATTTGAGTTTTTGATAGTTATTAGTCTGAATCAAAGTTGGATTAGGGTGAATTTTTTTGTATTTGTGACTAAATAAATTGTGTGTGATCCCATGCTCTATTGTAAATATTGCTAGTCTCGGTAAGTATTTCACGTATTTTGTAAAATGAATTTACACCCTAGAATCCATATTTCGTGAGATACTTTTACCTACCGATAGTAATTCAGAGGCCTGAAAAGTCATTTAGAATATTATACGTGAAATTATGTTTATCAATGACATCGAATCATTTTTAATCATTTAAATTTTTACATAAATACATTTTGTTGTAATTTTTAAATTAATGTGTATGTTGGTTGTTGACAATATAGTCGTTAGACACACATGAAGATTAACCAAAACAGAGACACCCGCTTGAATGACAAATGACATAATTTTGACGATGTATGAGGAAAGTAATTTTCTATATTTCTTTTTTGCTAGTTTAATTTATGTTTCTAACATTGATTTAATTAACAACTGTAAATAAATATATACAATTCTAAATTCATCTTTTGAAAAGTAAACTGTTATTAATGTCTTGTTTTTCAAATGTCATGTAGTTGGCGTCAGTTTACTTAAAGAATCATAAAAGAGGTAATATTCAATTTCCCTCAATATCTCTATTTTATTTCCCCCAATGTTTTTTGGATCCAAAAATTTATTTTCCTTTTCACGCCTTTTCGATAACAACTACATGTCATTTGAAAAATAAGTCCTAGATAAAATATGACGGTATTTTTGTATTCTTTGACAAAGACTGTGTTTACAGATAAAAGTACTAAAAATAAAAGTAAATTAATATCTTTTTAAATATTTTTCGTCATTTTTTAAGTAATTACCATATAAATTGAATATTTTCAACTTAGCAAAAATTGCTAAGTTGAATATACACTGCTCAAAACAATTAAAGGATATTTGAAGTTTTATATAAAATAAAGATATAAACGAATTTTTTTTTGCCGAAGAGAATCACAAATGCAAATTTTTCTGGTTTTCAAACTGTGGAGTATGCGAATTTTGAATTCGACGTCAAAAACGTCGCTTCATCGGCAGCGAATGAAATTTGACTTTCAACTGGATAAAAGAGAATGAAGACAAGGATGATCGGCATTCATTGATTGCTTTGTTTCGATGAGTACGATGTCTCAGCGAAGTCATTTGACAGATTCAGAAGCTTGGAGAATTGTTGATAGGTTAGAAGGGGGCCAAACTCAAGCCGAAGTAGCGCAAGCCATTGGAGTGTCACAAAGTGTCATTTCCAGGATCTGGAACCGTTTTTTGGAGAGTGGATGTGCAGGCCGAAGACCACGGCAAGGTCGTAGACGGGCAACAACGCCCAATAAAGATCGGTATTTAGCGTTAACAGCTCGGAGACACCGAAACATGAACGCTACTCTTCACCAACAACACATTCGCTCGGCTACAGGCACCACGATTTCAACTCAGACTGTCCGAAACCGGCTCCATGCTGTAGGTCTGTATGCTCGCCGACCGATGGTATGTGTTAGATTAACATCAAGACATCATCGCGACCGCAGGGAGTGGGCAACCGAGCATGGCAACTGGAGGAGAAATGAATGGAGCAATATTCTGTTTTCTGACGAGTCCCGTTTTTCTGTGCATCCGGATAATAGGCGTATTTTCATCTGGAGGGACCGTGGCAGTAGGAATAATCCTGCGTTCGTGTACGAAAGTGACAGATTTGGCGGCGGAGGAGTGTTGGTGTTTGGTGGCATCTCCATTGACGGGCGCACTGACCTCTACATCATTCGAGATGGAGCTCTGACTGGTCGCCGATATAGGGATGAGATCCTCACACCTAATCTAGTCCCTTACGCTGCAGCAATCGGAGATAACTTTATTTTAATGGACGATAATTGCAGGCCACATCGTGCAAACTTGGTGGAGGATTTCCTTTTCGAGGAAGGAATCGTTCGAATGGAATGGCCAGCGTGTTCTCCAGACATGAATCCAATCGAGCACGTTTGGGACGCTCTAGGAAGACGAGTTTCTGGCCGCCAACAACCCCCACAAACTCTCCAAGAACTGGAAGGAGCTCTTTTGGAAGAGTGGGGCAGAATACCCCAACTCGCCATTAATAGCCTCATTGAGTCCATGCCTCAAAGGTGTTCAGCGTTGCTGGCCGCCCGTGGAAACCATACCCCCTACTGAAAATGATTTTTTTTGGAGAAAACACCTTTTCTTATTCTTTTTTTCTCATATGCACAAATTGTGTTTTTTTTTTCCTTTTGTACACAAATGCGCAATAAAATGCATTTTTTTCTGCAAAAGATGTGTAATTTATTCTCATATTCTACTATGTCTGTCGACCATGTATCAATCAGCTAAAAAGTTTCCCAGATACAAAATCCACTTAAAACTGCAATATCCTTTAATTGTTTTGAGCAGTGTATTTAATTCGTATGATAACTTTACCAATCAGTTTGATTGTGTTAAAATAATAGTAATTACCATATAGTATAATTTTGAGATTCACATTTAGAAATGTCAAAAAAAAATGTATTTTTCTTTCTTTTTTTTTTTTTTTTTTTTTTTTTTAGTTTTAACGGAATTTTTTTTAAACGAGTATTTTTGAAATCAAAATGATAAAAAATAATTTAAAAAGTAAAGTTGCATTTTTCATTTACAAACATCTGACTGCTTCTGATAAAGCATAAAAATAAACAATGCGACTAAATCACAGGTACTTCTAAAACCCCCAGTATTTAAAAATATGATATCTGAAAATCTTATGTTTTGTACAGGGTTTTGTAAATTCTAGGATTTTTTGTAAAGAGATAAAAGACATAATATAGTTACAATGATGCTGTTAATTTATGAGTTTTGTTGTTATTTATGTGAATATCTTTAATGTTCTGTAAACATTCAAATCTGTGAGCAAGTATCTTTCATCAATTCTTCTCAAGCTATTTTGAACAACACTCTTGCTTGAATAATATTTTAAATATTTAGCGAAAATAGATAAATTTTTTATTGCCATATTAAAGTTTACGTTGTCCCAAAAATATTTAATGTCCATATAAATGTCCTTTAAAAATTTATGGAAGTTGTTTTATTCGGTATCCAAAGATATTTAGTTATGACCTAAGAGCCTAAACAGTAAACCATATAATGCATTTTTAAAGAACTATAAATTTTCCTAGTAGTAACTTATAAAAAATATCCAGTATAATAAAGTATAAATATAACATTATTTAAATTTTAAATGTATATAGTGAATGATCGGTTAACGAACTGTTGAATTTACGAACATTTTTGCTAGAGATTTTTATCTATACTAATAAAAGAACAAAACGTGTGTCTGCGATGGATAGCAAAATATACAGCACGTATGAAGCTCAAAATGTTTTTGAGAGTAGCCCCAAATCTCTCCTGATGCACCTGAGCTTCAGAATTTCTAAATTCAAGTTATTAACCAAGTAATTAATTAAAATCGAGAGGTCACTTTCATAAAAAATCATCTTTTCCCATTTTTTTTCTCTTTCGTTTGTTTAAAGTTGGTTGGTTGTGTAAAAGTTTTCGCAGAAGTAATAATAAAGCTGAGACAGAATTAAAGAAGCCCATGGAGGAATGAGATAGGTGGAGGTGAAGTAAGCCTCAAAAAAGGTTTGCAATATAAAATCATTTATCGCTCAAATTTTAAGTGCCAAATAAAAGAACGTGGAAGGGATTTTGTATAATAAGACGAATTGAAAGAAATGAATTACAAATGACGCATATTTTACGAGGAAATAGCAAATTTTTAAAATGGTCTTTGTTTTATTATTATTTATTAAAATAAATGTTCGTTTTTAAAATGAAGGAAATTGGAAAATTAGCAATAATTAAATATCAAATTTAAATTAAATAAGATATTGAAAACATTTGATACGAACTAAAAATCGTATAACTAAAAGTTTCCTTCATTAATGTCATTTTAAATACTTTATAACGTAGATGAAAAAATGTGTATGACTTAATAATAGCATGTAAATAAATATTTAAAATATAATGATGAAAACATTCTTTTAAAATCACGTATGAAAACTTAAGTAATAAATGTTAATCTAAAATATAGATTTCTGACTGCAGACGATTTTTACGTATTAACAAAAGAATTTTATATTTTCAAGCAAAACGTTAAAATAATTTTCTATATTGATATTTAAAACACATATGATAAAATAATTAATAAATTTTTACCGGTGAAGCGATAGATTAGTTCTTTTTAAGAAACAAGAGCAAAGAAATACGGGTTTAAACCTGTTTCAATTGATAGGCGTGTCAAATCACGTCCTTTTGTTGGTACTTAATTGGACTTAATGTATTGTTACATTTTTAGCATCATCTCCAGAGATAATACTTCCACTCTATTAATTTATTTTTACTCTATGATAGACACCAATTTGAGATTTTGACATTTCAAAAGTGACTGGTTTTTTTCCCTAAAGACCTTTAAAATTCATAGACTGGCAAAATGTCAGTTTAACTTAGGATTTTTGAATATAGCTGTTACGTCAGATCGTTGGTTCTTCGTACATTAAAATCTATGCGTGGTTAGCTATGTTGCAGTAAATATATGTATATGTATATATGAGGCTTTTTTAGCAGTTTTTTTAAATCATTGATTAAATTTGAATGCATTTTATTTAAGTTAAAATTTTATTAAGACTTTAATTTGTTTTTAAAACAAAAATGAAATGGCTGTTTGACGTACAATCGTTCGAATCGGCAGACGTTTCATACACAGTAATAAATTATCAAATAGCAAAAAAAATTATATATCAAAAATAGTCACTAAAAGAATAGTAGCAAAATATAATTTTTAGGCGTATTAACACAAAACCCGAACCCAACCAGAAAAAAAAACAGACCATACTCCGATCCAAGCATGACAAAAATTTCATGAGCATAAACCCGACCCGAACCTGAAAATTCCATTTGAAAAACAACTATGGATTTGATATCTGACCCGAATCAAATCTGAATCCCACAAAAATATTCATATGAAGCATGCCCCAATCCGATCAAGGAAAAATAATGTTCGTGTATATGCTACCCGACCCGAACCTAAAAGTTTTCTTTGAAAAAACCTGAAAAATGACCAGAACGAAAACTGAAATCGATAAAAATATTCCAAAGAACTATAGCCCGATAAGAGCAACTCAAAATAATTTCCGTGAACATAAACCTGACTCGAACCTAAAAAATTCCATTTGAAAAAAGACATGAAATTTTATACAAACTATATCTGAATCCGATCAAAATATTCGAAAGAACCATAACGTGATTCGAATAACAGAAAATAATTTCTGTGGACATGAACCCGATCCGAACCTAAAATTCCATTTGAAAAAAAAAATACCTGAAATTTGAATCGAACCAAATATGAACCTGACAAAAATATTCCACAGAACCATACCCGGCTTTGAACAAGACAAAAAATTTCCATGAACATGAACCCAATCCGAACCTAAAAAACTGAACTAAATCTGAATCTGACAAAATTATTCCAGAGAAGCATATCCTTATTCGAACAATGCCGAATAATTTCCGTTGATGCGCAACCCAACCTGAACATAAAAATTCCATTAAAAAAAACCGAAATCTGAATTAAACGACATCTGAACCCGAAAAAAATATTCCAAAGACCCAAAACCGGATCCGAGCAAAACAAAATAATTTCCCTGGACATGAATCCTACCAGAACCTTAAAAATCAATTTGAAAAAATACCTGAAATCTGAATCGAACCAAATCTGAATCCAACGAAAATATTCCAAATAACTATAACCAGATACGAACAAGACACTATAATTTCCATGGACATAAACCCAATCCGAACCAAAAAATTTCTAAAAAAATAAATAAATAAATAAAATAAATCCCGAAATTTGAACCAAATTTAATCTGATCCTAACAAAAATATTTCAGTGAAGTATAACCTCATTGGAACTAGGTAAAATAATTTCCATGAAAGTACAACCCGACCCGAACTTAAAAATCCCATTTGAAGCAAAAAAAAAAAATAAATAAATAAAAAAAATAAAAAAAAAATAACCCACGAAATCTGAATTGAACCGAATCTAAACTGAACAAAAATATTCCAAACAACCATAACCGTATCCGAAGAAGACAAAATAATTTCCATGAACATGAATCCAATCCGACCCTAAAATTCGGATGTTCTACAAAACATAATGCGCTCCGTAGCGGTGGAAAGTAAAACTAAGTACTTAGCGCGAGATGGTTAAGATATTTCGTTTATAGTTAGAGTTAAATTATAACTTGGTTACGGTTAGGTAACAGTTAAGTTGCAATTACGTTCCGGTGAGCCTTATGTTATATTTAATTTCCGATTAGGTTACAGTTAGGTCATGGTTAAGTTACAGTTAGGTTAAGGTTAAGTTGCGGTTAGGTTGTGGTTAGATTATAGGTAGGTTATGATAAGGTGACGGCCAGGTTACATTTATGGCTTATTTAAGTTACAGTTAGGTTACTGTTAAGATACAGCTAGGTTACAGACAAGTTATGATTAAAATACAATTAGGTTACGGTTAGAATTTTGTTCACAGAATGAACATTACGCATGTTTGATAAAAAATATACACCTATTTTTGTAAAATGGCTCTGAAAATATAATACTATATACTAACCTTTTCGCTAATCATCGAGAATTGATTTCATTCACGGTATAGTCGGATTTAAGAGTGATATAGTTAGTTTGAAATTCAAAATATTTCACTTGGTATATCTATGTGAAAAAGTATTTAGTTAAGTCATTAACAGTAATTTTAAGGATAAATATCGACACTTTAACACAAAAATCACGCAATCGTTGGACACGTATTCCCTTCTGCGTTTCCCACTGCAGTCATTTTGGTATTTTTGGAGCTAAATATTAGTTTTTTTTTAAAACCAATTTTTGACACAGTCAGGGGGTACTATTTAATATAATGTGCACTGTAAAAAATTTGACCCTTTTGCTGCATCATCACTCCCCCGCTTTTATAGAATATCTCTCTTTTGACCTATGAGAATGCTCCATAATAAGCTGAAGTATAATCATTTTCTATAAAAGCGGTGGAGTGACGATGCAGCAAAAGGGTTAAATTTTTAACAGTGTATTTACACACATTTCGAGTTAAAGATAAAATCATAAAAATTTCAAATTCGTTTAGCATTATTATTACGGACCCGGGCAACGCCGGGCGGGTCAGCTAGTGTTCAATCAAAGAACTACGGATCTCGAATACCTCACAATACAAAATCAAGCATAAACAATGCTGTGTTTCAGATTTACACAGCTATTTTAATTGCATCTATTGTAAAATAAGGATCATTTAAATAGTAATATATGTATGACGTAATCAATTCCTGGATTACCAGGGTTGCGGGTCCTACTTTTTAAGGCTTTTTACTTTTTATTATGAAACTCAACACATTCGAAACGTTTTTTTCTATATTTTGCTTCCCTTTTTAAAGCCATATCTTTAATTGCAAATTAATTAATTTACCTGATATTTAATTCACAAACTTTTAAGCAGGCTCTTGGTTCCACTTCAGATGTATCGATAATTGAGTTATGAATTAAGAGGAGGAGACTCATAGTGTATTGCCTAGCAGTTGCGAATGAAGTAATTGAGTTGGTTGTTACCAGATGGGGCAGCTGTTTTTGTAATAAAATGCACAGTTTCAGGCTACCGCAGGCGAATACTTCCACCAACAAACATGAACAGAAAAATTCTTCCATTTTAAGTGTTTTAATTTTGGGAGAAATCTTCTCACAAATATGGTAAAAAAAAAATCTATTTCTTTTTATTGGTGTCCGCTGCTTAGGTATTTTATGTTTTCCCTGACATTGGTCTTGGTTGTCTTTGCAGTCACAATATGGCGGAATTACTACTGCTAAAGTAAATTTACACCAGTAAAAACGAATACCCATTTTTTCATTATTTTTGACTTAAATTTTCCATTAATAAGGCGTTTAAATAAAACAAAAAAATTTGCATACATTTACTGGTGAGATTTTGGCCCGGCGGTAATCGAATTCTACGAAACCGGTTGCATATAAGCAACCTTTACATGGATACGGACATGGGAAAAAATCCTGTGCTGTAATTGGCTAATGTTATGGAGCAATGTCGTGCGTCACAAACACGTTACTCGTCGTAATGAGAGGAGAGAGAACAACAAACCGATATTGTTTTATGATGTCCAGTACAGTAGACTTTTAGTCACAAGATTTATATTTATACAAATGTGAAATTACAAAGAAAATATATCAATTTTTGTTCACCGTAATATCGCCTGATTAAATGATTCAAAATGGAATGATCTCCAGAAATCCAACGTTAGTTAGATGAACATTTGAAAATTTTCTCTGCATTTTTACGACGTAGCTGCAACAATATGGAATTATTGTTTTACGAAACTAAGTTTATTCAATTTAACCCCTTGCGGCGTGGTGGTTCCATAGATATACCACTTAATTCCCAAACGCCACATTGGCACTGGAATTTTGTTAGAAAAAATTAAGGTTTATTGAATGCGTGAAATATAGCCTTTTCTTATTTACAAATAAAGTTGTTTTCAAATTCCGGTGTCAGTCATTAATTTCAATACTTAAGCAATGAATTTGCCCTGCGCCGCAAAGGGTTTATATGTAAAAACAAAATCCAGCTTTAATGTGCTTGAAGGCTGCAAAGTTCATTTCAGTCTCCAAATACATGTTTGATCGTTCAGTGGTTACAATATCCAATTTTAAATGAAAATAAATATTTTAATCATAAATACAATCACTCTACTATCTTTAAGAAATATTATGTTTTCTTCTTAGATAAGTAATTTTAACTATTCCTTTTTGGATGACTATAATATTTTGTGATTCGTGCAGCCATTGCTTATTTGTGCAAAATTATACTGAATGCACATTTTTTTAGACTTCACTTGTGAGCCAATGCATTATTTAAACATTAAAATTATAAATACATGTCTATGCAACTATAAAAATTGTAAAAAATTAAATAAGAAGAAATTATATTAAATTATTTCTACGACGAAGTCTTATCTATCACACCGATCCGAATAGCAACTGAATTGCGACAAATATAAACAAAACAAACGCTTTTTTATTTCCCGTTAAACGGGAGAAAGACAACGCCATTTAAATTCCCGTTAAAGGGACGAGAGAACCTGTTAGCCAATCACAGCACAGAATTCTTTCTGATGTCCGTATCCATGTAAAGGTTGCTAATATGCAAACCGGCTCCAGTTGATGCTTCATTATTTTAAGGATATGTCGTAATTAATAAATGCCAGCCAAAAAGGTTTTACAAAGGACATGTCATTTATTATTTTAAATACGCCACGACACAAAGCTATGAAAATACATTACATAAGGGCTTATATTAACATCATTTTAAAGGAAATGTATGTATAGTATTTTTTATACATTATTTAGCTTTTAAGACCGAATTAATTAAATTCACATAAAAAACAATATAAAATCTATAATGAGTTAAACAAAAATTCAATTAGCGAACACAGTTTTGGTACGGATTAAGCTCGTTAACCGATCACCCACTGAAATTTATAAAGTGAATCAAGTTTAGCTGTGTGTTTCTATTTTATATAAATCTACTGAGTGATTCTAAATTAATGGTATGAATACTGTGTACGAATACAGGTACAGGATACTTTGACTACCATTTATGGTATTGGAATGTATGAGTACAAGGAATGCATTCAGGTACAAGCACCAGGGCTCGAATTGGTCCTTATTTATTTCGAAATTTCTCAATCATGCCTAAAAATTCGAATGCTAATCTTTCCTTTATTCAAAGCAGACATTTCATTATTATATAAAGAAAAAATTCTTCATTGAAAAATTTCGATATGAAATTGAAATTTTAAAATAAAAAAATAGTCATATATTTCCTGTGTTTTACAGATTTCCCAGTTTTGCGATTTTTTCAACTCAAAATTTTCGGTTTAGTACCGGAAATTTTCAAAGGAGAATATTTTTTCGTGCAATAATGAATTGTGTGTCTTAAATAAATAAAAGAATAGAATTCGAATTTTCTGATATGAATGAGAATGTTTGAAAGATGAAAAGGGCCAAATTGCTCCCTGTGTGTTTGTATCTCAACGCGTCACTTATACCCATACATTCGTATAAAATTGATACAGTGTCCTGTACTTACACTTAAAATTTGTACCATGAATTTTGAGTTACATTGTATATAAATATGTTGCAGTGAGCGGTTATTTAAAAATAATTTTTTATAAACGGAACTTAAATGATATACTCTTTTGAAAGACAAAAAAATTTTTTTGAAATGAGCATTGTTTCTAATTATTATTGATATTTTATTTAATTTTGTTTAAAATGTTATTCTGAAAGTTAATCAAATGCTCATTTTTATTAATAAGCCTATATTGACAATATAAGTTGTTTATTATTCATTTTTTGGATCTGAGATGGAAACACGATTCATTTAATTTTCTGTGCTTTTGTAAATTTGTGTATAGAGCTTATTCTTACGACAAATATTTACCTCAGCAGTCATTAGTCAGGGTAAAGCAGATAGCACAAGCAAATGATTAAAGGAGGTGGGTCAATAAGGGCTATTTTTCGCCCATCATATACCCGGAAAAAAAGTTTCGAATTCAGATGATTGTTCTGTGGCTTCGTATAGTTAAAGATATGTAGTTTTGTTTAATGTAAGTTTTACGTGATAAATAAAATAGTATGTATTGGAAATTATAGCCCGAAAGTAGAGGGTTTTGGCTTTTTTCTGCATTTTTGACGTTTTTTGCGTCTTTGAATTAATTTTTTACTAAGAAGCGCTCGATGAACCCAATTACTTTTGACATGCACTGATTCTACTCTTTATAAGCTTTTATATGTGCATTATTTTGTTTGGGTTCAGTGTGCGCTTCTACCTGTAAAAGAAAAAAATGTATCATGTGAGAGAATCGAATGCTATACTGTCGGAGCGTGTTCAGACTTCTTTCGCCGTACTTAAAAAGTATTAACGTTGTTCAGACGTCAATGTTGTTTTCTAAAACTGTTTTCGTAAATATTTATTAAAAAAATTACTAATAAATAATGCTTGGATACCAATGTCATAATTGTAAAGTCTCACAGAAAACTTTTCGTATCTGTTCTAACAGAAAAGTTACATTGATACTTAGATGTTAGAAAAACAGAGATTTACAGAGGGGTTCTAAATAGAGCTCTAAATACAAATAATATGTATTTCGTGCTCTCCATGCTCTAAATACTTCTATTTTCTCTTTTGATATAACAATAAGAGATTATGCATCAACGATTACTGTCGATGAGACCACAAATAAGAAATCTATTTTACATTTATCAATATCTCATTTTCACAATTCTAACACTTGTTGTATACTATGTAAAGGTAAGAACTGCCTCGTTATTGTAGCAAAAACTATTGAAACTCAAGCCTTTTATAGAAACTTTTATCTGTATTTTGTCGCGAAAACGATGCTGTAAAACTCATATTACTTCATCGGTAAATTGACTCTGCAATATTTAAGTCCTGTAAATGAGAATACATCGATGTATGAAATGCGATGCATGAAAATATTTAAACTAATATCAGAAATGTAGCAAAGGAGGCCTCGATTTTGATACACCGGGGCATTTTTCCGAAATCTATTATTATATTCTCATAGGTATATTTATGTCTGATTTTAACGATATCTTTAAACTTGTAAAGTCCAAAATATGTTCCTCAATAAAGAGGTCATCTCGTACTTTCTTTGCAATGTTACTTGTAAAACATAGAACTGACCTCTATCATTGTTTTCTGTCTACAACATTTAATATAAGAAAAATAATAATATCTTCTGTAAAATATGAAAACCAGACTTTGATTGAGAACGTTGTTCAAAAACACTGTAGAATGTTTTCATATAATGGTTTCTGGCTTACAATACTACTGTAATCGCTCAATCAAAATTAAAAAACCAAATATCGAATATGTTCATATATTCCCGTAAAGCAGATAACATATACAGATAATATTTACTTAAATATTATTTTCTTATCAATTATTAAACTTTCATCCAAGATATTATTATTTTCTTACTTGTTGTGAGATATACTAATGAAAAAAATGTATGTCACGTCTAGGTGCTGATGGGCGAAAATTATTGACCCACCGCCTTTTATTTATCATTAACATGAAAGGATTTTGTTGGCCATATATAACTAAATTAATGATTACCATTTTAGTTCTAGACCGATTATCCCGTGTTTATAAGTTACTTCATATGGACAACGAACTTATTCTTCCATGTAATCTTCCATAGTTATTTCTCATCTCAGGTTTTCACTAATATTATTCTTCACTTTTTTAAACATATTCTTCCACATTTACTTCTTATTTCAGGTTTTCACTAATATTATTCTCCGAATTTTAAATGCTCACTTCTATTTTTATTTCTTTTCCAGTTTTTCCGCTAGTATTATTATTCAGTTTTTACCATGTACTTTTCCATATTTACTACTTATCTTAGATATTCCTTTTCTGCATTTTTTATATAATTTTCATAATTATTTTCTAGAATGTTCTATTTTAAATTCAATATAAAAAATTTAATTTCACTTAAATGATTTTTTAAAGAAGGAAAAACACAATTTTAAAGCCTTTATCTCCTGTTTTAATTTTGAGTTATCAGTAAAAGTTATCGATAAGATATAAATACTGAACATAAAAGTAAAATTAAAAAGCAATTCAAAATCTGGTCTGAATTTTAAATAGTTTTAATTTAAGACAATCTTTTATATCAAAGTAATTCTTTTAAGATTATCCGATTGAATAAATAACTTCAGAATGAGACAAAATAATATATATTGTTTAAAACTGCTTACTGAAAACACGGTGAGCATTTTTTTTTCTAAGCGCTTATCTCCGATTTTAAATTTGCGTTTTCAGTAGAAGTTATAGGTAAGATATAACAAATTAACATAAAAGTAACTTTAGAAGGAATTCAAATGCTTTTAAGATTATCCCAGTGAATAAATATTCTCAGAATGTGACAAAATAATATATATATCGTTTAAATCTGCGGTTGAAAATACGGTGAACATTTTTCTTTTCTAAGCCTTAATTTAAAAAAGAAAAGTATGCATTACTTTACCTTTAATTCTGCTGTTGAAGGAGAAATATTAATACAGATTGTTACCTCATAATTGGTTAATTTTTTTTCCTTTTTCATGGCTAAAAAATGTATTTGTACTTATTACATAAAAAACAAAATTATCTATCGAATTTGATTGTCACATTTTTTAACTTCATCTCGAAAGTGAAATCTTGAATTTCGAATGTTCAATTTACTTTTAACACGTCTAATTAAATCGATTATTACTTTCTTTTTATTCCAATAGAAGAATGTATTATAATCGAAATTTTCTCGTCTACCGGTTTTCGACGGATTTACACGTTTTAGGGGTCAGAGATAAAAAAAAAAACATGTTTTTTCAAAATGCCTGTCTGCATGTCTCTTTGTCATCATTGTGCCATCGAAAAGTTTATGAAGATGTGCATAGAATAAAAGTAATTTTTTGTGTATGTTTTTGGCTGTAGCAAGCGGGCCCTCCTTCAGTTTTTAAATATTCCGCAGATAGAGGATGTTGTTATAGCGATTTTTGTGCCATTTTCCGTATTGTACAACTGAAAAGTGCATGAAGTTATGCATAAGATTAATCCAAATTTTTGTGTAAGTGTTTGGATATGACTACTTTGTGTTCTCAGAATTGTTTGGATATGACTACTTTGTGTTCTCAGAATTCGCAAAGTATCCACCGTAAGGGGCGCTGCAATAACATTTTTTTTGCCGTTTTCAATATTGTGCGCCATCGAAAAATGTATACAGTGATGCATATAATTGAACCAATGTTTTTGTGTAAGTGTTTGGATATAGTCAGCAGGCTCTCCATAAATTAAAAAAAAATCCGCCCGAAGGGGGCTCTATAATCGCGGAGTCTGTGTAATTTTCCTTATTGTACTATCACAAAGTGTATGAAGTTATGCATAGAACTGAATTAAAATTTTTGTGTATGATTATTCTTGGGTATAGCAAGCAGATCCTCCCTGAATTTGAAAAACATGTGCCAATCACTCTATTATCCATCAACTCGTGCAGAGACGGGAATTCGCGTCCCTCTAATCCGGCTATTTGTAAACAGCTCAAGATAAGAGACTAAAGGAAAACTGTTGCTTTTAAGAGCCATTATTTTGAAATTCAGACAAAAAAAGTGATGTTTTGATAGTTGTATTTTTAATTGCCTTGATATTTTTTTATATTGAAATCATATTTAATAAATAATCTGTAATATTGAAGGTCTGAAAAAAATTTCTCTTCCCTATAGAAAATATTAAAGTTCAAGGTTATGAATGCCATTTAAGGGATATTTCATTCATCGAAAAAGGGATATTTCATTTACTCACAGGGAAAAAGCATACAAGAAGAAAAGAGAAATAGAATTTTTCATTTTTTTATAGGGAAGAAATGTCATCATTAACATTGTTTATTTGAAAAATTTGTCATTTTTTAAGTAAAAATATTAAAAGATCCAATTTTTTTTTCTTTTCCATGTTTATGTATATATGTTCAGCTATTGTGTGAAAAATATTTTTTCATGATTCTCTTTTGAAATAACATTACTTTAGATGTTGCAGATTTTGAAAATTTTGAAGAAAAGTTTGAAGAATTAACAGGTTATAACTACTAATATTAACAATATCTCCGTACAGTGCTATACTACATAGCTTGTCCTAGTAGTGCACTTTTAAATTCCATAAGAAAAAATTTGGAATACTATTGCTTAAATAAGTTATTAAGTGCCAAAAATAGACAAAAACCACATTTTGAGTATACTTTGTGCCAAAATAACAATTTAATGTAACAATGCCCCATGAAAACAATTAAATTTTAATAAGCAGGTAGTGTTATGCTAACAGTTTAGGCCAAAAGAATTTTGGAATGTTGTTGCTTGCGAGAGTTATATACTGCTCCAAACATACCAGCATTTCACTTTTCACGAAAAATAGCATTCATAACCTTGAATGCCATTTTTTCTACATGTTTAGTTCCTAGAAAAGTTACTAAACTTTTTCTGGAAAGCTGGACTAGTAACTAAGCTCCCTAGAATGTTGTATGTAATGGTAACAGCGAATATTTATGAAAAAGTATCTAGTACATGGATTTTTGCTGTTACCACTACATAAAAATTTCTTGGAATTACAATTTCCTAGAAAAAGTTGAATAATTTTACGGATATTTTTTTTACACTGTACACACCAGCTTTTTAAGACAGACATGGATGATTCAATAGACTGAAAATAAAAACTACAAAGTTACTAAACTTTGATTTCTAGAGCTTTTCGTGTAACGGAAACAGCAAAAATTCATCTAAGCGATTCTTTTATATGAATTTTTACTGTTACCGTTACATAAAAAGTTATAGGAATCATAATTTCCTAGATAAAGGTTTAGTAACTATACAGATTATTTTTTTACAGTGTAGCTGCAAGAGCGTTTGTATGTTTTCTATATCAAAATCCACTTTGAATTTTTTGATCGCATTTACGTGAAACATTTGCATACATATGAAATATCTGAAAACTCATAAAGAAATTTATGTTTACCTGTCGAACATATTTTACATACAAATATATATTAATTTTCAAAATTAAATATCTTATTTTTCAGCAAACTTAATCTTAACATTTTGAAATATATAAGATTTTGTGTTATAGCTTGATAACACACAGGTTTACAGCGAAAAACATTTTTAAACATTAAACTAATACTATGTCTTCACTTATAATTAAAAGTATGTCAAGAAAGTTTCTCGAGAAAAACCGTAAAGAAGTTTAAATCTACATTTTATTAATAATCCCCGTGGACAAAATTATTAATATAAAATGAAATGCAGTTCCATTATTGTGTAGAACAGTTTCAACTGCAGCATTTTGTTTAACAATTTGTTTAACATAAGGTATTCAGATTTGATAAAATGAAAGATTGTATGTGTATTTGTAAAAGATCTGTATTTTAACTAGTATAAAGCATGAGAGTTGTTCTGGAATTACAAAGAGTTTTATGATTATACATTTAAAATAAATAAATTAATATGTATAAACATTTACTATTTCCTTAATGTTAAACACAGTTTTATAAATTATTAAAGAAGTACTATTTTTTGTCAAATATCTAAAGACACCTTATTTCTCACAAATGCGTCGAAGAAACACCCTTTGTAACATTTTAATACGGATGAACGTAAAAATGGCGACCCGAAATTAAAAAAAAAAATCTATATATATTTGTATTCGTCTGTCATTTGTCTGTCATCAATATAGATTTGTCACCAACTGAAAACTTCTGGTCTTAGATTGCTGAGAGACTAGATCGCTACCCTTCTCTCGCTAGTTGAGTTGTTGAAGTGTGACAATGACTTCAAACAGCATACAATGAGTTGCCCGTTTCTCCCTTCCAAACCCAGTTCGACTTCATGTGTAACAGGTGCCGTTACGTGTTAAGTGCCGTTTCATCTGCCACGGACGGTAGCGGTTTCTGTTAATTTCGCGACCCTGTAAATCCACAAATTATTTACAAAATGAATCATTTTATTTTCATGCCATGCTGTTTACATACAATAAATACCTTTTTCGTATTTTTTTTCCTCTCATGGTGTCGCCATTTTAATGCCAGAAGTGTAACAAGGGCGGATCTGGAGAGTCCTCAAGGGGGAGGTGCGATTTTAGAAATGTGGAGACTCGATTTTAATGTGTGGGTCGGGGCTAATTTTTTCACTGCGGGTCATGTTGCTTTTATTTTTCGCTGCGGGTCGGGTCTGGGACCGGTTGACTTCTAATTTTTGCTGTGGGTCGGGTCTGGGACCGGTTGACTTCTAGTTTTTGCTGTGGGTCGGGTTTGGGTCCGGTTGACTTCTTTTCTTTTGCTGCTGGTCGTGTTAACTAATGTTTATGTCGTGGATCACATTAGCAGGATTAGCAGGTGTTTTATTTCAGAAACTATGGCGTAATCCATTTTTTCATTAGCAATTTAAGAAAATACTGTGAAAATTATCGTTTTGAATAGAATTTCTGGAAGCGACAGCATAAGAAGGTAGAAAAATCCGCAATCATTTGACGTGCGAAGAGAAAACTGCGTTCGGGGAAAAGCAAAATGTGGCGCCCACCCCCGCCGACCCAACTTTTTCTTGTAACAGGCCAAAAATTACGCTGGTAGCATAAATTTGGCGCCCCCTAAATTTCCACGCCCGGGCCGACCGCATCCTCCCCCCCCCCCTTTCGCACGGCACTGCATATTGTCTGTCCTACACATCTTGAGAACAATTAAGTCTAGCTCCAGCCCGACTCGTCTATATGTAGAAAAACAATGCAAGCCTGATCTCGAGCCAGTACAAGCCTGCTAAATATATATATATATATATATTAAACCCGGGCTACCCAAAATATAATTCCCCGATGCTGATCTCTACACTGTAAAAGTTAGATTTTTGTATTGATGTTGCCAAACTAGTTTAGACTGATGACGCACATTTATACTTATTCTCATTAAATCCATATAATTGAAAATAGCTCATATTTTAACGTTTCTGCTTAAATCTTTACAAAGGGCCAGTGAGCCCGCAATTTTTTTTGGGGGCCCGGCCCATATGGCCCTTCAATTTTTTTGCCGGCTCGTTCAGTTTATTTTGTTTATTGGCCCGGTTTGTTGGAAAAATTATTTTAATTTTGCTGGCCCGTTAGAAAATTCGGAACCATTTCGCGGACTCGGACAGGCCCGGACACATGCATACGTCTAGGCTGTGTCGGACACGGACCGAAATTTAACTTTCATTCCGGGCCGAACCCCGTCCAGGAAAATTTTGGTCAGTGCGGACTAGAGATAAATTTGGGCTATTATTCCACAGCCCGGTCCCGCCTGAGGCAGAAACATTTTGCGGCATCAAGAGCAAAACCCGATAATGAAATTATACAGTAGAAAAAATTGCATAATACAATTATAAAAAATGTTCCAAAAGTAATTATAATTTTAAAGCTATTTTTTGATTAAAAAAAGGCTGTTAAACGAAAAATTAAATTTAATATTATAAAAAGAACAGTTTTACTTTATACTTTACGCATATACTTTACGCATAAAAGGATTCTCATATGTTGTCTCTGTTTTAGTAAAAAAATATTATGGACAGTGGACATGTTAATAAAGTGTGTTTCATGAATAAATGCATGGAACCTGTAGAAAATACTGTCTATTATCTGTCAAATCGAACAACATTTTTAAATTTTGCGTAAAAAATGCACATTTTTAACTATAACCATTTCATTTTTCATAACAAGCCTTCGTTATAGCATGGCCCAAAAATAACCTCAAATTAAAAATTTTAAAGTTCAACACTTTTTTAGGAACAGAGGAAACACTACTCGATCGCAAGAATATGGTAAATACATTTACTTACCGCTACGGCCTCAGCAGAGATCCAAAAAGAAATGATAATTACTACAGTTATTTCAATATGAAAAGCGATTACGACTTGTATACGTTGCATACACTAGAACACAAAAAGGCTTCTTGAAACACCATAAAAATAAAATAAATAAAATATCGCAAGGCCTTTCGATAGAACTTAGTCTATCTTCATCAAGCGAAAAGACGTGCGTCTACAATGAATGTAGTGGTACGACTGACTATCGAAAGGCCTTGCGATATTTTATTTTTATGGTATTTCAAGAAGTTTTTTTGTGTTCTATTGTATAACACCAGTTTCCAACTTTATTCCTGCATACACTAGAAATTTAAATTATTCGGTAACCGCAAAATAAAATCAATAGATGTATTCTTTTCGCTTTACATGTCTAAATATTAATAACTAGTGAAAAATGCTCCAAGGAGCAGTGCAAAAGCAGAATATGATTTTAATTGAGCATTAAAAAGTAATGGACAAGTTTATTTTTTGGAAAAAGTACACAAACATTTAAAAGTAATGAACAAGTTTATTTTATTGAAAAAATGCCCAAGCATTTAAAAGTGATGGACAAGACTTGAAACTGAGTCAAGAACTAGTAAATAATTTCCTCAAGACTTGAAAATGGCTGATCATGCTCTTATGTGACAAGCATATTCAACGTCCTTTTTTCATCCCTGTCTATCTTAGTATAGGCATGTTGGCAGAATCTAACACTGTGCTTTAGAAAAACTCAGTTTTCACAACAAGTATTAGATACAGTATCTATATTAAACACATCCTGGCCCCTCTTTAACAAAGCCTTGATATTACTGCTTTGCACTGTATTTACTCTTATCACAACCATTTTTTGCACGCAATCTTATCACTAAAAAACAGTTTTTCTATCCAATCTTTTTTCTAAAAATATTTAAGCGGATTTTTATTAGCAAAAGATAAAATAGTGCTAAAATTTTTATATTTTCATAAGTAATCGATAAGTTTATCAAAAGCACTGTATATTTCAAGCAAATTTTGATTTTAATAAAGTTAGAATACCTGATAAGCACGTAACATGTACAACCAAACAGCAACTGCTTTCTTTTTATGTACTTGGACATAATAAAATTGCCATAAGAGTTACTACTTCACAAGTAAATTGTTAAGGAGCAGCATGTGGTAAATTTAGTTACTTCATCAAAAACTTGCTCTGAAAGTTCAGCTTTTATAGAGCACAATGTTATATTCTGATAACGTGTCAATACTAAGATAGACAGGGATAAAAAAGGACGTTGAATATGCTTGTCACATAAGAGCATGATCAGCCATTTTCAAGTCTTGAGGAAATTATTTACTAGTTCTTGACTCAGTTTCAAGTCTTGTCCATCACTTTTAAATGCTTGGGCATTTTTTTCAATAAAATAAACTTGTTCATTACTTTTAAATGTTTGTGTACTTTTTCCAAAAAATAAACTTGTCCATTACTTTTTAATGCTCAATTAAAATCATATTCTGCTTTTGCACTGCTCCTTGGAGCATTTTTCACTAGTCCTTCTATTTTTCCATATTCCATAGGGATACTGCACAACTTGTTTTGTATTTTATATATAGAAAACAAAATCTTATTTGTATTGAAATTAAAAAATGCTACATACTCTAATACTCTGGTGTTACAAATTTAAAAAACTTTTTAAACAGGCTTTTCTATACCAAAATTCTTCGGTGGTTTTCAAAAAAAAAAAATAATCAGTTTTTTACTAAAGTGAATAAAATAATAAATCCTTTCAAAGAATAGATTTTTCATTCAAATATCCATTATTTTTGCCAAAAACAGGAACTTTTTTTATGCAAGAGTAAAGTTTGATACAAAAACCATGTTTCTTTTTTTCCTTAATCCGTATTTTTTAAATGTATTACATTTTTACTGCTTACCTTCTTTTAATGAAAGATTTCTTTTTTATACAAAAAAATGATAGTCTTTTTGAACATTCAGACATTGGATACTCTTCGTCTGGTATTCTAAAAAGTGGGTTGACTTTAATGCAACGTATATTTGAAATTCCCTCAGATAAGCACTATCAAAGAGACAGTGCAGTAATCAGTCAAAGAAGACTGACAGAAAATTATCATCATCGGGAATTCTGAGACAGCAAATCTGCCCTCAGCTGAGACGAAGATCACTACATTTTTAGGCAAAAATGTAGGTAACTGCACTCAGAACCTTGGTTAGCTCCATTAATGGCAGCTAGGATACCCATAGCCATACCCATGTTACTGTTACATCCCATAATGAGCATGTAAAAGTAGAGTATAAGTACCACTACCAAGGTGATTTCCATCAGGTGCCCTATAATAGCAACACCATCAGGGATCCTTCAGGTGTCCTTCTAGAAGCAACACCATCAGGAATTTAAACCCCTACATGGGGGAAGGAAGCCTCTACATAGAGGCAAAAAGACCTTCACAATGAAGGCCAGTAAGAGCGGCTGTGCCTCATGACTGGCACCCACTCTGTGTACTCTTTGGTCCATGAGTGACTCTTGGTACACTCCTTTGAATTATTGTAAACAGGCATGCACAGTAAAAATTTTCCAGGGGAATGTCTCAGCAAAAAGTCTATAGATAAGTTTAATTTAGAAAAATTTGAAATCTATCCAAAATAAACAAAAATATGTATAGAATTTGAAAAGAAAAACATAAAAGTTTGTTCCCAAAACAGTCTAGAACATTTTTGGTGGAAAGGGGTGGTAGAATCTCCACGGTGCAGGGTTTACTTCTAAGACTCCTACGTGCATGTATGCTTGTAATCCAGTCATGCCCATCTTAGAGGCAAATGGGCCTTCTTAATGAAGGCCAGTAAGAGTGGCTGTGCCTAATTGCTGACACCCACCCAATGAACACTTTGGTCTGTGAGTGACTCAAGGTACACTCCTTTAAAATGTTGTCCTTTATTTCTACTGCAGAACTTTATTACCTATAATTTTTGCAGTTAGAGTGCTCTGCTAGATGAAAAAAGAAAAGTACCATATTTTGCTGAAAATTTTTATGTAAAAAGCAAAGATATGTACTGTACTGCCCAATTGTTCATTGTTCTTCAATCGATGCTTTTAACTGTCTAAAACCACAAAACATCATTTAAAGTTTTGTAAAAATAACAAATAAACATCTTTTAAGCTAGGTACAAAACGTGTTCTGTACTGAATGTCATCATAATTAAGATCATTAATGTGAATCCATCTATTATCTGAACATCTGACTAAGCATGTATAATGACCACTTTGAGGTGAATTGCCAATGTGTAAAATTGCACCAACACATTTGTAATTTTTACCACCAATAGAAACTTTATTTGCATTAAATCCTGATATAGCACGATTACATTTTCTTTGTACATTATCATCAAACAACTGTAGCATAACAACTAAATAATGCTGATCATTCACACTAAAATCATAGGTATTCTGCTCAACTACCAGCGATTGTTGTTGACATTCATTACAAAAAGACATACTTATCTGTTCTCTAAATAAGCTACTAAATGTGCAAGGGCCATCAGGAGGCGCTAAAATAATTTCCATTCCTGCTGAAGGTGTTTCTCGAATCAAGTCGTTTCGTTCTCAACGAAATACTCTAGTGGACACAACAAATTCAAACAAATTTCTACAGGCAATAACTTCATCCAACTTGTTGTTGTTGTTGTTGTTGTATTGACCAAGATATTGGCCCGGTGAGCAGCTTTACATTTCTATATAGCTGTCTTACTCCGCTAAGCTTCTTAAATTCATCCAACTTGTTTATAAATGTACTAAAAAATTCATGAGCATCTTGCTGTGCTTGTTGATTAAATGGATCACCAACCAATGATCGTAAATGAGACAATGTTGTCACTTGGTTCGACTGACTGCTATATAAATTAACTAACTGATGAACTTCATTACAAAAGGCATTTTTGCCAGTGTAATTCATTACTTTATTGTGCAAAGTGGTTATTGGTAATAAAATGTGTAAAACTGAATTTGCATAGCATGATACAAAATCATTGTTTAACAACTTCAAACATTTACAACATCTAGAATATACACTGTAAAAAATATGAATATTTTGCTGCATCGTGACTCCCCTGCTTTTATAGAATATCACTCTTTTGGCCAATGAGAATGCTCCATGATAGCCTGAAGTAGTCGTTTTCTATAAAAGCGGTGGAGTGACGATGCAGCAAAATAGTCATATTGTTTACAGTGTATAGTGTAGAAATCTGCAACACTATAAAAAAAAATTACTCATTTGCTGCATCGTCACTTTTATAGGAAACGATTACTTTGCCGCATTCTGGAGCATTTTCATTGGTCAAAACAGAAATATTCTATAAAAGCGATGGAGTGAGGATGCAGCAAAAGGGTCAAATTTTTTACAGTGTATGCAAACAGCAATAAATTTTTTTATCCTTTAACCCTTTGCGCTCTGGTGTAAATTTCTTCAAAATTCCAAATGTGACATTCGCATCAGTAATTCTAAAAGAAAAAAACATGTTAAAGATATACACGAAAAAATGCATTAAACCTTTTTCAAATAAATCTGGTCGAATTTTCTGGTGCCGTTGTGACAATTCGGAATTAAAATTATGTAGTAGAAAATTCTACCATCAGAACTCAAAAGGTTAAACGTGCAACGATGGTACTGAAATCTAAAGTATCGATCGCAGCAACATCTGCGGGATTTCCTAATACATTGTTTAGATTAGCAAAAGTTGCGCAGTTTTAGAAAAAAACGCAGATGTCACTATTATCGTTAGATTTCATCAGCATCGTTGCATATTTAAGGAATACAATATTTCAGCGCATTTTTTAAGTATTACTGAAGTACACCGTTAAAAATTGGACCCATTTGCTGCAGCGTCACTCCACAGCTTTTATAGAATACCTCTTTTATGACCAATGAGAATGCTCCATAACACAGTATAATAACCGTTTTCTATAAAAGCAGTGGAGTGACGCTGCAGCAAATGGGTCAAATTTTTAACAGTTGAAGCCACTTTCTACACTATACTCTGTTTACAATTTGACCCATTTTCTGCAGCGTCACTCCACAGTTTTGATAGAAACCTCTTTTATGACCAATGAGAATGCTCCATAACACTGTAAAACAACCGTTTTCTATAAAAGCGGTGGAGTGACGATGCAGAAAATGGATAAAATTTTTAACAGTGTAGCCAATTTTTACACTATACACAGTTAAAAAAATTGACCGATTTGGTGCAGCGTCACTCCACCACTTTTGTAGGAAACGATTGCTTTACTGTGTTATGGAGCATTCTCATTGGCCATAAAGAGATATTCTATAAAAGCTGTGGAGTGACTCTGCAACAAATGGGTCAAATTTTTAACAGTGCACTGTTAAAAATCTGCTGCATTTTTCTGCATCGCCCTCCACCACTTGTATATAATATCTCTATTCCAACCAATGAGAAAGCGCCATTTCACGGCCAAGAAACCGTTTTCTATACAAGCAGGGGAGTGCGTTGCAGCAAAATGCAGCAGATTTTTAACAGTGTGCATATCCTTGGCGCTATAGTTTACAGGAGTGGTACATTGTTCAAAATTTGAAACTTTTGCTGCATTGCCACTCCATCGCTTTGATAGAATATCTCTATTTTGATCGATGAGAATCCTCGATAATGCATTTAAGTAATCGTTTTCCACTTATCTACTATATCGTTTCCGTATATTTATTTTTTCAATCAGCACCAAGGTGCGCACTTTATTAGAAGACGCGCTCTATTGGAGGGCGCATTCTATTAGAATAAATACGGTATATACTTATAGTAAATACACTTTGTTAAAGTACAGGGCCCCAATATTTGACAGGTATGCCAGGCATTTTTGCCATTGATGCCATTGTGCTAAAAACAAAATATAAATAAATGAAAAAAATGGATAAAATATAAATTTGGCATGGTGCAAAAAATTGCCTAATTTAAAATTAAAAATCAAATTTGACAGCCACCAGGGCTAGACACCGTGCATAATTATTCAGTAAATGATTCATTAAAAAATAACAAAAATCAACATGTCAAAAATTTCAAAAAAATTCATAATTCGTTAAAAAATTAAGTTAAAAATAAGAGAAAAAAAAGCATTCTGTATTTTTTTATTCTTAATCGAATGGTGTAACTGGTTTTTCTCTCCGATGATCAGAAGTACCTTAGATTGATGACTGCTATTCTTTTATTTCATCTTGTAAAAAAACTGTTTAACGTAAAGCTATGAATTTTTGCAGGATTAATTAGCATCGCAAAATCTTTAAAATAAACTTTACCGCAACATTCTATCTGCAATAGAACGTTAGATACACCCATTTATGACCAAGTTTGGAAAATACGCAATTTCAAAAAAAACCGCCCAGCGAAATAACGTTTTCTCGATGACTACCCCGGGATAAAAAGTTTGTCTTTTGTTTAAAAAAAAATTAATTTTTTATCTTTAGTAGTTTTCGAGAAAAGTGCTGTGACACAAAATTGTTGTCCGATTTTCAGAGTACTCTACAGTACACCTACAGTATGCCATAAAAAAAAAAATTTTGTGCTTTGTTGTGCTTCTTTTTGTCAGACGAACATTTAAAAAAAATCATCAAAATTGAATAAGTATTTAGTTAGTTATTGCAAAAAGAAAAATTGAAAAATCCGTGTTTTTGCGGTTTCCTATGCTTAAGCATTATCGCTCAATCATATTATTGTTGCGCGCTGCCACGCGCACAATGATAAAAGATCCTTTTGCAAAATAATCTCTGCCACAAACAAAAATCGAACTAAACACAAATTCATTATTCCCGCCTTTTTTCGTAGGCGCCAGATCGGCGGTCGTCGGCAATGCTTGAACACAAATCTACAGATGTAGATATGACTAATTGGTTTTTTTTTGTTGTTGTTGTTTTTTCAATAGCATTCAAATACAGTAAAACCTCCAAATAAGGGACACCTATGGGACTGGAACTTTTGTCCCTTAAATAGAGGTGTCCCTTATTCGGAGTTTTTTACATTATTTTTAATTAATCGTTAAGAAGCATATAAAAACAACAAGGCATTAAAGGTAAATTTAAATGTAACCTAAATGTATAAATTACGTTAATCAGACAAAAATAAGAAAAGAGAATTAATTACTCTAAATTTTAGTTCTTCAATTCTTCATTACCAATAGTATTTAAGAAAAAAAAAGGATCCAATTGTTTTGCGTATTTTAAGGCAACAAATCTCCCCTGCTCTGCTCAGCCAGTGGAAAATGTTTTAACACAATTAAAATTTAAACGCTTGACTATGGAAGCGCTTTGGAATTGAATTTTTTTTTCAATTTTTCGTTAAGTAAATTATTTATTTAGTCATAAACGATTTTGATTACGTGACAAAGATGTTTTTTACCCTTTCTTGAGTAGTTATTCTTCTTTCGCGTGGAAATTCAAAACGCCCACTTTGACAATATTTTCTGAAAAATCAATCACATTTTCAAAAAAAGAAAAAAAAAGAAAGAGAGAAAGAAAAACAGGTCGAATACATATTTTCTGAAAAATAACACTTCCTAGTTTGAAGCATTTCCGAATAAAAATAAATTAAAACTTATGTTTTAAAAATTGCTTTTTTTGGATTTGAGAACAGCCTAAAAGCATCTGTATTGATTTCGTTTCACGATTTTCTTTTATTCTCCACTTTCAGAATAATCCTTACAATTTTCAGCAATACTTTCAATGCGGATAAATGCACTGACGTCGAATCAGAATTGTGTACAAATAAATTGTCATTAACTGTGTCGTATTTACTCTGTATCAACATGACAGTCTGTCTGTCTGATAAGTTCACAAAAATCTGTATTTTAATTTTCACCACAGACTACTTCATTACATAAAATGCAAATACCAGTCCCTTTAATCTCATTTTAAAGTGTCCCTTATTCAGAGGTAAATACATTACACGTCCTATACCAAGGGACTGGGACCGGAAGTTTTGTCCCTTAAATAGAGGTGTCCCTTATTCGGAGCGTCCCTTATATAGAGGTTTCACTGTACTAAAATAAAAAAACAATTGTGCCTCGTTTTCATTTTTATCAAAATAACAAAACATTGATTTGAACAGGAATAAGTACTAATTTTTAGGAGAAAAAAAGTTTTTTACATTTTTCTATTTATCGATAAATAAAATTTTCAGATTTAAGAAAAAATGAGTCTGAATCCGTAGACCAGCATAAAAACAGAGCACGATCTTGTATCGGACACGGGCTAAGTCTGAACCTGTGTCATCTCTAATGCAGACATCTAAGAAGAATGACTCCAGGCCAGACTCGATCTGGAAGAAAAATAAGTCAGACCCAATCCAAATCAGCAGAAAAATAATGATCATGATAGTATCAAATAAATGACGGCCGAGTTCTGAATGCGGTAAGACCAGACACAGTCCGAGCCTCGCGAACTTAAAAAGCCGCGGCCCGGGGGGGGGGAGCTGAATTCTAGTTAGGATCTAACTCATTTCTTGCAAGGATGCATGTATTTTTCGGAAACGTTTATTGCCCAAGAAGTGAAGACGATCGCCCCCTCAGACCCGCCATTGGGCCCGACCCAAATCTCCAGAAAAATAATGATCACGATACTGCCCGGTTCTGAAAGCGAGAAGACCTGACCCAGCCCGAGCTTCGCGAAATTAAAAAGGCGCGGCCCGCCCCGGACTCCAGTTAGGCTTTAATTCATTTCCGGCGAGGATGCATGTCTTTTTAGGAAACTTTTATTAGCCCAACGGGGGGGGGGGCGATCGCCCTTTCGCCTCCCCCCCCTTAGATCTGCCATTGCTTCTCCTTCCTTATGGTCTGGTTCGATCTTAGACCGAGCGTTTACCTCAAGGAAGAACGAAATCCACGCCAAGCCCGCCCTAAAAAGAAAAGTGTGGCTCGATCCCGCTCTACAGGAAAAAGTAAGACTTGATCCGCCCCGGTTCTGAAAGTGTAAAGACCTGACCCAGTTCCGTGACTTAAAAATGGCGCGGCCCGACCCGGGCCGCGCCGGTCTCGAGTTTAAGTCCAATCCTTTTTCCGTGCGGGCATTTTTTTCAGACCCTTTACTGGGCTGAAGGCGATCGCCCCATCGCCCCCCCCCCCTTAGATTCGCCATTGAAGTGTAAACTGATCATACTATCATGAAAATCTTTTGTTTCCGATATTTACAAAAAAAAGCTCTATTTCTTTATCTCAAAGACATTCAAATAGCGAAACTGCACCTAGCAATTCCCCTTGTCGTACTTCAAAAAAATCCACTACATTATTTGAAAAATGAAAACTGACACAGGTAGGGTTGGATTTATAACTTTTCAACAATTTTTGGAAAAATAGTTGATTATTCACCCAAAGACTACTGTCTGTTTTGTCTTGTGTAACAATCACATTTTAAGTGAAAAATGATTTATAAGCTACACTGTAAAAAAGTGTTCTGAATTTTACAGGTGTTATTCTTTGAATTTTAACTTTTTTAATTGAGAAATTCCGTTTTAGAAAAAAATCTTAGTTTTCCAGGAATTCCAGGAAGTTTTTCATTTTTTTGTTCACTTCATAACTGTGCGTTTCCGTTTGTGGCAACAGACGCAGCAAAAACAGAACACCTAAGGCGACAGCCATGTTGATTTCATGTTATCGTTGGTTATGATTGTTTAAGCTATGTTTAGAAAAGATTTCTGCGATCATTTTAGCTGATGCTGAAGTTTAGATGCAGCATATATCTTAAAACTACACGAATAATAAAACGTTGTTTCGATTTCGTCATCTTGTTTACCTGGATTCTTTCGTTACGTTTGTAACAAAAGGTAAGTTATTCAGATTCATTTTGTAATTATTTTTTTAATGAAAATTTTACTTATTTTAAATGAGTGTTAGATATTCTGATCTTGTTATGTTTATTTCTAATATTGCACGTTTGGTTTACATGCAGGGTTTGATTCAGCCGTCAAAAATTTTTTTGACTTGATATAAGTTTAAATTACGTTTAAAGTGATTTTAACCATCAAAAACATCAATATGTATTTTTTTAAGTATGCTCAGAAAAACAACAATTAAAGAAAAAATGTTGTTAGTATAGCAACATGCAGCATTGCTTCTATTTAATGATAATGCATTTTACTTTTGGAATTTACTTTACTGTAATCAATTATTAAATTATAATTTTTTTTCTTTTTCTTATGTCTTTCTTTTTTTTCTTATATATATGAGAGAGGGGGGAGGAGCGGGACTGACTTTTTGTAATGAACCATTTTAAGAAATGAAATCAATCACGATATCACAAAAATAAGTTATATGCGTATACACTCTTTAACAGAAATATTCTCTGGAGCACAAATAATCTCTTTTTGAGAGGCGGAGGACAGATGCAAATAAATAAATAAAAATACAATTTATTTGTTATTGAGAAAAGAATTTTGTGATGGGTTACCACAAAATCAAATTAAGATGCTAGAAGCTTTTGAAAAAATAAATTTAAAGTACCATATGTAGATTACACAATATGTAGATAAGATTTTCTAAGTTATATGGTGTTCTAATATAACTTGTTTTGCATGTACTTGATTTATATATGACACTTAAACAATATTTTCTTTGCAGCATGCTCCCCCCCCCCCCTTTAATTCAATAGAAACACAGAACAATAAAAATGACATTTATTTTACAACTGGAAAAGGAATGAATAAATGTTAAGATTTGAAAAGAATGTTAAGATAAAATTATAAAATATGAAATTGTAATTCTTTTATCCCAAGATTAATTTTGTTAGGGACTAACAATCATTTCTTACTGATGATGTTATTTTATATATAGAATGCAGCTTTACCTAGACCCCTGTTAGGAATAAATGACTAATTTATCATATCAGTAAGGGGGAAAAATTGTTTAACTTGGTTTGAAAGATGATCCAAAAATGAAAGTATCCTAATGTTTTCGTTCTTTGATAAAAAAAAGTTCTTTTTTTATGAGTCTGGAGCACATGTGAACAGTTCACATAAATATAGCTTACAGTAAATTACAAAATGAAAATAAGTAGATTGGGGGGAGGGACAGGGGAATCAGATGATTGATTTATTGTTAAAATAAAAAAAAGAATACAGCTTTTAAATTTTGCTTATTGGTTTGTGTTTCGGGGAAATTTTAGACAGGGGCGTTTAGATAGTACTTATAAAAAATCTGACGAAATACGAAAGGTTCTCACTCATGTATTTATCTTATGTGCTTCTAAATTAATGATAAAGAAGGGTTTTAAATGATTGTTGAAAAAATCTCAATTATAATCTCTCCCCTAAATTTAACTTCTTTTGCTTTTGAAAGCGAGAGGAGAAGGAGGGGGGAGAAAATGTTAATAATTGGCATTTTATGGTAGTTATTAGTTTTAAAATGTTACTTTCTTAAGATATTACTGATATCTATCTCCATTAAAGCATGATATACATATCTATTTTAGAGACAAAAGTAAGCCATCATTTCAGGGTTGGAAAAATTAAATAGAACAATTAGCAAAGTTGTTTAACGCAATACTTTTTGTATTAACAATGCATAAAAATAATATAGTAAACCGTTTATCAAAATATTGTATAATATTATAACATTTTAGAAAACATTAAATTTATTTAAATTACACTTGAAAGTAAACGAGATTGTTGCTCTTTATGTACCTGTTGACAGATGTTTTTGTAGAAGTTTCAATACAAAATCAAATATTCTACGACAGTCTACTATTGGTAACTTATAGATATAGAAGCTGACATTATTTCTCATGAAGTTAACTAAAGGAACATTATCACAGAATTGTTATTAGGGCACTTATGAACTGTTCATATCTGCCAGAAGTAGTCTGTTCACAAGTGTCCCCCACATGGTCACTTCAGTTAAAGTGACAAATCATTAACAATTCTTCATTTTTGAAGATTTTTTTTACAAAAAATATTTATTAGTATTCATAGTATATGTTAAAACACTAACATTCAAATGAAAGGATAAATAGTTATTTGCTTAGCAAGTTGGAACTGAGATTTTACTTTTGAGATCTATAAACATGGTTTTGGCTGCCGAGGACAAATAAAATGTCAAAGAGCCTCAAAAGATTTTTACCATACACTGTAAAAAATTTTCAGAAACATTTCTGAAAATAACGAAGACATGTGCTGCACGATACTAACGGAAAAGTTTCTGATTCGAACAGGAAAGCGTTTCGGTTAAAACACGGAACCTTTCTGATCCGTAATGAAAAGTTTCTGAATGTATCCGAAACCTTCCTGAATATATCTGAAAGATTTTTGTATACATCTGAAACCTTTCTGAATAATCTTAAACCTTTCATTATGGATCGGAAAACTTTCTGAATATATCGGAAATATTTCATTACAGGTCGGAAAAGTTTCTGAATATATCGAAAATACTTCATTACTGATCGGAAAAGTTTCTGAATATATCAGAAGCCTTTCTGAATATATCTGAAAACATAGTAAAGCTTCCATTAAGGATAGGAAAGTTTTCAGATTGTGTAGCCAATCTTTCATTGCGGAACGGAAAGGTTTCGGAATACATATGGAACATTTCATTTGGGATCGAGAATGTTCCTGAATATGTATAAAAGTTTTTATTATATATCAGAAAGGTTTCCTGTTTTAGCTAAATGTTTTTCGGTTGAAATCGACTGTCACTGTAGTGCAGATGTGCTCAAATATTTTTCGGCGATGTTTCCGTATATATTCGAAAACATCGCGGAAAAATATTTATACGCATTTTTTAATATTCTGTTTTGCTTTGATAGTGGCACAACTGAAAATTTCACGTTCATCCTTAATTTGAAGTCAGCAATAAAAATATGCATTATTGGACTTATGAAAGACTGAAACAATTGAAAATAGTATACTAACTTTATAATAAAAAATACTGTAACTGCACTGTTAACATCAGATTTAGGGAATCAGAAGAAAAAGAAATTTATATCTGAAAGAAATTTAGCTGTGGCCTTTATTTTCAAAAAGAAAAAAGGTAGTAATAGTATTAATAAAAAAAAATAATAACTTCGAGAATTGATCCCCGTCCCTTTTTTCGCAAAAACACACATGAACATTATTTTTAGAGGTTTTTCTTTATATTTTTGTGTGTGCAACATGAATGTATTTTATTACCGACATTGCTGCTAAGTCTTATGCACTGGAGGAAACAAACTACCCCCCAAAAATTCCTCTAGCAAAACTTATTGAAAATTTGCTGCAGTTCTGTTTTAAGAGGTTGTTTAATACAGCAAAGTACTGAAAGTAAGTCAACCCTTTAGCAGACAGGAAATTCTAATAATCTTAAAAAATTCTTATAATTAAGATTTTTTTTTTTTACAACTTAAACTTACAACTTTTTATTACTTTTTTTTACAACTTAAGCATGAGATACACATGATAAATCTAAACGGCATCTGTAACTTCTTCCCACAAACACTGTCTTCTGGGTTTGCAATGCAAATTCATTATTTAGAAAATTCCATTCAGCAAAGCTTAAAAGTAGAAGTAGATTGTGTAAAAAATCATAAGCTAACTGTACATAAAAATTAAATGAACGCAGAATCATAATCCAGTTAATTTCAATCCAATTTTTCAGGTGAGATAACACAAATTATGAGTCATTTAAATAACTTTTTTTGTGGGGGGGGGGGGGGTGTCAGATTGAAAAATGATAAATCTAAATATTAAAAACATTCAGAAAAAATCTACTAGGTTATGATATCTGTAATGATTGGAGATCTTTTTTCACTGCAAAAACTTTTTCCCTCATCTTTAAATAATTATTAGCAATATGAAATGCTTTTCAAACGCATGTTTTTAGCCACCAATCTTTCATGCGTTAATAGTACAATATGGAACTCACAATTTTTCATAGTAAGGAAATGCTGATGATTTTTCTGTTTCTCAAAAAATGTCCCTTAGCCCTAACTTTTACCTTCATGGTTTGATCAAGTCCATTAACGAATTTAAGGCTCTTTTTCCTGCAAACCAAGACACTTGCGAGCTAGTGTTTTCTCTATGAGGTTATTTCTTAATAACTCGTTTCTATTTTTCTTTCTTTTTCTGTATTGGATAGCTGAGGTTCTTTACATTGGTGCTTTTTTTTTATTTTGGTTGCAGATATCTTTTAGAATGACACTTTTATTTTCAGAACCGGTTTTGAAAGCAAAAGCAACTTTGAGGGACCTCAGCTATCCAATGCCAAAATAATAATAATAAATAAAATACTTAAAAATCTCTAAATGCAAAACTGTTATTAGAAAATAATCTCTTTCTAAGAGGAGCATTAGTTGAGAGCGTCTCTGCTTGCAGGAACAGAAACCTTAAGGCTTCTTAATTTTTTGTGTTAATTTCAAAATGATCCATACAAAATTATCGCAGTTATCGTGCGGACAAGAAAATGAAGTATATATATTTATATAAACGAAAGCATTGCAATATACAAGATTTCTTACATAACTCACCTAAAAACCGTTCCTTCAAAAGCTTGTCAGATTACATAACTCTGTAATACACTTCTTTATGAATATTATGACATACATTTTTGTTATGAATGCATGATAAATATCTTTGTTCTTTAGTATATATTGAAAAAAAGGAACATTTTATTACTATTGTTCTATTTGTGCATTATCTATGCAAATATTGAAATTTAATAAACATATATGCTTACTTTCAATTTTTCTTTGAGTTGCATGCATCATTTCTTTTCTTTTTCCCTTTCAAGACTTTAAACATTAAAAAAAATTGTATAATAGCTTTTGAGTCAACATTGTTACCTAACCTAGATGACTACATATTGTCTTTTATGACCAGTTTCCTCTTCAAGTCTCCCCAAAATATTCAGGACCATTTTGCTGTATTTAGTCACTATTTTACATCATAGATTCCCCCCCTCCCAATATTTTGATTCAATTTCTTTCTTGAACAAAATGATGGAAAAAATACAGTACTGGAAAATAAAAACAAAAATCCAGGGCTTATCGAGATATTCCAGAATCCTTGCAAACCCTATTTAGTCTTTCTTTATTTGTGTTTGGTATATGTATTGCATGTCAATTCAGACATGTATAAAATTGATATCCTTCATAAGATGGCTCCTTGATTACTTTTTGATTTTGGTCACAATTATTTTTATAAAGTTATTTTCACTTTCAGAACCCGTCAGAAAGTGAAAGTAACTTTATAAAAAAATACTTGAGACCAAAAATTGTGAAAGTAAGCAAGGAGTGTTCTTGTGAAGGACATCAACTATACAATGCAAAGAAAATTATTTAAAAATGTCAAAATGAGAAAGATTTATTAGAAAAATGCCACCCTACAGGAATAGCATTAGCTCACAAGTGTCTATGCAGGCAGGGACAGGACCCTTAAGACTGATTATTTTAGATTATTTTGCATATCAGTGCATGAAGACTTTCACAAAATATAGCTAATGGGATTCAGAGGTCATATAAAACATTAATATATTTAACTATTTCAGAAAGGCATTTTTTTTATATAAACAGTACCTAAAATAATTATTTTACTTATTTTATTTATTTATTTTAACAAGGTATTTATGACAAATTGTTAAGAATTATACTTATTGAACATTGAATAAAAAATAATTTTTTAACTCAATAATTTGTCCAATTTTGAACTCAGTTATCCCATTATGATGTTTATGAATATAAATTATAAAAGTGATAACACTAAACATATTTAACATTCTACTTCTCTTATTGAAATAACTATTGTCAGCATTACCGATATAATTTTTAACAGCAAAAATACTTTGACACACTAAGTAAATATTTCAAAATATACACATAATTTTTTAAATTAAAATACTTATTATATTAATAAAAAGATGCTATCTTATATAACCAGCACATAAAAAAAGCAAATTTGTAGAGAAGTGCAGATAATGAAACGACCATGCTATATTATGTCAGTAATTGTTCTTAGTAAAATATGTAATTAAAAATGCTTTAGTTTTCATGGTTTAAATGGCAATATTTGTAACATCAGTAATTCATGTAAGTTTATGCATATGACTAAGTATTAATGTTAATATTATTAAATACATACCAGTTTTATGCATGTAAAAAACCTCTGCTTCCTTTTAAATAGACTGTACACAAAGAAACACATTGTTTCTAGCTCAAAGATAACATATTATTAAAAAAAAACAGCTATGAGCTATTGATCTCAAATTAGACTCAAATTTAAAAGTATATAAAAGCTAGATACTTATGAATCATCAACAACAACAAAAAAAATTATTCAAAATGATTTATTGAACTAATATTTTATTCAAAAATTAAAAATATCAGTCAGAAAGATTTTAATAAGACTTAAAACTTCGACAAAATATTACAAAAAGTAATTAATTTAGTTGGAAATGTTTCGGGGATTAATTTCAGAATGCAACTTTCATAAAACAAATATGTGGTTGTTGCTCGTTTAGGGTATTCAATTTACACACAAAATACATTCCTACTGCTACAGATACTGCCTCCAAAAATCCATTACATTCGATAATAATGCATTTTTCTGAAACCACATTTACTCCAATATAGTTAAGAATGTTCCCGATAACAAGAAAAGACTGAAATGTTTCACTGTTGATGTTGACTTGTGATGGAATGCACTCCAAAGACAAATTTCTTTGCCTCTTTGGTGCCAGCAATAACTTGTCGGTGTAAACCTTTCTTCTTGGAATAGGCACTAAATCTTTATTTTTCCTGACATCCTCTCTCACCTTATCATATACCTTGATGTTCCAACTTTCATGACCTTTCCCAATGTAAGATTTTAGGGAAGAATATTCATATATTAGTAAACGAACTATGATGTCCCGCTGTTTCATATTGGGGAATAATGTATATTCCTTAATTTCGTTTGAAAGATGTCTGAACAATTGACTTTTTGTCAACCACAGCAACTCATCAATCATTGTGATCAATCTGTTGAAAAATTCTCTTTTGGAATTAGAAATGTGGCAGGCCAAGAAAGTAGTTTTATGCCTGGAAAGAAAATGTATTTAGTATAATCATTTCTGAAACAGAGATACATTTTATTTTCTGCTGAGACTGATAAACTAAATTATTAAAATAAATGTACATGTATCAATATAAAAATAAAAACCCTAAATGAGTTAAAAGTGGGATACAGCCAGGGTTGGAAAAAAAACCAAAAAACCGGGTTTTTTGGTTTAAACCAGGTTTTTTGGTTTAAACTAGGTTTTTTTGGTTTAAACCGGTTTTTTTTAAGAACATCCTTTTTTAGTACATATACATGCATATTTATTAATAAAAATAGACATTGTTGGATTATATGTAGTATAAATTCATTTTAAAATAATTTAAATTAAATAATTAGAGTGAATTATGTAGAAAATTGAAAAAAAAATCATATTTTAATTTAAACAGTTATTAGTAAACAGTCTTATGTCCAAACAATAAACTACTCTACACAGTGAAACTTTGAAAAACTTTATAAACAACCTTTTGATTACTTATAATAAACATCTGATGTAGTTTGTGGAATGTAAATATTATTTTCCATAATAGAAAAAAAAGAGATATTTCTTGGGGGTTTTGTTTTTTGAGAGACAATTTGAATTGAACCTTTATAGTCATTAGATTTAGCAGATAACAACAGGGTTGTTATGATTTTGCCCAGCCCAAAAAACCCAGGTGGGTTTTTTGTGAAAAAACCCAGGAAAAAACCCGAGTGGGTTTTTTCAAAATTTCAACTTTAAATTACATATATATTGTATTTATATTACATATATTATATATTGTAATATATTTCTTAATATCAGTACACCACTCAAAGTTTATAACCATCACCCCCCACCCCAAAGAAAAGAAATGTCCTATTTATACCATCACAATTTTTAAAAGAAATAATTGTTAGTTAATCTCTGTAGCACGTGTAAGTAACAAACAAATTTTTTCCCATTAAAAAAAATACTTTGATGTGTAATCCGTTTTATGTTATACAATAGAAACTCATAACAAAATACCATATATGCTTAGAATCCTAATTTAATTATGTAGACATGTAGAATTACTTGGCTTATTCTATTATTTAGTAATAATAAAAAATACTTTATAAATTATTACTAATAATCAATTTATCACAATTTTGATTACTGTCATTGATATATGTCATATAATTGTAATAATCAATTAGCTACTTTAAATTTAGTAATAAGAAATTTTTTTTTCAAGCATTCTCAACCACCTCCAATAAACCCCCAAAACCTGAAAAAAACCCAAAAAACCCTGATAAAACCCCAAAAACCCTGATAAAACCCCTGAAAAAACACAGTGGATTGGTTTTTTCCTGAAAAAACCTAGGTATTTAACAACCCTGGATAACAAAGGGGGAAAAATTAGTTTATTATTGTTAAAATACTATAACTAGCACCCAATTTTTGAATACTCTCTTATACAACTTCATATTTTGATTTTTAAAGATTATCTCCCCAAGAAAAAAAAAATTCTTTTATAATTTTATCAAAATGTTAAAGATCATCAAGTTTTGTAGCTCCATATTCAAAAGCTTGTGCATGTTATGATAGATTGCTTTAAATAATCTGTATTTTTTTAATGAAAATATTTTATACTAAATATTGAATATTTTTAATCTATTTTATCTTTGATCAATTCACATGTTCTAAGATTTTTCTTTACAGCAATGGAATATGTTCACCAATGCATAGTGATTTTCATCCTATACATAAAAAAAAACCTAGGCCCACTATATGTAATACTTATTGCTGAAAAAAAGCGTAAAAAGAGAAAATATTTATATAAAATAATTTGTAATTCTTAAATTATAAAGAAAAATGAGAAAATATCATTAGATTTTTTC
The DNA here is from genome assembly GCA_964019185.1 of Maratus speculifer. Lineage (NCBI taxonomy): Eukaryota > Metazoa > Arthropoda > Arachnida > Araneae > Salticidae > Maratus > Maratus speculifer. The sequence continues at coordinate 256,383,475 of OZ025298.1, forward strand.
GAAAAAAACCAATTGGTTTTTTTGAGAAAAAAACCAATTGGTTTAAACCATGCCAACCCTGGATGCAGCATTACCTTATGGGAGCTTTAAGATATTACATTTAGGTTTTAAATTGTTAAATATATCAAATTCTGTGTGATACTCTGCTATTAATATAAATGAAAAAGAAATTTCATATTCTATTTACATAATTATATAAACAGTACAAACATTATTTTGGATGTAAAAAGAGATAAAATTTACCCACTGGTGTTTTTTATTAACTTCTTTCATAAATTCAAAAGATGGATTTTTTTTATATTAAAATTTAAGTGATCCTGTGGTGGGACTTTAAAAAGGATTTGCTTTAAAATTACATTACAACTTTTTTCTTTTGTCTTCTGAAAAATATTTAAACATTCAAAAAATTTTTTTTTACTTTCCATATACACATTCAAATATATCACACTTTCACTGAGCTTATAGCGTGTATTAAATGCATTTATTTTATTAAACTAATTTTATTTTAATAAATATATTTTGCTTCATTCTATCCAAAAACACAAGCAATTTTTGCATAAATATTTTTTTTCTTTTGTACTACTTGATTATTTTTTCAACCAAAATCTATCGCCTATGATAAAATACCAAAAATGGATAATTGTAAATGTCACTTGGCACTTAACAAGAACGTTACATCATCAGTGATTTTTAAGTTATACTTTTATCAATATTATACTAATTTACTCGCTTTTTCATTATTTAAAATAAAAATTATGCCAATTTGTATAATTTAGTGATTAGTTTGGATATTTGCATAATTTGGTGAAATTAGTCAATGGCATAATCAAGTAGTAATTTTTTTTTTCATCACATTTCACATAATTTGGATACAATGAAGCAAAGTAGCCTTTTACAAATTTTAATGGATTAATTTATAAACTAAATTATATAAAATACAAGTTTTCCTGAAAAAAAAAAAAAAAAACTATATTCAATAGAAGAAAATAAATACCAGAAGACGGAGCATAAAATTAAGACTAACTTAGAAACATATTAGGGCATTCCATGGAAAAAGGACAAAATGTCCTGCATGCGAAAGCTTAACTTAAAAACCTTTATCTATTGACTTATAAGTTGTTAAAACATAAACTATACCTCAAATTAAAATATTTTGCAACAAACCTTCAGCTGATCAAAAATGTTTTGTGGGAATTAAAAAAAAAAAGATTTTTTTTGTATGTGTAGGAGTGCAATTTCATCTTTTATAAAAATTTACGATATTTTCCCTGTACTGATAGGTAAATTTTGAGACCTTTCTTGAGACTGGTTGGAGAAAATCATGGGTAAACTTAAATCTTCTACAATAATTTTAATCCTCAACCGTTTGGTGGATTTTGCAGCTTTTATGCAAGCAACTGCCAAAAGAGCAGAGCTTTTTCTGCGATTGACCAACTACCCATTGATAAATCCCCCCCCCCCCAAGGACCAGTTGACAAAACCTTAGTAGTGAGACAAACTTTGTGGCTTTTTCCTGCGACTGGCAAAATTTATTGATATTTTTTCTGCTTTTGAGCAATGAATTTCACAGTTTTTATAGTCAATCCAATGGCAAATTTGGCTATATTTACCTGCAGCTGATTGCAAATTGTGATATTTTCTTTCTATGTATCAACTATCAAAAACTGCGCAGCATTTTTTGCCTGCGATCATCCAATGTATTATTTCATGGAGTTTTATTTACTTTTTTTAATTTTTCTTTGACATAGCAAAAATTTTGATAACTTGGTTAAATAGAATTTGAATTATTAGGACTGTCGGCCATTAAATGGACCGAGCAGAGTGTTGCAGCATATTTGTGGAAGACTTAAAATATTACAACAGTTCTCATAACAAATACTTTTATTAATGACTAGGATGATGACCAGCGTTGCCATGGGGGCCCAGCCTGAAAAACCCGCCCGGGCCCACTTGAAAAAACCCATTATGGGTTTTTCAAAAATTTTCATGATTTTACAATTGTATCAATATTTAATCTAAGTTATCAATGCAAAAATAAATGTGAATTTAAATATATTTCAAAAGAACCAGATTTAAAAGGAATTTCTAAGCATTAATAAAATGCCCCTCCCCCCCTCAAAAAAAAATAGCTGTAAAGAAGGAAAAGAAAAAGTTTTTAATTGATCGCTTATTTGCAATTAATGAAAGAAACTATATAAATTTAGCATATTTAACATAAAGCAGGGTTGTTATGATTTTGCCCAACACAAAAATTCAACTGTTTTTTTTCAAAATTTCAACTTTATGTAAGGTTTAGGTTAATTTTGTTAAATATCGTTATTAATATTTTAATATTGATATGAGGATATATTTCTTAATAACAATACACCACTCATATAGTTTCTTTCTTCATCACAAGGGGGGGGGGGGGAATGCTTAATTCTCCCAATGATTAAAAAGAAATATGTCACTCTTACTTAAATAAGGAAAATATCTATTCCTTGCAAGTATAATGCGTTTAAACATATTGTTCACTCGCAAGAATAGTGACACATCTCAACAAAAGTAAATTTTAAATGAGAGGCAAAAGACAATTTGCATAATTATACTGTATAGCAGTTAGTTCTGCATGCAGAAATGGAAACATGCATGATGCAGAACGAGGTATCGAGAATTGAATACCTCCTTACACATTCCACCTCACTTCTGTGGTCAGAAGTCACAAATGGTTATATCATTAAAAAAGTAAATTTCCATATAACTTCACTCATGAAACTGTTTGTGTAGCAAGACACACATATGATGGAATAAAATGATTAGCGGAATAAAACACAGCATGAACTTTTGCGAGATTTATCACTTTTCTTGTAGTTGATCGATATGATGTTTTAACATATTTTAAATTGACTACATATTACAGGGAAGGTGGCAGTTTGTTAACATGTATCAAACTATAGTAAAAATCGTAAATAAGCCTTAAATGAATTACTATTAAATGGATTATTATTAATAATCCAAAACATGCAAAAACAGTAAATCTTAAAAATCCATCATAGTTTTTTAAGAATCTGATTGTAGTTTATCTCATAAAATACTACAGTACACTCCCTCTAATCCGCACAGGTTGGGACCAAGGGTTTTGCGGATTATAGAATTTCGCAGATTATAGGTCATTTCTTTGTTTACATTCTAATATTTGGAATTTATCAACAAATGTTAAATATGCAGCAAATAAATAACACAGAAATGAAAGAAAATACTTTTTCATGCATAAAAAGCTATAGTCAATAGGAACACATTTAAGTGATATAATAATATAAAATTAATTGAAAACAGTTTTTTTATTTTTAAATCTATCAAACATCACAGTGATGGTTGTTTGCTTTATCATTTTTTATTTATGCTATGCAGTTTAATCTTGATGCCCTTAAGAGTCAGAATTTCTTGATTAGTAACATAAGTTTGTTTATTCTAAAAAAATAAGATATTTATCCTCAAGAGCTATCTATCTTTTACATAGTCAGCAAATGTGCTCAGAAGATAGCAGTCTTAATAGTTATTTATAAGATACATAAAACATTTTCTTTTAATAAATGCAGAAATGCATTAAAAATTTCTAAATTCATCAGTACAGTCCAACCTTTATTATAGTCAAAGTGTGCATCTTGGTTAAAAAAAAGGAGAATTTAACTGTTTGTTTACATCTAAAATATAGAACGGATTATAGCGTTGCAGATTAGAGGGAGTGGACTGTATTATGATCAATCACAGTAAAGAATTACACCTATAGTAGTACTGGAATTTTGCATTTCTGAATCACAATACAATTGATTGTAAAATACAGTAGACTCCGTCAAAGCCACACAGATGGGACCAGAGGTTGTGCGGATTTTAGAATTTTGCAAATTTCTGGTCATTGCTTTGTTTATATTTTTTAAAACAGCAATTTAAATGTAATTAATAATGCAGTCAAAACTATAATGAATGCTTACAATATAATAAAAAATAAAATAACTAATATACTAAAATAATAAAAAATTACATAATTTTCAAAATGATTAAAGTATTAAAAGCAGTTCAAGTTAATAATTATTAAAGTATGATTACATTTCCATTATGCAGATGAAATGTACTTTTCCGAAATTAATCATTGTGCCTTCATAAAGGCACATTACTAATTCATATCAAAATAATAAAATATGGAAGTTTTATGGTCAGACTTAATAACCAAAAAAAAACTTGACTAGTACATAAATATATTTGGTAAGATTGTAATTACCAGCGATATCAGCAATATCTTAAATTTTTCAGAAATAAATTAAATTTATTTTTCCTTGATGATTTTTCCTTTCCTTGATATGCATAAAATCAGGAGAAATATGTCGAAAATCAGGAGTATAGAAAAACATGTGAAAATTAAGAGTTTTCTGTTGAAATCTGGAGAGTTGACTCGTCTGAAATATTTATTTTAATTAAAATATAACAAAAATAAAGCTTTAAGGATTACCTTTTTTAAATGCTCAGGTACTTCATGCCTCATTTTATGGACAAAAAAACTGGGACTTCAACTTTATTTTCTGCTACATTCAACCATGATTTCTAGAAAAAAAATATTTTTTTTATTTATTTATTGTAAGCATGATTTGGCCTTCTTTAACATGGTGTGCCAAGTGCATGAACTGAATGTGAAAATGGCGATTTTCTGATAGGACAGAAACATTTTATGTTCTGGCAGCCTTTGAAAATGAAAAATCATTGCACACACACTTAAAATTAATCTGGAGGACTTTTTTTGCATATGTGTGTGTGAATGTTTGTTTCGCGACTATTTTTGACATTTGTAAAAGGGAAAGGTTTCAGTCTTTCAATTCAATATTTTTTTCCTCTGAAAATAATTATACAACTTAGGAGATTGTTCTAGTTTTGTAGCATTTTCTTACTGATTTTTTATTGAAATTTGCATTTTATTTTTGTGATCTTCTGGCAAAATTCACATAATCTTTTCGCTATACTCTGATAAAATTCACAAATTCTTTCTGAGATATTTTAAAGAAATTCACATTCAAGACTTGAATTTCAGGGCGGGATGGCGGGATTCGAGCCTGAAATTTTGAAATCCCACCCAAAAGAATATCGTATGCGGGAGGCTCCCGCTACAAAAAAAAATCAAAAATTTTCTGATATTTTCGTGTGAATGAATGACATATTTTGCGAGTTTTTTACAGCGACAAATTGATTGAATTCACGATATTTTTCGCAATGGATCGTCAAATTTCGCATTTTTTTTCTGCAATCGATTGACAAGTTTCGTGCAATTTTCTGTCGCGAGAACGGAGTAATTCCGTTTCAAATTTTCCAAAAAGTTAACACATTCGATTCCAAAAGTTATGAATAATCATTTATCAGCTAGGAAATTCGGATAGTTATCTCCGAATTTCCATACTAATAGCCGATTTTTCATAGCTTTTGAACGGAAGACTAAATGCATATTTTCACAATCAATTTCATCAATCATTTGCAGAAAATTTTGTTAGATTATCTCGATAGAAACGCCAATTTTCTCAAAGAATCGCGAAATAAAAACTCGCTTTTTCTTAAATGATCGCTATAAAACATAAATTTCTTTAAAAAATCGAGAAAAAAACACTAATTTTGTGAAATGGTTGCGGAATAAACGCGAATTTCGTAAAATCATTGTGGAGTAAACGCGAATTTCATTAAATGATTGCGGAATAAACACGAATTTTGTAAAATGACTGGGGAATAATTACGAATTTCATGAAAGGATCGCCATATAAACAGCGACCTGGGAAGGGGAGGGAGAGTCACCCTGGGTGCAGAAAAGTAGGGGTGCCGATTTTCTACTACTAACATCATTTTTGGCCTGTAAGAAGAAAAAGAATACTAAATTGAAATTTTGCATTGAGTACAGTTTTCTCTTTGCATGCCTCTGCATATAAACACAAAATTTATCAAAATGCCACTTAAAAAACACGAATTTTATGAAAAAATCTCGAAGTTTTCATAAAAAGATCATAAAAAAACGGCAATTTTGTTGATAATTGAGGAAAAAAACGCTAAATTCTTTAAAGGATTGCAGGAAAATGCCAAATTTGTCAAAGGGATCTTCAAACTTAATTCTAAGCAAAAACTTCCTTGAAATTCGCAACAAATTTTCTGAAAAGTTACAGCAGATTGTGTAAGAAATGGGGGGGGGGAAGGGAAATTACTTTTGGTTCTGTGTTTTTTCTGCGACCTTTTGACGAAATTTGTGGATTTTTCGCAATCTTTGAACCAGGGTTCGGTTTCTGACGTCAGAAACTGGTTTTTCACATGACAAGTGTCAAAAACTGGTTTAAACCGTCAAAAACTGGCTTAAATCGTCAAAAATGTGTAATGCACTTTAAACATTTTAAAAACAAGACAGAAACATTGAATAAGTCTTAACGATTTAAATAATTTTTTATTTAAAATTAATTATATTGTAATTTAATAATTAAAAAAAATTAAATTACTTTAATTGCAATAAAACATTTTTTTAGAATGTTCAAACAGAAGAAAATGATTTTGTACAGTTAATAATCTGTATCAATTTTACCCCACAGTATCCTTTTGCACATAATCAATTTAGCACATTTATTTACATCCAAATGGTTTCTGAGTTTAGAGTGTATGAAGCTAAAGTTACAAAATACTCTTTCAATTGGTGTTGTGCTATCAGGGCTTGATAGCAGATGCATTGCTAGTTGAACAAGTTTGGAGGCAGGCTAAATTTTCAGATTTATGAGAGATTTTTTTTCTTTTTTTTTCTGGAAATGATAATATAAAATGCAGTAAAAGTGAATTTTTAATGTTACATCTAATGTTGTATTGTGTGACAGATGTTTAATGTGAAATTTTACAGATCAGTGTAGTATTTGAGGTTTCTGACGAGGTTTTTGACAAGAGGTTTTAGCCATGACGATTTAAATCACGGTTTTAACCGGATAAAACCGCACACTGTCAAAAACTTGCCAACCCTGCTTTGAACGAAACTATCGGACTTAGTTTTTTTTTATGAAATTTGCAAAATTTTCACGGTTTTTTGAGGGAATTTGCGGATTTTTCACGGTCCTTTGACGAAATTTGCGGAATTTTCGTGATTCTTTGACAAAAATTGCAGAATTTTTGAGATCGTTTGGCGAAAGTTGTGATTTTTTTTGCGATTTGTGTTTATTGCAGGTATTTTGATGATATTTTCGTTTCAACTGTGATCTCCATCCGAAATTTGCTTTTTTTCCCCGAATCTTTGATGAAATTTCTGTTCTTTCACTATTATTTGACGAAATTCACATTTTTTTCACGATCTTCAGACCAAATTTGAGTTTTTTCACGATTATCTACAGAAATTCGTGTTTTTTGCGCAAAACTCTAACGATATTTACGATTTTTCTGCGAATGATTTACGACATTGATTTTTTTGGGAGGCGATTTAGCGAAATTTGCAATATGTTTTTTGTCTTAATTTCCGGATTGAGGACGATTTTTTTTTGGAACCGAAAACCTTTGATTTTTGAAAAATACATAGCAGAATCGCCTTTAGATCATTTAGTTAGTATGCTAAACCCAGGGCAAACATATTTTGGTGCCCCCCCTTCCTTTCCTCAGTAAAGCATATTTACAAATATAATTTTACTAATTTTCTAATATCTTACTTCATTTAAAATTAATAATAATAAAATATGTAATACTGAACTACGTATTCTCTTTTGTAAAATATTGATTCATTAATCTTGTAAGTGGAATCGGAAATAATCTAAAAAGATTCCGGTTTATACAGGATCTTTATGCCATATCCTTAAATTCTTCTATACTTTGGCATAACCCAGACAGGACGTGTTTAACAATACCGTGTTAAACATAAACGTGAGAAATATCAAAATACAACAGGTTCACATGGTCTCCCTTCGCCTGGCGCCTAGGACATGTGCCCCCTCTGCCCCCCATTAGTTTTGGTCTGTTAACTTGTTATCCAACACTGGTTCAAACAGCACCCCCTCCCCCTGATTCAACAATAGCTCTAAATATATATATATTAGGGATGCACCGAATAGTGATTTTGGCCGAATACCGAATATTCGGCCAACAGCTGAACCGAATACCGAATATTCGGCTAGCCGAATAGTAATTGTTGGGCCGAATACCGAATATTCGGCCAGCCAAATAGTAACTATTCGGCCGAATACCGAATATTCGGCTTTCCAAATCCTTTTTGTATTTCGAAGTTTAAAGGTATTAAAATGTTACTTTTTAAAACAGTTTTACATGATATTTAATAAAAGAGACTTATATTTTAATGAACAAGAACTTTTTATAAGAACATTCAGTATTGAAAAAAATCTGCCCTTTTTTTTTTAAGAAGCATAATTATGAGACTTTTTCAATTAATAAAATCATCTTAAATATCATGATTTCTTCAACGAATTAAAACAAATATTTTAAAATCAAAGAGAAATAATGAAAAAAATAGTTAAAGAAAAACTATACAGTCTCATATTTGTTCTTTTTAAATAACTCAAGACAGATTTTTTTCAATATGAAATATAAATACTTTCAACTTAATTCTGAAAAAAGGAATGTCTAAGTCATAGTTCTTTACTTATGAATGATGGCATTTTACATCCTTCTCATCATATCATATTTTACAGAAATCAAAGCATGTGAGTTGAAAATATAGTTATAGTATCTTCTTTATTGTTAATGCAACAAACGAAAACACAAGTTTTCTTGAGTTAAATTTTACATATAGCAAATAAATAATGTAAAAACATTCTATTTTATTTAAATATGATTTTATTTCTAACTATTTTAAATATATTTATAAATTGACAGTTAAAAGCAGAAATCGTGAAAAGTTTTTTAAAATGTGTTTTAAAAGGCTTTATTAAGCATTCGATTCGGCCGAATACTTTGATATTCAGCCAAACCGAATATTCGGCAGGCCGAATAGTTTCATATTCGGCCAAGCCAAATATTTGACTTAACCGAATAGTTTGATATTCGGCCTAACCGAATATTCGGTAACATGGCCGAATAGGCCGAATACCGAATATTCGGTACATCCCTAATATATATATATATATATATATATTACAAATTTAATTTTTTTTTCGCCAAAACTAACCTTTATACTATCTTAATTTTCTTATAATAATATTCCGTACTTACTTCAAATTATTAAATTAAAATCTTATTTCTAGATCTAATCTGTTAATCTGTGTGCAGACGATATAAATTCTTAATTTGCCTTAAAAAACATTATTCCAGTATGCGTAAATTTAAAAAGATGGCTCTAAATTAAAAATATTCTTAATTAAAACTTTATTTCTTAATATTCCAAATAAAACTGGTTTCTTCTATGTTTTTATCAACCCTTTTTAAGAAAGTCTTATTAAATTTATTCCAAACCCATACCTTTAAAAAATATCATTATTTTATTTTATCTATTTATTTATTTTTCCGCCGTCAACGATAATTTGCATATTAATAAATTCATTTCTTTTCTTTTTCTCTTAAAATTAATCATGTATAAAAATCGTCTGCCTAAGATATTTAAAATTCTGAGTCAATTATAAATTGGTTAAATAATATATATTTTTTTTTAAATAAATTTATCGTCTGTTTAAAATAATCTCGTAGCTGGACAAGAATTCTGTTTACATAAAATAATGATCGTTAGAGATTACAGAATGTTCCAGAACTTTCTTTTGAGTTTAAAAGGGGGAAGTCTCGAGATGAAAGGAAGATTCTGTAGATTTCTTGGGTTGCTTTTTCGATGAGGACAGCTCGCTGAAATAATGATGGAATTTTTGCAAAAAGGAGCTTTTCCTTCCTCATTATCACGAATTTAATAAATGAATTTACAGCAGCCCATGACTAATTATTGGATCTTCTACATTTATTTATTATTTTTGTTTTTTCCCTCGCTTGCCATGACTGCGTGTTTGTTTTTAACCAGTGGAAATAATTCGAGTTCTCCTGAAATCGTCACAACTAATCGAAAAGTTGCACAGGATAGGTAATGCCTGTGCTAGTGCCTGTTTCGGATTTTGAAATGAATCTACTGAAGAAGTAAAATGCTATGTAAATGAATCTAATGAATCTACTGAAACGAAGTGATGACAAAAATATGAATCGCCGAAAATTTTTCCCGCCATGATTGAAAGTGTTATTAAGCAAGAATTGCCATTACCTTTTGATTCCTCGAGTGAATGTAACAGAGGAGATTTTAATGTTAAACAGCTTTCTGTCCGAGTGGTTTGAAAGATTTCTTCTAAATATCTCGTGAATTCCTGAGGCCTGATATTCCACCTTTCTGCTGTTTATGTGTAACTGATGACTCAAGATAATCATGGTCATAATAACAAATTTTTGAAAGTTAATGATTTCAAAGTGGTGAGTATGTGAAAGGTATTCGATGAGGAATTTAATGAAGATTGGATTTTATTGAAGATTGTTCTTGAACTGTAAGTTTATTTTATTAAATGTTTTGATTATTATTTCAATTCTATTTATGATTGATGGAAAGTATTTATTATTTATTTATTTATTTATTTATTTATTATTTTATTGATGAGAGTAATTTGAAGTTAATTTATTAAATTACTAATTTATTTATTATTCTATTATTTATTGTATGTTATGGATCTGATATAGTAATTTTGAAAAAATATGTAATTGATAGAAATTATTAACTTTGAAATTTATTGCGAATGATTTTACGATCGGGATTTAATAAAGAAAATAGAAGTGCTTCATTTATTCTAATGAGTAAGAATCAAAAAATTATGGAAGATCCTAAGTTCGTACCGTTTGACCCGAGTTCTGGAATGAACATTTTGTCTTGGTTAACTTATTTTGATAAAACATGTGAAAAGGAAAAGAAAAATCTAGAATGGAAATTTAATTCTATTGCGCAATATTTGAAAGGTGAAGCGCAAAAAATTTACATCAATGACTGCTTAAATTGTACGGATTATGAACAAATTAAGAAAATTTTGATAGAAAGACTCATTGAATTAGACTTCCCGAGTTTTTCTGATTTTTCAAATCTGAAATTAGATAATTTAGACAATTTAGAAACTTATTTTCGTAAGAAAGTGGAAATTGGTAGGAAATTACATCTTAGTGAAAATATACTATTACAAGGTTTAACTGATGGTTTAAAACCAGAATTCAAAAACAGTATTATTATAAATCCTCCTAGTAGTACCACCGAATGGTACCGGGTTGTCAAACAATTCGTGGAAGTTTCCACCCCACTAGTTTCAAACCAAGTAATAAATCAACCATCAGCTAGACAAAATTTTCAACCTTTTCAACCAATTAGGCCCTGGATTCAGCCAGTTAGGCCGAATACTACACCTAGGAATTGGATTCCCCAAAGGCAATCTCAGTTTCAAAGACCTAGAGTTTGTCAAAATAATTATATTCAAAATTCATACCCTTCAAGACCTTGTAGGATATGCACAAATAGGGGTGTGAATAATGCTTTTCATTGGGAAAGAGAATGTATTTTTAGGAATGAGTTGCCATCCTCTGATACTCTTCCAAATATCTCACAAAATAATTCTCATAATGTTTGTCAATTAATTGTGTATGGATGTACAAATAATTATAATTTACCATGTGTTGTAGATACTGGTTCAACTATTGCATTATTGCCACTTAAATTTGTTAAGAAACTTAATGCTAAAATTGAGACTATACCCTCAGTTACCATTGGTCAGGCAAAAGGATTCTTACATATAAATAAAAAATGTAGTGTTCTTCTAAAAGTGGGTAAAATTAAAAAATATGTTAACTTTTTAGTATGCAATACAAATTTGGATTACGCTATTTTGGGTTTAAAAGAATGTTCTAAATTTAAATTAACCATAGATTGTAAAAATTGTATTGTAAGGCAGGGAAGGAAAATTATAACTAACAGTATATCCATACATAATGAGAGATCCCTTCATTTCAATACAGTAAATATGGACCAAGTACAACAAAACAGGGATCAATCTAATGAATTTGTAACCTCTGAATATAAAAAAGATATGAAATTAAATACTGGTAATACTGTAGCAATAGATAATTATGATAATGAAACACTGAATGTAAATAATCATGATATAGAGTTACAATCTACTTGTGGAAATATTATGAAAAATGAAGACTGTGTTGAATATGATCACGCAATTAATGTGCATCCTGATTATAGAGGTTCCATGACTCTTCAAAATTTTCGCGATAATTCGGATTCAGATTTAACTGGGGAAATAAATTTAATTCAAGATGTAAATTTAAGGGAATTAGTTCATATTTATAGTGATATTTTTGCAAAGCATAAATATGATGTGGGTAGGATTAATATTGAACCACAACGCGTTATACTAAACTCAGACCTACCTATATCTTTGAGGCCCTACCGAACATCTCCTCTAGAAGAAATAGAAATAAAAAACCAAATTCAATCATTGTTAGCAGCCGGACTGATAAAGGAAAGTAATAGCCCCTATTCTGCCCCTGTTACACTAGTTATGAAAAGAGAGGAAGGTAAAAAAACGCGATTATGTATAGACTATAGAAAATTAAACGCAATAATTAAAAATGATGCAGAACCCTTGCCCCGTATCGATGGAATTTTAGATAAATTGAGTAGTGCTCAGTATTTTTCAACTTTGGATTTAGCCTCTGGCTACTGGCACATACCAATACATCCATCCGATACAGAAAAATTAGCATTTGCAACCAATTTTGGACTTTTTGAGTGGCTCGTGCTCCCTTTTGGCATAAAAACGGGCCCTCCCATATTCAACAGAACCATTCGAAGAATCCTTAATAAATATAAAATCGACTTTGCGTGCCACTATTTTGATGATATTATAATTTTCTCTTCCTCTTTAGAAGAACATTTAAACCATTTAGCTCAAATTTTTGACATTTGCAAACAAGAAAACATTAAACTTAAACTTTCTAAATGAAAATTAGGCCAAAATAAAATCAATTTCTTAGGTTATGAAATTACTAATGGAACAATAACACCAGCAAATGTCAATATTGAAACCATCAAAAATTTAAAACCTCCTTCCAATGTGAAAGAGTTACAACGATTTCTAGGTTCCATTAATGTTTACCATAAATTCATAAATAAATATGCTGAAATTAGATATCCTCTAAATCGATTACTTAAAAAAGACACAATATGGGAATGGAACTCAGAGTGCCAGGAGTCTTTTGAAAAATTAAAAAATTCTTTAATTGCTAAACCCATCCTCAAAATTTATGATCCTAAATTACCTTTACATATGTTTGTAGATGCCTCTCAGATAGCAGTAGGTGCCGTTCTAAAACAACCTGATAAAGATAATTTCTTACATCCTATTGCTTATCATTCTAGAATTTTGAAGAGTTATGAACAAAATTATTTCATAACTGAATTAGAATGTTTAGCTATTATAGATACTCTTGACAAATTCTATCATTACTTTCATGGTGTCAAGTTTACAATTCATACGGACCACGCATCTCTAGTATGGTTAAAGAGTGTTAAAAACTTAAGAGGTAGGCTTTTTAGATGGTCACTCAAACTTAGTATGTTTGATTATGAGATAAAATATGAAAAGGGTTCAACAAATGTCGAAGCAGACATGTTGTCACGAAATCCTGTTTGTCATTTTAATCAACATATTAGTTTATTGCTAGATAGGAAAGAAATTATAGAGATGCAAGACAAAGACAATGTTTGTGACAAAAAATATAAAAAAGAGAATGGAATTATTATAGTTCAGAAAAAGGGATTCAAAAAAATTGTTGTACCAATGTCATTAAGAAGAAAATTACTCCATAGTGCTCATGATAATTTTGGACATTTAGGAATTCAAAAAATGCTTAATTTAATATCTCCCAACTATTATTTGCCTAATATGACAATAGACATTACCGAATTTGTTAAACATTGCGATACCTGTCAGAAAAATAAAAAACCAAAACAGAAAAGATTCGGCTTATTACAAGCTATGCCAGCAACAGATCAACCTTTTGAATGTCTTTCTATTGATACTGTTGGTGGATTTAACTATTACAACTCAACAAAAAAATTCTTACACATAATAATAGATCATGCAACTAGATTTGTTTGGGCTTTTCCCTCCAAAAATGTTACCACTGAAACATACACTAACTGTTTAAAACAAATTTTCAATATCAAAGCACCTCAAAAAATACTTAGTGACAGGCATAAATCTTTCAGATCTCCAAGGTTTAAGAAATTCCTTAGAAATCATCATGTTCAACAGCGTTTTACATCTGCACATCATCCTCAGACCAATGGGAAAGTAGAGCGAGTTAATCAGACTATAGTTACCAGGCTTAAATGTAAAGTTAATTCCACTTCTTCTAAAATACCTTGGACTAGATTATTAAACCAAGTCATCGAAGAATACAACAATACGCCCCATTCTATCACCAAATTTCCACCTGCCTATTTATTTTATGGTCAATTGCCTTATGAATCTCCTTTAAAACAAAACTATTACCCATCAGTAGACAAAGCCCTCAAAATTGCGAAAGCGCGAACTCATGAATTTCACCTTAAAAGTAAAAGACTCTATGATCGAAATTTTGTTGAATGCCCATTAAAAATACAAGACTCTGTAATTTATGAAGAATTTAAATACCCTAACACTCGAAAATTAGAACCTACTTTCTCTGGACCATATAAAATTATAAATAAACTTTCTGATGTAACTTATGAAATAGATAAATTTAATTATGAGACAGGACAGAATTCCGTTATTGTGCATGTTTCTAAATTAAGACCCTATTTTTCACCCGAAGATTTTAAACTGTTTCATGAGCAATCCAAAAAACAAACAAAACCTCAGATACAATCACTAGATCAAACTAAAGTCAAGACAATAGATTAAATTTACCATAAAAAAACCATAATTTTCAACATCAGCGGGTATGTTCTTGGAGCGCTACCAAGGCCTGATTAATGCATGGGCCTCCGGGGCCTTGGCCCTGGGCCCACAAATTATGTGGCTGATTTTTTTTCCTTAATCAAATACTTTTCAAATAATATTATTTTATAAAATATGAAACATAAAATTTAAATATTCTGAATGACTCAATAAAAATTTTAGAAGCTTTTAACCTAGGCACTTTTCACCCAAACAACTTTGTCAATTCGTCAAATAAACCTTCTTTTTTTGTTAAAGTGTCGCTGAGAATGGGTAGGTAGGGAGGCCCAACTTTTTAATAGGCCCTGGGCCCAACTTCAGCTTGATCGGGCTCTGAGCGCTACAGGAATATTACTTGTTTTTGGGAGTTTTTGGGATTAAATTGGGCTCCTTATGCAGGCATAAGGTGAACACTTTGATTGTAAAAGCTTTCAAATTGATGTTGATAAATTAATTTTAAGGGTGTTTAAGTCTAACTATATTTACTCATTTATTTGACATTAGTATTACTCTATTTATTCAGCAGATATTATATGATAATAGTTATAAAATCTAATGACTCTACTCAAACCTATAACATAATATGTGATTTTCAGTGATTGTGAAAACTAGATATTAAAAGTTTTTCAAAAAAGCACACTATTTTTATTTCCATTTCTCAATTAAGAATGACAACTTTCATTCCTATTGCATTTTATTATTAAAGTTTATAAACCATGTGTGGATAAAACATTATTCTACATTTGGCATTGAAAACTTATAACCAAATTTGACAATTTTGTAAAAGAGTATCAGAGAGGAATTATTGTAAGGAAATACTGGTTGAGAGTCCATTTTCTAAATAGTTAGATTTAATTTTATTTGGATTTTGGAATTATTATGATTTTTTTTTATTTATGCTTTCGGCTAGCAAAAAATACTTTCTTATGCTATTAGAAGATAAGAAAATTATTTAGTTGCTATGTAATTATTTTTATCCTCAACCAATATTTTCCCTATCAATAATAAACAAATAGTGATATTTTCTTTTGATTATACTCTTGTTTTACTATTATTATTATTATTATGATTTCTATAATGAAGTTTAGTATTAATTATACTCTTATTGAAAAATATTAGGATATGGAGTCTTATTATACTATTCCTTATTATTGTTGTTATTGTTATTATTTAAATTTTTCTATATTATTTATTATTGATATTGAGAGTGATGCTATTTATTATTGAAAAATTGATATATTACTGAAAGATGTTGGATCCAACATAACATAAAAAACAAAGCTTAAACTAGATTTGGAGATATTTAATTAAAGAGACTGTATTCACTGGACATTGAAAAAGACTCTTTTATATATTCTTGAAAGACTTTTTTCATTTAAAGGACTTATTTAAAATAAACTATGCATTAAGTCATTGTAGTTATTTAAACTTCCATGAGAACGAACTTTTATTGTTTTTATTATATTTTTATCTCTTGCTTATTAATATTCCTAACTTATTTACTGTTATTATATGTATTATCTCCTATGCACTTACAAATGGTAAGTGATGTTGTAACATTATTGTATTTCTTTCAGGGAAATGCTCCTACCTAAATTTAATTCAGAATTATTTTCTCTTAACTATTTTATTTTAATCGCTACTATTTTTTATATTGCGTTAATTTTCTTTTCTTCCATCTCTCGGCTTCCTGAGTTTGACAGTTTTATTCCAAAATTTAACTTTTCTAAATTATTATATTTCTGTTGTCTGAACTTGTAGTTTTATTTAACTATCAATTTCATACAAAGTCTTGGGGAGGGGGGATAATATTACAAATTTAATTTTTTTTTTCGCCAAAACTAACCTTTATACTATCTTAATTTTCTTATAATAATATTCCGTACTTACTTCAAATTATTAAATTAAAATCTTATTTCTAGATCTAATCTGTTAATCTGTGTGCAGACGATATAAATTCTTAATTTGCCTTAAAAAACATTATTCCAGTATGCGTAAATTTAAAAAGATGGCTCTAAATTAAAAATATTCTTAATTAAAACTTTATTTCTTAATATTCCAAATAAAACTGGTTTCTTCTATGTTTTTATCAACCCTTTTTAAGAAAGTCTTATTAAATTTATTCCAAACCCATACCTTTAAAAAATATCATTATTTTATTTTATCTATTTATTTATTTTTCCGCCGTCAACGATAATTTGCATATTAATAAATTCATTTCTTTTCTTTTTCTCTTAAAATTAATCATGTATAAAAATCGTCTGCCTAAGATATTTAAAATTCTGAGTCAATTATAAATTGGTTAAATAATATATATTTTTTTTTAAATAAATTTATCGTCTGTTTAAAATAATCTCGTAGCTGGACAAGAATTCTGTTTACATAAAATAATGATGGTTAGAGATTACAGAATGTTCCAGAACTTTCTTTTGAGTTTAAAAGGGGGAAGTCTCGAGATGAAAGGAAGATTCTGTAGATTTCTTGGGTTGCTTTTTCGATGAGGACAGCTCGCTGAAATAATGATGGAATTTTTGCAAAAAGGAGCTTTTCCTTCCTCATTATCACGAATTTAATAAATGAATTTAGAGCAGCCCATGACTAATTATTGGATCTTCTACATTTATTTATTATTTTTGTTTTTTCCCTCGCTTGCCATGACTGCGTGTTTGTTTTTAACCAGTGGAAATAATTCGAGTTCTCCTGAAATCGTCACATATATATATATATATGACATTATTGATAATACTTGCTAATCTTAATTGGCAAACAGCAGAGCTCCCAGATTTCTTGTTAAATTTTTCTTTTTGTTTTTTAATTTAAATAGATAAAAATATAAAATAAGGATCATTTATGTATTATATCATTAAAATACATGCAAATGTGTATATTTACATTTATATTAAAACTGCATTATTATTATAAAGATATTTGTATCTAAATTTTGTTACGTTTAATATGAAAAGCATTTATGTCGTGTCTGCAACTCATAAACTTGAATGACTAATTCTACATTTAAAAAAACTATAAAAAATAAAATATTGCTAATATTAATTAATTTATATATACATTCAATTCTTATCAAAAATATTTTTTTAAATAAAATTGACATTTTCTAAAAAGTATAAAAACTTTCAAAATAGAAACTGCGTACATCATGTCTGCAACGTCTATAATTTGTGATTTGTTTCGAATTTAAATTCTTTTCTCAGTAACATATAAATGTATTTTGAAGAACTTATCTTTTATAGTAACAATTCAAATTATTCATTCAGCTCTGTATCTTATAAACAAATAATTCAATAAACTTTGTAAATGTCATGTACGCAATACCGTGGAATCACCGATAAATAAACTAGAAATGTATATATTTTAATGTATTTACAAGTAAGAAATTTATCCTTTTTCTTAGTAAATGTTAAAGTATTATCATCATTTAAAAAAAAAATAGGTATTACTTCTATTACCTTTCAAACTGAATTTCATGGACATCAGTGAAATATGCAATACTAAATTAATCACCTGAATTAAACTGGTAAACAAGTTAAAAATAAATATTAATAGAATTGAATTATAACTTTAAACTCAAAAGTAAATGATAATATAACACAAACTTACTTTGTTTATGCAAGAAAAATGCTTTAGAACATCGAAGTGGTGATTAGGCGGGAACATATCACTTCCGATTCTCGCGGTTGCAGAAACACTCGACTTGAGAAATAGTTGGACTGCGCATGCGTTAGCTAGGATTTCGGTCACTTCGGAAAGTAAACCGAAAACTTCCTGATTCTATCGGAAAGTGAAAACAGCTCTGACATATCAGATAATATCGAGAAGGTTCCTGCTAATTTGAATAACGTTCCAAAAATTTTTTACAGTGTATGTGTACAAGTACTGTCATCATTGATATTTTATTTCAACTAAAAATCATATAATAACTAGTGAAAAAATGCGATGTTCACATCTGCCCCATGTTCATATGTGCCCCATTCTTCCCTGTATGTTTAAAGTTTAACACAAAGTATGAAAAAGTCTCTCATGTATATTTTCTTAATTGGATTATCATTAACAATTTTTACAAGCTATGAAAGCATGAAATGTTAGTGATAATTTTATTGAGAATTTGTTTTACTTAACTCTTTTATATCTTTATTTACTTGTAATATTTTTGTTTTTATAATAGTAGACTATAAATTTAATATGCAGATAGCAAGTTTAATCTTTAACTGACATATCAGAAATTGCAACGCAACTAGTGTGAAGCGGTTTGTGTGACTGCAAGTTCGAAAGATGAATAAAAACAATAATAAACTCATACGATGGTGTTTTTGTACTAAACATTTTGTACAAGACATTATATTGTAATTAACATTCACCTATTTAAAAGTCTCCGGCGATAGTATTAAAGTTCCAAATGAAATGAAATTTAATCAGTATTTGTATTTAAGTTGAAAAATTTAAAGTTCAACTATAACAATTAAAAAAGCAGTGGTTTGTGAAATCAGTAATATTGGTTAAATGTTAATGAAAAGTGGGACACGTGTTTTATACTTTATACTAGCGAGCTACGCCCGCTAGCTGGGCCACTTTTTCCAAACGAACCTCGGTATTAAGCAGTATATAATAAGCAAAAAAATTCATTTAATAAGCAAGTCTTGGTGTTCGAATCCTCAAGCACAAAAAAAGTAAATTAAATAGCCGTGGTCCCGTTAAAAATATGTGATTTCGCACGGTGGGCCACGTGCACTTAAAAAAAAAAGATTGTGGATTGGAGCTATGGTCGCTTCGCGCCCATAGTCCCGTTAAAAATATTTGGTTTTGCACGGTGGGCGCTAAGCGCCCATAAGACATTTTTTCGTATTTTTTAGTTCATCAGAAGCAGATTTTTACGCAGATTCTGAATATGTAATCAGTTTTTTTCTACTTTAAAAACTGTCTGCATGACGGTTTAAGAAAAAACGCGCAAAAAAAGTTTCGATAGTCCTGTTTTATTTCTAAGTTCAATATTTTAGCGAAAATTACGGTAAATATTCTACGGCAAGTCAAACAAATTGATGCGGAAAAAAACGCAATTAGCGCCAGTCGAAAAAATTTTTTTCGGCTGTTTCTTCTTTTAGCCAAAGGGGAAAAATTCATGTCCTTCACCGCAAGGTGGCGCAGTGTTCTGCTTCGGAGCTCCGTTTGGGAATTGACACATTTTTCGTTCCGATTCCCAAGGGGTTTTTAATTCATAACTTTTTTAATTTTGGTCCCACGGTCTCGAAAATGCCCGAAATGACTTTCCCGGAATTTTTCCAATCGAAAGACACCTCTCGCGACTTCCAACTCACCCACGTTGCGAACTGTAATCGGCTTCAAGCAGATAGACAGACAGAGGCGCACGGATTTTATTAGTATAGATGAAAAACTTTTTTTTCTTCCTAACCGAAAAATCATCTTTCCTAATTTTTGCAGAAGCATTAAAACTTTTTTCTTAAATAGCTTAAGTTTATTGAATTTTAAAAAACTATCTTTTAAATAATGTTATAATCAACATATTCCAGTTTTTTTCTATATTAATCTACAAACTTAGCCAATCTCAGTCTCCTTTTCCATTAATACATCAAATAATCACACATATCCAGAAATACATCAAAATTATAGTAATGGAACAAAACACCCCATGAAAAAGGGTTAACGAAGGGGTTGAAAACGAATTGTGTTTTTATTGCATTTATTACCAGAATTTTAAAAGTATACTACTAAAGTTATTTTCGAATAAATTTAACAGGACTCGTTAATTTTAATCAGTTTGATTTAAATTACGATGTAAATAAATTAAAAAATCATTTATTTAAATCAGTTTTCTCCAGACATTAGTTTTAAATAAATTTGCGATGAAAATAAACATATTACATTAATGCATACAGTGATAGTGCATTAATATATTTTAATTTTACGCCACAGATAATAAAAAAACTTTTAAGAAGATAAAACTTAACATTTGTCAAAAAGTAAAATACTATGTAAGTAAAGAAAAGTGTTTTAGAGTTTGATTTGAATCACAATTATAAAACTTTGCCACAGTAAGGAAATCTAAGCAGAAATATATTAAATATTGTAATTACTCATTAATATTTAGAGGAACTTCTGCAAGTTAAAGTAAAATAGAACTATGTGAGCATCGCATTTTTTCACTAGTTATTATATGATTTTTTAGTTGAAAAAAATATTAATGATAACAACACCTGTAGACATATGGTAAAAAAAAGAAAAATTGAAGCTCTTTGACATTTTGTTTAGCCTCGGTAGGCAAAACACCGTTTATAGATCTGAAAAGTAAAATTTTAGTTCCCACTTGGCAAGCTAATAATTTTATTTATTCTATCATTTGAATTTTAGTGTTTTAACATATACTATGAATACTAATAAATATTTTTTTAATATAAAAAAGTCTTCAAAAATTGAAAAATGTTAATGATTTGTCATTTTAACTGTATTGGACAAGTGGAGCATTTATGAAATAATTTGTTGGGGGCAAATATGAACAATTCATATGAGCCCCAATAATCATTCTTAGATTCTGATCGTTTCAGTTAACTTCATGAGAAATGATGTCAGCTTCTATAAGTTTCCTGCAATAGAAGACTGTTTGTCATAGAACATTTGATTTTGTATTCAAACTTCCACAAAAACATCTGTCAATAGATACATAAAGAGCAACAATCTCGTTTAATTTTAATTTAAAATAATTAATAAACTTAAATAATGTTATACTACATTTTAATAAACGGTGTTTTATGCATTGTTAATACAAAAAGTTTCGCGTTAAACAGTTTAGCAAATATTTCTATTTATTTTTTTCCAAACTTGAAATGATAGCTTACTTTTCTCTAAAATAGTTATATATATGATGCTTTAAACGGTGATAGATATCAGTAATATCTTATGAAAGTAAAAATTTTAAACTAATAACTATCCTAAAATTAAGATTTTATGCATCTCCCCCCTTCTCTCTTTCAAAAGTGAAAGAAGTTAAATTTAGGGGAGATATTATAATCGATTTTTTTTAACAATCATTAAAAATCCTTCTTTATCATTAATTTAGAAGTAAATAAGACAAATACATGGATGGGAATCTTTCATATTTTGTTAGATTTCTGATGAGAATTATCTAAATATCCCCCCCCCCCAAAAAAAAAAAATCCAGAAACACAAACCCCAAAGCAAAATTTCAATGTTTTATATTTTCTTTTTCAAATTTATTTCTTTAATTTTCATTTTTATTTTAACAATTAAACCAATCATCTAATCCTCCTTCTCTTTCATAAATCTACTTATTTCAATTTTATAATGCAGTGCTTAGACATATCACCCAGAAACTAGCGAAATTTATAGATATTTTTTCGTTATAAATTCTCTTTTTTCGTCACCCCAATAGTAGGATAATTGTGAAACAATTATTTTTAATTTATAAAACTATCAAAAGAAAGAAACTATAAAAGCGATTTTTAAAAAATTACCATATACAAAATTGCTCTGTTTAATATATTGAGTAGTTTTTGTTTATAGAAATCAATCCATTTATGAGAAAAAGCTATATTTATGTGTACTGTTCACATGTACCCCAGTCTCCCCTATAGCTTTGTGTGTTCTACTTTAGTGATGCCTAATATATTTAAGGTTGAAGAAAATCTGAACCATTCAGTATTTTTTTTTAAATCAGATTTTGTGGATTACAACCCTTTATAATGGTGGAAGTTAAGGTATTTGTTATAGTTCTCTGGATCCGATGCTAAAGGGAGGGGGCAGAGGGGACACGTTCCCCGGACACCATAACGAAAGGGCAGCAGTAGAAGTAGACGCCCATCCTGGGGACCAGCTTTCGGCTTATGGCCAGGATGAATTTCGGAGCCGAAGGGGGAGGGGGGAGAACGAAAAGGCATCAAATATTTTTTTTTCTTTGGTATCGATCGTTCTCATGTCTGTTTAAAAACCATGATATTGTTAAAATTATCCTATGTAAGGCCATAAATTGCTGTAAGTTATCTTAAAACTTTTTTTCTCGTATTTCCTGCAACTTTTTTATATAAAAAAGTATTGTAAAATGAAAGGAAATTGTGGTAATTTTTTTTATAATATACCATGTTACATCTTTTAACTTTATAAGTGTCTTTTATTACTAAATTTTCTATTTTCGTTTTCCAGAATCTTTGCCACTATTAACCCAAATAAAGGTATCAAAGCACCTAGGATGAAAGGAAGAAGAATTAATAAGATTACCAATCCAATTATATAGTTAATAAATGGACTTAGAGATTTTGAAAGTCATTTTAATTTGGGATCGACACTCAACAATCGATATCACTCAACAATCGATAATTTTATTGTTTTATTTAGTGTTCTGATTTTTTGCATATTTATTCCTCTTAATTTTTAACCCAATTTTTCGCAGTCTTATTTATTGTCACTGTGTTTATTAGAACTATTTGATGTGATAGAAGTTACCAGCAATCATATATGATTGCTTTTTAAAACTTCATGATTGTTTCTCTGAATACATTTTCAATTTTCACTCTCAAATGCAAAATATTACACAAAGAATTCTATATGTTAGAATGAATGAATTATAGCATTACACTGAAAACTGTAGATTTCTTTTTTAATCACCAGGGATGTCAGAATGTGTGAAAATGGAAAACAGTTGATATATATGCACATTTTTTTCTCCAATTTAAATATTGCCAAAAAAGTAAAATAGTTAGTTTTTGAGTAAATATGTACATAAATACAATCTGTAATGTCTATTTTATCTTTAAGATTAAACCAAAGAACGTCTATAGTAAAATTGATATTGCATTCCTTTTTCTCTACATTTTAATTTTAACACATCCAGTTTATCAAAATATTTTGAAAACTAAAACAAAAGGTTTTCCTTAAGAAAAGCATACAGGAAGAGTTAATTACAAATAATTACTAACATAAATTATCTGTAATATATTATAGGCCAATAAGTAGATCAATAAGGAGAAATGTCAAAATGCCAGTTTGTAATATGAAAAATTCTTTGGAAAATTTTTTAAGTTTATTCAGAGTATATTTCGAAGTTTTTAGATAATGCGATGCAATTTCAAGTTAATTTAAAATATTTGGTACCACTTGGTAATCCTGTCGGCAAAACATTTAATGCCAAGATTAAATGCCTATAATGGATTACCGTAAATTTCGCATTCACTTGCATTAAACACAATGCACGTATTTGTTCCGTCGTCAAGGGATTTTTGATTCGACATTTTTTTTATTTATGTTCTACTAATTTATTTGTACTCTTGTTATATAAAAAAAAATGCATCAATTTGAGTAATTTGGATAATAGTTGGACGATTCGTATAATTTGGCAAAATTGGTCGACGGGATAACCAAAGAGTACAAAATTTTTAAGCAAATTGCAGAAAAAAGCATTTTTAAGAATTCTTTACTAAATTATTTTGGCTCTCCATCAGCAATGGGCCTAGGGCTGACCTTTTCAGAAATCAGGCCCTGTACAATGTAAATATACAAGCCCTGATTATTATAATTGATATTGTTTGATGTATTTCCTTAATACTTTAACACATGCAGTCATTATTTTTGAAATACTTCAACAACTAAAAAAAAAAATTAAGAAAAATGCAACGAAAAAATTAGTCACAAAAAATATTTACCGACATAAATACGAAACTAATTATATGCCAATAAGTTTTGATCAGTAAAGTAAAATTTGAAAATATAAATTAGTACAACGGAAACAAATCATATTGCATTCTTTTAATGCCTCTCGTTAATTTGAAATTTCTTTCTGAAATGGAAAATTTTAGTCTGAAAAACAATATTCTATTTCTAAACCAGAGCGTTTCAGTTTCACAGTTGGAGTATTTCAGTTTCCAAGTTGGAGTACTTCAGTTTCGAAAACGGAACCGCTCCAGTTTCGAAAGCGGAAACGCTCCAGTTTCGGAAACGGAAACGCACCAGTTTCGAAAACGGAAATTCTCCAGTTTCGAAAACGAAGACGCTCCAGTTTCGAAAACGGAAACGCTCCAGTTTTGAAAACGGAGACGCTCCAGTTTTGAAAACGGAGACGCTCCAGTTTTGAAAACGGAGACGCTCCAGTTTCGAAAACGGAAACGCTCCAGTTTCGAAAACGGAAATTCTCCGGTTTTGAAAACGGACAATCTCCAGTCTCAAACGGAACGCTTCAGTCTTGGAAACGGAAAAGTAATGAAAAAAAATTTCTATGATTTAACAAATCAGATACGGCAACTCTGCTGCCAGCACCTTTTCCGTTTTTTTACTGGAGTTTAAGTTTACAGTGTATGAAAAGTAAAGAATGAGATATTGCAAACACTACCTCTAAAATTTTTAAGAAATCATTTTCTATCAAGGAAAATATCGATGCAGAATTAGTCCTTAAGGCTACAATGGACTTTCAAAAACGCAAAAAATCATCAAATTGTCGAATTTTTATTTTTAGCATAAAAACTTTATATAAACTCCCTGCTATTGAACACAAAAAGAATTTTTCAATTTTGACTATTTTTATTGGAGTTAGAAGCATTTTTATCCAATCAGATGATTGTGCCACGCGTGTTTGTTTACTTTTTTGCCGATTAACAACCGTAAAATTTAGCCTAGTTTTTAGTTTTACCATACAAAATATTATTATTTTGCACTGAAATTATCAATTTTGTGATTTCGCAAAACAATACTTAACTGTAACTTTTAGCTGTTTCTTTAAAAGTTTTTTTACTATGTATTTAGAGGAATTGCTTTTTGTCCCCAATCTGTTTAGCGTAAATTAAAAAATATTAATAAATTTAAAATATTAAAAATATTTCATATATTTAACAAAAATTTGTACAATAAGAGTATATAAGAGTAGAATAAGTATTTATACCATGAATATTTCTAGTAAAATTTGAAAAAATTTCACTAGAAAATACAAAATGTTACTACTTTTGAGAAGATTTTTTAAAATTCAGATACTTCACGTCCTTTGCATGAATTACTGTCGAAGCCACATATTTTATGTGAATTTACCATAAAAACATAAAACACTTACATATAAGCTAGAAATGATATTATATCCCTTAATAGTTGAAACTGTATCAGTAGGAAAATATTAAGCAATTATAACCACTGTAGTTACTAAAACCTGTTTTTCTCAGAATGAATATTTTCGTCGTTTTCATGATTTCAAAACGTTCCATACGAAATTCTTTATGCCCAATTTTTCTGATTTTTTATTTAAAATGCTCTGTATGTATGTGTTAACAAATGTTACTAGAAATAATTTTTTTAGACGCATGTAAAATTTTTTTAATTTCAGTTATATGAAATTTTTAATGATTTTTTAACGGAAAATACAAAAGAATTAAGTTAAAATCATTCTTTTAATGTTTTACAAGTAATATTCTAAAAATGCTTAGTAACGTTTGTTAACACATACATAGAGAGCATTTTAAATAAAAAATCAGAAAAAATTGGGCATAGAGAATTTCGCACGGAGCATTTTGAAATATTGCCATTTTTTGTTAATTTAAAAAAAGAAAAATCTGTATCTCAAAAACTATTGGATATATTTAAAAAAATTGTGAAATAAGAGATACATATATTATAATTATTTCCAGAAATTAAAAAAAAAATCATTGAAAATTAAAAAAATTAGTTTTGAGAGTCCACTGTAGCCTTAAAGCATTTTGTTTTAGATTCAAGATTCAACCATTCCATATTTACATTTTACACTTTCTAAAATTGTCCCAAAATCGTACTAAAAAGTGTAAATAACTAGTTTAAAAAACTTTAATTACAGAAACAAATATTTATATATATAGGAATATATATACATATTACAAATTTAATTTTTTTTTCTTCGCTAAAATTAACCTTATACTAAATTAATTTCCTTTAACAATATTCCGTACTTAGTTCGACTTATTAAATTAAAATCCTGTTACTAGATCTAATCTATTAATCTTTATAGAAACGATATAAATTCTTAATTCACCTTAAAAAAATTTATTCCACTATGCGTAAATTTAAAGAATGGCTCTAAATTAAAAATTTTCCTAATTAAACTTTATTTCTTAATATTCCAAATAAAATTCATGTTTTACCTGTTTTTATAAACCCTTTTTAAGAAAGGCTTATTGAATTATTCCAAAACCATACCTTTCAAAAAATATCATTCTTTTTATTTATTTATTTCCCCCTTTAACGTGTGATATTTGCTGCGTATCAATAAATTCATTTCTTTTCTTTTTTGTTTTAAAATATCATCTGCAGTCTGCAGGATATTCGAATTCTGAGTTCGATTATAAATTAGTTAAATAATAATCTTATTAAAGTAAAAATTATCGTCTGAATGAAATGTTTATTCTCGACGCTGGGCATGAATGTTGTTTACATGGGAAAATGATGGTTAGAGAACATAGTATATTTTAGAAGTTTTTGGTTTTAGATTTAAGAAGGGAACTGAGAGGTGATGACAGAATTATTCTTTCTTTTTTCTCCGATGATTCTGTTAAGACGAATTGCGGAACCATGTTTTTATGATGGAATATTCTTATTCGAAAAGAGAATTTCCGCTCTATATGCCTGCTTTTTAATAAAGGTTTTTGGTGCAGTCAATGTGTAGTTCAATGAAGCGTCTACTTTTATTTAATTTATTTTTTCTTCCTCGCTTGCCATGACTCTGTGCTTAAAAAAAGGGAACCCCGTGGTGATGCTTCTAGCTCTTAACTTAAAAATGTCACATACATATAGTTTTAGCTTAAAATATGAAAATTATTAAAAGGTGGTGCAAAACACTATTAAAATAAAACTATTAAACAAAACAATAAATTTTAAACAATTATAAAAACAACTGAACAAAATATTCATGAGTTAAACAAAAAGAATTGATGCATACAATCCCCACTCTCCAAAAGTTAGGAGGAGTGAAGAAGTAGATTATCAAACAAAAAATGTATCCTAACTCAGGCATGGCTAACTTACATAGTATATTAGTGAAAGAAATTTAAAAAGAAAAAAATTAAACAATTAAAAATTAAAAGTTGAATGTTGAATCTTAAAATTATGTAATATAATTTCACTAAACAACCTTCTGTATAAACATAAACAACCAATTAATTTAATATCAAAACCAAGTCTGTTTTTCTATACTTAATATTTTTAAAATGATTCATTTAAATAAATAAATAACACAAATCTTAAAATATCTCAAAATAAGTGAATTGTGAAATGTAAGAATACCATACCGAGACTTTGACCCATGAAGACATGGAAGGTTAAAATACTTAATGAAAAAAATGACAGGGATGACCATCCTGGAATCCCAGCTTTTGTTTAGACTTGAAAATCTACATACTATCTTCACTATTGATCAGTAGGAACTGCAAGACCTAATAAGGCCTAATAATAATCATCTATAAATTCTGAAACTGTGTTTAAAAATTAGAGGTTTATCCAAACATGTCCAGAAACAAAAATCTATCTAAAATCATCCTAATCCATAACTGTCTTAAAACAGGGTATGATATCTTCAAAAGCGTGCGAAATAAAATATCTCAGACAAATATCCATGAAAATACTTTTAAAGAAAATAATAGGTATTGCATTTTTTTTAAAAACCGAAGATAGCTATATAAATTAAAAAGTAACCTGAATAACTAGGACTTTTATTTATTTAATTATTTAATTATTTGTTGTATTTTTGTCTGAGAAAATGAGATGGTTCTTGGACACGTGAGAAAAAAATGGAAAGGATAATAAGGAATCCTAATCAATCTTCACAAAAAATTGAAACGATAAATATAAATACGTTTTAAAACCAAGTATGGAACAAAAACTGGGAATGTACATCGAATCAATAGGTATTTTTCCTTTCTGTAATTATACAGGGTGTTTCAAAATAACGTGGACAAATTGATATGACAAATCAGGCATACGACAATGATAAAAAATCACATAGGAACATAGGGCCGCAAACCCCATGCTGAGTCACAAATACAGGGTGTTTCATCCTAACCCAATTTGGGTTGACGATAATAAATTTCAGAAAAATGAAATAAATTATAATAAAACATTTAATAGACATTCTCACCTTTGTTTTAAATGTGATAACACCAATTAAAAGTGGTAGAAGTTTGCTTTATGCGCACCAGCAATACGCACTTGGCACCTCACATTTTGAACTGATCATCAGTTTATAGGGTATCATCGGTTGCTTGAACAACATGTTTTTCCAGATCTTTTCGTAATGTTATCACATTTCGCACAAACTTAGATACATATCGTTCCATTTTCATTACGATGTTATTGTTTTCCTGGAAATTATTACTTTCAAACAGGTTGTAGCTAGAAAATCACCCTGTATTTGTGATTCAATAAGTAGTTTGCGACCCTATGTTCCTATGGGATTTTTTATCCTTGTCGTATGCCTAATTTGTCATATCAATTTGTTCACGCTATTTTGAAACACCCTGTATGTTAATGAAGCGGATGTGAAAGTTATTAAATGTAGAAGAAACATAAAAGTTGAAATGAAATCGCAAAACATGAAAATCGAAATGGTAACTAACTTCGGAAAAAATATGTTTTTTATAATTGGAAGTAATATTATTTTATTAAAAAAAATACACCGTTTAAAAGTGAAAGCAATCTGAATAAAGAACATTTTGTCTGTTATAAACACTTTCCAACGAAGTTGAAAAGTGTTTATGATTTCGATGTACATCGATGTTTAAGTTATTTCTTCTGTAAATAT
Organism: Maratus speculifer; assembly: GCA_964019185.1. Taxonomy (NCBI): domain Eukaryota; kingdom Metazoa; phylum Arthropoda; class Arachnida; order Araneae; family Salticidae; genus Maratus; species Maratus speculifer. The sequence goes on from OZ025298.1 coordinate 256,413,220, forward strand.
ACTCGGATTATTCTGAAATTTTTGGGCGTTATTAACATTTACCTTAGCACCACCCCTTTTCAAATGAAGTTTTCAGCATTATCAGTTTATTTATAGGGACAGTGAAATTTTACCGTCCCGTTACGGCCTATAAGAAAAAATCGTTTTAAGTGAATTTTAAAGATGTTATACCCTGTCATACATATTTAAATTTATATGCATTTACGAAGTGCACAAAAATATGCAATCTGTAAAATATACGGTTAAAAAAATAGCTATTATTCATTTACAGGGCCACACTAAATAATTCCATTACATATGGGTAAAAGGTGGAATTATGTGCGACATATTTTAATTATATTAAACCATTTCATGAATAATAAAACTGGTATACTTTGCTGAGGCTTAATATAAGCTGTAAGATATAGTCATAATCTATACGAAGTGCATTGCATTCATAGGAACACGCAAAAGTTTTCAAATATTATATTCTTTTCGAAATTCTGTACATGTATCCGATAATGGCTGATGGAAAAATGAAATACATTTTAATTATTGTATGTGCTTTTAAATTTCACTCCGATAATGGCTGATGGATAAATGAAATACATTTAAATTATATATGCTTTTAAGTTTTAATTATTTTATGGAATTTCATTACATAGTCATAAAAGGTGGAATTGTGTGCGACATATTTTAATTATATTAAAGTATTGTATGAATAATAAAGCTGGTATACGTTGCTGAGGCTTAATATATGTTGTGCGATATAGTCGTTCATAATACGGACTACATAGCATATATAGGAACACACAAAAGATTTCAAATATTATATTCTTTCCAAGGTAATGTATATGTATACAATGATGGCTGATGGATGGATGACATGCATTTTTAAGTGTAATGTGCAATTTTAAATTTCACTAAATTTATATGGTGTGTATAAATCATATAGTTGATATACAGGGCTACACATAAGAGCTTTCAAACGTTACAGAATATGAGTGCAAATTACTTAAAGGTATTTTTTAAAACGGTTATGCATTTTAACGCTGAACTGCGTTCAGCTTAATAAGAAATGTTTTTTGAAATAGATAAAATGATATACAGGACCACGCAAAGAATTGAATACATGGACGCCTATGTTTGATAACTTCTGTAAATGTGATTTCAGTAGTTTAAGAGGGTTTTAGTTTAATATAAATTTTAGCTAAATGCAGGCGTATAATAAAGATACTAGGTAAACTACAAGAGTGAACAAAAGTATTCAAGTATGTTTCCATCTATTAGTATAAATTGCTGAAAGAAAAAATTCAACCTGCTAGGCGTTTTCTTGCTAAACTAAATTTCCTCATTATATGGTATGTATATAAACCGACAGATCAAATACAGGGCTGTTCAAAAGTATTGAAATACATATTTGGTTATAAATAGCAACCTCATTTCCCTAAATACCGAAGTTTTTTGAAATATTTCATCAAGTGTTAGAAAGTGTTTCATAATCTGCTTAACGCATGCTTTTTTTACTTGTTACTTACCTATCATACGTGGTATAAGGTAAGTCTTGCAATCGTTTTGAAAATCGAAAAAAAATATTTTGATGAATTTACACGTTTCAGACGCTGAAGATTCCGAAAAACATATTTTTAGAAAAAACAATTTGCCGTCTGCTTGTGTATCTGTAAACGCTCTATCTCCCGAAAAAATAGAGATAGAGACTTGAAATTTTGTATGTACTTATTATATAAGAATGGAACGAAGCCTATTGAATATCAGTAACCTCGATTATCCAGAACTACTTTTTCCGGACTCTCGAAAAATTCGTTCTGATGAAAGGTATATAAAAATTTTCGATTTTTTAAATTTTAAGATGTGAACATAAAATACAATAAAATAATACAAATTTTACATCAAAAATGAAGTTGATCGGATTCTTAGTTGCTGAGATATTCGCAATCCTGTTTTTCACATTCTTCGATTTTTGTGACCCTGTATTTCATTCAAATTTCAATTCAAATAAATAGTTTTATTAGAAATGAGATGCTTCATCCGATGCAGTAAACTGTTAGTTAATAAGTTGATTAATTTTGGAGTTATAAGGATGCTTCATATAAGCCATTCTGTATTACTTGACGTTGATTATCACTTGACTTGATTATCACTTTGGCGTTTTATGTAATTTGTCGAAATAGGTTTATGAGCAATTCATTAATAGATTATTACTATGTATATTAAAAATACTGAAATATATATGATGCACTGAATATGTATATTAAAAATATTATCCATACATATATTGGGTAAGTATTACGGTGGTCCCCCAACGACTAGTTTTACTTTTGTACGGGGCATGAATGAAGCCGTTTCATTAGGAGAAAAATAAAAAACTTTAAAACTGACGCGAATAAATCATATATATATGAACTTATAATTTCAGTTTTAACTCTAGGTGAGAATAGAAGATTTTGATATCATTATTTTGAAAAATACAAATGCTTCACTTTCCTAACCGTTAAAATCCGGGAGAATACAAATAAGCTAACTCACAATTGGCAAAAAAAAAAGAACTCCTGTCATTTTCCAATTTTCATTATGGTTTTTAATTAAATTTTTCTGCTAATATCGAGCAATAAAAACCTGCTTTCGAGATGCATAACTCCAGACCTAGCTATTTGACATATTCAGTTTCTCTGCAAACAATTGTTTCGCCTTCAAACAAATACATACTCACACAAAATTCAAAATCTATCTTTATTATTATAGATTCCATTAATATAATATTAAACATTAATACTTAACAGAAATTATTGTTCTTACAAAAAAATAAATCATAAATTATCTATTGTTATGTAACTTTGTTTTGTGTAGGAATTTTTTTTTTTATTAGTTAACTTGGAAGCCTTTTTTCAAATGTTTGTCTATAAATGTAGCAAATTATACCTTTTTATAATGCACAACGTAATTAATTATTAACACATCTTTTTTAGAGAAATAAACAATTATTCTAAAGTTAGTATGTAAGAAACAAAAAAATATATATCTTCAATATTCATCTCTTTCATTAACTTAAGTTAAAATCAATAGACCTTGTTTTAGCGTAATTTTTGCAAAGCTAATGGTGTGTAAAACACACTCATCGATTAGAAAGTAAAGCAACTGTAATATCTTACATGCAGTAAGTAAATAAGTTTATGCATCATTGAATGCAGTATTTTTTTTTTTGAATGATGAAGATTTAAGATAATTAGAGTTTACTAATAGCTAAAATAAGCGGTAGAAATTTCATCACAGGCTTCGTAAATCGATTAAAATTTTCTGGCACCGATCTTTTGGAAATCAAAGTACTGGAAATTGAGGTAATTAATGAAAGCGGGAATATAAAACGCTAAAAAATAACGCAGTATAGCAGCGCTATACGTAGAGCAGTTTACACCAAAAACCAAACAATAGTAACCTATATCAGCAACAAACTGAATATGAAATTTTAGAAAATTTCATGCATTAGTTCTTGAGATAGAGCTATTGCGATATTCAGGAATAATGCACCATGGTATGGTCATTTTTTGATCGATTTGAACCAAAACGTAATCAGCTCGATCTTATATCAAGTACCAACTAAATATAAAGTTTTATGAAAATACACGTGGGTTTTTGAGATATGGCTATTGTAGAACTTGTAAATAATGCAGCATAACTGTGCCAAATATTAAGCGATACACACCAATAATGATTCAAATTTTGTTTATATGAAGGTTTCACACAATCTAAAGTTTTGTGAAATTTTGTGCATTATTTTTTGAGATAGAGCTATTGCAAAAATCACAAATAAAGCATCCTAGCAACGCCAACTAATGTGCAATTTGCACGGAAACGTAATCAGCATCATGTTACATCAAGTACTAACGAAATATACAGTTTTATTAAAATCCATGCGCAAGTTAATGGGATATGGCTATTTCGAAAATGTGAATAATTCATCATAGCAGCGCCACCTGTTGCGCGATACACACCAAAAACTAATCAGATCTAGTTTATATCAAGGTCTAACAGAATGTAATGTTTTCTGAAATTCCGTGCATTAGTTCTCGAGTAAATTACACCACAAGATTCACAAAACTTCTGTCACATACAGTAAGACTGACAACCAGATATTTTGTCAAAACATGTTGTTCGGTTTCTCTGACTCCTCGAGCCTGTAAATCCGTCGAAAGACGGATTTCGAAAATTTTCACAAATCAAACACTATATTCTTGAAAAGATAGAAGAAAGTATAAAAGGCAGAATGTTCTGCGTAACATATAACTGCTGTCGAAAAAGAAAAGAAGGATATGTCATCTATATTAAATAAATACTTAGCTTGTGTGGGCGTAAGAACATACCTCACCCTATAAATCTGTTTATCGCCACTCAACCTTTTATAATGTAGCTATATTAATGATGACGTCTACAGACATCAACCAAACCTATTGAATAGCGAAAAATACATGGTATCAAATTACATACATTTGGATTCAATAAGACAATCGAAGCAGATTTTCGAGAACTCAGAAGTCCAAACTAGGGATTCTGCAAATGAGACCTAGTTTCATAGTGTACATATATTATGAAAATTTTTATCTTTAATTTTCAAGTGTACAAAATTACGATTAGAAACTTAAACGTTTCATTATTCAAAAAGCTCTTTATTTTATCATTACTGAAATACTATGAAGCACCGAATGAATAGTTACCAAAATGAAGGTAATTATCTCTAAACATATTTAAAATTTAAATTATATTTTGAAAATTGCGTTTCATGATAACTGAAAATGATAATTTCCTATAATTTCTAAACTGGTAGAAAGTTATCATTTAAAAAAATATTTATGATACAGATATTGATATGTATTACAGTTGCATTTGAATATTAGTATTAGAAAATATTAGTTAATATAATTAAATGCATGCCTTCAAGGGGAATTTTTTTCTCACATATTAAAATCAGCTCAGCTGAGATCTGATTTAACTTTTATGTTTCTTATTGAAAGTTCTGGAAAATTATATAAATTTTAGGAAAGTATTTATAACAGGTTATCAAACAAAATATTAGGCTTTTTTTGTAAAGTTTACAGTATTAGAGTAGGTGTAACTACTCTAATAAATGCTTTGAAGTAAACTATCACCTTTTTTATGACTTCAGGAAACTCACTGAACATTTCTACTTCACTTATTTATTTCCTATACTTTTTTTGCCGTAAACGCAAGTAAATTATGTTTTGTAGTAAAAATACAGCCATTACTCACAGGATACGCTCAATTTCAGGCATGTGGTCGAATATTTAAAAATATACATGAAGTATTCTTCAGTAACTTCGGGATTACACAGAATATGTTTGGCTTCAAATTTGTCAAGGTCCATTTAATAAGGAAGAAAATTAGGGGGCTGACAATAAATCAAGCAAAAATAATATTTGGGATCACCCTGTATATGAAAATGCCCAAAATGATATGTCACTGCCGCATACAGATGGGTAAATACTGTACAACATGTCCACGTATTTTTGTAAGAAATATAGCGATTTAAAATAATAATAATAATAATATAGCTGCGTGATTTAGCTTCAATCATGCAGGATTTTTAACCGAATTTAACGCCAGAAAATTGTCAGAAAATTTGGCAAAATGTAGTAAAAACTACAAAGTTCAAAACTTGAATATAAATATATTAAATATTTTAGGAATATTTACAAATCTATGAAATAATTTAAGATGCAAGAAAGATAACAATGATCCTTTTCATAACTTAATAGAGACCTCTGTTAAACAACGAACTAAATAAATTAAAATCCAGTCAAATATCGTGAAATTCAGAAGGATATCGTCAATAGACTGGACTGATTTTTTATTAATCTCTAAAAAAGACTAGTCGTTGGGGGCCACCGTAATACTTACCCATCATGGATATGTATATGAAAATAAAACATGTGAAAACTATTTATACAATGCATTGCAATTCATAAACAAAATTTAAATATTGTTAATATACATAGTAATGCTTTGTTAAAGAACTGCTGATGTACCAATTTCCACAAATTACATAATACGCCAAACTACTCAAGTAGTACCGAACTGCGTAAAAGAAACATCCTTATAACTCCAAAAATAATAATTCTATTAACTAACAATTTTCTGTGTCGGATTAAGCTTCTCATTTCCAATTAAAATATGCCTCTGAATTGAAATTTGAATGAAATACAGGGTCATGAAAAATCGAAGAATGTGGAAAACAGGATTACAAATATCTCGGCAACTAATAATCCGATCGACTTTTTCTATATGCAAAATGTGTGTCATTTTATTGCTTTGTACGTCCATTTCTTAAAACTAAAAAATTCGAAAAATTTTATATACCTTTCATCAGAACGAATTTTTCGAGGGTCCGAAAAAAATAGTTCCGGATACTCGAGGCTACTATTATTAAATAGGCTTCGTCCCATTCTTACATACTAACTACATACAAAATTTCAAGTCTCTATCTCAATTTGTTCAGGAGATAGAGCGTTTACAGACAGACGGACAGACAGACGGACGGACGGCAATTTTTTTTTCTAAAAATATGTTTTTCGGAATCTCCACTATCTAAAACGTGTAAATCCGTCAAAAAATGTTTTCGATTTTCAAAACGATTGCAAGACTTACCCTATACTACGTATGATGGGTAATAAACTAGTCGAGGATAATAGAGATGGGTAATAAACTAGTCGAGATGGGTAATAAACGTTGGGGGCCACCGTAATACTTACCCATCATGGATATGTATATGAAAATAAAACATGTGAAAACTATTTATACAATGCATTTCAATTCATAAACAAAATTTAAATATTGTTAATATACATAGTAATGCTTTATTAAAGAACTGCTGATGTACCAATTTCGACAAATTATATAAAACGCAAAACTACTCAAGTAGTACCGAACTGCGTAAAAGAAACATCCTTATAACTCCAAAAATAATAATTCTATTAACTAACAATTTTCTGTGTCGGATTACGCGTCTTATTTCCAATTAAAATATACCTCTGAAATGAAATTTGAATGAAATACAGGGTCATGAAAAATCGAAAAATGTGGAAAACAGGATTACAAATATCTCGGCGACTAATAATCCGATCGACTTTGTTCTATATGCAAAATGTGTGTTATATTATTGCTATTTACGTCCATTTCTTAAAACAAAAAAAATTCGAAAATTTTTATGTACCTTTCATCAGAACGAATTTTTCGAGGGTCCGAAAAAAATAGTTCCGGATAATCGAGGCTGCTGATATTAAACAGGCTTCGTCCCATTCTTACATACTAACTACATACAAAATTTCAAGTCTCTATCTCAATTTGTTCGGGAGATAGAGCGTTTCCAGACAGACAGACCGACAGGCAGGCAGACAGACAGACGGACGGCAATTTTTTTTTCAAAAAATATGTTTTTCGGAATCTCCACTAGCTAAAACGTGTAAATCCGTCAAAAAAAAATTTCGATTTTCAAAACGATTGCAAGACTTACCCTATACTACGTATGAGGGGTAAGTAAAAATGGTAAGGGATTTTCGACAAATTCTCATTTTCAAGAAAAAGTTAGCATTTAATGAATATCAATGAGTATATTTCGACCAAATGCTTCCATATTGATACTAAAAAAAAAAAAAAAAAAAAAAAAAAAAAAACATGGAATACGTCTGCTCTGGTAGTTATGAAAAAAGAGCTAAATCATCAATAAAGATCTGAAATGAAAAAAAAAATTAAAATTGAGAATTTGTGAAAAATCTCTTGCCATTCAGTTGGTTTTAGAAAGCAACTAAAAATCAGCTCAATCCTATCGCCGATATCTTCCTGAATTTTCAACATATTTGGCTGGATTTATTTTAAGAGTTGCTTCAAAATGTTGATTATTCATTTAAGTAAAAAAATATATATTATCGTTCGCACATATGTAGTAAAAGAATTATTTCATACAACTTCTCATATTTCCTAAAATATTTAAGATATTTACATTCCTGTTGCATTATATTGTTACTACTACACTTTTCGAATTGTTGTAGAATGGGTTTTAACGCTTGTCATAAACCCTACGTAATATTCAACATACAAGATATTTTTGAACTTATTATAAAAATTGGTGTATATCCCTGAATATACGTGCTAATCTTACACAAATAAGTACGCATGTTATACAGTACCCACAAAATTCTGCAACAATAACTGATTTCGTGCATTTAAAATTACACGGAGATTCCAAATTTTGCTATAATTAAATCGACGTTCATAAATATGAGATCAAACATATTTTGTATAATCTTGAAATTTCAAAAGAATCCGACAAGCATATTTTAAATATTTAACGAAAAGTCGAAAAATGAAAATATCTAGTACTCAATGGCCATATGGTGTAGAATTTAAAATTTTTTGGTAATTTATTATAAATGAATAAATAAATAAAACAGGATTTGACAAAAATTTCTATACATTAAGGATAACAGCGAGAACTTGACATATTTAGTTGATTCAAAGTGCATTTTAATGAGAATTTATTTTCAAGTTATACTTTACAAAATTATATATTATTCATCCTTATAAAAGAAAATGTTTTATTTTATGAAATACGGAACATCATTTTACATATGTTTATGAATTTTCAACATTTATATAACAATAAAAGTTACATATATATATTTTTTTCAATTTCTTATGATAACAGAATTAATTCTTTTATTAACTTTAAAGCATAAGATTTAAAAAAAAACACTCAAATATCGTCTGAAAATCTATAAAATACCTTCATTATCCAAAAACAATATTTAACTTCGCTAAATATTCACTCACGTACACGTATTTCGAATTTGAAATTTCCGTTATCGATCTACAATATTATGCTGATAAGAGAATTTTGGGGTTTGAAGCGATTGCTGATTTTTAAAGCATTATAAATTAAAAATACCATACAAATTCTTTTGATATGACTGCCAATGTATTTTTTTAAAAACAGGTTTATGTTAATATATAAAAGTTCGATAAAATACTGAACAAAATTTATCTTGCAATGTTGTTTCAACTTCAAACTTTGGAATAGACACTGGCATATAAATTTTGTAAAAATTTGGCGTAAAAAAGTGACTAAATTAAATTCTTTTCAATCATTGTTTTTCGTATTGCAGTTGATCTTTTTAGTCAGAATTCTGCAACATATATAAGTTAGGATAATTCTTTTGGATTATTTATTACAATAAACATACTTTTTACCTAAGCAAAATATTAAAAAAGCAATTTTTTAGAATTTAGAATGTACAGTGTAATTTTTAATTTTCCTTGAGAATTTATTAATTTACTTATATATCATAGCAAACGCGGTAGCTTTTGGTATAATATGTTTAAGAAATAGAAAATGCGAACGTCTTTTTGAAATTTCTGGCGAACCAGTTGACGTACGACAGTGATTTTGTTTTCAAAAGATAGAACTCGACGAGACGAATAAAATGATAGCATTAAAAAAAATATCGCAGTTTACTGTAGTTTTTTATTTAACTTTTAACGAAAAAATGAAGACAAAAATTTCAACCAGCAATAGCTAACGTTATTATGGATGGATTAACTTCGCTTTTGGTTTATTTTTATCGTCTTGATAAAACTTAGAAGAGTTTTTTTTTTCATCTTTGGATGTTTGATGGTTTCTGAGTTGTTGTTGTTGTTGTATTTTTGCCGGCCGATTATCTACGCTATGGGATATAGGCCCTATGGGGTGGGTTGCCCTCCATGGGGGTCTTTCTAAGGGAACTTAACCCGTATTTACGCAAGGTTCGAAGAAAACCACGGAAAACTTCGAACGGTTAGGCCGACGGTCGCGATTGGGTTCGAACCCAGCACCTACCATCTACCAGTTTGAGGTCAGAACCTCTCAGCCACTGGTGGGGCGATGGTTTCTGAGAAAATCGAATTTATGTCTTAAACCTCCAGTTGAATATTGTCTTTTGCTGTTGCGATTGTAGTTTTTTTTTATTCATTGCCACCAAATTTAATATAAAAATTGTCATGTATGTATCATAATTCATTCAAATTAAACAAATCACGTGAAAAACATGGTTATTTGTTTTTATTGCGAAGCTTTTAGTTTTAGTTCTTTAAATAATAAAGTTGTGAACGCAGTGTTATTTATTTATTTATTTATTTTTTAATCCATGGTCAATTTTTCAAATAACATGCATTTTATATGACCATGGGATGATTTTCTCGAGTGTCCTAACATTTTGAATTTTAGTAGTAGAAAAAAATGGGGAAAAAAAAGTACATCGAAAAAAAAGTATCTGGGAAAACCAAAATTTCTTTTCAGAAACTAAATGTAAGATTTTTTAATTATGATCATATAACGTCTTAATTTACATAAGGAAAAGATATAGAGTAAAACAAAAACTTCACATTCTGTCCATATCTTAAATAGCATTCAATTGATTTTAAATAGGGATGTGATGTCAAATATGTATTAGGGTACCTAATTGGCACGAAAACTTTGTTATTTTGTCTGATATGATAACCGGGCTAATGTTTATTAAAAATATATGTTTATTTACCTTTATTTAATTTTGTTAAATTGTATAAATCATTTCATTCTGTTGTTATTAATTAAACTTTTCAATACTACTTGATTATCCTGTCGACCAATTTCGCCAAATTGTACAAATCATCAATTTATTCACCATGTAATTCATATTGGTATAATTTTTATTTTAAATAACGAAAGAAGAAATAAATTAGTAAAACATCAATAAAAATACAAATTTAAAGTTGAATTCAAAATCACATTATGGCATAACAAACATGGGTAACCTATTTAATGTAAACTGAATGTAACATTTATGATAATCCGTTATTGGCACTTAATTTTATAATTTGGCGATAGTTTTTTGGTCGAAGGATAATTAATTATCACCGGTTTTTAGTCATTATTATTTTCTTTTGAAAATAATAGAAAATAGTTAATAGAGGTACTACTTGGTTATCCCGTCGACCAAAAAACCATCGCCAAACTATACTATTATATGCCAATAATGGATGATCGCGAATGTCGCATCCAATGACATTAAATACGATGTACGTGTTTAAAACGCCATTAAGGAATTTTTATTTCGACTTTTTATTTGTATTTTTTATTAAGATTCTACAAATTATTTTTTTGTGTTATTTAAAATGAAAATTATGTTTATATGTATAATTTCGCGGTACTTACGTATTAACGACACCGCAACAGAACTCGCGCCAATAAAGAGCAATCTTTTTGTTCGCAAGTGCACAAAAACAATGGCATAAAAAATGAGCATTAAAATGCACTAAAAAGCACTAAAAAATGGCGTCAAAAATAAGGCGACAAGGAATCCAAAAGATAACTGCGATGGCGTTAATACGTAAGTACCACTTTCTCTATGAGTTTGGCAATTTGTGTAATTTGGCGAAATTGGTCGACGGGATAACTAAGTAGTACCTTAATATATATGCATGTAATTGAAGTTTGAAAACTAAGCTTTTGCGAAATTGGCGTCAGAAGAATATCGCACAATGTCGTGCATATATGGCATCTGTGCCAAGAAAGCATCAAATGAAAAAACACATGGTGATGCAAAAAACTTTTGTGATGGTGTGAAGTGAATGTAACATTTACGATCAGCAATTATTGGCATTTAAAAGTATTTTTGCTTGAGATATTGTCGAAAAAACATTGCAAAGATATACTTTCCCTCTCCCTTCCATTTCCAAATATGCTAAATTTAAAATTATTGAAAAAAATCAGTGTTTACTTAAAACTGTACATAAAAATTATAGTAATTATCCTAATTTTTCTAATAGAAATTCTGAATTTTCCATTATTAACAAACGCTATTTTAAAATTGCAAATTTAGTCGGCTAAATCGCCAAGTTGCATAATAATCATCGCCACTGTATATATAAATAATGCCATATTTGCAAACTTATCGGTGAAAAAAGAGTTGAACCTTGGTTTACGGCCGCTTGTTTTTGACTAGTTCGGTTTATGACCAACTTCAGTGATCAAAATTTTATTCTTTCGGTGTAGGATAGCTCGATTCGCGACCAAAGCTATCGAATAGTTCAGTTGGCAACCCTCACATAACTCTTGTTATAAGTCAAGTTTGGAGTAAAGTGCGCGTATTAGAGTGCTTTGTGACCTTCAGTACAGTAAAAAATTTAACTTATTGTTTTAATTTTAATCAGTTTTACGAAATTTTTAGCCTTTATTATGACTTCTAAGAATGAAAAAGCATTTAGTGATAGCAGTAGTAAGAAGCTTAAGCGAATTACTGATCAATTATGAAAAGAATTAGTGACAAAACTTAGGAACGATGATAGTGTAATCAAAGTAGCTAAACAATACGGTGTAGATGAACCGTCGATTACTCCGATTATAAAGAACTAGTCGGATGTGGCAACCCCAAAACTATTTTCTATCTCATGCATTTAATAAGAAAAAATTCATTATTACAGTGCCAAAATCAAATGACAATCATATGCTCACCGTGAGGATTCTAAAGGCATGAAATTCCGAACATTAGTTTTTGAAATTTGAAATAGGACTGTTGCGGATATCGGGAAAAATACAGCATATATGCGACACTTATTGGAAGATTTACCCAAAACACGCAATGAGCAATAATATAAATCAAAGTGTGCCTAAATCTCAAGTTTGATGAAAATTTGTGCATTAATTCCTGCGATAAAGATATTGTGGTAATCGGAACAATTCAGCATAGCAGCGCCATGTGTTTCGTTATTGAAATCAACACGTAAACAAAGCCAATTCATATAAAGATTAACTGAATTTGAAGTTTGATGAAAATCCGTGCGTTAATTCTCGAGATAGAACTATTGCAAAAATAATGAAAAATGCAACATGGTTAAGCCATCTGTTGAACGATTTAAATCAAAATGTAAGCAGCAAACAGCATCAATTTATATCAGGGATTACCTAAATGTAATTTTTTTTTAATCCCATGCATTAGTTCTTGGATAGAGCGCCCAAAAAATTTATATCACATACAGAAAGTCAAATACAAGAATGGATTATGATCGTGAACTGAGGTTCCACTGTATATTATATAAAAATTTAAATACAGCTGGTGATTTTAATATCAATTTTACAAATAATACTAGAAATGAATTTTCAGTATATTTTCATCCTTCATTTGGCGCAAATCTATTAAGGCTGTATTTCGAGCGACTTTCTCCAAGGAAGATATTTTAACCAATAATTTTCCTGAAAATGTCCTAAAATATTATTCAATAATTGGAATAAGCTATTCCAATAGATATCAGGAAGGAGAAATAAAAATATTTCACTTAATTTTTTTTTAAAATTTAAATGGGAAAATTCGTTTTCATGTGCATTAACTACAAAATTATATTTAGCGACCTTTGGATGTCATGATCACAAAAATCGCGCTAATGGCGGAAATATTTCATATTTATAGCATCTGATTTTTAAAACAAGTAGATAAGAATACCAAGAAACCTATGCGAAAATAATAAAAAATTCTATTCGCATTATTTTTCGACAAAATATGTATTATCTAAAATTAATTAAATCTGTCAATTTCTGTACGAACAAATTAAAATTTCGTTTTTTCACGTTTTTTGTCCATTGATTAAATAGTTCAATATTGAACGAAATAAGAAAAAGTATTGGGAATATTTAAAAGCAACTGAGGTTTTCTTATATTCAATATATAATTATCAACAAATTTAAATGACTAGTATTAAAAAATGCTCTGACGAGCACCAAAAAAGGTTAATATAGTATGAAAAAGTGCTTGACAAGAGCTTCTAATTGAGAATGAGAAAGGACAAGGGGTCCCTTCTTGGCTGCAATTCACTGTCAATGCCCAATTTGGAAAAAATCATATTTGCGCCTTTTCCATATAAAAGAAATCATTCACTGTTACGATAAAATTGTGTAGTGTAAAGGCATAATTAGAAAAGATACCACGTGATTAAACATAAATGTAAAGCAAAATAGGGCCAAAAACCATAGTTCCCGCAACCAGTGTTGAATTCAGACACTTTTCTCCGGGAGGGTCTTCTGTGGTTTCGGGGGGGACACAATAGAGTTCTACGGGGGTTATACTTTTTTACCATTAAAAACACAAAATCTAAATTTTATTGGGGGGGGGGTGGAATTTGATACCTTCGGTAGGGAATGTACCCCCGGCCCACATCCTGCATTCAACACTGCCTGCAGCGTATCACGTTCACGCAGTCCCACCATAAACTGTCGCAGTGTAAAACAGCACAGAAAACTGATTTGTAGTGTAGTTGCAGAGCAGAGTCAACAATGCAGTTAACATGTAAAACACGATTGAAAGTTTTACTAAAAAGTAATGATAGAAAGTTTTACGCAAATTTCTTTTATATGAAAAAAGCGCAAATATGATTTTTTTCAAATTTGGCATTGAGAGTAAATTGCAGCCAAGAAGGGACCCCTTGTCCTTTCTCATTCTCAATTAGAAGCTCTTGTCAAACACTTTTTCATACTTTAAAACATATTAACCTTTTTTGGTGCTCGTCAGAGCATTTTTTAATACTAGTATATAATACAAACGGAAATTCTCGGTTTTCCGTTTATTCCTCAAATTCTACAGGAGGGATTTTGATGAAACTTGAATTGTTAGAGAGATACTATTTCAAGGAAGGTTTTCGTACATAGTAGTCTATGTAGATTAGTTATAAAATTATGACGAAAAGTTCTTGTATATTGGATGACAGGGTTAACATTTGGCATATGTTTTTCATTTGGCGCGGTATATTAAGCTATCTTTGTTAAAGAAATGAAATGTTTGTAAAGAGAAAAGAAAAAAAAAAATACAAAATTCCTTAAAAATAAAACAAAAAATCTATTACTTGTTTTATTTAACATACAAATAAGGAAAAAATTAATTAAATATAAAATATCCGATTTAATTTAAATATGGGGAAATCTTTATACGGCTTAGATAAAATATGCGTTGTAAAAGTCGATCCATTGATCAATATCTGGCAATTTATCACTATTTTGCTTATATACCCTAATTTCCTGCCTATAATCCGCGGATCAAACAATTCTTTTTCGACCCAGAAATTTTATTTTGTACTTGAAAGCAAATATTTACGGCGATCTAAGAAGAAACATTTCATTTAATAAAATTTCTGGGTTGAAAAACGATTGTTTAATCCGCGGATTATACGCAGGAAATTAGGGTATTTGGCTACGGAAAAGAAAAAAAAATAGGGTCAATCCAATTCAAGTGGTCCAGAAAATATTTTTTTGGTCGCTCGAACATTTTTAAAAAATCTGAAATTTTTTGTACAACAACCCTAACATGACGGAAGTTCAAAATGACCGTTCTTTTAATTTTACTATTTTTTGTTTGTGCATGGCGGCCATCTTTGTTTCATCGTGTGCAGCGATTTTCTCAGATACTAGGATACACACAATTGTAAATATCTCGTCTTCTATTTTCCCAATTGAAATGGGGTTTGCAGCATTTTGTTCAGAATAAAATAGGCTAAATATACAGTGATAGAAAAATTTTGAAAAATAAATTTTTACAGGTGAAATTTTAACACAAAATGTACGATTTTTCCAAAATCTATCCGTTTGCAAGAGGAAAATTTTCATGCAAGAGCAACTGTCAACCTTACACAATTTTTTCTACATATAGGTCATAAGTACGTGTATTCATACACCAAGTCCCAGATCTGGGAGTTAATTTCTCTTTGCGAAAAAAATTCCGAAATTCGTCAAAAATTTCAAAAATCGCACTTTTTAGGCTTTGATATATCTGGTGGGGCACGAGATAAAAATCTGAAATTTTGGCGTGTGATAGTATTGTGTAGTAGCGTTATGGACAAAAAATTTCAAGAAGGAGATTTGACTACAAGCTGAGATATGACATGGAAAATATGTGAAAACAATACTGTCAAACTATTGTAAACCTACTATGTAATTGTTCAACAAGACTGTCAACCTTGCACAATTTTTTTCTACAAATAGGTCAGAAGTGTGTGTACTCATACACCAAGTCCCATATCTGGGAAATGATTTCTCTTTCCGAAAAAAATTCCGAAATTCGTCGAAAATTTCAAAAATCGCACTTTTTAGTCTTTGATATCTCTGGTGGAGCACGAGATACAAATCTGAAATTCTGGCCTTTGATAGTATTATGTAGTAGTGTTATGTAAAAAAAATTTCAAGAAGGAGATTTGACTACAAGCTGAGATACGGTGATTAAAGGAATGTTAAGAAATGCTATTACGAGTACATTAGGAGAAATGAGATTAGTCTCTTTTATTACAATATTTACCCAGAAAATATCGTTTGTTGAAAACAGTTAAATAATAAGCATTTAATTTACAAAATACTATATATGCTCAACAAAGAGCTTAACAATATTTACGAGAGATGTTATGAGTTCGACCAGTTACTGTTATCAGTCCATCAGGCTGTTCTTTCTAAAAATTTTATTTGAAGCCCCCCAAGTCTTGTCATCCCTTGTTAACTTGAATGAAATTCTCTAGGTTTAATAATTGAAGATATGTGAACTCGATCAATTGCAATTCATTGTCTGTAATTTACTTTTCCTGAAATGTGTTCCGAGTAAAATTGTTGCAATAGCATTTCTAGTAGATTTGTTCATTTGGACAAATAGTGTATTGGCTTAGCATACATTCTGAATTGTTTAAATCACACAGAAGCATTTGAAAAAGATATTTGTAACTAACATTTAACTTTGTACCATAAATAATTAATTTAAAATTTTTTAGGTATGGACAATTACATAGTATGTTACAATAGTTTGGCAGTATTGTTTTCACATATTGTCCATGTCATATCTCAGCTTGTAGTCAAATCTCCTTCTTGAAATTTTTTGTACATAACACTACTACACAATACTATCTAAGGCCAGAATTTCAGATTTTTGTCTCGTACTCCACCAGAGATATCAAAGCCTAAAAAGAGCGATTTTTGAAATTTTCGACGAATTTCGGAATTTTTTTTCGCAAAGAGAAATCATTTCCCAGATCTGGGACTTGGTGTATGAGTACACGCACTTTTGACCTATTTGTAGAAAAGATTGTGCAAGGTTGACAGTCTTGTTGAACAATTACATAGTAGGTTTACAATAGTTTGGTAGTATTGTTTTCAGATATTTTCCATGTCATATCTCAGCTTGTAGTCAAATCTCCTTCTTGAAATTTTTTGTACATAACGCTACGACACGATACTATCACACGCCAAAATTTGAGATTTTTATCTCGTGCCCCATTAAAGATATCAAAGCCTAAAAAGTGCGATTTTTGAAATTTTTGACGAATTTCGGAATTTTTTTCGCAAAGAGAAATTAACCCCCAGATCTGGGACTTGATGTATGAGTACACGCACTTTTGACTTATTTGTAGAAAAAATTGTGTAAGGTTGACAGTTTCCCTTGCATGAAAATTTTCCTCTTGCAAACGGATAGATTTTGAAAAAAATCGTAAATTTTGTGCTAAAATTTCACCTGTAAAAATTTATTTTTCAAAATTTTTCTTACACTGTATATTTAGCCTATTTTATTCTGAACAAAATGCTGCAAACCGCATTTCAATTTGGAAAATAGAATACGGGATATTTATAATTTTGTGTATCCTAGTATCTGGGAAAATCGCTGCACCCGATGAAATAAAGATGGCCGCCATGCACAAACAAAAAATAGTAGAATTAAAATAACGGTCATTTTGAACTTCCATAATGTTAGGGTTGTTGTCCAAAAAATTTCAGATTTTTTAAAAATAGTCGAGCGACCAGTGCTGGACCACTTGAAATGGATTGACCCAATAACTGAAATTAATATTAAATAAAATATAAAAGACGCCATTCTTTAAACAGTTTTTTTTTTAATACGTCAGAGTTAACTTCAAGAATTGCTGTATATATTTAAAAAAAATTCTTACGTCAGAGAATAGGTTGGCAGCGTATTCATAATATAATGATACATGTATATTTTTTCTTTATTTTCGGTCGCAAGGATTGTTATTTCTTAATATTTATCAGCTGCGCAATTACATATTATGCAGTTGTTAATTAAAGAATTGAAACGGAATTATTTGGAAAAAATTAAACGGAGTGAAAAATTTGTTAGTAATTTTATTCAAATAAATATACAATTATAAAAGAAATTAAGGGAACCTACATTTATTCATATCGAGATTTAAGGGAAGAGCTTTCATATACGCATCATGGTACCTCATTGTCGCCAAAATAGCAATATTTTAACTGATATTCAAAGCTAGATACTGTTGTTAATTTATTATAAATAGTTTATTTACTTTTATTTTCTTTTTTAACAAAATAGAAATATAACGGTTATAATATATAAATATATGTTTATAAAAATAAAAAAATAAAGTTTTTCCACATCTTGAAAAATCTGAGAAAATGCTAAAACGGTATTATGTCTATATCTTGGGTTCCTTCGCCAACCTCGTCAACCAGAACAAGATAAGGAACTTTTTCCCTTATTCTTTTGTATTTTTAATGAAATGTGTGAAAGGCGTTGTAGGGGTGTTTTGTAGTAGCAGCTATTTTGTTAGAACACTTAGACGAAACGTAGTGAAGTATAGTAGTCCAGGTCTAGATGTGAAGATAGCGAAAAAACCCCACAATGATTGTTAAGTCACTTTTTATTTAAACATGGTGCAATAGGGGGGTACACTTATAATAATCGGAGAAAATCTCCGAACAGAGATGTACAACTTATTCAGTCAAGAGCAGCGAGTCACGTGTGGTCGTACATAGAAACAAACCGCCACTTTTGGCGTGAAAGAAAATCGCCAACATACACATGTTCGCCCATGCACAATGGATAGTATACGCCAAATTACAGATAAAATGCAGCCGGCATGATCAGAATTCAATTTGGCTGCCCGGCTGGGATGGGGAAAGGATATGGTTGCCAATAGATAAATGTTACACGTGTTGTTATGTCTAAGCAAAGGGGCACCAGATTTTAATGCGCAGATGTTAAATTCTTTTTAGGATTTTGTCAAGAAAGGAAAAAGAAGCGTAAGCATAAATTTTACCCGCGATACAGAGAGGATCTCCTTATAAGGTAATGAAGAATTGATTCGATCAGAATTAGCTGACATCTGGAAATTGTTTTGAACGGTTGAGAAAAATGTGGGTGTATTTCTCACAGATAATCTTGGGCAGCTGCAGATTTTCGGTTAGAGAAATAATAAGCGAGAAAAATGGAAAAGAAATGAAGGGCAATTTAAAACTAATTTTGAATTGAAAAGGGAAGGGGGGTGCAAAGGAATAATTTAAGAAAATAACCAATATATAACGAAATAATCGTTATATATATCACCCGGTGCACCACAAATAAAAAACTTTTGCTGTCAAATGTGCATAGGCTAGAATAAAATATTATAAAACATAAAAACATACATAAATGCAAAAGTTTTTTTTTTATGTATATGTAGAAAGTTGCTGTCATGATAATGGAGTCTTTTGTATTAAAAAACAGTCAGAAGTTCTGAAGTTTCTATATTTTTTTATATTTATATTTATGGATCCAAGCTAGTACTGTATTTTCATATGTAGAAGTTGAGTCGACTCAGACAGTACAAAAACATTACTGCAGCTTTGATTGTTATCATGACACAAGTGAAAAATTTTTGAAACATATACACAAAACATGAAACTAACACTAAATGAATGTAGAATAGCAATACACAAAAATAACATAATTGCATTATATTTTTCAAAACGATTAAAAGAGTAATATGATGTATATTAAAATATAAAAATGTTTTTTGTAAAAAGGTGTTTCATGCCGAAGCATAGGATGACAAAAAAAAGAGGTGCTTCGTGCACGCCCATAAAAATGTGTGTCACCCTTAATCTTGTGTAGAACACAAGTGTTATGGCATCAGCTTAGGGCCTAGCCTTAGATAAGGAGGGAATTGTGACGCTCCCCCGAAGGCACTAGCGGTCTTCTGAAGGAGCCCACGTCGAATTACATGAAAAATTGGATTGTTGTGAATTGGAATCACAATTCAAAACAATTTGAACTGAAACTCCAATTAAAAATATTTGTCTCTCAACACAATGAAGCTTGAACCCTTAGAGCATTAATTTTGAACGGGAACAAGACTCCAAAGGGAAGAATTCAAAAAGAAAAAAACAAAAACAAATGTATATCATATAACAACTAATACGGACAGAGAATCCTAGAGTGAAGAGAGACGAGAAAATGTGTCACAATCGAGTGGGGTGATGGACAAGTCATATACGAAAAATGTGTTTTATTTAACTACATGAATCATTTGTTTACTTTTCTAAACTACAGTACCTGTTTATCTAACTATAATATGTTTGACTTACAGTACAGGAATTGTTAAGTGGGAGGCTAGCTACTGGAAAATTTACTGAATTAATGAGGATTGTCAAAGAAATTTTCAGTGTACTGCAAAAAAAAAAAAAAAAAAAAAAAAAAAAAAAAAAGTAAATAAAATTTTAGGTGAGTATGAAGACATATATAAGTGTTAAAGGATAACAATGATACCTAATATTGTTCCCAAGAGATCTTCAGAGCAACAGTGATGGACCAGCCATGATATTGTTAAAGATCAGTCGAAAACAACATGCACACAACCATGAGCTCTTTTGGTTGGATATGTAGTATCATAAAACATGACTTAAAAAAATAATAAATAGTGATTTACATTAGCTTCTTTTTCTTAAATTGTATGTGTGTGGTTGATAAAACGTATTAAAGTTAGTATTGTTTATATGACTTGATGCATCAAATAAGTGTCCATAACGAGGAGGTGCTAGTAGAAGTCTATCAATATGTACCCGAAATGCTGTGTTATCAGGAGCATACAACCTTTTAATTGAGAATGACACAGGGGAATGTTTACAAGTGACAATATATGGACCAGTATACTTTGTTTTAAACTTGTCATTTGATTTTAGATATACAATATCTTTTAAGAAAATGGATCTCAATTTAGCTTTCTGACCGTAATATTTATATCTTGTAATATTTATAGCCTTGTGATATATCTTACTCAAATCATCAAGTAATTTGTGTACTTCAATATGTTTATCAAGAAAGGGTTGGTTGCACGACTGATCAAAAATATCAAAAATTAGAGAAAGCTCGCGTCCAAAATGAAGAAGGTTAGGAGAGTACAATGTAGTTGCATGTTTGGAGCCGTTATAAAGAGATTTGTGTATAAAGACTGCATTTTCGAATGAGTGACCTTCTTGTAAAAGAATATTCACTGAATATTTGATTGATTTATTGATTCGCTCTGCTATCGCAGTTGATTGTGGTCTCGAGGCAGAACTGTGTAATACCTTAATGCCCATTGTATCATTAAAAATGTTATATACCTGAGAAGTGTACTGGGGTCCTAAGTCTGATAAGACAACCGAAGGTCTCCCAAAGGTGGTTATGTAAGAGAATAAGCATTTAACAACCTTACTTGCAGATATGTCATTAAGTGGAAAGAGTTCAATATATCTCGAAAAATGATCAGTGATAGTTAAAACATATTTGCCATTAGCAAAGGGTCCAAGGAGATCGGTACTGATAGTATGACCAGGGTACCTGGGAGTGTATGTGGGCTGCAAAGGTGCGGGTGGAGTTTGATGATGTTTACATTGAAGACATTTGACACAAGATGCAACAAAGTTTAAAGTATCTACATACATACCCTTCCAAAAATATCTACCTGACAAAAATTCATAAGTTTTATTAAAGCCGAAATGAGATAAATATGAAATTGTTAAGACTTTACTTTTAAGTGAATTTGGGACAAGAATGTGATATGAAAAAGTGTTAGTAAGAATATTTTCTTTTCTTAACATTAAAACTTTTGAATCCGGGTGAATGAAATAATTAGGAAATTTTTGAGAAGATCCTTTCTTTAAGATTTCTTTATAAACAACAGACAAGGTAGGGTCATTTTGTTGTTCTGTAGCAAATGTTTCATTTGAAATTTCTAATAAAGGGTTAGGATTTGTTTGTGTACCAGAAATAAGGTAGTTAACATGCATGTTAGAATCACTCGAGCTGGAATGTGGAGCATCACATTCTACAATAGGTAAGGGTTGAGGATCATGCATAAGCTCAAGATTTGTAGCTAAAGTCTGTTGATTATTTTCAAAGTTACAGCGAGATAAATAGTCAGCAAGTACATTCTTTTTACCTGGAATATGTTGAAATTTGTATGTGTATTCTGAGAGATCCATGAGCCAGCGAGAGATAATATCAGCCGGATTTGTAGTTTTGTTGTATTTTTCCAGGGGTTTACTATCTGAAAGGATTACAAATTCTATGTTGTATAAATAATATTTGAAAGCAGTAACTGATTTATGAATCGCCATGAGTTCTAATTTAAGTGCAGGATATTTTTTTTCTGATGCTTTTAAAGATTTTGAAAAGTATGCAACAGGTAATAGTTGTTTATCATGTTCTTGTAGTAAGACGCCAGAAATAGCAACATTTGACGCATCAGTATTTAGATAGAACTTTTTGTTCCAATCAGGTAATCTAACCATGGGTGGATTAAAGAATATCTTCTGTATGGTGTCCATAATTTTTTGGTGTTTACTTGTCCACTTAAATTTAGCTTTTGGAGTAGTTAAGTTTATGAGAGGTTGCACAAGTTCAGAAAAGGATGGGACAAGAGACTTATAAAATGTGATGACGCCTATGAGTGTTTTTAATTGACGTTTAGTTGTTGGTATTGGAAAAGAAGTTATCTTTACAATGTTTGGCTAAACGGGTGAAACAGTTTGATTTTCTATGTGAAATCCAAGATAATCTAAACTGGTTTTATGAAAAGTGCATTTGTTAGGGGACAGCGTTAAATTGTATTTGACTAAGATTGCAAGAATTTTATCCAACTTATCACACATTTCTTGATATGAATCGGCACCAACAATAAGATCATCTTGGTAGGTATAGACACCTTCTAACTGTAATTCATCAAGTAACGAGTCCATTAAAGCTTGAAAAATTGAGGCGCTGGATTTTAATCCGAATACTAATCTCTTATACCGAAAAGAACCAAACATTGTAGTGAATGTGAGCTGTTTTTGAAATTTTGCAGGCAAATCAATCTGATGATATGCCTGATGAAAGTCGAGAGAAGAAAAAAAACGATATTGTGAAAGATTGGAAATAATGGTTTGAATTTTTGGAAGTGGATAGGACGAACCTTGAATTATAGTGTTAACCATTCTGAGATCTAATGAAAGTCTATATTTCTGTATACCTGTATCGTCTGGTTTCTTTTTGACAAGAAGCATGGGGCAGGCCCATTCGGAACAATGACGCTCAATGATTTTGGCATCAAGCAACTGTTTGATTTGGTTTAAAACATCCTTTTGCAATGCTTGGGGAAGAAGGAAAGGGAGAGTCTTTATGGGGTAATCATTAATGAATTTTAAATCAGGTACAATTTTATCAGTATGACCAAGTGTGTCTAATGATTTGGAAAAGGCAGGATAATAATTAAGTAACAATTTAGTTAGGTTCTTTGTTTCGTCAGATTTTAAGTGAGAAAGTTTAAAATCATTAGATGATAACTCTTGCTTTCTTTTTTGTAATATTTCATTAGAGGCTTGAATAAAATTTAGAAAGTGCTGTTCCGAGTTATTTTGCATGCAAGAATTTTCAGACGGATAATCAAGAATTTCCTCAATCTCAGACAATTGACCTATTTTTGTATGTTTAGGAAGATGAATGGCCTTTTCAGAAGTGTTTTTAAGTGTTATCGAGAAGAAATAGTGTATTTGTGAAGTTTTCTTTTTTTTATTGGATGATTTATTCATTTGAATAATGGCATCATTTCCAATTAATTCTTTTGTTTGTGCCAAATATTCAAATAGATAATTTCTGCCATTGTTGATGTTAGTGGAAGTGTAAACAGAGCACCATATTTGTTGTTGAGGTTCTAATATTATTTTACAAGTTAAGAACACACCTTGATTCATTACAACATTACTCAAAGAATTGCATAATTTTGATTGTTTCTCTCCAGAAGATTCCTTACTGGTTTTTAAAGGAACAGAGAAATTATTATTGACATGGAGACACTTGTTAAAAGTATCAATGACAACATTATATCTACTTATGAAATCGAAACCTATAATGCCTTCAAAACTGGAAGACTCAGGTATGTCAACAATATAAAAGTGATGTGAAAAAGCTTTTTGTTTTAACTTGATGGATGTTCTGATGCACGCGGAAAATGAGACGTCAGAATTGACAGTTTTAATATTGACGTCAGTGGAGAGTCTTTTATATTTCAACACAGGTTTAAGTTGATTAAATAATTTTTGTGAAAGTAAAGATATACTACTACCAGAATCAGCCAATAAGGTAATATCATGGTTTGCTATGGTGGCTTTAACAAGAGGAAAGGATGGTGACATAGTGTTTACACTACAAATTATCTGAACATTATCACTTTCTGTTTGTGTACTGGTGTTATTTGCTATCTTAATGGAGTCAAAAGTTTGTGAACCTACTGAATTAACTAGTCTCGCACTTGAAATTTTAGGTAAAGCAGCGTCAAAAACAAAAGTTGCTGATGTAGAAGTATTAGACTGAGACACAACACCTACAGCATAAAAATTGTATCTCTGTTTCAGTTTTCCTGAAACTGTGGAGTGGAATTTGTGTAATTATTTTTTCTTTGAGTGTTTGCCCTTTTCCATTTAAAACAAGAGAGAGCGTCGTGATTGTTTCGTCCACATAACTGACAAATAACTGGTTTTTTATATGAAAACTTGTGTGGGGAATAACGTCTAGTGTAGTTCCGATTCTTATAATTTTTTTTGAAACGTGAAACACTTCCAGAATGTTTTGGTCTAGTCTGTACATTTCTTTGGTCAGATTCTGTTTTAGTATCTGGAGGGGCAAAAGACAATGCATTTATTTTCTCAGAAATTCCTTTTAATTGCGATTCAATGAGATTTTCTGGTCTGTGTACCGAAGGTAAGGAATGTAAAATTTTTTCATTCCTTAAAATTTCATGAAGGGTTTGTGCTCTTTCAACTGCTGTTTTATAATCATTAATGTCTTCTTCCTGTAATTTTATTCTAATATTTGAAGGAAGGGCCTCTAGAAATTTCATGAGTTTGATAGTTTTGCGTGCATTTTCGTCGTTGATATCTGCATAAACTGTAGCCGCAAGGACATTTAGTCTATGGGCTAAATTTTTTATGGTCTCAGAAGGCATAAGTGCTAAACTGAACAATTCAACAGAGGCAACACATTTACTAGGGGGGACAAAGAATGACGCAAATTCCTTTTCCAGCAAATCGAGGTCTGTTATCTTTTGTAGGTCAGGGTTTTGGGCTAGAAATTTTTGTGCAGGCCCAACCAACTTTCCCTTTAAGATTGCGATTGTTGTCTGTGGGTTATACTTATTAATTTCCGCACAGACTCTAATTTGATTAAAAAAAATTTAAGTAAATCTGGATCTCCATCAAATTGAATGATATTTATCGGAATTTGTTTTGCCGCCATGATTACAGTTTTTTTTGTTTAAGCCCACAAGTTATTGAGAAAGTGTTACACAGACCGGATTTATACCCTAAAGCACATTGAAAACGAGTAAATTTCCTAGCAAGTAAAATATATAAAATAGCAAAATAAATAGACCTTAAAAATATAATACTTCACCTTAAAGATATCTTATTTTAACCTCTTATGACAGTAAAGCAAAGGGAAGCACATACATAAGTAAATCATTTAGAAAATAAAATAAATAAAATAGCAAAATAATTACACTTTGAAAACACATATCTATATATTCCTTCACTTAAAAAAACTTATTTTATCCTTAGATAATAAAGCAAAGAAAACTATATAGAAAACACCAAAAACTGTTAGTAAGCAAGCAATAATATGAAATCCTCTTTTAACTTCTTTACACAAGGAAAAAGTTCCCATTTCTTAACTTAAAATATTTTTATTTATTTTTATTTATTTTTTTTAGATGAAAAAGAATACTCTTATTTTAAGCCTATAATTAAAAGTTCAAAATTGGCTAAAAACTCATTTAAGCATACTAGAGAATCTAAATACAAAATTGAAAAAAAACGGAAGGGGGGTGGGACGTTAAACATGAAATAATAGCACATAAATGCAAATAACTGATAAAAAAAAATGCATAAAATGTCACTAAAAATAATAACTAGAAATGACAACAGTTACCGTGCTTTCGCAAATTAAAAATCTTTGCAAAAACACAATAACAGGATTATATTAATGCTCTGGAACAGAACATAAATGCTGACCGTTGTGTCCTGAATGTGAAAGCAGAACATGAAATAAACAAAGTACATAGGTTAACTTACTGATTTAGTTTTAAAAAATAATAATTACTAATTTAATTACACAAAAAAACTAGGGAAATGGGACAAGATCTGCTCCCACATTCAACATGTGTATTATTTCGATGGTGATTTAAGATGTTGCTGACTATTAAATGATGATGTATACGATGAATTATTTATTATGAATTTAACAATGATAATTTGGGTTGTTGCTTTTATTTCACACCTGTACACCACAAAATTTATTTATCTTTGCCACCTGCCAGGTGGATATATTCTAATTTGCACATCATTGGAAGAAAGAACTGAAGACTTATATATTGCATGTGCAATTTTTCACTTTCTTTTGCAGACAACAACGGATGAATCACTATTTTTTGGCACGTTCATTTTACGATGCATAACTACACAGGAATATTTGTTACACACTTAATTTTCTATGAGACTTTATGAACTTTCTGTAGAATACGTTCACTAAACACACAAAACGCACACACTATGAAGGGTAGTGGCAACACAAACATATGACGAATTTTTTTAACGGTTGCTTGTTTTGAAGAGGCGCACTTCGTATACTTTTACACAAACAGAGAGCACTGCGAAACATCCGCACACATCAGCTGTGGGTGAGGATCGTAGGAGATATTCACTGCAGGACTCGTTGATTTCTGCTGCACCTTGTGAGTGCGAACCGGAGGGCACCCAGGAGAGGATTTTGCAGCAGACGATTTTCAGTACGGAAACTGGTGTATGCATTTTCGACGGAGAGAGCAGGTGAAGACAGGGGCGTGAATTCCATTTCGGCTGACCGTAGCAGGCGACACAAACAGCAGTGAAATTTTCTACCGGGGGATGCAGAGAAGAAAATAGCAGAAACGAAGATGCATCACATCCGCAGGAAAGTGGGTGTTGATTGTACCTCCCCCATATTTTTTTAATGTGGGGAAAAACGAAAAGGTCAGACGGCACCAGAGAGTTTTGTAGGGGTGTTTTGTAGTAGCAGCTATTTTGTTAGAACACTTAGAAGAAACGTAGTGAAGTATAGTAGTCCAGGTCTAGATGTGAAGATAGCGAAAAAATCCCACAATGATTGTTATGTCACTTTTTATTTAAACATGGTGTAATAGGGGGGTACACTTATAATAATCGGAGAAAATCTCCGAACAGAGATGTACAACTTATTCAGTCAAGAGCAGCGAGTCAAGTGTGGTCGTACATAGAAACAAACCGCCACTTTTGGCGTGAAAGAAAATCGCCAACATACACAAGTTCGCCCATGCACAATGGATATTATACGCCAAATTACAGTTAAAATGCAGCCGGCATGATCAGAATTCAATTTGGCTGCCCGGCTGGGATGGGGAAAGGCTATCGTTGCCAATAGATAAATGTTACACGTGTTGTTATGTCTAAGCAAAGGGGCACCAGATTTTAATGCGCAGATGTTAAATTCTTTTTAAGATTTTGTCAAGAAAGGAAAAAGAAGCGTAAGCATAAATTTTACCCGCGATACAGAGAGGATCTCCTTATAAGGTAATGAAGAATTGATTCGATCAGAATTAGCCGACATCTGGAAATTGTTTTGAACGGTTGAGTAAAAATGTGGGTGTATTTCTCAGAGATAATCTTGGGCAGCTGCAGATTTTCGGTTAGAGAAATAATAAGCGAGGAAAATGGAGAAGAAATGAAGGACAATTTAAAACTAATTTTGAATTGAAAAGGGAAGGGGGTGCAAAGGAATAATTTAAGAAAATAACCAATATATAACGAAATAATCGTTATAGGCGTGTATTTCAAATGTATGTAATATGAGTATTTTACATGTATATATTCTAATGAAATAAGAGAAATTTTTTTATTTTAAATGAACTGAATACAATAGGAATGACAAATATGGAAATATATTTGAGATGTATATTTTAAATGAACTGAATACAATAGGAATGACAAATATGGAAATATATTTGAGATGTATATTTTAAATGAACTGAATACAATTGGAATGACATGGAAAAATGTTTGGCAATTTATTACTTACACCTAGATAACAAAAACAAATTGTTTTTCATTGCAATTTTTGTAGCATACTGTATGCAGAATAATAAAAAAATATATTGGTACCCAAAAATGACAGCCATGAGGTCTGTTTATAATGTACGAATTATTGATAACGTTGAATATTATGATGCTACTATTCCGCATGTCAAACAAAAATACCATCACAATGACAGACATATTAACTTCGGGAATCATCTAGAAGTAGTAACTGAATACTAAAAAAATAAAATCAGCAAAATTTCAAAGTATGGGTTTAGTTTGTGACATATGTACTGAATAAGGAGATAAAATTAAATAATGGATTCTACCGATGATTAGCGTATGTTGATTGGCGTGATTTGCCGAGCGTTATTTGAGCTTTTAGAAGGAGGGTTAATTTGATTTAATGGCTTCCATAATCGAGTTTATGAAAAAAATCGGCGTAATGAGGAACATAGTTTTTTTATGCATTTTGTATCCAATTTTTGGATGCATTTTTTGATGTATTTTGATGCAATACGTTTCCATTATACCAAAATCGTGCCCAAATTGTACATAAATTGCTATTTATTTCAATTCAAACGTATAAATAATTTTTATTGCCAAACATGGTAACTTGCTATTTATTGAGTGCGCTTTTACTCTTTAATTATTAATTAACCGTAAGCATTCAAAACTGTTAAATTCATTATTTGTTGAATCAAAACTATATTTTATTGGGTTATAACTTGCATTTTCCCCTGATTCGAAAATAAAAATGTTTAGTGACTAAGAGACAGTTATATCTTAAGCTTGCAGTTTAGATGGTGATATTGAAAAAATACTTTATTGTAATAGTTGTTTTTTCTTTTATTTTCGATATATTCTTTGTTTAATAAAATAGTACTCTAAATTTTGTAATTTTGAAGAGCTGTATTTTAAAAATGATTACTTTCACTCCAACAATCTTAAATAATTTGAAATGTTTCATTCGGCGGCGACTTTTATGCTTGGCTACAATGGAGTGATGTAACGCAAACGAACCATACCTATAAATTGCAGCATGTATAAAGTCTTTTCAAAAATATGCATTAAAATATTTAATTGCTATAAAGGACGTTAAATACTAATAAAAACATTAAAAGATCTTAATAATTTTTACATGTTTCGATTGAATTTACTCAATCATCATCAGAAAAAGAAAATACAAATAAACACAAAGATGGAAAATGACAAAAAAAAATTACAAATGAGATTTAAAATTTTTTAAAAATAAAAATCACGCGCGTTATATTTTAATTATGTATCACGTTGCTTAATTTTTAAATTATTTAGCAATTCAATCCAAATATTTGGGATTTGAAATGACAAGGAGTCATTGCAGACCATTGAGCTTCTGACGTAAATTTCAATACTCTCTCTAATAAAAAGTTGCAAATATAAATCTGACCTATTCGCGTTTGTAATGACCGAAAGGTGGCGTTGTATAGACCTGATAATCGTTTGTTTACGTAATGCTGTTTGTTCCATGCTGTGGCATAGCGAAACCCGTTTAAAGAGCTATTTAAAGTGCAGTTTTTTATCTGCACTACCAAACAAAAGGAAATCCCCATATTATTTCAGGTTTGCTAGTAAAGGAAAACAAAAATTTGAAAATAAAAAAATTTTCTTGCTTTTGCAAAACTGGAGCAAGCGAATCATGCAAGCATTGTGTTGCTGTCATGTTATTTTGCCATGAGTAAGTCAAATTTACTTTTTTATATTATAGATCTAAACTTTGTGTATAAAATTTTGATTTTAGATAATTTTAATGCAAAGAACCCAACGTTGCATGCGTTATAGAACTGCTTGTTTATTTATTTATTTATTTATTTATTATAGAACTGTTTATTTATTTATCGGCCTTTTAAACACTGATTTCAGCGGAAGATATCAGTTCTATTTCGTTTCAGACTTTGTCCGCGAGAGGGCGTCTATTTCATTTCAAACGCGAATAAATTACTTATAAAAATTAAAAAAATTATTAAATATATAAAAAATGTTATAAAAATTATTATATTGGCATGACTCAAAGAAAATTCAAAGTAAGATGTAAAGAACACATTGCAGACATAAAATTTAATAGAGGTAAAACCGCATTATCTAGGCTAAATCAAATAGAAAACATAGATATTTTGTTTAATGAAAGCAGATTAATTTATAGGTCAGATTTTTATTTGCAACTTTTTATTAGAGAGAGTATTGAAATTTACGTCAGAAGCTCAATGGTCTGCAATGACTCCTTGTCATTTCAAATCCCAAATATTTGGATTGAATTGTTAAATAATTTGAAAATTAAGCAACGTGATACATAATTAAAATATAACGCGCGTGATTTTTATTTTTAAAAATTTTTAAATCTCATTTGTAATTTTTTTTTTTGTCATTTTCCATCTTTGTGTTTATTTGTATTTTCTTGTTCTGATGATGATTGAGTAAATTCAATCGAAACATGTAAAAATTATTAAGATCTTTTAATGTTTTTATTAGTATTTAACGTCCTTTATAGCAATTAAATATTTTAATGCATATTTTTGAAATGTTTTCAATGGACGTATATGAAAACTTCTATTTATAATTAATGTATAAAGTCGTTTATAACAGTAGCACGGATAATAAAGAACGGATAACACACAATAAAGCAACTGGTATTTAGCTTAAAATGATAGAGATGTCATATACGCACCACATTGGCGCGATTTTTTTCAGACGCTAATGTCGCATATTCATCAGGGTACATAATTGGCGCCAAAGTGTCATTATTATGCATGGTATGGTAACCCAGATGCTTTTGTTTATTTATTAATAAATTCTTTATTTGCTTTTATTTTATTTTTAACATAAAAGTTGATCTGCTTTATAGTTATTAATTGATTCTTCTTTATTTCTTTATTGTTGTATTTCCCTTTTTAAAAATATATTTGTAACTGGTATTAAAAAATGTGTTTTTCGCCGAATTGGCGTCCAAAACAATTGCGCTAATGTGGTGAGTATATGATATCTGTGTCCTTGAAACTAAAACTATGATAGTAATATATTTTTTACTTAAATGATACTACTATTTGGTTATCCCGACGACCAATAGTACCATTTAAAAAATTAAATACTAAGATGAGGAAAATTCTATATTCAGAATACAAATCCAATTATTTCAGTTTACTGAGATTGCTTTGGTACGAAATTAAAAACAATGTTTGTAACCATAATCGTAAATAACAATATTCGAGCATTGACACCTTTATAAATGTACATCATTTTGACGAAATTGCGGCATTTATTCAGCAGGGATAACGAAAAGTAACATGATGTTTCATAATTTTTAATGATCAATATTATTATGATGTTACGCCTATCTACTTCTAATTTACATATAAAATGCAAATTGGTATTTCATTCCGGTAGTTGATAACTGGAGTCTTGCTTAAAACTTTTTCATGGAATATTTTTTGCGAAGCATTTAGTATGTTTCACACCGTTTTATGTTACTTATTTATCGTATAATGGGAAAAAACTCTTTAATCAAGACAAGCAATTTATGGAATTTTATTCATTTTAAAAAGATCTACTAGATGTATTTTAATGATATTTGCCTTGTCAGATAGAAAAAAATTTCAGGTACTTTTCAGTATATTGCACATCGCTCTACAATTCTCAATTACAGAATTGTGAAGAAAAAAACCTATAATCATGTTAACCCGATTATGAAAGATTAGTCTTTATAAAAGCTATTAATAGAGGGATTTGAAGGAGAATTACATTGTTAGTTTCAAGGATTGTAAAATTGCCTAGCGTTAGATCGTTCTATAAGGAAACCTACAGAAAAAAAGTCAAAGATTTGTCTATGGGAAATAGGCCAGCGGAATAGGAGTGCAGTTCCATATATTTAATTGACAGTTTATGATGTGAGTGTGAACCGCATTTGGACATAGACTTTTAAAATAAATTCTACAAGTGTTTTCAAAAGCAGTTGGGTTGCGCGTTCCAATATACATTTGTAATACTCTACTTGATGATGTCATACATCTCGCATGAGAAAACTTTCCAGATAATTAATGATTTAAGTTTTCTTGATAAACACCAGATGAAACAACTTTGGAAGCTTGATAAATGTACTTCTGATCTGTGTTGAGCGTTGAAATATTCAGTTCAGGTAAAATCAGTTCAACCTTTTCAAAATTGACGACATGATTTTCATGACATTTTTCAACTCTTTTGCATTAATTTCCGAGAAGGTACTTGGTCCTGTGGTATTTCCGATTCGGTGACGCAGAAAGGGACGCAATGGAAATTCATTTTCATGTAACTGGCATATGGTCCACTGTAACGTTTTACCTATGTATTGCTCAAGTAGTATAATTACATCACTTTCGATTCAATACTAACTTTTATGCTGTTGCAGCCTTCAACAAGGAAATCTGATTTTTTTATTCCATTTTTAATAAAAAATTTAGCAATACCTGACGCTATCATTTCTGCTTTTTTATTTGAGCGAGCTACGTGTCCTATATACATGCTTTCAGGCTCAAGAAATAACACAAAGTATTCTTTCATCATATTTCAAAAGATAAAGGAAGATATTTAATTACATAATTTTACATAAAAAAGTTTTTAAAATGATATTGAATGTCAGCTGTTTTCAAGAAACTGTTAAAACCACAAAAGAAACAATAAAAAATAACAAAACAGTAAAATCTAAATTCCAGACTCGCTATGAAGACTAAAAAATATTAAATAAGAGAATGTAAATAATGTCAATTTAAAAAATTCCAAAGTGCATAACACTTTAAAATCATTTCATGAAATTGAGAAAAGTAAGCATAAAGTCCTGTAAATCGTATATTTCATAGGAACAAAGAAAAGTTCAATGACCCGGAGCAAGTCTTACCATATTCAGATCTTGATAAAAATTGGTGTGTAAGTTTATTGTCACCATATACATCTCATTTCATTCGTACATCTCATTTCAAAAGATTTTAAATTGTGTATTCTATTCGAAGTACTGTATATTATGGAGAGATCACTGTTGGATAGATGAAATGTATTTTTAATTATGATATGCGCGTTTAAGTTTAGAGCGTAATGTTTTAAATGCATATGATATTATTTTTTTACTTTCTTCGAGGTGAGAATATGTGACTAATCTTAATAAGGCATTTTCTGACTGGGAAAGTCTGGGGAGTAAGATTTAAGGTTTTTTTACAAAGTAGCACTAACAAATTGAGACTCATCATACTGTATAACCTATTACTGAGAGAAAAGGTATTTTCTATGAAATTAATTAAACTGATGACGCTGAATGCATGTCTATTTGTATAAATGTGCTTGAGAATAACGCTTTTATTTGTAAAAGTAAAATGTAATGAAGGTGCTTGTACATATTTTTGTAATGAGAAAGTCTCATATATTTATTAAAAATAAAATATGATAAAGTATAACATTCCATATGAAACATAATTTGATGACTGATTTTAACATAATATGTTTGTACGAAAACGTGAACTAATATGAATTGAAATTGCCTTCTAATAGTTAATTTACTGACAAATGCTACATTGTAATCGTGATGTTCTCCTTCAAATTACATTTTAGTTTAATTATTGGAAAGGAAATTTGACGTTGCATATTAAACATTCTTACCTCTAAAATACCAACACGAGTACATTTGTATGTATTTATACTTTAAGTATTTTGGCACATTTGTAAAAGAAAACAATACCAATATTTTTCCAGAATAGCGCGTTTACGTGGGACAAAAGATTAAAATAAACAAAGTTTTGAGAATAAGCACATAGTTGTTCTTGCAAGAATACTACTCTGCTCAAATAAATTAGGGGTTGAACATAAAAGTTCAACTAACCGTTCGAGACAGCCATGTATTGGCATAAAAGGGATAGTACTTGCGTATAAATGAGCAATAGAGAAAAAAGTACGCAAAAAATATTGCTATTAAACTTTAATTCTTTGAAAAAATGCAAAAAAAAATTGGAAAGATGATTTAGGACAACAATCTGGTTACATGTAAATGATAAAAAATGTATTTTTAAGAAATGTTGCAAGAATTTTTATATGGCATGTGGTTTTCTCAAACAGCTAAGACTGCTGCACACCTATTTTCTATGGATGCGATGATGTTATCGATAAGATTTTAGGGAATATTGTTTCACTCCTCAAGAAGTGTAATTTCCAAGTCTCAGTTAATAAAAAGAGGTCTTTGTCACACAGCAATGCGTCGTCCGAGCATGTTCCATACGAACTCAATCGGTTTCCGGTCACGAGATCACGCTGGTCATTCCATACACTGTATTGTTTCAGCTGCGAGTATGTCGTCAACAAGACGAGCTGTATGCGTTTGGCATTTTAATGCTGAAAAACTAAGGAATCTCCAATCGCTTCAGCATAAGGTATGTTATAAGGTTTCTGTTTGCATACTTTTGGGGCGTCCAAGTACTATTCCGGATGATATGTAGGTCGATATGTCCATCTATGCTGATTTCACCCCATACCATCAAACCACCTTGTCTGTATTGAAACAGTTGACGAACGAATGTGGGGTTATTTCGAGTGCTCCTTTCCCTCCATACCAAACACGTCGATTTTCCCACTCCATACTCAATCGGGACTCACCTGTAAATAGCTCCATTCACTCACACTCCCAATCTCGATGTTCAGCAGCTTATCTTCTACGAGATAGAGACCTGTCTGATGAAGGATATTATGTACTGTTTGACTGGAAGCCCTTCATCCTCTTGCCAAGAGCAATTGTCTTTGCATCTGAGTAGCACTGTCTGTTCTGTTTCGACGAGTTGTTAAAAGTAAATATTGGTCATCAATTACTGTTGTTGCGCGTGGCCGACTTTGCCCTGGTCGACGTCTATCATTTTCTGTTTCTTGGTATCGATTCCACAGCCTTGCAATGATTTTACGAACTTTGATTTGCATATGAAGTTTTCTTCTTCTGTTTTCTGCTTGGCTCTAAGTTGTGGATGATTTATTTTATGTTACTTATCGATGTAAGTATTTGCGTAATTTCATTAAAACCATGTGCTCCCGTAATTGCTTTGAGCAGCTTATGTAGCGGAAAATTTGTTCTGGATATTAGTTTTGGTAGCAGTAGTTTTAGCAGACATAGCGCTTTGGGTGAGATTATTTTAGCACCATTAAGAATAACAAAGAAAATTTTTAAAACAAGTGCTTTCTAAATATCCCTCCACCCACTCGCCCATCGTATCTCTACTTTTCTTAATATTTAAAGACTGTAGAGGTCAACATGCTTTTCTAAACTTTCTTTGGTTTCTAATTTTATTTTTCTTTATTCAATTTTTAGTCTTCGTGCGTCACGAAAGTTGAATAGAGACCTCGCAGAGGTATGTAACATATTCTGCACACATACACAATAAAACAATAAAAAGTAAAAAAATGAAATTTGAACACATAAAGGCGAGATAAAAAAAAAAGAAAGGTGACCTACAAATATAAAATGCGCAATTATATAAAACTTCCTAAATTATTTTAAGAAAATAAAAAGCAAAAACGAAAATCTATTTATTTCTAACATAAAAGAAAAGGCTAAGAATGCAATAAACATCCTCTAATCTGGCACGTTCGCATATTAGGACACGGAATTTTCCGGAATACAGGATGATTATCGGGAAATACTTATAGAAGTTCAAATTAGACAAAAAGTGCCAGTAAAGCAAGCTTATTTATTTTTTAAGAACTTAAACAGAATAAAAAAATGCACAATAAAGGTAAAGCACAACATATGTAAGTGGCTATGACATGAAAATGTGTAATGCAGGTCTTAACAGTAGCCTATACGTAGAATTCATCTTAAACAAATTTCTAATATATGTTTTGTTGTTGTTTTCCCTTTTTTTCTCTGTGATTTTCTTTCGCAAGATGTCGAGTTTCATAAATTCTGCGTGGTTTCACGAAGGACTACGCTCAGAAACTCAATTCATTCAAGCCACCATAATTGCTTGATGTAGACTGATGATGTTTGACTCGTTCACATCTTCATCAGTTTGGTTTATTTTTGTCGTCCGATTATCTACGCTAGGGATATAGGACCTGGGGGGAGTGCCCTTCGTGGGGGTCTTTCTAAGGGAACCTAACCCGTATTTACGCAAGGTTCGAAGAAAACCACGAAAACTCCGAACGGTTAGGCCGACAGCCGCGATTGGGTTCGAACCCAGCACCTGCCGTCTACCAGTTGAAAGGTCTGAACCTCTCGGCCACTGGTGGGGCCCACATCTTCATCAGAGTTAATGTCTTTGCGGCTGTTTAGTTGAAAAATCTCTGAATAATGTCCTCACTTGTCATTTCCTCTGTCGAAGCATCAAAACTTGATTCCTCCCGCTCTTTTATATTTTCTCGAATCAGTTGTGTTCTTTACTATAAAATTTGTTTCTATCTAAAAGTTGTAGGCATAATGAAAAAAAAATATGATAAATTTAAATGGATTTCATGTATTGTGTGAATTGAAAGAAGTAATGAAATTTCTTTCTTTTTCACTTCTTCTCCTTTATTTATTTTTTTTTTCGTAAGAGTTAATCCTATCAAAAATACACTGCTCGACATTGAAAATGTAGCACCAACAAGGAGTGGTCAGAAAGTGATGAAATTTGGGAAAAAGACAGAGACAGGAAAGTGCATTAAGTGATCTTTATTTCAAAATGATAGTCAGAATACAGAAGGAGAACAGCGTCGGCTCAGTAGAATGTAGGATCACCGAGGACAGCGATGCACGAAGAAACACGTCTAGACATAGAGTCAATAAGATTGCGGACGATGTCCTGAGGGATGGCTCTCTATTCCCTTTAAACCTTTCGCCACAGTTCGTCTTTTGAACGAGGTAGAAACAGCAAAAGGCATCCAATCACATCACACACATGTGTCAATTGGTGACAAGTAAGGAGAGTACGGTGGCCAGGGAAGCATATGTATACCTCGCAGAGCATGTTGGCACATGCTAACACTGTGTGGTCGGGTGTTATCCTGCTGAATAATTGCATTAGGCAGCCTCTGAAAATTAGAGGATTGCCACGGGCCGCAGTATATTATCCAAGTATCGTTGGGCCGTTATAGTGCCCTGAATACAAACTGAATACGAACTGAAGTGACATGGAATTATACGCAATACTGCCCCAAAACATTATTCCACTTTGTCGCGCGGTGGGACGTTCCATAGTTACTGCCGGATTCGATCTGTCTCCACGTAGACGCCACACACGTATGGGGCGACTGTCACTGGATAAACAGAAGCGTGAGTCATCTGAGAACACGAAGTTTCGCCATTTCGTCATCCACGTCGCTCTTGTCCAGCACCATTCCTAACGTTGGTGTCCAGTCAGTCAGTCTTGGTGCTGTCGAGTAAACGGCAGACTTCTTAACGACCGCCGTGACTGCAGACAATGTTGAAACAAACGACGGAAAATGTTTCTGGTCGACACGGAAACATCCAGGATATCTTGTACATGCTGCAGAATCGAGGTACAAGTGATTTGCGGGTCTGCCACAGTCTGTCGACGGATGCGTCGATCCACGAGTGCTGACGTCACTTTGGCTGCACCTGTACCCCTCAATCTTGCCACATTTTCTTTTCCAACCATGTTCGCCATAGCGGATGCACCGTGCTGACATCCATGAGGGTACCAGTGGCGATTTGACGTAAGGCCCAATGCCCCCTTCTCAGTCCAATCACCATACCTCTCGTAAAATCGTCCATCTGTTGGAAGTGCCTTCGTTGACTGCGGCCTCGCATTCTCTTCCATACACGTATCTTCCTAGACGAAAACAAAATTTCTTCGATAATTCGTCAGGCAGAAATAACGACAAGAATTTTGCACATTCTGCAAGTTCCTTCCCTTATATCTTACATAACGTGCGTGGGAGACCTGCGCATTTCATATCATTCAAATAACTCAGTGACGTGCGTCTACTCTAAAATCTGCATAAATTTCTGACCACTCCTTCTTGGTGTTGCATTTTCAATGTCGAGCAGTGTATATCTAAAATTAAGGAGATTTAAAATAAATTTACGTAGATTTGA
This sequence comes from Maratus speculifer, assembly GCA_964019185.1. Taxonomy (NCBI): domain Eukaryota; kingdom Metazoa; phylum Arthropoda; class Arachnida; order Araneae; family Salticidae; genus Maratus; species Maratus speculifer. The sequence continues at coordinate 256,451,721 of OZ025298.1, forward strand.
CATTTTGCAAATTGCCAAATATATGCCTCTTTTCTTCTTAAAGTCCTATTTTTTCGCTCGTTGAGTCTATTTTTTCTGACATCAAAAATATATTATACATATTTTTTAAGTAATATTAATTTTAAGCTGATTTGATACGTTCTATAAATAACAAGTTATGATTTTTCATAAGCTATCGTGTCCATAAAAAGGCGATATATCTATCTGTCTATCTATCTATCTATCTATCTATCTATCTATCTCTCTCTCTATATATATATATACAGGGTGATTCATAAAAGATGGGCAGAACTTTAAGGGGTTATAGTACACTTAAAGACAAATAATATTAAATAGGAGACTAAGGGTCCCAGACGTATTCCCAAGGAGATAGGGGGCATTAAAGTTTAGTGTCCGAAATTTCAAATGATTATAAAAAATGGAAAAATTGGTCGATTCGTTTGCGGTTTTTGCAAAAAATTTTTTTTATGCCAGTATTTTCTTGAAATAAAATTTTAAAGTTCAATTTCAAAAAATGTCGATAGGGGGCGCTTTAGACTTTGGAGTAACAAACAACTATTTTTTAACGTTATTTTTTGTATTTCTTTAAATGATTTCGAAAGCTTAGACTTAAACTTAAATTTTGATCTAAAAATCTGAGTCCTAACGAGTAGTTAAGTAGCGTAAACTGAAATTTGAAATTTGAAACCCTTCTCCCCCCAGAACAAAAATCAGTTATTCCCGATCTTTGTGTCGTAGATTAGGCTCTAACTACTGCCGCGTTTTGCTAAAATTATTCTTTATGTCAGTATTTTCTTGAAAATAAATTTTAAAGAAAATTTTCAAAAAATTCCGATAGAGGGCGCTTTAGACTTTGGAGTAACGAACAACTATTTTATACCGTTATTTTTGTGTCTCATTAAATGCTTTCTAAAGCTTAGACTTAAATTTTCAGCCCAAAATCTGAATCGTTAGACGTGGTTAAGTTTCTGGGGAGAGGGGTTTGAAATTTCTACTCCTGAGCACAGTTCAGTTTACCATGTCCACACATTGTGTGCTGTGATACGAGGTAAAAAGACACAAATTAGGATTATGATACCAAAGCATATTTATTAACATGTAATTACAATAAATGTTCAAAATTGTGACCACCAGAGGTTATGCACGCAGAACAACGGCGAAGAATGGAACGGCGAACATTCGCGAAAACATCAGGCTTTTCGAGCACTTCCCCTACAGCGGCGGAAAGTCTGGCGACCAGTTACTCGGGGGATTCAATGGGTGTCTCATACATAAGAGCCTTCAATTGTCCCCAAAAAAAGAAATCGAGGGGTGAAAGATCTGGCGAGCGAGCAGGCCAAGCAACAGGACCACCTCGACCAATCCATCTGTTCGGAAATGTGATGTCCAGATAGTTGCGGACGTCTCGTACGTAATGGGCTGGCGCTCCATCGTGCTGGAACCACATGACCCGCCGGATGCGTGGAGGAACAACGTTTAACAGGTCTGGCAGCACATGTTGCAGAAATGTGAGGTATGTTTTACCGTTGAGGCGTTCAGGAAGAAGGTACGGTCCGATTAGGTGGTCTCCGAGGATTCCTGCCCAAACATTGATGGAAAAGCGTCTCTGATGAGCATGTGGATACGTAGCATGTGGATTGACATCCGCCCATACATGTGCATTGTGTGTGTTAAATGTACCTTCACGTGTGAAGGTACATTCATCGGTGAAAAGCACAGTTCGTCCAAAATGTGGATTTAGCGCGTTCTACTGCAGAAACCAGCGGGCGAATTCAATACGATTTGGATAATCCCCTGGAGACAGTTTCTGGACTCGTTGCACATGAAACGGGAGCAAATGTTCATCCTTCAGTACCCTCCAAGTCATGGACTGTGAGGTATCCACCTGCCTAGCCACTGTTCGTGTACTTGTACTTGGCTGCGCCGCTACTACATCCAGAATGGCTTCTGCAACAACTACTGATTCGTCCTTTTTTGCACGACCTGCATTCGACCGGGAAGCGAGAAATGATCCCGTCTCACACAACTGTCTGTGCAAGCGCTCGAAAGTTTTGCGGTTAGGCAACCGCCTGTTGGGAAATCGCTCTCCGTATATTCGTTGTACCTCTGCACCATTTCCATCTGCCGCTCCGTAAATTAAATGCATCTCAGCCTTTTCCTTATTCGTGAAGGGCACCATCTTCCGATTCATTACTACAGCGACTTACACTTGACTCACCGTTCAGTGGTTTTTATGCCTGAATCGTGTCGAAATTTTGCATACGTGTTCTTCTTCTTCGCCATTTGACATTTGCATACTTTCTGTCTCCTTCTTCACCCGCTGACTAGCGTCAGGAGCTTTAACGTTTGCATGAGCGACGTTTCCAACTGTGCCAGTGCCTTTATGAGTGAATTTCGACTATGCAGTCCTTGACGAAAGTTGTATTTTTGCCTCGTATCACAGCACAGAATCGTTGGGCATGGTTAAGTAGTGCAAACTGAACTATGTTCAGAAGTTGAAATTTGAACCCCCTCCCCTCGCTACTGAACCACGCTCAGCGATTCAGATTTTGAGCTGAAAATTTAAGTTTAAGTCTAAGCTTTAGAAAGCATTTAATGAGACACAAAAAATAAAGGTATAAAATAGTTGTTCGTTACTCCAAAGTCTAAAGCGCCCTCTATCGGAATTTTTTGAAAAATTTCTTTAAAATTTATTTTCAAGAAAATACTGACATAAAGAATAATTTTAGCAAAACGCGGCAGTAGTTAGAGCCTAATCTACGACACAAAGATCGGGAATAACTGATTTTTGTTCTGGGGGGAGAAGGGTTTCAAATTTCAAATTTCAGTTTACGCTACTTAAATACTCGTTAGGACTCAGATTTTTAGATCAAAATTTAAGTTTAAGTCTAAGCTTTCGAAATCATTAAAAGAAATACAAAAAATAACGTTAAAAAATATTTGTTTGTTACTCCAAAGTCTAAAGCGCCCACTATCGGCATTTTTTTAAATTGAACTTTAAAATTTTATTTCAAGAAAATACTGGCATAAAGAAAATTTTTTGCAAAAACCGCAAACGAATCGACCAATTTTTCCATTTTTTATAATCATTTGAAATTTCGGACCCTAAACTTTAATGCCCCCTATCTCCTTGGGAATACGTCTGGGACCCTTAGTCTCCTATTTAATCTTATTTGTCTTTAAGTGTACTATAACCCCTTAAAGTTCTGCCCATCTTTTATGAATCACCCTGTATATATATATATACACTATATTGCCATTGATTATGGGACACTTGCGATTTTAGACATTTTACTAAATATCTAGAAAAATACATGAGGAATCATCTCGAAACTCTTAGTGTATAAATATAATAGTATAAGTCATACATCTCCGTGAAGATTTTTTCCCAAAACTCCAAAGGGGACCGTCAACAAAATAAAAAAGAATGAATATCTTTTGAATAACCCTGTCAAAACTAATGTAGCAAAAGCGCTCAAACTCTAGATTGTGATTGAATGCCTTATTGTAATAAGCCTTGTTCATTTTTATGCAAATAGCATGCATACTCGCAGAGTAATTAAGGTTTTTATAAAAATGATCCCAAATTTTTCCAAGTTTTTTCCTTATAATTTTCAGAGTTCTTAATATAAAATATTATTTTTTTCAGAAAATATGACAAACAACATTGCACACAGTACCCTGTAATCAGAATTAAAAAATAATGAAAATTGTATAAAAAATGAGTTGGTTTACTAAATAATTTTTTACTGCGCATGCGTCAACGATATCAAAATTTCATTTGCATATTATGTTAGCTAAATGTATAGAGCAACTTTTGTGAAAGTCACAAAATCATAACTTGAAAATTCTGACAATAATCGTCAATTGAATAAGTCGAAAATCCGTTTTTCTCAAAATAAAGCAAAAACAAGAGGGGTTGTATCCATATATTCATTGATTAGTGTCAATATAGAATACACAATATGGGATGTAATACTGCATTTGGATAAAATCCCTCATTTTTTTGCTTCATTTTGGAAACAACGGATTTTGTCCTTTTTCTATAGACGATTACTTTCAGAATTTTCAAGCTATGATTTTGAGACTTTTACAAAAGTTGCTCTATACATTTAGCTAAGATAATATGCAAATGGAATTTTGATATCTTTGACGCATGCGCAGTAAAAAATTCTATAGTAAACCTACTCATTTTTCATACAATTTTTATTATTTTTTAATTCTGATTACAGGGTACTGTGTGCAATGTTGTTTGTCATATTTTCTGAAAAAAATATTATTTTATATTAAGAACTCTGAAAATTATAATGGAAAAACTTGGAAAAATTTGGGACCATTTTTATAAAAACCTTAATTACTCTGCGAGTGTGCATGCTATTTGCATAAAAATGAACACAGTGTATTACAATAAGGCATTCAATCATAATCTAGAGTTTGAGCGCTTTTGCTACATTAGTTTTGACAGGGTTATTCAAAAGATATTCATTCTTTTTTAATTTGTTGACGGTCCCCTATGGCGTTTCGGTAAAAAATCTTCACGGAGATGTATGACGTATACTATTATATTTATACACTAAGAATTTCGAGATGATTCCTCATGTATTTTTCTAGATATTTAGTAAAATGTCTAAAATCGCAAGTGTCCCATAATCAATGGTAATATAGTGTATATGTAGTTACCTTGGAACTAAAAGGGTCAAAGTCCAAAATTGACAAATTTAAGTAAAATGCACGAATGAATTCAGGATGCGATAGAAAGTAATTGTTAAAAGGGCCTAAGTTCTTCCAAATATTAGGTCATTGAAAAAAAAATATTTTGTTCAAACTTATGTTACTTCCTGTTAATGTGAAAATGGCCTATGTCACTGTAAAAAAACTAAATCAATGCAACTTTAGATTGTAGTGAGAAAAACATTACTAAATTGAAAGGTACAACTTTGAGAAAATAATAGTACAGAAATTGTAGCAAGATTCTTAAAATCCCTCAAACTTAAATTATGTTTTCTGCCATTTGAGAAAAATGGACATTGGCCCTTTTTGTTCCAAGGAAAATATATATAGATAGATAGATATAGATAGATAAAGTGATAGATAATTTTTTGAACAGGCAGAGGTTTTGTGTTCTGGGGATCTTATCACAATAGATTTGCAGACATTTTTGAGAAATTCAAAGAGTATAATAAGCAGTATTCTTAATAAAAAGCTTTAAAGAGACTTTGTATACTAAAAAGTCTCTTTGCGTCTGGACTTACAGACGGTATCACTTCCAACATAAAAAAACTAAATCAAGATAAAATATAAATGTATTTTAACAATTATATTTAGCCGCTTTTAAGTAGTTTTCATTTCCATTTTTCTGTAAGAACTGGTTTTATCTAAAACATATGTTTAGACTGTATTCAAACAAATATTTTTCATGCTCAGTAACTCGATATTTTCTGATACATTATTAGAGGCATTTTTAAAAGTAAAAATATGAAACTTGTTGGGCTGATATTTTGAAGAGCTGTAAAAGCGACTTGTATTATTTTGTTTAATTAATTAAAACTTGATTTATAACAATTATATTTTCAGAACGATCATTTTGTTTTCTGTTTCGAGCATTATTGCTTCAAAATAGACGGTTCATAATTCCCACCTTGAAAACATTTTGTGAACTATAATGTGCCTATATCAAAATATGGACATATACCACTCATTATGTAGTTATGAATAAGGAAACTTGCCAATTGGATGCATTTGAAATCAGAAATAATTTTTAAAATGAATCTGAAAATGAAGCAGTTAGGATTTGCGTATATCCACAATAAGATTTTTTTTTCATTAACCCCTCTTTTGATTAAATATTTTTTGCTGCGAGAGATTGTCTTGTGAAAAACTTGTTAATATAAAAGTTGTAGATGATATTAAGAAAATGTATAATAAATTTAAGCGAATTGAATGTCTTGTGAATTGATGAATTTATGAAATTTCTCATTAAAATCATATTTTCGCCCCTTGAGCCCATTTTATGTGTTATTAAAAAATTGTGATACAAAAATTTCTGGCACTTTCTCTAGCATTAATAATAACCTTAAACTGATTTAATATGTATTATAATTTAAAAATTATCTTTTTCGGAAAAATTCTTAATATTTCCTCCCCTTCGTCTGATTTCACCAATTAATAATCTTGTCCCAGATCTTCGGCATTTTCATTACATGTTGAAAAAGATTGCGCAGAATTATTTAAGTTATCGTGTCTATAAAAATGATGCATAATATATGTATATCTATATATGTATATATACACAAGGTAAGGTTGTTAATTTCTAGGACACATCTAATAACTTCAGAAAATATTATATGGAATACATATCCATTTAGCATTATTTCGATTTAAAAGGCCTAGGTGCCTTAACGCACTTTTGTGTCCGGCTGTGTAAGTTTTGGAAACAACTTTTAAAACCTTCTTTCAAAATGTTCTTAAATAAGGAGGACGATGTTTTCTTGATAGTTTTGACATTCTCAAATCTTGTTGAAATAGGTTTGGTGCCAAAGAGTACATAACGACCTACTTGGACAAATTGAAATCATTAGCGAAAACATGAATTGTCAATCAGAGATGCTCACAAAAATTCTCAATTGTTTCTGACATGTACGCAGAATGGGAGAATCCAGCATGCGCTTCATCTTCCACGCATTCGTGGCCGTTCGATAATCGCTAAGCTATGCAAAAGTATATGAATGGGATAATACTTCCTCTCGGTACGCTTGTTCTAACATTTTAATGGGTGTTCTAGTGTTTGTTTGTTTGTGTTTTTGACGGCCAATTATATACTCTTGGGATATAGGCTCTAAAGAGGGGGAAATGCCCTCCATGGGGGGTTTTTTCTAAAGGAACCTAACCCATATTTAACCCTCTGACCGCCCAGCAAAAGGGCAAAATTTTAAAGTTATTTTCTTTGCAATTTATTTTAATTGTTAATAAATGAGGGATTTTCTATCATGGTACAATTTTTTTGTTGCGTATATGCTTATAAGCCTTGAAAGTATTAATTTAACTTAATTTCTTAAAAATGGATTATATTTGTAGAATTATGTAAATTTAAATATAATTTCAATCGCAGTGAAACCTGAAACTTAGTGAACGGATATATCCAGTCGCGACAGTGGGAAGGTTAAGCAAAAAAAAAAAAAAAAATCCAAGATTCAAAGAAAACAACGGAAAACTCCGAACGGTTAGGCCAACCGCTCGATTGGGCTCGAACCCAGCACCTGAATTCTAACAGTTTCGGAGGCAGAAATTCCGTCCACTGGAGGGGCTCTAATGTTTTTGGCAAATTTGAAGCAGAATTTAGTGTTTATTATCTGCTCCACATATACTTCGACAACAAAAAATTAAAAACTACGTTTTAATGTGTATTTCAAGGTTAACAAGATTCTTCTGAAGGGCGCCGATGATGTTGAACATGCGAAGATAAACTATCATTCAAATACAAGTATTACCTCCTTATGAGGATTTCCGAATCTCGTACAATTACGACAGTCCTGGAAATTAGAGGCTGCAACTCGTATGTGTGTAAGATAAATCCAAGCAGTATGGTATACACATAGTTAGATAAAGTTTTCAGCTGGGGTGGATTTGGGTTCCAGGCAGTGTCCTCGGTGACATTTGGTCAACGTTAGTAATTTGGCTAATTTAAAATAAAAACATTCACCAAATGAGAAAAGTATTAGCAAAACAGATTCACCGTGTAACACAAAAAAATTATTTTTTATCCTTTAATGTATCCCTTTTTTCGATATGTTCTAATGTAAACAAAGTTTTTACAACTGCGACAACGATTATTATTAATCTAATTCAAACTGTCCGCTACAAATATAATAAATATATATACGTTAAAAATATGTATATATGTACAGTGCGTGTCAAAAGTTTAAGCACAATAGCAATTTTAAAATAAAACTTTAAATATTAACTTTATTTCAATATCTGTCTTGTATATGTTGATAATATCTATTTTTTCACCATAATAATTTAAATTAACTTTTAAATTTTATTTTAAACCATGGAGTTTTCGAATAGAAGAAAAATGACCGTGTCAAAAGTTTAAATCATTTTTATGCAAATATTACAGTATGACATAAACGGTTACGCACGCAAACAATTTCTGCGTGTATAAGAAGCAGTACGCTGAGGAGATGATAAAAATTTGGAGTATGAGAGCAAAATGTAATTCTGTTTCTGAAATTGCAAGTGCATTAGAAAGGTTAAAACAAGGTATTCATCAAATTTTGGCTCGTGATAATGATTTTAAACGAAAATTTCTTTCAGGAAGGCCGCGAGAGACTAGTTTGAGCGAAGGTAGCCGCATCAGAAATTTGGCTTCAAGTGGTAATTACTCCCTTTCGGAAATAAAATATGCAGTTTGAGAACAAATATCGAAAGAAACTGTTTATAGAAGAGTTTCGGAATTCAAATACATCAAATAATGTAAAATGGCTCGATTACCTTTTTTCAAACGACACCATAAAAAAGCTAGATTACAATAGGCCAAAGAACATATGCCATTTGGTGAAAAGTGGCTGAATGTCATATTCAGTGATGAAAAAAATGGAACCTCGATGGCCCTGATGGGTTTAAGTACTATTGGCATGATCTCCGCAAAGAACCTAGGAGTGTACTTAGCCGATAACATAATGGTTCTTCAGTAATGGTATGGGGGGCTTTTTCTTTCAATGGTCAGACATCTCTAGCATTCGTCAGTGGTCGTGAAAACTTTGAAAACTACCAAGAGACACTTGCCAATCAATTCCTTCCTGTTGCCGAAGTTTTTAAGGGGAGAAAAATGGTTATTTCAACATGATAATGCTTCCATCCATACCTCAAACTCAACTCCATCGTGGCTTAAGTCGATCTGAACAGTGTCTGTTTTGAAATGGCCGGCAAAAATTCCTGATTTAAACCCTATAAAAATATGTGGGGTATTCTCACTCATGCAGTTTATCCAAATGGAAAACAGTATTCTTCGGTTAAAGATTTGAAAGATGCCATTGAGAACGCTTGGTTTAAAAATGAACCAGAAACAACACAGAGCCTCATTTTAACGATGGAAGACCGTATATTTAAAGTAATTAAGCAAAAAGGAGCAATAACCAAGTATTGATTTTTTTTGTTCTGCTAAAGACTGAAAAACTACTGTGCTTAAACTTTTACACACTCATTTTTGTTGTTTTGATAAATTTTATTATTTAAGATAAATTTTATAGCATGAATCTGTTAGATATCTTTTTTAAACTACAATTTGTAGGCTATGGGAAATGGGAAGTAACTTTCACCCATTAATAAAATTTTATTTTGAAATTTTCTGTTGTGCTTAAACTTTTGACGCGCACTGTATAATGCATATGCATGAAAAACGAAAAAAAAAAACGAAAAAAAATTAGAAAGAGTCCATTAGCAATTTTGCGAATCTAATCGCTTGTTTATTCGCCAAAGGAAGAATTTAGTCGCAATTTGGCACAATGGCGAGCGACAGCGATAACACTGGTTTCAGGGGTAGTCGCGTTAAGCGTATATCTGCAAAAAATTCTTCAGAAATTAAATTACAGAGAAGAAGCAATAACATTTCTTTCTCATGATATCTACCTATAACTAAGTTAGAGTGAGAAATAAACTTTGATTGGCTACATAAAAAAAGAACATTTTTTACTGAATTATACTGCAAACAAGATTCAATTAACAAATGTCAAATGTGTTTAAATTTGATTGTGTTTCAGTTCGAACTGCGTGTGGAATGGTTTGGGCGATTTTTAAGATCGACAATCTTAAATCATAAAAAAGGATATCAAATGCACATTTCTTTAGTCATTAGTCATTATTTTCTTATTATTGTTTTAATAAATCTATATGTAATAAAACGAGGTATAACGAATCTAGGGTGAACCATCAATTTTAACAGTGACCGAAGATGTAATCACGTTAGGCTTATTTTCGATTGTTGTCCGAGGAAACTGCTTTAATACAAATCTTTTCTACCTGAAATCCCTTCAGATTAATATTAATTATCTATAAAATATCCGAAACTCACAAAATTTTAATGATTTGCGCCGTCAGAGCACTGACGACGGTACGCTAAATGCTACCGAAACCGGTCTGCTTCGCTTATAATATATTTGGTGCTGTTTAACGTTGCCTATTTTTGTATTCTATTTTTGGATTAGATCAGTAAATTTTTTATGTGTGAATAAACCGAAATATAGAACTATAATAAAGTGACATAAAAATTATTCAGACTTTTTAAGTAATAAGAAAGAAAAATGCATTAAGCACAGATTATGAAACACTTTCCAACACTTTCTGAAATATTTAACAAAACTTCGTTACTTAGGTAAATTAGATAATTAAGAAAACATTTTAGAAAAGAAATAAAATGTTTAAAATTCTGATCTCACCACTTACCTTCCGTAACAAATACGTATTCAAATTCTTTTGAACAGCCCTCTATTTGATCTGTAGGTTAATATCTATAGTATACAATGGGAAATTTTAGTTTAACAAGGAAACTCATAGCAGATTGAAATTTCTCATTCACAAATTTGTACTAATAGATGAAAACATACTTGAGTACTTTTATTCACCCCTGTAGTTTACCGAGTATCTTTATTGCATGTCACTATTTAGCTAAAATTTAATTCAAAGTAAAGCACTCTTAACACTTCTAAAATCAAATTTCTAAAAATTATCGTCCATAGGCGGCCTTGTATCGAATTCTGTGCGTGGCCTGTATATAATTTTATCTATATTCTACATACATTTCTTAATAAACTAAATGCCATTCACCTTAAAAATGAATAACACATTTAAAACTTTCTTTAAGCAATTTATGCTCATACTCAGTAACTTAAAAAAACTTGTGCGACCATATATATCAATTAAAGAATTAATACACACCATACAGTATGCATAAATATTGTCAAACATAGAAATAATAACATAACTAGCTGCACCCGTCGAAACTCGACGGAAAAGAATATATATTAGGTATGATATATATCAATCTTATATAGACAGTAAAATACTAAGCGAAACAAAAAATTGCCACCTCTTAAAATAGGGATAACATAGCTTTTCATGATGAAGATACACAAACTTCAGAAAATAACAAAAAATAAGAAAAACAACTCATAAATTATTATGTTGGACTTAACTTAGCTACAAATCTTTTTTTTTAAATGCGGTTTCTAAACCATCCAAACCTTAAATATTATTTAAATGCCAAAGTATTTAGGAAGTTAATATTATACCCCGGAAGTCGAATTCAAAAATATTTGCATCGTTTACTTTTTCTCCGTTTAAATATCGCTTGATAACTGTATAATAATTATAATATCAATGAAACATTTTAATTGTAATAGAAACAGGGATTTACTAAACTGCCTAACCAACCCACTACATATTTACAGCACTTGCAATAAATTTAATTTATTTATTGGTTTATATCCTCCATGAACTTGTAAAAATTAATTTTGTTGTTATGGCAACGAAAAAAGAAAAACGATATCTCTGTTATTAAAAAGAATAAAATTTTCGTATTTGTTGCTGAAATGCAGATTTTTGTTTTAAACAATAACTTATTACAATGAAATGATTTTAATTTTTTTTTATATTATGCAAGATAGAAATATAGTAATACCGGCATATCACAGGTTTTATTCTTTTTTCTTTCTAATATGACATCATTTACACCTTCAGAAATACTCATCTTTTCTTAAATAAAAGAGTGATTTATGAGTTATTTAAGAATTCTTTAGTTTCATAAAATATTCATTATAATTAAATAGAAATGGCGCAGTTTATAGAAATATCTTCATTTATGCACACCCCTGACCTTTAAAGTAATAAAAGTTCACTTTGCAGGAATTAAAGTCAGTGAATATGACATCATCACTGACACAGCTATAACAATGTATATTATATTCATGGAATAAATTTATCTGGTTTCTGTATGACGGCATTTTCTCCATCGACAAAATTTCACTTTAGATATTCTATTTTATTAAAGTTTATCTTCTGTTATTTCACTTGCATAATACTTAATAATATTACTCAGTAAATAATCTGTATATTGCAGGGAATAACTATGTGCAATCATTTTATAATGATTAAATTTTACGAAAACCTTTATATTTTTATTTTTATTTTTATTTATTTTTATTATTTTTTTTTAATTAATGATTAAATTTTACGAAAACCTTTACATTTTTATTTTTATTTTTATTTATTTTTTTTTTATATTTTTTGTTTGAAATGCGATTATACATTCACCGATGAAATCAAGCTCCTGATTGGTGGAAAATAATGAAACAAAATAAATTTTGAGAAAAGCTTAACCTGTTGCCACTGTTTTGAAGAAATGTCATGAAAAAGCTTTTAAAATTAAAAATAAAATATAAAAATTGAAATAAATTAAAAATTAGCCAGAATGGGCACAGCTACACATAAACAGCTTTCATTTAAAAAAATAATTATCAAAATCGGACCAGTAGAAAGTTCAGGGCTGATGACCAAAAAAACAGCCAGGTGTTTTAAATATACAGATTACAAATGCATTTCCCGCTGTCACCATTATTAAACAGTATTTTCTATAGAATATGCTATGGGAGATCTTTTGTTTGGCTCTGTAATGCTACGCACTTCGTATTATACATGTAATAACTTATAGTAAACCTCAAACGCCTATAACAATTTCATTATACATGAACTAGTTTAACACAATTAAAATAAGCCTCAAACAATTTCTCCATATATCGTTATGTGATGGATTCTTTTGTCTGACATGTAAATGAATGCTAACTATTCTTTTCAGCGTGTACTTTGCAGATTGCATATTTTAATGCATTTCGTTAATGCACACCAATTTTATTATATTTGATTAGGTGTAATGTGTTTAAAATTCATTTAAAAAAATTTTTCTCTTTGGCCGTACCATAACGTAAAAAATTCTACTGTACCTGTAAATAAATTAAACATGCTTTAAAATTCATTTGAAATGGGTTTCGTACTTAAGTCAATGTGAACAACATCCAAAAATTTTAGGGCAATCCGAATATATTTATGAGAGTTAGAGCACGGACAGACAGACGGACAGAATGCCAAACAAACCGAAGTTATAAAAGCTTTTCTAATATTTTCATTTAACACAAGAGCCTAATTGCACTTTGCGAAATTTATAGATCATTTTTTGAGTAGAAAGCATGTTTTTGAATATATATATACTGAAATAACCATGACGAATAAAAAATAAGAAGTTGGTCTTAGTAGCATAAATATACAAGATTTTGTCGCGCATTATACTGCAAACAACGTGCACTTGACATTTCTTTAATACTTAGCGATTTCTTAATCATTATGTTCTTAATAATGATAATGATAATGATAATGATAATGATGATAATAATAATAATAATATAAAGTGAAAACATTAGCGGATGGTACTGGTGAAGAATTTTTCTAAGTTATAAATACATACAATTCATGATTTTATTGTAACTGAAGTTAACTTAGTCTTACATGGATGGTAAGGGATACATATTTATGGAATGTTTTTGTTAGTAATGACATTTCATTTAATAACGTATTAAATATTTCTTCCTTTGAAAATTTAAATAGATAAAAGACATACTGATAGAAAGTTTGATTACTTCAATCATCTTTCGGATTTCGTCATATAAAATAGAACTTAATTACTTACACGTAAAGCTTTTTAAACTTTATGAACTTCCGTATTCAGTCATATAAAATTTTAACCTAATCACTTACATATAAAGTATCTTAGACAAAATAACTTTATGAGATAAATTGAGAAGACGATGGAACTCTGCAAGTTATGAATTCTTACATATATGCAATGCTTACTGATATTTAAATACACTTGAAAATTTTACTGTAGTAATCTTTACAGCGGTTAACTCATTTATTCATTCATTGAGCTGTAGGTTTCATATCAATAAAATAATTATTTATGTTATTATATACGCATTTTTTTTTACCATGTTAAGAAGAGCATTTTTATTTTAGCATTTAAAAAATAACAGAAAAAACAGCATTTCAAATTTACTCTTTTGCTAGGCAGTCAGTGGATTAAAGTAATTCATGATGTATAAACGCATCCATTATAGCTTATTAGCATTATAATATAACTAACAACACAACAAGCTGCAACTGATACAACTAGTACAAATACATAACAAGATAAAACTAAAGATGAATTATACAGGATGTATCTAAACTCGGGCAAAAGTTTAAGGGTGTTAGCATACATAAAGACAAACAATATTAAATAGGAAACTAAGGATCCAGAACGTCTTCCGAAAGAAATAGGCGCCATTAAAGGTCCAAAATTTCAAATAAACATAAAAAGCGGAAAAATTTGGTCGATTGATTTGCGGTTTTCACTAAAAATATTCTTTATGTCAGTATTTTCATAAAAATAAAGTATAAAGATAAATTTCAAAAAATGTCGATAGAGAGCGCTTCAGAATTTTGGAGTAACGAACAACTATTTTTTGCCGTTATTTTTTTAATATCATTAAATGCTTGCAAAAGCTTAGACTTAAATTTTGAGTACAAAATCTAAATCCTTGAATCGTAAACGAAAAAAAAAAAATGAACTGTGTTCGAAAGAAAGGGGAGAGTTAAATTTCAACTCCTGAATACAGTTCAATTTGAACTTCTTAACCCCTCCCAACGATTCAGAATTTGAGCTCAAAATTAAAGTCTAAACTTTTGCAAGCATTTTATTAGATACAAAAAATAACGGTTAGAAATAGTTGTTGGTTACGCTTAAGTTTAAAGCGCCCTCTTACAAGATTATTTTAAATTTATTTTTAATATTTATTTTCAAGAAAATACTGATATAAAGAACAGTTTTTGCAAAAACCGAAAACGAATCGACCAATTTTTCCGTTTTTTATAATCATTTGAATTGTGAATCTTCCCCCCGCCCCTTGAACACAGTTCAGTTTGCGCTACTTAACCACTCCCAACGATTCAGATTTTGAGTTCAAAATTTAAGTTCATGTCCAAGCTTCCAAAAAAATTTAATGAGATGCAAAAAAAACCCATAGAAATACTTGCTCGTTACTCCAAAGTCTAATGCGCCCTCTATAGGCATTTTTTGAAGTTTATCTTTATAATTTATTTTCAAGACAATACTGATATAAAGAATAGTTTTAGCGAAAACCGCAAACCAAACCTCCACCAATTATTTTTAAATTGTAATCAGTTGAAATTTGAACCTCTGAACACAGTTAAGTTTGCGCTACTTAACCACTCCCAACTATTCAGATTTTGAGCTCAAAATTTAAGTTTAAGTCTAAGCTTCCGAAAACTTTTAATGAAATGCAAGAAATAACGGCAAAAAAAGTTGATCGTTACTCTAAAGTCTAAAGAGCTCTTTATCGGAATTTTTTAAAAATTTATCTTTATAATTTATTTTTAAGAAAATACTGATATAAAGAATAGTTTTAGTGAAAACCGTAAATCAATCGACTAAATTTTCCATTTTTTATGATTATTTGAAATTTTGTACCTTAAACTTTAATGGCCGCAATCTCCGACGGAAAACGTTTCGGACCCTTGGTTTCCTATTTAATATTGTTTGGCTTGATGTGTACTATCACCCCTTAAAATTTTGCCCAATAGTTTAGATACATCCTGTATTTTCATGTTAACATTAACCCTCTCGTCTCGATGAGCTTCATATGAGGCTCCTACTTAAAATTACAATATTTGAAGTAAAAAAACACGTTTTTATTTTTTTTTTTTTCATTTTGTAATATTATCAAATCATTTAGAATACATAGGAGGCTTCTAAATAGTTGTATTAATTGTACTTAGATGTCGGTACTAGTTAATTTCTAGCATTATTTATAGTTGTTGTTTTACGGTTTTAGAAGAGAAATAAAATCTTTTTTGAGCAGCTTTATATTTTGCGTTACTTAATTTTTTGCGATGTAAAAAATGTTTTATTATTCTTTAACCCTTCCTTATTATGTGCATGCTTACAATTTAAATTTAATTGTAATAGATTCCTTAAAAAATGTGGAAGTGCTTATGGCCTCATATGAGGTTAGAATAAAAAAAATAGATAGAGCAACATTACAAAAAATAATCTTTTCGCAGATGATTTATTGCAGCATTTCAGAAGTATTAAAA
The DNA here is from genome assembly GCA_964019185.1 of Maratus speculifer. NCBI lineage: Eukaryota > Metazoa > Arthropoda > Arachnida > Araneae > Salticidae > Maratus > Maratus speculifer. Next base: position 256,467,921 of record OZ025298.1, read on the forward strand.
GTTAGAAAGATTTTGTTTCGCTTCTTTCATAATAATTTGTTGACGAGATGATTAAATGTATGTTTCGGTACTCCAAAGACATATTATTTTGACAAATAACTCTTAAAATATTGAATAATATAATCCAAGACAGACTCTAAAACATTTTTCAAAAATAAATAAAATTTATATACAGAAAACAAGACATTAAAATACATTTAAAAATACATGTCTATGTCATTTCCTGTGGGGCTTGTGATAGTGTATAAATTGGTGAAACTGGCAGATCTTTAGAAATTCGCCTGCGGGAACACATCAGTGGTCTAAAAAGATGTAATTTAAATTTAAATTTATCCAACATAGCGTTCAAACAAAACACATCCCGCAGTTTGCGAACGCCAGTATCTTAAAATCAGTTTGTAGCAGTTATCATTGCAGATTACTCCTCGAAGGTTATTTCACTTGTTTGGTTTTGCTATTTTTTAGCTCGCTGAGTTTTGCACTAATGAAGAATCTCGATAGTAGATTCGAAATAGCAATTTGCTGATACCTTCTCATTCTTTATTTGTGCATTTATAATCGTTAGTTTTCTATCTTTAAACATTTGTGCACAAAGGCTTTATTTGCTATTTTAATGTTGTTTCACTTGTTTACGATCGCTAACTCTGAATGATGATCATGCTATCCTGAATTAATATTATCTTTTTCTAAAAAATAATAACTAACTGTAACTGTCTTGATTTGTTTCAATGTTTGTTATGCAATGAATAATTATTTGTACTGATGAGGCCTTGCGTGTGGCTTGACGAAATATTTACTCTTGTATTTTTATATGTTTTTTGTGTCTTATTTGTTGTACATAAATTTTATTTATTTTTCAAAATGTATTCAAGTCTGTCTTAGTTTATATTATTAAATTTTTTAATATTTTTCAAAATTTAGACGTTAAATGTATGTGTATTGCAAATAACTCTTAAGACTATTTATAAAAAATAATTTTCAGTATTTTTTAGTATTTCAAAAAAATATTCCTTTATTTTATTTTAGTTGAATTTTCACTTCTTTATTTCTCATGTTTAATTAAAACAAGTGCGACACATGAAATTCATACATTTTATTTTCAGATCAGATTAATTTTATCTTTAATCAGATTAATTTTAATAATAATTACAAGTATAGAATCTAATAGTTGTAATATATTAAAAGTTTATTTATATGTGTTTTTTTATTTATAATTTTACATCATTCCGTACAACAAAATTAATACGAAAACTGTTTGTGATATATATGTGTTACATCCTATTCTTTTATACTTTATTTCTGTTTCATATTATAAAACATATCCGTACAATGAACTATGGAAAATGTCCGATACAGCACAGTAAACTTAAATATTTCAAGCATAATTCTGTAATGGACACATTTGCTGCATTATGTTTCACTGGGAAATGCTTTTCCGCTTATCCAAGCTTGAAGTCGTTTTAATATTGTTTCGTAAAAATATTAGAAAGTCTATTAATCTAAACCTCTTACCTTGGATGTAGTTCTCTACGCTTTTATTTGGTATATTTCGTCTTAACTCTGAGTATTATACACCAGAAATCATCCACTTGCACGAAACAATAACATTTAATGAACAAAACGAACATAATTACTACAAGAATTCTCTTTTTTTAATCTCAATTCATTAATGCGTACAATCGTACGTATTGTTTTAAGAAAAGCATAGAAAAACAAAAAACAAATCAAAACATCCAAAAAATGTCTTATTAGTTCACACAGCTTACAAATGCTTGTGCGCCAAGGATTTTCAAAGTTGAGAGTCTGAAACCACAACAAATATATCTAAGTATGCGCAGTTGATCGGGTTTATTGTTTAAACGTTTCAATTTTAATTTGTCTAAATGGGTTTGGAAAAATTGAACTATACTCGATTATTAATTGAGCATGATAATTAAATTCACTTGTAGTTGTTTCAGCACTGTTAAATTTTAAGATTTGACTATTTTAGGCCGATTTCTTCAACATTCCACAGATGTGAATGCTTATGTAACTTATAGTCCAGAAATTGGTAAGATATATTGATACGTGAGTCTTAAAATAAAATTGTCAGTTCTTGAGCAAATACAAGTAAGAATATTGTGTCTGAGCACAATTTAAAACAAATTTATGTGCGCCAAATCATTTTTTCCACAACTCTGAACTGTTTTGTTATTGTGTTGGTTAAATAATTTAAAATTTGATAAATTTCTTCATATTGTTAAGATTCCACAGCGTTTTCAAAGCTAGATATTTAAAAGAGTATCTTTACTTGCGATTTGGAATTTTTTTTTTTTTTTTTTTTTTTACTGACATTAGTTAAAGCCGTTGTCAATTCATTTCTAATTTTCTTTTGAATTTTAAATAACTTATTGATTTAAAGCCGTATTATTGCTTTGATTTAGAAATCAATACTAAAAACTTAAGAGGTGTAATTTCTGTAGCTAGGGAGGTACGTTAAATCGTGCATTCGTTTGTCATGAGAACCAAGAAAGCTTCTCACTAACATTATTTTTAAATTATGCTTTGTAAATAAGTATTTCAGAAAAAACTATTGATGTTGTTGATGTCTTTGTAACCAAAATATATGAAAATAATTATGCTTAGAATTAGTTGTGAAGAAACATGTGATCGTAATTTTGAAACAATATGCATGACAGACTGTAAACTGTTAACAGATGAGTTTATATGTCCCTTACATCTGTTATTTTTTAAGGTTTGTAAAATTTAAATGCGGAAGCCGCAAATGCAATGAGCTCGAATCTATTACTTTCTGTGTAGCAAGAAGACCTCTTACATTCTGTTTATCATACTATAAGAGGTACTCTTGTTCTGCTATCACAAGGTAATTTATCATAGTATTCGAGTTATTTTGCCAAATTCGTTTTCTTTTCTTTTCTTTTTTTTATGCGATTTATGTGGTTTTTTTTCTATGCAGTTTTTTAAAAATAAATTCTTGATATCTAATTATTCGTTTTCAAAGCACACTATATAACGCATAACATCGATCTAGAAAACAGGATAAAAGTTTTTATTTCTAAATCTTTTACTACAAAATCAGATTAAAACTGTCACTTTATATACATAAATATAGGATTACGTGGGGCAATTGGGCAATGATTTTAGAATGCGGCTATGAAGATTCTGGCTATTCAGCTTCCAAAAGTCAATATTCATTTGAATTAAAGTTTGGACCTTTGTAAATGTTTTCAGTAGGGTTTACTATATCAGATTAAATATTAATGTCCAGAAATAAAAAAAATATGTGTGTTTAACTTTTCTTTCTTCGTGGGTCCAGTATTACCAAGATCAGTGATCCTCACATGTTTGTGTTTTTTATATGGTGTACCAGGTTTGAAAAAATGTAGACAACTAAAAAATATTCAATCAGGCAGATCATATAAATTATACAGGGTGTCCCTAACTTAATGGTGTATACGCTAGGGGGTGATAGAACACATCAAGACGAGTAATAGTAAATAGGAAACCAAGGGTCCCAAACGTTTTCGAAAGGAGATAGCCGCCATTAAATTTTGGGGTCCAAAATTTCAAATACACATAAAAAATGGAAAAATTGTTTGATTGATTTGCGGTTATCACTGAAACTATTCTTTATGTTGGTATTTTCTTGAAAATAAATTATAAAGATAAATTTCGAAAAATGCCGATAGAGGGCACTTTAGATTTTGAAGTAATGAAAAACTATTTTTGCCGTGATTTTGTGCATCTCATTAAGTGGTTTCGTAAGTTTAGACTTAAACTTAAATTTTGAGCTCAAAATCTGAATAGTTGGGAGTAGTTAAGTAGCACAAACTTAACTGTGTTCAGAGGGTTTAAATTTTAAATGATTTTAAAAAACGGAAAAATTGGTCGATTGATTTGCGGTTTTCACTAAAACTATTCTTTATGTCGGTATTTTATTGAAAACGAATTATAAAGATAAATTTCAAAAAATGCCGATAGAGGGTGCTTTTGACTTTTGAGTAACGAACAACTATTGTTTACGTTATTTTTTGCATCTGATTAAATGTTTTCGTAAACTTAGACTTAAACTTAAATTTTGAGCTCAAAATCTGAATAGTTGGGAGTCGTTAAGTAGCACAAACTGAACTGTGTTCAGAGGGTTCAAATTTCAAATGATTATAAAAAAACGGAAAAATTCGTCGATTCGTTTGCGGTTTAAAATAAAACTATTCTTTAAGTCAGTATCTTCTTAAAAATAAATTTTAAAGATAAATTTCAAAAAATTCCATTAGTTCAGTTTATGCTACTTAACCAGTCCCAACTATTCAGATTTTGAGCTCATAATTTTAGTTATGTCTAAGTTTACGAAAACATTTAATCAGATGCAAAAACTAACGTAAAAAATAGTTGTTCGTTACTCCAAAGTCTAAAGCGCCCTCTATCGGCAATTTTCGAAATTTATCTTTATAACCTATTTTCAAGAAAATACCAACATAAAGAATAGTTTTAGTGAAAACCGCAAATCAATCGACCAATTTTTCCGTTTTTTATAATCATTTAAAATTTAAACCCTCTGAACACAGTTAAGTTTGTGCTACTTAACTACTCCCAACTATTCAGATTTTTATCTCAAAATTTAAGTTTAAGTCTAAGCTTACGAAACCATTTAATGAGATGCACAAAATCACGGCAAAAAATAGTTTTTCATTACTTCAAAGTCTAAAGCGCCCTCTATCGGCATTTTTCGAAATTTATCTTTACAACTTATTTTCAAGAAAATACCTACATAAAGAATAGTTTTAGTGAAAACCGCAAATCAATCGACCAATTTTTCCGTTTTTTTATGTGTATTTGAAATTTTGGATCCCAAACTTTAATGGCGGCTATCTTCTTTGGAAAACGTTTGGAACCCTTGGTTTCCTAATTATTATTACCGTGTTCTATCACCCCCTAGCGTATATACCATTAGTTTAGGGACACCCTGTATATCAACTAAAGAACGTTGTAAAGAAAAGCTTTGGTGTAAAGGTGTATAAAAAAAGCACTAAATGTGAAATTATCAGAGCTGCTTATACCAAAAGAATAGGAATTAAGTGAATACTTGTATACTTTTGGTCTGGTAATAAATATTTAAGTTACATGGATATTTTAGAAGAAAAAAACAATATAAATATATGAACAAACGGCTACGTAAGTATCACATTTTCTTTTATATTTACCAAAAATGTAATGCGATATCTCCAATAAACCTTATGAGACTGAAACCATGTTTTCATATCGAACGGAACTTTTTTTAATTGTTTTCTATAATTTTCGAATGTAGCTATTTTGTGTTAAGTACACAACTGCATTTGTATCGTAAAATTTCAAAGTTTGGCTATCTGGAGGAATTAATTTTGTGTAGTAAGAGAAATTCAAAAAACTACTGATAACTATTGGGGCAAGTAGGCCACATTGGATCTAATTACCCCAACAGTTATAAATAGATTTTTTAATTTCTCTTACTAAGATATATTAACTTTTCTATTGTTTGTTTAAAACCCAAAAATGCCCAGTTACACCTGATACATGTCCCTGTTACCCCTTCTTTAAAAATTGAAGAGATAACTGGGTGACTGGCCTTACATTTGAAACTGAAATAAATATGTATAGTTACAAAAGAATATTATTGCAGTTTTATTTCTAATGCTTAAAAAATGATTGCTTAAAGAAGTACTTACAGTAGTTTAATAATAAGCCGATGGAGTTCAACGAAACTGACGGTTTTTTTAGAAAGAAACAAAAATTTTATCGACAATCTGTCACAGAAAAAGTAGAGTTATGATTGATTTGACACACGTTGGTTTAAGAAATAGAGATTAGGGGACATTTTTTTAGAAAAGCTAAATCTTAAAAATCATCAACGGTTTTTTTTATAAAACAGCCTGTGGTCCAGTTACCTCATCTAATCTTATAATTTTTATTATTGTTTTACTTTTGTCGGTATTTCCATGCCATAATGATTTAATTATATACTATATAAAATATATTAAAAGTAAATGAATAATGACCTTCTTTTATTGAAGTTCGTTACTGTTTTATTTTTTGTGATTAAATTTTGTTTTATAATACGCAGTTATGCATATAGAAATTTTATGAGAAATTTTATAGAAGATGTTTATAAGAAATTTTACTTAGAAATACCAAATTTACACTCGAAATTTTCAAAGGAAGTTCTATTTTATTTTATTAACGTAATGTCTATGTTTTTATGAAGCAAAGAAAATAAAAACTATACCACATTTTATAAAGTAATGAAAACATCTGAATAAAAAAACGCCTGATTTGTCCAAATTTATTACTAATAAATACAACAATCGTCTTTGTTATGTAAGAATTGTCGACTGTTGTTTAAATAAACTTAAAAAATTAATATAATTAACACGCTGTTATATTTTTTAAAATAAAGCCAATTATGCTGATTAGCACAAGAAACTTGTAATTAATTAGTAACATTGGAAAATTAATCTTGTTGCTAATTTATGATTAAATGTATGAATAATATCCTGTTTTTTATTATTCTATGCAACAAATTTTAATAAATTAAAATTATAAATAAACTGCAGTCTAGTAAACATCTTAAAGACTCTAGAATGCTTTATATTTAATTAAAGTCTAAATAAGCATTAAACATCTATTTTCATTCCCCATTTTCACCATCATAATTTATTAATCTTAGGCTGGAATTCTTATTTATGTGTATTTTTCTTCATAAAACATTTCAACCCCTTGCTTTAATGCTTATTTACCAAAGAACAAATTTGATATATGGAAATTCTGCAGCTAAGGGCATTTTATTGTTCTTTTTTGGTCAGCAAGGATAATCTTATTGCACTACACCGTAACTTGTATCTCAAGATAAAAGTATTTGAACATTTTAAAAGAAAATTAAAAGAAGGATATCTTTGTGCGATACTAAAAAATGCATAAAATAATTTCCATCTGCTAAAATGATTTTATGCAACATTATTTATCTGCACAAGAAATTACAACGCATTAACTTATATGAATATGCTGTGTTAAAAAAATATTTTGTCTTCGTATTGAATTAAAGTAGTTTCAGTATTCGAATCAACAGTAATGTATAATAAATAAAAAGAATATTGTTTAGTTAAACGAATGGCATTGAGCTCACAGGCTATGCACATTTACTGTATATTACAGCCTATCGAAAAACAAACTAAGAGAAGAAATAGAACGCCCCCCATTTTCAATCTTTATATTTAATAATTGAACCCCAAAACTAATCAGTGATACGCCTTATTATAGAATAAACTTATATCCAAAATTTGAAACAAGTCGTAGAATTCTACATAAAAACCCATTTTTATAGTTTAGGAAGCTTTATCCCCCCGTTCCCTACTTTATACTTAACCATTAAACCTCGAAAACTATGCACAGATTCGCCTTATCAGAAAGAACCTGCATCCAAAATTTATAGCAAATCAGATAATTCAGCATGAAACCCATTTATCAAATTTAAGGGGCGGATAATCATCCGTACCCCCTTTTATACTTAACAAAAAAATCCCACAACTAATCGGGGAATCATGGCGTAATTAGGATGGGAACCCAAAAGCAGTAATATTGTAAGGTTTTATTCTCGTTGATAAATAGCAGATAAAATTCTGATTAGATAAGGCGAACAGAATTTTTAAAAACAATTACCAGTATTCAAAGCATTAGGTTACCCACCATGGTTACACCAGTGGAGAATCATTTAATCCAGTGGTTCCCAAACTTTTGAACTCGCGGAGCCCTTTTTGGGAAGAAATTCTGAGGCGGAGCCCCGAATCCAACGATAATCTGTGGTTTACAAATTAATGTTTTTTATGTCTATAGAGAAGAGAAACATCTGCTGGATAAAAATCCAGGCCAGCAATTTCCAACATTGGACTAAGGTTCTCAGTTTAGCCTTTCCTGATACATAAATAGTGAATTCATAATAGAAATTTAAAAAATCAAATTTTACATTATATAACTATTTAACAATTTTATTTAATACTACTATTATTGGATACAATAAAATAAAAATTAAAATTAAAACCTACTTTCTTTGTATCTACTTTGTATAATCCTTCAAATACAACAAAAATTATTGTTAAAAATTTACGATTTCTGAAAGCTTTTAGTAACGAGGAAAACAAACTCTTTTTTACCCGAGCGATGTTCAAGTAGTGCTGTTTTGGAGTTAATGACATCCATTTTTAAAATAAGAAATATTCTTTTGGGATTTACAGTAAGAAATCGGAATTAAAGATCAAAATGTTAACCATGTTTGGATCATCCATTGAATTGGAGCTTACATAAAACTATTATTATTTATGGCGAAAACCACACACACACAGATATAAAAGTAAGTTGTACAATTTTCGTTTGCAGAAAGATACTTCTGTGTTATTCCAGTTAGGCTACTCGCGAAAAAAAAAAAGAAAGAAAATGCATAGTTCCGTCATCCAAGAGTAATTTTGTAACAACACGTTTTCGCTAGTCCCACCCACAGAGTACGGACAGAGCCTCAACTCGGCTTGAAAAGAACGCCCTCAGTGGATCACTTAAAAACTAAACCATCGCGTTGGCGATTTTTATCCTCGTGATTTCTGTTTAACCATATTCTGGCTTGGCACTTCTTGCTGAATGCTGATTTGATTATCTTTGCACACGTGCTTATGCTATTTCATCTTAGATTTCCGCGCTTATATTGATTCGTAATTATTACTGTTATTGTTCTTGAATTTTCAAGTTTAAATTATTAGGTCGTTATGTTAAGAAGAGACACATGTATTGTTTACAAGACGAATACGTCAAAGTTATTTCATATTAAAATAATTCTTTCATAAATTTCAAAACAAGAAGCAGCAAGCCGTCACTGTATTTTTTTTCTTTTTTCCCCTTATCATTTGTCGCCAAGGAAGCGATGTTTCGCCAAATTAGCAACCTCTCTTATGTTATGATCGTAGTTTCAGAGTGATCCGCTCGTATCGCTACTGTCTATGCGTAATCCCATGTTAAACAAGTTGCCATTACAGTGTATGAAAGTTGATTCTCTGTTCCGTACTCTGTGGTCCCACCTGCCCCTAATAGAATCATGCGATTATTGAATATTTTTTCGTTCTTTTTTAGTTTCAAGTACTTCTAAATATGCACCAAATACGAACTGCCTCTCAGCTTCTTTTTTTAAACCATTTTTTAAAAATACATTTAGAAGTAGATCACCGTTTTAGTGTTTAAATGGGCGCAGCAAATTCTATAAGCTATATTGTTAACCCCCTTGGGGACAAGCGACACGTATACGTGCCGCTAAAAGGCTTAAGAACCCTTGTTTATCCCCACCAGTAAAATTTTACTGTAAAATTTTCCTTATTTAATCGGAACATTTTTTTGGATTAAATAAGCATAAATTTATGTTTTTAAAAACCGGTGATAAAACATTAAAAATTTCGTTAGACTCCCATCGCGAAGTGGTTAACTTTTTTTAATATTCTATTTAAAGTATTTGGTTATTAATTATAGTTTTGAAATAAAGTTTCTTTCGTCATTGTTTTTGCCTCAAAACAGCTATGCAATTAAAAACTACACATGTTAAACGAAATGAAACTAGTAGAAAAACTTTACTAACACAATGGGATAAATATATGGGATTAAAGTTATATTATGGCGGGTACTCATTGACAAAAAGTCCAAGCAAGGGTTGAGCAAAATTTTAAATTCTTAATATGATGACAAATTTAAAGAATATATTTTTTAAAATTGCTACAGACTTATTTCTTATTAGAAAATGTGGCAGAAACCAATTAAAAGAAAATTTTAAAGGGAGATTGTAAAATGATAAAAGATGCTAAAAAAATGCGTTTTCGTGAATATAAATTGCTTATAAAATTAAGTACGATTATTTAAAACAGCATAGAAAATTTTAAAAAAGTAAGAAATTATAAAAATAAAATAAACAGATTAAAGCAATTAAAGTTACAAAAAGAAAGAATCTATATACAAAATTTACATAACTATTAAATGAATTTAATGAGGGGTTTGTTAAAAGATAAATGATACGAAAAGGGAGTATTTTATTCGATAAACGATGCTGTACAATGAAAAACAGCATAGAAAATTTATATATACAAATAACATAAACAGATGAAAGAATTTAAATTTATATATACAAAAAAGAAATATATATACACTCAATGTACACAAATGTAATATGAATTTAATGAGGGGATATAAATGATAGAAGATGCAATAAAATATGTTTTTAGCGACAAATATTATTTTACTATGAAAAACAGTATAAAAATTTTAAATAATTAAAAAGTAATACAAATAACATAAATAGATTAAAAAAATAAAGATATAAAAATAAAAGAAATGTATACACACATTACACACATGTGAATCTAGTGAGGGATTTTAAATGATACAAGGTCTTTTAAGAAAAGATATTTTAAGAAACAGACATTGTTTTAAAAATTAAATACAATTTTAAGCCTAGGATAGAAGATTTAAATAAGTAAAATTGAATAAAAATAAAATAAACAGTTTAAGAAAATTGAAATTCCGAAAATAAAAATAATACGATATGCAATATATACAAACATTAAAAGTCCAAAGTTAAATATATATATATATATATATAAAGTTTGACGAACAATAAAATATAAAATTGTTTTGCACAGTTTTTTGATATACGGTGCAATTTTCGACAACTGTAAACGAATGTCTGGGTCTGCATTTAACCGGTTGCTCTATTTTGTTTTGATGTTTGTATAAGTGGAGAATTCAGCTTCACAGTTATGTCGTTGAAAATGGGACTAAAATTAATTTTGCTCCGTCTAACAAGATTTTGTATTTATCTTCCAAATGACACCAAAATTCAGTGATACCTTGTTATGAAAAGATATTACTAGATCGTTTTGAGTTGTTAAATCACTGAGAGCTTTGTTTTCCTCAGAGCTTAAACTGTGTGATTTTCTTTTTACACTGAATGGATTTAGTACCCATTTAAAATCGTCCAGCATCTTATTTCAAGCAGCTGGAAAATAATGCTCAAATGAATACCATCAGAGTTTCGAGATGACCTTGAATACATTTCTGAAAATTTGTTCATAAACCTTGTTGCTAAGCAAAAGCTAATTAAACATAATCATATAAATAGGGGAAGCTCCAAAGAACAAAATTATTCTCCCTTTTGTTCGGCAATTAGAGTTAACAGCACTGGGGGAACTTTTCTGTTTTGATTCACGTTGGGCATTCATTCAGAATACTATTTCTTGTACCTTATTTTAAATCGAATTTTTAAAACACATTAAATGCAGAAACATAAAATAAAACAATTCAAACCAAAAATATTATACAGAAAATAGGTACATGATTAATGCAAATGTTTAAACAGCTTTAAAGTGTATTATTGTATTTTTTCAGCCCAATTATAGATATATTTATTTTTTACACACACGGACAAAAATTCATACATAGTTTTGAAAATCTTTTACTTGCAGTATGATAATTTTTTTCATGTTTTGTTTATTTTCTTGGAACGCCGCGGAGCCCCTAGAAAGTTCAGGCGGAGCCCCAAGGGCTCCGCGGAGCACACTTTGGGAACCTCTGATTTAATCACTATGTATCCTGAAAATTGAAGCAAATTGCTTAATTCTGCATGAAAAGCGATTTGCATAAACTAAGAGGGTAGTCCCCCCATTCCCTTCCCCTTTATACTTATCCAATGAATTCTCAAAACAAATCAAGGAACTTCTTTATCAGAATAAAACTACAGTCGAGTCTCTATATAACGAAATCCATCGTCAGACAAAAAATTCATTACACAGAAAAATTCGTTGAATAGAGAACGGCAAAAATTTTTCATTTAATGTTTAAATTTTGAAACAAAACTGTTTTTGAGGTGTTTAATTAAGTTTTTGAAATATTTAAAAGGAATTTTTTTCAGAATCTCAAACATCTTCGCCAATTCCTTTTTTTCCCAGTATCTTATCGATTATTTTCAAAACTATTACTTTATCAGAGTGAATTGTGTTTAAATTAAAAGCGATTTTATGCAAATGCAGTAGAAGATAACACTATCAAAGATAATATTTAGTCACAAGGCTTCATTCAAATGATCTCTCACAACAAAAAATGCTCCGAGTCGCCACAAACAACAAACACCCTCTCTAAACTCTAAAAGTAATGAGAGTTAATTTAGGTACATGAAAGCCTGCTGAAAAACGACCTTTTCTGCAATTCCCCTTTATTCATGCCTTATATCCAAACCAATAAACAAACACCCTTTTAAAGACAATAGTGGAATAGTTTGATCTTTTAGGATGCTTTGTGATAGTTGCAAATCGCCCCATCAGCAAGCAAATGTTTTAATCTTTTCCAAGAACGCATGCTCATCTTGGATAAAACAAAGTCAAGTGTAACCATGCAAAAAGATGCTTTTCTTGCGGGCAGGGTTGGGGGTTGAATGCCTTTTTTTGGATATGAGGAATAAGGTAGAGGAATATAGCTATGAAATATAAACCAGAAATCAACAAAATAATTTTCTACAAATAATTTGAAGTGTTTTCTGAACTTATGATAGAACATTTTCGAAAAATAATTCATTAAATGGAATTATATATTTCGCTATATAGACGTTATTTTTAATGTAATCATGAAAAAAATTAACCGTTCCTATGAAAAATTCGCTAAATAGAGAAATTCGTTGGATGGAGTTTCGTTATAGAGAGACTCGACTGTATATCCAAAATTTAAGCAAATCGATAAATTCTCCGTTAAAAATCCATTAACTTGAATTAAGGGGGAGGGTTACCCCCATTTACTCCCCCCTCTTAATACTTATAAAATTAGCATTCAATACTAATCACAGTGGCGCGCAATCAGAAGGATCCTATATCTAAAATTCGAATGAAATCTGGTAATTCTGCATGAAAAACCAATTTATCTAAATTAAGTGGGGGATTAGAACCCGTTTCCACCTCTTTATACTTATCCAATGAACTCCTAAACTAATCATAGAAACGCCTCATCAGACTGATCCTATATCTAGAATTTAAATGATATCTGATAATTCTGCATGAAAAACTCATTTATATAAATTAAGGAGAGTGGGTATTAGACACTGCTTCCCCCATAAATTATCGAATAATCTCCGAAAACTAACCATTGAAGTGCCTTATCAGAATAAACATGTATCCAAAATTTCAAGTAAATCGGATATGTTGATCATAAGTTATCGCGTTACATGCATATATACGTTCATACATATGTACATACATATTTACATTCATACGTACATACATACAGAACGGGCGGGTGGATAAGCTTTCAGGCTTTGATAGCCTGTGAGCTAAAAAAAGAATTATTATCCAAAATATATGGATCAAAAGTGCCTTTTGTTTTGCGTCCAGTCGTCCATGTTTTCATACTTTTGGGCGCAAGAAAACGCAATAATAAATCTACGAGTCAACCACTAAAATCTGGTTTTCAGGTATTTTCCACCAAGATATGGCTTAGCACACCTATTGGGTTTTCATATACGAATCGAATTTTAACTATTTCTTGAATTTCAGTGTTGTACTAGATGAAGTGGTTATCTGTGCTATTGCCTTCAGGTCTATAAAACTTGCCGCTTTAGGCCTCAAAGCACCCACACCTCACACCCCTACACCCTGGAACAAATCAAACCAAAAGATGAGCCAGGTTGTAAATAAGAACCATCAATAAGTGTAACCAGGGTTGATTTGACTAATTTTAACAATTTTTAAAATTCACAATAAAGGATAAAATTTTTGTATTTCTTAAAAATTCGACTTTTGTAAATTTAATTTATATTTGCTTGACTGGTTTTAACATTTAAAAAAATTAGATTGAAGAATAAAATTTTAGATGTTCTTAACCCGGGAGGACGCGCGCAGGGCCTAAAAGACCCGGAGTGCATATGATTTTTACAATTGTAACCACTAATTTTTAAAAGTAATCTTCAACTTATTTTATCGCAAAATTTGTAAGAATTGCCTCCTTCTAAATAAAGTGACTGTTATAATTTGATTTTATTGGTGGCAAAGTTAAAACCATTCATACCCTGGGTAAGGGCGCGTTCTCCCGGGTTAAAAATTTGACAGCGACAAGTGTAACCTGGATTGGTTTGATTGATTTTAACATTAAAAAAAACTAAATAAAAGGATAATTTTTAGTATTTATTAAAAATCAGTTCATACTTACTCTTTAATATCTGTTACATATTATATATAAAATGTTTTAAATGTAACCTTATAAAAAGGATCTAATGTCACATCCTAAATGAAAAGAAAAATCAAGATGTAAACTTATTTACTGTTTCCAAAATAAGAATGTTTTCGTGTTTCGTAGCATATTATACTTATTTGACTTTGACATATCCTTCTCAGAATTGAAAATTCGATTTTAAATTGAATTCAGAAACTGTAGACTTGAAAGAACATTTTCGACAAGAGTGTTAAATGAAATTCCCTGTTACGTATTTTGCTTCAAAAATAGAGTCATGCGTTATATCGTCTGTCAAAGAAAATGTATATCAACCTACGACATCTAAAATAGTACACACAATTATTTCAAAATTATGCAATCTCGTAGTGTGTTTAATTTTGTAACAAGTCGGACAAACGTTACAAAAAGATTAAAAGAAAAAATTTAGATGGAGGAAGAAAGATGAATGTGTATTTTGTATATGCTTTACAGAAATATATTTCTTACGACTGCTTAGTAATGCTTCTTTTCATTAATGGATAAAGAGTTTGAGAAAATATGAAAAAAAAGTAGAAAATATATATACATAGAAACATTTTTGTGCGCATTTAAGGATAATTTCATATTTTTCATTTTCTTTAATGGTAAATCATTGGTGCTCCTAAATACGTAATTTAACCAAATAAACATAAATAACAGAAATAACTAAAAAAATAGTAAAATTTTGCTTAATTAATTATTATGAAGCTGAAATCTATCAACTTCATAAAACTGAAACTTTATATATTCAAAATTTTATTAATTGTTAAAATAATTTGACATTTCATTTTCATTTACTAAATTTTTATTAATTATATACCAAACGTTTTTAGAGCATGATACTACAAATAATATTATATGAAGATATAATATTATTTCTATGTTTCTATGTCTATGTTTCTACATCTATGTTTCTATGTCTATGTTTCTATATCTATGTTTCTTTCTTGAACATAGAATGTTACTGATTGCATTCGATATTTGTACACTTAAAAAAATATTCCTTAATCTAAAAAACTTTATTATTGCAAAAACAAAAATGTACAAAAATACCTTCTGAGCTATACACTCGACCCTTAAAAGAGTGTTTTATCTTTACAAGCCTTATAAACCGATAATGTTTTTTAGTTTATGGAAGCATTTCAAAGTTTTAATAAAGTGTAATTAGAAAATGCTCTTTTTCAGCATGATGCTCAATACTTTACTAACGCATTAAAGTCCTTTGCCATTTAATAGTGAAGTAGAATGTGGATGGTAAGAATAGGATGGAAAGGAAAATTACCACTCATTTTTAAGTAAATCATATTAAGACTGAGTGATAGCTACAATTTTCATTGATTTTTAACAACAGTTATTTACGTTTAATTAATTTTATAAAAAAATTACCTCTAAAAGTCAGGGGAGTGAGACTATCAAAAAAAGCGTAAACGCTTGAAATTAATATACTGGCCTCCAAAAGTTAAGGTGCAACATGTTTTTCGAAGCTCACCAGAAAAATTATGGCAGTCAGATTAAACTTCATAATTTATATCAATGACAATAATAAGCTTTAAAAAACTTATGCAAAAATTACAGCTACACCTTTTATTTTATAGAAAAGAATAGGAATTGGAATAAGAATAGGCATGCAGGATTTGTGAATGAGAGAAAAATATGCAATTACGAAGTTTTTGCAATTTCGCATGTAAATTATCTTGTATTCGAATTATTCTTGTTCGTTTTGTTCACAACAACCAGTAAGAGTCTAGAAATGTCTAGCAGAAGTCGTTTGCCCAATTCATTAAGGTGGCGGGTGGTAGGATGGATGGAAATGAGGGTTGTCACAGGCCGATACTACTAGGCGGCTCAATGTGTCTCGTAGTCCAACGATTGTGGGATCAGTATGAATTCGAAGATTCTGTGTCCAGAAGGCATGTTCCAGGCCGCCCACGTGTTACAACACTTGCATAAGACCGGTTTCTAATAAGCTTTAAAAATAATTAACTTTAAAAAACTTATGCAAAAATTACAGCTACACCTTTTATTTTATAGAAAAGAATAGGAATTGGAATAAGAATAAGAATAAGAATAGGAATGCAGGATTTGTGAATGAGAGAAAAATATGCAATTTTGTATTCGAATTATTCTTGTTCGTTTTGTTCACAACAACCAGTAAGAGTCTAGAAATGTCTAGCAGAAGTCGTTTGCCCAATTCATGAAGGTGGCGGGTGGTAGGATGGATGGAAATGAGGATTGTCACAGGCCGATACTGCTAGACGGCTTAATGTATTTCGCAGTGTAGTCCAACGATTGTGGGATCAATATGAATTCGAAGATTCTGCGTCCAGAAGGCATGTTCCAGGCCGCCCACGTGTTACAACACTTCCTTAAGACCGGTTTCTAATAAGCTTTAAAAGTAGTAAGCTTTAAAAAACTCATGCAAAAATTACAGCTACACCTGTTATTTTATAGAAAAGAATAGGAATTGGAATAAGAATAAGAATAAGAATAAAAATGCAGGATTTGTGAATGAGAGAAAAATAAGCAATTACGAAGTTTTTGTAATTTCGCATGTAAGTTATCTTGTATTCGAATTACTCTTGTTCGTTTTGTTCACAACAATCAGTAAGAGTCTAGAAATGTCTAGAAATCGTTTGCCCAATTCATGAAGGTGTCGGGTGGTAGGATGGATGGAAATGAGGGTTGTCACAGGCCGATACTGCTAGACGGCTCAATGTGTCTCGCAGTGCAGTCCAACGATTGTGGGATCAGTATAAATTCGAAGATTCTGTTCCCAGAAGGCATGTTCCAGGCCGCCCACGTGTTACAACACTTGCATAAGACCGGTTTCTAGCTCTTTCGGCCCGAAGAAAGCCCGTGCTCTTTTGGCACTACTGTGCCGCAACTCATTGGAGACCACTTTGAAACATCAGGGAGATGAATCTTCGCTACTACGATGTGAAGAACTTTTCATAATGCAAGTCTCTATGCAAGGCAACTAGTTGTGTGTGTCCCTCTGAACAGACGACAGAGAAGTGTCCGCTTATGTTGGGTAAAAGGAGATGTTTCCTGGACCAGAGAACAGTGGGACTTCTGTACTCTTCACAGACGAGTTCAGATTCGCGTTTGAAATGAAATAGACGCCCTCTCGCGGACAATGTCTGAAACGAAATATAACTGATACCGTGACCATCTTCCGCTGAAATCAGTGTCTAAAAGGCCGATAAATAAAAAAGAAGTTCTATAATAAATAAATGAATAAATAAACAGTTCTATAACGCATGCAACGTTGGGTTCTTTGTATTAAAATGATCTAAAATCAAAATTTTATACACAAAGTTTAGATCTATAATATAAAAAAGTACATTTGACTTACTCATGGCAAAATAACATGACAGCAACACAATGCTTGCATGATTCGCTTGCTCCAGCTTTGCAAGAGCAAGAAAAATTTTTTTATTTTCAAATTTTTGTTTTCCTTTACTAGCAAACCTGAAATAATATGGGGATTTCCTTTTGTTTGGCTTGTTTGTAAACACGAGCCTACAATCTCTATTTCTTCTTCTTTGCATTCTTTAATGCCGCACATTACTAATCTCTTTGAATCAATAATTTCTTCAGCTTTTCTAAAGTAATTACTAGATTTACCAGCATCTAGAATTTCTAAAATTGTCGATATTTGTAATTTATCTCCCATAATTAAATAAAAAAGATAAAAAACTGCACTTTAAATAGCTCTTTAAACGGGTTTCGCTCTGCTACAGCATGGAACAAACAGCACTACGTAAACAAACGATTATCAGGTCTATACAACGCCACCTTTCGGTCATTACAAACGCGAATTCACACTGAACAGCGATTCAGGACGTCTTCTAATCTGGAGAGAACAATGCACTCGATACCATCAATTAAACACTGTCGAAACACACAGCTACAGAAAGAGTGGAATCGTGGTTTGGGCAGGGGTCTCACTCCGAGGCTACACTGACCTGCATGTGTTCCATGGAGGAACTCTGACGGCTGTGAGATATCGGGATGAGATTCTTGATTCCTATGTGCGTCCATATGCCGGTGCTAATCGTGACGGTTTCATTCTAAAGGATTATAATGTGACACCACACCGAGCTGTGGATATTGAGGATTATCTTGAGGATCACGGTTTGGACATAATGGAATGGCCAGCTCACACTTCTGACTTGAATTCGATAGGAAATCTTTGGGACTATTTTGGAAGACAGGTTGCGGCTTTAAGTCCTCCTCTAAGGTCATTAAATGAGCTCGAACAAGGCTTACTCCATGTCTGGTCTACGCTACCTATTTCGGTGTCTGACAATTTAACTCAGAGCATGAAAAGTCGATGCCGCCAATGCATTCAAGTCCGGGGTGGACATATTCTGCATTAGAACCAGTTTTTTTAATTTTTCTGTCACATTTTACTGCATAATACTGCGATTGACTGATTTCTCTAACAATGGAATTTTCCACCATGAGTGCCGTTTTGTTTTAATTTCATTTATACGTTTAACTTAAGTAAATTTCTATGTCGCATTTGATAAATATTAATGCAGCTCATGTTTCCCCCAAATTTGTTGTTTCTATATTTATTCATTTGCAAATTAGACTCAAATATCCGGTTGTACTTTAACTTTTAGCGGCCAGTGTATTTAAACGCTGATTTAAGTTCTGTAGTAAATTTCCTGTCAAAAATTACAGCCATTTTTCCTCTAGCATACTTTTGCATGAGAAAAAATGTTTAAAAAAATTATGCGGCTGAACTGGAATATTTTTTATATAATTTTAGCAAGATTAAGTTAAGGAATTTAAGATCCAGGGTCAGAATTTAAAAAAAAACTGCAAAAATGGTTGTAAATTAATTTTTTGCTATATATTTATATAAAAATGGTTTGAGTTTCGGAAAGAAATTGCTTAGTATTGTTTTTATTGGAACAATTTTATATAGATAGCTCCAAATTTACAAATCAACATAAAAGACGGAGATGGTAAAGAATTTCATAGTCTGATTGAAGACATCTAACATGAATCAAAACTCACTTATCTCGTTACTGTTTTTATACAGTAGGGCGGAGCGTAAAAAACTTTTTTTCGAAATTCTTTTCTCCCTAGCGTGCAAAAGTTGTGGAGTGGTATCACTAACATACTCACAAAATTTCACAACAATCAATAAAGATTTTCCGGTTCCACTTTTGGGTTAAATTATGCAATTTTAGCTGAAAATTTTGTAAATTTTCACATTTCGGCAATACTTTTAATTTCCGATTTTTTCTTCGCCCTAGAGCGGAAAAGTTAATAGAGTACATAAGGAATATGTCCAAAATATTAAAGTAAATAAAAAATATCTTCCGGTTCCACTTTGGAGTTTAAATATGGAAAATTTATCGAAAATGGTGCATTTTTTTACAATTTAGTGATTTTTTTTAGTTTTAGATTTTCTATTCCCACTGGCACGGAAAAGTTGGAAAAAGATAATAGAAAAGTAGGGGAAAATTTTAGAATAATCAATAAATATCTTCCGGTTTCTCTTTCGACATCTAAAAATATCAAAATCGCCAAAATTATGCAAATTTTCTCTTCTCAGAGATTTTTGTCTTCTCCGGAAAATTTGGATAATTATATGACAAACATGAGTGTAAAAATTTATAGTGATTAATAAATATCTTCTGGTTTGACTTTTATTACTTACACTGGCAAATACAGGGCATTAATGTACACAAAAATCATAGAACAATCGAATTTAAAGCGATCTGAGGGAAATTCCTCTAATAAGTTCAGCTTTCTGTTCGTTTACTGTAGTGTTACGGTTGGTTTAATGTTCTTCTCGTGATAGGTTCATAATGAGGATGTTCAATTTTAGCTTCTATATTTTATTGAAAAATAATATATCTGAAAGTGTTTTCAAAATTTTAATTTTTAAAATTGTGTTGAAATAATAGTGTGCATTGAAAATATTACACAGATATATCACAACTAAGGCGCAGTACGCGGGATTTGTTTCATCCCATTTCTGGGGACCCTACAGAAGTAAGAACTGGCATTCTACCAACTTATGAAGATATAATGTACTCTGTTGTTGGTGAGAAATGAATCAAAATATAATTAAAAATTGGACCCGCTAGGAAATTGTCTATAGAACCAGTTGGGGCACTCGGAAACTTGCCCACAACATGGATACTTAGTAAATGAACGAGGAGGCTCGAAAAAGAATAAGAAAATTTCAGAAAACGGTATAAAAGGGAAAAAATAATCACTACTGCCTCATCGAAAACTTAGAGTTATTTAAATCTTTTAGACTTGTTGAGAAACAACTGTGTCACGATTTTAGTGATAAACCTTTAGTGTCATTGCAATCGAACATAAATACTATAAGTATATCACGAACAACCCTTCGTACTACCCTAGCCGGAACATGAGACACACGGGAGTGTCCGACCGAGTTGCAGATCAGTAACAAGCGCACTTCTTCAAGAATTAGGAGCTGTGACACATGACGACATATCCAATGTTACATAGAAAATACATGTACAAATAAATAAATAAATAAATATGGGATAGGCACATATAAAGTTTTCATTAACTAATTTTTGACTGAATCAGCTGTAATGGTCACTGCATGTTTTTTCCTAGAAACTACGTCAGCATACAAGTGTTGGACTCTGGTTTCACCAGCGCAAGCACGCCTGATGAGTTACGACAACCGTTGTGTTGCTTCTAGGAGAAACTTTAATAGGTTTTTATTAATTATGGCCCGGATTCGAAACCCATACTTTCACTTTTCAAACTTTCGAAACTTAAAGAGACCCCCCCCCCCCCCACACACACACATATTTTTTATGCGGGGCAAAGCTGATGGGCAGAACTTTAAAATATAGAAAAATAATAAAAAATGCAACAAAAATTTAAGATTAAATAAAGGTATGTGAAAAAAGAATAAAAAGGAAATGAGTCCTACAAAAGAAAAGAGTAAGAAATAGATCTGAATAACCTGAATAATTGCATTTTTAAAAATGACAAACAGATAAGAAAATCTCTTTGCTCTCTGATTCTATAAAAAAATAAACTTCAGTGGGCGTTTCTATAACTACATTACTTGAATTTATACTCATGCACAATTTCTCATTTTACTGGATCTGGTTTATCTTATTTCAACATATATTAGAATAGATTTCTTTAGTAATCTAAATGCATTTATTGTTATTTTAAGAGATACTTTTATCCTTAATCTATAGTATTCAGATCTTATTTTTTACTTTTTCAATGTGCTACTCATCTAGCTGCTTCATTTATTTATTTGTTAATTTTTTAATTATGTAGTCTATTATAGTGATGTACACAAACTATAGAACAAAACACAATCAATAATTTAAGATATTTAAATGTCCTAGTTTACAAAAATAAAAGAGACACATAAGCCTTCTAGTTATAGTTGTTCCATTTTTACACAAGTTAAAATTGAATTTACTTTGACCCTTAAATGCATATTATATCATTTTCGATACCATAAGTGTTCCCGATTTATTGGGGGGTTTTATTCGCATGTTCCGTATTCTCACCAGAAATTTAAAAGAGCAATTTTCACTTTACTTAATGACAGACCATTCGTAATTAAATAAAGAAAAGTTTACTATTTAGATTTTTCTGGTATGAATTCTGATTCTTTGAATTGCGCATTTTTTGGAACGCGTTCTATCCTATGCATTTAAGGGTTAAATATTCAATCTGGAACAAAAATTATCTCTCATGAATATTTAAATCACCAAGGAAACCTCAATGAATAACACATTACTGCTTTCGTCTATTGAAAATTTAATTAAATGAAACACATTAAAAGAAACTAACGTCACTTAGAAGTCACTTAAATTGGTAGTCATGAAATGGATGGCTCTAAATATTAGGTTTTAAATGGTAAAATGTATAATGTCTAAAATAAAATTACTTTCTGATACTAAATTTTAAAAATGCATAAAATCTGAAAAATTACGATTTTCAAATAAAGTCTTACATCCATGCAGTGCTTTTAGATACACGTTAAAAGTGCTGGAGTGTTTTCATCCATATCTTCTTTAAAATAAACGAGTTTGTAAAAATTCCCCCATTAAATAGTATGCATCTTTTATGCCTCGTTAATTATTGAATACTACTTACCAGTATATGCAAAAGTGAAAATGAGTGATGAATGATATACTCATTTGGACAGTAAATTATTAGTTTCTCATACTAACACTTCATCTGAAGGAAACTTAGGTTTAAATTTGTTTTGAGTAAATATGTTACAATTGTTACGTTATAAAAGCGTCTTTTTAGATATTTTACAATCCTCAGAACGGTAATTGCATTACTTTCAATTAAAGCATGGGTATGATGAAGTAAATTTAAACTATCTTTCAAAGCTGTAAGTAGATTAATTTTAATAATAATTACAACTTCAATTTAAAAAGGTAATCTTTTACAAATATATTTACACCAGTTTTGAATCTTCGTTTTTCAATTGCTTGTATAACGAAATATAAAATAAAATTGAAGTATGAGGATACTTTATTTGAATAATGTATGTGGTATAATAAATTCAATTTCTTTTTTAATTCTTTTTCGTAGGATTAAGCTATACATAAGACAAATTGTGTGAAATTTCCAAACAGCACCACGACCATACTTACTTAAAATGTAAATGTGGAACATTTATTGCTAAAGGACACAGTGAAAATGCTTCCTCCCATATTCGAACGTCCTGTCTTTGTAATATAACACAAACTGTCTCACTGATCGGACAAGTCTTTTGAAACTTTTAACTTCATTGGATAGAAGGTGTACTTGGAAAATTGGATTCTCTTAGTAGTTTCTCAAACGTGATAATTAGATTTACAGGTCTTACTTATTCAGAATAAAATTTCATAGTGATTCACATTGTCTCGTGTCTGACTATCGTATTTCAACTTAGTAGTTTCTCAAACGTGATAATTAGATTTACAGGTCTTACTTATTCAGAATAAAATTTCATAGTGATTCACATTGTCTCGTGTCTGACTATCGTATTTCAACTCTTTTGTATTTGCAGATGTAAAATGGCTGTCTGTGACTGTTCATTTGTCTAGTCGTTAATTGAGCAAACTCAGGTCAATTATTTAATACTTTTATTAGTGATTAGATTGGATAATTTCAAAACTGATAAACTATTAATAAACTTATTATAATTGTTCAAATTTTTGTAGTGTTTTCGAAGCTAGACAATTGTTTGCCTATCTCCATTTGAGAGATTTTAAAGTAGGATTAATTAAATGAGCAGTCACCGCGTTTTGCATTTTATACTTGATTTTTCATTTAACTGTTGATATTTAAATTTCTTTAAAAATATCTTAATGCTATCATTTGGAAATTCTGACAAGGATTAAGATTTTTTCCTCAACGCATGCAAATTTTATCAATGAGGTTATATAAACCTTTTTACCCGTCTGTAATGTGAGAACCCTATAGAAGCTTGTTGCTTTGAAATTTTTAGAATTAAGCTATTTGTAAAACAGCATTTAAAAATAAAAGTCATGAATCAGGCTCCCACTATACCGAAAAACCGCCTATTCCATCAAGAATTCAGAAAAAAATACCGATTTTTTAAAAACTTAAAAACGAAAAAAAATTAAACGCATTCGTGGAAAAACGTACATATATTATTATACAAGGAAGTTAAATGGAGATATACATAGAGCCTACGGTTGATGAAGATACCTGATAATAAATTAGAGTGAAAGCTGGTTACCTGCAGTACATATCGGCTCCATTAATACAATTCAATAGAATAATTTTTAATCAGTCCTAAGAACAACAAAAAATAACTAATACACACGTACTTAAGAAGTGAAGTCGGTGTTTTTTTTTCTGACGAAGAAGAATGAATCCACTAAGTAACTCATTTTTTGTCATCGTTGACTCAGATTTATGTGTGGAGGAAAAGCGTATTTATTGGTATGATTATGATACTACAGATCTAGTTTTTATTTGAATAGTCTGATAAATATTAACAGTGAATTTTAAATGAAGTTATTAGAAATAACAGAAACTGTTCACTACTAGCAGATATATGCTGTGTAGAACTGACACTAATGTCTCCACACTTAATTTGCGTCTGAAGTGAATAAGTTGATTAATATTAATGAAATCCACCTATACCGAATTCCCGATAAACGGAATAGTGCTCAGTCCTAATTAGTTCGGAATAGCGAGACTTGTAATGAAAAAAATATTATCAGGTAACCAAAAAAGTTCGTGCGGTTTCCATCAGACATAAAAAACGACATACAAAAATCTCAAACACTTATTTTAGTCTTTGAAATAATCATCATTAGCTTCAGTTACGTGTTCCCAACGAGACACAAGCTTATAAATAACCTTTTTTAAAAAAATCTTTTGGTTTAAAATGCAAAAACTGGATTATAGTTTTTGTGACATCATCTTGGGTTTGGAACTGCTGTTCTCACAGGTGATTATGCATGGCCAAAAACAAGTAATAATCCAATGGGGAGATGTCCGGGGAGTAAGGTGGGTGAGTCAAAACTTCCCAGTCCAATGTTTTTATCACGTCACTGGTCGCTTTGGCTGTATGAGGTCTGGCGTTATCGTGGAGGAGAAGAACTACTCTCCTGTTGACCAGAGCTGGCTGCTTTTCGAGCAAAGCAGCTGAAACCCTTTTCAACTGCGTCGAGTAGACTTTGGCTGTGATTGTGTTCCCACTTTCTAAGAATTCATAGTGAACTATACCACCGCTAGTCCACCAAATACACAGCATTATGTTTTTTTGATGGATGTCAGGTTTAGCAACCAATGAGAAGGAACCAGAAGTCGATCAATGATGTTTTCTCTTTCGGTTATCATACCTTATCCATTTCTCGTCACATGTCAATATCTGATCCAGGAAAGAGGCTTTGTTGTGGCGCAACAGCAATGACAAGCAGATCTTCAATCGTTGGAGCTTGTTTTCCTCGGACGGGACATGAGGAACCCACTTATCAAGATTCCACGACATCCCAAGGCTACGAAGATGCGATCGGATGGTTTCGTCACATACCCCAAACCTTTGCGCAAGCTCCTGGCATGTTAGATCAGGATTCTGTTTGATTTCCTCTTCCAACTGGACTTGGTCTAAGATGGATGGATGACCAACACGGGCTTGTTTTCGAGGCTCTTGTCTCCGGACGAAAATCTACTGAACCACTTTTGAGAGGTCCGTTCTCTCGCTGGAGTATCTCCAAACACGGAACATATTCTTCTAGCGGCCTCTGCAGCTTTTTTTTCTAATTTGAACTCGTAGAGCAAAATAGGTCTCAAAATCTCATTTGTCAACTTGATCCTTTGTCAATGATTATACTTCCGACAAAACTGATAGCGAAACCTGAGATATGTTAAACAACTCTCTACTGATTGCAGTTTAAAGACAATATACAGAAATGACGTCATCAGAATCAGTATGACCAAGCATACGCAACAAAAGTAGCTGCTCTCAAAAACCGCACGAACTTTCTTGGTTACCTGATACATAGTTACAGTAGACATCTGTGAATTTTTTGGAAATAGTAATAACCAAGTAATATTCTGATAATTTTCAAACAGTAATGTCTATCAGAATAAAGGGTAAACCAATCAATTTATGTTTCAGCCATGTCATGAAACTCTCATGATTTCTGACATTATTATTCGTGATTTTATAAATTTTTATTATATGAAAATGAACAATAAATGAATATTGCATATGAAAAATTTTATGATGCATTTCAAGTGATGGCATTTCATGATTTAAACTGTGATTTATTTATGATTTATTTTTCATTTTTACCATTTTATTTATAATTAGTAGAAGCCAATAATTATCATCATAAATTTCCAACAGAAATCTTCAACAGGTGTAAGACGTTAATGAATCACTTTATGTTTCACTCATGTCTGATTATTTGCATGATTTATTCATAATTATAAATAGAGAAAGCTTTTAATGCAACAAACTCGGATCTATTAACTCCAGTGTGACAAGAAATTAACTAACGGTTTCATGTTTGATTCACTCGTGCTAATTGACAGTTAAGGGGACAGTGGAAACTAAATTCTGACATTTTGGATCGATTCACATGAAATTTGCCTGAACTATTAAAAAAAGATTAAAATAATCAATGCTGAAATTTTAAAATAAAATATTAAATTTGATTTTTTTTTGCTATTGTGTTTTAAATATTTTAAAACGAAACACAATTCTCTTTCTTCGAAATGTTCCATGCATATTTCTTTAGCATAAAAATGACATTACTAATTTATGAGATACTTTTCATGCATTACATTGGACTTTGGCATGAATTGTAGAAATTCAGTAAAAACATAACAGGAAAAGGAATATTTTTGCATCTATGTTTTTCCCCTTAAAAAGTAGCTCGTTTTTAAATATGTATATAAATTTTATCGTAAAAATACCCCTGAAATCCAACTTTATATGTCACCATTTATTTATTTATGAATAAAAGATATACAGCACAAATAAAAAAAATTCTAACATTAAAGATGCCCGTGTATTACTTCAAAATTTAGATAAATGCGAATTTTTGAATTTTAAGAAAACAGCATTTTAAGTATAAACAATTGTTTAAATAAATTGTTTACAGATATAGAAAATTATATCACTGCAAAAAGCTGGTAGGAAAGTTGAAAATTATTTCATATCAGAGAAATTTGAGAATTTAATTTTATATTTCAACAAATAAACAATTCGATTTCGTAGTCAGATTACTGAGCCACTGCATAAACAGTATTCTGTGGCAAACACCAAACTTTGAATTTCCAAGCATACTTTATACAGTAAGTTTTTCTATTCTAGGCAGCTTATTTATTTATTTTTTATTTTTTTTTAAATTCATGACTGTTTTTTTTTAATCTCACAGTATAACATATACCCTCAATCAAGGAAAATAAGGCTGATCTTTTTAGTTACGAAATCAAATAAAAAGTGACTCCGAATAAATGAAAATTTATGGTTTTAGTTACTGTTAGATCTTTTTAATTATTTTGAAACTATACGATTTATTTATATACTATAAAATTATAATTAGATCCAAGCAAAGAATAATAATTTGCTATTGAAGTTTGCTTTGTTACTTCAGTGTATTTAGTAATGTAATAAGTAATGTTTGACCGAATTTTTAATCATAAATTCACACCAGAAATTTTGTAAAAGTAACTATTTATAATTCTGGTCTTTTTATTTGTTAGAAGTTTCCAAAAAATAATTGCCAAAATTGACAATAAATGTAAGAAATACTGTAATTTTCTCTGTTAGGTTAGTTAGGTAAGAAGTTACATATAGTTTTTAAAAAATTGAATTAATGACACTAATTCACAGTTTTTTATAAATACGACCCACTAAGTAAAAAAAGCAAAAATCTTGTAATTATTTAGTAAAATTAATTATTCAGTCTTATACCAAATTTATAATTAGATTTACTATTGTTTCACGATTTTTCCTATCACTGAAACAAATTTAGGTAAAATGTAATAATTAAATAACTAAAACTCCTTATAGTAAACATCTAAAAGACAGTTTCTTAGGATTGATTTAATTTAATTAAAATCTGAATAAACAATAAAAGTTTTTTCATGGGTTAAAAATACCTTTATTAATCATGCTGGAATTCTTAATCATAAGCATTCCTTGATAAGACAATTCAATCGCTTGTTTTGTTGCGTAATTTCCCACAAACTAATTTTTCTTCCAAAAATTCATTAGAAAAGCACCTTATATTTCTCGTTTATTGTAAGCAAGCAAATATTTTTCACCTATTATTTTATTGCAACGTATAACTTCCAAATAAAAACACTGAAAACTCTTCTAGCTGTGGAACTAAAACAAAGCACATACAAAAAGAAATAGAATTGGTATGTAAAATATCTAAAACAAAAAGTCATTTTATTCAAGTTGTTGCGTATTATCGCTGCTTCCATGGTTAATTTAATCGTTTTTACTTTGCGACTCGCGCAAACGATAATATTTTTTTGTTTACATTTTGAATTTGCTAGAACTTTTTTTGAACGGAACTTTATTTAAACTGGAAAAAGTAGTATGAATTTTATTAAGATGTTATATTGAAGTAAAGATATGTAATGTGCACAAAAATGTCATTTTTGTATTGTGATAGTTAATATATATTTTATGTTTTCTACGTTTTGTGCTAGAATTTACTATGTAGATATGAAAATTTATTTACTTAAGATATAGATTTATCCTGATCTCTTATACATTGGGAGATTTTAATTTTGAAAATGAATATTGATAATTTACATATCAGTATAAATAATATTGAAGACTTATTTTATAAAAAGGGATAGATTCAATACAAGTATTAAATGAAAATTAACTTTTAAAACTCTTTAAATATGCACAATTTAATCCTTTATAATCCGGCGGTACTTTAAAGTACTATTAAAATAAGATATTATAAAATTCATTTAGTACATAAAATATATAATATGAACTCTGAAATTTTCACTGTTTTATTTAAAATGCGATTAAAGTAATCAAAGAGATGTTAATTTTATTTAAATTATCTTAGTACTTTCAAGCCTTATAAGTTTCTTTATCAGAGAATATTTTTCATGACTAATTGCTGTTTATTTATACAAATACGTGATTTCGTTTTTAAAATGGGCGAGCATTAAATAATAAATAAATAAACAGCAATTAGTTATAAATATATTTTCTGATGAAGAGCCTAGATAAAGCTTGAAAGTACTAAGATATTTTACATAAAATTAACATCTCTTTGATTATTTTAATCGCATTTTAAGTAAAACAGTGAGAGTTTCAATGTTCATATTATGTATCTTATGTTTAAAACAAGGTAAAAACGTTCCGTCATATGTTTTATTCGTTTAATTCTTCGATTGGTAGTAAAACAATTTAGAATGAGCTATAGATACTTTACTTTATCTTATTCCAAACTCACTATTGGTTGAACGAACGAAACAAAAATATTTTTAAGGGGGGTCCGGGATACATTAAAAATAATTTTTATTTATTGAGTTAAAATTCCGAACATTTTGTGATGATTAAACATCTTACTTGCAAACAAAATTTCATGATAAAACTTTTCATAATTAAAAAAAATAAATAAAATGAAAAAAATTATTTTAAAAAATGAGGTAATTTAAAATCGTTATAACTCAAAATACCATCATAGAATTCCAATTTTTTACATTTAAATAAACAAAAGTATTCACATTTTAATTTTCATTCAGCATTTTATTAAATATTATTTCTTTTAATTAAAAATATTTAAACTAAAAATTTGAAAAAAATGATGTAACTTTTTTTAAACTGGAAAATGTAGTATGAATTTTATTAAGATGTTATATTGAAGTAAAGATATGTAATGTGCACAAAAATGTCATTTTTTGTATTGTGATAGTTAATATATATTTTATGATGAACTAATAAAATGATGTAACTTGCTTTTAAAAAGTCATATTTTTAAAAGTAAATATTTCTTTTTCAAATTTGCTGAATCTAAATTAGTTTAAAACAATAATAAAAAGACATGTTCCAAATTTGAAGCATTAATCTTTAACGGTTCTTGATTTATAACAATTTAAATCTGAGAAATTGTGAAAAAACTTATCACGAAGCAATATATATTTTCACAAGAAGACATGACAGCCATTTTCCATGTCATCTATTTCTTTGAAGAACTTTGAATTTTGAAAACAAACCAAAACGAAAAAAAATAATATTTCCTCTTCTAATTAAGATAGAAACACCATTTAAACGTTATTATAAGAATAAAGAAACAGAAAGGTTTTTAATGCAATAACTTTTTTTTTAGAAAATTTTAAGTTATTTGTGTCCTGAACTCCCTTAATAGGATATTTTTTTTTTTCATTTCCATTTATCTCTCCAGCTATCTTGGCGTAGAAAGATTGTGGGTGAAAAGTTTCTGTTTGAAATTATTTTATATTTAAATTTCTGTTATTAGAACATTATAGTTGTACATTTCTTAAGTTTATAAAATACAAAATAAATAAATAAACAAATAAAAGATTTGAGTATAACTACAAATAATGCACTAAACACCTATAAAATCAAGTTTAATTAATTAATTTCAATTTGCAAAAAACATCTAAATTTTATTAAATGATTGTTAAAATCTTCAAATGTAGATTGATATTTTCAGGAAAAATACTTTAGAAGATGAAAATTTTATGAATTCATAATTTGATACATAAAGAATTAGTTCAGTATTAAGAAAAAAAGTGTTGGAAATAATGGATTTAAATTCTTTTCGGTCTACAATCTATTAAATTCTTAAAACTAATTTAAAATTCTATATAATAGAACTAAAACATGTAATGAGTAACGCGGACGTCATATTGACTGTAATAACGACTTAATCAATAAATTTTCCTTTCAATACATTTTTTTTCTTTTCTTCAAATCTTTGAAAACTAAAAATTTCCTTTTTTTCCAATATCTAATAGAAAATATACTATTTACTTCTAAATGTAGATTGTTTAGAAATTGTTCTTTAATTTGCTAATTTTTATGGGGTTTGATATAATTTTTCAACCTAAATATTTTCTAATTTGTGTTCAAACCATTATGAAAGATTAAATTTTTGCACTTAAAACAATGCATTTAATTAAATCGTCATACAGAAAGTTATTTTTATTTCTAAATGCAATAGTTTTGAAGTAGTATTTCAATTAACTGATTTATACGGTATTTCCAAACAATTTTCAAACATTAACATTTTGAAATCGTGTGCAATTCCTTTACAGAAGATTAATTATGTCAACGAACCCTTTATTTACCGACGATAATTATAAGTACCATTAAAATAACTTATTATAAAATTCTTTTAATACGTCAATTAGTTGTAATACAGTTTAGAATGATTTACAGATACATTACTTTATTTTGTGTCAAAAGCATTATTGGTTACACAAAACAAAAATATTCTTAAAAGGATGATTACTTTTGCTTTTGTATCTTTTCAGCTTTCTTGGCGCTGAGGGAGGGGGATGGTGATTTTTCAATGCGGAAATATTTCTATATTTATATTGTAAGAACATCATATTTGTACATTTTATAATTGTAGAAAATACTAAGAAAATAATTTAAAATAAAAAAAAATTGAGTGAGGTTATAAATATTGTACAAAATCCTTGTAAATTCAAATTTAAATAATCATTTTAAATCCTTCAAAACTTCTAAAATCCTTCAAAAACTTATTAAATGATTATGTAATTTTTTTAATTTAGTTTAAACAATTTAGGTAAAATTCTTTAAAATGCATAATTTTCACGAATTTATAATGCGGTAGATAAAAGGATAAAAGAGTGTAATTAATTAAACCGCCACAGTCTTATAGAAAACGCTGTTTACTGCTAAATAAAATTTCGTCCGGAAGTTGTATATCAATCTACTGGTTTATCGTAATATTTTAATTAATTTAAAAGCGTGAATTTTTCAAATCTTCTTACCTTTACAGAAGATGAACTTTTGCATTTTAACAAGTGTAATGCATTAAATCGTCACCTTCTTATAGAAAAAGATGTTTACTTCTGAATTCAGTTTGTTTGGAAGTTGTATCTCAATATCCTGGCTTATAATGGATATTTAAATTATATCCGAGACTGAATATTTTAAAATCTGTATGCAATGCTTTTATGGAAGATTATCTATTTGCACTTAAAAGAATGTGGTTACTCAATACGTCGTATCGTAAAAGCTATATATTTCTAAAAATTAAATTTGGAAAATGTATCTGAATATGTTGGATTTTATGGATTTTAAATTAATTTTGGAGTGTGAAAAATTTTAAAACTGTTTGCAGTAAAGATTAACTTTTTGTACTTCAAAAAACGCAAGTAATTAAACTCTCATATAGAAAAAGCTGTTTGCTTCTTGTATATGCTTCAATTTGCTCATTTTTATGGATTGTTACATATTTTCGAGCGTGAATATTTTAAAATCTGCGTATAGTGCCTTTATAGAAGATTAACTTTTTGCATTTAAAAAAGAATAAATTATAAAGTCGTATAGAAAAAACTACATATTTTTAAATGCAATTTAAATAGGAAATTGTACTTCAATTTTCTGATTTTTATTGATTTTAAAATAATTTTTTATCTTAAATATTTTAAAATCTGCATATAATATCTTTATGATAGATTAACATTTTGCACTTAAAAGAATGTAATTAATTAAAGCTTTATATAGAACTATTTACTTCTAAATGCTGTTTATAACTTTGTTTACCAGTTGTATCTCCATTTACAGATTTTGATGGATTTAAAAATAATTTTCAAGCATGAATGTTTTTAAATATGTGTGTAACATCAATACTTTTATATATCTTTTTTCAGCATATACATTTTAAAATTACAGCAATGTATTATTAAATATTCGTATGCTTCAGCATAATATTCTACAACAGAATTCCCAAACGAAATAAAAAATTCAAAAACTAATAAAAGAAGAAATCCCCCTCTCCTCAAATCTCATATATTTTAGATATAGAGTCTAATTTAGTTTTTAAAAATTCGCATAGTAAAAATTTCAAATCTTATCATAATTTTTTAAATAATTCGCTATTAACCAATAGAATTTAGGTATTGTGAAACCACGCCAAAAACTCTATACCACTGATGAAGGACAATTTAGAAAAGTATACTAAATATAAAAAATATAAAAATATACTGAAGTTTTCTTCTACTTTTGTACACCAACAATATTCAAAAACCTTTAATCAAGACAGCTCTGATTGGATTGAATAGCTTCTAAAAATATAAACTTTCAAAACACGGACGGCACGTTGAATATAGCACTCAGTCAAGAAAACATCTGCAAATTCCAATTATTTACGTAATTAAATTTGAGCCTGACATACACTCTTACAATAACTTTCCAATATTCAATCAATCATACCAGCTCAGTGTCACATTTTATTTTTCAATTTTACGTTCATTTTTATCCGTAATAAAACACTAATTTTCGGGATACCAGTGCATTGCAAAAAAATGAATTACGAAATTTTACTATAATCACGAACAAAAAAGTTTATATCCGCTTCCAAATCACTCAATATTTCGAAAATTTTTCCTTTATCTTTAAAGTCCTCGAAAAACAATTTATTTTACAAATTTAAGGAAGAATTTATAAAAATAAATTTCTATAAACTGGACGTAATTTTCTAAAACTTTTTTGAGGAGCTTTTACGATGCATTAATCAGTTCACTCTACTTAAAAAAAAATGGTATTTTAGGATATCAGACCTCAACAAAAGACTTTCAGCAGCATGACTAAATTTGTAATTCTAACAGAAAAATGTTAATTTTAACCCTTCACTGCACGGTGTGCCATATATGGCACATACCTGAAAACACTATAATTCTCATTATGTGCCATCAATTTGCCCAAAATGATTGATGTTACTGACCAAGAACAGTCCAAAGAATGAAATATGGCATATTTGTCAATGTCAGATGGTTGCATTTGATAAAAAGTTAAAATTCGTTCTACGGAAAAAAAAATTAATTAAGCTATTAAGGAAAAATTTACTTTTATTATTTTTATTGAATACTTAAAAATATTCATATAAAGCAAGTTGTAGAATGTTAAGCAGATAAAATTGATTGATTTAAGCCTACTTAATTGCAAAATATAGCAATACAAAATTTAGAATCTTTAACTATGTGTACTGCACTGTAAAAAAAAAATTCAAGAGGTTACAAAAAATTTCTTAGTAAATTTGTATTCCACAGAATTTTTTAGTAACCATTACAAACTTTTTTTTGCAAGTGAAACAAGCATTTCTTTTGTAAACTGAACAAAAGAATTTTTTGTATAACTAACTTAAAAATTTTTAGTATGAGCCACCAAGCACATTTTAGTAATAGCTCCAAAATATTTTTTAATAACCATTCCGTGCGCCAGAAGGGCAGGAGCTTCCTTCGAGCTACATCCAGACTTCTGAAGCGGAAGATTTTCGGCAAAACCGCAATAGATGGCAGCACCAAACATTCCTACCTACTCCGACAGGATTTTCATAATCCCTTTATTAACGAGACACTACACACATTCGAGGCGTATTTGGCGGTGGCAAGTTTCAAACCCGGGACCTTTTAGCCTGGAGTCCGTTACTATAACCACTATGCTATCAAGGCCACACGAACAGTGTTTTAGTAAGAGCTATTAAAAATATAAAACTATTAACTCTATTCGTTGCTAACTTTTTTCTAGTAATTCTTACAGATTTTTTTGTAACCGACTAAGATTACTAAAAATTTTTTAGTAACTACAAGGATCACTAAAGTTTTTTTAGTAGATTGACCTTTTTTTTTTTTTTACAGTGTGGGTGCACGACATAAAATATCAAATTTTAGCTAATTTTTTTTTTCTATTATTAGACCGATCTATCGATTTCAAATATTTTTTTTCATAAAAATAGAAACACTCCGGCAGTGAAGGGTTAATAAACATTCTGTTACATCTATGTATGTTTTTCAGTTAAAAGTGTTTACTGAAAATGAATATAAATTTTGTGATCTCATAGCATCCAAAAAAATGATTTTCTGCCTAGAAAAAACAGATTAATGAGCTGTAAAAGCTACTTGAAAACGATTCCGAAAACGTCGCGTGCCAAATAAATATTTATTATAATAAATTCTTTAAAATTAACATATAAATTCATTTAAGATATTTCTAAAGGTTAAGTAAGGCTTTTTGTAATCTTGTGTGACTTTCAAGAACTTATTCTATATATTTTCGTATTTCGTGATTATAATATATTTCCGTAAATTAACGCGTGAGCGGTAGCGAACGCGAAAGCGCGTGATATGGCACCAACATTAAGAGGCCAATCACGCGCCAGCGCGTGATGTGGGATGATGTCCAATAGCCAGTCACGGGCTGGAGCGGGAAAATCTTTCACTGATTCTTTGTTATAAAAAGTAAAATGGTTTCTGGGAAAAACCCACTTCTACAGTGCGGCATGTACTACCATCACATCTTCACGAAGGCGGCAGCGGACGTGTTAAGAAATATCTGTCTTTTTTTACAGTAAAGCCCCACCAGTGGCCGTGAGGTTCTGACCTCCAAACTGGTAGACGGTAGGTGCTGGGTTCGAACCCAATCGCGACCGTCGGCCTAACCGTTCGAAGTTTTCCGTGGTTTTCTTCGAACCTTGCGTAAATACGGGTTAGGTTCCCTTAGAAAGACCCCCACGGAGGGCAACCCACCCCATAGGGCCTATATCCCATAGCGTAGATAATCGGCCGACAAAATGCACCAAAATGCACCTTTTTTACAGTAAATTTTTATATAAGTTAATCCATTTCCTTTTATAGTTAAATTATTATTTTAGAGTATTTATTGTTAATTACTTTTAAACTATTATTAGACAATTCAATGAAAAATAATATTATTAAATATGGATATTCTGCTTTTAAATTCATTGGCATTTGAAGTTCGGCACTCCTGTTTTCGTTATTCAAACCATTTGTCTCATATT
This sequence comes from Maratus speculifer, assembly GCA_964019185.1. Lineage (NCBI taxonomy): Eukaryota > Metazoa > Arthropoda > Arachnida > Araneae > Salticidae > Maratus > Maratus speculifer. The sequence goes on from OZ025298.1 coordinate 256,503,731, forward strand.
CATTTTAATTAAATTATATGTATATATATACATATAGAGATATCTTTATCAATTTGAATTTTATTAATTTATAATATAATGAAATTATTATTAATAAAAGTTAATTATTAGATTTAATAATATAAATAAAATATTATTAAAATTATTATTTAGGCTAAAAAAAGTTTCATATACAGTATGCCGCTAGTACATTTATGTCACTATAAACTGTACATATTTTAAAGCTGAAATCACTAAATAAAACTAGTTGGATGTGTCAATCCCGAAACTTTCTTCTATCTAATAAATACATTTTAATATTAAAAAAAAAAAAAAAAAAAAAAAAAAAAAAAAAAAAAAAAAAAACGTGGTGAAGCCAAAGTTACCCATATCGAATTTCCTCGAATATTTGACCTAGCCTAATGAGATTCTATTATCCGAAAAGCCTAAAACGCAAAATTTAATCAATATTCTGAGAAAATGAGCTTAGTACTGCCTCATGTTGGGTAATTTATACTTAAACCTAATAAGCATCTATTGATGTCAAGACCTAACAGAATCTGAAATTTGATGGAATTTCGTCCATTAGTTCTTGAGATATAGTTAGAACAAAAAATTTGCAAAACGTAGCACAGCAACACCATATCTTGGACAATTTATGCCAAAACGTAAAAAAGCGTCCAATTATGTCATGTTGTAAAAGAATCTGGAGTTTGATGAAATTCTGTGCATTAGTTCTTGAGATATAGCTAGATTAAAAAAAAAACGAGTAAAATATAGCACAGCAGCACCATCAGTTGAAGGATTTATAACAAAACGTAATCACCGTGTCGTTATGTTATATGTCATTTTGTAACAAAATCTGAAGTTTGATGAAATTCTGTGCGTTGGTTGTTGAGATATAGCTATCGGAAAAATTGTGCAAAATGCAGCATAGCTGCACCACCTGTTGCAAGGTTAATACCAAAATGTAATCAGTGTCTAATTATGTTATATATTCTAGTGTAACAGAATCTAAAATTTGATGAAGTTCTCTGCATTAGTTCTTGAGATATAGCTATCGCAAAAATCGTGCAAAATATAGCATAGCAGCGCCACCTATAGGGCAGTTCACACCAAAACCATATAAGCGGCTATGTATCTCAATGTATAGCAGAATCTAAAGTTTGGTGAAATTCTGTGCATTAGTTCTTGAGATATAGCTATCATGAAAATCATGAAAAACGTGGTATAGCAGCGCCACCTGCTGGCCAATTTGCACCAAAACTTAATCAGCATCTATGTACATCAAGGGATCACAGAATCTGAAGTTTGGTGAAGTTCTGTGCATAAGTTCTTGAGATATAGCAAACATGAAAATCATGAAAAACGTAGTATAGCAGCGCCACCTGCAGGCCAATTTTCACCAAAAACCAATAGGCACTAATTCATATCAAGGTCTAACAGAATATAAAATTTTATTAAATTTCGAGCATTAGTTCTTGAGATAGAGCGCCCACAATTTTTTTGTCACATACAGACAGACAGACTCATAGACAGACACACAGACTCACAGACAGACGGACAGACTCACAGACAGACATTTTCTAAAAATAGTCAAAACGTGTTCAGGACCTTCTAAAACGCATAAATCCGTCGAAAACGGGAAGTCGAAAATTTTCATGAATCCAATACTTTCTTCTTGTAAAGATAGAAGAAAGTAAAAATTAAATTAAATTATTTCGTAACACTTAGTGATATTTTACTTATTACACTGTTAAATTTTACATATAAACTCTTTTAAAGTGTTAACTCGTTAATAATCGAATAATCGAATATCATATTTTAAAGAAAAGAAAAACATAAAGTGAACGTGTTTCCCAGTCCCGAAAAATAACGTTCTCGTGCCTTACGATATCTTATACTTATTTGACATTCACTTATCCTGATCGGAATTTAAAATTACATTTGAAATTGAATTAAAAAAGTGTGGAGTTGAAAGAACGCCTCTTCAAACAAAGGTATTAAATGAAATTCTCTGTTTTGTATTTTGTTCTGATCATTAAAAGAAAAAAAACATACATAAACTTTTGCTACATACAATTACAAAGTTATTTCAACATTACGCATTCTCCTAAAAGATTTAAATTTGTTGCAAGTAACTAACTTAACAAATGAACTTCCAAATCTAATCAGCGATGCGCCTTATCACAATAAACCAGTAAACCAAATTTGAAATAAATTTCATAATTCTGCATGAAAAACCAAAGAACGTAATCAAATCACTTAAATAATAAGTAAGCACTTCAAATTAAAAGCTCATTAAAATGATAGAAGCTTTTCTAATAAATTATCGGATTGTTTTTTTATGTCCTGAAAATAAATTCCTGTAACAAAAGCACCACTGATCCAAATGACCTAAATTTTCACGAAAATTTTTCCAAAGCAATAGGAATTTCTTATGCATGTTTTTTTCCCTTTAAAAAAAGAAAAAAGAAATCCTGGCAATGATTGTGCTATTGACGCTGAAAATGGTGGATAACACAGATGCGAAGGGGCTCAGCCCGAGCCCGAAAACCCAAGATCGGGCCAGACACGAGTTCGGTCTCAATTTTTATTCTAGTCTTCGGGATCGAGCGAGCCCAGGATCGTTTCTTTTAAGCCGGAAAATTTTACCTATTAATGTCTAGAAAATGTTGAAAGAACATTTTACACTTAAAATTTCTTTATTTTAAGTGGATTATTTATTCCTTTTCAAGTCATTTTAATTCTTTTATATCAAAATGACAGGGGAACGGAATGCTTGTTTATTTATTTTAGTATTTCATTGCTGTTTCAGATGAAAATGAATGTGATAATTACAGATTTATGTCTACGGAATTCCCGGCGACAATCTATTTATATGGCGCCAATCAAAACAAACGCAACAATGAATTTGCTATAAGTTGGCTTTTCGTTAGTAGAAGATATTTTTTAATGGGATTATTTATTTATTTATTATTTAGTAACATAACGCGAAGATAATATTTTCTTCCGTTTTTGGTAAACAAGAATTAGGTGGAGGTATTCTAATTATTTAATATTCGATTTGCACTAATCAAACTCGTTTTTCTTATGATAATAACTTTAGTAATTATTATATGTATTTGTCCTTATGAACGCTGCTCATGCTGAGGTCACTGTTCCTTTTCGAAGTCCATTTCCTCCGTAAGTAAAAATGATTACCATGTTATTCCAATAGAAAGCAATCGACCAGTGTTTCCTCTTTTACTATAAAGTCAACGGACCTTTAAATAACAATGTCAATTCTTTTAATTTATGTTGATTTTCAGGTATCTGGCAAGACAATCAGGGAAGATTGTTATGAGAAAAGAATCGATTGTAATGAAATATGTATACATTTTACAGAAAATTGAAGAACGTTGTTCGATTCGCCAGCATACAAATAGTAATTTCTGCAAATTTCATGCATTTATTAAGTAAACACAAACGGGTCCATCAAATTTGCTTGTTAAAGGAGGGGAAGAATATGAGAATCCTTTTAATTATGATTTATGAATATGATTTAATTATGATATGATTTAATGAATATGATTTAATTATGATATTTTTATTTTATACGGATTTTTATAGGACTGAACTTAAATTTTCATTTAAATGTATGCTTGTAAGAAATTTTTAAAAATGAGATATCACTTTTGAAATAATTTTTAAATACCATACTATTTTATTTTGTGTATTTTTGGTAATAAATATGGTTTGGTGCCCGAACCCGCGGTCGGGTTCGGGCTCTGGTGACAAAAAAACTTTCGGCCCGGGCCCCGAAAAATGAGAACTCATCTGTAGTGAATACGTAAGTTGTGCAGTTCCTTGTAAATGCTTTATTAATTACATTTTTTTCTGTTTCTGCGAAGATTTTCGCAGTCCGTTTTCTCAGTTACTGTATTTTGCTTTTTCCTATATTACAGCTTCAAATGTTTTAATTTACGCATACAAATTAAAAAAATAAGAAAAAAAATATTTCTGCAGTTTTTTTTCTGTTTTCATATCAGTGTTCGCATTTTGGAACATGATTATTGATTATCATGTTCCAAAATGCTGATTATTTCCATGATTATTTGTTATATTTGCATTATTGACCTATGCAAATATAACAAATTATTTCCCGCTATATGCTATTGTATTAGGGGTAGTAAGAAGTTTTAAAGCGTTTTTCAAAGAAATAAATATGCAATTAAGATCTGAGAATAATATCTTCATCAAAATAATCGCCATCATTATCTAACAGTTTTTGCCATCGGTCGGGCAGTTGACGGATGCCAGCAGTGTAAAATAATTCGTCTTTTGACGCGATGAAGTCATCAACCCAATTTTGCACTTCGTTCAATGTCCGGAAGTGTACAGAAGACAAGGCATTCTGCATCGAACGAAACAAATGATAGTCCGAAACGGCTATGTCGGGACTAGACGCCGGGTGTTCCAAAACTTCCCAGCCAAGAGCAGGCCCGTAGCCAGGATTTCCTTTCGGGAGGGGCTCAATCTTGGAATTTTGCTTCATCTGAAAGCAGTAACGGGCATAATTTAAAGCGTAAATAAAAAAAATAAGGCTTAACCTACGATAAATGGAATCATGCATAAATCATGCTTGGAATCATGCATAATATACTCGTCCATTCCAAAAATTGTTATTTTTTTCGATTTCTATTGCAATTTTTGGTTTCTAAGACCTCTTTCAGTACCAGTTCGAAAACCAAAAGTGTGTTTTGGCGAAAAAAACTGCAAAGAAAATAAAAAAGCACAATTTTTCGACGAACCTCATGTATCTTTATAAGAAAATAAAAATATCAAAATGCAAGCAAGTAATTTTAATGGATTTAAAACACAGTATTAGCGTTCACGCGTCTTTAATTGCGTGAGGGGTATTAAAATGATTAATCTGTAAGTAAAATTACGCATATTATTTTTTTCAAAGAAAAAATATTTGTTACAAATTATAGGTAATCGTAAAAAATATATTTCACATTCTTTGATTACAAAAGATGTAAATGCAGTACTCTTGGTACAATAAACTTATTAGTGCTACAGAAGTAATCTTCGTGACTTCTTCGCAGCCATGAGGCTGATTACTTTATCAAGATATACTGTAATGCCCCAATGAATAGATATCATTGCAAGGCTGCCCAATCTCTCATCGGTTGTTGATAAGTTTTGGGTTCGAACCCAATCTAGTCCGGCAGTTTAATCGTTCGGAGTTTGCCATAATTTTCTTCGAACCTGGGATTTAATTGCATAGTTATAACCTAGGTTCACTTTCCACGATTCCCATGGAGGGCGCCCCACATCCCATCGGGGTTACATTCCTCATGTAGCTAAACTGGCCGTCATAAGCAACAACAACAGGAGTCTCTTATCAACCATAGTGCTTCGAGGCAAAAATTTAATTTTTTTTATTGTTGAAAAAGATCTTTCAGCCCTGTCTATTTTTACCGGAATGGTAGAAAGAACTGTCAGCAAGTGTTTCATTGTCTTGTAATGCATTGCAATACAGTACACTGTTAAAAATCTGCAGCATTTGCTGTATACTCACTCCGCCGCTTGTATAGAATATGGTTACTTAACGATATTATTGAGCAATATTATTGACTATTTTATTGTTTGGAATAGAGATATTTAATATAAGCGGCGGAGTGAATATGCAGTAAATGCTGCAGATTTTTAATAGTATACTGTAAAATTTTAGGACCTCTGTATTTCTATCAACATTACGAATTCTTTCGCAGCAACTTTTACTTACGAAATTAGCACCTTATGTTCGAAATATTAAGAGAGATTCTCTAATTTGTTTGCTTATTCCGGAAAAGCACATCCTGAAAAAAGCATTTGAAAATCGGTTAAAATTCATTTGAAACTAGTGAGAAATGCTCCAAGGAGCAGTGCAAAAGCAGAATATGATTTTAATTGAGCATTAAAAAGTAATGGACAAGTTTATTTTTTGGAAAAAGTACACAAACATTTAAAAGTAATGAACAAGTTTATTTTATTGAAAATATGCCCAAGCATTTAAAAGTGATGGACAAGACTTGAAACTGAGTCAAGAACTAGTAAATAATTTCCTCAAGACTTGAAAATGGCTGATCATGCTCTTATGTGACAAGCATATTCAACGTCCTTTTTTTATCCCTGTCTATCTTAGTATAGGCATGTTGGCAGAATCTAACACTGTGCTTTAGAAAAACTCAGTTTTCACAACAAGTATTAGATACAGTATCTATATTAAACACATCCTGGCCCCTCTTTAACAAAGCCTTGATATTACTGTTTTGCACTGAATTTACTCTTATCACAACCATTTTTTGCACGCAATCTTATCACTAAAAAACAGTTTTTCTATCCAATCTTTTTTCTAAAAATTTTAAGCGGATTTTTATTAGCAAAAGATAAAATAGTGCTAAAATTTTTATATTTTCATAAGTAATCGATAAGTTTATCAAAAGCACTGTATATTTCAAGCAAATTTTGATTTTAATAAAGTTAGAATACCTGATAAGCACGTAACATGTACAACCAAACAGCAACTGCTTTTTACTTTCTTCTATCTTTACAAGAAGAAAGTATTAGATTCATGAAAATTTTCGACTTCCCGTTTTCGACGGATTTATGCGTTTTAGAAGGTCCTGAACACGTTTTGACTATTTTTAGAAAATGTCTGTCTGTGAGTCTGTCCGTCTGTCTGTGAGTCTGTGTGTCTGTCTGTGAGTCTGTCTGTCTGTGACAAAAAAATTGTGGGCGCTCTATCTCAAGAACTAATGCTCGAAATTTAATAAAATTTTATATTCTGTTAGACCTTGATATGAATTAGTGCCTATTGGTTTTTGGTGAAAATTGGCCTGCAGGTGGCGCTGCTATACTACGTTTTTCATGATTTTCATGTTTGCTATATCTCAAGAACTTATGCACAGAACTTCACCAAACTTCAGATTCTGTGATCCCTTGATGTACATAGATGCTGATTAAGTTTTGGTGCAAATTGGCCAGCAGGTGGCGCTGCTATACCACGTTTTTCATGATTTTCATTATAGCTATATCTCAAGAACTAATGCACAGAATTTCACCAAACTTTAGATTCTGCTATACATTGAGATACATAGCCGCTTATATGGTTTTGGTGTGAACTGCCCTATAGGTGGCGCTGCTATGCTATATTTTGCACGATTTTTGCGATAGCTATATCTCAAGAACTAATGCAGAGAACTTCATCAAATTTTAGATTCTGTTACACTAGAATATATAACATAATTAGACACTGATTACATTTTGGTATTAACCTTGCAACAGGTGGTGCAGCTATGCTGCATTTTGCACAATTTTTCCGATAGCTATATCTCAACAACCAACGCACAGAATTTCATCAAACTTCAGATTTTGTTACAAAATGACATATAACATAACGACACGGTGATTATGTTTTGTTATAAATCCTTCAACTGATGGTGCTGCTGTGCTATATTTTACTCGTTTTTTTTTAATCTAGCTATATCTCAAGAACTAATGCACAGAATTTCATCAAACTCCAGATTCTTTTACAACATGACATAATTGGACGCTTTTTTACGTTTTGGCATAAATTGTCCAAGATATGGTGTTGCTGTGCTACGTTTTGCAAATTTTTTGTTCTAACTATATCTCAAGAACTAATGGACGAAATTCCATCAAATTTCAGATTCTGTTAGGTCTTGACATCAATAGATGCTTATTAGGTTTAAGTATAAATTACCCAACATGAGGCAGTACTAACAAGGAAGGTCTCCATTGGGGGCATACTCAGAATTTTTTGAAAAAAATACGAATTAAACTACTCATGTAGGTAATAAAGGATCAGTGAAAATTAGCGGCGGAATTACATTATTAGATATGTAAAAAAATAAAATAGTTTGGAATAATTGGCGTGAAAAGCTGAAAGCGACGCGGGATTTGGCAAGCAGTGCATTTCCTCGCCAAAAGCAGACGATTTTAACAAATCTGAAAATTGATTTTAATTGACTTCACTGTTAAAAATCTGCAGCATTTACTCCAACGTCAATCCACTACTTTTATAGAATATCTCTCTTCTGACCAATGAGAATGCTGAATGAGAATTACTGCAACGTCACTCCACTACTTTTATAGAATATCTCTCTTCTGACCATTGAGAATGCTGAATGAGAATTACTGCAACGTCACTCCACCGCTTGTATATAATATCTCTATCCCAACCAATGAGAAAGCTCCATTTCACGGCCAAGTAACCGTTCTCTATACAAGCAAGGGAGTGCGTTGCGGCAAAATGCAACAGATTTTTATCTGTGTATTTTTCAATTTGGAACAACTTTAATCAATTTAAATTGTGTTTTAAATGATAAAATATATTAATTTCATTTTGTTATAAGTACATATAAACGTATATGACAAAATTACACTTAAAGTAAAGTAAAAATGCAAAACTAAAATTATTTAAACTAAACTTATTTAAATAAATTGAACATAGAAAGTTTTTTCTTTAAAAGGTATTCACTGATAAAAATCTGTTGCATTTTGCTGCAACGCATTCCCTTGCTTGTATAGAAAACGGTTATTTGGCCGTGAAATGAAGCTTTCTCATTGGTTGGGATAGAGATATTATATACAAGCAGTGGAGTGCGTTGCAACAAAATGCAGCAGATTTTTAACAGTGTTCGAAGCGTAAAAGCGTATTTTTCAAAATTTCGTTTTTTCGCCAACCGGAGATAAATCGCCAAATAAACGAAATTTTCATTATTTTTTTACGGACACTGCAATGAAGTTCCGCCGAAATTTTTTTTATAAACATATATAACTATATGAGAAGAACATTCTGTAATTTTTTCAGATTTTTCTGAGTATGCCCGTATGGAGACCTTCCTTGTAAGCTCATTTTCTCAGAATATTGATTAAATTTTGCGTTTTAGGCTTTTCGGATAATAGAATCTCATTAGGCTAGGTCAAATATTCGAGGAAATTCGATAGTGGGTAACTTTGGCTTCACCACGTTTTTTTTAATATTAAAATGTATTTATTAGATAGAAGAAAGTTTCGGGATTGACACATCCAACTAGTCCATTTTTTTATGTACTTGGACATAATAAAATTGCCATAAGAGTTACTACTTCACAAGTAAATTGTTAAGGAGCAGCATGTGGTAAATTTAGCTACTTCATCAAAAACTTGCTCTGAAAGTTCAGCTTTTATAGAGCACAATGTTATATTCTGATAACGTGTCAATACTAAGATAGACAGGGATAAAAAAAGGACATTGAATATGCTTGTCACATAAAAGCATGATCAGCCCTTTTCAAGTCTTGAGGAAATTATTTACTGACTCAATTTCAAGTCTTGTCCATCACTTTTAAATGCTTGGGCATTTTTTCAATAAAATAAACTTGTTCATTACTTTTAAATGTTTGTGTACTTTTTCCAAAAAATAAACTTGTCCATTACTTTTTAATGCTCAATTAAAATCATATTCTGCTTTTGCACTGCTCCTTGGAGCATTTTTCACTAGTGCTTCTATTTTTCCATATTCCATAGGGATACTGCACAACTTGTTTAGTATTTTATATATAGAAAACAAAATCTTATTTGTATTGAAATTAAAAAAATCCCTGTCGGCTGGGCCTATAGGCGGAGGTAGATTTCGAAAAGTTCTCATTTCAAAAAAAAAAAAAAAAAAAAAAAAAAAAAGAGATAAACCTAGTTTAATAACTTCATTTAACCGTTTATGAAAAATTTTTAATTTCATTTTTCTGCAAAAACTGGTTTTATCAGAATCATCTTAAGAAAAATTCAGCTCAAATGCCCATTTTGACAACATATTTTGAAACAGTTTCTGAATTTATAAAAAAAATCGACCAAAACAGTACATTATAAAGTTCCTAAATAACAAAAAACTGTCAGTTGAATGCATTTGAGAAAAAAATTGAATTTAAAAATGAGTCATAAAATAACCGACTTGTTGTTTCAATACATCCTTAATTTTTTAATCATGATTGCTTCGGAAAATTTTGTGCGAAATACTCACTTTGACAGCATTTTTAAAAATATGTTCTATCTTTATAAAAAAAAAACTGGCCAATGCGTCACAGTATATAGTTCCCAAATAAGAGGATCTGTAAATTGGATGCGTTTGAGAGCGAAAATGGATTTTAAAACGAGTCATAAAAAACGCAATTTGCTATGTGAAAACTTCATTAAATTTTCAAATCACGAAGACTTTGGGAAATTCTGATCAAAATACCCTTTTTGGTAGCCTTTTTCAAAATATATTCTGTCTTTATCAAAAAACCGATCAAAGCATCACATTATATAGTTCCTAAATAAGAGGATATGTAAATTGGATGCATTTGAGAGCAAAAATGGATTTAAAAACGAGTCAGAAAAAAACGCAATTTCTTATTTGAACACTTCCTTAAATTTAGTCACGATTTCGGAAAATTCTGTTCAAAATACCCTTTTTGGTAGTCTTTTTTGAAATATATTCCGTCTTTATCAAAAAACTGACCAATGCATCACATTATATAGTTCCTAAATAAGAGGATCTGCAAATTGGATGCGTTTGAGAACAAAAATGGATTTAAAAACGAGTCAGAAAAAAACGCAATTTCTTATTTAAATACTTCCTTCAATTTTCAGTTCCGATGACTTTCGGAAATTCTGTTCAAAATACACTTTTTGGTAGCCTTTTTTGAAATATATTCTGTCTTTATCAGAAAATTGACCAATGCGTTACTTTATACAGTTTCTAAATAAGAGGATCTACCATTTGGATGCGTTTAGAATCAAAAATGAATTTAAAAATGAGTCAGAATATAAGCATTTTGGATTTGAGGTTTTTTCTCCAACTCCTATTTTTGTTTAATTTCTTTTTGCTATACGAATTGATCCTATGAAAAACTTGTCAATATAAAAGTTGTAGATATTTTTGAGAAGATGTAAAATAAATTTAATCAGATTTGATATCTTAAAAATTGACGGAGTTATGGATTTTTCTCTTTTTTCAGCGCCCTTTTTCTTTTCGTTTTTAATTTTTTTCATCGGTAAAAGTTGGTCCGATCAAAAACTTGTAAATACAAAAGTTTTCGATAATTTTAAGAACATTTACAAAAAAAATAGTTGGACTTGATATCTTGAAAATTGACGAAGTTCTGAATTTTTTTCTCTCAAAATCCCTGTTTTTTTCGCCCCTTGAGCCCACTTCTAAGTTTATCAAAAATCTGTTATGCATATACTATCGGCCCATTTTTAAGAAGTAATATAAACTTTAAACCGATTCGATATCTACTTTAATTATGAAGTTATGGCGTTTTTTCAGTTTTCACAAAAACACCCCCTATTCCGACCCCCTTGGTCCGATTTTGCCCATTAACGAACTTAGCCAAGATTTTAACCCCTTTGGTTTTATGTACAAGTTTGGTGGAGATTGGTGAAGAATTATAGAAGTTATCGTGTCCATAAAAAAGTGAGATATATAGATAGATAGATAGATCTATAAACTGGTGCGATTGCAATAGGTAGTATTTCTTACGAAATCTACCTAAAATACTACATACTCTAATACGCTGGTGTTACAAATTTAAAAAACTTTTTAAACAGGTTTTTCTATACCAAAATTCTACGGTTTTGATACAAAAACCATGCTTCTTTTTTTCCTTAATCCGTATTTTTTTAATGTACTACATTTTTACTGCTTACCTTCTTTTAATGAAAGATTTCTTTTTTATACAAAAAAGGATAGTCTTTTTGAACATTCAGACATTGGATACTCTTTGTGTGGTATTCTAAAAAGTGGGTTGACTTTGATGCAACGTATATTTGAAATTCCCTCAGATAATTGTTTTCCTATTCTAAGGCAAGCCTAAGCATTTTCTATTCAAGAATGTGGTTTTACTCTTTTGAACAAGTTCGTTTACACTACAACATCTAGAATATACACTGTAAAAAATATGAATATTTTGCTGCATCGTGATTCCCCTGCTTTTATAGAATATCGCTCTTTTGGCCAATGAGAATGCTCCATGATAGCCTGAAGTAGTCGTTTTCTATAAAAGCGGTGGAGTGACGATGCAGTAAAATAGTCATATTTTTTACAGTGTATAGTGTAGAAATCTGCTACACTATAAAAAAAAAATTACTCATTTGCTGCATCGTCACTTTTATAAGAAACGATTACTTTGCCGTATTCTGGAGCATTTTCATTGGTCAAAACAGAAATATTCTATAAAAGCGATGGAGTGAGGATGCAGCAAAAGGGTCAAATTTTTTACAGTGTATGCAAACAGCAATAAAATTTTTTATCCTTTAACCCTTTGCGCTCTGGTGTAAATTTCTTCAAAATTCCGAATGTGACATTCACATCAGTAATTCTAAAAGAAAAAAACATGTTAAAGATATACACGAAAAAATGCATTAAACCTTTTTCAAATAAATCTGGTCGAATTTTCTCATTGTGACAATTCGGAATTAAAATTATGTAGTAGAAAATTCTACCATCAGAACTCAAAAGGTTAAACGTGCAACGATGGTACTGAAATCTAAAGTATCGATCGCAGCAACATCTGTGGGATTTCCTAATACATTGTTTAGATTAGCAAAAGTTGCGCAGTTTTAGAAAAAAAACGCAGATGTCACTGTTATCTTTAGATTTCATCAGCATCGTTGCATATTTAAGGAATACAATATTTTAGCGCATTTTTTAAGTATTACTGAAGTACACCGTTAAAAATTGGCCCCATTTGCTGCAGCGTGACTCCACAGCTTTTATAGAATACCTCTTTTATGACCAATGAGAATGCTCCATAACACAGTAAAATAACCGTTTTCTATAAAAGCGGTGGAGTGACGATGCAGCAAATGGGTCAAATTTTTAACAGTTGAAGCCAATTTCTACACTATACACTGTTTACAATTTGACCCATTTTCTGCAGCGTCACTCCACAGTTTTTAGAAACCTCTTTTATGACCAATGAGAATGCACAATAACACTGTAAAACAACCGTTTTCTATAAAAGCGGTGGAGTGACGATGCAGAAAATGGATAAAATTTTTAACAGTGTAGCCAATTTTTACACTATACACAGTTAAAAAAAATTGACCGATTTGGTGCAGCGTCACTCCACTGCTTTTATAGGAAACGATTGCTTTACTGTGTTATGGAGCATTCTCATTGGCCATAAAGAGATATTCTATAAAAGCTGTGGAGTGACTCTGCAACAAATGGGTCAATATTTTAACAGTGCACTGTTGAAAATCTGCTGCATTTTGCTGCAACGCCCTCCACCACTTGTATATAATATCTCTATTCCAACCAATGAGAAAGCGCCATTTCACGGCCAAGTAACCGTTTTCTATACAAGCAGGGGAGTGCGTTGCAGCAAAATGCAGCAGATTTTTAACAGTGTGCATATCCTTGGCGCTATAGTTTACCGGAGTGGTACATTGTTCAAAATTTGAAACTTTTGCTTCATCGCCACTCCATCGCTTTGATAGAATATCTCTATTTTGATCGATGAGAATCCTCGATAATGCATTTAAGTAATCGTTTTCTACTTATCTACTATATCGTTTCCGTATATTTATTTTTTCAATCAGCACCAAGGTGCGCACTTTATTAGAAGACGCGCTCTATTAGAGGGCGCATTCTATTAGAATAAATACGGTATATACTTATAGTACATACACTTTGTTAAAGTACAGGGCCCCAATATTTGACAGGTATGCCAGGCATTTTTGCCATTGATGCCATTGTGCTAAAAACAAAATATAAATAAATGAAAAAATGGATAAAATATAAATTTGGCATGGTGCAAAAAATTGCCTAATTTAAAATTAAAAAACAAATTTGACAGCCACCAGGGCTAGACACCGTGCATAATTATACAGTAAATGATTCATTAAAAAATGACAAAAATCAGCATGTCAAAAATTTCAAAAAAATTCATAATTCGTTAAAAAATTAAGTTAAAAATAAGTGAAAAAAAAGCATTCTGTATTTTTTTATGCTTAATCGAATGGTGTAACTGGTTTTTCTCTCCGACGATCAGAAGTACCTTAGATTGATGACTGCTATTCTTTTATTTCATCTTGTAAAAAAACTGTTTAACGTAAAGCTATGAATTTTTGCAGGATTAATTAGCATCGCAAAATCTTTAAAATAAACTTTACCGCAACATTCTATCTGCAATAGAACGTTAGATATACCCATTTATGACCAAGTTTGGAAAATAAGCAATTTCAAAAAAACCGCCCAGCGAAATAACATTTTCTCGATGACTACCCCGGGATAAAAAGTTTGTCTTTTGTTTAAAAAAAAATTAAGTTTTTATCTTTAGTAGTTTTCGAGAAAAGTGCTGTGACACAAAATTTTTGTCCGATTTTCAGAATACTCTACAGTACACCTACAGTATGCCATAAAAAAAATAATTTTTGTGCTATGTTGTGCTTCTTGGTCAGACGAACATTTAAAAAAAATCATCAAAATTGGATAAGTATTTAGTTAGTTATTGCAAAAAGAAAAATTGAAAAATCCGTGTTTTTGCGGTTTCCTATGCTTAAGCATTATCGCTCAATCATATTATTGTTGCGCGCTGCCGCGCGCACAATGATGAATCTGTGATTTAAATTTAGAAAAAGACTTTCAACACAGGAAATGCAGACTGTAGCTCCATAATACATTTCAGTAGATGTAATTTGGTGGTTTGTATGTGTAGTCTGTCTTGGGATTTTTATATCAATTTGAAAGACATTTTTCTAGGTTTTGATGTAAAATGTCTCTCAAAAGATTCTTTACCGCATTTCATTTTCTCTATGTTTTTAAAAATAATTAGGACATCTTTAGCATGAGTTACAGCCGAAATTGTGCCATGAGATTTTTCATGAAAATGAGCTGACAATGGCTTTGTCAAACTGAAAAGCTTGTTACAAATAAATAGGCATGAGAAAAAAGCACTATTCTCTATTCCATGAGTGTCAAGTAAGATCTGTAGCTGGTGAAGAAATATTTCATGTATTTTTCGAAATATTTGCTAAGCTTAATGCAAATTCATTCAAACAGCTTAAAAAAAGTTACCATATTTTCATGATTTTCTATAAATTTTGCGTTTCAAAGGCGAAGAAGTAATTTTCTTTTGTTTTCTGGGGCATGTGATGAAATTGGTTGCTGAAGGATCAAATTTACCATTGGGTGATTTCCAAAAAAATTGTCAGTTCCTTAATTGGTCCAAGAGATACTTGAATGACAGAAATCAGCATATGTTTTTTGGACAATGTATGGTTTAAACAATGGATTGTAAATTGGAGGTAACTGAGTTTTGGACTCTTCTGACGAATTGTAGATTAAATCCCACTAACATGAGCAAATATATTAGTTTCTCTGTAATACGCCTGTGTGATGCATTTAGGCATATCATTACATAGTTCATTACAACGTTGTACTGTTACTTCTGTTATATTTTCGGCGGACAAATCCTTTACTTGAATGGACCTAATATAATTTCCAGAATTATTGGGGTTTGTGCATTTTATAAATACTAGTCCACATATCTAACACAAAGGACAAACTATTCTGTGCTTGAAATGACCATATAGTTTCATCTGTGTGTTGACCCTAAAACAGATGGCATTATTTATTTTGGTAATCATTTCTTCAGTGACTATATCCCAGCATATTTGAATGATTTCATTCTGACTGTCTGGGCTGAAGTAAGAAATGGTATTTCAATGGGCGTTTATAACGTTCCAATTCCTCATCTCCAGGCTTTGCTATAAATCTTAAAAGAGTTCTTAGCCTACCATCTTTCTTATTTGCTCTCTAACATTAGAGGACCGGTATTATGATTAGCTCTAAGTAGCATTTATTGCTCGGCATAACGTAATATTCTTAGAATGCTAGATGTTGCTTCCTAGAAAACTATTTAAGAGGTACTGTGACAAACGCCAAAAAATCCTACTCAGGAGTATCCATCCTTGCAGTTGGTAATTCTACAAAAGACAGGGAAACTTTCCTACACAAACAGACTACTCTATGTACATTCTCTTTCTATTAAAGATTTATACGCAAACAATTTAACTCAAATTTATTCAGTGAAGAGCCGGAAAACACCGGCTGCTGTGGCGCCTTTGAAAGTTTGTTGATACCCTATATTATTTCTTCGCACCATATCTTTTCAAAATTTCCTGTTATTAGTTTTTTTAAATAGAAGCCTTTAATAGTTAAGTTTTTTAAAAATCATTATTTTTCACATAATTTTACATTACAAGGATCTACTAATGTTTTTGGCCCTCTTTTCTACAAAAAATTTTAACAATGATCATTGATCACTTGACATATTTATTATATCGTGATATAATGAGTTTAAAGGAAATTAAGAAAGATCATAATACAAAAGTAAATGCCTTAAATATGATTCCTAAAATTAAATTATACGCCATATGCGTATTAAACGTATTTTTTCTAAGTCAAATTAATGATATGATACATGCATTGCACCTATCGAATTTTACTGTGCATAAAGTAAAAATTCCGTTTATAACTGTAGCTGAATAAATTTATATTTTTACAACTAAAATATACATAGTTACAATGTAAAAGAAGAAAAAAAAAGAAAATTTTGGCATTTTTTACAATCATTAGATTTGACTTCATATTTTTTTAACTTTCGGGAGGGGCTTCAGCCCCCTTAGCTCCCTCCCTGGCTACGTGCCTGCCAAGAGTTACTAACGTGTTCCTGACTGGTTTTGCACCATGAGGCCTGGCATTGTCATGTCGCATAGCAATTTCGCGGGGCGCAAACCTTTTCCAATAAATGGACGTTTTTGACCAATTTCCTGGTTCAGTTGAAGCCATTGTTGCTTGTAGCGTTCAGCTGTTACCCTTATGCCAGGCTCCAACAGTTCGTAATATAGCATGCCTTTCATATCCCACCAGATGCAGAGGAGAACTTTTCTGCAGTGAATGGATCGTTTCGGCGTTGATGTTGCTGCTTTGTTAGGCTTCAAAGAATATTTTTTGCGTTTCGGGTTGTCATAACATATCAACTTTTCATCTCCGTCACGATTTCCCACAAAAAAGATTTTCTCTGTTGCCTGTAGTATATCCCATGCAATTGAAGACACGCTCATCCTTGTTTTTCTGACTCAGTGCATGTGGTGCCCATCGTCCTGCCTTCTTGATTTTCCCCATTGCGTAAACAATTACAAATCGTTTTTGGGATACCCCTAATTGTTCGGCAAGTTCTTTTTGCGTCTGAGATGCATTTTCATCAAGTAGAGATTGCAAATCCTCATGACTAGCCTTTAGTGGAGCGCCGCTAACATCAAAATCACCGTCTTCAAAACACCGAAACCAAAATTCGCATGTGCTTTTCGATACGATTTCCTCTCCAAAAACAAAACAGACTGAATGATGTGCTTTTGAAGCACTTTTTTCTTGGTGAAATTCTTAACGAATACAGTGACGAATAAATGACTTATATGACATCCTTGACCTTCAAAATTTCAACTTTACTTTCATTTTCCTCCCAGATTTTGCGTCGATTTGAAAACGCTGAAATAGTTCTTATCACATGACACAAATGCGGTCTGCTGATTGGTGCGTTATTTCGCGTGAAACGCCAGACAAAATTCGTTTTAAAACTTATAAACCTAATATATTGTTATTGAGTATTTTTTCGAATTCCAGAAACATTTCGATTCCTAGCGGTCAAATGTAAGAAATAAGGGAAAAAAACGATAAAAGCAAATAATATATATTTATGCAAATTATTTAAATAACATTTTCTTTATATCTGTAATAAATTTTAAACACAAATTATTTTGTCTTTCAAAAGTTCAAATCAATCTTATACTTTATAGGAAAAATAAGGACAACGTTATTATGTTGGAAAATATGTATCTTGTACTACAAATAATGCAATGTTACCATTTGGGAATATTGGCGTTTAAACGGTTCACAAAAGACATTATAATTAAAAGCAATGTAGAAGTTCTGTAAATATAGGATTCGTACGCATCAAGGTATTCTGGATATTTTAGATGTTTTAATTCAAAGAATTTCGCGAAGTACTTGTCAGTACAGCTCGAGATACAATATGTTTCATTAAATAAGGTAAGTATTTCTTTCCAAAAACTCTGGTAAATGGTGCTTTTAAATTGTTGAAGCGTACGAACCCGAATTAAGAATAAAGAATAATTAAAAAAAAACATGGTCAGAAAAAGAAATTGTATAATGAATAATTGATATTTTCCAAAAAATACGGAAAAAGTACTTATACAATATTCTTAGCAGTATGCAAAACTACTGGCATTGCATATCAATGGATTATATGGTATAGTGGGCCTTTTCCCACATTTTGAGTATAACCAGGGGTCGGAGCATATAGGACAAATTCTATTGTTCTTACCAGAATATTTTATGAACAATCTTTAAGCGGCATTTTATATGACATGCAATATGAAAAGATGGTGATGATTAGAAATAAGTAATTATTGTCAAAACGATAAAATTTGTGCTATATGCTCCGACATCTGTATAACGTATTGGATTGACATATGAAAGTATCTTTGAAATCTATGACTATCAATTTTCTTTACGCGTTTATAGTTAAACCATTTTTGAGTATTTCCGATAGTACTGATATTATTTTCACGTATTCCCTGCAGAGCCGTAAAGTATCTTCAGGGATGCGCTTATTTACAGGAATGCACTCAAAAAATTGTGTTGCATTGTTGTCCATCAGAGATAATTACTGGAAGAGTGTTTTCAACTTATGTGTGAAATTTTAAGCTAGAGTAAATTTTGGCAAAATAATGATATTTATAAATTCTGTTGATCATATAAAGGGCTAAACAAAGGAATTCGTAATTATTACTGTATATGAGAGTGAAATGCTTAAGAATAAATCTTCTTCTTTCAACTTATTTAATGACGAAATTTCGTTTAACTATGGAGTTGTCCAGAAGAGTTGAAAATTGCTTCGTGGTCTATATTTAACGCACGATGTTTTCGAGTTATTCTTATCACTTAATGTGAATCATTAGTTGTATGTTTAGTTTAAATTAAAATGGAATACGGCACTATTCAACTTAACAATCTAAGGAAACATTCTTTATGTAAATTTATCTAACGTTTCAACGGAAAATATCAAAAAAATAACTTCTTCATTTTTTTTAAATTTATCACAAATGTGTTGCTACGCGAAGTGAAGTTTAGATTAAAAATGGATGTAAGTATCGACTATTCTAAAAGATATTTCATTATTTCGTAGTCTCTAA
The DNA here is from genome assembly GCA_964019185.1 of Maratus speculifer. Classification (NCBI taxonomy): domain Eukaryota; kingdom Metazoa; phylum Arthropoda; class Arachnida; order Araneae; family Salticidae; genus Maratus; species Maratus speculifer. Next base: position 256,523,006 of record OZ025298.1, read on the forward strand.
GCGAATTTTAACAAAACTTGTATTCGATCCAAACAAACTGTATGCAACAAGTTGTTTTGTTAATGCATGTATTACATTATAACATTTTTACCTACTTTCATCGGGCATTACTGCATCATTAAATTAGGGCATCGATGCATGCTTGTGCTTATAATACTTGTCATAATACAATTACTTAGGAACTGTTTAATTTAATACATAAACATAAATTATTATTGTTATGCTTGTTTTGTAGACAAAGCATGGTATTTTCATTTGCATATAAATTCCAACAATTCATAAGGCTGTATAGCGCATATGATTTTGTACATATAAGTTTAAATAATTCAGCAAACTTGATGTAACAAAGAATTATTGTTTTTCTAAAGAATGAAAATGACATGTTTTGTCTATAAAATATTGATATAGTAGCTTTAAGTATTGAATTAAACAGTTTCTAAGTAATTATATTATGACTGTACATGTACAACAAGTATCCTATGAAAAGACAAAATTCATTTAAACATTTAAAAATATTTAAAAAGATAAAAAACATTTAAAAAAATCACGAAAAATGCTTTAAGAAATTAAGTTATCACAAATTACTACTTTTCATTATAAAGTCGTAAATACACAAAAATTACTTAAAAATTTATTAACATAATATAATTATACTATTTTATGGAACACATGGAATAAAAACTTAGGGTTCAGTTAAATGCGAAGAATTCCTCGAATATTTCATCTACTTATATGCAGGGTGATTCTAAATTGTTTTTATAGTAAAAGAGGGGTGATAGTACACATCAAGACAAACAATATTAATTAAGAAACCAAGGGTCCCAAAAGTTTTCCAAAGGAAATAGCCGCCATTAAAGTTTAGGGTCCGAAATTTCAAATAAACATAAAGAACGGAAAAATTGGCCGATTGATTTGCGGTTTTCATTCAGTAAAACTATTCTTTATATCAATAGTTTCTTAAAAATAAATTATAAAGATAAATTTCAAAAAATGTCGATAGAGGGCGCTTTAGACTTTGGTGTGACGAACAACTATTTTTTGCCGCTATTTTATCATTTCCTTTAATGCTTTCGTAAGCTTAGACTTAAATTCAGATTTTTAGCTCAAAATTTGAATAGTTGGGAGTGGTTAAGTAGCACAAACGAACTGCGTTCAGAGGGCTCAAATTTCAAATGATTATAAAAAACCGAAAAATTCGTCGATTGATTTGCGGTTTTCACTAAAACTATTCTTTATGTCGGTATTTTCGTAAAAATAAATTATAAAGATAAATTTAAAAAAATGACGATAGAGGACGCTTTAGACTTTGCAGAAACGAACAACTATTTTTTAAAGATAGAAAACCAACGATTATAAATGCACAAATAAAGTATGAGAAGGTAGCAAATAGCTATTTCGAATCTACTATCGAGATTCTTCATCAGTGCAAAACTCAGCGAGCTAAAAAATAGCAAAACTGAGCAAAGAGACAGAGAGACGCAGTCTTATTCACCCGCTATGGGAACGATTCCGCCTAAAGAATATCAACCAATGAGAAGAAAGCAGTCAAACAACCGGGTGGACAAGTAGCGACATCTATCGGAGAACAAGCAAAACAAAAACTAAAAAGCGAGTGAAAAAAAAAAGTATTAAATTAAAGATTTCCAAATACTTGGAAAATAAGGAGTACAAGATAAGTCATTGACTAAGGAGTGAGAATTTTTTATGATGTGGTAAGCTTCCCAAAAATCAAGATCAAGAATGGAAGGACATTTATGGATGATGGTGGCTGAAGAAAAGTTAAACTTTTGTTGTGAAGACCAACAATGTTGAGCAATAGAGGAACGTTTAAGCTCTTGATTTTTGACATACCTTTTATGCTCCATTATCGAAACCTAAGAGCACGTTTAGTCTGACCAATATACGAAAGACCACATTGGCAAGAAATTTGGTAAATACCCCAGTTATCTAAGCGATCAATGGAGTGCTTAAGATTTGAAAAAGCAATTTTATTAACAGGAGAAAAAATAACATTGAAATCGAACCTTTTTAAAATTTTAGCAACTGATTTTGCTGACTGATTTTGGGGAAAAAAGGCAAAACAACCAAAGCATTGGAGTTCGAATTAAAGTTTTTTCTTTCAGAAAGGGTGGATTTTGTCAATTTTCTATGAATTGAATCTTTGCTCAGTTTTGCTATTTTTTAGCTCGCTGAGTTTTGCACTGATGAAGAATCTTGATAGTAGATTCGAAATAGCTATTTGCTACATTCTCATACTTTATTTGTGCATTTATAATCGTTGGTTTTCTATCTTTAAACATTTGTGCACAAAGGCTTTATTTGCTATTTTAACTATTTTTTGCCGTTATTTTTTGCATCTAATTAAATGTCTTCGCAAGGTTGGAATAAAACTTAAATTTTGAGCTGAAAATCTAAATAATTGGGAGCGGTTAAGTAGCACAAACTGAACTGTATTCATAGGGATCAAATTTCAACTGATTATAATAAACGGAAAATTTGGTCGATTCGTTTGTGGTTTTCGCTAAAACTACTCTTTAAATCAGTATTTTCTTGGCGCCTTAGACTTTGAAGGAGTGCACAACTATTTTTAACCGTTATTTTTTTTTTAATTTCATTAAATGCTTTCAAATGCTTAGACTTAAATTTTGAGATCAAATTCTGAATCGTTGGGAGTGTTTAAGTACAGCAAAATTAAACTGTCTTCGAGGTGGGGGGAGGGTTAAATTACAATTCCTGAACACACTTCAGTTCGCGCTTATTAACCCCTCCCAACAATTCAGAGTTCAAGCTCAAAATTTAAGTTTAAATCTAAGCTTTCGAAAACATTTAATAAGCTTTTGCATGCGTTTAATTAGATGCAAAAAATAACGGTTAAAATTAGTTGTTGGTTACTCTGAAGTTCAAGGCGCCCTCCAATGGAATTTTTTGAAATTTATCTTTAAAATTTATTTTTAAGAAGATACTGACTTAAAGAATAGTTTTTTTTTTAAACCGCAAACGATTCGACCAATTTTTCCGTTTTCTAAAATTATTTGAAATTTGAAGTGCGCTACTTAACCACTCTTTAATAATCAGATTTTGAGCTCAAAATTTAAGTCTAAGATTCCGAAAGATAATCATTTATTGAGATGCAAAAAATAACATCAAAAATAGTTTCCGTTATTCCAAAGTCTTAAGCGCCCTCTATCGGCTTTTTGTCTTTATAATTTATTTTCAAGAAAATACCGCCATAAAGAATAGTTTTAGTGAAAACCGCAAACCAATGAACCAATTTCTCCATTTTTGCCGAAACGTCAGTGATGGCTTACTTTGGAGACACGAAAATTTTTGTTTCTGTCTGTCTGTCAGTCTGTCAGTCTGTCTCTTCCGCGATAACTGACGTAAAAAGCATTCGATTGACTTGAAATTAAGTAGGTATGTTAGTGAGGCGCTGGGATTAAGCTGTATAGTGTTTTGTTAGATTTGATTTATTCGTTCGGAAAATATAGAATATTTTATTTTCTGCAATAATGCTTTTCTATGGCGAATCCAATGATTTTCAATTTATTTTTTTTTTCTTGAGAGAAAATGACACATTTGATTAAAGGAATTCAATGATAAATGGATACTGAAATTTACCGGTTAATTTATTCGAATTGTTTTGAAATTTTGTTTACGCATTTGTCAGATTTTTTAAATTATTACTGTAAATTTTGGAAATTTTTTATAAATGTGTTCCAATAATATAGACTAATTTGTTTTAGAGATTTACTTATTTCAATGTATTTATTTCATTTTCTTTATTTTCTCATATTGGTTGCTAAGCAACCATTCATCCTAATTCTTATCCATAATTTGAAAGCGTGTACGAAAGTTTAAATGAAGTCAACATCAAAACTGATGAATTAATTAATGTCTTTGTATCTTTCCGTATAAATATTACATAGCTCAGAAAAGAACATAGGCTATGTTTTATTAATTTTATTCAAATATTTTCCTTAATAATTCAAAATTTCATTCTTTTTCATACAGAATCAATAGAGACTTTTTAGATACAATTTAACCAATTTCCTTTAACGTTGCCAAAAAAAATTAAAATCTGGAATAATTATTTTTCAACGGCAATAAATTTCAATTGAGCAATTTCCATTCGAGAAATTAAACTAAGAAAAAATAAATAAATATGACGTCAGAATTAAAATAAAATAGATATAGTACTTTTTGTTAAATATTAAACACGATTATATGTTTCGTTAATAAGAATTTTTCTGACAAAAATGGAGACATAATTAGAAGTAAAAGAAATAAAAAAGAATTATATTTTTAACAAACAATTCCTTTGGTAAAATATGACGTCATAATTGAAATAAAACAGTTATGTTAAAACTGTTGTTAGCTTTCGTTTTTTCAAAAACTAAAACAAAATCACTTCACCTTTTTTCATTCACGTATAAAAACATTTCATATTTATTTACTTAGAAGGTGTCACAAATAAAAATTAAATTAAAGAGTTGACATGTTTCGGTTCATTAATAAGAACCGTATTCATAATATATGAAATCAGTAGAAAATTAAATGACACTGGATATAAATCTAATTTAAAAATCAAAACAAAACATTGCGCCCGCTATGATCGTGAATATAGCCATTGCCAACGCGGCATATAAATATAGTAAATTTTGACCATACATTAAATTTAAAATGTATAAAATTAAAATTAAAAAAGTAGAAAAACTAAATGACTCTGGATATAAAGGTAATTTAAAACTCCCAAAACATAAAATATTGCGCCCTCTATGATCGTGAATAGCCAATGCCATCGCGGTTCCTCCTATTAGACTCATCCTTTAAATATTTATTTAGTAATTCTAACCACAAACTCGGAATGTCATAAGAATAAGAATCATTACAAATTCTATCCCTCCTAGAATATATCTCTATGGATTCACGGATGATTAATTTTCGGAATAAACTGGAAATGAACACTAATCTACTATCTTTAAAACAAATTTTAACCCCCCTCTTTAAAAACAATCTTGATAACGCAGTCTTATCCCTACCAAATTTTATGTCACATTCATGCTCTTTCTTTCTAACCCCAAATTTTCTACCTGTCATACCGATATAAAAATTAATATCCCCCTCTTCATTCTCATATGGAATTTCATATACCCCTGCTAGATCATCTTGTGGAACCGGATCAAAAGCTCTGTATAGAAGATGTTTTAACTTAGGAGGTGGCTTAGCAATTAATTCTATTTTAAACTTTTTTAATTTAGCTTTAAGCCTCTCAAAATTACCCTTTATATAAGGAAACGATAGTCTTTTAACCCCAATCTCTTCCCCCTTTTCACAGGCATTATCAACCAAATTACAATTAACCTGAGAATTATTTTTATCCCTATAATTTTTAACCAATTTATTAATTTTATCCTTTTTGTAACCATTCAACTTAGCAATATTAAAAATATAATTCAACTCTTCATACAAAAATTCATCAGAACAAATAATAAACGCACGATTAACCATGAACCGGAATGTAGAAAACTTATACCCAAAGGGTGAATACGCAGAAAATGGAATAATATGCTGACTAGCTATATCTTTCCTGTAAACTTTCCTTTTTAACATAGAACCCTCTCTAATAAGCCACACGTCTAAAAATGAAATAGCACGATCATTTTCCAATTCAAACGTAAATTGAATATTCCTATCCAGTTTATTAACTTCATCTACAAAAACAATGAAAGACTCAACTCCCCCCTCCCAAATTAAAAACACATCGTCAACATACCTCTTCCAAAATTTAGGAACTTTCTCGAACTTTGCGAAAATATTCTCTTCAAAAGGCCTCATTTTAAACTCAGCTAAAAAAACCGAAATAGGAGAACCCATAGGGGCACCCATGTTTTGTTTATAAATTTTACCATCAAAAACAAAATAATTACTTTGTACAATCAACTGTAATCCATCTTTTAAAGTACATTTTATACTGTCATTATGTATTTCTGCCTTGTCAATCCTCTTTTTAATATCATCACAAACTTCAAAAATGTCAATCGACGGAAAAAGTGATTTGACATCCAAACTAGCTAATAAAAAGTTATGAGGAATTTCAAGTGTCCTTATGCTTTCAACAAAACTTGCAGTGGAATCCACAACATACTCTGATGGCGGCAGTAACTCTTTCAAAATAAGCACAAACGCCTTTTCCAAATAGTAAGTCGGTGCTGGGCATCTTGTAACGATGCTGCGTAGAGGATACCCCTCTTTATGATCCTTTAATCTACCTATCAAACGTGGAATCACACTATTTTGAATGGTTACAAAAAGGATAAAATTAATAAATTGGTTAAAAATTATAGGGATAAAAATAATTCTCAGGTTAATTGTAATTTGGTTGATAATGCCTGTGAAAAGGGGGAAGAGATTGGGGTTAAAAGACTATCGTTTCCTTATATAAAGGGTAATTTTGAGAGGCTTAAAGCTAAATTAAAAAAGTTTAAAATAGAATTAATTGCTAAGCCACCTCCTAAGTTAAAACATCTTCTATACAGAGCTTTTGATCCGGTTCCACAAGATGATCTAGCAGGGGTATATGAAATTCCATATGAGAATGAAGAGGGGGATATTAATTTTTATATCGGTATGACAGGTAGAAAATTTGGGGTTAGAAAGAAAGAGCATGAATGTGACATAAAATTTGGTAGGGATAAGACTGCGTTATCAAGATTGTTTTTAAAGAGGGGGGTTAAAATTTGTTTTAAAGATAGTAGATTAGTGTTCATTTCCAGTTTATTCCGAAAATTAATCATCCGTGAATCCATAGAGATATATTCTAGGAGGGATAGAGTTTGTAATGATTCTTATTCTTATGACATTCCGAGTTTGTGGTTAGAATTACTAAATAAATATTTAAAGGATGAGTCTAATAGGAGGAACCGCGATGGCATTGGCTATTCACGATCATAGAGGGCGCAATATTTTATGTTTTGGGAGTTTTAAATTACCTTTATATCCAGAGTCATTTAGTTTTTCTACTTTTTTAATTTTAATTTTATACATTTTAAATTTAATATATGGTCAAAATTTATTATATTTATATGCCGCGTTGGCAATGGCTATATTCACGATCATAGCGGGCGCAATGTTTTGTTTTGATTTTTAAATTATATTTATATCAAGTGTCATTTAATTTTCTACTGATTTTATATGTTATGAATACGGTTCTTATTAATGAACCGAAACATGTCAACTCTTTAATTTAATTTTTATTTGTGACACCTTCTAAGTAAATAAATATGAAATGTTTTTATACGTAAAACAGTTATTTTATAGTAGTTGTTAAAAATACAAGAAACATGGATATCAATAACTCATGAATAATGACGTCATTGCTGAATCTTCAGTGAAGGCTTACTTTGGTGATTCGAAATTTATTGTTTATTCCGTCTGTCAGTCTGTTCTTCTGTCTGTTTGTTCCGCGATAGCTGCTGCAAAATGTAATCAAACTTTTGTTTTCGGAAAAAAATGTAAAACTCTAGATTACTAATTTTACACTTTAAAAAGTTCCTTATACATCAGATTTAGGTGTTTGTGGTCTGCAAGCGAGTAGAAGTATGAGGTTAATGAGAAATGCTTGTCCAAACTGTTACTCAAATGTATAAAGAAATAATCAAAATGTATAAAGAAATGCAAGACATACGACTAGCAAAAGCCGTGCTTTGTTTGGATTCGCGAAGCATTATTTCATAAGATAAATATTTGAAAATAACATTATTATTTTATATTATTTTTGCATCTTTATTAAGCAAAAACTTTATCTTATGTTTTGGCGTATTTAAATTTTAGAAATGCAAATTCTGTCAAATAATTAAGAATTTCCTCGGAATTTTTTATCTGTGATATAAGACTGGTATAAATAAAAATATTTTCGAAGCAAAATTTTACAAAATATTTTTTTTAATTTTTAATCAAAAGTTTTAAAGATGTTTTTACATTTCCCAATAGCCTCTGGAGTTATCTGAAATGATTTGAAATAGGTATGTTTTCGATCTTTGTAATTCACATCAAATAATCTTTGATAGCAATCTTAGAATAATACATTCAAACAAAATATTTGGAAAAAACATTAAAATCTAGTCTCGTTGATACTAAGAACTATTAAATGTAATTTTTTTTTATTCTAATTTCTTCTTTTTTTCTGCATACCAGCATATGAAAATTTGGGTAAACTGAGTTTTAACCCACTTCTGGCGGCGTTTTTTCTGACGCGCGATGACTGCGCCAAGCCTTGCTTTCTATTACTTTCAGGTGTCGCTTCTCCTAGCAACCCCGCCCCAAACTTTGGCTCATATCACAAATGCACCCAAGAAAATCTCCATGCAGCGATAATGGGATTTAATAGTTTGATATCTGCGTTAACAACAACAATTATGAATTGCTTATTTTAGAAATTTCTTCCATGCGACTTTCGTGCATATAGAGATTAATTTTTTGGTTTTAATGTCGTTAGTTAACGCGGGTTTGGCGAGTTTTGTACACTTTAGTGATTCCTGCACCACGAGTTTCGAGAATCCAGTGTTATTTTTCGTTTTTTTTTTTTTTTTTTTTTTTTTTTTTTTTTTTTTTTTTTTTTGCTTGTTTAAATGGGGGCGCAGCACTCATACACGCGTTAGTGATTCCGGTGTTGATGGGTTTCGTACATTTTAGTTATTCCTGCCCAGCGAGTTTCGTGGATCCAGTGATTTTTTTGTTGTTTAAATGGGCGCGCAGCGCTCATACACAAGTTTGTGATTGCGGCGTTGTCGAGTTTCGTACATTTTAGTGATTCCTGCACAGCGAGTTTCGTGGATCCAGTGATGTTTTTTTTTTTTTTTTTTTTTTTTCTTGGTTTAAATGGGCACGCAGCGCTTATACACAAGTTTGTGATTGCGGCGTTGGCGAGTTTCGTACATTTTAGTGATTCCTGCACAGCAAGTTTCGTGGATCCAGTGATGTTTTTTTTGGTTTAAATGGGCGCGCAGCGCTCATACACAAGTTTGTGATTGCGGCGTTGGCGAGTTTCGTACATTTTAGTGATTCCTGCACAGCGAGCTTCGTGGATCCAGTGATGTTTTTTTTGGTTTAAATGGGCGCGCAGCGCTCATACACAAGTTTGTGATTGCGGCGTTGGCGAGTTTCGTACATCTTAATGATTCCTGCACAGCGAGTTTCGTGGATCCAATGATGTTTTTTTTTTGGTTTAAATGAGCGCGCAGCGCTCATACACAAGTTTGTGATTGCGGCGTTGGCGAGTTTCGTACATTTTAGTGATTCCTGCACAGCGAGCTTCGTGGATCCAGTGATTTTTTTTGGTTTAAATGGGCGCGCAGCGCTCATACACAAGTTTGTGATTGCGGCGTTGGCGAGTTTCGTACATCTTAATGATTCCTGCACAGCGAGTTTCGTGGATCCAGTGATGTTTTTTTTTGGTTTAAATGAGCGCGCAGCGCTCATACACAAGTTTGTGATTGCGGCGTTGGCGAGTTTCGTGCATTTTAGTGTTTCCTGCACAGCGAGTTTCAGCGATCCAGTGATGTTTGTCTGTCTCTCTTTCTGTTTGTTTGTCTGTCTCTCTTTCTGTTTGTCTGTCTATCGGTTTGTAATTCTGTCTGTTTGTTTGTTTGTTTGTCTGTATGTTTGTCTGTCTATTTGTCAGTTTGTTTGTTCGTCTGTCTGTTTGTTTGTTTGTTTGTTTGTTCGTTTGTCGGTTTGTTTCTTTGTTTGTTTTTACGTCTGTTTGTTTTTATGTCGGTTTTTTGTCGGTTTATTTTTTGTCTGTTTGTCGGTTTGTTTGTTTTATGTCTGTTTGTTTGTTTGTCTTTTAGTTTGTCAGTTTGTTTTTTTAATTGTTTGTTTGTTTGTTTGTTTATTTCTTTGACTTTTTGTCGGTTTGTTTGTTTGTTTTCTGTCTGCTTGTTTGTCTGTTTGTCTCTCTGTCTGTTTTTTTGTTTTGTAGTATCGTCAAGAAACGGCAAAAAACCATATTTTCCGTATGAAAAAGGGGAAAGCAAGAAACCATATTTTCAGTTTAAAAAGGGAAAATATCGGCAGCTTGGGGATTTTCATGGAGATTGCATGGGGATTTTTTTTAATATGCCGTATTTACAATTTTTGGATTTTCAATATTTTAAAATGTGTATTTCTTTTGTATTTTCAGTCATTTTCTTTAAAATGATAGCATTTTGTATCTTTTAAAATGTGTATTTCTGTTGTATTTTCATTATCGCCTTTTTAAATTTTGCGCTTTTGCGTGATATCTCCTGGTAATCACATCCGGGAGATAAAACGCAAAAACGCGCCAATATGGCTATTTTTTGAAAACGCGCCAAGAAGGGGGTTAAAACTCAGTCGCGCCGAAAATTTTTTATATTGTAGAATCTCTCGTAAGGAAATTTTCTATTAAATGATAAACCTTGAAGGAATTTCACTCTCGACAACGCTACGTGCGTTAAGCAAACTGGTGTCTCTTTATCCCCAATATCTACTACTGCTTTATTTGATGTCAAACCTTGAGATTTTGAATTATAATTGCAAAAACTGATTGCAAAGGAAATTGTTTTATTGAGCAATTTATGCTTCCATTTTTCCAGAATTTAATTATTGGGGGAAATAGTACGCACCAATTCTTATAAGTTAAATTACTGCAGTATTCAAATTTATCCATGATTATTCGCGGTATCTGGTCTGATGGCTTGTGATTTTCTTTAATATGCGCAACAAAGTCTAAAGTACCGTTCACTAAACCTTTTTCGGTCCACAAATAAGAACGTAACATTACTTTAAATCCAAATGATAAAGTAAGAAATGATTAAAGTCCATTTATAGTTTCTGAATCGGCCAACTTTTCTTTAGTACATTTATAAAGAGCTTGAATCGAGGCAACAACTTTAAGCAGTTCTTTTAATTTTTCATTTATATGGCAAATTTAAAAATTAATTTTATTTGCTTAAAATTCTTTTGTTGCCACTTTACTAAAAAAAAAAAAAATCCATAATACAATTCTTTTAAAATGTTTAAGTGTCATCTGTGCAAACGATTTTGCGGAGTGATGAAAACATATTTCATTTATTAAATTAATCATGATTCTATCTATAATTATTTACTCCATGATTTATATATTTTTTTTTCTGAAAATATACGCGTTTCATTTTTTATTTATTTGCTAAAATGCGTCCGCATTGGAAATGCATGTAAAATAAATTAATTAAAATAATAATTTTTTGAAAAGTATTTCTGTAAAAAAAATAATATTCTGCAAATCTACAGATCATAATTTATATTTGTGTTTAATTTCAAGTGAAAATACTGTATAGTTTTTTTGTAAAGTGTACGACAAAGTGTCATTTGAGTGGACTAGTAGAGGATTCGCTTCGCTCATCCTAATAACCATTAGCACAATTAATAGATAGTTGAAAATTTAAATTTAATGAGACTACGGGGAGTTCAAGAGATCTACTATGTTATAATAAAAAAGCAAAAATAATAGATCATGAAAATTTCAGAATTTCCTAACATATATAAAATTTTAATTTAACGGATTTGATAGCTGAAAACTTCTTATACTTATTTTATTCTTATAAATAATTACGTAATTTGAAAATTTTAAATTACAGTTTCCAGAAAGTTGAATTTTGCCCAAAGTGTGTTTAAAAAAAAAAAAAAAAAAAAAAAAAAAAAAAGATGTGCAAAGCTGACGTTGAGGCTCCTGATCTGCAGATTTACTAGTTTATACAGTTTATAATCATTTGAAATTTGAACCCTCTGTACATAGTTCAGTTTGTGTTGCTTAACTACAAGATCTATAAGATCTACAAGATAAAGAACAAGATCTGGCGATTTATCCTATTTGTTTAATATATATGGCACCTGAATAAAAAATAAACTTAACAAAAATTTTATTAAATTTTTTTTCTATATTTTAGGATATTATATAATAGGATATATTACAAATATATTAGACTTTTGATTTTACTTTTGTCACCTTTGTCGCCAAAGAATTTTGATTTTAAGGCAAAAAGGAATCAGTATGACATCAGTCGAACGATATTTACAATAATGGGAAATTTTCAAGTGTACAACTTTAGATTCTTTTGAGTAATTTGTTACAATCAAATTTAAATTATATAAATAGCAGGTAATGTTAGGCAAATAGAGTTACATATTTAAATTCTAATATAATTTAAATGCGATGAAAATTTTGCTTCGGCTGTTATAACTCGAATTTGGCTGAATGGATTTTGGCGATTTGGTACTGGTAGATAATTTCTCATGGAAGGTTTCAGTATGCAACCTAACATTAGGCGTTGATTATTTATAGAAATCCGGTAAAAAGTCCTGTAATCAGATGGACTCGATTATGAAAATTTAGCCTTTCTAAAAGATTCCATAAAATGGATTTCGATGAAACTTATTAACTAGATATTTTCACCGTAAGATTTTATCATCGTATTCTTCTGCTTTGCTTAGTTATAGATTCATAGAGCAGGGGAGGAGGATTCTACAATCAGGTGACCCATTTTATCAAATGTTAGTTTTTCAAAATAGTTCTAATAAACGGCTTTTAAAGGAAATTGCATTGTTAATTTTCAAAAAATAGTTTTAGTACACAGTACATTGTTTGCTTATAAAGCAATTCCTGACTCATTATTGACGCTGAACTTGGCTATTAGTTAATAGTATAGACATCGGGGAGATATCTATTTAGACCCTTACTATTCTTAAAAAATTTTTCGCTTTAGATTTCTCGGAACAGGCGTCATACATGCACCACGTTGGCGCAATGGTAACAAAGTGGCTTCATTTATGCTTCACATAATAGCCCAGTTATTTTGTTTTAGCAAATTATGAGAAAAAAAGAAACAACAGTTGAAGAGAAAAACAGTTCGAAGTAATATATATAATTATAAATATAAAATCTCAATAAATCGTAAATATTAACAATTAAAGAAACATTCAAAAACAAAGTTTTTGCTAAATTGGCGGGGGAAAAATCGCACCACCAAAAATCGTGCGTATATGACGCCTGTCCCCATTTCTCTTACAAATGCCTTATATGTTTAATCGTTTTTCCATACGTTTATGTTAGCCCTGCGAATTTCTCGTCAATAGCATTTTTCTCCAGGCAGTATCAGATATATTTATCACATATGAAAATTACTTTGATGATGAAATAGGGGGTTTTGTATTGTAGTGTATTTCTCATTTTCATTCTTTCATATTTTTAATGAAATGTGTAAAAGTTATGTATATTAAATGGTTGCAATATGTGTATTTTCCATGGATGTCTTTTACATAAAATGAGTGAAATGTTTACATTTAAAAAAATGAATGTAATAAGAATCACGAAGAAAATATTTGTTGATTCATCACATGCGTACGAATGATATATAAGTACTGCTTTACTTTGCAATTTTTATAGCAAACTATCACTAAAATAATTAGTAATCTATATTGATGCCCTCCTCCCTAGAAAAGGGCCGTTTCGAGGACTGAAAATAATGACAGAAATATTAAATATCATGATAGCATTTCGTAGATGCTTAAACTAATGCAAATATAATAAATGCAATGCGAATGAAAGAGTATTTCGCGTTTATCATTTGTGTCAGGGTAACAGGGAAATACCTTAAATTTTATTAATTTATTTAAAATTAATGGTACTTTTTGGTTAGAAGGGCTCCAGTCTTACACACACACTTATATATATATACATGTATATGTACATATGTGTACATATATGTAGATATATATATAAATGTGTATGTATAGTAAATACAGTAAGTGCATACATACATATATATACATACATACATTGCATTTGTACATATGCAAATATAACACTGACGCCCGGCTAACAGAAAAGTATCAAATTAATTTTTGAAAATGTTAATATGTTGTGTCGCCATCGGAAACCCAATCAAAGTAAACCAACCAAAGTACCAACCAATTATAAGTATTTCAAATTTTCATTTTACATACATAAACCAAACTAAATTAAGTAAAAAATGTAAAAGTAGACATACTGCAAAATATGAATGTACCAAAAAATAAAAAAATCACGTTTTTGAAAGTCTTAGTATTAAAAGTTGTTGCTATAGTTTAATAGTATTAAAAACGGTGCTACTTGATTATTTTATCTACATAAAAATTAGCGGCAAAAGGTAAAATTTAAAGCCAATTATGGATGATCGTAAATGTCATATTAATTTTACACTGAAAACTTTGCACGGTTTGTCACGCCGTCAAATGAGTTTTGTTTCGAAATTTTATTTGTATTTTATTCATGTTTTACAAATTTAATCGTTCTTTTGTTATTTAAAATGTGTTACGTCAATTTGTATAATTTGAAGAATAGTTTGGAAATACGTATAATTCGGCGAAATTGATTGATAGAATAATTAAATGGTACCGGAAAAGCTAACATTCTGCGTGAGTAAAGCCATGAGTAAAAATTAGTTAAGTATGTAAAACTGTAACTGTAACATATATGAAATTTATTGCTTTCATTAACAACATTAAAACTTGCATTTGACATTAATATTAAATTAAAAAATTACACAATAGTTTCCCTTAAATCAAATAACATTTTAAGTAATAAAACTTTGCCTTAGAAAACATCAAACGCATAATTCAAGGTAAGTTCTCGAAAAGTAAATCATTTACAAAAATTTTGCTAATTTAAATTGAAACTTTTAAGCGTTTCAGCTTCATTTAAGCTTACAAATTCAAGTAAACTAAGCTAAAACAAAACCTCAATTTTATGAAATATGCAGCTATTAGTTAGTTGAATATTTAAGATAACAAACACTAAACTAAACCTGTGGTTTTAGAATCCATGTATGTCAATGCCAATAATGTTAATCACTGTTATTTTTATTTTTATTTTTTTTTAACCTAGGGTGCAATAAACTACATGATCTCGCCAGGTGGTCAACCTAACGTAGTATCCTCGGTATTTAGTTTTCCAAAATAGATTTGTTTATATTTTATCAACCCCAAGTGGATGAAAGTTTGAAAAAACCTTGCTCAATCATCAGTTCAACACTTGATCTGCAATGTGACAGTCAGCTACTAATCACTAAACGCTGGTTTTCTATTAAAATTATCAAACAATTGAAATTCGGTACTACAAACATTCAGAAATGCATAGAAAAGTAATATTTTTGTACATTAAAATTGAATTCATATACAACACAGTTGTCATTTCGTAAATAATAAATATAATAAAAAAGGATCTGACAATCTAAATGAAAAAATAAATGCACTAAAATTTATTATTAAAAAATGTTTTAATATCAAATTTAAAGATTACAAAAATGCTTTCATCAAACTAAGATTAAGTACTAAGTAGAGACACTGCATCTTAAAATTTTGTTAAGTATTGTAATTGAGCGCGAGTGTACCCTAGTTTTATTTAAGATAGCAGATTCAGGTAATTAACAAAACTTCGAATTTTATTTGAATTAGAATGAAGAACAGAAATTTCATGTAGTTGTTTACAATTAAATAGTAGCGTAATTGTCTGAGCGTAGCGAAGTCTTATACTCAGAGTACGTAACGATACTAAAAATCAAAAAAATTCTTTCGTCAAGCAAATCTCAAAAAGTACTTGTCGGATTTCGATTCTGTTTATACCAGAAGGTACCTATGAAGGTAATCTGGTGAATGCACCTACTTTTAAAAATTAATTCCAAATAGTTTAAAAGTTCCCATACGGCACAAACTCGTCCTGCGGACTTACGATAAGCGTCTTATTCAGGATATAGCCCCGTCCGGCGGACATCTTATAATATCCGATAGTTATCCGGCGGACGTCCGGAGGAGAGCAAAAAGCGACACCTACTCCCGTCCTCCGGACGTCATTTTTCGACGTTTATAGGATGCGGTAGGACGCTCATAGGACTAGGTAAAATGAATAGAATTATGCACCCTCTGCTTGTCCGGCATAAAATTGAAGGAGATTAGTAATTTTCTAGCATTCATTTTGAATGCTTACTTTTAAATTAATATTTTGATTGTGATTTATTCATTAGGAGTTATGTTTGGTAAAAACAACAGCAAATATAACCATTAAGAAAAGAATATAATAATAAAATAATAAGATAAAGATTTAAAAAGAAAAAAAAAAGAGGAGGAAGATGCAAATTGCTCCACGTTTCATTTCTACATGATTTTCTGATTTTTATTTATTTTATCTCATACAGGAAGGAGGGTATAATGCAACATATTAATTAAAAGATACTGGTAGCCTGGACAATTACCCAGATAATGGCTTTTTTTTAATAGAAATGTTTAGATAGCCAATGTGTAAATAGAACACCACTGTGCAAGAAAAAATTAATTAAAATCAGAGCACCTTTTGGAAAGAACAGATGGGGCAACAGCGCTTCCCCTCTATTTAATTATAAATCATTCTTTTTTTTTATTAAAACATTTTTTATTAGATTTCTTTTTATATAATTGTTTGCTGTTGTTTTTCACAAACATATAATAATTCTTTATGAATAAGTTACAATAAAAATATTAATTTTAAAATAAGCATTAAAAATGAACTCTAGAAAAATACTAATCTATTTCAAGTTAAATATATTATTTCTGTTCTCAAACATCCTTTAATAAAAACTAATAAGTAGTATATAATGAATGAGATATAACTGGGTAGGATTCTTTGTTGATTATCTGATATAACATATTGAATTTACTTTATACTTTTCGGTTAATATCATACACATTTCAGATTTCAATATTCTTTTTTTCTATGTAAATACACAATGTACAATGTGAAAATTTTTGTATTTCATTTCAAAAATGAGATTGTGAATATGCAAGAAGTTTTTACTTAAAAAGAAAAAATTGAGTATGCACTAAATCAAATATTAACAAAATTCTAAAATTATTGGATTTTTTTTTTTTTTTTTTTTTTTTTTTTTACTTATTTTCCGTAATTTTATTAATTCTCTCTCTCTCTCTTTTCTTGATTAGGCATGTTATAAAAATGAAAGAGATAGAAAAAAAAAAAAAAGGTAAAAGTAATTTTTTACTATATGCCTAAAAAAATGAAAACTCAGAAAGAAAATACTTCATTCACAAATAACAAATATTCTTTGTATTTTTTTTTAACTTACTTACACTTCTATAAATTGAAATTCTGAGAAATACATTTAAAAAAATATATGTAGGTAACCATTTTGCTGAATATTTGCTACTAAAAATTTCTGTCAATCAATTATTTATATTATTTACCTTAAACCAAAATCTTTAACTTAATACTTTAAGAAACTTATGATGATCAATTGCCACTAAGATAGCATAAATTTTGGAATTTTTAATATACATGATAGGAAAAAAAAAAAAAAATTCATGATATCATTTCTTAAATACAAAAGCAATTACACAATCAATTATTAAAGTTCGTTAAACATACTTGTATTTTTAGATAGGTTTAAGAACATTTTCCCTTCTCTTTAAATTTTAATAGCTTCAATTATAAAAAACACAGGATCATGAGAATTTGATAATACTTACTCTATCAGATTTCATGATATTTAACACTTCTTACCTGACAACTTGTTTTGTTCTTCATAGTTGTATTTTAGATTGCAATAAGTTTTTGTTTCAATTAAGTTATATATTTATTCAATTTAGTTTTTCTATGTATGCAATTCCATTGAATTCTTCAATTTTTATAGTAAATGTAGGAAAAGTTTGATATTAAGCACATGAAACATATAGTAAAATCCTTTTTTAATTTGCCAATAATGTTTTTTCTTTTTTTTTTTCAAAATTCATAACAAAACTGCAACTAAATCTATTTACATCTTTTATTCCAATATGGATGTAATATTTCTAAATAATAACACAAATACATTACCCATTGCTATAAAATGCATCAATTTAAAGTTTAAAAAAATTCAATTTCTAAAAAATGTGCATTTGGAAACAATGTTAAGGGAGAAAACATCAAAATAAAATAACAACAATAAATACATTTATTATTGATAAACTTTAATTTACATTTTCGGATTTTTTTTTTTTTTTTTTTTACATAACATTTGCATTCTTTTACATGGCATAATTATGTCTTTAATACTTCTTCAATATGCTCCCCTGATATGTACTTTTTTCCTTGACAGCACCTGAAAATAATAATAATAATAATAAATAAAATAAAAAATAAATAAACCTAATTAAAATTCAGAGTAAAATATCATTATGACTGCAAAAGTTTTAAAAAAATGTATAAAAGGAAATAAGGAAAGTTTCAATTTTTGAGTAAAAGAAAATGCAAAATTTAATAATTTTTTAACAATCTTTAGTAGTTTTATGGTAGTCAGACACAGATGATAAATTGCCAAATATTCTGATAACCAGCCCATTCTGATTTCCTTTATTTTAAATATAGCCATTCACAATGTTCTCGCTGACATTTGACCAACGTTAATAATTCGGCTAATTAGAAATAAAAAACATTCGCCAAATGAAAAAAGTATTAGCAAAATAGATTCACCGTATAGCGGTAAAAAAAATTTATCTTTAATGTATTCCCTTTTTTCAATAAGTTCTAAAATATCCTAATTTTGTTATAACTGCGACAATGATTGTTATTAATCAAATTTCGAGTATTCGATACAAATATATTAAAAATATTTGTATATGCATGTGTATGAAAAATGAAAAAGAAAAGAAAGAAAAGGCAAAAATTGAGTACTACGAATTTGACAAATCTAAGTGCTTGTTTATGCGCCAAATGAAGAATTTAGTTGCAATTTGGCATAATGGTGAGTGATAGCGAGAACCATGACCATTCTCTTATTTCGTATAAAATACATAACACTTACATTCTTTTACATAAATACCAATATGTGAAAAATAAAAGGCAAGAAAGAATGCTGTGAGCAAAATTTGCACATGGCTAGAATAAAAGTAACTAATCTCACTACATAAATCAAAATAAATATATGCAAAAATATTTAAAAGTGAATATATATAGCAAAATTCAAATAGCACTGATATATATCACACAATCAAATTTCTTGTGCTTCACTTAGTCTCCCAGAGGACGTACATTTTGTTTTCTTTCCAATTTTTTTTTTTTTTTTTTTTTTTTTTTTTGATTGAAAATAGTTTATTTGTATGCCTGTCATCACACAGGCTTCGAATTTTTATTCATTATGTATGAAAAGGGGCTCTATTTTATACTCTTGCAACAAATTTCATTATGACCAATCATATGACATAATAATTTCAACATTATATGACATAATAAACTGTACAGACATAATAGTTTTGGCACAGTAAAGTTAAAAGGACTGTTTTGTACTATCCTTTTGTTTTAATTTTGATTTTTACTTTCAATAATTTTTTATATTGTTTCAAATTATAAGTTGTTTAATAATAATAATTGTTATAAGTTAGGAATTCGGATTCGGCCGAATACTTTGATATCCGGCCATACCGAATATTCGGCAGGCCGAATAGTTTCATATTCGGCCCAACCGAATAGTTTAATATTCGGCCTAACCAAATATTCGGTAACATGGCCGAATTGACCGAATAGATACCGAATATTCGGTGCATCCCTAGTATGGATACATATTAAGATTTTTGTCTCATTTTTGAAAATGCATCTTTTAATGTTTAGCATAAGTATAGTTAACCTTTTTTTCAATTTGCCATTAATTTATTGCAAGTAATTGATTTCCTTTTTAAATTTGTTGAGCTGTGAAACATAATTTTATATATATTTACTGTTATTCATTAAAAAAATGTTCTTTCATTTGTTATTCTACAAGATGTTAAATAATGCAAAATTTCTATTAAACAAGATTTCTAATATCTGAGGTATTGGCAGTCCTAAATTGCTCGGATAATCGAGGAGTCACTGTTCATAAATGACACAATTTTAAAGGAATACATTATTGTACATATTATTTGTAAATCTTTCATTTTATAAAAATTGGTAATAATTATATTATCTTTTCTCTCCCTCCTCTTTATAAAAGACTCTTTTAGTCTAATGTCAGTATAAATATTTTGGTTAGAAATTAACTTCAAACAACATTTGATGTGTTTCAATTTTTCTTAACCTCTTCAGACCTGAGATACACAAATGTGTACCTCCATTTTTTTCATCATAAAACTAAACTGTTCAAATTTTTTGCATTTTTACTTTACATCTATACAGCTAATTATTTTTTGCATTAAAACAAAACCAATAAATGTCAGTACTGATGAATATTGCTTCATAAAATAAATATTATTTTCATCCGAGTTTCGAAAATACCTTCAAGACATTTTGACCAAGAAAGTAAGAAATATTCAGGATTATTTAACTTAAATGCTTTACAATTAAAAAAATTGAGGATTTGCTGAATATTTACTTGTTTAAAGACCTTAATTTTGTTATTGCATCAATTTATGTTGCTGATAGTTAAACTGATGTTTTAAGGGGATTAGTACTTTTATATCCATATTTGTAAATCTAAATTACTAGTCCCCTAAAGTACTGATTTCACAAAAATGACTCTTTCTGGCATCTATAGTGTCATTTCGATTATGCAAAAGCAATAAATATATATTTGTAGAATTATTTTATGCTCAGGTCTGAAGAGGATAAATATAAATCACAGAAAATGTTACCACCACGTATAAAATATTAAAACACTTAATTTTAAGATATAGCTATAATATACAAACAAAACTGAAAATACAACATAGCAATTGTTTGTCTGGAATCAGTTTCCAAACTGACACTACGACTGAAAGCATAATATATACAGTATGGAACCATTTATCCGGAAACCAGTTATACATAAAACCAGTTACCAAGAATTCTATTTCTAATACGCTGATAATGGAATCTTTGCAGAAAAAAGTGTCATATGTGGTCAATTTGACAAATGCATTGCTTGAAACAATTGTATAATTTGATGACAACATCTAGTTTTTGAAATGGAAACATATTTAGTTGTACTTTAGATGTTTTCAATTTTTATGCAGAAGAAACAGAAAAATTTTTGTACCCAAAGGATTCCTATAAATTATATTCCTTTAAATTCTATTTTTTAATTTTACTTGCATCTGATTATTAATTCAAGTAATCTAATAATCAATTGAAAATTAGAAGTAATACCATAACCACATATATTCCATAAAACTTACCAATTGGATGCTGGTTTAATGCCTAACCAGTTAACCAGAAAAACCAGTTATCGGGAATATATCTGCCCCAACCATTCCAGATACTGTAATTTTCTTTTTCCATATTTAGTTTTGGATGTAACTTTCAATTCTAAACCCGAATTACATGTTACTTTAAGTTTCAGATTCTCAATATATTACATGTAAATAAATAATTAAATTTCTCATTATATATTTATTAATGAAAACTATAGAAAAGATGGCTATTTACTTACTTATAAAAATTGTTTTCAATTTAATTTACAACAAAAAATTGTTTATATTTTCTCTGCAAAATTTAATTTGCTTTTTTATTTAATAAATAACTGAACTAAACTTAACTAAAAAAACTAAACACTTGAACTAAAAACAGTTAAATATTTCTGATGATTATCATTTGATTACATTAAAATTGTAGCAAAATCAATAATAATAAAAAAGATTCAAATACAGTAGACTCTCTCAAACCTGCACATAATTTACAGATGTAAACAATGAAACAGTTAGTTCAAATATAGAGACAAAATTTGACCTTTTTATTTTTATATAAATTCAATATATATTTTAATTTATAATTTTTGCTAATATTACTGAATTCATATTTTTTCATGAAGGAAGAATAAATTTATTTGTGAAAAAATTGAAGATTTGCTGATATCACTGATAATAATCTTCTTTCCAAATATAATTTATATATTAATCAAGCTTTTTTGATTATTAAGTCTGGATAGACCTGAAATAATATTTCTTTGTTTTATGATTTTAATGTGAATTAGTATTGAACCTCTATGAGGCAAGTTTCATTGAATAATTTAGGAAAAATGCATTTAATCTTTCTAATGAATATTTAATCATACATAACTGATTATTAATTTGGCCTTTGCTTTTAATATTTAAATCATTTGAAAACTATGTGAATTTTTATTATTTTACTTTATTACTTATCATAATATTTAACTATACTGTAATCATTCATTATAGTTTCCAGAATAGTTGACCAGAAATTTGCAATTGCTAAAATCCGCACAATCTCTGGTCCCAAGCTGTGCAGATTTGAGGAAGTCTACTGTATTAAATAAAATTTTCAACGTTATCATTTCTAGTAATTGCCATTATTGTAATAATTTTGCACATGTATTTTCATTTTTAAAACAAGAAGTTCCATTTATTTCTATGACAGAAAACTCATGGACTTGCCTTTAATTATCCTTACTTGGATACTTTAAAGAATGTATGAATTAATATAAATTAAATATGATTAAAGAATATATAACAGGAAGATACACATATGCATAGCTTTGGTAAGAATTTATTATTTTATTATGATGTCTTATTTAGAAATATTTAAAGAAAACTTACCAATTTCAAAATTGTATTTAGAACTGAGCTTTGACTGCTGGATAGTTGCAGGATTTATCCATATATACTTTCATTTATCCATGCTGGGACTTTACGAATTCTACAATTTGTGCCTAAAAAATAATAAATAAAATAATTGAAGCTACATAAATCAATTAAATAAAATTTAATATAAATGATCACATGTGGCATCAAGAAGAGCTTCCATTATTTTTACATTTGACCTAAGTAAATTCAAAGAAATTAAGGTACCTTCTCCATTATTCCACAGGGTTTGTTGCTTTAAATCAACATAATTGGTTTTAATCATGATTTAAATCAATGGATTTTTTAAGTCATTGATTTAAATCAGATTTTTAAAAATCATTTTTAAATAAATTGAAAATATAAACAAACACATTAAAGCTTTTTAATATATTTAGTTTTTTATAACACAGATAAGCAATTAGTTTTTAGAAAAACAATATTTAATCTTTATTAAGTAATAATGTACAAAGTTTAGAAAAAAAAAAAACTGGCTTTAAATTTCATTTAAGGGTGTATTCCAAAAAACGCTTTTCCACCTTCAGCAGCTCGAAATTTTCCGATACAATTTCAGACGCATTTTTTAAAAGTAGAAACATGAAATTTGTTGAGGGGATTTTCGAAGAGACGTATAAGGTGCCTTGTGATGTCTTTTTACGCTCAATAAATTAGAATTTGATTTATGAGCAATTAACTTTTTAGGAAGACCCTTTTTTTCACTCCCAGCTCCCAGATCTCCCACTACGGAAAAATTGGTTCAAATTGCCGTTTTTGATTGCTTTTTTTAAAAAATATTTTGTGCACTTATCAAAGAATCGACAATCACAGCACCTTGAGTAGTGTCTAAATAAGAGAATCTGTGAGTTTGGTGCATTTGAGAGCAAAAGTGAATTCAAAACAAATCGGAAAATAAGCAGTTTGAATCAAAATACACCCTTAAGTCAAATTTGCAAAAGTAAGGAATTTCTATTTAAGCACGAATATACTAAATATAGGAATATTTACTTGCCTATTATTTAGTACAGTATTTAAAGAAACTCCTGCAAGTTTCTAAACAAAATAATCACAATAAAAATGCCATGTCTTTGAAACATTGAATTATTTTTTTTTTTTGTTTGTTTTAAGATCATGCAGTGCCGAAACTAGGGAAGTAAAGAGAGGACATATGTCTCGGAAGTCAGAGCGAAAGGCAAAGAGAGAACCGAATGAAGATTTTGTCTTTTCATACAAAAATATATGTAGATATATATACAAGTACGTATATATCGAGTACAAAAGAAACCCACATGATAATGTTAAAACTTTGGGATTGTTCTTTTTAAATTTGTGAAAATAGAAGTGGCTTTATTAAAAAATAAATCTGCAACCAAAATTTGAAAAAGAAAACACTAACCTGGTTAGAATTCCATTTCAACTATTCTAAAGCAATAAAAAACATTTAAAACTACTGATATGCAAAACAGAAATTCTAAAAAGAATGTTCTCATAGGCCTAACATTTGTTGTCCAGTTTCTTCGCATGACTAATGAAGACTCTTAACGCTCAAGCTAATCTTAATACTTTGTGAGCATTGTTTACATATTTCTTTCTAGCATTTTAATTTTTATTAATTGATTTTTAAAGATTTTTTTTTTTGAATAGTGTGCCTATGATTGATAACTTTAATTGGGTGTGAGGGGCAGGGTGTCAAAATTAAAGTTTGCTCCAGGCCGAAACGAGCAAAAAAGGTTAGTTTTGACCCTGAGATCACATACATTTGCAAAACTAACAAAATACATGGAATGGAAGGCTGAAAGAATATTTTAAATAGATTAAGCAAACAAATAAAGCAACATTAATTCATGATTCAAATACATTTATTTGTACTTTTTCAGGGTTCATACTCATCTTCCAAGAAAAAATCCCCTGAGAATCCAATGATGTATTTTTCGGGATGTACAATTTTTCCGTATCAACAATTAACAATATTTCAATATTACATATGATATGATAATAAAGCATGCGAACAATAACAATTGCCCCCAATTTCCCAGAAAAGACTGTCATTTTGGCAAAATTTCCCAGGTTTGGGAATTTTTTTGTATTATCCCCTGAGATCCCACTGATTTTTACAACCTAAAATTCATCTCCTGATTTTCCCAGGAATCCTATATTCTCCTGATGAGTATGAATCCTGTTTTTAGGCCAAGCATCAGAGTTATATTTACACACACATTGTATATACATATATGTGTAACACTGGTACCCGGCTTAACTGAAAAGTATGCATTTATTCAGTGGCACAGTCAGAATTCGGCTCTAGGGAGGGGTTTTGAGTTTCTGACAGTGGCGCCGACTTCCGGGTCTGCGGGTCTGCCGCGCAGACCCTGAAAAATTTCTGCAGACCTTGCAATATCTTGGCAGACCCTGAAAAATGCAGGTATGAGATTTTTCCGCAAATTCGCGATTTTGAGTGTTTTTTTTATACTGCTATTTTTGCTTTTTTCCGCGGGGATGATTTGTCGCAAAATTTAAGAAAGTAAGTCATCAATTCGAAAATTCGGAGATAAGACACGAAAAAAACTCAATTTTGTCAACAGATCGCGTAATAAACGTGAACAGTGTCAAAAAATAGCAGGAAAAAATTGCCAATTTCGTCAAAGGATCGCGGAAAAACACCAATTTCGTCAAAAGGTCCCGAAAAAACATCAATTTTGTGAAAGGATCGTGAAAAATACACGAAGATCGTCAAAAGATCGCGGAAAATTTCGTCAAAAAATAGTGTAAAAACAAACATTGTCAAAGAATCAGAGAAAAAAATGCGAAATTCGTTGTAAGATAGGGGGTTAAAACGGAAATTCTGTCAAAGAATCGAGAGATAAATGCAGATTTTTCGCAAAAGATCGCAGAAAAATACGAATTTCGCATATAATAGCGGGGAAAACGAGGATTCTTTCAAAGAATCGCAGATAAAACGCATATTCTGTCGAAAAATCGCGAGAAAATTGTGAATCTTGGCATAAAGTCTGAAAAAAATAGTGATGAAAACGCAAACAATCGCGGAAAAAACTTTAATTTCGTTTAAAGACAGCAGGAAAAAAGGAAACTCTGAAAGAGAATAATGGGAAAAACGCGAAACTCGGCAAAAGATCGAGGGGGAGAAACACAAATTTTGGCAAAAGATTGCGAGGAAAAATGCAATTTTCCAAAAATCACGAATTTTAACAAAATAGAGTAAAAAACTCAAATTTTGCTCAAAGATAACAGCGAAAGAGTAGAAATAAAATGAAAATATGATAAAACTTGAATAATTTCATTTACTGTAATTTATACTTTTACCTTCAATGTAATTTGTATTGCAGTATTCTTTGACTTTTTAAAAATTTTCTTTTAAGATACTTTTCTTATGTTTGATATTTATTCCCGAGATGCTCTGTAAAAAAAAAAAAAAAAAAAAAAAAAAAAAAAAAAAAAAAATCTGCAAAAGTACTAAACTTTTTCTAGGAAACTGGGATTCCAATAACTTTTCCTGTAACGGTAACAGCAAAAATTCAAGTTTCAGAATCGATTACATGAATTTTTCCTGTTATCGTTACATGAAAAGTTCTTGGAATCCCAGTTTCCTAGAAAATGCTTAGTACCTTCACAGATTTTTTTTTTACCGTTTTAAGCAAACCGTTTTAGTTTAAGCAACCTGTTACCGTTTAAGCAAATTGTTATTTTCACGTGTAATAAACTAAAATTTTGGTCTCATACCTATTTTTCTGCAATTTATGTGTTAAAATAGGTATGCGCAACCTGTGGCTCGCGATGGGTTAATGTATCGCCTGCGAATTTCATCAATTTACAACTGGAAAAAATTGCAATTTTGTGCATATGTTTAAGGAAAAAATCGTAAATTTCATCACTTTATCGGGGAAAATATAAAATTTCGTCACTTAAGAATCGCAAATTTCATTGATCCGCACGAAAAAATCGCGAAATTCATTGATTATGGGTGGAAAAGGCGAACTTTGTTGATATGGCTTGGGAAAATCGCAAGTTTCGCTCATCAGATACGGAAAAATCGCGAATTTTGCTCATGAGGTTCGAAAAAAAAATAACAAATTTCCCCGATCGGGCACGGAAAATTCACGAGTTTTGTGGATCTGGCACGGAAAATTCGCAAATTTTGTTAGGCGGACGCAAAAAATCGCACATTTTGTTGATCAGGCAAGAAAAAATCTTCATTTGTTTATGATACTCGAAAAAATTGCAAATTAAATTCATCGGTTGCAAAAAAAAAAAAAAAAAAAAGCATGCTTTCTCGGTTTGTCGCGTGAAAAAAAACGCGAATTTTGTTGATCGAACACAAAAAAAGTCGGTGCGAATGTACTTTACTCTCCTTCTTGGCGCGATTTTTAAAAATCGCCAAATTGGCGCGTTTTTGCGTCTTGTCTCCCGGAGCTTCTTTCTCCAAGGCCCGCCAGACACTACAGAGACATACGTCAAAAATCGTGCAATATGACGCAATCAAACCGGTTTTTTCTTTCTTATCACTGTGAAATTGTCCATGTCGTACGTTTTTTCGTTCAATGTTTGGCCTGCCACAGACCTGTCATACATTGAGCGAAAAAACATGACACACTGTTAAAAATTTGAAACTTTTGCTGCATCGTCACTCCACCGCTATTATAGAATATCTCTATTTTGACCAATGAGAATACTCCATAATACAGTGAAGTAATCGTTTTCTATAAAAGCGGTGGAGTGTCGATGTCGCAAAAGTTTCAAATTTTTAACAGTGCACATGCGACAATTTCACACTCATAACAAAGAAAAAACCGGTTTGACTGCGTCATATTTCACAGATTTTTGACGCACGTCTCCATAGTTTGTGGCGGCCTTTCACTGGTGTGTGGCGGACCCAAGAGACAAAGCACATAAAATACAAATCTAAAGACAAAAAAAAAAGAGAATTTTTACTTACCCGGAGCCGCTGTTTTGCTCCGGATATTCCTATTTTGCTCCGGATTGACTGGTCAATCATATACTTCTTTCCGCAAACTTTCAACAGCGTAAAGTATCCATTTGAATACTTTACTTCCTCATTCAAACAATCAACAACATTCTTTCTGTAATCAACAACTTCCATAGTAGTTACTGAACGGTATCTCACTAAAATATAAAAAGAGGAAAATGCAAAAAATTAAACTCACTCGCTGAATGCAAAACACAACTCCCAAAAACAATGCTACACGAAGCAATTTCTAAACGGGAATAAAAATACTCAAAAATTTAAAACCTCTCTTTCAACACAAAAAGAAGCGTCCAATCAGAAACGGCTTAGAAATAGCTCTCTTTTAAGTTCTCATCTTTCGTTCAATCAGAAAACATTCAACAAAAAGAAGTGTCTAATCAGAAACGGCTTAGTAATCAGTACATTACGTAAACCGAAGCACTCCTTAGGGTTGCTATATTGAAGATCCGAGTGGAGAAAATGAAAATGCACGGTTGCCATGTCGAAACATTTATCGCTAAAAAAAAGTCGCCTTGGCGAAGGAGAGTAAAGTACATTTCACCCAAAAAGTCAAACTTTGCCGATCAGGGACAAAAAAAAAATCGCAAATTTCGTTGATAAGGCATGCTAAATCGCGTATTTGACGGTGTCGCTCACAAAAATTTTAAATTCCATTGATAGGCTGCAAAACAATCGTGAATTTCGTCAATTTATCAAGAGAAAATATCGTGAGATTCATCTTGTCGCGTAAAAAAATGCAGCTTTCGTCAAATTTAGTACAAAAATCGTGAATTTCGTTAATCGGGCGCGGAAAATTGCATATTTCGTCAATTAAGGGTGGAAAAGCGCGAATTTTATTGATTGGATTCCAAAAAATCGCAAATTTCGTCAGTCCGAGACGAGAATATTGCGAGTTTTGTTGATCACACATGGAAAAATTGTTAATACATCAATCAGGCTCTTAAAAATTCTAAATTTCGTCTATCGGGTACGGAAAAATCGAGAAATTTGTCGATCATGCGAAAAAAAATCGTGAATTTCGTCGATCCACTTAGTAAGAATTGTGAATTCTGTCAGTTAATCGTAGAAAAATCAGGGAATTCGCCGGTTTGGAACGGAAAAGTCGCACATTTCGTCGATTAGCTTTGTAAAAATCGTAAATTTCCTCGATCAGCTTTCTAAAAAAACGCAAATTTCGTCAATTAGACGCGGAAAAATCTGAATTTTATTTATTATGCGAGTAAAAATCGCAAATTTCGTTGATAAGTGTTTGTAAAAATCGCGAATGTCGTTGATCACATTCGTAAAAATTTCGAATTTCCTTGATTGGGAACGAAAAGATCCTGAATTTTTTTAAACAGGTTCGGAAAAATCGCGAATTCTGTAGTTCAAGCACGGAAAAGTTGCAAATTTTGTCAATGAAGCACGAAAAATTGCGAATTTCGACGATCATGCGAAGGGAAATCGCGAATTTTGTCAGTCGTGCGAAGAAAAATCGCGAACTTCGTCTATCATTTTGTAAAAATCGCAAATTTCGTCCATAAGGTGCTGAAAAATCACAAATTTCGTCGATCGTCTTCATAAAAAACGCGAATTCCGTCGATGAAGCGCGAAAAAAAATGCAAATTCTGTCGATCAAGCACAGAAAAATGCAAATTTCGGCGATCAAGCGCAGAAAAAATCGCGAATTTTGTCGACCATGCGAAGAAAAATTGCAAATTTCGCCATAAGGTGCGGTAAAATCGCAAATTTCTTCAATCAGACGCGGAAAAAAGTGAATTTTATTGATTATGTGAGTAAAAATCTCGATTTTCGTCAATCAGCTTTGAAAATTTGAGAATATCATCGATCGGCTTCGTAAAGTTTTTGAAATTTGTTGATTGGGAGTGGAAAGATCCTGAATTCTTTCAAGCAGGCTCGGAAAAATGACGAATTCCGTCAATAAAGTTTGGAAAATTTGCAAATTTCGTCGATCAAGAGCGGAAAACTCGCAAATTTCGTCAATCAAGCATGGAAAAATTGCGAATTTCAACGATCATGCGAAGGGAAATCGCGAAGTTTGTCGATCATGTGAAGAAAAATCGCAAATTTCGTCGATCAGTTTTGTAAAAACCGCGAATTTTGTCGATAAGGCGCTGAAAAATCTCAAATTTCGTCAATCGGCTTCATAAAAATCGCAAATTTTGGTCAGGTTCGAAAAAATCGCAAATTCTGCCAATAAAGCGCAGAAAAATCGTAAATTTCATCAATCAAGCGCGGAAAAATCTCAAATTTTGTCAATCATGCGAAGAAAAATTGCGAATTTCGTCAATCATGTGAAAGGAAATCTCGAATTTCATCTTAAAGTGATAAGATGTCTAAAGTGCTCTGAATTTGCATTAAAATACTCCATTTGCATCAACTTCCGGGACATTGACTCAGACCCCCTTGTTCATTCAGCTCGTTTTCTAGCCTGGCCCATTGCATGTTCACAAACATCCCCTCAAACAACTGTCCTTGTGGCAGACCCAGCTTTTGGACCAAAGTTGGCTCCTATGGTTTCTGATAAAGGTGATTGCCAATTATTTGAATAGCCGGTTAATAGAATCAGTATCTACTAATTAGAATATTCACTGTATAATACTTAAACTGAAAGAGCATCTGTGTGGCAGGAAACCATAATTTTTTTTAGCATAATGCGTCTAAGAAAAGCGACTTAGTTCAAATAACCAATTACTTAACTGATTCATGTAATATGCACTTTCACAGTTTTAACTATAATTTTCGCCAATTAATTGAATCATTTTATTAAATAAAATCTGAATCAATAAAGTGGCAGATTCCAAAATGTGCCGAAACATTTAAATATTAAGTTTGGTTTTGATTCATATAAGCAGCAATTATAGCGATCTTTCTTAGCTCTGGGAGGAGTTTTAACCCCAAAACCACCCCTTTGGCTGCACCAACTGCATTTATTATTAAACAGATGCAAATATTTGCAGCAATATTATGCTTCAACTTTAGATATTGTTTCCTATATTTTATTGAAGAATTATTTCTTTCAAGAGAAGCTTCACTAACACACTTAGCAGCGATTGTAAAAAATGTGATTTTTACGCATGGTAAATATAGAAAGATAAACATTAAATGATTTTATGGATTAAAAATTGACAAAATGCAATTGGATTACAATGACTGAATAACCTGTTTTTCTAAAGAAAAAAGTTCTATAATTTTTTGCAAGCTCTAAGGCATACAAATTTTGAAATATTGCGATTTGTTGAAGAGTTTTATGAAATATTTCGAAGCAAATAGGGGTACAACTCACTCTATTAAAATAAAGGCAGGTCTGTGCATTCTTAAAAAATGATTTAGAAAGAACATAGTCAAGGTTACTGTCATCTAAAACGGAAAATATGCGGATGAAATAGGCTAGTCTAAAAATCTTTTCTTAGAAAATGCAAACGTTTTTAAATACATAAAAAAAAGCAACTGCAACATGTTTTTTAAATGAACAGTTATAACAGTGTATTTTATCTTTTTTTCAGGGGTATGTATTTCACTGAATATCTCCTGCCTTCCCTCCCCCCTCCAAAAAAAAAAGCAATTTAAAAACGATTATGTATAAATAAAGACAAATTGAAACTGCTAGTGTTACACAGAGCCAGCAATTGGAGCTTTTGCCATTGGGCCACATGTAGAATTATTAAATTTGTAAACCCTTATTTTACAAAATTAATTTTATAAGCAAGTTATTCCTGGAATAAAAAGATATTTTATGAATATTTTTATTAGATTTTTAAAAGACAAATAAATTTAATGGTTAAATTGATTTAAAAATTGAATTTAAGACTTTTTAATATTTTTATTTGCTTCTCCTTAACAAAACGAATGCTTAATGTATTTTTAAACTAATACATTAGTGTCCAAACAATCGATCGTAAATAATGTTTTGGTCAGACACATATTGATCTACCTTTAAAAATAATACTATTTCTTATAATTTCTTTAAAAATATAATAAATGAAGGTTTGTTTTAGGATTATACCGCATTATTATTACGAATATTTACATGAAAAATTGCTATAACTGTTTATATGTTTTCTATGAAAGTTGTCTGTTTCATGGTATTAGATTATAAAAAAAATCGTTATATTTTGGTACAAATCTCAAGAATTCATTCTAAAAGGTTAATATTTGAAAGTTTACTTACCTTTAGTATAGACATATTCAGATCCTTTAGAGTAAAATTTTAATTGAAATTCCATCCAATAATCCATTAATACAACATCGCGAATGTTGACATTTATGGCGCATGCGCACTGGTAATTTCGCTGTTCCGAAGATACTGTACTGCTCATCGTGGATTGCTCATCCGGATTCTGGTGTCCTCCGGACGTCTTAATCTGACGTTTACAGGATTCGATGGTTATAGGATTACTTCTTCCGGATTCTGGTGTCCTCCGGACGTCTTAATCTGCTGTTTACAGGATTTGATGATTATAGGATCTCCCGGATCTGTGTAGGACCGCGTAGGACGTCCGGAGGATGGTTTTGGCCGTATGGGTTATATTAAAAAAACTGATAAAAAAGCACAATTTATATACATACGTCACAGAAATTTGGTGCGCGTGATTTTCATCGGTGGGATATTTTCGTAGATAACCGAATCAGTACATGGAGTAAATATAGTAATCATTTACGCACTCAGAAATATTGAATGCAATAAAACATTTTAAAATTTAATCATGCAGGAAAATAAAACTGTTATTTTTTTATATTAAAAAAAATGTCATAAAAACTTTGATTTTGAGATTTTGTGATAATCTCTTAATAGCATTTTTTGATCGCTAAAACAATGTTTTATATATTTCGCGTGTGAAAATTAGAAACAAGTACGTTTTTAAATAGTAAATTTCTTTTATGACATCATTTTCCCTTTATATTTATTTTTATTGCATGTTTTCTTCTAACTTATATTTTGTTTGCGTGTTGCGTGTGGAAGTCAATTCTGGTTACTAATTTTTCGGCACGGATACCACAAGCGTATCAGATTTGGCGCAATTTTTTTCAAAGCCCGTTTGGCGAAAACTCTGTTTTCAAATAACGCTTGCATACACATTTTTAAATTATTTTCTATTTTCAAAAAGAACTTACAGTAAATAAAATAATAATAATAATTAATAACTATAAAAAGAAATATTTTATATAATTAAAAAAAGGAAATGAAAGTAAATAAACATTTTATGAGTAAATAAACAAATAATAAATAAATAAAGCCGAGTTACCATCTCAGGTAAAATAATACCATTTTGACGCCAATTATGTACCCTGGTGCATTTGTGACATTTTTTCTCATTTTTCATCCACTTTCCTGTTGGCATACAACTTTGAAATTTGGAATATGTATATACATACATGGGAGCAATACTGGAATTAGACATTGATTTTTTTTAATTCGATCCAAAAAGAGACAACGGGGCTATTTTTTTAAAGATTTACACAATTTATACTGCATAAAGGAGCCACTTACTTTTTTTATATGCAAGAAGAAGTAAGTGGTATGTAAAAACAATTATAGTATACATAAATAAAATACTTGAGATAATATACTAGAGATATAAGCACCGGGTTTGGCGAGATTTTTTATGCCAACTAGGCGAAAACATCGTTTTGATTACCAGATATATATAGCATACTATAATAACACGTTATTTATTTATTTCAAAATGAAAAAAAAAAAGGAATAAACGAAACATTTTCTGTTATTAAAAAAAAAATAACAATCAATAAATGATAATATTTTTTGAACAAACAATTTATTATAACATTTATATGATAACCAGCATGTTATTCAACTAAACGCCATTTTGGCCCCTATTAGGTACCTCGGTGTGTATAGGGCATATATGTGCCATATTTATTTGTAAAACTGAGCATGAACGTTTATTTCATACGACGTCTTTTTTGGATTCGTCGTTTTTTCCATATTTAATAGTATGCGTCTACTCGTTTTGTAACATTTTTTTGTAACTTTCTTCTTTATTAACAGCGACATTTGGATTTCCTATCTAAATAAAAATTCTTCTAAATAAAAAGAATTTTGTTAAAATAAATAAATAAATGAAATGCGGACATCTATTGCTCAAAGCACAAAATTTTTCCTATTGAGTTAACAAAAATCAGTAAAAACATAATTTTTTATGATAATAAAAGGTGACTTATGTAATAACAGAGTCATATATTATGTATGTTATGGATTAAGTATGAATATTTCTCCACCATTTATAAATAATTATAATAATAAAATAAAATGCGGACAGACCAAAGTCTATATTTGACTGAAAACAACAACCATTTTCTAAATGCTTTAAAAAATGGCCAATGAAAAGTGATATTTCAAAAGTATTATGAAATTAGTTAAAAACCATTTATTTTAAACTAAATGAATAAAAGATTTATATTTTTAATGAAATAAATGGGATTTGAAAAATTATTGGAAATTTATCACATTGGTGTATCAATATTACAATCAGTACTTTGCATGCAAAATGGAACAATTAGCAATATTTTTGTACCCGAAAAATGGTCGTTGCTTTTTTTAAGGTAAAAAAGATTACGAAATATTCCTATACAGAGATGCGAAGCCCTCGCTTATTGCACAGCAGAATTTTCTTATAGGAAAAGTTATTTTTTAAGTCCGCAGAATGTTCCAATTTAATAAAACATTTTATGTATTAAAATACCGGTATCCAAAATGCCGGAGACTTGGCAGCTCTGCCTTTAACATTTTAATTA
Organism: Maratus speculifer; assembly: GCA_964019185.1. Classification (NCBI taxonomy): domain Eukaryota; kingdom Metazoa; phylum Arthropoda; class Arachnida; order Araneae; family Salticidae; genus Maratus; species Maratus speculifer. The sequence continues at coordinate 256,557,345 of OZ025298.1, forward strand.
ATCACGGTACTTTTTTTATCGGATTCAAATTTAGTGAAGACAACGTTTTTTGGCCAAAAGCAGCTTTTTTCCACATGTGTAACTACGATACAATTCCTTGATGCTGAAATAAAATGTTTTGACTTATGCTATTATTGCTTCCTCTTATTTATTTATTTGAATTTTAAATAAGATGGCTCAAAATCGTATTTTTTAAATGTACGGGAAAAATGCATTTCGAGAGAGGGCGAAAAGAACAATATTTGGCGATTTATTACCTGCGGTTGGCTAAGTGTCTTACTACCTTGTATTTAATACTCTTCACAATACTTGGCTGTTATATGTACTTAGGCGCTTTTATAAAAAGTTTGACGTAATTCCGGCTTAAGAAAGTGAGTTTTTTACTGAATAATACAAATAAATGAAAAATGAATACTAAGAAATACTAACAGAAAAATGAAGCATTATATTGATCTATGTATATTTAAAAATGCATCTCCTAGCATTCATTAAATAATTTATGTGTATATAATAGGAGATAAATAGCTTTTGATTCTGTATTTCTATGCTATAAAGCATTAACGTTTGTGTGTTTTTCGTTATCATTGAGAGTACCTAGCCGATTTAAAAAGTAATGTGTGCAAAAAATGTGGGTAACCATCTTTGCTGCAAAATATAGTATATTTTGCGTAAGAACAATATTCACCATCAATGCACGAGTAAAAAAGTTCTAAAATTGAGAATTCTTTGATGTTGATATGACTAAAAATTTAAAATCTTTTTTTTTTTTTTTTTTTTTTGGTGGCAATTTTTAAGATATAATATTCTCGTTATGAACGATTTCTAAAACATTCGACAATTTAATTTCACAAATTAATTATTTTTTTTCTAGAAAAAGTTTTAACCCAATTTATTGAAAATATTGCAATTTCTAGGATACTGTTGGGGTCAGAAACTATAACTTTGACATCACCGTAACTTATAAGATGTAAGTGTTCGTTTAGGACAAATTTTTTAAAAAGGATTCCTTAACTCTTATCGACAACCTCATTGCATCCGTGGAAAATAGATATTCAACATTATAAACTATTCGAACGGATTTCACACCATATAAAATACACTCCATTCTCTTCAAATATAATAGTTTATATCATTTATAGTTTTTCAAATAGGTGCGAAGCTTCTGTTTATGCTCATGACATCATTTCAAAGAGTTATATTTCCAATATAGGAAAATTTTGTGTTTTATTTTCTGTATTACTTTTAACATTTTGCATATTTCCAATTTTATATCCATGCATGGTTTGCTTTTCTTTTATAAAAATAGTACATGCAACTTTATATATAAGATTTTGTAATTCTATGATTCAATATGCTTATTTTCATCATTTTTGATCACAATGAATGACCAATTAAAGGTAACATCTCATTTTCTTTACATATCGCAAGATATTAAATGCGCATTCTCAGCAATATCGCTCAGACTAATCCCTCTGAGGGAAGTCCTAGTATGAGAAAATATTCTATGAACCTAAGTTTCCTAAAAGTTGCTAGAAACTATTCATTTTAAACATGGGAAAATGCACTGATGACCACCAACACTTGAAATATTATGATAATTAATTTAATAGAGATGATGAAACAAAACACAAACATTTAATTATAAGAAATATTATTTTATACTTCACCATTTTAGAATGCAAAATTATAATTACTATGTAATACAATATTTCTTAATTTCAGAAAATGAAGACAAAGCGGGTTACATTTTGTGTTCAAAATTAAGCTATATGAGTAATATGAATTTATAATAATTATAATTTTAAATGAAAGTATTTTTTAGAACAATAATAATTCATTTATTTATTGCAAGTTAAATTAACTTTAAGGAGATATTTTGGGTTTTTTCTAAAAATATATCGTTATATTTTAGTAATTGAAATTTCAAGACTGATCAACCATGCTAAATTAACTCAAGCCTTACTACTTGACAGGTGAAAATACAAAGTTATTCAGATAATATGAATTAGCGTTAGTAAATATTAATCTATTATTATCTGATTTATATAAAGATTCGTAAATTTGAATGTAAAATGTAATACATTTACATTCAAGAAATATTTAGGAAGCTCGTTTTTCATACTTGCAGTGCAATAAAAAAAAAAAAAAAATCTGTTTGCTCCACTTTATATAATTTGTATTTCGTATAAGATAAGATTTTCAGATGTAATTGTGAGAAGTGTTATCATATCATTAACTTGGAATTAAAGTAGATGGTTATTTTTTTTCCAAAATAATGCGTTATAAAAGTTATAAAATTACAAAGACTTCGTTTCCGCAAGTAATAAAAATATTACCTTTTTAACAATTTGTATGAATCTGACAAAGTAATCGAAATTCTATTTCTACACAGTGAAAAGAAATTATAAAAATCAATACAGTAAAACCTCCATAACGGACACTCCCGAATAGCGGACACCTCTATTTAACGGACAGTTCTCCAATCCCCACTCCCAAAACCTAAATTTTTGTATGTTTAACCTCTGAATAACGGACATTCTAAATAGCGGACACTATTTTCCGCGATAAAGGATGAAAAAGTATTTTTTAACAAGAAAAAAAAATGAAAAAAAAAGTAAAAAGGTCTCTAAATTTATCAGGGTAGTATGTCACAATTTTTTTTATCACAGATAAATGTAGAGGGTGGCTTGAGGAAATTTTTCCTCCACGTTCATTGTTGAATTCAGGGAGTTGCGTGGGAGGGACATCTCCCAGAACATTAAAATGTAGGATTTCCCCAGAAGATTTTATGATTTTATGTTTTTTGTGATCAAAAAGTGTAATCCCTATCCCCGCTCGGAAATCTGTAATGACCAATAACTCTACATTGGAAAACAAATTATATGTAATCGCAAGCAAAAATAAACTTTTGTAACAGATTTTTTTTAAAAAATACAGTAAAACCTCTAAATAACGGACACCTCGGGAATGCAGTAAATGTCCGCTATTCGGAGGTGTCCGCTATTGGAAAAACTTCAGCGATACAAAAATCGCTAAGAAATGCTTAATGTTTTATTAATTGACAGTTATATGTTCTAAGACTTCTATTATACGATTAATGAGAAATTAAAATTATTTTTTAAGCAATAAAACTTACTTAGCGTTACTTAGCGTCTTCCAAGCTTGTTTGTTTTTGCGTATATATATGTTGCGGCCAATACCCGGAGGCTTGCCAATTCTAGAACTGGCCGGCCAATACGCGAACTGGCCAAGCTTCCTGGCCAAAACCCGAAATACATGAAATAAATAGCGTATTTCGGGTTTTGGCCGGCCAGTTCGCAAACTGGCTGGGAAGCCTTGGCCAACATCCGAACTATGATTCATAGGTACCATTTTTTTTTTTTGTAATTAAGATAATGTAATATTAAAGTGTACATTAAAAAAGATACCCAATTATTATATTGAAATGAAATATTTTTGTGTAAACACCTAAATAAATCAAAAATAGTACACAATTCCCTTTCAATATCGAAATTAATTGATAAACCAAATGCGATGACAATTACAAATTAACTGGAACCTGTACTCGACCTAGAGCACGGACAGGCTGACGGCTAGACTATTTGAATTCATAGACACTTTCAACTATGTCAGAAAGGATTAAGCCGAGTGCCTGTATCTATTTCTCGAATTGGCCAATCGCACCTAGCCAGTTCGCGAATTGGTAAGTCATTTTTTAACGTTGCTGGTCAATTCGGGAATTGGCCGGCCAGTTCTAGAATTGGCCAATTTCGGGTATTGGCTGCAACATATACACCAGCTAATTCAACTTCCGGTACTGGATCGATTTTCGTACAAATTACTTCTTTTAATTTCTTTGGTGGATAAGCTATTAAATTTATATTATGTTTCAATAGAGCATATCTTAATTTTTCCTATAGACCAAGGAAATAGTGAAACTTTTAGTGTATCATTTCTTTATGGCTTACTTTTTTTTGATATTTTCATGAAAATTAAATTCATGAATGCGTTTATTAATGTGAATTGTTAAAAATCCGTTTTCTTCGGCGATATTTCAGATGGTGTTAAGCTCTTTTTCTAAATATCTATCTGAACATACTTTAAATCCTTGAGTAAAATTTGTAAGCTGCAATTTTATATTAAAATGTTGATGAGCTATTATATGAGATCGTATTATTTGATTTGATTGGTTTCCTGTACACATTTCTGTCAATGCTGAGGTTTTCTTTGTTTTTAATTAAATTAAAATCTAGAAAATGTAAGTTTCCATCTTTGTCAATCTCAAGGGTAAATTTTATATTATCATCAACCTCATTTACTTTATTAAGGAAAAGGTGTAATTCGTGAAAACTATTTTCCAAAATAATAAAAATATCGTCTAAGAATCTATATTACTCTGTAGGTGGCAAATCAAATTCAGCTAATATTCTTTCTTAACGGCCATAATTTAATTTCCGCAAATAGCCCAGAAATAGGCGAACCCATTGGAGCTCCTTCTAATTGCTTTTAATATTTTCCGTTAAAATAATAACATTATTGTTGGTAATAAGGTTTAATTCTCAGATATTGGTCCTGATTCAATGGAGTTTTCGATGAACGATTTCATTTCTTCCACATTAATCGACGGGTTTATTGAGATGATATCTAAATTTGCATGTATGCTATTATCGGTAGATGTTATATCTTTTTTCTTATCAACAATGTTGCTTGTAGCAGTTAAAACATATTTAGAGTGTGGTAAAATGGTTTTCAAAAATCTTACATAAACTTCTTCTTGAAATATGTAGGACTGTTGCATTTGGTTACAATAGGTCGGAGAGGTGATTTATCTTATGATCTTTTATTCTACCTATTACTCTTGGTGTTATAGATGTAGGACTAATTTTAATGAGATATTTCATATATGGTGGCCATGTTCCATCTTTTATCAGAACTTGAGTTTTCGAATAAATTGAATTGTTTGGATCGTTATTGACTTCTTTACATTTCATGCCATTTATGCATTCTCCCATTTTCTTACTAGATTCATATGTATTCAAAATAGCTATTTTGTTTGATTTATCTGTTAATGAAATAACTATATTTTTAATGATTGCTACAGTCCTACATAATTTCTAGAAACAGATTATGTAAGATTTTTTAAAACCATTTTACCACACTCTAAATATGTTTTAACCTCTGCAAGAAACTTTATAGATAAAAGATATAACAATTACCGAGAATAGCAAACTTGTAAGCTTAGATGTTATCTAACTACACCCGTCATATAATGTGGATGAAATTAAATCGTTCATCGAAAAGTCCATTAAAACAGGACCAATATCTGACATTCATATAAAAAAAAACTTTAAAAGCAGGATTAAACCTTATTACAAATAATAATGTTTTTGTTTTTAACGGAATAAATTACAAGAAATTAGAAGGAGCTCCAATGTATTCGCATATTTTTGGATCATTTGCTGAAATTAAATTACGACCGTTACAAGAAAGAATATTAGGGTGATTCTCCAATAAGTTGGTAATTTCCGTCTTTTCGGGTTACATGCTGTTTTTTTTTTTTTTTTTTTTTTTTTTTTTTTTTTTTGTTATTTATATAGTTTTTTTAGCATAAAATGTATTTTGTAATGTATTTCTACAATTTCAAAAAGTATTTTCAAGAAAATAACTGTAAGTTTCACTGTAATAGTATTTTAAATATTCAATTTGTCACTTCTGTTCCTTGTCCCTCACCTTATGTACTGATTCTCTGGAACAATTTTAAGTGCAATGACAAACTATTTTTAACAATTTTACCACCCAAAATAAAAATTTATATTTCAAAGTACATAATAATGTATTTTTATTGTAAATTAAAAATAGTTTTATATTTATTCCGAGTCAGAGAAACACTGTCCCCTAGTTTTTATGTCACTACTGTCCCCTTGTATAAAATAGCTAAAGTGACCACCAGGTGGCAAGATAGAATTTAGTGAACAGGTGCATTTGGTAGAAGGGGACATCTTAAGTGCCCAGAAAAACACATGACACAATTCTAAGGACTTCAAAAATAGTTAAAAGCTAGAAAATCTATAAAAATTCAAAAATAGTTAAAAGCTAGAAAATCTATAAAAAGATTAGAATATGTTTATTACTTGTCACTACTGTCCCCTACTTAAACTGTCCATGTTATTGTTTTTATTTATTTATTATTTTGTCATGATATAACACGCTTTTGCTTAAAACAAAATATCATATTGCAGTCTTACTAAGCCTAACTTACTATGTACACAGAAGCAATTTTCTTAATTTTGTCACTACTGCCCCTGTCACTTCTGTTCCCTTTCAAATTATTTATTTGAGAACTGAATCTTCGAAGCACATATTAATGCCATAGATGATTTGAAGCTAAAAAATACAGTTATGCCATCTATTACAAATCTATTAAAATTGCATCAGCTCACTTGGAATAAGTTTAAAAACGTTAAACTTTACCTGTATTAAGCTGCTTCACGTGTGACACACATGAAAAATGTCAACATTACTGTTTTTAGAATCATCATTTGTAGACTTATATCCCTGTTTTAAGGATGTGTCCAATTATTATAAAGATACTGAAGAATCAACTCCTGGTTCAGAAAGTGAACATACTTCTGTAGGAACTTGGATTGCAGTTGTGTATGTTGAAAATTGGTTTCCTGGTGAGTTTTTAATTTTTATTTAAAATTAAATTATTATTTTAAATTTTTATCAACATATTTTACTTTTTCATATTACTTATTACAAAATTTGTTTTTTTACAGGTTAAATTGAAGAAATAAAGGATGACATCCTTAAAATAAACTTTATGTTAAGGAATTGAAGCCAATTCTATTGGCCAAATGCACCAGATATCTAGGTTGTTCCAAAGAATGAAATTTTGTATGCTGTTGACATTCCTCCTGGACCCTGCAAAATATCTTAGAAAATATAAATATTTTACCTTCAAAATATTTTATTATAGACAAATTATGTGACATAAATTTTAAAATGTGCTGTATTTCTCGTACTTAAACACTTTTTTTCTATCTGAAACTTTTGTCCAAATAAATTCACTTATTTACTCATTATCTTATTATTGATTATTTTTTTCTAAAAGATTATTCAAACTTTAAAAAAGTAAAAAATAATAAATAATTTATAATTGTTAAAATGTTCAAAATTGAAAAGTTTTGAAAGTATGCCACTTCTGTCCATATAAATGTCACTCCTGTCCCCTTATTCTTAAAACTTAAATAATATTCAGATTTATCAGAGATAATATATTATACATTATATTTTTACTATAAAAATTTACACTTTAATAAAATACACATATTTTTAGAATAAATTTTATTAAAATCCTAATTTATAAAGTGAACAACTATCTTGGGGACAGTAGTGACATTGATTACCAAATTAATTTATAAAACATTTTTTTAAAATATATAGTGCTTTAAGTTTATGCCGGAATGTTACATATTACTCAGTAACCTGTGCTGTATCTAATTATTAAAAAAATATTGGTTAAAATTTAATTTTTTTTTCACCAAATCAATGTGAAATTACCCACTTATTGGAGAATCACCCATTAGCTGAATTTGATCTGAAACCTACAGTATGGTGTAGATTCGTTTATTACGATATATTTAATATTTGGGAAAATAGTTGACTCGAATTACACCTTTTCCTTAATAAAATGAATGATAATATAAAATTTACTCTTGAGATTGAGAAAGATGGAAGTTTACCTTTTCTTGACATTAATTTAATTAAAAACAAAGAAAACCTCAGCATTAAGAGAAATGTTTATAGGAAACCAATCAAATCAAATAATACGAGCCCATTTAATAGCTCATCACCATTTTTATATAAAATCGCAATTTACAAATTTTACATTAGCCAGTCTTTTAAAGTATGTTCAGATATTTAGAAAAAGAGCTTAAATACCATCAGAAATATCGCTGAAGAAAACGGATTTTCAACAATTCTCATTAACTAACTCTTTCTTGAATTTAATTTTCATGGAAATATCAAAAACGTAAACCATAAAGAAATGATATACAAAATGTTTAACTATTTCCATGATCTTTACGAAAAAATAAGACATGCTCTACTGAAACAATATAAATTTAATAGCCTGTCCTTCAAAGAAATTAAAAGAAGTAATTTGTACAAAAATTGATTCAAAACCGAAAGTTGAACTGGTGTATATAACATTCCTTTTAAAACTGATTGCAATACATTAATGGAATACATCGGGAAAACCAATAGAAAACTTGAAAAAGAATAAAAGAACATAAAGCAGATACAAAATTTTGTCTCCAATCTTCTATTCTCTCTCTTTAATATGTCAATCAGAATATCACAATACATTTTGATCATACGAAAATCGTTTTCCTAAAATCCAATTATTATTTATCCATTATCAAAATATGCATAGAAAACCTATGCAAAAACAATCAATTGTATAATGATTCCCTATCGTATAACATACCGAGTTTATGGTTTTTCATCCTGAGAACAAATCCTGACAATTTGAGAAAATGACGTATTAAAACTTATAGTACAACAATAAAATATTTCTTTTTACCGTGCACCTAAAATACTAATTCAATCTTCAAGCCATGTGTCTCGTTCATTTTCAAAACGGAAACGTGTATTTGTGTAAATATAGAAAATATTCTCTGAGGAAGAGCCTGTAAAGGCTTGAAAGTACTAAGATGTTTTTAAATAAAATTAACTGTTAACATCTATATTTGATTATTTTAATCGCCTTTTAAGTTAATCTGAACTTTTTTAAGTTCATATTACATTTTTTGTGTTAAAGCAAGGCAAAAATTTTATTCCGTCGTATATTTTTATATTTATTATTTTACTTTTGTGTATTTTAAGAACCATTTCATATATGCATAAGTTTATTATGTGAATTACGTGCCTGACATATTCGTAAATGCCCAGGTAATATCACTCTGTTATTCTCAAAAGCTATATTTATCCATCGGATGTTTGCTATGACATACTGATTCTTTGACAAATTGCACTATTATCAGTAAATTTGAAAATTAATGTAACATTCTGTAACGGAAGATTGAAAGAAGCGATTTAGTCGTCATCATAATTTGAAACATAATCAATTGAAATGATCATGTCATTTAAATCACGAAATATATTAAAATTACTACAGATGAAAATATATAACAAAACCAATAATGGATTTATGCAAAACTGTTTGCTACATTAGGAAAAATATTTACGTGGCATTTTTAATTCATTATGTGCTTAATATTTTTAACCCGGCGTCATGGGAATGGGTCAGTGAGAACCGGCACATATTATTTTGCTTGAATCTCGGTAACTACTCGTGCGATGTTGCCAGTCTTCTCAGTAGCTGAAGATATTGAATTAGTTTAACCATCACATGCAACACCTTAGTCGTGCGCGAGCCCCAATGGAAGTTATAAAAAAGTTAAAACAAGGTAACTAAAACCCGCTTCCGCAGTTAGTGTAACATTTTGGCGGCATGTTGTTAAGACATAATTTTAAAATCATGTCTTCACAACATGGCGCGACACAGATGTTCAATACGTGCTCCTTGAGTGATACGGCAGATGCCAAGGTGATAGTTCAGTTCGCTTCACGCATTACTCAGCACGGTCGCGTCGATGGTCGTGAATGCTGTCGTTCCGCAACTCAGCTAAACTGGTAGGTTACAGTTGTACGTAAACAAATCCTTTAACGTATCCCCAAACGAACAAGTCACACTGCGAAAACTCAGGACATCTGGGCGGCCATGAAAACAGTTGTTTGTCATCCTGGCCACATATACCAGAATGCTTTTTTAGGTTCGTGGTTTGCATTTGGTATGCCTTCCGAAATGCACTCTGAACGGCTGTAAGCAATTCACACTTTGAAAATTCTAGTGCACAAAACTCTTTCTGCTGTCAAGTCGTCATTAGCATTTTCCAACAAAGTTGAAAAGTGCTTATGTATTCGGTTTATCTGTCCGTCTAGCCGGATGGCCGTCTATCCGCGCTCTAACTCTTATAATTATACTCGGATTGCCCTGAAATTTTTGGCCGGTACTGAGGTTTAACCCAGCACGAACCCTATTGAAAATGAATTTTCTACTATAATTAGTTTATTTACAGGGACAGTCAAAAGTTTTCCATTCCATTACGGCTTATGGGGAAAACTCGTTTAAAAGGAATTTTAAAGATGTTACACCCTATCAAACGTATTAAAATTTATATGCATCTACGGGGTGCACTAAAATACTTATTCTATAAAGCATGCAGTGAAAATATAGCTATTATTCATTTACAGGGTCACACAAAAGAGTTTCATTACATAATGGTAAAGATGGGGAATGGTGGGAGACATATTTTCAATATATTAAACTGTTTCATATATCATAAAATTCATGTATGTCACTGAGGCTTAATATAAATTATATGAATTACACGATGCAGTCTATACATAATATGAAGTAAATAATATTTACAGGAACACACAAAAGATTTATAATAGTATATTCTTTCCGAAGTACTGTTTATATATATGGCTTATGGATGGATGAAATGAATTTTAATTATGATATGCGCGTTTAAGTTTCATTAAATCTATGCACATTATATGATGTGTATAAGTGCTGTAATTGATATACAGGGCTACCCAAAATAGTTCGCCAACGTTACTGAATATGAGCGTAAACTGCTTAAAGGTGGTTCTTAAATAAGTTATGCATTTTTACTCTGAACTGCATTCAGTTTACTGAGAAATGTTTCTAGAATATACATAAAATGATATATAGGGCCTCGTAAAGCATTGGGTACATGGACGCCTATGAATGATAATTTATGAGAATGTCATTTCACTTGTTTTAAGAGTTTTTTAGTTAAAATAAATTTTAGCTTAATGCTGACATGTATTAATAGTACAAGGTAAACTACAGGGTTGAAAAAAAGTATTGAAGTATGTTTCCACTCATTAGTATAAATTACTGAAAAAGACATTTCAAGGTACGAGTCATTTTCTTACAAGACTAAATTTTCCCATTATATAACACGTATATCAATTGACAGATCAAAAACAAGGCTGTTCAAAAGTATTGAATACATATTTGGCTATATTTGGCTATATGCCCTTATTTCCGTAAATAACAAAGTTTTGTTAAAGATTTCAAGAAATGTTGGAAAATGCTTCATAATCTATGTTTAACGCATGATTTTTTTTTCTTGTTTTGAATATGACGTTCACGCAGAAACCATGGTAACCATGGCTCATACGCAGCGCGAAACAGTAGTTAACGGCCTCTCGTTTGAGCTGTGATGGAAATATATACGTTTCCTAGTTCGCAAGTAGTAATGTATTAAAACCCGTACTCATTTGTATGTATCCTTATAGATGTCTGAACTATGCGAATATGTTAAACAACTAAGCTGAATAGACGAAATAATTTAGAATTTCTAGTTTCTTATTTTTTGAGTAATGAAATGATATTGAATCGTTTTAGTAGCTAGAAATCATCGCTTGATTTCCCTAATGATTTCATTGTACTAGAATATAGTTACTCAAACTAACTTATTGTGTTCGCAGAGATGTTTATAATTTAGACTATTTGCAGATATGTTTAGATAAATTTGACATCAAAAACATAGGAATATGCTTTTGAATTCTAGGATTCTAGGACTCCAGACTAGATTTCTCTAGCAAATGGATCTACTATTTATAAGGATGTCACGGAACTATTTTTTCTAGAGCCAAAAATTAGATATTAGATAGCAGAGTCATATTTTTTTTTCTTGGTGTACTATTTATTTATGGCTGGAAAACACTGTTCGACTGAATATTATTTCTTTCACAACTTGACTGCCAATTTTTTCTGTTGAACTGATTCACGTTGAACTCCTTCTGTTGTTGACAGATGATGATGACTTATGCACTCGAATATTCATCGTGAAAGAGATTACGCTTTCATAACAAATTAAGTTAATATTTTATAAATATTTTGAGAAAAAAGAGAGATAATTTAAAAAGTGTACATAAAAAATAGAAGTTAAAAGTATTAAAATCTCGATGAGATATTTTGAATATATCAATCTATAAAACTCATGTGGATATAACATTATTGAGGGGAATTTGGAAGATCAATGATCTGCAGCTTTATGAAAAAAGTGTGTGCATACATACAATATGTGGGTGCTTCAATATATATTGTTCCTACTGTATATAAAATATCCGTACCGCAATCGTTGATGAGAGGTATCGAAGCCTAGAGTCATAAACTCCTATATGCTCAATTTCAGAACAGTAGCTATTGTATTAAAATATTTTTGCAGGGAGGAATGAAAAAGGGGGGTGTAAAACACAGTTTGAAGAAAATGGTGTTAAATTTGTGTTAGTGGATGACACGGGGTTAATGTCGAATGGATTCGGGATCATACTGATGTAGCTCTTCCACTGTCATAAATCTAAACCCAGAAGCTCCAATTCAGTTTTTCATTCTCCTCCGCACTTAAAATCCTTTAAAAAAGGACTTTAAAACTTCACCCCTCCCTCCAACAATATTTTAATATGGTAGAAATGGTTCTGAAATTGATCCTATAGCTGTCTAATACATTAGGCTTCAATAATCCACATCAACCATCGCAATACAAATATTTTATGTACATCTAGGGACAATAATTGCTGAACCACCCTGTGTATAACCATGGTGTTTTGTAATATTGTAGTAAATGATGAGATTTTAGTTGCGAAATGTGTAATCAGTTTTGAATTAAGGGGATGTTCCCGGGAGGGCAAGAACACAGTCACAGAAGTCCCTCCCGGAGAAAAGTGTCTGAATTCATTACTGTGTGTAATTACCGTCCTTATTCTAAATCTGGTAAAGTGTGAATGCTATGGGAAATGGAAAATTTTAGATAAGTAACGGATTTCTGTGGGGATGAAAAAATCCCATAGGCTGTGTTTTGGAGAGAAATTCTTTAAAGTGAAAACGGAGTTGTAGCGTTGACCTGAATGTGTGAGGATGGCTTTTCATTCTAGCGTTGTGGTAAAGAGTTTGGGTCACTTGCAATAATAGCAGGCCAACGGGGAGGTCAAAGGTGATCTTTCAGCAAAAATTCATAGCGTAAAAGAGAAATCGAGTAATATTTTAAATTGACCCAGTGCACACCAAAAACTTGCTATATGTAATTTAATATCGGGCCGAATCTTATATATTCAAGCTTTTAAATGTAAATAATATTTTATTTATAGGTAAACAATTTGTAAATAATTTATTTAAATAAAGTTTTATGAAAAAATTTCTCACACAGTTCACATTGAAAAAATGTAATTACAAAAGTGTACAGAAGGAATGAAACTCCAACAGCAGTTGTCAGACTCAGAAAACTTATTGCCACAGAAATGAATACCATTTACTTATCATTTGAAAATGTAATACGAATTTTTGAAAATCATTGCTATTAATTCATCAAAAATTATCACAATTTAAATAATATTTATTTTACTAACTATGTCTCTTAAGCTACGATGAGTTTTTTATCCATCCCTATCCTTATATCACACAATGTCATGTTGAAAAGATAACTTCTGTCTTTGTAAATTTATAGGTCCAAAAATATTTATGCCAAACTGTACCATATAATGTAATCTATTCAAGAACGTAGTTCTTAGATTAGAGAAACATAAACTCCTGATCAGGTAAATTGTGAATGTTATTGAAAATTTAAAATTTTAGATAAGAAACGGTTACTGTGGGGACGAAAACCCCCATACGCTGTGTTTTGGCGAGGAATTGTTCAGAGTGAAAAGAGAGCTGTATGTAGACCTGAACGTGTGAGGATGGCGTTTCCTTGTAGCGTTGTGGTAAAGAGCTTGGGTCGTTTGCAAAAATAGCAGCCGCAGCGGAGAGGTCAAAGGATATTTTCCGATAAAAAATCATGAAGTACCATAGCCTAAGAGAGAAATTGAACAATATTTTAACTTGACCGAGTGCACACCAAAAACTTGCTGTATGTAACTTAATATTGGGCCGAATCATCTATATCCAAGCTTTTAAATGTAAATAATACTTTAATTATATGTAATATATATATATATATATATATATATATATATATATATATATATATATATAAAATTCTTTAATTTTAATTGAATACGTTTAATAGTTTTATGATAAATCTTCTCACATAGTTCCCGACATCACGTATTTGTATCAGTGGTAGCAGCATATCAAATAAAAGAACATTTTTTAAAAGTCTGTACAAGTGTTGATCGTGGTTTAGGGAAAATTCATCAACTTATTAACCAAGAAAGAATGCAACATCCTGTATACAGATGTGAATTGTTCCTGCTGAAAAAGTTAAGAATACGTGCAATATGCATGAAGTTTTTCACTAATCATTTCCTCATAATCAGTCAAAATTTTCTATCGATAGATACGAGAATCGATTTAGAAATAAGGTACACATCAATTTACAAATAGACAACTTTGCTTATTCTCAAAAAAAAAAAAAAAAAAAAAAAACATCGTTTGAAAGAAGAACGTTTGTTTTATTTCTCTACATAATCGACCTCTTTTTCTATGCATTTTTAAAGAAGGTGTTATTTGTGACAATTTCTGTTTCCCGATGTCGTAGAACGCCAGCGCCAACCCATTGAATAAATGTTTATCTCTCTTAGACTTCGTCGTCACCCCGGTGGCGCTGGCTACCTAACTGTTCCTTTAATTTGGGGAACAAGTGATAATTACTAGATGCGAGCTCCGGACTTTAAGGTGGGTGGGGCATTACAGTCCACCCAAAATTGAGTCAAAAGTTCTTGAGTTTTGACGGGAGACGTGAGGTCGAGCATTGTCGTAAAACAAAATTGTATCACCTGTCAGACTACCTTACCGAAGGTTCTTGATTGCTCGCCTGTGTTTTCTTAGCGAAAAAAAAAATGGGGGGGGGGGTTAAGGAATGAATCTCGTACTTCGTGGGGTCAACAGTGTTGAACCACCCTCTATTTCGGACAACTGCTAAGTCAAGAATGAGCAACGCAGCTAAGCTCAGACGGTGTAAAGGCTAGTGCTGGAATAACCGCTCACAGCGTTGTTGCCGCATTTCGTCTCGTACCTTACAGTGCGGCTGGAACTCTTTGGAATTTTGTTTTTGGACCGACCCTCGTAAAAGGGACCACCTCAGAGTAAAGCTTAGCCAGGATTCCTCAATATCCTGAGTCGTGTCCTTAATATAGATCTTAATGCATCTAGATGTATTTTAGAAAGATATAACTCAACTAGTACATTAAAAGCTTTGAAGATACACACGTCTATCGAATTAGTTAAAATTTATTTGAAAGGTATTTCTTTTCGGAGTTCTTGTGCAAAATACCGATCACCATTCCCCTAATAAGTAAAATAGATGCAGTGCGGCATTAGATAAACCATTATTTGAATATCCCGTTATCAAATTCTGATAATCAATTGTCATATGTAATTTCAGCACATCACTAAAACAAACAGATTGAAAACTGTCTTTCGAAATGGATTTTGTATCATATAACGTTAACTTATGAGTATTTTTATGAAATTTTAATTTTTATTAGATTGCTTATTTTAATTTACCTTTCATAAACATATGTTTATATTGTTGCGTAACATGTCGTTTACTAACATCACATAATATCCTAAAATACAATGCCATATTGTATTTTAAGTTACTTTGCAAAATATTTTTAAAGTTTGCAATATACATTAATTTTAAAGTGTTTCAATTCAAAAATGTATATATTACACAGAAAAATACTGCTGTATTAAATCTCTGATTTTATATTTTAAACAAAACAGTACTTAGCTATACTAAAAATGAAACTAAAGTCGTCTATTTTACTAATAAGAGTCTATTTCAGTTAGCATTAAATATGAATCTGAAATCGTCTATTTTACAAATAAGAGTCTGCTTCAGTAAAGACTCGCTCATTATTGCAAATCCAGAGAATTAAAGTTACATCTCGTCTGTATTTCAATATGTTTAAATAATTTTGTGCATTGGACAGCAAAGATTAATTTGCGCAACGGACATTTTTTTTTCGATTTTGTTAAATAAGAACGCTTTCATTTTTGGAACCGGTTTTGAAAGTGAAAGCATACATAAAAATTAGATCAAAAAAGTAGCTATGGCCTTTATTAACCTCAGGCATCCAATCGAAAAATTCTTGAGAAATATTAAAATGCAAATAAAATACATTCATAAATTTCTTCCAAATAATTAGCATTAGCGAGTGGGCTTTTTCGCTTGATTGAAGTAGTCACTTAAACATATTCTAACAAACAGAAGGCCAACATTGGTAATCGCAGATTTTGATTATTTTAATAGATGTGAATCATTCGGGCTACTTACTCTCAGATTCAAAGATTTTATAGAACGCTCATGAGTGCTTGAGAAGTAGAGAGGGGGGGGGGCTCTAATATTATAACACAACTTAAATACTTATTTTATTATGTTATCGCTGCGTTGGTGTAGCTTAGCCATTACAATGTTTGCTCCCTGATCAGCAGGATCGGGTTCGCACCCGGAACGTGATATGCTTATCGTTTTTTTTCATAAATATACTTATAAATATAATTTAATAATTTCATTAAAAATAAAAATTGTGTACTAGTTATAATTCTAACTATTTATTTTTTCAATTGTAACTAAATCGTTGTATAAAAAATAATAAGACTGTTATTTTAAAAAAATTACTTCTAAAATGTTTTTGTATGTATTCTATAAGCTTTTAATTCTCTAAATAACTTTTAAAATGTTTTGAATAAATTCTTTATCGATGTAATGATACTGAACAATTGTGTCGTTTCGTGATTTAAAAAAAAGAAAGAAAGAAAAAGAAACAAGAAAAAGGGAAAAAATATTATTTATGTATTGCCTTAATTAGGGAAGTGGTTATGATGATAATGCTTCTCTGTTTTCAAAGTAAGAAACATAACTATATCAAAAAATAGCATACGAATTAAATTACAACCTATTTTTTGCATATTAAGATTTTTTAATTTATAGTACGTATAATTGCACTTCGAAATATTTTGTTTTCCCATTTATTTTCTATCCACATTTATTTTTATTTTTACCATAACTAGAGGAAGCCAGAATAGCTTTTTAAAGATTTTGAAATTGGAATCAGTTTATAAAAGATCCAATTTATTTAAATTAAATTATGTGAAAAATGTTTAATAATGATTTAAAAAATATATTAAATTAAGGTTTAAATATTTAACATTATAATTAATGTTTGATATTAATTAGAATTCGGGATTTAAACAAGTGAGTAAGTGTGATCGCAGATCGCACAGAGGGTTTTGTTTAATACTTCTTTTAAAGCAACTTATTCTTTAAATAATAAATCAAAATTTATAATTTATAATTATTAAATTCTTACATAGATGGTAACGCCACAAAGTTTAATTTTAAAAGAATTATAAAAAGAAATTAGTTATTTTAATCAAGTTAAAAATGTTTATCTCAAATTATTTAAATAAAATCCAAAATTCCGAATGTTTTAGAAAAAATCGAAATAAAAAAGACGTAAATAAAGGCATAAATATATATTCTGTTAGCGAAAATAGCATTTTTCCGTTGCACACAACTTGCGACTTACGGGCAATCAGAAAAGATTTTGAGAAACAGTGGAGGTATCTATCGTAACCGAATTCTAAAAGCATTGTTTTACAATGTTTTTCGAAACAAAAATCGTCGAAAATTAGGCAAGATATCAACCATTAATAATACGGACGTACATACATAATGACAGGACGGCGTGCTCTATGAACCTTCGGCTTTTAAAGTCTGGATAACAACATTCAATGATATATTTGTGTAATGCAATACCATTAGCCGTGCAAAACCAATAAACGTGAAATTGTTAAAAACAGACAAATTTAACTAGAATTATTCCATTAACGCCGAAATTATTTTCTTCGTTAGAATTTAAATTTTAGATTACCCACTACTTTTAAAAGAACGTATTTTTCAGGTTATTTTGTCCAGATATTTGTCTTGTGAAAAGGAGTATATATTTATCTTCATTTTTACTGGTGTGAAACACGCTTTCTTTGCATTAAGTCTTGTGATCTAAAAATATGCCACTTGGTATCAATGGGTTAATCAGGTAAATACTGTGGAATTCACGACTAGCTTGCATTGAGTGGATCTCTCAATACATTTCTCGTGTTTTTAAAAGTTGATTAACATTAGAATGTCCGCGAGCTTTTGTTTTGACAGTACCATGAGAATAAATTTCGGTTCAAATGAAGAAATTTTATTATTAAAAAAATTAAAGGATACAAAGGAGATAACTTAACTCCTTTGATAAAAAAAACTATTTTAAATCAGAATTTTGGCAAAAAATATTTTCACAAAACTTGACTATATTTTCCATCTTTTCTAGAGTTAAAACATATTTGGAAAAACTTGGCATGGATCATGGTGGTGTTGCTAATTTGCGACATACTTTCGAAGCAATCTTAATACAGTGCCAAGTTTAAACTTGAAACAATAATTTTATTTTAGCTACATTGCAAAAACAAATCATTATTATTGCGTTGTATTCAGTTTTATGAGATGCAAAATGAAATTTAAATATACACTATTTTTACGGTCAGTGCTGAGTAAGTCCATAAAAAGATTAAAACAGAAAACAGATTAAAATAAGATTGAAAAAGAGTTAGAATAACAAATCTGGTATTATTATATTCTTTTAATATCGTAAAAATATGTTAGCTTTCTATTATTAAAACAGAATAAAAAAAGAAAATTATTATAGCAATAATATTTTTCTATTTTAGATGTAGATGACGTCACGAGATTTTTTATTTAGAGTACTGTTTCCAGAAAGTTTACGGAAAACTTACTGCATTTATAATCTCAAAATGTCAATGACGGAAGTTATACTGTTTTTTTCAGAAAAATAAAACTATTCCGTGAAATTTTACGGAAGAATTTCCCTGCATTGACGATTTTTTTTTGACGACCCTGCATTGACATTGACAATGTACAACACATATAAAAATAATCAAAATCTGCCATTATCAACGTTGGCCCTCTCCTTGTAAGATTTACTAAGTCACCATTTCAAGTAATAACTTTAACTAAACAGAGATTTTTTTTTAATCCCAGTTCTTGAGAAGACACCAAAAACTGTGCCACAGCGCAATGTTTAGATCATAATTCTCTTATTACGAACTGTATATGTCATATGAAGTGAAATTTTCATTGTGTTATTCTCTAGCGAAAAATCAGCAAAAGCGTACAACATATTTTTAAATATTTTTGAAACATGTTTTTTCTGTATAAATTAGAAAATTTTGATAGAACAGGCATAATATTTTACTCTACTCCTCTCTTTAATACTTGTCAAATAATAAATAGATTTACAGATAATCTTCAGATGCATTTCTCGGCTAACATTAAACGGTCGGGCCATTTTCACCATTAGCTTACATTTCAGAATTTTACTTTTATTTTTCAAACTTACTAATTTCTTTAAAAATTGGAGAGAGGTGTTAAAGTAAAATTTTAAGGTACATGAAAAAAAAAAAACTGGTTGCGCACTTTGCTCTATGATATAATATATAAATGCTATTTAAAGTTCGCTTGTAAGGCAAATTGTCAAGTCCGTTACCATACAAAATTGCAGAAATTACTCATCTTTAAATTTATTAAATTGCCTAAAATCAACTTATTTTGAAGTGACTTATGTCCCTAAATTTTAAAACACGATATTTATCAATAATACTTAAATTAAAGTGAAATGAGCGACAGTTTTACCCACAAGATTTTGATCGCTTAGAAAATTATACAAGAACTTTTTATAATAATTACAGTATATATTCGTGTAAATTATTCAATTTTAAGGAAATTGCATATTTTTTCCTTGGTTGAGTAAAAAATAAAAGTAGAATGGTGAAAAAATGATAATTATTTAAAAACCGTGCGGTAAGAGACTTGACATTTGGTAACGCATTTGACACTATATTGAAAAAGGCCGGATCATTTTTAACAATTTAAATCCCAAATTATGAATTTATGAAAATTTCATACAAATATAATGCACTTATAATATAAATATAGAAATATTTTCGAACTGAAAATCCCCGCCCCATGATTTCCAGTATCTCAACGTCAAGAAAACTGAAATAATGCAGAGGAAAAAAAAAATCATTCTTTTAAAAATATTCTCGATGTGTGCAACAAATAACGCTTTTAGAATAAGATAAAATAAAATATCTATAAACCATTCTAAGCTGTATTACACAACATTTTTTTTTCATGTACCTTTTTTTTAAGCTTTTCATTTCGGATTGCCCCTATTTCTCATGAACATGCCCCTTCCAATTAACTAGATATCGTAAATATGAGTTTCTTCTTTCATTCGTAATATTCTTGTCATAACTATATAATAAATCGATACAAATTACATTCTCATTTCTAACATTTTTGTGACTTTACTAACCATTTGTGTGATTTCCGCTATTATGGATATTAATTCCACGTACCCCCAACAGGCTCACCATGTATTCCCAGAGGTAGCCATACACTAGGTGGGGAGCCACTCCGCTGCTCTATTATTACTAATCGATTTATTACATGAATTTTATAATAAATTATTTTAATGGACGGGGTTAAAGGATCATCTAAGCATAAAGGTTTAAGTACTATAGCGTATTGATTTAAATAATCAACGCGAACATTTAAAAAAGAAACATTTATCCCACCAAGTGTTTGGCACGTAATATTTCGTTTGCTAAGCTCCAGGTTTCACAGCAATTTAAGTAATATTTAAGATAATATAAGTCTATAGATGTAATGAATTTTCAGTATATTTTAGAATGATTAAGACTCTCAAGGATTACATTCATATTTGTAATTAAGTGTATTTTTATATTGTTGAAAAAATCATATTTTCTGAGCATTGAAAACAAAATGCAGAGAAAACAACATTACAATTTTCCTATTTTCAAGACGCTCAGAGGTTTAATATATATATATATATATATATGACGATTTAAAGTTAGAGGGGCAGAAACATCATCGCCAGGTTTTCCTTTCTCCGCACAGAAGTCATGGCCAGCAAGAAAAAATAAATAAATAAATAAATGTAGAAGATCAAAATAAACACTCCTTGGCTGCTGCAAGTTCATTTTATTAAACGGTAGCTATAATATAGGGAAAAGCTCCTGTTGCAGACGATATTTTACCGAAACATCCAAAAAATATTCCATGCTTTACTGCATCAAGTCATACTCATGCAAGAGCGCACCCAAGAATCCTTCTTCTCATCTCTCTTCTCCCTTACCACCTCTCGAGCTTCCTCTTTTAAATCTAAAAAGAAAATTCTAGAACATTCTGTAACCTCAAACCATCATCCTTTTATGTAAACAGAATTCTTGTCCAGCTTCGAGATTAAACACATCATTCAGACGATAATTTTATTAAAAAAAATATCATTTAACCAATTTATAATCGACTCAGGATTTTAAGGGCAATGTCAGACGAGCGATTTTTTAAAACGTCGATATTGACGCCCTCTCTTGAGGGAATAGAAATGTTCTCGTCTGGTCAGACGACAGTTCCAGGGCCAGCGTCGCAAAAGTGGAGAAAATCTTGACGCTTGCACCTGGCGTTCCCCTCAGCCTGCTCGCCTCTGCTGACGGTCTGAAGGCTGTTGTTTAAATTACGATGGGCAGACGAACTTCTATTTCAACGCTGATTTTGACTTTCTTTATCATTTTTTCATGAATTTTTGATGTCATTGCGCACCGAATTTTCTCGTTAGAGTTTGAAATGGATTTAGCCGTGGAATAAATAATTTTTGACGTACGAGAGGATTGTATATTGTATAATTAAGAATATTGCAGGGTATATCATCAGAATTAACTAAAGATAAAAATAGAAAAAACAATAAATTGATCAGTGGTATGTTGCACTCTAGATAAAAAAATAAAAAAATCTGAAAAATCTGAAGAAAATCAGGAAGTTATGGGAACACTATTTTAATTAATTTTGTTTCATATTTAAAAAAATCATTTAAAGTAATTTTATTGTAACAAATTAGATTTTATATGAAAAATATTAGAACAATAAAATAATATTATAAGGAAAAAACTGAAAGTAATCTTTATCAAATTATAGTAATATTATTTTGTCTTAGTATGTTTCCAGAATATTAAATTAAATTCAGAGGCCTTTGCAGGTGTTTTATTTTAGGGGAGGGGGGGGGATTTTGCGAAAAGTAAAAAGACTTTTTGTAAATAGTATTTTATGTTTGTGAAAAGTAACGTTTTGTAAGGAAATATGAAATATAGTTACTGAAATTAAAAACCTGGGGAACTAGTTTTTTTTTTTTTTTAATTGCAGATTTTTAAACCTAACAATATAAAAGTAATGGATAGTATGTTTTTATGCTATAGAATTTTATGAAAGGGTCTTTTTAATACTTCGATTTCGGAGGAGCCTGTTTTAATGTTTGGTTTTTGGAGAAGGGGGCCTGTTCACTGCTGAAAAAAAATCTATTAAATTTATTGCAAAAACTGCTGGTAGCAATTTTGCCAGTATTTTTGTCGTAAAAACTGCAGTAATACATACGTAATTTTTTTCCTTACATCTAATTTTACTGCAATTTTTACGGTAAAAACTGCTGGCAACATTGCTACGCGGTAAATTTAATGGATTTTTTTTACAGTGTTTTATTAAATGAATTTTTGTGTAATGGCTCTAAATAGGCCCTAAATTATGCCTGAATTGACCTCGAAATTAAAATCATTATAAGTTAGATAAAGTTTTGAAAATTTGGAATGGAAAAACGGGCAGCAAAGATATGATCATAATGCGTCGTGATCATATCGCAGTAGCGGTTCTATTTACTGCAAGCATATAATTTTGTATAATTATGTATACAATACCAGCCAAGTTTTACGGGGTGTTTTCTCACCACTATATTTTAACATATAAATTTACCTTACTTAATCATCGGAAATATAATTTTAAGAAAATAAAATTTTTCTGATCAAAAATAGTGGTAGGTAAACAGCGTAAAAGTTGGAATTTACTGTGTATAATATCCTTTCAAAAAGCTTTTAGTTAAAGGAAAATAATCATAAAAAATCGACATTTTTGTAAAAATTGTGTCCTGCAATTTGCTTAAATTTTTTTCTTCGGCTTTGCCATACTGCATTTAAATGAACTATCTGCGTGGCCGAAAATAGCCTCTTTTGCGCTCTGGATAAACATGGTTTTTGGCTCCCCCTCCCCCCTGCTTGAAACTTCCTCTGTAAAGTATATTTAGTACATAAAAGTATACAAAGTAACATATAAAGAATAAAACAAAAAAAAAAGTATCAGCATTTTATTAATATCCGACTTATTTTAAACTTTAAAACATCTAAACATAAAATGATACCAAACAATATGCTTTGTCAAATATTGATTCTATAAAATCTTGTAAACAAAATAAAAAACAATAGTAAAAAAAAATCCATTTTATACAGTATGCTTATGCCATATCATTCTTAAATTCTTCAATGCTTTGGCATACCCCAGAGCCGGAATTTCCAGGCCCGGTCCAGCCCGTTGTAAAAGCAAAAAGTTCGGCCTGGGCCCTGCCAGCCCAGTTCCTATTTTTACATTTCTAGGCCCGGCCTGGCCGGTCACAATTTCTACTATTTCTAAAAAATTCAGATTTTTATCATATAAGTAAGATTCTTTTAAAGAATACTTTATACATGTCTATGAGATCATTTTACAGCATATTTTACAAGAAATACACATTAGCAACATTAATAATTACTTAGATATTTAGATTTTCGACATTAAAATAAAGATTCATAAAAAAAATTAATATAGTTTAGAATAAAAGAAAAAAAGAAAGTTAAAAACATAGTAATTTTTGAAGCTGTACAGTAAAAATAGATTTATGGAAATATTTCTACATCATTTTATTAAACATTTCCTCAAATCCAAAGGAGCTACTTTCTGACACTTATCTAAATTCATTTCTTTTTAGAAATGCATTAGATTAGCAGATATTTTTGTTCAGAAACTATGTAATCGAATAAATTTATCCATTTTTTTGACACAAACAATTTAAGAAAATACTGCCAAAGTTAGCGTTTTGAATAGAATTTCTGGAAGTGACAGCATGGGAAGGGAGAAAAATCTGCAACCATTTGACAACAATATCTTATATCTCAACAAGTTAATACAAGTATTTTATCTGCCAAAATCAAAAACGCTATTCGATTCCAAATCCCTTTAATAGTCAGGTTTGTCAATTTTATACTTTTACTGTTAAAAATTAGCCAGAAAATGTGTCAAACTTTCACGTTGTTGAGAAGTGAATTTAATAATCACTAAGAAGTATGTATCCAAAGATTATGTTAACATAAGTTTTTTATCACTATTAATAATTTTACAAATCAAATTGTCTACCCTAACTTCTTGAGAACAATTAAGTCTAGTTCCGGCTCAGCTCGTCTACAAGTAGGAAAACAATGCAAGCTTGATCTCGGCCCGACGCGAGTCTGCTAAAAAAATACTAAGCCCGCGTTACACGCAATGTAACTATCCGATGCCGATCTCTACACTATAGAAGTTACATTTCTGCATTGATGCTGTCAAACTAAGTATCGACTCATGACGTACATTTCTACATGTTATTTTCGTTAAAGCCATATCAATTTAAAATAACTCATATTTTATCGTTTCTGCGCAAATCTTTATAACGGGCCGGTAGCCCCCGCTAAATTTTTTTACCGACACGGCTCGTATGGCCCATTCAATTTTTCTTATTTTTGCCGACCTGGACCGCAGGCCGGCCCGGGCCCGTGCAGACCTCTACCCCAGACAGGATGATTTTAACAATACAATGCATACAGTGACATGAGTAAAATTGGTACACAAAATCTTCATTTGGCGCCTCTTCGTTTTGGTGCCTTTGGTACATGCCCCTTCACCCCCCATCCCATTAGTTTCGACCCTGACTATGTGTGTTAAATCTTGGGCAAATTTTTAGCTTTTTTACACTTCGGCCGAAAATTCGGATTCCTGTAAAGTTTTAAATTTACTATTTTACGCTAAACGTAGTAAATCATTTTTTTAAATAAGTATTTTGAAGAAATTAAAATTATTGAAATCAAACCTTGTTAAAAGAAAAGCCAGTTTCGTTTACATTTTTGAAGCAAATACAGTTAAGTTACATAAAATTTTTCTCGTTCTTTTTTTATTATTATTATCACTTTCTTCGTAAAATTTTTGGCATCAATATTCTCTGGTAAAATAAAAAAATACTACTTGCATATGGCGACAAATTTATCCAGTTGAAGTGTAATAAAAGTTAAAGTAAATATGCAATATATGCATAAATTTCAATTAGAAATGTTTCATTTTTCAATATGATTTTTGTAACAGTTTTTGGGAAAGAAATTTCTTAATATTGTATGTTTCATTGGCCTTGATGAGATTTTAATTATGTTAATAAAAATTACAGTTTTTAAATTTTTAAATGCACTATTAAAATAAAGATGTTTTGAAAAGATGAAACATACTTCGTTTCACGAAAGCGCCCATCATTACCGGAAAAGCAAAAGCAGGGTTGACAGGGTAGAAAAAAGATAGTTATGACCTGTGTCATAAAATTTAGATACACAAATAACGTTATCATTTTACGGGGGTGGGGGCGTCTGGACATGGTGTGAATAGCTAAGCCTAGGAGGAGAGTGGCTTGTCTTTTGAAATCGTTATCATTTTTGACCCAATAAAAAAGAAACATTTTTATTTGTACCTTAATCTTTACATCAAAATAGTATTTTATCTTTTTTTAAAAACAGATGTCTATTTTTTTGGAAATGCATTGTTATTAAAATTATTAAATGATTATAAAATTATTTAATTTCAAGCTATGGAACACTCCAACGTTTACAATTACTGTTGTACTATCATACATGTATGCATATATTGATTCGCTGTTCGACAAAACGCACACGAAGTTATGTTTGTAACGATACTTTTATTTAGAAAAAGTTGCCCGCCTGTTTTGTTGTGCCCGCATTTCGAAGTTCTGCTTGTCCCGCTCCCTGCGAGAACAATTCTAAGAAGATGGTATTACTGTAGAAAGTATTGTGTAACAAACTGTTATTTAAAAATATTTTTAAATATTAATTATTTCTTTTAAATGTTGTCGATACAAAGTTATTTCATATATAAAGTGATATTTTATTAACTTCTCTTCATCTGAATCAATAAATTGTTCGAAAAATAAATGTAACCATATTTGTGTATCACTCCAAACAAAAGAAAAAACTTCAAATATCAAAGGAATTTTTAGACATTAATAAATGTACCATTACGGAGGGAGAAGGTGTTCGAGGAATGATCGCGTATGCTATCGTAAGGGAGGAGGGGGTCCAAATTTACCAAAAAAATTATGACATCGTTATATATGCACATACAGCCTCCAAACGGAAAAAATGTACCCTTTGCTCGTGGGGGACGGGGGGGAGGGGGTAGCACATACTTCTTGACTCATGTAACGCAAATTTCACACTTTAGAAATTTGTCAATCCTATTTTCCATTCATACAACTAAGATGTTTGTTTTGCTATCACATTCTGTAGCAATTTTTTTTTAATCAATTTAGTTTATTTATTTATTTAATAATAAAATAAATAAGAAATTTCATCTAAATGAAAGTTGAATAACAATTATTACCATTTTAATAATATCTGCAGTCATATGTATTTCTTAAAGATGGTGAATTTTTCATTTAACATCAGATGTAATTCTTAATTCCTGTAATTTGGGATATTTTAAATAAAAATATCAGGTAAATAATCTATCACTTATCATAGAATGAACACAGTACCGTCTGTGTATGCATATATTTTTTTCTAATTTCTTGAATAATTGATAAAAAATTACAGAATACTTTATTTCCTCCAAAAATCCATCTTATTTAAATTAAAAACATTGAATTAAAAGCTTCCTATTATCAATGGAGACAATAATCGTCTGCATATTTTGACGGAAAGGTCACGTTCGTGTGGATGGAAGTAGCGCAGATGTTTATTTTTCACTGGAAAACCAAAGCGTCAAAATAATCTCTCGTCTGACATTAGCCTTAGTATCTTAGGCAGACGATTTTTATAGACTATTAATTTTAAGAGAAAAAGAAAAGAAATGAATTTATTGATATGCACACTATCAAAGGTTGACGGAGGAAAAATAAATAAATAGATAAAATAAAATAATGATATTTTTTGAAAGGTATGGTTTTGGAATAAATTTAAAAGACTTTCTTAAAAAGGGTTGATAAAAACATAGAAGGAATGAGTTTTACTTGGAATATTAAGAAATAAAGTTTAATTAAGAATATTTTTAATTTAGAGCCATATTTTTAAATTTACGCCTATTGGAATAATGTTTTTTAAGGCAAATTAAGAATTTATATCGTCTGCATAAAGATTAACAGATTAGATCTAGAAAAAAGATTTTAATGTAATAATTTGAAGTAAGTACGGAATATTATTATAAGAAAATTAAGATAGTATAAAGGTTAGTTTTGGCGAAAAAAAATTAAAATTTGTAATATATATATATAAGTCTTTAAACTATTTTAATTAGAAATTCAATATAAGTGCACTTTAACTGAAAATTCGGGATAAAATAATTTAAGATCCGTTAAAAGTTTTCTATAAGACATTTTTAAATAACATTTTAATAAGTTAAAATAAGTCATGTCTTTTAAAGATGAAAGTAAATCATGCCCTACATACTTTGATTGCTAGCTCTCTGAATTTATTTTAAATTCACAAATAAATAGTATTGACTTTTCAAAAAGACGTAAACTTCCATTTTAAACTAATAAATGTTTCCATGTTTCATTGATAAACAATACTATTTAAAATTTTAAACAAACTTCAGAATTTATCGAAACCTCAAATTTATCGAATAAGATTAAAAGAGTCCTGAAGTAATTTTTAGAATTTTAAAAATTCAATATCATTTATTTTATTACTTTCTACATGTAACATTTAAAAAAGAAATAAAAATAGTATGTAAAAATACCAACTAAAGATTTTGTGCAACAATATTAAAAGGCAAAAAACAAACGTTATAAAATTCACAAATGAAATACATAAATTAGCAAACAGCTATTTCAAATTTTCAGATTTTTCTTCAGCACAAAGCACAGCGTGCTAGAGAGAGCAAGATATACAGACTTCTTACTAATTAAACATTTCCAACTGAGCGAAAAATTGCCCAGGTAGGGCATCGAAGCTAGATATTTGGCTTACAGGGCCAATGGTTTACCGTTTAAACTAACTGGGCACGAGAATAGGTAAGCATTTCTCGCTAACAAGCTATCTGAGGATTATCTGAGCGAGATATGGTCACCGGTTGTCGTTCCCAGTTAGCTTAAACGGTAAACCATTGGCCCTGTAAGCCAAGTATCTGGGATCGATTCCCGGCCTGGGCAATTTTTCGCTCCGTTGGAAATATTTAGTTCGTATAACTTTACTAATTAGTTTGATTGTGTTAAAAAATTCAATTTAGACTTCTGACTGTTTAACGAGGTACCTGCGACCTTTCGCCTCACATCTGCGTCATATAATAAACTGGAAATATGAAGGAGAATTCGATTAATGGTAGCAATAGGAAAAACAAGTTGGAAATTGCACGTGAAGCGTAGCAAATGAGCTGCGTTCGTACGATAACGAAGTTTTAAAAATATTCAGATCTTGATGATATAGTAGGGCTTATTTCGGATATAGTATAGTAATCGAAATCTTTGTGTTTCTGTAAATATGCAGGAAATAATTTTTATTACACCTCAGCAACGTATATCTTATTCATAGAATGTGAAATAGTTGAATATAATTAAAACACGCCCCAAACAATGTTTCCCCGTATAGCATTATGTAGTGGAATACTTTTGTGTGGCCCTGTAATTTAATAATAAAAATTCTTTGCATCACAGATTGTACAGAATGAATATTTTAGTATATACTTCATAGATTCATGCCAATTCTATTATGTTCGAAAGAGTGTAACATCATCAAAATGCATTTGAAATGATGCTTGATGCTTGATGATTTGGATGCTTTTTCCCCATTGACCGTAATGTAATGGAATACTTTTGATTGTCCTTGTAAATGATCCATGCATCCGACTTTCATAACATTTGAAATGACTCGACAAAATTACGTAATAATTATATGTTTTAAATTTCAAACGATTAAAAAGCATTTGAAACTTTTTTCCCCATTGACCGTAATGTAACGGAATCCTTTTGATTGTCCCTGTAATTGATCTATCCATCCGACTTTCATAAAATTTGAAATGACTCGACAAAATTATGTTATAATTATGTATTTTTAATTTCAAACGATTCGGTTGGGTAGTTTTTGCGTTGTTATATGCGGACAGACAGACGGACAGACGGACGGACAGACAGACGGACAGACAGACGGACAGACGGACGGACTGAGCGACAACAATAGGTGCTACGTATTTACATAATTACGAACGCACATAATTAAAAATAAGGGAAGGGGACAAGCAAAAACTGCTGCTCTTGAAAAAAAAACAAGTTTTTGAATTCAATTTGTAAAAGGAAAAAAATATTTAATTAAAATTAATTAGCAATATAAAAGAAAAATTTCTGAATTTACGTGTATCACTAACTCCAATTACTTAAGAGCAACTACTTTCTCGGAAAATTTTCTATTACATTTTTGTAAATCTTAAAAATCATAAAAGCTACGCAAAGAAACATTTGTTCTTTTTTTACAGTATGCTGCATATTACTGCAAACGTATAAAATAATACACCAATAAAAATAGTTTTTCGATATTGATAGTCATATTATCACACGCGGAGGAGGAGACGAATGATAACTCATGTAATCGAAAGGAGAGAGAAGCGGTCCAAACTTGGCAAAATGTTAAAAAAGTTCCATCAGTATAGCCCCTTTTTTATTATAAAAATTTGCTAGAGTATAACTTAAAGAGTACTGAAATTTTATTCATGGTATGTCAAAACATCACAACAAATATAAAGCGAGCAAGTCAAATATTGCCACATGCGAATTGTAATTAAAATATCTTTAGAAAGTAACAATGTAAATCACCTTCATTTTAACTCTGGAATATATCTTTTATACGTGATCTTTTATACGTGAAAAATTGTCAGAAAAGCAATTTATCTCCATTCCGATATATTTTAAACAAATTTCTTCAAGGTAACTCTATAAGTGAATAGAAAAATTTCTTTATTTGTTTTATTTCGATTAAAACTGTGAAATTGTAGTACACATATTCTATTATCTACCCAAAAAGCAAGCTCTAGATCGCAATAAACATATCAGTTCAACATGAAATCCGTTTCATGAAAATCTTGTAACAGAGACGTTTTTCTAGGCAAAATTCAAATTAAATATGGACTTGAATGTCAAGTATGGGGAATGGAAATCCTATTTTGTAGTCTACGAATTTTAACAAAGGTCATATTGATTCTTGAAAGACAAATATTTAATACTTCGTTGTAAATAAATATTTTGAATGAACGCTTTTCAAAGAAAAGCTGTCAGAAAACATTTAACCAGTCAGCACACGCGATGGGGTTAAATCTTTCGCAATTTCATTTTTTCTTCCAAAAAAAGGGGGGATTTTAAGGGTGTTTTTGATTTGCCTTGTACTTTTTAATTCAAGTTTGAGTACGGGTGGATAAAACAATATCTTTTTTTTGTGGCTTGCTAGGAGGGGAGAAATATAACTATTGGAACTAAAATATCTCATGGGTATAGAATCATATCATTTAGACACATTCATTTCTTACGGGATAACACATGCTTAAATAATTTTAATGAAAAACTTAGGCCCTCTGTGACCGAATGATTAAGACACCACGCCACTAATCGTTTGCGAGCGTATGTGATTGTGGGTCCGATTCCACTGGTTCTATCGCACACAGTTTTGTGTGGAGCTTCCTCTTGTATTTCTCTCATGTTGTAAAATTTTCTTGTGTTATCTCGTTCCTGTATATTGACAATATGTCTTACAGGAAGGGTTTCAAATCAAGCACACAATTCAGATCTATTATAAATTTTTCAATAGAAATAAATAAACTAATGACTGAGATAAATCCACTTGCATTGGTAAAAAGGTATTAAATGTAATTGATAGAAATTTTCTGAAATAATTGATCCTTTGAATTGTAAAACAAATTTCCTGCATATTAAACTAGTCGTTGGGGGCCACCGTAGTACTTACCCATCATGGATATGTATATGAAAATAAAAAATGTGAAACTATTTATACAATGCTGTGCAATTCATAAACAAAATTTAAATATTGTTAATATACATAGTAATGCTATATTAAAGAACTGCTGATGTACAAATTTCGACAAATTATGTAAAACGCCAAATTACTCAAGTAGTACCGAACTGCGTAAAAGAAACACCCTTATAACTCCAAAAATAATAATTCTATTAACTAACAATTAACTGCGTCGGATTAAGTGTCTCATTTCCAATTAAAATATACTTCTGAATTGAAATTTGAATGAAATACAGGGTCATGAAAAATCGAAGAATGTGGAAAACAAGATTACAAATATCTCGGCAACTAATAATCCGATCGACTTCGTTCTATATGCAAAATGTGTGTTATTTTATTGCCTTTTACGTCCATTTCTTAGAACAAAAAAAATTCGAAAATTTTTATGTACCTTTCATCGTAACGAATTTTTCGAGAGTCCGAAAAAAATAGTTCCGGATAATCGAGGTTGCTGATATTAAATAGGCTTCGTCCCATTTTTACATACTAACTACATACAAAATTTCAAGTCTCTATCTCAATTTGTTCGGGAGATAGAGCGTTTAAAGACAGACAGACAGACAGACGGATGGCAAAATTTTTTTTCTAAAAATATGTTTTTCGGAATCTTTACTATCTAAAACGTGTAAATCCGTCAAAAAAATTTTTTCGATTTTCAAAACGATTGCAAGACTTACCCTATACTACGTATGATGGGTAAGTAAAAAGGGTCATTTCTACAGAAATTGCTACACAATCTGGAATCAAATATGTCAGCATGATTTCTTCCCCCATCTAAAAGGGGGAGTAGTACTAAATAATTTTATTATAGAGCAGTAGATTTCATTTTAACACTTTAGATGCCATGGCTATGATTTGTGATAGCCAGTGATGTTTCCATTCGGACACTGGATATGATACATGATAGCCAGGGTGTTTCAACGCTACAGGCCTTGTCTATCAAAAACGATATGAGTTACATCAAAATCGTTTTGGAGTTTGATTGTTGGGCTCCCTTGTGTAAATTGATATAAGTGCAGATTCTATGAGCTGTATAGTTATATAAATATATATAGTTTTATGTTGAAAACAACAAATCACACAAAAACAATTTTTGGGCAGTGGTGAATATTTGCAATTTGTGCTTGGCAGTTAAAGTGTTCGCCTTAACTGCGCATTTTATTTTCTATTTTTATGAAGAACAATTATTTGAAACCTATGCATTGGGTTTATAATGGAGAAAAATAATAAAAAAAAAATATACTCCAAATTTTCACCTAAAATTTTATACATTATGGAGTGTATATAAGTACAATTCAAGCACAATTACACTGCAAAAAAATCTGTGAAGGTACTAAACATTTTCTAGGAAACTCGGATTCCAAGAACTTTTCATGTAACGATAACAGGAAAAATCCATGTGACCGATTCTAAAACTTGATTTTTTGTTGTTACCGTTACAGGAAAAGTTCTTGGAATCCAAGTTTCATAGATAAAGTGTAGTACCTTTACAGATTTTTTTTACAGTGTAGTTTTTAAGAATAATATTGCTATATAGTGCAATAAAATGGACTTAAATTAATTTTATCTGCTCAGCACTCTGCAACTTTCTTTATATTGATATTTTTAAGTATTCACTAAAAATAAAAAAAATAATAAATTTTGCATTATTAGCTTGATTTTTTTTCCGAAGCACAAATTATAATTTTTTGACAAATGTATCCGTCTGTCATGGACAAAATAAGCGGTATTTAATTCTTTGGACTGTTCTTGATCAGTTACAATGATCATATTGGCAAAATTCATAGCACATTACGAATACAGTGTTTTTTGGTGTATGCCAGATGTGGCACAAGGCGCAGTGAAGGGTTAAAAAGCATTTTTGCAAAAAGGCAATGGGAGACGAAACGGGATGAGATTTATCCCATGCGTGTAATGGAATCGTTTAAATTTATCGAGTTAAGTTTTGTTTTGATAATTCCTACTGGGATAACAAAAGAAGTGTTTTTTTTTTTTTTTTTTTTTTTTTTTTTTTTTTTTTTTTTTTACAAGCAATAAATCTGCTTCAAATTGATCGTTTTTTAGCTCTGTGTTTTTGTATTAAGTCTGGATTATTATCCATATTAGAATTCTACACTAGAAATATTGAACAGCCTCGATTCTGAAAAATAGATCTGAAGAACCCATAAGAAACGCATTTGAACCAAAAACAAGTATAGAAAGAGACTTAGTCCACATTTTATGTAATTATGAGTACTTTGTAATTATATTTCTAATATTTTTAATTTTTAATTTTTAATTTGTAATTTTATTTCTAATATTTTTATTTTCTTTATCTTGAAAAATCCTTTATTTAAATGTATTTAGATATATCATTTTTTATTATAAACAATATTTTGGATTTTATTTTGAAAATACTGGTAATTATGCAGTAATCAAATCCCAGCACGAACCGAGAGCCGTTAGATCAATCACAACCCGAATCTAGCCGGCGATGAAAAAAAAAATCTATTCGTTGGGGGACACCGTAATACTTACCCATCATGAATGTGCATAATATAAATTATGAAAATAAAACAGATGTAAACTATTTATAAAATGCATTGCAATCCCCAAACAAAATTTAAACGTATATTTAAATATTTTTAATATGCATAGAAATACTTCTCAAGTAGCACCAAATTGCATGAAAGAAACATCGTTATAATTCCAAAAATAATAATTATAATAACTAACAGTTTACTGCGTCGGATTAAGCGTCTCATTTCCAATTAAAATATATAATTGAGTTGAAATTTGAAGGAAATACAGGGTCATGAAAAATCGAAGAACGTGGAAAACATGATTACAACTACCTCGGCAACTAATAATCCGATCTACTTTGTTATTTATGCAAAATTTGTGTTATTTTATTATCTTTTACATCCACTCCTTAAAACAAAAAAAAAATTTGGAAAAATTTTACATACCTTTCAGAAGAACGAATATTTTGATAGTCCGAAAAATATAGTTCCGGTTTATCGAGTATAGTGATATTAAATACACTTCGTCTCATTCTCACATACTAAGCACATGCAAAATTTCAAGTCTCTATCTCAATTTTTCGGGAGGTAGAACGTTTACAGACAGACAGACGGATGGCAATTTTCTTTTTCTAAATATGTTTTTCGTAATCTCCAGTGATTGAAATTTGTAAATCCGTCAATTTTTTTTCGATTTTCAAAACGATTACAAGACTTACCCTATACTACTTGTGATGGGTAAGTAAAAATAGTGAAACTGGCGCAATGCGAATCAATGCGTTGGATCAATCTTGGCTAAAATTGAATTATCCAACCTAGCACACTGTAAAAAAAAAATCTGTAAAGGTACTACACTTTATCTAGGAAACTAAGATTCCAAGACCTTTTCCTGTAACGGTAACAACAAAAACTCAAGTTTTAGAATCGGTTACATGGATTTTTCCTGTTATCGTTACATGAAAAGTTCTTGGAATCCCAGTTTCCCAAATAAAGTGTAATACCTTTACAGATTTTTTTTTACAATGCAGTCCTCGAATGTACATTTATTTAAAGTATAGTTTCAAAAATCCTAGCTTAATTGCATGCAAATTAGATGAAGATTTATTAATGTTTTACGATGTCAAATACACATTTTGACGACTATTTTGAAAACGTAAAGTATTATTTGGTACGTTAACACCATTATTAAAAATTATGACAATTGATCACTTTTTATATTTAAATTCTATACACTATAAAAAAATTATACCAAAACAGACAGAGAAAGAAAAATGTTATTTTTATTATATTAAAAACAAGACCATATACATAAAAATATTTTTCAGAAAAAAAGTATGAAAACTGAACACTTAAAAAAAATTCTGTAAAGGTACTAAACTTTTACTAGGAAACTGGGATTCCTAGAACTTTTCCTGTATCGGTAACAGCAAAAATTCAAGTTTCAGAATCGGTTACATGGATTTTTTCTGTTATAATTACATGAAAAGTTCTTGGAATCCCAGTTTCCTAAAAAATGTTTAGTACCTTTTCAGAATTTTTTTACAGTGAAGCACATGCTAAAATGATATCAATGCAATAAAATTATGCACAAACGAACTGTATAATATCCTTTGTTGGAAATATGTTTAAAAGTACATACAAAAGAGTAGTTATAATACGAGATTAAAATATAACAACTGAAAATATTGCATTAATGTTTAAAAAGATGCCTTTTATACACTGTAAAAAAAATCTGTAAAGGTACTAAACATTTTCTAGGAAACTGGGATTCCTAGAACTTTTCCAGTAAAGGTAACAGCAAAAATTCAAGTTTCAGAATCGGTTACATGATTTTTTCCTCTTATCATTACATGAAAAGTTCTTGGAATCCCAGTTTCCAAGAAAATGTTTAGTACCTTTACAGATTTTTTTTTACAGTGTATGATATTCCAAGCTTGATTTTACATAACATAATATACAGGTGCTATTCCTGAAATTCTAATCGAAAGAACCGAATCTCCCTGAAATTCTGTTTATAGATAAAAATTTAAAAAAAAGAACATATAATTGTTTAGTTAAGTGATAAAAAATCGCCAACCAACTTATATTTTGTGAGCCTAACCAGCAGGTCACAACTCTCCTATCAAAACTGGTCAACCGAAGGCTGCAGGTTTGAATCCCTGTAGCAGCAGTTCGCTTAAAATCACTCGGAGTTTTACTCTTTTCCCCGAACATTGTTTAGTTTGAGTAAATACAGATTAGACTCCCGTAGAAAGATCTCCTCCTCCAATACCAAAACAATCCTGACTCTAGTAATTTAACCCCCTGACTTGTTTATATCCCATGCACACATAAACAGCAGTAGCTAAAACACCAGAATTAATACCTGATATTAAAATTTATTTCAATATGTTAAAACTCATTTTAATGGAAATTTACATAAAATTGATTAGTTATAATAAGGTACCCTGGGGTAATAACGCCAGGCGGGGTAAGAACGCCAAGTGCTTATATTTTGCATAATTATGAAATAATCAGGTAAATGACACTCATGTGCTCTGCGCAGAAGGGTTTTGAGTCATATAAATCGCAAAAAACAGCTTCAAGTTAATTTGTTTCATTTTTAGGTCTTATTGTTTTTACAAGCAACTAAAATTAACGCTTGATCTAAAATTTGCGAGATAAGGTTTTTGATCTGAAGACTATATTTTTTAGCCAGAAATACTTTGTTTATTACATAAATTTGTAGTGTATTTCATGTACTTTCAAATTGTTGTAGAAGATTTTGGATATCTTCTCGAGATAATTTATAGTTTGGGATTTACTGCTCAATAAGTATTTCGGGGTAATAACGCCATGGATTGGCGTTATTACCCCGGTTGATTCCCAACAGTGGCCGAACTATATCCGAAGGGGGGTTATACATTAATATGGGACAGCATTATCATCATTGTTGAAATGGTAAGATTAAGGGGGGGGGGTGCCCAATACTTAAAAATAGTCTCTCTATTTTATTTTTTATTATATTATTATTAATTTTTTTTTTACTAATATAAAAAATAATTTTTAACTCTTGTAAAACTATATCAAAATGTTTTATTTTGAAGTCAAACATCTTCAAAATCAGGTTTCTATTAAATTTCCACTGGATTGTTCAATTGAGTTCGAAATTTTATCTGTCCGCTTTCTCAGCGTTCGGTTTTTCAAAACTTTATAAATTTAACCTTTAACTGATGTGACAGAAATTGTAACGTATGAATGTGATGCGGTTTGTAAGACCACAAAATTGAAAGATGAATAAAAGGCGGGAATAACTCATAGGATTGTGTTTTTGTACTAAACTTTTCATACAAGAGTATTATACTTAATATTCACCTATTTAGTCTCTGGTGATAGTACTAAAATTCCAACTGAAACAAAATTTCGGTAGTGTTTGCAGTTAAACTGAAAATTACAAGTTAAACTAAAAAATTAAAAGAAAAATAGTGGTCAATGAGACCGGTAACATTAGTTAAAGGTTAAAATGCAATCCATGATTAAAAATCATAGAATACTGTTCCTGCGCTAAACTTTTTGTACAGAATTAATTCTAATTAAATTTAATCTATTCAAATATTTCTAACAATATTACGAGAACTCCAAACGAAAGAGAATTTCAGTTGTAACTTTAGTTAAACTGGAAAATGCAAGTTAAACGCTATTTTTTTTGGGGGGGGAGGGAGGGGGTACAGTGTTTAGTCAGATTGCTAACAGCAGTTAAAGGTTAATTCTGTTGCTAATATAGAGATAATGATCTATAACCATATGAATTATGTATAAAATTGAATAAGAGATATCTTTGGGATAATATTTTTTAATCAAAAATTTTATTCAATTTATTAAAAATTTATTAAAGCATGCTCTTTAAAACGTCGACAATTTAACTGTAGGTTTGGAGAATCCGCATTAGTGTGGAGTTATGGGTTAAAAACTATTTACTAGATTACTATAATAGTATTAACCCTCAACTGCTGTGACAAAAAATGTCGCATAACTTACTGTGAGCGGCCTGTCAGACGGCTTAATCTAACGATGAATAAAATGTTAAATTAACTTTTAGAATATTGTTTTTGTATTGAACCTTATATACAGGACTATTATAAATAAAATTCAGCTATTCAAAAGTTTCTAGAGATAGTAATAGGACTCCAAATGAAACAAAATTTTCCCGGTATCTATAGTTAAACTAAAAATTGCAAATTAAACTCTGAAACTTGAAAAACTCAGCGGTATGTGAAACGCTAACAGCAGTTAAGGTTTAAGAAAAATATTTATTACATATAACTCTAGTTATTATAAAACTTCACATGATTAAAATATTACATTATGAATGGTTAAAACCATGCAATGTTTCTTGTAATCATATTTAAGCGGGACTTTTTAAGCAAAGAGAGACACAGGGTGTTATATTCTGTTGAAGCTCCCCCGCACACCTTTTTCTTTCACTTTCACAAAAAAAAATCAATATTTTCTATCGCATAGAATGCATACATGGGAATATAAATACTGATTCAAATAATCCATGCAATGTTTCTAATAATTCTATTTAAATGGTTATTTTTAAGCAAAACGTAGCTTAAAATCTGATATTCTTTTGCCTCCTCCCCTCGCCACCACCACAGCTTTCTTTTTCTTTCAGAGACACAAAAAACTTGTACATTTTCAATAGCTTAGATTGCAATTTGTCAATTTTTAGAGCTGTAGAGTTTGTATTTTTAGAATTGGGCAATCTACATGCCATTATTCCATCTTAATTTATAGTTTTGTTTGCATGGCGCTATTACCCATATAGGTGGATATTAACGCCAAATAGTATTGGTCAAGAAAAAACACCATTACATTTTATGGATACATATCTGTTAAATTATTTTATTTTATATAGATAGTCAATGAGTTGCTGTATCAGATCCTATATTTGTTTGAAAAATACAATCTAAAACTAAGCCGTGAAAATTGGTAGAACCTTAACGTGGCGTTATTACCACAGGGTACCTTAGAATGTTTTACCGTTGAATACAGAAAATGAGAGATATAGCTGAATGATAAATATAAAGTTCTTTCGCCCAGTACCCGAAGGAAAAGATAGCTTTTTCATTTCTTGGTTTTAAATGTGTCTTAGTCCTTTATGTGTTTGACCTTGATACAAAGATTAGAGGTCATTTTTTGCATAGTCTATTTCTTTAAAAGTTCTTTAAGCCAGTTTTAATCCAGTGCCGGGAGGAAGAGGTAGCTTTCACATTTCTTGATTTTAAAATTTTTACTCGAAGCTAATTTTATTGGAATTTTAAGAAGCTAAAATGCGACGAACCCAATAAGAGAATATTTGTCAGTACTGAATTTGAATGAGTATTGCATCAAATTATTAAGCCAAAATAACCCAATTAGGCATCATTTATGGTTACTTACTTATGGATGCGAAATTTGTCGATATTTCGCCAAGTGTCGCCAAGCTTGGCAAGAATCTGAAGCTAGTAAATATTAATAGTATTTAAGCAGTGCGCGGCAATGAACAGTGCAACCAGCCTCAAATTTGAAATAAGATGGAGTATGAAGCTGGCCAACAAACTTGGTCGAGACATCGTTATATACTATGCATAAAATTAATCTCATTTAAATCGATTAATAAAAACGAAAGTCATCATATGACAAAAATTATACAGGGTGTCCCAAAAGTAATGGAACAAACGTAAAAGGGAGGTAGGGGACATCACAAGGATTTAGAATTGCACAGAAACCCATGGTTGGAAACGTTTTCCTGGAGCGATAATGGCGACACAAATTCCCAGAAAGACAGGACAAGAATAAGAGGAGATAGAAATCATCTTTATTATCCTTATTACATCAAAAAATAAGTAAAAAGAACATTAAACGGACAACGAGCATTATCAAAGTAGGTGTTCGAAATTACGACCCTGAGCTGTGTTGCATGGAAGTGCATCGCCGGCGCAAGGAAGATCTAATGTTTCCGAAAATACCGGGAATGTTCTTCAACGAACTTCATTCATCAGCTGCCGTGATGCATGCAACAAAATCCTTTTAGCATTATCAAGGTATTTTTGCAGAACTAAGAACAATAAACATGTTTTCTTTCCCGGTTCGTGTCCTTTCTTTCTTGTGTTTTGTGTCGTCATTGCAGCTCCAGGAAAACGTTTCCGACCATGGGTTGCTGTGAAATTCTGAATCCTTGTGATGTCCCCCACCTCCTCTTTAAGTTTGTCTCATTACTTCTGGGACACCCTGTATATACATACATGTATATGTGTATGTGTATATTTTAATCAACATTTGAGTGGAGGATGGTTTTGGGGTCTGGGAGTTATGATCCTGAAAAAAATATACTAAAATTTTCCGTAAGTGCTATCCTCCGGATGGCTGCAATATGTAGCTTTTTACTTTTTGTAATAGAAGCTGCCTAAAAGAAGCAATGTAGTATAATATTTAAAAGTAAACGCAGATTTCAAAATTAATTGATCAAATACATTTAAGTAGCAGAAAAATAAATTTCAGTATGTCTTTGAATGTGGTATCCGCCAAAAAATATTTGATGCATGAAAGTAGAACGATTTTTTTTCTGAATAGCAGGAGTTGACATATAAGTATTCTTTCAATGCACATTTCATAACGTATTTCATTGCGTTCGTTAAATTATTTCTCTTCTTTTCTCAAAAGGGATAAATTTCTTTGTGCTACCTAGATATAATTTCGATTTTTAATTAAATTTAATTCTATTTGAAAAGATGTTCTGAATTCTGAAAAATGTAAAAGCCGCAAAAAATCTAAACTGTGTGTACAGATATCGTTACTATAAACATAACAACTTACTTATAAAATCAGAAAAATTTAAATAATACTGTCACTTTATCTGAACCGGAAAATAAAATTACATTTATAAATGAGCAAACATTATACTTATAATTATTAATGAAATGTAATCCCACAATTTTCCGAAAATTCCAACAATTTAAACTGTAATAGCAATTTCAAATCTAAAACTATGAATGCTATTATTTTAACTAACACAATTAAAACAGATGTTTTACTATAATATGAAATTAAAACATCACACACATACTTCATCTTAACTCAGAATATTCTGAAGTAGAATACTTCATTTTAACAAGTATAAAATGTATAATCCAACGAGATACTATGTATATAATTTTTCAATTTTTCAATTTAAAGAGAAATTCTGAGTGCATCAGTTTAATTTAAGCATTATATTCGGGTAATTAAAATTAAAATATAAATATCTAAACATTTGCATTAATTTAAAGTATAAACACTTTATTCCGGACAGAAGGAAAGTATGATGATAAATATTAAATTTGGGTTTACTGGTGTACAGCACTTTCAAAACTTCCATTCTGAAGTACATTTATTCGTGTTTCGTGAACTAATTAATACACTGTGAAAATTAGTCGGAAACACATAACGGCTAATATAAAACTATCGTATTAAGTAGATTTAAAAAAAATCTTTTTAGTCTTGATAGTGAGCAATGTAAAACTAAATGTAAAATCAAATAAAAAATAAATATTTAGAGTTTTATAGTTTAAAAGACAAACGTCTTTTCTCCTATGTTCTGTAACCAGAGGTCCGGATTAGGTCACTTTGTTCCGACAATATCTGAAATATCAGAACATATGCTATAGTTGAAAGTTTGTCACAGTAAATTGTGTCTGACAGTACGTCCTTAAAACAGAGAAGGTCCTAGGTTAATGACAATTTGAGACTGAAAGAAGCTTAAAATTAGATTTCTGGTTTTTGAAATTTTTCGCTTATTTGGAAAATTTACAAATCCTATAAACAAATATTTCTTGTTCTGCACAAAATAGAACATCATTTTAAATATATTAATATTCATATAATAGATATGATGATTTTTTCAGTAATTCAGGACGAACAAAATTAATTTAAACTTTCAGATTCGGGTAATTAAAAGTATAATAATCTTTGATCTTTATTAAAATAAGTGAAAAAAAATCGGAAATTTCACGTCAACGTAGCAAGTGAGGTGCGTACGTACTATAACGAAGTTTTAAAAATATCCAGATCTTGGTGTAATAGTATATAGTACTTCGGATGATGTATAATAGCCGAAATCTTTCGTGTATCCCCTGCAAATACTATGTGCTTTCTAGTACACAGAAAATAAATTGTAGTAAACCCCAGCAGTGTATATCAATTTCATAAAATGTAAATGAATGTAATTAAACCCGTCCAAAAGATTGTTCCTCCTATACCGTTTTGTAATGGAATACTTTACATCATCTAAAATTTTCTAACAGTCTATTCTTTGTGAGGCTTATTCCAAAGCGGCTCTCAAAACTGTACGTTAAATTAAAAATGTGCAATTGCTTTATTAAGTTTTAATTGAGTCAAACTACTAAATGAATTTTAAAAGGAAATTTTACGTAAATAATCTTTCATCTTAAAGTATTTTTTTAAGTCAGAATACTATGTATATGTATATGTATATTCACTTGAAGATTATTTTGCATGGCATTCCACAGCACATTAAAGAACTTCAAAAATGGCAAATTTAAAAATATATCCAAACTATACAAAGTGGAAAAAGAAAAACTCAATGTAAGAAAAATATGGCTCATAAGTAGAATTCATTGATACATCAGTGCGCACATCAGGTCATAATACACGCTTAAAATAAAGTGTTTTTAATCATGCTAAATAAAGTGCTAAAAAATAAAGTGTCCCTTAACCCAATGCACTAAAATGTGTAGAGCATATCAGCAAGAAAAGCAGTTAGTCTTCTTAAACGTACTTTTTTCTTTTCAGTAATTTAATTACTCTATGTAATTATGGGAAAATATTCAACATCTGCCTCATCTATAGATTTTATTGATACATCTACGGGAATATTTAGAGAGAATACATCTTCAAATAAAATTAAAGTATTTATTAATGGTACAATGTAGATTCGTTAAATATATTTAGAACACTATCGGAACATAATAATTAACATTTCTAACTAAAATCGTTTTGAATGTTCTTTTGAATGTGTTGCTAATGTGTCGTGACAGGAAAAAGATTATGCAAGAAGTGTTGTTAAGAATTACATAATTTTTCCAAAAATACAGTCGTTGATATTTGTTGGTAAAAGTTAGTCAACTCACTCAGTAACCTCCTGCAATTTTTTCAATAACGCAAACTGTGTCTTAATTCCTTTTTAAAGTGTGTAACTTTAAAAGGCATCCAGCAGAAAGTGTTTTGAAAGTGTTTTATATGTGTTGTTTATACTGTTCTAAATTATGTGATGTTTACAATGTGTTGTTAATTTTGTGATATGCAGCACAACACTAATGTAAGAAAATATTTTTATCAACACTATTTACAACCATATTTCAACACAATTAACAACACTATTTTTAGGACATATTTCTAGATAGCAATAATTTTGCAATGTAATAAAAACATATTTCTATATAGCAACACTGTTGCAATATACTAAGAACACAATCACAACACAAAAAACATTTATATGTGAAGTTTTCTAATTCACAACACATTAATGTGTTGTAAATTTAGTGAAAAAAACTGCTTTAAAATATCTTTATTTTTGTGTGTTGAGAATTTTTAGTGTAGATGTGCTGTAACCTAAACAAAATCTGTCCAATTAGATCGTTTTCTTACACATTTATAATGCAGATTTATGCTCCTTCAGCTATTTTGTTTATGCTACAACTTTGCATGAACATAAACATTCCCAATCCTAGGCGTTCTTGAATGAGGAATAAAAAAAACTGTTTTTGATAAGAGATATTTTCCTAATTAGCCTAAACCAGAATAGGGTCATTATAAAGAAGTTGGAAAAATTAGTCTGATTGGCAAGCTACTGGTCATTTAATATTCAGTATTGTTTTAAAATCACATATCGAGATTCGAGTCTAGTATTAAATATCAAAGGCATATAAATATAATCTGACGAACAAATAAATAACTACA
The DNA here is from genome assembly GCA_964019185.1 of Maratus speculifer. NCBI lineage: Eukaryota > Metazoa > Arthropoda > Arachnida > Araneae > Salticidae > Maratus > Maratus speculifer. The sequence goes on from OZ025298.1 coordinate 256,601,202, forward strand.
TATCATTGTATCAATGTTTATGTTTTACTCATCACCTCCTCATGATTATTTGAATGTTTATAGTTAAAACAATCATCTTTTAAATACGAATTCCGTACCTAAGAATAATTTGAACTGAAGGTTCAAAATATACTCTCAAAATTGGGTGTTGTCATTGAAAAGTGAAAGCTTGATCTGTTTCTGACTTGTAAATGACTCCCCGAACCAACTTTATGTACACCATTTAAAAGTAGACTTTATTTCCCATCGTTTGGTACCCTTCTTCTTTCCCATCGCTTCCACCAACTTTCTTCTGCTGTAATTTTTTTGCTAAGTTAGTAGGGAGAGCATACTTTTCCTTTATCCACGGCGGTACAAAGCACTCAGGGTCAATTTATATATAATTCTTTTTTTGGCAGCTTAAAGGAACATAGGCTATTTAAAATACACATAAGAAATACACAAATACACTGCTGATTGTAAACTGACACATGATTCTCTAATTAATTTGGCTCTTACCGCCAGGATTCTGTGTAAAAAGCATCATTTTTCATTCAGCATATACAGAAAAACCTCCATAATGGCATCCTCGGATTTAGCGCACCTTTATTTAGTGGTTATTTTTTCGATCTCAAACACCTATATATTTGCATTTTTTTACTCCTAAACAGCAAGTGCTTCACGCGCTCCAGAAGTGTCCGTTATTCAGGGGTTTACAGAATATAACAATAGACCCGCGGGACACGAAAAGTGAATGCTTTGTGTTAGGCGCTCTTCAGAAACCTTATTAAACAATCCTAATATAATACCTCATTCATGCTTGTGTGTGTTGAATGTGCATATGAAAAGAGATGTTGATAATTCAAATAATAACAATAATAATAACAACAACAATAATAATAATAATAATAATATATCTGTGTGTATCCGTGTGTTCGATATTAAATTTTAATACAATTATTTTATCGGTAAATAAATCATAACGGTTGTAAATTTTCAAGTTGGATGAAAAAAGCGTGGTCCCGAATTTACATCCTGTTTCAAATCCTAGCGCGAACTTTTTTCCACCATTTGAAAATTTGCAACTGTATATCTTTGGGGATGTATGTGCGCATATTTATGTACATATATATGCTAAATGCTATTTTAAAGCATAAAATATGCAATGGCTAATGCTTAATAACCCATTTACCAAGCACACTGAATCGTAATATTAGCAGTCATGTGGCACATGGTGGTAAAGGAAAAATTAATTAATTGCAATATTTCCCACTCAAATCAACCATAGACGACAACCTTTTTAAAACAAATTCATTCATGCTCACAAAAAAGTAAAAATTTCTACTAATACTTCGGTCTAAACTTCGTACCGGCGTAAGAAAACGTTTTAATTTTTAATTTGTATAAAATAATTTTGTATAATTTGAATAAAAAGTTTTAATTTTTATTTTACATATGATTTACACTACATGGTCATTGATGAACGTCCACTTGCGATTTTAGACATTTTGTTAAATATCTAGAAAAGTACATGAGGAATTATCCTGAAACTCTCAGTGTATAAATATAATAGTACAAACCATACATTTCCGTGAAAAAAATTTCCCGAAACTTGATAGGGGACTGTCAACAAATTAAAAAAGAATGAATATCTTTTGGATAACCCTGTCAAAATTAATGTAGCAAAAGCGTTCTAACTGTCTATTATGATTAAGTGACTTATTGTAATTGACTGTGTTCATTTTTATGTCGATAGTATGTATACTCGTAGAAAAAATTAAGGTTTTTATAAAAACAAGGTAGAACCCATCAAATTTAGTCGAAAGTAACTGTTTAAGAAGGAGCTGTTAAATTGATTTATAATAAACCTACGAAATTAGCTACCTACAGAAAAAATGCACCTTACAATGGTCAGTTTAACTCAAAAACAAATATTATTTAAAACTAAAACTGAGAGGGAAAAAAATGCTATTTCTACAAAATTCAGTTGTCCAAATTATTAAAATTAAACTTCAATGGCATATGTAAAAATATAATAATAAAGCAACATATAATAAAGATCAGTTATTAAGACGAAGTTATCAATTGAGGCTCTTATGTTTGGTATAAATGCGTATAGAAAAATTCAAATTGATACGATCTTAGAATTTCACGTGAAATTTAAACCCGTCATATCTTTCATCTTCTCAAAATTTACGTGCTCAATATTACGTATTTCAATTTTTATCAATTTTAATAGAAAATGGCGCATTTCTGTTGTCCCAATTACAAAATTCGTACTAAAAACTATAAAAAATTAATATGTCAAGAATAAATTGAGATACAGCTTTCAAACGAATTTCATTTAAAAGTACATATTTTTCTTTATACGATAGTGTAAAAATTGAAAATGTGTGATGTTTAGAAGTATAAAATTTGCAGTACCGAAAATTGCATAACCGACTTGCATGGAAAAATGTTTCCATTCGCAAAATGACATATGTGTTACGCACAGGCTTTTATAATATAGGTAGTCCCACATTTTTCCAAGATTTTTGCTTATAAATTGCAGAGTTCTTAATATAAAATAATATTATTTTCTGAAAACATGACAAACAACATTGCGCACAATATTCTGTAATCAGATTACTAAATAATTCTTCACTGCGCATGCGTCAACGATATCAAAATTTCATTGGCATATTATGTTAGCTTAATGCATTAGAGCAACTTTTGTGAAAGTCTCAAAATCATAGCTTGAAAATTCTAAAAGTGTTCGTCGTTTGAATAAGCTTAAAATATGTTATTCTAAAAATGAAGCAAAAAAAACGAGGGGTTGTATACATTTCTCCATTGATTAGTGCCAATATCTAATACCCAATATAGCACGTACTACTATATTTGGATACATCCTTCATTTTGGGAATAACGGATTTTCAACTTATTCTATTGACGATTATTTTCAGAATTTTCAAGCTATGATTTTGAGACTTTTACATACGTTGTTCTATGCAATTAGCTAACATAATATGCAAATGAAATTTTGATATCGTTGACGCATGTGTAGTGAAAAATTATTTAGTAAATCTACTCATTTTTCATACATTTTTTATTTATTTTTAATTCTGATTAGAGGATATTATGCGAAATGTTGTTTGTCATGTTTTCAGTAAAGAATATCATTTTACATTAAGAACTCTGCAAATTATAAGCAAATTCTTGGAAAAATTTGGGGCTATTTTTATAAAAACCTTAATTTTTTACGAGTATACATCCTATCGACATAAAAATTAACACAGTTAATTACAATAAGCCATTTAATCATAATCTACAGTTAGAGCGCTTTTGCTACATTAGTTTTGTCAGGGTTATCCAAAAGATATTAATTATTTTTTTATTTGTTGACGGTCCCCTATAGAGTTTCGGGAAAAAATCTTCTCGGAAATGTATGACTTGTACTATTATATTTATGCACTTAGAGTTTCAGGATTATTCCTCTTGTATTTTCTAGATATTTAAAAAATTGTCTAAAATTGCATGTGAACGATTATCAATGGCCATGTAGTGCACATATTTAACAGGTTCGTCAATTTCCTCACATTAACTAGATATTATTAAAAGAAAAGATTAAGCTATGTTTAGCCAATGCAATTTCATTATGACATAATAATTCTACACAAATTGCAGTGTTATCGCATTAATTTGAATGTTAATATAAGATTCTAAAATGGAAGATTGAAAGGTAGAATTGCGTATCACGTCATCATTGTAAAATGTAATCTATTGAATTTATATCACGTCTGATATTAAAGTTGCTGTAATTGTTCAGATATATTAAAATCATTTGTGATTTCAGCTAAGAATCTCTATTCACAAAAATAGTGTGTTTCTAAGTTATTTTAATTTATTATGGGATTTTTATTATTAACAATGAAAGATTTTTATGCAGTAGAAATAAACTACATCTAGTAGCTTTGAATAACTTTAAAACAAATATTTAGTAAATGCTTCAGATTATTTTGTTATTAAATGCATCTGACTCTTTTTATAAACTGAGAAAACTTTATTAAAAAAATCCTAACATTCAAGGTATTATTTTAAGTTTCAGTATGGTATCAAAAACTCATTTCTCATTTTAACGTGTTACATGGCTAATACATGACAGATATCTACATCATTACGGAAGTAACTTTCAAATTTTTTACGTGTTTTTAAATGAATACAGTAAGTAGTTCTGCCCTATACAGTACCAGAAAACAAATCTTCACAATTAAGCACAATCTCAATATTCGATTGTCTTGTTTTATTTTTTCCAGTTTTAGATAGGCGGGTAAGAGTTTCTATCATACTTTCGTTACGTAAAGTGTTGGCCCATACAGAATAACATGATTTACCATTACACTGTAAAAAAATATTTCCGTCAAAAAAACGGAAATAGTACTGGTAATCTAGACGCCAGTACAATTTCCCTTTTTAATGGAAAATAACTTCCGTAAATTCCAGAAATAGTTTCGTTTTTTCACAAAATATTTCCGTTTTTTTAATATTCAATTATGTAAAAATTTTCGTTTGAAAAGTTAAAAGAATTTTTCAAGGACAGACTGACATCTTTGTGATTTTCATTCGTTACTTTACAAAGACACGTTAACATCAGGGACGCATTATATACATTTAATTTAAACAACAGTGAAGAAATGTCACTTACCTCCCATGGGGTTTGAAACCGGGACCTCTTCTGCCGTAGCTGGCAGTGTAATACCATTACACCAGGATAACACAAACGACGTATGACGAACTATTGTAAACTCAATAAAGATAATTACTATGGGTTATTAAAATAAATTTCATTTATAAATTTTTATTACTTAGATAATCGCCAAAATTATAATAATTTCGTTAATATATTTCGATATCTTTTAAATTTTATGTGCGAATTTCTTAATTTGAATAGATTAAGTTTATATATATATATTAAAATTAAAAGTAGAAGTTTTCCTCTTTAAAATATCCTATGCACTTAAAAAAAATGTGATATTATTTTTAAATCATAATGAAAAAAAAACTAACTTTACTTTTCAATTATCTCAAACTTAAAAAGAATTAATATATTTTTTTTAAATATTATAAAAATAATTTAGCTTTTTATTATTAAAACTAGCAGGCTATGCCCGCTGCGCTGGTCAATATTTCAAAATCAACCGTGGATGAAACGAACTGGTGAATTTAAATTTGTATTTTAAATAATTTGGACCTTCAGCAGCACCTTGCTCACTGCTGAAAACGATTTAGACACCATTGTGACATTAAATTATCTTAAACGTTGCGCACAAACCAGCTATTTAAAAGTAACTATTTTAGTTTATTACTAACAGTGAACATTTGGAAGCGAAATGAGACCATTATGGCAACAGGATTTAAAATTTTCCCTTACCTGAAGAAATATTAGTTATTACAGTCGTTACCATGGTACAACTTCTGAAAAATTTCTTCACAACTTTTCATTATGTGAAGCCAGGAACCCAAAGCTACTCCCACCTAAAAAGTTTATATATATATTAAATTTTGTCCGCGCGATAAAAGGCACAATTATGCAAGAATCATCTTCAAACTCGTCAAGTACATTGAGATGGTTAATATCTCAGTGGGAATTGCAAATGAGCAAAATCGGCCCAAGGGGAAGGTAATTGGGAAGGGTTCAAAAATTTGAATACCATCTTAACATGTCTTTCACAAAACCAGCTCTTACAAAACAATAGCAGGTAAAAAAAAAATAAAATTTTTCGTTACAGCAAGTTGCCAACGATAAAAAAAAACACACATTAAAATTCTCACTGCAAAAATTACTTTATTATTGCAAAATTTCCTCCTGAAAAATGCAAACAAAATTATTTGCCCTTTCGTATTTAAGAATTTTCTCTTTAGTTATTTAAGATAAAATTATGTAAATTTGTATAATTTGGCGAACGATTTGGCGAAATTGATTGACGTGATAATCAACTAGTAGACAATTTACAGTTTTCATATTTCACAAAAGATTCCTACACAGACATCATATATGCAATAGGTTTAGCTACGATTATCTTTCAACTACAATGTGGCAAAATCCTCGTTTTAGACTACCAAAGAAATTTATGTATATTTTATTATTTTCTATCATTTTAAACAGCAATTAACAATAAATAAAAAGTAACTGTAGAACAAAACAACAAATATCATTTCAAAAAAGAAAAAAATGAAAGTAAATAAACAACTTATCATCAGATAAACAACTATAGCTGGGTTACCATATGAGGCAAATAATGCCATTTTGGCGCCAGTGAGATACCTCGATGAGTATATGACCAAATCTCTGACAAAATTTCCATTTGGAAAAAACTTTAATCGGTGTTTATACTGCATTTTCTCTACTCATGTATAAGAAAAAACTTTGACACAGATGTCATGTATGCACCACATTGGCGCAATTTTTTTCTGGCCCCAATTTGGAGAACTTGTTTTTTAATTACCAATTTCATAAATATTTTTTAATTATTTTGTATTATTTGAAAAAAAATAATAAATAAAAAAGTTTAATTAATAGCTAAAGAACAAAATGATTTATATTATTTTAAAAAACAAAATGAAAGTTAATAAATAGTTTATTAATGAATAAACAGCCATAGTCGGTTTACCATGTGTGGCATAAAATCGCCATTTTGTTGCAATCGTGCGAATGTGGTGCGTATATGACATCTGCGCCAAAACTTTAAAAAGTTTAAATTAAACTATTTTATTAAATTTTATTAAATTAAACATTATACGCTTTTTTTTTTCTTTTTTTTTTGCTATAGCTGTTATTTATATATTTACAATTAAACATTAAAAAAATATCCTAAAAATGCTCTCACACATTTAAAAGAGAGTGAGAGAATTTAATAATTGGCCGGCTTATGCCTTCTTGGTTTAAAATCTCATTGTTTGATGACAAAAGTTAATTCAAACACCCAAATAAACAAATAACATACAATTAACAGATAAAACCATTTTTAAAAGTAATTCTGCTATTTTGTCCTGTAAGACACATAATAGTAGAATTAGATTTTAAAAAATAGTTTTTAAAAAAATAGATTACAATTAACAGATAAAACCATTTTTAAAAGTAATTCTGCTATTTTGTCCTGTAAGACATATAATGGTAGAATTAGATTTTTTTTTTTTTTTTTTTTTTTTTTTTTAATAGAAAAATGTTATTTACGTTTTATCTAATAAAATATTTAAAATACATTTTTGTTAGCCTGCGCGAAAGAGAATAGCGAAAGTTTGATTGAAGAAATATTGAAGAGGAAATGGTCAATTAAAAAAGACTTGTAAATTTTATTTAGCGGGAATTTTTCATTTCAAAATGTTGAATTTATCTATAGTAATAACGCATAATTGCATAAATTTACTTTGAATTGCAAAATTTTCCCTTCAGTACTACTTGGTTATACCGTCGACCAATTTCGCCAAATTATACAAATCGCCAAACTATTAACAGGATTATATAGATTAGCATGAATTTTCATTTAAATAACGAAAAACAAATTAGCAGAGCGTATATAAAAGTAGAAATAAAATGTCGAATTAAAAATCACTTGATGACATAATTAGTATTTATATTATACTTAATGTCAAGTAAATGTGACATTTACGATCATCCATTATTGACATTTAATCTTGGAATTTCGGGGTGGATTTTTAATCGATTGGTAATCTTTCCTTCTTCATTTTTTAAATTTTAAAACTGAAATTTTTCCTGTAAGTGAAATTGACGAAATGGCGCAAGAAAAATTAAATTAACAATGAAAACATTTGCAAAAAGAAATAAAAGAGTTATACTCATATCTATATAATTTACGATTGAATATTAAAATATACTCTAAAAATTATCTTCACTTGAAAAAAAATATTATTGCGACCATTAAGAACCTAAGTCAGGCATTAAGTCAGTAGTGCATTTTCGGCTTAAAAACACATTCTTTGGCGACAAAAGCAAGATGAAAATGGTATAGAAACGAATAATAACTCACAACTTACAGTGTCTTCTACAATCAGATCTGCTTTTTTCTGCTGTAAGTTATATTATACGAAAATTCGATAAAAAAGAGAAAGAAAATAATAAAAAGGGAAATAACTATCATTCAAAATTCATTTAATCAATTTCTGAAATTCATGTTTTTATTCTAACACCAGGGATAAGTCGCCAAAAGTTGAACCAATTGTTATATTTCGCGTTAATTTATTTTTTAAGCATTACAAATATTTTTTTCATTTTCAAGATAAATATATTTTTATAATATTACGCCTCATTTAAGCGGTCTTTCTTTATTATTATTAATATTATCATTAGTTATTTTCTGCTATTATTTGCAAGATATTTGTAATATTTCTAATAGATATAGCCATTTTAATTCTTTTAGCAATTATAATTTTCGCCAAAAGCAGCTACTGGCAACCCTTTGTCAAAAATAACCGAAAAATACGAAATTTACTACGAAAAATCAGAGTTATCCCTGTAAATTTGAATCATAAACCTTCGGAAAAATATTTCCTATCGAATGATACAATCGGCAAAAAATCCATCGGGTAGTTTTTGAAAACACTCGTTTGGAAGTTTCAGAACTTCTGCTTTATAATATACTAGCAGGCTATGCCCGCTGCGCTGGTCAATATTTCAAAATCAACCGTGGATGAAACGAACTGGTGAATTTCAATTTGTATTTTAAATAACTTGGACCTCCAGCAGCACCTTGCTCATTGCTGAAAACGATTTAGACGCCATTGTGATATTAAATTATCTTAAACGTTGAGCAAAAACCAGCTATTTAGAAGTAACTATTTTAGTTTATTACTAACAGTGCATATTTGGAAGCGAAATGAGACCATTATGGCAACAGGATTTAAAATTTTATCTTATCTGAAGAAATATTAATTATTACAGTCGTTACCATGGTACAACTTCTGAAAAATTTCTTCACAACTTTTCATTATGTGAAGCCAGGAACCCAAAGCTACTCCCACCTAAAAAGTTTATATATATATTAAATTTTGTCCGCGCGATAAAAGGCACAATTATGCAAGAATCATCTTCAAACTCGTCAAGTACACTGAGATGGTTAATATCTCAGTGGGAATTGCAAATGAGCAAAACCGGCCCAAGGGGGTGGTAATTGGGAAGGGTTCAAAAATTTGAATACCATCTTAACATGGCTTTCAGAAAACCAGCTCTTACAAAACAATAGCAGGAAAAAAATGAACATTTTTCGTTACAGCAAGTTGCCAACGATAAAAAAAAACACACTTTAAAATTTTCACTACAACAATTACTTTATTATAGCAAAATTGCCTCCTGAAAAATGAAAACAAAATTATTTGCTCTTTCGTATTTAAGCATTTTCTCTTTAGTTATTTAAGATAAAATTATGTAAATTTGTATAATTTGGCGAACGATTTGTCGAAATTGGTTGACGTGATAATCAAGTAGTAGCCAATTTACACTTTTCATCTTTCACAAAAGATTCCTACACAGACATCATATACGCAATAGGTTTAGCACGATTATCTTGCAACTACAATGTGGCAAAATCCTCGTTTTAGAATACCAAAGAAATTTATGTATATTTTATTATTTTCTATCATTTTAAACAGCAATTAACAATAAATAAAAAATAACTGTACAACAAAACAACAAATACCATTTCAAAAAAAAAAAAAAAAAAAAAAAAAAAAAGAAAGTAAATAAACAATTTATTATCAGATAAACAACTATAGCTGGGTTACCATATGAGGCAAATAATGCCATTTTGGCGCCAGTGAGATACCCTCGATGAGTATATGACCAAATCCGTGACAAAATTTCCATTTGGAAAAAACTTTAATCGGTATTTATACTGCATTTTCCCTATTTATGTATAAGAAAAAACTTTGACACAGATGCACCACATTGGCGCAATTTTTTTCTGGCGCCAATTTGGAGAACCTGGTTTTTAATTACCAATTTCATAAATATTTTTTAATTATTTTGTATTATTTAAAAAAATAATAAATGCAATTAAATTATTTTACAGTTTGGATGAGGAAGACATTTATACTAAAATTTAAACATTATACGCATTTTTTTTTTGCTATAACTGCTATTTATATATTTACAATTAAACATAAAAAAATATCCTAAAAATGCTCTCACACATTTAAAAGAGAGTGGGAGAATTTAGTAATTGTGAACATCGCTCCGGTTTATGCCTTCTTGGTATAAAATCGCATTGTTTGAAGACAAAAGTTAATTCAAACATCCAAATAAACAAATAACGTACATTTAACAGATAAAACCATTTTTAAAAGTTATTCTGCTATTTTGTCCTGTAAGACACATAATAGTAGAATTAGATTTTAAAAAATAGTTTTTAAAAAAAATAGAAAAATTTTATTTACGTTTTATTTAATAAAATATTTAAAATACGTTTTTGGGTACTTCTAGGTTATCCCGTCGGCCAAAAAACGATCGCCAAAAAATAGGATTAAATGCCAATAATGGAGGATCGTGAATGTCATTAAATACGATTCACGTGTTTAAAATGTCATTAAATGATTTTTATTCCTACTTTTTATTAATATTATTATTAATAATCTAATAATTATTTGTTTTTTTTATTATTATTTTAAAAAAAATATGTCGATATGTATAATTTGGCTAATAGTTTGGCGATTTGTATAATTTGGCGAAATTGGTTGACGGGATAACCTAGAAGTACCCATTTTTGTTAGCCTGCGCGAAAGAGAATAGTGAAAGTTTGATTGAAGAAATACTGAAGAGGAAATGGTCCATTAAAAAAGACTTGAAAATTTTATTCAGCGGGAATTTTTAATTTCAAAGTGTTGAATTTATCCATGGTAATAACGCATAATTGCATAAATTTACTTTGAATTGCCAAATTTTTCCTTCAGTACTACTTGGTTATACCGTCAAACAATTTCGCCAAATTATACACATCGCCAAACTACTAGCCGGATTATATAGATTCGCATAAATTTTCATTTAAATAACGAAAAACAAATTAGCAGAACATATATAAAAGCAGAAATAAAATGTCGAATTAAAAATAACTTGATGACATAATTAGTATTTATATTATACTTAATGTCAAGTGAATGTGACATTTACGATCATCCATTACTGACATTTAATCTTGGAATTTGGGGGTAGATTTTTAATCGATGGGGTAATCTTTCCTTCTTCAGTTTTTAAATTTTAAAACTGAAATTTTTCCTGTAAGTGAAATTGACGAAATGGCGCAAGAAAAATTAAATTAACAATGAAAACATTAAAATAAAGAAATAAAAAAGTTATACTCATATCTATATAATTTACGATTGAATATTAAAATATACTCTAAAAATTATCTTCACTTGAAAAAAAACAACATTATTGCGACCATTAAGAATCTAAGTCAGGCATTAAGTCAGTAGTGCATTTTCGGCTTAAAAACACATTCTTTGGCGACAAAAGCAAGATGAAAATGGTATAGAAACGAATAGTAACTCACAACTTACAGTGTCTTTTACAATCAGATCTGCTTTTTTCTGCTGTAAGTTATATTATACGGAAATTCGATAAAAAAGAGAAAGAAAATAATAAAAAGGGAAATAACTATCATTCAAAATTCATTTAATCAATTTCTGAAATTCATGTTTTTATTCTAACACCAGGGATAAGTCGCCAAAAGTTGAACCAATTGTTATATTTCGCGTTAATTTATTTTTTAAACATTACAAATATTTTTTTCATTTTCAAGATAAATATATTTTTATAATATTACGCCTCATTTAAGCGGTCTTTCTTTATTATTATTAATATTATCAGTAGTTATTTTCTGCTATTATTTGCAAGATATTTGTAATATTTCTAATAGATATAGCCATTTTAATTCTTTTAGCAATTATAATTTTCGCCAAAAACAGCTACTGGCAACCCTTTTGTCAAAAACAACCGAAAAACACGAAATTTACTACGAAAAATCAGAGTTATCCCTGTAAATTTGAATCATAAACCTTCGGAAAAATATTTTCTATCGAATGATACAATCGGCAAAAAAATCCATCGGGTAGTTTTTGAAAACACTCGTTTGGAAGTTTCAGAACTTCTGCTTTATAATATACTAGCAGGCTATGCCCGCTGCGCTGGTCCATTTTTCTAAACGAATCTTGACTCAAACAAAATGGTGATTTGAAATTTCGTTTTAAAGCAGAGTATACCATCACCTGGAATGTCCTTCCGCAATGCTGAAAACGATGCCAGTGCCAATGAAATTGCGATATTGCACTATTGTATGCATTGGACAAAATTTGGGTAATTAAGTACTATCTCTCTTGTTTTATCATTTATAGTAGAGTTCGATATGAAAATTAGATTGTTATGACAGCAGGAATCAAAATGTTCTCTACTCATCACATTATTTTGTTAGAAAGAATTGCGATGATTATCAAACTCTATTAATTTTCATATCGCACATTATCATATGTTAGTTCTTAAACTCCCGAATCTGAACATGCACTATGTGTAGATCTGGTAGCCTTATACAATCTCCATTACATGTTGCGTTACATTTTTTAATAACCGTCCTCTCCTGGCAGGTCTACTACAATTTTCTCTCTACCTTGGTCTGTTCCAGCAAAGTACATAGCAAAATATGTAAAAAGAGTGTTTAACTTATATATTTATTAGAACAATGAAGCATAAAAGGTGTGTTTTAAAGCTGAATTATTTGAGTAAAATTAAAATTACATCAGTTTCATTGTCTCTTCATGTTTTTAAACCAGTTGCAAACATGTAGCTTTTAAATAGGGGATAATCTTTATGCTAAATTTTGTAGAAAAATAAAACTTCAGCTTGTAATCAATTCCATTATGATTTTTGGCGCCAAACATTTATATAACGATAGACTTATTTCGTGTCTATTGTCAAATGAAAGTGAAGTTTACAATAATCTATTATTGGCATTTAATCTTATACCTTGGCGATAGTTTTTTTGGGGCGGGGGTTCAACGGGGTAATGAAGTAGTATTTAATAGTTAATTTTTGATAACATTCTGTTGATAGGGCTTAAATATTAATTAAAATTGCAACATAAACATTAAAAACAAAATTTTCTACTGTCGGTATTTCATGTATATTTTTTTCTTAGCCAATTTTAAAGTATTTTTTTTAACCTGAATGATTGATAAAATAATTGCAAATATCTTTTTTTAATTCGATATCATTGTTATTACGAAGATTTTTCCTGCGCATTGTAAATATTGCTTTTTTAGTGATAGTAAAATAACTGCAGATGAAAAATAGATAATAAGGCTAAAACCTAGAATTAACGACAGCTTGGCGAATGCCTCTACGGAGACTTGAAAAGTACGCGAGTTCTGTCAACTTAAATATCCAGATAGAATTTTAACAAATAATAGGTACTACTTTATTATTCCATAGATCAATTTCGCCAAATTATACATATTGCAAAACGATTCACCATATTATACAAACGGATATAACTTTTATCTTAAATAACAAAAGAATCAATAAATACTAAAATATTTATGGAAATACAAATAAAACGTCGAATCAAAAAATAGTTGATAACGTAACAAACGCATGTAACATGTTTAATGTCAAATGAATGTGACATTTACGATAATCCATTATTGACATTTAATCTTATATTTTAAATGCAGCAGCTTTTTGATCGATGGGATAATTAAGTAGTACCAGATAATATAAAAATATATAAATAATAATATAGCCAATAATATTTTGGCCAGGTATCATGTATGTATCACGTTGGCGCGATTGCAACAAAATTGTGATTTTATGGATTGCGTGGTAATCTAGTTATTGTTGTTTATTTACTAATAAACTGTTCCTTTACTTTTATTTATTGTTTTGTTCTATAGTTATTAATTAAACTTCACTTATTTATTATTGTTTCCTTTGTAAAATCATAGAAAATAATTGAAAATAATATAATATGTAACTGGTATTTGAAAACTTAGTGTTTGCCAAACTGGTGTCAGATAAAAAAAAAAAAAAAAAAAAAAAAAAAAAACGCGCTAAGGTGATGCGTATATAAAAATGGAAAAAATGATTGTAATAATGTAAACAAAAAAAAGTAAACAAATAATTAAAAAATTGCCTTTTCGATTAAAAAAAAAAAAAACACCAAGCAGTTGTTAATTCTGTAGTTGCATCAATAGTAAAATTTCTTTTCATCGTTTGTTTCATAATGAAAAACCATAAATTTAATAATCTCAAATAAAATAATCTGACAAATTTTCTATAACATCGTTGATGATCTAGAAGTCTCTTTAATACATAAACAAAACGGCAAAGATGTCATATGCGCCGAGTTTGGCGCGATAACTTTTTATGCTAATATGGCGGAAACATTGTTTTGTAATACCAGTTACATGTGTATATTTAAATTATTTTACATTATTTAAATAGTTATAAAAATTAATGAAAAAGTTTAATTAATAAGTATATAACAAAACAATTTATATAATTTATAAAGTAAATAAACATTTTATTTATAAATAAATATTAATAGTCGGGTTAATATGTCAGACAAAAAAACGCCAATTTAAAGTCTATTACTTACCTCGGTGATCTATAATATCTGTTACAGTAAAACTTTCAATAATATAGTACATATGCTACTTGGCGGTGTTCAATTATCGAAGATTAGTCCAATATCATTTTAAATATTATCTAACGCAGGAAAAAATATGAAGAAAATTGAAGAAGAAATGGCTAATTAAAACAGATTTGCAAAATATTTTGGCACATATGCCATATATGCACCACATTTGTGCATTTTTTTTCTTTTTTTACACAAATTTCGCGAAAACTTCGTTTTTAAATATCAATTATACATATATTTTTTAATTGGTTTCTATTATTTTAAAAAGGAAATAAAAATAAATAAATAATGTTTTGTTAAAAATTATAAAATAAAACAATTTACATCATTAAAAAAATAAATAAGAGTAAATAGTTTATTAATAAATATGCAATAGCCGAGCTACCATATGAACATAAAATCGACGTTTTGTTGCAATCGCGCCAATGTGGTGCATATATGACATCCGTGTCATTTTTTTCAGCAGGCAATTTTTATTTCAAAATGTTGAATTTATCGATAGTAATAACGCGAAATTGCATAAATTTCATTTAAATTGCATAGATTTCCTTGTTCAGTTTGTAAATTTTAAAACTAATTTTCCCTGGAAGAGAATTTGACAAAATGGCGCAAAAAAAGTATGTTTGTTGATTACAATTTTCAAAATTACGGTGAAAAACTTTTGAAAAAGAATGACATTATTTTACAATATATATGTGTGTGGCAGAATTTCACACTGAAGCTAAAATTTAAATATTTGATTACAATTTTTAAAATATTAACTTATGTTTATTGAACTTACAATTGAATACTAAAATATACTCCAAAAAAAATCTCCTTTTGGAAAAAACAACTTTATTGCGACCTAATGTTAGACATATGCATTTTTGGCTTAATTCTTTGCCGACAAAAGTAAAAAAAATCTCAAAGAAACAAACAAATAACTCACAATTACTTTTATAATTAGATCTGTCTTTCTCTGGAGTAAGTTATATACTATCGAAATTTGATAAAAAAGAGAAAGGAAATAATAGAAAGGAAAATAAATATCGTTCAAAATTCATTTAATCAAATTTTCAAGTTATTTTTTTTTATTCTAACGCAAGGATAAGTCGCCAAATGTTGCATCAAATGTAATAGTTCACGTTATTTTTTAAGCGTTACAAATATTTCTTTTATTTTTAAGATAAATATTTTTTTTATGATATCATGTCTCATTAAATGGTTTTTCTTTATTATTATTATTATTATTATTATTATTATTATTATTATCAATAGTTATTTTATTATCAGTAAATATTTTCTGCCTTTATTTGCAAGATGTTTGTAATATTTCTAACAGATATATCCTTTTTAATTTCTTTAGTAATGATAATTTTCGCCAAAAAATAAGTACTGGCAACCATTTCATCAAAAATAACCAAAAAATACGAAATTTAGTACGAAAAATCAGAGTTATCCCTGTATATTTGTATCATAAACCTCCGCAAAAATATTTCCTATCGAATGATATAATCTGCAAAAAGATCCATCGGGTAGTTTTTGAAAACACCCGTTTGGAAGTTTCAGAACTTCTGCTTTATAATATATATGATATGATATGATAGAAAAAGATAGAGAAATGTTAATAAATTGTTTAATAAATATCTCGCTATAGTTTTTTCTATTTTTGATAGATATGGCGCCACGACACTTATCGGTTAAAAATACCAATTTAAGATCAAAACTTTTTAGTAAATATTTGGGAACTATTCAAATGATTTCAACGTATAACATAATTAGCTAATATATAGAAGTTTCATTGAAAATTTATATCACTGTAAAACACGTATTAGAACAATTCGCTTTCCTAACAGAACAATTATTTCTAAACGTCATTCACGGAACTTGTGCTGCTATAATAGGGAAGTTGTACTGCTTCCTGTAAAATTGACGGAACACTTACTTGATTTGTAATCTCAAAATGTAAAATACGGAACTAGTACTGTGGGAAAAATGAAACTATTCCGTAAAATTTTACGGAAACGTTTGTGCATATTAACGGATATTTTTTACAGTGTAGATTTATAAGCATCAGAGCAAACTAACTATGTCCTAAAAAAGAAAAAGCCGATTTACCACATAGCAGTACACGAAAACGATAAATCAGCTAAAAAAAAAAAAAAAAAAAAAAAACAAGAAATATTTCAGCCAGGTCTAAAAAAAAATTTAAACGTGATTTACTCTTAATACCAAGTGCAACAAATTTAGAAATAAAAATAACGCATTAATATTGAATGTATCAGTAAGGACCATTTGTCACAAACTTCCCTTTTTTCAACGTGTGTCATAATTATATTATATTATATTTTATTTTGTTTTATTTTATTGCTGGAACTGTATGTATGTCACACACATTTGAAATAAACACGTTAAAATAAGGATACTTTAATTTATTTAGGAGTTATAAGTATCGCATCTTTCAAGCAATCATTGAAATTCAACACCCAATGTCTTACATTTCCGCACCCATAAATCGCAATCAGAAGAGCATAAAACGAAACTTATCGCATTGATACATCCAGGCCAAATAAGGATCTTTTATTTATGTGAAAGTTAACATAGAATGACTGACTAAATTCTGTGGATTAGTTATCTAGTTAGAGGTTTATTGCCGGAACCATAGTAGATAGGAAGCATTTTATTTGAAACCACCTACATTTTTAACGATGATATGAATGGTAGATTGTTGCTATTGAATAAGTTAAAAATTATTTCAAATACATATTGAACTGAAAAATTTTCTATAGCTTCGCCCCCTGTAATGTTTGTGCACTGATTACAATATATTAGTATTAACTACACTAATCAATTATACTTTCTAAATTACTGAAAAAAAACATGTTTTAATAAATTAAAAATGTAAATTAAATAAGTTGTGCAAAACAGATCTGAAACAATAAATAAGTTAATCGCCATAAGTATTAAAAATGATTTATTTTTATGTTACTTTATCTATAACGAGCAAATATGCTGCCTTACTCGCGTAATACTTGATATATCTCGAGGGATATTTGTATAACTAAATTTTTTATAAGAAATTATACTTCTTGAAATAATTCAAAAATTGCACATCGTTGCACTGCATTAGTCAAAAAAGAAATGAAAAAAAGATGAGAAGGACTAAAGTTAATTCTAATTCAATGATCATTTAGAAAAAAATTTAAACTTTTATGCTTTAAAATACAAAACTTCAAATGAATAATGAAATAAACGTACCGGATATACGTTTATTTAAATATCCATTTTAAGTTTTGTATTTTGGAAAAAACATCTTCTTAGTACGTAAGTATTTACATCTTAAAATTAACCATCGTGACAAATTCCAAGCTTCTTTTCTAACGTCTACCATCTCTCTAGGGCTAGTGGCACCAGCATAAAATGTCTATGTTGAAGCAGGGATTGCCACCATTAATTTGCCAAAATTAATTTTGAAATCGTTTAGGTATTCCTATTATTCCATAGAAACTTAATTTAAAAGGAATTTCAAAGGGTTTTTTAGAAAATATGTTGTTCTTGCCAACTCCAGGTAGTAATGGCACCGGCTTAAAATATAGCCCGTGTAGGATCAGAGGTTGTCCTCATTGATTCGCAACCCTTTACTTTTCGAATCGGTTTATTATATCCTGAGATTGCATATTAATCGTAATTTAGCAATGTTTTACAACGCCTTTCGCTCTTCCCATCTCTTCAAAACTCTTTAGTATCGCAACAGTCGCAATTTAGAATGTTGTTTGCTCTAGCAATATTTCAACGCACATAAAATATTGCTTATATTTGAATAGGCTCTATCACTACCAATTTGCGACCATTAACTTTTAAATCAATTTCTTATTTCATAAAATGCATGAAAATCATGATTTTGAATGTTTTTAAAACGCTTTTTTTCAGTTCATCCTTTTAAATTTAGAATTTTCCTTCGATGCTTTTAGAAACCATTTGCATTTTTTAAGTAATTATCATGACAAATTTCAAATTAAATGTTAGATATTTCAGTTGTGTGAAAAATGCAATTTAGAACATTTGTTACTCTTGCATCGAAAGGTTCTAATGACGACATAAAATATAGCCTATACTGAAGAAGGGACTGTCACCATCAATTTACAGTGTTTACTTTCGACATCAGTTTGATACTTCCTGAAAGTAGAAATGACAATTTTGAACGTTTTTAGAACACTTTTCACGCATTTTCACCCCTTTTAGATTATATTTTTCGGAACTCTTCTTGGAGAGTATTTACTTCTGATAAGTAATCACCATACCAAATTTTAAGTTACTGTCTGAAATTGCTCCCAAATTGGTTTTCAAAACGTTTTTAGAACGCTTTTCGCACATTTTCATCCACTTTAAATTTCGATTTTTTTAAAGTGTTATTAGACATTATTTATATCTAATAAGTAACTACCATTTTAAATTTCATTAATCAACTCCCTTCAATAACACAATAATCGCATTTTTATAACGTTTTTTGCTCCTACATCCCATTTGGTGTACTGGCAACCGACAGAAGATATAGCCTACGTAGAAGTATGGACTGTCACCATCATGTTGTCCACATTATTTTTTTAATCAGTTCATTACTTTCGAAGATTGCGAAAAATCGCGATTCAAAATATTTTTAGAACGTTTTTCGTGTATTTTCACCCTTTTTTAATTTTGTATTTTTTAGGTAACACTCTTGAAGATCATTTATATATTAATTTAATATAATAATTAACATACCGAATTTCATGTTTCTAGACCCTTCAAGAACACAAAAATCACATTTTTAGAACATTTGTTGCTCCTGAACCCCCTCTGGACTAGTGTCATCGACATAAGATGTAGCCTATGTTTGATTCGGGGCGAATACCATCATTTTTGTACCATAACTTTTAAAATTGGTTCGACTGTTCCAGAGATTACCCTCTACACATAAACAAACTTTACTTCTTCATAATAAAGTTATAGATTAGAAGGAAGCATTATATTCAAAATTTGTTTTGACGGATTCTCAAGTTCTTGGGTTTACAGAACTCCGAACTACACGTTTTTACAAAATCTCGGTTTGTCTGTGTGTTCTGTATTTACTGTGTGTCACTGTGTTTTCTTTTCATCATTGAAAAGTGTGAAATGTTATGCATCGATTTGTGAAGTTATGTATAGTTATGCAATTTATATGTTTTTGGCTATTTTTAGCAGGTTACAATATAAATAATGATATATAGCCGGTAGGGGTGATTTTTATACCATTTTCCTTATGTATATGATGATTTTATGAATGTATAAGAAATTGTGCATATAATCGAACCAAACTTCACATGTAGAATTTTAACTTTGGATGTCAGGTAGCAGTTAAAATTTGGGTTATTCCTCCGGAAGGGACACTGTAATATCGGTTTCTTCAAATTTTTCTTGTATTATCGGAAAAATATGAAGTTATGCATATAATTGAAACAAACTTCCAATATATATCTTTAAAGGCAATCCAGTCAGGATCGATAAAGGAAATATTCCCCGGAAGACGGTTCTAAATAGTATTTGTGGGATTTTCGCAATTTTTGTCAGTTGAATCGAAGAAATTAAAATTATTCAGGGTTCGCACTGTTCTTGAAATTTTCGTATTTTCCTACCACAATTTTTAAACGGTAATATTTATTGTATAATTCTATTGTAGATGCTAAACGGATCTTCCAAGAAGATTTTTGATTTAAAATACTGGTAGCAACGTGTGAAAATTTTAGGAACAGTGCTAACCCTGAATATTATTCGACAAAATTTCATATTTAGATGTAAAAATCATTTTGTAAGCTTATTTGTTTCTAAAATGCATAATTTAAACCAAAAAAAAAATCACGCTTTTAAGGTATTCACATGCCTGGGATTTGACTCTGTCCTATTTTAATATACATAATAAAATAATCTGTCCTATGAGTAACTGGTAATAAATGCACAGCTATTGAACCCAAAAGCCTAGAAATGGAACTCGATAATCTAAGGTTATACGAATATGACAACAATTATGAATATTTAATTAGTTGTTAAGAAAATGTTTTTTTTTAATTTGATCTTTGTTTTCTTTATTTTGTTTTATTCAAGATTTTTTTTAGAGATCGACTAGCAAAGCGGGCGAAAGCTACTAGTTGTGGAATAAAAATTTAGAGCATCACTTATTTTTAACCTATTTAAATATTTAGTATAACTGATTCTTAAAACAGAATGAATAATTAATGATCTTCTTTGGTATGTCGCTGAGATTCTTTTTTAGAAAAATTTAGATATATATATATATATATATATTTTATATCTAATATTCATAGATGATGAACGTTGACATTTATTTTAAAAAAACATTTAATGAAAGTTTTACAGTTTTAATTATATTTTCTTCCTGTTTTCGATTAGGCTCATACGTCATTCGATGTTTTAAATAGGTTTGAACTACAACATATAATATTTAACAGTGTTTTCTTTAAGAATATTGATTAAAAACTCATTAAAATTTCATTTTTTAACCAAACTAAATGAAAAGTTTTTTTTCAGTTCTTCGAAACGTTTTTAAAAAAAGCAGTGATTTTTTTTCATAAAAAAATACATTTAACTTTTTTTTGGAAATTGATATTTACGAATTTAAGCCAAATAAATATAAAGACATTTAACGATGTTTAATAAAAGCAATTTATATGTTTTGTATTTTTATAATGCTGTTTTTAACACTTACGAATAAAGTTGAAAAGATTTTATGACTTCGTTTTTTTTGTCTTTCGTTTGTCTGCTGGTGCTCTAACTCAAATAAACTCGCACTAATTGAAATGTACACTATATGGCCAAAAGTGACCGACCACTATCCATTTTTGACATTTTGTTTAATATCTACAAAAATTCAAGAGGAATTATCTTGAAACTCCAGTTATGTAAACAAAATAGTACAGTCATACATTTCTGCAAAGATTTTGTTTTTGAAACTCCATTTAGGACCGTCCAAAAATTGAAAATGAGCGAATATCTTTTGGATAACAATGTCAAAACTAATGTAGCAAAAGCATTCAAGCTGCAGTTTATAATTAAAGGGCTTATTTTAATAAACGGTGTCCATTTTTATGGGGATAACTTGTATACTCATAGAGAAATTAAATTTTTCATAAAAACAGTCCCAAATTTTGCCAAGCTACTACTTACAATTTGCAGAGTTCTTAATATAAAAAATGCTATTGTCAGATAACATGACAAATGTTGTTCGCAAAAGAAAGCAAAAAGATGACGGGATATATCAATGTATCCATTGGTTAGTGTCAATAGAAAATACACAATATTGCACGCATTTATATATTTCGATACAGCCCTTCATCTTTTTGTTTCTTTTTGGGATCAATGGATTTTGAGCTTATTCTATGGACGAAACCTTTCAGAATTTTCAAGTTATGTTTTTGAGAGTTTCATAAACATTGTTCTATACATTTAGCTAACACGTTATGCAAATTATATTTTGATTGCTTTCACACATGCACAGTAAAAAATTACTTAGTAAATCTGTTCATTATTCATACAATTTTTATTACTTTTAATTTTAATTACTGGGTATTATGTACAATATTGTTTGTCATATTTTTTAAAAAGAACATATTTTTTCATATTAAGAACTTTACAAATTGTAAGAAAACACTTGGTAAAACTTGAAACTGTTTTTATGATGACATTAATTTCTCTATTTTTCTATCATTAATTTCTATATCTCCATCTCTTTAGCTTTCAGATACACCAAAAAGGTTTTAATTGTAATGATAGTCTTGTATAATGTACTACCTCTGACAAAACGTTCGGTAAATGAATTCAGAACGATCGATCTAAGAACACTGGGGAAACAAAATGCAGCAGCTGCATAAAGGCAAAATGTAGATCATCTTCCCCCACCGTTGTTCAGTTGAGCGTTGTTTATGCTCTGCGTAAGACGTGCAGGTTCTAGTTCTAACTAGTACTCTAGTAACTAAGTTCTAGTTCAGTGTTGGTTCTTCACTGAGAACAGGAAAATGAACGAGCAATAGAACTGTTTAAAGTTTGGTTTTAAGCTTTGAAAGTCACCGGCAGAAATTCATGGGGGGTGGTGCAAATCGAACATCCACCATACTAGCCAGATCTCAGTTCTCTAGACTTTTTCTTATTTTCACGACTCAAACTCTCTTTGAAAGAGATTTGGCCATATTTCTGACATCCAACGAAACGTGACGAAACTTTTGTACTCCATCCCAAACGAAGACTTCTTGCGAATTTCCCAGGACATGTATAGCAGATCTCAGCGGTGCATAATTATGGGAGATGAGTATTTCGGAGGATGGTATGGTAACTTTCGTTATTATTTCATCTACATTAATGTAATAGGACTATTCACTGGACTTTATTGTCAGAGGATGTATTTGACTATACGAAATTTAGAGATGATCTAGCTCCACTCTACACCCCTCCCCTATACAGGAGCTATGAAAAAGATATTGTTAGAGAAAGACCGAAAATTAAATTTCGTTTTCGTTTCCGGCCCAACATCTTAGTTTTGGAGAGAAAGCTGCTGGAAATTCCGCCGGATCGAAACTCGACCGAAAATATGTGTATTCCAAAAGTCGGGTTTCTTCCTTCTGAAATTTTTAACGTTACTCATCGATTTGAGCTGCATCAGTTCAAATGAAACTATTTATTGCTATGAACATCATTGTTTATAATTATTAGTTACAACGTGAATATAGATCATAGAACAAGTAGTGCATATATGACTGAATTTTTTCATGTGCTCATTAAAAGCTACAGACTTAATACTGTAACAAATATATATATATATATATATATATATATATATATATATATATATATATTTATTTATATATATTATATATATTATATATATATATATATAATATATATATTATGTATATAATTATATTATATATATAATATATATGTATATATATACATATATATACAGGGTGTTTCGCTACCAGACCGACAAACTTTGAGAGTTGATAGTAGACACGAAGACAAACATTATTAAATAGGAAACGATGGGGCGCAAGCGTCTTCTGTAGGAGTTAGGGGCCATTAAAAATTAAGGTCCGAAATTTCAAACGATGATAAAAAACGGAAAAAAGGATCGATTCGTTTGCGGTTTTTACTAAAATCATTCTTCATATCACGATTTTTTTAGAAAAAAAATTTAAAGGTTACGTTCAAAAATTGTCGATAGAGGGCGCTTTAGACTTTAGAGTAACGAACAACTAGTTTTTACCGTTATTTTGTGCATGGGGTTGAAATTGTTCTAAAGTTTGGACTTTAACTTAAATTTTAAGCCCAAAATCGGAAACATTGGGATCGGGTAACTAGAGAAAATTAAACTGTGAACAGAGGGGGAAATTTTAAACGCTCATAAATATTGGACAAACAAATCGATTTTGTTGCAGTTTGCGTGTAAGTCTTTAACTTAGTAATTATTTTATTCAAAATGATGTACAGCTTTGGTGCCCTCATTTTTTGATAGAGGGAGCTTCCGACACATCTCTGACATTTCAAAGGCATTACTCCTGGGTGTTTTACTACCTGACCATCATACTTCCAGGAAGTGTTAGGGATACAAAGATGACTTGGAATCACATAGAAATGTAACGTTGGAAATGCATTTTTTGCAAGTTCCGTTTAAAGGAAGCAGAGAAAAAAGTAACAGAAACAGAGAGACACGTTAGTGCGAGAAGAGCGACACGTTAATGTCACAGAAACCAGTTTATTTAAAGGTTTTACTAGAAAAGGTGTTTGAAATTACGACCAGAAGTAGTCCGCCAAGTTTGACAGCGACGGTAGATGGCGCTAATCGGTAATGCGCCTGCGCAAAGATCACTTTGAAGTGGCCATTCGCGAACCGGTTCCAAAGGTAGCAGAATGAAGTATTTGAACGATGAACCGCACGATAGGGCTCCTCCACATTTTACCAATGACCTTTACCGACAGCTCAAAGTAACATATGGACAGTTGTGGATAGGTCGTGGTAGCCCGGTTCATTGGCCTGCCAGATCGCCGGATCTATCACGTATGGACTTCTTCGTCTTAATTTTCTATCAAATAGAAAATTGGGTGTATGAGACTCCCGTACCGTCAGTTGAAGAACTCGCAGCTGGTATTTCTGTAGCTGCCAGAAAACTATCAGAGATGCCAGGAAACTTTCAAAGCGTGAGGAATTCCACGTGACGCCGCTGTCAAGCATACCGGACTACTTCTGGTTGTAATTTTGAACACCTTTTCTCGTAAAACCTTTAAATAAACTGTTTTCTGTCACATTAACGTGTCGTTCTTTCTCTGCTGTTTCTGTTACTTTTTTCTCTGCTTCTTTTAACCGTAACTTGCAAAAAATGCATTTCCAAAGTTACATTCTTATGTGATTCCAAGTCGTCTTTGTATCCCTAACACTTTCCGGAAGTATGATGGTCTGGTAGTGAAACACACAGGAGTAATGCCACTGAAATGTCAGAGATGTGTCGGAAGAGCCCTCTATCAAAATATGAGGGCGCCAAAGCTGAACGTCATTTTGAATAAAATAATTATCAAGGGAATGACTTACACGCAAACTACAACAAAATCGATTTGTTTGTCCAATTTTTATGAGCGTTTAATATTTCCCCCTCTGTTCACAGTTTAATTTTCGCTAGTTACCCAAACCCAATGTTTCCGATTTTGGGCTTAAAATTTAAGTTAAAGACTAAACTTTAGAATAATTTCAACCCCATACGCAAAATAGCGTTAAAAAGTAACTGTTCGTTACTCTAAAGTCTAAAGCGCCCTCTATCGACAATTTTTGAACATAACCTTTGAAATTTTTTTCTAAGAAAAACGTGATATAAAGAATGTTTTAGTGAAAACCGCAAACGATTCGACCCTTTTTTCCGTTTTTTATCATCGTTTGAAATTTTGGACCTCAAACTTTAATGGCCTCTAGCTCCTACAGAAGACATTTGCGCCCCATGGTTCCCTATTTAATAATGTTTGTTTTCATGTCTACTATCATCCCTCAAAGTTTGTCAGTCTGGTAGCGAAACACCCTGTATATTGAAACCGTAGGAGTGTTTTGAATACTCTTTGAGAAAGTTCTAGAATATAAGACATGATCATTTACAGAAATCATTATGAAAGATAAATCGAGATATGTATACCTAAAATATTTTTTAATTACATTAGCTTTTTTTGATGAAATTTTTAGGCAATTTTTTAGCCATGTTATTTTTCCATCATGTGATTCCCAGTGTGACGTCCTTAAATGAAACGTTTTAGATGTAGGGGGAAATGGGGAACATTGATACTTGGGGCACATTCATACACCCCCTGTACAGCACACAGGGTCAATACAGGAAGTTTCACAACAGCTCCAAAAGGTGATACTAGTGAAATTAACTACATACAAAAAGTTTTGGAATGATTCAATAGTTTCATGAATTGGGTTATTTGGTGATTAATTGTTTTTGTAGATCAAAAGTAAATTTGAGTTGTACAACTGAAATGGTATTATACAACTGTTCCAATATTTTCAACCAAAAAGAATACCCTCCCTGGCAAGTAAAGCTACTCTTCATCATTTCCTCATTCTTTATTGTTAGATAAATTATAAAGTGTTGGATTTGCGACTCATTTTATTCAAAATGGTTGTATGGGGCACATTGATACAACCTAAATTCTTTTCTAGTTCATTTTTTCATTACCTTTTATTTTATTTTTTACCATATACTCCTTAATTCAACCATTTTTCGTCAAAAATTTCTACTATTAGTTTTTATTGAATTGAAATAGCTCTAATTTCTTTATATTAGAACATTTTATAGTATTTTTGCAAACAGAAGACGTACAAACTTACACAGTATCTAGTGCTAGTAGAAATAACAAAAGAAATGAACGACAGCCTGGCAAATCTCAAATTTATATCGATTCTCCAGAGAAAAAAGTATTATCGACATGAGAAATGTTAAGTAAGAGAAACAAGCTGCAGAACAGTACAGGATAATTATATTATAAACATATTTTTTAATATAATTATCCTTTATTTTCTGTTTGTAAACTGATTTATAAACAGAAAACCTGCTAATTCTTTCACCTTTCCTAAGAAAGAAGATAATTCTGGGGTTAAAGTGCCAGATATGACATAGTTACCACAGTCAACAAACAGACAAGGAACAGCCAGAACATCAGGTCATTATACATTTCATTTTGATTGCCTTATATATCGCTTACAAATAAATTGTGTGCGATTTTAATGTCTATAAATATATATAAAATGGTTTGCTAACTATTTTTCTATGAAAAATATGCATTGGTGTTATTTTGCCTCCATTTTTCCCAGACGTGTCAAAGTGTATCAATCTGCCCCGGGGATGGGGCACATTGATACAAATTACTTTTTTTCTATTTTTTTAAAATTACATGCAAAAATAATATACAAAACAATAATTGTACATTTTTATAACACACTACACAGGTTTTGCTGACATCACATAGAAAAATAACTTGAAATTTCTGCATTCTAAATACCAAAAAAATTTTTTTTTTTAAAGCTGTATCAATATCCCCCACTTCCCCCTATAGTTTGGATGCATGGCATGATTTTCATTTCATTTTTTTAGCAAGAAATAATTTAAATATTTTAAAGTAATATTGTCTCTTTAAGTATAAATATATAATTCCATAATTATTGAAATACTAATTTGTTTAATATAATTAACATTTCCCTCACGGCGACAACATTTTTTTCTTACTATGAATGCAAAAGAGAAAAGTTCAAATGATGTCTTTTTTGCATTGTTGATTTAATTTTATTATTAAAATTGAAAAGAAAACCAACACACGTTTTTTTTTTCTATTTGCATTTAGTTGGGCGATTAATATTTCATTATTCGTTTTAGCTACCTGAATGGACTAAAGGAAATTTAACTGCTTTTAAAATTTCTTAATACAAAATATTAAAAATGTTGAAATATTGAATTATTAATTTGTTTTAAATTTGAATGGAATTTCTGTAATATCGTCAGTTAATTTTTTATTGCTAATAATGGCCAGGATCTAGTTAGATTTTTCGCAGTTAGAGAGGATTAACTAATCAGAAAATTGCATTTCTTTCAGGATTTTCGCTATTTACTTCAAACGCAAAATTGCAGCCTTCTTACTGGTCAACTTCGTCTCGCAAAAAGCGAAATATCTACTCGGATTCCGGCCATTGTCAACTTTGTATTATTGATCTCATTTACTCTTTAAAATTGAAAAGGACTCCAAGCACGAAATTTTATCTTACTTACATTCGATTAAATTATTATTTCGTGTATTCAAATATTCAAATTATTGCCTATATGAATTCATTCCGTTGAGATTTTAACGAATCGACAAATAATATCAAAAAATATTAATCCCTATTAATTTCCCTTTTCCTTTTCTTATTAACGCATATGTAGTCATATGCAATAATTTATTCTAACTACTTTCAGCACATGAATTGAAATAAATGCTTAGAAAATTATATTTGTCTCTCTAAACTATTTCGGCTGTATATGTATTTGTGAACTAAGAAAATTTTTTTACAAATCTACGGTGGCGTTCTTATTTTTAAGTCGGTTGAATTTATGACAACGATTAAAATGACAGACAAGTTTTAATTTGCTAATATAAAATGATCTCTGAAGATCGAATATGTGTAAATAAGATTATATTTTATCTTTGAAAAACATAATCTAATGAAAATATTGTCCTAATTATTAATTAAAATGAAGAATAATTTTAATTTCTATTAAAAAATAGGAAAAAAGGGAAATTAAATAATCCCTATAATTTTCCAGCCCCTTTTTTTCCACAAAACTAAAGTCATTTTGTTACTATCATTAGAAAATTTTATTAAAATTAGAAAAAAAATATCTCAAAAACTAAGTACAATTTTAAAATTTCAACACATTTTTTGAAATCCGTGGATTAATATGAATAATTTATATTAATTTCATCGTGAAACGGTTTAATATTTTAGAAGGCATAACTGTGAAACGCAATCAGTCGTTTAATCGTTTGTTTAATAAAATTTAATAAATTTATAAATTTGTTCCTTAAATTCGTTTCTTTAGGATTTGATATACAGTGTGAGTGACAATTATCGAAACAATAAGCTATCTTCTTAAATATTGCCCCTAGGTACAATACTTCCAATTGCAAAGTTTCGTTAAAAAAGTTGGAAAACATGGTGACATAAGTTGCAACTCCATGGATGGTCTATTTGAAAAGAAAATGCGAAAATTAAATTTTTATATAGCCCGAAGGATAGCATTTTCCTTTAGGAAATCATTACTTATCCAGTCCTGAATTAGACAGGAAAAATTTCATATTTATATCTGCGAAACTCGCAGAGCTATAACCATTTAAATAATTCATAAGGTTTTAAGGGATTAGACACAAATGGAAATGCGTGCAATTCAAGAAACAATGTTAATTTAACAGTTCTAGTAAACATGTAAAAATATATCTATTGAGTTAAAATTTTTATTACTTTCTTCTATCTTCAATAGAAGAAAGTATTGTAATCGAAATTTTTTTCGACTTCCGGTTTTCGACGGATTCACACGTTTTAGGGGTCAGAGATTCCAAAAAACATGTTTTTACAAAATGTCTGTCTGTGTGTGTGTCTGTGTGTTTGTATGTCGCCATTCTACCATCAAAAAGTATATGAAGTTATGCATAGAATTGAACCAAATTTTTTGTGTATGTGTATGACTATGGCTAGTTGGGCCTCCCTGAATTTGAAAATATTCCGCCTGAAGGGGGCGCTGCAATCGCGATTTTTGTGCCATTTTCAATATTGTATCGATCAAAAGTATATGAAGTTATGCATCGAATTGAAAGAAATTTTTTGTGTAAGTGTATGGCTATGACTAGTTGGATCGCCCTTAATCTGAAAAAAATCCGCCGGAAGGGGGCGCTGCAATACCGAATTTTATGCCATTTTCAATATTGCACCACATAAAAGTGTATGAAGTTAGTTCTAGAACTGAACTAAACATTTTGTATGATTATTTTTTGGTAAGGCAAGTAGGTCCTCCCTGAATTTGAAAAAAAATCTGCCTATCATTCTATTGTCCATCGGCTCGTGCAGAGACAGAAATTTGTTTTTACTCCGATTAATTGATTGAAGCAGAAATTTAAGATGAAAATCAAAGTTGGTAGGGTATTGAATGAAAATTATTAAAGTATTAAAATGAGTAACTATTTTTTAAAAATAATAAAAGTACGTAAGAGATAGAAGACTTAAGACGTAAGAGACTTCTTTTTTTAAATATTAAAATGCATGTATGAGATAGAAGAAAGTTTTGGGATTGGCACATCTAACTAGTTTTTTTAGGGTTAGCCATATAATTTGCAAACAAAATCACATCTTATAAGTTCCAAAAAAAATTATAAAAATTTCAAATGATTAGTATTGTTTTAAGTGGGATTATTTAAAATCTTGATAAAACGAAGCATTATTCATCCGATATCTATTTTTTTTCATTTAATTAAAGAGGGAAAAGTAATTTCATATTTGTTTCTTTTTTTTTAATATTAATTTTAAAAGTATTTAAAAAAATATTTAAAACTTGATGTGACATATTTTTAAAAAATCATATTTTGAAAGTAAGTATTTTTTTTTTTTATTTGCTAAAATAAAGTTAATCTAAAAAAGTTTATGTAAAAAGTAATGTAAAAAAGTTAATGTAAAATTGATAAAAAAGACATGTTCCAAGTTTGCACATTCTGTCTTTAACGATTTTTGAATTTTAATAATTTAAAGACGAGAAATGGTGAGAAAAAAGCCCATCATGCAGAAAAACGTATTTAAAGTTTTAAAGAAAGTTTGGCTCCTAATAAAATGTTTAAATGCCTTTTTAAAAATTTCAAGCGAAAAGTAACTCATTTCTGTTATTTAAACTTCCGATTCAGTTTAACATTTTTCCATTTCTACCTCCTTTCTGTACTGTTTCGATGTCCGCCAATAATTTAAAACAATGCTCATTTTAACATGAAGATTAAGAATTTTTTCATAATTTCTTCTCTCACAACATTAGGCCTAACCAGGCTGTTAAAAATTAATCCATATTCTGGGCCCAGGCCGGGCCAAGACCCGGACGCTACTGTAGACTCAGCCAGGCTGGGCCTAATGTATATTTTTTTCGATACCGGAACTGGCTTCCTTAGATTTACACGGGAAGAAATTTTCAGTCCCGTTCTCGACACAACCCGTATTAAAGTCGCTATCCTATGACTAGCTTAATCCGAGCATAAAATAAGCAAAATTTAGTTTAGTCCAAAAATTTTTACTAAAAATGCATATAATTTTTAATCGTCTCTATTAAAAAAAAAAAAAAAAAAAAAACTATAGTAAATTTAAAGGCAAAAAAAATGAAAAAAAAAATAAAAACATTAAAAAAAACTGCCTATGATTGAATCATGTCTTCATTGGAAAATTTGTTGATCTATGCAAATCGAACTTAATAATATCTGAGAAAAATTTACTGCATTTATATCTCTTAAGAAGGGAAGTTATCTATTTTTTTAGTAAGTTTTTTCCTTTCCTATGGGATTCCGTATTAAAACGTTTTACTGTATAGCATTTTTCAAATTCTGAAACACATGGGATAGGGATTTACGATATTAAAAGATTAAAGAAACATATAAATCGAGATTTATTGGAAAAAATAAATATTTCACAGCCTTTGACGCTTCTTTACTAATGAAAATTATAAATACGAAAATGAAAAGCTATAAGAAGTAATTTTGGTCAGAACTCTTGTACACAAAACAATTTTTATCAATATCGAATTAAAAAGTTATGTAAAAATTCAAGTCCGAGCCGGAAAATGATTTTAACTTTTTTCCAGGCCGGGT
The DNA here is from genome assembly GCA_964019185.1 of Maratus speculifer. Classification (NCBI taxonomy): domain Eukaryota; kingdom Metazoa; phylum Arthropoda; class Arachnida; order Araneae; family Salticidae; genus Maratus; species Maratus speculifer. Next base: position 256,632,764 of record OZ025298.1, read on the forward strand.
CTACATATTTCGTCACGTGCAGATCTCTAATACTGATCACCAGCATATTTTAAAGCAGCTTTAAATACATTTTTTGCATGATGGTTTTTGTTACGTCTTTAAATTTCTTGTTTTTAAGTTATTATTAGTCAAGAATCGTTAAAGAAAACGGTGCAAACTTAGAACATGCATTTTTTTATTATTTTACATTAATTTTGTTTATATTTGAAAAAAAAAATATTTACATTCCAAAATATGAATTAAAAAAATAAGTTACATCAGTTTTTAAATAAATATTCTTAATATTTTTAAAAACTCCTGAAGCAAAACTAAAATTGTATTTTTGTCTTCATTAAGTAAAATAAAATTTGAAATCCGATGAATAATGTTTCGAGTTAGGACGATTTTAAATTTTCAAACTTAAAAAAATACTATTCATTTGAAATCTTTTTTTAACTTTATGAGAAATTTTGAATGTGACTATGTTTGCAAATCTATGTATGTGTATCTCTTTCGTAGCGCGGAAAAGAAGATGAATGTCTAGTTTGCTATTTGGCAACAACCACAACAATGGTTCTTACTAGGGAACTGCAAGATGTGTAAGTCACCGATTTTGACGAAAGTGGTATCGTTGGAAAGATCTCATCGTGAGCAGTAAAAAACTCAATGAAACTACCCGTCGCAAATCAGCCGTTTTCGAAATATCCGACAATTTATGTCACGTAGCTAGTGCACACTTAATCGGGGACCGCAAAAAATTTTAGTCTCGATTTTAACGAAAGTGGTATCGTTGAAAAGATATCATCGCGAGGATTAAAAAACTCAATGGAATCACCCGTCTGAAATAAGACGTTTTCAAGATATCCGACAATTTGTGTCACATTGTTAATGCACACTGCTGGGAAACTGCATTCAGTGACATAAATTGTCGGATATCTCGAAAACGGCACATTTCAGATGGGTAGTTTCTTTGAGTTTTTTACTTCTCACAATTACTCTCTCATTTTCATCAAAATCGAGAAAACTATTTTTTGCGGTCCCCCATTAAGTGTGTACTAGAACAGTATGCATTAGCTACGTGACATAAATTATACGATATTTCGAAAACGGCTCATTTCCGACGAGTAGTTCTATTGAGTTTTTTCTCCTTCGTGATGATATCTTTTTAACGATACCACTTTCGTTAAAATTGAGACTAAAATTTTTTGGTGTTCCCCATTAAGTATACACAAGTTACGTGACATAAATTGTCGGATATCTCGAAAACGGCTGATTTGTGACGGGTAGTTAGTTCTATTAGGTTTTTTACTGCTCTCGATGAGATCTTTCCAACGATACCACTTTTGTAAAAATCGGTGACTTACACTTCTTGCAGTTCCCTAGTCAGTGGTTAATTTATGGTAACATGATCCGACCCACTCACCAGACAGAATCTCTCCTTCAACACAAATCGCTTGTACATGTATGAATAACAATATCTATTGGTTCATTTTACGGTGACGTGCTGAATTCAGCGAATCAGCTTTCTGACCAAGACCTATATTTATCTGATCGAGATCTATATTTATAGATACATTTTGCGAGACATTTTATTTTGCTAGCGTGATGCCCAGCATATTGTTATAGCGTCTTTTATTATAGTTTTAAATGAATTTAAGCCGTGCATTACAATACTATAAACAAAATGAAAGGAGAAAACATGGACGCGCCATTGAGACATTATAAAATGATTTATGCAATATATTAACATCACCAACTAAATGCAATTTTCTTTGCATTTTCAAAAAAGTTGTACATTAATTTTTAGACATAAAAAACATACACTATCACCAATAAGTGTTTGAAAATTTTCGATTTTTGACATTTTCTCAAATATTTAAAAATATACTTGTCGGATTCTTCTGAAACTTCAGGATTATGAAGATTATGTCTGACCTCATATTTATCAACATTCATTTGATAAGCAGGGAAATTAGGGGGCCGACAAAAAATTAAAGAATAACAGAAATATTTGGAATCACCCTGTACATGAAAATACACGAAACGATTTATCGCTGCAGAATACAAATATGTGGATACTGCACAACATGTACACTAATTTTTTGTAAGAGTAGCATGTATATTCATGGAAAAAGAGTGATTTTTAAAAAAAAAATCAAAAAATCTGGTATGTTTTTTGTTTATATCATGTACATGTTTTGACCAAATTTAACGCAAATTTCAGAAATATTGGCAAAATCTATTAGAAAAAATACAGCGCATTTGGAATATAAATATTTTAAATATTTTATGAAATATGAGTAGTTTTATGAAATAATTTTTATCTGCGCATGCGCGAGCAATAAAAACGATTCTTTTACATCATTTAATAGTCAATTCTATAAAGTAACTTATAAAAAAATCCAATCAAATATCATGAAAATTCAAAAAGATATCATTATTATAAGTAAGCTGTTTTTACATTGCTCTCTAAAAGCGGCTGAATTATAAGGGATTCTTCACAAATTGACATTTTTTATTAACTGACTTTTAGGAAAAAAGTGGTACTATTTAATGAATACAATATCTAATACAATATTGCTGCTAATAAGTATCTTGACACCTGTGTTAGAAAAGGAAAAGAGCTTTTATTCTTTTCTATCACAGATGTCAAGATACTTATTAACAGAAATATTGTATTAGATATTGTATACATTAAAAACTATTTTTTTCCTAAAAGTCAGTTAATAAAATATGTCAATTTGTGGAGAATCCCTTATCATTCTGTCGTTTTTAGAGAGCAATGTAAAAACAGCTTACTTATAATAATGATATCCTTTTGGAATTTTCACGATATTTGATTGGATTTTTTTTATAAGTTACTCTATAGAATTGACTAGTAAATGATGTAAAAGAATCGTTTTTATCGTTCGCGCATGCGCAGATAAAAATTATTTCATAAAACTACTCATATTTCATAAAATATTTATTATATTTATATTCCAATTACGCTATATTTTTTCTAATAGATTTTGCCAATATTTCTGAAATTTGCGTTAAATTTGGTCAAAAACTCTGCATGATATAAACAGAAAACATACCAGAATTTTTGAATTTTTTTAAAAAAATCACTCTTTCTCCATGAATATACATGCTAGTCTTACAAAAATCAGTGTACATGTTGTGCAGTATCCACAAATTTGTATCCTGCAGCGATAAATCGTTTCGTGCATTTTCATATACAGGGTGATTCCAAATATTTCTGTTATTCTTTAATTTTTTTGTCGGCCCCCTAATTGCCCTGCTTATCAAATGGATGTTCATAAATATGAGGTCATACATAATCTTCATAATCCTGAAGTTTCAGAAGAATCCGACAAGTATATTTTTAAATATTTGAGAAAATGTCAAAAATCGAAATTTTTCAAACACTTATTGGTAGATAGTGTATATAAATTTCACATGTTGCTCGCTAGGATCGCGTAACAGTTTAACTAATTTTTTTTTCTATCTGTGTTTTCACTAAATGTTAAATTATATTTTATATAGTTAAAAAGATTTATCTCGATTAACAGCACCATCTAAATGCATTTTATTTACATTTTCAATAAACTTTCCCATTTTTTTATAAATTATTTTGAATTTAATTTTTTTTTTAAATTTTTAGCTAGAGTCCTCACAAAAAGTGGCGAGTGAGCGTAACTTTTGGATCATGTAGAGGTCAAAATGCCAATTTTGAGTGGAAGTCACGGGGTTTGGTGAGCCTTAGCGAGCAGGGGATGAGTCCTTTAGTTAATCATCACAAAGAAAAGGGAAAAAATCAAAATTCTAACTCAATTAATATATTTTTTACATGTGTCCAAGGATACTTAATGCAACATTGTTTCTTGAATTGCATGCATTTAAATTTTTGTTCAATCCCTTCAGACCTGATAATTATTTAAACAGCCATAATTCTTAGTTTTGCAGAAAAGTAGATGCAATTTTTCATGTTTAATTCAGAAACGAATAAAGAAAGTTTTTCTAAGTGGAATTTTTACTGCAATGGGACCATATAAAAATTTAATTTTCATATTTTTTTTAAATAGACCCTCCATGGAGTTACAACTTATATCATAAAATTATGCACTTTTTTTATGAAACTTTGTAATTGGAAATATGGATCTAGGGCTATATTTAAGGAAATATACTATTGTTTCGATATTTATAAATCGCACTGTATAATATATATTTTATGTTTACACATTACAACATTAAAAATAAAAGTCTAAAATCAAATTGTTTAAGAAAAATCTTACCAAATCACGAATTTGAAGATGTTAAGCAATTTATTGATGAATTTAATACATTTAAGTTAAAAAATAACTAAGAAATTAGAACTAAATAAATGACCAAATTCCAAATTAGAGGTGACATGGAGTAATACTTTAACTACTGTTACAAAAATTAATTTACAAAACAAAAATTAATATGAAATTTAATTTAATATCGTTGAAAAACATATTTACTGATTTATTATGAAAAATAAATTGAAATAAATATCATTTAATCATATATTTAAAGAGAAAAGGGAATATAATGAAAAAAGTCCTTCCGGCAATGCCGGGAGGAAGAGGTAGCTTTCATATACTTATTTATTTATTTTAAATTAAGTTATATAAATCAAATATACGAAGCTCAAAATAGTGGAACACGATTATATAAGACTGAATACCAGTTTTTATTAATACTGAATATTAACAGGAATTTTTAGAAATTAGTCATCTTTTATTCAACCTGGTTTTTTTAAAGCGATTTATAGGGTCGACAAATTCCACGATATCCATTTTAAAGCAGCATGATGGATAAAAAAAACACACTGAGCTTGATAGAAATTTTAATTCATGTGAACATGCACACTCACATCGAAATCGATTGATACATACGTGCGTCGCGGGCAACTTGACTTTAAAAAATATATATATCAGCCACATTAGAAATTCAAACTGATATATCCCAGGCGTTTAAAGCAAAAAATACTCTGGAATTCATTTTTAAGATAAATAGTTTAGAAAGAACCTTTTTTCAATTTCTAATTTTTTGTTTATACATCATTATACATTTAAAAGATTTTTGACAATTGTAAATGGCCGCCATTTTGAAACAGATGGCGGATAATGTTGGCCCGTGAACTCGGTCAAGATATTGGTAGGTACCATGAACACACGGAGTTACATCGAAATCAGTTTATAAATATGCGTATTAACGCGTGACAAATTTCAGACCGTTTCAAAATGTCTGTCTCACTGGAAATTGAAAATGCTAAAACTCAGCCATTTTTCAAGACATAGATGAAACAAAAATGCTCTGGAATCTTTGTATCAAAGTCAAAACACAAAAGAATTTTTTTTCAATTTCTTACTTTTTTGCACCTAATTTTAAAATTTAAATTTAAAAAATAATAATATTCGCCATTTTGAAACAAGACGGCGGTTGGAACTGGCCAACGAACTCGGTCCAGGCATCAGTATGTCCTATCTACGCACCAAGTTTCATCCAAATCGGTCTATAAATACGCGTGTTATCACGTGACGAAAACCAGATCATTTTAGAATGTGAGCAACACTAGAAATTAAAAGTACTATAACTCAGACATATTTTAAGATACAGACGAAACAACAAATGCTTTGGAATCTTTGTATCAAGGTCAAATGCATAAAAGAAAATTCTTTTTGAATTTCTCAATTTTTTGTACCTAATTTCAAATTTTAAATTAAAGAAAAAACTTAAATGGCCGCCATTTTGAAAGAAGATGGAGGATGGAACTGATTAACGAACTCGGTCCAGGCTTTATTAAGTACTATGTACACACCGAGTTACATCCGAATCGATTTATAAATACGAATGTTATCACGTGACAAAAATCAGATCGTTTCAAAATGTCAGCCATAAGAAAAATTCAAAGTTCTATAACTGAATCATTTTTAAGATATAGATAAAGTAAAAAGTGTTCTAGAATCGGCGTTCTAGGATCTAACACATAAAATAAAAATATTTTTCAACTTTTAATTTTTTCTCATTTATTTTTAAATTTTAAATTTTTTTAAAAAATTTGAATGGCAGCCATTTTGAAACAAGATGGCGGATGATGCTGGCCAACGAACTCGGTCGAGATATTTGTATGTACTATGTACATACCAAGTTTCATCCAAATCGGTTCATAAATAAGTTAGATATAGCATGACAAAAATCAGATCGTTTCAAAATGTCAGCAATAAGAAAAACTCATAAAGGTCATCGGTTCATATCGGTTAGTTATCGCATGACAAAAATCAGATATATATATATGTATATATATATCAACATTTGAAGAGAGGGTGGTTTTGGGGTCTGGGGGTCATGATCGGTGAAAATATACCAAAATTTTCTGGAAGTGCTTTCCTCCGGACGGCTACAATAGGTAGCTTTTTACTTTTTGTAATGAAAGCTACCTAAAAGATAATGAAAATGCGAAAAAATCCGGAAAACTACGCAGAATAAATGCATTACTTCATATAATAAACTGTCAAATTTTCTAACAAAAGTTCTATTGCTCCTGATATGAAGCATTTAAAGAATTTGAATTAAAAAATACACTATATTGCCATTGATTATGGGACACTTGCGATTTTAGACATTTTACTAAATATCTATAAAAATACATGAGGAATCATCTCGAAACTTTTAGTGTATAAATATAATAGTATAAGTCATACATCTCCGTAAAGATTTTTTCCGGAAACTCCAAAGGGGACCGTCAACAAATTAAAAAAGAATGAATATCTTTTGAATAACCCTGTCAAAACTAATGTAGCAAAAGCGCTTAAACTCTAGATTGTGATTGAATGCCTTATTGTAATAAGCCTTGTTCATTTTTATGCAAATAGCATGCATACTCGCAGAGTAATTAAGGTTTTTATAAAAATGATCCCAAATTTTTCCAAGTTTTTTCCTTATAATTTTAAGAGTTCTTAATATAAAATATTATTTTTTTCAGAAAATATGACAAACAACATTGCTCACAGTACCCTGTAATCAAAATTAAAAAATAATGAAAATTGTATAAAAAATGAGTTGGTTTACTAAATAATTTTTTACTGCGCATGCGTCAACGATATCAAAATTTCATTTGCATATTATCTTAGCTAAATGTATAGAGCAACTTTTGTGAAAGTTACAAAATCATAACTTGAAAGTTCTGACAATAATCGTCAATTGAAAAAGTCGAAAATCCGTTATTCTCAAAATGAAGCAAAAACAAGAGGGGTTGTATCCATATATTCATTGATTAGTGTCAATATAGAATACACAATATGGGATGTACTACTGCATTTGGATAAAATCCCTCATTTTTTTGCTTCATTTTGGAAACAACGAATTTTGTCCTTTTTCTATAGACGATTACTTTCAGAATTTTCAAGCTATGATTTTGAGACTTTTACAAAAGTTGGCCTATACATTTAGCTAACATAATATGCAAATGAAATTTTGATATCTTTGACGCATGCGCAGTAAAAAATTATATAGTAAACCTACTCATTTTTCATACAATATTTATTATTTTTTAATTCTGATTACAGGATACTGTGTCCAATGTTGTTTGTCATATTTTCTCAAAAAAAAAACATTATTTTATATTAAGAACTCTGAAAATTATAATGAAAAAAGTTGGAAAAATTTGGAACCATTTTTATAAAAACCTTAATTACTCTGCGAGTGTGCATGCTATTTGCATAAAAATGAACACAGTGTATTACAATAAGGCATTCAATCATAATCTAGAGTTTGAGCGCTTTTGCTACATTAGTTTTGACAGGGTTATTCAAAAGATATTCATTCTTTTTTAATTTGTTGACGCTCCCCTATGGCGTTTCGGTAAAAAATCTTCACGGAGATGTATGACGTATACTATTATATTTATACACTAAGAGTTTCGAGATGATTCCTCATGTATTTTTCTAGATATTTAGTAAAATGTCTAAAATCGCAAGTGTCCCATAATCAATGGCAATATAGTGTATAAACACAAGTAAAATACTCGAAAAACGAATTCTACTCGAATTACAGGCAATCTATCACATCTCATACTTCAAACAGCGTACCGAAATAATCATTTTTACCATGAAATATAAAGATGCTTGATTATGTTTGCTATTGTTAAGACGTAATAAATGAATTCATGATTGAATTACTAAAATACATGTGATGCATAGCATTCCATTTTCACGTTCTCAAATGTGCAGATATATATAGTCTTTATTTATACGCTGCCAACACCGATATATATGCGTAATCTGTAACACGAAATAAGTTCGAGAATTACTTCACAGGAAGTTTCGAATAAATGTTAAATTGGACATTTAAATTTCGATACAGTTAAAAATATAGAACAAAATACAATATTTCCGTTCACAGGCAAGGATACAATAGATGTTAAACCTAGATTACATCGCCCTTTCGGATGTTTAGATCTTATTATAACAGGACACATGAAATGTATTCCCCGGACCTAATAAGGGACCCTGAAAACAACGATAATTTTTTCTCTCATTTAAGATACAAACGAATGCAGATTTTCATTTATATTTAACAGAAAAAATTATTTTTTACCATTCATGCAATCTAAACTATTGCTGTGTTCTAATATGTCAAAATGCAACATAAATTTCGGAATCCTGAGTAGAATGGGTGTTACATCGAACATGTTTCATCCAGATCCAGGCCTTTATGTCTATAGTTTTATGCACTCTAAATAGCATATAGTGCAGAAGGTTTTGCTTTCACATAACTTTTTGATGTATTTTCATATGTGTATTTTCGTATGTGTTTGCACATTTTCTATTTATATACATCTATATAAATCTATGGTTTAAATTTTGATCTGCTAGTCATGTTTATAATGCAATTTTCTTGAGAAAGGGGAGTTGTGACGCAATCTGTCCCTCAGGTTAGGGTTATAGTTGACCAAGTCCTGGGGATACTTCCTACTCCCTAGGCTTTAACACTATAAACATACTGTTTTCGTCTTTTTTAAACATACATAAAAAGTCTGATCCAATTTCTACGACCACAAAGGTCTATCCGAAGTCTCGGCACACACGTAGACTTCTTCCAGAAAAAACTTCTCTAAGAAAACAGATTGTCTTCACAACGCAACTAATACCGTTCTTCTCCATTTCTGCATTTCTCAATTGATTATCTTATTCTTTGCTTTACTTTAAACTCATGCAGTCTCCTCCTTATTTTTATGGGTTACCTTACGCAAAAACACAGCAGCCGTTATTGACAGCTTATTAGAAAAAGAAAGAAAACAAATTATCTTTTTTTCATCATTTCTAACATTTAACACTACATATATTCCTATTGTACAATTCACATTTCAGTTCAAAATAACCCCTATTCTGAAATTTATTTTCATACTTTTCATTTTTTCTGATCTTGCGAATTTGTAAGTAAGAAAACGTGACTATAATTGTTATGTAGGTAAAGGTACACAAATAAATATAATAAATAAAGGTAATTAAACTAATGAAACAGGGTCATTCCATGTCAAGTGTCCTAAATTTTGGCATGGTTCCCGCTCGACCCCCTTCGATTTTTATGAAATTGATACAGAATATACATGTAGGTATATGATGAACATTTGGAAACTGTTTAGTGCAAAAAGTTGTATAGTTGGAGCACCAAGGGTCCATTTGTACCAATCACTATTTTATGGTTGCAGAAAAAACGGCCAAATCATGAAGTTTGGCATCATATTGCTCATGATATATGAAACCTTACTTATTGAAAAGAGGTGATCTAGTACAACTTTTTGTGCTAAAAAATGTAATTGCAGTATTAAAAATCACAAAGCAAAATTATCGTGATTACTAGGCCTCAAAGTAGGCCGTACGGCCAATCTGGTTGAATTTTACCCTTACTTTAACATGCTGTAACTACTGCAAATATTATTTTAAAATTTTTTCGCTTTACAAACTAATTACCTATGGATATATGCTAAAACCGCTGTAGTTATTTTTTGATTGCTTAAATATTCATTAAATTATTGATGTTCAAAATCTAATAAAAAATTAAAATCGTCGATTTTGCTCCATATTCAAAAGCGTATATCTCAAAAGGGACACTTCTGATTTGGTTACAATTAGTACCACTGGAAAGAGCATATCTTAATTTATAAAAAAAACTTTATTTCATTTTGGGCCTCTTAGATACAGAAGGAAAATAATAAAATTCAAAAACCTGTTGTACGAGATAATCCAGATACATACAAGAAAGGTATAAATTACGACAGGTTCTTTCAACATATTCTGCTCCATTCTTTTTTATTACAACGATTAATGCATATAATAATTATCACTTTTCCTGGTCACAGTTACTTCCCCTTTATCATTATGAGTGATTTGTAACCGCATTGCCAATGAGTTATATCCAATAACCAGGCAAGACTAGCTCCTGGATGGGTATTGCATGTTTAACAAGATTTATACAAAAATATTCCTTTTCTCTTTCAGTTTATGCTTTACATTACTGTTAAAACATTCTTTATCAAGATTTTAGCTCTATGGATTCTCATGATTAAGATCAGAGTCAATGCAGCATTGGCTGTGCTGATAATTCTCAGTGCCATTTGACAACTTATTGTGCACATAAAGGTTTTAAGCTTTTTAAAGAATTTTCCTCTGAAGAACAGGAGTTAATTAATCACCGAAGTATATTGCATTTTGAAGAAAATTCTCAAATATGCTTTCATCACGAAACATTGATTTTGCATAAATTTGAGTTTCTACAGCGAAGCGAATATTCTGTAATCCTTTCACTAAAGACAATCATTGCGTACGAAAATCTTTGCGTTCCATCAATTTAGAAAGTTCTAATCATTTGACAGACTAAGAAACTAAGAAGAATGCCAAAAAATATGTAGATCATGCAGAAAAGAATTCGAAGAAACAAGAACAACATGGTCCTCTTCTTCAAGCGAATTGGAGCAAGATGAAATAGATGTAACAGAAACGTTGAACAAAAGTCTAACAGCTATAGATTTATTTTCTTTAAAATGTCAACGAACATCAACAAGATTTATTAAAAGCTATGCAAAGCGAAAAATAAGTGAAACTGAAGATGTGATTTCAAAGAAAATAGCTATTGTTGCTGGTATAGATCCATGTAAATTAAGACAACCTACTACATGCAACCAATGTCTAGACTGTTTAGATTACAAACAGCTAATTAAAGAATTGAAGGAGAAGTTACAGTTGTCAAAACATCCAGAACAAATATAAATATTAACAATGGCACCTCAAAGTTGGACAATAAAAGAAGTTATGGGAGAGTTTGAAGTTTCAAAAGAATGGTAAAAGCAGCACGAAAATTAAAAGTAGACATCGAGATATTGGCTTTACCTAGAGCAAAGTTTGATAAGAAGTTGCCAGAAAACATAAAAGAAACAGTATTAATTTTTTTTTCAAGATGAAGAATTTAATCAATATGTCCAGGAATAAAAGATTTCATTTCTGCTCGGATAGATGGAAGGAAAGTTCAGATGCAGAAGCATCTATTACTAAGCAATTTGAAAGAAATGTTTGCAGTCTATCAAAGTAGTAATGGACCGGAAATCGGATTCTCCAAATTTTGCAAGTTAAAACCAAAATGGTGTGTGAATGTCGTTACAGCAGGTTCACATTCCCAATCTGTGTGTAAAATTAATCAATCTCTGAAGTTGATGCTAGCAAGCTGCCCAACTGATGTAGATTATAAATTCCTTATAAGTAAAACAGCTTGTGACTTGAATTCTAAGGATTGTATGATTCATCGCCGCGAAGAATGTCCTGGAACAGATGATTTAATTTTTTTTAAAGTATTTTCGAAGATAGTGATCCAGAAGACGCCATTGAATTTAAACAATGGGTTCACACAGATCATGACCCATTAGAAACGAAGCAGATGACAATTGAAGATTTTATTTAAGTATTGGTATTGAAAATCTCAGCAACGATGTCTTAATAAATTTTCTGCACCCTCATGGACCTTCAAAAACATTTTATTAGCCTACTAGACAAGACCTCTGTTGTATTCCGGAAGAACATATAATTACTGTTCCATTTCCATTAAAAACAAAAATTAGTCAGCAATACAATTTACCGAAAGCTGTTGCAATCGCAATCAATAAGAAATTTGACAAACTGAACCAATGAGTAATGTTTTTTATAGATTGGGGATCGGGAATCAACATAATGGGAGCTTGGAATAAACAAAACATTTAGTCTATAATAATCTATGGATTCCGTTAGGTACCCACATTCAAAATTTAAAACATGCAATACCCAACCAGAAGCTAGCCTGGTTACTGGATATAACTCATTGGGAATGCGGTTACAAATCATTCATAATGGTAAAGGGGAAGTAACTGTGACCAGGAAAAGTGATAATTATTATATGCATTAGTCGTTGTTATAAAAAAAAATGGTGCAGAATATGTTGAAAGAACCTGCCGTAATTTATACCTTTCTTGTATGTATCTGGATTATCTCGTACAACAGGTTTTTGAATTTTATTATTTTCCTTCTATATCTAAGAGGCCCAAAATGAAATAAGGTTTTTTTTATAAATTAAGATATGCTCTTTCCAGTGGTACTAATTGTAACTAAATCAGAAGTGTCCCTTTTGAGATATACGCTTTTGAATATGGGGCAAAATCGACGATTTTAATTTTTTATTAGATTTTGAACATTAATAATTTAATAAATATTTAAGCAATCAAAAAAACAACTACAGCGGCTTTACGATATATCTATAAGTAATTAGTTTGTAAAGCGAGAAATTTTTAAAATAATATTTGCAGTAGTTACAGCATGTTAAAGTAAGGGTAAAATTCAACCAGATTGGCCGTACGGCCTACTTTGAGGCCTAGTAATCACGATAGTTTTGATTTGTGATTTTTAATACTGCAATTACATTTTTTAGCACAAAAAGTTGTACTAGATCACCTCTTTTCAATAAGTAAGGTTTCATATATCATGAGCAATATGATGCCAAACTTCATGATTTGGCCGTTTTTTCTACAACCATGAAATAGTGATTGGTACAAATGGACCCCTGGTGCTCCAACTATACAATTTTTTGCACTAAACAGTTTCCAAATGTTCATCATATACCCACATGTATATTCTATATCAATTTCATAAAAATCGAAGGGGGTCGAGTGGGAGCCTCTAGGCCAGTTGACATGGAATGACCCAACAGTATTGTGTATTAAGCTACGTCAGAAACAGACAATTCATTATCAAATATTAAATAATAATTATGATTAATTAAAACAACATTCAATAAAAAAATCAGCTGTAAATTTAGAACATTCACACTAAAGGAAAAAATGATATAATTCAAAATACAGTCGAGTCTCCCTATATCGAAACTCCATACATGGAATTTCTCTATATAACGAATTTTTTGTAGGAGCGATCCCTTTTCCGCATGATTACATTAAAAACAGTCTCTATATAGCGAAATATCTATTTCCATATAATGATTTTTTTCATAAATTGTTCTTAATTTATTCAGTTTTAAAAAAGATTCGAAATCTTATGGAATCAATTTTCCATCTCTTATTTTTGATTTATCGTTCAGTGTTGAATTTTATTTTATATTACTTATTTTCCTGTTCTTTAAATCCAACGAATTCATCCCACCTCCCACACATCTTTCAACATCCTTCTCAAAACAGAGTCAATTAGATTGTCACATATATAAAAAAGGAATCAATGATAGACACATAAGAGAGGCCTTCAAATGGAGGAAAATGTTAACTACAATCTTTCATTCCTTGCTAAAATTTGAACCTTTTTTTTATTTTTGAGAGCGTAACTATTTTAAAATGAAAACAACAAAAAATTACCGATTTCTTCGTCTGAAATTAATACAAGTCTTCCTTATTTGATTTTCATTAAGCTTTCAAATAAATGTCTGTTCTCTTTTTTTTTAAACTACTTAAATAATTAAGAAATATAATGTTAGATTAATATTTACATTTAAACATTTCTAATTTTTAATTAAAAGCATCAAAAATAATAATTGTTCAAAATTTACACATTAAATACGATTTTAACATCATTTTCTATACATCGAATTTCTTTATAGAACGAATTTTTTACTCGAACGATGGTTTTTTTTGTATAGAGACTCGACTGTACTTGAATTAAAACAGCTTTATAAATTGAATGCTACATATATATATATATAATTTTGAAAGCAATAACAGTAACTATAAGAACGGGGATATGAAACATAAGTTTTCTTTTTAAAAACTAATATTATGTGTCTTCGTATATCATTGAAGTAAACTCCTTTTGTTATATAAGTAATTTATTGTCACAAAAAGATTTATATTGCTGACGGTATTGTATTTTAACATTAAAGGGAAAAAAAGTGTTATCATAAAAATGATGGTGACAGCTGTAAACTTACAGCTTGTCAGAACGTATAATTCTATTTTCTCTTTTTTCCCTTAAAGTATTTTATTTATTTTACAGGCTATAAATAGCACCTTTTGTCATGAAGTTTGATAAGTAGTGACGTTTATTAAAGTACAAGTATGTGAAAGTATATATTTTTTCTTTTTAAGTTCGCACGTGCTATCATATGAAATAAAAATATATATTTATTTCAAAATCAGGATTTATGACAAAATTGTGATTTTTTTTAAATCAAACAATAATGCTACAATGTACACTCTAATTTAGGATATGGTATTATAATAATTTTGATCTATTGTGTTAGCAATAATATATTATTTTCTGCGGTTTCATATAGACATACACACTGGTAGCAACATTCCTTTGTTGATATAAGTGATACATCTACTTATATATATATAAAATACAAGCGGAAATTTCGTGTTTTCCGCCTATTGCTCCAATTCTACTGAAGGGATTTTGAAGTAACTTATATCGTTAGATAGATATTATTTCAAGGAAGGTTTTCGTATAGTACTTAGCTCCATGTATATTAGTTATAAAGTTATGACGGAAAGTTCTTTTATTTTCGACAAAAGGGTTACCATTTGGCATGTGTGTTTTATTTGGCGCGGCATATTAAGCTATCTTTGTTAAAGAATTGGAATGTTTTTATTAATTAGAAATGTAGAAAAGAATAGGAACATTTCTAAAAATAAAAGAAAAAATATTACTAATTTAATTTAATATACAAATAAAAAAAATCAATTAGAAATAATATAAAATATCACTATTTTATTTTAATATGAAAGAATTTTTTATACGGCTTAAATGAAATATTCGTTGCCAAAGTCGATTGACTGAATCAATATCTAGCAATTTATCACTTTTTTGCCTATATATTTGGCTACGGAATTACAAAAAAAAATTATCTAAAATTAAAATTAAATAAAATATAAATGCCGCCATTTTTAAAAACGAATTATTTAAATATGTCTGGGCTATTTTCAAGAGCTGCTGGATGCATTCTTAAAAATTACTTACACCATTGAATAGCTATTGGCGACGTATTCATATTACAACGATACATTTATTTTCTCTTTTTAAGAAATTGAGATTTTTTTTGCAACGATTTTTATTTCTCGATGTTTTTCAGCTGCACAAAACGATATATTTTGCTGTTGTTGATAAAGCAATTATAACTGCTATATTGATTGAGAAAAATGTGAACAAAGAGTAAAAACTGCTAGTAATTTTACTTAAATAAATATACAATTAAAAAAATAAGAGAGCTTACGGTTATTCATATGTATATTTATGGGATATACGCATCGGGATGCCTAATTATCGCCAAAATGGCGTTATATCATCTGACAAGGTAACCAGGATACTTTTGTCAATTTATTATAAATTGTTTATCTACTTTTGTTTATTTATTTATTTGATAGAAAAAAATATAGCGTTTATAATATAAAAATACATGTTTATAAAATTTAAAAATGAAGATTTTCCGATACCTTGAAATGTTTGAGGATAATAAAATGGCCATCTTGGATTTTTTTTTGCGAATCGCGCCAATCAGAAGAGGACATGAAACTATTTTCTTATTATTTTGTATTTTTATTGAAATGTGTAAAAGGCGTGTGTTTTAAATTTATGTAATATAACTATTTTACATGTGTGTATTCTAAATGAAATGAGAGAAAGGTTTATATTTCAAATGAAGTGAATACAATAGAATTGAAAAATATGTTAACAACATTTGGTAATTTATTACATACGCCTGGCTAGCAAAGAAACATTACTTTTCGTTACAATTTTGTAGCAAGCCATTCGAAGAATAATGATTAATTTATTTAAATAATGAATAATTTCCGGATTTAAAATGACCATGTTTATTGCAGCGCTAAGAGACAGTTACAATTTCATGCCTGCAGTTTAGATGGAGATATTAAAAAATATTTTATTGTAAATATTACTTTGTCCTTTTACTTTATATGTATTCTTTGTTTAATAAAATAGTACTCGAAACTATGTAATTTTGAGATGCTTTATTTTAAAAATGATTACTTTCGTACTAACGATGATAAATAGTTTGAATATTTCATTTGGCTCCAACTTTTACGCTTGGTGAAAATGCAGTGATATAACGTAAACGTAAAAAACTTTTAAATTGCAATATTTATAATGTCATTTATAGCAGCGGCGCAGAAAATACATAGCAAAATAACTTGCAAGCTACTGGTATATAGCTTGAAGCGGCAGTGATATCATATACGCACTGCATTGGAGCGAAATTTCTTCTGACTCCAGTGTCATATGTGCTTCAGGGTGCTTAAATGCCGCCAAAGTGTCATTATTATTTAAGGTGTCATGGTAACCCGGATGTTGTAATTTGGTTATTAGTAAATTACTAGTACACCGAACCCGGTGTTCCCCGGTCACAGAGTAAAGGCGAAAAACTTTTTTTTAATTTAAAATTGAAAAGTCTAATAAATTTTTCGTACGTAATATGCTTTTTAAACTGCCAATTAATTCCAAATAGCAATTTTATATGAAATATATTAATTATGTAATCATATAAAGCTTTGAAAATTATCGGTACTTCTGTATTAGACGCAAGATAAAAATTATTAGCCAAAGACTTTGCCAAAGAATAAAATTGCATTCGTTCAGTTTTTAAAACCAACTAAGAAAATATGACACACAAATATTCTTTAAAATAAATTTTTGTAAAGGTTAATTGATGTAGCTTTTGTAAAGTAAGAATGTGTAGCGAACTAAAAGTCATTATTAAATTGTTAGATAAAAACGAAATAAAACCAACAACATTCACCGTGTTTTACAGCCGACGATATTTTAACATAACAGGTTTTTAATAACTATTTTTTTTCAGTTGCTATGAAAAAATGGCAACTAAAATATACAGTGATCTGTTATTTTCCATGGGAAAAAGAGATAGATGGATGTGCAGTATGCGACTAAAACGGTTTGATGGGCGTTATTCTTTCAATTTAAATTTCGTATTCGGCCCAAACAAAACAATCACGTGCAACAGAGACCGAATTCTTTAGCATCATCTTTTTTCTAAATGAAACAGATCTGATTATATTTTGGCATTCTAAAATAGCATTTCATTGTATTATGAATTAAAACAGTATCGCCAAAAGTTTTCCTTTTATGCGAAAATACGCGGTTATGTTTGATGCAATGCAGTGAATTTTAGGGTTACATTTTTGTCGTCACCTCCAGCTACCAAACTACATCTCTATTCTCTCTCTCTCTTTTTTATGACTATTTTTCTTTTGTTTCCACATAAATGCGATACTCAAGTTGCCACCATTAGAGAAATTGAACTAAAAACTACAAAAAAATTAATATTTCAAAAACAAATTGAGATACAATTTTCTAACAAACTGCATTTAAAAGTGCATTTTTTTCTTTATACGATGGTATAAAGTTTGAAAACGTACTATGTCTAGAAGTTTAAATATTTACAATAGTGAAAATTGCAAAACCGAAATTTCATCGGAAAGTGTTGCCACTCAAAACATGACGTATGCGTTACGCACAGATACGTTTGGCCTTTATTATATAGATTTATTTATTTATTTATTAAAATTGTGTAAATTGTATAAGTCTACAATTATTAATTAAACTTTTTTTATTTACTGTTATTCCCTTTTTAAAAATACTAGTATACCGAACCCGGGGTTCCCGGGTCACAAAGTAAAGGTGAAAAACTTAAAATTTAAAATTGGAAAGTCTAATAATTTTTTTCTGCTTAATAGGTTTTTTAAACTGCCAACTAATTCCAAATAGCAATTTTATATGAAATATATTATTTATGTAATCATATACAGCTTTAAAAATTATCGGTATTTCCGTATTAGCAGGGCCGTAGCTAAAAGGGCGCTATGAGCGGCTTAGCCCCCCCCTAAAATATTTTGACCCCCCCCCCCTGGAAAAGATTCCAAGGTCACTCAATGAATTTTTGTTCCGAAAATTCAAATGAAATATTGTTTAAAAATCTAATTTAGTTTTGAAACCTTTTCACAGTTTTGCAGAGTTACTAAATTGTATCTAAAATAAGTGTTTCAACACTCCCTCATCCTATTTGTACGCATGAAGCTAACATGATGGGCTATTTTGCACCAGTTATACACTCAAAACTTCATCATCATATACTTTTCTAAGCATAAAATGAAGTTATTTTAACAGTTTAATAAGAAACAGAGAACCTACAATATGAATATGCACTAATTTATCTTTCTGCGTCAGAGAGAGAGAAAAAAAAACTATGAGCCCCCTACATTCTCTTGGGCCCTCCCTATTGTTCACTACGGCTCTGCGTATTAGACGCAAGATAGCAGTTATTAGCCAAAGATTTCGCCAAAGAATAAAATTCCATTCTCAGTTTTTAAAAACAACTAAGAAAATATGACACCCAGATATTCTTTAAAATACATTTTGTAAAGGTTAATTGATGTATATTTTGTAAAGTAAGTTTACTAACGAACTAAAAGTCACTAAATTCATAAATAAAAACGAAATAAAACCAACAACATTCACCGGGTTTTATAGCCGACGATATATTGACATAACAGGTTTTTAATTACTATTTTTTTCAGTTGCTATGAAAAAATGACAACTAAAATATACAGTGATCTGTTATTTTCCAATGAGAAAAGAGATAGATGGAGGTGCAGTAGGCGATTAAAACGGTTTGATGGGCGTTATTCTTCCAATATAAGTCTCTCATTCGACCCAAACAAAACAATCACATGGAACAGAGACCGAATTTTTTAACATCATTTTTTCTCTAAATGAAAAAGATCTGATTATATTTTAGTATTATAAAATAGCATTTCATTGCATTATGAATTAAAATTGCATCGCTAAAAGTTTTTCTTTTTTGTGAAAGTACACCGTTGTGTTTGATGCAATGCAGCGAATTTTAGAGTTACATTTTTGGCGTCACCTCCAGTTATTAAACTGCATCTCTATCTTTTTTTCTTTTTTACTCTATGGCTATTTTTTCTTTTTTTTCCCACATAAATGCGATACTCAAGTTGCCACCATTAGAGAAATTGAACCAAAAACTACAAAAAAATTAATATCTCAAAAACAAATTGAGATACAGTTTTCTAACAAACGGCATTTAAAAGTGCATTTTTTTCTCTAAACGATGGTATAAAGATGGAAAACGTGCAATGTCTAGAAGTTTAAAAATTTACAATAGCGAAAATTGCAAAACCGAAATTTAATCGGAAAGTGTTGCCATTCAAAACATGACGTATGCGTTACGCACAGATACGTTTGGCCTTTATTATATAGATGTATATAACTGGTATTAGTGGTAGTTACGTTTTTTTACCAAATTGACGTCAAAAAGATTGTGTCAATGTTGTGCTTATATGACATCTCTGCCCTTCAACATAGCACTCTTATTAAAACAATTTAAAAACTGAGATGAAGAAAATTCTATAATCGAAATACAAGTTTTATTAATTCAGTTTTGCGAGATAGTAGCTACAGTTTTTTTAACTATTATAGAAAATCACAACATTCCTGCATTGAAATCTTTTTAAATTTACGTCATTCTGACTCAATTACGGCACTTATTGAGCAGAAATATTTAAAAGTAACATTCTGTTTCAAAAATTTTTTATGATCAATATTATTATGACGTTTCATATGTATACTTTTACTTTAAACATTAAAAAAAATCGGTATTTCGTTCCGGTTGTTGATAACCGGAGTCCTGCTCAGAGTATTTTCAGGGATAACTTTTTTTTGGAAGCATCTAGCATGTTTTATGTTACTTATCTATCGAATTATGGGGAAAAGTTCAATAATCAGTAAAACACATTTATGGAATAAGGTATTTGTACCCTATATGGACAGGGGTCTTAATATGGACACCCCTAATATTTTTAAAGGTAATAATTTTGATCGAGAGATGGCTCAATATATTCGCGAAGAAAAGCAGTTGAAAAGATAATTGAGGCTGGAAAGTGTAAAAAAGCGCGCTGTTCACCATTTAGGAGGAAATTTGTTGTTTCGAGATGTGCTGATCTTAATTACTTGTAAGCTTAAATTCTTATTAGATATGGTAAAATTGCATTAAATGTTGAAAGTGGAGTATTTTAGAAAGCTAATGAAACATATTTTGGATTGCTATTGCATATTTTGCTTTAAAATATTTTCCTTATGTATTTGTTACAAAATTTAGTAAAACTACGCCCAGTTCCCAATATGGACAGCTTATGTCCCCATCGACTACAACTGTAAGAAAGGAGAAAATTCAACGTCGTCAATCAATAAATTGAAAAGGCATCAAAGTTGTAAAATCTTTGTTCAACCAGATGCCATTTGTACAATCCCCCAAAAACCTTCCTCCATAAAACCCTTGCAGAAAAATAAAAAGAAGCCCCCCCCCCCCCAATTGGATATCTGTTGGCGAAATCTTAGGTACCAATGGTACGACTTCCTCAACAAACGAGAGCTGGTCTGCCTCTTTTCCAGTATTGATGCTTTTTCAAACATGCAGCCATGCATCACATGTGGCAGATATGTTCATGAGGATTATGTGGGACTTACTGCCGATGGTGAAAAAGTTTCTATTTGTCCATGGACTGAGGACTCAGTAATAACAGATGTAAATTCGTAGACAGATGCAATAAAGCTAAGCAAAACCAACAACATTATTTCATAATATCTACTAGTAACTAAGGGGCTTTGCATGGGTGTTCGAAATGTAAAAACCGAGAATTACCCCCTTTTTCTAAAATGCATGTTCTGAAGATATTTACTGTCCCCTCTCCTCCTCCGAATACTTTAAGATACATTTTTTTATTCCCTCTCCTCTAAAATCCCTTGGAAAAGTGTCTCTTCCATACACACTGTGTAGAAAGTCAATAATAAAACACCTGTTTATAATAGGGATAGGTAGTTCCTTATATGGACACTTGTAAACATTTTTTTTCTTTTTATCATTTAAATTAAGCCAGAATAATTACAAGGTCGCTAATTTTAATAATGATAGTCAATAGTCCAAGGATAGTGCTCACATATTTTTGGAGCCCTATGACTTGAAAATTGGGGTGAAAAAAAATACATTTTCCTTAGGGTGTCCATATTGGGTACAGGTACCTTATTATTCATTTTTAAAAAAATCTTCTACACGTATTTTGAAGGAACTTGCATTATAAGTTAGAAAATTTTTTAGGGGTGGTTTTAGTATATTACACATTGCTATACAATGCTGAATTATGAGTTAGTCAGTTATTTTGAAATAAATTTTTATAAACATGTAAACCTGATTATGAAAAATTAGTCTTTATAAAAACTATTAATAGACGAATTTTGATGAAACTTAAAACTGTTAGACAAATTTTCAATGACAGTTTTTGTAAATTAAATAGGGCTATGTCGTTCTATAACAAAACCTACTATAAAAAAAAATCAAAGATTCATTTGGATAGGGAGACCAGCATAGCGGGCGACGCCTTCCAGTACTTAATAAAATATCAATGAAAAAATTAATAAAAAATTAAAATTAAAATAACTACAAGTTAAGTTGAGAAGGTCAAGATACAAAAATCTTCATTAAGAAAAGAACATTTATTGCATTAAAAATAGCTTTGTTTTTTTCTGCTTAAAATGACTTTTAAATTAATTTTTTTATCTTAATTGAACAGTAAATAATAATTTTATTTGATTTGATTTGTTTTCCAAATCTAGCTTTTAATCTAGCTTTAAAATCTAGCCTAGATTGTTATGGAAATGACTTCTTGTGGAAATTCGTTTTTCGTCACTGTGGGTTGTTTCATCATTCATACTATTTCAATTGTTATAAGCCAAAAAAGCATTAAAGATAAAGGTTCAAACTTGAAACATGCCATTTTCAATTGTTTTATTTAAATTTAATTCAGCAAAAAAAGAGTATTTTTAAAATTAGAACGCTTTTTTAAAAAATACATCTTTTTTAAAACAAAATTACCCTAAATATTTTTTTTATTTAAAATTATTTTTTTAAATACTGAATCAAATTTTAAAGTCTGTATATTTATCTGTCTTTCTATTTATTTAAGTTAAAATAAAATAAAATTCTACAAATAGTACTTTTGAGTTATAACGATTTTAAACAACCTTATTTTTTTAATAAATTTGAAATTAAAATTAAAAAATATACATATACATACACACAGAGACAGATATTTTGTAAAAACATGTTTTTTGACCCGTAAAACGCGTGAATCCGTCAAATACCGGAAGTCAAAAAAAATTTCGATTTCAATACTTTCTTCTATTGAAGATAGACGAACGTAAAAAAATATGATATGAATATGAAATATGAAAAGATGTGATATGAAAAGAAAAAATAATACTGTGCAAACCTACAGATCATAATTTATTTTATTTTTAATTTTAAATCAAAATACCGAATAGTTTTTTTGTTGTTGTTTTGTTTTTTTATACGACAAAATGGAATATGTTTAGCCTAATAGAGGATTCGCTTCGCTCATCCTGATAAACCATTGCAGCTATTAAATAAAATGCCTTTTATTTCGAGGTATTTATGAAAAATAAATACAGACCAATATTGAAGTAAATTGTCTGTTTGATTTTTTAAAATATGAGAATTTAAAAGTATATAAACAGATGCAGCAGTGAAGCTGCTATTAAATAAGCCTTTAATCATAATATTTTTTAACTCAAAACTTCGAGATTTCCTCCATACCAATGATTATGTGGACAATTACTTGCATATATATTTAGGATTGAACTCATGGAATTTCATTCATAAAGAAAATTTACATAATTTAATTATTGTTTACAAAATGCATTCTTCAAAAGGGATTATTGCACGAAGAATAAAATTCAAAGCAAACTAAAATCAAGGCACCAATCTGGTTTTTTTTGGGGGGGGAGGGGGGAAGGGGGGTAAATTATGTTTAACCAGTAAACGAATAGAAATGTTCAAAATTTAGTCATCTAAGGCAATAAAGTTTTCGATTAATCGATACGCAATCAAAACAAAAGCCTTGAGAACCAAAAAATCTGCACAAAGGGGGCTTTAGAGGAACACTTTAAAATATATAGCAAGAGTCAGCATGACGATAATTTATAATAAATATTTACGCAATCTAAATTTGCTGATGTAAGCTATTCTGCTGACATCCAGTTGTAAAAGCTGTGGCTAAGAGTTAGGTATGTAGTTTTTGATAAATTTCTTAAATATTTTATATGTATGTTTTTGCTTATAAATGTAGAATGTAAAAAATATGTTTTATATCTATTTTTTTAATTACTTTAAAGTATGTGCCTATCCTGAATTTTTATTTTTTATTTTATTTTATATATATATATATATATATATATGTGTATATTTTCAAATATTTTTTTATTATTTTAAATTAAAGTTCAAACTTCTAAGAGCCCCCCAAAAACCTGATTATAATAATCAATGATATTTAGAAGCAAATTTATAGCTCAAAATATAAACCATAAATGAACTTTCTGAAACCGAAGTATGTAGTTTAAAAAGCCACAGAAAGGTAAAAGATATATTTTAATGTCCAAGTATATAATATTTTATGTGCACAAATACACAAACACATACAAATATGGTGGATTTTAAAATTATAAACTTTATGCGTAATTTTTGTGCTATATCAAAATCTTAAATTGCGTTTTCTGCAAAACTGCATTTTTCATCAAGTACGTTCACGAAAAGCATAATATTTAAAAAATGTATTTAAGATATTGAAATAAAATTTGGTCGCAATGTCTGCTCATCTTTAAGTTACGAAGCAAAATATAAATTTTAAGTTTGTAAATACTTATTTTAGAGGTATTTTTATTGAAAAAAACTCCTTTTTGTGTAAATCATGTCTTGTATGTATAATTTGGCTTATGTTTATAAATTTAAGAGCAAATCATTGGCTTTATAACACAGGTAAATGGTTTGCTAATATTTTGTTGAAACTAAAAGTGAAATACATTGAATAGATTTCTTTAATGGGACAAACGACCCTTAAGCTTAAAAAAAATCGATTTTTCATAAAAGACTTATGGAAAGTCTGAACATTCTTCAGCATTTATAAAAAATCATGAAAATATTCTAAATATTTCCAGAGATATGATACAAAACATAAAAGTCACTCCCATGGTGAATTATTTAATAATTTAACTTTAAAGTCATTTATCTCAAAATGTGTTTTTTTCACCTTGCGAGCAGGATATATCTCTGAAACTATTTGCTATTTTTTCTTGAAATTTTCACAGATTGTGTAACATATCAGATCCTTCAAACTGAACCATCCCCCACCCTCCCTCCCCATCTTTTATGCAGGTCATACTTCAGATTTTATTAAAAAAAATAATTTTATTTTAAGCTTTTTTTTTTATATTTTTTTTTTAGCCTAAATGGGAAGAAATTTGGGTTCATATTAAAGAGAAATTATTGTAATATGTTATTACAGTTGATTTTTTGTATTACATTGGATATTTTGTTTGAAATAATGCGCGCAAGTTCTTGTATCAGTCAAAAAGAATAGTACTTACAAAAAGTAAGTCTTTTTTTTAAACTTTGATAAAAAATTAACTTTTTTTTCCTTTATTAGAATATAAAAAAAAAATATCTTTTAAATTATAATGATTCAATTTATATCGAGTAAAAAAGTTATGGTCTTAAAGCAAATACATTCTGAGAAATTAAATGTTAAGCATGATGATTTTTCTTGCCTAATTTTTACTTTTAAAGTCATCATAAAGAGGGTTTGGCATAAACGCAATTCTTTACTAAATATTGACTAAATATTGCATAAATTTGAAAAGTTAATTAATATTTATATTAATTAATAATTTTTCCCTACTTTAATTAAAAAAAAGCGTTTGATAAAAATTTCATATTTTTTTTAAAAAAAAGAGCATTGAAGTACTATTAATAATGCATGTCCTTTAATGGAGTATTATTTCGTTTTAAGAAATGCTTTTGCTACTATTTAAATGTAGTAATCTTAGTATGTGCCTATGCATTTAATATATGACCTCATATATGTTTAGGCATTTAGTAGTAATACTAATTACAATTATTTGATTAGTTCTTTACGCTATTTGCGATTCTTTTATTTTAAACATATATTTCACTCTTTGAATTTAAAATAAAAGCTACTATCCTGAATGAATCATGTGTAATAAAGGACAAAAATCATTAGAAAGTTGTAACATACGTGAAATCTTATTGCAATACAATATCTTCTAAACATCTCCAAAAATTCTTCCTTAGCTTATTTCCGTATGAGTATTAAATGAATTGTACGCAAAACAACAGCATTCGCTATGATTCAGACAATGAAATATTCGTTAAATACTAGTTAATTTATTTGGATAGCTAGTGTTGATGCTATAAACGTAAAAAAATAAATAAATAAATAAATAAATAAAAAATAAAATAAAAAAACTAAAATAAATGTACCCGAAAAGGTTAAGAGATTAAGGATATTGAATTTTTTAGCTGCTACTTTAATGTACCGTTTCTGATAAATAACCGAAGATAATTAGGGGCAGTGCATATATAACGTTATCCTATTAGTTAACGGGGGTCTGACATATGATATTGTAAGATATCTCTAGGGAGAGAGGGGGGGGGTTGTCTTTTGATATCGATATCATTTTTGATCCAATTAGTTATTTTCTTTTTATTTGTAGCATTATTTTTATTTCAAAAAAATATGTTATCTTTTTTAAGTTGATTATCTATTTTCGTGAAAATGCAAAGTAATTATTCAAATTACTAAATTATTATAAAATTACTTCATTCTGAAATGTGGAATACTCCAACATTTCACATACCTTTACTTCTTCATATGTTGTATGAATATATAATCACGGTTCGAGAAACCATACGTGAAGTAATTTAAAATGAATTTTGTGTTTGGTAATAAATAGTAGAGAAAAAAAAAGAATGTTGTCTACTTGTTTTGTTGATAAGAATTCGTATCTACACCCCACCCCTCCTCCGTTGGATGCAAGTACAACAAGACTTTACTTTTATTGAATATGACACGTAACAGAAAGATATAATAAAATACTTTTACATAGTAACTGTATCTTTTAAGTATTATTTGATATATAGAGATATTCCATTGACTTCTCTTCATTTGAATAAATGAAGTAAGCAAAAACAAATGCAACCAGTTTTGTATATAGCTTCAAATAAAAGAAATAAATTCTAAAAATAAAAAAATAATAACATTATGATAACAATATCATAACCAGGGGGGGGAGGGTCGAGGGATGATAACGACGATATCGAAAAGGGGGGAAGGGATCGAAAATTGCCAAAAAGTTGATAATGTTGTATTTGCACAGATCCTTAACCCTTTTATTCCCAGTGTGCCCAGTCTGGGATACCTAATTTTAATTCCAAATTTGCAAATGGCCCCAATAATATTTTTTTTAATTTTGCTTTTACAATGAAAGCTTAAATAAAGGTATTCTTAGTTTCTAAAGAAGTCTTTTGCAAATTCCGGTGTCTGTCAACAGTTTCTCAGTTTACTAACTGAATTTGTCCGTTCCGGAAAGGGTTGATTGTTTATATATATATACATATATATATATATATATATATATATATATGTGGGATTAAAGAATGAAGTATTCAGCAATAAAAGATAATAAACTCAATGATTTAATGAACGTGATATCCCAAATGAGACTCATGTGATGATGCGTGAAAAGAACGAGGTGTTCTATAGATTTCAGCGATGGTGAGTTTGATGGACTTTTAATGCAAAGCTCAGGGAAGCTTATTTATACTGAATATTATTCAGTTCTACTGTTATTTTTGAATGCTACGTATATATGTATATATATATATATATATATATATATATATATATATATATATGGGATTAAAGAATGAAGTATTCAGCAATAAAAGATAATAAACTCAATGATTTAATGAACGTGATATCCCAAATGAGACTCATGTGATGATGCGTGAAAAGAACGAGGTGTTCTATAGATTTCAGCGATGGCGAGTTTGATGGACTTTTAATGCAAAGCTCAGGGAAGCTTATTTATACTGAATATTATTCAGTTCTACTGTTATTTTTGAATGCTACGTATATATTTTATGTCTATTAAACCTTTTTATCTTATCAAGAATATTAGTTTTGCTTAAATCATAAGTTAATCACTCAATATCCCACAAGTTTTGGGGGCTCGTTGCCGGGATTTCAACGATTTCGCTGATTTATATTTGAATTTGAATTTCACGATTAAAGCTATTTTGTACTAAAAAGATCTAAGTCTAAGAAGAATGTTTTGTTTTTAAACTAAAACGTATAAACGTATTATATAAAAAAAGGAACTGTTTGTTATATGTGTAATGATTAGAAATTATCCGTAATCAAGCCTGCAAGACAGTACACTATATTGTTTTGTTGAAGTGTAAACAAAAATTATAATGTCTGTTCTGAATAAAGCTAGAAAGGCGGATTTGTTAACATTGTGTGATGACCTAGGTATAGTTGTGCCTCAGAGTCCAAGAATCATTGATATGATAAAGTTGGTGACGGAATCGAAGGATTATGAAGAAAATTTTGTAAAAGTTCGACTTGAAATCATTGCCGCGGAGAGAATAGAAAAAGAAAGACTAGAAGCAGAAAAAGAAAAAGAAGAAAAAAGACTAGAAGCAGAAAAAGAAGAAAAAAGACTAGAAGCAGAAAAAGAAGAAAGATGACTAGAAGCAGAAAAAAGAAGAAAGAAGACTAGAGGCAGAAAAAGAAGAAAGACGGTTAAGGCTGGAAGCAGAAAAAGAAGAAAGACGGTTAGAAGCAGAAAGAAGATTAGAGGAGAAGAAGATGGAGATGGAGTACGAAAAATTGAACTTCATTACGAAAAATTGAACTTCAAGAAAATATGACAAATACAAGTGACGGTTCGACTGTAACTGGTTCAGGTAAGCAACCAGATTTGTCTAAATTAATGTCACACTTTGATAGGAAGGGTGATATCAGTATCTATTTAGCTCTATTCGAGAGACAGATTTCTAGGATGAATATAACAAAAGAAAATTGGGTAATGCACTTATTAAGTTTAATGCCGCTAGAAATTGCTAATGTTATAACTAGAGAACCAGAAACATTAACAAATAACTACGATTATGTAAAAAACTTGCTGCTCAAAAGATTCAAATTGACGCCAGAAGAGTTTAGGCAAAAATTAATGTCGCATAAGAAAGTAAACTCAGCCACTTGGCGCGATCTAGCATTTGAGTTAAGGAATTATTTAGAAGAATGGATTACCGGTCTTGATGTATCCAATTTTGAAGATTTAAAAGAATTAATATTAGTAGATCAAATCAAGAGAAGGTTACCGATAGAAATGAAAGAACATTTTATCGATGATCTTCCAAAAATTAAAAGTGTTGATACATTAGTTTGTAAACTAGATGATTATGAAACAGCAACGCGTAATATTAAAACCATGAATAGAAATTCACGACACTTTGAAGAAAGGGAGCCAAAAATGCGCGAAAACAACAACGCAAAACCATGGTTACCATATCAACGTTATAATACTTTAAGAAGAAAACAATTTAAAGATAATACAGATGACGTAAATGAATCATCTTATTTAAATGAAAAGAACAGCGCACAAATTATGTGTTTCAAAAGTAAGCGTCTTGGCCACGTAATATCGCAGTTTAATAATGGGAATAATACTCAAATAAATAATGACAGCCAAAATCTGAGCCAAAACCCGTGATTATCCAATCACAAAGAAATGAATTCTACAGTAATCACACAAACAAATAGCGCCAAACCTGATTGCTTGAAAAATATTGATATTAACGGTAAAAATACACAGATCTTCGACACTGGAAGGGATATCAGTTTAGTGAGTTATGAATATTATACGAAAATAAGCTCGCCAAGATTATTTTCAAATAATATCTCTTTGTCAGGCATAGAAAAAGTAGTTGTTTATCCTAAAGGATACTTCCCATATGAATTTAATATTCATGGTTTTCTAATCAGAGCGAATTTCTATGTGTTAAAATCTATGATATTTTATTGGGATATGATGTCATTAACAAATTAAATTTGGCGATAGACGAGAACGGAATTAAGATCGTTGGCAAAAACAATAGTATTCAAGTAGGTTACACTGAAGTTCAGAAGAATTCTGATATAAAATTGAATCATGCTGCCAGAAATAATAATGAAATGAAAACGTCTACGCTAGATAATTCACGTGATGAAAATGTTATAGTTGCAAATGATAATAATGCAGGAGGTAATTACTTGATTAATTTCGCGAGAATCATAGAAGAAAATGAAATTGATTTGAATCACGTGAGAAATTTGAAAATTAGAAAAGAAATAAATGAGAAAGAAGAAAATTTAATTAATAATAAAAGATTCAATGAAAGAAACGAGACATCACAAACAGGACGAATGAATGACCTAAAAGAAAAACGCAATTTATGTGAACGCGCCAATGAAAATAAAAATGAAACGAGGAAAATTGAAAAATATTTTAAACGGAAAAGCACGAGGGGAGAAAGGAATATTGAAGGAGTTAATGCAAATAAACAGAAATTTATCAGAAATTACAAGAAGCGTGATTACAATGATAGAGAAGAACAAAAGAAATATTATTCGAGGAATAATTTTGATGGAAAACGTCACACATATGAAAATTGTAGAAACAGCAAACAGAAATATTTAGAGGTACAGAAAACAGAAAGAAAATATGAAATTTTTGAAAAAGAAAGGGCTGAACCGTGTGAAAAGGATACTTTTAAATTTAAAGGCAAAAGAAGCATAAAAACTAATTTTAATGGTCTGCATAGAAATCTATATTTTTGGAGTAATGTTAATTATAGAAAGCAATTTAACATGATGAGAAAAGTACCTAACAGATATGAATTAAATTATCCCGTGGTAATCCAAGAAACGCAGTATGGAACAGGACTGAAAAGGGAAAAATTCCTTGGAGCAAATAAAAACATTATAGAAAAATTACATGATCATTATGATGCAAGAGAATTGGAGACCATGGTGGACAACAAGATATCTACTATTGCAGAATACATCAAACCGTGGGGTAACGCATCTGCATAACGTGAGATGTTTTTATTTTATATTTACCTGTTTTATTTCTATAAATTTGTGTCTAAATTTTTATAAGCAGCTGCCGAGGACGTCAGAAACGTCAGGATGACCGAGAATGTGGGATTAAAGAATGAAGTATTCAGCAATAAATGATAATAAACTCAATGATTTAATGAAAGTGATATCCCAAATGAGACTCATGTGATGATGCGTGAAAAGAACGAGGTGTTCTATAGATTTCAGCGATGGCGAGTTTGATGGACTTTT
Organism: Maratus speculifer; assembly: GCA_964019185.1. Taxonomy (NCBI): domain Eukaryota; kingdom Metazoa; phylum Arthropoda; class Arachnida; order Araneae; family Salticidae; genus Maratus; species Maratus speculifer. Next base: position 256,663,593 of record OZ025298.1, read on the forward strand.
AATGCAAAGCTGAGGGAAGCTTATTTATGCTGAATATTATTCAGTTCTACTGTTATTTTTGAATGCTACGTATATATTATATGTATTTAAACCTTTTTATCTTATCAAGAATATTAGTTTTGCTTAAATCATAAGTTAATCACTCAATATCCCATATATATATATATATATATATGTGTGTGTGTGTGTGTGTGTGTGTGTGTGTGTGGGTGTGTGACATATTGAGATTGGGAGCCAGGGTATCGTAACACCATAATTAAGTTTTGTCAAAAGAATATCGTTTCCCCATTATACCGCACAGAAATCGTGACGCAATCAAAGAATAAACACTTTGACCGCCTCAAACTGATTTACTTATGCATCCATATCACTAATAAACTCTCCAACCTCCCGGCTTCAATTTGAAAAAACAGTCGTTCCCCTCCGAACTACAGCCACACTTCATAATGTTCCAACGACCTGCCTCAAACTGACCACTATTTTCATCTCTGAACCTCCTAGCTTAAGTGATATATATATATATATATATATATATATATATATATATATATATATATATATATAACATTTATATATACAGTTTCTAGAACATTCGATAATCTCTGACGAAAATCCGTTCATGTAAACAGAAGCCAGCCTCTGGCCCGAGACTAAAAGCGGCGGAATCGAATTTTTCGGCAAACGTTAATTTTATTTAAAAGATTATTATTTAACTTATTTAATAATGGAAAATAGTTAAAATTCGAATGTATTCCACAGACGATAATATCACAATAAAAGGAACATAAATGAATGTCTTGATACTTAATAAATATAAAACGCGAAGAAAAAAAATAAAAAGAATATGTTTTGGTTAAGTTTGCTTTTTCGGGATAAATTTAATTAGACTTTTAAAAAGAGTTGACAAAAACAGGAAAAAAAGTGAGTTTTATTAAGAATATTAGGTAATAAAATTTATTTAAAAATATTTTTAATTTGTAGCTGTTTTTTAAATTTACGCGTATTGGAATAAATATTTTTAATGCGAATTAAGAATTTATATCCATTTTATAAAGATTAATAGTTTAGATATAATAGTAGGTTTTTAATATAACAAGCCCGAATAAACACAGAATATTGCTAAAAGGAAATTAATATAGTATAAGGTTAATTTTGGCGAAAAAAAATTACATTTATAAAATACATAATCTGAAAAAGATGAAAAAAAACTTTATAAATAGATATTCTTTAGTTCTTTTAAAAGTCTTTTCTGCTTCCATTTTAAATAAAAAAATTGTACAATAAATAAATAAGCAAATTCACCTTACCTTGAATTATTCATCATAATAACAGTGTCACGACTGAGGATGCATCCAATTTTATTGTTCGCAGTGAGGTGAGTGGAAACAGCACAAAATATATTAGCATCCGATGTTATTTCTTTCAGACAAGCTAAAAATGTCGTGTCATTAATCCTGAATTTTCTACTCAACCTATTTTGATAATTATTTTTTAAATGAAGGCTATTTATTTGTAGTTGTGCCCATTTTAGCTATTTTTTAATTTATTTCCATTTTTATATTTTAGTTTTAGTTTTAAATGCTTTTTTACGATATTTCTTCAAAATGGTGGCAACACAGTTTAGCTTTTATCTCGATAATAAAATTACAATATCCATCAAATACAATATTATTACGGACGCCTTTTTCATATTACTAATAACAGTAACTTTTAAAAAACATTTGAAGAGAAAATGAGGTTTTTAAAGCATCGCATTTTTACTCATAACGAAATTACATTTCAATAGAACACTGAGATTGAGATTTTACTTTCAGATGACTTCAGTTAGTGAAAATAATGTCATAGTAAAAATAAAATTAGTTTTTTTTTTTTTTTTTTTTTTTTTTTTTAATAAAATTATTTTTCTGTGAGTGCATATAAAATAAAATTTCCGGATTTCACCGGCACTCAGATTACAATTTTAACTGAAGATGTGCGAATATTTGCATGCAAAATTGTAACTGGCAAACTTGACATTAAGTTTGGAAATATATTTATTATATATTGATTCAATAATGTAATTACTTTTGCTTTTTTTAAAACCAAATCGATCGGGTCTTTTAAACATTTTAATCGTCAAATTCGATGGGATTCCACTCGTTTTATTGTTAAATTGCATTTTCTTTTTTCTCAGAGTCTATAAAAAAAGCGTTTAAAGTAAAGAAAAAAACCCGTTTTTGATGAATCTAGTCAATGAAAAAGTAGCACGTCATATTGTATCTTTTTATTATTCCGCAATTCCAATGTCTCAGAGAGAAATTGCTAAAAAATTGGGTATTTTACGTCGTTCTGTTTCTTATTATATTGATAAACACAAGAAAAATGAAGTTAGTTCATTGCATTCTAAACGGGGTAGCCCTTCTAAAAAACCTTTATCGATTTTTTTTTTTCTAATCGGAGGCGAAACTGAATTCTGCAATGGCAGAATCTACATTCAACTTGTTTATCCTTTCTTTTGAAAAATGGTAAAAATCATAAATGTTAATATTTAGTCATTTAAGAAAAGAAACTTTTCGATAATTGATATATAACCAAAATAAATACCTTGAAAACCTATAAATTTGCACAAAGGGGAATCTTACATAAAATAAAGACTAAATTGTTGACATATGAGTCATCATGATATCATTTATGATAAATATTTAAGACGTCTGTATTTAATGTCTGAGATATAGCTTTTGACAAGGAGATTGTGAAAGCGAGGGAATTAAACAGTTCGGTATGCAGATTTTTTTAAAAGTTTCTTAAAGTTTATAAATCATTTGTTCTTGCCAAAATTAGGATTTGAAATATAACACAGATACACATTTACATCTGTTACAATTGATTAACCAATTGATTAATCGTGCACTGTAAAAAAAAAGGGTCGATCTACTAAAAAAACTTTAGTAATCCTTGTAATTACTAAAAAATGTTTAGTAATCTTAGTCGGTTACTAGAAAATCTGTAAGAATTACTAGAAAAAAGTTAGCAACGAAGAGAGTTAATAGTTTTATATTTTTAATAGCTATTACTAAAACCCACTTGGCGTGGCCTCGATAGCATAGTGGTTGTAGTAACGGACTCCAGGCTAAAACGTCCCGGGTTCAATACTGGACAGCGCCAAGTACGCCCCGAATGCATGTGGTGTAAGTAATCTATAATAAAGGGGTTATGAATTTCCTGTTGGAGCTGGTCGCGATGTTTGGTGCTGGCATCTATTGCGTTTTTGCTGAAAATCTATCGCTTCAGAAGTTTGGATGCAGCTCGAAGGAAGCTCCTGCCCTTCGGACGCACGTAATTGTTATTAAAAATAATTTTGGAGCTATTACTAAAATTTGCTTGGTGGTTCATACTAAAAAATTTTAAGTTAGTTATACAAAATATTATTTTGTTCAGTTTACAAAAGAAATGCTTGTTTCACTTGCAAAAAAAAAAAAAAAAATGGTTACTAAAAAATTCTGTGGAATACAAATTTACTAAAAAATTTTTAGTAACCTCTTGAATTTTTTTTTACAGTGTGTTATAAATTAATCTAATGATTTCTTAATCATGATTTCATATCATGAATCATATTTAATTATGATTTCATGTTTGCTATTTTATTTCTTTAAGAGGACTCGGTCCCTTCATTCGACGAAAAATGACTAAATTTAACGAAAATATCAAGTTTCTATTTTTTTGTCTAAATTAGACTATCCCTAGTACATTTCGATCAAGTTTCGAAAGATCCGAGTATTATAAATATATGTAAAACCAATTTTATTACATCTCTGTGTATATATACACGCCACAATACACTTCAGATAAAAGTAATTTTATTCAGTTTGTAGTTTTTCGATGAAAAGTCATGTTCAAAGTGACTTAGATAAAACTAATCAAAGTTCAAACTCAGATTTAAAGAAGACTTTTATGTATATTTTTTAATATACTGGACATTTTTGGGATTGTTCCTTATAGCTTATTTGAAATAGTTAAATACGGTTTATTTGAAACTAGCTGACCCGCTCGCCGTTGCCAGGGTCCGTGATAACCATAATGCATAAAAAAAACTAAAAATTGACAAAAAAATGAAAAAAAATCGATTCTAAAAGCAAAAAAACTTGAAAAATCGTTAAAAATTACTTCGAAAATCGCATTAAAAATCGATAAAATTCAAAAATCGGAGCAAACAAAATTTAGTAAATTAGGCTAAAAGTTTGAAATAATTTTCCTTTATCAATGTCAAAAAATAGCCGCAAAATACGATAAAAATCTAAAAATCGCATTAAAAAATCGTTAAAAATTCAAAAATCGCTGCATAAATTCCGAAGCTTTAATGAAATTAGAACTAAATTTATTATGTCGGTTTAAAAGAATGAAAGCATATTCCTTTCACTAATGTAAAAAAAATTGCCTCAAAACAAAAAAAATAACTTTAAAAATCAACTAAAAGATTAAATCAAAAAATCTAATCAAAAAATTTAAAATCAGGCTTTGAGGGGCAAAACTTCATATACAAAGGTACCTTCCCTCCATATTTTGTAACTGCACTTGCACAGGTCTCTTTAGAATAGCGCTGACGCACTCACAAATTTCTCTCTTTATTTTTATAGAAGATGGTTATAGTTATGTATCGCATTTACAATAAAATAAAAAGACTGTTTTCGCCCATAAAAAATGTAAAGTAAATTCAGTTTTTACTGTAATTTTATTTATATTTGGACATTTTATTATTTTTCTCCCAAACTAATTAACTAATGATAAATCCTATGTTTAAAGTTATACTCTACAATTCAGAGAATTGTTAAAAAATTGCTTAAAATGTTTAAAATTGTACGAGAAGATACTTTTGAAAATTTACTTGATTTTTTTTAATTTAAAATTTTCGAATTTTCCATGGAAATTGAACAATTTCTTTCTGAAATCACCTTTATTCATTGAGTCTTTTGTTAAAAATGTACCTTAAAATGCTTTTAAAAAATCAAAAGATACCGAATTTTTAGGAAAAAAGTTCCTTAAGGGGAGTTCGGGCCCCAAAAATCTTGAAAATTGAACAGTTTCTTTATGAAATCATCTTTTTTCATTGAGTCCTTTGTTAGCACGTAAAAATGTACCTTAAAAAACTTAAATTTAAAAAAAGATTAAAACGTACCGAACTTTTAGGGGTAAAAGTTCCTTAAGGAGGAGCTTAAGAAGGTCCAGAACGCAAAAATCTTCAAATTTTCTAAAAAAAAAAAAAACCTTTTACTGAATTCCTGATTACTTTATTCTTGATTTTGAAACAAAAAATTATTGCTTTGAAATTTTCTCTGTTTAATTTTTCTTTTTTAAATGATGTTTAAATCATGTTTCTGTCTTAATTAAAACAGGAAATTTTAATCTTTTCAATCTGGTTTGATTTCAAAATCTAGTTTTCAAGCAGTGGTTGTCAATTTTTTTTCTCCGAATCTGCATTTTTTTCGTGAAGGGTTTTTTACTATTTTCCCTTTTAATTCTTTATAAGTGAAGATCCGTATAGATAAATGGACCAAACTCATAGCATGTCTTTTTTCATTGTTTTACTTTAATTTTGATTCAGCAAATTCGAAAAAAAAATTTATTGATTTTGAAAATATGTTTATTTTTTTTTAAGTTGCATTTTTTTTTTACTTTAGATATTTTAACTTTTTATATAAATTAATATTTTAATAAATTCTGAATCAAAATTAAAGTTTATATATTTTTGTTTATTTAAATAAAAAATATTGAAATTCTACAAATTATATTTGAAGTTATAGCAATTTTAAATTACCCCATTTTTTAAAACTAAATTTTGAATTTTAAATGAAAAAATATATATTAGAAGTTTTATCATGAATTTTATCATGAGAGGTTTATAAATAATATGATTAACTATTTCAAAAAATTTCAAAATTTTAAGTTAATAGATTGAAATTATTTTAAAACGCTTCACGGATCCCCTTAACAGCTGAAGGTTCAAGATTATTTTCCTTGTAGTTTACTTATCTAGCAACACTGTTAAGAAAAAAAGAAAAAAATCAGTGTATTTATGCTAATTAAAATTACTGGCAGAAAAGTTGCCGGATATTTACCATTCTGTTAGTAGATTTTCCGGTTTGAGAAATAAAAGAAAGGAAAACTCCGCTTGAAGAAGCGTTACAAGATTCTTTAACTTTTCGTTAGAAGATTTGATTTTTAATCATAATAATTTAATCTAATTTTTAAAATTAATGAACTGATCAATCGTCAGAGAATTCAAACTTTCCGAGTGATTTAGAGTTGTTATATTATTTAATTTAGTTTAATTTATTTATTTATTATGTATAATTTACTACAAGCCGTCATGAAGATCGAACTCGAGACATTTTGACAGTGGAATAAGTCCTTACTGACTGAGCCAAAGCTGATGATTCCAAAGTATGCCTTTTATCAGTTAGTGGGAAAAACTTTTTTCAAAGATTTTCCAATACCAAGGTGCTTTTCAAAAATTTTCTTTCAAACATATTCGTCAGAATATTCGTAAACGGTATATTTTATTTTATTTTAGACCGATGCATAATACTTATATAAAAATCAATTTTTAAATCAATCTTAATTTTTTTTACTAGTTTAAATTAAACAAAAATCACTAGCTAAAATCACTGTTTTTTTTTTTTTTTTTTAAATGAATGAATGAATGAATGAAAGAATTTTTTTAATTCATTTTTTACAAAAATAATGTTATAGAAAATTTTTCAAAATTGTCGCACTCAATTTATTTAAGGTACCCTGGGGTAATAACGCCACGTTAAGGTTCTACCAATTTTCACGGCTTAGTTTTAGATTGTATTTTTCAAACAAATATAGGATCTGATACAGCAACGCATTGACTATCTATATAAAATAAAATAATTTAACAGATATGTATTCATAAAATGTAATGGCGTTTTTTCTTGACCAATGCTATTTGGCGTTATTACCCACCTATATGGGTAATAACGCCATGCAAACAAAACTATGAAATAAGATGGAATAATTGCATGTAGATTGCCCAATTCTAAAAATACAAACTCTACAAACTTAGAAATTGTCAAATTGCATTCTAAGCTATTGAAAATGTTCAATTTTTTGTGAAAGTGTAAGAAAAATAAAGGTGTGGTTTGGGAGGGGGGGGATGAGGCAAAAGAATATCAGACAGTGAGCTTCTTTTTGCTTAAAAAGGACAGCTTAAATAGAAATATAAGAAACATTGCACAGTTTTAACTGTGTTTATTTGAATCAGTATTTAGGAAGTAGCTCGGCCACTGTAGGGAATCAACCGGTGTATTAATGTAAATGATTGGCGTTATTACCCCGGTATAGTTATTGCGCAGTGCATTTTAAATTACAAATTATCTCGAGAAGATATCCAAAATCTTCAACAATATTTTAAAAGTACATGAAATGCACTACAAATTTATGTAATTAACAAAGTATTTCCGGATAAAAAGATAGTCTTCACATCACAAAACGTATCTCGCAAATTTTAGATCAAGCGTTAATTTTAGTTGTTTGTAAAAATAATAAGACCTAAAAATGAAACAAATTAACTTGAAGCTGTTTTTTGCGATTTATATGATTCAAAACCCTTCTGCGCAGAGCACATGGGTGTCATTTACCTGATTATTTCATAATTATGCAAAATATAAGCATTTGGCGTTATTACCCCGCCTGGCGTTATTACCCCAGGGTACCTTATTTCTTTTTTTTGAGAGAGAAGGGAGGGTGATTAATTTAAAGATTTTTAAAATATGAAATAAGAGAAAAATAAACAGAAAAAAATTGATGATAATACGACCTATGTGAATTAAACCTATCTATTATAAGCTTGTGTGAATCATATGCATTTAAAATACATACTTTTATCTACAACGTCAAATAATTTGACACTTATAACATATGTCCTTAATTTTTAAATAATACAAATATTGAATTTTATTCTTGAATTTTTTCTTTTATTTTTTATTAAGAAATAAAAAATCGAACCCTAAATTATGCCAATCTCTTATTTATTATCCCTTCTTACCTAAAAATAATTTATTGAATAGTCTTTTCATTCCTAAGGCTAATAATCAAGATTAAAATTTCAAGCATGTAAACAAAAACTCGATTTTTTATCAACTTTTAACATGATGATATAAACTGTCCTGAAATCTATTATTTTGCGTTTACTCATAAATAAACATGTTGTATAAGTACAACATGTTTATGTTATAAGTACCCAATTTTCATTCAAATCTGTGACATGGGAGCCATAGCTAATTTGATCATTTTGTACGAAATGGCCCAGTAGCATATATTTTTTGTAGAAATGATCTTGATTTCTATTTTAGGAAGAAGATGGCTGAAATCAAGTCATCCAAATTAATAAAATTAGCCACTCTAAATTTAAACTCCAGTGATTTTCCAGATGAATATGATTGCATTGTTGTGAACCCTGATGGAACTGCCTTGAATGCTTTTCATTGCTGTATTATTCGTATTCTCTCTCAAGGACTTGGCATCCCCTTTGAAGTCGTTTTGCCAGAAGACAATACATTTGGATTAAAGCTGCCTGATGGCAACTGGACTGGGATTATGGGAATGCTAGTCAGGGGAGAAGCCGATATATCAATCAGTGGAATGACCCTATCTAGTGAAAGAAGAGAAGCAGTAAATTTCACCTATCCAATACATATGGATGACTTTACTTTTAAAACAAATAAACCGGAGCCATATCCACGCAATTCTGCTATACTCGAAACCTTTTCTCCTGATTTGTGGATCTGTATCGTAATAAGCCTCATTCTCATATCAGCTCTTTTCTACATTCTTTTAAAGAGAAAACTTACTTATTCTACCATTTTACTAGAAACTTTCGGGAACTTATTGGAAAAATCCTTTTCTTTTGAAGTAAGGCAAAGAAATACAGTTTTTTTGCTAACTACATGGTTTCTAGGCGCTACAATTCTTGCCAACAGCTACAAAGCAGTCATACTGTCTTTTATTACACTCCCGAGGATGGTTGGTGTCCGTGATATATCGGAATTATCCAAAGCTGTAAAGGATAGTTCATTCAGATGTATCGTGTTCAAAGGAGCTGCTAGCAGCATTGCGTGGTTCGAGTCAGACGATGATCGACTTCGAGCAATTGGAGACTGTTTAAGGCGAAGTGAAATCGAAAATCTGTATGATTGGGAAGCATTTTTTAAATATCCATATAAAAAAGCATTTATAGCAGAAAGAACGGATATCGGTGAGTATGACAAGAATTATTTCACTTCAGATGACTTCTTCTCTTTAAGCCCCACTGGAATAGCCTATACAAAAAGGTTCTGTTGTCCGGTAAAATTGGAAAATGTTGTTAGACGTATGGTTGAAGCAGGCCTCTATCAGAAGTATTTCCGAGATCAAAATTTTCGTGAACAGCTGAGACAATCACCATTAGAAAATTTCGACGGTGACAAGACAAATGTTACGCCAATAACTCTTAAAGACTTGACTGGAGCTTTTCTTATTCTCTTTATTGGATATTTACTTTCGTTGGTTACACTTATATTTGAAATTATACTAGAAAAAGTAACAGTACAGAAAAACAGTGCAACAAAGGTATTAATATTCCAGGAAAATGATAATAAGTCGTGTTTCCTAAAATGGACTGACTGCTTTTAAAATTCAATAACTTTCAACTGTTGACAGTTATTAAATACATTCTTAAATTAGGGTTACGTAAGATGCGAGGAATGTTTTTTAAACTGCGATTCTTGATTTAAATGTAATTGAATTAAAAGATTGATAGAAATGAGGAAGGTTTAATGTATGAAGTTGTGCTAAAATGCATCAATGTAACATTTTCTATGGGATTCACTCCATATATTTATCTTCCTTCTTTTGCATCAGTTTTGAGAGAAAAGATAAGGATAAAAATACGTGCACCGATTTAGCGTCTATTACTTGCAGTGTCATTTAACTCTCACTATATGGAACCCGTCAAAACTTGACGGCAACAATATGCAAAGCACCAAAGAAAAAAAAAGTATTTTACCGCTATAAAAGAAATTTTTAAAGATTAATATTTAATAAAAATTTCAGTAAATAAAAACCCCCTCTATTTTATATCCAAGCAAAATACATTCACAGATTCACTCATAGAATTTCTCTCATCTAACGCTTTTCCATTTACCTACATAATGCCAAGATGACATGATCCCGGACGCAGAATCGGTGCATCGCTGCGAGGCATGTCACAGACTCTTGAGGACGTCTGCAGATAATTTTTCAACTGTTAATGTTTAATTAAAAGAAAAATGCTAGAAATCTTTTGCCATGTTCCATTGTAATATTATCCGCACCACATACGAATGACGAAGCTCTGATTCACGTTAAACTATAAATCAATGACGATTCTGTTTTGAATTTTTCAAAAAAATTAGACAATCATTTCTAAACAAAATAAATCCGTCATAAATCTGAAAATTTGGACGTAATCGTAAATTTTGAAAAATAATCTAAATAAAATCTATTTTGTGATTTGTGCGGATGCCTGTCATTTACCATGTATATAACATATTAAGTCAGCTCGGTGAGATGTTTGAACGAATTTCATTACTGGGTCATTTTGGGTAATACGAACAGAATCACGAAGCCGACAATACTGCAACAGACAGTTAGCGATATTTGACAAAATATTGGTGGAAAAATTGACTTTCAAGATTAGAATGCCAAAACGCGTATTTGGTGCCAAATCAAAAAATGTCGCCATATTTTGCTATATTTGGAAAGAATGCTTTCAGAATGTGTAGAAATTTTTTAGACATTCTTAACAGGAATCGAGGTGCATGATTAAATCAATCAGATATGAGCTAAAAATATGATTTGGATTGATGGTCCTTTTGTTGTAAATAATTCAAAATTTATAAACATGTACATAGATACTTAGTTGCCATATTAAAAGTTTTTGTGAATAATACTGTTATAAATAACATACTTTATAGAAAAAATACAAAGAGAATGAATGTACAGTGAGAATATTATATCGAGTTGACCGAGCTTAGCTCGATCACCCCTGCTAATAAAACGATAAATACAGTATTAGTATTTAAATAAAATGATAAGTAACTATAAGTTTTTTGTTAAGTACTTGCATTCCTTCTGAAAACGTAAATAAAGTTTAACTTTTCACCACCGTGAATTGATATAACAGTCCAATAAGTTGGAGGTTTCACTGCAATAGAAGCATTATTTAAAGTAATATAATCCTACAGATGCAACCAAGTTTTTAGAAATAAAGTTCTGATTAATATACTCAAGGATTATTTTTTTGTACACAGTAAAATACATTCAATCATGTTTCATAAAAAAAAACAATTTTAGCATTAAAAAATATTAAGAGTAATATTAATTCAACAAATTTTATTAGAACATTTTTTGTTGCTGTTTAATTTTATATAATTACGTACTATTAAACTCTAATCAAATACTGAACTCTACCAAATTTCTGTTTCAACATTGTTTCTTCCATGACTTAATCTTTACATATTGACCTGCAAGAATGTTTTCATGAATGCTTTGAGTGTTACATTTTGTCATAATCCAATTAAATATAATTCTTAAGAAAGTGTAATATAAGTAGAACTATGAAATATAGAAGTTTAAAACATATTTTTTGAGTATATTTTCTTTTTTCCAAGATTTATATATTTTGTCAGACATAATGCTTTCACAGTTGACTTCTAGCGATTATAAAGTCTTATTTATTTGAAAAATTAAATATAAATTTATAACTTTTTTAGTATTAAATAATTAAAAATGTATTGAAAATAAATCAGTCCGAATTTAATATGGATTTGATACAAATAAACACTTTAAAAATAAAAGCCGGCTTTTTTTGGTCCGGCTAAAATCCAGCAACCCTGGTCAATGGGGGGAAAAGTTTCAAATGCATTTTAATCGTTTGAAATTTAAAATATATAATTATTACCTAATTTTGTTGAGTGATTTCAAATTTTATGAAAATCGGATGCACAGATAAATTACAGGGCCATATAAAAGTATTCCGTTACATTATGGTCAATGGGAAAAAAAGTTTCAAATGCATTTTCATGGTGTTGCACTCATTCGAACATAATAAAATTTATATGCATCTTTGAAGTACATGTTATAATATACATTTTGCACAATCTGCGATGCAAAGAACATTTGTTATTGATTTACAAGACCACACAAAAATATTCCATTACATAATGGCATAGGGAGAAAATTTTTTGGTTGTTTAGTTGTAATTAAATATTTAAGATTTTATGACATTGATATACGTTGCGGAGGAATACTACAAGTTATTTCCTGTATAAAAAAAAGCAGATAGTATTTACAAGGACACATAAAAGATTTTGGCTACTATACTCTATCCGAAATACTGTGTACTATTACATCAAGTTCTGAATAATTTTAGGTGCGTCCGTAATTAAATAAATAGCTAGCACCTATATTCGTCCTTCAGTCTGTGAGATCGTCTGTCCGTCCATCCGCAAGCATATAACAAAGAAAAAACTGTCCAAATAAATCGCACGATAAATTAAACATATAATTTTAGCGTAATTTTGTCGAGTCATTTTAAGTTTTATGAAAATCGGATGTATAGTTTAATTTGAGGAACAATCAAAAGTACTCCATTACATTACGATCATTAGGATAAAATAGTTTCAAGTACATTTTAGTGATGCTAAACTATTTCGAATATAATAGAATTGACATGAACCTATGAAGGATAAGTATATTAAAATATACATTCTGTACAATCTATGATTCAAAGTATTTTTATTATTAAATTACAGGGTCACACAAAAGTATTCCACTACATAATGCTATACGGGGAAACATTGTTTGGGGCGTGTTTTAATTATATTAAACCATTTCGCATTTTATGAAAATGATATACGTTGCTGAGGTGTAATGAAAGTTACTTTCTGTATATTTACAGGAACACAAAAAAGATTTCGACCACTATACTATATCCGAAGTACTGTATACTATAACAGCGAGATCTGAATATTTTTAAAACTTCGTTATTGCGGACGCACCTTATTTGCTACGTTTCACGTGCAATTTCCATCTTGTTTTATTTCCAAAATGGCATCCATAATGAAAAAGCATGTAGAATAAATTAATTAAAATAGTAATTTTTTTAAGGCTATGTGAAGAAAAACTAGTTGGATGTGCCAATCCCAAAACTTTCTTCTATCTCTTACGTACTTTTAATATTTTTAAAAAATAGTTACTGATTTTAATGCTTTAATAATTTTAATTCAATACCATATCAAATTTGATTTTCATCTTAAATTTCTGCTTCAGTCAATTAATGGGAGTAAAAATGAATTTCGTCTCTGCACGAGCCGATGGACAATAGAATGATAGGTAGATTTTTTTCTTCAAATTCAGGGAAGACTTACTTGCCTTACCAAAAATAGTGATATACAAAAAAAATTAATTCAGTTCTAGAACTAACTTCATACATTTTTAGGTGGTGCAATATTGAAAATGGCATAAAATTCGCCCCCTTCCGGCGTATTTTTTTTCAAATTCAGGGAGAATCAGCTAGCTATAGCCATACACTTACACAAAAAATTGGTTCAATTCGATGCATAACTTCATATACTTTTGCTCGATAAAATATTGAAAATGACACAAACATCGCGATTGAAGCGCCCCCTTCCGGCGGAATATTTTAAAACAGAAGGAAGACTTGCTTGCTACAGCCAAAAACATTCACAAAAAATTTGATTCAATTCTATTCATAACTTCACACACTTTTTGATGGTAGAATGGCGACATACGGGGACACACACACATATATATATATATATACATATATATATATATATGTATATATATATATATATATATATATATATATATATATATATATATATATATATATATATATATATATATATATATGTGTGTGTGTGTGTGTGTGTGTGTGTTTGTCTAGCTGTTTAAGATCTGTTCACTTTCGTTTGAGCTTTGAGATTTAGCAGCTAGGTTTCGCCGACCTATGCTTCTTAACTTTTTTTGTTTTTCAACCAGATCATGACGGGGATTGGAGGAGTGTTGTCGACGTGAAACTAGTTTAAACCGCACTGTATGTCACAAGTTATAGGGCCCCGTCTCCACAGGTTTATTTTTCTTATTTTTCTTTCTTGTTTAATTTCCATGCTCTTATGATTTAAATTGGAACATTTTGTTTTGCGTTTGTCGTTCTACCCTTGTTAGTTTTGAAGATTGTTCATGAAGTATGTTAAATTTTTTCTTGTTTAGTTTAATAAATTTTATATTTTTATATTTTTTGATTCAGTTCTGAAAAATGGTATATTATTGTGTATTTTTCGATATATATATAATGTGATTTTGTTTACGAATGATTTAGTTAACCATCACAAGAAACTTCAGAATTTTAACCCACTAAATAAAAATTATTTTATAATATGTCCTGGATTTCCTTAAATACAGAAAAAGAACTTCAAAAATGCTAAAACAATGTTTTTAATATCCCATTTTATCCTGCTAAAGGAAAAGATTTTACAGCCTTTGGGATCGCGGTAGTTAAATAAATTTAGATAAAGCGGAATACTTCGAGAAGTTTTTCATTAGAAACTTTAACTATAGATTATTAAGTACTGCTGCCCGGCAACGAGATGTTTCCATTGTGTTCAGTGAATGTTGCAATAACCTAACTTCTTAAGAACTAATAGATATTTATTAATCAAATTTTAGTTCTAATTGGGAAAAAATTATATGGACTGAAATTAACACAGTGCTTTGTTTATTTTTGACAATAATATCAGTTTATTTTTAAATGCTTTAAGTGATTAATTAAAAATAACACAAAAACCTTATAGTTTTACATGTTCCATTGTACTTACGGCAACTTTTTCAAAAACAAATAAATGATAAAATTTCTGTTTATTTCGAGAAATTTCTTTTTATCATTTATTTGTTTTTGAAAACGTTTCCGTTAGTGCAATGAAACATGTAAAACTATAAAGTTTTTGTGTTATTTTTAATTAATCACTTAAAGCATTCAAAAATAAATTGATATTTTAAAGTGATGTTTTATATTATATGAAATAATATCAGTTTCAAAGTAAATGTACCAGTAGTGGGCCACTTAAGGACATTTATCTAATTATTATTAAAGTATTAGTGAATTAAAAAATATATATAGATTTCTTAGCCTAGTCCTTACCTTTATGTATAAGAATAAACAATCAAATTTTTAAAATATATTCTCTAGTAGAAATGAAAAATAAAAAATTTTACCTTCCTCTATGCTCCAGTAGTGAGCATAGTAACTTTCTGATGCTTCAGTACCCCCCCTTCCCCTAGTTTAATACATACTGTAGAGAAGTTATAATTTTTTTTCGTATTTCTACACTTAAATATACACGATATTGAAATCATATTTAGAAGTTTTGATGATTACGTAAAATGATTTTAGCGTATCTTTAGTTTTTTTTTTCGTATACTCTGTAAAAACACCATTCCAGCTCAAAAACTATGAGAATACTGAAGTTGTCTCTTTGCCTCATAACAGATAAGGGTTCCAGCCAATCAGCAATTAGTTTGATATCTGACAGGGGTGACTAGAAAACTTGTTTTTTAACTTTGAAAACTGGTGGCCCTCTATTGATAGGTGGCCCACTACTGGTACAGTTACTCTATTCATTTTACTGCCATTTTTTAAGTGCGTTTCATCTGTTTTATTTATTTTAACCACTTTCCTGATCAATATTTTTGAAAAAAAAAACTTTTAAATAACATCCATTTTTTTAGGTATTTTACAATACTTTTAATCTTTTATCACAGGTTTTTCAAATCAGAAATTATTGCCTAATTGAATCCGAAAAATACTCAGATTAAATAACACAAAATTTTCAATGAAATTTTACTGGGAAAAATAATAAATTTTGATTAGAGTGTAGATGCCCATGTGTGCGGGTAAATCATGATTGGGAAAAACACATTGCCCGTACGGCATACGGGTAAAACAGGGTTGCAGTTAAGCTACAAATCATTGATATTTCTCTTTTATATAACCATATTATTGTTTTAACCCCTTAACGCGCAGTGTTGCCGGGTCGGCAACATCTAAAGTTCCCCCTGTTTAAAGACACAAAAACTCTGTGAATATTTCAAAAACTACTCTAATGGCTATTTTAAATGGCTGTTTTAATCTTTCTTATGAGTTCTAGATGGCAGCACCAGAGAGATCAAACTCTACTGTTTTTAAATAATAGGTAAAATGTTTTACTGTAAATCAAAAGGTCGGCCCGGCCCATTCTCGCCCGACACAATCTCTACTAGATTAATTTATGACACGATTTTTCAATCGGTAAATTAACTATAAGAGATGTAAATTTTCCATGTGGGTGAAAAAAGTCCGGGCCAAGAATCGAACCAGGGATTTCAGCCAATACAGTTAAAAACATCACAACTTTTAAAGCTGTATAATAGAAGTAGATTTATAAAAATGTCTCTGCATCATTTTATTAGAGTCCAAATCCAAATTAATTCTCAAACCCAAAGCAGCTGCTTTCTTATATATTCCTGGAATCATTTTTTTCTTCGGAAACATATAAGATCAGCAGGTGTTTTTATTCAGAAACTATGTTATCAAATGGCGTTATTCATTTTTTGATACAAGCACTAAGAAAATACTGTCAAAGTTTGAAGAGAATTTTCGAAGCGACGGCATGGGAAAGAAGAAAAATCTGCAACAAATTGACAAGAATCTCTTATATAACTCAACAAAATTAGACAAGTACCTTATTTACCAAAAATTAAAGACGCTATTCGATTCCAAATCTCTTTCTTAATGCCAGACTTGTCAGTTTTATACTTTTAGAGTTAAAAATTAGTCAAGAGATGTGTCAAGCTTTCGCGTTGTTCAGAAGTAAATTTAAGAACTACCAAGAAATATGTATAAAAAGATTACATTAGCATAAGTTCTTTATCGTTATTAATAGTTTTACACATCATGTGGTCTGCCCTACAAATCTTGATAACATTTAAATCTAATTCCGGTCCGCTATGTCTATGCATAGAAAAGCAATGGAAATCTTATCTCGGCCCGGCAAGAGTCAGCTATAAAAATATTAATCCTGGGTTGCGCACAATGCAACTGTCCGATGCCGGTCTCTAAACTGTACAAGTTACATTTCTGTACCGATGTTGTTAGACTAGTATCAGCTCGTAACGCACATTTATACTTATTCTCGTTAAAGCGATATTCATTGAAAATAGCTCATATTTTATCGATTCTGCTTCAATATTTATAATGGGACGGTAGGTCCGCTAAATTTTTCATCGTCTCGGTCAGGCCCGTATGGCCCGTTCAATTATTTAGCCGGTCTGGTCCGTTTATTTTCTGTGTAAGCCTGCCTAGCCCGTTGAAAAAATTATTATAATTCCGCCGGCTCGGCACGTTAGAAAATTCGGAACTATTCCGTCGGCCTGCAGGCCGGGTCGGGAGCAAGCCACGGGCCCGTGCAGACTTCTACTCTGTGATTCTGTATGTGACAAAACGTTTGTGGGCGTTCTATCTCAAGAACTAATGCACGGAATTTCACAAAACTTTAGATTTAGTTAGACTTTGGCATAAACTGAAACTGATTAGTTTTTGGTGCATGTCGCTCAACAGGTGCCGCTTTTAAGGCTTTCTTATTCACAATTTCCACAATAGCTCAAGAAATAATGCACAAATTTTCATAAAAATTTAGATTTAGTTAGTCCTTGATATAATTTGGTGTTTGCTACTTTTTGGTGCAAAACTTTCAACAGGTGGGGCTGCTATGCTGCATGATTCATGATTATCCCAACGGCTATACCTCAAGATCATATTCTAGATTCAGTTAGTCCGTGACATATATTAGTGTTGTATTTTTTTATTTCTATGGGTCAGAATATTGACAAATTTCGGGCTTATTGGTCATATTTTTGTGTTGATAACCGCGCAATTCTTTGAATAATTATATGACTTTTTTCCGCGACCATTTGACAAACTTCACGATTATTTCCCGAGACCAATTCCAAAAATCACGATATTATTTTGCGATTGATAAAGAAAATTCGTCTTTTGTGTCCGAGATTTTTTGACAAAATTCCTGATTTTTTTTTTCTATGATCGTTTGTTGAAATCCCTTTTCCCCCTGCAGCTGGTCGTTAAAATTTACAATTATTTTGTACGATCTTCTGACAAAATTTTTGAATTTTCTGCGCGGTTCTTTCACAAAATTCGTGTTGTTCTCCCCCGAAACCTTTGACGAAATTCTTGTTCTTTTTTCCCGCACAATTCAATTCGTGTTTTTTTTTATGCAAGTGATTGATAAATTTGATTTTCTTCTACGACTGAATGTTGAAATCTATGTTTTTTTTCGCAACCGATTGGTGATGACCGCTTTTGTTTTCACCATCTTTGCAATAATTTCCCACAGTCCATCTAAGAAATTATGTTTTTCCCATTAAAATTTTAAAAACATATTCCTTGAAGATTCCCAGGATTGTGGTTCACAATCCCAATAGTATTAACAGGACGAAATTCCGCTAACTCTTCCTCTTAAAGAAACCAAACCCCTCTTCGAATAACCTCTTAAAATGACTCCTCACTCCTGCAGTAAAACCTGAATAAAAGAAGTTGAAAGATTGGGGGAAAATTTCCTTTTGACAGATCTCCATCTTTCCGAGCATAATTATATTCTGTTTTTTCATAGAAAATCCATTTTTTCCCCTTTACGGAAGAATTCTTATTTGACAGGTTTTATTTTCATCAGTTTTTATTGCAAGTGTAATATACCTATGTTCCTCCAAGGTGTATTATAGAAAGAATGTTATAGCAATCTTATAGGATCCTAGTAAAAATGAAAATTACGTATAAAGGAATATTTTCTTATCCGTATCTTGAAATTATACCTGCAAGGATGAAAATCTGCTTAAAATGGATTGTTAATTGGCTCTCTTTTGGAGGGGCCAGGGACAGCTCCATAATTATTTTTAAAGTACAATAATTTTTATTTCTTTATTTTATATCTAAATTTAGACACTGGAAAATATCAGATTCTATTATGAAAGATAGTAAATAATACCTGAAATTTTTCGTAAAAATTATTTATTAAACAATGGCTTTCCTGTAATCCGATTCTTCCCTTTCGAATAATACATAATAAACATAAACAAAATACTTGCAGGAAGTGCTTTTAATAAATAAAGCGTAATTATGATACTTGACAATATTTAGGCATTAGTGAAAAGAGATATTTGCATTATCAAAGATTACCAGGGAATTGTAATTCAAAAGAAAGTTCGAGAAGTATCTTTATGTGGCGAAAGTTATTCTGCTCCATTAATGCGCTAAACAAAATAATTCATTTTGCGGAAAATGTTTATCGCTGATAATATTTATTCTTCTCATAAATAAGAAGGCATTTCTCGTCTTCCGCTATAGCCACATTTATTTCGATCAACATCTATATTAAGTATTCATCTTACTTTAAAATTATGCAGTTATTTTGATTTCACCTTTTCTACTTGCCGGTGATAGAAAATGAGATCATAGTTATATATAATTAAATCCATCGATTAATTCAGAGTTCTGCATTAATTAGATATCATCCGGTTTGAAGTACACTAATGTATCATTCCGAAAGTTATTTCTGTACAGATCTTTCCACTTACCGATTAATGATAATTATATCCACATATATAGGTTAAACAGGCATTAATACTAAAATTCACTATGCCTTTACATATGAAGCATAATAATATATGAAATTCAAAATCCTTAGAATCTTTCGGATATATAGTTATTTGATTTATTTTTACCATGATAATTTGAGTAATACGTTATAGTAGTAATACGTTTATCGTACGTTATTGTGCCTTTACATGAATTATCTTGTTTGTCTTTTCCTTAGATGACGCCGTTATTAATTCCTTTGAAGATTTTGAAAGTATCAATATACTTCAGTTTAAAAATAAACAGTCAAATGAGAGTGCTGATGGCGCTCAGAGGGATCCATGCAATGAACATATGAAAAATTAACTCCTTGGGAAGTAGAGACTTGTACATATGCTACTTAAAATTCACAGAATCTTCCATTATTCCCACCAGTTATCCACACTTTTATTGCAAAGTTTACCTGAGCATTTTCGCGATTCAACTAGCGAAAATTTTTTGTTTCGAAAAATCGGTGGTTAAAGATTAAAAATTAAGCAAAGTGCTCTCATCCAGAAGAGCTGAAAACTGTATTATTAACATTAGAACTACTGGAAATTTGAGTCAAGTTCTATTAAAAATATTTCACATCAAAATTTTTATTTAAAACAGATTAAATTTATTATTTAAAGTTTTACTTCCTTGTATCTTTTAAACTTATTTCAATATCAAACTTCTGGTTTGAACCAAAAAATACTCACATGGACAAATATATTCGGGACGTAGGTTCGGTCGTTCTCTAATATCTTCGCCCCACCCGCAATTATCTTTTATCATTGTCTTTAATTTTTCTACTTTCTGTTTTAATTTTGTCCGGCTTCAATTTCTCTTTTTACCCCTTTTCTGTTTAGAACCCAAAGCATACAGGTCGTAAGTAAATACTTCTGACGGAGTTCTTAGTCGCTTAGCATCGGCAGCGCTTCGAGCGGAGTCGGACTATTCGGGATGTATCTAGGGGTCGCAGGTGAAAATTGGCCGCTCACCACGACGAAAACCTGTGTGAAACCCATTTATATAAATTAAGAGGAGTTATCGCTCTCCTTTATACTTAACCATTAAATTTCCAAAACTTTTAAGAGATTCACCTTATGAGGAAGAACCTACATCCAAAACTTAAAGCAAATCATATAATTCTGCATAAAAACGCATTTATCAAATTTAAGAAGGGAGAGAATCGCCCATACCTTTTTCATACTTAACAAATGAACTCCACATCTAATTAGAGAAGCATCTTATCAGTATGAACCTGCATCCAAAAATTGAAGCACATCGGTTAATTCTGCCTGAAAAACACCATTTACCTACATTAAGAGGGGTAGTCTCACCCGATTCCCGTTATAATTATCCAATGAATTCATAAAACAAATCAGAGAAGCGCCTTACTAGAATGAATCTATATTCAAAATTTGAAGCAAATCGGTAAATCGTGAAAAATCCATTAACCTAAATTAAGGGGAGGGGGTTACCTTACATTCCCCCTTCTCTTCGACTTATTCAATAAACTCGCAAAACTAATCATGGAGGTGCCTTCATCAGAATGTTTCTATGTATAATATTTGAATGAAATTAGATAATTCCGCATGAAAAACCCATTCATCTAAATTAAAGGCGTTGGGTAACCTCCTGTTCCCCCTCTTTATACTTATCCAATGAACTCCCAAAACTAATCATGTTGGTGCCTTCATCCGAATGATCCTATGTCTACAATTTGAATGAAATCTGATAAATCTGTATGAAAAACCTATCTATCAAATTTAAGGTTAGGGAATTAGTTACATTTCTCCCCCCCTCTTTAGACTTATCCAATGAACATCGATTACTAATCATGGAGGCGCCTCATCAGAAGGTCCTATACCTAAGTTTTGTACAAAAACTAATAATTCTACATGAAAATCCCATGTATAAAAATTAAGAAGAAAGACATTAGCCCCCGTTCTCATCTTATACTTATCGAATAAACTCCCAAAACTAATCAGGGAAGCGCCTTATTAGAATATACGTATATCTAAAATTTCAAGTGAATTTGACATTTTTATCATGAGTTATCGCATTACGCACTTACGTACATACAGAACGGGCGGGCATGTAAGCTCTCAGGCTTTGATAGCCAGTGAGCTAAAAACTGTACAACGTATAGCTGTATACACAAGAAAAGTATGAATGAATATACCGTCAAAGTTCAAATAGATATTAAGCCTAAATTATATCAAAGATTGCCATCATTTGTGCTTCTTTTTTTTTATCTTATCCTTACCTATTTATAGGACATTTAAATCGATACTCAGAATAAAAGCCAGCGCATATTTGAACTTCATTTGGCACTTCATAAAGCTAAATTCAGCGTAGTAATAATCTTTTCCTTTTACAGTGTAGCTAATATAAAACTCTTGTTCAAAGTTTAAACTTGACTTTGTGCTAAAGGAGATTGTGTCCAAAGGAGCTGGCAAATTTGATCCGTGACGCGTTATTCCAGATAGGTTCTTAACTAACTTTTAAAGGCACATGAGTCGTAACGAGAGACTCACTCAATGCAAACTAGTCGCAAACCCCATAGTATTTATACAGGATTCGCGCGCATAAGAAATTAAAAAAAATTAGACATTTTAGTCTCAAAACTGTCGTAACGTAGTGGCCGCTATACCTGAAGTAAGGAATGTTTAGCATTAAATAAGGCAAATAACCTAAAAATATTTTTTAAAAAATCTTGGTATTAAAATGGCAATTTTTTTACTTTCTTATGCGTACAAACCCTGATTAATTCTAATTAAATTAGCCTGTTTGCTACAGTATGACATTTTTAGTTTTCATACTGCAACTTGGTATTGCATTATACAAATATGTTATTTGTGCAATAATATTTTTGTTATCTAGGTTGTTATCTAGGATTTAAAAGTCGATGGCATCTAGAGTATGCTGTCCCCAGTATGCTGCTTCCACCATTATTTACACACAAATCGTCCATGTCTTTATGGTTTAATATCTTGGCTAATTATTGACAAATTTCTTCAAAAATCCTTATCAATAATGCTTTTAAACTTCTACATGACAGGTGCCTCCAACGCTTCTCAACACATTTGATTAATGTCCACAAATTGAAATTTGTATGTAACAGAAAGATCTGCTTTTCTTATTCTAAATTATGTGATCTAGATTAATCGCTAATCTTTTCCTGCATGGTTTAAAGTAGCATCTACTACCTCTGACTTTTTCATAATTTTAGTTTCAGTAGATTGAGAATTAGATGGAGAGAGAATATATTTTTGCACTATATTTTTGACGATATCTCCGATATTATAATACCTAAAATAAAAAAAATAAAAAAAAAAACTTTTCTTTTTAATTCAGCACAACGAAAACTTCCAGAAAACACTCCACACGATGTACAAAGAAAAGGATTATTTTTCTTCAAGAAACTTAAATAGCCCACTGCCTTCCTACTTAATATAATTGTTATAAGTTTAATAATCTGTAAATATGTATTTCAAGAGTCTTTATTACTCCCCAAATTTGAATTTTGAATGGTTTATAGTTTACGAGTAAGACAGACAGACAAACACGGAAGTGATCTTACAATGGTTCCGTTTTTACTACGTACGGAACTCTAAAAAGCGAGATAAATTTACAAGTTAGTAGAGACACTGTAACAATACTTTTACTGGAAACCAGGTGTCACAGTAGGTTCGCTTATTTAGGGTCATTCAAAAGAATATCAAAAACTATCGTTATTATTGTTATTTAATAAAATAGATTATTAATATTATTTTGCTTGATACCACAGTTGAATTTTCATTCATTTTGTAAATGAAAACAACATAAAACTAGTTGAATGTGGCAATCCCAAAAATCCTTTCTATCTCATATGTGTTAATACTTCAAAATTCGCTAACACAGAGCCAAAATTATTTTGTAATCTCTTACCATCTTGAGGATTCTATTGCTATGGAATTCCGTGCTTTAGTTTTTGAGGTATGATTGTCTCTTTATTCATGTAAATTCTGCGAAGTGCAGCGTAACAGCGCTACCTATTGGGCGATCCACAAAAACTTGTGTCAGTTAAATCTTAAGTTAGTTTCGTTACGTCGTTTCTTCTAGTTCGTCTCGTCGTTAAGTAAGTCTCGTGCATCAGTTATTCCGGTAGAGATATTGCGAAAATCATGAAAAATACAGAATAGCAGCGCAACGTATTAGACAATTTACACAAAAACATAATTAGCACCAATATTTATCAAGGCTTCGCTGAATCTGAAGTTTGATAAAAAATTATACATTAGTTGTTCAGACAATGCTATTGCGGGAATCATGACAAATTTAGTATAGAAGCGCCATCTTTTGAGCAATTTATCCTCAAAATGTAAAAAACGTAAACTCATGTTAATTACTAATTGAATCTGAAAGTGAGTCTTATGAAAATCCGTATTTTAGGTCTTGAGATTGAGTTATTACGGGAATCGACAAAATGTTGCATAGCAGTATCACATGCTGAACAATTTTCACCAAAAATTAATCAGCACCAATGTATATAAGAGACTAACTGAATGTAAATTTTATTTAAATTCCGTGTTATTATTCTTGTGGTAGATTGCCCACAAAATTTGTGTCACAGGCAGACAGAGAGATTCACAGAGTCGTAACCTCACAGACAGAAATTTTGTCAAAACAAGTTTTTCGGCATCTCTGGCCCCTAAATGCGTAAATCAGTCGAAAGACGGAATTCGAATATTTTCACGAATCCAGTATCTTCACATTGTAAAGGAAAGAAGAAAGTAAAAATTTAGGATCCAATTTCATGAAAATTCTATCACAAATGTTTAATAATAATATGAATAAAGGTAGATGGTTGAAAATTGCAATTTAGCACATTTTTAGAAGAATGAAAGGTTATAAAACAAAATTTTCTTTATTCGCTAAATTTTAACAAATTAAATTTTGAAACTATATTAATAAAACTAACTTTAAAAGTTTTTTGCAACGAAATAAACTTTAAAAGTTTTTTTACTAAGTAAGTATTCACGACATTTTTACAATAAATTAAAGAAATAAATTTTTTTCCTGTCAAATATATGCATTTTTCTTATAATTAAAATGGAATTTCTCTGATCATTAGAAAAGTCATCTTAATAGTTCGTAATTCTACAAATTATTAATTTAGAGGTGAGTGCAGTCCGAAAAATTAGAGATAGCTTGATGAGGAATTTTTGACAATTATAAAATATTTTGTTCTACAAAAATTTATAATTTAATTATATTTTTTCTACAATATTAGATATATATACGAACACACACCAAAAGCGATTTTTGAAAATCGCATTCGCAGCGGCTGCAAAAACAGGGCTGATACTAGTGACTAATATTTTAGCTATTTTGCCTATAATTATTTTTAAAAGAAAATAATCTACACTGTCACAACAAAATCTGTAACTTTAGTAATTTAAAGCTATCGAAATATGGTATTTTTACTAAAATTTTATCTATACTCTGTAGAAATAAAAGATGTCATTCTATAAAATTTGTAAACAAAGCTCCTGAAATCTGAATTATTCGAAAGAATCTACTAAAATTATGGTGATCTTACTAAAATTTTTACCTGTAACCCTTGTTGCCGTTAATTAAAAAGTTCTAGAACTTTTTTTTAATCTAAGTAACCACACAATTTTTTTATTCACAGTATAAATATGTGTCTGCTACATTATTATTATTATTATTATTATTATTATTATTATTTTTTTTTTTTTTTTTTGCTAATGTTACATAAGAAGTTCTTAGAGTACAATTTTCCTAGAAAAATTTTAGTTACTTTCCAATTTTTTAAAAGTGTAACTGCAAAATTGCTAGAAATCTACTATATATAATACTGTTTTCATATAACGGAAGATAAAATAATCTAATAATCTGATTTGATTGTGACATTGCTTTGAAGCCTATGGCGGCTATGGCTGTCGCCTCGATTGATACATTATACGCAGAAACAGAGACAATTTAGAACAAATTTTTATTACACATATCCATTACATATTTTATTACACTGCAAAGGGATAATACACCATCCATGTCCGAATCGGGATTTGAAGCAGGACTCTTCGGTGAGGCAGCAGCTGCCGCTACCGACTACGCCACTGGGGCGACTAATCAAATATTAAGAACATTTATTGAACTTCCGTTACCTTGTCACAAATGAAACCTATGAAAATCTAAAGTAAGAAACAATTTTAAGTAAAAACATCAAATTCAAGGATTGGTTCACTCGTAGACGCCTGTTGGCGAAATTCTAAAATGGAGGGCCAAAATTACAGTCCAGTTAAATCCAAACACCTCATTGGTCATTGAGTCGCGTAGTTTTTTAGAGAACATTCTCTTAGCGGTAAGAGAAGTGTCGCCTTAGTCCTTTTTCCGAGAAAAATCGTAGCGGCAATTTTGAAGTAAATCTTATCTGTTTTCATTTATAATCTAAATTTTTCACTCTCATTTTATAAAATGTCATCAAAATATCTTATTTTTGCTCATTTCGATGGTTAATCGTAAATAAGAACAGATGGTAACAATCGCTTCAAAATTACTTTACCCATCACCCATTTTCAAATGGAGAAACAAGTTCATGATTTTCACCCATACTACACGACCAATAAGGTGGCTGGATTTCACTTCACTGTGATTTTTGCCCTACATTTTAGAATTTTTAGTAAGATTGGCTTAGCAATATAACCGACATCGATTATTACCGCTTATTGTTAGGTACATTTTAAATCCCATTGTTTCTAACATCTTTCATTTTGACACCTAAGTTGCAATTTTCGACGTTTTTCCATAACACATCTGTGACCAAGGATCATATCATGTCTTATCATCATATCATGTATATTATACAGCAACAAGCCCTAAAATTAAGTCTTAAATATTTTCAAAAACTATCCGGTGGATTATTTTGTGGATTGTGCCCTTCAAATGAAAATATTCCTGCGGTGGTTTATACGTCAAAGACACTCGGATAATTATGATTTTTGGTAATGCATTTCGGAATTTATTTTTATTTTGAACGAAACGATTGCCAGTATTTAACTTTTGCCCTCATTAAAGAATGAAACAGCTGGTTAAAGAAAAATTGGTTAAAGAATTGAAACAGCTATATCAGGCAGAAAATAATGTATAAATAATAAGAGCACGCAAATTAAAAACAAAAACTACTATTTGTTTAAAAATAATTCAAAAGACACACAAATCCTTTTAATGAGAGATAAATTTATAAAATGAAAATACTTAATTTAAACATGAAAGGGATGTTTATAAAGCTTGCAAAATAATATACTATCAAAGAACCAATTGGTACATTGTTTGGCGATTTATCGCTTGCGCCATGTTAATAAAAATGTGTTTGCAAACTTTATGACATAAAATTTAAATAATATTATTTTACTCTTTTTCTTCTTTTTCCAATTTAACTATCATTTTTATGTAATTCTCCCATCATACGCCTTAGAAGAGAAACTAGAAGAAGTAATTCTAAAAATTGCTGTATTTTTGAGTTATGCTATTTAATTATTACCTTGTTCGCCAAAAAATACAATTTTAAGCCACATAGGCAGAAACTTGAAATGAGCCAAGTAAATTTCGAAATAATGTTGTTTTAATTAAGGAGAATATTTTGGAATAAATATTTTTATGCAAATGTTTAAGGGTTTTTTTTTTTTTTTTTTTTTTTTTTTTTTTTTTTTTTTGTCTGGAATTGAAAGAGATAAAACAGTAGTAGTAGATTTGTCGCAAGACCACTTATTGAGAAATATAATGTAGAAATATAATGTGAAATTGTATTTAAGCTACGAAAATCACATATTTCGAGAATATTTCGCCAGGAGTTCGACGCATCACACACTGAGACGACAGAAAGAAAATGAATTGCGACATGGAAAAAAACCGTCGAAACAATGGAGGAAGTTGTTTCAAACCTGTTTTAAACCAGTTTTCCCCCGAATTTGAGAGGCGTGTTTCATAACTTATGATAGTGAGCGACCTGCCTTCATTAACAGTCAAACGAAAAAAAAAAAAAAAAAAAAAAAAAAAAAAACACCAGAACGTTATACACCTTCAGTAGTCAATCAGCGCAATCTTTGTAATGCTCGATAATTTAGCAGTTTCAGATGAGAGAAGATTTTATTTCTTGTTTTCATAACGGTCTCGTTTCCCTACCGAAAATGCACTGCCAATAATCAACTAAAAGAAGAAGACTTTCCAACAAAGTTGAAAAGTGCTTATGCATTCAGTTTGTCTGTCCGACTGGCCTGATGGATATCTGTCCGCGCTTTAACTCTCGTAAATATACTCGGATTGCTATGAAATTTTATGACGTTATTTAGGTTTACCCTAGCACGAACCTAATTGAAAATGAAGTTTCTGCCGTGATTAATTTATTTACAGGGACAGTCAAAAGTTTTCATTACATTACGGCCTATCGGAAAAAATCGTTTCAAATGAATTTTAACGTTTATAACACTTTCCAAAAGTTTGAAAAGTGCTTATGCATTCGGTTTGTCTCTCCGTCTATCCGCGCTCTAATACCTGTATATATACTCGAATTGCCCTGAAATTTTTGTATGTTACCGACGTTCACCCTAGCACGATCCCTATTGAAACTGAAGTTTCTAACGTGATTAGTTTAAAGATAAAAAACCAACGACTATAAAAGCACAAATAAAGTAAGAAAAGGTAGAAAGCAGCCGTTTCGAATCTACTATGGAGATTCTTCATCAGTGCAAAACTCAGCGAGCTAGAAAAAGCAAAACTGAGCTAAGAGACAGAGAGATGCAGGCTTATATACCCGCTACGGAAACGATCCCGCCTAAAGGAAAGCAACCAATGAGAAGAGAGCAGCTTAACAACTGGCTGTACAAGTAGCGACATCTACCGGAGAATAAACAAAACAAAAACTAAAAAGCGAGGGAAAAAAAAGGTTTAAATTAAATTAAAGATTTCCAAATGCTAGAAAAATAAGGCGTACTTGATAAGTCATTGACTAAGGAGTGAGAATTTTTAATGATGTGGTAAGCTTCCCAAAAATCAAGATCAAGAATGGAAGGACACTTTTGGATGATGATAGCTGAAGGAAAGTTAAACTTATGTTGTAAAGACCAACAATGTCGAGCAATGGAAGAGCGTTTAAGCTCTTGATTTTTGACATACCTTTTATGTTCCGTTAAACGAAATCTGAGAGCACGTTTAGTCTGACCAATATAAGAAAGACCACATTGGCAAGAAATTTGGTAAATACCCCAGTTATCTAAGCGATCAATGGGATGCTTAAGATTTGAAAAGGCAATTTTATTAACAGGAGAAAAAATAACATTGAAATCGAACCTTTTTAAAATTTTAGCAAATTGCTGACTGATTTTGGGGAAAAAAGGCAAAACAACCAAAGTATTGGAATTTGAATTAAAGTTTTTTCTTTCAGATTGGGTGGATTTTGTTAATTTTCTATGAATTGAATCTATAATATTAGGAGAATAACCACGATCAACAGCAATAGCTTTAAGATAATTGAGTTCATCACTGAGTAACTGAGGAGTTCAACAAATATTGGAAGCCCTTGACAAGTCTACTTATTTGGAGAAATCCCAGAAATTAATTAATGATGGTCCCTATGTGGATATCCACAAAGACCCTTCCTCTAGTGAAATTGATACTATCAAATCTGCCATTAGGTCTTCGCACATTATTCCTGCTAAATTAAAGAGGTCTCTTATTCCTTCAGTTGCTCATTGTGCTAGGTTTTATGCTTTACCTAAGGTTCATAAACCTGACATTCCTTTTAGACCCATTGTCTCAAATATCGGTACGGCTTCTTATAAACTTGCTAAATATCTTGTTTCCATATTTTCTCCTCTTTCAAGCGGTAATTCTTTCACTGTTAAAAATTCTTTTGAATTTGTCAAGTAACTTCACAGTTTTGAGCCACAAGGCCACATGATGGTTTCTTTTGATGTTACTTCATTATTTACTAATGTTCCTGTCGAAGGGGCTTTAGATTGCCTGAAGAAAAGGCTCTGTGAATTTCATTTTTCTTTTTTCGAAATTGAGGAGCTCATTCATCTCACTCGTGTTTGCTTGTATCAAAACACTTTTGTATTTGACGGGAATTTCTTTCGTATGACTGACGGTTTGGCTATGGGTAACCCTCTTAGTCCGATTTTATGTGATTTTTACATGCACTATTTTGAAATTAAATTGTTTGAAGTCTTAAAATTTCAGTTTTATGTTCGTTACGTAGATGATATTTTTGCTTTAATTGATGTGAATACAGATATAAATCATATTCTCTCTATAATGAATTCTATTGATTCTTACATTCAATTTACTTTTGAAGTTGAATCGCACAATTCCCTTTCTTTTCTTGATGTCCTTGTTATTCGCGACGATGATAATTTTCAGACTACTGTCTTTCGTAAACCTTTTGCGGTCAGTCTTCCACCTCATAGATACTCTTCTCATCCTCCTAACCAGAAAGTTGCGGCTTTTAAAACTTTTGTTTTCCGGGCTTCCAATATTTGTTCAACTCCTCAGTTACTCAGTGATGAACTCAATTATCTTAAAGCTATTGCTGTTGATCGTGGTTATTCTCCTAATATTATAGATTCAATTCATAGAAAATTAACAAAATCCACCCAATCTGAAAGAAAAAACTTTAATTCAAATTCCAATACTTTGGTTGTTTTGCCTTTTTCCCCCAAAATCAGTCAGCAAGTTGCTAAAATTTTAAAAAGGTTCGATTTCAATGTTATTTTTTCTCCTGTTAATAAAATTGCCTTTTCAAATCTTAAGCATCCCATTGATCGCTTAGATAACTGGGGTATTTACCAAATTTCTTGCCAATGTGGCCTTTCTTATATTGGTCAGACTAAACGTGCTCTCAGATTTCGTTTAACGGAACATAAAAGGTATGTCAAAAATCAAGAGCTTAAACGCTCTTCCATTGCTCAACATTGTTGGTCTTTACAACATAAATTTAACTTTTCTTCAGCTACCATCATCCAAAAGTGTCCTTCCATTCTTGATCTTGATTTCTGGGAAGCTTACCACATCATTAAAAATTCTCACTCCTTAGTCAATGACTTATCAAGTACGCCTTATTTTCCTAGCATTTGGAAATCTTTAATTTAATTTAAACCTTTTTTTTTTCCCTCGCTTTTTAGTTTTTGTTTTGTTTATTCTCCGGTAGATGTCGCTACTTGTACAGCCAGTTGTTAGGCTGCTCTCTTCTCATTGGTTGCTTTCCTTTAGGCGGGATCGTTTCCGTAGCGGGTATATAAGCCTGCATATCTCCATCTCTTAGCTCAGTTTTGCTTTTTCTAGCTCGCTGAGTTTTGCACTGATGAAGAATCTCCATAGTAGATTCGAAACGACTGTTTGCTACCTTTTCTTACTTTATTTGTGCTTTTATAATCGTTGGTTTTTTATCTTTAAACATTTTTGCACAAAGGCTTTATTTGCCATTTTAGTGATTAGTTTATTTACAGGGAGAGTCATACATTTTCCATTACATTACGGCCTATGGGGAAAATTTGTTTCAAAGGCGATTTAAAGATGTCACACCTTGTCAAATATATTAAAATTTACATGCATTTCAGAGGTGCTCTAAAATATGCATTCTATAAAATATCTGATGAAAATATAGTATTATTTCTTTACAGGGCCACACAAAAGAATTCCA
This sequence comes from Maratus speculifer, assembly GCA_964019185.1. Lineage (NCBI taxonomy): Eukaryota > Metazoa > Arthropoda > Arachnida > Araneae > Salticidae > Maratus > Maratus speculifer. The sequence goes on from OZ025298.1 coordinate 256,695,050, forward strand.
TTGGATAATACCAAAGGGGGGATTAGTGTGCGACATTTTTTTAAATAAGGTACCCTGGGGTAATAACGCCAGGCGGGGTAATAACGCCAAGTGCTTATATTTTGCATAATTATGAAATAATCAGGTAAATGACACCCATGTGCTCTGCACAGAAGGGTTTTGAGTCATATAAATCGCAAAAAACAGCTTCAAGTTAATTTGTTTCATTTTTAGGTATTATTGTTTTTACAAACAACTAAAATTAACGCTTGATCTAAAATTTGCGAGATACGTTTTGTGATGTGAAGACTATCTTTTTATCCGGAAATACTTTGTTAATTACATAAATTTGTAGTGCATTTCATGTACTTTTAAATTGTTGTTGAAGATTTTGGATATCTTCTCGAGATAATTTGTAATTTAAAATGTACTGCGCAATAACTATAATGGGTAATAACGCCAATCCTTGACTTTAGTACCCCGGTTGATTCCCTACAGTGGCCGAGTTACATCCTAAATGCTGATTCAAATAGACACAGTTAAAACTGTCCAATGTTTCTCATATTTCTATTTAAGCGGTCCTTTTTAAGCAAAAAGAAGCTCACGGTCTGATATTCTTTTGGCTCATCCCCTCCTCCCACACCACACCTTTATTTTTCTTACACTTTCACAAAATATTGAACATTTTCAATAGCTTAGAATGCAATTTGTCAATTTCTAAGTTTATAGAGTTTGTATTTTTAGAATTGGGCTATCTACATGCAATTATTCCATCTTATTTCATGGTTTTGTTTGCATGGCGTTATTACCCATATAGGTGGGTAATAACGCCAAATAGCATTGGTTAAGAAAAAACGCCATTAAATTTTATGAATACATATCTGTTAAATTATTTTTTTTTATATAGATAGTCAATGAGTTGCTGTATCAGATCCTATATTTGTTTGAAAAATACAATCTAAAACTAAGCCGTGAAAATTGGTAGAACCTTAACGTGGCGTTATTACCCCAGGGTACCTTATGTATAGCAAAATTTATATATGTCACTGAGGCTTAATATAAATTATACGATAGTGTCTTGCATAATATGAAGTACATTGCATTTACAGGGACACACAAAATGTTTCAAATAGTATATTACTTCCGACGGACTGTATATGTTTCTGATGATGGCTGATGGATGGATGTTAATGCATTTTAATTATGATATACGCATTTAAGTTTCCCTAAATCTTTGTACATTATAAGGGTGTGTATAAATGTTATAGTTCATATACAGGGCTATCCAAAAGAGCTTGCCAACGCTACTGAGTATGAGCGTAAATTACTTAAAGGTGGCTCTTAAATAAGGTATATATTTTTACGCTGAATTCCATTCAATTTACAAAGAAATGTTTGTAGGATATAGAAAAAAATGATATAAGGGCCACTCAAAGAATTGTGTACATGGACACCTATGAATGATAATTTATAACAGTGTGATTTCAGTTGTTTTAAGAGGGTTTTTGTTTAAAATAAATTTTAGCTTCTTACAAACGTGTAATAAAGGTACAAGGTAAACTACAAAGCTGAAAAAAAATTTTCAAGTATGTTTCCCGTTTATTAGTACAAATTGTTTAGAAAGAAATTTTGAGTTTTTTTCTTGCTAAACTAAATTTTTATTATATGTATATCAACAGACTGATCAAATACAGGGCTGTTCAAAAGTATTGGAATACATAATGGTACAAAGCTGCAACTACAGAAAATATAATAGAAATGTAATAAAAGCCAACAAATAAAGCAGCGAACAATGCGATGTGGAAATTTACTGCATCATACACTCCGATGACAGCTAAAAGATTAAGCAACAGTTTAGTATTTACCACCATTTTAAAAATTTATGGAACTCTCTTGAGCCGTGTTTCCAAGAGTCCTTTTTTTAAGGAACAAAAAGCAAACTGAATCAATTTGTTTTTATGAATACATTTTATGCAAATATGTAGATTAAAAGGATTTTGTAACATTATCTGTCGTAAATTGACATTTATATATTAGTTTCAAGCAAACTTTTAAAATGTTGAACTTCCATATTTTTCTAAATTTGGAATTAAAATACATTTTTAATAACTAATCGAAAATTGTTAGGTTGTATCTTTAATAACCATGGATCATTAATGCTGTACTAGTATATATATCGAAATCTACAGACGAAATCCTTGTGACAATTGATATTTATAAATCAGTTTCAAGCATATCGATAAACTTGAAACATGTTAAACTCTCATATTTTTCTAAATTTGGAATTAATATACATTTATAAAGGCATGATTGAATTTCTTTATGTTGATTGTTTAATTATCTTAGATAATTACTACTGTACTAGTATATTTTTCGAAATCTACCGATGAAATCTTTGTAACAATTGACATTTATGCATGACTTTCAAGCATACTGATGATCTTTAACAATGTTAAACTCCCATATTATTCTAAATTTGGAATTAAAATATATTTTTAAATGCCCTGAAATTTTTGTATGTTACCGACGTTTACCCTAGCACGATCCCTATTGAAAACGAAGTTTCTAACGTGATTAGTTTATTTACAGGAGAGTCATAAAATTTTCCATTACATTATGGCCTATGGGAATAATTGTTTCAAAGGCGTTTTAAAGATGTCACACCTTGTCAAACATATTAAAATTTACATGCATTTAAGAGGTGCTCTAAAATATGCATTCTATAAAATATAGTATTATTCCTTTACAGGGCCACACAAAAGAATTCTATTGGATAATGGCAAAGGGGGGATAGTGTGCGACATTCTTTAAATATGTATAACAAAATTGATATATGTCACTAAAGCTTAATATAAATTATACGATAGTGTCTTGTATAATATGAAGTACATTGCATTTACAGGGACACACAAAATATTTCAAATAGTATATTACTTCCGGCGGACTGTATATGTTTCTGATGATGGCTGATGGATGGATGTAATGCATTTTAATTATGATATACGCATTTAAGTTTCCCTAAATCTTTGTACATTATAAGGGTGTGTATAAATGTTATAGTTCATATACGGGGCTTTCCAAAAGAGCTCGCCAACGTTACTGAGTATGACCGTAAATTACTTAAAGGTGGCTCTTAAATAAGGTATATATTTTTACGCTGAATTCCATTCAATTTACAAAGAAATGTTTGTAGAATATAGGTAAAATGATATAAGGGCCACGCAAAGATTTGTGTACATGGGCACCTATGAATGATAATTTATAACAGTGTGATTTCAGTTGTTTTAAAAGAGTTTTAGTTTAAAATGAATTTTAGCTTCTTACAAACATGTAATAAAGGTACAAGGTAAACTACAGGGCTTAACAAAAGTTTTCAAGTATGTTTCCCGTTTATTAGTACAAATTGTTTAGAAAGAAATTTTGAGTTTTTTCTTGCTAAACTAAATTTTTCCATTTTATAATATGTATATCAACAGACAGATCAAATACAGGGCTGTTCAAAAGTATTGGAATACATATTTGGTTATTTAACCTTATTTCCCTAATTAACGAAGTTTTTCTTAAAAGATTTCACGAAGTGTTAGAATGTGCTTCATAATCTATGCTTAACGTATGATTTTCTTACTTGTTTAATAGTTAAATTTTGTCCGAAGCTTACTATAATATAATATCGCAATGGCGTAGCGCAGTTTTCAGCAATAAGCGATTTCCAACTTAAGATCCATATTTTTAAAAATACAAGTTAAAATTCACCATTTCTTTTAATGCCAGCATCGTTTGGAAATATTAACCAGCGTAGAGGATATAGCCTGCTTGTTCTATACCTCTATTGTTAAGAGGTATAGTTTGATTATTTGAAGGGCTAATCTCTGGAACTTCGGAACTCATTTTAAAAATAATTGTACAGAAATGATAGTGTTCGCTCTGATTCCTTACTGGCGATGCCACTAGCCTATTTTTGCTACACTAAAAGTATCTAAACCTAATTATTTCTACACAATCTTTTTAAAGCATTTCAATAGAGCAGATTTATACCCACTACAAAAACTTTGAAACATTCGGTTGAGTAGAAATATATTTTGGAAAATAATATGTGCGACAAATTTGACGAGATCTATAAAACCAGATTGTATCATTGCGTTTTTTCTACTCCAGGACGCGGTTTTATAGATACAGACAAACCAAAAATATATTCTTAAAGCTATAAACTTCTTATAAACTATGTTGCAATCGTTTAAAAAAAAATATGAGTTCTAACCCTTTTAAATACACAGACAAACACAAATCACGTTTCAGCTCCTGGAGACTGCAGTTTTTTTATGATACAATTAAGTAAATGTCAGTATATTAACGCAATCATTTCAGTACTTTTCAATGAACCAGATTTACTTCATTTACAAATATTTTGAAACTTTCTGTTGGATTCAATTTTTTTTTATGAAAAATATGCGTAAAAATATCTACGAAATCAATTAAAAATTGAGTGTTCCATCTCGGTATCGTTCGCTTTCGATAAGCATAGCTTGCAAAAATGAAATGACAAAAGTAAAAAGCTTACGAAATACCTCCCGCCTTTTTGAGAAGCAAGAAATAATTTATTAATAACTAAAGTAAGAAAAAGATTTTTAGCTGTTACAAGTTACGAAACTAAGATTGAAATATGTTCCACAAATTAAGAATTGAAGCTAAGAGAGAACAAAAAAAAAATGGCGCAATTTTTTTTTTTATTTTATTACATATATACAGGGTGAGTCATAAATATCGAAACAATAGGCTATCTCCTTAAATATTGCCCTTAGACCCATACTTTCAATTGCAAAAATTCATAAAAAAATGTGAAATTTTTGATAAGATAAATTGCGACTCCATGGGAGGTCTAGTTGAAAAGTTACGAAAATTAAATTTTTATACGGCCCCCGTAGGACAAAAATTCCAATTGGGAAAACTTACCTTATTCATTCCTAAATAAGACACAAAAAGTCGCATCTTCATATCTCCAAAATTCGCTAAGTTATAGCCGTTTAAAAAATTCATCAGGTTTTAAGTGATTAGACACAAATTGAAATGCGCGCAATTCAAAAAACAATGTTACTTTAACAGTTCTAGAAAACATGTAAAAAATCTATTTCTTCAGTTAGAATTTAGATTTTTTTTCTTTTTTTGTGATGGTTAGCCTTATAATGTGCTAAGAAATTCATATTCTAAAATTTCTCATACAATTTATAAAAGTTTCATGTGGTTAGTACTGGTTCAAATGGGACAATCAAAAATCGTTATAACTCGTAACATTATTTATCGGATTTCAATTTCTTTCCATTTAATTAAAGATGAAAATCTGATTTTAGTTTTGTTCCAAGGTTTTTTTCATATTAATTTTAAAACTATTAAAAATGTTTATTGAAAAAATAATATAACTTTTAAAAAAATCACATTTTCAAAAGCAAACATTTTTAGGTAGATTTCGTAAGAAATACTACCTATTGCAATCGCACCAGTTTATCTATCTATCTATCTATCTATCTATCTATCTATATATCTCACTTTTTTATGGACACGATAACTTCTATAATTTTTCACCAATCTTCACCAAACTTGTACATAAAATCAAAGGGGATAAAATCTTGGCTAAGTCCGTTAATGGGCAAAATCGGACCAAGAGGGTCGGAATAGGGGGCGTTTTTGTGAAAACCGAAAAAACGCCATAACTTCTTAATTAAAGTAGATATCGAATCGGTTTAAAGTTTATATTACTTCTTAAAAATGGGCCAAAAGTATATGCATGACAGATTTTTGATAAATTTAGAAGTGGGCTCAAGGGGCCAAAAAAAACAGGGATTTTGAGAGAAAAAAATTCATAACTTCGTCAATTTTCAAGATATCAAGTCCAAATAAATTTTTTGTAAATGTTCTTAAATTTATCTAAAACTTTTGTATTTTCAAGTTTTTGATAGGACCAACTTTTACCAACGAAAAAAATTAAAAACGAAAAAAATAGAGCGCTGAAAAAAGAGAAAAATCCATAACTCCGTCAATTTTTAAGATATCAAATCTGATTAAATTTATTTTACATCTTCTCAAAAATATCTACAACTTTTATATTGACAAGTTTTTCATAGGATCAATTCGTATAGCAAAAAAAAATTAAACAAAAATAGGAGTTGGAGAAAAAACCTCAAATCCAAACTGCTTATATTCTGACTCATTTTTAAATTCATTTTTGATTCTAAACGCATCCAAATGGTAGATCCTCTTATTTAGAAACTGTATAAAGTGACGCATTGGTCAATTTTCTGATAAAGACAGAATATATTTCAAAAAAGGCTACCAAAAAGGGTATTTTGAACAGAATTTCTGAAAGTCATCGGGACTGGAAATTGAAGGAAGTATTCAAATAAGAAATTGCGTTTTTTTCTGACTCGTTTTTAAATCAATTTTTGTTCTCAAACGCATCCAATTTACAGATCCTCTTATTTAGGAACTATATAATGTGATGCATTGGTCAGTTTTTTTATAAAGACGGAATATATTTCAAAAAAGGCTACCAAAGAGGGTATTTTGAACAGAATTTTCCGTAATCATCGTGACTGAAAATTTAAGGAAGTGTTCAAATAAGAAATTGCGTTTTTTTCTGACTCGCTTTTAAATCCATTTTTGCTCTCAAATGCATCCAATTTACAGATACTCTTATTTAGGAACTATATAATGTGATGCATTGATCGGTTTTTTGATAAAGACAGAATATATTTTGAAAAGGATATTTTGAACACAATTTCCCGAAGTCTTTGTGATTCGAAAATTTAAGGAAGTTTTCAGATAGCAAATTGCGTTTTTTATGACTCGTTTTAAAATCCATTTTCGCTCTCAAACGCATCCAATTTACAGATCCTCTTATTTAGGAACTATATACTGTGACGCATTGGCCAGTTTTTTGATAAAGATAGAATATATTTTTTAAAATGCTGTCAAAGTGAGTATTACGCACAAAATTTTCCGAAGCAATCATGATCAAAGAATTAAGGATGTATTCAAACAACAAATCGGTTATTTTATGACTCATTTTTAAATTCAATTTTTTTCTCAAATGCATTCAACTGACAGTTTTTTGTTATTTAGGAGCTGTATAATGTTCTGTTTTGGTCGATTTTTTTAATAAATTCAGAATCTATTTCAAAATATGTTGTCAAAACGGGCATTTGAGCTGAATTTTTCTTAAGATTATTCTGATAAAACCAGTTTTTGCAGAAAAATGAAATTAAAAATTTTTCATAAACGGCCAAATGAAGTTATTAAACTGGGTTTATCTCTAATCATATATATATTTTTTTTTTGTTGAAATGAGCACTCTTCGAAATCTACCTCCGCCTATAGGCCCAGCCGACAGGGATTTTTTCAAAAGTAAACATTTTTTCAAAAGTAGACATTTTTTTTTCAAATTTGCCGAAACAAAACTAATGTAAAAAAAAAAAAAAAAAAAAAAAAAAAAAAGTGTTTTAAGTTATTTTTTTTAAAAAATTCTTAACATTTAATAAATTAAAGACAAGAAATGGAGGATAAAAATTCATTATGCAGAAAAACGAAGTGTATTGTTTAAATGTCCGTCAGTTATTTTTAAAAATGTTTTTTCTAAGATGCAGATTAAGACTTTTTTTCTTTTTAAATTTACCTCTGACAACTTCAGGCTTTTTATCGTCCTCCAGAGAATGTTAAAAAATCTGTATTCTGGGCCCAGGTAACGCCAGAACCGAGATGTTACTTTTTTCTGAAGACCCGCCAGGCCGGACCTAGCGTACTTTTCATAAAGGAGGGGACTACTTCCTTCAACTTAGGTGCACTCTGGATGAAATTTTCAAACCCGGTCTAGACAAAACCCGTATTAAAACCCGCTTCTTTAATAATAAAAAGTATAAGTATAAAAAACGGAAAGCTATAAAAGAATTTTTTGGTCAGAATTCCTCCATATGAAACATTTTTTTCCCACGCCGAATTAAAAAACTATGTAGAAATTTGCAACTGAACCGGGCCATGATTTAAACTATTTTCCCGACCGGTCCGGGTTATGATGTTGACATTTTTTCAGGCCACACCGAACTTTTTCCCCTATGGGTCGGTTTGAGACCTGACCTAGTTATTTTGACCCGGGCAGACGTCTGATATACCAATTTAGCGTAAAACTATACGCTGCTATTTTATGTCCAAAGAAAAATCTTATCTTAAACCGATTTTTATTAAATTGCAATTTTTGAATGTTCCCTAACAAGCCGAAATGAGTCATGTGCCCGAATTGAGTCAAGAAATCCCAGTTTAGAGGCAGGGAAAAGTGGTGTAAGTCAAGAATTTTTGAGGATTTTGGGATTCAATATCTCTGAGGGATTTTTAGATACCGAGATGAAATTTGTTTTGTTCAATTTAGGAATGGATAAGAAATAACTTCCTAATTGGGAATTTTGCCCTACGGGGGCCGTATAAAAATTTTATTTTCGTATTTTTTCAAATAGACCCCCATGGAGTTGCAATTTATCTTATCAGAAATTTCACCTTTTTTTATGAATTTTTGCAATTGGAAGTATGGGTCTAGGGGCAATATTTGAGGAGATAGCCTATTGTTCCGATATTTATGACTCATCCTGTATATAGAAGTTTTTATAATAGTATATATAGACGATAAAAGTACTAAGAAGATATAAAATCATACCAGTTTAGTTTAATTTTAAAGTCTTTTGGAAAACAGATAGCACATTTGAAAATAGAATAACACGGGCCCGGGCAACGCCTGGCAAGTCAGCTAGTATATTATAAAGAAATAGGACATAAAAGTCATAATTTCAAAAACTGCCTGGTAGATTTTTTTTCGGTTTGTGTTACTGAACCTAGAATATTTTTGTGGTGGTTTATGCTTATAATATATAGAGATAACCATGCTTTTTCATAATAAATTTTCGTATTTTATTATTATTTTGAGGAAAGAGGTTTTTCGCAATTGTGTTTTGTTGGCATTAATTTAGTTTTTGAATTGAAACAGCCATATCAGTTAGAAAATAATCTAAACAACTCGCAAAATAAAAGAAAAAACTATTATTCGCTTATTTTTAAAAAATAGACATTTTTAAGAGAGATATTATTATAAAACGAAAATATCGTTAATTTAAATATAAAAAGATAATTTTTAAAGCGTAAAAATGAATGAAATGTTAAACATTTCAATTGAAGAAATATTTGGTGATTTATTGCCTGCATTTTGTTAAGAAAAATGCAGCTAAAATCTCCGTATTTTTTAAATTGGTATTTTGATTTTATACAATTCCCCCATTGTGTGTCTTACATAAAAATAACTAGGATAAATAATTTTAAAAATGGCTATATTTGTGAATTGCAAGTTTTTTGTTTATTTATGATTTCGATTTTACCTTTTTTGTCAAGCAATGCAATTTTAAGCGAAAAAGTCATAATCATGACTTTAGTCAGAGCGATAATGATGTTCTTTTTTAGTGTAGAAGAGCATTTTTAGGGATGAAGTTTTACATCCTATGGTAATTACTTCTAGTTAGTACTAGTAAAATCGATTCAATTATTTTAATTTTAACATAAGTATTTGTTACACGCACATGTTGTAAAAAATATTTAGCTTCACACATTTAGAAAAAAATCACCATATTTTTCATGCAGTGTTGAATTCAGGGGTGGCACGCAAGGGGGCAACCCCCCCTCGGAAAATTTTAGATTTTGTGCTTTCAATGGTCAAAAAGTACAATCCCTGTCCAGAACTCTATAATTTCCACTACGGAGCCACAGAAATCACTTCAGAAGAAAAATATCGTAATTATACAATGCTTTTCAAGGGGAAAATGGTTGTTTATTTTCTTCGAAATATGGGACTCTAATAGATTGGAAATCAGATTACCGAGTATTGCCATTTTTCTCTGTTTTTCTAGTAATACCGCCAATTACCTCCTCTATAATTTAGACTATAATGTGACAAATTGTATTCTAAATTTCTAAATAATACAATTATAATGGATAAATATGCAAATTCACTGATTGCTATACTGTTGAAATTCAGCAATTCAAATGATATAGTAATTTTATAGGCAAAACAAAGTTGAACTACTGGAAACTTTGCTAAAATGCATTGCGTGTAGTGTCTGAGGTTATATTTAATAAAAAACACAATATGAAGTAATAAACATTAATTATAGTCATTTAAGAAAGCTACATTCATAGATATCAATTTTGTAATTACTTTTATTTCTAACCTTACTTTAGGTAGCATAAACGTCTCGAAGCGAGATTTAATTTGTCTGCACTTTCCATTCTTGATATTAATTATTATAGTCACATTTCATACCATGGAGGCTTTCAACAGTAAATTGTAGTTCAACAACACAATGCTCTCAAGATTTAAAAGTAAGGCTTTGCGAAAGTTTTTAATCAAATGTTCACGAGTTATTTAAAACGTGTGTGATTGTGTTTACATGTTTACAAAGTTATTAAGAATAATGTATTTGTAAATAATGTTATTAAAGTTCTGTGTTTGAGACAAAGACACTTGTGCAATTCTACTGGTGTGATACAAAACAACTCTTCTTTAAATTAATGAAATATCAGTTTTATTTCGTACAAATTTCTTAGAGTCATAGAATTGAAAATATTATGTGAAAGTGCATGCGTCTGGCGAAAACTATCCCGTCAACAGGCTTGATGCAAGGTTATAATAGAAGAAAATTATCTTCTAAAATAAAAGAAAGCCATTTATCTGACAAGGAAGGTCTCCATACGGGCATATCCCGAAAAATCTGAAAAAATTACAGAATGTTCTTCTCGTGTCGATATATACGTTAAAAAAAATTTCGGCGGAACCACCATTCAGTATCCGTAAAAAAATAATGAAAATTTCGTTATTTGGCGATTTATTTTCGGTTGGCGATGGAATGTAATTTCAAGAAATATTTTATGTCAAATAAACTTGAAGAAAAAATGTTTCACGTTGAAATTGTTTGATAAATTTAATTTAAATAACTTTAGTTTTAATTTTAATTTGTTTTAAGTATAATTTTGTTATATCGATATTTATTTGCATTTATATTCAAATTTAATCATCAAAATCTGAGTTTTAAAATGAAATTCGCAATTTAAATTAATTAAATTTGTTTCCTGCTCAAAGTCCATTTGAGAATTGTCGATTAGATTTTGTTGCTATGGAAACATGTGGCTTTTATTTTTGAATACGCTTAAATGTATGAAGATAATTTTTCCCAATACGATTTTTTTTATCTATGAAATTTTTTTCCAGTGATTAATTAAATAGCTACTTCAACAAGTAATATATATATGAAATACAATATGTATATATATATGTATATAATATATTAAACTCTCTCATTGTTTATGTTTAAATTCATTAAATACGATTTACACGCATTCTAAATATCCAACAGTTTTGAGTTGCATAATAACAGTTTGCTTTCGGCGAGGAAAAGAGCTGCCCGCCAAATCGAGTGATTCTTTCGTCTTTTCATGCCAAATATTCGAAACTATTTTATTTTTTTACAAAATTTCTAATGTCTTTCCGCCGCTAATTTTGACTGATCCTTTATTACATACATAAGTACTTTAATTAGAATTTTTTTTTTTAAATTCTGAGTATGCCCAGTATGGAAACCTTCCTTGTGAGATACTGATAATGTATTGTTTAGCCATCACTATTATTCCGATTCATAAATGTGTTTATAATGAGCAAATCATATGTTAATGCACTTCCAATAGCTGACAAAATGAAACTCTTTGTCAATCGAAATACATCAAAAACATTTATGCAGATAATCTTTTGTGTCTCTATCCTTCTCAGACACATAAGCACGTGTTCTGGAATAGAAGGTATGAGACCAAACACGTGTTCATTTATTTTTTCTTGAGCAGTCAGTCTTATTACATTCAAATTTTCTGGAATCATCGAACTAGAAACAGAATACATAAATAACATCAATAAAGCAGAGCCAATCCACAACATGATGCATGCAATACTTGAGCTGGTCAAATCCTTCCATGTTATTAAGTCGTATATTGACAGAAAAAGGTCATTTAAAGAGTACAAAATTATACAAAGCAGTGGATAGTTCGTAACTTCCTTTATATCTCGAAGAACTTTAGTTATTTTGAAGAAATTAGCAAAATGTTTCATAACCTTATGTTTATTTACGGCACATAAATGAAGTTGAAGAGATTTGTTATAAAATTTCAAAACTTCACTCCATTTGTACAAGATAATGCTTACAAAAAAAGTCATAAGAACAGGAAATGCACTTACCGTGAAGAAAACTAAATTTATGAAAATTAATATAACTACCCTTAATCCTCCTTTGGGTATCTCGTAACCTAGAGTCCAAAATTTTAAGTATTCGGTGGATTCTGCTTCCTTTTCAAAATAATGCAGTAATTGAGACACTATAAAAATCATTGAAATCAAGATGACTGTTGTTTTTTGGATTACCTTAGAAGATTTTTCTTCGATGTTGTATTTTTTTCTATAAAAGCACAGTTCTTGAATGATAACAATGATCTTCTGCCTTCTTACATAAAGCAAAGGCCATATAAGCATAGATAGTGCATGTAGAGATAGATATGAAACGCATACTGTAAAATAAGATGTTGATGCAAAATGATTCAAGGATGCGATTACAGAAAATATCATACAAATGTAATAGAAGCCAACAATTACGGCAGCAAACAATACAATGGGAAGTTTCACTGTGTCATATACTCCAATAATAACTAAGAAATTAAACTGTGTTTCAGCTTTTTCCAACATTTCAAAATTTTTACTTTTTATCAAATTCTCTTAAACTGCTTTTCCAAGTTTTCTTTTATTGAATTAAATAAAAAGGTATCAAATGTCTATTCAAATGCAAACATTTTATGGAAATATTCAGATTAAAAGGAATTTTCAATGTAGTCTTCCGAAAATTAATCTTTATACATATGATTCAAACATATCGGTGTACTTTAAAAATGTTAAATATCATATAATATTCTTAAATAGTTATTACAATAAATCTTTTAATATTTCACGAGAAATTTTTATGCTGTATGTGTAATACGATAGGTTAATAAATTCTGTTCTCTTATACATTCAGAAATCTACATATGAAATCATTTTGACGAAACAGATGCGGCATTACAAAGAAAATAAATTATTCCATTACATTTCAATAATTTTCTTCTCTGTATTGTTAACACAGATTAACTCATTTCCATTGCATGTAATTTTCTTTTATTTACTAATCAGAGTATATTTGTTGTTGTTTTTCATAATTATTGTATACTTCTTAAGTAAACAGTATTTATTTATAATTTTACACAGATTAATAAAACAAAATAATGAACTGGGACACGACTCTTTTAACATTTTCGGATCTGGTTTACTATTAATAGTATATGTATTATTTTGTCTCAACAATTACTTAGTTATTTTCTTTATATATAAATGATAGGATATGGTTATGGCTTTCTTATTAAGACGTCATTTATATTTTAACATGCAGTAAAAATACATTAAAAAAAGTAAAAATGCATTTTACTATTAGAAAGTTTTACATTAGAAAGTTTTAACACTTTCTTAAATCTTGTTACAATACATTACTTTCTAAATGTCTTCAAAAACTCTTCCTTAGCCTATTATCATGTAAATATGAATTGAATGGTACACAAAAAAGTACATTCCTTAGATTTTAGAGGATGAGATATTTTTTAAACTTTAGTACATCTGTTTGGATAACTACGATTACAATACGGAAAAAATTCAGACCGGAAAGGGTTAAAATGCTTTCTTTTTCTGAGCTCCAAAAACTAGACAATCTAAAGATTCAAAATATTTTTAAAGGTTTTTAATTCAACATAAAAAATTTATTTGATGGGTATTTCTTCAATTTACATTGCAATTTTTTTCTTTATTTCACATTTTTCCCTTCGAGTATTTATTTTAAATAAGTTATAAAAGATAAATTACATTTTAAAATTGAATAAGATTAGAATAGCAGTGTTTTATATGGATATTTTTTATCAAAATATTGCACAATTTGGACAATGTTCGATTCTGGATTATTATATTGGTTAATAAAAGAATCATTTAAAGGACAAATAAAAATTTCGTAAAGCTAAAATTTTACATTTCATTTAAATTAGAGATTATGCAAAATAGTATTTTCAGTGGTCTCTTAAGATGCAAAATGACACACTAATAACCGCAAGTAAGACAAAGTTTGGTCTAACATCTCATGATACTTACGTTTACGCATTGCAATTGTAAACATAATTTAAATAATGCATTTATTTTTCAAAAAAAAAAAAAAATGCATATGCTTAGTATTCGAGGTAGCATATAAAGAGCTCGCGACATGTTTAATATAAATTAAATTAATTGGAAATATCGAAAATACTTCATCTTTGTTTGTAATGCATGTACAATGAACAATTTAATATGACATCTTGTAAACAATTAAATATATCCATTACAATTTTTTCGATATTATTATATGATGTTTCAATGTAAATTTAATATTACAAAGGCTGTGAATTCATACACTATGAGTGACATGACAAATATTTTTTTTAAAGCTAATTAAAATACCGGGTGATCCAGAAGTTCCGGGAGTTTTCAAATGCTAATAATTAAGAAACTATAAACAATAGAAGTATGTGGTTTTCACAGAAATGCTTAGAAACTTATGGGATTTGTATTATTGATGAAACAAACAAATTATGTTAGTTACACTTTTTGCCAACAGGTGGCGCTAAAATTGACAGTATTATTTTTATGGTATCATATAGCTCGCTTAAAAGAAAGAATTAGTGTCCAAGAGTTACAAATTTTCATTATGACGCACATAGCTTATAAGTACCGCTGTGAGCCGACGCAAAACAATGTGCACAGTATCCTCAAACGAGAAAGAAATTCCAGATGAAATTTTAAATTTATCGTGATATTACAAGTGTACTGATTCATTATGATCTGATGATTTCCACCGAGTATTGGCATCGAATTCTACCTCATTTACGATTGCAACAGACATTTGGGATCTCCTGCTTCTATTACGATCTTTCAATTAGACTTTTTCTCAAACCTTTCTTACCATGGCATTTCACATTTCTAATGGCCATCAAATCTTTTTCTATTTTAACTTCCGTATTGTACGATAAGAACACAGCTCGACATGCAAAGAAAGCATGTCTAAGCATAGCAGTTACTCATCAAATTTTGTATCCCAAAATTCCCTTTCAATGCAATTTCAACCACTTTAAAAAAAGTGATTGAACATAAACCATTCTTAAAACGAAATCTTATTAATAGCCTACAAAAGATGTTTCGCAATGAACTCATACTCATGTGTCTATAAAGCATATTTTATAGTTACATTCAGTGTTGTACAGCAGCGCCACCTGTTGCTAAAAATTGTAACTATATACATGTAAAAAAAAATCATACTAAACAAAATCCCACGTGTTTCTGAGCATATATCTGAAAACCGAACCTTTGTATTGTACATAGTTTCCAAATTATTAACATTTCAAAACTCCCGAAACTTTTGGATCACCCGGTATATTTTCAAATGAAAAAACGCAATTTAGGTAAATTAAATATTTGTAATGCATCATAGCACTTAGCGTTATTTGTTAAGAATTTTAGTCAAATTCGTTATATTCTATACCGTCAGAAAACCATAACAATTGTTACTATGACGTTGGTTATTTGCAAGGATGTCATGGCAGCCATCTCTATCATTATTCAACTGTCTATTATATTTAAAGGTTTATTAATAATTGGAAGTAAAAGATACCCGTACTAACTTTACCGCTAATCATCCTATACATACAAATATAAGCAGTAGAAATATGCTAGTAATAATTTCTACAAATTATTGTTGAACTTGAAATTTATTAGGGGCTCATCTATATGTATAAATTGTATCTTCCTTAAACATTTGACATTCTAATAGGTTGCCAAGGTAAAAATTTCTTTGGAATATTAAACGGGAAATCGTTTAATGAAGTAATTTAAGAATTACGCATTCTTATTGCATAGAACTGTTCATATGTTATTCGTTTTCAGTATTTGCGAAACAAATTGACACTCGAACACTTTTTTCAGCATAATAATAAAACTACTTGTCGAAATAAGATGACATTTTGTATTAGTGTGTTTGAATCGCCTATTAATAATTTCCGTTAAAACAATTATCAGTTACATAATTTTTGTGGAAGATATAATTTGAAATATCTCTCTATATACATATATATTAAATTAATTTTTCTTAGAGGGACTTCTGTATATAGAAATTGTACCAAACTTGAACATTTTACATTATCTTACGTTTACAAGATAAAAATTCTCTTAGGACATTAAGTGTGAAATCATTTAATGAAGTAATTTAGAAATTCGCATTCTTAATGCACAGAAATAAAAAATTTGTAGCTTGTCCTTTATCTTTGCAAAACATTTTAACATGGCAGCACATTTTTAAGCTTAACTTTAAAACGACTAATCGAAATAAGTCGACATTTAGAATTAGCGTATTTGAAACTTCAAGAAATCAATTTGTATTAAGACTTTCGTTAGGTACGTATTTTTTAAAATTTATTTCGATATCTATATATTTATTCTTACATACACTTATATATCTTGCAAAAGTTTGAGACCACTTCAAAAAATCTTTTATTATCTATAAATACTCAAAAAAAATTTCAAAATATATTCGAAACTGTACCTGTATATCTTCTATAACACTTGTGGAATATACAAAAATAATTTTTTTTTTTTAATTATCATGCAATATTTCCGAACTTCAAAGAATGCCAAGTATGTGCAAGTCATTTAGAGTGATTGTTATTTTTTTAAGGCTTCCCATTTGTCCATTTAAACTACTGATTAACTTTTACGGGTCTTTTAATTAATGATTATTTCAGTTTTTCGTGTTTATTATAGTCAGATACCCTATTTTGTTGACGTTCTACACATACTTACTTCCTTGGTTTGATTTTGAGGTTACGTCTGTCTAAACTTCTTTAAAATTGGTAAAATACAGCAAATCAACATTGAAACACAATTTGCCATCATTTTTATATATAATGAAAGCAAATCTGAACATATGATTGTTGTTCAGTTAAAATTATCGAAGACATGTTTTCATCGCACAATGGTTCGATGCAAGGAAACGGGCAGTAATCAGGATCGAACACGTTTTGGAAGAGAGAAAGCTACCTTTTCTAAGCTACCACTTCTATAGAATAATTTCTTGTTATTACATGCAAGTGAAATAGAGGCCTAACAGTACCAGAAATTTGCGATGAAGTAAACAAATCTCAATCCAAATCTGTATCACTTATTACTGTAAAAAGAGGATTGGGAGATATTAATTTGTTTGGCCACGTTGCCATCCAAAAAACACTATTAATAGCGCAGAATGAGAAGAATTAAATCTAGTGGGACCTTACCAATTGAGATCGGATAGGAAAATATTTTAAAAAAATTCTTTAGATAACAAACACAAATTCGAAATATTTGTAACAAAAAGGTGAATTTTCCTTCAACTTTGTGTCTGAGAAAAGTTGCTGTCAACTTGTGTAGTGCTTTCCGCAAAGCACAGCAGTAGATGTGTTATGATCTGAGGTGTTTCTCTGGGTTTGGAACTGTAAATTTGGTATTAATTAGAGCTCCCGATTATACGTTTATACGAGTATACGTATAATACGTATTATACGAAATACGTATTTGCTATACGTATAATTCGGCATCGGCAGCTATACGTATTACACGAAACAGCATATACGGTACATCGTATATACGGATTTTACCCAAGCGGTTAAACGTATAAACGTTTAAACGTTTTTCATTCAATGTATGAAATTTGATGTTTCAATATTTTTTTGCGGATTAGAGACATTGAGAAATATCCGGTAGAGTATCCCCATCGCGATTCTTTGTTCAAAGAACTACGATGTGTTTACTTAACTACTACTTGTTATGCAGGTACTTAAAAAAATCTGAATACTTCCTCAGATGAGATTTTGGTTTTTTTTTCCAAAAAAAACTGAGTTATTTATTATAAAATGTCTTACACTAGTTGTGGGTAGAATCAAACTAATTTTTGGAAAACCTGCGACGCAGTACTTAGTTTTTTATATTTTCTTGTATCTTTAGAAGAAGAAAGTATTGGATTTGGGAATACTTTCGACGGGTTTACACGTTTTAAGGGGAAGAGAGTCCGAAAAACATCCTTTTACAAACATCCTTTTACTCATATGCCTGTCAGTTTGTGAGTCTGTGACTTTGTCTGTCTGTATGTTACATGGATTTTGTGGGTTTTCTATCTCAAGACCTAATACACAGAATTAAGTAACATATATGGGGGAGACTAGGGCACATGTGAAAATGGGGCATATGAGAACATTGTCATTTTCACTAGTTATTATATGTTTTTTTATTTCAAAAAATTATCAAAAATGAGAGCCCCTATAGACAAATGGAAAAAAATTTTGAAACTCTTCGACATTTTGTTTGTCCCCAGGAGCCAAAATACTGCTTACTGTACTTAAAAGTAAAATCTGCAGCTTGATAAAATAATAATTTTATTTATTTATTCTTTTTTTTCTTTCTTTAACATATACTATGGATACTAATAAATATTTATGATATTTTTTATTTTTAAAATTGAGAAATGCTAAGGATTTGTCATTTTAACTCTTGTGGGAATGTGGGACACTTATAAAGTGTCTAGTTGGGGTAGATCTGAATGTGTCATTAAATTGCCCTATAATCATTCAGTGATTCAATTCCTTTTAGTTAACTTCGTGCAAATAATGCCAGCTCCATTATCTATATTTTTATAGAAATAGAAGACATTTTTCTCATATAAAGTTGATTTTGTGTAATAGAAACTTCTACAAACACAACTGTCAGCAAATACATAAAAAGCAACAAGCTCTTTACGTTCAATTGTAATTTAAATAAATTTCATGTTTTCTAAATTGCAATAAATGCTGTACATTATTTTATTTAACAGTTTTCAATACTATTTTTTATGCATCATTAATGCAAAAAATATTACGTTTAACAACTTTGCAAATTTTTCTGTTTCATTTGTTGCAAACTTGTAGTATTATTTTACTTCCATTTTTAAAACAGCTATTTTTTTTTTTTTTGGTGTTTTGAAAATAGATATATATATTAAGAAAATAAAATTTTAAAACTTATAACTACCGTGAAATCTCTATTATTGACTCTCCCCTTTCTTTTAAAAACAAAAGAAATTAAATTTGGAGGAAGCTTATAAATGTAAAACAATTTTTTATCCTTAATTTACATACAAATAAGGCAAATATAGGAATGAGAATCGCCTTTTGGTAGTTTTCCTATAAGTATTATCCAAATGCCCACTCCCTAAAATCTCCCTCAAAAAAAATCCCTAAGCAAAATTTAAATTCTTTAATTATTTTCTCAAGTTTACTTCTTTATTTTTTTTTGTTATATTGCAACAATATTTTATCATTATTTGAGCCCCCCCCCCCCCCCGAAGTCTACTTATTTTTATTTTATAATACTTTGCTTCAACATATAACTCAGAAACTAAATAAATATACATATATTTTTCTTTATGGTGAATTTAATAAATAATACAACTAATGATTAAGGTAATATATGAAAAAGATAATAAAAACATGTTAAATTTTTTTCCTTGTGTTCACCTGTTTTCCTTATGTGTTTACAACTGCTTTTTCGTTGGGGCACATATGAAATTTTTTTTAATGCAATAAACTATTAAGAAAAGTAAGAACTGTAAAGTTAATTTTTTTAAAAATACCATGCGTAAAAAAAAGTTCTGTTTACTATATAGAGTAGTTTTGCTTATAGAAATTAACCCAGTTATGACAAAAAGCTATGTTTATGTGAACTGTTCACATGCATCCCAGTCTCCCCTATATATTCAAGCAGTCCCTGGTAGAAATTGTTGCTGACTAGTTTCGTATGTAAATCGTTCAACAGGTGGCTCTACTTTGCTGTATTTTATTTACGATTTCTGCAATAGCTCTATCTCTAGAATTAATGCACGGATTTTCATCAAACTACAGAATCAGTTAATGCTTGATATGAAGTGATTCTATGTATGTTTTGGTGAGAATGTCAAGATTAAAAAAATGAAATTTCATTATACATTAACAGAGTTAGAAAATATTAGCTCCATGAAAAGAATAGCATTTACGCTTGGGTGCAATCTTGAGTGTAAAACTATAAGTGAATAAAGAATTTCTAAATCTTTATAACTACTAAAAACTTTAAAACTACTCTATATAGTAAACAGAACTTATTTTTACGCATGGTATTTTTTAAAACTTAACTTTACAGTTCTTCTTACTTTTCTTAATAATTTATTGAATTCAAAAAAAAAAAAAAAAATGTTCACATGTGCCCCAACGAAAGAGTAGTTGTAAACACATAAGGAAAACATGTGAACACAAGGAAAAAAAATTTGACATGTTTTTATTATCTTTTTCATATGTTACCTTAATCATTAGTTGTATTATTTATTAAATTCACCATAAAGTAAAATATATGTATATTTATTTAGTTTCTGAGCTATATGTTTAAGCAAAATATTATAAAATAAAAATAAGTAGATTTGGAGGGGGGCTTAGATAGTTGATAAAATATTGTTGCAATATAACAAAAAGAAATAAAGAAGTAAACTTGAGAAAATAATTAAAGAATTTAAATTTTGCTTAGGGCTTTTTTTAGGGAGATTTTGGGGAGGGGGCATATGGATAATATTTATAGGAAAACTGCCAAAAGGCGAAAGATTCTCATTCCTATATTTGCCTTATTTGCCTGTAAAATGAGGACAAAAAATTGTTTTACATTTAATATTGTTTTAAATAATTAAAAAGAAAAAACTAAATTTAACAAGACTTCACAATAAATCTGAAACATTTATACTCTCATTCTTTCCTCAAAAAGTGTTTAATTTTGATGGTTATTTAGAATGGATACAATTTGTATACATTACCTACACAAAATGTAAAATAAAGGGATATCTGAGCTCATTACCTTGAGATGAATAAAAAAATCTAAATAAATTCAAAGTACAATGTTGCAAAATACTTTTGCAATTCACGGTAATAACTCGCTATTTTGTAAATAGATATTTCAGTGTTAGTGAAACGAGATTGGCCAATCAGGAGTCTGATATTTTGTGAAATTTTTGCAAACTGTTTTAAAAAATATACGCTTTTCATTGCTTGATCTTGTATATATAAGACATACTATACGGATTCCTGTCGTAACGCCACCGATTTCCAAATTATTCTTCATTCAGTGACATAAGACTGATGAAGTCCAATATTTAAATTAGATACGATACGTGGAATATACGTATACATTAAATATACGTAATCTAAAATATACGTTTAACTGATACGCCTTATACGTATCCGGATACGTTCAAACGTATATTCGAAAGTATCCTTATAGCAGAAAAACGTATTATACGGATATACGTATATCGTTTAAACGTATAGCTGCTATACGTATCCTATCGCGAGCACTAGTATTAATACAAGGAATTATGAAAAAGGAACAAAGTAAAGCAATAATCAAGACAAATGTCATTCCGTCAATTCTGAATTTTATTCGTGATAGGATCATATCGCAACACGATAAAGACATTATAAGGTACCCTGGGGTAATAACGCCACGTTAAGGTTTTACCAATTTTCACGGCTCAGATTTGGTTTGTATTTTTCAAACAAATGCATGATTTGATACAGCAACTCATTGACTATCTATGTAAAAAAAATAATTTAACACATATGTATTCATAAAATGTAATGGCGTGATTTCTTGACCAATGCTATTCGGCGTTATTACCCACCTATATGGGTAATAACGCCATGTAAACAAAACTATGAAATAAGATGAAATAATTGCATGTGGATTGCACAATTCTAAAAATACAAACTCTACAAACTTAGAAATTGACAAATTGCATTCTAAGCTATTGAAAATTTTAAATTTTTTGTGAAAGTGTAAGAAAAATAAAGGTGTGGTGTGGGGGGGAGGATGAGGCAAAAGAATATCAGACCGTGAGCTTCTTTTTGCTTAAAAAGGACCGCTTAAATAGAATTATTAGAAACTTTGCACAGTTTTAACTGTGTTTCAACCGGGTTATTAATGCCTAGGATTGGCGTTATTACCCCGTTATAGTTATTGCGCTGTATATTTTAAATTACAAATTATCTCGAGAAGACATCGAAAATCTTCAACAACATTTTGAAAGTCCATGAAATGTACTACAAATTTATGTAATTAACAAAGTATTTCCGGATAAAAAAAATTGTCTTCACATCACAAAACGTATCTCGCAAATTTTAGATCAAGCGTTAATTTTAGTTGCTTGCGAAAACAATAACACCTACAAACGAAACAAATTAACTTGAAGCTGTTTTTTGCGATTTATATGACTCAAAACCCTTCTGCGCAGAGCACAAGGGTGTTATTTACCAGATTATTTCATAATTATGCAAAATATTAGCACTTGGCGTTATTACCCCGCCTGGCGTTATTACCCCAGGATACCTTATATAGTTCGAAATTAAGTAGAGGTTATTACAGCATAAAAAAATCTAAAGTGTATTCAAAATTATGGTGTGGCCACTTATTTTGAGATTACATACCATTTTTGCATACTTTGTGTGCCAGAATACCCAACAGATTTTTTCATTGGATTCAGATCAGGACTTCTGGCTGGCCAATCAATTTGTTTCACGGAATTAGCATTATATCACGAGTTTGAAGTTTGGGAAACATGAGCCGAGGCATTGTCCTGCTGGAAAAAACAGCCTCCAATCGCTATTAACGGTGATTCTGGTAGAAGATTATCGCCCAATACATCAATGTAACTCTCAGAATTCCTCCTACCCTGCACAAAAACTATTGTAGAAGTTATACCAGTTTTGAAACCTCCCCAGACCGTTACTGAATCACTTCCAAAATACATGCTTTTAGAAAATCGTTTTTTCTCTACGAAGATCATAGCAGAAGTTACAAAAATAATCAAGGCTATTCAAATTAATCTTTTTCTCATCGGAAAATGCAGAATCCCACTTTTTTTTCCATAGTATTGCAGTTTTTGGCACACTCCATCCTCAGTTTCTCATGAACTTTAGTAATGCGTGGCCTTGACGCATGTTTACTACAGCAAACCTTTTTCTTTGTTTTTATAAAACACGTCGAACAGTTCGAGCATTTGCATTCTAAGTTCAATTCACGGTTTTTTCCCGTTTTTTGGAGCAAGCTCGCCTTATTATCATTCTTCCCCCCCATTAAGAAACAGAAGATAGGCTACTTCTATGTCATTGCCGTCCATATTTACCGGAATTTTAAAGATAATTGTAAATAACCGTTCTTGATCTATTAAATATTGTGGCAATTTATCATACAGAAAGTCCGTAATTTTGAAATGCATCCATTTTTTCTTTGTGAAACTTTAAAAGCTTTGCACCTTGCTGCATGATTGAAAAACAGAATTATACGATCCCAAACGGTTACTACGCATTTATTTCGTCTGGAAGTTCTGTGTGCAGAGCAAAAAACATGCAAATTTTACTTTTTAGAACACACAAATACAGTTGTTCTTATAATTTTGTCCAAATCCAAGGGTTGTATAAATTTATAATACATTTTATGAATATGAATTTACCACATGTTTTTATAAAAACATACAAAAATAATCTTCATTTTTCATTGGTTTCCATCCATTAAATGTCCATAAGTCTCCCGCCAAATTTAACCAAGATATGGCAATTTTTGCCTTGTCTTTATTATTATGACCACCACTGTATCTCAACAAAATTATACAAGCATCTTATTTACCAACAAGTTGGAAATTGCACGTGAAGCGTAGCAAATTAGGTGCGTTCGTACGATAACGAAGTTTTAAAAATATTACTTTCATATGTCAATCTCATAAAATTGTAAATAGTGAATTACAATTAAAACGCTCATCAAACAATGTTCTTCCTATACCATTATATAATGTAATACTTTTGTGTGGCCTTGTAAATCAATAACAAATGTTCTTTGCACCACAAATTATGTATGATGTATATTATAATATGTACTTTATAGTTGCATATAAATTTTATTAAGTTCGTATGAGTGTAACACGATTAAAATGCATTTGAAACATTTTTCCCATTGACCGTAATGTAACGGAATACTTTTGAGTGTCCCTATAATTGATCTATAAATCCGATTTTCATAAAATTTGAAATAACTCGACAAAATTATGTAATAATTATGTAGTTTAAATTTCAAACGTATAGAATATATTTGAAACTTTTTCCTAATTGACCATAATGTAACTGAATAATTTTGATTGCGCCTGTAATTGATCTATGCACACGATTATCAAAATATTTGAAATAACTCGACAGAATTATGTAATAATTGCGTATTATAAATTTCAAACGATTAAAATGCATTTGAAACTTTTTTCCCCATTGACCGTAATGTAATGGAATACTTTTGATTTCCCCTGTAATTGATCTATGCATCCGATTTTCATATAATTTGAAATAACTCGACAAAATTATGTAATAATTATGTATTTTAAATTTCAAACGTATAGAATATATTTGAAACTTTTTCCTAATTGACCATAATGTAATTGAATACTTTTGATTGCCCCTGTAATTGATCTATGCACACGATTATCAAAATATTTGAAATAACTCGACAGAATTATGTAATAATTGCGTATTTTAAATTTCAAACGATTAAAATGCATTTGAAACTTTTTTCCCCATTGACCGTAATGTAATGGAATACTTTTGATTGCCCCTGTAATTGATCTATGCATCCGATTTTCATAAAATTTGAAATGACTCGACAAAATTATGTAATAATTATGTATTTTAAATTTCAAACGATTCGGTTGGGTAGTTTTTGCGTTGTTATATGCGGACGGACAGACGGACGGACTGAACGACAACTATAGGTGCTACGTATTATATAATTACGAACGCACCTAAAAATGAAATAAGCCATTCGATTCCAAATCTCTTCAATAGTTAGACTTGTCAATTTTATACTTTTAGAGTTAAAAATTAGTCAAGAAATGTGTGAAGCTTTCGTGTTATTCAGAAGTAAATTTAAGAACCACTAAGAAGTATATATAAAAAGATTACATTAGCATAATTTCTTTATCGCTATTAATAATTCTACACATCATGTTGTCTGCCATACAAAACTTGAGAACACTTATGTCTAATTCCCGCCCGGTTTGTCTAAGTATAGAAAAGCAATGCAAATCTTATCTCGGTTAGGCAAGAGTCATCTATAAAAATATTAATCCTGGGTTACGCACAATGTAACCGTCCGAGGCCGGTCTCTACACTGTATAAGTTACATTTCTGTTCCGATGTTATCAAACTTGTATTGGATCGTAACGCACATTTATATTTGTTCTCGTTAAAGCGATATTCATTGAAAATAGCTCACATTTTATCGATTCTGCTTCAATATTTACAACGGGATGGTAGGCCCGCTAAAGTTTTTACCGTCTCTGCCTGCCCGTATGGCCTGTTCAATTATTTTGCCAATTATTTTTATTTTGTTTGTAAGCCTGCCCTGCCCGTTTAAAAAACTATTATAATTTCGCCGGTTCGGCACGTTAGAAAATTCGGAACCATTTCGCCGGCCCACAGGCCGGGTCATGGGCCCATGCAGACTTCTACTCAGTGAGTCTGTATGTGACAAAACGTTTGTGGGCGCTCTATCTCAAAAACTAATGCACAGAATTTCACAAAACTCTAGATTTAGTTAGGTTTTGACATAAACTGAAACTGATTAGTTTTTTCCTGCATGTCGCTCAACAGGCGTCGCTTTTAAGGCTTTCTTGTTCACAATTTCCACAATAGATCAAGAAATAATGCACTCATTTTCATAAAAATTTAGATTTAGTTAGTCCTAGATATAATTTGGTGTTTACTACTTTTTGGTGCAAAACTTTCAACAGGTGGCGCTGCTATGCTGCATGATTCATGATTATCCCAACAGCTGTACCTCAAGATCAAATTCCAGATTCAGTTAGTCCGTGACGTATATTAGTCCAACAATGACAATATTATTTTGCGATTGATAAAGAAAATTCGCTATTTGTGTCCGAGATCTTTTGACAAAATTCCTGATTATTTTTTTTTCTATGATCGTTTCTTGAAATCCTTTTTTCCCTGTGATGATGTGTGAATTATTTTGTACGATCTTGTGACAAATTTTTTGAGTTTTCTAATTTTCTGCGCGGTTTTTTCACAAAGTTCGTGTTTTCAAAATTCTTGTTTTTTTCCCTCAAAATCCGCGTTTTTTTTTTTTTTTTTTTTTACAAGCGATTGATAAATTTGATTTTCTTCTACGACTGAATGTTGAAATCTAAGTTTTTTTTTTCTTTTTTCGCAACCGATAGGTGATGACCGCTATTTGTTTTCACCATCTTTGCAATATTTTCCCACAGTCTATATACGAAATTATATTTTTCCCATTAAAATTTTAAAAACATATTCCTTGAAGATTCCCAGGATTGTGAGAATATTATTAACAAGGCAAAATTCCGCAAACTCTTCCCCTCACACACTGTAAAAAAAAAAAAAAAAAAAAAAAAAAAAAAAAAAAAAAAATTGTAAAGGTACTAAACATTTTCTAGGAAACTGGTATTCCAAGAACATTTCATGTAACGATAACAGGAAAAATTCACGTAATCGATTCTGAAACTTGAATTTTTGTTGTTACCGATACAGGAAAAGTTCTAGGAATCCCAGTTTCCAAGAAAAAATTCAGTACCTTTACAGATTTTTTTTACAGTGCAGAAACCAAACCCCACTTCGAATAATCTCTTAACATGACTCCTCACTCCTGCAGTAAAACCTGAATAAAAGAAGTTGAAAGGTCGGGGAAAAACTCCCTTTTGACAGATCTAGATCATGGAGCTAAAAAGGTATATACCTTCTTAGCTCCATGATCTAGATCTTTCCGTGTATAATTATATTCTCTTTTTTCATAGAAAATCGATTTTTTTCCCTTTTACGAAAGAATTCTTATTTGACAGGTTTTATTTCCATCAGTTTTTATTGCAGTAACTGAAATTTTTCGTAAAAATTATTTATTCACAATGGCTTTCCTGTAATCCGATTATTTCCTTTCGAATACATAATAAACATAAACAAAATACTTGCAGGAAGTGCTTTTAATAAATAAAGCGTAATTATGATACTTGGCAATATTTAGGCATTAGTGAAAGGAGATATTTGCATTATCAAAGATTACCAGGGAATTGTAATTCAAAAGAAAGCTTCAGATGTATCTTTATGTGGCGAAAGTTATTCTGCTCCATTAATGCTCTAAATAAAATAATTCATTTTGCGGAAAATATTTATCTCTGATAATATTTATTCCACTCATAAATAACAATGCATTTCTCGTCTTCCGCTATAGCCACATTTATTTCGATCAACATCTATCTTACGTATTCATTGTACTTTAAATTTATGCAGTTGTTTTGATTTCACCTTTTCTACTTGCCGGTGATAGTAAATGAGATCATAGTTATATATAATTAAATACATCCATTAATTCCGAGTTCTGCATTAATTAGATATCATCCGGTTTGAAGTACACTAATGCATCATTCCGAAAGTTATTTCTGTACAGATCTTTCCACTTACCAATTAATGATAATTATATCCATATATATAGGTTAAACAGGCATAATAATACTAAAATTCACTATGCCTTTATATATGAAGCATAATAATATATGAAATTCAAAATCCTTAGAATCTTTCGGATATATAGTTATTTGATTTATTTTTACATGATAATTTGAGTAATACGTTACAGTAGTAATACGTTTATCGTACGTTATTGTGCCTTTACATGAATTATCTTGTTTGCCTTTTCCTTAGATGACGCCGTTATTAATTACTTTGCAGATTTTGAAAGTATCAATGTACTTCAATTCAAAAATAAACAGTCAAATACGAATGCTGATGGAGCTCAGAATGATCCGTGCAATGAACATATGAAAAATTAACTCTTTGGGGAGGAGAGACTTGTATATGTGAAACTTAAAATTCACAGAATTTTTCATTATTCCCATCAGTTATCCAACCTTTATTGCAAAGTTTACCTGAGTATTTTCACGATTCAACTAGAGAAAATTTTCTGTTTCGAAGAATCAGTGGTTAAAGATTAAAAATTAAGCAAAGTGCTCTCATCCAGAAAAGGTACAGTTGAAAACTGTATTATTAACATTAGAACTACTGGAAATTTGAATCAAGTTCTATTAAAAATACTTCCCATCAAAATTTTGATTTAAAACAGATTAACTTTATTATTTAAAGTTTTACTTCCTTGTACCTTTTAAACTTATTTCAGTATCAAACTTCTGGTTTGAACCAAAAAAATCCCTGTCGGCTGGGCCTATAGGCGGAGGTAGATTTCGAAGAGTGCTCATTTCAACAAAAAAAAATAAATAAATAAATAAAATAAAATAAAATAAAATAATATATATATATGTATATGATTAGAGATAAACCCAGTTTAATAACTTCATTTGGCCGTTTATGAAAAAGTTTTAATTTCATTTTTCTGCAAAAACTGGTTTTATCAGAATCATCTTAAGAAAAATTCAGCTCAAATACCCATTTTGACAACATATTTTGAAATAGATTCTAAATTTATTAAAAAACCGACCAAAACAGTACATTATACAGTTCCTGAATAACAAAAAACTGTCAGTTGAAAGCACTTGAGAAAAAAATTGAATTTAAAAATGAGTCATAAAATAACCGATTTGTTGTTTGAATACATCCTTAAATCTTTAATCATGATTGCTTCGGAAAATTTTGTGCGAAATACTCACTTTGACAGCATTTTTAAAAATATATTCTATCTTTATCAAAAAACTGGCCAGTGCGTCACAGTATATAGTTCCTAAATAAGAGGATCTGTAAATTGGATGCATTTGAGAGCGAAAATGGATTTTAAAACGAGTCATAAAAAACGCAATTTTCTATGTGAAAACTCCCTTAAATTTTCAAATCTCGAAGACTTCGGGAAATTCTGTTCAAAATACCCATTTTTGGTAGCCTTTTTCAAAATATATTCTGTCTTTATCAAAAAAACGATCAATGCATCACATTATATAGTTCCTAAATAAGAGGATCTGTAAATTGGATGCATTTGAGAGCAAAGACGGATTTAAAAACGAGTCAGAAAAAACGCAATTTCTTATTTGAACACTTCCTTAAATTTTCAGTCAAGATGATTTCTGAAAATTCTGTTCAAAATACCCTTTTTGGTAGCCTTTTTTGAAATATATTCCGTCTTTATCAAAAAACTGACCAGTGCATCACATTATATAGTTCCTAAATAAGAGGATCTGTAAACTGGATGCGTTTGAGAACAAAAATGGATTTAAAAACGAGTCAGAAAAAAAACGCAATTTCTTATTTGAATACTTCCTTTAATTTTCAGTCCCGATGACTTTCGGAAATTCTGTTCAAAATACCCTTTTTGGTAGCCTTTTTTGAAATATATTCTGTCTTTATCAGAAAATTGACCAATGCGTCACTTTATACTGTTTCTAAATAAGAGGATCTACCATTTGGATGCGTTTAAAATCAAAAATGAATTTAAAAATGAGTCAGAATATAAGCCGTTTGGATTTGAGGTTTTTTTCTCCAACTCCTATTTTTGTTTAATTTTTTTTTTTTTGCTATACGAATTGGTCCTATGAAAAACTTGTCAATATAAAAGTTGTAGATATTTTTGAGAAGATGTAAAATAAATTTAATCAGATTTGATATCTTAAAAATTGACGGAGTTATGGATTTTTCTCTTTTTTCAGCGCCCTTTTTCTTTTCGTTTTTAATTTTTTTCATCGGTAAAAGTTGGTCCTATCAAAAACTTGTAAATACAAAAGTTTTAGATAATTTTAAGAACATTTATACAAAATTTAGTTGGACTTCATATCTTGAAAATTGACGAAGTTATGAATTTTTTTCTCTCAAAATCCCTGTTTTTTTCGCCCCTTGAGCCCACTTCTAAATTTATCAAAAATCTGTCATATATATACTTTTGGCCCATTTTTAAGAAGTATTATAAACTTTAAACTGATTCGATATCTACTTTAATTAAGAAGTTATGGCGTTTTTTCGGTTTTCACAAAAACGCCCCCTATTCCGACCCCCTTGGTCCGATTTTGCCTATTAACGAACTCATCCAAGATTTTATCCCCATTGATTTTATGTACAAGTTTGGTGGAGATTGGTGAAGAATTATAGAAGTTATCGTGTCCATAAAAAAGTGAGATATATATATATAGAGATAGATAGATAGATAGATAGATAGATATATAAACTGGTGCGATTGCAATAGGTAGTATTTCTTACGAAATCTACCTAAAATACTCACATGGACAAATATATTCGGGACGTAGATTCGGTCGTTCTCTAATATCATCGCCCCACCTCGACCTTACTTTTTATCAGTGTCTTTAATTTTTCTACTTTCTCTTTTCATTTTGTCCGGCTTCAATTTCTCTTTTTTTCCCCTTTTCTATTTAGAACCCAAAGCATACAGGTCGTAAATAAAGACTTTTGACGGAGTTCTTAGCATCGGCAGCGCTTCCCACAGAGTCGTACTATTCGGGACGTAGCTAGGAGTCGCAGGTGAAAATTGGCCGCTCACCACGACTAAAACCGCTGTGAAACCCATTTATATAATTTAAGAGGAGTTATCGCTCTCCTTTATACTTAACCAATAAATTTCCAAGACTATTAAAAGATTCACCTTATAAGGAAGAACCTTCATCCAAAACTCAAAGCAAATCAGATAATTATGTATAAAAACGCATTTATCAAATTTAAGAAGGGAGAGAATCGCACATACCTTTTTTATACATAACAAATAACTCCACATCTAATTAGAGAAGCGTCTTATCAGTATGAACCTGTATCCAAAAATTGAAGCAAATCGATTAATTCTGCTATAGAAAAACCCCATTTACCTACATTAACCCTCTAAGTGTCTTGCAAATGGGTAAAATTGTAATGTTGGTTTCTATGCATTTTTTTAAATGCTCAGAAAAATTATTTTTTCAACATTATAAAATAAACTTAATTACAAATATGAATGTAATCCTTAAAAGTATTAATAATTCAAAAATGCATTGAAGATTAATTAAATCTATAGAATTATATCATTTTAAATATTGCTTATAATGCAGGGAAACTTGGAGCTTAGTGAATGGAATATTACGTTCCAAACCCTTAGAGGATTAGTCTCACCGATTCCATTTATAATTATCCAATGAATTCATAAAACAAATCAGAGAAGCGCATTATCAGAATGAACCTATATCCAAAATTTGAAGCAAATCGGTAAATTCTGCGTGAAAAACCCATTAACCTGAATTAAGGGGAGGGGGTTACCTCCCATTCTCCCCTTCTCTTAGACTTATTCAATGAACTCGCAAAACTAATCATGGATGTACCCTCATCAGAATGATTCTATGTATAAAATTTGAATGAAATCTGATAATTCCGCATGAAAAACCCATTTATCTAAATTAAAGGCGAGGGGTTAGCCTGCCGTTCTCAATCTTTATACTTATCAAATGAACTCCCAAAACTAATCATGGCGGTGCCCTCATCCGAATGATCCTATGTCTACAATTTGAATGAAATCTGATAAATCTGCATGAAAAACCCATCTATCGAATTTAAGGTTGGGGAATTAGCTCCATTTTCCCACTCTTTACACTTATCCAATGAACACCGATTATTAATCATGAAGGCGCCTCATCAGAAGGTCCTATACCTAAATTTTGTACATAAAACTTATAATTCTGCATGAAAATCCCATGTATATAAATTAAGAAGAAGGACATTAACCCCCGTTCCCCTCTTATACTTATCGAATAAACGCAAAACTAATCAGCGAAGCGCCTTATTAGAATATACGTATATCTAAAATTTCAAGTGAATTTGACATTTTTCTCATGAGTTATCGCATTACGCACTTACGTACATACAGAACGGGCGGACATGTAAGCTTTCACGCTTTGATAGCCAGTGAGCTAAAAACTGTATAACGTATAGCTGTATACACTAGAAAAGTATGAATGAATATACCGTAAAAGTTGAAATAGATATTAAGCCTAAATTATATCAAAGATTGCCATGATTTGTGCTTCTTTTTTTTTTAATCTTACCCTTACCTATTTATAAGACATTTAAATCGGTACTCAGAATAAAAGGCAGCGCATGTTTAAACTTCATTTGGCACTTCATAAAGCTAAATTCAGCGTACTAAAAATCTTTTCCTTTTACAGTGTAGCTAATATAAAACTCTTGTTTAAAGTTTAAACTTGACTTTGTACTAAAGGAGATTATGTTGAAAGGAGCTTGCAAATTTGATCCATGACGCGTTTTTCCAGATAGGTTTTTAACTAACATTTAAAGGCACATGAGTCGAAACGAGAGACCCACTCAATGCAAACTAGTCGCGAACCCCATAGTATTTATGCAGGGTTCGCACGCATAAGGAATTTAAAAAAAGTTAGACATTTTAGTAACAAAACTATCGTAACGTAGTGGCCTCTATACCTGAAGTAAGGAATGTTTAGCATTATATAAGGCAAATAAGGCAAAAATATTTTTAAAAAAATCTTGGTACTAAAATGGCTATTTTTTAAATTTCTTATGAGTATGAACATTGACTTATTCTAATTAAATTAGCCTGTTTGCTACAGTATGACATTTGTTGTTTTTATACTTCAACTTGGTATTGCATTATACAAATAAGTTATTTGTGCAATTTATTTGTGTAATAATATTTTTGTTATCTAGGATTTAAAAGCCGATGGCATCCAGAGTATGCTGTCCCCATCATTATTTGCGCCCAAATCGTCCGTGTCATATGGTTTAATATCTTGGCTATTATTGACATTTTTTTTTTTAAATCTTTATCAACAATGCTTTTATATTTCTGTATGATATGTGCCTCCAACGCTCCTCAACACCGTTGCTTAATGTCCACAAATTGAAATTTGTGTGTAACAGAAAGATAGGGATGTATGAAATCTTCCCCCATGAAATCTGCCCCCGTCCGCCATTTTGACCTCTACATTAGATGGGGGTAGATATCCAGCGGTGCAGCATTTCACTTTCTACGAGGGCCTGATATCTGCCCCCAGTATATCTGCCCCCGTCCGCCATTTTGAGCTCTGCATTAGAAGGGGGTAGATATCCAGTGCTGCAGAATTTCACTTTCTACGAGAGCCTGATATCTACCCCCAGTATATCTGCCCCCGTCCGCCATTTTGACCTCTGCATTAGATGGGGGTAGATATCCAGTGCTGCAGCATTTCACTTTCTACGACAGCCTGATATCTACCCCCAGTATATCTGCCCCCATCCGCCATTTTGACCTCTACATTAGATGGGGGCAGATATCCAGTGCTGCAGCATTTCATTTTCTACGAGAGCCTGATATCTACCCCCAGTATATCTGCCCCCGTACGTTATTTTGATATTACAGTAGAGGGGACATACATGGAGTGCTAGAATATTTTTTAGGTTCATCGAGAGCAGTAAATCCTGGATATATATCCTTTCTGCGTATCGTTTTTATTGTTTCCGCTAATAATCATACGGTTTATTTATCTAGAAATTTGTAGACGACACTTAAAATGTAACTCTAAAATTATATAATATATATGAGGACGTAAACTTCAAAACGCACTTTATCGACATTTTTAAAAATGAATTTTCTGTGCGAACCTATTCTATTAATAAATCTGCGGAAAAAAAACTATAATTTTAGAAAAAAAATAAAAAAAAGAAAGAAAGAAAGTTTTAACGTGTGTTTTGGCATTGTAAAATCTTGGTGTTTACAATGAAAACTAATAGTTTTTATGATATTTATTTAAATCGCAGAAATTTTACTTTCTGGAAAAGTCAAAATTTGAACCTCACGCCCTCTTATATACATGCAAGATTTTTAGTACTTTTGTAGATTTTTAGCATTTTCCAACAAAGTTAAAAAGTGTTTTTGCATTTTGTTTGTTTGTCCGTCAGTCCATGCACTGACTCCCGTAAATACACTCGGATTTTTATACAATTGATAAAACTTTTTTAGGTTCATTAAAACATGTTTGTTATTGCATATGAAGTATGTACTGTTAATGTTTCAATTTTAGGGACACTCAAAAGAATTAAAGAGTATTTTCATGACATTACGCTATTCCAAATCTTTTGAAACTGGCATAAATTCTTGAATCTCTTTACGATCACGTTAAAATAGAACATTTTTCACATTTTTTTATTAATTTACAGGGACACATAAAAGAAATCGGTTACGGTACTGTCTTTGCATAATAATTGCTGGAGTGTACGTTTTAAAATTCGGTATATGCTTTTAAGTTTGATTAGTTTTTTTTTTTTTTTTCATATTATTCTTTATATTAAATTCTATACCTAATATACAGTACCAAAGAACAGAATTCTAATTAATGTTTATTAAATCAAATAAAAAAATTACTTCTAAGTTTTAAATACTCGAAATGATAATAATAAAAATATATGTTTTTTCCCAACTTATTTAATAATTAAAAATGTGGTTTCAATATCTATATTATAAAGACCAAAAGTATCTGTGCGTAACGCATACGTCATTTTAAGAATGGCAACACTTTAAAGTTTGAAATGCATTTCCGGTTTTGCAATTTTTTCTACTGCAAATTTTTGTATTTCTTAACTGCGCACTTTTTTAATTTTTACACCATCGTATAGGGGAAAAAATGTACTTTTAAATGCAATTTATTTGAATACTGTATCTTAATTTATTTTTGAAACATTACTTTTTTTGTAGTTTGTAATACCGTTTTTCTAAACGTGGCAACAGAAGTACTCATGCTTATTAAAAGCAAAGAGAAAAAAGCCGAAAAAAAAAAAAAAAAAAAAAAAAAAAAAAAAAACAGATTACTGAATTTTTATGTTGCCATTTTTTTAATTAAAAGTGAAAAAAAAATAATTAAACTACGTTATGTCAAGAATATTGTCTGTTATAAAACCCAGTAAATGTTTGTTTCTTTTATAAAATTTCACTTTAAAAAAATATATGGATAGTTTAGTATCTGTTTCAGTTAATAGCTATCGAGACTTCAAGTTTTGAATCAAAATGATCAAATTAAATTATCGATTTTCTTTAAAAGTGAATACAGATATGAAAGGTGTATATTTAAATTTTGATATGGTGAAAATGACGTCAGATTTAGGTTTGGAGAAAATATTCTGTGTTTGAGTAAAAGTGCAATCAATTCTGCTTTTTTTCATATTGGAATACAGGCATTAAAGCCTTAATAAGTTTATTATAATAAAAGATCTTTATTTTTATTTATTTTTTATTTTTTAGATGTAGAATAAAATTTAATTTTAATAATATCTGTAACTGAGTTTTATAGAAATAATATTTTGTTAACTTTAGATTGAATATAATTTCACATAAAGAAGTACTTTACAATTAAATTAATTAAAAAATATAAAATACAAAAATAAGTTAAAAAAGGACGTGTATAGAGTGAAAAACTTCATAAGCTAAAAATTTCATGTTTTGAGTGAAAAGAATAGCACACAGTCATGGGAATAACCCCCCCCCCCCCAAAAAAAAAAAAAAACACCTTACTAACACCTCAACAAATTATTGTAGAAAAAAGTTTTTGGTACCAAAAGATTGGAAATAAAGTGTACTATTAAATGATGCATATAAAATGTGCTTAGTGGGGGGAGGTGACAAGTACATATTAAAACGAACCGAAACTTTTTTTTTCAACGGCAATACCCAATTTTAACAAAATATTTCAAATTTTTGGTTTAAATTATGCCTAATATATATATATATATATATATATATACACGTATTACCCATTTTAACGAAACATTTGTCGTGGCTATAGCCGAAAGATATAAAGCGACTAAAATGGTCTTATTGGTAAAAAATAATATACATTAATTGAAGAGACATAATCATTCTGTAGCATTCCAATAATTGAGTACATAACTTCAATTTAGATGCTTGTTTTAAAATAATTAATTTCTTGGAAACTAATTGTACAATAAGAAATTTATGAAAATTTGAATTTAGGTTAATTTAAGGGGGCAAAATCTATTTATGGTGGCAAAATTATTTGTTGGTATTGAATTAAACGACAAAATTTGGATTTATTTTTATATGAAAATGGCCCCTTAAGCGATTTTATATACATCATTTAAAAGTAGACATTATTTATAATCTTTTGCTAACAGCAACTTTCTACTAAAATAATTTACTGCACAATGCACAGTTGATAGGGGGTGGTTACCTTTTTCTTCTACGATTGTACGTAAAAGGTTCAAAATATCTCAAACTTAAAGAAAGGTAATTTTAGCAATTTTTGGAGCGAATTATTATTAGTAGTATTGTTATTTGCATTTGCATATGTTTGTTAAGATTTCTATATTATAGGGGGAACTGGGGTACACTGATACTTGGGGCACATTGATACACCCCCTGTACAGCACACATGGTCATTACAGGAAGTTTCACAACAGCTCCAAAAGGTGATTAATAGTGAAATTAACTACATACAGAAAGTTTTGGAATGATTCAATAGTTTGATGAAATGGGATGGGTGATTAATTGCTTTTGTAGGTCAAAAGTAAATTTGAGTTGTATAATTGAAATGGTAATATACAACTGTTCCAGTATTTTCACCCTAAAAGAATACCCTCCCTGGCAAGTAACGCTAGTCTTTATCAGTTCCTCATTCTTTATTGTTATATAAATTATGATGTGTTGGATTTGCGACTCGTTTTATTTAAAATGGCTGCATGGGGCACAATGATACAGTCTTTGTCGGGGCACATTGATACAACCTAAATCGTTTTCTAGTTCATTTTTTCATTACCTTTTATTTTTATTTTTACCATACACTCCTTAATTCAACCATTTTTCGTCAAAAAGTTCTACTATTAGTTTTTATTGAAGTGAAATAGCTCTAATTTCTTTAAATTATAACATTTTACAGTATTTTTGCAAACAGAAGACGTACAAACTTACACAATATCTAGTGCTAGTAGAATTAACAAAAGAAATATACGCCAGCCTGGCAAATCTCAAATTTATATCGATTCTCCAGAGAAAAAAGTATTATCGACATGAGACATGTTAAGTAAGAGAAACAAGCTGCAGAACAGTACATGATAATTATATTATAAACATATTTTTTTATATAATTATCCTTTATTTTCTGTTTGTGAACCGATTTATAAAGAGAAAACCTGGTAATTCTTTCACCTTTCCTAAGAAAGAAGAGAATTCTGGGGTTAAAGTGCCAGATATGACAAAGTTACCACAGCCAACAAACAGATAAGGAACAGCCAGAACATCAGGTCATTATACATTTCATTTTGATTGCTTTAATATCGCTTACAAATAAATTGTATGAGATTTTAATGTCTATAAATATATATAAAATGGTTTGCTAACTATTTTTCTGTGAAAAATATGCATTGGTGTTATTTTGTCTCCATTTTTCCCAGACGTTTCAAAGTGTATCAATCTGCCCCGGGGATGGGGCACTTTGATACAAATTACTTTTTTTGATTTTTTTTTAAATTACATGCAAAAATAATATATAAAATAACGATTGTACATTTTTGTAACACACAACACAGGTTTTGCTGACATCACATAGAAAAATAACTTGAAATTTCTGCTTTCTAGACACCAAAAAAATTTTTTTGAACAAAGCTGTATCAATGTCCCCCAGTTCCCCCCACTATTTACTTTTGGATTTTCCTTGTTTTGTAAATTTGCATATACAACAATAACGCTTTCAACCATTAACAAAATGAAGTGATAACTGAATGTTCTATATAATAATTCTGAACTATTCTATATAATAGTTCTATATATTCTATATAATAGTTCTGAAGTATAGTAGAACTTTCCTATTATGATAAAATATATTAATAGGGTATGTATCTTCACTATTGAATATTTTTAAATTATTAAAATTTTTAATGATTTATGTGAAGTGAAAATTCATGTGAAAGGTTATAGCTGTTTCTGCCCTCTTGAGTTATAAAAAGATACATATATATAGTATGTAATTCATTTTATAATCTGAAATCCCCCTCCTTTTTTATATAGTTGTAAATGAAACTATATTCAGTAATTTAAAGCAACATTTATACTAATTTTTTTTTTTTTTTTTTTTTTTTTTTTTTTGTTATCGATGTTTTAAATCAGCAGCTCTCACTGTTTTATTGATGTTAAAAAATTAAATTTAATCGACGCATTATATAAAATAAATTCTCATTTATTTGAAAAAAAAAGGAAAATTCTAAAAAAAAAAAATTCTAAAAAAACAAAATAAAGAGGGAATAAAACAAAACATTTAACATTTAACAATATTCGTTACATTTTGTAAACTTAAAATTTTCGAAATTTAGCTTTTGGTTTTCGCTTTAAATTAACATAGTTAAAAAAAAAAAAAAAACATTCTTAACAAATTATTTTGCGCTTAACAAAAGAAAAAAAAAGTTCTAACGAGAGCTATTTAATTGACACATTAAAAAGAATCAAAATATATAAACACATAAATACTAATGAAAATAATGATAAGTATCAAAATTCAACATTTAACAGACGATAGAGAATATGCAATCCATTTTAAACGTTGATTGAAAGTCTCAGTTCCTTATGTGATTGACAATTTATCTTTAAATGTTACTCACAGATTGTCAGTTTTTAACACATAAAATATTAAATTAAGAATATATTTTGGAAAATATTTTGGCAACAAAAAGAACATATAATATTCATTTCCTGGGGTGATTTTTAAACCCTAAAACCTATTCCGGGATTCATTTTATGAGAAAGAACTTATATCCAAAATATGAAATACATCTGATAAATGTGCATAAAAACAATTTAACTAATTTAAGGGGAGGTTATAATCACTCGTCCCTTTTTAATTAGCAATATAATCCCATATCTAATCAGAGATACACCTTATCATAATGAATCTATAATCCAAAATTTGAAGCAAATCCGATAATTCTGCGTAAAAAGCCATTTATTTAATTTAAGGGGGTGAGGGTTGTATTCGATTCACCTTCTATACTTAGCCATTAAACTCTTAGAACTATTCAGGTATTCACCTTTTTAGAAAATACCTACATTTAAAAGAAATACATCGGGTAATTCTGCATAAAAAACGATTTATCTAATTTGAGGCGAGATAATTGCCCCCTCCCTTTATTAATAAGCAAAAAAAAAATCCCATAACTAATCAGAGATACTTCTTATCATAATTAACTTATGTCCAAAATTCCAAACAAATCGGATAATTCTGCGTAAAAACTTATTAATTTAATTTAAGAGAGATTATTAGCCCGTTCGCAAATAAACAAACACTCAACGTCCCAGCGCGCTTCACGCCAACCTCCTTAGCCAAGCGCTTTGGGGGAAAAATAACTTCGAAGAGCATGCAAGTCCGAAATTGCTTCGATTTTTCATATTTCATCCATTTGACCGCGTACGTCTTGTTTTTGGAATATTTGTAAGAATACGATAATTAAAAAATGCTTATCTTTTATTTTAATTAATGAGTAATTCATCATAAACCCAAAACCGTATAGAACAAATCAAGTTCGTAAATACTTTTGAACTATGTTGAAATATCTTGATGAATTAAGTCAACTATTGTTTCAACGATTATACCTTCATAACACTAGAAACATGCAGTTTAATTTTTTCAGCATCAGCCTTTACTTCGTAACAGTATAATCTTATTGTAATAGCATTAGTATTCGACTTAGTTTAATCAATAACAATTTGTGTAGATTTACATTAATTTGCAAATTCAAAAGCATTTTCTTTGAAAAAGAAAAATTCTTTTATTTGAATATTTTGAAACCAAAATATTTAAGTTAACTGGATATAAATATTTGCACATGTAAACTTCAAAGTACGGTTCTAGAATAGAATGTGGCATGCACGTTGTACGTCGAACTTCATCTTTCCGCCAAAGCGCTTGGCTAGAGGGGTTGGCGTGAAACGCGCTGGGACGTTGAGTGTTTGTTTATTTGCAGCCCGTTCTCCCTCTATGCTAAACCATTAAATTCCCTAATCTCTTCAGGCATTATATACTATATATAAGCCTTATCAGAAAGAACCTATATTCAAAATTTGACACACTTTGGATAATTCTGCATAAAAACCGATTTAACTAATTTAGGGCGGTTAAGTGAATTAAGTGATGAAAAATGAGCCACTGCCCTTCAAGGAGTTAATAAGCATCAAATTTGTAGATACATGTTACCGAATTTTGTCAGAATTTATACTTTTAAACGAAAACTTAATCTCTTATCAGGATCTATGCAGTATTCATATTTTTTCTTTATTCTACCTCTACCTGAAAAAAAGGATGGATTCATAAAAATTTTTGAATTTCGGTCTTCGTCGGATTTACACGTTTTAGGGGGTCAAAGATTCCAAAAAACACGTGTTTACGAAATGTCTCTCTGTGACATAAATTTTGTGGACACTCTATCTCTAGAATTTATAAACATAATTTCACAAAACTTTATATTCAAATAGTCCCTGAAATACAATGGTGATAATTAGTTTTTGGTGTAAAATCGATCAATAAGTTGCGCTGCTATGTTGCATTTTTTACGATTTACTCAACAGCTATATCTTGATAACTAATACGCATATTTCCATCAAACTTCCGATTCAGTTAGTCCTTGATATGAACTGATGTTTCTTTACATTTTAGTGTAAATGTTTCAAGAAGTGGCGCTGCTAAGCTGTATCTTTCACAATTTTTGCTATCGTTCTGTTTCAAGAATTAAGGGTGTATTCCAAACCAAATTTCTTATATTCCGATTCATTTTTAAATTCCTTTTTGCTCTCAAGTGCATCAAACTGGCAAATTCTATTATTAAGAAAGTACACAATGTGCCGTGCTTATGGAGTTTTTGATAAATGGAGAAAATATTGCAAAAAAAAAAAAAAAAAAAAAAAAAAAAAAAAGAAAAAGAAAAGAAAGGCTGTCAAAGATGACGTTTTGAACCGAAGTTTTTGAAGAGGAAGATCTAAAATAAAAAACAAAAAAAAAAATAAATAAAAAATAAAGTAAAATAAAAATAAAAGATCAGAGTGAGAAAATAATTGTTTATAAATCCAATTCTAATGAATTGAGGGGGAAATTAAATCACACGGCATCTTCAAAAATCATCTTAGCAAATTTCATGTTTCTACTTTAAAAAATTCGTCTGAAAATGTATCAGAAAATTTCGAGCTGTTGAGAGTGGGAACATATTTTTTCGAATCCACCCTTAATGCACGGAATTTAATAAAAGTTTACTTCAGGTAGTCATTCATATATATTGACGCTGATTAGTTTTGGTGTAAATCGCTCAATAGGTGGAGCTGCTATGCTGCATTTTTCACGATTTTTGCAACAACTCCATCTCAGGAACAAATACACGGAATTTAATGAAAATTTATTATCCTGGTAGTCCCTGACATAGATTGATCTTGATTAGTTTTTGGTTCAAATCGCTCAACAGGTGGCGTTGCTCTGCTGCATTTTTACGATTTATACGACAGTTTTATCTCATTAACTAATGCACTAATTTCCGTCGTCGATTCCGTTTGTGATTTTTTTTCTGCGATGTTTAAAAATTGACATCATAAACATTGAAATCAAAAACATAAAAAAAATAAAGGTACCAAAGCAGCATACCTGCGTTCAATTTTCTGTCTGAAAATGACAATCTATTAAAAAAAATAATTTTTTGAAACTCACACTTTTGTATTATTTATTTATTTATTTATTTATTTTTGAAATATTTAAAGTTTTTCACCCAGAATTTAAAATCTTCATTTAAAGACAAATCACACACGCGTAAACATACATTCATCTTTAAGAAGATTTCTCCAATTTTAAACGATATTGACATTTAACCTTTCAGGCAAATTCGTTTCCAGAGATCTCTTCAGGATTTTTTATAGGTAGATTTCGTAAAGAATACTATACCTATTATATTTTCCCCTATGTTGAAATTTCTGAAAACTTTTTGCAGATCCATGCCCATCATGAGTAATAGAATCCAAAGCCCCCCCCCCCCCAGTTGAAAACTTTATATAAATATTTATCTGTTCATATTTATTTATTTATTTATTTATACCGTATATACTAGTGTAAATGTCGAAGAATTTTACACAAAATTTGGGAGTTAAAAATAGGAGTCGGTCGACTTATACACGAGTTAGTAAGATTTTTTTTTCTTTTCACAGGGCTAGTCCTTTTATGGATCTATGTTGGAGAGACAGGTAAAAACGAACAATGATCAGTCCCTGAGATTGACAAAAAAAGCTCAACAAAAATGTCCCTCTAATTCTTTTGCATCCATTCCCGCATGCAATGCTCCTCAACGCAGGAAATTAAATTTCAGCATTTGTATACCCCTTTTAAAAAGAGTTCAACGTGAGAATGCTTGTAGATGCCTCTTCTAAAAGTCCTACAATACAAAGAAGTTTTGTACATTAGCAGTCTAAGGAACTTTTTACTCTGGTAAATAAGGCTTAAATAGATTTTTCAAAGATTTTTTTTTCTTTTCAAATATCGAATTGATAGGAATGGGTTTCAAAATAATTTAAACTTCTGCGTTTTTACATAATTATGCTTTTTGCAAATATTAGACTTAAAAAACTCTGATTAGAAACGCAGAAAAAGGT
The DNA here is from genome assembly GCA_964019185.1 of Maratus speculifer. Lineage (NCBI taxonomy): Eukaryota > Metazoa > Arthropoda > Arachnida > Araneae > Salticidae > Maratus > Maratus speculifer. Next base: position 256,737,921 of record OZ025298.1, read on the forward strand.
TATTATTGTTATTACTATTTTATTATTATTATTATTATTATTATTATTTATTATCATTATTATTATTATTATTATTATTATTATTATTATTATTATTTATTATCATTATTATTATTATTATTATTATTATTATTATTATTATTATTATTATTATTATTATTATATCTTCGATTGCATATCATTTTTCAACATAAGTGCTATTGAAGTTTCAATGAGGAAAGCTTTTTTTCTTTTAGCGATGAGAGCCGCTGGCGCCTAGATTTTTGCACTCCTGTACATATCCACGTGATTTCAAAATTTTGCATAAATCTCTTGCAACCTCATACATAAAATCAAGGAGAAGAAAATCTCGGTCATGTTCGTTAATGGCCAAAATCAGACCAAGGAGGTTGGAAATGGGGAAGGAGTTTGTGAAAACAGAAAAAACCCATAATTTCACAATTGTGATGTACATAAAATCAAATATCGTTATTATTACTTCTAAGAAAAGTTCTAAAAATTTATCTATGACAGATTTTAGACATCGTTAAAAATGGGCTCAAATTGCGCAAAAAATAATGTTTTAACCCTTTCAGGGGCAAGACTTTTCTGCTCCCAAACTGGTCAAATAATTAATTCAAACTGCGATTTTTGAACAAACTGTTTTAAAAATAATCGAAAACTTTTCGTCATGCATATTATGCTATAAAAATTTACTGCTACCGTTTGTCAGTTTGAACCTTCAGATTAACCGTTTCCAGACTGCAAAAGACGTCCTTAAAAGGATTAAAATAAAACAAAAAAATCATATCTTCGTCGGTTTACAAGATATTAAATGCAATTAAATTTATTATAAATCTTCTTAATATTATCTACAACTTTTATATTGACAAGTTTTTCATGGGACCAAGTCTAACAGAAAAAGAATCATAAAGGGAGAGGAGGTTAGAGAAGAAAAGAAGTCACAGTAACATAATTTTGATTAAAAAGGCGCTTATTGAAAATTGAATTAAAAACTCATCAAAAGCGGCTAGATGAAAATGCGTTTATTTCTAATCTTGATTTCCTTTTTTTAAAAATTAGTAATTAACTTTCAAATATACCTTACGGCTATATTCTGAGGCGGTAGGGGCTTTTTCTAATTATTTGCTTCAATCGTAAATTACGCATGTCAGTATTGCTCTTGATGTGCAGCACTTTTACCACTAAATATCAGCCTTTTTGCATGAAAATTAAACACGGAGTTTGAAATCACCACATTTGCATTTCATAAAATTTTTTAAATCGTTTAGACAATAATAAATATCTTTTAAAATAATTTAAATGTATTTATTGGTAGTCGATGAAAAAGAAAAACAGAAGAATGCTTCTGCAAGCTTTTTATACTAGATTTCCGTTTAAAAATATAAAGTTGTTCAAATTAATGAACGGTTTTATTAACCGACTTCAAGGAGGAGGTTATGATTTCGACCTGTATGTATTTGTTGTTCACGCATAACTTTCGTAAATATGAACCGATTTTGATAATTCTTTTTTTGTTAGAAAATGTAAGACGCCCACATGGTCCCATTTAAGTTTTATCAAATTCTTGCGATTAGAACTTTTTTAAAAACAAAAACATTAAAATTCCAATTTTTTGAAGCAGTCATCCAATTAAAAGCGTTCAATTTTCAGTTTAATCGCAGGCTTTCATGTCGAGCACACAAGTCAGATATGTGTGTACAATCTTTATATATAAAAATCTTCTGTGTGTGTATGTAATTGAACTCCTCCTAAACGACTGGATCGATTTTAATGAAATTTTGTATGTGTGTTCCAGTGGATTCGAGAATGGTTTAGATTCATATTTCATCGAAATTGATTCAGTACTTTTTTATTAATTAGGCAAAAACTAATAGTTATCGATTTTTCGCTAATTAAAAGTGCTATATATATAAAAGAAAGTCTGGGTTTCGAATTAATCACAGCACAAAAAAATATACCGAACCAAAAATCTTGAAAATTGGGGTAAAAATACTTCTTATAACATCGAGTGCCGCTAAGAAGGGATTTTCGAAAATCCCCCCCCCCCCCGGAGGTTAAAAAAACAACGAACTTTTAAAAAAATCCTTTAAAATCGGCGTTTGTAGATATTTTTCAACTGATAGCATATTTTAGTGCATTTTTTCATTCCGAATCGAATGGTACTAAGCAAAATTGTTTAAATTCAGTAGTTCGTGAGATAATTCACATTTTCCTAATTTGGCGATGTCTTTGGCGCAAAAACCTGAAATTTTCAATCCTTATCTAAATATGTAAAAGATAGTCCGGATTTCGTATTAATCACAGCACAAAAAAAAATTTACCGAACTAAAAATCTTGAAAATCGGGGCAAAAATACTTCTTATAACATTGAATGCCGCTAAAAATGGATTTTCGAAAATTCCACCCCTACGATGAGTAGAAAAAAGAACGAACTTTTAAAAAATTCCTTAATATCGACTTTCGTTGTTATTTTTCATCTGATAACATATTTTAGTGCATTTTTTCATGCTGAATCGAACGGTACTAAGCAAATTCGTTTAAAAATCCAGTAGTTCGTGAGATAATTCACAGTTTCCTAATTTGGCGATGTCTTCGGTGCAAAAATCTGAAATTTTCAATGCTTATCTTTTTATATAAAAATCTGTGCGTGTGTATGTAAATGAACTCCTCCTGATAACATCGCCAAATTAGGAAAATGTGAATTATCTCACGAACTACTGGATTTAAACGAATTTGCTTAGTACCATTCGATTCAGAATGAAAAAATGCACTAAAATATGTTATCAGTTGAAACATAACTACAAAAGCCGATTTTTGTGGAATTTTTTAATAGGCGCAAAATCCTGAAATTTTCAATGCTCATCTTTATATATAAAAATCTTCTGTGCGTGTGTATGTAATTGAACTCCTCCTAAACGACTGGACCGATTTTGATGAAATATTGTGTGCGTTCCAATAGATTCGAGAATGGTTTAGATTCACATTTCGTCGAAATTGATTCAGTACTTTTTTAGTAATTAGGCAAAAACTAATAGTTAGTGATTTTTCGCTAATTAAAAGTGTTGAATAATTTCGATGAGTAGAGTGCGGACGGAATGTCCGAGTGGTCTAAGGCGCCAGATTTAAGCTCAGCTTCTTGAAGAAAGAGATCACGTGTTTGAACCCCACTCCTGACAAACGTGTATGCTTTACAATGATATTTTCTGTATTATAATTTTGATTAACCGACTTCAGAAAATCGTTAACTTTTAACTAAAAAGAGAAAAATAAACTTCTCTATCAAAAATTGAGCCGACTTCAAAAAATACTGAAGAGTGAAAAATAATTTCCTTACATAATTGTAATAAGAAATTAAATTAAGAGCGTAGTGTATATTGTGCGTATTACCATATTAACGTACATTTATTTGATTTTCTGGAGTCGGTGCCAAGAAGGACAACGACTGTCGGTGACAGGACAACGTCTGTCGGGTCCACTAGTAAATAAATAAAATTTCAGGCTATCACTCTTACACCGGTAGAAGATCTTTTCAACCACTTTCAAGGAGTAGGTTATGATTTCGATCTGTATGTATATCTTGTTCACTCATAACTTCCCTAAAAATGAACCGATTTTGATAATTCTTTTTTTGTTTGAAAGTATAAGATGCCCGCCCCATTTTAATTTCATTAATTTCTGATGATTAGAATATTTTTAAGTAAAAAGTGTGGATTTGATAAAAAAAAATATAATGTTTTGTCGCAAATAATCTTCCATTGTTGCAACCGTTTTCAAATCATAAGCATATTAAAACTATGCATTCATATGCGTTAGCGCCAAGTTGTCGCCAAGCTTGATTCTTTTTTGAAGTCGGTTACTATTTTTTTTAAAAAAAGCATAATTATTTCAGGTGTTTTTAAAGCTAATATTTTGATCCCGACTAAAGCTGGGCGAGACACCTGCTATTTATATGCTGTTAAACATTGTATGTCTTTGCAAAATAGTTATAGGAAAAAAAAAAGAATCTTCCACGCATACATTTTTATCGAGGAAAATAAAAATAGTAATGTAATTGGAAAATGTTTTCTTAAAATTTTAATAGTTTGAGGGAAATATTTCTAGATTTCGAGAAAGAATCGTAAATATTCCAAGCTAAAACATGGTTTTACTTTAAATTTTGAGTCTTGAGCAAATTTTAGCTTTGGATATGAAATTGAAATCCACTCGCTCAAGAATTATTAAAATTATAAATATATAACTTTATTTTGCACCCTGAATATTTTTTAACATTAGTACTAATCATTCTAAAAATATTGCAATTTTTATACATTTTAGCAACATTTTCATTTTAAATATGAGCTTTGACATTAATAACCGAAAAAATTATTTAACTATGATTGCAGCCAAAATTTGTGCTTAAAAGCAATTTTAAGGACATAAGAGAGATTTCTCGCCAACTAGCAATTGATTATAATCAAAATCAAAGATGCCTTATGTTTATAGGGACATATTTCTTAATTCATTAAATTTGACTAAAATTAGCCGAAATTTTCGTTTACAAATGTATGAAAAGTATTAGGATTGTCAAGCTTGTAAAAAGTTTACCTTTTATATTAACACTGTTTGTAAAGCAGAATTTGATTCGATTAAAGAAGACGGTGCTGATTAAACAAATGACAAACGTTGTTTTCTTAACCTTCCTACCCTCAATGGGTCTAATCGACCCAGTCCAATTATGCGTTTCATTCGATTCAAACCAGAAAATTTTTCATAAAGTAAATTAAATAAATAACACAAAGATTTAAGTTAAATAAGTATGTTTAATGGATTTAAATAAAAATTCTGGTATTAAATATTTTAATCAAGTTTGAGTAAAATTTCAACAGGGTAGGAAGGTTAATTAAAAAAAAGTACTTATTCAATAGTACAGTGATTCAAATAAGCAGCAAATTTCCATATGTTTAATTGTAGGAGAGGGGCCGTATGTTTAGTCTTCCCAGGAGCCCGTGAAACCTGTTACCGGCCGTGCACACTAGAAATTCAAATTGCCACACCTCAGCCATTTTTTAAGATATGAACGAAAGAAAAAATGCTCCGACCCTTTTTTTATAAAGTTCAAACACATAAAAAACGCTTAATTTTTTCATTTTTTGTACCTCATTTTTATTTTTTAGTTTTTTAGTTTTAAATGGCCACAGGGTCGGTTAGAGGGGGGGGGGGGCACAGTGGGAAACTGCCCAGCGGCAAGGGCACTGGGAACAAGATGGGGTCCGCACCGTATCAAACAACTATAGAGATTACATAATTTTACAAATCTGAACTTGCACACATTTTTTAAATTATTATTCACAAGTTAACTGGAAAAATGTTTCCCAGAATTGTTGTGAGAATATTTTCATCCAAGACATAGAACCATTGGTAAAAGAATCCCTGCATAAGAACCAGTACTAAAAGAATCCCTGCATAGAACATAGAACAAGACAAATATTATCTCTTCTTGTTTTGTACTGAGGTGAGTACTAATCTAAATCTGTCACTTCATTCATCATTCTTTTTACAAACAGCCAGGCACTTCCTGTTTTCTTTAGAAATTCAGAAAGAACCCTTCTTTGACCACGGATTGCCATACCCATGCCTTCAGGTCAAAGAGCCTGTGGACTACAACAGGTCTATCTGATACTGGCAGCTAGACCGACTCAATTATCGGACAAACGATGCGACAGTTAGGGCACGGCCCGCGCTAATTGGGGTCTCCTAGGGAGTTCCGATTTACTGATTACCGAATAGGCACGAGAAGTACATGCTTCCCTTAGAAAGTTTTGAAGGGGCCCAAAATTGAGAACACAGGGGGCCCTGAATTTTGCATGGAATTAACTTAATTCTAAAATTTTATCTAATTTCTTTTCAAATTATTAATTATGCATATATGCATATATATATATATAATTTATATTATTTAAGTGCTTCGTAAATGCAAATAACAAATTAATTTTTCGTGTAAAAGATCAGTTTTTGTACATTATTTTAGATAAATTTTTATTTTACATATTGAATTTAGAATTGTTAAATTTACCTTATATGTGCAAAAAAATAGCTATTGCCGTTATTGAAAAAAGTATATCAAAATATTGACACTTTATGTTGTGCATACATTTTACATTACATCTTTTCATCCAATTATATTTTTTATATTAGCCCCATGATAATCTCTTTTAGCATATTTTGCTTGATTGTATTCAATTTTAATGTAAAAAGAAAACAAGTTGGAAATTGCACGTGAAGCGTAGCAAATGAGGTGCGTTCGTACGATAACGAAGTTTTAAAAATATATCTTGCTGATATAGTAGAGCGTACTTCGGATACATTATAGTAGTCGAAATCTTTGTGTTTCTGTAAATATGCAGGAAGTAATTTTTATTACACCTCAGCAACGTACATCTTAATCATAAAATGTGAAATAGTTGAATATAATTAAAACACGCCCCAAACAATGTTTCCCCGTATAGCATTATGTAGTGGAATACTTTTGTGTGGCCCTGCAATTTAATAATAAAAATTCTTTGCATCACAGATTGTACAGAATGCATATTTTAGTATATACTTCATAGATTCATGCCAATTCTATTATGTTCGAATGAGTGTAACATCATTAAAATGCATTTGAAACTTTATTCCCATTGACCGTAATGTAATGGAATACTTTTGATTGTCCCTGTAAATGATCTATGCATCCGACTTTCATAAAATTTGAAATGACTCGACAAAATTATGTTATAATTATGTATTTTAAATTTCAAATGATTCGGTTGGGTAGTTTTTGCGTTGTTATATGCGGACAGACAGACGGACAGACGGACGGACTGAGCGACAACAATAGGTGCTACGTATTCGCATAATTACGAACGCACCTAACTAGTCGTTGGGGGCCACCGTAATACTTACCCATCATAATATAAAATATGAAAATAAAACGCGTGTAAACCATGTATGGCAATTCCAAAATGAAATTTAAACGCATAAATAAATAATTTGAACATACATAATAATGCTCCATTAACGAATTGCTGATGAGCCAATTTCGACAAATTATATAAAACGCCAAAATACTCGAGTAATATCGGATTGCGTAAAAGAAACATCCTTATAACTCAAAAAATAATAATCACATTAACTCACAGTTTACTGCGTTGGATTAAGCGTCTCATTTCTAATTCAAATATATCTGTGAATTGAAATTTGAATTAAATACAGGGTCATGAAAAATCGAAGAATGTGGAAAACAGGATTACACATATCTCGGCAACTAATAATCCGATCGACTTCGTTTTTTATGCAAAATTTGTGTTATTTTATTGCCTTTTACATCCATTCCTTAAAATAAAAAAATTCGAAAATTTTTATATACCTTTCATCAGAACGAATTTTTCGAGAGTCCGAAAAAAATATTTCCGGATAATCGAGGTTACTGATATTAAATAGGCTTTGTCCCATTCTTACATACTAAGTACATACAACATTTCAAGTCTCTATCTCAATTTGTTTGGGAGATAGAGCGGTTACAGACAGACAGACACACAGACGGACGGACGGCATTTTTTTTTTTTCTAAAATTACGTTTTTTGGAATCTCCAGTATCTAAAACGTGTAGATCCGTCAAAAAATTTTTTTTCGATTTTCAAAACGATTGCAAGACTTACCCTATACTACGTATGATGGGTAAGTAAAATACTGTTGTCTATTTAGCGCATGAACACATACTGAAACGACAGTTTTGTAGCTTTGGCTGACGCTAAATTGATGTTGGGTTAGTTTGTAGTATCTCTAAAAATAATACAAGTTGGAAATTGCACGTGAACGTAGCAAATGAGGTGCGTTCGTACGATAACGAAGTTTTAAATTTCAAACGATTCGGTTGGGTAGTTTTGCGTTGTTATATGCGGACAGACGGACAGTCGGACAGACGGACAGACAGACAGACAGACGGACGGACTGAGCGACAACAATAGGTGCTACGTATTTACATAATTACGAACGCACCTAAAAAGGCGGAAAAAAATATTGATTAATGAAATACATATGAAATCAAGTGAGCCACTCTTTTGAATAATATTTGTAGCAGTGGTGAACTTCCAGGTATCTCGAATGTAAATTCTTTACAAATGAAAGGGGGGCCCCGAAATGACACTGTGCTTCCCATAGCATCAGAGCTTAATCGGGCCCTGCCTTTTTACAAAGAAATACTGTTTTGAAATACCATTTCCTCTGTACAAAATAACATTTTCCCCATGATTTGTTTTTAAATATTTTTCTTTGAGAATTTCTGAAAGTCGAAGTTGGTATAATTTTCAGAGAGTGAGTAGTTTTGACAATCTCGAAAATAACCATTCACGCAAAAAATCTCAAATTATCTTATAAAATTGGTTCACTAATTTATTAATGGTTTTTATAATCTTCGATTAACCCCTTTATCTACTGACGGTACTTATAAGTCCATTAAAATTATTCATTATAAAATTCTTTTAATACGTCAATTAGTTGTAATACTGTTTAGAATGAGTTACAGATAAATTACTTTATTTTGTTCCAAAAGCATTATTAGTTACACAAAACAAATATATTTTTAAAAGTATAATTTCTTTTCCCTTTGTATCTTTTCAGCTTTATTGGCGCTGAGGGAGGGGGATGGGGATTTTTCAATTCGGAAATACAGTCGGCTCTCGTTAATTCAAAATCGGATAAATCGAATCTTCACTTAATTCGAACTAAACGTTAAGTTCCGAAATTTTCAATGGCAGAATAATGTTAAAATTTTCAGTTAATTTGAACTCAATTTCTCTTGACATCGTTTAGTTCAAACTAACGAGAACTCCAATTTTTCATTTTTCCTTTTTTTTAAACTCCAGACCCTTGAAATAACTTGATTTCTTTCATTTTAGTAAAAATTGTTCTGAATTAGTATACACATAATCCCATCCATTTGATATCCGCTTTCTAATTATCCGTATGCAGACCCTGACTATCGCACGGGCACTCGAGTTCTATGCCCTGAGAACGAAATTTCTGTGGAACACAAAACATTTCCTATTTCATCTAAATTTATATCATAAAAATCATAATTGCGGAAGGAAAAGTGATATTAATTCGGTAAAATGACAAAAGTATACCTCAATTTATGTTTAAAAGCACGTTTCAATAAATAGTAGAATTTCTTTCTTAATTTTTATTTATGGAACTGTTTTTCAATTTTCCAGGAAACTTTTTTTCGGATAAGTTTATAATGTGTGAAAAAACTACTATCAGTAAATTAACAAATCTACGGGGGCACAAAAATTTCAAAGTGCCCTGGGCATAGAAACTTGTTAGTCGGGCCTGTTGTAACAAGTCTGTAAATGACACATCCGCCTCTTCTTCCATTGCGATTGTTCCTAATTCCTTAATTGGTTTATGTATTTATATATTTTAATTTATTAAGTCACATTTCAACTTGAACAGCTGAAATGAATTTAGAAAATACTATAATTCCTTTGTAAAAGAACTCTTTTAATTATGTTTTTCTGTCCTACTTACCATAATTCAAACATTTCTTGTGGTCCCAGTAAGTTCGAATTAACGAGTGCCGACTGTATTTCTACATTTATATTGTAAGAACACCATGTTTGTACATTTTATAATTCTACAAAATACTAAGAAAACAATTTAAAATAAAAGATTTGAGTGGGTTATAAATATTGCACAAAATCCCTGTAAATTCAAATTTAATCAATCCTTCTAAATAATTCAATCCTTCTAAAATCCTTCAAAAATTTATTAAATGATTAATAAGGAAAGCGTCTTTTCAATATGGGCGTATATCCAAAAATTGGACCAAAACCGTTAATTCAGTATGAAAAACCCATTTACCTAAATTAAGAGCCTACGTCTGATCAATGAATCCCCAAAATCAATTCCTTGTCACTTTTTTTCCTGCAACTTTTTTTCCGTAAACTTTTTACCGTGTCACTTTTCTCCGCTTTTATAGTTTATGTCACTTTTTTCTGTTTACCTACCAGATGGGGGAAATGGTATCCAGATGCACTAAGTAGCTGCCACTTGTTTCGTCAGTCACTTTGTGATAATTTAAAAGCAACGATCTTATATACAGGATGAATGGATATATGTTTATAATAATTGATTTATACTTGAAATGATATAATCACATATACAATTTTAAATTTAATTATAGCGAATTGTTAAATGACTAATTTTATAATTCATATTATTAATGAAAAATGGTCAGGCAAAATTAGTTTTAACGAGAAACAACATCATCACTGAATTGAATCGTGTTTAAAACAGCCATCACTTTAAAATAATCTAAAAATTCGTCGGAAAACAATTGATAAAACTAAATTACAAATACAATCAGTTACAAAAAATCAAACTGTGGAATTAATATATTAAAGTGTTTTTTAAATATAATAATAAGTTTCTGCATTATGAAATTAATAATTTTAGGAATATATAATTATATTCGATTTATATTTATATCTATTCTAAGGAAACTTTAAATGTTGTTTAGAAAGCTAATATTTGCTCTTCACTGAAATACTGTGTAATCAAAGTTGCGTTCTCTTTAAATTATTTCTGAATGGAAAAATACAATTTAAATCAATGTTCAATGCATAATTTTATTTTGTTTGATTCTGTCAAGTTATCGGCTGTTTGAAAATTGTTTTAACTCTAATTAATACATTTTACACATCATATCGATTTTAAACGGAATCAAGAATAATTATACTTATGGAATTTTCCAAAATATGTTCAATAATATCAAAACAGCAATGAGAATCCAAGAAAATAATGCGCATGTGCTATCCATAAGTTTTCTTCATTAATAAATAAATCAAGTTATTATTATTTTTTAATGAATTGAAGAATGCTATCTATATTTTACATTAATCATAACAACAATCTAAGACTAAATCTTATGGAATGGAGAAAAGTTCAGTTTTAAGTAGGCTTTCTTATCCCTTTATGTCCCGACGTCACTTTAAAGCACCTTTAAAATAATTTGTTTTAAAATGCATGTAATACTCGATTAGTAATACATTTTAGAATGCGTTCTAAATACTACTTTACTTCATATTATCTCAAGAGCATAATTGGTTGAACAAACAAAAATAATTTTAAAAGGACGATTTCTTTTTCGTTTGCATTTCTCAGCTCTCTTAGCGTTGAAAGATTGTGGGGGGAAATTTTCAATTAAGTATCATTTCTATAATTGTAGAGTAAGACCATTATGTTTGTACATTTTGTAATTCAATAAAAATCTAAAAAAGTATTTAAAATAAAAAAATTGAGTGCAGTTATAAATATTGCATAAAATTTCTATAAACACAAATTTAATTAATTAATTTTAACTGTCAAAACTCTTTTAAATTTTATTAAGAGGAATTTCAGTCATGAGAAAGACCCGCTAGCTTATGCTAATCCAATGGAAAAGATTTATAAAGATATCTCGATTGAATTTCAATATTTTTAATATTTTTTCTTAGATGATCTGTATGCAGGCCGTTTCTTACTTTTTCGATTTTGATTATATGTTTTTTTCTCATGAATATGTTTTCACTTTCGAAACCGGTTCCGAAAATAAAAATGTTTTCACTAAAATTATCTGTAAATAAAATCGAAAAAATCTTTAATATTCAATGAAAAAAAATCATTTAAAAACTTGTAAATTCAAACGAGATATTTTTTTTAATTTCTTCCACAGGATTAGCATTATCGAGCGGACCTTTTCGCTTGACTGAAGTAGCCTCTTAATTAATTGTGTACATCTTCTTATGTAGATTCAAAAATTCACAAAAAATGCTTCAGAAGATGAAATTTTCATAAATTCATAATTTGGGAAATACAAGGTTCGGAGGTACACCGCTCTTAATTATTTTCCGGTGATCACGAATATTTTCCATTTAGGAAAACTCCATTTTAAAGAGGTTTCGCTTTAATCGGGTTCCTTTATAGACAGATCCATTTTATCAGTTTTTAAAGTACTTAGTTTGTTTAATTACTGCATTAATAATTGCTAAAAGATGTTAGCCCCCCCCAAAAAAAAAAAAAAAAAAAAAAAAAAAAAATTCGGAGTCCACCCCTGACATGATTCGCGCCCTGCTCTGAAATTACAGTTTTTTTTTTTTTTTACGCAGATTTATTAAAAGAATAGGTTCATACAGAAAATTCATTTTTAAAAATTTTGATAAAGTGCGTTTTGAAGTTCACGTATGTAACTCTAAAATTATATATATTATGTAATTTTAGAGTTACATTTAAAGTGTCGTCTACAAATTTCTAGATAAATAAACCGTATGATTATTAGCGGAAGCAATAAAAACTATACGCAGAAAGGATATATATCCAGGATTTACTTCTCTCGACGAACCTAAAAAATATTCTAGCACTCCATGTATGTCCCCTCTACTGTGATATCAAAATGACGTACGGGGGCAGATATACTGGGGGTAGATATCAGGCCTCGCAGAAAATGAAATGCTGCAGCACTGGATATCTGCCCCCATCTAATGCAGAGGTCAAAATGGCGGATGGGGGCAGATATACTGGGGGTAGATATCAGGCTGTCGTAGAAAGTGAAATTCTGCAGCACTGGATATCTACCTCCTTCTAATGCAGAGCTCAAAATGGCCGACGGGGGCAGATATACTGGGGGCAGATATCAGGCCCTCGTAGAAAGTGAAATGCTGCAGCGCTGGATATCTACCACCATCTAATGTAGAGGTCAACATGGCGGACGGGGGCAGATTTCATGGGGGAAGATTTCAGCATTCCCAGGAAAAAGATTATTCTAGATTACTCTAGAACGATAATTTTGAAGAAAAGCAGATCTTTCGGGAATGCTGAAATCTTCCCCCATGAAATCTGCCCCCGTCCGTCATTTTGACCTCTACATTAGATGGGGGTAGATATCCAGCGCTGCAGCATTTCACTTTCTACGAGGGCCTGATATCTGCCCCCAGTATATCTGCCCCCGTCGGCCATTTTGAGCTCTGCATTAGAAGGAGGTAGATATCCAGTGCTGCAGAATTTCACTTTCTACGACAGCCTGATATCTACCCCCAGTATATCTGCCCCCATCCGCCATTTTGACCTCTGCATTAGATGGGGGCAGATATCCAGTGCTGCAGCATTTCATTTTCTGCGAGGCCTGATATCTACCCCCAGTATATCTGCCCCCGTACGTCATTTTGATATCACAGTAGAGGGGACATACATGGAGTGCTAGAATATTTTTTAGGTTCGTCGAGAGAAGTAAATCCTGGATATATATCCTTTCTGCGTATAGTTTTTATTGCTTCCGCTAATAGTCATACGGTTTATTTATCTAGAAATTTGTAGACGACACTTTAAATGTAACTCTAAAATTACATAATATATATAATTTTAGAGTTACATACGTGAACTTCAAAACGCACTTTATCAAAATTTTTAAAAATGAATTTTCTGTATGAACCTATTCTTTTAATAAATCTGCGTAAAAGAAAAAAAAAACTGTAATTTCAGAGCAGGGCGCGAATCATGTCAGGGGTGGACTCCGAAATTTTTATTATTTTTTTTTGGGGGGGGGGGGGGCTAACATCTTTTAGCAATTATTAATGCAGTAATTAAACAAACTAAGTACTTTAAAAACTGATAAAATGGATCTGTCTATAAAGGAACCCGATTAAAGCGAAACCTCTTTAAAATGGAGTTTTCCTAAATGGAAAATATTCGTGATCACCGGAAAATAATTAAGAGCGGTGTACCTCCGAACCTTGTATTTCCCAAATTATGAATTTATGAAAATTTCATCTTCTGAAGCATTTTTTGTGAATTTTTGAATCTACATAAGAAGATGTACACAATTAATTAAGAGGCTACTTCAGTCAAGCGAAAAGGTCCGCTCGATAATGCTAATCCTGTGGAAGAAATTAAAAAAAATATCTCGTTTGAATTTACAAGTTTTTAAATGATTCTTTTTCATTGAATATTAAAGATTGTTTCGATTTTATTTACAGATAATTTTAGTGAAAACACTTTTATTTTCGGAACCGGTTTCGAAAGTGAAAACATATTCATGAGAAAAAAACATATAATCAAAATCGAAAAAGTAAGAAACGGCCTGCATACAGATCATCTAAGAAAAAATATTAAAAATATTGAAATTCAATCGAGATATCTTTATAAATCTTTTCCATTGGATTAGCATAAGCTAGCGGGTCTTTCTCATGACTGAAATTCCTCTTAATAAAATTTAAAAGAGTTTTGACAGTTAAAATTAATTAATTAAATTTGTGTTTATAGAAATTTTATGCAATATTTATAACTGCACTCAATTTTTTTATTTTAAATACTTTTTTAGATTTTTATTGAATTACAAAATGTACAAACATAATGGTCTTACTCTACAATTATAGAAATGATACTTAATTGAAAATTTCCCCCCACAATCTTTCAACGCTAAGAGAGCTGAGAAATGCAAACGAAAAAGAAATCGTCCTTTTAAAATTATTTTTGTTTGTTCAACCAATTATGCTCTTGAGATAATATGAAGTAAAGTAGTATTTAGAACGCATTCTAAAATGTATTACTAATCGAGTATTACATGCATTTTAAAACAAATTATTTTAAAGGTGCTTTAAAGTGACGTCGGGACATAAAGGGATAAGAAAGCCTACTTAAAACTGAACTTTTCTCCATTCCATAAGATTTGGTCTTAGATTGTTGTTATGATTAATGTAAAATATAGATAGCATTCTTCAATTCATAAAAAAATAATAATAACTTGATTTATTTATTAATGAAGAAAACTTATGGATAGCACATGCGCATTATTTTCTTGGATTCTCATTGTCATTGAACATATTTTGGAAAATTCCATAAGTATAATTATTCTTGACTCCGTTTAAAATCGATATGATGTGTAAAATGTATTAATTAGAGTTAAAACAATTTTCAAACAGCCGATAACTTGACAGAATCAAACAAAATAAAATTATGCATTGAACATTGATTTAAATTGTATTTTTTCATTCAGAAATAATTTAAAGAGAACGCAACTTTGATTACACAGTATTTCAGTGAAGAGCAAATATTAGCTTTCTAAACAACATTTAAAGTTTCCTTAGAATAGATATAAATATAAATCGAATATAATTATATATTCCTAAAATTATTAATTTCATAATGCAGAAACTTATTATTATATTTAAAAAACACTTTAATATATTAATTCCACAGTTTGATTTTTTGTAACTGATTGTATTTGTAATTTAGTTTTATCAATTGTTTTCCGACGAATTTTTAGATTATTTTAAAGTGATGGCTGTTTTAAACACGATTCAATTCAGTGATGATGTTGTTTCTCGTTAAAACTAATTTTGCCTGACCATTTTTCATTAATAATATGAATTATAAAATTAGTCATTTAACAATTCGCTATAATTAAATTTAAAATTGTATATGTGATTATATCATTTCAAGTATAAATCAATTATTATAAACATATATCCATTCATCCTGTATATAAGATCATTGCTTTTAAATTATCACAAAGTGACTGACGAAACAAGTGGCAGCTACTTAGTGCATCTGGATACCATTTCCCCCATCTGGTAGGTAAACAGAAAAAAGTGACATAAACTATAAAAGCGGAGAAAAGTGACACGGTAAAAAGTTTACGGAAAAAAAGTTGCAGGAAAAAAAGTGACAAGGAATTGATTTTGGGGATTCATTGATCAGACATAGGCTCTTAATTTAGGTAAATGGGTTTTTCATACTGAATTAACGGTTTTGGTCCAATTTTTGGATATACGCCCATATTGAAAAGACGCTTTCCTTATTAATCATTTAATAAATTTTTGAAGGATTTTAGAAGGATTGAATTATTTAGAAGGATTGATTAAATTTGAATTTACAGGGATTTTGTGCAATATTTATAACCCACACAAATCTTTTATTTTAAATTGTTTTCTTAGTATTTTGTAGAATTATAAAATGTACAAACATGGTATTCTTACAATATAAATGTAGAAATACAGTCGGCACTCGTTAATTCGAACTTACTGGGACCACAAGAAATGTTTGAATTATGGTAAGTAGGACAGAAAAACATAATTAAAAGAGTTCTTTTACAAAGGAATTATAGTATTTTCTAAATTCATTTCAGCTGTTCAAGTTGGAATGTGACTTAATAAATTAAAATATATAAATACATAAACCAATTAAGGAATTAGAAACAATCGCAATGGAAGAAGAGGTGGATGTGTCATTTACAGACTTGTTACAACAGGCCCGACTAACAAGTTTCTATGCCCAGGGCACTTTGAAATTTTTGTGCCCCCGTAGATTTGTTAATTTACTGATAGTAGTTTTTTCACACATTATAAACTTATCCGAAAAAAAGTTTCCTGGAAAATTGAAAAACAGTTCCATAAATAAAAATTAAGAAAGAAATTCTACTATTTATTGAAACGTGCTTTTAAACATAAATTGAGGTATACTTTTGTCATTTTACCGAATTAATATCACTTTTCCTTCCGCAATTATGATTTTTATGATATAAATTTAGATGAAATAGGAAATGTTTTGTGTTCCACAGAAATTTCGTTCTCAGGGCATAGAACTCGAGTGCCCGTGCGATAGTCAGGGTCTGCATACGGATAATTAGAAAGCGGATATCAAATGGATGGGATTATGTGTATACTAATTCAGAACAATTTTTACTAAAATGAAAGAAATCAAGTTATTTCAAGGGTCTGGAGTTTAAAAAAAAGGAAAAATGAAAAATTGGAGTTCTCGTTAGTTTGAACTAAACGATGTCAAGAGAAATTGAGTTCAAATTAACTGAAAATTTTAACATTATTCTGCCATTGAAAATTTCGGAACTTAACGTTTAGTTCGAATTAAGTGAAGATTCGATTTATCCGATTTTGAATTAACGAGAGCCGACTGTATTTCCGAATTGAAAAATCCCCATCCCCCTCCCTCAGCGCCAATAAAGCTGAAAAGATACAAAGGGAAAAGAAATTATACTTTTAAAAATATATTTGTTTTGTGTAACTAATAATGCTTTTGGAACAAAATAAAGTAATTTATCTGTAACTCATTCTAAACAGTATTACAACTAATTGACGTATTAAAAGAATTTTATAATGAATAATTTTAATGGACTTATAAGTACCGTCAGTAGATAAAGGGTTAATCGAAGATTATAAAAACCATTAATAAATTAGTGAACCAATTTTATAAGATAATTTGAGATTTTTTGCGTGAATGGTTATTTTCGAGATTGTCAAAACTACTCACTCTCTGAAAATTATACCAACTTCGACTTTCAGAAATTCTCAAAAAAAAATATTTAAAAACAAATCATGGGGAAAATGTTATTTTGTACAGAGGAAATGGTATTTCAAAACAGTATTTCTTTGTAAAAAGGCAGGGCCCGATTAAGCTCTGATGCTATGGGAAGCACAGTGTCATTTCGGGGCCCCCCTTTCATTTGTAAAGAATTTACATTCGAGATACCTGGAAGTTCACCACTGCTACAAATATTATTCAAAAGAGTGGCTCACTTGATTTCATATGTATTTCATTAATCAATATTTTTTTCCGCCTTTTTAGGTGCGTTCGTAATTATGTAAATACGTAGCACCTATTGTTGTCGCTCAGTCCGTCCGTCTGTCTGTCTGTCTGTCCGTCTGTCCGACTGTCCGTCTGTCCGCATATAACAACGCAAAACTACCCAACCGAATCGTTTGAAATTTAAAACTTCGTTATCGTACGAACGCACCTCATTTGCTACGTTCACGTGCAATTTCCAACTTGTATTATTTTTAGAGATACTACAAACTAACCCAACATCAATTTAGCGTCAGCCAAAGCTACAAAACTGTCGTTTCAGTATGTGTTCATGCGCTAAATAGACAACAGTATTTTACTTACCCATCATACGTAGTATAGGGTAAGTCTTGCAATCGTTTTGAAAATCGAAAAAAATTTTTTTGACGGATCTACACGTTTTAGATACTGGAGATTCCAAAAAACGTAATTTTAGAAAAAAAAAAAAATGCCGTCCGTCCGTCTGTGTGTCTGTGTGTCTGTCTGTCTGTAACCGCTCTATCTCCCAAACAAATTGAGATAGAGACTTGAAATGTTGTATGTACTTAGTATGTAAGAATGGGACAAAGCCTATTTAATATCAGTAACCTCGATTATCCGGAAATATTTTTTTCGGACTCTCGAAAAATTCGTTCTGATGAAAGGTATATAAAAATTTTCGAATTTTTTTATTTTAAGGAATGGATGTAAAAGGCAATAAAATAACACAAATTTTGCATAAAAAACGAAGTCGATCGGATTATTAGTTGCCGAGATATGTGTAATCCTGTTTTCCACATTCTTCGATTTTTCATGACCCTGTATTTAATTCAAATTTCAATTCACAGATATATTTGAATTAGAAATGAGACGCTTAATCCAACGCAGTAAACTGTGAGTTAATGTGATTATTATTTTTTGAGTTATAAGGATGTTTCTTTTACGCAATCCGATATTACTCGAGTATTTTGGCGTTTTATATAATTTGTCGAAATTGGCTCATCAGCAATTCGTTAATGGAGCATTATTATGTATGTTCAAATTATTTATTTATGCGTTTAAATTTCATTTTGGAATTGCCATACATGGTTTACACGCGTTTTATTTTCATATTTTATATTATGATGGGTAAGTATTACGGTGGCCCCCAACGACTAGTTAGGTGCGTTCGTAATTATGCGAATACGTAGCACCTATTGTTGTCGCTCAGTCCGTCCGTCTGTCCGTCTGTCTGTCCGCATATAACAACGCAAAAACTACCCAACCGAATCATTTGAAATTTAAAATACATAATTATAACATAATTTTGTCGAGTCATTTCAAATTTTATGAAAGTCGGATGCATAGATCATTTACAGGGACAATCAAAAGTATTCCATTACATTACGGTCAATGGGAATAAAGTTTCAAATGCATTTTAATGATGTTACACTCATTCGAACATAATAGAATTGGCATGAATCTATGAAGTATATACTAAAATATGCATTCTGTACAATCTGTGATGCAAAGAATTTTTATTATTAAATTGCAGGGCCACACAAAAGTATTCCACTACATAATGCTATACGGGGAAACATTGTTTGGGGCGTGTTTTAATTATATTCAACTATTTCACATTTTATGATTAAGATGTACGTTGCTGAGGTGTAATAAAAATTACTTCCTGCATATTTACAGAAACACAAAGATTTCGACTACTATAATGTATCCGAAGTACGCTCTACTATATCAGCAAGATATATTTTTAAAACTTCGTTATCGTACGAACGCACCTCATTTGCTACGCTTCACGTGCAATTTCCAACTTGTTTTCTTTTTACATTAAAATTGAATACAATCAAGCAAAATATGCTAAAAGAGATTATCATGGGGCTAATATAAAAAATATAATTGGATGAAAAGATGTAATGTAAAATGTATGCACAACATAAAGTGTCAATATTTTGATATACTTTTTTCAATAACGGCAATAGCTATTTTTTTGCACATATAAGGTAAATTTAACAATTCTAAATTCAATATGTAAAATAAAAATTTATCTAAAATAATGTACAAAAACTGATCTTTTACACGAAAAATTAATTTGTTATTTGCATTTACGAAGCACTTAAATAATATAAATTATATATATATATGCATATATGCATAATTAATAATTTGAAAAGAAATTAGATAAAATTTTAGAATTAAGTTAATTCCATGCAAAATTCAGGGCCCCCTGTGTTCTCAATTTTGGGCCCCTTCAAAACTTTCTAAGGGAAGCATGTACTTCTCGTGCCTATT
Organism: Maratus speculifer; assembly: GCA_964019185.1. Lineage (NCBI taxonomy): Eukaryota > Metazoa > Arthropoda > Arachnida > Araneae > Salticidae > Maratus > Maratus speculifer. The sequence goes on from OZ025298.1 coordinate 256,757,817, forward strand.
CGGTAATCAGTAAATCGGAACTCCCTAGGAGACCCCAATTAGCGCGGGCCGTGCCCTAACTGTCGCATCGTTTGTCCGATAATTGAGTCGGTCTAGCTGCCAGTATCAGATAGACCTGTTGTAGTCCACAGGCTCTTTGACCTGAAGGCATGGGTATGGCAATCCGTGGTCAAAGAAGGGTTCTTTCTGAATTTCTAAAGAAAACAGGAAGTGCCTGGCTGTTTGTAAAAAGAATGATGAATGAAGTGACAGATTTAGATTAGTACTCACCTCAGTACAAAACAAGAAGAGATAATATTTGTCTTGTTCTATGTTCTATGCAGGGATTCTTTTAGTACTGGTTCTTATGCAGGGATTCTTTTACCAATGGTTCTATGTCTTGGATGAAAATATTCTCACAACAATTCTGGGAAACATTTTTCCAGTTAACTTGTGAATAATAATTTAAAAAATGTGTGCAAGTTCAGATTTGTAAAATTATGTAATCTCTATAGTTGTTTGATACGGTGCGGACCCCATCTTGTTCCCAGTGCCCTTGCCGCTGGGCAGTTTCCCACTGTGCCCCCCCCCCCCTCTAACCGACCCTGTGGCCATTTAAAACTAAAAAACTAAAAAATAAAAATGAGGTACAAAAAATGAAAAAATTAAGCGTTTTTTATGTGTTTGAACTTTATAAAAAAAGGGTCGGAGCATTTTTTCTTTCGTTCATATCTTAAAAAATGGCTGAGGTGTGGCAATTTGAATTTCTAGTGTGCACGGCCGGTAACAGGTTTCACGGGCTCCTGGGAAGACTAAACATACGGCCCCTCTCCTACAATTAAACATATGGAAATTTGCTGCTTATTTGAATCACTGTACTATTGAATAAGTACTTTTTTTTAATTAACCTTCCTACCCTGTTGAAATTTTACTCAAACTTGATTAAAATATTTAATACCAGAATTTTTATTTAAATCCATTAAACATACTTATTTAACTTAAATCTTTGTGTTATTTATTTAATTTACTTTATGAAAAATTTTCTGGTTTGAATCGAATGAAACGCATAATTGGACTGGGTCGATTAGACCCATTGAGGGTAGGAAGGTTAAGAAAACAACGTTTGTCATTTGTTTAATCAGCACCGTCTTCTTTAATCGAATCAAATTCTGCTTTACAAACAGTGTTAATATAAAAGGTAAACTTTTTACAAGCTTGACAATCCTAATACTTTTCATACATTTGTAAACGAAAATTTCGGCTAATTTTAGTCAAATTTAATGAATTAAGAAATATGTCCCTATAAACATAAGGCATCTTTGATTTTGATTATAATCAATTGCTAGTTGGCGAGAAATCTCTCTTATGTCCTTAAAATTGCTTTTAAGCACAAATTTTGGCTGCAATCATAGTTAAATAATTTTTTCGGTTATTAATGTCAAAGCTCATATTTAAAATGAAAATGTTGCTAAAATGTATAAAAATTGCAATATTTTTAGAATGATTAGTACTAATGTTAAAAAATATTCAGGGTGCAAAATAAAGTTATATATTTATAATTTTAATAATTCTTGAGCGAGTGGATTTCAATTTCATATCCAAAGCTAAAATTTGCTCAAGACTCAAAATTTAAAGTAAAACCATGTTTTAGCTTGGAATATTTACGATTCTTTCTCGAAATCTAGAAATATTTCCCTCAAACTATTAAAATTTTAAGAAAACATTTTCCAATTACATTACTATTTTTATTTTCCTCGATAAAAATGTATGCGTGGAAGATTCTTTTTTTTTTCCTATAACTATTTTGCAAAGACATACAATGTTTAAGGTATCCGACTATGTTCGGACATTTTTTTTAAAAAACTCTAATTTAGACACATTTTTTGGTATTTTTCAATGTAATGTAACACAGAATAAAGAAAATTATAAAAAAATATATAATATCAATGCAACTTTTTGAAATTTTGAAGACTTTTGGTCATTTTTTAGCATTTTTTTTATAAAAACGGCTCCGGCTCTAAAAAAAAAAATAATGCATATAACCCAATTTTTTTTTCATCATAAGCATATTAGACACTATTGAGTGTAATGAACTAAAAACTAGTCAATATACTGAAATCTATAAGAGATACAGCTGATTATATACAACTACATAGAAAATTTCGATAATTTTACGTGTAATTTTTCATTAAAATAGCTATATATCGACAAATAAGTCACGTAGAGCTAATTCTTTAGTTCATTACACTCTAGACATTCTCAAAAAGCTACACAAAAAATTTCATGGTTATAAGATAATAAAATTTTGAGTTAGAGCAATAGTCGTTCACCTTTTCCGATGAAAATTTAATTTTTCAGAAAATGCATTTAAAGTTTTCATATAACGTTCGTTCCAACGTCGTCTGCTTTTTTTAAAGTGTTCTAATTTCATTTCTGATAGGCGTACAGGAAAAATAAAAACAGATTTAGAAAAAGAAATGCCCATTCTATAATAAAATCAAATAAAAAAAAATTCCGAATTTTCATCGAAATTGCTGTTTCAAACGTAGGCGGATACCTTAACAGCATATAAATAGCAGGTGTCTCGCCCAGCTTTAGTCGGGATCAAAATATTAGCTTTAAAAACACCTGAAATAATTATGCTTTTTAAAAAAAAAATAGTAACCGACTTCAAAAAAGAATCAAGCTTGGCGACAACTTGGCGCTAACGCATATGAATGCATAGTTTTAATATGCTTATGATTTGAAAACGGTTGCAACAATGGAAGATTATTTGCGACAAAACATTATATTTTTTTTTATCAAATCCACACTTTTTACTTAAAAATATTCTAATCATCAGAAATTAATGAAATTAAAATGGGGCGGGCATCTTATACTTTCAAACAAAAAAAGAATTATCAAAATCGGTTCATTTTTAGGGAAGTTATGAGTAAACAAGATATACATACAGATCGAAATCATAACCTACTCCTTGAAAGTGGTTGAAAAGATCTTCTACCGGTGTAAGAGTGATAGCCTGAAATTTTATTTATTTACTAGTGGACCCGACAGACGTTGTCCTGTCACCGACAGTCGTTGTCCTTCTTGGCACCGACTCCAGAAAATCAAATAAATGTACGTTAATATGGTAATACGCACAATATACACTACGCTCTTAATTTAATTTCTTATTACAATTATGTAAGGAAATTATTTTTCACTCTTCAGTATTTTTTGAAGTCGGCTCAATTTTTGATAGAGAAGTTTATTTTTCTCTTTTTAGTTAAAAGTTAACGATTTTCTGAAGTCGGTTAATCAAAATTATAATACAGAAAATATCATTGTAAAGCATACACGTTTGTCAGGAGTGGGGTTCAAACACGTGATCTCTTTCTTCAAGAAGCTGAGCTTAAATCTGGCGCCTTAGACCACTCGGACATTCCGTCCGCACTCTACTCATCGAAATTATTCAACACTTTTAATTAGCGAAAAATCACTAACTATTAGTTTTTGCCTAATTACTAAAAAAGTACTGAATCAATTTCGACGAAATGTGAATCTAAACCATTCTCGAATCTATTGGAACGCACACAATATTTCATCAAAATCGGTCCAGTCGTTTAGGAGGAGTTCAATTACATACACACGCACAGAAGATTTTTATATATAAAGATGAGCATTGAAAATTTCAGGATTTTGCGCCTATTAAAAAATTCCACAAAAATCGGCTTTTGTAGTTATGTTTCAACTGATAACATATTTTAGTGCATTTTTTCATTCTGAATCGAATGGTACTAAGCAAATTCGTTTAAATCCAGTAGTTCGTGAGATAATTCACATTTTCCTAATTTGGCGATGTTATCAGGAGGAGTTCATTTACATACACACGCACAGATTTTTATATAAAAAGATAAGCATTGAAAATTTCAGATTTTTGCACCGAAGACATCGCCAAATTAGGAAACTGTGAATTATCTCACGAACTACTGGATTTTTAAACGAATTTGCTTAGTACCGTTCGATTCAGCATGAAAAAATGCACTAAAATATGTTATCAGATGAAAAATAACAACGAAAGTCGATATTAAGGAATTTTTTAAAAGTTCGTTCTTTTTTCTACTCATCGTAGGGGTGGAATTTTCGAAAATCCATTTTTAGCGGCATTCAATGTTATAAGAAGTATTTTTGCCCCGATTTTCAAGATTTTTAGTTCGGTAAATTTTTTTTTGTGCTGTGATTAATACGAAATCCGGACTATCTTTTACATATTTAGATAAGGATTGAAAATTTCAGGTTTTTGCGCCAAAGACATCGCCAAATTAGGAAAATGTGAATTATCTCACGAACTACTGAATTTAAACAATTTTGCTTAGTACCATTCGATTCGGAATGAAAAAATGCACTAAAATATGCTATCAGTTGAAAAATATCTACAAACGCCGATTTTAAAGGATTTTTTTAAAAGTTCGTTGTTTTTTTAACCTCCGGGGGGGGGGGGATTTTCGAAAATCCCTTCTTAGCGGCACTCGATGTTATAAGAAGTATTTTTACCCCAATTTTCAAGATTTTTGGTTCGGTATATTTTTTTGTGCTGTGATTAATTCGAAACCCAGACTTTCTTTTATATATATAGCACTTTTAATTAGCGAAAAATCGCTAACTATTAGTTTTTGCCTAATTAATAAAAAAGTACTGAATCAATTTCGATGAAATATGAATCTAAACCATTCTCGAATCCACTGGAACACACATACAAAATTTCATTAAAATCGATCCAGTCGTTTAGGAGGAGTTCAATTACATACACACGCACAGAAGATTTTTATATATAAAGATTGTACACACATATCTGACTTGTGTGCTCGACATGAAAGCCTGCGATTAAACTGAAAATTGAACGCTTTTAATTGGATGACTGCTTCAAAAAATTGGAATTTTAATGTTTTTGTTTTTAAAAAAGTTCTAATCGCAAGAATTTGATAAAACTTAAATGGGACCATGTGGGCGTCTTACATTTTCTAACAAAAAAAGAATTATCAAAATCGGTTCATATTTACGAAAGTTATGCGTGAACAACAAATACATACAGGTCGAAATCATAACCTCCTCCTTGAAGTCGGTTAAAATAAATTTAACTTTTTCAAAAAAATGTATAACCGACTCAAAAAAAAAAAGCGCTGAAAAGAATTAAATAATTCTATAAAATTCTCTAATGACAAATCGTTATCCAATAACCACACATTGACTATCATGTACCGGTATAAAACGGTTAAATTTAATATATAGAATTTAATATCCACCAAACATAGGTTTTCCAGAGAATATTTTTTACAAGAGATTAATTTACATATTTTTGATTTAATTTTTGAATATATACATATAAAAAGTAAGGAAAATACTTTTTGAAATTGGTGCAAAACAATCATAATCGAAAATGATTTCCCCATTTTATTTATGGTACTAGACATAATATATCCACAATTCTTACTATACTTAAGACAGTTTGGCACCAACTTCAAAAAATAATTCCTTACTTTTTATATGTATATATTCAAAAAATAAATCAAAAATATGTAAATTAATCTCTTGTAAAAAATATTCTCTGGAAAACGTATGTTTGGTGGATATTAAATTCTATATATTAAATTTAACCGTTTTATACCGGTACATGATAGTCAATGTGTGGTTATTGGATAACGATTTGTCATTAGAGAATTTTATAGAATTATTTAATTCTTTTCAGCGCTTTTTTTTTTTGAGTCGGTTATACATTTTTTTGAAAAAGTTAAATTTATTTCCTACTTTTTAGTTATTTATACCGTAATACATAATTATGTGTACTGACATATGATGGCTCTTTGCAACGCATTACTAATGAACGTACTTTGCTGAGTTCTGATGTATTCGCTTTACTTGTCGCTGATTGTCAACTTTTCAAAAGACACTTACAATATCGGTTAGTATCGTTGTGTATCTTTAGGTTTTCTGGATGTGGGTAACTTCTTCAGATCTGGCACGACGAAAAGCTACCGCATTCATGAAATCTTAAAGTCAAAATCTAATCGTACGGACATCGGAAGTGGTTATCGAAAGGTGACAATGCCTGAAGTAAAGTGTCCTTACACATAAACGCGCGGCAAAGCGCTTTCATATATGATTAACCGCAAAATGACTCCATGTATCAATGAATAGGAAAATGCTTTTCTAGTGTAATCAGAAGTACTCCCCCTTCAGTCAGAAAAAGCAAAAAGAAAGATTTTAACAAAAATCGCTCTATGATTCAATAGATAAACAACAACAATCTAATTCCTATAAATGCAGTAAAGGCATCGGAAATGAGCGGTGATGATTCGACGAGGAATCCGAAAATCATAACCTGTACTTGGCTGCATCTATAAGAGAGTGACATCATTCGATGCCCAAATACTTTTTTCACGGACGCTTTTGGCCCAACTAAAAGTTTGAAACACCGCTTTTATGGAAAATGATTATTTCAGCCTATCGTGGAGCATTCTCATGGGTCAAAAGACAAATATTTTATAAAAGCGGGGGAGTGACGATGCAGCAAAAGGGTAAAATTTTTTACAGTGTATGTATGAGATATTCCATAAAAGGGATGGAGTGACGATGCAGCAAAAGTTAAATTTTTAACAATGTATCGCAATGCGAGGCATTTTCTATTATGAAATTTGATGATGATTTCCTGGTAGAATTCGATTGTACGCCGAATGATCCTTATTTTCTACACAGTCATAAATACATAATCCATGTTATTTTACAAATTCGTGGACATACAAGGACAAGATAGCACAAGGAAATATTACGACACAAGAAAAGTACAACCGGGAGCTACACATAAAGAGTGTGTGCAACGGAGCCAGTGGGATTCGAACCCACAATCTCCTACGCTCTCAAGAGATTAGCAGCGTGGTTTCTTAACCACTCGGCCTCAAGGACCCCCTTGATGACTCATTTTTGTCCAGAATCTTTTCAATCAATCAAATACTGTGTTCCATGTGTCGTCATATTCACATCGAGGAATCCTACATGAACAAAATCTGAAATCATTCTGGTGTCTAATCCGGTAACCAAATCTGAATCTAAAGATAATTTTACTACACATATCTATGCACTTTATTTTGCATTGATATGTAGATATAATTTTTTCCTCCGGAGCAAAATATATACTAAAGGATTTTCATCTTTTCAACAACTTAAGGATATCGATTGGTATCGATGTCTATTTCCGCTTTAATGGATGCGAGAACTTGTCCATTTAAGCTTTAACATTTCCGAAATTTATCGCATCCAGCAAACTTTAAGGCTGCACACTAGACACAGAAAAAGAACCGGATGATAATGTGAAGTCTATGGGGGCGTTCTTTTCAAATATCTCGCTCAAATTTTAAAATTTTTACGTGCTTTTTTTTGCATAGGATAGCTGAGGATATTCCACAACCGACTTAGTTTTTACTTTTTCAATTTTGGTTTCAGATTAAAAAAAAAAAATTTAAATTTCAAAATCGGTTTAAATTGAATCTGAAATTGAAACTATCATTATTTAAAACATACATAAGCAAAATCGAAGAAGTAAAAACTAGGCCGGTTGTTTAATCATCCTCGGCTATCCTATGTAAAAAAAATCATGTAAATATATTAAAATTTGAGCGAGATATTTGAAAAGAACACACCCATAGTCTTTACACTAATAGCCGGGTCTTTTTCTGAGACTAGTGTAGTGCCTTAAAGTCCACATTGAAATTTACAGACTTCGTAAATGGGCATTGAAAAGCTGACAATCCATCAGTATACGTTAAAATTATTGTGAAAAATTACCTTTTTTTAAAAAGATTATCTATTTTCTGACTAATGAGAGCGATCTAAAAACGTCTATGGAACGTTTTCATTGGTCAGAAAATAGATAGTTTTTAAAAACAGAGGTAATTTTTCAAGATATTTTAAACAGGGTACACTGTTAAAAATTTGAGTCTTTTGCTGCATCGTCCCTCCACCGCTAATATAGAAAACGATTATTTCAGCCTATTATGGAGCATTCTCATGGATCAAAAGTGAGATATTCTACAAAAGCGGGATAGTGACGATGCAGCAAAAGGGTAAGATTTTTTACAGTTTAAAATACGCGTACACAATCAGAGTGCGTCAAGTTGCTTCTATGATTCAATGCATAGCAAAGTAATTCTAAATGTTCGTTTGTATTAAAATACCCTTTTCAGTCATAAAAACTAAAAAGGAAGATATTATCAAAGTCACACCATGATTCAACATGCGTCTATATGAAAGTAGTAATATTTGAAGTTAAGAATGTTCTTTGATAAACGCGGTTTTCCAAAGTACAGAAAATTTAAGAATTTTTATTCCAGAACTTGGCGGTAGTCGCCTGAACAAATTTGTTTTATGGGTGAAAGAAGTTAACTAGCTTAACTTTAATGGTAAGCTTATCAAAATTTTTCGTCATTTATATTTGTCTAAATGTAAATCTAGCACATAGCAATGTACTTTAATCACTTTGTGAATCCGGCATAGCAAGCACCCTGATACCCAGACACTCTTGCTTTAACGTGTAAGGCTCTTTAGAGATGAATTTTCAGCTTTTTGATATCGAATTCTCATGTCTGGATCGATGTGGATCTTTCACTTTGGTGGATACGAGAATTGTTCCAGCTAAGATTTCGTACTTTGAAAAAAAAACTAGCATCTCTGCAACAATGGTTAGGATCGAGAAGGATTATTCGCTGTTAAGCAAAACAAGATTGACCAATCATAAGCCTTCATTTTTGAGAACTTTTCATTGTTCGAAGAAGAGCACTGTTAAAAATCTGCTGCATTTTGCTGCAACGCCCTCCACCACTTGTATATAATATCTCTATTACAACCAATGAGAAAGCGCCATTTCACGGCCAAGTAACCGTTTTCTATACAAGCAGGGGAGTGCGTTGCAGCAAAATGCAGCAGATTTTTAACAGTGAGAGTCTGCAATACATTGAGTGAAAATCTGCTATCGACACTGTAAAAAATTTGACCCTTTTGCTGCATAGGTGCTCCATCGCTTTTATAGAATTTCTTTGTTTTGACCAATGAGAATGCTCCATAATAGAGCGAAGTAATCGTTTCCTATAAAAGCGATGGAGTGACGATGCAGCAAAAGGGTTCATTTTTTTACAATGCAAGCAGTGCTAAAATTTTTTATCCTTTAAATGTGCAACGATACTACTGAATTCCAAAGTGTCGATCACAGCGACATCTGCGGCATTTTCGTGATACATTATCTAAACTAGCAATAATTCTTGCATTTTTAGAAAATGTCCTGCAGATGTCGCTTCTATCTTTAAATTTCATTAGCATTGTTGCACATTTAAAGAATAGAACATTTTAGCGGTTTTTTTAAATGTTACAGAGGGCGTGTTCAGCGCAACTTACCGGTTACTTACCGACCACTTACCGATTGTAGACAAGTACGAAATGAAAATCAAAGCGAAGTGTGACGTCAGCTACAATTCAACAGAATAGTTTTCATTGATGCCACAATTTGCTTTCGTACTGCCCTACAATCGGTCGGTAACATTGGTTACTTTTGTAAGTTGCTCTGAACACGCCCTGAGATAGCCGATTTCCACACTATATCCCCTAGATGCTATATTTCCGGTTTCTTGCATAAGAGAACTTGTCCGGAATCCAGGTAGAATTTGCGCTGTTAGCGAAACCAGATTAATGAATCAGAAGCCGGAATTTTAGCAAATTTTTCAATGTTTTAAATAAATTTTCTTGTTAATAAATCTCGTTTCGCAAACAGCGCAAAATTTATGTGAATCCTGGCCCTCGTCCAGTTAGGATTTTGCACTTTGAACACTGTTAAAAATTTGAAACTTTTACTTTATCGTCTATCCATCGCTTTTATAGAAAATGATTACTTCATTGTATTATGGTGAATTCTCATTGGTCAAAATAGAGATATTTCATAAAAGCGGTGGAGTGACGATGTAGCAAAAACTTCAAATTTTTAACAGTGAAAAGATCGTGTGTCTATGTAAGTGTAACATGAAAGCATTCAAAAGGAACACTTCTAATTGGTCGATTGCTTCAAAATGAATTTGAAATTTAAAGTTTTTATTTTTAAAAAAGTTCTAATTATCAGATTTTTATGAAATTCGAATGGGACCACATGGGCCTCCTACGCTTTCAAACAAAAAAAGAATTATCAAAATCGGTTCATATTTTCAAAAGTTATGCGTGAACAACAAATACATACCGGTCGAAATCATAACCTCCTCTTTGAAGTCGGTTAAAAATAATAATAACTTGATTTATTTATTAATGAAGAAAACTTATGGATAGCACATGCGCATTATTTTCTTGGATTCTCATTGCTGTTTTGATATTATTGAACATATTTTGGAAAATTCCATAAGTATAATTATTCTTGATTCCGTTTAAAATCGATATGATGTGTAAAATGTATTAATTAGAGTTAAAACAATTTTCAAACAGCCGATAACTTGACAGAATTAAACAAAATAAAATTATGCATTGAACATTGATTTAAATTGTATTTTTCCATTCAGAAATAATTTAAAGAGAACGCAACTTTGATTACACAGTATTTCAGTGAAGAGCAAATATTAGCTTTCTAAACAACATTTAAAGTTTCCTTAGAATAGATATAAATATAAATCGAATATAATTATATATTCCTAAAATTATTAATTTCATAATGCAGAAACTTATTATTATATTTAAAAAACACTTTAATATATTAATTCCACAGTTTGATTTTTTGTAACTGATTGTATTTGTAATTTAGTTTTATCAATTGTTTTCCGACGAATTTTTAGATTATTTTAAAGTGATGGCTGTTTTAAACACGATTCAATTCAGTGATGATGTTGTTTCTCGTTAAAACTAATTTTGCCTGACCATTTTTCATTAATAATATGAATTATAAAATTAGTCATTTAACAATTCGCTATAATTAAATTTAAAATTGTATATGTGATTATATCATTTCAAGTATAAATCAATTATTATAAACATATATCCATTCATCCTGTATATAAGATCGTTGCTTTTAAATTATCACAAAGTGACTGACGAAACAAGTGGCAGCTACTTAGTGCATCTGGATACCATTTCCCCCATCTGGTAGGTAAACAGAAAAAAGTGACATAAACTATAAAAGCGGAGAAAAGTGACACGGTAAAAAGTTTACGGAAAAAAAGTTGCAGGAAAAAAAGTGACAAGGAATTGATTTTGGGGATTCATTGATCAGACGTAGGCTCTTAATTTAGGTAAATGGGTTTTTCATACTGAATTAACGGTTTTGGTCCAATTTTTGGATATACGCCCATATTGAAAAGACGCTTTCCTTATTAATCATTTAATAAATTTTTGAAGGATTTTAGAAGGATTGAATTATTTAGAAGGATTGATTAAATTTGAATTTACAGGGATTTTGTGCAATATTTATAACCCACTCAAATCTTTTATTTTAAATTGTTTTCTTAGTATTTTGTAGAATTATAAAATGTACAAACATGGTGTTCTTACAATATAAATGTAGAAATACAGTCGGCACTCGTTAATTCGAACTTACTGGGACCACAAGAAATGTTTGAATTATGGTAAGTAGGACAGAAAAACATAATTAAAAGAGTTCTTTTACAAAGGAATTATAGTATTTTCTAAATTCATTTCAGCTGTTCAAGTTGGAATGTGACTTAATAAATTAAAATATATAAATACATAAACCAATTAAGGAATTAGAAACAATCGCAATGGAAGAAGAGGTGGATGTGTCATTTACAGACTTGTTACAACAGGCCCGACTAACAAGTTTCTATGCCCAGGGCACTTTGAAATTTTTGTGCCCCCGTAGATTTGTTAATTTACTGATAGTAGTTTTTTCACACATTATAAACTTATCCGAAAAAAAGTTTCCTGGAAAATTGAAAAACAGTTCCATAAATAAAAATTAAGAAAGAAATTCTACTATTTATTGAAACGTGCTTTTAAACATAAATTGAGGTATACTTTTGTCATTTTACCGAATTAATATCACTTTTCCTTCCGCAATTATGATTTTTATGATATAAATTTAGATGAAATAGGAAATGTTTTGTGTTCCACAGAAATTTCGTTCTCAGGGCATAGAACTCGAGTGCCCGTGCGATAGTCAGGGTCTGCATACGGATAATTAGAAAGCGGATATCAAATGGATGGGATTATGTGTATACTAATTCAGAACAATTTTTACTAAAATGAAAGAAATCAAGTTATTTCAAGGGTCTGGAGTTTAAAAAAAAGGAAAAATGAAAAATTGGAGTTCTCGTTAGTTTGAACTAAACGATGTCAAGAGAAATTGAGTTCAAATTAACTGAAAATTTTAACATTATTCTGCCATTGAAAATTTCGGAACTTAACGTTTAGTTCGAATTAAGTGAAGATTCGATTTATCCGATTTTGAATTAACGAGAGCCGACTGTATTTCCGAATTGAAAAATCCCCATCCCCCTCCCTCAGCGCCAATAAAGCTGAAAAGATACAAAGGGAAAAGAAATTATACTTTTAAAAATATATTTGTTTTGTGTAACTAATAATGCTTTTGGAACAAAATAAAGTAATTTATCTGTAACTCATTCTAAACAGTATTACAACTAATTGACGTATTAAAAGAATTTTATAATGAATAATTTTAATGGACTTATAAGTACCGTCAGTAGATAAAGGGTTAATCGAAGATTATAAAAACCATTAATAAATTAGTGAACCAATTTTATAAGATAATTTGAGATTTTTTGCGTGAATGGTTATTTTCGAGATTGTCAAAACTACTCACTCTCTGAAAATTATACCAACTTCGACTTTCAGAAATTCTCAAAAAAAAATATTTAAAAACAAATCATGGGGAAAATGTTATTTTGTACAGAGGAAATGGTATTTCAAAACAGTATTTCTTTGTAAAAAGGCAGGGCCCGATTAAGCTCTGATGCTATGGGAAGCACAGTGTCATTTCGGGGCCCCCCTTTCATTTGTAAAGAATTTACATTCGAGATACCTGGAAGTTCACCACTGCTACAAATATTATTCAAAAGAGTGGCTCACTTGATTTCATATGTATTTCATTAATCAATATTTTTTTCCGCCTTTTTAGGTGCGTTCGTAATTATGTAAATACGTAGCACCTATTGTTGTCGCTCAGTCCGTCCGTCTGTCTGTCTGTCTGTCCGTCTGTCCGACTGTCCGTCTATCCGCATATAACAACGCAAAACTACCCAACCGAATCGTTTGAAATTTAAAACTTCGTTATCGTACGAACGCACCTCATTTGCTACGTTCACGTGCAATTTCCAACTTGTATTATTTTTAGAGATACTACAAACTAACCCAACATCAATTTAGCGTCAGCCAAAGCTACAAAACTGTCGTTTCAGTATGTGTTCATGCGCTAAATAGACAACAGTATTTTACTTACCCATCATACGTAGTATAGGGTAAGTCTTGCAATCGTTTTGAAAATCGAAAAAAATTTTTTTGACGGATCTACACGTTTTAGATACTGGAGATTCCAAAAAACGTAATTTTAGAAAAAAAAAAAATGCCGTCCGTCCGTCTGTGTGTCTGTGTGTCTGTCTGTCTGTAACCGCTCTATCTCCCAAACAAATTGAGATAGAGACTTGAAATGTTGTATGTACTTAGTATGTAAGAATGGGACAAAGCCTATTTAATATCAGTAACCTCGATTATCCGGAAATATTTTTTTCGGACTCTCGAAAAATTCGTTCTGATGAAAGGTATATAAAAATTTTCGAATTTTTTTATTTTAAGGAATGGATGTAAAAGGCAATAAAATAACACAAATTTTGCATAAAAAACGAAGTCGATCGGATTATTAGTTGCCGAGATATGTGTAATCCTGTTTTCCACATTCTTCGATTTTTCATGACCCTGTATTTAATTCAAATTTCAATTCACAGATATATTTGAATTAGAAATGAGACGCTTAATCCAACGCAGTAAACTGTGAGTTAATGTGATTATTATTTTTTGAGTTATAAGGATGTTTCTTTTACGCAATCCGATATTACTCGAGTATTTTGGCGTTTTATATAATTTGTCGAAATTGGCTCATCAGCAATTCGTTAATGGAGCATTATTATGTATGTTCAAATTATTTATTTATGCGTTTAAATTTCATTTTGGAATTGCCATACATGGTTTACACGCGTTTTATTTTCATATTTTATATTATGATGGGTAAGTATTACGGTGGCCCCCAACGACTAGTTAGGTGCGTTCGTAATTATGCGAATACGTAGCACCTATTGTTGTCGCTCAGTCCGTCCGTCTGTCCGTCTGTCTGTCCGCATATAACAACGCAAAAACTACCCAACCGAATCATTTGAAATTTAAAATACATAATTATAACATAATTTTGTCGAGTCATTTCAAATTTTATGAAAGTCGGATGCATAGATCATTTACAGGGACAATCAAAAGTATTCCATTACATTACGGTCAATGGGAATAAAGTTTCAAATGCATTTTAATGATGTTACACTCATTCGAACATAATAGAATTGGCATGAATCTATGAAGTATATACTAAAATATGCATTCTGTACAATCTGTGATGCAAAGAATTTTTATTATTAAATTGCAGGGCCACACAAAAGTATTCCACTACATAATGCTATACGGGGAAACATTGTTTGGGGCGTGTTTTAATTATATTCAACTATTTCACATTTTATGATTAAGATGTACGTTGCTGAGGTGTAATAAAAATTACTTCCTGCATATTTACAGAAACACAAAGATTTCGACTACTATAATGTATCCGAAGTACGCTCTACTATATCAGCAAGATATATTTTTAAAACTTCGTTATCGTACGAACGCACCTCATTTGCTACGCTTCACGTGCAATTTCCAACTTGTTTTCTTTTTACATTAAAATTGAATACAATCAAGCAAAATATGCTAAAAGAGATTATCATGGGGCTAATATAAAAAATATAATTGGATGAAAAGATGTAATGTAAAATGTATGCACAACATAAAGTGTCAATATTTTGATATACTTTTTTCAATAACGGCAATAGCTATTTTTTTGCACATATAAGGTAAATTTAACAATTCTAAATTCAATATGTAAAATAAAAATTTATCTAAAATAATGTACAAAAACTGATCTTTTACACGAAAAATTAATTTGTTATTTGCATTTACGAAGCACTTAAATAATATAAATTATATATATATATGCATATATGCATAATTAATAATTTGAAAAGAAATTAGATAAAATTTTAGAATTAAGTTAATTCCATGCAAAATTCAGGGCCCCCTGTGTTCTCAATTTTGGGCCCCTTCAAAACTTTCTAAGGGAAGCATGTACTTCTCGTGCCTATTCGGTAATCAGTAAATCGGAACTCCCTAGGAGACCCCAATTAGCGCGGGCCGTGCCCTAACTGTCGCATCGTTTGTCCGATAATTGAGTCGGTCTAGCTGCCAGTATCAGATAGACCTGTTGTAGTCCACAGGCTCTTTGACCTGAAGGCATGGGTATGGCAATCCGTGGTCAAAGAAGGGTTCTTTCTGAATTTCTAAAGAAAACAGGAAGTGCCTGGCTGTTTGTAAAAAGAATGATGAATGAAGTGACAGATTTAGATTAGTACTCACCTCAGTACAAAACAAGAAGAGATAATATTTGTCTTGTTCTATGTTCTATGCAGGGATTCTTTTAGTACTGGTTCTTATGCAGGGATTCTTTTACCAATGGTTCTATGTCTTGGATGAAAATATTCTCACAACAATTCTGGGAAACATTTTTCCAGTTAACTTGTGAATAATAATTTAAAAAATGTGTGCAAGTTCAGATTTGTAAAATTATGTAATCTCTATAGTTGTTTGATACGGTGCGGACCCCATCTTGTTCCCAGTGCCCTTGCCGCTGGGCAGTTTCCCACTGTGCCCCCCCCCCCCTCTAACCGACCCTGTGGCCATTTAAAACTAAAAAACTAAAAAATAAAAATGAGGTACAAAAAATGAAAAAATTAAGCGTTTTTTATGTGTTTGAACTTTATAAAAAAAGGGTCGGAGCATTTTTTCTTTCGTTCATATCTTAAAAAATGGCTGAGGTGTGGCAATTTGAATTTCTAGTGTGCACGGCCGGTAACAGGTTTCACGGGCTCCTGGGAAGACTAAACATACGGCCCCTCTCCTACAATTAAACATATGGAAATTTGCTGCTTATTTGAATCACTGTACTATTGAATAAGTACTTTTTTTTAATTAACCTTCCTACCCTGTTGAAATTTTACTCAAACTTGATTAAAATATTTAATACCAGAATTTTTATTTAAATCCATTAAACATACTTATTTAACTTAAATCTTTGTGTTATTTATTTAATTTACTTTATGAAAAATTTTCTGGTTTGAATCGAATGAAACGCATAATTGGACTGGGTCGATTAGACCCATTGAGGGTAGGAAGGTTAAGAAAACAACGTTTGTCATTTGTTTAATCAGCACCGTCTTCTTTAATCGAATCAAATTCTGCTTTACAAACAGTGTTAATATAAAAGGTAAACTTTTTACAAGCTTGACAATCCTAATACTTTTCATACATTTGTAAACGAAAATTTCGGCTAATTTTAGTCAAATTTAATGAATTAAGAAATATGTCCCTATAAACATAAGGCATCTTTGATTTTGATTATAATCAATTGCTAGTTGGCGAGAAATCTCTCTTATGTCCTTAAAATTGCTTTTAAGCACAAATTTTGGCTGCAATCATAGTTAAATAATTTTTTCGGTTATTAATGTCAAAGCTCATATTTAAAATGAAAATGTTGCTAAAATGTATAAAAATTGCAATATTTTTAGAATGATTAGTACTAATGTTAAAAAATATTCAGGGTGCAAAATAAAGTTATATATTTATAATTTTAATAATTCTTGAGCGAGTGGATTTCAATTTCATATCCAAAGCTAAAATTTGCTCAAGACTCAAAATTTAAAGTAAAACCATGTTTTAGCTTGGAATATTTACGATTCTTTCTCGAAATCTAGAAATATTTCCCTCAAACTATTAAAATTTTAAGAAAACATTTTCCAATTACATTACTATTTTTATTTTCCTCGATAAAAATGTATGCGTGGAAGATTCTTTTTTTTTTCCTATAACTATTTTGCAAAGACATACAATGTTTAACAGCATATAAATAGCAGGTGTCTCGCCCAGCTTTAGTCGGGATCAAAATATTAGCTTTAAAAACACCTGAAATAATTATGCTTTTTTAAAAAAAAATAGTAACCGACTTCAAAAAAGAATCAAGCTTGGCGACAACTTGGCGCTAACGCATATGAATGCATAGTTTTAATATGCTTATGATTTGAAAACGGTTGCAACAATGGAAGATTATTTGCGACAAAACATTATATTTTTTTTTATCAAATCCACACTTTTTACTTAAAAATATTCTAATCATCAGAAATTAATGAAATTAAAATGGGGCGGGCATCTTATACTTTCAAACAAAAAAAGAATTATCAAAATCGGTTCATTTTTAGGGAAGTTATGAGTAAACAAGATATACATACAGATCGAAATCATAACCTACTCCTTGAAAGTGGTTGAAAAGATCTTCTACCGGTGTAAGAGTGATAGCCTGAAATTTTATTTATTTACTAGTGGACCCGACAGACGTTGTCCTGTCACCGACAGTCGTTGTCCTTCTTGGCACCGACTCCAGAAAATCAAATAAATGTACGTTAATATGGTAATACGCACAATATACACTACGCTCTTAATTTAATTTCTTATTACAATTATGTAAGGAAATTATTTTTCACTCTTCAGTATTTTTTGAAGTCGGCTCAATTTTTGATAGAGAAGTTTATTTTTCTCTTTTTAGTTAAAAGTTAACGATTTTCTGAAGTCGGTTAATCAAAATTATAATACAGAAAATATCATTGTAAAGCATACACGTTTGTCAGGAGTGGGGTTCAAACACGTGATCTCTTTCTTCAAGAAGCTGAGCTTAAATCTGGCGCCTTAGACCACTCGGACATTCCGTCCGCACTCTACTCATCGAAATTATTCAACACTTTTAATTAGCGAAAAATCACTAACTATTAGTTTTTGCCTAATTACTAAAAAAGTACTGAATCAATTTCGACGAAATGTGAATCTAAACCATTCTCGAATCTATTGGAACGCACACAATATTTCATCAAAATCGGTCCAGTCGTTTAGGAGGAGTTCAATTACATACACACGCACAGAAGATTTTTATATATAAAGATGAGCATTGAAAATTTCAGGATTTTGCGCCTATTAAAAAATTCCACAAAAATCGGCTTTTGTAGTTATGTTTCAACTGATAACATATTTTAGTGCATTTTTTCATTCTGAATCGAATGGTACTAAGCAAATTCGTTTAAATCCAGTAGTTCGTGAGATAATTCACATTTTCCTAATTTGGCGATGTTATCAGGAGGAGTTCATTTACATACACACGCACAGATTTTTATATAAAAAGATAAGCATTGAAAATTTCAGATTTTTGCACCGAAGACATCGCCAAATTAGGAAACTGTGAATTATCTCACGAACTACTGGATTTTTAAACGAATTTGCTTAGTACCGTTCGATTCAGCATGAAAAAATGCACTAAAATATGTTATCAGATGAAAAATAACAACGAAAGTCGATATTAAGGAATTTTTTAAAAGTTCGTTCTTTTTTCTACTCATCGTAGGGGTGGAATTTTCGAAAATCCATTTTTAGCGGCATTCAATGTTATAAGAAGTATTTTTGCCCCGATTTTCAAGATTTTTAGTTCGGTAAATTTTTTTTTGTGCTGTGATTAATACGAAATCCGGACTATCTTTTACATATTTAGATAAGGATTGAAAATTTCAGGTTTTTGCGCCAAAGACATCGCCAAATTAGGAAAATGTGAATTATCTCACGAACTACTGAATTTAAACAATTTTGCTTAGTACCATTCGATTCGGAATGAAAAAATGCACTAAAATATGCTATCAGTTGAAAAATATCTACAAACGCCGATTTTAAAGGATTTTTTTAAAAGTTCGTTGTTTTTTTAACCTCCGGGGGGGGGGGGGATTTTCGAAAATCCCTTCTTAGCGGCACTCGATGTTATAAGAAGTATTTTTACCCCAATTTTCAAGATTTTTGGTTCGGTATATTTTTTTGTGCTGTGATTAATTCGAAACCCAGACTTTCTTTTATATATATAGCACTTTTAATTAGCGAAAAATCGCTAACTATTAGTTTTTGCCTAATTAATAAAAAAGTACTGAATCAATTTCGATGAAATATGAATCTAAACCATTCTCGAATCCACTGGAACACACATACAAAATTTCATTAAAATCGATCCAGTCGTTTAGGAGGAGTTCAATTACATACACACGCACAGAAGATTTTTATATATAAAGATTGTACACACATATCTGACTTGTGTGCTCGACATGAAAGCCTGCGATTAAACTGAAAATTGAACGCTTTTAATTGGATGACTGCTTCAAAAAATTGGAATTTTAATGTTTTTGTTTTTAAAAAAGTTCTAATCGCAAGAATTTGATAAAACTTAAATGGGACCATGTGGGCGTCTTACATTTTCTAACAAAAAAAGAATTATCAAAATCGGTTCATATTTACGAAAGTTATGCGTGAACAACAAATACATACAGGTCGAAATCATAACCTCCTCCTTGAAGTCGGTTAAAATAAATTTAACTTTTTCAAAAAAATGTATAACCGACTCAAAAAAAAAAAAGCGCTGAAAAGAATTAAATAATTCTATAAAATTCTCTAATGACAAATCGTTATCCAATAACCACACATTGACTATCATGTACCGGTATAAAACGGTTAAATTTAATATATAGAATTTAATATCCACCAAACATAGGTTTTCCAGAGAATATTTTTTACAAGAGATTAATTTACATATTTTTGATTTAATTTTTGAATATATACATATAAAAAGTAAGGAAAATACTTTTTGAAATTGGTGCAAAACAATCATAATCGAAAATGATTTCCCCATTTTATTTATGGTACTAGACATAATATATCCACAATTCTTACTATACTTAAGACAGTTTGGCACCAACTTCAAAAAATAATTCCTTACTTTTTATATGTATATATTCAAAAAATAAATCAAAAATATGTAAATTAATCTCTTGTAAAAAATATTCTCTGGAAAACGTATGTTTGGTGGATATTAAATTCTATATATTAAATTTAACCGTTTTATACCGGTACATGATAGTCAATGTGTGGTTATTGGATAACGATTTGTCATTAGAGAATTTTATAGAATTATTTAATTCTTTTCAGCGCTTTTTTTTTTTTTGAGTCGGTTATACATTTTTTTGAAAAAGTTAAATTTATTTCCTACTTTTTAGTTATTTATACCGTAATACATAATTATGTGTACTGACATATGATGGCTCTTTGCAACGCATTACTAATGAACGTACTTTGCTGAGTTCTGATGTATTCGCTTTACTTGTCGCTGATTGTCAACTTTTCAAAAGACACTTACAATATCGGTTAGTATCGTTGTGTATCTTTAGGTTTTCTGGATGTGGGTAACTTCTTCAGATCTGGCACGACGAAAAGCTACCGCATTCATGAAATCTTAAAGTCAAAATCTAATCGTACGGACATCGGAAGTGGTTATCGAAAGGTGACAATGCCTGAAGTAAAGTGTCCTTACACATAAACGCGCGGCAAAGCGCTTTCATATATGATTAACCGCAAAATGACTCCATGTATCAATGAATAGGAAAATGCTTTTCTAGTGTAATCAGAAGTACTCCCCCTTCAGTCAGAAAAAGCAAAAAGAAAGATTTTAACAAAAATCGCTCTATGATTCAATAGATAAACAACAACAATCTAATTCCTATAAATGCAGTAAAAGCATCGGAAATGAGCGGTGATGATTCGACGAGGAATCCGAAAATCATAACCTGTACTTGGCTGCATCTATAAGAGAGTGACATCATTCGATGCCCAAATACTTTTTTCACGGACGCTTTTGGCCCAACTAAAAGTTTGAAACACCGCTTTTATGGAAAATGATTATTTCAGCCTATCGTGGAGCATTCTCATGGGTCAAAAGACAAATATTTTATAAAAGCGGGGGAGTGACGATGCAGCAAAAGGGTAAAATTTTTTACAGTGTATGTATGAGATATTCCATAAAAGGGATGGAGTGACGATGCAGCAAAAGTTAAATTTTTAACAATGTATCGCAATGCGAGGCATTTTCTATTATGAAATTTGATGATGATTTCCTGGTAGAATTCGATTGTACGCCGAATGATCCTTATTTTCTACACAGTCATAAATACATAATCCATGTTATTTTACAAATTCGTGGACATACAAGGACAAGATAGCACAAGGAAATATTACGACACAAGAAAAGTACAACCGGGAGCTACACATAAAGAGTGTGTGCAACGGAGCCAGTGGGATTCGAACCCACAATCTCCTACGCTCTCAAGAGATTAGCAGCGTGGTTTCTTAACCACTCGGCCTCAAGGACCCCCTTGATGACTCATTTTTGTCCAGAATCTTTTCAATCAATCAAATACTGTGTTCCATGTGTCGTCATATTCACATCGAGGAATCCTACATGAACAAAATCTGAAATCATTCTGGTGTCTAATCCGGTAACCAAATCTGAATCTAAAGATAATTTTACTACACATATCTATGCACTTTATTTTGCATTGATATGTAGATATAATTTTTTCCTCCGGAGCAAAATATATACTAAAGGATTTTCATCTTTTCAACAACTTAAGGATATCGATTGGTATCGATGTCTATTTCCGCTTTAATGGATGCGAGAACTTGTCCATTTAAGCTTTAACATTTCCGAAATTTATCGCATCCAGCAAACTTTAAGGCTGCACACTAGACACAGAAAAAGAACCGGATGATAATGTGAAGTCTATGGGGGCGTTCTTTTCAAATATCTCGCTCAAATTTTAAAATTTTTACGTGCTTTTTTTTGCATAGGATAGCTGAGGATATTCCACAACCGACTTAGTTTTTACTTTTTCAATTTTGGTTTCAGATTAAAAAAAAAAAAATTTAAATTTCAAAATCGGTTTAAATTGAATCTGAAATTGAAACTATCATTATTTAAAACATACATAAGCAAAATCGAAGAAGTAAAAACTAGGCCGGTTGTTTAATCATCCTCGGCTATCCTATGTAAAAAAAATCATGTAAATATATTAAAATTTGAGCGAGATATTTGAAAAGAACACACCCATAGTCTTTACACTAATAGCCGGGTCTTTTTCTGAGACTAGTGTAGTGCCTTAAAGTCCACATTGAAATTTACAGACTTCGTAAATGGGCATTGAAAAGCTGACAATCCATCAGTATACGTTAAAATTATTGTGAAAAATTACCTTTTTTTAAAAAGATTATCTATTTTCTGACTAATGAGAGCGATCTAAAAACGTCTATGGAACGTTTTCATTGGTCAGAAAATAGATAGTTTTTAAAAACAGAGGTAATTTTTCAAGATATTTTAAACAGGGTACACTGTTAAAAATTTGAGTCTTTTGCTGCATCGTCCCTCCACCGCTAATATAGAAAACGATTATTTCAGCCTATTATGGAGCATTCTCATGGATCAAAAGTGAGATATTCTACAAAAGCGGGATAGTGACGATGCAGCAAAAGGGTAAGATTTTTTACAGTTTAAAATACGCGTACACAATCAGAGTGCGTCAAGTTGCTTCTATGATTCAATGCATAGCAAAGTAATTCTAAATGTTCGTTTGTATTAAAATACCCTTTTCAGTCATAAAAACTAAAAAGGAAGATATTATCAAAGTCACACCATGATTCAACATGCGTCTATATGAAAGTAGTAATATTTGAAGTTAAGAATGTTCTTTGATAAACGCGGTTTTCCAAAGTACAGAAAATTTAAGAATTTTTATTCCAGAACTTGGCGGTAGTCGCCTGAACAAATTTGTTTTATGGGTGAAAGAAGTTAACTAGCTTAACTTTAATGGTAAGCTTATCAAAATTTTTCGTCATTTATATTTGTCTAAATGTAAATCTAGCACATAGCAATGTACTTTAATCACTTTGTGAATCCGGCATAGCAAGCACCCTGATACCCAGACACTCTTGCTTTAACGTGTAAGGCTCTTTAGAGATGAATTTTCAGCTTTTTGATATCGAATTCTCATGTCTGGATCGATGTGGATCTTTCACTTTGGTGGATACGAGAATTGTTCCAGCTAAGATTTCGTACTTTGAAAAAAAAACTAGCATCTCTGCAACAATGGTTAGGATCGAGAAGGATTATTCGCTGTTAAGCAAAACAAGATTGACCAATCATAAGCCTTCATTTTTGAGAACTTTTCATTGTTCGAAGAAGAGCACTGTTAAAAATCTGCTGCATTTTGCTGCAACGCCCTCCACCACTTGTATATAATATCTCTATTACAACCAATGAGAAAGCGCCATTTCACGGCCAAGTAACCGTTTTCTATACAAGCAGGGGAGTGCGTTGCAGCAAAATGCAGCAGATTTTTAACAGTGAGAGTCTGCAATACATTGAGTGAAAATCTGCTATCGACACTGTAAAAAATTTGACCCTTTTGCTGCATAGGTGCTCCATCGCTTTTATAGAATTTCTTTGTTTTGACCAATGAGAATGCTCCATAATAGAGCGAAGTAATCGTTTCCTATAAAAGCGATGGAGTGACGATGCAGCAAAAGGGTTCATTTTTTTACAATGCAAGCAGTGCTAAAATTTTTTATCCTTTAAATGTGCAACGATACTACTGAATTCCAAAGTGTCGATCACAGCGACATCTGCGGCATTTTCGTGATACATTATCTAAACTAGCAATAATTCTTGCATTTTTAGAAAATGTCCTGCAGATGTCGCTTCTATCTTTAAATTTCATTAGCATTGTTGCACATTTAAAGAATAGAACATTTTAGCGGTTTTTTTAAATGTTACAGAGGGCGTGTTCAGCGCAACTTACCGGTTACTTACCGACCACTTACCGATTGTAGACAAGTACGAAATGAAAATCAAAGCGAAGTGTGACGTCAGCTACAATTCAACAGAATAGTTTTCATTGATGCCACAATTTGCTTTCGTACTGCCCTACAATCGGTCGGTAACATTGGTTACTTTTGTAAGTTGCTCTGAACACGCCCTGAGATAGCCGATTTCCACACTATATCCCCTAGATGCTATATTTCCGGTTTCTTGCATAAGAGAACTTGTCCGGAATCCAGGTAGAATTTGCGCTGTTAGCGAAACCAGATTAATGAATCAGAAGCCGGAATTTTAGCAAATTTTTCAATGTTTTAAATAAATTTTCTTGTTAATAAATCTCGTTTCGCAAACAGCGCAAAATTTATGTGAATCCTGGCCCTCGTCCAGTTAGGATTTTGCACTTTGAACACTGTTAAAAATTTGAAACTTTTACTTTATCGTCTATCCATCGCTTTTATAGAAAATGATTACTTCATTGTATTATGGTGAATTCTCATTGGTCAAAATAGAGATATTTCATAAAAGCGGTGGAGTGACGATGTAGCAAAAACTTCAAATTTTTAACAGTGAAAAGATCGTGTGTCTATGTAAGTGTAACATGAAAGCATTCAAAAGGAACACTTCTAATTGGTCGATTGCTTCAAAATGAATTTGAAATTTAAAGTTTTTATTTTTAAAAAAGTTCTAATTATCAGATTTTTATGAAATTCGAATGGGACCACATGGGCCTCCTACGCTTTCAAACAAAAAAAGAATTATCAAAATCGGTTCATATTTTCAAAAGTTATGCGTGAACAACAAATACATACCGGTCGAAATCATAACCTCCTCTTTGAAGTCGGTTAAAAATAATAATAACTTGATTTATTTATTAATGAAGAAAACTTATGGATAGCACATGCGCATTATTTTCTTGGATTCTCATTGCTGTTTTGATATTATTGAACATATTTTGGAAAATTCCATAAGTATAATTATTCTTGATTCCGTTTAAAATCGATATGATGTGTAAAATGTATTAATTAGAGTTAAAACAATTTTCAAACAGCCGATAACTTGACAGAATCAAACAAAATAAAATTATGCATTGAACATTGATTTAAATTGTATTTTTCCATTCAGAAATAATTTAAAGAGAACGCAACTTTGATTACACAGTATTTCAGTGAAGAGCAAATATTAGCTTTCTAAACAACATTTAAAGTTTCCTTAGAATAGATATAAATATAAATCGAATATAATTATATATTCCTAAAATTATTAATTTCATAATGCAGAAACTTATTATTATATTTAAAAAACACTTTAATATATTAATTCCACAGTTTGATTTTTTGTAACTGATTGTATTTGTAATTTAGTTTTATCAATTGTTTTCCGACGAATTTTTAGATTATTTTAAAGTGATGGCTGTTTTAAACACGATTCAATTCAGTGATGATGTTGTTTCTCGTTAAAACTAATTTTGCCTGACCATTTTTCATTAATAATATGAATTATAAAATTAGTCATTTAACAATTCGCTATAATTAAATTTAAAATTGTATATGTGATTATATCATTTCAAGTATAAATCAATTATTATAAACATATATCCATTCATCCTGTATATAAGATCGTTGCTTTTAAATTATCACAAAGTGACTGACGAAACAAGTGGCAGCTACTTAGTGCATCTGGATACCATTTCCCCCATCTGGTAGGTAAACAGAAAAAAGTGACATAAACTATAAAAGCGGAGAAAAGTGACACGGTAAAAAGTTTACGGAAAAAAAGTTGCAGGAAAAAAAGTGACAAGGAATTGATTTTGGGGATTCATTGATCAGACGTAGGCTCTTAATTTAGGTAAATGGGTTTTTCATACTGAATTAACGGTTTTGGTCCAATTTTTGGATATACGCCCATATTGAAAAGACGCTTTCCTTATTAATCATTTAATAAATTTTTGAAGGATTTTAGAAGGATTGAATTATTTAGAAGGATTGATTAAATTTGAATTTACAGGGATTTTGTGCAATATTTATAACCCACTCAAATCTTTTATTTTAAATTGTTTTCTTAGTATTTTGTAGAATTATAAAATGTACAAACATGGTGTTCTTACAATATAAATGTAGAAATACAGTCGGCACTCGTTAATTCGAACTTACTGGGACCACAAGAAATGTTTGAATTATGGTAAGTAGGACAGAAAAACATAATTAAAAGAGTTCTTTTACAAAGGAATTATAGTATTTTCTAAATTCATTTCAGCTGTTCAAGTTGAAATGTGACTTAATAAATTAAAATATATAAATACATAAACCAATTAAGGAATTAGGAACAATCGCAATGGAAGAAGAGGCGGATGTGTCATTTACAGACTTGTTACAACAGGCCCGACTAACAAGTTTCTATGCCCAGGGCACTTTGAAATTTTTGTGCCCCCGTAGATTTGTTAATTTACTGATAGTAGTTTTTTCACACATTATAAACTTATCCGAAAAAAAGTTTCCTGGAAAATTGAAAAACAGTTCCATAAATAAAAATTAAGAAAGAAATTCTACTATTTATTGAAACGTGCTTTTAAACATAAATTGAGGTATACTTTTGTCATTTTACCGAATTAATATCACTTTTCCTTCCGCAATTATGATTTTTATGATATAAATTTAGATGAAATAGGAAATGTTTTGTGTTCCACAGAAATTTCGTTCTCAGGGCATAGAACTCGAGTGCCCGTGCGATAGTCAGGGTCTGCATACGGATAATTAGAAAGCGGATATCAAATGGATGGGATTATGTGTATACTAATTCAGAACAATTTTTACTAAAATGAAAGAAATCAAGTTATTTCAAGGGTCTGGAGTTTAAAAAAAAGGAAAAATGAAAAATTGGAGTTCTCGTTAGTTTGAACTAAACGATGTCAAGAGAAATTGAGTTCAAATTAACTGAAAATTTTAACATTATTCTGCCATTGAAAATTTCGGAACTTAACGTTTAGTTCGAATTAAGTGAAGATTCGATTTATCCGATTTTGAATTAACGAGAGCCGACTGTATTTCCGAATTGAAAAATCCCCATCCCCCTCCCTCAGCGCCAATAAAGCTGAAAAGATACAAAGGGAAAAGAAATTATACTTTTAAAAATATATTTGTTTTGTGTAACTAATAATGCTTTTGGAACAAAATAAAGTAATTTATCTGTAACTCATTCTAAACAGTATTACAACTAATTGACGTATTAAAAGAATTTTATAATGAATAATTTTAATGGACTTATAAGTACCGTCAGTAGATAAAGGGTTAATCGAAGATTATAAAAACCATTAATAAATTAGTGAACCAATTTTATAAGATAATTTGAGATTTTTTGCGTGAATGGTTATTTTCGAGATTGTCAAAACTACTCACTCTCTGAAAATTATACCAACTTCGACTTTCAGAAATTCTCAAAAAAAAATATTTAAAAACAAATCATGGGGAAAATGTTATTTTGTACAGAGGAAATGGTATTTCAAAACAGTATTTCTTTGTAAAAAGGCAGGGCCCGATTAAGCTCTGATGCTATGGGAAGCACAGTGTCATTTCGGGGCCCCCCTTTCATTTGTAAAGAATTTACATTCGAGATACCTGGAAGTTCACCACTGCTACAAATATTATTCAAAAGAGTGGCTCACTTGATTTCATATGTATTTCATTAATCAATATTTTTTTCCGCCTTTTTAGGTGCGTTCGTAATTATGTAAATACGTAGCACCTATTGTTGTCGCTCAGTCCGTCCGTCTGTCTGTCTGTCTGTCCGTCTGTCCGACTGTCCGTCTGTCCGCATATAACAACGCAAAACTACCCAACCGAATCGTTTGAAATTTAAAACTTCGTTATCGTACGAACGCACCTCATTTGCTACGTTCACGTGCAATTTCCAACTTGTATTATTTTTAGAGATACTACAAACTAACCCAACATCAATTTAGCGTCAGCCAAAGCTACAAAACTGTCGTTTCAGTATGTGTTCATGCGCTAAATAGACAACAGTATTTTACTTACCCATCATACGTAGTATAGGGTAAGTCTTGCAATCGTTTTGAAAATCGAAAAAAAAATTTTTGACGGATCTACACGTTTTAGATACTGGAGATTCCAAAAAACGTAATTTTAGAAAAAAAAAAAAATGCCGTCCGTCCGTCTGTGTGTCTGTGTGTCTGTCTGTCTGTAACCGCTCTATCTCCCAAACAAATTGAGATAGAGACTTGAAATGTTGTATGTACTTAGTATGTAAGAATGGGACAAAGCCTATTTAATATCAGTAACCTCGATTATCCGGAAATATTTTTTTCGGACTCTCGAAAAATTCGTTCTGATGAAAGGTATATAAAAATTTTCGAATTTTTTTATTTTAAGGAATGGATGTAAAAGGCAATAAAATAACACAAATTTTGCATAAAAAACGAAGTCGATCGGATTATTAGTTGCCGAGATATGTGTAATCCTGTTTTCCACATTCTTCGATTTTTCATGACCCTGTATTTAATTCAAATTTCAATTCACAGATATATTTGAATTAGAAATGAGACGCTTAATCCAACGCAGTAAACTGTGAGTTAATGTGATTATTATTTTTTGAGTTATAAGGATGTTTCTTTTACGCAATCCGATATTACTCGAGTATTTTGGCGTTTTATATAATTTGTCGAAATTGGCTCATCAGCAATTCGTTAATGGAGCATTATTATGTATGTTCAAATTATTTATTTATGCGTTTAAATTTCATTTTGGAATTGCCATACATGGTTTACACGCGTTTTATTTTCATATTTTATATTATGATGGGTAAGTATTACGGTGGCCCCCAACGACTAGTTAGGTGCGTTCGTAATTATGCGAATACGTAGCACCTATTGTTGTCGCTCAGTCCGTCCGTCTGTCCGTCTGTCTGTCCGCATATAACAACGCAAAAACTACCCAACCGAATCATTTGAAATTTAAAATACATAATTATAACATAATTTTGTCGAGTCATTTCAAATTTTATGAAAGTCGGATGCATAGATCATTTACAGGGACAATCAAAAGTATTCCATTACATTACGGTCAATGGGAATAAAGTTTCAAATGCATTTTAATGATGTTACACTCATTCGAACATAATAGAATTGGCATGAATCTATGAAGTATATACTAAAATATGCATTCTGTACAATCTGTGATGCAAAGAATTTTTATTATTAAATTGCAGGGCCACACAAAAGTATTCCACTACATAATGCTATACGGGGAAACATTGTTTGGGGCGTGTTTTAATTATATTCAACTATTTCACATTTTATGATTAAGATGTACGTTGCTGAGGTGTAATAAAAATTACTTCCTGCATATTTACAGAAACACAAAGATTTCGACTACTATAATGTATCCGAAGTACGCTCTACTATATCAGCAAGATATATTTTTAAAACTTCGTTATCGTACGAACGCACCTCATTTGCTACGCTTCACGTGCAATTTCCAACTTGTTTTCTTTTTACATTAAAATTGAATACAATCAAGCAAAATATGCTAAAAGAGATTATCATGGGGCTAATATAAAAAATATAATTGGATGAAAAGATGTAATGTAAAATGTATGCACAACATAAAGTGTCAATATTTTGATATACTTTTTTCAATAACGGCAATAGCTATTTTTTTGCACATATAAGGTAAATTTAACAATTCTAAATTCAATATGTAAAATAAAAATTTATCTAAAATAATGTACAAAAACTGATCTTTTACACGAAAAATTAATTTGTTATTTGCATTTACGAAGCACTTAAATAATATAAATTATATATATATATATGCATATATGCATAATTAATAATTTGAAAAGAAATTAGATAAAATTTTAGAATTAAGTTAATTCCATGCAAAATTCAGGGCCCCCTGTGTTCTCAATTTTGGGCCCCTTCAAAACTTTCTAAGGGAAGCATGTACTTCTCGTGCCTATTCGGTAATCAGTAAATCGGAACTCCCTAGGAGACCCCAATTAGCGCGGGCCGTGCCCTAACTGTCGCATCGTTTGTCCGATAATTGAGTCGGTCTAGCTGCCAGTATCAGATAGACCTGTTGTAGTCCACAGGCTCTTTGACCTGAAGGCATGGGTATGGCAATCCGTGGTCAAAGAAGGGTTCTTTCTGAATTTCTAAAGAAAACAGGAAGTGCCTGGCTGTTTGTAAAAAGAATGATGAATGAAGTGACAGATTTAGATTAGTACTCACCTCAGTACAAAACAAGAAGAGATAATATTTGTCTTGTTCTATGTTCTATGCAGGGATTCTTTTAGTACTGGTTCTTATGCAGGGATTCTTTTACCAATGGTTCTATGTCTTGGATGAAAATATTCTCACAACAATTCTGGGAAACATTTTTCCAGTTAACTTGTGAATAATAATTTAAAAAATGTGTGCAAGTTCAGATTTGTAAAATTATGTAATCTCTATAGTTGTTTGATACGGTGCGGACCCCATCTTGTTCCCAGTGCCCTTGCCGCTGGGCAGTTTCCCACTGTGCCCCCCCCCCCTCTAACCGACCCTGTGGCCATTTAAAACTAAAAAACTAAAAAATAAAAATGAGGTACAAAAAATGAAAAAATTAAGCGTTTTTTATGTGTTTGAACTTTATAAAAAAAGGGTCGGAGCATTTTTTCTTTCGTTCATATCTTAAAAAATGGCTGAGGTGTGGCAATTTGAATTTCTAGTGTGCACGGCCGGTAACAGGTTTCACGGGCTCCTGGGAAGACTAAACATACGGCCCCTCTCCTACAATTAAACATATGGAAATTTGCTGCTTATTTGAATCACTGTACTATTGAATAAGTACTTTTTTTTAATTAACCTTCCTACCCTGTTGAAATTTTACTCAAACTTGATTAAAATATTTAATACCAGAATTTTTATTTAAATCCATTAAACATACTTATTTAACTTAAATCTTTGTGTTATTTATTTAATTTACTTTATGAAAAATTTTCTGGTTTGAATCGAATGAAACGCATAATTGGACTGGGTCGATTAGACCCATTGAGGGTAGGAAGGTTAAGAAAACAACGTTTGTCATTTGTTTAATCAGCACCGTCTTCTTTAATCGAATCAAATTCTGCTTTACAAACAGTGTTAATATAAAAGGTAAACTTTTTACAAGCTTGACAATCCTAATACTTTTCATACATTTGTAAACGAAAATTTCGGCTAATTTTAGTCAAATTTAATGAATTAAGAAATATGTCCCTATAAACATAAGGCATCTTTGATTTTGATTATAATCAATTGCTAGTTGGCGAGAAATCTCTCTTATGTCCTTAAAATTGCTTTTAAGCACAAATTTTGGCTGCAATCATAGTTAAATAATTTTTTCGGTTATTAATGTCAAAGCTCATATTTAAAATGAAAATGTTGCTAAAATGTATAAAAATTGCAATATTTTTAGAATGATTAGTACTAATGTTAAAAAATATTCAGGGTGCAAAATAAAGTTATATATTTATAATTTTAATAATTCTTGAGCGAGTGGATTTCAATTTCATATCCAAAGCTAAAATTTGCTCAAGACTCAAAATTTAAAGTAAAACCATGTTTTAGCTTGGAATATTTACGATTCTTTCTCGAAATCTAGAAATATTTCCCTCAAACTATTAAAATTTTAAGAAAACATTTTCCAATTACATTACTATTTTTATTTTCCTCGATAAAAATGTATGCGTGGAAGATTCTTTTTTTTTTCCTATAACTATTTTGCAAAGACATACAATGTTTAACAGCATATAAATAGCAGGTGTCTCGCCCAGCTTTAGTCGGGATCAAAATATTAGCTTTAAAAACACCTGAAATAATAATGCTTTTTTAAAAAAAAATAGTAACCGACTTCAAAAAAGAATCAAGCTTGGCGACAACTTGGCGCTAACGCATATGAATGCATAGTTTTAATATGCTTATGATTTGAAAACGGTTGCAACAATGGAAGATTATTTGCGACAAAACATTATATTTTTTTTTATCAAATCCACACTTTTTACTTAAAAATATTCTAATCATCAGAAATTAATGAAATTAAAATGGGGCGGGCATCTTATACTTTCAAACAAAAAAAGAATTATCAAAATCGGTTCATTTTTAGGGAAGTTATGAGTGAACAAGATATACATACAGATCGAAATCATAACCTACTCCTTGAAAGTGGTTGAAAAGATCTTCTACCGGTGTAAGAGTGATAGCCTGAAATTTTATTTATTTACTAGTGGACCCGACAGACGTTGTCCTGTCACCGACAGTCGTTGTCCTTCTTGGCACCGACTCCAGAAAATCAAATAAATGTACGTTAATATGGTAATACGCACAATATACACTACGCTCTTAATTTAATTTCTTATTACAATTATGTAAGGAAATTATTTTTCACTCTTCAGTATTTTTTGAAGTCGGCTCAATTTTTGATAGAGAAGTTTATTTTTCTCTTTTTAGTTAAAAGTTAACGATTTTCTGAAGTCGGTTAATCAAAATTATAATACAGAAAATATCATTGTAAAGCATACACGTTTGTCAGGAGTGGGGTTCAAACACGTGATCTCTTTCTTCAAGAAGCTGAGCTTAAATCTGGCGCCTTAGACCACTCGGACATTCCGTCCGCACTCTACTCATCGAAATTATTCAACACTTTTAATTAGCGAAAAATCACTAACTATTAGTTTTTGCCTAATTACTAAAAAAGTACTGAATCAATTTCGACGAAATGTGAATCTAAACCATTCTCGAATCTATTGGAACGCACACAATATTTCATCAAAATCGGTCCAGTCGTTTAGGAGGAGTTCAATTACATACACACGCACAGAAGATTTTTATATATAAAGATGAGCATTGAAAATTTCAGGATTTTGCGCCTATTAAAAAATTCCACAAAAATCGGCTTTTGTAGTTATGTTTCAACTGATAACATATTTTAGTGCATTTTTTCATTCTGAATCGAATGGTACTAAGCAAATTCGTTTAAATCCAGTAGTTCGTGAGATAATTCACATTTTCCTAATTTGGCGATGTTATCAGGAGGAGTTCATTTACATACACACGCACAGATTTTTATATAAAAAGATAAGCATTGAAAATTTCAGATTTTTGCACCGAAGACATCGCCAAATTAGGAAACTGTGAATTATCTCACGAACTACTGGATTTTTAAACGAATTTGCTTAGTACCGTTCGATTCAGCATGAAAAAATGCACTAAAATATGTTATCAGATGAAAAATAACAACGAAAGTCGATATTAAGGAATTTTTTAAAAGTTCGTTCTTTTTTCTACTCATCGTAGGGGTGGAATTTTCGAAAATCCATTTTTAGCGGCATTCAATGTTATAAGAAGTATTTTTGCCCCGATTTTCAAGATTTTTAGTTCGGTAAATTTTTTTTTGTGCTGTGATTAATACGAAATCCGGACTATCTTTTACATATTTAGATAAGGATTGAAAATTTCAGGTTTTTGCGCCAAAGACATCGCCAAATTAGGAAAATGTGAATTATCTCACGAACTACTGAATTTAAACAATTTTGCTTAGTACCATTCGATTCGGAATGAAAAAATGCACTAAAATATGCTATCAGTTGAAAAATATCTACAAACGCCGATTTTAAAGGATTTTTTTAAAAGTTCGTTGTTTTTTTAACCTCCGGGGGGGGGGATTTTCGAAAATCCCTTCTTAGCGGCACTCGATGTTATAAGAAGTATTTTTACCCCAATTTTCAAGATTTTTGGTTCGGTATATTTTTTTGTGCTGTGATTAATTCGAAACCCAGACTTTCTTTTATATATATAGCACTTTTAATTAGCGAAAAATCGCTAACTATTAGTTTTTGCCTAATTAATAAAAAAGTACTGAATCAATTTCGATGAAATATGAATCTAAACCATTCTCGAATCCACTGGAACACACATACAAAATTTCATTAAAATCGATCCAGTCGTTTAGGAGGAGTTCAATTACATACACACGCACAGAAGATTTTTATATATAAAGATTGTACACACATATCTGACTTGTGTGCTCGACATGAAAGCCTGCGATTAAACTGAAAATTGAACGCTTTTAATTGGATGACTGCTTCAAAAAATTGGAATTTTAATGTTTTTGTTTTTAAAAAAGTTCTAATCGCAAGAATTTGATAAAACTTAAATGGGACCATGTGGGCGTCTTACATTTTCTAACAAAAAAAGAATTATCAAAATCGGTTCATATTTACGAAAGTTATGCGTGAACAACAAATACATACAGGTCGAAATCATAACCTCCTCCTTGAAGTCGGTTAATAAAACTTAAATGGGACCATGTGGGCGTCTTACATTTTCTAACAAAAAAAGAATTATCAAAATCGGTTCATATTTACGAAAGTTATGCGTGAACAACAAATACATACAGGTCGAAATCATAACCTCCTCCTTGAAGTCGGTTAATAAAACCGTTCATTAATTTGAACAACTTTATGTTTTTAAACGGAAATCTAGTATAAAAAGCTTGCAGAAGCATTCTTCTGTTTTTCTTTTTTATCGACTACCAATAAATACATTTAAATTATTTTAAAAGATATTTATTATTGTCTAAACGATTTAAAAATTTTATGAAATGCAAATGTGGTGATTTCAAACTCCGTGTTTAATTTTCATGCAAAAAGGCTGATATTTAGTGGTAAAAGTGCTGCACATCAAGAGCAATACTGACATGCGTAATTTACGATTGAAGCAAATAATTAGAAAAAGCCCCTACCGCCTCAGAATATAGCCGTAAGGTATATTTGAAAGTTAATTACTAATTTTTAAAAAAAGGAAATCAAGATTAGAAATAAACGCATTTTCATCTAGCCGCTTTTGATGAGTTTTTAATTCAATTTTCAATAAGCGCCTTTTTAATCAGAATTATGTTACTGTGACTTCTTTTCTTCTCTAACCTCCTCTCCCTTTATGATTCTTTTTCTGTTAGACTTGGTCCCATGAAAAACTTGTCAATATAAAAGTTGTAGATAATATTAAGAAGATTTATAATAAATTTAATTGCATTTAATATCTTGTAAACCGACGAAGATATGATTTTTTTGTTTTATTTTAATCCTTTTAAGGACGTCTTTTGCAGTCTGGAAACGGTTAATCTGAAGGTTCAAACTGACAAATGGTAGCAGTAAATTTTTATAGCATAATATGCGTGACGAAAAGTTTTCGATTATTTTTAAAACAGTTTGTTCAAAAATCGCAGTTTGAATTAATTATTTGACCAGTTTGGGAGCAGAAAAGTCTTGCCCCTGAAAGGGTTAAAACATTATTTTTTGCGCAATTTGAGCCCATTTTTAACGATGTCTAAAATCTGTCATAGATAAATTTTTAGAACTTTTCTTAGAAGTAATAATAACGATATTTGATTTTATGTACATCACAATTGTGAAATTATGGGGTTTTTCTGTTTTCACAAACTCCTTCCCCATTTCCAACCTCCTTGGTCTGATTTTGGCCATTAACGAACATGACCGAGATTTTCTTCTCCTTGATTTTATGTATGAGGTTGCAAGAGATTTATGCAAAATTTTAGAAATCACGTGGATATGTACAGGAGTGCAAAAATCTAGGCGCCAGCGGCTCTCATCGCTAAAAGAAAAAAAGCTTTCCTCATTGAAACTTCAATAGCACTTATGTTGAAAAATGATATGCAATCGAAGATATAATAATAATAATAATAATAATAATAATAATAAATAATAATAATAATAATAATAATAATAAAATAGTAATAACAATAATAACCTTTTTCTGCGTTTCTAATCAGAGTTTTTTAAGTCTAATATTTGCAAAAAGCATAATTATGTAAAAACGCAGAAGTTTAAATTATTTTGAAACCCATTCCTATCAATTCGATATTTGAAAAGAAAAAAAAATCTTTGAAAAATCTATTTAAGCCTTATTTACCAGAGTAAAAAGTTCCTTAGACTGCTAATGTACAAAACTTCTTTGTATTGTAGGACTTTTAGAAGAGGCATCTACAAGCATTCTCACGTTGAACTCTTTTTAAAAGGGGTATACAAATGCTGAAATTTAATTTCCTGCGTTGAGGAGCATTGCATGCGGGAATGGGTACAAAAGAATTAGAGGGACATTTTTGTTGAACTTTTTTTGTCAATCTCAGGGACTGATCATTGTTCGTTTTTACCTGTCTCTCCAACATAGATCCATAAAAGGACTAGCCCTGTGAAAAGAAAAAAAAATCTTACTAACTCGTGTATAAGTCGACCGACTCCTATTTTTAACTCCCAAATTTTGTGTAAAATTCTTCGACATTTACACTAGTATATACGGTATAAATAAATAAATAAATAAATATGAACAGATAAATATTTATATAAAGTTTTCAACTGGGGGGGGGGGGGGGGCTTTGGATTCTATTACTCATGATGGGCATGGATCTGCAAAAAGTTTTCAGAAATTTCAACATAGGGGAAAATATAATAGGTATAGTATTCTTTACGAAATCTACCTATAAAAAATCCTGAAGAGATCTCTGGAAACGAATTTGCCTGAAAGGTTAAATGTCAATATCGTTTAAAATTGAAGAAATCTTCTTAAAGATGAATGTATGTTTACGCGTGTGTGATTTGTCTTTAAATGAAGATTTTAAATTCTGGGTGAAAAACTTTAAATATTTCAAAAATAAATAAATAAATAAATAAATAATACAAAAGTGTGAGTTTCAAAAAATTATTTTTTTTAATAGATTGTCATTTTCAGACAGAAAATTGAACGCAGGTATGCTGCTTTGGTACCTTTATTTTTTTTATGTTTTTGATTTCAATGTTTATGATGTCAATTTTTAAACATCGCAGAAAAAAAATCACAAACGGAATCGACGACGGAAATTAGTGCATTAGTTAATGAGATAAAACTGTCGTATAAATCGTAAAAATGCAGCAGAGCAACGCCACCTATCGAGCGATTTGAACCAAAAACTAATCAGGGACTACCAGGATAATAAATTTTCATTAAATTCCGTGTATTTATCCTGAGATGGAGTTGTTGCAAAAATCGTGAAAAATGCAGCATAGCAGCTCCTCCTATCGAGCGATTTACACCAAAACTAATCAGCGTCAATATATATGAATGACTACCTGAAGTAAACTTTTATTAAATTCCGTGCATTAAGGGTGGATTCGAAAAAATATGTTCCCACTCTCAACAGCTCGAAATTTTCTGATACATTTTCAGACGAATTTTTTAAAGTAGAAACATGAAATTTGCTAAGATGATTTTTGAAGATGCCGTGTGATTTAATTTCCCCCTCAATTCATTAGAATTGGATTTATAAACAATTATTTTCTCACTCTGATCTTTTATTTTTATTTTACTTTAATTTTTTTTTTTATTATTATTTTTTTTTGTTTGTTTTTTATTTTAGATCTTCCGCTTCAAAAACTTCGGTTCAAAACGTCATCTTTGACAGCCTTTCTTTTCTTTTTCTTTTTTTCTTTTTTTTTTCTTTTTTTTTTTTTTTTTGCAATATTTTCTCCATTTATCAAAAACTCCATAAGCACGGCACATTGTGTACTTTCTTAATAATAGAATTTGCCAGTTTGATGCACTTGAGAGCAAAAAGGAATTTAAAAAGGAATCGGAATATAAGAAATTTGGTTTGGAATACACCCTTAATTCTTGTAACAGAACGATAGCAAAAATTGTGAAAGATACAGCTTAGCAGCGCCACTTCTTGAAACATTTACACTAAAATGTAAACAAACATCAGTTCATATCAAGGACTAACTGAATCGGAAGTTTGATGGAAATATGCGTATTAGTTATCAAGATATAGCTGTTGAGTAAATCGTAAAAAGTGCAACATAGCAGCGCAACTTATTGATCGATTTTACACCAAAAACAAATTATCACCAGTGTATTTCAGGGACTATTTGAATATAAAGTTTTGTGAAATTATGTTTATAAATTCTAGAGATAGAGTGTCCACAAAATTTATGTCACAGAGAGACATTTCGTAAACACGTGTTTTTTGGAATCTTTGACCCCCTAAAACGTGTAAATCCGACGAAGACCGAAATTCAAAAATTTTTATGAATCCATCCTTTTTTTCAGGTAGAGGTAGAATAAAGAAAAAATATGAATACTGCATAGATACTGATAAGAGATTAAGTTTTCGTTTAAAAGTATAAATTCTGACAAAATTCGGTAACATGTATCTACAAATTTGATGGTTATTAACTCCTTGAAGGGCAGTGGCTCATTTTTCATCACTTAATTCACTTAACCGCCCTAAATTAGATAAATCGGTTTTTATGCAGAATTATCCAAAGTGTGTCAAATTTTGAATATAGGTTCTTTCTGATAAGGCTTATATATAGTATATAATGCCTGAAGAGATTAGGGAATTTAATGGTTTAGCATAGAGGGAGAACGGGCTAATAATCTCTCTTAAATTAAATTAATAAGTTTTTACGCAGAATTATCCGATTTGTTTGGAATTTTGGACATAAGTTAATTATGATAAGAAGTATCTCTGATTAGTTATGTGATTTTTTTTTTGCTTATTAATAAAGGGAGGGGGCAATTATCTCGCCTCAAATTAGATAAATCGTTTTTTATGCAGAATTACCCGATGTATTTCTTTTAAATGTAGGTATTTTCTAAAAAGGTGAATACCTGAATAGTTCTAAGAGTTTAATGGCTAAGTATAGAAGGTGAATCGAATACAACCCTCACCCCCTTAAATTAAATAAATGGCTTTTTACGCAGAATTATCGGATTTGCTTCAAATTTTGGATTATAGATTCATTATGATAAAGTGTATCTCTGATTAGATATGGGATTATTTTGCTAATCAAAAAGGGACGAGTGATTATAACCTCCCCTTAAATTAGTTAAATTGTTTTTATGCACATTTATCTGATGTATTTCATATTTTGGATATAAGTTCTTTCTCATAAAATGAATCCCGGAATAGGTTTTAGGGTTTAAAAATCACCCCAGGAAATGAATATTATATGTTCTTTTTGTTGCCAAAATATTTTCCAAAATATATTCTTAATTTAATATTTTATGTGTTAAAAACTGACAATCTGTGAGTAACATTTAAAGATAAATTGTCAATCACATAAGGAACTGAGACTTTCAATCAACGTTTAAAATGGATTGCATATTCTCTATCGTCTGTTAAATGTTGAATTTTGATACTTATCATTATTTTCATTAGTATTTATGTGTTTATATATTTTGATTCTTTTTAATGTGTCAATTAAATAGCTCTCGTTAGAACTTTTTTTTTCTTTTGTTAAGCGCAAAATAATTTGTTAAGAATGTTTTTTTTTTTTTTTTTTTTTTTTAACTATGTTAATTTAAAGCTAAAACCAAAAGCTAAATTTCAAAAATTTTAAGTTTACAAAATGTAACGAATATTGTTAAATGTTAAATGTTTTGTTTTATTCCCTCTTTATTTTGTTTTTTTAGAAATTTTTTTTTTTAGAATTTTCCTTTTTTTTTCAAATAAATGAGAATTTATTTTATATAATGCGTCGATTAAATTTAATTTTTTAACATCAATAAAACAGTGAGAGCTGCTGATTTAAAACATCAATAACAAAAAAAAAAAAAAAAAAAAAAAAAAAAAAATTAGTATAAATGTTGCTTTAAATTACTGAATATAGTTTCATTTACAACTATATAAAAAAGGAGGGGGATTTCAGATTATAAAATGAATTACATACTATATATATGTATCTTTTTATAACTCAAGAGGACAGAAACAGCTATAACCTTTCACATGAATTTTCACTTCACATAAATCATTAAAAATTTTAATAATTTAAAAAAATTCAATAGTGAAGATACATACCCTATTAATATATTTTATCATAATAGGAAAGTTCTACTATACTTCAGAACTATTATATAGAATATATAGAACTATTATATAGAATAGTTCAGAATTATTATATAGAACATTCAGTTATCACTTCATTTTGTTAATGGTTGAAAGCGTTATTGTTGTATATGCAAATTTACAAAACAAGGAAAATCCAAATGTAAATAGTAGGGGGAACTGGGTGACATTGATACAGCTTTGTTCAAAAAAAAAAAAATTTTGGTGTCTAGAAAGCAGAAATTTCAAGTTATTTTTCTATGTGATGTCAGCAAAACCTGTGTTGTGTGTTACAAAAATGTACAATCGTTATTTTATATATTATTTTTGCATGTAATTTAAAAAAAATCAAAAAAAGTAAGTTGTATCAAAGTGCCCCATCCCCGGGGCAGATTGATACACTTTGAAACGTCTGGGAAAAATGGAGACAAAATAACACCAATGCATATTTTTCACAGAAAAATAGTTAGCAAACCATTTTATATATATTTATAGACATTAAAATCTCATACAATTTATTTGTAAGCGATATTAAAGCAATCAAAATGAAATGTATAATGACCTGATGTTCTGGCTGTTCCTTATCTGTTTGTTGGCTGTGGTAACTTTGTCATATCTGACACTTTAACCCCAGAATTCTCTTCTTTCTTAGGAAAGGTGAAAGAATTACCAGGTTTTCTCTTTATAAATCGGTTCACAAACAGAAAATAAAGGATAATTATATAAAAAAATATGTTTATAATATAATTATCATGTACTGTTCTGCAGCTTGTTTCTCTTACTTAACATGTCTCATGTCGATAATACTTTTTTCTCTGGAGAATCGATATAAATTTGAGATTTGCCAGGCTGGCGTATATTTCTTTTGTTAATTCTACTAGCACTAGATATTGTGTAAGTTTGTACGTCTTCTGTTTGCAAAAATACTGTAAAATGTTATAATTTAAAGAAATTAGAGCTATTTCACTTCAATAAAAACTAATAGTAGAACTTTTTGACGAAAAATGGTTGAATTAAGGAGTGTATGGTAAAAATAAAAATAAAAGGTAATGAAAAAATGAACTAGAAAACGATTTAGGTTGTATCAATGTGCCCCGACAAAGACTGTATCATTGTGCCCCATGCAGCCATTTTAAATAAAACGAGTCGCAAATCCAACACATCATAATTTATATAACAATAAAGAATGAGGAACTGATAAAGATTAGCGTTACTTGCCAGGGAGGGTATTCTTTTAGGGTTAAAATACTGGAACAGTTGTATAATACCATTTCAATTATACAACTCAAATTTACTTTTGACCTACAAAAGCAATAAATCACCCATCCCATTTCATCAAACTATTGAATCATTCCAAAACTTTCTGTATGTAGTTAATTTCACTATTAATCACCTTTTGGAGCTGTTGTGAAACTTCCTGTAATGACCATGTGTGCTGTACAGGGGGTGTATCAATGTGCCCCAAGTATCAGTGTACCCCAGTTCCCCCTATAATATAGAAATCTTAACAAACATATGCAAATGCAAATAACAATACTACTAATAATAATTCACTCCAAAAATTGCTAAAATTACCTTTCTTTAAGTTTGAGATATTTTTAACCTTTTACGTACAATCGTAGAAGAAAAAGGTAACCACCCCCTATCAACTGTGCATTGTGCAATAAATTATTTTAGTAGAAAGTTGCTGTTAGCAAAAGATTATAAATAATGTCTACTTTTAAATGATGTATATAAAATCGCTTAAGGGGCCATTTTCATATAAAAATAAATCCAAATTTTGTCATTTAATTCAATACCAACAAATAATTTTGCCACCATAAATAGATTTTGCACCCTTAAATTAACCTAAATTCAAATTTTCATAAATTTCTTATTGTACAATTAGTTTCCAAGAAATTAATTATTTTAAAACAAGCATATTTTAGAGGCTGCATCTAAATTGAAGTTATGTACTCAATTATTGGAATGCTACAGAATGATTATGTCTCTTCTATTAATGTATATTATTTTTTACCAATAAGACCATTTTAGTCGCTTTATATCTTTCGGCTATAGCCACGACAAATGTTTCGTTAAAATGGGTAATACATGTATATATATATATATATATATATATATTCCCATGACTGTGTGCTATTCTTTTCACTCAAAACATGAAATTTTTAGCTTATGAAGTTTTTCACTCTATACACGTCCTTTTTTAACTTATTTTTGTATTTTATATTTTTTAATTAATTTAATTGTAAAGTACTTCTTTATGTGAAATTATATTCAATCTAAAGTTAACAAAATATTATTTCTATAAAACTCAGTTACAGATATTATTAAAATTAAATTTTATTCTACATCTAAAAAATAAAAAATAAATAAAAATAAAGATCTTTTATTATAATAAAGTTATTAAGGTTTTAATGCCTGTATTCCAATATGAA
Source organism: Maratus speculifer (assembly GCA_964019185.1). NCBI lineage: Eukaryota > Metazoa > Arthropoda > Arachnida > Araneae > Salticidae > Maratus > Maratus speculifer. The sequence continues at coordinate 256,800,236 of OZ025298.1, forward strand.
AAAAAGCAGAATTGATTGCACTTTTACTCAAACACAGAATATTTTCTCCAAACCTAAATCTGACGTCATTTTCACCATATCAAAATTTAAATATACACCTTTCATATCTGTATTCACTTTTTAAAGAAAATCGATAATTTAATTTGATCATTTTGATTCAAAACTTGAAGTCTCGATAGCTATTAACTGAAACAGATACTAAACTATCCATATATTTTTTTAAAGTGAAATTTTATAAAAGAAACAAACACTTACTGTGTTTTATAACAGACAATATTCTTGACAGAACGTAGTTTAATTATTTTTTTTTCACTTTTAATAAAAAAAATGGCAACATAAAAATTCAGTAATCTGTTTTTTTTTTTTTTTTTTTTTTTTTTTTTTTTTTTTTTTTTTTCCGGCTTTTTTCTCTTTGCTTTTAATAAGCATGGAGTACTTCTGTTGCCACGTTTAGAAAAACGGTATTACAAACTACAAAAAAAGTAATGTTTCAAAAATAAATTAAGATACAGTATTCAAATAAATTGCATTTAAAAGTACATTTTTTCCCCTATACGATGGTGTAAAAATTAAAAAAGTGCGCAGTTAAGAAATACAAAAATTTGCAGAAGAAAAAATTGCGAAACCGGAAATGCATTTCAAACTTTAAAGTGTTGCCATTCTTAAAATGACGTATGCGTTACGCACAGATACTTTTGGTCTTTATCATATAGATATTGAAACCACATTTTTAATTATTAAATAAGTTGGGAAAAAGCATATATTTTTATTATTATCATTTCGAGTATTTAAAACTTAGAAGTAATTTTTTTATTTGATTTAATAAACATTAATGAGAATTCTGTTCTTTGGTACTGTATATTAGGTATAGAATTTAATATAAAGAATGATATGAAAAAAAAAAAAAAAAAAAAAAAAAAAAAAAAAAAAAAAAACAATCAAACTTAAAAGCGTATACCGAATTTTAAAACGTACACTCCAGCAATTATTATGCAAAGACAGTACCGTAACCGATTTCTTTTATGTGTCCCTGTAAATTAATAAAAAAATGTTAAAAATGTTCTATTTTAACGTGATCGTAAAGAGATTCAAGAATTTATGCCAGTTTCAAAAGATTTGGAATAGCTTAATGTCATTAAAATACTCTTTAATTCTTTTGAGTGTCCCTAAAATTGAAACATTAACAGTACATACTTCATATGCAATAACAAACATGTTTTAATGAACCTAAATAAGTTTTATCAATTGTATAAAAATCCGAGTGTATTTACGGGAGTCAGTGCATGGACAGACGGACAAACAAACAAAATGCAAAAGCACTTTTTAACTTTGTTGGAAAATGCTAAAAATCTACAAAAGTACTAAAAATCTTGCATGTATATAAGAGGGCGTGAGGTTCAAATTTTGCCTTTTCCAGAAAGTAAAATTTCTGCGATTTAAATAAATATCATAAAAACTATTAGTTTTCATTGTAAACACCAAGATTTTACAATGCCAAAACACACGTTAAAACTTTCTTTCTTTATTTTTTTTATTTTTTTTCTAAAATTATAGTTTTTTTCCCCGCAGATTTATTAATAGAATAGGTTCGCACAGAAAATTCATTTTTAAAAATGTCGATAAAGTGCGTTTTGAAGTTTACGTCCTCATATATATTATATAATTTTAGAGTTACATTTTAAGTGTCGTCTACAAATTTCTAGATAAATAAACCGTATGATTATTAGCTGAAACAATAAAAACTATATGCAGAAAGGATATATATCCAGGATTTACTGCTCTCGATGAACCTAAAAAATATTCTAGCACTCCATGTATGTCCCCTCTACTGTGATATCAAAATAACGTACGGGGGCAGATATACTGGGGGTAGATATCAGGCTCTCGTAGAAAATGAAATGCTGCAGCACTGGATATCTGCCCCCATCTAATGTAGAGGTCAAAATGGCGGATGGGGGCAGATATACTGGGGGTATATAACAGGCTCTCGTAGAAAGTGAAATTCTGCAGCACTGGATATCTACCCCCTTCTAATGCAGAGCTCAAAATGGCGGACGGGGGCAGATATACTGGGGGCAGATATCAGGCCCTCGTAGAAAGTGAAATGCTGCACCGCTGGATATCTACCCCCATCTAATGTAGAGGTCAAAATGGCGGACGGGGGCAGATTTCATTGTTGAAGATTTCATACATCCCTTTTTCCTGGATGGTTTAAAGTAGTATCTACTACTTCTGATTTTTTTATAGTTTTAGTTTCAATAGATTGAGAATTATGGGGAGAGAACTTATTTTTGCACTTTATTTTTGACGATATCTCCGATATTATAATACCTAAAAAAAAAGTTTTTTTTTAAATTCAGCATAACGAAAACTTCCAGAAAACACTCCACATGAACTACAAAGAAAAGATTTTTTTCTTCAAGTAACTTAAATAGCCCCCTACCTTCTTACTTAATATATTTGTAAATGTTTATTAATCTGCAAATATGTATTTCAAGAGTTTTTATTACTCCCCAAATTCGAACTTTGAATGGTTTATAGTTTACTAGTAAGACAGACAAACACGGAAGTGATCTTACAATGGTTCCGTTTTTACTAATTAAGTACTGAACTCTAAAAAGCGAGATAAATTCACAAGTTAGTAGAGACACTGTAACAATACCTTTAGTGGAAACCAGGTGTCACAGTAGGTTCGCTTATTTAGGGTCATTCAAGAGAATATCAAAAACTATTGTTATTATTATTTAATAAAATAGATTATTAATATTATTTTGCTTGGTACCACAGTTGAATTTTCATTCATTTTGTAAATGAAAACAATATAAAACTAGTTGAATGCGGCAATCCCAAAACTCCTTTCTGTCTCATATGTGTTAATACTTCAAAGATCGCTAACACAGAGCCAAAATTAATTTGTAATCTCTTACCATCCTGAGGATTCTATTGCTATGAAATTCCATGCTTTAGTTTTTGAGGTATGACTGTCTCTTTATTCATGTAAATACTGCGAAGTGCAGCATAAGAGCGCCACCTATTGGGCAATCCACAAAAACATGTGTCGATTGAATCTTAAGTTAGATTAAAACTCGTGCATCATTCCGGTAGAGATATTGTGAAAATCATGAAATATACAGTATAGCAGCGCAATTCATTAGGCGATTTACACAAGAACATAATAAGTACCAATAATTTATCAAAGCTTAACTGAATCTGAAGTTTGATAAAAAATTATACATTAGTTGTTCAGACAATGCTTTTGCGTGAATCATGAAAAATTCAGTACAGCAGCGCAACCTTTTGAGCAATTTACCCTCAAAATGTAAAAAACGTAAACTCATGTTAATTACTAATTACATCTGAAATTGAATCTTATGAAAATCCGTGCTTTAGGTCTTGAGATTGAGTTATTGCGTAAATCGACAAAATGTTGCATAGCAGTATCACATGCTGAACAATTTACACCAAACATTAATCAGCACCAGTACATATAAGAGACTAACTGAATGTAAATTTTATTTAAATTCCGTTTTATTATTCTTGTGGTAGAGCGCCCGCAAAATTCGTGTCACATGTAAACAGAGACTCACAGAGTCGTAAACTCATAGACAGAAATTTTGTCAAAACAAGTTTTTCGGCATCTCTGGTCCCTAAAATGCGTAAATCAGTCGAAAGACGGAATTCGAAAATTTTCACGAATCCAGTATTTTCATATTGTAAAGCTAGAAGAAAATAAAAATTTAGGATCAAATTTCAAGAAAATTCTATCACAAATGTTTAATAATAATATGAATAAAGGGGGTGGTTGAAAATTGCGATTTAGCACATTTTTAGAAGATTGAAAGGATATAAAACAAAATTTTCTTTATTCCCTAAATTATAACAAATTAAATTTTGAAACTTTTTTAGAATATTAGTAAAACCAACTTTAACAGTTTTTTTTGCAACGAAATAAACTTAAAAAGTTTATTATTAAGTAAGTATTCACGACTCTTTTCCAATAAATTAGAGAAATATTTTTTTTTCATGTCAAATATGTGCATTTTTCTTATAATTAAAATGGAATTTCTCTGATCATTAGAGACGTCATGTTAGTAGTTCACAATTCTACAAATTATTAATTTAGAGGTGAGTGCAGTCCAAAAAACTGGAGATCGCTTGATAAGGAATTTTTGACAATTATAAAATATTTTGTTCTTCAAAAATTTATAATTTAATTATATTTTTTTCTACAATATAGATATATACACGCACACACACCAAAAGCGATTTTTGAAAATCGCATTCGCAGCGGCTGCAAAACAGGGCTGATACTAGTGACTAATATTTTAGATATTTTGCCTATAATTATTTTTAAACGAAAATAATCTACACTGTCAAAACAAAATCTGTAACTTTAGTAATTTAAAGTTATCGAAATATGGTATTTTTACTAAAATTTTATCTATACTCTGTAGAAATAAAAAATGTCAGTCTATAAAAAAATTGTAAACAAATTTTTATCTGTAACCCTTGTTGCCGTTAATTAAAAAGTTCTAGAACTTCGATTTTTTTTAAAATCCCAGTAACATCAATTTTTTTAATTCACATTATAAATATTTGTCTGCTTCATGATTTTTTTTTTTTTTTTTTTTAGTTACTGTTACATAAAAAGTTTTTAGAGTACAATTTTCCTAGAAAAATTTTAGTTACTTTACAATTTTTTTATAACTGCAAAATTGTTTTCAGTTAGTACTGTTTAGTAATACTGTTTTCATATAACGGAAGATAAAATAATTAAATAATTTAGTTTGATTGTGACATTGCTTTGAAACCTACAGCGGCTATGGCTGTAGCCTCGATTGATCCATTATACTCAGAAACAGAAACAATTCAGAACAAATTTTTATTACACATATCCATTACATATTTTATTACACTACAAAGGGACAACACACCATCCATGTCTGTACCCGGATTCGAACCAGGACCCCCTCGGTGTGACTGCCGAGGTCCAGTTGCCACTACCGACCACGCCACTGGGGCGACTAATCAAATACAGTCGAGTCTCTCTATAACGAATCTCCATACATCGAATTTCACTATATAACGAATTTTTAGTAGGAACGTTCCCCTTTCCCCATGATTACGTTAAAAACAATCTCTATGTGGCGAATTATCTATCTCCATATAACGAATATTTTCATAAAAGGTTCTTTATTCAGTTGTAAAAAAGCTTCGAAATCACATGATATAAATTTTCCATAACTTATTCCTAATTCATTACTCAGTGCTGAGTTTTTTATATCACTTCTCTTTTTGAATCTCCTTGTTCTTTAAGTCCCCCCTCTCCTCGTCCCTCTACATACCTTTCAACATCCTTATCATAACATTTTCAATTGAATAGTTATATACATAAGAACGGGATCAATGGGGGTAATTGAAGAAAAAATAATTTACAATTGCTTCAAAAAGGCCGAATTTTGTATACTAGAGGATAATGTGGATTCTGAGGAAGGAAAAGATGCGACTTGTGCAGACTTAAAAAGAGAAATGGAAATCAATTAAAGAATGCGGAGGTATCAACAATATCTTTTTGGGTTTTTTTTTTTTTTTTTTTTTTTTTTTTTTTGGAAGTGGATTACAATCCCACTATTGCACAGTACTGATACACTACTTACTGATAGTGATATTTTAAGCAGAGTTATGAACAATTTCAAATTCTTAATAATACACATAAAAAATTACAATTGTTCAAAAGTTACACATTAAATAACAATTTTAACGTTATTCTGTATACAACGAATTTCTCCAGATAACGAATTTTTTACTCGAACAATGGACTTCGTTATATAGAGACTCGTCTCTATTAAGAACAATAATTGAACTTCCGTTATCTTGTCACAAATGAAACTTATGAAAATCTAAAGTAAGAAATAATTTTAAGTAAAAACATCCAATTCAGGGATTGGTTCTTAAATTAGTGCATGAAAATTTACTCATAGACGCCTGTTGGAGAAATTCTAAAATGGAGGGCCGAAATTACAATCCGGTGAAATCCAAACACCTCATTGGTCATTAACTCGCGTCGTTTTCAAAGAACAATCTCTTAGCGGTAGGGGATGTGTCGCCTTACTCCTTTTTCCGAGAAAAATAATAGCGCCAATTTTGAAGTAAATCTTATAGTAGTAGTAGATTTGTCGCAAGACCCCTTATTGAGAAATATAATGTAGAAATATAAGGTAAAATTGTATTTAAGCTACGAAAATCACATATTTCGTGAATATTTCGCCAGGAGTTCGGCGCATCACACACTGAGACGACAGAAAGAAAATGAATTGTGACATGGGAGAAAAAAAGCAGTCGAAACAAGAGAGGAAGCTGTTTCAAACCTGTTTTAAACCAGTTTTCCCCCGAATTCGAGCGGCGTGCTCCATAAATTATCATAGTGTGCGACCTGCCTTCAAGAACAGTCAAACGAAAAAAAAAAAAACTACCAGAACGTTATTCACCTTCAGTGGTAAATCAACGCAATCTGTGTAATACTCGATAATTTAGCAGTTTCAGATGAGAGAAGATTATAATTCTTGTTTTCATAATGGCCTCTTTTCCCTACCGTGCACTGTCAATAATCAACTAAAAGAATTGCTTTTTTAATAGCTAAATTTTGTCCAACGCTTACGATAGTATAATATTGCAATAGCGTCGCTCAGGTTTCAACAATAAGCGATTTCCAGCTGAAGATCCATATTATTAAGAATACAAGTTAAAATTCACCATTTCGTTTAATGCCAGGCTCGTTTGGAAATATTAACCAGCGTAACGGATATAGCCTGCTAGTTCTATACCTCTTTTGTTAAGACGTAAAGTTTGTTTATTTGCAGCGCTGATCTTTGGAACTTCTGAACTCATTTTAAAAATGATGGTACAGAAATTATAGTAATCGCTCTGATTGCCTTCTGACGATGCCACTAACCTATTTCTGTCTCCCCCCTTGCTACACAAAAAGTATCTAAACCTACATATTTCTACACAATCTTTTTAAAGCATTTCAATAAAACCGATTTATACATACTGCAAAAACTTTGAAACGTTCGGTTGAGTAGAAATATATTTTGGAAAATAATATGTGCTAAAAATTTGACGAGATCAATAAAAACCAGATTGTATCATTGCGTTTTTTCTACTCCAGGACGCAGTGTTATTGACACTAACAAACCAAAAATATATTCTTAAAGCTATGACCTTCTTAGAATCTATGTTGCAATCGGTTTTAAAAAATATGAGTTTTAACCCTTTTAGATACACAGACAAACGCAAATCAGGTTTCAGCTCATGGAGACTGCAGATTTTACGATAAAAAGTAGTAAATGTTCGTATATTGACGCAATCATTTTAGTACATTTCAATAAAATAGATTTACTTCATTTACAAAAATTTTTACATTTTCTGTTGTATAGAATATTTTTTTACGAAAAAAATGCGTAAAAATGTCAACGAAATCAATGAAAAATTGAGTGCTCCATCTCGGTGTCGTTCGCTTTCGATAAGCATAGCCTGCTAAAATGAAATGACACATAAAATAAAATATCGAACATTATATGCTTTCAATTCAGTATCATTTTGTGATTTTTCCATTTAAAAATATTAGTTCTGACAAAATTGACTTGAAGTAAAGAAAGAAGATAAAAATATTATCCATAGAATTATATATAGTAGTATATATTTATATATGTAGAAGTTTAATAATAGTATATATAGAAGATAAAAGTACTAAAAAGATATAAAATCATACCAATTTAGTTTCATTTTAAAGTCATTTGGAAAACAGATAGCACATTTGAAAATAGAATAATAACACGGGCCCGGGCAACGCCTGGCAAGTCTGCTAGTATATTATAAAGCAATAGATCATAAAAGTCCAACCCGGCTAATTTCAAAAACTACCAGGAAGATTTGTTTTTCGGTTTGTGTTATTGAATCGAGAATATTTTTGTGGTGGTTTATGCTTATAATATATAGAGGTAACCATCCTTTTTCATAATAAATTCTCGTATTTTATTATTTTTAAAAAAAAGAGGTTTTCAGCTATTGTCTTTTGTTGGCATTAGTTTGGTTTTTGAATTGAAACAGCTATGTCAGTTAAAAAATAATCAAAACATCTCGCAAAATAAAAGAAAAAAACTATTATTCGCTTATTTTTAAAAAATAGACACTTTTAAGAGAGATATTATTATAAAACGAAAATATCGTTAATTTAAATATGAAAAGATAATTTTTAAAGCGTCAAAATGAATGAAATGTTAAACATTTCAATTGATAAAATATTAGGTGATTTATAGCTTGCGTTTTGTTAAGAAAAATACAGCTAAAATCTCCGTAATTTTTAAATTGTTATTTTGATTTTATACAATTCTATCATTATGTGTCTTACATAAAAAAAAAAAAACTAGGATAAATAATTTTAAAAATGGCTATATTTGTAAATTGCAAGTTTTTTGTTTATTTATGATTTCGATTTTACTTTTTTTTGTCAAGCAATGCAATTTTAAGCGAAAACGTCATAACCATGACTTTAGTCAGGGCGATAATGATGTTCTATTTTAGTGTATGAGAGCATTTTAGGGTTGAAGTTTTTCATCCTATAGTAATTACTTCTAGTTAGTACTAGTTAAATGGATTCAAATATTTTACTTTTAACATAAATATTTGTTACACGCACACGTTGTAAAAAATATTTACTCTCACACATTTAAAAAAAATCACCAAATTTTTCACGCAGTGTTGAATTCAGGGGTGGCACGAAAGGGGACATCCCCCCTCGGAAAATTTTAGATATTGTGCTTTCAATGGTCAAAAAGTACAATCCCCGTCCAGAACTCTATAATTTCCGCCCCAGAGTCACAGAAATCACTTCACGAGAAAAATATTGTAATTGTACACTGCTTTTTAAGGGGAAAATGGTTGTTCATTTTCTTCGAAATATGCGATTCTAATAGATTGGAATTCAGATTACCGAGTATTGCCATTTTTCTCTGTTGTACGAGTAATACCGCCAATTACCCCCTATATAATTTAGAGTATAATGTGACAGACTGTATTCTAAATTTCTAAATATTACAATTATAATGGATAAATATGCAAATTCACTGATTTCTATACTGTTGAAATTCAGCAATTCAAATGATATCGTAACTTTATAGGCAAAACAAAGTTGAACTACTGAAAACTTTGCGAAAATGCAGTGCGTGTAGTGTCTTTGAGGTTATATTTATTAAAAAACACAATATGCAGTAATAAACATTAATTATAATCATTTAAGAAGGGATTCATAGACATTCATAGATAGCAATTTTGTAATTACTTTTACTTCTTACGCTACTTTAGGTAACATAAACGTTTCGAAGCGAGATTTAATTTGTCTGCACTTTCCATCCTTGATATTTATTATTATAGTCACATTTCATACCATGAAGGCTTTCAACAGTAAATTGTAGTTCAACAACACAATGCTCTCAAGAGTTAAAAGTAAGGCTTTGCGAAAGTTTTTAATCAAATGTTCACGAGTTATTTAAAACGTGTGTGATTGTGTTTACATGTTTACAAAGTTATTAAGAATAATGTATTTGTAAATAATGTTATTAAAGTTCTGTGTTTGAGACAAAGACACTTGTGCAATTCTATTGGTGTGATACAAAGCAACTCTTCTTTAAATTAATGAAATATCAGTTTTATTTCGTACAAATTTCCTAAAGTCATAGAATTGAAAATATTATACATCATCAGATTATGTGAAAATGCATGCTTCTGGCGGAAAATATCACGTCAGCGGGCTTGAAGCAAGGTTATAATAAGAGAAAATTATCTTCTAAAATAAAAGAAAGTCATTTATCTGAGATAATGATAATGTAGTTTAGCCATCACTATCATTCCGAATCATAAATGTGTTTATGATGAGCAAATCATATGTTAATGCACTTCCAATAGCTGACAAAATGAAACTCTTTGTTAATCGAAATACATCAAAAACATTTATGCAGATAATCTTTTGTGTCTCTATCCTCCTCAGACACATAAGCACGTGTTCTGGAATAGAAGGTATGAGACCAAACACGTGTTCATTTATTTTCTCTTGAGCAGTCAGTCTTATTACATTCAAATTTTCTGGAATCATCGAACTAGAAACAGAATACATAAATAACATCAATAAAGCAGAGCCAATCCACAACATGATGCATGCAATATTTGAGCTGGTCAAATCCTTCCATGTTATTAAGACGTATAGTGACAGAAAAAGGTCATTTAAAGAGTACAAAATTATACAAAGTAGTGGATAGTTCGTAACTTCCTTTATATCTCGAAGAACGTTAGTTATTTTAAAGAAATCAGCAAAATGTTCCATAACCTTATATTTATTTATGGCACATAAATGAAGTTGAAGAGATTTGTTATAAAATTTCAAAACTTCACTCCATTTGTACAATATAATGCTTACAAAAAAAGACATAAGAACGGGAAATGCACTTACCGTAAAGAAAACTAAATTTATTAAAATTAAAATAACTATTCTTAAACCTCCTCTTGGTATCTCGTATCCTAGAGTCCAAAATTTTAAGTATTCGGTGGATTCTGTTTCATTTTCAAAATATTGCAGTAATTGAGACAGTATAAAAATCATTGAAATAAAGATGACTGTTGTTTTTTGGATTATCTTAGAAGATTTTTCTTCGTTGTTGTATTTTTTTCTATAATGACACAGTTTTTGAATGATAACAATGATCTTCTGCCTCCTTACATAAAGCAAAGGCCATATAAGCATAGATAGTGCATGTAGAGATAGATATGAAACGCATACTGTAAAATAAGATGTTGATGCAAAATGATTCAACGATGCGATTACAGAAAATATCATACAAATGTAGTAGAAGCCAACAATTACGGCAGCAAACAATACAATGGGAAATTTCACAGTGTCATATACTCCAATAATAACTAAGAATTTAAACTGTGTTTCAGCATTTTCCAACATTTCAAAATTTTTACTTTTTATCAAATTTTCTTAAACTGCTTTTCCAAGTTTTCTTTTATTGAATTAAATAAAAAGGTATCAAATGTTTATTCAAATGCAAACATTTTATGGAAATATTCAGATTAAAAGGAATTTTCAATGTAGTCTTCCGAAAATTAATGTTTATACATATGATTCAAATATATCGATGTACTTTTAAAATGTTAAATATCATATAATATTCTTAAATAGTTATTATAATAAATCATTTAATATTTGGCTAGAAATTTTTATGCTGTATGTGTAATATGATAGGTTAATAAATTCTGTTCTGTTATACATTTAGAAATCTACATATGAAACCATTTTGACGAAATAGATGCGGCATTACAAAGAAAATAAATTATTCCATTACATTTCAATAATTTTCTTCTCTGTATAATTGTTAACACATATTAACTCATTTCCATTGCGTGCAGTTTTCTTTTATTAATTAATCAGGGTATATTTGTTGTTGTTTCTCATAGTTATTGTATATTTCCTAAGTAAACAGTATTTATTTATAATTTTAAATGGATTAAAAAAAACAAAATAATAAACTGGATCACGACTTTTTTAACCTTTTCGGGTCTGGTGTACTATTAATAGTACATGTATTATTTTGTCTCAACATTTGCTTAGTTACTTTCTTTGTATATAAATGATAGGATATGGTTATGGCTTTCTTATTGTGACGTCATTTTTATTTTAACATACAGTAAAAATACATTAAAAATATTAAAAATGCATTTTACTATTAGAAAGTTTTAACACTTTCTTAAATCTTATTGCAATACATTACTTTCCAAATGTCTTCAAAAACTCTTCCTTAGCGTATTATCATGTAAATATGAATTGAATGGTACACAAAAAAGTACATTCCTTAGATTTTAGTGGATGAGATATTTTTTAAACTTTAGTGCATCTGTTTGGATAAGTACAGTTACAATGTGGAAGTAAATATAATATTGTTCTCAAAATGGAAAAAAATTCAGACCGGAAAGGGTTAAAATGCTTTCTTTTTATGAGCTCCAAAAACTAGAAAATCTGAAGATTCAGAAAATTTTTAATGGTTTTTAATTCAACATTAAAAATTTATTTGATGGATATTTTTTTAATTTACATTGCAATTTTTTTCTTTATTTCACATTTCTTCCCTCCAAGTATTTATTTTAAATAAGTTATAAAAGATAAATTACATTTTAAAATTGAATAAAATTAGGATAGCAGTGTTTTATATGGATATTTTTATCAAAATATTGCACAATTTGGACAATGCTCGATTCTGGATTATTATATTGGTTAATAAAAGAATCATTTAAAGACAAATAAAAATATTTTACAACTTCGTAAAAATAAAATTTTACTTTTCATTTAAATTAGAGATTTTGCAAAATATGCTTTTCAGTGGTCTCTTGAGATGCAGAATGACACACTAATAACTGCAAGTAAGACAAAGTTTGGTCTAACATCTCATGATACTTACGTTTATGTATTGCGATTGTAAACATAATTTAAATAATGCATTTATTTTTCAAAAAAAGTGCATATGCTTATATTCGCGATAGCATATAAACAGCTTGCGACATGTTTAATATAAATTAAATTAATTGAAGATATCGAAAATACTTCATCTTTGTTTGTAATGCGTGTACAATGGACAATTTAACATAGCATCTTGTAAGCAATTAAATATATCCATTACAAATTTTTCGATATTATTATATGATGCTTCAATGTAAATTTAATATTGCAAAGGCTGTGAATTCATACACTATGAGTGACATGACAAATATTTTTTTAAAAAAGCTCTTTAAAATATATTTTCAAATGAAAAAACGCAATTTAGGTAAATTAAATATTTGTAATGCATCATAGCACTTAGCGTTATTTGTTAGAATTTTAATCAAATTCGTTATATTCAATTCGACAGAAAACCATAACAATTGTTACTATGACGTTGGTGACTTGCAGGGATGTCATGGCAGCGATCTCAATCATTATTCAACTGTCTATTATATTTAAAGGTTTATTAATAATTGGAAGTAAAAGATACCCGTACTATCTTTACCGCAAATCATCCTATACAAACAAATCTAAGCGGTAGAAATATGGTAATAATAATTTCTACTAATTATTGTTGAATTTGAAATTTCTTAGGGGGTTATCTATATGTATAAATTGTATCTTCCTTAAACATTTGACATTCTAACAGGTTGCCAAGGTAAAATTTTCTGTGGCATACCAAAGGGGAAATCGTATAATGAAGTAATTTAATAATTACGCATTCTTATTGAATATAACTGTTCATATGTTATTCGTCTTCAACATTTGCGAAACAAATTGACACTCGAACACTTTTTTCAGCATAATAATAAAACTACTTGTCGAAATAAGGTGACATTTTGTATTAGTGTGTTTGAATAGTCTAGCAATCAATTTCCGTTAAAACAATTATCAGTTACATAATTTTTTGGGAAGATATTATTTAAAATATCTCTCTATATACATATATATTAAATTAATTTTTCTTAGAGGGTCTTCTGTATAAAGAAATTGTACCAAACTAGAACGTTTTACATTATCTTACGTTTACAAGGTAAAATTTCTCTTAGGACATTAAGCGTGAAATCATTTAATGAAGTAATTTAAAAATTCGCATTCTTAATGCACAGAAATAAAAATGTGTAGCTTGTGTTTTATCTTTGCAAAACACTTTAACATGGCAGCACATTTTTAAGCTTAACTCTAAAACGATTAATCGAAATAAGTCGACATTTAGAATTAGCGTATTTGAAACTTCAAGAAATCAATTTGTATTAAGACTTTCGTTAGTTACATATTTTTTAAAATTTATTTCGATATATATAATATATATATATATATATATATATATATATATATATATATATATTCTTACATACATTGCAGGGCAAAAGTTTGAGATCATTTCAAAAAATCTTTTATCATCTATAAATACTCAAAAAAACATTTCAAAATGTATTGAAAAATGTACCTGTATATCTTCTATAACCCTTGTGGAATATACAAAAATAATTTTTTTTTGTTTAATTATCATGCAATATTTCTGAATTTCAAAGAATGCCAAGTAGGTAGAGTGATTGTTATTTATTTAATGCTTCCCATTTGTCCATTTAAACTACTGTTTAACTTTTACTGGTCTCTTAATTAATGATTATTTCAGTTTTTTGTGTTTATTATAGTCAGATACACTATTTTGTTGACGTTCTACACACACTTACTTCCTTGATTTGATTTTGAGGTTACGTCTGTCTAACCTTCTTAAAAATTGGGAAAATACAACAAATCAACATTCAAACACAGTTTTCCATCATTTTTATACATAATGAAGGCAAATCTGAACATATGATTGTTGTTCAGTAGTAGTATAGTGGTGGCAGTAATCAGGATCGAACAAATTTTGGAAGACAGAAAGCTACCACTTCTATAGAATAATTTCTTGCTGTTAAAAGCAAGTGAAATAGAGGCCTAACAGTACCAGAAATTTGCGATGAAGTAAACAAATCTCAATCCAAATCTGTTTCACTTATTACTGTAAAGAGATGATTGGGAGATATTAATTTGTTTGGCCACGTTGCCATCCGAAAAACACTATAAATAGCGCAGAATGAGAAGAATTAAATCGAGTGGGACTTTACCAATTGAGATCGGATAGGAAAATATTTTTAAAAAATTCTTTGGATAACAAATGCAAATTCGAAATATTTGCAGCAAAAAGATGAATTTTCGTTCAACTTTGTGTCTGAGAAAAGTTGCTGTCAACTTGTGTGGTGCTTTCCGCAAAGCACAACAGTAGATGTTTTATGATCTGAGGTGTTTATCTGGGTTTGGAACTGTAAATTTGGTATGAATACAAGGAATTATGAAAAAGGAACAATGTAAAGCAATAATCAAGACAAATGTCATTCCGTCAATTCTGAATTTTATTCGTGATAGACTCATATCGCAACACGATAAAGACATTAAATATAGTTCGAAATTAAGCAGAGGTTATTAACAGCATCAAAAAATCTAAAGTGTATTAAAAATCATGGTGTGGCCGTTTCAGAACCCAAATCTCAATCCGATTTAAATTGATCTTGATAGAAATATTCGTGATAGACGACTCTCATCACATATAGACACGTGGAAGGATTTAAATAAAAGCTAGAATAACGTACCATAAAACAAAATTGATAAATTATTACTTGTATGTAAAATATATGCAAAATGTATCTATATACATATATATACAGGGTGAGTCATAAATATCGAAACAATAGGCTATCTCCTTAAATATTGCTCCTAGACCCATACTTCCAATTGCAAAGTTTCATAAAAAGAGATGAATTTTTTCATAAGATAAGTTGCAACTCCGTGGGAGGTCGATTTTCAAAATTACGAAAATTAAATTTTTATACCGCCCTCAGAGGATAAAACTTCCTATTAGAAAAATTTTCCTTATGCATTCCTGAATTTAACAAAAAAAAATCATCTCGATAGCTACAAATCCCCGAAAGATATTAAATTCCAAAATTTTCGAAAATTCGTGACTTACACCACTTAAGCATATCTCTGAGCACAGCGATATCAGTTCATTTGAAATACAATTTATGGATCGACCATAAATTTACGCATTATGAAATGTCGATCAAAGACAATATTTTAACTTTTAGATATAAAAAAATCGTATAGGCTTTAAACTTCTTTGAAATATGCTAGATGTCTGCAATATCTCGAGCTTGGCGCCAGCCTCGTAACCGGCACGACCCATTGGCTGGACCGTCTTATTAAACACTTATTAAAAGTGTTATTAAATTAAGTGATATTAATTAAACTCGCATTAAAAGTGTCTTAAAAACTTATTGCCGCAAACAATAAGTTTAGTAATAATAGTAATAGCGATAATGGTACTTCTATTAACGGAATCATTGGAAATATATTTTAATAAATTACACCGAAATATTTTCAAAAATCTACTATTCAGCTTCAAAATTTATGATGGTTTTAAACCCATTTTTATTTTCTTCTATCTTTACAAGAAGAAAGTATTGGATTCATGAAAATTTTGAATTCCGGTTTTCGACGTAGTCACACGTTTTAGGGCTCAGATATACCGAAAAACATGTTTTTTCAAAATGTCTGTGGTCACTGTTCCTGTATCTCTGTTTATGACATAAAATTTGTGAGCGCTCTATCTCAAGAACTAATCCACGGAATTTAATAAAAATAATATTTACTTAGTCCTTGATATAAATTGGCACTGATTAATTTTTCTTGTGAATCGGTTAACAGGTGGACCTACTGTGTAGAATTTTGTGCGATTTCCGCAATAGCTGTATCTCCAGAATTATAATTCTAGTGTCGCCCGTAATTAGAGGCACCTTTTACGCATAGTGCAATAGCAATTTTAACAAGAAAAATATGAAGTTGACAGGGCCAAAACAATGAAAGAAATTGAAATCGACGTGGTAAAAAATGAAGTTTTAAACGCATTTTAAACTGACGCATTTAAACAGTAATTAAAGAAGGTGAGAATGGCAAAACTTAAACAAAATCTAAAATCGAAACTATACAGGACGGAGTTAATCACTTAGAAACTTTTAAAAAGCATTTAAACATTAGGAGTCCATCTTTGTTTAAAACTAAATGCCCTTTTCTGCATCAAATGTTTTTATTTCAGTATTTCTCATATTTAAACTTACATAAGTCAATAACCGTCGGTTATGGTAACAGTCCAGCGAGTTCAATAGTTTTTTAACATCCTTACCCCCCCCCCCCTTTAAAAAAAAAGCCCAACGCGCCGAAAGAAGTTTTCATCTCAGAACATTTACCTTAAAAATATGATTTGCATACAAAAAATTGCATCTCTTTTATATTGCTATTTTAAATACTTTTATTTTAAAAAAATAAATAAATATTATTTAAAAGGTTGAATCAAAATTGAAAATTAGACATTTTCATTTAATCAAAAGAGAAAAATTCAACGCGACAAATAATATTTTGAGTTATAACAATTTTAATTAACTCTAATTTTTTCGAAAAAAATATTCTATTAAGAAGTCTGATGTTATAATGCTTCAAAATTTTATGGTTAACCATCACAAATCTTTCAAAATTCTTACTCTATAAATAAATAAATAAAATAAATGTTTCCTTGACACATTACAGCAACATTGTTTCTTCAATTACACGCATTTCAATTTGTGTCTGAGTTTTGAAGATATCGAGATGATTTTTTTTTCTTTTTTTTTGCTCAGTTCAGGAATGGATAAGGAAAATTTTGATAATTGGAAGTTTTTCCCTCTGGGAGCCGTATACAAATTTAATTTTCGTAATTTTTAAAGTAGACTCTGCATGGAGCTGCAACTTATCTTATAAACAAATTCACCTTTTTTATGAAATTTTCTAATTGGAAGTATGGGTCTAGGAGCAATATTTAAGGAGATAGCCTATTGTTTCGATATTTATGACTCACCCTGTATATAATAAAATTGAAAACGCAAATATAAATAGAAAAATGGATAAATAGAAAAACAGGATGAAAAAATGTAGAAGCCTTTTAAATTATGAGTAGCATAAAGATTCATCAGAGCTGCTATGTATGCTAGTTCTTTTTTTACAGTTTACTACATGTTTTCTTTTAAATCAAATGTATAAATGTTAGATTGTAATTGTAATTGAATAACTAGTTGATAACTGTATCTTTTGCGGAATTTTTTTAGTCAATTTTTTGAATGTTATTTTTGTTATAGGCTGTATGTTCAATTTTGAATTATTACTTAAAAAAAATAACTAAAAAGGTAACATTTTGTTATGACTGTGCGATCATAAAAACTTACGTCTGACTTAAATCGGAGATTTTGTGAACATTCCTATTAGTTATCAATCAAGATGTAAAACGGTACACTTAATAATCTGATGGTTTTGGTCGAATATTTTATAATGTTTACAGTAATATACTGTAAGAGTAAACTGAATTTTCATAATCTATTTACTTTACAAACAAATTGCACAAACTTAATACTTAAAATAGTAAATTAAAGGGAACGAAATAGATTTAAAGCCAATTAAGTTAATTGGAAATATCGAAAAAAAAAAACACTTCTGTTTGCACTGCATATACAATTAACTATTTAACATGGAATTTTGAAAGTAATGAAAAAATTTACTTCAAATTATTGTCGACGTTATTATGGATTTTTTCAATGCATATTTTATATTGAAGAGGAAATTAATTGACACAGAATAAAACAAGCATGTCAGAAGTTATTTTTGCCTTTAGAGAGTTTTAAGAAAAAACATTTTCAGATGAATAATTTGAGAAAAACGTGCAATTTAAACAAATTAAACAGTTTTGACATATCACAGAGCATAGTCACATTTTGCCAAAAATTTTAATCAAATTCGTAAAATTCTATAGCATGAATTCACTGCCGCTGTGGAAAGCGAATTGCGAGGATGACATAGCAGCGACTTATATCATAATGCGAAAAGCATCATTAAGTATACAGTAGTGAATGAAATAAAGAGAATACCCCAACGAACTCTGCGCATATATTAATATATGAATCTACCTGTTAGAAATATGTCAGTAACAATGCTAAACTTACATTTTCTTATGTGGTCTCTATATATAGAAGTTGTACCATACTAGAACATTTGACATTTTATTTGGTTTCCATGGTCAATTTTCCTTTGGGAACAAAACAAGAAATCATTAGTGGAGGATTTGATAATTATTCAGGTAAAGTGCATGGAACTCTGGATGTGTAATTTATCTTTAAATTTTAAAAGATATTTTAAAATACGAGCACTTTTTTAGGCATAACTCTAAAACTACCACGGAAAGATGGGGAATACTGCGTTTTTGTTGCTTCTAGAAATAAAATATATACACAGTGCATGTAAAAACTACAAGGATAGCATATTATATTAATTTTTTTGATAAATTTCAAAACAAATGAAACTTTTTTTATAATATGTATCGTCAAGATGAAAAGCTAATAAGAAAATCAACAATATTCAACTGTGAGTATTTTATTATGAGAATAAAGGAATCGTTGACAAAGACACTATTTTCGCCTGTGTAAAAACTTTAAGGACACAAAATAAATTCAATATAGTAACCAAAAAACAAATGTTTAATGTATTATGCGCTCAACTATGAGTTTGATTATTGCAAATATTCCATCATCCCTCGACATCATTAATTTTTGGCACAATTCGGGATTGTATTTGTGCCATTCATCTTCAATCGTAGTCTAAATTCTGATTCTGAAGAAAAATATCTAAAATTTTTGCAAATTCATTTTATTAGATCTCCTCATAAGTTATCGATAGGATTTAAATCAGGATTATGAGCGGCTATTGCAAAACTTCAATATCTTTCTTATAGAATTAAAAAAAAATTCTCACAACTTGTGTGGATAGGCGCATTATCTCGCTGTTATATCCGTTTTTTTTTCTTGCTAGAACTATTGCAACAAATTGAACCTTGTCAAAAAGAATTTGTATATATGTCTTTGAATGAAAATTTCCTGAAATATGTACAAGTGACATCCCGTCGTTGAGAGAAAAGCAGCCACATGTTGCTACGAATCCGCCACCTAACTGATGCATAATAAAATCTCTTTCTTATTCTCTAAAATCATCCCAATATTATGTATAGTCATCAGTACAATTTGAGTTTTACTTATTTTCATCGTAGAAAATTTAAAAAATTGATTTCAGAAAGGAAAAAGAAATTTTATTAAAACATCAATTAGGTGGCGGATTCAATGCAACATGAGACTTGTTTTCGTTCAACAACGTGGTGTCACTTATATGTCTTTCAGGAAAATTTAATTCAAAAACACATATACAAACTCATTTTGACCATCTTTCATTTGTTGCAACACTTCCCACAAAAAAGGATATAACAGCAAGAAATGCACCTATCCACACAAGTCGTGAAATAAAACTTTAGTTCTATATGAAAAATATTGAAGCTGTACAATGACCGCTCATAAATCTTGATAGAAATCCTGATTTTAATCCTATCGATAACTTACAGGGAGATCTAGAAGACGAGTTTATAAAAAAATGGAAGGAATACTAATAGAAATAACGAATAGATATAACGAACAGAAATACTATAACGAATAACGAATATCATAACAATAACGAATAGAAATACTAAAGAAAAAAATATAATTTTTTTGTTTAGTATTAGGATTGAGATCTACAATTGAAGATGAATTGTACAAAAATAATCCAAACTGTACCAAAAATTAATTATGTCGAGGAATGATGGAATATTTACGATTATTAAACTCATAGGTGGTTGCATAATACATTAAATTTTTTTTGTTACTATACTGAATTTATTTTACTGGCAGAAAATAACTCTATTAAAAAATAGTTAAAGATGTCAAAAATAATTAAAGATGCGTTTCAGCGATTTTAAAATTTCCACCTCCGAGAGGGTTAAAGGGGGTGGTAAAAAATTCTAAACTTCATTTGGTCCCGTCATGTGACATATCATCGGAAAGCTCTCGGACCGCTCTTTTATATTATGAACTTTTCTTCCCGTACCTCAATTTTCCCTCGGAGGGGGTATTTTTTCAAATTCCAGTGCAAATTCCATATTATCGATCGGATTTTTTTAAGGGACCTTCTGATAAATATTAGTTATAACGTTTTAAAATTTCGAAGAGAGGGGAAGGTTTTATACTGGGAAGATACGATAGTTGGAACTCTGGGGAAGGGGTAATTTTCTCAATTTGTCTTACACCTCTTATGTGATATATCATTGCAAAACTCTCTGGCCATTATTTCAAATTATTCACCTCCAGACCTCTGAGATTTTTCGCCATATCTCAGCAGCAGGTTTAGGTAGAAGCGTAAAACTGAAAATATCACACCTACTAAAAACAATAGTTAAACATAGACACTTCAGTCATTTTAGAGCTATTTTGTCTAATATGTCGTCAACATTGACTTCGAAAAGGATAATGCAAGATTATATAATTAAGACAACAATTATGGATGTTTAATTAAATATTAAGTTTTTTTATATAATTGTTACTAGATGTATTTTGTTTAATTCAAAATTCCTTCACAGAAACCGACCAGAGTAGCAGGCGAAGACTGCTAGCATATATATATGTATATACTTGAAATACTTTTTCTAAATATGTATAAATAATTGATTATTCTTAGAGTATTATTTCATGGCAATCGATGAATTAGTATAATTATCAAATTACAGTCGACTTTTGGAGGTCGTGGTAGAAATAATGTTAGAATTCTGTACAATCTGCATTGAACTGCAATGAGTTTATTAAATGCCAAGTAGGAGATGACAATTCCCCTTATTTGCACATTTTGGACTCATATCTGAACTCTTTTATGTCTTAAACAGCAGAATTAAGATATAGAATGATTAGAGACGCGCATCAATAATTGACAACAAAGTTCTCCTGGTGAAGTGAATTCTTTAAGTCAAGATACGTATAAAATCTGGTCTTTAAGGCAGAGTAATATTGTTTTATACAAGAACGCGTAGCAAATCAGGTACCACAGTCAACTTCAGAAGAACCAACTAGTTCAGAAATGACTTTCACCGAGGGAAGTGCGAGGTTTTTCAACTAAAGATGAGTGAGAGGAGGCGCAAAAGGGAAAGAGTTCCAAAAAATCGGCAGACGGAGTGATATCGATGTAATACGTCCATGCAAGACGGGTGCGAGGGAAACGCAATGAATTATATTTTTAATAAATATAAAAAATGGGATTAAGAAACAAATATCAAATGTCTCAAATTATGAAAAAATAAAATAATTTGGTGGATTTTTAGGAGAATTTTTGCTTTTGAAAGAAAAAGGTTTTTTGAATAAGAAATAAACAGATTACATTGATTAAAGGTATATGACAGATGTAAATTTTCCATTTTTCAATTTTGGGTGAAAAAAGTCCGAGCCAGGATTCGAACCAGGGATGTATTGGCTGAAGCCGCCAATGCTTTTCCAACTGCGCCTTCCAACAGAAATTTACATCTGTTATAATTAATTCACAGATTGAATAATCGTGTTTAAAATTAATCTAATGTAAAGGTAGTATATGATTAATATATGACTGCTATGTTAAAATTGTGAAAAGACAGGGCTTTAAAGGTATATAAAATTTTAAACTATTAAATTTAGATAAAATGGAAAAAATCTTTATTATACACACACACACACACACACACACACACACACACACATATATATATATATATATATAAGACCATTAATAGTAAACAATATTAACTATATATATATAATTAACTTTTAAAAAAATGAATCTATGATCTTAAAAAAAAAATTATTTTTTTTAATCTTCAAATTGCTAATCGAAAGCTAGAGATTACCAAGATATTTTGTTTAGACTTAAGATCAGAAAAATGCAGTGCAGCGCATTTTGCAAGAATTAAAAAAGAATTAAATGTTGCAAGTTTTAAGCAATCTATACTAATAAAAGAACAAAACGCTCTGTCTGTCTATGTGTGTGTCTGTATTTGTGTCTGTGTGTGTGTCTGCGATGGCTAGCAAAATCTACATCACGTACGAAGCTCAAATATTTTTTGAGAGTAGCCTAATATCTCTCCTGATGCACCTGAAGCTCAGAATTTTCATTTTTTATTAGTTTCATAGATATTAATTATGAAACGGAACTCACTCTCTTCAAAAAATCATTTTTTTAATGTTCTGGGAAAGAAAACGTTTGCACATCCGCAGAAACTCAATTACGCATCTAAAGAAGGAAGAACCTCCCTCCCCCGTTTATTTCTGTTTTTGGATCATTTTGTTTAAATCCAAATCAACCAAACTCCTCGACGTAGTTAAACTTAAGAGACATATTTCGAAATATCATATTTTTAGGTCTCAAATGCAATAATCAATTCCAAAAATGTTGCAGTTAACCCTTTGAAAACAAATATTCAAAAATGGTCGTTTTTTCCAAAACTATTTTTCTCCCTTTTGTCAATGCCTCCCTAGGGTGTAATTTTTTAAATATAAACAAATCAAAAACAGGATCTTAAAGTTGCAACTTTCTTCTAACTGATGGTGTAATTGGTTTTAAAATATTTGGATTTTAACCCTTTCAAATATACTGTCAAAAGAAGGTCATTTTGCGACTCGCAGAGAGGATATTTTTTCCCATGCTAAAATTATCTTAACGTGCATATTTCAACTCAATCTTTTAAAATATTCTCAATAGCCTAAATTTATACTCCCTACAAAAAATTTGACACGTTCGGAAGGATAGAAATATTAAAAAAAAAAAAATGTGCGAAAAATTTGATGAAATCAATAAAAAACAGATTGTTTTCATTGCGGTTTTGATTTAGCAAAACGCAATCCTATAGGTACCGGTAAACAATAAACATATTCTTTAAGCTTAAAAACATTTTTATAATCTATGATGCAACCGGTTTTTAAAATATAAGATTTAACCCTTTCAAATACACCGGCAAAAGTAGGCACTTTGAGACTCACGTATAGAATATTTTTTCTACGCTAAAAGTATCTAAGCGTACATATTTCAGCCCAAAATTTTAAAAGTAAATCAATAGATCAAATTTACACCTTCTTAAAAAATTTTAAAACGTTCGAACGAGTAGAAATAATTTTTACAAAATAAAAAGTGCGAAAAATTTCAGGAAATCAATAAAAACCAGATCGTTTCATTGCGGTTTTCCTTTGCAGGGCGCAATTCTATATACGTCCTGACAAACCGAAAATATTTTTTTAAAGCTAAAACATTCTCATAATTTGTGTTGCTTTTTGTTAAAAAAAATATGAGATTTAACTCGTTCAAATACACCGACAAACACGAATTACATCCCGGCTAAAAGTTACTAGATGCCCATATTTTAGCACAATCTTTTTAGAGCCTTTCAATAAACCAGATTTACATTACTTTCAAAAACTTTGAAACTTTCGTATGGATAGAATTCTTTTTTTACAAAATAAAATGCGTGAAAATTTTTACGAATTCAGTAAAAACCTGAGTGTTCCGTCGCGGTTTCGTTCGCTTTCGGTTCGCATAGTTTCCAAAAAATCAAATTACATAGAAAACA
Source organism: Maratus speculifer (assembly GCA_964019185.1). Classification (NCBI taxonomy): domain Eukaryota; kingdom Metazoa; phylum Arthropoda; class Arachnida; order Araneae; family Salticidae; genus Maratus; species Maratus speculifer. Next base: position 256,824,385 of record OZ025298.1, read on the forward strand.
AAATACCAAACAGCATGTGCTTTCAATTCTATATCTTTTCGCGATTTTTCCGTTTAAAAATATAAATTTTGGCAAAATGGACTTAAAGATATAAAATCATAGAAATCTGAGTTTAATTTAAGGGTCATTTAGAAGGCAAATAACACATTTGAAGACTGAATAACATCACGGGCCCGGGCAACGCCGGGCAGGACAGCTAGTAAAATAAAAAAAAATCTACGCTACATGACGGAATAATTTCCCAATGATGTCATGAATAGGTATTAGTATTAAAATTTTTCATGTTTGCCACAATATGTAGGTAGATGATTCCCTAGAAAAAACTTAAGTCCAATATTTATTAACAGACGTTATTAAGAATCACTTATTCACTGTAAAAAATCTGCGCAATGTTCTTGACATTTACTGTGTAACATTCCTGAGTTTTCTCGGATTTCTCCCGCTGATTCAAGAATACCGAGAAATCTGGTGTAATATCTTCCACAATGTCGTGTAAGTTTTCGGAAGAGTTGAGAAAGTGGAATTTACTGATCAACTGTGAAACGTCCCGAATATTTTCTATGTAACCTTGCTTAGTTTTAGAAGGCATACTTTTTGAGCTTTTGTGTAACTTTTCGGATTTATTGTAAAATAGAAATTATTGGTAATCTGTGCAACGTTACATATGTTTTGTGTGTAACATTCCTTATTTTGTGGTTGATATATCAATTACGGAAAAATAGTTATTTTGCGTTTATGTCATTTTATTATCCCAGTTGTGAAAATACTACGGGATCTTGAGCTATAAAAAATAGCACAAAGGTGCGTATACCCTTCTAATTGTGCATCTAAAGCTCTTATCCAAATTTCTGCCCTGTACAGCTCCTGAGCTATATTTTGCATGTAAAAATAAACTTTTTGTGTGTGTATCGTTTTGTTCGCTTAGTTATGAATCGAGTATGGAAACTAAAGTGGCTAATTTTTACCGAAGCTTTAACTACGCATTTAATTGTGGATCTCCAATATTTTTTTCCCAGTTAAGACTCTGAAGACTCTTCTTGGTTTTTGTTGTTGATATGATATGAACTACTTTTTGCGTGTAGCTCATTTTATTGCCACAGTTGAAAAAAAAAGACTATGTGATATAGAGCAACTAACGTTGGTATGAAAGTGCATATGCCCATCTTATTGTGCATTTTGAAACCTATGTTTCCAAATTCGACCAATGATCATTTTACGAAACTATTCTATTAGTGATTGTGTGACGAAATTCTCGATTTTAGCGCGCTTTTTTTTACTAAATACCTACTATTTCAGATTAGTAATAGTCGCCTTATTTAATCAGTAGTGCTAGTGTAGAGGATTAAATACAGCGATTATAACTATTCGGAAATAATTTGATGTTCATATTAAAAACTTAATATCTAGGTATATGAATTCGCGTCTTAAGCGAGAATTTTTTGTTCCAAGGGATGAAAAATTTATCTTATATTAAAAGGAATTTTTTTTACAATTATTTTAAGAGCGATGATCTGGTGATGTTAAACTGGAGTAAATTCGGATATTAATCGATATCACGTCTTAAGCGGGTTCGACTTCTTCCTAAAACAATAAATCAAGCATAAAATTTATTATAAACAAAAACAACGCTTGAAGGGGAAAGGGGAGAAGCTGTGGCCAACTATTTTATTTTTCAAAATTCTGAGTCGATAACAAGAAATTAAACTCATATCAGTAGAGAAATGTTTAAAATTTGTCACCTCTCCCCCCCCCTTCTTTAGTATCTGCAAGCTACATATGTATATAAAGGATGAAAAGGTACAATTTTAAGGCACTAACTGGAAAATATTACAAATTTTGTGGTAAGAATATTCTGCCTAAATGTGACTCCTAAGTACGGTAATGTTCATTTACTTAAAATCATAATGCAGGAATCTTAAATGCTATATAATAAGGCATTCGATCATTAACGAAACAGTAAGCATTTTTCTGCATTGATAACATTTTCTTAGAGATTTTCGATCAAATCGACATTGCTCATACTATGGCGTCCCTATGTTTCGTAAATTTGTCGAATTTCCTTAAATTGCCTCTCGAATTTTTAGCTTCAAAAGATCTAAAGATTCTGAAGATCAAATAATCTTATTAACGTAAAGAAACTTTCACTTAACTGACCAATAAACTGTTACAAAAAGTGCACAATTTGTGGATTAGAATTTAAACAACTACCAGGTAAGTTTGTATGGCATTATTCATATATTGTATTAAAATAATTAAAGCAAATTTTATGTTTAATTAAGCTGTCGTAAGTCGCATAATCCTCCATTTAAAAAATTTCTTTAACTTAGCACTTAAGTATGTATTTAAGATTATCGAAATCGAACAATATACATCTTTTTAAAATTTTAAGTCAAAGAATCTCAGTGTATATTTCTATAAATTAAATGAAGGATTAAGTAAAAAATAAACAATAGTTTATAGTATCAATTTACGATCTTAATTTAAGAAAAGTATGTTACATAAATTAAGAATTGCTGGGTATTTATCAGATTTTTAAAGAAATCAATACTTAAACTGCTGAATTTTTTAACATTTGTCAGGCATACTTTTTGAATGATATTTTCTGTTAAAAAATTCTGAATAATTGGAATAATTCATGCGCATGTGTCTTTATTATACAGATCTGTACATAATTATTTACATTAATCTTTCATTTGTATGTTGGTGTAAAATATAGATAAAAATTAACATTGGCCACTGGCCAGTACACAGTTTTTTAATTATTGACAATTAATAAAGTTACGAACACTTCATATAAAATCATATGAAGTGTTCGTACAGTTCTAACTATCAACATTATAGCTTATTGATATTTTTAAATTTCTATTCGATAGGATTGCGCTCAACTGAAAACTGAAATTGTATCTAACAAAAAAATATATAACCAAGAAATTACCGTAGTCAAATCAACAATATTTAAAATGAGCTCGGAAATCCACATCAACGCGCGTGTGTGTGAGGGGGGGGGGAGGAATTGGCAAACTCCAAATTAAATTCTATCTACGTAAACAGGCATCCAAAGTCTAAGGAAATAATAATAAAATTAAAATTTATTAAATAAGAGCTACATTAGAAAAACTGCTCTGAATCCGCGTTAAAAGACAGCATATTATTGAGGATTTCTCAAACCTGATTTCAAAATTTGAATATATTATGTAATCAAACTTAAAATATGCATTATGACCATATTGAAAAACAAGAGCTCGGATTTCCGCATTAGCAAGTCTCCCCCCCCCCCCCCCAAAGCCCAACTAAAATTCACGCAAACGGAAGCTTCTAAATCTCGCTTATAAAATAACTCTCAAAATTACAATTTATCAAATTAGCATAAAGCTTCATAAAAGATTGGAAAAGCACTCGAAACCACATTAACAGAGGACGGAGTAACATCGAGAATTTCTGTGATTTGATTTAAAATAACACAATTTCATGCCATTCAAGAAACTTAAATACACATTAACTAGTATATTAGAAACAGGAATTCTGGAAATACTCTTCCAAAATCGCTTCCAAAAGTAAATTTTAAAAAATCATACCGAATTATTTATTATCATAAGAATTTTAAAGAAAACGCGAAAAATAATCTCGTACTTAACATGCGTGAGCTTATTTCCACATTTAAAGTGTAAAATATCAGTTTGAATTTATATCTTATTACATCTATTGTTACAATTTGTTGGGCTATTTCAGTGTCACTCACTACACCTGGAAACTGACAAATTTTTTAACAACTTTATTTTGACAAAGTTAGCAAATGCATTTTAAAAATTTCACAACACTACTTTTATAAAACATCGGGACAAATTTTATGAGTGTTTGAAGTGTGTGTGTGTGTGTGTGGGGGGGAAGTATGGGGGAGTTTAAAGTTTGCTGCAGATATTATGATAGTTAAAAAATATAATTAAGTATCCGTGAGATTAATCCATCTTTCTATTAAATATGTACCCAAAATTTGAAGCTATTCGGATAATTATATGCAAGGACAATGCAATTTAAAATAAACAAAATGAAAGTGGAGGATTCCCCCCCCCCCAAAAAAAAAATATTTCACCGATAAACCTTTGCATTAACACGTTAAGTGCCATGTCCTTAACCGCTGACTGACATTGAAATTTCCGTTTTAGCCGCGTCAGTCACCGGTGGTCGACAACAAAATTATAATATAAAACTAAATATTATATTGTTTTAAGAAATTGCTAAAAATGTATTTAAAATTTTTGTTTTATTTTATTGAAGGATGTTAAGTAAACGAAAAATTCAGTGCCAATCATCCGTGACTGACGTGGGATTCAACGTGTTAAAGGAGTAATTTATCCTTCTAATAAAAGGAGACCAAAATTTGAAACTAAGTGGTTCTCGACAAGGAAAATCTAGGTAAAGCTGAATTAGTTGGAGAGGGAGGGCTTCTTTTACACTTGACCTATACTTGACCTAACATTGTTGATTTGAATAGTCTCGCCTAATTTTCTAATAAATTGATACCCAAACTTCAAGGAAAACGAATAAGGGAGGGGCGGTTACCAGTTTTTTTATATTTGATCTAGAACCCATCAAAACCCGAAATAATCAGCTTCACGAAGTAAATGGAATTTATTTAGTAAACTTAAGCGAGTTTATATTGGAACATGGGTCTTGTATAATACAGATTCATCCAAATTTCGGGTTTTTTAGCAGATTTTGTCAATTGGCATACTTTGATTTGCACAGAAATGAGATTCTTGGATTTTAAGTTTATTAAAAGTAACATTGACTTGAAATTGCGTTCCAAAATCTATTTATCATAAATAAAATTAATCATATTTTATAATAAGTCGGAGGAAGACATTTTAAGGAATTTAAGAATAAAACATTAAAATTAGACATTTCGGGAAACTTTTTTTTTATTTCAAGTTAAACTACGACATCTGTTTTAAATATTTTATAGCGCAGAGTAGCATGCATAATGATGAAAAAGGGATGAAAAAACATCTCTTGGTTATTAACTATCCCCTCCCATCAGCAGTGATTAACAATCTTTGAACGAAAAAGAGGTATCTACTTTCTTTTCTAGTGTTTGGGATAATCGTCAATTTGGACTCGGAAAATTATAAACGAAGTTTTCCCCTTTCATCCCTGGCACCGATATATATTAAAACCATCGCGTTTGGCGAGTAGCACCCAACAAGTTTGCCGACTGAGGACGGTAAAGTTAACCGCCACGTTTTATAGTGTTACTCGACGTGGAAATTACTAATTTCATGCTATAGTGCAAGGAGCTAACCAAAAAAGATGTCTAAATAAATAAGCGTAAATAAACTTATATTGTATATCAATATCGAGAATAGTGGCAAAACTGAGGTCCACAAAACCATGCGACGTAGGCAGGGGGGGGGGGGGGGGGGGCTTTGAAGTAATTGTGAAAAACAAACATCTTAAACGGTCATAAACGGTTTATCATTTTAGGATTTTAAGAACTAGTCATTTGTATTGAATAATAGATGTATATTTTGCATAATCCTAAACTGATCTGCGTGTAAAAAAACATACCCACAAGACGGGTCACGAGACGGGGACTCTGTTTTGTTATGAGAAAAAGATATAGATTCTAGGGGGTCTTGTGAAAATTTTTGCAGAGGACTCACAAACTATAGCTACTCTACTGATTCGAGATTTCTCAAAATTAATATATAATTAAGAAAAAATGTTTCAACGATGTATAAATCCCTTTTTATCTAATAAATTCAAATTTTTCTCTTGAAATCCAAAATATTACAACCCATTTTTAAAAATGGAACAAAACGCTGTATATTTCATGGATATTCATTTTTGTTCATGCGTAACATGACAATAGTGCGCTTGCAAAAACTCCCTGCTTAAAAGATATATATTGGATATTTTGCAGCTTTTGTTATTTTTTGAAAAACATTCTCGGAGTACGCAAAAGCAGTTGTAGTACTTTAAGTATTGTTATTTCAGCCCTTTTAGGACATATATTCAAGTATTCTATATTATCAAGCTAATATATAATACAAAGTGTTTCTGCAAATAAGAATAACTTCTCCAATAAACATTTTGATTTTTCCAGAAACTGAATAAATTATATTGCATTCAATAATTTATGCATAAAAAAATAAAACATATAACATGCTTTTTCTTTCTTTGTAGCCACACTGGATAATAATCAAATCAAAAGATAATAATAGTTAATTAACGGAAACAAATGAAGACCTTGGAACAGCAGAATTAAATTCAAGAATTTAAAGCAGCTCTTTAAATATTAGTAGTTATTTGTATATTAAAGCACCCAAAGCACAAGGATTTTCAGATTTTTTCAGAAAATTTTTCTTCTACTCTAACTAAAGCTTTAACTGAAGATTGCTTACAATGGACAGAAAAATGTGAAGTACTGAACAATTTAGGTTTGAGAATCTTCAAATACATAGACAATCCCTCTACAGCTGAACGAAAACAAGTAGAAAATGAAATTTAATTGAAGATGCCGAATTTGAACTGAGTGTAGTTTCGACAATCAGTTTATATTATTGTTGTAACAAAATATCGTCTCAAAGGCACTGGCACTCACACTTTCATTGAACTAAAATTGTTTAAGTTGAAGTTGGTGTAGTTCCCCGAAAAGTAGTTATTTTATGTGAAAAATTAAGCAAATTATGATAAAATTCCAGATTTGTAATTTTTCTAGATTATAATTCTAGATTGTAACTTTAACAATAATATGAATAAAGTTCTGTGCATGCTATAAAAGTTCTGTTAATTTTTATTTTTGATTATATTATTTTTTAAATTACAGTATATTCGCAATATCTTAAGTCGAAGGATTGGTTGATTTTTGTCGTCCGATTATCTACGCTAATGGGATATAGGACCAGGGGGAGTGCCCTCCGTGGGGGTCTTTCTAAGGGAACCTAACCCGTATTTACGCAAGGTTCGAAGAAAACCACGGAAAACTCCGAACGGTTAGGCCGACAGCCGCGATTGGGTTCGAACCCAGCACCTGCCGTCTACCAGTTGAGAGGTCCGAACCTCTCGGCCACTGGTGGGGCCCTTAAGTCGAAGGAATTTTAAAAAAGCATTTTGTAATAGCACAGATAAGTATTTGTAATAGTTCAGATAAGTCATTTTGAGGAATTTATAATATCAAAGAGAGAAATGTATTTTATTTAAAGAGTCAAGAGTACACACTAATAAGATTTCCAATGTTTTTTTAAGGTTATCTCCATTCGGCAGCTAAATATAGCTTTTTATTGTATCACTTGACATCTGAAATTGAATTTTGCGCATAAACCACATGGATGAATGTCTTTCAATATGCTAATGCTTAAACTACAATTTATAAGTTATTTTTTACTATAATTTTAAAAATCTCTTTCAAACATTTTTGCGTATTTTAACTTGTTTTGAAAATTTTTGTAATTAAACCTTAACGTTTTAGAGTAAAATTTAATAAATATTATGCCCTATATAATAAATGCATCAAAAACTGTTTTTTCCTTGATTACTGTGGTATTATATAGATTATTTAAGGAATAGAATTATTAAAGATAATTAATCCAAGTTAAGTGAAGATAGTGGGGGAAGGGGGGGGGACTTCGAATAGCCACATACTTCCCCCAAAAGAGCAAATGTTATGCCAAATGTCACGAATTGCTTACCTGTTTAAGTTATTAAATAATATGGTAAAATTATCTAAAGTTTATTAAAAAACTGCTATGTACCAGATTTTGCCAAAAATGTACTTAATGTTATGCTATCTCTTAATTTATTTACTCCTTCAAACTGGTATGTTGAGCGTGATATAAAAGTGAAAAACTTAAGCATGTCTTTTTGTAGATCTCAGCACTCATTCACATATTTCTTTTGTTTTTGAGTGTGTATTTATCATAATTTATACTTGCATCAATATTTAAACTAATTTATTTCTGTAAAAGTAATTTTAATATATCCATTATTTAAAAATAGGTTTTACTCATAGATATCCTGTGTTTTTTTAGATTTGTGTTGTCAATTGAAAAATGAAAACAATTAATTAGAAATATTTTCAATACAATGTTTACCTTTCAGCTGTGAAATAATTGTTTATATTCTCAATAAAGACTACTAACTCATTAATATGTATCATGTTCAAGAACCAAACTTTAAAATTAAATGTGAACTATGTTCCAGTACATTTATGGTATTAAATTCATATCGATCTCAAAGTCAGAGCTCATTGCTCGAAGAAAGAATTTTTTTAGCATTATGCTGCCCAAATTGTAATTACTTTTCCTATAATCTTTCAAAAAATTTAACCCATTTTGGAGAGCATATAACTGTTAAAACAATTATGGGATGTCTTTTATCAAATTGCAGCAAACGATACAGTGTATACTCGTCTCTTTCAGCATATGTGACAAGATGTCTTAAACATTAAAGCACATTTAAAACAGATATTCTTAAAAAAATTAATAATCCATATTGTTTTTTAGAAAAATCATTATCCTTATAACTCTACACCAAATGTCTCTTATATGAAAATACAAAATAAAAGTAGACAAATGACAGACGATTTTAATGCAAAAGAAATAATTAGAAAATATGAATTCTGATGAGATAGTCTGATAACTGTGAGGCATTTTAAAACTCTTTGAATAATATGTTGAAGATTAGAAGTAACTTCTGATTGAAAGATAGCCTTAACATACTAGATTATAGATTTCTGGACTTTTCAGATTTGCATAATTTTTCAGACAAATTTTTGGTAAAGTTCCTGCGAAATCCTGTAGCAGAATTGCTGCCACTGGCTTACCCAGGAACATTGCCGTATTCCGTGAAATGTTTAAGATATTTTCCTAATGAGGAAACATAACTGAAATTTTACGTGCAAAATACCAGGCTATAGGTTTCAGAGTTTTTCAGAGTGAAGGAACATAAATGAGATTTCATGAGTAGTATTTTAGATGATAGGCTTCGGAATAGCGGAACCTAACTAAAATCTTATGAGTAATATACCAAATTAAAGATTTCGGAACTTTTCAGAAAGGTGGAATCGAACTGAGATTTTATGAGTAGCATTCCAGATTACAGGTTTCAGAGCTTTTCAGAATGGTGGAATTTAACTGGGATTTCACGAGTAATGTTTCAGATTGTAGGTTTCAGAATGATGGAACCTAACACAAAAGTAATGAGTAACGTTACAGATAAAAGGTTTCTAGACTTTTCAGAATGGTGAAATCTAACTGAGATTTCATGAATAACATCCCAGATTATAAATTTCTGGACTTTCCTAGCTTGTGTAAATTTCCTGGCATTTCTTTGATTAAATTCCTGGGAAAACCTGTGGCAGAATAGCTGCCACATGTTTTCTTAGGAACCTTACACAAATTTTTTTACAGTGTTATGAGTATGTCATCACATGATTATTTTTATACGACGATCCGTGACAGAGTTGATACGAAAATGTGAGTCTTTTTAAGTCTTTATCTCTTAAAAGAACAAAGGAATTTTCATTTCTAATATATTGAAATAAAAGTATGACACCGGAATTAGTGAATAAATTAAATTTAAATTAATAAAATCTATATTTCACATGCATAATAAGGTGGAATTTTTTAACGAAAATTCTGGCACAACTGGGACATTTGGAAATTAAAATTAATCCGTTTAATAAACGTACTACCGCCTCTTGAAGGCTTAAATTTAATATTACAAAAGAAAAAACTTTTTAGTTGCCTTCAGTTTCTCGTTTTAATTATATTAATAGCTAAACTGCTCAGCAAGAACCAGTCCCGATCAAAAAAATCTTGAAACTAGGAAAGATTCTAAGTGTAAAAACTAAAAAACTATATATATATATATATATATATAGCTATATATATATTATATTAGACAAGAACATAAAAACGCGATTTTTTTATTATATGGAAAAAATTCAATGAAACGAAAAAAAAAACCTAAATATTAAAATTCTCAGATTTTTTCCACCAAATGTATAAAAGTCTCTGCAAATTATGAAAGAACTATAAAACTCGCATAAAAATTTCACAAAATTTTTTTTAATTACTGCACAAAACCCCAATAAAATTTGTTTAAAAAGGCACAAAATTTAATGTATTAGATTGTATAATGTATAAATCAATTGTTATAAAATCTCTCTGGATAGTAAAGAAACAGAAAAACTGCATTAAAAATTTTTTAAAAGTGAAAAATTACGAAGGAATAAACTTAGTAATATTAGAATAAGACTTTGAAATCTAACTCCAATAACTTATATTAAAACAACGCCTTAAAACAGGACAAAAAGCTAAATTGCGATAAAAAGAGCTAAAAATAAAAAATTACACAAAAAATATTACTATATTAGGTTAAAAGTTTAAAATCAAATGTTCAATAATGTTGCCGCGTTAAAAAAAAAGTTTACAATTACATTAAAATTAGATAAAATTCAAAAATCTCACAGGAGATGATTTACCAATTTAGACTAAAATTTTGAAACAAAATTTATACTAGGCGAAAAGTTTTAAACTGATTTCCATTTACAAATTGCTAAAGTTGCCGCGAAATTTGAAAAATTGCACTAAAATTGGTAAAAATAGAAAAATCGAAAAGGAAAAAAATTAGTAATTTTCACTAAAATTTCAAAACTGAATTCCGTTTCCTAATGTCATAAATTCACCGCGGAACTCGAAAAATTGCTAAAAATCCCTTTGAAAACCGAATTAAAAATATCTAAATATTCAAAAATCATTGGACGTAAACATTTACAATGATGTTGTAAAACATGTTATTCGAGAACTTTCATGAAAGACGATAGAGATTCGAATATTCTCAAAAAATTGAATATTTCGTCAAAAATTTCAGAAATTCGAAAATCTTAGAAAAGAAATTTACTGTTTGAAGTGAATTCCGTTCAGTAATGTCAAGAAAAAAAAAGCTGCGGCATTCGAAAATTCCCCCAAAATCACTTTAGAATACTCGTTAAAAATCGTATTAAACATTGAAATAGGTTATCTTTTATGAATGGAAAAAATCGGATAAATAGGAAAATTGTGAATAAAAATTTTTAATATATTAATCTAGGCGTTTAAACTGAATCCCATTTCGAATGCAAAAAAAAAAAAATCAAAGCGAAAGGGTCAGAAAATTAAAAAAAAAAATCTCCGCTGCTTGAAAATACCATATTTTGCTAAACATTTAAAGCTGAATTCATTTCAAAAGGCAAATAATCTCCAAGAAACTATAAAAAAATGCAAGAGATCGCGTTGAAATTTTTATACAAAATCACCAAATAATCAAAAATCATTATGGTCAAACTTAAAACGGGTGCAACATCGTAAGCGAAAATATTCTGCAATTTTTTTTTTAAATCTAACTGAAACGGAAAAATTTCTAAAAAGTCACTAAAAACTAAATCTAATTATGCATTAAAAATCGCTAAAATTACAAAATCGAAGATAAAATTTACTATATTAGACTATAAGTTTGAAAGCAATTTACTTTTAATTTTTTTTTATATTATCAAAAAAACGTAGTAAAGCTGTAAAAATCTTTAAACATTGTATGGAAAATCCAATTAGATCCACTAACATTACAAAGTTGTAACGGACAGTTTTTATTATAGTAGAATAAACGTTTGAAACCACATTCTTTTTCTAAATGTCAAAAAATATTCATAAAACATGAGTAAGCGATAAAAATCGCAATGAAAATCACAATAAAAATCGCATTATAAATCGCTGAAATTCGAAAGTCTCGAATGTTTGAAATTCGACACAAATGCCAAAAAAAAAAGCCTTTGAAAATTACTTTAAACGCCACATAAAAATTCTGTAAAATGCAAGAAGTATAGAGAGCAAAGTTAACTATGTTAGGTATAATATTGAAATCTAATTCCCTTTACCAATTCCAAAATATCACCGCAAAATGCAAAATATCCCGAAAAAAATCGCGAAACTTTCAAAAATCGCTGTATGTATAAACTCTATCGGGAAAATGGTTAAATTTTCTGCACCTCGTTTAAATAAAGAAACTCCATTCTTTGTCAACTTTTTGTTAATCGAAACACTCCCCTAATGCGGATATATATAATTTTGCATGTCTCGATCCTTCTCTGGCGTATAAATGTGTATTCTGAAATGAAATTAATGAAACAGATACATATTCATTTATTTTTTCGTAAACAGTCACAATTTTTATGGAATCCTTGAACAGGAAATGGAATGCACAATGAACACTTCAAGCATTTCATACATTGGTTGAAAACAATCACTGTTGAACGATTACTGAATTGTTAAAATAACAGAATTAGCTTCCAAAATAAATCAAAAGCTTTAAATGAATATACTTATGTAGCATAGTATTTTGCAGACATCATTATTGCACTTCCCATACATATGATTACTTTGAGCAAATCATAAATTAATTCACTTCTAATTGCTGACAAAATAAATCTTTTCATATATCGAAACACACCGTTAACTCATATGTATATAATTTTATTTGTCTCTATCCTTCTCAGGCAAATAAGTGTTTTTTTCCTGAAATTTAATTAATGGAGCCAAACGCATGTTCATTTATTTTTTCGTAAACAATAAGTTTTATTTCATTACATTTTCCTGGAATCATTGAACTGGAAAAGGAATAAATCATCAGCATTTCTAGTATTACATACATTGGTCGAAAACAATTGCTGTAAAACGATTACTGGATCATTAAAATAACAGAAATTAGTTTCTAAAATAAATCAAAAGCTTTTAATGAATATATTCAAGCAGTATTTTGTAACCAGCATTATTACTGTGACCCATAAGTCAGTTTTATTTCAATAAATTTTCATGGAATCCTTGCACTGGAAATAGAATACGTTATCAACATTTCTAGTGGTGCATATATTGTTCATAAGGAATCTCGATAGAGCGCCTGCTGAACTGTTAAATAAATTAAAAAACAGCTTTAAATGTAAAACAATAGTGTTTATAAGATAAAATGGTGTAGTATGCTTATTCCTTCTTATTAATCTCAGGCATAAATATGCTGATGAGTAGCAAATCATAAGTTAATGCAGATCCAATAGCTGACAATAAGAAACTTTTTGTTAATCGAAACACACCACCAACACATATGTATATATTTTTTTGTGTCTCTATCCTTCTTAAGCACATTAATATGTTTTCTGGAATAGAGGGAATGAGACCAAACACATGTTCATTTATTCTTTCGTGAGCAGTCAGTTTTATTTCAATCAAATTTTCCGAAATCTTGGAGCCGGCAAAAGAATACATCATTAACATCAATACAGCTGAGCAGGAACTCATAAATGATGCTATGCAAATTGAACTAGCCGAACCGCGCCATGTTATTAAATCATAAAAAGACATGAAAAGTGCTTCTAAAGAGTAAAATATTATAAAAAGTAATGGATAGTTTAGGACCTGATTTATATCACGAAGAATTTTTGTCATTTTAAAGAAATCAACAAAATGATCCCTAGTTTTATATTTATTTAATGTACGTGATTGGAACTGAAGAGACTTGTTGTACAATTGCAAAATTTCACCCCATTTGTATAATATAACGCTTAAAATAAATGTCATTAATACTGGGAATGAAATTATCGTAAAAAACATTAAATTTATGACAACTGTTAAAAGAAACTTCAGATAACCTTTGGAGATTTTGAAATTCATAGTCCAATATTTCAAGCATTTTTCATATTCCAATTCATCTTCAAAATGGTACAGTAACTGAGACAATGTAAAAAACGTTAAAACCAAGATGACCAATATTTTCTGTTTTAAAGTTGAATAATTATCGTTGATATTGTACTGATTTCTGTAACGGCACAATCTTTGAAAGATAATATTAATTTTCCGTCTTCTTATGTAAAATAAAGGCCATAAAATCAATGCTAGGGCATAGTGGAATACGTACGTGATACATACTTTAAAAAATTGTGGTGATGCAAAATGGTACAAAGCTGCAACTACAGAAAATATAATAGAAATGTAATAAAAGCCAACAAATAAAGCAGCGAACAATATAATGTGGAAATTTACTGTATCATACACTCCGATGACAGCTAAAATATTAAGCAACAGTTTAGTATTTACCACCATTTTAAAATTTTATCAAACTCTCTTGAGCCGTGTTTCCAAGAGTGCTTTTTTTTTTTTTTTTTTTTTTTTGAGAAACAAAAAGAAAACTGAATCAAAATTTGTTTTTATGCTTACATTTTATGCAAATATGTAGATTAAAAGGATTTTGTAACATTATCTGTCGTAAATTGACATTTATATGTTAGTTTCAAGCTAATCGATGAACTTTTAAAGTGTTAAACTCCCATATTTTTCTAAATTTGGATTTAAAATACATTTTTAATAACTAATCGAAAATTGTTATATTGTATCTTTAGTAACCATAGATCATTAATGCTGTACTAGTGTATGTATCGAAATCTACAGATGAAATTATTGTGACAATTGATATTTATATATCAGTTTCAAGCATATCGATGAACTTGAAACATGTTAAACTTCCATATTTTTTTAAATTTGGGATTAATATACATTTACAAGTGAATGATTGAAAATTTTTATGTTGTATGTTTAATATCTTAGATAATTATTACTGCACTAGTTTATATTTCGAAATCTACAGACGAAATCTTTGTGAAAATTGACAATTACATATTACTTTCAAGCATATCGATGAACTTTTAAAATGTTAAACTGCCATATCATTCTAAATTTGGAATTAAAATACATTTTTAAATGACTGATTGAAAATTTTTATGTTGTATGTTTTATAATCATAGATAATTATTACTGTAATAGTATATATTTCGAAATCTACCGACGAAATCTTTGTAACAATTGATATTTATGTATGACTTTCAAGCATATTGATGAACTTTAACAATATTAAACTCCATTATTATTCTAATTTTAGAATTAAAATACATTTTTAAATGACATTAATTAAAAGTTTTATGTTGTATGTTTAATAATCATAGATAATTAATGCTGCACTAGTGTAAATTTCGAAATCAACAGACGAAATTCTTTTGACAAATCAGATTCAACGTAACACAAAAAAAGTACTGCTGCACATTGGATCATTCTGTTGATTGTCTGTTCTGTATAATTGTTAAAACTGTTTAACTCATTTCTTCTGTGTGCAGTTTTTTTATAATTAAAAAAAGCATTTTTGTTGATTTTTATAGGTGTAACTTTTTACCCTTCCGAAGTAAATATTATTTCTTTATAATTTTGCATCGCATACAAAAATAATCTAGAACACTTCTCTCTCTTCTCTTTAATAATTAAAAAAATTGTACAGCTGCATAATCTAAACAAACTGAAGAATAAAAATTCTTTCAAATTTTTTTGTTCGACATTCAAATTTATTTCATGGCTCTTTTTTCAATTTACATTGCAATTTTTTTTTTTCATATCACATTTCTTCCCTTACAATACTTAAGTTAAATAAGATATAAATGATAGATCATATTTTTAAATTGAATAACAGGTAGAAAACTGTATTTTAGGTGTCATTTTTAAAACAAATTATTACACAATTTGGAGTATATGCGCGAGTTTGGACCATTATACAGTTAATTAATGAATAATTAAAAAAATTGTAGCAACTATGTAAAAATAAAAACTCACACGTGAATTAAATTGTGGCTTATGTGAAATATTCTTATCACTGGTCACTCGAAGTGCAAAACGATATATTTGATGTCTGGAACACGTCTTTCACTTCTGTTTAACAATTAAATTTTTGTATAGTCAATCAAAGAATCAAAATTCTCTCATTTGTTTTTACTTCGATATTTAAATTTATTTCATGGCTGTTTTTTTTATTTTTCAATTTATATTGCAAATTTCTTTTCCTTTCTTAAAATAATTAAATAAGATATAAATGATTGATCATACTTTTTAATTGAATAACACTGGATAGCTGTATTTTATGTGTAATTTATAACCCAAGTTATTGTACAATTTGTACTACATAATTTATACATGAGTTTGGACTGTTATATGGTTAATAAAAGAATAATTTAAAATAATTGTCGCAACTGTGTAAAAAGGAAAACTTACGTGTTACTTAAATTGTAGATTACTAGAAATATTCATATCATTGATCACTTGAGATTCAAAACAATACATTTAATAACCTCGATTAAGAGAAAAGTATTGGTCTAATTCGTAATGCTTGCGTAATAAATTATGCTAGTAAACTTAATTTCCATAATGCAGTTATTTTTCCAGTACGTAGCACATGCTTAAGAGTAGAAGTAATACATTAAAGAACACGCGATTGGTTTAATATCAATTAAGTTAATTCGGAATATTGAAAATACCCCATTTCTGTTTGCAATGCATGTATAATAAACAATTTAGCGTGACATTTTGAAAGTAATGAAACATATTCCATTACACCTTTTTCAATATCATTACATGATATTTGTAAATTCAATATCACAAAAGTTACTAATTGAAGCAGAGTAAAATATAAAACGTAGAGTAAATATTTTTCTTTAAAAAGTTCTGTAAAAAATATTTTTTACCGAATAAATCGTGAAAAAAACCGCAATTAAACTAATTAAACGTTTATCATACATAACATCATTTAGATATATTAGTATAAAAAATAGATAAATTCATAATATACTGAACCGCCATAGGACACCATTATAATTGCGGCTAACAATAAATACAGGCTACCGCGGTGCATTCTAAGTTTTTTTTTTTTTTTTTTTTTTTTTTTGGATGCAGCATGGTAGCCTGTCTTTTTCGTTGGCTTCGTAATCGTTCGAGGCTAACGAAAAAGACAGACTACTGTGGTACATTCCACTTATGATTTTTTACAGACTGCTGTAGTCACGTGATTCTCGAATGCACCAATGAAGATGTAGGAAAAGAGCATTACGTCATTCCAGCGGTCTGTAAAAAAAGATAAGTCGGATGCACAGCGGTAGCCTGTTTTTTTCGTTAGCCTCCTTAACCGATAATATGATATAGACAACTTTCAGAGGAACCATAAAACTAACCTTTATCACTATTCAACTGCCATAATATTTAAATATATGTTAGTGAATAAAAGAAAAATATGCCCGTACTAACTCCGTTGCTAATCATTATGTACAAGCAAATGTGACTGGTACAAATATGTTATTTATAGTGTCTAATAATTTATTATAAATTTACATTTCTTTAGGCAGAAGTCTATATACAGAAATTGTACTTAATTTGGACATTTTATATCATCTTTGGCTTCCATAGTAAAATTTTTCTTTGGGATACCGAACATGATATAATTCGGTGAAGTAATTTGAGAATTATGCAAGCTTAGTACGTGGTACCCTTAACATGTAATTCGCTTTTAATCTTTATAAAACACATTAAAAAACTCGAGCATTTTTTAAAAGTATAACTCAAAAACTACTAATCGAAATAAGGTAACATTCCGGATAAGCTTATTTAAAATTTTTAAATATAAATTTTTATAAAAACGTTCATACATTTATTTCAAATTAGGTATATATTTCTTAATTAATAACTTCCTGAGTGCCAATGTCGCCTGTAGGAGACACTGAAGATCACCCTTTAAGTTAATTTAAATTATTTTAGAATTGCTAAAATTACTCATAATAATTCATTTAATAAATGCGTGCACATAATAAGCATCGATATATTGACCTATAAATGTTGGGAGATGTTTTATAGTAATTGTGAACTGATTTTTGTGGTCTTTTGTATTATTTGTCCTAGGGCTGAGGAGGATAAGTTAAATTGATTCATATATATATATATATATATGCAGCTTTGAACTTTTCGCAAAAATAGATTTTAAGAAACTTCAAATATTCTATATCGTAATAATAATAAAATATATTCTTCAACTAAAAGTAAGAATTTATATTATACATAGTTATTTTGCTTATACAA
The DNA here is from genome assembly GCA_964019185.1 of Maratus speculifer. NCBI lineage: Eukaryota > Metazoa > Arthropoda > Arachnida > Araneae > Salticidae > Maratus > Maratus speculifer. The sequence continues at coordinate 256,842,348 of OZ025298.1, forward strand.
TGTTAATTTATTAATAAAACATTTAAAATATATTAAAAATTAACATTTCTCAACTTCTTTTCATCGTGTAATTTTCAGAATGTAAATAAAAAAATGAATTATTGAATACAAATTAATTATTGAATACAAATTAAATATATAACGTATTTTCAACATTTTCCGTGTCCCAACTTTGCAATTACTCCACAAACCGTCCAACCATTCAATCCATATACTAGGGATGCGAAAAGATAGCGAATCATTACAAACATGTGAACTTTTTAAATAAACCTCAATGGATTCTCTTATGAATAACTTTAAATAAAAATTAGATGTGTAAATTAATCTACTCTCGTTAAAAGTACGCTGTTTTTTTTCATTCAGTCTGGACAAAGCAGCTTTCCTTCTGTAACCAGAATAGATTAATTTACACATCTAATTTTTGTTTAAAGTTATTCATAAGAGATTCCATTCAAAGTTATTTAAAAGGTTCACATGTTTATAACAATTCGCTATCTTTTCGCATCCCGAGTATATGGATTCAATGGTTGGACGGTTTGCAGAGTAATTACACAGTTTTCACACGGACAATGTCGAAAGTATAGAGTGCATTATATATTCAACTTGAATTCAATAATTATTTATTCCAGTTTTTCACGTTCATTATGTTTGTAATTTTTCTATTCACATTCTGAAGATGACTCAATTAAAAATAGTTGAAACATGTCAATTTTTAATATATTTTAAAAGTTTTATTAATAAAGTAATGTCTTAAAGGCAAAATAATTATTTACAAGATAAGTTCTTACCTTTTCGTTGCACATTATATTTTATTATTATTACGATATAGTTATTAATGGACGTAATCAAGACTTACTGCTTTTCTAATTCACATGGATATTCAAATATTCTAATCGAAAACTATAGCGTATTATAACACGTTGTTTTAGAATTGTGTTAAAAGAAATCCCCGTCGGCTTGGCCTATATACGGAGGTAAATTTCGAAGAGTGCTCATTTCAACAACGAAAAATGAAATATGATTAGAGGTAAGCCCAGTTTAACAACTTTACTTGGCCGGGTTTTTTTTTTTTTTTTTTTTTTTTTTTTTTTTTTTAAGAATTTTTAATTTTTTTTTACTATAAGGACTGGTTTTATCAGAGTCATCTTAAGCGAAATTCGAATTAAATGCTCATTTTTACAGCATTTTTTGAAATAATTCTGATTTTATAAAAAAAAAAAATCAACCAATACAACACATTATATAGTTCCTAAATAAGAAAAAACTGTCATTTGAATGCGTTTAAGAGTAAAATTGATTTTAAAAATGAGTCATAAAATAAGCAATTTGTTACTTGAATACATCATCAATTCTTTAATCACGATCGCTTCGGAAAATTCTGTTCAAATATCCCGTTTTGACAACAATTTTTGAAATATATTCTGCCTTTGCCAAAAAACTGGCCAATACGTCACATTATATAGTTTTCAAATAAGAGAACCTGTCATTTGAATACGATTGAGAGTAAAATTGGATTTAAAAATGAGCTAGAAAATAAGCAATTTGTTATTTGAATACTTCCTCAATTTTCAATCGCGATCGCTTCGAAAAATTCTGTTCAAATAGCAATTTTGACAACATTTTTTGAAATATATTCTGTCTTTATCAGAAAACCGGCCAATGCGTCGCATTATATAGTTCCAAAATAAGAGAACCTATCATTTAGACGCGTGTAAAACAAAAAATGAATTTAAAAATGAGTCATAATACAAGCAATTTGGATTTGAGATTTTTTTACAACTCCTATTTTTGCTTAATTTATTTTTGCTATAAGGATTGGGCCTTTAAAAAACTTGTCAGTATAAAAGTTGCAGATATTATTGAGAAGATGTAAAATAAATTTAATCGGATTTGATAGTTTAAGAATTGATGAAGTTATGGATCTTTTTCTCTCAACCTCCCCCCCCCCCCTCTTTTTGTTTTCGTTTTTAATTTTTTTATCGGCAAAACTTAGTCCTATCAAAAATTTGCAAATACACAATTTTAAATAATTTTAAGGATATTTATAAATAATTTAGTTGATTCGATATCTTGAGAATTGACGAAGATATGAATTTTTTTCTCCCAAAACCTCCCTGTTTTTTGCCCCTTGAGCCCATTTTTTACTTTATCAAAAATCTATCGTGCATAAACTTTTGGCCCATTTCTTAGAAGTAATATAAATTTTAAACTTATTCGATATCTATTTTCATTAAGAAGTAATGGCGATTTTTGGGTTTTCTCAAAAAATCCTCCCTATTTCCACACCCTTGGTCCAATTTTACCCATTAACGAACTTGACCGAGATTTTATGCTCCTTGATTTTATGTATCAGTTTGTAAGAGATTTCAACAGAATTATATATTAGTTATCGTGCCCATAGAAAAAGGGATATATTTATATGGATAGATAGATAGATGAATAGATATATAAACTTTCTTACTGGTGGTAGTTTTGGGTTCTAGGCATCATGATCGGCGTAGTTCTGCAAAAATGTTTCAGAAATTCCAACAAAAGAGCGGACGCAGTTGGTAGTATTTCATACGAAATCTACCTAAAAATACACACTGTAAAAAAAATTCAAGAGGTTACTAAAATTTTTTTAGTAAATTTGTATTCCACAGAATTTTTTAGTAACCATTACTGCTGAGCCAAGCATTAAAGACCGGTCACGTGAGTAACAGGTCTGAGTTAGACGAGTCTATTGTTGATAATAGGACTGGGAGCAATAAAAAGGGAGTTTTTTCTACTATTGCTTTTATCGTGAATGGAGAGGAATTTCGTCCCCTCCTAATGCTTCCCTACCTTCGGAAAGGTCGATTATTTTGGCAGTATGCCAAGACAGGTCTTTGAAAACTGGTCAAGCAGTACAAGCATTTTTTTTTGCAAGTGAAACAAACATTTCTTTTGTAAACTGAACAAAACAATTTTTTGTATTAAGAACTTAAAACTTTTTAGTATGAGCCACCAAGCAAATTTTAGTAATAGCTCCAAAATTATTTTTAGTTAATTAAAAAATATATTTAGACTTCTGAAGCGGAAGATTTTCGGCAAAACCACAATAAATGGCAGCACCAAACATTGCTACCTTCTGTATTTTGACATGTTTCTAAATGGGCGGGAAAGTCCACAGTTCATTACCCATGGTAACTGCTACGACAGGATTTTCATAATCCCTTTATTTAACGAGTACGTATATTGCATACATTCGATGCATATTTCGTGGCGCCCAGCATCGAACCCGCATACTTTCAGCCTGGAGTTCGGTGCTATCACCACTAGGCTATCACGGTCACACGAAGTGAATTTTAGTAATAACTATTAAAAATGTAAAACTATTAACTCAATTAGTTGCTAGCTTTTTTCTAGTAATTGTTATAGATTCCTTGTAACCGAGTAAGATTGAAAAAAATTTTTTAGTAATTACAAGGATCACTAAAATTTTTTTAGTAGATCGACCCTTTTTTTACAGTCCACGCCTTGAAATGCATTTTGCAAGAATTAAAAAGGAATTTAATTTTACAAATTTTAAGCAGTGAACTGGCATAATTTCTAAAGTATTTGACAGAATAACTTCTCTTTTAGAGGATAAAATTCGAACCCAGCATCGAACCTGGGTACTTTCAGCCTGGAGTTCGGTGCTATGATCACTAGGCTATCACAGCCACTCCAAGTGAGATTTAGTAATAACTATTAAAAGGGTAAAACTATTAACTCAATTCGTTGCTAGCTTTTTTTCTAGTAATTGTTATAGATTTCTTGTAACCGAGTAAGATTACTAAATTTTTTTTAGTAATTACAAAGATCACTAAAATTTTTTTAGTAGATCGACCCTTTTTTTTACAGTGCACGCCTTGAAATGCATTTTGCAAGGATTAAAGAGGAATTTAATATTACAATTTTAAGCAGTGAACTGGCATAATTTCTAAAGTATTTGACAGAATAACTTCTCATTTAGAGGATAAAATTTACAAAGGAATCCAAATATGAAGTTAAAATTAGGCATCAGTATTGAAATTTTTCATGTTTGCCACAATATATATTTAGACGATCCCCTAGCCAAAATTAGTATGTTATTTATTAGTAGATGTAGAAGCTCATTTTTATACAATGATTTGTGACTGAGTTAATATAGAATTATACGTTGTATGGAAATATTCTGTTTTGACCTTATATTTAACTCTCTAAGCGTTTGGCCCGTAATATTCCGTACACTAAGCTCTAGGTTTCACTGCAGTATAAGCAATGTTTAAGATATTATAATTCTGTAAATTTAATGAATTTTCAAAGCACTGAAGAATGATTAAGACTCTCAAAGGTTACATTTATATTCCTAAATGAGATTTTTTATGTAATATTGAAATAATAGTATTTTATTAGCATTTAAAACAAAATTACAATTTTACCCATTTGTAAGACGCTTGGAGGGTTCTATTTTTAAAGTAAAATTTTATTGCCTCAAATTATGCTTTATTCTTATTCCTGCGTTACCAGCATCCGTCATAAAATAGTCCGAATTGCAAAAAATAAATAAATAAATAAATAAAAATAAAATAAAATAAAATAAAATAAAAAAAAAATAAAAAAAAATAAAAATCCCAACAAAAAAAATCGCTAAAAATTTTAAAAGTTATGCATGAATTGTAAATATACTTCACTAAGAAGATAATTTTTTTTTTAATTTTTTTAACTTATCCAATTTAATCTATGCTGGATTGTCCATAGTTTTGTGTTTGCTCCAGAGTCGCTGGCTCACGAAAAAATTCTCAAGCATGATTCCCGGTTTGGATATTTTATTACTCTGTTGGCTCTGAGCCTTTCAAAAAGAAGTTGGAAATTGCACGTCAAGCGTAGCAAATGAGGTACGTTCTTACTATAACGATGTTTTAAAAATATTCAAATCTTGGAGCAATAGTATACTGTACTTCGGAGTAGCCAAAATCTTTTGTGATCTCTGTAAATACTATCTGTTTTCTATATACAGGAAGTAACGTGTAGTAAAACGCAGCAAGATATATCAATTTCATAAAATACGAATTAGTTAAATTTTATTAAAACGCGCCCCAAACAACGTTTTCTCATATTTTATTATGGGATACTTATGTGTAACCCTGTAAATTAATAACAAATATCATTTGAACAGACAGATTCTACAAAATGTATATTTTAGTATATATTTCATAGATACATATCAATTTTATTATGTTCGAAAGAGTGTAATGCACGTTCATTCAAATGCACTTGAAACTATTTATTTCCGTAATTTAAGGGGGCTCAGGGGTTGAAAACTTTTCAAAAAATCGATATTTTTTATAATCTAGTTTGATTATTCAATTAATTCTTAACTCAATGCAAAAAACCCCATAAAAATATTTGAATTTTTAACGGAGTTACAAGCATTTATGTATCAACACTTTCATAGCCGCACCCATATAGTTTCAACTTTAAGTCGCGTTTTCTCAAAACTTGATTTTTGACGGCTAACTTTCAAGATTAAAAAAAAAAAAAAAAATATTTGATGGAACGGCTTATTTTTTTTTCTTGCATGCATATAACATCATTATCTATAGAATGAATTAAGTATCACTTAAAAAAAACATTATTAAAAAATCTCTCAAATTTGAAAGTTTAAAAAACCCCTAAAAAATACAACTTTTTTTCATTATAAATACTCAAAATATTAAACTATCTAAAATATATTAATTCATTCTCTAGATAATGATGTTATATGCATGCATGCAAGAAAAAAAAAATTAAGCCGTTCCGTCAAATAGTTTTTTTTTTAAATCTTGGTGTTAAAGTCGTCAAAAATCAAGTTTTGAGAAAACGCGACTTAAAGTTGAAATTATATGGGTGCGGCTATGAAAGTGTTGATACATAAATGCTTATAACTCCGTTAAAAATGCAAATATTTTTATGCGGTTTTTTGCATTGAGTTAAGAATTAATTGAATAATCAAACTAGATCATAACAAAATTTTCAACCTCTGAGCCCCCTTAATGGAATACTTTAATTGTCCATGTAATTAAACATCCGATTTTCATAAAATTTAAAATGACTCGACAAAATTATACAACAATTATGGATTTTAAATTTCAAACTATTCAGTTGAGAGTTTTTGATCTCTTATGTGGGGACATAATAGTAGCAAAATGGCCGCAAAGAGGTCTGCACGGGCCCGGGTCTGGCCCGTGGCCCGTACCCGGCCCGGCCCGCGGGCCGGGCCGGGCCGGCGGAATCGTTTCAAATTTTCTAACGCTCTGGGCCGGCAGAATCAGAATAGTTTTCTCAACGGGCCGGGCCGGGCCGGGCCGGGCCGACAAACAAAATAAACGGGCCGGGCCGGGCCGGCAAAAAAATTGAACGGGCCATACGGGCCGGGCCGGGCCGATAAAAAAATTTTCGGGCCTGGCGGCCCGTTTTAAAGATTTAAGCAGAAACGATAAAATATGAACTATTTTCAACGCAAATGGTTTTAACGAGAATAAATATAAATGTGCGTCACGAGCCATACTAGTTTGACAGCATCAATATAAAAAAGTAACTTGTACAGTGTGAGATCGGCATCGGACAGTTAAATTGTGTGTAACCCGTTTTAATATATTTTTTTAGCTGACTCATACCGGGCCGAGATCAAGCTTGCATCATTTTTCTACATATAGACTTGTCGGACCGGAACAAGATTTAATTGTTCTCAAGATCTGTAGGGCGGACAACATGATTTGTAAAATTTTTAACAGCGATAAAGAACTTATGTTAGATTGATCTTTGGATATATACTTCTTGATGGTTTTTAAATTAATTTCTCAATAACGCGAAAGTTTGATGGTTTTTAAATTAATTTCTCAATAACGCGAAAGTTTGACACATTTTCAGATTAATTTTTAATTGTAAAAACATAAAAGTGATAAGCCTGACTATTGAAGGCATTTGGAATCGAATAGCATTTTTCATTTTTGATGAATAAAATACTTGCATAAATTTGTTCAGATACAATAATTTCTTAAATGGTTGCAGGTTTTTCTCCCTTCCCATGCTATCGCTTCCGGAAATTCTATTGAAAATGCTGACTATAACAATAATTTATTTCCTTTCAGTATTCTTAAATTGCTTGTATCAAAAAACGGTTAATGCCACTTGATTATAAAGTTTCTGAATAAAGATACCTGCAGTGCGTTTCTGAGAAAAAAAAAATGAATTTAGAAATATATCAAAAAGGCGTATATTTGAGTTAACGAATGAATTTGGATTTAAAATCTTTAATAAAATGATATAGAAATATTTTTTATAAATCTTTTATTAAACAGCTTCAAAAATTACGATGTTTTTAACTTTCTTTCTTTTTTCTTTTATTCTAAGCCATATTAATTTTTTGATGAATCTTTATTTGATGGTTGAAAGTCTAAGAATCTTAGTAATCACTAATGTTGCTAATGTGTATTTCCTGTAAAATATACTGTAAAATCATTCCATATGTATGTATGCAGTATTCTTTAAAGAAATCTTAATTATATGAAAAAAAATCTGAATTTTTTAGAAATCGTAGAAATTGCAACGGGCCAAAACGGGCCGGGCCTGTTTTCACTGATTTCTGTACGGGCCGGGCCCGGGCCGAACTTTTAAGTTTTACAACGGGCCGGGTCGGGCCGAAATTTTTTTCCTACGGGCCGGGCCGGGCCGGGCCTGGAAACTCCGGTCCGTGCAGACCTCTACCGCATGGTGTATAAAAAAGTGAAGCAGTCAGCCTGGAACTGCTGATTACAGTCACATGACTTAAACTTTTATTATATAGATGAGCCCAATTATTGCTTCACCCGATTTCATTTTCTTGAACTATAGTAAAAATGTATGTTCAACTGGAATATAATTCAGGATGTTAATTTTATAAAATTCAGTTATCTATACATAAGTTTGTTGCTTTGTAGGAAAACTCTGAAACTTCCAAACCGAACCGATTTCAAAATTAATGATAATAAAATGATGATAAATCAATCATAGCCAATATCTTATGACAATGCAAATCATCCAAAGGGGATGCAAGACAAAATTTCTAATAATGCAACTTTTGTGTTGCTAGAAACATAAAATTTGGCATGTTGATTGGTTATATGATATAAATAATCTCTATTAACAATTAAAAAATACGAATTTTTAAAAAAGGGAAAATGTTCGGGAAGCGTTTTAAAACTGCTCTAAATTGCAATTTTTAAGCGATCTCGGGAATCAATCATACCATTTAAAAAATAATCATATGAAAATGAAGGTGTCAATCCTTGCTCCAACATAAGCTGTATCTTATATCGGTGTCACAACCACAAATCAGTTTGCAGGAGCAATAAACGTTCTAAAAATGAGACTTTTGTGCTGAATTTTCTTTATAAATTAATTTTACAATTCTAATTAATTTTACAATCCTTAAACAATATTCCCTTCAGTCCGTTTACTTAGATTCTTTTCTATTTAAAAATGAATATTTTAACTTTTATTCCCTTTCAAATTCGTTCTAAAGAAACACTTTCTCGTAATCATTTTTTTTTTTTGAGACATTTTTTTTCTCCATATTAAATTGTTGATATTTATTCTGTTATAGTTTTTGATTTATGTCATCACTTCCCAAAGTAAATTTCGTTCCTTTTTTCTGAACATCGCAGGTGTCTTGATTTCTTACAAGCCTAAATTTTAGTTATTTCTTGTTTCCAGGCTGTAGTTAGATGTCCCTCGCATTTGAACTGGCGTAAAAAACTTTACGCGTCCAGCTATTTTGTTTGAAAAAGGGTCGCTAAACTAAAATTTTGTCGGCTGTTTGATTGTCCAAACAAAATATATGCTTTAAGTACTTATTATGTGATATCTAAATCTTTATAAATGTATTCGAATTGTGAAAACATGACAATCTGTTATTTTAAGTGGAAGTTTTCAATTAAAATTTATACGGTGAAAGATATTCATCGATGTTAGATATAATTGATATATAATAAAGTTTTTTCAACAAATTATGTGTTAATTTCCGTTTAAATCCCAACTATTTTCGAATTCATTTAAATACGTTCACTTCATTGAAATTAACCGTTATAAAAATTCCTGTATTTTAACCGGTATCGAGAAAATAAATAATGGCATGCTGGTAATATCTATTGAATTTGAGAATTATCAGTACGATATAAAGGAGTATTCTAAGTAGCGTAATTTTCTGCGTATAATCCGCCGATCAAACAATCATTTTTCGACCCAGAAATTTTATAAATAAAATATAAATTTTTAGATCGCCGTAAATATTTGCCTTCAATTACAAAATAAAATTTCTCGGTCTAAAAAGAATTGTTTGATCCGTGTATTATACGCAGGAAATTACGGTATTAACAAAATTAATTAATAACATGTCGTCAAAAAAGAAAAATAGTCTAACGTAAGGTTAGCAGATACGCTTGAATATTTTCCAAGAGACTGTAAGAGGCTACGTTTTAAATAATTATGCATGCAAACATTAAAACATAAATTTTAATTTTACTGCCATAAAAACATTATCCAGAGCTGCCAACTTCTACGCCTTTTTAAATCATGTTAAAATGTTTGGAACCACGAAATTTTTAGAGTGAAATGTACGCCAAATACATTTAATATTATGTTTTTACAATACATATTGTAAATCATTAAATAAAATTTCTGATTCCAATATGTTTATTTGACTTGAAATAGGCGTAGTAGTAGGCAGCTATGAATTATCTATTGTAAAGTTTAACAGCGCGTTTGCCTTAGATTAAAAGAACGGAAAGTTATCTTCCAAATTAAAACAAAGGCGTGTGTTCTAAATATTAGTGTAGAATCTTTCAACAATCAGTATTTTTACTAAGTATAAATGTGTTTATAATGAGTAAATCATAAGCAAATATACTTCCAATGGCTGACAAAATGAAATTTTTCGTTAAAAGGAACACACCGAAAACGTTTATATAGATAGTCTTTTGTGTTTCTATTCTCCTCAGACACATAAGTTCGTTTTCTGGAATAGACGGTTTAAAACTAAATACGTGTTCATTTATTTTTTCTTGTGCAGTCAGTCTTATTTCTTCAAAATTTTCTGTAATCATCGAACTGGAAATAGAATACATTACCAACATCAATACACCAGAGCCAATAAACATGATTACGCTAATACGCACTGAGCAAGTCATATTCTGCCACATTAATAAGTTATAAAGGGACAAGAAAAGGTCAGTTAAAGAGTAAAAAATTATAGAAAGTAATGGATAGTTCAGAACGTGGTTCATGTCACGGAGAACTTTCATTATTTTCAAGAAATCAGCAAAATGGTCCATAACCTTATGTTTATGTACTTTACGTAATTGAAAATGAAAATATTTGTTGTACAAATGCAAAACTTCACCCCATTTGTACAACATGATGCTTAAAATAAAGGTCATCAACACAGGGAACGAAATTATGGTAAAAAAGGCTAAATTCTTGAAAATTATTACAGTTAACTTCAAACCTCCTTTGGGCATCTTGAAACCTAGTGTCCAAAATTTTAAGTCTTCTTTAGATTTCAGTTCATCTTCAAAATGATGCATTAATTGAGATAATATAAAAATAACTGAAATCAAGATGATTGATACTTTTTGGATAAAATTTGAAGATGTATTCTTCATACTATATTTTTTTCTGTAATGGCACAGATCTTCAATGATAGTAGATATTTTCTGTCTCCTTACATATAACAGTGCCCATATAAACATTGACAATACATGTAGGGAGAAATACGAAATGAATTCTGCAAAAAACGATAATTCTACAAAATATTTGCAAGTAGAAATTAGATAAAATATCACAGAAATGTAATAAAAAACAACATTTGAAACAGCACATAATTTAATGCATGAATTCCCTCTATCATACACTCCGATAACAGCTAAAAGTTTCATCAGCGTTTTATCATCTATCATAATTTCAATATTTTTACTTAAAATTTGTGAAGAAGTTTTGCATTTTTCTCAAGCGTTCATGAACTGTATTTTCAAAGATTCTGTTGTCGAGCAGAGGAAAAAAAAGAAAAGTAAAATTAATCCTGGGAGATAAATTCTATGGAAGTGGTTAGATAAAGCTGATTTTTTAAAAATAAATCTATATTGTTTCTATAAATCAAGATTCATTCTTGGAGATAAATCTTATGGAAATGTTAGATATAAAGGATTTTTTTAACCTACCTTACCGATGATGGTAAAACTGCCGTATTATACTTAAACAGGGGTCACAGATCTTCTTTAAATGACTGTCTTGAAAGCATTATGCAGCCTAAAATTATTATGTAATCAGTGCAATACTCATGATTAAATATTTATGATTAGCGAATATTACGAAACCCACGGATAAAAAGTAATATCAGAGACAAAGGAAGTTTCATATAAAAAAGAAAAATGTTTAATTAACTATTTTTATAACCTTTTATGTAATTTTGTACATTTTATAAGCTGCTTAATTCATTTTTAGTTATAAGTATGTTTTAAATATTTTCTTTAAGGGAAGTTTTCTGCATCTTTTGTTAGGAGTACGTTTTGGTAATTGTGAGGCGCACAGTATCAATCAATTATTTAGTATGAAATACAAATATTCATCTGAAACCCGTCTCTTTTGAAATATTACCTTATTTCTAATAATTGAAAACTTTGTGGAACTGCGAAAGTTGGTAATATTAAACACTATTTCAACAGCTTTTAATTCGGAATTCATTAATCTCATGTATGTTTTACCAGTTACTATTCAAATATCTTTGTATTACACATTTATTTCACTAAAGTACACAAGGTATATGAGATATAAATGGTAGATTTACATTTTTAAATTCATAACATATCGATAGCTATATTGTAGATAGAATTAATTTAGCCAAATAAAGCAGTTTTTGTCATATATATTATATAATTTTAGTTATAGATTATTCTATTTATAATAAAAGAAATGTGCAAAGGAGGTTATATTTTCTCATTACAATATAATTTTAAAAACATACGAGAGACTTAAATTAGAGATTATATGACTTATTCTTTACTCAAGTTTCAAAACAACACAATACAATACGAACTAAGCAAAAGATTCAATCTTATTCTCGTAATAGTTACCTTAATATAGTGTAGTAATAAACGTTATTCGATAATGCGTTCATTTTTCCGATAAGGTAAACATATTTATTATGCAAAGTAATGCCTAACAAAGCATGCAATAAGTACCAATAAAGTAAATTAAAAATATTAAAATTAAATTGAAAATATCGAAGATTCTTCATCTTTGTGTGCAAAGTATGTACAATAGAAAACTTAATATGACATCATGATAGTAAATAATTATTTTCTGTCTAAGTGTTTTCGATGTATATCATCCTAGAATGTTTCAATGTAAATTTTAATATTAAAAAGGAAATTGATTGATTCAGAATAAAGTATGGACGTATGAGTAAATATTTTCCTTCAAAAAGTTCTTTTTAAAAACTTGTGCAGCTGAATAATTTGAAAGAAACTCAATTTAAGCAAATTATATTGATTTTATATTATACGCAATTTAATCAGAGATGGTATATCTTATAATACTAATGATATACCTAACATATACCTAATGATATATCACAGCACATAGACTTATTTGTCACAAATATTAGTACCATTTGTAACATTCTGTAGCGTCGGGATACCGACACAATAGCTACTGTGATGTTCGCAGCTTGCAGAAAAATCTTATCGGCGTTATTTGCAAAATAATTTTTTAAAGAGTATTCCTTCTTTTAAGATATCATATTTAATATCATTTTCGTTTAGTTGCTTTAATCTGTTTGCTTTATTCTTATTATGATCCTAAGGAAAAAATATTTCTTTTGAAACTTGTGTGTACCCTTAAGATGAATATACCGGGTGATCCAAAAGTGAGGACGAACTTTAAAAATGACTAATTCGAAAACGAATCAAGATACAAAGATACGGTTTACACCGAACGGATGGAGAAGAAATCGGGTTTTGTGTGACAACGAAAAAAAGATAGTTTTGTTGGTGACCAACAAATGGTGCTATAGTGCACCAAAAGATGATTTACAAATGAAAAAAAAACTTGACAACTTAAAAGTCAGCTTAATTACAGTTAATTAGTACTACAGTAAATATTCGATGTGCTGTCCATCATGCATTAGGGCAGCAGTGAGACTAGGCACCAACCATTCACAGCATTTATTAGCATTTCTTGCGTTATGGCAGACACATTTTGGCGAATGGCATCTTACAGTGCTGCTAGTGATGCCGTTGGTCGCCAACAGATCTATATATATATATATATATATATATATTTCTTTTTTGTTGTTGTCACACAAAACCCGGTTTCTTTTCCATCCGTTTGGTGCAAACCGTATCTTTGTATGTTGATTCGTTTTCGAATTATTCATTTTTAAAGTTCGTTCTGATTTTTGGATCACCCGGTATTTTGTGAAAGGAATAATATGCCATGGGTACCATTTTATAACATTTCAGCTATTTAAAGACTTCAGTATATGGATAACATAAAAACTTGTATTAAGAGACCGCTTCACTGAAACTTTCCAGAAGCGAAATCCTATGTATATACCAATAGGAAAACTTAAATGAGCAAATAACGCATTACCTAATATAATTAATAAAATCCGGTCGTCACTATCGGAAAAGAAATGTCAAATGTTGCCAGTGTGCATTTTTAAAAATTGAATGTAAGTTTGAAGTTTATTTGAAAAAGAGGATAATATTTCATTAAGTAGCAATTTAAAAGTTTAAAGTTATTTTTAAAAAATCTTAAAATTTAAGGTGACAGTTTTTAAAAATGCACATTATGGGCATTTGAAATCGACATTCTGATGACGAAAATTGTATTGTAGTAATTAAACTAGATCGTGAATAATCGCAAGAATATGTTGACATGATCTTTCGAAATTAGGAAGTTTCAATGAAGCGGCCACTTTTACGCAGTTGGAAAATAACATTTAAAGCTTTTTTTTTTAACCTGCACACTCTTTTAGTAACTAAAATCCTTTAAAGAAATGAATTCAGTGAAAGAAATTATTTCACTTAATAGCTCAGCATTAGTCTATTGCCGCCGCGCCAGCACTGCAGTTACCGAATTATAAACACCTAATCATACTGCACTAAAGTTAGCCGGTTTTAGCTTGGTTTTTGGTTCCAGGCTGATAAATGGCAAAAATGATTCAGCCTTTTTAAATAGTTCTAGGGGAGACGGTACTGCGCTTGCATGTACCAGACAAATCAATTAAATTTCAAACAATATAACTTAAAACTGGTGGGAAACAGTAAGAACATAAAATATCTTAAAATACTATAACAAAATAAATGCGCAAGCCGTTTCCATAGGACTTAGTTCTTTATAGTAGGAACACTTTTGTTTGCGTATTACGAAGATAGGCTAAACTTTTTGAGAAACGCCTCTCGCATTTAAAGCTTTTTTTAGTGTGCTTCCGTTTTAAGAAGATCTTTTAGTTCTTACAACTCAATTTCCTTGTTTAACGGAAGTGTCTAACAGAACGTGTTTAACAGAAGTGAACAGAGAACTTTCTTTACGCAAATGAAATTTTTTTGCTTGATTTTCTGAAAAACAGACCGGGAGGCTGCAACACAAACATTCATTTTATTGAGTTCATGGATGAAAAGCTAGGATGAGTTAAATCTCGATTCGCACATTAAAACGCAATCGTTCTGCCATGTCATATCTTGAAGGAAAATACCCAAAACTTTAGCGGTTGACTCATAGGCTTACCATTATGTTTTCCTGCTCTCAATCCTCCATGTTTTCATGAGGACCTATGAGTCAACCGCTAAAATTGGATTTTTAGGTGTTCCATCAAGATAAGGCTTGGTAGACCGATCGCGTTTTATTGTGTTAGTCAAGATTTTACTAATCCTACATTTTCACTATGAACTCGATGAAATGATTGTCTGTGAAGCCGCCTCCCGGGACTCTGTAAAAATTTTCCCCCAATGAAATATAAAACCGCTCTACTTTGGTTATTCTACCATTGATAATTTTGCTTCATTTAACAACATTTATTATTTAAAAAAGTCATAAAAAAACACAATAATTGAACAGAAATAAAAGTGCACAGGAAAAAATCGTACGATTTGAAGCAATCTATAAGTGTATCAACTGTTAAAAAAAAATTATAAAAAAATATATAAGTCCATTAATTTAGATGTAGTGTAATTGTGCTTGCACTGTAAAATAATAATAATAATACAAGTACAATGCGAATATTTTTTAATATCTATTTTTCTATGAAACACGGCGAACAGATCTACGCAATAACCTCTTCTGAGTTAAAAGTTATTTCAAAAATCATTTTTAATCTTTAGAAACTTTGCAAACCTATTTATTTTGAAGATTTAAAGGAGGAATAATAGAAACAAAATTTCTTTTGCCACCACTGATTTTCAGAAACGAATCCGAATTGTTTTCAAAGTGTATTCATGAGTTTTCTCAAACAGAAATGTAGGTTTTTAGGATGCCATGAATAATAATTAAATATTTTCAGCTGTGTAATTAAATTTTACAATTTAAAAAATTATTATTTGTGTGCTGTTAATGGTAATGCTGCTATTATATATGATTGTAAAATATGTTTTTTGACAGTTAAAATGTTTACGTGAGAATTAATAACACACGAAAAAAAATATATTACGGATTTATAAAACTGATTAATGTACTATAAAAAGTATTCAAAAATACTTTTAAAATTCATTGGCAATAAAGAAAAAAAAGCTTTGATTTTAATAAAAGCTTCTTTGTGTCTCATAAATATATTGCTTTCGGAAACTTCTGACGATAAACAACATTTTTCAAAACCTGGTTATCTCGGAAAAGGCACTTAAAAATATATATTTTGTGATAATAGCATTTCATTTTCCTAAATTAATATACATTTATTTAGACGACGGCATGTAGCAGTATACCGAACATATTCAAATTTCCATGGAACCCCCACAAGAAAGATTTTATACCAAGACATAAAGTTTATACGACATTTATTCTTTGGGTTTAAATCTATTTACATAAACAATATTACTTAGAAATTTTTAAGTAAACAGTTTTAAAACACGCTTCTTTATGTTTTATTCAAATAAAACATGGTGAATTTATGAAGTATTTTTGAAAATCTGCTAAATCCGTTTAAATTTTTAAAAGGCGAAGTAAAAAATGCACATTATACGTATTTATTTTACAGTTGCTTTTGATAAACATAAATCGTCATCAAGATAATTAATCGTTTGGAAATTCTTTGCTGGGAACTGTGGCGCGTTTTTTTAACCCAGCAACTTGGGGGCTGTGGCTAGGGTATAGTGCTTGAGTGTCTTCACCTATTACAACGTGATCCATATCTTGGCACCGATTTAATATTCTCTAGTAAGGGTCTTCTCAATCTCTCTGCTCAACAAGCGCAAAACGTTTTGACACATTAACAAATTCATTTTTCAACAGAAAGATATATAATTGGAAGACCTGACTATGTGTAAAAAAATATATATCATGTCTTCAAATCAAGGTTTCTCATTCGAAAATATCAAGGTCGAGTAAATCATGTTTCGAATATGTAATCATAAATAATCTATAAAAACATTCTAAAATCAAAGGAATAATCTATCGTATTAATCCCCAATGTATATCATAAGTGAAATCGAAACTGGAGAAATCTTCTTCGAACGTTTCTTTAACTAATTATTTAATGAGATAAAAATAGATATTTACAGTTCTTTGTACATATTTACACAACTTTAAATCATCTTGGAGACACAATGCTCCGATTCATATCTTTTCTCAAATTAATTGTCACATCTTTTATCTAAATCAAAACATTCGAAATCAAAACGGAAATCGGCTACACTCTGTTTACAAACTTCAGAGTGTTCTAAAAGTGGAAGTGGAAGTTAAAGAAATTGCATAGCGCGTAGCGCCATCTAACTGCAATTCTTTTTCTTCACACTCCCCACCTGAACTCTTACAGAGTTCATCAATAAATTCTATTATGAAAATAAAACATTTTCATATCAGTATTTTCAATAATCTAATAAAATTTTCATATCAGTGATTCAGTAATCTGATACAATTTCAAAATTCAAATGCAAATATCATTTTCAAATACAAATATCAATTTCAAATTCAAAATATCAATTAATTCTAAGCAAATCTAACAAAATCAATTAATTATAAACAAAAAAGTATAAAATTCAAACAATATAATAAATCAAAAATATTACCTGCAATTAACACAATAAAAATGACAATCTTTTTCAAACAGTTAATATACTTACTTATGCTAAGCTTCAAATAATACTGCATTCAAAGTAAACAGAATAACTATAAAGAAAGAAAACTTTTAGAGTTCTAAAAGAGATAAAAAAAGAAAGAAAGTCTATTAATGTTCATCAGTCCATAATTTCTAATGCTTGGTATCATTTTCTTTTGAGAAGTGCCGATCTTTTTGAACCATTTTCAATTACATCGAAAAAGTTAATAGGAAGTGAAAGTTCTTTACCAAAATTCAAAAAATCCATTGGAGTGAGAGGATGAGGTTCATCATATTCGTTATACACATATGTCAAAGGACGCAAGTTGAGGATAGCTTCTACTTCAACCAGTAGTGTCGACATTTCTTCATAGCTCAATAGAGCTTTTCCAGTAATCTTTCGTAGACACTCCTTGACTGATTTCACAAGCCTCTCGTAGAAGCCTCCCCACCATGCAGCTCTTTCAATGATGTTTTTCCAAACGATTCTTTCTCTTGCAAGAAATTTCAAAAAGAGATTGTTGGAAATGACGTTGTATAAATTATCGACTTCTTGTTTAGCTTTTTTAAATGTCTTCGCGTTATCTGAATAAATGACTTTACAATTTCCTCTTCGAGCTAAGAATCGTCTAAAAGCAAGGAGGAAAGAATCTGTAGTCATGTCGGTAACAAGTTCTAGATGCAAAGCTCTGGTAACGCCGCAGGTGAATAAAACAATGTAAGATTTTTTTATTTCACCGAAGTTTTTCACGTAAACAGGTCCCGCAAAATCTAATCCACAAATTGAAAATGGGGGAGCTTCATTCACTCTATCTTTAGGTAGGGGGGGGCTGTGATTTGGTCTGCAGGTTTACAAAGATATTTTTGACAAATGAGGCACTTTTTAATAAGGCTTTTCACTAACTGTCTTCCTTTTGGAATCCAATATCGAGATCTAATTTTCGTCAAAGTGTGGGCAATTCCTGCATGCATCATCTTTTCATGATCTTGACGTACAATCAGCGTCGTTAACCAGGAATGTCTAGGCAAAATGATTGGATGTTTTTCTTCTGTTGGAAGATCACAAAATTCTAGTCTTCCTCCTAAACGTATGATTTCTGATTCATCTATAAATGGAACAAAGTTGAATAGGGGTGAATTCTTTTCTACTGAATTATTATTTCTAAGAGACTCAAATTCTTCTTTAAAAAATTGTTTCTGTTCACTTCGTATTAAGTATTTTTCAGCTTCTAGTAATTCTTCAGTTGTTAGTGGACCGCTAACTTCAGTAGATTTTTTCAGCTTTATTATAAATCTTTTTACCCAAGCAGTTGTTCTTACTACTTTCTCCAAATTGCTAAATTTTTCTATACAGATAGGATTTTTAATCTCTTCAGTTATACACTCGCACTGCAATATGTCATTGGGTTTTTTCCTGTATTCTAATTCATCTTCATCAATTATTTCTTTATCTTCAGATTTCGGCCAAAATTCAGAGGGTAAACTAAGCCATTTTGGCCCAAGTAAACAA
Source organism: Maratus speculifer (assembly GCA_964019185.1). Taxonomy (NCBI): domain Eukaryota; kingdom Metazoa; phylum Arthropoda; class Arachnida; order Araneae; family Salticidae; genus Maratus; species Maratus speculifer. The sequence continues at coordinate 256,861,169 of OZ025298.1, forward strand.
GTAGGATTATTGATGAATTTGGAGACTTTTGCTCCTCTTGAGACAAGGTCTGCGGGATTGTCTGCCCCTGGGCAATGATGCCAATTAGAAGGGGATGTCAGCTTACGAATTTCTTCAACACGATTCCGCACAAATGGTTTGAATTTTTCAGGCAATCCTTTAATCCAAAAGTATGTAATTTTAGAGTCCGTCCAATAAATGCATGGAATTTTTAGATGTAGCGCCTTCAAAATGCTGCAGCTTAATTTAGCTGAACATAATGCAGCCATCAATTCCAGTCTTGGTAAAGTGAGAGTTTTTAAAGGAGCCACTCTGTTTTTAGAAGCTACGAAAACTGTTCGAACGTCTTTTTCAGAGGTCGATATACGTAAATAGGCAATTGTGCCAAAGGCTATTGTACTTGCATCGGAAAATAAATGCAACTGCAAATTGGCAATTTTCTCGTTTGGAATTTCGAAAAAATAATGTCGAGGAATAGACAATTCAGATATTTGAGGAATTTCACTACACCAGTCTTTCCAAAGAGAGATTAAATCTTTTGGGATGGTCTCATCCCAATCTACGCCTAATGACCAAATTTTTTGCAGCAAACATTTTATTCTTAATGTGAAGGGTCCTAAAAATCCAATAGGATCAAACACTCGACCCAAAACTTGCAAAATATACCTCTTTGTGTCAATTCTTTTAGAAGCAAACGCCGCCAATTCACGAGTGTCAAAATACAAAAAATCATTTAGACTGTTCCATGCTATTCCTAAAACTTTGTAAGGAACATTTTCTGTTTCAGATGCTTCCAAATTATCACTGGAAATTACATCATTATTTTTCCATAATTCTTTTAAGGACTTTGAATTAGTGTGCCACTTATGTAATGTCATACTAGCTTCTTTAAAAATAGCTATAGACTCTAATGTAGTGGATAAAGCTTGCTCGACAGAAGATTGACTTCCAATTACATCATCTACATAAATATTTTCATTTAAAAACTCGACAGTTTCTGGATATTTTTTGATATATTTCTTTAAGTGGTGTTTTATTGTGGCTGCTAACAAAAATGGACTACAATTTACCCCAAATAAAACTCTAGTAAATCTATATATTTGAGGAAGGTTAGATTCATCAAAAGGGTCTTCTGAAAACAAAAATCGAGATACATCTCTGTCTTCTTCATCTACCAATATCTGCAAAAACGCTTGTTTTATATCGGTTGTAAAGGCAATTGGATTTAATCGAAATCGTAACAAAATATCAAAAATTTCAGGGTACAAATTCGGACCTGGGTGAAGACAGTTATTGAGAGATTGTGAATTTAAATCATGAGCTGATGCATCAAACACAATCCTTAATTTACTTGTTACGCGGTCTCTTCTTATTACTTCTCTGTGAGGTAAATAAAATTCAACATGCCCCTTATCTTCTGAATTGGGAACTAATTCTACGATTCCCTGTTTTAAATAATCATTTAATACATCTTTATATTCAAAAAACAACTGGGGATTTCTAACAAATCTTCTATTTAATTTAACTAATCGAGATTCTGCAATTTTTCTGTTATCATCCAGACCCCCTTTCTCCAGTTTCCAGGGCAATTTAACTTTATATCTTTTGTTTTCATATTTAATATCGCGTTCAAAATTTTTCATTATTTCATTTTCAAAAGGGTCAGAATCTTGTTTAATATTAATAAGTCCTGAAGTTTCAAGATCCCAAAATTTTTTTATTTGATCAGAAATTAAGTGTTCTTCAATAATTACGTTTAAAATCAATGAAGATTGGTTTTCGCTTTTTCTACCTTGGAGGCACCAGCCAAAGATGGTTTCAACAGCAACAAGATTTTTGTTTAAATGTTTTATGTTACCTGTTACTATATCATAATAGTAATCGACTCCTATTAGAAGGGAAATAGGGTCTTGACATTGTGGTGAGTCAGCAAGGGTTAAATTCTGTAAAATACTCATTTCACCAAATTCTTTTACTTCTGGGGGAGGGATATCAGAACCAGATATTTCGTCTGTTACCAATGCTTCTATTTCTAAATTAGACTTCGAAAAATGTTTATTTTCTAATTTAAGTTTAACAACATCATAATTTTTCTCAATTGGGATTTTACTTCCGAATGTGAATACCGATAATTTTTCCTTTCTCAATATTTTAAGTTGTAATTTATCAGCAATTTCTCGAGTTAAAAAGGTTCGCATTGCAGCAGTATCCAATAATAATCGAACAGAAACTTCTTTATTTTTATTTTTTACTTTCGCACAGCAAGTTTGCAAGAAAATTCGGTTTTTTCCAATACACGAAATAGCCGAAATAATTTCATTAGTTGTTTCATTTTGTGCATTCGCTGTTTCCAAATTTCTATCTGTACAACTTGTTTTATTTGGTGAATTAGATTGTTTACAAATAGCTCTGTTATGTCTACCCTGACATGTCGTACATCGTATCTTAGAAACACAGTCCTTAATTTGGTGTTTTGGCAAAAGGCAGAGGTAACATCTACCTTGCGATTTCAAAATATTTTTCTTTTTATCAAGATCAAAAACATTGCATATTTCTGACGAATGATTACTCTTACAAAAGATGCAACTTTGTTTCTCTGTATTCTTTTTGTCTGAAACTGTAGTCATTAATTCATGCGTGGATGAAAAGTTTAATTCTCTTTTAGGAGATTTCGTAAATTTTTGTTTGTTTACTTCTAATCTATTTGATTTTGAAAACGAAAAAGCCAATTCGCGACTTTTAATTTCGGTTTGCAAGAAATTTAGTAATTTGTTTACATCAGGGTTGCATGAAGATTTAATGTTTTGCTTGTTAAATTCCAAATTTAAATCTGATGGTAGCAATTTTAAAACTACGGCTAAAAGCATAGAGCTGTAAGCCTGTGGTTCGAGTCCCAAAGTGGTCAACGATCTTACATTAATTTCAATATCATCATGAAGTTTCTGTAATTTTGAAGTATCACTAGATTTATAAACTGGAGATAAATTTAACAATTTATTTAAATGGTGATTGATTATCATCTCTTTATTCCCAAACCTACTTTCAAGAATTTTAAGTGCTACATCATAATTTGATTCCGAAACTTCTAAGCCTTCTATGGCGTTTAAAGCAGATGAACCTAAGTAACTTCGCAAATAATTGTATTTTTCAATTTTTGTCAGTGAATTATTATCATTTATCGATACTTTAAAATTATTCCAAAAGCTGGTGAATTGCGTGCAATCGCCATAAAATTTCTGTATATTCAATTTTGGAAGTTTCACAAATTTATTTTCATTATTGGGGGTAGAATCATTAACCGAAATATTGTTCAAAGGAATAATGTTTTTATTTTCTTTAAGTTTCTTTTCAGCGCGAAAATTTTTTAAGGATATTTTGTCTGCATAGTCATATACTGTATTCATTTCATTCTCATATTCGTCTAAATTCAAAAGTGGTTCTATTTTTTCATTTATTTCATCTAAATTACATGATTTAATTTTTAATTGGTTAACAGATTCTTCAAGAGAATCAATATTAACGGTATCATTTTTTAATATAGTCTCTATATTATTTATTAGTTTCGTAACAGAACTTCTTAAAATTGTTCTGTTTTTCTTTAGCTTTTCTAGGTCAGCCATAATTAACACATCAAAATAAAATTATAAAACTCTTACCTTTAAAAGTCTTCGGAAACACTACCTTTAAAAATCTTCGCAATCAAATAATAATCTTCTGTATTTATCATATTTCAATTTCGTTCCCGGCCTCTATATGCACCATTGAAAAAAAATATATATCATGTCTTCAAATCAAGGTTTCTCATTCGAAAATATCAAGGTCGAGTAAATCATGTTTCGAATATGTAATCATAAATAATCTATAAAAACATTCTAAAATCAAAGGAATAATCTATCGTATTAATCCCCAATGTATATCATAAGTGAAATCGAAACTGGAGAAATCTTCTTCGAACGTTTCTTTAACTAATTATTTAATGAGATAAAAATAGATATTTACAGTTCTTTGTACATATTTACACAACTTTAAATCATCTTGGAGACACAATGCTCCGATTCATATCTTTTCTCAAATTAATTGTCACATCTTTTATCTAAATCAAAACATTCGAAATCAAAACGGAAATCGGCTACACTCTGTTTACAAACTTCAGAGTGTTCTAAAAGTGGAAGTGGAAGTTAAAGAAATTGCATAGCGCGTAGCGCCATCTAACTGCAATTCTTTTTCTTCATATGTAAGCACTTTTGAATCGAATTCAGTTTTCCATTTTATGATAATCAATTTACCTACCAAGTTACAAGCTATTTTGATCACGCGATCACGTGATTTTCTACCTTTCGTTGACTGGTTTTTCTGCTTCTGTCGGAAAATGCGGTTCAAAACATCATTTCTGACGGCTTGTTCTGAAATATCTTTCTGTTTGCACAAAAACAGAAAAATGTGTGCGATTAGATAATTTTCTGAGTAACAACACCTGCAAGTTTCATATATTAAAATGAAACAAAAATGATATATTAAAATGATAATATATTAAAATGAGCAAAAATTAATTAAAACTTGTGTCACAAAGTTGCTTTTTTTTATTTAAGAACATCCTTAAGCATTCAAACTAATTTCTTTCATACGCAAACATTCTGACATTTTAAATTAACTATAAATATTTCTGCTTGATAATTGATCAACTTTGAACGTCAAATGATGAAGAAAATGACTTTAAAGGGCAAAAGTAGATCCATAAACTAAAATAACTGTTTCATTATTAATACTATTATTATTATTATTATTTCCTTTATTTTAAAATTGAAATATTTATTCTTTCTGAGACGTGTAATCATCAATGAAAGAGAGCATGCAAAATATATCACTATATAATTTCAAGATGTATTAAAAAAATTTAAATGTTGATTCCTCGTTGTTTAGTAATATATTTTCAGTCTAATAATCTATTTTCTTAAAATATAGTGAACACACTGTATATTGTAGAATATGATTGTCCTTCTAAACTAAAATAGGGAAAACGATATGAATTACCTGAAGCTGTGATCGGTCGGATTGTAAAATAAGATCTCTTAAAAAGGAAATCGCTTGAAAACGGGGCAATCCTAATTTACTTATCTTAAAATGAGGAATATCTTTATGTTTGGATAGAATAATTATCGCATAAATTAATCATAAAACTAACTTTATTCAAAAGGATTCAATATTGTATCAGTTTCCAGTATTTATATGCATAGGATTAACTTAATAAAAGGCTGCATTTTAAAAAATGATATTTTTAAAACTGTTAAACATATTATAATAAGTGATGTATGAAAAAAAAAAAAAAAAAAAAAAAAAAAAAAAAAAAAAAGAAGACGTTTAATTTTTTTTCGGTAAATTTAGCGTGCTGGTAACATTGATTTTTCCTTATTCACATGGTCAACGAAAGTCCTCTGATATTACGTCATGTGATGTATATATTTTTTTTAATCGTGTGTGTGTGTGTATGTGTAAAGGGGGGGTTACATCAGAGATATTATTTATGAATCACATTTGCCCACAAACACGCAAAGAATTAAAGAAATCACGAAGAGTGTATTAACTCCTTGGGGACGAGCGACACGCATACGTGCCGCAAAAAGGCTTAAGAATCCTTGTTTTACCACTGGTAAAAGTTTACTGTAAAATTTTAATTATTTAATCGGAGTTTTTTCTTGATTTAAGAAGGCATAAATTTCTGTTTTTAAAAATAAGTGACAAATCATTAAAAATTTCGTAAAAAGCGCCCGTCGCGAAGGGGTTAAGATCCATTGAGAATGCAAATCTGCACAATGGGTTGTACAGCTCATATTCAAAATATTAGAATAATTACCTTTTTTTTAGAAATTGAAAATATCGTTTGGTAATTTAATGTCTTTTAATGAAAATATGCAAACGATATTTTTATTAAGAATTTATTGTTGATTAAACTTACTTGTTATCTTAAATTTAATATCATTTTTGAAAAGATTAATTGCAAAAAAAAATTATTTTGAAAAGTCAAAATATTAGAATATTTATTCAAGTGGTTCAAAATATTAGAATATTTCACATTAATTCTCCTTTAATTATTACCAATTCTTAACTGGTGGCATCATTGATTAAATTCAAACTATTTTATTTAAAATCAGTATTCTTTTTTGCAGTTTGTTTCTTTTTCGTCTTAAAATGGGCCGTGTGAGTGATATTCCTGAATCTACTAAACTTCGTATGGTTGATTTGTATCGGCACGGTAAAAATCAATGTTTTATAGCGAATTATTTACATTGTTCGCAATCGAGCGTTAGTAAAATACTAACACAATATTCAAAAATTGGAAAATTTCAAAATAATCGCCGAAATGGTGGCCGAAAACCAAAAACATCAGCTAGAGATGACAGGAAACTGAAGTGTATAGTTAAGAAAAACCGTTTTAAAAGTGTGCGATTCTTGCACCGAAAATGGAAAGAAGAAGGAGTTGAAGTTTCTACATCGACAACATTAAGACGTCTCCATAAATTTAAATTTGAATCTCGTGTACCGAAAACAAAACCTCTCATGACTGCAAGACAAAAGCGTATAAGATTGAATTGGTGTAAATCAAGACGTTTATGGAGCAATGAAGATTGGAAAAATATATTATTTAGTGATGAAAGTATGTTTTGTGTTTCATATGGTAATCAATGTATTCGAGTTTGGAAAATGAAGCAAGAAGCATTTGATAAAGAATGCCTTAAACGTTCCGTAAAATTTGCTGCTAGTGTCCTGGTTTGGGGTTGTATGAGTGCAGAAAGACCTGGAAAGTTATGCATCGTCTACGAAAAGGTTAACTCTCTGATATATCAAGAAATTTTAGAATATTACATGATTCCATCATCAGAAGATTTATTTGAAGATGATTTCATCTTTCAACAAGATTTAGCGTCCCCGCATACCTCGGTGTCAACTAAGAATTGGTTCCGCCAACGCAACATTAAGGTACTTCCTTGGCCACCAAATTCACCAGATCTTAATCCCATCGAACACTTATGGTGTATAATGAAGAAAAAACTTCAAGAAAATCCTCCTTCATATAAAACTGAGTTAGTGGCACGTATAAAGTCTATTTGGGCTAATATTGTTAGAAATGTTTGTAAACACCTTGTATATAGTATGCCAGATCGATTGTACGCTGTTATGAAAGCTAAAGGGGATGCTACAAAATATTAACAACCATTTACTTCATATTCATAAGGTAATATTGTTGCGTAAAATAAAATATTCTAATATTTTGAACCAATCTAAATTTTATTCTAATATTCTGGTGTGTTTAAGGAAGCTGTATACCTAATTTATTGTGCTGTATTTTATATTTTATAAATGTTAAAATCTTATCTAAACATTCCAGATTTAATTTATAAGAAATTTAATTGCATTTACTTAGTATAAAAAATAAATAAATGACAAATAATTTTTTCTTATTACTTTTTCTCAATTATTCTAATATTTTGAATATGAGCTGTACGAATTTGATTACAAATTATATGTTAAAAATGCTTCTCTGAGTGATACTAGCTAAATATGGCATTCAATTGCACGTGGCAATAATTTTGTTTTCTTTTTAAATTTATTTTATTTTTGATGCAAAATTTGAATTAAATCAAATGTGCCGATAAAAAAATTAAACTTTCTAAAGAGAATAATATAATACTGTTTTTCTACAATAGCGGGCAAAGATTTCAGACAGCCTATTTTGTTGTTGATGTTGTTGTTAATCTCTAAATATACCCATGTGAAAAGGAACATCAAAGGAACCTCTTGGGCAAGTTTAGAATTGTCTATGGTAATTATTTTCACTCTTGTTGCAGTTTTTGGGTGAAATTCTGCCTAATTGGAATATTTATAGTCCCGCTAATGTTTATCAAGTTCGTTCCAAAGATTTTCTATTGGATTTAGGTGGCAATTTCAAAAGCCGATTTTTTTAATGCAAAAACCATTGTTTGATGAGCTTGCATGTATACTTTGGATAGTTATAATTCTGAAACAAATACTTGTGATCACATTTTTTCCTCCAATAAGGATGCAATTGATCCTGATATATTGCTAAATTCATCTTGCCCCGAATTTAAACTATCGGGCAGACTTTTTTTTTCTACAAAATGCCCCCAACAGCAAAACATGTCCTCCGCCACGCTTTATAATAGGAATTTTATATCTCGAATTATATATTTTGCTTTTAGGTCATTGGAAGTATTGTTTGCCAACACCCCCAAAATTTATAACTTCGATTCATCAGAAATTTTTTTTCCAGTTTTCACTTGACCAGTCTGTGTGTTCATTTTGAAACGCTAGTAGGTCCTACTGATTTTATTTTTATTTATGGAAAGATTTTTAATACTGTCTGTTCCATAAAGTCCTACGTCACGTAAGTGTCTTTAACACGGTCGACCAACTTATTTCAGCAATTTTTTATCTTCGCAAATCGAGAGATATTGCAGCGGCATTTTTGTGAGGGTCAACAACTGCTTTTCGTCTAATAATGCTGCCCTCACAAATAGTTGCTTTCGGGATTCTCATGGATCGTGACAAGTCTGCAGCCCTTTGCCGTCATAATATGTTTTTTTTTTATTTTAATATTATCCAAAGTAAATTTTCTAATAAATAATTTTAATATTTCGATAACCGGATTAACAATCTGATAAGAGTATTGACCTTTTAGCGACAAACAAATCACTTGTTCACGAGCAATAATTGTTCAATTTTTCATTAATTATTGAACTTCAATTGCGTTATTCACGTTAATTAATTAACAAGCGCGACCAAAAATGCCTTACCCCTTGCAAAAATTATCGAGTGACGAATGTCCAGAAACTTTTGTATACGTGAATTTCGAATTCCAACACTTTGCATGAAGTATTTTCAGATACCAATTGAAATGAACACGTGGTCAAAAGTGTTTGCATATTCCCAACTTTTGGAGCAATTGCGCTTCTTCATTACTGAAACATTCCGACAAACAAATAAAAAACTAACTGGCCAGAAAAATTTTGACTGCTACTGTATATAAATATGTAAATAAATAAGTTTTTTAACTTTAAGGCAGAAGTTTTATTGATTTAAGTTGTTTTATGGGAATTCTTCGAGTTATTATAGGTGAAATGCTTTTAAACGTATTTTATATAAAAGACATGATTCTGACGCAAGAAAAGATAATTCTGTTAGTTCCGAATCTACAGTCTCCATCTGCCTGACCTAATTTTCAATGATGTTTGGAACGCTATTAAAAGTTCAAACATTTGTAGCTGGAAATAAAATCCAATTATTTTCTTTATTTTGAAATATTACGTATTGTAATCTGAATAACAATTTAGAAAATATATATATATTTTTTAAATGTGTTCATTCATTTATGTTAAACTTGTATAATAAGGCAGCATGCAAGTTTATTCATTTAAGGTTAAAATCATTAAAGTTTTACTATTCACTTAAGGTTTTAAGAAATTATAACACGCTATGTTAAACTAATTATACCACAACCTTAAAACTAGACTCTTAAACTTTTAAAATTAGCATAATGTTCTGCGCGAAATAGCGTGTGCACATTTTAAACACATTCTTTACAAAATAACTCATCATTTTCAAAAACACATTTATTATTTAGTCATAACTGGTGATTAATAGCATTCAATATGACATTATACAGTGGGTCTCAAAAGTATAAGGACAGTAATTTTTTGAAATAACTGCACAAAAAATTAACCCATAATCAAACGGAAAATAACAAGCATACGAAATCATACTCTAAGTTTATTAAAACAAAAAATGGCAGTATATATAAGTTTTACAGATTTACTGTAAAAAATGAAATTCAAAATAAGCTAATCCAAAAATTTATGGACAATGTTAAGCGAATTTGTTTTTATTATACCACCGTACCAAAAAATGTCATTTTCTAGATTCTGCGCATGTGACATAATCACTTCTAAACATAAAATTACTGTCCAATCTTCAGTTATCGAATAGTTAGAAAATTCCTCGAAACGTTCAATTTTCTGCAGATGACATTGCTATTCCGTGTTTAAAGATACAAAATATTAAAATTTCTCATGTTGTTAAATGAATTAAGCATGGCACATCTTGGCACAATTATGAAATTTTATCAAAAATTAACGATGCGATTGTAAAACAAAGTTCAGATTGACCAAAAAAAAACATCTCTACAAAAACACAGAAAGATTTTCTGAGCAATTACAACCCATAAGAAGACTGTTCGTAAAATTGCGAAGACTTTAGCGTTTACTATAACGAGATCTCCTGTTATCTGTCACATACACGCATGGAAATTTATAAGTATTATATAATGTGTTGGACACCTAATCTCAAATAGCACAACATAAAAGCACGCATTCTTTGAAATTAAAAACAGATGACTGATCGGATCAATTGTTAAGTATTTCATCAGTAAAAAAATAAAATAAATAAATAAATAAAATAAAATAAAATTTGCACGGCCCTGCTGGCTAGACATATTACAGTGAAACTCGTTTAAGATACGAATCAAGGGACCGAGAGCATTTCGTATATTAAGCGGGATCGTATCTTATCCGGATTCCATAGATTCTCGAATAATAATGCATATTAAAGACAGTGCACATTGTTATTAATGTATTTTAGCCTCTTATTTTACCCATTTCTAATAATTTTTAGATATTCTAGAAAATTTGAATTTAAGATATTGATTGAAATAAAAAATAATTTTATTTTTCTCCTTAATTTTTTTGAATATCTGTTTGTACATTAAAAAATTAAAATGCCTTTATACAGTACTCTCAGCCAAATAAAAAGAAAGACAATAAAATGCAAATTTTGTTAATTTTTAGCCTTCTAAGCGTTTGGCCCGTAATATTCCATATACTAAGCTCCAGGTTTCACTGCAATATAAGCAATATTTAAGATAATATAATTCTATAAATTTAATGAATTTTCAAAGCATTGAAGAATGATTAAGACTCTCAAGGATTACATTTATATTCCTAAATAAGATTTTTTATGTAATATTGAAATAATCATATTTTATTAGCATTTAAAACAAAATGCAGAGAAAACAACATTACAATTTTACCCATTTGCAAGACGCTTGGAGGGTTAGATAACAGTAACTAAAATACATTACATATTTAAAAGGGAAGAATAATAAATATGCATAACAATTTTTTTAAAAACAAACTAAATGTATGCAAGGAACAATATTATTCGATACATTATAAAAATCATGATGTAGTTTTAATTTCTTGAGAAAAAGTTGCTTATCTTGATTTGGTGCAAACGTAGGGTGAGATTTTATTAGGAAGCTTTCTGCCCTGTTGAAGTGGTAGAAAATTTTCCAACGGAGAGAGCAGCATCCATAGAAGAGGCATACAGTCGAAGCAAAAGCTGAACGAGCTGATTACAGTAGCGAATGATGGTATGGTTGGTACACTTGTTTCTTCATCCGTATCGTTTTCTACTCCTTCCGAAGACCTAGGCTCATCGGAACTTTGGACGTCCGTGATTATATCCGCAATAGAACGAACTTCACTTGTCACATCCAGATCGTTATTTTTGACAAATAAGTTCCAATCTTTGTATTCTTCTTAATACTGCTCTTATTCTGTGATTTTATCATTTTGTAAAGTGCCACCAAAAAGCAAGTGACAAAAAGAAATTCATAAAAAAAGGCACTCCCGAGGACGATTAATAGTAATACAAATAATATAATAATAAATGCAGCTAGATAAGAGATGCAAAAAATAAAAAGCAGAAAAAGCATAAAAATATAGCCGGATTTCACCAACAACTTTCTTGTCCAAAAAGGAGAGGGAGCAACCAATGAAATTTCAGATCCATCCACAGCCCAAGTATAATGTTAAAAAAAAAAAAAAAGCGGTTGTTGTTTTTGTATTTTGTGGAAAAAGGAGCCAATCAGAATTCAGCATGTAAAAGCAGTGGAAAAGAACATATTTTAGAGAGAAAAAAGTTAAAAAGCTGGTATCTTATGAAAAATAACTAAGATTTTACATATTCTGTCCTAAAGACATGTGATAAACGGATTTCATAAGCATCATTTCGTATATTAAGCGTGTTTTTTGTCATCAAGGGACCAATTTTCTTCGTATATTAAGCGGGATCGTATCTTATGCGTACGTATATTAAGCGGATAATTTTACACGGGTTTAATAGGCAGATTTCAAGGGACCGAAGAAAATTCGTATATTAAGCGGGATCGTATTTTAAGCGGGCGTATCTTAAACGAGTTTCACTGTATTGACACGATCTATACTGCTAAAAATATTGTCTTAGTTTGAATCCCAATTTGGCTCTCAATAGCTACCACTGTAAGATAATGAAATCTTTAACAGGTTCACTGCCGCTTACATGAAGATGGGATGATAGTTAATGCAACACTATAGAAGTGGGTTTTTCCCAGAAGTCGATTTACTTTTTATAACGAAGAATCAGTGAAAGATTTCTCGCGCCAGTGCGTGACTGGCTATTGGACATCACCCCACATCACGCGCTAGCGCGTGAGTGGCATCGAACGTGTTAACCAGTATTTGGAGCTCCTGTTGAAGCATAATTCCAATACTTGGAACGAAGTAGAAATAGGAGACTCCAAACGTTGGTCCGAGATATTACCATCTTATGGTGGCAGCTACTGAATACCAAAATTTGGTTCAAACTAGATCAAAATTTTTAATAGTGTGCGACAAGAATCGCGTAATTTCTTTTTCGACAAAAAGGAGGGTGCTCTCTGTGTGGGACGTATTTTGCTTCAACGGAAAAACAAATATAGCTTTTCTAAATGATCTACAGTGCTCTAAGGCTTATCCATATGTCCTTAAAAGCAATCTACATCCATTTGAATTTTTATTAGGAAGAGAAAATTGGAAATATTATCCATTAGGAAAGGGAAAAATGGAAATCTTAACAAAATAATTTCGCTTATTTGCACCTACCATTCAGCAACAGATTAGTTTACGCAGAATCTAGTGATTGCTATAGATTGGCCAGCAACCAGCGGAGACATAAATCCAATTGAAAAACTTTGAGAAGTACTTGCACGAGATGTATATGGTCATGATCGTCAATATTATACTATTCAGAAATTAAAGCAACAAGCACAATAGAATTAGTCTTCTTTACAGCTACACATAATTCGTACTCTAGTTCGAAGCATACTTCATACGATTTTCAAGATAATTCAAAGAAACGATCCAAAATTTTCAATTTAAATGCAAAATACTCGAAAAATCCTTATGTTTTTTGGACAGTCTATTTTAATTTTTTTTTTTTACAAAATTCTGTAAAACCTATACTGCAGGGCTGTCCAACGCGGCGTCCGCGGGCGCCATGGCGCCCTTCGTAAGTTTTCATGGCGCCCTTAGAAATGATTCATGAAAGACTTTATGAATAACTTCATGTTACTAAAAGCTATTTAAAAATAAATCCATTTTAGAACATTTTTCTTTAAAATAGTTAGTGTTCCACACGATTTTTCTTTCATAAAAAGAGTTAAATTTTAGCCTTTTATTTCTACAAAATATTTTGATATGCCCTCTTTTTGTAAAATGTAATTCTAATTTTACTATGATTTATCCTTTATTCCGAAATTATTTTTACATCGAGCTCTAATTATATTTTAGGAGGTATTATGGCTTATGTTGTGAGGTGTTTGTGCATCGTAAGACGTATGAATATCGTTACTCTTTACAATAGTTGCCAGTATTGCTTCCTTTTTTATTCAGAAAATCGAATTCTTAGCAGAAATTCCGAATAATAATTTTTACTTCAATAATAATTTTTAATTTAAAATAAAAATTCTTTTTTCGGAAGTTTCTGTGTGAATTTGGAATTTCTGCATATAAAAGAGAATCGAAACTAGCAACCCTGCAACCTATAATAAATTATTATATTTTCAGACATATTAATAATGGCGCCCTTCAATGTTTGCTATTTGATGAAGTGCGCCCGTGCCTAATGAAAGGTTGGACAGCCCTGTTATACTGTATTTCCTTCTTATAATAAACTTGTATTATGATTTCATATGCTTATTATTTTCGTGATGTGGGTTTCATTTTTTGAACTGTTATTTCAAAAATTTGCCGTTCTATAAACATTTGAGACGCAATATACAATTGTGGTTTCGTGAAAATTGAAAAGAAAAAAATGCGTTCGATTCATCCCTAATAATTAGATTTCGCAATGCTTATTTACAGCTTATTTACCAGAGCCCAATTGGTCTTCTTTTAAATAACAATATTAATACTGAATACTTTTGTGGTATATTTTTACTGTAAATGTTATAGTATCCCACCTCAAAGATTATTGTTTGAAAAAAAAAATGGCATTTAAAAACCAATCAGTGGATGTCTTGATAATCCAATTCCTTTCAGCTTCATCAGGAAAAATAAAGCTATCTGTCAGATGTACAGGGTGTTCATAAATTATTATCTGGCTTTCTTTACCTGATAAATTTTCATTTAAGAATATGACAAAAAATATTACTTCATTTTCGCAAAGTACAACTCAAATAATTTCTTAAACAAAGTTATATTCCCAAAGTTGAAACTCATAATGTTATTAACGTTAGAACTACCAAGACCGTCATTTTGACGGTTTTCAAATTTTCTACTTACAAATTCAATATAATTTATGGATTGTTCCAGAATTTTATGCCACAACTTTTAATTAAATATAAGAATATTTGGTACTTCTAGGTTATCCCGTCAACCAAAAAATTATCGCCAAACTATAAGATTAAATGCCAATAATGGATGATCGTGAATGTCACATTCAATGACATTAAATACGATTCACGTGTTTTTATTTCGACTTTTTAGTAATATTTTTATTATATTCTACTAATTATTTCTTTTTTCGTTATTTAAAATAAAAATTATGTCAACATGTATAATTTGGCTATTAGTTTGGCGATTTGTATAATTTGGTGAAATTGGTCGACGGGATAACCTAGACCCTAGTAGCAAAATGTGTCTGGCCCTTGAATGGCTTCTCATCGAAATCTGATGACACGATAAGCGGCCAATGATCGTATACTCATCGGCTATGGATAAATTTCATCGGCAATTACTCAGAAATGTCTCATTGGCCCTAGATCTAATGATATCGAAATCCGATGAATTTTAGAAACAAATTTGATAAAACCCCGAGGAGTACGATTTCATGATGATGAATGTACGATGACTATGATATAAGTATCCAAGCAAATTTTGATGAGAAAGCGATGGATTATTGATTGGTTGGTTGGAATAAAAATGAAAGTTATTTTAGAACATTTATCTTTTGATTTTGTGAAATATACATACATTAAAATTTTAGCAGCTAAACATTTAAATACGGCCACTTTTAATTTGTTTTAGCTGTACAACAGTAAAAAAAAAAAAAAAAAAAAAAAAAAAAAAAATATTTTTTGGATAGAGGAGGTTAGTTAGAGTTCCTTATTTTCTTAGTTTATTTCTTAAAATTATTACTCCTTCATTAAAAAAAAAAAAAAAAAAAAAAAAAAAAAAAAAAAAAAAAATCTAATTAAATTCTATTTAATTTTCTTCCTAAAGCCTTTTATTTTAAATCAATTGAGAAATGAAAGAAATAATTAAAAAACATCTTTAGATATCAATTTTAATATATATATATATTAATGTAAATCACTTTATTGAAAGCATGGAAATTTAATCGATTTAAAATAAATGCTTCAGGGAAAGGATAAATAATATAACTTAATAGGATTATTTATATGAAGGTATATCTTTTCAGAAATAAAGTATGATAATATGTTACTCTAAGCCTCACCTTTTATCAAAAAATAAAATAAAAAAATTTTGCTTGAATATTTTAATATTCGATAAACAATTACCACTCTTATTATGAATTGTTTTAAATATTTTAAAATAATTTTATTATTAATTCCCAGTTATTGCATGTTTTGCTTTGATAAGTTTTGACCTTTTAAAATTTTCTCTATAACTTAAAATGCCCAAAGCTTATTTCTTTCACTATATATGACTTTAAAATGACAAATGTGTATTTCTATTTAGGTACAGAAGGCTTATGAAATTTTGAAAAAAAAAAAAAAAAAAAAAGACTGAAAAGCACATTTTTAAAATTTATTTACTGAAAAATAAATAGCAGTTCTATCTACTAAAGTGTTTGGTGTAAAAAAAAAAAAAAAAAAAAAAAAAAAACCTTAAGCAATGTTTTTTTTTTGGTAATGCACAGATGAGTGTATAAACACTCATAACCTTCCACAGTAAGGTAGGATTCATGTATCTAATTGGGTAAAATTGTGGTCTCTTCATCCTTGACAAGAGGCATACAAAAGCAAGGGGCCTTACACATTTCTCATTTAAATAAAAATCATATTTTAATTACATGAACTGTCCCAACGATGTACCCATACTTGTCAACAACCTGATTTTTAAAACATTTTAAACCAGAAAATTTAATTAAATGTGTCATGCCTCTATATGGTAGTGATTTGAAATGCTTTATTTTATTAAATAAAATTACTGGTTCAAAGCATTCCCCCCCCCCTTTCTTAAGGTGGAAAGTCTAAAGTATGCTTATCACATTTTCATTGTTAAGTATTTGGTAATTCATATTTGTAAATCTTTATGTGGGAAATCAGTAAAGTACGCTCATCCCATTTTCTTTGTTAAATGTTTGACAATTCATATGTATAAAGTTTAAAAAATAAAACTCGTGAAGAAGCACATCTTAATAACAGTTTGTTTCTACAATTTTAGGAATTGGGCGCAGCTTTGCAATTCACAATTTTAATTCTCCTTTTTATTTAATATTCATACATTTCTGGTTGGTTAGTTCCTTTTCTATTTGCATTACATAAATGTTTAAAAAAAAGGCTCCTATGTCATGTTGATATTCCAGGATGTCTGAAAACTTCTATAAGAGGATTCTCCCCCCCCCCTCCCCTTCACATTGAAATTGAAATCTTTGTTTCTTTAATATAATTTAAGAACAGTAGATAGGTGCACTACAGTATACCAGTGAATTGAGCAACAAAAAACACAAATCAAGAGACAATTTCACCTGTAAGCAAAGAAGAAACCAGTTCGAATATCACAATTTGTCTCCTGCCTCATGCTTTTTGTTGCATTTGTCCCTGGTGTGAAGCCTGTTTAACTCTTTCCGGCATTGGCAAAATATGTACGAAAAGGAGAAATTATCGACTGACACCGGAATTCACAAACGAATTTTTTTAAATATTTTGAATTCCTTTATTTAAGCTTTTATTGTAAAAGCAAAATTTTTCTAAAATATTGGTGCCGTTTGCAAGGTTGGAATTAAAATTAGGTATCCAAGACCAGGCACAGTGTGCTAGAAAGAATTAAAAAAATGTATCCATGAAAATGATAGGCACAAATCTGAAATAAAAGCATTTCCAATTTTTAGAGCAGTATTAAAAAGCAGTCTTACTATAATGTGAACAAAAAATGTGTCATTACACAATTTATAATATTTATTAACTGTATAAATAATAAATCATAATAAAACTGATTGCTGTATGAACTCATTATAGAAACTACAAAAAACATGATTTACCCAACATTACATAATTAACTCATTTAATTTATTATAATTTGAAACAACTGAATTACAGTAAATGCAATTTTCACATTAGTTTCTTAATTACATTTAATGTGTTATTACATGCTAAAACTAATTATTTCATACAAATTATAATAGACTGCTCTTTCTTATTAATCAGATAAATTGCCATTGTCATTCCAGGTTTGTGCCCAACTTATGTCTGTACTAATTTTTTGGCAGGATGGATGATTGTACAATTTTTTTAAACACTCATAAATTTTGCATTTAGTGATGTAATGCACATAAAAGTTCTATTTTCAGTTAATATTATGACAAGATTGTTTGACAAGACAGTGCATCTGCATTTCATGAAGGTGCATGAACAAATTTTATCGTACTACAAAATAAGTTATCCAGAATTTATCTTTTATTTGTATGTTTAAAATTCTATAACATTATTGAATTCCAATCATGCTTAATCATTTATTTTTTTCAATATCACATTAACGTTGTTAACCATCTTATTGTTTCTAATCTTGAGGTGCTGTTGTAAGAATCCATATATACTATCTGCATCTTTTAATTACTATATTAATAAAAACTAATTTCTAATGTATAATCTGCTGATCAAACAAAAATGTTTAGATACTGAAATTTGAATAAAATTTTTCTTATTTCTATTTGCTACAAATAAAGCAACATTTAAGGGGAAAAAAATCTTTCTGGTGTAAAATTTATTTTATCTGCTGCAAATTATGTATAGCAAAAATCAGAGTTAAAAAAAAATTCAATTATTTTAATCATTTAATATTATTTATCTTCTGATTTAGTATTTGAAATTTTTCTTTAAGGTTAATGCCAGAAAAAAACTTCCAGACACAGACTATAAAACAAATCTAAGCTAGATTATTTTCTGAAACAATTTACTGTCATAGAATGATTCAAGTGTTACATTCAAATCCTATAAAAAAGTAGAAATACAATATTTTTTTTTAATATTCATGCACAAAAATTTATTTTTAAATAACAAAATATAATATATACATCAAAAGAATTAAGATAAATTTACATATATAAGTGCATTATTTACACTGTTTATATTTATAAATAACATTCCAATTGGAACAAACAGAAATTAATGCATCTTAATTCGAAAAAAAAAAAAAAATCTTAATGGAAAGATGGATATGTCGTTTTCACAATTCTTCTACAAAGATCTGCAATTGATACTCTGATGTCTAGCTAGACCTTAATGATGTTATTTTGAATTTAAATTGCCAGACTTTTTCTTCAAAAAATAAGTAGCGTAACTGCTATCAATAGTCCACTTTTTGCACCGTAGAGGGGATCTCGTGAATTTCATCAGATGTAAAATGCCGTCCACAGAACTAGACAAAAAGGGAAAAAAATAGTAAGTTTTTACATATAATCAAATTATTTATATACATAAAAAATATATAGCTTATTTCAGTTAGCTTTATTAAGCACATTTGTATTTTAGTACTTTATTTAAACAGGAGAGATATGAAGGTATTCTAAAAACAATGGTACATTTTGAAATTTTTAAGAAAGAAAAAATATCTTTCGAGATGGTTGAATATATTCAGGGCTGCCAGCAACTTTGGTACAAAATAGTAGGGACTTAGGGACCAAATGATTAAAAATTAGGGACTTTTTAGGGACCAAAAGTCTGAAATAGGGACCTTTTAGGGACTTGAAAAATAAACAATGTTTATACAAATCAAATACAATTTTTAACATATAAAAGCCAATTTTTTTTTTTTTTACTTTTATTTAATCAAATATAATATTTACAAATTTCTTAAATTAACCTTCTTTAGGTTTGTTACTCATAAAATTTGTAATTAAATTATTTTTTCTTTTATATTTATAACACTAGACAAGCTATCAGCTTTATCCTTTTTTACTTTCAGTTTCTTGTTAGCTGTTATACCAGCTGCAATTAAATTTTAACCACTTTAGCTTCAGTTAAATTTCCTTTTTCTAAAGCAATTTTTAACCTTTCATTGCCTTCATCGATCAATCTGTTCAATACAGTTACTTCTACATTCACATTTTTGTTTAAAAATCTTCTAACTTTTTTTCAAGAACTACAATTGTACTTTTATCTTTTTCAGCTTCTTTTTTTTCTGATTTCTTAATCTTCTGTAGCTTTTTCCACTTCAAGTTGTACTTTCTTTTTCTTTCTTTTCATTTTCTAGGTAACTTTGATAATTTTGATATGCAATATTAACCTTTTTTATTATTTTACTAGTTACTGGTATTAGAGCTGCATGGTTTTCATAATGATGTCTTAAAGCATCTGCTATGTTTAGCCTAGCATTTAGCATCCGCTCTTTCATAGAGGCCCGTTCTTCGGAAAGAATTTGAGGTGAAAGCGAAAATCCTTGTTCTACATCTGCACGGCCATGGTATAAACCGAGGCTACTCTTCAAAATAAAGAGAGAGATTTGGATATTTTAAGCCTCCATTTTCCTCTTTTGCGTTAATAGAAGCAGCCCAAAATGAATCAATCCTATTTACTTCAGATTCTTCTTGACTGAGCTTGCAAATTTTCCATTCATCTAAGAGGGCATCAATTTCAATGTTTATAGGCAATTTTTGTGCTAGTTTAGCAATATTTTTAAAACTTTTTGGAGTACTTTTGAATTCTGGGTTTAAGCAACTGAGATATTTCAAATTTTAATTTTGCAATATATCCTTATTGTAAAGATATTTACCAGAAGCTATATAATGACACTGCACATCACTTAAAACATAACCTTTATCTTTTTCAGATAACTGCAAAAACTCTTTTTGCAATTCTTCATTAAAAACAATATCTCTAGGAGAGATTAAATTTTTACTCTCAAAGAGATCTTGACTGACATTAGTCTTGAAAGATTTAATGGCTGACTGTTTGCAAATACGCACTGCGACTTTAATGATAAGGTATTTTATTTCATCATACACTAAGTGGATCAGAGGATCTTCCCTTTGGAAAAATGCAGTAAACTGGGTAAATAGTTTGGCACTAGATACAATAAACAGTAACTGACATTTCATTGTTTTCTCCTTCAAATATACAACAATTTTTCTTGTAGCTGACTGTATTTAGTGTCCTTTGTTCTTTTCTAGATGGAATATATTTTAAGATATACTCATGGAGACAATTCCATTGTTCTAACAACCAATTTGCTGCAGGTTCCAGAGTTAACCATCTGCTTGGCACATGTTTCATAAATCTATGTGCAGGAACACTTAGTTTTTCCTGTATAAAACTAAAATCTTCCCACCTGGATGGCCAGTCATTATAATAGTTATATACTAAAATAATAAAATCAGACGCATCACATCCATCAGGCCTAGAAGCGACTTTTTTCAAAAATATTATAGGAAATATAGGAATTTTTTTTGAAGAAAATGTAGGAATTTTATAGGAAATTTCATTTATATGTAAATATATTGACACACGTTTTAATACATTAACATATGTATCAACATTATAAAAACTATAACACAAGTTAACTATTTAAAGTTCATTCCTGACTATTTCAGAAATTTTTAGCACACTTTAGGATTAAAATACTGGTTTCAGGAATAGTACACTTTTTTGTTTTTTCCAGCAATATTTAACACTTATTACAATTATTTTCAGAATCATCATCACTTATATAATTTGCATTTGCAAACACAAACATAATTGAAATAAAGGTTATAAATGATTTTTTGTAATAAATTTAAATGAAATGAGTTTCTGTAGCAAAAGAAATTCAAAGTTCTAAAAAACCCTGAAATTCACGGCAAATTTTATGAAAAGTTACAGCAAAGAGGGAGAGAGGATATTCTTCCCTACATTAATTATACATTTTTTCAACAGCATTTCCAGGGTTTTTTTTTTTTTTTTTTTTTTTTTTTTTTTTTTTTTTTTGTAATGCTTTGATGGAATTTGCATTTTTCCTTCGATACTTAGGGGAAAATACCACCTTTCTCATGATCTTTTAAAAGTTTTTAAAAACTTTTTATTATAAATTCTTTGATAAAATTTGAATTTTTTTCGTAATCTTTAGACAAAAATAGTTTTTTTTTGCTATCTTTAGACGAAAATTGGGTTCTTTTCACAATCTTTAGATAAAAATTGCGGGGTTTTTTTTCCGCGATCTTTAGACGAAAATCCCATTTTTCTTGCTATCTTTTGACGAAATCGCCTTTTCCTGGCAATCTTTTTACGAAAATTGCATTTACCTCAAGATATTTTGGCAAAAGTTGCATTTTCCTCGCAATTTTTTGGCATCACATTTTCTTGCGATCTTAAGACAAAAATAGCATTTTTCTAACAATCTTTTGATAAAAATTGCATTTTTCTCGAGATCTTTTGACAATAAACATGTTTTCTTGAGATTTTTTAACAAAATTGGGGTTTTTTCATGACTTTTTGAGGAAAAATGTGTTTTTCTCACAATCTTTAGACAAAAATAGTGCTTTTTTCGGAATCTTTGGACGAAAACCGCAGTTTTCTTGCGATGTTTCGACAAGAATCGTGTTTTGCCCGCAATCTTTTGATAAAAATCCTGTTTGTTTTCAATCTTAAGACGAAAATCGCAGTTTTTCCCGGTCATTTGGCAAAAATTCCCTTATGAAAATAGCATTTATTCACGATCCCTAGACAAAAATCACGTTTTTCTTGCGATCTTAAGCGAAAATCGTGTTTTTCTAGCGATCTTTTGATAAAAATCAAATTTTTCTCACGAACTTTTGCCAATAAAGGCATTGTCTCGAGATTTTTTGAACAAAACTGCAGGTTTTTTTCAGGACTCTGACTAAAATTGCAGGGTTTTTTCACTACAATTTTTTCATTTCTTCCACTATGATCAGTTATGTGCTATCATCTACAATATTACATTTTTAAAAAAAGTAAATTTTCTTGATAAATTTTGGTAAAATGTAAGGAAAAAATTAACTTAGACACAGTATAAAAAAGGGGACTTTTAGGGACCTCTAAGTGAAAATAGGTATTTTTAGGGACCAAGTTAAAAAATAGGTTCCTTTTAGGGAAATAGGGACCAGCTGGCAGCCCTGTATATTTATTCAAAAATAGAAACTGGTACTGGTTAGTTTGTGATTTTTGCCCCAGGTTCATTTTTTTTTCTCCTTGGATTTTTTGTAGTGTTTCCACAGATAGAAATAACAGCAAAATTCAAAATTGTTTGAATTATGAGTCAAGATAGAATTTGTTCAGGCCGGGGCAGAAAATTTTGGTCTGTACACATTTCTTTTGTCGACAGTCATTTAACTATTATTAATTTTTCTACATCCAACTTAAATTTTCTATAATACGACTTAAAATAAAACTTTTCAATGCTAACCCCCAAATTTATATATATACATATTATATACCTTATGAGCAAAATTTACTCTGTTTCTGCAAACAGTTTCAGCATTATTAGCCATTTTACAAAGAGCGAATTTCGGAGATATATCTTCAAATAGAAATCTGGTACTTATATCAAGTATACCCTACACATTTCACCCAAAGGTTATTTTTAAAAATAACCAGCTTTTTGCTATTATAAGAAAATATGTTTTTTATGATTTCACAAGATCCTCTATTTTCTGAAAAAAGTGGGATACTGTTCAAAATTCCTTAAGCCTTTAAATTTTTTTTTTTCTCCTATAAAAAAATAAAGTAACATAAAAACTGAATTTACCAAGTTAGTTATTATTCATAATTTGATGTAACAGATACAGTCGGCTCTCGTTAATTCGAACTCGTCAGGACCACAAGAAATGTTCGAATTATCTGAACTTCGAATTATGGAAAGTATGAAATGAAAACATGCTTAATATGGTGCTATTACAAAGGAATTAATGTTAGTGTTTTTTTTTTTTATTTCTTTCGTCTGTTCGGAATTCTCACTAGTTCGAATTAAACGAAGTCAAGAGAAAATGAGTTCGAATTAAGGAAAATTTTTAACGTTATTCTGCCATTGAAAACTCCAGGACTTCATGTTTAGTTCGAATTAAGCGAAGATTCGAATTATACGATTTCGAATTAATGAGAGTCGACTGTATTTATATTATGCAACTATTGTTAAAACTCATGGAAATATTGTCAGTAAAATATACAACATTTTCAGCATGATATGTAAAACAAATGGATCAACCAATCATGATTTTTCTTTTGGGAAATATCAGAATATTTTATGAAGTCATCAGCTTTTTACATTGAAATAATATATTCTGTGAGTTACAATGAAGTTAGAGAAAAAAAGGTGTGCAAAAGATGACACATTTTCTAAAAACAATTTGCTTCTCCCCCCCCCCCCTTCCCTCAAAAATGAATTTTAATGAGCTTCTGTAAAATTTGTAAAAGATTTACACCACCATCATTATATCATGCAGTACTTTCAAAATGAGACATACTGCAGAAAGGTTCAAGACAAAATTTCACTATTTTGGCTTTATTTTCAATCACACAGACTAAAATTTTACTGTATCTGCTTTATTTCAGGTCCCATGTCCTTAAACTAAAATAAAAATCCAGATCTTTGTATAAATGTATTCATACAAGCAGAGAGAAAGGAAAAGAAAGTCAAATTTTCACAATTTTAGCGCGATAATTTAAAATATATTAAAAGAAAATGGTGCATCAATTTTTAACACACTTAAGGGTGTATTTAAAAAATGATTTTCCATCTTCAACAGCTCAAAATTTTCAGATACATTTTCAGACTCATTTTTAAAAGTAGAAACATGAAACTTACTGGGAGGATTTTTGAAGGATGTATAAGATGCCGTGCGATGTAATTTCTTTCTGAATTAATTAGAATTTGATTTATCAACAATTATTTTTTCAGCATGACCCTTTTTTTCGTTCTCAGATTTCCCGCTCTGGAAAATTCGGTTTGAAAGGCCAACTTCGAGAGCATTTTTTTCAATATTTTCTACATTTATCAAAAAAATGACAGACACAGCACCTTATATAGTTTCTAAATAAGAGATTTTCAAAGTTTGGGGCATTTGAGAGCAAATGTGAGTCTAAAAATAAATCGGAAAATAAGCGGTTTTGATCGGAATACATCCTTAAGTCTGTTTTTTATTCATAGTAGTCATTTCAACTGATTCAAAGGTAATTGAACAATATCTCACTAAGAACTGGTTGCCTTGCTAGAATTCTGTATCTGATACCGAAATAAATTGTCAGGGGAAACTGAGGTGGAATGGGATAAAGTTAATGATCTGCATAAACATGCAATTGCATAAAGGAAAAGATTATTTCAAGAATCAAAAGTTTACTTTTACATACTTTTTATACTTTCTGTATATTAATGAACTGTTTCTATGTAGATGTAATAGTTTTTTTATTTATGCAACATATATTATTATACTTTACATTATCCATAATTTAAACTATGCCTAAAAGAAAATTTTTGTTTCTACAAGACAAAGCAATGGGGAGGAATGCGGCAATCCCTCAATCTTTCAACAAAATTCCCCTTTCTCCCTGATTTTTCAAAAAAATTTGTGTATTTCTCCCAATCTTTCTACAAAATTCACATTTTCTTGCACAATCTTTCTAGGGTATTTTTCACAATTCTTTAACAAAATTAAAGTATTTTTCTGCAACTGTCCATGAAAATTTCCCGTTCAAGAAAATCGCATTTTTCCCGCAATCACGGAAGTTGTGTCTTTTCAACAATCCTTAGACGGAAATTGCATCAACTCCCGCTATCCTCTGAAAAAACTAGTATCTTTTTCTGCAGTCATTTGACGAATTTAGTTTTCTTTTTCCATCCTTAGGAGAAATTTGCATTTTTCCAACATTCATCCCAGCAGCAGAATTTTCTTCTGCAGTCTGCAACACAAGTAAAAGCTTAAAGAACAGTCTGCAGGCCAATCCCTCCCATTACATAATATGCACTCAAACATCCCAAGTATTTGTGATAGACATAAAAGGAAAGAAAAAAAAAAAAAATTAAAAAAAAAAATTTCGTGATCCTTTAAAGAAATTTGCCATTTTTTAAGATCTTTGGACGAAGTTCGCATTTTTCTGCCTTTGACAAAATTCACGTGTTTCCCGTGATTTATGGCGAAACCTTTTTTTTAAAAAAAGACTGTCGAAATTCGCAATACATTTTATGTCTGAATTTTTGGATTTAAGACTTAATTTTTTTTTAATATTTGCTAAATTTTTAACAGTTGAAAAACAGCCTGCAGACCTTTCCTTCTGAATTTTGTCTACTTGTCGAAAGGTGAGACTGAAAAAATTTTTTTCTAAACAGAGCAGTAAGGACAGTTTCCTCCAGGTTTAAAAAAGGGCAGGGCGCTACTGTTCTGAAAAGGGCACTTTTAACATTTTTCAGGGCACTTTTTATATTTTTTAGGGCAGTTTTCATTTTTAAGGGCATTTTTATAGAGTTGAATCTAGAATCTAGCGATTAAAAATGTCGTGAAAAAACAGAAACTTCATAAAAAGTAAATTTTGTTAAAAGATCGCGAAAAAAAAAAAGGGCAAATATTGCTAAAAGATTCAAAAAATAGCAGATTTTGTTAAAAGATCCCAAAAAATAGCAAATTTTGTTAAACAATTGCAAATAACGGCATATTTTGCTAAAAAAATCCTGAAAAAAAAAATGCCAAATTTTGTGAAAAAAATCACAAAAAATGGCAAATTTTATTGAAAGATCGCAAAAACAGCAGTTTTTGTTAAAAGATAATAGAAAAATACATATTTTGCTAAAAAATAGCGAAAAAACGGAAATCAAAAACAAATCTCGTGAAAATATCGCGAAAATGGAATTTTTCACAGAATTTTCCATTTTATTGTGATTTCTGGGTGAAATTTGCGTTTTTTGCGACTCATTTTACAAAATATTCTGTTTTTTCGCGAATTTTGGAAGAAATTTGTCATTTTTGCACGATCTTTTAGGAATACTACTGTTTTGTGAAATTTTGAGATGAAATTAGCCATTTTTTTGCGAAATTTGCTGGGAATTAGTCGTTATTTGCGATTTTTAACGAAACTTGCTGTTATTTAGCGATTTTTTTTACGAAATTTCTCGTATGAGGCTGTTTTTTGCATTCCGTTGCCAATCTTTCGCATAATTTACCCTCTATAGCGCGTTCGGATCATCACTGGAGGGCTGCGTTTTTTGAAATGTGGAGCAAGAAGAAAGCCCTTTTTTTTTTTTTTTTTTTTTTTTTTAATGAACGACAAGAGCGGTGCTAGTTTTTGGATGACGGGGCAAGAGGGGCGCTAGTTTTTAAACTAAAAGGCAGGAGGGGCGGAGCGCCCCCCTGAAACCCTCTGGGGGAAACTCTGGTAAGGATTTTCAGGCATGCAAAATACATAAAAATATCTGTCGGATACTCCGCCCTAAGAAATGAACCTGTCATCAACACTGATGAAGAAAAAAACTTAAAATCACTGAAACTCGCTTGAAAGAATTTTTTATGTATAAAAAATAGGTTTCAGCTGCATAAAGGAGGGAGGGGGGGTGATTGTGAATTTTGTCTTTGTTGAAAAGTGCGACACATGCATGACTGAAAAAACTTTGTTGCTAAACAGACCAGTATAAGGATTTTCAGATGTGCAAAATACATAAAAATATGTCAGACACTTTGCCCTAAGAAATTAATCTGCCATCAACACTGATGGGGAAAAAAACTGAAAATCACTGTTATAGCGGTATCACACGGACGTCTTTCGCAGAACTTTTTCCCCTACACAACATTACATCCAGCAAAATGTTCCGTGTCCTTGATATAGGGAGAATTTGTTCGGTAGTTTCGTTTACCGAGCGTTTCCTGCATTGCATAAAAAATGTTGGCCATTCATTCAGTGCTGATCAACTGACCAATAGGAGCAGAGCGAGAAATTAAATAACCCCACGAGAAGTTTGAAAAACCTGTTTACTGAACACGTTGCAAAATGAATGATCCTGTTTTGTAAAATGTTTGCAGAAAAATCTTTCTCCGTGTGATACAGCTCTTACTCACTTGAAAGTTTATATATAAAACATAGGTTTCAGCTGCATAAAGGAGGGGGGGAGGGATTATGAATTTTTTCTACTTGTCAAAAGGTATGACACTTGTGTGACCGAAAAACTTGCTAAACAGAGCAGTATAAGAATTTTCAGACGTGCAAAATACATAAAATTATCTGTCAGACACTCCGCCTTAAGAAATTAACCTGCCATCAACACTAATGTGAAAAAAAACAACTGAAAATCGCTGAAACTTGCTTGAAACTTTATACATAAAAAGAGGTTTCAGCTGCATAAAGGAGGAGGGGAGGGGGGATTGTGAATTTTGTCTACTTGTTGAAAAGTGCGACAAACGTGCGATTGAAAAATTTTTTTGCTAAACAGAGCAGTATGAGGATTTTCAGACCAGCAAAATACATATCTGTTGGACACTCCGCCCAGAGAAATTAATCCGTCATCAACACTGATGAGAAAAAAAACTGAAAATCACTGTTACTCGCTTGAAAGTTTATATATTAAACATAGGTTTCAGCTGCATAAAGGAGGGGGAGGGGGAATTGTGAATTTTGTCTACTTGTCAAAAAGTGTGACTGAAAAACTTGCTAAACAGAGCAGTATAAGAATTTTTAGACGTGCAAAATACATAAAATTATCTGTCAGACACTCCGCCCTAAGAAATTAACCTGTCATCAACACTGATGAGGAAAAAAAACTTTAAATCACTGAAACTCGCTTGAATTTTTTATATATAAAAAATAGGTTTTAGCTGCATAAAGGAGGGGGGGGGGGGAGGATTGAGGATTGTGAATTTTGTCTACTTGTTGAAAAGTGCGACACACGTGTGACTGAAAAAACTTTGTAGCTAAACAGAGCAGTAAGGGTTTTCAGACGTACAAAATCTATAAAAATATCTGTTGGACACTCCGCCCTAAGAAATTAACCTGCCATCAACACTGATGGGGAAAAAAACTGAAAATCACTGTTACTTACTTGAAAGTTTATATATAAAAGATAGATTTCAGCTGCATAAAGGAAAAGGGGGGGGGAATTGTGAATTTTGTCTACTTGTCAAAAAGTGCGACTGAAAAACTTGCTAAACAGAGCAGTATAAGAATTTTTAGACGTGCAAAATACATAAAATTATCTGTCAGACACTCCGCCCTAAGAAATTAACCTGTCATCAACACTGATGGGGGAAAAAAACTGAAAATCGCTTAAAAGTTTATACATAAAAAATAGGTTTCAGCTGCATAAAGGAGGAGGGGGGGGGGGATTGTGAATTTTGTCTACTTGTTGTTTTTTTTTTAATTATTAACTTGTGAAACAAAAAAGATTCAAATCATTTAGTTGCCAAGATTGGCAAACGAAAAATGATTTATAAAAAGTTTGTGTTTTGCCTGATCATCTAAAGTTTATTACAAAAGAACAAACAATTAAAGGATTAGGAGGGGGACACCTGGACTTAACCTGTACCTACCACATTCTTTCTGATAACAATCCTGAAAATACCAGAAAAACACCTTTACTGTTACTTATTTACACCTATTTCTTATTTCTCTGCTAATTAATTTCCAAAATGAAAAAAGAAAAAAAAAATTGATTTAAATCAAATGATTTTTTTTTAAATCAGTTGATTTAAATCATGCCAACCCTGTACAAAATTTCATTTATTGTTAAGTTTTTAAGAAGGGGTGTCCATTAGGGGCTGTGCATGTATAACATTATCATTTTAGGGAGGAGGGGTGTCTGGCAGTGGCGCCGACTTCCGGGTCTGCGGGTCTGCCGCGCAGACCCTGAAAAATATCTGCAGACCTTGCAATATCTTGGCAGACCCTGAAAAATGCAGGCATGCGATTTTTTCGCGGTTGAGCGATTTTACGATTTTTTGCGGGACTAATTTGTTCCGAAATTTAAAAAAAAAATCGATCTTCAATCCGAAAATTCGGACATAAGACCGCGAAAAAACTCAAAATTCGTCAAAACATTGGGTAATAAACGTGAAAAGTGTCGAAGAATAGCGGGGGGAAAATGCTAATTTCATCAAAAGATCGTGGGAAAACGTCTATTTCGTCAAAAGGTTGCGAAAAAACATCAATTTTGTGGAAGGATCGTGAAAAAATACATGAAAATCGTCAAAAGATCTTTGAAAATTTCGTCAAAAAGTAGCGTGAAAAACGAGCATTATGTTCATGAATCACAGAAAAAATGCGAATTATGTTCTAAGATAGTGGGGCAAAACGCAAAATCTGTTAAAGAATCGAGAGAAAAAAGTGGATTTTCGCAAAAGATCGCAGAAAAATATGAATTTTTCAAATAATAGTGAGAAAAATGAATTCTTTCAAAAAAAAAAAAGAAAAAAAATAGAAAAAAATTCGCAGAAAAAACCCCCCGCAAAATCGGCCGAATTTTTCAAAAAGTCTCGAGAAAATAGTGAATTTTGGCCAAAAATCGCGCAAAAGACCAAAGATAGTAGGAAAAAAGCGAATTCTGTCAAAGAATCGTGAGAAAAACGCGAATTTCGGCAAAAGGTTGCGAGGAAAATGCAAATTTCGACTAAAGATCACGAGAAAAACGCAAATTTTAGCAAAAGATCAGAGGAAAATTGCGAATTCTAGCAAAAAACCTCAGAAAAATCGCAAATTTTGGAAAAAAAAATCGCGGAAAAGACGCAAATTTCGTTAAAAAAATAGCGGAAAAACGCGAAGACAAGCGGAAAAAATTAATTTCGTTCAAAAATAGCAGAGAAAAAAGTATTTTTCTTTAAAAAAATCTTGAGGAAAATGCAAATTTTGGAAAAAGATCTCGAGAAAAACGTAAGTTGTGGCAAAAGATCGCGGAAAAATTCGAATTTTGGCAAAAAAATCGCGTTAAAATACACTAATTTCGTCAAAAAATGGCAGAAAAAACGCAAAGAATCGCGGAAAAAACTCAAATTTCACTCAAAGATAGTAGGGAAAAAACAAATTTTATCAAAGAATTGTGGGGAAAACGCGAATTTAGGCAAGGGTTGCTAGGAAAAATGCAAATTTCGACTGAAGATCGAGAGAAAAACGCAAATTTAGGCAAAAGATCAGAGAAAAATCGCGAATTTTAACAAAAAACCTCAAGAAAATGGCAAATTTCGGCAAAGATTGCAGAAAAGACGCATCGTTTAAAAAAAGCGGGAAAAACGCAAAGAATAGCAAAAAAAAAAAAAAAATACTCTAATTTCGTTCAAAGATAGCAGAGAAAAAGACATTTCTTTTTCAAAAAATCTTGGGGGAAATGCAAATTTCGGAAAAAGATAGCGAAAAAAAACGTAAATTGCGGCAAAAGATCGCGGAAAAATTCGAATTTCGGCAAAAGATTAAGGAAAAAGATACTAATTTCGTCAAAAAATAGCAGGACAAACGCAAAAAATCGCGAAAAAAACTAAATTTTCGTTCAAAGATAGCAGTGAAAAAAGAAATTTTATCAAAGAATCGTGGGAAAAACACGAATTTCGGCAAAAGGTTGCGAGGAAAATGTAAATTTCGACTTAAGTTCACGATAAAAATGTAAATTTTGGCAAAAGATCGCGAGAAAAACGCAAATATCGGCAAAAGATCAAAGGAAAATCGAGAATTTTAGCAAGAAACCCCAGAAAAATCGCAAATCTTGGCAAAAGTTCGCGGATAAAAAATTGCTGGAAAACGTAAAGAATAACGGAAAATTTCTAATTTCGTTTAAAAATAGCAAAGAAAAAGAAATTTTTCTCAAAAAATCTTGGGGAAAATGCAAATTTCGGAAAAGGATCACGAGAAAAACGTAAATAGCGGCAAAGGATCGCGGAAAAATTCGAATTTCGGCAATAAATAATTGAAAAAGACGCAAATTTCGTCAAAAAATAGCAGGGAAAGCGCAAAAAATCGTGGGAAAAACGCGAGTTTCGACCAAGCATCGCAAAAAAACGGTAATTTCGGCAAAAGATCGCGGGGAGTATGCAAATTTCGGCAAAAGATCGCGAGAAAATGCAAATTTCGGCAAAAACTCGCCAGAAAAACGCAAATTTTGGCAAAAAATCTTGAAAAAAAATCACGATTAGCTTGCCATATTTATTAAGTGATATTTTGAGTAAAGCATGAAAAAATGTGCACTGCACAAAGCATAACTAGGAAAGATTGCTGTGTAAAAAAACATTAATCAGAATCATGGACTCAAAATAGAAACTTTCAGTTTAAAATTACGGATAGTATTTGCATAAATTGTGGGAATGCTGAAATCTTCCCCCAGTATATCTGCCCCCGTCCGCCATTTTGACCTCTGCATTAGAAGGGGGTAGATATCCAGTGCTGCAGCATTTCACTTTCTACGAGGGCCTGATATCTGCCCCCAGTATATATACCCCCATATCAGATAGGGGCAGATATCCAACGCAGAACATTTTGTCTTCGGCGAGAGCTGGAAATCTACCCCCAGTATATCTGCCCCCGTCCGCCATTTTGAGTTCAGCATTAGAAGGGGGTAGATATCCAGTGCTGCAGCATTTCACTTTCTACGAGGGCCTGAAATCTGCCCCCATTATATGTACCCCCATACCAGAAAGGGGCAGAAATCCAATGCAGAGCATTTTGTCTTTGTCGAGAGCTGGATATCTACCCCCAGTATATCTGCCCCCATACGTCATTTTGACGTCACAGTAGAAGGGGGTAGATATCCAGTACTACAACATTTCACTTTCTACGAGCGCCTGATATCTACCCCCTGTATATCTACCCCCATACGTCATTTTGATATCACAGTAGAGGGGACGTACTTACAGTGCTAGAACATTTTTACGTTCGTCGAGAGTTGGAAATTCTGAATATATGAACCTTTCTTCGTATAGTTTTTATTGTTGTTGTGAATTAATATACGAATTTGAAGAAATATGTAGACGAGACTTAATGTATAATATAAAAAATAGCGCGTATTTTCCATATTCAGTTGTCAAGCCCATATTATGTCGAAACAGACCGTAGAGCAGGGTTGTAACCAGCGAATCGTGTCAGGGGTGGACTCCGAAATTTTTTTGTGGGGCTAACATCTTTTGGCAATTAATGCAGCATTTAAGCATACTAAATACTTTAAAAACTGGTAAAATGGATCTGTCTATAAAGAAACCCGACTAAAGCGAAATCTTTTTAAAATAGGAATTTAAAAAAAGCTTTCCTAAATGGAAAATATTTCGTAATCACCGGAAAATGAATTTTAATTTATTTAATTTAGCAATCTACTCAGAACTATTCCATTTTATTTTGTAGTTTTGTTTGTAGGGCGTTATTACCCACATAGGCGGGTAACATATATTAATCAATACATATAACATAATATGAATATAAATAAATATAAAAAATAAACAATATTAAAGAACTAAATTAAAATTATAAATAATATAAAATTATTTAATGATACAATATTTAGGAATAAAAATAAAATTTTAATGTATTATTAATATGTAATTTAATATATAAAGCATAATTTAATGTATATTTTAATAATAATATATAATCTTGTTTTTTAAAATGTGTATATAATGCAAAATTTTTTTTTTTATTTTAAAGTTTCTCGTTTATAAAAATGCTTGCTTATATATATATATTATTTTAAAAATATACAGTCGACTCTCGCTAATTCGAAATCGGATAATTCGAATCTTTCGAATTCGAATTCTTGTTTATAAAAACGCGTGATTATATATATATATATATGTATATATATATATATATTAAAAATATACAATCGACTCTCGTTAATACGAAATCGGATAATTCGAATCTTCACTTAATTCGAACTAAACATTTCATTAAGTCCCGAAATTTTCAATGGCAGAATAATATTAAAAATTTTCATTATTTCGAACTCATTTTCTCTTGACTTCGTTTAATACGAACTAACGAGAATTCCGATTTTTCATTTTTCTTTTCTTTCTCGCGTATTTCAGATCATTTGAATAAATTTTTATCTTTGGTTTTTTTTTTAATTGTTCCGAATGAGTATACATATAATACAATTCATTTGATATCCACTTTATTAGAGCCCCATCTGTCTATAAGTGACACTTTAAATTTTTCTTCCATAGTGCTTGTTTCTAATCTTTTAATTTGTTTATGTATTTATACTTTCTAATTAATACTAAGTCATATTCTAATGATAACAGACGAAATTAATTTAAAAAACACTATAACATTAATTCCTTTGTAATAGTACCATATTAAGCATGTTTTGCATAATTCGAACTTCGGATAATTCGAATATTTCTTGTGGTCCCGAAGAGTTCGAATTAAAGAGAGTCGACTGTAGTTTAAAACAAAGTTTTAGGTATCAACAACTAATTGAAATTTAAAACAAATTGTTATAGTTCAAATATTATTTATAAAGTTTTGATTTTGAATAATGTACATTTTGAAATTCAACACGGGAGTTACATTCACTGCAAACTTATTTTAACTCGTATCTTTCGATATGTGGCTACAAATTTTTCAAGCAATAAAACTGTTAAATAAAAATTAACAGTAAAAAAAAATCCCCATAAAAAATTGAATATGTAAATGCTTTAAATTAAATTTGGTAAAATTCAATACTGCTCTGCACAGTTTCGTTAAACTTGCTTGAATTTAAAATTATATTTAAACCACATTTTTACATTTAAATAAATTGGGTAAAAAATCGGATACCTTTATTATACTCATTTCGAGTATTTAAAATTTACAAGCAATTATTTTATTTTATTTAATTGATATTAAATACAATTCTGTACTTTGGTGAAAGTATTCGCTTTCACTACATTATTGGAGCATTATATTGCAGTTCTTCAAATTAATGATACATTCACCATGAGAAAATACAATTTAAAAATCCCTCTAATACTGTTTGGCACTTTGAAAAGGCAGTAATTATTTTAACAACATAAGATTTCTTCGCATATCATTCGGTGAAAAATCTCCCCAGGAAGGGAAGACAGGTGTGCCACATGGGTGACAGGTGTGATAATGACAAATACCAATAGACCATCCGCATTAATCATCTATGCTGAAAAGGGGTGATCATACCTTTTAAACTTCTAGTAACTAAGCAAGAAATGAAAAAAAAAACCATACCCGTAAGGAAAATGTTATTAATGAGCAAGAAATGTCAGGAAAATTAATTTTAACATAAGTCTTAAATTTCTTAAAAGAATTTTAAAAAAATTAGCAACATAGTTCGATTTGATTATTTTTTCCAGAAATAATTGGTAAACGGAAAAAAAGTGACCGGAAAAAAAGTTATCGGAAAAAAGTGACATAAACTACAAAAGCGGAAAAAAGTGACACGGAAAAAAGTGACGCGGAAAAAAAGTGACAAGGAAAAAAAGTTACCGGAAAAAGTGACAAGGAATTGATTTTGGCGGTTTATTATTGATTTTGGGGATTCATTGGTTAAGTATGAAAGGGGGATCGATGGGGCTTATAGTTTAGGTAAATGGGTTTTTCATGCTGAATTAACTGTTTTGGTTCAATTTTTGGATATACGTTCATCCTGAAAAGACGCTTGCCTGATTAGTTTTGGGAAGGGACGATTACTCCCCCCCCCCATCCGTCCTCAATAAGATGAATGGGTTTTTACGCAGAATTATCCAACGTGTGTCAAATTTGCATATAGGATCTTTTCGATAAGGCTTATGTATAGTATAAAATGCCTGAAGAGATTCTAGGAATTTAAGGGTTAAGTATAGAGGGGGGACGGGAGATAACCTTTCATAAATTAAATTAATGCCTTTTTACGCATAATTAATCGATTTGCTTAAAATTTTGCATATAAGTTCATTATGATAAGACGTATCTTAGATTAGTTATGGGTTCTTCTGCATATTATAAAGGGGGGGGACGAGCAATTCTCCCCCTCAAACTAGATAAATATGTTTTTATGCAGAATTATCCCATGTATTTCAATTTTAAATATAGGTTCTTTCTAAGTGAAGGATTTAATGGGTAAGTATAAAGGGGAGATGGAGGAAAACCCTCTTAAATTAAATAAATGGCTTTTTATGCAGAATTATCCGATTTGCTTCGAATTTTGGACATGGGTTCATTATGATAAGACGTATTTCTGATTAGTTATGGGGTATTGGTAATTAAAAGGAGGGCGGGTGATTACTATACCCACCTTAAATTAGATTTAAAAAAATTATGCTCACTTATCCGATGTATTTCAAATTTTGGATATAGTATCTTTCTCATAAAGTGAATTCCTGAATAGTTTTATGAGTTTAATGGCTATGTATAGAAGGGGAACGGGGGATAAACCCCCTTAAATTAAATAAATGGCTTTTTACGCAGAATCATCCGATTTGCTTCAAATTTTGGATGTATATTCATTATAAAAAAGCGAATCTCTGATTAATTATGGGGTTCTTTTGATAATTAAATAGGGGAAGCGGGCGATTAATCCTCCACTCTTTAAATAAAATAGTTTTTTTCTTTCACAACTATTCAACGTATTTCAAATTTTGGATATAGGTTCTTCCTGATAAAGTGAATCCCTGAATTGTTTTAAGGGTTTAATGGCTAAGTATAAAGCGATGAACGGGGGATAACCCACAATTAATCAGGACTTCACCTTATCCTAATGAACGCCCAATCAAAATTTGAATCAAATCAGATAATTCTGCGTAAAAAGCCATTTATTAATTTAAGGGGGGGGGTATCATCCGTTCCCCCAGTGTTTACTTAGCCATTAAACCTTTAAAATTATTCCGGGATTCACTTTATGAGAAAGAACATATATCCAAAATATGAAATATATCGGATAAGTGAGCATAAAAAACAATTTATCTAATTTAAGGTGGGGGGGAATAATCACCCGCCCCAATTTTTAATTGCCAAAATAACCCCATATGTAATCAGGGATACGCCTTATCATAATGGTTCTATAATCCAAAATTTGAAGCAAATCTGATAATTCTGCGTAAAAAGTAATTTAATTTAAGGTGGGTTATATTTTATTCCCCTTCTATACTTAGATATTAAATCCTTAAAACTATTCAGAGATCCACCTTATCAGAAAGAACCTATATTTAAAATTTGAAATACATGGAATAATTCTGCATAAAAACCTATTTTTCTAATTTAAGGGGGATATAATTGCTCGCCCCCTTTATAATAAGCAGAACCCCATAACTAATCAGATATACGTCTTATCATAATGAACCTATGTCCAAAATTCTAAGCAAATCGGATAATTATGCGTAAAAAGTTATTAATTTAATTTTAGAAAGGTTATCCCCCGTTCCCTCTCTATACTTAACCATTAGAACTCCTAAATCTCTTTAGGCATTATTTATTATATATAAGCCTTATCTAAAAGAACCTATATGATAATTTGACACACGTTGGACAATTCTGCATAAAAACCCATTCGTCTAATTGAGGACGGATGGGGGGGGGGAGTAACCGTAACTTCCCAAAACTAATCAGGCAAGCGTCTTTTCAGGATGAACGTTTATCCAAAAATTGAACCAAAACAGTTAATTCAGCATGAAAAACCCATTTACCTAAACTATGAGTCCCCCTCCCAGATCCCCCTTTCATACTTAAGCAATGAATCCCCAAAATCAATAATAAATCCCCAAAATCAATTCTTTGTCACTTTTTTCCGGTAACTTTTTTCCTTGTCACTTTTTTTCCGCGTCATTTTTTCCGTGTCACTTTTTTCCGCTTTTGTAGTTTATGTCACTTTTTTTCCGATAACTTTTTTTCCGGTCACTTTTTTTCCTAGATTCGAAATAATTACCTTTCGTTAAATAGGTGGAGCAACACATGTTCTCGGTTTGGCAGATAAAAAGAACCGATTCGTTATCTCTAAAGTGACATTAGTCTCATTTTCGATTACTTTTTTCCAACAATTAATTCACATAAAGGAATTAAGAGTGATGGGCTGTGGGTTTCGGATTTTTTAAAGTTCTCACCAGTGTTTCTTTTCTATATGGATTTTTCACGCCTTCAACCAATGGGAGACGTGATGCCTGCTAAAATATTTAGTCAGCCAAATGTGGATATCATATTCGCGTATTTCTTTTTTAAAAACAGTTGTGTAGAACTTATTTAAACCATTGCGACCAGGGCCGGTGAGAGGGGGGAGCACAGGGGGCAATTGCCCAGGGGCCCGGGAGCTAGAAGGGCCCGCACCGTACCGAACAAATATAGACGTTTCATATTATTCCAAATCTGAACTTGCGTAATTTTTTTTATTGTGTTTGTGTTTCCCAGAAATGTTTCCCAGAATTGCTGTGAGAAGATTTTCACTAGAGACATAGTATTATTGGTAACAAAACCGCTGCATAGAACAAGACACATCTTATCTCTTCTTGTCTTGTAATGAGGTAAGTACTAATCTAAAAGCTGTCAATTCGTTCATCCGTCTTCTTACAGCCAGGAACTTCCTGTTTTCCTAAGAAATTTAGAAAGGAACCTTTTCTGACCACAGACATGCCCAATGCCCATGCCTTTAGGCAAAAGAGCCACAAGACTACAATAGGTCCATCTGATACTGACAGGAAGACCGACGCATTTATCGGACAAACGATGCAACTGTTAGGGCCCGGCTCGCACTAATTGCAATCTCCTTAGGATACCAAGTCTCTCTATACAGGCTCTGATTACAGATTAGACACGAGAAACACATGCTTCTCTTGGAAAGTTTTGAAAGGACCCGAAATTGAGAGCATAGGAAGTAGAGGTCTGCACGGGCCCGCCCATTGTAAAACTCAAAAGTTCGGTCCGGGCCCAGCCCGGTCAGTTTATATTTTTAAGTATCCCGGGTAGCCCCGTTAAGTTAGGGCCGGCCCTGCCCGTGCAAAAATCAGTGAAAACAGGCCTGTCCGGCCCGGCCCGTCACAATTTCTACTATTTCTAAAAAATTCAGATTTTTATCATATATATTAAGATACCTTTAAAGAATACTGAATACATATATATGGAATGATTTTACAGTATATTTAACAGGAAATACACATTAGCAACATTAATGATTACTTAGATTCTTAGATTTCCAAAATTCAAATAAAGATTCATTTAAAAGTTTATATGGTTTAGAGTAAAAAAAAAAAAAAAAAAAAAAAAAAAAAAAAAAAAAAAAAAAAGTTAAAACATCGTAACTTTTAAAGCTGTATAATAAAAGTAGATTTATGAGAAAATTTCTATATCATTTTATTAGATATTTCATGTTCAAATTCATTCTCAAATCCAAAGGAGCTGCTTTCTGATTCAATTCTAAGTTCATTTTTTTTTTCTTTAATGTATAAGATTAGCAGGTGTTTTTATTCAGAAACTATGTAATCGAATGGCGTTATCCATTTTTTGATGCAAGCAATTTAAGAAAATACGGTCAAAGTTAGCGTTTTGAATAGAGTTGCCGAAAGCGACAGCATAGGAAGGGAGAAAAATCGTCAACCATTTGACAAGAATCTGTTGTATCTCAATAAGGTTATAGAAGTAACTTATTTACAAAAAAACGAAAAAAGGTATTTGATTTCAAATCCCTTCAATAGACAGGCTTATCATTTTCATATTTTTGCAGTTAAAAATTAATCAGAAAATGTGTCAAACTTTCGCGTTGTTAAGAAGTGAATTTAAGAATCACCATGAAGTATGTATCCAAAGATTACGTTAGCATAAGATCTCTATCGCTATTAGTTATTTGACAAATCAAGTTGTCTGCCCTACATATCTTGAGAACAAATGAGACTATTTCCGTCCCTGCTCATCTGTATGTTAAAAAACTATGTAAACCTGATCTCGACCAGGCACGAGTCTGCAAAAAAAATAATAAGCCCGGGTTACACACAATGTAACTGTCCGATGACGATCTCTACACTGTAGACTCTGTACAAGTTACATTTCTGTATATGAATGTTGTCAAACTGTTATTGGCTCGCGACGCACATTTATACATATTTTCGTTAAGGCCATATTCGTTGAAAATAGATAATATTTTGTCGTTTCTGTATAAATATTTATAACGAGCCGGTAGGCCCCAAAATTTTTTTATCGGCCCAGCCTAGCCCGTATAGCCCGTTCAATTTTTTTGCCGGCCCGTAAAAAAATTCGGAACCATTTCGCCGCCTCGGCAAGTCACAATTCTGTATTAATGTTGTTAAATTGTTATTAGCTTGCGACGCACATTTAAACTTATTTTCGACAAAGGCATATTCATTGAAAATAGCTCCTATTTTCTCGTTTCTGTATAAATCTTTATAACAGACCAGTAGACCCGCAGATTTTTTACGAGCCCAAGAAAATTCGGAACCATTTCACCGGCTCGGTTCGGTCCGGGCCCCTGCAGACCTCCAATATGGAGTCCTTGATTTTATATGGAATTAACTTAATTCTAAAATTTCATCTAATTTCTTTTCAAATTATTAATTTATGTGCATATATATATGTCAAATTAATTGATTTTGTTTTAAACCTTAATAGGGTAAACTATGGTCTGTGGTTTATTTTTTCTGCTATCACAATACTCCGTTTTAATTAATTTATTTATTTATTTATTATTAACGATTATTGTTGACGATAATTATTTTAAATTTTTTCCTTTTTCCAATTTGCTATCCAATTTAGCAATTTTGATGTGCCTTGTTTTTGATTTTTTTTCTTCATTTAATTTTGGTTTTATGCGTGTTGGTAGCCCCAAATTCGTATTATTTTGCTTTTTCATGGCAAATACGAAGATGAAACCACACACTTCATTTGTAGTTTTAAAGTATTTGGGGCTGAAGATTCTGCTTTGGTTCTACAAATTCCATTTGTATTCATTTTAATTATTTATTTTTTTCCTCCATGTTCAATGTGGTATAAGTTTTTTTAATTCAATGGTTCATATATTGTAATACAATTAATGGTTTTACATATGTATACATGCTGTTGCGCAAAATCTTTGTGTACTGTCAGAAAGATTTCTACTACGTAGGTCTCCGATACCACTTAATAGGATTCCCATTAAGAGTAGCAATATCGTTTCATCATGCATATAATTTGTGATTTAATATTTAATGTGATATAAGTTATTAAATTCAATGGCTAATTTCAAATGGTTAATATTGTTTACTACTAATGGTCTTATATATATATATATGTGTGTGTGTGTGCGTGTGTTAATTAAGTGCTTAACGAGGTTATAAAAGTGTCTTATTTACCAAAAATGAAAGACGCTATTCGATTCCAAATCCCTCCAATAGTCAGAATTGTCAATTTTATACTTTTACAGTTAAAAATTAGTTAGAAAATGTGTCAGATTTCGAATTATTGAGAAGAGAGTTTAAGAACCACCAAGAAGTATATACATATTCAAAGATTGCGTGAACATAAGTTCTTTATCGCTATTAATAATTTTACAAATCATTTGTCTTGCCCCGACACATCTTGAGAACAATTAAGTCTAGTTCTTGCCCGGCTCGTCTATATGTAGAAAAACAATGCAACCCCGATCTCGGCCCGGCACGGGTTTACTAAAAAAATATTAAGCCCGGGTTACTCACAATATAACTGCCCGATGCCGATCTCTGTACTGTACAAGTTACATTTCTGTACTGATGTTGTCAAACTGGTATCGCCTCGTGATGCGCATTTACACTTACTCTCGTTAAAGCCATATTCATTGAAAAAAGCTCATATTTTATCGTTCGTGCCTAAAACTTTATAATGGGCCGGTAGGCCCGCTAATTATCTTTTATCAATCCGGTTCGACCCGTATGGCTCGTTCAATTATTTTGCCGGCCTGGCTTGTTGAAAAAATTATTCTAATTCTGTCTGCTCGGCCAACAGCCCCTGACTATAGGGGGTGTTGGCCCGGCCCGTGCAGACCTCTACAATACATTCTATTATGTTCATATTGTATTTTTAAATTGTATATTATGTCTGGAACATCCATTTACTACTTTATTATAGTGAATATTCTTTTAAAAATCTTTATCACTTTCAAAATACATTGTATTTTTAATTCTTGTTTACCTGTTATCGTCAGATTATTTGAGGGTTGGTGAGCATAACTTGTCGGATACAGTGCCTCCAAATATTTTAACTCTTTCAGCGCTCGGCTTATTTTTTAGTTTATGTTAGATATTTAAAATAATACCTATGAAAATCATTTGTATGGGGATTTGTTATGATTGCCTTACATATTGATCTTATGCATGGCAAAAATAAGAAAAATAAATAGTGAATAAACGGCACCATTCACAGCAGAAAATATAAAAGTTATAAGTAAGTATTTTCAACTTTTAAAATATCTAGTATAATAATATATGTCAAACTGAAAAAAAGAAATTTATACATATATATATATATGAAAACGACTTCCATAATATTTATTTATTTATTTATTTTACACTGAGAAACATTTGTGGAAACGTTACTCCGTAAAATTAGTGGCAGCATTGCTGCCTCCAATTTTATGGAGTATTTTAACCGTTAAAACCTGTGTAACACTGTCATGTTACACCAGTAATATATGTTTAAATTACAGCATTGCATATGTGAAAACAATTACTCCATGAAACTGGAGGCAGTATTTGCCACCATTTTTACACCAATTGTATGGAGTAACGTTTCCACAAATGTTTTACAGTGTATTTACTTTTTTATTTATTTTATTTACTTACTTATTTATTTTTGCAGTTTTTAGGATTTTTGCGGCGGTTTTTAACATTGTTAAAGGAAATTCAATGGCAAATTTTTTTCTCAATTTTTGCATTTTTCGACAATTTTCCGCTTTTTTGAGGCAATTTTTTAAACATACATAAAAAAGTTCAGTTTCAGTTTTTTAGCCCAATACAGTAAATTTTGTTGCCTGCGAACTTCGAAAAAAATTTATGCAGTTTCTAACATTCTTTCACGTTCTGCGGCGATTTATTTATTTATTCATTTATTTTTCTAAACGAAGAATTCTCATTTAAATTTTAATAGTGCTTTGATTAAATTCAAGTTGTAAGAATATCAAACCTTTTCCTATGGCAACAAGAACGGAATCCTGAAAATTTGAATTTAATCTGTGTCGAAATAAAAAATTAATTCGAAATTTGTTTGATTCGAAGTCGGGATAGGCGTAACTCGCATAAATGTACGTTGTCGTAAACGGTGCAACTTGACAAGAAATTTGTTCATTTGTTTGCTTTGGAAAAAGCGATCAGTGAAGATCTGCTGGTGTTGTTAGATATAAAATAAAACTCGAATGGAAAATTAAGTAAAGCCATACTCCAAAATCTTACAAACGAGGGTAAATGGAAATATGTTTTTGTTTTTTGTTTTTTTTTGGGGGGGGGGGCTTCAGAAAACCTTCTTCAGAAGTCCTGTACCTACTGTGCTTAGTGAAAAATCAAATGTTGTTGATAATGTTTGCCGCTTTATATAAAAATTGAAGTGTAATATTAAAGTTTTTTCCCATTTTTATCTTTTATACACTTGACAACGTGCTTTTGTTAACACATCTAAAAAAATCGTGAAAAAATGACTCAAGAGCCATAATCATGAAAATAAAGATTTCCACTTAGAAACAGTTTATTTCCCCTTTTTCCATTAAAAATTATATGAAATGTTTTTTTTTTCAGTTTTTTTTTTATCTGTTATTTAATGTAGAGTCAAATTTTTAAAGCCATATTTGACTCAAAAATTTATTTCAAAATTGAAAATTAAAGATACCTATGGATTTTTTATGGCAAAATGATACGTCGTTCAAAGTATTTCGATTAGATACAAGGACACATGCTAATCTATTGTGATACCCCAATACCTAATCAGTTCATACTGGTTTTTTTCAGCAAATTTTTGTATATGAAATTTATTTAAATATTCTGAAACACTTATGAGCGCGATTGCTATGTCACAAAGTCGTGAAATTATTATTACCGTTCGTGGTCTAGCATTCTATTAAGAAAACAAGTCTTTCATTGCGTGTCAGTTTGTTTTAACAATTTTGCTATTATCTCCATATAATAATAATATCCTAATTCTGATAAATCGAAATTTAAAATGATGATATGAGCAGAAAACTTTTTTAAAATATTCTAAATTACGATTTTATGCAATTTTTAAATAAAATTTGTTAATTAATTTTACATTAATTTCAAATGCACAAATATTATATGGTATACTTCAAGATACTAGTTAATCGGTAGTTCGAATCATTACAGATGCATCACATTTATAGGGGAGGGCTTTTTATTGGGGACGTTTTTTAATTATTTAACAACTGATTGAAATTAAGGGTTTTTGTTTGCAAATATTTTGTGTCACAAACATTGAGATTGTCAAGTTGATGAAATGTAGAATTTCAGAATACCTTGAAGTAAATCTATTTATGTCAAAATTCAAAGTTTAATAATCACCTTTTAAATTAAACCTGTTTGTTAATCTAAATCTGATTTAATTAGAGAGAATAGCGTTGATTCAAATAAAAGACAATAAACGTTACGTTGTTAAATATAAAAAAAAATCGCTGATTTGATTATACGATGATTCGAATAAGTGGCAAATTTTTGTACGTTTTCTTGTAGGGGCCCGTAACTTTTGCCTGCCCAGGGTCCCGTGAAACCTGTCACTGGCCCTGATTGCGACTGTTCTAATTTTATAGTTACAAAAGCACCTTCTAATTATAAGTTTTAAAATGGAGGAAACAGTTATTGAAGTCCTCGGCAAAAATAAAGGAAAGTTATACACGAAAAATGACGGATATTATTATAGAATAAAAGATAAACCCAGTGCCAATAGATGGAAGTTAGCTTGCTACAACGTTAAATGTCGGGGAAGCGCTACTTTAATTAACGCCGAGGGTGAGAAAAAAATTGACGAAAAATCGGCACATACCTGTAAACCGGACACTGCTTATCAAGAAAAATATAAATTACATGAGGATATTCTCAAAAGATGTGCCAGCGATGTTACACCGAGCAACGAAATCTTCCGAGAAAAATGTGCGAAAAGGTAAGTGAGTTAAT
The DNA here is from genome assembly GCA_964019185.1 of Maratus speculifer. Taxonomy (NCBI): domain Eukaryota; kingdom Metazoa; phylum Arthropoda; class Arachnida; order Araneae; family Salticidae; genus Maratus; species Maratus speculifer. The sequence continues at coordinate 256,905,704 of OZ025298.1, forward strand.
TTTTACATTTTATAATGAAATTACTATTTATTTAAACCTGTGAAAAAAAAAGTTTTTTATTTAGAACTATATTTTTTTCCGTCGAGACCAGGGCTTTACGAATTTGGACACCACTGATTACTGAAATAATTTTACTGCACTTAAATTTGAATTACTTCAATTAATTTATAATTATATATTTAGATATGATAATTATTCTTCTAAAAGAAAACAAAATAATTACTATAAATAGTTATTAATATAAATAAATACGATAATATATTAAAGAATCATAATTATAACTATCCTTACATTGTGGTTATTCCAAAATTCCATAAAATTCCTATAAAGTTTCGTACTATAACTATTGGGTGTAATACTTATAACAATAATGCAGGTAAAGAATTATTAACAATACTTACAAAAATGCTAGATATTGCAAAAACTAATAATAAATTCTACAGTATAAAAAATAGTTTACATCTTGTAAATAATATCAAAAATTTACAAAACATTAAGTACATCAAAACATATGACTTTAATGATTTATTTAATACAATTGATATTGCAGATATGTTCAGGATCATAAATTTATTATTCAAGGAATATAGGAATTCTCTAAACATACATGTACCTTTATCTTACTTCAAATCTTTAACCAAATTTATTCTTTATCATAATTATATATTATTTAATAATACAATATTCAAACAAATAGTCGGTCTTCCACAAGGTGGGATTGTATCATCCATCTGTGCTGATCTCTACTTACATTATTATGAACGTAATACTTCTATTGTTAATTGTTTTCTATACAGGTATCTTGATGATATAATAATTTTATATTCTAAAAAGTCATCTAACTATTCGCTACCAATTAAATACCACAAGAATTTAAAATACAGTTATAATGATATGCATAATAATACAATTAACTTTCTTGATCTTAATATTACGCTTTCTGATAATAAAATTCTATTTGATATTTATGACAAACGTAATGACTTTCCTTTTAAAGTAAACCTCTTTACTCATTATAATTCTTGCCTACATAAATCTGTCTATGTCAATATATTACTTAATTTTGCCCATAGAATTAAAAATATTTGTTCACATAATTTTAAAATGCATAATTTAAAAACTGTACAAGAAACTGCTATAAGATATGGTTATCCTTTACATTTGGTTAAAAAAATATTATCTGTATAAACATTTATTAAGTATTAACTGTCTATTTTCTCTTCAACCAATATTACCATATGATGTTATTGATAAAAACTCCTATAGTCTTTAATATATAATAAGGTATTACATGATCTTAAAAATAATTAACACATTGCGTAAAAAAATATTTAAAAAAATTATAAAAAATAAAAATAATACAAAAAAAAATACAAAAAAAAAAAATATGAATAATAGGATGGTTGGGTGGGTTAGATGTTAGATTACGGAGGAGGGCGGTGTTGTCTGGATAATACGCAATGGTTAATTATTATCTATTAATTAAAAAAAAAACTTTACACATAGTATTAAAGTTTATGTTTACCTAAAAACTAATATGCATAACTTAAAAATGATCAAGTTATTGAGATAAGCTATGGTTGTCTATTGTATTTGTCTTAAAGAAATTATTTGTAAAATATTAGAATAGAAATTCTTCTTGGAAACTCTTAGCTAATAAATAATTTATTTTTTTCCTATAATGGAGGGCAGCACCATAAGCATATAATTTAATTAATATATTAATCCTTTAGATGGCAGAACTAAAATAATTTTCCGCTAGAAGTTGTAGTAATATATTCGAGTTAATTAATTAATATAGTAATTTTGATAATTGATTTAAAATAAAAATATAATATTTCTAATAGTAGCATCTATTTTTTTTTTAAATATATTATGAATTATATAGTATAATATATGTTTTACTAATTTTTATAATTATTGTTACAACTTTATTTTATTATCTATGTGATTTATACTATGACCATAACCGTGATTGTTAGTAAGTCACATGTAGTTTGTATCTGATTGCACTACAAATCTTGCTAGGATATGGGTAATGGTAAATTATCTTAGTATATATATCTTTTTTTTTTTTTTTTTTTTTTTTTTTTAATGGAATAATGTATTATTGTTATTTTGTCATATTGATTTTATTTTCTTCTATGTGTATCTTTCTACTAATTTGTCATCTGAATACCTTCCAGCCAGTCGGGTGTATTGTGAGTCGAATTCTTAGCTTTTAGCACGACTCATAACAGAAACTGGTTGGATGTTTTTGCTTTTTTGTTTAACTATACACCCCTGATGAAGTAGTTTAATGGAAAAGCCTTCTACTGCCTTTTTATCCATTTATCTTTCATTATTTTGGTAATCTGCCTTCTATTTCACTTCAAACTTCAACTGTTTTCAATAAGATGATTGTAAAAATACTGGTTCCATTGGTTTATTGTATGGTAATATATGAATTACTCTGGTTATATAATGTCCATTTATCCACATATTTCTTAGTAATTTGGTAATCTGCCTTCTATTTCTCTTCAAACTTCAACTGTTTTTAATAATATGAATGTAAAAATACTGGTTTCATTGGTTCTTTTATTGGTATTGTCTGAATAACTTTGGATGTATTTATAAAAGTATATATATATATATATATATATATATATATATATATTTACTATTACATCTAAAAAGTTTCAGTGGTATATTCCGTGTTTACATGAAGAATTATTGATTCAGTGAGGATTGTTCATTGATTCATTCATTTTGAATAAAAATGTTAAACATTTTATGAATTCTAAATATTTTACATTTCTTGACAAATAAACTATATATTCTATATAAATAAATGTTTAACTATAAAATAAGCGACGGGTTTCGAAAGTATAAATCCTTCTTCATTCATGCACAATTACTTCCAAATGTATGAACTTAAGTGGCATTTATTGCGTATTAATTTTGAAGTTTTAAATTTTCTCAAATTACAATTTTTGAAATATTTTTAAGCACGGTTTCATAATGTTAGTTTTTTCTGAAAATCATTTAAAAATGACAAATAACTTTTATATGCCTTTTGAATTGACTGGCTTGATAAAACAGAAGGGAGCTATTTTCCATTGAATCTGTATAATAATTGATTATTTCATTGTATTTAAGACTACTTAATTTGTAAGAAAGTTCTTAACTAACACATGATTGATACCATCTTAAGAAAATTTAGTTTTTTAAAAGTTGAAGTTTATTAATATTTAATTATTTTTTTGCCCACCCGGACAAAAACTTCTTCCGGTCAAAATCCTGATGTGTATTTAGAATTGTAATATTATCTTATAGAACATAATTTTACTAATAAAGATTTTAATAAAAGTAAAATTAGTCCAAGTGGAGAATTTTGTGTGTCTCAGATTATGTTTTTTTTTTAAATATATAAAAAGAAGCATAATTTCACTTATCAAAAAATATATTAGATAACTCAGAGAATAATCCCCCGTAGGCTAATGGTCCCAAAATTGAGCAACTGAAATCTGAGGGTTTAGTCAATTATACCAAAATAATTTTGTTTTGCAAGTTATATAATAATAATTATTATTACATTAAAATATATGTAATGTATTTGTATGCATTATTGCCTATTATGAATCTTTGGGATAGAATTTTTACTTTACTTATATTTTAAAATATATAGATACATATTTTCACACTTTTTCATTCATTTATTGTTTTAATTGTAACTCACCGTATTGGAGTTTTTAATAACTCGGTAACTCTGTGTTGACATTGTCATAAGCAGTAAATAGTCGTAGCTTTAGAGTTATACAAGTTATACATTGCATGTGCTCATAAGAAGCTATATGATTCTCCCAAAATCACTCATTTCCTAATGTTAATTCTATGGATATATATTTTTAAAGATATCTCATTTGCATTTCAGTATTTCTCTTTTTATTTACTTATTTGTTTATTACACTGGATAGCTGAGTTCGATCTCTACGAAGACCCTTTTCTTTTTTTTTTTCTATTTTAATTGCAGCGGGCTTTTTTTTTTTTTTTTTTTTTTTTTTTTTTTTTTTTTTCATGAGGATTTTTTGTCTATGAAACAGGTATAAAAAATAAAAGTATCCTAGTTAAAAGAAAAAGAAAAATCTTGCTCTAACTTTGAAAGATAAAAAACGGCATTGGCAGAGAATTGACCTCAACTATTCAGTGAAAAAATTCACATAAAAATGTTGAAGTACAAACCAGATTTTTTCGATTTTTTTTGCACGTATAGAAACATAACTTTGTTACAAAACTAAATATTTATTTTTAGTTTTTATTTGCTAGAAATTTTTATTTACTTGAAAGCCTGCATATTATGCGAAACACCATCGGTTTATTTTACGTAAATATGCTTATAAACAAGAAATGAAAAAAAAAATAACCTTGCGACTTTTTTAAAATTGAGTTTTGTTCAAATCCAAGATCATAAGAATTGCATTCACAATTGTCTTATAGTATATATTGAAACACAATACAATACGTGGTTCAATGGCAGAAAAAAAGTGCGACATCTGTAATATATATATATATATATATATATATATATATATATAGTAAAATTAACATCTTTGTCTAAATGCCATATTTACGAAAATATTTTTTTCACATCTAATATTCTTATTTCTGCTGAATATTCCGTATAGTTATCATTGATCACTAGAAACTTTCTTCCTTTTATTTATTTTATTGTCTCTTTCCTCAACTTTCTCTTCACAAATTTCTTGCACTATCAACACTAATACCAGGCAATTTTAGTATTTTATTTGCTTGAGAGTTATGTTTCAAATTGAAATAGTTAAGAGGAAAAGTTTAATTATTCATAGAACTACAATTTCCAAACTCTAAACTGGCTTAAAGATCCAGAAGAATGGATCTAACATTCATGAATTTAGTAGGATTCAAATGTGGCTAATTCATCTCTAGAATTAGAAATTCTAACTCAAAAAGATGCATATAAGAGAGATGATATACAAACCTTTACATATGTACTCAAAAATGCATATCAACAGTCATTATTTTACATTTTTTAGTACTTATCAGTATGTTATAATCATTAGAGATGACAAAGAAGAATGTCTAAAAGCAGAAAATTTATAAAAACAAGAATTGAAACAAATAGAAAGGTATGATATTTTGAAAAATATTATGAGTCGTCATTTTTATTATAAATGCAATGTGCATACCTGTACAACCATTAAATGTAATGTGATTAAATGGCAAAATACAATGAAATATGAATAAAGTTTATTTCTAAATAATGATTTATTACATTCAATAGAATAAAAATGATTTACATATATATTTTTTATATGACTCATATTTTACAAATGTTACATAACAGTGTTTACACAAATATCTATGAAATTCATACTTAATCGATAGTACTTTTGGAAACGTATTTTATCCAAATATGAATAAGTAAGCGTATATACCTATTAAGATTCTATTAGAAAATGATTGATAAAGTAAGTATGAGGTGCCATGTTTTGTCTTTTTACGCTCAATTCAATAGAATTTGAGTTATAAACAATTACCTTATCAGTATGACCTTTTTTTTGGTCCCAGATCTCCCACTTGGGAAAAATCGGTTCGAACTGCCGTTTTTGATTGCTTTTATTGCAATATTTTCTGAATTTATCAAAGAATCGACCATCACGGCACCTCGTGTACTTTCCAAATAAGAGATTTTGAAAGTTTGGTGTATTTGAGAGCAAAAATGAATTGAAAAATAAATCGGAAAATAAGCAGTTTGAATCGAAATACACCCTTAAATTCAACTTTTTAAAAACAATTTTAATGTTTTCATAATTAGAGCTTACAAAAACACACATTTTTAACTTTCGAAACAGTAAATTTGTGGTACAATTACATAAAATATTTAAAAAGTTAAATTTTCTAATAAATATTCACAATTTGTAAAAATTAGAGACAGTATTCATTCCCTCGCCTTACATACAAGTGAATGAAAACAGGGAAATGACAAAATTTGAGTTAGCTTGTATACTATCATAACTATATGCACAAAAATAAATTATACTTAAAGGAAGCTTAAAGAAACTTAATAAAATGAGGTTTAATAATTGAATCAGCTCTCCATATAGAATTTAAGTAAATAAAAGAATTACTGTAGTCACAGTCAATAAAAATACTTAGCAATTTGTTTCTGGAAATCAACAAATTTTACATGTCCAGACTTTACACTCCAAAAAAGAATAATTCAAGTTATCTTCTCTGATGATGCCATTATTCACAGATGAAATTCTGGAGCAATATAAATGATGTCACAGCAGATAATCATTACTTTCATTTTATGACAACAACCAACGTGACAACAAACTAAAGAATAATTTTAATTATTTTATCAGAAAAATAAATAATAATAAATCTTTATTTTTTCAAATTTTAGCGTTCTATGAAATTTATCATTAATTAAACCAACAAAAAAATCACATATATTTGGATGGACAACTTTTGAGAACTACTTTTGTGTTAAGGAGGAGAAAGAGACACACAACGAAATGACATTTTTATAGCATAAAAATATATTTAAATGGCCTATGTTTAAAAAAATCCCTTTTTATCCTGATACACATATATAAAAACATGTAATTAAAGTATTCTAGCATTTTATCTCATTTATATACAATTTTATTCATTATTTTTGAAGCAAAGACAAAAATATCACTGTTTTAGAGAAAATGACCCATATGTGTTAGAAAATACCAACCTTTTATGCGAAAACAGACTTAAACTATGCTACAGAATGTTTGTCATAGGGGAAAAAGGGTTATATGTGGCACTTATAGTTGTTATAAAGGATACACAAAAGAATTCGGAAGTATTTTAGTCTGTTGCAGTAGTTTATTTAAAGTATATTTTGATGATTTTTTGTTGAATAAATTCATCGAAATTTCTTTAATGTTATATATTACATAAATGCACAGACTATTTCGAAAAACTGAAAGTGGATAAATATAGTAGGTAAAAGAAGTTGGAAAGTGTTCAATAATCTATGATACCGGCATGATTTTCTTTATTATTTTGTTCCTATATGCTATCAGCAGGAATGAATCTCAGGTGGAAAACCAGCAATATTTTTTTTTCTTTTGGAAACAATAACTAACCATCGGTCTGTAACACTTTAAAACGAAAACAAAAATAATAAAAAATGTATTTTTAATATTAACAAGAAAGAAAAAATCATGCGTCAAGCATAGATTATGAAGAACGTCCCAACTCATTAAAAATAATGTAACAAAACTGCACTGTCTAAAAAATTAAAATATTCCGTCTCATTTTATCATATGGAAAAGTAAAACGCATTTCCAAAACGAATTTCTGCTGTTCTGATCTACAATAAGGAGGTCAACCGATTTTTTTAGCAACCCTGTATATAATATAGACATTTATATCTTTTAACAACATACATTTTAAAATTTAAATCATTTAAGAGACACATATATTTCAGTTGAAAATTCATCTTCAGCAATCTCATCTAATAGTTCTGTCATCTAAATGTTCTGTTTTAACGTGATCGTAAAGAAATCCAATACAGAAATTTCATTTTTAAAAATTTCGATAAGGTGAGTTTTGAAGTTCACGTCCTCATATATAATTATATAATTCTTGAACTACATTTTAAATATCGTCTATAAATTTCAAAATAAATAAACTATATGATTATTCGCGGAAACAATAAAAACTATACGTAGAAAGGGGCATATATTCAGAATTTCCAACTCTCGACGAACGTAAAAATGTTCTAGCACTGTATGTACGTCCCCTCTACTGTGATATCAAAATGACGTATGGGGGTAGATATACAGGGGGTAGATATCAGGCGCTCGTAGAAAGTGAAATGTTGTAGTACTGGATATCTACCCCCTTCTACTGTGACGTCAAAATGACGTATGGGGGCAGATATACTGGGGGTAGATATCCAGCTCTCGACAAAGACAAAATGCTCTGCATTGGATTTCTGCCCCTTTCTGGTATGGGGGTACATATAATGGGGGCAGATTTCAGGCCCTCGTAGAAAGTGAAATGCTGCAGCACTGGATATTTACCCCGTTCTAATGCTGAGCTCAAAATGGCGGACGGGGGCAGATATACTGGGGGTAGATTTCCAGCTCTCGCCGAAGACAAAATGTTCTGCATCGGATATCTGCCCCTTTCTGATATGGGGGTATATATAATGGGGGCAGATATCAGGCCCTCGTAGAAAGTGAAATGCTGCAGCACTGGATATCTACCCCCTTCTAATGCAGAGGTCAAAATGGCAGACGGGGGCAGATATACTGGGGGAAGATTTCATACTTCCCTAAATTGTTGATCCAGGGGTGATTCTCGTCCGAAAATTCCGAAAATTTAAGGCATCCTCTTCCGAAAATTTGAAATTGGTTATCAGTTGCCAACTTGTACGGTTTTGCGCGCGGAAAAAACAATTACGTAGAAATGCAAATTTCGTGAAAGGATAGCCGAAATAGCCTACATTTCGTCAATATTTCGTGGAAAAACGACGATTTCGTCAATGTTTTTGTAAACGAACTTTGTCAAAAAATCGATAAAAAACGCGAATTTCCTGTGCGGATCGCGGAAAAAACGGCAGTTTCACCAAATATCGCAGATAAAACGCTGATTTCTTCTGAAGACCGCGGGAAAACCCCGATTTCGTCTAAAGATAGCGGATATAACGCCGATTTCGTTAAAAGATCGCGGGAAAAAACGCCGTTTTCGATAAAAGATCGCTTAAAAATATTTTGTCAAAAGAATATTTGAAAAAATACGCCGATTTCATCAAAAGATCACGGAAAAACGCCAATTTCGTCAAAAGATCGCGGGAATAAAACGCCGTTTTCGAGAAAAAATCGCGTAAAAATACAAATTTTGTCTAAAGATCGTAGAAAAAACGATGATTTCACATAAAAAAACATGGGAAAACGCCGCTTTCATCAAAAGATCACCGAAAAACCGCCGATTTCGGCAAAAGATCGCAATAAATCGCCGATTTTGCTAAAATATTGCTGATTTCCGATCTGAAGATAGCGGGAAAATGCCGATTTTGTCCGCTGGAGGGGGGGGGACTCCCCCCCCCCGCCGATTTCCGAAAATGCTATACGAATTTCCGAAAAAAAAATTTCATCCAGAATCGCCCCTGCTTTTTTTGCCTTTTTATTCACTATTACATTGATTATCGGCGAATCAAATCAGTTGACTGTCACATATGTATTGTGATCAAGGGTGCAAGTTTTCCGTCCAACAGGACGGAATTTTGCCTTCTTAAAATTCTTGAAGACAGAAAAAGAGTGGAAAAATCTCAGAAGATGAAAAAAAAGTGTTTTTGATTTTTCAGGATTCACATGAAAATTTTTAAGAATCGGACTTAAAAGAATTCCACTTTTTGGCAGACCCAGCTTTGGGACCAAAGTCGGCTCCTATGGTGTCTGGCAGGGTTGGCAAGTTTTTGACGCATGACGGTTTTTACCGGATTTTACCATGGTTTTTACCGTCATGTCAAAAACCTCCTTGTCAAAAATGTCGAAAACTGTCAAAAACCCACTTTTCAATAGTTTGTTTTTACATTACAATAATAATTGTTTTTTCATTCTGTCTTTAGTATTAAATCATTTTATATGAAATATTCAATATCAAAAAGACTAAAATATTTATCCATCCCAGAAAAAACAAAATAATTGCATTAGACGATATACCATAGATTATATCTTTGTTAGATCTCTACAATAATTTTAAGCTATTTGGCACAGTCTAAAAAAATTAAATTTTTTGAAGAAATTTTATAAATTCTAAGTATTAGATTAAAAAATGTGAAATAAATTTTGGCAGAATTTATTACATTGTTTAAAGGAAAATAGCTTTCTCAGAAATAAGTTTCCTGCGTTTAATGAAATTTGTTCATTGATTGTTTTTAATTCTATATAGCAAAATCTGATTTACATAAATATATTATACATATATGTAGTCAAATTAAATATATTTTAATAGCTGAGAATTACATACATAGTTTGGGAGTAAGAAATATCACTTGTGCTTTAAATTTGAATCTTGTAGAGATTAAAATTTTGAAATCAATATTAAACTTTAAACCATGTGAAAACTTCATCTTTTACTATATTTTTGTTAAGTAGTTTATTGCAGTGTTATTCCTTAGTCTTGGTATTATTTCATTCAAATAAATAAGTAAATAAAATATTAAATTTATTATTTTTAAGCTGAAACGTTGACCCATAAAGAACCATTAATTATAAAATTAACTGCATTAAAAAATAAGTAAAAATAACGCATTTAAGAATCTCTCTAAATTTAAGAATAATTTATAATTTTAAAGGTAAAAGATTTACTCATTCATCATATGTATTGCAATAAAAATGTGCAATGTTTTATTTCTTTCAATTCACTTTAAATAATACCTAAATAACTTTAAATAAGATATGAACAGGACATAAATAGTTTGACTTTATGATAACTTTAATAAGTTTAGATTTTAAAAATACTTCACGACTATTCGGGTAAAAATTTATATCTAAAAATATAGGAGTTGGAATGGTCTATAAATTCCAAATAAGGGACACCCATGGGACTGCAACTTTCGTCCCTTAAATAGAGGTGTCCCTTACTTGGAGTTCCTTACATAGTGAAACCCCCAAATAAGGGACCTCTTTGGGACCGCAACTTGTGTTCTTTAAATAGAGGTGTCCCTTATTTGGAGGTTTCACTGTATATATATTTGCACCAAATTTAACAAAAAATAAACTAATAAACTTTTCACTATTTATATGAAAATTTTATTAATTTAAAATTTTAAGACCTATTTATTGAAATGAAAATCATCATAATTGCATTAACCAAATGTATAAGATACACATTTTAAAATATTATGTCTAAGAATATTCAAATTTATTCAATGACTAGTCCATGTTTGACATCTATTGTCATACCATATAATAGCTTTTTTCATCTCTAAAATGATTTTAATATTAAAAATGTATATTGAATGCTATTTAATATGTATAATAATCTATTATTATCATTTAATGTAAATGTTCACTGCATTTAGAAGAATCTATTTTAATGGAGATTAAGGCCAAATATTGTTCTTTCCTTTTACTCTTATAATTTAATTTTTTCATTTAGAATATACTTTTAAATAAATTTAACAAAAGTAATTGTGAATAAAAATAACAAGAACCAAAAAAAAAAAAAAAAAAGATCTAGAAATGTATTGCATCCGGCATTTACGATTAAATCTAAGAAAGATTAAAAAAGATAGCTTTTTGACGGAATAAACCGGTAAAAACACGGTTTTTACCACCGTCATGTCAAAAACCAGTTTTTGACGTCAAAAACCCAACCCTGGTGTCTGGTACATGATATCATAAGATATCACTAGGGGAAGAGGGGGGGAGTGTCTCTAGCTTTCACTCTAGCTTTCAATATCATTTTTGATGCAACCAAAATTATCTCTTATTTATAACATGATCGTAGGTTTTTAAATAGCAAGTCAACCTTATATATATATATATAAATACAAAGTCATTAAAATCACTAAATTATTAATAAAGTTATTTAATTTTAAAATATGGAACACTTATGTTTGTCTTTCCTATTTGTTTTCATTTGTATTTGAATATATAAACAGGGTTTCAGAAACCATATGTGAAATACATTTAAAATGAAGCACAAATAAAAAAGGAAGAATGTCAATGTAGTACACTCGTTTTGTTGATAAAAATTTCTGTCTGCTCCTTACCCTTCCTCTATTCGGAGCAAGTGTAATAAGACTTTATTGCTGTTAAATGTATTATGTAACAAAAAAAAAAAAAACTTTTTTTTTTGGTGACATTTTTTTGGTGTTATTTGATATAAATTTATATTTTATTGACTTGTATTCACTTGAACTAACAAAGTGGGCAAAAAATAAATATAACCAGATTTGTATACCACTCCAAACAAAATAAATACTTTTTTTTTTTTTTTTTTTTTTTTTTTTTTTACATTTTTAAAGCAATATCATTACCGGTGGTGGTGGTGGGGGGGGGGGGGGTAATTGCCTGACATTTTGTAATCATAACAAATTTATTAGAACACATAACTATTTTGTTTCATTTGTATATTCTCATAATATTTTAGTTTTAAATAGTTCAATTATATAAACAATTATATTTTTTATTGGGTATCCATTACTGAGCTTTTAATATATTTCTGTTATTAAAATAAAAAAAAAAAAAAAAAAAAAAAAAAAAAAGAGAGATTTACATTGGGAAATGAGACCATGAGAGTGGTTAAATTTTGTTGATTAATATGGAAAAAATGGAATACAATACTATAAATATTAATAAAAAAATAATTTATACTTCTATTCACCTTAACTTGGCAGCACTGAATATACTACAAGAGCCGAATTGCAGCCGTTGCCATAGAAACTAGGGTTTGCTCGAACAGTTCAGGATTGCTAATAAATAAGGGAAATCGCCATTTTGGCGGAAAAATATATAATGAATGTGAAAAAATTGGAACGTTTTGAAGTTCTTATGAAAATGATTTTATTACATAATCATTTATTAAAATAACGAATAGTATTATTATTCTTTTCTTAGTTTTACTATTTTTTTTAATTTATTTCAATACTATTTCACATTATATTGTTGATCCGTCTAACATTGTCCGGCCCACAAAGTGTGAAAAAATATTTTAAATAATCTCGAAAAGTTAAAAAAAAATTTGCCGAAATTCCGGAAAAACTTTATTGAAAATAATTTTTTTTTTTTTTCGAAGTAAACTAAAAATTTTGAAAATGAATTCCATGCATGAATGTCAAATTTTTTGATGAATTTTCAGAGAAATATTTTTGCGCTTCGAAGTGATTTTTTAAGATCACTAGGTCAAAATTTATACAATTTAAGCTCCAAAACTTTGAAACTTTGTTGGAAAAATGAAACTTTTACTGGAATAAACTAAAAATTTGAAACTGAATTCCATGCATGAATGTCACATTTTTTAAAAAGAATTTTCTGTGCTAATTTTTTCGTTTCGGTGTGTTTTTTTCTTTAAATCGCAGAGGAGAGGGGAAAAAATTTATATATCTAAGTTTAAAATTTAAAACCTAATACCTCTTACAAATGTTAAAAAAGCCTCAAAAAGCAAAAAATTCTATAAATCACATAAAAAAATAAAAATAAAATTCTGTGCGAATTTTTTTCAAAAGAGGAAAGCATTAATTTTATTTAGTTAAAAGATTAAAGCCAAATTCTTCGAAAATCTATTTAAAATAGAAAATTTATTATTTATACCCAACCACTGGCAGAAATCTGGAAAAAGCCAGGTACCACGCTACTAGACTGAGCACCTCTCAACTTTAATGTACATAAAATTATAGATATTTGGGTGTAAAAACGTCATGATTTTTAAAAATGTAAATTATTTTATAATTTTTTATTATCGCCCCCGTTTCTGCTTTAAAATACACAATTTCTGATAAAAAGCTTGTTTCGTAAACAATTACATCTCTAATAACTATTATAAAATATATTTTTATGCTTTAATTCTAAAATTATAATTATTAGTTAGAAATTTCAAAAATTATATAAACTGCAAATTAGTAATTTCATTAATTAATAATATCAATAGCATTATGTATGTAAAAATTTTATAACAATTATGGAAAATTATATTAAATATAACATATATTTACATTTATTAAAATAATTAATTAAAAACTGCATTTAACACTAAATTGCTAACACTGTTTAAAATTAAGGAGCTACTTCACCTATGCAAAAACAATTTAAACCTATGGACGATTTTTTAAAAAATATCTCGTTTGCATTTCAATATCTTATTGTTTTTTTTCTTGCATTGGACAGTGAGTTCAAGCTTTACAAAGAACTTTTTTTCATTTTTAGGTTTTGTCAGAGGGTTTTTTTTTTTCGGAGGTGGGGGGGGGGGGATTTTTTAATTTTCAGACTTCGTTTCGAAAGGAAAATCATCGTAGCCAAAAAAAAAAAAAAAAAATTCCTAAGACAAAATTGAAAAAGTAAAAAGGGTTTTGTGAAGCTCGTCCTCCAGTGTCGAATTCAGGAGGTGGCGCAGAGCCGTAGCTAGAAGTGAACAATAGCGGGAGGGGGGGGGGGTCATATTTTTAGTTTCTCTCTCTCTGAAGCAGAAAGATAAATTAGTGCATATTCACATTAGAGATAGTATGTTTCTTATTAAATTGTTGTCATAACTTCATTTTATGCTAAGAAAAGAAATGGATGATGAAAATTTTGAGTTGTATAACTTGTCAAAAATTAAATATTATGTTAATTTCATACATACAAATAGGATGATCGAATGTTATAACACCTATTTTAGGTACAATTTTTAGTAATTCTGCAAAACTGTGAAAGCGCCTAAAAACTAATTAGATTTTGGAACAGAATTTCCTTTGAATTTTTGAAACAGAAATTCATTGAGTTAGCTTGGAATTTTTTTCAAGAGGGGGGAGGCTCAAAATATTTTAGGAGGGCTAAACCCCTTAGCTACAGCCCTGAGGTGGCATGGGAGACATTACTTTCCGAAACAATGACCCCCCCCCCCCCCCGAAAAAATTTATGTTATGGGTGATATTGATATTAAGAATTGATTTATGAAGAAATTGCAATGGTCAAAAATTGCAATTTCTCCCCGGTTAGTTTAAAATATCCTCCCTCCCCTCCGAAGCCGCAGAAATCCCTCCCGGGGAAAAGAGTGGCATCTTAATAATTATTAAACAATTGATTCTCCAAGTAGTAACATAATATTATTAGTAATATACAGTTTTGTGCTTCAGAACTTTTTATAAAAATAAGAATGCGACGAGTGACAGAGCACTGGAGTTGACAGACGCTTAAAAAGCGCGCCAGATATTTAACCTCGAAGATCGGTTCCTCGCCAAAGGAGAATTTTTTATGCCAAGATTTTTTCTTTATACGTACGCTTAAAATAGAAATTACTTTTGAATTAAATACTTTTAACAGAGAAATTACTTTAAATATATGTTACAAAATCTCGAATTTATTAATTTATAAACATTACCATATAAATTTCTAGGCATTTTCATCATAAAATTTAAAAATGTCGGAGAACTACTTTTCAGGGCGGAATGTTACTGTTTCTACCTTTCACAGTGCTGCCAAGTTAAGGTGGAACAGAGTATAAAAAGAAGTTCCTTACGTGTGATCATTAGTGACACATCTATCCTACATTGAACCAAAATCGTTCAGTTTTTTTTTATCTTTATCACCACTGATTTAAATTAAAATCATAATGTAAATAGCAATAATTTGATACAAAATATTTCAAAGTACAAATTGATATGAATCAGATTAATAATAACATTGTTTCTTTTATTTGAACAAATTTTTGTTGTCCCGTGTATTCTCCTTTAGCCTGTATATAGTTAGTTACTTTTATAAGTTGTTTATTTTGGGTGTTGATTAGTGGTAAAATAACAAAAAATAAGTGATGAATTAATAAATTTGTGAGTGCAAAGAAGTCATTAAATTTGTTTGTGCAGTTAGATTTAAGAATAAAAAGGTAACTGAATTAAATTAAGAATTTAATTTTAGTTAAAATTTATCAAAACAGCAAATGTATGCAAAAATGTTTATTTAAAATTTTTAAGTATTCGGTTACCGAAAAGAAAGTATTCGATAGTCGAATACGGAATATTCGGCAAATACTTCAACCGAAGCTTGCGTATTAGGCAAATTTTCTGCTTAGATCAATCCTTAACATAATTCAACATTTATACAGGGTGAGTCATAAATATCGAAACAATAGGCTATCTCCTTAAATATTGCTCCTAGACCCATACTTCCAATTGCAAAAATTCATAAAAAAAGATGAATTTTTTGATAAGATAAGTTGCAACTCCATGGGGGGTCTGTTTTAAAAAATACGAAAATTAAATTTTTATACGGCCCCCAGAGAATAAAACTTCCAATTAGAAAAAATTTCTTTATCCCTTCCTGAATTGAACAAAAAAAATTTCATCTCGATATCTGCAAATCCCTGAAGGATATTAATATCCAAAATTTTCCAAAATTCATTACTTACACCACTTAAGCATGCCTCTGAGAGCAGCAAAATCAGTTCATTTGAAGTACAATTAAGGGATCGACCATAAATTTACGTATTGTTAAATGTCGATCCAAGACAACACTTAAACTTTTAGATATAAAATAAAAGCGTATAGGTTTGTGCTTTAAACTTCGATAAATATACTAGATGTCTGCAATATTTCGACCTTGCAGCCACCTTCGTAACTGGCACGACTCATTGAACGGACCATTAAAACGGACCATTATTAAACATTCATTAAAAGTGTTATCAAATTAAGTAATATTAATTAAACTCTCATCAAAAGTGTCTTAAAAACTTATTGGCGCAGGCAATAAGTTTAGTAAATATAGTGATAGCGAAAATGACTCTTCTATTAGCGGAATCAATGGAAATATATTTTAATAAATTACATAGAAATATTTTAAAAAATCTACTTTATACTACAGTTAAACCGCTAGAACGGACACTCCCGAATAGCAGACACCTCTGTTTAACGGACTATTGTCCAATCCCCATTCTGAAAACCTAAATTTGTGCTTGTTTAACCTCTAAATAACGAACATTCCAAATAGTGGACACTATTTAAGGCGATAAAGGATGAAAAAGTATTTTTTTAAGGACAAAAAAATAAAAAAAAAGTAAACAGGCCTCTAAATTTATCAGGGAATTTTGTGATAAATGAGCTGGGGAAAATCCCCCCCCCCTCACGTTCAGAGTTGAATTGAAGGGGTTGCCAAGGAGGGAAATCTTCCAGAGCATTGAAATATCCCCTCGGAAAATTGAGATTTTATGCTTTTAACAGCAAAAAGTGCAATCCCCCTCCCCGACCGGAACTCTATAATGTCCAATAATGTCACTTTGGAAAACAAATGACATGTAATCGCAAGCAAAAGTTAACTTTTGTAACAGGGTTTTTTCATAAGCATGTAATGAACAGTGACTGAAGGTGTGTACAGTTTTATTTAGCCCCATTGCTTAAAAAATAATTTTAATTTCTGATTAATCATATAAAAGAGGTTTTAGGACACATAAAAGTCAATTAATAAAATGTCAAACGTTTCTTAGCACTTTTTGAATATCTTTGTTTTTCCCAATAGCGGACACCTCCGAATAGCGGACAATTTCTGCGTTCCTGATTTGTCCGTTATTTAGAGGTTTTACTGTATTCAGTTTCAAAATTTATGAAGGTTTTAAAGCTATTTTTTGCTCTCTTCTATTTTTACAAGAAGAAAGTATTGGATTCATGAAAATTTTGAATTCCGGTTTTCGATGGATTCACACGGTTTAGGGCTCAAAGATACCGAAAAACATGTTTTTATGAAATGTCTGTCTGTGAGTCACAGCACAATGAAAAAATTTGAAATCGACGTGATAAAAAAATAAAGTTTAAATCAACTGACGCATTTAAACAGTAATTAAAGAAGGTGAAAATGGCAAAACTTAAACAAAATTTGAAATCGAAACTATACAGCATTTAAACGTTAGGAGCCCATCTTTGCCCATCTTAAAACTAAATGCACTTTACTGCATCAAATTGTTTGTATTTCAGTATTTCTCATTTTTAAACTGACATACGTCAATAACCGTCGGTAACGGTAACTTTTCAGCTCAGAAAATTTACTTTTAAAAATGTGATTTGTTTACAAAAATTACCTTTTTTTTAATGTTTCTATTTTAAATACTTTTATTTTTTTTAAATACATAGTATTTAAAATGCTGAATTAAAATTGAAAATTAGACATTTTCGTTTAATCAAAAGAAAAAAATTCAACGCGACAAATAATATTTTGAGTTATAACAATTTTAATTTACTCAATTTTTTAACCATTTGAAAAATGGTTGTTGTTTTCGGGAGAATGGACCCGATGATGTTACCACTTTTGAATGATGTTACCACTTTTGAATGATGTGGTCACTTTTGAATTTAAATTAATTTCTTTACTTTTAGAAGAGTTTTTATTTGAATTTAAATTAAATTCTTTACTTTTAGAAGAATTTTTATTTGAATAGTAAATTAAAATGGTTAAAATCATTGTAATAAAGGAGAAAACTAACAAATTTAAAAATGGGTAGACGGAAATTAACAGATACGGAAAAAGCCGAAGCCAAAGAAATGAATGAACGTGAATATCGCATTCAATGATATTAAACACAATACGCGTACTTAAACAATCATAAAGTGATTTTTATTAACCATTTGAAAAATGGTTGTTGTTTTCGGGAGAATGGACCCGATGATGTTACCACTTTTGAATGATGTTACCACTTTTGAATGATGTTACCACTTTTGAATTTAAATTAAATTCTTTATTTTTAGAAGAATTTTTATTTGAATTTAAATTAAATTCTTTACTTTTAGAAGAATTTTTATTTGAATAGTAAATTAAAATGGTTAAAATCATTGTAATAAAGGAGAAAACTAACAAATTTAAAAATGGGTAGACGGAAATTAACAGATACGGAAAAAGCCGAAGCCAAAGAAATGAATGAACGTGAATATCGCATTCAATGATATTAAACACAATACGCGTACTTAAACAATCATAAAGTGATTTTTATTTCTTCTTTTGCTATTTAAAATAAAAATTTAGTCAACATGTATAAGTTGCTTATTAGTTTGGCGATTCGTATCATTTGGCGAAATTGGTCGACGGGATAACTGAGTAATACTGTATTTGGTTTGGCGCAAAAACGTCTTTCAATGCAGAAAATGATAAAATCAAAAGATTATTGAGCCGCTGAAAACCAATTACGTGTTGAAAGGCGATCACGAAAAAGGAAGCAATTTAATGCCGAACCGATTAATTGTAAAACATCATGTCGCCAGGGCGACCAATCCACTAGCCATGGCGTTTTACTATCGGTCGGTTCTAACCAGGAAAATTTGAGTGCCAATAGTGATTCTAACAAGCCGGAAAATGTTATAGCTATTACTCTTGATTTTCCACCACCTAAAAAGAAAACTAAAAAGCAATCGGCTTGGGAAAAACTGGGAAAAAACTTTTTTGATTCGATGTCTGATGGACCCATTCACAGATGCATGTGCTGCGATCGATTTTGGTTTAAAACCTCCATCACCAAAATTCTGCTCTGTAAAATCAAACAATATATGCCAAAGTCTTACAAGTATAACAGTATATGCCAAAGCTGTATTTTAATAATGATTACTTTTGCACCAACAATGTTAAATAGTTTGAAATGTTTCTTTCGTCGCCAACTTTTATGCTTGGCGACAATAGAGTGATATAACTTAAACGAACCGTACCTTCAAATTGCAGCATGTATAAAGTCATTTATAGCAGTGGCACGGATAATACACAATAAAACAACTGGCATTTAGCTTAAAATGATAGATGAATGTATCGAGTGAAACATTTTTCAAATGGTTGGGGTAATTTCTTAAATTACAATTTTTATTTATTTATTTATTTTTTTTTAAATATTAAGAAGTCTTATGATGTGATAATGCTTACAAATTATATGGTTAACCATCACAAAATATTCAAAATTCCAACTTTATAAATAAATAAATAAAATGTTTCCTGGCCCCATTACAGCAACATTGTTTCTTCAATTACACGCATTTCAATTTGTGTCTGATCCCTTGAAACTTCACGATTTATTAAAATTGTCATAACTTTCTGAGTTTTGAAGATATCAAGATGAAATTTTTTTTGTTCAGTCCAGGAATGAATAAGGAAAATTTTTCTAATTGGATGTTTTATCCTCTGGGGGCCGTATAAAAATTTAATTTTCGCATTTTTTAAAATATACCCCCCATGGAGTTGCAACTTATCTTATCAAAAAATTCACCTTTTTTTATGAAACTTTGCAATTGGAAGTATGGGTCTAGGGGCAATATTTAAGGAGATAGCCTATTGTTTCGATATTTATGACTCACCCTGTATATTAACAGGGCCGTGCTTAGGACTTTGGAGGCCCTGGGCGAAATATATTTTGGCGGCCCTTTTTTCCGAAATTTTTTAAATGGATACAAAATGTTATAAACTGTACAGAATGTATCACAAGAGTAAAATTAGTATGAAATTTTTAACACAAAAATTGAAAAAAAGAGATCACAAATTTTTTTTTAGCTATTGCATAGCTTTTATCGCGGGCTTTGAGCGCGGCGACCGAATCCAAAAATTCCGTAACGAGAAATATCCTAACACATCCGTAACGAAAAAACCTAACACTCGGCTACCGTCGTTTCACTTCGGCAGACTTCGGCATGGTATCCTTCGGTAGACTTCGGCAGACTTGACGCGGTATTTTTCAGATATTTAGCCGATATCAAGTCTGAAACTTATATATCTTATTTCAGTTACTATAAATCTATAGTTTCAATAATAAAAATTCCTAATAGAATGTGTATAGAAAAGAATCGTCTTAAGATAAAACATGGTAAGATTATGTAGCTTTTGGTGAGTGGAGACCCGCCCAATGGTGAGTATCGAAAAATTTAAATGCTTATAACTCGCGATCTAATCTTCGTAGCGCGGCCAAATTTTATTTGGTAATTTATTATGAGACAGTGTTAATTTTGGGTGACAGGAGACCCCCACGGTGAGGGTCGAAAAAGTTAAAATGCTTATAACTCGCGATCTAATTTTCGTAGCGCGGCCAAATTTTGTTTGGTAATTTATTATGAGGCAGTGTTACTTTTGGTGACAGGAGATCCCCCATAGTTAGGGTCGAAAAGTTTAAAGTGCTTATAACTCGCGATCTAATTTTCGTAGCGCGGCCAAATTTTGTTTGGTAATTTATTATGAGACTGTGTTAATATTTAGTGACAGGAGATCCCCCATGGAGAGGGTCGAAAATTTTAAAATGCTTATAACTCGCGATCTAATTTTCGTAGTGCGGCCAAATTTTGTTTGGTAATTTACTATGAGACAGTGTTACTTTTTATGACAGGAGACCCCCCACCCCACGGTGAGGGTCGAAAAATTTAAAATGCTTATAACTCGCGATCTAATTTTCGTAGCGCGGCCAAATTTTGTTTGGTAATTTATTATGAGGCAGTGTTACTTTTGGTGACAGGAGATCCCCCATGGTTAAGGTCGAAAAGTTTAAAGTGTTTATAACTCGCGATCTAATTTTCGTAGCGAGGCCAAATTTTGTTTGGTAATTTATTATGAGACTGTGTTAATATTTAGTGACAGGAGATCCCCCATGGAGAGGGTCGAAAATTTTAAAATGCTTATAACTCGCGATCTAATTTTCGTAGTGCTGCCAAATTTTGTTTGGTAATTTACTATGAGACAGTGTTACTTTTGGTGACAGGAGACCCCCCACGGTGAGGGTCGAAAAATTTAAAATGCTTATAACTCGCGATCTAATTTTCGTAGTGCAGCCAAATTTTGTTTGGTAATTTATTATAAGACAGTATTACTTTTGGTGACAGGAGACCCCCCCCCCCCACGGTGACAGTGGAAAAATTTAAAATGCTTATAACTCGCGATCTAATTTTTGTAGCGCGGCCAAATTTTGTTTGGTAATTTATAATGAGAGAGTGTTCATTTTTGGTGACAGAAGACCCCTTCCCCCACGCTGAGGTTCGATGGTGTGTTTTTTGTCGTCCGATTACCTACACTAGGGATATAGGAGCAGGGGGAGTGCCCTTCGTGGGGGTCTTTCTAAGGGAACCTAACCCGTATTTACGCAAGGTTCGAAGAAAACCACGAAAACTCCGAACGGTTAGGCCGACAGCCGCGATTGGGTTCGAACCCAGCACCTGCCGTCTACCAGTTGAGAGGTCCGTACCTCTCGGCCACTGGTGTGGCCGCTGAGGTTCGAAAAATATAAAATGTTTATAACTCGCGATCAATTTTCGTAGCGCGGCCAAATTTTTTTTGGTAATTTATTATGAGACAGTGTTAATTTTTGGTGACAGGAGATCCCCCATGGTGAGGGTCGAAAAATTTAAAATGCCTATAACTCGCGATCTAATTTTCGTAGTGCGGCCAAATTTTGTTTGGTAATTTATTATGAGACAGTGTTAATTTTTGGTGACAGGAGACCCCCACTGTGAGGTTTGGAAATTTTAAAATGCTTATAACTCGCGATCTAATTTACGTAGCGCAGCCAAATTTTGTTTGTAATTTATTAAGGTATTGCATAGCTTTTATCGCGGGCTTTGAGCGCGGCGAAAGAATCTAGAAATTCTGTGACGAGAAAAAAAAACCTAACACTCCGGCTAACGTCGCTTCAGTTTGGCAGACTTCGGCACGGTATCCTTCAGTAGACTTCGGCAGACATTGACGCGGTATTTTTCAGATATTTTGAGAATATCAAGTCTTAAACTTATGTTTTTTATTTCCGCTACCATAAACGTATAGTTTCAATGATAAAAATTCCTGATTAACCTACATGTATTGTAAGATAATAAAAATATTTTAAACGATATTAACTTCTCATTTGTTCAATACAAGAAAAAAAATGTTATCGGTCATCACGCTCAAAATGTTTAACTTTAATTAAAATTAAAGACAAAAAACTGCATAAATAAAAAATAAATAATTATAATTATAATTGCATAAGTTGATAAAAAATGCTATGCAATAGCTTTACCGCGGCAGTCCCCGAGTGCCACACGAATTTTTATCAAAAGAATCAAATTTTCCTTGGACATCAGTATCTATAATAATCCTTTCAGTTTATCATATTTTGGCTTTTCATAATTAATTACAGTTCATTTTAATTTATAAGTTTTAGCATCATAAATCGCACGTAATCTATACCTATATTATAAAGAGGAAAATTTTGTTTGTTTGTTTGTAGAGGCTAATCTCCAGAACTACCGAACCGATTTCAAAAGTAATGGTACCAAAATGTTGATGTTCTTCTCTGTTCAAACATAGGCTATATCTTATGTCGATCAGGGAGTACAGGAGTAAAAAACGTTCTAAAAAGTACTGAAAAGCATTCTAAAAACGTTCAAAATAGCTAACCAATTAAAAAAATAATGATGTCAAGATGGTGGTGAAAGTCCTTGGTTCAAACATTGACTATATTTTATGTTGGCGTCACTACCCCATATGAGGCAAAAAACTTGCTAAACATGCAACTTTTGTATTACTGAACGACCTAGAAACATAAAGTTTGGCTTGTTAGTTATTTATAAAATATAAATGATCTCAAAGAGTGCTTTCCAAAAATACAAAACTTAAAAGCGGTGAAAATGCGCGAAAAGTGTTCTAAATTGCAATGTTTAATCCATCTCGGAAGCACGGACCGAATAAAAAATAATGATGTCAAAATGATGATGATAGTTCTTGCTCCAACATAGGCTATATTTTATGTAGGGGTAACTACCGCAAAGGGGGTGCAGGAGCAAAAAAGTGATTTTTGCGTTACTGACGGACATAGAAACATAAATTTTGGGATGTTAACTACTTAGAAAATATAAATGATTCCCAAGAACAGTTTTTAAAAAGTACGAAATTTAAAAATGGTAAAAAAAATGCGCGAGATGCGACATTAAAACTTTCTAAATTGAGTTTTTAAAGCAATCTCGGGAAGTAACTAACCGATTTTTAAAAAAATGATGTCAAAATGATGGTGGCAGTCCTTGCTTTAATAAAGCCTATACCTTATGTCGATGTCGCTACCTCAAAAGGGGTGCAGGAGCAAGAAAACGCTCTAAAAATGCGATTTTTGTGTTACTGAAGGGCCTAGAAACATGAAATTTAGCATGGTAGTTACTTATAAGCTATAAATGGTCTCTAAAAACCTTTCCTAAAAAATTCGAAATTTAAAACAGGGGATAATGAGCGAAAACCGTCCTAAAAACGTTCTAAATGACGATTTGTAAACAATCTCAACAAGTATCAAACCTATTCCAAAAGTAAATTGCTGGCGATAGAGCTTTGTTAAAACGTGACAAACATAAGCTATATTTTATGTTCGGGATGCTATGAATAGAGAGTTTCCGTCGGAACAAAATATTCGAAATGTATATTTTTCTAAATTGTAAAAATGTCAAATAAATAAAATGTAATAAATTAATTCAAAAACTATAAACCAGAGGTTATATTAGGGTTTGGCTTATGTCGGGCTCAATAGAGTGAAAAATATTAAAGACTTGAATCTTGAATCTTGTGCTAATTTTACCATTTTCTAGAAAAACAGTAAAAATGTTTTATACAGAGAAGATCTCAGAATTTTTTTTTAAATTATAATAACGATCAATAGCGCCTAGTTATGATTCATATATATTAAAATTCAACAAGAATTACTGAGAGAATTATCATAATAGCTAAAAATATATAAATTGATACGTACTACTTTGAATTCTAACATTTTTTTTTTTTTTTTGAATTTGTGTATTAATTTTATGAATTAAAAAGTACCTCATTTTCTGCACCTGTTAGAAGTTATGACAGAAAACTGTGTCGTCACTTGTCACAAATTAAATCGATGTTCTCAACAAAATCGCTCAGACAATCCCTTTGACGGTAGATCTAGTTAAAAATATGTTTACAAGTTAACATAAAATAGAAAGAAAACATTAAACCAAAACATACGTCCAAAAGACATTTAACGACGAATATTAAGGCATATTTAAAGCAATATATTTAAAAAGATTTCGAAAACGTCCCTTTTGCAATACTTTCCAACAAATTAAAAAATGTTTATGATTTCGGTTTGCCTGTCCGTCTGTCCGCGCTCTAATATCCATTAATAACTTGGATTGCCCTGAAAATTTTCGACGTTATTCACATTTACCCTAGCACGAACCTTATTTCGAAGGAAGATTCTAGCATGATTAGTTTATTTACAGGGACAGTCAAAGGTTTACCGTTACGTTACGGCCTATGGGGAAAAAATCTTTTCAAATGAATTTTAAAGATTAAATTCTATAATTAAATTCTATAATATAATATATATATTATATTAATTTATTAAATATATTTAATATATTAAAATTATATGCATTTACGACGTGCACTAAAATATGATTTCTGTAAAATATGTGTTGAAAAAAATAGCTGTTATCCATTTACAAGGCCACGTAAAAGAATTCTATTACATAGTGGTAAAAAGGGGAATTGTGTGCGAAACATTTTAATTATATTAAATTATTTCATACATAATTATATTAATATATGTCGCTGAGACTTAACATAAGTTAAACGATATAATCATGTATAATACGAAGTGCACAGCATTTACCGGGACACGCACAAGATTTCAAAAAGTATATTCTTTCCGACGTACTGTATATGTATCCGATGATGGCTGATAAATGGTTAAACAGCACTTTAATTATGATATGTGCTTTTTAGTTTCTTTAAATCTATGCATATTACATGGAGTGTATAAATGCTTTAGTCGATATACGGGGCTATACGAAAGAGATCACAAAAGTTACTGAATATGAGAGTAAATTACTTAAAGGTGGTTTTTAAATAAGTTATGCATTTTTATGCTAAACTGCTTTCAGTTTACTAAGGATAAAATGATACTATGGATAAAATGATATACAGGGCCACGCAAAGAATTGAATACATAGACGCCTATGAATGATAATATCTGAGAATGTAATTTCAGTATTTTTACGAATGTTTTAGATTAAAATAAATTTTAACTAAATAGTTGGCATGTAATAAAGGTACTAGGTAAACTATAGGGCTGAAAAAAGTATTCTAGTTTTTTTTCCATCTATTAGCATAAATTGCTAAACGTGAAATTTCAACCTGCTATGCATTTTCTTGCTAAATTAAATTCTTATATTACTTAATAAATATATTACCGACAGATCAAATACAGGACTGTTCAAAAGTATTGTAATACATATTTGGCTATGGACAGTAACGTTATTTCTTTAAATAACGAAGTTCTGTTAAATATTTCTGGAAGTGTTTGGAAGTGTTTTATAATCTATGCTTAACGCATGATTTTCTTTCTTGTTATTTACTGTTTCCGGTTTAAAAAAAAAAAAAAAAAAAAAAAAAAAAAAAGAGCAAATAATATTTTCACCTTTTTTTAATTAAAAATATATCTAGAAGTTGACTTTAAAATAGGAATAAAACATTAAAACAAATCAATTATTACGCGTGAAACGCGTTTAATGGCGACCATTGCGACATATTCAAAACAATATATTTAAAACGTTACGTTTGAAATGATTTCTGATCGCGTTTAAAATAAAACTTTTCTTCTATAAGTTATTATAAAAGCTCAATAGACATTAATAATTTTAACTTTGCTATTTTGAACAAGCTAATTTTCAAACGAATGCTAGATCTTACATAGTGAATCATGAAAACTGCCGTCAAGTATCGCGGCATCATTGATTTCGGCAGAAAATTTCTCCTCGAACTGAAAAATCTTCCCAGTAAATAGTCAACAGGAAATGAATGGAATTTCAATTAGAGAAAATCACTACTGCTCGAGATGATATAATTCAATTTTTGCTAATCAGGTCCTTTGTTTTAAAACAATGCAAATTAGCGTGTTTTTAGAGCCTACAATATCAGGACGGCAATTGCGAGCATAATCTGATAGAGGACATGATTGTACAGTTGATTTCCCCCATAATAATCCAAAACGCAGAAGAACATTAAGTGGAGACAGAATCCCATATGTCACGTAATTTTATCTTTGCTTCAAAAATGGTTGTCATTTGCCTCCATCTTATTTTTTTCTCAATAATCCTAAGAGGTGTGAATCCCCTACACCCAACATTCAAGCTTCAGTCGGCAAATTTACCACACAAAAATTGGCAATTAAACTGGGAAAATCCTGAAAATTGTTGGTAAAAAATTTACAATTATCGAGTCGAAAAAATTTAAATTTGGAAAAACGGTGCATTCGGCCTATTCCTTATCAAATGAAGGAAATAAGATTTCTATTCAGTACAAAATTCTACGTTCTTTAGATTAGTAAGTAGTTCTCTCTATTCCTTATGTATAGATCTATATTACTAAAAAAAAGTTTAGCTCTGTCTATGCGTGTGTGTATGTCAGTCTGTATGCGACGAGGTGTGCGATGGCTAGCAGAAATAGGTATGCACGAAGATGAAATATTTGGTAAGGCTAGCCCAAAGTGTCTCATGACACACCTGAAAAAAATTGGAATTTATAAAAACTCTTTTAATTATTAGATTTGTTAATTAAAACCAAACTCACTTTCAATTAAAACTTACCTCGGTCGTTGCGAGAAATGAAAAGCTGCGGCGCATGGTCTAAAGGTACAGTTATGCACTGACTGAAAATAAAGAACGGGAAAAAAAAATTCCGAGGAATTTTGTAATTATGTATATACATCGTCCAAACCATTTAGTTAACGTTAAAACTCAATAAACCTTCTGAAAGATCCTACTCTTAAGTCTCAAATGCTGCAATCAATTAAAAATAATCTACAACAATCTTGAAAATTTATAGCACTCTTGGAAGAAGAAGAAAAAGAAAAAAAAAGTTGTTTTAGTGAAAAACGTTTTTCACTCTTATTGCAATGCCTCACCAGGATGCAGTTTTAGAGGTATCGACAAACCAAAAATATGTGCTTAAAAGCTGAAACCTTCTTCTAATCAATAATGTATTGGTTTTTAAAAGCCAGAATTTTAACCCTTTCTTACCAGTAAAAACAGAGACGATATATTTTCTTCACTAAAGAAACTAAGAGTCCGTGTTATAATAAAATCTTTTTAGAGCATCCAAAAGACCAGATTTAATCACCAACAAAAATTTGGAAAACTTCTGACAGTAGAAATATTTTTTACAAAATTAAATTAGTGAAAATTTCGACGAAATATGTTAAAAAATTAGTCGCGGCCCTTCTGTAGCGCAGTTTTAGAGTTTCGAAGAAACCAAAAGTGTACTCTTACCGATAAAATCTTCTAATCTATAGACCAACTAGTTGTAAAGTGTGTGAATTTTACGATAATTCTTTTAAAATACACTGCCGAACGCAAGTCCCTTCGCGTATTACGGAAACGATATTTCCTGCGTTAAAAATAACTAAAGTCCGCAGTTTAACAAAATAAAACATTAGATATGTATTTTTTACAAAATGAAATATGGGATATTTTGACAAAATTGGTAAAAATCTGAGTATTTTGTCACGGTTTCACTCACTTTCAGTATGCAAGGCCTTCAACAATTAAATTAAGCAGAAAATAAAATGTAAAATGCCAGAGACTTTCAATTCAATTTTTATTTCACTTAAAAATATAAATTTAGATAGAATGGAGTCTTAAGACATAAAATCCTACAAATTTGAGGTCAATTTAAAGATCATTCATCACGGGCTCTGGTTGCGCCTGACAAGTCAACTAGATTCTCCATAAAAACTAATGAATTGTAAAAACAACATCAACTTTTTTTGCGGCCCCAAATTTTAGCGGCCCTGGGCAAATGTCCGGCTCGCCCCCCCTTAAGCACGGCCCTGTATATTAATGCCATATGTAACAACACTCCAATAAATAAACAATGTGTACGTCTAAAATTTATACACATTATTTTTAGGTTGTTTAACATGATTTGAAATTAATCACATACAAAATACATAACATACAAAATAATCACATACAAAACAATAATGTAATAGTTGTAGACTTTTAACGATAATAAAAGATCAGACTGTAACACTTCTTTGAAAGTGCTTCACCAAACTCTAAAAGAAATGAGCATGTAATTCAGGCGTCTTGTCAAGTTCATACACATTTTTTCATTAAACAAAATAACAACATGAGAAAGAATGAAATGGGTACTTACCTCTCAATATTCTTCGATATAATGAGTTAAATATTTCTTCAAATAATTGAAAAACGCAACACGAGGCAAGCAATCAATGGCGCGCCGACAGTCAACAAACAATTTCAACTTCTTGTTCTTCCGGTGTTTCGGCGGCTTCCTGTTTCAGTTTCAACCAATCAGAATGCGCTTCGAGAAAACGCTGTGATTTTCTTCAAATTTCGCCGTGATTTCATATTGGGCCATTATCTGTGACGTATGAATATACTATCAGCGCATTTTTAATTCTCTATAATACGAAACCGGTTCTCAGATGCTGCTCGCAATGATATGCTCATGTTACATTGCCAGGAATTGATGAAAGGCCTCGCAATATACGATAAAACTATGCTACTAGGGGAAGTACCGAATATTTAAATATTCCTAGTCAATTTAGACTCACCCACTTTAATTCCCATAATTAGCATGACCTATACCCATTTATACCAAGACCCGTCAAAATGACGGCTTTGGCAATTTACAAATTCATCTCGATCTTATAAGGACTTCCCTATTTTCCACTTGGACTAGCTCTTTTCGCCCATGCGCAGTTCGCTCTAGGTTACTATCAAACGTGGTACAACAGAAATCTATATATTATGTAAATCTGAGTTATAAAAATTTACACAACTATTCTCGCACTACATTCTGTTATTTTGTATTACTATTAACTAATATAAAAATAATATTACATTATATTTTCCGTTTTTATATATTATTTACTAAATTATCTACTAATAATTTGCAATGTATTTTTCGAATTTCTTTAACTATTTATTATCAGTTAATTTATAAAACAGATTTCTTTTCATGTTAAATTGTTTATTTTATACTTTAGCGGTTAGGCAATCGTTATTCTAAAAAATTACTGGTTAAATTATAGAATTCAATAACTTTACACAATTTAATGGACTTGGTTAGTTATTTAATGAAATAACTAGGTACTTTTATGAAGTAACTGAATTATACGCTTTAACGGTAACATATAGAGAGAACTGGGGCACACTGATAGTTTTTTTCAATGAAATTTTTTGGTGTCCAGAAAGTAGAATTTGCAAACTATTTTTCCATGTGGTGTTGGCAAAACTTGTGTAGTGTGTTATAAAAACACACAATCGTTGTTTTATATAGTATTTTTGCATGCAATTAAAAAAATCATTTGTATCAATGTGCCCCATTCCCGAG
The DNA here is from genome assembly GCA_964019185.1 of Maratus speculifer. Taxonomy (NCBI): domain Eukaryota; kingdom Metazoa; phylum Arthropoda; class Arachnida; order Araneae; family Salticidae; genus Maratus; species Maratus speculifer. Next base: position 256,935,751 of record OZ025298.1, read on the forward strand.
GCAGATTGATACACCTCATGGATCACTTTGATACGTTTGGAAAAAAATGGAGACATATTTTTCCTACAAAATGAGTTATCAAAACCATTTTATATTTATTTATAGAAATTCAAATCACCCACAATTTATTTGTAAGCAATATTAAAGAAATAAAAGTAAATGTATAATGATCTGATGTAGTGGCTGTTCCTTGTCTGATACTTGGCTTTGGTTCCTTTGTTATATCTGGCATTTCAACCCCAGCATTATCTTTTATCTTAGGAAAGATGAAAAAATTACCAGGTTTTCTGTTTATAAATCGATTTATAAACAGAAAGTAAAGGATAGTTATATTAAAAATTCTGTTTATAATATAATTATCATTTGCTGTTTTGCAGCCTGTTTCTCTTATTTAACATTCTTCATGTCGAAAATACTTTTTTCTCTAGAGAATCGATATAAATTCGAGATTTGCCAGGCTGACCTCCTTTTCTTTTGTTTGTTCTACTAGCACCACCTTTTTGGTAAGTTCGTATGTCTTCTGTTTGCAAAAATACTATAAAATTTTCTAATATAAAAAATTAGAGCTATGTCGGACGTTCCCTCTTAGCCCGCACATTTTTGGAGAAAGTCCGTAGTAGTTATTGCTGCCACCACCGATATTATTAGGTGATATCGGACACCCACTGTGAGGATCGGGTAAATGAACACCAACGCTGTCAATTAACTAAATTAACAGTTTATTCTATGTACACAATATAATACACTATTTACATATATAACTCGGATATAGGTGATCCGGTTCTACATTAAATTAAATACAGTGAAAAGCTGACTGTGTACCGTTCAAATTACACCTTCGCCCTCTCACTCTACATACGTTAGATTAACTTTACCAGAGATCAATTTCGGATCTCCCAACAGATGAGTTCTCAGACTACGCTGTTTGACCCGAGCACTACATACAGGGACCTTCGTCCACTACTGCTCTCCAGGTACAAACTGAATCTATCTCAGCTAAACACTGCCCTACTCCATTTCTGCATTTCCCCAATGTAAACCCCCCTATTCGTGAAAATCCTTTATTTTCCCTTCTTCAGTAGACATCCCAGGAGGTCAAACACTCCCCTCTGCAATCTTCCTTTCTTTTCCCTCACCACCTGCTCCCTCAGGCTTTAGACTAAGAAAGAATGTCACCTCGAACCTTCAATATACAGCCCATACAATACATAAAATATTAAGATAAAAATAACATAAATTCCAGTTCTATAGCAGATGTTTTCTAAGAAACTGACACCCCCCACCTTAGCGGAAAATATGCCATTTAGGGGCTAATTTTCCCCAAACATATAGTAATATCACAGAAGAGTTCAATAGTCTCTTTGCAGATTTCTTCATTGTGCTTAATACATAGGTATTTCCAGATGTTTGAACATTATCTACTGACATCTCTACTGAACCTTGTACTAAATTTATTATTACATAAACACTATACCTGCTAATATAAACACAAAACTCAAATATAATTACACATACACAGAAAAAAAATAAACACATGATGACATCCCTTTAAGGTTGTCCACTATTTGGTCATTGATGCTGATGGGCTAGCAACTGCTGTTTTTCCCAGCTCTTCCTATGTAGCCTAGAAATTGCATCAGCGTTCAAATGTTGCGCTCCTGGACGATGGGAAATACTCCGGTTTCAGCGTTCTAAAGCAAGAGCCCATCTAGTGAGTTTGGGGGACCTTGGGGTTGTTTCAGTGAGAAACTTTCATGGATTATGATCCGTTATGATCTCAATTTGAGATCCATAAGTCCACTTTTCAAACTTTCGCAAGCCGAAGAGAACACTCCAAGCCTCTTTCTCTATACTCGGCCAAGCACGCTGAGCTCCTGACAATTTCTGACTCGCAAAAGCTATCGGTTTAAACTGACCCTTTTCATCTTTTTGAGTAAGACAACATCCTACTGCCAGGTCGGAAGCATCGGAGTGAAGCTGATATTCCCGGCCTACGGTAGGTGTAGCCAAACTCGTCACTTTACATAATTCATTTTTAAGCTATTAAATGCTTCTTCTGCCCTTTCATCCCATGGTACAGTATTTTTAACCTTCCCTTTAGTTAATTCGGTTAAAGGTATAGCTATTTCGGCATAATTTGGAGTATAAGATCGGTAAAATCCCGTTAATCCCAAAACAGATCTAACTTCCTTTTTAGTTTTTGGTCTCTTTAAATCCCTTATTGCTCCTATTTTCCCCTCATCAGGTGCATGCGTTTCACCCCCAATTACATGACCTAAAAACTTTGTCAGTTTCTCTCCAAATTTACATTTATCCAGCCTAATCGTAAAATTTCTCTTTTTAAGTTCTTCAATGGCAGCCCTAACATGCTCACAATGCTCTTCCCAGGTGTCGGAGAAAATTATCACATCATCAATATATGCTTCCGCATACCTCCGATGACCTTGAAGAGCCTCATTCATATCTTTCTGAAACGGAGCAGCCGCCTCTGATAAACCAAAAGGCGTAGTACGCCACTGATAAGTTCCGTTATGTGTTGTAAAAGCTGTCAAATGTTTACACTCCTCAGCCATGTTAATCTGCCAATAACCCCTCGTTAAATCAATCGAAGATAAACATTTAGCCGCCCCCGAAGTATATATGATTTCTTGTGAATCTTTCACCGGAAATGTTGGAACATGCGTTACTGAATTTAAAGCTCTATAATCTATACAAAGTCTAACACTTGCGTCTTCTTTCGCAACGCAAACAATTGGATGACTAATTTCAGCATTTGACACTTCAATGAGATTTAGTTCTAATAACTCCTGAATCTGCCTATCTACCTCCTCTTTATAAGCTACAGGTTACACTATACAACTTTGGCTTTTTTCTTGGCACACCCGGTTTCAGATCAATACGATGTTCCCCTACTTCCGCTGGTCGTACAGGACCCATAAACACCTCTTTATTCTCCCTCAAAATGGACTTCATATCTTCGACTTGACTATTAGATAACCCTTTTATTTCGAACCTCTCTATGTCCTGTTCTACTTCTTGTTCCCGGTTCAAAATAGGAATTTCCCCAACTTCTCCAAAATCCTCATCCCCTTCGAAAACAATATTAATTATATTACACTTAGCAATAAATTCTTTTATTTTATTTTGGTGCACGTGCTTCCTACTCCCGTCGGCTAACTCAACTATAAACGAATGCTGGTTTCGGTTTTCGGCGATAGTTGCCGGCCCTTGCCACCTAGAATATAACTTATTACCCACACAACACACGTTATCTATAAGACGTCGACTTATAGTATGAATACGTCTATAATCTCCATAATGTTAATTAGATGTGCATATCAGTAAATAAACAGACGTCGATCTGACATTCCAATTTAGATTTCTATCAGACGTCTGTGACCTGCAACAGACGATCTGTGGCTTTCACTCTTTTAACATCTAAAGGAAATCCTTTACTCCATGTCCTTAGGAAATACTCAAGACTGCATCCAATGGATTTGCGAATAACACGCATAATGCATCTGTTATGGAAAAAATACTCTTGCTTGGAGGTCTTATAGATGTAGTCTTGTAGACTATCTGGATGTAATCAACGTCTGGAGAAACTCAGAGAGATCACACATGTTATTTCTAATAGACGTAAAAAGAGAATATCGTGGATATTTTTAGATAACCTATAGATGTTTTGGCCGTCTTGTATTTACAGCTTCTAGATGACTTATAGATGAATGTGTGCTATGTGGGTAGTTGAATCGGGGATTAATAGTATTACTTTATCGCCTCCTTCAAACGTTTTTTCTTTTGACCTTAAGTTATAATGATAGGCCATTCTGTTTTGTTGCACCTCGGACGATAATTTTGCCTCATTTGCGGCTCTTTCTAAGCGTCCCCTAAGTTTATTCAAATACTCATGAATCGGCATAGTATCTAACTGCGCCCCCTTATTTTCTCCTGCCCAGGATGACTTGAGAATTGATAATGGACCCTCCGGCGCTCTACCATATAATAACTGGAAAGGTGTGATTCCCGTCGTAGAATTTGGGACTTCCCTATACGCCCATAATATAAACGGTATTTGTTCATGCCATCTTTTATTTTCTTCCCTAATAGTGTTATGTAACATACGTTTAAGAGTCTGATTAAAACGCTGCACAAGCCCGTCAGACTGTGGGTACTGTGGGGTCGAAAATCGTGGACTAGCGCCTAACCTTTTCTCAAATTCTTTTGTTAAGTCGGCAGTGAAATTGGTTCCATTATCACAGGCGATTATATTTGGAATTCCTGTCCTCATAAATATTTGAAGCAATGCATCACACGCGGTTTTAACAGTTAAACTTTTTATGAGGGTTGCATCTGCCCACCTGGTATGTTGATCAATTAAGGTTAGTATATACTGATGCCCTTATGAAGTTTTAGGATCAATAGGCCCAATTAAATCAATATTAACTACCTGAAATGGAAGTTCTGGCCGCGATACTGGGGAAATAGAAGCTCTATCATTTACTTTAACCCCTCTAGTCAATTGGCAATCTAAACATGGCTCACAAAATTGTTTAATTTCTTTCGCCATCCCCTCCCAATAAAACGAATACCTGATTCTCTGTAAACTTTTCTTGGCTGCATGATGCCTTCCAAATACCGAAGTATGCCCTAATTTTAGGATTTCTTCCCTTCTTATCTTGGGTACTACTAATTGCGCTATAGTTTCGCGTAACAATCTCTCTTTATGATACAATAAGCCATTTACAATATAATAATCCCCTTTATCCATTTTAGCTAATTCCCAAGTTCTCTCTAACTCTTTACATTCCGATTGGGATTTCTTAAATATATCTGAATTGCTAACAATAGCTTTATTATCTTTCTCCACTTCCGTTTTTTCTGTATTCTGACTTTGTAAATTTTCCGATCTCGCTTCTATTGCTTAAACATTACAATTATCGCTACTCATATCTTCCTTTTCACTCGAGTTATCAATCATAATTTCCGAACTTTCTAATTCTTGGGACTCTAGCAATGGCTCCTCGCGGTTGACCCCTGACAACTCATTAATCACCTCGGGATGTAAAATTACATGCTCATTAATATTATCAATCACTGCGCAAAGTACTTCCTGATGAATTATATTAGTTTGTCAAAATTGCGGGATAGCTAATGGTAATTTAACTAACGGTGATTTAACTGCTTCACCAAATAATCCTTGTAAATAATACTACCCGCTCCTTTTAATTTCTCTTTCGGTTCGAAATCTTTATGAATAACACTAATTTCACATCCAGAATCAACCAATCCCTTTGCTTTTTGCCCATTTACACTAGCTTCAATTTTCTCAAGTTTATTTAATTTCTCACCAATAACATTAGTTCTCTGTTTGGCCTTTGCCGATATTCTCGCCACAATAGCTCCATTAGGTAACTGTTTGTTTTCTTTTACAACAATCTTATGTACACCCGCTTTCGGATCTCAGCCCTTTATTACCATTATTATTTCCCTCATTACCCACTTTATTATAAAAACTTGGTAGACCTCTCAAACCACATTTAAAGCATTTAGGAGCTGAAGCATCGCTTGGCTTCTTAAAATCAATTTTCCTATCCAAAAAAGAATTAGTCTCATTACTCCCGTTTTGCCTCCAATTACCACTAACTTTACTATCCTCCCTTAGTCTTCCTTTTTCATTGTTTACAAACCTATCTTTACCTTTAAAACTTTTATACTTAACTGCATAAGACTTGTGTTTAGCGTCAAAATAATTGTCACACACTTTAGCAATTTTAGAAGCCTCTAACCATTTACCCTGCTGAGTTAGCCCAATATACGATGCCGTTTCCTCATCTAACGTACTTAATAACTTATCAGTAATTATTAATTGGTTGACCTTTTCATATGAAAAGGTCTTCTCACGTTCCCTTTGGACTAACTCCTTTAATTCCTCATAATTCTCCATTTGTTCCCTAGTGGTATAAATTAACAAATTATCCGCCTTATCTCCTAACATATTTAGTAGAATTTCGGCCTGCTGGTTTTCCGGTACATTTTTAGTTTTGAATGCCCTTTCTAAACTATTGAAAAATAAATTCCATCCCTCAGTCCCTTCTGGTACTTTGACACACAGAGTTTTAACACTTTTGATCAATTTTTCTATGTTACTTTCATTATTAGATTCCCTAGTCCCATTAGAGTTATTTGTCGATCCTTGAACCCTTAGCATCTTCATTTCTAATTCATTTTCCATCCTTAATTTTTCAGCCCTTTCTTCTCTTTCTAACTTTTTGCGTTCTAATTTTTCCTGTTTTTGTAACTTTTCGCGGTCTAATCGTTCCGTAACAATAGTGTTACATAATTACGTAATAACACCCTCGTTATAGTCAACACTGTCCATTATCTTTTTCCTAAGCTGAATTCTGGCATCATCTTCAGTGAATTCAACACCCAATTCTTCGGCTATCATCTGAAGATCCACCCTTTTTAGTTTCAATAAGAAAGTCATACCCTCACCGATTGTTATTACCACCCTACAGTACAATAATATTTAAACCTACCAAATTAATATTTCCTAAATTTCTACCTTAGTACAGTTATATCTCCACTAATTATACTATTTAATACCCTTCCGATAATCGATGTATTTCTAATTAACCTACCATAGAATCTGATTTTCCTCAGCCATTGATATCACACAATTTACTTCCAATAAAACAAAAAGTAAAACATTAATTTCGATTTGATTACTATGCAATACTCAATTAGATAATAACATACAATTTACATAATAATACTGATACGTTGAAATTGAATAAAAGTATTGATGTCAATAGAAACATCCACATAAAGAAAAAAATGTATAACATGCACATATAAATTTCTACAATTATCCTCACTAAAATATTTCCAAATTCAATACTAGTTCTCACACTTAAAACAAATATACTCAAGACCTTCACTTTTATTTTTCCTCACTGTGGCCCTTTTTTTTTTCACTGAGCCTTTTTTTCACTGTGAGCTTTTTTTTTCACTACTTCTAGCCAATTAAAATTCTAAGCAAATGTTTATTGCTCGTTTGTTATCAACTCTTCAAAGTTAAAACAGTATTGCTTCATTTAAATATTACTTTAATAATAGTTTAACTTTAATAAATTCAATTATTCCTTCCAACTACTATTAAAACAATGCATTAATTTTATTTACTACCATTATTAGTAAAAAAAAAAATAGAAAACCAATATTAGCTCAAGTTATTATGACCTTTCCTTAAAGCAATAGGAAATATGGTTATTAATACTTCCTACCTTTCGGAACACAGTTATTTAATTGCACATAAATTATCTAGACAATTTATCTTAAATTACTATTAATTATACAACAACAACAACTAAAATTGGTTCGAGATGTCAGCAGAAGGAAATGATCAAAACACCTCACCTTATACTTTATCTGTTGGGATACACTTCTATTCACAGGTAGTTCCACGATGTAGCGATAATATGGCACAAATAATAATTCTGTTGTCCGTAATAACTCTAGGGCACAACACTTTGGTTCAGTTCTGATCATAGCGTGAGAGCTTATGTGCCCGTCCGTTCTGTATGTACGTTCGTTCGTGCGTAACGCGATAGCTCACGATAAAAATATCCCATCCACTTGAAATTTAGTATATAGGTATATCCTGATAAGCCACTTAACTGATTAGTTTTTGGTGTTCATTAGATATGTATAAGAGGGGGAACGGGAGGCTCATGCCCCTCCCCTTAATTGATATGAATGGGTTATTCATGCAGAAATATTAGTTTTTGTTCAAAATTTACACATAGGATCATTCTGATAAAGCTCTTCCGTGATTGGTATTAGGTGTTCATTGCATAAATATAAACAGGGGAAATGGGGGTTCTAATGCCCCTCCCCTTAATTAATATAAGTGGGTTTTTCATACAGAATTGTAAGATTTCGTTCGAATCTCTCAATAGTTTTAGAAGTTTAATGGTTAAGTATATAAAAGGGGGGAGGGGATAACTCCTCTTAAATTATATAAATGGATTTTTATTAAGAATTTTCCGATTGACTCTGAATTTTGGATATGGATTTTTTATATGATAAAGCATGTCCCTGATCAGTTTAGAGGGTTCATTGATTAAGTATAAAAAGGGGAAAGGGGGGAGCTGTTCCCCCACCCCTCTTTTATTTTATTTTTCGAACGGAATTAACCCTTGAAAATATAAGACTGTAATGTACAATTAGTATGCGTAGCCTGTGAGCTCAATGCCATCAGTTTGACAGGGCAATATTCTTTTTATTTATATGATAAATCATATCCCTGATTAGTTTAAGGGGTTCAGTGATTAAGTATAAAAATGGAAAATGGAGGGAGCTGATCCCCTCCCCCTTCATTTGTTTTTCGAACGGAATTAACCCTTGGAAATATAAGGCTGTAATATACAATTAGAATGTGTAACCTGTGAGCTCAATGCCATTAGTTTAACTGGGCAATATTCTTTTTATTATCCTTTTATTTTTATTGGCCTGCCACCAAAAACATTAAGTGAAAAACTCTTATTCAAGCCCCCTCCCTAACAGTTTTTCGGTGATCTTAGAATTTATATGTGTAAATGCGCTTCAAGATTTTTTTTTAATGTTTAATTATTTTGCTAAATTTGAAAAAATCCCAATAATAATATACATATTTCAATTACACATTCTTCAGTAAATTTCTTTCTGCAAAAATTGAATTATTTTAAATTATTGAAAATAAATTTGATAAATTACTTTATTTTTCATCTCAGCAGAATAAGAAAGAGAAAAATTTCCCATTTTTTAAAATAAATTTATTAAAATGTTGAACTGATTCCAATATAAAAAAGACCGAAATTGTTATAAAACATTATCCACAGATGGCAGCACTATAAACATGCAGAAAAATATATTTTTATGTCAAAGCCGAGGTCAAAGCATCATTTAGAATTTTTTTTTTTCAATTTTTCTAAATATTTGCTTCCTATTCCTACTCAAAGTAAAGTATATTATTTTTGAGCCAAATTAGAATGTTAAATTTTCGTGCCGAGTTTCTATTATATTGTCTTTTTTAATGGAAAGTTCAGCTAAAAATTTTCGAAAATTAACAATTTAAATTATAGCGAATCACATTTAAATAAAGGGCTTAGGTGCCGTATCGTTCCGCGAGTCGCCATTTTGTTTCCCTATCATTTCTTATACATTATTATTTAACCTTAAACTACAAAATGCTACTGAAAATACTACTTAATGATAGAATCATACATTTCAAAACATGATATTAAATTAAACAAGGCAACCTACTTTGGAAATTCAAAGATTGAAAAATCAAATTTTTAATAGTAAAAATCGTTTGATGCACTTATTAATTTATTTTGAAAAATATTCAAGTAAAGTGAAAATAAATGTTTAGAGTGCACAAGTCTTAAAAATATTTATTTTGCGTTTCCCTTAAATATAATTGCAATAATAATAATAATAATCACATTATACACACACACACACACACACACACACACAAAAAAAAAAAAAAAAAAAATTCTATGGATAGTATCCTGTTTCTTCAAAAGCCTTCTCATACATCTTACCTTTTATATACACGAGGTGGAATCCGTCGAAATTCGACGAAAGAAAATCTTTAAGAAAAATTGTTTCATTGATTTATAATGAATCTACAAAATTAGGTACAGTAAAAAATACAACTTTTATTCATCAGTCTAACACTCAAACAAATATTATTTAAAGCTAAAATTAACAAAATACTATAAAACTCAATTATCCAAATTATTAAACGAAATAAAACCAAATTCACCGAACTTTATACCAGATGATATTTTTGAAATACTAAACGTATTTTATTATTATTTTTTTTTTTAATTTTAAAAGAAAATGGAGAGATTCTGTTGCCACAGTGACAAAATAGATACTATAAACTATAAAAAAAAAAAAAATAAAATAAAATCTCAAAAATAAATTGAGATTCAACTTTTAAACAAATTACATTCAAAAGTACGTTTTTTTTGTCTATACGACGGTGTAAAACTTTAAAATGTACGATGTTTAGAAGTGTAAAATTTGCAAAACCGAAATTGCATGGAAAAGTATTGTGCATTTTAATATATATATGTATATATACATACTTTTTTCAATTTTAAGAGAAAATGGAGTGATTATGTTGCCACAATTACAAAATTGTCACTAAAAAATAATAATAATAATAATAATAATAAAAATTTAATATCTCAAAAATAAATTGCTTTTAAACAAACTGCATTTAAAAGTACATTTGTTTCCTATACGACGGCGTAAAAAATTTAAATGTGCAATATTTTGAAGTGTAAAATTTGCAGTACCGAAAATAGCAAAAACGAAATTGCATGGAAAAGTGTTGCCATTCGCAAAATGACGTAAGCATTACGCACAGATAAGTTTGGCCTTTATAATATAGAAGAAATAGAAAAAGGCGCGTCAAGTTTTCTACTTTCTTATTTAAAAAAATATAAAATACATCAATAAATTACATACATCAAAAAATAACTTTGAAAAAAAAAATGCAGAAAGGAATATTTTTACATAATTCATTTAAAAATCTTTAACGATGTTTTGCCACAAAAACTGTATTGCATAAAAATATTTGAAAATGATAAATTTATTTTATTATGCATATGACTGGAATATGCAAGGAATAAATTCTGTTTATTTTACATGAAATTGTTACAATTTATATCGAATTATATTAAATTCGTTAGAATGCTCACTCACACTAAAATTGTTATAAAATCTTACTAATAGATGGCAGCACTATTCAAGTGCCAAGACATCAATATTAATATTTTTTTATTTATCTTTCAAAATAATAGTCCTCATTTTCGAATCAGTTTTCATTCACATATGATCTCTTTTTTAATCGATAGATTTAAGAATAGGTATTAAGAATACACTATTTTTAATCGATAGAAAACCATTTTTCTTTAAAAGAAATTTAGATTTAAATAAGTAAATACTGTTATTAAGCTGTATGTGGAAAGCTCTTTAATCATAAAGGAAAAGGGAAATTTAATGGAATCAATGTAGCTCAGACATTAAAAAAGATATTCGCTACACTTCTGCCATTTATGACTAGTATACTTAATTAAACTAATTAATTAAACTAAATTAATTAAACTAATTTAGTTTGAAAATTCCTATATCAGTCGGTGGGACCTTGTTTCCGCCCAAATAAATTGTCCTCGTGGTGTTCAGAATCATTCTAGAGAAACTTTATCTGAAATTTTAAAACATCAAATTACTTCTGTTAGTATATAACTACACCTCGTGATTAGTTGGAGGATTTAAATAAAAATTTTAAGTAATTTTTTGCCACAGTTTTATTTAAAACAGTACAATTTTCGCTACAAAACATGTACTACTATATATAGCCTTTAAAATTAGTTGTATTTGAAAATAATAATAGTAATAATAAATCCTTTCAATCACTAGTCAATACTATTTTGAAATAGTACGCAAATTTCAACAAAATCGGTACATTAGTATTTGAAATATCATGCCAACCTATTAAAAAAAATGTTTTTAGAAAAAAAACCCAATTAAAATCTTAATTACAAATAATAATAATAATAATAATAATAATAATAATTTTTTTTAAATATAATCTTACATAGAATCGTCGATTCCAGCTCCATAATGGTCCGCCCCGCCAGTGCGCTGAGAGGTTCTGGTCTCGAAGCTGGTAGACAGGAGTTGCTGGGTTCGCATCCCTGTCGTGCTCGTCGGCCTAACCTTTCGGAGTTTTCCGTGGCTTTCTATGAAGCTTGAGTAATCTTGCGTAAATACGGGTTAGGATCCCTTAGAACCCCCCGCCCCCTTCCAAGTGGCTTCATATTTTGTTTCTGCACATGGTGCGTTCCATACTCTGCTCTACAAACGGGGAAGGCAAAATAATGATAAGTGTACAGGGTGAGTCATAAATATCGAAACAATAGGCTATATCCTTAAATATTGCCCCTAGGCCCATACTTCCAATTGCAAGGTTTCATCAAAAAAGGTAAATTTTTTGATACGATAAGTTTCAACTCCATGAGGGGTCTATTTTAAAAAATACGAAAATTAAATTTTTATACGGCCCCCAGAGGATAAAACTTCCAATTAGAACATTTTTCCTTATCCATTCCTGAATCGAACAAAAAAAAAAAAAAAAAAAAAAAAAAAAAAAAAAAAAAATTCATCTCGATATATACATATCCCTGAAAGTTATTAAAATCCAAAATTTTCCAAAATTCGTGACTTACACCACTTAAGCATACCTCTGAGCGCAGCGATATCAGTTCATTTGAAATACAATTTAGGGATCGACCATCAATTTACACATTATTAAATGTCGATCCAATACAATACCTTAATTTTTAGATGTAAAATAAAAGCGTATAGGTTTTTGCTTTAAACTTCCTTGAAATATGCTAGATGTCTGCAATATCTCCAGCTTGGCGCCAGGCTCGTAACTGGAACGACCCAATGGCCGGACCATCTTATTAAACACCTGTTGAAAGTATTATTAAATTAAGTGATATTAATTAAACTCTCATTAAATGTGTCTTTAAAACTTATTGCCGCAGGCAATAAATTTAGTAAAAATAGTAATAATGATAATGGCACTTCTATTAACTGAATCATATGCAATATATTTTTAATGTTAATTTATATTTTAATGTTAATGGAAATATATTTTAATAAATTACACAAAAATATTTTCAAAAATCTAGTTTTTACTATTCAGCTTCAAAATTTATGTGGTTTTAAACCTATTTTTACTTTTTCTATCTTTACAAGAGAAAGGTATTGGATTCATGGAAATTTTGAATTCTGGTTTTCGACGAATTCACACGTTTTAGGGCTCAGAGATACCAAAAAACATGTTTTTAAAAAATGTCTGTCTGTGAGTCACTGCTCCTGTATCTCTGTATATGACATGAATTTTTTGAGCGCGCTATCTCAAGAACCTAATCCACGGAATTTAATAAAAAATTATATTTACTTAGTCCTTGATATAAATTAATGCTGATTAGTTTTTGGTGTGAATCGCTTAACAGGTGACCCTACTGTACATGCTTTTTTGCGATTTCTCGATAGCTGTACCTCCAGAATTAATTCATGGAATATCATCAATCTTCAGATTCAGTTAGTCCTTGACATGAATTGATGTTGTTTATATTTTGTTGTATCTAGCTCCATGTGTGGCGCTGCAATATTATATTTGTTACGATTCCTGCAATAGCTCTACCTTAAGAACTAATGCAGAAATTTTCAAAAAACGTCAGATTCAGTTACTTCTTGACATGAATTGGTTTTGTTTACGTTTTTGTATCAGTCATCTTTCGGGTGGCGTTGTTATAATGAATTTTGCATAATTTACACGAATTCAGTGATATCAAGAACTAATACACGGAATTTCGTATCTTTAGAGTCCTCCGATTGCTACATCCTAGTAGTTTATTTATTCCAAACGGCATTTTAAAAAACAAAAATATTTATTCGAATGTTAAAGTCTAAGAGTATAACGTTTCTGTTGCGTATTTTTTTCATACTAAGCTCCCACTATTATTTCGTTATAAGTGTATTTAATTGATCAAGGATTAATGCGTTCGAACCAAACATCTTTTAAGAAATGCAATTGAATAATTTCAACTTAAAACGTTTAAATTAAATATGCCAAAGATTCATTAAACACCTGTTCTTGTTTCAAAGTGGATAATTGATTTGCAAGTCAAACAAAATTTAATATGTTTTTGTAGTTGAACTCAAAACTGTATGTTAAACTCTAAAAAATGAAAAAAAAAAAGCAGCGGCCTTTGAGTCCGCTCACAGTCATTAACACCTTGGGATTTTTTTTCTTATGCCGGCCAATTATCTACAATAGAGATATAGGCCGTGAGGGGAAGGGTGCCCTCCGTGAGGGTCTTTTTAAGGGAATCTAACCCGTATTTAAGCAAGGAAATCCAGGGCTCGAAGAAAACCACGGAAAATTTGAACGGTTAGGCCGACGGTCGCGATTGGGTTCCAACCCAGCACCTACCGTCTACCAGTGTGGAGGCCCATAATTAGAGGCACCTTTTACGCATCGTGTAACAGCAATTTTAACAAGAAAAATATGAAGATGTCAGGGATAAAACAATGAAAAAAATTGAAATCGGCGTGATAAAAAAGTGAGGTTAAAATCAACTGACGCATTTAAATAGCAATTAAAGAAAATGAGAATGGCAAAACTTAAACAAAATCTGAAATTGAAACTATACAAGACGGAGTTAATCACCTAGAAACTTTTAAAAAGCATTTAAACGTTAGGAGCCCATCTTTGTTTAAAACTAAATGCGCTTTTCATCATCAGATGTTTTTATTTCAGTATTTCTCATTTTTAAACATACATAAGTCAATAACCGTCGGTTACGGTAATAGTTCCGCGAATTCAATAGATTTTTAAGACCTCAAAAAAAAAAAAAAATGCCCAACGCGCCGAAAGAAGTTTTCACCTCAGAAAATTTACTTTTCAAAATATGAATTGTTTACAAAAAATTGCATCTTTTTTTAAACTGCTATTTTAAATACTTTTATTTTAAAAAGTATTTTTTTAAATGCTGAATCAAAATTGAAAATTAGACATTTTTATTTAGTTAAAAGAAAAAAAAATTCAACGCGACAAATAATATTTTGAGTTATGACAATTTTAATTTACTCTAAATTTTTTGAAAAAAAATTTTTATTAAGAAAGCTTATGATGTGATAATGCTTACGAATTATGTGTTTAACCATCACAAAACATTACAAATTCTAACTCTATAAATAAATAAATGAAATAAATGTTTCCTGTACCCATTACAGCAACATTGTTTCTTCAATTAAACGCATTTCAATTTGTGTCTGATCCCTTGAAACCTCACGATTTATTAAAATTGTCATAACTCTCTGAGTTTTGAAGTTATCAAGATGAACTTTTTTTTTTGTTCAATTCAGGAATGGATAAGGACACTTTTTCTAACTGGAAGTTTTATCCTCTGGGGGCCGTATAAAAACTTAATTTTCGTAATTTTTAAAATAGACCCCCCATGGAGTTGCAACTTATGCTATCAAAAAATTTACCTTTTGTGATGAAATTTTGCAATTGGAAGTATGGGTCTAGGGGCAATATTTAAGGAGATAGCCTATTGTTTCGATATTTATGACTCACCCTGTATTTGTGGCAAAAGCTGTGACGTCACGCACTATTTATTTGATAGCTGTTATGTTTCAGCAGACAAGTTTAACCTAATTAGAAATAGAACCATAGAGTGGAATATCAGAAATGTTCTATTTTCACATTTTAATTATAAGAAACTTTGTGCTATTTATAATGATCTGAATGCACACTTTACATTCATTCGTTACAAATTCTGATGTTGTAACTTGGTTTTATTGACAGGACTGTGAACTTTAAATCTTTGGACATGCTCCTGTTGTGTGACATAAATTTGTTTGTGTATATAAATTTGACCCTCAGCTAAAACCGTATTGAACTTTTCTGACTTTTACTTAAGTTTTATTTATTTATTTATTTATTTTTTGTTAGTTTTGGTGTTTATAATAGTTTTATTATATTTTTAGTTTTTGTTTTGTTTTGGAACATGTATGATTTGTTCTTACATCTTACTTTATTGTGTATGTGTCTTGTTAAGCTTGTTAATTATTTTTTCTTTGTTCCGCCAGTCAGACGTTTGTCAAATTGTTAACGGGTGTTTTTCATTTTTATCATTTTGTGTATTTTAGTGCCATGGCATATTTTTGCTGTATATGTTATTTATGTTATGGAATGGCCCGTTGCTTGTAATTTGGCTGGTTGGTAGTGGAATATTTCCTCCGGGGATTAAACACCTTTGCCAAGTTTTTGGTGGGTGCCCCGGGTAGGTGATCCTCTCTTGGGTTTATATCACTGGTGCAGATAATCGACCGTCATACATCTATACTAATATTATAAAGAGGAAAGATTTGATTGTTTGTTTGTTTGAATTGAATAGGCTCCGAAACTACTTGACGGATTTGAAAAATTCTTTCACCGTTGGAAAGCTACACTATTTCTGGTGAACATAGGCTAATTTCTAATTGATTTATTCAAATATTTTACTTAATAATTCAAAATTTCATTATTTTCCATACAGAATCAATTAAAATTTTTCCGATAAAAAATAACCATTTTTCTTTCACGTTGCCAGAAAATCAAAATCGGGAATAATAATTTCTGCTCGGCAATTAATTTTCAATTGAGTAGTATCCACGTGAAACATTAAAAGAATTGAAATGAAAATAACTATGACGTCATACTTGAAAAAAAAGTATTTTATTATACATGTCGCACGAATATCGGTTGTTACGTTAATAAGAGGCTCTCTGTGAAAAATGGCGACATAATTACAAGTAAAGTGAACGAGAAAGAATTAAATTACTAATAAAATATTTGATTTGGAAAAATGTGACGTCATACTTTAAATAACATAGGAATTTTGAAGTATTTGTTAAAGAACAAGAGGCATGGATATATGTAACTAATAAAAATCGGTAAATAATTAGGTCACATCTATACCAATATTATAAAGAGGAAAGATTTGATTGTATAATATAAACATAAAGTGCTTTTAAACTGCAGCATGTATAATATCATTTATAACCGTGACACGGATAATGCACAATAAAGCAATTGGTAAACAGCTTGAAACGGCTGAGATGTCCTATACCACATTGGCGCTGTTTTTTTCTGGTGCCAATGTCATATATGCATTTGGTACTTAATTTGCGCCAAAATGTTATTATTTTGCTTGATAAGGTAACCCGATGTTGTTTAGTTATTTATAAATTGCTTATTTACTTTTATTTTATTTTTTTAATTATATACATTTTTTTCTTCTATAATTATTAATTAAATTTTATTTTATTGTTATCATTCCCTTTTTATAAATATAAGTGTAACTGGTATTAGAAAACGAGTTTTTCGTCAAATTGGCGTCCGAAAAAATTGCGCCAATGTGACACGCGTATATGACATCTGTGCCTTGAATCTAGCACTGAGACGGTAAAATACCTTTTGTTTAAGTAATTTAAAAATTAAGATTAGGAAAACTCTATAATCGGAGTACATATCCAATTAGTTCAGTTTAGCGAGATAGCTTTTTACAAATTAAATACAGTTGTTGTAACCGTAATCGTAAATCACAATATTCATGCTCTGAAACCTCTTGAAATTTACGTCATTGTGACGCAATTGTGGCATTTATTCAGCAGAGATAACGAAAGATAACATGCTGTTTCATTAATTTTTATGATCAATATTGTTAAGACGTGAAATCTATCTACTTCTACTTTATACATAAAATCGGCATTTCGTTCCGGTGGTTGATATAACTTGCTAAAAACATTTTCAGGGATTTTTTTTTTCTTTTAAACATTTAGCATGTTTTACATCGTTTTATGCGCTGATTTATTGAATTATGGGTTAAAGTTCTATAATCAGGTGAACTCATTTGTGGAATATTATTCATTTTAAAAAAATCTACTAGATGCATTTTGATAAAATTCGCATTGTAAGTCAGATAATCTTTTAGGAATGATTTTAGTATATTGCATATTACTCTACAGTGCTTAATTATAGTGTTGGTCTGTTATTTTGTAGTAAATTTCTATGATCAAGTAAACCCGATTATGAAAGATTAGTCTTAATAAAAACAACTAATCGACGGGTTTTGAGGAGACATTGTTAGATAAAATTTTAAGGGTAGTTTTCGAAAATTGTATTGGGTTAACAAAAAAAAAAAAAAAAAGAAAAAGAAAAAGAAAAAAAAAAAAAGAAAAAAGAAAAAAAAAACATACTGTAAAAAATCAATGATTCGTCTTGAAAGGTGGACCAGCGTAGCGGGCGACGCCTGCTAGTAACACAATAAAGCTCCATCTTGCTGCATCTGTAGTGCCCAGGACATAGTTTTGCTCTTCTCTAATACGAATTTTTGTTCTCGTGTCGCTCTAGTCATTTTTTTTCTATTACGAGCATCGAAACACAGATAACAATAACTATCTTATAATATTTATCTATGTATGGGATGTTCAATCCTGTTTCCGCGCGCACACTCCGCTTTTACAACCATGTTTTATATCCATGCCGGACTCAATCCAGGAGTAAATTCTGCTTTCTCATCTCACGGAGTATCCCGTTGTTATTTGAGGTTTCGCATAAGCAAATTAAATCCATTCCGACCACAAATATTTTTTTCCGTATAAGACTGTATCCGAAGGGTTAAATTGAAATATTTAAAATAAGTAACATTTACAAAGGGAGAGGACTAAGCTTGACAATCATAGGTGATTGGTACACATGTCATATACGCACCATATTTGCACGTGCTTCCCCCCCCCCCTGCCAATTTGGCGAAAATTTACTTTTGAATGTAAGTTACAAACTGCATGCAATAACAGGACGTAGCTTTTTACTACATTATAAAAATAAAATAACGTGAAAAAAAGGAAAATGACTCTAGTATTTTAAAAATGGAAATAAAAATAAATGAATGATAGTTTCATATAAATAATTATTGATACAGCATATACTAAAAATAATTAAAAAAATTAAAATAAAAAATAACAGTTAATAAACATGAATTTAATAAAAAGAGAAACAATAAATAAATAAAAATAATAAACTTAATAAGCAACAAAATAGTGAATATAATTTTCACAATAAATCGTAAATATTAATACTTATAGCCATATTGAATGCATGCAGTTATATCCTTTAATCATCACATTTCACTGAAATCTTTAACATTTCCCATTTTATTCCCTTAACAATTGCTATAAACTTCTCCTTGGCACGCATGTGCAATGCCAAATTGGCACTTGCAAATGTGGTGCGTATATGACATCTGTGCCAGGTGATTATTTTCATTTATGTTGTAAAGTTGGAGGCTTGAAATTACAACTGATATGCAATTTTTAACTGACTATGAGATTCTTAAATTAAAATTACAAGTATCTCTCTATTCTAAAATAAGGTAACTCCCGCTGTCGCCGCCGCTGACAGCAGGAATTTTCAAATAAGTGAAGAATCCTCTTAAGATGAAAGTTGTCTAAAAAATTGTTTAGAAGATGCATAACACGGCTGAAATTACCATCAATCATCAAGTTTGTTTGTGGAACCCGGTATATGACCTATAGATTTCCATATGCATTACAAAGTATACTAAAAGTTAGTCCGATTAAAAGTATAAATACTGTGCATGTTTGTAAACAAACTGGCTTTTTTCACGACAGCTCAACTTGTGGTAGGCAAAAAATTGCATTAGAAAATTCTAAACTAAATGTAATTTTCACGTCGATATAATAAATTTCATTTTATTGTATTATAAGCCTGAAATAATACGTTATAAATTACTAACTCTCCAAGAATTTTTATTTTTGCCCACCACAAGTTGAGAAGTACATCCTTTTTCGGATGCGTGACGTCACATGCAGGAAGCAGGACGTTTCGGTCCCGCCATTTCGGTCCTGCCATTTCGGTCCCGCCATTTCGGTCCTGCCATTTCGGTCCCGAGACATTTCAGTCCCGAGACACTTCAACTTCAGTCCAGAGACATTTCGGTTCCTAGCCATTTCGGTCCCAAGACATTTCGGTCCCTAGCCGTTTCGGTCCCAAGACATTTCTGTCCCTAGCTGTTTCGGTCCCTTGCTGTTTCGGTCCCAAGACATTTCGGTCCCTTCTCCTGCAAACTAAAATTTTGTGAAATAAGACATAATTTTATAGGGAACATTGCAGAGTTTTTTAACTGAAGGCCATAAGATTTTAGTATAATGCGATTATAAGTGCCCGAAAATCGCACACACGTATAACTCTTATCCAAAATATTATAATTCACACAAATTTTGTATGGTAATCCTAATCTTAATTGGTAATCCTGATGGTAATTGGTAATCATAATTCCCAAAACAGTTAATAACTTAATATAAGAATAAAATTAATATTTTATTAAATATATTTATTATTAATAACATGATTAATGTACATAATGAATTTTATTTTAAAATAAACTCAAAAAATAATCCATTAAAAATTGAATACATCATTATATTTCCTAGTAGTTCTAAACTGAAATTTATCTTTTATTTGTTTATTTATCGTATATTTAAAACTACAGAAATTTAAAACAACTAGCATCGTTAAAAATAAAATTAAAGTAAGAATTATTATTATTTTTTCTGGGAAAGTAAGAGCGAAAAGGTAATACAAATAAATAAATAAATAAATAAATAAAAGCTTAGTTTTGTCACTTAAAAATTGAAAATAAAATTATTTAAAAAAATATTATATTACATTTTAATATATTTTATTAAATTATATATTATATTTTATATATAATATTTATATTATTGAATTTTAAAATATTATTATATAAATTTTATGTAAATAAAAAAAAATAATCATCATATTAGAATGAAATAGACCCAGTTTCAATAAAATTTACTCACAAAAATTGTCTTCATGGCGTGAGAAGACTGTTAAAAAATGCAATGAATAAATACTATTACTATTATTATTTAAAAAAAAAGTGGCGGAGGCAAATTTCTAAAAACAATTTTTTTTTTATAGCCCAGTTACGAAATCACTATTGCTTTCGCAATGTTAATTATGGAAAGTAACTTATGAAAACAAATTTATAAGAGGCAACTTTGTATTATAAAAATAATAAGAAAAATAAAAAAATTGTTCTTCAATAAATATATCTCATTTCTGAATTATCAAAAGAGAGGGTGTAGATAAGTGATTTGAGGAAATATGTATATATTGTAACTTATAACTGTCTAATTGAATTATTAAAGAAATTTATTATCAAACTAATTGGAAGGGGAAAAATAAGCACAGTTTTTTTTATTATTTAATTAATGCTGATTTAAAGGTACTAAAAAATGTACGTAAACAGCCAAAACAAATTTATGGCAGTTTATATAAAATACTTTTTAGTTCATAGAAGTGTATATGAAATATTGATACTAATAAATATTAATAAAATTTTAAATATTTATTCTGATTAATAATAATACTACTAAAAGCAAAAGACAATATCCCCTAAATTTATATCACACTGTTTAATCAAACAAAATTATCAGCTCGCTGTGATTTCATTGTCACGAGTTATAGAAGTTTAAATTTATCGGACTCTTATATTAAACTTAGGGGGGGGGGGGGGAAGGAGAATTAAAAAAATAAAAAAAAAAGGCCCGAGTAATTTTGAACTTATACCATTCGGCAGGCCTACAACAATTAGAATCCGGCTTATAAGATAGGGAGCAAAGAAATAACTAGGGACTGAAATGACTAAGGACCGAAGTGGCAAATGACCAAAGTTGCTGGGGACCGAAATGTCTTGGGACCGATTTGTCTCGGGACCGAAATGTCTTGAAACCGAAATGTTTCGGGACCGAATTGTATCGGGACCGAATTGTCTCGGGACCGAAATGGCCAGGGACTGAAATGTCTCGGGACCGAAACGGCGGGACCGAAATGTCGTGTACCCTCACATGCACATTATCTATAGTACATTTGAAAATTTCCAATCTTCAATTTCCACAATAAACGAGAATAGAGTAGTCCAAACTAATTGGGACTGAACTATGTTCGGTGTAGCGGGAATTCGGAATAGGCGGATTACATTATGAACAATGGTTATTAATACTAACTTGTTAAAATGTAAATTAAATGTGGGGACATCTGCTGATGTCAGCTCTACACAACATTGATCAGTTTATGGTGAACAGGTTCTGTTATTTCTAATAATTTGATTTAAAATTCACTGTTAATATATTATAACAGACTCCTCAAATAAAAACTACAATTAATGGAGCTGACATTACTGTGAGTAACCAGCTTTTATTTCAATTTGGTTTCAGGCGTTTTCATCAAGCTTAGGATCCATGTATGTCTCTATTTAACTTCTTTGTATAACAATAAATGTACGTTCTCACAGTCGTCTTTTTATTTTTTTCGGTTTTTAATTTTTTTTAAAAATCGTTATTTTTTCTAAATTCTGTACGGAACAGCCAGATTTTCGGATGAACGAGGTTCGGAATAGCGAGACTCCGCTATAGATTTGAGAGCTTTAGTGCAGCGCTGTATTACAGAATTTATACACACACAAAAAAACGCAAAAAATAATTGCATTTAAAAATACATACAACAAATGAAGACGCACTTCCATCAATTACGTGTCATAGTCAAATATTTGTGGTGTCCCTGTAAATGAAGAATAAATTAGCTCTCACCAAATTGTACAGTAAGCGCTTTGTAGTATACTTTAGTCGTATAGATAAATCTTAATATATTTAATAATATTGTTTTAAATAGTACAGTATCATAGGTCAATTATTATTATTATTATTATTATTATTATTATTATTATTATTATTATTATTATTATTATTATTATTATTATTATTATCATCATTTTTTTTCTATGCGTCTCAGCATTCAGTTCTGTTTCTTTTATAAAATTTAAAACATACATTTTTCAAGCGAGCCATTCAATATTAGCAAAAATTTAAAAAAAATTGTAAAATCCGATTTTAAAAATACTTTATTCGAATTGTTACTAAGATAACGATAAAGTTATTTAGTGCTGCTATCTGTTGGTAACGTTTTGTACTAATTGTAATAAACGCAAGTAAATTGAAATAAATGTTTTGAAGATTTTTTGAAAACAATAATAAATATAGCCAAATATAATTTATTAATGATCCTACACACTGATTAAATTTCTTAAGAAATTTCATATGAAAGTATGCTTTTTAATTTTTGTTTATATTATTATTGTTATTATTATTATTATTATTATTATTATTATTATTATTATTATTATTATTATTATTATTATTATTATTATTATTATTATTATTATTATATATTTATTAAGAAATCACCACATTTATTTTTGGTGTGGAATTATCTGAAATTTGTAATAATTTTACAGCTACGTTATTCTGTTTGTGTGTCACATAAGAGCAATTTCTTTCAAAACCACCAAACATAAAAAAACAATAACAACCAACAAAACAAATATAAAGGATTTTTTTTAAAGAAATTCTAAAATAGAATTTGTATGCATCATAATTATGCATTAGAAAGAATAATTTCATGGAACTTACTAAAAATATGCACAGCAATTAATACAGATTGCATTTTCTCAAGTAAAACCTTTTCTGAAACGAAAACCCCACAAGTGTCCGAGAGGTTCTGACTTCTAAACTGGTAGACGGCAGGTGTTGGGTTTGAACCCGATCGCGGCCGTCGCCCTAACCGTTCGGAGTTTTCCGTGGTTTTCTTCGAACGTTGGATTTCCTTGTGTAAATACGGGTTAGGTTCTTTTAGAAAGAAACTCACGGAGGGCACCCAACCTTTTTCGGGCCTATATCCCACGTGTTGATAATCGGCCGTCCTAAAATAAATCATTCTGAAACGAAATTCGACTCCGGTACCTTGAGATCTCTATTTAGCATATTTAACTTAATTTTTTAAATAATTCGATTTCAAAAATGTCTAATTAGAATAAAATATCCGAAGTCATTAAAAACAAAACAATGTTAGTCATTTTTATTAGCCTTTTCCAACAAACTTGAAAAGTCCTTATGCATTCGGTTTGTCTGTCCGTTTGTCCGCGCTCTAACCCCTAAAAATACACTCGGATTGCCCTGAAATTTTTGGATGTTATTGACGTTTATCCTAGCACGAACCCTATTGAAAATGAAATATCTACCCTGATTAGTCTGTTTACAGGAAGAGTCAGAAGTTTTCCATTACATTGCGGCCTATGAAGAAAAATCGTTTCAAAGGAATTTTAAAGATGCTCCTGTCAAACACATTAAAATTTATATGCGTTTAAGAGGTGCACTAAAATATATATTCTATAAAATAAGCGGTGAAAATATAGCTATTATTCATATACACAAAGGAATTCCATTAGATAATGGTAAAGGGGAAAATTGTGTTTTAAATATATTAAATTTATTATAATGCATATATTAAATTATCTCATATATAATAAAATTGTTGTATGTCACTGAGGCGTAATATAAATTATATGATACTGTCTTGCATAATATGAAGTGCCTAGTACTTACAGGCACACGCAAAAGATTTTAAATAGTATATTCTTTCCGAAGTACTGTATATGTATCCGATGGTGGCTGATGGATGGATGAAATGTATTTTAATTATGATATATGCGTTTAAGTTCCACTAAATATATGCACATCTATATGGTGTGTATAAATATTATAGCTGATATACAGAGCTACCCAAAAGAGCTCACCAACGTTACTGAATATGAGCGTAAATTACTTCAAGGTGGTTCTTAAATAAGTTATGCATTTTACGCTGAACTGGATTCAATTTACTAAGAAATGTTTGCAGAACATAGATAAAATGATATACACGGCACGCAAAGAATTAGGTACATGGACGCCTATGAGTGATAATTTATGATTATATAATTTCAGTTATTTTAAGAGTGTTTTAGTTTAACATAATTTTTAGATTAATGCTGACGTGTAATAAAGCTACAATGTAAACTACAGGACTGAACAAAAGTATTCAAGTATGTTTCCATCTATTAATATGAATTGCTAAAAAAGAAATTTCAAGTTACTAGGCATTTTCTTGCTAAATTAAATTTTTCCATTATAACTCAACTGACAGATCAAATACTGAGCTGTTCAAAAGTACTGGAATACATATTTGGCTGTATTTGGCTATATTACACTTATTTCCCTAAATAACTACGTTTTGTTAGAGATTTCATGAAATGTTGGAAAGTGCTTCATAATCTATGCTTAACGCATGATTTTTCTTACTTTTTAAAAAAATATTACTAAGGTTAAGTCTCAGTTACGCATGGTTAATATATCAGAGTGTCTGAAATTATTTATATTATAGAACAATGCTGAAATTATTATAAAATGCTACCAATAGGTAGCAGCACTACAAAATCATAGAATTTCGTTTCTTCGTTTTTGTAGTTATATATATATGTATATTTAATCCTTGCGTAATTGCGATTTATTCTAAATATTGATTTTATAAAACAAACATTATTTTGTTTTAAATGTCGTACAAATGATATTTTAATAGAGAATTTTTGAAATCGGATTTTTTAAAAAGAAAGTACAATCATAGTTTCTGAACCGAAATCTCAAGAAACTTGAGTGAAATTTCGTTTCATAAATTGTTTTGCTTTAGAAAATAACCTATCTATTGTATTTGATGTGTATATTTTTACAAGGAACCATAAGAATTTACTGAATACGATACTGTGTTACGATTATTATTGACTCTAATTTAATCTTTCTTTAAAATAAGTACTTATGAAAATGGTTATACTTCTTTTTCCTTTATTACAATTGTTTAATGTATTTGAAAAAAAGTGCCCTAATATGATAAACAAAAAGTATAAAGTCCTAAAATTATTATAAATTTAAAATGATTTTACCTCAAAGGTAAATGGGTAAATATGGCGATTTTTCTGTTCTTCCTTTTAACCAAGCCCCATCAGTGGTCGAGAGGTTGGGACCTCTCAACTGGTAGACGGCAGGTGCTGGGTTCGAACCCAATCGCGGCTGTCGGCCTAACCGTTCGGAGTTTTCGTGGTTTTCTTCGAACCTTGCGTAAGGTAGGTTCCCTTGTAGGTTCCCTTAGAAAGACCCCCACGAAGGGCACTCCCCCCTGGTCCTATATCCCTAGTGTAGATAATCGGACGACAAAAATAAAACCAAACCAAACCTTTTAACCCCTTGGGGTCGAGCGACACGTATACGTGCCGCATAAAGGCCCAAGAATCCTTGTTTATCCCCGGCAGTAAAATTTTACTGAAAAGTTTGCCTAATTTGATCGGAGCATTTTCTCGATTCTATAAGGCACAAATTTCTGTTTCTAAAAACCGGTGACAAAACATTAAAAATTTTCTAAAATGTCCCTGTCGCGAAGGGATAATGGGAGGGGGGAGAGGCGGGGTTTCAAGACATTGAGAAAATGAGAAAAATGAATATTTACACGCTCTAAATAAATATATAATAAAAATGATAACTGTAAATTAAATACAGAAATCAAAAAAAGCTTATTTACTTGTTAAATATGTGAAGAAATGCAAATAAAATTAAGTGTATTTGATAATTACTATATATTGTGTATTAACAGAGACATGAATGATTAATATTAATACAACTAAAGCTATTTATTATATTAGATTACTATCAAGAAATATAGCTATCTGGCACTGATAACCAAGTTCTTTTTCCCGTGTGGCATGTTGCCATTCCGGTACCATAAAAAGTACATTACGTCTAAAGGTTACAGTAAAAAAATCTATGCTAATGCATAGCATTCCTCCCCCTTATGTAACGTAATCCTTTATCCATGTTGGTAGATGTTTAGCTCTGACTGGTCTCGTTGAAAAAATCGCTGATCTTACAAAATCAGGCGCCGGTCCAGCCCTTGCCAGTGTTCTCGCTGTCGTTCATCATTTCGCCAAATTGCGACTAAATTCTTCGTTTGGCGAGTAAACAAGCGATTAAATTCGCCAAATTCCTAGTGCTCAATTTTTTCTTTTTCTTTCTTTTCTTATTTCATACACAAGCATATATACATTTTTTGAATAAATACATAATTTTTTAAATATATTTGCAGCGGATAGTTGAAATTTGATCAATAACAATCGTTGTCGCAGTTATAAAAACTTAGGTTATTTTAGAACATATTGGAAAAAAGAGGATACATTAAACATTAAAGGATTATTTTTTTTGTGCTACACAGCGAATCTATTTTGCTAATACTTTTTTCAGTTGGCGAATGTTTTTTATTTTTAATTAGCCAAATTACTAACGCTGGTCAAATGTCAGCGAGAACACTGGCCCTTCCTGATGCAGTTCCAATTAAACTAATATCTTCTTAGGTTCTGAAATCATGTCCTTTATTGTCAGAACTGGATCCTTATTGCCTTTTGCTGGTTCAGAGTTCTCGCTGTATACTACTGATCATGACATGAGTGGTGAAGATGTTGGGACATTAGATGAATATGATAAAGAACTATCAGAATGAGGAACTATCAAGCTGAAGACTATCCAGGCGTCATATTATTTGGTCAATGTGCCTTTTCCACATAAGACCTGTATCCGTCAAAACCTCGTATATTGTGGGGCTAATTACTTTTATTATTGTGGCTGGTACCCATTTGTAGTGGGGATATCTTCAAGCATATACCGAATCTAGAAGTGCAAACATCCAGAACCTTGAATTAGATAAATCCTTAGGATTAGGCTCCGAAAAATCTAAACGAATTCTGTCCAGGCAAGTTTTTAAATGGCTGTTTATGAACAACTTTGCTGCAGAAACATTGGCAGCAGAACTGGGCGTAGTAAATTTTGCTAATAAAAAGGATGCAAGTCTATTACTCTAATTCTCCAAAATAATTCTCTGAAGTGCATCTTTTGTTGTTTGCTCAACAGTTCTACTTGCCCGTTTGATGAAGGATGTCCAGGAACAGAGAATATATGGTAGTTGCCGTTTTCACATAAGGAACAATTCAAATTCAGACTATGTGAACAGTGGGGTAGTCATAAAAACAGAGGATATATGCTCTAAGCAGAGGGTACCCCACAAACACTCTACTTAAGGCCGTAAGCTGTTTTCGTTGCGGCCAAAAGGAGTTAAGGCCATTTGTACAAAAACAATGCTGTACCGCAAGTGAGCCGCCGCTAATTGCGGCAGCTATCGGCGAGCCGTTAACGGCTGATGACAGAACGATGACAGAACTGTTGCATTTATTTTGCTGGTAAACTCTTAAAGGTCGGTTTCGGGCAAAAAAGTAATGGCCCTCCAACATCTAAAAAGCAGAGGGCTAATATAAACTGACCAGCATTTTCATTTTAAAAGAGAAAATGTACACATTTTCGGTCTTTATTTTTTTTTCAAAAATTATTTTATATCTGAGTTTTAATAAACATATGCATACTTTACGAGATTTATATTTAAAACAATAAACATATTTTATTTATTTTGAAAATATTTTTATAAAAAATAAAAATTGTCTCCAAAATGTATACAAAATTCCAAATTTTTTCTTCACCGGCACACTTTTACATTCATTTTTCATAAAAAAGATTTGAAAAAAATGAGTAAATATTTAAAATATAGTAAAATAATTTAAAATAAATATTAAAACAGAAAAACGTTTTTACATTGTGCTTAAAGCAGTCCATTTCCACCCCCCCCCCTCCTCCCCATTACTCAGTCATGCAAAATTTTCGCATACATGCATAAAATCATTTTTAGTCGTACATGCATAATATATTTCTAAAATTGT
This sequence comes from Maratus speculifer, assembly GCA_964019185.1. NCBI lineage: Eukaryota > Metazoa > Arthropoda > Arachnida > Araneae > Salticidae > Maratus > Maratus speculifer. The sequence goes on from OZ025298.1 coordinate 256,964,163, forward strand.
CGATTTCAGTATCTCTAAAATTGGCTTAAAAATACAATTAGGTTAACATTTTTTTTTCTAGGAAAGATCATTCTAAAATATAAAAAATCATGTTATCAGAAAAAAAAAAAAGAATGTATTTTGATTTATTTGCATCTGCAAACGCGGAAACAAGGGAGAGATTATAGGGCTAATAATTCTCCCTATGTTTCTGTAGAACAATACATTTAAAAAAAATTGCTTATTTTGTATCAAAAATGTTTTGATATTTCAATGCTTAACCATATGCTTTTGATACATTTTGTTATATCCACAGGTTCGAAACAATTAAACTCGAAAAAAGTTTATTCTATGTCTATAGATTCACAGGAACTTGAAAATCTTTCAACTTTATACTAATTTCCGCCTAATATGGAGTCCGCCATACAGAGAGTATATACTGTATTTGTATTGTTATATTTATTTTGTTAAAAAAAGGATTTCTTAAGAAAATAATTGTGAATTCAAACAAAAGATTTGTTTTATTAAATTGTGATTTTTAAAAGACATTTTCGTTTTCGTTAAAAACACATTTTCGTTCCCCCCCTCCCCCTTTCCACAGCAGATGATGACATTTTATAAAAGCTTTTTTAACTTTCAAAAACAGAGAAAAAAAATTCTTGTAACAAAAAAATAAGTTTGAAAAAGATATTAATGTAGACAAGTTTTATTATTATTATTATTATTATTTAATCTATAATTATATATTTTGTTAAGTAATAACAAGTAAAAATATCCCCCTAAAACATTTTCTTTTTCCCAGTATATCGACTAAAAAACATTTGGCGATTAGAGGAAGCAGAGAAGGATGCTCAAGGTCACTATTGCCTGGGGGAGGATTTCTTGGAATTTAAGTGGGGTTCGCTAGTGAAACTGGACAGGGATTTGAAGCTTTCAATTTTGCATTATCATTCTTCTTTCCACTGTCGTTGTAGTATGCAGTTGGCAGGCATATAACGAAAGCAGAAATTCTCCAAAGAAAATTATCCAGATTAATATAGTAAGTGTTACCTAGTATTATATGTTTATTCATTAAAATTTTAATAGATTAGAATCTGAGTTTATTTTTGCATCATTGTTTTTAACATTAAATCGTTGTAGAGTAATGTAATATAAATCTATGTGAAATTTTTACCAAACGTAGAATATTTACTTATGTTATTTCTAGTGCAAAGCATGTGACTAAGAAATATCGCTAAAATGTGATAATTTTAATTTAATTAAAGTTTATTCTTATTGTTGAATCATTTCGAATTAATTATTTTCATTTTGCGACCATGTACACGTATACTATAAAAAATATTGTGTAGTCTTGAATAGTTTATTATACGTAAAGTTTATCCTTATTTTAATAGGTAAAACATACATTTATTTTTTATTTTTTTTTTTTTTTCACACGTGAGTTTAAATTAGTAATACAGGGCATATGTTTAAAAAATACCACAAAAGCTTGATAATCTCAATTTAAATAAAATTTATTCTTATTGTTGTTACCGTATTTTTTAGAATAATGATTGGTATTTTGGTATCGTGCATGGTTAATATTAGATAATATTTAATGTAGATTGCCTTTATCATATTAATATTTTTGTAAATTAAAAAATATTGAGCTTATTTATTTCTTTTTTCTCAAAATTTTGAATTTTCTCGTCGTTTGACAGTAATGTATGTTATTTTCCGATCGTGTCATAAAAATATTGTGAAAGCTTAGTAGTTTAAATTTATTTTTATTGTTAAAAAAATCGATAAAATTTTTTCGCATTATTTAATACCCGTAAAATTTAGACTAGCATAGAAATTTTTATTCATTAAACAATAGGATAAAGTTAAAAACAGAAAAAAAATTTAATTCAATAAAATTGTGTAAAATCGTTAAAATAATGATGACATTTAAAATTACTGCAAAGATTGAAAAGATTAAACTATGTTTGTGAGGTATTGACTATTGGTGTAATATTTGAATACTGTTCCTACTTTACTCAAGCGAAAACACCTCCTTGCTAATGTTCATCCTATGGAAGCAAAAAATTAAAATATCTCTTTCGCATTTCAATAATATGTACCATAATTTTCGGCATGTAATCCGCGGATTAAACAATTCTGTTTTGACCCAGAAATTTTATTTAGTAAATGAAGCTAAATGTTTACCGTTATCCAATAAATTAAAGTTTATTTAAAATATTTCTGAGTCGAAAAGTGATTGTTTGATTAGGGAATTATACGCCGAGAATTACGGTTTGTATATATATATGTATATTGCATTGGATTGCTGATGTTGATTTTTGAAAAGAGCTCGTTTAGTTTTCCAAATTTGTTACTTTGTTCATAGTTTTTTTTTTTTTTTTTTTTTTTTTTTTTTTTTTTAAATTAGGATATTATATTTTTCAAAAGCAAAACATACTGAAAATAAAAAACTGTAAAGAAGAAAAAATTGTAAAGATCCACTTCAGTTATCCAGTGCAAGAAAAAATATTAAAATTCAAATTAGAACGAAATATTTACCCCCCCCCCCCCTCCCAATCTTATTATTAACATTAACAAGTGTGTGTTTTCGTGTGAGTAAAGTTTTTTCTTAAGCTCTGAAAGAAAAATCTAAATGTGAAATTTAAAAATATTTAAATGATGCAAATATAACGATTGTTTCTCAGATTATAATTTAATAAAGTTTTAATAAATTAACATATACTGGTAACACGCTTACCAATAAATGTAAAAATCACATTCAATGAAAGAAAAAAATATATATTTACAAATACATGAAATTTAAATGTAGTACACATAACAGATGATACTAAGGTTACATAAATTGTTTAGGGGTAAATTCAAAGTTTGGTCTATGAAAAATTCTTGTTACAAAATTACTTAAATGATGAACTGTTTTTCCTGAAAAACAATATGTTAATAATCCTTCAGTAATTTTTTCAAAATATACTTAAAAAATTTATTTATCTTAAACTTTTTTCAAACACAATGCTTGATATATTTTGAATTAAATAAATAATTTATTCTTATCAATTAATACTTTTAAAATGTACAATAATTTATATAATTTTAAAATTATGTAAATTGTTCAGGCATAATTTGAGAGATCAGATCATAATTTGATCTATAAAAAATATTTCCTGGAAGATTTTTTATATGATAAATGTTTTTGCATGAAAAACAATACATTAATAATTAATATATTAATTATTATATTAATAATTCAATTTTTCAAAAGAATTGTGAATTTACTATTTTTAAACTTACTAAAATTTAAAATCTAATTCGTGGCAAAGCGAAATTATTAATTAGTTTATTTTTTTCAATTAATACTTTTAAAATGTATATGAAATGCAACTATTTAGAAATGGCATTACATATAAATTTTTAAAATATATAATTGGAAAAAAAAAATTAATAAATTCACTTTGCCAAGTAATGGGTTTGGAAAAATTTCAAAAAAGTTTAAAAATAAATAAATTTATAATTCTTTTGAAAAAATTATGTATATAATTATTAATATATTGATTTCATGCAAAAACACTTATCTTCTAAACAATCTTCCGAGAAATATTGTTTATAGACCAAATTTTGAATTTATGCTTAATGGGATGAAACTGGCAGGCTTTTGGCTAGTTAAAATTTAAAATACACCATAAAAGGCCTTTTTATGTGCAGCTTTTGGCTAAATTTAATTCTTTCAAACATAAATGGCTGGACTGGGGCGAACTTCTGGCCGACCTTTATTGTTAATGGCCTTTAAAAGAATAACTGTGGCCAGTTTGAGGCTGTATGATGTTTATTGTAAAACATTAATGGCGCATTTGTGGGCATGACCTTGTGGCCACATTCTGGCCGGCGTGACAGTTTTTTGATGGAGCCGTTACGGCCAAAGATGGCGGGCCGTTATCAAACACTTCGGGCCAACGTTAACATGCCACGAATGGCCCACAAGTTATGTGTTTGTTGGGTACACACTCAATGCAGAAGGTATACTCTAGTCTCTATATGCTATAGTTTTCTTGAGAAGCAGATGGTATACGGTGTTCTTTAAAAAATTCCAGAAGGTATACAGCGTATACCTCCATATACCCATTACTACAACCCTTGCTGTGAAGCCAGGCTCGCTATCTGAGACATTGTGTCAGGGATACCATGTGAACGAAAAAAACCGCCTCAAAACTTCAATAGCACAAGGTGAGACTTTTGACGATATCTTAATAACCTCCATCCATTTTGAATATGCATCGACGGAAATGAGGAAAAGAGATCCCCGAAAATCAAGTCTTGAGTATGATTTTTTAACGCATTCCCATGTTCCCGGTGTTATTAGGAGATGTATTTTTGATAAATGTTGATGCTACTTACCGTGTATTTAATAAAACTATCCATTTTTATCCACTGCATGCAACATTTTGGAAGACTCTTTGTACGTACGATGCTTTGATATGAACTGTGGACATTGACCAATAGGTGTTCTTGTGCCTTCTTCGAGTATTATGACCCTGCACCCCTAAAGGAGTTGTATGCTTTGGGGGTTGATATTTCCAGTCGTTGTTAGAAATAAGAGTAAATTCTTTATCTGGATTTTAAGCTGGTCACCCCTTCAAAAATCATTTGAGCACTCGAACTAAGATAGGGTATTCCATGGACATCCGTGCAATATCTTTGGCCGATATGAGAGGCCTGAACAAAACCGCCAGAAGTAATAATTCATTGGGAGATATCTCATGAGGAATCATATGTAGATGAAGTAGCCGACTAAGTCCATCTGTATTAAGAATCAATTTACTAGTTTGATATCCGAGTCATTCCATGTCAATTCAACCAGACCTTGTAACCCGACCCACAGGGATTTTGATGAAACTTTGTGTACACACTAATTCTATCATGAAATGATTCCATCAGAAATTTTTCCTTTCTAGACGTCATACTTTGTGAGATATGGGGGGTCCAATTCTTGGGGGTTTCTCAAATCGCACATTTCTGAGTCTGTTTTTTGAGATTGCAGTTCCATCTTCAAAAAATTGTTTCTCTGGATCTAAAACATGAATCGTCTTAAAAATATCACTGTAAGAATATAAGAAGATGCAGATTTTAATAAAAAATATTTAAAAAATTTACTTGTAATATTTAGGATAAAAAAATTAGCGAACGTTGAAAGTTATGGTTATTTTTCCAAATTTTTGTGACTTCACCAAAAAGGCTGTACACAAAAAGGCAAATTAAATTTCCTATTTCTTTTTGTTTTAAATAAAAGTTTATACTTTGGGCTTTCTATCTATGAAATAAAAATGATGTGTTTCGCATGGCTTATGCAAAAATTTTGGGTATTTTCCAATTAGCCTGATGCATGTTTTCTTTTTACATATTACATATGCAAACAAAAAGGCAAATAAAAATTCCAATTTCTTTTTGTTTTAAATAAAAGTTTACACTTTGGGCTTTCTATTTGTGAAATAAAAATGATGTCTTTTGCATGGCTTATGCAAAAATTTTGGGTACTTTCCACTTAGCCGGATGCATGTTTTATTTTTACATATTGCATATGCACACAAAAAGACAAAGGAAATTTCCAATTTCTTTTTGTTTTGAATAAAAGTTTACACTTTGGACTTTCTATCTGTGAAATAAAAATGATGTCTTTCGCATGGCTTATGCAAAAATTTTGGGTACTTTCCAATTAGCCGGATGCGTGTTTTATTTTTACATATGTACATATGTATAGATCTATATAAATGCAGATGTATTATACATGTACATATGTATGTATATATACAGTATATTGATATATATATGTATAACACTGGTGCCCGTAATACCGAAAAGTACCAAATTTTGCTTTGTTTCGAGAATCTGCACCAATTAAGAGGAAAAAAATCTCACTAAGTTTAGCTATGGTACTTAAATAATTACTGGAATTTCTATGAGTTATTGAATTTAATGTTATTTGATGCATGTTTTTTTAAATTGCAAAGTAAAATTTAGGCTTTGTTTTTCTGATTAAAAGAAAATCTGACTGTAATATGTTTCCCCGTTAAATTTAGTGAATGCTCCATATATTTCATTTAGTTATTTAATAATGGGCATTTTTTGCTGATCTAAAGAATTTCTTACTTTTATTTTCAACAATTAAACTCAAAACAGATTTTTTTTTGTACAATATAAAATAGATAATTTTTTTCTCCTCACATTTCCATCCTTTCTTTCGAATGCTAATATATTAATTATTTGTGTTTAAAAAATGTTCAAAACCTTGTATTTCCTGTCTGTCCTTGGTTAATTTTAATCAGTTTAAATATTTATATTGGCAAGTTTAAATACACAAATGTTTAACAGAACTTAAATTTGTTTCTATAGTCTCAAAGATTTAATTGCACCTGCCTTGTATAAACACCTTCTGATAAAGGCAGGGTAATGTTCGTTAGTATGAAAGCAGATGTTTTGAAATCAATTTAATAAAATTATTGTCATTCTGTTGTTTTTTATCATAGAAGAATGATCTAACTTTTAATATGCTACTAAAAATATAATCTGATTGTTACATACATTATGGTTTATGATATGTATAAATATTTTTTTGCTTTATTGTTTTAATATGGAGCCTGATATTAAACCTTCTACTAGTCTTCAGGCTTGCAGTATTGTAATATTAACTGGTTTAGAATGTCACAAAACTAGCTATAGAAATAACAGAGAAATATACTACATTGATAATCTCTGTGATTCAGAAAAAGAACTTTTATTAGTTAGGACTATTGCATTTATAAAACAAAAATTAAGTGAAATCCGTTTGATTAATATATGTGAGCATCACAGAATTTCGCTCTTAATGAAATATGATTTATATAAATGTGGAGATCCATTTAAGCGGCATAAAAAGCAAGTGAAAAAAGCAATTAGGGCAGTTAATAGAGATTTATATACGGCCGAAAAAGTAAACCAAAGTTGAAAGTTATGATTATTTTTCCGAAATTTTGTGACTTTATGAAAAAGTCTCTACACAAAAAGGCAAATGAAATTTCTAATTTATTTTTGTATCAAATAACATTAAATTCAGTAACTCATAGAAACTCCAGTAATTATTTAAGTACCACAGCTAAACTTAGTCAGATATTTTCCCCCTTAATTAGTTCAGATTTTCAAAACAAGGTAAAATTTGGTACTTTTCGGTTAGACAGGCACCAGTGTTATACATATATATATCAATATACTGTATATATACATACATATGTACGTGTATAATACATCTGTATTTATATAGATCTAAACATATGTACATATGTAAAAATAAAACACGCATCCGGCTAATTGGAAAGTACCCAAAATTTTTGCATAAGCCATGCGAAAGGCATCATTTTTATTTCATAGATAGAAAGCCCAAAGTGTAAACCTTTATTTAAAACAAAAAGAAATGGGAAATTTCATTTGCTTTTTTGTGTGCATATGTAATATATAAAAATAAAGCACTTATCCAGCTAATTGGCAAGTACCCAAAATTTTTGCATAAGCCATGCGAAACATACCATTTTTATTTCATAGATAGAAAGCCCAGAGTGTAAACTTTTATTTAAAACAAAAAGAAATTGGAAATTTAATTTGCCTTTTTGTGTACAGCCTTTTTCGTGAAGTCACAAAAATTTGGAAAAATAAACATAACTCTCAACTTTGGCTGACATTTTTATCCTAAATATTACAAGTAAATTTTTTAAATATTTTTTTATTAAAATCTCCATCTTTTCATCTTCTTACAGTGATATTTTTAGGATGATTCATGTTTTAGATCCAGAGAAAAAAATTTTGAATATGGAACTGCAATACAGAGTAAGGAATGTGAAATTTGAGAAACCCCCAAGAATTGGACCCCCTATATCAAACAAACTATGAGGCCTGGAAAGGAAAAATTTCTGATGGAATCATTTCATGATAGAATTAGTGTGTACACAAAATATCATCCAAATCCCTGTCGGTCGGGTTACAAATGGGGGGAAAATTGTTTGAATTGACATGGAATGACCCATCCAGGATCGAAATCGTATGAGCGTAGAGCTTGGGATCACCGCTGTATTCTTAGAGACAATATTGTTGGTGTGGGCTTGTCGCTGGCCAGAAAGCCCTGTAAAGGCTTGTGGTCAGTTCTTATTTCAAATTTTTGCCCACAGAGCTAGTTTCAAAACTCCTTATCTACTTGAATGATGAGCAAGATTTCTTTTCAATCACGACATACAGACACTCTGGTGGATTCGATGTTTTTGAAGAAAATGTTACTGAAGCTTCAACTCCCTCTGACAATATTTGTGGCTGAGAACAGCTCCAACATCATACTAAGAAGCATCACATATCAGAATGATTCGTTTCTTTTCATCGAAATGTACTAGAAAAGTATCACTTATTAAACGTTTTTTAACCTTATTAGAAGCTCCATCGAGGATTTTTGTCCATTTCCACACAGCGTCCTTGTCTAGCAAGCGATGAAGAGGATCTGTCACTGTTACTTATTTTGTAGAAACACTTGATATAAGTGTAGTAGACCCAAAACTGTTTGGAGTCCTCTCTTTTTGTTAGCGTAGGTGTACCTTAAATAACTTTTACTTTGTCCTTTGTGAGTTTAATAACTTTCTTATTCATTTCATAATTTAAGAATTTAATTTTTGGAGTTCCAATAGAACATTTATTTTTGTTTAAGCTTTACCCAGTTTTAGAAAATCAACCAAAAACTTCTCAAAATCGTTTGCCTAGTTCTTCTTCCGTAGAACCTTTGATCAAGATATCATCATTGTCGCAAACATACCTCCTGGTATGTTTGCGAGCAATGTCTCAATGAACCGTTGGAATATTCCAGGAGCTGTGGAAATGCTAAACTAAATGCGATTGCATATAAATGCTCCCGATGTGCCACAATTGATTGTGCCAAGGCAGAACATTCATCCATGAATAATTCCAGATATGTTTGGAACAAATCAGTTGTTAATTCTCTGAAAATATGGTATCTTCAAATATTAGAAAAAAAAGTTATGCCGCACCTTGCTGGTTCCCTTATTTACAACCTTCACATGGTAAAAACTCTTGTCATCAATTCAAGCTCAATGCCTCCTTCTTGTGTCTACAGCCTATAAGAAAACAGAAAACTTCTACAGCAGCGCTAAACGTACTATGTCGAATAATTGCCGCTTGCTATTCATATTAGTACATTATCAACAATAGGCCAAGTGCTACGCTTAGGAATTTCAAAGGATTAATATCAGTCGCATTTCTTTTAACCAAAAATGTCTTCCTCGTTAACTGCACCATATGTTAATTATCTATACATATTAGAAGGAAATCCAGACACCTTCTCAACTCTCATCTTTACAGATGGCTCTAAATCTGATCAAGGAACTGCCTATGCCTTCTGTTCATATAAAAATAAAAAATGCATTCACACTCATCAGGTTAAATTACAGCATAATAACTCAATCTTTCAAGCTGAGCAGTTAGTTATACTAGATGCCATAGAATGGGCAGATTCCTCCATAATGGAGAAATATATCATCTTCACTAATAATGAATCAAATCTGCACCTAATGGAAGATATTTTCACAATAGATTTCATAAACTCACAAATAATTAAAAAGCTTCAAGAAACAAAGAAATATATTCAATTTCAATGGATAAAAGGTCATTCAGGACCATATGGCAACGATCATGCGGATGCACTAGCGAAGAACGCAATAACACAAGAAGGTGTGCAAGAGAAATATCATCCACTCCCAGCTTCTTTTCTTTAAAATATATTAAAGCAGAAAGCTCTTGCCCAATGGCAAATGGACTGGGACTATTGCAATGTAGGGAGATATACATATACCCTTCAGCCAAAAGTAAATTTAAACACTATATTACCTCATAGAAATCTTTATATATTTGCAACCAATCATGGACATTTTCCAACATATCTTCAATAATTAAAAAAGCTCCGTCTCCATTCTGCACATGTGGCAAATTAGGTACTTCAATTCATTATCTAACTGAATGCACATTAACTTCCTTATATCATAATCGAAAATCCAGAACCATACAACTACAGCAGTGGTTCAACATTGTGCAAAAAACTCCCTCTCTCTGCTCCAAAATAATAGAATGTGTCAAGATTATAGAAAATAATGAACATATTTTTCAAAGTACAAACAATAATTATCAGATTTCTGATCCCGAACCATAGCTACGGTAATTTGTACAAAATTTTCTACAACTCTCTCTTGTCTTATAAAAAGAACTCTCAACAAATTACTCATAGACTTGTAAATAGAACATTTAACAACTGTTATATAGACTTGTAAATAGAACATTCAATAACTCAGTTATAGACTTGAAAATAGTCTTCTTTTTTAACAACATTAAAAACTGTAAACATTATATCTTCATTTTGTTAAAAAGATTATGCCATGTTCAAACATTGTTAAATAATGTAATGTATTTTTTTTAATAAAGTTGCAACGCGGGATCTGGAAGCCTATACCGATTGGTGGGTTATCCCGCGCTGCTGAATCTGAATCTGAAACTGCTAATTCTGCAAGTATTTCATTTATCCCCGGTACTGAATATGGATGGATACCTAAAGCCTTTTTGACGTATATTTATAGTCACTACATAACCGGAACTCTCCATTAGATTTCAAAACAGAAACGATCAGTATTGCCCAATCAGAATAATTAACCATTTCAATAACTCCTTTATTTCGTAATTATTGCAAATTCTTCTCGATTTTGGCTGTTACAGCAAAAGGCACATTTCTAGCTTTCAGCTGAATTGAACGAACTGTGGGATCATATTGTAACTTAACCGGAGTACCTGTAAACATTCTCAATTCTTCCATGAAAACACCAGAGAAATGATATCATCCAAGGAACACACTGTTTGCTCCGGGTGAATGTCACCCTTATTTCTAATGATCGAATGAATTTAGACCTAGAATTGCTTGGCGTTTCTTCTTAGCAATAATAATAAAATATGCTTTAAAAAAATACTAACCGACTTAAAAAAAAAGCGCTAAAAAGAATTAAATAATTATTTAAAATTCTCTAATGACACAATGTTATCAAATAACTAAAAATCTGAAATCATGTGTCGTCATAAAAATGATAAATTTAATAAATACAATCTAATATCTACCAAACATGGATTTTCAAGGAAATGTTTTTTACAAGAGATGAATTTTCAGATTTATCATTTAATATACGGATATATACATTTAAAAAGTAATCAATTACTTTTTGAAGTTCGGTGCAAAACTACTTCCATTGATAACGATTAAGCGACGAATTTCCTGAAGAAATAAGTTATTTTTTCCGACTTTGTATCATCTTTTCCATCACCACTTTATTCATGATACAAGTAACAAAATAGTCACAGTTCTTACTATACTTAGTTTTGCACCGAACTTCAAAAAGTAATTGATTAATAAGTAATTTCCGTATATTAAATGATAAATATGAAAATTCATCTCTTGTAAAAAATATTCTCTCAAAAATCCATGTTTGGTGGATATTAGATTATACTAATTAAATTTATCATTTTTATGCCGACACATTATTTCAGATTTTTAGTTATTCGATAACATTTTATCATTAAAGAATTTTAAATAATTATTTAAATCTTTTTAGCGCTTTTTTTGAAGTCAGTTAGTATTTTTTTAAAGCATATTTTATTTCCTTCCTTTAGTTGCTAATACAGTAACACATAACTAGCCTAATTTCAATCTATGTTGAATGAATATTTGAATTCAATATATGTATGATACAAATAATTTCTAATACAAATTATTATTCACCAAAATTATTTATTAAAAATAAATAATTTTTATTAGAAATATGGTTTTTTAGGATGTAATATTTATAATATAGTTGATTTAAAAAGTAAATTTCATTTATAACAGTCTACATTCAAGGATATATTTTAGTATATTTATCTTGAAAAGAAAAGAAACGCAGAAAAGAAAGTAATCTTTGAATCGAATCATCACGGATTTTAAAAATTGATTAAGAATTCTACAGTATTCCTTTCCAATAGACTATTACATGTTTCTTCATGTACAGTGCCTCTATATGAACGCTGTGACTTACGATACTCATACTATATTTAGACAGACGTGTTTGCCTAATCTACACCGTTTATTTATTTATTTGAATAACATACATCTGACTTGTGTGCTCGACATAAAAGTCTGCTTATAAGTCATCGTCAATATACAAGGACGAGATAGCACAAGGAAAATTTACATCACAAGAGAAATACAACCAGGAGCTCCACACAAAGTGTGTGTGCAATGGAGCCAGCGGGAATCGAACCCACAACCTCCAGATTAGTCGAGCGGCGTCATAACCACTCGGCCACGGAGGCCCACTACACCGTTAAAAATGTTACTCTTTTGCAGCATCATCACGCGCTTTTAAAGAAAATGATTACGTCACCCTATTATGGAGTATTTTCATGGGTTAAAAGAGAGATATTCTATAAAAGATGATGCAACAAAAAGGTCACATTTTTTACAGTGAACCTGTAAGACAAACCTAAGCATTTTCTATTCCAGAATGTGGCGTTACTCGCTTGAACAAGTTCGTTTACACTACAACGTCTAGAATATATAGTGTAGAAATCTGCTATCCAGACAGCGATAAAAATTTGTATCCTTTAAATGTGCAGCGATGGTATTGAAATCTAAAATATCGATCGCAGCAACATCTGCGGGATTTCCTAATATATTGTCTAGATTAGCAAAAATTTTGCAGTTTTAGAAAAAAAAAACGTAGATGTCACTGTTATCTTTAGATTTCATCAGCATCGTTGCATTTTTAAGGGACACAATATTTTAGCGCCTTTTTAAGTATTACTGAGGTAGCCGATTTCTACACTGTTAAAAATCTGCTGCATTTTGCTGCAACGCACTCCCCTGCTTGTATAGAAAACGGTTACTTGGCCGTGAAATGGCGCTTTCTCATTGGTTGGAATAGAGATATTATATACAAGTGGTGGAGGGCGTTGCAGCAAAATGCAGCAGATTTTTAACAGTGTACACTACACTGTAAAAAAAATGACTATTTTGCTGCATCGTCACTCCCCCGGTTTTATAGAACATCACTTTTTTTCATTATGCTCCACGATAGCCTGAAGTAGACGTTTTCTGTAAAATCGGTGGAGTGACGATGCAGCAAAATAGTCATATTTTTTACAGTGTATATACACTGTAAAAAAATTCTCCCTTTTGCTGCATCGTCACTCCCTCGCTTTTATAAAATATCTCTCTTTTGATCCATGAGAATGCTCCATGATAGGCTGAAGTAATCGTTTTCTATAAAAGCAGTGGAGTGACGATGCAGCAAAAGGGTAAAAATTTTTACTGTGTATTGTTGATGCTACAGTTTACACGAATGGCACTGTCGGACGCTCCTCTCAGTCCACCAAACTTAGAAGAATGTCCTAGGTAGTTTAAGCTGCCACCACCGATATTAATGGGTGATATCGGTCACCGGCTGTGAGGATTGGGTAAAATAACACTGACGCTGTTAATGAACTGAACTAACAGTTTATTTAAGATATAGATATGTACACAAGAAACAATATTTACAACTATCTACAATTACAACTCGGATATAGATGATCCGGTTCAACATTAAATTAACTACACTAAACGTTGGTTGTATACCGTTCAGCTTACACTTTCTTCCTCACACTCAACGCACGTTCGATACGCTTTATCAGAGATTACTGCAGAATCTCAATACACAAGGGTACTAGGCCTCACTTCTCGGCCTATAACACTATCCACCGGGGCGCCTTGTCCCACACTCAAAATATACACTATCCAACAGGACCACAAATCCTGAGCGACCTATCGGTCTCAACGCCAAGCGAGAACTGTCTAACCTCTCCGTCCAGAGTTGACCTTGTCAGAGATCTTCCTTCCCCCAGTAGGGCCTCTTAGAGTTCCTGCATTGGTTCAATTCCGCATACCAACCTTGAGTCATGACATCTACTGTTTACACATCACTCCAATAGCTAGATGACAGCTGAGGCACGCCCCGCGGCCATCACTTTCATTCATCAACGAGTGCGTCATCTGCACACCTGTGTCAACATCTGTCATTCGTTATTATAGAAAAGAAAGAAAGGTATTTCGAGCTTCACGGATACACAACCCACAATACATAAAATATTCAGATAAGGAAATGTTATTCCTTTCTAATTCAGGGCAGATGTCTTCTAGGAACCTGACACCCCCCACCTTAGCGGAAAATATGCCTCTTAGGGGCTAATTTTCCCCAAACCTATAATAATATTACGGAAGAGTTCAATAGTCTCTTTGCAGATTTCTTCATTCTAAATATTACACAGGCATTTTCAGGTGTCTGAACATTCTCTACTGACATCTCTACTGAACCTTATACTAATACTACTATTGCATAAACAATACACATGCTAATTTACTATTATAAACACAAAACTTAAAAAAAGATATTTACACACACACAAAAAAAAATTAGACATGTGATGACATCCTTTAAAGTTGTCTACTATTTTGACATTGATACTGATGGGCTAGTAACTGGTTGTTCTTCCCAGCTCTTTCTCTGTAGCCTCGAAATTGCATCAGCATTCAAATGTTGAACTCCGGGACGATGAGAAATGCTCAGGTTCCAGCGTTGCAAGGCTAGAGCCCACCTAGTGAGTTTGGGCGACCTTGGGGTTGTTTCCGTGAGAAATTTTAATGGATTATGATCGGTAATGACCTCAATTTGAGATCCATAAGTCCACTTTTCAAACTTCCGCAACCCGAAGAGAACACTCCAAGCCTCTTTCTCTATACTCGGCCAAGCACGCTGAGCCCCTGACAATTTCTGACTGGCAAAAGCTATAGGTTTAAACTGACCTTTTTCATCTTTTTGAGTAAGACAACATCCTACTGCAAGGTCGGAAGCATCGGCGTGAAGCTGATATTCCCGGCCTACGATAGGTGTAGCCAAACTCGTCACTTTACACAACTCATCTTTAAGAGTATTAAATGCTTTTTCTGCCCTTTCATCCCATGGTACAGTATTTTTGACATTTCCTTTGGTTAATTCGGTTAAAGGTATAGCTATCTCAGCATAATTTGGAATATAAGATCGGTAGAATCCCATTAATCCCAAAACTGATCTAACTTCCTTATTAGTCTTTGGTCTCTTTAAGTCCCTTATTGCTCCGATTTTCTCCTCATCAGGTGCATGAGTTCCACCCCCAATAACATGACCTAAAAACTTAGTCAATTTCTCTCCAAATTTACATTTGTCTAGTCTAATCGTAAAATTTCTATTTTTCAACTCTTCAATGACCGCCCTGACATGCTCACAATGCTCTTCCCAGGTATCGGAGAAAATGATGACATCATCAATATATGCTTCTGCATACCTCCGATGACCTTGGAGAACCTCATTCATGTCTTTTTGAAACGTAGCAGCAGCCCCTGATAATCCAAAAGGCATTGTACGCCACTGATAAGTTCCGTTATGCGTCGTAAAACCTGTCAAAGGTTTACAATCCTCAGCCATTTTAATTTGCCAATAACCCCTCAATAAATCTATTGAAGATAAATATTTAGCCGCCCCTGCGGTATACATAATTTCTTGGGAATCTTTCATCGGGAAGGTGGGAACCTGCGTTACAGAATTTAAAGCTCTGTAATCAATACACATTCTGACAGTTGCATCTTTTTTCGCAACGCAAACAATTGGATGGCTAATTTCAGCATTCGACGGTTCGATTAGATTTAATTCTAATAACTCCTGAATCTGCCTATCCACTTCCTCTTTATAAGCTACCGGCACGCTATATAACTTTGGTTTTTTCCTTTCTACACCGGGTTTCAGATCAATACGATGTTCCCCTACTTCCGCTGGTCGTACAGGATCCATAAACACTTCTTTATTTTCCCTCAAAATGGACTTTAAATCTTTGACTTGACTATTAGATAGCCCTTTTATTTCAAACCTCTCAATATCCCGTTCTATCTCTTGATCCCGGTTCAAAATAGGAATTTCCCCAACTTCTCCAAATTCCTCATCACCTTCGAAAACAATATTAACTATATTACATTTAGCGATAAATTCTCTTATCTTATTTTGGTGCACATGCTTCCTACTCCCGTCGGCTAACTCAACAATAAACGAATGCTGGTTTCGTTTTTCTACAATAGTTGCCGGCCCTTGCCACCTAGAATATAACTTATAAGTCGAATCGGGGATTAACAGTATAACTTTATCGCCTACCTCAAACGTTTTTTCTTTTGACCTTAAATTATAATGATACGTCATTCTATTTTGTTGAACCTCAGACGACAATTTTGCCTCATTTGCGGCTCTTTCTAAGCGGTTCTTAAGTTTATCCAAGTACTCATGAATCGGCGTAGTATCTAACTGCGCTCCCTTATTTTCTCCTGCCCATGACGACTTAAGAATCGATAACGGACCCTCCGGCGCTCTACCATATAATAACTGGAAAGGTGCGATTCCCGTCGTAGAATTTGGGACTTCCCTATACGCCCATAATATAAATGGTATTTGTTCATGCCATTTTTTCCTTCTTCCCTAATCGTATGATGTAGCATACGTTTAAGAGTCTGATTAAATCGTTCCACAAGTCCGTTGGACTGTGGATACTGTGGAGTCGAAAATCTTGGACTAGCACCTAACCTTTTCTCAAATTCTTTCGTTAAGTCGGCAGTAAAATTGGTTCCATTGTCGCAGGCAATTACATTAGGAATTCCTGTTCTCATAAATATTTGAAGTAACGCCTCACACGCGGTTTTAGCAGTTAAACTTTTTAGAGGGATCGCATCCGCCCATCTGGTATGCTGATCAATTAAAGTCAGTATATACCGATGCCCTTGTGAACTTTTAGGATCAATAGGCCCAATTAAATCAACATTAACAACCTGAAATGGAAGTTCCGGCCGCGACACTGGGGAAATAGGAGCTCTATCATTTACTTTAACCTCTCTAGTCAATTGGCACTCTAAACATGATTCACAAAACTGTTTAGCTTCTTTTGCCATTCCCTCCCAATAAAAAGAATACCTTATTCTCTGCAACGTTTTCTTGGCTGCATGATGCCCTCCAAATACCGAGGAATGCGCTAATTTTAAGATTTCTTCCCTTCTTACCTTGGGTACTACTAATTGCGCTATAGTTTCGCCTAACAATTTCTCTTTATGATACAATAATCCGTTTACAATATAATAATCCCCTTTTTCCTTTTTAGCTAATTCCCAAGCTTTCTCTAATTCTTTACATTCCAACTGGGATTTCTTAAACATATCTGAGTTACTAACAATAGATTCATTATTTTCCTCCGTTTCAGTTTTTTCTGGATCCTGACTTTGTACATTTTGCGATCTCGCGTCTATTACGTAAACATTACAGATATCGTTACTTACATCTTCCTTTTCATTCGAGTTATCAATAATAATTTCAGAACTTTTTAATTCTTCGGACTCTATCAATGGCTCCTCAAGATTGACACCTGACAACTCATTAATCACCTCGGGATGTAAAATTACTTGCTCATTAATATTATCAGTTACTGCGCAAAGTACTTCCTTATGAATAATATTAGTTTGCCCGAATCGCGGAATAGCTAGCGGTAGTTTAACTAACGGTGATTTAACAGCTTCACCAAATAACCCTTGTAAATAAATACTACCCGCTCCCTTTAATTTCTCTTCCGGTACTAAATCTTTATGAACAACACTAATCTCACATCCAGAATCAACCAATCCCTTTGCTTTTTGCCCATTAACACTAACTTCAATTTTCTCAAGTTTATTTAATTTCTCACCAATAACATTAGTTTTCTGCTCGGCCTTTGCCGATATTCTAGCCACAATAGCCCCATTAGGTAACTTTTGATTTTCTTTCACCATAATCTTATGAACACCTGCTTTCTGGTCTCGCCCTTTATTGCCATTATTAGTTCCCTCATTACCCACTTTATTACAAAAACGTTGGTAATGACCTCTCAAACCACACTTAAAACATTTAGGCCCTGAAGCATCATTCGTCTTCTTAAACTCTGTTCTCCTATCCGGAAAAGAATTACACTCATTACTACCATTTTGCCTCCAACTACCACTAAATTTATTATCCTCCCTCGGTCTCATTTTTTCATTGTTTACGTACTTATCTTTACCTTTAAAGCTTTTATGCGTAACCGCATAAGACTTATGTTTAGCATCAAAATAATTATCACACTCTTTAGCAATTTTAGGAGCTTCTAACCATTTACCCTGGTGAGTTAAACTAATATATGCTGCAGTATCCTCATCTAGCGTACTCATTAGCTTATCAGTAACTATTAACTGGTTGACCTTTTCATAAGTGTCCGCACCTCTAATTTTACAATAATTTTCCCACGTAGCTATTAAACGCGATACAAATAATACATGGGTTTCGTTCGGATTTCTCCTAGCTTTCCGGAAATTTTCTAAACATGCCTTCGGGGTTGGCTCATGTTCCCTTAGGACTAACTCCTTTAATTCCTCATAATTCTCCATTTGTTCCTTAGTGGTGTAAATTAACAAATTATCCGCCTTATCTCCTAACATATTTAGTAGAATTTCGGCCTGCTGGTTTTCCGGTACATCTTTAGTTTGGAATGCCCTTTCTAAACTGTTGAAAAATAAATTCCATCCCTCAGTCCCTTCTGGTACTTTGATAGATAGAGTTTTAACACTTTTGATCAATTTTTCTATATTACTTTCATTTTTAGATTCCCTAACATTAGAATTATTTGCCGAACCTTGAACCCTTAGTCTCTCCATTTCTAATTCATGTTCCATCCTTAATTTTTCTATCCTCTCTTCTCTTTCTAACCTTTCGTGTTTTTCTTCGCGCTCTAACTTTTCCTGTTTTTCTTCACGCTCTAATTTTTCTTGTTCTAAACGTTCTGCATCAATAGTGTCTGATAATTCCTTAATAACCCCCTCGTCATACTCATCACTGTCCATTATCTTTTTCTTAAGCTGAATTCTGGTATCATCTTCCGTGAATTCAACACCCAATTCTTCGGCTATCCCCTGAAGATCAACCTTTTTTAGTTTCAATAAGAAAGCCATACCTTCACCGATTGTTATAACCACCCCACAAGAATAGTTAAACCTACCAACTTAATATTTCCGAAATTTCTAACTTAGTACAGATATTCCTCCACTTATTAAACTAATTAATACCCTTCAGATAATCAATGCATTTCATTTCTAATTAACCTACTGAATACTCTAATTTTTCTCAACCATTGATATCACACAATATACTTCCAATAAAACAAAAAAGTAAAACAATAATTCGATTTGACTGCTATGCAATATAGATTCCAATATATACACTTAGATAACAACCTACAATTTATATAATAATACTGATACGTTGAAATTGAATAGAAGTATTGATGTCAATCAAAAAATCCACATAAAGAAAAATTGAAACACATGCATACATAAATTTCTACAATTATCCTCATAAAATATTTCCGAACTCAATACTGGTTCTTACACTTAAAACAAATATACTGAAAATCTTTACTTTTATTTTTACTCACTATGGCTCTCTTTTGAGCCTTTTTTTTCCACTATGGCTCTCTTTTGGGTCTTTTTTTTTCCACTATGGCTCTCTTTTAAGCCTTTTTTTTTTCCTCACTGGTATTGGCCAATTAAAATTTTCATTTGCTTAGAATTTTGATAATGTAACTCTTAAAATTTAAACAGTATTGCTTCATTTAACAATTACTTTAACAATAATTTAGATTTAATGCATTAATTTAGTTCACTAATATCATTAAAAATAGCATATCATTATCATCTCAAATTATTAAGACCTTTCTTTAAAACAATAGCAATATGGTTACTAATTCTTTACACCTATCTGAACACAATTATTTCATTGCACATAAATTACGTAGACAATTTACTTAAATTACTATTAATTATACAACAATACAATTTGGTTCGAGATGTCAGAAGAAATGAATGATCAAAACACCTTACCTTATACTTTGTTTGGTGGGGTACTCTTCTATTCACAGATAGCTCCACGATGTAGCGATAATCAGGCACAACACAGTTCAGTTTAGTTCTTTCTAATAATGATACGCACAACACTTTAGTCCACACTAGACGATATGGCACGATACTTTATCACACACTCGACGATCCGGCACGATACTTTAGCACATACTCGACGATACGGCCCAACACTTTACACACATTCGACGCTACGGCACGACACTTTACACACATTCGACGATACGGCACGACACTTTAGCATACAATCGACGATCCGGCACGATGCTTTAGCACATACTCGACGATATGGCACGACCACACAAGAATTCCACTGGATACTCTGGCATTAACAGACTGCAACACGGCTCGCTGGTCACTGGTTTCAGGCGATTCTATCCCGACGCTGCCAACAATTTGTCGGACGCTCCTCTCAGTCCACCAAACTTAGAAGAATGTCCTAGGTAGTTTAAGCTGCCACCACCGATATTAATGGGTGATATCGGTCACCGGCTGTGAGGATTGGGTAAAATAACACTGACGCTGTTAATGAACTGAACTAACAGTTTATTTAAGATATAGATATGTACACAAGAAACAATATTTACAACTATCTACAATTACAACTCGGATATAGATGATCCGGTTCAACATTAAATTAACTACACTAAACGTTGGTTGTGTACCGTTCAGCTTACACTTTCTTCCTCACACTCAACGCACGTTCGATACGCTTTATCAGGGATTACTGCAGAATCTCAATACACAAGGGTACTAGGCCTCACTTCTCGGCCTATAACACTATCCACCGGGACGCCTTGTCCCACACTCAAAATATACACTATCAAACAGGACCACAAATCCTGAGCGACCTATCGGTCTCAACGCCAAGCGAGAACTGTCTAACCTCTCCGTCCAGAGTTGACCTTGTCAGAGATCTTCCTTCCCCCAGTAGGGCCTCTTAGAGTTCCTCCATTGGTTCAATTCCGCATACCAACCTTGAGTCATGACATCTACTGTTTACACATCACTCCAATAGCTAGATGACAGCTGAGGCACGCCCCGCGGCCATCACTTTCATTCATCAACGAGTGCGTCATCTGCACACCTGTGTCAACATCTGTCATTCGTTATTATAGAAAAGAAAGAAAGGTATTTCGAGCTTCACGGATACACAACCCACAATACATAAAATATTCAGATAAGGAAATGTTATTCCTTTCTAATTCAGGGCAGATGTCTTCTAGGAACCTGACAAAAACTGACTTGTTAAAAATTTGAAAATTTGCAGCATCGTCACTCCATCGCTTTGATAGAATATCTCTAATTTGACCAATGAGAATCCTCCATAATACATTTAAGTAATTGTTTTCTATATAAGCGGTGGAGTGACGATGCAACAAAATTTTCAAACTTTTAACAGTGTAGTCATTAGCTTGGCTATAATAACAGGCTCGTGAAGATAACTGGCGATTGTTCTGGCATGCTGTTTCCCTATATAAGTGTACTTTAACGGTGGATTTTCAAGTATTCAATATCTAGTTTTAGTGTCGGTTATGATCGATGTGGTCTTTTCAGTTTGGTGGATGCGAGGACATGTGGAGTCAAGTTTTCTTACTGTGAAAAGACCTCGCATCTCTCTGAGAGTAACACAGGGCATTTTCAGCGCAACTTACCGAAATGACCAATGTTACCGACTGATTGAAGGGCAGTACAAAAGCGAATTGCAGCACCAATGAAAACTATCCTGCTGAATTGTAGCTGACGTCACAATTCATCTTGGTTGTCATTTCGTACTGCTCTACAATCGGTTGGTAATATTGGTCACTTCGGTGGCTTTTCGACACCTACTTCCTTTGGTATCTGTATGAGCCTTCCGATTTGGTGAATAACAGAACTTGACCGGAATCCAAATAGATTTCGCACTGTTATTGAAATCAGAAACTGCTCATTATTTCTGTTATCGCCCAATCAAAAACTTGCATTTTTGCTAAATATTTGCTATTTTATGTAGGTACTCTAATTAAAATCTGCCTGAAAATGAACGCTTGGATGATTGCTTCAAAAAGAATTTGAATTTTTAAAGTTTTTATTTTTAAAAAGTTCTAATCATCAGAATTTGATAAAATTAAATTGGGACCACATGGGTATCTTATGCTTTCAAAAAAAAAAAGAATTATCAAAATCGGTTCATATTTAAAGAAGTTATGAGTGAACAACAAATACATACAGGTTGAAATCATAACCTCCTCTTTGAAGTCGGTTATAATAAGTGGATGTCCCCACTTATATGAAGTACATTTAATCCTAAATTGCCCTGACCCAAGATTTCTAGTAGTAGTTTATTATTGTCTTTGAGCTATTATGCGGACAACGAAATGAGACTTTTTCAACAGTGGAACATTGTGAGGATATAACTGGACAAAAGAACCTTTGTCAATGATTGATGCTTTAGCTTTTGAATCTACTTCCATAATACATGGTCTACCGTTAGTCAGGACGTCTTTTTCCATGTTTAGATTTTGCATACTGCTGAGTCATTCAGTTTTCAGCTATCCGGTGTCTAAACACTTTGTGTCAATGAATCGAGAGACAAAGAGTCATTATCTTGTAAATTCTGTTCATATACAGTTTTTAGAAAAGAAAAATGATTTGTTCCGACAAACTGCTTGTATATGACCCTTCTTTTCGTAGGCATAACATTCAACATCTTTAAATTTTCACTATGCTCTTGGATAGTTGTCTCTACTAACAGCAAAATTTCCTATCTGAGACTGCCTTTGATTTCGATTTTCTCTCATGTCAAAAGGCATAACTAATACATTTCCAGATCCTCTAATCTCATTTACACGAGAATTCTGCCGTTTCTGCTTTCGAAGCCTTATCTAGTGCTTGAGAAAACGTCAAAGATGTTTTGGCGAGTAAATGTCGTTGGGAAGCTTCATCTCTATCATACTGCACACCAACCTATCTCAAGACACCTAACTACCGGACGAAATTACAATGCTCGTATAGATACCGTAACTCTGCCATGAATGCACTTACGTTTTCTTCCGATTGTTCCTTCTATAAAATAAACTAGTCATTGGGGGCCACCGTAATACTTATCCATCATGGATATGCATAATATAAAATATGAAAATAAAACATGTGTAAAATATTCATAAAATGCACTGCAATTCGAAAATAAAATTTAAACGCAAATTTAAATCGTTTTAATATACATAGTCATGCTTTATTAATGAATTGCAGATGAGCCAAATTCGAAAAATTATATAAAACGCCAAAATACTCAAGTAATACCGGATTGCGTAAAAGAAACATCCTTATAACTCTAAAAATAATAATCATATTAACTAACAATTTACCGCGTTGGATGAAGCGTCTCATTTCCAATTAAAATATATCTTTGAATTGAAATTTGATTGAAATACAGGGTCATGAAAAATCAAAGAATGCGGAAAACAGGATTACACATATCTCGGCAACTAATAATTCGATCGACTTCATTCTTTATGCAAAATTTGTGTTATTTTATTGCCTTTTACATCCACTCTTTAAAATAAAAAAAATTGAAAATACCTTTCATCAGAATGATTTTTTCGAGAGTCAAAAAAATAGTTCCGGATAATCGAGGTTATTGATATTAAATAGGCTTCGTTCCATTCTTACATACTAAGTACATACAAAATTTTAAGTCTCTATCTCAATTTGTTCGGGAGTTAGAGCGTTTACAGACAGACAGACAGACGGACGAACGGCAAAAAAAATTTTTCAAAAAAATATGCTTTTCGGAATTTCCAGTATCTGAAACGTGTAAATCCGTCAAAATTTTTTTTTCGATTTTCAAAACGATTGCAAGACTTACCCTATACTACGTATGATGGGTAAGTAAAATCACTGGATGATCTCGGATGGTTTTTGGAGAGAAATGTGCTTTAACAAGATTTATTAGCTCGTTTGGGCTTTATAGCAGGGTTTCCCAAGGACGCGAGAGAACTGAAGGTCGCGTACATCCAGGAATCGATTTACGAATTCGGGGACCTAGGCTCAGATTATTACGGAGAGCCCCTTGCCCCGATATTTACAGCGGAATTGATTAAAAAACAGAAAAAATATAGTTGTTAAAGTAACCATAATTCACTTTAAAATATACTTAAAAATTGAATTTTATAATCAGTAACTTATATATACTTGTAAATAATTATTTCACTGTTATGAAATTTAAATATACAGACGTTTAAAAACAAATTGTGTGGAGCTAATTATCTTTTCCTGTATATAGGAAAAGACAATAATGAAGTACAATAAAAGAATAATAAAATAATAATCTGGAATAATAAAGTTTGCAATAACTAATAATACTTTTTTTTATTATTTGACTTAAAAAAATTTGTTTAGTACCATTCGATTCAGCTTATAAAAATACACTGAAAAATATTATCAGTTCCAAAATAATTATAAAATGAGTTTTTTAAGGAATTATTTATTAGTTCGTTTTTTTTATTCCCCCCTCTTAGAGGTGGAATTTTCAAAAATTCTTTCTAAGTGGCACTCGATATCATGAGAAGTATTTTTACTCCGATTGTCACGATTTTAGGTTTAGTAGATTGGACTACCCGTTGATTTAATATCAAGTTTATACTTTCTTTTATATATGAAACGATATGGCGATTTTCTATTTAAATGTATCAGTTCTCGTAGAATACCACCTTTGCTGAATAATACGTCTATTCACTTAAGAACCAATAGCAGGGTGAGCAGTCGTCATAGTAAGCAATGGATTTGTTCGCTTAGGTGTTTCTCCGAAATAAAGGCAAGTCAATCGGTTTCTAATCATTATTTATTTAGAGCACAAAATAAAGTTATTCCATCGGTCACCATTCCACACAATTAACACTAAACCATTCGATCTCAAAGCTGCGTCATCTCCATGTTCTAAATTATCGGAAAAAATGAGACGGGCATCTTAACAATTGAAAGATCAGCTGCATTCTGACGCTCTCGTATCCTAAAATGAGCTTCCCAGACTCTACCCAAAAACTAGCCCCTCCCCTTGTCAGCGTAAGCAATTTAAAGACCCATTAGGATTAATTTCAATGCTAAGACAGCCCATCACCATCTCCTATTGGTAGTTGGGACGTGTCCTCTTGTAAGAACTACTAACCAAGAGCGTAATAACACAACCCGCTCACACGTAAGCGCAGGAACACTCTCCAGCAGACGATTTTAATAAAAAAAATTTAAGTCTCCATAAATATTCCAAAAAAGTAAAATGAACTCCTACACTTACAGAAAGATTTTGCAATCACTCCCGCTCTTTTTTAAGAAAACAATCAATGGATTATTACTAAGTTAAATAAAATAAGATAAAAGAACTTTAGCTGTTAAAATATTAATACATTATGAAACTGAGAATAAAAGTATGTTCCATAAAGTTAGAATTAAAATTCAGGGCGGGCTAAATGGCGCAATTTTTTTTATTTATTACATATATACAAGGTGTAGCTAAACTTTCGGACAAAACTTTAAGGGGGTGATATACACATCAAGAAAAACAATATTAAATAGGAAACTAAGGGTCCCAAACATCTTCCGAAGGAGATATGTGCCATTAAAGTTTAGGGTCCAACATTTCAAATGATTATAAAAAACGGAAAAATTGGTCGATTCGTTTGCGGTTTTTACTAAAACTAATCTTTATGTCAATATTTTCTTGAAAATGAATTATAAAGATAAATTTTTAAAAATGCCGATAGAGGACACCTTAGACTTTGGAATAACGAGCAACTATTTTTTGCCGTTATTTTTTGCATCTCATTAAATGTTTTCGGAAGTTTAGACTTAAACTCAAATTTTGAGCTTAAAGTCTTAATAATTCGGAGTGGTGAACTAGCGCAAAGTGAACTGTGTTCAGAGGGGGGAGGGGGAAGAAAAAGTGCAAAAGAAAAAGGAAGGAAAAGAAGGTTTTGATGCCGGATTTTTAAAATCACACAATATTGATTTTTTTTAATTGGTAATCGAAGCGGTTAAACAGTGTAATTATTCAGTTTTTCGTCAGTGGCTCTACTGATACAAAAGAAATACAAATGTGAAAATGGATCCTGGAAAGCTCTATCATGTAAATTCTTCTTTGCGTTTATCACAGAATAAAACTCATCGGGTTAGACTGTAGATTCCAGAGATTAGAATGAAATTTGATCACAAGAAGTGAATTTAAAGTGCATCTGAAAAGTTACACGAATACATAGCTATATTTAATGAAACATAATAATTATAAGTCGATTAAATGTTAGAGAAAAACTGGTAAATGTTCTTAAAGGAAAAAAAATAATGCTGAAAACACTACAATTGATGATATTTTGA
The DNA here is from genome assembly GCA_964019185.1 of Maratus speculifer. Classification (NCBI taxonomy): domain Eukaryota; kingdom Metazoa; phylum Arthropoda; class Arachnida; order Araneae; family Salticidae; genus Maratus; species Maratus speculifer. The sequence goes on from OZ025298.1 coordinate 256,990,591, forward strand.
CAACTTAAAATAACGTTAAATATGTATACCTTTTACCCGAGTGATCATGTATTTTTTTTCCATAAAAATATTTCTAATATTTTTTGTTACTAATTTTTATTTATTTTGGCATTTTTATGTCAATCTATTACTTGAAAAATGTATTGAGCAGTAAAAAAATTCACATTTTACTTATGAACCAGGAAGTGTAACTAATAATATATTATTTACAAGATAATGCCTTTCATTCTCCTTCAAAATATTCAATTAATATCAGTTAAACCTTATTAATTAAATTTTTTATCTTTTTATAAAAATAAATAAATGTGCTATTCCAAATACCTTGCATTAATTAAAAAGTAGTTGAGAAAGATTTTTTTTTTATATTTATGCACTTCTTTCAATAAGCATGCTTTTAAGAAAACTGTTTTATTAAAAAAAAAAAAAAAATTAAAGATAGAAAACATGTTAGTATTTTTTGATCCGATAAAGCTACAAAGAGCGTTCCATAAAATCTCAGAGCGAAATCATAAAAAAATCAAGAGATGTACAATGGTGACATAAATTGCAGACACTTGTGGAAATTTTTAAGTTTTCTAACTTCGTATGCTTTTAGAAAATATTACGTTTCACAAAATTTAAATTCTTAGGCATCATTTTAAAGATAATTTAATAAAAGTCCTTCCGGCAATTACCGGTAGGAAGAAGTAGCTTTCATATTCTTTATAATAAAAAAAATTAAGTTATATTATTTAAACATACAAAGCATAATTTAGTGGAACACGATAATAGAAGAATCAATACTTGTTTTTATCAATATTGAACATGAATGGGAATTTCGAGAAATAAATCATTTTTATACAATCTGGTTTTATTTAAAGCGATTTATATTCGATGGCCACATTAGGCTATATAATGAAATACCTGCCATTTTAAAATAACATGATGGGTGAAATCAACAAATAAGTTGATTGAGATCTTAGTAAGTCCTGTGCACATGCTCACTCACCTCGAAATCGGTTGATATACGCGATACACCAAGAATCTTCCAGAACCATTCTATAAAAAATCATTCTATACGTCGCCGCTGTCAAACTTGCCTCACGGTTTCTGAACATAATTTCAATCATAATTTTGATCGTTCGGTCGTATTGTGTTGCTGTTTTTGTTCTTATAATCTGCTTTTTTGTACCAGTGTTGCCAGTGCACCACTTTTTTAAAAAAAATCCAGATTTCTTGATTAGCACGATTTTTCTGAAGCTGAAAAATTCCCCTTATTATTGTCTTAATTAATATACTACTTGATAAGAGGAATTTTACTATTTTCAAAAAGTGGTGCAAATCAAGAAACCTGAATTTTAAAAAGAAATTAGCTCACTGGCAACATTTGCTTTATATCATAATTCACTATTACAACATGTTCGTCCCTGCATTGCTGATTCCCAGTCGTCTCTGTGCCTCCTACAGCTCCTGCATGTTTGCCGGTGTGATAGGTAATCACCCTGTATATTTTAATACAATTATGGAAAAGAAGGCTAAAATTACATTTCTAATATCAATTTTGTATTTTTATTGCAAAAATGAACACACATATAATAAAGTCTACGCATATAGATGTACTTTCTTTTGAAAAATCGGGTCAATGAGGAAGTCGACACGAAAGAATAAAATATCAGCTAGAAACAGAGCTATAGCAAAGCATTTAACACAAACATTAATGGAATCCGAAAAGCATAAAAAATATTTCGCATAAACCTGGCTCTAACCGTGGTTAGGGTCGGGAATATTTGAATAGTATGAGGTTACTCGACCTAATGCTGTAGTCTAATAATAGAAGTATTTGAAACTAGGACGTCCCTCAGAGGGATTAGTCTGAGCGATATTGCTGAGATTACACATTTAATAACTTGCAATAAGTAAAGAAAATGAGATGTTACCTTTAATTGGTCATTCATTGTGATAAAATATAATGATGAAAATAAGCATATCGAATCGTAAAACTACAAAATCTTGTTGCATATACTATTTTTATAAAAGAAAAGCAAACCATGCATGCATATAAAATTGGAAATATGCAAAATGTTAAAAGTAATACAGAAAATAAAACACCAAATTTTCCTATATTGGAAATATAGCTCTTTGAAATGATGTCATGAGCATAAACAGAAGCTTTGCACCGATTTTAAAAACTATAAATAACATAAACTATTATGTTTGAAGAGAAATGGAGTGTATTTTATATGGTGTGAAATCCGTCCGACTAGTTTATAATGTTGAATATCTGTTTTCCACGGATGCAATGAGGTTGTCGATAAGAGTTAAGGAATTCTTTTTTAAAAATATGTCCTAAATGAGCACTTACATCTTATAAGTTACTGTGATGCCAAAGTTATAGTTTCTGACCCCAACAGTATCCTAGAAATTGCAATATTCTCAATAAATTGGGTTTAAAACTTTTTCTAGAAAAAAAATGTTTAATATGTGAAATTAAATTGTCGAATGTTTTAGAAATCGTTCATAACCAGGATATTATATCTTAAAAGTTGCCACCAAAAAAAAAAAAAAAAAAGATTTTACATTTTTAGTCATATCAACATCAAAGAATTCTCAATTTTAGAACTTTTTTTGCTCGTGCATTGATGGTGATTATTATTCCTACACTGTTAAAAATCTTGTTCTAGTTTGAACCAAAAAAGTTTGTTTTTTGGTGCTCAATATCTGCCGCCGTAAGATGGTGAAATCTTGAACCAAAATTTGGAGCTTCCTAGTTCAACCTCGTTCCAAGTATTGGAACTATGCTTCAATGGGAGCTCCAAATTTTGGTTCAAGATTTCACCATCTTATGGTGGCAGCTATTGAGCACCAAAAAACAAACTTTTTTGGTTCAAACTAGAACAAAATTTTTAACAGTGTACGCAAAATATAGTATATTTTGCAGCAAAGATGGTTACCAACATTTTTTGCCCACATTATTTTTTAAATCGGCTAGGTACTCCCAATGCTAACGAAAAACACACAAACGTTAATGCTTTATAGCATAAAAATACAGAATCAAAAGCTATTTATCTCCTATTATATACACATAAACAGGGGTGGGGAAATACATCATTTTGCTCGCCAGTGGCGAGTGGATTTTCTCATAAGGCGAGTGCATTTTTAGTTTTTGAAAAACTGTAGGCAATAGGCACATTATCAGAAACACTTTTTTAATCTAGATATTTTAACTTTCCAAATTATTACAGTGTAAGTATGGTACTAAGTTCTATCTAATATTAATCTTACCTTTGTTACATATATTTCTTAATATTATACAAAAGAGAATTATGAAAATGCATTGTAGTAATAGTAATTTTGTCTGTAATCGCGTGCGATTTTGTCATAACTATTTTCAACTGCGTGTGTTGCAGCTTGCGGGCTGGCGAAATAAATCCTTGGCTGGTAAGAATTTGGAAAATTTTCCCACCCCTGCACATAAATCATCTAATTAGTGCTAGCAGATGAATTTTTAAATGTACATAGATCAATATAATTCTTCATTTTTCTTTTATTAGTATTTCTTAGTATTCATTTTTCATTTATTTGTATTATTCAGTAAAAAACTCACTTTCTTAAGCCCGAATTACGTCAAACTTTTTATAAAAGCGCCTAAGTCCATATAACAGCGAAGTATTGTGAAGAGTATTAAATACAAGGTAGTAAGACACTTAGCAAAACGCAGGTAATAAATCGCCAAATATTGTCCTTTTCGCCCTCTCTCGAAATGCATTTTTTTCGTATATTTAAAAAACAGGATTTTGAGTCATCTTATTTAAAATTCAAATAAATAAATGAGAGGAAGCAATAATAGCATAAGTCAAAACATTCATAAGTCAACATCAAGGAATTGTATCGTAGTTACACATGTGGAAAAAAGCTGCTTTCGGCCAAAAAACGTTGTCTTCACTAAATTTGAATCCGATTAAAAAAAGGACCGTGATTAATTAAAATGTTATAGGCAGAGCTGCCAAGTCTCCGGCATTTTGGGTACCGGTATTTTAATACAGAAAACGTTTTATTAAATTGGAACATTCTGCGGATTTAAAAAATAACTTTTCCTAAAAGAAAATTCTGCTATGCAATAAGCGAGGGTTTGGCATCTCTATATAGGAATATTTCGTAATCTACTTTTTAACCTTAAAAAAAGCAACGACCATTTTTCGGGTACAAAAAGTATTGCTAATTGTTCCATTTTGCATACAAGGTACTGATTGTAATATTGATACATCTATGGTGATAAATTTCCAATAATTTTTCAAATCCCATTTATTTCATTAAAAATATAAATCTTTTATACATTTAGTATAAAATAAATGGTTTTTAACTATTTTCATAATACTTTTGAAATATCACTATTCATTGAAATATTCATACTTAATCCATAACGTACATAATATATGACTCTGTTATTACATAAATCACCTTTTTATTATCATAAAAATTATGTTTTTACTGATTTTTATTAACTCAATAGGAAAAATTTTGTATTTTGAGCAATAGATGTCCGCATTTCCTATTATTTATTTATTTTAACAAAATTCTTTGTATTTAAAAGAATTTTTATTTAAATAGGAAATCCAGATGTCGCTGTTAATAAAGATGAAAGTTACAAAAAAGGGTACAAAACGAGTAGACACATACTATCAAATATGAAAAAACGACGAATCCCAAAAAGACGTCGTAGGAAATATCATCTTTTAAAGCAAAAAAACGAGGTCTGATTATCGAGCCTACTGATTACAAAATGTGCATTACATTAAAAAAAAAAAAAAAAATGCTGCAAATATTGATTATTTTTCCTTTTGTGCAGTTTTGGCTTCGAAAGGTGCGCTATGTTGCAAAAAGATATAAGCGCCTATGAAAACACACCTGGTAAACTTTCATGCTCAGTTTTACAAATAAATATGGCACATATATGCCCTATATACACCGAGGTACCTAATTGGTGCCAAAATGGCGTTCAGTTGCCTAACATGCTGGTTATCATATAAATGTTACAATAAATTGTTTGTTCTAAAAATATTATTATTTATTGATTGTTATATCTTTTTTAATAACAGGAAATGTTTCATTTATTCCTTTTTTTTTCATTTTGAAATAAATAAATAACGTATTGTTATAGCATGCTATATGCATCTGGTAATCAAAACGATGTTTTCGCCTAGTTGGCATAAAAAATCTCGCCAAACCCTGTGCTTATATCTCTAGTATATTATCTCAACTATTTTATTTATCTATACTACAACTGTTTTTACATACCACTTACTTCTTCTGGTATATAGAAATAGGTAAGTGGCTCCTTTATGCAGTATAAATTGTATAAAACTTTAAAAAATAGCCCCGTTGCTCCTTTTTGGATCGAATTAAAAAAAAAAAATCAATGTCTAATTCCAGTATTGCTCCCAGGTATGCATACATACTCCATATTTCAAAGTTGTATGCCAACAGGAAACGGATGAAAAATGGGAAAAAATGTCACATATGCATTAGGGTACATAATTGGCGTCAAAATGGCATTATTTTACCTGAGATGGTAACCCGGCTTTATTTATTTATTATTTGTTTATTTACTCATAAAATGTTTATTTACTTTCACTTCCTTCTTTTAATTATATAAAATATTTCTTTTTATAGTTATTAATTATTATTATTATTTTATTTGCTGTAAGTTCTTTTTTAAAATAGAAAATAATTAAAAAATGTGTATGTAAGCGTTATTTGAAAAGGGAGTTTTGGCCAAATGGGCTTTGAAAAAAATTGCGCCAAATCTGATGCGCTTGTGGTATCCGTGCTGAAAAATTAGTGACCAGAATTGACTTCCATACACAAACAAAATATAAGTTAAAGAAAACATGCAATGAAAATAAATATAAAGGGAAAATGATGTCATGAAAGAAACTTTTTATTTAAAAACGTAATTGTTTTTAATTTTCACACGCGAAATATGTAAAACATTCTTTTAGCGATCAAAAAGTGCTGTTAAGAGATTATCACAAAATCTCTAAATCAAAGTTTTTATGACATTTTTTAATATAAAAAAATAACAGTTTTATTTTCCTGCATGATTAAATTTTAAAATGTTTTATTGCATTCAATATTTCTGAGTGCGAAAATGATTACAATTTACTCCATGTACTGATTCGGTTATCTACGAAAATGTCCAGCCGGTGAAAATCACGCTCACCAAATTTCTGTGACGTATGCACATAAATTGTGCTTTTTTATCAGTTTTTTTAATATAACTTTTAAACTATTTGGAATTAATTTTTAAAAGTAGGTGCATTCACCAGATTACCTTCATAGGTACCTATAGGTACAAACAGAATCAAAATCCGACAAGTACTTTTTGAGATTTGCTTGACGAAAGAATTTTTTTGAATTTTAATATCGTTACGTATCTCTGAGTATAAAGACTTTGCTTCGCTCAGACAATTAATAGCATTTTATGTTAAAAAAAGCTAAAAGCATTTCTACGTCCTCACCAAAATTAGGTTTATTTAAAAGAAGTTAAAAGCGTTTCGACGTCCTCACCAAAATTAGGTTTATTTAAAAGACTGGTTCGATTAGTATTTAGAAATGTAACAAATACCCAATAAATGATTTGTCTTTAATATATTTTCCTTTATTAAGATACGCTAAAAAATATTCTTCGTATAATAAAAATGTAGTAAGGAGCAAACATTTTTTATGAAATTTTTCTCTCTTTAAAATTAAAATATAATTTAAAAAATCTTCATCATACAGCACAAATCACATACCGTGAATACATAGAAACTAAGATTATTAAATTACAAATAAAAGTAATCAAATTTATATTAATGAGCAATTTTATTCCCCTTTGCAGTATCGCAGATTTTTCGGTAAGCATTAAATATTTTACGGCGGAAAAAATCTTTATTAGTTGATCGATATTTAAAAAGGGAACGTTAAAGCGTACGTAATTTAATTACTGGAGAAACGTGTGAAATGGAACTTTAAATGCAATTAAACGACGCTGCTAAAAATATTTTGAAGAAATCAAAGTGAGCGTATTATAGCTAAGGAGAAAAATCATATGTTAAGCATAGATTATGAAACACTTTCCAACACATTCAAACTAATGTAACAAAATTGCACCGTTTAATGAATTAAAGTATTATACAGGGTGTCCAGCAAATAACACCCTGATTTTAAAATTAAATTTCTCAAAAACAAAGATCAATAGAATTATGCAGTAAACGGTTTGTTTATCAGGTAAGCTGTAAAAAACTTATACAAAAGTTTCGAACGGTACATTTTTTGAAAAGATTGTGTTCTGATTGCAAAGAATGCTTTGATTTGACATTTTTTCTTGCTTTAGATTGCTGCCAGAGAATGTGTTTTTCGGCATAAAGTGCCATATTTCATAGTTTTTTTAAAATAAATTTTTGAAATTTCGAAATTCTAAAAATTTACTTCGAAAAATCTTTAAAATATTGCACTGTAAGCTAAAAAATTATTTCTCTACAGGCAATCTAAAACAAGAAAAATGTCAAATCAAAGCATTCTATGCAATCAGAACGCAATTTTTTCAAAACATTCACTGTTTGAAATTTCTGTATAAGATTTTTAGAGCTTACCTAATGAAAAAACCGTTTACCGCATATTACTATCGATCTTTGTTTTTGAGAAATTTAATTTTGAAATCAGGGTGTTATTTGCTGGACACCCTGTATCTAATTCAACCATATGCAAACGCATAACACATTTAAAATTACAATTTCCGCTTTTTCCATCTATAATCGGGAAATTTTAAGAATTGTTTGAGCAACCCTGTACATGATACAATAGATTCCTGATATTACAAACTTGAAAACGGAACATTATTAGTTTCAGCGGGAATTCGGAACAGGCAAATTTCATAATATTAATCAATGTATTGACTTGTTAACCCCTTTGTGACGATAGCCTTTTGCGAAATTTTTAATCTTTAGATAAGAATTTTTTTTTAAACAAAAATTATTGAATTATGAAAATGCTCTAATTATAAAAGGCAAATCTAACAGTAAATTTTTATAGAGTTTTATGGAGTATATTCCAATGAATGTGGGAAAAAAATCAAAGCAAATATACTCATATTTATAAACGTAGTAAAGATTTTTAATATGTTAATATTTTTTTAATTTAAATTTTAGTAAAATGAGCTGTTTTGCAAGATTTTTCATTTTATTTTATATAATTTTTAGCATTACGTATTTAGCCATCGCATAATATTAGAGTATTATTCAAAATGGAAGAGATGATTTCAAAGGTAGTGCGTCCTGTTAAGTAGGCAAACTATTAAATCCGCTTTGAAGTAGAAAATAAAAACCCTTAACCCTTTATCTACCGCATTATGAATGCATGAAAATTTTACATTCTAAAGCATTTTACGTAGGTTGTTTAAACTAAATTAAAAGATTTACATAATCATTTAATAGATTTTTGAAGGATTTTAGAAGAAATGAAGGATTTAGAAGAATTAATTAAATTTGAATTTACCGGGATTTTGCCAAAATATTTATTAAACCACACAAATCTTTTATTTTAAATTGTTTTCTTAGAATTTTTTAGAATTAAAAAATGTACAAATCTTATGTTCTTACAATATAAATATAGAAATATTTCCGATTTGAAAAATCCCCATCCCCCTCTCTCAGCGCTAAGAAAGCTGAAAAGATACAAAGGCAAAAGAAATCATCGTTTAAAAATATTTTTGTTTTGTGTAAACAATAATACTTTTGGAAAAAAATAAAGAAATGTATCTGTAACTCATTCTAAACAGTATTACAACTAATTGACATATTAAAAGAATTTTATAATAAATAATATTAATCGCACTTAAAAGTAACGTCGGTAGATAAAGGGTTAAAAAAGGATCAGACGTAGTTTGTGGTAAATAATGAAAGAAGAACTTTGTTTGAGTACTTTACTAGCAGATAATTTGTGATTCTCAGTTTTTACTCTAAGAATGAATTGTGAATTTCTTAACCTTCCAACCTCAACTGTCATTTATATGTGACACTCTTTAAAATGACCTCGTATGCTTAAATTTTAAGTGAATATGTACCGTTGGTGTCTTCACTGGGATCTAGAACATTTTACCTATCTACATCTAAACCGTAGAAGGTAGAAGTCTGGACCACCAAAAATGGTATTGGAAATAAAGAGTTCATTCATTTTCCAACAATTCTTGAATAAAAAAAATCCGAAATTTTACATTGCAATGGTCCTAAGTTTTATGTCAGATTTTATGGAAGAAATTGAAACAAGATTTCAAGACATTGCAGAGATATGTGAACTATCTCAATTCTTTAAATTACTTTATAAAATTGCCCCAGGTGCATAATAAATTGATATGATTACGAAGTTCATGAATCTTGAAACCTTTATTTCAAATGGAGATGTTTGACTTGCAAGAAGATTTTTCCTTGCAAATGTTTTATTCCGCATCATCTGAAGAATTTTAGAGTAAACAAGTCTCAGTAAAGTAGAGAAATTGCAAAATAAAACTTATTAGTATGAAAATAATAATTTGAAACTGGTGTTAATGAATTAAAGAGAAAAAACTTCTTTAAAACATCATAAAAATTTTAAATGCGCAAAGCCTTTCGAAAGAAATGGGTCTTTTTTCGTCAGGCGCAAAGAAGACATGCGTTTACTATGAATGTTGAGGCACGACGCGAATGTAGCAGTCTTGCCTCTACATTCATGGTAAACACACGTCTTCTTTTCGCCTGACGAAGAAAAACTCTGTTCTTTCGAAAGGCCTTGCGCATTTAAAAATTTTTATGATGTTTGAAGAAGTTTTTTCATTTCGATTGATTAGCATGATTACTATGTTTAGTTATATATATGTTAAAGAACTTTCTCCAAAACGAATTTTTGGGAGCAATATCGTTCGAGATTAACTGATGCCCATATGGAAGACACTCGTTGCATTGGCTGTTCACCAAGTCAACCAAATTATAAGAAACATATAATTTTTCGTATTATTTTTTTAACCAGTTTAACTATGTGTGTGTAAAAATTTTTAGAAAGTATACCTGGAATGTAGTAGTTTTTCAGAACGAATATCAGACTTTCCTATTTTATATAATATGTATGTATATGCAAAAATAAAAATTTTAAAGAAATAAGTAGAGTAGAGGGGGGGGGGGCATGTTTGAACAAAATTTTGGAAAATCAATAATAGCTTATTTAGATTATGTTTATTGCGTTTAAAATAATACATAATAAAAAAATGCATTTCTTTATCATATAAACCAGAAATGAAAAGTTTTCCATGTAAACTAAATATGTTGTAAGGCTTTAAAAAATTAGAAAATATCTGTTCAAACCTGCACCATGTAGGTGCACCTTTGAACAAATGGACAAAATATGAAAATATTGATAGTTTTTATAAAAAAAGCTGCATATGTTTCAAAAATATAAAGTAATATGAATAAAATTAAGTAACTACATTTGATTTAAATTATTTTTTTTATTATTTATCCAAACTTAAATCCGTCAAAGTTAATGTCAAAATTGATTTCTGAAACAACACACAGTGTATCTTCAGTTATGGTTGGTTGTGAAAACATTTTAACAATATCCTTGAAATTCCCCAATGTGATATCTAATACTTCTGGAAAATAAAAATTTTTGATTCTCTCTTTTCATGAAGAAACCTGGCATAAAATTCCGTTTAAGTTATGAAAACCCGAAATAATGTTTGGGAAAGAGAAAATGAAACAAGCTTTGTTAGACAAAATTGCTAAATCACGAATCCTTGTTGTGTATCCGGGATTTGCAATTATCCAATAGATGAAAGCCATCAGCAATTTATATTTGAAATTTCCTATCACTGATCGATCCAGACGTTGTAATCTATGTGTTCAGTAAGGGACGGTTTTTAACAGTATAAGTCCATTTTCTTCGACAATTTTAATTAACCTCATTTCACATTAAAAAAATCTAAAACTAATAGTATTTAGATGCTTCCATAAATGTTTACTTAATAGTTTTAAATGTTCAATGGTGCCCCGACTTATCTGTTCAATGGTGCCCCATCACATGGAGTTCAACATTACAACTGTTTACTAAATTCAGCTGAAGAAATTGAATAAAACAAAGCTTATAAACTAAAGCTAACATCTTTATTTAAGTATTGAAAAATAAATAAATATTTTAAGCATACAAAATTGGCAACAAAAATCTTACAACTTTATTTTCTTAAGTTTAGATTCAAGAGCGAGAAAAAAATACCTTGCTTAGCAGTATTGTTCATGCAAAATGGTGCAGCTTTGTATAATTATTCCATTGAAGCAGTAATAATGTACTGCCATAAGCATTTTTAAAAAATAACTTATTTTAAGGAAAATATTTAGTGTTCTAAGGTGCCCTAAGTTCAAACCTGCCCACGTCTCTCTTAATTTTTTACAGGAAAATAAATCAAAGTTAAACAACCAAAATTTCACCTTATTTATTCAGGAATTTTCTGAAATTTATTTAAGAAAATACTGGTGCTGAAGAATTTCCCGTTCGTAAAATTCCAGGAGACGTACGAACCCTGTAAATATATATATATAAATGCATGTTTATAAGAGATGTGAAAACGTTGACAGAAAATATAGGCATGAAAATCTCATTTTTTCGTCAAAGACATTACCCCTATCGCATTGTACACACTCTTAAAATGAAAGAGTGAAATTGGCGTCTCAGGAAAGACCTGTAATTTATTGGATCGTGAGTGAGTTGTTTTTAATTTTTTTTACTCATATTTCAAGAGCCCACCGCACAAAACCCTAAGTCATCGAGCACAAGAAAAAATCCTTTATATTAAGGAAGAGTAGGCATAGGGGAATCTAATGATATTAAGATTCCAGCAGATTCCAGCAGCCATGGATGTCTGCTGGAAGGGAAGTGGTGCATAAGCCAAAAATTGATACAACTTGTGGTTGACTCGTAGACTTAGAATTTTTGTTTTCCTGCAGCCATTTTCCCGTGTTTTCATACTTTTGATTGTACGGCAAACTTCAATGATAGACCTGTGAGTGAGCCATTAGTGGTATTAATTTTTGGCTTCTGCACCACTTCACTTCCGTAGACATGGATCATTAAATTCCTCTATGACTACTCTTACGTAAAATAAAGGATTTTTTTTCTTATGCTCGATGACTTAGAATTTTGTGTCGTCGGCTCTTGGACAATCATCTTGATTTAAATTTCTTATTTAAATTACTTACCTCGATTTAAATTGTTATAAAACAACTCGTTCACTTGAGTTGTTTTAACTCTAGGCGAAGCTAAATTTAAATTTCTAAGGTGAGGGGATTTTGGTTCAACTTGAGTTATTTTGTAGCCGGGGTTTAAAGAGAGTATATTAATTAATAATTATAATCCAATTTATAAGTATGTATTTATCGAATAGTCATTTGTTCAAAAAATATCAAAAGTGTTTTTGGTGTGCATTTACCTGCATTTATGCTGCATCAAATGATGCAGAATATAAACAAGTTTGCTAGCCGTACGGTTATACCATGTGGTGTCATATTAAAATTGTCTGGAATGAAAATCGTTATAAAATATCAGGTAATTTTCACTGTTAAATTTTCATTTTAAATTTAGTAATTTATTAATTTTAAAGTTGTTTTTCTCTTTTAAGATACATGGGTACAGATATTATTAAATTTAAGTGTCTAGAAATATTATTATTTGATTTTTTTTAAATATAGCCTTATATTTTTCATTAAAATTTTTTCACGCGTAATAATTCAATAATTTTAGGAACTTTAAATATGACGATGTTTAATATTTGTACATTTTATATGGAGCATAATTATCAGCTTTAAATGCGTTTCACATAATAATTTAATTATTTTAAAAGTTTTCATTTTAATTATTTTAAAGTTTTAAATATTTTGACTCAATTTTCCCTATTTTCTGTTTTTAATACGTGATTATTAAGTTATTATAAAGACTACTATCTGTTTTAAGTCGTTTCACCTTTCCTTTTTATTTTGGAAATAATGACAAAAAAAAAAAAAAAAAAAAAAAAAAAAAAAAAAAAAAAACTTTAATAATTTCGTTTATTTTGCTTTTCTTTCTTTCCCCTAAAAAATAAAAAGATAAATCAGTATTTTTTCTTTTTCTTTTTAAGTTCAATGAATTTATGTTTAAGTTGAAGATGACAGACAATTTTTGGTTACAGAAAAAACAGAAAAAAGAGAGAAAAAAAACCTGATTCCTGACAATATAAAAGAGAAAAAAGTATTTTTGAAAAACACAATTTAATTTCAATATTGTCTTCCGTATCGATTGAAATAAAAGGATTTATACACACCATATAGTATACATAAATGTAGCGAAACTTAAAAGCGCTATCATAATTAAAAGTGCATTTACAGAAATTATCAGTAACATACTATACTCCGGATATAATATTTTATCTCAAATCTTTTAGTATCTCAATGATAGCTATTTACTTCCGTAATATATATAAAATAACTTATAATAAACCTCAGTGACGTATATCAGATTTTTACATATGGAATAGTTATACATATTTAAAGTATGCCGCAGTGCCATTATGGAACGGAATTCTTTTGTGGGATTTTCTAAATGCACCGCAAATTCTTTGCACCGCAAATTCTACAGAATATATATTTTTGTGCACATCATAAATGCATATCAATTTTACAATAATTAAAATCAACGTTTAACACACAATAAATAAAAACATGCTACAGACGTATACGTTTCACGAGCACCAGGGCTCGCTTCCTTAGTGTACAAAAGGTAAAAATGTTTAAAAACAGAACCCCCTCCCAACTGACCGCAAGTCAGAATCCCAAATGACCGCAAACATAGTACCAAAATACCAACAAGCCTCAGCAACCAATAAGATTAAACCAAAAATGAGGTGCTATGACATAATAAATCTAACCAGAAAGTTGAGATGTACGGTATACTTGAAAGATCATTAACCAAGAAGTTTTTTACTTTATGTATATGGAGTGCTTCAAAAAAGTCTAAGTCTAGCAGAGTAGTGCATTTTTGGATAATAGTAGCTGAGGTAAAACTAAAATTATGGCCCTCCTCCCAACAATGAGAAGCAATAGAGAAATCCTTTAACTCTTTTTTTTTTAACATAACCTATATGTTCGGCGACTCTTTTTCTGAGTTTACGTTTTATTTGTCCAATATAGGACAAACCACACTGACATTGTATATTGTAAATACCCCAATGATCCAGAGGAAAAATTTGATCTTTTAATTGAGAAAAGTTTAATTTATTGACTGGTTTAAATACTACTTTGAAATAATAATGTTTCAAAATATTTGCAACTTTAAAGCTAATGCTTTGATAAAACGGTAAAATAATTAGACTAGAATAAGAAACTTGTGTAGCAGAAGAATCTGGACCATCGAGATGTTTATTAAAACTATGAGAAATTAATTTATTGATATATGATAAACTGAAGCCACGATATATAGCAACTGATCTAATGTAATTTAACTCATCCCTAAGAGAACTGTTATCTGAACAAATTAAGTGAGCTCTATTAATTAAATAAAGAAAAGCAGAAGCTTTATGAGAAGGGGGTGACATGAATTAAAATGGGGGGGGGAGTATGACAGCAAAGGGTTTATGGTAAACACGGGTATCAAATGAGGTTAATTGACGAGTAACTAAAACATCAAGAAATGGCAATTTATTATCGTTTTCGACTTGATAAGTGAATTGAATGACTGGATCTATTTGATTTAAAATAGTCAAAATATTATCAACAGGAGAAACAGATGGGTCGATGAGTGCAAAAGAATCATCAATGTATCTGCAATAAAATGGGAAACTGATGAGATTAAACATTTTAACCTCAAAGTAATGCATACATAGATCAGCTAGAAAAGGGCTAAGGGGGTTACCCAACCCATAGCTAAACCATCAGACATCGAATAGAATTGGTTAGAAAATTTAAAAGTATGTTGTTTTAAACAAATGTTGAATAAATCAACAATATGATTAATTTCTTGATCAGTGTAATGGAATTCTTTTAATCTGACAAGGGCACCACCAAACATGGTGCTCACAGATTTTAATGATTTCTAAGTATGTTGTAGGGGTTATACCACTAATTATTCAGCTGAAAGGATTCTTTCAAATGGGCCTTGGTTTTTGAGAAATTGGGGGGGCCAAAGTTTAGTGTTTATTTCAAATACCTGTTAGTAATACCTTTGATCAGCAGCTCCGTGGCTCCGAGGTAAAGTGCTGGACTCCAGACTCGGAGGTGGCGGGTTCAACTCCAAGTTGGACCACCTTTTTTTTTTTTTTTTAATCTTTACATACTTTTTACATGTTACATATATTAAGCTGAATTTGGAATTCTACAGCTTTGAGCTTATTAACATTTTCTTATGTAGATTGTTTATTTTTTTTACTTTTATTTTTCTTACTTAAAAAAATATGGTTCAAATGATAAACTAATTGCACTTCAAAATTTATAAAATAAATAAAAAATGCTTATATAATTAGAATTTTCAAAAAGCATGAAAAATTTTGAATATTTTAAAATCCCTTTTACTTTAAATATTAATAATTTTGCTCAATTACTTTTTTAAGATTTTCAAATGAATATTACACAATTACATATTATTTTTATCTTTACATACTTTTTACACGTTACATATTTTAAGCAGTATTGGAAATTCTGCAGCTTTGAACTTTTTGATATTTTTTTAATAAAGTAAATTTATATTTCCGAATTTATTTCATGGAAATTTATTTTTATCTGCAATTTTTAAACTAATACTTTTATTGACAAAACGGCATAACTAATTTATGCCTTGAATCTTTTTTTTTTTTTTTTTTTTTTTTTTTTTTTTGTTAATTATTATGTAATTTCTTTTTTTATTAAGCACAATTCTGAAATAATAATTTTTCTCTTTCCTATCGCCTTTTTTGTGGAATTTTTTAAACAAAAATTTATCCTTTTTTTGTATAAATTATACAAAATAATTTTCAGGTGCAATTTCTCAGACATTTATATGATTAGTTAATTCAAATAATGCATACCTTCGAAAGTCTAATAAAATATTATTGCAGTAGTGTTAAAATATTTTCCAAATTTTTACTGATCTTTAAATACATTTATTTCTAAAGTTCATCCTCAATATCATTTATCGTTTGCACAAATAAGAAATGAAGGATTATATTTAAAATAATACATATATTTTTTATTTTAACAAATTAAAGCACTATTCATAAAAAATCAACTAAATTGGGAAAATCGTTTGCTAATGAAATAATATTTACGATAGATAAAAAAAATATATATGTATTTATTTTATTCGTCTGCTTTTATTTTCTTGGTAAAATCACGCAAAAATAGAAATTCTTTTTGCTGTTGTCATTTAGTTTCTTTTGCAGAACTAGTTAAGGAATATAGGTTATGTAAATTTATACGAGTTTTAAAAAGATAAGATTTCAGTCACGAATTAGTTCAAATTTGCGTTTAGATTAATAAGTTTTGAAAAAACTATTAATTAAAAAAAATCATAAACGTTAAGTTTTTAAGGAAAAGGTTTATATAAAAGTTGATCAAAAAATAAATATTTGCTCTTAAATATCAAGTAAGATTCTGTTAAATTGTGAATAATTTAATTACTTATTTTTATTCACACGACAAATATATCACGCGATACTGTAAATTTTGTTAATACATTCAGCGCAATTCCCTACGCAAATGATGATTCTAAGCGGTTTTTTTCTGTGTGCATAATTTCTTTGCTTTCATGTTTTAAAAGTGCTAAGGCCTTTTTTTGTATTTGATATGGTGATTTATTTTTTTTTATATTGGTTCTGTATTATACATGCGATAAATATACTCATGTAATCAGTTTTCAGGTTATAATTATAATTTTTTCCAAATAAAAGTGTGTATAAAGATGCGTTATGTGTTAAATTTAATCTTTTTACACTGCATATACCAGTAACATAAATATATATATATATGTAAGTATATTAAACGTAATAATAGATTGTCTAAAAATCCATGCACAGTATTGTGTAATATTCATTTGAAAATCTGAAAAAAGTAATTGAGCAAAATTATTAATATTTAAAGTAAAAGGGATTATAAAATATTCAAAATTCTTTATGCTTTTTGAAAATTCTAATTATGTAAGCATTTTTTATTTATTTTATAAATTTTGAAGTGCAATTAGTTTATCATTTGAACCATATTTTTTTAAGTAAGAAAAATAAAAGTAAAAAAAAATAAACAACCCACATAAGAAAATGTTAATAAGTTCAAAGCTGTAGAATTCCAAATTCAGCTTAAAATATGTAACATGTAAAAAGTATGTAAAGACTAAAAAAAAAAAAAAGGTGGTCCTGCTTGGAGTTGAAACCGCCACCTCCGAGTCTGGAGTCCAGCACTTTACCTCGGAGCCACGGAGCTGCTGACCAAAGGCAAGGTATTTGAAATAAACGCTAAACTTTGACCCCCCCCCCAATTTCTCAAAAACCAAGGCCCATTTGAAAGAATCCTTTCAGCTGAATAATTAGTGGTTTAACCCCTACAACATACTTAAAAATCATTAAAATCTGTGAGCACCATGTTTGGTGGTGCCCTTGTGAGAGTGAGGCATTGAATTGAACCAAGAACAGGAACATGTGTAAACAGAGATGTGACATCAAATGAAACCATTCTCAAAGAGGGGGAGGGGGTATAATTCTTAATGAGATTTGCAAAAGAGCTTGAATTCTTAACAGTGTAAACACTGGATATTGAGAGAAAAGAAAAACGCTTAACCAGATATTTGGCAAGCGGTTAGGAGGCCGAACCGATATTGGAAACAATCAGACGGAGAGGGACACCAATTTTGTGTACTTTTGGTAAAGCATAAAAACGACTACAGCTAGCAATGGAAGGAGTTAATGATATTTTTGTACTATCATCAATGCAAGGAGAGGATTTGATACGTTTTCTAGTATTTATTAAATCCTTTTCAGACGGATCACGATTTAATTTAACATAAGGACCAGACTGTAAGAGATCTTGTACTTTTTCTAAATAAATAGTTTTGTCTTGTATTACTATTTGGCCCCCTTTGTCAGCTTTGGAGATAAGAATGTCATCGTTCAGATAACAGTTTCCAATTTTATTGCAGATCGTTGATGATTCTTTTGAATTTATCGATCCACATGTTTCTCCTGTTGATAATATTTTGACTATTTTAAATCAAATAGATCCAGTCTTTCAATTCACTTATGAAGTCTAAAACGATAATAAGTTGCCATTTCTTGATGTTTTAGTTACTCGTCAATAACCTTATTTGATACCCGTGTTTACCGTAAACCCTTTGCTGTCACACTCCCCCCCCTCATTTTAATTCATGTCACCCCCTTCTCAAAAAGCTTCTGCTTTTCTTTATTTAATTAATAGAGCTCACTTAATTTGTTCAGATAACAGTTCTCTTAGTGATGAGTTAAATTACATTAGATCAGTTGCTATAAATCGTAGCTTCAGTTTGTCATGTATCAATAAATTAATTTTTCATAGTTTTAATAAACATCTCGATGGTCCAGATTCTTCTGCTACACCAGTTTCTTATTCTAGTCTAATTATTTTACCGTTTCATCAAAGCATTAGCTTTAAAGTTGCAAATATTTTGAAACATTATGATTTGAAAGTAGTATTTAAACCAGTCAATAAATTAACCTTTTCTCAATTAAAAGATCAAATTTCTTCTCTGGATCATTGGGGTATTTACAATATACAATGTGAGTGTGGTTTGTCCTATATTGGACAAACAAATCGTAAACTCAGAAAAAGAGTCACCGAACATATGGGTTATGTTAAAAGAAAAGAGTTATAGAATTCCTCTATTGCTTCTCATTGTTGGTAGGAGGGCCATAATTTTAATTTTACCTCAGCTACTATTATCCAAAAATGCACTACTCCGCTAGACTTAGACTTTTTTGAAGCACTCCATATACATAAAGTAAAAAACTCTTTGGTTAATGATCTTTCAAGTATACCATACATCTCAACTTTCTGGTTAGATTTATTATGTCATAACACCTCATTTCCGGTTTAATCTTATTGGTTGCTGAGGCTTGTTGGCATTTTGGTACTATGTTTGCGGTCATTTTGGGATTCTGACTTGCTGTCAGTTGGGTGGGGGGGGGGTTCTGTTCTTAAACACTTTTACCTTTTGTACACTATGGAAGCGAGCCCTGGTGCTCGTGAAACGTATACGTCTGTAGTATGTTTTTATTTATTGTGTGTTAAACGTTGATTTTAATTATTGTAATCTTCCACACAAGGTTTTAGCATATCAATTTTATTATGCTTAAAAGTGTGTAACACCATTAAAAATCAATTAAAATGACTTTTTCCCCATTGGCCGTCTTGTAATAGAATACTCTTGACTGTCGTGGTAAATGAACTAAATGCGCCATTAACTTCATTTGAAATAGGTATCATGCTAATCGGTATCATAAATTTCAGTAACATCCAAAAATTTCAAGGTGATCCGAGTGTATTTACGAATTTTGGAGCACGGCCAAACGGACAGATAAAGCGAAGTCATAAACACTTTTAAACAATGTTGGAAAGTGTTAAAATGCAATTTGAGAACAAAACAATTATCTGGTAGTTTTAATAAAATTGCTTAAGTACAAGCATTAATAATCTCATTATTAATCATAAACTGTTAGTAAATCATCTTATATAAATTTTCTTTTTATTGTTCGCTTCTCAATATAGTTAAAATTTCATTTCTAACACAGTTTTCATATTTAACAACTAGTTTTCATAAGTCGGCAAAAATCAACTCTTCAATGACATTTTATTGACATTATGGTTAAAAGGATTTTGGATGTTTGGTATTTATCTTTCGACAACTTGACATAGTTAGTCTTTTTGATATATTGATCAGTGTACATTGTAAGACTTTATCAGATATTCATAAAATTCTCTTGTTATTGTGTTGACGTTTTCTGTGATGTAATTTACACTAGAATAGATGTTTTTATATTTTATAAAATCTCCAAAGTAAGTCCAATGTTTATGGAAAAAATGAATGCATTGCTGCATTACAAACATTTTTCAAATTTGTATGTTCTTTGTTGTAGAGAATTGCCTATATATTTAAGAAAAAACTAAATTAAAATTAATTATATAACAACGGTTTTCGAATTTTAATATTTATTTAAAAATTCATGCAAAAGTATGCATTGAATAGCAGTAAAATCATAAGACACATTCAATATTTAAATATTGTTAAAAAAAATTATTCATGAGCAACGTTGACGTCATAATGGTAAAATTGGCAAATTCGTCAATTTATAAATATGTCTATCAAGTTATAGAAAATAAAAAATAGTGCCTAAAATATATAAAGTTGGAAAGCATTTATGGATATTGGTTTATGGAAATTTATTATTTAGTTACTTAACACCAAGATAATATTTTCTTCTGTTTTTGGTAAACGAGAATTAGCTGGAGGTTTTCATATTATTTAATCTTCGATTTTGAACGAATTATAGTTGTTTTTCATATGAAAATAACTAAAGTGATTGTTATATGTATTTGTCAAAATGAACTCCGCTCATGTTGAGGACACTGTTCCTTTTCGAAGTCACTTTCCTCAGTAAGTAAATATGATTACCAAGTTATTCCAACAGAAAGTAATCGATCGGTGTTTCCTCTTATTCTATAAAAGCATCGTATATTTAAAATAACAATGCCTATTTTTAGCACTTTCCAACAAAGTTGAAAAGTGCTTATGCATTCGGTTTGTCTGGCCGTCTGTCCGTCTGTCCGTATGGCCGTCTGTCCGTCTGTCCGCATGGCCGTCTGTCCGCGCTCTAACTCTGGTAAATATATTCGGATTGTCATGAAATTTTTGGACGTTATTGACGTTTACCCAAGCACGAACCCTATTGAAAATGAAGTATCTACCATGATTAGTTTATCTACAGAGAGAATCAAAAGTTTGCCATTACATTACGGCCTATGGGGAAAAATCGTTAATATACTCGGATTGACATGAAATTTTAGGACGTTATTGACGTTTACCTTAGCACGAATCCTATTGAAAATGAATTTTCTACCATGATTAGTTTATCTACAGGACGAATCAAAAGTTTTTCATTACATTATGGCCCATGGGGAAAAATCGTTAATATACTCGGATTGACATGAAATTTTAGGACGTTATTGACGTATACCCTAGCACAAGTCCAATCGAAAATAAAGTTTCTACCATGATTAGTTTATCTACAGGGCGAATCAAAAGTTTCCCATTCCATTACGTCCTATGGGGAAAAATCGTTTCAAAGGAATTTTAAAGATGTTATACCTTGTCAAACATATTAAAATCTGCATTCTATAAAATATAAAGTGAAAATGTAGCTATTATTCATTTACAGGGCCACACAACAGAATTCCATTAGATAATGGTAAAAGGGGAATTGTGTGTGACATATTTTAAATATATTAAGCTGTTTCATGTATGATAAAATTAATGTATGTCATTGAAGCTTAATATAAATTATACGCTACTGTCTTGTATAATATGAAGTACATAACATTTACAGGGCCATACAAAAGATTTCAAATAGTATATTCTTTCCGAAGTACCGTATATGTGTCCAATGATGGCTGATGGAGGGATGAAATGCATTTTAATTATGATTATATTTCGCTAAATATATGCACATTATATGGTGTGTATAAATGTTATAGTTGATATACAGGGCCACACAAAAGAGCTCACCAACTTTACTGAATATGAGCGTAAATTATTTAAACGTGGTTCTTAAATAAGCTATGCATTTTTACGCTGAGCTTCACTCAATTTACTGAGAGATGTTTGCAGAATATAGATAAAAGGATATACAGGGCCACGCAAAGAATTCGGTACATGGACGCTTATGAACGATGATTTATGAGAATGTGATTTCAGTTGTTTTAAAAGTGTTTTAGTTTACAATAAATTTTAGCCTAATGCTGACGTGTGATAAAGGTACAATGTAAACTACAGGGCTGAACAAAAGTATTCAAGTATGTTTCCATTTAATACTATGAATTGCTGAAAAAGAATTTTCAAGCTACTGGGTATTTTCTTGCTAAACTAAATTTTCCCATTACATTACCTGACATATGAAATACAGGGCTGTTCAAAAGTACTGTAATACATATTTGGGTATATTTGGCTATACACTATTATTTCCCTATATAACGAAGTTTTGCTGAAGGTTTCATTAAGTGTTGGAAAGTGCTTCATAATCTATGCTTAACGCATGATTTTTCTTACTTGTTTTAATTTACGTTGATTTTCAGGTACCTGTCAATCACAGAAGATTGTTAAGAGAAAGGAATCGATTATGATGAAAGATGTACACTTTTTACAGAAAATTGAAGAACATTTTTCGACTTGCCAGCTTACAAATAGTAATTTCTGCAAATTTCATGCATTTATGCATTAAACACAAACGTGTCCATCAAATTTGTTTGTGAAAGAGGGAAAAAATATCAGAATTCTTTTAAGTATGAAGTATATATTTATTTTATACGGATTTTGATATGATCGAATTTCCATTTTCATTTAAAAGTTATATCTATGTAAGAATTTTTTAAAATGAGATATCACTTTTGAAACATTTTTTAAATACCATACAATTTTTTTTCGTATATTTTTAGTATCGGGCTCGGGCTCTGGTGCCAAACAATCTTTCGGGCTTGGGCGGCTCGGGCCTCGAGCTTGAACTCATCTTTAATATGCACATAGTTCACAATGAAACAAGGTTTTTTTTAAATAATCATTATACAGTTTTAAATTTTATTATTTTAAGAATTTTAATAACTTCTCTTGTTATTTGCACTATTTTGTTGCCAATTATATAACGACAATTCTCGAATTTTAATCTTTATTTAAAAATTCATGAAAAAAAATTGTATAGAATTACACTATAATCTTAAGACACGCCCAACATTTAAATATTGTAAAAAAAAATGTCCGTGAGCAACGTTGACGTTATATTGACAAAATTGTCAAATTCATCAATTTATAAATATGCCTAAAGACATTTAGAAAATATAAAATTCCGCCTAATATACGTAAAGTTCAAAAGCTGTTAAGAAAAGTTTATTGTAGAAGTTTATTAAGAAGTTTGTGAACTGCATTTATTTTAGGTTTAATTATCCCGTTTTAATTATGTTTCTTTTTTATGTATCTTATGCGATATAGTCCACATTTTACCACGAAACGAGTGTCTAAAAAATTATCACTATACAGTTTTAAAATTTATTATTTTAAGAATTTTAATAACATCTATTGCTATTTACACTGTTTTGTTTCCAATTGTATTTCTTATTGGAGTTTATTACACAAGTGTTAGCGTAAATAACGTGAGCACACATCGTATTTAATGTAGAAAACAAATTATATGCATTGTTTAGTGTATAATATATTATAAACTAAATACCAATTTAAACCATCTTTTTATTAAATAAATTACATACAGGCATACAGTATACATTTATATATACATATATATGTTAAAAGTTGTTCTAAATTATACTAAATGTAATGGTTAATGTCTGATATGCCATTTACCGAGAAACCCAATACCAGTATCATTAGTCATGTAGAACACGGTGGCAAAGCGAAGAATGAATTCCTTGGAATATTTCCCACTCAGTCAAATATAGATGAAATACACACAAACACACAAACTTCTAAACACATTTATTCGTGTTTCACAGCATAATAAACAATTCCACTAATACTCCAGTTTAAACTTTGTACCGACTTGACATAAGATTCCGCTATAATAAAACAGAAAGATGTTATTATAACAATAAAACTTCATCCATTAAATATTTCTACCCACCAGATGACGGGGTTCTGTTTAACAGTAGAAAAAATTTAGAAATCCGCTTCTCAAATAAAAGTAATTGCGTTACATAAAAAAGTGCGTACGAATGCAGGAATTTCTTGCAATGTTTAGTGTCGCCAATAAATAACCATACTAGAAAACGCGTCTTTATTCAAAAGGAAATTTTAAACAGGGGAGAAAATAAAATAATTCTCAGAGTCGCTCGGAAGAAAATGTGACGCAATCCAACTCTAGATTTGCTTCGTCAGGAACAGTGGATAATGGAATGATTCATTAGAGCGTAAATAAAAGGTACAGTCGAACCTCTATATAACGAAACTCCATACATCTAATTTCTCCATATAACGAATTTTTAGTAAGAACGGTCCCCTTTTCGCATGATTACATTAAAAACAGACTCTATATAGCGAAATATCTATCTCCATATAACGAATTTTTTCATAAATTGATCTTAATTTATTCAGTTTTAAAAAAGCTTCGAAATCATATGAAATCAATTTTCCATCACTTATTTTTGATTTATCGTTCAGTGGAGAGGTTTTTTTTTTAATAAATATTACTTCTCTCCTTATTCTTTAAATCTAACAAGTTCATCCCACCTCCCACACACCTTTCAACATCCTTCTCAAAACACAGTCAATTGAATTGTTACACATATAAGAGAGGAATCAATGAGAGCACATAAGAGAGACCTTCAAATGGAGGAAAATATCAACTACAATTTTTCATTCCTTGCTAAAATTTGAGAATTTTTTTGAGAGCGTAACAATTGTAATTTTAAAATCAAAACAACAAAAAATTACAGATTTATTCCTCTGAAATTTATGTAAGTCTTCCTTATGTGATTTTCATTAAGCTTTCAAATAAATGTCTTTTCTCTTTTTTGAAACTGCTTAAATAAGTAAGAAATAAAATGTTAGGTTAATATACACTTTTAAACATTTCAAATTCTTAATTAAAAAGATCAAAAATAATATTTGTTCAAAATTTACACATTAAATACTATTTTTAACATCATACTCTATACATCGAATTTCTCTATATAACGAATTTTTTACTGGAACGATGGATTTCGTTATATAGAGGCTCGACTGTATTATGAAACAATAAGAGAATATAATTAAGTAATAGGGTTTTAGAGAAAGAGTTGCTTTAACAATTTAAGGTTTTTTAGACTAAAATAAAATAAATAAAAGCGTCCATTAAAGACTTGGAATTCAAATATAATGCATATCTTAAAATATAATAAAAAAGCAGGGAAAAATTAGATATTATAAGAATTTAGGAATAATTAAGGGCGGAAAACTTTTATTATTACATATATGAGGACCTCAGAAGCCCAAGGAGTACAAGTGACATAATTTAGATTTTGAGTAAATTGAGTTCAAAGTTAAGCATCAATTGTAATTGAATGAATTGAGATACGAATCTTTTGCTTATTTCTTAATGATCTTTGAACTCTTATGTCAATAGCTGTTTAGAAAAACAACCGATTATATTTTGTTTTAAATGTATAACTAAGCAATATTTATCAGCATTCGGCACTTGTACCCTTTGGCTTCCAAGTAGTTTTCATTACTGCTTGGAAGCCAAAGGGTACAAGTGCCGAATTAATATAAGAAATAAAAAAAATATGAAATAAAAAGATAAATTTATAAAAAATGAAGAACAATGTTGATATAAATAAATGAATGGACAAAACTTTGTTTTAATAAAAGTTCTAAAAGGAAAAATTATGAAGTAAAATAATGAAGATAGGAAAAATTTAAGATCAATGTTGATACACATGAATGAAACAACAAACTTTATTCTAACATAAGATTTAAAATTTTATTATAAGTTTTGAAAAAATTGAAATTTTCTAACACTGTCTAACAAAGGTAAAAATGTGAATATATTTTCAGTTTGTCTGTCCATCTGTCTGTCTGGCCATCCGGCCGTCTGTCCGCGCTCTTGTAAATATACTCGAATTGCGCTGTATTTTTTGGAAATTATTTATGCTTATCCTAGCACGAACCCTATTTCAAATAAAGTTTATAGCATGATTAATTTATTTACAGGGACAGTCAAAAGTTTTTCGTTTCATTAAGGACTATGGGGAAAAAATCGTTTCAAATGAAGTTTAAAGGTGTTACACCCTGTCAACTATATTAAGATTTATATTCATCTAGGAAGTTCATTAAAATACGCATTCTGTAAAATATGTGGTGAAAAGAAAAGCTAATATTCATTAACAGGGCCACAGAAAAGAATTTAATTACATAATGGGAAAATGGAAATTGTTTGTAACGCATTTTAATTATATTAAACTTTTTATGTATAATAAAATTGATATACTTCCATGAGATTTAATATAAGTTATATCGCGCATAACATGAAGTTCACAGCATTTACAGGGATACACAAAAGATTTGAAATAGTATATTTTATTCATAATACTGTACATTATCGATATGGTTGATGGATGGATGAAATGCCTACTTAATTATGATATGCGCTTTTAAGTTTCAGGAAATTTATAGATATTACATGGTATGTATAAATGCTATATTTGATATACAGAGCTACACAAAAGATCTGATAAAGGTTACTCAATATGAATATAATTTACTAAAAGATTGTTTTTAAATAAATTATGTATTTTTATGGTGAATTTCATTCAGTTTACTCAGAAATGTTTGTAGAATAGAGATAAAATTATATACATGGCAACACACAGAATTGGATACATGATCATCTATGGATAATAATTTCTTGAAATATTATTTCAGTAGTCTTAATAATGTTTTACTTGTAAATAAATTTTAGCTAAATACTGGCGTATAATACAGGTTCTAGGTAAATCCCAGGCATGAACAAAAGCATACAAGTATGTTTCCATCCATTAGTACAAAATGCTGAAAGAGAAATTTCAAACTGTTAAGCATTTTCCTCCTAAATTAGTTTTTTCTATTATACAGTATATATATAAGCGACAGATCAAATACAGGGCTGTACAAAAATATTAAAATACACACTCTTCTATGGACAGTAACACTTTATTACGTTAAATTGCGAAATTTTTTTTAAATATTTCAGGAAATCTTGGAAAATGTTTCAGAATCTATGTTTAATGTTTGATTTTTTTTACTTGTTAACAGTTTGCATTTATTTAATGTAATATTTAATACATTAAAAAGCAAATTCCAAACAAAAAAACTGACGAAAGAATTTTGAAAAAAGACATACAACTCCAGTTCATAAGGCTTAAAACGTTACACGGTGTAAATAATTTTAAACTGTGATTGGTACAAATTGACATATGACCGTTTTTGTGTACCAATCGACGTTTAAAAATGATCGAATTCCTGGTGCGTTTTCAGAGTCATGAACTAGCCTTGCATGTCATTGGTCGCACTTCAGCTATATAGACGTTAATGAATACACCTGCACTTATAACCCTTGGCCTCCAAGCGTTTCACGGTTTCGGGAAAGAGATTAAGTAACTGACCCCTAAAACTCAGTGCATAATTATAAAATCACTCATAACTCTTTACATACAAAATATAGACTAATTTCCAGATAGCCTGTGCACTTAACTCATTTTTTTCAGTTTTGTCACTTATACCCCTTGGCTTCTGTGCTCCTCATATATTATTATTTTAACACAATCTAACTGAAAGGTAAAGTTATCATTCGAATTGAATATTTCCAGCTGAGCGAAAAATTGCCCAGGCCGGGAATCGAACCGGGATACTTGGCTTACAAGGCCAATGCTTTACCTGTTAATGCTAATGGCCAATAAGGTTATCCGAGCGAAAAATCCCATCCGGTTATCACCCGGTTAGCTTAACAGGTAAAGCATCGGCCTTGTAAGCCAAGTATCCGGGTTCGATTCCCTGCCCGGGCAATTTTTCGCTCAGCTGGAAATGTTCAATCCCTCATATAATGTCTGATTTTTTCATGCATGACATGGACATAAAGAACCACTAATTAATTAAAATATAGCTTCCACATTTACTTTTAGTTATGGCGATTCGTCTTCGATCCGTAAATATTTCTGGATCTTAAATATTTCTGGATCTAAATATTTCTGTTCAAAATATGTGTTCAAATAAGATGTGTAAGAACAAGTTTTTATCATTCATTTAAAAGATATATTTTGACATAAACTATTAAGTAAGACATTTTTCTTTGAATTATTAAAGTTTTCACTTAATTTATGTTATAAAGAGAGGTTTCAATATTAAAGAGTATCTTTCATACATTTACTTAGCTGTCAATATTGCTTACAATGTGTTAAATATTCAATACTTTTCTTCAATACTTTTTTTTTTCTTCAGTACCTTTATACACGATATGCTTTGTGTTTTTTATGTATTGTTAAAAATAAATTGTTATCCGTGATATGCTAATAAAAAATCTATAAAGACTTTTTATTGCGTAAAAATTGCAAACATACAAGAAAACATTAAATATTACCCGGAAGAAATGTAAATTTTCATTGCATTATTTAACAAGGAAACATAATATGCATAGAGCTGTTATTCTTTTCAGATTAAAAATAATTCCAAAATCACGAAAATAGAAAACATTCCTGATGAATTATGCCTTTTCTATAGTTACTATCATTTTAAGGACTTAATTAGATTTATAAAAGATACTTTTAAATATTAAGTCTTAAAAAATGATTCATTTATTTGCAAAAAATTAATCAAAAGTAATGAGTATTAATGAAATCATTCATTATTAAAATACAATGAAAAATATTTTAATGCCTATCTATTTTCGGTATTTTCAATTTTGAGATACAGATAATTAATAAAAGAGAAAAAAAATCCTTTATCTATATGAATGAGAAAACAGTTCATTTTTAATTATAGAGATAAATAAATACTATAATGAAATAAGTTAAATAATTGTTATCATTTCTTTCTTTTTTTTCCACTTCAAATTAGAGAGTTCTATTTTTCAAAGTATTTAAACGGTATTTTTTTTTCATCGCATTGCACAAAAGGTATTTTTAAATGTGTAAAATGCATTTATTTTTTTATATCTATTTAATTTAATATATTGGACAAATAATTCATCTAAATATTAATTAAACTGGGAACAAAAAATTATGTACATAACTAAAATATGATATAGAATAGAAAATAAACTATTATTTAATAGAAAGAAAAAAATATTGTGTTGTTATTTTGTTGATGAAGGATTGAATTTTCAACTTAAAAAAATTAATTACTTCAATAACAAAAGAAATTTCACCATTTATTAGTAATAATATTAACTTTTATCATTTGAGTATGTATGATAACGATATATGAACTTGTAGCAAAAAATAATGCATAACGTATTTTAATTTCTTTGTTGATCATAAACATCGTATGGAGATTAATGTTTGAGAAATATAGCTAGGTGCGTCAAAAACAGTTTCATTTTAATATTCAATTAGAAAATTTTCTTTTTACAAATTAACTTCTGTTCTGAAGAATTTTTGCAATACAAGAAAATAACCAAAATTGTTTAATAATTTTTTTATTACTTTCTTCATTATACTAATCTAGCCAAATCATGAACTATCATAAAAATATGCTTAAAACCTTACATGAGATTTGTTTATTTTTTGAACAGAATAATGCATACTTAATTTATTTTTAATACAAGTTAAGACTTATATTTGAAATAATTTACGCGTGAAAAGATTGTTTTGTGAAGACAAAAGAACTGTTCCAAATTTTGATTAAAAATTCCTGTGAATCAGTTATTTCTGGTTATGGGAGATTAAAATGAACTTTAAATAAGTAAGTTTTCAACTAAAAAAAAAATCCACAAATTTAATTTAAAGAAAAAAACTGAGAAAAATGACACTTTCAAATCTGAGGAAATCGCTGCTTAAATTTTGTTATGGAACTTTTTGTTCAAATATGCCGATCTAAAGCTTTCCGTTTTGAAATACCAGAAAAACCCAGTTTCAAACAAAATTACTTTTTATTCGTTAAATTTAATCAGTTTAGTTGAATTTATTCAGATCACTTTTAGGTGTGTTCGTAATTATGTAAATACGTAGCATCTTTAGTTGACCTTCAGTCCGTCTCTCCGTCTGTCCGCATATAACAACGCAAATACTATCCAACCGAATCATTTGAAATTTAAATTATATACTTATTACATGATTTTGTCGAGTCATCTCAAATTTTATGAAAATCGGATGCATAGATGAATTACAGGGACAATCAAATGTATTCCATTACATTACGGTCAATGGGGAAAAAGGGTTCAAATGAATTTTAATCGTTTGAAATTGGAAATATATAATTGTAACATAATTTTGTCCAGTCATTTCAAATTTTATAGAAATCGGATGCATAGTTCAAATACAAGGACCATCAAAAGTATTCCTTTACATTTCGGTCAATGTGGAAAAATGTTTCAAATGCATTTTAATAGTGTTACACTCACTCGAACATAATACAATTGATATGCATCTATAAAGTACATATTATAATATATATAATCTATGGTGTAAAGAACATTTCTTAGTGATTTACAAGGCCACACAAAAGTATTCCATTACATAATGAGTATAGAGAGAACATTGTTTGTTGCGCATTTTAATTGTAATTAACTATTTACAATTTCATGAGATTGATATATGAGAGTGATATTTTTAAAATGTCATCATCGTACGAACCCACCTCATTTGCTATGCTTCACGTGCGATTTCCAACTTGTTAGTGATTTGACTGGGTTTATCTCTAATCTTGATTTAGTTTTTGTTGATGAAATTTGTATCTAACTTCAAACTACCTCCGCATGTAGGCCGGGCCGGCAGAGATTTTTTAATTTAATGTTTCACAGTAGAGTGCGTGTTTTTGTGTACATCACATTGTCGAGAGTTATTTGTACTGGGAATTAAAACGGCCTATAGAGGCGCTGTTCGCAGCCTTCGATACAGGATAACTGTTCCTTTAATTTCCCTTTAACTAATGTTAAAGTCCCATTGAACCAATTCTTAACCGCATGAAATCGATAATTTCAATATGTGTTGCTATAACTGAAAATTTTCATTAAACTAAGAAACAATTACAATTACAATTTTATGAGATAGATATATGAGGGTGATATTTTTAAAATTTCGTTATAGTACGAACGCACCTCATTTGCTATGCTTCAAGTGCAATGTCCAACTTTCGTTATGATATTTAACGAAACGCTCATTTCAATAACATTTTATTACATGAAATGTTTCGAACATTATTCTAATTGCGGAAAAACACTTAAATACCCGTGTAATGTGATCGTAAAAGCGTAGAGTTGCCTATTTCGGCCTTCGAAACCAAGTACAGAATGAATGTAAAAGGAAGAGTTCGCAGGTGAAATTTGCAAGACTTCATTGAAAAGTTTGAAGGTAATTACATTATACTTGTTGTTTCGAAATATATATTCCCTGTTTTTATTACATACTTACTTCATTTCAATAAGTTACATTAACTCTTTATTACTCAACAACCTTAATTTTAAAAATATTGATTCAATTATTAGAATACTCATTTTAAGCGTGTAAAAAATAATTAAAAATAGCTAAAGGAATTATTGAGTACATTTTTCAAATCTACAATAAGCAGAAATTGAGATACTTTACATAAATATTGTCCATTTTGTAATAAAATTTTTTAAAGCATAACCAAATGACTTTTAAAAACTCTACTTTTGGGCTTCTTCAGTCTTTTTAATTTGACAAAATTTACTAACAAGGAAGGACTCCATAGTGGGCATGCTTAGACTATTTTGAAAAAGAAAATTAAACTACTAATTAAACTACTGATGTATGTAATAAAAGATCAGTTAAATTTAGCGGCGGAATCACAGTGGGAAATTTGTAAAAAAAAAAAAAAAAAAAAAAAAAAAAAAATGAATATTTGGCGTGAAAAGACGAAAGCACCACGCGATTGGACGAGCAGCATTTTTCATCGCCAAAAGCAAACGATTTTCATGCACTGGGAATTGTTTGTTAATACTTTTAGAATGCCTGTAAATGGTATTTGATCTTAAACAATGAGATAGTTTAACATATATATATATATATATATATTTTGCATTACATTTATACATATTACTTGTGCCAGTAATTTAATTTTAATTTTATAAAAATAATATTATATATGTAAAATATTTTCACATTGAAAAATATATTTTCACATATTTAAGCGTATTTCAAAACATAGGCGAGATGAAGAATGCTGCAGTAATACATTTCAATATAAGAGAAGTTTTTGTTTCCATAGCAACAACAATTGAAATTGTGCTCAATTTTATATAAAAAATTTTGAGATTTAAAGAAATTTAATTAATTTCATTTTATTTTTAATTCATAAAATTTCATTGTTAACTTTCATTGTATATACTCATTTGACAAAACTATAGTTATAATAAAATAAAACCAACAAAACTAAAGGTATTTAAATAAATATTTTTAAAAATAGTTCAATATGAAGCATTTTAACCTTTAAAAGTATTTCACAAAAAAAAGTATTTTTTGATATTTTTTTCGTCGCCAACTGGTGATAAATTGCCAAATAAACGAAATGTTCATTATTTTTTTTACGAACATTATATCAGGGTTCCACCGAATTTTTTTTTATTAACATATGTATCCACATGAGAAGAACATTCTGTAATTTTTTCAGATTTTTCTGAGTATACCCGTATGGAGTCCTTTCTTGTAAGTTAATTTTTAGCTCACAGGCTATCAAAGCCTGGGAGCTTATGTGCCCGTCCGTTCTGTATGTGCGTATGTGCATATGTGCGTAACGCGATATCTCATGATAAAACTATCGGATTCATTTGAAATTTTTGATATATGTACATTCTGATAAGGTGCTTCCCTGATTCGTTTTTGGAGTTCATTTGATATGTATAAGTGAGGGAACGGGGGCTCATACTCCTACCCTTAATTTATATAAATGTTTTTTTCATCCAAAAATATCAGTTTTCGTTTAAAATTTAGCTATAGGATCATTCTGGTGAGGCATCTCCGTGATTAGTGTTAGGTCATCATTGAATAAGTATAAAGAGGGGGAAAGGGTGGCTCATGCCCCTCCCCTTAATTGATATATGAGTGAAATCAACCAATAAAAAAATATTTTTTTATGTTAATGTTTTAGATTGTTCTGGTTTTTTACCAGTTTATTGTACTTACTTATGAGATTAAAATTGTGAAGTTATATTTTTTTTCGACAATTCGTTTTAAAGTTATAAATTTTTGAAGTTTTGAAAATTTTACAAAATTTGTATAGTCTTGTAATCTTTAATCAGCTATAACTTCCAAGCTATTTGATCTAGAGAATTAAAATTTGCATCATTTTTTTCAATTTTTTATGGTGTTTCATAAGATATATAACATGACCAAATTACTTAATTTTTTAAATTTTTTTTGTAAAAAAATTATATAAATTTCTAAAAAAATCGAAATTGGAATTTTTGATTTTTTTGAAAAAATTACATTATATTTAATACCTTTTTAGCAACTTTTATGCCAAATTTTATGATGGAACTCCTATGGTGTCATACAGAAAAAAAATATTTTCTGTATTAATGTTCATGTAAATCTGTAATAAAAAATACTTTAAGGTATGCTGCACAGTTTAGCCCGAAGTGTTACTTACATGGAAGCAAATAAAAATTGGAAAACTTTAAGAATAGTTTGTTTTATTAAAAGACAAATAATAAATTTTAGATATTTAATAAATAAATCTTTTTTCTTAACAAATTACGTACTCAGTTTGTAACAGTGGAGCTCAATTTCTTTGGGTACTGTGATGTTCTGCCTGTTGCAGGGATTGGATGTAGTTTGCATAAAATAAAGTATTTTGGTATTGCCAAAATGTCTGATTTTCTAGGATAAGTGAATGACAGAAATGGTCAGCTTGGATGAAGGAAAGAAACTTTAACATCTTCTTCGACCTGATCTTTTGTGAAAACACATGCCACTCACCACTCATTCTCACAGACACAAGCAACATACCCCACAATTTCTTCAAAGAAGTACCTTTTACTACTGTTACATTTACTTTTAATAATATGTGACTCTCCAATAGATGTTAATGATGCACTCAAATTATCAAAACCAGATTCCACATCCATGAATTCAGGGTCATCCTTACTACAACCTGGTTTTGGATTGTCATCATTTGGAATGTCTGAAAAATTAGTATCAATGTCATTTCCACAATTTGAGGGATACTTTTCCTTACCTAATTGTAAGCGGCAATGAGTGCAGATTTTCACGCCTTTTTCAATGCCATATTTTAATGTTGTCATCCACGATGTAACATTTCTTAAATTTTTACTGACCTAGTGTTCTTGCTTTTCGAATGGATGACAACAAAATTTATTTCATATTTTATCCATTTTCAGTTTAAAGCCACTTCCCTTTTAATATTTTATAACACAAATCCGCATTCAGCTCAATAAAATAATAGTAAAAAAAAAAAAAAAAAAAAAACTAAATTGTACAATACAAGTTATGAACAAACAGCAGTTCTCAAGTTATAAACAAACAGACTTGAGATAGTGTGCCACTACAGAAGATCTTAGAGAACACTGGCGATTTCAAAAGCCTTGTAGGAAAGGCATGCAGGTTTCAGCAGAAAACAAACATGTTACTGTTTGAGTGTGACTCATAGTGATTGCTAAAGCATTCAACTTCAGGAGCATAATTTGTATTGTTGAACACTTCTTTGAGATTTTCTTTCGTTAATTCATTTATTACCAATTTATTCATTTTTTAAACAAAATTTAATCAAAAGTAAAATTAAATTAAGAATAATTAAAAAAAATTCTATTTAAATTCCAAGAAAATAAATTAAAAAGTATTTAGCTTGTCAATTACGCGAAATATTAATTATCTTGATTACTTTTAATTTTTACTGTTATGTGTTTAACAAAATAATAAAACCTAGCGAATTATATACTAAATTTTATTTGATAATTGAACTTGACTTGCATTAATGAGAAATATGAACATTGGAAACAAAAATAGACCTTTTATAGTGAATTTGCTTTTTAACAAAATATGAGATTTTTTTTACAGAAATTGGCCGATCCCTGATATAGAAAATAATTTTTTTCTTTATGATACCATAAGAGTTCCATCATGAAATTTGGCACAAAAGTTGCTAAAAGGGTGGTAAATATAATATATTTTTTAAAACAAAATCAAAAATTCCGATTTTGAATTTTTTAAAATTTTATATAAATTTTTTTACATAAAAAATATTTTTTGAAAAATAATTTAGTCATGTTATATATCCTATGAAACAGCATAAAAAACTGAAAACAATGACTTAGATTTCAACTCTTTGGGTCAAATAGTTCCCAAGTTACAGCAAGTTAAAGAACACCAAAAAATACAAATTTCATTAAATTTTTTTAATTTCAAAAATTAATAACTCAAAAGCAAATGGTTAAAAAAATCTGCAAAATTGCATTTTTTATCTACTATTTTTGTACAACATCTGAGCCAAAAATTAACAAAATCCAAAGACCTGAAATTTTGTCCATTGGTTGGTTTGATCTGGATTGACCCATAAATGGGTTTTCATGCAGATTTATCAGAATTCTGATTTTTCGAACGGAATTAATCCTTGAAAATATAAAGCTTTAATGTGCAATTAGTATGCAGATCCTGTGAGTTCAATGCCATTAGTTTAACTGCGCAATATTCTTTTTATTGCACTATCGACCTGAAGCTTCTCAAATGATAAACAAAACCTTAGTGTGAAAAATTAATTCAATACCATCGTCTACTGAGAATTCCAATGATCAATTTGTTTTAACTCGTGTCTTGGGAAATATAATCGGGTTTCAAAACTTACTGTGTAAGTACTGTTGACTTTTGGGTATGTTGCAAATCTACAATATCGTGATACAAAGGACTTGCTGTGCATCATATTGCACACACTCTAAAAATAACATTCTCAAAACTGATTATGCTGCACAATCAAAATACCCCTGAATAAAAATTATCCAATACAAAAGTTTAAAAACTACAACGTTATAACCCACAAATTTAATAAAAACTCACCCCCCCCCCCCCCCCCCCAAAGAATTTCAAACGACGTTTCAAGGATGCCTTGATCCCCTTCCTCACTTTCCTTTACGAAGATTATAATATTCATAAAAATACTTCTACTTTAGTAAACGACATGGCTAGCACCCCTTTTCTTTCAGAATTATGGAGAGATCCTGCGTAGTGGTTCTGACTTCTAGCTATTTCCGAACAGTTACGTCATTCCTTTTTATTGTATTTAAAACCTTTACTGACACATTTTCAATCATTCCACAGCCAGTACTCGTAGCTATAAACGACCGGGTTTTTTTTTTTAACCCATTTTTTTTTTTTTTTCCTCACTGAAAAAGGGGATTAAGTCATCCTTGAAACGTCGTATGACATTCTTTGGGGAGTTTGAGTTTTTATGAAATTTGTGCGATATAACGTTCTAGTTTTTAAACTGTTGTATTGAAAATCGCACAAAATGTTACAATTTTACAAAATTATCCAAGTCTGAAACATGTATATACTCATTTTTGAAACCATGCACACACTCAAGAATAAAAATTCATGTGCCCATATTTTAATATGTCATTTAAAATGAGTATATACGATTTTCAAATTTGAGCAATTTTTATTCGGGGCTATTTTGAGTATGCGATATACTCAAATTTGAATATTTTTTGCCGATTTTCGAAAATAGTATTTTTAGAATGAATCTATACAGCAATGAAACATAATAATTTTCAGGGAATGTTTTTCTTTAAATGATAAACTATGCTAAAAGCATAAACAGAATAGATTTTAATAAAAGTTTTATATTACTTAAGAAAGGTGTTATAAAAATTTAAAAAATGACATTGACATGTTTCGGATCCGCCGTAATAAGATCCATAATCATAATAAAAACAAAAGTAAATTTCAAAATCATTTCACGCTCAATACAAATGACACGCGACAATGAGATATAAACAACAAAAACAACAAAATTATTAATTATTTATTTATATTTATTATTATTATAATTATAATTATTTTTATTGTGATTATGGATCTTATTACGACGGATCCGAATTATGTCAATGTACTTTTTTTTTTTAATTTTATAGCACCTTTCTTAAGTAATATAAAATTTTTATTAAAATGTTTATATAAAAGGTGGAATCTCTTAAAATCTGGTGATTTAAAAAATCTGTTGGATTTAATAATTTTTTTTTATCATAGAAAAGATTTATTTTGATAAAAATTTCTAATTATTTTTAAAACTATATTAATAATTATTTTATAGAAATATTTATTTTACTAATCGCTTTTTGGAAACTTGGGTGACTCGAAAGTGCTTATTGTAGGGTAACATCCCCAGTAATTGGCAGGCACCAGTGATTGGCACATCCTACAAAAATGTCCTAAAATAAGATTTATATCCAGTCTTTTAAAAATGCAAAACCATACAGTGTCTCACATAAGTGATGGGACACTTGTGCTTTACAAAAGGAAACTAATCAAATAAATTAAAAAAACGTGTACACATTTTTTGTGGGTGTGTTTCATACTTAAATTTAGTAAAGATTATTACATAACATACATTTTGTCAAAATATTAAAATATTAATTTAATAAAAATACAAATGTTTAGAACGGAGCAAAAAATAGCTCACATAAGTGATGGGACGCCATTATATATGCAACAAAAATCGTCTGAAATAAGCAATAAAAATATTTTTTGGGGTTTTATTGTTACTTAAAAGCAATTGGCAATAATTTATAAAATCGTCTGCAGTATTTCTCTCCAGTTTGTTTTGGAATTTTTGTGTTTTTTAGCTCTGTATAGCCATGAATGCTAAACGAAAAGAAACTTCGCCTGAAATTTGAAAATTAGTTATTATTTTGCATATTGAACGTGGAAAATCTATTAGAAAAACTGCTGAAACAGTTAACTTGAGTCGTTCAACAGTTTTCAATAAACGATATAAAAAAAATCATATGATTCAGGATAAAAGAAGACCTGGCCGACCATCAAAGCTATCCAATAAAATAAAGCGAATTATCGTTCGAAATATTAAAAAAAATCCAAGAAATAGTGCTTCAAAAGTTGCTGCTGATTTACAAGCATTATATGGAATAATTGTTAATCCTGAGACTATTAGAAGGGTAATTCGATCTGCTGGATATCACGGTAGAGTAGCCAGGAAAAAGTTCTTCGTAAGTGAAAAGAATAGAAAACTCAGACTAGCTTTCGCAAAATCCAACATAAATAAGAATTCTGATTACTGGAATAAAGTTATATTTGCTGATGAGAGTAAATTTTTGGTTCTGACGGTAGAATCTTGGTGTGGAGAAAACCCAGGGAAGAATTTCGCAAACAGAACTTGGTACCAACAGTAAAACAAGGTGGAGGGGGAGTTATGGTATGGGGGTGTGTCGTCCGCTGGAGTTGGTAATCTTGTTTTTATTGACAGTATAATGGATCAGTATAAGTATATTGATATTTTAAAGCAAAATTTGAAATCTTCAGCACGAAAATTGAACCTTCATAACGATTTTAAATTCTACCAGGACAATGACCCCAAGCACACTGCTCTGAACGTTAGACTCTGGCTGCTATATAACTGTCCTGAAATAATAAAAACACCACCACAATCTCCAGACTTAAATCCCATAGAGAATATTTGGCAAGAATTGGAATCAAGAATTCGCAAACACACCATTTCTTCAAAACAACAACTAAAATCGGTGCTTCAAGAAGAATGGGGTAAAATCACTCCAGAAATCACAAAAAATTAGTCGAATCCATCCCAAAAAGATTAAATCATGTTTTAAAAGTAAAAGGAAATCCAACAAAATATTAAAACCTTTTAAAAAGTAAAATTTTTGGATAAATATTTGATGGAAAAGTAAGTGTCCCATCACTTATGTGAGCCATTTTTTGCTCCGTTCTGAACAATTGTATTTTTACTAAATTAATATTTTAATATTTTGACAAAATGTATGTTATGTAATAATTGTTACTAACTTTAAATATGAAACACCCCCAAAAATTTTTGCACATGTTTGTTTATTTATTTTATTGCAGTTTCTTTTTATAAAGCACAAATGTCCCATCACTTTTGTGAGACACTGTATACCAGCTGTATGCTTTGTTTACTTTACAGATTATAACTTTGATTTATGCTACTAAATGACAATAGTGCCTAGGAAAGAGAAACATTTATGGCTTGTATCAAATTAGCTATTTTTGTTGCAAATGCTTCTTCTCAGGTTTAAGAAAGGCATGCACTTCAATTTATTATTATCTGATTTATAGTATATTTTAAATTTTAATTGACAACAGTTTTTTTTTTTAGTTGAAAAAGGTTACTTTAATTGGGTAAAAGTCTAAGTGCCAGTTACTGGTGATTACAGCAACTTTTTATAAATATATTTTTATAAAAATACTTTTTCAAATATTTTTGCTTTTAGTGGGCAAAATAGATGCACAGATACGCACTCTTTCATTTAAAAATATTTGCAAGTAAATATTTTATTTCTTGGTAATAAAAATAGAAGTAAGTTGAAAGACAAATCATTAAAGTGCAAATTACTGGGAATGTTACCCTATATTTTCGTACTTGATTATAGTACATTTTTGTAAATAGAAAGTTTTACAATGTACGCTTAGAGACGGAAGATCAAATTTCATTAGATTCAGATTCAGCTCATGACGAGTTGGCAGTTACTTTTCTTTAGGAGATAGGACTTGATTACTGCAGGAGCAAAAAGTATTAGCCACTTTGGAATTTCAAACAGCTGTATCTCAGTAATTTGCTTAGAAGTGAAAAAAAGTTCCAGAATCCTCATATTAAGGCTGAAACCTTGTAATTAAAAAATATTTATTTATTTATTTATTTATTTATTTTTTGTAATTTTGAATTTGAAATTTTTATGTGTTTGCTATTTTGCAACACGATGCTGAATGAAGCTTCCAAACGGTCTAGGTCGAGACCACGCTGTTAAAAATTTTCGCGTCAAATTACACAGAATGTACGGGTAATACATTATCTCAAGTCTTATGTAAAATTACAAAGATTAGTAAAACCAAAATTATGTTAAATAATACAGAAGTTATTCAATAAATTTATTTTTAACGATAATAATTTAGTTTAGTTTTCAAAATTAGTGAAACACTCAATCTTCAATGACCTCAAAGAATTTTAATTTTTTGAGCAAATTTGAATTACGGTTTCATTTAATTTTTGCACAATTTGTTCCTAGCCATCTTGGAGTTTGAACCCGGGACCTCTTGACAGCGGGAGAAAAACATATTGACTAAACTATGGAAACTCTGTTGAAGACTTGGTTATTATAAGTATGTCTTTTGAGATTCAGCGAGGCATAATTAATTGATACTTATGATTGTCGATATAAAATCTCCACTAACACCGAGGAGATGATTTTTTCCTTTCTAGATTATTCTAAGTTTTAAAAGAAACAATTTTTAACTGATTTTTCATTTTTAATATGCACAATAAAATTAAAAAAAATTAAATGTGATTATTTTGAATTGCATGTTTTAACAAAGATAAATATATTTTACTATAAAGACATGAACATCCCTTAAAGAAATTAGATATAAGACAACGAAAATTTCTGTAAAATGATGACTGAGAAACTTAATCAAATGCATTTAACCGAAAATTAGTGTAAATTTTGCATAAAATTTCGCTTTTGTTTCGGTGTTTTTACAAAATAGCTTTGCAGTGCATGGTGGGTCTTGTAAACATGCTCAATTACATCAAATCGGTTCATCAATATGTGTGTTGTATATACTATATACATTCGAAAATAAAGTGGGTTTGGGATTCTGGTGGTTATGATCCGGAATTTTTCTGAAAATTTCTGGAAAATTTCTGGATTATTTTTTGGTCGGCTGAATAGGTAACTTCTTACATTGTATATCACAACTACCTAATAAAATCGGTCCGTTATAAGACAAATCTATTTTGAAATACACAGAGTTATTTAAAAATTAGTAAAATTAAATATATACTCTAAAACTTTACAAAAATATACATCAATATCAATAATTAACTGTATATAGAAATTTTACACTTAAATCCTTTTATTTATTATATAGCATAAAAAAACCATTGCTTTTCTTATTATAATCATAATCTTATATTCATTATCTTTTATCAATTATTATCTGAAGATCGTGTTTTCTTACATAATGAAAATAATTTATATCACCATCAAAAG
This sequence comes from Maratus speculifer, assembly GCA_964019185.1. Taxonomy (NCBI): domain Eukaryota; kingdom Metazoa; phylum Arthropoda; class Arachnida; order Araneae; family Salticidae; genus Maratus; species Maratus speculifer. The sequence goes on from OZ025298.1 coordinate 257,031,767, forward strand.
CGGCCAATATGCAAAATTTTAAATATTCAACGATAAGTTATTCTTTGCTTCACAGAATTTACACAAAACTTGTTACAGAAACTTTAAAGTTTATTTCAAATATTTCTCAAAACGACACAATGGCGACATGATTCTGCTAAAGATAATTTATTATCAGACAGACAAGTATTCATTAAAATAATTTTAATGAATAGAAAAACCAGTTTCTGCGAAAAAGTTATGATGTATTCGAATAGAAATAGTTCTTCTTTTTTGTCTGAATTTATTGAAAGTATGGATTTTCTCTGCCAAGAGAAATGCATTGCGTAAATCAGATAAAGCAAAGATGAAAAGAATGGGGAATCAACTTTATATTTTACTTTACGGTTACAGATAAAATTATTGGAACTATGAAAATTATTGGATATTTAGTAATTGAGATTTCAATAAAGTTTGAAAATAAAGAAAAATATATTGCATTTTTAAGCTATTCAATGTTGTGGAGAAAAATACACTTTAAGAAATGAATGCGCAAATTTATGCATTAAAACAAGTATACTGATGATACAAAAGCAAATTGTGTGTATGTATTAAAAAAAAAAAGAAACATGTATTGTCAAATAGACGCCCAATGTGTCAATTTCAAAATACACTTTTTCATGCGTAGCGCATTAAGCGGCTTAAGTGTGTAAAGTGTTGTCAGTTAACTCGGACATACATAGTTTAACGTGTAAATTGAACACAGGTATATACATAGATATATACAATTGAACACATATATCTGCGTAATATAAAAAAAAATTGATTTTGTGTACATAGTACATAAACGTGTAGTTTTGGATGTAAAGTTTGAACTAAATATTCTTATGGTCGTCAAATAATTTACATGGACAATGAACCCGTGTGCTTGATATGTTTGTTTTATTTTCAGCTGATCAGTTTTAGACCACAAATTAGTATAACAATAATTTACAATAACCGGAAATTATATTTACTGCATTCTATAACCTGTTAAATTTGTTTTGAAGCCCTAAAATAATATTGTCATTATTTATGAAGAGAATTTCTGTAATTTGAATAAATAGATTGCAAAATAAAATTTTGTGATTGGAAATTATGAAGCTGACGTTATTTATGTATTCTGTCGGATTTTTTTTCATCTCAATTTTAATTACAAGTTTTGAAAGATATATCAAGAGGAGAAGTGCGCTTTTTAATTTCCTCTACAGTAAACAAACAATGCTTACCGCACCAGGATTCAAACACATGATCTGCGAGATTCCAAGCCGTTAGCATGATCACTCACCTAACCAGTGTTCTCGCTGACGCTCGCTCCTGCAGCAACTTGCTAAAAAATGATTCATTTGGCAATTAAAAAACCGACCACACTCGCCAAATTGCGAATGCTCTATTTTTGCCCTTTTATTAGTTGTTCGCAAATTATCATTGGATTTTCAAATTTTTCTAACGGTTAAGAGCAAATATCTCATAAGAAATTTTAGTGTACATTTTAATAGTGATAGATCAAAGATAGTTATTTTTATTTTTTATTGAGGCTGCTAAGAGAATGTCTGAAACATTTACACATTTAGGAGGTAGTTAGAATGTACTTATTTTCAATAGTTTCTATAGCGAATAACGCTATTTTATTAAGAATTACAAAATGTTAGGTTATTTTAGATGATTAAAAAAAGGGATAAACATTACAATTTTTATTGTTTCATGCCGAAATCTATTTTGCTAGCATTTCTTTTCATTTGGCTACTGTTTTTTTTATTTCTTATTCACCAAATCGCTAATGTTGGTGAAAAGCCAATGAGAACCCTGCACCTAATATTTCACAAGCCAAGCTTTCAAATATTCCTATTCATTGTTTTCACATAAATACACATGCTTCTGTGTAATATTACGTTCTAACACATATTTTTGCATAATATTCTTACACATACTTCTGTGTAGTATTCTGTTCTTAAGCATATATTTGTGCAAATTTCAACGTAATATGCGGAGTACATATATATTTGAGTAATATTGAAAATTTGTAAAGTCCAATAACACACCGATAAATCCTTAATATTTTTTAACATTTACATACTTGTTTGAGTTTTTAAAGGGATAATTACACATTTCAATTAAGTTATTAAACATACACATTAAGTACGAGTAAATGTTAACGACAAGTGTGTAAATATTAAGTTAGAGGTGTAATATTATAAATTTAAACACATATTTTAGTAAATACGACTTTTTTGCGCACTTAGTTTTTCGAATGTACAAGTTAAACATTCATTCTTATATTATATAAGTATATCTATTAGTTAATCTGCCCGGCATTGCCTGACAAGGAAGGTCTCCATACTGGGCATACCCAGAATTTTTTGAAAAAAATAAATACTAATTGAACTACTCATGTATGTAATAAAGGATCAGTGAAAATTAGCGGCGGAATTACATTAGAAAACCTGTAAAAAAATAAAATACTTTCAAGTATTTGCGTGAAAAGACGAAAGTGTCACGCGATTTAGCGAGCAGCACTTTTCCCCGCGAAAAGCAAACGGTTTTAATGCAGATGAAAACTTCTGGATTTTTAGAATGTGTGTAAATGATATTTAATGAATTTAAACATAAAAAATGAGAAAGTTTACTATATTATATACACACATATATATATATTGTATTGCATATCTATATCATTTGTTGCTGTTGTTATTTTATTACCTCTGGGAAAAAAATCAGATACTAAAAGTTCTTATTCAGAATTTTTTTTTTTCATACATTTAAGCGTATTCAAAAACAAAAGCGAGATGTTTCCATGACAACGATCAAATTGACAATGCTCAACTGGACTTTGAACTTGAAGCAATTTTAATTAGTTTAAATTTAAATCTCAAATTTTGATGGTTAAATTTGAATATAAAATCATATAAATATCGATATAACGAAATTATACTTAAAACAAACTAAAACTGACATAACCAAAGATATTTAATTTATCTAAACAAGTTAAACATGAAACTTTTTCCTTTTAAAATGTAATTGACATAAAAATATTTTTTGAAATTGCTTTTTATCGATAACGGATAATCAATCGCCAAATAACGAAATTTTTATTATTTTTTTTTCCGGACAGGGAAGGGAGGTTCCGCCGAGATTATTTTTATAAACATATATATCCTCATGAGAAGAATATTCTGTAATTTTTTCAGATTTTTCGGAGTATGCCCTTCCTTGTGAGTCTGAGGTCAAACTAGTCGGATGTGGCAATCCCAAAAAATTCTTCCACCTCATGTATGCTAAAACTTTTAAATTCGTTATCACAATGTCAAAATTAAATGGCAATCTATACTCATCACGAGGATTCTAAAGGTATAAAATTTCGTGCATTAGTTCCTGAAGTATGAGTACCGCTAAAATCATGCAAAATCTGCAAAATGCAACTGAATGCCCTCTATTGGACGATTAGCCAAAACCTAATCTGAAATCAACTTTTATCAATTTTTAACTGAATCCTAACTAAGATTAAAATTCATGTTTTAATTCTTGAGATAGAGCTATTGAGGAAATCATAAAAAGTGTATCGTAGCAGCGTCACCTGTTAATAGATTTATGCCAAAATGTAAGAAAGTAAATTTATGTCAATGATCTGAATCTGAAACTTGATGAAATTCCGTGCATTAATTCTGGATATAAAATCATTGCGGAATGCGCAAAAAATGCAGCATAGCATATGTTGGAGCAAGAACTGTCATCATCATTTTGACTTCATTATTTTGTAATTAGGTTCGTTAGACCCCGGGACTGTTTAAAAATCGCAATATAGAATGTTTTTAGATCACATTTTTGTGTAGTTTCACTCTTTTTAAATTTCACATTTTTTGTGAAATGCTCTTAGGGATACTGACACTGACATAAGGTATATCCTATGTTGGAGCAAGGACTATCACCATCATTTCGACATTATTATTTTATATATCGGTTCTTTACTTCCCGGGATTGTTTAAAAATTGTAATTTAGAACTTTTTATCACGCTTTTCGTGCATTTTCACAACTTTTAAATTTCGTATTTTCTAGCAAATGTTCTTAGAGATCTTATATATTATATAAATAATTGATATGCCAAATTTCATGTTTCAAGGCCTATCGGTAACACAAACAATGCATTTTTAGAACGTTTTTTTCCTGAACTTTTTGGTGTTACTAGGATTGACATAAGACATAGCTTATGTTTGAATCCTGTTGAACACCATCATTTTGGTGCCATTACTTTTGAAATCGATTCGGTAGTTCCAAAGATAGCCCCTACAAATAAACAAACTTTACCTCTTTGTAATATAAGTATTGGTGTTTCTCATGTATGAATTTAAAAAAAAAATCTCTATATATTGCGTCCAGCATAATTACGAAAGATCAACTCGTTTTCTCTTAAAGTGATATAAATAGTTAAGCATTTGCTTATAGCCAATATACACGTTATTAAGACTTATTCAATAAATAAAAAAATAAAATAAATAAGACATAAATTTTACGCACACACATCTCATCTATCCATGAAAAACACTAAACTTATATGAATAATAATCATAAAAATAATAAAAGCTGCTGAAGGATATGAATTATTTGGGAATTTTGTCGACTACTTTACCTGTCTCGAGTTTATTAACCACTTCACCGGCGATGGGTATGGGGAAACAGTGCTTTTAACCCCGAGTTATATCTGAGTAGTTCCACATTTAATAAAATTGAGAAAAAAATATTTGAATACAAAATATACATTTATTACATAAAAATTCTTTTCATTGTTATTTCTGGGCAAAGTAGAAAATATAATAAAAGTTAAATATATTTATATTAATTTTCAATAAGAAAAAAATTATGATTATGTACTCTGTAATCGATAAATCTCAGTTTCCATACCACTTGCTCCCCCCTCCCCATTAATTTATATTTTCTATATTTTATACTTCTGCATCGTTCAATATCGGTACCCATTTTTTTCTCTTTTTTCTGGTATAGGGAACAATAAAATTATTGATCTTTTAAAAGTTTCTTTTAAGTTTAAAATGTAGAGAATTCATATTACAAATGAAACCATGTATAAACCTGAAGATTTTTATGCGCATTAAAACAATACTTTTATTTTTCTTTATATTAATTCAAACTAGATCAATATCCATGCATCTAGTTTCTTTGATTTTACTATCTGTTGTTCAGATTACTTTTAATTTTACTATAAGAATATTAAAAAAAATTAAAAGACTTTTCTTTGGAAGTAAATTTTATAATGTGAACATTAAACTGTTTCAAGGGAAAGAGATTTATTAAAAAGTCGGATGATTCAATGAATTTAGAAAAATTATATGTAAGAACAATTCTTTATTAACCCTTTTTCGTTATTTATACACACACATATATATATGTATGAAGAAAACGTTATTATTAATTCTATAATAATAGAATTTTTGACGGATGGAATACAACTCTAATTATTCTGGAAAGAAAAGAACCGTTAAAAAACATTCCCATTATCAAAGGAAATTTATATTTCTCTTACCTTATTTCATTCTAAACCTACTACCTCAAATATTTGATTTATTTCTAAATGACACAATAACAATATACCTTTTATGTAAGATAACGTCATATGAATTCAACCTTCATTCTTTTAAATCATGTAATGTTTATCAAAACCAGTCACTAGGAATACGACGGGAGGCATTCAAAGGGAAATCTTTCTTCGCTTTACATTCATATTCATTCTTCACATTATTTATTTAATTGAAAGCCGCCTTGCTGTCAACCGTCTTGTAAAAGAAAACTTTATTCTTGTCAGATGAAGCCAAGCTGAGAAATAAGAAAGTGTTTACTAGTCTTCTCGATCATAATTACGGACAGCATGAAAATTATGAGACTGACAAAACTGGAAATTTAATTTTATTTTGTAACCTATATTCAAAAAACATATGAAATGTCTAAAGTAAAAAAGGATATACATTAATGAGACACATGTTAATAAATAGGGTTTCAGAAAGGACAACCCAACTTTGAAATGACATAACTGCAAAAGAATGAGAAGCAAGAGACAGACAGGTCTGGAATTTCTTATGCTCAAGTTTGCAGAAATAGATCCAAGTTTGGACATCGGAGGGCAGTATCTTTGAACTATTGTCTGAAATTGTACTTTAGGAACAAAGGTCAAAGCACATAATAATGGTTTCTATATTGTCACTTTCCTTAGCAATAGCTTGATGAAACCGGAGGGTAAATTCTGAAGTCACTAGTTGCGATTTCTCTAATGCAACGAGTGCACATGCCTAACAGATGAATTTTTAAAGCGGTCCCAAAGTTTGAGGATTCTTAGAGTCAACAGTTTCTTTCAAGTAGTCCTACAAAAAGAAGTCATATTTATCAAGATTCAGAGAATATGGAAACCAATCTATATCAATGTATCAGAGGTATTCCTATATAATAAAGCATGTTTCTCCAAGGAATGTTACATGATATGTTTTTTCAATTTCCGTCCCATATAGCACAAAAGCTCCTCAATACCTCCCCAGGAGCTCCAAGTCATCCCACATTTCTCCTAATACTAAAATGACAAGATCAGGACGTCCTGGGGAAGAGTCTTTCTCAGGAGTGAGCTTCCAGCAACGTCCCACGGAGCAACTTCCCAGGGACGCTACTCCTGAGGAAGTACTTGGGAAATCATTCCTGGGGAAGTGCCGAGGAAGTCACAGTACTGGGGCCATCTCATGAGTGATTCTGGACCACAATACTCAATTTCTTTTTATTAAAATGTTGAATTCAATTTGATCGGTATAAATTTTTCAATGAGTTAATTTTATTTCATTAATTATTCGATTTCTTATTTTTAAAGCAAGTTTGATAATTGTTATTAAATTGTAATTATTTTTAATTATTGCTATAATTTTTAATAATTTTTAGTTAAATTAAAAATTTTAATTTATTATTTCAGTTAATTCCTATTTTTATATACTAATTACTATTATGTATCTTTTAAACGAAATTTTGTTCATTTATCAATATTTTATTAATTATTAATAAATAACCTATTGCGTTTTGCTTTTTTATTATTATTACTTTTTTATTAATTAAAAAATTAATTTAACTTGTTCAAATTAACTAAATAGTACGTTTCTAAATTAATACACTAAAATCTCTAAATAGAAGACATTTCTAAATCATATATTTTTTCAGATATTTAGAGGTAAAGGTATTTATCAATGAAAAAAAAGAGTTTCTTAACGTAAGTTTGTTCATAAGTACCCGTTTAAAACTTTGTTATGAAAATTATCTAAATGGAGTCCTAATGCATCTTAATAGCAGATGTTAAATGTTTATACATACATACATACATATATATATATATAACAGACTTACTAAACCCTATTTAAAAAAAAGTGCCGCGACGAAACCAGACATTTTTATCACAGCACACAAAGACACAAACACCACACAAACACAAAGATAGTACAGTGTTCTTTAAAATGATATATTTGTATTTAAAATATATAAATATTGAGCCGCACTTCCCCCCTCCCCAAACACATACCAATACGTGGTTTAATTGAAAAGATTTTCTGTTAAAAAAAATACATTCTTATGAAATCAGTTTAAAAATATCAATTTAAATGTCATTTCTGAGGGTTTAACCTATTTTGTTTTATTTATCATTCATTAATTTTTTTAAATGTAAGTTGGACTTACTAACAAATTATTTTTCTAATATCTTTTATAGGTTATCAAACATAATAATATTATTATTATTTAAATTCTGAAAAATAAAGTGAAATCTTTATTTTGAAAACTTCAGAAATATGAATATTTTTTTGGTTCTGAAATTACAGGTAAATATTTATCTGTATTTCTAAATAACAAATATTTTATCACAATTTTCAAATGAAGAATACATTGCATCACTTAAAACCTTCATTTAACAAACCGATTTTATATTATATTTCTTTAGTTTCGGATATCTATAAAAAATACATTTTCTTATACCTGTTTAGCATGCATATTTTCTTAGTTAGGTGACAATGAGAATATTATAACGTAAGCAACTGCATACAATACTCTCAATAGCAGGCAGTCACCATAGCAACCTTCCATCAATTAGACTTATTCCGCCCCCCAACCAGTTTTATCAGCTGAGAATGTGTGTGCAATTTTTGCGGAAATTACTCAACGAGAGAGAGAGAAAAAAAGGGTGTAATTTCAAGAATTGTAAGTCAGACTATTTGTGAGTTAGTAAGAAAAGGTGTTACAAACAAATTTGTTCGTAGGTATAATATATATATATACGTATGTATATATATATATATATATTAGTTTGGGATTTTTAAGCAATAATTCGTTGATAAAAACATCTTGCATTTTAAATAAAAATATCAGTTCTTTTAGGTTTTTTAAATTGCCTAAAATCTTAGTTACTAAAAATACATTTCAAGAAATCAACAAAAATATTTCCCGTCGTTGAATAATTGTAAAAAAGTGCATATTGTATTTTTTATGCACATAAACATTTCATACAATACACAAGACTGTTAAATGGAGATTTAACTGTAAATTAATTTTATTTCTTAATAATTTTCATTTTATTAATATTTATTTTATTATAAGAATTTCATAAGTAACGGGTTTAATTATGTGTTAATAAATACTCACCAAAATATGCCAAATCTTTTTTAAACTGATTGGTTGATTGGTTGTATTTATGACGGCCAATTACCAATATGAGGGACATATGAAGGGAGGGGGTGTCCCCCCGTGAGGGTCTTTCTAAAGGAACCTAACCCATATTTACGCAAGAAAATCCAAGATTCGAAGAAAACCGCTGGAAACTCCGAACGATTAGGCCGACGGGCGAGCTTCAGCACCTCCTATGTACCAGTTTCGAGAGTAGAATCTCTTGAATGCTGGTGAGACCCACTATGAAACGAACTAGGAACAGCCCAATAAGAAGGAAAAAACTAAGCAAATTTATATATATATTTTTTTCAGAAATTCATATAATAAGAGCACCTATTACCAAGCATAAAAAGAAAAAAAAATCGATTAAAATTTCTGTAAAAAAAGTAAGAGAGAGAGAGCGAAAAAGTTTTATTTTTGAAAGGATTCACTTAGACTTTTTTTGTCAATCATACAAAAAAAAAAAAGAAAAAAAATCATAATTTTAAAGAAACTATGTGTTTTATCTCTTGTCGTTTTAATCTCTGGAATTATTATTATTATTAACAAAAATTAAATTTTATAAGGGATATCATGAGACCCGTTTTACATCATTCATTGTGTATCAAAATGTACTTCATAATCAGTTTTCTAACAATAGAATGATTATAATGGATTTTAAGTATTAAAATCTAAAAGGAAATTTTTGTCATTTAAAAATACAATTTCATGTAAAAATTTTAAAATTCCAAGACATTTATGTTATAACAAATAATTATTGATAATTTATTTGAATTATTAATTTAAATTTATGTCGAATGTATGCAAAAGGCAAAAAAAAAAAAAAAGAACATTTCCTAATTTTGAGTTTCAAAAGGTGAGAAAAAATGTATTTGTACCTTAGAAACCTTTTTCCTTTACTGGCCCAACAGCATAACGCTCAGAGCGCGCATCCCGAATACCAAAGTACTCGGGTTCAAATCCGGCAGGAAAAATGAAGGTAAGAAACTTGTTTCCAAATGCTCTCTGTTATATCTGAATAATAGGGAAAAAACAACATTCGGGTTTTCTTCTAAAAAAAATAAATTAAATCATAGCTTTATTATTTTTTTGAACATATTAGTGACATTGAAGTTTCCCAAAGTCGTCCTATATCACTTCCTCAAATCTTCCCCAGAACCTCCCGGGGAGGACCCTGAAGGACGGCCTGGGGAGCTCCCCAGGATGGTGTAAAGCGGACATTTTCGGTTCCTGGTGACCTGGGGGATGACGGTCCTGGTATGTGAATCCTCCCCAGGACATCTTGCAGAGGCAAGTGTACTATATGGGGTATAATAAATAATTCGATACAACTCCCTTACACATGTCAGCAATGAAACAAACTCATGAATGAACTTTCTGTACTTCTGAGTACTATGGTTTAGGGTGCTTGTGCTGCGACATATTAGCCTATCAGAATTATTTCTTCAAACCGGTGATCTGTCTATCCAACATACCACTTATTTCCATTTTCTGTCTCGTACTTTTCGCAGTTACGTCATTCAAAAGTTGGGGAGTCATTTTTTGAAATATCCTGTATTCATATTTAAAAAATAAAGGCATTATCAATAATTTAGTCATATATTATATTATAATGTCAACATAAATACGCAAGAATGGAATTCAGTGCTTTAATACCTGATATATACATACATATATATATATATATGTATATATATGTGTCGTAAATTCAATAAATTGTACTAGTTTCCGTTTTTTTGTAGAAAGAACGTCTAATGCATACGTAATATTTTATGAACATGTATTTTGTAATGTATTCAGTAACATAAATAATTGCGTTTTTAGTTCTTAAAAATATTATATTTTTCATGAGTAGACCGCTCTTTGCTAAATCATTAACATTGGTCTTAACTTTTTTTTTCTTTTTTTTTTTTTTTTTTTTTTTTTTTAGCTTGGAATAATTAAGGTTTCAAAAAGTGAGATTTGTTGCCAAATGATATAAAGAGTTTTCAAAATAATTATAAATTAAATATATAAGTAATTATTAATTTTTTTTTAAAAAAAGAGTACTTATTATTTTAGGAAAAACAAACAAATACATAAAATTTTATCAATTCTATGGAGTATCTTAAGGTAGAAGCCTTATTACTTATACAATATCTTGTCACATTTTTCCTTTTAATGTTACAATCTCTTCTATTAATTCCAAATTCTTCTTTAGATGTTTTTTATCATTCAGAAAAAAAGATGATCATCAAAATAAATTATAACGACCTGAAAAACTTGGAAGAAAATTCAATTATAGAGGAAAAAATTCCATATACCTCGTATAAGACAAGTTCGATTTATTTTTCTTAGACTACTCCATGGGAGGATTATATTCTTTATAATGAATCAGTAAGAGGGTCTTGTGCGTGTATGATTTTCAATAGATCAAAGTTTGTTTATATATTTTATCTCTTTTTTGCATTTTTTCTGCAATCATAAATAAGACAATCAGAGTATATTAATTGATTTTGGTTATCCATTTGCACATTTTTTCTTGCTATAATTTTTTTGCTTTTTTAAATGCTGTGGTGTTTTCTGATTTAAAAAAAATTGCGTAACCATATCTTTAGGAAAACTTATATATTTTTAAAAATAATTATAAAAGTAACAATACTTTTTCTACCAACTCGTAACAATTTCTGGCAACATAATTACATTTGAATCTATTGAAGTATCAACAACACCTCCACTTAATAATGAGAATTCATTCGCAAGATCATGTTGAAACAATGTCAACATTCTCTTCAAATTCTTCGTTTGCGTTTGGTTAATTTTAATTTTTAGCTTAATGTCTAACCGGTTACGATTTTATTTTTTATATTTCAGTTGAAATTTTATTTCTGATGATATTTTGATTTTCGGAGCGATATCAAAAGTGAAAGTGTCTCCCACAATTACAGCATTAACAAAAGTACGAAAATACCCGGTTAATTATCAACTCGGATATGTTATAGAAAAAAAGTTTCCTTTTTTTAAGTGAAGAAGATATATGTGATCTAATAGAACCTGGTGAGTATCTTCAAGTTACTAGCGTAAATGAAAAAAGGGTAATAAAAAAAAATAAACTTTTCTACCAAAAATTGAACCGACTTCAAAAGCTACTGCAAAGTGAAAAATAATTTTTTTACAGAATAGTATTAAGAAATTGAATTTAGAGCGTAGTATTTATCATGCGTATTATTATATTTATGTAGATTAATTTGATTTTTTTGAAGTCGGTGCCAGCCAAGCCAAGTTACATGTAATTTTCCAATAGACACGCACCCAAGTATCTACGAGTTTTTTTACGATTTAATATTTAGATAAAATTTTAACTTTATTCTTTTACGATTTGCATTGGATAATTAATTTTAATTTTGAACTTGGCTTCGCTGGCACCTACTTCAAAAAAATCAAATTAATCTACATAAATATCATAATACGCATGATAAATACTACGCTCTTAATTTAATTTCTTAATACTATTCTGTAAAAAAATTATTTTTCACTTTGCAGTAGCTTTTGAAGTCGGTTCAATTTTTGGTAGAAAAGTTTATTTTTCTCTTTTTAGTTAAAAGTCAACGATTTTTTTATGTCAGTTAATAAAAATTATAATACGGGAAAAATCACTGTAAACCATACACGTATGTCAGGAGTGAGGTTCGAACCCACGATCTCTTTCAAGAACCAGAAATCAAATCTGCTATCTTACACCGCTCATCCATCTGGCAGCACTCCATTCGGCGAGCTTAGTCATCGTCCATGTTACTTTTAGTTTGCAAGAAATCACTAATTTTATTAGTTTTTACTTAATTAGTAAAAAAGTACTGAACCAATTTCAATGAAATGGAAGAAGTACCAATGGAAGAGTAGCCTCTTTCATTTAACACAAAAAACAAATTAATCGATTGGATAGTTTCGGAGTAATCGGTGAACGTACATAAAAAAAAATACATTCGCGCCGAATTGATAACATCCTCTCCTTTTTTGAAGTCACTTAAAAAAATATGTAACGCGGAAATTTTTTTTGTATACTATACACATATGTCAGGAGTGAGGTTCGAACCGACACTGTCTTTGAAAACCAGAGATTAAATCGGGTGCCTTAGACCGCTCGGCTGTCCGGACTTCATTCTCCCCAGAGAACTTATTCAATGTCATGTTACTTTTCGCAAGTCTATTCTCTTTTTGAGTACTCTTTCACTGATAAAGTATTGAATTAATAAAAAATCTCTGATACTCTGTAGTAACGGTTAAATACAAAATATTCCTAATGGCATAATTAGTATTTAACTTGTTAAATATATATTTAAAAATTATAATTCGGAAAAGATTATTGTATACACGTACGTCAGGAGTGGGGTTCGAACCCACGTTGCCTTTCGAAAACCAAATCTTAAATCAAGCGCCTTAGACCGCTCGGCCATCCTGGCATCAATAAATTTATTCGACATCCATATTACTATTGGTTTGCGAGACATCACTAATTTTATTAGTTTTTGCCTAATTACTAAAAATGTACTGAACATATTTCTATGAAACGGAAGTGGTACCAATTCGAGAGCAAGCTCTCTCATTTAACACCAAAATCAAGTTAATTGGTTGGATAGTTTCGGAGTAATCGGTGAACATACATAAAAAAAAAATACATACGCGTCAAATTGATAACCTCCTCTCCTTTTTGGAAGTCGGTTAAAAAAAGAAAACTTTTTAACCAATAAATTTTTTACAGTAACAATATTTAGTTTATTAGTTTCAGAAATGTTTTTGCACATATTACAATTTCAAATTTTTAAAACACTTAAAAAATTATATATATTAATAAATAACGATATTATAGAAATGAGCAATGCATTATAAACGGCTCGCTATTATCTTATGTATTTAGTCTATAGAGGAGTGAGTTTAGATGTAATCGTGGGGTTCTATTTAAGAGTGAATAAACTACTTTTTCTGTAGTTTCCTTACATTTTTCAAAGGTAACCTGATTCTCTGGGATCTTTATTATGGTTTTCTTCAAAACAATATGTTAATTAGATTTTTGGAGTTGTTTATCTGCTAAATATATATACGCCTCGGTTAGATTCAGTGGAATTTCCCGCATTTGAACCTGATTTCTAACTGAGACCAGATTCAAGTGTCATCGAATTTTCCATGTGCTGTGCAGCAAGCGGAGAGCTATGTTTAGAGAAAAATATTCGTCTGTGAGGCTATCAACACCGTAAAAAACCAAAACTTAGTATTTGAAGTGAAAATGTATTTGCATCTACGGGATTCTTTTCTTTTAATACTATTACATTATTTTGAAATGATATTTTATAGGGCTAGCTATAGTGTTTCAAGTGATATTTCGAAAGCGACCTGAAATTAACATTTTAATTTCAGCAGATCAGCGAAGCCATTTCTTTTAATATAGCGCTGAATTTAGCCAGTTTTCGAAGTAAAAAATCCCCTTTCTCTGTTTTAAGGTTTCAGACTTTTTCCTTTTATAATAGCTAGTTAGAACTGCCCGCTCCACTGTCATCTATCTTTATTTATTACTTTAAATAAATTGTTTTATTATTAAATTTTGTATTTTGGCTAGTTTGGAAGCTGAGGGCCAGTAAAGATTCACCACAAACAGAATGTGAGCAATTTCTGTTTAATTATATCGTATGTGTTAATTATTAAGTCTTGCACTTTTATTCTGATTACAGAGTATTGTGTACAATGTTGTTTGTTTTAATAACGTTTAAGAACGTTAATAATGCTTAAGAACATTTTTTTATGTTAAGAATTCTGCAGATTATAAGCAAAAAACTTCGCAAAATTTTGGACTGTTTTTGTGAAAACCTTAATTTTTCAATGAGCATAGCCACATAAAAATTAACACAGTTTACTACAATAAGCCATTTAATCATAATATACAGCTCGAACGCTTTTCCTACATTAGTTTTGACAGGGTTATTCGAAAGATATTTGTTTTTTTTTTTTTTAATTTGTTGATATCCCCTATGGGGTTTCGGAAAAAAAATCTTCGCGGTAATATATGACCTGATTTTTTGCATACACATGAAGTTTCAGGATAATTGCTATATATTTTTCTAGATATTTAACAAAACATCAAAAATTGCAAGTGGCCGGTCACCTTTGGCCATATAGTGTATAAGATATTAGCAATAAAATAAAAAGAATTACTATATTCTTTAAATAATTATTTCTTTTTATATCACAATAAATCGATATATATGCAAAAGTAATTCTTCTCCACAAATTTATTGCTTATTTTTCGAAGACAAAAAAGAGCATTATAAATTATAATAATCTAGAAAAAAATGAAGGATTTCGACTGTGGGTGCAAAAAAACTCCATGTATTTTGCATCATTTGGGCTGGATACATTTTTCTTTTACTAACTGATTATCATATTCCCGAGAAAGATTAAATTGGAATTTTTTTTCTTATATTTTTTCTTTTTAACCGACAAAAAACTGTTTTTTTATATTTCTACTCTGTTACACTGAATTTTTTTTTAGGTAAACCTAAATGAATCCCTTAGAATACCTAAAATGATTTTGTCACTAGTAGGCAGTTTTTTCTAGTCAGTTTTTTAAGGTTATTTCAGCAATAATTCATTTTAATCTTAGGAAAATTATAATTTTGAATAGAATTTATAAAAAGAAACATTTTTTTACTTACTTTCATCTTCAATAGAAAGATGTATTGAAATCGAAATATTTTTAGATTTCCGGTTTTCGATGAATTTACACGTTTTATGTGTCAGATATCCTTCAAAGCATGTTTATACAAACTGTCCATGAGTCGCTATTATGTTATCGAAAAATGCATAAAGTTACTACATAGAATTAAACTATTTTTTGCGTTTTTTTCTGTGGCAAACAGATTTTCCTTCAATTTAGAAATATTCCGCCGGAAGGGGTCTTTGTAATTATTGATATCTGAGTCATTTTCATTAATGTACCATTGAAAAGTGTATGAACTTATGCAATTTGAAGCAAAGATTTACATTTGAAGCAATTTTTGTGTACGTTTAGGTTATGGTAAGCAGATTCTAACTGAATTTGAAAAAAAAAATGCTCCGGAAATTGGCGCTGTAATAGCGATTTATGCGTCATTTTCATTATTGTACATCAAAACGTGTGTAAAATTGTGCATACACTGTTAAAAATTTGACCCATTTGCTGCATCGTCACTCCACAGCTTTTATAGAATATCTCTTTTATGACCAATGAGAATGCTCCATAACACAGTAAAGTAACCGTTTTCTATAAAAGCGGTGTAGTGACGCTGTAGCAAATAAGTCAAATTTTTTACAGTGTAGAATTCAAACAACTTTTTTGTGTGTATGTTTTTGGCTATGACCTATAGGTCCTCCTTCAGTTTGGAATTATTCCACCGGAAGGGGTTCCGTAATAGTGATATCTGTGCTATTTTCATTATTTTTCAATCGAAGAGTGTATGATGTTATGCATAGAATTGAACCAAATATTTAACGTTTGATTTTTGATATGGCCAACAAGTTCTCCTTGCATTTAGAAATCTAATTACTTTTTAGCTCACAGGCTATCACAGCCTGAGAGCTTATGTGCCCGTCCGTTCTGTATGTACGTTCGTGCGTAACGCGATAACTCGTGATAAAAATATCGGATCCATTTGAAATTTTGTATATAGGTATATCCTGATAAGGCGCTTCCCTGATTAGTTTTTGGAGCTCATTCGATATGTATAAGAGGGGGAACGGGGGACTCATGCCCCTCCCGTTAATTGATATAAATGGGATTTTCATACAGAATTAACAGTTTTTGTTCAAAATTTAGATATAGGATCATTCTGATGAGGCGAGTCCGTGGCTGTTATTAGGTGTTCATTCAATAAGTATAAACAGGGGGAACGGGGGTTCTAATGCCCCTCCCCTTAACTTGTATAAATGGATTTTTCAAGCAGAATTGTCAGATTTTGTTCAAACCTCTGAATAGTTTTGGAAGTTTAATGGTTAAGTATAAAAGAGGGGAATAACTCCTCTTAAATTATATAAATACTAAATGGGTTTTTATTAAGAATTATCCGATTTGCTACGAATTTTGGATATAGATTTTTTTATGATAAAGCTTGTCCTTGATAGTTTAGGAGGTTCAATGATTAAGTATAAAAAAGAAGAAAGGGGAGAGCTGTTTCCTCGACTTAATTTGTTTTTCGGACAGAATTAACCCTTGAAAATATAAGGCTGTAATGTACAATTAGTATACGTAGTCTGTGAGCTCAATGCCATCAGTTTAACTGGGCAATATTCTTTTTTATTAAATATTAAGATGCATGGGATAGAGTAATGTTTGGCGATAGGCACGTCAAATAATTTTAAATATAGTAAAAAATAAAATCATTTTTAAGTCGAAAAAACTAATACAACTATGATGTGTGGGTATGTACAATAACTTATATGTACCCACTATTCCAGTGAGAACACTACTTGGCGATTTATCGCATCGCCAAGCTAACATAAAAGTACTCGATTTTCTGAGTATTAATCAAATAAACATAGCCTTTTTTACATTCTTCTATCTTTATTTGAAAAAAGTATTGGATTCGTGAAAAATTTCGAATTCCGGTTTTCGAAGAATCTGCACGTTTTGGGGATCAGAGATTCCAAAAACATGCTTTTATAAAATGTCTATCTGTGAGTTAGTCTATGCGTATGTGACATAAGTTTTGTGAGCGTTGTATCTCAAGAAGTAATGCACGGGATTTCTCAAAACTTTAGATTGATTTAGACATTCATATAAACTAGATTTGATTAAGTTTTGATGTACATTGCCCTACAGGTGGCGATGCTATGCAGCCTTTTTTAGGATTTCCACAATATTTATATCTCAAGAACAAATGGACGGATTTTCATAAAACTTCAGTTTTGATTAGTCCTTGATATGGTTCTAATAACGTTTTAATATAAATCGCTCAACAGTAGGCGCTGCTGTGCTGCATTATTCATGATTTGGCAATAGCTTTATCTCAGGATCTAATGCACTAATTTACATCAAACTTCAGAATCTGTTAGTCCCTGATATAAATGAGTATTCTGTAGTTTTTGGAGTAAATTGCTTAACAGGCGGAGCTGCTATGCGGCATTATTCATGATTATCGCAATAGCTCTATCTCAGGAACTAATGCACGAATTTTCATCAAACTTCAAATTCAGTTAGTCCCTGGTGTGAAATAGCATTCTTTATTTTTTACAATAAACCGCTCAACAGGTTGTTCTTCTATCCATGTTTTTACGATTTATACGATGATTCTATCTCAACCACTAATACACGGATTGTCATCAAATTTCAAAATCAGTTAGAATAATCAGTTGACATAACAAGTTGACAACACAAGCTGACATGGGTTGTTGCAAATTAGATGTTGGTGTAAATTACCTAACCGGGGACGCTGCTATGTTTCATTTTTCTGGAAGTATTAACATGTATGAGATAGACGAATGTTTTGAGATTGCCACATCCAACTAGTTTTCATTTGTTTCTTCTAAGTTTTGTATTTTAAATTATTTTGGAAAAATTAATTTGATGAATCATTAGTACATTTTCCTCCACCCTCATTTTTTTTTTTTTTTTAAAGGAGGATACTTCTCAACATAGCATAGTATTTATTTTTACATTATTGAATAGGGAAGGTGTACTTCCGAATGGAAATTGTTTGAAAACTGTATTTCAATTTACTGACTTTTTGTAATTTTAAAACTAAATAGTTCCGTTACGGAACAATAATATATGCATACTTTTATGAATTATTTAAATGTTAAGGAAAAATGAAGATTTCTCTTCACCACCCAAGAATCCGCGTTTACAATACACTGTTAAAAATTTGAAACTTTTGCTGCATCGTCACTCCACCTCTTTTATAGAAAACGATTACTTCACTGTATTATGGAGCATTTTCATTGGTCAAAATAGAGATATTCTAAAGTAATGGAATGACGATGCAGCAAAAGTTTCAAATTTTTAACAGTTTAGTGCGCTATAAAAACTAATCAAGAATGCTTTTGAAAATGAATAGTAACAAAATATTTTATTTTTATTTATTTATTTAAAAAAAAAAAATTCTTAAAATTTGACACGTACATCAGTTTTTAAGATTTCAGAATCTTAGGAACTGTTTTCATAATAACAGACAGCTCGGAAATGGTCATTGTATATTTTGTTTATAAATGTATTTTCTTATTTTAAGGATAATTTGTTTTATTAGTGTATTTTCAGATAAATATGCAAGATGATTGCATACCTGATGATATTCTTCTACGTTAAAAAGACGGATAACATAGCCATGATTAAATTTGTTTCAATAACAAAATTTTACTTAATGGAAAAAAAAAAGACTGCAACTAAATTCATCAAGTGGTTATGAAAAAGTAAATTCCTTATTAAAACAAAACTATCATAGAAAAAAATAATTTATGTAAATCTACAATTGTTTAACCGTATCATTATATTTTCTTTTGAATTTATAACTTTTGGAAATAGTTTTAATTTTGGAATTCCAGACGACAATAAGTATTATGATTTTACAGAAAAAAAAAAGAAAAATCATGCTTTCATTGAAGTTAAAAAATAAGAACTTGCATATTAAATTACTTAAAAATGCAATTTTAATTTTGAAGAAATATTTAATCAATAATATGCGTTTCAGAAATTTAATATCGCGTGGTTCAAATTTTATGAATATATGAAAGGCTTACACAAAATACTCATATTTAAAAGATAATCTACTTTAAATAATTATACTGGTTATTGATATAGTTTTTTTCCCTATTTATAAGGAAAGTTTATTTGTTAGTGCAATATATTACCTGTTAATTTAGAATAATTATTCGAAAAATGCCGTGTTTCCAAATGCACAATTCAATTTTTGCTGTTGTAATTGATTTAGTTTTAAGTGAGAAAATTTCAAATTATGCGAAATACCAATTACATTTAATTAAATGAAATAAATATTTTGCGTTTCGGTATTCTTTTAAACAATTTTGAAATTTAAAATTTAATTATAGAATGGCAAATACGAGGAATTAATATTACTCGTAAAATGCGTCCAAGAGATTTAACATCAGGTTTGGTTTATTTTAAGTCGTCCGATTATATATACGTGGGATATATGCCCGAAAGAGGTGCGATGCCCTCCGTGGGGGTCTTTCTAAGGGAACCTAATCCGTATTTTCGCAAGGAAATCTAAGGTTTGAAGAAAACCACGGAAAACCCCGAACGGTTAGACTAACGGCCGCGGTTGGTTTCGGCCCCAGCACCTGCCGCCTACCAGTTGAGAGCTCAGAACCTCTCGGCCACTGGTGGGACGATTTGAAATCAGGTGGAAAGTTTTCGATTGTGCACTGCAAATTCGTGAAACACGTTATAACACACGTTCGTTATAACATTAACTGAACATAATAATTCATTAATAACACTCCTTCCTAACATTTTTTTACTGTCTTATACATGTTTTGAGACTGTGTTATGCCAAGAAAATATTGTGCAAAAAGTGTTGTTAAAAATTACATAATTTTTCCAGAAATGCAGTTATTGATGTACCAATAATCATTTTACCAATAATAGTAAAATTAATCAATTCTCTCAGTAATCCCCTGCAATTTTTTCTATAAAGGAAACTGTCTCTTATTCCCTCTTTAAAATTTTGTAAGTTCTAAACACCATGTAGAAAGTGATTTGAAAATGTTTTACATGTGTTGTTTTATAGTGTTCTGAATTGTATAGTGTTTTACAATGTTTTGTTAATTGGTTGAATAAGTGCTCTGCGACACAATACTACTTTAAAAAAGTAATTTTATGAACACTATTTACAACAAAATTAACAACACTAATTTTAAAACCTTTATAGATAGCAACACTTTTGCACACTTAAGAACACACTTATAGATAGCAATGCTTTTGCAACACATTAAAAAACCAATTACAGCACAAAAAATCCTTTTCGTATACCGGCCATTTTCAACATAGTGTCAAGTCCGTTACCAAATGTCAAGTTTGTTACCGCACGGTTTTTTAATTATTATAATTTTTCCCCATTCAACTTTTATTTTTTATTCAACTAAGAAACAAATATGCAATTTCCTAAAAATTTAATAATTTACATGAATATATAGTGCAATTATTAGAAAAAGTTTTCGTATAATTTCTATGTGATCAAATTCTTGTGGCTAAAACTGTCTCTCATTTCAATTTAATTTAAGCATTATTGATAAATATGATGTTTTGAAATTTAGGGACATAAGTCACTTCAAAGAAAGTTTATTTTAGGAAATTTAATAAATTTAAATCTTAGAATTTTCAGTAATTTTGTATGGTAACGGACTTGACAATTTGCCTTACAAGCCAACTTTAAATAGCATTTTTATGTTATATTATAGGGCAAAGTGCAAAACTTTTTTTCTCATGTACCTTAAACATTTACTTTAATACCTGTCTCCATTTTTAAAAGAAATTATTAAGTTTGAAAAATAAAATTAAAATTCTGAAATGTAAGCAAATGGTGAAAATGACCCATATGAGGTTTTCTAATTCACAATAATGTGCACAAAATGTGTTGCGAATTTAGTGACAAAAATGTTCTAAAATGCATTTATCTTTGAGTGTTGTGAGTTAGCAGTGTGCTGGAATTATTTTGCTTATTATTCTGATGACTATCTATATTAAGGGGGATCAGGGGTTGAAAACTTTTCAAAAAATCGATATTTTTATGATCTAGTTTGATTATTCAATTAATTCTAAACTCAATGCAAAAAACCGCATAAAAAGATTTGCATTTTGAACGGAGTTATAAGCATTTATGCATCAACACTTTCATAGCCGCACCCATATAATTTCAACTTTAAGTCGCGTTTTCTCAAAACTTGATTTTTAACGACTAACACCAAGATTAAAAAAAACTGTTTGAACAGTGGCCGAATTAAAACAGTGACCGAAACCCACTAACTTTTAAAAAAAAAAATTCGTTTGCAAATTTGAATGCTTGTCTACTTTTTTGTAATAAAACCCATCGCTGACGAGGCTGCAGCCTGTCTTGTATTTGTATTTTTTTTTGTTGTTGTTGTTGAATTTTTAATTTTTAAAGGAGTTTTTGTTTTGTGAGGGAGCTGTGCGAGTTCTTGCTAAATTAATTATTTTGATGGTGTATTTTTAATTTATGTGTTTTACTGCAGCGTTTCCGCGCAATTCACATGAATGTATTTTGTTGTTTTGTTGATTATTATACATATTGCATATATATATATTAAAAAGCAATGAAGTGTGATACATATTTTTTTTATTGTAAGCGTACACAAATCAATATAAGGAATTTTTTGAATAACAATAATGTGTCCTGTTTTTAATGACTTGAACAATATAAGATGAATAAAATGCCTATACTATGATAACACTCTACTGGAATAATACAAGCTGAAAACTGTTATAATGATAATTTATAAATTTAATACTTGCATTAAAAAATCTGCTATTCTATCGATAAAAATAAAAAAAATAGTATTCTTTATCTTTACAAACCTCTGAAACAAAATATTTAAAGATTTATTTTTTTTTTAATTGCCACTGATTTCAGCAGCATTTCTATTTGCTTTTTGTAGTGCTGAAATCTCTTTTATAGTAACAGAATATTGGATTGTATGTAACTATTAGTTTTCAGTGAAACAGTTTTTGTAAGGTAATGGAATTTATGCATAATTAAAATCAAATGTATATATATATATATATATATATAACTTTAATAATAATGCTGTTAATTTATTGTGGTTTTCAGCAAAAGATTCTTTTTGAACATGAAAATGCGTATATGAAAATTAGAAGCATCTAAAAAAACTTCTTTTGGTTTGAGAAAAACTATTATTGCATTAGAAATGCTATTTGGAAACGATTTCAAAAATCAGTGGCAGTAAAAGAAAGTTTGTTTTTATAAATGCTTTTTTAAATGTGTAAATATACATTTTTTCTTTTCTTTTACGTTACTAAAAATAAAGAAGAATTTTTAAAATTCTGGATAACTCGGAAGAACTCGTTATAGAGTAGATTGAATGAAAATGTCGTAAGTTTTGATTTAATTGTTTTAAAAATCGCTTGTTGATTTTAATTGTTATTCATCGATTTTTATTAAAGTTTGTACTCTTATGTATGATTTAAAACATATTTTATTTTACATATATTACAGAAAAAATCGAAAATTTTTCTTCGACATCTTTCTCCAAATTAAAGGTAAGAATGGCCAATTAGAAGAACCCAGTCCCCCCTCCCCCCACTGACGTACAGAAGCAGGATCCTGTGGCTATTTATGCTTTGCTGAAATGGCAGGTGCCAATACTTTCTAAAATTATAAAATTTATATTTGTGGTACTTAAACTAAGACATTTATAGACAAATAGAGAAGAAACACTTGCCAAAAGTGTTAAGATGAAATAACAATAAAAAATACTGTTAAAAAATTGTAAAAATAACGCAAACGTAATTTAAGGTATCAATAAGAAAGTCAATCAATAAAAAAGTCACGTAAAAGATTCTGCGCACTTACCAGAAGTGTTAAGACGAAATAATAATAAAAAACACTATTAAAAAATTGTAAAAATAATGCAAATGGAAATTAAAGTACAGTAAAACCTCCATAACGGACACTCCCGAATAGCGGACACCTCTATTTAACGGGCAGTTTTCAAATCCCCACTCCCCAAACTTAAGTGTATGTATGTTTAACCTCTGAATAACGGACATTCCGAATAGCGGACAGTAATTTTGGTAAAAAAGAATGAAAAATTATTTTTAACGATGAAAAATATAAAAATCCTCTAAATTTATCAGGGCAATGTGCCACAAATTTTGTAATCACAGATAAATGCCAGGATGAGCTGGAGAAAATCCTCTCTCCCCCTACATTTATCTGTGATCGCCCCCCCCCCCACCTCGGATTTGAGATTTCATGCTTTTAAGAAGCAGAAAAATACAGTAAATAGTTATACAATTATTTTTTAGAAAAAGATAATTCAAAAGGATTAAAACTACCGATAGAGTTAAAACTTCGCATTGAAAAACAAATTATATGTAATCGCAAGTAAAAGCAAAATTTTGTAAAAGAAAAAAAAATTAAGAATGTAATAAATAAAGGATAAAGGTATGCTCAATTTTATTTCAGTTTTATTGCTTTAAAAATATTTTGATTTCTGGTTAACCATATAATAGATATTTTAGGACAAATTAAAATCGACTAATGAAGCATTAAGCATTCATTAGCAATTTTTCTATCTCTGAGGTTTTCCCAATAGCGGACACCTCCGAATAGCGGACAATTTCTGCGTTCCCAAGGTGTCCGTTATTTAGAGGTTTTACTGTATTAATAGGGAATCCTTTTGCTTACAACTGAGCGGCGAGAAATTTCCCTTCAGCGCCTGAGCAGATGAAAACTACATGATACAGTATGTCTAAAAACTATGGTTTTTTTTTTTTTTTTTTTTTTTTTTTGCACAGTTAATATAAAATAAAATATAGTAAAGAAAATTCGAAAATATATTTAAATAGTGCAAATTTATTTAAAATTCATTTGAAAAAGTTATCTTGTACAACAAAACAACTCACCTCAAGTTACCCTATATTTTTGTTCCTGATTTTATTTGATTTTCATAGATTTAGAAGAAATTATACATTTCTACTGTGAATGTGAAAATAATTACATATAAACATAAAGTAATTGTAGATACAAAATAGTAGTTAATGTCTTATGAGTATGGCGCCATACAAAAAATGTATGAATTATTTATTATTTCCTATTAAATATGTTTAAAATAACTTTCAAAATGAAAACTTTTGTAAAGAATTATTATTATTTAATGAAATTATCATTCCATGACATCATTTTATCGATATCATGGATCAAGTCTTTTAAAATATTCTTTTGACAGCTTGGCATATTTAGTCGTTTTGGAATATTATTAAACATCAACTGTAAAACTTTATGATATCGTAATAAATTTATCAGTGCTTTCTATGAATATTTTAATATAATTTTTACTTGAGAAAATGTGGATTTATAAGTTCTCATAATGTTTGCCTATTTTAATGATGAAATTTAAATAAATTTTAATAATTTTTCAAATGAATTTTAAATAAATTTGTACTTTTTAAATATATTTTCAAATTTTCTTTACTATACTTTTTTTTTAGATTAACTGTGCTAAAACTATAGTCCTTGGACACACTGAAATTCCCAAAGTGTCATAAGGGGACCCTGCAATATGTCAACTGATCATAGAATTTGCGAGAAATAATATTGCAAACAAATTGAAAGGAAAAACTACTAATAATGTTTAAAATACTGTTTGTTTTTCATATTATTATATTATTTAACACTTCATTATGCATTACTATATTTTATGTTATGTTTAATAATTTTCCTGGGCCTAGTGTAGAAATATTTGGCGTTGATGCTTAGTCAACAGGGGCACATGAGTGGGACGTTAGTCTCCCGTAGTCTCGCATTCAAGTCAGCTGAATTGTAGGTTCCGAAAGAATTGCACTGGGAAACTATTGTCTTTTGGGATGTAAATCAAACCAGTTTCTTGTGTCGATTTTGCGTTTCTATACCGGGAAGTCTCCTACGTCTTCTTTACTTGATATCGCCGGGCATTCAAGTCGATGGCTTGAACTGATGGTTTTACCGTCATTCATCTACTTTATACAAGATTCCAAAAGCTTCGCTACAACTTTATAACCGCACGCCGTACACAGCTCGCTTTGTGACAGGCCATGGCCCCTTTATAGCCTACCTAAAACAATTTAAGTACAGCTCTTACAACCTATGTGAGTGCGGTGAGATGAGTACGGCAAACCATGCCTATTTCCATTGCGATCATACAAAAGCTGGCTCTTAAAGCGCCCGGTAATTCCACCAGAAGGCTGGCTCCATAATATACATACACGTACCCTCCAACTAAACAAACTAAAATAAATGCATAACCATCTATTTCAAATCTCAATTCTAACAACGTAGCCTGGGCATGCATCAAATTCTGTTGGTCCTTCACAGTGCTACTTTTATCGCACTTCCATCCGCCCATTGTGGCGCAGATGATCAGTTCCTTGGCGGAAAAATTCCTATTTTGTTATTGTCTTTTGTTATATGATTTCTGTTTGTTCTTATTTTATCTTACCTGCTCTCTGTCGCGCCTCTGCGCTCACTGTCAATAAGTTCTTTTGCACCTGACAGGTTCGGCCCTAATACGGGTTTTTATATATATTACGTTCACTCTCGCGATCCAGGCGATTTCAGATTTGGCTGAATTCTGTTTTTTAAGACCTTCATAAAGGCGACCAAAGGCACATTATGCTGTATAGACTTGGTTTCGTTGTCTGAATTGTCCGTATGGGGGAAAATTGTACAAGTATTGATATCGCTTTGTCCCGAAAATCCCTTGAGATGTGCAATTTTGTAGTTACTCATCCTGAGTCGTAGGGCGACTGAATTCTGCTCTCTATGGAAGTAGTTTAATCTGCAGCCATTATACTTGCAGGCAAACGTAAGCACAAAAATGATTTCCGAGACTCTTTTAGCAGCATTTAAATATCATTTCTTTGATTTAATCTTATTTTGAAAGTTCTAAGTATTTACAATTTTGTTACAGAATTATTTAAAAACATGTGTCCATGATCATGGACAAATGTTTTCAAAAGGTGTGTGTACCACTATGCTGTCACTTTATAATATTGTTTGCTTTCGTTTAGTTTGTATTGTATATTGTTCATTTAGTGTACTCTATATTTTATTTTCGTTGTTGTTATTTCTATAAAAAAATTATAAAAGGTAATATGAATAAAATATCGGCATCTATAAAATTTTGAACACGTGTTTGAAAACGCCGGGTTTTTTTTTCCCTCCATAATGAAATGATAATAAATTATCTGCATAAAATCACACATTCATATTGTTCTTATCAAAACTATATTTTTAAGTTCATCGATGGATTTTTCATCTTATGCTTTGTTGCAGATTTTCAAAAGTCATAAAATATTAGCAGCTTGTACAGCAAGAGTGAATAGAATTGGAAATCCACCTTTCATTCCGGAAAAAGCAGCAAAAAAAAAATGGAAGGGGTTTTATAGAAGAGCTATATATTAATATTTCAGCGATATTGTTCTTGTTAAAGGATATGATAACAAAACTGTGTATATTGCAAGTAACTTTTGGGGTAAAGGTAACACTGATGTTGTAAAACGATGGGACAAAAATTATAAGCAATACATTGATGTGATTCGACCATAAGTTGTGAAGAAATATAATGAATCAATGGGAGGAGTTGATATGATGGATTTTCTAATTGGCTTGTACAGAATTTTTATTCGATCAAGAAAATGGACACTTCGTCTTATATTTCATGCAGTGGATCTGGCTATATGTAATAGTTGGCTTGAATATAAAAGAGATGCTACTGAGTGTAACATTCCAAAAAAAGAAATTATGGATTTATTACACTTCAGAATGACAATGGAGAACTATCTAGAGAAAGCGGGAAAACCATAAGCATCAAGAAAACGTGGTAGACCAAGTTAAAACCGAAGACTTGCCAGAAAATTCCCAACACGATATTTCGCGCAAAAGCACAGAAGTAAGACCATATAAGGCAATATAACTCGATGCAGTAGATCATATCCCTATCCATAACAGCTGCAAGGAAGCAGGTCGCTGTAAAAGAAAACAGTGCAAGAAAAAATCATTTTAAGGGTGTAAAATGCCAAATTCATCTATGTTTGAGTAAAGAACGCAATTGTTTCAAAGAATTCAACTTAAACGCATAGTTATCACAGCATTTGAAATTTAAACAGTATTTTGTAACAGTATTATTCTAAAACAGTATTTTGTAACAATAAAATAAAATATGTTTTTCCACCAACAGTGTCTTTTCATTATATTCTACCCTCCACCCATTGAATACGAATGTCCTTGATCAAGGAAATTCTCTAATTAAAAAAATTATGGTCATGAATTTTTTTTCAGGTGGTTTTTAGCTTATTAGGACCTTTATTAACACTATGTAAAAATTCATAATTTTTACTTCATTTTTTAAGTTTTGGTACTGAAAGGGTTAACCCGTGAATTTTCACATTGCTAACTGAGCGTAGAACCAATTTAGTGAAAAATGTCCAAGCCGGGATAGAACCTGGCTTGGACATTTCTAACTAAGTTGGTTCTACGCTTAGTTAGCAATGAGAAAATTCACGTATTAAATATTCTAGATTTTCAAGCGTAATTTCACTGCTGAAAATTAATTGTGAAATTCATTAATATTAAATACATATAGTACAATTTCATGAAATATGTTTTAGTAACAAAACAAATTCTCTAGTGAAAGATTTCTATTGGTTGTAAGAAGCTAGAAAAAATTACTTTATCCGGTCTTCAAACAATTACAAAGAAAGAAATATTTTGCCAGAAAAGTGTTATCAAGAAATATCACCATTTCTGCAAAGTATGATAGCACAACACTACCTATTGATGATAATATGGAACATACTTATAATTATTATGCAAAAAATATTTGATTAAAATCAAAAACATATCGGGTACTTCCTTTTTACAATTGTTATTATTTAGCAATTATTGAATTTCAAGTTTCTATTTTCCTTCTTGATATTTTCTGTATATTTTCAGTCATACTCTTATATTCTTTCGAAATAATATAATAATTTTTGTAAGAGCACATCCTTTTACTAAATAAAACAGCAACAGGGGGAAAAAAGTAAAATATCCTGAAATTTATATTGTTTGAAAATGATAATAAAAATACACAGAAGCTTTCATTTGAATATAAATATAAATGATGTAATATTTTTTTTAAAGTTTAATTAAGTTTCGTAATAATATTTGATTAATAAATATAAGCTATTAAAAGAATTAAAATTGTGTTTGGAAATATAATTTAATAGTTTAAGAACAAATATATGCATCTAAATTTGCGAATCTGCAAGGTATTATTATTTTTTCAAACTTACTGAATTTTATCTTCAGGTAAGCTTTTGAAATTTTTTTTGTTCCTAAGCTCAACGAACTTTTTTCCCAACAACTATCTTTATATTTCTAAAAGAAAGAGAACACGTATGCTATTTATGTTGCTTCTGCAAAGTTAATCATAGTCACAAAAGATTAAACGAAGATATGAATCACTTTTTCTACAAAATAATTTTCTTAAAGAAATTGGGTTCCCTAAAGACAAAATAAATAAGCAAAATTTCTTTCAATAATTTACAGTTTAAAGTAAAGAAAGGTGATAAGAGTTAGCCACAAGATGGCTCCAATGCGGTTAATGTGAAAAAAGCAAAAATATCCTATTACAAAGTCTGTCAAATTGTTCCTCTAACAATCCGTTTTCGCAGAGAGTCTCAGGTAGTCTTAAGAGTCTCAAGAGTCTCTCACATATTCTATCTATATCATCTATCTAAACTTCTATATTAATGATGTTGATAATTTAACTTTTTTATCTATGTATTGCATGTACTTTAAAATTCTAATTAAAATTTGTTTAATAAAACAATTACTATTTTTTATTATTATAAGTTTTAATGAGTTTGAAAGTAAAAAATGGTAAAACTTAAACATATATCTTGTTGGACTTTTACATCACATATTTCAATACAAGGTTATTTTAAAATCCTTCCGTATATAACTTTTCATTAAAATATACCTATTTTATACTCATGATATAATGTATACTACGGCGTACTTTTAAATGATATAAAGAGCAAACCCAATTATTGGCAAGTTTCAGTTAATTTATTGAAATCTGAAACTTATTCGATATTTCGATGTCGAACTGCAACTATTTTTGAGTCACATTTTGTGAATGAAAGCTAAAAAAATCCAACAGGAGAAAATCCAAAAGCATTTAAACTTAACCTTTCATAAGATAGTTGTATTTTTTTGAATTACAGTTCATCTACAACTGCGTTAATTTTTTTTCTTATAGTTGATTCTGATAATTGGAATATCAAATTCATTAGTGTGTCCCGGTAAATAAATAAAAAAATGCATGCTCATCATATTTTACAGTATGAGCCTGTAGTAACCTCATTAATATATATAAATGTGAATAGGCTTAAAATATTGCAAAATTATTAAAGTACGCCGAAATAATTTTTCTAATAAATAGCAATGCAATGAAATTCTGTTACGTATCTCTGTAAACAAATTGAAAATTTTATACACCTTATTCTCAATACAAAATATGCCGCATCAAATCCATTTCAAAGCATAATCAGATAATCAGAGGATATCATTGCACGTGAGCATAATGCTTTAACGATAACTTATTTTATAATAAGCTAAAAATCTGGCTTAATAGCATAAAAATGTCTTAAATATTCACTGAAATATTTGTAATATGTGTTTGCAATATTTCATTTTATCTCATTTAACATGAAACTGCCCGAATGCAATTCATTTCTATTCACAGTTGGTGCCACTCCATAGTCCTCGAGTAAACTTTCTATTCATGTCAACGTACTTCATTTTAAAATTGCTTAATTTACTCACTGTGGTTTTCCATTTGCATAACTTAATAAGATATGACATGAAGCTTTCTTCTCTAGGCTTTTAAACACATAAACATCTTATTTATCCTGAAGACGATTGCAGAGGAAGTTCGAAACGTCAATATTATGCTTTATCATTAATATTATTTGTACACATTCACATAAAAGTTTTTTTTTGGAAAATTGAGCATGTTTGTATGTTTTAACGTATACATCTTTTTAATTATATTTTATGGTGCCACTGTTTCACATATGCTAATAAATATAACATTACACGCTACAGTTAATTTCAGTATCCTCTTGGAGGCATCAAATGTAAAACAGCTTCTTGCTATTAAAATTAAATATTTTTTGAAAACATTTTGAACTTGAATAAGCTTTATTTTTCTACTGAAAAAATAATCTTATAAAATTGAATATTTTTAAAAACTTTGCTTACCTTTGTTTCGTTAAAATTTTTTAACAGTTTTTTCTTTTACCATTTTAAATTAACACGTATCCCATCAAAAAC
Organism: Maratus speculifer; assembly: GCA_964019185.1. Classification (NCBI taxonomy): domain Eukaryota; kingdom Metazoa; phylum Arthropoda; class Arachnida; order Araneae; family Salticidae; genus Maratus; species Maratus speculifer. The sequence goes on from OZ025298.1 coordinate 257,062,529, forward strand.
TACTATAGAAAACAAATTATTGAAGCAGATTTCGTGGTCGTGCTGCTGTTTTCATAGCAGACGCAAGTCTTCTTTGAACCTGATGAAGAAATACCTAAATCTTCCGAAAGGCCTAGCAAATGTAAGTAATTTTTATGGTGTTTTTAAGAAGTTTTTTTCCGTTCATATTGATTCACATCAACTTATTTTGTTTAGTATAGAGTAGTATAAGATTTCGGAATCAGTAAGGATAGCTGATGCATGTATTTAATCTACTACTTATTTCTAACACTATCAGTACGTATTTGATATATTTGAGGTTAAAGAAGTCAGAAATTGTTGATGAAATGTGACAAATGAGGTGCAATTATATTTTAAATTTGTTTACAATTATTTCAGGTCTTTGGGAAAAAGCTGTTGCTCTCTTATGCAAAAATGCATAGATACAAAATTTACTGCGAATCTATATATTAAATTCAGTCAGACGGAAAAAATAGGATTCCATTTGAAATAGGAAGTATTCACCATGGCAAACTAGAGTCATTATTATGGCATGTAATGAATTAATGACATACGATAGGATTTAATAAAATAATCACCATAGCAACATAGAATCATTATCAAACATCGGATATCATTCGATTAATTATGTATAATAGGATTTAATAGAATGAAAAAAAAATATTAGTATCTTAAGTTTTGATACCATTTTCATAAAATTTGAAACTATACGACAAAATTCTGCAACTGTTATGCATTTTAATTTTCAAACCATTCAGGTGGGTACTTTTGGTACTGTTATAAGCGGGCAGATAGATTCGGCTAGGTGGGAAGGCCTACCAAATGGTTTTAGCCTAAAGGCGGGCAGATAGATGGACAAGAAGGCAAATTTAAAAGATACGCATTTCGAAAACGCAGAAAAATATACTTATACACCATAGCAAAGACCCTTTACTTTGCACAGTGTGAAATGTCAGGAAAATGACAATCTAAAATTCTATGTCTTTGAATTGCTTTATTTATGTTATTATAAATGTAACGTCTCTTAAAAATACATTCAAGAACATAATTTATTCGAATGTATCAAAATAAAATACAATATATAACATTTACTATGAATTTTACTGTGCAAACAGCAATTTATGTATTTTTTTTATTCACCTACACAGAGTCAAACCTTAGATTTTTAATTACATCTCAAAATCTTTCGTGCGAAATTTTTCTTGGAGAAAAGTTTGACACTGGATTAGTACCCCATGTATTAACCGAAAGAAAAACGTAACCCATATTACTACAAATGTATGCTCTTCTTGCATAAATAATAGCAATAAATGCACAAAAATCTTTTTATATGGCATCGATTAACAACTTCCAAGCATTGTTCAGAATATTGAATTTTTCATAAAAAGTTTTACCTTTAGTTTTCAGCACATTCTGTGTTCCACTTTTCTCAAATTTTACAATTCACAAAAAAATGAATCAACTAAATCTTACAGCATTCAATTTGACTGCTCGTTGTGCTTCTAAGTATAAATAAAAGATCTTCGTTAATTTTAATTTCATGCGTTTTATTTTTAGTAGCAATAATTTTAGAGTATTTTTAAAATCTAAATGTTAATGAAAATTAAAAGAAAAATGTGATTTCCTAGGATAAAAGGCTTTTTAGCAATGTAAGCTAAAATGGTGAAAATAGTCAAAATGATTGTTTTGCCACTTCAAGAGCTAAAGATGATTTTTTTACCTCTCCTCCAAGTTTCTGCCCAAACTGCTGGGGCACATTGACTAATACTAATGTGGATTACGTTACAAGTACTGTTAAGTCAAGTTCTTCAGAAAATAATTTGATTATATGATACTCTGTTAGGTGGATAATAAAAAAAAAGATTTTTGTACATTGCATACCATTCTACATTGCTTCATTTATAGAATTGAAGGGAAAGAAGGGGAGGGGATGAGATCAAAAACTTGTGAACCCTATTATAAAAGGTTGCCTTTTAAAAAATTTTCTACTATTCATATTTTCCTGAGACTATAACTCTTAAATAATTTTTCAAAGATGGTTTTAATATATTGAATTTCATTATATGTTGTTTAGTTATATAAATATGGAAGGGAGAGTTCTGTAAAATGTTCAATCCTCTTATGGCTGCTTAGCATTTGCAAAATGTGTACAGAACTAATTTTCATGAGATTTGGACTGTTAGTTAGATATTTTTTCGGAAAGGTTCTAGTATATAGTATGTCGTTTAATAGCAAATTATATTCTAAATTCTCATATAAAGTATTTGATCATTAACGTCCAAAATTTTGCTTGGTATGTTGGAATGTTTAATAATACAATGAAGTGCGTGTTATTTTGAAATATGTCAGAGAACATTTCCGGTAAAAGTTCATATTGCTTTAAAAAACAAAATCAAGTTCATCGATATATTTCATTTGATTAATGTTACGCCTGCGGAAGCTAACAAAGCGTAGCTTTTAATATTTACAAGCCAGCAATATACTAAAACTATTTTTCTATGAAATTTGAAAAAAAAATTAAAAAATTGATAACAGTTCTCAAATTGTTTTAAAAAACAAAATCAAATTCGCCGAGGGAAGCCAATAAAGTTTAGCTTTTAATATTTACAATCCAACAATATACTAAAATTATTTTTTTACGAAATATGAAAAAAAAATATTTAAAAGATCGATACACAGTTTTAAGATAAAGCAAATATCTTAAATTAAGAAAATATATGTAACTTAATTGCTTGAATTTTAAACTCTTTAAGTATAAAGCTAATTTGGGTTCAGGAATGTCATTTCTGCAAAAATAAATAAGACATAAAGCTGTTATACAGTTTGTTTCATTAATTATATATCTCGTGTACAGATCACAATTTGAACCTCTTTTAAAAAAATAACCATTCATTGTAAAACTTTAATGTGTCACTAATTTATGAAATTTTCAAAACTGTTAATTTTATCATATTGCTCGAGATTAATTTTAGCTATAGCAATAAAGCGCAAAGTATTTTAGGAAAAATCAAATTCAATTTAGAACATTTTCCATTAAATGATAATGTTTAGCGTAAGCAGATTTAATCATATTTTCTTTAAGTAACATTTTTGGAAGAATCATCGACATATTATAAGTACTAAAATTTTACGTATAATTCAATTATGATGTCATTAACAATGCTAAATATAATCTCGATTTTTTTCACTTCCTTAATCTTTATTTTCTACTTAAAAGAATAGTAACAAAAAGAAATAATTACTGTCTGACAAAATTGCATTTTTTCCAATAGTCTCTTTCTGAAATATGCGTTTACAATGACTCCATCTTAAAAGAATAAACTTTAATGGAAAACTGCATTTTTTTAAAAAGTTTCTTTCTAGAAGTATATTTTTATTTAAGGTCCCTGTCCTCGCTCGAGGAAACGCTCGCGAGCTAATGCTATTCCTATGGGTAAGCATTTTTCTAATAACTCTTTCGAATTTTGACATTTTTAAATATTTTTTTTTTTTTTTTGCATTGGATAGCTGAGGTGCATGCCGAGAGCGCACCTTTTTTACTTTTTCGATTTTGTTTCCAGATATTTTTTTAAAAGAACTTTCAATTTCGAAACCTGTTTTGAAACTGAAACTAACTTTGTAAGAAATATCTGCAACCAAAATCAAAAATGTAAAAAAGGTGCGCTGTCGGCATGCACCTCAGCTATCCAATGCAAAAAAAAATATTCAAAAATGTCAAAATGTGAAAGAGTTATTAGAAAAATGCTTACCCATAGGAATAGCATTAGCTCGCGAGCGTTTCCTCGAGCGAGGACAGGGGCCTTAACAGACTTGGGGAAATGTAGCAAGACAAGTCAGAAATTGTACTACATCAAATATGGCAAATGAAGTGTGTTCGTACTATAATAAGTTTTACAAATATTCAAATATATATATAACTTAATTACTCGTGTATAACGCGCACTTTTTTTCCAAAAAATTAGGGCGAAACTCCTAGGTGCGCGTTATATACGGAATATTTTTTTATACCTAGATGTAATCACACGACCTACATATGAATGATGAAATGTCATACATGTGAAACGCGTTCAAAGAAGACATAATCACTCAGATAATCTTGCTTAATTGAAGTAATACTGAACCTTTTTTTCACTCCTTGCACTTTTTTATACAATAGAGCTAGTAACATTATTTAAACGCTAATTAGCAATTCTCACTGCTGTCATTCGGCACCTACTCGAAGTCTAAAAATGTATTTTCGCCTTGTTTTCTGCCTGATGTAATGTTTGTTTCGATTTTCTTTACTGAAATTCATTTAATTACTTATTCATTTGCATATCAAAATTTACGGTGCGTGTTTTATACGAGATTTTTAAAAATCGCCATTTTTTTGTAAAGTACGTGGGTGTGCGTTATACTCGCGTGCGTGCTATACAAGTAAATACTGTATATAATAAATTCAGAGATATGGAACTAATATGAAACCTTCTTAAATAGAGCCTAATCATCGTGCCAACTTAGAATCATTACCTATTATGAGCTATCATTGTATTAGTTGTGTAAGATAGGATTTAATAGAAGAATAACTATGGCAACCTAGAATCATAACTTTTCATGGAATATTTTTGAATTAATTACGCAAGATAGTATTTTACAGAATGAATAAAATTTTAAGTTGAATACAATTTTACTATGCAATATAATTTTTTTAGAGAATTACTGACAAATTTCATTTTTTTTCGTTTTATAAAATTAATTGTAAAATGTAGTTTAAATATTTGAAACAGTATCATAATTTCTAATTAAGAAATGATTGCAGATTTACTTTGCGATATTTAATAATTTATCGATTTTTTTTAAGCTGTTGAAATCTTTTCATGATTGATTAATTCACGTTTCTATGTGTTTGAAAGACAAAATTTACAATATACTTAATAGCCGCATTACGTTGACAGTGTTGGTGTTATTAAATAAATTCTAAAATTGACAAAACGATAGACAAATTTCTAAAAATCTTCGTACTAATGTTCAAAATCTGTACGAAGTGTATACTAGCACCGTTTTGATGTAAGTAATTTTATGATGCACGTAAACGGATAAAAAACATTTGTTTTTAAATTACTAAATAATTACGAAATTTTTATTCAAAAATTGGTACATGAGAACAGAAGGATAGAAATAAGAAATTTAATTTGAAATGATTCAATCCTAAAAATTATTTTATTTAGTTCTCGATGCTATCAACTACGAAAGACAGAATAAGCCATTTAATGAACTATTCTGTCTGTTTTTTTATTTCTTTAATATTGACTATTTTACAAAAAAAGGAAAAAAAAAAACTGAAATAGAAATAAATTTTTTCACGCAATTTATTTTTTTAGAGAATTACTGACAAAATTTATCTTTTTTTTTTCGTTTTAGTAAATTAATTGTAAAAATATAGTTGCAGTTAAGTATGTGAAACATCATGGCCAGGATCCAGATAGATTTTTCGGTGTTAGCGAAATGAGATTGACCAATCAGAAGATTGCATTTTGGCAAACGGCGAAAAGTTCGCAAGCATGCAAACATCTCATTGGTCAGTCTGGTTTCGCGAGCAAAAAACCTATCTTTATCCCGTCCTATGTTTGCGTTCATAATGCGATTGTTGGGAAGATGTTGAGGTACCCTTATGTATTATTTTATAAAGTTGATTGAAGCGTTGTAATCATTGCGTCTAACTTCCGACGCAGTTTTAGGTATCTCCACAGAACATCTGATACTTTTTGCTTCGGCGAGCATGGCGATCAATCTAGATCACAAATGTTCAAAAATAAGTGATCTCAGCAGGGAGTAGAAATATCCTTGTTTGCATGTGAAACACAATATTTGATTCTAAAATTAAAACTTGATCAAACTTGTATTACTGACCACATAATTTATTTACGTTCTATGACATTATGTAAAAACAGGACATTTAAATAGACGCTGCCATTCATCTCTATCTATATATTTACGAAAACAAATATTAATTTTAAAGCGAAAATTGTACTGTTTCAAGTAAATGGATAATGAATACATTTTACTTTTCTTCACTGCATTTATTCTCGCTATAATGTATCTCTAAAATTAACGAAAATTTCAAAAAATTTCTTCCATCTCAGTAGAGATTAGAAAAACATAAGCATTAAAAAAATATATTTTTTTAATTTAAACAAAAAGTATGCCAATTTTGTTTCCTAAATTTTAATCCATTCTTTTGCGATAAAAATGTATGAATGGGAATGAAATTAAAAAGCCATATCAACAAGCCGCATTTAACAAATAAAATAAACTATCAAGAGGCATGATCTAAAATTCTTGCGCATGAATAAAACATTCACCATCTCCTAACAGTCATCTTATTACTTGTTATGAGGTCCACAGCACTCATAAATATTATGTACAAGAAAAGGTAATTTCAATGTAATTATGGACACCAGTGATTTTGCACTGTTGAAAGATATGGAATTTTGTATAACCGTGAAGTACTATGCTTCCCTAAATGAGAAAGACAACCTCCAGACAGGTCTATTTCTTTAATGTAGGAACAGTGTCTTCGTATTTTGTATTGTGTCTAGATGGATATACTCTCGAAATGCGAGAAATGTATTCCGACTCTTTACTTTATAGATAAATCGACGCAATAAATGAACTCATCATTATCCGTTTTTCTTGAGGCCAAAAAAAAAAAAAAAAAAGATCTCCATAATGGAAAAGCGTTAATTCCACAGATCATACACTAATTATTTAACAGAACTTTTACAGTTTCAAATGTATTTTATCGCTGCTATTCCAGCTAGCGTTATAATTTACTATTGAAAGTGGAATATACTTTTATAGTCATGCTGCATTTTTTTCTTATCTTGCTTGATAATGTTCTGAGTTTTTATTCCAGCAAAATACGTATTCTGAATCTTATAAATGTTCACTAATACAAGTTTTTCTGAGTGTATTGATGCACATAGATTTCTCATCTTAGATATGTAGAATAATGCATTGGTAATAAAAGATTATATCATGCTTTTTTGAATGGCTTACACACCGTTTTTTGAAAATGCATTTCTTGATATTTATTTCCGGCAACTGATATTTTATTCTGTTATTGATTCATATCATATTTATTTATTTACTCAACATCAATATCTCAAAAAATTCTTTATTTAGAAATTCAGCAAGAAAGTACTATTTCTTAATTTGGTTATGTTTAAACAACACTTACAAGATTATACTTCATTAAAATCTTAAGAAATAATTTTTATACGAAGACATCTAGATAAAAATATATTAAAAAACTAAAAAGGAATAATAATGTAAAAAAAATAATTTTCTCTCAACTGATTATTCGAAAAGTATTCAATGTTGAATAAAATAAACAGAATGGGAATTTCAAAATGAACTTTTACTCAAGTGAAAATTTCATTAAAACTATTCAAAGGCAAATTAAAACTATTCCACGATAATTCCATTATGATCTGATAAAGTTTTAGGAAGGACATTTAACGATATTTCATAGCGACAAAATATGTCAAGCTGTCAGAAGATATATATCGACTATTTGAAAAGCTTGATCTATGATGTCGATAAAATGTCACGGAAAGATAAATTTTATTAAATTATGATAAATTGTATTCTAAACGCGATGCTTTATTTAGGGAGTAATTTTAAACATAGTTAAAAAGGAATAATATATAATTTAATTTTTGTTAGTCGTCCTAATAATCGCACATTGATAATTATTCTGCATATACATTTGCTTTATATTTATGCATAGTAATTTTAATATTCACTGTATAAAATACAAATATTTTTTAATATAGAAAAATATATTATAATGACGAATATAAAAATACAAAAAAATTTGGATTATTTATGTTTTCAAAAAACTTTCTTTATATTTAAAATCCTCAAAGATTAATAAATTTGTTTACATTTAATGAAATATTTAAAACAAAGTTTCACTTGATACTACTCATTTCCGGGAATGTATACTAGTAGTTTTTAAAGTGCATTAATCAGTTTTCACAAACTGAAATATAGTTATTCGGATGTGTTGAATTTTCAAGTAATCATTGTCATGCACTGTAAAAAAAATTCTGTAAAGTTACTAAACTTTTTCTTGGAAACTGGGATTCCAAGAACTTTTCTGTTACCGTAACATGAAAATTTCATGTAACCGATTCTGAAACTTGAATTTTTGCTGTTACCGTTACAGGAAAAGTTCTTGGAATCCCAGTTTCCTAGAAAAAGTTTAGTAACTTTGCAGAATTTTTTTACAGTGTGGTTACATGATTATGCTTTGCTGACAAACTCGATAAATTACTTTAATATATTAATATAAAAGCAATAGGAGCATACAGAATTAAACTGACACAAAGAATAAAAAAACTACTAAGAAAATTATGCGTTAAGCATAGATTATGAAACACTATCCATCACTTCTTACAATCTTTGGCAAAACTTCGTTATCCAGGAAAATAAAGTATTACTGTCCTTAGCCAAATATGTATTCCAATACTTTTGAACAGACCTGTATTTGATCTGTCTGTTGATACATAGATTATAGATTGAGGAAATTTAATTTAGCAAGAAAAGCTTAACTGGTTGAAATTTTCCTTTCGGCAATTTATACTAATTGATCGAAACATACTTGAATACTTTTGAACAGTTTTGTATTTGATCTGTCTGTTGATATATATATTATAGAATGAGAAAATTTAATTTGCTAGAAAACGCTTAACTGGATGGAATTTTCTTTTCAGCAATTTATATTATTAAATGGAAATTTACTTGAATACTTTTCTTCAGCCTTGTAGTTTACCTAATATCTTTAAGACACGGAAATATTTTGCTGAAATTTAGTTCAAATGAAAATATTCTTTAAAATATTCAAACCACATTTCCAAAAACTCTCATCCAAAGGCATCCATATTATGCATACATTTTCTGAAAGTTAAAAGGACATGTCATAATTGCATTTCATTCATTCAACATCCATCATTCGTAATATACAGTACTTAGGATAGAATATACTATTTCAAATCTTTTGTGTGTCCCTATTAATGCTATGCACTTCGTATTGTACATGAAATAACTCATATTAAACCTCAGCGGCATATAATCAGTTTGAATATACATGAAGTTATTTAACATAATTAAAATATGTCGCAAACAATTCCCCGCTTTATTATTCTGTAATGGAATCCATTTGTGTGGCCCTGTAAAGGAATAATAACGATTCTTTTCACTGGATACTTTACAAAATCCATATTTTAATGCACTTCGTAGATTCATATAAATTTGAATAAGTTTGACAGGGTGTAATACCTTTAAACTTCATTTCAAACTATTTTTCCCCCATAGTCCATAATGTCATGGATAACATTTGACTATCCCTGTAAATAAACTAATCATGGTAGAAGTTTCATTTTCAATAAGGTTCGTGCTAGGGTAAACGTCAATATCTTCCAAAAATTTCATTTCAATCCAACTATATTTAAGAGAGTTATTTAAGAGACGGCAGACGGACAGACAAACCGAATGCATAAACATTTTTCAACTTTGTTGGAACCATATATCCCATAGTTGCACTAAGAAAATTTGAGTTTAGAGATTGATGTGCAAAGCATTGATTGCCTATTTACAGGGACACACAAAATAATTCGATTGCATAACTGTCCGTGAGTGATATTTGCTAAAAAGGCGATGTTAGTTGTACTATGCATTTTTAAATTTTACTATTTTTTACTAATTTTACTATTTTAGTACAACACTTTATATACATAATTTTTTAAGGTTATATACAGTGCTGAACAAAAAAAAATTCTAATACATTTCCGTTTATTGACAGGAATTCCAGAAAGGGAATTCGGAACTTTGTTTTGTATTTCTAACTTAACTAAATTTTACGGTTCTATGTGGCATATATTGCAATCTTTCGATCATATAGAAGATTTTACAAAATAGTTTGAATATTTTACCTTCAGATTATAGATGGTAATTATTGATTTTAGATTTTCCAACTTCTCTGACATTTTACAAATTGTGTGCTTAGACATAAATAATCACGTTATAAAAGGCGATTTTTGTTTAGAGCATTCTGAATGTCTTTAAAAGTATTTCATAATATATATTTGGCACATTATTGTTCTTTCTTCTTTTTCTTATACTTGTAATGAAAATCGCTAAAATAATCAAACATTAATTAAAAATGCAAATTTAATAACACATTCATATTTGTTGTATTTCACCTTCCTACGAAATTGCAAGAATGGATTCATATTAATCAAAAAATAAAATCTCATCTTTTTAATATTCAATTCTATAAAATTTGGAAACAATTTTAATTTAGAATTATTCTGAACTTTGAAAAACGCATTTTTTATTCATGAACAGAGAGACGATCGTCAAAATTCTTTAGTTTTGTAATATTCCGCTCTGCATTCAAAATTAATTAAAAATATTTTCATATTAAAGATGTTTTTTGAATAAATAGACTGACTATTTAAAATATGTAAAAAAAAAAAACAAATACTAGGATTAAAAGAAATAGTTTTTATGAAATATATTGACAAGAATAAATTAAAAAGAACCTCTTATTATGTATTAGTGAGAAATGACGAAATTTAAAGATATTAGATTTTTTAGATTTTTAATGACGTTTATGAAAATAGTAAAAGCGGAAATATATTTTTTCAGATGCATAAAAAAATTTCAAACATTGACAAAAAATAATTTTATAGCATTTTTTTGCAGGTTGTTTTTATTTTTTAAATAAGGTTTGTTAGGATGAGCGAAGCGAATCCTCTACTAGGCCACTCAAGTTATATTTGGTCGTACACTTTATATATAAAAAAAAAAAACTATTCAGTATTTTAACTTCAAATTAAACATAAGAATAAATTATGATTCGTAGATTTGCAGAATGTTATTTTTTTAACAGAATAACCTTTAAAAAATATTATTTCAATAATTAATTTATTCTACATGTTTTCAATTATGGACGCATTTTTGCAAATAAAAAATTGAACGCGTATCTTTTTATTTTCAGAAGGGAAATAAACCATGGGGTTAGTAATTATAGATAGAATCATGATTAATTAATTAAATAAAATACATTTTAATGATTCCATCAAAATCATTTGCAAATAAAAAATTTGACCTGTATCTTTTTATTTTAAGAAGGAAGATAAACCATGGGGTTAGTACTTATAGATAGAATCATGATTAATATATTAAATAAAATAAATTTTCATTATTCTGCTAAAATTATTTACGGAGTTTATACTTACGGATTTTAAAAGAATTGTATTATGATTTATTTATTTTGGTATTTACTTTGGCAAAATGGCACCAAAAGAATCGTAAACAAGTAAAATTAATTCTTATATTTGGAGTGAATATTATGTTACATTTGGTAAGTTTCTTAAATTTGGTATTCGAAATGAAAGGTTGAAGAATAATCTAAGAATATTTTAATTGATTGAAGAGTAAGTTAATTCAACCAAATTAAATATATTAACTACGTTTATAAATAATTTCTGGATCGTATTACTAATTTAAAAATGCCGAAAAAAAGAACACTTACTGGCCACAACGAACGCCATTACTGGCCATTGGAAAATGTAAAAACAACTTTAAAACTTTTAGTTAAAAATTTAAAAAATATTTTGTAAAATTATGCTTTGAAAATATTTTTATTTATATCAGCCTTATATCAAAAATAAAAAACTCCGAGGAAATTCTTAGTTACTTGGTTGAATTTACATTTCTAAAATTTAAATGCGCCAAAACATGAGATAACGTTTTTGCTTAATAAAGATGCAAAAATAATATAAAAAAATTTTTTACTTTCAAATATTTATGTTATGAAATAATGCTTCGCGAATCCAAACAAAGCACGGCTTTTGCTAGTCTAAATAAAATGAGAAGAATATGATGTCTTCAGTGTCTTTCACATCACACTGTAAAAAAACGGACGTTTTTACGGAAGTACTACTGGTAATTTAGACGCCAAAAAAATTTACTGTTTTTAACGGAAAAATTTCCGTAAATTCCAGAAAATTTGGCGTATTTTTCTGGAATTTAAGGGAATTTTTCCGTTAAAAAACAGTAAATTGTACTGGCATCTAGATTACCAGTAGTATTTCCGTAAAATCGTCCATTTTTTTACAATATTTTATTAATAGCGAGAACTAATCACAATTCATAGCTCAGGACAAATACATACAAAGTAAATGCATGTATGAAGTATGGATGTAGTGTTTTTGCATGCAGATGTAAAGGACTGCTAATTCTACTTATATAATTACTTTTATTATAATTGTATGATTTTATTAGTATGTCAGGATTTTTATATTTGTTAGGGAACTCAATGTGTAAGAAAACTGTTTTTTTATAGTTTGCATTGTTTTGTCCGGGGGAGGTTTTTAAAATATAAAGGTATTGATACTTACAAGGCATGCAGTTTTTATACTAAAGGGAGCAAAACACGTATGATGCTATTGAAACATTCTATCAGTAAGGTGGAAGGCGTGAGTGCTTAGTAAACTAGTCGTTGGAGGCCACCGTAATACTTACCCATCATACATATGCATAATATAAAATATGAAAATAAAACATGCGTAATTTATTTTTAAAATGCATTGCAATTCCAAATTAAAACGTCAACGCATATTTAAATAGTTTTAATATACATAGTAACGATTTATTAATGAATTGCTGGTGAGAAAATTTCGACAAATTATATAAAACGCCAAAATACTCAAGTAATACCGGATTGCGTAAAAGAAACATCATTATAACTCCAAAAATAATAATCATATTAACTAGCAATTTACTGCATCGGATGAAGCGTTTCATTGCCAATTAAAATATATCTTTAAATTCAAATTTGAATGAAATACAAGGTTATGAAAAATCAAAGAATGTGAAAAACAGGAATACACGTATCTCAGCAACTAATAATCCGATCGACTTCGTTTTTTATGCAAAATTTGTGTTTCTTATTGCTTTTTATATCCACTCCTTAAAATAAACATCAGAATGAATTTCTCGAGAGTCCGAAAAAAATAGTTCCGGATAATCGAGGTTACTGATATTAAATAGGCTTCGTTCCATTCTTACATACTAAGTACATACAAAATTTCAAGTCTCTATCTCAATTTGTTCGGGAGATAGAGCGGTTATAGACAGACAGACAGACAGACACACAGATGGACGGACGGGAATTTTTTTTTCTTCTAAAAATATGTTTTTCGGAATCTCCAGTATCTGAAACGTGTAAATCCGTCAAAATTTTTTTTCGATTTTCAAAACGATTGCAAGACTTACCCTATACTACGTATGATGGGTAAATAAAATGATTGAGTATGCGGTGAAATTCTATTCACAGTAAGGATAGATAAGTTACAATAGTCCAATTAAAAGTTTAAAATTATACATCCTCTCACTTACAAAAGGATTTTCGAAATTTTAACTACATGTGATTTTATAAATGGTTGCAGTACTAGCTTTTCTTTTGGATGATTTGTTAATTTTTGAGTCATTTAGGAATTAATGTATTTAGTTCCGACATTAGGATTTCATCATAAATAGAACACGACGCGATAATTAATTTAATTTTATCATTTTTACAAATTAAATTTAGTATTTTGAATATTAAAGTATACTGACTAGTGTGTTACGACATCTTTTTGTTTATTTCAGTTAAATTCATGCATAAAAGCAAAATAAATACATACATAAAATTGTGTTAGGAACTTAATTTTATCTCCAGTTTAATTAACGCGATGTTCTTCACAGCAATTTATATGAAACGTTATTCATAAATTGTTTGAACAATATGTTTACCGACTCATTATAATATGACTACCAGTCAAAGTTTTATTGTTTTTTTCATGTACAAAGACTCAAAACTCTAAAAGAGAAAAATCGAATGCCTAATTATTAGACTTTCGTAAACTTTTTCGATACATCAAGAAACAATATTCTTTTTTTTAAGGACACAATAGGAGAACTGGATGTGATAGCAATATTTTTTAGAGCTAGTAACTTTGCGTGGTAATTCCTATGGTACCACCAGTTCATAATTAGCTATTATACATTCTTTTCTCTGGTTATTATGAAGGCCGATGTGCCACATTTTCCTGTTGTTTCAGACACATACCTCGAGGTAAAAATAACTTTTGCAAATAATGTTAAATTCGTAGTGCTAGGTATTTGTACTGTTCCACAATTTGTGCATCAGTGACCAGCAAAGCGAATTGCTAGAACACCTATTATGGAATCGTATTTTGTATCTAACAATTTTTGTACTGAAGTTTTGATGCTGAAGCTGTTTTTTGTATATTTATATGTCATAATGTCTGTTTTGTTGCGTGCAAATGTCGTTTTATGCCATACTTTCGTTTGTGGATGTGATTCAGTTTGACATTTTCAACCACCATTCAAAGTTATTATAGCGGATTTTTACAACCTGTATATTTATTGTATTTTAAGGGATTTATTTTACCAATATATTTTAAATCTTTTTCGGGAAAATTAATCATAGTAATGAATATTAAGCCATATTTATAGTTCTTCGTGACCAGAGAAATATTTCCATGAATAGTTTTATTCAATTATTGCATTTATTAATGTAAAATGTTGTGAAATATAGTTTCTAATTTCATAGATACTAATAATTAATTCTCGCTGTGCTCGCCAGTTTTAATATATAATATATAAATAATTTTAATAATAAATAAAACAGTTAGGAGAGTCGTTCATTTTTATCCTATTTATTATCATGCTGTCAGATAATAATTGCTAAAAATTAAGCAAATAAATCCTTATTTTATTATTATATGATTGGCTTAATTTGTCTGCAAAGTGACTGATAAAAAATATATTATAAGCAATTCGGATGAACTTATAAAAAATTATAACTCATTTGTCGTTCTTGAGGTTTATTTGGGTATACTTTGAATGAAATGGGGAAATTAATATGCTTTTCACAAGAATCACTTTCATCTAATTGTCATTTTTTTTCAATAATTATAGCTAGTTTGTTGTCGATATGTTCATATTATAATTAATGCACGAAAAAAAATTGTGTTCAAAAGTTTCTTTTTTGACGAGATTTTATCTAAAATAGATTTACATTTTTTGTATTGTTTAAATATTTGTTAGTATTATAAATAAAAGAGTATGAGATATCATTTTTGCAAGGATTCCAATCCAATAGAAATAATAATACAAAAAAAAAAAAAAAAAAAAAATCAGAATGCTAAAAAAGTTTTGACGAAATCCTGAAAAATTATATACGCATGCAAACTCCGAAATTAAATATTAATGAGAAAACCACGTGTCTATGAAACTTGATATATTTTTTAATAATATTGAAATACGATTTTTTAAAAATCATTATGTGAATATAACTTAATGGTCCGTAAAATTAGAATTTTTGAAGCTGCAGAAAGTAGGACGCAATAAAACCATTTAAAAAACTGAAATTATTTTTTGTGATATTTCAGCGAAAAAAAGTCTCTCACATGTTTTACAGTTATTTCTGTTCTGTTTGCTCATCATCTAGTATATGATCCTTCTATATCGCATGTAGGAAAACTTTTTTACACATTTCTTTTGTTTTAGCAATGTTAACATGTCCTACATCTAAAACAATTATGCTAACACGAAAACATAGTTTTTTTAAATGTGTAGTTATGATTTAACAATTTTTAAGTCAATAGGTAAAGATATTTATATAAGTGTCACATACAGGACATTTTATTTGTTTTTTTTTATGGAATGGCTTTGAAATGGATAGGCCAAGGTTTTAAAACGCGAATATTTTTATTATCTATTTGTTTTATTATTTATTTTAAATTAAAGACGAGCAACTTACTAAGGTCTAGGTTTTGAACTGTGAAGATTTTTATATCTATATGAAAGTGTACCAAATCACGTGCGGGAACAGATTTTTTACATATTACTACTGTTTTAACAATCCCATTATATTCTTAAGTTAAAACAACCGAATTAATACTAAAATACTGGATTTGTAGTTAATTTTAATGTATAGTTCATATTTTAACAAAGTATAAGTCAATAAATATAGGTATTTATGTCAGCTACACATTTGGGATAATTTGTCTGTTTTTCATAGCTTGATTCTATCTAAAGCTATCTCAAATATCATCTAATGTTTGGTTCTTGCAGAGTTCGCTTTTTTATACATGATAAAAAAGACAATCGATTTAGATAACTTATTTCACATTCTATTGTGAAGGCTTATATAATTTTTAAGGCATCATAGTAACCTATTTATCTATACTTATGTAATAGGCTATATAAAATATTTCATTTCAAAATATCAGATAATTCTTAAGGTGAATTAACAGGTGTTTCCTAATTGGTCCTAATAACATAAAAATAATCTTTTGCTGAAACACATTAAGTTCTTAGAAGGCATTAATGGCTAAAAGCTTTCAATAAAATTGTCATACAGCTAATAAAATTAATGTTTGGGATCTTCCAAGTATGAAATAAAATTATAATGAAAATAAAAATTTATATATATTGCACAATCTCCTTCTGCAGAGCATTCCGGCTCTGCATATTAATCAATAATATAGAGTTATACTAATTTAGTTACACTATTATGTTATAATAAATGCATTTAATTATATTTTCATAAGTTTAAAGTGGTGAATTTTGTTATGCGCTTGAAATAGGGTTAAAACGAAGGAGGGAATTTCATTTTCATTTTTAAAAGAAAAAATTTTGCGACGTATATCGTTACGTAAATGTAAAAATTTCTTCATTAAACATAAAAGATTTTTAAACTTTTCCCTAAAAAATGAAAAATTTATTTATCTTCTCTATTTACTTTAAAGAGAATCAATTTTTGCTGTTTAAAACTTTCTTGGCAAACATCATATTGATTTATTTTACAGGATTACTACTATTATTACGGATCTAACAATCGTCTAAAGGGCTTTCTCCCAGAATAACGGTTTTAATCTGCTATCCTGTAGCATTTCTCGAAGTGCATAAATCGCTACTTTATTAAATTTTTCGGCTACACCCTCCTTATCCAGTAGTGTAAATGGAGATCTTTAAATTTAAATCTAAAAAAGTTAACAACTTTTCAAATTATTTATGACTAAATTGCGATCCCCTATCATTTAGGACTCATTTAAATTTTTTACTAGTTCACCCTCAGCCTTTACTAAAAATCTTTTAAAGCATTCAAAATGTTAGTTTTATCCTTATAAACTTTTAGCGTTCAGAATAATCATCAATTAAATTCAAAAACTATTCCCCCCTTCCTGACGAATTAACCAGACTAAGATTTCATAAAATCATTATATGCAGTATCAAGAATATGTCTAGAAATACTTTTATACAAATACCTTCTTTTAAATGGTTTTATTTATTAGATTTTTCAATTATACAAGATTCACATATAATATTTCTATTTTTACAGTTATTATTTTCATTAACATTAACAGAATTATTTTTACTCATTTTTTTCAAGTAAAGGCAATTTATATGATAAAATATACGATGCTACAATCTCTGAATTTAAATTAGTAGAAATAGAAAAAATACAATCACATTCTGAACCATAACTTTTACAATATACAATTTATTTTTTCTACGTAGTAAAATAATTTCAATTAAGTTTATGATACAAAGAATTTATGCATTCTACATGCAATTTCTTTTCTTACTGTGTCTACGCGGATGATTCAACAATTATTGCTCCTAGTGTATATAAAATATTTCTGCTGCAATGGTTGATACGGAATATTAAAGCCTAATGCTTTACATGACTGTATGCTTTATTTCAGAACCGTAGTTGCAATACTAGCATATTTTTGAGGAAAGATAGAAAGAGGGAATTGTTTGTGAAAGGTTATTTTGGAGTTTATAGAGTTAGATTTATGGCAGTGGATGAGATATGGCTACTGAAACCAGCTTTTCACTCTCCCTCCACCTTTTCAAAAATGCATAAAAAATAGGCTTATAAAACTTCACCCCTCTCTCCAAAAATATGTTAATATTGCAGCCATGATTATGAAATTCAGCAAATAGGCAACTAAGGCACTATGCTTCGATGTTCCACATCAACCATTGCAGTACAAATATTTTATATACAGAGTGATTATAAAAAACTATCCCGACATTTGGGCCCCTAACTATTATACAATTCACAGAAACTGACTGAAATTTTGGCAAAAGGTATTTTTAGGTGTGTGCTCAAGAATGATTTGGAAAACATTAGTGTCACTCAAACAGTTACGGTTACAGTGAGAAATTTTCGAAAAATTCAAATGGCAACACCCAGTTTTGGTGTTGGAATGTGATCTCCATTGTGAAAAACCCTAAATAGTGTTGAAATGGCAACTGTAGCATAAAAATCAGTAGAACTAGGCAAGGGAAAAGTAAAAAGGACTTTACGTGCACCAGAAAATTAATTTTCGTTTCGTTTACGTCATAGGTTCCCAACGGGGGCGGTACCGCCCCCCAGTGGGCGTTGGAGCCTTCCAGGGGGGCGGTGACAAGTCCAGAGGAAAATGGGGGGGGCGGTCATGATGTACCTACCTATTTAAGAAATTAATATATTGAAACTAGTTGACTCATATTTCGGCATTGTCCGGGCACATCATAAAAATCTTAAATATAGCTTTAAATGAAAATCTGTGAAATCGAGCTGGTATAGCTAGGATCTGCTTTGACATGTGCAGCTTGCAGCAAAGAAGAACTTTCCATTCGAAGCAACGTCGTGGGTTTTTGCCCCTCGCTTGGGGTCACGTGGTATGCTATTTGAATCGTGTAAACTCATGCTCTGAAAGCTGTATTTTTTTCATTCTCGCAGTGACGAATGATTTGTTTTTGTTTTATTTGATTAAACAAAAACGTAATTTAACTTTCTGATTTAGTAACAAACGCATTGATCAAAATACTATCATGATCACTAGTGTAGAATTTGCTATATTAAGCTCACTAAAAGTTTAATAACTAAAGTTTAAAAAAAAATCGGTATTCCAAAAATGTAGGAAATATGGTGACTTAGAATAGAAATATGCCTGAATAGAGATTTCGAAACGAAACTACAGTTTGAACCTGCTCAAGAAATTTGTTTATATGGAGTGAAAGCTATAAAAGACATTATAGCCTTTATTTTTAAACCTATTTGTTAATATGTTGCAAAGATTATCTATTAAACTTAAACTGTAGCAAATTTTGTATTTCAAAGTGTCTGAATCTAAAAAGAAAGGCCAGAAGTGTACTATTGAATATTTGAAATGTGGATTTACTACAAACCAATTTTTACCTATATGTTTAATTTGCTAAAAAGTTTTTTCAAATGAAGCCGTGAAGCCTTCCATTGCCGAGGAATTAATCGTGCCGACAGTAAAAGAGGTAATAACAACTGTTCTTCATCATAAAACATTGTCAGATATCACTAAAAAAATCCTCTGATTAATAATTCTGTACAAAGGAAAACAGATTAAATGGCCAAAGACATTGAAATATCTTTATGCAGTTAGTTAAAGATGTGCAAATTTTCCAAACTCGATTAATCAACTCTACCAAATAACGAAGCATTATTCTTATTGTGAGACTGATTCATAAAAGAAGAAAAAAAATGTTAAGAGTTATTATTTGTTAAAAAGTTGGAAACTGATACAAGGGAAGAATTGATATTTAACAGCATGAACATGTTTCTTGTGAGAAAAATTCCTATTCGTAATATTTTTCCAGCAGCTACTGATGACTCCTGCAAAGACTCCTTCAAAAGGGTTTTTTAGTGTATTTGAAGGAAGCAATACCAAATATAATCGCTGTACATTGCTTTATTCATTGTCGTATTTGGTTACCAAAAAACTGTATGAACTTAATGCATACGTCGTTTTATTACTTTATTATGGCAGTGAATAAGATTAGAAGCAATTCTTTCAACGACAGATTATTTGGCCAACTTTGTAGTGAAAATGACGAAGATTGCAATCGTTTGCTCTTGCATATAGAAGTTCATTGGCTCTCGAAAAGTATTCGTCTGAATCGTTTTTTAATCTCTTTGACTCACTACTGGACTTCCTTGAAAACAGAGATGAAAAATTCTTGAAAAGCGAAAACATGATAACATCTAAAAATGACATTACTTATTTGATAGACCTGTTTAGAATATTCAATGAAATCAATTTACAATTGCAATATGATGAAAGAATTAAATTTAATTAAAACAAAAAATGTCATAGCTGCTTTTGTGAGAAAACTTATGTTCAAGCGAAGTCTAGGTAGAGGGAAATACAGCAATTTTCCTACTTTAGCAGCAGCCTCTGCGAAGCAGAAGGATTTACTAACTTGCTGCCAATACTTGGACGTTCTTTAAAAGGATTTTATTGAGCCATTTCAGGACATTTTAAGCATAAACATATCGAGTTGGATTTTAGATCCTTTCACAAATGAAGATACAGCATTTTCATCAAATCCAGAAGAGTAACTCATAGAGCTCACCACTAATGAAGAATAAAAAGTAAACTTTGGAAGTGTATACCAAGAGTTTTGGCTTCAGAAGTCTATAGCAGCTTTCTATATTTAGTTGCGGGAAAAAATACAAAAATTGTTAATTGCTTTTTCGTCATCTTATTTGGCTGAACATGGTTCAGTGCAGTATCTAATTAATTGGCTAAGAAAAGAAATAGACTGCACGCCACGGAATGTTTTTTTTACGACTGCTGTAAACAAAACTTGAAAAAACGCATTAAGAAATTGTTAAAATTCCATCAGCCCCAATTATCTCATTGATATTTTTTATTTTTTATTTCTTATTGATTTTATATTTATGTCATTATTTTTTTTTAATTTCTTAATGATTTTCTGATTATTCCCATTAATATTTGTGAAACTTTAGAAGCGTTAAAAATGCCCCAAATCCAAAAAATGTTGTACATAAAAATACAGTTTTAAAAACTTAAAATTTCACATATTATACGCCGAGTGCTTTTGATCAAAATTTGATCATCCTAGGGGTAGTTAGTTTACATTCGAGTTATGTTAGAGAACGAAAAGGAATTTCAATACATAAACAAAGCTGCCCTGAAGATGATGAAATTCGGGTCGAAAGCGTTCAACGTATAATCTTTGAAGTTTTAAGCTTTTAAAACTGTATAACATCTTTTATATATATATATGATATCTTTAACTTATTAAAGGTACCTTTTTAGAAAGTTCATTTAATTTAATTTTTTATTTATTTTTAACATTTTTACTGGATAACTTTTTATTACGTTATAATTGTTACTTTGTGTTTTTTTATAAATAGACAAAAATAGATATAGATAATATGCAGTATTATTTTAATTGGTGAAATTAACTATTATGGAAGACGGGAACGCTGGAATATTTTAGTCTTCTGGGGGGGGGGGAGGTCGGTGGTCCATAAAAGGTTGGGAACCTACGGTTTACGTCAAACGTCACACCGTTTCTTCGGCTGATATCCCAGCATGATTTGTTTTTCACAAAACGAGAAGAAGAAACCAATAAATGCAAATTTCGAGTTTACGTAAGACAGAGTCATGACTGACGTCGTTACGCTAGGTGAAAGAAAAGGCACTGCGAAATGCGAGTCGCGTAAGTTGCCGTCTGCCATTCCAAACAAGATACCGCTTTCAGGGAAAGAACGTGAAGAAATCGTAAAGATTTATTACCTGAATGGACAAAATGCTGCAGAGACATTGCGTGTTTACCGTCGCAACCATAAATTACGGCGAGGCCCGTGCACTGTCAAAGCTGATCGAGACTTAATTAATAAATTTGAAGAAATTGGTTGCACTTGCGATCGACCTCAGTCTGGACGACCTTCCGTTCCTGTGGAAGATGTTGCAGAAGTTCATCAAACGATAAGCACAGTTCGTCCCGCAACTGCACGCATATGCCGAATTCAACTGTACGCAAGATTCTGCGCTCTGTTCTAAACATGTTTCCGTATCGATACAAGCGTGTCCAGATCTTGGAAGCAGGGACTACCAATTACGACTGGATTTTGCAAATCAATTCCTTATCAGGTACGATGAAAGTAGCAGCTGGCATTTACGCATTCTGTGGACAGATGAGGCGCATTTTTCGTTAACTGGTAACGTGAATCCAAAAAATTGTGTGGATTGGGCAGGGAATAGTCCACGTGATGTGCTTGCCCGTCCATTACACGAGGAAAAAGTGACCATGTGGAGCGGTATAATGAGTACGTTCATCCTCGGTCCTTACTTTTTTTATGAGATTATTGCCGGTGATCTGCAAACGTGTACAGTAACGAGTGCTCGCTGTCTGGACATGTTAATTCGTTACTCGATTCCCGCATTGCAACGGAGAAATGCTATATCTGAATTTGTGTGGATGCAAGATGGTGCTCCTCCACATGTCGAGTCTTCCGTCAAACGTGTCTCAAGTCAACAGTTTGGTGACAGAGTTATCTCCCGTCATTTCCCGTTTCTGTGGCCACCAAGGTCTCCTGATCTGACACCAATGGATTTCTGGCTGTGGGGATATCTGAAATCCAAAGTTTATCAGTTTCGTCCTCAAATTGCTCCTGATTTGAGAGATGTCATCAGAACTGCGATTCAAGAGATTCCTATCGCCATGGTACGTATTGTAGCGCTATCCACCATCTGCCGCATGCAAAGTCTCATCGTGTGTGAAGGAGGTTCATGTGGAAAATTGTTGAAACACAATAAAATGCTTTATTTTATGCTGCTTCTCGGTCCTTATCGGTTGTTCTCACTTTTAGCCTATCTACCGCCGCTGATTTTCATGCTACAGTTGCCGTTCCAACACTATATGGGGTTTTTCACAATAGAGATCACATTCCAATACAAAAAACTGGATGTTGCCATTTGGTTTTTTCGAAATTTTCTCCCTGTAACCGTAACTGTTTGACTGACACTGTTGTTTTCCATATCATTCTTGAGTGCATACCGCAAAATATTTCTCAAAATTTCATTCAGTTTCTGTGAGTGGTATGATAGTTACGAGCCCAAATGTCGGGATAGTTATTTTATAATCACCCTGTACATTAGACGCAATAATTATTGAATCATCCACGTATATTTGACACATCAATCAAATTTCTCCTCATATTAGGAGCATACAGAGCATTTTTTAAAGTTAGTTCTTTATTACTTGTTACATCTAGTATGGTAAAATCAACATCACCTGTACTCAGTACCTCGAACGAACAGTCTTTGCCTCTTATCAGTACATGTTGAGGGAAAAGATCTTTATAGATTAAGAATAGTCTCGTGTCATTCGTAAAGTGAGAAGTAGCTGCTGATTTCAGAAAAAAAAAATCACAAGTTTTCCATTATTTGAATTGATTCGAACGAATTCAGGTAGCCTCTTAGTATCATATTAGAAAATTTACTTTTTTTCTTCTATAAATCGTCTTTTTAAGACACCTTGTATCTATGACCAGGTCATCTGCACTAACTTCAAATTAAACTCGCCCCGCTGGATTAGCTGGTGAAATATACAAACATGTAGTCCTCTAAGTGTTTGGAACGTAATATTCCGTTCATTACGCTCCAGGTTTCACTGCAATATAAGCAATCTTTAAGATAATATAATTATATAGTTTTAATCAATTTTCAATGCATTTTCGAATTATTAATGCTCTCAAGGATTACATTCATACTTGTAATTAAGATTTTTTTATAATGTTGAAAGAATCATATTTTCTGAGCATTTAAAACAAAATGCAATAAAAACAATACAATTTTACCCATTTACAAGACGCTCAGAGGGCTAGAGGTCTTATAACGCTACCACTACTTGAAACACATGGCTTGAAAATTTTCAACTCATGAAATTTAATTCAATTCTATGCATAATGTCATAGATTTTTCGATGATATAATTTTAAAAATAGCACAGAGATGCTATTACAGTGCCCTCTTCCGTCGGATTACATCTAAATTCGCAAGCGACTAGATGTTTTTGGCTGCATCTAAAAGCATATATATGAGAATTAGTTCAATTCTATACTTTTCCATAGAGCAAAGCGGATAGACGAATACATGGACGGTGTTTTTGGACACTTTTTTCGGGCGGGGGGGGGGGGGGGGATCTCACGTGTAAAACCGTCGAAAACTGAAGCACAAAATTCGATCCATACTTTCTTCCTTAGAAAGAAGAAATAAAACGCGATAAAGAAATCATAATTGAAATTCGTCAAAATAGAGGAAAAACACTCACTTGTCAGATACTATCAATTACATTAGCTACGTCTTGAGTATCAAAGACTTTTGCTTAAAAATGGATAATTATCCTTGTATATACAAGGTAACATATCATAGCATAGGTTTAGGCTTAAAATAATAAAAAAAATGTGTTTTATTAATCATAACATTTCATAATTATGGTTTTCCTAATACTGTTCCCCACATTATATTGCATAGACTAGATAAATATGGAAATTACTTATATTTATCTCATAGATAGAATGAAAGCAAAACCGTAAGTTTTTTGAAAATAGTAATAGAATGTAGAAAAAATATATATATTTAAAAATTACTAAACATAAACAAAAAATTTCCATAAACGATCTTATTTTTTCCTCTGAAAATATGCTTCGAATCAAAATTCTGATGGTAGAAAACAAATCTATATTGAATGGCGCATAACTTTTGCAAAGAATATTTTTTTAGAAATTCTAAATCTTTAAATGCTAAATTTAATATGTTTTAATAACTCATGTAGTGATGACTCATGTTATACATTACATCATGTATAACTCATGTTATATAGCTAACTAAACTACATATATATTTTTTCTTTTTTAAAAATACATTAAAAACAACAATTAAAAGAAAATTCTATAAAAGATTTCATTTTTCTATTTGAAAATATGTATCGAATTAAAATTCGTGTAGCCTTAAACAAAATTATTTTCAGCGGCTTATAAGTTTTATAAAGAAAATTTGTTTTGAACTCCTAAATTTTTAACAGCTAATGCTCTAACATGATTTAATGACTCAAGATGCGCTGAGTTATACAAATTTTGAGATTTATACAAATTTTCACCATCATCACCTCTTAAAATGCGAACATCTAAATGAAATATGATTTGTTAAATGGGATGCAAATATTTTGAAGCAGATATTTTAATGGATATTGAAATAAATACCAAAAATTCTAGAAGTTTATAACTTAAATTAATAAGTATGTATTCGCAATTTGTTATCAAAGTTAAGAATTATGTTTCCGCACACAAATAGAGCGGAAATAATCTGCTGCGTTGGTTGTTAAATATTACAAAGTTTGTTGCATTTTCTGAACATGAAATAAGTTTTATTGTTTTCAAAATATATTACAGAACTTAGAAAATTTCTTAAATTGATGATTTAGCACGGTTATTCAAATTTGTTGTTTGAAATTTCACGATATGAAATATTGTTTGGAAATTAATATCGTATACATTTGATAGTTTAAAGATATCGCAGTTACAATATTATATCTAAATATTGAGGCAGAGTATTATATTAACCGGATATACTTTCTTGCATAAGTATAGGATGTGCCAAAAATGTCGACATAGTTAATTTTCTTTCATGTTTTTTTTTTTCTTTTTCAGATTTAACTAACTTAAAATAATAGCTGAAACCAGGATAAACTTTAAACAAAATAAACATTTTACTTAATGTTAAGAAAAGCTTGATAAATTAGCAAAAGTGCAGAAACAATTCAATTGAGAATTTCAAAGGATATTGACATACGTGGTTTACAATTGGTAGAATAAGGTTAAAATAAGATGGAAATCTTCAAATTTTAATAAGCAATGTTTAGCAAGACTGCGCCCGTCAAAAATCCATGTAAGTTTCCCTATATCCAAATATGTTTTTGTATTCCCTTATTTAACGTTTTCAGCAGTATTTTGACCAGAAAGGCCCATCAAGGTTTCAATATAGGTGTTAATTATAATCATAATAGTAGTTCTATTTCACAAGTAACTGCAAGCATGTATTAAAATAAAAATAAATTTAAAAGAGAAAGTGTAAAAAAGGGTAAGGTCTAAATACCGTAACCTCTCCCGAAGTGACAATGGGAGATGCTGAAGAATGGCAGTCAGGGTTTTACATGATGTCATTTCTTGATATGAGATAGTAGAGAGCTGCTGGAATTTTTTTTAAAGAAATGTGAATGCAGCGTGGGTTATTGTGCGAAATGAAATTTATTCTGGACTGCAAACTTTTGACAGGTATTTGAAATCGCTTCATTTTCATGTTCTTATGTTTAGTTAAAATTAACTTCAAAGTAATATCCAGAAAGCGAAGTTCTTAAGCTGCTTTAGAAGTATTTTTTTAGTCATGCACATCGTTAGGTTACATGTGAGTATCTGTAGAAAACATGTTGTAGTGCATTATGTTTGAAATATGATGACATTATTATAATTCATTGTAAGTTTTCTTCCCAGTAAATCATAATGCAATGGAATACTTTGTTTGTCCCTGTAAATGAAGTATAAATGATACTTATTCGACAGGCCTAAGAAAGAATTTTGTAGTCCAACTTAGTAATACATGTGAATTTCAAAATGATTTAAATATCATAATATGAATAAAATGCTCAACAGACAACCCTCCCTCCCACAAATCCACAATGTAGCTGAAACTTGCGTGTCTTTGTAAACGAACTATAAATACAATTTAACTATATATTTCAATCCTCTATCTTCCAATTCCAATATCTCTATACGCTGGTACGTCCATATATGCACGGTCACATTGTCTGAATTTATTGAATTTTGTCAATTTATAGATAGCCGTTCAATTCAAAAATGCTGGGATGATTATAAATGCGGAGTATTTAAAAAGTCGTTCTAGAAGAATCTTTGAACTAAAAATATTTATTTACGTTGCATTAAAGAAGATATTTTTCACATCCAAAAATTCCCCCTACCTTTTAAGAAGGATTAATAATTTGTAATGTTTTTGAACATGTAAATCACAATATTAAAGAATATAGTGATATTTACTTAAAACTTTAAACATACAAATAGCAAATTGCTTACGAATTTTTTTTTACTTTTTCAAGCAGAGCAAATGTACTACTTTAATGAACGAAAGGCAAAACCTTTCTATTTTCACAGAGATTCTTTGGTGAAGACGGATTGTTTGAGACGGAATTCATTATACTAGCATATGTTTTTTCGCCTAATCAGAAAGTTAAACTGTTTTCCACCCCTTCCATCCCTTATATTGCGTATCGTATTATGTTTCACAACAATGTATATTATAGGAGCATTTTCTTACAATACAGTAATATTTTTTTTGCACAAATATTATTGTTAATACTATTTATTGAATTGTAAATATATTCAAAGTACCTAGATATATAAGAATATTTTAAGAAATAAAAATGTTATAAAATACATATATTCTTCTAAATAATGTATTATGTTAAAAAGCATTGAAATCAAATTAAAAACACAAATCAATAATTCCAGCCTACAACTAAAGCCATCTTCAGGATATAAAGGCAATCATAAATATGTTGTTTATCAACTTTATTATGGCTGAGAACTCAAGTCACGAACCCTAACCGACCTGTATCGAACTAATTGAGTGACTCAACCCAAAACTAATGCCATTTATTTGTCAAAATTAAGGGTTCCCAAAATTTTAAATAAACGTACCAATAAAACGAGCGAAGAAGTTCATACTTCCACGTACCACCGAAGTACATCTCAAATCTTAGAGAGAAAAAACAATATAAAGTATCTTTTTAGGTGACAAATACACTATATGGCCAAAGATGACCGGCCATTTGCCATTTTAGACATTTTGTTAAATATCTGGAAAAATATATAAGAAATTATTCTGAAACTCTAAGCGTGTAAATATGATAGTACAGGCCACACATTTCCGTGAAGATTTTTTCCCAAAACACCTTAAGGGACCGTCAACAAATTTTAAAAAATGAATATCTTTTGGATAACTCTATCAAAACTAATGTAGCAAAAGCGCTAAAACTCTAGATTATGACTAAGTTGCTCATTGTAATGTGTTCATTTTTATGTGGATAGCATATACAGGGTGATTCAGCTCGTCGGTGACAAACTTTAAGGATCGATAGAGCACACCTAGACGAACATTTTTGAATAGGGAATGTAGGGTCCCTGATGCGATGGTAAGGCGCTAGGCGCTTTCGAAAATTTGGGTGCCGAAATTCGAAACGTCATAAAAACTAGGGAAATGGTTAGATTTTCTTGCTTGTTGCGTCGAAATGATTCTGTTTGTTTAGACTTTCTTCAGTACCAATTTGATAAGCGTATCTCTTAAAACATGGATAGGGGGCGCTGCAGACTTTGGAGAGCTAGACAACAACTTTAAGCCCGTTATTTTGATAATTTAACACATGCTCGCCAAAGTTTATACTCTAACTTAAAGTTTGAACCCAAAAGTAGAGCCCTGCAAAAAGCGTAAGAGCCGGAATAAAATGTCAAAGTACAGGGTGGTCGAAACTCGAAGGCTCCTAAGAGATAAACAAACAGATTTCTTGACTTATGGCATGCATTTTCATGATTCTGTTTGCTGGGGCTCTCTGAAACTCAGTTGAACGGTACAAAAAGAAACATCGATAGGGGGCGCTTTGGGCAAAAAACATAATTCGTTGACATTTCGGACGCTAACTGGAAACGGGGCGCTACGATCAGTTAGAAACAAAACAAGAGAGTAATTTACTTATCATAAGAAGCTATTAAAACTGCAGTTTTTTTTTTTTTTTTAACAAACATAGCTGGTTTCAATCATGCACAATGCGCGCAATAAAATTTACATAAGGTGCTTTTTGCTGATTTATGCAAAAGATATCGTACCATATCGATATGCAAAAGATACGTAATGCGTAGACGACAACGCGAGATGACGTAGTTGTATGCGCAGACACGTCTTTTGAACGTGCGGTACCTACTTAAGCTTCGGGTTACTTGTCTGCAGATCGATAGTAGGATGGAACGGTACACAAACTCTGAATTGGCTGACATGCATTTGGCGTATGGCGCTGCTGGTTGTAATGGACGAGCCGCTCAGCGGTTGTACGCCGAGCGTTACCCCAACAGGCAAATCCCCTGCCATGCCTTCTTCGCTCGAGTACACCAGAGGTTGTCCACAACGGGATCTTTCGACGGAGGCAGGCCTGAACGGGAGCGATCAGTGAGCACCCCCGACAACGAAGAGGCTGTGCTTAACCTGGTTGAGGACAACCCAGG
Organism: Maratus speculifer; assembly: GCA_964019185.1. Taxonomy (NCBI): domain Eukaryota; kingdom Metazoa; phylum Arthropoda; class Arachnida; order Araneae; family Salticidae; genus Maratus; species Maratus speculifer. The sequence goes on from OZ025298.1 coordinate 257,091,782, forward strand.
TCTTAGCACGAGAGATATCGCCAGACATGTTGGCATTTCGCAAGCAACTGCGTGGCGCATCTTACGTTCCCGGAATCTGCACCCCTACCACATCCAGCGGGTGCAGTTGCTCAGAGAGCAGGATTTTGGCCCTCGAGTGGAATTCTCAAGATGGTACTTGGCGATGAGATCCAGGGATCCCCGTTTTGTAAACAGCATTTTGTTTACGGACGAGTCCACCTTCAGCCGGGAGGGAATGTGGAACGCCCACAACAGTCATGTGTGGTGTGATGAAAATCCACATGAAACCAGAAGCCGAGCAGCCCAGGAGCGTTTCTCAGTAAATGTGTGGGCCGGCATTCTGGGGGATTGCCTCATTGGCCCTTATTTGTTACCTGAACGGCTGACAGGTGGAAATTACCTGATTTTCCTGGATCAAGTGCTGCCGCAGCTTCTGGAGGAGGCGCACGTACCCGAAGGTTCGCGTCGCCAGATGTGGTTCCAGCACGATGGAGCTCCGGCCCATTACACGAACGACGTGCGTCTCCATCTAAACGCAAGGTATGGCCAGCGGTGGATCGGGCGTGGGGGTCAAGTTCACTGGCCTGCCCGATCACCAGACCTCACCTGCTTGGATTTCTTCCTTTGGGGTTACCTGAAGGCCGAGGTATACCATACACCTGTCAGCAGTGCTGAAGAACTTGTGGCGCGCATTGTGGCAGCTGCAGGGCAGATCAGAGATACTCCTGGCATTGTTGGAAACACACACTCCTCAATGCGACGGAGGTGCGAAGCCTGCATCATGGCCCAAGGTCGAAATTTCGAGCATCTTCTGTAGTGTTATTTTTTGTAAATAAATTTCCAGTATCATTGATGTTTTTGGTCTAAATTTATTCAGAAGTGTTGAGCAGAGGTAGAAAATGTGTTTTCATTATTACTAACTGATCGTAGCGCCCCGTTTCCAGTTAGCGTCCGAAATGTCAACGAATTATGTTTTTTGCCCAAAGCGCCCCCTATCGATGTTTCTTTTTGTACCGTTCAACTGAGTTTCAGAGAGCCCCAGCAAACAGAATCATGAAAATGCATGCCATAAGTCAAGAAATCTGTTTGTTTATCTCTTAGGAGCCTTCGAGTTTCGACCACCCTGTACTTTGACATTTTATTCCGGCTCTTACGCTTTTTGCAGGGCTCTACTTTTGGGTTCAAACTTTAAGTTAGAGTATAAACTTTGGCGAGCATGTGTTAAATTATCAAAATAACGGGCTTAAAGTTGTTGTCTAGCTCTCCAAAGTCTGCAGCGCCCCCTATCCATGTTTTAAGAGATACGCTTATCAAATTGGTACTGAAGAAAGTCTAAACAAACAGAATCATTTCGACGCAACAAGCAAGAAAATCTAACCATTTCCCTAGTTTTTATGACGTTTCGAATTTCGGCACCCAAATTTTCGAAAGCGCCTAGCGCCTTACCATCGCGTCAAGGACCCTACATTCCCTATTCAAAAATGTTCGTCTAGGTGTGCTCTATCGATCCTTAAAGTTTGTCACCGACGAGCTGAATCACCCTGTATACTCGTAAAGAAATTAAGGTTTTTATAAAAACAGTCCCAAATTCTTTCAAGTATTTTTCTTATAATTTGCAGAGTTCTTAATATAAAATGATGTTCTTTTCTGAAAATATGACAAATAGAATTGCTCATAATACCCTATAATCAAAATTAAAATAATAATAATAATTGTATAAAAAATAGGTAGATTTACTAAGCAACTTTTCACTGCGCATGCGTCAACGATATCAAAATTTCATTTGCATATTATATTAGCTAAATGTATAAAGCAATGTTCGTGAAAATTTCAAAATCATAGCTTGAAAATTATGAAAATAATCATAAATTGAATAAGCTGAAAATCCGTTATTCCCAAAATGAATAAAAAAACTGACAGATTGTATCCATATATCTATTGATTAGTGTAAATACAGAGTGTTTCGCTACCAGACCGACAAACTTTGAGGGATGATAGTACACATGAAGAATAACATTATAAAATAGGAAACCATGGGGCGCAAACGTCTTCTGTAGGAGCTAGGGACCATTAAAGTTTAGGGTCCAAAACTTCAAACTATGATAGGAAACAGAAAAAATGGTCGATTCGTTTGCGGTTTTCACTAAAAGCATTCTTTATATTACGATTTCTTTAGAAAAAAATTTTAAAGGTTACTTTCAAAAATTATCGATAGAGGGCGCTTTAGACATTAAAGTAACGAACATTTATTTTTTACCGTTATTTTCTGTATGGGGTGGAAATTTTTCCAAAGTTTAGACTTTATCTTAAATTTTAAGTCCAAAATCGAAAAGATTGGGATCGGGTAACTAGCGAAAATTGAACTGTGAACAGAGAGGGAGATTTTAAGCGCTCATAAACATTGGACAAACTGATCGATTTTGTTGCGGTTTGTGTGAAAGTCATTTCCTTGGTAACTATTTTATTCAAAATGACGTATAGCTTTGGTGTCCTCATTTTTTGATAGATGGCGCTTTCGACACATCTCCGACATTTCAATAGCATTACTCATGGGTGTTTTACTACCAGACCAACTTACTTCCAGGAAATGTTAGGGATACAAAGAAGACTTGGATTCACATAGGAATGAACGTTGGAAATGCCTTTTTTTCGAGTTATGGTTAAAGGAAGCAGAGAAGATAGCAAGAGAAACAGCTGAGAATGAGCAACACGTTAATGTGACAAAAAACAGTTTATTTAAAGGTTTTACTACAAAAGGTGTTCGAAATTACGACCAGAAGAAGTCCCACAAGTTTGACAGCGACGGTAGATGGCGCTGTGGTTTCCTTGCAGCAGATGGCGCTAAACAGTAATGCTTGTGAGCAGCGATCAATTTGAAGTGATCATTCGCGAACCGGCTCCAAAGGTAGCAGAATGAAGTATTTGAAAGATGAACAGCCCGATGGGGCTCCTCCACATTTTACCAATGCCATTTGCCGACACTTCAAAGTAACATCTGGGAAACGGTGGATAAGTCGTGGTGGCCTGCCAGATCGCCGGACCTATCATGTATCGACTTCTTCTGCTGGGGTCAAATGAAAAGTTGGGTGTATGAGACTCCCGCACCATCAGTTAAAGACCTCGCATCTAGTATTTCTGTAGCTTGCTAGAAAGCTATCAGAGATGGCAGGAATCTTTCAAAGCGTGAGGAATTCCATGCGACGTCGCTGTCAAGCATGCCGAACTACTTCTGGTCGTAATTTCGAACACCTACTGTTGTAAAACATTTAAATAAATTGCTTTCTATCCCATTAGCGTGTTGCTCTTTCTTTGCTTATTCTATTGCCTTTTTTCTCTGCTTCCTTTAACCACAACTCGCAAAAAATCATTTTCAGTGTTACATCCCTATGTAATTCCGAATCGTCTTTGCACCCCTAACACCTCCTGGAAGTATGTTGGTCTGGTAGAAAAACACCCAGGAGTAATGCTATTGAAGTGTCGGAGATGTGTCGGAAGCGCTCTCTATCAAAAAATTAGGACACCTATGCTGTACGTATTTTTGAATAAAATAATTAAAAAGGGAATTATCTACACGCAAACCGCAATAAAATCGCTTTGTTTGTCCAATATTTATGAACGTTTAAAATCTCCTCCTCTGTTCACAGTTAAATTATCGCTAGTTACCCGATCCTAATGTTTCCGATTTTAAATTACGATTTTAAGTTAAATTCTAAACTTTAGAATAATTTCAACCCCATGCCGAAAATAACAGTAAAAAGTAGTTGTTCGTTACTCTAAAGTTTAAAGCGCCCTCTATCGATAATTTTTGAAAGCAAGTTTTAAATTTTTTTTCTAAAAAAATCGTAATATAAAGAATGATTTTAGTAAAAACCGCAAACGAATCGACCCTTTTTTCCGTTTCCTATCGTCGTTTGAAGTTTTGGACCCTAAACTTTAATGGCCCTTAGCTCTTACAGAAGACGTTTGCGCCCCATGGTTTCCGATTTAATAATGTTTGTCTTCATGTGTACTATCATTCCTTAAAGTTTGTTGGTCTGGTAGCGAAACACCCTTTATAGAATACACAATACGGCACGTACTACTTTATTTGGATAACATTTAAGTTTTTTATGTAATGTTAAAAAAAATCATATTCTTTTTTAGCGTCTAAAGAAATTACAGAGAAAACAACATTTCAATTTTATTCTTTTACAAAACTAAAAGAGGTTTTAGAACATTCAAAAAATAATTTTGATTAATAACAATAGAAATATCTTTGATATATTTTTAAATTAAACAATCTTTATGACACATAAAAAATAATTTCGGTATTTGAATACTTATAACAAAAATAACTTGAAATGCTATTATAATTAAATCGGGAGAAAAAAAAACCCCATGAAAATATCTTATGATACTTTCAGATAATCTTTTAAAAACTTGCAACGCTAGAAAAAATTTATATAGCAAAAAGACATGTATGTTTAGTCATAAAAGTTCCTTCCTAAAACATTTACGTACTTTTTTTTTAAATCGAGTTCTTTCGTCTTTGATTCAGCATATTTCTTTTAAATGCTCTCTTTTTTTAAATTCATGTTTTCAAACTTAAAAAAAGATTTTTAATGACCATTTACTTTGAAGATGGATTGGGCGAGAAGTTCCAATTCCTTGGCCACCCAGGTCAGGTTTACACCTGATATAACGCCTCTGGACATTTTCCTTTGGGGATTTGTAAGGGAAAATGTTTACAGGAGGAGAGTGTCGAACATTGATGATTTAAAAGCCCGAATTAAAACCGCAGGACTCTGTGGATGCCGACATGTTAGCCGCTACCTGGCGTGAAATTGACTATCGACTTGGGGGCACATGTGAAAGTTCATTGACAAGGGTTATGAAATTTTTTGAGTCTATATAACCATTTATGTTATTAATTTTAATCTATCTTTATTATTTTTTGAGTTATTAAATATTAACTTTTTAACAGCCTGTATATTTGCATTATACTAAATTTTGATACAAGGAAATTTAAAAATGCACTATTGAGCAATTTTGGTTAAATTTTGAGACAATTTAAAATATTGGAATATTACTGAAAACATATTTTTTCTACATGAGTTCTTTACAGAAAAGTATCTCTTTAAAATAACTCATTATATACTGAATTAAAATTTCATTTATATTTAAACTAATATTTGCAAATGTCTTATTAAAGCAACATATATTTCAAAAAATTATTGCAATTTCCAACTTTTATAATTATATTCTCCCTCTTCTTTCATTCTATCTTGTATCCAAGACAGAAATATAAATAATGAATAATGAATATATTTAAATGAATAAATATATATATAAATTAATATTTTTTGAAATATAAATACATATAAAGTCGCAATAAATGTCGCTACGGAAACCGCTGAGTACAAAGAATTCAAGCCAACTTTTAAAATGTTTCAGAGAGAAAATTATGTCTAATAATCGTATTTCACAACGTATAAAATTGGTTCAAATTGTAATATGTAGATTCACCCAAAACTTATGCAGAACATTTAATAGAACACATTATTAAAAATTGATTCGCATCAATTTCAATTTTATGCGATTAGTTGCGGAATATTGAATGAAGCGATAAGGAAGTGATTATGTATGTTTTAGAATTGCATTTAACCTTTGAGGAATTTATTTTAGTCTGAGACATATTTTCTTTGGCTTAATTGAACATTTGTCCTGTAAGAAATGTGTTATAAAATAATATTAAAATTCAAGCAGATAGAATCAATAAAAACAAACGAACCTCGTTTTCTCTTTTCTCTGAAACCCTGGAAGTAAAGTGATTGCCACTCTTTTACAGAAACTTCAGGAAAAAAAGTTTTTAAAATTCAAAATGAAATATAAAAATAGAAATTAATTAAAAACGGTCAAAACGGACGCTTCTAAAAATGAACAGCTTTCAACTAAAAAATATTATCAAAATCGGTTCAGTAGAAATCTCAGGACTGATGACTAAAAAACAACCTCCTGATCTTTGAAATTTATAGATTCCAATTGGTAAATAAATTATTCGTGTAACCATACAAATTCTGGTCAGGGCTTTTAGTTAATTGAAAAAATTAAATGACTTTAGAGTGGAATTTCACGTTTACCTTGCATTGAAGTATGTAAAAAATAAAATTATGTTTACCAAAAAAGTGCATAAAAAATTATTAACATATTTCTTTACAAAATGAACCGGTCTTTAAAAACTTTAAAACCATTGATGTTAAAAATCATATGTAAAGAATCAGAAAAGAGGAAATCGGAGACCTTTCGATTGCAAACGCGATCATTTTTAATGGTTAGTTTTAATGAAATGCCGTATTCACTGTGTTATTTATATACAAGTCTGGAAAAAAGTATCGAATAGTTATTTGTTGCGGTTGTCGATAAAATTCTTTCATTACGATGTTAAAGTGTTAGACAATTTTGAAATATTAAATCAAACATACTTTCCTGTATTTATAAAACGATGTTTTATTCTATAACACATATCTCATATATGGCCATGAAAATTATTGTCGGTATTTGATTAATATTGCCAGTCCAACAAATTTGAAAAGTGTTTATCTATTCGGTTTGTCTCTCCATCGACTGGATAATCAATGCAAACGTTGGGAGAGTGAATCTGTCATTCATATCAAAACAAAAGCAGACAGGTAAACATAAACAGAAAAAGTAAAAGTCTCAACTCTTTAACCCGATCCATCTTGTATAAAGATTATTCGAAAAATTTCTTATTCTGAAAGTGTTTTATCATTTAAAACATGATATGAATACTTTTTGTATTTTTCCACCAAGAGATTTTCGAGAATATATCTAAAAAACAGGCATGTTAAGTGCTCTAAAACATGTTCCAAAGCCACTCAATATATGATATAAAAATACAGAAGAATTTGTATATTGAGTAGCGGGGCAAATTGTAAAATTATAAGTATTATAATTTTGTATACAATGCATCATCTATAGAAATATTTTGATGATATGCAGGTATTTCCAAAAAAATTGAAATATTTTTCAGTTAGAGATATTAATTTCATAAAATGGGTTTTCAAATGTATTATGCATTTCTCAAAGAAAATATTTCTACTATTAAAGCTGTGAAATTTTGTTACAGAATTATGTGCGTGTTGGAAAGGTGTTTCATAATTTATGCTTATTACATTTATATTTTTTCCTGTTATTATATAATCTTAAATTATGTAAATTTTTAGTTTACTTATCTCATTAAGAATTTATTATTTCTAACTACGATACATCAAAATATGTTAAAAATTATAATTTGAACTATGTGATCGTGGTTTGGGTATCATATAGAAATAGTAATAGCAATTGCAGGCAATAAGTCTAGTTACTACAATATCCAATTGCACGACATTATAAAAATATTTTTACGACCTTTTAATGTGTTACAAAAATACCTATAAAGTGAAAAAAAATATTATCAAAAAATAATATTGCGCTCGGTTTTTTTTTAATTATTTGTGTTTATTTATTTTTTATATATGTTATGCATACGTTCTTACTTTTTAGTATAATACAAGTCGACTCTTGTTAATTCGAAATCGGATAAATTGAACTTGCGCTTAATTCTAACAAAACAGGAAGTCTTGAAAATTTCAATGGCAGAATAATGATAAAAATTTTCATTTATTCGAACTTATTTTTTCTTGTCTTCGTTTAATTCCAACTAACGCGAGTCCCGATTTTTCATTTTTTCCTACTTTCTCAAGGACTACAGACCCTTGAAAGAAACTGTTTTTTTTTTCATTTTTGTCAGAATTGTCCTGATCTAGTGTACATATAACTCTATGCATTTAATATCCGCTTTATTAGTCCATCAGTAACATCTCCACCCCTTCTTAGATTGAACTTGTTCCTAATCCGTTAATTTGTTTATGCATTTATATCTTTTAATTTAATATTAAATCATATTCTAAAGATAACAGACGAAATACATTTGACATAATAAAAATACTATAACATGAATTCCTCTGCAATAGTATGCCTTTAAACATGTTTTCCTCTCATATTTCCATTATTCGAACATTTCTTGTGGCCCCGACGAGTTCGAATTAACGAGAGCCGACTGTAATTCGCTGTTGCAGCTTCGTAGTCAGATGAACTATTTCAGCTCAGAGCGGAAGTCTTTACACGCGATGTGCATAAAGAACTCTTTTATTTCTTTAACTCATAATCATTTAAAGACACAAATAATGTACAGAAATTATCACAATAGAAATATCCAAAGTACATAAAATATAATTATTGAGATTAAACTTTGCGCGATATAATATAACATTTAAAATAACATTTAAAACGCCAGAATATGCAAATTTTAGGCAGACTTGTTTCAGTAACATTTAGCGTTACTTTAAGTTTACATATTTTGACCTTTTTTAACGCTGTTTTTTAATTTATATAATACTTTAAATAATACTTTAAAGTATAATTATTAAAGTATAATTAATTTCTAAAATCATACAAATGTTGAACTATTACAAAAAACTTATTATAAACTTATTACAAAAAAATATTGTTATAATTCTAGCATATAAGCAGCTTTTGAAAAATCAATTACAATATTATATCTTTACTATCCATTAAACAAGTGAAAATAAATGAAAGAATATAAAAATATAAAAAGAAATTTTAAAATAAATAATATTCTATAATAATTGAGATGGAGCTTGGTGCAATATCATAGAGATGTACAAGTAACAATGCTATAAACACGAATTTTGTCAAACTTAAAGCACACCGGTTTTGTATGGTCGCTTACAGTCCTCCTTGCTCAAAGCACTAAGGACGCTAAGCTATAGGCTTCTAAAACTTGTATGCTTTTAATCTGATATATCTGGTGCTTTTAACGTTTTTACTTTTAAATTCATATTAAATAATATTATGCAAATAAGAAGTTGAGTTATTAGATTATTAGTAGTTGAAGCTTTTTTAATATTAAAATGACATATGTATAATAATAATTATTTCTTTTTTATTAAAACTTTCATTGATTGCTAAAAATGCTGGATTTTCTTTATTTTATTAAATGCTAATTTGGGAAACATTAATTTATCATTTTAAATAGCTAATGTGAAGCTATATGTAGCTGTTATCATTAACTTGCACTTAGTACTTAATGGTATTATCACTTCTGATTTTAACAATATTTCAAGTGCAAAAAAAAATCATTTTTTTATTATTTTTATTTTTGCAGTAACGTAATTTTTTGAAACTTATAAGCATAATTGAAATAGAAGATAGATAAAGATAATGTATTAAATATGCAATTATATAACACTTTAGCGACGTTGATGGAGAGATAATTGGATTACAAGTAAAAATCTGAATTTTTACAGTATCGTAGTTTGCACTTCCAATATTAATTAAAAGCATGGAAGAACAATTAATAGAACATTTTCCACATTATCACACTAGAATTCTTTTTAAAAAATAGACCTAAAATTGTACAAAGTAACGCAGTATTTCTAAAAATATCTCATAATTTGGAGTTAATGAAAATTAATTAAAAGAAAGCTGTATTTGTTATGATTTTTGCTTGAGTTATAGTAGAATGTCTTCCATACATATACAGAGTGCCCACACTCAACAGTGTCCAATGACTAATTTCTAAACCGCTAGTCAGACATACAGTTTTAATTACAAAAATGTTTTGAGTGAGGCAAAGAAATATTTTAAAAGCAATTTAGGCCAATAATAATAATAATAATAATAATAATAATAATAATAATAATAATAATAATAATAATAATAATAATAATAATAATAATAATAAAACGAAATGTAAATTTTTATACGGTTTCCTGGTCTTTTAAGTTATATTTAGTATTTTTTTTCACTGACAAATAAAACAAAAAAGTGCCTTTGATATAACCCTAAAAATACTAACTTAACCTTTTTTATTGCTCCGAAAACAAATGAGTTCGACTATGATTTCAGGGTCACATACTAAGTGCTTACAGAATTCAAAGACCATATTTAATCCGTATCAGTGCTTTTAAAATATTTTACAAATATTACGAGTGAGTATTATATTTCAGATTGGCCAAATTAATTGTATTTTAGCATATATTTTATTTTGTAAGCATTTGAGACTGTTTATTTTCCTGGTATATTTATAAATTTTCAACGATCGTATTTATGATCTGCGGTCAAAAATTCTACTCTAACTTTAACTCCTTGTCAAATGTCCAGTCGATTTCAAATTTTACGTACTGACGTATGCATGAGGATAATATAATACTATTATGATTTTTAGGGGTTACAATTTATACTTATTTTACAGGAAAACACAAAAAATTTCGTATAAATTACCAATAAGATTTTTAAGAAAAAGTTTTACAGCATGAGTTTTACAGTAAGATTAGATTACAGCATGAGTCTGCGATGGATGTGTTTTTTAATTCTTATGTAATTTTTATTGCCGAGTACAAAAATTAAATTAATTTTTAACTTTTATGCTTGTTTTTTTCGTAAAACAGAAATGATCGAAATTAAAAAATAATTAAACCCGGATACTAGGAAGCGTAGGAGATAGCTATGTTTTTTTAAGTTTTAGTTTTGGATTTTTGTATCTGAGCATTGAATCTAAAAACGACTCTTATTTTATGTTTATATATTAGTTATAAATTATATATATGTACATTTATATATAAGTAGTATGTGTATTCACATTATTATTAATATTAATGCATGCTTTACTATACAGGGTGAGTCATAAATATCGAAACAGACTATCTCCTTAAACATTGTCCCTAGACCCACAGTTCCAGTTGCAAAAATTCGTAAAAAAGGTGAAATTTTTGATAAGATAATTTGCAACTCCATGGGGGAGTCTATTTCAAAAAATTAGAAAATTAAGTTTTTATACTGCCCCGTAGGGCGAAATTCCCAATTAGGAAATTATTCATTATCCATTCCTAAATTGAACAAAAAAAATCATCTCTGTATCTAAAAACCTCGCACAGATATTAAATCCCAAAATCCTCAAAAAGTCCTGACTTACCCCACTTTTCCCTGCCTCTAATCGGTGATTTGACTCAAATTCAACGCTAGATAGGGAACATTCACAAATTGCAATTTAATAAAAATCGATTTAAGATAACGCTTTTTCTTTGGACGTAAAATAACAACGTATAGATTTTACACTAAATTCGTATAAAAATATGCTAGTGACATCCACAACAGAGGTCTGCACAGATCGAAATATCTAAGTCCGGTCCCGAACTCATCAGTTGGTAAAAAAAGTTTGGTCCAGCTTGGAAAAATATTAAAATCATAATCCATGGAAAAAGTTTAAATCATAACTTGACTGAGCCGTGAATTTTTACATGGTTTTTTACTTCGACATGGTTAAAATTGTTTCGTATGAAGGAATTCTAACCAAAAATACGTATTATAGTTTTTCGTTTTGTATATTTATACTTTTATTATTAAAGAAGTGGCAAAGGTTGTGATATATTTATTCTATCAATGAATCTCTATTTATATGTAAATGTTTTACTTATATTTTAATATCGTTAATCCATATCCCATGCGTTGGAGACTTTGAAAAATGTTATACAGTAAAACCTTTTAAGACGGAACCACATAGGAAAAAAATACGTTATAGACAAATGCCCTTCCCAGGAGGTGTAAATGGAGTTTTTTTTTTCTCGGGTATTATTATATTTATTTTGCATGGATTAACTCATTTTCCGTTTAAGACAGGATTCCGTCATAGGTAGATTTTTTTCACTGGTTTTTATTGTATCTGATTTTTTTTTTTGCCTTTGAATATACTATTCTTTAAAGAAATTAATTTTAAAGTTTTTTTGTATTTATTTTATTTTATTTAAAATTTTATTTTTTTATATTTTATTTTATTTTATTTTGTAAAATAAAAGCAATTTTAAAATGTATGTGTTTTTCGGAAAAATTTTCATTGAACCCAATTTTACTTATTTTTGGATGTATTAGTTCAGTCAGAGAGAGAGTGATTTTAATACGGATTGTTCGAGAATAATACCAAAATTTCGTCCAGTGCAGACCTAGGAAGAAGAAAACAGTAACCTCCGGTATGAAAAATAAGTTAGGCCCGGCCAGGCGAGTCTTCAGAAAAAAGTAACGTCTCGGTTCTAGCCCGGCCTGGCCCCAGAATACTGATTTTTTAACAGACTCTCCAGAACGATAAAAAGCCTGAAGTTGTAAAAGCTAAATTTATAAAAAAAAAACTTAATCTGCATCTTAGAACAGAACATTGTTCTGAAGGATATTTAAACAGTACACTTTGTTTTTCTGCATAATGAGTTTTCCCCCACTATTTCTCGCCTTTAAATTATCAGAAGTTAATAATTGTTAAAGAAAAAAAAGTGCAAAATTGAAATCTGTCATTTTTTATTATTTTACATTAGTTTTGTTTCGGCAAATTTGAAAAAAATTATATTTACTTTTGAAAATATGATTTTTTTAAGTTACATTATTTTTTCAATACATTTTTAATAATTTTAAAGTTATATAATTTTTTCAATAAATATTTTTAATAGTTCTAAAATTAATATTACAAAACAAAAACCCTGGAACAAATTAAAATCAGATTTTCATCTTTAATTAAATCCTATAAATAATGTTTCCAGTTATAACTATTTTAAATTATCCATTTTAAACCAGTAATAATCATATGAATTTTTTATAAATTTTATGAGAAATTTTAGGATACGATTTTCTACATGGCTTACCATCCAATTACATGGCTAACCATCACAAAAAAGAAATCAAAATTCTAATTCAAGAAATAGATTTTTTACATGTTTCCTAGAACTGTTAAAGTAACATTATTTTTTGAATTGCGTGCATTACAATTTGTGTCTAATCCCTTAAAACCAGATGAATTATTTAAACGGCTATAACTCTGCAAGTTTTTAAGATATGAAGATGCAACTTTTTGTGTCTTATTCAGAACTGGATAAGGAATGTTTTTCTAATTGGGATTTTTATCCTACTGGGGCCGTATAAAAATTTAATTTTCTCATTTTTTCCAAATAGACCCCCAATACAGTTGCAACTTATCAAAAATTTCACCTTTTTCTATAAATTTTCTCAATTGGAAATATGGGTCTAAAAGCAATATTTAAGAAGACAGCCTATTGTTTCGATATTTATGACTCATCCTGTATAAAGACACATTCTAAAGCAATATTATATTTAATTTAAAACCAATTTATTGAAGAATTTGCTCAGAATTAACTCTGGATAAGGACATATTCTAACAATGTCACTAAAAAATACAGCACTGATGATAAACCTTACAGTTAATACTTATGACTTATGACTTTTTAATAAGTGTCTGCACTCAATGCTGGACATCAAACGGTCTGTTAAAAAGACTCCAGACGTTGCGACAGTACCCAGTTCAATAGAGTGAGTGGTGGGATTTAATATGTGAACGTGTAGCGCTTTCAGTAGATAGCCATATTATTGCTTTCAGGAAGCGTGTAGCAGCCCATATGAACAAATCACACCTTGGTGACTAGTGAGGTACAACTGCCAAACAATTATTATACCGTTTGTCGGGAATGGGTATCTCCTATAACTGACAACCTCTGCGATACAATTCAGCGAATATTATATATTTTTAGTAAAAACCAATTGTGAAATGTTAGAAAAAGTAGTTTCCCGATCTTTGATCCTTTCCGGCACAGTGTGACCATTTCAGGCACACCTAATTTTAACTCTAAACTTGCAAGTGGCACCAATAATATTTTAATAAAATTTTGATTTTGCAATAAAAGCTTAAATTATGAAAGACTAAATTTAAAAAAAAGTCGTTTGTAAATTCCGGTTTCAGTCGTATATTACTCATTTCACTAACAGAATGTTTCCGTGGCGGAAATGGTTAAGCAACTCTGCTTACATAGACTGGTGGTTTAAGGGCTTTGGTGTAAGGAATTGCACCAAAAATATTTGGTCGAGCCGGAAAGGACGATGCTGTTTGCTGTCCATTCATTTATCTGCCGTGAAGGCAGGCCATGTTTATATACCATTCAAGAAAATCCTGAGTCAAGACTCATCAATTTTATCATCATCATCCCCTCATCAATTTGCTTCTCATTCGCGCGAGGACGTGATATCGTGAACTTCACTTTTGAGTAGGCAGTGAAGTCAGATGTTACCCGAGGGACTGAATCCCCTGGCACACGTGACTCGAAAGATGACTGAAGCTTATAGTGTCCCCGATTATTTAATCCTTTGGAAATTGTTTATGCTGCTACGGTGTCTTCGGACGTTGTCTTGGTCATTTCCCTGCAACGTAAAAAAGTTTATTCGTGACCGTACATAGATACTCGTGGAACTATATGGCCCAAACATGATCAAATGTACCAATCCTCATTTAAGGAATTTTATTCAACATTACATTTGCATCAAATTAATACGCACAATTTAAACCAATTAAATAGAAAAAATAATAACAAATTAAACAAATTACAAAGTGATGATAATGCAATCTTTTCTATATGAAAAAGAGATAAATGTTAGCAATTGGTCGCTGAAAAATTTGTGCGCTTTTATATAATTCTTTTCTGCCTCATCATTCAGAGAAAAAACTCCTCTATTCTACCCCACAGGCCACTTTAAAATATCAAAAATATATCTCTTTAATAGCTGAGAATTCATATGTATTTGAATTTTGTCTATCTCTATCATTCAGTTTTCGCTTTGTTGTAAAAAACGTGAGTAATCATAGTACAATTTTTTTTAGAATAATCGTGTTTGTTGTTTTTTCCCTATTGTTTTAGTTTGAAAATATCATCATTAATTATTTCAAAATCAAAAATATATCTGATTCAACTTTCAAAGAGAAAATTACCTTGAGTGAAAGGGTTCAGATTATCTGAATCAAATGAAAACAGTTTAATTGAAAATGATTTCAATAACTCTTCAATAGTGAAAAATTACGAATAAAAAATCCTCTCATCTTAACCCGGTAGTTATTCTCTCTGGTTTCAGATAATATTTGAATGGTTTAATTTGACTTATTAGAGGTTTTCTTTTTTTGATTTCTAGATTTGATAAATATTCACTTAATATCACTAATGCTGGAACAGCCAGGAAAAAAAAATGGTGGAAAATGTAACTAAATTATGAAAGTTTAGGAGTTCCACATGATTGTCTATACACTTTATTTGCACCATGAGATAACAAATTGTAAATTTTGCCTCATTTAGAAACAAACCTCTTTAAAGATTTTAAATTTATTTTTTTTTTAAAAGAAGTTGTGCTGTCACATCGGTAACATCTCAAAATGAAAATTGCACGTGTAGAATTAAACAAAGCAATATTTATATTTTACGATAATTTCCTTTACACTAATAATTATATTTTATGCAAAATTTTATGCAAAATGAACCAGTTAAATTAAAACCTCATTAATTGAAGGGTTACTTCACAATTACTGTTTTTAGTGATATATTTTACATTACCATTGAAACAGGAAAGGATATATTTAAAAAATAGAAATTATTTACCTAGATATAGCTGTATTATTTAAAGCTCAAATTTTCTGTATTTATCGCAATGGTTCTAAATCTGGGGACCTAGATGTGAATATCGTGACAAAAATTATCCATTATCAAATTACAAAATATTTTTATTATGTATTAAAATTTAAAACTTTTCTTGAATATTTAAATGAATTTTTATTATCCATCCTCCTAATCATAAAATTTTTTCTTCATCAAGAAATGTATGAAGATCTTTTACCTCAATTTTTAGTTACATTTTCTCCCCCCCAAGTATTTTATATCCTTTTAAATAATTTACATTTTAGGATTTTTCACAAAGCATTTTACATTACGATGAAATCATTCACTTCCAGATGACCCTCTTTTCTTTTTTTTCAAAATTTACTAAGAAATCTAAAAAACTAAAATACTAATTATCAAACAATGATTTCTAAACAAGCTCATAATAACGCTAATAGTTCTTTAAGATTTTAAGCTCTCATTTCCTAAATAATGCCAATATGTAAGCAATATTAGTAGCTTCTTGGAACTAACAGATAGAGGATACAATGGGTACTATACATTTAAACAAAATTGACTTGAAACATGGTGTATAATGAGACTCCTTTTCAAAGCTGCTGATAGTAAAAAACTAAAATTTTAAATATCTAAATCTCTTGGAGGTATGATATATAAAAAACTTTTAATTAAAATTAAAGAGAATAAAAAAAGAAACGCTTTTAATGAAAAGAAAAATGTTTATTGTTACTTAACGACATTTACATGTATTGAATTTTTTTTCACCAGTTTGATATTCCATTTCTCAAAGATTTATTCAATATTCTCTTTGTGTTCTATATATAACGACTTCTTCACTTTAGGTTGTTGATTCTGTAAAAAGAAAGTGCAAAATTGCATATATTCAGAAATTGTGCAAAAATATTTATTATGAGAAATTTTATGTACATCATACAATTTTTTTTTCTATAATACATAATTTAGAAATTGTAGACAATCATTTCGTAAAAATAGATTTAAAAGTAAAACTTTTTACAGTTTTTTTTTATAAATAAAGGAAGTTGGAGTAAAAGTTTTTATTTGTGACATTTGGTTTGTCATTTGCATGTTATGCATTTTAGAAACTTGTCTGTATTACTTGGATTGTATAAATATGTATATATCTCTGTGGCGATTTACACGAAAAACTAATCAGCTTCAGTCTGCCTCAAAGTACAACTGAAACTAAAATTTTCTGAAATTCCGTGTATTAGTTTTGGAGATAGACCGTCCACAACAGTTTTGTCACATACAGAGTGACAGGCATTTTGTAAAAGCATGTTTTTTGGCTCCTCTGGCCCTTAAAATGTATAAAACCGTCAAAAACCGTAATCAAAAACCGATTTGTCAAACCGATTTGTCACATACAGAGTGACAGAGTGGCAGACAGACTCACAGACAGAAATTTTCTAAAATTCTTCAAATCGTGTTCAGGACCTTCTAAAACGTATAATTTCGTCGAAAACTGCAAGTCAAAATTTTTCATGAATGGTTAAAAATAGTTAAAAAATGGCGGGTTTCTGATTTTAACGATATTAAAAATTAAAAATGACATATATGTGGAACGATATTAAAATGTTATAATTATTCATTTAAATGCACAATTCTGCTCCCACTCAATATAATTGAAAGTATTTTAACTCCGATTTATTTAATTACAGCATACAGCTAAAATATTTTTTTTACAATTGAATTCAATTGAAATTCATACAATGTGTAATAAATCTATTGCTAACTAAATAAATTATTCGTATGTCATTCATTAACTAAATATGATGTTTGTAAACTCCAGTGCATTTTTTAATTAGAATGTTTACAGAACCATTGTTTTACACGATCAAACAAAAGTCATTAACAAAATAATCATGTCGAATGCATCCAAAGACCTAAAATCTATTAAAAACAGAAAATGAAATTTTTTCATAGTTGCATCTGTTTTACTCATAAATGTGGAAGAAAATAAGAAAAGCATGTTCTTCGGTTTTAAAGTTTGAACAATATATCATAGTAAATTCATAAGTAATAAAAATATTGTAAATATACATTTCATTTCATAATATGAAGAAATCTATACCTAACCAAATCCGACAAAATTGACATATCTTTAAAAACAAGATAAAATTGTAAAAAAAAAAAAAAAAGAAAAAATTACACATAAAAAATTACACATAATTTTTTTTTATGTTTCTATGGTAACGTTTTTATAAAATGAAGAAACGTGTAATTGAAAGTTTTGAATACCTTCAAAGTAGATGTTGCATTTTGATTTCTTGTCCATGAAACTGATTAAAATACTGTTAAAACTTCACAGAAATGAACATCGCACACAGAAAGAAATTTATATCTTACAAATTGTATTTAAAGCATGAAAATTTATAGGTTTTTGTGATTTTTGAAGACACAAAAAATTAACTTTAAAAGGAAGTTTTTACAGATATTCATTTCAAAGTCAGTGTACCACATTGATGACGTTATGCAATATTTTTATAAATTTTCAGAAACATTTATTTTTTCGCAGACTATGACGATAGAGTTCTTAATTAACCTATCCAAAATTGCCATTCCTATGGTAAAGATAGGATTTTCTCTTTTTGTCGTTACCGTTGTTGCCTTACAGAACGACTGCTCAACGCGCACAAACAAAAGTCCTTAAAAATGATCGTATTGAAGGTATCCAAAATCCCGCAAATCTTTTGAAAGCTAGAAGTGAAATATTTTCATAGCTTTATTATGTTTTACTCATAAATATGGAAGAAAATAAGAAAAGTGTGTACTTCGAATCAAACATTTGAACAGTCTATCACAATAAATTTAAACTAAACAATTCATTTCATAACATGAAGTAATTTACATTCTAATTCCAACAAAATTTATTTTCCTTTAAATAAAACATGAAATTGTAACAAAATAATTTTAATTTTTCATTAAAATTTTCGCTTGTTTGTATGGTGAATGTTTTTGTGAAATAAAAAAATGCGTATTTGAAAATTGTAACTTCATTGAAAAAATAATCTATGTTGATTTCTTTTTTTTTTTTAATTCATTAATTTTGAAATTCATTAAAACAATGTAAAAACTCAACAGAAACAGGCATCGGACAGAAAAAAAAAAACTTTTACAGTAAAACCCCGATAATTCGGATTAATTGGGACCAGACCCAAACCGGATTATCCGGAGAATGAAAAGAAATGAAATAAAATAAAACACACTTACATAAAATCATCTTTATATTAAACATATTCAATAGTTACTGTGACAGTTTTTCGGACCGTATGGTCCCAAATCCACTTGAGCATAAGTAATTCTTTTGGTGTAGTCTCTACATAAAGTTTAAAATAAACTATTTATTCTTCTGATTGGATCTTCCGTTGCTCCATTATGGCTCATAACTTTTGGTTGATCATCATTGGTAATGGTATTTTCATCTGTACCATCTTTATTTTCATTTTCTACAGATGCACACAAAGCGATTATTTTGTCATCTGTAAGCGAGTCATAAACTTCTTTTTTTCAGCTTCCAACCAATTTCTAATGTCACTGCTATCAACATCTGAGGAACCATCAATTTTTTTGAATTTGCAAACAAAATCTTTAGGTGTAATTTCTTTTGTATTCTTGTTTATTCCCCCTTCTATTTCAATTTTCCGCGAGTGATTTGTAAAAGCGTTTTGCCACAAAGACAAGGAAACAGCCTCACGAGAACTACGGAATGGTAAGTGTATCTAGTATATGGATTATTTTATCTTGCTTTCTTACAATGCTCTAAGTAAAACTTTATTGTGCAGTGAGCTTTTGATGACATTTCTAAATGAATTAAAAATTAGACTGTGAAAAATAGAATTTCCACACTTAAATAAAACATAGCTGGTCCTTTGATAGATAACATAAAAGAGTTTAAACAAGAAAGTTTAAAGTATTCTTCCGAAATGATTTCAGAAAAAGATTTTTTTATTAAGATTACGAGAATGAAATAAATTTATGTTATGAAATTTTTTCAATTGCTACTCAAACTTAAAAAAAAATTGACCAAACCGATTTGGATTATCCGGAGAGCCGGAATAACGGGGTCCGAATTATCGGGGTTCTACTGTACTTTAGAAATTATATTTAAATTACATTTTAACATTTACAGATTTTTGTGGTTTCTGAAGATAAAAAAAAAAATTAATGTTAAATGGAAAATTTTACAGACATGCATTTTAGAGTTGTAGATAACAATGAAGACGTTACGCTACATTCTTATAAAGTTTCTTGGGAGATTCAGAAACATTTTTAACAGATTATGATGGTTACGTTCATGATTAATATGCCTAAAACTACCATACCTATGGACATAGAAGTACGATTTACTGTTGTTGTCGTTGCCGTTGTTGTAATGGACGTTGTTGCCATTGCCGTTGTTGCCGTTGCGGTTGTTGATATTGCTGTTGTTGTTGATGCCAATTTCGTCGTCGTTCTTCTCCAGTGATTCTCTCCACCACGGTTTTTATATCTTCTAAACCAGAAAGGAGATCTTTGATGACCTGTAACATATATATGTCTTTAAACCATTATCTACCGAATTATGAATTTATGAAAATTTTACATTTTGAAGCATTTTACGTAAATTGTTTAAACTAAATTAAAAGATTTACATAATCATTTAATAAATTTTTGAAAGATTTTAGAAGAATTGAAGGATTTAGAAGGATTAATCAAATTTGAATTTACAGGGATTTTGTGCAATATTTATAACCCCACTCAAGTCTTTTATTTTAAATTGTTTTCGTAGTATTTTGTAGAATTATAAAATGCACAGTTATGATGTTCTTACAATATAAATATAGATCTATTTCCAAATAAAAAAATCCCCATCCCCTCTCTCTCAGCGCCAAGAAAGCTGAAAAGATACAAAGGAAAAAGAAATCATCCTTTTAAAAATATTTTTGTTTCGTATAACCAATAATTCTTTTGGAACAAAATAAAGGAATGTATCTGTAAATCAGTCTAAACAGTATTACAACTAACTGATGTATTAAAAGAATTTTATGATAAGTAGTTTTAATGGTACTTATAAGTACCGTTGGTAGATAATGGGTTAACATAAGTTAATTGCTTTTGAATAAAGGAGAATAAATTGTAACACTCTTAAATCACACTAAAAATTAAGCTTCTGTTCTTAGTTGTTATGTATGTGAGTATGTATGTAGTTCACCTCTCACAATAACTTATGATTTTAATATACACTACATGGCCAAATGGGATTGGCCACTTGCGATTTTAAACGTTTAGTTAAATATCTCGAACAATACATGATAAATTATTCTGAAACTCCAGGTGTGAAAAGAAAATAGTTCATGGCATATATTTTTGCAAAGATTTTATCCCGAAATATAGTAGGGGAACGACAACAATTTGAAAAAAAAAAGAAAATATTTTGGATAGTTCTGTGAAAACTAGTGAAGCAAAAGTGTTCACATTGTATATTATGATTAGGTAGTTTTATATTGGGTTGGGGAAAAAGTAATTTCGCTTTTTTTCGTATTTTTCAAACTGAATTCATCTGTATAATTTAAAAAACTAATCAATAATATATGTGCTGTTTTATTCGATGACCTTTTGCCATTTTCTGGTAAAACCATAATTCCGTTACTGTTGAACTTCTGAGAGTTCTGGGTAAAAAACTGAACAAGGTGATTTTCACAAGGCTCTTTTTAAGCCAGCTTAACACCATCAAGAGAGTTTAAAGATAAAAAACCAACGATTATAAATGCACAAATAAAGTAAGAAAAGGTAGCAAACAGCCGTTTCGAATCTACAATGGAGATTCTTCTTCAGTGCAAAACTCAGCGAGCTAGAAAAAGCAAAACTGAGCTAAGAGACAGAGAGACGCGGGCTTATATACCCGCTACGGAAACGATCCCGCCTAAAGGAAAGCAACCAATGAGAAGAGAGCAGCCTAACAACTGGCTGGACAAGTAGCGACATCTACTGGAGAATAAACAAAACAAAAACTAAAAAGCGTAGAAAAAAAAAGGTTTAAATTAAATTAAAGATTTCCAAATGCTAGGAAAATAAGGCGTACTTGATAAGTCATTGACTAAGGAGTGAGAATTTTTAATGATGTGGTAAGCTTCCCAAAAATCAAGATCAAGAATGGAAGGACACTTTTGGATGATGGTTTGCACTGAAGAAGAATCTCCATTGTAGATTCGAAACGGCTGTTTGCTACCTTTTCTTACTTTATTTGTGCATTTATAATCGTTGGTTTTTTATCTTTAAACATTTTTGCACAAAGGCTTTATTTGCTATTTTAACCATCAAGAGAGTTCTGCAGAGGGCGGAACAAATGGTAATCGGTTGGATCCAGGTCCGGACTATACGGAGGGTGCATCAAAACCTCCCAGCCAAACTTTGTCATTTTTTGCCGTGTGACTAAAGATGTTTGTGGTTTAGTGTTGTCGTGATGGAAAACAACGCCTTTCCTATTGATCAATTTTGGCCGGGTTTTTTAATCACCTGTTTCAGTCGCATTAGTTGTTCACAGTAGAAAGTTGAATTAATGGTTTGGGCAGGTTTGATCGGCTCATGATGGGCAATTCCTTTCCAATCCCACCAAACACTCAGCATCACTTTCGTTGGCGTGAATCGGGGCTTTGCCACCGTTTGTGAAGCTTCGACCACGATCTTTTTAGCACATTGTTATCCTACGTGATTCACTTTTCATCACCCGTAATGATTTGTTTCAAAAATGGCTCAATTTCATTCCGTTTCAATAGCAATTCACAAATGGAAACTCTATCCATTAAATTTTTCACCGTAAGTTCATGGGGAACCCAAGTATCGAGTTTCTTTTTGTATCCAGTTTTATGTAAATGGTTCAAAAGTGGTTTATGGTCAATGTTTAGTTCCGTAGCAATGTCGCGGGAAGAAATATGTCAGTCTACCTCGATTTTTGTTTTAATTTCGTCGACTTTTTCAAGGACTGTCCGGCGAGGGAAAGGTTCATCTTTAACATTGAAATTTTCGGAAGGAAAACGAGTAAACCAATTCCTACTTTGGCGTTTACTTAAGCACTGGTCACAATAAACGCCACACAATTTTCGATGAGCCTGCGCCGCATTTTTTTCTTTTTGGAAGTAAAAAACTAAAATGTGACAAAAATGATCTTCTGAAATCTCTATTTTTAAAACGTAATAACTTTTGATTGGTTAAACAAATGACGCTATCTTTATATCAAGAATTTTTTAGAGACTGTTACCTTTCAAACGCTGTATAGTATGGCTTAATTGAGTAAGTATTACTCGAGATATGCAACTTAAAACTATCTATTGGGAAAAAACGAAATTACTTTTTCCCCAACCCAATATTATAGACTGTGTTCTTTTTCATGAAGATAGCATTTATACTCGTAGAGAAATTAATGTTTCAATAAAAAAAAGTCCCAAAAATTGACAAATTTTTGAATTATTAATTTTGATTAATAATTTGCAGAATTCTTAATATAAAAAAGGTCTTTTCAAAAAATATGACAAACAGCATAATAAATAATACCCTGCAATCAGAATTAAAAAAAAAATAATACTAATTGCATGAAAATGAGCAGGTTTACTAAATATAGTTTCAGTACGCATGCGTGAACGCAATCAAAATATAATTTACAATATGTGTTAGCTAAATATATAGAGCAACTTTTGTGAAAGTCTCAAAAACATAGCATGAAATTTTTGAAAATTATCAACGATAAAATAAAGTAAAAATCCGTAATTCCCAAATTGAAGCAAAAAATTAAGGGGGTGTATCCATATATCCATTGATTAGTATCAAAACAGCATACACAATATTGCACATATATATATTTGGATAATTTTGGGATCCTTTTGGGAACAACGGACTTTGAGCTTATCCTATCGGTGATAATTTTGCTAATTTTTTTTTTTTTTAGCTATGTCTTTGAGACATTCACAAACGTGGTTCTATGCATTTAGCTAGTGCATTACGCGAATTATATCTTGATTGTGTTCACACATGCTAAGTGGAACATTATTTAATAAAACTACTCATTTTTTCATGCAATTTTTATATTGATTGATTTTAAAATCGATTGATGGCGTGGATCTCGGAAGAAAATATAAATATTATTTTAAACACGACAAATAATAAGAAAATTTCTTTTGAGATAAGTGGACTTAAAGGTTTAATGAAATACAGAGCGAAGTGTTAAAAAGACAAAAAATTGTAATGTTAACTAATACAATCATCTTAGAAAAACTTTTTGCGCTTTATTTAATTGAATTAACTTTGTAAAATTTTATTCACCCAATCCAAAAAATAAATAAATAAATAAATAAATGTAAAATGCATATTTTTGTGAATTTGTATATCCAAACACTTATAAACCTACAGTGGCACACTGGTTGAGAATTTTGTAGTACTTTCCAATCAATATTTACTAAATTATTTATATTTTCGATTTAGAAATAATACTCCCTTTTTTTTATCTATTTTTTAAATAGAATATTGCTCATGAATCCTAAATAATGCAAAATTACACGACATTTCTTAATTACATACTTTATAAATTGTCGATTTTTCCAGGGAAACTCTAGGATAAAATGCCGGTCTGGCTATTTATCCTAGATATTATGAGAAATTTGAAGAGCGACTATAGAATAAATGAATTTAATTCTTCTTGTATGTTATCAATTAGATTTTTACCAACGTCACCTGAAATATATCCTTAAGTTAGGGTAGTCAACATTTTTTTTTTTTTAACGCAGGAGCTATCGCCAAAAATAATTAGCATTGAAAAACGGCATATTTTAAAATCGAATTTACACGAAATTTAGTTTTTTAATCGCATTCTATCGCTGTTCTTGAGGAACGATATCATTTTAACGGCAAGCAATTTTGAGAATTATTTTTTGTTGTATTTGTTGAAAAAGCTCGTTTTGATTGTGGTTTCATACAAAATTTTCGATGATTTAAAAATGGTTACTTATTTGCCTGCCAGATTTTTAATTATTTTTAATATTTAACATTAATAAAAATTGGCCTATCAATGCATAATTTAAATACATTTTATTGTACATATTTACATTTTGCGTTTTAAAAAGTGTTAATTTTACCTTTATTATTACATAAAAAATCATATCTATTAAATAAAGTTTTTAATAAATGTAATTATGTCACCGGAATTTTCGTCCATATCTTCAATCTGGGCGCTGTAAAAAAACACCAAGGACAAAATAATAGTCAGAACAATAATACCAGTTTTCATTCTGTATGCGTCTTCTAGAATATAAATGAATAAGATAGTGGTAGATTAAATATTTAAATTCACTATTAATTTTATTATAAAAAAACAGTATTATAATGCGGCTTTGTTTTTCATCGAAATGCGCTCCTAAATGCAAAGCCATATTTTTGTAAGGTAAACTATAAGATAGTAAAAGTCATTTTCTAAAAAAAAGTTAGTAATGCTGTCATGGCGGTTGACGATAACTTTTTAGTGACAGGGGGTCTTTCTTTGTTAATAATTAGAAAACTGTAGTATACAAAAATATCAATATCGGTCTGATTATAGAGAAAAATCATGGTAAAAATAATTCCATTAAAAAAGTTTTATAGTAACATAAACTATGCATATAAATTTAATTATTTTTAGATTATTTTACAGATTAGAAGTTTTGGGTGGGCAGAATGTTTTTATTTTAGGTAGCTTTTATTACAAAAAGTAAAAAACTACCTATTGCAGCCGTCCGGAGGAAAGCACTTCCGGAAAATTTTGGTATATTTTCACCGATCATGACCCCCAGACCCCAAAACCACCCTCCGTTCAAATGTTGACATATATATAATTCACCATATATATATATATATATATATATATATGATTTTTGTCATGCGATAACTAACGTATTTATGAACCGATTTGAATGAAACTTGGTATGTACGTAGTACATACAAATGTCTCGACCGAGTTCGTTGGCCAGCATCATCCGCCATTTTGTTTCAAAATGGCGGCCATTTTAAAATTTAAAAAAAAATTTAAAATTCAATGCAAAAAAAAAATTAAAAGTTGAAATATATTCCTCTTTTACGTGTTAGAATGTAAAACAACGATTCCAGAACACTTTTTATTTTGTCTATATCTTAAAAAATGATTGAGTTATAGCATTTTGAATTTTTCTTATGGCTGACATTTTGAAACGATCTGATTTTTGTCACGTGATAACACGCGTATTTATGAACGGACTTGAATGAAACTTGGTATGTGCATAGAACATACAAATGTCTCAACCGAGTTCGTTGGTCAGATTCATCCGCCATTTTGTTAATTTTTTAAAAAAATTTAAAATTTAAAATTAATTGCGAAAACATTAAAAGTTGAAAAATATTTTTCTTTTACGTGTTAGAACCTAAAACAACGATTCCAGAACACTTTTTATTTTGCCTATATCTTAAAAAATGATTGAGTTATAGCATTTTGAATTTTTCTTATGGAAGACACTTTGAAACGATCTGATTTTCGTCACGAGATAACACGCGTATTTATGAATCGATTTGGATGTAACTTGGTGTGTACATAGTATAAACTGAGGCCTGAATCGAGTTCGATACTCAGTTCTATCCGCCATCTTATTTCAAAATGGCGGCCATTTAAAAAATTTAAAAAAATTTAAAATTTAAAATTAGGTACAAGAAAGTGAGAAATTGAAAAAGATTTTTCTTTTATGCATTTGACCTTGATAGAAAGATTCCAGAGCATTTTTTGTTTCGTTTGCATCTTAAAAAATGGCTGAGTTATCGCATATATATATTAATCGATTTCAATATGAGTGTGCATGTGCACCTGAATTAAGATTTTGACCAAGCTCATAATCAGGTTCTACTAATTTGAGCTTGGTATTTTTGAATAATATAACTTAATATAAAATAAATAAATAAATATATAAGCATATGAAAGCTACCTCTTCCTCCCGGCACTGCCGGAAAACTATTTTATTATTTGACTTATTTTTTGAGGATTTATATCCATTTTAAATTGAAATTTTCAGCATGAAATAAATATATTACAAGTACTTTCTTAAAAATACATAGGGGTTATAAAGATATACAAGATAGAAATCTATTCACGATTTTAAATTTTCATGCTACATAGATTTGAATAAATTATGCACGCAATGTCAAAAATATCTGCTTAGAATAAATAATAATAAAAAAATAAGTTAAAATTTAGCTTGATTTAGATAGGTATTGGCTCCACATATTTTATTATAAAACCGTTTTCAATTGCAAAATTTCTTTGGTAACATTTTTTTCTTTTCTTTTTTCATAATAGACAACAACAACAAAAAATGATTTTTTTAAAAGTTTTAAAATGATCTTCACCCTTAATCAGATTTGACATTTTAGCCACCGATTGTTTTATATTTTTAAAATTAACTTACTTAATCAATTAACATAATTTAAGTGTTTTCAATCTGTATAATAGTTTTCAAAATTTTCGTTATATAAAAAATTAGGAATCCGCAATTAATTTATATAAACTCTCTTTCTCGAACACAAACCGCTATTGTTACGACATTTTTTTTATTACTGACACAGGTATTTTTCTGTTTCAATCATCTTCAACACATAGTTAAGTACCCGGATGAAGAAAAAAAATGTTGAAGGATCTTGCTAAAATTCTTAATTTACTAACGCGGCAGAACTTATAAATCTATGTATCTAACGCAGCTTAATTAAACACAATTATTTCTCCAAACATTATTTTAATACAATGTATTAAAAATACTATATAAATATATCTCGTTAATCCCCTAAAATCTCTCCGCATTTAGGACATATAGTTTTTCGCTAATAGTTATCTGAAAAAATCAAAGCCACTCTAATGTTGTAGTATTTTATGTATGTAATTTTAAAATTGGTCTGTCTTTATTAAGGTTTCATTCCAGCCGAATTAATGCAGTATTGTTCAAAAGAGATTTACTAATGTTAGTGAGAAATTAAATGCATTTTTTTATTATTTTAAATCAATCGCATTGCATTTGTGGGATTAGGGATAGAGTCCTCCACAAATCGGGCACAATCTGACAATTACGTTAAAATTCTGCTTAAAGTTATTCTGAAACCGGACTTGAACCAGATATAAAGAACATCGTTGATCTGTAACCAGAATCAAACCTGACGTATTTCAACCCAAAATCGACCCAAACTGTATGATAAAAAATTATTATTTTAATACAATATTAAAACTCTGTACGCAATTGTATTTTCAATATATTTCTATTCTAAAAAGAAGTAATTAACGTTGCCATCACCTCTGACAAAGATTTTTTTTTTTAATTTGACCGGAGGTCTTTGTTCGTTAATATAAAGAGAACTGTTGCATACAGAAATATGAATTAAGTTGGTGGTATTGTAGAGAAATGTTTGATAAACACTCTGGTAATGCTAAACACAAGGAGGTTTTAAACTGAATAAGTATTTTAAGAGATATTAAATGTTAAAATTGATCAAAAGCGTTCCATTAAAAAAGTTTTATAGAAGCAAAAATGTACATAGGATTTTAACTATTTTTAAATCATTTTATATATTAGAAGTTCCCGGTGTGCAGAAAGCATTTATTTTTTTTTTTTACTCAATTTTAGAGAGTTATTAGCATTTTAAATTCAAATTATCAGTAAATATCATTTCGAGAGTCTTTTTTTTTATATTTTAGAAAAGAAAATTATTTTAAATTGTTGCCAACTATTAAAACAGCTCAAAGAATAAAAGTTCTTTCAGAATTAAAAATTTATTAACACGTGAAAAACTTTGAAATTAAATGAAAACCACTTATTAAAAATAGGAGAATGTTGAAGTATACGGCATAAAAACTATGTTTACACGAAAAATTTAAAAGAGAAATAAATTTGTAATTTAATAAACTCGATAATATGCGTTAAAAGTCGAAAACGGAGAAAAATTACGTAAGATTAAAAAAAAGACAGTGCAAATAATAACATTTCCTTTCTGATAATAAAAATATTTTTGCCTGAATATTACAAAAAGAAAAAAATGTTTGGTAAAAATTACATAAGACTTAAAATGTTACATTTACGAATTACTTATTTAAAACCATAGCATTATCATTTATTATAGCATTGTTAAAACATACTGGTAAACTAAGACACTGCTGACTTAAGTTCATTTTGTATTAGATGATTTTGAAGTGTTTAAAAAAAAATCTTATTTAATAGAAAACAAAAACAGCCATTTAACAGCGGCTCATTCGGTTTTAAACCCCCTCCGTAAAACGAAAAATATGAATATTCGTTTATGGGGTGATTGCCAAGGTTTTTTTATTATTATAATTCAATATGCAGTAATTTTTTTTTTAAAGCTGATCAAATTAATTAAATTAACTGATTTTCAAATGCAGGACAGGGGTTGACGAGCTCAGCTCGTAGGGAACAAATCTCTTAACTTAAAAAAAAAAAACATACGTTCGCTTATTGATACTAGCATAAGTAACTTTTTTCAATGCAAAATTATGCAGAGAATTATTTTTAAAGATAGGGTCAACACGAATCTGACACCGGAGAATCAAAACCGAACACGTAACCAACTCGAACCTAAAAAAAATGCAACTCAATCCGAACTCGACCCGCAATAAACAAAATTAGGGACAAATTGAAAAATGGATTGGGACAGCTTCGGTTAATATCTTGTTACACAATCCAATCGAAAACTCTAATTTGGCAAGGCGTTTCTGCATTCTTAGTGGCCTAATTATTTCTTCAGAAAACATTTGTACAGGACAAATTCTAACGCATCTTTCAAAATCAATAAATACACATTACAAAATACATCACAATACATCAGTTTTTACTTACATGTGGAAATACAATCCTTCCTTGTAAGAAGTACACCTTAGGATAACAGTTACTTTAAAACTCAGATAAAAAAATTCGAAGAATTATATATATTCTCTCTCTGTTATCATTTTTAATGAGTTAAACATATTTTAAGTTTACTGCGTTGTGACATAAGCTGCCGCAAAGAATTAAGCTTAGCAATTCATGATATACTTATGATATATGTTGACTATTTCTACGACTTGATGTTCTATTTTTTACAATTAATGCAGATGAGTTAACAATTTTCAAGTAATGAATAGAGTTACTGCTACTTACAAAACAATAATATTGCAGTTTAAGAGAAAATGCAACTTTAATTAGCTTAATTAATGACGAAAAAAAAATTATTTCGAATTTTTGTCTAGATATATATAATTGCAATAGTAGTACACCCGTTTTTATTACATATTACAAAATTAAGGAAATCGTATACAAAATCTAGCGAGCTAATCCTTATAATAGAATAAATGTGAATGTGTGTCCGAAAGTTTGAATGAAGTAAAGATCAAAATGAATTAATTAATGTCCTTGTACTTTTGCATATAGATAGATTATAGGCCTGGAAAGTACATAGACTAATTTTTATTTATTTTATTTAAATATTTTTCTTAATAATTAAAATTTCATTATTTTTCATGCAGAAAATATCGATAATTTTCTCGTAATATTTAATCAGATTTAATCATCTTCTTTTATTCGTTCCCGTAAAAAAAGTAATTTGACAAATTACAACGATTATTTGGAAAGGATATTTTCAAAGACTTAAATTTTAAAGACTTATAAACAAATTATACATTTAAATTAATATTAATAATACAAATCATTTTTAGGATGGTTATAACGAGTCATATATTACGTACGTCGTGCATTAAACATTAATATTCCTAGACAAATGATGAAAAACAGTAGATTAAAGATAGACAACATTAACTGTTTAAAATGTGATTTTTAATTTGATAGAGTTAATCAGGCTGATTTCTGAAAGCCGCATATTACGTACGACATGGATTAAACATTAATAATCATAGACCCATCAGAAACAAATTTTAAATAAAAATTTCAGCTTTACAATTTTTGGAGCTGCAAATTTTTCAACTTCTTAACATCGCACATTTTTAATTTTTACACCGTTGCGTAGAGAAAAAAAATGCACTTTTTCATGAAATTTGTTTAAAATCTCTATCACAATTTGTTTTTAAATTATTATTCTTTTTAAAAGTTTTTATTACTTTTTTTTGTCATTGTGGCAACGAAAGTATTCAGTTTTTGGACATTAAATTTGGACCAATCAGAAAACGAATAAAATAAAAAAAATAAATATTTCATTTTTGGTCATAAAACTTGGACCAATCAGGAAACGAATCAAGTTAAATAAGTTGCGATTGGTTGGTTGGTTGATTTTTGACGTCCGATTATCTACGCTAGGGATATGGGACCAGGGGGGAGTGCCCTTCGTGGGGGTCTTTCTAAGGGAACCTAACCCATATTTACGCAAGGTTCGAAGAAAACCACGAAAACTCCGAACGGTTAGGCCGACAGCCGCGATTGGGTTCGAACCCAGCACCTGCCGTCTACCAGTTGAGAGGTCCATACAATAAGTTGCGGAATTCAACCAATTAAAAGATTCAAATATACTTTAGATTTCCCAATTCTCTACCGAGAACAACAACTATTTTTTCCAAATATTTAAAAAAAGAAAAAAAAAAGGAATAATAATTTTTCTTCACTAATTAATTTTCAATTGAAATATTTTCACGTGATAAAACAGAACTCGCAGGTTTAACATAGTGTTTGCCGTAAAATCAAAGTATGAAATTATGATAAACCTACACACAATGATAAGCCTACACACAATGATAAACCTACACACATATGATGAACACAATGATAAACCTACGAACAAATCACTAGTGGTATTAATGTTTGGCTTATGCACCACTTCACTTCCGGCAGACATAGATCATTAGATTCCCCTATTACTACTCTTCCATAAAGTAAAGGTTTTTTTATTGTTCTCGGTACCTTAGGTTTTTGTGCTGCCTTCTCTTGGGCTATTTTTGATATTTTCTAACATGTTTCAAAAGTGATTATGACTTCGACCTGCTTTTATGCCAGATGCTGAGTGTCAGTGGTCTGCCGTCTGTTTGTCCGTGCTTTATTTCGAATAGATATAGTCACAATTTCCACGAAATTTATAGTTGTTATTGAGATTTGTCTTACCATGTTCCGCATTGAAAATGAAGCATGTAGTAATCATGGCTCAATCATAAGATCACTCAAAACGAGACATTACATTATGGTCCAAGGCAAAAAAAATCCTTTTCTATGTATTTTAATAGTGTTATATAATTTTAAATGTAATGAAATTTATATACATTGTTAATGTGCGCAAGAACATGATTACTTTCTAGTATGTTATGTGTGGTACTTAAATCATGCGTACAGGGAATTCAAGAGTATTTTATTATAGTATGGTCTATGAAGAAAAATAATTTGCGGTGTATTTTAATGATGTTATACTGTTGCAAAAATAATCAAATTGGTAACCATTTCCGATATGCAATTAAACGGGATTTCTGTAGAAAGATGCTGCTTAAGGATTTCAGTATTCTTTTTATACAAGACGCTTTGATATTTTCTAAATAAATTTCTCAAAAAGAAACTTTTTTAAGAAAATCATTACCAAAATATTTAATGTTTAATAAAATGCTTTACTTCAGAACGAATCGGAAAATGTGCGCTTTTTTAAAAATACTGTATTTGCTTGTTCCTCAGAACAATTCTTCATATTTGAAATTCAGACACTTTTAAAATATTAGAGTTGTTACATTTATTTTAATTATTCAGAAGTACAATTGTAATGTTTTCTTTAATTTTTCGTAAAAAAATTTCTTTAAATTATTTCACTTAAATTATGTTTATATATATATATATATATATATATATATATACCGGGTGTCCAGTAAATGACTGACCCATTTTAAATTTAAATATAAAAAAAACGGTTTGAGATAAAAATGCGCGGTTTGCAGTATTGTTATTATAATATCAACAAATTTTAAAGTACGCACTTCCTTAAAATAGTTCGAATTTTGGCCAAAAGATGGCGCTGGCGGCATCAGGCTGCAGAAATAGAGTCTCTTTTCTTCTTTTCGAGCTCATGATCTTTCCGGCTCATTTTCCAGAGTCGAATCTGAGTCGAAGTGTTGAATCGACTCTCCACCCAACTGCAGAAATAGGGTTTCTTGTTTGGAACGAGATTTAAAATAACATTTAAGATTGAAATATGTCTATTGTATTAACCTCCTCAGACAAATATCAAGGGGAACTACAAAAAAGTAGTTTAAAATCATTGTAAAACATCCCCAAAGGTGTATCAATATATAAATAAATATTTATGACATGCAAACATTTATTGAAAAACCTAAAAATAGTTTTAACAATTCTAGAAACATTTGAATTAATTTACAGGATGTTCTTTAATGTTTCAAAATTCTCTTCGGAATATGTTATTTTAATCACTTAACTGATTCTCTATTTCATGTACAGTAAATTGAAAATATGGGATAAAAGCCAGTTTTCTTAAGCTAAAATAATCGTCAGATTTAATTTAAATGTTTCTTCTACTAAATAGTATGAAATTGCATTTAAAAATTTTAGTAGTGTCAGAAATCTTTAAGTGATGGAAGAATAAAACTATTATTGCTAGTGCGTTGTAGGGGCCAATCAGTTAAATATTTAAAACAATGGTATGCAAATAGCGTTCCCAAGTTCCCTGTCTATGAAAAAACGGGTCAATTACTTATAAATCGGCACATTGATTTTTTAAAATCTTACAATATAGGAATCCATCTACAACAAATCATGTCTTAAACATAAAACAATATTGATCCTGAAGTAGAAAGAAACATGCAAAATTACCTGCTAAAACAAAAACCTGCCTAAAATAAAATATTATTATTTTTTCCGAAAACCGAATTCATCCCTACTTTATATTCATATTTCGTCATTTAACGTATCTAAAAATTTTATTACGAAAGCCATGAGAGATTTTAAGATGTCTTTAGCACACACCTCCCTCCCTCATCCAGGATAGCAAACGTATTTATGCTGAAATGGAAGGATGTTTAAAAAGAAAAAAAAGTACCTGTTTTTATATCTTTATAGTCACTCCTTTTCAAAACTTCATTACAAAAAGCATCATAGATCCTGAAATATATTTTCGTCCTCACCCCTCCCCCCCCGTATTTAAATTACTCTGTATGAGGAAAAGAACACGAAAAGACATTCTGAAAATATCTCCTGCATCTGATTTGAAATAAGGAATATCATTAAAAATATGATTTGTTATCTTTTTTTAAAAATATGTATGAAAAATGCGAATGTTCAATTTATTTTTTAATATTTTCATTTATAAAATCCAACAAAAATAAGTAGATATTCAGTTATATCTAAAATATCTATGACCCCACAAGTTGGCAATAGGTTCTGGCGTTTCAACTGGTAAACGGCAGGTGCTGGGTTCGAACCCAATCGCGTCCGTCGGCCTAACTTTTCGGAGTTTTCCGTGGGTTTTTTTTCGAACATTGGATTTCCTATTGTAAATACGGGTTAGGTTCCCTTAGAAAGACCCCCACGGTGGGTATCTTATCCTTTTCGGGCCTATATTCCACGTGTAGATAATCGGCCGACGTAAAATAAACCAAGACAAACTAAAATATCTATAGACAATTTCATGGCAAAACATTTTTATGAAAACTTTTTACTGAAATAAAGTTTCGTTTCTTTTACTTCTAGTTTTATTAATATTACATGAGACAAAAGATGTTGAAAACGTTTCAGAAGCCAACGCAGTATTCACTGTCCCGATTCTTTCTTTCATTTACTATCTCCCAATTCTACATTTTTTTCCTTTTGGATTCGATGAGTTGAAATACGAATCGGCTTTAAAAGCCTACATTGTAAAAAAATTGACGCTTTTGCTGCGTGTCACTCCCTCGCTTTTATAGACTATATCTCTTTTGACCCATGAGAATGCTCCATAATTGGGTGAAGTAATTGTTTTCTATAAAAGCAATGGAGTGACGATGCTGCAAAAGCGTCAATTTTCTTACAGTGTAGGCTTTTAAAGCCGATTCGTATTTCAACTCATCGATTCCAAAAGGAAAAAAATGTAGAATTGGGAGATAGTAAATGAAAGAAAGGATCGGGACAGTGGATACTGCGTTGGCTTCTGAAACGTTTTCAACACCTTTTGTCTCATGTAATATTAATAAAACTAGAAGTAAAAGAAACGAAACTTTATTTCAGTAAAAAGTTTCCATGAAAATGTTTTGACATGAAGTTGTCTATAGATATTTTAGTTTGTTTTGGTTTATTTTATGTCGGCCGATTATCTACACGTGGAATATAGGCCTAAAAGGGTGGGGAATCCTCCGTGGGGGTCTTTCTAATGGAACCTAACCCGTATTTACACAAGGAAATCCAATGTTCAAAAAAAAAAAAACCACGGAAAACTCTGAACGGTTAGGCCGACGGACGCGATTAGGTTCGAACCCAGCACCTGCCGTCTACCAGTTGAAACATCAGAACCTATCGCCCACTTGTGGGGCCATAGATATTTTAGATATAACTGAATGTCTACTTATTTTTGTTCAATTTTATAAATGAAAATATTACAAAATAAATTGAACATTCGCATTTTTCATACATGTTTTTTTTAAAAAGATAACAAAACAAATTTTTAATAATATTCTTTATTTCAAATCAGATACAGGAGATATTTTCAGAATGTCTTTTCTTGTTTTTTTCCTCATACAGAATAATTTAAATACGGGGGGGGGGGGGTGAGGACGAAAATATATTTCAGGATCTATGATGCTTTTTGTAGTGAAGTTTTGAAAAGGGGTGACTATAAGGATATAAAGACAGGTATTTTTTTTTCTTTTTAAACATCCTTCCATTTCAGCATAAAAAAGTTTGCTATCCTGGGTAGGAGAGGGAGGTGTG
This sequence comes from Maratus speculifer, assembly GCA_964019185.1. Classification (NCBI taxonomy): domain Eukaryota; kingdom Metazoa; phylum Arthropoda; class Arachnida; order Araneae; family Salticidae; genus Maratus; species Maratus speculifer. The sequence continues at coordinate 257,127,243 of OZ025298.1, forward strand.
TGCAAAAGACATCTTAAAATCTCTCATGGCTTTCGTAATAAAATTTTTAGATACGTTAAATGACAAAATATGAATATAAAGTAGGGATGAATTCGGTTTTCGGAAAAAATAATAATATTTTATTTTAGGCAGGTTTTGTCTTAGCAGGTAATTTTGCATGTTTCTTTTTACTTCAGGATCAATAATTTTTTATGTTTAAGACATGATTTGTTGTAGATGGATTCCTTTATTGTAAGATTTAAAAAAATCAATGTGCCGATTTATAAGTAATTGACCCGTTTTTTCATAAACAGGGGACTTGGGAACGCTATTTGCATACCACTGTTTTAAACATTTAACTGATTGGCCCCTACAACGCACTAGCAATAATAGTTTTCTTCTTCCATCACTTAAAGCTTTCTGACACTACTAAAATTTTTAAATGCAATTTCATACTATTTAGAAGAAGAAACATTTAAATTAAATCTGACGATTATTTTAGCTTAAGAAAACTGGCTTTTATCCCATATTTTAAATTTACTGTACATGAAATAGAGAATCAGTTAAGTGATTAAAATAACATATTCCGAAGAGAATTTTGAAACATTAAACAACATCCTGTAAATTAATTCAAATGTTTCTAGAATTGTTAAAACTATTTTTAGGTTTTTCAATAAATGTTTGCATGTCATAAATATTTATTTATAGATTGATACACCTTTGGGGATGTTTTACAATGATTTTAAACTACCTTTTTGTAGTTCCCCTTGATATTTGTCTGAGGAGGTTAATACAATAGACATATTTCAATCTTAAATGTTATTTTAAATCTCGTTCCAAACAAGAAACCCTATTTCTGCAGTTGGGTGGAGAGTCGATTCAACACTTCGACTCAGATTCGACTCTGGAAAATGAGCCGGAAAGATCATGAGCTTGAAAAGAAGAAAAGAGACTCTATTTCTGCAGCCTGATGCCGTCAGCGCCATCTTTTGGCCGAAATTCGAACTATTTTAAGGAAGTGCGTACTTTAAAATTTGTTGATATTCTAATTACAATACTGCAAACCGCGTATTTTTATCTCAAACCGTTTTTTTGTTATTTAATTTTAAAATGGGTCAGTCATTTACTGGACACCCGGTATATATATATATATATATATATATATATATATATATATATATATATATATATATATATATATATATATATATATATATATATATACATATATATATATATATATATATACGGATAGTAAAATATATGCATTTGACGGATATTGGTGTTTATGTTTAGCTTCCGGTAATAAGCAATTAAGGCACACTTTTGAAAAAATTTGGGAAAATGTAACTTTAAAAGAGTACTTTCATCTGCCATAGTACTGAAAAATGAGAATCGAATACTTCCCGTCATAGGGCGACTATAAATTTTCATTTCAAAATTAAAAAAAAATTGGTTCTCAATTAATAAAAACAATTTTTATATAGCTACTTTGTCAAAAAAAGAGATTCTTACATTCTAATTGAATGTTGTGAAAATTATTAAGTTCTAATCTATTTTATAAAAGTAATGATAAAAGTACAATTGAAAACTTTAAACGTTATTTACTCAAAATATTAAAAATGTGCCTTAACTGGTTATTATCGGAAGCCACGGATATAATATACTAATACGCTTTACAGAGGATTATAAAAGACTGCTTTCTCATTGTCCATAGGTTAGTAATTTCCATAAACATCGACAACGCCTTTACGCATAAAAGATAGGTCTAGTGGGAGATGAACATGGAGTTTGACATGTGTAATCGATAGCGGAATAAGCGAGTAGTTTTAAAAGCTAGAATGCAGTCTGGCGGATCACATTATGAATTATTAATGTAAGAATAAGAACTTATTAAGTTCCGTCTGTAATTCATTAAAATAAATTCTGGTACGCTGAAAAATAGTTGGAAATCTTTCTACGAAAATAAGAAAGATACCGTACATTCAGAATGAATAAAAAGTTAATGTTCCAATTAAATTATTTAACTATATACTAAAATTGAAAATAGTTTGAAAGACCAAAATTCAAAAAAATAGCGAAATTATAAAAAAAATTTTTAATTTCTAAAATGAAAAAACTGTTTAAATGAAATTAAAACGCTAAATCATTAAGATATCGCAATAGTTTTTAAAATAGAAAGAAAATCGAAATCCAAAAAAGATTATGAATGTCAGAGATAAAAATAAAATAATATAAACCATTAAATTGGCAAAAAAGGGGAAATTTCTTTTAATTAATTCCATCTTAGTATGAAAATTTCTTCTTCCAGCACCGAAGTTTCAACTAGAGTTGCAAAAAGGCGGTTTATTCCCGGGTTTATTTCCAATAGACCAGGTTTATTCCCAGGTTTATTCCCAAAAAATCGAATTATTCCAAAAAATCCTGGGATTTTTCCAGGTTTATTCCTAAAAACCCGGTTTATTCCCGGGTTTAAACCGGGTTTTTTTCTAACCTTTGCAACGCTAGTTTCAACTAAGAACTGTCTGTTTACTAGCGTGAGGCTTCACTTCCACGCTGCGATATGGGCCTCCGTGGCTGAATGGTTAAGACACCACGCCGCTAATCGTGAGGTTGTGGGTTCGAATCCCACTGGCTCCATTGCACACACTCTTTGTGCGGAGCTCCCTGTTGTACTTCTCTTGTGTTGTAATATTTCTTTTGTGCTATCTCGTCCCTGTATATGGACGATGATTTATAAGCAGGCTTCATGTCGAGCACACAAGTCAGATGTATGTTATTCAATAAACAAACGCTGCGATATCTATAAGAAAAGTTTTGAAACTAAAGTTCTCTTTTAAAATTTAAATCGCAAAAATGAAAGGTTAAAATTGATGGAACTGATTTAATTAAAACTAGCAGGCTATGCCCGCTTTGCTGGTTCATTTTCCCAAACGAACCTTGACTTAAACAAAATGGCGATTTAAATTTTTTATTTTAAAGCATTACAGACCATCACATAGAATTTACTTCCACATTTCTGAAAATGAATGCAAAGCCATTGCGATATTGTAATATTTTGATTCCTTGGACAACATTTCGGCAATTAAGAACCATCTCTTTTATTTGATCATTTATAGTAAAGTTTCGTATGAAAATGAGACAACAGGTTTTGACAACATACACCAAAATGCTCTCTAGTTATCACACTATTAAATTAGAGAGCATTGCAATGATTACTGAGTTTAGTTATAAAACTCTATTAACTTTCGTATCATACCTTATCTTCTGATAATTCTTAAATTCCCGGCATCTGAATTGGTACTAAGGTGGTCTGGTGTAATAACGCCAGGCGGGGTAATAACGCCAAGTGCTAATATTTTGCATAATTATAAAATAATCTGGTAAATGACACCCATATGCTCTGCGCAGAACGGATTTGAGTCATATAAATCGCAAAAAACAGCTTCAAGTTTATTTGTTTCATTTTTAGGTCTTATTTTTTTTTACAAGCAACTAAAATTATCGCTTGATCTAAAACTTGCGAGATGCGTTTTGTGATGAGAAGACTATTTTTTTTTATCCGGAAATACTTTGTTAATTACATAAATTTGTAGTACATTTCATGGACTATTAAAATGTTGTTGAAGATTTTGGATATCTTCTCGAGATAATTTGTAATTTAAAATGTACAGCGCAATAACTATAATGGGGTAATAACGCCAATCCTTGGCATTAATACCCCTGTTGATTCCCTACAGTGGCCGCGCTATGTCCTAAATACGGATTCAAATAAACACAGTTAAAAATGTGCAATGTTTCTAATAGTTCTATTTAATCGGTCCTTTTTAAGCAAAAAGAAGCTCACGGTCTGATATTCTTTTGCCTCATCCCCCCCTCCACCTTCACACCACACCTTTATTTTTCTTACACTTTCACAAAAAATTGAACATTTTCAATAGCTTAGAATGCAATTTGTCAATTTCTAAGTTTGTAAAGTTTGTATTTTTAGAATTGGGCAATCTACATGCAATTATTCCATCTTATTTCATAGTTCTGTTTGCATGGCGTTATTAACCATATAGGTGGGTAATAACGCCAAATAGCATTGATCAAGAAATCAAGCCATTACATTTTATGAATACATATCTGTTAAATTATTTTTTTATATAGATAGTCAATGAGTTGCTGTATCAAATCATATTTTTGTTTGAAAAATACCAACTAAAACTGAGCCGTGAAAATTGGTAGAAACTTAACGTGGCGTTATTATCCCAGGGTACCTTATATAAAGTTCTAATAGCCTAAATGCAATTTCATTACATGTTACATTATGTTTTTTAATAACCATCCTCTTCTGACAGAGTACATTAAGTAAAATATGCAAATAATTATTTATAGATAAAACAGAGTCTTTAACTTATATATTTATTAGAACAATGAAATATAAAAAGCGTGTTTTAAGCTGAATTATTTGAATAAAATTAAAATTGCAGTAGCTCCGTGCCTCTTCATTTTATAAGTTAGTTGCTAACATGTAACCGTTAAATCGGAATAATCTTGATGGCGAAATTTTGTAGAAAAATAAACCTTTAGCTTGCATTCAATAAAATCTGTCTACCTTGTAATCGATTCTATTATGATTTTTGACGTCAAACATTAGTAGTGCTTGGTACGATATTGTTACAAACGAATCATTACTTATTTCGTGTTTATTGTCAAATGAGAGTGAATTTTATGATCATCCATTATTGGCATTTAATCTTATAGTTTGGAGATAGTTTTTTCGTCGATGGTGTAATAAAGTAGTATCTAACAGTTAATTTTTGATAAAGTTCAGCTAATAGGGCTTAATTAGAGCCTCTAGAATTATGAGCCGGAGCATCCCCGCCATATTTAGGTACACTGTGGGTACATAACTGCTTCTTGGCGACCACAGAGGCGACTTTAGCGCCTTATTGGCGATCTCAAGAAGTTTGTTTATCATATATTACTTGAATTAATGCATCATCTATGTGATAAACGGAAAAAACAAATGCTGAAAAAATGTGACGCTGCAAAAAAAAAAAAAAAAATGACAAGGAACTGACAGATATTAAACTTAATAAATATGTGCTAAAAATATAGTAGTAATGAAGAATGTATTTTTTCTGTTCTAATAAATTATTAAAAAATTAAAAAAATATTATATTGTTTATTAACTAATAGTAAATTAATAAAAATAATTGTAAAAATATATAAAATTAAATATTAAAAATTAGTTTCAATTACAAGAATTGATTTTTAAAATGATAATATTTTATTAACTAATTGCAAATTAATAAAAATAATTGTATAAATAAATAAAATTAAATTAAAATTAGTTTCACTAACAAGAATTCATTAAAAAAATAATATTTGATAGTAAATTAATAAACATAATTGTATAAATAAATAAAATATTAAAAAATTTACTCATTAACAAATATATATTTAAAAAAGAATACTGCCCAGTTAAACTGAAGGCATTGAGCTCACAGGCTACAAATACTAATTGCACATTAAAGCTTTATATTTTCAAGGGTTAATTCCGTTCGAAAAAAAAAAAAAAATTAAGAAGGGGAAACAGCTCTCCCCTTTTCTCTTTTTTTATACTTAATCATTGAACCTTCTATACTACCAAAGACATGCTTTATCATATAAAAAATCTATATCCAAAATTCAGAGCAAATTAGATAATTCTTAATAAAAACCCATTTAGCATTTATATAATTAAAAAAGAGTTATCCCCCTCTTTTATACTTAACCATTAAACTTCCAAAACTATTCAGAGATTTGAAAGAAATCTGACAATTCTGCTTGAAAAACCCATTTATATAAATTAAGGGGGGGGGGACATTAGAACCCCTGTTCCCCTTATTTATACTTATTCAATGAACACCTAATAACAGTCACGGAATCGCCTCATCAGAATGATCCTAATCTAAATTTTGAACGAAAATTAAATCTGCATGAAAATCCCATTTATATCAACTAACGGGGGGGGGGGCATTAGAGCCCATGTTCCCCTTATTTATACTTATTCAATGAACACCTAATAACAGTCACGGAATCGCCTCATCAGAATGATCCTAATCTAAATTTTGAACGAAAACTTAATTCTGCATTAAAATCCCATTTATATCAACTAACGGGGGTGGGGGGGCATTAGAACCCCTGTTCCCCCTATTTATACTTATTCAATGAACAACTAATAACAGTCACTGAATCGCCTCATCAGAATGATCCTAATCTAAATTTTGAACGAAAACTTAATTCTGCATGAAAATCCCATTTATATCAACTAACGGGGGGGGGGGGGCATTAGAACCCCTGTTCCCCCTACTTATACTTATTCAATGAACACCTAATAACAGTCACGGAATCGCCTCATCAGAATGATCCTAATCTAAATTTTGAAAACTTAATTCTGCATGAAAATCCCATTTATATCAACTAACAGGGGGGGGGGGCATTAGAACCCCTGTTCCCCCTATTTATACTTAATCAATGAACACCTAATAACAGTCACGGAATCGCCTCATCAGAATGATCCTAATCTAAATTTTGAAAACTTAATTCTGCATGAAAATCCCATCTATATCAACTAACGGGGGGCATGAGCCCCCCGTTCCCCCTCTTATACATATCGAATGAACTCCAAAAACTAATCAGGGAAGCGCCTTGTCAGGATATACCTACATACAAAATTTCAAGTGGATCGGATATTTTTATCATGAGTTATCGCGTTACGTACATACGAACATACATACAGAACGGACGGGCACATAAGCTCTCAGGCTATGATAGCCTGTGAGCTAAAAATGATATTCTATCAACTCATAGTAAATCAAAAAGATAAATATATAATTAAATAATAAATAAGAAACAAACAAATAAATAAATAATGTAATATTTAATACATTAATGTAATGCGTAATAATTATACATAATAGTTTATATATTATTTAAATATATTGTTTACATAATGCATTTATCATAATTATAGTTAATATATTTTATTATGTATTAAATTATAAATTAGTCATTTATTAAACTATTATTATTACTATTGTTATTGTTAAATTACAATTATTAAATTAAATATGAATAATTTATTATATTTATATGGTTTTATATTATTTTATTACATATTATATATATATATATATATAATCTATTATTTATTATATTGTATAATGCAATATAATTATACAAAATAACATAATATGTATAATACAATATAATTATATTTACATTATTTATGCTTTTATTTTTTTTAATTTATATTTTAAAATTATTTATAATTTTAATTATATATAACAATTTACATATTATTATTTTTTTTAATTATAAAGTTATGTATTAATATGTTATTACGCTATATATTATATTTATATCTACAAAAAATTATATAATTATAATATAATATAATACATTATAAAATATAATACATTAATATAATAAAATAATTAATTTATATAATAAAAATATCTAATAATATATAATAATAATAAATAAATTAGAATAATAAAAATAATTGTGCAATTTTTCTTATTAGTAATTATCTTTTCTCAATCATATAATAAATCGATAAACATTACATTATCATTCCTAACATTTTTGTGATTTAAACCATTACTTATTTAAGACATGCCTTCAGAAAACCCGTAACGTATCCCCAAGAGCATGCGTACCCTTGATTGGGATCCACTATCATACGAGAATCATATAAATACAGATATAAAATATCAAATCTATAAGAATCGTAATCATCATTTCTTTTTACAAGTTTTGACCGATTTTTAAATTTGGCGCTTTCAAAAACCGCGCCAATTATTTCGACGACAGTTGGTTATTTACTTTGTTTGTCTTGTGTTTTCTTCCAGAAATTGGAATGCCTTGTGTCCTTTTCTAAAATGGTTTGAACAATTCATAGCAGAGCAACATCTTACCATAAATTTCGTATTTAATTATAACGTGTATTTAATAGAAAATAACTGTTAAAATGCAGCACCGTTGCTCTTTGTTTACATAGAAGCTAATGGGCGCTGGGTACATATGGCAAACCCAAAGGCACATCAATGGCGGATGCTTCAGCTCGTAAATCTAGTAGCCTAGGGTTAATGTTAATTAAAATTGCTACGTAATCATGAAATCAAAATTTTTTATTGTGGGATATTCATGTATATGTTTTTTTCGTCAATTTTAAATTATATATTTATTTTCCTAACAATTTTTTAAAACCAAAGTGAATTAATTATAAATATTTTTTTTTAATTCTACATCATTGTCATTTCAAAGATTTTTCAATATTGTACCAATATTGTAAATATTGATTTTTTAGTGATAGTAAAATAATTGCAGATGAAAAAGTCCTTCCGGCAATGCCGGGAGGAAGAGGTAGCTTTCATATACTTATATATTTATTTATTTTAAGGTAAGTTACATTGTTCAAAAATACTAAGCTCAAATTAGTGGAAATAATCTTATAAAATTAGTGATTTTATAAGATTGAAACTAGTTTCTGTCAAGACTGAATATTAATAGGAATTTTAGAAATTAGTCATCTTTTATTCAACCTGGTTTTATTTTAAGCGATTTAGAGAGTCACCAAATTTCACGATGTCATAAAGAGTATGCATTTTAAAACAACATTGTGGATCGTTCAGATCAGACTGTTTCAAAATGTCAGCCATAAGCAAAATTCAAAGTGCTATAACTCAGTCATTTTTTAAGATATAGACAAAATAAAAAGGGTTCTGGAATCGTTGTTTTAAGTTCTAACGCGTAAAAGAAAAATATTTTTCAATTGTTAATTTTTTCGCATTTAATTTAAAATTTAAAATTTTTAAAAAAATTTAAAATGGTCACCATTTTGAAACAAAATGGTGGATGATGCTGGCCAACGAACTCGGTCGAGACATTTGTATGTACTATGTACATCCCAAGTTTCATTGAAATCGGTTCATAAATACGCGTGTTATCACGTGACAAAAATCAGATCGTTTCAAAATGTCAGCCATAAGAAAAATTCAAAGTGCTATAACTTAATCATTTTTTAAGATATAGACAAAATAAAAAGTGTTCTGGAATCTTTGTTTTAAGTTCTAACACATAAAAGGAAAATATTTTTCAACTTTTAATTTTTTTGCATTTAATTTTAAATTTTTAAATTTTTAAAAAATTTAAAATGGCCGCCATTTTGAAACAAAATGGCGGATGATACTGACCAACGAACTCGGTCGAGACATTTGTATCTACTATGTACATACCAAGTTTTATTCAAATCGGTTCATAAATACGTTAGTTATCGCATGACAAAAATCAGTTATATATATATATATATATATGGTTATATATATATATATATATATATATATATATATATATATATATATATATATATATGTCTACATTTGAACGGAGGGTTGTTTTGGGGTCTGGGGATCATGATCGGTGAAAATATACCAAAATTTTCCGGAAGTGCTTTCCTCCGGACGGCTGCAATAGGTAGTTTTTTACTTTTTGTAATGAAAGCTACCTAAAATATATAATAGTAAGGCTAAAATACAGAATTAACAACTGCTTGGCATATACCTTGGCGAAGACTCAATAAGTACGCCAATTCTATCAACCCAAATATCCAGTTAGAATGTAAACAAATAATGGGTACTACTTGATTATTCCGTCCATCAAATTCGCCAAATTATACATTTTGCTAAACTATTCGGCAAATTATTAAATGGACATATTTTTTATTTTAAATACCGAAAATTAATAAATTACTAAAATATTAAGAGAAATACAAATAAAACATCGAATTAAAAATTGGTTAATGACGTAACGAACACGTGCAACATGTTTCATGTCAAATGAATGTGACATTTACGATCATCCATTATTGACATTTAATCTTATACTTTGGCGACAGTTTTTTGGTCGATGAGATAATCAAGCAGTACCATATAATATAAACAAATTATATAAACAATAATATTATCAATAATGTTTAGATACAGATGTCATGTACGGACCACTTTAGCGCGATTGTAACAAAATTGCGATTTGATGCCTCACATGGTAATCCGGTTATTGTTGTTTATTTATTAGTAAACTGTAACGGTTTCTTTGCTTTTCTTTTCTTTTTTTTAAAATTATATGTATTGTTTTGTTCTATAATTATTTATTAAACCTTATTTATTTATTATTATTTAATTTTTAACATAATAGAAATCAATTAAAAATAACATAGTATGTAACTGGTATTTGAAAACACAGCGTTCACCAAAATGGCGTCAGAAAAAAATTGCGCCAAACTGACGCGTGTGCAAAAATGGAAAATTTTTTACAATAACTAAATAAATAAATAAAAAATAAATAAAAAATAAAATAAATAAAAAATAAAAAATAAAAAAATGTAAACATATAATTAAAAAATTGCCATTTTGATATATATTTTTTAAATAACGTCAAGCAGTGGTTAATTCCCCTGTCGCACCAATAGTATTTTTTTCTTTCGTTTTTTTTTTTTTTTTTTTTTTTTTCAAAATGAAAAACCATAAATTTAATAATTCTAATTAAATAATCTGACTAATTTTCTGTAATCGGATTGTTGATCTAGAAATCTCCTTAATACATAAATAAAAAGGCACAAATGACTCATACGTGTCGAGTTTGGCGCGATAATTTTTTACGCTAATTTCGCGGAAACATCGTATTCCAATACCAGTTGCATATATATATTTAATTACTTTCTATTATTTTCAAAATAATAACAATAAAAATATTTGATTTTAAATATTTGATTCCAATTTTTAAAATATTAATTCATATCTTATAATTTACAATTGAATATTAAAATATACTCCAAAAGTTATCTTCACTTGATAAAACATCATTATGGCGACTATCAAAAACCTACTTTCAGACACATGCATTTTATCTTCATATTCTTTGGCGACAAAAGCAAAATAAAAATTGCAAAGAAACATATAGAGATCTGCTTTTGTTCTGCTTAAGTTACATGATACTGAAGTTTGATAAAAGAGAAAAAGAAAATAATAAACAGAAAAATAACTATCATTCAAAATTCATTTAATAAAATTTTAAAGTTCATTTTTTTATTCTAACGGAAGGGATAAATCGACAAATGCAGTGTCAATTTTAATTTTTCACGTTAAGTTATTTTTAAGCATTAAGAATATTTCTTTCATTTTTAAGATACATTTTTTATAATATTATGCCTCATTAAACGGTTTTTCTTGATTATTACTATTATCATCAGTAGTTATTTTCTGCTTTTATTTGCAAGATGTTTGTAATATTTCTAACAGATATATTCTTTTTAAATTTTTTAGTAATGACAGTTTTCGCCAAAAAAATAACCACTGGCAAACCTTTCGTGGAAAATATCAGTAAAATTAGAAATTTATTACCATAAATCATACTTATTCCTGTATATTTGAATGACAAACCTTCGCAAAAATATTTCATATTGAATTATACAATCGACAAAAAAATCCATCGGGTAGTTTTTGAAAACACTCGAGCGGAAGATTCAGATTTTCTGCTTTATAATACATAATAGCAGGCTATGCCCGCTGCGCTGGTCAATATTTCAAAATCAACCGTGGATGAAACAAACTGGTGAATTTAAATTTGTATTTTAAATTATTTGGACCTCCAGCAGCACCTTGCTCATTGCTGAAAATGATTTAGACACCATTGTGATATTAAATTATCTTTAACGATGGACAAAAACCAGCTATTTAGTAGTAACTGTTTTAGTTTATTACTAACAGTGCACATTTAGAAGCGACATGACACCATTATGGCAACAGGATTTAAAATTTCCCCTAATCTGAAGAAGTATTAATTATTACAGTCGTTATCACGGTACAACTTCTGAAAAAATTCTTCACAACTTTTCATTATGTGAAGCCAGGAATCCAAATCTACTCCCACCTAAAAACTTTATATATATATATATATATTAAATTTTGTCCGCTCGATAAAAGACACAATTATGCAAGAATCATCTTCAAACTCGTCAAGTACAGTAGAACCCCGCTAATTTGGACCCCGTTAATCCGGATAATCCGGACCGATATGGTCATTTTTTTTTTCAAGTTTGAGAAGCGATTTGGCTAAATTCCATACACTTAACTTGTTTCTACGTCGTATTCTGAATTAAAAAAAACTTTTTTTTGAAATCTTTTCAGAATAATACTTTAAACTTTCATATTTAAACTCTTATTTAAATTACCCCCAACGAATTACTTATACTCAAGCGGATGCGTGACCGTACGGCTCACAAAAGGTATAGAAAACTGGCACGGCAAAAAATTACAAACTTTTTTATTACAAAGTAAACATTTTTACTGTCGGTAAATAATCAATAAATTAAACATAAAGGTGATTTTCTGTAAATATTTTTTATTTTATTTCATTTTTTTTCTAATTCTCCGGATAATCCGGATTTTCGATAATCCGGATTGGGTCTGGTCCCAGTTAGTCCGAATTATCGGGGTTTTACTGTACATTGAGATGGTTAATATCTCAGTGGGAATTGCAAATGAGCAAAATCGGCCCAAGGGGGTGATAATTGGGAAGGGTTCAAAAATTTGAATACCACCTTAACATTGCTTTGACAAAACCAGCTCTTACAAAACAATAGCAGGAAAAAAAATAAACATTTTTCGTTACAGAAAGTTGCCAATGATTAAAAAAAAAAAAAAACATTAAAATTCTCATTACAGCAATTACTTTATTATTGCAAAATTTCCTCCTGAAAAGTGAAAACAAAATTATTTGCTCTTTCGTATTTAAGCATTTTCCCTTTGTTATTTAAGATAAAATTATGTAAATTTGTATAATTTGGCGAACGATTTGGCGAAATTGATTGACGTGATAATCAAGTAGAATCCAATTTACACTTTTCATATTTCACAAAAGATTCCTACACAGACATCATATACGCAATAGGTTTAGCACGATTATCTTGCAACTACAATGTGGCAAAATCCTCGTTTTAGAATACCAAAGAAATTTATATATACTTTATCATTTTCTACCATTTTAAACAGCAATTAACAATAAATAAAAAAGTAACGGTAGAACAAAACAACAAACATCATTTCAAATAATAAAATGAAAGTATCAGGTAACCAAGAATGTTCGTGCGGTTTTCATCAGACATAAAAAACGACCCACAAAAATCTCAAAAACTTATTTTATATTTTGAAATAATCACTGTTGGCTTCAATTACGTGTTTCCAACGAGACACAAGCTTATAAATATTCTTTTTGAAAAAATCTGTTGGTTTAGAGTCTAAAAACTGGGTTATAGTTTATGTGACATCATCGTGGGTTTGGAACTGCTGTTCCCGCAGGTGATTATCAATGGCCAAAAACAAGTAATAGTCCGATTGGGCAATGTCCGGGGAGTAAGCTGGGTGAGGCAAAACTTCCCAGCCCAATGTTTTTATCACGTTTCTGGTCGCTTTGGCCATATGAGGTCTGGCGTTATCGTAGAGAAGAACTCGTCTCCTGTTGACCAGCGCTGGCTGCTTTTTGAGCAAAGCATCTGAAACTTTTTTCAACTACGACGAGTAGACTTCGGCTGTGATTGTTTTCCCACTTTATAAGAATTCATAGTGAACTATGCCAGCCCTAGTCCACCAAATACACAGCATTATCTTTTTTCGATGGATGTCCTTTTTAGCAACCAATGATAGGGAACCAGAAGTCGACCAATGATGTTTTCTATTTCTGTTATCATACATTACCCATTTCTCGTCATATGTCAATATCTGATACAGGAAAGAGACTTTGTTGTGGCGCCACAGCAATGAAAAGCAGATGTTCAATCGGTGGAGCTTGTTTTCCTCGGACAGGACATGAGGAACCCACTTATCTAATTTCCACGACATCCCAAGGCTATGAAGATGCGATCGGATGGTTTCGTCAGATAATCCAAACTTTTGCGCAAGCTCCTGGCATGTTAGATCAGGATTCTGTTTGATTTCCTCTTCCAGATAAACTTGGTCTAAGATGGATGGATGACTACGCCTACGCAACAAAAGTAGCCGTTCTCAAAAACCGCACGAACTTTCTTGATTACCCGATAAATAAAGAAATTATCATCACATAAACAACTATAGCTGGGTTACCATATAAGGCAAATAATGCCATTTTGGCGCTAGTGAGATACCTCGATGAGTATATGACCAAATCTCTGACAAAATTTCCATATTTGGAAAAAACTTTAATCGGTATTTATACTGCATTTTCCCTACTTATGTATAGGGAAAAAACTTTGACACAGATGTCATGTATGAACCACATTGGCGCAATTTTTTTCTAGAGCCAATTTGGAGAAAACTTTGTTTTAATTACCAATTTCATAAACATTTTTTAATTATTTTCGCGTTATAATTTTATTTTCGCGTTAATTGAAAAAAATTAATAAATAAAAAAGTTTAATTAATAGCTATAGAACAAAATGATTTATATTATTTTAAAAAGCAAAATGAAAGTTAATAAATAGTTTATTAATAAGTAAACAACCATAGTCGGTTTACCATGTGAGGCATAAAATCGCCATTTTGTTGCAATCGTGCGAATGTGGTGCGTATATGACATCTGCGCCAAAACTTAAAAAAGTTGCATTAAATTATTTTACAGTTTGGATGAGGAAGACATTTATACTAAAATTTAAACATACGCATTTTTTTGTTTTGCTTTAAATGCTATTTATATATTTACAATTAAACATTAAAAAAAATATCTTAAAAATGCTCTCACACATTTAAAAGAGAGTGAGAGAATTTAGTAATTGCAAACATCGCTACGGCTTATGTCTTCTTGGTATAAAATCTCATTGTTTGATGACAAAATTAAATTCAAACACCCAAATAAACAAATAACATACAATTAACAGATAAAACCATTTTTAGAAGTAATTCTGCTATTTTGTCCTGTAAGACACATAATGGTAGAATTAGATTTTAAAAATATTTTTTTTTTAAATAGAAAAATGTTATTTACGTTTTATCTAATAAAGTACTTAAAATACATTTTTTTAGCCTGCGCGAAAGAGAATAGTGAAATATTGATTGAAGAAATATTGAAGAGGAAATGGTTAATTAAAAAAGACTTCTACATTTTATTCAGCAGGAATTTTTTATTTCAAAATGTTGAATTTATCTACAGTAATAACGCATAATTGCATAAATTTTCTTTACATTGCAAAATTTTTCCTTCGATACTACTTGGATATACCGTCGACCAATTTCGCCAAATTATATAAATCGCTAAACTATTAGCCAGATTATATAGATTAGCATACATTTTCATTTAAATAACGAAAAACAAATTAGCAGAGCATCTATAAAAGTAGAAATAAAATGTCGAATTAAAAATCACTTGATGACATAATTAATATTTATATTATGCTTAATGTCAAGTGAATGTGACATTTATGATCATCCATTATCGACATTTAATCTTGGAATATAGCGGTAGATTTTTAATCGACGGGATAATCTTTCCTTCTTCAGTTTCTAAATTTTAAAACTGTAATTTTTCCTGTAAATGAAATTGACGAAATGGCGCAAGAAAAATTAAATTAACAATAAAAACATTTGCAAAAAGAAATAAAAGAGTTATACTCATACCTATATAATTTACGATTAAATATTAAAATATACTCTAAAAATTAACTTCACTTAAAAAAAAAATATATAGCGACCATTAAGAACCTATGTCAGGCATTAAGTCAAGTAGCGCATTTTCGGCTTAAAAATGCATTCTTTGGCGACAAAAGCAAGATGAAAATCGTATAGAAACGAATATGTAACTCGCAACTTAGAGTGTCTTTTACAATCAGATCTGCTTTTTTCTGGTGTAAATTATATTATAAGGAAATTCGATAAAAAAGAGAAAGAAAATAATAAAAAGGGAAGTAACTCTTATTGAAAATTCGTTTAATCAATTTTTGAAATTCATGTTATTATTCTAACGCCAGGGATAAGTAGCCAAAAGTTGAACTAATTATTATATTTCGCGTTAATTTATTTTTTAAGCATTACAAATATTTTTTTTATTTTCAAGATAAATATATCTTTATAATATTACGCCTCATTTAAGCGGTCTTTCTTTATTATTATTAATATTATCAGTAGTTATTTTCTGCTATTATTTGCAAGATATTTGTAATATTTCTAATAGATATAGCCATTTTAATTCTTTTAGCAATTATAATTTTCGCTAAAAACAGCTACTGGCAACCTTTTCGTCAAAAATAACCGAAAAATACGAAATTTACTACGAAAAATCAGAGTTATCCCTTTAAATTTGAATCACAAACCTTCGGAAAAATATTTCCCATCGAATGATACAATCGGCAAAAAGATCCATCGGGTAGTTTTTGAAAAAACTTGTGTGGAAGTTTCAGAACTTCTGTTTTATAACATACTAGCAGGCTAAGCCCGCTGCGCTGGCCTATTTTTCAAAACAAAACATGAATCAAACAAAATATTGAATATGATTGTGTTTTTTAACGCAACTTCACCTCGAACGCTCTTTCACATTTCTGAAAATCATATAAAACGCCATTGTATTTAAAGATAGAAAACCAACGATTATAAATGCATCAAAAATGCATTAAAAGTTAGCAAACAGCTGTTTCGAATCTACTATCGAGATTCTTCATTAGTGCAAAACTCAGCGAGCTAGAAAAAACAAAACTGAGCCAAAAATAAAAACAACAACAATGGAATCAAGGCCCGTTGACGCCAAAATATATTAAAATAATAATAAAATATTATGTTGTTGTATCAGCTTATGCATTCCATAACATTCGGGCTTTTAAGAAAAAAATATTTCAGTTGACCATTTATTGTAGAGTTTGATAGATAAATGAGGCAATTATGAAAAGAGCAATTTAAATATTGTCTATTCACCATACTTCTAAAATAGCGAGCATTATGATCGCAGAAATTGACCATTGAATTTAAACAATTTTCAAGTGATTCATTTTCATTTGATAGTTTTGGAACTCTAAACCTCTCAACTTGAGTATATGGGTATCTGTGGAAACCTTAATACATCCTCTATCAATATTATATTATATTTCGCAACGTACATCTGCTCCTGACAAATCTATTACAGTGTTCCGTTTTTGGAATGCAGCAGAATAAATAAAGTTAAATAAAGTTTTCCTTAGAAAAATAAGGTGAATGTTTTTTTGAATGTGTGAAATTCATTTTTTGATACAGATGTCATATACGCATCACGTTGGTGTGATTGAAACAAAATGAACATTTTATGCCTCTTATGGTAATCCAGCTGTGTTTTTAATTTATTAATGAACTATTTATTTACTTTCATTTGCATTTTAAAATGATACAAAATGCTATGCTCTATACATAGAAAAGTAAAATAGAAAACAGAAATGTATCTGTCATTTGATAACGAAGTTTCCGTTAAAGTGGCGCCAGAAATGTATCACCCCAACGTGGTGCATATATGACATTTGTGCCTCTTTCTTACAACATGGGTGTGTGCATTTGCATCTAAATTTAGTTATTTAGCTCTATTTTTGTAATATTAACTGGAGTTTGTACAATGTACGGTACTACTTGAATATTCTGTCGAGAAAAAAAATTAATATCTCAGTGAAAAAATTGATACCTCAGTGTGTATATAATATAGTGCGAAACATGTTTGGAAAAAACAATAATCGTTATTTATACAGCATGTTTAAATACTGCAGTATAGTGAAAAAAAATGTATACATGACATATACGCACCACATTGGCGCGTTTTTTTTTTTTTTCTTTTTCTCTCTTCTGGTGCCGATTCGGAGAAAATTTTGTTTTCAAATACCAGTTACATATGTAATTTACAATTATTTTCTGTTATTTTAAATAGAAAATAACAATAAATTTTAAAAAGTTTAGTTAATAATTATAAAACAAAAATACTTATATCCTTTAAAAAATAAAACAAAATAAAATAAAAATTTATTAATAAATAAACAACAGCCAGGTTACCAAGTGAGGCATAAAATCGCCATTTTATTGCTGTCGCACAAATGTGGCGCATGTATGACAAATGTGCCTAGATTAAAATAGTTTATATAATTGGAAAAAAAGAAAAAAAAATGTAAATAGACAATTTAATAATTTAATAAATAGACAATAACATCCGGGTTGCCATATCAAGCAAAATAATGACACTTTGGCGTCAGTTAATTACCCAGATGTATATATGGTATTGGCGTAAGAGACAAATCGCACAATGTAGTGCGTATGAGATATCTGTGCCAAAAAACTTTTTTTAAAGTTGCAGTTAAATTATTTTACAATATCTATGTATGTGGATTTACCCTAAAATTTAAATATTATTCATTTTTGTGGTATTTACTGCTATATATGTATTTAAGTTAAATGTAAAAAAATTTCCTAAAAGTGCTCTCACTCATTAAAAGAGAGAGAGAGAGAGAGAAAATAGTTCTTGCAAACTCCGTCTTGGTTTTTTTTTCTTTTTTTTTTGGGGGGGGGGGTGTTAGAATTGCATTGATTAGGGAAAAAAGTAGATTGAAACACCCAATTGAACAAACAACATACAAATAACAATTAGAGCCTTTAAAAAAAAAAATAATTCTGCGAGGTTCTTCTGTGAAACACATAACGGGAAAATTAGATTTAAAAATATTTTTAAAAAAAGAAAGAAAAAAATACTTATGTTTTACCTAATGAAATTTTTGAGGTGTTTTCTTTTAATCTGGCTCGAAAGAAATAAATAGCCAAATATTGTGTCACTTCAAAACTTTCTTTCACATTGAGTTACTTTTTAAATATTATAAATATTCTTTTTTTTTTCGTTAAAGATAAATATTTTCCTTTCATAATATTATTTTGCATTAAACGGATTTTTTTCTTTTTATCATTATTTATTTTAAATCAATGAATTAACAGGTTTTATTCGAAATATTTATATTTTTTTTCCATTAGAGAAAGTATTTCATTTCTTTTTTGAAATATAATTATCGTCAAAAAATTAGTTGTTGCAACCCTTCTGTCAAAAATAACCGAAAAATACGAAATTTAGTACGAAAAATCAGAGTTATCCCTGTATATTTGTATCACAAACCTCCGCAAAAATATTTCCTATCGAATGATATAATCGGCAAAAAGATCCATCGGGTAGTTTTTGAAAACACTCGTGTGGAAGTTTCAGAACTTCTGCTTTATAATATATATGATATGATGATAAGACATTTTCAAAATATGATGATTTGTCTTTTGACACGTGGTATTCAGACGTAAGTACACAAAATTAGAACTCTCTGACTTATACAGTTATTGTGTGCGGGCTTTGTGACGGAATGAGAGACACAGGTCAGAGACGAATATGGTTTTGTCTGATGAACGAAATCCTTAAAATTAATTTTACATTTTTGACATTTTGCAACTTTCAGGTAGAGTAAAGATATACTACAACTTGTGAAGTTCTGATATTTTACTTGAAAATAAAAGGATTTACTTATGTACACATATAAAAAATTAAAATTTGGTAATAATATGCTAATTTTAATTGGCAAAGTAAATAAATCAAAATCTTAAAAAAAACAATAAAATTATCCTTATTTCACTGTTTACTTGTTTTATTTCTACTCAGATCATTTTCAAAACAAATCCTCCGAGCTATTCAATTGTTACGGAAATGAAACAAGTCGAAAATTGTACGTTAAGTGTAGAAAATGAGGTGCTTACTTTAACAATGACTTTAACAGTGATTTTTGAAGTGACAATACTTTAACAATGTTTTAAAAGTACTCAGATTTTGATGTAATAGTATTGCAG
This sequence comes from Maratus speculifer, assembly GCA_964019185.1. Lineage (NCBI taxonomy): Eukaryota > Metazoa > Arthropoda > Arachnida > Araneae > Salticidae > Maratus > Maratus speculifer. The sequence continues at coordinate 257,147,093 of OZ025298.1, forward strand.
TACTTCGGATATAATATAGTAGCCAAAATCTTTGGTGTGACCATGTAAATACCATCTGTTTTCAATTATACAGGAAGTAATTTGTTGTAAACCTCAGTAACGTATAACAATTTTATAAAATATGAAGCAGCTAAATATAATTAAAACGCCACCGAAACAATGCTTCTTCTCTATACCATTATGTATTGGAATACATTTGTGTGGACCAGTAAATTAATAATAAATATTCGTCGCACCACAGATTGTACAAAATGTATATTTTAGTATATACTTCGTAGATACATATCAGTTTCGTTATGTTTAAAAGAGTGTGATTTCCTTCTATTTTCCCATTGGTTGTAATGTAACAGATTACTTTTGGTTGTCCCTGTAATTAAACTATGCATCCGATTTTTTTTTTAAATCTGAAATGACTCGACGAAATTATGCAACAAATATGGATTTTACGATTCGTTTCGATAGTTTTTATTCTGTTATATGCGAACAGACGATCCGACGGACAGACATACGGATGCACTGAAAGACAATTAGAAGTGCTACGTAGTTACATATTTACGAACGCACTTAACAAGCATCAAAATAAAATAAAAATAACATGCATACTATGAAAGAATACGTGAAAATTTGGTGGAAGGCGTTTCATAGTCTGAGCAATTTTAGAATATTTTTATTTGTTTTGAAAGTAGCTCGAGTAGAAAGGGGTGGGGTTGAAACATGAAAACAAACAATTTTATTCTTTTTGAAAATTTTTATTTACAACTTTTGGCAATTAAACATAGAAAATACAGTTACGTTTTTACTTTTGTATGATTTATTTTTTGGGGGGAGGAGGGGGGCTTTTGATGCATTTTTACATTCAAAATATCTGCCCGGGAAATTAATATTTCTAACTTCTTTTTTCAGTGTTCGCTTCTTAAATTATGTCTTTTTTTTCTTAGGTAACAAAATATTTCTAAAACTTTTGCATAATTTAATATTTTGTTTTAAACACTGATAAAGTGGGAATAAAATTTTAACACTTCATATAAAATTATGCATAGATTTTTGAAATATTCAGAAAACTAAAAAAAAAAAAAAAAGAGAGATACTTGATGAAGAGAACATTGAAAAACGAAGTTAAAGTTATTAATTTCCTGATGGGATATTTTAAAAAAATGCATCAAACATCAATAGACGGAGGTAAAATTCAAGCTAATTTGTGTTTAATTTGCGCAACAAAATTAAAGTTTCATAATATTACTTTTTATCTTTTTATCCCTTTACATTTTAAATACATTTCCAAGCATTTTTGCCCTTGCAATTTTTATAAAAAATGTACATCTTTGTGAACAATTTGGGATATGATAATGAATACCAAAGGTAAAATAATCGTAGGAATAATAATAATAAAAAACTATTCTCCATTCTGTAAATGTTGTTTCAGAATAAAAATAAATAAAAAAATACGTGTGGCACTCGGGGACTGCCGCGGTAAAGCTATTGCATAGCATTTTTTTATCAACTTATGCAATTATAATTATTTATTTATTTTTTATTTATGCAGTTTTTTTTTTTTTTTTTTTTTTTTTTTTTTTTTTTTTTTTTAATATTAATTCAAGTTACACTTTTTGAGCGTGATGACCGATAACAATTTTTTTTTCTTTTGTTGAACTAATGAGAATTAATTCAATAAAAGAAAAATCGTTTAAAATATTTTTATTATCTTACAATCATGTAGGTTAATCAGGAATTTTTATCATTGAAACTATACGTTTATGGTAGCTGAAATAAAAAACATAAGTTTGAGACTTGATATTCTCAAAATATCTGAAAAATAGCGCATCAATGTCTGCCGAAGTCTACCGAAGGATACCGTGCCGAAATCTGCCAAACTGAAGCGACGTTAGCCGGAGTGTTAGGTTTTTTTATCTCGTTAAGGAATTTCTAGATTCTTTCGACGCGCTCAAGGCCCGCGATAAAAGCTATGCGATACCTTAATAAATTACCAAACAATATTTGGCCGCGCTACGAAAATTAGATCGCTAGTTATAAGCATTTTAAATTTTCCGAACCTCACCGTGGGGGTCTTTTGTCACCAAAAATTAACACTGTCTCATAATAAATTACCAAACAAAATTTGGCCGCACTACGAAAATTAGAACGCGAGTTATAAGCATTTTAAATTTTTCGACCCTCACCATGGGGGATCTCCTGTCACCAAAAATTAACACTGTCTCATAATAAATTACCAAACAAAATATGGCCGCACTACAAAAATTGATCGCGAGTTATAAACATTTTAAATTTTTCGACCCTCACCGTGGGGGGTCTCCTGTCACCAAAAATTAACACTGTTTGATAATAAATCACCAAACGAAATTTGGCCGCGCTACGAAAATTAGATGGCGAGTTATAAGCATTTTAAATTTTTCGACCCTCAACGTGGGGGGTCACCTGTCACCAAAAGTAACACTGTCTCATAATAAATTACCAAACAAAATTTGGCCGCGCTACGAAAATTAGATCGCGAGTTATAAGCCTTTTAAATTTTTCGACCCTCACCGTGGGGGGTCTCCTGCCACCAAAAGTAACACTGTCTCATAATAAATTTCCAAACAAAATTTGGCCGCACTACGAAAATTAGATCGCGAGTTATAAGCATTTTAAATTTTTCGACCCTCACCGTGGGGGGTCTCCTGTCACTAAAAGTAACACTGTCTCATAGTAAATTACCAAACAAAATTTGGCCGCACTACGAAAATTAGATCGCGAGCTATAAGCACTTTAAATTTTTCGACCCTCACCATGGGGGATTTCCTGTCACCAAAAATTATCACTGTCTCATAATAAATTACCAAACAAAATTTGGCCGCGCTACGAAAATTAGATCGCGAGTTATAAGCACTTTAATTTTTTCGACCCTCACCATGGGGGATTTCCTGTCACCAAAAATTATCACTCTCTCATAATAAATTAACAAACAAAATTTGGCCGCGCTACGAAAATTAGATCGCGAGTTATAAAAGCATTTTAAATTTTTCGATCCTCACCATTGGGCGGGTCTCCAATCACCAAAAAGCTACATTATTCTACCTTGTTTTATCTTAACCCTTTGAGGGGCAAGCAATTGCGTTCGAGTAATTCTGAACTCCCACCGGAAATTTGTAAAAAAGTTATACCAAAAAGAGGAAAAGCAATTTCACGACTGTTTTCCACCAAAGTTAGAAAAGTGAAATTTAATAACATTTTTCTGGTGTAAATCTTCATCAATCGTAGGTGGTATATAATATATACCACCGCCCCTCAAGGGGTTAAGACGATTCTTTTCTATACACATTCTATCAGGAATTTTTATTATTGAAACTATAGATTTATAGTAACTGAAATAAGAAATATAAGTTTGAGACTTGATATCCTCTAAATATCTGAAAAATACCGCGTCAATGTCTGCCGAAGTCTACCGAATGATACCATGCCGAAGTCTGCCGTGCTGAAACGACCTTAGCCGAGTGTTAGGTTTTTTCGTTACGGATGTGTTAGGATATTTCTCGTTACGGAATTTTTGGATTCGGTCGCCGCGCTCAAAGCCCGCGATAAAAGCTATGCAATAGCTTAATAATGTAATAAAGATAAACTTTTAAATTCCCCATAGAAATAACACAAAGAAACAACAAAACTACATGTATTTGTATGCAAAGTGCAATATGATATACAAAATCACATTTACAGAATGTATTTTTTTGCTACAGATTCTTTTAAATTGTAATTAAGTTATTGCAATAAGAATAGTAAAAATTAATCTAGTCTTTTATCGACCATATTGATATTCCAGATTTCACATCATACATTTCTCTACTTATTTTAATGCAATGTTACTACACTGCTATTTTCTTGGCGGTTGAATATTTATAGCGATACATCTGGATTTAGAAAGCATAAATTTAAATCTAAGTCGTCTTTTTCTTCCCAACTTTCCTTCTAAATCACTGTTTTAAAATGTTTTATCGATTAAAAAAATCTATTTCAGGATTTAAAATTTTTTTTTAAATGTTTTATCAGTGAATTATTCTAATGAAGTTACTTTTCAACTGTTTTAATTAAGAATGTTTTATCGGTTGTTTTTGTATTTTTGATGATAAATGGAAAATTTTTAATAAAATTAAACTTTGATGTTAATAACAATTTACGATTTATTTTTATTTTAAAAATAACATATTTATTTAAATTATCTAATTTAGAAGTATTTTTATTTAAAATAAATTATTTATTTAAATATTCTATTTGTGACATTTTTGCAAGCTTTTTTTTAAATATCACGCATGGAATATTTTAATAAAAATTCGTTTTGGTATTAATAACAGTTAGATTTATTTCAAAGAGTAATAAAAAATATCTTTTTTGAACACAATGAAGTTATTTATTAAAGTTTGGTAATGTAAAATTCAGTTCAGTACTATCAAATAATTCTTTTTTAAATCAAAGAGTATTTAAAGATGTAAAATAAGCAAAAAGCCAATGAAGGTAACGTGATATCTGTCCAAAGAAACTAGAAGAAATTAACAACAGAAGTACAACACACTTTTGTGTTCTAATGCATTTTAATTCAGAAATTATCATATCCTGACATAACATACATTACGTGTAATTTCACAAATTATTCAAACAATAATTATTAAATTTTAATTAAGTTTGTTTGAAAAAATCATTTTAGTTTTCTAAAAATAACTTGATTGCGGATGTGAAAAGGATTATAATATGCATTACGTTTAAAAGTAATTCATAATGAATTAACACCGTACGATTGTTCTTCAGTTTTATCACAAAACTCACTTAATATTTATATCTTATAACATACTCACACATACATTCCCTTACTGCTCCGATGATGAAGTAAATCTCATCAAGTGTATTATTTAAAGCCTGACCTAGGCCCTAGATTTATTTCTAAAAAAAGTTATAAAACCTCCTACTGGAAATACATTATTATAACATTTTTTCTTGTCATCTAAAACATGTTTTATTATTCTTGGTGAATTCACGTACTCTTCGTATATGGGCGATTCTCAAAATAGGGGACAATTTATGTCTTTGAGCATACAAAAAAAATTGAGAGGTTTTCTGTCATGTTTTTATACTTAGATATGTTTGTCTTAATATTATTCATTATTTGCACTCAAGAATTACTCACTTTTTATTTAAAAACACCTTAAAATAACAGAATAAATGTTCAAAATGTCATTAGCATGGATGTCCACAGCAGCTGTGCCTTGTATATACTAGCTTTTTCAAGAGTTAATATCATGTTTATAAAATAAAACAAGTGTTATTCTTTCTTTAAATTAATCAAGGAGAGGATTTATCCAATAAATTTCTTTTTAAAAATAAAATTATAGTATATAAAAAGAGAATTAAAGTTTGTCCTCCATATTCTGTTTTCAAAACAAGGTCATACTATAACAGCTGTTTATTAATCAAAATTTCATTTTCACATATGACAATACTTTGAAAATATAAAGTTTCTCCATGGCAACAAGTAGCCATTTTATTCCAGCCTGAAAATAGAAGCATGTATTGTATTTTAAGAATAGAAGTTGAATATTAGGCGAGTACATCAATTGTAAGTCATTAGAATGGATAATAATTTTCATGTTTATTTTATAGTTAAAATTTTTATTTTACTTATTTGCATAGAACTTTTGTGTTTTAAAAAGCCCCAGAAAGGACTATTGCATTGTGATTATATTATGGCTCATAATATTATTTAAATTAAAATTTGTCATTAGCATGGACAAATATCAGTGTCATTAGCATGGTTTTTCTGTCCATGCTAAAGACTCCTATGTGCATAAATGTAACCATTACTTATATTGTATCCTTTTTAAAGTTTAATTTTACATATAAATTTAGGTATTACATTTATTATCCCTAAAATATGCATTAAATCTGTCAGAAAATCACTAAGACAGCTTCTTACACTGTTAGTGTCAGAATGTTGTTCATGTAAACAAAGTTTGCTCTTTGGTAATGTTTTTATTCCCCTTATATATATATATGTAAAAATGGAAAGTATTTGTTGGAAAGGAAGGCTAATAAACGTAGAAAAAAAATATTTAAACAGGAAGAAAATAAAAATTTCTTAATATATTTATTCCATTTAATTTGTTTTGTCATTAGCATGGCTCAAAAAATACTAATTATTTTTTTTAAGTTAATTTTTAAATATTTAGTTTTGCTGGCTACATGAAAAGTATACCTAATACTATATTAACAACACATATTTTTTTCAGAAATTTTGCTAACAGTAATTTTTTTAAGATTTCATTTTTGAAATTGTCCCCTATTTTGAGAATCAACCATATGTGTTTTATGCAGCATGATGAATCAGTGAAATTTCAGATTCGAATCCAATGATATGCATCACAATTAGATATGCATTGTATTGATCATAATAATATCACGATATTTTCCAAAGTCATTTAAAAATGCGAAAAAATACATAATGTTTCTTAATTAACTTAAAAAAAAAACATGCGAGAAAAATTATACGTCAAGAATATACTAGGAAACACCTTCCAACGCATTTAGAGTAATGTAATAAAATATCGCCGTATGTGAAATATGATTTTAAGTAAACAAAGATTGATATTGGGGGGACCACCCCGGGAACTGAGAATTTCCTTTATTGTTTAGGCTTAATCATGGAGTGATTAGCCTAAGTAAACAAGGAGGGTGGAAGATCTCCACTCGTGTGAAAGACGCATTATACATTGGAAAAGCCAATTTCTAATGTCCATTAATAGTGAAGAAATTTCCTATTAAGAGCACACTACTGACAAAAAAAGACCCGGATGATAATGTTAAGTCCGTGGGAGCGTTATTTTCAAATATCTCGCTCAAATTTTAGTAATTTTACAATTTTTTTTTGCATAGGATAGCTGAGGACGATCTATAACAAGGCTAGTTTTTACTTTTTCGATTTTGGTTATATATTTTTTATATTATGATAGTTTTAATTTCAGAAAGTGTTCTAAATGGCTTCGAAAGTTAAAGTATTTATTTTTTTAATCTGAAATTAAAATTGAAAAAATAACAAGTAAGAAAAATCATGCGTTAAGCATAGATTATGAAGCATTTTCCAACACTTAATGAAATCTTTAACAAAACTTTGTTATTTAGGGAAATAATAGTGTATAGCCAAATATACCCAAATATGTATTCCAGTACACTAGAACAGCCCTGTATTTGATATGTCAGTTCATATAATGGGAAAATTTAGCTTAGCAAGAAAATACCCAGTAGCTTGAAATTTCTTTTTCAGCATTTCATACTATTAGATGGAAACATACTTGAATACTTTTGTTCAGCCCTGTAGTTTACATTGTACTTTTATTACACGTCAGCATTAGGCCAAAATTTATTGTAAACTAAAAGACTTTTAAAACAACTGAAACCACATTCTCATAAATCATCATTCATAGGCGTCCATGTACCGAATTCTTTGCGTGGCCCTGTATATCTCTTTATCTATATTCTGCAAAAATTTCTCAGTAAATTGAATGCAGCTCAGCGTAAAAATGCATAGCTTATTTAAGAACCACGTTTAAATAATTTACGCTCATATTCAGTAATGCTGCTGAGCTCTTTTGGGTAGCCCTGTATATAAACTAGATTATTTATACACACCATATAATGTGCATATATTTAGCGAAATATAAATGCGAATATCATAATTAAAATGCATTTCATCCATCCATCAGCCATCATCGGACACATACTTCGGAAAGAATATACTATTTGGAATCTTTTGTATGGACCTGTAAATGCTATGTACTTCATATTACGCAAGACAGTAGCGTATAATTTATATTAAGCTTCAGTGACATATTTCAATTTTATTATACATGAAAAAGCTTAATATATTTAAAAAATGTCACACACAATTCCCCCTTTTACCATTATCTAATGGAATTCTTTTGTGTGGCCCTGTAAATGAATAATAGCTACATTTTCACCTTATATTTTATAGAATGCATATTTTAATATGTTTGACAGGGTATAACATCTTTAAAATTCCTTTGAAACGATTTTTCCCCATAGGCCGTAATGCAATAGGAAACTTTTGATTCGCCCTGTAGATAAACTAATCATGCTAGAAACTTCATTTACGATAGGACTTGTGCAAGGGTAAACGTCAATAACGTCCTAAAATTTCATGGCAATCCGAGTATATTAACGATTTTTCCCCATAGGCCGTAATGTAATGGAAAACTTTTGATTCGCCCTGTAGATAAACTAATCATAAAAGAAACTTCATTTTCAATAGGGTTCGTGCTAGGGTAAACGTCAATAACGTCCTAAAATTTCATTGCAATCCGAGTATATTAACGATTTTTCCCCATAGGCCGTAATGTAATGGGAAATTTTGATTCCCTCTGTAGGTAAACTAATCATGGTAGATACTTCATTTTCAATAGGGTTTGTGCTAGGGTGCACCTCAATAACGTATAAAAATTTCATAGCAATCCGAGTATATTTACGGGAGTTAGAGCGCGGCCAGACGGACAGACGGCCATACGGACAGACAAACCGAATGCATAAGCACTTTTCATCTTTGTTGGAAAGTGCTAAAAAACTAGCCCAGTTGTAGATCATCCTGAGCTATCCTATGTAAAAAAAACATGTAAAAATATTAAAATTTGAGCGTGTTACTTTAAAAGAATGTCCCCATAGACTTAACACTAAAATCCGGGTCTCTTTCAGTCAGTAGTGTGGGCTCTTAATGTTACTTTTATTTAAATTATTTTAGCAAATTCACGTACTCTTCATATATGCGTTTTATATAACATGAAGAATGAGTAAAATTTAACCTCCGAACTGTTATGCATTATAATAATCCCAACATCATTGTTAGAAATGGTTCGTTTGTCAAAAAACCTTTGTAATCATCATACGATCTCACTATTTTTTTTTTTTTTTTTTTTTTTTTTTTTTTTTTTGCGCAATTTGAAAATATGAAAAACATAACTAATATTTTTCTGCACTTTATTAACAAAAACAGGAGCAAGAAAGAAAAGTCATACGTCAATCATGGATAAAAAAACTTCTCAATACATTTAGAAAAATGTAACAAAATGTTGCTGGATGTGAAATATGATTTTAAGTAAACAAGGACAGAGATTAGGATGGGTCACCCTGGGAACTAGACGGGAGATTGTATCATTCACAAAAGTTTTAGGTAGATTTCTTATGAAATACTACCTACTGCAGTTTCTCCAATGTTGGAGTTCCTGAAAATTTTTGCAGATCCACACCAATCATGATACCCCAGAACCCCAAATTATCACCGGAAAAAATGTTTATATATCTATCTATCTATCAATATAACTATATGACTTTTTACTATATGAATACGATAGCTTCTTTAATTCTGCTCAGATTTCCTTCAAACTGATACATAAAATCAAGAGGCATGAAATCTCGGTCAAGTTCGTTAATGGATAAAATCGGACCAAGGAGGTGGAAAAAGGGAGGATTTCTCTGAAAACCGAAAAAAACCCCATAACTTCTTACTTAAAATAGATATCGAATCAGTTTTTAAATTATATTACTTCTAAAAAATCGATCAAAATTTTATGCATGATAAATGTTTGATAAAATTAAAAATGGGGGTCAAGGGGTGAAAAAATAGGGTTTTTCGGAGTAAAAAATTCATAACTTTGTCAATTCTCTAGATATCAAATCCAATTATTTTTTTTTTAATTTTATTAATATTATCTAAAATTTTTATATTTAAAAGTTTTTGATAGGACCATCTCGTACTGAAAAAATAGACACGAAAATAAAAAGGGGATGGTGGAAAAAGAAAAAAATCCATAGCTTTGCCAATTCTTAAGATTTCAAATCTGGTTAAATTTATTTTACATCTTCTCAATGATATTTATAACTTTTACGCTGACGAGATTTTTATAGGACCAATCCTTATAGCAAAAATAAATTAAACAAAAATAGGAGTTGAAAAGAAATCTCAAATCCAAAGTGTTTCTGTTCTGACTGATTTTTAAATTCATTTTTGATTTTAAACGCATCCAAATGACAGGTTCTCTTATTTAGAAACTATATAATATAAGGTATTGTCCAGTTTTTTGATAAAGGTAGAAAACTTTTCAAAAAATGCTGTCAAAATCGGCAATTTGAACAAAATTTCCCGAAGCCATCGTGATTGAAAAATTGCGGAAGCATTCAAATAACAAATCACTTATTTTATGACTCATTTTTAAATCCAATTTTGCTCTCAAACACATCCAATCGACAGGTTCTCTTATTTAGGAACTGTATAATGTGTCCTATTAGTCCGTTTTTTGATAAAGCAGAATTTATTTTTTTTTAAAAGCTGTCAAAGTAGGCATTCAAACAAGTTGCTTATTTTCTGACTCATTTTTTAAAATTCAAATTTTGCTCTTAAACGCATTCTATTGACATATTCTCTTGTTTAGGATCTATATAATGTGCTCTATCGATCGATTTTTTCATAAAGCCAGAATATAATTTAAAAAATGCTGTCAAAGTGGGCATTTGAGCCGAATTTTATGATAAAACTGATTCCGATGAGTAAGAATATTCTAAGAAAACTAGCTGGAAAAACTAGTTGGATGTGCCAATCCCAAAACATTCTTTTATCTGATACGTACTTTTTAATGTTTCAAAATTTAGTTACACTTGTTAATGTGTTAATATTATTAATTCAATACCTTACCAACTATGATTTGCATCTTAAATTTCTGATTCTGTCAATTAATCGGAATAAAAATCTGCACGGGCCGATGTACAGTAGAACGATGTTCAGTTTTTTTTCAAATTCCAACAAAATCATACACAAAAAATTTAGTTCAGTTCTATGCAGAACATGAAACACTTTTCAATGGTAAAATTAGAAAAATGGCACAGACATCGCGATTATAGCGCCTCCTTCCAGCGGATTTTTTTCAAATTCAGGGAGGTTCTGCTGACCATAGTCAAACACATATGAAAAAAAAAATCATTGAATTTTATGCATAACTTGATACACTTTTCTGCGGTAAAATATTGAAAATGGCTCATGAATCGCTATTGCAGCGCACTCTTCCAGCGGATTTTTTTCAAATTCAGGGAGGACAAATTAACCATAGCCAAACACTCACACAAAAACTTTCGTTCAATTCGATGCATAACCTCATACACTATTAGTCGGTACAATATTGAAAATGGCACAAAAATCGCTATTACAGCGCTCCCTTGCGACGGATTTTTTTTCAAATTCAGGGAGAATCAGTTAGCGATAATCATACACTTACACAAAACATTTGATTCAATTCGATGTATAAATACGTACAATATTGAAAATGGCAAAAAAAATGTTATTACAGCGCTCTCTTCCGGTGGAATGTTTTAAAACTAAAGAGAATCTGCTTGCCACAGCCAAAAACATTCATGAACAATTTGGTTCAATTCTATGCATATCTTCATACACTTTTTCATGGTAGAATGGCGACATACGGACACACACACACACACACAGACACAGGTACACGGACAGACAGACATTTTGTAAAAAACATGTTTTTTGGAATATCTGACCCCAAAAACGTGTAAATCCGTTGAAAACCGGATGTCGAAAAAATTTCGATTACAATATTTTCTTCTATTGAAGATTGAAGAAAGTATTAAGATTAAAAATTGTTCAAAGCGGCCAAATAAAGTTGTTAAACAGTGTTTATCTCTAATCGTATTTTTTGTTGTTGATGTAGCACGTAACTTCGAAATCTACTTCCGCCTACGGGACAAGCCGACAGGATTTTTTTTTATCTTGTGCTTTTCATCGAATTTGATAATAGGTCGTATTCTGGAGACGTTACACTTGTAGTAGCTACCATTATCGTTAAAAGCGAAGTGAGTAATCTTAAAGTATGACTCGTCATCCATGATGAATCCTTGATCAGAATTATTTTGTAAAAAGCAACCACATTTCGTTTCGGCGTCAATCATTTGATTTTCTGTTCGTTTTGGTAACACCCTTTTGTTGTGATATTTTATGTTAATCTTCTTGGCGATTGGTGAAGTTAACCGAGTGAAAACAATAATTTCACAGCCGAGAAATGGATTAATGCTCTGTCGTTTTCGTCAAACATCCGTTTCAACTGCTGTAACTTTAGCATATTGAGTTGCTAGGTCTTTCTACCTGGTTCGGGTTACCTTTCGGCCATGAATATCTTCTAGTAATTTTGCAGAACATCGTATATAGTTCGTATTCCTTTCGTACTTGTATTCTTTTGCTATTTTGCGTAAGTGCAACTTGTGTGCGGAGTTTTAGGAAACAGTCCTTACATAAAGATAAAAAATAAAATGCATATTTAAAACACACATATTTAAATTTTATTACTTCTCTTAATTGACTTAATTACTTGAATTTTATATAGACACAAATGACGTACAATAAAACAATGCTGTATACCCTTTTTTTCTGAAAAACTATGCTAAACTTGCTATATTCGCGCCGTTTTGCAACTTTTAATTTGATGTAACCTTTTCATGTTTGCGCAGACATAAAAGGTGTGAAAAATGCTGTATAATATGATTAAGAATCAGGATGAAAAAGTATCCGGATTTAAACAGATACGAGATTTCTTCGGTGCGTTTCCTATTCGTAGACGAGTTTTGAATATTTTAAGATCTCAGATCGCTAAAATTTTCTTGTGTGAGTTGAGTGAGAGTGAGACGCCATACAAATCGATATTATGTTGGCTATAGCTCATATACTACTAATTTAGGACACAGACTTTTAATGTAGACTAATAATCAGAGACACAGAAAAAGGATCACAGAAAAAAAAATATTTTCTACATTCAACTAAAAGTCACATTAAAATAAACTCTCTTAATACCTATTATACACTATCTACCAATAAGTATTTGGAAACTTTCAATTTTTTACATTTTGTCAAATATTTATAAATATACTAGTCGGATTCTTTTGAAACTTCAGGATTATGAAGATTATGCTTGACCTCATATTTATCAACATTCATTTGATAAGCAGGGTAATTAGGGGGCCGACAAAAAATTAAAGAATGACAGAAATATTTGGGATCACCCTGTACATGAAAATGCACGAAATGATTTATCGCTGCAGAATACAAATATGTGGATACTGCACAATATGTACACTGATTTTTGTAAGAATAGCATGTATATTCATGGAGAAAGAGTGATTTTTTTTTAAATATTCAAATATTCTGATATATTTTTTGTTTATATCATGCAGGGTTTTTGACCAAATTTAACGCAAATTTCAGAAATATTGGCAAAATCTACTAAAAAAATGTAGCGCAATTGGAATATAAATATATTAAATATTTTATGAAATATGAGTAGTTTTATGAAATAATTTTTATCTACGCATGCGCGAACGATAAAAACGATTCTTTTGCATCATTTAATAGTCAATTCTATGGAGTAACTTATAAAAAAAATCCAATCAAATATCGTGAAAATTCAAAAAGATATCATTATTGAAATTAAGCTGTTTTTACATTGCTCTCTAAAAACGGCTGAATGATAAGAGATTCTCCACAAATTGACATTTTTTATTAACTGACTTTTAGGAAAAAAATAGTATTTAATGTATACAATATCTAATACAATATTTCTGTTAATAAGTATCTTGACATCTGTGACAGAAAAGAATAAAAGCACTTTTCCCTTCCTATCACATTTGTCAAGATACTTATTAGAAGCAATATTGTATTAGATATTGTATTCATTAAATAGTACTAATATTTTCCTAAAAGTCAGTTAATAAAAAATGTCAATTTGTGGAGAATCCCTTATCATTCAGCCGTTTTTAGAGAGCAATGTAAAAACAGCTTACTTATAATAATGATATCTTTTTGAATTTTCGCGATATTCCATTGGATTTTTTTTATAAGTTACTTCATAGAATTGAATATTAAATGATGTAAAAGAATCGTTTTTATCGTTCGCGCATGCGCAGATAAAAATTATTTCATAAAACTACTCATAAATTCATAAAATATTTAATATATTTATATTCCAATTGCGCAGTATTTTTTCTAATAGACATTGCCAATATTTCTGAAATTTGCGTTAAATTTGGTCAAAAACCCTGCATGACATAAACAAAAAACGTACCAGAATTTTCGAAATTTTTTTTAAAAAATCTCTCTTTCTCCATGTGCTATATATATATAACTACATGCTATTCTTACAAAAATCAGTGTACATGTTGTTGTGCAGTATCCACATATTTGTATTCTGCAGCGATAAATCGTTTCGTACATTTTCATGTACAGGATGATCCCAAATATTTCTGTTATTCTTTAATTTTTTGTCGGCCCCCTAATTGCCCTGCTTATCAAATGGATATTGATAAATATGAGGTCAGAAATAATCTTCATAATCCTGAAGTTTCAGAAGAATCCGACAAGTATATTTTTAAATATTTGACCAAATGTCAAAAATTGAAAGTTTCCAAATACTTATTGGTAGATAGTGTATTGCTTTAGTCGCTGATAAAAATGACTAGAATCCTAATGAGGTGCGTCATAAATTCGTGGAAAGTTTAAAAATCCATAATAAAAGAAGTAATGCTTGGAAAACTTTTCGGTTTGCGCGAATATGATAAGACGTATTTGGGATTTTTTTTCCATGTATAATAAAAAGATTCCAAAAGTGGCCGATAGAGGGCGCTCATACGTCATACTAAGGCGTTTTATGCAAATCAGGCTAGCAATAAAACACCTGGCTGGAAATATATTCGTCATTCGATCTCGGCAGCATACTATAGTTACCAGATCGAGCACTGATGGTTAAATTTTCTGCAAGAATGGTGAATCCACAACTGTTGCATTCTGAAAGTTTCGCATGGAGAAAGGACTTAATTGGCAAAAAAGCTTTATTTCATTGAATAGGATATTCAATTTAGTAGGATGTTTGGAAGAAACGGCGTTATCCGTTTGCGTTTGTCTGATTCGCATAAAATGTTTCAACATGACGTGCGAGCACCCTCTATTGGTTATTTTTCGAATCATTTTTATTATATGTGGAAAAAAAATCCAAAATTCATCTGATCATCTTCGTGGAAACAAAAAAAATTTACGAGCATTACATTTTTAATTATGGATTTTTAAACTTTGCACGAATTTATGACGCACCCTGTAGTTTTAATGTTGAATCATTCTTAAGGTGCAACTTTGTCGTTTTAACTATACTCTTGCTTTAGTTGTACTCTTATTACATGAGATCAATTTTATAATATCACGCGATCAAACTTTAAGTATGTTTCTGTTACAATAATGTACAGTAACATTCGCTGCAATATAATAACTTCTATAATTTCTGGTACACATTAAAAAAGAAGTTTAGCAAACGATTAAAATTAAACATTCAATTAAGTTTAATGTTTAATAGATAATTTTTAAACGTAAATGTGACACAATATGAAAATTACAAATTTTCTTTTACGAAATAAATATTTTAAATTCTCCGTCGTTCAATTTTTAAATACGCTATCTAAAGTATGTTTTTAAATTTTTTCTAATTTTATTTAAGTGTCCCTTTTAATCCTATTTCTAAGCCCCAATATTTTGAAAAATGGATATTTTTTGTACATTATTAAGTTTATCAAAAAAAAAAGGCTAATGTAAATATCAAGTTTCTTTGAACGTTAGAAAAACTTTCTAATCCTGGTGCTTTATTTTTCACTTTATTCGAAACTATATATATTTTGTTATAGAAACAGCACATGATTGTGTTTATGCCGACATAAAAAATTTTAAGTTGTTATTCTTATTAAATATATTTATCTTAGAGTGGGAGTTACATTTTATCCTGTGTTTTTTTTCATTCTAACGTATTATCCTTCATTTTTTAAATAAAAGATAACGAAAATTGATATAAAGTACTAATCTATTTATTTGCATGCATAACTAAATGTAAAAGTTTCACTTATTAAATATAATTCCTGTTTATCAAAACATATTTATACATTTAAATGCAAATAAATTTTAAAAGTCTTTTTAATCTTTAAAACGGTTTTTTCCCCATGCTGATGCATATTAATTAGAGGTTTCAATGTTGCAGTTTTTCATTAAAACCTTATCTCAAAAAAACCTCCAAAGATATCTTTAACTGTTCATGTAAAGTCTCTTTCGCTAAGTACTAATTATCAAAAGCCGGGGAAAGTGTTTAAAAATGAGTTCCTTTTGTTCATATGAAAATATTCATCTGAAACATCGCATCCCTAACAAAAGATTTTGAAATTAGCTACTGGGCAATTTGCTTCTCAAAAATAATTCCAAGAGAAGATCTCAGGTACATAAAGCGCATCACTAAATTTTCTTAAAACCATTAAGTGACAGGCAATTATAAGTTGTTTAAACATTATTTATCTAGAAAAAAAATAAGCAAAGGATTCTTATCAGGTTTTGACACCTTAAGTCTGCTTTGAAAGCAAATAGAATGCACTACTGCTTTTAAAACTTTAAACAAATAAAATAAAATAGGTACAAGCAAATAATAGCCGGTATGAAAGTTTGACGAGAAAATATTTTTGTCATTCAAATTATGATATTTGTATGGCAACACTGATACTTTACATTGGAAAGGAGAGTTTTGGGAAAAATAAACTCTGTCTTTCATTTCACCTCTTGGGGACGTGCGACCAGTATACATGTCTCAGAAAGGCTTAAGAAGCCTTGTTTATCGCCACCAGTAAAATTTTACTGTAAAATTTTCTTTATTTAAAAGAAGCATTTTATCGATTTAATAAGGTACAAATTTCTCTTTTTAAAAGCCGGTGACAAAATATTAAAAATTTCGTAAAAGGCTTCTGTCGTGAAGTGGTTAAAGAAAGTCTCTTGTAATAAAAAAATATTATTTTAGTCTGTTGTGTTAACCGAAATGCAGTATTAAATTTATGTAACACAGATAATTGGACAATATCATTTTCAGCAGGAGATATCAGGGAAAAAATGGCATTTTATTAAATTTACTTGCGTATTCTACTAAAAGAAATACAAGTTCATACTACGCAATGTGAAAAAAATGCTTCTAAATAAAAAATGTATATATATACACATAATACAATTAGAAATGAAGACATACGATAACCTTTTTCCATTTACTAATAATTCCGAAAAAGGCCTTTAACTCTAGAAATATCAGAAAACAATATATTTCCAAAAACTTAATTATTTGTGGTCGTATGTATGATCTCAGACACCATAATAAAGAACTGTTCTAAT
The DNA here is from genome assembly GCA_964019185.1 of Maratus speculifer. Lineage (NCBI taxonomy): Eukaryota > Metazoa > Arthropoda > Arachnida > Araneae > Salticidae > Maratus > Maratus speculifer. The sequence continues at coordinate 257,164,368 of OZ025298.1, forward strand.
CATATTATATTAATTGACAAACTTTAGAGTAGAATTCAAATTTATATTTTACAAAATGCACTTAAGCGTAATTAGAAATTTTCGTTTCTTAAAATATGTAAAAACAAATCACTAATTCCTCGTGAAGTGTAACTAATGAGGGGCAGTCGTACTATGACGACGTTCCAAAAATATTCAGATCTTGGTGCAATACAAGATATGTGTCCGAAGTATGTGTATACTTCGGATACCGAATAGTAGTATATTTAGTATACAGTAGCCGAAATCTTTTGATTGTCCCTGTAAATACTATCTGCTTAATATCTTACAGGAAGTAACTTGTAGTAAACCTCAGCGACGAAATATCATTTTCATAAAATGTGAAATATTTTAATATTATTAAAACGAGCCCCAAAGAATTTTCCTCCTACACCATTATGTAAAGGAAAAAATTGTGTGTACCTGTAAATTAATAACATATACTCATTGCACCACAGATTACACAAAGTATATATTTTAGTACATTTTTCATAGATACATTATGTTCGAAAGAGTGTAATGCCATTAAAATGCACTTGAAATTTTTTTTCTCATTAGTCATAATGTAACGGAATATTTTTTATTGTACCTGAAATTAAACTATACATCGAATTTTCAGAAAATTTGAAATGACTGTAGAATAAATATGCAAAAATTATATATACTATATTTCAAATGATTCGGTTTAGTAGTTTTTGTTCTGTTATATGGGGACGGACAGACAAACGGACAGATTGAAGAGGTGGACGACGACTAACGTGCTACATGCTTATATAATTACGAACGCACTTATTAACGTAATTTAAAATGACAAAAAAAAAAAAAATTATTGGAATAACTGCACCATGAAATTCAAAGTAATTTAGGGTAGTAAAAAAAAAGTTTAGTAGTATTTTGTTTTTTCAGTGCTTATTCTTAAAAACATAAGTTTTAAAGAATAAAGATTATTTTCCGTATTCAAACATAACTAGTAAGAAAAGGCAAGCCTAAAACTTTTTTCTATCTTATTCATGTTAATACATCCTAAACAGGAAAAACAGCGTCATCGGATGAGTGGTTTTAAACAAAATCTATCAAGCAACAACTTATGTCAGCTTTAACTGAAAATGAAGTTTCATGAAAATATATGCATTAGTTTTTGACATACAGCTATTACAAAATCTTAAAACAATCTGCATAACAGCTCCCCATGTTAGGTGGTATACACCAAAATCCAATCAGGATCAATTTTTCATCAGGTGCAAACTGAATCTGAAGTTTTTGAAAATTTCCTGCATTTGTTGTTGAGATAGAGCTATTGCAACAATCACCATGTGAGCCCCACCTGTTTAGTGATTTGCACCAAGACGTAATCACCACCATGTTAACTAAATATAAATCTTTATAAAAATCACTATTTGTTGAGATATGGCTATTGTGGAAATTGTAAATAATGCAGCATAGCAGCGCCACTTATCGAGCGATATACACCAAAAACTAATTAGATCTAATTTATATCAAGGTCTAAAAGAATCTAAAGTTTTGTGAAATTCCGTGCATTAATTCTTGAGACAGAGCGCGCGCAATATTTTTGTCACATACAAGCAGATTGACAGACAGACTCACAGGCAGACATTTTGTAAATACATGATTTCGGGTTCACTGACTTCTAAAACGTGTAAATCCGTCAAAAACCGGATTTCGAAACATTTCACGAATCCAATATTTTCTTTTTATAAAGATAGAAGAAAGTAAAGAAGAAAAACTTCTTAATCGGGCTTTGAAAGATACCTCGCGATGGAAAAAATAAAATATTATCTTCTTACAAAATGAAAACATAATTTTGTTACATACACCTAAAGTTTGAGAAAAAGATTAATAAATTTTATTTTTTCTTCATAATATTTCATATTTTATATTATTGACCGTTTAATGAAAATTAATCCTGAGATCCCCGGCACGAGATGTATGTGTAAACTTAATACAACTGAAATTAAAGAATAATTTATGAAATCCAAGTCCTCTTTTGTGACCATTGATTCAATAAAAATATTATGAACCAATATATTAAGCTTTGAAGAATGATTTATAAAAATTAACCTTATTTTGCTGCCACTGATTTTCAGAAACTTTTCCGAGTAGTTATTGTAATGCATTAATAAATTTCACAACGAAAAATGTAGGTTTACATACACTGTCCAATCTTAAATATTTTCATGTTAAACAAACATGTTTTACAAACGTACCTTATAAATTAAGAGAATTAAAATTACATTGACTTTAAAGTTAATAAGTATCATGACTCATGCATGTATATATTCAACTATTAATGTTGCAGCATTAATGTTCAATTGATAAATGGTAGTATCCTATAAAACAATACTCTAGATTAAAAAAATTATTATTACACTATGAAAACTACTGAACATCGTTTCAGAAAATTAGTGACAGCAAACTAAACATCATCTTTAAAAATAAATAAGTCTTTAACTATCAAAAATTCATAGGTTATTGAAATTTATAATTACGATTGATGCTTTTATCCTTTATAATATAGACAGAGAAAAAAAAAGTTTACATAAATAACACATTGATTTATTTGTATGCGTAAGTGAAAATACAATGTTTTATTCATTAACCTTTTAAGCGTCCTTCAGAATTTTACATTCATATTTAATGATTCATAATATAGTAGCCACTCAAAGTTTTTATAGGAGAATTTTTATTTGAAAACCTTACATATTTATTTAGTTTATTCATTTTTAAAATTTTGCTTTAATATTGGTTTTGTGTTAAATCAGGCTCTGATTCCAAAACGTATGTGACAGAAAAACATGTTTAGGACGCTTTAATTTTAAATTCAATCCCTGTTAAAATATTTCGACATGATTCATAGGAAATACAATTTTTTAATTATTTAGCATACATTGCAGTGTATAACGCGCATTTTTTATATAAAAAATTTGATCCAATATTTTAGGTATGTGAATAACACTGATTATAAAAGAGAAACATTATTAATGAAGAGTACAATAGACTATCTTTAAGAATTAATTTTTTTCATTTAATCAACTAATAAATTTATTTACAAAACTTATTTTCTCTATCTTATTATAGGATACTTTGCAAAAATAATTCATTTATTGTTTGCTATTTTTTGGGTGAAGTTTTCTTTAGAGTAAAAGAAATATACTCCGAATAAGTCTAAAAATAGAAAAAATATAGTTTAAAAGTTGAAATACGTTTCATAAGTCGGAATATAGGATACTTTAAATCGAAAAGGTATTTTTCTTTCATGCTGGTATATTTATTAGAAATGATACTTACAAACACACACATCTATATATCTGAAATTAGTTGCTGTCTTTCTTTAAAATTTCTATCTTATATAAAAAAAGAAAGATAAACCGCTTATATAAAGCTATTTTTACCCCTTTTGTTTTAATTTGAAGATTAAATACTTCGAATTAACTACATCATAATAATACTCAAAATTAAGATCCTTTTGTTCATTTTAAATCTCCCTGCTTATAAAACTAGATATATGACCGAATATTTTAAAATTAGCTTTAAGGTAATGTTATTAAAAAAGAAAACATTTTTTACATTAAAAATTTAAACTAATCTTGATTTGATGTTGATACAAAGTCACATTATTTCCTTTTAAAAGCAATTTAATAAGAACAATTGAAATATATGCATTTCATAACAGGATTGTTTTTTGCAAAATATTACGTGACAAGCATTTTGAAGTCATTTAAATAGTATTTGCATATATGTAGAAGAATAAAAAAAAAGCCTTTCAACGATCATTAATTCTGGATCGATTCTCATAATTAAATTTGGAATAGATCATTAAATCTATTCCAAAAACTAATTAGAATACAATAGTGCTTTCAAAATTTTAATACACAAATGAAAAAAAAAAAGCAAACAATAACTTTTAAAAAAAGAAATTTCCAAAATTTGATATGAAAGCGTTTCTGGAACTTCACATCACCAAAGGGCAAATTTGGTAAAATAATAAGAAAATATGTTTAACTTAAAGAATTAGTCTATTGTATTAAACTGTTGACAGCAATGCAGTATTAACTTTAAGAAATAAATTATATCCTCCAATGGAAATCTAGAAAATATTCTAAATATTGGACAAAAAGAAAGATTTTTTTAAAGTAATAAAATACAATAAAGCTACGAGAGACAGTAAACTACAAATAAAGTAAAACACTTTGTAAAATCACCACAGAGTGAAAAATAAATTAGGACGCGTTTGGAGCTACAACAATAACAGCTGGTCATCAGCTAAACCAATACGTGTCCGTAAGGGCACAGAGTCGAGATAAAGTGAAAGAAAGAGAGAGGAGATTACAAAGAGTGCGATAGGTGGCGCTAGCTGAAAGAGCACAGGTGGAAGGGAGAAGTGAATAATAAAAAAGAGAAAAAATAATAAAAAAGAGAGAAAAAGGTGGAAAACCAATGAAAAAACTAAAAGAATAATTTTTTTTTTGTTTATCCACATTTTTCTCTCTTTTACTTTATTTATTAATTATCGCCAGAGTTTACGGTGTTTCTTCGCCAGTAAACAGTAATACATTATTAAACTTTCCAGCTATTCAGAAAAGCATTCTTTATCTTTATAAATCACATATAGTTTTTAAGGTTAAACAATCAGAACTCATTTCACTGAAAATGATTTTCGGAAACGTTTCCGAATTGTTTTTATAAATTTATTTCCCGATCCGAAACATACGCTTTAGATGCTATCAATTCTGCTCCAAATTTAATCTGCTCCAAAAACTAATTGGCATACAATAGTGCTTTAAAAATTTTAAAACACAATTGACAAAAGTAAGGAATAATACTAATTTTTAAGAAAGAAATTTCCAATGCAAATTTGATATGAAGGCACTTCTGGAATTTCACATTGCCAAAGGACAAATTTGGGTAAAATAATAACAAAATATATTTCACTTAAAGAATTAGTCTATTGTATGAAATAAATTTTATTTCAATCATACTGTTGGCAGAAATGCAATATTAACTTCATGTAATAAATCATACCTTTCTAAGGAAATATAGATAACATTCTTCACACTGAACAAAGAGACGGTCGTAAAATATAAATTAAACGGTAATAAAATACATAATAAAATATTTTTAAGGTAATAAAATATAAATAAAATATAAAATAATAAAATATAATGTAAGAAAACTACGAGATACAGTAAACAGTAATACACGAAGGGGTGCTGAAAAGTTTATGGCTTTGATAACTTATAGCTGAAATAGAAAAACAACTCATTTGAAATATTAATATCTTGTTAAGACTATCAAGGTTTTCTGATTATTAGAATTTTTTCTGTTGTGGATCAAAGCTGAGATGGTAGAAGCACAACAAAATTTCATATCTTAGAAATTATGAGGCATCATAAAAGTTTTCTTTCTACAAAAAAAAAAAAAAAAAAAAAAAAAAAAAAAAAAAATCAGTAAAGCAGGGTTTTTTTAGCAATTTAGTGACTGAGGCAAGACATTGGCTTCATGTCTAGGATTCAGAAACAGGGAACGTTCAAAAGAATGGCATCACATTCGGTCATCGCCGCAGAAGTAAATTTTGCCAAAGAAATTAGCCAAAATAGTCAAGGCGACAGCTTTCAGGGACAAAGATGGCATTTTGTAGGTGGACTTCCTACCTCAGGGATGTAGTATACCTAGGCAAATAATATGTTAAACCATTGGTCCATTTGAAGGATTTCATCAAGGATAAACGGCGAGGGAAATTGACCAAAAGAATCTTTCGGTTGCATGACAAAGCAACTCTATTCGCGTCCAATTTTAAAGCTGCCGAATTGAAGACTACGTGTTTTTCTTTGGTCAATAAACCCTCCTACTCACCAGACCTAACCCTCTCAGACTATTTGCTGTCTACAAACTTGAAGAAACTCTTTCAGAGCCCACACTACTGATTGAAAAAAACCCGGATGATAATGTTAAGTCTATAGGGGCGTTCTTTTCAAATATATCGCTCAAATTTAATATTTTTGCATGATTTTTTTTTACATAGGATAACTGAGGACGATCTACAACCGAGCTAGTTTTTCCTTTTTAAATTTAGATTTCAGATTTAATTAAAACAATTACTTAAACTTTGGAAACCGGTTTGAACCGATTCTGAAATACAAATGATCATGTAAAAAATTTATAACCAAAATTGAAAAAGTAAAAACTATCCCGGTTTTAGATCGTCCTTAGCTATCTTATGCAAAAAAATATGTAAAAATATTAAAATTTGAGCGAGATATTTGAAAAGAACACCACCATAGAGTTAGCATTATCATCCGGGTCTTTTGCAGCGATTAGTGTTGCGTCTTAAATGTAATCATTTTGTGGACATTGAAGATATTGCTGAGAGCTGGTTTCCCATCAAAGGAAAGAACATTTATTTGACAGGCCTAGAAAAGCTGCAACAAAGATGTAACAAGAGCATTAGTCTCATGGGATAATATGCAGGAAAAATAATTCAATTTCTTAACTCTTTTCTAGTCAAAGCAAAAAATTCAAAAAATTTTAGCACCCCTCGTACTATTCCAAATTTCCACCAATTCAGAAAAGCATTATTTGTCTTTAGAAATCACAGAAACTAACATAGTTTTTAAGGTAAAACAATCAGAAATACCTTTGCTGTCAGTGATTTTCGATAATGTTTCCGAGTTATTTTTATAATTTTGCACAAGAACAGGAACATGCATATTTTAATAGAAACGTGATAAATTTATAGTATTTAACGTTAACATTAATATTTCTTTGTTGATCTTGCATATATAGAATCAACAAAGCAGTTTTAATGTTTAATTGATATTGCATAGCATCCTAAAAAAAACGGCGTTCCACTTTGAGAAAACTGATTAATATGCTATTCAAGCGATTTGAAAACGAATCAAAAAATCTGTGACTGCGAAAGAACTATTGATTTTAAAATCTCAAAAATGTATTCGAATCTGATTTTTCTAATGATGAAGAACGATTTTCGGAATCCCCCGAAATATGTTACTGCATATTTTCATTCGTGTTTATATAAAATGTTCAGATACACGTCTGACAAAATGAGAGCGTTGGTAGTAGACTCCTCGGCGAACAAAATGTGCAACGAAAGAAAGAATCACAACTCATATTTGTTAAATTAAAACCGCGAAAATATGTTTTCTGGTTAAAAATCACCCGGAAACGAAAAAAACAAGTTTTGTCTCATATCAATTTACAGCATATAATGAGCATTAATACAGGTGCTATTGGTAGTAGGGGTTGCGAAGCTCTTTGCACTGTCTATATCATCTTCAAGTGATTTCTGGACCCACTAGAAGGTACCGGGTGTGGCAAGAGGCCTGCCGGGGTGACGACGACGAGCGTATAATATCCTCCAGTGTGCCCACAGATGTCTGATAAATGATTGTTTCAAGAAAAAAGAAAAATGTCCAAGGGATTGTTATCTGGTGAACATGGAGGCCGAACAACGGTCCATCGTGTTCAAGCTACTTCCCAGGATCTGCGACATTGAATAGGTTGCGTACCATGAAAAATATTCTGAATCCCCGTCATGCATAACCCTATGCATCGCTATATCAAGTAATATCTTTTAATACATTTCTCTCTCGTCATAAGCTGAATGAATATTTTAGAATTCTCACCAACTAAATGCGATTGTGAGACCACATGATGCATTAATACTTTTGTTCTACTGTATGTCCACTAACATATCTCTGAAGTAACCGGATGAATATCTTAGCCCCCTGTATTATAGATGTAAATTTTCCAAGGGTTGGATTTTTCCAAGGGTGTCCGGGATGGCTCAGTTGGAAGAGCATTGGCGGATTCAGCCAATAAATCCCTGGTTCGAATCTTGGCCTGGACTTTTTTCACCCCTTGGAAAATTTACATCTGTGTTAATTAATTTACCGATTGAATAATCGTGTTTAAAATTAATCTAACAGTGCATTATATTTTCGTAAATTAAGGAAAAATTGACTTTTATTACAATGTTCAATGTAAACACAGCTTTGTATCTTTTTTATTAATGTCCAACTGGAAACAACACATAGACAATCTTTCAGTCATGTCAGTTAACTTATATTGCGCAAAAAAGCAGGTTGTTCTATTTTTCTCACTTCAAAAGAAATCTTGAATATGATTATATTCCTGAATTCACGAAAACATTATTTTCTCATTCAGATTTTATTATTATCGGTTACTTTCTTTATCGAAAAAAAACTTCTCTATAAAAATCTTGTATTTGAATAATAGCAAATAAAAAATACCATGCATTTCAGGTTTTGTAAATAAGTTTAAATACATTGAATAAATTAAGCTACGAAGTGCATCAGTAATAAGAAACTTTCAAATTTTATCCTTACAGTCTCCTTGAAAAAAGCAATGATTAAGAAGTTAATGATTGTTGCAAGTTGGTCTTTTTACATCACTCTTAAAATACGAAAAAAAAATACATAACTAGTCGTAAATTGCTTGTCAAATGTAGAAAATAAGATGCACTTGTACTATAACGAAGTTTTAAAATTATTAAAATATTTTTGTAATACTGTTTCGGATATACAATCGTATACAAAAACTTTTGTGTTTTATTTTAAATACTATCTGCTTTCTGTTATACACAAAGTAACTTGTAGTAAACATCAGCTGCGAATACCAATTTCATATAATGTGAAATAGTTAAATATAATTTAAATGCGCCTCAAATAATGTTTACATACCTTATAGTATTATGTATTGGAATATTTTTGTGTGGCCCTGTAATTGAATAAGAAATATTCCTTGCACCTAATATTGTTCTGAAAGTATATTTTCATATACTTCATACATACATATCAATTCAGTTAGGTTCAAAAGTGTGTAACATCAATAAAATGCACTTGAAAATATGTTTTTCCATAAATATAACGGAATATTTTTGATTGTCCCTGTAAGTAAACTATACATACGATGTTCATGAAATATAAAATAACTGGACAAATTTATGCAGAAATTGTATATTTTAAATTTTAAATCATTCGCCTGGGTTATGTGCGGGCGGACAGAGAGACGCTACGTGTGTATATGTACAACTATGTATATATGCTACGTATTTTTGTAATTATGAACGTATTTAAAATAGGTACATAATAAAGAAAAGTGGTAGAATCTCTGCTAGCAGTTTTGAAACATAGGTATGTGTATTAAAATTTAGCTATCTTTATTTAAAAAAGCAATAAAATTAAATTAAACCTTGATATTTCACCCTTGAAATAAAATCTATCTAAAACAAAAATAGGAAATTTTGAATAGCATCAAATAAATTCTATAAATTTATTTTTATAGCAGCAAACCTTTCTGAATGCGTAATAAATATAAAAGGATTTATGTTTCTACCAGATAGAGTCTTGATTCATAAAACATTAAAGAATTGAAGAAATATCACTGTAATCTAAATTGATTATTCAAATATATTGGCAAAAAACCATAAGACCATTACTAGCGAAGGGAATTTAAATCTTTTCATGTGAAAGAACCGTACATTTTACTTTATTATTCAAAGAGGCATGTGTTATTACTATTTGCAAGAGTTTTATTTTTGAATTGTGACATGTTTTTTTTATTTTTTTAAATTGATAAAAAATATGTAAATAAAGTTAAGTAAGAGATTGTACTTGGTATGTTATTGAATATATTTTAGTCCTATGTCTTATCATAAATCAAGTTATTTTTATAAGACGAATATTTTCAAAACTTAAAGTAATTTTATAAACGATACCATGAATGAAAGGAATCTTTTTATGTACTTAGAGATAAATTTTGTGTTATTTTTTTATATATATTAAATTTATTGCCTATTTCCTTCCCTTTTTTTAAAGTATATTTTTTATTTCGGTTTTCTAAATGTTTGTGGTGCGAATGTAATGTTTTTAAAATGCTGACAAAAGACAAACGAATGTTGAAACTCGAGATAGTTTATTTATTATAATCTTCATATCTGTTTTTTATGTTTACTCACCATTATTCTTTAATTATAAAGTATTAATACTATAGATATATATTATGTAATTCGCTATTAAAATAACAATAGCCATATGATGAGTTAGCAATGAGATTAGGGTCATATTTAACATTGATTGGCAGACAAAACAATCACAAAAGTGAATTTAATGTACCGATACTTACAAGACTATAAGAAACAAGCGCTTAAATGTGTCAAATGTTTCAATTGTTCGACCCCCTTTTAATCTGCCAGTACACAGGCAGAGAAAACATTCCCTAAACGAAAGAGTTTGGTCTCACATATCCAGTGCAATATATTTATCGTTCTTTGAATAATAATGCACTATTTTCTCCTATTATTTGCATGCTTACAAAATGATACGCAAAAAATTGAATCACACAATAAAAATACGAAATATAAAATTTCACGTCAATATTATTTTTTCAAAGAACATATAAAATATTTCACTTACATTGCATTTTAGTAAAAATAAAACAAAATAAAAAAACATTCAGAAAAAATGCCTTAATTACTTTATTTACTTAATAATAAATGGAAAAAATAATTACAACTCAAGCCTAAATTCTTGGCATAAAAAATGTGAATGCTCCAAACATAGATACTTTCTGCATTGGTGACAGGTGTACCTAGTATTTTTGTCCTAACAGAAAGCACACCGTCCTTGTTTATTTACAATAGTTTCAGGCTGTAAATCTTCATTCATGTCAGTTGAACTTTTAGTAATATTCCTAATATTTTGTAAGAGATATCTGCATACAAATGTTTTTTTAATCTGTTCGTCAGTCAGAGTGAACACAAGTTTTTTTTAGAAAATTTCTTCTGCTTTTTTTTTCATTTCAGAGAATATGGGTTATTTTCTCTAAAAATCAAAAATGAATTAAGATCAGCAATATTCCGCAAGACATGAAAAATTACCATAGTCCAGCGTCTGGTATATCTTGCAACATTGTAAAAGGCCATGCGCTCATCAACACAGTCCACACTATACTTAGTAGAATTATAAAAGGTGATTATTTCAAGCTTCTTCTGTTCAGCTGTGCTGTCATCAATTTTGTCATCACTGTGCATTGAAGACACAAGAACAACTGTTTTTTCCTTTTTCGGTACATAACAAATTAAACTCAAATCTTCTTAAATTTCAGAGATGCTGCTGTAAGATTCCCGCTTTACAGATGTTGCAAACCTCGGCGATGTTTTTTTTTTTTTAATAGTTCCAACAATAGTTATGTTGTGATTACGTTTGATTTTTTTTAACAATATCATACGAGGTAAACAAATTGCTTATAGCTAAATTGCTAATCCAGATAACGGGAGAACACATTCTTTCAACTAAATCGATCGGTTTGGAAATCACACCATGATATTTTCTCAGAATAAATTTCAAAGTTATAAGTACAGAAAGTCTTGGAATCAGCTATCGCAAATACTTTCAAACCATATTTGCATGGTTTTGAAAGAATGTACATTCCAGAATTGCAACATCCTTGAAATGATTGAAGCATTTCATTCAGAGTCATAAATTTGCCCAAAAATAATGTTTTTTACAATTTTCAGTAAAAGTGTCCATTATTTCTCTTATAGCTGCTAATTTATCTTCACTTTTTTCTCTTGTCTAGTGTCTTATCTTAACTCCCCAATCTCATCTGAACGAGTGAAACAGTCATCAAACCAGATACATTTTAGTAGAAATTTAAAAGGTCGGAAAGCTATCATTACGGGAAAGTGGTCAGTTCCCAGTCCATCAGTTTATCAAAAATCTTGAATATTTACTCTACTGCCGTGCAGAAAACTCATGGTATATAGCAGTCCGAAAAATGCTCTAATTCCCATTTCATTTGTGGGCTTACGATCATTAGAATCTTGTTACTTTGGAGAAATAGTTAAAAAAAATGTTTGTGTCTGTCACTATTTTTCAGCAAGATTGTTATCAAAGAAAAGATCCCAACAGTCAATTATTTCTTTTGCTTGTTTTGCATTTCCAAATAACTCCTTTATTTTAAAAAAAATAAAATTACGACTTCTAGTACGAACAATCTGAATCAGTCGATCTCTCTGCATTTTCTTTTTCTTATCTCTCCCAATAAAATATTTTTCTGGTTGATTTTCAGGAACAGACTCATTCAAATTATTACCTTCCTCCATTGGTTCCTCTTCACCATCAGAGTTATTTTCTGACTCAGTATCATTGTCACTAGCGATACTAAAATCTGGATTTGCATCAGGAGTCATCAAAATTTGAAATATCCTTAGCTAATTGCTGTAAAATATCAAGGGCTCTTTAGCGATCGTGTGGATTTTTAAGGTGTAAAATTTCTTTCCTCTTTGACTTGTTAAAATAGGAAAAAAAAAGTCTTACTGTTTATTTGGAACTGAAAAATAACTGATGTAACAAAAGATAAATTGAGGTATCCATACCTGCAAATAAGTACGATTTTTATTTCTTGCTATTAGGTAGATTTCGTATGAAATATTAGGTGGATTTTGTATGAAATACTACCTATTGCATTCTCTCCCATGTTGGAATTTCTGAAAAAATTTTGCAGATCTACGCCGATCATGACCTCTAGACCCCAAAACTACCATCAGTAAAAATCTTTATCTATCTATCTATCTATCTATCGATGTATATCACTTTTTTCTAGACACAATAACTTCCATAATTATTCTGAGATCTTCTTCAAACTTTTACATAAAATCAAGGGGCATAAAATCTCGGTCGAGTTCGTTACTGGGCAAAATCGAACCAAGGGAGTGGAAATAGGGAGAGTTTTTGTGAAAAAAAAAACTTGATAACTTTTAAATTAAAATAGATATCGAATCAGTTTAAAGTTTATATTACTTCTAAGAAATGGGCTAAAAGTTTATGCGTGACAGATTAAAAATGGGCTCATAGGGCGAAAAAAACAAGATTTTTGGGAGATAAAAATTCATAACTTTGTCATGTCTCAAGATATTAAGTCCAACTAAATTTTTTATAAATGTTCTTAAAATTATCTAAATCTTTTGTATTTACAAGTTTCTGATAGGACTAACTTTTATCGATGAAAAAAATTAAAAGCGAAAACAAAGGGGGGGGGGTGGAAAAGGAAAAAAATCCATAACTTACTGAATTCTTAAGCAATCAAATCTAATTAAATTTATTTTACATCTTCTCAATAATATATACAACTTTTATTTTAACAAGTTTTTCATAGGACCAATTCTTATAGCAAAAATAAATTAAACAAAAATTGGAGTTGGAGAAAAACCTCAAATCCAAATTGCTTATATTCTGACTCGTTTTTAAATTCATTTGGCTGATCCAAATGGCAGATTCTTCTGAATGTTTTAGATCTTCTAAAGTAAGCGTGGAGAAGAAGAAGAAGAATTAATTTTCAGCATTAATTTAAGAATTTGTAACATTAGTCATTGGAATTGAGGGTATCAAATCAGAATAATCTCGTTTATGAGTGGTAGCTTTTTGGTGCATTATATGAGCATTATCTAGGTGAAAATCTTTTGCTCTAGGCTGTATTGGTTGGGAATCACGTTACTTAACTAAGGTGTTTTCATTTTTGTAACTTCCTGCATCACTTTTTTCGGAATTTGTATTATTAACTAAAAATATCTGTGACTTCAGCTTATTTGTTTAGTTAATTCTTGGGAATTCTTCTAGTTTCTTTTTCAGAATTTGCACTTGTTGTTCAGTTTGACCATTTATCTATCGGGTGTTATAATTAAGACTTTTAGCTGCGGAATTGCTTTCATTCCATGTAAAATCAGCAAACATTTTTAAAAAGTCGTGAGCACATAGTAACTAATTTTATTAAATTTCAAACACAGGTTTAATTCATATTCAAAAAGAACTCTTCAAAATATGCTGAGAAAATGTATGAATTTAATTTTAAAGTTAATACATTTACTAATTTTAAATCCTGTCAACATAATTCTGTATATCGTAATATAATCCTTACTCATTTACATAGAATAAAATGCTTATGTTCTTCTCATTTAATTAATACAAATATTAAAAACCATGTTTATGATGCTATAATTAATGGTTTTCCTAAAAAAATCGTATATTCTATTAAAGAATATATGAATTAAGTAAATACCTGATTAGTAAATACAATACCAATTAGTAAATACATGATCTAATAATTAACACTTTGCGTAAAAAAAGTACAAAAAATTATTAAAACATAAAAAATAAGAATAAAAAATAAAAAAATGTAAAAAAAAAATATAAAAAATGTACATAATAGGTTGGTTGGGTAGCTATTAGAATACGGCGGATGGCGGTGTTGTCTGGATAATACGCAAAGGTTAATTTAATATATTAAAAAAATTGAGAGTGGGAAATTTATTTGTTAGTTTGGTTACAAAATTTCTACGGAGTTTAAATAACACCAATGTATGGATTATTGTTTAGTTATATCTATTATATTAATAATTTTAATCATTTACATTATTAAATTACACTTCAATTTTAATAAATGAGTGTACTATATCACTAATAAATGTATAGGGTCTTTTCTTAATAAGCTATTTTCTAATCTTTAATCTTCCTTAATTAAGATATTGAGTTCTGCCTAGCATAGTCAAAATAAACGTTATTGATTTAAATAATAATAGGGTAAACTATGTTGTATAGTTTAATTTTTCTGTTATTACATTATTCTGATTTTAATTAGTTTATTAATTTTATATTATGATGTATACCATAAGTCGTTTTTTTGTTTTTATTATTTTATTTTCTCCATTTTTCTGTCATATGATATATGAATACTTCATGTTTTAATTTGCCACGTGCGATATCAGGGTTAAGGTAGTGAATTTGGGATTCATTCTACTTTATAGCTCATAACTGTTTTATTTTCTCCATATCCAAAAAAGATTACTTGGTATTTCTTTAATTAATTTTGGTTTTATGTGTGGTGGTAGTCATAAATTCGTATTGTTTTGCTTTCTCATGGCAAATACGAAGATGAAACAACACACTCCATTTGTAGTTCCAAAGTATTTGGGACCTGAAGATTCTGCTTTGGTTCTACATATTCCATTTGTATTCATATTATTCTTTTATTCAATGTGATATAAGTTATTAAATTCAATGGTTAATTTCGAATGGTTAATATTGTTTACAATTAATGGTTTTATATTTCTCAGGATATATATATGTATATGTATTAGCAATTTCGGACATCTAAAAACGTGTGATATAGAACACGGCATGTGTCCAAAATTGCAAATTTGAAACTCTGTATCTTGAAAATTTTATAACAAAACGAATTTTGCTTTTAATTATAACCTCTGAAAAACTATTTTCCTTATTTATGTAGAAATAATAATAATCTGGTACACCATGATTACTTTTAGATTGATTTTAAAAACTGAAAATTTGTAAATTTTGAGAAAATCTGAAAAGTTATAAAAATTAAACTATTAAAAAAAAAACAGGTTTAATGTCCGATGGAGCATTACATACGAAGATCGAATTCCCCAAGTTTGAAAGTTACCATTTATTTCATCCATCTTCAATAAAACTAAGAAAAAAGAAATACAAAATCATAATTTTCCTCTTATGTATATACAATACATAAATAAAGGAAACTGTACGACATTAACAATATTTAAGATCAGATAAATTATTTGACACAGTTATAAAGATTAGTAAGTCCATAATATGCTAAAAAAATTCAAGATCGCCTATGAATTTCTTAAATATCAAAAATGGGCATACAAAGTTAATTTCATTACATTCCATGCACTATTTCTCTTTGAATTTGCGCGCTTTTCTCACAATATTGCACGATTTCAAGCAGAAAATAGTACTGCCATCTACAAGAATTTAAAATCAGTAGATAGTAATTTAATCTTTTTTAATGTAATCCTCAAGCAAAAAAGAAAAAAAGGCGACAGTTAGTGTTTCAATATTTAAAATTCAATATTTAAAATAGACATTTTTATCTATAATATCAAATAATTTGAAAAGGTATAAGAACTTTTCTTTGTGTCCAAAAAAGCAATAGAAATATAACCTTTTCCTGTCAATTTTTTTCCTTTTTTTGCATTAAGGAATAAAAAGGCAAATATGGAAATTCTTATTCTTAAAATTCGTATTTTTATCTACAACGTCAAATAATTTTAAAGTTATAACAGCTGTCCTTCATGTTTAAATCAGTACTAGAAATATTGAATTATCTCCCTTAATTTTTTCCCTTTTCCATATATTTTTTTCTCAGTAAGGAATAAAATTTCAAATCCTAAATTACGCCAATCTTTTACTTATTATTCATTCTTGCCTAAAAATAATTTATGATATAATTTTTTCCTTCCTAAGGCTAAAATTTAAGATTAAAATTTCAATCATGCAGACAAAAACTCGATTTTGTATCAACTTTTAACGTGAGTTTACATACTTAAATAGATTGTCCTAATATCTATTGTTTTGCATTTACTCATAAATAAACAAGTTATATGCCAATTTTCATTAAAATCTGTGGCATGTCAGCCAGAGCTATTTTGCCCATTTTGTATGGAATGACCTTGCGTTAATTTATTCCTGCATGAGTTGTATGATAATATTAACTTTAATGCCGATAATTTAGCACATTTCTCTTCTAATAATCTCATATTAGCATAAATGTATTACATAAGACTTGATTGCATTTGGTAAACCTATATTCCAGGTTCTAGTAAATGTATAAGTAATATGCAAAAACTCTTTGGAATGTATTTGAAAATAATAGCAGCAAAAGCAACTTTGTTTTTGTGATGGCACCTTTAAATCTGAAAACAAAAGTTTCTAAGGTTTCTTAAGGCAAAGTAACGTGAAAAACTTGAAAGAGGTTTTTTTTTTCTTATATTAAATTTTAATAGAATTAGGAACAACTGTCGTTTTTTTCACAAATATTCTGTATAACAAGCATTTTTTTAATTATATTTCAAGTAAAATTCATATTTTTAAGCGTTAAGTTTTACTGGTATTAAGAAAAAACGAATAAATCTATGCACTTAAAAAATGACAGTATATATGGAACTCATTTTTTGCACAGTTCATCTGTGCACAATTGTCGATTGTATTGCATATATGCATATCCATAAAAATTCACGGGTCTTGTGGAACGTTTAAAAGAAAAGATATATCGCATTGAAATGCCATAAAAATCTTTCAAAAAAGGATATAAGTGCAAAGATATATTGTTATTTCTTGACATATTTCGCAAGCGTCAATCATTCAACTGTAAAATTTTATGATACTTCTATAAGCAATTTTAAAACATTGATAAAAATATGTCGCACAAAGTTTTTTAGAAAATATATAGAGTAAGAAGATGTGTATAGATATAATAAAAGAACTATTGTTATTTATATAAAATCAAAAAATGAATAGGGTTATAAAGGTGATATTCTTTTGTGAGGAATGGAAAATAAAAACCCGCTTTGTGTAATAAATTGAAAAATTTTATATGAATAAGTTTTTTTTTTCATTGCGCCTAATTTCTTATGGCATTTCCTCAACGATTGATAATATTACTGAATATTGATTGCAAAATTAGTAATTCATTTGCCCCTTTTATCACTTATTTAAAGTATAGACTTATAAAGATTAAACTGTTGGTATTTAGAGAGATAATGTATAAAATATATTATACAAATAAAGATTAATGTAGATACAGTTGAACTTGTTCAATACATACACGACTAAAACAAGCACTTAAGCATGTAAAATCATTTAAGCTATATTAATATTTTCATGCTTTTACGAGCTACAAGAACAGAGTTACGGCTAATACGCGCAAAACAAATGTTCTTTTATTTTTTGGCGAAAAATAAGATAGAATTAGGATAAAGTCACTTTTATCGATAGCAGTAAAACTGTCTTTCAAAATCAAGTATTTTTTTCATTTTAACATTCGAGGAGACCTCTCCCCCTACCTCACAATAAAAAAACCCACAATGAAACGTTAATTTTACTCTTCTTTTTCTCTCTCACTCTCTGTATGCGACGATTTTTTATATTTCTAGTAAATTGATGAAAACTCCTATTTTTCAAAAGTAATGACGTTTCAATTTTTAAAAGTTAATAATCGCTCAGATTTAATCGTAGAGAAATACGAATATTTTGTCTCTTTTTCTTAAATATAACTTATAGAGCTGGGGAAGTTATAAAAATTTTAATTTCGCAATTTTTAAAAAAAGGAGCAAATTGCTTGCATACTGCTATTTTACCTAATTTAAAACATTTTTGTATTTAGAACTATGTGTCCATACGTAACGGTTTATGAATTAGTTATTGGAAATCATTGAGAATGGATATCTAGTATATCAACACACACAAAAAAATGGAATTGAACATAAAGGTAATGTTTTGAGGAACATAAAGTTATCTTACTACTTTAAAAATGGAATAGAAATACATAAAACCTTTTATTTTATTTTGTAAAAAATAATAATAATAAATTCTGTATTTTTATTAATGACAATTTTTCTTTCAAAATTTATGTTAAAGACTATGAACGCTCAGAAAAGTATAGTATTTTATTTTTCATGAACTTATAATGATTTATTTAATTATTTTTATTATATCTCTGGTAGACAGTAATTATTGTCACGGATTTGAACAAATAATACTATAAATTGAAAAGATTTTCAATGAAATATGAATATTAGCTGTGTAAAATTTTTAAACATAATTTTCAATGTTTATATTACGAAATGAACTGCTATTTAAATTGGCGCAATATTGACTACAGATACTACTGTAATATAACCATCTCAATTTTGAGGCAATATTTCAAGACAATATTGGCTAAATTGAAGAAAAGTTTAAATACATCAACATTGGTCAGTATTTAATGCCAATATTGGATCAATGCTCCAATATTTAATAATATATAACCAATATTAGTCAAACAATGGTTGAATACAGAGGATATTTTCATTTGGTAATTTTTTTAATTTCTTTCAACATTTTCTCTCTTTTTTCTTTCAAATAAACATTCCTATTACGCTTTAATAATTTTCTTCAATTGAAAGTCTTTAGAAGTAAAACAATAAAAATAATGTGATATCCATTAATTGAAAGTTCTATATTTTATACTAAGAAAAGTATTTTCTATTAAAAGATAACAGAAGGTATGAGATCATGCTGTTATTATTATAATAATAACGATAATCGTATAAAGCATATCTACAGAATCTATAAAGCGTTCTTCCTTTGTTCAGCAATAATGAAACTTATAGCCAGCTTTTGCTAGATTCTTATCATCAAAATAAAAGAAAGATAACTATACAATCCTGTAATTTACTTTTTATAGCCGGTAGCTTTATTGTTAGACGGTTATTTCATATAGCTATTGAAAAGAATTTTTTTTTGTAAATATTTAATACGTTCTTTTCGTATTAATATATATATATATATATATATATATATAAAATCATTAATTGTATTTCAATATATGAACCATTGAATTTAATAGAAAATTACCACATTGAACATGAGGGAAAATTAAATAAATAAATAAAATAAATACGAATGTAATTTCTAGAACCAAAGCTGAATTGTCATGCCCCAAAAACTTTGGAACTACAAATGAAGTGTGTAGTTTCATCTTCGTATTAGCCATGAAAAAGCAAAATAATACGAATTTGGGGGCTACCAATACACATAAAACCAAAAATAAATGAAGAAAAAACATCAAAAACGGGACAACAAATTACTAAGTTGGATAGAAAAATAAAAATAGAAAAATAATAAAAAAATAAAGAAATTAAATGCATTTGTAATGTGTTAACAGAAAAAATATACCATACATTAATATGTAAACAAAAACATGTAATTTAATTATGCTAACCTAAAATCTTAATATAAGATTAAATAAGACATAAAAATAGATAAATAATATATGCATTTAATATACTTAAAAATAGTAATTTAAGAAAATCCAATTTGTTAAAAGTTAGGTACAAGTTAATCACGGAAATTGATTAAATAATATAAATAGATATTAATTGATGTAACTGTACAATTATCTATACATTAATGTTAAATGAACAACCTATACAGGGTGAGTCATAAATATCGAAACAATAGGCTATCTCCTTAAATATTGCTCCTAGACCCATACTTCCAATTGCAAAAATTCATAAAAAAAGATGAATTTTTTGATAAGATAAGTTGCAACTCCATGGGGGGTCTGTTTTAAAAAATACGAAAATTAAATTTTTATACGGCCCCCAGAGAATAAAACTTCCAATTAGAAAAAATTTCTTTATCCCTTCCTGAATTGAACAAAAAAAATTTCATCTCGATATCTGCAAATCCCTGAAAGATATTAATATCCAAAATTTTCCAAAATTCCTGACTTACACCACTTAAGCATGCCTCTGAGAGCAGCAAAATCAGTTCATTTGAAGTACAATTAAGGGATCGACCATAAATTTACGTATTGTTAAATGTCAATCCAAGACAACACTTAAACTTTTAGATATAAAATAAAAGCGTATAGGTTTGTGCTTTAAACTTCGATAAATATACTAGATGTCTGCAATATTTCGACCTTGCAGCCACCTTCGTAACTGGCACGACTCATTGAACGGACCATTAAAACGGACCATTATTAAACATTCATTAAAAGTGTTATCAAATTAAGTAATATTAATTAAACTCTCATCAAAAGTGTCTTAAAAACTTATTGGCGCAGGCAATAAGTTTAGTAAATATAGTGATAGCGAAAATGACTCTTCTATTAGCGGAATCAATGGAAATATATTTTAATAAATTACATAGAAATATTTTAAAAAATCTACTTTATACTACAGTTAAACCGCTAGAACGGACACTCCCGAATAGCAGACACCTCTGTTTAACGGACTATTGTCCAATCCCCATTCTGAAAACCTAAATTTGTGCTTGTTTAACCTCTAAATAACGAACATTCCAAATAGTGGACACTATTTAAGGCGATAAAGGATGAAAAAGTATTTTTTTAAGGACAAAAAAATAAAAAAAAGTAAACAGGCCTCTAAATTTATCAGGGAATTTTGTGATAAATGAGCTGGGGAAAATCCCCCCCCCCCCCCTCACGTTCAGAGTTGAATTGAAGGGGTTGCCAAGGAGGGAAATCTTCCAGAGCATTGAAATATCCCCTCGGAAAATTGAGATTTTATGCTTTTAACAGCAAAAAGTGCAATCCCCCTCCCCGACCGGAACTCTATAATGTCCAATAATGTCACTTTGGAAAACAAATTACATGTAATCGCAAGCAAAAGTTAACTTTTGTAACAGGGTTTTTTCATAAGCATGTAATGAACAGTGACTGAAGGTGTGTACAGTTTTATTTAGCCCCATTGCTTAAAAAATAATTTTAATTTCTGATTAATCATATAAAAGAGGTTTTAGGGCACATAAAAGTCAATTAATAAAATGTCAAACGTTTCTTAGCACTTTTTGAATATCTTTGTTTTTCCCAATAGCGGACACCTCCGAATAGCGGACAATTTCTGCGTTCCTGATTTGTCCGTTATTTAGAGGTTTTACTGTATTCAGTTTCAAAATTTATGAAGGTTTTAAAGCTATTTTTTGCTTTCTTCTATTTTTACAAGAAGAAAGTATTGGATTCATGAAAATTTTGAATTCCGGTTTTCGATGGATTCACACGGTTTAGGGCTCAAAGATACCGAAAAACATGTTTTTATGAAATGTCTGTCTGTGAGTCACAGCACAATGAAAAAATTTGAAATCGACGTGATAAAAAAATAAAGTTTAAATCAACTGACGCATTTAAACAGTAATTAAAGAAGGTGAAAATGGCAAAACTTAAACAAAATTTGAAATCGAAACTATACAGCATTTAAACGTTAGGAGCCCATCTTTGCCCATCTTAAAACTAAATGCACTTTACTGCATCAAATTGTTTGTATTTCAGTATTTCTCATTTTTAAACTGACATACGTCAATAACCGTCGGTAACGGTAACTTTTCAGCTCAGAAAATTTACTTTTAAAAATGTGATTTGTTTACAAAATTACCTTTTTTTTAATGTTGCTATTTTAAATACTTTTATTTTTTTTTAAATACATAGTATTTAAAATGCTGAATTAAAATTGAAAATTAGACATTTTCGTTTAATCAAAAGAAAAATATTCAACGCGACAAATAATATTTTGAGTTATAACAATTTTAATTTACTCAATTTTTTTTTTTTTTTTTTTTTTTTAATATTAAGAAGTCTTATGATGTGATAATGCTTACAAATTATATGGTTAACCATCACAAAATATTCAAAATTCCAACTTTATAAATAAATAAATAAAATGTTTCCTGGCCCCATTACAGCAACATTGTTTCTTCAATTACACGCATTTCAATTTGTGTCTGATCCCTTGAAACTTCACGATTTATTAAAATTGTCATAACTTTCTGAGTTTTGAAGATATCAAGATGAATTTTTTTTTGTTCAGTCCAGGAATGAATAAGGAAAATTTTTCTAATTGGATGTTTTATCCTCTGGGGGCCGTATAAAAATTTAATTTTCGCATTTTTTAAAATATACCCCCCATGGAGTTGCAACTTATCTTATCAAAAAATTCACCTTTTTTTATGAAACTTTGCAATTGGAAGTATGGGTCTAGGGGCAATATTTAAGGAGATAGCCTATTGTTTCGATATTTATGACTCACCCTGTATATTATAAAACGTTAATCAGACTGGAAAAGCATCATTTCCTGTGGGCTTATTTGTTAAATCATGAAGTCACTCCCATAGCATAAACACTGAAAATTATAAAACAAAATAATCCGTATGATTGCACTATTAGTTTATATGCTTAACTATACTTGTGATGAATTTTAAACAATAAATCAACAGACATATCACAGTGAAATTCAGAGTTACCCTCAAATACGATCATTTTACCCAACCTTGAAAAAAAAGTTAATCTCCTCCATTCTCGCCACATATTGCACTGAAAGTACCGATTTCAGGTTCCGTGGAATTCTCTAGCCCTCTATGTGTTTGACACGTAATATTTCGTTCACTAAGCTCCAGGTTTCGCTGCAATATAAACAATATTTAAAATATTATAATTCTCTAAATTTCATGCATTTTCAATGCATTAAAGAATGATTAATACTAGCAAGGATTACATTTATATTTGTAATAAATTTTTTTTAATAATGTTGTATTTTCTTAAAATTTAAAATGAAATGCAGAGAAAACAACATTATGATTTTGTTCTTTTCCAGTACCATCAGAAGGCTAGAATGATGAGAATCCCCTGAAAGATCAGAAAACAAAGTCCCAATAGTTTATCTTTGATCCTCGGCGAGTGTTTATCAAAATTAGAAGTTAGTTAAATTATAGGGTCTTCAAATCTCTCCTCGCACAGCCAACTGAAAGAGTAAAAAAGGGCAATAATTTATCTGTTTTATTAAGGAAATAAAGACGTGAAAGGTGTTTTACTTTCATTTTATACCTTTATTCTATCAGTTTTATTTCACTGGGCCGTATTGTTCTCAATCTTTGGCAAATATTAGGTCACTATACTCTGTACGATATTTGCAATTAGTACAGGTCCTTAGTCATCAACCGCCCCCCCCCGTCCAAAAAAATACCATTGACAGCAGTGGATAAATTGATAACGACATTTCCCCCCGTAACTCGAGTAGTTCAGCTGAAATCGAACTCGGTGAGGATTGTGAAATAAAACAACAACCACTAACTGTGACTTCAATCGTTAGAAATTTTGTCTTGATGATTATTTTAGAAAAAAACATTCATAAAATATTTCATGGCAAAACTCGCTAACCTCTAAGCAAAATGAGGATTTTAAAGCTGCTTATTTGAAAACCTCTAATGCAATAGAAAACATTTAGACTCTAATTTTTTAATGATGAATCTCTGACCGTTTTGCCACCTGATGTGCTTCTCGACTCATTACCACTTGAGATTAGAAGTATGTTTAGTTTTGAGGACGTTGTTTAAAATATTTTTTTTAAGTCTTATTCTTGTCTATAGTTTAGTCAGTACTTTTTAAAAATGTATTTGTGCTAGTAAACAAGTTTTTTATAATACATCATTGATGTTATTTACGTACAATTTACGTTTACTTTAATTCGTGACATGTTTTTAGTATGATTTGTAGGGAAGACAAAGTATTGACAATGTGATCCCTAGAATGGGGGCTATTTTTTAAACCACATCTACAATACAAAATACAAATAAATTTTTCAGATAGAAATCTAAACAAATAAAAAATAACATCTACTGCTTGTTAACAGTATGTAAGTGCTTTATCTTTTTAATGTTCTGACCGCCGCGAATTGATATAACAGTTCACTAAAATGCAGTTTTCACTGCAACGCAAGCATTTTTTAAATTAACATAATTCTACAAATATGATACTGCATTAAGATATTATGATATGACTCTTAAATTCTATATGCCGATATGTAATTAACAAATTACATCATGTTGGAAAAAACACATATTTTTACAAAAGTTTTAAAAAAGTTACAGAGAAAAAAAAATAGCACAATTTTGTCCTTTTGTTCAGCGGTCAAAGGATAAAAATAAGGAATACTTGCTGCATTTTGAAATCAACCTGAAATCTTAATAAAATGACGACATTTTCCGGGATTGGGAAATATGAAGAAATGCAATGTTATTTCATGCCGAATTTGATAAATGTTTCAAACAAATATAATTAGTTAACAATATTAGCACTTCGTGATCTATAGTTTTGGAATAAGCTCGGCATGTCAACAACCGCATTTTTCTTTCTTTTTTTTTTCATATCTAGCCATTTCTCCTATTAAACAGGATATCATGCGTTTATGGTCGCGGAAAATTCTCCCAATTTATAAAACTCAAAGAATCATATCATCGTAAGTTTTATGAAGCATAAAAATGGAACTCTTTTGATGATTAGTTTGGACACAATGAATGTGCTTCTAAATATAATGAGGATCGTATGCAAACTTAAATTTCGTAACTTTTGCATATTAACTATTCACTGAGAAAATACACATAAAAGTGTTTAAATAATTTGATAATTTAACCTTTGTTTGAGGTGGCAGAAATTGTAACATAACTTGTTTGGAGCAGTTTTTTAGACCGCATGATTAATAGATGAATAAAAGGCATGATTAACTCATAGGATGGTGTTTTTGTACTAAATCTTTTGTAGAGGACTGTTATAATTAATATTCACCTATTTAAAATTCTTTGGTGATAGTACTAAAATTCCAAACAAATCAAAATTTCTGTGGTGTTTGCAGTTGAACTGTAAATTACAAGTTCAACTATAAAAATTAAAAAACAACAACAATAACAACAATGGTCTGTGAGACCGGTAATATCAGTTAAAGGTTAAATTACATCCCTGGATTGTTTTTAGGAAACATCTCTTCGTCTGCAATAAGGATAGAAACCCTTTACGAATATGCTATTTAAAAAGGATTTAAATAAAAGAAAAACTATGACTAAAGGCTAGAGACACGATAAAAAAAAAGTAATGTGATCCTATTGAAATTTCATTCGTTATTTCATAAATTTAGAACGTTAGTTTATCAATAAATCCCAAAACTGCAATGTGTGCTCCCCTTAAAACAAGGTAGCTTTTGATTTAGAATAGTAATTGCGTTGATATGTCTGTGCCTTGATACATATAGTGTTTTTAGCAATGGAGTTATATACAGGGTGTCCACTCTCAACGGTGGCCAATGGCTAATTTCTAAACCGTTAATCATATACATATAGTTCCAATTGCAAAAATGCTTTATAAAAGGTAAAGAACTGTTTTTCTAGTGATTTAGGTCAAAAAAGCTTTTTGTTAAAAAATTATGAAAATAAAATTTTTGTACGGTTCCCCGGTTCTATAAGTGATATTCAGTAAATTTTTAGCACTCTAACAAGTAATACAAAAAAAAGTCCCATTCTTCTGCGATTAAAACAAACCGAGTAATAGCTGTTTAAATTTGAAGCATATTTTTTGCTGCAAATTAGGAGTCAGTTACAAGTTTACTGGAAATAAAGAGAAACGCAAGATATAAAATTTAACATTAAACATTGAGAGTAAAATAATTTTTACAATATTATTTTTAAATTTACGTCGATGATTAGATATTAAAGCAAAATTTGTACTAAAAATATAAGTAAAAAATAAAAGAAAGTTTGTTAATTTAAATTATGAAAAGCAAGAGTTACAATTGTTACAAAATGACATATATTTAAAATTCTATTAGATTACTTAAACTAACAGAATTTGGAGTAGATCTATAAAATAAATAAATGATATGCACCAAAAATTGTATTAATATTACAATATTCATTGGATATAAGTAAGTGTGTAAATTGAACCTCGATCGGATATTGGAAGTGAGTTAAAATTTGAATAGAAATTTTGAACTAGGGAAACTTGCATACGAGCGTTTTAAGCAAAAAAAATAAGCTTATCAAAATAACACACCTTTTTAAAATAAAATCGCAATTTCCCAAAATTTTATTTTCTCGATAAAGGGAATTTTAAAACTCACGTCTTCGACTATTTTAACCAATCTAGAAGTTAATTAATAAAAATTAACATTGCCGTAAAACTTATACGTTGGTAGCACCTTCAGTTAAATTGCTTTAAAAATATTTCTTTATCTTGTTTAAAACATTTTTGTAATTGGCACTAAACGTCCGTGACAAATCGTTTAGGAATTAGCTATTTGACAGCGTTGAAAATGGATGCCCTTTATAATAATTTAAGCACTTAGTATTCGTTCCCTGAAAGCTAAGTCCAACTCATTCGTTTTGAGCTACAGAAAAGTGGTTTAAATCATGAAATTTAAAGTTTCGTAACTCGGTCAATTTGAATGTTAGATGAATGGGAACTTTTTTGTATTGATTGATAGAGGGTTACGGAAATGTTTTACTAAATATCACTAATAGGACCGGCGAACCGTATAAAAAGTTAATTTTCGTAATTTTTTAATAAAATATTTTTTTGATTTAAATCGCTTGAAAAACAATTCTTTACCTTTTTTAAAGCATTTTTGCAATTGGAACTCTATGTCTATGACTAATGGTTTAGAAATTCGCCACTGGCCACAGTTGAGAGTGGACACCCTGTATAAAGAGGAGGAGGCATACAGTGAGTGTATTGTTTACCAGTCGCGAGTGAAGTAACAGAGCCGGTTGTCACAAGATGAAGGCTGTTTCTTTAACTCAAATCAGAAGTTTCCGATTACTGCCGGTGAAAACTTCCACCGTAAACTTATATAGAAAATTTCAAGGTGTCTTCGTGATGGGACATTTTTCTGACAAATAAGGTAAACTTCCACCGTAAACTCATATAGAAAATTTCAAGTAATTTAAGTGTCTTCGTGATGGGACATTTTTCTGACAAATAAGATAAAAAAAATATATTTCTTATTACTGGTGTCAGTTTGCCCAGGTATTATATTTTTTTCAGTGACACTGACAGGAGATTGGCTTGGATGTCACAATATGGTGGAACTAATACCGCCGAAGTAAGCTCAATATTAAGTTCAACCTATATTATGATACCTATTCTATATTAAGCTCAACCAGTAAAAATCAATATCAGTTTTTCCCATTACTTTAAATTGAATTTTTCCTTTAATGAAATCCTTAAATAAAAAGAAAATTTCTCTTACATTTACTGGTTGAAGTGTACCGCGGTAGTAATTAAATCCCTGGGAAATCAGCATTTTAATGATATGTCAATTCATTTTTACTAATGATTCTATGCTTTTAGGTGCAAAGGAAAAAATTAATAGATATAGATGGAAGGATAAAATTAATAATAATAGATAAAAGGATAAAATTAATTTATAAACGGAGTAAGTAATATTCATCAACCCATAGAGCCCCAAATGTGCTTAATTAATCTCTTGCGCTTTTTGACGTATGCAACATACGTCATTCTATTTTGTTCCAATGCTACCAGAAAAGACAGTCTACCACGATTCATTCTTCGTACCCTTTTTTAAGGACCGCTTTAATCACGTGATGCTCGAATGCACCAATGAATGCACACAAAATGAGCATTACGTCATTCTAGCGGTCTGTAAAAAAAGACACGTGGAATAACAGCGCCAGCCTGTCTTTTTTGTTGACCTCGATTTTGCTCATATGCGACGATAACATACGCAGTGTACGTCATGATATCTGACTGAATTTTTATCACGTTGAGTGCCACGCGAGTCACAGGTAACTGACACTGAATTTTTCGTTTAGGCCGCGTCAGTCACTGATGGCTGACTGTCTAAAATATGATAAAATACTAAAAAATAATTTGTTTTAAGTAATTACTGAAAATTAATTTAAATTTACTTAACTTTTATTTATTACAGGACTGTACTTTTTTTTCAATTACTTAAAATAATGCTAATTTTTCTGTTTTATATCATACTAGCCTCTCTTGGAGACCAGTTTTGTCTCCCTAAAATGTATGCTAACATTGTATCATATTACTTTTATTCATAATTTAATTTACTTACTTAATTCTTTGCTAAATGAAAAAATATTGCTAGAGAAATCAAGAACTCAAATATTTTTATGCTAGCCGAGAGCAGGTGATAAATCGAAGAAAATTGTTCCCGTGATATTTTTTCGTATTTCATTAATTTAATTTAAAATGTAATACTTTCATTCATTGTATTTATAATAAATAATTTTAATTTTAAACTGAAATGTTTAAAATTCATGACTTTTATTTTTTTGTTAATTTATATATTTTTAAATAAGAAGAACAGAAGAAAACAAAAATAATGATGTTTTGAAGTTCCATAATTTCTGTAAAAGAGCAAAATGTAAATAAAGCCGATTTACCTCGATTTACCTGCAAAAGAACTTTTACACAATAACCAATGACTTGAGTTTCATTCAGTCGTTGCCATTAAAACATTAACAAATAACCGCGATTTTTGTGCCACGTACGATTGCGTAATATATATATAGATTTTAAACTGCCAGTCACAGATGACGGATACGACCTATAATGAAATTTCAGTATCACTTACCGTGGCACTCGACGGGTTAATTAGACATTCCTAGTCGTCACCGCAAAGTCGTAACTCATATTTCCTTAACAAAATGATTAATTAAAAAAATGAATTCCTTGCGGCAACATTGGTGGTTGGTGACATTCATTCGCTAACTGTGCTAGAGTTCAAGGAGAATATGAGAGAGATCTAGAGTCCAGGAATGTGCTTCTTTTCCCACACCTGAATGTATCACATATTTCGGAGGATATATGTAGTAATGCTATGTAATGGACATTAACAAGACACTCCTTTTCATTACCAGGTGACGACATGCAAAATTTGTTCATTAAACATTCTTTGATGAAATGGATCTCGATTGATAAGAAAAAAACAAACTACGAGATCCTATTGTTAACTAAAAGGTTTTTGCAGACGCTCGGCTTGTCAACGGTAATAGACACAATTTGGAAATTGTAGTTCAAACGTGGCAAATAAGGTGTATTTATACTATAACTAGTTTTTTTAAATATTCAGATGTTGGTGTAACAGCTGTTGTACTCTTATAAAAAATGCATGAATATTTTTTTTTACAAATTTATATATTAAATTGAGTAATAGAGAAATAATATGACTCCATCTTAAGTAAGACTTAATATTATGTCAGCCCTAAAATCATTACCTATTATGAGATATTGAAATAATGACGTATCATTGGATTTCATAGAAAAGTCATCGTGATGAAATTTAATGGAAAGACGAGAGCGTTTATTAATATCTTTTCGATAAAATTTGAGATAACGCGACAAAATAAATAAATAAATAAATAAAATAAAAAACAAAATAAAATAAATAAAATAAAATAAATAAAATAAAATAAAATAAATAAAATAAATAAAACAAAATAAAAAATACAACAATTATCTGTATTAATTTTCAAACCATTCAGTTGGGTAATTTTTGCACTGATACTGTGTACTGTCAATTAGCAGTACTGGCAGATGGACAGACAAAACGATGCCTATAGATGCTATGTATTATCTAATTTTGGATGTACCTATTTCGAAATTGATTGCTAAATGTTTCTTACACAAGAGCACGGTACCTTTGTTCTTCTTTTAGTATTGTCATGCCGTTTATTGAGCTAATAAAAGGAATCTCTTTTTTAAACCCTATTTTAATAAATTCTGTACTAGTTCTCTAGTAATATAAGTACTTTTTTTCACGATAATCCGCGTTTCTTGAGAAATAAGAAATTTCGATGCTATGGCGTTTATGAAATTAGTCTAATTTATATGAAAAATGAAAAGTATTTCTTGAATTGCAACTGTAGAAAACAAAATTATATTACAAAAGAAAAAGTTCGATTTTCAAGTGCAAGAAATGAACAATATTTCTGTCAATTCTGTTTTGTATTTAATTATATTTCAGAGTGTGAGAACACCCAAACAGAAAATGGCGAAAATTCAACATAATTTAATGAGTTGTTTTACAGTACCTTCACGAGGATGATAAAATCTGAAAGCTATTTTCAAAAATATATATTTCTACAAATAAAATTTAACTTCAATATAATTACTCCAGTATTGGTGAAATTCAGATAAAATAAATATATGTTTTTTATTTGAATTTCCAAAATTAAAAAATATTACATTTTTTATTCGTATTCTTTTCACGTGAAGAAGTTAATGCTTCATTGGATATACATGTGCTGTTTCTGTTGCCTGACTTTTCCATTTCTTATCCCAGTGATTTATTTTTATGCTGACTAATTTCCGAAGAAGCAGATTTTTCTAGGAACAGCTGACTCAGCAGTAAAGTTAGCAAAAGTGGAATATTTTTTTTCAGAAAGCACATTTGCTTAGAAATAAGTATCTTTTCAGAAAATGATTTATTCTGCGTTTTCAAAGTATCTTTCGTCTGTTTTTAGATTTCATAAAGTTTGATTTAAATGAATTGGTCATTTCAAAAGCCACAGAAGTCACAGAATCAGAAGGGACTTTTCAGAAATTAAAAAAATATATGCATTATTCATAATCAAATAAATTGTTACAGATATTTTTGGGCTTACCATAGAGTTTGGACTCTAAGTTTTGTAAATATTCAATATTGTTTATAATTTATGTATAATAAAATCTGCTACTAACTTATTCTGTCTTAGTAAAAAAAAAAAAAAAAAAAAAGATTTAGGTGAAAAATATGTAACATGATCAAAATCTTTTTGATCATACAAAATTCATATTTCCAACATCCAATTATTATGCATCCATAAACAGAGTATTCATAGAAAGTTTGTATAAAAATAATCAAATATGTAACGACACCCTAATGTACAATATACCCAGTAAATGGTTTAATATACTGAAAATAAATCCTGTCATATTAAGAAAAGTGACGTATTGAAATGCGAGAATACCCAAACAGAAAAGGTCGAAAATATAACATAATTTGATGATTTTTTTTAAATACCTTAACGAGGATGATAAAATCTGAAAGCTATTTTGAAAAATAAATATGTTTAGAAATAAAATTTAACATCAATATAATTATTAAAGTATTGATAAATTCAGATAAAATAAACATAAATAAATATATATTTTATTTGTTGTTTCTAAATTAAAAAAAATATATTATTTTTTATTCGATCTTTTTACGTGAAGAAGTTAATGCTTCATTACATATGCATGTGCTGTTTCTGTTTCCTGACGTTTCCATTTCTTATCCCAGTGATTTATTGTTATGCTGGCTAATTTCCGAAGAAGCAGATTTTTCTAGGAACAACTGACTCAGCAGTAAAGTTAGCAAAAGAGGAATGTCCTTTTTTTTCAGGAAGAACTTTTGCTATAACTTCAATATAATCATTCTATTATTGGAGAAATTTAGATAAAATAAATATATATATTTTTATTTGTTTTTCCAAAATTAAAAAATATCATTTTTTATTCGTAGCTTTCACATGAAGAAGTTAATGCTTCATTGGATATACATTTGCTGTTTCTATTTCCTGACGTTTCCATTTCTTATCTCAGTGATTTATTTTTATGCTGACTGATTCCTGAAGATTTTTCTAGGAACAGCTGACTCAGCGTTAAAGTTAACGAAAGAGGAATATTCTTTTTCTTAGAAAGCATTTTAGCTTAGAAATAAGTACCTTTTCAGAAATTGATTTATTTTACGTTTTCAAGTACCTTTCGTCTGTTTTTATACTTCAAAAGTTTGATTTACATAAATCGGTCATTTTAAAACCCACAGAAGTCACAAAATCAGAAAAAAACTTTTCAGAAATTAAAAAAATATAGGTATTATTCATAATTAAATTCATTGTTGTAGATATTTTTGGGCTGTTTGGATTCTAATATTTGTAAATATCTAATAATGTTTATAATTTATGTATAATAAAATCTGTTACTGACTTATGCTGTTTTAGCAAAAAACAAGTTTAGGTGAAAAATATGTAATATGATTAAAATCTTTTTGATCATACAAAATTCATATTTTCAACATCCAATTATTATGCACCCATTATTAGAAATCCACAGAATCCATAGAATTAATCCATTGAAATTTTCTATAAAAATAATCAAGTACGTAACGATACCCTATTGTACAATATATCCAGTATATGGTTTAACCCTTTCCGGCGCAGTGCTGCCGGGTCGGCAACACCTAAAGTTCCCCCTGTTTAGAGACATAAAAACTCCGTGAATATTTAAAAAACTACTCTAATGGCTACTTTAAACCTTTCTTATGAGTTCTAGATCGCAGCACCACACAGGTGAAATTCTACTTTTTTAAAATAATAGGTAAAATAATTTACTCTAACACGCGCTTCACAGCAATGCTCTTCTCACTGCGCGTATCAATGCTTTACTTATGGGAGGTTACCCCTTCGGCAACAGCTGTAAAATTAAAATGGTTTGTGCAATCTTTACAAAATTATAAATGTGTACTCCTCTAGGCCTAAATAGATTGCCCATTTTTTTTTCTTTAAAATCCAACTTTAAAGAGTAGTGCGCCGGAAAGGGTTAATATACTAAAAATAAATCCTGACAACTAAACAAAGTGATGTAATAAAAAATAGGAGAATACCCAAAGAGAAAATGTCGAAAATATAACATAATTTGATGAGCTTTTTTTAAAATACCAGTAAAAGGATGTTAAAATCTGAAAGCTATTTTTAAAAATATATATTTTATAGAAATAAAATTTAACTTCAATAGAATTATTCTAGTATTGGAGAAATTCAGATAAAATAAACATATTTTGTTTTAATTCACTTTTCTAAAATTAAAAATATAATTTTTTTATTCGTATCTTTTCAAGTGAAGAAATTAATGCTTCATTGGATATGCATGTGCTGATTTTTTATCCTGCCATTTCCATTTCTTATCCCAGTGATTTATTTTTATGCTGACTGATTTCCGAAGAAGCAGATTTTTCTAGGAACAGCTGACTCAGCAGTAAAGTTAGTAAAAGAGGTATATCCTTTCTTTCAGAAAGAACTTTTGCTTAGAAATAAGTATCTTTTCAGAAAATGATAAATTGTACGTTTTCAAAGTATCATTCGTTTGATTTTAGATTTCAAAAAAGTTTGATTTAAATGAGTCGGTCATTTCAAAAGTCATAGAAGTCACAAAATCAGAAGGAAATTTTTAGAAATTAATATATATGTATTATTCATAATTAAATTAATTGTTATAGATTTTTTTGCTTAAAGGTAGAGTTTGGACTCTAATTTTTGTAAATATCCAATACTGTTCATAATTCATGTGTAATAAAATCTATTACTGACATATACTGTTTTAGAAAAAAAACATGTTTAGGTGAAAAATACGTAATATGATCAAAAACCTTTTGGTCATACAAATTTCTTATTTCCAACATCCAATTATTATGCATCCACAAACAGATAATCCATAGAAATTTTGTATAAAAATAATCAAGTATGTAAAGATACCCTATTGTACAATATACTTAATATATGGTTTAATATACTGAAAATAAATCCTGACAACTTAAGCAAAGTGACGTATTAAAATTTGAGAATTCCCAAACAGAAAATGTCAAAAATATAACATAATTTGATGAGCTTTTTTAAAATACCTTAACAAGGATGTTAAAATCTGAAAGCCTTTTTTAAAAATATATATTTCTAGAAATAAAATTTAACTTCAATATAATTATTCCAGTATTGATGAAATTCAGATAAAATAAACAAAAAATATATAATTTATCTGTTTTTCCAAAATTATAAAAAATATTATATTTTTTATTCGTATCTTTTCACGTGAAGAAGTTAATGCTTCATTGGATATACATGTGCTGCTTCTGTTTCCGGACATTTCTATTTCTTATCCCAGTGATTTATTTTTATGCTGACTGATTTCTGATGAAGCAGATTTTTCTAGGAACAGCTGACTCCGCAGTAAAATTAGCAAAAGAGGAATATCCTTCTTTTGAGAAAGCACTTTTGCTTAGAAATAAGTATATTTTCAGGAAATGATTTATTGTAAGTTTTCAAAGTATTTTTCGTCTGATTTTAGATTTCAAAAAGTTTGATTTAAATGAATCGGTCATTTCAAAAGTCATAGAAGTCAGAAAATCAGAAGGAAATTTTCAGAAATTAAAAAATATACGTACAGTAAAATGGGTTGTATAGGTACTGCGGGGTGAATAGGAACGAACTTCCCAGTCATACAAATATATTCATTACAAATATATATGAAGATATTTTAGTTGCCGATTTTTTTATAAGAAAGTAATAACTTTAAAAGTTGGGAAATTAAGTTTTGTCATGTTGACATCACTTTTGGGGTATAAGGTACCCGTGCCTAATATGGACACCCTAAGGAAAATGTATTTTTTTCACCCCCATGTACACGTGATAGAAATCCAAAAATATATGAACATGATCCCTGGACTATTGACTATCATTATTAAAACTAGCAACATTGTAACTATTATGATTTTCATTTAAATGATAAAAACAAAAAAATGTTTACAAATGTCCATATAAGGAACCACTAGTTCCTATTATGGACAGGTGGCTTTTTATTGACCTACTGCACAGAGGGTATGAATGAGCCACTCTTCTATGGAATTTTAGATGAGAGGGGATAAAAAATATATCTTAAAGTATTGCGGAGAGGGTCGGGCACAATAAATATCTTCAGAACATGCTATTTAGAACGGACGGTCATTTTCGGTTGTGGCTCTTCAAAGACCGATGCAAAGCACCTCAGTTACAACAATATATTATGAAATAATGTAGTTGGTTTTGCTTATCTTTCTATTTTTGTGAATCTGAAGATTCACCTGCTGTACTTCCAATGTGGGCATAAGGTGTCCATTGGGAATCGGGAGTAGCTTTATTAAATCTTATAATAAAAAACTAAAGAAAATGTTTTTAAGCACTATATGCAATAGCAATTGAAAATATGTTTTAAAATTTTTCTAAAACACGCCACTTTTCAATATTTAAAGTAATTTTACAATATCTAATAAGAATTTAAACTTACCTGTAATTACTATCAGCACACCAAGTCCAAACAACAAGTTTCCTTCTAAATGGTGAACAGCGCGCTTTTTTATACTTTGCTGACCTAATAATCTTTTCAACTGCTTTTTTTCACGGATATGTAGAGCGATCTCTCTATCAAAATTGTTACTTTTAAAAATATTAGGGGTGTCCATATTGAGAGCACTGTCCATATCGGGTACAAATACCTTATAAAAAAACTGCATGTGGATCCTCAAAAACCTTATTCTTTCAACGTCTTCAAAACTTTGTGTGTAACTGCAGTATTTTTCGTAATCTAAACTTAAGAGTAGGGATTTTCAATTAATGATAGACCTGTAAACGATATGCCGTATTAAATTCTACTTATTTCTAAACAACATAATGAAAAAGAGAAAAATGGCTTGTAACATCAGAGGTTTAAGATTTACGGGGTGAATCGGAACACGTTTTCTCTGAAGGTTTATTTTTCTATTCAGTAAGAGTTTCATGTAATATCTGAAAACATATATATGGATATGTATTGTAACAATAATTTGTTTGTCCTAATTATTTTAATAGTATAAAGGTGTCAAGAATTACTTAGTTAAACAAAAAAGTCAACGCCCAATCCAACAGACATGGAACACACAATAAAAGAATTTAAAAATGGCAAATTACTAAGCACAAGTGCACAGAATTATAATCTGACATCCACAACATTACACAAACATCTCAAATTGGAAAACCAATTAAAAAAGAGAGGGATGTAAACAGTACTAAGAGCTTGGGATGAGGGCGTACTAGTAGATCGTATTAATACATGCAGCGATTGGGGCTACTCAACAGATTCACTAACCCAATAACTACTAGTAAAGGATAAAGCAGAACAGGACTCAATTTGAATTAAATTCCAACTTCTGCAACTCGAATACAATGTTTTAGAATAAATTAGTTTTTCTCTTGAGTTCAAAGTTGTTTTCTAATTTTTAATAAGGCATATCTTAACTTTTATATAAAATAAAGGCTTGGTTTGATAGTAACTACGTGTTCCTCTACCTCCCTTATCATTATTACATACTTTTGTTAACCCTATTAAAGTTTGAATCAAAATAAATAAAGATCATAACTTTCTAACGATTCACCCCTATCTGCTGGGTGAATTGGAACAGCATTAAAAAGACTAAATATATATATATATATATAAACAGTAACAAATGTTACGTTTTTGCTTAAAAAGTAAAGAACAAAACAAGACCGAAGTTTTTATTAAAAAAAGAAAAAAAGAAAAAAATCAGTTGTTGCTTTTTTTTTAACATTAAAGTTGAAAAGTGTTCCGATTCACCTCATTTTATGGTATTATTCGTAATTAAATTAATTGTTATAGATATTTTTAGGCTGAATATAGAGTTTGGACTCTAATTTTTGTAAATATCCAATATTGTTTATAATTTACGTACAGTAAAATCTGTTGTAATATGTACATTATGCTGTATTTGCAAAATGTAATATGATCAAAATCTTTTTGATCATAAAAAAATCATATTTCCAACATCCAATTATTATGCATCCATTATTAGAGAATCCATAGAAATTTTGTATAAAAACAATCAAATATGTAACGATATCCTATTGTACAATATACCCAATATATGGTTTAATATAATGAAAATAAATCCTGACAACTTAAGCAAAGTGACATATTAAAGTTTGAGAATACCCAAACAGAAAATGTCGAAAATTCAACATAATTTTCGAGCCTTTTTTTTTTTTTTTTTTTTTTTTTTTAACAATACTTTAACAAGGATGATAAAATCTGAAAGCTATTTTTTAAAATATATATATTTCTAGAAATAAAATTTAACTTCAATATAATTATTCCAGTATTGATGAAATTCAGATAAAATAAGCATAAATACATATATTTTTATTTGTTTTTCCAAAATTAAAAAAATATTTTTTTTTAAATTCGTATCCTTTCACGCGGAGAAGTTAATGCTTCATTGGATATACATGTGCTGTTTCTCTTTCCTGACGTTTCCAGTTCTTATCCCAGTGATTTATTTTTATGCTGACTGACTTCCGAAGAAGCAGATTTTTTTAGGAACAGCTGACTCAAAACTAAAGTTAGCAAAAGAGGAAGATCTTTTTTTTTCAGAAAGCACTTTTGCTTAGAAAAAAGTATCTTTTCAGAAAATGATTTACTGTGCGTTTTTAAAGTATCTTTCATCTGATTTTAGATTTCAAAAAGTTTGATTTAAATGAATCGGTCATTCCAATAGTCATAGACGTCCCTGAATCAGACGGAACTTTTCAGAAACTAAAAAATAATGTATTATTTATAGTTAACATTTCGGGTCTGGTGTACTACTAATAGTATATGTCTTTTAATCGAATATTATTTTGTTTTAACAAACATTTTTGCTACGATCTGCTTGTAGTAATTTTAGTGTATGTCTATGCATTTACTATATGACTACATTTACGTTTAAACATTTAGTAATAATAATAATAGTTATTATTTGTTTAATTTTCTTTGCGCCGTTTGCGATTCTTTTACTTTAAACATGCATTTCACTCTTTAAATTTAAAATAAAAGTTACTTTCCTGATAGAATCATGTGTAATAAAGGGTAAAAAGCATTAAAAATTTGTAATATAAGTTAATTTTTTTTGTAATGCAATATTTTCTAAATTTTTACTTAGCCTATTTTGAAATGAATATGAATTGGATAATAGGGAAAACAACAAAAATTTGTTCCTCACTTACGTTGTTTTAGCACTAAAAACAAGCTTAGGTGGTTTTTAGATTGAACAAAACTGTCAACTTATACATATTTTTGATTAAAATGAAAGAGAATAACACTTAATATGAATATTATTTTTTAAGTATCATTATGAACGTTATTATATTCTTTATCATTTTTAACCCTTTCGATATTGATTTTTTTTTTTTAATTTTGGAAAAAAAAATTATGATGACAAAATTAAAATTAGCTATCGAAATCATAGAAGTTACAGTTTACGGAAATGTAAACAATGTCTTCTTTACATAAATCTAAATAACAGAGTTATTTTGCATGTTTTCCATGTAACAATAGTCTGAAGAAGCGTTTTTTAAGACGTTCGGAAAATGTCGTATTACAACCAGATGATACAAACATAAAAATTTAGCAGTAATTTTTATCTGTCATCACATTATTAATAATTCAAAAGTGATTTTATTTCTTAAAAGTATTCCTTAATTTAATTATAAATAGTGAACATAGGTTTGAATTAAAAGAAACGCCAACGGTTTGATTATAATGAATAAAACTTATATTATTATTAAGTGCTGAAACATAAACGAAATCATAATAGTAAATACATCAAAATATGCTATCACTATTAGGTACTGAAATTAACAAAAATAATTTTAAGGTTAAAATAATGCACAAAGAAAAAACATGTCTTATTATCAGGACATCATGCCCGAAGGGGTTACTAGAATTATCTCAACATTGGTAATTAAATAAGTTTTGAGAAACGTGTATATGATCTTCCAGAATGTTAACCTTAACTGTGTACAAATCGCTATTTTTCTATTGTTAATTCCCGTCTTGGAAGTACAAGCTTTAGCTGATTGATATAACATAGGGCCATTTAACAAAAAAATATATATTATTAAGTTAATTGAATCTCCAATTGATGCATCGATACGTTTTTCGACAATGACAGTCCCATTTTTATCAGAATCATAGTATATCAATCGCGCAAACTTTTTTTTTGCTGGGGGGGATCCGTATTATTCTCGTCACAAACTTCGTATAAAGTTGGCCCAATTTCTTGAAGTCCTTCAATTTTCCGTTCTTTGGCAATAAGTGTTGAAATAAAGTTCAAAACCAAATTTATGTATTCCTCTGAAACGTAGATCCGATCATGTTTTCGCACATTTTCTCCAAAATCGCAGTCATTTGAAGTGAAGCTTTGAACACGTGCCGGAAAATTCTGCTTAAGTCACTAACACATGTCGTGTAAGTAAAGAAAGATAATCAGAAGGTATTTTTTGAAGAGGAAGAAATATACTGACTGATGATATTACACTACTCAGGTTATATTATACATATTTTAAAAATGCTTAGGCTTTTTTTAAAAAAAAAGGCTGAGTAGTATTTGAAATCGATAGTTAAATACTTTTGTGCATGATTTTTTATGCCATACATCATGTAATTAGCCTACAGATATATATATATATATAAAGATATGTTGGATTTCATCGCATAAAAATATTTTTAATCTAATTTAAAAAAATCTAATTTAACAAATTACAACAAATATTTAGAAAATAATATTTTCAAAGACTACAATTTTAGACTTAAACAATAATAACATAATTTTTATGATGATCAAAACGTAGCTTACGTAATGACAGAGTCCTATTAATACACCTGGACATTTAGTCATTTTAGTATTCCTGGACCGATCATAAATAAACATTAAATGAAAATATCAGTTTCACAATTTTCGGTACTGTAAATTTTTAAAAAATTTCTAAACCTCGCACATTTTTCATTTTTACGCAGTCGTATACAGAAAAAATTTTACTTTTAAATACAACTTGTTTGAAACCTGTATCTAATTTTTTTTTAATTTATTTATTTAGTTGCCATTGTGGCAACAGAATTATTCGATTTCTAGATATTAAACATGGACCAAACGGATAAAATAAAATGAGTTGCGGAATTCAACCAATAAACACATTCAGGTATATTTCAGATTTCCCAATTCTCTACCGAGGCCAACTATTTTCCAATTAGTTAAAAAATGAGCAAAAATATCAATATTCGAAAAAATAGTACATATTTTAAAAAAAAATTAATTATGTTTTTTTAAACTAAATATCCATTTTTTGCAACTCACTTTTCATTGAACCTTCAAATGCAGTGAATTCACCATTTGAACTGAACCATATTTATAAAAATAAACAAATTTCTTAAAAAAGTAAACTTTCCCTTTAATCACCTTTATTTTAAAAAAATATGTGTAACATTAACAAAATTTTAAAATTTATGACCAATAATTACCAGCGAATGGGGTAATTAGCAGTCAGGGGTGAGCTGGTTATTGTTCATTATTTGCCATTAAATAATAATATAGTAAACCTTCAAAAACACTTAAAGTTTTAATAAAGGATTGAATGAAACATTCTTCGAATAAATTATAACTTATATTACAAAATTATATTCAATGTAAATATGAACACAGTTTTAAAAAAAGCTTTAAAACGAACATTACTAACATCTTTCATAGTTCAAGTTAATTTTACAAATAATAGATTTATTTTCAAAATCTTTTTTGATGTGTTCGTAATTATGCAAATACGTAGCACCTATAGTCGTCATTCAGTCCGTCCGACTGTCTGCCTAAAACAAAGCAAAAACTACCCAAACCAAATCATTTAAAATTTAAAATACATAATTATTGCATAATTTTGCCGAGTCATTTATGAAAATCGGATGAATAGTTCAAGTGCATTTTAACAATGTAACACCCATTTGAACATAATAAAATTAATATACATCTCCAAAGTTTATACTGAAATATAGATTCTGTTCAATCTATGATGCAAAGAATGTTTGTTAATAATTTACTGGGCTACATAAAAGTATTCCAATATATAATGGTATAGTGTGAAACATTCTTTGGGGCGCTTTTTAATAATATTAAACTACTTCAAATTTTATGAAATTCATATACATTTCTGAGATTTACTACAAGTTACTTCCTGTATAATAGAAAGTAGGTAATACTTACAGGTATACACAAAAGATTCCGGATACTCTACTGTATCCAAAGTACTTTATACTATTGCACCAATATCTGAATATTTTAAAAACTTTATAATGCCAATGCACCTCATTTGCTACGCTTGACGCGCAATTCCCATCTTATTTGTGTTAATGGTATGCAGTTTGCATTTTTTCTTCCAAAAGGACGTAATAAATCAAAGAAAGTGACATAAATGAAATTTTTCAGTAGTCTTCTAAACATTTTCACTTATTGCCTATTTTGTTAAAGGTATCACATCGGTGCTTTGGTAAACGATTGATTGTATTTAGGTACAGATTTTTAAAAGATTGTAGTAATAATACGTAAATAAATAATAACTTCAAATTTTATACGTAGGTCTAGATAAAATATATTTTTCTCATGAAACCCTGTTTTGACCTAAATAAAGATCAATTGTGTTATTGATTAATCATAAATGTATCTATCATCCAGTATTTTTGTCCTTTTAATTTCTTCATTAGAATTAAAGGATTTGCTATAAAAAGGAGGTAGCGCAATTTTGACATTTTTTAAATATCCAATTTCTTGTTAAAAACATTTAGACATTTGAATACTTTTATTTCGATATTATTTGTGCAAATATAAGATATAAATGCATGGAGTAATACAGGAATAGATAAATACCTTTGGCAAAACTTCAAAATTTAAATAATAATTTTTTTTTAATTTCCTCAAAAGTGCAAAAATGGAGTTACCTCCTTTTTGCAGCAAACCCTTCAATTAATAAAGAATTAATTAATAAATAATCACCCGAAGTTGAGAGTGACCAAAAAAGCACCCTACTGTGCACTACAAATTTCATAGAATTTGAGTAATATAACCAAAACTTATACTGATAGAGAGACAGATTAAGCACCCCTATCTTATCGATTCCCCCTGACATTGCATTTAACTTAAAGAAATCGGCTGCTAATTTTTATCAGTTTCCGTGATCGGGTCTACTTTTACCGTTCCAATCAGCGTTGAAAATGAAGGGATCTTCGATGGGTGTACAATCGCTTTTCTGGCGAAGCAATGGAACTAACTATGCTGAATAAATAACTAGAAGACGCTTCTCATACATGGGGTTGCATTAAAAGTCTTTCTTTTTGGAATCTGTAAAAAAGCTACAAGTGTCAGTGTAAAGGAATTACAATTTTCAAAATGACAATAATCTGCAGAGAGACTTAGTAACATATGCCAAATTCGTTAAATAACATAATTGCACTGAAATACATTTTAATTAGTACACGTACATTTTAATTAGAGCACGTAGTATTGTATAGTGGGATTATTTTATGCAGAGCTGTACAATAATTTTAAATTTTCTTCCGAGTTAAACATGAATATTACAGTAATGATTTGCATGTACAAATTCCATCAGGCATATCTAATGTTTAATTGAGAATTGCTAACATTATAAAAACAGATATTTTGATATCAGGCATCTTTTTAATAGATCATACAAACTTAAGTAAGGTTTCCAAAAATATGTGATAGAAATATTATTTTTATAAATCTTTAAATCTAGAAAATATATTGGTTTCTGATATTTCTATTGATAAAAGAAAATACTTGAAATCGCGCATGATTCAAAAATTGTGTCTGCATATTTTCTTAAGTGGTTCTATCATATTTTCTCATATCAATAAACGTATGTATTTTTTATACTGTATTTAGTCTCAATAGTGGTAGATATCTCAATTTTATAAAAAAAAATACCTGTAAATGCTGAATCTCGGTATAACGATTATTTCGTTATATATTGGTTATTTTCTTAAATTATTCCTTTGTACCCCCCGTCTCTGTTCAATTCAAAATTAGTTTTAAGTTGTCCTTCATTCCTTTTCCATTTTCTTTGCTTATTAATTCTCTAACCGAAAATCGGCAGCTGCTTAACTTTATCTGTGAGAAATACACTCGCATATTAATCAACCGTTTAAAACTATTTCCAGATGTCTGCTATTTCCGATCGAAGCAATTCTGCATTACCTTATAAGGAGATCATCTCTGTTTCGCAGTTAAAATTTATGCTTACGCTTCTTTTTCCTTTCTCGACAAAACCCTAAAAAGAATTTAACATCTGCGCAGTAAAATCTGATGTCCCTTCGGTGTGCCTCTGTGTTTAGACAAAACAACACGTGTAACATTTTATCGTTTGGCAACCTTTTCCTTTCCCATCCCAGCTGGGAAACTAAATTGAATTCTGATCTTGCTGGCTGCATTTTAACTGTTATTTGGCGTATACTATCCATTGTGCATGGGCGAACTTGTGTATGTTGGCGATTTTCTATGATGCCAAAGGTGGCAGTTTGTTGCTATGTACGAGGTCACTTGACTCTCTGCGCTTGTCTTGTCAACGTGCTAATTTTTGGTTCGGAGATTTTCTCCGAGTGCTGTAAGTGTGCCCCCCTTAGTAATATATGTCTAAATAAATTGTAACTTAGCAATCATTGTGGGGTTTTTTCGTACATCCGAATCTGGACTACTATACACGATCACGCTTCTTCAAAGTATGCTAATACAATAGCAGCTGCTACCAAACTACGCTACAAGAATCTCCACTACACTCGGGACAGTCTTATTGTCATTTCAGCTACATAAGATTGCACAAAAAACCTGATTATTCTAAATTTTGCACTTTCGAAATTAATCGTGTACAAGTGGAGTATCTTTACCAGACCAGGATAATGTTCTCTTCTCATTCAGATTTGTCTATTTATTGACTACTCTTGGTTTTGTAATGAACACTTTTTCTTTACTGTCTTTTTATTTGACTCCAGGATAACATTCTATTTTCATTTGTTTTGTGTATTTAATGATTGCTTTTCGTATTGTAATGGAAATTTTCCTTAACTATTTTCCTTTCTGACGCAAGCATAACTCTTTGATCA
The DNA here is from genome assembly GCA_964019185.1 of Maratus speculifer. Lineage (NCBI taxonomy): Eukaryota > Metazoa > Arthropoda > Arachnida > Araneae > Salticidae > Maratus > Maratus speculifer. The sequence goes on from OZ025298.1 coordinate 257,208,582, forward strand.
CATTAAGGTTTATTTATTAAGTGATTGTTTTCCGTATTTTAGAGGAACTTTTCTTTTACTGTGTTTCCTTCTAAATGCGACACCAGGATAAATTTCTGTTCTCATTGAGATTTCTTTATTTACCGATTACCTTCCGTATCGTGGCCAAAATTTGTCTTTTACTCTCTTTCTTTCTGACAACAGGATGACTTCCTGCTCTGATTAACTTTTTTCTTATTGATTACTTTCCGTATTCTAATGGAAACATTTCCGTTACTGTTTTTGTCTCAGAAACCAGGATAACTTTGTTCTTATTCAGATTTATTTACTTACTGATTAATTCCGTATTGCAATGGAAACTTTTCCTTTACTGCCTTTTTTTCTGACACTTGGATAATTAACTTTTTGCTCTCATTAAGTTTTTTTTTTTACATATTGATTACTTTCCGCATAGCAGGCGAAATTCGGCATTTATTATTTTTTTATCTGACACCAGGATTACTTTCTTATCGCATTAAGATTTGTTTTCTTATTCATTACTTTCCGTATTGTTATGGAAACTTTTCCGTTATTGTCTTTTGTACAGAAACCAGGATAACTTTCTGTTCTTATCCACACATATTTACTTGTTCATCACCTTCCGTATTGTAATGGAAACATTTCCTTTACTGTCTTTTTTTCTGACACCTGGATAACTAATTTTCTGCCCTCATTAAGGTTTTTTTACCTATTAATTACTTTCCGCATCGGAGACAAAATTCGACTTTTACTGTCTTATTTTCTGACACCATGATAACTTTCTGCTCTCTCATTAAGTTTTTTTTTCTTATTGATTATTTTCCGTATTGTAATGGAAACTTTTCCTTTATTGTCTTTCTTTCAAAAACCGGGATAACTTTCTGTTCTCATTCAGATTTATTTACTTATTGATTACCTTCCGTATTGTAATGGAAACTTTTCCTTTACTGTCTTTTTTCTGACACCTCGATAACTAACTTTCTGCCCTCATTAAGATTTTTTTTTATATATTGATTACTTTCCGCATCGTAGACAAAATTCTTCCTTTACTGTCTTTTTTTCTGACACCATGATAACTTTCTGCTCTCTCATTAAGATTTGTTTTCTTATTGCTTACTTTCCGTGTTGTAATGGAAACTTCCTTTACGGTCTTTTGACACCTGGATAATTAAGTTTTTTCTCTCATTAAAATTTTTTTTACATATTCATTACTTTCCGCATCGTAGTGAAAATTCGACCTTTACTGTATTTCTTTCTGAAACCGGTATAACTTTCTATTCTCATTCAGATTTATTTACTGACTAATTACGTATCATAGCTGAAACATTTTCTTTATTATCTTTCTTTCAAATATGAAACCTCATAACCTTTTAGTGGATCTTTTAAAAAAATTGCAAATTTTGAATAACTATGCTGCATAGTGCGTATGCTTTAAGCTTTTCTATTAAATTGATCTCTACAATTTTAATATGCATAAAAAATAATCCTGTATATTGCAAAAAGGGATCTCCAGCCTCTGCGAAAAAGGAAAAATAAGTTTTAAATTTCTTTTAAAAATAACTTGTTCACATATCTTACAATGCATTTAGAATACTAAGTATGTTAGGGAATAATAAATCGTAGAGTATTTAAATTTTTGCTAGCAATTTTCAAACATCTGATAAGATAAATAGAATAAAAAATATTTACTGATACAAAATGTTTATTTATGTAAGCAATAATATATATTATTCTAATCCTGATAATTCATCCTTGAAATAAAATGTATATAAAATAAAAATACATATGCAGGAAAGAAACTTTGAATAGCATCAAATAAATTCTGGATATTTATTTTCATAGCAGCAAATTTTTTAAATGCCTAATAAATATAAAAATAGAAGGCTTTATATTTTTAAGGATACATTCTGGATTCATAAAATTTTAAGAAACTCTGATTATGGAGATATGGGGAAAAATCCTAAGTCCATTACTAGCGACGTGAGTTTAAATCTTTCAATAGGAAAGTACAGAGATATTTTTTGCTGTACAGTTTAAAGATGCATCTGTTAGGAATATTTTCCAGAGATTTATTTTTAAATTGTGATACATTTTCTTTAAGCTCATTAAATATATATTTAAGGTCAAGTAAGGACATGTGTTTTGTACATTATTGAATAAAAATTATTGTTATTTGTTAAACATTCATGAAGGTTAGTATTAGAAGAAAAAAATCTTTTAATTTAAAATAATTTATTTAAAAGTTATAAAATATACCATGAGTTAATGAAATCATTTTATGCCTTTGGAGATACATATAATTTTAGATATTTACTGCTTTTTATTTTTCTACAGTTCTTTTCTTTAATTTTTAATTAAAATTTTTTTTCTTATTATTTCTGATTTGAATATGTTGCTAAAATGAGGGGACAAATAGACTGTCAAACGACGTCAAGAAAAAGGAGATAATATATTTAAAAATATTGTTTTCGTTTATATTTTGATATATGTAAAATTCATATTTAAAGTCATTTTCATTATAAGAAATTAGCATTTTAGATATTTTCTCTCGCATCTTAACAAGAAATCTTTTTAATTAAAAATAATAGTGCATAAATTAATGTGTTTTTTAAGAAAATAAAGCGGAAGAAACTTAAAAATGTTTATGTTTCGAATATTTAAGAGACCGTACATACACTGAAAAAAATCCCGCCTTCTGCAGCCGTCATCTTTGTATTAGTACTCAGGCCTAGTATTCAGGGGGCGGAAATTTAACATGAGATGATTTTTAAGGCAATTCAAAACGAGCATATTATTTAGTTCTGCGTTTAAAATGTGAAGATTTTTACACCTATTTTGAGAATTGAAATGTATTTGCTTATATAACTAAACTGCTTCTTGAAAAACATCTCTACACTCTTAAATATCTGTAGCTTTTATTTCATAGTCACTCCACGAAAATGATTACTTGATAAGGAACATTTTCAATGGTGGGAATTGAGATAAAAAGTAGTGGAGTGACAAAGCAGTAGAAAGTTCGAGTTATTAACATTGCAGTTACGAATGAATAATTGTAATGAAGATATGCTAGAATGAGGTTTTTTATTTGTTCTCTACATTTCAGCAATATGTATATTAATTCCAATTACATTTAAGAAATTTGAAAAATGGTTCTGATATTATTACAATATAAACATTTAAAGTTCAAACATTATCAGATAAAGGTTACCTGGGACATTATTTTTAAAAAATGCTGTCTAACGATGTAAAAACTACACATTTATTTAGAGACAGAGAAAAGTGATGATTATGTTCATTGTACAAGAAAAAAAATAAAGAAATGCTTTTAAGTACGATTGCTATCGAAATACAGATGACTCTAAAAAACTTTTGTTTACCCTCAAAAAGCATTTGAATTTCAAAATTTAAAAAACATTAAAAAAACATGTTCTTCTTTTCTAACTGACGACCAGGCCTCCTACCTGCCGAATTGCTTCAGCTTAACGGGTTAGATACCTGGTATTGGGGCGGGTGGCCGGCTAATCGCTGCTTATCGGTAATAAGCATCTACTCAAGTTGGTCTCGTAATTTAAAACCTTCATCAGTTGATGAGACCTTCACCAGGCAAAGCATCTCCAGAGGTATAATTTACAGGTAACTTGGAGGACTTTGCACCCACGACGGATTTTACATGCACCAGGCGCCATTAGAGTACATGATGGAATTTTAACTGGCAAAGTGGCAAACCACTAAGACAAGTACCCGCGTCGGATATTTAGATTAAGTGCTTTGTTGGTAATCTTTGTGGTTTGTTGCTTATTGGGTTAACTGTGCGATTTGTTGCCGCACATGTAGTATTCATGTTACCAGATGAAACGGGGCTGGATGTTTTTGAACCTATACAGTGGTACTGAATTTAGCTGAAAGTGGGGACAATTTTGAGTGAAATGAAAAGAACAGAAAATGGTCGAATATCTAAGCCGTACCGCAGAACGGAAAATTTTGAGCCGAAAAGCAAGACAAAAGATAGCGTTGCAGAGGAAAACAAGATCTTGCATTTCTACCATTCATGTTCAACTTCCTGCTAGAATTTTTTTAAACGGTCCTTGTAGCTTTTGCAGTGTATAAATTAGATTTTTTAATCTAGAATATCGGGTTTTCGTATGCTATTAACTCTTAGGCATACATTTTTAACGGCGTAACAGAATTTATCCATGTGTGAGTTAGAAAATAATGTTAGTTGCAATTCTGATAATTTAGCGTCTGCAAACATTTTCTCAGCTAAACACATTTGTTGTACATGAAAATTCTTTCTTCAGATTTGATAGACTTATCCGATAAACAGATATTCAAAGTTATTAAAGCTGGTAAATACCTCATAGAAACCACTCGTTAACCTTTCTAAAAATTACAGACCACAAATAAATCTTAAAAACTGCAAAAAAATTTGCTTTTCACCATTTTTTCTGGTATAAGAATGAAGATTTTAACTCCTAGTTTTTTGCATATTTTTTATTATCATTTGAAAAACATTTCATTTTTTTAATAATTAAAAATAAAAAATGAAGACGTGGCTTTAGTTGGGTGGGTAGATGTTCTAGTTTGCATGACTTATACTTACAATCAGGTAGGATAAATTTTATAAACAATTACTTCTATAATTAATTTTCTTTAAAGATTATGAAAATAGATAATACTGACTGCATCAAGCGCTTAGAGTGCAAAAAGTGAAAAATGAGAAAAATGGCCGTATATTGAAAACAATCTGATTCTGATCCCCTTTTTTCACTTTAAATTTTTACATAAATGTTTTTAAAATGATCCAAGTTTCAATAAATTTTGCTATTTTTAATATTAATAGCAGGATTGGTTTAATTGTTTTTGAGGTCTGATTCCACCAGTTTTTCTGTAGTCGTTTTGTAAATCCTTTTTGTGTAAAATGAGCTATAGTGATTCGAAATAATGTAAACATTAAATAACAATGAAAGGACTTCAAATTTGGACAAATCGTTTTAGCAGAATTAATTGATATACTATAAGAAACAAACAAACAACAACAAAAAATAAAAATAAACGAATTTTTTTCAACAATAAAAGCAAATACTCCTTTAAAATCTACAAAAATTATTCAATTCTAAGTTTGCTGATAGCGAGAAAGCGTGGATAAGTCGAAACTTCTTAGATTAAATTTTCCTACGCGGTTTAATTACATTTTTGTGAAATAAGAGCCATTTGTCTTGTTTCTATGCAGTGTAGTGAATGTTATAAATAAAATTGCTGTATAATAATTATTTTTGCAGTTACATAAAAACTAACACGCACCTATTTTAGCTAAAAATGTTTTCCTGTATTAATAAAAATATAACTCTATGACTTTAAAAATTACGCTTTATACGAAACTCTATATTCCACATACTTCTCTATTGTATTACATATACAAAGAAATGCCATATGATTTGAAAGAAAGTTGTAAAGGAAATTGCATATCATGTTGAAATATCATAAAAAGCTGTCAAAAACGGATTTTACAGAAGATATATTGTTATCTCTTGACATAATTCGGATTCGTCAATCATTCAGCTGTAAAATTTTATGATATATGCTTCTATAAGCATGCTTAAGGCAAGATCGACAGAAAATGTATTTTACAAGTTTTTTAGAAAATATGTAGGATAAGAGAACATATATAGACGAATCAAAAGGAACAAATTCTGCTGAAAAATCAGTTAACATTCCAAAGTAACAATCTCTTTATGTGATATAAGTATAAAGTTTTTCTTTAGGATATATAAGATAATTTAACTATAAAATATAGTAAATAGCATGTGTACTATAAACAGCACAAATTTGCTTAATGGTTCACATAAACAAGAACGTTTATATGTATTTTTACAAAAACAATTGACGATGATGGATAATATCGAAGATGATAATGTTGAGTATTCTATATAAATACGTAATAGACATCCATATTACGTTTTATCATTAATTTTATTTGTACAAGTTCATGTAAAAATTTTAGTTTATGAGTAACATAGAGCAAATTTAAATGAATAATATGAACTTTAAAATGTTCAGGTTTACTTAAAAGGCGATTAAAATAATCAACTATAGATGTTAATAGTTAATTTTACTTAAAAACATCTTACTAGGGAAGTGCACGAAGTGTGAGTCACCGATTTTGACAAAAGTGGTATCGTTGGAAAGATCTCATCGAGAGCAGCAAAAAACTCAATGGAACTACCCGTCGCAAATGAGTCGTTATCTAGATATCCGACAACATATGTGACGCAACTAACGTATACTTAATGGGGCACCGTAAAAAATTTTAGTCTCGATTTTAACTAAAGTGGTATCCTTGAAAAGATATCATCGTGAGGATTAAAAAACTCAATAGAATCACCCGTCGGAAATGAATTGTTTTCGAGATATCCGACAATTTGTGTCACATTTTTAATACACACTTCTAGGAAACTGCATTAAGTGACAGAAATTGTCGGATATCACGAAAATCGCTCATTTCAGATGGTTTGTTCCTTTGAGTTTTTTACTTCTCACAATGATATCTTTGCAAAGACACCATTTTCATTATAATCGAGAAAACATTTTTTTGCGGTCCCCCATTAAGTGTACACTAGTTAAGTGACATAAATTGACGGATATCTGGATAACGGCTTATTTGAGACGTGTAGTTCCATTGAGTTTTTTACTGCTCTCGATGAGATCTTTCCAACGATATTACTTTTGTCAAAATTGGTGACTTATACTTTTTGCTCTTCCCTAATTAATGCAGTTTCCTAGAAGTGTGTATTAAAAATGTGACACATATTGTCGGATATCTCGAAAACAATTCATTTTCGACGGGTGATTCTATTGAGTTTTTTAATCCTCACGATGATATCTTTTCAACGATACTACTTAAGTTAAAATCGAGACTAAAATTTTTTACGGTGCCCCATTAAGTATGCGCTAGTTGCGTCACATATATTGTCGGATATCTCGATAACGACTCATTTGCGACGGGTAGTTCCATTGCGTTTTTTGCTGCTCTCGATGAGATCTTTCCAACGATACCACTTTTGTCAAAATCGGTGACTCACACTTCGTGCACTAGTGCTTTCAAACCTTTAATCAGGCTATTCCTCAGAGAATATTTTCTCAGAAAATACAATTGGCGTAAGTTCATTTTCATGGTTTGGCGCATAATGGACTTTAAAATAAAGGGTTGAATTGATCCACGACGTTTTTTATAACCAAGTTTAAAGAAAATTGGCGTAATTTGCAACATATTTTTTGGATACATTTTGATACTTTTCTGCTATATTAGCATCGTGCCAAAATGTATGTTAAGGGTGTGTTCGAAAAAATATTTTTCCATCCTGAAGAGCTCAAAATTTTCTAAAACTTTTTCAGACTCATTTTTAAAATTAAAAACATGAAACTTTGAGGTGATTTTTGAAGAGATGCATAAGAGGCCGTGTGATTTCATTTTTCGCTCAATTAATTAAAATTTTATTTATAAGCGATTATTTTCTCAGTATGACCCTTTTTTCGTTCCCAGATATCTAGCTCTGAAAAATTCAGTTAAAAACGCCAATTTGACAGCCTTTTTTTGCAATATTTTCTGCATCAATAAAAAAAGTTGACAAACGCGGCACATTACGCAGTTTTTATGTAAGAGAATTTGGCAATTTGATGCGTTTGAGAGCAAAAAGGAATTTTATAAATAAATTAGAAATTCATCAGTTTGGATTGAAATACACCCTAAATCGCTATTTATTTCAACTCAGACGTGCAAAGAATTTTTATATCCAACATTGTAACCTGCTATTTGTTGAAAACGCTTTTTCTCTTTAATTATTATTTAACCGTAAGCATGCAAATCTGTTAAATTTACCATTTCTGGAATCAAAAATTTTTTTTATTGAGTTATATCTTACATTTTACCTGATTAGAAAATGACGATGTTTACTGCAGTGCTAAGTTATAGTTACAATTTCATGCCTGCAGTTTAGATAAAGATATTTAAAAATGTTTTAATGTAAATATACGTTTTTTCTTTTACTTTCTACGTATATATATTTTTTTTAATAAAGTAGAATCTCAAAATTACATAATTCCGAGTATTATATTTAAAAAAACGATTACTTTCGCTTTAAAGATAATAAATAGATTGAAATATTTCATTTGGCGGTACTTTTAACCTTGGCGACAATGGAGTGATATAAAGTAAACGTACCGAACTTTTAATGTGCAGCATTTATAATGTCATTTATAGCAGCGAGAGGAAAATACACAATAAAGCTACTAGTTGAAGTGGCATTGATGTCGTATGTGCACTACATTGGCGCGAAATTTTTTCTTGTGACACCAGTGTCATATATGCATCAGGCTACTTAATCGGCACCAAAGTGTCATTATTTTGCTTGCTATGATAACCCAGATGTCGTGGTTTAGTTATTAATAAATTGTTTATTTACTTTTATTTTCTTTTTTAAAATTATGTAAATTATTTTGTTCTACAGTTAGTAATTCAACTTTATTTATTGTTATTATTCATTTTTTTTAAATACATATGTAACTGGTGTTAGAAAACAAGTTTTTTGCCGAATTGGCTCCAAAAAGATTATGCCAATGTTTTGCGTATATGACATCTGTGTACATTTATTAAAATAACTTAAAATTAAGATGGAGATAATTTTATAATCGGAATACAAGTCTAATTAATTAAATTATGTGAGATTGCTTTGGAACAAAATTAACTACAGTTATTGTAACAATAATCGTAAATCACAATGGTTGTGCATTGAAACCTCTTTAAATTTACGTCATTCAGACGCAATTACGGCATTTATTGAGCAGAAATATTTAAAAGCAACATGTTTTTTCATAAGTTTTTAATGATCAATATTATGACGTTGCATCTGTCTACTTCAAACACAAAATGAAATTGTTATTTCGTCCCGGTTGTTAACACGAGTCCAAAACATTTTCATTGAATAATTTTTTGAAACATTTAGCATTACTTCATATTGTTTTATGTTACTTATTTATCAAATTATGGGAGAAAGTTCAATAATCAGTAAAACGCATTTGTGGAATGTTATTCATTTTTTAAAAATCTACTATTTTGAAGAGACTTGCATTTAAGTTAGATAATTATTCAGGGGTGGTTTTAGTATATTGCATATAGCTCTTCAATGCTGAATTATAGAGTTAGTCAATTATTTTGAAGTAAATTTCTATAACCATGTTAATCCGATTAGGAAAGATTATTCTTTATAAAAACTAATAAATTTTCAATGACTTTTTTTTTTTAAATGCATAGGCTATGTCGTTCTTTAGCAAAACCTACTGTGAAAAATCAAAGATTCATCTGGATAGGCAGACCAGCGTAACGGACGATGCCTGCTAGTATTATTATATTTTAAATAATTAATGAAATACGAAAAAATACCACGGGTGCAATATTTGGCGATTTATTATCAGCGCCAGGATAGCATAAAAACACTGGTTTCTTGATTTATCAGCACAGGTGTCATATTGGCACGTTATTTTTCTGACGCCAATTTGGCGAAAATTCCGTTTTCAAATACCAATTACATACATATTTTTAAACTAATTTCTATTATTTTAAAAGGGAAGTATGATTTAAAAAAAAGTTTAGTTAATAATTATAGAATAAAATAATTTATATCTTTTTTAAAAAGAAAATATAAGCAAAAAAACAGTTTATTAATAAATAAATAACAATAGCCGTGTTATCATGCGAGGCACATATAACTGCCCTTTTGTTGCAATCGCGCCTGTATGGTGCGCATATAGCATCTGTGTCTATTTCTCTAGCAGAATCTTCTAATTTGGCAAAAAAATGAGCAATTAAAATAAATTATGAATAAAAGCAATATGATTTAATGCTTAGTATACATTCAAGGGAGACCAAACTGGTAGCCAAGGACGGCTAGTCCATGTATAACCCAGAAGATATATCAATGTCAATTATTAAAAAGAAACTTTCACGTCTTCATGAAGGATGGATAAAACATAACAAAATGTGAAACATATCAATACAAATAATAAAAATTTTATTTTCTGCGCTTTAGCTTTTATCTATGCTATGTGCAGCAGTTTCATTTCTTGGATTTATGCACCGGCAATGCTATGGCGGTTCGCCATTTGAGGTACAGGTAAGAGAAATTTCCTTATCTTATTAAATACAATTCAGAACATATATTTAAGAGAAGGTCCTCCGCCAAATTAGTATATATTGCATTTTAAAATTAATTTATTTTAATGTTATTAGGTGTATTCTTAGAAACAATGAGTAATATGGCATTAAAATTGGGAGTAAATTAAAATATTTTATTTTTGCTGTTCATGTAAAAAAAGAAAGAAAAAATATTTTTAATTAAACATTTGAGATTCGATGAATGCATCAAAAATATACACTATCTTATTTTCCATGTAGCAACTTTGTTTAATACATATTTCATTTTTTTAAATCCATTGCGATATGTCGCTTTTTTCTTTTTTAGTAAACTATTGTGTTTTAATTATTTTTTTTTTAACCTGAAGCCATGGAACGTAAAAGAAAAATAATTATCTGATATCCATTAAGTGAATTTTTTTTATTTGAAATAAGAAAAAGCTTATTAGATTATAATATAAAAGAAGATATCAAAACAGGCAGTTTTTGTAATTTTGTGTATAACGGAAAAGCTTATCTACAAAATATTTAATGCGTCCTTCCTTTGTTCAGATGTAATTAAACATTAAGTAATAGTTTTCTTTTGCTAAATTTTTATCTACAAACTAAAAGAAGAGATAATCATACAATCTGATACATAGTTATTTTAACTGTGTAGTTTTGTTGTCAGATGTTTATTGCTTATTGTATAGAAATAGAAAAATGAAATATCTATGAAATTTCAAATCTTTATTCCCTTCCAATGAAAAATTATTCTATATAATGGATTACTCAGAGTGGAGACATATTTTAGGAAATAAAATTTTTCAGACCATGGGGAAGCAATCACATTGCACAGAATGCATCTGACGAAAACAAAGTAGTCCACAAAAAGTTTAAAATAATTGGTTCATATTTATCTATACATGTGATTAATATGAACATTCAATTAACTGATATATAACGCTAAAAATACATTGTAAAAGAGATAAATGTTACCTATCTAGGAAAATACAATGTAACTACTGATGAAAATAGACAATAGACTTAGGAACTATGGGGAGGGGGGCGGTAGTCTGTCAGCTGATATCGAAAGATATTTGAGGAGAGCAGGGGTTTGCTTTTTGATATGATTATCATTTTTGATCCAATCAAACTTTACTTTTTTTCAGTATTTTTTTCTTCACATCCAAATAGTCTTACCTTTTTTTAATATTATTATATGCTTTTATGAAAATACAAAACTATTACTATAGCAATTAAATTATTTTAAATTTATTTTACTCTAAAATTTGGAATGTCTCAACGTGTGGAATTCGTATAATATTTTGTAACAAAAATCAAAAGCATAGTATGAAGGAAATGACACTTACATGTACCAGTAAAGAAAAACAAAGAAGTTTTTCTACTGTTTTATTGGTGAATTCTGCTTTTAATCTCATCGGGCAGAAGGCAAGTTCAAGAAAACAAAATTATAACAATAAGCAATTATTAAGTACTGTTAAATCGCAAATAAAATTTTTAGATGTTATTCAATATAAAATTAATTTACGTATTTTTATCTTATTGACTTCTTCAATCCGCGAGTAATAAATGCATAATTTTATCTGTAAATCACACTGCAAATGTAAAAAAAAATAAAAAAAAAATGTGAAAAAAATATTGATATTATCAGGCGGGTCGAGGCGTTTGATAGATGATAACGAATGATATCGTGAGGGAGGGGGTACGAAATTAACAAAATTGTTTATATTAACCATGTATAGCCTCTTATTCATAATTGCGAATAGCATACTTCATATTTCGAAACATAAAAAACCGGTAAATGTTCGGTATTTATTGAAGTATTTAAAAAAATCAAGTTTATTTAGCTGAAACAAATATTTAGTTACGTTTTCGGGTGTTTTATATAGTACTGAATAGTTATTTTTTTATCTGATGTAAAAGTTTTTTGAATGGTAGTAGTTCTTAAGTAAGAATTTTGATGTTAAACTAGTCAGATATGGTAAACTAGTTCCAAAACTTTCTTTTATCTCATACATGTTAATTTTTTCAGGAATATGAAGCATAGCACCGTCACCGGTTTGGTAATTTACACCAAAATTCAATCTGCAACAATGTGCAAGAGTTCTAACTGAATCTGAAGTTTATAGAAAATTCATGCGTAATCATTGTAGAAATCGTAAATAAATCTCGATAGAAGAGCCAACTGTTGAACGAATTCCTGCAAAAACTGATATTATATAAGGGGTTATAAAAACCCCTATTTGTATCAGGAAATAACTGAATCTGAAGTCTGATGAAAATTCGTGCATTAGATTCAGAGATAGAGCTATTGGGATAATCATGCTGTATATCATGGCCTTCTGTTGGAAGATTGCCACTAAAAGGTATTCAGCTTAATATTATATCAAGGACTAAAGGAATCTGAAGTTTTATGAAAATCCGTCCATTCTTAAAGTATAGCTATTTCAGAAATCGCAAAAAAGTCCGCACAGAAGCGACATTTATTAGGCGACATACACCTAAATCTAATCAGCTTCAGCTCCATATTATGGTCTAAGAATATAAAGTTTTGTGAAATTCAGTGCATTTCTTTTTGTAATATAGTGCCCAGAAAGGTTTTGTCACATACAGTCTAACAGAATGACAGAGTGACAAAGTGACGGACAGACTCGCAGATAGACATTTTGTTAAAACATTATTTTGGATTTTCTTATGGTAAATTTTTTATGGTAAAATGGCGGCACATGGACAGACGGACACACGGATGACAGACAGATATTTTGTATAAACATATTTTTTGTAATATTTCCATATATGACTCTTGAACGTGTAAATCCACCAAAAACCGGAAGTCGAAAAAAATGTCGATTGCAATACTTTCTTCTATTGAAGATAGAAGAAAGTAAAATTTGAAAGCATACAAGGCACATTCCTGTATATCTTCACACGGAAATGCTTATAGGACGATAGCAGAAGCTCCTGTTTTTTAAGCTCTTTAAAACTTACTTTTTAAATTATGGTGTATCTACATTTCCTGGTGTATCTGTATCTAATATGGTGTATTTAAATATTTCTAAATTATGGTGTGTATAAATATCTACAGTCAAACATCACATTTATTAACGGAAATCAAAGTATAAAACAACTCATCTTACAATTTAGTCATCTTTCATTAATAATACGATATATATAAGAAAATGTATCGTGATGTTAACTGGAAACAACAATCAAACATAAATTTAAGGAGCAAAATTATTTAAAACATTATTTATATTACTTGTGTAAAACACAGTAAAAAAGTCGGTGATTTTCTTTAATGATAAAAAAATAAACAAAATGATCAAAAGCCTCTGAACAGATAAATCTTAAAATATGTGATTTTTTTTAACCATCCGATCAAAGTTTTTATGAATCTGTAAACACACTATAGCATTGTTCATTTTGTAACCACTTAGTCTCAAATAGTCTTCATTTTATATTTTAAACAATCAATTTTAATATTTTTAAATTAATATTTTTATCATCAAGTCATTGAAAATAAACGAAAAGTCAAGTAACATCCATTAACTGAATAGCCTTTATTTGTGGGAAACAGAACATAAGTTATATTATAAAGTAACAAAAGATTGCAATACACACAATTTTAATAAATGTTTCTATGACGATAAAGCTGATCCACTAAATCTATAATGCGTTCATCTTTTGTTCAGCTGTAATGAAACACATTTTAACGGCTTTCTTTTGCCAGATTTTTATCATCAAAATAAAGAAATAGATAGCCAAACAATCTGGTAATTTATCTTTTATGCACTGGTATTCTTAGATGTTTATCACGTATCGATCTTGAAAAAGAAAGAATTTTCTTGATAGGTTTGTAACCTTGACTTCCCTTCTCGATGAATAATTAGTTTATATAATAAATTGGTGAAATCGGAAGAATTTTACTTAGTGAGATCTAATTCCTTAATAGTAATTTATAAATACTATCATATAACTGTAAAAATAGGATATGATTAAAACTAAATAATCAATCTAAATTTTGATGTACTTTACATGTTATTAACCTAAAATCAATTGCTATATAAAACAGGAGACGAAATTTAAATTCAGAATTAACATAAGAAATAATACAGTGCTTCTTCCCTTATGCGCGGGTGCAGAAGACAGCTAAAAAACGCGCATGAATGAAAAAACACAAAGGAGAGCTTAAAAATGCAATATCAATACAGCGTACATATCTTTTTAATTAAATATGTTACTGAAAAAAGGGAATAAAATTAGTTTAATGAAAATACGTGTAAAACATATTTTAATTATTTTGAACCGTAATAAAATGGGAAAAGCTAACATATACAAATTTAATATCACTTCTGTTATTTTTTCTAAAATAATTTACAATCGATAGTTGTTTTTGTTTTCGAGATTTTTTAAAAAGTGTCTTTTTCAATTCATATAGACGATAAAGAGTGGGGGAGGTCACGAACTAACAAAGCAACTAATTCTATTTTTTCTCAGATTTATTCATTCAGATTTAGATTTATTTATTTATAAAAGTGAGAAACGAGAAATATGATGATCTTTTTACTGTCTTATTTGATGTTAATATTATAATTGAAGCACTTTAATTTTACATTAAATTAGTAATTTAATGAAACTACATTTCATATGAATGATGACGGTTTTCAATTAATAAACAAGGATGATATGTAAATAACCGAATCTTTATTCACATTTTATTTTCTTTATATTATCCATTTTCTTTTACATAAATGGGTGGACATGTTTTTATTGTTCAATTTATTTTCTATTCTCATAGTTAAGAGTGGGGAAAAATTATCTGGTGGGGTTCAATTTATAAATGAATGTCTTCGGTGTCTTAGAGTTAACAGTGCATGTGACTGAATCAAGACTATTTCTTCTAACGAATAAAATATATCTAAAGTTGTAGTGGACAAACTCACTGGTCGCCGAAGGTACCATGTCCTGTTAGAACCTGGTTTAGATAGAAGTCTGCCTGGACTCTCCAAGTAGGGACGCTCTGGAAGATCGCATATGTCATCTGGCCGTCCTCAGATCGGTCCCATCATTCTTTCCAATCTGTGAGTGCCCGGTCAAGGAGCTTTCTCTTAACTTGACGTCCTGAGAGAGGAACATGAATGTCAACCGTTTGTCGACACGCAACCTCCTTAGCCAGAGCGTCGGCATGTTCATTAAAGGCGTATCCGATATGAACCTTGATCCAATGTTTATGGACACTGATTCCTGTGTTAGCAACCAGGGGTCAAATCCCGGCTACTGCTTTGTGCCTAAGCACCAAGTAGTAAAGCTCTTGAAGCGCCGATTTATTCGACAGAATAAATTCAAAATCCATTATTCCCAAAATAAAGGAAAAAAGTGAGGGGCTGTATCCAAATATAGTACTGGATATTTAACATAACGTCTAAACTCGCACGTGTCCGGTCATTAATAGCCAAGTAGCTTAAATTAATGTTTTAAGCTACATGTACCTTTTTTCAAAATTTTCAAATATTTAGTTGAATAATCGATTACAAATAAAAAAATTATTTCTATTTTGCATTTTGCTTCTTTTTATTCATTTTATGGTGGCGAATTATTGATTTTCGTGCACAGAATTGCTAAGCATGATTTCTTCGGATAAATTTATACTTTTGTAGAAAACAATAATCAATGATACAGCAAACGCCAAACAGAAAATGTAGGAAGTTGTCATCTTTACAATAATTTTCCAACAACGACGATAAAACTAAAAATTTTTCCCTAAACATATAATGATTTAGAGATAATATTTCTTCATCCTATATAATAATTTCAGCAGTCACAAAATTCTTAGTGATAAATCATTAATAGATTTTTAAAAGGATTTTCGAATTTCTAAAATACAATTCTAACTTTTATGTGAAAATTTTATGGTTCGTTGAATGTATACATGTGTGTTGTTGTTGTTGTGTCAGGAAATGTCCATTCTTTTTCACGCCGACTGATTTCAGGAGAAGCCGATTTGTCTAAGAACAGCTGTCTCAGCAGTATAGTTAACAAAAATACATTATTTCTTTTTCCTTGGAATAGCAGTATTATTTATGCCAAAGTATTTTCTAATTTTATCACAAAATTATTTTGAAAGTTTGTCATTTTATTTTAAATAAAAAAAAAAATCTGAGATATATTTTAGTTAATATTTTTGTACTAATCAGTCGTATACTTCTATGATAATATATTATAATGCATTAATATGTTTCTTTCATTCTTTTCATGCTGGCTTATTTCCAGAAAACAAGATTTCCCTAATCAGAGCTTTCTCAGCAAGAAAGTTATCGAAAGTAGATAATTTCGTTTTCTTTGGAATAGCACTTTTTCAAAATAGATCTTTTACTAATTTTCATCTTTACATATTCTGAAAGTTCCTTTCATTTTATTTTAAGTTATAAACATTTTATGATATTCCTGTTAATATCATTGTATTCGTCATTAATATACGTGACAATGATATTTGATTGCGAACCTACGGTTATATTTTACACAAATTGGGATAAATGTACTGGGACTTTCTTTTAAAGTGGAAGGGACAACCCAACACAAATATTCAAGCCGGATCGAAGTTAAAACTGGCACCTCCTGTTCAGTAACTAGTACGTTAACTACTACACAAAAAAGTGAAGGATTATACTGTTGTTGGTAGCTTTTCTTGTCCAGGGTTTACCCATTACCCTGATCGTGATGTGTTGTGTTCGAATGCCGATAGAGATTAAGACTTTCAGATGAGTCCAAAGCGTCGAAACAGACTTGGAGATGTGCATGCACTAAATAATAGGGTGTATTAGGAATTTTTTTTTTTGAAATTCCAAATTTAAAGTTGGTAAAAAGTTGTCATTATGACTGAATTTTACCTCCCCCCCACCTCCATTTTTTTTAACTGAAAAATATTTAGGTTTCCGGGAATAAGGATACCGTTTAAACTTTTTGACCTAAAATGTAGAATTTTTTTAAAATATGAATATAAAGTAATTGTTTATTTCCAAGTACAGAAACGTAAAGTTTAGATAAGCATTTGACATGAAAAAAAAATCATTTCAATTATTAATTTTATAAGTCACTCGGAATCTAATTAAAAACCTTATTATTTTACCGAATATTCAATTTTTTCTATTTATTTTGTTATTTTTAAATTTGTTCCAGGTTACTTTTTACACCTGCAAACTTAAAGATATCATATAAATAAAATGTATATTAATTTATTAGTTTAATTTTTTGGCTTATGATTATAAATAATTTTTAAAATAACACATCAACACAAAAATAAATCTTTGAAAGTGCAATATTTGAATGTAAAAAAATAACCCATACAATTGTTAAATATTGAATTTGAAAAACTTATTCAAAATAAATCTCGATTTTTCTATTTTGTTTATGTTGCTAAGTTATCTAGATGGTTGTATGCAGTGCAACACACGTGTAAACAGCTTTTTCGACCTACAACCAATGTTTAAGATTAGCTGGCTGAAATATATAATTTACAATGCAGTAAATTACAAATATAGCAACGCCACCGTTTAAATTATTTAAACCAAAATCTAGTCAGCAAAAATTTATAATTGAATCTGAAGTTTCATGAAAATCCGTGGATTATTTTTTGAGATAGAGCCATGGAGCTATTGCAAAATATTAAAAAACTGCATAACAGTTCCTCATGTTGGGTGAATGTACACCAAAAGCTAATCGGGAACAATTTTTTATCAGGTACTAACTGAATCTGAAGTTTGAGGGAAATCCTTGCATTTGTTCTTGAGATATATTTATTGCGAAATCTTGAAAAATGTAGCATGTCAGCACCATCTGCAGGGCGATTTACACCAAAAACTAAACACTAATTTAGGTCAGAGACTAACCGAATCTGAAGTTTTAGAAAATTTCGTTCATTAGTTCTTGAGATAGAGCTATTGCGATAATATCGAATTATGCACCATGGCAGCGCCATCTGTTGAGCGATTTGCATCAAAATGTAAACAGCACCATGTTATATCAGGTATTAACTTATCTAAATTTTATAAAAATCCATACACTAGTTTTTGAGATATAATAATTGAGAAGATCGTGAAGAAGGCAACATAGCAACGTCACCTGTTTAGCGATATACACAAAAAGCTAAAATGGTGTACTTTATATCAAGATCTGACAGAATTTAAAATTTTGTGAAATTCCGTGAGTTAGTTTTTGAAGCAGACCACCCCTAAAAAAATTTTCAGGCATAGACAGACAGACATTTTGTAAAAACACGTTTTTCAGGTTCTCTGACTCCAAAAATGTGTGAATCCGTCAAAAACCAGATTTAAAATTCTTTTACGAATTCAATACTTTTTTCTTGTAATGATAGAAGAAAGTAATAATAATTCGCATTCTATTAATTTTTTTTTAATTTAATTTATTTCTTTACATCGATAATTTTACTGAAATGACTAACTGATCAAACAGGCTCATAATACATGTAGTTCTTTTGCCGATTTTACTGTACAATAAATACATATTTTATGCAATACTAGCGGCCTTCGCCCGCTACGCTGGTCGGTTTATCTAAAGAAATCTTGAAGAAGTAGTTAGATAAGGTTCAGACATACATTAAAAAAAAAAAGCAAGTCGATCATTCAAAAAACGTTGGGAAATATCAAATATTTACTGTAATTTTTTAAGAAAAACAAAGTTTCGAAAAAAAAAATTAAATCGAAAAAAAAATTACACTGACATATTAATGCAAGGAAATTTTCCCAGAGAGAAAATTCGCCTTGAATACAATATTTCAAATTCTTTTAATTGCTTATAGGCGTTAATGCCAACATAGTGAAAAAAAATTCCATGCTGGGAATCGAACCCGGGCCATCAGTATGGCGCACTGACGTTCTACCGACTAAACCACATGGAACGACAGCCAGCTTGAAACTTTCTCATACTTAAGTAGACTGGCGAAAACATAACGATAGCGCGTTTTAAAATCGCACAGTGACATCTATTGGATTTTATATGTACTAAAAAACGTTATGTACTAAAAAACGTGAGCAGCGCACCTAATAGTTTCTTTTGTTTCTTTTTGTTACTTTTTTGTCTGTTGTCCGATTTTGATGAAACAAAGCCTATACACTGCCCGGGAGTGTGCATTCTTCATTAGTGAAAACCGCATAAAAATCCATTCAGTAGTTACGAAGATAACCTCGAACAAACAGACAGACAGACAGACAGACAGACAGACAAAAAATTCAAAAAAATTTTTTTTGTGTTTCATTGGTTTTCTTTTATCGCCCTGACTCCATTTTTGTCAATTATCTTCAATGTACAGACACACCGGGTCCTACTGTTTTATTATATGTATAGATAACTAGCTGATTTAGGAGGGCGCATGTTTATCAATGAGAAGCATGTGGGAAAACCTGCCTCGTCGCTATGTTTGAATTTTTTTACTACTTGGATGAATAGTGATGTATGTTAATTGCAAAACAAACGCATGGGTACATGAAGAAAGAAACCCTTTTTTAGTGCATGCAATGTCAGAACAATAAGTTAATAGCTAGTATGTTTTTTATTACATTTAATTAAAGGCCTGATATTTAATTCAACGTTGAAAAAAATGATAAAACCAGTTCTACCTGACTAAAGGCTCAATCACATTTGACCACTTCTTGAATTTCGGTGTCGGCACCTTTGTTGTAACGACATTTTTTTTTTTTTAATCTTAATGAGTTTTGCAGGAAAGGCACGGTTGTCCGGCAAAAGAGGAATATCAGTAGGGTGGTCACGTAGGGTGGATTGCTATCTCCCGATCCTTTTGTAAATGACCCTCGTTTCTATTATGAAGAAACCGCAAATGGATCCTATACAAAAGACTTCCCCACTTTTTCCATAAATTCAGTTCAAGGGAAGTATATAGCAATCTGAACCGATCTTAAGTGCCAGCAGCTGCTAAACTATAATTTTTGTAGATGGTGTGTATAATGTATTCACTTCAGCCTGTTCGTCTGTTGGCAGTATTTAGCGGAACATTTAAAAAATAATGTGAGTTGGAAAACCTGCCCTTATGGAAAATGCTCCCCAGTCTCACCTAAAGCATGTATTTTTAAATAATACTATTTGAATTTAAATAACTCTGGGACTCTGCTTCCTTAATGCTCAGCAACCACCATTCGAATCCCTTAGGTTCTAAAACATGATAATTTGTCTGCTTTACAAAGATTACCAGAATATGAAAATATTAATGATATTATTATGAATAGTAACTATCCTCTCCAATTAGATTTTCAGTATGTAATTTTAATATAATGGGTAATGTTTCGATTTCGAAGGCGAATCCACAGCTGTCGCGAAAGCTTATGGTTGTTTTCGTGATACATTAGAGAACATCAAATACACATTTGAATGTAAACTTATTCAGGGTATCCCAGTAATAATGGGACAAACTTTAAAGGGAGATAGGGGACATCACAAGGATTCAGAATTGTATACGGAAACTCCATGGGAAGGTAGAATGACAGGTAAAAGGGACGAAGAGACACAAGACTATGATCATCTGAAATAATTTATTGGTCAATGATATTACATTTACTGTGGTAGATGATATGTGAAAATATTACAAAAGATGTCTAAAGTTTACGGCATTGCTAGCGATGCATGCATTACACCGTCGAATCATGGATTGGCTTGACTCGCTCAAATACACCTGGATCTTGTGAACAACACCACCTACCGACGAATGAAGATGTTTCCGACCATGGGTTGCTGCGCAATTCTGAATGCTTGTGATGTCCCCTACGCAAACAAACAAACACTCAACGTCCCAGCGCTTAACGCCAATCTCCGTAGTCAAGCGCTTTGAGGGGAAAAATCTTCGAAGAGCATGCAAGTCCGAAGTTGCTTCGATTTTTCAAATTTCATTCTTTTGACCGCGTTCGTTTTGTTTAAGAAATATTTGTAAGAATACGAGTGCGAATTAAAAAATGCTTATCTCAGCTTTTCAAAAATTATACATGCATTATGAATGCTCTGTAAGTTGACCTTTCTAATAATAATATAATTTATAATCAAATTAGTTACTGGTTTAGAGTATGTTATAATAAGTGCTTTGTAACAGGTTAAAAATATTCAATAAGGGACACAATCACCTCTCCTCAAAGTTTTTAGTTCATAAATAAACTAGGAAATAAAAATTTTTCCTTTATTCATTTTCTTTCAGAATCCTCTTTGTACGCTACGATGCTGTTATGCTGATAACCTTGATTAAACCAGTCAGGAAGCAGATTTTTTTTTCATAATAGAAAAATTTGAATTTTATTTATGGTGTCATTTACAAAATCGTGTTTATTTTAAAGATTGCAAGACCAGTATATACACTGCTCAAAACAATTAAAGGATATTTGAAGTTTTATATAAAATAAAGATATAAACGAAATTTTTTTGCCGAAAATAGAAGAAGAGAATCACAAATGCAAATTTTTCTGGTTTTCAAACTGTGGAGTATGCAAATTTTGAGTTCGACGTCAAAAACGTCGCTTCAGAGGCAGCGAATGAAATTTGACTTTCAACTGGATAAAAGAGAATGAAGACAAGGATGATCGACATTCAGTGATTGCTTTGTTTCGATGAGTACGATGTCTCAGCGAAGTCATTTGACAGATTCAGAAGCTTGGAGAATTATTGGTAGGTTAGAAGGGGGCCAAAATCAAGCCGAAGTAGCGCAAGCCATTGGAGTGTCACAAAGTGTCATTTCCAGGATCTGGAACCGTTTATTGGAGAGTGAATGTGCAGGCCGAAGACCAGGACAAGGTCGTAGACGGGCAACAACGCCCAATGAAGATCGGTATTTAGCGTTAACAGCTCGGAGACACCGAAACATGAACGCTACTCTTCTCCAACAACACCTTCGCTCGGCTACAGGCACCACGATTTCAACTCAGACTGTCCGAAACCTGCTCCATGCTGTAGGTCTGTATGCTCGCCGACCGATGGTATGTGTTAGATTAACATCAAGGCATCGTCGCGACCACAGGGAGTGGGCAACCGAGCATGTCAACTGGAGGAGAAAGGAATGGAGCAATATTCTGTTTTCTGACGAGTCCCGTTTTTCTGTGCATCCGAATAATAGGCGTATTTTCATCTGGAGGGACCGTGGCAGTAGGAATAATCCTGCGTTCGTGCACGACAGTGTCAGATTTGGCAGTGGAGGAGATTGGTGTATGGTGGCATCTCCATTCACGGGCGCATTGACCTCTACATCATTCGAGATGGAGCTCTGACTGATCGCCGATATAGGGATGAGATCCTCAGACCTATTGTAGTCTCTTACGCTGCAGCAATCGGAGATAACTTCATTTTAATGGATGATAACTGCAGGCCACATCGTGCAAACCTGGTGGAGGATTTCCTTTTCGAGGAAGGAATCTTCGAATGGAATGGCCAGCGTGTTCTCCAGACATGAATCCAATCGAGCACGTTTGGGACGCTCTAGGAAGACGAGTTTCTGGCCGACAACAACCCCCACAAACTCTCCAAGAACTGGAAAGAGCTCTTCTGGAATAGTGGGGCAGAATACCCCAACTCAACATTAATAGCCTCATTGAGTCCATGCGTCAAAGGTGTTCAACTTGCTGGCCGCCCGTGGAAACCATAACCCCTACTGAAAATGATTTTCTTTGAAGAAAACACCTTTTCTTATTCTTTTTTTCTCATATGCACAAATTGTGTTTTTTTTCTCTTGTGCACAAATGCGCAATAAAATGCATTTTTTTTCTGCCAAACATGTGTAATTTATTCTCATATAACCTACTATGTCTGTCGACCATGTATCAATCAGCTAAAAAGTTTCCCATATACAAAATCCACCTAAAACTGAAATATATTTTAATTGTTTTGAGCAGTGTATCAATGGAATGCTCACTGACTTTTCTTTTATGAGCTACTACCGAATTTATTTTTTAAAATTAAAAATTATACTTAATTATGAGGAATTTGAAAAAGTAAAAATCTAACCATGCTCGTTATTTAATTTGTGATATTCTTGCAATTCTGCGTTATTCCTTTAGAATGTACTTTATACTATCAATACTTAGCAAAATGTATAAAAATAAATCTATTATTTTCTGAAAATTAAAAAGAAAAGAAAAAAAATGAAAAACCATGCACCCAGCATGAACTATGAAACAATTTACAACACTTTCAGAATGCTGTAACAAAGTTTTGCAATTTATTAAGCTGAAACATGATATCTAAATAAACAATTAAAAACCCAATTTCTGCAGCGACCATCAACAATTATCAGTTTTTTTCTGAACTTACTGTATATAATGTATATGTGTATATTTACTACATAGTATGCTAAAAGTTAATTTAGTTAAACGTGGTTTAGTTAACAAAATGGAAAATCTCCTTTAAAATTGTCATCAATAAACGAAATTGTACTTGCGATTTTTTGTACAGCCTTATATAATATATAGAAAT
Organism: Maratus speculifer; assembly: GCA_964019185.1. Lineage (NCBI taxonomy): Eukaryota > Metazoa > Arthropoda > Arachnida > Araneae > Salticidae > Maratus > Maratus speculifer. The sequence continues at coordinate 257,232,241 of OZ025298.1, forward strand.
TTTACACTCTTAAGTAATATGAAAAATAAATAATAAAGTAAAAACGCGCAGCACAAATGAAATTGCACTTTCAGCAATTATTATTCGAGGAGTACAATTGTCAAATTCTTTTGTGTGTCTTTATAAATGAACGATTAATTCTATGCTCATCCTATTCTACTATTTGCGCGTTACAGTAGAATACATTACATACTACACATCATATGTGTATAAATTTAAATATGCTTAAAATAATGTAATATCATTAAAAATAAAACACACCGTAAACGATTTGTCAACCACAGACCCTATGAATCGGAATTCATTTTAGTTTCCGTGTAAGCGAATCGTAAATGCTAAAAAAAAATATTTTCATTAATGAGTATTTCATCGTAAACCCAAAAACATGTAGGACAAATCAAATTCGTAAATACTTTTGAACTAAGTTGAAATATCTTGATGAACTAAATCAACTTTTTTTTCAACTATTATACCTTCATAACACTAGAAACCTGGAGTTTAAATTTTTCAGCATCAGGCTTTACTTTGTAACATTATAATTTTATAGTAACAGTATCAGTATTCGACTTAGTGTAATCAATAACAACTTGTGTAGACTTAAATTTATTTGAAGTTTAAAAGCATTTTCTTTGAAAAAGAAAGATTCTTTTACTTGAGTATTTTGTATCCAAGATATTCAAGTAAAAGACTTTTTCTTTTTCAAAGAAAATGCTTTTGAACTTGTAAATAAATTTAAGTCTACACAAGTTATTATTGATTAGACTAAGTCGAATACTGATACGAACTTCATTTTTTTGCCAAAGCGCTTGGCTAGAGGGGTTGGCGTGAAGCGCGCTGGGACGTTGAGTGTTTGTTTATTTGCGTGCCGCACCTCCCCTTTAAGTTTGTCACATTACTTCTGGGACATCCTTACAAGGTTATTTTGTACAAAGTGACATAGCCTTCCGAATTTTTATAACATTTCGTGTTAAAATTCTTATTTTAGAAACCGTAGAAAAGATTTTTTAATTAAGGAAGTTTCAGCATTATATGCTTTTTGAACGTCATAATTTAATTATTTTAAACTTTCTTCCTTTTTTTGATAATCATATAATTTTATTTTTTGCAATAGTTAAGTGTTTTCATATATTATTAATTGGACTTTTTTAAAAAAGTTCAAACAATAGTGAAAAAATGCGTATCAGGTAATGACATTTTTCAATTGAAAACTTGAAAAAAATTCAAAAATAAGAATTAAAACTAATTATGTAGTTGTGCAAATCACAATTTGTTCAAATGTAGTTTTGTAAAAAATGTTAGCATGCTATGCACGGTTTTAACTCTATAAAAATTCTTTAATTAAATCCTCGATGTGGATTTTAAAAAAATAGCTCTTAAAATAAATCTTTGATTAAAATTGCCTGTTTTTAGATTAGGTTAAAGACATAATGCAAATCTTTACTATAATTTCATCGTATGTAATCATAAATGATTTTTTATTCCCTATATTTAAAATTTTGAGGAACAATTTTGTAACAACAGACTAAAACTCAAACTTATTTTTAAATTTTTATCTCTACTAATAAAAGAAGTGAATGTAATCTGAATTCAACATACATATCGCTAAAACATAATTACCGAAAGAAAACAGTTTATAAAGAAACGTTATCTTAAAAAAAGATTTATTTAAATTTTTGCTCTCAGGATTTTTAATGTTTAATGTTTCGTAGTTTACGATTCTTTACCATTTTCTTTATATTCTTTTCAAGTATTACATGGCAATGGAAAAACATTAGATATGAATTATTGCGTAAAGGCTATTTTTATCTTGATATAAGTAGTACTACTCTATAAAACAAGATATGGCTTGTTCGATTTAGTTTAACAGATTTATAAAAGCACTGTAAGTTTGAGTTTTTGCACTTGTTAATACTCACATAATTTACTTTACTTGCAAGAATATACTATCAATAAGTAAAAAAAAAAGTACATCATTTTGTTTAAATGTAAACAAAATGCTATGTGACTTAACATACAGAGTACAATGCGAAAAAAAGGATAAACAAATGAGAAACGAAATCATAATTACAGTTTTTAAAGTCTCACAATAAAGCTATTTCTACGAAAGCATTTGTTTGCGGCTCTTTGTGTTTGGATGGAATTTTTAGTATTGACTGATCTGGGTATATTTATTTTTCTTCGCATGTTAAAATTTTGAATGAAATATTTTTCATTTTCTTTCATTATATAATTCGGCAGCTATGTAAACACACTATATTTTATCTGTATATTTAGAAAGACTCGTTAAAACTGAAAAAGAAAATTATTTGTTTAGTTTTGCAAATTTTGAATGTCGAAAATATATTTTCATAATTATAAATTAAACGGAAAATAATTCATTGTTTTTTTTTTTTTTTATAGATCATAGGGAATAAACTGGTTAAAAATATTGCTAATATTTTTAATATGAAAATTACGTGGAATGTATACAGTAGGGTGGGCCGAAAAAAACTTTTTTTCGATTTTCGATTATGGCGGGTGCGGAAAAGTGGCCACTGGTGGCACTCAGTTCATACAAAAAATTTGAGATTTTTTGGACATTTCCTTACCCTGCCGCAAACGGCTTGAAGTTTTGCAAAAATGTTCATTTTTGAACTTTTTCGAAAAAAATTAAAAAATGTTAAATTAAATTTATTTTGGTTGTATTTACTTGAAAAGGCATATTTAATGTACCAAATGTTTAAATAAGATCTGATCATGCATTATTTAATATCTATGTGTATCATAACTTAGGCTATTTTTATAGCTTTTTCGCGTATAATAGGCAAAAGTTGTATTTGTTTGAATCGATCGCTAGTTTCTGTATTATTTATGTCCCTTGGTCTTCTTTATATATTTTCTATGTGTCAAACATCATATATTTGGGGAAAAGACAGCAGTATACTTCAAAAACAAATCTGGAAGGTGAGAAAGTGTTGAAGCAGGACTCTAAGCTCGCGCAATGATTCGTCGTAATACTCAGGGAGTGAAGGACGAAATAGTTGAGAGCCAAAATTCGATAAAGGATTCTTATTATTTATCCTTGCTCAGTTACCTGCGACATTTGTTCAGTATTAACGTGAAACCCTTTTGTATTGATATGCAGTGCTTTTTGGGTCGTTTAATGTGCCATTATAGTGTTTTGTGCGTTTTATTACAAGGAGCTTAGAAATGGCTAGTATAAAGGGCCATGACAATGCAAAGACACGCGATAGCGTGAAAAGTAACTCTTTAGGGGCATCATGCATATGGAAAGGATTGCAATTGCCAACCTATGCTGATAATCATGCGCCGCTACTACTGGTTGCTTCACCATGTAGAAGTTGTGACAGCAGAGAATACGAATCTCGTCATCGATAAAAACAAAGTCAGAAGAGAGAAATAGAAACTTGGAGAGAAGATACAGGCAGAAAAATTCTTGAAAGAAGGAAAATTAAAAGCATATTTTTTGATAGTAGAAAGGATAAAAGTATATTCACAGGAAAAAAAATAACAAGCAGCACCGTCGAGAGAAAGGCGTGGAACACATCACCATGTTGTTTGAACCTGGTTAGGAATACTTGTGTCACTTGATACCTCGTTGCGTTACCTTGATACCTCATCAGTTCAGAAAAGTCTAACTTGTGGTGACTTGGAAGATTGTATAATAATTTTGCTATTTCTTTTCCGTGACCGGAACAAGGTATCAAGTGACCCGAGTATTCTAATCAGGTTCAAACAGCACGGTGATGTGTTCCTCGCCTTTCCTTCGACAGTGCCGCTTGTTCTTTTTTTCCTCTGAATATACTTTTATCCTTTCTAACATCAAAAAATAGGCTTTTAATTTTCCTTCTTTCAATAACTTCTTCTGCCTGTATCTTCTTTTCAAGGTTCTATTTCTCTCTTCTGACTTTGTTTTTATCGATGACCAGATTCGTATTCTCTGCTGTCACAACTTCTACATGGTGAAGCAACCAGTCTTAGTGGCGCATGATTATCAGCATAAATTGGCAATTGCAATTCTTTCAATATGCATGATGCCCCCATAGAGTTACTTTTCACGCTATCGCGTGCCTTTGCATTGTCATGGCCCTTTATACTAGCCATTTCTAAGCTCGTTGTAATAAAACGCACAAAACACTATAATGGCACATTAAACGACCCAAAAAGCACTGTATATCACCACAAAAGGGTTTCACGTAAACACTGAACAAATGTCGCAGGTAATTTAGCAAGGGTAAATAATAAGAATCCTTTATCGAATTTTGGCTCTCAACTATTTCGTGCTTCACTCCCTGAGTATTACGACGAATCATTGCGCGCTTAGAGTCCTGCTTCACCACTTTCTCACCTTCCAGATTTGTTTTTGAAGTATACTGCTGTCTTTTCCTCAAATATATGACGTTTGACACATAGAAAATATATAAAGAAGACCAAGGGACATAAATAATACAGAAACTAACGATCGATTCAAACAAATACATCTTTTGCCTATTATACGCGAAAAAGCTATAAAAATAGCGTAAGTTATAATACACATAGATATTAAATAATGCATGATGAGATGTTATTTAAACATTTGGTACATTAAATATGCCTTTTCAAGTAAATACAACCAAAATAAATTTAGTTTAACATTTTTTAATTTTTTTCGAAAAAAGTTCAAAAATGAACATTTTTGCAAAACTTCAAGCCGTTTGCGGCAGGGTAAGGAAATGTCCAAAAAATTTCAAAAATTTTGTATAAACTGAGTGCCACCAGTGGCCACTTTTCCGCACCCGCCATAATCAAAAATCGAAAAAAAGTTTTTTTCGGCCCACCCTAGTATACAGATAAAGGTAACAGATGAAATAAAACTTTATCTTCTTTATTCAGGTATGTCGTTATACATATTGGTTTAAAGAAACAGAATGGATATATCTTTTTTGGAAGATTCAATTTAAGAGATTTCAGAACGCAAAAATCTTTGAATTTTCTTTAAAAAAATAATAAAATAATAATAATAATAATAATAATAATAATAATAATGTGTTAAAAATTTAATTTTTTTTCTGCTTAAAATGACGTTTAAATCATAAGAATGTCTTAATTTGTATAGAAAATGTTAGAATTGTTTTGTTTTATTTTCAAATTCTAGCTTTAAAGCAGTGGTTGTTATAAAAACGAGTTTTTTGAAAATGCGTTTTTCTTCATGGTGAGTTTTTCACCATTTCACTTATATAAATTTTTATAATTCAAGAGCCGTTAAAGACGTATAATTCAAATTTGGAAAACATCTTGTTTTCAATTGTTTTTCTTTTTTTTCTGATTTATAAAATTAAAAAATACATAATTGCTTTAAATAACATATTTCTTTAGGTTACATCTGTTTTTTTCTTTTTTTAATTTAAATATTTTAAATTTTTATTTAAAATTTTTACTTAATTTTCTTTTAAATGCTAAGTCAAAACTAATGGTTATAAATTTTTGTCTATATAAACGAAAAAAAACAAACAATGAAATTCTACAAATATTTCCATTTATAATGACTTTTTATTATTAAGATTAATTATTTTATAATTTAAGCAGCATTTTGTCCCGAAACTGAAATCTGCTAATATAAAATACAGACATTCATTTTATATAGAACATAAAATTTATATCATGTCAAACTGCTTGAACTAACTTTTGAATCAGATTATTATAAAAATTATATTTTATTATGGATCCATTGGGTATGTTAGTTTATAAAAAGAAAAATATCCCACTTGTGGAAATCACGACTACGGATAGGGCATCATAATATTGGAAAGGGAACAAGGAAAACACGCAAAGTCGTAAGCATTAAAATTCTGTTTCATCAGCAAATTGTACGAATATTATTGAAAATATTTTCTCCATTTTTTCATAAAAAATAATTACCTTAAAGCATTTGTTGCGTTTCAGAAGAAGTGAAATTCAAAGAAGAATGAATTAATGAGAACATTTAAGACTTATTTTTAACGTCGAATTTCGATGGGTTTCACCTTGTTTATCGTTTATAAAAACCAGTGGAATAAAATTGAAAACTACGCAAAAGGCTCCCGTCGCGAAGGTCGTTAGATCAAAATATAACATTCCGATTCAAAATTTGCTTTGCGTCGATTATCTTTGTAAATTTTCTGATAGAGGTCTTGTAAATAGCTTGTAAGATGTAGTTCCATTACTGAGAGGATTTCACATAGGCAAAAAGCTAGTGAACAAACTTTATAGATGGCAAGAGAATCTCATACTATGGATAGAATATCAAGATCGCTAAGGTAAAAAGTTACATTAATATTTGTATAGATTCAAAAACATTTGTTTTATAATTTTATAAAGCACGAAAAAAAAAATTATATCTTATGGATATTGTTGTTAATGAAATTAGCCAGTCGAATAATACCAGGAACTAATAACTACAGTAATACCTAATTTTTAAGAATCTTTTAATCATGCAAATTTTTGGTTCAGAACAAAGACAACAGATCAGCAAAATACAGAAAAAAAAATGCCTTGCAGTTATCACGTAAATCACCCCTATTAATATATGATTATAAGGGTACACGACATTTCGGTCCCGCCATTTCGGTCCCGCCGTTTCGGTCCCGCCGTTTCGGTCCCGAGACATTTCGGTCTCTGGACATTTCGGTCCTGAGACATTTCGGTCCCTGAGACATTTCGGTCCCTGGACATTTCGGTCCCGAGACATTTCGGTCCCGAGACATTTCGGTCCCTGGACATTTCGGTCCCTGGACATTTCGGTCCCGAGACATTTCGGTCCCTTGCCATTTCGGTCCCTGGCCATTTCGGTCCTTAATCATTTTGGTCTCTTGCCATTTCGGTCCATTGCTATTTCTTTACCGGCCACTTTATAACTTGGTTTCTGATTGATGGAGGCCCACTAAACGCTGTAAGCTCAACATTGTTCGGGCCTTTTTTAATATTTTTATTCTCCTGCCCCCCTTCCCTCAAATTTTATACAAAGCTGATTATAATAGTCCAATAAGTTTAATCTATTGTAACTCGTGATAATAAAATCACAGCGAGTTGTAAATTTGATTAAACAATGTTATATAATTTTACACTGTCTTTATTATTATTATTTAACAGAATAAATATTTTAAGTTTTATCATATATTTTTTGTATTAGGTATTTTATCTATACTATAAACTATTATTTTTATTGATTAACTTTTATTTTTATTGATTGTTTTCGCACACTTTCTTAGAATCTTTAAATTAGTGATTTCGTAACTAGGCGTGCTATAAAAAATTTTTGTTAAAAAAATAAAAATGCTCCAACGACCTTTTTTATGTAATAATTATTGCTTGCATTTTTTTTTTTTTTTTTTTTTTTTTTTTTTTTAAACAGTTTTTTTTACTTTATGAAGACAATTTTTGTGAGTCAATTTTATTGAAAGTGGGCCTATTTCTTTGTAATAAAATGATTATTTTTAAATTTTATATAATAATGTAACTATTATTTTAAATAATTTTATTTTCGATTTTTAACTGACAAAACTAAGCTTTTTTAATTTATCGTTTATTTATTTATTTCCATTACCTTTTCGCTCCCACTTTCACAGAAAAAAATTGACAATTTTTATTTTAATTTTATTATTAATTGAATAAATAGTTTTTAAATTTCAGTAACTTTAAATATAAAATAAATAAACAGGTAAACGATAAGCTTCAGTTTATAACTACTACAAAACATAATGATAAATTGAATATAAAACAGATTATTTATTGAGTTTATGTAAAGTAAAATTCGAAATGCATATTAATAATTTTATCAATTTAATTATATAAAGATTCATTAAATTAAAAATACATAAATTTAATAAAATATTAATTTGATTTTCATTTTAAAATCACTAACTCTTTTGAGATTTAATTTATAGCAATTATTCAACACCATAAGTTATTATTAAAAATTTTTTATTTATTTCAAAAAAGGAAATTATTATAATTATTTTATAGCAATTATTCAACACCATAAGTTATTATTAAAAAATTGTTATTTATTTCAAAAAAGGAAATTATTATTATTATTATTATTATTATTACTATTTTGAAAAATCAATTAGTAACGTAACGTAATAGTTAATTAAACATAATAATGCAACACTGTAACAATGTGTAAAAATATTTCTTAACAGGTTTAGGTAACATTATTATCCAGATGCAGATTTAAATTTTTTGAAACAAAGTTATAGTTTACAGTTCGCAAAAATCAATCATATATTAATTATTATATTTAAAGAGTAAGAAAAATATGATAAACTAACCAATAAATGAATAAATAACATATTTATTTTGAGAATCCTTATCATTTTTATACATCCTAATGAAGTTAATAACATTATAGTAGCTGAAATTTAAAAAATATGTTTTTTTCATTTTTGCTATAACTTCTATGTAGTTCTTGTACTAGATTTTAAACAAGTAATTGATAAATAAGTCACTTAAACTATTAATAGTTAAAATAATTTTGAATCCTTATTAATAAATATGTTTGATAAAAATAATTTAATTTTTGAGAATTTTGTAATTTAACAACATAATTATTAATGCTTTCAAATTTTCTAAGATGATGTTAATCATTTAATAAAATAATGTATAACATTAAGTAAATAACAAATCAAAACCATGTGCCGAGAATTTTTAAACTTTTTTTTATGTTGGTGTTCCTATAAAATTGGAAATGTATGCATATAAGTATCAGCTAAGTACTACGATTAACCTCTTTTAAGCAAAAATTCTGCATGTCAATCAATTGTCAACGCCCATCTGAACAAATAGTCCATCTTTATACAAGATAGCTAGAAGAGCTAGGTAGTTAGCTTTTTATATCTTGATCTTTATACACTTGTCAGATGAAACCCTTATTCTTTACAATGCCTTTTATACTCTGGAGTTCAAATGCGGACGGACCTCCCACATAATCGCTGGCATTTTTTAGAAGAAATATGAATGTTTTGAAAAGAACAGCATTTCTCGGTGTTTTTTATTCCTCTTGCTGTTATCTTCATTCCAAACGCTTTTAGTATCAATTAAACCAGTATAAAAAGTAGAATGGAATATTTTTTATCCTTATTATTACAGCTTATGAATGACATTGAAATATTCAAAACTTATAACATAACTAAATAAGACTGTTAGATAAGATATTTACCACCTAGACATAATATTTTAAGTTACCTTTTTTAATTTAACTTAGTTTGACAGAAGGCTTTTTTTTCATATTTTTTATGAGGGTTTTTATATTTTAATGTTAAAAATAATAATTTTATATGATAATATCAGCTTTAAATGAAATGACAAATTTCAATACGCATTACATTAATAATTTTGTAATTAGTTTCCTTAAGCTGGTTTTAGAAAATTTAACAGGTGTTGTATAAATGTGATATATGCATAAAAGTATGGCAATATAATTTTTTTTGCTGTTGCCGTTATTTTGGAAAACATTAATAAAAACAGGGAAACGTCAATATAATAAACATTCTAGATTATAATAATAACAATAAAAAAAGAACTGTTGTCATGAAAAAATAATTGCTAATAATTCAAGATGTAATTCATTTTTCTAAAATGTAAAAAAAAAAAAAAATCTTTAGGTTACAAATTATTTTAATAATTATTTCTGCTCGTGTCATATATTTATGTAATAAAATAATTGCAATGCTAAGTACCTCCAGGTGTTGCAATCTGGAAACTCTTTTTATAATTTAAAAACGGAAAAGTTTAAAAGGAAAATAAATGCTGGTAACCAAAAACAATATATAAAAAATGCCATAAACAAAAAGAGGATTCAATGATAATTTTGACACAAAGGGTAAAATACCACCAGATGCAGATGTTTTTCATTTATTTCAAGATTTTGCTCCTATGCGGGAAGTGGCGGGGGTGTAAAATAATGAAACACTTATAATTCTGAAAATTGGCTTCAGCGATGAAATCCTATAATATGCTAAGTGTCAGAATATAAATTCCATATAACAATAACTCTTTCTTTTCTCCTGGCAATTTAAAAACCTTTGTCTCCCTGAAGAGGAAACATGCATCTCAGAAGTTAAAATTCTACAACTATTATGGTGTGTGTTAATATCATAAGTTAATTGGGTTCTTTTATAAATTTAGTTATTAGTTTCCAAGTTAACTTCCCCGTTTCCTCTTTCAAGATTTCAAAACATTCTGGCAATTTTTAAAAATGCCATTCATCTGTGAATTTTTTTCAGAAATCTCCATCGATTTCTAAATAATTGATCAAGTTTTGGGGTACTTGTTACTTCTAATAAATCGCATTACACTAAAATTTTATGCGACTTTCAGTTAAAAAAACAGTGTTGAATTCAGACACTTTTCTCCGGGAGGGACTTCTGTGGCTCCGGGGGGATTACACTTTTTTACCACTGAAAACACAAAATTCCAAATTTTCCGGGGGGGGTAATTGATAGCTCCGGGGGGAATGACCTGCCCCTGAATTCAACACTCTAAAATGTTCCTTATAAAATTATGTCAGATATTTCCCGTGCACAAAATTTCAGCTTGCTGGAGAAGGGACCGAAAAGTCCAGGGACCGAAATGTCTCGGGACCGAAATGACCATGGACCGAAATGTCTCGGGACCGAAATGTCTCGGGACCGAAACGTCTCGGGACCGAAATGGCCAGGGACCGAAATGTCTTGGGACCGAAACGTCTCGGGACCGAAACGTCTCGGGACCGAAATGTCTCGGGACCGAAACGGCGGGACCGAAACGGCGGGACCGAAATGGCGGGACCGAAACGTCCTGCTTCCTGATTATAAGACTACCATAGGTACAATATTTTTTGGATGGTTTGTCTTATCACGAAAAAAAAATGTTTAACAGCTTATACAAAAATAAGAAGCACAGAGTTATTTTCAATAATAACTTTTATCAAGATTAAAATATATTGGCTTCATTATGCAAGTACATTGACTATGCATATATAATATTTGTATATTAATTCAACTGTTTCATGACTTATTTCCGTTGTTAATGCAGTTAAGAGTCATAATTCTGGAATGCAAATATTAAAAAAAAAACTTATACAACTATTTATCAGCAAATTATCAGCTGAATTATTTGAAAAAATGTTAAAATAAAAATACAGAAAAATACATTCAGCATGAAAATAAATTTACTATTAATAAAAAATTGACTATTAAATAAATTAACCGTTAGGAAATATATTGACTACATGAAAGTATATTACCTATCATTAATCATACTATTAGAAAAGAATTAAAAGTAAATAAAAATGGATGAAAATAAATTTTCACTTTTCTATCCCGCATTATATGCAATGTGGGATTTAATGCGTAACATTATTTGTATAAAATAATATGTATAAAATAATACATATGTATCTCATATGTATAAAAATTATAGATGTATGCACATAAAGAATGCCAAAATATTCAAAATGTTCATGATACTATGAATGGATGTCGAAGTGTCCTAACTCTCCACCAACATTATTTGCATGAAACCTATTAAAAGGTTATAAAAAATATAACAATACCGTTATAAAATAAATAAAGTTATAAAAAAGACTATTTGTAAACAATAAGGGTAAAACATTGAAAAAAATACCATACTTTTTTTTTTTCTCTTAAAACTTTTAAAGCAAAAATATTACGAAATCACACAACATTTAAAGTTTAGTACAATTCTTCAAAGTACATAAAGGAAGATAAAGAAATATCTTAAACGAAACTTTTCAAGTAGAAATCTATTTCATTATTACTAATACAGAGTGATTTTCCGCAATCACAAAAAAGAAAATCATTAATGAGTTCTTTATTGAATTAAAACAAAAAGAATGTTTTGAAAGTTGATGCTTTCTTTATTGTTTTCACAACTGCGGCTTCTTATGTTTATGCTTTTTGTTAAAAATTTTCCTACAATGATATAAATTATCTACTAAACTTTAATATATTTTCTTTTTTTTTCATTTTTAGTGATGAGTTTACTTAACGGCACTTTTCTTTGTCCTTCATCATGCGATATCAACACAAAGATTTTCGTAAAATTCTTTAATTTATTTTTCTTTCAAAACGGGAGTTTTAATATAAAATACTTCACTAATCTGATATTGAATACAATGGCATTTTCATTACGTTAATAAGGCAAAGTCTTATCAGTGATTAATAAAATTGTGTAGCATATTTTCAGATAAATTATTTCTGAATATTTTAAAACAGTCCATTCAAATAGAAATTATTACTATTAAAACTTTATTTTAGTATATTTTTATTGCTTATTAATATTTCAAAAAAAAAATTCAAATAATAATATAATAATAATAGCGATGATAATCTATTATAAAGGCCAAACGTATCTGTGCGTAACGCATACGTCATTTTCCACTTGGCAACATTTTCATATTTTAAATGAATTTCGGTATTGCAATTTTTGCTTCTGAAAGTTTTTTAACTTCTTAATGTCGCACGTTTTCAATTTTTACACCATCGTGTAGGGAAAAAAATGTACTTTTAAATGAAATTTGTTTCAAAGCTGTATCTTAATTTGTTTTTGAAATATTAATTTTTTTGTAGCTTTTAATACCTCTTTTCTAATCGTGGCAACAGGAGTACTCCATTTCTATTTAAAGCAAAGGGAAAAAATTGAGTGATGCATCTTTATGTTGCCATTTTCTCATTAAAAAAATAGAAATTTAAATATCTTCTGTTATAAAACCCGGTGAATTTCGACTTGATTTACAAAATTTGATTTGCACGTAAAAGAATATCAACAGTTTAATATATATTTCAGCTAATAGCATTGAGACTTTAAGTTTTGAATCTAAATTACAAAATTAAAATTTTTTTGAAACGTGAATACAGATGTGAAATGTACATTTGTAAATTATGATATGGTGAAAAAATGATGCCGTGTTTAGATTTCACGGGAAAAAAAATTCTATGATTGAGTCAAAGTTGAATAAATTTTGCTTTTTATCATTTTGGAGTACTAGCATAAGAGCCTTAATTGATAACTTTATCACAATAACATATTTATTTTTTACTGCTTACATATACGATTAAAGTAATTTTTAACAATTTCTACAACTACATTTTATGGATATAGTATTTTGTTAATTTGGTAATAATATCGTTTGTTTCAGAGTTAGACGTACCAATATAAAATGCATTTTTTATTGTAACCAATTTCGTAGGTTTATTATAAGTCAATGAAACAGTTCCTTATTAAACGTTTTCTTTCGTCAAAATTTGACGGATTCTAACTTGTAATAATAAAAGAGAAATGTAGAAAATCTAGAAGAAGGAAATTTAACAATTTTTTTTTTTACATTTGAAAGAACAATTAAAATGTATTTAATTCATGTGAAGGAATATAGATATACAACATAGTAAACATTGAAGAAACGGAATAATTTGCAATTTGCTCAAAAAATACTGAAAATAGAAAAAAAAAAGAATTACCATACTTAAAGAATATCATTTTCGTAAAACATGGCCAATGAGGCCAATTGCTTAGGTCTGTCTCAAAAGTTTAAGCACAACATGTCTGTTTAAAAGAATTTTAAAAAGTTAGAATGAATATTTTTTTTTATTTGCAGATTTCAAAACATTATTTAAGGAAATGATATCAAAAGTAGAAAAAAAAAATAAATTACATAAATGTAAAAAATATAATTAATAAAATTTAAAAAAAAAAGTCTGAAAAATTTATGCACTATGTCAAAAACAGCCAGATTTAAAATTTTTACAGAAACTTTTACTTATAAATTATTTTTACGCCATTTCGGATTAAATCAAATAAACGTCCATCGAAATTTAGTTTTTGCAGGGTTTTTGGTGGCAAAGAGTAACATGCTTTCTAAATGGTCTCTTGGAGTTCTTCAATAGAGTCATACACTGTTAAAAATTTAACCCATTTGCTGCAGCGTCACTCCCCCGTTCTTATAGAAAACGGTTACTTTACAGTATTATGGAGCATTCTCATTGGTCATAAAGGAGATATTCTATAAAACGGTGTAGTGACGCTGCAGCAAATTGGTCAAATTTTTAACAGTGTACTGTTTCCCATTGCCGTAAACCTGACGGTTTAAAATACCTCAGACTTTCTCAATCGGGTTTAAGTCTGGACTTAAAGCTGGCCAGTCAAAAACTTTAAAATTTTTCTGAGAAATCCAAAGTCTAAACTTTGGTAGACTTTGGCTAAAAAGTAAAGTCTAAACTTAGTAGAATGTGACATGTGGATCGAGACATTGTCTTATTCAAAAAGGTCATTCTGATCTATGGAGCATCGCTGGAAATATTCAATTCGTATGATTGAAATGTCCATTCCCCAAAAGATCACCGAATGGAAGCAAATAATGTTTTAGTGTCCCTTGATACTTTTTGAATATTGTCTTTCTTTTAAAAATATCAGCGAAGTCTGGCCATTCAATCCAAATGCCCCCCCCCCCCCAAACCATAACAGATTTACCGCCTTGCTGCCTTATGAAAAAAACTCTTGGTTGCTTTCGTAAATCATGCCAATACGCATTCCATCCCAAACACAAAGAAATCTTACAACATGAAAGATGTACAACAGGGAGCTATACACAATTAACTATATTTGTACACTGTAAAAAATATGACTGTTTTGCTGCATCGTCTCCCAACTGCTTTTAAAGAAAACGACTGCTTCAGGCAATCATGGAGCATTCTCATTGGCCAAAAGAGAAATATTCTATAAAAGCGGGGGAGTGACGATGCAGCAAAATAGTCGTATTTTTTACAGTGTGTACAATTCAGCGAGCGGAATAGGAACCCACAACCTCTTATGCTCGCAAATGCTTTGCGGCTTGGTGTCTTAACCACTTGACAACGGAGGCCCTGTGGTAATCTAAATTTAACAGTCTCACTACAAACTGTAAAAAATATGGCTATTTGCTGCATCGTCACTCCACCGCTTTTTTGAAAACGACTACTTCAGGCTATCATGGAACATTCTCATTGGCCAAAAGAGTGATATTCTATAAAAGCGGCGGATTGACGATGCAGCAAAATAGTCATATTTTTTACAGTGTGTATTTATTAGGAGATATATTCTACGAAGTTAAGAAGCGAAAGTCCACCAAACTGTGCAATTAGCAAAAGTACTTTTTTATAACGTTTTTGTTTGCCGATGGTCGGGATCCAGATAGAGTTTCCGCTGTTGGTGAAACTAGATTGACTAATCAGAAGCCTGCACTTTTGCAAACAATTAACCCTTTAACGTTCATTGGTTTTCTACGGAAACCACACATTCAGACTTTATTCTCAAACTTATTTTACTTATTTTTTTCTACTGAATTGCGATTAATTGTATCTTTAAAACATTCTCTTTTAGCTAGATCCGAGCACCAAAATAAATCATAAGACTTTCAGCTTCAAGCGAAACAAAATATGTATGTCACTTTATGTTTCATAAATTCAATTCATTCTTTTAAAAAGAAATTATTATCAAAATTTAATTATGGCTTGTGGATGTACTCTACTTCTTCCTAGTTATAAATTAAAACACTCAATTATTTAGATAAATAAAAATAGATGGGTCAAAATGTTATAGGAAATAATTGGTTTCTCCAGGAAACCAAACTCCAGTAAGTGTCGGATTTCGACGCGCGAGGAGTGGCAGGTGAAAATATGTTTCGCTTTGTTTATGTAACTGACAATAAAAGCACGATAATAATTTTTTTAGTTGGATTACTATAGGAACCCTGAATTACTTATTACTTCTGTTTATTCTTTTTAGGGGATAATGGAAGAAACAGAAATGCATAAAACATTTTATTTTTTATTCTTCTCTCTTTAAAGTCGGTGATTTCTCTTTTTATATTAAAACTTTATAGCAATTTTTATGATCTTTTATTTTTAAGTGTTTTTGGATACAATTTTATTTTTCAAACATAAAATGTTGAAAAAAAAAAAGATTAAATATCGTAGATGCTTATTATTCAAATTATTATTCAAAAATTTACCTTCCGATGATGAATCAAATGCATCATTCGAGAGTGATGCAGAAGATTATATCATGAACACTCAGATTCAAGTAAAAATCTGATGTTGATGATGATGCATATATTGATGAAAGAAATTTTCCAGGGCCTTCCATAAGTTCAAAAATATTATGGAAAAAAAAGGTCAAGAAAAGAAACGAAACATGGAATTTATCTCAGAAAGTAGGCTATCAGAAGACATAACATCTCTAGCAGTTCCAACACTTATTTCTATCTTTTTCACTCTATTCTCCATAAATTTCATAGGAACTATAGTTTATCAAACTAATTTGTATAGAACCCAAAAAGGTGGTGCTTTCATTCCAGTGACTCCAGAGGAACTGGTAAATTTCTTTGCGAAAAATATAACAATGGGAATTAAAACATTACCCAGCTACAGAGATTTTTGGTCCACAAATGAGATTTTGCCCGATGATTTTATTTCTCGACTGATATCAGTTAGAAAATTTATTTGGATTTTAAGAAATTTGCGTTTGAATGATAAAAGCCTACGACCACAGAAAACAGAAAATTTTTTGAAAAGCTATATAAAGAGATCATTGATTCACTGTTTAGCAGAAACTTTTCTAAATGCTCTAAAACTTGGACAAAAGCAGTCAATTGATGAAAGCATGATAAAGTTCAAGGGCTGATCATCTCTGAATATGCCCAAAACCCCCATCAAATGAGGTTATAAAGTGTGGATGAGATGTGATCAAAGTGGCTATGGATGCGGATTTCAAATTTGCACGGGAAAAACCGACAATGTAGAAAGAAATCTTGGTGAGAGAGTAATTAAATATCTAAGCCAGAAATTGTTAGGGAAAAATCATGTAGTTTTCTTTGACAATTGCTTTACATGTTTTCAAAAATTTCTTAGGGTATGGAAATAATATTAGTTACACCCTTAATAACCGGCGAACTATTCCTCAAAACTATAATTTGTATCCTTAATAACTTATATAAAATATATATTTCTTTTTTTATAAATGCAAATAATTTTATATGTATACATAATTCTGTGTTAAAAGTCTAAACTCTTAATATAATTAGTGTAAAAATTTTGCAATTTTTTAAAACTTCTGTAAAATAATAATAATAATAATAATAATAATAATAATAATAATAATAATAATAATAAATTAAATTCTTGTTCATATTAGCATTTCAGTGTATTTGTATTATATTTCTAAATTTGCTGTTTTTATTTTAAATAATTTTTTGAATTGGTATATTTAGGAAAGATAAATAGACCTTTACTGTTCATTGGTCTCCGTACTAAACCACAGATTTCTTGAAATTTAAAAATTCAAAAAAAATTTTGAATGCATATTTAATATCAGCTACATGTCTAAAAACCATTTTTGAAGTTATTTCAGTAATTTTTAAAAATAAAGTTGTAGTGAACTTTAAAGGGTTAAAAGGTCGCAAAAGGCAGGTTTTCGATGGGTCGAAAGCGTTTCAGAACACTGATAAAAATTAGATATTTTTGATAAAAATTAGATATTTTGATTTATATCTCTCTTTTGACCCATGAGAATGCTCCATAATGGAGGATATTCCATCTACGTCATGATCACATGGTTAAGGGAAAAACTTCTAGCGTAAAGAAGGGAAAGCTCCGTTAGGCGCAATGTAAATCCCCGCCAGCCAATGGAATAGGTTATAAGGGAAGCAGTAGCTGCCTTGCTTCTTACCAGTCAGAAGTTCTTCAGTTAAATTACCGGTATCACGTGACTTTTTACAGCCTCGAACACAGATTTGGAACATCCTCCATTGGGTGAAGTAATCATTTTCTATAAAAGAGGTGGAGTGACGATACATCAAAAGAGTCAAATTTTTTACAGTGTAAAATCCACGTATTTTTTTTTGCTGGTTATGAAATAAGATTTACTAATTGGAAATCTGTATTTTTGAGACCTTGTCATTGTTAAATGCAAACAACAAAACAGTTCGCAATGGAGGATATTCCAAATCTGTGTTCGAGGCTGTAAAATGTCACGTGATACCGGTAATTTAACTGAAGAACTTCTGACTGGTAAGAAGCAAGGCAGCTACTGCTTTCCTTAAAACCTATTCCATTGGCTGGCGGGGATTTACATTGCGCCTAACGGAGCTTTCCCTTCTTTACGCTAGAAGTTTTTCCCTTAACCATGTGATCATGACGTAGATGGAATATCCTCCATAAAGCAGACTCGTGTGTGGTCAATTACGTTCTTGCTATTAGCAAAAAATCAATTTGGATTCTGGCCCAGACCTTACATTCGTCGAAAAATCACTAGAATACATATGTTATCTTAATTTCGTTTCTTATATTACCAAAAGCAAACCGCATGCAATCGTTGTGATCGAGCACAATGATTCGCTTTATTCGACGCGGTCCAAATATCAGTTGTTTTGGAATCTTTGCACGTCGCGCGTCGCAAATATTTTACAAAATGTTACACTTATGATTTAATACACTGTAAAAAATATGACTATTTTATATATGTTTACTACATGACACTCCACCGCTTTTATAGAAAACGACTACTTCAGGCTATCATGGAGCATTCTCAATGGCCAAAAGTGTAATATTCTATAAAAAAAAGGGAGTGACGATGCAGCAAAATAGTAATTTTTTTTACAGTGTAGTTCCGTTCTGCAACAATTTTAAAAGAAAGATTGATATGTTAGCATGAGGCCGAGTGGTTAGACACCACGCCGCTAATCGCTTGCGAGCGTAGGAGGTTGTGGGTTCGAATACTACTGGTTCCACTGCAAGCGCTCTTGGAGTGGAGCTCCCGGTTGTACTTCTATTGAGTTGTAAAATTTCCTTGTGCTATCTCGTCCCTGTATATTGACGATGACTTATAAGCAGGCTTTCATGTAGAGCACATAAGTCAGATGTATGTTGTTCAGTAACTAATTAACTATGGGCGTGTTCACTGTAACTTACCAAAGTAACCAATGTTACCGACCGATTGTACGGCAGTACGAAAGCGAATTGTAGCACCAATAAAAACTATCCTGTTGAACTGTAGCTGACGTCACACTTCGCCTTGATTTTCATTTCGTACTTGTCTACAATCGGTAAGTAACCGGTAAGTGACCGGAAAGTTGTGCTAAACATACCCGAAGTTAGCATTCACAGTCTAGCTTAACTCATAAACGTAGGACTAACGTTCAACTCCTATTCACCATTACACGTATTCGGTTTCTCTTTGGTTATGTTCTGTTAGATTTATCATGAACTATTTTGTGTATTCTGTCGAGATTTTCTAAGTGGGTGTAAATATGATCATTAGCAATATTACAGTTATTATACACTTCCATAACGAAACTGTTCTGTTTTTAATTTTATACAAGTTTTTATTTTTGTTATTATATCTCTTACTAACACTACCCAATTACAAATCTGCAGTTTTTGTTGCAGAGTCACTCCATCACTTCTATGAGGTCTTATCTCACAAGCGTGCTCACTTGGGAGGCAGTAACATGGAGTGGGCTTTTGACGTATACGGAATAAACGCTTAGTGCATTCAAGAATAAATCATGGGTTTGAATAAGTATGGTGCTAATTATAAAGATAACATGTATCAAATGAAAGGTGTGCGAGATGGTTGAATAGAGCATTAAAAACAATATTAGATACTATAAGTTTTAATTTGTCGCGTCCAAATTTGTGTTTAAACTTTTTATTTTATTGTTGTATATATATATGCATATATATATATATATTTATAATCACTTAAACAATTTTATTTATTTTATTTTTTTACAATTATAACTTTTATTTAAATAATTTTTCTCATAGAATGTTTGATGAGTGCTTTGCAATTGTCGAATATTTGTGAAAAAAATTATTTCCTTTTGGCAGTAAATTGCATGTCAAAGTACTTATGCAGGGTGTCCGAAAAGTCTGGAAACGGCCGAATAACTCGAGAAATACATATGAGATTGAAAAACGTAAATATACGTGTTAAATATTTTTAAATAAGCTACTCAGTGATACCAAATGTGACCATCGCAACCGACCCCCTGGGAGTCAGAGGGGGTCCAACTTTGAAATCTTAAGTTATAACCCCCATTTTTTATCGCAGATTCGGATTCTACGGACAAAAATACGCAAATTTTGTATTTGATGTTTATTTCGAATCCTCATTTATCACGGTGTATTCGAGCATATTAAATCGATACATTTTTTGGCTTTTCCAACGGGATTTTCCCTAATCGAAACTGATTGGGCAGAATTTTTGATGTCAAATTCCCCGTCTTTTGCAGAAATAGCGTTTCCTGAAAATCACCCGTGGCGATTATTTCAATAGTGCAACACTGTTAAAAATTTGACCCATTTGCTGCAGCGTCACTCCACAGCTATTATAGAATATCTCTTTTGTGACCAATGAGAGTGCTCCATAACACAGTAATGTAATCGTTTTCTATAAAAGTGGTGGAGTGACGATGCAGCAAAAGTGTCAATTTTTTACAGTGTACTTTACTGTGTTATGGAACATTCTCATTGGTCATGAAACAGATATTCTATAAAAGCTGTGGAGTGACGCTACAGCAAATGGGTCAAATTTTTAACTGTGTGTAGTACTATCGAAATAATCGGCATGGGTGATTTTCAGGAAACGCCATTCTTGCAAAAGACGAGGAATTTGATGTCATAAATTCTCCCCAATTAGTTTCGATTAGGGAAAATCCCGTTGGAAAAGCCAAAAAATGTATCGATTTAATATGCTCGAATACACCGTGATAAATGAGGATTCGAAATAAACATCAAATACAAAATTTGCGTATTTTTGTCCGTAGAATCCGAATCTGCAATAAAAAATGGGAATTATAATTTAAGATTTCAAAGATGGACCCCCTCTGACCCCCATGAGGTCGGTTACGAAGGTCAAATTTGGTATCACTGAGTAGCTTATTTAAAAATATTTAACACGTATATTTACGTTTTTCAATCTCATATGTATTTCTCGAGTTATTCGACCGTTTCCAGACTTTTCAGACACCCTGTATATATTTGTTTCACTGTACATAAAGATAAAAAAAATAAGTTTCCAGTTTTAACTTTGGAAATTAGTTTTAAATCTATGTGTGACACATTTTTTTTCCTTGATGCTTGTTTATACTTTTAAAATGTCACTAGAGATAGAACTGTTTGTTAAGTTATTTGAATCTCACAACTGATTATACTCAAATGATATTGAGTGTCATAATTATTTATTCTTTTTATGACACTTTTTTTGTAAACACACTTTTAAAATACAAAGACATTAAAAAAGGTAAAAAACTTCAGATCTCTGATCGAACTGTTCAAGCGAATCAATCGACCTATCAAAACAAGTGATAACATGGACAAAAAAGCCCAAGTACACTGTTAAAAATCTGCTGCATTTTGCTGCAACGCACTCCCCTGCTTGTATAGAAAACGGTTACTTGGCCGTGAAATGGCGCTTTCTCATTGGTTGGAATAGAGATATTATATACAAGTGGTGGAGGGCGTTGCAGCAAAATGCAGCAGATTTTTAACAGTGTACGTGATCATAACATCCGCAAATGTTTTGTGCACTGTTAAAAATTTGAAACTTTTGCAGCATCGTCACTCCACCGCTTTTATAGAAAACGATTACTGTATTATGGAGCATGCTCATTGGTCAAAATACAGATATTCTACTAAAGCAATGGACAGACGATTCCGCAAAAGTCTCAAATTTTTAACAGTGTGAATCAAGTGAGACAACACTGCTAAAAATCTGTACCATTTGCTGCATCGTTGTCCACAGATTTTATAGAAAACGGTTACTTCACTTTCTCATGGAGCATTCTTTTTGGTCAAAATAGAGATATTCTATAAAAGCACTCTACTCTATTCTATAATAGAGATATTCTAAAAATCTATTTGGAATGACTATTCAGCAAATGGCACAGATTTTAAACAGTGAAGGCTGGGCGTTAAATGTTCTCTTGATGAAGCCTATAGCAGATCACGTATTACTTTTCGTGAATGTTTTGATTTTGTCTGAGGGAATGTAGACATGTGTTTCTACTACAAGAGGCTTTCTTTGTAAAGAAAAGAATATTTAGGGCGTGTTCAGCAATGTCACCTGTAAGTAACCGGTAAGATTGGTTAGTTACCAATGCGTTCAGTGCTGTAACCGGTAAGCAACCAACGTCGTTCAGCACAAGTGACCGATGTGACCGGTAAGTGACCGAACTAACCGGGGAAAAATCTTGGTTAGTTGGGTCACGTGATCGGTTACATGTTATTTAGTTAAAAATAAATGGCAACTTCAAATCAATAGGTGGTAGATTCGGTTTCGAATCTACCGAAAAATTAATTAATTCGAAGTTATTTTAATAAAAATTTAAATTTTTTTTAAGAAAGGTGCTATAATATAAATAAAATACATTGACATGTTTCGGAACCGTCAAATAAGTTCCCGGTCAATGCAAATGACACGCGACAATGACTAGTGATGTAAATTTCCTTGTGCTATCTTGTCCCTGTATATTGACGATGACTTATAAGCAGACTTAGATGTCGAGCACACAAGTCAGATGTATGTTTAAATAAATAAACGCGACAATGAGATATAAATAACAAAAAACACGCGCTCTATTGCAAAAAATTAAATTAAAATATGGACCATGATCTAAAATATAAATAAAATGTTTATATAAAAGGTGAATGTTTTAAAATCTGATGATTTAAAAAATCAATTGGATTTAATTAACTTTTTATCATAATTCGAGATAGCTTGTAAATAAAACAATAGTTACAGCAATGGAATATAGATGGCGCTATATGACATAGCTAACCAGTGCGTCCACAGAATCAGTCAATTGGTTAGCTACCGGTTACTTACCATTCCGGTAAGTTACCGGTTACATTGCTCACTTTGGTAAGTTCGCTGAACGCGCCCTTAGTCATTGATTTCACCTGTTTTGAAAAAAAAAATTCAAAATAAGGAAATTATTTCGAAATTCCTTGCTCTTTAAGACCTACTCCATCAGATTTCTCCTTGCAATAGAGCGTTCCTACATGTGTCCCTGAACAACTTATAGACAATTATTAGAGAATACTTATTATTATGGTTTCCACAGAGTACGGACAGAGCCTTAACTCGGTTTGAAAAGAACGCCCTCAGTGGTTGACTTAAAAACTAAACCATCGCGTTGGCGATTTTTATCCTCATGATTTCTGTTTAACTGTAACCATATTCTCGCTTGGCACTTCTTGCTGAATGCTGATTTGATTATCTTTGCACACGTGCTTATGCTATTTGATCTTAGATTCCCGCGCTTATATTGATTCGTAATCATTACTGTTATTGTTCTTGAAATTTCAAGTTTAGATTATGAGGTCTTTATGTTAATAAGAGACACATGTATTGTTTGCAAGACGAATACGTCAAAGTTATTTCATATTAAAATAATTCTTTCATAAATTTCAAAACAAGAAGCAGCAAGCCGTCGCTGTATTTTTTTTCTTTTTTCCCTTATCATTTGTCGCCAAGGAAGCGATATTTCGCCAAATTAGCAACCTCTCTTATGTTATGATCGTAGTTTCAGAGTCATCCGCTCGTATCGCTACTGTCTATGCGTAATCCCATGTTAAACAAGTTGCCATTACAGTGTATGAAAGTTGATTCTCTGTTCCGTACTCTGTGATGGTTTCTATACGCAGTCTAATGCATTATTCTGTTTTTACGACTAAGTACACCTTGATTTCTTTGTTTTAAATATGTAAGTGTATTTTAAAAAGGTAACTGTTTTCTTCTTTCTTTTCATGGGACTGCATATTGTTGATAGTATATCGGATCCCAAAAGAACGGAAAGTATTTTAAAGGGTTTGAGTGGGTTAGAAATTTTAATGAAAACAGGGAATACATACATCATAATCAATGATTAGTTATTTATGAAAAAAATATTAATACATTTTGCGAAAAAAAAGTGTTTTTAAATGTATTGATTTTATAAAACGATAAAAATTTTCAATCATTTATTTAAAAACTTTAAAAATTCTGTGGAATAAGACTTTTTAAATAACAAACGCTCTGTTTTATAATAATAATAAATATCAGTAATTTTCTGTAAGAGTTATTATCGATAAAGAACGTTTCAAAAACAATGAAAAAATAAGATATGTTTTTATTTTACTAAACATAAAGTTGATGAGTTATTAAAAATTTTAATAAAATATTTCGTATGATTATGGAAAAGCGGAACTCTTTTGATTAGAAATTTGTACGGTTGCATATACTTTTTTTCCTATTTGCAATTTGAATTTTATACTAAAATGTAAACAACGGAAGTTTAAATCCATTTCTTACCTGTTTTAAGTATTTGTTAATATATATTTATGTGTTGAAAATGTTAAAATCAATTTTTAACTAATGTGACAAAATTTATCGTGTAACTATGAAAGCGGTCTATGAGACTGTTCCATCGAAAGGTGAGTAAATGTCGCGATTAACTTGTAAAATGGTGTTCACCTATTTACTTATTAAAAACTCTATGATAGTATTAATTTTTCAAACGAAACAGAATCTTAGTAGTGTTTGTCATTACACAGAAAGTTGCAAGTTAAACTATAAAAATTGTATGTGCAGGAACATCGGTAAAAAGTTATTAAAAATTTTTAGATGATTTGTAAGTGCGATGCATAATTATGTCACATAAATTGGGTATGTATCTTACTTCAAAATCTAAACTTAAATATACAACTTTTACAATTTAAAAATCTAAGACATATCTTTTGTAAATATTTTTTTTTACCTTTTGCATGTTTGAGATTTTAAAATTTATCCTTTTACCATTCAAAAATATTACTGTTTACATATCTTTTCTATACATTTTCAAACCTATAAATTTCTAATATACAGTCGAGTCTCTATATAACGAAACTCCATACATCAAATTTTCCTGTATAACGAATTTTTAGTAGGGACGGTTCCCTTTTCCCATGATTACATTAAAAACAGTATCTGTATAGCGAAATATCCATTTCCATATAACGAATTTTTTCATAAAATGATCTTTATTTATTCAGTTTTAGAAAAGCTTTGAAAACACATGGAATAAATTTTCCATCACTTATTCCTAATTTATAGTTTGTATCCTTTTGCAAACAGTGCCAGTTAGAATCTTACACACATAAGAGGGGGATCAATGGGGGTAATTAAAGAAAATTTTTTTTGCAATTGCTCCAAAAAGGACAGCTTTTCTGCATTAGAGGACAATGTGGATTCTGAGGAAGAAGATGTGACTTGAGCAGACTTAAAGGAGAAATGGAAATTAAGGAACGCGAGATGTCAAAGAAAATGTTGCTCTCCCTGATTTTTTGTAAATAAATGTCAATTTCATTATTGCACATTATCTTACTGATAGTGGTATTTTAAGAAGAGTTATGAACATAGTGAGACTGAGTTGTTATAGTGAGAATGACAATGAGCATGAGAACGAAAATCTACAGGAAGAGAAAAAACTATCACGCAGTGAAATGATGAGTTCTTTTGATCATATTTGGAGAGGACTTCAAATAGAGGAAAATGCTACCTACATAATTTTTTATTCCTTGCTAAAATTTGAACATGTTTACGAAAGTTTAAGAATTTAGAAAAAAATACACATTTCTTCGTCTAAAATTAATGCAAGTCTTTGATTTTCATTAAGCTTTCAAATAAATGTACGTTCTCATTCTTGAAACTGTTTGAATAAATAAGAAATAGATTATTAGGTTAATGTTTAGAGTTAAACATTTCAAATTCTTAATTAAACACATTAAAAATAATTTGTTCAAAATTTACACATTTAAATAGGAATGTAAGCGTCATTCTCCATACAACGAATTTCTCTACATAACGAATTTTTTGCAGGAACAATGGATTTCGTTATATAGAGCTTCGGCTGTATTTTTAATGATATTTAAAATGTATGAATAAAGCAGTTTTTATCTGTATTTTTCATTAGTTTTTATCTGTATTTTTCATTAGTTTTTATCTGTATTTTTCATTAGTTTTTGTGCCTTAGTGAAATTTGACTCTATATTATTTTTTTTATGTAAAACATGTTTATTTCATTTGGTAAAATTTTTGCGAAGAAACATTTCAAGTATAATAAACAGGTATGCCAGTTTGGTCATTTTTTAATTCTGAAATTTCACATTTATACGAAACTATAACATTCTTTTCATTTTTTAATTACAGACATTTCGCAAACACTTATTCGGTTTTGAAAATTTCCGGTCAGAATTTGAAATACTTGAAAAAAAAAACTTAGTATTGAATATTATAATTGTTATTTAACAAGAAAATGTCTGTGGAATAGATTAAAAAACCCTGGATAGAAACAAATACTTCACTGTTCCAAAGTATTAAAATTTTTATATCAAATCTCTCTCAATATTAGCTTTAGTTAAGTTTTTATTTTTCCATTTTTTTTTCAGCGACAATACTTGCTACGCTGCAACATATAAATGACGGACAGTACAAATTTTCCTTCATCACAGACAGATGGTGAGGAATATGTCTTCTTTTGTATTTGGTTGTGCCTGTCTTCTACAGTTTTTTTCCTGTATTATCTATGTGACTTTTCGTCATACAACATTAGACAACGTGCATTTATTATCAGAATAATAAACTTGTTCTATCGAGTAAGGAAATGTATCTTGGTTTCAAAACGAATTTTACAGAAATATGCGTCGTATATCACATCACCGAAATTGTATTCTAGAATAAGGATACTTTGCATTGTGTATGAACAAAGAATTCGACTTATTATGTCACCAATACTAGCGTGTTTTTCTGTCTTTCCAGTCATCATATTGAGTGAAAGAAATGATCATATTAGCTGTGCAGATATATATATTCCTTTAATAGGAATAATTTTATCAGTTTTATCGGCAAAAATGGCGATTAATTACAGTCTCCCTAATAAAGATTCACTTATAATAGGATGTTTTGGGATGTTATGTCAGATATTCTCTTTTGCATTTGCCTTGATGTACATTGGAAATTATACTATAGGGCTTACAATGATTTTAATTGGTTTCATGTTTCAAGCCTTATTGAATGCAGTATGTTTGGCTTTCAATGAAGAAATATTTAATGAAATGAACGAAAGTTAAGGAAGACATAATCACTAAAAAACATGCAAGTCGTAATGAAATGTAGAATATATTCTATAGTCATTATTTAAATAAAGCTTGCTATATTTGTTTTAATTTGTTCATTAGATTTACTTTTTCTAATTTCTACTACAATTTTGAATATTTGATATTTTTGGGTAACACTTAGTATATTTAGCCTATTAATACAAATGGCTGTTAAAGGCTGTATTATAAAACAGAAGAACGTGCCTATTAAACACTGACATTATACTGAAGATATGTTTAATATGAATTTTTCGAAATTCAAAATGTAGCAATATTTTAATTTTTCTCTCGTGACTATAAAAAAAGTATTCTTTCAGTTGTATTTTCGTTGAAAATTTAATTTGGATTTACCAATATTCAAAAATTTTAAAAATAATTTTCAAAATAATTTACAAAATAATTCTTTAAAACATAACATATCTTCCGCATACTGTTCAATTATGAATGATTAACTGGTTGACATTTATAAAGGAGGGGGGAGTAAGGTGGAATGCGATACAGTAAAACCTCGATCCATCGTTTTTCAAGGGGTTGAGGAGAACGATGAATGCGGATTAACTTCAAAATACGAAAAAGCACAATGTTTATGCATTAAAAATGCAGTGCAATGCATATAGTATCCTATGAAATACTAATTTGTTGCTTACTAAACTTTAAAAGAAATAAATCGAAGTTATAGAAAATTGTTATGTATTTTTAAAAAATCAATAATATTATCTGAATTTTCATTACTTTTTTTTATGAAAAATAAATTTGCAAGACATACAACATTTTTTGGGTCATTTTCTGTAATTTCATATTTATACATAAAAGTTCATGTAGTTAGAAATGCCGTAATTGTATCAGAAAAATGTGGCACTGGTGTTTTAGCTTCATCGGTCTGAACGCTACCCTGTGTTTTTCCTCATTATTTTTAGTTTTCCATTAACACACATTTTCCTATGTTTAGGACACCAAATGTCGCAACATCTTGATCAATGGAAACATAAACGCATCCTCTGCTATATATAACCACTCCTCATCTGTATTATTGTTGCCATTATTAACACAAACAGCACAAATGAGTTATTTTAGTATAAAAAAAGTAATTCTAGTTTGTATGTCATGTGGATTCGCATGACTTTCAATTTCGTTCCGGTGAAGAGAAACGTTTTACAACGATCAATGCTGGAGAACGACTTTTTAAAGAACGATGTACACGGGTTACGTTAATATTATTTAAGTATAATTTGTGCAGGGACCGTAGAAATAAAACGATCAATGCGGGAACGATAGATCGGGGTTTTATTGTAATAGGTTTTCCTCTTTATGTATAATTCTCTATATTTTCCCATTTACACATTAGATTGAGCAATGGTACCCCAATCTTCTGTTAAAAGAAGTAGCACATCTGCATAAGCTTGCAATTGTATGAAGAAAGATTGTGTAAAGAATCTAAAGTAAATTTTCTTCATATACTTTTTATGCTTTTTGTATATAAATGACTTGTTTATATAGAGCTTTAATAGTTTGAATTCACTATTTATGGAACACGATGCTGTATATAATTGATAATTTAAACTATGTCAAAAAGCATCTTTTTTATACAAGAAGTTTAACATAAAAGAATTTAGTGGAAGTAATGGGACAAGAGTTTAATTACTTCTTTTTAAAAAGATGAGTGTAAATTGCTAATATGTAAATATATTTAGAGGGTAGTATATTAATTATAAACTGAAAATATGCTCATATACTTCAAAATATACACTGCTCAAAACAATTAAAGGATATTTGAAGTTTTATATAAAATAAAGATATAAACGAAATTTTTTTGCCGAAAATAGAAGAAGAGAATCACAAATGCAAACTTTTCTAGTTTTCAAACTGTGGAGTATGCAAATTTTGAGTTCGACGTCAAAAACGTCGCTTCAGCGGCAGCGAATGAATTTTGACTTTCAACTGGATAAAAGAGAATGAAGACAAGGATGATCGGCATTCAGTAATTGCTTTGTTTCGATGACTACGATGTCTCAGCGAAGTCATTTGACAGATTCAGAAGCTTGGAGAATTGTTGGTAGGTTGGAAGGGGGCCAAACTCAAGCCGAAGCAGCGCAAGCCATTGGAGTGTCGCAAAGTGTCATTTCCAGGATCTGGAACCGTTTTTTGGAGAGTGGATGTGCAGGCCGAAGACCAGGGCAAGGTCGTAGACTGGCAACAACGCCCAATGAAGATCGGTATTTAGCGTTAACAGCTCGGAGACACCGAAACATGAACGCTACTCTTCTCCAACAACACCTTCGCTCGGCTACAGGCACCACGATTTCAACTCAGACTGTCCGAAACCGGCTCCATGCTGTAGGTCTGTATGCTCGCCGACCGATGGTATGTGTTAGATTAACATCAAGGCATCGTCGCGACCGCAGGGAGTGGGCAACCGAGCGTGTCAACTGGAGGAGAAATGAATGGAGCAATATTCTGTTTTCTGACGAGTCCCGTTTTTCTGTGCATCCGGATAATAGGCGTATTTTCATCTGGAGGGACCGTGGCAGTAGGAATAATCCTGCGTTTGTGCACGAACGTGTCAAATTTGGCGGTGGAGGAGATTGGTGTATGGTGGCATCTCCATTGACGGGCGCACTGACCTCTACATCATTGGAGATGGAGCTCTGACTGGTCGCCGATATAGGGATGAAATCCTCAGACCTATTGTAGTCCCTTACGCTGCAGCAATCGGAGATAACTTCATTTTAATGGGCGATAACTGCGAGCCACATCGTGCAAACCTGGTGGAAGTTTTCCTTTTCGAGGAAGGAATCATTCGAATGGAATGGCCAGCGTGTTCTCCAGACATGAATCCAATCGAGCACGTTTGGGACGCTCTAGGAAGACGAGTTTCTGGCCGCCAACAACCCCCACAAACTCTCCAAGAACTGGGAAGAGCTCTTCTGGAAGAGTGGGGCAGAATACCCCAACTCGTCATTAATAGTCTCATTGAGTCCATGCCTCAAAGGTGTTCAACGTTGCTGGCCGCCCGTGGAAACCATACCCTCTACTGAAAATGATTTTCTTTGAAGAAAACACCTTTTCTTATTCTTTTTTTCTCATATGCACAAATTGTGTTTTTTTCCTTCTGTACACAAATGCGCAATGAAATGCATTTTTTTCTGCCAAAAATGTGTGATTTATTCTCATATAACCTACTATGTCTGTTGACCATGTATCAATCAGCTAAAAAGTTTCCCAGATACAAAATCCAGCTAAAACTGCAATATCCTTTAATTGTTTTGAGCAGTGTACATAAATTGAACAGATATTTTTTTAATGTCGTCTGACAATCCTTAATTATTCTTAGTTTTTCTTTAAGCGATGATGATACTGGAATTTGATATTATAGAGCAGAATTCGTCAACCAACGATCTTTGATAGATTGTATTTATAGTCAACACTAGACTATTGATACCTTATCATACTTTGTTTTGTAATTGACCAATACCTCGCTGTTAGTTGAGGAGGTATGGGACGCATTTTGAAATTTACAATTTCTTTAATTACAAAATTGTTTCTGCTAATTATGTTTCTATATTGTTCAGGGACATTAGAAAGTACTTCATTTTGTATTCTATAAATAAAAAATTTTGATTTTGTGTCAAAGTGGATTTTTACATGTGCATATATATATATTTTAAGGTGTGCCATTCTTTCCCACTCTCAACTATATACAGGGCTCTCGTGGGCTTTTGATCAACATTTGCGATTTGGTGAATAAGAAATATAAAACAGTAGCCAAATGAAAATAAATGTTAATAGATTCGGCGTGCGTGTTCTAAAGTAACAATTTTTTTGGTCATTGATTAGAAAATAGAAATTCTACTATACGCTACAGAAACTATTAAAAATAATTATATTCTAAATGCGTCAAGCGTTCTTTTAGTTGTAAATTGCAATGAGATTTCGGCTATAACCGATAGAAAAAATTTGATGATTGGCCAATGATACTTTGTACACAACTAATAAACAGTACGCTAAATATCCAATTCAATGCCGCATTTCGGGAAAACTTTGCCCGATTTTGCAATTATGAGAGTAATTTTGTTTGTGATTTCACCAACGTGGCACATAGCGATATACTGACAACAGAGAAACACTTATTATGTAATCCTTTCTGTGTTTTTGGCTATTGCTAAACTGAATCAGTGTTGAATCAGTATCTTTATAAATAACGTAAATGGCATGGTTTGATTAAAGATGTAAAGCAACATCAATCGTACAGTAACGTCTAGCGTGGATAAGAATCTAAATTGCAACCACACACAAAAAACGAGCATAAATTGAGCACTCAAAGTTTGGCGAGCCTTACTTTTCATTTACTCGCCAAATAAAGCATTTTGTCGCGATTTGGCGCAATGACGACTGACAGCAAGAATCCTGTCTATATAGTGTTCACTTTTAACCAAAATTTTACAGTGGCAAAAATACATAAAACATTTTTACATAGTATTAAATTTTCTGTGCGGGTTTATGGATAAAATTGTTTGAGAAAACATTTTAAATTTTTGGATAAAAGGAAATTTAAAAGTTTTTCTTCGTATATAGTTTAGCATTTAATAAAGATTAACGTCTAATAATCGATAGCGAAACTAAGATTTCGTCAGTTATGCGAAGTAGCAGAATTCATCAGAATTCTTGAGCGATAAGTAGCGACTTTCTTGACGATTTCTTCTGTAGTTAGATTTTGACATGCGTTTTATGCAAACATATCTTAACAAATTTTAACATTGTTTTAAACAACACATTTTAATCTATCCTTTTAAATCAGGCATAATTTTAGCAAAACGTTTTTTCTCAATATAATATTCACGTGGAAAATATTTTGTTGCAAGGAAAGAAATGTTATTTGTGCAGTCTTAATTGTCATAAATCGTTAAAAAGATCATATCGAAATGTGAAATGTCTAGTGTATAATGTTTAAGGTTTACTGTTTGACAATATTATTTGGTCATTTTAATGATTTTAAACAATGAGTTATAGATGTAAAGGATTTTTTTGTTGTACATTACCTGACAATCAATAGTCGGCTTATGAGAAGGCGAAATCACTGTCTCTGCGAGAATAGCTGATGGGCGATAGGAGTATGAAAAATCATAAAAACTATGTAAACAAGGCTACTATAACGCACCATTCCTTCAAATTATTTAGAAATTCAAGGGAACATGTTGGCCATTGCAAAAAATATAAATAAAAAAAATACTTTAACTTTTTGTATAACTTCATGAACTTTTCAGTGGTGTAATATTGTAAATGGCAAAAACCTCTATTATAGATCTCCTTTCAGGGGACTATTTCCAAATTCAAGGATTGCCAAAAAACATACACAAAATTTTTATTTAATTCTATGCATAACTACATACTTTTCGATGGTATAATGGCCACCGCACGCACAGACTAACAGCTTGTGGACCTTTCTGCCTAAAACGTCTAAATTCGACGAAAACTGGAAGTAAAAACAATGTAGATTACAAAATTTCTAGTATTGCAGACAGAATAAAGTAAAAAATGGTTTTCCCTCGTGGTCTGTAATCTGGGAACTTGAGGTTTGTATCTTTTTGCAGTAAACATATATAAAAACTAAGGTGATATTATGGGTGTGTAATATCAATTAAAGAATGAAATAGTTTAAAATCATCCATAAACGAATGACGCTTCTAAAAATATTCATATAAAAAATGACAGACATTTAGATATTAAAATACAATAAGATAATTAAACACTTAAGAATATGTATATCTAAAACACAATAAAAGTTTTCTTATATTAAACTTTATTAAAAGGAGCTAAAATTATACACTAATGTCAACATTTAACGATTATACAACTCGAAAAATATCTAGTATTATGTTTTCTGCAAATTTGAACTCAAGAAAAGGAATCTAAATACTATTATAATTAAATATTTTAATTTGAATGCCATTTTGCGAAAAATATAAATAAGTTTCTAAAAGGTATCAATTTTGTGGCGGACGGTGAAACAAACACCCGAGAAATGTGCTGATTTTAAAATTGAGAATTAAGCAACGTAGCATTAGAAACATAAAATTGTTTCGACTAACATTTTTTTTTCATTTTACTCTAGAATTCGATTTAAAGAACAGTCAGATGAATTTAAGCGCGACCAACTTCATAGTCCAAGTGCCGACCACACAAAACCCTAAGTCATCAAGCAAAAGAAAAAATCCTTTATTTTATGAAAGAGCAGAGTGATAGGGGAATCTAATGATCCATGTCTGCCAGAAGTAAAGTGGTGTATAAGACAAAAATGAATACTGTAACGCACAATTCCCCCCGCTCTGTTTCTCAAAGCCCAGATGGCGCTATTTGCCTTTCGGTCCCTTGCGCTAAACATCTTTTTGCCCGCCATGGGAGTTGTGAGTGAGGCCGGCATAAGAAAAGTCACGCCGTTGACTAAAAAAATGTTGTACGCCTTATCCAAGGTGAGTAATTTTCATATGTGTGCAGCTTATGTCCTAAATCGTGTTATGTGTTTTTGTGATGTCGAGAAAACTTCTATTCTTTAACTATCCGTTACAATACCACTAGTAGTTGACTCGTAGACTTAGCATTATGTTTTCCTGCACCCAGTTTTCCGTGTCCAGAACTATAAAAAATAATTCCACTTACTCGATCACGTCTCTTGTTCTCGGCGAAGAGAGCGTGTCATACACGCTATTGCTGTTCCTTCACACGACTTTGCGGAACACCGGTGTAAAACGTATATCCAGAAATAATCCAAGAGGCTTCGACGAAAACAAAAGTTTAATTAGAACATATAGCACACAAAGACGTCACAAACACAGGTCTGGACATGAACACATATAAATATATATGTAAGTATAAATCCGGATTTCCTATTTCTTTCAAGAACTTCTAACTAATCTTCTTCCACTAACATATAAACACCGTACCCTTAGCACATACATATCCCAATTGCCGAATAATATTTTAAATTCTTTTTACCTGCATCAAAACATTCGCAGGTCCTCCCTTCACCTAACACACACATTCTCTATTTCCGTACCCCTTCCTCCCCTCACTCTCTCTCCCTCCGTCCGCTCGTCACGTGACGTAAAGAAGCGGCGCCGTTGAATAAAAAAAAAATAAAAAAAAAAAAATAAATAAAAAAAACATCATCAGTCATCACACCAGTGAGACACTAGTGGTATTAATTTTTGGTTATGCACTATTTCACTTGGGGCAGACATGGATAATTAGATTCCCATATGACTACTCTTTCGTAATATAAAGGATTTTTTCTTGTGCTCGATGACTTAGTTTTGTGCGGTCGGCTCTTGGATTATCAATAGAGGCAAATAAAGCTTTTGCTTGTTAAGGCCGGGCTTAGGACGGAATTCACAACGTCAGATCTTGTAATTTCAGCCGACCCAATCTAACGTGAAAGCTGTCTTAGAAAGAGGCATTGCACACAAGACCTGGCTCTGACGATTGGATCGACGTTAAATTACGTGGTATGATGTCATAAACTCCGTCCTAACAACTAAGAACTTCCTAGAAATCATTTGTAAGCATTTGGTGCTAATATTGAAAATGCAACAGGCGCACTGCGCTTGAAGCTGGAGTACCAGATGCTCCTAATAGAGAGTTAAGAGAATTTACGTTTTCAACAGTTTTGTTTATTTAAATGTATACAGGGTGAGTCATAAATATCGAAACAATAGTCTATTTCATTAAATATTGCCCCTAGACCTATACTTTAAATTGCAAAAATTCATAAAAGAAATGAAATTTTTGATCAGATAAGTTGCAGCTCCTTAGGTGGGTCTATTTGAAAAAAATACGAAAATTAAATTTTTATACGGCCCTCTTAGGACAAAATTCCTAATTAGGAAATTATTCCTTATCCATTCCTATATTAAACAAAAAAAAATTCATCTCCATATCTGAAAACCTCACAGAGATATTAAATTTCAAAATTCTTCAAAATACCTGATTTACACCACTTTTCCCTGCCTCTAAACGGTGATTTATTGACTCAATTTCAAAGCTAGATAGGGAACATTCACAAATTGAACTTTAATAAAAATCGATTGAAGATGGCGCTTTTTCTTTAGACATAACATAGCAGCGTATAGATTTTACTCTAAATTTGTATGGAAATATGCTAGTGACATCTGTACTAGAGATCTGCACGGGTCGAAATATCTAGTTCCAATCCCGAATTGGTCCATACGGAAAAAATTGGTCCGGCCAGGAAAAATATTAAAATCATAACCCGATCTGGCGTGAGAAAAAATTTAAATCATAGCCTGGCTCAGCTATGAATTTCTTCATAGATTTTTACTTTGGTGTGGTTAAAAATTGTTTCGTATGGAGGAGTTCTGACCAAAAATACTTGTTATAGCTTTTCGTTTTTCATATTTATATTTTATATTAATAAAGAATCGCCAAAGTCTGTGATATATTTATTTTATCAATGAACCTCAATTTATATGTAAATGTTTCACTTATGTTTTAATATCGTTAATCCATATTCGATGCGTTGGAGACTTTGAAAAAAGTAATACAGTAAAATCTTTTAAGACGAAATCACATAGTAAAGAAAAAATACGCTATAAACAAATGGCCTACGTAGGAGATGCCTGAGTGGAGTTTTTTTTTTCTCGGATATTATATTTATTTGACATTGATCAACAAAATTTCCGTTTAAAACAGGATCCTGTCATAGACAGATTTCTTTTTTCTCTGGATTTATTATATTTAAATTGCCTTTGAATATGCTCTTCTTTTCAAAAAATGAATTTTAAAGTTTTTTTGTAAAATAAAAGCGATTTTAAAATCTATGTATTTTTCGTAAGAATTTTGATTGAGCCAAATTTTACTTATTTTATGTACGTATTAGGTCAGTCAGAGACAGTGATTTTAATACTGATTGTGTTGAGAAGGGGATTGAAAATTTCGTCCAGTGCAGACCTAGATCCCACGCATGAGGGGGAACTCTCTTGGAAAACCCTGCCGCGGTGCGGGACCGGTGCCCAGTACACTCTCCCAGCTTCGGGTCTTAGGTACACTATACTCACGCGGTTTCTGTTTACTTAGTTTTTTTTTGTTTTGTTTTCAGTTGAGTATTCTTTTTAGGGGGTTGTTGTCCACCTATCATGCTTTGGGTTGGTGCGGTCTCGCTGGCTGGCCAGGGGGTCCCACATCCCATGGTCGTCAGCTTTCCAGAAGAGGATCTAACTTAATTTGATAAAAAATTAGTGGCTAGTATTACACACCTCAACATTATCAACACATAACAAACATGACACGCGGATCAGGCAATGCCAAGAATGGCGTCAATAGTGCCTCCCCACCCTTGCCCACAAGGAATGCAACCAAGCAGAACACACTCAGTGCCAGCCTTCGGAGGGGTAGTTCGTTGGTGAAAGATGCATCCGGGCCATCACAAAGCCAGAAAGAAAAAGACAGCAAAGAAGTAAAGTCGAAGAAATTACAAACAAAGGAAACTATGCGGAAAATTGAAGATAAATTCAAGATGAAGAATAAAGATGAAGATAGTGAGTCAGACGGCACAATGGAATTAGAAGATGAAGAAAAAGAGACGAGCGAAGGTAATGAAAAGGCACAAAGACCAGAACAAACGCAACTATTGAAGGAGATGAGGAAAGAGTTACTCAACATCTGTGAGGAACCAGATATCGGCATAAAACGAAGCAAAGAATCAGAAAGAATTCTCAGGGCTCTCAGCTACATTCAAGCGTTGCAACACAAATGCAAAGGTGTATTGAAGACCACAAGTGAAGAAATAGATAAAGCTACAGACATAATCATGACGAACCTAATAGAGCTGGAAATAAAAAGGAATGCAGCGGAAGCCAAGGCAGCAATCTACGAGTGTCAAATCCAGGCGATACCAAGCACAGTGGTCATCAGCACAGGTGAGACAGAAGTGGCTCAGAGGGAGGAAGCTGTCGCTCCAACACAGACAAAGACCCAAAAAGGGTATTCGGAAGTGCTGAAAGCGTCAACCTCCACCCTCATCATCCAGTCAAACTCAGATAGGAATGCAGAGGAAATCGAGAACACTGTGAGAGCTGCAACGATGGAGCACCACCAAGGAGTGAAGAATCTAAAAAGAATAAACAAGGGCATAAAGATAATTTGCGAAAACGCTGAAGAAGCTTCGAAGATCAAAGAAACACTGACGGAAAAAATTGAAGAGAACGAAGATATAACAGTGAAGACAGCAAGCATAAGGAAGAAGAAAGTAATTATTTTTAACATCCCAGACCATGTGACAGAAGCCCAAATCAAGCAGAAGATTGAAAATAGGATTGGATTTGACCCGCGACGCGCAGACGATGCGGTCACTCTGTCCAGGCACACGCTGGCCCGCGGGGGAAAACACCAACAGGTCCTGCTCCCTGAACCACTGGCAGATCGCCTGCTTAAGGCAAGGACGATCTGCCTGGGGCTCAGGGAATGTCCAATTAGGCCTTTCATCAGCATCATCCGCTGCCACAAATGTTTAGAGTTCGATCACGTGGCAAAGGATTGCAACAGGCCCCAGAGGTGTTCCAAGTGTGCGGGAGAGCATGTGCACACAGAGTGCAGTACGGACAGAGTCTGCTGCATCGCGTGCTACAACTATAACGTCAACATGAAAGGATACATCCCAGTCGACAAGGATACGAAACATCCGCTGAACTCGGGTGCATGCTGGGTCTGGCGGACTCTCCTCCGTGTCAGGCAAATTCAGACAGAACAGGGCAAGGCACTTTCTAAAGGCGTTGAGGTGCTCACAGGGAGAGTGACGATCAATACTTTTGGTAACCAAGAGAGGCTAGTGACGAGGTCGCGAGCAGACATAGAGAGGAAAAAAAGCTACAATGCGACACGTCGACACCACAATGGCCATAGATAGTCAGAGACTGACACGCTCAAGGAGCGCGGCCATCAAAACCAACTCCACTAACGTCACCCTCCACTTACAAACAGCCACATCTTCACCCTCACGCACAACAACAGACACAAACACGGCAGGCCCACACACAAACAGTACACCTAACTCAACAGTTACTCAAGACGACTCTATTAAATGCATTCAAATAAATCTTCATGGTGGAAGTAGGGCAACGGATTGCCTGGGGGGTCTCGCCGAAGCGCGGGGCTTCCAGGTGATACTACTGCAAGACTTCCATCAACACAAAAAAACTGGGAAC
Source organism: Maratus speculifer (assembly GCA_964019185.1). NCBI lineage: Eukaryota > Metazoa > Arthropoda > Arachnida > Araneae > Salticidae > Maratus > Maratus speculifer. The sequence continues at coordinate 257,270,621 of OZ025298.1, forward strand.
ATCACAGGGTTTAACCAAAAGAAGTGGAACATAACGAAAACACCATCCAACAAATCAGCGATAATCACCAAACTAGGAACTAAACCTATGACAATACTCGCGAAAGAATTCACCACTGCCATAACATTAGAAAACAAAGACAACCAATTTACAATAATCAACGTATACGCTCCCCCATCAGCGCACTTCCCTAACGTACTAACAGAGATCGAAGAAGCTCTGAAAAAAGCGGTGGGCGAAGTGCTGCTGGCGGGGGACTTCAACGCACACCCCACAGCCTGGGGATACGAAGACACTGACCAAAGGGGCAGGGAACTCACAGACTTCCTCCTGCTACACTCCTTGTTCGTCCACAACCCACCAGACGCCAAACCCTCATTTAGAGTCTCACGGAGAGATCCGGACGGGAGGCTGAGGGAATTAAGGGGCTGGCCGGACTTAACCATAGCCACGGTCGCCCTGGGCAACGACATCAGTGATTGGCAAGTCAGTGACGAAACCTCACTTAGTGATCACTGCTACATTACTTACACAATCAAAAATCACAAAAACATAGACTACCAGAGACATGGTCTCCAAACCAAGGTAGGAAAACATGCCAAATTTGATAAATTCATTAGAAAAATAAGAAATAAATACATAAAAGAACTCAACAAAGTGACAACAGAAGACCAACTGGACAACATTACACTGAGACTGCAAAATGAAATCACAACTATAGCTTTCACGTGCTACAAAAAGAAAAAAACACCAGTGATCACTGCTCCACCGTGGTGGACGGACGAAATCAAAACAGCCAGGAACAAGGTTAGGGCTCTCAGGAGGAGGTATCAAAAACAAACTGACGAAAACCTAAAACTACAACAACACACAGCTTTCAAAAAAGAAAGGGCCAAACTCAAAAAACTGATAAATAAGACCAAATCAAAAACATGGAAGGATTATTGCAGTAATACAACGGACACCTACGGAACGCACTACAAATACGCGAGCAACAAAACCACGGGACCAGTGAAACTCGTTGACATACTAAAACAAGATGACACAACAACCATAAAACAAACATTAACGCATTTCCTAGACAACCTGTACCTAACAGACAGTTCAACACCACATACTATCAAGGTAGACAAAAATCCATTGGAATACGCAAAACCACCAGCAATAACTAAAGCGGAACTCAATAGAATAATAAGAAACATCAAACAAAACAAGGCGCCAGGGTACGACTACATAGACTATAACCTAATTAAAAGAATACACACAGCAGCTCCACAACTACTTCTAACTCTGTTTAACACGTGTCAAAAACTAGAATACTTTCCCAAATCATTTAAGTTAGGCGTAGTCGTACTCTTCGAGAAACCAGGCAAAGACCCAACAAACCCAAAAAATTATCGACCAATCTGCCTACTACCAGCGTTAGGGAAAATGCTAGAGAGAATAATCCATGGGAGAATTAACTACCACCTATACAAAGAAAAATATTGGAGTAACAAACAATACGGGTTCAAACAGGAGACCTCAACAGAACATGCACTAGAAAACCTATTAAAAACAGTTAAAGAAGACGGCAATAGTAATTATCAAACACTCCTAATAGCCATGGACATCAAAGGGGCCTTTGACAACATAAGATGGCCAATTTTAATAAATAATTTAAAACAGTCTCCCTGCCCGGATTACTTAGTGAACTGGGTAGTGAGTTTCCTCCAACAAAGATTTGTTTCATTAGAAGAAAACGGTATCAAGGTGACAAGACAAACTTATGGCGGTTGCCCCCAAGGCAGTTGTCTAGGCCCGCTTCTGTGGCTACTAATCGCGGAAACAGCTCTCAAAAAACGCTGGGGGAAAAATGTAAGAATACAAGCCTTTGCAGATGATTTCATAATAATTCTCAGGGGTAGGTCAAAAGACAAACTAAAAAGACTAGCAAACAGAATATTAAAAGAATTTAACGACTGGATAGAGGAAAACAACCTAACATTAAACAAAGAAAAAACTGAATTACTATATCTAAACAGGGGCCACTCATGGAACCTTCCAACAGCAGACCCAAACAGCATAGAGGGAATAGAGTTAAATGGTCAGGAACTACATGTCAAGGAACAAATTAAATACCTAGGGGTCATACTCCATAAAAACCTAAACTGGGAACCACACTGTCAAACACAAGCCGACAAGGTTAGAAAAAACTTCAAAAACCTAGTATACATGACAGCTAAAGAATGGGGTCTTAAACCTAACATATTGAAAATTTGGTACAACACAGTAGTTGAGAAGACGCTAACCTACGCGGCCCCGATTTGGGGGCACAGCCTTACGAAGAGGTGTAAAGATATCCTCTCGAGCTGCCAAAGACACTTCGCACTGGCCATAGTCAGGGCCTATAGAACGGCCCCAACCTCGGCCCTATTGGTACTTGCTGGCCTGATTCCAATTCACCTTAAAGTAAACTATGAAGCGGCATACGGCACAGTCTCAAGATTAAGGAAGAATGCAACAATACACAACAAAATCATCTTTCACAGAGAATACACTCAGAAAGTAAACATATGGCAAAACCACCCGGCAGAAACAATTGAACCACGTATAGGACACAACCCAAAAGACACATGCATATATACAGACGGCTCAAAATTGGAATCAGGTGCTACAGGCTCGGCTTTAGTAGCTTTCAAAAATAATAAAAAAATAAAGACTTGGTCAGTGCCTCTAAGAAGTTGTAACAGCGTCTTCCAAGCCGAACTACTGGCTATACATAAAGCAGTGGAATGGGGCAATTCATTGTGTGAGCCATACAGCATTAGGTCGGACTGCCAATCAGCAATAGATTCATTAAGCAAACCATTCAACACCAGTGACACAGTCAACAAAATACACAACCTAATCAGAGATTCAAGAAACAATTTTAAAATAAGCTTGGTCAAGGCGCATGTCGGCATCCAAGGAAACGAAGAGGCCGATGTGTTAGCCAAACACGCAGCACTAAACCAGAATAATGAACGTGCATACTACCTGAAAAAACCTATTTCAAAACTAAAAAGAACACTAAAAGACTTAACAACTGAACAGTGGCAGTTCGAATGGGACTATGGGGACACAGGCAGGGAAACTTACCAGTACTTTCCAAAAGTAGACAATAATAGATTAGTTAGCGACTACCTACTCTCACAACTTTACACAGCTCATGGAGCATTCCCAGAATACCTCCACAGTTTCAAGAAGGCGCACACACCGGACTGTGAATGCGGTTCGGAAGGTACGCCCAAACACTACCTGCTACACTGCCCACTCACACAAGCAGATCACCTAGCAAACATAACAACAGAAAACGAAAATTTATGGCATAAACAATTAGCAAAAAACAAACACGTACAGAGAAAGGCAAAAATCATAATAAGGTGGCTCCAAGACAACTGCGACAACATCACGTCACTCATACATCAGAGCACATAGATAAATAACCACACTTACAAAAAGAAAAAAAAAAAACTCAATCCTCTACTACAGCCACTAATCCTTCATGTACCCGAGCGCATTTTTGTGTTATATGTTATTAAATGTAAAAAAAAAAAAAAAGGCCTAGGATTCCTATCGCCAAAAAAAAAAAAAAAAAATTATAAAATAGTGTATTTTGTCTTATGTCCCAGCAGTGTGCGGTAGTCGTGCGATACCAGCAGTATCCAAGGCCCGAAACAGGTGCCCCGCAGGAACTTCCTGCATGCACGTCGCAAGACATCACGGATCTGCAAGTCGCACACCATGACATAGTAAAAAGCTTCACCCGCCTCCGGCACTGCTTGTCCGTCCTATATGTTATTAAAGGAAAAATGGCCTAGGTCTAAAAACCTACAGTCAACAATAAAAAATCATAAAATGTTAAAATAATGATATATCTTATGATCTCAGCAGTAAGCGGTAGTCCTGCAGTAACAGCAGTATCCACGGCCCGAATCAGGAGCCCCGCGATAATACCATTGCAAGCACGTCGAATGACATCTCGGATCTGCAAGCTGCACATTATGACAAATCAAAAAGCTTCATCCGCCCCCGCCTAACTGCTTGTCCGTCCAGATCTAATCAGCATAAGATATATATTTAAAAAAAAATCTAAAGGCAATTCACGGAAAGTGCTTGGGTTAAGTAAACTCGCTGGTTAATTTAAGGTTAGTACAAAGATTATCCAAACTGACGGCAGCTTGTGGCGGGAGTGATAATTAGTGTAATACTAGCTTAGCCACTCTAGCCACAAGCTCAGCCATTCCCCCCACCTATCAACTGCCAAAAAGTCAACTATCTAATCCTCAGCTCCATAAGAGCCAAATAGACAGCAGTTACAACTTAAACAGCTTAACGTTAACAGGTTTCTCAGGTAATCAGTACAGTAAACAATAGTATTGTTACTAACCCATTTACCTTCCAGGATTCCCTCCCATTGGACCTGGCTCCCGAAATTTTCAAGTTGACCTATTCGACGCAGGGACTTAAGGGACCCTGTGTGGTCCGAAGAGATTCGGGAGCACCAATCATGTCCACTGCACCATAACCGTACAGGTTGACCTCTTAGACGCAGAGACTCGAGGGACTCTGCTTGGTCCGACACCGTTCTGGTACCCCCTCCCTAGTGGATTAACGTCTCTCAGGCTTTCAAGTCGACCTCATTAACGCAGGGGCCCACGGGATCCTGTGCGGTCCGTTGAGCAATGGGAAGCAACTTACCAGCCCACCTACCCTGAACCGCACACGTTGACCTCATCGACGCAGAGACTCAAGGGACTCAAGTTCTGTGCGGTCCGAAACGTGTTCGGGTCTTTTTTTTTTCCCTTGTTTTTTTTTTTTTTTTTTTTTTTTTTTTTTTTTTTTTTCTAGTGACAGTACGCCTCTTTATTAGGTGCATTTGGACTCTGTCCGCATGAGCTACCGACCCCGCTCCAATGGGACAGCCCATGAAGCATTTTTTTTTCTTTTTTTTTACGGTAGAAGGCGGTATCTCGTCACCACCAGCAGCGTTTCGACTGCCTTGCATTTCGGCCCGAAAATTCTTCCTTCTCTGGCACTACTTAGCATTTCGGCCATTTTAGTTTTGGTTTTTTTTTTTTTCTAAATCTCCCTCAAAATTGTCCCCCCTGTTGTCTGCTAAGGACATGCCACCGTCTCGGCTCAAAAATTTTTGCTCCAGCCCCATTTCACTTGGCACGGCAAGTGGGAGTGATGTGCGGCGCCAAACTCATAACTTTCAAAAGGGCAATACACTACTAAGTCCAGCAACCGTTAGCCACAATCAGCCGACCTCGGCACTTTTCTGCGTCGATCGCCCCCACTCTGCCAGCTAAAATTCCATCATGTACGCTAATGGCACCTGGTGCATGTAAAATCCGTCGTGGGTGCAAAGTCCTCCAAGTTACCTATGAATTATACCTCTGGAGGTGCCTTGCCAGGTGAAGGTCTCGTCATCTGATCAAGGCTCTAAATTACGAGACTATCTTGCGGTTGCCATGTGCAGTACATCTTTTATTGCCGCTTCGCGGCAATTAGGCGGTTGTCCGCCCCGATACCAGGTATCTAACCCGTTAAGCTGAGATTATTAACTCGGCAGGTAGGGGCCTGGTCATCGGTTAGAAAGAAAGAAAGGACGAGGGAAGCAGTCCCTCCGGTATGGAAAATACGTTAGGCCCGGCCTGGGCCCAGAATATAGATTTTTTTAACAGCATCTTCAGGACGATAAAAAGCCGGAAGTTGAGATCTCAATTTATAAAAAAGATGTAATCCGCATCTTAGAAAAAGCATTGTTTTAAAAAACTGACAGATTTAGACAGTACAGACGGAGATGTAAATGAGAAAAGTTAAACTTAGTCGGAAGTTTGAGCTACAAAAAGGAGTTACTTTACGATTTCAGTTATTTTTAAACTTTAAACATTTTATTAGGAGCCAAATTTTATTTAAAATTTTAAATTCGTTTTTCTGCATGAAAAGTATTTTCCCCACTATTTATCGTCTTTTAATCATTAAAAGTTTAAAAGTGTTGAAGAAAAAAGTGCAAAAACATGAAACATGTCATTTATGATTATTTTAAATTAGTTTTGTTTTGGGAAATTTTCAAAAATATTTACTTTTAAAAATGTAATTTTTTTTAATTATATCAGTTTTTAAATAAATATTTTTAATAGTTTTAAAATTAATATTGAAAAAAAACCATGGAACAAAACTAAAATTAGTTTTTCATTTTTAATGAAATGGAAAAGAAATAAAATCCGATAAATAATGATTTGAGTTATAAAGATTTTAAATTACCCCATTAAATTAGTTTTTTATATTATAAAGAATTTCAGGATGTGATTTTCTTAGCAAATTATATGGCTAACCATCACAAAAAAGAAAAATAATCGATATATTTAACACAAAAAATGGATCTTTTTACATGTTTCTTAGAACTGTTAAAGTAACATCGTTTCTTGAATTGCACGCATTACAATTTGTGTCTAATCCCTTAAAACTTCATGATTTATTTAAACAGCTGTAACTCTGCGAGTTACGAAGACATGAAGATGCATTTTTTTGTATCTAATTCAGGACTGGATAAGGAATGTTTTTCTAATTGGAATATTTATCCTACGGAGACCGTATAAAAATTTAATTTTCGTAATTTTTCAAATAGACCCCCCATGGAGTTGCCATTTATCTTATAAAAAAAATTACCTTTTTTTTATGAATTTTTGCAATTGGAAGTATGGATCTAGGGGAAATATTTAAGGAAATAGCCTATTGTTTCGATATTTGACTCACCCTGTATATGGTTTAAACATGAAATAGCATCCTTTCAATGTTCACTAAAAATGTATTTAAAATTTAAACGGAATATGTAATTAATATTTTTTTAAATGTTTATTAAATATTTGAATTTAAGATTCCTACAACTTTTTTTTTAGATATTTTTTTTTTCAGTTTTCAGGATTTTGCTCTACCAAAAACTCCAATAATGTTCTCCAAATAAAAATGTTTATCCAAAAATCATTTAAGTACCTTGCATAATAAAGTTTCTCAAAAGTTTTAAAAAAATCCTCAAATGCCATGAAACGTTGGAACTTGCTAACATAAATAATTTTCCACCTCTATAATCCATAAACTGTAAAAAAAGCAATAAAATTATGGTTATTGAAAAATATATAGAAAAAAGTATTTAGTGCGTTAAAATTATCAGTATATATATAAAAAAAGTTTACTGCTACATAATTTTTGGCTTTTGTTATCCTGGTTTATTTACGTAAAGCTACAATTTTATAAACTGTCTCACTAGAATTATAAATGTGATAATGGCCGTAATCGAAACCAATGAAGAATAGGGTGGGCCGAAAAAAACCGAAAAAAACTTTTTTTCGATTTTCGATAATGGCGGGTGCGGAAAAGTGGCCACTTGTGGCACTCAGTTCATACAAAGAATTTGAGATTTTTTGGACATTTCCTTACCCTGCCGCAAACGGCTTGAAGTTTTGCAAAAATGCTCATTTTTTAACTTTTTTCGAAAAAAATTAAAAAATTTTAAGTTAAATTTATTTTGGTTGTATTTACTTGAAAAGGCATATTTAATGTACCAAATGTTTAAATAAGATCTGATCATGCATTATTTAATATCTATGTGTATTATAACTTAGGCTATTTTTATAGCTTTTTCGCGTATAACAGGCAAAAGTTGTACTTGTTTGAATCGATCGTTAATTTCTCTCTTATTTATGTCCCTTGGTCTTCTTTATACTTTTTCTATGTGTCAAACGTCATATATTTGGGCAACAGACAGCAGTATACTTCAAAAACAAATCTGGAAGGTGAGAAGGTGGTGAAGCAGGACTCTAAACGAGCGCAATGACTCGTCGTAATACTCAGGGAGTGAAGGACAAAATAGATGAGAACGGAAACGCGATAAAGGATTTTTATTATTTCTCCTTGCTCAGTTACTTGCCAAATTTGTTCAGTGTTAACGGGAGACCCTTTTCTAGTGATATACAGTGCTTTTTGGGTAATTTAATGTGCCATTATAGTGTTTTGTGCGTTTTATTACGACGAGCTTAGAAATGGCTAGTATAAAGGACCATGGCAATGCAAAGACACGCTATAGCGTGAAGAGTAACTTTTTGGGGGCATCATGCATATTGAAAGAATTGCAATTGCCAACTTATGTTGATAATCATGCGCCACTACTACTGGTTGCTTCACCATGCAGAAGTTATGACAGCAGAGGATACGAATCTCATCATCGATAAAAACAAAGTCAGAAGAGAGAAACAGAAACTTGTAAAGAAGATACAGGCAGAAGAAGTTATTGAAGGAGGGAAAATTAAAAACGTATTTTTTGATGGTAGAAAGGATAAAAGTATATTCAGAGGAAACAAAAGAACAAGCGACACCGTCGAAGTTAAGGCGAGAAACACATCAACGTGTTGATTGAATCTGGTTAGGAATACTTGGGTCACTTGATACCTCGTTCCGGTCACGGAAAAGAAATAACAAAATCATTATACAATCTTCCAAGTCACCACAAGTTAGAATTTTTTGAATTGACGAGGTATCAAGTGACCCAAGTATTCCTAACCAGGTTCAAACAACATGGTGATGTGTTCCTCGCCTTTCTCTCGACGGTGCCGCTTTTTCTTTTTTTCCTCTGAATATACTTTTATTCTTTCTACCATCAAAAAATATGCTTTTAATTTTCCTTCTTTCAATAACATCTTCTGCCTGTATCTTCTTTCCAAGTTTCTATTTCTCTCTTCTGAATTTGTTTTTATCGGTGACGAGATTCGTATCCTCTGCTGTCACAACGTCTACATGGTGAAGCAACCAGTAGTAGTGGCACATGATTATCAGCATAAGTTGTCAATTGCGATTCTGTCAATATGAAGATGCCCCCAAAAAGTTACTCTTCACGCTATCGCGTGTCTTTGCATTGCCATGGCCCTTTATACTAGCCATTTCTAAGCTCGTCGTAATAAAACGCACAAAACACTATAATGGCACATTAAACGACCCAAAAAGCACTGTATATCACTAGAAAAGGGTTTCCCGTTAACACTGAACAATTGTGGCAGGTAACTGAGCAAGGAGAAATAATAAGAATCCTTTATCGCGTTTTGGCTCTCATCTATTTCGTCCTTCACTCCCTGGGTATTACGACGAGTCATTTCGTTCGCTTAGAGTCCTGCTTCACCATCTTCTCACCTTCCAGATTTGTTTTTGAAGTATACTGCTGTCTGTTGCCCAAATATATGACGTCTGACACATAGAAAAAATATAAAGAAGACCAAGGGACATAAATAAGAAAGAAATTAACGATCGATTCAGACAAGTACAACTTTTGCCTGTTATACGCGAAAAAGCTATAAAAATAGCCTAAGTTATAATACACATAGATATTAAATAATGCATGATCAGATCTTATTTAAACATTTGGTACATTAAATATGCCTTTTCAAGTAAATACAACCAAAATAAATTTAACTTAACATTTTTTAATTTTTTTCGAAAAAAGTTCAAAAATGAGCATTTTTGCAAAACTTCAAGCCGTTTGCGGCAGGGTAAGGAAATGTCCAAAAAATCTCAAATTTTTTGCATGAACTGAGTGCCACAAGTGGCCACTTTTCCGCACCCGCCATTATCGAAAATCGAAAAAAAGTTTTTTTCGGCCCACCCTAATGAAGAAGGTGGGGTGCATCCCACGTGTTTTTTTTTAACAGAGCACTGGAGTGTCTTGATGCTCTGTTCGTACTATGGCCCACTTATTTGAGATTAATGTATGAAGTCTCCCGCCAGAAAACGCTGATACTTTGCCCAAGATATTCAGACCAATCATGTAAACCCTGAACCAAAACAATGACACGCGTGCAAACATGTGCACAGAACAGAAAGCAGCTTATTCAATGCTAATTTGGGCAGGGTTTGCATCACGAGGACTTACACGTGGTTCATTGAAATGGTTCAGGGTTTGAAGCTGAATCCAGCTTCACTATTTCGGCGGTTTTTCGCGAAATGGTCAGCCGGTAGTATATAGTCGGCGTTGGTTCGTACATCTGCATTGGTACATTTAAACATCACGTGACTTCAGCGGTCTGACAAAAAGTACGTGGAATAACACCGCGATAGGTTGTGTTTATCGTTAGCCTTGGACCGTAATCCATATAGATTTTTCATTGTTATCGAAATGTGATTGATTAATCAGAAGCCTGCGTTTTGGCGAACTTTTCGTTCTTTGAAGTAAACAGCGAAAAACTTGATTGCAAGCTTTTGATTGATTAGTATCATTTCTCTAACAGCGAAAAATCTGCCTAAATCTTATCCTTGTTTTCGTTAGCTCGTGGAATTATAAATTATTATTTACTAACGATAATGGATAATTGTACGACTCGTCGAAATTGAAGCTTTAAAATTGTTAGAATAATATTTGGTGTTTTATCAACTTCACTTAATGTTTTGTAGGATCTTAAAAATCGTATCAAGGCTTTCTCCTTTAATTATGTAGTTATTTACTCAACACATACATTTGAGTTATGTACTTGATATGAAACCCGACTTTTAAGTCATCGTCAATATACAGGGACGAGATAACACTAGCAAATTTACTACACCCTTTTAGCAGCGAGCTCCAGGACTGTGTTCTACGGAGCCAGCGTAAGTCGAACCCACAAACTTCCTACGCTATGAAGCAATTAGCGAGGTAATGCATCAACCCCTTGGGGATGAGCGACACGTATACATGGTGGAAAAAAGCTTTAGAAACCTTCTTTATCTCCACGAGTAAAATATAACTGAAAAAATGCCTTATTCATTCGGAGCATTTTATCGATTTAATTAGGCACAAATGTCTGTTTTTAAAAACAGGTTACAAAATGTATAAAGTTTTGTATAAGGTTGACATCACGAAGTGGTTAATCACTCTGCCATTGATGGCCGTAGGGTGATTTGCCTTTACACAATGATTGGCACAAAGAGGCACCCCAAGTTTTGTGCCAATCGCCCTGTAACAGATGATCTACACCATGTGACGTTTTAAAAATCATGAGCTTTTCTTGTATGTCGCTGATCTCTCGTCGTCTCCGTTTAAATTAACACTCTGTCGTAAGCCATAAAAGAAAAAGTTTTACTTTTTTGTTTTCAGTATACAATTTTAACAGTGTACAGCCAGACCATTAGCAATTTTGCGAATGTTAAATAATCCTTGGGGAAATTTCATGTGGTTTAAAATATTTACAATTTCTAATAAAACCAGTTTCTGCACTGTTAAAACTATCGTGAAAAATTAATTTTTAAAGACTATCTATTTTCCGACCAATGAGAACATTCTTTCTTTCTATACATACATCTGATTTGTATGCTTGACATGAAAGGCTGCTTATAAGTTATCGACAATATACAGGGATGATATAGCATAAGGAAATTTTAAAACAGGAGAAAAATATAACCGAGAGCTCCACCCAAGGACTGTGTGCAATAGAGCCAGCGGGAATCGAACCCACATCCTCCGACGCTCACAAGCGATTAGCGACGTGGTGACTTTATCACTCGTCCACGGAGTCATCAATGAGAACACTTATGGGAGTTAGTTTGGTCAGGAAATAGATTTCAAAATCAGAAATTTTCACGATATTTTTTAATCTATCTACATTTTTAAAAATCTACTGCATTTTGCTAAATACGCACTACACTGCCTGCATATATCTTTATTTCGACCAATGAATCCACTCTATACTACAGTCGAGTAGCGATGTTTGACTTTCCATAAGATTTTTACCATTAGTGCAAAATCCTGCAATTTTATTGGCTATTGATGAACTGGACTTCTTTGCCTGAAAGGAAAAAGCCTATTTTATGAGTAACAGTACTGTTACTCATTTCATCAATTGTATTTATTGATAATTTTATAAGCGTCCTAGCTGCATTAAAAAAAGCTTATATATTTCTCATACTCAAAATAAAATAATTATAAAGAACATATTTCAAATTAATAAATATTTTTATACATCAAGGATTATTTAAAAAAAATTAATGTATAAATCTGATCATTTTATAAATATCTGTTTCTAAAGTTACAATAAAAAATATTTTTAAAGTAAATTAAGAAATTATTTTACATTTTAATTATTAGAAATATTTATTAAGAAAACACCTTACACGTCATGGGAATTTTAAAATAGGATTTAATTAAATATATTATACTTAAAATAAAAGAATTATAAAATAGCATATTTAAAGTTGATAAATATTTTTATGTATCAATAACAATAATAATAAAACCTTTAATATATTAATTCTGATAATTTTATATTTATCTGTTTCTAAAATTAAAAAGAGAAAACTTAATGAGCGATTAGGTGATTTATTATAGCATTTTAATAAATATTTACTACAAAAATATTTATTTTACTATTAAAAATTAATAAAGTGAATATATTAATTCTATTATTACTATTTTAATTATGAAAAACATCTATTTGACAATAAATCTAACTAATCGTATTTCACAAAACTAAAAAAAAAAATCATCCTAAGTTTCTACATGGTGGCCGAATGAACAAAGAGTGCGTTCAGCAAAGTTTCTGGTGCTTAACTTTGATATCAGTTGCTTATTAACACAGAAAATGCTGCTACACTGATGAAAATCAGTACCATTTGCTGCAGCGTCACTCCACAGCTTTTATAATAAACGGTTACTTCACTGTGTTATGGAGCATTTTCATTGGTCGAACAGAGATATAGTATAAAAACGGTGGATTATCAATGCAGCAAATAGCCAAATTTTCAACAGTGTACACTGTTAAAAATCTGCTGCATTTTGTTGCAAGGCACTCCCCTGCTTGCATAGAAAACGGTTACTTGGCCGTGAAATGGAGCTTTCTCATTGGTTGGAATAGAGATACTATATACAAGCGGTGGAGTGTGTTGCAAAAAAATGCAGCAGATTTTTAAAAGTGTAACTGATCCGCAACCATGTTGTCCAGCAGAAGTATCCAAAGTGACAGCTTAGGAACCGAGAACTAGGAAGAAATCGTGATTAGTTGAATCATGTGATTGGTTTTCGTTTCGAAATACAGTTTGTATGGCGCTACGCGCCATATACACTACATAACTGTCTCATGAAAATGAGATAAAAGAAGAAGAAGAAGAATACAGTTTGTAAACAAAACTGTATTTACGGTAACGGAATACAGATGGCGCTGCATTACAGAATGGTAAATACTGCAATGTTGAAAATCTGCAGCTTTTGCTATTTAGCCACTTTACAGTTTTTGTAGTATATCCTCTATTCTGATCAATAAGAATGCTTTATAGTATAGTCAAATAATCCTTTTCTAAAAAGCGGTAGAGTGTCTACACAGGAAAAGTACACACATTTTTAATAGTGCGTCCAGTGGATCTGTCGACCTATTATAAACCTCACTGTTAAAAATCTGGAAAATTTGCTGCATTGTCACTCCAAAGCTTTTATAGAATATCTCTATTCTGATCAAAGAGAATGCTCCATAATACAGTGAAGTAATGGTTTACTATAAAAGCTTTTGAGTGATGCTGCAGAAAATGGTGCATAATTTTAATAGTGCGGTTTCATTGGTCACTTTGGTTGTCTGTGTAACGCGCTCAAAGGCTCCCTTGATTGTCCTTATGAGCTCTTCCTGTAGACCGCACCGAAGTGAATAATGTCACTGGTGACTTCACGTCACGGTAAGTGACCGATGTCTAATCGGTCTACAGATTCACTGAACGCCATTGTTATTGTTTACTAGCAGCGCCATCTGTATTACGTTGATGAAATTATTCCTTTTATACTGTTAAAAATTTGACCCATTTGCGGCAGCGTCACTCCACCGCTTTTATAGAAAACGGTTACTTTACTGTGTTATTACGCATTCTAATTGATCATAAAAGACATATTCTATAAAAGCTCTGGAGTGATGCTGCAGCAAATGCGTCAAAGTTTTAACAATGCATTGTTACTGTCATAAATATTCATGTAACCTATCACGTGGCCCAGCTAACCTGATCCCTCCCACCCGGTTAGTTTGGTCTCTCAACAATTACTTCGTTTATTTTCACCGAGCGACATTTGTTGTGGATCGGTTAGGAGCACTGAACGCCTTGGTAATTAGCCGATTGAAAACTAACCGGTGACAAAGGGCGTGTTCAGCACAACTTACCGGTTACTTACCAGTCATTTGCCGATTGTAGACAAGTACGAAATGAAAATCAAGGGGAAGGTGTGACGTCAGCTACAATTCAACAGGATAGTTTTAGTGCCACAATTCGCTTTCGTACTGCCCTACAATCGGTCGGTAACATCGGTTACTTTGGTAAGTTGCTCTGAACACGGCCTAAATTAGACGTACTCTATGGGCGTGTTCAGCGCAACTTACCAAAGTAACCAATGTTACCGACCGATTCTAGGACAGTACGAAAGAGAATTGTGGCACCAATGAAAACTATCCAGTTGAATTGTAGCTGACGTCACACTTCGCCTTGGTTTTCATTTCGTACTTGTCTACAATCAGTAAGTGACCGGTAAATAACCGTTAAGTTGTGCTGAACACGCCCTATGATCCTATCGGAATACGTCGATCCTGTTTTTACATCGAAAATTGTTCAGTATTGATATTACACATAGTTTCATTAGTTATTTTTAAGTTGTGCTAATAGAAGAGCATTTTATAAAGGTAATTATTTTCTTATTAATTACTCCATTAATAAAACATTAAGTATCGTAGAATAAAATTTATATGCCAACTTAGAAAAATGTCATATAAAGTGATTAAATGCGTACCACACTATATCGAATATCTTATTCAGTAGTAAATGTTGGGTATTTTTTGCATCATTTTTATTAAAATCTATTTTTTATAAAGTGATTCAGAAAAAGAGATTCATAATAATAAATATTTTATTATCTGTATGTTTCTCAATTCATTAAACCGACTTATCCCTTTCTGCATACAAAAGTGTATAAGTGTTTGGCTGTGGTTAGCAGGCCCTCCCTGAATTTGAAAAATAACTGCCTATCATTCTATTGTTCATCAGCTCTTGCAGAGACGGGGACTCGCTCCTACTAAGCAGGCTATTTGTAAACACTTGATGACAACAGAAAAAGGGAAAACTATTGATTTTAATAAATAAAAATGATTCACATTAATTCGTTTTTACTTGAATTAATTGGCTGAAGTAGAAGTTTAAGATGAAAATCAAAATTCGTGAATAAGACTTATACCTGATCCCATTCCTGTTAGCATTTTTTTCATTTGTTCAGTTTTATTTTTAAAGGTCATTTGATGCACTATCCATAGAATTTTGATATTTTTTATCAAATTTTATTTATTCTGTATTTCAGTGACAATGCTTAATGAATCAAGCTGCATCAAAGAAATGACAGACACCACCTTCATTTGTGACTTAGAAGATTACTTTTTCGTCTCCGGTTGGTTAATGTGCTGGCTTATGAATATTTTTCTCTTCGATATTTGGAATTTCTCGAATAGCAGCGAACGAAGACGGGCATTTAAGCGTTTCATTTTGAATTATCGTATGGGGAATTTAATTTGCACAATGATCGAACCTCAAGGAAAATTAATATTATCCATAATACTTGTTGATATCTCTACATATACTGTTACTTTGATGACTCATTCAGAAGGTTGTATAATTTGCTTTAATTTATTGATTTCCATGTTAGGAGTAATTTTAGCAATTTTGTCATCAAACTTGGCCAATGATCGAGAAACAACATTAGAGTTTAGGATATTGAGAGGAATTTTTGTGATGATGTGCCAAATATTTTCCTTTGGTTTTGTGCTAATATCTATTACATATTACAAAGTTGGATTTATAATGATCATGATTGGCGTCATGCTTTTTCACTTATGGATTGTAATAAATCAGACTGTGAATGAACAAATCTTTAAAGAATTTAAGTACTATTTTGAAAATGATATAAGGTAAAAAACTTTCTGTAATCAAATAAGGAAATAAAATGTTGTGTGCATTATTAGAAGACATTGTGTTATTTTTCTTAAATTTTTCAATACAGTAGCAGCGGATAATGGATCACTGTATCCTAGTAGTGGGTTGTCCATTGTGTCAAATATTGAGGTTACTACATTCTTATAAAAATATTATTTAAAGCTTTTCTTTTAAAAATATCAACTTTATATAATGTATATTACCTTTACAAAACGCTTTTTTTTAAAAAAAAAATCTTATATATATTTAACCTTTAATTACTAAATAAAGAAAAGTATGAAATTGAATTTTTTTACTTTTAGAAGCTCAAAACAACCAGTCAGGATAAAATTGTTCATTCTGAGTTAACTCCGTGTTCTGAAGATTAAAAATAATCAATCTGAGGATGCAATCAATTAACCGAAAAAATAAAAAAAAAATTAAATCATAATGAATGGTCCAAAGTGTACTGGCTGAATTTACACCCACTTTCATCTATATAAAGTATTCCTGTATAATGTTCACCAATAGTTAACAATATATCAGAGAAGTATGCAATAATTCTCTTCTTATTATTAACTTATAAATTCACCATGTGGAATAAAGTATAAATGGTATCTCTTATTACTCACGAATTGTTAAGTCACTATCTGGGCAATCATGGAAAAAATTATAAGGACACGTTGAAAAAGGAGTAGTATGTATAAAATTATTGATCAACTTAAAACAAATTCCAATATAATATACTACTCATAATTAAAAAAATGAAAACCTGTTTTTATAACATTAAATTGTAATAAAATTTATAAATAGTAAGAATATATAATGTGAACCATGGAAAGAAATACATACATATATACATAGAGAAATATGCTTTGAAATAAATTTAATATTCAACAAAATCACCTTCAATTTTCATTGATTTTTATTTTTCGTATATTCATTGACTCATATAGTCTAGCTAAAGTTCGCTTAGAAAAGTTTTTCCAACACTAATCCGATGGATAATTTGAATTCGTCTGTACATGCACATTCTGTGCAATTCTTATGTACTTCTGCAGCTAAAGTGTCCCACAAAATATCTATGGGATTTAAATCAAGATTTCAAGGCAATCAATACGAAAGATAAACAAAAATAAATAAATAAATAAAACACTCAAATTATGAACGTGATGTACGAGATTAGTATTGGCTTATTGAAAAAGATAATCACCATCTTGGGATAAGGGATTGTTCATGCAATATATTTTAATCTGGAATATCCACATGAGATTATGAATTCATGCAACGTGGAATAGACATGTTTCATGATGCTCCATTGGCTTTAAAATCTGTCCTCACCATCTCAGAAACTTATCCGTGTTGGTGTTTAGAAAAGACTAGTTTATCTCTTCGTAAGTCATATCAACATCGGCGAAAAACATCTGATAGTTCAAATAAAATTTTCTAGCGAGAACAATCTTTTACATAACATTAAAAGAACTTCGGCAAGTCCATGGTCATTTATTAATGTTTTAATTTGAGTAGAAGAAGTCTGCTTTTTAAGTAATCTCGACGCGTAAGTTTGTTTCTGGCTCATGGTCAGAGAAACAAGCATAAATATATGCATCTTCTTGCAATAACATTTTGGAATCTTCAAAAAAACTATAAATTGCTCTTTTAAGATCTGTTTATATTCTTTGAAATTTACGTCGACTCATTCAAATTTTTCTCTAAGCAATAATATTTCACCTTTCAAAATTGGATAATTGTGTGCTCTTTGAAAATAGGAAGAACGAGAAAGTCTTAACAATTTTATTGCGCAAAAGTTTTGGTATACTTTAAGCAACACATGTTATTGATAAAAATACAGCATTTCGTTTTCGATTTCAAAAGAAATGCAATGTCCTAATTTTTCGCAAGTAGAAAGCTATTTATTCATTTTAAATTGACGTTTTTTAAATATTTTGCATAATTTGAAATTGAATGAAAATGTTCCGTTTCAAGCATTTTTATCATACAATTTCTTTTGCATAAGTTTACAGCGAAATTGTTCTACATTTAGGAACTTTTAGCTTATATGTATAGATATTTTACATGACTGTATAAAACGTAAATATGGTATCCCCTCTTATACATCACCAATAAGTTATTGCACTCTTTGTATCAGAGAAGTGAAAAAAATATCAAAAGCTTAAATAAGTTACCAAAAGTTGACCAAAATTTTATTCATTACATGTACCGGGAACTGTGTGCTTTTTTATTGCTGAAAAATAGTTAACATTTATTTCTTAATTTCAAAAGTGCACATTTAATTGAATTTTAATTTGAATATTTGTAACATAAAAACTCATTTAAGTCAAAAATAGTTATTTTATAAGAATTAAGAAATTACATATTTATTCGATTTATGAATCTCAAGAAATATTTAGAGATTTTTTCCCTTTAACTCGTAAAATAATAAAAAAAAATACTTCTTCTACAACGCAAGCTTACCTAGTTATTATACTTCAAACTCTATGAAAAATCTGCGTTTTCTGGCAGAAAGTCTATTTCAAATTTCAAGTCATGATGTTCTTCTAAAGGAGAGATATTTCGCTCTTTAATATTTTAAATTAATTTT
Source organism: Maratus speculifer (assembly GCA_964019185.1). Lineage (NCBI taxonomy): Eukaryota > Metazoa > Arthropoda > Arachnida > Araneae > Salticidae > Maratus > Maratus speculifer. The sequence continues at coordinate 257,289,189 of OZ025298.1, forward strand.
CTCTCAACTAAATTTTACTACGCAGCTCATAATTTACAAATAAACTTAATATGAAACCTAACTCCAAACCTATCTATTTGTTGGGATTCTAGATTAAAGTTTAAATAAACAGAAACTGAAGAACTGAGATTACAGATCTCGTGAAAAGCTTGTTCACCTTTGTCAGAATTTAAATAGAATTATCTAATGGAAATTCAAACCAGATTTAACATATGTAAGTTTTCTAATATAAAGATTTTGAACTCAGCATAATCAGACTTTGACAACATAATAAATTTAAAATACTGTAAAGAAACTATTTAATCAGTTTATCAACGTATTTGTGAACGAAACTAGTGATAACCAATTTTAAGCTTTACATCTGTTGGCACTCAAAACCAATAGTTTTCCTTTCCAATAGAATAGAGTTCGAGGAATTATTTCTGATTTTGATAGTGATTTAAAAGTAATATAAATTACTTTGAATCCATCTCGTAAGGAAACATCTCCGTTCCGGAATTTGAAAAAATAACAAAATCTCGAGGATGTGTAAGTGTCGGTATGAAATGCACGATTTTTTTTTTAAATGCCAGAATAAAAATAAAGGAGATAAATTTTACTTCCTTAATTCTTTTAAATTTTACAGCATAAATCAGTAAGGTAATAAATAACGAAAACAAAATGTGTTATTGAATCCGTCTCGCAAGAGAAGGTCTCCATTCCGGAAATTGAAAAAAATTGTGAAACCTCCAGGAGTGCAAGTCTTATTTAGGTATGGAATGCGCGATTTATTTTCTAATGCAAAAGTGATAAATTTTATTTAATTCTTTTAAATTTTATTGCATAAATCACTAAGGTAAGAAATGAGGGGAAAGGTGAAGGAAAAAAAAACTTACGTCTGTCGTGTGCTAAAAATTCGATGAATTAACTTTAACCCCCTGACTGCCCAGCCAAAGGGTAATATTGTAATGTTGTTTTCTCTGTAATTTATTAAAAATATAAAAAAAAGATGTTTTTTCCAACCTGATGCAAAATACGTTATTAGTATCGGTGTATAATCTTTGATAGCATCAATCCTAACTTAATTTTTCAGACCTGCGTTTTATTTGTGGAATTACACTAATTTAAATATTGCTTATGTTGCAGTGAAACCTGCAGCTTAGTGTGTGAAAAAATCAGCCGGCGGCAGTCAGGAGGTTAAAATAATAAATAAAAGTTATATTGCACACTAGTGTAGTGTGCTAGGACGGTGAATAGAAATCGTGTTTTTCTTAATAATTGAAAAAAAATATATATATTTATGCTATTATTCCGTACTTGAGTTATTTGAACTAAAAATCATAAAAAGTCACTAAATTAAAAGAGTTTTTCAATATTTTACCATTTAAAAGTACACTGTTTGAAATAGTTAATTCTGATATCGTAATTTTATAAGTTTTAAATGCTTTTTTTAAGTTTTAATGTACATAACATAAAAAATTATTTACGCTAAAATAGTTATTTTACATATATAAAAAAAGAAATTACAATTTTATACGATTTATGAATCTTAATTTACATTTATAAAATTTTCTTTAACTAGTAAAACAATGAAAAAAATTCTTCTACAACTCAAACTAAACGAGTTATAATACTTCGAGCTTTATGAAATTTCTGGGTTTTCTGGCAGAAAAAAGTCTATTTCAGATTTCAAGTTATGATGCTGTATTGAAAGAGAGCTATTTCACTGTTTAATATTTTAAATTCGTCCTTTTTCAAATAAATTTCACTTTGAAGCTCATTAATTTACAAATAAACTTCATATCAAATCTAACTCCAAATCTATCTATTCGTTAGATAAACAGATTGAAATTTAAATAAACCGAAAGTGAATAAATAAGAATGCAACTCTCGGGAAAAGATTGTTCACTTTTGATTGAATTTAAATACAACTATTTAATAGAAAAGTTAAATCAAACAAGATTTAACATACATAAGTTTTCCTTACATAAAGATTTTGAACTCTAGCGTAATCAGAGTTTGACAGCATAGTAAATTTAAAAAGCAGTAAAGAAGCTAAATTAATCAGTTTATAAATGTATTTCGAAACGAAACTTGTGATAACAAATTTTAAGCTTTACATCTATTGGCACTCAAAAACAATAGTTTTCCTTTTCAATAACAGGGCGAGTTTGGAGAATTATATCTGGTTTCAATAGTTAATTTAAAATTAATGTAAATTGCTTTGAATCCGTCTCGCAAGAGACCTCCAATCCGGAAATTGTAAAAATTACGAAACCTCGAGGATGTGCAAATTTTACATCTTTTTTATGGAATGAGCCATTTAATTTTTGATACCAGAATGAAATTAAAGGAAATAAAATTTGTTCCCTTAATTTATTTAGATTTTATTGCATAAATCACCAAGGTAAGAAACAAAGAGAAAAGTAAAATAGAAAAAAACTTAATTTATCGATTTCTAAAAAAATCATTAAATAGATTTTTAAAAATAGTTATAAAAACAAATTATACACTAATGTAAACGCCCGACCTGGAACGGTTGGTAGATTTCGTGCTTTTTTCTTAAACTTCGAACTAATTGAAAAAATATTCATGTACTATTATTCTATAATCAAGCCATTTGGATTAAAAACCACAAAATGTCAGTTAATAAAAAAAACAGTTTTTAGATATTTTACCATTTGTAACAGTTAATTTTTACTTATTAATTTTGAAAGTATAGCTTTAATTGGATCTTTTAAATGCAATTGTTCATAACAAAACCTATTTACGTCAAAATAGCTATGTTAGAAAAATTAAGAAATTACATGTCTTCAGATTTAAGAATCTGAAATTATATTTTGAGAATTCTTCTTTAACAAGTAAAATATTAATAAAAAATTTCTTCTATACCAAGTTATGGTATTTCCAGCTTTATGAATTTTCTGCGTATTCTGGCAGAAAGATTTCTATATTAAATTTTAAATCATGATGTTCTATTGAAGTATAGTTATTTCGCTGTTTAATATTTTAATTCCATTCTCTATAAAATGAATTTTACTTTGAAGCTCATTAATTTACAAATAAACTTCATATCGAATCTAATTCAAAACCTATCAATTTGTTGGTAGATTTGTTGCTAGATTGAAGTTCAAATAAACTGAAAGTGAACAACTAAGAATGCAACTCCGGGAAAAGCTTGTTCACCTTTGTTTGAATTTAATAGAACTATCTAATGGAAATTCAAATGAAATTTAACATATGTAAGTTTTTCTAATACAAAGATTTTGAACTCTACCGTAATTAAAGTTTGACAGCATAGTAAATTTAAAAATACAGTCAAGAAACTAGTTTAATCAGTTATCAATGTATTTTTGAACGAAATTTGTGAGAACCAATTTTAAGCTTTACATCTGTTGGCACTCAAAACCAACAGTTTTCCTTTCCAATAAAATAGTGCGTTCAGGGAATTATTTCTGGTTTCGATAGTGATTTATAAGTAATGTAAATTGCTGTGAATCCGTCTCTCAACAGATCTCCATTCCGGAAATGGAAAGAATTACGAAACTTCGAGGATGTGAAAGTCTTATCTAAATAAGACTTGCTCTACATAAGTATAGAATGCGCGATTTATTTTTTGATGTCTGAATGAAATTAAAGGAGATAAATCTTGTTTTCTTAATTCTTTTAGATTTTATTGCATAAATCACCTAGGTAAGAAACAATGAAAAAAGTAGTATAGAAAGAAAACGTAATCTATCGATTTCTAAAAAATCAATGAATCAAATTTAGGTAGATTTCGTATGCAATACTACCTATTGCGTTCGCACCAATGTTGGAATATATATATATCACTTTCTTATGGACGCGATAACTTCTATAGTTTTACTCCAATCTCTTCCAAACTGATACAAAAAATCAAGAAGTATAAAATCTCGGCTAAGTTCTTTAAAGGGCAAAATCGGTCCAAGGGGGTGGGAATAGGGAGGGGTTTTGTGAAAATCGAAAAAACGCTATAACTTCTTAATTAAAATAGATATCGAATCGGTTTAAAGTTTATATTACTTCTTAAAAATGGGCCAAAAATTTGTGCACGACAGATTTTTGATAGATTTATAAATGGTCTCAAGGGGTGAAAAAAAAACAGGATTTTTGGGAGAAAAAATTCATAACTTCGTCAGTTTTCAAGATATTAAGTCGAACTAATTTTTTTTATAAATGTTCTCAAAATTATCTAAAACTTTTGTAGTTACAAGTTTTTAATAGGACCAACTTTTACCGATGAAAAAAATTAAGAGAAAAAAAGGGGGGTGAAAAAAATTCATAACTCCGTCAATTTTTAAGCTATCAAATCTAATTAAATTTATTTTACATCTTCTCAATAATATCTACAACATTTATATTGACAAATTTTTCATAGGACGAATTCGTATAGCAAAAATAAATTAAAAAAAATAGAAGTTTGAGAAAAAAAACCTCAAATCCAAACTGCTTATATACTGAGTCATTGTTAAATTCATTTTTGATTTTAAATGCATCCAAATAGTAGATCCTTTTATTTAGAAACTGTATAAAGTGACGCATTGGTTAGTTTTTTGATGAAGACAGAATATATTCCAAAAAAGTCTACTAAAAAGGGTATTTCGAACAGAATTTCCTGAAGTCATCATGACTGAAAGTTTAAGGAAGTGTTCAAATAAGAAATTGCGTATTTTTCTGACTCGTTTTTAAATCCATTTTTGCTCTCAAATGCATCCAATTTATAGATCCTCTTATTTAGAAACTATATAATGTGACGCATCGGCCAGTTTTTTGAAAAAGTCAGAATTTATATTTTAAAAATGCTGTCAAATTGGGCATTTCACACAATTTTCCAAAGCGATCATGATTAAAGAATTAAGGATGTATTCAATTAACAAATCAGTTGTTTTATGACTCATTTTTAAATTCAATTTTGCTCTTAAATGCATTCATTTGACAGTTTATTGTTATTTAGGAACGAATGTACTGTTTTGGTTGATTTGTTTAATATATTCAGAATATATTTCAAAATATGTTGTCAAAATGGGCATTTGACCTGAAATTTGCATAAGGATGATTCTGATAAAACCAATTTTTGCAGAAAAATGAAATTAAGAATTTTTCATAAGCGGACAAATGAAGTTATTAAACTGGGTTTATCGCTAATACTGTTTTATTTTTTGTTGTTGAAATGAGCATTCTTCGAAATCTACCTCCGCCTATAGGCCAAGATAACAGGGATTTACACTAGTGTAAACATCTGAACTTTGACGGTGGGTAGATATCGTATTTTTTTTTTCTTAAATTTGGAAATAATTAAAAAAATATTCATACACTATTATTCTATAATCAATCTATTTGAATAAAAAATCATAAAAAGCCAGTCAATTAAAATACAGTTTTAGCATAGTTTACAGTTTGAAATAGTTAATTCTCATATCTTATTTTTAAAAGAATAGCTTTAGTTGGATATTTTAAATACAATTATACTTAACATAAAAATCTGTTAATCTCAAAATAGTTATTTTATAAAATCTAAGAAATTACATATTTATATGGTTTATGAATTTTAAGTTGTATTTACAGAATTCTTCTGTAACTAGTAAAACAAAAACAAAAAATATTTCTTCTACAATTCAAACTTACCAAGTTCTGATACTTATATCTTTATGAATTTTCTATGTTTTCTGGCATAAAGACGCCCATTTCAAATTTAGAGTCACCATGTTCTGTTGAAGGAGAAATATTTTATTGTTTAATATTTTATATTCATTGACTTTCAAAAGAATATAACTTTGATGTTCATTAAACTTTCGCTGTCAACTACGAGAATACTCGTAGTTGGTAAACTAGGTTTCCTTACCACTCGTTATTGATATCCTTATTTAAATCGCCTATTACGAGTGTTGACGTAGAAAATAAATGCATTGTTTAGGTATTTAGCACACAGAAAATGACTAAAAAATACACTGGGCGTACTGAAAGAGATCACTTATTTCTAGAAACCTAGATATAATAAGTAAATGTTTACAACAGAAAAACGCATCTTTTCACGATATCTTTTAAAGAAAACTATGAATAAAAGTTATTTGTTTTACATTATGTTAAAATTTTAATAGGTATATTGAAACATAATTATGTATAAGTTTTAAAACAATAAATTAAAGCATTATATCGGAACTTTAATGAACTTTAAACTATAATATCGGAGATATGACATTGGCAGCGAACGTGTTAATTTATAAATAAACCTGATATCAAATCTAACTCCAAACCTATCAATTCGTTCGATTTCTTGATTGAAGTTTAAATAAACTGAAAGTGAACAACTAAGTAGGCACCTCTAGGGAAAAGCTTGTTCACCTTTGTTTGAATTTAAATACAACTATTTAATGGAAAAGTAAATTCAAACAAGATTTAACGTATATAAGTTTTCCTGGCATAAATATTTTGAACTCCAGCTTAATCAGTTTGACAGCATAGTAAATTTAAAATACAGTAAAGAAACTAAATTAATCAGGTTATCAATGTATTTGGGAACGAAAGTTGTGATAATCAATTTGAAGCTTTACATCTGCTGGCACTCAAAAGAAATAGTTTTCCTTTCTAATAAAATAGGGAGTTCAGTTAATTATTTCTGGTTTCGATAGTGATTTAAAAGTAACATAAATTGCTTTGAATCCTTTCGCAAGGGAAGATCTTCATTCCTGAAATTGAAAATATTACGAAACCTCAAGGATATATAAGTTTTATGTAGGTATGAAATACGCGATTCGTATTTTGATGCCAGATTGAAACTAAAGGTTAATTTCATTCTGGATAAAAATACCTACGTTATCTACCAATCTAAATAAAGATAAATTTTGATCTTTTAATTCTTTTAGATTTTATTGCATAAATCACTAAGAAAAAAGTAGTATAGAAAATAACTTTTAAAAAATTAATAAAAACAAGTTATACACTGGTGTAAACGCCCGACCGAGGTCGGTCAGTAGAAATCGTGTTTTTAATTTGAAACCATTGAACAAAATATTCATATACTATTATTCCGTAATCGATCTAATTCGATTAAAAATCATAAAAAGACAGTAAAAATTTAGATAAAACTTTAAATAAACAGAAAAAGAACAACTGAGAATTCAGCTAACTAAATGTTAATTTCATTCTGGATAAAAATACCTACGTTATCTACCAATCTAAATAAAGATAAATTTTGATCTTTTAATTCTTTTAGATTTTATTACATAAATCACTAAGAAAAAAGTAGTATAGAAAATAACTTTTAAAAAATTAATAAAAACAAGTTATACACTGGTGTAAACGCCCGACCGAGGTCGGTCAGTAGAAATCGTGTTTTTAATTTGAAACCATTGAACAAAATATTCATATACTATTATTCCGTAATCGATCTAATTCGATTAAAAATCATAAAAAGACAGTAAAAATTTAGATAAAACTTTAAATAAACAGAAAAAGAACAACTGAGAATTCAGCTCTCGGGAAAAGCTTGTTCACCTTTGTCTGAAGTTAAATAGAACTATCCAATGGAAATTCAAACAAGATTTAACATACGTAAGTTTTCCTTATATAAATATTTTGAACTTCATCTTAACCTTACTTTGACAGCATAGTAAATTTAAAAATACAGTAAAGAAACTATTTTATTCAATTTCGTAATGTATAATATTTGATAACGAAAGTTGTGATAACCAATTGTAAACCTTTTAATGAAGATTTTATATTATTTGAGAAGGGTGTTACAAAAATTAAACATTTTTATTAAAATGTTTATGGTGAAGTACATAAAATCTTGTGATTTAAAAAATCTAATGGATTTAATAAACTTATCACCAATTTTAAGCTTTACATTGTTGGCACTCAAAACCAATAGTTTTCCTTTCCAGTAAAATAGAGAGATTGAGTAATTATTTCTGTTTTTCATAGTGATTTAAAAGTAATATAAATTGCTTTGAATCGATCTCGTAAAGGAAGATCACCGTTCCAAAAATTGAAAAAAATACGAAACCTCGAAGATATGTAAGTCATGTGTAGGTATGAAATACGCGATTAATTTTTGGATTCCAGAATGAAATTAAAAGAAATCAGGGGCGTAAATCCCGGGGGGGGTTGGGGGGTGCAACACCCCCCCAAGAAAGAGTCGGTCGGAAAATTCCCAGATCGATCGGAAAATGTATGTTTAGTCGGAAAAAATGGTATTGCATATTAACCTATAAAAAATTATAAATTGGAAAATTGGAAAAATCAGTCGGAAAAGCTCTTGTTCGATCGGAAAAAATGGTATCAAAATGTAAAAACTTATAAATTGGAAAAACGAAAGTATCATTCGGAAAATTTCCTGTTCCATTGAAAAAGGCATGGTTAGTCGGAAAAAATAGCATTACGTATTAACCTAAAAAAAACTTATAACTTGGAAAAACGGAAATACCACACGGAATATTTCCCGTTCCATCGGAAAAGGCATGTTTAGTCGGAAAAAATAGCATTACGTATTAACGTATAAAAATTTTTAAAATTGGAAAAACGGAAAAGTCTGTCGAAAAAATTCTTGTTCGATCGGAAGAAATGATTTTAACCTATAATAACTTATATATTGGGAAAACGAAAATATCATTTGGAAAATTTCCCGTTTCATCGGAAAAAATAGTATTGCGTATTAACCTATAAAAACTTATAAATTGGAAAAACGAAAATATCGTTTTGAAAATTCCCATTCCATCGGAAAAGGCACGTTTAGTCGGAAAAAATATCCTTACGTATTAAACTATAAAAAATTATAAATTGGAAAAACTGAAAAGTCAGTCAGAAAAATTCTTGTTCGATAGGAAAAAAATGTTATTAACCTATAAAAACTTATAAATTGAAAAGACGAAAATATCATTTGGAAAGCTTTTCTTTCCATTGGAAAAGAAATGTTTAGTTGGAAAAAATAGTATTACGTATTAACGTATAAAAATTTATAAATTGGAAAAACGGAAAAGTCAATTGGAAAAATTCTTTTTAGATTGGGAAAAATGGTATTAACCTATAAAAACTTACAAATTAGAAAAGGGGAAATATCATTCGGAAAATTTCCCGTTCCTTTGGAAAAGGCATGTCTTGTCGAAAAAAATAGCATTACGTATTAACCTATAAATATTTATAAATTGGAAAAACGAAACATCAGTCGGAAAAATTTTTGTTCTATCAGAAAAGGCATGTTTAGTCGGAAAAAATAGTATTACGTATTAACCTATAAAAATTTATAGATTGGAAAAATGGAAAAATCAGTCGGAAAATTTCTTGTTCGATCAGAAAAAAGTAAATTTAGCCGGGGAAAAATGGTATTAACCTATAAATATTTATGAGTTGGAGAAATATTTTTGTAGTTTTTAATTAAATAAAAAACACGAGTTTGATCGAAGTTATTATTTTTATTCTTGGTTACTTATTTTTATTATTAGTATTTTTATTCTTAGTCTGATAAAGTTTTATTCTCAGTATGATTTATTTTCCCTTGTAGTTTCTAATTAGAGAAATAAGAAAAAACAATTTAGAACAAAGAAAACATAAATCTATTCTTAGCAGAAACTAATATTAATTAATTTAAATATTTGGTAATTTGCTAATTATTTTAATTTTAATTAATTTAATTAAAATTAAAATAATAATTAATAATAATAAATAATTTGCTAATTATTTTAATTAATTAATATAACTTATATATATAGGGTCATTCCATGAAATTTTGTAACGTGAGTTACCAAGATTATATCTGTAAAATTGTTGCCAACCGTTATTCTCAAAAAGTTTTCTTGGCTTTATTCAATTAATGAGGTATCGCCGATAAAATAAGTCTCATTTTTCAAAACGAATTTATATTGGTAGAAAAAATCGTAGCTGGTAACTCACGTTACAGGCATGCATGGAATTACCCTATAGGATTTTATTTTTCCGATAAAACTATTCAGAAATTTTTTTAATATATAGTATTTAATTTTTCTGATAAAACTATTCAGATAAATTTTCAATTGTCAAGTATTGTGGACATGGAATCCTCGATATGACGAAAAAAAATATTTATGTACATGGTTCTAGCATCTAGCAATGTTAATGTTATTTGTAACTTTGATATTTTTTTGGGTGAAACCTTGATATCCCGAATTTTTTTTCAGTGCCTCTTGACTTCGAGATATGGAAATCCGCCTGCATTCATTTACTGTCGAAAAGTTTTTAGTTTAGTCTTGAAATTTTAAGATATACTGATTAAAGTGAAGAAGCTTCTAATATATTTTTTAAAATCTAAACTTTAAATTTAGTTAGAAATATTTATAATGGAATTTAGGTAATATCCGACAAACATTCCGACAACGTTTGGTTTATTTGGTGTCGGCTAATTATCTACACTAGGGATATAGGCCCTGGGGAAGTGCCCTTCATGGGGGTCTTTCTAAGGGAACCTAACCCGTATTTACGCAACGAGGAACATTCAAAACTGATTTGCAAATACTTGGTATTTTTTCATATCAAATTCTGGATATTTTCCAGTCCACACAAACTTTACCTTTAAGCGAAAATAATTATGGTTTATTTTTTACTACCAACTAAATTTGTGTTTCCGTTTTATTTTATTTAAAAAAAATAATAAAAAATGTGAAATTGTTTTTATTTACTTTTTACATAATTTTTTATTGATTTAAAAAAAGTGCTTAAAAAATTTATATGATACAGGATGAAAATCGAAAGTACCCAAATACTTTGTAAGTCGAAATAATTTGGACATTTTACAGTCTATACGAGTTTACTTCTATCAGAAATAATAATCATTTTGTTTTATTTTTCCTGAATCAATTATATTCAATTTTTTTATATTTTTATTATTACTACTACATTTTGTTTAGTCGGAAAAATGAGGGGTAATACCAAATTTATGTCGTTTAAAGCAGCTCTGCTTTAAAGTATGTCGTTAGATAGAATTAAAACTTATATTAAGAAATCCCGCATTTTTGTCGCTAAAATATTCCCCAAGCAAACAGATTTTAATTTTACTTAAACGCTAAAAAGATATTAACTGATTGCTGAAAAATAGAGAGATAGAATATTGTCTTCTCTTCAACATAAAGCTTGGGCATCTAGACGACTGGGCGCTCCCGCTCTATGTGTCAGTTACAAAATAAACTGCATTTTCGTTAATTCTTTTTTTGTTTAAATCTGTTAGTATTCTGACTCATAGTACGAAATCGTTCAATTAAAAAGTTTTGATGCGAGAATATTTTGGTACATAATTAAGAATTCAATATTTTTGTATCAGTTATGTCCCCACCTAAATGTAAGAGATAAAAAGTGCAATGTGGGTTATGTAATTCCATTTTCGATAGTGATTACAAGAACACACATAATAAACGAAAGCATGCTGATAAAATTTCAACCCATATGCATACATAAACCGTTTTGCATTGCTTGAGCTCCAAAAAATCTTTTTGAAGGAAGTAAGCTAATTTATTACAGAATATTTTAGATATTCAAAATGTGTAAATAACTGAATTATTTGATATTTTCATGAAATTCTTTCAAGTCTTCAATGTAATTCTGAATAAAAAAAATCCACAGCAATTTTTTTAAAGGTTACAGTAAAGAGGGGGGATTCTTTCTTGGCGCTAATAATTTTTTGTTGCAAATCTTGTAAACTGTGTTTGGTTTAGGGCAATTTCAAACAGGGTATAGTTTGCAAATTAGTTTGGTTTATCATTTTACATTAAAAATTATAATGATAAACATAAATATTTGTATTTGTGCCGTTTTCCACAGATACTACTATCTTTTTTCGTCCAGTCTTTGACAAAATTCACGTTTTTTCTATGATCCTTTGACGAATTTAGCGTATTTTTGCAACCATTTAATGAAATTTACATTTCATGGCGAAATGTTGACGAAAAACGCCTTTTTTCCATGATTCTTTGACGAAAATTGCATTTTTTGCGATCGTTTGACGAAGTTTAACATTTTTTAGCGATCCTTTGGCAAGACTTAATATTTTTTTCGGGATTATTTGTCGAAATGCGAGGTTTTTTTTTTTCATGATCCTTTGATGAAATAACTATTTTTCTGTGGACATATAGCGAAATTCGCGTTTTTTCTACGATCCTTTGATAAAATTTGTGTTTTATTCGCGATCCTTTGCCGAAATTTGCATTTTATTCGCGATCCTTTGACGAAATTTGCATTAATTCCGCGGTCATTTGTGAAGAAATTGATTTTTTTCAGCGTCTGTTAATCAGAATTCGTTATACTTTTCTATATTCGAATTTCCGAATTGAGGACCGAAGTTTCATAATTTTCGGAAGCGAATGCTTTAAAGTTTTGCAACAAAATTGCTCCTGAATATGTCAATCGGTCACAGGAAAAAAAAAACAGGCAATTTGAAATTTTGTTACATTCCAAACATTACAGTTTGTTCCAAACTGTTTTGTTACATAGCGATATATCTTGTTACTAAACGTACAAAATTTTATTAAAGTACTAAGAAATAAATGAATATGCGTTTTGTTCATTCGAAAATTTTCAGTCTTTAAAATTTTGGCTACTTTTTATGTTGTAGACGCACACGGGTAGCAGGATTCCTTATGCTTCACTCAAAATTTGCATGTCTATCTATAGTGAAAATTTGTGAATAAGCATGGCATACACAAAAAAAGTAAAATGCATTTAAACCTTTATTGGTAAAAAACGGACCAGGAATCTCCAGCTCTTCAATCCAGTTTCATTAGTTTTTGAATATTTAGAAACAAGACTGCTATCAAACAAAGCAGTTTGGAGTTCCAAACAGTAATTTTCTACGCATGTTAATCATAGTACTTGACCACTGATTTTTAGATACATACATTAATATTTCAAAAAGAATCAACATCAATGCTTTAAAATTTATTCGACTATCTCGATACACTAAGTATCTTGACTAAGTGAACCTTGATTGACTTGAACACTGAGTAAATCTTCAGTATTATGATACATATGTATATATATTGTTCCAGCGTATATACGGTTCTTTTGATCTTATGGTTAGACGACTTCAAATTCTTGTCTCTTAGAAAAGTAGAAAATAATTTATTTACAGATCTTCAGAACAACAAAGTCTTCGAAACTTACAAATATTACTAGATATTCAAAAATAACTGCTCAAATCTATCTACAAGTACAGATATAGGTCTCAGAGACTCTTTATACAATGTCTCAACGCTAAATCACATTCAAAACAATGTAGAGAAAACTCAAGCAAACTTGCTTACAATCGCAGCTCACTCAATGACTGACTGATGAATAATAACAACAGCAGCTCGTATTGCTCTCCTTATATAGGCTCGCAGCATGTGCTGGAAATTTCTACAACCTTCTCGAAAAATCCACAAAACCACGGAACAACATTCAATGTATCAGTATATCTATATGGGGTTACCATAGAGAGGGAAGGGTTACCATCGCCAAAAATCGCCATGTTTGTCGCCAACTTGGCGATATATCGCCAAATTTGGCGACCAAAATAATCTAATACGACCAAAATAATCTATCATAATTAGTCACCAAAAGTGACGCCAACTTGGCGATATCTGTAATATTTCGCCAATGTGTCGTAGACATACACTGAAAAATATTAGACAAGTTTGCTTGATAACAGATACAATGTAACAAAAATTAATACTAGTAAAGGAAAGGAGCTTAATAAGATTATTTACATTATTTTACAGTACAAACACTAACTATTTACAAAATTCGTAACACTACCCCATCCTCAAAGACTGCACGTCCCGGGCAGTGCAATCCTTGAGTTAGAGGAAAATACTTAAAATAAATAAACAAATAAATAAATAATAATAATAATAATAATAATAATAATATTTACATAAATAAGAACTAATTACTATTTACATATTTACAAAAAGTAACTTTCATGACCATGGTCTGAAATTCCAGTTTTGAATTTCTAATCACTTTGGCCAAAATAAGGGGCTAGCCGGTTATAATGTACGAACTTAGGCTTGGTGTGTGGCGATTTTTGTACACGTACGACGACGTCATTCAGCCTGTTGACGACAGTGTAAGGACCGTCCCAGTTTCTTTGTAATTTTGGCGACAGTCCCTTACGACGTATGGGATTCCACAACCAAACTTTGTCACCTTCGTTGAACTTATGTCCAGTTGCCTTTATGTCGTACCGTGTCTTCATCTTTTCTGATGCCAGTCCAATTCGGTTCCTCACTAGTCAATGAATCTCCTCAATCCGTGTCTGGAGTTCATCGACATATTCCTCAGGCGATGAAGGAGCATCAGGAGGACGGCCAAACAAAAGACCCGCAGGTAGACGAATATCACGACCAAAGAGCATTTGAGAAGGGGAGTAACCAGTGGCCTCATGAGTGGCACTCCTGTAGGCAAGGAGGAAAAGAGGCAATTTCTTGTCCCAGTCCTGTTGATCTCTAGACACCAGGAGAGAGAGGCTATTTAGGATGGTACGATTGAACCGCTCCACCATGCCGTCCGATTGAGGATGTAGAGGTGTAGTTCGAGTTTTGTCCATGCCGAGTAGTCCGCGCATTTCCTTAAACACAGCCGAATCAAAGTTTCTTCCTTGATCGGAATGGATTTGAAGAGGAACTCCGTATCTGGAAACCCAGTGTTGAACTAGTATGTCTGCTACGGTTACCTCCTCTATTAGGAATGGCGTAGGCTTCAGGCCACTTAGTGAAGTAGTCCATGACAACGAGGATGTACTTGTTGTCATCAGATGTTCTAGGAAGAGGACCCAGGATGTCTAGAGCAATTCGTTCGAAAGGAGCTCCTACATTATAACGCTGCAATCGTCCACGGGTGCGCCTCTTTGGACCTTTACGTGCTACACAGGTGTCACAAGTTCGACACCACTTCTCCACATCACTGCGAACATTATTCCAGTAAAAACGCGCTCGAACTTTTTGCAGGGTCTTCATTACACCAAAATGACCTCCTGTGGGACTACCATGAAGTTCTTGAAGGACCATAGAAATTCTCGACTTAGGGAGTAGTAGTTGCCATCTACATGTCTTTCCATCGTCAGACTCCCATTTTCGGTACAAAATACCGTTCTTCAAATGTAGGGAATTCCAGAGGGCCCAATAACGTTTAGTCGTAGGATGGTAATGGGCCATGTCTTGACAGCTGGGCTTCCTGTTGGACTCCTCTTTCAGCTCTAGAATTGGCTTAATTTCAGGATCAGCAAGTTGAACTTTACGCAGGCTCTCGTCACTCCACGGATCTTGCGATGATGTAGATACAGTTGTAACTTGTCTTACTATAGGACCTTTGACATTAAATTTCTTCTCAACCCGGTCGCAGTATCTACAATTCTCTGAGCAGGGTCTTCTTGAGAGAGCATCTGCATTTCCATGTGATGAGCCTTTTCGATGGCGTAGCTCCATATCGTACTCTTGAAGCTTTTGTATCCACCTGGCTATCTGGCCTTCAGGGTTCTTAAAATTCAATAGCCAAGTTAGAGAAGCATGATCAGTTCGGATCAGGAATTTTCGACCGTAAAGATAGTGATAAAAATGGTCTGACTTTCATTACAGCAAGAAGCTCTTTTCTTGTTACGCAGTAGTTTCGCTCTGCCTTTGATAAGCACTTGCTGAAATAGGCGATAACACGCTTTTGGCCGTCGATTTCCTGGGACAGTACAGCGCCAATGCTTTCGTTACTTGCGTCCGTATTAAGTATAAACTGTTTATCGATTTGAGGATATGTCAGAATTGGAGTGGATGTTAATGCCTCTTTAAGCTTTTCGAAAGCAGCGTCACATTCCTCTGTCCACATAAATTTTTGAGTGGCTTCTGTTAATTTATGAAGAGGTCTTGCAATCATCGAGAAGCCTTTGCCGAATTTCCTGTAATAGGTGCATAATCCTAGAAAACTCCGAAGCTGGTGAACATCTGCTGGACGACTCCAATTTTTCACGGCCGATATCTTCTCCGGATCAGTCCTAACTCCTTTCGCCGAACTGATGTGTCCAAGGTATGCGACTTCATTGCGAAACAAGCTGCACTTCGAAGGGCTTAACTTCAAATTACCATTTCTTTAACTTTTGTAGTACCCGCCTGAGGTTGTTCAGATGTTCATCAAAAGATTTTCCTATGATTATGATATCGTCTAAATAAACAAGACATGCCTCATATGACAGCCCCCGAAGAACATTTTCCATAAGGCGTTCAAAAGTTGCAGGTGCATTACATAGACCAAAAGGCATTACTTTGAATTGTCATAATCCTTGTCCCGTTTGGCAGTCTTCTCGCAGTCGTCGGGATGGATCTCTACCTGCCAGTAACCATTCTTCAGATCCAGAGTCGAGAACCAGGTGTTGCCCGCAAGTGTGTCAAGAGTGTCGTCAATCCTTCGTAGAGGGTAACTATCCTTTTTAGTGACGTCCTTCAGTTGGCGGTAGTCTACACAAAATATTGTAGAACCATCCTTCTTTCTTACTAATACAATGGGAGACGCCCATGGACTTGTCGATGGTTCAATGACGTCATTTTCTTCCATATCCTTAAATTTTGCACCTCTTCTTGCTTGGCAAAAGGTAATCGTCTAGGGTGTTGTTTAATAGGTGAGTGATCTGCAGTATCAATTCAGTGTTGTGCAATTTTGGTTCGTCCAAAGTCTTTAGATGTTTGGGAGAATAAACTTTGGAATTCAATAATTAAATTTTCCGCAGCGTGCATCTGTTTTGGATATAAGTCTGTATTTTGTAACAAATCCTTGACTAAATTATCTGAAGATTTCTCAGAGTGACTGGAATTTTGACTTATGCACGTCACAGGAGCACATGACGCTATCACCTCTCCTTTCTTGATAGTCCTCGTCTTATCACTGATGTTAGCAATTCTGAGTGGAATGGTCTTTTTCGAGAGGTCTACTACAGAAGAAGCCACCAATACTCCTGCTTGCGTACTATTGTCTTCTGGATAATCTATATGGCCAAATCGGTAATTAGTTTCATTTTTAATTACAGCAGGAACTAAAAACTCTGTTCTTGGATCTAGATGGATGTCTTCTTTGGCTATTATTATTTGTTTGCATTCAATTTCGTTATTTAATCCAAAAAGGCTTATTTCTTCAAATTTACAGAGCATTTTATTATTTTTGAAATCAAGTTTGAAGCCAACTTCTTCAGAAAATCTATTCCGATTAAGCAAGGATCTGTTATGTCAGCCACATATGCCGTATGGTAATATTTCGTTCCTCCAAAGTTGATGGTTAAATTTGCCTTTCCACAAATGCCTATCTTGTCGCCCGTCACAGTTTGCAGGGTAACGCATGGTGGAGTCCAGATGAGTTTACATTTCAATTTTCGAACCAAATCTTCTCTTATTATTGTTACATTGGCTCCTGTATCCACAATCATACGGCACTGAATCTCGTTAATAAATCCAATCACATAATTCATTAGCGCCGCCACTCATTTTCGATATTTGAAGGATCTTCAGGTGGGGCTTTTTATTCTCTGGTCTTGAATTCATCTTACGTTCGTCGACTTTGGGGCAGTTTCTTCGGAGATGTTCTGTATCACCGCATCCCCAGCAGGTGAGATTCTGTCTCCTTGAGCATGTTTTTCCGCATTTTAAAGCTTCAAGCACTTGATTTATTTTCCTAATTTCTTTCAAGACGTCGATCTCAGTGTCTGAGCTTTTGTTCACCGTTGCCCTTCGGACTGAATGACTATCTCTTCGGCTGGCTTGTGTAGCTGCTTCCAACTTTAAGGCATATAGTAATGCAGCTTTTAAATCCTGTACATCTGCCATTCGTACCGCTCTCTGCACTTCGGGATCTTTTATTCCTTCTACAAAGTACTGCAGTGAGAGCATTTCCCGTACATTTGGCAGTCGATGAATGCTAAATTTGCCAGCCGTTCAATTTCTGAGGAAAACTCTTGAAGGATAAACTCGATTTTTGATGGCGGCTCTTCATTTGTATTCTCGTATAATCTTTGAAGAATTTTTCTCCGAATCTCATTTCAAGTGCACAACTTAGTCTCAAAATTGAGTTGCGTCATATCGGAAAATGATGCAGCACGTCGGCGGCTTCTCCTTTCAAAGATGCTGCCAGTTGACAAGCATTCACCTCGTCACTCCATTTGTTCGCTTCGGCTACAATAGTGAATTGTCTCTTGTAAACTTGCCAGGAACTCTTTCCGTCGTATGTCGACAGCTTAACGTGCACAGGAGAAGCAGACAGATTCCTAAATTCTTCATAATTACCACTGGACGCTGAAAGCTTCTTCTCAAGATCTTGTACTTTTTTATTTAGCTTTTCATCTACTTCAACTATTTTCTCTTCAATATTACTAACTTCATTCTGAATTTTCTCTTCTACTTTACTAATTTCATTCTCTATTTTCTCTTTTACCGAATCTATTCTTCTATCTACCGACGAGAACTTTTCTTCTAAAGTTTTCTTCATTTCTTCTTTACTTTTATTAACTTCCTTCTTCAATTCTTCAGTCAACTCTTTCATTCTTTCTTCGTTTTTATTCATTTTATCCACCAACTCTTCTTGGCCTTTATTCATTTTATCCGCCAACTCTTCTTGGCTTTTATTCATTTTTTCCGCCAACTCTTCTTGGCTTTTATTCATTTTTCCGCGAACTCTTCTTGGCCTTTATTCATTTTTTCCGTCAACTCTTCTTGCCCTTTCATCAATTCTGTCTTTATGCAATTGATAGCATCTAACAGTTCTTTCAGTTGTCCGTCCATTGTTCTTGTTTTCGCCATAAGATCCCGACTCCTGACACCAAATGTTCCAGCGTATATACGGTTTTTTTTTATCTTATGGTTAGACGACTTCAAATTCTTGACTCTTAGAAAAGTAGAAAATAATTTATTTACAGATCTTCAGAACAACAGAGTCTTCGAAACTTACAAATATTACTAGATATTCAAAAATAACTGTTCAAATCTATCTACAAGTACAGATATAGGTCCCAGAGACTCTTTATACAATGTCTCAACGCTAAATCACATTCAAAACAATGTAGATAAAACTCAAGCAAACTTGCTTACAATCGCAGCTCACTCAATGACTGACTGATGAATAATAACAACAGCAGCTCGTATTGCTCTCGTCATATAGGCTCGCAGCATGTGCTGGAAATTTCTACAACCTTCTCGAAAAATCCACAAAACCACGGGACAACATTCAATGTATCAGTATATCTATATGGGGTTACCACAGAGAGAGAAGGGTTACCATCGCCAACAATCGCCAAGTTTGTTGCCAACTTGGCAATATATCGCCAAATTTGGCGACCAAAATTAGTCGTCAAAAGTGACGCCAACTTGGCGATATCTTTAATATTTCGCCAATCTGCCGTAGACATACACTGAAAAATATTAGACAAGTTTGCTTGATAACAGACACAATGTAACAAAAATTAATATTAGTAAAGGAATGGAGCTTAATAAGATTATTTACATTATTTTACAGTACAAACACTAACTATTTACAAAATTCGTAACACTATATATGAATACACACATATATATATTATTAGTAATCATGTTGGCCATAGTACTCGGAAATTTTCCTTCTTGGAGTCGGAAATTTATGAGTCTACACCCCCCTACGCGACTAGGGTGGTTTACGCCCTTGAAAGAAATACATTTTTTCCCTTAATTCTTTTAGATTTTTTTGCAAAAACCACTAAGTTAAAAAATAACTACAACAGTAGTATAGAAAAAACACGTCTATCGATTTCTAAGACATCAATTAACTTTCAAATATTATTATTCAAAAATAATAATAAAAACAAGTTTTACACTAGTGTAAACGCCCGACCAAGGACGATGGGTAGAAATCATGTTTTTTTCTGAAAATTTGTAATAATTGAAAAAAATATTCATATACTATTTTCCGTAATTGAGCTATTTGGATTAAAAATCATAAAAAGACAGCAAATTTAAAATACAGTTTATAGATATTTTACCATTTGAAATAGTGTATTACTATATCGTTAGTTTTGAAATTTTAGCTTTAATTGTACGTTTTAATTGCAATTGTTCATAACATAAAAATCCATTTAGGTAAAAATAATATTTTTTTAAAAAATTAAAAAATTAAATATTTATATGATTTTTGAGACTTAAATTACATTTACAGAATTCTTCTTTGACTGGTAAATCGATGAAAAAAATATTTCTCCAACAACTCAAACTTACCCATTTATGATACTTCGAGCTTTATGAATTCTTGTGCGTTTTCTTGCAGAATGAATCTTTCAAGTCATGATTTTCTACTGAAGAATAGTTATTTTGCTTTTTAATATTTTAAATTACTTCTCTTTAAAGTGAATTTTATTTTCAAGCTTTAATTTACAAATAAAATTGATATCAATTATAAGACCAAACCTATCTATTTGTTGGATTTCTAGATTGAAATTTAAATTAAACTGAAAGTGAACAACTAAGAATGCAGTTCTCGAGAAAATCTTGTTCACCTTTGCTTGAATTTATATGCAACTATCTAATAGAAATGGAAATTCAAACAGCATTTAACACATGTACGTTTTAATTATGTAAAGATTTTGAATTCCAATTCAATCAGACTTTGACATAATAGTAAATTTAAAATACTGTAAAAAAACTATTTTAATTAGTTTATTGAGATAATTGGCAAAGAAAGTTTTGATAATCAATTTTAAGCTTTAGAACTGCTGGTACTCTAAACCAATAGTTTTCCTTACCAATAAAGTGGAGAATTCGGAGAATTATTTTCATTTTCGATAGTGATTTAAAAGTAATATAAATTGCTTTGAATCCATCTCGCAAGGGAAGATCTCCATTTGGATATTGAAAAAGTTACGAAACATCGAGGATGTGTAAGTCTAATGTAGGTATGGAATGCACGGTTTATCTTTTGATTCCAGAATGAAAATAAAGGAGATAAATTTTGCTTTCTTAATTTTTTTAATTTCATGGCATAAATCCTTAAGGTAAGAAACAACGAAAAAAACCTCACGTCCATACGTAGCTAAAAAATCAATGAACTATCTTTTAAAAATATTAATAAAAACAATTAATATTATACACTAGTGTAGACGCCTGTCCCAGGATGGTGTATAGAGATAGTGTTTTTTTTCCCTTAAAATTTGAAATGATTAAAAAATATATTTATATGGGCCATTTTAACCATTCGCTTACATTTCAGAATTTTATTTTTCTTTTCAAAATTAATATATGTATATTTTTTTAAATGGAGACAGGTGCAAATGTTTAACGTGCATGAAAAAAAATTGGTTGTGCACTTTGCCCTATAATATAATATGTAAATGCTATTTAAAGTTGGCTTGTAAAGCAAATTGTCAAGTCTGTCACCATACAAAATTACTGAAAATACTCTGCTTTAAATTTATTAAATTTCCTAAAATCAACTTACATTGAAGTGACCTATGTCCCTATATATCAAAACATGATATTTACATCAAACATGATATTTAGAAATTAAATTAAAATGAGAGACAGTGTTAGCCACAAAAGTTTGATCACATAGAAATTATACAAGAACTTTTTCTAATAATCACAATATACATTCATGCAAATTATTAAATTTTAAGGAAATTGCATATTTGTTTCTTAGTTGAATAAAAAATAAAAGTAGAATGGTGAAAAAACGATAATCATTAAAAAACTGAGCGGTAACAGACTTGACATCTGGTAACGGACTCGACACTATGTTGAAAATGGCCGATATGCAGTAATCCCCACGAGGGTTAGGTTCCTCAAAATATTCACAAATGTCAAAATTACAAATGTCGAGACTATCTTTCCGTACATATAAGGGGCTTCGGCTCAACTTTTTTTTCCTTTTAATTTTAAATAACATCAAAAATATATTTAATAAGCATTATACATTAAAAGTTCATGCTTTAAATAAATTTGAATAATTATAAACATACCGTACAAACTTTATCAGCTAGTGAGTGGTTGTAAAAATTTAGTTATGTGCGATTATTTGACAGAACAAATATGTTTATTGATATCCATATAAAGAAAAAGTTGCGGTATCTATTTTTATTTTGAATTTGAGTCTCTTCACCAGTGAAGAATCGCGTTCGGTTTCTTTTTCAACAAGTTTTTGTCGACCTTTTAAAATTTTGCCGACAATTTTTACAAAAAATATTTTACCTGCAATAAAAAAATTAAAATTTAGAAAATTCTACATAAAAATAAATTACTGATATATATTACAGTGGGTTATACAAGTTGTCATCCAACACATACAATACGTTGTCATCCATCCAAACATTCGTGAAACAGATCCATTACAAGGAGTGAGTGTCTGTATTTGGGATGGTATCTGTTTGATTGGACGTACAGACGTCCATGTCTTTCCATACACAACTGTAAATGCTAATGTCTAATGATATGACATTCTTGATGATTATGTGCGCCTTATGCCGGCACAATAGGTAATGATTTCCTGTTACAGAATGGTAACGCTAGATCGCAGAGAATTAACATCATGAAAGATTATCTTCTATACCTAATAACCAACTGTAATGGCCAGTTCACTCACTTATCTTGAATCCCATCGAGTACGTTTGGTATGCTTTAGAAATATGTG
The DNA here is from genome assembly GCA_964019185.1 of Maratus speculifer. Taxonomy (NCBI): domain Eukaryota; kingdom Metazoa; phylum Arthropoda; class Arachnida; order Araneae; family Salticidae; genus Maratus; species Maratus speculifer. The sequence continues at coordinate 257,311,803 of OZ025298.1, forward strand.
TTGCTGCTCTCATTCCTCCCTCCTTCATAATATTTTGACACTTACACCCCTTTTACAAGAGCAATGGCTTGCATTTCCCAGTGAACTCATTATATCGCATAATTGTCAGTATCACACATCGTTCTATGTGCTGTAGGGATGATCATATTCCATATTAAAAGTACCTTTTCTACTTCAAACTGTCAGATTTGTTTATTTCTGAAACATCACAATCCTCATGTATTTTTTTTTTTAAATGTTATTTTATACCTTACTATGTTTCGTGTATTATGGTTCGGTTTTATTAAAATCTACGTGTAATAATTTAACCAATCACTATTTTTGTCCTTTTTCTTTAATTTTCGGAAACAAGTGTACTTCTTTATCTTTGTATTCCAAAGAAAATTAAATTCGAATTACCGTTAGCTATCTCACTTATTGCTTCTTTTTTCAATTTTCACAATTTAACTACTGTTACCACTAATATTTGGACTGCTAATATTATTGTAAGCGATATTTGAATGGGTATTAGAATTAAAACTATACAAAGAGTTTCTTTCAGAAATAATATTTGAGGAAATCTCTCATTATTGGATCTAGTACCTCGAATGCCGTGTTCCCCGGTCGCTAAATTCTAATAAATCTTATATGCAATATTCTTTTTAGATCACTAAATAGTTCCAAGAGGTAATTTTATAGGAAATATATTAATTACGCAATCAAATAAAGCTTTGAAAATTATCAAATGCAATATTTTCACATTAGACGCAAGCCTAGAATTATCAATCGTGTATTTTGCTACTTACGGCAGCATTTTTGTTTCTGATCATTTCAGTGCATTGAACATGCAGATCTGTTGCGCCTTTGATGTTTGTTAAATTTGTATTTACTTATATTATTTTATTTAGTTATTTATAGAAGTAGTCTTAGTTTTAGTATAATATATTAGCCGGAAATAAATGCTGAACATTTAACAATGTTTTAGGGGCAAATGGATTAATCTTCCGTAATCCAGGTTTATGCAATAGAGATAAATTTAAAAATTATTTACACTTGAAAAAATTTTTAAGCTACAGCTAATTATTATACTAAGCTACAGTTTTCAAATTGTATTTGAAAGAATTTTTTCCCTATTTGGCAGTGTAAAAATTTAAATTGTTTGATTACTTGTTAAATTTGTCTTTTTAAATATCATCCTTTTTTTTACATACCTTTAATTTCGCAGTATCATTATTTTAATATGTACCATATGGTGACGCTTTGGAATTGCACATCCCGCCTAAATTCAGCATGAGTTGAGGAGATGCTAGCTGTCCCCCTTCTCAAAAATAATGGTCTGTTGCTGAAATAAGGGATCAATACTAACAATATCTTATATATATATCTATATATATAAATAGATCTAAATTATGTAGAGAGGTAACTTCCAGTTGCCACCTCCCAATAATCCCTGTAAATATTTAGTTTTATCACTTAACTTTAATTCGAAGATGTTAATGGGTAGCCATGACAGCCAGTATTATTCATAGATTTCTTTTTTCCTCGCTTTAATTATTTTATATCAACCTAAATTTTACTATTATCTTTCATTCAGTTGTACATTACGTTCTATAGGGGCCTATAGGACTGTTGTGGCCTTCCAGCCCTCATTATTATAAGTTTAACTCGGTTAAGTAAAGAAATGAGTATAATTATTTAAAGTAAAAAATGGCTTGTCTTTGAGAGCCTGTCCTGGGGAGGAGGGGGCTTGCACCCCCCAAAATACCCCTTAAAATTTCGCTTGGACTTTTGACTATCACCTTTATCTAAAAAATTCAATTTAAATTGCATCCCCGGGGCTGTGGACCCCTCCTGTTGGTCACTCACTCAAAAAGGGTCATTTCTTCACTTCACTTCAAACTTTAAATGCTTATAACTCCGGTTCTATGGGAGCTATAGCGAGGAGAAACTTTTTGGCTGAACTGGCTCCACACAGACATTTTTCTGGCAACACTTTCATTCCGGTCACTATAAAGGGACCGCCCCTGGGGGGGCAGGAGGGGGGTATCATCATTTTTTTTAAGTAACATGTCTATAGAAAGCTTATGACCCCTACATCTCAATTCTATCATCAATTAATTTCTACCTCCATCCTGAGCCACGCCCCGGCCCCATAAAGGGCTAAAAATCTGAACTTTTCCAAACTTTTCCAAATTTATCCCCAAATATAGGCATGTTGCTCCTTAAACTTTTTGTCTTAAAGAGCTCAACTTTACCAGATAACTTTCATTCCCTGTCTCCCCCCCTCCAGTGAGCAAAATCACTGCAGGTAAAGGGAGACTTATCCCAAGTGCGGCATGGATCCCCACACACAGGTAAGACCATAGAAATTCGCTTTTCAATTCCAAACGTTGATCTTCTCCTAAAGTCAAAACATTAATAATGTACACAATGCTATGTACAATATTGTTAATTGATTAATATTCTGTTTTTGGTACACCAGCACAACACTCTAATGTTAACGTATATTAAAATGGCGAAGAGTAAACTCAAGCACATTATTATTGTAAATATAACAATAAGCACAATTGACAACAATAAGCACAGAATGCTAAATTACTGTTTTTTCGATATCTCAGCAGCATTACTTTTACAAGAACACGCTGTCATTTATATATCAATCTCTTCTTTTAGACCATATTCATTAATACTTTCCCCTCTCTATTCCAAAAACTATTCAAAATTAATGTATCTTTTTTTTTTTTTTAAGCAAAATTAACAATTTAACTTTTTATCTTAGTCATTTACAGTAGACAAGTCCACTGGTTCTAGCTATAGACTTTCTATATCTCTTTTCCTTTATCGAGACATGTGAGGGGCACTGGCAATGCCTGGTACATTGAAAAATTATATTAAAAACCGGAAAATTATATATTGCTGACTAAAGAAAAATTTTAACAAACAGCATAAAATGGAGGATTTAGAAAGTAATAATTCAGTAATATCACCCAGTTCAACTGTGGCGAATAACGACACATCTGAGAAATCACAATTCTCACAATCTCAAATTTTGCTATCGGCCTCAGAAGAAGAAGAAAATGGCTATACATCGGAGACGCATATTGTGAAAAATGGTTTTCGACGTGTGAAAAATAACAGAGTTTCGGGTGAACAACACCACAGATATAATCTAACAGAAATTCAAAAATTTCAACTCCAAACAGCACAGAAAATGGATATAATGGAACTGTTGAACACCTACAAAAATCTTTCCAGGGAGAAGAGAAAAGCAGATGTAGAAAACTCAGAAAAATATTGGACATACGCCATAAATAGAATTAAACAAATGCAAACCAACAACATAAAACTACAAGAGGAAGTAGAGAAAAATCACTCAACTAACAAATCAACAGAAGATGAGGTGACGGAGGGGATTACGCAGAGCCAACAGAAGGCCAAAAGAGAAGAGATTCTGAATTTAGAAAAAACCATCGAAGAGAAAGAAATAGAAATTAAAAATATCAAAGATGAGATAAGTAAAGTAAAAACATCACAAATCAAGGACCCATGCAGAGAAAATCCAGCTATAGATAACACTATCTTGCAAGAAATCAATGATAAAGTCACCCAGATCAAGAGATACACAGAAGAAATAAATACAAGACTAAATCACCAAACAGATACAGAACCTCAATAAGAACATGTACACGAAACACCAACACATCAACAGTATGCAGATGCGCTGAAGAAACAACATCAAACAGCGCCAAAACCGACCATCTCAAGAGCAGCGATCCTACTAAAAAGAAGAATAACAACAAGAACGTCAATAAACACAATCCGCGACCTCCTAAACAGGGAAGCGAAGAAGACAGTCAATCTACCTAAAATATCCTGCTTCACGTGGAGGGACAGGAACACCTTAATCATACAAGCAGACACAGATGCGGAAACAGACAAAGTACTTCACTTCCTTGAAAATATACATACACTAAACGACATAGCGGAGCTCTCCTACAGATCTACCAACATGAAAAAAATTATTGTCCTTGGAATCCCAGAAACAGCAGAAATGGAAGAAATAACAGCGAAGATACAAGAAGAGTGCGGTATAGAAGTCCCCCTCACTATACAAAGGAAAATACAGAGAAGCGGCTCCAGAAACTATCAACTTGTCCTGAATATAGAAGCCAATATGGCCAGTAAACTACAGCAAAAAGGTTCAATTATTATAGGCTTCAACACTTGCAGAATTGAGGACTACCGCCCTGTAATTCGTTGCGGCAACTGTCAGTCATACGGTCAGACTAAAGACAGGTGCAGGTATGACCCAACATGTGCATACTGTACGGGCAATCACAAATCTGAAACTTGCAAGTACAAAGACAGGCCGTCCAAACATAGCTGCATCAACTGCCAGGGAAACAGAGAAAACTTCCCACACGCTGCGAGTTCAAGCAAATGCCCAGCGTACCTATTTTACTTACACGACAGAAACAACTCCATCAAAAGAAATAGTTAAAATTCAATATAAAAGCTAACAGTACCCAAACTCAAAATAATGAAGATCATCAACACCTACAAATCATAAATCATCAAGGCAATAGTAATCAACAATTCTCCACCCCAAGCACGTTATATAATAACAGCAACCCAGAGATCTCAGCCCCAACAATCGCAAATTCTAACGGTGTCCCAAACACAGAAGCAGAAAATCCGTCGACCAATAACATACAGAAAATAAAAGTAAATTCTCTAAACTTCCTCCAAATAAACTTGCAAAACTGCAAAGCAGCGACAGAAAATGTAATGGGCTATGCAAACAAGAATAACATAGAAGTAATACTGATGCAGGACTTCTATCATCCTGAAAATAAAATATGGGCAATTCCATCATCATCCTGGCAGACGTTTACATCAATTAACAATACAGCGGCGGTAGTCATCACAAGACCCGACGTTGAAGCAGTACAAACTTACACTGATAACAACACAGTATTCGTAAATATTACGACATCAACTGGAAAAATTACAGTGGGTTCGGCCTATTCAGCTCCAAAAAGTGACTTCGCACATGATATGGAATGGCTGAACATCTTCAACCCCCTCCAGCATCTTATACTAGGGGCAGACCTCAACGCACGCCTGTCCCTACTGGGAAACCAGAACGAAGATGCCAGAGGTACAATGCTCACCCATCTCCTTCTGTCGAAAAACTTCATACTTATCAACGACACAGAAGCTCCACCATCATTTATAGGACAACCCAACCGTCCATGCAGTACAAGCCCTGATGTGACTCTGTGCTCCCAGGACCTATCAGACTTTGTGGATTCATGGTACGTAGACACCAAGTCAGAATCAATGTCGGACCATAGGTATATCCATTTTTCTTTATCACTACAAACAAAAAACATCACCCTCAATAGATTCAAAACAAGACACACCACATTTAAAAAATTTAACGGAATCTTTAAAAACAAAACAACAAACTTAAGTAATACACTAACAAATATAAAAACCAAAATAGAACTGGATAATTGGATGCAACAAGTTAATACAGAAATAAACGAAACATGCAAAAAATCACTTAAAACTAAAAAACTAAAATTATATCCGACATTTGATTGGTGGAACGACTCCCTAAAAGCCCAGAGAAACAAAATTTCTGCCCTCAGAAAGCGTTACAAAAACACCGGTGACTTTAGATGGAGATCTCTTCTCCAGAGAGAAAGAGCCATCTACAAAAAACAAATAAAAACAGAAAAATTAAACTCCTGGAAAAAATTCTGCACACATACAAAAGATAAATTTGGTCAAGCATTCAAAATAGCAACAAACAAAAGACTCACCAATAAACACTTCATACACACTACAATGGAAAATTCAACGCCCTACACAACCAAAACTGAGACCTTTAAAGAACTAATTGACCACCATTTTCCAAACTCAGACATAATAAACCCTCCACTGTTGGACCGAGCACTGGAAGAGGACATGACATCCCATATCCGACTTCCCTCTTTTCTCATTTAAGGAAATCAAAACTGCACTAACAGAGCAAAACAACTTAAAAGCCCCTGGTTACGATAAAATAGACGCCTTCATAATCAAAAACTTATTTAAAAACTTTAAACATTTAATCAGGGATCTTTTCAATAAATGCCTAACCTTAAATTATTTCCCTATACCCTGGAAAATAGCTCAAGTAGTATTTTTCGCTAAACGAAATAAAAATCCAAAACAACCATCATCTTATCGTCCCATATGCCTCCTTCCAATGCTGGGAAAGATAATGGAAAGACTAATCAAACACAGACTAAATTATTACCTAGAAACACAACACTACTTTCACGATTCACAATTCGGCTTTCGTGAGGGCAAAAACACAATACAACTACTAAAGAAACTAAAAAACACAATCATAAAATACCTAAACAAAAACATATATTGCGCACTAATATCCTTTGACATAGTTGGAGCCTTCGATAACATCAACTGGAACACGTTAGCAGATATCATTAAACAACTTCCTGTTCCCAACTATCTTAAAAACATTTTACTCAGCTTTCTTTCTGACAGGGAAATAATTACAGACTACCTAGATACGAACATCAAACGCCCTACCAACCAAGGTTGCCCGCAGGGGTCGTGCCTGGGCCCGCTCCTGGGCTCCTTGTAGCCAACCTTATACTTCATAAATTCTATCAGTCCTACATAAACCTATATGCATTCCGCGACGATTTCAACATGGTGGTGAAGGCTAACAGCCGAAGGGAATTGGAAAACGAAGTGAATAAAAGGATCGAGCTCTTCGCAGAAATATGTCATAACTTAAAACTCACAATATCACACGACAAAACAACATTTATGATGATGGGTATGAACACACTAAAAAACCGACTACCAAGCTTTAAACTAGGGGACTACAAAATCAAACACGTTAATCACTTAAAAGTTTTAGGAGTAATATTTCAAAGCACACTAACATGGGATTTACACATAAAAAATATCAAAGATAGGATTCTCCAACTAACAACATCAATTAAAAGGGTCTTCTCTGCCACATGGAGAGTCAGCCGAGAGTACCTAAGAACATGGTACATCACAGTACTTGAAAAAATAATAGCCTATGGCTCGGAAGTATGGGCAAACAACCTAAGATACGCGGACAAGAGGCAACTCAACAGCATACAAAGAACTTGTCTGTTATCAATAACAAAAACATATAAAAATGTATCGACACACACGCTCCAAACACTATTAGGCATCCCCCCAATTCTTCTAACGCTGAGCTACAAAAATTTTAAAAACGACAAATTAAACAAAACAAACGTTCTCATACACAATGGTAAAACAATAACACACACCGACATAGAAGACAAAATCCTTAAATATCAAATTAATCCAGAAATCCACATTAATAACCTAATAGCGACAGATAAAATTCTTCCTCAAAATAACATCATAAAAATATACACAGACGGTTCGAAGGGGGAAGAAAACACAGCATATGCAGTAGTAGCATTCAACTCAAAAAATAAAATTTATGAAAAATCTGTAAAAATCCAAAAAGATAATACAATTTTTCAAGCAGAACTACATGCAGTCTTTACATCGATAAACTGGGCACTAACAACAGAATACACTAAATTCCAAATCCTATCAGACAGCCAGTCAACATTAAAAGTTTAACAAAATTATTCCCAAACAACCCAGATATCTATAACATACAAAAAATACTAACTCAGAATAAACATGAAATATTTTACATTACATGGATAAAGGGACACATAGGCATAGAAGGCAATGAGCTGGCGGACAAACTGGCCAGTGACGCTGCTCAGTACTGCGATCTCCCAATAGACCGAGGGATAAAACTTCCTCGGTCATATCTTAATAAATGCCTGAAGCACAATATGCTGGATGATTGGCAGTACAACTGGGATAACTCAGGGAGCGGCAGATTTACCCACTCCATTGTACCAAAGGTTCAAGCCTCTCTAACATGCAAAGACAAAGTTTCAATGTACTTTCTGTCAGGACGCGGTAGCTACCCCACTTTCTTACACAGCATAGGGAAAAAAGAGAACAATCTCTGTCAGTGTGGCGTCAGGGGAGATCCGCTGCACTACATCTTTGGAAACTGTAAATTTATGAAATTCAAATTCAAAAGAAAGCACGACACTGTATATGAAGATATAATGTCAATAATAAATGATCAAACAAAAATAAGACAACTTTATCAAAACTATAATATTCTAAATGAAAAATACTCTTTCATAAAATACAAATTTCTCACGTAAAATGGATGTACCTATGAGTGCCTAAATATAACATGAAAATAGTAATAATGCATAAAATGCACTATCTTATAAACAGTCACATACCAAACATTGACACAGTTACGCACATATAGACTGCTAAAACGAACTGTACTCTTCTCATTTTTCACTGTATATAATACAAAGTAATGTCTATTTTATTGTAAATACTAGTGAATTCCTAATGTTAGCACCATAAAATGTATATAATATCTCATAGTATCATAGTATTCTACAGTAAGCAGTATTTGTTTTAATGTATATATAATTGTATTTTTCTCATTGTGTCACTGTAATTATAATCAAGTATTGTTGTATTATTGTAAAAACTATTTTTCTCAATGTATTGTAATTTAATAGTGAATACCAAACAATGTCATGTATAACCCCAACCAGGAATACTACAAGTAAAAACCGGCACGCCCTGAATGAATAGGGTTACCAATTGTGATTGCAATTGTAAACTCCAAGTGATTTAAAAACAAAAAAAACAGGGATCTTCTTCCTTGCTGATGCTCCCGGCAACGGGAACATGGCTGTGGTCCGCTGGAATAGTGGACCCCCCTTCCCTGCCTTGGGCTCGGGGCTTGTCCCGACCATATGCCAAAAGCGGGTCCCCAAGGTGGGTGAAGTCAGAAGTCAGATATTGACGATAATAGCAGATTTAATTAAGTTATGAAAAATTATGAAGAGCAATATTTATAGATTTATATGCAAATTGTTTAATATTTCTTACTGGAGATGGACATTTAAAAAAAGTGTGAAAAGTATAATGCAGTAATAAGTGTGTTGAGATACAGTTTTCAATCAAATTGTATTTTGAAATAGATTTCTTTTTTATACGACTGTATAAAAAAGATAATTAAAAAAACACTGCTATAAAAATAAGACACACAAATACCCATACGTAAACAAGACTCAAGAATTTATCTTAGATAACTTTTCTAAACAAATCAAATTCTTGTGTCATTTCCTATAAGTTATAATTAGCTGTATCGAATTTCCTGACAACGGTATTCTACAGCCTATATATTTAACTATTTAAGTACCGATAAACAAAACGGTACGCTTGTTATACGTCTCACTAGATTATTTTGTAACAGCCTTGATTGAATTTTTAAATCAAGAGACACCGAGATTGCTCAAAGCAAATAAATAAATTGAATTTTTCTAAACTCGATTGATTGCAAATTAAAGGAATTTAATTAAGCTTATTCGATTCCCATTTAGGTAAACGAGGCTGAAGAGTTTATGTAAGATAACTTTTGTAAGCAATTCACAAGAAACGATTATCGGGTAATCTGTAAAATTGTTATGATAAAATTAAAGCAGCATAGAATTTGATTTAATAAAAATTTAAAGCAGCTAATTTTTATCATTTTATCAAATTTTTAACTCATCCTAACACGAATCATTATTTTCGAAAATGAACATTATATAAATTTAAATGTAATTCACATAACTCCAATAAAATCAAATAACTGTAATTTCATTTACATTTCTTGAAATGCAACTAACTATGAACCTGATATTAATTTTCATCCAAGATGCAAAAACAGATATAGCATTTATTCGCAATAATATTTTATTTTCTAAATTTTTTCTTACTATAGTTCTGACAGTACGATACCTAGAACTATAATAACCAATATTTTTAAATTCCTAATAAAAATTTTAAACAAATTTCAATTAATTTTAACTAACTGATTTAAATTTTAGTTGACACATTGCGGTCATATTAATTATTTTTTGTATTTGCACGCGAGGCTCATCACCTTGATGGAAGTAAATATCTATTCAGAAATTGTTAGAGATACGCATTTTAAATTTCACTTGAAAAAAAAAACAAGAAAAAAATAGTTTTATGCTTTTCTGTCCCACGGGTCATTGAAATATATCCTGAAAAATATTTCAATAGCAAGTAGCAACTTTTAAGGACTTAAATAAAACTCCAGATCGCTTATGGATATTTAAATTTGGACGTACGTTACAGAATATATAAAAAGTTTTTTCTCGTGAAATAAAATATTTTTTTCAATAAATATGCATGACAAGAGAAAGGAATTGCATGGCGAATAAAAATTTTCACATTTCTTTACTTATGAGAGCATTTATTCAAGTCTTTATTCTTGGGATTATTTTTCCTATATTAAAATCTACTCATGCTTCTAAAATCAGAAATCTGATTGAACAGAGGGGAAGTTTTCTGTCGGAATAAGAATTATAAGGCTAAGTTCTATTGAAGGATTTTCAGTATTGAGATGGCTAAAAGTTTGTTCGGAATTTCTGTAAAGTGAAATTATAAGTATAATTTATACTATATGTAAGGTGAAGTGAGAATAGTATGGAATAATTTTCAACTGAAATTTCGTTTAAAAGTGCACAAATAATTAGAATATACGCCTTGGGCTCAAGATTGCGTGTAGTGATTGAAAATATGCATTCGCTAAGAATTAATTAATTGGAAAATTTGTTTTTGACATTAAGAGCTTAATTTTTACTCAAGAAGTTTTATAATTAATTTCAGCTAAATATTTATAGATTATAAATATTTTAATGTGTTTGAAGTCGAAAATATAAAGTTGATAAAGTAAGGTAATCCAAATTTGGTTTCATGATTCAGTTTGACCTTATCGACAAAAAATATTTAATCAATCCACATGAAAGATCAATTTTTGAAAATTACTCAAAACATTCTTTTTTACTAAATTTGTAAAAATTTAAATAACACTTTATGTAATGAAAATTAACACCGGAAATATTATACTTTCAAGTATTGTACACAAAGTTTATACATAAATAAATGTCATTTTGTTAAGGTATGAAAATTTAAAATGAAGTCTAATTGATTTTCAGAAAATACATTCACATGTAAATCGCTAATATGACAATAACAGAAAATCTTGCAAATGCCCATTTAATAAGATAAAGAAAAAATACTATTAGAGTGTTTAATTCTTCTATAGGCAGAGTATGCGTTACTCAATATAACGAAGCAATTTTGCTGTTTTGTATAATCTTAAAGGTAAACGTTGGACTTAACATCGATTGAATACTCTTTAGTAGAATTTACTGTAAACAATAAAAGTTATATAAGAATGCCCATGAACACAAAAACTGTCCTCCACAAAATGATATACTTTTCTTCAAAGAGAACTTTTATCAAGTAAGACTAGATACGAAATGGTCTCTTTCTTTGTTTCAGATTTCATTTGGAATGAAGAGGCTAGTGAAGAAACAAATAGTTAGTGAAATACACAGTTCTACTGCGGTGTCAAGAATAACAAAACATCTTAGTGGTCTGATTGCATTCGGCTTCTTTTTTAGCTCGCAGGCTATCAAAGCCGAGAGCTTATGTGCCCGCCCGTTTTGTATGTTAGTGCGTGCGTAACGCGATGTCTCAGGATAAAAATATACGATTCACTTGAAATTTTGAACATAGGTATATTCTGATAATGCGCTTCCCTGATTAGTTTGTGGAGTTTATACGATAAGTATAAGAGGGAGAACGAGGGCTAATGCCCCTCCCCTTAATTTACATAGATGTGTTTTTCATGCAGAATTATGAGTTTTCGTTCAAAATTTAGACATAGGATCATTCTGATAAGGCGCCAGCGTGATTAATATTAGGTGTTCATTGGACAAGTATAAAAAATATAAAGAGGGAGAACGGAGGGGGCCTAAATCCTTACCCCTAATTTTTAATAAATGGGTTTTTCATACAGATTTATCAGATTTCATTCAATTTTTAGGCATGGGATCATTCTGATGAAGGCACCTCCATGATTAGTTTTGAGAGTTCATTGAAAAAGTCTAAGAGGGGAGAAATGGTAGGTAACTCTTCCCTCCTTAATTTAAGTTAATGGGTTTTTCACGCAGAATTTACCAATTTGCTTTAAATTTTGGATATATTTTCATTCAGATAAGGCGCTTCCTTGATTTGTTTTGGGAATCGATTGTATAAGTATAAATGGGGTATTGGTCGGACTATCTCTTTTAATTTAGGTAAATAGTTTTTCTTGCAGAATTAACCGATTTGCTTAAATTTTTGGATACAGGTTCATAGCAACAAGATACTTCTCTTATTAGCTTTGGAGTTCTTTGTTAAGGATAAAGAAGGGATAAGCCCTGTTAAATTAAATAAATGGGTTTCTATGAAGAATTATCCTGTTTGCTCTGAATTTTGGATATATTTTTATATGATATAGCTTGATTTTATATGATATAGCCTGATTAGTTTAGGGGGTTCAATGATTAAGTATAAAAAGGGAAAACGGGCGGAGCTATTTACCCCCTTAATTTATTTTTCGAATGACATTAAACCTTGAAAATATATAAGACTGCAATATACAATTAGTGTTCGTAATCTGTGCGCTCAGTGCCATTAGTTTAACTGGGCAATATTCTTTTTTATTTAAATGGTGCTTCTATTTCCAGGACACTCGAGGATTTTGTTGTTCAGATTTAAAATGCTGAATTTTATATTTGTGGCCAGTTCCAATGTAACAGAATAAAAGTCATAAAGGAAAAAATGGCATTATCTTATTTAAAAAATATTTATGAAATTCACATTTGGCAACAAATAGAATATGATATTAAAAGATAAATTAATGGCGTTCAAAAACATGTGTTTCTGAAAGTTTATTGTTGCAACAATATAATTAAGAAAAAAATATATAACTTTATCTATAACAAACCAACACCGAATATGTACCAGGCAAAATAAAATAAAGATATAAAAAGAAGCTATTCTTGTAACAGATTTTATTGCTTTTCACAATTTAAAGTTTTATAAAAATGCATTGGAAAAAATACATCTAGGTTTAATACACATAAATATAGCATACTGCTTATATTTGATGTAAAAAAAATATACTGAAAATGGTAACATTGGTTTAGAATTGTCTCTATGTAGACGTTTATTCTTTCATCGCGTCTATGTTATAAACTAAAGACATGCTATTTTATAACAGTTTTGCCGATTTATATGATCGTATAACAGTTTACGATAAAATTTGTTTGTGGTATATTCTCTAGAAAATATCCCAGTGTAAGCAAGAATATGGTGCAGATGTTTTATGTTCTGGACCACATTATGGGAGCCGGTGGTTGCAGTAACTGAGGGTTACAAAGTTGGCGCATGCGTATTTAAGCTCAGATTTTTCGTCTGCTCGAAAATCAAAACAAGAGCAAGAGATTGATGTAACGTCAATTGGTCTTATTTTTTGAAACAAAAAATTTCAGCAATCATTTTTGAACCGCAATTGAAAAAATATGCATGATATTTAAAATTTACAAAAAATAAAAATTAAATGCACGTTTTGTCGCGTATAAGTAATTTTTTAACTACGAAATTTTGCATGTTTAAATATGTAATGAAAAGTAACAACAATAATAATAATAACTAGTATAATACTAACCCTGTAGCTGCGAGTTGAAATTTTCATATTAAAATGAATGTAATTAAAAGAAATTTCGTATTTTTTAAAAAATTAAATTTATGTTATTAGGGTTTTGTTCACCTGACATTCATAATATCTGTTGGAATTATTGTTTTTCTTTTTTAAAAACTATTGTAATTTATTAATGATTCAGCATTTTAAATTTCGTTTAAAAAAATTTTTGCTTTTAGAAAATTAAAATTTTATTTTTATCTGCGCTATTTTTTTTTATTTGGAATTTTTGATTTAAATATTTTGATATGAACATTTTCAATTCAATTAAAATAAATAATTTTCATTTTTAATTATTTTAAAATTAAATTTAATGTTACTACCACTTGTGTGAGAATTTAATAATTATAAATTTACAACTTCGGTTTATTAATTAAAGGATAAGTTGTTTTGAAAACAATTTTACACAAAACCCTTTGTGCGATCTGCGATCACACTTACCAACTTGTATTTTCTATTTTTCCTTCTTGAAAGATATTAAGTGAGTAATATAATTAGTTTTTTGAACAGCTTAATAGAATAAAATAAATAATTCACGTGCCAAGTAGAATTTTCAGTTCTTTTAGGCTACGAAAGCGTCATAGAAAGCATCTTTTAAAAGCTTTATACTTGAGATTATTTTTCTATTTTAAAATTTACTCACGCTTTTAAAATCTGACTGCAATTGAAAGGTGATGAAGATTTCTAGCAGCACAAGATTTATAATGCTAAACTTTAAAGAAATTCCATTTTGAGATCTGAAAATGCTTTTTGTAATGTTTGTCAAACGAAAGAAAGTTTCATACATATTTTGTAAGCGCACATAGAGTTTATATAAGTAATTTTAAAATGCACTAAAACATTACGCAAGAAAAATTTGTACTCAGGCTCTATAACTGAAATTTTATCATTTTATTTTATTGAAAATTTTCGCCATTTTTTTTCTTTTGGTCGGTTAATTCCCTATATGGCTGGATATTAATGACCAATATCCGAAATGATGATCCAATACTTTTCGACAGGTACCACTAATGTACACATGGTGGGAGGGACCATTCCCTGCTTAGCGATAATATATTACATGGCCAAAGATGACCGGCCACTTGGGATTTTAGTCATTTAGTTAAATATCTAGAAAAATACATGAGGAATTATATCCTAAAACACCAAGTGTGTAAACATAATAGTACTGGTTGCACATTTCTGTGAAGATTTTTTCCCGAAACTCTATAGGGGATCGTCAACAAATTGAAAATGAATGTATATCTTTTGGAAAACCCTGTCAAAACTAACTTAGCAAAGCGTTCAAACTGTAGATTATGATTAAGTGGCTTATTGTAATATATTGTGTTTATTTGTATGTGGATAGTAAGTGGAGAAATTAAGGTTTTTATAAAATCAGTCCCAATTTTTGCCAATTTTTTTTCTTAAAATTTGCAGAGTTCTTAATTTAAAATGATGTTCTTTTCTGAAAATATGAAACAACATTGTACATAATACCCTGTCATCAATATTAAAAAATAATAAAAATTGTATGAAAAATGAGCATGCTTAGTAAATAATTTTTCATTGCGCAAGCGTCAACAATATCAAAATTTCATTTGCATATTCAGCTAGCGAAATGTAAAGCTAAATGTAAACTTGTTGCTAAATGTAAATGTTAGCTAAATGTAAACTGTAAAAGTTTGAAAAACATAACTTGAAAATTCTGAAAGTGATAGTATATAGAATCAACTCAAAATCCGTCATTCCCAAACTAAAGCAAAAAATATTATAATATATTATAATATTATAAATTGAATATTGATAAATTCAATATATTGAATAAATAAATTCAATATATTGAATATTGCGTATTCTATATTGCCTTTATTCAATGTAAATATGTATACAATCCCTCAATTTTTTTGCCTCACATTGGAAATAATGGATGTTGATCTGATTCTATAGACAATCACTTTCAGAATTTTCAAGCAATGTTTTTTGAAATATTTACAAAAGTTTTTTTACACATTTACCTAGCACAATATGAAACTAAAATCTTGATATCGTTGACCCATGCGCGATGAAAAATTGTATAGTAAATCTACTCATTTTCTCTGCAATTTTTATTATTGTTTAAATTTGATCACACTTTGTATTGTGCATTGTGTACATTGCTGTTTGTCATATTTTCAGAAAAGAATATTATTTTATATTAAGAACGCTGCAAATTATAAGCAAAAAACTTGGAAAATTTTGGGACTGATTTTATAAAATCTTTAATTTCTCTTTGAGTATACATGATATCCTCATAAAAATGAACACAGTTTATTAAATTAAGCCACTTAATCATAATCTACAGTTTGAGTGCTTTTGCTACATTAGTTTTGCCAGGGTAATCCAAAAGTTATTCGTTTTTCTTAATTTCTTGACGTTCCCCGATAAAGTTTCGGGGGAAAATCTTAACGGAAAACTTGTCATCTGTACTATTATGTTAACACGCTTAGAGTTTAAGGATAATTCCTCATGCATTTTTCTAGATATGTAACAAAATGTCTAAAATTGCAAGTGGCCGGTCATCTTTTGCCAGAAAGTGTATCTGGGGTCCAAACACTGTTAGCGAAAGGAGGTTGATGAATCAAAAGTCGGTATCTTTGCTGTTTTAAATAAGCGAATTATTTTATTAGACAATCTTGATTTGCTAACTGTTTAAAATCTATCTGAATCCCGATATTACATTCTGTTCGTCTGGGGAAATTCTCGTCTCTTTGCTTTATTTTTATATAACGGATTCATTGAGTATGTTTTATTCTTCGTATTTTCATTTTTTTTTTTTTTTTTTACATGAATAATGTTCAGTTTTTCTATAAACTCTTTCTCTTCTAAAAATAAGTAACTACTGCTGCTGAAGTTATAATTGAATTTATTGTAACCATTAAAATTTCTTGATTTATCCTGAAACGATTATATTTAAAAAAATATGAAAAGTGAGAGTTTTATACATTGATATATAATAAACACGTTGCAGCAAACAGATTTCAAATAAAAAAAAATTCCAATGTTTCATTTAAGCATTGAATCGATGCAGATAGTTAAGTTAAAAAAGTTTTTTAGAGCTATGTTTATATTATCTGAAATCATTGTAAGATTTCAGATAACTTCCGTTGTACTTCCAGTTGCACTTCCGATGTGAAAAATAAGTTTCTATTTTCTGCCTGAGGATGTCACAAAAAAGTATTTGAAATTAAAAATGATAGCATACTCTAAAGAAACTGCTACAAAAAATTCACAATAATTGAGAATTTCTTCCGTTATTATAGCAGATTATCAGTGGAAAAGAAGAATTTCAGTAACAATAAATATATAACTGTACTAAAACGTAACATTTGAAATAGAATGAAGCGAAATATTTTATTGTGCACATATAAACTTTCTTGTGAAAATATAAGTTTTACTAAACATTTTTCCGATACTAATTTTAATTGATAAGAAAAAAAACAACTTAAACTTTAAAAACAGTTAAAACAGGTTTATTCAACTATACATGTTTGACTCTAGCAAAATCATTTACAAAACGATTAAAAAAAAAAAAAATCGAAAATTTTGCGGTGTCTAAAACGCCACGTTTCAAATTTTCAAGTGCTATTTCAACTTATGCCAGTTATTTTTTTTTATTTATTTATTTTTTTTATATTTTTTTATATCTTTACAAAAAAAGTATTGGATTTGGGAAAATTTTCGAATTTTAGTTTCCGAAGGATTTACAAGTATTAGGGGTTAGATTAGCCAAAACACATATTTTTACAATTTGTATGTCCGTCACTCTGACACTTTCAATGTAACAAAAATTCTGTAGGCGTAACTTCACAAAAATTCTGTATCTCAAGAACTAATGCACGGAATTTCACAAAACTCTGGATTTTGTTAGACCTTGATATACACAGGAGCTTATTAGTTTTTGGTATATATCTCCTAACAGGTGACACTGCCATGTTGCCATTTTATGATTTTTTTCAGTAGATATATCTCAAGAACTGATAGACGATTCTTCATAAAACTACGGATTCTTTTTATTCTCGTTATAATATGGTAATGATAAATTTTTGGTGTAAATCTCCGAACAGGTGGCGCTCCTATGCAAAATTATTCTTGATTATCGCACTAGCTCTATCTCAGGAACTAATGCACGAAATTTAATCTAACTCTAGATTTAATTAGTCCCAGATATAAATTAGTCATCTTTAAGTTTTGGGGTAGATCACTGAACAGATGGCGCTTCCATATATTACGATATCTGCAAAGATTCTACCTCAAAAACTAACATACGGATTTTCATCAAACTTCAGATTCAGTTATAACCTGACATAAATAGTTGCTGATTAAATTTCGGTATAAGTATCCTAAGCGTGACGCTGTTATGCTTCGTTTTTCTGAAAGTATTAATATGTATGAGATAAACGAAAATTTTGGGATTGCCACATCCTACCCGTTTTATTTTCCTTATAAGTTTTTTTTCGTAATCATTGAATAATTTGGCCGATAGCGTTAAACTGAATGATGCTGCTTCTTTACTTATTAAAATTTTGAGTTGTATATACTCTATTGTTTCTGTTATAATAGGTGAATAGTATAGACTAGCAAATATTTGTACTTTCTTCTATCTTTACAAAAAGAAAGTATTGGATTCGCAAAAATTTTCGATTTCCTATTCTCGACGGATTTACACGTATTATTAGTAAGAGATACCAATCTGTATTCTTACTAAAATTTTATCTGTACCCTCTACAAAAAATAAATAAATAAGTAAATAAATAAATAAAATAAAAATAAATCACAAAACTAGTTTTATAAAGCTATGGTAATCTGTAGCTTTACAAATTAATCTATTACTAAACTTACAATAATCTTACTAAAATTTTATCAATTATTGTAGTTACATAAAAAGTTCTAGGCATCCCTGTTTCCTAAAAAAATACTAGTAACCTAACAGATTTATTTTACTTACAGTGCAAACGTGTATTTGTTACGTGAATTTTTGTTGCTGCCGTTACATAAAAAGTTTTATCAATTCCATTTTTCTATAAACATTTTAATATATTTACAGGTTTTTTTTTACAGTGTATAGAAATATGAGTCTGGTAGTTTTAACAGAACAATATTTGATTAACACATTAACACAGACAGTTTTAAAATCAAAGAAAAGTTTATAGTTATTGTTGAAATTAGTCAATACTAGCAGGAGTGACCGAGCTAAGCTCGGTCAAAATTAACTTTATATTAAACTCGATATAGTATTTTCACAGTATCATTCACTCTTTATTATTACTGTAAAACATATTATTACAAAAACAATCAATAAAAAAACTATGTTTGTATGCACATGTTCATAAATTTTACTTTATTTTTAAATTTACAACGAAAAGACATCGATCCAAATCATTTTTTCACCTCGACTTTGGTTAATTTAACCACATGCATCTCGAATCCTATCAAGAATGTACAAAAAAATTCTTCACATTCTTTCATTTGGCACCAAATACGTGTTGTGGCTTTCGTAATCTTAATAGTAAATTTTTTGGCCAAATGTCGCCAACTTATTGGCTGTTGCCATCTTCTCGTGACCCTGACTCGTATTACCTAAAATGACCCACGAATGAAATTTGATCAAACATGTGACGTAGCTCAATGGTCTTCAGGTATAATTAAAAACAATAGAGTGTAAAATTGAATCAAGATTGTTTAAGTCATTTCTTGGGTAAAATTAGCTTGACAGCATTCAGCAATAAAGCGAAATGACCCACTAATATAATTTTGGTTAACGTGCGACTCAGTCCAATACTCTTCTCGTGATAAAAAACGTTTCGTTACAAAATTTAGGTAAAACTGATTGAGTCGTTATTATATATAATTAGAATGACCCTAACCAATTATGATCTAAAATGACACACTGATCGAATTTTCGCGAGCATGTGTCACAATGGTTTTCACTTTCCCGAAAATGATATAATACAAAGTATAGTCAAAATGGTACGAACCATTTTCTACATAAAATTAGCATGACCCATCATGATCACAAATTACCCTTATAATCGAAATCTCTCGAACATGTGACTTATTCCATTAGTTTTCTCGTGTCTAAAAATTGTTACATACAAAATTTCGTTAAAATCGATCCAGCCGTTCTTTAAATATAAATAGCTTGACCCAGACCCTTTATGATCCTTTAATCGAAATTTCTCGAACGTGTGACCTAGCCCAATGATTTTCTCGTGTCAAAAACGTTATATACAAAATTTCGTTAAAATCGACCTACCTGTTCTTTAGATATAGCTTGACATGATCCATCATGACCCACAAATGACCCTTATATTCGAAATCTCTCCAACATGTGATTTAGCCCATTAGTTTTCTCGTGTCAAAAAACTGTTACATACAAAATTTCGTTATAATCGATCAAGCCGTTCTTTAAATATAAATAGCTTGACCCAGACTCTTAATGACCCAATATGGCCCATTAAAATCTTTTCTCGAACAAGTAACCTAGCCCAATGTTTTTCTCGTGCCCGAAAACCATAGATTGCAATTTTTCGTCAAAATTGCGTGGAAAATCTCTAGATAAAAATAGCATGATCCACAATGACCCCAAAAAAATCCCCACTAACCGAATTTTGTCGAACATGTTACCTATCTCAACGGTCTTCTTGTAATCCAAAATGATAAAATATAAAATTTGGTCAAAATCGTTAGAGCCGTTTTTAGATAAAAATGGCTTGGCACATAATGACCCCAAAATGACCCACTAATCGAAAATTTTCGAACATGTGACCCAGCCCAATAGTTTTCTCGTGCCAAAAAACGATTGGATACAAAATTTCCTTAAAATCGATCCAGCCGTTCTCTAGATATAAATAGCATAATCTTGACCCAAAATGACCCAATAATCGAATTTTCTCGAACATGTGACCTAGCCCAATGATCTTCTCGTGCCCAAAAATGGTAAAATCCAAATTTTTGCGAAAATCGTTAGAGCCGTTTTTGAGATAAAATTTACACATACACACACAATTTTTGCTCGCATTATAGTATAAGATAGTACAGTTAAATATGTTTTACAGAATCAAAAATTTTGCGTGGTAATTGAAACATATGTTTTAGGCCTGTACTTGAATACATTATGATGTAAAATATCTGATTATTATTATTTTTATTTTTCACTTTTTTTTCTATTGATAATAATGATATTCTCTGATAAGGTTTACTTCATAATACGAAAAAACCGTTTTTAACTACAATTGCAAAATATGAAGTAATTTTAGTAACAATTCCAAACTTATTTCCGGATACATATGGTTATTCCGGAATATTAGGAAAAAAAGAAAAAAACTGGCAATATAATTAAATTATTAAGTGCTAGAAACTAATAATGGTGAAAATTATGTCATGTTTTAAACAATACATACTTAAAGAGTATTATTTTAAATAAGTTTTTGGCGTTTAATAGAATCCCTTTCTATTAAACGAATATACGTTATACATTAACGAATATAACCGAATATACGTTACAAAATTCTTGAAAAAGGATAGTTAAAATATATATATATATATATATATAAACATTTTTTTCAAATTGAGTTATTTCGCAAAAATCACAAAAATAACCTTCAGCCTTGACGGTAGCTTAGAAACAGTGTTTTGGAACCGCAAAATACCCCAGTCTAAAGGAAATGAATGACAATCCCATTGGAGTCGATCGCCACTAGTCGTCATAATATCATTCGATCTTGCCTATTTAAAACGGAGCAAATCAGCCTGTCTGTTATATCTGGATGGGGATTGCAGAATGTAGCTCAAATAGGGCAACTACACCTTCAAAATAAAATATTTAAAAAATAAATAAGTTCCGATACTAAACTAGTTGGATGTGTCAATCCCAAAACTTTCTTCTATCTCATAAGTACATTTTAATATTTAAAAAAAAAAAAAAAAAAAAAAAAAAAAAAAAAAAAAAAAAAAAAAAAAGAAACGTGGTGACCCCAAAGTTACCCACTAACGAATTTCCTCGAACATTTGATCTAGCCTGATGAGATTCTGGTATCCGAAAAGCCTAAAACGCAGAATTTAATTAATATTCTAAGAAAAAGAGTTTAGTAGTGAATCATGTTGGGTAATTTATACTAAAACCTAATAAGCATCTATTTATGTCAAGACCTAACAGAATCTGAAATTTGATGGAATTTCGTCCATTAGTTCTTGAGATATAGTTAATACAAAAAATTTGCAAAACGTTGCACGGCAACACCATATCTTGGACAATTTATGCCAAAATGTAAAGAAAGCGTCTAATTATGTTATGGTGTAAAAGAATCTGAAGTTTGATGAAATTCTGTGCATTAGTTCTTGAGATATAGCTAGTTTAAAAAAACCGTTTAAAATATAGCACATCAGTACCATCAGTTGAAGGATTTATAACAAAACGTAATCATCGTGTAATTATGTTATATGTCATTTTGTAACAAAATCTGAAGTTTGATGAAATTCTGTGCGTTGGTTGTTGATATATAGCTATCGGGAAAATCGTGCAAAATGCAACATAGCTGCACTACCTGTTGCAAGGTTAATACCAAAATGTAATCAGCGTCTAATTATGTTATATATTCTAGTGTAACAGAATCTAAAATTTGATTAAGTTCTCTGCATTAGTTCTTGAGATATAGCTATTGCAAAAATCATGCAAAATCTAGCATAGCAGCGCCACCTATAGGGCAGTTCACACCAAAACCTTATCAGCGGCTATGTATCTCAAGGTATCGCAGAATCTGAAGTTTGGTGACATTCTGTGCATTAGTTCTTGAGATACAGCTATCATGAAAATCATGAAAAATGTGGCATAGCAGCGCCACCTGCAGGCCAATTTACAACAAAACCTAATCAGCGTCTATGTATATCAAGGGGTCACAGAATCTGAAGTTTCGTGAAATTCTGTGCATTAGTTCTTGAGATATAGTAATCTTGAAAATCATGAAAAACATAGTATAGCAGCGCCACCTGCAGGCCAATTTTCACCAAAAACCAATAGGCACTAATTCGTATCAAGGTCTAACTGGATATAAAATTTTATTAAATTTCGAGCATTAGTTCTTGAGATAGAGCGCCCACAAAATTTTTGTCACATACAGACAGACACACACAGACAGACTCACAGACAGACATTTTCTAAAAATAGTCAAAACGTGTTCAGGACCTTCTAAAACGTATAAATCCGTAGAAAACCAGAAGTCGAAAATTTTCATGAATCCAATACTTTCTTCTTGTAAAGATAGAAGAAAGTAAAAAAGTGTTGATTGATGAGCAAATAAAGCACGTGGGTATATCTTTCGCATACATGTGTATGTCCGATAGAACAATCGAACTACATTTTATTTATATATAATGATAGTTATAATATATAATGACTATATGTAATAATAATAATAATATCCTTGTTTCAGTTACACGGATTTATCTTTCTAAATAAGAAATAGCCTTTAAATGTTGTTAAATATTCTCTACATGATAAATCTTGGTTTTAAAGTGTGTCATTAGTATAAATGTACTCTTGCCTAATAGCCCAGTCATTTTAGCAAAAATAGGGGAAAAATTTAGAACAAAGCTGGATTTTTGCGTAGGTGCTAGTTAGGTTATGTAGTTAAACATACTAAAAGTCCCCATCGATCCGATGTGAGCTTTCGCCACCAGGGGGCGCTAACGAGCTTGAAAATCAGTTTTCTGTGAATATCTCACGAACAATGGCATTTAGAGAAAAAAGTTCAATTACAAAGTTGTAGATAATTTAATTTCCTGTAAAAAGTGTAATTAACATTTGTTTGTCACACCAACCCTTCCCTGTCAAAAATATAAAAAAAGTGAACTTATTTGAAAGTAAAATTATAAAAGTACGAAAAATCTGGTGCTACATTAAAAAAAATATGTAAACAGATCTATAATTCTCACTTTTGAATGGAGAAAGTGAATATATAATGTACATTTATGGTTATTTCCACTTTACCCTTGAGGTAAAGCATTTAGTGCGTTTTTTAGGTGCGTTTGTAATTATCTAAATACGTAGCACCTATTGTTGTCGCTCAGTCCGTCTGTCTGTCCGCATATAACAACGCAAAAACTACCCAACCAAATCGTTTGAAATTTAAAATATCTTATTATTATATAATTTTGTCGAGTCAATTCAAATTTTATGAAAATCGGATAAATAGATCAATTACAGGGACAATCAAGTATTCCATTACATTACGGTCAATGGGGGAAAAAATTTCAAATGCATTTTTATCGTTTGAAATTTAAAATATATGATTATTACATAATTTTGTCGAGTCATTTCAAATTTTATGAAAATCGGATGCGTAGATCAATTACAGGGACAATCAAAAGTATTCCGTTACATTACGGTCAATGGGGAAAAAAGTTTCAAATGCATTTTAATGGTGTTACACTTATTCGAACACAATAAAATTTTTATGCATCTGTGAAGTACATGTTATAATATACATCTTGCACAATCTGTGGTGCAAAAAACTTTTGTTATTGATTTACAAGGTCACACAGAAGTATTCCATTACATAATGGTATAAGGAGAACATTTTTTGTTGCGCGTTTTAATTGTAATTAACTATTTAACATTTTATGAGATTGATATACATTGCTGAGGAATACTACAAATTATTGCCTGTATAAAAGAAAGCATATAGTATAGCATATGATATACGTTGCTGAGGTATAATAAAAGTTACTTCCTGTGTATTTACAGTAACGCAAAAAAAGATTTCGACCACTATACTCTATCCAAAAAATACTATCTATTATAACAACAAGATTTGAATATATTTAAAACTTTGTTATCGCACGAAAGCACCTCATTTGCTACGCTTCACGTGCAATTTCCAACTTGTTTGTTGTGGTTTCCCCGTAAGCATATTCCACTTACAGTGAGTGACTTAATCCAATTTCAGTCGTTTGAATGCTTTAGTAGTTCTTTGCACAGCTTCAATTTCTACCTTTGATTCAGATTCGTCATTATCTGTATTCATTTCTTTCATTTGTTGTGCTACTTTCAGTATTTTTTGTTTGCCTTTCTATATCATCACTGAATTCAGAAGTAGCGCTTCCCTCCTCCCTCGCAGCGGGCATGTACTGGCGGATATCTTCCTCGTCTTCAAATTTAATTTTACTTGCATTATGAAATGAAACTCCGCAGCAATTTATGCAAATATCAGAACATTTCAATCCACATGCTTTTCCATATCCTTTGGAGCAAATACAAAAAATTGATTCAATAATATTTTTGGTGCGGGCGGTAAGGTATCTGGAATTGGAGACAAATTAGGTGCATTTTGCCAGCCCCAGTTCTCAGGAAAAGTAGGCTATTGCCCAATCAGTATGGTACTGCATTTTCCTTAGGCGGCAACGATGAAAGGCTGTTTTTTTCATCAACAGCAACTCTTTTCTTGAAACATCATAACGGTGCTTGTTCAGAGAAATTTATGCTTTACCACATTATAAAGCAAGGAAAATAGTTTTTCCTGCCTCGGAAACTTCAAATTAAGATACTTGATCACTTTTAAAAAGGCTGGCAGCTTGTATTTTATGATCTTCTTCCTTTTTCAAAAAATTTGCTAAAGACATTTTACCTTTCCCAAACATTGCTGATGTCGAGTCACAACCTGAAAAGCGTTAAGGAACAATATACGATCTTTCAGAAGAGCATCATTGTTAAGACTGTGCGATGAATACAGGGTGATTACAATTCGTCCTCTAACAGGCTTATATAAAATATCTCTATCTCTGGAGGAGTTAAAGCAGTCAACATCATCGACAACAACAGCAGTAAGCGCACCAGACTTTGCTACTTCAATAGCTGTGTTAACAATTAGTGTGTCTGCATCATCTTCTATTTGTTTCGCTTCGAAAACATTCTCCATAAATTTCTTCATAAGCATAGATATGAGATGTTTCTTATTTTAATGATTAGATTTTTTTTAAAAAATTCTTTTTCGTGGTAATTTAGAGCTTTCTTTTTTTTCCTTCTGTATAAAAGCTTCGTCTAATGTGTTAGAACATAACAAACATTTTTCCTTAAATTCAAACAACGGACTGTCATTTCTCAATTTTTCCATCAATGGAGTAATTTGTGCGGACGTTGATCGTTTTTCTGTAATAGATTTATTGTATGATTTAATACAATTCTTTCCTGAATAATTTTTCCTACTCTTTGGATGAACTGTAAATTCATTATTGTTTTTAGCCATTTGTTCATATATTTTCTCACTTATGGTCACCTTTTTCCGAACTTGCTGTCACGAGGGACTTCAGTCTTTTTTTGCCCATTTTTACATAATCTTTTCGAAACGCTGTCCTCATCTCATACAAGGCAAACTATTTTGTCTATCTCCATTTTTCGCTAAGAATCAGCAATTAAGAAAGAGTTATTTTAAACTGTCATAACTATTTAAAACTTTCTACAACGTGCGTTGAAAATAAAATTATTCTTTTCCTAAAATCTCACAAAGAATACTTCGTTCAATAAATTAGGGTGATTTCATACCAGCGAAATGAGCACCAAATGAAAATAAACCATCGGAAAAGTACCTGCACATGATACATTACAAAAAATGCAAAGAGAGATAGGATATTGGACAATGACAATTCGTCACCTGAGAATAATAAAGTTCTACCTGTGTTTTTGAAAATATTGACTTATCTATAGAAAGGCTCTATTTCTATATATGAAGGCATTTTTGCATCAAAATGATGTTATATATAATTTACATATAGCCTTACAATTATATTATGACATTATTTTAATCCAGAAATATCTTCATAGATACAAATAGAACATTTCGATATCATTAAGTCGATTTTTTTCAAAAACATAGATAGAACCTTATTATTCCCCGGTGACGTATTGCACAAGCGCGCGAAAACGGCATACAGATAATGGGGGAGAGATGGAGGGAGGGATCGAATGTTGTTTGGTATTTGTTCTGCCTCTTCGCCGCGTTATGATTGTGCTACCGCATTTTTTCAATAATGTTTTCTTTACCTTAATTTTTGGCAGGGAAGGATTGCTGTGACAAAAAAATGTTAATGACACTTTTTGTAGGAAATTACATTATCTACATCTTTGTAATTGAACTTTTTCGTCTAGATGCCATTGTTCATGAGATATTCACAGAAAACCGATTTTCAAGCTCATTAGCGCTCCCTGGAGGCGAAAACTCACATCGGATCGATGGGGACTTTTAGTATGTTAAACTACATAACCTAACTAGCATCTATGCAAAAATCCAGCTTTGTTCTAATTTTTTCCGCTATTTGTAAAAAAAGGAGCTAAAATGACTGGACTATAAAGAATGTTTATAGCTTGAAGAACAATTACTATCAACATTTCCAGATTCAACCCCATGAAAATTTAATGCTCTTTTGTTTTAAAATTCTGTGTATACATCCAAACGATATGGAGCTTATTTACTTCGTTAATAACAGTTTAATTGTGCCTTCAGAGATTTCGTATGCCTGTGTATTTAGTGTTTTATCTCTATTTCTTGAACTGTGATAGAAGTTCGAAAACAAGAATTTTTAAAGAAAAGATGTATGCATCTCTTTTGTGTTTTTTTTATTTTTAGGTTAGTTTATTTTTAGATCGACATTTTGTATTCACATGTTTTATATTTCTGTATATCCATTAATACCATAACAAATTAATATTAAATCCATAATAAATTAATTTATAATGTAAATGTTATCATTGCGATAAAGTCAGAGTACTGAAATATTTGAAACTAATTTTAAAATTGCATTGATCTTCCCGCTATCTTGGACAATTACTTACTAGTTTTGTAGCTTTTATAGTTTGTTTACTTAGATACACAAAAGTAAAAAGGTACAAAAATTATCCAAATAATAACGTGGGAAATACTGGACCAGTGATAAATTAATAGGGAGAGTGCACTAATAATAAAAGTATTTTGAATGAAATCATTTTGCAAGTATGTAGCTCTTATATATCGTTTAAATTGACAAACAATAGCAAGATATTCAAAAATTTTTATTTCTGTAACATTTGAACTAATTAACCGATTCGAACATAACTAAACAATTATACTAATTTTACTGGTATCTTGAACAAGTTCGTTATTCAAGTGACCCTGAAACCATACTTCCATTTGCAAAGATTCGTAAAAAAAGGGTGCAAAATATGATGACACAGGTTGAACTTCATGAGGGCAGGAGGAGTCTGAAAATTAAATTTTCATACGCTCCCCGTTGGGTAAAACTTACAAATAGGAAAATTTTCCTTATCCATTTCTGAACTGGACTTAAAGAATTTTATCTCGAAATCTACAAATCTCACAGAGATATTAAAATATAAAATTCGCGGTTTATACCACTTAACCATACCTCTCAGTGACGAGTTATTGATACATTTCGAATGCAAAATATTAAAATTATTAAAAGCCGATTTAAGATATTGTCTCTCCATTGGACATAAAATAGCAGTATATACATTTTGTGTTAAACTTGTTTTCGAAATATGCTGGAGGATTACATTGGAGATCTGAGCTGGGCGAAATGTTCAGTCCGAGAGCGACTTATAGAAAAAAAAGTGTCTTGGACTGGAAAAAATAATTTCTGAATGCGAGCCAGGGCAAGTCTTACTGAATTTCTACAAAACATGTGTTTTTACATAGATGTGGTTAAAAATTATTTTGTATAAAATAGTTTTTGTACACAACTGACCAAGAAAAATCATTTTAGAGTTTATTTGTACATGTATCATCTTCATTTTTAAAGAAGTGAACCAGGCTGTGATTTTTTTCATTAATTTCTGCTTGCATTTAAATATTTCACGTATCATTCAATATCATTAATATTCCATGCATTATAGATTTTTTTAAATGCTACACAGTGAAATCTTCTAAGACAGAATAACATAAGAAAGAAAAAAAGTTCTCTTCTTATCAAATATAAATACTATTTTTTTAGGTATTATATTAATACTGAATGTATAAATGCATTTTTTTAAGACAAGTTATTATTTAAATTATTTAAATATATATATTCTTTCGAAATTATATATATTTAAAAAAAATAAGTTACATCATTTTTTTTTTTAAATTTTTAAAATAATATTTAAAAAAAATTAGAAACAAGATGCAAATTATAATTTCCTCTCTAATTAAATAAAAAAATAAAATTCGAGATAATGGAATTCCAAATTTAGATTCGAAAAAATATTTCGAGTTATAACGATATTAAATTACCTCACTTTAAAAAAATAATTATTTAAAAAAAAATAAAGTATTTTATGCGAAAGTTTAGGATATGATTGTGTTTACAAATGGTACAGATAATCTTCAGCAAAAATATTTTTTAATACAATATTTTTTTGCGTTTCCCGAACCATTTAAAGACATTGTTTTTTGAATCGCCCTCAACAAAAACGGTTTTCTTCGAACCTTGCGTAAATACGGGTTAGGTTCCCTTAGAAAGACCCCCACGGAGGGCACTCCCCCTGGTCCTATATCCCACTAGCGTAGATAATCGGACGACAAAAATCAACCAACCCACAACAAAAACATTTAATGAAATGTATCTTCGTATATTTTATTCCTTTCAATTTCTAATATTTCATTACTACTGCAATATTTTTATAGCTCTAAAAATCTAAAGAATAACAATTACAAAAAAGAATCTAATTTTAAATATTTTCAAGAAATCTTTGTAGTTTCAATTTTTTTCAACGGTTTAAACCTAGTATTTTCGCTTGTTTACCATATTACGAGAAAGTTTGATCTCATTAAAAATTACCTAATCACAAAATCAGATACTAACTAATATGTGAATTTCTCAATTTTAATATATGTACAAATGCTTTAAAATTATTTGTCAAAAGTGTAAAGGAAGGAAGAGGGACCTAAATAAGCAGATTTCGTATAGGAATATGAATGTGAAAATGCGACGTGGAGATAGTAGAAGACGCTGTTTAATAAGGCAGATGAAAGCAATTCGCTGAGTTGAATCATCCTTTTTCTCACGGATTCATGTAATATGGATCGTTACACTAATGCGGTGCCTCTCGACATGAATTTCATGTACGTGCCTACGCAAGAAAATGTCTCACAATCTAGGAACGTCTTGCAGCTCTAGAGGTTTTCGAAAGGCTGTCATCTATAGACCCCTTGCATTGTCGTTACAGCAACGGCTGATACCCTAATTTGGTGTACATCTGGAGCCGAAACAAAACATCATAACTCCCCGTTTCCCTTTAAAACACGGGTGGTCCTTCTGTTTAATTTTGATTTTTCTTATCCTTGCATTATTTTTCTAAGTACTTAAAAAAAATCACAAATCACTATGTCTACAAATGTGAAAACACCACATCTGCCTAATGTTTGGAAATCAGATGAAGCATGCGACGTCACGTGCAAGTTGTATAATGATCGGAATACTGCTTCTTCCATTGCATGAATTCTGCGTTATCTTTCAATGCAAGATTCCAATCCTGGAATCGTTCCATGTACATTCTTTGAGCAACTGCTCTATTTCCTTGTGAAGTCGAATATATGAAATGCATGTAAGCAAGCTGAGCATTGATATAACGAAACATATTGATCAAAATACGTCTTCTACTGCTTTAATGCTGTATTTTCACATCCACATTCCTATAAGAAATCTGTTTATGTACGTTCCCTCTACCTGACTTGAAATTTTGAATATATAATTTTTAAAAACCCTGTATATAGAGAGAATAACGAAACACAAAGTATGAATTTAACCACTTATTATACATAGTTTTCATTATAAAAATATTTTTGTTATAGCCATAATAATAAAAAAATGATGGGATGCCGCTTTGCTGGACAGCGATAGAATGCCAATATACCATGCACACTTAACCCTCTGCCAAGTAATACACAACTTCACAACATAATCGGATTCAAGAGAAATAAACATTACCAAAAAAGATTAAATTTAGCATTCTTTGAACTCATTTTTAGTAAAACTGAACAAAATCGTTTTAAATAGCAATACTGTGAAATAGTGGAGTTTTATTTCCCATTTTTTTCTCTGAGGTTTAAAAATATTTTAAAATGTTGTTACGGCTTTCCATAAACTTGGATGTCGCGAGCGCCTCTATGGTGCATTCTACCGCAACATCTACTGTACATCATTACTTTAGGTTTTGCCGTTTGGCAACATATGGGAATCGTCGGTTGGTTGTTTATCGGCGATTATAGTGGACCTATGGCGTATTCGCTGGATCCACATTCTTTTCTTTAAAATGTAAATTATAAATGTTTTTCTATATATAAATTTTTAAGTAATATTAGTTGTAGTAATTGAACCAGCGAGCAAACGAGTCTTTAAAAATGCTCGCACGATTCGGCACTTCGTTACAAATGTTTTCTTTATGTAGGGAAAGATTTACAAAATCAATAATCTTTAATTACCACAAAGAAACTAGTCAGATGTGGCAGTATTCAAAACTTTCTATTTCGTACTAGTTAATACGTCAAAACTCTTTATCAGAGTGAAAAGATTAAATGGAAATCTAAGCCCAGCATTTTGATTCTAAGGATATAAAATGTGGTGGATTATGTTTTAAGATATAATTCTTTCTAATGCCATGAAGATCCTGCATAATGCAATACAAAAATTCCAACTATTGGGCGATTAACACAAACACCTAGTAAGGAAAAACTTGTGTCAAAGTCGAAAAAAAAATGCTTTAAATATTAAAATAGAGCTATTAAAGGAGATCGTAAAAAATCGAACACGGCAGCTCCAATTGAAGGGCGATTTGTATCAAAATGTAAAAAGCACCAAGTCATATCAAAGACTAATTGAATCAAAAATTTGACGAAAAAATCAGTGCATTAGTTCTGGAGATTGAGTTATTGCGGAAATCTTGAAAATGCTTCATAGCAGCGCAACCTGTTGAGTGATTTACACCGAAATGTAAAAAACTATAGTTCATGTGAAGGACTGTACGAATCTGAAGTTTGATGAAAATCTGTGCGTTAATTTTTGAGATGGAGCTATTGCTGAAATCGCAAAAAATGCAGAATAGCAGCAGCACCTGTCGAGCAATTTACACCAATGTATGGAACAAAAATCTGTTAAGGACTATCTTAATTACAAGTTTGATAAAGATCCATGCATTAATTCTAGAGATATAGTTATTGCATAAATATACTGCATATCAACCTGTTAAATGATTTACACCAAAATATAATCAGAATTCATTTATGTATGAGACTAACTGAATAATTTTTTTTAAATTAAATTCTGTGGATTAGTTCTTAGATAGAACACCAAAAAAATTGCGTCACACATAGAGTCACAGGCTAACGGACTCACACAGACATTTTATGCATCAGTTTTTCGGTATATATGACCGTAAAACACATTCATCCGCAAAAAACTGAAAGCGGAAGATTTTCACGAATCCATTATTTTTTTTTCTTGTAAATATAGAAGAAAGTAAAAGAAAAATGTTTGGCTGATCCAATTAAATGTTACATTATACGGCGCATTGGAAAATTTCGTTTCAATAAAAATTCTGTCAGGTTTTTAGAAATATACAATATTTTAGTGAATCGTTATTCTTTGTAAATATTTAACAATTAGTTCGTGATTCCTCGATTACTATCTACACTGTAAAAAAATTCTGTAAAGTTACTATTTTTTTTTCTAGGAAACTGGGATTCCAAAAACTTTTCATGTTATGGTAACATGAAAATTTCATGTAACCGACTCTGAAACTTGAATTTTTGCTGTTACCGTTACAGGAAAAGGTCTAGGAATCTCAGTTTCCTAGAACAAGTTTAGTAACTTTGCAGATTTTTTTTACAGTGTACGAAGCAAAGAATCGCGTGCAGCGAATTTCCGATAAC
Organism: Maratus speculifer; assembly: GCA_964019185.1. Lineage (NCBI taxonomy): Eukaryota > Metazoa > Arthropoda > Arachnida > Araneae > Salticidae > Maratus > Maratus speculifer. The sequence continues at coordinate 257,344,449 of OZ025298.1, forward strand.
AAATGTCAGTTTACATGTGATTGATTTTAGGCTATTAAATACAAAAGTTTCACCTTAATTGCTCTTGAAATTTATTCTACATACTTTAAGGATTTAAATAATGTAAAAAGAACCCCTCTTTTTGTTTGAATGATCAAGCACTCTTTATGAATATATCAACGAATATTTTCACTTTTCAGCATATCATTTATTCCGAGGTTCCTTGGATTCTTTATTTTCTATCGTCTCTTTACATTATATTACTTAGTTAAATTCTTTCACATAAATGTGTCAACAAGCATGAAGAAACTAATAAAACTACAGGATATGATTATAGGAATTTTTCATTTCATCGTGGGAAACATAAAAGAAGATAGGATATATTGCATGAACATTTCGTATATATTTCCAAGCAGACAAATAAATTGCAGGTGAGTTTTTATCACATAGAATATATCAAAATATGTGTAACGACCATTTATTATTTTATCTTGTTTGGCTTTATAAATCTTCACATATATAACTGTTACAATGTGCAGAAGCCTATACTTTTATTTATTTACGGTATCTATAAATACCGATACGACTTTTTATTGACTACATTTTTCAAAAAAAAAATTTCTAAGGTAATTTTTTTTAATTGTTGTATAACATAGAAATAAAAAATTCTTACCGTCTCGGCCTACAGGCGGAGGAAGATTTCGAAAAATTTCAACACCAAAAGCTAACTCAAGAGTAGAGATAAACCCAGTTTTATTTCTAAGAATGAGCTCTCTGGATCTAAACATTTTGTGAAAATACACGAATACACAACCGGTGAGGAGACCAGATGTTATTACCAATAAGGTTATCTGAGCGAAAAATGCTCACCGGTTTTCGTGCCCTGTTAGCCTAAAACGGTAAAGCATTGGCCCTGTAAGCCAAGTATTTGGGTTCGATTCCCGGCTTGGGTAATTTTTCGCTCAGTTGGAAATATTGAATTCATATGATAACTTTACCAATCAGTTAGATTGGTTAAATTAGCAGTTTATCTACGGACCCACCTTTCTATGGAGTTCCGTTACCTGCAGTTTATTCTGTTGAGCTGTCTAAAATGACAGACCAGATGTTATGACCAATAAGGTTATCTAAGCGAAAAATGATCACCGGTTGTCGTTCCCAGTTAGCTTAAAACGGTAAAGCGTTGGCTTTGTAAGCCAAATATTTGGGTTCGATTCCCGGCCTGGGGAATTTTTCGCTCAGTTGGAAATATTGTATTCGTATTGTGTATAGTGTTATATTACTTTTCGAAGAATTATAATTTCTTTTTTTACATTTTAAATAATTTTACTAAAATTAATAAGTTTATATCTTCATTTCAGCAATAATTAGAAATAAAAGCCCAGGTGCTGGTAAAATATAAAGTACTGCTTATTTTTCCAAAGAATACTGATTATTTATGAGTCATGAAGGATACTGTTAAAACTATTGGTCTACTATTTCTTTTGTAGGTTTAGTTTCTCTAAATAATATACAAAAAATGTCAAATATTTAAAAAGCAAGAATTAAAAAAATGAATTCGTATCCTGATACAATTCCTTATTATTTTCCTTATACAATTGATTTTTATAAAGTATATATGCAACTGATTTACTAAAATTTGATTTTTTAAGGTAATGGAACAGAAAAGTTATCACAAAATAATCATTTACTTAGGAAATATATGAAATGCAAAGCAGTCATTTGAAAACACATTTAAATCACAAATTGTTGAATATTTCGATAAATATTCTTTTATACGTTACTATATCTATATTATAAAGAAACTATAAATATGTGCGTGTGCAATGTTGACTTCATATCTACGGTGGCATACACTTTTTGTAGAAATATGTAAATTAACACGTTCAGTTGTGACGTACTTTTGATAGTACATGTCATTTGCATTTTCATTGAGAATTGTGTAGCCTTAACATTGCTTGATTGAGTGTTATTTTGCTTGAACAGAGTATTAAGATTTTCGTTCAACGTTGAAACTATATACGGAGAAGGAAATCAAGTATAGAAGTATCAAAATGTAGTACTTTCTAATTTTCTGAAAACAGCAATACATGGTAGAATCTTAGAAATTACACTGAGTTGAATGACATTTTGTTACCACTCATCAGCCAATGAAATCGGCATGTCTACGACGCTTTAATAAAATGACAGAGAGAACAAAATTTTCGTCCGCCATATATAGTATTTAAAGATACGGATTTTATACAAATGATTATTTAAGGAACACAAGAGTAAATCTTATTTTAATTGTAATCTTTTATTCCCGTAGATTTTGTATCTTATGAACATGACTTAAACATTTTTAGTGTTTCAGAGAAAAAGTATGATCACATTTTTATAGTTAAATGTTGATATCCTGATTTCATATGTAGTTACATTCTTTTTACAAGTAACGGTTTGGATCTTTTTAAACACAATGCTTAGCAAAAAATAGTCACAACTTTATTCGATTGATATTTGTGAATTTTAAAAAATCAGGTATTAATAGTTTATTATTACTATTAGATACTGTAATGTGATGCATTTTAACTTATTATTGCTCGAAAACGAATTACGCAATCTCCTAGATTTGAAATTTTGACGCAGAGGTATCTTCATTGATTTCTCTTTTCATAGCAGATGTAAACATTTATTTCCAGAGATTTGATATTGTGTTTATCCATGTTGAATATTTTCGTCTTTTTACTGTTTTCTAATTATAAAAACTTTGAATAAATAACACCAGTAATTATTATTACTGTTTTATTTTAAACTGCATAATGATTATAAGGCAATAAACATGCAAAAGCTATATTATAATTAAAGAAATTGTAAGTTTGAAAATGTGTCTTAAAATCCCCACTTACAGGGTGGTATGGGACAGCAATAAATCATATATAAGGCACACTGTAATGCACAAATTGTCTAGTGTGGCTAGATATATAATCAAACAGAAATTGTTTGTTGATAATGTATGTGTCACAATATAAAATTCCACTGTCAGTCACAGATGATATTAAAAAATCACCACTTGAATTTATTTACATTTTGAATTTAATGAATATATTATGAACGTTATAATTAATATATTACCTCTAAAAATGATTGCATGTTAATGAATTTTAATTCATCTTATTAAAAAAGTAGAAATGGACATGTCTCATTGCTTCCCACTGCCTTGTTTTGTGTTAAACTTCTTGTATAAACAAAAATGTTGATTTTAGGCTTAAATTAAATTATGGTAAATAAACAATAGAATGCTCCTTATATAGGGAAACTATTACACTTGTGCATAAACAAGTCATTAATACAGCAAGCATAAAAAGTATATGAAGTAAATTTACTTTTGATTCTTAAAAAATATTTCCCTTAATAGAATTGCAAGGTTATACAAATCTAAAATGTTTTTCAACTGAAGATTGAGCTACTATTTTTTCATCTTGTGTGCGATTGATAAAATTTTTAGAATGAGAAATAAAGAGAAATATCTACTGTATTATTCGTCCCACTGTCCCACTCCATCCCTCTTTCCTCTATATATATTCATATTTATATGCATAATATAAATAAATTTCTTATTTGAGCAGTTCAGTTACAGAAAGTCAAAATGTTTGTACTTAAAACAATAAAATCAGTTCACTGTTTTCTTTCCAGATTATATTCCATAGTAAAATTATCACTCTCAATAAATATTTAACATAATATTAATAAAACACTAATTCAATATGTATGTTATCAAGCTCATTTCATACAGGGAAGATATTAAAACATAAATTCAAAGTAAGTAGCAATTTCTTTAGTGCTCTTTTTGTATGTTATCTCCTGGCATACCGGTAACACAAAAGTATTCTTAATAAAATCATAGCTTTTAGATTGGTTAGTTTCATTCCTCGAAATGGCAACAAATATTCTGCATCTTTACATAAATTCTTAAATCTCGATATTTAAACATATTGAAAATAATATAGTGTCGCAAAACCTTATAAATGAGCGTATTTAATATGTATTGTACATTGCTGCATTATACTTGTCAGAATCCTAATTAGTTTTTCAACTAGATACACTATCTTCAAGGAAAGGATAGCGCATAATGGAACGACAATTGTCCAGACTAGGAATCGAACCTGATACGTTACTTGCTGTCGTAATGCTCTACTTATTTATATATCCGGACGATACCTGTCTTACAAGATTCACTCTTATCATGCTTAGGTATTTAGATTTGATTTCTGGTCTAGACTTTATTCTCCCAGCTCAAATAAAATCAAATGATTCTCCAACCTTGAAGATGAATCCTAAATTTGTTTCACATAAATGAAATGGTTGTTAATCTAAAGATATGAAATTTCGGTACTACTTGTTTATTCTGTCGACCAAATACTATCGTAAAACTATAAGATTATATGACAATAATAGATGTTCGTAATTGATACATTTACTTGCCATTAAACACAATGCCTGTGTTTGTTACATCGTCATGTAATTTTTAATTTGTATTTTTTATTAATGTTTTACTAGATTATTTGTTATTTCATAGTATTTAAAATAAAAATTATGTTTATTTTGTATAATTTGGCAAACAGCTTGGCGATTTGTATAATTTGGTAAAATTTGTTGACGGGATAACTAAGTAGTACCGAAATGTCACTTGTTGAAATAGAACTGCCTAACTAACTACAGTGTGTCCAGCAAATAACACCCTGATTTCAAAATTAAATTTTCCAAAAACAAATATCGATAATAATATGCGGTAAACGGTTTTTTCATTAGGTAAACTGTAAAAATCTTATACAGAAATTTCAAACAGTGAATATTTTGAAAATATTGTGTTCTGATTGCAAAGAATGCTTTGATTTGACATTTTTCTTGCTTTAGATTGCTTGCAGAGATAGAGTTTTTCGGCTTAAAGTGCCATATTAGATAGATTTTTTAGAATTAAATTTTTGAAACTTCGAAATTCTAAAAATTTACTTCGAAAAATCTTTAAAATATTGCACTGTAAGCTGAAAAAATATTTCTCTGCAGGCAATCTAAAACAAGAAAAATTTCAAATCAAAGCATTCTTTTCAATCAGAACACAATTTTTTCAAAATATTCACTGTTTGAAATTTCTGTATAAGATTTCTACAGCTTATCTAATGAAAAAACTTTTTACCGCATATTACTATCGATATTTGCTTTTGAGAAATTCAATTTTGAAATCAGGGTGTTATTTGCTGGACACATTGCAAATACTAAATACTAACTGTTCAAAACTAACGAAATACTAAATAACAACATAATAAATATTCCCTGTGACAACAACATTATCAATTTTTATTATTATTATTATACTTGCTTTTCGAAATTTCCGAGCTCATCATTTATTTACTTGAATTCTTCGGAATAAAATAGTTATGAAGAAGCAGAGAAGCGATAATGCTAAGTTGCCTGAATATATTATGCGAAGAAAAGATACGTGAAGAGATAAAAGTTGCTGAGAGAATATCATATTTACTATTATATTTCTGTTCCACTAACAACCACTTCTTAGGCATAATTGTATTAAAATTTTGCTATTTACAGATAACCTTATTCCCTTACATTATAATATTTCAATACAATTTTCTATTGATATACACTGTTGAAACTAATAAAATCCAAAGATTTCCATAGAAAGTAAATCAATTAAAACTGATGGCTAGTACCTTTCATTAATCTGATGATCCATAAAATACACATACGTACTATTGATTCCATAGACTGAAATATACTCTTGTGAAAATACCTAGAATATCACTTGCAAATTTTAAGCAAATGCATACAATTGCATAATGCGTTAAAATTACATTAAAATTGCATTGCAAATGCACATAATGCATTTAATTTTTAAAATTAGATAAGGCTTTTAAAAATGCACTGGTGCACTACCATTATAAGAACAATGATGACATGGCCAAATTTAATAAGAAGTGTGCCTTTAGTATAACAGTCGTAATCAACTTATTTTATACATCTTTGCTTATTTGTTACCTGGCATAGTTAAGCATTTTTATGCAATGCATAAAATTTTATAATTGTGATTTAATTTAATATCATGTATAACTTATATTAGTTATTTTGTTAAGAAAACTAGAAACTCCGAATTAAACTTATAGTGATATTTAACAGTAACATTTTGCTAAAAAAATATTTTATAACGTGTGACCATGGCTATTGCCCGATCTATAACAAAAAATATTTTTTCATAAAAATATTTTGTCATATGTTTTTAGCTTATTGGATGCATTATTAACAATGAATAAAATTTTCTAAATCGTTGTTTCGTTTTTTTAGATATTGATACTAAAAGAGTTAAAGAGGTTGTTATATATATATTAAATTGGTAAAACATAATTAAAAAGAATATGGACGCCAATTTGGTTACATTTAATAAAAAAATTCAGCACTTCCATGAGGGGTAGAAAAAATATGTTCAGTAAGAAAATTTCTGTCGGATGCACCAAAAAAAAAAAATTAATTTTAATGCTAAACATGCATAATAAATGGTAAAATACTGAATTTTAGAAGTGCTACCGCTTCTTTCCGCCTTCCCCCTCTACACTCGCATACACAATATGGGATCTATGAAAAAGATATTTTTTTAGTATGTAGCTATAAGAAATTTTGTTGTTTACCAACTAGTAATATGTTTAAAATGTTTGTTATAATAAATTTCTCAATTAAAAGGAAGTTTACCAGCCTTTTTTGCGTGAAACGATTTATTTTAAATTATGGCTGTATTAAATTTAAAATGTACTCTTTAAATTATTTTTTATTTAAAGTATAAATATAAAGGAAATTCCGTTGCTTACCAACTAGTAATATGTTTAAAATGTACGTTATAAAAAATTGTCTGAAATAAAAGGCAGTTAACAGCGACTTTGCGTGACACTATTTATTTTAAATTGTATTAAATTTAAAATGTAATCTTTAAATATTTTTTTTTTTTGCTGTTAAAGTACACAAAATAAGTAACAGCGTGACTTTACACCAAAAATGGTGGCAATTAAGTTTCTACCAAAAAGGTATTTGTTTACACCAATCGGTTGCTGGTGGTTTATTACACACACAGATTTATTGGTGGGGTTTCTGACACTTCTTTTGGTGGCAATTTAGTTGTAAAGTAACACTTTATTTACAGTGTGTATGTAAACTATGAATAGCTACACTTTCTATAATGTAAATTAAAAATATTGCAATGTCCTTCATTAACCCTTTATCTGCCGAAGGTACTTATAAGTACCATTAAAATAACTTATTATAAAAGTCTTTTAATACGTCAGTTAGTTATAATACTGTTTAGAATGAGTTACAGATACATTACTTTATCTTGTTCCAAAAGCATTTTTCGTTACACAAAACAAAAATATTTTTAAAAGGACGATTTATTTTGCCTTTAGATGTTTTTAGTTTTCTTGGCGCTGAGTGAGGGGGATGAGAATTTTTAAATGCGGAAATATTTCTGCAGTATATAATTCTACAAAATACTAAGAAAATAATTAAAAGTTTTGAGTGCAGACATAAAAATTGCACAAAATCCCTGTAAATTCAAATTTAATTAATCCTTCTAAATCCTTCAATCATTCTAAAATCTTTCAAATCTTTATTAAATGATTATGTCAATCTTTTAATTTAGTTTAAACAATTTACGTAAAATGCTTTAGAATGCAAATTTTTCATGAATTCATAATACGGTAGATAAAGGGTTAATGTAATTATATAAATTTCTCAATGATTGAAAATGTGATTTAATTTTAAAATACACTTCAACCGATGCCTTTCTTTAGAACATTATGTCGGTAAAATCTTTTACATTGCAAAGTAAATGAATGATAATGTTTTTGCACTCCATATTCTAAAGGAAACATGTATTAATCTGTCTAGTAAATGATTAAAATTTCAATATAATACGTTGTAAAATATTTTTTTTATAATGTAACATAATTATAAACCATTAGAAAATAATTTATTGACTATATTAAAAAAGTAATGTAATTATTTTAGGTATCTTTGTAATCGAACTGTAAATGCTATGTACCTGGTTTTGAAGAAGAAACATTGAATGATAAATTTCAATAACATGTATCAATAACGTAGAAGTCCAAATATATTTACATAGTTTAGAAACGGATAGACAGACAAAAAAAAATTCTGAACCACTTTTGATGTATTATTAAAAACATTCATTAGAAAATGAATTTTGGAAAACTTGGCCAAATACTTTCTCTAGAATTTTCTCCAGAAAGATATCAAAATCATGACAAATGATTATTCGTTGCCATTCAATCGATGAAAATTCCATTTCCAAAATTACAGTGATTTAATTACCTTCTAGTAAAAAGACTGGTTTTGCGCAGATATTCCCCCATCTATGGTAAGATTTTTTTTCTAAATTATTGAAATTTAATTCGAGTTAATTTAATAAAGCTAATTTAATTGCCATTTTACTAAACATTCAGAAACTATTTTCTGAAAAAATTGTTTCACTTTAGCAATTTTTATAGAATTGGGTATTTATAGACAGTTAGAAAGATTTCCAATGATGATTTCATATTATTAGTATAACTTTATAACTTTATAATGTTTGAATTTATGAATGTTGTGCAGTTTGTTCGATATCAAAATACCAAAATTTAGGCCTACGGCTGGTAAAAGTTTATCCGCACACATCCGTATTCTTACAAAGACTAGAAATTGCATTCGATTGTTTCGAAAATGAATTTAAGAAACTTTATAAAATATTAATAAAGTATACACTTTTCCATTATGATTTTATGCATGCCATAGAAATAATTTGTCAAAACGTATATGTTATTTTTTTTAAATACTTTAGTCGGTATACTTGTTTATTTGAATTCGACTATTCTTAGAACGTAAACATCATATTATTATAATTTTCTCTCCCTAATATAAACGACATTTTTTTTAAAATTCTTGCATAATCACTACTAAAGTTCTAGCAATTGATCGATCTGTTTTTATGTACAGTCGTAGAAGAAAAAAAATTAAAACACCCCCCTGCTAACTCTGCGAGAAATTAACTCGCAGAATAAAGTTACTGATACTAAACGATTGGAAATAAATTCTATTTTTAAATGATGTATATAAAATTTGCTTAGGAGAGGGCATATACATATTAAAACGAATCCTAACTTTTTTTTTCAATAATAGTATCCAATTCTGATAGCATAAATGACTTTGCATCCTTATTTTAGCTTAAAACCAAGTTTTCATGCAATTCGTACGATAAGTTTCCAATAAATTAATTAATTTTTAAAACGAACATCTTTTAGGGCTTTATTTAAATTGAAGTCCGGTACTCGAATTGTTACCGAAAGAGCCCTCTTCTTAATCAAGGCTTCTTGGGCATCACTCAAGCATTCATTGAAGACTACTAAATTACAGGATAGACTCAGAAGTTTCAACATTAGTCACTCCTGTTGTAGACGGACCCTTAAGCCATCATTTTGCCTTTTTTTAAGCTTCATTTGAAATTTACTTAAGGTGGTCTGGTGTAAAAACGCCAGGCGGGGTAATAACGCTAAGTGCTTATATTATGCATAATTATGAAATAATCTGGTAAATGACACTCATGTGCTCTGCGCAGAAGTGTTTTGAGTCATATAAATCGCAAAAAACAACTTCAAGTTAATTTGTTTCATTTTTAGGTCTTATTGTTTTTACAAGTAACTAAAATTAACGCTTGATCTAAAATTTGCAAGATACGTTTTGTGCTGTGAAGACTATTTTTTTTATCCGGAAATACTTTGTTAATTACATAAACTTGTAGTACATTTCATAGAATTTCAAAATGTTGTTGAAGATTTTGGATATCTTCTCGAGATAATTTGTAATTTAAAATGTACAGCGCAATAACTATAACGGGGTAATAACGCCAATCCTTGTCATTAATACCCCGGTTGATTGCCTACAGTGGCCGAGCTACATCCTAAATACTGATTGAAATAAATACAGTTAAAACTGTGCAATGTTTCTAATAATTCTATTTAAGCGGTCCTTTTTAAGCAAAAACAAGCTCACGGTCTGATATTCTTTCCCCCCACACACACCACACCTTTATTTTTCTTACAATTTCACAAAAAATCGAACCTTTTCAATAGCTTAGAGTGCAGTTTGTCAAATTCTAAGTTTGTAGAGTTTGCATTTTTAGAATTGGGCAATCTACATGCCATTATTCCATCTTATTTCATAGTTTTGTTTGCATGGCGTTATTACCCATATAGGTGGGTAATAACGCCAAATAGCATTGGTCAAGAAATCACGCCATTACATTTTATGAATACATATCTGTTAAATTATTTTTTCTATATAGATAGTCAATGAGTTGCTGTATCAAATCATATATTTGTTTGAAAAATACAAACTAAAACTGAGCCGTGAAAATTGGTAGAACATTAACGTAGCGTTATTACCCCAGGGTACCTTAGAAGAAAAGTTTAAAATTTTGGATTTCCGTAGAGTAGGGCTTAATAAATCTAAGTCCATAAAAAATGTATGTTGCAGTTTATAGTTTTTTCGAATATTGATTTCATAATTTATATCATAAAATTATAAAATTCGCAAATTCAATGCATATATGTTTCGATGTCGCACTATTATTGCTACATGAAAAATTAGCACATTAGGAGTTTAATTTCATGGGGTATGAATTGAAATATGAAAATGCAATTTAACATTAGAAGCACAAAATTTTGAATCTTTATAATTGAAAAGCTTACCTGCAAATTACTTGAAACTTTATGTCTAGGCGTGATTTGAAACCAAGATTTGAAATAACTTCTTAAATTTGGGTATTGACATTAAAAAAAATGAAGCTTGGGTTCGTTTAAATATGTAGATGACCCCTAAGCAAATTTTATACATATCATTTAAAAGTAGACTTTATTTTTAATCGTTCAGTATTAGTAAATTTCTTCTACCATTATTTGTTGATGTGTTAGTAGAGGGTGTTTACTTTTCCCCCCAAAACTTTACATAATATTCGCAGTCTTTGAATGCATTTTATTTACAACTAGCTGACCCGCCCGGCGTTGCTCGGGTCCGTATTAACAATATTAAACGAACTTGAAATTTGTATGATTTTATCATTAACTCGAAGCATGCAGAAATGCACTGTCTGAAATACGTGGCAGCTGAATGAGAGAAAAATCGGTTTAAAAAAGAACTAATATTAAGCTCTAAAAATACTTAAAATGAGCAATGAGAAACGCGGGAGGGAACATGTATCCAACGATTGCGTTATTTTGTGTTAGAGTGTTGATATTTACCCGTAAAAATCACTGTTAGGTCACGTAACTAATTATTTTTTTACATATAAGTCCCAAGTGAAATATTTTGAATTTCAAACTAATTATATCACTCTTAAATCCGACTATACCGTGAATGAAATTGATACTCGATGATAAAAGGTTGGCATATAATATTATAATTTCAGACCCATTTAACAAAAGTAAGTGCATATTTTTAATCAGAACATGGGTAATGTTCACTCTGTGCACAAATTTCTAACTGTAAACTTTTGTACCGTAACCATAACCTGTCTGTAACCTAACTGCGACTTAACAGTACCCTACCGTAACTTAAATATAGCATAAATGTAACCTAGCCTTCACTTTATTGTAACATATCCTTATTCTAATCATAACATAAATGCAATTTAACTTTAACCTAACCGTGAGCTAACTGTAACCTAACGGGAAATTAAATATAATCAAAGACTTACCGTAATGTAATTGCAACCTAAATGTTACCTAACCATATATTGGGTTCATGTCCATGGAAATTATTTTGTCTTGTTCGGATCTGGTTATAATTCATTAGAATATTTTCGTCGGGTTCAGATTTCGATCGATTCAGATTTTAGGTATTTTTTACTTACCCATCATACGTAGTATAGGGTAAGTCTTGCAATCGTTTTGAAAATCGAAAAAATTTTTTTGATGGATTTACACGTTTTAGATAGTGGAGATTCCGAAAAACATATTTTTAGAAAAAAATTTTTGCCGTCCGTCTGTCTGTCTGTCTGTCTGTCTGTCTGTCTGTCTGTAAACGCTCTATCTCCCGAACAAATTGAGATAGAGACTTGAAATTCTGTACATAGTTAGTATGTGAGAATGGGACGAACCCTATTTAATATCAGCAACCTCGATTATCCGGAACTATTTTTTTCGGACTCTCGAAAAATTCTTTCTGATGAAAGGTATGTAAAAATTTTCGAATTTTTTTGTTCTAAGAAATGGACGTAAAAGACAATAAATTAACACACATTTTGCATATAGAACGAAGTCGATCGGATTATTAGTTGCCGAGATATTTGTAATCTTGTTTTCCACATTCTTCGATTTTTCATGACCCTGTATTTCATTCAAATTTCAATTCAGAAGTATATTTTAATTGTTAATCCGACGCTGTTAATTGTTAGTTAACAGAGTTATTATTTTTGGAGTTATAAGGATGTTTCTTTTACGCAGTTAGGTACTACTTGTGTAGTTTGGCGTTTTATATAATTTGTCGAAATTGGTACATCAGCAGTTCTTTAATATAGCATTACTATGTACATTAACAATATTTAAATTTTGTTTATGAATGGCAATGCATTGTATAAATAGTTTCACATGTTTTATTTTCATTTACATATCCATGATGGGTAAGTATTACGGTGGCCCCCAACGACTAGTTTAAATTGAATTTTAATGTTCGGGTCGGACTCATGTCCATGGAAATTATTTTGCCTTGCTCAGATCCAGTTATGGAACGTCTGTGGAATATTTTTGTCGGGAACAGATTTGGTTCAGTTCAGATTTCAGCTTTTTCTTCAAATGGAATTTTTGGGTTCGGGTTTTCTTACGTGTTCACGGAAATTATTCTGCCTTGTTCAAATAAGAACATGCTTCACTGGAATATTTTTTTTCAAGTTCAGATTTGGTTCAGTTCAGATTTCGTGATTTTTTCAAAGACATTTTTTAGGTTCAGATTCGGTTCATGTGCATGGAAATTTTTTGTCTTATTAGGATCCGGTTACGGTTCTTTGGAATATTTTTTATCAGATTCAGATTTGGTTCGATTCAAATTTCAGGTATTTTTTCAAATAGAATTTTTAGGTTCAGATCTCGTTCATGTCCACGGAAATTATTTTGTCATACTCGAATCCAGTTATGATTTTTTTGAATATTTTGGTCGGATTCAGATGTGGTTTGGGTTAAATTTCAGGTTTTTTCAAATCGAGTTTTTTAGGTTAGAGTCCGGTTTATGTCCATTGAAATTATTTCGTCTTGCTTGAATTGGGTTATAGTTCTTTGGAATATTTTTGTCGGGTTCAGATTTGGTTCAATTCAGATTTCGGGTTTTACTTTAAATATAACTGTTGGATTCGGATCTTCTTGCGTGTTCACGGAAATTATTCTGTCTTGTTCGAATAAGGACATGCTTCACTCGAATATTTTTGCTAAGTTCAGATTTCGCGATTTTTTCAAAGAAATTTTTTGGATTCGGATTGGGTTCATGTCCATGGAAATATTTTGTCTTGTTTGGATCCGGTTGCGTTTCTTTGAAATAGTTTTGTCAGATTCAGATTTGGTTCGATTCAAATTTCAGGCATTTTTTCGAATGAAAGTTTTAGGTTCGTATCGGGTTCATGTCCACGGAAATTATTTTGTCTTGCTCGAATCCGGTTATGGTTCTTTCGAATACTTTGGTCAGATTTAGATGTGGTTTGGGTCAAAGTTCAGGATTTTTCAAACGGAGTTTTTTAGATTTGAGTAGGGTTTATGGACACGGAAAGTATTTTGTCTTTCTGGGATCGGGTTATAGATTTCTGGAATATTTTTATCGGTTTCATATTTCGTTCGAGTCATATTTCGGGTTTTTTAAAGGAAATATTTAGGTTCGGGACAGGTTTCATGCCCACGAAAATTGTTTTTCCTTGTTTGGATCGGGTTATGCTTCACTTGATCATTTTTGCGGGATTCAGATTTGGTTCAGGTCAGTTATCAAATCCATAAGTTTTTCCAAACATAATTTTTAGGTTAGGGTCTGGTTTAGACTCACGGAAATTTTGTATATCACGGATCGGAGTGTGGTCTGTTTTCTTTTCTGGTTGGGATCGGGTTATGTTTAAATTAGTCTAAACATTAAGGCTATAATCAGTTTTGCTACTATTCTTTTTATGGCTATTTCTAATAGATAACTTACTTTGCTATTTGATAATTTACTATGGTGAATGAATCGTTTGCGGATACAAACAATTATACGCCAAACAGCTATTTTATTTTTGTTTAAAAAACAAATTAAAGCCATATTACAATTTTAAATTGAATAGAACACATTTAAATTTAATCAATGATTAAAAAAATTAACTCATAGAAAAGTGTTGTGTAATTTTTTTATTGCAACACAGCTAATGACACATACATTCTAATGTTCGAAATGCCAAAAATATGCGTACAACCATACATTAAAAAGAAATTAATAGAGTGGACGTATAATGTCTTGGGGTGACGCAAAAAATGTAACTCTAAAATCCGCTACATTAAGTCTAAATAAGCACCAACAAAAGCATGTGCTTTGAAACTCCGATCAATTCAAACTGGTTTAAACCAGTATTTCTTCGTTTTTGTTTTTTACCTTTTAAACAGTTATTGAATAGATGACTAAAATTTCTTTTAAAAATAACGTTTTGTGCCATTATCGCCTGTAATACGCGATCAGAATGCATGAAAGGTACAAATAGATCAATCATAGGCAAGAATTATTTGATTATTTTTATCATATGACTTGAAATATCAATATAGAAACATCATTTAAGATTTTGCTTGAAAATTCAACATTCTTTCGTTAATGTCTTAAAATCGTCTGCACTCTGAAATCTAGATTTTAGATTAATATTATTATTTAAGTGTTTATGCATGATTTTAAAAGAATCTTTTCATCACTGTATTTTATATATTGACATGGAATTATTAATATGTTGTTAAATCATAAACATTTTTCATCTACGTTATAAAGTATTAAAAATTTCTGAAAAAAAGAGAAAACTTTAAGTAATACAATTTTTTACTTCAAATCATATGTTTTCAATATTTTATTTAATTTTATTTTGACATTTAATTATTTTTAATTTTCCAATTTCAATTATTTTAAAAGCAAACATTTATTTTAATAAATAATATAATCGAAAAAAACATTTAAAAAATTACTATGCTTCAGCTGTAACTCATTTCTTCCAATCCGTCTTATTAATACAAAATTCCTTCCTCATGCTTTTGTTTGAGACATTAATATTTAAGCGATAAATGATTTTATATTGCAAACCTTTTTTTCGGTTTTTTTCGCCACCACCTATCTTTTTCCTCCATGGCGTACAGCAGCTGTGATTAAAAAAAAAAAAAATCCTCATTTAAACAGACAGTTTGCCAGTCTATGAATTTTAAAGGTGAGTCCCAGCTTTTTAAATTATTTCTGCGAAAATTTTATGCAACCAACCAACCATAAGAGAATGAAAATGAAAAAAGCGAAAAAAAAGCGAGTTTTTTATGAGAGTGAGTTTGGAATTTAATTAATTACTCAGTTAATAAATAGAATTTTGAAATTCTGAGCGTCAGGTGGAATTGGATATTGGACTACTCTCAGAAAAATTTTGAGCTTCGTACGTACCGTAGTTTTCGCTAACTATCGCAGACACACACACACACACACAGAGCGATTTGTTATTTTATTAATATAGATGACATTTATTTGTTAAAAAAAAATCTCAGTAAAGAATCTTTTCAAATTTTCTGAACTTGAATTTTAAGAGAATAAATAGGACCTGGACAATTTTCTAAAGTTCCTTTCTTGTAAAATGAAAAGCATTTTTAAAAGAAATAATCATACGCATTATGATTTTTCCACGTCGATCAGAACAGGATTTCTCGAATGCAATAAGAATTTTTTTAGTGCAGGGAGTCATGATGATAATCGTCCGAGAATGAAATTCCAATGCAAAGAATAAAATATTGCAAAATTTTTCATTACAAGTATATAACATTTACTTGCAATATCCATTAAATATCCAGAAAAATGATATTTTTAAAGCAGCAGAAAATATTTATTTTTCTGAAAACTTTCCTTCAAAAGTGCACTTTGAAGATAAAATTTTAAATTAAATTAACAATAGTTTAAATATTTAAACATTTTTTGCGAAGAGTATTATAAATAGTTTTTAAATAAATCTTTCGCGAGCGTCAAGCTTTGATATAGCCATTATCAAACGTTAATGTAATCGAAAAATGCAAGTTTTAACTTTTTTATTAAAGCTGTTTAAAATTTTAAAAATACCTATCATTTAGAAGATGTCCTAGATTTCGAAGTCTGAACTTCACTAACAAAAACGATATAAACATTTGAGATATGACCAAGTTAAGCAATTTCATCTGAGTAATCTTGAATAATATTTCGTTGCCTTTTTCTGTAAAAGTTTGTTTTCTCAGAATCATGTTAATATGATAAATTTCAATTTATTCAATATTTTCTTCATTTCTTGAGAACATTTTTAGTAATATCATCCTTTAGTAGAGTTCATCATATCAAAAATATGTTGCTACAAATATTGACATATCCAAAGAGGCATTTTTATAGAGCAGGTTTTAATTCATTTTTCTTCTGGTATGCGTAAAATTGGCAGGTGCTTTTATTAATTTTTATTAACTAAAATTTTACAGTCAAATTTTGTTTTCATTTTTTTAGTAAACGCAGAATCATTCTGTAAAACTGTTCCTTCCAGTTAACTTCATGAGAAATAATGTCAGCTCCAATATGCATAATTTTCTTGAAATAGAAGACTTTTCATCATTCAACATTTGATTTTGTATTGAAAATTTCACAAAACACACCTGTTAACAAGTAAAGAGCAATAAGCTCGTTTACGTTCAATTGTAATTAAAATTAATTTATTGTTCTCTAAAATGCAAAAATTTTATGCAATATTTTGCTAAATCTGTACTTTTTTTGCACTGTTAATGCAAAAAAGTATTATATTAAATAGCTTTTAAAATTTTTCTATTTCATTTCTTCAAACCGCCAACGATAGTTTATTTTCATCTCTGAAATTGCTATGTATATGATGCTTTAAATGGGGATAGATATCAGTAATATCTTAAGAAAGTAAAATTTTTAAACTGATAAGTACCACAAAATTCCAATTGTAAGCATCCTTCTCTCTTTTAAAAGCAAACTAAGTTAAATTTGTAGGGGGAGGGAGAGGGAGAGAGAGCTTATAATTAAATTAATTTTAATCACTAAAAGACCCTTCTTTATCATGAATTTAGAAGTAATTAAAGCAAATACAGGGGTGTGAATCTTTCATATTTCGGCAGATTTCCGATACAATTTATTTAAACGCCCCTCCCTAAAATCTCCCCGAAACAAACAAACAAACAAAAAAATCCATACACAAAATTTAAAATCTTTGTTTTTTTCAAATTGACTTCTTTATTTTTTATTTTATTGCAAAAGTTATTAATTACTTAATTTTTCAATTACCAATCTAACTATTTTCATATTATAATCTTGTGCTTAAACATATCACCTAGAAACTAGAAAAATTTATACATATTTTTTTTTTTAGTGAATTTAATGCATAACATAACTAATGATTATGACTACAAACAAATAACAAATTAAAAAGCATGTTAAAGAATACTTTTCTCCTTTGCTCACATGCGCCCCAGGTGTGTTCACAGCTGCCCGAATGGTGGGGCACATATGAACTATTATTTGAATTAAAAAGTGTAAGGACTATAAAGGTGATTAAAAAAATATTTTTAAAAGAAAGTTCTGCTTATTACATTCAGTAGATTTTGCTGATAGAAATTAACCTATACATGATAAAAAGCTATGTTTATGTGGTATGTTCACATGTGCCCCCAGTCTCCCGTACCTTTCGTAAAATCTGGCATAATGTGTTTTAATATTTTAATACAGTCTGTGAATTTTGTGTTTACCCCCCCCCCAACCCCTTTTTAGGTGCGTTCGTAATTATGTAAATATGTAGCACCTATTGTTGTCGTTCAGTCTGTCCGTCTGTCTGTCTGTCCGCATATAACAACGCAAAAACTACCCGACTGAATCGTTTGAAATTTAAAATACATAATTATTATATAATTTTGTCGAGTCATCAGGGACAATCAAAAGTGTTCCGTTACAGTACGGTTAATGGGTAAAAATGTTTCAAATGCATTTAAATGGTGTTACACTCATTCGAACGTAATAAAATTGATATGCATCTATAAAGTACATATTATAATATACATTTTGCATAATCTGTAGTGCAAAGAATATTTGTTATAGATATATAGGGCCACACGAAAGTATTCCATTGCATAATGGTATAGGGAGAACATTGTTTGGTGCGCATTTTTATTGTAATTACTTACAATTTTATGAGATTGATATATGAGAGTGATATTTTTAAAACTTCGTTATCGTACGAACGTACCTCATGTGCTACGCTTCACGTGCAATTTCCCACTTGTTTTTTACTGCTTTAGTTTGGTCTGTAGGTTACCATGGGATCTTGAACAGGTCTGCGCACTCTCCAGTCAAGTATTCTTCAAGAATCTTAGATGTTTGTGTTCATTTTTAAAATTTTAGACTTGTGTGTAATATCACTTTTTATCTTGAAGACGTTTGCAGAAACGGTACGAAATGTAGATTTTAATTACATTTTAAATGTGTTTGTGAAATCACTGTTTTGTAATATGCGTTCCATTTAGCGTTTTGTATTTAATTTGAAAGCATTATTTTAAATATAATTTATAGAGACATTATGCAATTCATAATTAGATAATTTTTATAACTTACAACAGAATAAGGATAAAAAGTTTGCGGTAAGATTCCGAAGTTTCCATAGAGGTTCCGGGCTTCCGTAGTTTCCGGGCCTGTGCTCGGGGGTGAAAAGTGATTGAGTAATGAATGTAATGAAAAAAACAAAAAATAGACTGATGGCTTTCCGATTTTATTCATAAGATGGTTTAACGTTTCTGGGTTATACTTTTTTAATAAAACGTGGGATTTATTTGACTCACTTTAAATCTTGAAATTGTTCTTTTCGCTTTTTCATAAAAATCATTAAAAGCTAGAAAGAAAAACGATTTTGCGAATTTATTTTCATTGCAATATAAAGATAAAATAAGGCTAAATTTTTAAAAAACTTATTTTCGGTTTTTTGAAACGGAAATCGATAAATCGTTTTAAAATTAATACGAAGTTTTTAATGTTCAGTTCTAAAAAACAGACTTTAAAGCAATAATAGTGTTTTTTAACTCTTATGTTATATAATACCCACCTTTATAGTATAAACACGGATTGTCACCGGAAAAAACTAAAAATCCAAAGCTTTATTTCACAAAAACTGACCAGAAAATTTTATCGGAAGTAAGATCCGATCCTTTTCAAACTCATTTATGTTTATCACTGATAAATGATAACTTGAAAACTTGTTTTTGATGAACGGTATGTTAAAGAGTATTTCATACTTCGTAATATGCGATAAAAGTTGTTTTTTATGGTTGTTGATTTCTTACGATGGGGAAATCCTATGTTTTGTATTGTCTCTGACGTCTTGAATTTTAATCATAATAATGAAACCAACCAACTTTTATCATTGGGATAATCAATAAACACATTAATTTATTTCTAGATGTCTACTCTGTGAAGATGCTTATTCAACGATTTCACAAAGGAAGTTGTTGTTTATATGTGAATGGATATTGATCATTACTTAAGATAATACTTATAGGGGAAAATAAACTTTAAAATATCCGGAAACCGTCTGTTAAGAAGGTAAAGCTATCAATATGTATATCAGATAATCTATTGCTACCCTTTTGCTCCCCTCAACTCATGACATTTGACTCTCTCAACCGAATACAGTTACACCCACGCACTAAGATTAGAAGACTGAGAAATTCAATGGTATATCGTCAGACAAATTACATCTATATTTGTAATATCCTCTAAAAATATATGCATAATACATAAATTCGCTAAAATGTGTTTTTTGACGTGAGTAAGAAGTATTTAAATACTTCCATTTCCTTTTAGTACTTTCAAAATCAAATTCATTCTTGTACTCTAGATATTTCGAATAGTCAAAATTAACTTTGACATGGATAAAAAAGTCTGTTTACTACTTTTATTGTGTTTGTATCTGCTATCAGGTAAGATAAAATCATTGTTAAATTCAAGCATTTATTATTCGGTCTGTTTAAGTGTGATTTTCTTTAAACAGCTCTTAATCAAGTTAGATACGGCTATGAATGCTGTACCTAGATATAATAAAACGTCTATATGCCCTAAACGATGGGGTTACATACAAGAAAAATAATGTTTTCAGTTCTGGTGTTGCCTATATGAGACACTAAAGAACTTTAAATTAAATTAACTTTTTCTAGAATTCTTAAAATTATATCTTGAGATTTTTAATAAATGCGTGCATATAATTAAGCGTCAATATATAGACTAATACATCTCTGGAAATGTTTCATAGTGATTTTAATTGGGTTTTTGTGGTCTCTCATAATATTGTCTCAGGACTGAGGAGGTTATAGCCTACTTTAAGAAAAGTGTTAGAAATTCGATACAGCAATAATAATAACAAAATTATAGAAATTTGTCGGATTGATAAGAAAATATGTATTAGCGCGAAATTCCAATCAAATTACTGTGTTTTTAACTCATTATCGAGTTTTGCATTTTCTCTTAATACTGAGAAAAATTGAATAGGATTGATCCCACAAGTAGTTGATATCCATCCACCAGTTGATTAAATTTCTGAAATATTTACCATTTGACGTGAAAGTGAGTTTTATGCGTGGCATTAGACATAATATTTTTGTTTGAATGTTATAGCACCTTTGAATATCTGTTGTCAGTTGTCTGCAGTAGCAAAAGCTATTTTATGATTTTTTTTTTTCGTATTATAATAAAATGTAAAAATTTAGCTTTTGAGTAATTGGAGACAATTACGGTAAATTAAAATATTTCACTTCAACTTGCTTGTTTCAACTAATAGTTTTATAATAATTATTGTTAATCATACCCCAAGAATGATATTTTAAAGATTAATTTTTGAATTTTCGATTGATCAACTACTGGGAAAATATCAATCAGAGAAACTATCCCTTTTTTAGTTATTTTGCTATTTAATTTCAGTGGACTTCATTTTCACCCATTACAGGAAACCTATTAAGGTTTTAACAAGGTTTTAGTTAGGTTTTTGTTAATTTGCTTTTATAATTTAAAAGAAAGGAAACGTAACAAAAAACCTGTAGTACTGATTTTATTAGTCAACTATTGACGGGATCAGACACTGGTACAAATGAATTTAATATTGATTTATATATGTTACAGGCCAAACCCGATTTTAGGCCAAACTAGATTGGCCTAGGCCAAACCGGTCTATCCTAACGTCCATCGGATAAACTAGTTTTTCCTAGGCCAAACCGGTTTATCCTAACGCCCATCGGATGAACTAGTTTTTCCTAGGCCAAACTAGTCTATCCTAAGGCCCATAGGACAAACTAGATTTTCCTAGGCCAAACTAGTTTGGCCTAACTCTTATAGGATAAACTAGTTTAGACTGCTGTTTACTGGTCTGAACTAGTTTAACCAAGGCCAATTCAATTTGGCTTGATTTTATTGAATTCAATGACCGCCTCAACGCCAACATTCCTGTTTGTCCTGGGCTGATCTAGTTTATTCTAGGCCAATGTAGTTTTACGTGTTTTTAGCTCACGGGCGTCAAAGCCAGAGAAATAATGGGCTCACAGGTTCTATATGTATGTATGCACGCATGTATGTACATATGTGCGTACGTATGTAAGTAATACGATAATTCTTGATAGAGATATCCGATTTGGTTCAAATTTTGGATGTAGGTTCATTTTTATAAGATACGTTTCTGATTAATTTTGGGAATTCATTGGATAGGAATAAATGGTAATAGGAATAAATATGTATGTACACATGTGCGTAACGCGATAACTCTTGATAGAAATAATGTAATTTGACATGTTTTAAACTAATAAAGCTACCAAAGCCTGAGAACTAATGTGTCCGTAGGTTCTGTATCTATGTATGTACGTAAGTACGTAACGCAATTATTCTTGATAGAAATCATCGATTTGCATCAAACTTTCAATATAGGTTTATTCTTATAAGGAACTTTTTTGATTACTTTTGGAGGTTATTGGAGAAGAATAAGTGGAGAGGGGGACGAACAGCTGATTCGCCCCTTCCCTTAATTCAAATAATTGGCTTTCCATGCATTATTAGTATATTTTAGATATAGGAGCATTCTCTTGAGGGGCCTCCAAGATTAGTTTTGAGTGTTCATTGTATAAGTATAAAGGGAGGGGGAATAGGAGTAAGGACCGTAATTTATGTAAATGCCTTTTTTCACGCAGAATTTTCTGATTTGCTTCAAATTTTAAAAATAAATTCAAACTGGTAAAGCACTTCCCTAATTAGTTTTGGGGGTTAATTGAATAAAAACAACGAGAACTACGGGGGGATCCCGCCTAATTTTGGCAAATGTGTTTTTCATGCAGAATTAACCGATTTGCTGCAAATCTTGGATTTGTTCATTCTAATGAAGAGCTTCACTGATTAATTTTCATGGTTCTTCGGTTAAATATAAGGGGGAAACTTACAATTCATTTATTTCCTTAAATTAGATAGATTGGGTATAATTCCGAATTATCTAATTTGCTTAAAATTTTGGACATGAATTCATTTGATCATGTGCTTCTTTAATTAATTTGAGTTTTTCTTTTGTTTAAGTACAATGGGGCAGTGGACGTTTTATCTCCTTCCTTAAATTAGATAAATAGGTTTTTATCCACATTTATCCGATTTGCCGTAAATTTTGAATATAGTTTTTTAAGGCGAATCTCTGAATTGTTTTGAGGGTTTAATGATTAAGTATAAAGGGATGAATAGCGGATTACCCTCCTTAAATCAGATGAATTGTTTTTTGAGCAGAATTATCTGATTTGCTTCAAATTTTGAATAATTGTTTAACTTTATAAAGCGTATCTGTCATTAGTTTTGGAGGTTCAATGGTTAAGTATAATCGGGGGAAATAAGAAAACGTAATCCAACTTACTTTATTTTTTGAGGGTGTTATTCTTTAAAAAAATAAGGCTGTAATACACAATTAGTGTAAATCGCCTATGAATGCCAAGCTATCACTTTAATTGGGCAATATTATTTTTAATATTGATTCCGACTACTTCTCCATAACTAACCTTGTGCAAAATGGTTTTGTTATCAACTTTATATAATATATTTTATTCGAAGGGTTGTAGAATATTGTCAGAGGTTTCCACGGACTGGAATTTCCTGGCCAGGGCCCCGCCTGACCGGGCCGCCAGGCCTTTAAATTATGTTGTGTTACCTACATTACCCTTTCTTTTAGAGTTGTGGATTTTTATTTTTTAAGTCATAAATTTAGACTTAAACAATAAACATCCGCAACTAATCACGGAGGCGCCTTGTCACAATGATCCTATATCAAAAATTTATAATGAAAACTGATAATTCTGCATGATAAATCCATTTCTCTAAGTTAAAGGTGGGGGATTAGCCTCCCGTTCGCCCCCCTTTATTCCTATCCAATGAATTCCCAAAATTAATCAGAAAAGTACCTTATCAGAATGAACCCACATCCAAAATTTGAACCAAATCGGATATCTCTATCAAAAGTTATCGCATTACGTACATACGTACGCACATTCGTACATACATGCGTACATACATGCGTACATACATACATAGAGAACCTGTGAGCCCATTATTTCTCTGGCTTTGACGCCCGTGAGCTAAAAACACGTAAAACTACAATGGCCTAGGATAAACTAGATCAGCCTAGGACAAACAAGAATGTTGGCGTTGAGGCGGTCATTGAATTCAATAAAATCTAGCCAAATTGAATTGGCCTAGGATAAACTAGTTCAGACCAGTAAACAGCAGTCTAAACTAGTTTATCCTATAAGAGTTAGGCCAAACTAGTTTGGCCTAGGAAAATATAGTTTGTCCTATGGGCCTTAGGATAGACTAGTTTGGCCTAGGAAAAACTAGTTTATCCGATGGGCGTTAGGATAAACCGGTTTGGCCTAGGAAAAACTAGTTTATCCGATGGGCGTTAGGATAGACCGGTTTGGCCTAGGAAAAACTAGCTTATCCGATGGGCGTTAGGATAGACCGGTTTGGCCTAGGCCAATCTAGTTTGGCCTAGGCCAATCTAGTTTGGCCTAAAATCGGGTTTGGCCTGTAACATATATACCTTTTTTTAAGTTTGAAAGAATTTTCGCACGCCTTTGCGCCCAAGTTATTTTTAAGCTTGATGTGAAAGGAGGTGGGTCAATAAGGGCTATTTTTCGCCCTTCATATACCCAGAAAAAAAAGTTTCGTATTCAGATGATTGCTCTGTGGCTTTGTATACTTAAAGATATGTATTTTTGTTTAATATAAGTTTTACATGATAAATAAAATAGTAAGTCATGGGAATTATAGCCCGAAAGTAGAGTGTTTTGACTTTTTTCTGCATTGTTGACATTTTTGGGTCTTCGAATTAATTTTTTATTAGGAAGCTCTCGATGAACCCAAATAGTTTTGAGATGCAATGATTCTACTCTTTATAAGCTTTCATATGAGCATTATTTTATTTGGGTTCAGTGTGAGCTTTTACCTGTAAAAGAAAAAAATGTATCTTGTGAGAGAATCAAATGCACTACTATCGGAGCGCGTTCAGACTTCTTTTGCCGTAATTAAAAAGTATTAAAGTTCTTCAGACGTCAATGTTGTTTTCTAAAATTGTTTTCGTAAATATTTATTAAAGAAATTACTAATAAATAATGCTTGGATACCAATGTCATTGTTGAAAAGTCTCACAGAAAACATTTCGTATCTGTTCTAACAGAAAAGTTATACAGATACTTAGATGTTCGAAAAACTGAGGTTTACAGAGTGGTTCTGAATAATGCTCTAAGTGCAAATAATATACATTTCGTACTCTCCAGGCTCTAAATACTTTTATTTCTTCTTCTGGTGTAACAATAAGAGATTATGCGTCAACGATTAATGTTGATGAAACTACAAATAAGAAACCTAATATACATTTAATCAATATCTCATTTTCACAACTCTAGCATTTGAATAATATGTAAAGGTAAGAACTGCCTCGTTATTGTAGCAAAAGCTATTGAAACTCAAGCTTTTATAAAAACTAGAATCTATATTTCGTCGCGAAAACGATGAAGTGAAACTCATATTACTTGATCGGTAAATTGACTCTGCAAGATTTAAGTCCTGTAAGTGAAAATACATTGATGTATGAAATAAGATGCATGACAATATTTAAAACAATGTCAGAAATGTAGCAAAAAAGGCCTCGATTTTGATACACCGGGACACTTTTTCGAAATCTATTATTATATTCTCATGGGTATATTTATGTCTGAATTTAAGTATATCTTTAAACTTGTAAAGTCCAAAATATGTTCCTCAAAAAAAAAAAACGGTCATCTCCTACTTGCTTTGCAATACATATAAAACAAAGAACTGGTCTCTATCATGGTGCTCTGTCTGCGTTATTCAATATAAGAAAAAATAACAATATCTTCTGTAAAATATGAAAACCAGGCTTGGATTGAGAACGTTGTTCCAAAACACCGTAGAATGGAACGCATCACCAGAACACAAGTTATTGAAAAATATATGAGGCATTCAGCAGGAAGATTGTTTATTCAGGATGACGACAATGATACTGTGATTATTGCTTTCGATAGCACATACATTTATATCCAAAAGAGTGTGAACTATTCCTTTCAGAGACATTTCTTCTGGATATACAAAGGTAAAGACCTTTCATTAAGCATATGGTATTCGTCACTACTTCAAATTACATTTTGGATGTCTTCGTTCGTTACTTCGCGGAAACAAATTACAATTACGCTAACATGCTTACGAACACATTAAAAAAATATTCATGTAATATCAGAAAGTGGCTGAAGCCAAAAACAAATTACAATTACGCTAACATGCTTACGAACACATTAAAAAAATATTCATGTAATATCAGAAAGCGGCTGAAGCCAAATGATGTTGGGAGTATTGATAGATTTTATCGGGATTTTTTGAAACGGAATGAATATTGAACATGAAATGCCAAGATTCTTAAATAAGAAGCAACAGTTTTTAACAGCTAAGGGATACCTCTCGTAACCAAAACTTGGTTTTTCAGCGCACAATTACCAAAACCTATTATATTTGGATAAAAACACAGCAAACCTTTATAACATAATGGTACTTGTGTTTGGTTGGAACGTTTTAAGCCGTTCTGGAAAAGAATAGAAATTTATCAAATACATTACATCTTGTGGCCGCAAAAGACCCATCGACTTGACTGACAGAGTTCATCAAATTCTTTGAACAGATGCAGGAAAAAAATAAACAGAATAATAGAAATAATTGCTTACCTGCAGGAACTTGAAAAAAAAGAACTCAAAGACATCAATAAAGATGCAGGAAGTTTCTCTTCATTAAAAAAGAATTATTTTTTTTTGTTGCAAAAATCTTGTTTTATTATTTTTGCGGAAAAAGTAGATCAAATACAACGTGCTCTCTCATTTTTTTAGAGACCTGGCACTTTAGCATCTCTTTTAAAATTCCACACTTGGCGAATTAAGAAAATACTTGAAATGAATTGTGTTTCTCCTGGGGAATAAGGGGAGACATGTTCATTTTTTTTGGAATCCTTATGTAAATTCTTTGAATACAATGAAGAGCATCTGAAAAGTGAATTATGCTTCGACGAATCATTTCAATACACCACAGGTCCTATTTTCCGAGGATTCATCAAATGCCGCAAGGAAGGTTATAAGCGGAGCATCATCACATTTTTTATTGTAAAATCTTTTTACTTTTTAATTTTAAATTAATTTTTTTGAAATCATAACCGACGATTTCTTCCATCCTTTTGGAACAATAAACGCAGACACCGGACTAGCACACCCTCTCTAGATTCTGTACCGTTCTCTTATCAAAATTTTACTTTTTATTTTAAATTATTTTTCGTATCAAAAAGATGATTTCTTCCGTCCGTTTGGAACAATTATCGCCGACACCCGACACACACATTCTCACCGCAGGATTCTGTATCGTTTTCTGCCAAAGAAAAACGAACGCAGCCGCAAAGGGAGAGGGGGGTTGCCACAATCTCATAATACGCCAATTGGCAGGGTTATAGAAGTGGCGATAAAACAGATAGGCCAAATGTTTCAACACGAATAAGGATATTGAATTTTTAAGATTAAACTTTTATATCACCTGAAAGATGCGAAGCCAAAAATGTATATAGGGATTTGCCTATTTTAAATTACGCATCAGTAGAATAGAGTCCGATTGGACGAGAGCAGGGGCTATAAAACGGAAGAACATACCCCATCGAATATTCGAGAAAACTCAGGAACAATCCACAACCGGAAGTAACAAATTCGAAATCATTTTAACATTTTGAAATCAACAAAAAGTTACGTAAGAAAATAAACTTTACAGGGGAGTTTAAAAAAGGCGAGAATTAAAATAAACTTTTAGAATGCGAACTTTTATAATAAATGAGTAAAGATTAATAAAATACACGATAAATTAAATTGAATAAAAAATATGGCTGTGGTTAAGAGTAACCACAACAGTACTGTCAGTGTAAAATGCGCGAACGTGTCGTAGAGTGCTGGGTGCATGTTGTTTTCATATTATAGTTTCTGGCTTACGATACTACTGTAATGTACCATTAGCTCAATCAAAATTAAAAAAACAAATATTGAATATGATCATATACTATACAAGACGCGGCCACTGGATGGTCCATTAGTGATTCTGGTGAAGCAATCAATAAGGAAAATAATCTAAAACACATTGTCCAAAAGGTCAGAAACTGTATGATTATTATTATTATTTATGGATTATTTCCGATATTTCATATATTGCAATTCATCTTAGTAAGCTCCATCATCTTAAATTTACACTTATTGTTGTATTTACTTTTGATTATATGGATTAAAACTAATGACAATAGTGTTTATGTTCGTTAATACACATAATGTTTACTTAAATCTGTATTTTATTTTTTCCTCAATTATTATTCTTTCATTCAAGATATTATTATTTTCTTACTTGTTATGAGGTATACTAATGAAAAAAAAATGTATGTCACGTCTAGGTGCTGATGGGCGGAAAATGGCTCTTATTGACCCACCTCCTTTCTAGATTGATAGCTTCATTGAAAATAAAAATTTGGAATATTTTCCTCATTCTACTCATTTTATGTTTTGTTTAAGGGAATCATATTCTAATGGGAAACTATATGACAAATGAAAAATTTATAGCATTGGAAATTTCTGAGTAGTCATTATTTTAGAAAGCTTGCTAACAATTTTATCAATTTAATGTTCTAATACTTTACAAAAATAATACTTAAACTTTGGCCAAAGCTTTTACTGAGCTTTTGCATGTTTAAAAAACAATCATACATTAAACTTATTTCTTTTATCATGTACAGTAAAACAGAAATTCGAAAATTTGTACGTTTTTTACTCTTGCTTGCATTGAAGGTTGTCTGCAAAGATTTACATTATGTCATATTTATTAAAAGAGACTGTTATCATACGTACCCAAGAAAGGATTTTTATATCGGTTAAGTAGTTTCGAAGTAATCTTTACTTCAAGAGTTTTTCCACTAAATTCACAATTTAAAATATCGAATTTTTTAAAACTGTTCTGAGCAAAAATATCTGTCCTAAAAGTAGGAACCATCTTAAATTTCAAGCCTTAATATTTTTCAATAAATCCTATTTTGATATATTTTTAGAAAGTTTTTCGCTCATTTCTCATTTTTAGCTCCCAATATGGTATTTCTTTAGGCCAGCAATTAAAATGTTCTCTCTCAAAAATAGCGTTTCTTTATTTAAGCCAGGCGTATGACAATGGTTAAATACGGATAATCTCGAAAACTATAAACAAAGTCTTTAAAAACGCAAATCCTGCCAAATTCAATTGTGCAACAAAAACAGAGCGATTTATATCTGCAATGTATACAACAAATATGTGGTTTTTTTTATTAATAATTCATGAATTATTATATTAAATGTTGTTTTTCTTAAAATATATTCTGTTAGTTATATTAACTAAGTTAAAATTGTTTGTGGCAAGAGTTATCTAAGAAAGTTGTTGTTGTTGTTGTATTTATGTCGGCCGATTATCTACACTGTGGGATATGGGTGGGATGCCCTCCGTGGGGGTATGTTATCTAAGAAAGATATATGTGCTTGTAAAATATCTGGCTCATAGTTATTTCATACAAATAATATGTGTTATACTATAAATGCAAATAGAATTTTTGTGTTTATTTTTTTATTAATAATTAATGAGTTATTAAGTTTAATGCTATTTTTGTTTAATTATTTTCTTTTATTTACATTAATTGAGTCAGAAGTTACAATGAAAGCAATAATGAAAAATCCGTCAATTTGACGGGTGTGGTAAAACTAGGTATATATTAAACATCGGTAGTTCTAGTGTTAAAATGAAATATTTTCTGAAGAACTCGCCAAAAATTTTTCAAAACAATAAAACGTTGCAGTTAAACAATAAAACTCGATCCTTCACTTTTAAGGAGTCTTAAAACAAAAGAGCACGCAATTTTTGCAATTTTTCTTATATGGAAAACCGGATACAAAAGATCTGTTCTACCAAATAATCTCATATATAAATAATTACTATGCTATTAATGAATTTGTTGAAATGAAAGACAAACTTGTTGGATGTGGCAGCGGCAACCCCAAAACTTTCTTCTATCTCATGCATGTTAATATTTCAAAACTCGCTGCCACAGTGCCAAAATTAAATGACAATCTATAAATATCGTGAGGATTATGAGAGATGAAATTTCGTGCATTAGTTTTTAAAGTAGGATTATTGAGGATATCGGGAAAATTTTAGCACCGCCTGTTGTGTGATTTAGTCAAAACATAATCAGCAATAGTATTTATCAATTATACCTGAATCTGAAGTTTGATGCAAATTTGTGAATTAGTTCAACAAATAGGCTTTTGTGGGAAATTGGAAAAAAAAACAGCATAGTAATGCAACTTATTGAGTGATTGACATCAAAACGCAAATACAACCAGTTCATATCAAGGATTAATTTAATCTAAACTTGGATGAAAATCCGTGCATTATTTCTTGAGATAGAGCTATTGTAAAAATCCTGAAAATGCAGCATAACAGCGTCACCTGTTAAGCGATTTACACCAAAATGAAAACACCATCAACTTATGTCAAGGACTAATCAAATCTGAAATTTCATCAAAATCCGCGATTTAGTTCTTGAGATAGAGCTATTGCGGAAATAGTGAAAAATACAGCATAGCAGCGCCATCTATTGAGCGAGTTACACCAAATTGTAGGCAACATCAATTCATGTTAAGAACAAACGGAATCTGAAGATTTATCGAAATCCGTGCATTGATTCTTGAATAGGAAAAATGGAGCATAGCAGCACCACTTAGTGACCGGTTACACGGAATTG
The DNA here is from genome assembly GCA_964019185.1 of Maratus speculifer. Taxonomy (NCBI): domain Eukaryota; kingdom Metazoa; phylum Arthropoda; class Arachnida; order Araneae; family Salticidae; genus Maratus; species Maratus speculifer. The sequence continues at coordinate 257,375,113 of OZ025298.1, forward strand.
TAGATGTCATTAAATAATGTCAAGCATTGACAAAATTTAAAGTTTGATTGAAATATGTGCATTAGTTATTGAGATAAAACTATTGCAAAAATCATGAAAAATGCAGCATAGCAGTGCCACCAGTTGAGCATTTTACACCGAAAACTAATCAGCATCAATTTATGTCAGAGACTTCATGAATAAAACGTTTTATTAATTTCCGTGCATTGGTTCGTGAGATAGAGCGCCAAAAAAATTCATGTCACATACAAACATGTATACAACAGTCTGTATGTCACATACAGACTGTTTATAAAAACATGTTTTACGGGTCCTTTGACCCCTAAAACGTGCAAATGCGTCGAAAACCGGAAATCAAAAATTTTCCCGAATCCAGTGCTTTTATGTAAAAATAGAAGCAAATAAAAAGTGCCATTAAAGCAAATCTAATTAAAAATCAATTATAGTGCATCTGCTTTATTATTTACCCAAAACCTAATAAATAAACAGGCACAATTGCACAGTGGCTTGTAATGCCTAGTTAGGGCACTGAACCTTTTATTGATTTCCAAAACATGAGAAATTTTTAAAAAACATCATTCAATCATCATAAATGAAAATTTGAATAGTCTTTTTTTTTCCCTAAGAGATTTGGAAACTGGGAAAAAAAGAAAAAAGTCCTTCCGGCAATGCCGGGAGGAAGAGGTAGCTTTCATATACTTATATATATATTTATTTATTTTAAAGTAAGTTACATTGTTCAAAAATACTAAGCTCAAATTAGTGGAAATAATCTTATAAAATTAGTGATTTTATAAGATTGAATACTAGTTTTTGTCAAGACTGAATATTAATAGGAATTTTTAGAAATTAGTCATCTTTTATTCAACCTGGTTTTATTTTAAGCGATTTAGAGAGTCACCAAATTCCACGATATCATAAAGTGTATGCCATTTTAAAGCAACATTGTGGATCATTCAGATCAGACCGTTTCAAAATGTCAGCCATAAACGAAATTCAAAGTGCTATAACTCAATCATTTTTAAGATATAGACAAAATAAAAAGTGTTCTGGAATCGTTGTTTTAAGTTCTAACACGTAAAAGAAAAATATTTTTCAACTTTTAATTTTTTTGCATTTAATTTTAAATTTTTAAATTTTTAAAAAAATTAAAATGGCCACCATTTTGAAACAAACTGGTGGATGATGCTGGCCAACGAACCCGGTCGAGACATTTGTATGTACTACGTACATACCAAGTTTCATTGAAATCGGTTCATAAATACGCGTGTTATCACGTGACAAAAATCAAATTGTTTCAAAATGTCAGCCATAAGAAAAATTCAAAGTGCTATAACTCAATCATTTTGTAAGATATAGACAAAATAAAAAGTGTTCTGGAATCTTTGTTTTAAGTTCTAACACGTAAAAGAAAAATATTTTTCAAATTTTCATGTTTTCGCATTTAATTTTAAATTTTAAATTTTTTTAAAAATTTAAAATGGCCACCATTTTGAAACAAAATGGCGGATGATGCTGGCCAACGAACTCTGTCGAGACATTTGTATGTACTATGTACATACCAAGTTTCATTGAAATCGGTTCATAAATACGCGTGTTATCGCGTGAAAAAAATCAGATCGTTTCAAAATGTCAGCCATAAGAAAAATTCAAAGTGCTAGAACTCAATCATTTTTTAAGATATAGACAAAATAAAAAGTGTTCTGGAATCTTTGTTTTAAGTTCTAATACGTAAAAGAAAAATATTTTTCAACTTTTAACTTTTTCGCATTTAATTTTAAATTTAAAATTTTTTTTTAAAATTTAAAATGGCCGCCATTTTGAAACAAAATGGCGGATGATGCTGACCAACGAACTCGGTCGAGACATTTGTGTGTACTATATACATACCAAGTTTCATTCAAATCGGTTCATAAATACGTTAGTTATCGCATGACAAAAATCAGGTATATATATATATATATATGGTTATATATATATATATATATATATGTCAACATTTGAACGGAGGGTGGTTTTGGGGTCTGGGGGTCATGATCGGTGAAAATATACCAAAATTTTCCGGAAGTGCTTTCCTCCGGACGGCTGCAATAGGTAGCTTTTTACTTTTTGTAATGAAAGCTACCTAAAAGTGAAATATTGAAAATTTTGTACTATTTTTCAATGTCAATGTGTTTAAAAACAATAAAAAAACTAGAAAAAATTTCTTTTTATTCTTTCCGAAAGTTGAACTTAACTATATGATTTATGAGATGAAAGTTATTCTAACTATTAAAAATAAATTGAACAATAAAACAGAATGATGAATTGATGAAAGAAAAAAAACTTTCCTGCTTCTTCTCTATTGATAACATATTTTGCATTTCCTTATATGATTATGAATCTTATTTTTTTCCTCTAATGAACAATAGTGTTATTTCTAATAAAATAATTTAATAATCTCTGTTAATATATAAGATTCTTCAAATAAAAACGACAACTGTAGTATCATAGCAGTTAATACGCTTAAAATAAACTAAACATAAAATCTGAATCAAGGATAGCGAATGTCATTTTACTTATTCAACACTTAATGTAAACTAAAGAATATTACTCAATTACATACTTACCAGAAAAATATTCTGACATCAGAGTCAGAGGCAACAACGCACAGTGTTTCCAAATCACGATTTAGTGCCTAAAATCATTTCTGGCTTTCCTTATGGTTGTATATGATTCATTTTCATTTTATAACATTCTCTATGATATTACATCGTGCATTAAAATCAAAGGTAGTTATAGTTCCGTGGAGGGGTAAGAGGGTGAAAATTTTTGTTAGATTTAAATTTTCTTTTCTTTTACAGATTTTATTTTGTTTTATTTTATTTATTTATTTATTTATTTATTTATTTATTTTTTTTTTTTTTTTTTTTTTTTTTTTTTTTTTTTTTTGTCGTAGGAATGAAAATTTTTGATTTTTGATTTTGGTGAATATTTAATATTTTTCAAGACTTTTCATCATCTGATTCAGTATTTCTAGAAATTTACCTCCCCTTCTCTCTATCTCATTGAAAATACATGGTTTAGAATCTTTTTTCTTTTTAATGTTACTCTAAAATAAAAACAAAACATTGCAAGCAATCAACGAATTACATAAAAAACCAATCAGCTAAATTGTGTCCCCCCCCACCCCTTCCCCCATAAAACACACGTGAAATATTCCCAAAATCTTTTTCCATCTGTCCCTATAACGAAGAAAATCTTCTATCTGCTACGAAAATTCTAAATTTGAATAAATTTGAATAAAATATATTTTTTCAACAAAATAGTAGTGATGTTTTACAATGTATTATTACACAAAATATTTTTTTCAGAAGGTTTGATTTACTTTGTTGAAATATTTTTAAACTTCTCGAAATAACATACATAGCTACATTATTCTAAAGTAATCAGAAATATCATTCTAAACTCGGATAAAAGTGTTTGAATAACGATATCGATTTTCATATTCTGAGAGTAATAAAGGAGAGTTACAACAGACAGAAAAGTCTTTTCAAATAGCAATTTTGAAGAAAGTTATATTGTATATTCAATTCACTGACATACTAGTTCAAAATTTTAACATTATAATAAGCATATAATTATTGAATTGAATTCATTCAGTCAAACACATTGAATCAATAGTGTTCATTTAAGATTGAACTTTGTGAAAAATTTAATAATATAATTTCCAGTTTATATCAAAATAAATGAGTGGAGAAAGAGATTTGATAATTTTCAATTTTCCTTATACATAATAAAATTCTTTATTATTTATTCAAGTATTTGTAATAATTAAATAAATATATAAATTAATATGCTTAAAAAAATTATTCATAAGATCGCAATTTCTAGATTTTTCAAAAATAAAGAAAATGCAAAAAGCATTTTTATTAAAAAATGAAATGTGATCCAGCCGTCTTCATTAATTGAAAAAAAAAAAAAAAAAAAAACTGAGTTATTTATTATGTGTCGTTATAATAATTTAATGCTGAAACCGATGTAACGCTCTTCTAATGTTTAATTTATGTGCCTTTGTAAATTTGCCAGATATAATATATATATTTTTTAATTTTTAACACACTTGTTATATTTAACAGAGATTTTCCAATGCATAACATAGGGAATCTTCATTTGCAGGCTCTAAAACATAACTTTCGTATTTGAAACTTGAAAGAAGTTTATAGTTATAGAAATCTTCAAAGATTTTCTGCTTACAGGAATGTATTTTATTTTATTTGTTATTTATTTTTAAACATATATTTCCATTACACATCTATTAACTTTTGCATGGATTTTAAGTTTTAGTTTTTTTATGATATACTAGCTGAAAAAAATTGTTATACTACTTTTTCCCTTATTTATTTTTTAGTAAAATTTTATTTTTTTAATGGAATATTAGCTGAAAACAAATACTGTACAATAAACATTGTTTCAAGTGTAAACATGTTAATCCTCAGCAGTAAAAGTAATTTAATAAGATATATTAATATATATATATATATATACATATATACATATATATATCCTTTAAAATTATTTGAAAAATCATATTAACTCGTATAGTAAGAGGCAATCTTCAAACAAATTACATCTGAAAGCGCATTTTGTTTACTATTTGATGGTGTAATATTTTAAATTGTATGATTTTAGAACTTAATAATTTGCGATAAGAACGAAATTGATTATTCAATTTCGATTCTACTGGTCAATATGACGTCACGTTACTCAGAGAAATATCATATTTACTGTCATGGAAATAAAAATCGTTAATAAAAGCAGAAAAATTCGCTATATCCCGAAGCGTCGTCTTTCTATCAGTATAATAGCTTATATTAACTATTTCGGTTCGATTTTTTTTTTCACTTTGAGATCAAAATTATTTTTATTGAAATAGTGTTAATCATAACAATCCAAATAGAATTACTGAACTTTAATCTCATTATCTTATTATATCATTGTCCAAAATCTAATGAATATACATATTTTGTGTACCAGTCAATTCCTATTTACATGATAATTAGTTAAGTAAAAGCTTTTCGAGATGTTTGGAAAATATCGTATTACAACAGAGTTTAACAGATATTACAACTTTCTTGTGTTTTTTACGTTTTATCACACATGATTCGTTCAAAAATGTAACCTATATTTTAAATTTAAAGAGTGAAGTATAGGTGAAAAATAAAGGGTTTGGGAACAGTGCATAGAGAATTATGCAAACTTTTATTAGTATTGTTATTATTAAATATCAAAAAATAAATGAAGACACAATGAGAAGGACATAGTCTTACATTATCATTTCTATATGACAAAGTAACAAAAGTAATTTTTAAAACAAAATAATGCTCGATGAGAAAACATGTAGGGGGAACTGGGGCACATTGATACACCCCCTGTACTGCACACAGGGTCATTACAGGAACTTTCACAACAGTTCCAAAAGGTGATACTAGTGCACTCAACTACATACAGAAAGTCTTGGAATGATTCAGTAGTTTGATGAAATGGGACGGTTTATTAATTGTTTTTGTAGGTCAAAAGTAAATTTGAATTGTACAATTGAAATTGTATTATACAACTCTTCCAGTATTTTCAAACAAAAAGAATATTCCCCCCGGCAAGTAAAGCTATTCTTTATCAGTTCCTCATTCTTTATTGTTAGATAAATTATGATGTGTCGGATTTGAGACTCGCTTTATTCAGAATGGCTGTATGAGGCACATTGATACAATCTATGTCGGGGCACATTGATACAACCTAAATCATTTTCTAGTTCATTTTTTCATTACCTTTTATTATTATTTTTTTTACCATACACTCTTTAATCCAACCATTTATCGCAAAAAAATTCTAATATTAGTTTTTATTGAAATGAAACAGCTCTAATTTTTTATATTAGAACATTTTATAGTATTTTTGAAAACAGAAGACGTACGAACCTACCCAACATCTAGTGCTAGTAAAATTAACAAAAGAAAAGGACGGCAGCCTGGAAAATCTTAAATTTATATCGATTCTCCAGAGAAAAGAGTATTTTCGACATGAGAAATGTTAAGTAAGAGAAACAAGCTGCAGAACAGCACAGGATAATTATATTATAAACAGAATGTTTAGCATAATTATCCTTTTTTTCTGTTTATAAACCGATTTATAAACAGAAAACCTGGTAATTCTTTCTCCTTTTCTAAGACAGAAGATAAAGCTGGGGTTGAAGTGCCAGATATGACAAAGCTACACAGCCAACAATCAGACAAGGAACAGCCAGAACATCACGTCATTATGCATTTCATTTTGATTACTTTAATATTACTTACAAATAAATTGTGGGCGATTTGAATTTCCATAAAAAAATATAAAATGGTTTGCTAACTATTTTTCTGTGAAAAATATGCTTTGGTTTATTTTGTCTCCATTTTCCCAGGCGTATCAAAGTGTCCCATGAGGGGTATCAATCTGCCCCGGGGATGGGGCACATTGATACAAATGACTTTTTTGATTTTTTAAAAATTACATGCAAAAATAATGTATAAAACAGCGATTGTACATTTTTATAATACACTACACAAGTTTTGCTGACACCACATGGAAAAATTACTTGAAATTTCTGCTTTCTGGACACCAAAAAGATTCTTAGAAAAAAGCTGTAGCAATGTGCCCTAGTTCCCCTTACATTAATAGTACACAAGACCCGAACGGGTTAAACACACGTGGGAGATACATGGCAATTGGCATTTCATTGCATTACACACTTACTTAATAAATATACTTCAGCTCATTTGGACGTGCACTGACCGTGTACTTATGTTCACATAAGATGTGCATGCGTCACTTTGTCATCAATCACTGTAATATCGGGGAAAATATCAAAATAAAACAAAATGAAAGCACTCATATGAAAGAAAATTTGGAACTAAGTAACTAATTTGGCAATATTCTCATTTAAATTTATTTTAACAAAGACTAGGAACTATATGTATTCTCAAAATATTAGCTAATATCAGCTAACATGAATTACTAAAAGCAATTACATTCTATACAGAAAAAATAAATATGGTTCATTCATTCAATCTTTTACCAATTTATTGATTTACTTTTGTGTGAATTGTATGGTTTTTTCTTTTGAGTAGATTTTGTTTAAATACAAAACATTTTGCTTTGTTTTGTTCGTTTTTCGCATAATGTAAAAAATCCACCAATCTAACATAAAATTTCCTTTAAATCTTTCAATCAAATTCTGAAAATTGCAAGGTTTTCCTGTCAACTGTTCTACTTATTGCTTCTTCATATTAGAAATGCGAAAAATGTACAATAATAAGTTCAAACTTTCCTGAAATTCTCCACTCAAAATAAGGATAGTTTATGAGAAAACTAGTTCGATGAATATATTATTTTTTCAGGTCAATTAATAAAGATTAACTGACCATTTGGAAAAATTAAGACAAAAAGCAATGTCTTCATTAAATGTACAAATATATGGGAGTTGTTTCAATTTAAAACATACTTTTAATAATGTTCATATATCTTGCATATGAACAATGGATATTATAAGCAATGCATATTAAAACTTTTTTAGGCTTTTATTTGAGAATGAAATTAAATAACATTTTTGAGCTTATTAGGTTATGACTTGTACCCGTTTATGTCTTTACATTTTACATTCAGTTATACCAAAAATTCGTATTAAATATATTTGCAAAATGCTAAAAATTTTGATTTCAAAAAGTTGTTGAAAAATGTATTTGAATAACAAAGGTCTTCTTACAAATGCAAATTAAACATTTATCTTAAATGAAATGTTTTTAAAATTCTAAAGCTTTAGTTAAGAAAAATGTAATTGAATTTGATAATGTTAATGAATGTAAATTCAATCTTTGAGTAAACAAAATCAGTTATTTTAAAAATTCATGCAAAAAATAACATTGGAAGAGGTGTTATTTCTGTAACATTATATAAATGGAAAAAATAAATAAGGAAGATAATTAATTCTTTTATAGACAGGGAGATTTGAAAAGTTTTTTTAGAAGTAAGTAGCTGATTAAGTAAGTTAATCATTATTTCAACATAGAACATTAAGATATTTTTCAATTTAATTTATGAATTAACCATGTATGTATAACGGCATGATATATGCCACAGTATTGTTTATATTAGTTGATTTAAGATAAATTGTTTGACGATTAATTTTTAAAAAGCTGTTGATATTTCATTTGCAATAAATATCCAAATAAAGTCAAATACAGGTTAAAGATATTGCATTTGTTTTACAAAGAACTCCATAATAATAGAAATCGAGTATACATACAATTTATGTCTATATACACAAATCTCTACTGCCTTAAGCTATAGAGTACTCTCCCTCTTATATGCGTTTCCTTCATTTATGCGTCAATTTTCGATAAACTTGGATAAACATGCACTGATTAAACTGTTTTTTTATTTATACATCGCAACGCCAACAGCATATGTCGCGTAGAATTTTTAAGTTTTCATTAAAGATATTACTATTCTTATTTTACACATGGCCATAAAAAAACACATTTAATTTTAAAAGGGAAATCAAATTTTTGTCTTTTCATTTTGTTTTCTGAACATTAACTGATATCTGCTTTCTATGGCAACACTCCTACACACCTGCCACTTCTAAATTAAGGGAAATTGTGAAAGAGGCACTACAGATTGTGAAAAATGTGTATCAGAATATATTCTTCATTAGATGCATATCAATTTTATTATGTTCGAATTAGTGTAACATCATTAAAATGAATTTGAAACTTTTTGCCCCATTGACCGAAATGTAACGGAATAATTTTGATTGTCCCTGTAATTGACCTATGTATCCGATTTTCATAAAATTTGAAATGACTCGCCAAAATTACCTAATAATTACATATTTTAAATTTCAAACAATTCGATTGGGAAGTTTTTCCATTGTTATATGAGGACGGACGGACTGGACGACAACTATAGGTGCTACGTATTTACATAATTACGAATGCACCTAAAAATATGGATCTAAAACGACAAAACCTCTAGAAACATCGCTTTAATAACCATTAACCTAAATTGACGCAATCACAAATTTAAGAGCTTTAAACATGTAAATAGTTTAAAAATTCTCATTTAAAAAAAAAGATTTATTTTAAATATTTATGAAAATTTGTCACAGAGTATGTTGGACATTTTTGGCATTTTGCAAACTCTGGTGAAAATAACATTTATTTTATGAGGGATTCAGCTTAGGTGCAGGCAGTTATTCATTTGCTTTCAGCACAAAAAATATTTAACTATTAAGAAGTGATGGAAAAATATAAAAAAATTTAAACACTTTACTTTTTATAAGTGAAGGGACAGAGGTACCCGAATGGGGATCGAGGGATTGAAGTATTAATGAAGATGATGTTGATAAACGATTAAGTTATTTATCAAATATATTGAAAGATTATAAGCTTTGTGACACTTTTAATAGCGATAAAACTGAACAGTATTTATTGTCATTGATACTGGATGAAACTTTATCTACCAATAGTTAAGTGTTTTACGGCGGAAAAAAGAGAGGCTCTTAATTCTACTTTGCTATATTCCAGGTGGTTCTCAGAACTTTTCCTTTTTGGTTACTTTAAAATCAAAAAATATTCTTTGTAACAGAAACGTAAAAATATTCCCATGCAAATACGATAATAGCAGTACAGTGTAGATGAATAATAACGTCATTTTGAAATTTCCTCAGCAATTTGATGCAGAGATGGAAAAAAGAAAAACGGAAAGTTATTTTGTTCATTGACCAGATTTATTCTTCCAGTTCAGAAAACTCCGCGATAGAAAAATTGCTTTTTTCCTGTGAAGTGTATAAGTAGATTTTCAAACGATGGATTTGGGAATAAAGCGTTGTATGAAAGTAAATTACAGACAATTTTTGATTTTTGCATCACATAAATTATAAAGTGCAGTAAGCAATCTGAAACAAATTCCGTACTTGTTAATTTAATTATGCTCTGTTCATCATAGTAAAGTGTCAATAAAACGTTTATTTTATTTTATTGACATGCACACTAAAACATAATCCATTTACAGTGTTGCAAGAACATCATAAAAAAACAGGACAACAGAAAAAATAATGATACGCAAATATTAACACGAATATTGATATGAAACACGAAAAAAACATACATTAAGAGAATAAAAATTGAGAACATTTATCTTTTAAGACAGTAAACATATTAAAAATATCAAGATGCACAGAGTGATTCAGCTTATTTCAAAGATCAGCTGCTATTAGATAAAGAATGGAATGTCGTATCTGGGGGAATAATTAATGTTAACGAGTCTCTGTATATCGATGACAATATCCAGATTGAATTGAATATGGCTGAAATGAGAAAATGGAAGATATAGTCAAAAATACTCAAGAATGCGCTAATACACATGAATAAGATTTTGGAAAAAATGTTAGAGACGCACGCACCAGTTTTCGCAAAAGAAACAGAAATTTGAGGATGTATAATTAGGGTAAAGCTCCCGAGTTAAATTAAAATTTTGAGATATACGTATTTTAGATTTGAAGTTGTGGAAGAATAATGATTCAAGTGAATTGCATTTTTCAAAAATTATTATTTTTCGTGTTATTTATTCACTAAAAGAGGACAGTTGCCTTAACATTTATTTTAATAGAGTTTTTACTTGAATTTCATTAATGCTTCTCTCTTGTTCATGCGTCGTTTTTTATAATTCACTTTTTGTACCGACATATAAGTAAAAGATTACTGTATTTAGAAAAATGTTGCCATATATCAAGGAAATTTATGAAAATAATCCATTTTTAAACATTATAAAGATTGTACTTTTAAGATATAAACTTATTGAGTTAGGCTCTTTTAATTTTATAAAAAGTTAAATTATCAATTTTGCAACAGAATAAAAAAGTGAAAGAATTCGATTTGATTGTCTGTGTTTTAAATATCTTAAATACACTCGGTTTTCCAAATAATTAATGTGGGCAACTAAGCTACTATGACATATTTGTTATTCAAAAAGCAGAGTGTAAAATTTTATAGTTGATTTACAGGGACATTAAAAATTCCTTTATGAAGTTTACGAGGGATATCATTGTCGGTATAATCTAATAACATTGTATTCTTTCAAACGTAATAAAATCGACATCAATCAATGAAATGTCAAGATCTTTACTGTGGAATCCGATATACTCAACAATTATTGTTAATTTACACGTACAAACAATAAAATTCCATTACACTTTTTCAATATAAAATTGTACGCATGTTATTTTCTTTCATAAGCAATATATTTGGTTCAGATAAATTTATTTAAAAAAAATTGTGAAAGATGGCAGCTAATCCTAATGTATTTTAATATGCAAAAAGTTTATTCTAAGCCATATTCTTGCAAACAACCTATATAAATGTTTCTTTATGAACTCCGCATGGTCGTAGCCATGCTGAGTTTGAAAAAGAATTATACATTATTTAAAAAAAAATACTTCAAAAGAATTACATTTTATTGCTTAAAAAATAAAACAGATACGGGATAATTTAATTGGATATTTTACAAGCCATTTATTTGATTTCTTTACATTTTATTTTTGTTTTACAAGAAAAGAAAGTACTTTTTCAGAAATTTTCAATGCATAATATTCGATTGTTTAAAGATCAATTAGTTTTTAAACGACAGAAATCTCAAGTACAAGCGTTAACAAAATTTGCGTTTACAATTCTTTTATTCGGAGAACTCCTGAAACAAATGAAGCTCTTGAGAAACATTTGTGTTCAACTATTCTTAAAATACAAGCCATTAATTCATACAAATAAGGGAAAAAACATAATCATTAAAAAACGCTTAACATTTTTTTAATAGAATAATATTTCGTTAACTTCTTTATAAATACTTCAATATTTTTCTAATATTTAAATGCAGATCCAAGTTATTTTCATGCAGATATTTTTACCTTTTAAAAAATTTTCCGGATTTCTAGATTTTCCATAAATATTAGTCTTCGCATTTTTTCTTTTTCCCAAAATTTTTTCTGTTTTGGGAATGATTAGAAAGAGGTAAGTTTACTTGGGCACCTTCAAATTAAAGGCTTTTCTAATAGTATTTTTTAAAGAAATATGGAATAGTGAAGAAAAAATCTATTTAAAATAATTTATTGTGCACATATTAAACCTAAATAGCACAGTTTTGTTTAGATAATATGTTAAAAGTTAGCAGCTTTATTTAAAATAGTCTTGAGCCCATCGAAATATTAAGATAAAGTGGTCACATGACCACGTCATAGACTTGCGCTAAAACAGTCATACCCAATGTAAACCCTCCAGGCTATATAAAAGCCATTGACCCGTTATGTGCGATACGAATTACACTTTTATTTATACACATTTATAAAATTTGAAATCCACATTGAAAGGATTATTCGTTATTGTTAGAATGTCTCCATAAAATATGTGGATAAAATTTTAAATTTAATTGAACAAGAACATTTTGGAAAGTATGACTTATACCTATGAGTTAACATAAGCACTTTTGCCGCGATTGATGATCGACTAATTATTATTACATTAGCAACAATGCCTATGGTCTTCACCACGATTTAAATTGGGCAATACATTTCCAAGCGCAAAAATTTCCAATTTCGTAAGTTCCTTTTTCCTGTTTTAGCTGACAGTGGCTCGTGATATCAAAGGGCACACTGAGCGTTTCTTTATCCGTCGTTTTTTTTTCAAACTTGAAATTCAACGCTACTACAGCCTCTTCATAAAAACCTGCAACAAAGGAACATGATTAGTTTTCCACCATTTTATGTTTGCTTTCACATGTTTGGCGGATATCAATAAATTTTGTAATTGGGTATTTTTTTTTTTACCAACAGTATTACGTTTTATGTGTATTAAATATTCTTATTATTATTAATAATACTGATTCAAATGCTTTTGTCATTACTGTTCTTTTATACACAATTGATGTGTTGCTATTTCAATTTTCTTGTGCTTTATTACATAAATATAGTCTATTGCGGCCCTTTTAACGTTGCACACATTTTTGCGATCGCCCTCTTCCCTATGAAATGCTATTGGATATGGCTGAATTAGAACAATGTAAAAATGTAATTAGTTCCTTTAACCTGAAAGCTATAGGGAATTGTTTAAATAACTTTGCTCTTTAAATAAGTAAGGCGTTTTGATGAAATAAGATCGATTAAATTTTCAAAATTTATTTTTTATATTTTCACGTAACGGTGAAATATACATATTTCGAAATAAAACCCATGTACTTCAATAAAACTGTAACTGACTTTCGATTTTTAAATATATCAAGTTAAGTCCTTCAAATTTAATGTGTATAGGGTTTTAATAGATTTTCAAAATACTGTTCTGCAGAAAAGGTGCTTAAAATTTCCTTTAAAGTTTACTTGCTGTAACGTGCTCTTTTTTTTATATCTCTCAAATTATGATTTCAGTACTATTATCGATTTTCAACTAATAAAATGTGGTTTTTAGGGCCATAAAAAATAATTTAAGTAACTAAAAGAACAAAAATATTTTTGGAATTTTGATCTGGACAAATGGTGTTACCCCTTTGTGGAGTAAATTGTTGGAGTTTATGGGATATCGTGATTGTTTGCTTAGTTTTGGTTAGCATAATATTTTGTAATCCATAGCAAACCCTAGTATATGATAATCCGTGTCCTGTGTATTTCAATAGGCAATAATTAAAAAATCCTTCTATGAAAAAATTGCTTTATTATATACGATGTAAAATAGTGGTAACCCCTCATACATCCAGTAAAACTTTTTAGCTGTTACTCACAAGAAGATCAGATGCGAATTTTCTCTCTAAGTAAGTTTACACATGCAAAGATGCATTGATGTAAAGATAAAATGCCAACCTTAAAAAATAACCATTAAGAAGGAATCAGTATAAAAATTTAAATCCGGTAAACGCCTAAAAATTGTGTCACATTTGGCTATCAAAATGAAAAGGGAAATCTACCTTTGCTTGCATTTAACTCAAATGGATCTTGTAATAAATACCAAATATTTATTTGCAGGGAGATGTGAAATGTTATTTATGGGCCTCTTAATGATAAAAGTGGGCGCAGGATAGCTTAAATTAATGTCTGATTTTTTTTTAGATAACCTAAAGATATTTCTAATAAATAATCGTTAATGTCATATAATATCATTAACGAATATTTATGCAGGTATAATAATTGTTCTTAAATTAGAAATAAGAAATGAATTTTTTGAAGGCTTGTATATGACAGAGGAAAATGAAATAAATTTAGAAAATTGCTTAATTTTAAATAAAAATATAATATAAATATATGGCTCCATTATACCAAGAAAATATCTATTGTAACTCTGTATTTTTATATTTAGGATAAAATATAATGTTAGTAATGACGTTTAATATTTAAAAAAATTAAGCCTTTTAACAAAATTCATGAATCCTAGCCAATATTAAAATAGCATTAAAATAATATTTATATGTACCTAAATTATAAATTGTAATATCAATAAAATACATAAGCATAAAATATAATATAAGCATTATGCATCATGCAATTTGCTGCAATAATGAAAAAAAAAAAATTCGATTTTTATTTTAATAATTTTTGTTTGTTAACAATGTTTAAAGTTTATTTATAAATGTAAATGACTACATGTTTATTAAATATTTTATCTTATAATTTTCTATTGCAAGATTTTGTGTTTTAATGTTTATTTCGGAAAGTAAATGATATTTGTAAGATATGAAAAGCATAACAAAGATTTAAGAAAGGGGTTACGAAATTTTAAAATCAACAACGAAAAACACGAGTGACTATAATTTTATTAGTGAAAAAATTAATTGCAATTATTCATATTTTTTAAATGAAGAATTTTGAGATTAATAGTTAATTCTTCTTTTAAAGAGGAGCAAGGTAATAAAGCCAAAATTATATGCCACCTCCAATTCTTTTTTTTTAAATGAAGTCAGATATAGATAATTACGGAGACTTATTAATCTGTCCATTAATTTATTTTTTAGGAGCAATACATTTACATTACACAAGAGTAATCTTTTCTTAGCACTTTGAAACAAAATACGTGAAAAATACGTTCATTTTTCCAAGAAAAATTTTAAAATAGATAATTTTGATGCCGATTTCCGCAAAATATCATATTATGACACTGCGTGAAGGATAATTGGAAAAAAATCAAAGTACTTTCATGAAATTTTCGATATATGCAGTGTACGGCAGATTCTATACATTTGACCTATTAAAAAATATTTTTTGATATTATTGTTAAATTTTGAAATTTTAATAAAAACAATATATTGGTTTTAAACTAAAAAATACTACAAATACAACTTTTTTTAATTTTAAGTAATCAGAGATTTTTTTTGTGATATTGCTAAAATTTTAAAAGTTACAATTTGCTTTTAAAAATTAAATATATATAAATAAACACGCATTTAGCTTTAGTAAAATTACAAAATTTGGCAATATATTTAACAAATAAAAGTATATATGTAAATATACGTATATACATTTGTTATTTTAAATATATTAGTTTTTGTATGCGTGCAATCCCTTTTCGCTTCACAAACGACTAAAAGCTTAAAAAACTTGTGAAAAACAATTTTCCGTATTATTATCTAAAAAAATATAAAAGGAAACCAGAAACATGTATTATTTACTGTTTATAAAATAGTATTTTTCACCGAATATATTTTAAAGAATGGTCTATTAATTAATTAAATAATATGGCAATCTATTAATTAAAATAAATAATATGGCAAAGACATTTCACTATTTGGCTTTTCATAAGGTCTAAATCTCTTTTAAAATAAATACTCCTATAACTGATTATGATACTTTTTGTCTTATTATTCCAAAGATTGTAGAAGCCTGGTGTACATTTCACAATTTTAGCGTTTTATTATATTAAAAATCTAAAGATATATAAAAAAAATCTTTTATTTTAACATTATTAATATTAGAACGTTAAGTAAAGTATTCATCTAACAAAATTCTTAAATTTATAAAAAAAAAAAAAATAAACAATCAAATGAAAGAGATTTTATATATTTTAAAAACTATATTGTATTGCTTTTTTTAAATGGTAAAAACGTTTCAAAATGTAATTTTACTACAAAATGTAATTAAGTAATGTCATTATATATGTAATTTTTTCAAAGAAAGTTTTCAAAATAAAATAAAAGGCTGACATTCAAATAATACAATCGAATTTTGTTTTGTTGATGAAAGTAAAACAAATCTCTCGATAAATAAAATCTGAATAAATTTATTTATAAACATATTTTAAGAAGAAAAGATCGTTATGCAATCTTATACCGTTGCCAAATGGAGAAGAAGTGGGGAGAAAATTAGAATTCTGTTAGGTAATGAGATTTTGCGTAATGGCAAAAATAATATATTGGATGGAAAAGAGCATTAAATTTACACGTTGCTTCAAAGCAGACTCTTAATATGTTTTCAGCTTAGATTTCAAACAAGGGGATTTTCGAAAAAGTATATTTCCACGTTCAAGAGCTTGTAATTTTCTAGCATATTTAGTGATTTGTGCGTAAAGAAAAAATCATGCTTTGAAATGATTGCTGAAGAGCTTTGTAATAAAATCGTATTTTCCATTATGATCGATTATTATCTGATTGTTTTTATTTTCCTGCGTTGACGTGTACAGAGATTCTAAACAACTTCTTTGACAATATTTTCTAAACTTTATAGTTTACCGTTATCTAAAATAAAAAAAAAAGTTTGCGTACTTTTTCTTAAAAGAACCAGTCATTTTTTTTACGTTTGCGGACAAAATAAATTAAATAATGCGTCAGAAAGTACATTATAAAAAAGTGTAACTCTACAAATGTAAAATTGCAGAAATCTGTATGCTTACTATAATTTTATTTGTACACCATACAAAATAATAATAATAATAATAACAATCGTAATAAAAATAGTAATAATAATAGTAATAATAATAATAATAATAACAATCGTAATAACAATCGTAATACCAATAGTAATAATAATAGTAATAATAATAATAATAATAACAATCGTAATAACAATAGTAATAATAATAGTAATAATAATAATAAAATTTAAATTTACAAAACTAATTTTTGTAAATCTACAGATATCTGCAGCTTTACAAACGAATTTTCTAAAATAACAGTAATCTTACTAAAAATTTATCTTGTTGCAATTGCATAAATAGTTCTAGACATCCCAATTTCCTAAAATATTTCTAATTAGAAAATTAAGTTTCAAATTTTCAGCTAAAATTTGATATTTTATGATGTGCTACATATATATTTGGGGTTTTTAAAATATTGTATTGCTATATTTTGAAATTAAATAAGATTAAATTAATTAATTTTTTCTCCTTAAAAACCTGCTAACATTCCTCTGCGACTTTTTTTGTTTAATATTTTTAAATATTCAGTAAAAATAACAAAAGTAAATTTTGCTTTTATACCTTGATCATTTTTTTTTCTTTCAAAGAACAAATTTAAATTTTTTGTCAAATACAGCCAACTGAAATAGACAAAATAAGTGTTATTCCCATATTTAGACCTTTTTTGATTCGTTGCAGCGAACATGTTGGCAAAATGCACGGCACATAATGAGGTTTACAGCGATTTTATGTATTTGCCAGATGTGGCAGGAAAGGGTTAAAAACCATAAGACCAATGGGATTTTTTCCATATGAGGTTTTTTAAAAGATCTTGCCTAAGTTACGTGGCTATTAAATGATTTGACAGCGTTTAGACGCAGAATTACAAGGATGTTGCTTTCATTACTCCTGACTAATTAATCGATGTGTGGGAACAGTTTTAAAACGAGAGAATGGATTTGGCTTCTCAGAAAAGACTTGTCATTTATTGGAATTAGTTGTTTTTAAAGTTTTTACTCATCTTGATTTAAATTTCTTATCTAAAGTACTCATCTTGACTTAAATTGATTAAAAACAAAACTCGTTCTCTGGAGTTGTTTCAACTCTTTGCGAGACGCTGACTTTCAAATCCTGAGATGAGTAGAACTTGGCTCAACTTGAGTTATTTTGTAGCTGAGATTTTAAAAAAGAAGAATTGCAATTTAGGTTTAATCCTTTTTATAAGGTACCCTGGGGTAATAACGCCACGTTAAGGTTCTATCAATTTTCACGGCTTAGTTTTAGATTGTATTTTTCAAACAAATATAGGATTTGATACAGCAACTCATTGACTATCTATATAAAATAAAATAATTTAACAGATATGTATTCATAAAATGTAATGGCGTTTTTTCTTGACCCATGCTATTTGGCGTTATTACCCACCTATATGGGTAATAACGCCATGCAAACAAAACTATGAAATAAGATGGAATAATTGCATGTAGATAGCCCAATTCTAAAAGTACAAACTCTACAAACTTAGAAATTGAAAAATTGCATTCTAAGCTATTGAAAATGTTCAATTTTTTGCGAAAGTGTAAGAAAAATAAAAGTGTGGTGTGGTAGGGGGGGATGAGGCAAAAGAATATCAGACCGTGAGCTTCTTTTTGCTTAAAAAGGACCGTTTAAATAGAAATATGAGAAACATTGCACAGTTTTAACTGTGTTTATTTGAATCAGTATTTAGGATGTAGCTCGGCCACTGTAGGGAATCAACCGGGGTATTAATGTCAAGGATTGGCGTTGTTACCCCGGTATAGTTATTGCGCAGTACATTTTAAATTACAAATTATCTCGAGAAGATATCCAAAATCTTCAACAACGTTTTAAAAGTACATGAAATGCACTACAAATTTATGTAATTAACAAAGTATTTCCGGATAAAAACATAGTCTTCACATCACAAAACGTGTCTCGCAAATTTTAGATCAAGCGTTAATTTTAGTTGTTTGTAAAAACAATAAGACCTAAAAATGAAACAAACTAACTTGAAGCTGTTTTTTGCGATTTATATGACTCAAAACCCTTCTGCGCAGAGCACATGGGTGTCATTTACCTGATCATTTCCTAATTATGCAAAATATAAGCACTTGGCGTTATTACACCGCCTGGCGTTATTACTCCAGGGTACCTTACCCAATTATTTATCAAGAAATTGCTTCATGATTATTTGTTTAATATCGGAAGATAACATTTGAATTTTTAAATAAAAATTATATGAAATTAGATATTATTTATCAATAAAACTGATTAAATATATCGGTTGTTATAACTTTTTTTTTAAAATATTTACAAAAATAATAAGGTTAATTAACCAAAAATATTTGTACGGAAATATCACAATTCTTATAAAAGCAATATATTCAAATGTATTATGATCCTCTTTGTAAATGAAAAGACTTTTGCAGTTGAAAATACTTCATACAACTTCTCTTTAAAGAGAAAAAAAGCCGTACCTATAAAAATCAATAAGAAAATTATAACATTTTGAAAATAATTAGCTTCGACTGTTTCTCTAATCTATCTAAATTTGACCGCACACATTATAATGTGTGGAAAGAAAAAAAAAGTTTTATTTATAGACTAAGTAAATGCATTTTACATTAAAATTTCCTTAACGGTACTTAAAAGTGCCGCCAGTACATCTGGGATTAATGTACACCATATAACTAAAAGTACTCATATTGGACAGTAATAAGAAAGTTGTTTCAACTCGTCGTGAAACGTTGACCTTCAAATCCTAAGATGAGTGGATTTTTGTGCAATTTGAGTTATTTTGTGGCTAAGGTTTTAAGAGAGAAATAAAAAAATATTTTTTTCTAATTATGTAAAAGAAAATGTAGAGGAAATTGTAAAAAATTTTATAAGAAACAGACCTCTTCAAATATGATTATTAAAAAGTAAATATTTCAAAGAATGCTTTTGCAGTAAGCATTGTCGATTAATTCTGTAATTATTGCTTTAAATCTTTACAATGATAATACTGCATTGCTTAAAATGCTTGAATTAAAATACAATAATGCATGTTAACTTCTTGCTTTTTTGCAGACTTGTTTAATTGGATGTTTGAAATTTGTAAATATATCTATTAAATAAAATAATTTATAAAAAAAATCTGCAAAGCTTCTTTAAATAATAGAGAATTCGAGAAAATATTTTTTATTTCCAGGTATATTTTTTATCATTTTAATGAGCATTTTTCTCCGAAAAAATTGTCTCTGAAAATAGATATTAATGATTGCAATATAAAAGTGTTTGTCAATAATTATGAGATTATTATTATTTTTTATTTTAGCGTTAATTGTTTGTCATGAATTTAATGTTTTTAGTGGAGAGTTCGAAAGACGAATTTGATCTATATAATAATTATGCCAAAAAAGAAATTATAAAAGCGGGTAACATGGAATTCCCTTATAATGGTCCGTTTTTTTAATCTTCTTTCTATTATTTTAAATACTAACTATTTTATGCAGGATTTTTTGAAATAGCTACATTTTATAACAAAATAATAATTCTCACCGGAATAAATATTAAAATTATTAGGCAACTGTATGCAATTTACTTTACATATGACGCCAAGAAGCTGTGTGAATCCTTTTGTACACTAAGATTTGTATTTTAAATAATTTATAATTTTAAGAAAACTCGGTAAATTTTACATAAATTGAAATTGAACTACATACGTGAAACTTATTATTAATTTTAAATACACTTCAGCTATCAAAAGCCTCTATTTATAATTATATATTAGTGGGATTTGATAATTGATATATGACAAATGACATGTCAACAGTGATTCTTTTCTTTTTAAAAAGGTGTAATGTTTGGCGATGTAATGCTATTATTTCGCCAACAGAAATTTTCAGTAGGAAGATCTTATATGAATACAAAATTACATAAGCAAGAAAGTGTAAAATTAAAGACTATCTATAGTTATAAAACAAGAATTTATGTATCTTAAAGCTAATTTTTGGATCTTTGAATTAGTGTTTAAATGCTTAATTTTTTAATGTTTCGTGATGATTTTTTCAAATTGTGAAACTGAATCCAACATTAATCTTTTTCTTCAATATATTAAATTTTGTCCTTTTTTCCATTCAGTTTATTCGGAGTTTGTGCACCGATTTTTAATTTTTTGTCCATTTTTTATGTGATTTTTAGACTTTTATCGGGTTCCTCTATTTTTGTAAGTTATTTTTAAAAAGACATTCGTTTTTAAACTATAAACCATAGTTAGTACACTTTGTCCTTCTCGATTTTTTAAGTTTTTAATCAATTTTTGCAACATTTATATACTTAAGTTTGAATATCATATTAACTCTTATACAATTAAAACATTCTGCAAGCTTATTAAAACCAACAAAATTTATAAATTCCATTAACAGAGATTCAATCCCATGAGATTTATATATTATTCAAGTGGTGAAATATCACTGAAATGTCTTGGAATAAAATTTTGCATTGCTTCAGCAAAAAACGTTATTAGTAAAATTACTTTAATCAGTATACTTAAAAAAATAATTAATTATAAAACTTCGTTGGTAAGAATGGTACATTTGCCAGCTTCTATAATAACAGTGTCTAGAGAGTTAAATAAAGCTCGGCTACTTCGATTTATTTGAGGTAAGCAAAAGTCATAGGCAAGAATTGACAGAAAGAATTTATATATGTTTTGTTTGTTTTATTCCATAAATTTTGCAGTTTGACATAGTAAAATGGTTTAAAAAATGAAATATTTCGTTTAATGCTTAAAAGTTTCAAGGAGAATAAGGAGAAATTCTGATATTTTTATTGATTATATTGTAGAAATTTTATTGGTGGCAGAAAATAAGTGAAAGTAGATAAAATCTTTATCAGTAAATACAAAAATGATATTGGATCTTATTTAGGAATTAAAAACAATACAATATTTTCAGAATTCTAAACGTAGATGATAAAGGATTTTGTATCATATTTAAAATGCCAGTGAAAAAACTTAATGAAGTTAATGTAATGTTGTCTTATGTTAATGAAAAGATTTCAAATTTAAAATTATTGCGCATTTATTATTTATTAAACAAATGTTTGAATAGTTTTGCGTTGTATTACCGTTATATTTTCCCCCTTTTTTTTCTTGTCTCCATCTTTATAATCTCGTCTTATAGAATTCTATTTTTAGTGTTATTTTATTTGCATCATTGTCATACTTTAAAATTTTGTATCTTTAATTTGTATATTCTAATTTAAAATAATATTTGTATTTTTAAATGTTTCCTAAAATGAAGATTAGTGGCACATTACTTCGACAAGCGTAATCTATGAAATTATTTTAAAAAAACTTTTAGAGTAATCTGTCGCGAAGCTTAACAGAGGAGCTATATTTAAACTCCGTTCTTGAAGATTATTTATGATTGTGAAATTCGTTATTTAATTGAAGGCAATTTTAATTTATTTGAATTTTGTTAAATTAATGAAATTAATCAAGATGTCGGGCTCATATATACTTTTAGTAGATTCCAGGTCTGTCTAATAACTATCAGCCGTTGATTTTTCTCACCCGGAGTATTTATTCTAATACTGAGCAACCATGCACATTGAAAGAAAATAATTTAATGCGCATGCTTGAATTTTTTCCCAGATTCTAATAAGTCAGTCGTTGTAGGTTGTCTGCTTCTATACGTGTTTTTCGTATTTTAATATCGTTCAAAATGATTGAATGTATTAACCAAAGATACTACAAATTCTGTGATAAATTAATTTCTTAAAACAAGACAATTTGTAAGATTCGTTAGATGTGAGATTCATCCTTTCTCCAAATTATTCATCTCACCTAATGCACACTTTTTTTGCGAAACGTGAAATTCCAGTCCTTTGGTAACCTCCCTACTTTCCAGAAATGGCTCCTTGCGACTACTATTTTTTCCGAAATTGAAATTCAGCGCCTTTGAAAAGATTCTATTTTGAATGTAGACTATGGGATAATCAGATAGCGATGTGGAATTAAACACCTTTCCAAAAGAAGCCTTCCGAGACATTTTTCGACAGTGAAAAAAAACAGTGACCTAAGTGTGTCGAAGTGCAAAGGGCCTCTTATGAATTGGATTGGATTTCAACTATATCAGTCAACTTATATTTGCGTCAATTTATATTTATCCAGTCAACTTATATTAACTTATTGTTTACGGCCAAGGATCAGATATTTTCGAACAAGCCTCGCACTTTTTTCGCATTGAAAGTTTAAAGAGTACAAATTTAGTGCCAGAAAAAAATGAATATGTAGATGGATGCTTATTTATCTACTAAAGAATAGCATAACTATTTAAATAATGTACTGTGCAGATATACAACAAAGAAAAATATTTAAAAATAAAAATTTCATCATATATCTTACATTTTATTGTAATTTTAACTATCTTTTAAAATTAATTAATTCCATTTGTAATAATTTTAACAAACATTTACTTTTTCATAAATATAAATAAGGTATTTGTACCCTATATAGACAGGGCTCTCAATATGGACACCCCTAACATTTTTAAAGGTAATAATTTTAATCGAGAGATGGCTCAACATTTTCGCGAAGAAAAGCATTTGAAACGATAATTAAGGCTGGAAAGTGTAAAAAAGCGCGCTGGTCGCCATTTAGGAGGAAACTTGTTGTTTCGAGATGTGCTGATCTTAATTACTTGTAAGCTTAAATTCTTATTAAATATGGTAAAATACATTAAATGTTGAAAAGTGGAATATTTTAGAAAGCTAATAAAACATATTTTCGACTGCTATTGCATATTTTGCTTAAAAATACTTTCCTTATTCATTTGTTACAAAATTTAGAAAACTACGCCCGATTCCCAATATGGACAGATTATGTCCCGATCGACTACAACTGTGAGAAAGGAGAAAATTCAACGTTGCCAAGCAATAAATTGAAAAGGCATCAAAGTGGTAAAATCTATGTTCAACAAGATGCCATTTGAACAATTTCCCAAAAACCTTCCTCCAAAAAATCCTTCCAGAAAAATAAAAAGAAGCCCCCCCCCCACACCAGTAGGATACCTGTTGGCGAAATCGTAGATACCAATGGTATGACTTCCTCAACAAAGGAGATCTCTTACTGCTTCTTTTGCAGTATTGATGCTTTTTCAAACATGCGGCCATGCATCACATGTGGCAGATATGTTCTTGAGGATTATGTGGGACGTACTGCCAATGATGAAAAATTTTTTATTTGTCCATGCTATGAGGACTGAGTAATAACAGATGTAAATTCGCAGACAGATGCTATAAAGCTAAGCAAAACCAACAATATTATTTCATAATATTTACTAGTAACTAAGGGGCTTTGCATGGGTCTTCGAAGGGTAAAAACCGAGAATTACCCCCCACCCTTCTAAAATGCATGTTCTGAAGATATTTGCTGCCCCCCTCCTCCTCCGAATACTTTAAGATACATTTTTTTTATTCCCTCTCCTCCAAAATCCCTTGGGAAAGTGGCACTTCCATACACACTGTGTAGAAAGCCAATGAGGAAGCACCTGTCCATAATAGGGACAGGTAGTTCCTTATATGGACACTTGTAAACATTTTTTTGTTTTTATCATTTAAATTAAACTAGAATAAATACATGGTCGCTAATTTTAATAATGATAGTCAATAGTCAAAGGATAGTGGACACATATTTTTGGAGTCCTATGACTTGTACATGCGGGTGAAAAAAATGCATTTTCCTTAGGGTGTCCATATTGGGTACAGGTACCTTATTCATGAAAAATAAGATGTGGATATGCAGAACGAATGAAATGCGATTTCTGGCGAAGAAAAATTTATGAAAAGTTTTCTCTGTCTCATATAGATAATCGAATTCAGAAAGAAAAGAAATTTTTAAAAGGCAGACCTTCAAATTACCTGAAAAACAATACAAGCATAATCTATTGCACTGGGAATGAAAATACGTCATCAATCAAAAATTTTCAAGCAGTATGAGGAATATTTGAGAATTCGGTGTTTTTAAGGTCTGCATTAATTCAAATAGATTTATTACTTTCATTAAAAAATTTAAAACTTTGATTATCAGTTTAGAAGAATACATTTGATATAGTAAGAAAGAAGCAGGCTTAAAATGAATTTTATGATCGTGTAATTCATTTGCAAAAATATATATGATAATGTTGCTCTAAATGTACATTTTTCCTCCTATACCAAACCCCACCCGTTCCCCTCCACACGCAAAAAAGAAATAAATATATATGAGAAAAGAAAAACAATGAATGATGATTATAGATAGACTTCCAATTTCGAACTTAGACTATAGATAGACTTCCAATTTTTTACAAATAAGAAAAAAGAAATACTGCTTCAATCCTGAAGTGTTTTATAATCGTATCTGGTATCATATTCTGAACAAAAAAATGAACAAGAGATTCCTCTGCATATTTAAAACTGCTTCACCTTTTATTTTTATATAATGACTAACATTTTTGTCGACATATTAGTTTTTTCGATCAAACTAATACATTTTAAAAAAATCTCTGTGGAATTATATAGAATCTATGGGTAATCCATTATATTAAGTCTTATGTAAAATTATAGATTTGAGATATAACGATATTATGTTAAATAGCAAAGGAGTTTTTTCATAAATTTAGAATAGACTCTGTAAGTTAACATCGTTAAATATACACGATACTCTATAAATTTATTTTTAAAGATAATTTAATTTGGTTTTTAAAATTAGCGAATCACATAATTTTCCAGTGAGCTTCAAAGGATTCGAATTTTCCGAATAAATTTGAAAGGTTACTATCATTAAACTTTACCACAATATGTTTCTAGCCGTCCTGGTGCTTGCACACAAGACCGCTTGATAGTAAAAGAGCATCATACTGACTGATTGCACTGTTAAAAATGTTGTCCTAGTTTGAATCAAATTTTGGTGCTCCGTAGCTGCCACCATAACATTGTGAAATCTCGTACCAAAATTAATTTGGAGTTTTCTATTCCAATCTCGTTCCAAATATTGGAATTAAGCTTCAACAGAAGCCCGAAAATTATGGTACAGGATTTCACCATCCTATAGTAGCAGTTATTGAGCACCACAATTTGGTTCAAACTAGGACAAAATTTTAAAAAGTGTAACGTTATTAAAATAAAAGTAATTTTGTTATCAAAATAGGAAACAATTTGGATCCAAAAGGGTTAAACAAGTGCTTATAAAGAGTACTTAAACTTTTAGTATACTATCCGAGTCAGTGTTACCAGTACTCTACATTTTGGTTAAATTCAGATTGTTTGATTGCTACTGAAACAAAAATATTCTCTTTATTTAATGACAGATTAATAAAGTGCGAAAATAAGGTGAATAACACTATTTAAAAAAACATTGAGATTTCCTCAAGTAATCTGAATAAGAAACAAATCGAAAATTGTACGCTAAGCGTAGAAAATGAAGTGCGTTTGTTATATAACGAAGATTTAAAAATATTTAGATGTTGGTGTAATAGTATGCTGCGCTTCGTATACAGTATAGTAGCCGGAATCTTATGTGCGTCCCTGTAAGTACTGTCTGCTTTCTATTATACAAATGTAACTTCTAGTAAACCCTGACATATATCAATCTCGTAAAATATGAAATATTTTGATATAATTAAAAAAACGTCCGAAACAATATTTCCCCCTGTACCATCTACTTATATATATAAAATACAAACGGAAATTTCGAGTTTTTCGTCTATTCCCCCAATTCTACTGCAGGGATTTTGAAGTAACTTATATCGTTAGATAGGTATTACTTCAAGGAAGGTTTTCGTATATAGTACATTGTGCTATGTATATAAGTTTAAAAGTTAGAACGGAAAGTTATTTTATTTTGGACAAAATATGGGTTACCATTCGGCATATGTTTTTCATTTGGCGCAACATATTAAGTTATCTTTGTTAAAGAATTGAAATGTTTATATCAATTAGAAATATGGAAAAAAACGCGAACATTTCTAAAAATAAAATAAAAAAATTAATACTGATTTTATTTAATATACAAATAAAAAAATAATTAGAAATAATATAAAATAACACTATTTTATTTAAATATGGAGGCAATTTTTATATGGCTTAAATGAAATATGCGTTGTCAAAGTGGATTGACTGAATCTATATCTGGCAATTTATCACTTTTTTGCCTACATATTTGGCAACGAAATAACAAAAAATTATCTGAAATTAAAATTAAATAATTATTTTTAAGAATGCCAGGGTTAACTTCAAGAACTGTTGGATGCATTTTTAAAAATTACTTACATCATTGACTAGGTTGGCGACGTATTCATAATATAACATTTTAAGATTAAGATTAAAATTAACAAATTAAGATTTTTTGGTACTACTCCCTTATCCCTTATCCCCATTTGAAGAGAAAATGACGTCACTATTTAAAACATCGCATTTTTATCATAACGATATTAGGTACTATTCTGTTATCCCGTCGACCAATTTCTCCAAATTATACAAATCGCCAAACTAATAGTTAAATTTTACACATTGACATAATATTTATTTTAAATAACAAAAAAACAAGTAATTAGTAGCATATTAATAAAAATTCACATAAAAAACGAAATAAAAATCACTTAAGAACATTTTAAACATGTGAATCGTATTTAATGTCATTGAATGTGACATTTACGATCACCAGTATTGGCATTTAATCTTATAGTTTGGCGATAATTTTTTGGCCGACGGGATAACATAGTAGTACCGACTTTTTTTTCATTCGCAAAAATTGTTATTTCTTGATGTTGTTCAGCTGCGCATGCTGTTGTTGAATTAATATTCATAACTGCTTTATTAATTAGGAAACATATGAACAATGAGAAAAAACTGTTAGTAATATTATATAAATAAATATAAAATTAAAAAAAATAAGAGAACTTACGATTATTCATATGGATATTTATGGATCGCATCGGGATATTTCATTATCGCAAAATGGCGTTATTTCAGCTGACATGGTAACCTGGATATTGTTGTTAATATATTTTTATTTATTTATTTATTGATCGAAAACAAATGTAACGTTTATAATATAAAAATATATGTTTATAAAAATTTAAAAATAAAACTTTTCCGATATCTTGAAAATTTTGAGAAGTTATTAAAATGACCATCTTATATTTCTTCGCCAATCGTGGCAATCAGAAAATGAAATGGAACTTTTCCCTTATTAGTTTGTATTTTTAATGAAATGTGTGAAAGGCTTGTTATGCAATAAAATACTTTAACAAATATTCTTTGAACCACACATAGCACAGAATGTATATTTTAGTATATACTTCATAGATGCATATCAATTTTATTACGTTCTTAAGAGTGTAACATCATTAAAATACAATTGAAACTGTTTTTTCTCATTAGCCATAATGTAACAAAATACCATTGATTGTCCCTGTAATTAAACTATACATTCGATTTTCATAAAATTTGAAATGACTCGGCAAAATTTTGCAATAATTATATATTTTAAAATTCAAATGATTCGGTTGGGTAGTGTTTGCTCTGTTATATGCGGACAGACGGTTAGACGGACAGACAAAC
This sequence comes from Maratus speculifer, assembly GCA_964019185.1. Lineage (NCBI taxonomy): Eukaryota > Metazoa > Arthropoda > Arachnida > Araneae > Salticidae > Maratus > Maratus speculifer. Next base: position 257,403,654 of record OZ025298.1, read on the forward strand.
GAACAGACGGACGAACTGAACGATGACTATGTGTGGTACATATTTACGTAATTACGAACGCACCTAAAAAGAAAAGGACTGGCATCACTGGTCTGTATAAATGCTAAATAAGTTAATACATACGCAATTTCTTCCATAATCCAACTTACTTATCTATATCTATATTATTAAGAGGTAATGCTTGTTTAATTCTAGAGGCTAATCTCTGGAACTATCGAACTGATTTCAAAAGTAATGTTACCAAATTGATGGTGTTCACCCCAATTGAATCATAGACTCTAACTTATGTCGGTGTCACTAATCCAAAGGGGGGTGCATGAGCAAAATCTTTCTTAAAATACGATTTTTGTGTAATTGAAGGACTTAGAAACGTTAAATTTGGCATATTGATTACTTATAAGATATAAATTATCACTAAGAATATTTGTTAAAAATTACGAAATTTTAAAGAGATGAAAATGCGTAAAAAAGAGTTCTAAAACGTTCTAAATAGTGATTTTTAAAACAATCTCAATAAATAACGAACCGTTTTTAAAAGTAATAATGTCAGAATGATGCTAACAGTTCTTTTTCCAACATAGTCTATATTTTATTTTAGTGTTACAACACCATAGAGAGTGCAGGAGCAAAAAGTTTTCTAAAAATTTATTACTTTTGTCTTATGGAAGGATCTAGAAACATAAAATTTGGCATATAAATTACTTATAAGATATAAATGGTTTCTAGGAACATTTCCTAAAAAATATGAAATTTAAAAAGGGCGAAAATGCCCGAAAAGCAAACTAAAGGGCGATTGTAAGCAATCTCAACAAGTATCAAATCGATTTCAAAGTAAATCGGTGGTGATAGAACTTGTTAAAACATAACAGACATATATTTTTTTTATGTTACTGACACTACCAACAGAGGGTTGAAAAAGAAACAAATGTCGATTTCTATTGTATTAAACAGTTATAAACTTTAAATATGGCATTGTAGTTATTTATAAACTATAAATTTTCTCTAAGAAGAGTCGAAAGTAAATTTGAAATTTCAAAGTTGTGTAGTGAAAGGAAGAAGCGAAAAGCATTCTAAAATATTTATACAATACTATTTCTTTGTAGGCTCAGGAAGTAATAAACTGACTATTAGAGTAATGGTTGCGAATCAATCGTGACACTCTGTGTTCCTACATAGTCATATTCTATGGCGGTGACACTATATTCTGGGGTAGGCAGGAACAACAAATGCTCTAAAAAACTCCTTAAAAGTTTTCTAAATTACGTTTTTATGGTATATTAGGTAATACCAAACCGATTTCAAAATTAACGTTTGCAAATTAATGGTAACATATCCTTTTTTAACAAAGGCACTTTATGTTAGTGCCACTATCCCTAGCAACCTTATACCCTTAGAAAAAAACTTGTATTTTGACATATTGTTAATTTTGGATGTAAATGCATGTTTAGAAGATTGTTTCTAAAAAATTAAATACTTCAAACGAATACTGAAAGTAACGTATGAATTGTGCATAAAAGTTTCAAAATATTTTCTAAATTATCATTTATTTAGAATTAGATTTAGCTCTTATTATTATTTTAATTCTCATTTTGAAATAATGCAATGCCATAATGGAATATATTCAAACTGTGGCGTAAATGAAAATTTTTGAAGTATTCCAAATGATATTATTTCTTCTAACAAAAATCAGACATACAAATATCCTGTAGCATATTTTAACTATTACGCGAGCACAGCCACGGGCTTCGCTAGTGAGATATATATTTAATATAATGCAAGGAATAATGAAAATATTAAAGATATAACTGAAGTAAATATTTCCATGCATTCCATTCCAATAATGCATACATGAAAATATGTGTTTTTTTATTGTTTTTTTTCTTTACGTAAGAGACAGATATTCAATAGTTACTTGATATTTTTGTAAAAAAAAATCTGCAATCAATATACTGGTTAAAAGAAGAAATATTTCTCAAGCGTAAATACTTGACATTTTGAAGGCGTATAAAAAACTTATAACATATAAGCCGCAATAACAATAGTCTTACTGAGTGATGGTAGAGGAATTCATTTCTTAAAATATAAAGTTCCAAATGAGAAGTAATACTTTTTTGTTAACTTTTAGTTGGTAAAACTGTTTCAAGAGGAATGTGCAACGGAAAATCGGTCAAAATAAGAAGAAATCGACAATGTAAAAAATTTTATTTTTAAGATAAGAAAACAAAAGCAGACGGTTCAAAACACAAATAAATCTTTTTAACTGAAATTTTAAAAACAATCTAAAAATGCATCGCATATTAGTCCTTTTTTAAACTGACACAATAAAAAAGAAAAGAAAATTTAGTTGTATAATTTGATCGTGCCTCAGCTTGTGAAGGCAAATATTCTATGCATATTCTATGGAAATTTGTGATCTTCTAGACGTAAACTTTATTGAAAACAAATCAGCTCTTTACGCATAAAAGTATTTATTTAGTTTAATTTAAAAAAAAAATAAAGCTATAATTTTATTTTAATTTTTAACATTTCACTGGAATCAGCATTTTTGAGAATTTGGTTTATAATCATTTTACATTTACTTTCAGATCTCATAACATCAGCCGTCTTGCTACATAATACAGCTCTATATGTTAGATACCTATAGTTCTGAGTATATGTATCCTATCAAAAACATGAATGTGAAAAAATGCCAAGTTCATTAAAGGTTTCGCTAATAAAAGAACTGATTTGACAAAAAATAATGATATCCTATCAAAAACATGAATGTGAAAGAATGCCAAGTTCGTTAAAGGTTTTGCTAATAAAAGAAGTGAGATCTAACTGCAAACCAAGTTCTTTCAAAGCTCCTTAAATCATAGCTCCTGTCATGCATAATATTCTTCAAATGCTTAAAATGATTTGGTATGTTACTTGTTATTCAATAGAGCGACTTGGCAAGTTTTCTCTTATTCAAATTTCTTTATTTAATTGATCAGAACTTAAAGTTGATCACTTAATTAATTTATCAATACCTTAACTTCAATGTTCTTATTCGAACTCTCGATTGACTAGATCTTTGCCAATCAGATTCTAGATTAAATTGTATTCGGACTCAATAATTAAAGCTGGTGGCAGAAAACTTGCCAAGTCGTTCTATTGAATAACAAGTAACATACTAAATCATTTTAAGCATTTGAAGAATATTTTGCATGACAGGAGCTATGATTTAAGGAGCTTCGAAAGAACTTGGTTTGCAGTTAGATCTCGCTTCTTTTATTAGCAAAACCTTTAACGAACTTGGCATTTTTTCACATTCATGTTTTTGATAGGATATCATTATTTTTTGTCAAATAAGTAGGTATTTGTTTCTTTTTTGAAATAAATAGGCTTATTATTAAATTAGTTTTATTTAATATTAATTAATCTTACAGCTTTTTCCTGCGTTTATTTACTGTTTTTTTCAGTCAAATTGAAAAATTTTAACATTAGGACTGCTTATGTTCCTTTAAATTCCACTAATAAGGATGTTTCTTTTATGTGATTGGGTACTACTTGATTATCTCGTCGACCAAAAGAGTTTGTCACCAACTTGGTGATATATCGCTAAATTGACGACAAAAATTACCCGCCAAAAGTGATGCTAACTTGGCGCTATTTCTGGTATTTCGCTAAATTCCCATAGACTCCCATTGAAATCTGGCAATTTATCTGCTTAAATATTGCTATTTAGAAAGTTTTTAGAACGTTTTTCGCGCATTTTTACCCCTTTTTAATTTTGTATTTGTTAATAAATGTTCTTAGTGATCATTTATATCTTATAAGTAATGAACATGCCAAATTTGATGTTTCTAGGCCCTTAACATACAAACATCACTTTTTTAGAAATTTTTTGCTCTTTTAACCCTTTTGGATTAGTGGCATCGACATAAGACATAGCCTATATTGGGGCAAGGACTGTCATTATCATTTTGATATCATTACTTTTAAGATCGGTTTGTTGTTTGCTGAGATTGCTTAAAAATCCCAATTTAGAATATTTTTAGAACGCTTTTCGCGCATTTTCACACTTTTTGAATTCTATATTTTTTAGCAAATAACCTTAGAGATCATTTATATCTTATAAGTAATTAACATGCTAAATTTTATATTCCTAAGTCCTTCAGAAATACAAAAGTTGCAGTTTTAGAATGTTTTTTGCTTCTTCACCCTCTTACGGTTAATAGTATACACATAAAATGTAGCCTATGTTTGAACCGGGGCGACTACCATCATTTTGGTACCATTCATTTTGAAATCGGTTCATAGTTTCTGAGATTTGCCCCAATACTCGCCAAAAAAGACGCCAACTTGGCACGATTTCTGACATTTCTGGGAATTCCCATAAACTCTAAAATGCCAAACTTTATAATTCTAGTCCTTTAACATACAGACATCGCAATTTTAGAATTTTTTGCTCTTTTACCCTCTTTGGATTAGTGGCATCGACATAAGATATAGCCTATGTTGGAGCAAGGACTGTTATCATCATTTTGATATCATTACTTTTAAGATCGGTTTGTTGTTTGCTGAGATTGTTTTAAAATCGCTATTTAGAACTTTTCAGAATGCTCTTCGCGGATTTCCACCTCTTTTAAATTTGGTATTTTTTAGCAAATGTCATTAGTGAACATTTATATCTTATAAATAATTAACATGCCAAATTTTGTGCTTCTAAGCCCTTCAGTAAAACAAAAATCACATTTTTATAATGTTTTTTACTTTTGAACCCTCTTTTGGTTAATGACACAGCCATAAGATATAGTCTATGTTTGAACCGGGGCGAATACCATCATTTTGGTACCACTACTTTTGAAATCGGTTTGGTAGTTTCAGAGATTAGCCCCGATACTCGCCAAAAGTGACGCCAACTTGGCGTCGATTCTGGTATTTTGTGAAATTCTCATAAACTCTCATTGTAATCCAATATTTATTTTCTAACGAACCATTAATGTTTAATTAATGGTGATTTCTGATTTTTTTCCTATTTATAAATCCAATAACCTACCTCCACACCAAATTTCAACTTCCTAAGTCACCTGGAAGTAGTCAAACATTTATATGAGTGAGTCAGTGAGTCAGTGGTAAAAACAGTGATTTTCAGACGTCAATTTCTCGTGAACGGTAAAAGATTTTTTAAAAAATTTATAGGATTCGGAAATTAGAAGATGGTCTTACACGACACAAAAAATTTCAATTGTGTAGGTCAAATAGAATTTAAGTTATTGAGGGGTCAAAAGTGGCCCGACATGGTTCGGGTAATATAACCCACGGCCAGTGTTACGCCTTTCTACGTTGTAAACTTGGCTGACACACTGCCGTGTGTCTAGATAAAATCAAATCAGGAATTATTTTGCATTAATCTTTATACTTGGTTATGTACATTTACGACGATTTACTATCTAATTCTTGATTTTGTCCTTCAAAGCAAATGGCAAACAATGTGCGCAATTACATTGATATGCAGACTTTAGTAAGATTTTAGGGATTATCATAAAGTCATATACTTATTGTGAAACATATAAAATAAAAATTTTTGTATGTTAATAAAAGTAACGATGTTTACAGGATTTTGTTTATAAAAACAGACTATTTTAACAGTGTCATACATATTTAAATATCAGACTGATAAATTGATTTGAGATTACAAAGTTTATATTGCCTGAAAATAGACAAACCATTTATTATATTGTTTTATATTTTTAATTGTTACATAAATGTACTCAACATATTTTTTAACCCTTTAAGCGTCCAGCAGAATTTACCATTCATGTTTAATGATTCATAAAATAGATGCTATTAAAAATATATCTATGAGAATTTTTATTTGCTAACCTTACATATTTATTAATCTTATTCACTTAAAAAAATTAGCTTTATTTTTGATTTTGTGTTAAATCAGCCTTTGTTTCTGAAAGTTAAGTGAATGAAAAAGACGGTTAGGATGCTTAAAGGGTTCAATGATTATACATCTGGATACTTTAATTCATCTTATAAAAAGCACTTAAAGAATGAGTGAAAATACATTACAAAATATTTATTATGAACATTACAGTATTTTAAAATTCCCAAAAGAGAGAAAAACGATTTTTTATGTTTGGATTTTAATACAAATAAAAATATTTAACATTGTCCAAAATACGTCAAAATGTAAATATAGAGGCGAATTTAGTTAGATAAATGCCTTTTTGTAGGAGGAAGTCTTTCATGAACAAAGTCAATATATATAAAAAAACTGACGCGTTAAATAAAATAGGTCGTAAGGCATAACGAGTTAATTTGTGTTAAAAAAATAAAGATCTATATTATATCTATGATTTACTAATATAAATTAATTTACTATAATTACGTAAAAAAATATATGTGTCATTAAGTTAATTCAATATACCTAGTAAAACATTACATACGCACTTAATTTTAGTCTTAAGTGTATGTAAAAAGAACACAGCCTTTCTTTTCGCTGCAAAAACTGTTTATCTCTTTGTAACTTCCATGAAGTAAAGTATGGGTCATTTCAGCTTTTCATTTTTATTTCTTGGAGATTAATCTATGTTCTAGTATTTTAATCAAAAGTCTGATTTCACTGACTTTTTGTATGTTGTGATACTTTGCCGAAATTTTGTCATTATGAAATGATTTTTCTTCATTCAAAAATAAAGAGTAGAGTGCAAAAGCACAGAAAAAAGCGAAATTCAAAATTTAGCTTTTTCTATTGGCGATGACTGTTAAAAATACTTAAAGGCTAAATATTTGAATATTGCTTTAGAATTGAGAAAAAAAAATTAGTATAGGCATTTTGTATACAAACTAGGGAACTGCAAGAAGTGCAAGTCACCGATTTTCACGAAATTGTTATCGTTGGAAAGATCTCATCGAGAGCATTAAAAAACTCAATAGAGCTACCCGTCGCAAATGAGCCTTTATCGAGATATCCGACAATTTATGTCACTTAACTAGTGCATATTTAAGGGGGGGGGGGGCGCAAGAAATTTTAGTCTAGATTTTAACGAAAGTGGTATCGTTAAAAAGATGTCATCATGAGGGAGAAAAAACTCAACAGAAATACCCGTCGGAAATGAGTCGTTTTCGAGATATCCGACAAATTATGTCACATAATGCAGTTTCCCAGCAGTGTGCATTAGCAATGTGACACAAATTGTCGGATATCTCGAAAACGTCTCATTAACGACGGGTAATTCCACTGAGTCTCCTTTAATCCTCACGATGATATCTTTTCAATGATATTACTTTAGTTAAAATCGAGACTAAATTTTTTTGCGGTCCTCCATTAAGTATGCACTAGTTACGTGACATAAGTTCTCGGATATCTCGATAACGACTCATTTGCGACGGGTAGTTCTATTGAGTTTTTTGCTGCTCCCGATGAGATCTTTCCAACGATTCCACTTTCGTCAAAATCACTTTCGTCACACTTCTTGCAGCAGTTCCCTAGTGAGATATCTTTGTAGAATATAGATAAAATGATGCACAAATCTACGCAAAGAATTTGATACATGACTGTTTATGGTTGGTAATCTCTAGAAGTATGATTTCAGAAATTTAAAGTCTTAATGAAATTTTAGCTAATTAGTGGCACGTATATAAAAACAGTAGGTAAGATACAGGGTTGTAAAAAAGCATTAAAGTATCATCCATTTTTTAATGTAAATTGTTGAAAGGGAAATTGATTTGTGAATTCGGACTTCTGTCAGTCTGTCCGAACTTAACTTACATTAAAACAGCTGGATTGCATTGTTATTGAGATTTACCATGTCATGTTCAGTATTGAAAAAAATTGTAACGTTTATAGTTTATTTAAGCTGAGACATTCAAATGTATTGAATTACAATATGGTCCTTAGGGAAATGTCGTAATCATACATATATATTACACCTATAATAGTTATTTGGCCCATTCATTTGTTTGTTCGTCTGTCTGCCTATAACAGCGCAAAAACTACCAAGCCGAATAGGTTGGGATTAAATATATAGAATGACTGAAGAGTGGTCTCGAGTCCTTTGAAATTTTATAAAAGTCAAGTCATTACTTAATAAAAGTTATCTTCATTTCATCAAATCTTTTCATAAAGTAATATTATTTCTGTATAACTGAATTTAATGGATAAAATAATAATAATCTTTGTATTCATATATTTTTGCATAAGAGTGTAAAAATATTACACCAAAATCTGAATATTTTAAAAACATTTTTATAGTATGAACGTCCCTCATTCGCTATATTTGACGTGCGTTTTCCAATTTGCTTTTAAATAATTTGTCTGGACTATTTCTGCTGGGTTTCATTTACAAACAGAAAATACCTCTCGTTTCAAAAAGAATTTATTTTAATTCCTTTTCTTTTAACTTGTTTTTTTTTTTTTTCGTAATCTATACATATAATAAAACAGTAGGACCCGGTGTGTCTGTACATTGAAGATAATTGACAAAAATGGAGTCAGGGCGATAAAAGAAAACCAATGAAACACAAAAAAAATTTTTTTTGAATTTTTTGTCTGTCTGTCTGTCTGTCTGTCTGTCTGTTTGTTCGAGGTTATCTTCGTAACTACTGAATGGATTTTTATGCGGTTTTCACTAATGAAGAATGCACACTCCCGGGCAGTGTATAGGCTTTGTTTCATCAAAATCGGACAACAGACAAAAAAGTAACAAAAAGAAACAAAAGAAACTATTAGGTGCGCTGCTCACGTTTTTTAGTACATAACGTTTTTTAGTACATATAAAATCCAATAGATGTCACTGTGCGATTTTAAAACGCGCTATCGTTATGTTTTCGCCAGTCTACTTAAGTATGAGAAAGTTTCAAGCTGGCTGTCGTTCCATGTGGTTTAGTCGGTAGAACGTCAGTGCGCCATACTGATGGCCCGGGTTCGATTCCCAGCATGGAATTTTTTTTCACTATGTTGGCATTAACGCCTATAAGCAATTAAAAGAATTTGAAATATTGTATTCAAGGCGAATTTTCTCTCTGGGAAAATTTCCTTGCATTAATATGTCAGTGTAATTTTTTTTTCGATTTAATTTTTTTTTTCGAAACTTTGTTTTTCTTAAAAAATTACAGTAAATATTTGATATTTCCCAACGTTTTTTGAATGATCGACTTGCTTTTTTTTTTTTTTTTAAATGTATGTCTGAACCTTATCTAACTACTTCTTCAAGATTTTTTTAGATAAACCGACCAGCGTAGCGGGCGAAGGCCGCTAGTAAATAACTAAAATACTTTAACCGCTTTAAGGTCTGTGAAATAAAATATATCTCACTTAATTTAAATTGCGAAATGCCATACTGACTTCAGAATCTTTTAATGAAAATTTTAATTTTATCAAGAACGGGAGAAAAAACTTTTATCGATTATTATATAAATTTATTTTTAAATTGATGTGTCATTCAATCATTTCAGCATTTTTAGAATAGAAGTGTGTTGCAGCTCAAAGGGTTAAAATATGCTGAACTTGCTGATCGAAGAAGTATGGATCCTCTTAAAGATAAATAAAAGTGAATTCCTTTATAATCTTTTGTAAATTTAAAATTTCGATAGTTTTTGCTGATGACATAAGGCTTTTGAATAGATCTGTATTCATATACGTATTAAAAACATCGGTTTTCTTGAAAACTGTGAAGTTTAAAATACAGGAAAATTTCTATAAGGGAAAAAGTTGTGAATGTTTTATACTTTTGTAAATTTACAATAATCTTTAAATTATTACAAAATTCTATTCCCAACAAATTTAACAAATGTTTTCATTTCTATAATATGACATAATATCTTTATACATTGACTGCAGACATGCTGAATGAAACGAAATATGATCGCGGAAATGAATAGTTTTCTTTTTTGCGCATTTTATCGATTATCGAATTCCGTAAGTTCAAAAAAACTTTTACAGAAGAGAAAAATTCTTTGAAACTACAATTTAAATGAAATCCATCACAGAAGAAAAGAGGCACTGTCAATCTGATATATTTTTCATATTTACTAAAGTTTATGTCCCAATTTGGTTTCTTTTAGCTTTGTCTTATAATATTGTGGATACCTTTTATTTTCAGATTTAAAATTTTTTTGCAGCATAAATAAGGATGACGTCTCTACAGTGCGATTTAGAATTATCGTGCTATTTGTAATCTTATAAATGTTTTTGAAAGCTATTTATTATTATTTTTTCTTACCTTTTTATAAATTTCAAACATATTTTGTATACATAGTGAGTAGAATCATTCAGGAGCTTTCAATTTTATTTACTTCAGTATAAATATATATGACTACCTATATCTGAAATTAATACGCTATTCCAAAAACATATTGTAGATAAATTTTCACGTCACTACTCATTTGTAAGGAACTTTTTCATCTAAAGTAACGAGAAATAAAAAAACCAATTACTTTATAATTCAGAAAATTGAAAAAAATACATGGAAGTACTTATTCTGTAATATTATAATAGGCTGACTCAAAAGTCCAACCAGTTGTAATTTAAGATCTAATGATATTGGTGACAACGAAATATTGTCTGTAACCGAAACATACATTCTGTAGGAGAATTACTGAAAGAAAGTGCCTGTGTATTGCCGTAGAAACATATGGCATGTAAAATATGATTGGCTAAATTCGATTATAGACATACGTTAATCAACAAACATTTTGGTGGGCATGTTATTAACACAAAGCAAATTCTTGTTAATTTGTTCTGCTAGTATAATGAAACTTTTCCAGGAGAATAGAATAAAGTTCTGAAATGTAGGTTTGTTGTAGTTTTGGTAAGAATATCTATATAATTAGAGTCTGATCATGAATGCTCTGAGTACGCGGCAATCCCCACATGTAAGATTTCTAGTGGAAGGCCAGAAATCGTTGGATTCAATCAGCCAGCAGAGGTAAAAAGATTAATTGAAATTGTTAACAAATTCAATATATGAATGCAGTTTGCTTTGACGGATGAAAATGTAACAGGCCGAATTTCGTGTAAATCGTTGTGCTAACACAATTAAATTTATGAATTTGAATTGGATACTACAGGCTGTAAAAATTGAGTTGTGTATAAGCAAATTGAGTTATGTGTAAAATTTAGCAGAGATAGTTGAGTTGTAATCACATAATAAACCACCCCTGAGCCTATGTATAATAACGTTAATTGTAAGATCACGGGCACTTTAACTAGTCCAGTAAGTTATACTAATCAATATCTTTCGGAAAAGAACATAGTGTCCGATTGGTTTTACTGGTAGAGAATCATTAATTATGAGCTACATTCTCCAAATCATTATTTTGGAGAAATACTGTTCCCAACAAAAAGAATATTATGCGAGCAATGGAACTGAAAGCTTTTGAATTAGTATTACATGAAATTCTGTTTTACTCGAAAAATGCTAGACTGCATGTTTTTTTTTTTTTTTTTTTTTTTTTTTAAGCTATTGCATAACTTTTATCGCGGGCTTTGAGCGCGGCGACCGAATCCAAAAATTCCGTAACGAGAAATATCCTAATACATCCGTAATGAAAAAACTTAACACTCGGCTACCGTCGTTTCACTTCGGCAGACTTCGGCATGGTATCCTTCGGTAGACTTCGGCAGACATTGACGCGGCATTTTTCAGATATTTAGAGGATATCAAGTCTCAAACTTATATATCTTATTTCAGTTACTATAAATCTATAGTTTCAATAATAAAAATTCCTGATAGAATGTGTATAGAAAAATATTCTCTTAAGATAAAATAAGGTAGGATAATGTAGCTTTTGGTGAGTGGAGACCCGCCCAATGGTGATGATCGAAAAATTTAAATGCTTATAACTCGCCATCTAATTTTCGTAGCGCGGCCAAATTTTGTTTAGTAATTTATTATGAGACAGTGTTAATTTTTGGTGAAAGGAGACCCCCCCCCCCTACGGTGAGGGTCGAAAAATTATAAATGCTTATAACTCGCGATCTAATTTTCGTATCGCGGCGAAATTTTGTTTGGTAATTTATTATGAGACAGTGTTAATTTTTGGTGAAAGGACACCCCCCCCCATGGTGAGGGTCGAAAATTGTAAAATGCTTATAACTCGCGATCTAATTTTCGTAGCGCGGCCAAATTTTGTTTGGTAATCTATTATGAAAGAATGTTAATTTTTGGTGACAGGAGACCCCCCCCCCCCACACACACAGTGAGGGTCGAAAAATTTTAAATGTTTATAACTCGCGATCAGTTTTCGTAGAGCGGCCAAATTTTGTTTGGTAATTTATTATGAGACAGTGTTACTTTTGGTGAGAGGAGACCCTCACGGTGAGGGTCGAAAAAGTTAAAATGCTTATAACTCGCGGTCTAATTTTCGTATCGCGGCCAAAATTTGTTTGGTAATTTATTATGAGACAGTGTTAATTTTTAGTGGAAGGAGACCCCCCCCCCCATGCTGAGGGTCGAAAATTTTAAAATGCTTATAAATCGCGATCTAATTTTCGTAGCGCAACCAAATTTTGTTTGGTAATTTACTATGAGATAGTGTTACTTTTGGTGACAGGAGAACCCCCACGGTGAGGGTCAAAAATTTAACCCTCTAAGCGTTTGGCCCGTAAAATTCCGTACACTAAGCTCCAGGTTTCACTGCATTATAAGCAATGTTTAAGATATTATAATTCTATAAATTTAATGAATTTTCAAAGCATTGAAGTATGATTAAGACTCTCAAGGATTACATTTATATTCTTAAATAAGATTTTTTATGTAATATTGAAAGAATCATATTTTATTAGCATTTAAAACAAAATACAGAGAAAACAACATTGCAATTTTACCCATTTGCAAGACGCTTGGAGGGTTAAAATGCTTATAACTCGTGATCTAATTTTCGTAGCGCGGCCAAATTTTGTTTGGTAATTTATTATCAGACAGTGTTACTTTTGGTGACAGGAGATCCCCAAGGTGAGGGTCGGAAAATTTTAAATGCTTATAACTCGCGATCTAATTTTCGTAGCGCAACCAAATTTTGTTTGGTAATTTACTATGAGATAGTGTTACTTTTGGTGACAGGAGAACCCCCACGGTGAGGGTCAAAAATTTAAAATGCTTATAACTCGTGATCTAATTTTCGTAGCGCGGCCAAATTTTGTTTGGTATTTTATTATGAGACAGTGTTACTTTTGGTGACAGGAGATACCCCACGGTGAGGGGCGAAAAATTTAAAATGCGTATAACTCGCGATCTAATTTTCGTAGCGCGGCCAAATTTTGTTTGGTAATTTATTATGAGACAGTGTTACTTTTGGTGACAGGAGATCCCTCTTGGTTAGGGTCGAAAAATTTAAAGTGCTTATAACTCGCGATCTAATTTTCGTAGCGCGGCCAAATTTTGTTTGGTATTTTATTATGAGACTGTCCCATATAGCACAAAAGCTCCTCAATACCTCCCCAGAAGCTCCAAGGCATCCCATATTCCTCCTAAAACTAAAATGACAAGATCAGGACGTCCTGGGGAAGAGTCTTTTACGGTGTTCTCAGGAATGAGCTCCCAGTAACGTCCCACGGAGCAACTTCCCAGGGACGCTACTCCTGAGGAAGTACCTGGGAAATCACTCCTGGGGGAGTACCCGGTTATTCATTCTTGGGGAAGTGCCCAGGAAGTCACAGTGCTGGCGCCATCTTATGAATGATTCTGGAGTACAATATTCAATTGTTTTTTTTATTAAAATAGTGAATTCAATTTAATCGGTATCGATTTTAATGAGTTAATTTTATTTTATTAATTATTCGATTGCTTTGTTTTAAGCAAATCAGGTAATTGTTATTAAATTTTTATAATTTTTAATTACTGCTATAACTTTTAATCTTTTTTAGTTAAATTAAAAATTTTAATTTATTATTTCAATTAATTCCTTTTTTATATACCAATTACTATTATGTATCTTCTAAACCAAATTTGGTTCATTTATCAATATTTTATTAATTATCAATAAATAACCTATTGCGTTTTGGTTTTTTATTATTATTCCTTTTTTTATTAATTTAAAAATTAATTTAACTTGTTTAAATGAACTAAAAACTAAGTTTCTAAATTAATACTCTAAAATCTTTAATTAGAAGACAGTTCTAGTTCATATATTTTTTCTGAAATTCAGAGGTAAAGGTATTTATGGAAAGAAAAAAAAGAGATTCTTAACGTAAGTTTGTTCATAAATACCCGTATATATATATATATATATATATATATATATATATATACATAATTAACTAACATACATACTATACCCTATTTAAAAAAAATAAAGAAACAAACTAACAAAATTGTCGCGACGAAACTAGATATTTTTATCCCAGCACATAATATCAACTCAAAGATAGTGCTGCAATTCATTTTAAAATGGTATATTTGGATTTAAAATACATAAATATTGAGCTGCACCCCCCCCCCCATTTCCCAAATATATGCCAATACGTGGTTTATTTAAAAAGATTTTCTGTTTAAAAAATATAAATTCACGCAACTTAAAAGTTTAATTCAGGTTATTATCAATTACCTACTTAAAGTTGAGGATAAGAAAATGTTAGCTAAATAGAAGCATCAATTTAAATGCCATTTCTGAAGGTTTATCTATTTTGTTTTATTTATCATTAATTAATTTTTTTAAATGTAAATTGGACTGATTAACATTTTTTTTCTAATTTCTTTTATAGATTACCAAACATAATATTATTATTGTTATTTAAATTCTGAAAGATAAAATGAAGTTTTCATTAAGAAATTTTCTGAAATATCAATAACATTATAGATTTTGAAATTACAGATAAAAATTTATCTGTATTTCATAAAGAACAAATAGTTTAACACAATTTTTAATTGAAGAGTTTTTTGCCATCACTTGAAACTTTCATTTAACAAATCGATTTACTATTCTATTTCTTCGGATATCCTTAGTTAGGTGACAATGAATATATTAATATAAGCACCTGCATAGCATACAATACTCGGCATAGACAGTAACCGATCCAGCACTTAAACACTCAATAGCTAATCAAGCCCCTCCAATCAATTTTGACAGCGGAGAATGCTTAAGCAATTTTCCCGGAAAATCACTGAATAAGAGAAAGAAAAAAAGGGTGTTATTCCTAGAATAGAAGTGAAACTATTTGTGAGTTTAGAACAAATTTGTTTGTAGGTGTAAAAGAAAGTATATGTATACATATATTAGTTTGGGATTTTTTAAAAATAATTAGTTGATAAAATTATCTTATATTTTAAATAAAGATATCAGTTTTTCCAGGCTTTTTAAATTGCCTAAAATCTTAGTTGCAAAAATTGCATTTCAAATAAGCTACAAAAATATTACCGTCGTTAATTAAATGAAAAGTGGTGCATATTGTATTTTTTATGATCATAAAAATTTCGTACAATTTTAAAGACTGCTAAATGGAGATTTAACTGTAAATTAATTTTATTTATAACAATAAGAAAATAAAAAAGGTTTTGTAACAGATTCAAATTTTATCAATAGTTTCTATTTTATGTCATTCAAATTCAAGCAGTGTTTCAGTGTAATGATGAAAATTTACAATTGATTTTCACACCAAATCCTGTTACAATTAAATTATACAAATTTGTACAATGATGTGTTTTCAATGACAATGCAGAATTTTAATATTTTTACAATGTTATAAAATAATACAGTGCTTTTACCGTATTTTTTAATCCCGCGACAAGTGATAAATATCCGAACATCTGCTACTCTTGCCGCCGTGTAAGAATTTCATAAGTAACGGATTTAATTATTCGTTAATAAATACTCGCCAAAACATACCTAATCACTTTAAAACGTGTTTGTTGACTGGTTGTATTTATGACGGCCAATTATCAACATATCAAGGGACGGAGGGGGAGTTGCCCTCAGTGAAGGTCTTTCTAAAAGAACCTAACCCGTATTTACTCAAGGAAATCCAAGATTCGAAGACAACCCCGGGAAACTCCGAACGATTAGGCCGATGGCTGCGATTCAGCACCTCCTATCTACCAGTTTCGAGAGCAGAATCTCTTGACTGCTAATTATGAAACGAACTAGGAACTAGCCCAATAGGAAAGAAAAGACTAAGCAAATTTATATATATTTTTTCATAAATTCGTATAATAAGAGCACCTTTTACCAAATGAAAAAAAAAAAAAAAAAATTCGATAAAAATTTCTGTAAAAAAAGTAAGAGCGAGAGAGAGCAAAAAAGTTTCATTTTTGAAAAGAATTTATTTAGATTTTATTTGTCAATTAAAAAAAATAATTAAAACAAAATAAAAGAATAAAAATCAAGGGACCTCCCGGGGAGGACCCTGAAGGAGGTCCTGTGGAGCGTGCCAGGATGCTGTAAAGCGGACATTTTCGGTTCCTGAGGACCTCCTGGTGACAATTTTCTGCATCCTCAGGGATGCGTGGGAGACGACGGTCCTTGGATGTGAATCCCCCAGGACATCCTGGGGAGGCAACTGTGCTATATGGGAAAAATTTTAAATGCTTATAACTCGCGATCTTATTTTCGTAGCGCGGCCAAATTTTGTTTGGTAATTTATTATGAGAGAGTGTTTATTTTTGGTGACAGAAGACCCCCCCACGGTGAGGGTCAAAAAATTTAAAATGTTTATAACTCGCGATCAATTTTCGTAGCGCGGCCAAATTTTGTTTGGTAATTTATTATGAGACAGTGTTAATTTTTGGTGACAGGAGATCCCCCATGGTGAGGGTTGAAAAATTTAAAATGCCTATAACTCGCGATCTAATTTTCGTAGTGCGGCCAAATTTTGTTTGGTAATTTATTATGAGAGAGTGTTCATTTTTGGTGACAGAAGACCCCCCCCCCACGGTGAAGTTCGTAGAATTTAAAATGTTTATAACTCGCGATCTAATTTTCGTAGCGCGGCCAAATTTTGTTTGTAATTTATTAAGGTATTGCATAGCTTTTATCGCGGGCTTTGAGCGCGGCGAAAGAATCTAGAAAATCTGTAACGAGAAAAAAAACCTAACACTCCGGCTAACGACGAATCAGTTTGGCAGACTTCGGCACGCTATCCCTCCGTAGACTTTGGCAGACATTGAAGCGGTATTTTTCAGATATTTTGAGAATATCAAGTCTTAAACTTATGTTTTTTTTTTTCAGCTACAATAAACGTACAGTTTCAATGATAAAAATTCCTGATTAATCTACATGTATTGTAAGATAATAAAAATATTTTAAACGATATTAACTTCTCATTTGTTCAATACAAGAAAAAAAAATTGTTATCGGTCATCACGCTCAAAATGCTTAACTTGAATTAATATCAAAAACAAAAAAAAAAAACTGCATAAATAAAAAATAAGTAAATAATTATAATTGCATAAGTTGATAAAAAATACTATGCAATAGCTTTACCGCGGCAGTCCCCGAGTGCCACACGTATTTTTTTTTTTTTTTTTTTTTTTTTTTTTATCATTTGACACAAATGTTTTATGTTGGCTGGGAATTTTGCGCGACATGGACCGTAATTTCCGATCACTCACTTTCTTGCTAATATTTACTTAAATTACTTCAAAAAAGGAACCCTTCCCTAGTAGCAAACTAATATTGGTCCAACGTTGCACCAATATTTCATTTATTATAAATATTGCTAATAAAACGCCAATATTGATTATATTGACATTTCTCTGGAAATATTTCCAATGAAACCCCAATATTGGCATAATGTTGGCTGCAAATATTGGCTAAATAAGAGCAAAATGTAAACACCCCAATATTGGAGCAATATTTCATGCCAGTATTGCGCCAGTGTACCAATATTACTCAAAGATGTAGCCAATATTGGCCCAATATTGTTTGGCTACTAGGATTACATTGCAAAACCTATATTTCTTGACACTTAAAAAAATCTTATTTTGAAAATGGCGCCTACACTCAGTTTCATTATTTGCTTATCATTTACAGAAATATGTGTTTTATAAATATTTTCACAGAAAATACCATTCTGTAACGTTAATTTTGAGAAGAGCAAATTCCTCCATCATTCTAAATAAAACAGTGTACCGATAATCAATTACTAATTTGATATATCTGTTATTGTTATATTTTGTTTAATTTGAATTCATAAATTTGTATTCCTTAAATGATCCAGTCAAAGTATTTCTTAACAGTAGATGTATTAAATCCAAAATATTGCGAAATCAATAATACGTATAAATGTATGATATAAGTAATTTATTCATATCCATACCAGTGTCATTTTAATACAATTTTACTTACGAATTCAATTTTCATAAACCCATTATACTTAAACAAACAAAAAAAAAAGTTCAAATTTTTAATTTTGAGTATTTTTAAGTGAAATTCTCAAACTTACTAAATCGAATAAGTATCAAAATAATATGTGTACAATTTTTCAAATTTTTCCATTTTCCAACATCAATAAATGATACCATAAAATTAATATAATACAATGTGAGGCTAATAAATAACCTAACTGGCGTCATAAATTTTTTTATAAATCTTCATTTACCTCAGATATTTATCGCTTTCATTATATTCCCCGCCCATGCCGATCCTTGCACGACTCCTTTCAAATATTCCACCATGCAAAGCATTGCTGGATGTCTGCTTATATCAGCTTTTTGAGAATTACTGTCACTTTCGATTTGACAAATTTTATTTAAAATTTGTCCCATTCAACACAATATTGAATTTTTCAAATAAATAGCAGTCACCGGGAGGCTACTTCGCTCGATTATGCTGAATAATCCACATTGGGATGCTATGAGAACACCTTCACAGATGAAGCAAATGAGTTGACGCCTAAACTTCGTAGTGAACTCATAAATGATCCAGGATGTTTCAAAAGAAGTGTTTCACGAAAAATCTTGCAAAAATATTCTTTGCCGATTCCTGCAAACTCAGCTATACACTGTAAAACATTTGTGTAACGTTACTCCATAAAATTGGTGGCAACTATGATTTACACTTCATTGAGTAATTTTTCACCTACATAATGCTGTAATAAAAACATGCATTACTGGTGTAACATTGCAATATTACACCGATTATATCGATTAAAGTACTCCACCAAATTGGAGGCATCAAGGTTGCCACCAGTTTTATGGAGTAACGTTACAGAAATATTTTACAGTGTACCTTGGATATTTAGACGACAATTTTTGTGGAATAACTTACCAATTGCTTAAAATGTATGTGCCCTTTTTTGTGGTACAGTGCCGTCCAGTTAGCGCATCGTCTTCGAAAGTTTTTCGTCTCTCTTTAAACATTTTAATCCACTCAAAAAACTTTCGTACGCAATAAACATTCATGTCCATATACTTTTTTATCCTAGTGTAATCAGTTGAGGCAGTTTTGCCGAGAAACGTCTTTGCTTTACTTGAACACTTTATTCCAGCAAGTCATTGGTATCTGATTTACTGCAAAACAAGTGGGTAAGTGTAATCGCAGATCACAGAAGGTTTCATTTAATATTTCTTTCAGAGCAACTTACCTTTTAATAAAAAAATCGCAATTGTATATTTATGATTATTAAATTCGTACATAGATTATAGCACCAATAAATTTAATTTAAGAATAAATATAAAAAGAAGTTATTTATTTCAATTAAATTAAAAATGTCCAAATAAAATAATTTAAATAAATTCTAAAATTAAACATTTTTTTGAAAATCCGATATTAAAAAAATTGCTGAACAAATAAATAAAATTTTAAATTTTCAAAAGCGAAAAAAAATGTTTGAAATTAAATTTAAAATTCTGAATCATTAAAAATTCTGAATTATTAGGAAATTGCAACAGGTTTTAAAATAGAAAGAAAATTGAATTAAAAAAACTATTATGAATGTCAGACGAATGAAACCTAATTATATAAATCCTTAAATTTGCCCAAAATACTGAATTTCTCTTTATTAAATCTATCTAATGATGGAAATTTCATGCTCTAGCTTCGCACATTGAACTAAGAAATCTTCTGTTTACCAGCAATACGTTTTACCTTACCATTATGGCTACACGCAAAGCGTTGAAATTAAGGTTGTATTTTCCAATTTAAATTGCAAAAATAAATGGATGACATTGAAAAAATTAAAGTAATACTCTTTTTGAAATTTTATTAATTTGTCGTGTGACACGAGGTATTCGGGTTGTAAGTAAACAAAATTTGAAACCTTTGGCGTATACGGTTTTTGTGTAAGGACTCTGTGACAGACGAACAGACAGAGGACAGAGACAAATAGAGTTTTGTCAGATGAACGATACCCTAAAAAGATTACAGACAAACTAAGTGATACATAACTTTCAATATCGTGCAGATTATGGGAGGGATACCACGTATTAGCGTCAAGAAAAATTCTACTGAATAACTATTGCTGTTTGTTGATGGTAGCACCAGTCCAGTTATTTAATAGCCAAACCTCGTAATGACACTCATTTTTCTGTGGTGCACATTTTTTTCCGCTTCCTATGGAAAATCTCTGGTTTAAAATGCGTTTATTTCGTATAATGGATCAAAAAAGTTGACCGATTCATTTAGAAAAGTAACAAATATCGATAAGTTTAGTTTTAAGTGTAATCTTTAATAGTAACAAACTATTTTTGCCTTTCGTATTATAATCCAAGTATATTTTAGATTTCAAACTGCATTTTTTTTGCATTAAAAAAATATCTAACATGGAATTTATGTTCTATGAATAAGATGAATGTAAAATTCTTATGCACGAAAAAAAACTTCTTTTTCCGGGATGATCTAGGTCTCCGATTTTAATTATCATGTAAAATCTTTAGAATAACATGTAATAAAACAGTGATATCAAAATGTAAAAGAATTATTTTTCCATGTATGATAAATGATGATGTTCTCTTTTCCAGATTCCATTTATTTGCATGTAAAATGAGAAAACTCCCTCTTTTATCTTATCTGGAGATATTCAAAGATAACAAATATCGTAATGTGACTTTGAGAAATAGTCTAACTTTCTGAAATACTTTCTGTAATGGATATCCCTTTGTATTTTGAAACTGAACAAAGAAATATTTCGGGAAAAAATATCCCAGACTATAATTTAAAAGTGAAATCGTCCGAATAGATAACACTAGATACATTATATTTCCAAATGCATTCATTTGTCATAGGATGTATTAGAATAATGCGATTTTTAGCCGCAATATCTAAGCTCATTGTAATGCCGTGAAAAAAATTGAAGTGTACCGCAAAGTGTTTAAAAAATTAATAATTGTGTTATAAAAATTTAACTGTTTTTAACAGATTCTTTTTATATTGAACAAATTTTAAGGAATAATTAAAATAAATAGAATGTGAAAGAAAGAAGTTCAGTGTTGATAAAATCTGGTACTTATAGTTTTATGTATCTTAATTAGAAAAATTGCCAAAATTGATTAAATTTTACTTAAAATGCAAAAATCTGAAAATTTACTCACGGGGACGATTGTTTTGAAAGGGCAAGTAATAATATTTTTTCAAACCGTAAGCTTGGCCATAAACAGAATTGAACGTTATTGGTTCAGTGTTTTGGTTTGTTTATTTTTCAATTACAAAGTCTGTGCACAATTGTAAAAATCGTAATTGAAAAGAAAGTTTTGTAATGAATTTTCATCGAAAGATTAATATTATATCATTTGAAACAGATTATGGATATTTACATGTGAATAAAAGTAAACATGATATGGTATTTGTTATTTTCTGTCTTGCAAAGCGCTTATCATAAAGATTTACTTAAGGACATTTATAAATACTGCAAAAATCAAGAAAACCGTTAAATGGTGTACAACTAAACACTTTTTTTCAAAAGGAACATTTTTTAAAAATAATATTAATTAAAATAAAGACAACAATTTGAGGAAAAAATACGGTATTTAATATGCTCTAATCGTTTTTCCAGATTTTGGTTAGTTTGGTGGATACAATGTTTGTAGAAGGAACAAAAAACACGAATAGGTTTTGTGATTATTTTTTTGAAAGTATTGATGCTAGGAATTTTTTAACAGATTATGTCATATAAAAACTGCAATTTCCAAAATTAAGAATATGTCAACTATTTGACTTAACTCTGTAATAAACTTTTCTTCTTTCTATTTCTTTCAAATTTGCTTTTTATGTTGATTTTCTCTTTAAATAGAGTCCTCATTTAGATTTCAAAGTGAACATAAGACATTATCATCCTGTGTATTTTTTGTGAAGAAGTGTAAAAAAATCACACCTCTGTAGTATGAGTGGTATCATTATTGGAAGGTTTTCTTGGAAGGCTCTTGCACTTAATAGACAATACTTCAGATACAGTACTGTATTCAAATATTTTGCATGCCTCTGTAAATAAACAGCGTGAATTTGCTGTGCAAGGGATGTAATACATGAAGTATTGCGCAGCCAAATATCTCGTCCGCTGCAAGTAATTTTTCCCTCTTGAACCATTATATGTTAGTATTATTTTGGATGGCCCTATAAATAAATAGTAAATATTTTGCATCACATATTTTGCTGGATGCATGATACAGTGCACTACATACATGTATGTCAATTTAAAAAGGTTTACAATGATTTAACACCATTAAAATTAACTTGGAAAATTATCTTTTCTTCTTGAGTGTAATGTAACGGAAAACTTTAGACCATCTTTGTTAATAAATGATAATGCTATATACTTCCTTTTTGAAAAATGATATAAAATAAAAAGTTGGAAATTGCAAGTCAAGCATAGCAAATGAAGTGCGTTCGTACTATACCGAAATTTTAAAAATATTCAAATCTTGGTGCAATAGTATACAGTACTTCAGATAAAGTATAGTAGTCGAAATCGCTTGTGTTTCCCTGTAAATACTATCTGCTTTCTATTATACTGGAAGTAACTTGTAGTCAGCAATGTACATCAATTTTATAAAATGTGAAATAGTGTAATAATATAATGTAATGAAAACGTGCCACAAACAATGCTTTTCCTATAGTATTATCTATTGGAATACTTTTGTGTGATACTGTAAATTAATAAAAAAAATATTCTTCACATCCCAAACTGTACAGAATGTATATTTTAATATATACTTTACAGATGCATATCAACTTCATTATGTTCAAAGGACTGTATCCGAATAAAATGCACCTGAAACTATTTTTTCTCATTGGACTTAATGCAACAGAATGCTTTTGATTGTTCCTAACGTTAAATTATGTATCCAAGTTTTATAAAAATTGAAAAGTCACGAAAAAATTATGCACCAATTATATATTTTAAATTCCAAACGATTAACTTGGGTAGCTTTTTTTATCTGTTACATGCATACGGATAGACGAACGGCCGACCGGTCTGAATGAACGACGACTATAGGTGCTACTTATATATGTTACGGCCAAAACGCGAAATTGGCAAATTCTAAAATTGTCCAGCCATTTCGCGAACTGGCCAGATGCGAATGGCCAATTCGTGAACTGGCCAGATGCGAATGGCCAATTCGTGAACTGGCAAATTCACGTAATAGATGTAGGCACTTGGCATAATTCTTTCTAACATAGTTGAAAGTGTCTATGAATTTAAATAAACTAATCTGTCCGTGCTCTAACTCGAGTAAAGGCTCGGGTTAACTAGAAATTGTTATCTTATTTGGCTTATCAAGTGATTTCGGTTTTGAAAGGAAATTGAGTACTATTTTTGGTTAATTTACTGGGATACGCAGAAATATTTTGTTTCAATATAATCAATGGGAATTGCTTTTACTGTGCATTTTAAACGTTGTTACATTAGTTACAATAAAATTGATGCCTATTACTTCCTTTTTATGCTTATGTTGATATCTCTTTACATTAAAAGAACCGGAGTAAATTCTCTTAGCAACATTCTGATAGAGTTGGATGATGTTTTGTAATATATTCAGTAATTCATTTTCATTCTTGTTTGAACTTTAAAACTGTTCATTTGTCGACGAGTTAGGTTTATTATTTAAAAGCAAATCTCCTTCATTTTCCTTTTTATTTTTAAAGAATCTTCTGCAAAATGTAGTTAATAAGTTTCACGACGGCCCTACATCTAAAGGGTAGCATTAAATCCCCAGTTCGGAAGTTGGACAATGCTTCCCGGCCAGTTGGCGAATTGGCCTGTCAAAACCCGAAAAATGCTATTCATTTCATTTATTTCAGGTGTTTGCCAGGAAACTTGGCCAGTTCTAGAAATGGCTATAGGCTCCGAGTTTTGGCTTTAACAAATACATAATTACGAGCGTAACTAAAAGCAGGAAAATTTTAGTATACTGACGTGAGTTAGAACTGGGACAGACAGACAAACATAAGTGATAAACAATTTTCAACTATTTTTAAAGTGTTAAAAAGTAGTGTTACAGAAAAATATGATAAATTAAAAACATTAATACTTCGAAATAGCGCAATTTTGTTGTCCATTGTAAGTAGTTTGAGGAAACCGCTGGGAAATAGTAGGATTGGGAATAGTAAAGTTACGAAAGCGTTAAGAGATGTGTAATTTAGACCTGTGTAATTTAGAGAAGTTACATGGAGCGAAGGGTTGCATCACTGTTAAGCATTTATAGTCATTAGGTTTTGTAGATAACGCTACGGAAAATGTAATATTTTTTACTGTTTGCAAATCTAGAACCACAATTAGATGTTAGACAATATTTTTCTAACCATGTGGTAACTAATTGTATTAACATTAAAATTTGAATGATTTTCATAAAATGTTGCATAAATAATGTAACCACGATTGAAAATAAACAATAACTGGTGGAACGACGCCTTTGCTTTCAAACCATCATTGTTACTTTTTACAACACATTGTAAAAATATTTGCTATACTGTATAATTGGCATTTCAAATAATCATGTTTAATATCTATAAATTATAAACTGTTTTAGGATTATAGATTTTAAAAGGATACTTATGTACATACTCTCTGCATGTTCACAATACCTACTGGGTTCAGATTCCGAACGCTTCTGATTGGCTGGCCGGATTGAGATTAACAGATCCAGATCATACTTTGATTTTGAAGGTTGTGGAATTGAAGCAACGATTGGTGCATTGAACTTTTGTTCTGAGCATTTCAGCTATTTCAGAGTGGGCTGAGCTATGTTGTATAAATTTATAGGATAAAAACAAATTTATTTATTTTTATTTTATTTAATTATTTAATTATTTATTAATTTATTAATTTATTTGCTTTTAAAGGATATTAACGTATCTGTGTCATTTTCTCTAAACAGCGATATTTTTGTCTCTATTTAAAAAATAATAAATAAACTTGTATAAAAATGAAATAAATGCTAGAGTACTTAAATTACATGTTTTTATTTATGTATAACAGGATAAAATATGCTATTATTAAGCCATGTAAATATCTTTTTATGTTATAAAAATGTCATTCCCCTGTGTGTCCCTGTCTCCACCTTAACACAAAATTAGTTACCAAAAGGTGACCATCCAAAAATATTTGTGATTTTTTTTTGGTTAAAATATTAAAAAATATCATAGAATACTAAAATTTGGAAAAATAAAGGCTTTTCATTTTTTGTGTTTTTCTGAAAAAAATAATAATAAATGTCCTTTCGTTTTGTTGTCATTCCCCTGTCATAAAATGTAAGTTATCATTTTCAACTGTGGCAAGACATATTACTCCGGAATTTCTTCTGTGAACAATGGCATTATCAGAGAAGATATCTTGAATTTTCTTTTTTGCAGTATTAAGTCTGGACAAGTATAACTTGGGAATTTCCAATTACATCTTGGTAAGTATTTTAATTGACTGTCATTACCCTGTCTTTCTTATTTATTTAAATTTTATAATGAAAGCTGAATCAATGATTAAGTCTTAATTGTATTAAGTTTTTCAAGCTTTCTTCAAGTGCAATTTAATTTTGTGTATATAATTATGGTAGTATACAAGCTAACCCTATTTTTTGTCATTCCCCTGTGGTCATTCCCTTGTCATATGTAAGGCAGGGGAATGACTACTGTCTATAATTTTTACAAATAGTGAATATTTATTTGAAAATTTTGTTTCTGAAATACTTTATATAATTGTCACACAATATTTACTGTTTTAAAAGTTTAAAATGCATGTTTTTCTTAGCTATATTCATCAAAACATAAAAGATTGGTTTTTAAAAAGTTGAATTTCATTTTTTTTTCTTTTTTAAGTATATAATTTGAGTAAAAATATACACCCACAGCTCTAAAAAAGCAAATAAATCAGACAAAGCATGTTGCTTACATAGTTGTCAAGTTTAAAATCAATAGGATAGTTTGTGATTATTATAATTTGTGAGTTTTAAAAAGTTATTCACTAGATTAATTAAAAACATTGTTAGTTCATTAAAAGAAATGTTTTTTTTATGTTTTCATAGGTGTTCTTAATAAAAATATTTTTCAGATGTATAATGGCCTTTAAAAAAGGAACAAATGACCGGAAAATATTGCATGAGAAAGCAGCTAGAAACATAAAACAAGTATCCAAATTATCAACTAGAGGTCAGAGAATTCAAAGAAAAGATGGAAGATAAATCAAAGAAATGTCGTTCAAAAAAGAAAAATCTCACTGATGAGTGTGATTTCTACCTTACAGAAGATATTCTTTGAGTTGAACATGAAGAAATCCAGTGGTCACAGCCATCAACAAGCAAAGATTACTCTAGTCAAATAAGCCAAAAGAAAAGTCTTAGTACTTGGCAAAACTTGGGTTTGGTTTGGTTTATTTTATGTCGGCCGATTATCTACACGCGGTATATAGGCCCTAAAGGTGTGGAATGCCCTCCTTTCTTTCTAAGGGGGGATCTTTCTAAGGGAACCTAACCCGTATTTACACAAGGAAATCCAAGGTTCGAAGAAAATCACGGAAACTCCGAAGGGTTAGGCCGACGGCCATGATTGAGTTAGAACCCAGTACTTGCCGTCTACCAGTTGAGAGGTCAGAACATCTAGGCCACTGGTGGGGCGGAAAAACTTGGGAAAAGGTAATAAAGTTATTAAAACTACCGTAGTTGAATCTAAATTATTTCAAGCGACAGAAAAAAAATTGAAAACATATTCAGAAGGAAGAAAAAAGTTGGTCATTGGCGAGTAAGAAGGGGCTGAGCAAAATTAGCTAAACAAATTGGAAAAGCTGAAAAAGGAATTATTAAAATTCGTCATACTTCTGAAAAGTACAAGAAAAAGTTTTATGGACTTAAAAAAAAATATTCCAGTCATGAATTGGAAAAAAAAAGAAATATCTCAAAAATATTAATGAAACACCTTAATTTAAAATATTGTTTGGAGAAATATTGACAAAGGAATTGGCAAACGGATAGAACAATCTGAAAAAAGATAAAGAAAAACAAATTTTTAATGCAAGGAGACCTTTTTAAGAAATACAAGTTAATAAGTAAAAAAAGAAGTCTTTACCTTACAAAATACATATAACACACGAGATAAAAGAGTTTTATGGTTTAAAATATGCGTAGAAACAACAAACTAGATTTGTTGTTACAACTCTATAGGTCTGTATAGATCTATATAGGTCTGAAGATATATGAGCTTAAATCTCTGAACTCATACCATATGGATCTTGGGTGAATAAATTTTATTTTACTGATTTTCCCCATAAAAGATTTTCAAAATAAAACTGCTTTTGAGCTCTTGTATATAATAATGGTTTCTTGTTTACTACACTATTAGAAATGAATCTGTGAATTCCAGGAGAAACTACCGGCAGCAATGTAGCCGACCTTTTACCATTCCATTAGTAGATTTTCCGTTGTGGGAAGTACAAGAAGGGAAAACTCCGTTTGAAGATTTAGTAACTTTCCGTTACAAAGTTTGATTTTTAATAATAATAATTTAATATAATTTTTAAAATTAACAACTCGATTAATCGTCAAAGAATTCGAAATCACCGAGTGATTTTAAGCCGCTATGTTATTTTACTTAATTATTATTTTGTATAACTTAGTTCCCGCCGTCCTGAGGATCGAACAAGGGACCTTTAGATTGCGGAACAAATCCTTACGAACTGAGCCAAAGCTGCTGATGCTGGATTGTACAAAGTATGTCTTTTATGGGTTAGTGGGAAAATCTGTTGTGCTTTTTAAAGATTTCCTTTCAAATATATTCATATAGTCCTCAGAATATTTGTAAACGGTTTATTTTATTTTATTTTAGACTGATGCATAGTACTTATTATTTTTTAATTTTAATTTTTTTAACTAATTTAAATTTAAAAAAATTACTGTTTAAAACCACTGTTTTTTTTTTTAAATGAATGAAAAGGTTTTTATTAACAATTTTTTTACAAAAAAAATATGGACAATTTTTTGAAATTGTGGTGCACTATTTATTTATTTATTTATTTATTTATTTATTTATTTATTGGCTAATAAATTAAAAGATTTTTTAATGAGAAATAAGAGAAAAATAAACAGAAAAAATTTAATTTAAAAAGGCTTTCTTATGTTTTCATTATTCCATGTCGCCAGTGGGACCCGAACCCATGATCTGCGTTCACAGGCGATTGGCGGTGTGGCGCCTTGACCACTTGGCCATGGAGCCCCACACACAACGGTGTGTTTCCGTTTTTTATTTTTATTTCCATCCGTTTCTATATTTTCAGGAAAAATCGTGGAATTTTGTGATTTGTAACGGAAAATGCCCTTTTGTTGTGAAAAGAGACCTTTTCTGTGAAATTCAGGAAAAAAATGTTCGTGAATTTCAAAATTTTTTAACAGTGCAGATAATTTTGTGAAATAAAAGAAAAAAAAAGTCATAGTTGTTTGTCGTTTCTCTGTCTAAGTGTCATTCCCCTGTTCCTATTTGTCATTACCCTGTTTACTTGTTTTATTTTTGTGTGTTTAACATTGTAAAAGATTTTTGTTGACTCTATTTTACTACTTAGAGACATTGTCTAAATACAATCGAAACCAATTTTAAAAAGAAAAAAAACATTATTTTTTTAAATGTATGATGTTCAAATCGATGTGTTAAGAGAGAATGACCCATCTATTATTTAAAAGTTTTCTTTCTCTTCTTGTGTAATTGTAATGTCTCGTATTGCAATATTTTTAAATTTAAAATGTTTAGCAATATTATTATTTAGCCATTTTAAATCTGACAGATTTTTTTTCACTCGCGGTTTTTAACGTATATTAATGTACTTATTATTTTTTTATCTATTTTTTTAATTATCATGTAAATATTAGTTTTTATGATGTAATTTTCAAAATTTTAATACGTAAGTTTTTAATACGTAATTGGCTAATTCTAATTTGAAAGTTTATATATATATATATAATACCCATGTGTGAATAAATGTTTAATTTGAAGGGAATGTTCTTCTGCGCTATTATTTGTGCTGTTTCTACTTTCTTGTATCATTGTAAGAAAAAAGTCTTGTATTCGTGAAAAATTTCGATTTCCGATTTATAATAGATTTATTCATCTTAGGAAGTCCTGAGTAGGATTTGATAGCTTTTATAAAATGTCTCTCTGTATGTTATAAAATGCTCTGGGAATTCTATCTCAAGAACTAATGCACGGAATTTCACAAGCTTAAAATTAAATTACACCTTGATATAAACGGATGCTAATTAGTTTTTAGTGTACTTCTGCTAACAGGTGACGCTGCTATGCTGATTTTTTCTCAATTTTTGTAATAGCTCTAACTCAATAACTAATGCACAAATATTCATAAACCTTCAGATTCGGTTACAAGTTGAGTTATTTTGTTGCTTATTATATTTTGGTGTATATCACCCAAGAGGTTCCACTACTATAGTGAATTTTTAATTTCTTCTATCTTTACAAGAAAAAAGTATTGGAGTCCTGAAAATTTTCGTTTTCCGGTTTTTGATGGATTTATACGTTTCAGAAGATCCTAAACAAGATTTAATAGTTTTTAGATGTTTCAGTGTAAAAGTTGGCGTAGATAACACTGTAAAAATAAAAGAACCAAACTGGTTGTAATATTTCTGGGCACAGTACTCAAAGAAATTAGTCCAAAATACACTACTGGCTATTAAAATTGCTATACCAGGTAGAAATGCAGATAACAAAATGATATTTATTGGACATATATATTATGATAGAAATAACAAGTGATTAAATTTTCAAGAAATTTGGGTTAATAGATCCTGAGAAATCAGTACCCAGAATATCCACCTCGGGCTGTAATACAAGCATTTATACGCCTGGGCATTGATCAAACAAAGATTGGATGGCATGTACAAGTACAGATGCCCATGCAGCTTCAACACGATGCCACAGTTCATCAATCGTAGTGACTGGCGTATGGTTATGAGCCAGTCGCTTTGCGACCATTGACCAGACGTTTCTATTGATAAGAGATATGGGAAACGTGCTGGACAAGGCAATAGCCGAACATTTTCCGCATCAAGGAAGGTCCGTACAGTTCTGGAAACATGCGGTCGGGCATTATCTTGCTGAAACGTACGGTTTCTCAGGGGATCTCGAATAAAGGGTATAGCTAAGGGTCGTAAAATACCAGAAATGTAATGTGCACTGTTCAAAGTGCTGTCAGTGCGAACAAGAGATGCCCGATTATCCAATGTCATCCAATGGCACCCCATACCATCACGCCGACGATGGGCCAGTATGACGATGACGAATGCACGCTGCCAATGTTCGTTCACCACAATGCCGCCAAACACGAATGCGACCATCATGGTGTTGTAAATAGAGCCTAGATTCATCTGGGAAAATTACTCCTCGCCATTCGTGCACCCAGGTTCGTCCTTGATCACACCATTGAAGGCACTCCTGTCTATGATGCAGTGTCAAGGGAACTCGCAGTCATGGTCTCCGAACTGAGAGTCCATGCTACTGCAAACGCTGTTTTAATGTCTTGTAAATGACCTCATTTCTTGACACAGGGGTCGGGACGTAGTTGCACGATCAATTACGGCCATACGGATAACATGCCTGTCTTCTCGTCTGCTAGTGATAGGGGGCGTTTGAGATCCCGTACGGCGTTCCGTATTACCGTCCTGAATTCATCGATTCTATATTCTGCGAACAGTCATTGGATCTCGACCAACGCGCGCAGCAATAGTACGGGGCGATAAACCGCAATCCCGATAGGCCACAATTCGACCTTTATCAAGGTCAAAAACATGCTGGTACGCGTTTCTACTTCTTACACGAGGCATCACAACAATTTTTCATCAGGCAACAATGCTCAAATGCAATTTCTGTGTGAGAAACCGGCTGAATTAGTCCTCATTTAAACACAATGTATGTGTCGCTAACGGCACCTGCTTTGCTAGAATGCGCTGAAAAGCTAATCATTTGCTTATCACAGCATCTTCTACCTGTCGTTTGAATTTCACGTCTGTAGCATGTCGCCTTCATGGTGTAGCAATTTTAATGGCCAGTAGTGTAGTTCAAAACAGGGCAGATCTTAAAACCTCTAGATCCCGAATCGCTTGACACCGCCTGAGATATTTTAATATATTTTAATTCGTATATCCTAATTCTCACCAGAAAATTAAAATATCAATATTGGCTTTAATTCATAACAGACATTCTGGATTTAAACCTAAATTAGCCATTGAAACTTTCTGGTGTAAAGTCAGATTTTTTGATCTACATAATTTCTAGAACGTGTTCTATCATGGGAATTAAATGGTTAATAAAATTAAAACAATCAAAACGCTTTAGATATAATGTATATATTATCTAATATACTTTGATTGTTTTAGTGTGATTAAGGATCTGCTTTTTTATATAGATGCATTCCTCTTCATAGATAACTTACATTTGATTATTATATGTATTTCTCCTGTGTTATATTATATTTTTGACAGTTAATAAACCTTTGTATTTCTTACAGCGTACATTGGTTAAGTATTTGGCATATATCTTTTGAATCAATACTATATAACTTCTAAACATTTTATTTTACTACTGAAATTCATTAAAACCTATCAGATTTGTCATTTTGTATTATAATTTGCATTTTCTATTGATCTTGTGCTATAGCTGTATAGATTTATGTTTCTCCTTGTTTCGTGTGTTGAAATATATAACTGTTCGAAATTATCTGTCATTTGAAATTCTTTATTATGTGTTTAAGTTATTTTGAATCTAAAACAACTTAATGAAACAAGTAACAAAACATATATTATTGGAGGGTTTAACTGTTAATCGTCAAATATAAATATTCAATAAATCAAATATAGCGTGTCATTTGCTAACTTTCAGAATTAATATGTGACAAATATCACCTACATGTGAAATAAGTATAATTAGATTAAGTTTATATTCATCCTCTTTTTTAAGTGATAAGACACACAGTAAATTAGGAATAAGAAATTTTTAAAAAAGCATCAATTCTTTCTAAAATAAATCTCAAATCATATGAAAATAAAAAAAATTCTTCAAAGTGATGGTAGCATAGGAATCAAGTTCTTACGGAAAACTTTTGAAGTAGGTATTGATTTTGAATTCCTTAAACAAAAAAGTTTTAAAGTAAAGCTTTTCTTAAAAAAAGGCAGTTTCAAATGAAATTCTTTAGTAACCATCGGAGTGTTAAGATATTGGAATATTTCTTCTTGACTTGCTCGAAATTTGTTATTGAATATAATTTATTTTACCTTACTCGATCATAAATGGCTTAATAAAAATTTTAGGATGCATCATTGCTGCGTTTTATGTTAGAAATATTTCTTTTGTAGCTCGCATATTGCCTAAAATAGTGCATTTTGCTTGAAATTTCTCCAATCAAAATGAAATTGTTTATTTAGTTTGGGGGTGCAAGGTTATGATATTATTTTAAAGAATTATTCATTTGAGATGCATAATACAAAATTTTCAATATTAGGATTTTAAAAAATGCAGCTAATGTTGATTACATTCGATTACATTTAGAGCAGCCTGCTCAGTACAAAACAAATTTGATAGCGCACACTCTAACGTAACTTTCTTCTACTCTGGAGGATTGGCAAATGTAAATTTCCTCGTGCGTTATGTATGTAAATATTTTCACATACATGAGCGTTGCTTTTCTCTCTTGCGGCGAGTATTCAAAACAGAATTTCCTCACAAAATTAAAGAAATAGCTAAAAGTGAGCCATATGTGGATTATCATTCGTTTAAGTTCATCCATTCCACTGAGTAGATTTTAAATCCAGGTTATATTCTTGACTTAATCAGCCCTCTTTGTATGAATACTTATGATTTAATTTCATATTGTGTTTTTTCTGGTTTAAACTTCTTTGTTAAAAGAATGTGAAAAGACGATTAAATAAAGTAATCGCGGTATTTGAACTTGCGAAATTTCTTCCATTCATCTCCGGCTTCATATACAGTGCGTCCATTCTCAACAGTGGCTAATGGCTAATTCCTAAACCGTTAGTCATAGACACACAGTTCTAATTATAAAAATGTTTTAAATGAGGTAAAGAAATATTTTAAAAGCAATTTGAGTCAATAAAATCATTCATTGAAAGATTACGAAATTTAAATTTTTATACGGTACCCCGGTCCTATAAGTTATATTTAGTAAATTTTTCCCATTACACTAACAAGTAAGGAAAGAAAGTCCCGTTCATACAGCACTAAAATTGACCGAGTTATGAAATTTTAAAAATGCATGACTTATACCACTTTCGAGCATTGAAATCAAATGAGTTCGACCACGATTTGAGGGACCATATGCGAAGTGCTTTAGTATTTGTAGAACTTTATTCAATCGTAATATTTGTGCGATTTTTTTCAAAGCAAAAATACACATGAAATAATTTTTACTAAGTTTCAGATTGCCCAAAATAAATGGTATTTTCGTATACGTTTTATTTTGTAAGGATTTAAGACTGTTTCTTTTTACAATTCAGATACGATAAAATGGAGGAGATCGCAATGAATAAAAAGTCCCGTTCATATAGCAATAAAATTGACCGAGTTATGAAATTTTAAAAATGCATGACTTATACCACTTTCGAGCATTGAAATCAAATGAGTTCGACCACGATTTGAGGGACCATATGCGAAGTGCTTTAGTATTTGTAGAACTTTATTCAATCGTAATATTTGTGCGATTTTTTTCAAAGCAAAGATACACATGAAATAATTTTTACTAAGTTTCAGATTGCCCAAAATAAATGGTATTTTCGTATACGTTTTATTTTGTAAAGATTTAAGACTGTTTCTTTTCACAATTCGGATACGATAAAATGGAGGAGATCGCAATGTTTTTAACTTTTATTTTTGTATTTTATTTAAGTATTTTATTTTTGTGTTCTTTATAACACTGAATCTCAGAATGACCTTCATTTTAGGTCATCACATTAATTTTTTTTTTAACGTAAATGTCAAAGTTAAAAACTAGCGAAAATGTAATACTACTATAAAAAGATACAAAAATTTTATTATTAAATTGCATTTTATTTAATTCAATAATTTGTTAAAAGTTTTTGCCTATACTGGGATTTGTATGTCTGAACAGCTAAGGAGTCCAATGAGAGAGGGGGGGGGAGGTTCAATTTTAACTTTGAACTTTTTAATTTCGATTTTTACAATTTACAAAAATTCTTGAAGGGTGGATAAAAATTAAAATTGTTTTCGGTTTCAGTAGTAAAAATACAGAAAAAATAATTATCAAATGTTAAAAACATATCTATTTTATAACATCAAATTTTTGCTATTGTTTTCTTTTTTTATCTATAAAATTTATGATTTGCAAAAAATCTTTACGTGGTGGTAGAACATGAAGGTCAATTTCAGATTTAGTGGTGCAGAGAACGTAAGACTCAATTATCAAAAGCTAAAAAACATGAGTTAAATTAACATTTGCACGCTATAGTGTTAGCTATTAACATATTAAAATATTCATAATTTTGTAGGTAGTTAATTTTCATCATTTTATTTAACAAAAGTTTTTTTTTATATATTTATAACAAACTGTATATTTTGCTTTCATACGTCACAATCATTAAATCTTTCAAATCTGCATTGCAGTATTTTTAATTTCAGTCATGACCCCAAATTAGCAGCAACAAATATGATACAAGTTTAAATAGCTATTACTCGATCAATTCTAATCCTGAAAAAAATGGGACTTTTTTTGTCTACTTGTCATTGTAACAGGAAAGTTTTACTGATTATAACGTCATCGTATAAAAATTTAAATTTCGAAATTTTTTAAGAAACGTTTTCATTGACCCAAATCACTTTTAAAATATTACTTTACCTCATGTAAGACATTTTTGTAATTGAAACTCTATGTCTATTACTATCGGTTTAGGAATTACACAAATGCAACAGTTGAGAGTGGACATCCTGTATAATACCTTTGTATGTAGTATAAAACCACGTATATGAAGCAAGGCTGCATATAGCTTTCCTTTCGATTTTAATTCAAATATAAATAAAACATTATTTTGCATTTGATTAACATTTTCTGATATATATATATATATATATATATACAGGGTGGTCATAAAAAAAACTTTGCCGATATACGGAGCTCTAGCGGCCATTCCGCTCAACCGATTGAAATGAAATTTCAGATATAGCTATTCAGAGGTATGAGCTCGAGATTCTGTGAGCGACAAAAAAATGGCGCTCACGGTTACGGTTATAGTTACAGAAACTCGAAAATTTCCAATGGCAACACCCATTTTTTTCATCGCAAAATGCTCAGCGCATGCGGAAACCCTAATGAGCGTTGGAACCGTACGTGTATTGCAAGAAACGAACATGTTATGCACGCACAAAAAAACCATTCTGGGAATCCTTCCCCCCACAGAAAAAACTCGATTGGGGCGCAAGGAGAAAATTTGCATATGACACAGACTCAGTACTCTAATCTCTGATTACAATACAGATCGGAGGAATTAAAACTTTTATTTTGATTACACATTTTTCACATGGGTGCCGTCACCATCACAGGCAGTTACGACACCCATGTGAAAAATGTGCAATCAAAATAAAAGTTTTAGTTTCTCCGATCTGTATTGTAATCAGAGATTAGTGTACTGAGTCTGTGTCATATGCAAATTTCCTCCTTGCGCCCCAATCGAGTTTTTTCTATGGGGGGAAGGATTCCCAGAATGGTTTTTTGTGCGTGCATAACATGTCCGTTTCTTGCGATACACGTACGGTTCCAACGCTCTTTAGGGTTTTCACATGCGCTGAGCATTTTATGCTGAAAAAAATGGGTGTTGCCATTGGAAATTTTGAACTGAAATTTCATTTCAGTCGGTTGAGTGGACTGGCCGCTAGAGCTCCGTATATCGGCAAAGTTTTTTTATGACCACCCTGTATATACAGGGTGATTATAATTAAAGTCCGAGTTTCAAAACGCTCTAAAAAGCAAACCACTCGTTAGAATGGCGTCAAAATTTAACAGCGTATTATTGAAGAAGGGGGAAAGAACATGAACCAAAAAAAGTTCCAAATTTGAGTGACAGATGGCACTTTAAGCGTCAGTATATGTAAATTAAAATACCTGGCATGCGCACAACAATTTCAGGTGTTATAAAAGCGTTGGGTAAACGGCGTTTCCTCATTTCGCTTTTCAGACGTTGGCCATGAGTGTCTCAATGAAGGATCGTGCTCTGCTTGTAAAGCTTTATTACAAGAACGGTGATTCTGCACCAGTGGCTCTGCAGAAGTTCAGGACTCTCAGGGTATGAAAAAAGGCGCTGGACCAATGACTGTCAGATGTCTGGTGAAAACGATGCAAAAATTCGAAAATACAGGTTCGTTTGATGTACAGTCTGGTAAAGGAAAGAAAAGATGTGATTAGGCGGTAGTTGAAGAAGTAGCCACAGCAGTTCAGGAAGAGTCTAGCGGTGGTGAGCAACCATGCAGTGCACGGAGAATTGCCCGAACATTGAACAGGCCTGTGAGAACGGTACATAACATTCTACGAAACATACTGCAATGCTATCTGTATAAAATTTACCATGTGCAGGAGTTGTTCCCTTCTGACCTGCCAGCAAGAGAGCGTTTTGCTTTGGAATTTCTCGCTCCCATGGAAGTGGACAATGATTGGCCGTGGAAAATTCTGTGGACAGATGAAGCCCATTTCCACCTGACGGGATATGTCAATACACAGAATTGCCGAATATGGACAACAGAAAATCCACTCGCAACGGACCCAGTACCACTTCATCCTTCAAAGGTCACTGTGTGGGGCGGATTTACGGCATCATTTATCATAGGGCCGTATTTTTTAGAGGAGACGGGCGCTTTAGCTCCTGTTACCGTTACCGTCAATGGTCAGCGCTATGAGTCTCTTTTGTGTAATGACGTCATTCTAGCTCTGCAACAGCGTGAATGTCTGGATAGTATCATTTTTATGTAAGATGGCGCTCCTCCGCACATTGCAAATCGAGTGAAGCAGTTGTTGAGGCGGCATTTCGAAAATGCTAGAATTATCAGTCGTCATTTCCCTACAGCCTGGCCGGCCCGATCACCTGATCCCAGAAATCCGTGTGATTTCTGGCTGTCTATCTGAAAGATATTGTGTTCAGTACTCCGATTGCCAACGTAGCTGAATTAAAAACACGCATTGCGCAACACATTCTGAACTTGACCCCGGATGCACTTCGATCGGTTGTGGAACATGCTGTTTCCCGATTTAATCTTGTTGCCCACAACGGCGGACAGCATATTGAACATGTTTTGCGAAAGTCTCGTCAAACTTAAAACCCGATTGGATGGATGCTTTTTATGCGGTTTTTGGCCACCGGACAGTTAAAAACCGGTTAGATGGATAATTTTTATGCGGTTTTTGGCCTCAGGACAATTAAAAACTGGTTAGATGGATGCTTTTTATGCGGTTTTTGGCCTCAGGACAATTAAAAACCGATTGGAGAGATACTTTTTATGCGGTTTTTGGCCTCAGGACAGTTAAAAACCGATTTTTCCTATCCGATGTGGTACGACCTTGCCGTGGTGGACGGGCTTACGTAACTAACAGTATCAAACGCGTACAGTCATGCACACTGAACAATACAGTTGGTTTTTATCGTGTAACTTACGCCTTAGCCGTTGTTTTACGATTTGTCCTTTGTAGTCGAAATTCTGACGCTTACAGCGCCATCTGTCGCTAAAATTTGGAACTTTTTGGTTCATGTTCTTTCCCCTTTCTTCAATAATACGCTGTTAAATTTTGACGCCATTCTAACGAGTGGTTCGCTTTTTAGAGCGTTTTGATTCTCGGACTTTAATTATAATCACCCTGTATATATATCGGCAAATTGTGCTATTATCTAGTGATTCATATCTTGTGCCTTTGTGGATTCAAACAGATCTGTTATGGAAACAAGTCTGCAATATTATTGATTTTCTATTTTTTTTCAAATAATATTATTTTTGGTTTCAATATACTTGAATATTGTATTGTTTCAACTTTGGTATTTTCATGCTATGTCGTATTACTCTATTACCAACAATAAATGTTTGACATGGATATGACATTTATTTTACCTATATATACAAAATATAAAGCCACTATTTTCGAAATATTGGAGCTATAATGTATATATTTTAATGGAACGCTAACATTTCCCTAAAAAAGAACTTGCTTGAAATAAGTTTCAATGTAAAACTAAGATTTAACAAATATTGGCATTTATTTTCAAATATTTCGTATGGAAAGCCAAATAAAATGCCATTTTACCATTACTGATATTTCAGCGGACTCATGTTAGACGAATTCAGCACTAGCGCAGTACTGAGACCCAATATATTGAACGTATCTAATTTTCGCTTTTATCAACAATAAGTACATTGTAAGTACCTTCAGTTAATTGTCTAGTCATTCAACAATTTATATACAATGCCCACAGTTATTTGACTGCATTTTGAAGCGTTTTTATACTTCAGAATACACATAATTTACCCCTCTATGGAAGTTATTTGTATAAATGATTGATAAAACTGCTTGCTGAATTTTTTTTACATTGCATTTATGAAAAACGTAAAAGTACACATATTATGTTTTTTATCTTAATAACCTTACAAATTTTCAAAAATTAAAGGTTAAAAGTAATGGTAAATAGAGGGGAAATATTTCTTTTCATATTAAAAAATGACGTAAGTTAAAAACTGAAGAAGAAAAAATGTAAATTTATAAGTTCGAAGACTGACCTGTTATTTATGTACTGATCAGCAGGTCCGGATGTTTTAATGTACAACTATTATTAAATGCATTAAATGCCTCTATGGACTCTTCGATTTGCTTTCTTTAAAGAATACATTTTTAATCTTCTTTTTTTTTTATTTCTCCGTCTTTTGTAACTTAATAACGATTGTAAACCCTAATGCTAGAAATGCCGAAGACTGTCGAATGCGAATCCAAACTATAAAAAGCCTCAAAAGAAACGTTTAAAAGAAGTACCTTTTAAATAAATAAATAAATATCGTATGACAATTACTGAATGTCATCTGGGCAACATTGAAAGATCAGAAAATTTCATTAACCTCCTCAGTCCTGATGCCACCTATAAGAGACATTAAAAATACCTTTTAAATTAAGTGAAATACTCCTAGAATTATTAAATATTCTTAATAAATGTGTGCATATGATAAGAATCGATATGTAGAATGATACATTTTTGGAGATTTTTTATCGATATTTTAAACTGTTTTTTGTAGTCCCATGTAATATTTGTCTCAGGACTGAGGATGTTAAGTGTCATATGAAATGTCCTAGTAAAAAGGATGGGGATAGTTAAAATTTCACTGCCGTCGTTTACAACTCATATATTACTCATGGGATAAAAGTAAATAAATTTATCATTTTTTTTTTAAATTGCAATTAATATGCATAGGCATATAAATGCATGACAACATTACGCAATGCAGGAATAAAAATGTGCTTGTGATAAAACAGATTAAAATGCGTGAAATTCAAAATGAAATTATTATAACTAAATACTAATTTTACCTAAGCACCATGCATACTATTGTTTTAAATATTTCGGTACTAGCTGTTCTGCCCGGCGTTGCCCGGGTTCATGAAAAAATAGCAAGAATTGCGAAAAATCTTAATAAAAACCTCGAAAAATTAAAAAAAAATGTTGCACGAATTTCGTCTAAACTTCGATGAAAAGAGATGGGCTAGAAAATTGAAGTTGGATTATTTTTACTAATGTGGAAAAATCTTACAAATCGCAAAAAACATTGAAAATCTCATAAAAATATAAAACAAAATTCAAAAATTGTGTTTCTAAATTCGAAAAAACTTTGAAAAAAAAGAGATCAGAATTTAATAAATTCGGCCAAAAATTGAACCTCTAAAAATCGAAGCGGGTCGCGAAGAAACGTAAACATCGCTTTAAAAATGGCAAAATTTCAAAAATCACGGAACTCAAAATTTACTCTACTTGGATAAATGTTTTGAATCTAATTAATTTGATAATGTAAAATGCATTAAAATACGAAAAAAACTGCTAAAAAATCGCAATAAAAATCTTTAATCGCAGAGGAGAAAATTTATCATTTTAGCGA
Organism: Maratus speculifer; assembly: GCA_964019185.1. Classification (NCBI taxonomy): domain Eukaryota; kingdom Metazoa; phylum Arthropoda; class Arachnida; order Araneae; family Salticidae; genus Maratus; species Maratus speculifer. The sequence goes on from OZ025298.1 coordinate 257,444,121, forward strand.
AGAAATTAAAAACTGAATTCCTTTTCCGTATCTGAAAAAAATCGCCGCATTAAATTAAAAATCGTCGCAAAAAATCATACTGCATTAAAAATTGCTGTAGATCAAAATAAGAGAGCAAAACAATTACTGTAAAGGATAAAAGTTTGAAACCAAACTCTTATTAGTCTAGAAATTTAAAATCGAATTTCTTTGAAAAATGTTTAAAAAAAAAGACTGAGAAAGAACAAAAATTGCATTGAAAATTGTAATGGAAGTCGTAAAACATTAAAACTCCCTAGGGTTAAAATTCACTGTTATAACATAAAATATTGTAATCAAGAAATTAACCATATTAACCAAAAAGTTTGAAATCGAAATCGATTTCCGAATGTTAAAAAATCGCCACGAAACTTGAAGAATGGCTAAAAATTACATTGAAAATTGCATTAAAATTAGCTAAATATTTGAAAGTCAATGCTTAAAAAAATAATATTAAGGCAGGGCGGGGGGGGGGGAGATTATGATCGAAATCATTCATAAATTACAAAATGTAGGCATGGAACGCCAAAATCATATTAAGAGATAAAACATTGCATTCGAAACATAACTACATTAAACAAAATGTTTGATATCAAAATTGGTTTCTGAATGGCAGAAAACCGCCAAGGAACTTAAAAAATGGCTAAAAATCGTATCGAAAACAATATTAAAAAACTCTGAATATTTAAAAGTCATGGTTGTAAAATTTTAATATTCAGTCGAAAATATTGTAATGGGAAATCGTTCATGAATAAGGAAAAGTCAACATGGAACACCTAAAATCCCCCAAACTAACTAAAACTTACATTGAATATCGCATTAGAAATTGGCAAAATTCATAAAAGCGTAGAGAACAAATTGTACTATTTATACTAAAAGTTAGAAACCGAAATTCTTTTACCGATGTCAACAACTGTTACAGAACTTGAAAAATCACTATAAAACAGATTAAAAATCAGTAAAATTCAAAAATCCAGACAAAATTTGCATAGTAAGATAAACATTTATATTAAATTCCTGCGGACATAATTTACCATAATGGGACAAAACATTGAAATCTGAACTCTTTCATTAGTTAAAAAATATCGACACAAAACTTGCTAAACATTTTATGAAAATACACAAAAAATCTGAATCATTGATGTCAAAATTTACTACATTAAGCTACAAATTATTTAAAAATTTCTTTTCCAATTGTGAAAAAATCGCCGTGGACTCGAAAACATCTAAAAATTGTATTCAAAAATTCATTACAAATCGTTTCAAATTTAAAAATAGCGGGGGACAACTTGTACATTAAGATAGTAAAATAGTGTAATCTGAATTATTTCTTAAATACGAATGAAAAAATCGGCGCAAAGCGTGAGAAATAATGAAACAATTGCTAAAAATTGCATTAAAAAATCACTAAATTTAAAAATTCGTAAATGAAGTGTAAATGTTTAAAATTAATTTCCTTTTCGAAATTTCAAAAAATAGCCGTGAGATTCAAAAAACCAATACAAAACCATTGAAAAATTCATTAAAAATCGCTAAATGTAAATACATCCCGTGAATAAAAAAATATTCTAGTCGTGTAAAACGTAGCAACCATTATTTTTCACATGAATTACAAAAAAATCGATGCAGAAAACAAAATATATCAAAAATCACATTGAAAATCGACAAAATTAAAAAAAGGTAAATGGGGAAATTTACTATATTAGGCTAAAAGTTTGAAACCAAAATAATTTTTTAATTGTTAAAACACCACTGTGGTGGGGATCGAAAAAAATAGTACTAAATCGCATTAAAAAATTCATTAAAAACGCATTGAAAAATAGTTATTTATTTAGTAGTTATTTTTCTAGTTATTTTTTAAATCGCAGTAATCAGAATTTCATCAAACGGATAAAACATTCCAATCGGAAATCTGAACTATTTGATTATCCGGTTGACCAAGAAACTATATGGGTCAAACCATAAGATTAAACTACAATAATGGCGGATCGTAAATTCCACATTCACTTGACATTAAACATGTTACATATGTTTGTTAAGTCATCAAGTGGTTTTTACTTCTAATTTTATATGTATTTGTATTAATATTTTTCTAAATTATCTCTTCTTTCATTATTTAACATAAAAATTACATCTATTTGCGTAATGTGGCTTGTTTCACGATTGATATAATTTGGCGAAATTGGTCGACAGGATAATCACGTAGTAGAAGGAAATCCTTTATAGATAATAAAAAATTGACACGGAACACAACAATCCTTGAAAAATCCCGTTAAAAATATCTAAAATTATATTAGATTAAAAGTTTGAAATCAATTTTTACTTCCGAATATAAAAAAATCACCATAAAACTCGAAAAATTTCTAAAAATTGCATTGAAAAATGCATTAAAAATCACTAATATTAAAAATCACAGGGCTAAAAATTTACTCTAATAGGGTAAAACGTTGTAATTGGAAATATCTCATGAATGTCAAAATTCCGACATCAAACGCAAAAAATCTCGAAAAATCGCATTTAAATTAGCTGAAATTCATAAATCCTAACAGCTAAAATTTAATAAATCAGCCTGAAAGTTTTAAGCAAAATTCCTTTAATAATGTCGAATAATAGCGGCAAAATTTACATTAAATAATTCACTAAAAATCCAAACATCGTTGCACAAAATCGAAATAAATTATATTGAAAAGAGAACAAAATTCACTAATTTAGGTCGAAAGAATGAAACCGCTTTCCTTTTCGCTAATGTGGAAAAATCGCCTCGAAACCCACTGAAATTCTCATTTGAATTAAATTTAAAAAACTGAAAATCGGCCTTCAAGGTGTAAAATTTCACACATAACTTCGTACAGCGGTCTCTTCAGAGCATCGCCAGTACTTTAAAAATTTTAACATGCGTTATAAACTACCTTAAAGTGTAAAACAGATCTCTTATTACATTTCCTAATTTTGTTCGCGCCCCTCCTTTCACGCACCCTGAAATATGTCACACTATTCTTTGTTTACATTTCTTATCATGTATTATAAACCATTTTAAAATTTAAAATAAATCACATTGTTATATTTCCAAATTTTAACAAAATCGTGTTCTGTTAGTTCCATTTTTCTCCCCCAGCTAGCGCACTCAATTCTTCAAAAACTTTATCAAAACGATATTCTGTTAAACAACCTATCAGGTGATATATTACTCGAGGGGGTAGCGGTCTTAAGCAGGAATTTTATGAAATTGCTATTCGAAAATAGTGGTACCTAAATTTTTAACATTTTAGGTAGATTTCGCAAAAAAATACTACTTATTGCATTCTCAACAACTCAAGTTTTTGATAGAACAACTATGAAAAAATAGATGCTAAACGCAAAAAATCTTGAAAAAGCGTTAAAAATCACATTGAAAATCGCATTAAAAATCGTTAAAACCTGAAATTCGTAACAAACACAAAATATAGGGCTACAAGTTTGAAACGATTTTCTTTTTATCAATCTCAAAAAAAAAAAAAAAAAAAAAAAAAAAAAAAAAACGCAAAATGTGAAAAAACCCTAAAAATCGCATTAAAAATTCGTTAAAAATTCAAAAATCGTTGTACAAATTCCGAATAAACTTTGCTGAAAAGAGAAAAAAATTGCCATATTTTTCTAAAAGAATGAAACCGTATTTCTTTCACTAATGGGATAAAACTGCAAAAAGAAAGCTAAAAATCGCCCAAAAATATTATTAAAAAAATCTAATCAAAAAATTGAAAATCGGGCTTCGAGGTGCAAAACTACATGTATAAAAGTACCTTCACATTTTGTAACTCTACGTACAGCAGACTCTTCAGGACAGCGCTGACACACACACAAACTTGTCTCTTTATTACTATAGATTTAAAAAAAATAGCGTTATATTAGTTCCATTTTCCACCACCAGGTAGAGCACTCTATTCTTCAAAAACTTTATCAAAACCATACTCTGTTACATAACCTATCACGTGATATATAACTCGAGGGGGTAGCGGTCTTAAGCAAGAATTTAAGATTGCATTCTCAACAGCTCAAGTTTTTGATAGAACAACTATGAAAAAAATAGATGCTAAACGCAAAAATCTTTAAAAAACGTTAAAAATTGCATTGAAAATCGTTAAAATCTAAAAATCGTAACAAACACAAAATTTAGGCTATTAGGCTAAAAGTTTAGAACGATTTTCTTTTTATCAATCTAAAAAATAGCTGCAAAATGAGAAAAAACACTAAAAATCGCATTAAAAATTCGTTAAATATTCAAAAATCGCTGTACAAATTCCGAATACACTGTGTTGAAAAGAGAAAAAAAATTGCTATTTTGGGTTAAAAGAATGAAACCGTATTCCTTTCACTAATGAGACAAAACCGCAAAAATAACGCTAAAAATCGCCTAAAAATTATAAAAAAATCTAAACAAAAAATCGAAAATCGGGCTTCGAGGTGCAAAACTACATGTAAAAAAGTACCTTCCCTCCAAATTTTGTAACTCTACGTGCAGCAGTCTTTTCAGAAAGCACTCACAGTAAACATCCTTCTCTCTTTATTATTATAGATTAATTTACACAGGTTAAACAAAGCAATACCAATCAAGGGTAAATACATCTCATTCTGAAATTGCACAAACAATTAAACACACCAAATGTACAGATCTTAATGAGAGATAAACATGTTTATTTAATAGACAAATAACGTTCATTTGTGTATATTACAGCGGAAGAAGCTTTTTTCTTTAGAAAGACTTCGTAAATTACAGATGCGGAAATTTCGCCAACTTCAAAAGAAGTATTCCAAAGGGGAAAAGATGTTTTTGTGAGATAAGAGAAGCAGAAATATATATATTTGTAAAGAACATCGATTTATCGTTTTAAAGAATCGTCAACGGACAATTCAAAAACATGTCTTAAATTACTTTAAATGTTAATTTTTACGCATATGGGTGATTCTCAAAATAGGGGACAATTTCAAAAGTGAAATCTTAAAAAAATTACTGTTAGCAAAATTTCTGAAAAAAATAGGTGTTGTTAATATAGTATCATGTATACTTTACATGCAGTCAGCAGAGCTAAATATTTAAAAATTAACTTTAAAAAAATAATTAGTATTTTTTGAGCCATGCTAATGACAAAACAAATTGCATGGAATAAATATATTAAGAAATTTTTATTTTCTTCCTGTTTAAATATTTTTTTCTATATTTATTAGCCTTCCTTTTCAGCAAATGGTTTCCATTTTTACATACATATAAGAAGAATAAAAACATTACCAAAGAGCAAACTTTGTTTACATGAGCAACATTCTGACACTAACAATGTAAGAAGCTGTCTTAGTGACTTTCTGACAGATTTAATGCATATTTTAGGGATAATAAATGTAATACCTAAATTTATATGTAAAATTAAACTTTGTAAAAGATACAATATAAGCAATGGTTACATTTATGCACATAGGAGTCTTTAGCATGGACAGAAAAACCATGCTAATGACACTCATATTTGTCCATGCTAATGACAAATTTTAATTTAAATAAGATTATGAGCCATAATATAACCACAATGCAATAGTCCTTTCTGGGGCTTTTTAAAACACAAAAGTCCTATGCAAATAAGTAAAATAAAAATTTTAATTATAAAATAAACATGACAATTATTATCCATTATAATGACATACAATTGATGTACGCCCATAATATTCAACTTCTATTCTTAAAATACAATACATGCTTCTATTTTCAGTCTGGGATAAAATGGCTACTTGTTGCCATGAAGAAACTTTATATTTTCAAACTATTGTCATATGTGAAAATGAAATTTTGATTATTAACCAGCTGTTATAGTATGACCTTGTTTTGAAAATATAATATGGAGGACAAACTTTAATTCTTTGTTTATATACTATAATTTTATTTTTAAAAAGAAATTTATTGAATAAATCCTCTCCTTGATTAATTTAAAGAAAGAATAACATTTGTTTTATTTTATAAACATGATATTAACTCTTTAAAAAGCTAGTATATACAAGGCACAGCTGCTGTGGACATCCATGCTAATGACATTTTGAACATTTATTCTGTTATTTTAAGGTGTTTTTAACTAAAAAGTGAGTAATTCTTGAATGCAAATAATGAATAATATTAAGAAAAACATATCTAAATATAAAAACATGACAGAAAACCTCTCAATTTTTTTTGTATGCCGAAAGACATAAATTGTCCCCTATTTTGAGAATCACCCATATATGTAATGTTTGTTCAAGGATTTAATTCGACGATTTCAAGTTTACAACGTATCAAACGAGTCTACGCCTGCCTTTTATTTTATTTTCTAAGTCCCTCATTTAAAGTAATGATTAGAAAAGATAAAAGATAAAATTAAAAGTCAATTTACTATAGTTAGTGACTTACTATTTAACAGGTCATTTTCAGAATACTCATTATAGATAATGGTTAATCAAAATTTAGTTTAATTTTCGCCTACAACCACAAATAATTACTAGTTCCATGAAGATATAACCTTTGTATTCAAATGATCGCTTTTTCTGTACTCTTATATGGTCGCAGTTGAATTTGGAACGATAAAGCTCAATGTTCTGCTATGCAAGCAAAAGGAAGTTAATTTTTGAAAATCAAAAATAATAATTATCCAGCTTGAATAAAGAAAAAAAAAACATTATTTGTTACATTCCTGTATAATGAGTAAATATAATGAAGACACTGTATCCCCATTTCTTTGTACATAGGTACAATGCAATCAAATAGAACAATTCAAAGAAGAAATTAAAAATCAAAGATATAAATCGCAAGCGAACCCTCCACCCTGCAAACATGAGATAAATTGAACTTCATTCTGCCTTTTAAATCCAGGCCTCCCATCTTCTGTACATAAGCTTAAGTACCAGCGTTCTTACTCACTTCCCCATTCCACGGGAAACCAATGTAGTGATTTCATCCATTCTATTAGATTATTCGTAATTTCCCTTGTAATTTCACCACCACACACGACACTCCGAAGCTATTTCTGAATTCTTTCAAAACGGCTTTTGTTAGTTTCTTTTATAAAGTTTTCTTGATAACACCAAGATGTGCATTTCAATATTGTTATCACACAAAAAATCTCATTCATTAACGTTCAAACAATGATCTATAAACAGCCTTTAATTTAAACTTTAAAAAAAACTCTAGCTTTACGAGGTGGTTTACAAGAAAATTGTGCATGTTATAATTTACGAATATTTTATTCATTGTAAAAAAAATTTTTATTTTTCAGTTTGGAGAACATAATGCTTAATCGCTGCAAACTGTAAAAATGATCCGTCAATATGTAACTGAAACTATGAACTAAAACGGGTCAAAGTACTTCATTTCTTTTCAGTTTCGGCAAAATAACTCAGCACATTTTTGCGAAAGTGGCAACAGCGTCATCTTTATATTATGCAAATTCAGGGAAGGAAATCATTTTGTTACAAGATACTTAATATATTTTTATCTTAAAATTCTATTAAAAAAAGTTAAAGGATAAACTGTAATTAAAAATATAATAACAGGAATCTTCAACGGTTCAATTTAAATTAAATTTATATTCCAATGACAGTACCACCATAATTAATATGCTGTTGAAAGCTCCTCTACTAGGACATAATACAAAGCTTTAAACAACTTTATTTAATCTATAAATATGATATTAGTTTGCATGAAACACACACTAAAAATAAACACAATTTTATATACTATTCATTTCAATTTTTTATCAGCACGCCCTATCATACTGTTAACAACACAAACTCACCTTAAAATCCCAAAATAATTATCAAGCATTTAAAAATGTCCGTACTCACTATTTAGTCGATTGTTGTTTCTTTACTTTCTTATTTTGTATCCATCTATATGGCTCTATAAATCACGGGAATAATATATGCATTCTTTATATCCTTATTAAATCCTTGTTAAACACTTTATTCATAAATAAAATTTTATGAAAATTCAATTCGAGAAATAAACACAATGGGATTACTTCCTGGTCAGTTTCTTTTCGTCTGTGCGACTTTCAATTCGGCAAGACTCCAAGTGGATAAAGAGGTACCATACTGTTTCCCTATGTACGCACAGTCTGCTTCGATGCTCAGGGTAAACCCTTTCATTCTCCTGTTTCTTCGACACATCTAGTCCTTGATCACCTCTTGTTCACATTCACACCACATATTTCGCACACTTCGACGCAAGGAAAATCACGCTACGCGCTTTATTCTCCATATTGGTTATTGACAGCCATTATTTATGTGCTGCGACATAATCAGCCTCAGAGGACATTTTATAGATGAGTTGAATTCACAAACTCTGACCTAGAGAGAAGTTACCAACACGCGATAAATATCCGCTGCATTCCCACAGAATTCATCGAGATGGGATCAACATAAAATATCGCTACCAGCAATCAACTCAAAGTCCGTTAACCCCTTAACGCACAGTGTTGCCGGGTTGGCAACACATAAAGTTCCCCCTGTTTAGAGAAACAAAAACTCCGTGAATATTTCAAAAATTACTCTAATAGCTACTTTAAATCTTTCTTATGAGTTCTAGAGGGCAGCAACGCAGAGATCAAACTCTACTGTTTTTAAATAATAGGTAAAATGTTTTACTGTAATACGCGCTTTACAGCAATGCTCTTCTCACTGTGCTTATGAATGCTTTACTTATGGGAGATTACCACTTCGGAAACAGCTGTATAATTAAAATGGTTAGTGCAATCTTTACAAAATAATACTTGTGTACTCCTCTAGGCCTAAATAGATTGCCTATTTTTTTTCTTTAAATTCCAACTTTAAAGAGTAGTGCGCCGGAAAGGGTTAACATTTTTGGAAGAGAGAGCGAGATGCAATCACGATACTTACTATTACTTTTTTCGACTCTATGTGCTTAACGCACGCCTATTCATTACAGAGATATCCACTAAAAATGCCCAGACCAAACAACGAATCCAAGATCTTCCAAAATATTACGCACCTTCCATAAAAAAAACTTTTAGTATCAATTATTCCTTACTGCCGGCGTAAAAGTTTGCTGCTACGCTAGGGGGTGTGAAATACCCATAATTTCGCTTGTACCAGACACAAAACAAAGTGTTTTAAACAAAGATGCGAGATGAACTATCCAGATAATGAACAGCACAATTCTCATATACCGATTCTCATATTAAGATTTCGATTCTCATATTAAGGAACTCAAATTAAAAAAGTAAAATTTGCGTGTAGTAATTTACTATGACGATTTGTTCTAAGATTTTATTCTTCACCTGATTCTATTTTTATCGTAATTTCTAACTTGATCAATTACAGATTAAGTTTTTGCTTTTTTTCCCTTTTTAATTTCTTTACTTTTCTTTTCTATCTATTTAACTTTCCCGCTAATAAACGCTACACAATAACCAACTATAATAATAATAATTAAAAACATTTATCACCTTAACTTAAAACCGCAATTTTAAATAAATCAGGTATCGTGTGATATTCGCTACTTTTCAAAACAAAGAGATGTTAAAATATTACCCTTAGAAAAATGTTCTAATTACTTAGCTTATTTTAAAAAGTGTTACAATAATTATTAAATCAACACTGGCAAATTTAAAAAAAAGGATATCACTTCTTCCAAAATTGATCTCGATTTAGCCATTGGAACAAAAGACGTCAAGGTTATTGTAACACACGAATAAAATTCTTAAAGAAAACTTTTCAAAAAATGTATTGATTTTTAAATGCAGGAAGTGAAACAGATTTAAAAGGATTTTTTTTTTCCAATTTTAGTTTCAAAGTGAATTTTCTTGCAGCTATCGAACTAGAAAGATAGTAGAAATAATCTTTTTGCCTTATTTTTACCTGGTTGCTGGAATTTATTTCAATTTCCAATTAATAATGGTTCAAAAAGAAGTAAATGCAATTTTATAGGCTTTGTATTAGCTATATTTTCTATAAAGTTCGAATATGGGAAAAATATATCACTTTGTTTGGAATACATTCAATTAAGCAAAAACATTTCATTAAGTTTGACATTACATTGGAAAATACTTCCAAGATTATGTATTGAAGAAATGCTGATTAAACATAAGTGCAAGTGGAATAAATCTATAACGCAATTTTAATATTAACATACAGAAATAGCAACACTACATCCAATAGATTCTCTTTTGTCTAAACAGAATTTTTTAAAACAACTATTCTTTAAATATAATTTTTTTTTAATTTTACTGAAAAAATGATTGGCATCTATAAAAATGTAGTAATATATATGATGTTACGTTTCCCTTCGGAGAAAAATGATGGATGGAGATGCATCACGCTGTAAAAACGGCTTGAGGCCGGTTATCGCTGAAATTTAAATGTCTTCATTCTCTTTAGTCACACACAGAATATAGAGCCACAAGTATATTAGTTGTACTTGAATTTAACTAGTATTACATTGTTGCATTTTTGACAACATATGTAGCTTCAACGCTTCATTTCCATCTATCTTTTAACTCCGTGATATTTCCCCTTTTATCCACACAGAAAGAGTAACTTGGGTGCCATCTGTATAGATTACTTTCAAAATTTACATAAAAATTAAAATCTCAGTAATCAATTAAAATTTTAATTCCGATCCTTCGGATAAATGGGCTTAATTCGATCTATACTATATTCTAGGAACACTTTATATTCTAGGAAGAGGAGTCGTAAAATAGGAACAGCCTGTTAGAAATTAAAATAAAATAAGTTGACTGGTGTGAATCAATAAGAAACTAAAAGATCTACTTAACACATCATTAAAATTTTAAATGCGTTAAGATTTCGAAAGATTTGAGTTTTTCTTCGATATCTGCAAATGCGTCGTGCTTCTACTATGAAAGCAGCAGCAACAGTGAATGAAGGATAAGGAAAAATGAAACAAGCTGAAGAAACAGCCAATAGGAAAGTAGTACTCAACAAACAATAGGAAAGCATAAAAGAACAGCCAACCATGGAAGAGTAAAATCAAAGTAAAAGACACAGAGTAGAAGGGAAATAAGGAAACAAATTGGAAAAAATAAATAAAATGGAACAAGATCAAAGGTAACAAGCTGAAGAAACAGTCAATAGGAAAGTAGAAATCAATAGCTAATAGGAAAGCAGAAAATAACGTCCAATCACTTAAGAGTACAATCAAAATAGAAAACACAGAGTAGAAGTAAGATAAGGAATCAAATTGGAAAAAGATATAAATTAATATAAATTAACTGATAATAATAATAATAATAATAAATACATAAAAATAAAGTTAAAATCGGTATTTAATATAAATGATCTGCATGTAAAATTTTCTGATATTTATGTAGTGCGTCCGGTTGTTTTTATGACTCTATCAATACTAATTGGTTCATTCAATGCAGTAACGAATTTTATTAATTTTGATGATGCATTTGAAATAAATTAAAATTAAAAAAAGCGAATTATAAGACATTTAAAAATATAGATATATTATAATTAAAAGTTTAAAAAGTACGAAAAAATGTTCGTTTATTATTATTTTATTTTATTTTATTTTTCATTTTAGTTCATTGTATTTTTTGAAGTTTAAATATATTTCTTTTTGTCCAAGGAAATGTATTTAAAATTTGAATAGAATGAAAATGATTAATAATCTGTTTTTTTTTTAATGAAATTTTATAAAGATTATTTTAATGCAGATATTTCGACGCCAAGCATTGACCACAATAATTAATTGTTATTTTTATAACTGTAATCCAATTTTCTCAGATTTCCTAAAGCAAAACTCAATGAGTAAGTATGTAATATTCAGCGAGGTATTTTCATGTAAAAATGTAGTCTGTAGTGAGTTGTAGTTTTAACTAAAAACTCTTCCTTACATACGTTTAGAGAAAAATTAGCTATATTTATAAATAAGTTACGAAAATATTTATTTTGTTCAATCGACCGATTTTAATGTTTTCGATATTTAATTTACCAACATTGTAATATAATTAAACAATATCACAGTCTATTACATACTTTTGCACATATTTTATTGTATACAGTTTGAAGAGCATTATAAGATGCATATTTTTATTTAAATAAAATTATAAAAATCGCAAGTTTAGCTAAAATTTGATTATTAATCAGAAATGCTTATTACTAAAGAGTATATTATAAAAAATAATAATTTTAACTTATTCATTAAATGTGTTTTCCTTTTTGCATGTTGAACTATCAATTTTTCATATCTGATCCACAAATTATTAGGTATAAAAAATTAGCATACAGGAATTAAATAAATAAACTGCAATATTATAATTCAATATATGAAGTATATGAAATAGTAGACTAAAATATCTGCATTAAATTTTGCAAATTCCATTTAAAATTTATATATGAAGCAATTAAAAAACTAATAGTAGTTATTTTTATAACAATTCAAATTAAAAAGGAAAGCTTAATTGAAAATTTTTGTAGCCTTTTTTTAAGTATAAAATATACAATATTTAATGAGCAGACTGTAAAACACTTCAATGAAATTCAACAGTTTCCTTTTAAACATTAAACTCTGAAAATTATGCGTTTTATATATGTCTTATACAAAAATCACTTATATAAAAACTATTTCTGAGTTAAATACATTATTTTAACGTACGGTTATTGAAAAACTTTTTTTTAAACGATGTCAAACTTTTTCAGTGTATTGATTCTCTAACTAATAAAACACTTATTAAAAAGCATTTACTGAAGCATAAAAAATATTTTTTTTTTTTTAGTATCTAAATCGAAAAAAGAGATTTTAGCACAATTTATTAGCCTCTATACTTATAAAATATTTCTGCTTTTAGAAATAATGTACTACTATGAACTTTACTGGAGATCCAGCTGTTACATATAAGAAAGTATCCTTGAGAAATTTAGTCACAATGCAATAGAATGTAATAAAGAAAATAAAAAATAAACCACTCTTGTCTTGTCTTTTAGATGAAAACGAGATAGTTTTCATCAGATAGTTTTAAAATATTTCTTAAATTATTATAATTTTATCTAATTTCGGCAAGAAATCTTAAGAAATGATAAAAAATTTTTAGTCTTTAACTATCGAAAATATATTTTCTATTAAAAATAAATAATAATAGGAATAGAAAAGATTGACTATTTTGAACTTTACTGCTGAGCCAGATGTTTTTTGTGAAAAACTATGTTTCAGAAACCTATTCATCTAAAAAAAATTAAGAGATAAAAATTGTTTCTTGAAAATATTTCTCAAAAGAAACGTTTTTTTAAGAAAAAAAAATCTTTAAAATCTATGTTCAGAAGATTGGTTCGAAAATATCAGTGCAAAAGAAAAAAAATAAATAAAAATGTAAAATAAAATAAGATAAAATAAAGTAAAATAAAATAAAGTAAATAGTCAACAGCCATTTTGTATCTGATTTGTAAAAAACTTTTTTGGTATGTATTTTTGCATGTAGAATCAGGATCTACAATCAAACATTTTCATCACGTAAGGGTTTAGCTCAGTTGTAGTATAGAAAAAAAAAGCCGGGCACGGCGAGTGGGAGTGATGTGCGGTGCCAAACTCAGTACATTCACAAAGGCAATAAACCACTCAGTCCAGTAACCGTTAGCCACAATCAGCCGACTTCGGCACTTGTCTGCGTAGATCGTCCCCACTTTGCCGGCTAAAATTCCATCATGTACGCTAATGGCGTCTGGTGCATGTAAAATCCGTCGTGGGTGCAAAGTCCTCCAAGTTACCTGTGAATTATACCTCTGGAGGTGCCTTGCCAGGTGAAGGTCTTGTCATCTGATCAAGGCTCTAAATTACGAGACCATCTTGCGAGGTCAATTGCAGTTCAAACATCAGGATGTACCATTAATTAACAAGCGAAACAAAGTATGCTCAACGACAAGCAATTACTGCAGAAATGATGGCATGCGAAGCAAAGTTTATTGCCACTACGTGGCAATTAGGCGGTTTTTCGCCCCGATACCAGGTATCTAACCCGTTAAGGTGAGAAAACTCGGCAGATAGGGCCCTGGTCATCGGTTAGAAAGAAAGATAGAAAGAAAAAAAAGGCAGAATTTGGATTAATTACGGGAAAGCTAGAAATTGTTTTAATACATTTAGTTTAGATTTAAAGTGAATATACTAAGTTTTCCTCCTCGTAATAGGTGAGCATTTGAAAATATTAAAAGATTCGTAGTCGTAAAACAAGTTTTTTCAATTACCAGAATATTAGCTAAAGAAAAAAGTGACTCATTTAAGAAAAAATATCAATGCAAATGTTGTATAACTTAAAATTCTGAATAAAATGCGTACTCACACTTAATATTTTTGTTGAACATTAAGCTCACAAGAGCTTGAAGCCAGAACCGACCCGATTATCAGCTCCTACGGCTTTTTTAACAGTTTTGTCCTAGGTAGAGAATTGAAAAATATGAAGTATATCTGACAGTTTTCATTGGTTGAATTCCCCAACTTATTTTATTTTATTTTTTTTTTCATTTTCTGATTCGTCTATGTTTAATGCCCAAAATTTTAATACTCCTGTTTTTTTATTTATTCGTTTTCTGATTGGTTCATGCATAATGTCTAGAAATGAAATACTTCTGTTGCCACGATAACAAAAAAAATATTTAAAAAACACAATGATAAATTTAGATACAAGTTCCAAACATGTTGCATATATATGTAATTTTTTTCTGTATATGTCGGTGTAAAAACTAAAAATGTGCAATGTTTAGAAATTTAAAATTTCACATTATATATATATATATTATTTCACATTATATATATATATATATATATATATATATATTACTGAGGCATTTACGATGTTTTTGTAAATATTTAGGTCTTTATTTTTGGATATTTTGAGAATTATTATTTAAACTCTTGATTACGAGACTAGTGGCAGAGCATGAAAAACAGGCCGAATTCGCAATTAAATCGAGGAAAGCTGTAATTTTTTTTTAAATCCTTCTCTATAGATCGGAAATGAACGTTACCGCATAGCACATTACACATTTTAGATCTAAACTATAGGGGTTAAAACAATTTCCAAAATTCCCCTAATAAATTCCGAATTCAATCTTCTAACCACTAAGCTATTTGGCAAAATTTAGAATAAAATTTTTATATATATGGTAAAATAGGTAATGAAATGTAAATTATATTAAAGTTTTGAGATCAAATAATAATGAAATGAACGGGTTTATAGGTTAAAATCTTTATTTTAATGCATTGTTTAAAAGAAAATAAACTATCAAAACACTGAGCACTGTCATCAAGAAAGGCATCATATTGTTTTCAAAAATAACATTGCTACTATTAAAGTAATGGGCAAATTTTACATGCTCGTAATAATTTATAGTTTATGTGATGTAACCAAAAAAAGATTTTTACAGTTGAATTTTATGTTTGTTTGCATTATAAACGGTAATTTATTGCCAAGTAGTTCACTTTTATTGCTTTGTAACTGACCTGTATCTATTAAATGTGACGTGATTGATAGAATTTGATTATACCACTTAATTGAGCACACTAAAATTACGTCAAGTGCATCCATTTACAAACCAGATGCAAAAATTAAAATAAAAATAAACTTTTCTGTATAGTGAAATTATTTTCTTAGTTCATAATTTTTAAAAAATTATTTAAAAAATTAAATTAAAGTAAAATTAGGAAAAACATGTTTTAGAAATAAAATCAGTAATAAATAATGACCAGTTAACTACAAAATTTTACGTTATATATATATATATATATATATATATATATACATATATATTGCAGTTTGAATGTATGATACGCGTTTAAGCCTCAAACATGTGAAAATTTAGAGTTTCAATATATTTAAAAAACGGCAGCATCAATTTAGTTATTTTATTTCAAAATATTGAAAATTCATTTTTAAATCTAGCATTAAAAAAATGCGCTTTTTGATATTTCGGAACGAGTGAAAGGAAAATTAAATACACAAATACTTAGATGTAAATGGGAATCTTTTATGTATTAGAAATGAAAATATATATATATATATATGAACAAAACTTTTTAGTCTCTGACTGTAAAAAAAATACAGCTTTTAAAATAAAGTAATAAACTGAAGTTAAATTGATTTACTATTCAGAACTTTACTGCTGAAACAGCTGTTTCAGAAACTCATTGATGCAATAATATCTAAGATCTGTCAATTGACCTTTCTTGACACATCTTAAGTAAAAAAATGTAAAAGAAAATTAAGTCTGTGAAACACGTCTCAAAGTATTTGAAAGATAACCTTATACCAGTCTTATGAAAAATTTAAAAGCGTAAGCAGGTTTACTGAAAATAATATAGCATGAATATCCAAATCCTAGTAAGATACTTGATAGGTGTTCGAATTGGACTTAATTCTTTTTTAAGCTGCTATCAAATTCTCCAACTTTTCGAACAATTTTTGAACTAAACCTTAATTTCTTCTCACGAAATACTGCCTCAACACTCAGTGTGATAGCAAACAATAATATCCACCAACTTTTTTCTGTAGTTCTAAAAAAAAACTGCGCTAGCTGCGAATTTTTTCTACAAATTTTAACATTTCAACCAATAAGAAATAAGTGATTGATACGAATAGGCGATAAATATTAACGGCTGGTACTAGTAGTACTGGGTTTCCTCCGACTTTAGCCACGACAAATGTAAGTTTTTTCTCCTTTTGAATGGGAAAAAAGTTGCAGTTAAAATAGGATATTTTCTATTCGTAGGTATTTCATCTAATTAATTTTTTTAGGTGTACATACATTCATTTTTATGTTCTAAAATGATCATCCATTATACTATAGAACTTTCTCAAAATGTTTTCGAAACGCTTTTGCGTATTAAATCTGAAAATTTTCTGTTTTTGTTAAGTCTGCTAATTTAATAAGCACCTTGAAATCATTTTCAAAGTTTTGTCATATCCGCATTGTTTGAATTATAAATGCACTAACCTATTGAATCAGTCATGACTGATAATTATAAACAGTGAAGTTTATAGCAAAAACCGAAAAGAGTTCTTTTGAGTCGATATACCTCAGATCAATTAGTAATGCTTAAAATTTCTACAGGAAGATAAGCGAGGTTACAAATAGTTTCGTTCGAGTATCACTCGGCCAAAATTCCGAGAAGCATTTTCGATGAAAACGCGCAATTCGTATTTTGGAAAGAAAACGAAAACTATTTTTTACTCGATCTCTAATTTCAAAGTTTATATTATATAAAAAAAAAAAATGGCGAAATATAACCCAATTTTATAACATTTTTCTGCTATACCGAAAATTCGGTTTCAATATCATCACATTTCACGAAAGTAATATATTTTATTCTTATTTATGACTGATATTCATTCATTAGTTAACATTACTTATATTCTTTTAAAATATATACGTTAGTACTTAATAACATCTGACAAAGGATTCCAATGTGAGTCTGACATAATTCATATATCTTCTTCAAAAAGTAATTGATGCATACAAATTTTGAAATTCAGAATAATTTTTAAAGAGAGAGAAAATCTTTTGAAACCACAGACAAAAGCAAACATTTTCGTGTTCCTCAAATCGTAAAGACGGAAACATTAATCTTCCTATTCTTTAACTTTGTTAATGAAGGTATCTAAAAGTTTCTGCAGCTTTTATCTGTAAATGTGATGTCTCGTTATCAAACATTAAAATTCTAGTAATGGATTTGACATTTTGAGGAGTTTAAATTTCATAGGAAGGTAATCCACAGAAGTGCGTGCGGAGAATAAAATAATAGAACGTATCGAAAAGATTGTCAAACACTGTGCCAGAAGAAGAAGAGCTTTCTTTTATATAAGTATAAAGTATATAAAATAATTAAAAGTAATGGAAATAATTTCAAAAATATACTTATATTTACTGTAAATTTTATTGTGATGTTTTAATTTATAAAAATATGTCTGACTTTTTCGCTTTTATGTTTAATAAAAAATACTTTCTGACATTCAACATGCTAAATTTTTAAACACCATCTGTATAAGTTGTAAATTATTCTAGTTACGAAAATGCAGCTCTTTTCAAATAAATAATAATTACCGGATACATACTATGTTTATATCTCTAAAATATGGTACAACATAATATATTTATTTTTTTAGTAAATAAATATTCTTAAAATTTAAATTTATTTGAAGGATATCATTTTTTTTCTTGAAGTTTTAAAATCTCTAAATAGTTATTGGTGCTGTGAAAAAGAATAATATGTAGCTTAGTGTATGACTTGGGATAACTAGAACTCAAACATATAATTTAATTTAAAAGATGTCACGAATCTACCATGTTACATTGTAGTGTTATTACTTTATCCAGTATTGGTTAAAGGCGTCAACATTCACAAGAGTGATTTAACTCTTTTAGTGCCAAGGAGCGCCGTCACGCTGCTCTGTCGTCGTGCTGTACATGAAAATTCACTTGTGTCCGACATTTTGAAATCAAAATTAAAAATATTAAAAAATCACGATATTTATACAAAATATATGCGATCGAAGATAATTAGGATGCAATATAATGAATAAAAATACGAACACGGTAGCACGGCCGTCACTATGTTTATCCAATGTTTGAAATTATATTACAAAAAGAAAAACAAAGATATTTTTTTCACAGTTAATAAAAACTGCAGAAATAAATGATAATGTCTTTCATTCACAGTTTGTCGTTTGCAATTGGAAAACTTCTTACATTTTGGTAATTCTGTTACTAGGCGACAATAAATTAAATGTTGTTTGATAACATGCATCCGACTTGTGTGCTCGACATCAAAGCCTGCTTATAAGTCATCGTCAATTTACAAGGACGAGATAGCACAAGGAAATTTACAACACAACAGAAATACAGCCAGGGGCTCCACACAAAGTGTGTGTGTGTGTAATGGAACCAGCGGGAATCGAACCCACAAACTCCAGGTTAGCAGTGCGGCGCCTTAACCACTGGGCCACGGGAGGCCCAATAAATTAAATAAATTTAAATAGCACTTTATCAAAAACTGCGCACGCCAAAAGTAAACTGTCAAAAGGAGCGTTATCGTGGCAATGGCATTTTTCACAACTAGCGAGAGCAGCGCGACGGTGCTCCTTGGCACTAAAAGGGTTAAGATGCGTTCTTTTATAATACAGATTACATCTGAACCCTCGATTCCGGCACTTTATAAAATATTGCACTTTTATTTAACAATTTCTTTATGAAGAATATTAAAATAAACATTACATATATAGTTGCTTTTCTCTCTCTCAGTTTTCTTTTTCGTTCTCTCTTATTGTTCAATAGGAAGAAAACGAATAACTTAATAATCCTTATCGCAGTAACAAATATTCACAG
Organism: Maratus speculifer; assembly: GCA_964019185.1. NCBI lineage: Eukaryota > Metazoa > Arthropoda > Arachnida > Araneae > Salticidae > Maratus > Maratus speculifer. The sequence continues at coordinate 257,463,480 of OZ025298.1, forward strand.
GTTAAGAAATTATTTTCTCACTCTTAATAATGCAGAGCCAAATTTATCCAGGATTTTAATAATACGAAAGAAATATATATATTTCGGAGATCAAAAGTTTTGTAAACTGACTTGATTTTCTTCTCTAAAATGATTTTATTAACCATGTTACCTGTTCTATAGCGAGTGTCATAAGTATAAGTTCTATTTTTAAGCGAATATTTTTATTGTGGCATTTTATTAAGGAAAATCATCTTTAAAAGTTCTTTACTCTCTTGATAAACTTTTAAAAGTTCCCAAAATTATTTTCCATGATGCATCATTGTAAAAATTAACTTTTGAATTGCGTTTGCCTTGCAATAAGTATAATTTAATAAAGACGAAATTATATCCTACAGTTTCATGCAATTATTGACTTCATTTTAGATACGTTAGAAATCATGCAGCTAATGAATCGTAAACTACGCAGTTTAATTTTTTTTATGTTTTTAATGAAATTCATTAGAAACTTCAAAATTCATATTCATATATGTATTAAATTTGCCTTTTGTATTTTCCACGAGAGTTTTTAAAGAATTTACGTTTACTCGCCTGCCTTTAAATCAAATTGCATGAAAAATATTTAAAATTGACGGTTATGGAAAATTGTTGTTGAATGTTATGGAACATTTTTCTAGTCCTAATAATTTTAAATAGTTAAAAAAGGAAAAAAAGAAACCAAAAAGTTCAAATTGAAATGTCACATTTTTCAACTAGTGATAATAATATTATATTTAACAATAAAGAAAAAATCATACATCAAGCATTGATTGCACTTTCCTTCACGTTCAGGATAATGTAACAAAACTACATCGTTTAAAAAATGAAAATACTACGTCCCATTTCACCATATGGAAATACATTACGCATTTCAAGACCGAATTTCAGTTGTTCCTTTTTACAATGTATAAGTTATGCGAATTTTCTAGAAGCCTTGTATGTGATATAGATATTTGTATCTTAACAAAATGCATTCCAAAATTTTGTTCATTTAAGAGATACATATATTTTAGTTGAAAATTCCCCTTCAGCAATTTCTTATAATAAGAAAAATTGCATGCAAATACTTTTGTGGAGGCCTGTGATTATGTTATGAGTGCTATGATGATGCTATGAGTGTGTATATAAAAAGTGATATGCAAAAAAACTATTTAAATTTAAAATCGCATAATGAATTTTAAAACGTACAGCAATTCTTACGCAAAGCCTATATACTGTAACCGATTTCTTTTGTGTGTCCCTGTAAATTAATAAAAAATGCTAATAATGCTCTGTTTCAATGTGATAACAATGAAATTAAGTGATTTATATCAGTTTTAATACATTTGAAATAGTATAATGTCATTAAGATATTTTCCAAACGGTTTTTCCTCATATGCCATAATGTAGGCGAATTCTTTTGAGTGTCTCTGTAAATGAACCATCAATTGTACATACTTCGTATGCAATACCAAACATGCTTCGGTGGTCCGAATCATGTGGGTGGAATCGGGTGGAATCCGCTTTATCAGTTGCATGAAAATCCGAGTATTTTTACGGGAATTAGAGTGCGGACAGACGGACAGACAAACACGATGTTTAAGCACTTTTCAACTTTATTGGAAAGCGCTAAAAAATATTCGCATTTCTAAACGCAAACGTTTTAAAGTGATTGCGCTAACTTCCACCTATTCTCGGAAGCATCAAATAGTTCCGGTGACGAAAATGTTTTTCAACGAAAACGTGATAATAGAATATTCTACAATGTTTGTATGACAATGGTGTAAATTTCTTTATTTCTGAAAATACTTAGACTGGATTCCTAATTAAATCAGAATTAGGAAAAAAATAAGAATGTTGCGCACAAATAAATAAATAAATAAATAAAATAAAAAATCTTTGATTTACAGAAATAATATGATAAAGTTTTTTATGTGTACAATAGATATTGAAATAATTTTTTTTTTAAAGATTTTAAAATATCATAAAACATTTTAAGTAATTACATCACATTATAAATAAATTAAAGTTTTGTTTACAGGTAATTCCAAATTTTTGAATATTTGTTGGATAAATATCAATGCATGACTATTTAAAATCAATGATGTATCTAAGGATTTCTTTTCACCCATAGCTTTATTATTTAAATTACTGTTCCAATGATTTTGTAATTAAATGATTGCAACTCACTATTTATTGTCCATTTAAATCTGAAAATTTGCAAACATTGTAAAGTTAATGTTACGATTTATCTTTATCTTTGAATATCACATGATATTTATAAATGTTCTGATTCCATAATTATCGAATATTTAATTGCACTTCGCGTATCAAATGTTGTTCTATATGTATATATCTGGCAACAGTTTTTTTAATATTCAAAATCCTGATTATTAAACTTTTTAAAAATCAGTTACTATGTTTTGAGTACACAATTTTGAGTATATTACTTAAATAACACTCCAAGCGACATCTCGATATAAACATTTCTTTAATGTTGGAAACGAGTTATGTCATGCATAATATGATTTAAACAGATGTAACTAAAAAAATTATTACAAAACCTTAAGCCTAATACTTGAAGTTTAAAAAAAAACATCATTAATGTTTGAAATTGCAAATATTATTCCCTGCCTACGATGCAAATGAAAAATTATTGCAAAATCTTAAGCCTAAATACTTCAAGTTTTAAAAACAAGCATCATTAATGTTTGAAATTGCAGTTATTACTCCCTGCCTTCGATACAAATGAAACATTATTACATGTCACTTTTAAATCTTTATTTTATATTATTAATCTATACTAATGTAATGAAATATAAAAATAATTATAAAATTTGCGATAAGAAAGGTATTTAAAATAAAATTATTTAACTCTTTAAACCTGATAGAAAAAAAAAAGAAGAAAGAAAAAGAAAGAAAAGAAAAAAAGAAAAAACACATTTTATTAATTAAAATAAGAAATACCAATGAAGTAGAAATATTTTTATTTTATAAAATAAGATATTCTATAATATAAGAGTTGATCAACACTTTATACAACCAAGTCGTTAAATAAATTCTTTTTCAAGTAAAGTTAAAAGCGTGAAACAACCTTCTTGTGTTATCTTTGCACTTGATTCAGCAATTTCTAGAAAGATCTAAAGTTCCAAAAGTAGATCTATAGGAATAAGTTTTTTATTTTGTACTTTTCAGCTGAAGGAATAAAAGAAATCGAATTAAACTTACTGTTGTTCTGTTTGATACACAATTACAGTAGAATTTTGAATATTTCACAGTTTATTTCTAAATCTGTGTTACATGAATATCACTCGTGTGAAGTAAACTTTATTTTATAAATTAATTAATAATGTGACTCACTATGATGATTCTCCATTTGGCCTTTTTTACTTACTTAGGGTAAGTCTTGCAATCATTTTAAAAATAAAAAAAAATATAAAAAGTTGACGGATTTACGCGTTTTTGCGTTTGGAAATTTCCAAAAACATATTCTTAGAAAAATAATATTTGACGTCTGTCTGTCTGTCTGCAAACGCTCAATCTTTCAATAGACACTTGAAATTTTATATGTTTTTAGTGTGTAATAATGAAAAGCAACCTATTAAATATCAGTAGCCTCAATTATCCAAAACTATTTTTTTCGGACTCTGGAGTTATTCGTTCTAATGAAATGAGTATAAAAATTTTCCAATTTTTTAAATTTTTTTATTTTAAAGAGTGAATACAAAAGACAATAAAAAAGTATATTATACAATATGTATATTATAATATATAAACATAAATTTTATATAAATAATGAATTCGGTCAGATAATTATTTGCCGAAATATTTGTGATCACATTTTTTTAAACTCTTCGGTTCTTTATGATCATGTATTACATTCAACTTTCCATTCAAAAGTATATTTTAACTAGAAATAAGACGTTTAATCTAACGTAGTCAAATGCTAGTTAATAAAATTATATGTTTTTGAGTTATAAGGATGTTTTTTACGTAATTTGGAAGTATTTGATTAACCTGCCGAAAAATAAAAACTATAATCAAACTATTAGATTAAATGCCAGTAATGGATTACTGTAAATATTCCATTTACTTGACATTAAGCACGTTACAATGTGTTTGGTACGTCATCAAGTGATTTTTAATTGGACGTTTTAGTTGTATTTTTATTAATCTTATGCTAATTTATTTATTTTTTTTTCTTTATTTAATATAATTATTATGCAATTTGTATAATTTGTCGAGTAGTTTGGTGATTTGTACAATTTGTCAAAATTGGTCAACAGAATAATCAAGTATTTTCCGCAATTCGTAATAGAGTATTATTATGCATTAAACATATCTAAATATACGTTTAAATTTTACTTTTGAATTGCCAGTTTTATTTTCATATATTATACTACGCATATCCATCCATGAAAGGTAAATATTATGGTGGCCTTCAAGAACTAGTTTATTCTAAAATTCAGTATCTTCAAACAAAAAATTTTACTTCATTTAATTTTCAACAATTTTTATTATGTAGAATAGACATTTTTCTGAAGGAATTTACTGTGTGATTCCGGAAAATTTGTCATGATGAATGCACAGTGGATATAATAAAATAATCATTTCATATGTATATATATCTTTTTAGTTATATAGAACTGTAAAGGAAAATATTATTTTACACTTAACTGAAGAATATCTTTCGGTAACTCGGTTTATCGACATTTCAATTTCAATCATTTTTTTAGTTGACTATGAATTTGTTTATGCTGAAACGTGTGTAATGATTTGGCCATATATGACTTAATAAAGATTAGTAAAATAAGACATATTCAAATGTGTTTTAAAGAAAATTATCCAAAATAAAGAAATTCGAAAAAAAAAATCAATATTAAACGGTGTTGTTTATGCCATCTCTGTAAATATTGTGACAACATTTATTTATATAACACGCTAAAGTAACGAATCTGGGTTCCACTCATATTCGAGAAAAGCAAATATTGGTTACCATGTTAGGCTTAAGTAGTTAGCTGCCATAAGTATTCCGACGGTTCAACACATAGAAATATACACATTATCTGCATTGTATGAAATTTATTCTCTTTCACTTTCTTTAAATTCTTCAAAACCTATCCAAATATAATATTTTAAATTCTAAATTAAAAATAACAACAAGCTATTATGAACATTCTCTGTAAAGATTGTGACAACATTTATTTATATAACACGCTAATGTGACAAATCGGGGTTTCGCTCATCTTCGAGAAAAGTAAATTTTGGCAGCCATATGTAAGGCTTAAGTATTTAGGTGCCATAATTATACCAATGATTCAACATATGGAAATATACACATTATCTGCATCGTATCACATTTATTCTGCGCTTTTCTTTAAAATCTTCAAAAACTATCCAATTATAATATTTTAAATTCTAAATTAAAAATAACAACAAGATATTATGAACAATGGATAATCAAATAGAAATAAACCAACACTATTTTGGTGCTATCTATTGGCAATAGATGTAAATAAAAAAAACCTACAGGTTAAAAAAATACAGAGCATAATGATATAATTCGATATCTATTTTTAAAACTTAAAAAATTTTAGAATTTTGTTCAGTATAATTAAAATTAGTATTATAATTTTATAATTTAAATTTTCTTTTCTTAATTTTAAAAGATTGATACTTATTCGCTTACTTTTTAAATTTTTTTTATTTGCATTAAAAGTAAAAAGAGGTTGTTTTATTTCCAGATGTAATTGACTTATAAAATTACATTTGTATGACCGAAAATTATTTTTTCACATTATCTTATTAAATTACAACTTTAATATCACTTCAAAATTGTGGTCGAATTTTACAACGTTAAAAATCGAAATTTTATCTGTATTGATATAATTAATATATGCAGTACATGATATTATATGTTCTTTACGTTTTAATTACATTTTGTAAGAAATACAAATTTTATTTACAATGCAATTAAATTTCAAGTGAACGTAAACTAATCCCTTAATAATTGATAAAATTAAAATATAATTTTATGAAAGAAATATAAAAAATAATAATTTTGTTATTATTTATCCTTATATATATATATTATAAATGTGAAAGTGTGTCCGAAAAATTGGAATGAACTTGGCTTCAAAACGGATGGATTAATGTCTTTGAATCTTTGCATATGAATAGATTATAGGAGTGGAATGAACATAGGCTAATTTTTATTTATTTTATTCAAATATTTTCCTTAATAATGCAAAATTTAATTATTTTTCATACAAAATCAATAGTCATTTTTCAGATAAAATTTAACCATTTTCCTTTCCTGTTGCCAAGAAAATAAAAAAATTGGAATAATAATTTTTCAGCGGCAGTGAATTTTTAATAAAAAACTTCCACGCGAAAAACTATAATAAAATAATTTAAAAGAAAATAGATTTGACGTCATGTTTGAAATAAAAATAAAAGGTGTATTTTTTATAATAACAAGGATATTTGTTTAGTTAATGGGAATTTTTGTGTAAAATATGGCGACATAAATTAAAAGTAAAAAGAATGAAAAAGAATTATATTTTTAATAAAATGGTTCACTTATGAAAATGTGACGTCATAGTTGAAATAAAACAGGTACTTTATAGCAGTCGTTAAAAATATAAGGGGTATGAATATCAGTAGCTAATGGAGCGAGATAAATAATGACGTCATATTTAAAATGAATCAAAAATATTTTTCACTTATATTAATTAATAAGTTATAAGTTACATACAAATGAATATTTTTATTCAAAACTCATAATTATCAATGGAAGAAATTTTTTGTGGGGAAAAGGCGGAAAATAAAACTCAATAAATCTCAATAAACTGATTTATCATTTGTGTCACGTTATTCAAAATTGCAAGCAATATTTATGTAAATGGTTTCTTTGCGCTAAATTATCCAAACTAAGTGAAACGCATGTAAATGGATAATCTGACGCAAAGAAACCATTTACATAAATATTGCTTACAATTTTGAATAACGTGACACAAATGATAAATCGGTTTATTGAGATAAATGCATTCCAATGCATAGTATAGTTCAATGAAAATTATATATTTAACAACGAAATGTAAATTTAAAACAGTTTTTTAGATGTGTAAATATATTTTACCAAATCAAAATGAAAAAAAAAATTGAATTTTAAAACAAACTTTTTAAAGGCACATAAAGGCATCACTTAAATTTTATATCATATCTTTTAAAATACATATTTTGAATTTATGGGAGTTGTGTGTGAAAAAACATAGGTGAATAAAGTTGTATGCATCTTTTCATGTTGAAAATAATGTTTGCACATGCTATTATAAATAGAAAAAAAATAAATAAAATGATTAATGAAATACTACCAAAATGCATTTTTTAATTAATAGCATGGCGTCACTCAAAATTTGATGTCATTATTTTTAAAATTCATACTCAAAATTCTTAGAGCCATAAAATAAACAGCTGCGTCAAAACTTTTAACCCATTAAGGTGTATTGATACCATTACTTTTTTTAGGTTAGTGATCATTAGATTAGTAGACTATACATTTATAAAATTTAATGCAGAATTTAAGAAGATAAAATCGAAAAATTAATGTTTTCTTTACATTTTTTGAATAAGAAATATCCTGTATTTGTCAGATTTTAATCCCAAAACAGATGTAATTAAAAAGGAAAGAAAAGGATGCTACTCTGAAGCAATTGCAACAAAATTTTTCCTTATTTATTAATCTAAATACAACTTTACTTTTAAGTCTATTTCATATCCTAAGTTACCAACTTTATGACACATTTTTTGATTCATTTTTTTTCGCAAAAATTGTCAAGTATTTTAATGCAGAAATTGCACAATCGAAAAATTTGCTCCATTATTTAGCACTAGCGGCCTTCGCCCGCTACGCTGGTCGGTTTATCTAAAGAAATCTTGAAGAAGTAGTTAGATAAGGTTCAGACATACATTAAAAAAAAAAAAAAGCAAGTCGATCATTCAAAAAACGTTGGGAAATATCAAATATTTACTGTAATTTTTTAAGAAAAACAAAGTTTCGAAAAAAAAAAATTAAATCGAAAAAAAAATTACACTGACATATTAATGCAAGGAAATTTTCCCAGAGAGAAAATTCGCCTTGAATACAATATTTCAAATTCTTTTAATTGCTTATAGGCGTTAATGCCAACATAGTGAAAAAAAATTCCATGCTGGGAATCGAACCCGGGCCATCAGTATGGCGCACTGACGTTCTACCGACTAAACCACATGGAACGACAGCCAGCTTGAAACTTTCTCATACTTAAGTAGACTGGCGAAAACATAACGATAGCGCGTTTTAAAATCGCACAGTGACATCTATTGGATTTTATATGTACTAAAAAACGTTATGTACTAAAAAACGTGAGCAGCGCACCTAATAGTTTCTTTTGTTTCTTTTTGTTACTTTTTTGTCTGTTGTCCGATTTTGATGAAACAAAGCCTATACACTGCCCGGGAGTGTGCATTCTTCATTAGTGAAAACCGCATAAAAATCCATTCAGTAGTTACGAAGATAACCTCGAACAAACAGACAGACAGACAGACAGACAGACAGACAGACAGACAGACAAAAAATTCAAAAAATTTTTTTTTGTGTTTCATTGGTTTTCTTTTATCGCCCTGACTCCATTTTTGTCAATTATCTTTAATGTACAGACACACCGGGTCCTACTGTTTTATTATATGTATAGATTATTTAGTAAGAGCTTTTTCAGAAAAAAAAGATTTTCCAGAAATTGTTCTGAAAGTTATCGTTTTGAACCACATTCCTGGTCGGCGAATGTAATAATATACTAAATTTAATTTTTCTATATTTCTTATTTTTGAAACTTATCGTTAAAATAAATATGAGTTAATCTTTTCTTTTTAAACACACATAGGGGAGATTGGGGTACAATGGACCACGGGATACAATGGTCCACCTCCTATTTTTTATATTAATTCTGTTTTTGAAAGCTTCATATTTTAGTATATAGATGGCAGTCATGAAGTAGTAAAAAGAAGTTTGAAACCATGTGCATAGCTGACATTTTAGCCATTTTATGCTTGATAATTGATTTGACACAGGGGTAGTAAGGCAAAAGTAAATATTTTCAGTGAAACATATCTTCATTTATTTATTATAGATTTGTAATTTAAAAGACATTGTGTAGCAAAATAAAAAGTTAAGACAATACATTATTATATTTATTATAGCTAAAATAATAAAATTCTAAATTTCTTTTTTTATCATCAAGTTTTTGTGAAACTTCCATATGGGGTACAATGGACCATCAGAAACTGGGGTACAATGGACCATGGTCCATTGTACGCCAGTTTTGTATCCCATGTTTTTAAAAGTTAAATATTATATGTGAAATTCAGATTTAATAAATTATTTTACTTCTGTGTGTAGATTAATTAATGATTCATGTTGTGTAACGCATTTTTGAAATATTTATCTGTATAATATATGCTTTCAAACATAAAAATTAGCCCAAATTAAGAATTAAAAATTATTTTATTTCTGTGTGTGAATTAATAATGATTCATGTCGTGAAATGCATTTTTGAAATATTTATCTATATAATATAAGCTTTCAAATTTGAAAATTAACCCAAATTGAACACTAAAAATTAGTAAACAAAATATTTTGTGTATTTGAGGGGTTTTTTTTAATTTCATATAATTTTTTAATTCAATATTCCTGCACTTATGCATCCATGCATCCATAATAAGTTAGATTTAAATAAAATAGTAGAATGATAAAAACAAAAATTATATCTACCTATTAGTTTGTATCTGGATATAATAATTAAATAAGGTAAAATTCATTAAAAAAATACAGATATGTAAAGTAGACAGGAAAAATTTATATTTTTTCCTTAGTCATATATTTAGATATATATATTTCTTATTATAAAGGTTTATTTTTAACTTTAAGTAGCACCATTGTACAATATATATATATATATATATTATTTTTCATATTTCGTTTAACAATGCCAAGAAACAAGCCTAGGAAAACCAATAGAGGTTCTGTGCCACATGAAGTTATGGAACAGGCTGTAAAATGTATTGTGGATGATAATAAACCTAATTGTTCAATGTGCGACCGGTATAATGACTTAAGGGTAAAAAAAAATGAAGAAAAAATGTTACTTTAGTTAGAGCTAAAAGAGTGAATAAACAAATAAAAATGAATAATAAAATGTGAATAAACAAATAAAAATGAGTAATAAAATGTGAATAAAAAATTATGATATAGTTTATCTTTCTTATTGTTAAAAAATGAACTACATTGATATATTTTTATTCAAATTACAAGTGGTCCATAGAGCCCCATGCTGTGGACCATTGTACCCCGGCATTGGGGTACAATGGTCCACTTTGTCACTTGTTATTTAAAAAAGTATTTTTAAAAAAGTATGCATAATTATTATTTTTGAGTTGAAGCAGTATAAACTTTAATGTATAGGTAACATGCATGTACTTGATCAAAAGAAAAAAAAAATCAATACTTTAAGAGTAAACAGTCAAAATTTACAAAAGTGGACCATTGTACCCCAGTTTCCCCTACATATATAAATTAAAGATTTAAAAAAAAAATTACATCATATTCTGAAAATGTATATTGATATGGATACCAGAGTTTCCTCTAGGTTTAAAAAAGGGCAGAGCACTACTGTTCTAAAAAGGGCACTTTTTAGATTTTTAAGGGCACTTTTATAGAGTTGTATGTACAATCAAGCGGTTGAGAAAGACATGAAAAAACAGAAATTTCATCAAAAAAATTGAAAAAAAGGAAAAAAAAGGTAAATTTTGTTAAACGATAGCGAACAAACGGCAAATATTGTTAAAAGATCACGAAAAAACGGCCAATTTGTTAAAAGATCGCAAAACCCAGCAAATTTTGTTAAAAGATCGCAAAACCCAGCAAATTTTGTTAAAAGATCGCAAAACCCAGCAAATTTTGTTAAAAGATCACAAATAACGGCATATTTTGCTAAAAAAATCGTGAAAAAAGTCACATTTCGTGAAAAAATTGCAAAAAAACCGGCAAATTTTACTAAACGATCGCAAAAACTGCAGTTTTTGTTAAAAGATCGCAAAAAACGCCATATTTTGCTAAAAAAATCGCGAAAAAACGACAAATCTAGTGAAAATATCGCAAAAAACGAAACTTTTTACAGAATTTTCAGTTTTATTGCGCTCTTTGGACGAAAATTGTCTTATTTCGCAAATCTTTTGACGAAATCTGCCGTTTTATCGATATTTTTTGAAGAAATTTGCCGTTTTTTGCGACTCACTTGACAAAATTTTCGGTTTTATCGCGATTTTTGGAAGAAATTTGTCTTTTTTCAACGATCTTTTGAGGAAATCTGCCATTTTGTGAAATTTTGTGACGAAATTAGCCATTTTTTGCGAATGTTGCCGGAAATTAGTTGTTATTTCGCGGTTTTTAACGAAACGTGCTGTGTTTTTTTAGCGATTTTTTGACGAAATTACCCGTCCCATGGGACGTGTATGAGGCTATTTTTTGCGTTCCGTCGCCGATTTTTTTACGTAATTTACGCGCTATAATGCGTTCGAATCATCTCTGGAGGGCTGCATTTTTTCAAATGTGGGGCAAGAAGGGCGCTATTTTTTTTGAATGAATGACAAGAGGGGCGCTAGTTTTTGGATGAGGGGCAAAAGAGGCGCTATTTTTTAAACTAAAGGGCAGGAGGGGCGGAGCACCTCCCTGAAACCCTCTGGGGGAAACTCTGTGGATACTGAAAGCAAAATTCGCAATTTCTGATTCATAAGTATGAAGCGGAGATGTTAACTAAGTAATTAATTTAAAATTTGAAATTTAAGATCTAAATGCATAAAAATTGATTATTTAGAGCTATAAACATTAGTTTATTTCAATTTTTATTTATTTTTTTAATTATGTATTTTAGTTCATTTTATATTTGCTTCAAAGATACAAAACAAAAAAAGGCTTTACTTCAGAAAACAAATATAACATTCTTTATACAACATAATAAGAAACATTTGTATCCTAAACATAAAATATAAATATAAAATACCAAAAACTTGTTTGTTATTAAGCATAATTATTTTAATAGAGATATCATTTGGCCCGAATGGGACATGCTCCATCCCTCCTGAGTCACAGTGTCCCGTCCATACCTTAGAGCAACATTAAAATAATCAGTTTTTTTCAACAAGCATAGGATTTTTATATTTAACATAAATGTTTATTTATAAAATGCATATTGTTGAATTTACAAAATACTAAAAACAATTAAGTTAGGAACAAAAATGAGACTGAAAATGTACATTGAACATTCGAGTAATTCTTATTTTTAGGTATTGTAAAAGGCCTTTTTAAGTCACAAACTGATAGTTGCAACTATAAAAAGACTTATAGCAACAAGTATAAGAAAATGATTATTCCATGTGGTAGAAAAGTCATAAATTAAAAATAAAGCATATTTTAAGAATTATTGCAGATATCCCATCCCTTAATACTCTTCCCTAGTCACAAATTAGCACCTCATTTCTAGATGGATCCCAATGGAAAGATGAAAAGTGAGAAAGTTCAGTTTTTAATTGGGGTTCCTCGTTCATCCAAATCTTCGGATAATATTGCTAAAAGGGCTAAAAGGTACGCGATACTTCTGCACTCACTTTTCTTTTTTAAATATTTTAAAAAATTAAAATGACTTTTTTAACAGATATTTTTTTAAATAAAATCTTCAAAAGATCTCTCTCTCTCTCTTTTTTAGTTCACAGGCTATCATAGCTTGAGAGCTTATGTGCCCGTCCGTTCTGTATGTTCGTGCGTAACGCGATAACTCATGATAAAAATATCGGATCCACTTGAAATTTTGTATATAGGTATATCCTGATAAGGCGCTTCCCTGATTAGTTTTTGGGGTTCATTCGATATGTATAAGTGGGGGAATGGGGGGCTCATGCTCCTCCCCTTAATGGATATAAATGGGTTTTTCATGCAGAATTAACAGTTTTTGTCCAAAATTTAGATATAGGATCATTCGGATGAGGCGATACCGTGGCTGTTATTAGGTGTTCATTGAATAAGTATAAACAGGGGGAACGCGGGATCCATGCCCCTCCCCTTAATTGATATAAACGGGTTTTTCATGCAGAATTAACAGTTTTCGTTCAAAATTTAGATATGGGGGCATTCGGATAAGGCGATACCGTGGCTGTTATTAGGTGTTCATTGAATAAGTATAAACGGGGGGCTCATGCCCCTCCCCTTAATTGATATAAACGGGATTTTCATGCAGAAATAAGTTTTTGTCGAAAATTTAGATATAGGATCATTCTGATGAGGCGGTTCCGTGATTTTTATTATGTGTTCATTGAATAAGTATAAACAGGGGGAACGGGGGGCTCATGCCCCCTCCCCCCCCTTAATTGATATAAACGGGATTTTCATGCAGAATTAAGTTTTCGTTCAAAATTTAGATATAGGATCATTCTGATGAGGCGAGTCCGTGGCTGTTATTAGGTGTTCATTGAATAAGCATAAACAGGGGGAACGGGGGTTCTAATGCCCCTCCCCTTAATTTGCATAAATGGATATTTCAATCAGAATTGTCAGATTTCGTTCAAATCTCTGAATAGTTTTGGAAGTTTAATGGTTAAGTATAAAAGAGGGGAATAACTCCTCTTAAATTATATAAATGCTAAATGGGTTTTTATTAAGAATTATCCGATTTGCCCTGAATTTTGGATATAGATTTTTGAATATGATAAAGCATGTACTTGATAGTTTAGGAAGTTCAATGATTAAGTATAAAAAATGAGAAAAGGAAGAGCTGTTTCCCCTTCTTAATTTTTTTTTTCGAACGGAATTAACGAAAATACAAGGCTGTAATGTACAATTAGTATGCGTAGCCTGTGAGCTCAATGCCATCAGTTTAACTGGGCAATATTCTTTTTTATTAGTTTATTTTTTGCAATTTAAAAAAGTGACTTATGAATAATTATTATAATTGTACAATGATTTTTTAAAATTTTAATCACTAAAATGATTTTTTAAACTAAATTAAAATTTAAAACATACAAACTTTGTTCATTCAAATTATTCTTGCAATTGAAAAAAATGTTTATTCAAATTGTAAATCATGTTTGTTATTATTGTGAATGCTCAACAATTATAAAAAATATTTTTAATGCTTTTTTTATTAAGGGGATTTTTCAAATTTAATTTTTAAAACTAAAATCTTTGCATTTTTTTATTCAAGCATTTTTTTTTCTACAATTTAAATGATAATAGAAAAATTAAAATTTCTATTATTTTCAAATTTTCTGCCATTTTGCACTTACAATCTATCGACAACAACATGCATATAATGCATCACAGGGATATTGGCAGTAAGATCGAAAATAAATTTCCCCTAGAAAAAAATTTTAAAACAAATCTCATTTCTGACAATGCATGATTCAACTTCAGCAAGGGAACCATCTAGGAGTGAAATGCAACAACAAATGACTGCAATCAAAATTCAAAATTCCCTCTCACCCAAAGCTTTAGTGCTGCCATCTATTGGCTTTGAGACCTACTAAGTATTTACTTGTTTACTATCAATTCATTTGCAAAAAAAAAAAAAAAAAAAAAAAAAAAAAAATCTATATGGAATTTTGACATAATATCGTGGAAAAAAAGGCTTAAACTACAGCTAAAGTTTAGTTTAAACTTTTCAAATTCTTGAAAAATTACATTTTTTTCCAGTACATTGAATCTTAATGACATGCAATTTAGAATAGAAATTATGAAGTTTTTGGATTACGTAATAAAAAATTAAAGTGTGCTACTGGACACAATCATATTTTCCCCCAACAAAATCTAAAAACAGTGTCATTTATAATATCGCATACTTTCGCATTCATATTTTGTATTTTTAAAATATTTTTGAACCATACATTATTGATGAATGTGGTCCCAAAATCGATGTTTGTCAGCTAAAATTTTGTATCTGAAGAATGGTACGCTTCAAGTTCTAATCTGAGTGCCGACAAAATCCAGAAATTTATGCTTCGTTAGGCGTATTCATAATAAAATATTTGATTTTGTAAAAGTAAGTATTCATTTAATTTTATGATTTATTATAATGTCCATTTTAATAATAAAAAATATATCTTACTTAAATTTAATTTTTAAAATTGAGTTATTGAAATTTATTTAAAGTGAAGTTTTATTTAATTTAAATTAGTTGTAATTGTAATGTAATTTTATTTAAATTATTGCAATTTTTTTTAATTAAAATTTCATTTAATGGTCTCATTGACAATAAAAAAATACAAAGGAACGGATAATAAAAGTCAACTTTATTTTATTAAGTGACTTAAGATCAAAACAAAAATAAAACGTAATGCTTCGAACGGGACAGAACACACGATGTTCAGATCTCAAGCCCAACGACATACCGATTGAGCAAGCAAGCACACAGTAATGCGGAGAAAGAGGTACCTAAAGAAAGAGGAAACATGCGTATGAATACAGCAAATGGTTTATCGAGCATTTGCATTGAGATTCCCATAGAAATGCGAAAAATATAGTCCAGTTTTTCAAGACCAATATATAACAAACAAAAGTTTTCTTAGAAAGTAGGCATGTCTTATTCACCCTATCTTAAACAGATTCATATTATATATAAGTTTTAATAAAATCTCTCAGGCCATTTTCTAGATCTCATTAACAGGAACAAACCCCATCGATTTCGGTTTAAAAATGGGTATCGAGATCTTAAAAGATAAAGAATGTAGAGATGTAAAAATTCCAAATAGAATTAGACTGCAGATATAAGACTATTTTTAAAAAATCAGAACAATGTAAGCTAGATTTGCCGAGTTATTAAAAGGCGGCTTTCCGCATTTCCTTTGATCTCAAACTAGCTGCATATATAAGTTACCCCATTCGACAATTCTACGATACGATTTTAGGCTTAAGGCTGCGTCACAGGAATACTACCATCTTCCATGCTTAAAATTTGGGCGATATTTGAAAAAAACTCCCTCATAGGTTTAACAATATCACCCAGGTCTTTTTCAGTCAGTAGTGTGGACTCGTATAAGATCGTTAATCGTATAAGATCACCGACGTTAAATAAAGCTTGATCTGGCAAATCAGAAAATTTCAACCACGATAAGAATCTACCATAGTAGGTTGTTCCTTGAGGGCAGGTTTGATCAATTATGGTCGCTGACATTGAATAAAGCC
This sequence comes from Maratus speculifer, assembly GCA_964019185.1. Taxonomy (NCBI): domain Eukaryota; kingdom Metazoa; phylum Arthropoda; class Arachnida; order Araneae; family Salticidae; genus Maratus; species Maratus speculifer. The sequence goes on from OZ025298.1 coordinate 257,479,744, forward strand.
TATTCCAATTTTGAAAAGTATTCTTTCTTTATTTACTTTGTTTTTCTAAAAAAAAAAACGTTGTTTTTTTTGCAATAAAAAAATTGTACTAATGAGTAATGAGGTCTTGCGGTTGCTTGGCTGAACGTCTTCTAAATGCATTTTTCACGTTTTTAGAATTTTAAACATGCTCAACTAAGCATTTTCAGATGCATAGGTGATTTTTTATGTACAATAGTAATAAAATAATTTTAATGTTGAAATTGCAAATTTAGCATGTTTTTTTTTTCTATTTGTTGAACATGAACATGTTCATTTGAAAGAGGCTAGCATCCAAAACTTCAATATTAAATGGTTAAAGAAAAGTGATTAATACATTCTAAGTATCGTACGGAAAAATTTCCGAAATTTCGGATAGCAGATAAAAAGAGTCATTTTTGGAGCCATCCACAATTGTTGCCACACTTGGAATTAGAAAAGGGGAGGGGGGCGTTCATGAAATTGTGACAGTTTGTGACAAGGAGGTAGGAGGGGGTAAGAAGAAATGTGACGTCGCACATTTTGGTTAAAATAAAAGCATCAAAAATCAACAGATTAAATTTTGAATTTAAAGTATTTTGTGTTGTTTATAGTAAAGGTAAGATTTAAAGCCAAATAGTATATTAAATTCCATTTTAAATTCCAAAACACTACTGTTTTCTATTGCCTTTTTATATTAATATTTTATTACTATTATATGTTAATTATGTTTTTTGCTGCAAATCTTAATCTTATTTCATACAAAATAAGTACAGGAATCATTTCAAATTCACAAATGAAATTAAAACACATAGTTAAAGTTAAAAAAATAATATTTGAAATATCACCTATAACATTGTACTTTGTTTCTGAACTACAAGTATATGTTTACGTAAAATACCAAGACATGTGACAAAAGAGGGAGGGAGTACGGCGAAGTGTGACATTTTGTGACAAACGGAGGGAGGGGGTCAAAAAGGCTAAATTAAAGTATGACATCATTTCTGGGCAGCCCCTTAAAAATACCGATTTAATCTCTACAGTTTATTGTATACGAACTTTCTAATATTCAAGAAGGGTTTTTGAAATCGTAGGGAAATTTGAAGAGGTTATATTATATTTCCGCCCTTAAATTTTATATTATTATATTTACTATTTAGAATTACATTTGCTTTTTTTATAGAGTGATTTAAGATACTTTTAATACTTAAATAATTTAAGAACTTAAGATAGGAATTGCATTTTCAGCAAATTTATTTTTTATTTTGTAATTTTTAAAAAATTTTTGAATTAATTATTTCTCATATTGTTCTACCCTACAATTAAGATTTTTTCAATGATTACCGAAAGCATGGGAAAGTGGCATTGCATTTTTCCGTTGGTACAAAAGCGAATTTCTAATCACCCGATGAAGACATCTTCTAATTAATTCCGCTTTGAATTAAAGTAAGTATAACATGGTTTTCTCTAGTTATATTAAGTATTCTGCGCTACTAGTTACATTATAAAGAAAGTTCTTGCTCTCTAAATTAAAAACTAAACTAGTATGTCTACTAACTACTCACTATTTACAATAGAATGATGCGTATGTCTCTGTATTTCATTATATTTGCTTTTGCATTGCATTTCCATTTTATACCATTTGTTCTGAAGAAAATTTTGCTTACATTTGTCAAATTTTAGATATAAAAAATTTCAATAAATATTCCAGAATTGCATGCCTTAGTGAGAGTGTAACCCTTGGCACTCCGTTGTCTCTGATATGGAGACATCATCTTTCCTTCCAAAAGTTGTTTTTGTCACCAGTAATAAAGGAAAATAAAATTTTCCTTATTTAATCAGAGAATTTTTGAAATTGTCTACTTCAAGGAAAGTTCTTTTGAAAAAGTGGTGCTAATCGAATAAAATTTGTGTAAGAGGCACCGGAGTCCGAAGGATTAAGTTACAGTGTCGCATGTTCGTTTTATTTGATGCGAACAAATTTATTCTTCTTCTAAGAGTTTTGTGCTATCAGTCCATTCCTTTATTTTAGATATTTTACTTTTTACATTCTGATTTTAAGAAAATGATTAAAAGAAAAAATATAACAGCATATTACATTTTTTCTGCACATATTTAAAGTTATAAGTTAAAGTTTAAGTGATTGTAGTAACAAATTTTTGATCAATAATAGACGATAAAGTTTTTGGTACGTGTGTAAGACTGTACAGATTACAGAAGTTTCTAAAATTTCAAAATAAACAGAAATAGAGAGTACATTGCAGAATTTAAAAAAAGCAAAAGGACGGAGCAATTTGCACATTAGAAATAGAATTACAATGAAAAAGAGAGTCATTGTAAATTAAGAAGAACTTTTAATTTCTATAAAAAAAATTATATTTGAATTTTGGTTTTGCAAAAAAAAAAAAAGTTATACTTACAACCTATTAAAAATTATTTATGATGGAGAAAATGAAATAATAAATATAAAGAAAAATTAAAGAATTAAAAGAATTAAAGATATGAGCAAACATTATTAGTTTCTGACTAAGAAAATGTTCTACGGTTGCAATAATGCACTATCCTGAACTTTACCACTGACGCTGAGCCAGATGTTTCTTGTAAAGAGTTATTATTTCAGAAAACCCACTCATTCAATAAATTGTAAGATATAAATTTTGGATCTTTCTTGACACATTGTGATTTCTTTTTTATTGTAAATATTTTTAGAAGAAAAAAATGTCAGTGAAATATGATTCAAAGTACCATACATAATATCATATATAGTATCATGCGTAATAATTTATACAATTGAGCAAGAAAGAATTCAACAAAGATTTTCGAATTACTGTAAATAAGGTTCCTTTTCACTTTCAGTAAACTTTTATAAACAATAAAACTGAGCTTATCGTACAGAACGGAAGCATTATGACTATGGTATTTACCTAGATAAAATGTACATCTATTTTAACGGAATTGAAATGCATGTCATCTTGTGACTGAATGAGGTATAAGAAAAAAGTATCTGTATAAAAATATGTTTTGAAATAAATATAATTTCAGTGTTAGTGTAGCTGTAAAACAGTTCGTACTTCAACACAATTCCATTTGAGGTCCAGTATCATAATCGTCAGCGCACCGCTCTACCTTGCTACAAGCCCACAATTTTTTTTTTTTTTTTTTTTTTTTTTTTTTTTTTTTTTTTTTTGAGTATGCAAATATTATTGAGCCATTTATGTTGTCGGGGTCTGTAAAATGAGAACAGAAATAGCTTTTAAATTAATCTCTGTGAGCCTAACGTTACATTGTTTACCTGAAGGCACAAATGTTCATTATACATCGGTGTTGGTAGTAAAGAAAAACAAGAATGAGCTTAGTACATAACCCAAATGATCGCTCCAGGATTGTAGCCCCTCATGTTTAGCTTTAGAATTTCATTACACTTGAATTTTCTAAAAACAAACAATATAAATTTGCTCGTCAAAAGCAAACCCGACAACGAAATGTTTGTATTATGCTACAACAAATGTTGAAATTGTCAAAATAGATGTTTACACCGCATGTCAAAGCTTTGTAACTATGTAATTAACCGTAGGGAATATCAAAATGAAAGGTTATCCTTTCCGATTGGTTGTCTAACAGCAGACTGACATTATAAATCTTATAAAACAAAAGAAAGTGCCCCAAAATGAACAAACATTTTTATTAACACTTTCCAATAAAGTTGAAAAGTGTTAACGCATTCGTTTTGTCTGGCCGTCTAGCCCCGCTCTAACCCCGTAAATATACTCGGATTGCCATGCAATTTTTAAATGTTATTGACGTTTACCCTAGCACGAACTCTACTGAAAATGAAGTTTCTACCATGATCCGTTTATTTACAGGGATAGTCAAAAGTTTCCTGTTACATTACGGCCTATGGTAAAAAATCGTTTCAAATGAATTTTAAAGGTGTTACACCCTTCCAAACATGTTCATATTTATATGCATTTGCAAAGTGCACTAAAATATGCAGTGAAAATAATAGTTGTTATTAAGTTACAGGGCCGCACAAAAGAATTCTATTATACAATAATAAATAGGGGGCATTGTTTGCGACAAATTTTAATTATATTAAACAATTTCATGCACATTAAAATTGATATATTCATTCTATGGGCTTAATGTTTCCCGCATAATAGGAAGTGCATAGCATTTACAGGGAGGCACAAAAGATTTCAATTAATATATTTTATCTGAAGTACTGTATATTATCGATGATGGCTGATGGATGGATGAAATGCATTTTTAATTATGTTATGAGTTTTTAAGTTTTACTAAATGTATGCATTTATATGGTTATAAATGCTATAGTTGATATACAGGGTTACACAAAAGAGCTCGTAAAGGGTACTGAAAAACTGCGCAATTTATTTGAAGGTGGTTTTTAAATAAGTTATGCATTTTTACGTTGAATTACTTTTAGTTTACTAAGAAATGTTTGCATTTACAGATAGAATGATATACACGGTCACACAAATGATTGGATGTATCATTACTTATTATCGTACACATCATCGTGCTATTTAACGATTTTTATTATTTCTAATATTATTAGAGTTCTTTTAATTTCGTAAAATATTTACAATACCAATATTTTAGCTCACGACAATAAATTTTGACGATTTTTAATGTATTTTTGCGCATTTGTGATAGAAAATTGGTTGAATAGATCCAAACTAACATAATACATCTTTTCTCAATAATGTTTGCATTTTCGCTACTTTAAAATACGATTCTTTGTACTCCATAAAGTTTTTTTGAAACCCATAAAAGGAATTCGGTTTCAAACTTTTAGCCTAATATAAGAAATTTTCTTCTCCAAGCTGTTTGAAGTTTTTGTGATTTTTCATGGGATATATACCAATTTTTGCACTTTGTGTCACTACTTGCCTTAGAAGAAAATTTCCATTACCATGTTATTGTCGTGAGTTGTAATTTTTTTTCTTTGATTTTTGAATCTTCGATTTTTGAATCTTCGAGAACTTTTTTGTGTAAGTTTCTTTTCTTTTCTTTTTTTATTTTTAACAGCACTTTTTCTATATTAGCATAAAGAATATTTTAGCATAGCATTGTACACTTTGTAATTTTTTCATTAAATTTTTTTTCTGAATTTTCAATCTTTTTTCAAAATTTTTTTATGTTATTTTTAGATTTTTTTGCGATTGCGAGGATTTTTCCATATTAGTTAAAGAAATTCAGTTTCAGAGTTCTAACTTAATGTAGTACATTCAGGAAGCCTTTTTCCATTTTCAGTACGATGTTTAGTGTTTTACGCGTTTTGTGACGATTTTTGCATATATTCCTCTTACAATGTTCTAATACATTGTATAAAATTTTGTTTTCTACATATTTTATATTTTTATTTTATACTTCTGAGATATTTAGAAGCTTTTTTTAATGATTTCGAAGCCATTTACATAGAAAAAGCATGTAATAATCCAACTGAACATTTTCCCGGCAAGTTGAAATGTGTTTTTTAATTTGGTATCTCTGTTCGTTTGTCCATCTCTCTGTTCGTGCTGTAACTATCACAAATATATTTATATTGCTATGTAACTGAAATACTTTACTGATGTTCACTATGGCATGTTTGCTATTGAAAATTAAGTGTGTACATTCATAGTTCATTCCCACGGGCACTCAACTGTATTGGCTGCATTATGGGTAATTTGCGATGCGTTTTAATATTGTTAGAATATTTTAAACACAACGAAATTTATATGTCTTATTACGGGGTACTAGAATATGGTTACCATAGAATATATAATGTGTAAGCCTTACAGTACGCGTAAAGGAGGACTTAGAAAAAATCACTTTTATTATGGTCTTGAAAAATAAAATCAATTGAGACAAGATTTAATGATGTTATTCGGTTACATAAACGATGGAATCGACATTAATTTATGATGTCCTTTAGTATAAATTTGCTTTATATAATGAGATGTATAACAATCATCTTTTATTTAAAAGGTCATACAAAAGGGTTCGTTCATATAAAGGTTACGAGGAGGAAAACTGCTCTGGGCGTATTTTAACTATGTTGTAGTGTTGCCTGGTAGTCGAAAGTCATTTCCCACAAAATCTCTGAACATTTCCTCATATAAGTGTTTTTTGTGTGCAATAGTGAAAAATTCTCGAAATTTTTCCGAAAACGGCTGTTAGTCCCCCAAACACTTCTTCACGAGCTTCTTGTCCCCCCAAATTAACTTGGCGGTTTTAATTTCCCCAAAATGGGGACAAAATCCCCATTGTAGAAACACTCCATGTTGCACTATTTGAAACAGTGTGAATTGGTATACATTTCTGATGTTTTATCGCTTGGTGTTTGCAACAGAGTATGGTGTGCATTGTACTTATCATTCATGTGATGAAGGTCGTGAGAGTTCACGAATTCCCTATATATTATACTTAATATTATAACAGTTTTAAAATAAGTATCTAAAATTTTGGTTTTACCTTGGAAGAAACATCAGTTATAATATCCATTTATACTAACCAAACGCTTCCAATTGCTTTCGGAGAATCACAATTTGTTGACACTAAAATATTACTTTAATTGTTTTAAAGGAATGGTAATTTTACGTCATAATATGTATAATCTAAATTCTGAGAACTAATACCTGTTTCATTTAACTAGTATGTTGAGAATATATTTCACATTAATATGCCACATATTCTTGATTACAACAACGTTAATAATATCTATATTTAAAATAATCTTGTTTAAATAGGTAAAAATAACAAAAAAGAAATTTAAGAAAGTTACAAAGTTTAAATAATGTTTTACCACGAAGCGAACAAAACGCTTCTGCTGTTATCTTCAGCATATTCACAAATTTACTGCGAATATATATATTTTTTTGCTAAGTCCGCATAAAAGGATGATTAAATTTCTGATGTAATTTTAATAAGATCTAACATCTTATTAATGTTTCAAAAGCATTTTTCACTGCTGATTTTTTTTTTTTTGTGTGTGTGTGTGTGTTACCACACACAAACTTTACACACTTTGGAATTAAGACATTAGTGCTGTCATCTGAAAATAGTTCTTGAAAGCAATGTTTATGCACTTAGCATTGGTGTTCGAATCAGAGACGCGTAAAATATTTTTGAGAGAAAGCTGTATTAGCTTTTGCAGTGATATCTACTAGAGGTGATTGGTAAAAGTGTGTATTCAGTTTTGGTAAGCGTTTCTAGGTGTAATTCAATTTTAGCAAACTGCATGTGCGCGTAATTTCTATCAAACGTACAGGTATATACTTTAAAATCGTAGTAAGCATATTGGTAGACATATTCCAATCCGCCCACATGTTACAGCACCTGCGGAAGACCGGTTTCTAGCTCTTTAGACCTGAAGGAGAAGACGCAATACTGTGCCGCAACCCTTTGCATATCAATTTGCAGCGTCAGGGAGAAGAATCTCCGCTACTACGGTACGAAGACGTCTTCACAATACAAGTCTCTATGCAATGCGACCATTTGTGTGTGTTCCCCTCAGCAGACGACAGAAAAGGGCCTGTTTATGTTGGGCAAAAGAACATGATTCCTGAAAACGACAACAATGGGCTTCGGTACTCTTCACAGACGACTCCAGATTCAAACTGGAGAGCAATTTAGGACATCTTCTGATCTGGAGAGAAAAATGCACTCGATACCATCAATCAAATACTGTCGAAACACACAGGTACAGAAACGGTGGAATCATGATTTGGGCAGGGATCTCACTCGGTGGTCACACTGATCTGCTTGTGTTTCATGGCGGAATTCTGACTGGTGCGAGATATCAGAATGAGATCCTTGATTCATATGTGCGCCCATATGACGGTGCTAATAGCAATGATTTCATTCTAATGGATGATAATGCGACACCACACCGAGCTGTGGTTATTGAGGATTATCTTGAGGATTACTGTTTGGAGAGAATGGAATGGCCAGCTCACTCTCCAGACTTCAATCTAATAGAAAGTCTTTGGGACTATCTTGGAAGATAGTTTGCGGCTTTAAGTCATCCTTCAAGTTCATTAAATGGACTTGAAAGATGAGGGAATACCTATTTCGGTGTTCGACAATTTAATCGAGAACATGAAAAGTCGTAGCCGCCAATGCACTCAAGTCCGGGGTGGACATATTCCGTATTAGAACCAGTTTTTAATTTTTTTGTCACATTTTACAGCATAAATTTGCGACGTACTGATTTCTCCAAGAATGAAATTTTCCACCATGAGTGCTTTTTTTTGTTGTTGTTCTAATTTCATTTACAGGTTTAACTTAAGTAAATTTCTATGTCGCATTTAATAAATAATAGTTTATCGCACATTTCATCCAAATTTAATGTTTCCATATTTATTCTTTAGCAAAAATTGGTTGTACCTTAACTTTTGGACACCAGTGTATATAAAAGTACATAAATAATTTCACTGTGTATTAAGATTGATGTTTGTTGAGCACATTAGTTATATAATAGTAATAAATGTATTAAGTGCAACCTCCATTATCCGAATTAATTTGGATTGCTAGTACCTCGGATATCGGAAATCTCGGGTAATAGAAATTGCATAAAAAATCTCGCCGTTCTGATGAATTTAACACCAGTTAGTCTAAAAAATAATACATGGTCGGTACATAAGTTGGGGAGTCGGTACATTGGTCGGAATAGTTGTATTGAGCGATTTGGTACAATTGCTTAGTATTCTTCAAAATATGTAGGCGGCATTTCCGTGACTCGAAGGCGTCCACGTAGGCCTGTTCCGGGATGTCTTCAATAGCTGTCTTAACATTTTCTTGGATGTTCTCGATCGAGTTGAAGCGTTTAACTTTCAGTGCTGATTTTAAATGTGGAAACAAGAAGAAGTAAGGGGTTCCACAAGTCCGGACTATAGGAAGGATGTGCGATATTTGGAACGCTCCGCTGAGCCAGATAAGCGCTCACGATGAAGGAGGGGTGGCCCGGCGCGTTATTGTGGTGAATCTTCAAGACATGTCACTTCGCTTGCGCGCGACGTTTTTTTTTCGCCTTTGTATGTCAATATATAAGTCAATGCCTCCAACCATCGTCCCTAGTAACAGGTGCGCGCTCCAAAGTACGCTAGCGTCAAAATAAAGTAAGGCTTATGAATCCGACCATGTAGAAAGTTTTTTAAATGATAAAAACAAATATATAGAATTATACCACACAGTCGTTAAAAATTTTCCACACTGTTGCCAATCAAGTGGTTTGGGGATGTTTGTCCGATAACACATTGCACCTGATTATCAATAGCGTCACATGGGCACTTTAAACGGAATCAGGCCTTGTTATTTGCTCGGTTAACAGAAACTTCGATTATTTGAAGCTCGGTTAATCAAGGTTCAATTGTACTTATTTTATGTTTCTAAGTGATTTTGCAATGTTAAAAAGTAAAATTAATTTAAATATCCCAATAAATTGTCAAAAATGTACTTGCTGAGCCCCGCACATATCATCGAATTTTATGCAGAAAAAAATATTTGTTTTTGCTTTTCAGTGTTTTAGTTATCGAATTTTTAATATAAACTCATGACTGAAATTAAAAAGACATATAAAAATAAACCCAGGGGTCTGAAGAGGTAAACCTTTCCCCACGATTCTTCATAGTATTTTCACATTATCAAATCCGGTTTCAATCATCGAGTCGAATATGGTAACTTTTGATCTATTTTCAGTAAAATTTATTCGGAATTCATGGAGCGTTTTTTTTTTGTTGTTTGTTTCATACTTCCTGCTACTTTTTGATGGTAGTTAGGGACAATGGATGTCAAAACGTTGCCACAGAACACGAAAGTGCCAAAATTGCATTGAAAATCGCATAGAACAAAATTTACTTCCGTGTGCTAAAATATTACAGCGTAAACGTCTCACAAATGTCAAAAAATTGGCAGAAATCACAAAAAATCCGTTAAAATTTAAAAACCTGAAAATGATAGAATTTTCTATATTAAGCTATTAGTATGAAACCTAATTTAGTTTAAATACTTTTGAAAAATCGCCACGAAACTCTCAAAAATTAAAATAACTTCATAGAAATATTGCAAAAAATTCAGAGCCTGCTGTTCGGATTCTGTATCATATTTTTTAGAAACAAAATAAAATTTACTGTAGTTGACTAAGAAATCGTAACCAAAATTATTTTAAAAATTTTGAATAATCTCCGCGAACGCGTGGAAACTTTAAAAATTACATTAAAACGCGCTACCGATTCAAAAACTTTCTCAAACAAACTAAATCATATTAACCAGAATTATTTTACAGCTATCGAAAAATCACTTCAAATGATAAAATATACATCAGAAATGCTAAAAACCCCTGTAAAAGTTTCAATAAAAGCCACTAAAAATTCAAAAATTGAGAAAGGTAAAACTTTTTACATTAGATTAAAATACTGAAATCGTATTCCTTTTTCTAATGTGGAAAAAGCCAAAAAAACTCTGAAAATTTAATACAAAAATTCGCACAAAATTCAAAAATGGCTGTGCAAGTTCCAAAGAAATAGTTTTGAAAAGTAGATACTATTTACTATATTAAACTTAAAGAATAAACCCGCATTTCTTTATTATTGCAGAAAAATCGCGGTGAAGAAAAAAGACAGCTAAAATAACACTTAAAAATTTAAATGGGAAAATCTAATAAAAAATTCAAAATCAGTCCTTCGAAGTTCTTAACTACATGCATACATGTATCCTCCTGCCAAATGTTGTCGTGCAATGGTCTTTTCAATGCACCGTCGACAAATACTTTCACATGCACAAAATGTTCTTTTTTTATTATAATAGATATACTATTTTGATAATTTATTTTCTGGAGAAATTTTTCTTCCTATTCTAAATACGTGCATTAGATATCAGTCCAATGGACTATAATGACCATTCTAATGTTTAGTAAGACAGAAATATGGACATTCTGTATTAAGTAACAGAAGAATGTAATACAAATATTTTAATGTATTATCTTACAAAAAATGAATAAAATAATAAATTTAAAACTGTATTCTATAATTTTATCAGCTTCAAATTTTATCTTAGATTATCCTAAATTATACACATTCTTACATTTTTAAAGATATCGATTGTTTCTGAATTATTCCAAATATATATAAAAATGAAACATTCTGCTATAAAGTCCACTTCTGAAGAAAAACTTTTGATACTCGGTATTGATTTTCGAATTTATAAAGAAAAAACTTTTAAAAGAACGAAAAATTCCAAAGGGCAGCGAAGTAAAAGTAAACTCGTTCGTTTCTATTTCAAAATAAAGAAAGGCATATTTTTCTGGTTAGAATTCTTTTGACATTCTGGAAGATTGTATCTCAATTAGGTTCCTTGAAGTTTTGTGAAGATTTATGTTGCTTCATGAACATAGATTTACATTTACGACTTTTTGGAACAAAATTTGGGTGCACTCTTTATGACTTAGAATTTTGTAGGTTTTCAAAATTACCAATTTTTTTATGTAAAAAAATTGCTTTATAAGCGAGTTCTTTATATTATAAACATGTAGTACAAGTAATCTCAAATAGTTTCCGTCTATCTATCTTCTCTCCGAATATCTGCAAAATAAAAAACTATGCAATCGATTGGTTTGAAATTGAATATGCATAATTGTAGCTGAATTATATCTAGTCATTTCCAATTTTTTGTAAATCCAATTAAAACTTGAAAAGATATTTAAAAAAAATTTAAATTCTATCAGAATTAATTAATTTAATAATATCCCATTAGAGTTAATGATACTTCATATTCATAATAGATGTCTGAGTGGATCTCCGGCAAGCCTTGCTGAATCGATAAAGTGGGGAGAAGGGTAATGCAAGAAATAGTCCGTCGTTAATAACGCAATCCAGTACGTAGACATTATTTCAACGAAGTGTTGGGAAGGTTCTCTAAAGCCGAACCTGTTTTTTATGTAAATAATCTATAAATAAATTATCCTTTAATATTAAAATTACTCTTTAAGATTAACTGACAAAGTTATTTCTTAATTATTACCCTTCTCGTATTATTTCTCATTTCAAGCATACATCGGTTGTGACAGAATATTACGAAAAGAGTAGTTATTAGAAGTGTCGACGAAATTTGCTTCCATAACTTATTATTTCTATTAATGAAAACTAGTAGAAAAATAATATTTTGCAAATCTATAGATTATAATTTACTTTATGTTTGATTTCAAGTCAAAATATTGACTGTTTTTTTTATTGTAAAGTCTATGACAAAATGTCATTTTTGTTGAATAGTAGAATAGCCTCGGCCCTTCTTAGTGCTTAACTATATGCATACACGTATCCTCCTGTCAAATGTTGCCCGGTCGGTAAAAATCCAAACAATGTAATGCGCATTGAGAAGAGAAAAATTTTGTTGGAATGCTGTGTTGAACTTAGCCATTTACCATACTGTTTATTAGTTTTATGAAAAGTATCATTGGCCGGTCAATTGTTTTCTATCTGAAACGAAGTGTCATTGCAATTTTCAGTGTATATTTTCACACCGGTAAGTCAAAGATGGAAGTTTTTAGTTTTTATTTAGATTGCAAAAAAGAATGTCTGAAGCACATACACTTTTAGAAAATATTTAGAATGTGCCTATTTTAAATTGTTTACATAGCGTATGGTCTAATTTCTATTTTATAAGCAATTACAAAAAATTAAGACATTTTAAAACATATTGAAAAAAAAACACACACACACAGTAAGGGGCCAAAGATAGATTTTTTAGTGTTTGACAACGAATCTATTTTGCTAACATTTTTTTTTTCATTTGTCTAATGCTTTTCATTTCTTATTCTCAAAATTGCCAATGTTGGTCAAAAGACAGAGAGAACCCTGGGTCGGGCCAAATATGCTTATCATACAGGCTGGGTGAGATACAGACCGAACGCTTTTATTCTGGGGCAAACCCCGGGCTGGAAAATTACTAAAGATGACTAGAGATGAATTCGGATTCTTTTTTCAGAGTCTGTTCCCACTCAATCCCGAAGATTTGATATTCGAGCACATCCGAACCCGAAACCTTTTGTGCTATTCAAGACCGATCTCGTTACCGACAGTATACAGTAGAAGAAAATTGCATAGTATTTTTTAAAAAAATATTCAAAAAAAAAAATTTTAATATTTAAACTACTTTTTACATCGAAATGCTAGTTAATTTTTTTTTTAATTTAATATAATCAAAAGAAAAGTTTGGTATAATATAAAAATATACTTTCTACATGAAAAGATTCTCATATTTTGTGTCTTATCATAAAACATGTTAATGAAGTGTGTTCCATGAATAAATGCATGTAACTTGTAGTAATTACTTGATCACCTGTGGAATTGAACAACATTTATCAATTTTCTATTAAAAGTGCACATTTTTAATATAGCCATTTCATCCTTCATAAAAATCTTTCTGGATAGGCGTTATCTAGAAAGTAACCTTAAATTAAAAATTTTGAAGTTCCGATGATTTTATAGGAATAGAGGAAACACTGCTCGATTTCTTTCTATCGGAATAATATGGTAATTATATTTACTTATAACTGAAAGTGACTTCGTAAATTCCAGAGTACGACTTCAGCCTCAGCAGCGTTCATAAAGACATAATGATTACTAAAATCATATCAAGAGCGGTTACGACTAGTGTTATGTTCTATAAAATATAAATCTAAAATATTCGCAAACCGCAAACTAAAACTGGAGCGTCGTTGCAATGGCAAAAATAAATGTGTAGATGTGACTAATACTTTACTTTTAAAATAGCATTCTAATACTAAAACAGAAAAAATACTCTTTCTGCCTCCCCTTCATAGAATGAATTTGATTAGAAATCAAAATGCCAATGCAGATTTTAAAAGAAATAAGTAATTTTTAAGGAAGGAGAGTTCTTCTAACACTTTCTATTTGTAGATAAATAAAATTTTCAATTTTCATAAAAAATGAGCCCGAGACCGAAGACTAGAATAGAAATAAAGCCCGAGCTCTTATTGGGCACGGACTTGGTCTGAGCCCGTCTCATCTCTTCCCAAATATCTAGTAGTACGAGATCCGGCTGCAGAATCAGTGTACCCATCGAGTGTTTGCTGAAAACCAAATTTTTACACATATTTATGATTAGGAGAATTTATATCTACCAGGTTGCCTATCAAAATGTGGCCGCTAGTATTTTTAATTAAATTATTAATAATTCAAAATCCGTAAGAAATTTCACTGACTTGTTTTTTCAATAAAATGTCGTCTACTTTACGGCAACATCTATAAAGACTCTGAAAAATCATGGTTGCCGTTGCGCACCTGGCCGCACCTCTTCGCAACCAGGTATACACAGATATATAGGAATTGTAATATAAGAATTGAATATAAGAATTGTAAACAAATAAAATTAATTAATATTTTGTATAATTCTACTTCGAAAATATTTTTATTTATACTAGTCTTATATCATAAATAAACAACACTGTAAAAAATATGACTATTTTGCTGCATCGTCACTTCCCCGCTTTTATAGAATATCACACTTTTGGTCACTGAGAATGTTCCATGTTAGCCTGAAGTAACCGTTTTCTATACAAGCGGTGGAGTGACGATGTAGCAAAGAAGTTGTATGTTTTTCCAGTAAATCTAAGGAAATTCATAGTTATTTGGTTGAAATACATTTTTCAATTAAAATGCCCCGAAACTTTAAATTACAATTTTGCTTAATGCAAAAGTAAGATGCAAAAGTAATTGAAAAAATATATTATTACTTTCAAATATTTATCTGATAGCATAATACTTCGCGAATCCAAACAAAGCATGGCTTTTACTAGTTTTAGCATATTACATATATAGTTAAAAATATGCAAAAACTTCAGTGTTTTTTTTTCAATTTTTCATATGTTCTTAATAAAAAGATTAAACACTTATAACTAAGAGTGAATTAAATGTTCTTTTTAATGGATATTAAATAATATATGCTTGTTTAAATGTATGTCACAAACAAGACGTAATTGGAAATTATAACATATTTTATTGTTAAAATGTGAATTAATCAGATATTGGAAAATTGCTCTTATTACAAAACTTACCTACAAACCTTACCTTAGGATGAATATAATCCGATTTGCAACAAATAAATTTTTGATTCCCTAAGCTGCTGGAATACTGCAAATATCATGAAGGAATAGTGAACAGAATGTTAAAAACGAGGATTAAACAACAGATATCAAATACAATAATAAAGCTTCAACTCTCGCCTAACTACATAACACAGTAATCTTTTATAGGATTATTTTCAAATAGCTAAATAATTTAAATATTCCCCAGCCTTTATCCGCAAATCAATAGGAGTCTATGTGTGCATCAAGAGCATATGCAATGTATCAACATCCTCTGAAGTTACTGAGAATTTACTGCGTTGTAATTCTGGCTGCATTTTAACTCTGTTTACTCGATTAGAGGCCACATAGAAATTTCCAACCTCCTGATTTGTTGATTCATTTTTATGCAATTTGTTTTAGCACCATTATGAAAGCGTAAAACACTAACTTTAAAAAATACAACTAAAAATTTTATCGTGTAAATAAAATAAATCATAAAATTACTAAGTGGTGTACAAGAAATGCTGTGAAGTTACGAAAGGGGTTGTATCCATATATTCATTGATTACTATCAATATAGAATACACAATATGGGACGTACTAATACATTTAGATAAAAACCCTCATTTTTTGCTTCATTTTGGCAACAACAAATTTTGTGCTTATTCTAACGTCAATAATTTTCAGAATTTTCAAGCTATCATTTTGAGACTTTTACAAAAGTTGCTCTATATATTTAGCTAATATAATATGCAAATGAAATTTTGATATCTTTGACGCATGGGCAGTGAAAAATTATTTAGTAAACCTACTCATTTTTCATACAATATTTATTTTTTTTTTATTCTGATTACAGGATATTGTGCGCAATGCTGTTTGTCATATTTTCTAAAAAGATTATCATTTTATATTAAGAATTCTGCAAATTATAAGCAAAAATCATGGAAAAATTTAGGCCTGTTTTAATAAAAACCTTAATTTTTCTACGAGTATAGATGTTTTTCGACATAAAAATGAGAACCGTTTATTGCAATAAGCCACTTTATCATAAGCTACAGTTTGAGCGCTTTTTCTACATCAGTTTTGACAGAGTTGTCCAAAAGATATTCATTCTTTTTTAATTTGTTTACGGTCCCCTATGGAGTTTCAGGAAAAAATCTTCACAGAAATGTATGACTTATACTATTATACTTATACATTTAGAGTTTCAGGATAATTCCTCATGTATTTTTTAAGTTATTTAACAAAATGTCTAAAATCGCAAGTGGACGGCCATCTTTGGCCATGTAGTGTATACAGCGTTTTTCGGCTCGTGGTGAGCAGGTTCTATTATTTCTAATAACTCCATTTAATAATTCACTGTTAATATACAGGGTGAGTCATAAATATCGAAACAGTAGGCTATCTCTTTAAATATTGCCCTTACAAGGAAGGTCTCCATACGGGCATACTCAGAAAAATCTGAAAAAATTACAGAATGTTCTTCTCATATAGTTATATATGTTTATAAAAGAAATTTCGGCGGAACCTCCTTATAACGTCCGAAAAAAAATAATAATAATTTCGTTTATTTGGCGATTTATCTCTGGTTGGCGAAAAAACGAAATTTTGAAAAATACGCTTTTACGCTTCGAATACTTTTTAAAGAAAAAACTTTCTATGCTTAATTTATTTAAATAAGTTTAGTTTAAGTAATTTTAGTTTTGCATTTTTACTTTACTTTAAGTGTAATTTTGTCATATACGTTTATATGTACTTATAACAAAATGAAATTAATATATTTTATCATTTAAAACACAATTTAAATTGATTAAAATTGTTCCAAATTGAAAAATGCACTGTTAAAAATCTGCTGCATTTTGTTGCAACGCACTCCCTTGCTTGTATAGAAAACGCTTACTTGGCCGTGAAATGGAGCTTTCTCATTGGTTGGAATAGAGATATTATATACAAGCGGTAGAGTGCGTTGCAACGAAATGCAGCAGATTTTTAACAGTGTATGACACGGTCAATTCACCGTGTTATGGAGCATTCTCATTGGTCAGAAGAGAGACATTCTATAAAAGTAATGGAGTGACGTTGCAGTAAATGCTGCAGATTTTTAACAGTGAAGTCAATTAAAATCAATTTTCAGATTCGTTAAAATCGTCTGCTTTTGGAGAGGGAATGCACTGCTCGCCAAATCCCGCGTCGCTTTCAGCTTTTCACGCCAATTATTCCAAACTATTTTATTTTTTTACATATCTAATAATGTAATTCCGCCGCTAATTTTCACTGATCCTTTATTACCTACATGAGTAGTTTAATTCGTATTTTTTTCAAAATATTCTGAGTATGCCCCCAATGGAGACCTTCCTTGTTAGACCTATACTTCCAATTGCAAAAATTCATAAAAAAACTTGAAATTTTTTATAAGATAAATTGCGACTCCATGGGGGGTCTAGTTGAAAAATTACGAAAATTAAATTTTTATATGGCTCCCGTAGGATAAAAATTCCAATTAGGAAAACTTTCCTTATTCAGTCCTGTATAAGACACAAAATATTGCGTCTTCATAGCTCCAAAACTTGCAAAGTTATAGCCGTTTAAAAAATTCGTCAGGTTTTAAAGCATTAGACACAAATTGAAATGCGCGGAATTCAAAAAACAATGTTACTTTAACAGTTCTAGGCAACGTGTATAAAATCTATTTTTTGAGTTAGAAATTTGATTTTTTTTTCTTTTTTTGTGATAGTTAGCCTTATAATTTGCTAAGAAAAGCACATCCTAAAATTTCTCATATAATTTATAAAAGTTTTATGTGATTAGTACTGGTTTAAATGGGACTATCAAAAATCTTATAACTCATAACATTTTTTATCGGATTTCAATTTCTTTTCATTTAATTAAAGATGAAAATATGATTTTTGTTTTGTTCTAGGGGTTTTTTTTATATATTAATTTTAAAACTATTAAAAATATTTATTGAAAAAATAATATAACTTTAAAAAAATCATATTTTCAAAAGTAAACATTTTTTCAAATTTGCCGAAACAAAACTAATGTAAAAAAATCAAAAATGACGTGTTTCAAGTTCTTTTTTCTTTTAAAAATTCTTAACATTTAATAATTTAAAGACAAAAAAAAGTGGGGAAAAATTCATTATGCAGAAAAACGAAGTGTATTGTTTAAATGACCGTGAGTTATTTAAAAAATTGTTTTTTCTATGATGCAGATTAGTTTTTTTTTTAATTTAGCTCTGACAATTTCAGTCTTTTTATCGTCCTGCAGAGGATGTTAAAAAATCTGTATTCTGCGCCCAAGTAGGGCTAGGACTGAGATGTTACTTTTTTCTGAAGACTCGCCAGGACGGTCCTAGCGTACTTTTCATAAAAGAGGGGACTACTTCCTTCTTCTTAGGTGCACACTAGATGAAATTTTTAAACCCGGTCTCGACAAAACCCGTATACAAATCACTGTCTCTGACTGACTTAACCCTTTCCGGCATGGGCAAAATCTGTTAGTAAAATGAGAAATTATCCACTGACACCGGAATTCGCAAACGAATTTTTTCGATACTTTGAATCCTTTACTTTAAGCTTTTATCGTAAAAGCTAAATTTTACTAAAATATTATTGGTGCCGTTTGCAAGTTTGGAATTAAAATTAGGTATCCCAGACCGTGCACAGTGTGCCGGAAAGGGTTAATACGTGCAAAAAACAAATAAAATTCGGCTCAATCGAAATTTTTACGAAAAACATATAGATTTTAAAATTTTTATTTTACAAAAAAAAAAAAAAAAAAAAAAAAAAAAATTAAAATTTATTTTTTAAATAGTTTATTCAAGGGCTAAAAAGTTAAATACAATAAAACCAGTGAAAAAAAATCGGTCTATGACGGAATCTTGTCTTAAACGGAAAATATGTTGATCCGTGCAAAAATAAATAAAATGATACCTGAGAAAAAAAAAATTAAAGTCCCAAATACACCTCCTAGGGAAGGTGTCTGTCTATAACGTATATTTTTTTCCTATGTGATTCCGTCTTGAAAGGCTTTACTGTATAACATTTTTCAAAGTCTCCAATACATGGGATATGGATTAACGATATTAAAATATGCGTGAAACATTTACACTTAAATAGAGATTCATTGATAAAATAAATATATTACAGCCCTTGGCGCTTCTTTAATAATAAAAAAGTATAAATATAAAAAACGAAAAGCTATAAAAGAATTTTTTGGTCAGAACTCCTCCATATGAAACAATTTCTTCTCACGCCGAAGTAAAAAACTATGTAGAAATTAGCGGCTGAACCGGGCTATGATGTAAACTATTTTCCATATCGGTCCGGGTTATGATGTTAACATTTTTTCAGGCCGCGCAGACTTTTTTCGCCTATGGATCGGTTTGAAACCTGACCTAGATATTTCGCTACATGCAGACCTCCAATGCAGACTACCAACATAGTTTGAAAACAAGTTTAGATTTAATTCAATACGCTGCTTTGTTATGTCCAAATGAGAGGCACTGTATTAAATCGATATTTAATAATAGACAATTTATGGACGATCTCTCACTTACATTGAAATCGGCGAAAAACTCTTCGTTTATAGGAATGGTAAAGTGGTGTAAGTCACGAATTTAGGAGAATTTCGGATTTTAATATCTCTGTCAGATTTTTAGATTTTTAGATGAAATTTTTTTGTTTAATTTAGTAACGGATAAAGAATAATTTCCTAATTAGGAATTTTGCGCTACGGGGGCCGTATAAAAATTTAATTTTCGTATTTTTTCAAATACCCCCCCCCCCCCATGGAGTTGCAACTTATCAGAAATTTCACCTTTTTTATGAATTTTTGCAATTGGAAGTATGGGTCCAGGGGCAATATTTAAGGAGATAGCCTATTGTTTCGATATTTATGACTCACCCTTAGGGATTACAATCCCGAGATTTCGGGATTGTTTAGACTCAATCCCGGGATCCTGGAATAACCCCGGGATTACGAAAATTAAAATTTCTCCAATATTACCAATTTTCACAATAGATAAATTTCACAATATTTTTTAAAAAAAGAGAAAAAAAATAATTAAAGCAAAAATACAGCGTAACTTATGAAAATATACCAAGTTCAAAATTTATTACTTTAATAATAAAAAAGTATAGGATAAATTACAACTGGAAATTAAAACAAATATGCTGTTGACGTTTGACAATGTAAAAAAAAAAAGTTTATGATTTATCATGCAAATAATTTCTTTCATTTGATGTTAAAAAAGTCTTTGAATGGGTACATATTTAAAATATGAAAAGTTAATTAATAAATTAATATCACTAATTAAATTTTGAATTAATCTCGTAATCGAATAATTAAAGATTAGAAATTTAGGATATCGAAAATACAAGATTTTCCTTGAAATAAAAATGCTTAACACATACTCACATATAACAATAAAAAATTAAATATATGTATTATATAAATTTCTAATTATTGATAGTTGTTAAAATTTGAAAACGTTGTATAACACAGAAAATTATTACATTCCAAGATTTAAAAAAAAAAAGAAAATTAGTTTGAATAGCTCAGTGTTTCTCAACCAATAGGTTTTCCTTTGAAAATTTGATCTAAGAAACATCAAACCATCTAAAGTATCATCTCTAAGTCGACTTCTAATTTTGTTTGCAATAAACTAAAAATGCTCGTTCTGCTTCTACACTCGCGGGAGGAATTGTCAGCAAATATTGAAAAGCTAATTTTAAATGATGACCGCGTACTCCTACATTTTCAAAAAGAGACATCTCATTTCTAATTTGTATTGATAAATCCTTTTGTTTTCATGTTTCAGATTCGAAAGTTCGCATGCTTTTTCTATTTCTTGTTGTAATTTTTCCTTATATGTTCGGTTATCTGTTTGCCGTTTCGCAGTAGGCTCAATATGTGTTATTTCTGTATCTTCAGAATTGCCATTCTCAACACTGTTTAAACTTCTAATTATTGATTTCACTTGTTTCTTAATAACAGTTTTGTTAGAAATAGAAAATATACTGCTAGTTTGCACTCAGGCCATCTCGTTTAGGATTATGCAAATAATTTAAAATACTAAATAATTCCATACGTCGTCATTCTCTAATGCATATTTTTATCACGTCTGTCATTTTGTAAACAAATTTTGATTTTTTTTCTCTGACAATTCGTTTAAAAGAAATATTAAGCTACGTCTGCGATTAACAAATTAGAATCCCTGCGATAGATTGCTTCTACTGTGATTTGTATCGGTTTGAGGGCAACAAATATTCATAATTACAAATATTCATAAGATTAATATTCATAAATCACTTGTTTGCAGTAGATGTCCATTCGTCAAAAGTCAAACTAATTTTTTCCCCGAAGTTTTAAAAGTTAGTATTTCTCTTGTAATTAACACCTTTGTTATTGAACTATAGTTCACTAAACGATTTCGAACTGATACTGCAGATTTTTGGCAAATCATTATAGCTTTTAGCTATCAGTAAATTTTTTAAATCAATTGAAGCGATTAAGACGTTAAATGAAAAACCATCTTTATCAGTCATTCTCGATAAAATCAAATCCAGTGATACCTTATCATTATTAAAAAAGTCCTCTATTCTCAACTTTTTAGAAGGCAATTTATCTTCCGTGCAATCTTGACTCGTGGAAGGAAGAGGGGATGTTATAAATTCCTTCTGAACTTTAATACCGTTTAAATGTGTATGCAATCCCTCAGCCGATCCGCGTAATGTTTTAAGCATTGCGCTACACCTTTTATATTTAGAGCGTCTAAAGATGGAAATCTTTTGACGTTAAATAGTGGTACCATACTGAAGATGCAACATTGTCTTTCCGATGAGCTACGGAATCCTTTTCATTAACATCTTTAAAGCAAAGTAAGTAAGAACGCACGTTAACCAAAGAAATTAGCACATATGATTATGAGACACAAATGCGACGCTTATCAGTAAAATCTAATTCAAAAATGACCTACGAAAAGAAGAAAATTTCTACACACACAGTGAAATCGAAATAAGCAGACGATTTCATTTTTCCTGTCTAATAGCTGTGTGTGTTACATCTGTTTGTAAGTCAAAAGATTTCCTCTGTAAAAGATTTAATCGCTTAGAAATACATGTAAAACTTTGAGGAATATATTATTTTTCAATCATGTATAAACTTCATGAAAATTCATTTTTTCCCAACCAAAAGCGAATGTTTATAAATATGTTTTTTAATTTCAGCGGAATATTATTCCACACACACACAAAAAAAAAAAAAACAGACAATCCCGTAAATCCCGGGATTTTTTTCTGAGAAATTCCGGGATTTTCGGGATTAAAAATACACCGGGATCCCGGAATCCCGGGATGCAGGATCCCGGGATTGTAATCCTTACTTATCCTGTATAACAGACTCCTCAAATATAAACTACAACTGTAGTATCATAGCAATAAATAAACTTTTTTGCAAAACATAAATCTGAGTCAACGATGACTAACTTCGGTTAATTCAACATTTTAATAAAAACTAAACATTATCACTCGATTAAAAAAAAATCACTGAATTTACTTTTAGTGGGTCTAAATTTGTTATTTTTTGAGTTTACCAGTGTTTAAAAATTATTTTTACAGAATTCGATAAATGGAGCCAACATGTACTTTAAGTAGCCAACATTCATACCAGTTTGGTTTCTGGCGTTTTAATCAAGCTTAGGCTCTATGTATGTTTCTATTAAACTTCTTTCTAAAACAATAAATGTTAGCTTTTTACTAAACGTCTTTTTAATATTGCCTGCTTTTACGTTAAAAAATCGATGTATTCTGAATTCTGGTAGGAATAGGCAAATTTTCAGAATAGCGAGACTATATTGTATTTCTAAAACAATTTTTGCAGATATGATAGTGGAACAGAAAAATTCAATCTTGTCTAAAGGACCTATCATTGGTAATCGGGTATTTAAAAAAAATCCCATTGCATCCCATTGATAAGTAATTTGTTAACAATTTACGCCTATAATGCATATAAATATATATTAAATATATATAACTAAAAGGATTTTGTTATTGATTTAACGAATAAATGGATATCCATTCATAATAGTTTATTTTAGATATTCAATTTACCTTAAAAAACTATTCAAAAATATTTTTTACAAAAACAAATGCATAAATTCAAAAAAATATCAGTATTTTTTTAGGTAAGAATTATCGCTAAAAATGTTTTCAATGGATAACATTTGTATAACCATTAGAGAAACAAACAAATATTAGTCTTTTTTTTTATTTTGCTGCTGAATATATATTTTTATGATATCCATTTTCAATGAATGTCTTAAAAAAGATTGATTTAAAATGACAAAAGCAAAATTTCCTATTTATATCCATTTATTTTATGTAACCATACATTTAGAATGACAATTTTATGCTAGTCATTCTACGACAGAAATATTCTATAATTCTTCAATTCAAACAACCTATTCAATTTTTACTGCTATATAAATATCAAAGTCAGTTTTACAATGAATAGGCAAATATATGAGCAATTCAGAACTTTTTATAGCAATGATAAATATTTATTTTACATTCCAAATTTTGAATTTCCTCGGAATTCAGTGCAATATATGCATATTTAATATCTCTTTTTAGTAAATAGATCTTTAAAATTTGTGTTTCGCCGCTGTTTATTTATTGTTATTTATTGGTACCTATTGAAACGTAAAAATGATGCTGTAATAAAATTTTAGTTTAATTAATTTTATTGATGCGATTTTTGCTGTAATGTATTTCGACAAATAAAATACGATTTGCATATTTTTCAATAAAATATTATCTAACTTAAGAGTCATAATAGATGAAATATGAGTATTATTGACGTACAAAATATTCCTTAAAATAAATTTAAACTGATTGTTGTACTAAGCGCGCTTTTAGGCGCAAACTAGCAGCGCTGCATTTTTGTAGATATATTTATAATTAATATCTCGGTTAATTACCTACAATTATTTTTAGAAAATAATTATTAACAATACTTGGGATCTTGAACATACCTTAAACTTCCCCGCTGACTGGCAAGCACAGTTTAACATTTTTATGACCCTGGTTAGCATATTTGCTGCCATATGTTTAGCTTTAATTTTTAGCATGAAATTTCATAATTAATGTATATTTAAGTCATTACAACAGTATTTGGACCTATATCTAATGTTATTTATTAATTTTGAATGCAGATGAAGGAATAAGTAAAGAAAAAATGAGTTTGAAGAACAACTGTTTTTTAGTTGGTGGCAACACAAAAGAAATAATTGAATTAACAATTAAAAAGGAAAGATTTCTATAATGTTATATTATGGAAAGTATGTGAGATATAAATTTTAAACAGGTGCAATTTCCTTAATATTGAATATTTTTTGACACGACTCTGGAAAGACACATACTTAAATTAAAGGCTTTCATTCAAACTATTACACATCACAGAATGTTTCCTAGTTTATGCTATAATTAAGTTTTTGTCCTTTTATCGTCCTTTTATCCTTTTACCTTGTTTCATGAAGAAAAAAGTGACAAAAAATGGATACTGGGTCTCCAAAGCTATTCGGTGTGTCTGAATGAAATCTGGTAAACTTTGAGGTCTGGAGTAGGACATTTCGCCTTTTCAATTTCATCGTGATCCGATGATTTGGTCTAAAGTTATTAAGAGGCAAACGTTGGATTTTAACGTTACAGATACACCTGAGCTCTTCTATACAGCACTACCGTGCTGTATAAATATTATTTTTCTCATGAATTTGTGCCTAGAGATCTGAAAGTTCGGGAACAACAACAGTTTTTGTTTACATTTCCTAACCCTTTAAATTCCAGGATGCACTCTGTTTCCGAGATTTCACAGTATATTTTATAATTAATGGTTATTATTCTTTTGGATAGAGGATCCATATTGGCATAGAGGATCTGCAGAGTAAAAAACTTACAAATGCCCAGAATGCATGTCGAAGTCGGAAGTTTTAATTTAAATCATAGCAAGCCACATTACACGACCTTGCAAAACTCGCCTAACCGAGTCATGTTGATGAAGGGGACTTGGGTGCCAGTATATAAGAGAGATGATCTCCGGTTTTATTGGTGTATATGGTTTTGAACAAGAAAAATTAATAACAATCCTGTCGAACGATTTTCACCAAGACTTCGATTGACTGCTAGTTGCTTTTGAACTCCATTATAGTCAAGTTATCGTCTATCCATTTCTTGCACTATCTTCTCCATGAGATATTGCCAAGTTCTGGAATTTAGGTTTACCATAGTTTCGACAAATGGTTTTACCTGAGAAAGCATGTATGTGCGCATGCCACCACTCTCTAATGAAGCAATTCAAATAAACAATCAAACATTAACAATAACTAACATACTTGGAGATGATTTCAATCTCTCCAAGCTACTCGAAGTTTTTTACCCATAATCCTCTCGACCAGTAAAATTTAAGTGAGTGCGTCGTCACTCTCTGATAAATGTATCGTACTATAGTTGATCAATATATGATAATCTGAAAAATATAATTTTCATAAATATCAGTTTAGTTACATTGTAAAGATATTTAATTACTTATAAAAGGATATTTCATAAAATTAATTCTAGGCATACTTTAAAAATATCAAATACAATCAAATTTCTTTTTTCGCACAAAACTTTAAAAAGCTTATCTTACACAAATGCTACGCAGTTTCAGGATGTTTAAAAAACAACCAAGATAAATAGCTTTGTATCGGGTGAAACATCAAAAGGGAGTGGATCGTTGCAACAACTTTGAATTACAAAGTAGGTGCATGCGTATTCGAGCTACGGTTTTCGTCCACTCGAAAATCAAACCATAGCAAAAGATTCATGTAATGTCAGTCTTTTTTTCTAAACAAATTTTTCTAAACAAAAATTTTCATCGAGCATTTTCGAACCGAAATTGAAAAAATATGTGTGCTAAGTAAAATTTACAAAAAATATAAATTAAATATACGTTTTGTGGTGTATAAGTAATTTTTTAACAACGGACTTTTGAATGATTAAATATCTATTGAAATGTAAAATAATAGTAATAAAAAAACATAAAAATATATAAATATTTGTCTATAGACCAGAATTTTTTTTGTTGTTTTTTTTTTTTGTTGTTATTTAAAATTATTTATTGCTATTTCAATGCCTAATGTACTATTTTTAACATAGAAATAAATTAAATTTAAATAAATATTCCAAAAAATATGAGCGGACGGGATCGTGCTCACGTAGTAAAATCTCAAATCCCGTATGCTACAGAGCCGCTTGCCAACGACATAAATTTGTCCAATTATAAACTGTAGCACTGTTTAGATTGCATCTCAGTTTTCGAGAAGATGACAAACCAGAGCTCAAATACGCTTGCTGCAACGACCGTTTCCCAAATCAAAAGTGAGCAACTAATTCTACTTCCGAATACAGGCATGGACTATCATTAAAAAGAAACATGCATTTTTATATTTAATTTATTTTCATGAATAATTTTTTGACTTCGTTTTTTATTCATTAGCACGAACAATGGGTGCTATTATTATTATTTACTTATTTACTTATTTGTTTATCTATCTCTGTGTGTTTAAGGGGGAAAAACTTTTACGCATTTTAAACATTCTATGAGTTGTTTAAATATATATATATATTTGGCTTGAAATATTTTGCATATATTCAATGATATTTTTAAAAATAATTATTATTTCCACAATTTGATATTGAAAATATCAAAGTAAAGTTTTATATAACATACAAAACAATAAATCAGAAATCTACTAGAGTAACTAAACATCTAACTTTGAGATTAAAAAAAATAATCTTAAAATAAAATATGTATTTCCATAGCATTTATGTAAAAAATAAAGTAATACAGTCACATAAAAATTATATATATGTTTCTTTTTTTAATTGAAAACTGTGGTTATGGCATTTTTTAAATATTTAAAGATAACAACAAATATTAAAAGAGATTTAATAAAGCATATAAAAAATATTTTCATTGTATTTGTACTTATAGACAATGAATAAAAAATATTATAAATATAACAGAGAAAATCACGAATTGTAGTGAAAATTTATTTTATAACTAATATTCGTTTTTAGGGTTCTTCACTTAAAAAGTGAAAACGGAACCATTATAAAAATCACTCCTGCGTCTCTCTGTTTGTCACAGCTTTTTTACTCATATACCATGGCGCGTAAAAAGTTCAAATTGGGGGAAATAATAAAGATTATGGACCTACATTTTCACAGATTTTTAAACATTCACAAATATAATTAGAGAAAATTTAGAGAAACTAATTTAGTTTCATAAAAAAAATCTTTGTATATCGTGTAATATTTCACAAATTTTCAGCTATTGGCTCATTTTATATGGCCGACGAATATTAATTTTTTCTATATAAAGTTTAAACAGAATGAAACGTATGTTCTGAAAACAATAAGAAGTATTTCCAAACAGGATATTTAAGATAATATTAAAATTAAGATAATATTAAGATAATTTATTATTAGATATACTTTGTACGTCTAAATCTACAGATATGGATTTTGCTTACAATTTCTTCCTAAAAACAGTGCTGTGACATTAATAAAATCTCAATATTTCGAATTTTTTGATATTGTAATATACACTAGAAAAGAGTATGGTGGTGTGAATTTTTTCACTATATGCTATATAAAATATTGTCAATTATTAAAAATTTCCTAACAAATTACAAAATACACTATAAAGTAAAAAATAATATTTGAATTAAATAAAATCCATACATTCATATACATTAACAGTATGTAATATTTTTTTTACTAGTGTTCGTATATTTTTAATAAAACCGCTATCTGTTATTTGAAGTTTTATATCAAACTACAAATTACACTATAAAATACAAATTAAAATCTGTATTAAATAAAATTTATACATTCATATACGTTAAAGACAGTTACAATAATATACATAAATAAATTATATATAACTTGTGAAGGTCAATGTATGAATGAATATTAAACTGATGGCTAATGTGTAGATATTTCTAGAACTATCTAAATTCATTATTTATTGCAAAAGATAGAATTCTTGCAAAACAAATGTTTGACAGTAGAATTATGTTTGCAAACAAAATTGCATCTTCAAACATGTTCTTTAATATTTTCGTACAGTAAGATTTGCCACAAAATTATGCCATCCTTTTGAGTTTTCTAGAAATTTAGTAACTATTAATTTATAATTATTTCAGTAAAGTACAGGCTTAAAACAGAATTTGGTAATTCAAATTTCTTCATTATCTACGCAAACAGAGTCTTAAAATTTACATAAGCTCTATATTTAGAAAATTTCAAAATACTATGCTAAAATAATAACATCTATATTCAACTCATTTGATTTTAAAATTATTTGATTTTGAGTGAAGGCAAATAAAGCAGCAGCAACCTTCTTTTCGTAATCTTGTGATAGAAAATTGGAATTGCCATTAAATGTCATAATATTTTCTCTATTGAATTTCAAAAATAGCTTAATTTCTTTATAGAAATTCTTCGAAATACTGATTGTACTCTTTGGATATTCTTTAAATATGCAATAAGATTCATTATATATCATATTCATAAAATACAAGTTATTAAAATACTTACTATATAAACAAGTAGCATAAATATTCAATTTACGAAACATTTATTACCAAATAGATGCATGTATACAGAAGTTTAAAAAAAACATTTAAAATTATCTAAGGTGTCAAAAACATTGATATGATAAGATGCTTAAATCTATATTGCTTTCAGCTAAATATTAGCTGCTATTAAATTCTGTATCTCAAATAGAAACATCATATTCATCTTAATAAAATATATAAATAAAAAGAATATTGCCCAGTTAAACTGATGGCATTGAGCTCACAGGCTAAGCATACTAATTGTACATTACAGCCTTGTATTTTCGTTAATTCCGTTCGAAAAAAAAATTAAGAAGGGGAAACAGCTCTCCCCTTTCTCCTTTTTATACTTAATCATTGAACTTCCTAAACTATCAAGTACATGCTTTATCATATTAAAAAATCTATATCCAAAATTCAGAGCAAATCGGATAATTCTTAATAAAAACCCATTTAGCATTTATATAATTTAAGAGGAGTTATTCCCCTCTTTTATACTTAACCATTAAACTTCCAAAACTATTCAGAGATTTGAACGAAATCTGACAATTCTGACTGAAAAATCCATTTATGCAAGTTTAGGGGAGGGGCATTAGAACCCCCGTTCCCCCTTGTTTATACTTATTCAATGAACACCTAATAACAGCCACGGTATCGCCTCATCCGAATGATCCTATATCTAAATTTTGAACGAAAATCGTTAATTCTGCATGAAAATCCCGTTTATATCAATTAAGGGGGGGGCATGTGCCCCCCGTTCCCCCTGTTTATACTTATTCAATGAACACCTAATAACAGTCACGGAATCGCCTCATCAGAATGATCCTATGCCTAACTTTTGAACGAAAACTGTTAATTCTGCATGAAAATCCCGTTTATATCAATTAAAGGGAGGGGCATGAGCCCCCCGTTCCCCCTGTTTATACTTATTCAATGAACACCTAATAACAGCCACGGTATCGCCTCATCAGAATGATCCTATATCTAAATTTTGGACAAAAACTGTTAATTCTGCATGAAAAACTCATTTATATCCATTAAGGGGAGGGGCATGGGCCCCCGTTCCCCCTGTTTATACTTATTCAATGAACATCTAATAACAGCCACGGTATCGCCTCATCCGAATGATCCCATATCTAAATTTTGAACGAAAATCGTTAATTCTGCATGAAAATCCCGTTTATATCAATTAAGGGGGGGGCATGAGCCCCCCGTTCCCCCTGCTTATACTTATTCAATGAACACATAACAGTCACGTAATCGCCTCATCAGAATGATCCTATATCTAAATTTTGGACAAAAACTGTTAATTCTGCATGAAAACCCATTTATATCCATTAAGGGGAGGGGCATGAGCCCCCCGTTCCCCCTCTTATACATATCGAATGAACTCCAAAAACTAATCAGGGAAGCGCCATATCAGGATATACCTATATACAAAATTTCAAGTGGATCCGATATTTTTATCATGAGTTATCGCGTTACGTACGAACATACATACAGAACGGACGGGCACATAAGCTCTCAGGCTATGATAGCCTGTGAGCTAAAAACGTGAATACTTGATTCACATTACAATTATTACTAAATAGATGTAAGTGTGTAGAACTTTTAAAAACATTTAAAATTATTTAAGATGTTAAAAACATCGATGTCAGAAGAAATTAAATTCCCTAGCGCTTTCAGCTAAAGATTAGCGTCATCAGGGAAACTGCGTAGCTTCAAACGCTGGGTAAATTTTAGAGGATGAAAACAACAAATGACAAACAACAAAGGGGGGGGGGGAGAAATGAAAACAGAGGGTTTATTATAGAAACTGGAAAAAGGGGGAGAGGATCAGGGAAGAATTATCCAAAGTCAAATCCACCAGTTATTTCAAATATGTCAAACCATATACGTAGTATATTGTTGGTTAAAACATTATTACAAGTTCTCTTGCCTCTTGTCAATATCTCCAGAGACTCTTTGATTATACAAATATATTGTGATGCATGTGCAATGATTTTAATTTCTTTAGATAGGACATCAAATTGTATATCTTGATTTAATCGAGATAGAGTTGCGGATAATTTACTCTTTTTTATGTCTGCCGTATGATCTTTGATGCTTTCTAATGATTTTCGATTGTTCGTGATCAAATGTATGCATTTTTGAACTGTTATTAAATTAAAAAGGGATAGTAAAAAACTTCACATTTGTCATATTTATCTATGAGATTAATCAATCTGTGTACCAGATATTCGAACTTTGCTGCTAGTTTAGCAATGAGGATTATATTTTCTTAATACATGCATGCCTAATCCGCTAAAAACGTTGTGGACTACAAACTGGATAATTTTCATACTGGAAAATTCAGTAGGAGGCTTTTCGTTCTTTATTAATAAATTCCAAAATTTTATTACTGCTTTTTATAATCTTAAATTAACTTGTTGATAAATTTATTTTTGAAAAAAACATTACCACATTCAATCTCCTTAATTTTAATCCAATCGTCATTTAGGTAACCCTCAGAACAAAACAGAAATGCTATTTATAGAAATGTTTTTAACATAAAATCGGTATCGGCTGTTTTATAGTGGAACATTATTATACACATATAGGCATGACCACTCGAAAATTGATTGAAATGATTAAAGAACAGATGACAGACATCAAAAAGATAAATTATCTACAGCTCTATGCTGTGTATATCAAGGTGCAGATCTTTTTATCCTATCTAAAGAGGTTAAAAGCATTGCACACACTGTAAAACATTTGTGTAACATTACTCCATAAAATTGGTGGTTTCCAGCCTTGCTGCCACTAATTTTATGAAGCATTTTTTTCGCTTATATAATGGCGTAACTTAAACATATGTTACTGGTGTAACATTACATATTAGTGTAATGTTAAACCGGTTATATCAGTTATGACACCATAAAATTGGTGGCAGCAAGGCTGCCACTAATTTTATGGAGTAACGTTACACAAATGTTTTACAGTGAATACATCACAATATAATAGATGCTCTCTGATTTGTATAATCAGAGAGCATCTGGAGATTTTGACAAGGAGCAAGAGAACTTGGAGTGTTGTTTTATGATACAATATTGTTTAACATACTTGGAATAACTGGTGAATTTAGTTTTGAATAATTCATCCCTCCTCCAGTAATTTTTTGCCGGTTTATATAACATCCCCTATGTTTTCTTTCCTTTCCTCTCTCCTATTTGTTATTTGTTAGGTTCACTCTCTAAAATTTAACAAGCATTTTTCTTTGAAACTACAGCAGTTACCTTGATGACGATGTATGTTATACCGAAAGATCTAGGGGTTTGAATATCTTTTGGCATCAATGTTTTTAACATCTTAAATTGTTTTATTTTTAAATATTTTACTTACTTTTTTTAAAACTTCGATATATTTAGACTTATTTAGTAATAAATATATGGTGAATCAAGCACTCAAGTTTTTTTATTTATTTAATTAAAGGGAATATGACGTTCCAACTTGAGGCATAGAGTTTCTCTCTCTCTCTCTCTCTCTCTCTATATATATATATATATATATATATATACATATATATATATATTTAATGCTATATAAATTTATCAATTAATAAAATCGCAAAAGATACGAATGTTTATTAATTTGTTTATTTTTTATAAATTTATTTATTTATTTTTTAAATGGTAAATCTTAATTTTAGCAGTACAATAAAAAAGAGATAGTGGTCTAAATAGAACATGTTTCAAGTATCAAACTAAAAAAAAGTCATTTATAAAATCCCTATATTTTTTCTCATTTATTAAGTGATTACTTAAACTATTTTCTATCTATTTACAAAATATGCTAATGTGATGATTCCGGGCTTCCCATCATCCAGAGAAACGAAATTATCGCTCTTATGTTAGACGAAATAAATATTCCGATTATGAACCAGTGGAAATATACACATAATGTGCTTTTTAATACATCTATCCTTCTTCATTTTCTTTGAAACTTTTAGAAACTCGACAATTATAATATTTTAAGGTCTACTATGAATAAAGAATAACCAGTTATCAAGAGCTTTCAAATATCGACTTAAGTCGTTGAAAAAAGTTTATAATACTTAAAATATTTGGCTCTATCATCTATCAACAGTTAGTTTAAACAAAGAAATAAAACTTTCCTTTGAAATTATCCTTTTTATGCATTTTTTATATAAAAAATAATATTTCTTTTTATTTCTTATTGTAATTGAAATATAAAGAATGTGTAATATCATGGAACAATATATTTCAATTATATCCATCCAGATAAAATTTTTAATTTTAACATAATGATTTTGTAGCCCCTCCCCCCCCCCGCGCAAAGAATAGTCATATTAATAGTTGCAATTTGCTTTGAGAAATGATTCAGATTAAAATCATTAAAAAATTTTTATTTCTGAATAATTCAAAATTAATTTTTGATTAGTGAAATAATTAATTATTCACAAAATTAATTTCGGGTAAAGAATAATGTATAAATAGAATTCTACTCGGTAACATACAGCCCCACCAGTGGCCGAGAGGTTCGGACCTCTCAACTGGTAGACGGCAGGTGCTGGGTTCGAACCCAATCGCGGCTGTCGGCCTAACCGTTCGGAGTTTTCGTGGTTTTCTTCGAACCTTGCGTAAATACGGGTTAGGTTCCCTTAGAAAGACCCCCACGAAGGGCACTCCCCCCTGGTCCTATATCCCTAGCGTAGATAATCGGACGTCAAAAATCAACCAACCAACCAACCGGTAACATACATGGGTAAAAGTATTTTATAAAAAGTTCTGTAGAATTATACGTAATTTTCAGCATAATCATAATATGGATATATGTATATATATTAGTTATATATTTACTACAACATTTACTTTTTCTTGTTTCATGGCGCAATATTTTAAATGTGATTTTAAATATAATTTAGATTTATATTATTTGTTATAATATTATATTTTTATTGTAGTCATCAAAAATCAAAGAATAATAGATTTAATTAACAAAATGCAAAACTCAAATGGAAAAAGATAGATCATTATTTTTTTTAGTCAGAAAAAATATTTTTTTTATGTAAAATTTTTATGACTAAATATTTACAGAAAATGCACATCTTTTGATAGAATTTTATGTATTTTGCCGTGAACTTAAATTTAAAAGGAAAAAAAAACCTTTATCTTTGTCAACCAGTCGTTTTTTCCTATTTTCATTCAAATTTATTGATCATTTAGATTTTTGTAATTTCAAAATAATGATAATAATATTAATAATAAAATACACAATGACATTTGATGCTGCCATCTACAATCAAAAATTCAATTCAAAATGATCATACTATTCTTAAGTTGGAAACAGCAGCACCATGAAACGATTACTGTTTTTGAATCTAACTAGGGAACTGCAAGAAGTAGAAGTCATCGATTTTGATGAAAGTGGTATCGCTAGAAAGATCGCATCGTGAGCAATAAAAAACTCAATGAAACTACCTGTCGGAAATCAGTCGTTTTCGAGATATCCTACAATGTATGTCACATAGCTAGTGCACACTTACAGGAGAAAGGCAAAAGATTTTATACTCGATTTTAGTGAAAGGGGTACAGTTGAAAAGATATCGTCCTGAGGATTAAAAAACTCAATGGAGTCACCAGTCGTAAATGAGACGTTTTCGAGATATCCGACAACTTGTGTCACGTATATAATGCACACATACTAAGAAACTGTATTAAGTGATATAAATTGTCGGATATCTTGAAAACGGCTCATTGCCGGTGAGTAGTTCCATTGAGTTCTTTACTTCTCACAATGATATCTTTCCAAAGACACCACTTTCGTCAAAATCGAGAGTGAAATTTTTTGCGGTCCCCTCTTAAGTTTGCACTAGCTAGGTGACATAAATTATCGGATATCTTGGAAACGGCTCATTTACGACTGGTAGTTCTATTGAGTTTTTACTCCTCACGATGAGATCTTTCAAACAGTACCACTTTCATCAAAATCTAAACTATTTTTTTTTGTGACTGCCCAGTAAGTATGATCTAGTTACGGTACATAAATTGTCGGATATCTCTAAAACGATTCATCTCCAACAGGTAGTTCCATTGAGTTTTTTACTGCCAGCGATGAGATCTTACCAACGTTACCACTTTCGTCAAAATCGGTGACTTACACTTCTTGCAGTTTCCTAGTAGGTCCTATAATGACATACCTATCTTCCTTTCATTCCCTCTGCTAATTTTTTATCTTCAAGATCTAAACATTTTGAAGATTTAAAGTTCACATTCCGTTACTTTTGAATTGGTTTATATACTAGTTAATAGATAATACAAGAATTTTATCAGCACTATTATAAACTGAATTAACAAATTTTTACCTTAATTTTTTTTCTTATTTTGTAAAATACTTAGAAAGATGATTAATTGAGATCTTTATTTCATTGTCATGCTTTTATCAAATATTAATTTGATAAAATGGTAACAATTTTAAAATATGTAGAGGAACAATGCACAGTAAGTTTTTCGTAAACAAAATATATTATTGAAAATAAATATTAACTGCATTAATGCAACGTTTATATGTAATCAATTTGTGGCTTTTCAGCTTGACTTGTCTCATTATTAACTACACTTATCGCATTTGTTGACCAGTTTTGTTCTTTTAAATGCCTCAACACATAAAAATTTCAATATTATTTTTATTTTTCCAATTAATATTTTTATTTCTTATTTAAATTATTAGCATGAAACATTGACAAATCGACAGATTCTAATACAAAACTCAAGAGCTATTAGGTAGCTTTCATTGCAAAAAGTAAAAAGCTACCTATTGCAGCTGTCCGGAGGAAAGCACTTCCGGAAAATTTTGGTATATTTTCACCGATCATGACCCCCAGACCCCAAAACCACCCTCCGTTCAAATGTTGACACATATATATATATAACCATATATATATATATATGACGATTTAAAAGTTAGGAGCCAGAGACATCAACGCCGGGTTTCCCTTTCTCCGCACAGAAGGCATGGCCACCGAGGAAAATAAATAAATAGATGTAGAAGATCCAATAAATTACTTATTGGCTGCTGTAAGTTCATTTATTTAATCCGTAGTCATGAGAAAGGGAAAAGCAAACTGTCTTTTACCGAAACATTCCATCATTATTTCAGCGAGCCGTACTCATCGAAGAAAAAAACCCAAGAATCCTCCTTCTCAGATCGAGGCTTCCCCTCTTAAATCTAAAAGAAAATTCTAGAACATTCTGTAACTTCAAACCATCATTCTTTTATGTAAAAAGAATTCTTGTCCAGCTTCGAGATTAAACACTTCATTCAGACGATAGTTTTATTTAAAAAAAAATATTACTTAAGCAATTTATAATCGACTCAGGATTTCTTAGGCAGACGATTTTTAGAGATGATTAATTTTAAGAGAAAAAGAAAAGAAATGAATTTATTAATATGCACACTATCAAAGGTTGACAGAGGAAAAATAAATAAATAGATAAAATAAAATAATGATATTTTTTGAAAGGTATGGTTTTGGAATAAATTTAATAAGACTTTCTTAAAAAGGGTTGATAAAAACATAGAAAAATGAATTTTATTTGGAATATTAAGAAATAAAAATTTAATTAAGAATATTTTTAACTTAGAGCCATCTTTTTAAATTTACGCATACTGGAATAATGTTTTTTAAGGCAAATTAAGAATTTATATCGTCTGCATAAAGATTAACAGATTAGATTTAGAAACAAGATTTTAATTTAATAATTTGAAGTAAGTACGGAACATTATTATAAGAAAATTAAGATAGTATAGAGGTTAGTTTTGGCGAAAAATTTTTTAATTTGTAATATATATATATCTGATTTTTGTCATGCGATAACTAACGTATTTATGAACCGATTTGAATAAAACTTGGTATGTACATAGTACATACAAATGTCTCGACCGAGTTCGTTGGCCAGCATCATCCGCCATTTGGAAACAAAATGGCGGCCATTTTAAATTTAAAAAAATTTAAAATTTAGAATTAAATGCGAAAAAATTAAAAGTTGAAAAATATTTTTCTTTTACGTGTTAGAACGTAAAACAAAGATTCCAGAACACTTTTTATTTTGTCTATATCTTAAAAAATGATTGAATTATAGCACTTTGAATTTTTCTTATGGCTGACATTTTGAAACAATCTGATATTTGTCACGTAATAACACGCGCATTTATGAACCGATTTCAACAAAACATGGTATGTACATAGTACATACAAATGTCTCGACCGATTTCGTTGGCCAGCATCATCCGCCATTTTGTTTCAAAATGGTGGCCATTTAAAAAAAAATTTAAAATTTAAAATTTAAAATTAAATGCGAAAAAATCAAAATTTTAAAAATATTTTTCTTTTACGTGTTAGAACTTAAAACAACGATTCCAGAACACTTTTTATTTTGTCTATATCTTACAAAATGATTGAGTTATAGCACATTGAATTTTTCTTATGGCTGACATTTTGAAACGATCTGAATTTGTCACGTGATAACACGCGTATTTATGAACCGATTTCAATGGGTCTTGGTATGTACATAGTAGATACAAATGTCTTGACAGAGTTCGTTGGCCAGCATCATCCACCGTTTTATTTTAAAATGGTGGTCATTTTAAATTTTTAAAAATATATAAAATTTAAAATTAAATGCGAAAAAATTAAAATTTGAAAAATATTTTTCTTATACGTATTAAAACTTAAAACAATGATTCTAGAACACTTTTTGTTTTGTCTATATCTTAAAAAATGATTGAGTTATAGCACTTTGAATTTTGCTTATGGCTGACATTTTGAAACGGTCTGATCTGAACGACCCATCATGTTGCTTTAAAATGGCATACACTTTATGATATCGTGGAATTTGGTGACTCTCTAAATCGCTTAAAATAAATGCAGGTTGAATAAAAGATGACTAATTTCTAAAAATTCCTATTAATATTCAGTCTTGACAGAAACTAGTATTCAATCTTATAAAATCACTAATTTTATAAGATTACTTCCACTAATTTGAGCTTAGTATTTTTTAACAATGTACTTACTGTACTTACTTTAAAATAAATAAATAAATGTATAAGTATATGAAAGCTACCTCTTCCTCCCGGCATTGCCGGAAGGAATTTTTTCAATCATAGCAGCATTCTAATATTTTTTGTTCTGTTATCTCTCTTGTCAAAACCGATTAACTAACTCATTTAGGCATTTCTGCTTTATGTTCATTTGTTTATCAGTTGCATTAAGTTTACTAAAATAGAGATTTTGAAATCTATTAAATAATCTTCGGTAATTCTGGTTAATGATAATGGGTGTATTTTATCTTGTAGAATTTAATCAAATTAAAGGGAAAAAGTTATTAACAATATTTACATTAATATTAGCACGATTATTCTTACTAAAGTACTTTTTAGAAACATTTCATTATACCCGAGCTACCGAATTCTAAGTGTTGCGTTCCTGTAAAACAAATAGAATCATACAGGTGGATTTTAAAATAATGCGTTGTTTTAAATCTTAATTTATTTGGTAAATGGTTTATTTATATCAAAATCTGAAATATTTTTTTGAGTGTTATTGATGTTAAAAAAAGAATTACACACCCACAAATTATTTTTTTAAGTAATTCATTATGTCTTAATTATCGACATAATAGCTAGAAAATCGGGAAAATGATCAGTGTTGAATTCAGACACTTTTCTCCAGAAGGGATTTCTATGGCTCCGGAGAGGGGGACATTATTTTGTTATAATTGCTAAGGGTTTTGTTATAATTGCTAATTAATAAGGTTGAAAAGACAAAATATCAAATCTTCCGGGCGGATACCTCATTACTGGTGTGAAAGGGGATGAGGGAGAAGAATAACCAATGGACCACTCTCTGTTTCAACACTAATACCCATGATGCAAATTAAATAACAATTGGAAATTAATTATATTTACAAATGTTGATTTTAAAAACATAGATTTTTCTCTTATAAGTTCATGCATAAAAAAAAAAATTACTGTCATTTTCAAAACGTTTATTTTAATCAATCAGTCAAATTTATTTAAAACAATAAAAATTATATGATTTCAGGCTACAGTAAGAATAAAACTTGTTTATATTACAAATCGGTGTATAAAATTACTGAGGAAATTAACGATTGAAAAAAAATCCAAACAGCGTAAAACATGTGTTTTTACGTTCAAACGTTAATAAAAATATGCTACCATAACTCATATCTTTTAGTTATAATAATTAAAATAATATTAAATTCATAATTTAGATGAAAATTAGTTGAATTTTTATATGACATATTTTTTAAAGAATTGATGCAAATAATGAACATGGCCGGATTAAGGGGGGGGGGGGGCTAAGGGGGCTGCAGCCCCGGGCCCCAACCAGTCAGGGGGCCTCAAGCAGAGGCTTAAGTTGTACCAAAGTTTTGTTTAAAACAATTACAGGGGTGTAAGAGCTGCGCGAAATCGCCGTTTTTTTTACAACTTAACTTGAATTGCCATTTGACGTCATTGCTGTCTGTATCTCCGAAAATTTCCAGGTTTAACAAAAATGGTGATGAAAACGAAATGAAAAGGGTTGCGTAAAAAAGCGTGAATTTCTTCAAAAAAAGAACGGATTTAATCAAGATCGCGGAAAAGCACAATTTCCTTCAAAAGGCCGTGGAAAAAGCGTGAATTTCGTCAAAAGGCCGCGGAAAAAGCGTGAATTTCGTCAAAGGATGGCCCAAAAAACCGCGATTTTGGCAAAGAATCGTAAAAAGAAAATGCAAATTTCATCAAAGGGAGGAAAGAAAAAACGCAATTTTCTTTAAAAGATTGCAGAAAAAGTGCAAATATAATCAAGAGTTCGCGGAAAAAGAGCAAAATTTACCAAATCATCGGGAAAAAACGCGAATTTCGACAGAGGACAGAGGAAAAACGCGAATTTCGTCAAAGGGTCGTGAAAAAACACAAGTTTTGCGAAAGAATAGCGAAAAAAAAGTAAATTTTGTCAAAGTGTGGTGGGAAAAGAGAGAATTTCTTGAAAAGTTCTCGGGAAAAAGCGCAAATTTTGTCAAAGGATCGCGAAAAAACGTGAATCTTGACAAAGAACCTCGGAAAATTGCGAATTTCTTCAAGGGTTTGCCAAAAAAATGTAAACTTTGAGAAAGAATGGCGAAAAAAAACGTAAATTTTCTCAAAATGCGGCAGAAAAGTGAGAATTTTTTGAAAAGTTCGTAGGAAAAAGTGCAAATTTAGTGAAAAGATCGTGGAAAAAGAGCGAATTTTGACAAAGAACCGTTAAAAAACGCGAATTTCGTCAAAGGATTGCCAAAAAAATGCGAATTTTGAGAAAGAACCGCGAAAAAAAGCGCGAATTTTGTCAAAAAGTGGCAGAAAAAGCGCAAATTTCACAAAACATTTGCGAGAAAAGCGCAAATTTAGTCAAAAGAGCCAAAAGTGTCGCGCCGAAAATAAGCGAATTTTGACAAAAAACCGAGAAAAGGCGCGAATTTCGTCAAAAAATTGCCGATAAAACGCGAATTTTGACAGAAATCCACAAAAAACACAAATTTCGTCAAAGGATGGCAGAAAAAGCGCGAATTTCTTGAAAGGCACAAATTTAGTCAAAAGATCGCGGAAAAGAGCGAAGTTTGTCAAAGAGACGCGGAAAAAGTGTAAATTTCTACAGAGGATCGCTTGAAAAAAACGCGGATTTCGTCAAAGAATCGCTAAAAAAACCATGAATTTTGGCAGAGAATTGCTGGAAAAACGCGAATTTCATCATAGAATGGCAGGAAAAACGCAAATTTCAGAAAAAAAATCACAGGAAAACTGCAAATTTTGTCAAAAGGTCGCGAAAAAAGGCGAATCTAAAAACACCATTAAAGATAACAAAAAAAAAAAAATGATTAACATTATACATATTCAAAATCTAAGATTTGTATTTTAGAATTAAAAAAACAAAACAAAGGTGTGTGTGTGTATTTGAGGAGGGGTTGACATTCAGTATCGTGGTAGGAGGCTTAAGATTTCCAATAGCGTAAGGGGGGGGGGCAAAATTCCCAGTAGCCCCGGGCCCCAGAAGTGCTTAATCCGGCCCTGAAATGAATAAGACGTTCATCCCTTTTAGGTATATTTCGTTAAAAAAAAATATTACTTATTGTACTCTCTCTAAGTTGGAATTTCTGAAAACCTCTTGCACAAAAACTTAACCCATATTTAGACCCCGTGGCGTAAATGTGCTTAAAACGCCTAGAAACCTAAACCTGCCGCAGTTCAAAACTTTATTTGTCTATAAATCTATGCATATCATATTTTAATGGACACGATAACTTCTATGATGTAGCACAAATTTCTTTCAAATTGATACATAAAATTTAGGGGGGGGGGGGGGGGGGGGACTTTGGCCAAGTTCCTTCATCGGCGAAATCGAACCGAAAGGGTGATAATAGGAAATAAGTTTGGAAAAATAGGAAGAATAAAACTTATAATGCTTAATTGTAATAAATATCTAATAAATCTTAAGTTATTATTATTTCTTAGAAAATGGGAAAAAATATGTATGACAGATTTTTCATGTCATTAAAATGGAATCAAGTGGCGAAAATTCAGGGTTTTAAGGCAAAAAAAAAACCTTTATGATATATTGTCAAATTACAAGATATAAAATCCAATAAATGAAAAGTCTAGTGCTAAATTCATCTTTAGTTAAATAATTAAAATCCATATAAAAACATAAATAAATGTAGTAAAATTACTTTCAGGTGCAGACATATAATATAAATTTATTTAAAATACACTAAAAATATTTGGAATCACTAAAAACGATTAAAATAACCTGAAACACTTTCAGCAATAGAACGACCGTCATCAGTTGGGATTACATGTTTTTATTTTCTTTGCTCTTATTCGAGATTTCACTGCAAGAAAATTATTGTAATTTAAATCTCACGTCAGATAATATGTCAGATATAGGTATTTAAATTTTGAACGAAACAACTTTTTATCTATTACGTAGCTTATTTTTCTGTACTCCATAAATATCATGTGATAGTGCATTGTTGTAAGCTATATGTTTATAAGTAAAAGTAAGTGTTTATTTAAAGGCGAGTCTTCCCTCGCTTGAATACTTCTGCTCCGTAATGTTTACGTAATAGGCAGATTAATTTTGAATTATTCGTTTAAATTTAAATATTTTTAAACCTTTTTTTTTTTTTTTCTTTTTTTGTACAGTATGGCTGAGTTTGATTTTTAGTATGATTGTTTTTTACTTTTTCGATTTTGATTGCAGATTTTTTTTATTTAAACTACTTTCAGTTTCAAAACCGGTTACGAAAGTGAAAGTATCATTTAACGTAAATGCCCAGTAAGTGTGCATTAGTTATGGCACATATATTGTCGGATATCTCGAAAACGACTTATCTCCGACGGGTAGTTCCATTGAAATTTTTACTGCTCACGATGAGATCTTTCCAACGTTACCACTTTCGCCAAAATCGGTGACTTACACCTAGTAGGTCCTATAATGACATACCTATCTTCCTTTCGTTTCCTCTGCTACTTTTCTATCTTCAAGATTTAAACATTTTGAAGATTTATAGTTCACATTCCGTTATTTTTTACTTTGTTTATATACTAGTTAATAGATAATACAAGAGTTTTATCAGCATTATTATAAACTGAATGAAAAAATTTTTACTTTAATTTTTTTTTCTTATTTTGTAAAATACTTAGAAGGAGGATTAATTGAGATCTTTATCTCATTGTCATGCTTTATCGAATATTAATTTGGTAAAATGTCAACAACTTTAAAATATGTAGAGGAACAATGCACAGTAAGTTTTTCGTAAACAAAATATATTATTGCAACTAAATATTAACTGCATTAATATAACGTTTATATATAATCAATTTGTGGCTTTTCAGCCAGACTTGTCTCATTATTAACTACACTAATCGCCTTTGTTGTCCAGTTATGTTCTTTTATATGCCTCAATAGATAAAAATTTCAATATTATTTTTATTTTCCCAATTAATATTTTTATTTCTTATTTAAATTACTAGCATGAAACTTAGCCAGATCGAAAGATTCTAATACAAAACTCAAGAACTATTTTCGATCACAGTAGCATTATAATATTTTTTGTTATGTCATCTCTCTCTTGGCAAAAACGATTAACTTATTTAGGCATTTCTGTTTTATGTTCATTTGTTTATCAGTTGCATTAAGTTTACTAAAATGGAGATTTTGAAATCTATTAAATAATCTTCGGTAATTCTGGTTAATGATAATGGGTGTATTTTATCTATTAGAATTTAATCAAATTAAAGGGAAAAGTTATGAACAATATTTACATTAATATTAGCACGATTATTCTTACAAAAGTACTTTTTTGAAACATTTCATTATACCGAGCTACCGAATTCTAGGTGTTGCGTTCCAGTAAAATAAACAGAATCATACAGGTGGATTTTAAAATAATGCGTTGTTTTAAATCTTAATGTATTTGGTAAATGGTTTATATTAAAATCTGAAATAATTTTTGAGTGTTATTAATGTTAATAAAAGAATTACACACCCACAAATTATTTTTTTAAGTATTTCATTATGTCTTAATTATCGACATAATAGCTAGAAAATCGAGAAAATGATCAGTGTTGAATTCAGACACTTTTCTCCAGAAGGGATTTTTATGGCTCCGGAGGGGGGACGACATTATTTTGTTATAATTACTAAAGGGTTTCGTTATAATTGCTAATTAATAGGGTTGAAAAGACAAAATATCAAATCTTCCGGGCGGACACCTCATTACTGGTGTGAAAGGGGATGAGGGAGAAGGATAACCAATGGCCCACTCCCTGTTTCAACACTGATACCCATGATGAAAATTCATCTATTAAATAAAAATTGGAATAAATTACATTTACAAATGTCGATTTTGAAAACATCGATTGTTCTCTTATAAGTTCATGCATCAAAAAAAAAGTTACTGTCATTTTCAAAACATTTTTTTTAATCAATCTGTCAAATTTATTTAAAACAAAAAATATTATATGATTTCAGACTACAGTAAGTATAAAACTTGTTTATAACAAATCGGTGTATAAAATTACTGGGGAAATTAATGATAAAAAAAAAGAAAAAAGAAAGA
The DNA here is from genome assembly GCA_964019185.1 of Maratus speculifer. Taxonomy (NCBI): domain Eukaryota; kingdom Metazoa; phylum Arthropoda; class Arachnida; order Araneae; family Salticidae; genus Maratus; species Maratus speculifer. The sequence goes on from OZ025298.1 coordinate 257,523,656, forward strand.
AAGGAAATTTTCAAACGGCATAAAACGTGTGTTTTTACGTTCACACGTTAATAAATAAAAGTTATCATACTCATATCTTTTAGTTATAATAATTAAAATAATATTTTTTAATTTAAATTCATAATTTAGATGAAAATTAGTTGATTTTTTTTATATGACATATTTTTCAAAGAATTGATGCAAATAATGAATAACACGTTTACCCCTTTGAGGTCTATTTCGTTAAAAAAATACTATTGTACTCTCTCTATTTTGGAATTTCTGAAAACCTCTTGCACAAAAACTTAACCCACCTTTAGACCCCATGGCGTAAATGTGCTTAAAATGCCAAGAAACCAAGACCTGCCGCAGTTCAAAACTTTATTTGTCTATATATCTATGTTTATCATATTTTTATGGACACGATAACTTCCATGAATGAACACAAATTTCTTACAAACTGATACATAAAATTAAAGGGGGGGGGGGGACCTCGGCCGAGTTCCTTCATCGGCGAAATCGGACTGAAAGATTGGTAATAGGGAAGAATTTTGAGACATAAATAAACGTAGATAAATAAAAAATATAATAATAATAACATAAAAAAAATATAAAAACATTATACGTAAATAAATAACGGAAATAAGAAACATAAATAAATGTAGTAAATTTACTTTCAGATGAAGACATATAATGTAAATTAATTTAAAATGCACTAAAAATATTTGGAATCACTAAAAACGATTAAAATAACCCGAAATACTTTCAGCCATAGAACGGCCGTCATCGGTTGGAATTTATATGTTATTATTTTCTTTGCTCTTATTCGAGATTTGACTGGAAGAAAATTATTGTAATTTAAATCTTGCACGTCAGTTGAGTTGCCAGTTATAGGTATTTAAATTTTGAACAAAACAAGTTTTTATCTATTAAGTAGCTTATTTTTCTGTACTCCATAAATATCATGTGGTAGTGCATCGTTGCAAGCTATATCTTTATAAGTAATAGTAAGTGTTTATTTTAAGGCGTGTCTTCCCTCGCTTGAATACTCCTGCCCTGTTATGTTTATTCAATAGGCAGGTTAATTTCGAATTATTCGTTTAAATTTAAATATTTTTAAACGATTTTTTTAATGCATAGCTGAGTTAGATCTTCAGTATGATTGTTTTTTACTTTTTTGATTTTGATTGCAGATTTTTTTAAAACTACTTTCAGTTTCAAAACCGGTTACGAAAGTGAAAGTATCATTTAAAAAAAATTGTAACGAAAGTCGAAAAAGTAAGAAATAGTCATACTAAAGATTGAGATTCAGCCATCCGATGAAAAAATAAAAAATAAATAATAATAATAAATAAATCGTTTAGAAATATTAAATTTAAAATTCAAAATTAACCTGCCCCGTGGTTTAAATTATGGAGCGGGAGTTTTGAAGTGGATGAATGACTTTTAAGTTGTTTTAAGATATTTTTAATGCATTTTAAATAAGATTATATTTATTCCCTTGAAAGTAATTTTAGATCGTTTAATTGTGCTTTTTATACGAATTTTGATTATAAAATTCATTTCAACTTATTATTACACTGTAAAAAAAAATTTGTTAAGTTTATGGCAAAAACTGCTGGCAACATCGCTGCCAGCAGTTTTACGTAAATTAAAGAGATTTTTTTTTCTACTGTGTAATCGTCTTAAAATTATCTACAACGTTTTGTATTGATTAATTTTTCGATAGAACCAGTTCTTATAGTAAATAAGTAAACAATGAAATAAATAAAAGAAGACAAAAAAGGATAAAAGAAAGCAAAAGAAAAAGAAAGAAAAAAATTATTATAATTATGTCTTGTACGTCAGATGAGATGCCGAATATCGGTATTTAAGTTTTCAACAAAACGAGTTTTTATATATTATGTAGCTTATCTTTTCATACACCATAAATATCGAGTGATAGTGCATCGTTGCAAGCTATTAGTAATGGTAAGTATTTATTTTAATAGTTTTTAATGTGTTTTAAGATATTTTTAATGTACTTTAAATGAAATTATATTATATGTAAGCACATGAAAGTAATTTTAGTACGTTTTATATGAATGTTAATTATAAAATTAACTTTAACTTATTATTAATCGTCTTAATATTATCTATAACGATTATATAGATAAGTTTTTGGCAGAATCAACTTTTATAGTAAATAAATAAACAAATAAATAAATAAAATAAAACGGAATAGAATAAAGTAAAATAAAATAAACAGAATAAAATAAAATAAAAAACTAAAAGAAAATTGAAAAAGAAAACGATCATAACTTAGTCAATTCACACGATGTTAAATCAGCTTGAATTTATTATAAATCTTCCTAATATTATCTACAATATTTACTTTGGCAAATTTTTGATAAAACGAATTTTTATAGCCAAAAAGGGGGGGGGGGTGAAAAAAATATCTTATAACATGATTCTGATAAATGTTAGCTCTTACAGATAAATCAAATTAAAAACTTGTCAAAAGAGGCAGATAAGATTCCTAAACTGGTTTTATCTCTTTCTTGATTTACTTTTCGTTGGTAAAATTGCTATTTGACTTAACTTCATATTCTATCTGTATCTGTTGGCTGATCAAGCAGGGAATCTTTTATTTAAGTAATTAAATTACATTTCAGACAGACAACACACTAACAAAAATGTAGACGTAGGTATAAGACAAATACACGAACAAAAGACCATAAACACAAATATTTATATCGTCGAAAAAACTGAATTTTTTTAACTGAATATAAAACAATCATTTACGAAATCCACGGACCACTGTGAAAAGAATCTACAAACCGCAATTTACATCCCTTGAAATTTTCATATATCATACATCGTTTAACTTTATTTTTGGAATATTTTTTGAAGCAATGAAAAAGGAACCTAATTATACATTCGTGCTTTTATAATTAAAATAGTTAGTACTAATTAGGCAGATAGCTATCACAATGTTTAGAATGTAGGTGTACAATCACACTGCAAATCCATGTACTATATTACAAAGAGAAAAGTTAATATTTAAAATCACATGTATATTTTAAACGCGCCGAAAAACATGCGCTCTCAAAGGAGTTTTTCCCAGTCGTGAAACAACTACCTGTCGTGGGTTTAAAAATAGGTGTCGCTGCGGGCGCAACTCCTAGACTTGCATTTACCATAGTTATCTTTGACGCGTTTCTTCATTCACTGGTTCCGTTGCGCGCAAAATTGTTGGGATACTTGCGACCTAAAAGCGTTTAATTTTGCTCTGCGGCTTTCTAAGAAAAGTGTAATTAACAGAGTGCAATGCAGAGATAATATAAATGACGTAATGATGATCTGTTGAAAGGTGAGTTACCTTTGCATTTTTATTTTTCATAGGTTAAATTTATAGTATTTTAAAAACTTTTCTCCGTGTATTTTTACATATTCCGTTTATTTAAAATACACCTACATATATATTAATGTATTTTAATATATTTAATCTGGATAGATGTAGGCGTATGCATATATATTTTTATCATTTGTTTTCATTCCGTAAACTTTGTAAGTCCATTGTGTATTTTTTTTTTTTTTTTTTCGTGACTGTTTGCAATAATGCTTTTTTTTCATAAAATATCAAACCTCTTGCAATTTTTTTTCTTATTATTTTTTCTTTAATTTAAGCGTAGGCGCTTCATTATAATTTATTTATATTCATCGTATAATCTCATGAATTAAATTTGATATTTCTTACTCGGTAACTATTTGCAATAAATATGAGTTTTTATAAAAACGCATTTGCAATTGCATATTTTCAACAAAATGTTTTAACAATGAATGGTAAAATATTATTTTTTTTCTTTAAAGGGGTAGATATTTCTTATGGTCAATTACTTCTTTCATACATTTTCGAAGAATTATTTCTTATGAAACAGGTAATCCTAGTTAACCTAGTGAGAAAAAATCTATGATTTTATAAATTATAATTAATAACATTATATTTATAAAACCTTTTAAGTTTTTCCCTAGCTAAATTAAAAATAAAATATATAAAATAATATTTAATTATTTCAAATTTATGTGTGAACATACAGATGTGGTTTATATTTGGGAAACATTTGCTGTCCTCGGTAGAGAACTGGGAAATCTGAAGTATATCTGAATCTTTTTACTGGTTGAATTCCGCAACTTATTTTTCTTTCTCTGATTGTTGCCACAAGGACAAAAAAATAAATAAAAACTTTAAAGCAAATAATAATTTGAAAACAAATTGTGATATAGATTTCAAACAAATTTCATTAAAAGGGAATATTTTTCTCTACGCAACGGTGTAAAAATTTAAAATGTGTGATGTTCAGAAGTTTAAAAATTTTGCAGTTTCGAAAATTGTAAAACTGAAATTTCATTTAAAATTTGTTTATGATGGGTTCAGGAATATTAATGTTTAATCCATATCGTACGTAATATGAGGCGTTCAGAAGTCAGTCTGATTAACTGCATGTAATAAAAATGCACATTTTGAATAATAAAAATTGTATACCTATAAACTACTGTTTTTTTTTTCTACAATATTTCAATTATTTTATTTATTTATTTATTTTGAAAACGGTTGCTTTTACCGAAAAATGAAAAACACTTTTCTCTTTCAAAGTATCTCAAAAGAATACTTGCCAATATTAACGACCATGAATAAAAATGAATTCAGGAATGTGCCAAAGGTAGCATGTTTTTTATCATTGGTCTAGGAATATTAATGTTTAATACATGACGTACGTAATATGTGACTCTGTTATTATTATTGTTTTAAATATAGAATTTATTTATAATTCTTTGAAATTTTAGTCTATGAAAATATCGTTTTCCAAATAGTCGTTGCAATTTGTTAAATTACTTTTTTTTGTCTCAATTTTTTACAGTGAACTTCTTTTTGTATTTATATGTTTATGATTTATCGCAACATCTTTTCAAAATATTTTCATGACAGTTGTTATTGTAATAGCTTTTCCAAAAATACATTCACAATTCATAAATTACAAATTACTTCTTTGCAATTAAATGAATGCATGAATCTGTTCAATGAATCGTTATTGTTCATAGATAAGCACTTTTACTAAAAGATTTTATAAATTCTAATCATTATACACACACATATATATATATATATATATATTTGTATAAGTTAATAATCTCTTCTCCAAATACAAGTTATCTGTCCTCCAAATGAAAAAATAAATGCAGGGACTATCTTTGTAACACTGACCAACAAGTAATTATTTGAACGTTAACTTTAGATATTTAGTTCCAATTCAAAACATGTTTGAAATATTTCTTTCTATCACATTGAATGTTGATTGTGAAAAATTACCGCAAAATTAATAATTTTTATCGTTAATATTTTGAAAAGCATTTTCTTACATTCTAGCAAGTAAATGAAAAAGATATTTTTTATTACCGAAGCTACTTACCAAAGTTATGACATTTTGGATTTGATAAAATTTCAGAACTTTTTATCCCTATGAACACAACGATGCATTTTTGGTGCCAAACATTCGTCAAAAACTTTACAATTCAAAATTCAATTTTGTCTGATTTTATTGTAAAATAATCAGATGTCTTATTTTTTCATCTTTTAACTTTTTAAAGCAAGAAAATGTTTTTTTCAGAATAAAAATGAAGAAATGAATAATAATTTTTCATTTTAGAAGATGTCTGTACTGTAAAATTTCAAAGAACTCTAAACTTTTTCAAATGAATTTTACGAAATATGAATTTTATGAAATAATTTTTAAGTTGTATTTTCTAAAAAATATAAAGCAGATATACTTCACGAAATTCTTTTTCATTCATAACTATTTATTTTTCTATTTCATTTATTTTTATACAATGTAATTTTATCAACGTATTTAATGGTTGTTAAAATATTAAAAAAAAAAAAAAAAACTCCTTTCATCAAAAATTCTCCAATCCTCAATGTGATTTTTCGCAGAACTATTTCTGTTATATATCAACTATGGCATTTTCCAATAAATTCTAATTATTGTCGATTATGTAATTGAGAAAAATCCCAGCATTAGTATGTGTAATGCATAGGTATGTGGAAGTCTAAAAAGATTCAAATATTTCCAATATACTTACGAATTATTTTTCGTGAAATACGATTATTTATTATTTAAACATATTTTTATGTATTCACAGGTTTACAAATTAAATTAACTTTTAATTCAAACTATATTTTCAAAATCAATCAAATTAATCGTATTCAAATTCATTAAGTTTCTTTGAACATCAATTACAAAAAAAAAAATAAATAAATAAAGATAGATTTGCCGAAATTTTTTTATAATTATTAACTACATATTTTTGTATGTTTAAATTTTAGTTTGGTAAGTTAAATTTATTTATTTAAAAGTAAAAAATTAAACATCGATTTTGAAGCCAATAATAACATTTTTTTAATAAATAAATAAACAAATAAATGAAAATACAAAATAATAATTATAATAATAATCTATAATATTTATAACGCATTGAAAACGTGTAATTATTTCTTTTTTCTTTCTTTCTTTCATTCTCTTGTTACATAAATTTAACTTTAATTTATTCAAATGAGTTAAAGGAGTTTTAGTAATAACCAAAAAGCAACTAAATTAACAATACAAATTTGCCTCTTTGTTAACAAACAAGATTTTGTGCAGTAATAATTATGGGAATGATGAAAAATTAGGGGAGTATACAGATAAATTCCCATAGAAAACATTCAAGTTTTTAGACTCTTTAACTCTTTGTAGCTCAACTGCTTTGATTTGAGAAATAGCTACTCAGATCTTAGGAAACATCAATTTAAGTATGGAAAAATTAGTTTTAAAAATTTAAAACGCACACAAAAAATTAACTAAAAGTTGTTTTTTATATAAATGCAATGAACAGAAAATTACATATTTCTCATAAATATTTAAAATTTTCTAATATAAAATTTTAAAATGTAGAAACCCACTTGTGTAAACTATGCATTTTTGAACGTTCCCTGTATTTTCATATTATATCATTTACGAAGTTAGTTTTAGCAGTGACGATGTAAAGCTGCCATATGATGAATAAAACTTTGTTGTCAGAAATTAATTTAGTTTTCGGAACAATTCGTTAACCGTGCCCTATGGAGTTTCGGGGAAAAAATCTTCAGACTAATGTATGACCTGTACTACTATGTTTACACAACTGGAATTTCAGGATAACTCCATGTGTATTTTCTAGATTTTTAACAAAATGTCTAAAATCACAGGTGGATGGTCACCTTTAGCCATATAGTGTATCTGAATCTTCAATAGATAGAGAACGCTTTTCGGAATATTGAGTAGCTCGACCGACGTTTATCTATCTTTTTTGTTCATGGTTATTTTATATTTTACTTGACAATTATTCAAATATTCTGGTAGACCACTTTTTTTTTAGATTCTGAACTTTTGGATTCTTTTGGAAACTTTTTCAGTAACAAAACAGTAGAACAAGCAAATCGACAAAAATCTGAATATGTAAATGTTTGGTGAAAGAAAAACGATTACAAAAATTCAATATATGTCTATAGTTACTTATCATAGAAGTGATGGAAAAAGACCAATAGACAGAAGGAGAAATAAAAATGTCAGAAACCAACAGGCTTTCCATCTTAACAGTAATTTAAATCCAAAATTTTCCGTCTGCAAAAAGTTTCTATTATTGCCTTAATATTTCCGCAAACCTCAGAAACATATTAATTTTGGAAGTTTCTTATTAGAAATTCTCCAAGTAATTAATGTTAATAGCAGAAACATTTTCGTTATAGTAAATAGGTTAAATATTATACTAAGTTTTAGTAAATTTTTCTGTTACATCTGGAAATTTGTCAGCAGTTTCCCACAGTTTATTTAATGTGATAAATTTTGAAATAAAGACTTTCACTGTATACTTTTTGAAATAAAAATTATTTTGTTTTACTTATACAACTTTTTTCAATTTTGCAGAGATTAGAGCTTTTTTTTATGAAGAAAGTGGTAAAAATATTATTATTTTTTCATCTGTTACTGAATGCACGAAAAAAAATTGAATAAACGAAAATGTAGCGATTTTTAAAATATAGAAGTCACTGTTTTCTATTTCAAAATATACCCCCCCCCCCCAGTTTCATATACTGGTAAATCATCCTTTCATTGAAATGTGTAAAAAATACCGATTAATCGCGATAAAACTAAAAAAGAACTTGTATATTTTGCGATAAATTGTTTAAAAACAACAAATTTCAAGCAATTAAAATAGTAAAAATGACAAATAAGAAGAAATCATTATATTTCTATTACAGTTAAAACTAAGAAGTGTCTTGTACGACAGAATACAATGTAATGCAAAATGCTCTTTAAAGCTTACTTGAAAATATCAAAGTATCATAAGAGTGTATTATAAATGGGATAAAAACGCTTTGTTATTGATCAGCGAGAAAAATAAAATGTCGTTTAGAAGTATTTATGACTCAAAATAGAAATAACAGCATTTAATAGAAGTGTGTGTGAGTTTTTATAAAAAATAGTTTAAAAAGTAAAAATTTATAAACCTGAATGCACGTATAATTAATTCCTGGCTTGCAAATGGCATTCTACTGCATAGAATAAAAAATAGAATTTCAGTAAGATACATATTTATTTGATACTATTAGAAAAAATAGTTATATTTAATTTTAAATTTAGTTGAAATTTTAAAATCTATTAACCTTTGAAAACAATTCAACATTTAATTTTTGCTAAATATTAATATGAAATTTGTAATTGGATTTAAAACTGCAAAAATTCTCAATTTATAAATATATGTTCGTGCAACATATTTAAACTATTAAAGCAAAAACCTTTTTTATTTGCTGACAGAGTAGCAATAAATACGTATATAGTATTAGTTTTAAGATAATTGTTCAAAGTTTAAAGGCAATTTAGTATGAAAATTATTAAATCTTAAATAATTTAAAATTTTATCAACTGATTTCTCAAAAACAAAATTTTTGGTATAAAAAATATAAATTATAAAATTCGAAGCTCTTTCTATATTTAAGAGATATTTAAAAGAGTATTTTATATCTAGTGGATACATTTTTTAATTGCTGTATGTATTTTAAAAGTTTTCATTTTTCACTTTGTGATAAAAAGATAATTATTGGGATTTTCGCTAAAAATTGATTTATTGAATTTTTAATTTCCTTTGAAGTATCTCTCAAAATACGTAACTACCGCTGACACCGTCATAATTAATTTTTTGAGGCCAAAAGGCTTTCTTTGTAAAGAAAACTACAGCATATAAAAATATGGAAGTCAGTAAGTAACATGTAGAGATATATTCGATAAAGAAAGAGTATCATTATAATCAGATAATTATTTTGAGAGCTGTTTAATGTTGGCAACGATCGAAAAAGTTTTTTTTTATGTTTTATGGGAACCAAAATAATACATGGGTTTATTTAATTCCCATCCTTTTTAACCATCCTTTTAAAGGACACGAATCAAAAAATTGCTATATGTAGTGAGTCCTTTTCTTTTAAAATTTATTATTTTTTTGATAGATTTTTCAATTTTTATTTCAATTTCCATCATGTAAGAAGATTTGTTTCATAATTTTGAAACTTCATTAGATAAAATTGTTGTCAAATTGTAGAACAGCGCAAACAGAGTATTTCCCCTGAATTAAAAAAATGGCTTGGAGAACTGAACGAAAACTTTACAACTAGAAAAAAATCTGATTTTTCAGATTTTAGTGTCGAAGAAAAAAAATCTCATAAATATAAATAGTTGAAATATATTTCAGTTTAATGACTTAAAATAGGCGTTTTACTTTTATATAAAATGATGTTATTTGCATCCACTAAAGAATTCCACATCTAGGATTCAGTCTTAAGCAATATATGTAGAAAAATGCGCATAGTATATGGGAATAAAACACAAACCCAACAAAATTTGATTTCTTCAGTAAAGAAATTCGACAAAATTTTGGTGTAAAATTATTCATAAGCCACCATTTATAAGGATAAATATCGATACTGAGAATTAAGTATTAAGGTGGTTCGAAAATTTTTTTTACAGTCTCAAAACCTACCTATCCGGAAAAGATGTTCTCTCTTAGATGGAGATTAAAGAAAAAAATATTAAAAAAATTATTTTCAAGTTTTACTATTGCCACAGTGAGGTTGAATTTCGAAAAAAAGTGAAAAAAGACCTAATTTTGGTTAGATGAATTTTGATTAAAAATAATAGTTTAAAAAATTATCCAAAACCTATCTATGCTTAAAAGATGTTACATTATATGCTAAGTATGAGAAAAATAATAATTAAAAATTTAATTTCAAAATCTAAATCTGACGCAATGTGGCTCAAAATTATGTATTTGAACGTTTTTACGGTAAAAAATCAATGTTTTTTGTAAAATAAAATATGAATTTTAGAATTTTTAACATTTATTCCAATGGGGGGGGGGGTAATTATTGGATTACAAGATTAAAACTTTAGTTTCTTATTTAACAGCTTCTTTTTTATTAAATCAAGAAAAATCATCAACCTTACAACTGGCGATAATGACGTTTGGTATTGAAAATTGGCATGAAATTTTGTAATTCAATTCGATTTTTATAAAACCGTCTCTTATATATGGTCCATACACAACAGAAAATGTTTCCGTGACTATTCTGATTATTAGTTTTGTAGAATGAACGTTACGTGAATAGGTATTATTGATAGATATTATTGCCACTGGAATGATTGCTGGATTTACTATTGCTTCTGAAATCATGTCGTTACTAAATCCCTTAGTTAGTGGAGGTTCGGCACATGTTACTACTTTAATTAAATCTATGTAATCCGTCGCAAAAGGTCAAAAGCTGGTAAATGGAAAATATAGATATTATTTAATGTAATGATTAGGATTATACCAAACCGTTTGATTTCACTCGCGCCCTTTTAGAATTCATCTACTGACATAAATGAAAATACAAAAAGCTTCTCACATGCAGCGAATAATTTTTTTTTTATTTCACTAGTGAAACATTTGTGCCCAGCCACAGTTCCATTCACGCTGTGAAAAGATGACGTAAAGGAACCTCATTGGTGTGTAACTAGCACAAAAACCATTGTAGTGGGCGCTTGAAGATCAATTCCATATTTCGAATAACACATCCTTTAACATCTATGTTAACAGATATTCCGTCACAATCTTTTACAAATGACTAAAACGATAGAGTGGTCTTTGGTTTGTATTGTAATGCCGAATTTATTTTCTGTCAATAGCATAGTTTTGTTTTATAATGCCCACATCTTGAAGTTCGCTTGACACGGTGGCAGCACCTACTTGGTCGGAATTGTCCAAACTGTCCAATATACTGGCTGATGCCAATTTTCGTCACTACAAATGGTGTGAAACCTAGCTCGTCAGCATTTTGGCTTTTCAGTGAAAGTTGATGATGCAGAAAAGTGAGTTTGCTCGCACTACTTTGGTTTAGTTTACACCCAATATTCAAATTCTTATTCAAATCTATTGAACTGAAAAAAATAGGCAGTGTTTTCGGAAATGGTCCACAAGACTGTAATAACTTTCAATATTTTATTTTGTTTCATAAGAATTAAGAAGAGCGCAATATTTGTCATGAGACAATTTAATTTTTCTTAAAATACTGCAGTGTTAAATTATTGGGATTGAATCTCATTTCCAGGTCACTTCAAACTTATTAGCAACTCTTTCTCACAGGCAGTAAATAAAAAGATGTAGACCGATTCCTTGCTTCGGTTATTTTTTAAATGCCAATATATAAATTTTATAACGTTTTTGTAATAGGGAGCATATTTACTGGTATATCAAAGTTAGACCCAAATAGGGGGTGATTCACACACACACACACACACACACACACACACACACACACACATATATATATATATATATATATATATATATATATATATAACGCCATGGTACAGTAATATTCAAAGTACAATAAGCTACACAATACACAGGCAGACAAATCCTTCACTGAAAAAACTGTAACTGCCAATTTTTCGAAATTTTAAACCACTTGCTGCAGTATTAAATTTCGAAATTAGTTTTTTTTTCACTTAATTTCTATGCAATATTATGCCTCTTACGCAAAGGTAGGTTTTTATTGATATTAAAAAGATTATTTTGGGTCAAAAAAATATCTAACCAAAATTAGATCTTTTACCATCGAATATTCAATTTTTTGTGGCAGTATTAAATTTCGAATTTATTATTTGTTATTAGTTTTTACGTAACCTCCATACAATATAACATCTTTTCCGCTTTTTTGGATTTTAAAAATTAATAAAATAATTATTTTTGACAAAAATCATCTAAACAAAATTTGGTATTTTTTTAAAAAATTTCGAAAATTCAACCCTTTTGTGGCAGCATTAAATTTTAAAATTAAGTTTTTTTAATATTTTTCCCTTAATCTCCATACAATAGAACATCTTTTCCGCATAGGTAGATTTTGATGAATGATCATTTTTTTTTTCGCCTTAGACAACCAATCCACCCTATTAAACATAGTTTATAATATCTCCATGTTCATCAGAAATTATCCATTTTAATTTTTTTTTTCAAAATTACGAAAATTTTACTACACATGGGTTATTAAAATGTCATTTTTGACTTTTTGATAGGAATTACGTAAATGCGGAGAAAATAAGTCCAACATTATATACTTTAAAATACATTTTTATTGCAGGCGTTAATCTTGACATACTACGTATTTTAATTAGAATTTTTTTTTTTAATTTTTACAAGAGAATGGCAACAAAAAGACATATAGTATAATATCTTTCCTTTACTTTCTACAAAATTGGAGTACTTCAGTTGCCAAAAATACGGCAATATCTTTATAAATATATGAAATTTAACATATCTCTAAAAATAAATTGAGATGCGGTTTTCAAACGAATTTGGTTCAAACGCGTACTTTTTTATGTACGACAGTATAAAAATTGAAAAAGTGCGATGATTAGAAGCTTAAAAAAATGCAACAGACATCACCAGTATTTAATCGTATAAGGATATATCTGCTTTCTTTTTCGACTAGCTTATGTAACGTAATGTTATTTTTAAGTACGTCACTTTAACAGATCTCCAAAAGAAATAGCATATAAGTGGTTAATAATGATTAATCTATCATGTGCTATAAACGGAAAATGGAAAAAAATTACCTCATGAAAATGTACTTAGACATGAAAATTAAAAAAGTAAGAAACCCTTAAAATAATATTTACGTTTTTATGTGTTAAAAGCAGTAAATAGGAAAACTTGTGTTATAATTAAAATGGCCAAATACTAATATTCTCGTTATCTGTTTTAATTATACACTGTATTGCCATTGATTATGGGACACTTGCGATTTTAGACATTTTACTAAATATCTAGAAAAATACATGAGGAATCATCTCGAAACTCTTAGTATATAAATATAATAGTATAAGTCATACATCTCCGTGAAAATTTTTTCCCGAAACTCCAAAGGGGGCCGTCAACAAATTAAAAAAGAATGAATATCTTTTGAATAACCCTGTCAAAACTAATGTAGCAAAAGAGCTCAAACTCTAGATTGTAATTGAATGCCTTATTGTAATAAGCCTTGTTCATTTTTATGCAAATAGCATGCATACTCGCAGAGTAATTAAGGTTTTTATAAAAATGATCCCAAATTTTTCCAAGTTTTTTCCTTATAATTTTCAGAGTTCTTAATATAAAATATTATTTTTTTTCAGAAAATATGACAAACAACATTGCACACAGTATCCTGTAATCAGAATTAAAAAATAATGAAAATTGTATAAAAAATGAGTTGGTTTACTAAATAATTTTTTACTGCGCATGCGTCAACGATATCAAAATTTCATTTGCATATTATGTTAGCTAAATGTATAGAGCAACTTTTGTGAAAGTCACAAAATCATAACTTGAAAATTCTGACAATAATCGTCAATTGAATAAGTCGAAAATCCGTTATTCTCAAAATGAAGCAAAAACAAGAGGGGTTGTATCCATATATTCATTGATTAGTGTCAATATAGAATACACTATATGGGATGTACTACTGCATTTGGATAAAATCCCTCATTTTTTTGTTTCATTTTGGAAACAACGGATTTTGTCCTTTTTCTACAGACGATTACTTTCAGAATTTTCAAGCTATGATTTTGAGACTTTTACAAAAGTTGCTCTATACATTTAGCTAACATAATATGCAAATGAAATTTTGATATCTTTGACGCATGCGCAGTAAAAAATTATATAGTAAACCTACTCATTTTTCATACAATTTTTATTATTTTTTAATTCTGATTACAGGGTACTGTGTGCAATGTTGTTTGTCATATTTTCTGAAAAAAATATTATTTTATATTAAGAACTCTGAAAATTATAATGGGAAAACTTGGAAAAATTTGGGACCATTTTTATAAAAACCTTAATTACTCTGCGAGTGTGCATGCTATTTGCATAAAAATGAATACAGTGTATTACAATAAGGCATTCAATCATAATCTAGAGTTTGAGCGCTTTTGCTACATTAGTTTTGACAGGGTTATTCAAAAGATATTCATTTTTTTTTATTTGTTGACGGTCCCCTATGGCGTTTCGGTAAAAAATCTTCACGGAGATGTATGACGTATCCTATTATATTTATACACTAAGAGTTTCGAGATGATTCCTCATGTATTTTTCTAGATATTTAGTAAAATGTCTAAAATCGCAAGTGTCCCATAATCAATGGCAATATAGTGTATTTTCACGAGTGATTTATTTGAGATGGTCATTTAAACTTTTGTTACCAATTGTAAGACAAGGCAATATTTTCTTTTACGAAAAAAATATTTTCGGCTGAATATTAAAAAATAGGAAGAAAACTTTCTTGAGAAATACGTCATATTTAAAATGTCATATGTGAAACACATTTTTATAATGGTGTTAAAAAAAAATTCTGCCGGCAAAGCCATTGTTTGATTGATATGTATGCTTATTTCAAAATGTTTAATTCATCTTATTTAATAAATCACGAAAACAGGTGTTGAGTGTCTCAACATAAATTGATTTCTCTTTTATTGAGAAATAAACAAAAATCCGATAACAGGGAAAGCATTGCTGGAAAAACAAGTTTTTCGTGATTTCTGACTCCTAAACTGTGTAAATCTATCGAAAAATGGAATTCGAAATTTTCACGAATCCAATACTTTCATCTTGTAATGACAAAAAGAGTAAAAATATTAACTGCAACAATTTCTCCGTTGATTACTTTCCAATAAAATATTCCTTTTCAAATTTATTTGTATCTGTCAAACTCCTATATTAAAAAAATCTAATTTAATTTAAAATGTATGCGAAATTCCCAATTGAAATGTACATTTTGTCAAATCACAGGAGTGTTTTGGCAACTAAGTGACTTATTACTTTTATATAAACGGAATTTTTATATGCGTTCTTTTCACTACCAAACACAAATTTGAGATATCTAACCTCAAAAATTTCAGAAATTCTTTAGTTAAAAGAAAGAAATGTCTTCGTATAGCATAAAAATTCTTCTAATAATGATTTTTCTTGAACTTGCTTTCTCTATTTTTTACGTTTTATGATGAAACTTCTTTTGAGAGTGTATGCTTTTTGCGAAGTGCTTTTTTGGATGTATGTAAAACTAATAGTAATTATAAAATTATAATGATTAAATGAAAAGAGTGATTATTAAAGAATTCAATAACAACAAATCATTGATATTTCTTTTTAATGTGCATATGAGTAATCTAAATTGATTCACGCGCTCAAGAACAAAAATATAGATACCAAGATACATCGAACAAAATTTAATATGTTTATGCATAATTTTATACCTGTAATTTAATAACTTTATACTTGTATAAATGGGCAAACTCGAACGTCTACTTTATTTTAGTTTCGTAATTATTTTATTCAAGTATTTTTAAAAACTTAGTAGTTGATGCTAACTGCAAAATCAAAATTGGTGTAGTTATAATGTTTACGTTTCTTTGGTTTAAGGATAAAGTCTAATTAAAACATTTCTGAGGGCCTTTTATAAATGTCGTTCTAATTTAACATGTGTATGAATTTTTGAAATTTTTCACTGCACTGACTGTAAAAACTCATGGAACTACCCGCATGTAATTCGAGGATTATTTGAGATGATTAAGTTCATTTTTAGGTGCGTTCGTAACTATGTAAACACGCAGCACCTATTGTTGTCGCTCATTCCGTCCGTCTGTCCGTCTGTCTGTCCGTCTATCAGTCTGTCTGTCCGTCTGTCTGTCCGCATATAACAACGCAAAAACTACCCAACCGAATCGTTTGAAATTCAAAATACATAATTATAACATAATTTTGTCGAGTCATTACAAATTTTATGAAAATCGGATGGATAGATCAATTACAGGGTTAATCAAAAGGATTCCGTTACATTACAGTCAATGGGGAAAAAGTTTCAAATGCATTTTAATTGTTTGAAGTTTAAAACATATTATTATTGCGTAATATTGTCGAGTCATTTCAAATGTTATGAAAATCGGATGCATAGATCAATTACAGGGACAATCAAAAGGATTCCGTTACATTACGGTCAATGGGAAAAAAAGTTTCAAATGCATTTTAATCGTTTGAAATTTAAAACATATAATTATTACGTAATTTTGTCGAGTCATTTCAAATGTTATGAAAGTCGGATGCATGTATCATTTACAGGGATAATCAAAAGTATTCCGTTACATTACGGTAAATGGGAAAAAAGTTTCAAATGCATTTTAATGATGTTACACTCATTTGAACATAATTGGCATGAATATATGAAATATATACTAAAATATGCATTCTATACAATCTGCGATGCAAAGAATTTTTATTATTAAATTACAGGGCCACACAAAAGTATTCCACTACATAATGCTATACGGGGAAACATTGTTTGGGGTGTGTTTTAATCATATTCAACTATTTCACATTTTATGAATAAGATATACGTTGCTTAGGTGTAATAAAAATTATTTTCTGCATATTTACAGAAACACAAAGATTTCGACTTCTATACTGTATCCGAAGTACGCTCTACTATATCAGCACGATCTGAATACTTTTAAAACTTCGTTATCGTACGAACGCACCTCATTTACTACGTTCACGTGCAATTTCCAACTTGTTTTTAAAAACCTTAACAACATTTTGAAATCTCATAGCACATGCAGTACTTTTCCAGGTAGAGTATAAATTTATATATTTTTTTATATACTCTGAATGGAATAAATATATAAGATATCTAAATCAAATATAGCTTATCGCAGATGATAACAACATATTAAAATTCATTAATGCGGTGCTGAAACGAAAATTTTACATTAAAAGTACTCATTTTATGTAAAGACAATTCTCATTAAAATATTATAATAACTAACAAATAAAATGCAAGAATTTCTTTCTTTATGTTATTACAGAAAAGTCTGCTACAATTTAAGTTATTTATACAAATTTTGTCTCAAAATTAACCGTTTAAAAAAAATTAATTGCAAGAGGAAATGCCAACACATCATCTATGTCGCTTTTGAGATAAAACGGGCAATGTTGCAAAGAAGCATTACATAAATAAAGATGCGAAGTAAAATGGAAACATTCTAATATAAATTATATAACTTTTGAGAAGTAACTGTTTTGTGCTACTGTATTGAGATAACTATTCTAGGATTAATTGAAAATACTTCAAAGACATTTTGCATCTTGTCATTAAAAACATTAAAGAAAGATTGTTATTATTTAGAACTATAAAAACCTTGTTGAATTTCGTTCAGCAATTACGTATGAAGTTTAAAATTTCGAGAAAAATACATTTTCTCCTGAAAGATCATTAGATTTAAAGTAAATCTGTGTAAAAATAAATGATCTGTTTACATACAAAGAGTTTCTTTATAGAAAATAAAATAGTTTTACTAATTTATTATATTTTTCATGTTAACAATCTTTCAAAATTCATCTTTTTAAAGATGTATGAAAATGAATGACATGTGATTTAAAAAGCACCACGTACTTAAAATAAGTTACGATACAATTTATCTTTTTATCCTTAACTTATACGTGTTTTAAAATATTATATTAAATAATTAAAAAAAAAGATTCTTAACCTTATCATTGCCGCCAACTGATACATCCATTGACTAAGCTGTAGATATAACTGCCATAGAAGTATAATTTAAATTAATATTTATCTAAGGATATAATCCTTTTTTTTAATTTAGTAATTATTACTCTCAAGGCTCATATGCCTTTAAGTAATAATATATATATATATATATATATATATATATATATATACGTACACACACACACACATATATATACATATATCATGTTAGAAAAAAAAGTACCACTTTATAGTATAAAAAAATTAAGAAAAACATTTTATTTGGCACGGCGGTCAGGGTTTTTTTTTTTTAATTACATTCAGTACTAGTTAAATTCTAAAATATATGTTCTCTAATTTTCAAAAAACATACAAAAAATACTTAAATTGCTTAAAAGACGTCAAATATTCGTAAAAAAATAACTTTAAAATATTGACATGTTTCGAATGGTTTGCCCAATCATCATCAGAACACGTAAGAAACACGAGTACAATGTGCATAAAATATTGGTATACGAGATCAGTTTCTACTCTAAAGTGAAACTATAACGTGCTCGATATTTTCAAAACTACCCGTTGCTTATAGCCGGATTCTGAATGTTGATTAACATCTACTCAAATATTCGAAATATGAAATGAAAGATATCATTCATACTTTTGAACCTCTTATATAAATTTCAGTCGATTCTCTTACAAATAGCTGTAAATGAAAAATATATTATTAAAACAATTTATTTTCATTGAATACTATTTTGATATTCCCTTTTTTCCTAACGTTTGGAAAGGCCGTATTTCCCCTATTATATTTGATATCGCAACATGTTTCTTACATCCTCCTTTAAACGCTGAGTTTTTTTGGGTGTACCTGCAAAATAATTGCTAACAACCCTTCATTTTATAACGGGAATATACTTTATAATCCTGAAAGGTCAGCATCTTCAATCGGATAAATTTTTGTTCTTAAAATAGTTTTTAATTTCGGAGATGGCATCTCGTTAAAACTCAATTCAAACACTTTTATATGTATTGTTCTAAAATGATAGAAACTTGATTTATAATTCACAACAACCCTCTTCATAATTTTTTCACTAATATTTTTATTTTTAGTAGCACGTGTGTTCATTTTATTAATAAAGTTCCGAATAAATTTATTAACTAACTTTAGATGCGACCATTTAACATTTGACGTCATACCAACAGGTCGTCGCCACAATCAGAAAAATAAATTGCAAATATCAAAATTTTCTTTTATTTAGCATTTTAATACCAAAAATAAAAATAAAAAAAATTGCTTTTTCTGATCAAAATAGCATTAATATGTCTTAAAACAGAATAAATGATATTTAAAGAAAAAAGTTATTATTATTTTTTTTTTCATACGAGAGCCAATAAAACTATCAAGTCCGAATGAGCCCAATCCTGTCTAAACCCGAAGACTAGTAAAAAAAATCGAATCTGAGCTCGTGTTATACCTGGGCTTGGGCTTTTGGGTTGAGGCTGAGCCCATCTAATCTATAGTGTACATAGTTTTTTGTGTTTGGCAAACGCTCTATGACTGGAATCGTATTTTCATCTTTTCAAAGATGCAGTTGGTCTTGATTCCATTGTAAAGAATTTCAATGCGCACCCATATATTGCTCATCTGGTCAACGGATTTCTGGAAAGTGAGGCTATTCGCTTGATAGATTTGCCAGTAAGATCTCAAGACCTAAACCATATAGAACATGTCTGGTGGTTTCAAAACCACCCAGGAAATAAACACAGCGTTGCTTGAGGAGTGAGCCTAACTGCCCATAATTTGTTAGGGTAATTTAAGCTGCTTTATTTATGAGTTTGGGATAGGTGTTAACTGTAGACCATACCACATTTTAAATAATTTTTTGTTTAAATATTGTAAGCTTTGTTTCATATCTTCCAAAGCTGACATTCTTATACACTATCAGGTTGTGCGTATTATGACTGCTGAGTTAATTTTTTTGTTGCACTATACCAATCTATGTACATACCTAATTTCATTAAAATATGTCCAGTAGTTTTGGGGATAATTGACCAAATCTGAAAATTCTCTTAATTTTGAACATGAATGCATACGAAATTTGATTAACTTCTATGCATAACTTCAAACACTTTTAGGTGATACAAAGTGTACGTACAACCATATGCAAACGGAGAGAAAGTTATTGTCTTTAAATATGTTTTTCGAGATCTCTGACCACTAAAATTTGTAATGTCGAGAACCGGAAATCGGAAAATATTTCGATTACAGTACTTCTTTCTTTAGTAAATAAATTTAAAATGAATGAAAATATTTTCGAAACATGCTATGTTATTAACAATGCTTGTCGTTGTTAAATTTAAAGAATTTTTTTATTGCCTTTCGAAATTAAAATCCTTCAAGAAATAAAAAAGTAACTTTTTCGAATTCCGTGAAATTATCTGTGTTTGATAGGTTCTCTCTGATTTTGCTAAGATTAAAGAATACGATATTTGAATGGATGGCCAATATGAAGCATCAAAAGTTATCATTTAAAAACTATCAGTAATGCTGTTAAAAATGTTGAAATTACGTAAATATACTATAGAACCTGTACCCTATATGGACACCTTAAGGAAAATGTAATTTTTTCACCCCCATGTACAAGTCAGAGGACTCCAAAAATGTGTGTCCACTATCCTTGGACTATTGACTATCATTATTAAAATTAGCGACCTTGTAATTATTCTGGTTTAATTTATATGATAAAAACAAAAAATGTTTACAAATGTCCATATAAGGAACTACCTGTCCCTATTATGGACAGGTGTTTCCTTATTGACTTTCTACACAATTTGTATAGAAGAACCACTTTTCCAAGGGATTTTAGAGGAGAGGGAATAAAAAAAATGTATCTTAAAGTATTCGGAGGAGGAGGACAGTAAATATCTTCAGAACATGCATTTTCGAAAGGGGAGGATCATTCTCGGTTTTTACCCTTCGAAGACCCATGCAAAGCCCCTTAGTTACCAATATTATGAAATAATATTGCTGGTTTTGCTTAGCTTTATAACATCTGTCTGAGAATTTACATCTGTTATTACTCAGTCTTCACGGCATGGACAAATAGAAACTTTTTCACTATGGGCAGTAAGTCCCACATAATCCCCATGAACATATCTGCCGCACGTGATGCATGGCCGCATGTTTAAAAAAGAAGCAGTACCAGCTCTCTTTTCTTGAGGAAGTCATACCATTGGTTCCTACGATTTCGCCAACAGATATCCTACTGGCGAGGGGGGGGGGCTTCTTTTTATTTTTCTGCAAGGGTTTTTTGGAGGAAGGTTTTGGGGGGATTGTTCAAATGGCATCTTGTCGAACAAAGATTTTACCACTTTGATGCCTTTTCAATTTATTGCTTGGCGACGTTGAATTTTCTCCTTTCTTACAGTTGTAGTCGATGGGGATATAAGCTGTCCATACTAGGAACCGGGCGTAGTTTACGAAATCATGTAACAAATGAATAAGGAAAATATTTTTATGCAAAATATGCAATAGCAATCGAAAATATGTTTTATTAGCTTTATAAAATACTCCACTTTTCAACATTTAATGTAATTTTACCATATCTAATAAGAATTTAACCACTTAACCGACTGGCCCGAGATAACTCGGGGTTAAAAGCACTGTTTCCCCATACCCATCGCCGGTGAAGTGGTTAAGCTTACAAGTAATTAAGATCAGCACATCTCGAAACAACAGGTTTCCTCTAAATGGCGAACAGCGCGCTTCTTTACACTTTCCAGCCTAAATTATCTTTGTAACTGCTTTTCTTCGCGAAAATCTTGAGCCATCTCTCGATTAAAATTATTACCTTTAAAAATATTAGGGGTGTCCACATTGAGAGTCCTGTCCATATAGGGTACAAATACCTTATATAAGCACAGATAGTATTAAGAAAAAGTTTATATACATACTGATGTTAAACTCGGTTACATATACTATTGGGGAGAACTTATACTTGAATAAGCAATATTTTATGACCATTTAAAAAATAATTGCAAGGCAAAAGAACCACTTACATTTGTTATGATTAAAGAAGCGACAGTTTTCTCAATGTAACTAGTAATTAAAAAAATATTTTACAATGGTTTTTCTCATAATATATACCTTTTTAATTGCACCCAAGATTATTCTATAAGTACTTAATATTTTTAAATGCAATATTTACGAATTTATAGATTAGAACTACATCTTTAAAATTAGCCTCAAGTTATTTATTATTCCTCCCACTAAAAGTAATGCACGCATAGGTAAACTTCCCAAAATTATTCAATACTTTCAATTTCATTTTTAAAAAATGATTTGTCTGGTAAACTATAAAAAAAATTAATTCAGTATTAAGATATCGGAGAGTAATTAGAGATTCCAGAAAATTGCATTTAAAAATATGAAGAGAATTCTTTTGCGTAATTAAATAAAAAACAAACAAACAAAAAACTTCTTTAAGCATTTCGAGACAAACCATTTTTAAATATCATTTTTAAAATTTTAAGAATATCTAACACATTTTCAGGCATAATTAGCATAATTGTGCTGCATTTATAGTATTTTTTCTGCAGATTCTTTCAAAATGCTCATGAAATATAGCACTTTTATGTATAATTTCTTCGAAAGTTGAAATTATTAAAAGGTTTAACATTAATAGTGCCCAAAGGAGATCAAAAGTCATGAAAGATTGACGGAAAAATGTATTTAATTCAGTACAGCGTCTAAAGTTCGATTTTTTCAGCGTCAGTATTCAATATTGAAGTGAAAAAGCAAAATTGTTGGAAAAAAAGGTCTAGAACAAAGGATTTTTATTGCAGAATCTTAACTCATGTCTCTGTACAGAATAAAAGAAAAATTCTAAATGGTAAAACTAAATTCATAACGCAGCACCGCGCACGTTAATTAAAATGTTTAATAATTTAGTTAAAATTTGATCTTTAATTATATGTTCTCTTAAATAAAAATTTTTGTTTTACTTTTCATTGTGATGTGATTAATTTAATGAAATAATTCTTTAATTTTGGATTCGGGGTTCGTGCGGGTAACGTTATTTTCCAAATTAAAAAAAAGTACTTTTTAATCGATAAATAAATCTTGTTAAAATGCTTGAAACTTTGACTTATTTAAAGGGGGTATTCGAAAAAACACTTTTCCACCTTCAACAGTTCGAAATTTTCCGATACAATTTCAGACACATTTTTAAAAGTACATTCTTAAAACGAAAGAGCTGATTTAGCTTCTCATGAAAGAGCTGTATTTTTTTCGATCATAAAAGAGTTGTTTTTCAAATGATTAAATCTTCTAGATCTAAATTAGTTATTTAAATAGCTCAACTTCATTTAAATTGGTTAAAACTCGGGTTGTTATTTCAACTTTTTTTTTGAGAAACTGCCTTTCAACATTGAGATGAGTGGATTTCAGCTCAACTTGAGCTATTTTGTGGCTGACTTTTTAAGAGAGTAGAAACATGAAACTTGCTGAGGGGATTTTTGAAGAGACTTATAAGATGCCGCGTGATTTTTTTTAACGCTTAATTAATTAGAATTTTTGTTATAAAAAATTATCTGCTCAGTATGATCCTATTTTTTATTCACAAATCTCCCGCTTCGGAAAAATCAGTTCAAAATGCCGTTTTTGATTGCTTTTTTTGCAATTGAATTTGTCGAATAATCGACAATCACTGCATCTTGTGTACTTTCTAAATAAGACAATTTGACAATTTGATGCATTTGAGAGCAAAAATGAATTTAAAAATAAATCCGAAAATAAGCAGTTTGAATCGAGGATAAAACCTAGTAACGAAGAATTTCCAGGTCTAAAAATTCCAAGACGTGTATACGAACTCTGGTATTAATAGTTGTTATATGCAATTATTAGTATATTAATGTCATATTTTACTTTTTTAAATAGTGAAATTTATGTTTCTGTTTATTGGAAAAGTAATATTTTTGATGATCTAGAATTCGGAAAAGTCCGAAGTCAGGACTTGGATAAATCCGAAGGATTCCAGACTTTGGACTTTGTACTATAGTGTTTTCATTACTGTTATGTTTTAACTTTTAAAAATTACGTACTATTGATCGGATACAAAATTTTCTAAATTTGTGTATTTTATCATCGATATTTTCTGAAAAGGTAAAACTTTAAACTCAGTTATCTTGAGTAACTGTTTTTCTCATAATAATGTTTTAACAAATGGATTGATTTGCTTGTTTTTTATCTTTTTAAATAAAATAAGTTAAATTCGCAACATACTACATTACTTATCGGCAAATAGGTAACAAGCAAATATTTTTCTTTTTTCAGTTGTAACAAAAAAATGTGATCACTTTTTATAGATTTTGTATTTTTTTTATTATTTTTGTCGTTAATATTATTTTTTAATTTATTTTATGAATTGTAAAGAAAATAACAACATAATAAGCCGTAGAAAGAAGAAATGACAACTCATAAATGTGGATCGTGATCATAAAAGTTGTGTAAAGTTTTGAAACACAATTCTCTATTAATCTTAATGATGAAATACCGCTAAAGGATTAAAATCATCTGTACGACATCAACTAAAAAAATATTATAGTATTGATTATGGAAATAAACAAATTAGACAACTGGAATAACACTGTAGTTTCAGAAATTATTAAATTATATATGATAGCCAAATGAACAATTTGGAAACAGTACGCTACATTATGCGATGATTTCCAAAAAAGTAGATAACATAAATTAGGAGCGTTATCTATTCTTTAAAGAAAAAGGTCTCCGTTAGTAGCGCTTTCATCATTTTGAGTAAATCAACACCTGAGCAAGTTCTCTTTGAATGCAATTTTATAAACTTCTAAAAATTGCGAAGTTATTATTTTTACGCCGTCGATTACACTGTTAAAAATAATTCTGTGTATTCACGGTGAAACTACCAGCAGCAAAGTAGCCGAACTTTTACCGTTCCGTTAGTAGATTTTCCATTGTGGGAAATACAAGAAAGGAAAACTCCGTTTGAATAAGCAGTAACTTTCCGTTACAAAGTTTGATTTTTAATAATAATAATTTAATATATTTTTTTTTTATTAATGAATCGATTAATCGTCAAAGAATTCGAAATTACCGAGTGATTTTAAGCTGCTATGTTATTTTACTTGATTATCATGATCATTATATTGTATAATTTAGTTCACGCCGTCCAGAGGATCGAACTCGGGACCTTTTGACAGCGGAACAAATCCTTATGAACTGAGCCAAAGCTGCTGATGCCGATTCGTACAAAGTCTTTTATGAGTTAGTGGGAAAATCTTTTGTACTTTTTTAAGATTTCTTTTCAAATACATTCCTTAGAATATTTGTAAACGGTTTATTTTATTTTATTTTAGACTAATGTATAATACTTATTATTTTTTCAAATCAATTTTAATTTTTTAAATAGTTTAAATTAAAAAAAATCACTGTTTAAAACCACTTTTTTTTTAAATAAATGAATGAATGAAAAAAGTTTTTATTAACAATATGTTTTCATTATTCCATGCCGCCAGTGGGACCCGAACCTACAATCTGCGCTCGCAGGCGGTTAGAGGTGTGGTGCCTTGACCACTCGGCCATGGAGTCCACCACACACCGAAGTGTCTCCGTTTTTTGTTTCTATTTCCATCCGTTTCGTTATTTTCAGGAAATATGGTGGAATTTTGTGATTTGTAACGGAAAATGCCCTTTTGTTGTGAAAAGGGACCTTTTCTGCGAAATTTAGGAAAAACATGTTCGTGAATTTCAATTTTTTTTTAACAGTGCAGATAAAAAACAGGTCCTTTCAAAATAAATTACTTTTAAAACTGTATCTCAGTTAAATTTTTTAAACTGTTCTCAAAATAATTTCCAAGCACAATTTTTAAACATATCTTTATTGCGTGCAGCTCTTTTACTAATGATTAGCCTTTTTTCTTCCTGAAAAATAATAAAACTTCAGTATTGTTAATATTCCATAACGATGTAAAAGCTTAATCAATTAGTCAATATAATAGTATAAATTTAACGGGAAAATAACTTACATGTGATTGAACTACAGAATTAAAAAATTGGAATGATCAATATCGAATATGCTTCAGTAATTTTTGTGATTTCTACCGCTTTTTACCCTTGACATGCGGCTAATACAAAATTATCGATTTTAATAAATTTCAAAACTTAATTTGAATAAATTATGTCTACCTTTTATATCAAAATCCTTTTTAATGCTGAAAGTAAGTAATCTAAAATGTATAGTAAATTCATATAAATAACTAGAAATTTTTTTTAAATCTTATATTTCTAACGGATTGGGTCTCATATTTTTGTTAAGAAGCACAAGTTTTGGGGGGGGGGGCAGATATATGACAAAATGTACATATATCATATATGTGAAAATATCAACAATTACAGCAAAAAAAAAAAAAAAAACTCTTACTTATCAACGTGAGTCTAATCAGAAACTAAAAAAATGGCCCCATTTTCATATTTTTACCGCCGTACATTTTTAATTCTTTAACTATTTTGCAAGTTCTAACTATGCAAGTAATCTTTATTCAGAGTCCATTACCAGTGTTTCAAAAATATCCTAATTTCCATCTGGATGAAAGCTTTCAAGAACAGCTGGATGTCAAACTTCATAATTACAATTATAAATACTGGTTGTTGGTTGGCTTTTGTTCTTTTCTGAAGTTCGGTGAGTCAGGCATTGTTAACCAAACAGGTGTTGTTAACACTTGCAAGAGAACATTTTTTCGGTGCTGTTCGTACCTAGCATTGAAAAATGCCCTTTTTTATGCTTTTAATTTAAATTTGAGATTTGATAAAACAATTCTTCTAAAGTCATATATATATATATATTTATATTACAGCAGCACAACTTTCTGAAAATGCTATTTTTGAGACCATTTATCGGACTATTAATGATTTTTTTTTCAGAAAAGTAGTTAAAACATATAAACAAGTTAATAATAATAATAATAATATTAACAATAATAAAATAAATAAAATAAATTTTCCTTGAAAAATCTATGAATTCCATTACAACATTGTATTCATTTTTTGGTGGGTAAGAAGCTGGTCTTTTTTCGAAAGTAGAGTTTCCCGGCAACCCTAGCCGAATATCATAGCAACATAGAGTGTGTTAAGAGAACAGAGGTTTAAACTTCGGTAAAAAAATAATGTCTGACCTAATTTGACACAGAATATTTTATAAACTGTGTAAAAATATTACTTTATAATTATTTGTAGAAAAAAAAACACAACATTTAATTTTAAACATTTGAATCTCTATTCCATCTGGTTTCAAAAGAAAGTATATTGCTTACTTTGTATTTCACAAAAAAATATACTTCATCTTGAAAACTTTTAAGTAACAAAAAATTCCATTTATACATTTATCATCTGCATAGAAAACTAGTCGTTGGGGGCCACCGTAATACTTACCCATCATGGATATACATACTATAAAATATGAAAATAAAACATTTGTAAACTACGTATGAAATGCATTGGAATTAAAAAATAAAATTTGAATGTATATTTAAATATTTTAACACATAGCTCTATTACCGAATTGCGGTTACTACTTGATTATCCCGTCGAACGATTTCGACAAATTAAATAAATCGCCAAACTAGGGAAGAGTGGGGATTAATGGGACAGGGGATAAATGGGGCAACAGAAATTTATATATGTTCCACAAACATAAATAATTTGATAATTTATCTGATAGATGGTAGTACTGAGGTCATTCAACAGACATAGTTTCAAAGCAATATCCATAACAGAAGATTAGCTATTGACAAAGTGTATTTTTCAAAAACCAAAATTAATTTATCTGTTTAATCTTTTTAGAATTTAATTGATAGTTAAATTTCTCAAAACCTTCTTTCCTCAAATTTTTTTTTTCATGGTAAAATGATATAATCTCTTGTTATACTTATGATGCCAATGAAGAATATTGACAGTGCTTGCTAAGCCTAATCACTGTTTTATATAACCATGTGGCTATTGAAATGAAAAAAACTTCTTTAAACACCATAAAATAAGTTAACTGCGCAAGGCCTTTCGAAAGAACTTAGTCTTTCTTCGTCAGGCGCAAAAAAGACGTGCGTCCACAATGAATGTAGCGGCACGACTGAAGGGGAATGCGGGAGGGAGAGGGAGCAAGCAGAAGGAACAGCCAATAGGAAAGAAGAAGGCAACAGCCAATCACGGAAGAGCATAAACAAAACTAGATAGACAATGAAGGAGAGGAAAGGAAGAAGGGGGGAAGGGAAATGGGAAAAAAGCGGGGTAAATTAAAAAATTAACTAAAAGGAGAGATTAAAATGAAATAAAATGTACGCAAAAATATATAAATTAGTAATAAAAAAAATAAATAAATAAATAAATAAGTAAATAAATAAATAAATAAAATAAAATAAAACAAAATAAAAATACATAAAAATAAAAAATAATTTACAATAATAAACACACATGAATATACCTGAAAAATAGTATACATAATATATATATAAAATAATAATAATAATAATAATAATAATAATTAAATAATAAACTAAATTATGAAGCAGTGCTGAAAAGATTCTTCCAGGCAACGGAGAGGGTTTTAGAATCAGATTTATCATTAACAATAATATCACGATTAATATAAATAGCTAAATTTTCAAGAAAGTCTAACTCAGAGGAACTATTGGCATTAAAAATAATTTTAGCAGTTTGAAAATTGAAACTATGGCCGGAATCCCAAGAGTGTTTAGCAACAGAAGATTTAGAAATTTCTTGATTAATGACATACCGAGAGTGTTCTTTTAGGCGTTTTTCGAGATTTCTTTTAGTTTGACCAATATACGATAAATCACAGCCATTACAAGGAATATTATAAATACCCCATTTTTGGAGGTCATGGACAGGACATTTCATGGAAGGAAATTTTAATTTATTGACTGGTTTAAAGATAACATTAAAATTGAAACGTCTTAAAACTTTAGCTAATTTAAAACATAAAGGAGGATAAAAAGGGAGGACGACCAAATTATCAGGTTTACTTTTATCAATATTAGAAAGAGTGGAATTGTTAGGGGGTCTATTGAATTTGCTCACAGCAGTATTAATGATAGAAGGATTGAATCCACGTTTTACAGCAACAGATTTTAAGTAATTGAGTTCATTCTTAAGAGATGCAAAATCGGAACAAATTTTGAGCTCACGATAAACATAAGTATAAAAAACACCGATCTTTTGATTGACAGGATGATTTGAGAGAGCATGGGGTGGATTAGAGACAGAAAAAGGTTTTCTATAAACACAAGTTTTGAAAGAAGAATCACATTTGGTAACTAAAACATCAAGGAAAGGGAGTTTATTACAATTCTCTAACTCAAAAGTAAACTGAATATGAGGATCAATAGAATTGACAGTTTGAAGAATTGTAGAAATATCAAATGGATTATCCAATAGGACGAAAGTATCATCAACATAACGAATCCAACATTTAAAATTGATCAGATTTAATAATTTATCTTCAAAGTAATGCATATAAATATCACAAAGAATGGGAGATAAAGGATTACCCATACTTAAGCCTTCTAGCTGTTTGAAAAATTTATTATCGAATTGAAAAGTAGTAAGAGTTAAGCAAATTTTAGTTAAATTAACATAATCTTTGACCTCAATATCCGAGAAATGAAATTCACGTAATCTTTTTTCCAAGCAAGAAAGAGCGCCTTCAATCGGGACATTAGTAAATAAAGATTTGACATCAAGAGAAAGCATAGAACAATTCGATGGATTAATACTTTTTAATTTACTAACGAAATCATAAGAATTTTTTACAGTATGAGAATTAGCAATGCATAAAGGCGAGAATATGAAAGCTAAAAATTTGGCAAGAGGATAAGTAACAGTACCAATATTAGAGACAATAGGTCTTAAGGGAATATTGGTTTTGTGAACTTTGGGTAAAGCATAAAAACGAGCACAAATGGGTGCAGAAGGAATAACACAATGTTTAGTGTTGTCATTTAGAACAATAGAATTCTTAACAGCTTTAGTGAGAGTGGCAAGATGCGAATTAGTGGGATCTTTTTTAACTTCAATATAAAGACCTTCAGATAAGAGAGCATGAACACTAAACATTGTGTTATTCCAGTCATTGTGTTATTCTTAAACCAGTCAATAAATTAAAATTTCCTTCCATGAAATGTCCTGTCCATGACCTCCAAAAATGGGGTATTTATAATATTCCTTGTAATGGCTGTGATTTATCGTATATTGGTCAAACTAAAAGAAATCTCGAAAAACGCCTAAAAGAACACTCTCGGTATGTCATTAATCAAGAAATTTCTAAATCTTCTGTTGCTAAACACTCTTGGGATTCCGGCCATAGTTTCAATTTTCAAACTGCTAAAATTATTTTTAATGCCAATAGTTCCTCTGAGTTAGACTTTCTTGAAAATTTAGCTATTTATATTAATCGTGATATTATTGTTAATGATAAATCTGATTCTAAAACCCTCTCCGTTGCCTGGAAGAATCTTTTCAGCACTGCTTCATAATTTAGTTTATTATTTAATTATTATTATTATTATTATTATTATTATTATTTTATATATATATTATGTATACTATTTTTCAGGTATATTCATGTGTGTTTATTATTGTAAATTATTTTTTATTTTTATGTATTTTTATTTTGTTTTATTTTATTTTATTTATTTATTTATTTACTTATTTATTTATTTATTTATTTATTTTTTATTACTAATTTATATATTTTTGCGTACATTTTATTTCATTTTAATCTCTCCTTTTAGTTAATTTTTTAATTTACCCCGCTTTTTTCCCATTTCCCTTCCCCCCTTCTTCCTTTCCTCTCCTTCATTGTCTATCTAGTTTTGTTTATGCTCTTCCGTGATTGGCTGTTGCCTTCTTCTTTCCTATTGGCTGTTCCTTCTGCTTGCTCCCTCTCCCTCCCGCATTCCCCTTCAGTCGTGCCGCTACATTCATTGTGGACGCACGTCTTTTTTGCGCCTGACGAAGAAAGACTAAGTTCTTTCGAAAGGCCTTGCGCAGTTAACTTATTTTATGGTGTTTAAAGAAGTTTTTTTCATTTCAATTGTGTATAACACCAGTTTCAATTTTATACATGTGGCTATGTTGATGAATGGGACAGTATTTATGGGGATGAATTCACATTCATCCCCAGGGCTACTCCATAATAGATAAAATTACATTTTGTCATTACCTAGAAACCAGATGTTAAGAAGAGAAAACGAGGCCACTGTCGTGTTCTAACCGAAACACTAGAAAAAACAATATTTGAAAAAGGAAATTGTAAAAAAAAAAAAATAAGAAGAAAAATGAATTGCCTTACTTCAAGAAATATTTTTAGTAAAGGTATGGACATTAGTGATGAATCTGACAATTTATCACTTCATGATAAAGATGAAAGTGATTTGAACATGATTTCAAGTGATATTTACCACCAAGTTTGCAGCTTGGATAATATAATAAAAGACGACTTTCTCCTAACAAAGATATGTGAAAAAATATTAATCATTGCATTGCTAGGGTTTTAACCCTCTCACATACAAGCCCGTCTATAGACGTTCCCTAAGCTCCAGGTTTCACTGCAATGCAAGCAATAATTAAAATGATATAACTCAGTTGATTTAATGGATTTTTAATACATTGTGCAATGATTAACACACTCAAGGATAACATTCATATTCGTAAATAAGATTTTTCTATAATTTTAAAATAATCATATCTTTTTTAGCAATTAAAACAAAATGCTGAGAAACAATATTACAATTTTGCCCTTTTGCAAGACTTCAGAAGAACAATAATGATAACCTTCAAGTAGAATTCTTGGGATAAAACGAATAATAATTCCTTATTTTACTATACCGATCCACCAGAAATTTATTTTGTAAATCTGAAGGATATTCTTATGAAACTACCAAAGCCTAGACCACTGGGAACTGCCAGAACCAAAGGACTGTTTTCATTTAATGTTAGCTTCAGGCAATATATAGTAAAATAAAATGTATTACTCAGTTTTCAAATAAAATATGCTTGAAATAATTTTTTTTATCCGTCCCATTCATCCTCACTATGGGGATGAATGGGACAGTACGCATGTGTGTTTTAAAAAATTATCTTTTTTTTTTAAATTGTTTATTGAAATTAGTATGTCAATAAGTTGTTAAATGCTGAAGTATTCTTTAAGTAATATTTTTTAAATTAACAACTGTATACAACTTAAGTTCTTAGTAAAAATGTAAAAATTGTCCCATTCATCCCCACTCTCCCCTACTCGTAAATTATACAAATTTACTAATTTAAAATATATTTTTTTAAATAATAAAAGAACAAATAAATTAATAAAAGATAATTAAAATTTCAAATAAAACGTCAAATTAAAAATCAGTTATGATATACAAACACATGTAACATATTTATTATTAAGTGCATGTGACATTTACAATAAGGCATTTTGGCATTTAATCTTATAGTTTGGCGATAGTTTTTTTTTTATCAATGTAATTATGAAATAGTAAAAAAAATCCTTCTAACTCCAAAAATTATAAATATTTTAATTTACAGTTTACTGACTCGGATGAAGTATTTTATTTTCCAATTTAAAAATATATTTGAATTGAAATTTTAATGAAACAAAGGGTCATGAAAAGTCGAAGAGTATGGAAAATAGGATTATAAATATCTTGACAACTAATAATCTAATCGATTTCATTCTAATGCAAAATTTATATTTTTTTTCTTGTCACTTACAACCACTACTTAAAAAAATGTATTTTTTATATACCTTTTATCAGAATGAATACTTCGACAGTCCGAAAAAATAGTTCCGTATAATCGAGGTTACTTATATTCAGTAAGCTTTTTTCCATTATTAAGTACTAAGAACACACCAATTTTTAAGTCTCTATTTTAATTTGTTCGGGAGATAGAGCGTTTAAAGTCAGACGAAGAGACAGACAGACGCTCACACAGACAGACGGACGAAATAAAAAGTCTGAAATAAAAAGAAAATAAAAAATATAGCAGAATTCCATTAATAATAAAAATGCTAAGATGATATTTTCTTTGAACCATAACTTTCAAATAACTGCAGATGATATAATGATAAATATACAGTTTCATTAAGGTTATTACAGGTAAGATTAACAATATATGAACAATACTCAACATTTGAAAAATATTTACTTCTTGCATAGCATAATTTGTAATAATGTCGTCTTCTCAAAACGCACTACAACTTTTCATGTCAAAGTAATCACAAAAATCAAGTCGCACAAAACTAGTTACCGAACAATACTAATACCTTTAGAAGCATCTGTGACACATATATAAGCATTCAACTGGAAATCCCACGCATTATGTAGATTTAAATGTGTAGTATTTGTTAGAAATTAATTTTCGGAGAAAATTAATATTGAAGAAGTTATTACTGTTGATATTTGTTTGTACACTCGAAAAACTAAATGTGTAAATTAAACAAATTTACATAAATATGTGTGTAAATTCCTAAAATTACACACTTGTCATGAAAATTACTCATTTTTTGCAAAGTTTTACCTGTTTTTATGTGTATTTTAGTTTATAAAACTAAGTATGTATTTTATTACCACTTAAAAAACACAAATAAATGTGTAAATACTGAAAAATGCCTGAATTTACAGGAATTTTTATGTTAATTTAATTTACACATAATAATGTATACAAAGGTAAGTGCACAAATTTCAAAAACATCACCTACTTGTCATGAAAATTAGACATTTCGTACAAAAAGTTGCCTCTTGTTACGTACATTTAACCTGTGGCATGAAATTAGTAAGTTGTTATCAATTCATTAACTCAGAAAAGTGTGTAAATGTAGGCTTACACTAATTGATGTATTACAAAAATTATAAGTTTGTGAATTTTAAAGTGACAGTGGACGAGAATTGGCTATATGACTAAGATCTCGAGTCCAAACAACAGAACATTCAACTCACCCGCTTTCACAAATTATATGCCCCATAAGCTATATCAAATTATATGCCCCGCTGCCCCATAAGCTAAAAATCAGGCTTTCACCCACACTCCCCCCTTTCACTCCTCCTTCCAAAATTATGTGAATATAACAGCTACGGTTCTGAAACTAAGCATATAGGCAACAGACATTAGACTTCAATATTACACATTAATCATCGACGTACAGATATTATATATACACTAAAGAAAATAATTATTGAACCTCCCTCGTATATGCGTTTATTACATATTAAGCAAAAGAAATGTATAAATTACGTATAACATAGTAATGTTTTTTTTTGCATAATACACATTTATCCGTGTAATCACAGAAGATTACACAGATAAATGAGTAAAAAAATTACACAGATGTATGTGTATTCTTGCGCAATTTACACAATAATATGGCTATTTCATGAGTGATCATTATAACTTTTACACACTTAGTGTTATCATCAAATTCCGCACTGAAATGTGTATTTTTAAATTTACACATTAGGTGTGTATTACGGCAATTTACACACTACTTGACACATATAGACAAATCGTTTTCATATCATTGATATACCTGCTTTTATGCGTACATTTCCCCATTTTTTTAAGCGCAGCTCTGAATCTCTGTTTGTAAAATTGGTGAAATATAAGCTCTGTACGCGCAAAACTGTACAGAATTGCGTTATTAAAAAAAAGGGGAAAAAAAGTTCTCATTATGCCGAGCACGAATATTATTGTTTTTTTTTTTTTTTTTTTTTTTTTCAATATTTTACCGACATATACTGGTGTGCAAAATTTAAGGACGAGTCCCAAAATGCAAATTTTCAAGGGATTTTCAAGCGATAATTTTCACGCGAATATTCAAAAGGTAGTAATGTAATTCGAATAATTACTATCCCTGCATAACAGCTAACCACATAACATCTCATTCAGGTCACACATGGTCACAAGAGTCACAGTCACTACGGCGAAACAAAAAATAGGAAACTCCATACATCCCTTTTATGAGTGTCAAATGACTACGATATGTGACTCCACTGACAGGTCATTGTGACTGCTGGTTTTTGGCAAGTCACCAGGTGATTTTACAATGTCATTTCATTGAGACTTTCGTGTGACCTCTCATCCGGAGACTCAATTTCAAAGTCATTGTGAACGTTGCATTATGATGAATTACCAAATAATGTCCTATTAAATCAAATGGTGACATTTCACCACTTTTCACAATGATTATTTCAGAGTAGGGTCTTTGTCACCATTTGACAAAGTCTTGTGACAAAAAGTCACCATGTGACTTTAATGTGAGATTATTTGGTGACTTATTATAATGCAAAATTCACAATGACTTTGAAATTGAGTCTCAAAATGACAGTCACACGAGAGTCTCAATAAAACGACATTGTAAAGTCACCTGGTGACTCGACATAAAGCCGCAGTCGCAGTGACCTGTCAGTGGAGTCACAAATAGTAGTCATTTGAGACTCATACCGGGTGTCCCAAAAATGACTGACGGATTTTAAAATTCAATAACTCGCAAACGGTGACAGCTATTTAAAAATTTTTTGCACGAGGGTTATGTACAGTGGCGGTCAAATGTTTCCGGCCAGCAAAAAGTTTTCAGTTAATTTGTAAATATACCCATATGAAGAGGAATCTCAAAGCGATACTTATACATTATATTGACATATTAGTTAGGAACTTACTTATGGAAGAACATGTAAATATCAATAAATTTTATTGACAAAATTAAATATAAAAGAAAACGCATGCTCTCAAAAGTTTCTGGCCACTTATTATTCTTTAGTTTTTTTCTATCCATAAAGTGTTTTTTGGTTGTGTTTATGAATGAATCAACGTGTATAGCATAGTTTGAATTCAAATTTGAACAGTTCAACAATTATTGTTCATAAATGAGTGATTAGTTTGTCGCTAAAAGGCCAATCATCTCGAGATATTGCGGCTATCGAAGTTATCGATCGGTAAAATCGACTGTAAACAATATTTACTAAAATTATATAAAGATGGTTATGGCTTTGAGGACTTTCAGAGGTCCGGGAGTTGCCGGAAAATTACTATTCCTGAGGACAAAATTATCAGGAGAAAAACCATTGATAATCTGTATGAAAATTCTGTTACAATTAGAGTTGCAAAAAGTCGGTTTATTCCCGGGTTTATTTCCAATAGACCAGGTTTATTCCCAGGTTTATTCCCAAGAAACCGAATTATTCCAAAAAATCCCGGTTTTTTTCCAGGTTTATTCCTAAAAACCCGGTTTATTCCCGGGTTTAAACCGGGTTTTTTCTAACCTTTACAACGCTAGTTACAACATACTGCGATTTACGGAATGAAAATATTGCTGAAATAAGTTAGTCTACCGTGTTATGATGCTTACGTGATACAGAACTTTATGGAAGAGTCGGTGATAAAAATTTTTTCAGAGGTAAAGAAAATACCGACGTACCCTACTTGCATTTTCCAAGGAACACAAAGTCTGGTCAAGTGAAAACTGGAAAATAGTTATATTTTTCCATCAATCGAATTCGAAATGGTATTGGAAATGATGAAAGACACAACGTCCGATGACCTAACAACAAAAGATATGACTCGACCTATGTTATTCCTACAATGAAGCATGGCGGAGGTCACGTTATGCCGTGGGGAGTATTTTCCTCAAAAAGTGTCGGTCCGTTATTTGAAAACCACAGCCAGGTGAATTATACAATGTATAAGGATATCCTGCAATAGAGGTCTGCACGGGCCCGGGCCGGGCCGGCGGAATCGTTTCGAATTTTCTAACGGGCCGGGCCGGGCCGGCAGATTTAGAATAGTTTTTTCAACGGGCCGGGCCGGCAAAAAAATTGAACGGGCCAGACGGGCCGGGCCGGGCCGATAAAAAAAATTTTCGGGCCTGCCGGCCCGTTCTGAAGATTTCAGCAGAAACGATAAAATATGTGCTATTTTCAACGAAAATGGTTTTAACGAGAACAAGTATAAATGTGGCCATGCTAGTTTGACAGCGTCAATATAAAATGCACGTTTATAAAAATGCACAGTGTATCGGCATCGGAGAATTACATTATGTGTAACCCGTTTTAATATGCCGGTCCGAGATCACGCTTGCATTACTTTTCTACATATAGACTGGCCGGACCGGTACTAGACTTAATTATTGGCAGAAAACATGATTTGTAAAATTATTAACAGCGGTAAAGAACTTATGTTAGCTTAGTCTTCGGATATATACTTCTTAATGATTTTTAAATTAATTTCTCAATAATGCGAAAGTTTGACACATTTTCTGATTAATTTTAAATTGTAAAAGTATAAAAGTGATAAGCCTAACTATTGAAGGGATTTGGAATCGAATAGCGTTTTTCATTTTTGGTAAATAAAATATTTGTATAACCTTGTTGAGATATAATAGTTTCTCAAATGATTGCAGGTTTTTCTCCCTTCCCTTGCTATTGCTTCCGGAAATTCTATTCAAAACGCTAATTATGACAGTATTTTATTTGTTTGCAGTATTCTTAAATTGCTTGTATCAAAAAATGGATAACGCCATTCGATTATATAGTTTCTGAATAAAGATATCTGCTAATCTTATGCGTTTCTGAGGGAAAAAAATGAATTTAGAAATGTATCAGAAAGGAGCTTCTTTGAATTTAAGAATGAATTTGGATTTGAAATCTATAATAAAATGATATAGAAATATATTTATAAATCTTCTTTTATTAAACAGTTTCAAAATTAACGATGTTTTTAGCTTTCTTTCTTTTTTCTTTTATTCTAAGCCATATTAATTTTTTAATGAATCTTTATTCGAATGTTGAAAGCCTATAAGAATCTATGTAATCATTAATGTTGTTAATGTCTATTTGCTGTAAAATATACTATAAAATCATTCCATAGATATGTATGCAGTATTCTTTAAAGGAATCTTAGTTATATGATAAAAATCTGAATTTTTT
Organism: Maratus speculifer; assembly: GCA_964019185.1. Lineage (NCBI taxonomy): Eukaryota > Metazoa > Arthropoda > Arachnida > Araneae > Salticidae > Maratus > Maratus speculifer. The sequence continues at coordinate 257,561,817 of OZ025298.1, forward strand.
AGAAATCGTAGAAATTGTAACGGGCCAAAACGGGCCGGGCCGGGCCGGGCCTGTTTTCGCTGATTTTTGTACGGGCCGGGCCGGGCCTAAAATATAAAAAATTAAACGGGCCGGGCCGGGCCCGGGCCGAACTTTTGAGTTTTACAACGGGCCGGGCCGGGCCGGGCCTGGAAATTCCGGCCCGTGCAGACCTATATCCTGCAAGACTATTTTCTGCCTTAAGAGAAAAAAAATTTTGTCGCATCTATTTTCTTAAGATGATAACGACATAAATAATGTTTGCAAACCTCGATAAGCAATGGTTTTCGCACAAAAAATTTCGTTTTTGAAATGATCAGCCCAAGCGCCCAGCATGAATCCAATAGAAAATGTTTGAAAAGAAGTTGACAAAAGTCTGCGGAACTCTAAATATTCCAACTCAGCCGAAGTTTCGCCAAAATTGCAAGAAATCTGGAAAAACGTACCACAGACGATCTTTAACCGTTGATTGTATGAATGTCACGTTGCTGCGCCGCAGTACTTATTGCTGAAGCTAATAAAATAGTAATACGATGAAATACTAATCGTAAATGTTGTTGATCACTGTAATTTTCTATTACAATACCACTTTTTTAAAAACTTGACAAGGTGGCCAGAAACTTTTGAGAACATGCGTTTTCCTTTATACTTAATTTTGTCAGTTAAATTTATTGACATTTACATGTTCTTCTGTAAGTTAGTTCCTAATTATTAAGTCCATAAAATGTATAAATATCATTTTTAGATTCCTTTTCACATGGATATATTTACAAATTAACTGAAAAATTTTTGATGGCCGGAAACTTTTGACCACCACTGTATAATGTCAGGAGTTTTTTTTATTTTTTATTTATTATTTTTTTACCGTAATTTTGTATTTTAGTTCGAATTTCAAACAATAGATGGTGCTGACGGCAATCGAAGCCCAGATAGACGCCGAAACTGACCTCACTCAGCATTGATCACCTGGCCTTCAATCGCCGACAGCGCCATCTATTGTTTGAAATTCGAACTAAAATACAAAATTACGGTAAAAAAACATGGCATTATACATTAACGCTCCTGCAAAAAATTTTAAATAACTGTCACCGTTTGCAAGTTATTGAATTTTAAAATCCATCAGTGATTTTTGGGACACCCGGTAAAAGAGATGTATGAAATTTCCTATTTTTTGTTTCGCCATAATGACTGTGACTCTTTTGACAATGTGTGACCTGAATAAGATGTTATATGAACTCGCTGTTATGCAGGGATAGTAGTTATTTGAATTATATTACTTCCTTTTGAATATTCGCGTGAAAATTATCGCTTGAAAATCCCTTAAAAATTGGCATTTTGGGACTCGTCCTTAAATTTTGCATACGTAAGTACGTACGTTATACTCGAAATAAATGAGCTACGTCTCTCTGAAACGGGAAGCCATATTTCAACTTTATTATAAGAACTATTATATTAAAAAATGTTTAAATACAATAAAAAGAAAATTATGATTAAACAAATATACACTAATAAGAAAAGGAATATAAAAACGCTTTTTTTCGATTTAATTTATTTTGTAAGAAAGAAATTTAAACCCAGAATATTTCTCTCTCGACTTTTTAGGTTTGGTGGTTTAGAATAAAGGAATCAACAGCAAAAGTAACATTGCAACGTGTAGAGTTTTGAATGTTTTAAATTAAAATAAATGTTTAAAATACATGTGTTCTGAAATAATGCAGCTGTGTGTACATTGGATTTTACAATGAATGTAAATTAACAATCGACACAATAACATTAATTTTGCTAGAGGCTGAAAAATTTTAATTCCAAATAAAAAAATAATGATAATGTATTTCTTGTCTTGATAAGTTATTCATAAAATATGCATAACTTACGGTTTTTTTTTTTTCTTTTGTTATTTAAAAACCTAAAAAATGTTTTAAAAATTCGCAAAAATATATATTAAACACTCCATTAATTGTGAATTTTATTTTGAGAATGTTTTTACAGACTCTCACAGGAAAAAAGAAAATTATTATACTTTTTCAGCACTTTTTATTAATTGAACTTAAACTTATTTATTTCAATTAATAAAAAGTTGTTTTTCCAAGGGAAATTTAAATTTCGATAGTGTATCAATCAATACAATTTGCAGACTAGCTATATTTGTATTGTTTCCAAATCAAAATCTGTTATTTGCGATAAATTTTGTGTCAATTAATTTTTTCTATGATTGTGATACAAAGTTACATTAACACACATCTTAAACGAAAAGTGTAAATTGAAAGCACGCATTTTATTCAACTTAGCGTTATGAATAAATATTACAGATTAAAAACAGAAAGAATTTTGTATAATTTTAGAAAATAATGATTTTTCTGGAAAATCTAGTACAATCTACATTGTTGAAAAAAAATTCGTGAAATTACAGAGAATCTACGGTTAATCCATTAACTTAATTCTTATGTAAAATTACAGAGATTAGAAAAAATATTTGGTTAATAGAAAGATAGAGAAAATATTTGGTTAATATACAATTGATTCTGCAAATTTCCATCATAAAAAATACACAAGAATCTAATTTTATTTATTATGATAATAATTTAATTTGGTTTTTAAAATTAAATCACTCAATATTCAGTGAGCTTGAAAGAATTTAGATTTTTTGGAGTAATTTTGAACTGTTGTATTATTTATTTTTTGCACAATTTGTTGCTAGCCTTCCTGGGGCTTGAACCACGTCACCTTTGGACAGTGGATGAAATCTCTACTGCCTGAGTTATATTGTTAAAAATATGTCTTTTATCATTCAGCAGGAAAAAAAAATCGATAAAAATCCCAACACCGAATAGATGATTTTTCCCTTCTAAATTATTCAAACTTAAAAAAATGAATCAATCAATAAATAAATTTTTTATATATTTTTTCTAATAAAAAAGCAAAATAATTTATGTATGAATGTTTTGAATTATAATTTTTTACAAAGATAAAAATATCTTTGAATAAAGACGAAATTCCTTCAGGGAATTAGATATAATATAAGGGCAATGACGGTAAAATAATAACTGCACTGTATGGAAAAAAAATAAAAATAAAAATAAATAAATAAATAATTAAATAAATAAATAAAATTCTGTTAAATTTACGGCAGCAATGATGCCAGCAATTTTTCCGTAAAAATTGCAGTAAAATTAAGTGTTAATTTTTTTATTACATCTAATATTACTGCATATTTTACGGCAAAAACTGCTGGCAACATTGCTGCGCCTTAAACTTAACGGATTTCTTTTTTGCAGTGCGAGAAACTCGATTGAATCATTTGACCGAGATTTGTATAAATTTTATACAGACTCCTGATATAAGTAGACACCACATTCTATTGTTCTCTCGGCATGGTTTCGAACCCAACATCTTTGGCGAAAAGATGTCATTTTTGGCGGTGATTGCTTTATTGGCAACTTTCAGATTTCACAAAGAGAAAAGCAGAAGTGCGGTCAAGTCAAGACAAACATAAGAATGTGAGTTTCGGCGAGGGAGAAACCGGTTTTGTGCGCTAAATCTGCCCTCCGTCCCGTGACGGAAGGCGAAGATCCCGGCGTAAGAAAAGATTGCGGGTGTGGAGTCTTTTCAGGGAGCTTCACTTTTTTTCTATGTTTTTAAAGAATTTTTCAGCAGTGTATTGCAACTGAAATTTGTCCTCAGTTTCACTACTTCTTATACTGTGATGTACTTTTATCATAATATAATGCCATTATCCCCGTTATTGAAAATACAGATACTTTAACGTTCAAAACGGGCTTCTTTTTCCAAGTATTTTATTAATATATGTAAGTATGAGTTTTCCCATTTTATTGACGTATTTTAATAATAAATGGAACAATATTTAGCTGAAGGTTGAACGCAAGAGAGTCTACATTTGAAAATGACTTCATTTTTCGGTAGATGTTTTTACTTATGAGAAAAATCTATTTCTTATAGAAGTTAAATGCTATATTTTGTATAAAATAACAACTATAGGACTACAATCTGTATCAATAAATCTACATGTTTGTATAAATGACTTGTATTACTTCGTGATAGATATACTTTTATCTGAAATGTAGTGTCATTTTGCTAGAAGTTAAAAACAATAGAGACTCTGCTGCTAAAAGTGGCTTTTTCCAGCTAGTAATGTTTTATAATTATTTATTTAAGACTCTTTTAAAAATTATTAAATCAGGGAAAACGACATTAAATCCACCAAAGTAGAAAATATGTATGCTATAAAGGCCAAACATATCTGTGCATAACGCATGCGTCATTTTGCGAATGGCAACACATTCCCACACAATTTCGGTTTTTCATTTTTTGCTACTGCAAACTTGTACTTCTAAAAATCGCATATTTCCGATTTTTGCACCGTCGTATAGAGAAAAAAAAATTACTTTTAAATGCAATTTGTTTGAAAGCTGTATCTCTATTTGTTTTTGAGATATTAATTTTTTCAATATTTTTAGAACCAATTTTGTAATTGTGGCAACAGAATCACTCCATTTTCTCTTAAAATTGGAAAAAAAAATAGAAATTAAAATGCGTGAACTTTGAAAAAAAAAAAAAAAAATCGTCTGCTTTAAAATTTCCGTGATTTCGGTTTTATTTCGTTTTTATTCATCAGTTAAATAACTTCAAGTTTTGAGTTAAAGTGATTTTAAAACAATCAAATTAATATACTATTTTTCTAAACATGGTGAATACGGATATGAGAAGTACGTGTTTAAATTTTGAGACGATGAAAGATAAGACTAAATTTGGAATAAATTTTGTCTTTTTCATTCGCATTTATACCAAATATAAGAGTCTCATTGATAAATTCATCATAGTAGCTGATCTTTATTATATTTTACTGATTTTATATGCGATTAAAGTTTAATTTTAAAAATTTGGTCAACTGAGTTTTATAGTATATTGTTAATTTTAGCTTAAAATAACATTTGTTTTAGAGCTAGACTGATCAATATAAGATGTATTTTTTCTAATATTTGTTTGAGAGGTAGACTGATCAATATAAGATGCATTTTTTACTGTAAGTGATTTTGTAGATTTATTACAATTCAGTGAAGCAGTTCCTACTTAAACATTTTCTTTCGTCGAATATCGACGGGTTCCACCTCGTTTTTAATAAAAGAAAGGATTTTTATGTTTATTTGGATGTAATTGCGATGGCTCGCGCAGTCTATCACTCTCATTAGTTTGAACAGTTGTACAAGCGTATTCCAAGGCGGATCTGACGCATCTAAGGCTTTGTATTTTATTTTTTTTATTATTAATAGAGATATAATTAAAAACACGGAAAAAGAAAGCTATCATTTTTCGTATATTGATGGAAGAATTCGCGTATAAAGGAAAAACCGAATGCTGTATTTTTTTACTGTATATCTTAACGCACTATGGTGGAGCCATTCTACAAAACCCAGAAGCATGTAGTCTAAATTTCATATTTTTATTCTTTAAATATCGCAATCCGTTCGAAAAATATTATTGTTAACCCTTTACATAAAAAAACAAGGTATTCACGACAAACTTTTTCTTCATTTCGGCAATGATTCCAAAAAGCTTAATTTCAAAATTACGTATAAACAAACCAAAGTGCATTTTAAATCCATGATCTTCTTTATTTTGACAGTCCGTTCAGTTATTAAAATTGTGAATTTTAATTCTTTCAAAAATTCCCGACCACAGATAACTTTGTGCCTCCTAGAGAAGTAATTTCTTCTACGCTAAAGGAAACTAAATGTCTGTAATTTTACATAATCTTTTTAGATCATATCAGGAAAATAGATTTACATAATCAACAGAAATCTCTAAACGCTCTAAAGTGTAGGAATATTTAGTAAGAAACACAGATATTTAGAATGAAAAAGCTAAAAAAGCGAGGTGTTTTCTGTGCTTCTTTATTCGAACTTGATTCATATATCCACTATCAAATGCCCTAAATTTTTAAGAAATTCTAAAGATGGCTTGGATACAATTAAATTTACAACTGGTGAAAATTCCATAGTGTTCGGTTGATAATTGTTTTTTCTTTTAGTTAAAGGATTTTACTCGAAAATAAAATAAAGCAAAAGCGAGAAGAAAACAAGCATATTATCTATAACTGAAGATGTAAAAAAAATATATATATATATTCACAAGATTTTCACACCGAGTGCAAAACCTTTATATTTATATGTGATAAAAATTTCAGAATTCGGTAATAAGATCTATTCTTTTTTCTGTGAAAGAGACGTTCGCAAAAAATGCAAGAAAATCTTTTCTTAAGAGAGCTTTTACCATTGAAAAGCAATATATATTATATTTTCTTTATTTAAAAATATAATTTCCACAAAGACTGCAAAATCAGTATTTATGTATGATATATATATATATATATATATATATATATATATATATATATATAAGTTTGTGAAACGCTGTTATGTGAAAAATGCAAGAAAATAATTTTTTACAAGAGCTTTTACCGGTAAAAATCAATGCAATTTCGATATTTCTTCATTTCAATATGTATATTCAGAAAAAATCGGATTAAGCACATGAAATTTTGTAAATCTGAGGATTGTTTAAGGTTATTATTACAGGTTTTGGAACAATGCACGCTAGTGCGCTACATAAATACAGAAAAAAATAACTTTTTTATTTTATATTTACCTAAATGTAGCATAAAAATCAATAACAAAAATTGAAAGCTTCGTTTGAGCTATTCTTACATTGGTGATATAAGAGCTCAGAAAACAGTTTCTCAGTGTCAGATAATACCTACAAGGAAATATTTCAGGGGTTTAACACAGTGTCAAGATAATATTTTGTACAAGATATATTGGAATAAAAATATTGCTACGTATACAATAGCGTAGCGTTTTTATTACATTCCTGGATAAAATGTATATATTCAGTAGAATATTTCTAAACATTATAAAAGACAGATATCTATTGATCATTTTGAAATGGGAAGAATGAAATATTTCGTTCTTGCTAAAATATATTTTTTGCAATGTGCGGATGTTAAATCTGCTTGCCTTACGACTGAAAAATTTATGAAAGCTGTAACAATTACAACTTTTATAAATTTTTGAGCACTAAAAGATATTCCAAAAAATGTTAAATTTAGAAAATATTGTAGAACGAACGAAGCTTAAAGGTAAAAGAAATATTTCATGAAGACAGAATTAGTATTAAATAATTTATGTTTTCATAATGCTTTTATTACTAGTAAGTGGAGTCACTTATTACTTTGAAATGTCATAGAAACATTGGGAGAATATTGGCTACACCTTGGAGCAATATTGGCACATTGGTGCAATATTGGAGTAAAATATTGCTCCAATATTGGGGTGTTTACATTTTGTCATGATGTAGCCAATATTTTGTCAATGTAACGCCAACATTTGTACAATATGGGGGATTCATTGGAAGTATTTCCAATGTACGCCAATATTTGTGCAATATTATGGTTTCATTGGAAATATTTCCAATGTGATGTCAACATTTGTACAATATTGGGAATTCATTGTAAATATATCTACTGAAATGCCAATATTTAACTAATATTGGAGTTTTATTGGCAATATTTCCTATAAATGAAATGTTGGCGCAACGTTGGACTAATATTGGTTTGCTACTAGGGATGTTTCATTTATTATAAAAACACCCCAATCATGAAAGAAACCATTACTGTACAATAAAATGTTTCGTAGTGCATTTAGTATGAATTGAAAAATTCCCATTAACTATCATTGCTTCATGTGCTAAAAAAGTTCATTTTAATTTTTCTATGTTTTTGAACTCAGATCAGGGAAATAAAAAGTAACACATATAGTATTCTTGTGGAGTTTTGATCAAACATAGTAATTTAAAACATCAGCCAAAAAAATATATATATATTTTACCTTTTATTGCACCAATTATCAGACCCACACAATAACTGTTGCAAAGAAGGAACATCCGTTGCCTCTTTAGCTGATGCCAAAATGAAGTTATCCATGAAGTTATTCCACCTATAAAAAAAGAACAATATGAGCTAAACAACAAAAGAACGAAAATTTCAATGTTCTCCCCCTTGTCTCTCTCATGTCAAGAAATGTTCTCTTTTGATGGGAGAATTAAAATTCCAGGAACCGTTTTTAGATGGTTAATTATTTATTGCTGATAAAATGTAACAAATAATAAAGATCAATATAAATTTTTTTTAAATACTTCAAGCGCTTTATGGTGACAAGGCTAATAGAAATTAAGTGAAAACATGCGAATTTTTAATGACTGATTACTTAATATTATAATTTAAAAAATCAGAAAAAATATGTTTAAAAACATGTTCGGTTAACAATTCGCAAATGAAAGCCAAGAAGAGGTAATGCTGTGTTTCAGATTTGCCGAGCTGCATTTAATTGCATCGATTATTTATTCAGAGAACATTTTAACAGTTATACACATAAGACCAAATTTATTCATGTGCAATCGGAAATTCAGGTTCTACATTTTAAATCCCTCGAACTAGATTGATTTGATCAGAAATATTAATTTTTGTATTTGATTTCCTTTTTAAATAAATGTATTTAATTGCAAATTATTTTATTTTTATTGAAATTTAGTTCACAAATTATTAATAAGCTCTGGGCCCCAACTTGAACTTTATTATGCCTTGTGTAGTAAACGCATTCTAAAAACTAAACAGTTTTTGAAAGGTCAGTGTGACATATTGATATAATTTATCACCGTAGTCTGTAAACGTTATCCTAAAAGTTTTTAGATAAGGCATGACATTTAGTTTTTTAGAGTTTCGTTCACCTGACAAAACCTTATTCGTCTCTGTCCTCTGTCTGTCCGTCTGTCACAGAGTCCGTACACAAAAACTGTATGAGTCAGAGACTTCTAATTTTGTATACTTACAGCTGAACAACTCGTGTCACACGACAAGTCATAAAATAAAAAAAGCCTATTATTTTAATTAAATCAATTTTATTTATGTCATCCGTTCATTTTTGAGATTTAAATCTTAAAAAAGAGCCTTATTTTCAACGGTTTTTGTTTAGACATCATAGCTTTTAGAAAAAGCGTCTAGCTAGTAAACAGAGATTCTGTGTACGAACCCCGGTGCTGAAACCTGAAATTTTCATACGAAAATGTATTTAATTTAAAAAAAATCATACTTTTTGCAAATTTAAGGGTTTATATTATTATTATTATATTTTATTGTTATCATTGACATTCATAATACTTTTAGAAAATTAAATTTCTTTCTATTTAAAAAATATGTCCATTTATTAATGATTCAGCATTTTAAATTTAGTTTTAACATTTTTTTTTTCGTTTTTAAAAATTTTAAATTTTATTTATATCTCTCGTAATTTTTTTTTTTAATTTTCGGATTAAAAAAATAGGATTTTATTTAAATAATTTGATTTGAACACTCTAAATTTGATTAAAATAAATGACATCCTTTTATAATTATTTTAAAATTAAATTTATTGGTACTGCCATCTATGTAAGAATTTAATAATTATAAATTAATAATTTTGACTTATTAATTAAAGGATAAGTTGCTTTGAAAGAAATGTTAAATAAAATTTTTTGTGGGATTTCCAATTACACTTACTTACCTCTTTAAAATACTCCAAAACTCGAAAAAAGCCATTAAAGTACTATGTATCCATATTAAATAACAATGCATTTTAACTCTTAAAAAGTGATGATTTCTATAATTTTTATATATTATTTTGCTTTTGAGAACAAAATTTTTTCACTCTCATGAAAATCGACACAAAATCTGTGATTGGTTAACAAACAATTCTGTTAGCGAACACTGTTCTGAAATGGATTAGGTTCGTTAATAGCCAACACTAGTCACGCAAAAAAAAAAAAAAAAAACCGTATGATATTGTTATGTCTATGGGTGCGTTATTTTCACTAATCTTGCTCATATTTTATTTATGTATTTATTCATTTATTTTGCATAGAATAGCTGAGGACGACTAGTTTATACTTTTACGATTTTGTTTTCAGATTTTCTTAAAAAATTACTTTAACTTTCGGATCCTGTTTGAACCTGTTCTGAAACTATCCCCTAATAATATATATATATATATATATATATATATAACCAAAATCGAAAAATTAATAAAAAGAATATTGCTCAGAAAAACTGATGGCATTGAGCTCACAGGCTACTAATTGTATATTATAGCCTTATATTTTCAAGGGTTAATTCCATTTAAAAAAAATTACGGAGGGGGACAGCTCTCTCCACTTCCCCTTTTTATACTTAATCATTGAACCCCTTAAACTAATCACAGATATAATTTATTATATAAGAATTTGGAAAAAAAAAACTGATAATTCTGCATGAAAAACCCATTTATATCAATTTAGAGTACGGGCATGCACCCCCCGTTACCCCCTTTTTATACTTATCCAATGAACACCTAATACTAATCACGGAAGTACCTCATCAGAATGATCCTCCATCTGAATTTTGAACGAAAACTGATCCTTCTGCATAAAAAAAATATTCATACTAACTAAGGGGAGGGGTATTAGCCCCCGTTCCCCCTGTTAGATATATCGAATGAACTCCAAAAACTAATCAGAAAAGCGCCTTATCAGAATATACATACATACAAAATTTCAAGTGAATCGGATATTTTTATCATGAGTTATCGCGTTACGCACGTACATACATACGGAACGGGCGGGCACATAAGCTCTCAGACTCTACTAGCCTGTGATCTAAAAACTAGCCTTCTTCAACTATCCTATAATTTTTTTTTTTAAATATTAAAATTTAAAGCGAGATATTTGAAAATAGTGCATTCATAGACTTAACACTATAATCTGGGTCTTTTTCAGTGATTCTTAACCGTAACCACTGCAATTGTTTATTTTAAGGAATTGTATAGAATTGCTATTTAACTGCTGAATATGGTGTAATAACATACAAATTGTGATAATAGAAATAATTTTAAACAATGCTTTTTAAAAATATTGTGTAATTTTTATCGTAAACATTACCGATAATGGCGTGCAATCGTTGTCTTTCTATGGCATTTCATCGAAATGTCATTGAAATACATTGAATGATCCTTCCGTCCATTTCAATTTCTTTGTAAGTTTCAAAATTCAATGAAATTTCAAGTACTATTGAAATAATATACAATACTATTCGGAAATAGTTTATAACTATATATTTGCTTGAGTTTGAAGTATCTACCAATTCGTAACGAAGTTCGTATTATGATAGAACACACATTGCTACATGTTGTACATTGTTTTTATTCATATTTGATTCAAAATCATCTGTATGAAATGCATTATGATTTAGAGGAGACACAAATGAAATTCAAACACATCATCCGCTAAAAACTATTGATTTTCGATAACTTCCTCACATAAGAATTGCTATTTAAACGCGTGATTTGTTAATTTTTATTGTATACAGGATTTAATAAAAGGAAAAATTAACATATGCATTCAGAATATTTTATTTTTTTTTTGTAGCAAAATTAATATATACAGTGAAACCTCCGAATAAGGGACACCTATGGCACCGGAATTTTTGTCCCTTAAATAGAGGTGTCCCTTATTCGGAATGTCCTTATTTAGAGGTTTCACTGTATTATAAATTTTCAGCAAGGCAACATACATTTTATGTAATAATTTATGCAATTCAAGGTGTTCGAATATGCTCGCTCAAGAGCGCGTTGTTGATGACTCCTGGTTTTTAGACAAATCAATAATCCAGAAAAACTGATCACTTACAAAAAGTTAATTTTGTAATGATGTTTTTGAAAGTTTTTCTATGAGTTATTTTAAAAAGTTTTTTTTTTTTTTGGGGGGGGGGGGTTAGGGAGGTTGCAGAATGTATGATGTAGGATCCATTGATGTAATTATGAATAAGGTAAATTAGAACAACATCTCTAACACTCATATGAGAATAGATCATACTAACATAGCCCAAATTATGTAGGAGAGACATGCGGGAGAATTGCACCGGAACCCCCCTTTTTAGGGGGCCTTTATTAAAGTCATCAGAATTTTCATTAAAGGTAGCCAAATGCATAAAATTAGCAAAAAGTGATCGAAATTCACACATTTTCAAACATTTATAAAGATAGTGTGGTGGCTCTTTCCATCACTATCGCTAGCCATCTAAAAAACAAGCTATATCATTAGAAAACTAATGATTAAAATTTTATTACAACAATTTTAGTATCAAAAGAAAATTTAATCAATGTTTCCTCGTAACGTGAAAAGTTAAAATCATTATTTATGACCTACTTTAACCCTTCTATTTCAAACATATTACAATAGGCGTAGATAAGGCAGTAAAAATTTGCTGAGAAATATTAGAGTCAAACAATCAATAGTTTTTTCTACTATTATTAACAAGCTAGTATTTTTCATCAAATTTATGGCAATTTTTTTCGAATATCCTATATAGAGATATGAGAAGAACCGAGTACAAAATTTATGTTTTTATACAATATGTATGAAGTTCAATATTAGTCTTTCTACATTATTCACAAAATATTTCTGTAGATAAATAGGGAGTCCCCCAGAATGGTGCTTGCATCAGGACACTGCATAGCATTATACGGGAAGGTAAAAGCACTACTAGAATTTTTTAGGTGCGTTCGTAATTATGTAAATACGTAGCACCTATAGTTATAGTTGTCGTTCAGTCCGTCCGTCCGCATATAATAACGAAAAACTATCCAACCGAATCGTTTGAAATTTAAAATAGATAATTATTACATGATTTTTTCGACTCATTCACATTTTATGAAAATCGGATGTATAATTCAACTACAGGGTCACATAAAAGTATTCCGATGCATTACGATCAATGGGAAAATTTTTTCAAGTGCTTTTGATGGCGATATACTCTTTAAGTTGATATTCATCTATGAAATATATGTATTACACTGACGGGAAAAAATCCCAACACCAAGAAAGACTTGTGTTAGCTAAACGAAATTTTGTAGGCGTGTTTATACATCTGAAAGATGACATTGATTTAAATTTCATGCTTCGCACATAAGTGTGGCGCTGGTAGCGCCACTCACAACTTTAAAATCAGATTTGCTTTAAATGCGTGCTGTAAAATTCGTAAGCATTATTTATCTTCAAAATTTGACGAATTGAGTTGAGGTTGATCATGAATGCCTTTAAGAAGACAAAGAAGCCATTATCGTGAGCTCCCGAGATGGAAAGAGGTCGTAAAATAGGGCTACAAGAAAGTGGATTTTCTTTCCGCGATTTTGCAAAAAGACTTGGACGGAATGTATCCACTGTGCATAATTGTTGGGAGTAGTGGTCAAGGGATGGTCCTGCCACAAGAAGACCAGGTTCCGGGTGAACACGTGACACTACTGAGAGAGAAAACCGTCGTATTTGGCGTACGGCTGTGGCGCATCATACTGCGTCTGCGACAGAAATTCGAGCTGCAGTTGTTACCACAGTGATACAACGAACTGTTAGAAATCGGTTACTTCAAGGACAGCTCGATGCAAGGCATGCATTCCACTGACTCTAAGTCATTGCCGTTTGCGACGTCAATGGTGTCAAGCCAGAGCTCAATGGAGGATGGAGTAAAGATTTGTTGTGTTTTCTGATGAAAGCAGCTTCTGCCTTGGTGCCAATGACGGCCATGTGCTGGTCAGAAGGAGGCCAGGGGAACGTCTGCAACCAAACTGTTTGCGGCTTAAACACACTGGACCTACAATCTGGGGTCATGGTCTAGGGAGCAATTTCCTATGACAGCAGAAGCACTCTCGTGGTTCTCCCAGGCACACTGACTGCAAATGTGTACGTCAGTCTGGTAATTCAGCCTGTAGTGCTGCCATTCAAGAAATGCATTCAAGAGGGGTTTTGAGCAGGATAACGCTCGCCCTCATGCCGCTGTTGTAACGCAACACGCACTACAGAGTGCCAACATGTTACCTTGGCCAGCGAGATCACCAGATCTGTCTCCCATTGAGCGCGTATGGGATACCATTGGATGAGAACTCCAGTGTCATCCGCAGCCAGCATTGAACATCACGTATTGACACAGCTTGTACAACAAGCATGGAACTCCATACCACAAAGTGATATTCGGCACCTGTATGACACAATGCATGCACGTGTGCAGGCTTGCATTCGAAATTCTGGAGGTTATAGCGACTATTAATGTAACGGCATTTCACCTTTGAGATGCATTTTATTGACCTTAAATTAACCTGTGATCTCAAAAATCTAATTAATTAAACATGTTAACTAGACAAATGCACTGTCCAAATTTCTTTACTCTACAATAAGTTTTTCTTGGTGTTGGGATTTTTTTTTCCGTCAGTGTATAATATACAGTACATATATAATATTCTGTATATATATATATTATATACAGAAATATTTAATATTATAGAAATATTATATATAGAAATATATAATATTTCATAATATAATATTCTGTGCAATCTATGATGCAAAAAATATTTTATTGATTTACAGGGACACACAAAAGTACTGCATTGCATAATGTTATAGGAAAGCATGCTTTGATGCGCGATTTAATTGTATTAAACTATTTAACATTTTATGAAATTGATGTACGTATCTTATTTCCTGATAATACAAAGCAGAGAGTATTTAAGGGACACACAAAAGACTTTTGCTCTTTTACCGTATCCGAAATACTCTGTACTATTGCACTAAGATCTGAATGTTTTAGGTGCGCTCGTAGTTATATAAATACGTAGCATCTATAGCCATCGTTTAGTCTGTCTGTCCGTCTGCCAGTCCGCATACAACAGAGCAAAAACTACCCAACCAAATCATTTGAGATTTAAAATCTATAATTGGTGCATAATTTTTCCGAGTCATTTTAAATTTTATGAAAGTTGGATGTATAGTTAAATTACAGGGACAATCAAAAGTATTCCATTACAATACGGTCTATAGGAAAAAACTATTAAGTACATTTTAATGATGTTGCACTCTTTCAGGTATTTAGAATTGACATAAATCTATGAAGTATATACTAAAATATGCATTCTGTCCAATATGTAATATGAAAAATATTTATTATTAATTTACAGGGGCACACAAAATTATTGCACATACGGGGTATATGGGGAAACGTTGTTTGATGCGTGTTTTAATTCTATTAAACTATTTCACATTTTATAAAATTGATATACGTAGCTGAGGTTTAATACAAGTTACTTACTGTACAATAGAAAGCAGATAGTATTTAAAGAAGCGCACAAAATATTTCGATCATTATACTGTGCACTAAAACAGTGAGATCTGGATAGTTTTAAAATTCCATTATAGTACGAACGTACCTTATCTGCTAAGCTTCACATGCAATTTCCAACTTGTTTATTCTTGTGCCGAGTCTCGTCTTTAAGAAATGTCTTAACATTTTAAAACAACAAAGAGTTTTGTAGTGCATGTGAAAATTCTTTGTTTCTACCAGATAAAATTTAGGTAACTCATTATACTTAATCAATGTTAATTAAGTTACAGTAGCAGAATATTAATTAAGGGGATCAGGCACACAAAAACCTTCAAAGTTTCTAAAAAATCTTTATTGCATTAAAAGTTTTTCTGTTATTTTATGCTTAAGATTACGTTGTAATCATGTTTATATCTTAATTAGATGAAGAAATATTAATTTTTTCGTTTGGTTTGTTTTAAAATCTAGTTTTCAAGCAATGTTTTTCATGAAATTACTTTCTGTGAAAATGCGTTTTTCTTCATGATGGGTTTTTTTAACAATTTCTCGGATTTAAAACGTTATTTCTCAATAACAATTAAAAATACGTGCTTCAAACTTAGAATGTGTCTTTTTTTATTGTTTTAATTTAATTTTGATTCAGCAAATTAAAAAAAATATATATTAACTTTTGAAAATATGATTTTTTTAATTAAAGCTACATCATTTTTTTTAAAATTTTTAGTTTAAATAGTGTTAATTTTTTTAAACTATAATTTTTAAAAATGTTGAATAAAAATCAAAAATTAGATTTTTCTGTTTATTTAAAAAAAAAAAAAAAAAAAAAAAAAAAATGAAATTCTACAAATAATGCTTTGAGTTAAACGATTTTAAATTACCCCACTTTTTTAATAAATTTTATATTTCATTTTTTTTAAATTATGAGAAGCTTTTCCATGGGATTTTGTTTACAAATGATACAATCTACCATCATAGAAAAATTCAAATTTTTAACTGAATAAATAAAATTTTTTTTAAATGTGTCCGTGTCCGATTAAATATCCTTAATTACGGAAATTAAGTTTTCTCCAAGAGCAATGGACCTTTACAGACGAATTTTTTAAATATTAAGAGGTTCTGACCTCGTAACTGGTAGATGGCAGAAGCTGAGTTCGAACCCAATCGCGGCCGTCTTCCTAACCGTTCAAAGTTTTCGTGATTTTCTCCAAACCTTGCGTAAATACGGGTTAGGTTCCGTTAGAAAGAAGGGCACTCTCTCTAGGGCCTATATCTCTTGAGTAGACAATCGGTCGTCACAAATAAATACATTTACAGATATTAAATGCTTAGTTTCTTGATATAAATAAGAATAATCTTTTATAGACTCATCAATTCCAACATCAGATTGAAAACAATGTTCAAGTATTTTTCTTTCTTTATTTTCTTCTTTTTAGATTACAAAATAGCCAAAAGTCACACATAACAAGATCAGGAGAATAGGAAGTATGATCTTTCACGTTAAATATTTCTTTATCAATATGTTTGATTATAATACAATATACTGATATATTTACGATATACTTTATACTGAAAATCGAAGAATCTGTGAGGTTATTTATAAATCTTTGTAAGAACGTTTTAGAAAACTGGAAATCATGGAACCTTTTCTGTAACTAAATAATCTTGGTTACAAAAAATTTTTAGTTAGATTACTATAATTTTAGTAGATGATTTTGTAAAGATACAGTTTTCTGTAGCTTTTCCATGAAGAAATATTGAACATAAAATATATTATTGTAATGTGTTACAAAATTTGAAATACTTAAATGGTATTCTATTACATATTTCAACATTTTTTTATGTAACTTTTTAAAATGTTTTTCCACCTTAGATTATATACATTTATTGGGAATTAAAAATGTAAAATAACGTGTATATTTAAAATCTAATTGTATATTTATAAAATATAAATGTATATTTATATGCAAATAAAAGGTGCTCTATTTTAAACTTTAAAACCTCTTTAAAAATAAAATTCCATTTCTTCATAGGATGCTGCTTTCAAAGAATTATAGTTTAAAGTGATATTATCAGAATATCATTAATATTTATTGGCATAAAGTATTTTATCTGTGATGCAGAATGTTTAAAATTTTGTCGTATAAATATTTTTTAATGGATAAGTAATGTAATAGATACATCAAGTTTACTCAAAATATGTTTGAATAGTTACACAAATATTATGTTTTGAAAGAATTTCAAAATTATAATCTATTTGCTGGACAAATTAAAAAAAAATACTTATTTTTTATACTTCACTTATAATATTTATTTTTATTTTTATAACTTCAATATTTTTCAGCAGGATTTATCTATGATTTTAAATAATTTAAAATTCTACACATACTTAATATTTTCAACCAATAAGAAGGATAGATACCAATCATTTATAGTTCACCTTAAGTTATTTATACTTCAACATCAATTTTTATTGGAATTAAATTTTTAAAAGTCGTTATAGTAAAAATTTATACCATGTTTTAGAAATATATTTTATATTGATGGTTAAATGTAACGACAGCTTTACAGCATAAATTTTATAGGAAGAAATAGAATACTAGTTCACTAATCATAAAAAATTTAAAAGAATGCTTAAGAACATCATATAAGGGAATTTGTTTATGGATTATCATTATCCGTTTATTTTTAATTATTTAAATTAAAGAAAAAAAACAATTTTTCCATCAACTTTTAAATTCAGGATTCCTCTTGAAGCAGTAAAACTTTATAGTGAAAATCCCCTTTCCCCTAAAACTATAAAATTTTGTAGATTTAATGAAGCATGAGGTGGTTAAATGATCGAGAAACATTTTTAAACGGTTTAGTTTATGTTTGTTTTCTATTTTTAAAGAGATGATGCCCCTCTTGCTTTGATTGGAATTCCATGTAATGGAAATTTATGACTTTGATAAACAGAAATCGGCACATAAGAAGAACTAAATATATAAAATTTAATCTATAGAGAAGCTTTTCGTAACATTCAGTAATTTAAAAATTGTGAAATGTAATGATCTATAAATTTATACAGACTGCATGCAATTCTTTTTTCAAATTTTGCTTTTGTACAATTTTATATTAAATATCCATTTTATTCCATTTAAGTAAAATGAAAAGAGTTAAAGTTTAATGTTTAGTGTTGTATACTTTTTTAGTTGCGTTGTAGCTTTAAATACAAACTAATCATTCTTCGGTGCCTGATCCAAGGGGGAGGGCACAGGTGTCATGGCTCCCTAATAAAAGGAAAAAGAAGAAAAATTTTAAAGGATATTTTAGAAATGAAGCATATATTAAATTCTTTTTAAATTTACCTTTTGCTCAACACTGAGAATCTTACTCGTCTTTTAAAGCTCTTCTTATATCCAAAATGAATAATTTCTGGCTCATCAATGAAGTCATTTTTAATTTCAGATACAAAATATTTGAAAGCGCGCTTATTCAGGACAATTTTGATTGATTAATGTTTTCTATTTTTCGATAAAGACTAAAAATGTTTGAAGAAATTTCCGTAAAATTTGGATTTTAAACTGAATTTCAAACCACGACAGCTAATTTTGCTTTCATGATGAGATTTTTGTAACTGTCAACCCCTAAAAACTGGCGTAAAATGCTCAAATTCTGAATGATTCTTCCCTTTAAAAGACAATCGGAATATTAATGCAATTTTTTTTTTTTTTTTTTTTTTTACGAATGAAAATGACTTTCCAAAAGTACTAGAAAAAATAGCCATTTTGTACAGGGGACAGCCTTCAATATAAAAATTGTTTTTTAAGAGGTGTCCCCCCCCCCCCGCCGCAAAAAAAGTCATGACCCCTCCCCCTCTAAGATGGACTGAATCCGCCCTTGATCAATCTGCAGCTCAAGGATGTTCAACACCAATTTTGCTAAGCGTCGTTTTATAACAACATTTAACTTAATATTTAATTATTTACAAACTGTAACTTAAAATTTTACGTTATACATAAAATTATAAGCATGTAAAGTTCCTCGGAACTTTCTGAAATTAGAAGCGTTAACTTAAGCTCGGTTTTTAGATTATGTTCTGACGAACTACTTATCTTTCTATTTGTTTAAGAAAGTACAAAATATTTCTTCAGGCACGAGCATTTTCCAAACCGAATCCCCGTAGTCTCAAAAACGTTACATTTGCAATTTCTTACAGATTGTGCTCTATCTTAAATTTCATTTTACACTGTGGTTTTACTAAGAAACGGAGTAATTTGGATAGGGATATTATTTTGTCCGAATATCCTAATAGTAGTATGAGGGCTGCCAATTGTGACTGTTTTTAAGAAATATTTGTATTATATTTTTATTGAATATGTTAAATTTCATAAAATCATTCTTCGCTTACCCATATAGCACACTTGCCTCCCCAGGATGTCCTGGGGAGGATTCACATTCCAGGACCCTCATCCCCCAGGCATCCCTGAGGATGCAGAAAATTGTCACCAGGAGGTCCTCAGGAACCGAAAATGTCCGCTTTACAGCGTCCTGGGGCGCTCCCCAGGACCTCCTTCAGGGTCCTCCCCGGGAGGTTCTGGGGAAGATTTGAAGAAGTGATATAGGAGGACTTTGGGAAACTTCAAGGTCACTAATATGTTCAAAAAAAAAAATTAAAGCTATGATTTAATTAAAAAAAAATTTAGGAGAAAACGCGAATGTTTTATTTTTTCTATTATTCAGACGGATTTACATATATAGAGATTATTCAGGAACAAATTTCTTACCTCTATTTTTCCTGCTGGATTTGAACCCGAGTACCTTGGTATTCCGGACGCGAACTCTGACCGTTATGCTGTCGGGACAGTAAGAAACAAAGGTTTCTAAGGTATAGATGCATTTTTACTCCGCTTTTGAAACTTAAAACTAGGAAATGTCCTCATATTTTGTGCCTTTTGCATACACTCGAAATAAATTTAAGTTAATAACTCTAAATAAATTGTCAATAATTATTTGTTATAACATAAATATCTTTGGCTTTAAAAAAATTTAAATGAAATTGTATTTTTAAATGATAAAAATATCCTTTTAGCTTTTAATACTTAAAATCCATTAAAATTGTTCAGTAGTTATAAAATTGATTATGAATTATATATTTTGACACACAATGAATGATGCAAAACGTTTCTGATGATATCCCTTATAAAATTTAATTTTAGTTAATAAAAATATTATTTCCAGAAATTAGAATAGCAAGAGATTAAAACACATAGTTTCTTTAAAATTATGAATTTTACAGAAATTTTAATCGATTTTTTTTCTTTTTTCTCTTGGTGGTAGATGGGAGGTGGTGAGTTTGTACCCAATCGCACGCGTCGACCTAATCGTTCGGAGTTTTCCACGGTTTTCTTCGAATCTTAAACTTCCTTGCGTAAATACGGGTAGGTTCCTTTAGAAAGACCCTCACGGAGGGCAACCTTCATCCCTTAATATGTACCTTGTATTTTTGTTTGTTTTTTTTATTTATTTAATGATTGACAAATAAAATCTAAGTAAATCCTTTCAAAAATAAAACTTTTTTGCTCTATCTCGATCTTACTTTTTTTACAGAATTTTTTATCGATATTTTTTCTTTTTACGCTTGTTTAAAGGTGCTCTTATTATACGAATTTATGAAAAAAATATGTAAATTTGCTTAGTCTTTTCTTTCCTACTTTTTACTCTTTGAAATATTTCATTGTTACAGTTTCATTGTGGGTGACACCAGCGATCAAGAGATTCTGCTTTGGAAGGGGGTAGATGGGAGGGGCTGAGTTTGTACCCAATCACGCCCGTCGGCCTAATCGTTCGGAGTTTTCCACGGTTTTCTTCAAATCTTGGATTTCTTTGCGTAAATGCGGGTTAGGTTCCTTTAGAAAAACCCTCACGGATGGCAACCCCCCCCCCCCTCTCTTGATATGTCTTTGATGATTTTTTGTTTATGATAGACATATAAGCTCTAAGTGAATCTTTCAAAAGTAAAATCTTTTCGCTCTCTCTCTCTCTTATTTATTTTATTTATTTATTTATTTTTTTACCGAAATTTTAAGCGATTTTGTTTTCTTTTTACGCTTGGTAAAAAAGTGCTCTTATTATATGAATTTATGGAAAAAAAAATATAAATTTGCTTAGTCTTTTCTTAAGCCTTTTCTTTCCTACTTTTTGCTCTTTGAAATATTTCATTGTTGCAGTTTCATTCTGGGACCCACCCGTGGTCAAGAGATTCTGCTCTCGAAGCTGGTAGATGGGATGAGCAGAGTTTGTAACCAATCGCGCCCGTCGACCAAATATTTCGCAGTTTCCCGGGGTTTTTTTCGAATCTTGTATTTCTTTGCGTAAATACGGGTTAGGTTCCTTTAGAAAGACCTTCACTGAGGGCAACCCCCCCCCCTTTCCCTTGATATGTCCCTCATGTTGATAATTGGCCATCATAAATACAACCAATCAACAAACTCGTTTTAAAGTGATTAGGTATATTTTGAAGAGTATTTATTAACAAATAATTAAATCCGTTACTTATGAAATTCTTATAAGACGGTACGAGTTATTATTTTATAACATAGTAAAATATTAAAATTTTGTATTTTCGTCAATAACATACCATTGTACAAATTTGTATAATTTTATTATATCAGAATTTGGTGTGAAAATCATTTGTAAAATTCTATCATTACACTGAAACACTGCTTGAGTTATATAAAATAGAAACCATTAATAAAATTTTAATTTGTTACAAAATCATTTTATTTTCTTATTGTTATAAATAAAATTACTTTTCATTTAAATCTCCATTTAATTGTCTTTGAAAATTGTATGAAATATTTATATGCATAAAAAATACAATGTGCACCATTTTTCATTTAATTAAAGACGGGAATATTTTTGTTGATTTCTTTACATGTAATTTTAGAAACTAAGATTTTAGGCAATTTAAAAAGTCTAAAAAAACTGATATTTTTATTTAAAATATAAGATGTTTTCAATATATGTATATATTTCTTTTACATTTACTAACAAAATTCTTTGTAACGCTTTTTCTTACAAATTCAGAAATAGTCTATTCTTGGAATATCGCACTTTCTTTTTCTCTCTCTCATTGAGTGACCGACAAAACGCATTCTCAGCTGACAACTGACTGAGGGGGGGGGGGGGGGGGCAGGATAATCTTGTTAAAAATTCAATTGTTGAAAGGTTGGGAAGGTGGCTGCCGGAAGGTTGGGAAGGTCACTTGGGGTAGTGAAATTCTATTCAATTCAGTTGAAAACTGTGATAAAAATATTTGTTACTTAGGAAATACAGATAAATATTTATCTGTAATTTCAGAACCAAAAAATTATTTATATATCTGAAGTTTTCAAAATAAAGACTTCATTTTATCTTTCAGAATTTAAATAATAATATGTTTGTTAATCTATAAAAAATATTAGAAAAATAATTTGTTATTAAGTACAACTTACATTTAAAAAAAAATATTAATGATAAATAAAACAAAAGAAGTTAAATCTTCAAAAATGACATTTAAATTGAAGCTTCTATTTAGAAAACAATTTTTTATCTTCAATACATATATAAATTACACTGGATAAATAATTGATAATAACCTAAATTAAACTTTAAATTAGCGTGAATTTATATTTTTTAAACTGATTTTATAAGAATGTATATTTTTGAACAGAAAATCTTTTCAAATAAATCATTTATTGGTATGTGTATGCGGAGTGTGTGTGTGTGTGTGGGGGGGGGGGGAGCGGCTCAATATTTATGTATTTTAAATTAAAATATACCATTTTAAATGAATTATCTTTGATTTTGTGTTATGTGCTGTGATAAATATGTCTAATTTCGTCGGAACACTTTTGTTTATTTTATTTCTATATATATATATATATATATATATATATATATATATATATATATACACACACAAAAACATTTAACATCTGATATTAAGATGCATCAGGACTCAATTTAGATAATTTTCATAACAAAGTTTTAAAGGATACTCATAAACAAACTTACATTAAGATTTTTTTTTTTTTTTTGGCATAAATATCTTTACTTCTAAATATCAGAAAAATATATGATATAGAAATTTCTTCTATTTAGAGATTTTAGTGTATTAATTTAGAAAATTACTATTTAGTTAATTTAAACAAGTTAAATTAATTTCTTAATTAATAAAACAAATAATAATAAAGCAAAACGCAATAGGTTATTTATTAATAATTAATAAAATATTGATAAATGAACAAAACTTGATTTAAAAGATATATAATAGTACTTAGTATATAAAAATAGTAAGCAACTGAAATAATAAATAAAAAATTTTTATTTAACTAAAAAGATAGAAAGTTAGAGCAATAATTAAAAATAATAGCAATTTAATAACAATTATCCAATTTGCTAATAAATAAGGAATTGAATAATTAATAAAATAAAATTAAGTCATTAAAATCGATACTGATTAAATTGCATTCGATATTTTATTAAAAAACAATTGAGTATTGTATTCCTGAATCATTCATCAGATGGCGCCAGCACTGTGACTTCCTGGGCACTTCCCCAGGAATGACTAACCGGGTACATCCCCAGGAGGGATTTCCCAGATACTTCCTCAGGAGTAGCGTCCCTGGGAAATTGCTCCGTGGGATGTTACTGGGAGCTCATTCCTGAGGACATCGTAAAAGACTCTTCCCCAGGATGTCCTGATCTTGTCATTTTAGTTTTAGGAGGAATATGGGATGGCTTGGAGCTCCTGGGGAGGTATTGAGGAGCTTTTGTGCTATATGGGTATAGCATATAATCTAAGTAGATTCCCCGTTATTTCACAATTACATGTCATAAAATATATTAAAACTAAACTAAAGCTAGATCTATTGCTATATGATTCTTCAAGGGCCAGATTATACAAGATAGTAGGTACTTACAAGAGAGGGATTCTTACTGGACATATTCAGAATATTTCAAAAATAAATACTAATTAAACTACATATGTAAGTAATAAACGTTTGGTGAAATTTAGCAGCGGGATAGAAAGTTTATAAAAACTGAAATGCTTACGAATACTTGGCGTAAAAAATTTAAAAATATCATGCGATTTGGCGAGTAACACTATTCTTTGCCAATAGCAAAAGATTTTAATGTAACTGAAAATTGTTAGTTAATGGATTTTTAGACTGCACAAGTATTTAATGAAATTAATGTCGAGTGGCCTCTTAAATAAAATAGTTATGAATCTAATTTAAATATTTAACTGCTCTTGCAGCTAATAAATTCTACCTTCGCAATGTGTAAAATATAAAAATTACAATAATGTAAATAGGCTTGCAACGTTCAAATTAAATTTTTTTTTTTCATGTAATGCAACTCATATCAATGTATTAATATTTTCGAATAGATTACCACAGATGTAATATTTTCTCATACTAAAAGTAAATTAGATTATACATTATTAGATTATACCTAATGCATTATGCTAAATACATTAATACATTATTTACCACTTGCTTAGCTGTTAATAAACAGAAAGATTAAGATTTTAAAATGAAGATAAAGTGAAGTTTTTAAAATTTTATCTTAAAAATCTCTTATAATTTGAATGGATTTTATTTTTTTCTTTGAAAACTATTTTAATTTTTAAAATACATTCCAGCTATAAAATTCTCCACTGAATATCCATGCGCTATTAAATATTTTGTATGGCATATCACAAGCAAAATCCTTACTATATTTTGTAAAATTAATTAAATATTATGTGATAATAATCTGTAGGCGTCAGAAAACATTTGTGTACTTTGAACAGCGAAGCAAAAATTTTTTAGTTATGAAAACTTTGAATAAAAATCTTTTGTGTTGATGCTCAGATAACCTTTGAAGCATAAATAAAATTTTCAAAAATAAACCTAATTTTTCATATATTTATGTAGTGTCATTTGATATGTCCAGTGGCATCAATTTAGCAAAGGAATTTCAAAAATACAAAGCATAAGTGTTTTTTGTTTTTAACTTAACAATAATAAAAGATATAATTTGAGCTTTTTAGGGTTCCGCACTTATGGAATCATTATAAGATTACTCCTGTGTCTGTCACAACCATTTTGCTTCGTTAACTATGGAACGTGGAAAGTTCAAATTGGAGGAAGTAATAAAGACTATTGAGCCACATATTTACAGATTATAAAACATTCACGAATAATTATAGGTAAAATGTGTAGTGGCTTCTTAAGTTACTTAAAAAACATACATATATATATATTCTTTGTGTATCGCATGGGTTATCGTGTAAAAGCTTTCATAACACTGAATTCAAAAATAGAATACTTTTAATTTTAGACATTATATTTTCAGAAAATATTGTCCAAAAATATGTCCTTCCCCCTTCACCTAATTCTGAATCTACTGAAACTAAAATTATGAAAAAAAATAGAAGTAGTTAATAATTTAGTTATATTAATATAACTAAATAGTTAATATATTTAGTTAATATTAATATTAAAATTAGTCATAGGTAATAATTTAAACCTTGCAGGAAAACTGTAACGATTAATCCAAATTACATAGATTTTGAGAAAAGCGCATTTTTCCGTTACAAACAAATTTCGATTTTCGAAATTTTGAGGAGCACTGGAGTTATCTATCGTAGCGAAAGTATAAAAGGATTGATGACAATGGAATTTGAAATCAATCCTCGGTAGTTAGCCGATATATTAACTCTTAAAAACATGGACGGTTTGGACATACACAATGATAGGGGTGGTGTGTTCAATGTACTACCTTTTTAAAGTCTATAGATTAAAAACTTTTGAAGATATATTAGTCATAATACAATGCGTAGAAGCAGTATAAAAGCAACAAACATCAATTTGTCGAAAACTGAATAATCTAATTAGAATTAATCACATAGATATTATCGGATTCGCAACTTGAATGCATTGAGTGGATCTCTCGATACGCCCCCCCCCCCACCCCATGTCTTTAAAAGTTAATTAAAACCTACCTGGAAAAACTTAGCACGGACAAAGATGGCGTTTCAACTTTGTAATGTTTTTGAAGCGCACTTAGCACAATACCAAGTTTAAACTTTAAACTAAGATTTTGTGTTAGCTACACTGTAAAAAGAAACTATTATTACTAAGCTGAATTTTAAATGTCAAATAAAGTTTAAATATGCACTACTTTTATTCTCAATATCGAATTATGTTCATTATAAATAGAAAATGATAAGATAAAAAAAAGTTATACAGAATAGCAACATCTGATGTTATTTAGGCCTCATATCTCTTAGATGTTTTATGGAACATCCATTTATACTTTTCTAGTGTACGGCTATATGCGACACTACGTTGTAGAGTCTTATTATTATTTTTTAACAACGATATTTTTTAATAATGCAGTATTCTTTCGCAAAGAGAGTACTTTGCTTAATTTTTAATCGTTCACTACAGGTTTTTTCAAAACAGAATAATTTCTGTGACTGAATCGCGAATATGCTCCGATTAAATAAAGTAAAATTAAAAATAAAAAATAATTGGTGGGAACGATTCTGATAATCTTAAAAGACACGTATATCAGCGCTCTTCCCCAAGCGGTTAATAATTCAAAAATTTACTGTACGGAACTCTCTGATTGCGAGTAATACTCGCACTTGACAATTTACTATTAACTATACATTTTCTTATGCATATTTGTATAAAACTGTGGAAATACTAAAAATGGACGTTCGGGAGCAAATGAAATCAAAATTTTGTCTTTTCTAAACGCATAAACGTAAATAGAGCTGCCACAGAAATGTGTATTAGAAAGGGGATCGTTTAAATTGTTCTTTTTTCGGTGTGATGCTCACAAAATATCTGTTAATAACACTTAAATCCTGTATTTAGTTAACTATGTCCTTCAAGATAATAAGTTGAAACTGGTGTTAATCAACTGAAGTGAGAAAAACTTCTTTAAAACATAATAAAATAAATTAAATCGCACAAGGCCTTTCGAAAAAACTTAGTCTTTCTTCGTCAGGCGCGAAAAAGACATGCATCTACTATGATGTAAAAGAGAACAATAAAAAAGAATGGACGAGATTAATCAAAACTTACGAGGGATACAATGAACCTTCTTCATTGTATCCGTCGTATGTTTTGATTATTCTCTTCCGTGATTGGCTGTTGACTTCTACTTTTCTATTGGCTGTTCCTTCAGCGTGCTACCTTTCCCGACTTTTCATTTCAGTCGTGCCGCTATGTTCATAGTAGACGCACGTGAAAGTCTACGTTTTTTCGAAAGGCCTTGCGCAATTTAATTTATTTTATGGTGTTTTAAAGAAGGTTTTTTTTTCATTTTTATTTTGTCCTTATTTAAAATGCATAATCCTAACAAAGTTACTTTAAAGTTTCTTCTATTTTGAACTCTTTTGGCTACGATTAAAAAGCGATACATGTTTTCATGATTTATTGTTGTAAAAGTTTGTATTACTATTTGTATCCAGCAACATTTAAAATATTAATTTTTATGTAACGAAATTTACTACGATTTCAAACCTTAACGTAGCCTGATTTGGCAAAGATGCCTTTAATTTTGGCTTTTTTACGAATGTTTTAGGAATTGTGGGAAACTCAGAAGAGTTACTGTATGTTTATTTTCGTGGCTATATTGTATTTTTGAATTAAAAAATTATTTATCTTTTTTTTACAGTTTATATTTCAAAAATAAATAACAGTGAAACATACTTTGAAAGTCCTATAATAAAGTTCAATATGAGTTTAACGTTTAAAAAATATTTTAATGTAAACTAAATTTTTAAGATAATATATAGATATTAATTTATCACATTTAAATTGCTCTAAAATGTAATGGAAGCATTTTGAAAAATTATAACATCGAAACACTTTAATTCCTAGGAAAAATACATCAGAATTAAAAAAATGCATGTGAAAAAAATTGATAAATTTAGCTTAAAATATCATTTTTATGCGGCTCAAGTTAATTATCATTTGGGACATATAAAAAGTGAAATTATTTTCAGGTAAATAATTAAAGAGGCCATGATAATGATCTGTGGATAGAAGGCGGTAAAAGTAATCTTCAGTAGCTCCGCAAATATTTGCCTGGTTCTTTTGTTAAGAAAGCTTTGAAGAAAAGTTTTTTGTGCTGATGTTTAAATAATTCTGAAATGTTTAATAAGACTTCAAAGGTGAGCTTATATTACATGATTTTTTTGGAGTAAAGTTCGACTCCTTTCAAGGAATAGCAATGAAATTGTCTAATTACAAAACATTAATGTTCAACTAGATGATAAATTATTTAAACGGTTATTAAAATAAAGAAAATACACATATATTTCTGTACTTTTTCAACTTGTAACAAATATTTATGTTTTAGTTTGGATCTTTCAGGATAAGTATTTATAAACCAGAATTTCCGTTGAATTTCATTTGAAAAAAAAATTAATTAAAATAAAAAAAATATTTCACGTAAATTTTAAAATTAAAGCGTTAATTATAAATTCTGGTACATATGTTGATTAAAATCAGATAGTTGAAGTAATGAACACGCCTTTCGAAAGGTTAGAATATGTGTTGTGTTTATATTTGGATTTCATATAATTTAAGAATTTTGCCATGATAAATCACTGCGTCTATAATATATCATAAACAATTAATTAATGTTTTGTTTGTGTGAAATTTCGAACAAAAGACGAACTTAACGCAATATCTAATTTTAATTGCACGAATATTTGCTCTGCCATCCATCAGTATAGCCAACATAGTGAAATTGTGTTCCGAGAAAGGAGTTGAGTCCAAGTTATTTGTACAGTTCATCAATAATTTTGCCAAATTATCTACTCGGGCTATACCCTGCTGCGCACCTTTCATTCCTATATGTTGGTAAGTCTGTATCTGATGATGAACGTAACCCTGAAGTTAACCTTGACCGTTTTAATGAACTTAAGGCTGTGACGAACATGAGACGAACTTAATACAACATCAGTGAAATTATATATAGGTACAATTTTGTAGCTGTATAATATGCCCAAAATTTTGAATTTCAATCCAATGAATTCTTGTATTGATAACTAGGCTTAAAACCAACCGAGTGCAAAAAAGTCGAAATGAAGACATTGTTATATAGCCACAAAAATAGATCTATAAAGTATTTTCCATTTTCTTCCAAACTGAGAAATAACTCATTACTTTTATATTTAACGACATTAAAAAAAATATATATTATTTATAATTGAGCAATTGTTTTTTGATATATTTATCGAGTAAGATACAATTAGTAAAAAATACAGTAAAACCTCCAAATAAAGGACACCCCCTATTTAAGGGACAAAATTTCCGGTCCCATAGCTGTCCGTTAAATGGAAGTTTCACTGTAATAAAAACTCCGAATAAGGGACACCTCTATTTAAGGGACAAAATTTCCGGTCCCATAGGTGTCCCTTATACGAGAGTTTCACTGTAGCAATTTCAGGGTATTATTTTTGATTTGAATTTTGCAACGGTATTGAACCTTAAGGCGTCTTGTATCTTTTAAATGCGATGAAAATAAAGGTAACATTTATTTTGAGTTTCGAAACATTATTCGAAACTACAAATATGAAATTTCGCCGATTAATTAAACACTACTTGGACTATATATATACATACATACATATACAGGGTGTCCGAAAAGTCTGGAAACGGTCGAATAACTCGAAAAATACATATGAGATTGAAAAACGTAAATATACGTGTTAAATATTTTTAAATAAGCTACTCAGTGATACCAAATTTGACATTCGTAACCGACCCCCTGGGGGTCAGAGGGGGTCCAACTTAGAAATCTTAAATTATATCCCCCATTTTTTATTGCAGATTCGGATTCTACGGACAAAAATACGTAACTTTTGTGTTTGATGTTTATTTCGAATCCTCGTTTAACACGGTGTAATTGAGCATATTAAATCGATACATATCTCGGCTTTTCCAACGGGATTTTCCCTAATCGAAACTAATTGGGGAGAATTTATGACATCAAATTCCCCGTCTTTTGCAATAATAGCGTTTCCTGAAAATCACCCGTGCCGATTATTTCGGTAGTGCTACACAGTTAAAAATTTGATCCATTTGCTGTAGCGTCACTCCACAGCTTTTATAGAATATCTCTTTCATGACCAATGAGAATGTTCCATAACATAGTAAAGTACACTGTAAAAAAATTGACCCTTTTGCTGCATCGTCACTCCACCGCTTTTATAGAAAACGATTACTTTACTGTGTTATGGAGCATTCTCATTGGTCACAAAAGAGATATTCTATAATAGCTGTGGAGTGACGCTGCAGCAAATGGGTCAAATTTTTAACAGTGTTAGCACTGTTGAAATAATCGCCACGGGTAATTTTCAGGAAACGCTATTCCTACAAAAGACGAGGAATTTGACGTCAAAAATTCCGCCCAATCAGTTTCGATTAGGGAAAATCCCGTTGGAAAAGCGGGAATATGTATCGATTTAATATGCTCGATTACACCGTGATAAACGAAGATTTGAAATAAACATCAAATACAAAAGTTACGTATTTTTGTCCGTAGAATCCGAATCTGCAATAAAAAATTGGGGTTATAATTTACGATTTCAAAGTTGGACCCCCTCTGACCCCCAGGGGGTCGGTTTCGAAGGTCAAATTTGGTATCACAGAGTAGCTTATTTAAAAATATTTAACACGTATATTTACGTTTTTCAATCTCATATGTATTTCTCGAGTTATTCGGCCGTTTCCAGACTTTTCGGACACCCTGTATATATATATATATATATATATATATATATATTAACCTAATACCATTATAAACTTTGTAGACTTTTACAGAAAGTTTTGAGCACTGTTGAAATTGAAATAGCTGTTTCTTTACTCCATATAAGTCATTGGGCCTTGTGGGCACCTTGTGGGCATATGTATCGGTTGGTAGGAAATTCAATGTAAGAAGTCTGTGTATATACATAAAATAGTTTGTCTTGACTAATTCCTAATTAACGCACAGCCCAAACTGTTGAACCTAGAAGGCATGAAAACTTTGGAGAAAATACTTCTTATGATCTAAGCGTGCACTAAGACGGGATTTTTTAAAATTGTGATAAAAAATTATAAAACAACTTTCTGTATATCAGCATATGTTTTAGCAAAAGTGTAAATTAAAAAAATATACATTAGAGTGATTTTAGAAATCCTGCCCTAAGGGTTTAAAAGGGAGGGGGGGGGTAAAAAATTTCAGAACATTTAGCACAGCAGCCATTTTATGTTGGAGCAAGAAATTGCAGAAAATAAATATTTTAAAATATAATGAAAAACACGTTTCAACGATTTTAAAATTTGTACTTCCAAGGTTGTTAAAATGGGGGCCGAAATATTCCACCTTTTTTGGGCCTTTCATGTGATATATCATCGCAAAGCTCTCGAGAAACTTTTTCATATTATAAACCTTTCTCTCGTCTTCCTAAATTCCCTCCTTGGGGGTTACTTTTGAATGTTTTTGAAATGATAGCGTTTATATCCTTTTAGATCGGATTATTTTATAGAGTCCTTTGATACATATTATTTGTAGTACAAGAAAGTTTCAAAGAGAATATAAAAGTTTATTCCGGGAAGCGGAATTCTTGGAATATGTAAGAATTTAAAACTTATATATTAACAAATTGGATTTATTAATTAAAGGATATCTTGTTTGGAAGGAAATATTAAACGAAACTGCCTGTGCCATCTTCGATCACGCTTACACACGTGTTTAAAATATGCTTAGAAGCATACTCAGGTGCTATTTAAAATTTTAGTAATAAATTTTATTCATATAGAATCTTCATTGTATACCTATCGATTTAATTAGTTTTTGCATATAATGTATCAAAAGCTTAAACACTTTTATCTTTTAAAAAATTAAATAAAGGAGATATGATAAACATCTGTAAACCCATGCACAAGAATATATTTCTAAACTTTTTGATGTACAGCAAACATTTGCTTAGTTCTTCAGCTAAGGTAGCTTTAAATAAAACTGTTTGTATTGATGTTCAAATAATCTCCCAAGCGTAAATCAAACTTTCAGAGATAAATTGAAGTTTATACAGAGAATCAAGTTTAACATATTTAGAGGCATTAAAATAGATGAAGAATTTTCCTTATTAAAAAGAATAAGTTTTCAGATAAATCAGTAATATATTAACATCAATATTTCACAAGTCAACTGTTTAGTACGACGACAGCAATAATTAGGTTAAGTGGTTTTGAAAAATAAGAAAAATTAAAGACTTATCATTTAAAGTCCAGTTTCATGTACTTAAAAACATCGAAATAAATGAGAATTTTCTTTATTCTAAAGCAAAAGTTTTTAGATGAATTGGTATATGTCTAAATAAAATATGACATTGATATTTCACAAGAAAACTTTTAAATATTGAGTAGTTTTAAAAATAAAAGAAATGAGAAATTATCATCTAGAGTCAACTTTGATATATTTAAGAACATCGAAATAGATGAGGAATTTCTTATATTACAAAGCACCATTTTTCAAATATATTTATATATGCCAAAATGAAAGTATAGCGTAAATATTTCACGCAATATATTTTTAATACTGTGATAGCTACAAATAGATAAAATAGTTTTAAAAAATCAGAAAAATTAATGAGTTATGTTCTACAGTCAAGTTTGAAAACTTTAATAGCACCGAAAAAGCTTGGAATTTTATTATTCGACAGCAAACTTTTTCAGAGTAATTGATTAAAAAAATAGTAAAAAATAAATTTATATTTTTATATTAAAAATTGTTGATGCCGATTGCAGTGTTAGGAATAGTAAACTTAAATAATTTTTAAAAATAGGTCGAAGAAATGTATCATTGGCAGATAATTTTTATCAATCAAAGTGGTTAAATTACATAAAAAATTCTTATATTTTTTTTTATAGTTTTAGTAAATATTTTGCATAATTGCTATACCGGCATGTATTAGGTGTAGAAAAATGCAGTGACTTATTTTAAATTTCATCAACTCCTGAATTATGACAGCTGTCAGGGAAAATTTGCCGATAAGTAATGTATTATATCAAAACTTTTTTCACTATGATTCTCAGATTTAGCTTAAAATGTGAGCGAGAGATGGTGTTGGGGGCAATAGGTGCTGGATCGGAGCAAAAATTAAGGGATGAACCAGTAGTGGGAATAATGAAATTCAACGGTATGAAGTAGACCACATTTTCTATATAAGCTTGATTTTAATGTCGGATTTTGAACATAGTTGATACAATTTGGATTTGATTTAGTGTCGTATTGGGATCAAAAATGATATCGAGCACAATTAAATAGACTAAGCTCAGATTCATGACTATAAGAAGAACATTTTATCGACGAATATAACCCATTCCATACGTTTGACCTATGCTGCAACCATCCAAATATTTCTGCCTCGATTCAACGCCTACTACCTGCAACCCCTGGTATCGCTCATATTTGAAACTAAAATCGAGAATCACAGAAAAAACACTTGACATCATACAATACACTATTGTAAGAATTTCTGTTGTAGCTTTCACCGTTTGCATGTTATTGAATTTAAAAATATTTGATATAATGCCTAAACTTCCTTTATATTATGTTATGAAATACTTTTTAGATTAACCACTAAATCTTCAAAGTGTGAAATTTTTTTTCTCTGCAAATGTTAGCATTGAAAACATACATTTTATTGGGTAAAAATGCATCGCTTTATTTTAATATCGCCAGTAACGCGCCATTTCAAAAAAGAAATTATTAAAATTTGTACATTTAATGTTTACTGCAAATGAGAATTCCTTCATATAAGAATTTCTGCTTTTCTTTTTATTTTCAAAATTGGAATATTTTATGTAAACAAATAGAACATATCGAGCTTCCATTCATCTATTAAATCATCAAAATTATATCTAAACACATTTTGCTGAATTTCTTTGCTTTGTACAGAATTTAAAATCAAATTATCTGATTTCATCGGATATTTTATCCATCGATGCATACATTCAAATCGAATTTATATTATATCGAAATTATTAACGCCTGCTTAGTTCTTCTGAAGTGGTGCAGCTTACATTTATCAGATTATAAAATTTCTGTCTTTTCGTATAGTATAACAAAAGGATCTACATTAATGTTCAATGATCGGAAAGTGTATTTTATGTTATTGTTAATGTGTAAATGGTTTGCGTTTGAACTTTTTGGAAGATATTCGGAGACATTAATTGGCATTTATACTGCTTTTGAGATCTCATACTGTGAAAAAAAAAACTGTAAAGTTTCTAAAATATTTAGGAAATTGGGATGACTATAATTTTTTATGTAACTGTAAATCGCGTTACAGATATTAAGATTATTGTCATTTTAATATATTTTATTTTAACTACAGATTTTTCAGCTTTACAAAGACTAGTTTTGTAGATTTACATCTTTTTTTGTACAAGGTGCAGATAAATTTTTAGTAAGTATAGTAAGCATTCGGATTTTTTTAACTTTACTTTTGTAGAATTAGAAATTTTTTTTTACCAGTGTATTACATGTAAACCAGTAGGTAAGAACGACTTATGCGCGGTTAAAATTATCTTAGTATTCAACTCAATATAGCATTAAATTTCTGCTGTATTTATTTATGTATTAAAATTTATTTTCTAGCACTATTCTTTACAGAAACTTTCAATTTTCATACAATGTACTTATTTCTAAATTTTACATTACTTACATATTTACAACCAAAAGGTCCTTCCAAACTACTTTTTTAGTTCTTTCATTACTTTCATTTCGAAGCTGGACTCTTATGCTTCAACGACATTTTACACATGAATATACAATGTACAGTCATTCAGTGAAATAGGATGGAATTCTTAAATCCACAGCTACTAAGTCGAATGTTTGTGGAAATGGGATTAATTGTAAAAGTCTTGTGTGCCCTGTTTGGTTGAATTCTGTTTTCGAGAACATCTTAGGGGAGACTGGGGTACAATGGACTACAGGGTACCGTGATCCACCCCCTATTTTTGATATCATTTCTGTTTTAGAATGCTTCATATTTTGGTACATACATGGCAGCCCTGCAGTAGTAAATAAAAATTTTAAAACCATGTGCATGGCTGCCATTTTAATCATTTTGTTCTTGACAGTTGTTTTAAGGCAGGCAAAAGTAAATATTTTCAGTGAAACATATGCTATTTTTTGCGTTAAAGATCTGTAATTTGGAAGACATTGCTCAGCACAATACAAAAGTAAGAAAATATATTAATATATTTATTGTAAGTAAAATAATTTAATATAAAACTTCTTTTTTTATCAATTTTTTGTCAAAGTCACATATGGGGTACAATGGACCACCAGAAACCGGAGTACAATGGACCATGATCTATTGTACTCCAGTCCTGAATTCTGTGTTTTTTTAAATAAAAAATTATATGCAAAATTAAGAATTAATTAGTTAATTTATTTTTTGCATGTAAATAAACTAATGATTCATGTTGCGTAGTGCATTTTTTGAAATACTATCTATATAATATGTTTTCAAATTTCAAAATTAACTCGAATTAAACACCAATAGCCAGAAATAAAAGACACCTCTATTTAAGGGACAAAATTTCCGGTCCCATAGGAGTCCCTTATACGAAAGTTTCACTGTAGCAATTTCAGGGTATTATTTTTGATTGGAATTTTGCAACGGTACAGAACCTTAAGGCGTCTTGTATCTTTGGTTGACCGAAAAAAAAAATATTTTGTTGATTTAGTAATAGAAAAAAATGATGATGATTCTATTTTTGTGAGTTTCATGTGCTGAAAATCAAACCAAAATGTATTTATCTTTCCCTATAATGTTGATGAATCTCTTGTAAATGTTTACGATATTGTAATGATTCTTCGAGATTCTAATGTTTCAGTAGAAAGCAGCAGGCTTTCAGTGACACAAATATCTTTTCATGTATCATTTGCTAACTTTAATAATCGTTAATCTTACATTATATCTATGAAGTTAAAACACGAATAAACAAATTATGATATATTTTATGCTTCTTATTATTAAAAAATGTACTATACTTACATATTTTTTCAGAATTACATGTGTCACAGAGTCCCATGCTGTGGACCATTGTACCCCGGCCATGGGGTACAATGGTCCATTTTATTACTTGCTGTTTAAAAAAAATATATTTAAAAAAGTATACATAATTGTTATTTCTGAGTAGATGTAATCTAAACTATAATGCATGGATAACATGCATGCATGTAAAGTTTTTTTAAAGAAATGAATATTTTAAGAGTAAACAGTCAAAATTTACAAAAGTGGTCCATTGTACCCGATCTCCGCTATTTACACTGATAAGTTAAATCATGTATCTCGGCTTCTAATGATAATTTCCAGAAAATTCTTTCAGCCATTAAAAAAAAAAAAAAAAAAAAAAAAAAAATCGCCAAATTTGGCGATATTCTACTTTTCGCTCAGTGATTGAGTTGGTATTAATGAGTAGTTAGGGAAAACATCCTTACTTTCTGTTCGTTGTAAATAAATTTGTTGCTTAAAAATTTTGTAAATATTGAGAGCTTTGTAAGTTTTTGTCTATGGAACGTTCTTTTGAATTCTTATCATGCTAAAATGCTCTAAATCAGGGGTTCTCAAAGTATGGTTTCGTGTACCAGTAAGCGGGCTACTTTCTTAAATTCAGATTTCTTGATTGGCACCACTATTTTGAAATGGCAAAATGTTTCTTGTTTTCGCCTTAATTGATACGTCATTCAGTAAGGCGAATTTTATTATTTCAGAAAAGTGGTGCCAATCAAGAAATCTGAATTAAAAAAAGTAGTCCACTTACTGGTACGCGAAACCATAGTGTGAGAAGCCCTGATTTAGAGCATTTACTTTTGTGCTAAATATAGAGAATTTGTGAACCAACTTATTTAATTTTTTGAGAACATATTTTTTGTTCTTCTACAACCTCTGAGCAGGCAGCAGTTTAAACCTGCTAAATGGGCTGATACCTGGTGACGGAACGGTGATTCGAGTGATCACCGGATGGTTCAGTTCGACATAATCAGCCTCCAGACTGTCAAGGCTGTCTTGTTGTCTTTATTTCTTTTTTAAGTTGGCCAGTTATTAATTAATATTCAGCTGAGTAGAATTGGCCTGGTACAGTGCAAAAACAATGTGCGGGAATAAAATAAATTTACATAGACATAAATTTCAGTCAGTAAGCATCGAGTGTCACAACTGATTTAGTTGTCTTTTTCATTAGTTGTCTTTTTCATTTTGCTCTTTGGCAGTTTGTAATATCGTTAGAATCCCTCAAACATTTGTGATATGTCTTTGTCATGTCATGATATCGCTGGTATGAGCAATTTTACACTGTTTACTTTGTCACTTTTGGTTACTTTTGGTAAACGGGCTCTAAGATATCTGTTCATCTAATTAAAATGTTATCATTTAGTTTGATTTTATTTTCTTCGTTTCTTGGAACATTCGGTTGCTTACTGTACAATAGAAGAGGTTAGAATCATTGTCTCGTGTTATATTATAACTATGTCATTAAACTTATGTTTTATTTATTTTTGAGATGCTTGAATGAGCATTAGTCCTTCATGATTGATTTGCTGTTATCGCTTTGTTTGGTTTTATTTTCTTAGTGCCTTGGAACGTTTATTTATTTGTTGTGCTGGATTAAGCAACTAAAAATTAGCAATTAGATCCTATTAGTATGTTCAACTACGTCACTACATTTGATTATTATTAATCATTGGCTCTGTGTCCAACAGTCCATCATATGCATAGATCGTGTTTTTTAAGAACCGACGAAGAATCTTTTTTTCTTATAAGACACGAATAAACATTTAAATCTGACACGCATTTTTTTTATGGTTATTGTTGAATCTACCACGCCGAAGTACAAGCCAGCAATTAATATGAATGAAAGAAGCTCTTGGTAAATTTTACTATCATTAATGCCTTTTTAAAAAGTATGCTTTCTGCTTTATATTTAAACCAATGATAGTGATAGGGTAAGAATTAATGCCCTTCTATATATAAAAAGGTGAAATTTTCTAAATTGCACTTTTGCAATTAGAGAAAGAATTTCATAGAGAATGCTCTATGAGTGAACTATTCTTTTACTGTTTGTATGCGCATTTTATTCTAACTAATTAAATACAACTAAAGCGATATTTGAAAAAAAAAATAGTACATTTTGATACTGTAAATCTAAAAGCGGCACTTTAAAATTTAGCCTTCGGCTAATCAATTTAAATAAGACGTCAAAATCTTAATGCTGCTTATTTCTGTGAGTAATTAGAGAGAAGAATATTCAAATTAGAAAACAACATTTTGCGCTATTTGAAAGACAGATATACATTAAGATGTTTGAAAGATAATTAATTTCTTAATGAAAGTATGTTTCAAGGTACGTTTGTGTATTAATAATTCATATGATTTAATAGAGTTCATATATCATTTAAATACCTAAATGCAACTCATTAGTTTCCATGTACGTAATTATATTAATTTCATTGCTTTCGACCAAAATATATATTCTAATCATTTTATTAATTATGCTACAGAATAATATATTAGATATTACGCTAAGTTTTTATTTTATTTACTTAAAAACTTATCGAATTGAATTGTATGTTTTTGTAAATGTATTTAGAGACTGTGGTAGACAATATTATACTTCTTTCCTTGCTAATGTGCATATTGGATCAGTTAAAATGACATTAACAGTAATAATCGGAAATGAAAATTTTTCGCAGTGTTTTTAAAATGCTTTTAAAGCAATTACCTCTGAAGAAATTTTATAGCTATTTCGTAGATGCACATGTTGAGCCAATTTCTTATAGGAAAAATTTAAAAGTTTAATTTACTGAAAGTTATATGTAATCAAAGTAGCATGTGATACTTTGTTTGGTAGTGACGTCTCTTCTCTCGTAGCTGTAATCCTTTAAGCAAAAGAATTTTATATTTGTTTATTATATATAGTATTATAATTTAATTTGATTCCTAAAATACAAGAGATCAAACCCTTGGGGACGAGCAACCCGTATACGTCCACAAAAAAGTGCTCAGAATCCTTGTTTATCCCCACTATTAAAATTTTACGCTAGAATTTGCCTAACAGGAACATTTTCTCCATTTAATAACGCAAAATCTAAAAAGCTTCCGTCACAAAGGAGTTTAAAGTAGTGGTAACTAGTCATAATAAAGTATTTTCTTGCAATCCTAAAAAATCCTATTCCTTGCTAAATACATTGCAAAATCTATTTAGGTCGTCAAGTGACTTTTATGATGCTAAGCCAAACATTTATTTTTGCATCTTTTGTTTTCCATTATAATAAAGAATCAGTACAGAATCCGTACCTATTTATTTTACAAAGAAGTTATCTCGATAGTAAAACGCAATTAAAATTTACGTCCATGTTTTATTTATTTATTTATTTATTTATTTATTTCGTGAGTTTGCATAATTTTATGATTGGCCAAGATCTTTGAACACACAGACTTATTATGTAAAAGCACAGTTTTATTACACAAAAAATAGAAATGCTTTATTTGGCTGGAAGTAGTTTAAATAATAAAATTTTAAATAATAAAACTGCTATGAAAAAAAATTAATTTTTTTTTTCGGCTACAGTTGTGAATATTATCTCTTCCAGCTGAATTGAATGCATTTTCTTAAAATGACAAAGGTTTGTTTTTAAGCTTAAAATACTTTTAAACCTAAAATACTTTTAAACCTATACACTCGAATTTTATCTATTACTTTGAGGCTGTGAACTCTAAAGCACGTATCATTTTTGTTTGCTTACCACTCGACGATTTAAACTGAAAGTATCTTTGAAAATTTAATCCAGGAACAAGAACTCTAAAAACACAATCTACTTTTTTTATTTGTTGGCATCTGCTTTGAAAACTGCCTAAACATTTGCATTCATTAAAAAGCAAATTAAGTTCATTAAAGAACTACAATAATATTGTGAAACTTAGTGTAAATTTTGAGAAAATAATAGCCAACTAAAACTTTATTAAATAAACTGAAATTTTGTACAATATATTCCCACCGAAACCATTCAAAAAGTATTATTTCCATCAAAATAATTTATTATTACACACTTGTTGAAAAATTCGCTGCTAATGGATCAAATATAGCCAAGTCTATAAACGTTTGTAGAATTAAAGTAAACATGCGGTGGCATAATCATATAAGAAGATTAAAGTGTAATTTATTCTTTTTTTCTGGTCAAAAATGATGTTGTCCCTAATGGTTTGAGTAAATGTCAATATAATAAAAATTATGACTTTGACAAACAGTAAAGTTTGTTTAATAAAGAGGTTAATATTTTAAACGAATTTCCCTAAAAAAAATTATGTGCACTTAATAACTTAAAAAATTGTGAAATATGATAAAATTTATAGATAATTTTCTTTAAACTTATAAATATTATATGCAAAGTTTTTACGATTTTGTTCTTGAAATGTATCCGGAATTAAATGTTACATAAGACTCAAAAATTACATTTGAATTAACTGAAATATTATTCAGCAAAATTTTCCCTACATTTCATAACTTAAATTTTGTTTTAATATTTTTTTAATATAAATAATACCAATATCCAAACGAAAAAAATGATTCAACATAATTTTGTACAATATAATTTAATTGAGATATCGAAAAGACTGTTTTAATTAACACGATTTTGAATTTATCATAAAATGTGCAAATCCTTTCAAGTTCATCACAATTATTTTTTGTAATGGAATCCTTGTTTGGAAAGAATTAGAGTAACATAATTTAATACCTAACTTCAGCCTTTTTATTTATTTATTTATTTTGAGAGGGAAAATAAGACATTGTTGGCCTTCTTGCGATAATTTATTAGTTTGTAAACGGTAATCAGATTTTTTTTGCTTTTAGTATTATACGATGCACCGCATTATTTCAATCGTAGCACCACGATCATTGGAAAGAACACATAACATATAAAGGCATCTGAATAAATATCAAGAGTGCTTCCATTGTTAGTTTGATTCATTATCTTGCTAGAAAAGTTTTTTGTACTTTTACTATCTCTATAAAGTGTTTATAAGTGAAGTGGATTTTAATTTTTTTCAAATAAAATACAAAAAATGTTTACTAAATAAACAGTTTCAACTCACTATGCACTTGGGTAATGCAATATATTTTATGTTATAATCCAAGAGTCTACAGAACACAAACCTATGATATCGAGCACAAGAAAAAACCCTTTATTTTATGAAAGAGCTAGCTGTTACCCGTGACTTCGTTCACATAACATTAAAAGAAGAATTATTTGATCTATCAAGCAAAAAAATCCGTTAACTGTAAAACATTTGTGGAAACGTTATTCCATACAATTGGTGTGAAAATGGTGGCAAATGCTGCCTCCAATTTCATGGAGTAATTGTTTTCACATATTCAATAGAGTAATTTAAACATATATTACTGGTGTAACATGACAATGTTACACCAGTAACATAATCATAGGTGGCATAAACTGCCACCAATTTTACGGAGTAACATTTCCACAAATGATTCTCAGTGTTGATTAAAAGATGTGTAATTACCTATTTATCGCGATCTATGGTAAAAAAAACTTCTGATGTTACCTATTTGCCGATTTTCTTGCTGGTTGAAATTTTCCTTTCAACGACTTATACTAATAGATAGAAACATTCTTGAATACTTTTGTTCAGCCCTGTAATATACTTAGTACCTTTAATGCACGGAAATATTTTTCTAAAATTTAGTTCAAACAAAAGTATTCGTTATTACTACGTAAATTACATTTTCAGAAATTATCATCCGAAGACAACAATGTATCCAGTTCTTTGGGTGACACTGTATATCATTTTATCTATATACAACAAACATGTCTTAGTTTACTGAATACAGTTCAAAATAAAAGTGCATATTTTGTTTAAAAGTCACCTTTAAGTAAATTACGCTCATAATCAGTAACTTTTCCGAGATCTTTTGTGTAACCTTGTGTATATAAACTCTGTATATATTGACATTTATACACACCATTTAATATGCATACATTTAGTGAAACTTAAAAGCACATATCATAATTCAAAATGCATTCCATCCATGCAACAGTCATCATCCATCATATATAGTACTTCAGATAGAATACGTACAATTTAAAATCGTTTGTGTGTTCCTGTAAATGCCATGCCTTTTCGTATTATGCATGAAATACTTCACATTAACCCTCAGCAACGTATTTCAATTTGATTATACTTTAAATCGTTCACCTTAATTAAAATATGTCGCAAACTGTTCCTCCCTTTATTTTTGTGAAATGGAATTCTTCTGTGTGACCCTGTAAATGAATAATAAGTGTCCTTTTCACTGCATACTCTACAAAAGGCATATTTTAGTGCACTTTGTAGGTGCATATAAATTTTAATATGTATCTCAAAGTGTAACATCTTTAAAATTCAATTGAAACAATTTTTCCTCATAATGCCGTAATGTAAGGAAAATTTTTGACTATCCCTGTAAATAAACTAATCATGGTAGAAACTTCATTTTCAATAGGCATTCGTGATAAGGTAAACGTTAATAACGTCCAAAAAATTTCATGACAATCTGAGTATATTTACGAAAGTTAGAAAGTGGCCAGACGGCCAGAGAAACCAAAAGCATAATAATTTTTCAATTTTGTTTGAGAGTGTTAAAAAATAGAGTCAGAAATATATTGATCAGTAGTTTAGCTCCCCCCCCCAAAAAAAAAATCTTCAATGAATAATTATGAATTTTGAATAAAAATTTTCATTTGTATGTAACTTATAACTAATTAATTATAAGTAAAAAATATTTCTCATTCAATTTAAATATGACGTCATTATTTTTCTAGCTCCATTAGCCATTGATATTCATGCCCCTTGTATTCTTAACTACTACTATAAAGTACCTGTTTTATTTCAACTATGGCGTCACATTTTTTCAAGTGAAATTTGTTAAAAATATAATTCTTTTTCATTCTTTTTACTTATAATATATGTCGCCATTTTTGACACAAAAATTCTCATTAACTAAACAAATATCCTTGTTAAATATATTATAAAAAATACACCTTTACACCTATTATTTTTATTTAAAATATGACGTCATATTTATTTTCTTTTAAATTATTTTTTTTCTCGCATGGAAAATGTTTAATAGAAAATTTTTTGCCACTGAGAAATTATTTTACCAGATTTTCATTTTCTTGGCAAAGGAAAAGAAAATTGATTAAATTTTATCTAAAAAAAATTCTACTGATTCTATACAAAAAATAATGAAATTTTGAATTATTAATCAAAATATTTGAATAAAATAAATAAAACATAGCCTGTGTTCGTTTCCAGGCTATAATCTATGTCTATGCAAAGATTCAAAGACATTAATCTATCCGTTTTGAAGCCAACTTCATGCCAACTTTCGGACACACTTTCACATTTATAATATATATATTAAGGATAATAATAGTGAAACCTAATAATCCATGTCTACTGGAAGAAAAACGGTGCATAAGTCCAAAAGTAATACCACAATAGGTTTACTCGTATGCTTAGCATTGTGTTTTCCTGCACCCAGTTGTCCATGTTTTCATACTTTTGATGGTAGGACAAACACAATACCAAATCTACGAGTGAGCCACTAGTGGTATTCAATTTTGGTTTATGCACCTCTTTACTTCGGACCATTATTCCTCTATTACAACACTTCCATAAAATAAAGGATTTTCTCTTGTGCTCGATAACATAGGGTTTTGTGCGGTCGGCATTTGGACTATTAAGATATTTGTAAGTTAATATCGAAGTATATTCTTGACAGTTATAAATGATCTGTGCCTACAACTTTCACACATACACTTATCACATACTGTTTATTGTGACCATATGGTACATATCAAACTGAAAATGCATCAAAACGCGACTTAAGATATTTTAATCCTACTGGTTGGTAAAGTTGCGATGTGTTGTTTCAGCATCTCAGGTGGATAGGAAAATGTGGAACTAATATGCTTTCTGTTTTTCGAAAAAGGAATTACATTCTAACTTCTGTGTGAAACAGATTCACTGACAAGTTATTGTCCCAGGTTTTTTAAAAGCATCTATGAAGGACGTGTGCCTCTGTATAATTTAAATCCTCTCATGGCACCCCATGACAACATGGTTTATATTACCTCATTTGCAACAAGAGTGGAAATATCTGCTAAAATTTATATTATAGCATACTTAAGTTTTCTAAAACTTATTACGGTTAAGACAAATTGAGTTGCGGTAGAACAATCTGTATTTTTCTAGTAAATACGGGATTTCCAACCACGTGTTTTATGGTATTTTTATCCTATTAATGCCTACTATCACCCTTTTGAACATTTTGGTTGAATTCGGTAACACCCTGTATACATATATGTTACGGTCAATTTGATTAATCGGTTATTTTTAATAGAAACCGGTTATTGTTAATAATAACCAAATGATATCCAAATAAACCAGTTAATATGATAAATTTATGATAATTTATTAAATTAACCGACTATTAAAAATAATTACCAATCAATGTTGGTAAATACGATAAATTTCAACTCGTTTAGATTCAGATTTTTATTTTTTTTAA
This sequence comes from Maratus speculifer, assembly GCA_964019185.1. Classification (NCBI taxonomy): domain Eukaryota; kingdom Metazoa; phylum Arthropoda; class Arachnida; order Araneae; family Salticidae; genus Maratus; species Maratus speculifer. The sequence goes on from OZ025298.1 coordinate 257,606,730, forward strand.
TACTTTTTTTTTATAAATATTCATTGCTAAAAGTATGCATTTCAAAGACGTATAATTTATTCTTTGAGTATCTCAGTGTTTAAAATTTTTAACTTATCCATTTACTAATTACAAAAAAATTATTTTAAACTGTTTATATTTTGCGTCCTATTAATATAACACTTCTTTTGATTGAGTATCATTGTCTTTTAACAATTATTTTTGTTATTAGATTCGAACAGTTGTGATAGTATACATTTTTGTGAAGTATATATTTGTTATTAAACTAATCATTTTGACTGATCGTTAATTATTAATAGTAACCGGTAAGATCGATTAATATGCAATATTTATCAAGTTTATCAAAATATGTGGTTATTATTAATAATTAGCAAATTTATAAAATTAACCGTAATATATATATATATTATTAGAGTATTTGCTTAAAATATCCTTTTAATGCTTTTAACTGCATACAATATCTCTGTTGAGCGATCTGCTGTTAACTATCACTTATGACATATCAAAATCAAAATCTCTATTGTCCTTTCAGAAATTAATTAAAATGTACACGATAACGAACGATATGTAGACACAAGAACTTTTTTTGCGTTTTTTAAGTTTCAAAGGCAATATTTGCGGAGTTCTTTAGTTACGACAGCTTTGAATAATAGTGTTATACGATGATGTTCTAATACTGTCAGTATAAATATTTTTTTTCGGAAATTTATTGATTTTTTTATGTTTAATCCAAAGTGAAGTTTGACATACATAGTAGCACTAGAAGAATTTTAAAATCTCTTTATTTTAAAGCTTAAATTTTCATCTTAAATTGTCATATAAGATTGTGAATTTGAATTTATTTATACTAGTGATAAAGAACTTGAAGCAAGTTCGAAACATTCAATACGTTGAGTGTTACGTCAGTCACGTATGATTGACACTGAAATTTCCGTTTAAGCCGCTTTAGTCACCGGTGATTGACAGTATAAAATAAAATCAAAATTTTATTAAAAAAGACATATTTTTTATTAATTAAATCTTACAATTTCTTAATAATTGCTTAAAACAATATATAGTCAAACCTCGTTATTCCAACACTCTCAAGACTAGATAAACTGTCGTCATAAGCGGAGTGTTGCGGTAAAAGGAGTTGAAGAAAAATATGTTTATAAAATGCTGTAGTTTAAAATTAATTTAAGATAATTTTAAATTCACACCTGTTCTTGCATTTTTAAACAATAAAACATTATTATTAAACAAAATAGACACAACAACGAAATGGAAAAAAATAAAAATCAGATTTTTGATGACTTAATTTTTTATTGTTACATGAAAAACTGATGAATTAATGTTTGGTATCCTTAGATGTGCTTTCTACAGTAGTTTTTCCATACCATAGAATGAATTTCGAGCGTATCCATTGCTTCAGAAATAAATGCTGAGGATTTCTGATCGTTTCAACGCAATGCAATGTTTCGGTTGTAGTTGGGGGATTGTTTTGTTCTAGCTTCATATCATTTTCTATCCTCGTGTCTATAGAAATTTCTGCCTTTTTCTCTTTTACAATTTCAGAAAACATTGTATCTGTTGATGTGGTGACATCTTCATCAAATTCGATGTACATCTGGACATCCCCTGTTACATCTGTTTCACGATCTAGCAACTCTTTAATCAATATTGGAAGAAAGGTGTTCTCTTCATTACCATCTCTATACTCGAGAATTGCCGAACTTGCATGAAACCAACAGGTTTGAAATAGTTATGAACTGTCTTAAACTTTCTTACCACTTTCCTGTAAACCGCTTAAAACACTACAAATAAATAGTGGAAATGAAATATTGAACATTCACTTAAGTGAATAAGTATTACACTCTGTGTGTAACAATGTGGATGAGTAATTGTGGATTGGAGAATACGCAACTCAATGGAAAAAATGTCTCCTTCATTGATTCTGACATAAATAATATGTAGAGGTTTTATATTGAGATAAACGATTAAAATAAAGTTTTGTCAATGGGTATATTAGACATTTTGTGAAAAATTTGGCTAATGCATTTCTTATGTTCCTGTAAGATGGATTAAGAAAAATGGACAATTTTACTAAACCTTCCGGATATCTGTAGTTGAAAATTATTTAACGACGTAAAATTCGGAGTTTATTTACATTAAAATCATACACAGAAAAACTGACTTTGGGACTTTGAAAATCTGACGTGATAAGTGGAGTGACGTGTAAACTGGATGTCACAATACCAAGATCTGACATTTTTTTAATTTTTTTTTTTTTTTAAGTGTTATATTATAATTTACACTATCAGTCGACGGTGACTTGCGCGGCCTAAAGAGGAGGTTCAGTGGCACTCAACGTGTTAATGTTATTTTAAATTTATTTTAAATTGTTTTTTAATTATTTAATTAAATTATCTACTTTTTTGCTTTGGTTTCAATGAACTATAAAAATAGTAAAAATCTTCACTTTAGCTAAATTTTTTGTTGTTTCAACACGTATGAAAGACTACTTGTAGAAAATATTTGGCGATTTAGGACATGTTGCGGTCTAAAGGGAAAATGTCTTAAATTTAGTGTTTGGATTTAAAATTAAATTGTAAACATATGAAAATCTTGTATTTTCTTCGGAAATACGATATTTTTGCAATTCTAGTCTATCAGAAAGGAGGGTTTCTTTAAACTCGATTGCAAATCTCGATTGCAATCTTTACATTAGTAAGTATAGATAGAATTTAGTAATCGAGTTACAAAATTCTATCCAGTTCAGACTAACAAGGGAATCACTTTTGATGTTGCTCGTACCAAGCATTGTGAATTAGAGAATTTTAAAGCCCTACATTAGTAAGTTGGAGAATCGAAAAGATTTTTCTGTTAAATATATATATATATATATATATATATACAGGGTGATTCAAATTAACGTGGACAAATTGATATGACAAATCAGGCATACGACAAGGATAAAAAAATCACATAGGAACATAGGGCCGCAAACACTTATTGAGTCGCAAATACAGGGTGTTTCATCCTAACTCAATTTGGGTTGACGGTAATAATTTTAAGAAAACTGAAGTATATCATAATAAAACATTTAACAGACATTCTCACCTTTGTTTTAAATGTGATAACACCAAACAAAAGTGGTAGAAGTTTGCATTATAAGCACCAGCAATATGCACTTGACACCTCACATTTTGGACAGTGATAATCAGTTCAGACAGTATCATGGATTGCTAGAGTAATATGTTTTTCCAGATCTTTTTGTTATGTTATCACATTTCACACAAAATAAGGTACATATCGTTACATTTTCATTACAATATTTTTATTTTCCTCAAAATTATTACTTTGAAACCGGGTGTAGCTAGAATGAAACACCCTGTATTTGTGACTCAGTAAGTAGTTTGCGACCCTATGTTCCTATGGGATTTTTTATCCTTGTTGTATACTTGATTTGCCATATCAGTTTGTTCACGTTCTTTTAATCACCCTGTATTTTATTTTGCAGCAGTGTAACTTTCTGAAAATGCTATTTTCAAAGCCGCTTATCTAACTATTAACATAGTTTTTTTTAAATACAAAATAATTAATAACAAATTGAAAATATTGAAAAAAGTTTAGAATTCCCTTCAAAAACCTATGAATTTGGTTTTGAAAAATTACTACATTATATTCACATTTTTTGAGGGGGAAAAGTTGGTGTATTTCCGAAAGTAGAGTTTTAAGGCAACCCTAGCATTATGTCACAGCCAGCGAAAAATTCGTAGCACCATATTTGGCAACTTAATTCACTTTTTCTGTGAAATAAGAAATAAAATGCAATGAAAAATATAAAAAATAAAAAATATGTATAAAATAAGTATTTTAACCGAGAATTTTATCAGTTCTATAACTTATATATATATGCGTACAAACTGCACCGGGTCTCAATGCTAGGTGCGAGCAATACCAAAAGTTGTTCCCTTGTGAGCTAAATAAATGTGTGTAAAAAATCAAACAGGGATCAAGTGAAACTTTTACGAAATGTACTTAAATAGTCATAAAAAGAGTTTCTGAAATCGGAAACATATTTTTAAATGCGTAGTATAATCAATAAAAATATATAGTAATACCTACGCACACACAATTATTTTTGTAGCGTTAGATCACGCGTGGAATAAATATCATCCCATTTATCTCCCATTTTTTTATTAGCTGAATGCGTTTTAAAAACGGATCTACTGCTCTGCGTTGAAAAAATGCAACAGTGAAATACTCATATTGGGGTGGGGGGGAGGTAATCAAGCTTTTGATATTTATTCCAAGATTTTGTAGCAGTTTCTGTAAAGATCTTGTTTTTTTTTTTATTACTATTAGAAAATATGCAAAAAATTTGTTTTACCCATTAAAACAAGAATTATTTCACAAATAGGATATTAATTACATTTAGTAACCTTTCATCAATACATACACGTTTCTTTTATCTTGTTCTTTCATTAAAATTATTTTAGTGTGTATTATACTATAAGAAACGAAAGTACACAAATAAAACGTTTGTAAACACACGGGATTATTTTATCTCAAGAGCCATACTTCTTCCCTCCTAGTGAACAAATAAAAGGCAATCCGTTACTCATCCCCTCTTGACCCAAGGCAGGTTTGAGATATCCTCCAAAAATCTATACCTTTTTCTAAAAAAGTAGGTGATTAAGGTGAGATTTATTCCAGCACTTGTGCTTACAAGTTAAAGAAAATATATATACTTTTTGCTTACGGGGTATATGATTGCTTTACACACAAACTGTCTGATGTTACTTATTGTTTTTTTTTTTTTTTTTTTTTTTTTTTTTTTTTTGTAATGGAGTTTAAGATATATGAAACTGTAAAACTTTTCTTCATTTAAATAAGAAAATAAATAATTCGTTTTACAAAATAAATTCTTTCTACTTGTTGTTTTAATAAATTTTGTGAAATTATTTGGAGATAAAATAAAAAAACATTTATAAAATATCAATGTGGTAAACTATACAAAGCTTTATTTGAAATTGCTGTTCTCAAATCTTTCTTTATTGGTTTTTTTTTTTTTTTTTTTTTTTTTTTTTTTTTTTTTTTTTTTTCTTCCTTCAGAAATTTTGCTTTAAAATATTGGGTACTACTTGGTTATGATGATTCCATCTATGTAGATTTTGATGACGAATCAAGCAATAGCAGCAATGATTCAAATTCTGTTCCGAAATACTACAGAATTGCAGAAAATAATTAAACATATGTGCATTCATTTAGATGAACATTCGAATTGAGAGATGATAAATAAAACAACGGATGATCTCGTAGACAACATAGTACTCAAAAAGACACTTCAAAAAAAAAAAAGATATCTGATTCCCCCTATTCCCCCTCCTCCAAAAAACCTAATAGTTTTTCATTTGCTTTTTATTTTATACTTATATAAAAATGTTGCTCTAGTTTGAACCAAATTTTGGTGCTCAGTATCTGCCACCACAAGATGATGAAATTTCACACCAACATTTGGAGCTTCCTATTTCAGCCTCGTACCAACTGTTGGAACTAAGATTCAACGAGAGATCCAAATACTGGTTCAAGATTTCACTATCTTACAGTGGCAGCTATTGAGAACCAAAATTTGGTTTAAATTAGGACAAGATTCTTAACAGTGTAATGGATCGAATTTACTATTAGTTAAACAGGAAATCGATATAAAATTTGACGGCATCAAATTTTATATCTTAATTTTATAAATTTTTGGCGATTTTTTTTTTTTTTTTTTTAATTTGAAAAAAAGAATTTGGTCTTTTGGTCTTCAGTTTCGTATTAAACGTATCTTACTCTACTATAAAAAGTAACACGGACTGATATCAAATATTTATCCTTTACTATAAATACTGAAATATTTGAAGATAATTAAAGTTATAATAAACATTTAAAGCATTATAATTGAAAATATGTATGCAAACCGTTTTTGGAAAGCTTTACATTATTCACAAAAAGCTGGAACACCAGATAAGTAAATCTGAAATTTTTTCGAAAAGTAGTGTGATTAATTTAAATATTTTATTGTACATCTTAAATTTCATAATTTAATTGGGAAAAACTAATACATTTTCTGCATCTTTATTTACAAAAATAAATAAATAAATAAACATTAAAAATTTATCAAGCAAATATCTCCGAAGCTATATATTTAAAGCAATGCGCAACGAAAACTGAGTAACATAATGTTCGAAGAATATAAATGATTAAGGCATTTATCTTAAGTTCATTTTTTACACCAAATCTATGCTGGTTCTCTTACACCGACTGAAAATCAATGGCATTTATGGGATGTGCATTCGGAAAGTCTCGTTTATTAAAACAAGCTACTTAGAAAAGAAATTCTCTTGAGAAAAGTTTCGGTAAAATTAATATTTTAATAAATTATGATACGTGACTAACTTAATGTTCCTTAAACTTATAGATGTTTCAGAAAATGTCCGTTTTCGGCGCTAGAAGACGCTAAATGCTCATAAAATTTTCTAGAAACATAACTTGGAACTGTTTGATAAGAAACATATGAATATATTTTTATTTTATTTTTAAGAGTAAGAAGAGGTTTGTAAGTATAACTTAAGGGGACGTAGTACTTTTAAAACCATCACTTCAATTTTGAATAATAATTTTATAATATGTGGTGGCACAATACTTAATACTAAAAATTAAATAATTTTTTTAAAAAATCTTGTAGAACAGTCTAATTTACTGTCTAATTTGAAAAATAACTCTTTAAAAATCCCTACTGCTTTTATAAATACGAATATTTTTATTTCGATTTTTTTTCTATATTCTTTAGAATATACTTCATAAAATTGTGCATAGATTTTTAGATATATGGATTTTATATTTAATATAATTTTTTTCTATCGTGGTTATTAAAAAAGAAAATTCGACGAATTCTCAATTTAAATACAGAAAAAAAACTATAAACATGGATGTTAAATTCATGCATAAAAGTATTAAATACGCCATGGAGAAGAAGTAAAAAAAAATAAATTCTCTCTTAAAATTAGCAAAAAAAAAAAAAAAAAAAAAAACTTAGTATTTATTAAACAAGCAGGTTATAAAAATATGAGCAGGGTGAAAAAACAGTTTAAAGTTTTAATTTTGTATAGGCAATTGCGCTGGATCTAGTAACAAGATTTACAATATCATGTGATATGTATTTGTCATATAGATAAAAGTGAGGTGCTAAAAGATTCATAATTAAAGAAGCTTTCAATTAATAAGTCGATGTTTTGACCAATTTCAAGGTACTGTGCCCCTTTAAATGGGCTAAAGAAGACATAAAAATTTAATTTTCCTACCATAGAAAATATATATATGCTATTTTGGGAGAAATTTAATTTTAATATAATGAAAAACAGTGTTTAAAACATTTTTCTCACTGCAAATAAAATTCTAAAAATAACAAAAATAAGTATATAAAAATAAAAATAAAAGTAAAGATAAAAAAAAAAAAGCGTGGAAGAAGAAAAAAAAATCCATAACTTTGTCAATTTTTTAATCTATCAAATCCGATTATACTTATTATAGATTTTCTCAATAATATCAACAACTTTTATATTGACAAGTTTTTAATAGAAACAATACTAGCAAAAATAAATGCAACGAAAATAGGAGTTTACGAAAAAATCGTATCAAGGATGTACTCAAATCCAAACTGCTTATATTCTGACTGATGTTTAAATTCATTTTGCTCTCAAACACATCTAATTGGCAGGTTCACTTATTTTGGAACTACATAATGTAACGTATTGGCCAGTTTTTTTTTTTTTTTTTTTTTTTTTTTTTTTGACAAAGGCAGAATATATTTCAAAAAATGTTGTCAAACTGGGCATTTTCAACTAAATTTCCCGAAGTGATCGTGATTGAAAATTGAAGAAATATTCAAAGAACAAATTGCTTATTTTCTGACTCATTTTTAAATCCATTTTTGCTCTCAAACGCATCCAATTGACAGGTTCTCTTATTAAGGACTTTATAATATGCCGTATTGGTCATTATTTGATAAAGGCAGAATATATTTCAAAAAAGGCTGTCAAAATGGGCAAGTTGGCAAAATGAAGAGAGTTTCGAGAAGCGATCGAGATTGAAGATTTGAGGATGTATATTGAAATATTAAATTACTTATTTTCTGACTCATTTTCGAATTAAATTTTGCTCTCAAACGCATTCAATTGGCAGTTTCTCTTATTTAGAAACTATATAATGTGCCGTATTGTTCATTTTTTTCATAAAATCAGAATATATATTAAAAAATCTGCTAGCAAATTGGACATTTTGAGCCAAATTTCGCTTAAGATGATTCTGATAAAACCAGTTCTTATAGAAAAATGAAATTAAAAATTCTTCAAAAGGGGCCAAATAAAGTTGTTTAACAAGTTTTATCACTAATCATATTTTATTTTTTTGATTTTCTAATTAGTGCTTAACTTCGAAACTAACTGCGCCTATAGACCAAACCGAGAAGGATTTTTTTTGTTGTTGTTGTTTAAATTGTTTTTGTTATAAGAATTGGTCCAATCAAAAACTTGTCAATATAAAAGTTGTAGATGTTATTGAGAAGATTTATAATAAGTTTTATCAAATTTGCCATCTTAAAAAATTGATAAAGTTATGGATTCTTTTCTTCTCCCACCGCGTTTCTAGTTTTCGTTTTTATCTTTATTTTTATTTATTTACTTATTTATTGTTATTTTTTCCGGAATTTCCCGAAGCGATCGTGATTGAAGAATTGAGAATGTATATTCAAACATCATATTGCTTATTTCCTGTCTCATTTCTCATTTTTAAATTCAATTTTGCTCTCAAACGCATTCTATTAGTTGAATCTCATATTTAGAAACTATATAATGTGCCGCATTGGTTTTTTTTTTTTTTTTCATAAAGTCCGAATATATATTTAAAAATTGCTTGCAGAGTGGGCATTTTTTGATTTTCAAATGAGCGCTTAGCTTTGAAATCTAAATGCACCTATAGGCCAAGCCGAGAGAGGTTTTTTTATTTCAATTGTTTTTTGCTATAATGATTGGTCCTATCAAAAACTTGTCAATATAAAAGTTGTAGCTATTATTGAGAAGATGTATAATAAGTTTAATCGGATTTGCCATCTTAAAAAATTGACAAAGTTATGGATTCTTTTCTTCTGCTATCACGTTTTTAGTTTTCGTTTTTATTTTTATTTTTATTTATTTATTTATTTATTTATTTTGCGATAAGAATTGTTCCTATCAAAAAGTTGTAAATAAAAAAGTTTTTTTTTTTTTTTTTTTTTTTTTTTTTGCTACACTGTAAGGGGATGGATTCCTCTGTTATGTGCATTTTAATAATAAATACATAAATAAATGAATACGCATCAATTAAATGATCTAAGAACTCGTTTAAACGATTTAATTTCTGTTTATTTTTTTACGCAAAATCCTATAATACATCTCTTGCTTTGTTCGAATATGTGTGCAATTATGACTCAGCTATTCTGAAAACATCGTTTAATAAAGATTGTTCTAGCAATTTAAAATCCCCCGAGAAATACTTCTGCACTGACTTTTGATACGCCACAAGATTGAAGACGACACGAGATGATTTTTAACGATCGTTAAATTCCCAAATGTTGCGTAGAATGTTTATAGTGGCAGGAATTATTAAAAATTCATAAAATTCCCTGTTTCATAATTCGTCAAGTTATGTTCTTAGAAATATGAATTTGTTTAACTGCACTAGTTATAATAAGAAGAAAAAATTTGTAAATGTAGTTTAAATGCCCTAGAGAGGCACAAAAATTTAATTTTCGTAACTTTAAAAAAGTGGTTTTGATATGCAGGGATTTTATTAAGATTAAGTAAAATATTTAATAAATTCTTAAAATCATAAATATACCTTTATATATAATGGTTTAGGAATAAGTTTTGTGCAATGTAAGATGTGTGTAGTTGCGAAAAATGTATATAAGCAATTTTTAAAAATGTATCTAAAATCTATCTATAAATATATCTATGTAAATCTATATATGAATCATACAACGTTCAATTTCAAAACAACTTTTTACATAAACAACTGTGGCAAATAAATAAAAGCGGTATTATACATTTTCGCATTTTTAAGATAAGCATGATTGAAAAACCTGGAGAGACATTGTAAGAATAAACAAAAGATTGTTTAGATCACGATAAGAATTAACAACATATTTTTTTATCCAAACGCTATTTACAAAATTATACATGTTAATATATGTATGAGGCATGCAACGTGCAGTTTAAAAAATATTTTTTTTATGTTAACTACTATGACAAATAGATAAAGATTAATATTTTATATTAATTTTTGTATTATTTAGATCGGTGTGATTAAAAAACTCGGAGAGATAGTGTAAAAATAAGCAAAAGCACGTTTATATCCCATGAGATTCAACAAGGTATTACGTAAAGAACAAAACACACAATAAAATAAGGTACCCTGGGGTAATAACGCCACGTTAAGGTTCTACCAATTTTCACGGCTCAGTTTTAGATTGTATTTTTCAAACAAATATATGATTTGATACAGCAACTCATTGACTATCTATATAAAAAAATAATTTAACAGATATGTATTCATAAAATGTAATGGCGTGATTTCTTGACCAATGCTATTTGGCGTTATTACCCACCTATATGGGTAATAACGCCATGCAAACAAAATTATGAAATAAAATGGAATAATTGCATGTAGATTGCCGAATTCTAAAAATACAAACTCTACAAACTTAGAAATTGTCAAATTGCATTCTAAGCTATTGAAAATGTTAAATTTTTTTGTGAAAGTGTAAGAAAAATAAAGGTGTGGGGTGTGTGTGTGTGGGGGGGGGGAGGATGAGGCAAAAGAATATCAGACCGTGAGCTTCTTTTTGCTTAAAAAGGACCGCTTAAATAGAATTATTAGAAACATTGCACAGTTTTAACTGTGTTTATTTGAATCTGTATTTAGGATGTAGCGCAGCCACTGTAGGGAATCAACCGGGGTATTAATGCCAAGGATTGGCGTTATTACCCCGCTATAGTTATTGCGCCATACATTTTAAATTACAAATTATCTCGAGAAGATATCCAAAATCTTCAACAACATTTTGAAAGTCCATGAAATGTACTACAAATTTATGTAATTAACAAAGTATTTCTGGATAAAAGAAAATAGTCTTCACATCACAAAACGTATCTCGCAAATTTTAGATGAAGCGTTAATTTTAGTTGCTTGTAAAAACAATAAGACCTAAAAATGAAACAAATTAACTTGAAGCTGTTTTTTGCGATTTATATGACTCAAAACCCTTCTGTGCAGAGCATATGGGTGTCATTTACCAGATTATTTCATAATTATGCATAATATTAGCACTTGGCGTTATTACCCCGCCTGGCGTTATTACCCCAGACCACCTTAAATAAATATATATATATATATAATAGAATATAATGTAATATAATACAACCACGAACAAAAAAACTGGATTTCTTTCGAGTTATTTACAATTTCTAATGTTTATAAAGCTCAGAAAACATAACATTTTTGAGATTAAAATATATATATAAAACAATTTTTTCTATTGCTGTCAGTAATTTTCGGAAGCGTTTACTTGGAGTTTTTATAATTTATCCATATTTTTATATAGCAGGATGCAATCGAATCTAAATTATTCATTATTTGTTTTGTAATTGAATTTATACAGACAAGAGTAACAAAATAATCTTAGTATTAATTTTATTACAGATGCTAATTTTGATGCGTACATGTAGAAAATGTTTATTGAACATAAAAATATTTTCATGAGCATTGACATCTTCATTCCAGTAAAGAAAATAAGTTATAACACAGAATTGTGCCGGGAAACCTTCTTGTAAATCAGTGACTTACGTATTAGTATATGTATTTTCTGAATTATATTTCAATGTCAAATTAATGCAAATTAAAAATACTGTTTATTTTTTAAGCGTTTAGTTGAAAAAAAAATTAGTCATTATCGTTTTGTAAAAGATGAAAAAAATACAACCAATGTTAAGCGATATGAATAAAATTTTAAATTAGATGATTTTATTTCTTCGTTAATTAATTTAGTAATTATTTAATTCGTTATTTAATTTTTTTAACTTTGTAATCTTCATGATAAAGAGCTGCAGGAGCAGATTTATTATAATTAAAATTCAACATTCAAAACTCTGTAAAAAAGAACTATTGATTTAAAAATAAATAACCTGAATGTACACGAAAACAGGAAAATGATATGGCCCAACAAAACAAAACAAAAAAAGAAGTTTGAAATTTTCGCAAGAGATGGCTTTTTACATAATTACAATTCGTTATAACGTAAATTACTTTGGCTACGAATAATATTGGCATATCAATGCAACGGCTGTTGCATCAGTTGTTAGTCAAACCGACTGTACTATTCTTTGTAGATGACTATATAATTTTTTTTTATAACTTTTATATATTTTTGCAGTGTAACACTCTGAGTGCAGCACCTCCTCTACGACTAGGTCTAGCCACAACTGATTGGAAAAATTGGTTTTTAGACGTTCCGATACAAAAACCGCTGAAAAGTTACAATGACATTCGGTTTTATTTGTCCTACACTCTAAAAAATAAATGTGTAAATTAGAAAAATTTATATATATATGTGTGTAAATTCCTAAAATTACACACCTGACATGAAAATTACCCACTTTTTGCAAAGTTTTACCTGTTGTTATGTGTATTTTAGCTTATAATACTAAGTATGTATTTTGTTATCACTTGAAAAACACAAAAAAATGTGTAAATGCTGAAAAATGCCTGAATTTACTCAAATTGGTATGTTATTGTAATTTACACATAATGCTATATACATAGGTAAGCGTGTAAATTTCTAAAATCACCCACTTGGCAAAAAAAATACACTTTTCCTTTGAAAAAAATACCTATTTTAATGTGTGTTTAGTTTATGGCATTAAGTTTGTAAGTTGTTATCAGTTCATAAACTCAGAAAAATGTGTAAATGTTGATAACACCTGACATTACACTAAATAATGTGTTACAAAAATTATAAATGCGTGAATTTTATAGTAGACGTTACGAAATGGATGTTAGGTTTAAATATTATTCAGAGCTACACTTTTTATTTCATTAACCCCATTCCATAAATAACATGATTTCATTGCATTGCTGTAACAGCATTTTTAAATAATAGACCATTATATTTATTTATTTTTATAAGATACTCTGTCCAACTCTCTCACATTCCCCGTGAGCGAAATGTTCATATGCTGCTGAAGCAGCATATGAACATTTAAAAGAAGCTAAAAAAATTAATCTCGACAAATGTAACAATATTTCGTTACATGTAACATAAAATTTTATTCATTTAATTAGTTAATTTTGTTTTCCGAATTACCTTTTGAAATGTGTACATCAAATATAAGAATGTTTGTTTTTATAATTCAAGAATTTGGTTAAATCGAAATTTCTTTCAGCCGTCTCGCTGACCGCTGTTTTTTCACAATTTTACTTCTAATTTTCAGTAATAGTGTTAGATTTCATTCTTAAAGCGAAATTAGAAAGACTTCATAAAGAGGCATTATAATAGAGATATAATCCCACTTTATGCTTATTCATAAATTTAAATTATATTTTTTGTACTTTTGTTAGTTTTTCTGCTGCCCTCCCCCCCCCCCCACTTAATTTAAAGGACAGTAGTTTATCCTTCAGTAGAATCTAAAAACTATTTTGAATTCATTTAATATGTAATTAAGATAATTCTAAATTCGTATCCTGAGTTATTTTTACATTTAGCATATCGAATATAAGTATACTTGATTTTACCCTAAATTATTAAATCCAAATTATAAAGTCTTATAGCTTGTAACCATTTACCCATTTCAAATTTAAACTTGTAATTTTAGTTTAACTTCAGTTCGCAGTACAATTTATGGTCCTATTTATGAACTACGCGAATCAAGCATCAAAAACTAAACTCATAATCATGGCCGACTTGGCTTCATCAGGTTTAAGTTGAAATCTAATGGTGAGTCTAAATACTTGACCTTGATCTCGAAAATGAAACTTCTCAACCAAGCACGCATAGAAAGCAAATCACGTACAATGTGGTGGTAAAAGGGACAAACTGAATGCAAGCAATCGCCGTTGAGAAAAATATAGAAGTTATTCTCCTATAAAATATAAGGTAAGTAATCTCATACGTTCGTATTACCTCCTATTCTTTTTATCTGATTTGTTCATATTTACGTATAAATGTATATTCTATATGTTGGATTGTTTTTTTACTCATAAGAATTTTTTTTCACGAGTAATTTACTTGCCTCAAAAAATTTCAACATTACCTAACCCCTGAAACTAACTCCTTAAAATAAAAATTATTGTATCTAAAGTTATTTATTTCTTGAAAAAGTTTCATCTTAAAAAGAATTTATGAATGTATTTTAACAGTAGCAAAATAAACGTTAACATCATTTATTTGTGCGGGGGGGGGGGGGGGTTAAATTTCGGGTCGGTTGTGTGAAAGATATTATAGTTTATTAATAAACTATTATACAAATGTATATTATATCTGTAAATTATATATCGATTTATAAGCTAAACAATTCATCTGAGTTTTATTTTTTTATTGAAATTTCTTTGTAAGTTTTTATTATGAAACTTATAATGTTAATGAAACTTATAAGTTTATCATCGATTAAAACTATAGCGTTGTTTTTGAATTTCTACGTTACATTTTCCAATTTTGTGAAATGTGAAATATTTATTTATCTTAATTACATTTAATTTTCAGCTGTGTTTTAATTGGAAAATATTACACCAGAAGAACTATGTTCCACTAAAATAATCATAGTAAAAACACATAATTTTTGCTTGTTAATTATAGATTTAATAAAAATACACAGAATTAAATTGCAAAAGGGCAAAAATACGTTGATTTAAAATAACCTTAGACCAAAAATTCTGAAGAAAATTTTTATTAAAGTAATGGCTTTTTCTTCAAATAAACATTTCCCCATTGAAATTTTGCCCATTATTATGGAATTAATATGACCTAAAACGTATGATTGTATGTATATAAAAAATTATAACACTTGTATCATAATGAATATTCAAAATGGAACTTATTAGCCCTCCCACACACACACTAAATAAATATTCCCCGACGGGTGAGTTTTATACACTTAAGACACAAATGTAATTGTCAAATAAATTCTACGAGCATTAATTTTGAAAATTTATAAGCGTCAATTGATATTTGGATATAATCACAGTATTTCTTATTTTTTACTATAGTTGATAAAGAAAAATACTAATTACTTTGATATCTAAAATTTTAATTATAATATCTGAAATTTTCATTTATAAAAATACGAGTCATTTCATTAATGTTAAAATATATTTGTATTTTTTTTAAGACACTAATTTCTAAATATAATCTTAAATGCAAAAGATGTTATTTTAATGATTCAACAGCCTTTTTGATAGTCTTGATAATTTTTAAAGGTAAATTCTTTGTAATGATGAATATTTATAAGAAGAAAACAATTCAACATATAATATAGGTGATTCATGTATATATAAACAAATCAGCTATAATTTTTGCAGGTAATATGTGTGTGTGTGTGAAATGAAGATTACATACCTTTTTCTATTTTTTATAGTATTTTAAATTTTACTTTTATAAGTGTATGTAACACAGTATCTTGAATATAATTGACTTTGTATTTTGAGTCTGAAAAATAAAAAGTGGCAAATTTAGTCTGAACTCTGAAAATAAAAACTGCGAAGATTGCAAGTTTACCAACTATCATTATTCCATCTGACTAGTCTAAAATCTATCATTAATTATTTTTTTCTTTATCTTAATTTTTAATTGCATTTACTAAATAATATCTAACTGAAGGGAAAATAAAATTAAGAAGCAAGGAAGAATATAGAAAATAAAACAGCAGTTTTTATGTGTATATTTAGAGGAGAGTGGGGAGGAATGGGACACTTTTTACAAAAATAATAAAATCAGCTTTATTTGACACAAATACAAAAATTTTGATTTATAGAATACAAAATGAAACACTTTATAATGTCCTTGAACAATATAGAAACATAATTTCAAGAATCAATTGCATAATTAAAGAAATTGTAAATTTCAAAATGTGTCTCATACTTTCCCATTAACAAAGAAGTAATATTTGTACTACGATGGCTGATGAGGAATATCGAAAACTAATGTCTTAAATGTCAGTATTCTAAATTTTAGAACCGTAGCTGCTGTAATAACATAGTTTTAGAGGGAGGGGTGAAGTTCTAAAACCTATTTAGAGGGAGTTTTCAAGAAGGGGGGGGGGTGAGTGTGATAGGCTGATTTGGAGCTAATGAGGCTACACTTGTGACAGTGGATGAGAAGTGGATACATCACTATGATCCCGAGTCCAAACAACAGTAATTTTATTTCATCCACTGTCACAAATCTAGCCCCATAAGCTAAAAATCAGGCTTTCAATTACATCCCCCCCAGTTCACTCCTCCATCCAAAACTATATAAATAATGCAGCTACGGTTCTGAAACTAAGCATAAAATCAACTAAGACATTAGACTTCGATATTATGAATCACCCATTGCAGTACAGATATTCTATATACACTAGACACAGTAGTTATTGAACCCCCATTGAATATGCGTATTTTACATATTACGCAAAGAACTGTGTAAATTACAATAACACAACAATGCGTGTTTTTTGTATAATACGCATTTATCCGTGTGATCTCTGAAGATTACACAGATAAATGAGTAAAAATATTACGCAGATAAATGTGTATTCTTGCGCAATTTACACATTAATGTGGGTATTTCAGGAGTGATCACTATAACTTTTACACACTTAGTGTTATCATCAAATTACACACTGAAATAAGTATTTTGAAATTTACACATTCGGCGTGTGTTTCGGCAATTTACACACAAATTTACACATATAAACAAATCGTTTTTGTATCATCGATTTACACATTTTTGTGTGTAAATTTACAGTTTTATTTTTTAGAGTGTAAGTTCAAAAAACACATACAAAGAAAAAATGAAATACACTTTATCTTTGGCAAGCCTTGTTCAAGGAATATTACATATGTTTTCGAACATTTACTTCCACAAGTTAAAACCGACAAACAGCATTTTCTACAACAGATCGGAGTGTACCAACGATAACGTTGAAAATGTGTTGTAGAGTGCTTTTTTTCAATTCAAATAAGTTTGTACTCAGGCCTCAAAATATAGTATTTTTCAAGTACAATTTACAGCCATAAATCACAAATATTAAAATCAGGTGACCTTGGCTGCCAGGCTGTTTACAAATAATTCTAGCATCTTCAAAATGTATGTTAAACAGGTGCTTTACTGGATTTACAATGTGTGAAATAGCGCAATCTTGCATGAAATTATGCTGTAATATATACATGCTGTTGAAGTACTCGAAGGACATGACTGCAAAATAGGTTTATAGCGTTAAATAGTAAAGATACAGGTAGCAAAGCCTGTAGGACCCATCTGCTCAAAGAAAGAATGGATTTTACAATAAACGATGCCACAAACTTACACCACGTAGTTACTTTTGTCGAACAAGTACAACTTGGAATTCGTTTTATCTTGACAGTAATCTGCAATTCTCAGTATTTACGTATATTTGTACATAGGAATGGATTTCGTCTGTCCATAAAATGTTCCATGATCATTTATTGTCTGTTTCCGTGCCAGGAAAAAATTTTAGAGAGAAAAATTGTCGTACTAGCAAATCATCAGGATGCAGTTGCTGAAAATGGATAATTTTGTAACTAAAGGAAAGTCGAAAGTTTTGTTAATTCTTATGCATCGTATTCATATGCATATTAATGATAGGGTGTGCGATTTCCGTGCCCTATAGCTTCCCATGCCACTGCTCGTCGTTTCCTTTTACGTTGTAGCCAACTTCTGCTGCCATCGAAGCAAATGCTTTCTAATATCTATCAGATTTTTCCTTCAAATCAACCTGTGTCATTTTTTAAACTTTTTAACTTGTAATTTTTTTAATTCATTTTGATCAGATAATTGGCAGACATCGCAGACCATCTTTTTTCTTTCTGGAACTTCTTCAGAGCTACTTCTACATAGTCACTGTTCTAGTAAAAAAAAATCTGACCGAAAACCTTTCATCACAGAGTCTCGTCGAACTTTCCAGATACAAAATAAATGAAACGAAGGCGCAGTTAATGAAGCTAACAAAGCATCTCTATACGTTTTAATTATTTTCATTCTTCCTTTATATTTTCTACTAAAAACGGAAGTTCGATACCAATATAAAGATTCAATGGAGTCTTTGGAATGATATTCGCCTAAATTTCTTCTAAACAAATCTTTTTCTGAGACATTCTAAAATTTGCTTAGCATTTTTATCTGTAATATCTTTTCAAAATCAAGTCAAATATGTTTCGTCACCGTTTAATATGACTTTCTTTTAACTTAACCGCTAGAAGGAATCTATCTATCTTTGCAATATGGAGACTTTATTTACATGTTTACTAAATGTGGTAGAGCTCTCTTATAACATGTAAACCATAATTATTCTACTAACAGATTAAATATAGCTTCATTTTCAGATGCGTTCTTAATTATGTAAATACATAGCACCTATAGTCGTCGACCAGTCCGTCCGTCTGTCGTCATGTAACAACGCAAAAACGAACTATCAGAATCCTTTGAAATTTAAAACATATAATTTTACATAGCTTTGTCAAATCATTTTTATGACAATCCGATGTTTAGTTAAATTACAGCAATAATCAAAATTTCTCCGTTACGTAACGGAAAATGGGGAATACTAGTTTCAAATGCATTTTAATGATGTTGCACTCTTTCGAATATAATAATTTTTTTTGCATCGATGAAGTATATTCAAAAATACGTATTCTGTATAAAATTTTGAAATTTTGAAATTTTTTCATTCAAAATATTTTTAATATAAAATTTACAATATTTATATCTAGAAACATTGTGCTGTACTATTAATGCTATTTGAAATTGTAAAATTGAATGTTGTTTTATTGAATTAGCAGTAGTTTATTATAATGGCAAGTCAAAAGTAATGTATATTTAATTAAACTAGTCATTGGGAGTCACCTTAATATTTAATCATCATGGCCATAATATTAAGTACGAAATTTGAATTAAATATAATAAAATTACAAAATCGAATAATGTGGAATTCAAGATTGCAAATATCAAGGTTACTGACTGTGCAATCGACTTCATTCTTTATGTTAAATTCATATTACATTAATTTCATTCAAAAAAAAAAAAAAAAACCGAAAATTTTTATATTCACTTTAGTGCAACTATTTCAAATGTCCGAAAAAAAACAGGTAACTAAAGTCCGGATAACTAAGGTTACTGAAATTTAATAAAATTTGTCGTACTATTACATTCTGAGTACATACCAAATGTTAAGCTTCTATCTCATTTTGCTCGGTAGATAGTGTGTTTAAAATCGTGAATTGATGACGTCATGAACTTTAAATACTCTATAACTGAATTTTGTAGAAGAAATATACTCATAACTCAAAAATGACAATCATATCAACTATCAATTTATTGTATTAAATTAAGCGACTCATTTTCAATTAAAATATGTCTTTGAATTGGAATTTGTATGAAATGTAGTGTCACGAAAAATCGTAATAAAGTGTCATGAAACGTCGTCAGGTGTGAAAAATAAGATTACAAATTTCTCAGCAATTCATTATTCAATCAATTCCGTTCTTTATGCAAAATTTATGTTATATTATTATTTGTTACGTTCATTCCTTAAAATAAATAATTTCGAAAAATTTTATGCACCTTCTATCAGAACGAATATTTCGAGATAATATCGAGATAATGTCTGAAACTAAATCCGTCATTTTTTAACCCTTTCACCGTTCGAGAGTTTTTCTAAATTTTCATAAAAGTGCTTTTAAAATGATTACAAGACCTTACCTTATACTACGCATAAAAAAGAAATAGTGAAGAATGAAGTTACTGTATACGCTATGCTACATCATTAATTAACATTGCATTTAATTGTAATATATCTGAACAAAATTTAGTCATATGTTGTTGTTTACTTTGATTTCACACTGAAATTTATTAGCATAGGATGCCCCAATGTGTATGTAGATTATAGATTAGGGATTGTTTGTAGATTCCGATAGAGATAACTGAGTTGAACATTTGGATATCCAACATTGTAAGTAAAAAGTATAAAAGGTCGAATTTTAAAGGTTGATATTCCTATATTTACTTGGAAAATTCAAGTGTGCCAGAGAATCATCAAAAGAACAACTGTATTAAAGCATTTGAATTTACGAATACTGTGACTAGTATAGTTGAAAATGGTGTAACTGATTTTAAACGAATTTTATTCAACGATGAAGTGCATTTTTATAATGAATGATTGTTCGCAAAGAGAATTAGAAATTCCAGATCAAGCAATTATTCGGCCTTTGCACTTTTGCAGGTTTAAAGTTTTGTGCATGATATCCGTCAAAAACATCATTAGTACATTCTTTTAAAAAGGAAAATTTACAAGTCAAGTGTATATCGGTATGTTGAAAAATGTAGTTATCCAAGATTTGCATCCAAGAACATGTACGTCATCAAGATTACTAATTTATGTAGGATATCACTTGACTTAACCGAGATCTGCAAAAATTCGATTTGTCAGTGTAAAAGCATGATAATAGAGCAATTAGAATACATTCTGAAATGAAAAGAGAAAATATTACCTTAATCTTCGGATCAATATCCCAATAATGTATTCTAATGAAGATATTTGATTGATAAAGCCTACTGTACACAGTAGGGTGGAACGAAAGTATAGGGAAAAGTATTTTTTCTGAAAATAATTTTGGAATAGCAATTAAAAGTTGTGTTTGTATGTTAATAATAAAACTACGAAGTTTTTTCGTTCTAAATTTATATCTTGAGGTGCCGCAAGAGCCTTAAAAATAAGGATTTTTTTTTAAATCCAAATTTAACATAAAATTATAACTTTTTTCACCGTTTTATTTTTACATTTTAAAAATCAAATATTGTTTTTAATAGCAATCAATAGATGCTTCTTTACTATAACAATAATCATATTAAGTTCCATTGAGGTGAATTTATGCATTAATTTTCTGCAAAAATCAAAAAATGAGCTTTTTTTTTTTTTTTTTTTTTTTTTAAATCAAGTTGTAATATCATATTGAATTTAACTGTTGTAATTACTTTTTTGCTTACAAATAAATGTTCAAACACACTTTTTTAAAAATAATATGTAAAACTTTTTTAAATAGCTAATTATTAATAAAAATAAACTTACCAGTTATCTGGGTCTTTTTCGTTTTAAGATTTTTTCGAAAGGGATTAAATACAAATATGCAACATAAACAGTAAACAAGTCGCTCATACAATCGAAGAAAATAGAACAAATATCATGACATAATTAATAACCATTGTTATTGATACAAAAAATATTAAAGACTAATTAGATTATTCCACTACATTATTAGTTTCACATTTATTTGGTTTTTAAATATTCTTGATTATTAGATGAAATGTTTTTTCAATTCAAATTTAGGCATAATCTTTTGCGAAGCAATTTTTGCTTTAATAAAGCCTTCTCTTGCTTTAGGACCACAGACACTTATTGATGACTCTGTCACAAGCTTTATAACTCTTTCTACTGCTTGTGTATTACAGGGTAAACGATGGAAATCTATAGTTGGCAATTAGCAACTCGGTTCACTTATATACATATTTAAATCCTCATCAGTTATGCATTTTGTCATTGGAGGTTCTGTGATTGCTATATCTGCCCAGTGAATCATATGTATGTAATCTTCAGCATGAAAATTGAGCTTGGGGACCACAAACTTTCTTACGTCATTCTTTTCTTCGAATCTTGCTTTTAGAAATCGGCGAAGACCCAACTCTCTTATGTGCTGTCTCTCGTCACTTAACATACAGAGAAGCACGTTTTCTGGGTGAGCGTAATAACTATTTCTCTGAATAACAGGGTCAATTATTTTTAGGTGTTGCACACAAAGGTAACGTGAAAATTTTACCAGTCTCCAAAAATGTTTGGAACCATTTACGCATGATGGTTTAAGTTTAATATAGAACCAGATGGGTGCATATACTTTCATGACATACTCTGTTAAAGCTTTAAGATTATCTGAAGGATTCTCTGTTCCAACATATAACCGAAGAATGCGACTAGCTAATGTAAGCCATCGAGAATGAGCTAACTTTCCTGGTTTTCTTAAGGACAGATCTGGAGAGCATGTACCAGTTGATATTGATGTACACATTTCAAGCAAATATTTTTGGTCTGTGCTCAAATCTTCAATCATTTTAACATTAGGAAGGTTGTGTTATATAGGTAAGAACTTAACCACTGGAAGTTCGTTACAATTTTCAAGTTGTTTACCTAAAACCCCGCCAAATTCATTAGGGCCCTTTGTTTTTCCATCCAATTCACGAAACAGGTGGCGCAATTCATTTAAGTGGAACAAGCAAATCAGCCACTGCAGTGGTCTGTTTAGATCTTTTTCCATTAAAGCAATCACCCCATATTAACTCCAGTATTTGTGGCTGTCCCATCGCACCCAATAGCAGTTACAGTTGATATGTTCAAATGATTGTTACCATTAAAGTACTCTATTATGCTATTTTTTATAGCTTTGCCTGTTACAAAAGCAGGGGTTACATGCCCTAGAAAGGATGAATTGGGCTCCTTTACTAAAGTAATATGTTCTTCGATGACCGTCTTTTTGTAAAATTTGTTTCCTTTTTTATGTTGCACAATTGTTTTATCTTTTCTTCCATCGAAAAACAAACCTATATTTTCTCCAACTTGGTTAAGGTTTCTTACTATCTCTTTTGTCCGATTCTTGGCTCTCTCTCTTCGAATTTTCATCCTATCTATTACCTTACTTTTGTTCTCTTCTGTAATCATTCCAACATCTTTAAGAACAGCACTTGCGATAGTTGCAGCAACTCTGTCTGAAACTCCAGTTCGAGCACAGACACTTGCTACTGTTGGAAGTTCTACTCGCATTTGCTCGCTCATAGTTGTATCAAAAAAAGAAGTAGAGTAATTTTTGAAGTTTCCTTTATATGTTTCCCCAGGATCTGATTTCAGAGCATCATTTTCAGCTTTTCTAGTAGCCTTAACTACTAATTTCTGATTGTTCCTGTACTTTAATTGTTTCTGCATTACCTGTTGCTTCCTCTCTTCTCTATGTGTTAAAATCTTGGAAATAACTTTATCGACTCCACTTATACACATTTTTCTCACTGTTCTTTGGTCAACTAAAAATTCTTGTTCAAGTTTAGGTACTTTTTTCTTTTTTCGCACTTACAGAAAGAAAATTCTTTGCACTTACAGGCTGCTACATCAAAAAGACGTTTGCTTTCATTTAAAAATTTTGCTGCAATTAAATCGTATTTTTCTGTACCTTTTCTACCTTTTGATTTTAAAATATTTCTGTATTTATCGTGATAGGTTTTTCCCATTTTTAACATGCTTTTGCGAGATACTACAGGAATAGATGCTTTCGACCAAATAGATTCAACTTTCTTAATAAGAATATCAAGTATTTCATTCACTGTTGGTTCTTTTGATGTTTTGTCTCGTTTCAGCTCATGTCGAATATAAAGATAACATTTCATAATGTCGTAATAAGTAGGAAGATTTATATCACTTAAATCTTTAGGGTACCCAAAAATGGGGCATTCTAACTTTTGTCTCGTCTGAACTGACACTGCCATCACACTAAAGTTAAAATATTAACTAATAAATTATTACACTAATATTTAAGCTGACATATTCACAAACAAAACAAAATCCAGTCATAACAGCATAAAAACATTTATTATTCAAACGATTCATTTGCACTGACTGACGACAGAAACATGTGACCAGACCATAGCTACAGCTACATGCCCCCCTTTCTCCTCCGCCACCTTACACCAGCCAATAATATGCCACCTGAATCAAGGTCACTTCAAACCACGTACTATTCTTCTTTTGACTATGAATTTTCAGAACTAAAAAATATTTATCCGTGTTTTTAAGATAAAAATAAGATTAATCTTTTCTATTACGAAATACTGTTAAAATCTAAAGAAATGGAATTTAATAAACCCAAGTTTAAGTAGCATAAATAATAAAGGCATGCAGTATAAAACTATAAAAATCAACTGTAAAATAGTTTATGTGCATTATTTAAAAATTGAAAACGGGCATTTGATATTTAAAATATTTTTTTTTTTTTTTTGTTATTAAACCAAATTTATCAAAATTCGTAACATCTGCTTAAAAATACATATATTCAAGTCCTTTGCGGCACCTCTAAATATTCTATGTTTGTTAAAATATTTTAATACTGTCTTAACAAAGGCATTAGACAACTTTTTATCTCTATTACATATTGAAATAAAAAAAAAAAATTTCGTTCCACCCTAGTACACAGGCGACAACATTGGACAACTTAAAAATGGTGATTGGATATTACGTACTAGGAATTCTACTAAGTGCGCTGGAGAAAAAAAAAAAAAATCAGAACTTTGATTTCAGACTTCATCATGTCCTTTTTTTTGAACGAAATCATTTTGAAGATCTTATATGTTTTTATATCTTATCACTTTTTTTTAATCAATCCAACTTTTTATTGGACTTTTAATTTTGTTTAACATTCTGAACGCACAATCTTTAAGAAGTAATTAAAATTTAGCGCTACATTCAAGACTCTCCATGTTGACTTTCTTTTAATTTGATAATCTCTATAGGAATCTGGAGAAATCACAATCGGCACGCCCTCTTGAGATATCCAATATAAAATCTGATTCAAAGCCAGCGAATATGAATTATGTTCACCATCAATCCATAAAGTAAATGCTCTGGAGTGAATTCAATATTTTAAATTTTCATTACAAATCAAATAACGAGCTAATATCATAAAGCTATTTGCATGACCTCTGAGGATGCTAATTATTAATCTAATTATAATCTCTTTGAACTTTAAAAAATATAAAGGGGTCATTCCATGTCATATCAACGTGGGGTCTGGACCTCGACATCTTAGATTTTCATGATTTTTGGTTTATAGTTTGTATTCATGGAGTATATGAAAAATCTAATTTTTTAACTTTTTTTTCTTAGTGGTTTTTTTTTTACGGAATTTTAAAAATGGCCAAAAGTAACAAATTTAACCAATTTTGCAATCACAAGATCCTCCATAATTCTTTAACAAATTGAGCTAGAGAGCTCCTTTATGTCTTTTTTTAAAGCTTTTTTTATTAGCTTTAATATGATATGTAACACTAACTATTTTGAGTAAAATATTTTTTTTGACAAATTTTCAAAATTTTTGAATTTAAATTTTTCAAAAACACTATTTTTAATATTTTTCAAAAAAATATATGTTAATGTTTGAGTTTTTGACTACAATTATGTAAAATTTCAAGATGGAGAAATGATGGGATTTTGAGTTATTAATTTTTGAGTAATAGTTATACATAAAAATTTTCAAGTATGAAGGAAAAATTAACATTTGTACAATTTCTTTCCATTATAATTCACACTTCTTTTTCATTAAAAATTTCATGCTAAGCATATTCAGCTCTAAGGCATGGTAAAACTATATATTTTTTGAAAAAAAAAATAATAATGGTCTTTTTGAAAAGTTTAAATTAAAAAATTTTGAAAATGTGTCAAAAAAAATATTTTACTCAAAATAGTTAGTGTTACATATCATATTAAAGCTAATAAAAATAGCTTTAAAATAAGACATAAAGAAGCTCTCTAGCTCAATTTGTTAAAACATTATGGAGGACCTTGTGATTGCAAAATTGGTTAAATTTGTTACTTTTGGCCATTTTTAAAATTCCGTAAAAGAAAAAAAAAAAAAAAAAAAAAAAAAAACACTAAGAAAAAAAAATTAAAAAATTAGATTTTTCATATACTCTATGAATACAAACTATAAACCAAAAATCATGAAAATCTGAGATGTGGAGGTCCAGACCCCACGTTGATATGACATGGAATGACCCTACCTAAAATTTTCAAAAAACCATTCTTATTCAAAAATTAATAACTCAAAACCCCATCATTTCTTTATCTTGAAAATTTCCATACTTGCAGCCAAAAAATCAAAGATTAACATATATTTTTTGAAAAAAAATTTAAATGGTGTTTTTGAAAAATTTAAATTCAAAAATTTTGAAAATTTGTCAAAAAAATATTTTTTTCAAAATAGCTAGTGTTGCATATCATATTAAAGATAATAAAAAGAGCTTTAAAATAAGACATAAAGGAGTTCTCTAGCTCAATTCGTTAAAGAATTGTGGAAGATCTTGTGATTGCAAAATTGGTTAAATTTGTTACTTTTGGCCATTTTTAAAATTCTGTTAAAAAAAAAAAAAAAAAAAAAAAAAAAAAAAAAAAAAACACTAAGAAAAAAAATTAAAAAATTAGATTTTTCATATACTCCATGAATACAAACTATAAACCAAAAATCATAAAAATCTAAGATGTCGAGGTCCGTCCAGACCCCACGTTGATATGACATGGAATGACCCTACCTAAAATTTTCAAAAAACCATTCTTATTCAAAAATTAATAACTCAAAATCCCATCATTTCTCCATCTTGAAAATTTCCATACCTGTAGCCAAAAAATCAAAGATTAACATATATTTTTTTGAAAAAAATAAAAAATAGTGTTTTTGAAAAATTTAAATTCAAAAATTTTGAAAATTTGTCAAAAAAAAATATTTTACTCAAAATAGTTAGTGTTGCATATCATATAAAAGATAATAAAAAGAGCTTTAAAATAAGATATAAATGAGCTCTCTAGCTCAATTTGTTAAAGAATTATAGAAGATTTTGTGATTGCAAAATTGGTTAAATTTGTTACATTTGGCAATTTTTAAAATTCCATAAAAAAAAAACCACTAGGAAATTTTTTTTTCTTAGTTAGATTTTTCATATACTCCATGAATACAAGCTATAAACAAAAAATTATAGAAATCTAAGACATCAAGGTCCAAAAATTGCATTTTTTTCGTTGATTTGACATGGAATGACCCAAAGATATTTTTAATAACTTTTCTTAAGCGCAGTTAAATTCCATGAGAATCCTTTTCAAGATTATTAATACCAGCATACTAATTGTTTAATTAAAAAATATACATATTCATTTCATACTTATCCAATAAGTTCATATTCACTTCAAGAAGATGTCTCTGAATTAAAAAAAAGAATAGTGATTAGGGTGTTTACCCTTTGTTGCATAGGCTTAACACTTTGCGACGCAGAGAAAATTCATTGCTTAAGTGTTGAAATTCATGACTGACACCGGAATTTGAAAACAGCTTTATTTGTAAACAAGAAAAAGCTTGCAGGAATTTAATAAACCGATTTTTTTAAACCAAAATTCCGATGCCAATGTGGCATTTGGGAATTAAATTCATTAGCATTTGGGAATGAATTTTTGTCCATTGAAGTGGACAGTATGCAACAAAGTGTTAATAAAGAAATGAAAAAAACCCTACTTAATATTTTTGAAGTACGGGATGTGTATACAGGATGTCCCTAAACTCATGGTATATACGTTAAAGGATGATAGATCAGAATTAAAAAATTACAAATCACCATACAATCCATGGTCGGTACGCAAACCGTAAAATGCTAGATGGCAACTCTCAGCGACTGCAATATAAAAAAAAACTGTTCACCGCATCCATCTTCATTCATTCTGTGGATCATCTGATGAATGCGTACATAAATCAGGGGAAGGCCGAGAAGTATAACATGTATGGAACGGCATACAGAAATGCAATGAAGTCCAAAGTTTGTACCAATAGTGTTTTGGCCAGTGCCTGCGTGTTAGATTCAGAGCACTCGTTTATACAATGCGCAATGTCGTCCGTTAAAGATGGCGTCCTTATACACATTCCACGTCTGGTATCCTGCATGCGACTTGAAAAAGTAATCACTTGCAGGGTTGTTGGTGCAGTCATTGGAATGTCATCGCATCAGGCACGCGCCTTCTCTAAAAACGCTGTTGGTAGAGCCTCTGAGCTTCCTTTGTATTAATGTCTGCTGCAATCCATCTTAAGCTTCTCCTGATTTCAGTACGCATCTATCTCATCGAAGATCCTCAGTACGAATGAAGACAGCTGCAGTGAACTGCCTTTTTATTGCGATCGCTGAGAGTCATCCTTTAGTGCTTTATGACTTATGCTCCGATCATGGATTATATGGTGATTTGTACTTGTCTAGTTGTATTCTTTCACTCACTATCAAATGTACCACGAGTTTGGGAACACATAGTATATACAAGGTGTTTCAAAATTTCGGTGTGAAATTAAAATGCGATAAAAAAAGAACCATTGTTCAGGGACACTTGCAGTTCGCAGCTAAAAATTCAGGGTCATACGGATTGTCTATGACATCAACAACAAAAAAATTAGTTCAAATTCTCGATAATTTATAGCTCTACTGTAGATAATTTCTTGAAATATTTTCACAAATATTTCCGTATTTATAATGCAAGATTTGAATACAAAAAGTTTATATGCAGTATTATTTAATGTTTAATTTCCAAATCTTGCATTGTGTGAGCAACATGGAATTATTTCATTTAATTATCTGCAGTAATGACCTTTATTATCGAGATTTTGAAGGAATTTTCTTGTTGATGCTATGACGAAATCCCGTATCACGCTGAATATATATCGCAAACCGCATGTCTCTCTGACCCATACATCTTTTCTTTCTGTTGCATTTAACTTTCGCACTGAACTTTTGAAAAACCTGATATATGAAAACATTTTACCCATAACGTATTTAATCGTGTATAACGCGCAGTTTTTCTCCCCAAATTTAGGGCAAAAACCTGGGGTGCGCGTTATACACGGATTTTCCTTTATTGCTTTATGTAATCACACGATATACCTATGAATCAAGAAATGTATTCATAGAAGAAATTAAAACTGGAATCTTACTAAATACAAGTATTCCTGCATCTTTATTTCACTTTTTGCACTTTTTAAAACAAAAGCTATAGTAACATTATTTAAACATTACTTAGCAATCCTCATTGTCGCTACTGCTTTTTATGTAACGGTAACAGCAAAAATTCATATAATAGGTACATATTTGCACAATAAATAAAAAAATATGTAAGCTTAAAAAAATCTTATGAAATTTTTTTAAGAAACCTGGAACATTTTATTTAACTGCGACCCTAGTTACGAAATTTTAGTCAGATTAGTATAATTTTACTAGATCCATTTGTAAAGCTATAGGTTTCTATAAATTTACAAAAAAAAATAGTTTTGTACATCTCTCTCTCCCTTTCTTTCTTTTGGTACAGTTTACAGATAAAATGTTAGCAAAAATACAGATTTCTGCAACGTTACATTTGTAGAATTACATATTTTTTTAATTATTTTTTATATTATTTTTTTTAATTCCAATATAGACGTTCTCCGGTATTTCGTTCGCAAGTGCCGTCGCCATTTCATGACTCTCACTCCTTACACAAAATCTAAAAAAGAATTTCGACTTCTTTTCTAGCCTGAAGTAACATTTGTTTCGATTTTCTTTAATGAAACACATTTGATTGTTCATTCCCTTGCTTGTCCAATTTATGGTGCGCGTTATATACGAGATACAAAATATCATAATTTTTCATTCTAAAATACTGGGTCCGCGTTATACACGAGTAAAAACGGTATATGAACCCCTGCCTTTGAAATGTTTCAAATGGCACCCACTTTTTTCTTCGCAAAATGATCTTTAGTGTCAAAAAATAATGCTAAGTGTCCAAATGCCGTTAGAAAACTAGTTTTAACAGTGGAAATTATGACAAGAAAAAATAGTGAAAAGAACAATCTCGCCCATATAGGAAACGCATACACGCAAAAAAAATTTTCAATAGAAAAACAAAATTTTAAATAATTTGCATTTACAAATGATGACACATTGTATGTGAGAGACTTAGTGCACAATAATGTCACGGAATGAAAACAGTGCAAAATATCACATTTAATAGTTTTTTGAGGCACACTTTCTTAGAGTAATTCATTTGTATACCTAATACTTTAAATATCCCACAAGGCAAAAAACCAGCAGATTTTCTTATGGGTACCCCGGAAAACCACAGAATCGGAAAATAGCAATAGATGATAATTATGTCACTAATTTGGTCTTGCAGCACACGTGCTGCAGCAAATGATTTTTTTACGTCACATTTGTACAATTAAAAATATTTACTTTAGCGCTTATGTGGTTAAGCTTTTTATTCCATTAATTTTGCGATTAAAATAAATTGAATGTATACATTTGAATTTGTCCAACATTTGTAACAGAAACAATAACTGCGAAAGTTCAATTATTTTTT
Source organism: Maratus speculifer (assembly GCA_964019185.1). Taxonomy (NCBI): domain Eukaryota; kingdom Metazoa; phylum Arthropoda; class Arachnida; order Araneae; family Salticidae; genus Maratus; species Maratus speculifer. The sequence goes on from OZ025298.1 coordinate 257,637,221, forward strand.
TTCTCAATCTGGAGACCATGGCATAAAATATTCCATTCCAAAATGACAACTCGTTTTTCTTCAACAACATTACTTTTTGTTTTTTAAAAATATTTATAATGTCAACAAGTTATGGGACTGATAGTACATATCGTAAAATTTCAAAAATGAGCCCCACACCCTTCTCCCATTGATAACATGAAATAATAGTTAAAGTGTAAAGAGAGTTTATAAATAAATTTTATTAACTTTTTTTTATATTAGCCTAAAAAAACATGCAAATAAAATACTTAAATAAAAATTGACTTTTGTAGAGATCTACCTCAGCTATCTCACAGAAAAAATATGGTTTAAAAGTACCGAAAGGCAAACTAGATTAAAAAACACATGCACTATATGGCCAAAGATGACCACCCACTTGCGATTTTAGATATTTTGTTAAATATCTAGAAAAATATGACAAATAATATACACAATAATAAAATGACATGTGACAAAAATACTAAAATATGACAAATAATATTGCTCACAATACTTTGTTATCAGAAATAAAAAAATAGAAATAATTGTAAGAAAAATGAGTAGGTTACTACGCATGCGTCAAAGATATAAAAATTTTATTTGCATATTATGTTAGCTAAATATATAGAGCAACTTTTGTGAAAGTCTCAAAGTCATAGCTTGAAAACTCTGAAAGTGATCGTCTATAGAATAAGCACAAAGTCCGTTGTTCGCAAAATGAAGCAAAAAAATGAGGGGTTTTATCCAAATGTTGTAAGTACGTCTCATATTGTGTATTCTATATTGACACCAATAAATGGATAAATAGATACAACCCCTCATCTTTTTGCTTCATTTTGGGAATAACGGATATTGTACTTATTCTATAAACGATCACTTTCAGAATTTTCAAGCTATGATTTTGACACTTTCACAAAAGTTGCTTTATACATTTAGCTTACACAATATGCAAATGAAATTTTGATATCATTGAAGCATTCGCAGAGAACAATTATTTAGCATGTTTACTCATTTTTCATACAATTTTTATTATTTTTTAATTGTGATTACAGGGTATTGTGTGCAGCGCTGTTTGTCATGTTTTCAGAAAAGAATATTATTTTATATTAAGAACTCTGCAAATTATAAGCAAAAATCTTGGGAAATTTTGGGATTCTTTTTATAAAAACCTCAGTTTTTCTACTAATATACATACTGTTGACATAAAAATCAACACAGTTTATTACAATAAGCCACTTAAACATAATCTACAGTTTGAGCGCTTTTGACAGGGTTATCCTGAAGATATTAATTCTTTTTTAATTTGTTGACAGTCCCCTATGGGGTTTAGGGAAAAAATCTTCACAGAAATGTATGACTTACACTATTAAATTTATACACTTAGAGTTTCAGGATAATTCCTAATGTACTTTTCTAGATATTTAACAAAATGTCTAAAATCTCAAGTGGCCGTCATCTTTGCCATATAGTGTATACATAAATATATGAGATTGGCATTAACTAAAGGTCTTATATAGAACTTTTTTTAAATGGAATTTGTTGTAAATTTGGGTTTGGGTGTGTTATATTTGGATTTGGGAGTATTTCAGAAATTTTATGGCATTGTCTTCAAAATTACAAGTATATATATCTATATAAACATGAGGGTATAAAAAATGAAGGTGTGATTAAGACAGTAAATTCTCCGTCGCAGAATTGCATCCATATAAATATATATAAACTGTTTTCCAATACATAAATAAACTTATCATTTTCAAAACACCCGGTAAAGATATGTATTTTTTTTTTGCGATTTTTATTAATGTATACACAGACATTATGTCCATTGCATATTGTTTTGTTTTAAGATTTCTTTCTGAAAGATAATAAATACGTGGATGTAAATCGTTACTTTTATTTTAGTAATACATTTTTATGCAATGTATTTCCAAAAGTATGTTAATTATATTTGAATTTTTTTTATATTTTATGCTATAATCTCCATATATGAATTATTAATACTTATAAAAATAAAAAAAAGAAATATGCAAAAATTCTTTGCATTAATTCCCATCCGCATCCATTCTGCTTTTATGAAATGTCGTTTGAAGTGCATAATGGAGTAATACATGCATATTGTATTTCTTAAAAAATTATAAAGCGTAGGTTTGAATAGTTAGGAAATCAAGGATTCGCCCACATTAGCAGTAAAAAAAAGTAGAACCTAAATTTCCATTTTGCAAAAGGACAAACTAGTATATTTAGCTGTTTATTTATTTGAAGGTTTAAATACTTTGACCTTAAAATGGTTCAGTTTCACATTTATTCTTTGTAAAATGTTTTTGCATTTCTATTGGAGAAGTAAAGAATTTGAAAATATGCGCAAATATTTATCATTGTGTTTTACTGATATTAAGTATGTAATCATGTATTACTACAGATACTTGTATATGTATATATATATATATATATATATATATATATATATATATATATATATATACAGTGTCTCACAAAAGTGATGGGACACTTGTGCTTTATAAAAAGAAACTGCAATAAAAATAAACAAACATGTGCAAACATTTTTTAGGTGTGTTTTATATTTAAAGTTAGTAACAATTACTACATAACATACATTTTTTCAAAATACTAATTTAGTAAAAATACAATTGTTAAGAACGGAGCAAAAAATGGCTCACATAAGTGATGGGACACTTACTTTTCCATCAAATATTTATCCAAAAATTTTACTTTTTAAAAGGTTTTAATATTTTGTTGGATTTCCTTTTACTTTTAAAACATGATTTAATCTTTTTGGGATGGATTCGACTAATTTTTTTGTGATTTCTGGAGTGATTTTACCCCATTCTTCTTGAATCACCGATTTTAGTTGTTGTTTTGAAGAAATGGTGTGTTTGCGAATTCTTGATTCAAATTCTTGCCAAATATTCTCTATGGGATTTCAGTCTGGAGATTGTGGTGGTGTTTTTATTATTTCAGGACAGTTATATAGCAGCCAGAGTCTAACGTTCAGAGCAGTGTGCTTGGGGTCATTGTCCTGGTAGAATTTAAAATCGTTATGAAGGTTCAATTTTCGTGCTAAAGATTTCAAATTTTGCTTTAAAATATCAATATACTTGTACTGATCCATTATACTGTCAATAAAAACAAGATTACCAACTCCAGCGGACGACATACACCCCCATACCATAACTCCTCCTCCACCATCTTTTACTGTTGGTACCAAGTTCTGTTTGCGAAATTCTTCCCTGGGTTTTCTCCACACCAAGATTCTACCGTCAGAACCAAATATAATAAATTTATTCTCATCAGCAAATATAACTTTATTCCAGTAATCAGAATTCTTATTTATGTTGGATTTTGCGAAAGCTAGTCTGAGTTATCTATTCTTTTCACTTACGAAGAATTTTTTCCTGGCTACTCTACTGTGATATCCAGCAGATCGAATTACCCTTCTAATAGTCTCAGGATTAACAATTATTCCATATAATGCTTGTAAATCAGCAGCAACTTTTGAAGCACTATTTCTTGGATTTTTTTTAATATTTCGAACGATAATTCGCTTTATTCCATTGGATAGCTTTGATGGTCAGCCAGGTCTTCTTTTATCCTGAATCATATGATTCTTTTTATATCGTTTAATGATACTGAAAACTGTTGAATGACTCAAGTTAACTGTTTCAGCAGTTTTTCTAATAGATTTTCCACATTCAATATGCAAATTAATAACTAATTTTCGCATTTCAGGCGAAGTTTCTTTTCGTTTAGCATTCATGGCTACACAGAGCTAAAAAACTCAAAAATTCCAAAACAAACTGGAGAGAAATACTGCAGTCGATTTTATAAATTATTGCCAATTGCTTTTAAGTAAAAATAAAACCCCCAAAAAAATATTTTTATTGCTTATTTCAGACGATTTTTGTTGCATATATAATGGTGTCCCATCACTTATGTGAGCTATTTTTTGCTCCGTTCTAAACATTTGTATTTTTATTAAATTAATCTTTTAATATTTTGACAAAATGTATGTTATGTAATAACCTTTACTAAATTTAAGTATGAAACACACCCACAAAAAATGTGTACACGTTTTTTTTATTTATTTGATTAGTTTCCTTTTGTAAAGCACAAGTGTCCCATCACTTATGTGAGACACTGTATATATATATATATATATATATATATATATATATATATATATATATATATATATATATATATATATATACACTATATGGCCATTAATTATTGGACACTTGCGATTTTAGACATTTTGTTACATATCTAGAAAAATACATGAGGAATCATCTCGAAACTCTTAGTGTATAAATATAATTGTATAAGTCATACATCGCCGTGAAGATTTTTTTCCCGTATATCCATAGGGGACCGTCAACAAATTAAAAAATGATGAATATCTTTTGAATAACCCTGTCAAAACTAATGTAGCAAAAGCGCTCAAACTCTAGATTATGATTGAATGCCTTACTGTAATACACTGTGTTCATTTTTATGCAAATAGCATGCATACTCGCAGAGTAATTAAGGTTTTTATAAAAATGGTCCCAAATTTTTCCAAGTTTTTTCTTTATAATTTTCAGAGTTTTTAATATAAAATAATATTTTTTTCAGAAAATATGACAAACAACATTGCACACAGTACCCTGTAATCAGAATTAAATAATAATGAAAATTGTATACAAAATGAGTTTGTTTACTAAGTAATTTTTTACTGCGCATGCGTCAAGGATATCAAAATTTCATTTGCATATTATGTTAGCTAAATGTATAGAGCAACTTTTGTGAAAGTCACAAAATCATAACTTGAAAATTTTGAAAATAATCGTCAATTGAATACGTTGAAAATCCGTTATTCTCAAAATGAAGCAAAAACAAGATAGTTGTATCCATACATTCATTGATTAGTGTCAATATAGAATACACAATACGGGATGTACTACTACATTTGGATAAAATCCCTCATTTTTTTGCTTCTTTCGGAAACAACGGATTTTGTCTTTTTCTATAGACGATTACTTTCAGAATTTTCAAGCTATGATTTTGAGCCTTTTACAAAAGTTGCTCTATACATTTAGCTAACATAATATGCAAATGAAATCTCCATATCTTTGACGCATGCGCAGTAAAAAATTATTTAGTAAACCTACTCATTTTTCATACAATTTTTATTATTTTTTAAATCTGATTACAGGGTATTGTGTGCAATTTTATTTGTCATATTTTCTGAAAAAAATATTATTTTATATTAATAACTCTGAAAATTATAAAGGAAAAGCTTGGAAAAATTTGGGACCATTTTTATAAAAACCTTAATTACTCTGCGAGTATGCATGCTATTTGCATAAAAAGTAACACAGTGTATTACAATAAGGCATTCAATCATAATCTAGAGTTTGAGCGCTTTTGCTACATTAGTTTTGACAGGGTTATTCAAAAGATATTCATTCTTTTTTAATTTGTTGACGGTCCCCAATGGAGTTTCGGTAAAAAATCTTCACGGAGATGTATGACGTATACTATTATATTTATACACTAAGAGTTTCGAGATGATTCCTCATGTATTTTCCTAGATATTTAGTAAAATGTCTAAAATCGCAAGTGTCCAATAATCAATGGCCATATAGTGTATATATATATAATAAAATAAGTATAACATTTTAAAAACATGACAATGTATTTTTCTTCTTAGAGACCCTTTTTTATTTTCTTTACAATAACAGGAGAAATGTATGTTTCTTTTAATTATAGTTATGAAAAAAAAATATTAATAGATAATTTATAAAATACATGTTTTTCAACAAACTGGCTTGTTTCTTGTCTACTGAACTTTCCTTTTTAGTTCATCTTCTGATAATAATTATGAATTATAATATATCATATTACGTGGGTGAAATAATGTACATGCATAAATTTTAATAATTTTTAGTCCATTTATGGCAGTGAAATTAGGCCAGAAAATCTTGAATATTAAATACGTTAAATATCACTTTGTAGACTAAGCGTAATATCAACAGAGTGAAAAATGTGTAAGCAGGTAATCGAACTCGGATCCTTGGAATAATACTTCTCTAGCGTTTGCGTTACGAGGACTCCTCGCATTTCTAACTCATATTAGCATTCTCCGATTAATAGTCAATACAAGTCACTTTTTGGTTCTTATACTCTGATTATATTAGAACTGGCGTCAAACTTCTCTGTTTTTGCTTATAGATATATCTTTCTCATTAATCAGTGTTGAAATGCATATTTGTACGTTGATATATTCAAACGCCAATTAACGGTCCTGTTGGTTTGCTTTCAATTCAAACTTTCATTAAGTGCTGTATCTTTGGGGTTATAATAGTACAGGGTACCCAGATTTTGGCTCGACACATTGGCAATCAAATCTGACGGTCACTGATCCTTCTATCGCTGACCGCTCTCTAAAGCACGTAGAGCAGCTGTCTTGCCTTGGATACCGGGGTCATCCCGCGAGAGTGTAATCCTCTCCTCTCATTAATAAAGCCACATACATAGCCAGGTCTCTTTTTATTGCGTCTGTCCTACCTGAGATTTTGCATATATAAAAATTTAGTTGGTAATTTTAGTTGACACGGCTGATTTTCATATGACTCAAGCAACCAGTAAACTTTAATTAACTGTCCTTTTAAAATCTCAATGAAAAATATACTTTATAGATGCTTTGTGACTTCACATACAAATTATTTATATCGTCATGTAAAGCTGTTATCTTTAAATAAATAAATAAAATATATTGCTTAAATATTTTTTTGTCTAATCAGGGTTACATTCTGTAATTTTTTACAGTTATCAATTTCAAAATTACTGCACATGATTTATTATTGATAATTTAATGTCAAGTATGCTCTAAAAGTGCTCACAAACACATATCGTATTAATCCTGAAATGCTACCATGATTTTTGTTTTGTTTATTAATGGTACATCGGAGTACAGCTGTGCCCCAAAATAAAAATTCTATTTACAGAGTCAAAAAACAAATTTATCGAAAAAACAAAAAGGCGCATATTTATAACTGTGTTTGAGCTACAATAATATAATACAATTAAGTTTTCACTAATATTATTTTGAGCAATAAATACAACCTTTATGCTAGTGCTCCAAACAAATAAATTTTTGCACGGATAAAATCAAAAAAAGTATAGGGTACGCCTGCACTGTAAAAAAAATTCAAGAGGTTACTAAAAATTTTTTAGTAAATTTTTATTCCACAGAATTTTTTAGTAACCATTACAAGTATTTTTTTTTTGCAAGTGAAACAAACATTTCTTTTGTAAACTGAACAAAAGAATTTTTTGTATAACTTACTTAAAACTTTTTAGTATGAGCCACCAAGCGAATTTTAGCAATAGCTCCAAAATTATTTTTAGTTAATTAAAAATTGTATTTAGACTTCTGAAGCGGAAGATTTTTGGCAAAACCACAATAGATGGCAGCACCAAACTTGGATACCTGCTCTATTTTGACATGTTTATAAAGAGGAGGGAAATTCCAGAGGTCATTACCCATGGTAGCTGCTACGGCAGGATTTTTATAATCCCTTTATTTAACAAGTACTTACATTGCATATATTCTGTGCATATTTGGTAGCGTCCAGCATCGAACCCGGGTGCTTTCAGCCTGGAGTTCGGTGCTATGACGACTGGGCTATCACGGCCACACCAAGTGAGTTTTAGTAATAGCTATTAAAAATATAAAACTATTAACTCAAATTTTTTTTAGTAGATCGGCCTTTTTTTTTACAGTGTGTACCCCAGGTAGCTTTCTAGGGTTAAGTTAGCATAGCAAATTTAAGGTGTTTTTTCTCAACTTATTTACGGTAAGTAAATGCATCAATGGTTGAAAGTTGATCAACAACACTGCAAAAACGTATATATTGGGAAACTTATTGATTCCATGGATTTATTAATAGAATGGAACTGGCATATCCACAAAATAGTAAAGCTTCAACTGCAAACGTTTTCTTTGAAGTCTATTTTGCCAACAGGAGCATCCAACAGTAAATTTAGATAATTTTTTTCTCATTATTGAAACACGTGTTAAATGCAAAATTTCAGTCATAAATATTGGCAGAAACATGTGTGCATTTTTAATGGCAGAAGTTTACTTTGGCGGTAGCTGTGACCTGCGTTTCTAACATATTGTGGCGACTTAGACATTAGACAACCTTCTGCCATTGCCAGTGAAAATGGTTATATCTGACTAAACTGACACCAATAAAAACAAATGGAAAAGCTTTCCATATTTATAAGAATATCTTTCAATGAATCACTCGCTTAAATAAAACGAAATTTTTTATTTAAATTTACTAGAGGGAAGTTTGTCAAGCAGTAATACAAAGCTACTAATCTAATAATAATAATAATAATAATAATAATAATAATAATAATAATAATAATAATAATAATAATAGTAATAATAATAATAATAATAATAAAGCCAGTCTGTGACAACTTCCTCCGTTATTTTACTCGCAACTGATAAACAGTGTACTATATATCTCGTCCTATTTCTTCATAGCTCCATTATTTATTCCTCTGTTTAATAAAAATACAATACGAACACAATGAATATCCTTTTTTTTTAAATGCCTAATTTTTCATGCATGTTACCTATTTCAAATTTCAGTTTTATATTTTCATTGAAGAAGAATATAACTAATATTATGAAAAGCAAGCTTTGGGAAAATACATCAAATCTAGCTATTGCGCCTTCATGCATGATTGTAATTTTAAACACTTGTTTCAGGTACAAAAAGACCGTTAAAAAAGCGCATAGTTCCCATAATAAGTTTACTGTGAAAAACAGTGAACTTATTATCTATGAAATTGTTAAAAATAATGAATAATTTTAAAATCAGCAACATATTTTAAAATAAAGAAATCGAAAACAAAAAATATGTATAAAGTGCGACTTGCACCACGGATGTAAACAACCAGATTTTTTATGACGAAGTAGAAACGAATGCTTGACTCGTTATTTCATATATCAACCTCTTGCACACGTTATGGTATTTCGGTCATATTTTTACACTATTTTATTTAAATCACATTATAACAATGTTTGTGAATAATGACATACACCTCCTAACAGCGTTAGAACGCAAGCTATAGAGTGGTAAATAAAGGGGTTAATTATTCTTACTTTAGTTTATTTAGATAATATTATTACAATGCTTGTAACTAATGATGTATATCTACTTATGGCACTAGAGCGCAAGTAATAGAAAGGTTAATAGAGGGATTATAAGTTACAAGCCGCTCATAAATTAGAAGTTAGACTACAATTGTTCAACGTGCCGTCCATCATTCAGAAATACCACTTTCAGAGAGTTATATACTATAAAAAAAGTTGATAAAGTTACTAAAGGTTTTCTAGGAAACTGGGATTCTTAGAACATTTTATGTAACGTCAACAGCAGAAATTCATGTAACAGATACAAATTTACACTGAAAATCAAAGAATCTGTAAGGTTACTAAGGAATTTTTAGGAAACTGGGATTACAAGAATTTTTCATGTAACTGCAACCCAGGTTACAGATAAAATTTATTAAGATAACTGTAATTTTAGTAGACTCGTTTGTAAAGTTACAGATGTCTGTAGCTTTACAAAAATTTATTTTGTAGATGTACATCTTTTCCTGTACAGTGTACAGATAAAATGTTAGTAACCATACAGATTTCGGCAACTACTAATCTGTAAATTAACAGTTCTTTTTTTTTTCAGTTTAATACTTTTTACAACATTAATCAACATTTATTTCCTTATGGCTGGCACATAATGGCGAATATCATCTTTCACTTGAAGTAATGGAGATTTTAAGCTTTCTTTTTCCGCAAATGTGTGCATTTATTAATTTTCTCATAAAATTGTATCCTCCTTCCCTTCTTCAGTGAAATTAGTTTTCACGATCTATGAATATTGAGACAAACTCAAAATTTTTATTTTATAAACTTTCTAAAACAGCGTACAATGCTTCACTGTTTGTAATGTGCATTTAGTTTTCACGGATACGAATTTTAACTCTTTTGAAAAAAATGCGTGATTACAACCTACAAAGGAATTCTTGAAGACACACTTTTTTTCTACGGTAACATAAACTAAACGTTGGTATTAAACTAACGTTGGTTGGTTGGTACAAACGTTGGTACGTAAGTATGATCCTTTTATACCTTTTTTGCCCGCCGGAATTACTTTACCTTTAAATTTTTTAAACCAGTCAGATGAGCAGAAGAATTTTTTAACAATCACGCATGTGAAATTTTCAATTGCATTACAAAAATCCCGAAAACTTCCTCTTGTTTTCACAAGTAAATATGCAATATTTTCCAAAATTTTTATGCATGCTAGTTAACAGTTATAATTGTAGCTGACAAAAAAATTCAGGGAGTTCGTACATTGTAAAAAAAAAAATTCTGTAAAGGTGCTAAACTTTCCCTGGGAAACTAAGATTCCTACAATGTAAAAAAAATCTGTAAAGGTACTACACTTTATCTAGGAAACTGGGATTCCAAGAACTTTTCCTGTAACGGTAACAACAAAAACTCAAATTTTAGAATCGGTTACATGGATTTTTCCTGTTATCGTTACATGAAAAGTTCTTGGAATCCCAGTTTCCTAGAAAAGGTTTAGTACCTTTACAGATTTTTTTTTACAGTGTAGAACGTTTTTATGCAATGGTAACAACATATCTCTTGTAACAGAATCGGCAACATGAACTTTTACTGTTACCGTTAAATTAAAAGTTCTAGGAATCCTAGATTCCTAGAAAAAGTTTAGTATCTTTACAGAATTTTTTTATATATGAATAACAACCGTTTTTTTATGTTAAAAGACCCAATGTAAAGAAAAAAAAGAAAGCATGCTTTTTTACAACTAATTATCAATATTTATCAGTAAATATTTCACACAGGGCTGCATAACCACTCTACTTCTAGACGATAAATATTTCTAGTTGTTTCGAGAAAAATAAATATTTTTGTTTTTCCTTATAAAAAAATCGAAGTGAAAGAACAATAGAAAAGTTTTTTCGGAAATTTTTACCTCCAATTATCAATAATGTTTTGTGGATTATTACAGAGGGTATAAAAACATTATTATTGTAACTTATAAAATTTCAAAGTGCTTGGGTGATTGCATTTTTTTTACATACATCTAATGTAGATAACGATCTCTCTCCCTGCAATTTTTTGTGGTACATAAAAAGTAAGCTTTTTTTCATTACAAAAAATAAAATAAAATAAAATAAAATAAAAACACGTTACGTTTATTTTTCATTTCAATGGTACATACCGTTTTTAAAAATTGCGACTATTAAACTAACAGAACTAAACTAACAAGGAAAAAGTTTTTTAGGAACGCTTTTACCACTAAATATCATTAATTTAAACAAAAAAAAAAAAAAAAAAAAACAGAAAATATTTTAAAGCAATAAATGTTTTTGAAAATTGGAAGATTTTTTTTGTCTCAGACACCTTCGGTTAAAAATATTGACAAAAAAGTTTTTTAATGAAATAAACTATCGTGAAATGTGATGCACATTCTTGTGATGCACAAATTCTAAATTTGATTTTGGCATTCATAGCAATTTTGTTTTTTTCTTGCAAGTGTCACAAATTTTGTAGCAATATTTTCTATCGTATTCATACTTAATTTTTGGTAGTTTTGAAGATCAGGCCCTTGTTGAAATAGCGAAAATAGTCTTGATGAGAAAAGGAAATTTTACAACATATTTTCCGATAACTTATTCACTATTTCATGTATGCAATAAGCTTAACAAATACTGATAAAGATGTGTATGATGTATTAGGTTAACATTATGGTATGCGGCATTCTTTTACTAAAAATAAACTGTACCGACTTCTGAAATGAATGTTCATGCACATTACGTTAAAAAATTTTATTCTGGAATGTTAAAAAAAAAGTTATATTCTCTAAAGAAACATACTGTGCTTAACAAATATCTTTTTAACATGAAATTTTTTTTATTATTGTTTTTATCTCAAATAAATAAATTTAGAATATAAAACTCTGTAAAATCACTTTTGTAGAGCTGAAAAAAGAAACTCAAACTATATTTCTGAATTATCTACGAAGGATATTTAATAATTTTTTCGCTAAAAATCTATAGCTCAAGCTTAAGTATTTCATTTTATATATGTTTTTCGCAAATGTTTGAAAGGAATATTTAGTTTAGTTTTTTTTTCTTTTTTAAATTTCTCGTTTATCTTTTTTTTTTTTTTTTTTTCAAAAAATAATAAATAAATAAATACAGTGATTTTTGTAATATTCCCAAAATAATCTTTCTTATCTTACGTTGAATCACAAATCTTCCTTTGATTTTTAATTCTTAAAAATGAAAAAAAATATATTTTCTACAACAATTTTGATTTGCGATATTTTTAATTTGAAGAATTTGATGTTTTCATCTCAAAAGACGTAACGCTGATGAAATATATGATTTTTATTCGAGCATTTTTTTCGATTTTAAGTCTAGATTCATATGTATTATTATACGAGTTTTATTTAAAAATAAATGAAAATTCATTATTTTAATCTAAAAATATTAGAATGGAAATAAATTTTTAATTCTCAAGTGCTATTGATAAAAACTAATTACATTTTATTTTATTTATACTAAAATTTATTCTCACTCCCAAAAGAATAGTTGCAAAAATACAATCAATAGAATAAGTTTTGTGTTTTGTATTCTTGACATTTAAAATGTACAGTTCTAAATAAATAGAATTTTTTTTTCGACATAATTAATTATTATTTTTAATGTTCTTTGTTTGTAAATTACCCTTTTTTCCTTCTATAATTAATGTTTTTAAAACACAGGTTTGAAAGTTTTTATTGTTCAGACATTGCTTTGTATGTATATATACAGGGTATTTCATAAAATATGGGCAAAATTTTAGAGGTGATTGTAGATTTTGAAACAAACAACTTTCATCAGAGAATGCATGGTAGGAAATGAAACGCAAATGTGTAGCCACTTTTTGAAACTTGGTCCATATGAACGTTAAAGCTGTATTCTTGGTGCGAATTATCCGGCAAACGATACTAATAGCATCCATGTGCGATATGGGGAAGAAAAAAAATGTGTAAGCAAACTTACACCTTAATAAATACACAGGGATGCAATGGAGGGTATACGGGGGTATACGCCGTATACCTTCTGGATCTTTTAAAGGAACAACGTATACTCTCTGCTTCTCAAAAATGCTATAGTATACACACTCTAGAGTATACCTTCTTCTTTGAGCGTATACCCTCTGTTTAGAGCGTATATACATTGTTATTTTTACGACTACACCCCTGTTAATACATAAAATCCGCTGATTGAAGAGTGCAACTGTTAATCGCCCTGGGAACGTATCGCAAATTGTTACCCTTCACTACAGGTGTTATGATCTTCCTTCATTAATATATTCCTGTTGTGTAAAAAAATAAATAAATAAATAAATAAATAATTTTTCAATATCAACATTATTGTAGAATAAATAGAAGCAGCTATTCGATCTTAATGAAAAAAATAAAGAGATTGAAAGAAGAAAATATAAATTTTGTAGATTAATTATGAAACGGTGAAATTTTAAGTACCAGAAAATAATGGTTAGTATATTTAAGCGTAATAATACTTTCAAAATTTCATACCGGCAGATTTATAAAGCTAGAATTGCAAAATATCGCTTTATTCCGGCAATTATTTCTAATAGACCTCTATTTATTCCTCAAAAATCTGATTTATTCCTAAAAGACCGTTTAAAAAAATAGTTTAAACCCGCGAATAAATTCGAATTTATTCACGATTTTAAAATGATTTTTTTTCTACTTTTTGAAATTCTGTATAAAGCTATGAATGTGAATCGAAGAATCATATATTTATCTCGTAAATTATTGCGGATATTTCCGATTTCCGTATTATTTTATTTCTGAATTATACGAAAGTGACAATAAGAAGAATATTAAATGAATAATATGAATTGATTTCAAAACTAAAGTAGTGCTGGAATAAATACATAAAAAAATTAAAATTTTAATTTATAAAATGATTAAAAGTGTATAAAACACAACTTTTGTACAATTAAAGTAAAAAAAAAATGGCTAACACCCCCAATGAAGAGATAATATAAATACTGAGGAACTGTTTGAAATTAAATTTTAAGCAAGTATATCTCTTATTAATTACTTGCCATAATCAAATATTAAATATTTGTTTTACATTTTGGCATATTTAATTATGATATGAAATTAGTTTCTTTTTAGAGCACTTAGATTTCTTTAAACAAGGTCTTATTAACGTTTTTAAATCTGTTTTATGTTTGTTAAAATAACTTCTTGTACTTGAAAATTGAATCAAAATAGTGGTATTTTATTTTTTCGACTCTTTTTAGATACATTTAGTATTTCCGTGCATTTTTACTTCTTTTATGAAAACAAAACTATCGAATTAATAAAATAATTAACACACACACACACACACGGATATATACATATATATATTCTGAATTTTTTAAATTGTCATTAACAGACTATTCAATGTTAATTTAATTTAAAAACATCTCAAAAATATAATATTCTTAATTAAAGACGAAGCATACATTAATATACAAATAAAAATATATTTCATATATATAAAGAAAATATGTTTAAAGTAATATTAATTTTTTCTTTAAAAAACGTGTAACAGGCTTTATTGCAAAAGTATTTTCACACTTGATGTTTACAAAAATGCAAATAAAACGTAATAAGTTATGTATAAAATAAAAAGTTTTTCTATTTATGTATTTTTCATAATGGGGAAAAGAATAGCTGCCACACAATAACATGTAAAAGTAGTTGGATGTGCCAATCCCAAAATATCTTCTATCTCATACATACATTTTAATATTAAAAAATATATAGTTACTCATTTTAATGCTTTAATAATTTTAATTCAATACCTCACCAACTTTGATTTTCATCTTAAATTTCTGCTTCAATCAATTAATCAGAGTAAAAGCGAATTTCCGTCTCTGCACGAGCCGATGGACAATAGAATGATAAGCAGATTTTTTTTTTTCAAATTCAGGGAGGACCTACTTGCCTTAACAAAGGCGGCTGAAGCTTATTATGAATATTTTAAAAAAACTTTAGATTAGATAAATTAACTTTATTTATCCTATTCCGGTCAAGAGGATCTAAAAGCTCAATTGACGTTTGTTTTGAATCTGCATTATCTCATCTATATTACCTCATACAATACTTACAACTGAGCCAAAAATTACCCACACCGGGAATCGAACCCAAATCCTTGGTTTACAAGACCAATGCATTACCTTTTAAGTTAACTGGGCCGACAATCGCCCAGCATATTTAGCTCATATAATTTTATTGATACATAACATCTGGTCTGTCATATAGACAGCTCGACAGAATACTTCAGGTACAGGAACATCCATATAAGCGATAGGTACGTTGATGCAATATAACCATATCTCTTCAATACAGTCAAAGTAATATACAGTCAATACTTCAATACTTCAATACAGTCATTGGTAAAGTTATACGAATTAAATATTTCCAAAAAATAGTACATCTAGTACATTTAGATACCTATCGTTAACATGGAGATTCTGTACCTGCCATTTATTCTATCTATTATGAGTTGTTTATGTGACAGACCAGATGTGAGTAACCAACAAGATTATCTGAGCGAAATTGATTAAACAAGATTATCTGATCTGGTTGTTGGCCCAGCAGTAAATCTTTCGCTTTGGAAGTCGAGGATATGAGTTCGATTCCTGACCTGAGCAATTTTTCTCTCAGTTGGAAATATTTAATTAGTATGATAACTTTACCAATCAATTTGATTGTGTTACAAAGACAGTATACCTCGTTTTAATTTAGAATTTGGTCCCAATGTAATAATAAAACATCCCTTATAAAATTTTAGTTATGGAATTATGCACCAAGGAAGCAACTGGTATTTAAAAAAATCTATGATTTGCTTTTTAAACAATAAATGTTATGTTATAAATGTACCTAAAACGCGGAGATTAATAGATCCACTTTACAAACAAATGCATTTTACAGTTACTGGATTTTTCCGTACTTTCAAAAATATATTGAAAAAAAAAAAAAAAAAAAATCAATGAATTTGAAACTACGTTTTAAATTTTTGATACCACTTGGTTCAAATAAATATAAATACTTAACTCCAGAAACCTTAAATATGAAATGTAAGCTTATAATCCTCTGAATAATTTAGGAAATTTCGTTTTAACTATCGGATTATTTCTTTCAAAAAAGTAAAACTTACTTAAATATATTAAATCTTTATATACATTATGAAGTTTTGTTAAAAATAGCTAAGAAAACTGCTAAATGAGTTAAAAAATTACGATTGTTAAACTTCTAGTAATTATACTGAAACTGGAGCTTTCACGAAGCTCTTAACATATTTAACGAGATTTTTACTTTGTTTTAAAAAGTGAAAAAAAAAACCCCTTTTAATGAACTAGAAGGTAAGAAGTATTGTGCAGTTACTCTTTATATAAATATTAAATTACTTAAGAGAGGTGAAAAAAAATGAAAAAAAAAAATTACATACAATTTTCTTTATGTGTCAGAAAATGTTAAAAAAAAAAAAAAAAAAAAAAAAAAAAAAAAAAAAAAAAAAAAAAGAATTTTTGTAATTTATTCTCCAACAAATTTGAATTTATACTTTTATACTGTAAATAAAATAATCCAAAACTGTAATGTGATAAATATATTTCATTAGTGATTCATATACAAGAATATTGAGTTCAACATTATATATTGAAACAAAAACTTCTTTGAGAAATAAACGTTGACTTTTTTTCATTTATATATAAATTTAGATAAGAAATTTATACATTAATCTGGGACTTATTCGGAATAATCGAATTACATATTTACCGAAATAATGTTTTGACGGCAACGTCAAATTGTTTTAAAAATGTACATGAAGAATTTGTACTTGCATTCCTTGAGTAATCTTAAATTCTGATGTTATAGCAAGTTTAATTAGTGTATGAAATTTTACCATTCCTGAATAATATGTAGTTAAACTTGGGACATATATAAAGGCCGTGATTATATCCCAAAATAATGAACCAAAGCATTAGGCATAAACATACAACATGACACTATATATATTTTTAAACGTTTTCATTATTTTTTTCCTTTAGATAAAAGACACCTGCATCATTATTCAATATAAATATATTTTACAATAGTAAGAAATCAAATCATCACCTTATTATTCCAATTTCAATAATTAATTCACATAAGCTAAATATAATTTAATTGCCCTAAACTATGCCCTCTGATTCCCTATCACTAACAGCTTTAAATATCAATTATTCAGTGCTTGAGAAAGTAACAAAAAGTAAAAATCGCTTACCAGAAAAAATTAAGAAGCACCGAAGGGACATCTCTGGAGACATACTGGGTGACAGGGCTCGGACCGTAGCAACAGCTGCTGTAATCGGAATACTCCGCTGGCACTCACAAAATTATAAAGTTTCGCGATTATCTAAAACTCCGTATCACTAAATTCTTCTAAGTCTATCTCCATCACCTATTTTTCCTCTGCTATCCGCTAAATCTGCTATCATCTAATATGCCCTTTTTCCCAGTAACCCTATCTTAATACCCTTTTCCTTATTATCATTTTTTCGTTTTTCCCTCCTTCTCTTTTTACTCTATTTTTACGTACAAAATCCAATCTTAGCTGCTTTCTTTATTTCCAAGATTCTTATTGGATTATTTTCTCACAAAGACCTTTCTAGCATTGGCTTGCGAACCCCTTCTTTAATATTTAAATTTGTTTATTATTACAGTTCCCTCTGTACGTATCTCTCCTTGCCAAAACATGATGTTTTTTCGCACCTGGATACTGTATCGAATTCATATTCTCCCTTCGATAACAAGCCTTTTAAATTCCATTGCTATTCTTAACTAGATTCCTGACCCTATTATTTATTTCTTATTTGAAAGACGGGTTCCAGTCTTATAAAACCCCAGCATTCCCTCCGCCATGGTGAGGGAAGTCACCTGAACAGAAAAAGAACCCTAGAGAAAGACTCCCTTTCAAAAAGAAAATGAAATTTATTATAGGGTACACGTGTGAACACCTGAGCATTTTAACCAGGTACCTTTTTTCTACTTTTACGCACTTATAACAATAATCTGCTATGCAACTCTTTTTAATAAGACATGTGAACACCTGAGCATTTTAACAAGGTACCTTTTTTCTACTTTTACGCACTTATAACAATAATCTGCTATGCAACTCTTTTTAATAAGACATCTTTATTTCCTATTCCTAAATGTGAAAGCTCAATTCTTGTTTCCCACCTGTGCTGCGAACTTTTTATTTCTCTTCTACTATTATACTATTTCTTTCATTTCATTTTCCTACCTCCCCCTTTTCTTTAATAATCTGGGGTTAGCGACTCAACAATAACACCAAATGTTTTGACAGTGTTGGTAAGCCGTCATCATATTCTTTTAAATTAATAAGAAATGTTTATTTTCCCAATCAGTGCTCAGCAAATATTTGCCAACAAATACCGAACAACAGTTTAGACCTGGAGACGGTTCCTTATCGAGTGGGCGTCTGAAATTCCAGAATAATTAAAACTCGATTCGTATATTAAAACGCTATAGGACTGCCAAGTCATATCTTGGAGGAAAAAGCCTGAAAACCCGATATTACCGGTTGACTCGAAAGTTTACCGTTGTGTTTTCCCTCGCCCAAAAGTATGAAAACATGGAGGACTGGAAAAAGGAAAACTCGATGTTGAGCCTGCGTATTTGCCAATAAAATCGGATTTTTAGATGTTTTACATCAAGATATTACTTGGCAAACCGATCGCGTTTTGATATACAAATCAAGTTTTAACACGTTCGCTGCCGCTTACGTGAAGATGTGATGATAGTTAATGCCGCACTGTAGAAGTGGGTTTTTTCCAAAAACCGATTTACTTTTTATGACAAAGAATCAGTGAATTTCCCGTGCCAGCACGTGACTGGCTATTGGACATCACCACACATCACGCTCTGCCGCGTGAGCGTCCCCTTAACGTTGGCGCCATATCACGGGCTAGCGCGTGATCGGCAGCGAATGTGTTAACTATTTATGGAGTTTTAGCCGTGATCTCGATGAGGTAATTGTCTGTGCTGCCGTCTGCTTGTCTAATTTATACGTTAGATGTTAAGAATACTACTTCGATATGTTCCGCATTAATTAGGGGATCTCAAAAGCTACCCATTTCCATTCTTACCATTTCTGATCCTACCATCTCTCATCTCTACTATTCCTGCCCCGACCGGATTTACAAAACCATAATCGGTGGACCAACAAACTGAGGATAGTACAGTTATGACATACGTACGAATATTTTTTCTGAAAATATTTCTGAAAATTATTCTATCTAAATTTCTAAAAACATTCTGAAAGTTTGTGAAGAATATAAAAAAAGAATTTAGATATCACATAACAGTGTTAATGAGGTTTTTTTTTTTCTTTTTTTTCCACTTATCTGATTTATGACTTTCATCACGAGTCTTTATAATACAAAAACTCATCTATGAGACGTGGATTGTGAATGGTGTTAGATAAATCAGTAGGATTTTGTTTTCGGAAGATAGTGAATAAATCATTTTTGACTTTAAAATGTTATTTGTTGTTAATGTCAATGATTAGTCATTCAAAATGACTAATATGCTTCGTTCTATCGTATTTTTACACTTCTTTATTTCCCTTTTGGTAAAGTTTTGGTTATTTGTTTTGAGTGACAACATAGGTAAAATTAAAGTTTAATGATAAAGCACTTTTATGAAATATTATAGGTCTTATATTCAGATTATGTTATTTATAAATAAGATCTACACTGTAAAAATGACATAGTCTTTATACTCCAAGGAAGTACAATAGAAGCAAATACGTAAATATAAACTAACATATTTCAATTTATCCACAACTTCAAGAAGTATTTTTTTATTTTTAAAAAATTTAAAAACCAACAAATTTTGAGATTTTTAAAAAGCATTAATTATATCAAAGTGTCTTTTGCTGCTATTGATTTTCCAAAAAATTTTTATATAATAAATAATCTTTAAAAGCAAAATATAGGTTACATATTATAAATCCTTATTCAAACATTTTCAGCACTACATAACTGAATAGGTATATATGTACATTGTCTGTCTGTTAAACAAGTTAGGTTGTCATGAGAACTAATGGATGACATCCAAAAATCATATATTTCACAGAAATAATTCACTAATATACAATAAAAACTATTCCGAAACGTTTCACGAAATGCATGACGGAAAATCAAAATTTGATTTTGTAAGCGTTCTTTAAACCAACAAAATATATTAGTTTCTGTAATATATTAAGATAATGACAGCTTAGAGGATTTATGTACAACACTAAGGAGATTACTGGATACTTTTGTTTGTGATTGTTTTTTTTTTTTTTTTTGTAGAATAATATACTTTTTTATAGTGTAGAAGAACAATAACTCGGGCCAGTATTCTTTTAAAAACTCTCCATGAAAGTAAATCACACAAAGCATTACGGCAAAAAAATCCGATTATTAATGCAATCCATTCCCTAGTTGTTGTTGTTGTTGTTGTTGTTTTTACTAGTAATGTAAATGGTTACAGAAGACTGTTTTTTATGAACCGTTCCAAAACAAAAATATATCTGCATCTGAAAACTAAATAATATTAGTGAACCGTAAAAGCAACTTCATATTTTTGAAGACACCAATTCTTTTTACTTATAAATAATTTAAGTCATAATATATGAATTTATAATTGATTTGCAATTAAAAATATGCTATGTACTTAAAAAAACTATTGTATGTTTGAGAATATTTAAGGAATTTATTTCATTTATTAAATGGGAGAGAGAAAATTTCAATCGCATGATTTTTTTCTTAAAAATTCAAATTAAAATCAAAATTAAAGAAACATACAAATAATACACAGACATACATACAATAAATGCATGGAATGCTGTACCTTTCTTATTTGAATGCAGGCCTTTTTTGTGTGCGTATGTATGTTTTAATACATATTGTAGATCGATGGAATAGTAAATCTATTCATCGTTGTCCTGTAATCCAAGGGTATCTTAAAATTGGCTGATGACTTTCCACAACTTTATTAGTGCGAAATTGCAGACTCAGACATGGCAGGAGTAGTTCTCTGATTGGAGCAACTGCCTGGAATGCTGTGATACCGGGTTCGATTCCTGGCTCAGGCTAATTTTTCATTTCAGTTGAGTTTATTCTATTTGATGTATGTATGTCTGTATACTATTTGTATGTACCTTTATGATGCGAATGCAGGCGTTATATGTATGTTTAATAAAGTCAAGGTTGTTTGTCATTTGGTTTTAACAAAGAAATTTTCAAACTCTATCTCCTTGTAACACCTAGAAGATTTAAGCAAATGTATAATTTATATAAAAGCTGTTCTGATTAGAGATGGGAAATAGAGTTATTTTTGGTTAACAGGTTACGATGTTACACACTTGCACAAGTAACAGGTTCCAACAACCTGTTATTTTTATAACATGTATCTAATGGCATTCTGTCAAAAGATGTTTTATTTAGAAGACTTATAACAAAATGTCTGAAATAATTTTTGGACGTGAGTATAGACGTTTTTTGATCAGATGAATCAACACCATTAAAATCAGTTTTTGGTTAAAATGTTATTTTTTACAGGACAAAATTTACCTAGTTATGCTACTTTTTAATTTCAAGCATTTTCAGGTTTTCTGGCACTAAAAACACATTTTTCATTTATGGTCACTAAAACGTCAAAAATTCATAAAATTCTAAGCATAATAATTCAGTAAGTTTACGTGTAGATGAATACATTTTTACTGCTTTAAGGATGTTAGTCACCAAGCGGCCGAATTCCTCTCGGTAATGTTAAATCTATTGGGGTTTGATGCATCCTTATATTCAAAATATCTCCTTAAGGAATTAATATTTATAACTCCCTGTTTTAGTGATCTCTCAAAAGATGTCACCTTTTTTTTTTTTTTGGTCAAAATATTTCTAAAATTCATATTCACTTTAATATATTATGTTTAAAAAATAACAAACTACGCGTACAAATTCAACAATTCTAATAAAATTATAGGTAGATTTAAGAAATATTTTGAAAACTTAGAAAAAAAGAGACGTTCTTTAAAAAGAGAATACTGTTTTTTTTTTTTTTTTTTTTTTTTTTTTTTTTTTTTTTTTTCAAATATTAATTCGTCAAGGAGATGTTTTAAATATAAGAATACATTAAACGCCCATATACTTAACATTACGGAATGAAATTCGACCCCTGACTGTAGCACCCTTTATGATTAAAACTTAAAAAAAAAAAATTGAATAAAGCTTACAGAATCCAGACATTATAATTTTTTTATATTTCTTAACTATTTAAAAGCACGTATATTAACGTAAATTGGGTTTTAAATGACGCATAATAAAATCTTAAACGTTTTTTTTAAAGTTGAAGTATTTTCTTCTTCTTCCTCTTCTTCTTCTTATTATTTCTTAAGGATTTAAATAACAGCTTTTTAAAGATAAATCGATTTTTTATGATACAGAGCAAAATTTGAAACAGTTTTGTAATGGGACATTTGTAACAGTTTTGTAATCTCTAAAATTAATGGCTTAAAAATTAGCTTTTTGTAAACGTTAAGAAAAGACGTGTTACATAAAAATAAACAGTTCTTTAACCCTTTGGGGACGAGCGACACGTATACATGCCGTAAATAGGCTTAAGAATCCACATTTGTGACCACCACTAAAATTATACCGTAAATTTTGCCTTATTTAATCGGAGCATTTTCTGGATTTAATGAGTAACAAATTTCTTTTTTTAAAAACCGGTGACAAAACATTAAAAATTTCGTAAAATGCTCAGAAAGGCTTCGCAAAGGGTTAACAACATGTAAAAAAAGAAATTTGAAAAAAAGAATTTGTAGAAAAAGAAATTTGAACTCCGATTTCATTACAGCTATATTTATCAACGCCTATCCAAAGATAATCCAAAAAGAACCTGAAAATGTTATTTATAAGCTTTTCATTAAAAGCAATTCACCCAAACGGATTTTTATTAATTTTTCAAATTAATTACAATTGTAGTCGCGTAAATAATGCGGTGTTAATTTCTTCCTATTTTTTACAATGAAACAAAATCGCAGAAATATAAAAAAAAATTCCTTACTCTGATTTCCTAAAAACACAGCCTTAAGAAACTAATAAATAAATAAATAATAAAAGCATATTCCCCCTCAAAAAAAATCTAACGTCACACACACACACACCAAAAAAAAAAAAAGAAAAACGAACTTCTCAAACTCCATTAGCATTATCCCTTTTAAACTTCCAAAGTCAAAAAGCCGCCCGCTTTCTGGTCAAAAGTACAACAAAAACAAAATTATCCCTTTCCTCTGATTCCCTTTAAACATTCAAAGTAAAAGAAAACACCACATGGACAAAAATGGCTGACGAAATTAACTCTGCCAATGGAACGAAATCGAAATTAATCCCATCCTTTGATATCCATCATTAAAAAACACCTTTGATAGTTTTATACCAATGAATCCCGACTACTACAATGATTCCATGCAACGCTATTCTGCACAACAAATTATAACATTTCAACTTATATGAATGTGATGTGTTAAAAAATATTTTTTCTTCCTACCAAAACTGCTTCCTACTGAATAAAAGGTTAACGGAAAGTCCCTGTTAAATTTGGGACGCATTACCTGCAAAGTATGTAAAAAAGAAGAATATACAGCTAAAAGAACTGTTTTAAAAAAACACATATTAAAATTATAATAACAATAAAATTTCTAAAATTTCTTTTCGATATTAATGTAAAAAGATTTTAAAAATATATTTTGAAATTAAAAAAAAAACTTCTTTTTTAAAACGCTTATTACGACGCGTCTAAGCAAACTGAAAGAAATCGTGATCAACCGTCACAAACCTTTCGTGTCCTTATCAGCTTTCAATGTCTAGAAAGTATCTTCCACTATCCACCATCCATGCAGAATAGACCTATCCAAACACCCAATCAAAGTCCAGCACATTAGCAAACAAACACCTAGCCGTTCTCCAAAAAAGTAAAAAAAAAAAAAAAAAAAAAAAAAAAAAAAAAAAAACGCTACTCCTGTTAAAAAATGTTCTGAAAAACTCCATGTTTTCATTACAGTTAATTCTAATACAACTATACTCTGTTCCACCTTAACTTGGCAGCACTGTGAAAGGTAGAAACAGTAACATTCCGCCCTGAAAAGTAGTTCTCCGACATTTTTTAATTTTATGATGAAAATGCGTAGAAATTTATATGGTAATTTTTATAAATTAATAAATTCGAGATTTTGTAACATATATTTAAAGTAATTTCTTTTTTAAAAGTATTTAATTCAAAAGTGATTTCTATTTTAAGCGTACGTATAAAGAAAAAATCTTGGCATAAAAAATTCTCCTTTGGCGAGGAACCGATCTTCAAGGTTAAATATCTGGCGCGCTTTTTAAGCGTCTGTCAACTCCAGTGCTCTGTCACTCGTCGCATTCTTATTGTTTTTATAAAAAGTTCTGAAGCACAAAGCTGTATATTAATATTATGTTACTACTTGGAAAATCAATTGTTTAATAATTATTAAGATGCTACTCTTTTCCCCGGGAGGGATTTCTGCGGCTTCGGAGGGGAGGGAGGATATTTTAAACTACCGGGGAGAAATTGCAATTTTTGACCATTGCAATTTCTCCATAAATCAATTCTTAATATCAATATCACCCATAACATCAATTTTTTCGGGGGGGGGGGGTGTCATTGTTTCGGAAAGTAATGTCTCCCATGCCACCTCAGGGCTGTAGCTAAGGGGCTTAGCCCTCCTAAAATATTTTGAGCCCCCCCCCCCCCCCTCTTGAAAAAAATTCCAAGCTAACTCAATGAATTTCTGTTCCAAAAATTCAAAGGAAATTCTGTTACAAAATCTAATTTAGTTTTTAGGCCCTTTCACAGTTTTGCAGAATTACTAAATTGTACCTAAAATAGGTGTTATAACATTCGATCATCCTATTTGTATGTATGAAATTAACATAATATTTAATTTTTGACAAGTTATACAACTCAAATTTTTCATCATCCATTTCTTTTCTTAGCATAAAATAAAGTTATGACAACAATTTAATAAGAAACATACTATCTATAATGTGAATATGCACTAATTTATCTTTCTGCTTCAGAGAGAGAGAAACTAAAAATATGACCCACCCCCCCCCCCCGCTATTGTTCACTTCTAGCTACAGCTCTGCGCCACCTCCTGAATTCGACACTGGAGGACGAGCTTCACAAAGACCCTTTTTAATTGTTCAATTTTGTCTTAGGATTTTTTTTTTTATTTTTTATTTTTTATTTATTTATTTTTTTTTTTTTGGCTACGATGATTTTCCTTTCGAAACGAAGTCTGAAAATTATAAAATCCCCCCGCCCCCCAACCTCCGAAAAAAAAAAAAACCCTTTGACAAAACCTAATAATTATGCTTTAAAAAAAAAAAATAGTAACCGACTTCAAAAAAAAGAATCAAGCTTGGCGACAACTTATCGCTAACGCATATGAATGCATAGTTTTAATATGCTTATGATTTGAAAACGGTTGCAACAATGGAAGATTATTTGCGACAAAACATTATATTTTTTTTATCAAATCCACACTTTTTACTTAAAAATATTCTAATCATCAGAAATTAATGAAATTAAAATGGGGCGGGCATCTTATACTTTCAAACAAAAAAAGAATTATCAAAATCGGTTCATTTTTAGGGAAGTTATGAGTGCACAAGAAATACATACAGATCGAAATCATAACCTACTCCTTGAAAGTGGTTGAAAAGATCTTCTACCGGTGTAAGAGTGATAGCCTGAAATTTCATTTATTTATTGTACACACATATCTGACTTGTGTGCTCGACATGAAAGCCTGCGATTAACTGAAAATTGAACGCTTTTAATTGGATGACTGCTTCAAAAAATTGGAATTTTAATGTTTTTGTTTTTAAAAAAGTTCTAATCGCAAGAATTTGATAAAATTTAAATGGGACCATGTGGGTGTCTTACATTTTCTAACAAAAAAAGAATTATCAAAATCGGTTCATATTTACGAAAGTTATGCGTGAACAACAAATACATACAGGTCGAAATCATAACCTCCTCCTTGAAGTCGGTTAAAAATGAAAAAAAGTTCTTTGTAAAGCTTGAACTCAACTGTCCAATGCAAGAAAAAAAACAATAAGATATTGAAATGCAAACGAGATATTTTTAAAAAAATTGTCCATAGGTTTAAATTGTTTTTGCATAGGTGAAGTAGCTCCTTAATTTTAAATAATGTTAGCAATTTAGTGTTAAATGCAGTTTTTAATTAATTATTTTAATAAATGCAAATATATGTTATATTTAATATAATTTTCCATAATTATTATAAAATTTTTACATACATAATGTTATTGATATTATTAATTAATGAAATTACTAATTTGCAGTTTATATAATTTTTGAAATTTCTAACTAATAATTATAATTTTAGAATTAAAGCATAAAAATATATTTTATATTAGTAATTAGAGATGTAATTGTTTACGAAACAAGCTTTTTATCAGAAATTGTGTATTTTAAAGCAGAAACGGGGGCGATAATAAAAAAAAATATAAAATAATTTACATTTTTAAAAATCATGACGTTTTTACACCCAAATATCTATAATTTTATATACATTAAAGTTGAGAGGTGCTCAGTTTAGTAGCGTGGTACCTGGCTTTTTCCAGATTTCTGCCAGTGGTTGGGTATAAATAATAAATTTTCTGTTTTAAATAGATTTTCGAAGAATTTGGCTTTAATCTTTTAACTAAATAAAATTAATGCTTTCCTCTTTTCAAAAAAATTCGCAGAGAATTTTATTTTATTTTTTATTTATTTTTTATTTTTTTATGTGATTTATAGAATTTTTTGCTTTTTGAGGCTTTTTTAACATTTGTAAGAGGTATTAGGTTTTAAATTTTAAACTTAGATACATACATTTTTTCCTCTCTCCTCGGCGATTTAAAGAAAAAAAAGACACAGAAACGAAAAAATTAGCACAGAAAATTCTTTTTAAAAAATGTGACATTCATGCATGGAATTCAGTTTCAAATTTTTAGTTTATTCCTGTAAAAGTTTCATTTTTTCAACAAAGTTTCAAAGTTTTGGAGCTTAAATTGTATAAATTTTGACCTAGTGATTTTAAAAAATCACTTCGAAGCGAAAAATATTTCTCTGAAAATTCATCAAAAAATTTGACATTCATGCATGGAATTCATTTTCAAAGTTTTTAGCTTACTTCGAAAAAAAAAAAAAAAAAATATATATATATATATATATTTTTAATAAAGTTTTTCTGGAATTTCGGCATATTTTTTTTTAACTTTTCGAGATTTTAAAATATTTGTTCACATTTTGTGGGCCGGACAATGTTAGACGGATCAACAATATAATGTGAAATAGTATAGAAATAAATTTTAAAAAAATGGTAAAACTAAGAAAAGAATAATAATACTATTCGTAATTTTAATAAATGATTATGTAATAAAATCCTTTTCATAAGAACTTCAAAACGTTCCGATTTTTGCGCATTCATTGTATATTTTTCCGCCAAAATGGAGATTTCCCTTATTTATTAGCAATCCTGAACTGTTCGAGCAAACCCTAGTTTCTATGGCAACGGCTGCAATTCGGCTCTTGTAGTATATTCAGTGCTGTAATAAATTACTGTAATTCAGTGCTGCATAAATATTCTTCACCATAAAAGAGTAACGTTGTTATTTATCCTAATACGATAAATAATGCCCATCTCTAGTTCTGATCCAATAAAGTAAATAAAGTATTAAAAATGCATGTACAACTCCTAGTATGAAATGCGTTAGTATCTGATATGTAATATAATGCTTGTTGTGTTAATGTGTTAATTGTGCTAATATGCTTGTTGTGTTAACCCTTTGAGCTCTGGTGGGTAAATTCCTTCAAAATTCCAAATGTCACATTGGCACCAGTATTTTGCAAAGAAAAAAAACCCGGTTAAGGATACATACGAAAAAAAAATGCATTAAACCTTTTTCAATCAAATCTGGTCGAATTTTCTGGTACCGATGTAACATTTCGGAATTAAAGTTATATTATTCTGGTGGTAGAAAATTCTACCACCAGAACTCAAAGGGTTAAACATAACCTCTCTCTCTCTGTATATATATATATATATATATATATATATATGTATGTATGTATGTATATATATATATATATATATATATATATATATATATATATATATATATATATATATATATGTGTGTGTGTGTGTGTGTGTGTGTGTAGTTTTATATGTATTGATAGTTTCAAATTCATATTACTTTGCTTTTTCAAGCTAATACAAAAATGAAACCACACACTTTATATGTAGTTTTAATGTATTTGTGAGCCTGAAGATTTTGATTTCATTCTACAAATTTCGATTCATTCATATTAATTTATTTTTTCTATGTTTCAATGTGGTAATTTTGAATTAAATTCAATGATTTTATGTATTATTATAAAATTAATGGTTATATATATATAATAATCAACCGTTTTCGATCCACTGCTGGATGTTGGTCTCCCCGAGGTTTTTTCATTGTTTCTTGACTAGTGCTTTCGTCATCCAATTTACACCAGCCACTTTTCTGATTTCATCACTCCACCTTACTTGGAGTTATTTTTTAGGTCGTTTTACATCTCTGGGATACCACTGTAGGATGTTAGTGCTCCACCCATTGCATTGTCTTCTTTCAATGTGTCCGGCCCATTTCCATTTTAGCTGTTTAATTTTTTTCAAAGATGTCAAAAGGTTTGTCTGACTTTCTACTAAGTTTGCCCTCTTTTTGTCTCTTCTATTTATGCCTAGCATACATCGTTACATACATGTATGTATATATACTAGGAGCTTTTCGCCTGCTACGCTGTTCAGTTTCTTCAAAAGAATCTTGTCTCAAGCAAAATGCATCTAGTAACGGTTAAAAACTTCACATCTAATCAAATATCCATAATCGTTGTCTTATTCATATAATCTCACATTATCCGGTTCAAAATACATATTGACGAAATAATAGTTAAATTTTCTCTAAAATCACCATGTTTAACTATTTTTAGTAGATTTGCTATCTTGAATTTCGCGCTTCTATCTATAAGTGCTGCAGAGAAGTACCGAAATGTCCTAAAAATTAGACCACATTATTAAACCCTCTTAGGAGGAAATTTCTAAAATAGATAAAATGTAAGTTGATTTTAACTAGCAAAACCCGTGCTTTGTTTGGATTCGCGAAGCATTATTTTATAAAACAGATATTTGGAAGTAAATATATTTTTTAATATTATTTTTGCATCTTTATTAAGCAAAAACGTTATTTTATGTTTTCGCGCATTTTAATTTTTTATTTATGATGTAAGACTGGCATAATAAAATATTTTCAAAGCAAACTTTTACAAAATATTTTTAAATTTTCAACTAAAAGCTCTTTTAGAGATGTTTTTACAATTTCAAGTAGCTACTGGTATTTTTTAAAGTTGTTTGAAATATGCATGTTTCCAATCTTTGTAATTAACATCAAATAATCTTTGATAGCTATTTTAGAATAATATATTTGAAGAGAGCTTGAAGAAAGTTACTTCGTCAAAATCCTACTTTCTGGAAAAACATTTGAAATCTGCTCTCGTTGATACTATGAATTTTTAACTGTAAAACTTTTTTTTCTAATTTCTTCGTTTTTATACATGTTAGCGTATCAGAATTTTTTATATTGTAGAACGTTTCGTAAGGAAAATTTCCTATTGAATGCTTAATTTTGAAGGATTTTCACTCTCGACAACGTTACGTACGTTTTTAAGCCAACTGATGTCTATATATCCTCAATATATATAACTGCTTCATTTAAAGTTAAACCTTGGGATTTATGAATTGTAACAGCAAAAGCTAACTGCAGAAGAAATTCTTTCCTTGAGCAATTTATGCTTCCATTTTTCTACAATTTAATTATTGGAGGAATCGGTACGCACCAATTCTTATAAGTTAAATTATTGTAATATTCAAATTTATCCATGATTATTCGCGATATCTGGTCTGGTGGCTTGTGATTTTCTTTATTACGTGCAACAAAGTCTAAAGTCCCGTTCACTAAATATTTTTCGGTCCACAAATAGGAACGTAACATTACTTTATATTCAAATGATAAAGTAAGAAATGGTTAAAGTCAATTTGTCGTTTCTGAATCGGCCAACTTTGCTTTAGTACATTTATAAAGAGCTTGAATCGAGGCAACAACTTCATGCTTCAATTCTTTTAATTTTTCATTTATATAGCAAATTTAACAATTAATTTTATTTGTTTACAATTATTTTGTTGCCACTTTACAAAAAAAAATCCACAATACAATTTTTTTTAAATGTTTAAGTGTCATCTGTGCAAACGATTTTGCTGAATAATGAAAACATATTTTATTTATTAAATTAATCATGATTCTATCTATTATAACTTACTCCCTGATTTATATTTTTTTCTGAAAATATATGCGTTTCATTTTTTATTTATTTGCTAAAATGCGTCCGTATTGGAAATGCATGTAAAATAAATTAATTAAAATAATAAATTTTTTAACGCTTTACTGTAAAAAAATTATATTCTGCAAATCTACAGATAATAATTTATTTTTGTGTTTAATTTGAAGTTAAAATATTGAATAGTTTTTTTGTAAAGTGTACGACAAAATGTAATTTGAGTGGCCTAGTAGAAGATTCGCTTCGCTCATTCTAATAAATACATAGAAACGAAAAACAGTGTGAATTAAAAACCAATAAACCAAAGGGAGGCTAAAGGAAGCCATATTAGTTGAAAAGTCATGTGGCGGCGTTCCCGGGTTGCAAAAAGTAGAAAAGGTGCGAGTGAGTGTAATAAATTAAAGAAATTTAAGTATCAAAAATTAGAATTTTTTAGCTATTAGTACCAAAATATCCAAAGAAATAATAATTAAAAGCTTCCCTTGTGGTAAAAACTGTCACTAAAAAGATGATGAATGGAATCAATATTTTTATTGATTTTTTCTACATTATTAATTGCACTTCCATAGTTTTGCTTTTATTAGAGAACATTTTGTTTAAATACGTTAAACGTAATCGCAGGACGGGCAAGGGAGGGAAGTGCATAAAATGATTAAGTGGTTACAGGGCTAAAAAACGATACATCACATGAAGAGTGTCAGCTAAATTAAGAAAAATGCCCCCTCTTGGTGTCAAAGTGGGAGGAGGGACTCGGGAGGTGTATAACATAAAATATTAGTCACTGAGCTTTTCAGTGATATGTCACATGATTAGTGTTGGCAAATGTTGAAAAAATACACCCCATGATTCCAACTAACGTGTACCCCCGGAAAACATTCTCCTCAATCTCTCTCTTTAAAATTTTCATATATTACAAATAATATATGTTAGAGAGCTTCGCAAAAAATTCGATTTAAAATGACAAAAACATTGCAATTTCAAAAAAGTTCGAAAATTGCCCCCGCCCGGGCGTCCAAATTAGGAAGAAAAAATGAAAGGTCCATAATCTGAAAGAGTGGTCCGAGTACTTTAAGATGTTATATTACATAATGGGTCCAAATAAAAGTTTGAAACTATTCAAACCCCACTTTAACCTCCCTCAAATGTGGAAATTTTAAAATTTCTGAAAAACATGTTTAATTATTTTTATTATAGATTTATTTTCTGCAATTTAACGTTCTACTTAGAAAGGCCGCTGAGATGTGTCAAATGTTCTTAACTTTTCAACTCCCTTTTAACCCCTTTACGGGGGGGAATTGTAAAATTGCTGAAATACCCCCTTAATCATATTTTAGTGCATTTATAATCTGGAATTTCACGTTGCTACCTATAACGACTGCTGAGATATAGCAAGATGCTCAACATTTTTCACTCCCCTCCACTTAACCCCCTTAGGGGGAGGAGGAATTTTTAAAAATCCTGTCTTGCAAGGAAAGTCTCCATACGGGCATACTCCGAAAAATCTGAAAAAAAAAATTACAGAATGTTCTTCTTATGAGGCTATATATGTTTCTGAAAAATATGTTTTTCGGCGGAACCTCCATGCAGTGTCCGTAAATAAATAATGAAAATTTAAATTTTGCTATTTGGCGATTTATCATCGGTTGGCGGTAGAATGCAATTACAAAAAATACTTTTTCACGTCAAATACACTTAAAAGGGAAAAAAAGTGGAACTAGTTTATATAAATTTAATTTAAATAGTTTTAATTTTGACAGTTTTAGTTTGTTTAAAGTATAATTTTGTTATATCAATATTTATATGTATTTATATTCAAATTTAATCATCAAAATTTGAGATTCAAAACGAACTTCATAATTTAAATTAATTAATATTGTTTCAAGTTAAATTGTCCTATTGAACATTGTCGATTTTATTCCCATTGAAACATCTGGCTTTTATTTTTTAATACGTTTAAATGTATGAAATTTTTTTTCTCTATGACTATTTTATTCATTACAATATTTTTTCCAATGATAATTTAAATAACTACCCCAACTGACTACATATATATAAATATATATAGGGGAAATTTGAATAAATCCGGATTAGGTGGATAAAACAGGAATACAGGCTTTGTAATTTTATTTGTGGCAGTATCTATCTGAAACTTCTACATTTGCTTCTAGGCGAGCGGCATGCCAGCTCCCAGTAAGCGGAAGTTGTGTAAATGAACTCATTTTGCAGTGGTGATTTTTTAAAGATTTCACGTGAAAAAGTTAAAAATTCGACTTCTGCAATATGACGTTACCAATCTTAAATACCTAAAGATTTAGTTTAGATAAGTATAGCGTATGATAGTGTATTATTTACTTGATATTTCAACATTTTGTATTGGTGTCTACGAGTTATATGAACAACGCTAGAGTAACATTTCTTCAAAATGACCTGGTCGGTCGAAACCGGGAAGAAGATGGTCTGACAAAATCGGGAAGTTTCCGGTTTTGGAAAACTTCTTTATTTGTGTGATTGAAATAGAATTAATTTATTTATGGGTTGTTAGACGATTTATAAATATTTAAAATTTAGAAATCTGACAAGCAGCAAGGGAAAACAACTACCCTTACTTCAATCCCTTACAAATTAAAACACGAACAGGAATAAAGAGACAGGATGGAAAACAAGATGAGAAGAACTTTGTCATGGAGCGAAAAATTTTCATCGTGACAGAAAAGAAAAGTAAAAAAAACTGAGGTGAAAAAGAATAGTCAAAAGAAAATAAACACTTGCCATCAAACAAGGAGAGAGATGAAAGCGAAGCATTCATTTTTACAACGGTTTATATGAACAATCTAAATCTAAGGAGAGTTAGATGCAGTGCCTTCACTGCAGACGATAAGCACATGAAGCACCCAGCAATACCAATGAACAAAATTGCGCTTTCCTTTGTGATTTTTGCCACAGTTTCAACTCTCAAAGCATAACTTAACTCATTGTTATTTTATGTAGATTTGATATAGATTCACATTCTATAAGTATAATAGGGCAATTTTCCTTTGATAAGTAGTATTATTGCAAAGTTACAATGTGCTTTTAATTATATTTTCAGTTTCCAAACCGGTACGTTGCACATATCTAAAAAAAGAATTATTATGATCTCAATTGCCATTGTTCCCGACTAAATGAATGCTTTTTTTCTTTGCAAGGAATCAATTTATACTTTTAATGCAAATTTTGTCTATTTTGTTCATATAGTGCACAATAATAAAAAGAAAAACATTAGGGTATTTGTTTTATCCGGCTTTCCCCTATATATATATATGAAATGTAATATATATGCATATAATATATTAACCTCTCTCATTGTTTATGTTTAAATGCATTAAATACCATTATCCAAACATCCAACATTTTCAGTTACATTAAAATCGTTTGTTTTGGTGAGTAAAAAGGAAGCGTGCCAAATCGATTGACGCTTTCGGCTGTTCACGCAAAATCTTCGAAAGTATTTTATTTTTTTACATAATTTCTACTGTAATACCGCCGCTAATTTTAGTTGATTCTTTATTACATACATAAGTAGTTTAATTACATACATAAGTAGTTTAATTAGTATTTTTTTCACAAAATTCTGAGAATGCCCACTACGGAGACCTTCCTTGTTAGCTTACATCAAATAAAGTATATTTTCCCCAATTTTCATGCTTCTAGTTTCAGCAGTTTGGGCTGTGCGTTGATTATCAGTCAGTCAGGACAAATTATTTTATATAAGTATATTGTACGGAGGTGTACTAAATTAAAAAGAAAAACCAAATTAAAAAAGAAAAAGCAGGTAGACTGTAAATTTAATAGAATGTTTATTTTCTAAGAGTCACCGCTTGTTGCAGCATTAGAGCTTGTTGCTAAGAGACCGTTTCTCTCAATCCACTGCGTCACACAACACGTGAGCAGGGTTACACTAAATTGCCGATTGGCGTATAATTGGCGTGGGCTGTGTTTGTCGCCAAGGCGATGTTACAAGATCACAATACAGAAGCGGAACATCCCGCCCGGCGTTAAAATATTTTTATATTTCAAGATACATATGCAATACAAATAATAACAGAACATGATACAAATTATAAGCAAAAATAAATAAATAAAATAAATAAACACATATAATACATGAAAAATTAATACATAATAAAGCACATTTAAGGTTTAAGATCTATGATGTTGTCCTCAATGGGTAATATACTTATTTTTGAAATAGGTCGTTTAAAATTACCCTTAGTGGTACGAACTTCAACTACCCTGACTATCCCGTCCGCGCCTGGGAATACCTTATTAATGCGGCCTAGTGACCAAGTGCAAATGGGTAGTTGTGAGTCCTTAAGCAAAACTAGCATTCCTGGCAGAATATTAGGCCTTTTAAATAGCCACTTGTTTCTTTCTAGTAACTGGCTCAGATAATTATTCTGCCAACGCTTCCATATTAACTGCGTTAATTTTTGAGTCCTTTGCCATTTATTTAGTAAATTATCTTTGACCTCACTTAAATGGGGTTCTGGAAATAAACTAAGAGGCTTTCCTATGAGGAAGTGACCAGGAGTCAACACCTGAAGATCGTCAGGATCTGTTGACAAAGGACAAAGTGGTCGCGAATTTAAAATAGCCTCTATCTGTGTGATAACTGTCAGGAATTACTCGATCGTGAGATGAGCTGAGCCCACAGCTCTTTTTAAGTGGTATTTGAAAGATTTGACTCCTGCCTCCCAAAGGCCACCAAAATTTGGCGTCCTAGGAGGGGAGAACTTCCAGTTAATACCTTCAGAAGCTAAAAAGTTCGAAACTTCATCACTCGTAACAAGTCTGCGTAAACGTTTTAGTTCTGCAGAAGCCCCAACGAAATTTGTAGCATTGTCGCTAAAGATTACAGAGCTTTTCCCACGACGAGCGAAGAATCTTTTTAGAGTCGCTATTATAGCCTCGGATGTCAAATCTGAGACAAAATCCAAGTGCACAGCTTTAGTGACCATACATACAAATATGGCAACATAGATTTTCTGAAAAGTACCCTTTCTTTGACCTTTATATTTTATTTCAAAAGGCCCACTTAAATCTAATCCCACATTTGAAAATGGGGAACTGGGCACTATTCTTTCAGGAGGGAGATCCCCCATCATTTCACTAGCCGTTATAGGTTTAATTTTAAAGCATTGTAAACACTCATGCACAATTTTACGCGCAATATTTCTGCCACCGAGAGGCCAATATTTTTGACGCACAGTGTTCAAAAGAGCTTGGGGTCCTACATGAAAATCTCGTTTATGATAATATTGAAAAATTAATTTCGTCAAGCGACAGCTCGCCGGAAGTATAATGGGGTG
This sequence comes from Maratus speculifer, assembly GCA_964019185.1. Taxonomy (NCBI): domain Eukaryota; kingdom Metazoa; phylum Arthropoda; class Arachnida; order Araneae; family Salticidae; genus Maratus; species Maratus speculifer. The sequence goes on from OZ025298.1 coordinate 257,673,279, forward strand.
TTTATGGTCAAAATTCAAATTTGATTTTGCTAGTCTTCCTCCCACCCTCAATAAGCTATCTCCATCTAAAAAGGGATTTAAGAATTTTAACTTACTTGCGCGATGAACCGAAGATCCCGTTTGGAGGGCCGACATTTCAATTTTGAAATACTTTACCTGTATATCTTTTATTAAATAATTCTCTGCCTTTCTTAATTCCTCCAGCAACAGAGGGCCGGTTGCAGATGTTACTTTTTTACATTTATGTATGAATCTGAAAATATAAGCTAAAATTCTAATTAATTTTTGGAAATTATTGCTAAGATTAATTAAATTATCACACAAATTAGAGTCATTATGAATAGCGAATGTCAAGTTGCTGGGAGCTTTAAGCTCACTAGAATAATGTTCATCTTTAATGTCACTTTTATTAGAATCAGTTTTTGCTATTGTTTCTTCAAGAATTGAAAGAGGCGGGCCATGCCCCCACAACTGGTTAGAAGACAGGTTTTCCACACTTGCACCTCTTGATATCAAGTCAGCTGGATTGTGTTCTGACGGAATATGAAACCATGGAAAGTTCTTAGTTTGTTCCTTAATTTGCACAACGCGGTTTCCCACAAACGTTTTCAGGAGATGAGGAGCAGTGTCTATCCAAGCTAAAGCAATAGTTGAATCAGAAAACAAATTGACTGAAGCTACCTGTTTGTCTAATGAATTTAAGACCTTGTTAGTGAGTTTAGCCAGAAGAAGACATGCTGATTGTTCGAGACGTGGCACTGTTATTACTTTGGTTAGACACACGCGGGATTTAATACATAATAAGTGACTGAAGGTTTCACTAGAATTAGCTGTTTGCATGTATATCACTGCGCCATAAGCCTTGGAAGACGCATCGGCGAAACCATTTAGCACCACTGATTGGTTCACAGCTAGGAAGCATCTTGGCACTTCAATGGATTCCAGTTCTTTAAGACTTTCGAGGAAGGTTTCCCATTGTTTGGCAACATGAGAGGGCAGCTTCTCATTCCACTCTATTTTAAGAAGCCATAGCTCCTGCATGAATATTTTTGCTTTAGCAATCACTGGCCCTAAGAGACCGAGAGGATCATAAATGCGGGCAATTTGCGAAAGTACATCTCTTTTTGTGAAATCACTTTTTGTGTTAATATTAACTTTATACCTAAAGGTATCATTGAAACTGTTCCACAACATCCCTAATGTTTTAACAGTTATTTCTTCAGAATTTCTGTCCAGGGGAAACATGTGATTATCAGTAGATTGAACCTCATTGGTGCACCATTTGTGTAAAACCATCCCTCCCTTTAGGAGGAGTTCTGTTAATTGCGATTTCATTGATCTAAATTCTTCTAAATTGGATGAGCCCGATAGGCAATCATCCATATAAAAGTCCTTCAAAACAATTTTCGATGCTAACGGGAATTCCTTTTTCTCATCTAGAGCTAATTGTTGTAATACTTTGGTGGCTAAGTAGGGGACACAAGATGTTCCATAAGAAACTGTTGTTAGCTGAAATACCTTAACCGGGGATGACATACTGTCTTTCCACAAAATTTTTAAATATTTGTACTGGTATAGATTTATTTCTATCATCCTAAACATTTGTTTAATATCCGCAGTAAAAGCATAAATATGCTTTCTAAATCTAATTAACCGTTTGACTGCTACGCGGCGCAAAAGCGCTGCGATAGTTTATCTCGAAAACCGCGGCGCAGCGCTTTTGCGCTGCGAGTTCTTTATAATACAAAAAGAATTATTAAAATTGATTGATATTTGTCTAAATAACAGTGTTTTATATGACAACATTATTTTTTCCTTTAAAGAAATCAAAATATGTACCGCAATTTTCGTGCATTCTTGCAAAAATTGCTTAGCACTAAAACGGTTAATATCGAAAAAAGATCATCTTGCAGAACTCCACCCTTACATAATAAATCGTTCAAAGATTTTCCGTTGGTTGACTTGGCACTAGCGTCAAAAACGACGCGTAGGTTTGTGGTTTTACTAGAGGGTCGTAAAACGCCGTGATGTGGTAAGTAATAGCCATCATTAAAGTTCGTGTTTTCTTTTATTTCATGCATGTGATTTAAATCTCTATATTCTTTAATAAATTCTGTGTATAAATTTTTCATAACAGGATCTCGATCTAAACGTTGCCACAGAGAGTTTAATCTTTTCAAAGCAAGATTTTTGGAATTTCCCAAATCGGGTTCTAAAACCTGTGGTTTAAACGGCATCGTGACCACAAACCTACCATCCGGTTTTCTGAAGTGCGTTTTATCGAAGTGATCATTACAATATTGTAATTCTTCATTGTTACAGGGTTTTAAATTTTCTACTTCTTCAATTTCCCAGAAAGACTTCAAAGTGTCATTAAGTATTTCAAGATTTTTTGTTAAGAAACAATAATTAGTATTATTATTATTTACTGTTTTGGCATAAATACAACCAGATACAATATAACCGAAAATACTTGATTGCAAATATAAATTATTGCCTAACTTTATTTTTTCTTCATTTAAAAGAGAAAAATACAGTTCAGCACCGATAATTATCTCCACACTGCTTGGAATGTTAAATTGCTTATCCGCTAAACAAATATTTGCTGGAATTTTTAAATCTGATATGTTTATCTTTTTCGAGGGCGTGAAGTCACAAATGTTTGGAACGATTAATAACTCAATATCATAACTGGCACTATTCATTTTATTTGACAACTTTGATTTGATTCTAGATTTAATGTAAATAGGCAATTTATTTATTCCACTTACAGGAATATTTATTTTCTCTTTTTTCAAGCCTAATATTTGTGCTGCTTTAAATGTACAAAAACAATTCTGCGATGCGGAATCTAATATTGCCCTGAAAGGAATTTCGATGCCATTTACATCTGTCAAATAAATTATTGCAGTGCTAATTAAAACAGATTTATTATTATCATTTTCATACGAAAAAAATGAATGAGCAGTAGTTTCGTTTTGTGATAAATCTTCCGAAACAAAATTGCTATTTATTGTTTCATGTATTTGGAGATTGTTTATAGGATTGTTTACTGGTGTTGTATAATTATGTAATGATGGTTGGTTGGTTGAATGGAGTTTTCTGGCGCAAGGTCCCCTGTGGGACATGCTGCGCCAAGAACATGGTATGAATAAGACAAGGTTAAATTTTAAAATAAAATGTAAAAAGTGAAAGTTGAAATAAAAATATGTTGTAGATATGAGTTAAATTAATAAAGGCAAGGCGGTGGTACATGAAATTAAAAACCAATCAAAACCTGACAAATATATTTAAAATTGTAAAAAAAATAAAATGCTAAAACTAGTTAAAATTCTAAAACAGTAAGATAATGACACGATGACCAAATTGGAAAAGTACTAAAGAAAACCTAAAATACAACTAAAACAAAGACCAATAAAAAAATTAATTTAACCAGGCACATACTCTTCAAAAATTGTGTTTTCGTCTGAATCCGAGCCACTGCCGTAAGACTCGGATTCCATAGCTTCTTGGACATAATGCTGCAGTTGTCTGGGATCTTTAAAATTTCTTTTGCATGGGCTGAGCGATGAATTTTGCAATCTTTTAACGACAGTCTTCCGCCGTGGGGTTGCTGGAGTTGGGGTTTTTATGGTATCTGATTGTTTTTTAAGCATATGTGATTTTTGTAATGTTTTTGATTTTGTAGCAGTTTGGATCCCAGCCTTGGTTCCTTCTTTCTGAACACCAGTTTCCACTATTTGACTAGAGTTGGGTCGGACCGTGTTGGACTTAGGCGATATTTTTGTACAGGTTCCAGCTTTGATATTAGTTTGGGGATCAGATGATTTTTTGGATGTATGTAATGATGAATGATGGCTTGCGCTCTTGCAAACATGACAAGTTCTTTTTGAATTACAATAATTAATGAGGTGGGCTGAACTTAAACAATTGAAGCAAAGTTTATTTTTCTTAACAAGGTTAATTCGCTCACTTAACTTCATGTTTTTATATTTAACACAATGATATAAGGGGTGGTTTTCGGTTTTACAGATTACGCAACATTTACTTTGAGGTTTGTTTGTTTTTATGAATAAGGATTTTGCAGTATATTTAGAGGATACGTTAGAACATATACTATTTAAGATTTGACATCTTCGCTCAAGAAATTCTAAAAATTCATCAAAATTAGGCACTTCATTATCCTTTAATGTTAGTTCGTATTGTTTACGAGTTTCGTTATCTAGTTTATTTAGAATAATATTCAGCAAAATTGCGTTCGAGAAATTATCTCTATCATACTTTAAGATCTTTAGAGCCCTTAAATTCTTCTTTACGCTATCTAACAAAATGCGCAGATCCTTAGCGGATTCTTGTTTAATTACACAAAGATTTAAAATATTCTTTATATGACAATCTACCATAACTCTTTTATTCTCGTATCTTTGTTCTAACGCATTGAAAAGTGAAACATAATTTTCATCTGGTGTAAGCAAACTCCTCGCTTCACCAGTCAAAGCAGAACGCAAATAAAATAATTTTTCATTATCTTTTAAATTTGAATTATCATTAATAAGCTCATTAAAAGTACTTTTAAATACGGACCATTCTTCAATTCTGCCACTAAAAACCGGCAATATGACCCTAGGTAGCTTAATGCTAGATGTTTTAGCTTGGTCCTGTTCAATGGATTTTTTATTTGAATCAGTATTTTCATAATAAGCATTAATAGAGGATTTTAAGCTTACCTCTAGTTTTAGAATATCCTCGTCCAGTTGACTGAGTGTTTTTTCAGTTTCTTCCAACTTTTTTTCCTCTATTATTCTATAATACTCTAGTTTAAGAGCTTCAAACTTTTCTTCTGTTTTCGACAGTAAGTCCAGGTGGGCTTTCCATTCGGATAAATTAAATGTTTTTCCATCCGTTGCGTTAAATATTCTAGTGACTTGGGCCTTGATATTCCCTCGCCTTCTGTTTAACGATGTTATTTCAGTTTCCGACATTATTCATCTTGTTGACGAAATTCGATAAATTCAATATTTAAGTCAATAGAAAAGATACTGGCTCGATCATACCTCCGGGTCGCTAGGACCAAAATGTACGGAGGTGTACTAAATTAAAAAGAAAAAGCAAGTAGACTGTAAATTTGATGGAATGTTTATTTTCTAAGAGTCGCCGCTTGTAGCAGCATTAGAGCTTGTTGCTAAGAGACCGTTTCTCTCAATCCACTGCGTCACACAACACGTGAGCAGGGTTACACTAAATTGCCGATTGGCGTATAATTGGCGTGGGCTGTGTTTGTCGCCAAGGCGATGTTACAAGATCCCAATACAGAAGCGGAACATATATACTATCTTAATTTTCTTATAATAATATTCCGTACTTACTTCAAATTATTAAATTAAAATCTTGTTTCTAGATCTAATCTGTTAATCTGTATGCAGACGATATAAATTCTTAATTTGCCTTAAAAAACATTATTCCAATATGCGTAAATTTAAAAAGATGGCTCTAAATTTAAAATATTCTTAATTAAACTTTATTTCTTAATATTCCAAATAAAACTCATTTCTTCTATGTTTTTATTAACCCTTTTTAAGAAAGTCTTATTAAATTTATTCCAAAACCATACCTTTCAAAAAATATCATTATTTTATTTTATCTATTTATTTATTTTCCCTCCGTCAACCTTTGACAGTGTGCATATCAATAAATTCATTACTTTTCTTTTTCTCTTAAAATTAATTATCTATAAAAATCGTCTGCCTAAGAAATTCTGAGTCGATTATAAATTGGTTAAATAATTTTTTTTAAATAAAATTATCGTCTGTGGAAAATAGTCTCGTAGCTGGACAAGAATTCTGTTTACATAAAAGAATGATGGTTTGAAGTTAGGGAATGTTCTAGAATTTTCTTTTTTAGATTTAAAAGAGGAAGTTCGAGAGGTGGTAAGAGAGAGAGATGAGAAGAAGTATTTTTGGGTGCGCTTTTGCATGAGTACGGCTGGATTTAGTAAATAATGGAATATTTTTTGGATGTTTCGGTAAAATATCGTCTGCAGCAGGTGCTGTTCCTTCTATTATAGCTACAGTTTAATAAAATGAACTTGCAGCAGCCAAGGAGTGATTATTTTGACCTTCTACATTTATTTATTTTGTTTTTTTCTCGCTGGCCATGACTTCTGTGCGGAGTAAGGGAAACCTGGCGATGATGTTTCTGCCCCCCCCTAACTTCAAAATGTCACACACACACACACACACACACACACATATATATATATATATATATATATATATATATATATATATATATATATATATATATATATATATATATATATATATACGAGACAAACCGATGCCGATTTTACAGTCTTTTATTTAACTCAATTATTTTTTGGTATGTAAATATAGAATTCTTTGTCTATCTTTCAATTTATCTGTCTGTTCTGAATATTTTAATATAAGAAGTATTATGTATAAAGGTTTTTTTTTACATGATAATACAATGATTTAATATTTTAAATACTTAAATTAATGATTTCATTTTAAAGCATTTTCTTGCTCATCATAGGTACATATGTTAAAACGTCAAATATTATGTATGGTTATAATTGTTTACGAGTAACAAAAACAATGGATTTAATGAAGCTCCAGACGACGCGAAAAAAAAAGTAAATGCTCTGAAAAGCTGCAACATCGCAATTTTTAAACAGTAAAAAGAAGAAGATATAGATAAAACATATATTGTTTATTTTTTGTAAATACAGTCGAGTCTCTCTATAACGAAACTCTATCGAACGAATTTCTCTATTTAACGAATTTTATGTGGGAACTGTCAGTTTTTACATGATTACACTGAAAATAATCTCCATATAGCGAAATATATATCTTCATTTAACGAATTTTTTCTAAAATGTTCTTTCATATGTTCAGAAAACGAATAATATTTCTATATAACGAATTTTTTGACTGAACAATGGATTTCGTTATATGGCGACTCGACTCTATATTTTAATGAATTAATATTTTCATGCAATTAATTATGTTTATACTTTCAGAATTGAACTTAGTAATTTTAAAAAATAGAAATTATATAGCGTTTTTCTTTTTTTTTCTTTTTTCCCCCTCATGTCTAAGAAAAATAATTTAGCTTTAATATATTCACCAGCTCGCGCTTTCTACCAAAGCAAAAACGCTGTAAATCATACAAGATCACGCCAAATTAACCTATTATAACAGAAATATTTTGAAAAAAAAAATCATGAATTCAGCCATAAAATGTCACATGATTTCTAAGATAAACATTAAATGATTCTAAAAGAGTGCATTTTGATTAACTTTTTTTACATTTATATGCATTTTTTCTTGCATTGTTCATAAATGTATGTATAAATAAAATATATATTTATGATTCGCTTTTTCTCTTGACATATTCAACATGTAACTTGTATAACTCTATGTAATACTATCATGTGTTTATTATTTTTTCTTTCTGTTTCAGGATGTACGATGCTGTTGTGAAAAATGATTGATCAAATAGCTGTTGCTATTCAAATACTACCTTATAAATTTAAAATATCTGCAAAAAAATAAAGATAATTTCAAGGACATTGTTGCAAATAGTGAAAAGCGTTATCATCTAAAATATTTAATATTATTTTCTTGATATCACTTCTGTCAAACAAAGGACTAGTGGGTTATACTATATTTTTGAAGGAAAAAATAAAAGTACCCCCCCCACAAGAGTTATAATTTTTCGAATTTCAGAATAAATCAAAGTACATTTGTGATAACAATATAATTTTCTGTAAAAAGACATTGTTTTTGAAATGAAAGTTTATTTTCAATTTAATGTAAAAATATGAATCTTTTAAAATTTTATGATTTGTTAGGAATAATCCATATAAAATTCAGCAAGTACTAATATTTATCAATACCATTGCAAGTAATATAATATCAAAGGAAATAAGTGAACAACTTTAATACGTTATGATTTTTTAGCATAATTTTATTTTTTTATTTTTAATTTTCATATACAGAAACAAAATAGATATGATCTTGAAAAATCTCTTTGAAGTGTTCAAAATTGTTTTTAGTTGTGCTTTTAAAACTGTTAAGCATTATATGAAATCAAAAATAAATAATTGGACATGCAAGTGATAATCGAAAATAAACCATTTAAGTATTTTCTCCATATCTTTTCGAAATTGTCTAACATCATTTTACATTCCACGCCCATCAATAATTTGTTTAGACAAACAAATTAAAATTTGAAAATTGACTGAAATCACACAATTTATACACTGTATGCTTCATTTAATTTAGTATGGGGAATTATATCAGTGGAATGCATGTATAATTTTAATTATACTACAAATAATTGCATTTAAATACTATCTTGTAATCTGCTCTTTAATTTATCAATGATGATTTATCAACTGACAGTTGAGTAAGAAATTACTGCTATAAAACATATACAATTAAAACTGTAAGTGGTATGAGAAAACCCAAATAAGAAATGAAAATGAAACAATTAATGTAAAAGAAAATCACTTTTAAAAATATAATTAAAAGCCTACACTGAATAAAAACATAAAAAGCCTAATATTTTTTTGTCATTGAAGCGCAAGAGATGTTTTAATAATTAGGTGCAACATCTTTTAATGAAAGATCTTTAAATTAAGTAAAAACCTTTCATGAAAACTTTCATGAAAGTGATTGAAAACTTTTTATCATTTAATCTTTTCTGGAAAAATTATTAAAAGAAACTTCAGGGAAAATGTTTTTAAGTGTCAGTAAATGATTGAGTGATACTTTTATCACTATCCATTTAAGAAAAAAAAATCTTTCATCACGTATTTATTTTTAATAGAATTATTATTTTTTTTTAGTTGCTTATATTTTTGTCATATTTATTATTTTAATTAAATAAGAATGAAAAATGAGAGTTTTGTCAATGTTTACATATTACAAAAGAGTTAAATTCTTTTAAGAAATTAAACTTGAAAAAGAAAATAGATTTTATAATATTCTAATAAGTTAATTAAAATTATTTTTTCAACGACTTTAATTTAGATTATTTTTCAAAAGAATATCATTAATTAATGTAAAACCTTTTGGTGATGACAATTTAATGAGAAAATCGAGAACAATAAACAATTTATATAAACTTGGTCTTTTGTTCTTCATTTCCATACTACTATTAACTGAGTAATAAATAAAGAGACTTTTAAAATAAATGAATAAAAAAAAAAATAATAAAGTACATTTGACGTAATGAGAAAAATTTAATACTCGTCTGCATTGATATACATAAAGTTCCTATATAAAGATTGTATTAAGTGAAGAAATTTAAATGTGTACAAGCTATGAAAAGTGACTCGCTGGAAAGTTTTTAAAGTTGAAATTTAAAGATTCTCAAAGAAAAGCTTTGATAAATGCTTTTTGAAAGAAAACACTAGATGGAACTTTGAGTGGCATTTCGTTGAAACGGATTTTATTACGAACGACTTCTTTAGAAGAACAAACATGATGTTACAAGAAAGTGGAACTTCTGAGAAAAGCTCTAGTAATGTGACAATTTTCGAAAACGGTTTCGAGGATATTACGTCTCTGGAAGAAGCAGATTGCTTTTTGGAGTTCTTATCTCAGGAATATCCTGGAAATGGTAAGATTCTTCAATTTTCTTTTCCTTCTTACTTACTTTATTTCTTTATTTTGTAAACAATAATAAAATTTGCAATACACGTACATTTAACGTCTGAATTAAAAAAAAAAAAAAAAAAACTAGTAAAAGATTAAACAATATAAATTAAGACAGACTCGAATATATTTTTTAAAAAATAAATAAAGTTTATTCAAAAAATGAAACATTAAAAAACATTTAAAAATACAAGAGTAAACGTTTCGCCAAGCTACACGCAAGGCCTCATCAGTATAAATAATTATTCATTGCATAACAAACACTGGAACAAATCAAGACAGTTATAGTTACTTATTATTTTTTTTATATTAAATTTTTTTAAAAATATTATCAAGTTTGTCTCAATTTATATTATTCAATATTTTAATAATAAAATTTCATTACTTTTACTTACGTCATATGATATAGATGAAAATAAAGAACATTGTTTATATTAAATTTTTTTATTATTATTTAAAATATTCAGCTACCAGAAATTTAAATTAACAGTAGAGCTGCCGTGACATACTTAGTCCTCTTTTTCTCAATTCAAAATACAGTTACCTACAAATAATTATTTAAACATAAGAAAGTAACCAGGAAAGAAGTATAATAATTTCTTAAATCAATTAGTGAGATTTTCTGATATTGTAAACATTTCCTAAATCATTGAGTGTGTTATATTACCTTTATATCTTTTTTTCTAGACAAATGTTAGCGCGTGGTAGCATTTGTGTCAGACAATTTCTGATGAGAATGTAATCGAGTAATGAAATTTTCAATTTATTTTAAAATATCGAATCAGTAATTTGGGCCTTGTGAGCGTTGAGTGTCTTAATGTAGAGCTTAAAGACAAACTTATTGCTATGTCACTTATAATTGTCGTTTTAGTTTATGAATCTGTTAGATATTGTGAATGTGAATATAGAGTGAATTTTAAAGAACGTTAATAACAGACTTCTATAAAACCAAACACTTTCTGCGCACCTAAACGTTGAATTGAAAGCTTTCTGCAAATTAAATTAGTATTAAAAAAAATCGTATTATATTATCTTGGCACGAACGAAAGTTGCGTTTTTTGCGCGGTCCTTTGTCTAAATTCACTTTTTTGCTCTGTTCTTTGTCAAAATTAGTGCTTTTCGCGCAGTCATTTGTCTAAAATTACGTTTTTCGTGCGATCCTTTCTCAAAATGTCCAGTTTTTACGCGATTCTTTGTTAAAATTCCCGATTTTTTTACGAACACTTTGACAAAATCATCATTTTTCTCAAAATCCTTTGACAAAAATTTGCGGGTTTTTTCACTATCTTTTAACGAAATTCGCGTTTTTGTTTTATGGCCCTTCGACGATATTTTGTGTTTTTCCGCGACTAAATTCGTGTTATTTCTGTGATAATTTAATAAAATTAGATTTTTTTTTTTTTTTTTTTTTTTTTTTTTTTTTTTTTTTTCAAACGATTGATGAAATTGATTTTCGTTGGTGAAAATTTTCAATTTTTGGTGTCCGAACTTTCGAACTGATGACTTTTTAAAATTGCTTTCACCGAGTACATTAATTTTTTTGAAAAATTCGAAAATCGGCCTTGCTTTTAATTGTGCGCTAAAAATAAATAAATCGTATGAACATTTAAAATTTTTAATAACAAATTTTAATAATTCAATAAATTTGGGAGAATATCTATCTATCTATCTATCTATATATATATATATATTAAGATACAAAAATAAAAATTTTCTAATTATTTTTTTCGAATTATTCATTTCTAAATTATTCTGTAATGTTCCGAATTTTGAATAAAAATTGCTGCGCACGGCGTGCGTACGTCTATATTATGTAACTCTGAAACGTCTGTAGAATTACCTTCTTTTTTACTCTAGTTTTCAACAGCATTTTAAGCTCATCTGTTGATTTTTTTAAAACAAAGAAAAGTGTTGATATCTTGTCGGCTTCTTGTTTAAAGCCAGATGAATTTACACTTTTCAATACCTTCACGCATCTATTTGATTCGTAAAATTTCAGTTTTGCCTTTTTATTACATTTAACACAATTCCTAATATGTGAATGCAGTAATATCTCGAATATGAGATCGAATCGTTCCAAGACTAGCGACGTGAATCGAAAGCAAGGTATATCAAGCTATAACCAGATTATTTAAAAAAGGATACGTGTTAAAATTTTAACAGATTCTAAAGAACATATTCCATTTTACGCATGAATTATGTTACATACATTAAATACTTTTTTAAAAAATGCGTATGTGATACAAGAAATTGGAATAAGGCAATAAGTTGTTAAATTATAATTTATTTTTCTTCTATCTGCCCCGTTCAAGTTTTGGTAAATGTAAAATAAAATCTTCAATGAATTCTGAATCGAAAATTTTTTCTTGGTTTATCTGGTAACAGTGGAGTGAGTTTTGTAAACTTTTTCAAGTCGTTGCTGCTCTTTCTTCGCTCAAATCAATATTTTCAAGAACCGCATTTAACTTCAATAAAGTTTAGTCTTTTGGTTAATTTTGCAATAATCATAATCTTTTCCCTAGGCTGAAAATCTCCATCAGTTTGTTCAGTTTTAAATTCAATAAGTTCGTACAGTTAATTCTGGATCATGGTAATTTATGAGTTCAAAAACATCTTCACTATGCATCACTAAGTTTTGTTTTCTTCCATTTTAGACAATTTTTTTCAATTTTACGGAAAGTTGTTGCTGCTCTTTATTCATCAAAATCAATATTTTTAAGAACCGTCATTTTATCATCAATAAATTTTACTCTTTTGGTTAATTTTGCAATCATTATAATCTTTTCCGTTGGCTCAAAGTCTTCATATATTTGTTCGTCAGAGCTTTGCTTATTAATTTAATAAGTTCCTCGAAGGTTAATTCTGGATCATGATAATATTTGAGTTCATACATCTTCACCATGTATCCCCAATTTGAGCTGTCTTCCACTTTTCGCAATATCCTCAATTGTACAAAAGTCATTGCTGCTGTTTGTTAGTCGGAGTAAATATTTTCAAGAATCTTAATTTTAAAGTTTTAGTCCTTTGATTAATTTTGAAGTCATCATAATCTTTTCCGTTGGCTGAAAATCTTCATCTCTTTGTTCGACAGAACTTTGTTTTTCTAATTCATTAAGTTCGTCGACGGTTGTTTCTGGATCATGGTACTTTATGAGTTCAAACAACATCTTCACCATGCATCACTAGGTTAAGTTGTCGTCAACTTTCGAAAATTTCCTTGATTAATAGAGACATGAAATTACATTTTTTTTTCGAATTATTTTTCATTTTTTTCCATCGCCCCACATAACACACGTTATCTATAAGACGTCGACTTATAGTATGAATACGTCTATAATCTCCATAATGTTATTTAGATGTGCATATCAGTAAATAAACAGACGTCGATCTGACATTTCCAATTTAGATTTCAATCAGACGTCTGTGACCTGCAACAGACGATCTGTGGCTTTCACTCTTTTAACATCTAAAGGAAATCCTTTACTCCATGTCCTTAGGAAATAATCAAGACTGCATCCAATGGATTTGCGAATAACACGCATTATGCATCTCTTATGGAAAAAATACTCTTGCTTGGAGGTCTTATAGATGTAGTCTTGTAGACTATCTGGATGTAATCAACGTCTGGAGGAACTCAGAGAGATCACACATGTTATTTCTAATAGACGTAAAAAGAGAGTATCGTGGATATTTTTAGATAACCTATAGATGTTTTGGCCGTCTTGTATTTACAGCTTCTAGATGACTTATAGATGAATGTGTGCTATGTGGGGCCATTCCCCCATGTCCGTCTCCCATTTTTTTTTCTGACTTTTATCCGAAGTGTCTCATTACTGGTACTGTGTGTGAGATATTAAACTTATTCCAGAAATTTTGTGATTATCAATTCTGTAACTTCTTTATTCTGCTGCATTCAGATTGGCAAACGAATGTCGCATACAATATACTTTAAAAGTTTTGATCTATTTCAGATCCATGTGTTGAAGTAGGCAAGTAACAAAATATACTCTTAGATGAAAATTGAGAAAAAAATGTCAGTGAGTGCCCATTTGCAATATCAATAATTAACATAAATTCTAAAGGCGAAATGTGAGGTAGTAATTAACACCCAGTTGCTAACATAACATTTTGAAAAAACAATTTTCAAACAATGAAGTGGTTAACCAAATATTTGAGTTTGATTTTCAAATCACCGGAAGTTTAAACTTCCCCTTTTCCCATACGATTGTTTGAAAGTTTTTTTTTCTTTGTCAGTATCACGTTACTGTAGCGGAATATTTCTCTAGAACCAAAAATCCTCCCAAAAAATGAAAATGCGTCAAAATTAAGGATTTTTATTTCAGGCTAGACGATGTAAATGCAAGATGACGTAAATCGAGACACCACTGTACTTCAACTTTCCCACGGTTTTTAGCTAGTGTAATTGTTTTAGAATTCTTATGTAAGAAAACTGTCGACCAATTATTACTTCAATTGTGTACATTGCTGCGCGTGCAACAGTACTTCAACAACCAAATAAGAACAAAAATAAAGAAAAATGTTGTATTTGGCATACATTATAAAACATGATATATTATATTATAGGTTATAAAACATGATTATAAAACATGATATATATTACCAACATGAACAAAATACTATTTAAAATTTTTATTTTTTCATACTATGAAATGAGAAATCTAAATAAGCAAATATAAATGCATCCAAATCTGTAAAAATGTATGTTCAGCCATATCCCGTACCCTGTACCCATATCCCGTAATTTGTGAGATTTTTATTTGTGCAACCTTGTATATGATCTTTAGAAATACTGTGCCATGTAGCACACTTAATGTGTGATAAATTTAAACGTTATTATGGTAGACTTCTTCAAATCCACATAGCTGCGGATCAGAGGTTGTGCGAATTTCAGAATTTTGTGGATTTCTGATCATTGTTTTGTTCACATTTTTAAACAGTATTTTGAATGCAATTAATAATGCAATCGAAATTATAATGAATGCTTACAATGTAGTAAAATATTAAAAATAATTAAATAAAGTAATAAACTAAGATTAAGAAAATTTTTTAAATATTAAAAGCAAAGGTCAAATAAATAAGCAATAATGTGTAATTAAGTTTTCTTTATAAAGACTGGATGCATTTTTCCTAAATCATTCAATGAAACTCGCTTCATAAAGGTATACTACTAATTGACATCAAATCATAAAATAAAGAAGTTTTGTTTCAGGTTTAGCCACATTTAATAACCAAAAAATATTCTGATTACTAGTGATATCAGATATATCTTGATTTTTTTTTTTCAAAAATGAATTTATTTATTCTTCCTTCATAAAAAATCATGAATTCAGTAATATTAACAAAAAGTACATATTAAAAATACATGGAATCAGTATAAAAATAAAAAAGTCAAATTTTGTCCCTACATCTGAATTGAAAGTTTCATTGTTTACATGTGTAAATTATGTGCAGATTTTAGAGAGTTGTAGTTATTAGGGTTGCAATTTTGAGGGAGTCTACTGTAAAAACTTTTATACGGGGACTCGAAAGTGAAGCCGCACTTCCAAAAATTATTAATTGAAGTCAGTCCTTATTTCTTTGGTGCGGCTCTGTAAATGAACAATAAATACTAGCATTTCATAATCTAATGAAAGCTTCATGCAATGCATCTTAGTGAAGATTTTACATTTCATTTTATTATATTTGACGTCTTACATCAAAATTAAAATGCACCACATACGAATAAACATAATTTGCAGAATTCTTTTGTGTCTTCCCGTAATTGAACAAAAAATCCTACTTTTCTCTGTATTTCTAAGAAACCATGTAGTAGGATATCTGATTATGTTTGGTATGTAACATCCGAATAGCGCACCGCAAAAAAATTTTCCTCTATAGAGCATAATATAATGAGAATTTTTTGTGTGTTTTTATAAATGAATGTGGTCTACTATTATTTTAAACATAATCTAACTGATTGGTAAAGTAATCATACGAATTGAATATTTCCAACTGAGCGAAAAATTGACCAGGCTGGGAATCGAACCCAGATACTTGGCTTTTTCGCTCAGTTGGAAATATTCAATTCGCATGATTACTTTACCAATCAGTTAGATTGTGTTTAAAATTATAGTATATCTACGAACCCATCGTCATATGGAGTTCCATTACCTGCGGTCTATTCTGTTGATCTTTCTAAATAACAGACCAGATGTTATGACCATTAAGGTTATCTGAACGAAAAACCCCAGCTGGCTATCGCCCAGGTAGCTTAACAGGTAAAGCATTGGCATTGTAAGCCATGTATCTGGTTTCGATTCCCAGCCTGGTCAATTTTTCGCCCAGTTAGAAATATTCAATTCGAATGTGGTCTACTCTGATTAAAACAAGTTGGAAATTGTACGTGAACGTAGCAAATCAGGTGCGTTCGTACACTATAGTAGTCGAAATCTTTGTGTTTCTGTAAATATGCAGGAAGTAATTTTTATTACACCTCAGAAACATATATCTTATTCATAAAATGTGAAATAGTTGAATATAATTAAAACACGCTCCAAACCATGTTTCCCTGTATAGCATTATGCAGGAGAATACTTTTGTGTGGCCCTGTAATTTAATAATAAAAATTCTTTGCATCACAGATTGTATAGAATGCATATTTTAGTATATATTTCATAGATTCATGCCAATTCTATTATGTTCGAATGAGTGTAACATCATAAAAATGCATTTGAATCTTTTTTCCCATTGACCGTTATGTAATGGAATACCTTTGATTGTCCCTGTAAATGATCTATGCATCCGACTTTCATAACATTTGAAATGACTCGATAAAATTACGTAATAATTATATGTTTTAACTTTCAAACGATTAAAATGCATTCGAAATTTTTTTCCCCATTGACCGTAATGTAACGGAATCCTTTTGATTGTCCCTGTAATTGATCGATCCATCCGATTTTCATAACATTTGAAATTACTCGACAAAATTACGCAATAATTATATGTTTTAAATTTCAAACGATTAAAATGCATTTGAAATTTTTTTCCCCATTGACCGTAATGTAACGGAATCCTTTTGATTGTCCCTGTAATTGATCTATCCATCCGATTTTCATAAAATTTGAAATGACTCGACAAAATTATGTTATAATTATGTATTTTAAATTTCAAACGATTCGGTTGGGTAGTTTTTGCGTTGTTATATGCGAACAGACAGACGGACAGACAGACAGACGGACAGACGGACGGACTGAGCGACAACAATAGGTGCTACGTATTTACATAATTACGAACGCACCTAAAAAGGATGTAAATCTACAAAGCTAGTTTTTCTAAATGCTGCAAAAATCCGTTACTAAACTGTAAACTCACTGAAATTTTATATTTACGCTAAAAAGGTAAAAAATGAAAATCCAGTTTTTGTAAAGCTGTAGAATTCTGTATGTTTACTAAAACTTTATCGGTAACTCTGATTAATCACATGAAATTTATTTGTATCAGTGACATAAAAATTTCTAAGCATCCTAGTTTCCTAAAAAATTCTTAAAAACAAAAAAGTTTTTTTTTCTTTTAAACAGTACAACATGAATTTGTCATATGGTTTTTTGTTGTTGTTGTTGTTAATGCAATTACATTCTAAAAGGTCCAGTTCCCTAGGCAATTCTTAGTAACCTGTAGATTTTAAAAAAAAATATTATACTGTGCCTATTTCATTTTTATTACCAAATGTTTTACAATAAATCTCAATCAGATTTAAAAATTATTTGTTACTCTGAGTATATTTACGTGAGTTCGATCACTTTAAGACGGATATAGACAAAGTAAATTGATAACTATTATTTAACTATAGTAGAAAGAGTTAAAAACCACAAAACTAGTTATATATGTGTGATATTGTACTCTAAATTACTGTGGAACTATTAAGAACGAGGAAGCGACATATCTTTAAAATAGTGAAACTTGAACTGTAACCGTTTATGAAGGCATTCATCACCACCACAAAAAACTTCCAGCAGTAAATTTCAATAGAAAAGTTCTCTTTATTTAAACCCCTCATCAATGGAAAAGTTCAATAAAAAATAAAATCTAAAACTGATATTCTTTTTACTGGTTGAAGTTTACTTCGATGGTTGTAGTTCCGTCAAATTATCAAAACCAATACACCTACGGTCTCTGTCTGTGAAATGATTTTAATATCTGGACAAATTGAAAATACTAAAAAGAAATAGAAATTTTTTAACATATTTATGAATAAAATTTCCCTTAAATAAGACACTTAAAGTTGATGAAATTTTCTATTGAAGTTTACTGGTGGAAGTTTTCACCGACTATAATCAGAAACTGTTGATCCAATCAAAATAAACAGCCATCATCTAGTGACAATTTCCTTGGTTACTTCAATTGCAAATGCTAGACAGTACATTATATCTCTCCCCATTTTTATTCATAATTCTATTTAAAATACAGCAAACAACTGAAAAAAAAAATTAAAATCGCTACAGATGATCCAGTGTGCGAACTAGTGCTTTAAAATGAAAAAAAATAACAGTTAAAAAAAATATATTCTTAAATATATTAAAAATAACCACGATTTTAATTTATATTACCGATGCATATTTATCCAAGAAAAATTCTCGATTAATTCATTTTGTGGAAAATTTATTTTTTATAATCTTTTATTCCGAAAACAAATCCTTTAATACTAAAATTAAAAATTTCATTTCCTGTCAAGGGTTTCTTAATTCAAATGCAAGAAGCTAATTTGCATAATTTCTTTACGTAGTTTCACTATTAAATTAATATTAGAATTGTATGAAAATTATTTAAAAGATAATAAGCTTTTTACTTTACCTTTTACAAAAATTCTTGTTTTTAAGAATCCTTCAATTCAAATATTATTAAATAAAAAATATATACAGTGTAATTAGATTTTTCTGTAGTATTTGTTATTTAAATTTTAAGCTTTTTTCAATTTATAAATCTGGAAAAAAAAGATAAACCATATTTTTTTTCTTACATTTGGACTAAGGGATTTATTTAATTATTTATTTTGTTTTTTATTTTATCATTATTTGATTGAAACCAAGCTATTTTTAATATATTTATCAAACTATTCAATGTAGAATGATGCATTTATGATAAAAATAAAATATTCCGTTTCAGACAGTGGTATACTTGAAAATAATAATCATACAAAAATTTTAATATTTCTGCATGAATATTTTAAAATTTCAATTCTCTTTTTAATTAAAATTTATGAAAAGCATTTTTGTAGCAATGCTGATCTTAATCTGAAACGAAATTTTAGAATAGTGCACATACAAGGTAAAGCTAGGAGACTCTGCACACATTAAAAAAAAATAATCGTAAAAAATCTAAATATTAATTTTTTGCTAAACGATCCATGAATGATTTTTACTTAATTAGTTTTTTTATGCATTTTCATTATTGTTTTGTTGTTAGACTATAATTAAATAGAACACAGTAATTAAATCAAGAAACTCTCCTTACAGAATAGGAGATTGTACACTAGGGTGTTTCAATTTTTTTTTTTAATTTCAAAATTTCATGCTGATAAAAAGTTGAAAATTATTATCACATATTTGCCAAAAATTTTTATTGAAATTTAAAAATATTTAGGTCTTCCGGAATCAGCATGAAGTTTAGAGTTGGTCTAAAATGTATATTTCTTTATTTATTTTCCTATATATATATGAATATATATATTCCAAGTACAAAAACTTAATGTTTATGCAAGCATTTCACGAAAAAAAAATCCCTCATTAATTTTATACAACATCTCACGGAATTTAAGTTAAAACCTTATCATTTTTGCAAACACCCAAATATTTCTGTTTATTTTGTAGATGGTTTTAAAATTTTCCGGGTTGCTTTTTACATCTGCAAACTTTCAGATATCATGCAAATAAAATGTATCTTAATTTTAAATTAGTTTATTAGTATAAAAAATCTGGAGTCGCTGTGATACCTTCTATTTTTTTTCATTCGAATCTAGTTGTGCACGATCAAGCCCACCGCGCTGTCTCACCTAGCTTTACTTTTAGAAGTTTACTCGGTTGATAATTAATATTATTTTTATTAAGGTCCCCAAACCGAACAAATCTGTACCACCATACTTTTCCTCATAAAAACTAAACAGTTCGATTTTTTTGCATTTTTACTTTACCTCTATATAGCTGAATGTTTTTGCTTAAAAAAAAATCCCAATAAATGTTAGCACTGATAAATAATAAGCTCTTAAAATAAATATGATTTTCATTCGAGTTTCGAATATACCTTCAACGCATTGTGGCCAAGAAAGTACGAAATATTCATGATTACTTAACTTTACAATACACTTAATAGTTTTACAATAAAAAATTTTGAGGATTCGCTGATCATTTATTTGTTTAAAAAACTTCATTTTGTTATAACACTAATTGATATTACTAATAGTTAAACTGATGTTTCAAGGGGATTAGTACTTTCATATTATTTGTAAACATAAATTACTAGTCGCCTAAAGTACTCATTTCATAAAAATGACACTATCTGTCAACTATGGTGTTATTTCGATTTTACAAAAGCAATAAATATATATTGGTAGAGTTTATTTCTCAGGTCTGAAAAGGTTCAATTATTTATTTCATAGCTCTTATGAACAATCTATTAACTTTATAGAAATTTAAGCTTGTTAAACAAAATAATTCTTCAAAAATGAAAAAAAAATATAGTATCAATAAAACATAAAATGATTTTTACTTTCTTTATAATTCGTGAAATATATGTTTTTTAAACACAACTTTATTGAATTTTTGGCTATTTTTAGATTTTGAATTATGTAAAAGTATTTGAAAGCTGTATCAATAATAGTAAATAATTTTTATATAATAATATAAAATTGAAAAATTTACACAATGGTTTCTTAATAATCTGCACATAAGGAAGAATATGTTTCAATATCGTTGTTTTAAAAAATTATGCTATTTTTTGTTTCTATGAATACACTATATGGCCAAAGGTGACCGACGACTTGCCATTTGTTATCTTGCAATCTTTCACAGACATTTCGTTAAATATCTGGAAAAAATACATGAGGAATTATCCTGAAATTCTAGGTGTGTAAACATAATAGTATAAGCCATACATATCCGCGAAGATTTTTTTTCCCGAAACCTCATACGGGACTGTCGACAAATTGAAAAATAATTATTATGTTTTAGATAAAGTTGTCAAAACTAATTTAGAAAAAGCGTTAAAACTGTAGATTATGATTAAGTGGCTTATTGTAATAAACTGTGTTCATTTTTATGCGGATAGCATGTATACTCGTAGAGAAATTATGATTTTTATAAAAACAATCCTAATTTTTTCCAAGTTTTTTGTGTATAATTTTCACAGTTTTTAATATAAAATAATGGTTTTTTCTGAAAATATGACAAACAATATTGTACACAATATCCTGTAATCAGAATTAATAAATACTAAAAATTTTTTAAAAAAATGAGCAGGTTTACTAAATAATTTTTCATTGCGTATGCGTTAGCGATATAAAATTTCATTTGCGTATTGTGTTAGCTAAATGTATAATTCTATGTTTGTGAAAGTCTCAAAAACATAGTTTGAAAACTCTGAAAGTGATTGCAGAATAAACTCAAAATCCGTTATCCCAAAATGAAGCAAAAAGAAGAGGGACTGTATCCAGTTATCCATTGATTAGTGTCAATATACATCACACAATATGGCAATTACTACTATATTTGGATACAACCCCTCATTTTTTTGCTTCCTTTTGAGAACAATGTTTTGTGCGCTGTTTAAGAGACTTTCACAAACGTTGCTCTATACATTTAGCTGACACATTATGCAAATGAAATTTTTATACCGTTAACGCATGCGCAATGAAATATTATTTAGTATTTTTTATACGATTATTATTATTTTTAAATTTTGATTCCAAGGTATTGTGTATAATATTGTTTATCATATAAAAAGAACTTATTTTATGTTAAGAACTCTGAAATTATAAGCAAAAATCTTGAAAAAATTTGGGACCGTTTTTATAAAAACCTTGATATCTATATGATTATACATTCTATCCGCATAAAAGTGAACACATTAAGTTACAATAAGCCACTTAATCATAATCTGTAGTTTGAACGTGTTTACTACAATAGTTTTGACCGGGTTATTAAAAAGGTATTCGTTCTTTTTAAATTTGTGGACGGTCCCCTGTAGAGTTTCGGGGAAAAAATCTTTACGGAAATGTATGACCTCTACTATTATGTTTACACACATGGAATTCCAGGATATTTCCTCATGTATTTTTCTGGGTATTTAACAAAACGTCCAAAATCGCAAGTGGCCGATGACCTTTGGCCATATAATATAAAAAGAAATTTGATCATTTTGTCACCCAGTTCTCTCCCGCTTTGATGGGACGTTAGATATTATTTTAAAAAAATGTTTAATTTTCATAATAATGATTTGAAATTTTCTGTAAATACATATTGCATTATTAAGTATGTAGAATACCTTAAAATTAATTTCCAATGGTGTTATAACTTTAATATCTTAAAAATATTATTTAAATTGCTTCCTGCATCTTAATTTTTTAGATATTTACACGTTTTTTGATCTTAATGATGCAAAACTTTTATGCAAAGAAACTTCTACACCAATTTTTTAACCCCTAGGAATTAACAGTTAATTTTTTAGAGATACTTCTTTTAATTTCATACCAATTTTCCACGAAATTATGTCTTATAACAAGTTAAATATCAAATTGTCTTAATAAATCCGAATTTTAACATGCATACGCAGCTTCTTATTAAGCAACATCGGGATTCTTCCTTAAAAGTTTCTGGATTTTTGATCAAAAATTAAAAGCAAGGCACGTTTCAAAAGTTAAAAAATGGAGAAGCATCAATATTGAGAAAATTTTTTTAAAGTGCATTAAAAAGCCAAAAAAATTGTTTGAGAAGAAAATTAAATGCTTACAATTTTGCGTAAACTAATCGTATCTGAATGGGGTTTACCCCGAATGATGTAGTACAAATCTCTACAATAAAAGACTAACAAGGAAGGTCTCCATACGGGCATACTCAGAAAAATCTGAAAAAATTACAGAATGTTCTTCTCATATAGTTATATATGTTTATAAAAAAAATTTCGGCGGAACCTCCTTATAACGTCCGTAAAAAAATAATAAAAATTTCGTTTATTTGGCGATTTATCTCCGGTTGGCGAAAAAACGAAATTTTGAAAAGTACGCTTTTACGCTTCGAATACTTTTTAAAGAAAAAACTTTCTATGTTCAATTTATTTAAATAAGTTTAGTTTAAGTAATTTTAGTTTTGCATTTTTACTTTACTTTAAGTGTAATGTTGTCATATACGTTTATATGTACTTATAACAAAATGAAATTAATATATTTTATCATTTAAAACAGAATTTAAATTGATTAAAATTCTTCCAAATTGAAAAATACACTGTTAAAAATCTGCTGCATTTTGTTGCAACGCACTCCCTTGCTTGTATATGAAAACGGTTACTTGGCCATGAAATGGAGCTTTCTCATTGGTTGGAATAGAGATAGTATATACAAGCGGTGGAGTGCGTTGCAGCAAAATGCAGCAGATTTTTAACAGTGTTGTACAAACTACAACATCGCTAAAAATCTGTACCATTTTCTGCAGCGTCACTCCACCGCTTTTATAGAAAACGGTCAATTCACCGTGCTACGGAGCATTCTCATTAGTCAGAAGAGAGATGTTCTATAAAAGTAGTGGAGTGACGTTACAGTAAATGCTGCAGATTTTTAACAGTGAAATCAATTAAAATCAATTTTCAGATTCGTTAAAATCGTCTGCTTTTGGCGAGGAAATGCAATGCTCGCCAAATCCCGCGTCGCTTTCAGCTTTTCACGCCAATTATTCCAAACTATTTTATTTTTTTACATATTTAATAATGTAATTCCGCCGCTAATTTTCACTGATCCTTTATTACCTACATGAGTAGTTTAATTCGTATTTTTTTCAAAAAATTCTGAGTATGCCCCCAATGGAGACCTTCCTTGTAAGTCATGTGACTGTCATCAGCATTTCCGGGTAGACCACTTCGCTTTTTATATACAAGAAAACCATTTTGATACTTGGGGCAGCTGATAAATCGCCAAATATTATTTCATTGCCATATTTTAATCGATATTATAATTGTTCCAGTCATGTGATTGCTATAAACAGTTACATTTTTCATATGCAAGACGGTCATTTTCAGTTATTTTTTCGATTAAAACTACGTAAAACTTGTCATTATTGCAAAGAAATCTCGGTACTTTTATATAAGCCGGATTAAAATCGCAACTAGCATTTTTTAAGTCGCCAGTTAGCATTTTTTAATTTTTCATAATAATAATAATAATAGTGTAGTCTGATGTGGCAATCCCAAAACTTTCTTCTATCTTATGCAAATTAATGCTTCCTGAAAAATGCAACACAGCAGTACCACCGATTTGGTGGTTTAAACCAAAATCAAGCCTTATGTCAACTTATAACTGAATCTGAAGTTTGATAGAAATCCATGCATTAATTCATGAGATAGAGCTATTGTAAAATCTTGGGAAAAAAACTGTATAACAATGTCACATGCTGTGTGATGTACTCCAAAAACAAATCAGGATCAATTTTTTATCGGGTACTAACTGAATCTGAAGTATGTTGAAAATAAACGTGCTAGTTCTTGAAATACCTTTATAGCAAAATCGTGAAAAATGAATAACAGCGTCATTTGTGGGGCGATATATACAAAAAACTAAACAACTCTAATCTATATCAAGGAGTAACTGAATCTGAAGTTTTATGAAAATCTATGGACCAATTCTTGAGATATGGCCATGGAGGAAATTGTAAATAATGCAGCATAGCAGCCCCACTTGTTGAGCGATATACACCAAAAACTAATCAGATCTAGTTTACATCGATGTCTGATAGAATCTAAAATTTTGTCGAATTCCGTGCATTTGAAATCAGTTTTTGATGCAAAGCTATTGCGATAATCAAGAAAATGCAACATGGCAATGCAACCTTTCGAGCGATTTACCCCAAAACGTAACCAGCACTATGTAATATTAAGTACTAAGTATCTAAAATTTTATAAAAATTCATGCAATAGTTCTTGAAATATGTTCTATTGCAAAAATTGGCAGTAATTCAGCATGCAGTGAAAAATAATGAAGTACACAAAAATGACTACATAGATGTATGCATGCTGAATAAGTATCTTTGGATCAAATATTATCATACTGCTTTCTCCATGTTGAAACATCACATGTTATTAAATCCAAACTAACGATAAATTTGTACTCTGTAATGTTTCATTTCATTCAAGGTGGCATAAAAAATGCTGATTAATCAAAATATTAAATTATGCGCGATGTTTTAAAATAATTTAAAAATGCTTGCAAATATGTGTTCTACCCTTAAGAATATTAGATTTGGGCATTTTGCTATTTGCTATTTTTCTTAATAAACAATCAATTAAACTTTTATTGTTAATAATTTTGTGCAAGATATAAATGCCAGTATATTTTTACTTTAATTTCTAATTTAAGGGGACAGTTTATAGCAATTTATATTTGAATATAACCACGAAATCAAAAAGAAATACAGGTGTTACTCAGTTTTGAGTACATTTTGATCGGATCTAATTTGAGTATGTGAAGTACTTAAAATTAAGTACTTTTGACTCAATTTTGCGAAACAATATTTTTCAGTGTAGCACCTTTTGAAACACCTTATGCACCAAAAACTAATCAGATATATTTTATATTAAGACCTAACAGAAAATAAAGTTTTATAGAATTCGGTTCATTACTTGTTCAGAGAGAGCATCCACAATAATTTAGTCACATACAAACAGACTGACAGACGCACAGACATACATTTTGAAAAAAACATGTTTTTTTGAGCTCTCTGACCCCTAAAGTGTATAAATCCGTCGAAAACCGGTTTTCATAAATTTTCACGAATCCAACCCTTTTTAGGTCCGTTCGTAATTATGTAAATACGTAGCACCTATTGTTGTCGTTCAGTCCGTTCGTCTGTCTGTCCGTTCGCATATAACAACGCAAAAAATACCCAACCGAATCGTTTGAAATTTAAAATATATAATTATTACATAATTTTGTCGAGTCATTTCAAATTTTATGAAAATAAGATGCATAGATCAATTACAGGGACAATCAAAAGATTCCATTACATTACGGTCAACGGGGAAAAAAGTTTCAAATGCATTTTAATCGTTTGAAATTTTAAATACATAATTATTACATAATTTTGTCGAGTTATTTCAAATTTTATCAAAATCGGATGGATAGTGCAATTACAAAAACAATCAAAAGTATTCCATTACATTACGGTTAATGGGGTAAAATGTTTCAAATGCATTTTAATGGTGTTACATTTATTCGAACGTAATAAAATTGATATGCATCTATAAGTATGTATTATAATATACATTTTGCATAATCTGTGGTGCAAAGAATATTTTTTATTGATTTACAAGGCCACTCAAAAGTATTCCATTGCATAATTGTATAGGTAGAACATTGTTTGGTGTGCATTTTAATTGTAATTATTTATAATTTTATGCGATTGATATATGAGAGTGATATTTTTAAAACTTCGTTATCGTACGAATACACCTCATTTGCTACGCTTCACGTGCAATTTCCAACTTGTTTCTTGTTAAGATAGAAAAAAGTAAAAATATTGTTTCTTAAAAATGCTGGGGCCATACTAATTAAAAACAAATGCTCTATCCAGTATTTTTTGGTAATTTTTTGAAATAAGGAAAGAATAGCTGTTTGTAAATTATAAAGTTAAAATTTTTCGCTTCATTGAACAGGTTAGATAAACAAACCCTCTATCGTCTTAAAGAACAAGAAATCATGCGTTATCAAGAAATCATGCAAAAAATCATGCGTTAAACATAGATTATGTAACACTTTCCAACATTTCATGAAATCTTTAACAAAACTTTGTTAATTAGGAAAATAAAGGTATATAGCCAAATATATATTCCAATACTTATGAACAGCTTTGTATTTGATCTGTCAGTTGATATACATATTATAAAATGGAAAAATTTAATTTAGCAAAGAAAAAAAACTTTTTTTTTGAGCAATTTGTACTAATAAATGGGAAACATACTTGAAAACATTTGTTCAGCCCTGTACCTTTATTACACTCAGTAAGAAGCTAAAATTAATTTAAAACTAAAACATTATTAAAACAACAGAAATCACATTGTTATAAATTGTCATTCTTTGGTATCCATGTACACAATCCTTTGCGTGGCCCTGTATATCATTTTCTCTATAATCTGCAAACATTGCTTTGTAAATTGAATGCAGTCCATGTACACAATTCTTTGCGTTGCCCTGTATATCATTTTATTGATATTCTGCAAACATTTCTTTGTAAATTGAATGAAGTTCAGCGTAAAAATGTATACCTTATTTAAGAACCACCTTTAAGTAATTTACGTTTATACGCAGAAACGTTGACGAGCACTCTTGAATAGCCCTGTATATTAACTATAACATTTATACACACCCTTATAATGTACAAAGATTTAGTGAAACTTAAATGCGTACATCATAATTTAAATGTATTACATCCATCAATAAGCTATCATTGGAAACATATACAGTCCGTCGGTAGGAATATACTATTTGAAATCTTTTGTGTGTCCCTGTAAATGCAATGTACTTCATATTATGCAAGACAGTATCGTATAATTTATATTAAACCTCGGTGACGTATATCAATGTTATTATACATGAAGCAGTTTAATATATTTTTAAATTGTCACACACTATTCCCCTCTTTATCATTATCCAATGTAATTCTTTTGTGTGACCCTGTAAAGGAACAATAGCTATATATTCACCGCGTATTTTATAGAATGCATATTTTAGTTCACCTCTTAAATAAATGTATATTTTAATATGTTTGACAGGGTGTAATATCTTTAAAACGCCTCTGAAACGATTTTTCCCCATAGGCCATAACGTAATGGAAAAATTTTCACTCTCCCTGTAAATAAACTTATCATGGTAGAAACATTATTTTCAGTAGGGTTAGTGCTAGGGTAAACGTCAATAACACACAAAAATTTCAGGGCAATTCGAGTATATTTACAGGTGTTAGAGCGCGAACAGACGGACAGACAAACCGAATGCATAAGCATTTTTCAAACATTTGGAAAGTATTATAAACGTTAAAATTCATTTGAAACGATTTTTCCCCATAGGTCGTAATGTAATGAAAAACTTTTGACTGTCCCTGTAAATAAATTAATCATGGTAGAAACTTCATTTTTAATAAGGTTCGTGCTAAGGTAAATCTAAATAACGTCCAAAAATTTCATGGCAATCCGAGTATATTTACGGACAGACAGCCAGATGGACAGACAAACCGAATGCATAAGCACTTTTCAATTTTGTTGGAAAGTGCTAAAAAATAACTAATCATGCAATGTAGAAATCTGTCATGATTCATTTAAGGACAATTAATTATATATTCAATTTTTCCAATGATACGTTTGAGTTATTTATCACCAAATCTTGAAGAACAATATCTTGTGATTTTTAAAGTTTGGAACCTCTTACGTTCAACTCATTTGTAATCGATGAAAAATAAACTGAAATTATGGTGGTTTTTAAAACATAATGCATAAACTATTTAGGTGATCAATCTGTAATTTTGAATTCCCACACTTGACACTTATAGAAACATATTTCTAGTTAAAAACAATTAATGGGTTCAAAATTCACATTCTTTGATAAAAAGTATTTTTTTAATTAATTAGAGAAATAGAATTGCATTATATATTTAAAAAAAAAATAGAAATCAATTTTCAAAAGTTTCAAATATGAAAACACACAGTTACAACTGATTTTGAAAAATAGTTTATAGTTATGTTTAAAAAATAATCTTCATCTCAATCTGTTTTGCAGAAATTACAAGTAAAGTTAACGATAGCAGTTCAAAACTCTAAAATAATTTTAAAAAATCTTGAATGGCAATTTTTCTGCTTAGTATCTTCAAGTACAATTCACTGAAAAATTCAAATATGATGACAAAGATAGAATTTAAAGAAAGAATTAAAGAAAGATTTAAAGAAAGAATTATTTTTAGCAGCGTAACTGTTGCTTTTTTATGTGTACTGAGCCTCATTTTTTTTTCATACTTACTAAGACTTATAAGAAAATACAGAATTAATCCCATGAATAAAACACACGAATAAATATGCATCAAATAAAAATAAATCCGTCACTCTACAAGGTGACAAAATTAATCTAACTTTAACTGCTGTGTCAAAAAAAGGTACAATACTGTATAAAATAAATAGCTGACATTTATTTTGTCTTTTTTTTTTTTTTTTTTTTTTTTTTTTTTTTTTTTTTTTTTGAATCATTACGTATTTCTTCTAAAGAGTAAATTCAACATAAGAGCCATAGAAGTAAGAAACTATAGGAACTCACTGTAGAAAAAGGCTGACGTAAATGCATATATTATAACTACGAATAAATTCGGTCTATAATGTTTTCCCGTTTTCTTCACAATCTTTATTACCTGTCACATTCTGGGTCCTTCTTTAGCTGAGCCACCAAATGATCTGATCTTTGTCCAGTTTTTTATATTTTTTATTTTTATTTTTTTAAGCCAAATTATTTTCAAAACCCGCTCCTTGTCGAGGGAATACATCTCCAGATGAGCAGTGTAATCTTTTCATTGCAATTTCTTCTTTTATTTTTGTTAAACTTTAAAAAGGTGACTAAGAAAAATACAATTCTCTGCAGACTAGGTCCTCGTCTGAACAGTCTCTTTTAAGCTATCAAATTAAAACTTTCCGTGTTGTACTCAATTGAAATAAGAGTTCATTACTTTATTTTACTTTAAAAAAAAAAAAAAAAAAAAAAAAAAAAAAAAAAAAGAATCGATATATTTTCAAGATGTTAAAAAACGTTTAAAAAAAAAAGAAATAAAAAGAAAAAAAAGAAAAAAAAGAAAAAAAGAATATTTCAGACATCGATTTTCGGAAACCTTTCGTAGAACTTTTATGAAATTTTAATTTATTTTTTCAAACCGTAATATAGATTTATCCGATACTAGGAATTCTCCAGCAAATATTTGCATATTCAAAAAATATTGTTTTTGCACAAAGTTTATAAATTAACTCCATTCATACACTATATTGCCATTGATTATGGGACACTTGCGATTTTAGACATTTTACTAAATATCTAGAAAAATACATGAGGAATTATCTCGAAACTCTTAGTGTATAAATATAATAGTATAAGTCATACATCTCCGTGAAGATTTTTTCCCGAAACTCCAAAGGGGACCGTCAACAAATTAAAAAAGAATGAATATCTTTTGAATAACCCTGTAAAATCTAATGTAGCAAATGCGCTCAAACTCTAGATTGTGATTGAATGCCTTATTGTAATAAGCCTTGTTCATTTTTATGCAAATAGCATGCATACTTGCTGAGTAATTAAGGTTTTTATAAAAATGATCCCAAAATTTTCCAAGTTTTTTCCTTATAATTTTCAGAGTTCTTAATATAAAATATTATTTTTTTCAGAAAATATGACAAACAACATTGCACACAGTACCCTGTAATCAGAATTAAAAAATAATGAAAATTGTATAAAAAATGAGTTGGTTTACTAAATAATGTTTTACTGCGCATACGTCAACGATATCAAAATTTCATTTGCATATTATGTTAACTAAATGTATAGAGCAACTTTTGTGAAAGTCACAAAATCATAACTTGAAAATTCCGACAATAATCGTCAATTGAATAAGTCGAAAATCTATTATTCTCAAAATGAAGCAAAAACAAGAGGGGTTGTATCCATATATTCATTGATTAGTGTCAATATAGAATACACAATATGGGATGTACTACTGCATTTGGATAAAATCCCTCATTTTTTTGCTTCATTTTGGAAACAACGGATTTTGTCCTTTTTCTATAGACGATTACTTTCAGAATTTTCAAGCTATGATTTTGAGACTTTTACAAAAGTTGCTCTATACATTTAGCTAACATAATATGCAAATGAAATTTTGATATCTTTGACGCATGCGCAGTAAAAAAATTATATAGTAAACCTACTCATTTTTCATACAATTTTTATTATTTTTTATTTCTGATTACAGGGTACTGTGTGCAATGTTGTTTGTCATATTTTCTGAAAAAAAATATTATTTTATATTAAGAACTCTGAAAATTATAATGGAAAAACTTGGATAAATTTGGGACCATTTTTATAAAAACCTTAATTACTCTGCGAGTGTGCATGCTATTTGCATAAAAATGAACACAGTGTATTACCATAAGGCATTCAATCATAATCTAGAGTTTGAGCGCTTTTGCTACATTAGTTTTGACAGGGTTATTCAAAAGATATTCATTCTTTTTTAATTTGTTGACGGTCCCCTATGGCGTTTCGGTAAAAAATCTTCACGGAGATGTATGACGTATACTATTATATTTATACACTAAGAGTTTCGAGATGATTCCTCATGTATTTTTCTAGATATTTAGTAAAATGTCTAAAATCGCAAGTGTCCCATAATCAATGGCAATATAGTGTATTATTATTGAATTAAATTAAATCTTAATTACTGACTGATGTAATGAATGATGAATCGAGTTGTGCTTGATTGTAATAAGAGTTCTTTATTATTTTTATTATTATTAAATAAGTAACCAATGTATTTTAGGTATGTAAAAAAAGCGAAACATTTATAAAAACATTTTTATTTCAGCCACTAAATTTCAGGAACGTTTCGAATAACTTTTATGAAAATTTATTTATTTTTTTCAAACCGTAATATAGATTTACTAGAAATTCTCGAGCAAATATTTCCATGTTCAAAAAATATATTTTTCAAACAAACGTTATAAATTAACCCCATTCATAGTGTTATTAAATTAAATTTTAATTACTGGTTTATGAATGTATACATTCAATTGTACGGCTGAAAATCTAAATTAAAAACAGATCTTCTGGTTTCAGAAAACAGATTATTGCAGCATAAAAACTACTCAGAAACGTTTGCGAAAATAAGTGACAGCAAATGACAATTTGTCTTTATGAATGTTTCAATAAATTAAAAAAAAACTGTTTTTAATTTACTAAAGATAAAGAAATTTCTTTGAAATTATGATTAATTCAGAAGCAGTTTTGGCTTGTTTTCGTCACAAATTATATTTTCATAGATTTTGTTGTGTACTTTTTATGGGTGTAGTTTAAAAAATTGTTAAACGTACATGAACGTTCATTTCAAATTTCTCTTTTGCATTTTAATTTTTTAAATCAATATAATATGATAGCTTGTGTAGCTGTTTAACGTTTGAAACTTCTACTTTATTGCTTTTTGTTTAAGGCTTTTACGATGCTTTCACTTTTGGAACAGCCGCCAAAGAAGAAAGTGGCTTCATGAAACAAAAATATCTACATCAAAAATGAAAAAAGTAGGAATGTACCCATTAAGAGATTTTACCTAACTATTCTATCGTCGGATATTGCACATCAGAAGTAACAAGTAAAGCTGCTATAACGAAGGTACTGCAATGAAATTTTTACAATATACGTTACTTCGCATACAATACAGTATCCTAAATCTTTTTTGTGTCCCTGTAAATACTAAATGCTTTAAATTATTCAGGAATTAACTTGTAGAAAACATCAGCAACTTACATCATTTTCATAAAATTTTAAATAGCTTTATATAAGTAAAAAGCGGAGCAAAAAAATGTTTACCCCTATAACATTATGGAACAAAATTCTTTTCTGTGCCCTGTATATTAGAAAAAATATTTTTTGCACCACAGACTGCATAAAATAAATATTTTAGTATATATTTCATAGATGCGTATGAACTGTAATTTTTTTTTTTCGAAAAAATGTAACATCATTTAAATGAACTTCACATTCTTTTGTTATTTCCGACCTTAATGTAACGGAGTACTTTTGATTGTACCTGTAATTAAACTATACATCCAAATTAAAAAAAAAAATAAATAAGTTTACTCAATTATATAATAATTATGTATTTTAACTTTCAAACGATTCGATTGGGTAGTTTTGCGTTGTTATGTGCGGTCGGACGGACAGACGGACGGTTTGAACGATGCCTATAGGTGTTACGTACTTACATAATTACGAAAGCACCTAAAAAAATCATAAAGAAATGTTAACGAAAAATTTGTAAAACATACTGACATTGGTCTAATTTTAACTTCCGACTCTCTTTTCGTTACTTATATGAGCACTTAATGCTAGCAAAAAAAATTATATCTTTAAAATCATTGTTACCTGATTCCATTTAAAATAATTTATTGAATTCCATATTTTACTTAGAAATTTAATTAACCTTTTACCTACCGACGGTACTTATAAGTACCATTAAAATAACTTATTATAAAATTCTTTTAATACGTCAGTTAGTTCTAATACTTTTTAGAATGAGTTACAGATTCATTACTTTATCTTGTTTCAAAAGCATTATTGGTTACACAAAACAAAAATATTTTTAAAAGGATAATTTTTTTGCCTTTGCATCGTTTCAGCTTTCTTGGCGCTGAGGGAGGGCGATGGAGATTTTTCAATGCGGAAAAATTTCTATATTTATATTGTAAGAACATCATATTTGTGCATTTTATAATTCTACAAAATACTAAGAAAATAATTAGAAATGAAAGATTAGAGTGTGGTTATAAAAATTGCACGAAATCTCTGTAAATTCAAATTTAATTAATCCTCCTAAATCCTCCAATCCTTCTAAAATCCTTCAAACATTTATTAAGTGATTATATAAATCTCTTAATTTATTTTAAACAATTTGCGTAAAATGCTTTAGAATGTAAAAATTTCATGAATTCATAATGTGGTAGATAAAGCGTTAAATTTATAGTGAGAAGTTAATTTGTAAATATAATAGTTATTGTGAGTAATAGGCATCCTCAGCGTAATTTGTTTCATGAAGAATTAACATATAAAAATTCAGCCTTTAATATTTTTACAGAGATCTTCCTTGCGTGTCTTATAATCAGAATTATTTTATACAATCTTTAACAAATTAGTCAGGGCATAGAAAATAAAATTTGTCAACTCAATTCCCTTTGGACGAAAACTTTATTGGGCAAGCTAAGAATTGGTTTTACTTTATTATTATAGTCTTCTTTATATACTTGCAAAAATTGCATGATTTTTACAAAATCTTTTTTTAATTTTATTTATCAATAGCCATTAAATTTTAGGACCAATGTCTCGCTCTTCCAGTTTCCAATTCTTAATAGTCAAATTTCAGTTGCGGGTAATTCACATTACTAAAAATGTAATTTCAACAATCTTTTGATATAAGTGAGAATCTCAATAACCAAATTTTATTAGTAAATTGCCCTTGCCTGAATATATTATGAAAAAATATATAAATAACTTATTTTGATTAAATTCATGTTGTTCTTAAAAGTTTTAATGCTACAGGATATTATTATTATTATTAATAATCAACTGAAAAATGGTTGTTGTTTATGGTCAAGAATGGACTTTGTGATGTCAACATTTTCTATTTTTATGATTGATCATGGAATATTAATGTTTAATCCATGTCGTACGTAAATAATGACTCTTTTATTACATAATCCGCTTTTTAATCATCATAAAAGTGATATCTTTACTGATTTTTATTAACTCAATGGGAAACACTCAAACATTTTGCTTTGGGCAATGGATATCCACATTTTATTTATATATTTTATTTTATTAATTTTTTATACGAAATTTTGCCCATTTTGAAGAATTTTCCTTTGACTAGGGAATTTAAATGCCGTTATTAATAACTAAGAAAGTAAAAAGATAATAAAAGGAACAGACGCAAATTATTAGATATGAAAAAAGCCGAATCCAAAGAAATAGGTTAAAAAATCGCATTTTAAAACAAAAAAAATATTAAAAAAAATGAAATTTGAATATTGATGCCACCGTTTACAAAAAGAGCGACGATCAAGAAAAGAAAATAATCTAATGGTAAAGCGATTGATTAAAAAAAAAATAACACTTTTTTTTCTGGAATTTAATTATAAGTCATAAATTTTAGTCTTTGAAAAAGAAATTACTTTTGCAAATGGTTGTTGAAGTTTTTTAAATTACATTTATTATTATTATTATTATTATTATTATTATTATTATTATTATTATTATTATTATTATTATTATTCGTGTTGCACATTTTATAATCTGGCAATCAAACAAACCAATGAGAAGTCAAGAAATTATATTCAGAGGCACAGGAAAAAGAGGGAATCACGGGCCTCGAGCCTTTTGGATTGAAAAAATTTAAATTTTGTAAGCCATATGAGTTGTTAAAAATCAGTTACTTCTCTTTTTAAGGATTAATTTTTCAATTTTAGGTGAGTTCGTAATTATGTAAATACGTAGCACCTATAGTCGTCGTTCAATCCGTCCAAATGGCTGTCCGTCTGTCCGCTTAAACAGGGCAAAAATTACCCAGCTGAATCGTTTGAAATTTAAAATAAAAATTCTTGCATTATTTTGTCAAGAAATTTCAAACTGAAGGAAAATCGGATGTATAGTTTAATTACAAAGACAATCAAAAGTATTCACTTATATTACGGCCAATGGGAAAAGAGAGTTTCAAGTGCATTTTGATGATGTTATAGTCTTACGAACAAAATAAAATTGATTTGCATCCAGCGTTAGAATTCCTAAAAAAAAGTCACTGGTCCCAAGGACCAGTAAGCATGAGAATTTACTGGCCCTCAGACATCATCACTGGTCCGCTACATAAAATTCTATTAAATAATTTTAACACTTAGAGTGGCCTCTACCCCCCCCCCCCCTCCTGGAAAATAAATCAATCTTACTTTGCATTTATCCAAAATTTTCAGCATAATAAAATGTAAAATTATAATTTACTAAAATTTAAATAAACAGTACGTAAAGAAAAACTATCAAATTATTAATTAGATAGTTTATTTGTCATTACATATTTCAACTGACTGCAGTTTAATGCAAATGAGGTTTAATGAATGAAATTTAATGAAATTTAATGAGGTTTAATGCAAATATTTTTCGATTTTTCTCCAGATTGAAGCCAGAGTGTGGTGGAATTGTAGTGGAATAGTGTCAATGATGCAGTTGGACTTCTAAAATTCTGGGTCCCTTTTCTACAAAAGCGGGTCCCCACTAATAATAAATCATATTTTTGGACGCAAAAATTGAACTTGTTCATTTCCACAAGAAAAATAAAATTCAATAATTGTTTTAATAATAATAAATAATTAAAACCAATATTAATTTAAGAGAAATTTTTTGTACTTTTTAAAGAATAAATGTACAAGTTACAAATTTAATTATAAAATAAGGCTTATTTAAGTGTAGAAGATAAGAAGTATCACTATTGTTTGCTTTTCTTTTAAAATGGGGCAAGACAGGTTTATTGAAAAAGACATTTTTGCTGGAAAAAGGGATATTTTTGTTGAGTAAATGGGTACTTTGCTTAATGAAATGGTACTTTCAGTAGTCACATTCACTGAGAAAGATTTGGAGCAATAAAAAAACGATTGGGAAACAGGAAAATCAGTTTCTGGAGCAGCAACAACAATTTTGAAGCAAGAAAATTGGTTTTTAAAACAGAAAAATTCTATCAATTCGGCATTCACTTATTTTTTTATTTGTGTTTTTTTGTCGAAATTTCCGAATTTCGCGTTATTTTGACGAAATCTTTTTTTTTTCGGGATTTATTGACAAATATACCATTTTTCGCGATATTTTTTGACAAAATTTGCTGTTTTGTCGCGATTTTTGGACGAAATTTGTCATTTTTTTCGCGATCTTTTGAAGAAATTTGCCGTTTTTTCGAGTTTCAGGATGAAATTAGCCATTTTTTGCGAATTTTTTGACGATATTTGCCAGAAATTAGTCGTTATTTAGCGATTTTCCAACAAAATTTGTCGTTTTTTCGATTTTTTTGACAAATTTTGCCGTTTTATTGCGATTTTTGGACAAAATTTGTCGTTTATTCGCGCTTTTTGATGAAATCTGCCTTTTTTGGAATTTTTTGAAGAAATCTGCCATTTTTCCGCAATCTTTTAAAAAAAATAAGTCGTTTTCTACGATTTTTGTGACACATTTTGACGTTTTATCGCTTTTTTGGGCAAAATTTGCCGCTTTTTCGCGATCTTTTGCAGAAATCTGCCGGTTTTTTTTCGGGTTTTGGAATGAAACTAGCCATTTTTCCGAGAATTGTCTGACAAAATTTGTCGGAAATTAGTCGTTATTACGCGATTTTTTAACGAAATTTGCCGTTTTTCGCGATCCGTTAACGAAATTACGCGCCACGTGGGACGCGTAAGAGCTATTTTTTGCGTCCCATAGTCGATTTTTTGCGTAATTTACGCGCTATAGCGCGTTTGCTCCATCGGTGATAATAATAATAATAATAAATCTTATGTGTGATCGGTTGCTGTTCTCTCAGCACCTGAAAATAAGGCACTGGTCCTGCGGACCACTAAATTTTTTAAATTAGTGGTCTGATTGAATTATCGGTGGTCTCGGACCAGCGGACCACCAAGGATTTCGAACGCTAGCATCCATAAAATATATTCTTAAATATACATTCTGTACAACCCGCGGTGCAAATAATATTGGTTATTAATTTACAGCGCCACACAAAAGCAAAGCATTACATAATGATATAGGGGGAAACATTGTTCGAGGCACGTTTCAATTAAATTAAACTATTTCACATTTTCTAATATTAATATACGTTACTGAGGTTTGCCAGAAGTTATTTCATATATAATAAAAAACAGACAGTGTCTACAGGAACACACAAAAGATTTCGTCTACTATACTATTCCCAAAGTACTGTATACTATTTCAAAACAATCTGAATATTTTTAAAAGTTCGTTATGATACGAACGTACCTTATTTGCTACGCTTGACGTGTATTTTCTGATTTGTTACATTTATCGTAGAAGTGAAATTTGTAAATCTTCATATCTTTGGCCTCAAAATCGATTTAACATTTTTTTCATGAAATCGTTAATTTTATATTTATATGTAATTATCGCTATATTTTATAACTTTGATATATGTATTGTTACTTACTACACGCAATAATATATGAAATACTTTCACAGAATACGTCTTCATGCACTCATACTTGAATAAATTTTGACCAGTTTTTAATTTTGGATTTTTCTATCAGTCCTAAACTTACAATTGTATCATTAATTTCATAAATGTAATTCTCTGAAATTCGGGATACTAAACCTGCAGTAAAATAATTAAAATATTGATAATTTGATAAATACAATAATTAATTTGAACAATTAATTATCCTCATTAACATGTTGCTTATTATTGACATCCCAGTTATTAAAAGCTAAAATAACTATTTAGTTTCATGGTATTTAGTTAGTATCAAATTCTATTTGGTATCATAATAAAAAAATATATTGCCCAGTTAAATTGATGGCATTGAGCTCACAGGCTACGCATACTAATTGTACATTACAGCCTTGTATTTTCGTTAATTCCGTTCGAAAAAAAAATTAAGAAGGGGAAACAGCTCTCCCCTTTCTCCTTTTTTATACTTAATCATTGAACTTCCTAAACTATCAAGTACATGCTTTATCATATTAAAAAACCTATATCCAAAATTCAGAGCAAATTGGATAATTCTTAATAAAAACCCATTTAGCAGTTATGTAATTTAAGAGGAGTTATTTCCCTCTTTTATACTTAACCATTAAACTTCCAAAACTATTCAGAGATTTGAACGAAATCTGACAATTCTGTTTGAAAAATCCATTTATGCAAGTTAAAAGGAAGGGCATTAGAACCCCCGTTCCCCCTGTTTATACTTATTCAATGAACACCTAATAACAACCACGGACTCGCCTCATCAGAATGATCCTATATCTAAATTTTGAACGAAAACTGTTAATTCTGCATGAAAATCCCGTTTATATCAATTAAAGAGGGGCATGGGCCCCCCGTTCCCCCTCTTATACTTATCGAATGAACTTCAAAAACTAATCAGGGAAGCGCCTTATCAGGATATACCTATATACAAAATTTCAAGTGGATCCGATATTTTTATCATGAGTTATCGCGTTACGCACGAACATACGAACGTACATACAGAACGGACGGGCACATAAGCTCTCAGGCTATGATAGCCTGTGAGCTAAAAACAATTAAATTTATTTTTTTTTTTTTTGTAGGATTTCTATTACTAGGACTTGGTGTTTAAATTATTTTGTTATTACAATTTGTTAAACCTTTTGAATCCCATTTTTTTCTCAATTTTTAGAAAAAACTAGCAGTTACCCCTCACTTCGTTCACATAACATTTAAAGAAGAAATAATTGATCAATCAAGCAAAAAATTTCAATGATGAAAAGCATGTGTAATCAACTTTTTATCTCGAATTTATGGTAAAAAACATCTGATAATCCCTATTTGCTAATTTGTTTGCTGGTTAAAATTTTCCTTCCAGCGATTAATACTAATAGACAGAAACATTCTTGAATTCTTTTGTTCAGCCCTGTAGTTTTCCAAGTGTCTTTAATACACGAAAGTATCTTTCTAAAATTTAGTTCAAACAAAACTATTTTTTATTACTACCTAAATTACATTTTCAGAAATTATCATCCGAAGACAACCTTGTATCCAGTTCTTTGCGGGACCCTGTATATCATTTTATGTATATACTACAAACATTTCTTAACTTACTAAATGCAGTTCAAAATAAAAATGCATATTTTATTTAAAAACCACCTTTACGCTCATATTCAGTAACCTTTCCGAGATCTTTTGTGTAACCCTGTATATCTAAATTTAACTATTTATACTATCACCATTTATACTCTGCATTTAAAAGCACATATCATAATTCAAAATGCATTTCATGCATGCAACAGTCATCATCCATCATATTCAGTACTTCGAATAGAATATATAATATTTGAAATGTTTTGTGTGTCCCTGTAAATGCTATGCACTTCGTATTATACATGAAATAACTCACATTAAGCCTCAGCAACGTATATCAATTTGATTATACATGAAATCGTTTACCATAATTAAAATATGTCGGAAACTGTTCCTCCCTTTATTCTTATGCAATGGAATTCTTCTGTGTCACCCTGTAAATGGATAATAAGTGCCCTTTTCACTGCATACTTTACAAAATGCATATTTTAGTGCACTTTGTAAATGCATATAAATTTGAATATGTTTTACTGGGTGTAACATCGTTAAATTTAATTAAAACGATTTTCCCCATAATGCCGTAATGTAAGGAAATTTTTTGACAATCCCTGTAAATAAACTAATCATGGTAGAAACTTTATTTTCAATAGGTATTCGTGCAAGGTAAACGTCAAGAACGTCCAAAAATTTCATGGAAATCGGAGTATATTTACGAAAGTACGGAGTATATTTTAGCTACTGATATTCATACCCCTTGTATTTTTAACGACTGCTATAAAGTACCTGTTTTATTTCAACTATGACGTCACATTTTCATAAGTGAACCATTTTATTACAAATATAATTCTTTTTCCTTCTTTTTACTTTTAATTTATGTCGCCATATTTTACACAAAAATTCCCATTAACTAAACAAATATCCTTGTTAAATATATTATAAAAAATACACCTTTTATTTTTATTTCAAACATGACGTCATATTTATTTTCTTTTAAATTATTTTATTATAGTTTTTCGCGTGGAAGTTTTTTATTAAAAAGTCATTGCCGCTGAAAAATTATTATTCCAATTTTTTATTTTCTTGGCAACAGGAAAGGAAAATGGTCAAATTTTATCTGAAAAATGCCTATTGATTTTGTATGAAAAATAATTAAATTTTGAATTATTAAGGAAACTATTCGAATAAAATAAATAAAAATTAGCCTATGTTCATTCCACTCCTATAATCTACCCATATGCAAAGATTCAAAGACATTAATCCATCCGTTTTGAAGCCAAGTTCATTCCAATTTTCGGACACACTTGCACATTTATAATATACTAGCTGTTACCCGCGACGTCGTTCACGTAGCATTAAAAAAAAGATAAGCGCTTCTATTAAACAAAACTTTTCATTAACAATAATTTAAAACATATATAACTAATATATATCTTATAGGAGGCAATACAGTAGTTTTTCTTTATAGAGGACTTAAAGAACCAAGGGCGGATCCAGCCCAACCTCCAGGGGGGGGGTCACAACTTTTGACAGATGATTTAATGAAGCAATTTTAAAATACAGTAAATCTTATGAAAACGGAATTACGATAAAAAATAGCAAATTTCGCCGATCGGGCATGAAAAAATCGCGAATTTTGTCGATTATGCACGGAAAAATCACGAATTTTGTCGATCGGACGCGAAAAATCTCAGATTTCGTTTATCGGGCAAGGGAAAAAAGTCTGCATTTTTTTATAATACTTGAAAAAATTGCAAATTTTGTTCCTAGGTTGCAGAAAAGTCGTCTGTTTTGTCTGTTTACCGCGCGAAAAAAACGCGAATTTCGTTGACCGAGCGCGAAAAAATCGAATATCGTCAACTGTACATTGGAAAATCGCGAGTTTTGTCTATCGGCCTTCGAAAAATCTCGAATTTTGTCTGTATGTCTCAGAAAAATCGCGAGTTTTGTCGATCTGGAACGAAAAAATCGTAAATTTCTTTAATAAGGCACGAAAAAAAATCCCAATTTTGTCGATCGGCTTGGTAAAAAGCGCGAATTTATTCGATCGGGAACGGAAAAATCGCAAATTTTGTTGATTGGGAATAAAAAATCGCGAATTTCGAGTTGATATGGAACGCAAAAGTTGCCGATTTCGAGAATCAGGAAAGAAATTATCGCGAATGTAGTCGATTGTTTTCGTAAAAAGAGCGATACGGGCGATTGGGTACGGAAAACTCGCGAATTTTGTCGAATCGGTACAAAAAAATCGCTAATTTCGTTGATAGAGCAAGGAAAAATCGAAGATTTTGTCGATGATACGCGGAAAAATCGAAAATTTTTTTGAGCGGCTGCAGAACAATAGCGACTTTTATCAGTTTATCGCGAGAAAAAAATTACAGATTTCATCAATTTACGGCGGGGATAAAAATGCAGATTTCATCAGTCAGTTAACAATCGCGAATTTTATTGTTAGGTGCGGTATTTCAGGGACCAACAACGGATAAAGGCGCGAATCTCGTCGATTGGGCACGGATATGGTCGATGGCTTTTGTAAAAAGCCCGAATTCATTCGATCAGGAACAACAAAATCGCTTTTGGTAGGGCACGAAAAAATTGCGAATTTTGTCGATCGGGAACGAA
Organism: Maratus speculifer; assembly: GCA_964019185.1. NCBI lineage: Eukaryota > Metazoa > Arthropoda > Arachnida > Araneae > Salticidae > Maratus > Maratus speculifer. The sequence continues at coordinate 257,715,421 of OZ025298.1, forward strand.
AAAGTCGCAAATATGGTCGATCAGTTTCGTAAAAAGCGCAAATACAGTCGATCGGGAATGAAAAAAATCGAGAATTACATTGATATGGCGAACAAAAATTGACAATTCCATCGATCGGGAAAGGAATTATCGCGAATATGGTCGATCGGCTTCGTAAAAAGCACGGATTCGGGCGATCGAGTACAAAAAACTCGCGAACTTTGTCGATTCGGGACGAAAAAAAATCGCTAATTTTGTCGATGATGCGCGGAAAAATTAAAAAAATCTTTGAGCGGTTGAAGAAATTTCATCGAACAAGAACGGAAAAATATGCTAGTTTCGTGGATTGGGTACGGAAAAATAGTGAATTTTGTCAATCAAGTGAAGAAAAATCGCAAATTTCGCAGACCATTCGTGGAAAAATTTCAATTTTCGTCGATCACACCCAAAAAATCGTGAATTTCTTCGATTAGGCATCGAAAAATTGTGAATTTCGTGGATCGACCTCGCAAAAATCGCGACTTTCACCGATCGAGTGCGAAAAAATCGTGAATTTTGTTAATCAAGTGAAGAAAAATCGCAAATTTCGCAGAGCATTCGTGGAAAATTTTCAAATTTCGTCGATCACACCCAAAAAATTTTGCGTTCCTGTTTTTGCACTTTTTACTTACACTGTACATCCCTCTTTGAAGAGCTCCAGGGGGGGGTCATGACCCCCATGACCCCCCCCCTTGGATCCGCCACTGTAAAGAACTCAGCCAAATAAAAGAGAAATGTGTTAGATAATTATGAACAATTGCGAAAATGAAATTGCAAGCACTTATACTGTAGAACAACTGTAACGCACCCCAATTGTACAGAAATCATGTTGTAGTGCATTTCAGAATCCCATATCTAAGAAAAAAAATCATGTGTTAAACCTAGGTAATAAAAAATATATATATATCCAACATTTCCATAATACATAACTTCGCTGGCCCATTCTTTTCTGCATCTATGTATACTATCTATATGTTTGTAAATATTCTAAATACAATGTTAAAATTTTGTTTAGTTTGAAAAAGTATAACGAAGATTAAAATTCACCTTTAGCAATTTCTAATAATAGACAGAAACGTACTTGAATTCTTTTGTACAATCCTGTATATTACGTGCAGATATTTATACGACCGCATATTTAGCTTAAATTATTCAAGCAAAAAACCCGATTAAAATTATTGAATTCATATTTCCGGGAATCGGTATTGCACAGGTGACCATATATCCAGTTTATTGTATAGTCCGATACATGATTTATTTAAATTCTACAAACATCTCTTATTACCATCTCTATTTACCAAATGTAGCTGAACTTCAAGATGCATTAGTTTTCTTTAACCCCTTCGGGACGGGAGCCTTTTACGAAATTTTTAATGTTTTGTCACCGGTTTTAAAATACAGAAATTTGTTGCTTCTTAAATCGAGAAAATGCTCCGATTCAATAATCCAAATTTTACAGTATAATATTACCGGTGAGAATAAACGAGAATTCTTAAGCCTTTTTGCGGCACGTATACGTGTCGCTCGTCTCCAAGGGGTTAAAATACATACCATAATTGAAAAAGCTCTTCAGCAATCTTTTCTAATAGACCATACTCTGGATACAATAGCTGAGATCTGGACACAGGTCTAAAATCTTTTATTTGTGCAAATGTTTTATGACATTCAGGGCATTCATTTCTTTCTCCAGTATGGGAACGAAAATGCTCTGTCAAGTGATTTTTTTTCAAAAAAGTCTTATCACACAGGCTGCAGCAAAGGTGATGCAAATCATACTTAACTGCAAGCATATTGTAGTAAATTTCAGATTTTATCATTGTATTGATTATCTCAGTATATCAATTTCATCAAATTTGAAATAGTGCAAAGCAATTAAAATACGCTGGGAATATTTTTCTCCATAGACTATTATATTACCGAAAATTTTTCTGTGATCTTGTAAATGAATGTTAAATCTTTGCACCCCATTTTCTACAGAATACTGCACTTCAGAAACTGATATGAATTTCAATATCATTAAAATAACATTAATAAAATAATATTATTAAAAACACATTATTAAAATACGCTGCAAATGTTTTTTCTTCACAGACCATTATATATTGAAATACTTTTGAGCTCCTTGTACGCATACTATAAGTACTACACTTAACATATTCGATAGTAATCATGTTCTTGTGCATCTTAAAAATGCATGTAAATTTCATTACACTAAAAATTATGTAACACTATCAAAATACAGCGCAAATGATTTTTTCTCCTTATACCATAAAGTCTCTTTTGAGTGCTCCTGTGATTCAGCTATTAATTGCTACCTGGTTCATTTTCGATGTCGCACATGCTATGGCAAATCTTAATAACATATGTAATTTTCGTATGAATCGCCCTATATTTACTCAAGTTAAAACACGGACAAACAGACGGCATACCCCAGGCACTTGGCATCCGGCATACAGACAGGTTGAAATTGTAAACACTTTTAGACCATGCTAGAAAGTGTCAAAAATAGGGTAGTTTTCGTAAAACGAAAAAAAAAACAGTGTTAGGAAAAATCTATTACAAAACTGTGTTTTAGGTGGCATTTTTGCATAATTTGCACGTATATGCTTTGCATTCCATAAAACTTTATAGAAATGTATGATAAAAAAATATTTTTAAAAGTGACAACATATTTTTACGTTTTAATAGCTAAAAAAATGTGGAATTAAAATTCATTTACAAACCTGTTTCTAGTACACTTTGAGCACATTATGAGTAATTGAGATATTGACTGAGAGAATGTATTTTCTCTCAATTACATTAAATCTTTAGATTTTGAGCCCGAAAGTGTATTTTTAAAGTGATTTTTATTTATATTTTCAGAATTGAATAATTTTAAGAATTAACACACAAAAATATTTTTTTTGATTAGTTGAGCTTATCTTACTTTCTAAGAATGATAAAAAATATTCTTCATTGATCATTACGTCATTTACGATATGGATGAATTCGCATTATAAATTATTAACATTTTCTAGTCATTTAATATTTAACCTTGAAAATAAACTTATTTCATTTTAAAATTAAATATTTACATTAACCATGCTCAGATAATAAACTTAATTTTCTTTAAATAATAACTTTTGATATAATTCATTGCAACATCAGAGAATATTTATTTTATTTTCCATATGTGACGTCACAGTCGTCTCTTTTTAGCACATACTCAAAATTACATTGTGTTATTAAAAATGAATACTTGAAAACTTATGCTTTGTTTTAAATATGACATTAGATTGATATTTTTAAAATTCTTAATGGAAAGTATACCTGTGACGTCACAATTGGTAAAATGTTGAATTTTATAGCCTCGAACCGAAAGAAAGAAAAAAGTTCATTTTTATTACGAATTAATATCTGGAAAAACTGCTAAAATATTTACATTCTTTTAAGTGTAAAAGAAATCTTATATAATCGTCTGCTTGATATAAGAAGAAAAACAGTATTCCTGTGACGTCAATATTGGTAAAATTGCGGTTTTTAACCTCGAACCGAAAAACAGAATAGGGTCCATTTATTTATTTCATTTTTTTTATCACGTGAAAATCATTCAATTGAAAATTAATTCTTGAAGAAAAATAATTATTCCAGTTTTTTTATTTTTTGGCAACGAAAAAAGAAAGATGATTAAATATTATGGAAGATTTTTAAATTTATTCTGTATGAAAAATAGTGAAATTTTGCATTATTAAGGAAAATATTTGAATAAAATAAATAAAAATTAGCCTATGTTCATTTCAGGCCAATAATCTTTCTATATACAAAAATTCAAAGACATTAATCCACCCGTTTTGAAGCCAAGTTCATTCCAATTTTCGGACACACTTTCACATTTATAATATATATAAGGATATAAGGATTACTTTTACATTAATAACATTAGCACTAGCTTTTTAAACAGATTAACTAGAGTTTATCGAATATTTCACTGTCTGAAATACAGTCGAGTCTCTCTATAACGAAACTCCATACATCTAATTTCTCTATATAACGAATTTTTAGTAGGAACGGTCTCCTTTTCGCATGATTACATTAAAAACAGCCTCTATATAGCGAAATATCTATCTCCATACAACGAATTTTTTCATAAATTGGTTTTAATTTATTCAGTTTTAAAAAGCTTCAAAATCATATGGAATAAATTTTCCATCACTTATTTTTGATTTATTGTAAGTGCTGAGATTTTTTTTAATATTACTTCTCTCTTTGTTCTTTAAATCCAACGAATTTATCCCACCTCCCACACACCTTTCCACATCCTTCTCAAAACAGAGTCAATTCGATTGATACACATGTAAGAGAAGAATCAATGAGAGGCACATAAGAGAGGCCTTCAAATGGAGGAAAATATTAACTACAATTTTTCATTCCTTGCAAAAATTTGAGCTTTTTTTTTTTTTTTTTTTTTTTTTGAGAGAGTAACAATTTTAAAATCAAAACAACAAAAAATTACAGATTCTGAAATTAATGCAAGTCTTCCTTATTTGATTTTCATTAAGCTTTCAAATAAATGTATATTCTCTTTTATGAAATAGCTTAAATAATTAAGAAATAAAATGGTAGGTTAATATTTACTTTTAAACATTTCAAATACTTAATTCAAAAGATCAAAAATAATATTTGTTCAAATTTGACACATTAAATACGATTTTTAACATTATTCTCTATAGATCGAATTTCTCTATATAACGAATTTTTTACTGGAACGGTGGATTTCGTTATATAGAGATTCGACTGTATTATGAAAGTTGTTGTTTTGAGTACTATTCAATTCGTATTCATGTGACAATAGGCTAAGGAAAAGTCTTTGGAGATGTTTAGAAAATATTATATTACAACAAGATTTAACTTAAATTAGATTTATCTAATATATTTTGCGCTTTTTACACATGATTCTTTTAGGAAAGTAACCTTTAAGTTAAAGTAAATGAAAGAAATATATGTTTAAAATTGAAAAATCGCAAATGGTACAAAGAGAATTAAGTAATTATTTATTATTACTACTATTACTAAATGGCTAAACATTGATGAAGCCATACAGTAAATGCATAGACAGATTCATTAACCTTCCAACGGGCGCGCTGTTGTAAAAAGTACAACACTCACATTACTTTTTCTTTAAAACAAACTTTAAGTGGTAGAGGGAGTTAATAACCGTTTGTATAAAATTAAGTGTGTTTCGAAATACTTTAATAAATTGTGATCAGAAATAACTTATACGATATTTGTATGTTAAAATACTTGTAAAATTAAAGTAACACAGCAATAAATAAATATTTTCCTCCTGTTGAACAAATTACAACGCGCGCATGCTCATGTAATGAATATTTGCGCGCCCGGCGAAAGGTTAACATTACTAATAAAAAGTAACAAAAGTATTTTTTTTTTTTTAAAAAGCATATACTCAATTAAAAGACATGCACTATTAATACACTGAGAAAAAAAAATGCCGCCTTCACCTAGAATGAATAGTTAGTCACTTTCTAAATACCTAAACTAGAAATATAGATGTCCAAACTATGCGAGTAGGGTAAACAACTAAGCTGAATAGGCGAAATGACTTGACATTTCTAGTCTCTTGTTTTCTAGGAGACGAAACGACTTTGAACTGTTCCAGTGGCGAGAAATTATCGCTTGATTTTAGGAATGGTTTCTGAAGCTATAATTCTAGTTACTAAATCAAATCTCTTGTGTTCGCATCTATTTGAAGAGATTTTTAGATAAATTTAACAACAAAAATATTGGAAAACGTTCTTGAATTCTAGTAAGAGACTCTGGAACTCTCTAAGAAATGGAACTAAAATTTATAAGGATGACATGGAACTATTTTTTCTAGAGCCATTACTTAGATTCTATATGCCAGAACCATATTTTTTTCTCAGTATAGTACACCAATCCGAAAAGGTTAAATATGGTTTATAGATAACATTTAAAAATAGGTTAAAGTAAATATAACTATTAAAATATTTATAAATTTTTTTTTTCAATATTTTTTAATTAAAAGTCAAGCAATACCTAAAGGTTGTCTGAAAAGTATAACATACGTTATTAATTATAAATTACGAGCTTTCTTTATTGCTCCAGGGAAATCTAAAAGGATTTTGGAAAAGTAATTAATTTTTTCTCAGAAATCAAATGAGACTTTGGAGAAAATCTTTTAAAAATATAAAACAATTCTTATAAATAGATACATTTTTAACTTTGTAAATTACTTTTCCAGAATTATAAAAAAAAAAAAATTAGATATATATTTTTTTAATTCACCTTTGATATTTTTTTTCTTCCAGGTGGTTATATATTATTATAAGTCGTAAATTGAATGATATTACATGTGTGTAAGAATTTATAGTTAGATTGTTGCTGTATTTCATTTGTTTACTTTATTATATTTTTCTTTTTTGAAAATTTTAATTACAACAAACAGCTTATGTTTCTAAAACAAATTTGTTTCGCAAAATAAATCAACGTATTTCTTTCAATCTGTAAAATTAGCACCTGAGTCCTTAGGCAAAAGGATTACTCAATTTATGCGAATATATTATTCCCAGTATTCCTTTAATTTTTTTCCCCAAAATCTTAAAACTTTCTGAGAAATTTAATTGAAAATGTACCGAGAAATGTACTTTTAAAGGAGATGAAACTTTAGGAAGAATATTTCATATATCTTGCATTTAAAATTGCATTTTAATACACTCTTTTTTAGCATAATGTTAGAGTTTTTAGAATAATCAAATTTCTTTCCTTCGTTATTTTTTCTTGTTCCATAAATCGACTTTTTTTATTTTATTTTGAAAATGCATGAAGTTGGGCATATTAAAATATGTATATATATATACAGGGTGGTCATAAAAAACTTTGCCGATATATGGAGCTTTAGCGGCCAGTCCGCTCAACCTATCGAGGTGAAATTTCAGATATAGCTATTCAGAGTTATGAGCTCGAGATTCTGTGAACGGCAACAAAATGGCGCTCACGGTTACGGTTATAGCTACAGAAACTCGAAAATTTCCAATAGCAGCACCCATTTTTTTCATCGCAAAGTGCTCAGCGCATGCGAAAACCCTAAAGAGCGTTGGAACCGTACGTGTATCGCAAGAAACGGACATGTTATGCACGCACAAAAAACCGTTTTGAAAATCCTCCCCCCCCCATAGAAAAAACTCGATTTGGGGCCCAAGGAGGAAATTTGCATATGACACAGAGTCAGTACACTAATCTCTGATTGCAATACAGATCGTAGAAACTAAAACTTTTATTTTGATTACACATTTTCCACATGGGTGCCATCTCCATTAATTGCCTGTGATGCCATTAGAAATTTTCGAGTTTCTGTAACTATAACCGTAACCGTGAGCGCCATTTTGTTGTCGTTTACAGAATCTCGAGCTCATACCTCTGAATAGCTATATCTGAAATTTCATTTCGATCGGTTGAGCGGACTGGCCGCTAGAGCTCCGTTTATCGGCAAAGTTTTTTTTATGACCACCGTGTATATTAATGTGATGTTACTATATTTTATTTAAGTAATCAATTCGAAATTCTTTAATAATGGTTGCTATTTGACACAGTTGATCTTTATGTCAACCGCATTCATGTCTTCGTTAAATCAAATCGACGTAATTGTACCAAACAGTAAAATTTGTACGTGAACACTTAAGAGTTTTGATTAGTGAGATTTCAAATTTGCTTTTCTAATGTTAATCACATGGGCGTGAAATACGTTGGTATTTTTAAAATATACATTAAGAATTTAACCCGTAAAAGGACAAAGTATTTCGTTGAAATGTTTGATTCACACCAGCATCTTGAAAATAATGTATTTTTAAATAAGAAAGAGCTTTACTTCTCGTACTTATGAAAACTAAATTTATTTTTTCATTTATTTTTTTTAACAATTATGCCATTTAGAGATTAAATGGGACATGATATATCATAACTCCTTATGTGGGGTTAGTATTTTAACCTCTTCAGTTCCGAGAAAAATCTGCTGCATAGAAAAATTATTTTATTAGCAAATTATGGCGCTTTTGGGCTTAGAAAAGAGAAAATAGAATTAGTTTTTTATTTTTAAAAATTTTAAATAGTTAAAATTTATGTCCCCATATGGGTACATCAGGTCAGAATTGAATACAAATGTCATTCTTTAAATAAATAAGACCAATTTTGTTTTACAATAAATTGACCTATTTATTGTTAAAAAATTACATCAATTTAAACAACTTAAATGTTTTTTTACCTAAAGTTACATATTATGCCAAAATATTATACATATATTGTAATAATTGTAATACTATCTTGCTACTATACTATATATACCATACATATACTATACATATCCTATAATATTATACATACCTTGCAATAATAATCTTCTAATAATATATCATTTATTATAGAATTTTTTGAAATAGTTATTATTCTGAAGAAAAAGAAATAGATTACATTTCACACATTTTATTCTTGATTTTCTTTTGCATCCTTCCATGCGCCATCGAGATTGATATACCCTAGAAACAGATTCTGGCCGATGTCCAAACCCATCATAGCGAACCTCATTTTTGGGAATAAGCACGGTTATTCTCCTTTTTTAGAAAATGTAGATTCATTGGATACTTGCTCTGATTTTCGCGGTCTTCCAACAGTAGACTTTTCCTTTTCACATTTTATAAGGACTTCAGCAATGTAAAGACAAAATTCGAGTAAATTCATTTGATCCCTTTTCGGAATATTGAAGGATCTATAACTTCTTATATACAAAGCCCAACTATTTACCTTAACTAAGTCGAGAAAGTGAGAAGAGATCCGAACTGGCTATTTACGTGTTCGCATCAATGAAGCTATCGTTTAGATTCCAGCCGATATGTACTTTATACATTCTTATTACAGCTGGTCTGGTTACAGGAGCCTTGGGTTTTTTATCTTTACACTTGCACTCATATGTATCGCTGTACTCACTTTCACGTGTGGTTGACGTCATATAAACATATTTCTTGTCCTTCCATTTCAACACCACAAATTTGTTATCTCATTTAGTAAACTCAGTCCACTCACCACGTATCATTGATTTTTCACAGCATTGGTCCACGCTGTCTTTCACAGCGTGCATTTTGTTTGCAACATCACCTATTCTATTAGTCATAACTGTCCTAGTACACAGAATTCCTTTTGAAAGAAGGTATTCAGCTATTCTCACGACAGTGAAACATCTGTCAGTGAATGTAACTCTACTTTCATTTACGGGTACACTCTCAGTTTTTATTAGGATGAGCGAAGCGAATCCTCTACTAGGCCACTCAAATTACAATTTGTCGTGCACTTTACAAAAAAAACTATTCAATATTTTGACTTCAAATTAAACACAAAAATAAAATATGATCTGTAGATTTGCAGAATATAATTTTTTTTACAGTAAAACGTTAAAAAAATATTATTTTAATTAATTTATTTTACATGCATTTCCAATACGGACGCAATTTAGCAAATAAATAAAAAATGAAACGCGTTTATTTTCAGAAAAAAAATATAAATCATGGAGTAAGTGAATATAGATAGAATCACGATTAATTTAATAAATAAAATATGTTTTCATTATTCAGCAAAATCGTTTGCACAAATGACACTTAAACATTTTAAAAGAATTGTATTATGGATTTTTTTTTTGTAAAGTGGCAACAAAAGAATTGTAAACAAATAAAATGAATTGTTAAATTTGTTATATAAATGAAAAATTAAAAGAATTGCGTGAACTTGTTGCCTCGATTCAAGCTCTTTATAAATGTACTAAAGGAAAATTGGGCCGATTCAGAAATGACAAGTGGACTTCAACCATTTCTTACTTTATCATTTGTATCGAAAGTAATGTTACGTTCTTATTTGTGGACCGAAAAAGGTTTAGTGAACGGGACTTTAAACTTTGTTGCACGTATTAAAGAAAATCACAAGCCACCAGACTAGATACCGCGAATAATCATGGATAAATTTGAATACTACAATAATTTAAATTAAAAGAATTGGTGCGTACCAATTCCCCTAATACAGTAGACTCCCTCAAATCCGCACAGCTTGGAACCAGAAATTTTGCGGATTTCTGGTCATTGCTTTGTTTACATTTTTTAAACAGTAATTTGAATGCAATTAATAATCCAATTGAAATTATAATGTATGCTTACAATATAATAAAATATTAAAGTAAGTAATAAACTAAAATAATAAAAAATTAGATCATTTTTAAAATGATTAAAATATTAAAAACAAAGGTCTATTTAATAATGTATGATTAAGTGTTCATTATAAAGATGAAATGCATTTTGAATAAATTATTCAATGAAACTTGCCTCATAAATAATGTACAATACTAATTCAGATCAAAATAATAAAGTAAGGAGGTTTTATTCCCGGTTTAGCCACACTTAGTGACCAAAAAAAAAAAAAAAAAGAAAAAAAAAAGAAAGCTTGATTAAGACGTATATATTTGGTAAGATTATGATTATCATTGATAACAGGAATATCTTGAATTGTTTCAGAAATAAATTTATTTTTCCTTCAAGAGAAAACATTAAGACAGTAATAGTAACAAAAATTACAAATTAAAATATATTTGGAATTGATATAAAACAAAAAAAGTAAAATTTTGTCCTTATATCTGAACTGAATGCTTCATTGTTTACATCCGTAAATTATGTGCGGATTTTAGAGAGTTGCGGATTTTAGGTTTGCGGATTTGAGGGAGTCTACTGTAATTGGATTCTGGAAATATGGAAGCATAAATTGCTCAAGGAAAGAATTTCTTCTGCAGTTAGCTTTTGCTGTTACAATTCATAAATCCCAAGGTTTAACATTAGATGAAGCAGTTGTAGATATTGAGGATATATAGGCACCAGTTGGCTTAAAAACGTACGTAACGTTGTCAAGAGTGAAAATCCTTCAAAATCAAGCATTCAATAGAAATCTTCCTTGCGAAAAATTCTTTAATATCAAAAATTCTCATGCACTAACATGTATAAAAACGAAGAAATTAGACTAAAAAGTTTTACAGTTAAAAATTCATAGTATCGACGAGTGCAGATTTCAAATGTTTTTCCAGAAAATAGGATTTTGAAGAAGTAACTTTCTTCAAGCTTTCTTCAAATATATTATTCTAAAATAGCTATCAAAGATTATTTGATGTTAATTACAAAGATTGGAAACATGCATATTTCAAACAACTTTAAAAAACACCAGTGGCTACTAGAAATTGTAAAATAAATCTTTAAAAGAATTTTTAGTTGAAAATTTAAAAATATTTTGTAAAAGTTTGCTTCGAAAATATTTTTTTATGCCAGTCTTACATCATAAATAGAAAATTCCTAGGAAATTGATAGTTATTTGGCTGAACTTACATTTGTAGAATTAAAATGCACCAAAACATAAAATAACGTTTTTGTTTAATAAAGATGCAAAAATAATATTAAAAAATATTGTTACTTTCAAATATATGCTTTATAAAAAAAATGCTTCGCGAATCCAAACAAAGCATGGCTTTTGCTAGTTATTATTATTATTATTATTATTAACAACTGCTCCACCAAGCTGTAAGTCTTTTATATCTTCTACAAGAACAGCATTTTTTAATGTGTACAAGAGAAAATACAGTACTATACCATTACTTGAAGCAAGAACACAAATTTTATATTCCAGGAGTTCTGCTTCAAAGGAATATATTGACGGAGCCACATTTCCCCTCAAACAGGATCTTCTGCACATCAATTGAGTTAAATTTTGGCCCAGGAATTATAAGACAGGCATTTCTGACTATATTTAGTAAAATGCGTACTCTCCGTAGGTGATCTTTGGCATCAGACAAATGTATTATAGAATCAACAGAGTGTAAATTTGATCGCAAAAGGAAGAACCTATCTCTTTGTATTGCATTTGTCACTTATATTATGAATGAAGACTCTTTTGACTAATGCATGCAAAATTGTAGAATACTAAATACTGTACAACATTTCAAACGTGTTAGAAATTTTAAAACTTACTATAAAGTATGACATATTTTAGCAGTAAATTCAGTATATTATTTCCTGTTATTTAAAAAAAATGAAAAAGCCCTTTTAAATTGTTTTGTAAGACTAAATCAAATAATTTTTTCATTCCTAAAAAATTGTTAATAACCAAGTGTACACAATAGTTACAAAGAAAATTAGTTTCTTTAGCTGGAAATGTATAGTAAAGACCCATTATACCCAAATGGGTACAAAATATTTACAGATGTTTTCAAGATCCACGCACGTACGAACAAAATTTATAAACTACTCCAAATCATTCTTGAAACAATATAATTTATAAAAAATGTAATAATTTTTTTAATTCACTCACAACTTTGTATTATTCACACACTTTGACGTGAAGTTGTTGGTAAATTACTTATGTCATCCATTTTGGAAATGTCTCATTTTCAAAATCACATGGTTCCCCCTTCTTTAAACGTGTAGCACATCTATTGGTAATATAGGACACTGTGATGTATCTGAATAGTGCTAGCAGAAATTTATGCATTTATTATAAATTTTAGGGGGTAATTTTGCCTTTTATTTTAATGTACTTAAATGGGTACTCAGGACTGAAGAGGTTAAACTTTTGTGTTTTTCCCCTTTATAATATCAAATACTTCTAAAATTTTCGCTAATATTTGAACATACAAAAATACGAATTAATTATTTATTTTGGAAATATTTTGGTAATTATAACAATACAGACATCCTTCTTTAACAAACTAACACAAAAAAGTGACGTTTAACAGTATAACCTTAAGTGGGTAACCTTAGTTACCTAAGGATATATTTTAAAAATTCATTACATAAGGTTTAACATTAACGAGAAGAATTTTGAATACTGACTTAGCAACAGCATTAAAGGACCAAAAACTATGAAATGACAAATATTAATTGATGTTTAATCATGGAATGTTTAATCTTTAATTATTTTACACTATTATTTATATCTGCATTTATTTATTTATGTTTTGAAGATTTATATATATATATAAAAGTACAGAAAAACAAAATTTTGCTATTATATGATAAAATTAATTTTGAAAATCTTGGATTTTGAAATGAAGACTTTATCTTTTTTATTCATGATAACTTCTTTATTCTGGTTATTAGATTTGGTCTTGTCTTTACATAAAAAAATCAAAAACTTATAAGAATGAAATAATACATAACATAATAATAATAAATATAATAATCATAAAATAATATGATGTATAACATAATAATATAGACATAATAATAATAATATACATAATACACATAAAATAATGTGATAATATATGTAATAGTATAATGAAGATTAAAAATCCATAAAAAATTACAATTGTTATAGCTTGTTTTATTTTTTATTTGCAATTTGATTAATAAATTGGATGCTAGAGTTTATAGACATAATTTTGTTTTGTTGCATCAGCTATAGTTAGTTCAGAATTTCTTTTACCTAAAAGACATCGATCGTTAATGTGTTCAAAATTTTCAAGTGTAAAGTTTTTAAAAAACAATGTTTTATTGTAATTCGGATTAAAAATTAAAAGTGCCTAACTATCCTCATGGAAATAGTTTAATATCAAATGTTTTATTGAATTATGTGTGTGAACGAGCCACCAATTTCGTTACTCCATTTAATTTTGCTAAGTGTGTTTTAATCTCTCTGAATGAGATTGCCGCAATTATACATTTAAGTTGAATATGATAATTATCCCGTAAGGCATGGTGACGCCACTGCGACGTCGTTTTGAAGTCACATTGTGGCTTTGTGACCATCGATTGTCGATGCGACGTCACGGGACGTCGATGTGAAGTCACAGTGACTAAAATGTGAAGTCGTTATGGCCGTTTTAGAGCTCGTTTGGGACGTCGCACTGTGACCACTTTGTGAAGTCACGGTGTGACAAATTTGTGAAAAATATGTCTACTTTGACAATTTGTGACTACTTTGACATTAACATGGTGACGAAACTGTGACAAAAGCGACGATATTTAAATTGCCAGAAACATGTTTTTTAAAGTAAATAACATGTTTTAAAGAATATTTGTAATTTTCTAAAGATTTTTAAGAAAGTCACATCTCAGTCATAATGTGACGTCACTGAGTGGTGGCATTTTGGTCACAGATCTGATGTGACCAAAGTGACTCACAGTGACGTCATTGTGACGTCACTGTGACCATGCATGCTATGAGGGATGTTTCTCTAGATGTCTAGTTTATACAAATACTGTGATAAAGTTAGTTCCAGTGTATTTTGTTGCATCTCATGCCTGAGTTGAAAATCAAGACTAGTTTTTAGATTCATGTGCTTTAGCGTTAGATTAACCTTTTGCTGACTTATTACCCTTGGTCTGGCTTACCCTTTTGCTTTAGTCCTGACTTTGTCCCAATATTCTTCAAATGCGACTCACCTGCATGGTAATGTGTTACATTCTAGACATTTGATAAAATACTGGAATATACGAACATCTCTTACATTAGTGATATTTCTGTAACATTTTATATAGGTCTATCGCAAAGTGCTACCGCAAAGTACAGAGTTGCCGTAGCGAGCTATAATGAAAAATTTATAGATCTGAATACAACCCTCAGCGGTAGTTTATTTTACTTTAATATTAGAATATAGGGGATAGCATTCTAGAGGTCTGCACGGGCCGGGCCTCGGCCCGAAGCCCGAGCCCGGCCCGGCCCGCGGGCCGGGCTCGGGCAGATTTCCAATGATGGCATTCGGGCCGGGCCGGGCTCGGGCCTTACTTCTGAAGACTCGGGCCGGGCCGGGCCGGGCCTAGTCACTAATCCTTTCGGGCCGGGCCGGGTCGGGCCTAGTCACTAATTTTTTTCGGGCCGGGCTGGGCTCGGACCTTAATTTTTTTGCTGGAGTATCTGGCCGGGCCTAACTTTTTTTTTTCCGTATGAAGCCGAGACTGATTCCATTCTTTCTAGTTTTCATGGACCAAAATAATCAGTTCCTATTGAATCTTCCTATATGAAAATCCTTTTCTCGACTTTGTATAAATCAGTAATATTTGGCTTTGTCCAAAAATTTCTGCAAAAAAGCATATACTTTTAAGCCGTCATTATTCTACAATTAAACATTAGAAGTTATTCGTTTTAAAGAATCGTAGATTACTAGGCGTTTTAAAATATAATTAAACACACACACACAGAAAAAAAAAAAAAAAAAAAAAAAAAAAAAAAAAAAAACATGATTCTGACGGAAATTTTTTTTAAACTGAAAACTGAAAGTTTCTTTTAAAATGTTCATCCATGCAAAATGAATACAACAATACGGGAGAAAAAAATACATTAAACATTTACATCTGTTAAGAAGAGAATGCATTTTTTTTCGTCCCAAAGCGATTTCGTCTTTGGAAATTTTACCTTATACCGCTTTTTCGATTTTTTGTCTCCATTACAGGGAATATGGATTAATAATACTAGTGATAACTGAAACATTTACATAAAACAAACAAAGATTCATTTAAAAGCATAAATATCGCAGCCTACGGCACTTCTGCATAAATGGAGATTATAAACATAGAAAAAAAAAGACTAATATAATTTTTTTTTGGTCAGAACTCTTCCATAAGATTAAAGATCAATGTTCTGTAGAAATTTACTCGAGCCGGCCGGGTTCGGGCCGAATTTTAAACTTTTTTCCGGACCGGGCCGAGCTCGGGCCGGGCCGGGTCGGGCCATTATTTTTTTCGTTCGGGCCGGGCCGGGCTCGGGCCGGGCCGGGTCGGGTCGGGCCAATATTTCTTTCGTTCGGGCCGGGCCGGGCCCGGGCCTGGAAATTTCGGCCCGTGCAAACCTCTATAGCATTCACTTAATTTTTCGTTCAGTCAGTGCTGTATTTGGGTGGGAACGCATGGGCACACTGTTCCCAGAAATATTAAATTTGCTACTATTAAAAAATCGCGTACGAAAACATTTTTTTTAAAGCGAAATGATAATTTATTCCAGTGTTAAAAAAAATCGTTTCACTTATATTCATAAGCCGTGTAAAACCTTCCTCAAAATTTTTTTCTCCTGAGTCACATGCTAAACCATGGTAGCGGTCAGGAAAAAAAATAGCTGATGAAACAGCTTTTAAGTCAGGGAGAAAACACACCTCTTGTCGTTCTTTTCTTCTTCAAGAATAGATGTGCAAGTAAATAATATACGGATTTATTTCTATTATTTCAATTTATTTTGATTCAAAATGGAAAATATTACTTTGAGGTTGAATAAATATAGCTTTTAGATGGATGCTATATAAATACAATACTATAAAATCTAGAATATAATGATAACTGTTAATTGAAAAAAAATATGCCTATTGGCTAATTGTTTTCAATTGCATTTTGGCTTGCGGTAGTAGTAACATCTGATCTATGAAAAGGTAAGTTCCCACACATATATTTTTTCCAATTATAGCACTGCTTTCAGCGTCCCAGCTTACAATCTGATTGTCGTTTGAATACATATTCTTCCTCCGCTGCCATTCATCTCTGATTACTGGTTTTTAGGCGCGTTCGTAATTATGTAAATACGTATCACCTACTGTTGTCGTTCAGTCCGTCCGTCTGTCTGTCCATCCGTCCGCATATAACAACGCAAAAACTACCCAACCGAATCATTTGAAATTTAAAATATATTATTATTACATAATTTTGTCGAGTCATTTCAAATTTTAAAAAAATCGGATGCATAGATCAATTACAGGGACAATCAAAATCATTCCGTTATATTACGGTCAATGGGGAAAAAAGTTTCAAATACATTTTAATCGTTTGAAATTTTAAATACATAATTATTACATAATTTTGTCGAGTTATTTCAAATTTTATCAAAATCGGATGCTTAGTTCAATTACAGGGACAATCAAAATTATTCCGTTACATTATGGTTAATGGGGAAAAAATGTTTCAAATGCATTTTAATGGTGTTACACTCATTCAAACGCAATAAAATTGGTATGCATCTATAAAGTAGATATTATAATATAGATTTTGCATAATCTGTGGTGCAAAGAATATTTGTTATTGATTTACAAGGCCACACAAAAGTATTCCATTGCATAATGATATAGGGAGAACATTGTTTGGTGCGCAATTTATTTGTAATTATTTACAGTTTTATGAGATTGATATATGAGAGTGATATTTATAAAACTTCGTTATCGTACGAACGCACCTCATTTGCTATGCTTCACGTGCAATTTCCAACTTGTTATAATTAATGCAACGTTATTTACTTTTCACTATCTGACAGTAATGAAGGTTTCAAAACAAGTTTTTAAAAATATTTTTTCTACTGAAAAATCATTCCATATTAAATTTATTACAAACGATGTTTTAGAAAACTTTCTGTCGCTTGAACTCCATCATGTTTTTAACAACTTAACTGGTCAATATTTTCGAAAATACTTTCAAATAATGCCTATTTTTTTCACGTCTTTTGCAGAGTTTTTAATCTTTTACCACCGGTTTTTCAAAACAGAAATTTTCGACTAATTAAATCACAAGAATGCTCGGACTAAATAATGAAAATTCGCATTAATGTTGAAAATTGATATTTGAATACGGATGCCCGTAAATCGTACGGGCAAATCAAGGAAGCAGTTAAGAGATCCAACACAATAATGATAAATAAATAAGTAAAAATTTTCTTTGTCATTTTTAAACTTTCTGTTCCTTTTAGCTTTGTATTACCGAGGTATCGCATCTTGTTTAGTTATTTTATTGAAAATATATTATAGAGTTCATTTTTAAATATGACACTGAAGTTAGCTTTCTACGTTGTCTTAAAAAATATCAATACAAGTTGAATATATTTCTTAGATTTTTCACGATGACAATATAGATTTTCAAAAAATGTACTTCATGTAAATCAAATCGAAAATAAACGTGACACGTATATATATATATATTTTATTTCTTTTTATCATATTTGTAATTTTTATCATCCAAAAACATATTTTATATTTAAATTAATTACATCAAAAAATAATTTCCTTAAATAATTAATTTCAGTAAATAATTAAGTATGTTATATTAATTTATGTCTTTGTAAAATTTTAATTAAGAGTACCAGATAAAACAGCTATACTTAATTTCCCACATTCATTCTTATGTAAAAGAAATCAATGTAACTCTTTCGAAATGAAATATCATTAGCCGAAAAGCATCAAAGATCCCTTAAGCATCAAATAGAGTTTTTTAACTAAATTATTCATTTTCTTCCTTTAACTTTTCTCTCGGAAAGTAAACTAACTTCGAAGGTTAATAATATTTTTTTAACATATATAATTACTAATTATCTTTTGATTTTGTCATACAGACCGGACATATGAGAAAAATGATCAAATTTTATAGGGACAAATTACGTAATAGATAACAAATGAGCATTATTATTATTGTTATTATTATTATTATTATTGTTATTATTGTTATTATTATTATTTATTATTATTATTATTATTATTATTATTATTATTATTATTATTATTATTATGATTATTATTGCATCTATAAATTCTGTTACGTATCTGAAAATGTTTGTTTGAGAATTGATGGCATCTGAAAAATAAAGATTTTGATTAGTGATATATATAGAAATATATTGAAATAGACATGAATGCAACATCTTTCCCGGCATTTACGCCAGGAAAAGAAAAACTTTATAGACCGCGAGGCGGCAACACAGACAATCATCTCATCAAGTTCACGGATGAAATTCTAGGATTCGTTAAACAGCGATTAGCATATTAAAACGCAATGGATCTGCCAAGTAATAGATTAGTGGAAAATACCTGAAAACCCGATTTTAGTGGTTGACTCGTAATTTTATCATTGTGTTTTCCTGATTCCAATTGTCTGAAATCACAGAGGACTGGATGCAAGAAAACACAATGGTAAATCTACGAATCAACCGCTATAATCGGGTTTTGAGGTGTAATCCACCAAGATGTGACTTGGCAAACCGATTGGGTTTTAATGTGCGAATCGAGATTTGCCTACTCCTAGAATTCTCATCTCAACTCATTGAGTTAATTGTCTGTGCTATCGCCCCCCCCCCTCCCCGGTTTATTAATTAAAGAAATATTTAAAATTTTCCTGCAATATACCTTAAATATCGGAAACGCATTGGTTTTAGGCGATTGTAACGATAATTCTTTCGGAATCGCGTTTCATTTAGAATAGGTTGCATTTAATTTCGTAAAACAAGATTAATATTTTTACTTTTTACGGTAGACTACACAGGTGCTTGAAAATTTTTTCCGTATTCAATGAATGTTTATTTTTCCGTCTACTATCGACATATTTTAATGCATTCGTAAAAAATGGTATTTATTTAAGAAATTCCCGCCGAATCGGTCTACAGGCACATACATATTTCTAAATTAAGTAATAGTTTCGCCAATAGAAATTAAATCAAGATTGTGATAAATCCAGTTTAACAAATTCATTTTGTCACTTTTAACTAGTTCTTACTTTTATTTAGTTGGTAGAGCTGATTTGGTCCGAATATTGTTAAAGCAATAACTTTTTCCTCAACCCCTATTTTTCTTTAATTTGTTTTACTTTAAAAATTGGTTTTATGAAAAACTTGTCAATATAAAAGTTATAGATAATATTAAGAAGATTTATAATGAATCTAAGTGGATTTAATACTTTGTGAATTGACGAAGTTAGGAATTTTTTTATTTCTCACCCTCCCCCTTTTTTCGTTTATTTTTATTTTTATTATTTTTTTTACTTCTTTTTATTTATTACTATTTTTGGTTTAATGGTTTTTTTGTCGTATAAAAAATATGAATATAAAAACTGTATATAATATTAAGAAGATTTATGATAAATTTTAAGTGGATTTATTAATTTGTGTATCGAAGAAGTTTGACTTTTTTTTTCGTTCTCCCTTTTCCAAATTGTTTTCAGCCTTTAAATTCATATTTAAGCACTGCAAAAATCAGTCATATATAAATTTTTAGCCCTTTTAAAATGAGTAATCGTAACTCTAAACTTATTTGATTTGTATTACTTTTAAGAAGTTATGATTTTTTTCTGTTTTCGCAAAACAACCTTAGTCCAACTTTACTCATTAACGAACTTGACCGAGATTTTCTGCCCTTTGATTTAATGTATTAGTTTGGAAGAAATTTATGCAGAATTCTGAAAGGTATGATGCACAGAAAAACAGATAGGGTAAATTGGGTGAAGATGCCGTACACTGTAAAAAATATCCGTTAATATACACAAACTTTTCCCTAAAATTTTAGGGAATAGTTTCATTTTTCCGAGAAAACAGTAGTATTTCCGTATTTCCCACTTTGCGGTTTCGAATCACGGAACTGCTCCGTTAATTTTTCCGAAAGTGTAAAACTTCCGTTTTTAAACAGCACAACATTGGTATTTTTAACCGATAAGTGTCGTGGTGCCATCTGTATGAGGAAAATAGAGAAAAACGTTATAGCAATATTTCCCTATTTTTCTATTTTAATAATGAAAAGGAGCATATTTTTACAATATTAAAATAACAATAGTAATAATAAAATTTATTAATTCTTTTTAAGTTTGATACAGTTGTAAAATTATTCTTTTTTTCAGTAAGATTTTAAAATAATGTTTATTTATATCACAGTATAAAAAGTGCGTACGATATTTTAGTGGGAAAAAATATACTTTTAATTTTAATATATAATACTTTTTAATCTATTCAAATTAAGAAGTTCGCACATAAAATTTAAAATATATCGAAATATATTACCGAAATTATTATTATTTTGGCGATTACCTAAGTCATAATAATCAATAAATGTAATTAATTTTAATAACCCATAGTAACTTTTATTAAGTTATCTTTATTGAGTTTACAATAGATCGTTACACAAAATATTTGTTAAAATATATGCTTTTTAAAAAAGTGTGTTAGTATCCTTTTATAAAATAAATAAATGAATATGAATAATATTACAACAGAACTTTAAAACTCTTCCAAAATAGAAAAAAACAAAAATTTTTAATACTTTCATTCATGCATGTAATATCTTAAAGGCTAAACTTTTTTTTTTATAAAGCTAAAATTTAAAAAAAAAAAAAACTAAATATCAGAAATTATAGAAAGAAAATCTATAAAACATAATTTTGAACTGTACGCTAAATATAAATATATAATATTTAATATATATATATATATATTATCGCTACAGAAATAAATCCGCGTTCAAAATCTTGTCTTTACTTTATGAAATGTATCTGAAATAACTAAAGATATTTGAAAAAGTGTTTTGTGTAATCATGGTATAATGGTATTACACAGCAGGCTACGACCGAAGACGACCCGGGTTCGATCCCCATGGAAGGTAAGTCACATTTCTTCACTGTTATTTAAATTAAATGTATATAATGTGTGCCTGATGTTAACGTGTCTTTCTAAAGTAAAGAATAAAAATCACAAAGATGTTAGTTTGTCCTTGAAAAATTCTTTTAACTTTCAAATGAAAATTTTTGCATAAAAAAATATTAAAAAACGGAAATATTTTGTGAAAAAACGGAACTATTCCTGGAATTTTTTTTCCGTTAAAAAACGGAAGTAGTACTGGCGTCTAGATTACCAGAACTATTTCCGTTTTTTAACGGCAAAATTTTTTACAGTGTAGTTTTTTATTTAATTATTTTAAAAACCGCCTGTTGGTTTAAATTGCTATTCATGGATTTCTAGTTAAAGTTTGCTCCCTCATGTATGATATAATACATATTTCATTTTAACGATATTATAGAAATTATTGAAAATTTTGTTCGATATCTTACCCCAAGGTATGGGTAAGATGACAAACGGAAAGAACCCCGGTCCGTCCACTGACGTGGAAATAGAGGGATCCGGCAGCCATTTAAGCACTGTAAAACATTTGTGTAACGTTACTCCATAACGCTGGTGGCAGCCTTGCTGCCTCCAATTTGTTGAAGTATTTTAACCTATATAATCGGTGTAACATTGTAATGTTACACCAGTATTGCATGTTTTTATTACACCATTATGTAAGTGAAAAATTACTCAATGAAGTGTAAATCGTAGCTGCCACCAATCTTATGGAGTAACGTTACCACAAATGTTTTACAGTGAGCTTTGTAAAAAGGACAAGTATCAGTTCTTTCTAAAAATATCAGATTTATTTCTACGGTATTTAAGCTAAAACTTATACAGGCAAATTGAGAAGTCACGTAAAAGATTTTGCACACTTAACCAAAATATTAAAACGAAATAGCAATAAAAAAACCACTACTAAAAAATGTAAAAAGAGCACAAACAGAAATTAAAGTATCAATAAGAAAACCATTTGCTTACGACTAAGCAGCGCGGCGCGACGATTCCCTACAGCACCTACGCATATGAAAACTACGTCATACCGTGTGTTGTACAACACAGCATCTCACCCCAAGTTACCATATATATATATATACATAAAGAGAGAGAAATATCGATAGATAGTTTTATATATATATAATGGTCAAAGTTTTTTAAGTAACGTAATATAATAAAATACCCTGCAAACTTTATCCCCTCATGTAACTATAATATAACGGTATTCTTTTAAGTTTTTCTGTAAAGGAACCGTAAATATTATTTTTTACAATACCGAACATGTCATAGTAAACCACAAAAACGTAAATTAATCTCATGGCAATCGTTGTATATTTACTTGTTTTAGATGTCTTTACTTGTGTTAGATCGCGGATAGACAAATAAACAGACAAAACTTATCACCTTTGTTAGAGAGTGTTAATAAAAATGAACAAATGCAAAATAATGCCATACGATATTTCGAATACATTTATCCCCCTAAATCATATAAAAAGTTTAAATTATTAAGTGGTTATTCAAGCAGGATAAAGATCGTTGATTCAATTTTCAAATCATTGTACGAAGACTACGAAAGTAACACTACTATTTGGGAACTGTTTTAGCGTATGTATTGTTATTAAAGATTAAAATTTACGCAGATGCCTTTGTTATTTCATGGAGAAACTCCGAAACAAAATTATTCTATTGCATATTCGACCACTTCACGACCTGCACTAACGACCGACAAGATGTCGGTGTTCATGGAATGAGTTCATGCATCGATAAATAGAATTACCATGCATTCGACTGAATTTTTACCGCAAGCTTTTCTACAATACTGCATACATATCACTAAAGTAATAGAGAAGGTTGTTACTGTAGAATCTAATGTGCATACCGTTCGTTGATTTACCGTTCGTTTACAGAGACGCACCAAAGTATTTAGCTGCAGCACTCCTCGTACATACGAAGAATAAGAGTTGGAAATGGGATTTTAGTTTTAATACGCGCTTAAAAATTATTTTTTTGTTAAAAAAACCATGTTGTGTATAAATTCTATACGTTATATACAACGATACATAAAAGATCTCAAGTATGTTTCCGTTTGTTTATGGAGATTACTGAATGGGAAAATTTCTTATGTGCTCGATTAATTAAACTAATTTTTAATATGATATGTAAGATGCACAAAATGACACAGATAATATACAGAATGGCTCAAAAAATGCGTATATTTTTCCGACAATTGATAGTATTTCAGAAATTGAGTTTTAAAATGAGTTAGGAATTTTCAAAATTATTTTTTACGCATTTTTCTCCTTAATAAACTGAAAAGTTTGGTTGCAGTATTCCAAATGTGCAGGAAAGTGCTTTATAATCCGTGTTGGAACCATGACTTTCCGTTCCTGTTTTATTTATATTCGCACTAGCTATTACTAAGAAATGCACGTTATTTTATATTAATGTCAGTTATCTCATAAAACTTTATTTTTAAATTAGATGAGTGAACATAATACGGCAAATATACCATCACCACCATCAATAATAATAATAATAATAATAATAATAATAAATAAAGTGAAATTGTACTGCATGTTCTGCACAATAACCCATTATACATGTGAATATATAATATTTGCTTTCTTTGTCGAAACATATTGTTTGATTGTTGCTTTATTATGGACGCAATGTATACTTTTGCAAAAGCGATTTAAACAGACCGGAATCTCTGATTGTCCTTTTGGGAAATAAGAAAGCACTTTGAATAAATTCCGGTTTTTATCTAGATTTCTGCTAAAAACAAAATAAAATTTTAATACAAATTTTATTGCCCGAGCCCGGGCCCGATGCAAACTCGGGCTCCATTTTCATTTTAGTCTTCGGGCCCGGGCGGGATAGGGCTCATTCTTTCTGAAACCGGAAAATTATTTATTCGAGTGCAGAAAAGTTTGAAAGAACTCCCCCCCCCCCCCCCCTTGAGAGTACTTTTTGTTTTTCACATCATTTCAATGCTGTTACGTCAAAACGAAAGTTAAACAGAAATATTTTTTTTATGTTTTAATAGTTGATTGCTGTTTCAAAAGAAAATTTGTGATGATTGGATATTTATGTCTGCTGCATTTCCTGCGATAATCTATTACTGATATGGCGCCAATCAAAACACGCACAAACAATAAATTAAGTTCTGGTTGGATTTTCGTTTGTAATAGAGTAGGGCTGTATAATGGGGCGCCCGCGTTCGCCATAGCGCCCTTTGAGGGCTTTCCTGGCGCCCTTTTGAAGGTTTCCTGTTTGTAGTCTTTAAAAAAATCGCTTAGTAAAAATACTTCATTTAAAATCCTTGATATTTATTTGAGATATGATTTAAATATCTCTTTCACGGATCAACAATTATAACGTAACATATTAAAAGAAAGACAACAGTACACACAGAACTAGTTCTTTCAAAAAAACTAATCTCATGCTGTTGCATTTCTTCACTAACTTCTAGTTACTCTTTATAAATCTTTTTATGGAAATTATGCTCATAGGAATTAATAAATGTCGGCAATAGCTTTTTTAATATGTTAAAAAGTAAAATGTAAAAAAAATAAGCGATCTTCCGTCTCCTTCGTACATGAAAGTTCAGCATTTTTGTTATTGACATTGTTTCATTGGCCATTTAGCTGTTTTATAAGATGGGATTTTCCCCACAGACCTTTTAAACTTTGGCTAATAAGTTTTTTTTTTAAATAATTATAAAATTGTGAGAAAGGATTTCCATTAATGAAAGCTTTTCCAGGTTCCCTTTTTAGAACCACCCATGAGTTTGTTTCTGTACTTTTATTATGTTCTGTACTTAGGTTATTTGGGTGAAATAGTCCGCCAGTGTTCGTGTCCGGGATGGCTAAGTTGGAAGCGCATTGGCGGCTTTAGCCAATACATACCTGGTTCGAATCCTGGCCCGGACGTTTTTCACCCACATGGAAAATTTACGGCTCTCATAATTAATTTACCGATTGAAAAATCATGTTTTAAATTAATCTTGTACAATTAAAAAATGTTTGAGATAACCCCTCGCAGAAAAATGTATTATTCAAAATTTATTACAATTTACAATTGTTTTGATTTTTTTTCTTTTTTTTCTTTCTTTTCTTTCTTTTTTCTTTATTATTATTATTATTATTATTATTATTTTTACATGGCATTTTAGATCCATAGAGGCATTATGTTTCTACTGTGTTATGCATTTTCATATGTGTACTTCTACTAATATTAAAAAATGATTTTCTTGGATGCTTTAAATCATGTTAATAATGGCGCCCTTCATTCCTTGCCAAAGGCTTAGATGCACCCTTGCTTTGTAAAAGGTTGGACAGGCCTGTAATAGAGGTTATTTTTTTTTTAACTCAGTCGTTTATTTATTTATTTAGTTAGTTATATAAAACTTAGAGAATGATTTCCTGGTTTTTTTATGTAGACCAAAAGCTTGATATTTGCAAATTATTTAATTGTGCAGTTATAATCGTTCAATTTATGAAAATAGCATAGTGATTAATCCTTCTTTTTTTCACCATGAACTCTTCTTATCCTCTTCAGACCTGACACATTTAAGCCGTCGTAAAAATTATTTCACAGTTTGTTCCATCTATTTATACGTATAGAAATATAATTTTGTAATAAAAAGTTAAATAATTATAATTAGTTTATATTTACTAGCAGGTACACATATGTGCACCTCGGGTTCATACTCCAAAAAAAAATTCAGTTTTCGAAAATTCATTTAAACGAGGAATTTTTTGGACAACTGATACATATAAGCTTATTTTACGTGCTATTTTTAAAAAATATTTTTTTTTTATATCGAAAGATATATATTGCAGTTTGTACAAATAACTCTTGTTCTTGATTTGCAGCCTTCATACTTGCATTTTGAAGCAAACTTATCATTTGTTGAACGAGAAAAGTGTCCAATTTTTCGTGTCTAATATAGTAAATTGGCTTCTAAATACCCTTACGTTGTTTCCGCTGGTTTATTTGCGGATTCGTCTTCAGAATCATTTTCAGACGAATGCATTTTGCGTGGTCTCCATGGTCGTCGTTCTTCACTTACTTTGCTCTTATATTTCATCAGTATTTATGCAATCTCTAAAAATACCGCAAGGTAGACAATCTGTCTTTTCGAGGAACTTCACCTGTTTTGCAATTTCTGATATACATTATCCAACAAATGGAAATAACCAAATTTATAAAATGTATATAAAACTCTTGTTGACTACTTTTTTGTGTGAATAGAACAACGGTAGTAAGCTGAACACCTATCATTTAAATCTGTACCACCCATATACGTTTTGTTATACGTATATACGCAGTTATACCATATACGCAGGTTGTGTTATATTAATTTTACAATTTTGATCTTTAGACCACTAAACACAACTGCTCTCGGGATCGCTTTCTATGCAAGTCAAAAGCAAAATTACACATTTGTTATCTTTCCAGTTTAGAATACAGATACTTCCCTTAGTCACTCATCCCACTCTCCGTGTTACAAATCTCGATCACTCTTGATTTTTTTTATTTGATCCTCCTAGTCTTTTGTTCATAATAATTCCAGTTTGGTAGATATTGTTCCTCAATAAAAAGTCGACACATTTCACACTAGTAAAAAACTGTCCTAGTAAATCATCCGTGTGTTGCCTTTTGGTATAAATTAAAAAAAAAACAATTTGACAATGCCTCCACCTAGACCTAATCATAATTATTTTGAATCATCAGGTGGTACAATTCCTTTTCCATGATATATTTGGCCATCCTTGGCGAATAAAATAAAGTTTTTTAATCCCAACGGATTAGGTTTAACGGCACATACTGTCTAGATCCACAACGTCCAGCAAATGGGATCTAGTGATCTCTGTTCATCTAGTGATAAAGGTTTTGACCGGGGCAGGGACAAACATTTAATTCTGACTGCATTCAAGATAAGATTTACTTTCCATAATTTGTCATCTGCTTAAAGATCATTTAATTTTTCTGCAAAATGTAGAAATTTTCTAATCTCAAAAAATCGATCACGTGACATAGTAGCTTCAATTCTAAATACTGATAAGTCTTTTTGCCAGTAGAACCTTGCTTGGAGATATTTTAAAGTTTCCATGAGTATGTGTATGCCTGCAACTTTTATAATTTCATATTTAGATGCATTTATTGAGCAATGGTTTCGTGTTTGAACGGAGTACAAATTGGTTTCATATGAAATTTTCCCCCAAAATCTTTATTTAACAAATCTAGAAATCATTCAAAAGGGTTACGATGCTGAAATATGTTTTTAGATAATCCTCATCAATCAATGGTCCTCGGAATACCATTAAAAGAAAAAAATATTAAATAAATATTTGCAAAAAGATAAGGTTTTATTCTCAGCATTGTTATTCTAGTTTGCTGTAACACAAGTTTTAAAAATGTACTTATTTTCAGTTTTCCATAACACAGGTCTTTTAGGTATTGGTAACTTTATTGCTACATGAATTCGGACAGGAACTAGAACAATATCCTAAATGTTTATATTTTTGTCATCTAAATTTTCATTGTCAGAAGTCTCACCATCACCATTGGCCTCATCCGTTTATTTACTCTTACGAAGATATAATAATTATGATTTTTAAAAATTATTGTTTAATTTAAAACATCAACAAAATGAATTCTTATTTATAATTAAATATAATTTTTGAATCATTCATCAGCTTTAACACTGCACCAATTAGATATCATTCATTACAAAATTTTTTAGTGAGATGACTTCTTTCCAAAAACACAGAATTGAAGCCGGAGGTTCACAAACGTGCACTTTGCATGTTACATCTAATTTAACTAAATATTATGATCGATCTGAAACTTTTAAATTATTTATGCAATAATGAAGAGTTAATAAGCATTCTTAAAAATTGTTGTGAATAAAGATTAATTTTTTATTGTAAGAATTTACTTAATTTTTCGAAGTTTTATATTTTTTGTCATTGCCCGTTTATTTCCTTCAAAATCATAGGAATTAAGACTGCTAGCGCCATTTCGTGCTGAAACTAGAAAAGGATAACGTACACAAATGACATCCTTTCGTCTCAATAAAATAATTTCAAATAATAAGTGAGATATGCAGTTGAAACCAGAGGTACACAAATGTGGACCTTGGGTCTGAAGAGGTTATGCTGAGGATTTCCCTTCGTAAGTAAACATATTTTCCATGCTATACGGATAGAAAACAATTGATCAGTGTTTCTTCTTTTCCGATAAAAGCATCAGGCCTTTAAGATAACTGTATCAACGTTTTAATTTGCAGAGATTTTCAGGTTCATGTCATTTACGGTGAATTACTGAGAAATGAATTGATTATATTTAAAGATGTAATATTTTATTTTATAGGAAATTGAAAAGCTTTTCCGATTCTTTAGCATACAAATAGTAATTTCTGCAAACTTCACATATTTATTCATTACACTTTTTTAATGTATCCATCAAATTTTCTCATTAAACGACAAAAAATATAAGAATCCTTTTAAAAAGGAAGAATATTTTTATTTTATACTAAACTGCTTTTTTGATAAGATTGAATTTAAATTTTTATTTCATAGTAATTTTTATGTAAGAAATTTTTAAAAGCGAGGCATCACATTTGAAACAATTTTTAAATGTCGTGGATTTTTTTTCTTTTTCTTTTGTTTTCTTGTTCCGGGATCGGACGGGCTCAGGCTCTGATGACGAAAAATCTTTCAAGCTCGGATTCAAAATCATCGGGCTCGGGCGGACCCGGGCTCCGAAAAACGAGCCCGAACTCACCTCTAATGCAGGTATATCTATGAATATAAATGTATTTAAGTTTCCAAGTCTTTGTATTTCGTTAAATTGCTTAGTTTTCTTTTCATCTAAGGTACCCTGGGGTAATAACACTACGTTAAAGTTGTACGAATTTTCACGGCTCAGTTTTAGTTGGTATTTTTCAAACAAATATATGATTTGATACAGTAACTCATTGACTAGCTATATAAAAAAATAATTTAACAGATATGTATTAATAAAATGTAATGGCGTGATTTCTTGGCCAATGCTATTTGGCGTTATTACCCACCTATATGGGTAATAACGCCGTACAAACAAAACTATGAAATAAGATGGAATAATTGCATGTAGATTGCCCAATTCTAAAAATACAAACTCTACAAACTTAGAAATTCACAAATTGCATTTAAGCTATTGAAAATGTTCAATTTTTTTGTGAAAGTGTAAGAAAAATAATTGTGTGGTGTGGTATGGGGGGGGGGGGGGAGGCAAAAGAATATCAGACCGTGAGCTTCTTTTTGCTTAAAAAGGACCACTTAAATAGAATTATTAAAAACATTGCAGTTTTAACTGAGTTTATTTGAATCAGTATTTAGGATGTAGCTCGGCCACTGTAGGGAATCAACCGGGGTATTAATGCCAAGGATTGGCGTTATTACCCCGTTATAGTTATTGCGCTGCACATTTTAAATTACAAATTATCTCGATAAGATATCCAAAATCTTCAGCAACATTTTAATAGTCCATGAAATGTACTACAAATTTATGTAATTAACAAAGTATTTCCGGATAAAAAAAAAAAATAGTCTTCACATCACAAAACGTTTCTCGCAAATTTTAGATCAAGCGTTAATTTTAGTTGCTTGTAAAAACAATAAGACCTAAAAATGAAACAAATTAACTTGAAGCTGCTTTTTGCGAATTATATGACTCAAAACCCTTCTGCGCAGAGCACATGGGTGTCACTTACCAGATTATTTCATAATCATGCAAAATATTAGCACTTGGCGTTTATTACCTCGCCTGGCTTTATTACACCAGACCACCTTAGTATGATAATTTATTCTTACATACCAATTATTTATATAACTATTTTATTTTATTTTATTTATTTTATTTTCTAATTTGAATGAAATCAAATTTAAGTTTAAAAAATAAGAAAAAAACTGTTGCTTTGTCTAATTTTATTTATTTCTATATTTTTTTTCAATTTTCAACATTTTCACTACTTTTGAGAAGTTTTCTTGAGAAACTTTATTTCGTACTTTTATCAAAATAAATAAACGTTCGTTCTTCTGAAACGTAAAATTTGCACCTGAGCCCTGAAGGATAGGAACTATTTATTCTTTTCTCTCCTATTATTAACCGCCTTCGATTAACTTGCTTTCCGGAAGTCTCAAATCTTATTAAGGAATTTAATTAAAAATATAGCGAGGCGTTCATTGCTAAATATGCAGCATTAATTTCTAATTAGTGTGTTTCTTTATACAATTAAGAAAAGTAAATGTTCCTAGGAATAACATAGATTTAGGCTTTCGTTAGAAATAAAATAAAACTTTTAATAATTTCGAAAAAAATGTTATGTGGATAAATGTAAAGTAATTTTAGGGTGTAACTTTTCATTTTTAGCATTATTTAATTTTCTTTTCTATTTATTTATTATTTCGTACTTATTTAATTTTTATTCTTCATAAATTCAAAGAAAATATTACTCGTAAAATAGTAATTAACATGAAACTTTATTTTAATGATAAGCAAATGGTTCTTTTTGTTTGGGGGGGGGGGGGGGTATATCCAAAGCATCTAATTTAAATTATTATCTTTTGCATTTTATGTATTATATAAAAAAACTCGATTAGTTTGACTTGCATTTAACACGTTCGCTGCCGCTTACGTGAAAATGTGATGATAGTTTATGCCCTACTGTAGAAATGGATTTTTCTCAGAAGCCGATGTACTTTTTATAACAAAGAATCAGTGAAAGATTTTCCCGCGCCAGCCCGTGACTGGCTATTGGACAGTCCCCACGTCACGCGATGGCTCGTGATCGGCAGCAAATGTACTAAATGAGATAAATAGTAAAAAAATGATACAAAATTTTCAATTTCAAACACTATTAATAAAATGTATTAACACATATAAAATATCAATTTTAAAGAAATTTTATTGTTCTTATAATATTGATTTTCAAATCTTAAAGTGATTTTTCGTCAAATTTAATAAAAATATTTATAAACAGACAAATAAATTATAACAATTCAAAACTCCGAAATAATAAAATAATTGACAAGTACAAGTAAGTATGAGGCAGAATCTATCAACATATGACGATGAAAATAAATATTTTTATTAAATTCAGCTGATCAAAAATTGTCAAAATTTGATGTCTCTTATCCATGACTATAAAAAATGGCACCGTTGTTTTACCGTTCTTTTACAGGGAAGCTCAAAATTATTTAGCAGCAGCACTCATACGTGCATACGAAGAATAATAGTTGGAAATGAGATTTTAGTTCTCGTATACGCGCTTAAAAATTATTTCTTGTTAAATAATACCTGTTGTGTATAAATTCTATACGTCATATACAACAATACATAAAAGATCTCAAGTATGTTTCCGTTTGTGTATGTAGATTACTGAATAGAAAATTTCTTTGTGCTCGATTAATGAAACTAACTTTTAATATGATATGTAAGATGCACAAAAAGACACAGATAATATACAGAATGGCTCAAAAAATGCGTATATTTTTCCGACAATTGATAGTATTTCAGAAATTGAGATTTAAAATGAGTTAGGAATTTTCAAAATAATTTTTTAGGCATTTTTCTCCTTAATAAAACTGAAAAGTTTGGTTGCAGTATTCCAAATGTGCAGGAAAGTGCTTTATAATCCGTGTTGGAACCATGACTTTCCGTTTCTGTTTTATTTATATTCGCACTAGTTATTACTAATAAATGCACTTTATTTTATATTAATGTCAGTTATCTCATAAAACTTTCTTTTTAAATTAGATGAGTGAACATAATACGGCGAATATACCACAACCACCACCACCAATAATAATAATAATAATAATAATAATAATAATAATAATAATAATAATAATAATAATAATAATAATAATAATAATAATAATAATAATAATAATAATAATAATTGAGGATGTTAATTTCAAAACTCACCTTATCGCTTTTGTTTTCTCTATCAGTATATACCAATCTGATCTAATGTAACACTACAGTCTACAAATGTATAATGTAAACCAATGGACACATTTAAAGGTTTTTCGCGATTTCCTCAAATTTGATTTTCTCGATAAAGAGAATTTTAAAACTCGGTTCTTTAATTATTTTATTTTAACCGATCTGGCAGTTAATTAATTAAAATTAACGCAACCGTAAAACTTAACCGCTGAAACTTCAGTTAAATCGCTTTAAAAATACTTCTTTACCTCATTTAACACATTTTTGTAATTGGAACTATGTGTCTGTGACATGCAGTTTAGGAATTAGCCATTAGACTGCATTGGAAATGGACAACCTTCGACCTTTATAATACTTTAAGCACTTAGCGTACGTTCCCTTGAGTGCTTCGTGCAACTCATCCGTTTTCAGTTGCAGAAAAGTGGTTTAAGTAATGAAATTTCAAGTTTCATTACTCGGTCAATTTTAATGTTAGATGAATGGGACATTTTTTGTGTTGCTTGTTAGAGGGATGGAAAATTTTTACTAAATATCACTTATCGAACCGGGGGACCGTATAAAAATTTAATTTTCGTAATTTTTTAGTAATTTTTTTTACTTAAATCACATTTTAATAAGTCAATGGCTAGAAATTCAAAGATTATAAAAATGTTGATATCTGTGATACTCAGAGTATTTTATTGAAAAAAAGTTTCTCATTTTGGTGAACCTTTTAATGTAACCAACCGGCTACAAACTTATACCAATAGTCTATCGAAATATTAAAACTCTCCATTTGTTCTGAATTGAATCTGTTCAATGAGTCATCTGTGAACAGGTTTCAGTAAAAGAAATAGCAAATATTTACAAGAATGTTTTTCGGGAAGGAAAATGCGAATCCTTAAGCCGGTGAAAAGGTTAAGAAAAAGAGATTTTATTGAAACATCAGTTAGGTGCCGGATTCATTGCGGCATGGGGCTGCTTTTCGTTCACCGATGTGGTGTCACTTATATGTCTTTCAGGAAAATTTAATTTAAAGACACATATACAAACTTTTTTGACCATCTTTCATCTGTTGGAACACTTCTGGCAAGAAACAAACCGCGGATAAAACAGCGAGATAATTCGTTTACCTATACAAATCGTGAGAAAAAAATGATTTCTGTTAGAAAAATATTGAAGCTTTGCAATGACCGCTCATAAATTCTGATTTAAACCTTATCGATAACTTATAGAGAGATATAGTAAGATGAGTTTAAAAGAATGGAAGCCATTTTTTCTTCAGAATTGGAATTCAGATCTACATTTGAAGATGAATACCATAAAAACAATCTTAAACTGTACTAAAAATTAATAATGTCGAGGACTGATGGAATATTCGCAATCAGTTAACTCATAGGTGAGTGCATAACACATTGAATATTTGTTTCTTTGGTTACTATATTGATTTTTTTTTG
This sequence comes from Maratus speculifer, assembly GCA_964019185.1. NCBI lineage: Eukaryota > Metazoa > Arthropoda > Arachnida > Araneae > Salticidae > Maratus > Maratus speculifer. The sequence continues at coordinate 257,749,281 of OZ025298.1, forward strand.
TATCCTTATAGTTTTTACACAAACAAAAACAGCAAAATTGCTTTGTTTTCATAACAAAACAGTGACAGTTGAATTCTATTGCCATGTACCATTAGCATTTACATATTATATGAAAAAAATTTCATTTGTTTTGAAATTTATCAAAAAAGTTAATAATTTTTGCTGTTTTTATAGTTTTTACACGCACTGTATTATTTATGTCGGTTAGATAGTAGTATATTGTATCATGGTCTTATTTTCAAGACAATAAATAATGCAAGAAAATTTATACACTAGATAATTTTTTACAATGTATTGACTGGTACAATAATACGGGATAACCTTCAATAAATGTATTATGTAAAATCTTCTTGGAGTTCAAAACTTAAAAAAAAAAAAAAGAAAAAAAAAGATATATGTTGAAAAAATTGATATAGTCTACAAAATTAACCATTTTAAAAATTGAATAAAAAATATGCAATATTCAACTTGCAATAAAGACAAATATATCGTTGAATGACAGAATCGTCTTTTATTTCAATTAAAATTTTCAAAGTAACTTTTACAGAGTCCTTTATGAATGATTTACTATTTTTAGACGATGTGGAAATATGGTTGAATGCTGTTAATTTATTGTGTTTTATATAAATCCTGTTTTAAAAACATGAAATGGATTGATTAAACATTGGTTGTAATAAAAAATTATCGATATTCTCGTATTAGAATACTAAAGAAAAAAACACCAGAAAATTGTTTGAAAATCAATGGCAAGAAAACAAATTATATTTTTTCGGAAATCTTGAAAATGTATTTAGTCTTTGAGGTCTCAAAAATAAAGGACTCTTTTTGGAATCGTGAGTAACTGGGATAATATTGCAGAATTTTTTCGTTCGCGATTATGTTACATTTCTTTTTATTGAGAAACATTTGTCATTTATTATAGTGGTGAAGTATTTTGGATGTTTAATAGATTATTAATTATATTATGTAATTAATATTGGTTAACTTATATATTTTCTAAATATAAAAAGAATTTAACACAGTTCCTTTTGCTTTCAAGGATTTTCAGAATTGTCTTCGAGTGATATATTTACATACAAGTGTAAAAATAACATTAAATTTTATGTTATTTTTACTCTTGCATGATTTTGATTGGTGATTTTTTTTTTTTTTTGTAAATCATCTTTTTAAAGTTTGAAACTGGTTATCTAAAATCTATTGTATTCAAAACACTGATAGTTAAGTTTGAAAGTACTGCAAAAACTTCTTAGAAAAGTTTTGAAAATCAGCAGCATCAAAATAGATTACATTTTTATAAACAATTCTGTAAATAATAATAATAATAATAATAATAATAAAACAGTTTTTTGTAAAATATGAATTGAGGCAAGGTTATAGTATCTTTTCGCTCGATAATATTAAGTTGAGTAAAAAGTTCTGGGAAAAATTTTAATCTAATAGTTACCAGAATTTGTATCATACATAGGAGTGCTAGTGGTGTATCTATAGGAGTTCAAGAATTTCAATTTAGTCGTGGTTCCAGAGCCTTTTCGATTATTGCAACACTTTTGTCAATTTTAATCCTTTAATGAAGTTGAAGAAGCGTATCAAGAATTTTTTTACTCCAACAAGCCACCATATTTTACTTCCAGCATTTATATAATGTAGCAGAACGATGGCAAAAATTCGCGGACGATGGTGGTCTCTACTTTTAATATTAGTCCTTGCTGCTTTTGTTGCTAATTTGTTCATAACAAGCAACGTTCACAAAATTCCCAGAATATTTTGCTTAACCTAGTATTATGTTTGATTTCATTAAAACTCCCTTCTTTTTACATAGTAGAAATATGTTGCACATTTTCTTTATTGTAAATAAAAATACAAATGTTTATATACCTTCTTATGTAATGTAAAATCTGTATTTATGCATTTTGATTGATACTTTGAATAAAAAGGTAAGAATATTCACTCGGGAAGAGTGAGTAGTCACTCTATTGTAGAGTCAAAATATGCCCAACCTCTTTGAAGTGACTATTCACTTTGAGCAAAAGTGGAATTGCTGACTCTTTGAAAGTGTAAATACTCACTCGTGCGAAATGAATATTCACTCTAAACTGAAATAAATAATCACTCTTTTGGAGGAGTGACTATTCAATCTTGTTAAAGGAGTGCGGTTTTTTTCATCTCTGATAAGATTGAATATTCATTCTTTCGTGGGAATGAATTTTTTATGCAGTGATTTTTTAAATTGATTTATGGGTAGTTTAAAGGAATCATATTTTTTAGAGCATGCAAAGAAAATACAAGCGTGGTAAAAATTGGAATAAATACTTTATTGACAATATTTACTGAATTCATATTTTGTAACATTAATTCAACTTTTAAGGAAAAGCTTATTTAAAGTTACATATTATTTAAAGTTACATGAATTAAATTATATTACTGACAGAAACAAACTATTTTATTCCAATTTTATCACTTGTGTTTGCTTTTATTGGTAGTTCTATAAATATTCGATAGTCTTAAAATTCCCATAAAAGCAAGTAAATAATCGAAATTTAACCAGTTAATATTAATTTGTTTTCTTTTCATATACCAATAAAGTTGCATTTATCACTTTAAAAGTTCCCGTGATGTACGTTATGTTCTTTTTTATGAGCAGTTCAAATTTTATTGCCGAAAGACCGATATTAATACAACAGTTATTTATAAAACTACATGATATTTAATTTCTTTTTTTTTTTTTTCGTATATAATGTATATTAATATGAGCTAAAGAATTTTTCGTATGTTTTTTTGGAAAAGGTTAATCTAGGAAATAAAAAAAGGAAATGTAAATTAAAAAAGATGCCTACGCATTTATTGTCCTTATTGTTTGAAAAAATATTTTTTATGTAAAAAGATAGTTACTTTTTTCTTTAAAATATACTCCAGCTTATATAAATGATACTACGAACTTTTAAAAAATATATACCAAATCAGTTTTATCTATAAACCTCGGGCATAAAAAACACTTTGTTTCATACTTTAAATATTATGTTTTATTTTTAGTGCCAACATTTATGTGTGTCATAAGCGTAAAAATAGTTTACAATAGAAGCAAATTTAATAACTTATTCACAGTGTCTGTAATTAAATACCTTATTAAAATCATAAGCAGCCGAAAGTTCTTACATACAATTTGAAAAAAATAAATGTACCAATTTGAAAAAGATTAAAAATAATAATTAGTATTTTACATTTGTATTATTGAACAGCAACAAACTAAAATAGATGAATTAAATATATTGCAGTGAAACCTCCGAATAATTGACACATATGGGACCGGAAATTTTGTCCCTTATTCGGAGTTTTTATTACAGTGAAACTTCCAAATAAGAGACAGCTATGGGACCGGTACTTTTGTCCCTTAAATAGAGGTGTCCGTTATTCGGAGTGTCCTTTATTTGGAGGTTTCACTGCATTATATTTAAGAATTTTTCAAAAATCTTACCATACGCTATAAGAAATTCCTATTATTTTATAAATTAAAAAAATGTTACATCTGAAAACATTAGTACGAACAAGTGGATTATCATATTACTAACTATGCGAACCAAGAGAGTGAAAACTGGCCAAGCCGGGGATGGAACCCGGAACCTTTGGAATAGAGTTCTAAGTGCTCTACCATTTGAGGACGATGGCCAGACTGGCATCTCTCACTCTCATTAATTGGTACGGCTGCAACTGCAGCATAATAAGAAAGCATATATATGAGCACACAATCCTGCGGTGTAACATGGGATACAAATGTACCCAGCACCGCTAAACCAATATATAATTTTAATTAATCTTTCAATTACTTTTGAGCGAAGAAATTGCGCTTGAAAAAGCAGAGAAATTACACTTTTCCCCGCCTATAAGTATAATTATTGAAGTAAAATATTCCATATATATAATGATATATATATATATATCCATATATATCCAATATATAATGAAGCATCAGGGGCACTTTCATTTATGAATGGTTTTTACTTAATATTTTATTTATTATTTCAGACTCTTAAATTTTCTAATTGGTTTACAAATTGCATATTTTACATTTTATATAATTGCATATATTATACATATTTTTTAGGAATTTACTGCAATACAACTTTTGATGGAATTTCTTGCTGGCCACTTACAGAAGCTGGAACTATAGCAACTGTGCCATGCTTTTCAGAATTTAATGGCATTCGCTATGATACAAATAGTAAGTAATGGAATTCAAATATTTTATTTCGATGCAAAAGTTTTAAAACTCTTGCCGTTGAAATTGAAAACAGTAATTAAATATGGTAAATCATTGAAGTATAAAAAAATGTTGAGCTAAAAATTGCTAAAAGACATCAAAAATCACAGTTTTCTTATTTAGAGCTCCTAATCTCAGATTTTGAATGCGAGTTTTATCCACAATATTTTAAGTTAATTTAACCAATATCGTATACAAATCTTCCTAACATTTTGTAAATCCTATTAAAGATCTTGTTAAATCATGTTAAGTTTCAGACTTCTTTGGCATTTGATATAAATAAGGTCATTCTCCTTAAATGCTATGATCTCTAAATGCGGAAATGTCTTTGTATTTACTCTCTTAATTCCATATAAATTGTACATAATGAAGCATCCCAATGTCAAGAACAAAACACGAAATATTTCATGTATTTGAAACATTTTCTTTAAAAATATTTACCCTTGTAATATATATTGTTCATTTTAAAGCCCTCCATGTCTTCCCTAAATGAGGCAAAAAAAAAAAAAAAAAAAAAAAAAAAAAAAACTGAGAAAGTAGCTCAGAATTGTTTTTTAGACTTTAGAGGTTAGCCAACACTACGAAATGAAAAACTACGATTTATGTTTTATTTATCTTCATTCCAAGCTTAAAAAAGTACGCCCAGTTTAAAAATTAGTTATAAAAAGTACTACGCATTTTGATGATTACGTTTCCTTCAGGTATATTTTAGCGTCAAATGAATGCTAGGGATCTGGAGAAAATCTTTGGGGATTAGTAAAGCAAGTTTTATATAATATTTTTCATAGATTGTATTAAATTAATGTATAAAATAAAAATTGTATTTACTTAAGTTCTGTTAAATAAGTAAATTAAGGAATTTCAGGATGATTCCCCAATAGTTCTTTTCCTTTACTGACTACATTAATATCTCTTTAAATAATCAAAAGAGAAAAATACTTCTATTAAAATTGTTAATTTAAAAATATGGCGTATGAATAGCTGTGTTGTAAACCCTTACATTATGTTAATACGATTAAGTAAGTTAACTTTACAAACGTTAAAACTCTCGGAAGTGTAAAGGTCGAATCTCATTAAAGCATGATACCCTGGTTTGGAGATCTTAATTTCTTTTTACACTTTTTTTTAATCTGATATTTTAATTCCGGTGTTTATCTAAATTCTTACTTATATGTATTCTAAAGCAGAGAAAATGTTTATTTTTTGCGAAAGTGTAAGGAAAAGGAGATATGTGGAGGCAACAAACTGTTAGGTTCTAGATCTCTCTTTGACTTAATCATGCCTGCTTAAATCGAAATGTAAGAAACATTGCACGATTTTATATGTTTATAAGTCTAATAATTTTATCGTGTGACGTTTTATAAAAAATTAGAGTTATATGTAATAAATATTCTGTTAACAATCTTATAAATACCTTGTAAATATTTTTTCAACCCGCGATCTCCACACTAATAGGAATTCGCTTTGATTAAATCTAAAATGTTTGCGTTTTTAAATTCACGTTTTAATAAATTGTATTTTTCCTTAATAAAATAAGTTTTTTTAATATAAATCAATATCTTATTTCGACTTCTAGATAAATTTATTATATAACATGTGTTACATTTCATTTTCAATATATTGCATATAAACATATGTATGCAGTTGAAGTTATGGGATCCCAAAATTACATTGCTATATTGTTTAAGGGTTTATATTCCCTTTCAAATTTTAAACAAAGTTTTTATGCAGCAAGAAAGGGCGTGCGAAGAGAAAACTGCGCCCGGGGAAAAGTTTCAATTTGATGCCCTCTTCCCCAACTTTTTCTTATTGCGGACCAAAAATAAGGTTAATAGTATAAATTTGGCGCCCCTTAAATTTTCGCGCCCGGGTCGACCGCCCCCTTCGCCTCCCTCCTATCCTTCATGGCGCTGGCAGCAAATGTTTAACCATTAACTGCTAAACTGTTAAAAATTTTGCTCTAGTTTGAACCAAATTTTGGTGCTCACTAACTGTTACCATAAGGTGGTGAAATCTTGTAACCAACATTCGGAGCTTCGTATTTCAACCTCGTTCCAATTAATTGAACTATGCCTCAACAGGAGCTCTAAATATTGATTCAAGATTTAACCATCTTACAGTGGCAAATACTGAGCACTAAAATTTCGTTCGAACTAGGGCAAGATTTTTAACCGTGTATTTGCAGTCTCATAGACTACTTCCACTTAAAATTGTCATGGTTTAACTTGGAAGTTTCTATTTAAGTATATATATTTATTAAGTATAAAATTTTATTTCTTTTTGGGCCCTAGTATTAAAACTAGAAACTTCTGAATGAGTGATTTTAAACTATAATAGTAAAGTTTAGTACGTAAAGTTTAGTATAAAAACAGCGTCGTATGATTTAATTTATTTTTTTAATTTATTTTTCTTCAAGCGGCGTTACAAACTATTTATAGTAGTTACATAACAATATCTGTTACAGCGGCTACGTGCTAATGGATATTTTCAGATAAAGTGGCATGTATGAAACGCATGATTAAGTTTAAGGCTTTGGGCATATCACTTAAATTTTAACTGTCATAAATGCGACAGTCGTATATTGTGAGATCATACTACAATCGTTTATTCCATTTCTGCAAAATAAGTTCATTTTGAACTAAAGGATTCAATAATTTTTTGCATATTAATTTTATATATTTAATTAGCAAAATACCGAATACATCCAAACTGCCTTAATAATGTGGGGAAACGTCTTTAATTTAGGCACAATGACATTACACTCTGAAATAATATCAAAATAATTTTTTGGATATAGGCACTAAAGAATCTGACCAAATATTTCATTTTATCCACATTTTTTTTAAACAAGAGGAACGAATCAGGCAATTTATCAATTACCACTACCACTGCGTCTGCACTGTTGTCTGTCCAATCGTTTTTCTCCCGTTCACTTCTTGCCCATGGATTTAAGACTTGTTGAAGATGCACATTTTTAACGATTCTTAAGCGTCTTCAGCAAAATCTTCAAACGAAACTTGTTTGTATCCATCTAAAAATATATTTGACATTGTTTTACGTGAAAAGTTTTTAAACCGCCAAAAATACCTTATAATGAATTTTCCCAAATACTTTCTAATAAATATTACTTTGTAAAATAAGCTATATACCTATTTATTTATTCTTTCAAATGTAAAATTCAAACGTTAAATTTCAATTTTGTTTTATGACAAAATTTATTGCGTTTTCCTTAAATTATATAGTATTTCATCGAAAAACAGGAAACTTTTAAAAATGTTTAAGAAAACTTACTCTATTGCAGGAAAAGCATTAAAGTTTAAATAACACGTATGTACCTTTAAAAGTATTATTATTTTAAGCCATTATGTCAAAATAACCGACTTTTAATGTTGTTTTTGTGTTGCTGTTTGTTTTTTGTTTATGTACACAAAATTTAAGCAAAAATTACTCATTAACAAGACATATATACAAAACAGTAACAAAAGATAAATTTAAAAAAACAGTCTTTTACTGCTCAATTTTTTTTGTGTATGTGTCCCAAAGTTTTTTTTTATGGTTAATATTTTATTGATACTGTATTTTAAGAATATGGTTTGGCGCTGAATTTTGCATACATTGTTTTACCCATTTTTGTATGCTCTACAGTTTGTATTCTATTGTTGCCAGATTTACTTTTACTGCACTTATTTTTGCACATATTTCTGGCTGTATAAGTAGTTTTCTTTTTGAAGTGATACCTCCAGTTTCTGAAGAGGAACAGATAAAAATCTATCAAGGAACAGACGAAATTATCTATTATCATCTTCAAAATTTGAGGAAAATCAATTCAGTGAATGTGATTAAAATTCGATTGCAACATTTGTTTCAGACCGATAAAAACCAGATTTTAACAAACGCTGTAAAAAGTACCGGGTAAGAAACAAATGCCAATTTTCTGATTAATACTTTAAAAGAAATGTTTGAGCTTTAAATTAGTCACAAATGTAAGGAAATAAAACTTCTAGTTATATTTAAATCTGGATAAGAATGGAATAGTACTGGTTTGGTGATAACTGCTTTTGGTGTCCATTTTTTCAGTGACAAAAATACGATCCTTAATTTAGGATCGTTAGATCCATTATAAATAGCAACTAAAGATGACCAGATGGGACGAGATAGAATTACGTTACACAATTACAACTCGCTTTACTTAAAATTTGACCAATTATCGGAAGTAAGGTGTAGAAAACATTCCGTACGCCGCCGGTTCTACATGATTATTTTGCCCTATTAATTATTGATTATTTCTTCTTTGTAGGCAATGCAAGTCGAAACTGCCAAGAAAATGGAACTTGGTCTCCTTGGTCCAATTACAGATCTTGTAAACCTTTGTCATTACGCGAAGAAGAGTTCCTTCAGGTAATATGAATTCATTATACGAAAATATTGTTTTAATGACATTTTTCACGTAAATTTAAAATTGTGTTCTAAATAATTCAATTTAAAAATGTTGGGATGAATTAAATAAAAATTTAAAACAAAAAATTGAGGGTTTATTATGTGTACAGTGTAAGAGATAAATAAAAAGAAACTCCGAGTATTTCTGCAATAAATGATCGTAAAAATATAACAGCAGTGTCAGTGAGCAATGAAGTGAAACATATAAGAATATCACAAAATTTGAATTTTTGAATTTGTTTTTGTACAGTGTGTAGGGGAAAGTTGTCCAAAATGGGGACGCTAACATATTTCTGTCTGCAAAAAAAATCTATAAATAAGAAAAATGTGGCAAAGCATTTCCCGTTTAGAGCATGTCTTAGACTATGAGATGGCAAGTGGATTTTTTTAAAGAATTCTTAGTATACGCAAAAAAACCATTTTTCTGAAAAATGTTCGAAGTCCCCGTGTTGGACAACCGGGTGGGTAAAATGGGGTACTCATATGAAATAGCATATAAATTCAAGTTCTACTGCGAAATTTTATTAGAAAAACTTGTTTTACAAAGAAAGATTGACTTTAATGCAAAATCAAAATGCAGATAAGGAATTTTACCTTTTTTAACAGTTACTTGAATGTCACAAAAAGTAATCAAATACAAAAGACACATATGAAATTGACATCGCTTTCGTCAACACTTGAACATGCTTCATGGGCCCAACCTCGACAGCTGCTACATTGAATCCACCCCTCTTTGTGTTTCGAGTCAATGTAAAGCTCATTACAAAAAATCGTCATCGCTATTCTCTTCCTCATCAGATGATAATGGATCTTGATTTTTTTTTTCTTCTTCTCATTTTTGGCTTTTGGATATTTAGGATTGGGTTCGGTGGGTTTCTTGACCAATTTTCTTTTCAGTTTATTTTGTTTTTCATTTTTCTCTTGTTCCATAGCTTCCAATTCTGCTTTATAAGGCGATGAAGTGAGTATGGCAGTTTTACCTCTTCTCTTGTCATTCACTTTTTTTTTTCATGCGTTCAATTTCTTGTGGTGGAGGCATTATTATTTTCGGTGAAATGTTATACGCTGAACATGTCTGGGGTTCTATAGCTGGAGATATTCCAAACGATGAAGTGGAAGGTTGGGGTGTGACGATTCTCTCACTCGATGCTAAATGACGTTCTAAAGGGTTGTTAGCAGGTTTTTCAGTTGTTTCTGAAGGCGCAAATAAATGTTCAGGGAACACATCTCTGTTAAAGGGATATATCCCTGTTTTTTTTAAACCCATTCATAGCATTTTGCACAGTAGCAGCTCTTGAAAATGCATTTTTGAAAAGGTTTCCGACCTGGTAAATTGTCACGTAGCGTCCAGGGTGATGTATGAGCCATTTCCTTGTCTCTTGCTAATAAAAGGCACTAAGTGGTTCCATGAAAGAGACATCGAGTGGCTGCAACCGATGTGTGGTGTGAGGGGGAAAGCATATCAACACCACGTTATTTTCCCGAGCAAAATTCAGCAGTTCCAATCTTTTTGTATGGGAATTGTGGCCATCAAGTATTAACAACACTGGCTTTGTAGGTCCTGGATTTGAATGTTCCACAAACTTCTTGAACCAAACAAGGAAAGTCTCCTTGTTAATCCAACCACTCTCGTGATACACCGCAAATGATCCAGGAGGGGCATCATCCATCAAGATAGCATTTTCTCGCTTTCTAGGAAAGACAAACATTGTTGGAACGAAATTTCCCGCGGCATTGACACAGATTTCTGTTGTCACAATTACCCCTCGCTCGGCTGATGCCAAACTGACAACTTGTTTTTTTCCACGCAAAGCAAGGACTTTAGATGGCTTATCGGGCGCTGTCAAGATGCCTGTCTCATCTACATTGTAAATATCATTGGGTGAGAACTGATATTTCAGATACAATGACTTTAATAAATCAAAGAACATTTTGAGAGCGACGCGATTAAAACCTTTTGCACGCGCCATTGAGGTTATTTCAGGATTACGTAGAGCTAATATTGGATGACGTTTTAGAAATCCATAAAGCCAGTCCTTTCCAGCCATTCTCCGTTCCATGTTAAAAACATGCGGAATTTTGTTTTTCTCTGCTAGCTCAAACGCGAGAGTTCTCAAATCTGATAGCGTAACGCCAAACAACCTCTCTTCCAAATGTAACAGATGGTCCACCAATTCCTTCTCTTGGGCTTCCGAAAAAACTGTTTTATATCTTCCTAAGCATTTAGCAGCAGCCGCTTGTGAAGAGAGCTCCTTCTGTCGAGCCTCTTTCACCTTCCTCTCCAGAGTTGTCTGTGGAAAGTTGTAGGCTTTATATGCTCTCCTGTAACACATTTTCCCTTCTAAAACTTCTTTGATTGCACCAGCCATGCTCTCTGTCGACCAGCTCTGTCGATCAGTTTTCCTTTGATAGCGCCCCATCTCGTCTTCAAATAAAATGATAGTTCTGTAAATAACAGAACAAATTATCATTTTGACATTAAAAAAAATTATACATTAAATTTTATTTTTGTAACTTAAATATTTATTTAATTTAGTTAATCAATATTAAATTAATTGTATTTAATCTATATTAAATTAATTATATTTAATCTTTGTAAAAATAATTACATTTAGTCATTATAAAATTAATTTTATTAAATCGTTATAAAAAAAATTTTGTTTAATCTACATTCGTTATGCACACAAATAATCTTTTACACTCAATTTAAGCACTTAATTCACAACATAATATCTCAGAAATAAAGCAAATTGAAACATATTTCAAAGTTGTTATGAGACGTTCAAAACGGGGACGTCCCCATTTTGGACTACCCTCTATGTCCCCATTTGAGCCGACCATGACGAACGCTAGAAAACATAGCATCTCTTCACACACATGTAAGATAGAAAATAAAGAAACATATCAGAATATAACTTAAAACTAGAGCGAAAAAAATGATTTACTTACCAAAATTGAATCTTCAAATGTAAATTCATACAGCTCAATATAGTGCAGGGGCAAAATCGAACTTTTTTCTTGCTAAAAATTCAAAACTTCGTAGCAGAAAGAATAACAGCAAATTGCCTCAACAAATCTTTTCAAAATGGCAATCTGATGTAAAAGAATAATAGTAGTACATTGGATCACCAGATGTCAGCACTTATCAGTGAGAAACCGAATGTCCCCATTTGACCCGCCGTCCCCGTTTTGGACAACTCTCCCCTAGTCATTTTTTTCGCGTTGTTTTTTTCAGAGCTTTTAGTATAAAGTATCACAGGCATAATTATGGATTTCAAATTAAAAATATTATGTGTGAAATGTGAATTATAAAATTTTATGATTTTTTAATGCGAAATTTGACTTTTATAAGATTGTAATTTCCTTAAAGAGTTTTCATATTACTGTGTCAAACAGTTTTAAGTTGTATTTAAAAAACACCATTTAAAACTTTTTAACATAGCCAATGCGGTATGCTCTAGCCATCATAATCTACACATATAGTCATAAAAACTACAAATAAACATAGCAGCAATCTAAATTATAACATAGAATATTTAAATTGTCTGTTTGGCTTTTTATCAATATAAATAACAATTCCAATTGAAAAGTATTTAAGTATTTTTAAAAAATCTCATAAATATGATACATAAAGCATTGAATTTCACTTGAACAACTTTGGAACTACTCATAGTAGCTACGTAAAAATGTATGCATGTTTTAAGAATGAGATTAGGAACTGGTACTTTTTAATCTAATCATATCCTGGTTTCTTATACAAATATTGTGTTTTATTACATGGTTTGTCGAAACCTAAACTTTGTTAATTAATGATTTTTCTGGAAGTTAAAACAAGTAATCTGTAATATATTGAAACCCATGAATGTTAGCTCATACTTTAAACCTTATAATTGTATAAAGATATGTTATGCAAATCCAACGCAAAATTCTCCTCTCCTCTCATGTAATACTCGAGTAAATTACATTATCCGTTGAAAATACTGCATTTTCGTATACCGCCATGAAAAAAAAAATAATAATTAGAGCAACTAAAATGCTATTATAGAACAATTAAAAATTAGCTCCATGTATCAATGATATCTTTCTACATTTTCACGATATTTGTCTGGATTTTTTATTCGAGTTGCTCTGTAGAGTCGACTAGAAAGTTATGTAAAAAGATCGTTGTCATCGTTCGAGCATGCGCAGATAAAAACTATTTCACACAATTACTCATATTTCAAAAATATACATTATTTATTTATATTTCATTTGCCCTCTCTTGTTTCTACTGCAGTTCTCTAATTTTTCTGAAATCCGCATTAAATTTGGTTGAACAGGATATAAACAATTAACATGCTAGAAGGTTTTAAAAAATTGCTATATTTCTACACCAGGCTGTTAATGTAGCTTAATGCAGTAACTTTTTCGTGTATTCACGAAGATTAGTCAACACCTATATATAAGTGTTTTGGGTGTTGACATCCCAGTGAATTGTGAACGTCATCCATCCAGAAAACGTTCAACAAGATTAAGGGTAGCTTTCAATTCTTTCTATAGCTCACGCGACAAACGATTCACTCATAGCTGTGTATCACGGTTGCAACTTCTGCAATGACGGAAATTTGTAGGGATGGTGATGCAGTATCTCAGAGGGGATATCTCAAGTCAATGAGTGAGGCAAAACCAGTAACCTATCAGCTTTAATAGCATAGCTACTCTCTATGGGCGATTCCGCCACAAAACACTCATAGTGATTTCCATCGCAGTATTTCGGCCCTCCTCCAATCAGGGCTTTCCACTTCACGGCCGATTTTCTAAAAAGCAAGTTTCTTCGGACCATTTAATAAGCTTTAATATTCCAGTAGACGATATAAGGCTATTCTTTGTCTTCAGTCCTTTCATTGTGAGAAATTTTTGCTACGGAAAAATTACTGACCGCTCAAATAGAACAATTTCACCAACAACACTCGAATGGGTAATGATAACTGTCTGAAGGCATGTGAGAATACGTCGCGTATCGTGGTTTTTATTGCAAGATTAATTTGCATAATTCTGCTGGATCTTTTGCATGTCAGCCACATCTACATGTGACTTTGTTAAATTTTTTGTTGGCTCTTTTCTGCAAACTACAATCATTCTTTATCATAATTTCTTACTCTTTTAAGATCTTTTGATGATTTTTTATTGATAAGTTTTGATGATTTGACGAACGTTTCGCTTATCAGGGAATTTACACTATTTTTAAGCATGAACATTGATTTTTTAATAGATGCTTAGCATAAAACGTTTATGTTTTCTTTCGATAATATACTCTTACAATGATATATACCATTAAATATTTAACTTGAGGGAGGGGCACATGCCATCATTATTCCGTAAACATGGAATTTAGGTTATAATTATGTGAAAGTCAAAGCAGTTATTTGCTTCTCTGTAGTTGTTTTAAGTAGTACAAGCAGACAAACAATTAATAACTCAAATGCTGTTCTTTTTATGTGACGATTATTTTAAAGGAAAATAATACAGGTTTGTAATGAAACAATTCCAAACATCTCATTATCCTGTCCTTTCCAAAAAATTACTTTCTCTGACATTGTTTCAAATATTACAAAGTGTACCACTGTGCTAACTGATTTATAAAGAAACAAACCGTTCAATTTCGTGGTCCTATTATTCGCTTACGCATGTTTTTCTTTTGTTGAATCTCATTTTGATTTGTCATAGTTAAAATTTTATTCGAGGTTTTATAAATGACCTATATCATTAATATGAGATTTGGGTTTTTAAAATTTGAGCTTCAAGTAAGGGTTAAATACAATAAAATAAAAATATATATCTTTAACTATCTCAATATCATCGTTTAGAATATATGTTTATGTTAGACATCCCGGTTATGTGGTTTTCGGAATTTAATTGTTCCGAATTGAATTATTTTCAACCATGTAAATTATAAAATACGCCATGCGACATTTTATGTTACATAAACAAAGTTGCAGTAAGCTTTATTTTTATATAAATAAAAAAGTTAGATATGGAACATGATTGATGCTATAAAAAATACTAAACCTTATTCAGCAATAGAGCCTAAATATTTCTAAATATGAAACAAAGAGAACAACTTACCTTCATTCATGGTGTATAGTTGAAATTTAGTTGCTATTGCGATGGAAATAATTCTGCCAGCGACACCTAGTATCTTTTAACCTAAATGTGTGTTTAGAAGGACTAAGATGATGGTCAATCTCGAATACAAATATACTTACTAAACAATATTTTATTATATAATCTTTATTTATAAAGGAGAATTATATTTTCTCATACTGCATATGTATATGTATAAATATATAGGGTGTCTCAAAAATGGCACCCAAACGCTGTAGTTATGTTTTTTACAGTAAAACTGGTTAAATTAATATGTAGTTAAGGAAGTTAAATTATTTTTTAAATATTTACAAAAAACAATCACTTACTCCAAAATATTACAGTTCTTATAAAACCAATATATTTAAATGTAATATGATCCTCTTTATATAAATTGAAAGGCTTTTGCAGTTGAAAATGTTTAATTTAACTTTTTAAAGAATTATTTATATGTAAATAATTAAGAAAATTATCACTTTTTAAAACTACTAAACTTCGACTGTTTCTTCACGCTTAGAGGGTGTTTTGTGTGAAAAAAAAAACTTTTAATTAGAGATAGAGTAAATAAATTTTATATTAAATTTTTTTCTATGGTATTTAAAAGTATCGCCATTGCGTAAAGACTGAACACGTTATGTGCTACTATGACTGACACAGAACTTTCCGTTCAGTCTACGTTAGTCATCAACGGTTAACAGTGTAAAATAGGAAGTAAAACAAAAAATAATACATTATTCTAAGTAATTATTAAGGAAGTATATTCCTGTAAAAAATAAAAGTTAAATAACTTTTAAATGAATTAACAGTAATTAGTTAAAACAATATATATATATTTTTTTTGATTTTACATCCTATTTGAGGCTGTCATTCACAGATGACTGACGCGGCCTAAACAGAAAGTTGAGTGTCAGTCACCGGTGATTGACGTGATACTCGATGTGTTAGCCGGGTTACACAGTATATCATGATAGTTTAATTGTCTACTTTTAATTTATGCAGTTCGCTTTTAGAAAATAATATAATCTGTTGTCATCATATGTAATTTTTGGCTTATCATTACTTAGGTTCTTTGGGATATGAAAGAAGCAGCAACTATTTATTACATTGGATATGGAATATCCCTGGTCGCTTTGAGCTTAGCACTATTTGTGTTCTTTCACTTCAAGTAAGTTCATGGTTAAAATGCTTAGTATAGCTGCAGATACATAATCTGTCCATTTTTTATGATGTATTTATTTTTTTCCAGACATTACGATAATGCTATTTGGCGTTCAGTTATGTCCGTATTTCGGAAATGTAAAGTTCCATACAACGACACAACATGAGTGGTATACATCGTGTCTCCCAAAGGGCACCAAGCCTGATATTCACTTTTTATACATCATTTTAGTATACTTCCGTTGGTAGAAAAAGTATTTTGCATTAGGCGCCAAATCGAGATCGGGCGATGATGATTTTGGTATAGCCATGCTTTCATAAGAAGCTGTTTTATTTAGGCATTTCTGCTGGAAACATGTAAGGATCCAGCAATCTATTGATTCATATTTATAAAAGGAAATTTACATAAAGTTATTATTGAAATTTTATTATCAGTATTGTTAATGCAGACTCTAAATGTGTATATTAAGCATATTATTAATTTTCTGATGTTTAGATATATTTATATGCGGTATGAATGTTGTAAAGAGTATTATATTTCATGTTAGTGCTATTTACGTGTTAAGAAGGAAAACAGGCCAATTATCAATAGTGGCATCTCTGAGCGCAAAGTTCCGACGGCCTGGCGCCTTGGTACACAATGTCTTGACAGTATTGTCAGGATTGGATTTATACGCAAATTTATGACAGGCTAATAAAACCAGACACCACACGGACAAGGTTTTAAATTCGCGGCTTTTCCGTTCTATCGGACGGGAGTGCAGACAATAGGGGATCAGTCCCTCCTCTCGTGCAAGAGCCAGCGAATGTCTTTCGAGGAGTCATCAGTGGGAGAAATTTACTGGTCATCTCTGGCGGATTGTATGAGGGGAGAAGGGGTTAGCCCCGTCTGCTATGGAAGAGAAAAAAATTGAGAGTTTTTTTAGGAGAAGAGATGGAGGATGCGCTCTCAAGTGATGAAGATGCTCCTTGTTTTTTAAGAAAGCTCGCTTTTGAGGTGAAAACCTCCACAAAAATAGGATTTGAGACTCGATAATTATGAGTCGAAAAGAAATAAGTGTGTGCGATCACCAGGATTTTACTAAGTAGCACCACTTCCAATGATGACAGACTCAACGGACGCAGGCAATTCCAGATATCTCTCAACGACTTAAGATATAAAGGTACTGCATTTTAATTTTATTGTTCCCCAAGTTTTTTAGGGCTAAAAATGAATAATTGGCCTGTACGCTCAAATTGGTACCCAAGAATTA
This sequence comes from Maratus speculifer, assembly GCA_964019185.1. NCBI lineage: Eukaryota > Metazoa > Arthropoda > Arachnida > Araneae > Salticidae > Maratus > Maratus speculifer. The sequence continues at coordinate 257,766,507 of OZ025298.1, forward strand.
GACTAATGAGATATTAAAATAATTATTTATTCTAGTATTATCACTAATAATTGTATAAGTAAATATTTAACTGTTATTATTTTTTTTTATCTTATTAGAAGGAAATGTGTCGTGTGACGCATCATTAATTTGTAACTATAATGTTGTAAATAAATACATATTAATTGTTAAACTTGTATATTTCATTTTGACCATGAGTCCTATTTTATTTTATTGTTAGTATAGTTCACTAAAATTCAATTGCAGTTAGGTTAAAGAGTTTGTTTTTGGATTTAAAGTTCTGGTGTTTACTTACGGTCTAAAAGTTCATTCCTCTTTCGAAAAACATACACAACGCAGTAGGATAGAGTGAAGGCTGATGCCTTACCATTATCTAAGGAATTAGCCAGGACCTTTAACGATAACTTTTATTTTTATTAGGTATTGACAAATCTCCTTTAACACTATGATTCTTCAAAAAATAAGTGTTAAGGCGTGGCTTACCTAATTCACTAGGGGTTTGGAGTATGCTGGCACATTTGATTAAGTAATTCCGTTGTAGGAGTCTAGATCTGCCCAGCAATTTCATTAATGTCTGTTTTAATACACATTTAAGTTAAAGTTTGTGATATTATCAATTATCTTTTTAAAATGTTTAGTATATTACATTTGAAATATGTTTGATTAGTTTTTTTTAAATATTTTATATCGCATTTGATATTTATTAATTGTATTTAATAATTAATTTCCCAAATATTTTACAAACATATATCAACATTACAAATGACAAACATGTGAATGCGTAACGCTGACGCCATTTTAATGGTGGAAACAGTAGACGATTAAAATTAAATTTTACTGAATTTTCATAAACTTCTAAATATTGCACATTTTTAATTTTTATATCCTCGAATAGACAAAAATGTACTTTAAAATGCAATTTGTTTGAAAATTCTATCGTAATTTATCTCAAAACTATTTATTAAATTAAAAAAAAATCAAACAGTATTTTTTAACTTATCAGTATCGCACGTAGAGGATTACGAAAGATTAATCCGTTTGCATTTAAACAGATATAAACAGTCAGCAATTGTTTCCATATAATGTTCCTTAACATTTATCAACCTATAAAGAAAACAATAAAATACAAATTAAACACAAAATTAAGACAGGTAATTGAACTTTAAAAAGTCTGATTGTGAATAGCAGAAAAATGGTTCTCCATGTATTATGGCTTATACCCCCGTAAAAAAGAATAGAAAAACATGATTCTTTAATCAAGACAAATATTTTCTCAGTAATGTAGATGGAATATTAATGAACGAATTTAATAAAAAAAGAACATTTTCTTTTAAATAAGAGTGGAATCTGTAAGACACCTTAAAAAAAGGACACTTCCGAAGTCTTATCTACAATAATTACTGATTAAATAAGAACTGTTGAAGCTATATATCATAATATCAAGTAAATAACCAAATTCATTCATAGTAGCAATTAAGGAATTTTCGCCAATTTTTAACTTTTCTTATGTGAGTGTTTGTGCAACAAAATCAAAAACTTTGATTGTAAATCTTTAGAGATTTCAGTAGTCTGTTACCGAATTCATAAACACTTTCTGACTATGTTAGACTTTATTAAAAATAAAAATTGCGTAATATTTATCTAATTATTAAAGAAATGTGTATGAAAAGGGTTATTCTAATTCAATTTAAACGATTGCACTGTTGAAAGAAAGTGCCTTTTTAAATTAGAAAACATTTTTCATACTACATTTGAAAAAATTACTTTCCTGCAATTTAGTTATAGATGTAAAATTTCTCACAGTTTAATCTCTAAAATCTTTTAAAAATGTGAAGAATTCCATACTCTTTTATATTTATTTCAACAACCACTTCGCAAGATATTACGTCGGATTAAACAAAAAACACTTTTACTTATTTCTCGTAATGTTGTGAAAATACATTAAAAAGTCTGAAAAGAAAAATCAACTAAATGCATTTCTTGGAAATAAAATTGCTTAAAACGAAACATTTGAAATTATTCCTTAAAAGTAACAAACAGAATATTTTTTTTTCTTATTCCGCATAACAATTTAGTGGAAATGTGTTTAATTTAATAAAAATATTCTATTGACAAAGCGTAGTTCTCTTGTTAAATGCAACTACAATGAAAAAAAAATCATATTAAAAGAAAAAGGCCATTAAGGATAATGTGAATAAACAAATCCATTAAAAATACTTTTTTGCAAAAATACCCTATATGATTGTGTTGTTTATTGACATAAATTAAATATAATGCTCATTATATGACTATCAAAATATTTTTCTTTGAACTTATGTGCCTAACGGAATAACAAATACACTGTTAACCCTTAACTGCACAATTTTACTATTTTTAGGAAAAAAAATATTTGAAATATATCTATCGGTCGAATAATGATAAAATAGTAAAAAAATCGAATATTTAGCTAAAATTTGATATTTTATGGCGTGTGCCTTATGTACACAATCAGTGTTTTAAAATATAGTATTGCTATATTTTGCAAGTAAATGAGATTAAGTTAATTATATCTGCTTGACACTCTTCATCTTCCAACTATTTTATATTAATATTTTTAAGTATTCAATAAAAATAATGAAAAGTAAATTTTGCCTTAATAGCTTGATCGAAATATTTTATGTTTCCGAAGAACAAATTCTAATATTTTGACAAGGGCGGCCATCTGAAGATTATTACCAGCAATAATCTTTCATAGCTTACTAAACTAATATGCAATTTGAACATATCTTCTGGTGCTCCGGAATTTGTTTTAATTTACTTTTCGTGAGTTCTAAGGGACAAAACAGTGTAAAATATTATAGCGGAATTTTCGTTATCCGTTGATATAAGGTATTAGATATTTGCCATTCCAAAGTAATGCACACACAGTATGCACTTAATGCAAAATTTCACGTAATTTTAATATGTCAATAAATACCCATATTTTTTGCACGACGAAAGATATTTATTTTTGGATCAACAGAATATGAATATAAATATTTCTTATATTTACACACAGTTTTATTCCAATTGTATATTTATAGCTAACACAACTTCAAATCAGTCTTAAGCTGGCAACTTCGAAATAATTACCTAATATGAAATACTGATGCAAATTACATAAATGCATAATGTATAACAGCAGAACTCCATACATAATATTCAATTTAATTTAATAATCAACAGATTAGATTTAATTGATAACATTTACGAGGGGTAATCTGAAAATCAGTTTCCCCTATGGTGCGTCTGTAGACAGAGGTGCGTATGACATGAAAGATACGACATAACTTTCTTTGTCAATATAAGTACGTACTAAGTATGTTGAGACATTTGCATACCTCTCGATTAGATGCAAAAATCTCCTCGAGAAAACACCAGGTATTTGCATGCGGACAAGCCTTTTATCGCTTCTTCCATATGTAAAGCCCTGGGTTTTTCCTAGAGGGCTTTTCGAAGCTTGTCAAGCAGTATGACAAATGTCTCGGAAAAATAAAGATATGTCTTTAGTGCCTCATTGTATTTCGGTGGGGCTTGTTGAGCTTAAGCCATATGGTAGGCCTCCCCACCTAGTTGAACTTATCTCATTGTATTCTTTGACTTTCCTATGCAACTCTGACAACAGTCGACGGAGGAAACTTAGTTTAAGACTTCCCCTCGTATTATTTTAAATACAAAAGATTATTTATGTATAAAAATTGTTAATTGAATTGACAATTATTACGAATCATTTCAGAGATCTTAGATGTTTGCGAAATACTATTCACACGAATTTAATGATCACATACCTGCTCACTGATGTTACATGGATCCTCGTAGCGACACTGCAGTCTAATACCAATATCACAGCAGCAAAAGTAAGTGTTTTTTTCTTTTTTTTTTTTTTTTTACTGTTCTTAATATTTTGTCAATTTTTAATTTAATGGGAATGCTTTTATATAGTAACCATGATTAAAATATACAGATCTTTTAAATATACATGCCTCAAACAGCGATACGAAATCGAAATAGTTTTTCTTGAAATCTTATGTATTTTTATTATCCATTACTTACTTTAAATGACGTTTCAAAGTATTTGCTTTAATTTGACAAAGTTTCTCAGGGGGAATTATTAGCATTAAAATGAAATTCATCTCTCTGAAATTAAGTACCAACATTTTCGGTGTAGTATTTAACGAAAACTAAATGTAACGCAAACTAACTGTAGTAACTAAATTAATAATGATTACAGCACACAAAAGATGAGGTAGCCTGGAACTGAGATACATATAATTAACTTATAATTACACACATCAATAAACGAGTGCAATTTCAATACAAACGAGTGCAAGCAAACTTCAATGTATTAATTTTTTAAACTTTGCAGTAATTAACTTATGTAATTAACTTTTGTTTTTATACTTATATTTGCTATATTTTTTCCTAATGTGAAAAATAAGTTTTAGTAACACTCTTATTCCTTTCCAACAATCAAAATCTAGATTTAAACATGACCTCCTTTAAGATACCACTTGTTAGAACGACCAATTTTTATTAGAACGAAACATGGTCGCTTTACGAGAGGATGGTTACTGTACTTGGAAATATTTGCATGCCTTTTTTTACGCACGAGTGAGTTAATATTGAAATACTGATTCCACGTTTAAATTTCAATTTAATTAACATCCTTTGTTTTGGACGCCATGATTTTAACTGTATGGCGTTATTTGAATCTCATTGATGTGTACCGTCCGGTTTTCACAGAGTAACTTTTGCAAGTAATCGACATTTGTTTGTTTTGTTGAGGCTATTTCCATTCTAAATTATTAGTTCCTTTCCCCTAGTCATTAGCTTTAGCACTAGAAGGTATCGGACAATTATCATAATTTGTTTTCCCAATATGTATGTGTTTCTTCTTAAAAAGTAACTGCCGTAATGTATTAAAATTTGTAATAATTGGAAGATTTTACAGTATTTATTTGTGTGTGAGATTAATTTTTTAGTGATAATAACAATTTGATTTGATTCAAAGTAATTTATCTATAGAAGGTATAAAAACCACATTTGCAATTTTATGACTCTTTTAAAATATTACTTGTATCGGAAAGAAAATTATTCAGGAAAATTTTATTATAATTTACTAGCAATTATTTTGCAAATGAAATTTTCAGATTTTTGCGAAGCACTTTTAAAATACGTTAAATAACACGACAATGTCCCAATTACTGCACCTGTAAAGTTTTATCATTATTATTATTTCATTCGATTTACTATAAGAAACATACAGAGAGTCATTCAGAACTACTACGATTGACAATAAAATATAGCAAACATATTTACGAAATTTTTTAAATAAATATGGAAATTTTTTATCGCATATATATATATTCACGCGTTTCAGAATTGGATGTTTTTCTTTTCCAGGCTGCATGTTTCCTAGTGATACTTCTAACTTATCTAATGGCCACAAATTTCTTTTGGATGTTCGTGGAGGGTCTTTATCTCTACATGCTAGTAGTAGAGACTTTCTCCATTGACAAGATTAAGTTCCGGACTTATGTTGGCATTGGATGGGGTGAGTATAGTTTTAATAATCTATACCAATGAAAAGCAACGCATCAATGAAAAATGAAAGTACAATTTGAAAAAACCTGATGTCTTATAATCTAAACTCCATATAAAAACTAGTCGTTGTAGGTCACCATAATAGTTACCCATCATGGATCTGCATAATATGAAGTATGAAAATAAAGCACGTGTAAACTATTTATGAAATAAAAGATATATACCAATGGGCTACATACATACATACAAAAAATGCAATAAACCCAACTGGAGTGTAAACGTAGCCACACCCAGTTATCAAAACCGAGACCACAGCGTACTAGGCTGTTGCTCTATCACTCAGCTACTCGGGCCGATACCTGAGTCTGCAATTTTTACAGACACACAGACGGACGGGAATTTTGTTTTTCTAAAAATGTGTTTTTCAGAATCTTCAGTGTTTGAAATGTGTAAATCGTCAGTTTTACTTACCCTCTACTACATATGATAGAAACGTAATATGCATTAACATCTACATCGCCCAAGCAACATATGATTTTAAAAAGCGTTATTATCTTTAGAAATTTTAGAAATCAACATATTTTCGATGTTTAAGTGGTCCCAAAATTTGAAGCTTTAAAATTTTAGAAATTTTAACAATTTTAAATATTAAACTCTTATCTTTCTTGGACATTTTGGGGTTATTGTTTCCTTGAAATTTCCATTAGAAGAGAAATTATGACTTTCAGAAGTATATGCGCTCATTAGCTAAAGCGGCTTTCCGAAGCTTAGAAGTCATTTTTCTTCAAATGATTATTTTGAGCATAACACGCACAATATCTCAAAAACTTAAGAATATTTTTCTATGAACTTTTTAAACATATGTTTCACATTAGTCTATATAAATTTAACCTAAAATTTCCTTTTATTGTTCATAAAAATAGTTTATTCTAAATTTTGCTTTAGCTATAAATTCAGATTTTCATTAAAATATAAAATTGCTTTAAATACAAATTTATTTAGATTTCGAGTAATTATTGCAATCTGAAGTATATGTAGGCCCCAAAAGGTTTATTCTAATTACAAAATTTATTTTGTGATCCTGTACGTAATCTGGTATGCCAATTTTCTACCCGTCAAATGCCTTACATTTTGGAGTTCCCTTTAAACGCTAATTATCATCTTGCAATTTTTTAAATACAAGAAATGAATGAGCATGCTTATATCTTTCTTTTCAATAAGAATTGTTCCTTAAAATAAATATTTTAAAACATTAAATGTTGAAAAGTGTATTTTTTTTTTCAATTTAAGAGTCCTAAAACCCTATTAAAGATAAACTTATAAAAACAAAGTTTATTTTCTAATCACTTATTTTCGATAAATTTTCTGAGTACTTTTTATATCGCATTGATATGTTTTCTACACTTGAACTATCTTTGCATCTCTCAATAATTACTCTATTGAACATTTTTATATACGTAATTTAATTTAGACATTCAAATTAACAACATCATATTAATTTTAATGTTAACATTATTGATATTGACATATGACGTTTTTCTATAAAATATGATTTATATCTTGAAAATGTTTACTAGCTAGTCAATGACATACTAAAATCTATTTCAAGATATTTCAAGCTGTGAAAACTTATTAAGACGCCACACTACTGACAGAAAAAGACCCGGATGATAATATAAAGCCTAAGAGGGTTTTCTTTTCAAATATCTTGCTCAAATGTTAATATTTCTACATGATTTTTTTTTGCATAAGATAGACGAAGACGATCCACGAATCGTCTTAGTTTTTACTTTTTCAATTTTGGTTTCAGTTTTTTTTAAATACTTTAAATTTCAAAATCGATTTAAACCTGTTTAAAATTGAAATTATCATAATATAAAAAATAAAGAAAAATCGAATAAGTAAAAACTAGGCCGGTTGTAGATCATCCTCAGCTATCCTATGCAAAACAATCATATAAATATATTAAAATTTGAGTGAGATATTTGAAAAGAACGCTTCCATAGACTTTAACATTATCATCCGGGTCTTTTTTTGTGACTAGTGTTGCGCCTCAATGCCTCCTAAACCTATTCGGAAACGTTTCCGAAAATCAATCACAAAAACAGAAAAATTGTTTTTGTGGCATGGTTTATAAAATTTCATGGTTCCGGAATTTCATACATTTTTTATTATTTTTTAATTCTGATTACAGGGTATTATGTACAAAGTCGTCACTCATATTATTTAAAAGGAACATTGTTTTTATTAAGAACTCTGCAAATTATAAGCAAAAAACTTCGCAAAATTTAGAACCGTTTTTATAAAAACCTTAATTTCTCTACGAGTATACATGCTATCCGCATAAAAATTAACATTTTATTTTGATAATCCCTTTAATTATAATCTTCAGTTTTAACGTTTTTGCTGCATTAGTTTTGATAAAGTTATCCAAAAGATCTTTCTTTTTCAACTTGTTGAAGGTCCTCTATGAGATTTCGAGAAAAAAAATCTTCGCGAGAATATATGGCCTGTGTTATTTTGTTTATACACCTGGAGTTTCAGAATAATTCCTCATATGTGTACCTAGATATTCCATAATATGTCTAAAGTCGCTAGTGTCAAGATTTTTTTTTTCTTTGATGGCACTGTAATTTTAATTTTCTTGCACTAAAATACATCTTACTGGTAGAAACCTATCCGTATAACTCATAACATTTGATTACATGTAAACTTAAAAATAATACGATAGCTCTCGAGAAAATATTTACTTACAACGTTATAAATAATCAATATATTAATGTTTATTTATTGAAACAATTCACAGAAATAGAAAAGTTTTTCGACTATTTTACATTTATTAAAGAGCTATGATAATATTAAAATAAAAACTGGAAATCACTCTGCTTGATTAAATATTTACCTTTACGACAGGCAATATCTGAAAATAAAAAATCTTGTGTAAAAAGAATTGGCTGAGTTCCTTAAGAAAAGTATTAAAGAAAGAAAATAGAAAAAATATTCCTTAAATGCTGATTACACTTGATTTAAACTCATCATTCAAAGCAAATATTTTACTTTCATTGAAGATTCTTGTGTGTTTATAGATAAGTTAAAATAAAATGTTAATAATATAAAGAGACAGAAATCCATATTTAAAGTATTAACTTATGTTTTGGATTGAATAATAATAATAGTATTAAAACAAATGAAATCATTAAAGAAAGAGAATTAAGAGTTAGGCTATTTAAATGAAATTTAAAATGATACTTATACATTGGTACAAGTATCCAATGCAATTTATCGCTTTGCATCGCTTTATTATTTATTCTATATTTTTTTCACTTTGTTGGCTATACACCTTTTAAGCAATTAAAATCTGAAATAATATTGAATATAAGGCGTCAGAAATTTTCTATTGAAAATTTTCGAATATTTACGTAGAGTTATTCAATTTCATCGATGATGGATGCATTTTTATTAGTTTCGTGTTTGCCCAAAAGCTGGTGTTTCATGGGAAAATATTACATCTTGTACCGCAGTTGTATCCCGGCCAACGCACGATACTGAGAAATGCCAGGCTGGGTATCGTTTCAAATGAAACAGTTGGTAGAACCTTGGTACATTAATTCGAGTCCCATCTTGGTCACCTTTTCCTTTTAAGCAATTAAAATTTGAAATAATATTGAATGCAAAGGCGGAAAATTTTTCAATAATTATGTAGAATAATTCGGTTTTTGTACGAACACTATTTCCAAATCATAGTCCTTACCAAATTTATTCGCAGAATTTGGCAACTTATTTGGTACATTAGGTAAATTAAAACTAAAATTAGTTAAAGATTTCCATTCGGAAGGAAAGATAACTAAAATGTAGAGTAGTTGACAACTCAGTATATGCTGATAGACTTATTTTTAATTTTTATTTTGCTAAAGAAAAACATGCTCTGAATTTTACAAATAATGTATGAAATATAAATATGCTGACTGGAGTGACGGGGGAGAGGGCACGTTATTGTTGCTGGTACAGTGAATATTAGGGCTCCGATGCATTTTTTGTTAGAAATTAATCCTTCCAAAACCAATGAATTTTTGAAATAAAAAAAAAAAAAAACGTAAAAATGAACCTTCTTTTGCTATCATTTATTTTTTTAATGGAAATGGTTCCGGGTTCATTTTTTACTGTAATATTTATCCTTCTCAGATCGGAATATTAATTCTTAGGATACTATAAATTTTCATTAACACATTTAGAGCTGCGTATTTGAGCTTATACATGAAATAATATCAAATTAATTTTAATGTTAATGCTTTTGTTAATAATGTTAATTGTATCATTTCTGGCGAGCATATAAGGAAATTTTATACCACACTTAAAACGTACTTTCTCTGTTAAGAAACTGATTAATAAAATTAAGAAATTGTTTGGAAGCGTTTAATCAGGGAGAGCAAAAGAAAATCTTCTCTTATAAATTCTTATTTTAATTCTGTTATATATTTTGAATTGTAAGGTTTGTCGAACATATAACAAAAATTTATGCCGAAATTTTTCTTTCCTTGTTGAGAAACTTCTTAATAAAGTTTTAAAACTATCCGTAAACGTTTAATCAGTGAGAGCAAAATGTTTTTTTCTTATAAATTCTTATTTTAAATCTTGAATGTATTTTGAATTGTAATGTTTCTGTGGATAAGATTTTTTTTTAAATCTTGTTTCTTTTAAATATATAATTGCATTTTTGTTCATTGTTACATTATATTTTCCCAGATTAAGACATATTTACATGTTCGTTTTAGTGTAATATTTTACAAGAAAAATATCTTCTGTGAAATTAGGTGCTAAGCTGAACAGTTAGATTTTGCCATTGACTCAGTTTCCACTTTAGTATAATATTACATGTAACGTCACCAGGGAGTTGACTTTAATTGTGTAAGGACGTCTTGTAGTTGACATCAATGGTGTAAAAAAAAACATGACTTGGGAGCCTCTTTGCGGATCGAACTCTTTTATTTGGTATCTCATCATACAGATGGATTCGCGAGGTCCCGGAGCCAGATGCGTCGATTATTGGGAGTTATATTCCCATAATGTCAACAGGCCTCTCAAAGCTTCAAAATTTCTCCTTTTTTGAGCATGTTCTAGTTAATATATTGGGACTTGTGATATTTTTCAGCAGAGGATGCAATTGTAAATTTCGGAGGAATATTTTTATTAATGGTTGATTAGCTTTTGATACACATCTGGTCAATTTCCGAATCGGTGACGTATCAGGCCTTACACACAAATGTCTGCAAAAAGCACTTACATGATCAATTTTAATCTTAAGGAGCGTCCAAAAATGATATCAGAAAATAATAAATGTGAGACAGGGAAAGACAGTTATCAGGGGCAAAAGTGCTTTAAACTTCAGAATTAAAGTTAAAAAAACATTAGTTGGAAAGATAATTTTTTGGATTTTAATTTTAAATGTGCGTTTTTAAAAAGTATTTGTTTTATCCTTTCATACATGCATATATATATATATTAATTGAAGCCAGTATTAATATTTCTGTAGACTTTTAAATTTCAATAATAAGTTTTATTATACTTTATTTAGGTATTCCTGCAATTGTAGCTACAGCATGGGCTATAACTAAAGGCACAGCTGGGGGATCGTCAGATGAACCCTTTGTTCAAAGAGGGTAAGTTGTACTGTGCACAGGGAAAGATAAATGCAATTTTACTAACACAATTTTAAATAACCTCTGCACAATTTTATCAATATCCTTGGGCCTAAATTCTGTTTGATTTATCGTGCTTCCGAAATTCTGCGTATTATATATTTTCAAATTCATTTCTACAGTTATGAAAATGTAATTAAATATTTAAGTAAGTGATATTCTTCAAAATAGCAAATGTTTTTGGAAATAAATCTTATATTTGCTGATTGTGTTTATAAGCGTTTCATAATAATTTCTTATTTTGGAATAATGCAGTGTAATAATGAAATTTAGTAGCTTATCTGTAAATGTAATCTGTAGCTTAAATGGAAATTTTTGAATTATTCCAAAATACTTTATTATTTCTAATAAAAATCCGACATACAAATATCCCTTGGTATATTTCAATTATTACGCGAATAGAGTATTTTCTAATTAGTAATAAAATACTATTTCAAAAGTATTATTTTAAGTAAAATAAGATAAATTTTAAAATTTTATTTGTTGATAAAAATAGTTTGCTTGCTAATGTTTCCATTAAGTATCCGTTGTAAGTTAATATTTGAAGATTATATAAGTAATTATCGTTTATATTTTTAATCAACGTAATTTCCAAATTTTTAAGACTTTAATTTATCCTACAATATGCTTAATCGTTTCTCTTTCACGTTCTCTATATTACTGGCGCTAATTTTTTGACACTAGCTGCTGCAGTGCTGTAACTTTAATACTTAATTGTGAGATTCCACTTAGCTTAATAACTAAATTTATGTAGTACATACAAGACATGTATAAGTTAAATAATAATTATGCTATAATTTCGTATATCGTTAAGGTTTAACATAGAACATCTACTATGTTCGTGCCCATCAAAAAATTTCAAGACTGCATCGTAACTAAAAAAGAATACTTTAAATTTACCAGGTAAGATTTAGCGGTGAAAAAAACTTTACATGAGATATTACTTTTGAGATTACATTCATTTATTCATTTCAATTTATAAATGTATATAAATATTGAGTTTACAAATATCCATTTTCTTTTCCATTATTAGCGTTTATCTTATCATAAGTAAAATTTGCGTAATTACAAGATTTGCACAGTAATGGGTATGTAATCTATAAGAAAATACATGGAAAAAGATTTCCCAGACACAGATATCAATGGAAAGTATGTTAGAGGATTATTGCTAGAAACTTAAATGCAAACTTTTAAATGAACAATATACGAGTTAAATGTCAACCAAACGACTTTTCATGATATTCTTTATTTCATGTTGGAATTTTCTACAGGATGTTTATACGACAGTCTAATCCGAAATATTTGGCTTAAATGGTAGCTCTATGTTCTTTTCTTTACATGGCAGACAAAAAGTTGTCCGAGTGAAATGTGCCGGCCGTGTGTCGGTTCATGTAGCACAATAAACAGAACGTTGGCAGTTTAAGCCAAAGATATTGAGTATGATTTCCAGTCTGAGTATTTTTCATTTAGTTTGGAAATTTTAAAATTTTAAAATTCTAAATGTCTTTTTCAAAAAATGCTATGTGATCCTTGAATTTTTATACCATATCTAGATTAATTAGCTAGATTAATTTGTAGGAAGATGATTCGAATGACTGAGTGTAGAATATTTATCTTTTTAGGTGTCCTTGGCAAAACAAAGATTATTACGATTATGTCTTTAGCTGTCCAGTTATGTTGGTGCTTGTGGTAAATAGTTTTCATAATTTATACATTTCAATTTTAATTAAGAATGAGTAATAAACTTATTTTCGCCAAAATTATCAATTTTTTAAATATATTTCTTTTGGGACAGGTAAATATTTTCTTCCTTTCAAAAATAATGTGGGTGCTGATTACAAAACTTCGAGCTTCTAATACAGCGGAGTCTAAACAATACAGGTAATAATTTTTGCCCTTCAATGTGTTTTGTAAAACTTAAATGGTACTTTTATCCACCATTTTAATACATTTCTTTTATTATTTATCTGTAATTCCTTTAATTTTTTGTGATTTACTATGCTTTAATCTTGATTATATTGGTATACACAATTTGTTCACAATATTGCTTAAATAACCTTTCTAATATAATGTAATTTTTGAACTTCAATTTGTATAACAATTAAAAAATAGTAGTTTAATGTAAGGAATTAAGGTTATGTCGCTAGAATTAACATTTTATGTTTACTGCAATTGAATGTTTAGAATAAATATGTAAATTTCAAAATATATGTCTATTTAAGGAGTTAAAAAGTTTATACAATATTTGGAAAAAAATCAAAATATATATCCCATTTTTTTCTGTACTTAGTTTAGTGCGAATTTTTCTGGAATGTAAGATATCTCAACATTCTCAATTTTTCAATAAAGTGTTTACCAAAATGTTATTAGGATACAGTCAGATCCAGTTAATATGCGATTCTTCTAAATACGCAGATTTTTTTTCCGATGACTTGAGCATTATCTGTAACGCTTATTCTAAAATATCATGTTTAATACACGAATTTTGCTTTCGATTGTTGTTTTCGATCATTGTTTTCGATTTCACGAATTCAAATAAATATAACTGATTCTGAATAGTAGCATTCACTTTTTTAATAACAAATTAAATATAGTGAATTTTACAAATTGGGAATAGGTAATTTGAATAAATATTTCTCGGCTAAATTAGCAAAAGTAAAATTAGTTCTTTTTTCACACCACTTACAAAACATTCCTTTCTTTTTGCTTTCTATTTGTTTTTACTGTAGTGTTGAGAAAGAGAGACAAATTCGGGGTACTTAGATACGTCATAAAATTTATTAAGATTAGATAAGATTAGACTTCTTTTTAGAGAGGTTTTTAATATACGTTATGATGTATATTATATAGAAGTAATGAAATTCGTAAAGATTACAAACACAAATGCAGTAATATGATTATTCTATATTTTCTATGTTTTCTTTACCTCTTTCTGTGCCTACAATATTTTTTACACAAATGTTATTTAAAGACTTTTTTATATAAAAACGAACGACAGGTTTTAACAATACTCATTATATGGTTTAACAACTGGTTTGTAGTTCAAACATTTAATATTTTTTATGTTAAAAAATTAATTTAGCAGAATATTTTTTTCTTATTGTATCTTTTGTTGTAGCATATTAATAGGCAATAAATCAATCTTTAAATCCATATTTATTTTCAGTTATTATTCCGATAGGCTCTATGAAAAAAAGCAATGAGATGAAGTCAATTATAACTCAATTTTAATCTGAATGTATGTTAATAGGCAATTTTCGACCGTAAACGTATAAATGAAAACTCAAAAATTTATTTATTCGATTTTATATGTAAATAAAAACAAGTCCTGCAAGATTATGCATATGCAAATCACATTTAATTCGCGATCTCGCTTAGCCTTTCCCATCACAATGGATTAAATTCTGTCCCACTTAACTATAATCCCGAAATGGCGAAGATGAATATTGAAATAACTTTTTGCCTTTAGATTATACAGTCATGGAAAACAAAGTAAACACCTTCTATCATCTCCTCAAAAAATCATCGTAAACGAAAGTTACTGGTACGACAGAGTTGAAATAAAGTTTACTTTTAAATGACGTATATAAAATTTTCTTAACGGGGTATCTACATATTTGCACAAACCCAAACTTTATTTTTTATAGTAATACCCAATTTTAACAAAATATTTCAAATCTTTGATTCAAACTATGCCTAGATATCAAATTTTAAGTCATTTGAATGATAGGCTTTTGAATTATAATATTCAAAATTTAGTGCTTCTAATGTTAAATTATATTAACTCTTTGAGCTCTCGTGGGTAAATTTCTTTAAAATTCCAGATGTGACATTTGCACCAGTATTTTGCAAAGAAAAATAAACGGTTAACAATACACACGAAAAAATGCATTAAACCTTTTTCAAATAAATTTGGTCAAATTTTCTGGTGCCGTTGTAACATTTCGGAATTAAAATTATGTGGTAGAAAATTCTACCTTCAGAGATCAAAGGGTTAAAATATTTTTATTAATATTGTCTGAAATTTTACTCTAAATGAGCTAATTTTTTATGTAGCCGTAATACTAAAATACCCAAACATACACAGTAAAAATTGAAGACTTAAATTGGTTTGAAAGATTTCTGGGTATAGTAATTTTCCTGATATGGTACAGTAAGGATTCCAAAATGGTAGAGTATTGTTCCCAAAATAGATAACCCAAAATGGTTCAAAACAGAGCAGATTTTTATTAACATTAAATTAATCAAAATTTCTGATGTATAATGTATATACTATCTAAGATATTTTAATTGTTTTAATGTCATTAAAAATCAGACTTATTTAAAACGATTTTGTGCTACAAACTGAACTTTCCAAATTGGAACAATTCTGTACCCAAAAATCTTTCAACCCAATTTGGGTATTTTGTTTTTACAGTGTAAGTACGTTAAATTTGCAATTTTTATGATTTTGTAATATGAATTATAAATTACAAAATTAGTATTCGATAAAAATATAAATTACAACTTACAAATTTTTTGATGGATTGAGATTTATTAAGTCCTATTTTATAGAAATCCAAAATTTCAAGTTTTTCTTACAAGTGTTTTTCAAATAATGCTTAAAAAACAGCGAAATGGTAGTTTAAGGGGCCGTCTGAAGTACAAGTAACTAGAATATTTCGAAACTTCTTATGAATTTCTATAATCTGGCAGTCTTCAATGACGGCTTGAGGGGATTTAACCCCTTAATGGTCGCATTAAATTACGGTTTAAAAATTCAAATTCATTGTTGCCACCACTTTTTAGAAAAAAATATTCATCTTATTTAATGGGAAGTAAAATGATATCAGAATAAAAACAATTGCACTATTTTATAAAACTGGTGGGAATGAAACAATTCTAAATAAAAGCCGTGAAACTTGCAGCCCGTGACTGTCTCGGGTGCTACGATTAAGTGGTTAAGATGCCTTGATCAAGAAGAGGGCTTCCTCGGCCAACTATCGAGTACCGAACATCAATTTGGATACGGCTCCTAAAATAAGGTTGTTTTAAAATAATTAATTTCTCGGAAACTTATCGTATGAATTGCATGAAAATTTGTGTTTCGGCTAATTGAAGGGTTTAGAGTAAGTTATTCTATTAGAATTGCGTACTACTATTGAAAAAAAAAAACAAAACCAGAGTTCGTTTTAATATGTAGGTGCCTCCTAAGCAAATTTTACTTGCATTATTTAAAAGTAGACATTACTTCCCGATCGTTTGGTACAAGTAACTTTAAATTATGATAATTTGTTGAGGAGCTATTAGGGGGTGTTTATTTTTATTTTTTTCACGACTGTACATGATGAAACGATTTTAGCTATTTTAAAATAAATTTGTTCTTGATTCGTAATGCAAAGAATTTTTTTTCACATTTTGGTAACATATATACTTTGAATTCGAAAGGGTTACGTACCCACTTTTGTGGAGTGGTTGGCCCCCTTGAAAGGCGTCTGAATCTGAATCTGAATCCAATACATATGAAACTCTCAAGCATAATGAATCTAAACATGGAAACATACGCAATTTGTGATATTTTTTAATGATTGAAAATAAGTTTATAGGACAACTATATTGAATAACGTTAAAAAAAAATAGAAAGGAACGGATTTTTAGAAAGATGGATTAGCCGAATTATTTAAGGAACTTTAAAAGAAAAAGGTTGTTGATTCTGACGCATTCCGAAAATTTCTTTAAAAATCACTTTATCCAGAACTATCTTCGTACTTTCCTTGTAATGCAACATTCGTATACAAATTTGCAACATTTAAAATATATATATATATATAATTTACCGAAACAAAACACGACTGGTTATTTCACCCTTTAAATACATAGTATAAATTAAGAACTTCTTGATCTTCTTTTTCGCCATTTATCACATCATTTTGATGTTCTCTTGAACTGTTATATGTAACTTAGTTTTAAAAACTTGTATTTAATGTCAAATGGAGCATGTAATTGATCTAGTTTGTTAGTACGCGGAGGTCCTAATCTTTTTTGTTGATACTACAATGCGGTCGACTTGTAATTTTTACATATCCTTATAAGGTACTAACGGTTAATTCTGAAAATTATTAAAATCATTATAGAAATAATTACATAGTTGACTAATTATTATTGTGCAGCGTAAACACTTTCAGATAAGTACATAATAAAAATTTTCATTTTTTTAAAACTTTTTTTGTTACGGAGCTCAGGAGTGATATTTACGCATTACGACCAACAGAAGCAAATGAAATTGTTTGCATTATTTATCTAATGTATAATTAACAGCTATAAACTCAAATATTTTTTTCGAACAAAATAAATAAAACATTAATTAAAGGATTGAAAAAATTTACTTAAAAAATGTTCTGCTATTCTGAAAAAAAAAAAAAAAAAAATGTTTATGATGACAACAACAGTAGTTGAATCGTTTTTTCACATTTTTCTAATTTTATGAATTGTTGCTAATAATAGTTGACAACTGCCTACCTATTATATTTCTAAGAACTACTTGCGTTTTTTTAAAATCCTTTAGAGAATTTATTTTTAAAGTGTCAGGTCATCAAAAATGAAATTTGTTGAGAAAAGGCACAGTTAATTGATAACTTGCCTCCCCCCCAAATATAAAGATTTTTTCTCGAACTTACTTACGGACAAGAATTATTTTATTCAAACTTCAATCATAATTCATAGGTGATCAGATAAAGCAGAATCAATGATGACAATTACGTACTCATTACTGACCCTTGATTCTGGAATGGCTGATTTCTGAGGTCAAAGTTACCTGTACAAAATTTGGAGAACCAATTCGATACTGTCTGCTTCGTCGTAACTATACACTGTAAAAAAATGTAATTTCAATAATTTGAAATTACCGAAATCTGTATGTTTACTAAAATTTTATCTTCATACTTTATACATATATATAAGATGTCAATCTACAAAATTTGTATGCGGAGCTGCCGAAATATGTAACTTTACAAAAAAAATTTCTAAAATTGTGGTAATCTTATTAAAAATTTATCTGTAACCCTAGTTGCCATTTCTTAAAATGTTTTAGGAATCCGATTTCCCTAAAAAATTCTTAATAACTTTAAAACTTTTTTGATACACATTACAAATCTCTGTGTGTTACATGAATGTTTGTTGTTGCAGTTGCATAAAAATTTCTTGAAATACAATTTTCTAAGAAAAAATTTAAGTAACTTTATTATTATTTTTTTTGTTTATAGAATGTAGAGCCAAATACACTAATAATTTTTTTCACGTATTGCAGTTTCGTAGTTGCACTTAAGAACTCACACTCCATAGTAGTGCGAATTTCTGATCTCATATTTTCCATAAAACTAATTAGGTAAATCACCATTTACTAACTAAGCGTTGAACCATCATGGGTAAAAATATCCAATTCGGGGATCGAACCAGGGACCCTTGGAATAGCGATCGAAGAGCTGTACAATTTAAGCTACGATGACAATGCTCAGCTTGGCATTTCTCACTCTCATATGCTGGTAAGGCTTCTTTCCAGTACAAGATAGAAATCTTCATGAATACGCAATCTTGAGGCGTAATATGATACAAACATACAACCCAGCATTGGTGAATATATATTTAAATTCAGAGTGTTTGCCCATGGAGGCTTCCATGTTGTGAGTGAGAAATGCCAGGATGGGAATCGTCGTCGTAGCTTAAATGGTAGAGCACTTGGAACGCTATTCCAGTTGTTCCGGGTTCGATCCTCGGCATGGACATTTTCACCATGTCGGTTCTACGCTTAGTTAGCAACTGATAATTCACATATTAAATAGTCAATAATTTCAATCCTAATTTCACTGCTGAATTTAATTAATCAATTTTTAAAAAGTAATCGGAGCTTAGAACGATTTCATTAAACAAACAAAAATGTAAAACTACCAAAAAAAAAAAAAAAAAAACAATAGTTGTGAAATTTTAATTTAATGTCAAACAATAAACTGTTAAAGTTGGCAATGTTATTGTCTACAAATTTCATCATTGGCGACTTAATAAAAAAGATCATATTGTAAAATATTAAAATTTTACCTTTTTTTTAAATATTAATATCGCTATTTATATAAGAGATGTATTTCACACAAGCTGATTATAAAACGTAGAAAATAGATTAACATTTATAGTATATTCGAAATAGATATTATAAACCATGTAATATTAAACCACATTTAAATATCTGAAACTAAAAGGCTTGCATTTGATAGAATTTTAAAAGAGGATATTCGCAAATCAATGTAGTATTAGGCTGATATGATATATTTTTAAGATGTAAAAGAAAATGAAACCCTTTTAAAATAAATGTAAACCTGCAGAATATAACTATTGTTTTTCAAACCGGATTGAAAATAACTGAAAATCCAACGTACCAGGCCGTGGAATTATCTTGTGAAGTTCTAGATAACATATTGAAAGATTTGGATGATAAAGTAGAATTTCCTAGGTTAAGATATTGTCATTGTAGAATTCTAAAACTATTCGTAATAGTTCTAGTATAAAAGAAAAATCATAAAATATGGTTAAATAAAAAGGTAAGTGAGAAAAAATACATTTATTTAGTAAACTAACATACAATGTACAATAGTAAAATATAAAAACAAAAACAAAAACAAATTAACATAGGTAAACAACAGTCTCAAATCTCAAACAAAGGAAATTCGGATAGCTAATGACGAATTACAAAGTATTTTATACTTCACATTAAAAAAAATATCGTATATAGATTCTGTTTTAATGTAAACAAAAATATTTATTTTGTAAAGAAACGCAACATATGCATTTATAGATTATCTCACTTTATGAATGAAAGCAATATTTTATAGCATAATGTTGAATTACAAAGTATTTCATATACTGTACAGTGAAGAAATTTTTTTAATTAAATTTACCTTTAATGCAAACAAAATCTATTTGATTGGAGGAGAGAAATATTTCTGTTTCATTTCGCTTACCATTTCGTTTACATCAGCTGAGAAAAAACAAGTAACTTTAAATAAAAATCACCTCAGACTTCTTACTTTTAGATTTTATTGTGAAATATATGCATTTTATGGTGATTAGTTGTTATAAATATCGAATGGGATGTTTATTAATTGTAATAAAGCTCTTTCGGAAAATACTTGCTTTTAAAATATATTATTTAATAATAAAAACAGTAGCTTCAAGAAATAGAAATATTTGAATTTTAAAATTTTGACACTATTAGTACATTGGCATAAATCGCTCCTGTTAATAATAATAATAATAAAATATTTTAATGTAATATTCGAATTAACTAGTCTTTTTATGTAGAATGAGGTATATACTTGATTTTTAAAAGTCTTTTTTTCGTACAAGTTAGCATATTTTTCGGCATATATGTCACAATATTCGCAGTTTCTGCAAATGAACAAAAAAGTATAACTACGCGAAACTTAATAAGTAGACAAAATTATGAAACACAAATCTTTATAGAAAAATTCCCTGGAAATAAATTTAGTATAGATATTGTAAATGGGGAAAAAATGCAACTTGATCAAATGGGACCAAATCGATCCCAAATTAAAACTGCGAGACTTGAGCAACTTTTGCATCGAAATTCGAAAAGAAAACAAATGCCTCCCTCTGACATTATGTGAGCTAGAGATCTTCAAGGGCCGAATTCGGGTCGATTTTCATTAACGGCATTCGGGCGGGCCGGGCCGGGCTCGAGTCTTACTTTTTCTCCTGAAGGATCAGAGCGGACGGGGCCTAACTTGTTCTTTTCCGTACGAAGCCGGGACTCGTTTCATTCTTCCTAGTCTTCACGGAACAAAATATTCATCTCTAGTTGATTCATCCCTTATGAAAATAATTTTCTCGATGTGGCCAAGTCCAAAAATTTTTGCGAAAAAGGCATATACTTTTAAATCGCTATTATTTGACAAATAAACATTAAAATTTATTCTTTTTAAAAAACCATACGTTTCTAGGCTTATTAAAATAGAGGTTTTAGCTATTTTTAGCGGGCCGTGATTTTAAATATTATTTCGTGCCGGGCTCGGGTCGAGTTTAACTTTTATAACTGGCAGGGTCAGACAATATTTCTTTCGTTCGGACCGGAACAAGTCAATTTTTTTGTTGTTGTTGTTCTTGTATGGATCGGGCAGGGCCCAGAGCTGGAAATTTCGGCCCATGCAGACCTCTAATGCGAGCACTCATGAGTATTATCTTAAGAATTTTAACAATTACCATACTGTTAAAACAGCTTTAGCCAACTCACAAACATGCATTTTTTTTTTTTTTTTTGGTTTTTAATAAGTAGACAGGAGGTTTTTTTTTTTTTTTAATAAGAAAATTTTATTCAACTGGTTTACAATCATTTATTTGTTTCGGACTTAATAATAGGGCGCACCGAAAATTATTGGATGAATTTTTATAAATACGTATCTAGCTTTGTTTTTAACTATTTGAAAAATAGTTGTTGTCCTCGGTAAAGAACTGGGAAATCTGAAGTATATCTGAATCTTTTTATTGGTTGAATTCCGCAACTTATTTTATTTTATTCGTTTTCTGATTGGTTCGTGTTTAATGTCCAAAAATTAAATACTTCTGTTATCACGATGACAAAAAAAGTAATAAAAACTTTAAAAAATAAAAATAATTTGAAAACAAATCGTGATAAAGAATTCAAACAAATTTCATTTTAAATTGCAGTTTTTACACAACGCAACGGTGTAAAAATTTAAATGTGCGATTTTTAGAATTTTAAAATTTGCTGTTCTATGAATTGTAAAACTGAAATTTCATTTAAAATTTGTTCATGATGTGTCTAGGAATATTAATGTTTAATCCATTTCGTACGTAATATAAGGTGTTCAGAAGTCAGTCTAAAAATAAAAATGCACATTTTAAACAATTAAAGTTGTACATCTACATAACTACTGCTTTTTTTATTATTATTGGTCTAGGAATATTAATATTGAATGCATGGCGTACGTATTATAGTACTCGTTATGATCATAAAAAGTATGCTTATTATTTCTATTAATTTAAATATAGAATTTATTTATAAGTCTTTAACATTTTAGTCTTTGAAAATATCATTTTCCTAATAGTTGTAATTTGTTAAATTACCATTAATTTATTATTATTATTATTTTCCTCAGTCTGTATAATCAACGCATCTTCTTGTATAACTATTTATCAAAAAATTAAAAAAAAATTATTTAACAACTGTTCTGCATGAAAGTCAGAAGGACATCAAGTCACTAGCTATGTCACTAACATGTCTCATCGAACAATGTCCTTAGATAATTTTCAGATTACTAGCGAAGAAGAAAAAAAATAGATAAAATATCAAATTTAATTTTAGCTTTCTACAAAAAAGATACAAAGGATAAAAAAAAGATTATTTTGTTTACATTTATCTAATAGTTTCATATAATTGTACTTTGGAACCATGACTGCTGCTATAAATGGCAGGACATCCCAGCTAAATATAAATCAACTATTTTTTTTTTTTTTTTTTTTTTTTTTTTTTTTTTTTTTTTGGTAGAAGTAAAGTATTTTTTAGATTTTTCTAACGTTAACTGTAGATTTTTTATATAATCTTAATTATAAAAAAATACTTCAGTTACTTTGTAGTTAATGTGGTGTAGTTTTGCAGTAATTTATTTTAAATATGCTGTGAACTATTAACTTTAAAGATACTGTAGTTTTATGGAAGTCATTTTAATAATAAATAAATTTAAATAAATATATAACTTTACAGTCGTTTAATTATAGTAGTAAATCTGAAGTATTATCGAACTATTAATTTAGAAGTACATTTTCCGATGAATCTCCAGTTTAACTGTAGTTACCACCTGGTAAATTCACAGACTTTAATCGGAGAAAAATAATTTCAATTATATTTTTAAGTCGAAGGAGAGGGAGTCCTCCCCCCTTTTCCTAAGGAAAAAAATTATTACAGTCGAACCTCGTTAATACGCGAATCAGGGGTCCGATCAAAATTCGCGTATTAAACGGGTTCGCGTATTAACCGAAGGTCGCGAATTTTCGATGAGTGATCTATCTAATAACAATGTATGTGAAAAAAAAAACACTTTTTGTTAAATTTCAGCGTTTTTAACACATAAAATGACATTTTATTTATTTTAATCATTATGTGCTTATTAAACAGAAATGTTTGAAAGTTGAAAATTCAAATAATCGTTATTTTATCAAGGAAAAATCCTATGTCTCTTCAAATTTAGATTTATATATAACACATAAAATTAAATAAGACGAACACAAAAATTTCTGTGAACCGTATTAATTAAAGCTAATGTTAACAAAATTTAAATATTTAATAGCTATACAGAACAGATAAATGCGATAATAAATAGTTTTGATAATAATAAAAGGTCAATTAAAAAAAAAAATTACCGAAGTCAATAATGTCATAAAAAATTACCTTTTGGAAAAGTAGCTGTCAATTTTGACCTGTTCGACGTGCAATCGCGTCATCACCATGGTGTTTTCCGCCTTATTTAGGTAGTGATAAAGTTCACTTGTTGAAGATCTTTCGTCCAGTGACGACGCATATTGTCTTAGGAAATTGTATCTGTAAGTTTGTGAATAGAGATGGGGCCGGTAGGTTCATCATCTTCTTCCTTCTCATCCGGTTTGTCAGTCGCGATTGCATCGGTGATGATACCATCCAGAATTCTAAATTCGGAGGTAACTAGATCTTTATCGATATTAATGAACGTGCCTAAATTAACAAAATTTTCCTCTACAGTTTCTAGTGCGGCCAGCCAATTTTCTTCAACATTAGGTTGCAAGGTTGGCTCTGTGTAAATGATGTCCTCGCTATTTCTGAAAACTGCTTTGTGAAAGCAATTTGTAATTGTTGTTGGTGTGACACTCTCCTATGCTGTGACGCCAGTCGTGCAATTTTCTTTGAAATTGGTAATTAATCCTTGGTCCATTGGCTGGGTTACACTAGTCGAATTTGGAGGTAGAAATTCTAGTCTAAGAGCTAGCAACGTCAAAAATCACGTCATTTTATCAAGGCTCGTTTTTTAATATGTTTTTCGATTTTATGGTAGAATACATTTGCAAGTTGTCTGGCAGTCGGGAGACGTTGCGTTTACCTGTGGCAGAAGGGGTTATGCAGGTCAAAAAACTTCAAAATCACATCATTTTATAATTAATTTGCCAGACACAAATTCGGTTGCAAAATTAATGCCAGAGTGCTTTAAATATGGCAACGAAAGTGCCTGTTCCTAAAGTGGTTAATAATTTAAAAATTATAAGACCTCTTTACGTCATTTTATCAAGCTTAAAAATTAAAAGATATTATTCTTTAGATAGCATACAACCTACAATTAATTTGCCAGACACAAATTCGGTTGTAAAATTAATGCCAGACGGCTTTAAATATGTCAACGAAAGTGTCTGTTCCTAAAGTGGTTTATAATTTAAAAATTATAAGACCTCTTTACGTCATTTTATGAAGCTTAAAAATTACAAGATATTACTCTTTGGATAGCAGACAACCTACAATTAATATGCCAGACACAAATTCGCTTGCAAAGTTAATGCCAGACGGCTTTAAATATGGCAACGAAGTGTCTGTTCCTAAAGTGATTTATAATTTAAAAATTATAAGACCTCTTTACGTCATTTTATCAAGCTTAAAAATTACAAGATATTACTCTTTGGATAGCAGACAACCTACAATTAATTTGCCAGACACAAATTCGGTTGCAAAATTAATGCCAGACGGCTTTAAATATGGCAACGAAAGTGTCTGTTCCTAAAGTGGTTTATAATTTAAAAATTATAAGACCTCTTTACGTCATTTATCAAGCTTAAAAATTACAAGATATTACTCTTTGGATAGCAGACAACCTACAATTAAAATGCCAGACACAAATTCGGTTGCAAAGTTAATGCCAGACGGCTTTAAATATGGCAACGAAAGTGTCTGTTCCTAAAGTGATTTATAATTTAAAAATTATAAGACCTCTTTACGTCATTTTATCAAGCTTAAAAATTACAAGATATTACTCTTTGGATAGCAGACAACCTATAATTAATTTGCCAGACACAAATTCGGATGCAAAATTAATGCCAGACGGCTTTAAATATGGCAACGAAAGTGCCTGTTCCTAAAGTGGTTAATAATTTAAAAATTATAAGACCTCTTTACGTCATTTTATCAAGCTTAAAAATTACGAGATATTGCTCTTTGGATAACAAACAACCTATAATTAATTAATTAATTAATTAATGGACTTATAATTTTTAAATTATAAACCGCTCTTGGATCAGGCACTTTCGTTGTTATATTTAAAGCCGTCTGGCATTAACTTTTAAACCGAATTTGTGTCTGCAAATTAATTATAGGTTGTCTGTTATCCAAAGAGTATTATCTTGTAATTTTTAAGCTTGATAAAATGACGTAAAGAGGTCTTATAATTTTTAAATTATAAACCGCTCTTGAAACAGGCACTTTCGTTGCCATATTTAATGCCGTCTGGCATTAACTTTGCAACCGAATTTGTGTCTGGAAAATTAGTTGTATGTTGTCTGCTATCCAATATCTTGTAATTTTTTAGCTTGATAAAATGACGTAAAGAGGTCTTATAATTTTTTAATTATAAACCACTTTAGGAACAGGCACTTTCGTTGCCATATTCAAAGCCATCTGGCATTAACTTTGCAACCGAATTTGTGTCTGGCAAATTAATTGTAGGTTGTCTGCTATCCAAAGAGTAATATCTTGTAATTTTTAAACTTGATATAATGACGTAAATAGGTTTTATAATTTTTAAATTATAAACCTCTTTAGGAACAGGCACTTTCGTTGCCATATTTAAAGCCATCTGGCATCAATTTTGCAACCGAATTCGTGTCTGGAAAATTAATTATAGGTTGTCTGCTATCCAAAGTGTAATATCTTGTAATTTTTAAGCTTGATAAAAACATATTAAAAAATGAGTCTTGATAAAATGGCGTGATTTTGAAGTTTTTTGACCTGCATAACCCCTTCTGCCACAGGTAAATGCAACGTCTCCCGATTGCCAGACTACTTGCAAACGTATTCTACGATAAAAAGGAAAAACATATCAAAAAATGAGCCTTGATAAAATGACGTGATTTTGAAGCTTTTTGACCTGCATAACCCCTTCTGCCACAGGTAAACGCAACGTCTCCCGACTGCAGAACGCTAGCAAACGTATTCTACCATAAATGGGAAAAACATATTAAAAAATGAGCCTTGATAAAATCAGGTGACGAAAACGTTGCTAGCTCTTAGACTATTCTGCTTCGACATTATATAGGCCTATGTTATCTTTTGGATGCGCAGGACAGTTGTCCACAAGCAATAACACATGGCGTGATTTTCTTTTCTCATACGCCAATTAAAATTACGAAGCCGTGTTGTAAAAATGTTGCCCGTCATCCATGCTCTACGCTGGCTTTCGTTCAGGCAAGGTAAATTCTTGACATTTTTAAAGCATCGAGGGTTGCGTGATTTCGCTATGACCAGCAGCTTTAATTTATCTGATCCATCAGAGTTGGCACCGAGTAGAATAGTAAGAAGCTTTTTGTTCAGTTTGCCTTCCTGACATGTTTCTCCTTTTTTAGCCATTGTTTTACTGGGTGTCAGCTTGTAAAAAAGCCCAAATTTGTCCTTGTTGTAAATATTTCGACTTGAGTAGTTTTCTACAAGCTGCAGAAGCATATTAATTTTCCAACAGTGAACATCTTCAATGTTGACTATAGGTGACTCACCGCACACTTGCTTGAATTTTATGCCGTACCGAATTTTAAATCGATCCAATCATCCATTTGAAACATTGCAATCTAGCAATCCCATTTTTGCTGCGATTTCAAAAGATTTTTCTTGTATTAACAAACCCCTTATTGGGATATTCGTAGAGCGCGCTTGAACAAACCACTCGTGAAGGGCCTTTTCCATGTCCTCAAACTTGGCTGTTTTTAATTTAATTCTTTTTTTTTTTTTTTTTTTTTTTTTTTTTGTTTCTCTAACCACAATTTGGTTAACGATGACATTACTATTCTTTAACGAAGTCCTTAAAATTGACTCAGGTATGCCTTTTTCTTTGGCGAACGCAGACTTATTTGAGACAGCTTGGGCACCGTATCGATTTATAACATGTAACTTCCCAGTGATGGAGAGAGCCTTTCGTTTAATATGTTTTTCTCCTTCCGCCATAGTTTAGACAAGATTATTAAAGCATAGACATATATTGTAGACTAGATAATATTGGGAACGACAAACGACTCTCTCTTCTTTTAAAAATAACACAGCACTGATGAAACAGAGATTGGAAAGACTCACGTGATTAATCTGCGATTGTAGCGCATACTCCATCTATTGGTTCAATCGCTTTAGTTTAGGGGAAAGGGGGGGGTCACGTAATTTCTAAATTATTGGGAAAAGTTCTTTTCATTTTTGCTTTTTATAAAAACTAGCTGACTCGCGCAGCCTGCGCTCGCGATGAATGAACCTTATATGGACTTCAAATTTGTATGATTTTATAAATTTAATTCCCTTTTTGTCTACATTTATATTTTTAAATGACAAAAATCGCAAGAAATGTATCGAATTGAAGGTACATTGCGATTTGAGTAATTTGATTTTTTGAGCCTATGCGTACAGAAAGCGAGCGAAACCACGAGAAAATACTCAGATTTTTACTGATTTCAAAAAGTTTTGTATGAATTATTTTTTTAATTTACATATCCTTAAGTAGCATCTCATGATAGGCCGAAATACATAAGTTAAACACCTCTAACTGCTGTATTTTTAAAATTTTTGAATTTCCATTAAAATTTTACATTGTGATTTTTTATATTTACCAAATAAAAACAGGCGTTTTTGAAAGCAGATTTAATGTTTTTTAACTATTGCACAACGCTAGCCTCGTCTAGCTTATGAGATTTCATTGGAAGAGTTTTGATTGGACTGTCTTGTGTTAGGATCGGGTTTCAAATCTAGTCAGCGTATGGTTTTGAGGGAAAAAAATGTTCAATTAAATCGGGTTTAAATAATTGTTGTATAAAAAGAAAGTTAAATAACTGTTGTATAAAATGCCAGGGAAAATACTTCACCTAAAAATTCGTATGTTTAGAACTGAGTTCATTCGCGTATTAAACCTAGGTTTTTCTTTCTAGGGACTGATAAAATTTCGCGTATTAACCATTTGCGTATTAAATGGGGTGTTATTATATGCGTAAGATAGGAGTATTTCAAGGGACCAAAGAAAATTCGCGTATTAAGCGGGTTCGCGTATTAAGCAGGGCGCGTATTAATGGGGTTTGACTGTACTTCCTATACTTCATTTTATTACAATTTAGGCAGGGGCATGCCTATCCATGTCTCCTTCCCAGTAACGTAAAATTATTCGTTCCTTTTTAGGTGCGTTCGTAATTATGTATATACGTAGCACCTATTGTTGTCGTTCAGTCCGTCCGTCTGTCCGTCTGTCTGTCTGTCCGTCCGTCTGTCCGCATATAACAACGCAAAAACTACCCAACCGAATCGTTTGAAATTTAAAATACATAATTATAACATAATTTTGTCAAGTCATTTCAAATTTTATGAAAATTGGATGGATAGATCAATTACAGGGACATTCAAAAGGATTCCGTTACATTACGGTCAATAGGGAAAAAAGTTTTAAATGCATTTTAATCGTTTGAAATTTAAAACATATAATTATTGCGTAATTTTGTCAAGTCATTTCAATTGTTTTGAAAATCGGATGCATAGATCAATTACAGGGACAATCAAAAGGATTCCGTTACATTACGGTCAATGGGGAAAAAGTTTCAAATGCATTTTAATGATGTTACACTCATTCGAACATAATAGAATTGGCATGAATCTATGAAATATATACTAAAATATGCAGTCTGTACAATCAGTGATGCAAAGAATTTTATTATTAAATTACAGGGCCGCACAAAAGTATTCCACTATATAATGCTATATGGGGAAACATGGTTTGGTACGTGTTTTAATTATATTCAACTATTTCACATTTTATGAATAAGATATACGTTGCTGAGGTGTAATAAAAATTACTTCCTGCATATTTACAGAAACGTAAAGATTTCGACTACTATACTGTATCCGGAGTACGCTCTACTATATCAGCAAGATCTGAATATTTTTAAAACTTCGTTATCGTACGAACGCACCTCATTTGCTACGTTCACGTGCAATTTCCAACTTGTTTATTTTAAGCTAGGAGGGAAAAAATTACACTGTATTAAGTTACATTTTAAAATTGACGGAGGGGCACTGACTACCTATGCACCTTGCCCACAACTGAAAATTTTTGTTCCTTTATGTCAAGTTGCTCTAAAGGAATAAATTTTGTTATGTTTTTCAAAATCGAAAAAATATATATATTAATTAGATTTTAAAAGCTACGATGGACGATAGACCTCTTATTTATGAACTGTTTAATGGGAAATTTATTCCTATTTTTTTATTGCAAATTACTTGAAAGGTATACATTTTGCTATGTTTTTGAAAATAGAAGTAAAGGAAAATTTAATTAATTATTTTTTAATTTGTTAGAGGCAATATTTATCTTCTACCTTCGTCCTCCTAACAGGAACTTCTTAGTTCCTCTTGTATTTTAATCTAAGAAAAAAGATTAAATTTCAGCATCAAAAATCAGAGGAAAAGAATTATTAAATTTCAAAATCAAGGGAGGGACAATGTCTCAACTATGCCCCTTTATTCTAAAGGAAAATTCTAAATAAATAAATACTAAAAAAGCACTTAAAACGTAGAATTTTCCCATTAACATTCACCTTCAGCGACAAACCTTCATTTATCGAAATGTCTCCTCGTATTACCCTTATAATACTGCCCTCAAGAAGTCTCGGTGGTCAAAGCATATGCGTTCTGTGCTTGGGGACATCATATCAAACCCAACCTCCATTAACGTCATAAAGTGTGCCTTTAGAATGTTCATCAAGCACGGTAGATGGAAACTTTAACGCACTTTTTTATTTATTTATTTATTTATTTATTGCTTATCAACAACAAATTTACTGTCATAATTGTGTAGTTATTAACTACTCACTTACTGCGGTAAATTTGTAGTTATGACGACTTAAAAAAAACTGCAGGGATTTATGCTAAACCACCACAGTTTTCCAACTGCCTTTTTTTTCAGTTTTACCGCAGTTTATTTTTAACTGGGATTGCACTTTAAATTGAGGCGTTTTAAGTTCAGATACATATGTGTTTGATAAACTAATTAAGGAACTTAAGTGTCTGAATGTGAAATTTCAAATATACTAGATGTCTGAATTTAAGACACGGAAGTGTCTTACTATTTTTATGGTACAGGTAAACTAAGAAATATGTCTGAATACTAGTGATGTATCTGAAATCATGATATTTAAAACGTAAGACGAATAAATGTCTGAATTGTTTTCGAACACCACTAGAGAGTTTTTATTAATAGGTGAAAGCTGTTTAAAATATGGCTTTTCGTTAATGAAACAATATAATTAGGATGAACGAAGCGAATCCTCTACTAGTTTTTTTTTTTTCAGAATAACCTTAAACAAATTATTATTTTAATTAAATAATTTTACATGTTTTTCTATTATGGAATCATTTTTGGAAATAAAAAAATTAACATGTATGTTTTCAGAAGAACAATCAGAGAGTCGGTAATTATAGATAGAATCATGATTAATTAAATAAATAAAATTTATTTTCATTATTCTGCTTCTGTAATTTTGCCAAAATATCTCAAAAACCTTTGGAGTCTAAAATTGAAATATTTCCATGTGAAAAATGAATATAAAGTAGTTTGATGGATTTAGAAAAAATTGAATATTACGTCATAATTTTTCTATACAAGATCCATGTAAAAACAAAAAATGAAATAGCTTAGCAATTTTTTTTTTTTTTTTTTTTTTTTTTTTTTTTTTTTTTTTTTAGCAAATGTTACGTTATATAGGGAATATAATGAAAGAAAGGCAGGTGAATATGACGACTATTTATATTTTAGACTAGTGAAAATACCTGCAAAATTTATACTTCAAACCGTAGAATAACAATAAACTTTCTTATATTAAAAATTGTATGGTATATGAGAAGAAAATATACACTTTAAGTGAACACTTTATTAAGTTTGATTGAAAATGACGCATATTTTGGTGATCATGCCTTTTAATCATATAGTAGTTTCCGATTTTTTTTTAATGAAATTTTTAAAATACCTTTCTTTATGAAAATTATGTCATATTAAATTGTATCATAATTTGTGAAAATTCAATTTTTTACATTAAATTATGAAATTATTTTTCAGTGTTAAGAATTCAAATGCACAATTTATTCTCATTAAGTGAAATCATTTATACAAACGTATCTAAACATTAAGAAAAAATAAATTATGATTTTTTTGTAAAGTGGCAACAAAACAATTAAAAACAAATAAAATGAATTGTTAAATCTGTTATATAAAGTCTTATAGTCCAAAAGCCTACTGCACAAAAATCGAGTCATCGAGCACAAGAAAAAATCCTTTTTTTTATGGTCGAGTAGTAATAGAGGAATCTAATGATCCATGTCTGCTGGAAGCGAAGTGGTGCATAAGCCTAAAATTGATACCACTAATGGTTGACTCGTCGGTTTAGCTTTGCATTTGCCGTACAATCAAAAGTATGAAAACATGAAAAACTGTGTGCAGAAAAACACAATGCTAATCCTACAAGTCTACCACTAGTAGTATCAAATTTTGGCTTATGCACCACTTCGCTTCCGGCAGACATGGATCATTAGATTCCTCTATTACTACTCTTCCATAAAATAAAGGATTTTTTTCTTGTGCTCGATGACTTAGGGTTTTGTGAGGTCGACTCATAGACTATTATTCAAATTCGAATGTTGAAATTTGAACCAAATGAAACATTTATTAATAAAAGGTAATTATTATTGGTATTATTTTTAATATGTTTGCCTTTTAAAAACAATTTATTGAATTTGGCTAATTTATTTATATAAAATTAAAATGCACCAAAAGATAAAATAAAGTTCTTGCTTAATAAAGATTCAAAAATAATATAAAAAAGTATTGTTACTTTCAAATATTCATCTATGAAATAATGCTTCCAGAAGCCAAACAAAGCATGGCTTTTGCTAGTTTTACAAAAATTATTTTATTAAACAATAAGATTTTTGTAAAACTGCACAAGTCTGATACCTATGTCCTGCAAGCAGTTTCATTATTTTTTTTATTTATTCATTTATTTTTGCATGAAAGTATTTGAAACATTTCTTTAATAAAAAAAAGACAAAGTTCTGAAAAATAACTTAAATTTGTCGACGTACGCAGCGAAGTACACAAATTCCCCCTCCTAAATATTTTAAAATACTGAGAAATGTTACGTTGAAATAGTAAAATATATATGAGAGCCGGATAAAATAAATGGGAAGGGGGGCTTGACATTAGCTCCGATTTTCCAACAAATGTGCCTGTGACCTACAGCCTAATCATCTTTTTTTAAATGCATTATATGATTATAGAACATGCTAAAAAAATTTAATGCATCGAGGAAAACAATAGTTAAATATATCAAATTAAATTCAACACAGAAATGTACTAATAAAAAATATTAAACATTCAAAAACAAAAAAGTACTATATATTTTTCTAATATTCAAGAAATTCTCACCTCCTTAACAGCTCGTTTAACATAAATTTGAAACACATAAACGCTAAAAAGGAAAAGGAAAAAACAGCTTTAAAAATCTTTTCTACGCAAAATTCAGAGGTGAAAGGAAAGGTTCCGAGACGAAATGATCTTAGATCCTTTTACTATTAGAGTTTAATTATACATAATTAACTGTAGTCAGTTGGAAGACTTTGTTTTTAATAATTAGATGTAAAGAAAATTTTATTCGCTAATTTTCAAAATCTAGAAGTGATCATGTATCCCATTGATACCCATCCTAACTAACGATTTTGTAATAAAAAGGTATCAACAGGGCCTGACTAAAGCAGGGGCATGCAGGGCAATTGCCCCTGACCCCCTGGCTTGAGCCCCCCTCAAGGTCAGATGTAAGTTTTTTGTTAAAGCAGTGTCAAATGATAAAAAAAATGACCGAAACTGACCAAAATCCTTTTTTTTAAGTTTTTTCTTCTCCTACCCCCTCTGTTTCCATACCTCATGCCCCCTTAAGGGCCTCACGTTTATCTTTATATATCTGTAATGGAAAAAAATTGAATTATATAGTTTCTTAAAGTTATCTTTATTCTGCTTATTATGTATATAGATGTGAATAGTACTTGGTGAGAAATTTATGTACGCATACAATAAGTATGAATTTTAGTTTTAGTCACTTCAGTATAATTTACAAAAAATTTTAAGATAGAAGGCGCCCCCTAATTATGTTTGCCTTAGGGTCCAACACTGTCTAAGTCGGGCCCTAAGTATAGACTAGAACCTCCTTTCCCCTTCCATTTGCTTTCTTTCACACACACTCGCCTAATACAATTTTACATCTAGATAAGAAAACAAATACCAAATGAAGAATATAGAATGAAAATTAGGAATTGTTTTGGAAATTATACACTTACAAGTGTCTAATCTCCAAATTAGATGGAGATAAGTGTCTGGAGATAACTGTCTAATCTCCAAAAAAATTCGTAATAATATTTTGTAATAAAAATATTTCTTATAATTAAATTTCTATTTCAGAAAAATATTTAAATTTAAATCTAATTATAAAACATATCAGAAAATTATTATTACGTCTCAGCCAATCAGAATATGACAAGTTCACATTCGTTCATTTGATTTTGTAACTTTGGCGGGTAAGGACTTTTCTAACCGACACGACGAAGGAGATTGTGAATAAAATTCTTCATAATTTCTAAAACTTCTCGCTGATGAAAACTTTTAGTAACTTGAAGTTCAATCTCTCTTAAAACGAAGCTGAGCCACGGTTTGGATGACATCATTAATGGGAAAAAAACTTGATATGCTATATTTTTACGTGTGAAAAGATATGGTTACGTCTATTGGTGTATTAGGATTTTCAACAAATTGATTCTTTGGTGCAAAAGAACAGTAAACATTTTATGTGTGTATGACTTTAAATATACAGAAGATAGATTGAATATTTTTGTTAGTATTCGGGAAAGAATTGTTGGCTTATCGCTAATGTTCCTTTAAAGTTCAAGTGTCCTGTCCAGTCAAAGTCCTGTTTGAAAGTTCAGTCGCGGAAAAAAATAGTTAAATACCCAACAAAATATCGTAGAGGAAAGTAACTGATACCGAACGATTGGAAATAATGTCTACTTTTAAATTATGTATGTAAAGTTTGCTTAAGGGGCCATTTACATATTAAAACTAACCAAAACTTCATATTTTTTGAATGGCAATATACAATTTTAAAAGATATGTCGAATCTTCGGTTCGAACAATGCCTAGACACCAAACTTCAAGCCATTTGAATGATAACTATTTGAATTATAAACATTCAAAATTCATTTTTTAATGTTAAATTACATTTTTTTATTTTTATTAATATCTCCTGAAATTTTATTCCTAATATTCTATTTTTTTTATGTAGAAATAATACTAACATACCCAAACGTAAATGCGTTGAATTTGTAATTTTTTATAATTTTATGATTTGTATCATAAATTATGAAATTAATATTTGAAAACATTATAAATTATAACCTACAACTGTTCTGATGGATTTAGATTTATTTACTTGATTAAAGAGAACCTTTTAAAATAATAAAATCTTTCTTTTGTATTTCCATGCATTTTGTTGTTCATTGGTCACTTGGCCTTTTCTTACGACTGTTTTTACGCGCATCTTTAAATCCATCGTTGATAATTTATGCCTACGGCTCACTGTCATATAATGTAATTTTTTTACATTTCAATACTTTAAGTATAGTTCTTATAGCAAGTTTGCCTTTTATATGCATATATAGATGAATTCTTAATTTTATTTTCCAAAAAATAAAAATTGAGCTTATGTAAATGTCATATTTCAACCGGTGAAACTTACATATGCAGTATATGTACTTCTATGTTGAATTTGAGCATCCATCATTTATTCTTTTTCATCTCTCTCTCTCTATATATATATATATTATAATTATTTCAAGTATAGGATTGACCAGGGCACGTTTACACACTTACTTTATTTTACAAAAGATACGATGATGATACCATTACTCAAACTGTAGGAGGGACCGTTAAATATTTGAATATAGATATTTGTTTGCATTTACAGAATTGTGATATTTACTTTAAAAAATCAACTGTTGTGATTTTTGAAAAGACAAGTAAATCTTTTCCTGTTTACGTATTTTGTCTTACAGTATTTGTTATTTAGCATTAAACTTTAAGAGTGTTATATGGAAGAGGATCTTTTCTTATATATTTAGCTATCCAATTGAATGATGACATTGGAAACGACGCACGCTTCTAGGTTTAATTATAAAACAAAATGGTGTCAGGGACACTTTAACACATAACGCTGTAGGTACATTTATTCAGTATGTGAAAGTGTTCCAGCACTCTAGGTCAGTTCTTATTTTCTTATTCTATGTTGTTTTATTAATATTTCTAATAAAAATGAAATAATATCAATAAACTTTATCTATATATATACCTTTTGCATATAACAAAGTTTGACAATAATATAAATAATAATAAGGAAATTAAATATAACAATCTTTAAAAAAAATATTCAACAGAGTATAATTGTTAGGACTTTTGAAATATTTATCAAAATAGCTTCCTCCCTAAAAAAAGAAAAAAAAATGCTCTAAAATACCTAATAGAAAATTTAAGGCTGGGAAGAAAACTAAAGAAGTTATCCTTTTTAACAATTATTCAGATGAGAGAGATAAAGAACGTGTCTTTATTTATTGTTTAGGATCTTAGAATAATTTTAAAATAACAGAAGAGTGGGTAAAATGCAAAAAATTTAAAAGGTAGGATCATGCGGATGAGAGGAGATGCTACTTACTTCGTATGTTGTTAAACTAAAGATATTTAATTTTTATTTTTAGTAACTTATAGCCTATTGGTTATCTGGTAGATACATTGTTCTAAATATTTTTGAGTTTTAACAATGTCTTTGTTGATCTAAAGGTCTGTATACAAGTGCCCCGGTCATGGGACACTTTCACACATGTGACATAAATCTATAAATTCAATTTCATAATGTTTAAAATGACACACAACTAAATTTGATGATGTAAAACTATACTTTAAGGATCACTTGTTGCATAAATATCAATATCAGTGTAATGAGTAAAATAGAAATAATTAAAAAATATTTTTAAAAAAGTGTGCAAAAATGCCTCGGTCTACCCTACATTAAAATTACATCTTCTAAAAAGTATTTTTAACACATTAATTAAACTTTTCTTTTGAATTTAGAAAAGCTGCAAAGGCCTTACTGGTTTTGATACCTCTGTTGGGTGTGACTTATATTGTCGTAATAGCTACGCCGAGCGATCCGATGGCAGAAGTTGTATTTGTCTACATTCAAGCTACTCTACTTTCAATGCAAGTGAGTATTACAAAACTCGTTAAATATATTAAAACTTATTAAATATAAGATATGGACTGCTAATTATAAAATGAATATTTCATTTTTGATATATTTTTATGTGAAAATATGTTAGAATATACCAGAATTTACTTCATATTTCATATTTCAGACTCAGCCTTTAGTAGTAAGAATCACGATTCTCGATGCCGGTTGCAAGTGCTCTAAATCGTGATAAGATACTTCATATTATGAGGAATATTACGATTAAAATTCTCAAATTGCAAAAATTGACTTCCTTTTTTTTAGTCTGCAGGTGACATTCTCATTCATGTTGCGCACTATTGTTTCATCCAAATATAGTAGTACTTGCAATATTATGTATGCTGTATTGATACTAAGCAGTGGATATATGGATATAACCCCTCATCGTTTTGCTTCCTTTTCGGAACAACGGATTTTGAGCTTATTCTATAGACGATAATTTCTAGAATGTTCAAGCTGTGTTTTTGAGTCTTTCAAAAAAGTTTATTTATTCATGTAGCTAACACATTATGCAAAATATATTTTCACTGCTTTTAAGCATTCACAATGAAAAATTATTTAGTATACACCTGCTCATTATTCGTAATATTTTAAATTGTCTAAAATTCTGATGTTTATGTATAATTGTATGTACAATGTTGTTTGTCAAGTTTAGTTAAAAAAAAATTTAACATTAAGAATTCTGCAAATTATACGCAAAAAACTTGGCAAAATTTGGGACTGTTTTTTTTTTAAACTTTAAGTTCTCTACGAGTATACATGCTATTCTCATAAAACTGGACGCAATTTATTCTAATAAGCTATTTAATCATAATCTACAGTTTGGACGCTTTTGCTGCATTAGTTTTGACAGGATTATACAACAGCTATTCATTCTTTTTCAATCTGTTGACGTTTTCCTATGGGGTTTAGGGAAAAAATCTTCACGGAAATATATGCCCTGTACTATTCTGTTTACACACCTGCGGTTTAATAGATAATTCTTCACACATTTTTCTAGATATTTAACTAAACATCAAAAATCGCAAATGGCCAGTCACCTTTGGCCATATATTGCATATGTACGCTGTTTACTCTGTTTTATGGATTTGTGATATAAAGTCTAAAAAACACTATAATTTTACAGAAATATTGAAAAAAACTAGTTGGATTTAACTGGTATCATACAGCACGACAGTGCTGTATAGTAGAGCTCAGCCGCATCTCTGATGTTAAAGTCCAAAGTTTGCTTCTTAATAACTTTGGACCCAATTATCGGATCGCGACGAAATTGAAAAGGCGAAGCGTCCTACTCAAGACCTCAAAGTTTACAAAAAGTCATCCAGATTCACCTATGAGTTATGGAGATCCAGAACCCCTGTTTTGTCACTTTTTTCTCGTGAAAAAAGAAAAAGAGACAAGCAACTCAATTATAATCCAACTTAGGAAATATTCAGCCACGTGTAATAGCTTGCTCGAAAGCTTTTAACTTAGGTATGTGCCTTTCGAAAGACCTGTCAAAAAATATCCATTATTAAGGAAATGGCACCCATTTAAAATTTATATGATGCTATACCTTTCATAATTTAACATTATAGAAATATCTCCTTTTTAATTGTTACTTCAATTATTCCTTTCAAGTTGCCACCAACTAAAAAACATTTCAATAATTTAAAAAAGAAATGATATCACGTGTTCTCTTTTTAATAGATCAATAAAAATTCTGATTCGCTTGATAGATTTTTGAATTTTTGAAATTGACGTCATTCGTAACAGAAAATGCATTTTTTTCATAAACATATATATAAACTGCAACTAAATATGTGTTAAAACAACATCGCAAATTTATTTGAGTGTTTTCGACGTCAAAACAGTTGCTACAATGCAGATATTTCAATTAAAAAGGGACAATTTAGAAAAAAAAATTCTTCTACATTTTTTAAAATAACGATTTGAAAATGAAGCTATAAAATATGTGTAGATACCTATGGATACCGAGAAACTGCGGAGAGACTACCATCTGGAAAGGAACGGTTCTGTCGCCAAATGTAGCCAAGTTTTTCGCCAACTAGGTGATATATCGCCAAATCTGGCGCACAAAATTACACACCAAAATTGAAGCCAACATGGCGTTATTTCCGGTATTTCGCCAAACTAATATGTCACAAAATAACTTTAAACTAATAATAATAATAGTTTAGATTTGTTATTTGAAGTGAGTGACAAAATTCCTTAAAGGATCTGAAAAAACTACAAAATCATATAAAAAACTGCAAGAGCCAGAGAGAAAAGTTGAGCTCGATCTAAAATAATGTTATAGTAAAAATTGGGAAATATTTTCAATCTAAAAATGTGCATAGAGAAGAAATGGAATCAGATGATCTGTAAAGCTCATCAAATATCCCAAATATTTGTTAGCTGAAAATGTGGCCTCAGCTTTACTGGCGCCTTATATTCAGAAGTATACTATTATCGACTCAAAATGATTACTGAGGAAAGTAGTTAATATAATATATTGTTACGTAGTGTCAAATCAGTTAACCTCCACAGAGCTAAACGAATATAAACCATGAAGTAATAATTAAAGTTGTTGTTGAGGATGTAGATGAATTGATGAATAATTTATGATAAATTGATGTAGATAAATATGTCTGAACACAAATATTTAGTATATGGTTGAATCGTATCTCATCAAGGTTTTGAGTTTACTTGGAGCTTTGATCTTCCACTTATCAAAACCGCTGGAATGGAATTGTGTCCACACTTTGTACTGAACGAACCGCTGTCATACTTCATTACATCAACCTGTAACAAACAGTTATGAACCCAAATGTTTAAACTGGTTATGGATGATTGAAATATGGGGTGAGTTAAAAATGCCTTTTTTTCCCTGATTGATTTTAAGGCACCAGTAAATCTCAGGCCACATTTTCAGCTAACA
Organism: Maratus speculifer; assembly: GCA_964019185.1. Lineage (NCBI taxonomy): Eukaryota > Metazoa > Arthropoda > Arachnida > Araneae > Salticidae > Maratus > Maratus speculifer. Next base: position 257,806,308 of record OZ025298.1, read on the forward strand.
GACATTTGGGTTACTTCATGAGCTTTACAGATCATCTGATTCCATTTCTTTTCTATGCACGTTTATAGATTGAAAATATTTCCCAATTTTTACTGTAACATTTTTTAGATCAAGCTCTACGTTTTTCTCAGGTTCCAACATTTTTTATATGATATATGTCATGATACGACGACGAGACGATATTCCATGCAATGTACAAGCTCCAGTGGAAAACCATGTTTTTTGAAGAACATTCTACTACTCACTAAGAATAAACAACGGGACGAGCTGAGCAGTCGCTACGGCAGTTTGACAAGCAGTGCATTAGTTTATTTGGGTATTTCCCCATAAGAAAGTTCAATCAATCAGTCTTTAAATTCCTTTTATTAGAACTCATAAAATAAGTTAAGTTCTTCCCCGCAGACAGCTTAGCACACATCGAACACTACAACCTTCGTTATCCAATCTACATTATCAGATATTCTAATTTAGCGGGGAAATAAAACGGGCATCTGAATAGTTTAAAAGTTAGTCGCATTCTGAGCTCCGAAAAACTCAAAATGAGAATCCAACACCTGCACAAAAACCTAGCCCCTCCTCACTCCGCGTCACTTTACGAAAATCCAAGGATTAGAAAAAGAATTTTAGCTGTTAAAACATTAATACATTACAAAACTAATATTAAAATATGTTCCACAATTTTTGAATTAAAAGCTCAGAGAGAACAAAATGGCGCATTATTTTATTTTAATATATATATATATATATATATATATATATATATATATATGTAGATATTCTCCGGTTTTAATGATATCAAATTGAACAGAGCCTGTTTGATTGCATTCTTTTTACACGAACCGAACTGATCCGGGTGAGCCAAACTTTTATATTTTATAAATCCTGATCTGGAAAATATTTTTTTTTCATGCTTCCATACAGCAATTGCAGCATTTATATATAGACAGACAGAATCCATAAGATTAGTGTATGTATGAGAAAGGGACCGGGTTTGGAAAGATGAAACCGAGTAGATTTCTACGATACATTTACGTATGGGAATATCACTTATACACTATATATGGCTAATAATGACCGGGCACTTTTAATTTTACACGATACCGAGCAAACACAGAGTTATCGGTATGCAATCGGACGACAGCTGCTTGCCACTACCGACATACTGGAACGTTCCTAGTTGCCATTACCGGTTCCGTAATTTTTTAATAGGCCTCAGGAATATGGTCCGATTTATAAGGCACGTAGCCGGTCTGGTATCGGCAAAAAACTATGCAGAAAGCATGCCGATACCTAACCACACGAATACCGGTTGCAGTCCGACACCAGAAAAAGTAGAAAAGAAATCTATTTTGATGACGCCATCTTACCATGTCTATTAACCCTTTATCTACCGAATTATGAATTCATGAAAATTTTACATTCTAAAACATTTTACGTAATTTTTTTTTAACTAAATTAAAAGATTTATATAATCATTTAATAAATTTTTGAAGGATTTTAGAAGGATTGAAGAATTTAGTAGGATTAATTAAATTTGAATTTACAGGGATTTTGTGCAATATTTCTAACCAGACTCAAATGTTTTATTTTAAATTGTTTTCTTAGTATATTGTAGAATTACAAAATGTACAAATATGATGTTCTTAGAATATAAATATAGAAATATTTTCGAATTAAAAAATCCCAATCCCTTTCCCTCAGCGCCAAGAAAGCTGAAAAAATACAAAGGCAAAAGAATTTATCCTTTTTAAAATATTTTTGTTTTCTGTAACCAATAATGTTTTTGGAACGAGATAAAGTAATGTATCTGTAAATAATTCTAAAGTATTACAATTAATTGACATATTAAAAGAATTTTATAAGAAGTAATTTTAATGGTACACATAAGTACCATCGGTAGATAAAGGATTAACAGCAAATGAACATACGAGCTGGCAGAAGCTGGAATAGATCTGACGTCCTCAAGCACAGAATGTCAATGCCTTAACCACTTGACCACCGAGATTTGCGCAATGTAATATGGAAGTGACATTTCGATAAGTGGTTGCTGTCGTTGACGATAAATGGCAGATTGGTAAATCACTGAAAAAAATGAAATACTCAAAAATGAGAACATCCATGCACTCATACTGAATTGAGTATTTTTGGATCAAAAATGATCACATTGCTTTCTTATTTTTGAAACATCACATGTTATAATTCTAAACTAACGATAATTTTGTACCCTGTAATGGTTTATTTCATTCATGGTGGCATAAAAAATGCCTAATAATGTAAATATTAAATTATACACAGTAGTTTAAAATAATTTAAAATTGCTTGCAAATAGTGGCCTTGGCATAAAAATGTTCGATTTGGGTATTTTGCTAAAAATTTTTGCTATTTTTCCTAATAAACAATCAATTAAAGTTTTATTGTTAACAATTTTGAGCAAGAAATAAATTCTAGTATATTTTTACTAAATTAGTGCATGTGTTTCTCAGTTTTGAGTATATTTGGATTTGAGCTATTTCGAGTATGTGAAGTACTCAAAAATGAGTTCTTTTTACTTAATGTTGAGAAACCATTTTTTTTCAGTGATCGGAAGTATTTTTATTTTATTTTATTTATTTGTTTTTTATTTATAATTGTCTTATACGCGTGTATTTGATACCATATTTTAATATTTAAATTCGTGGATTAAACATGTTTGCAAATTAGTTAAAGCAAATGAATTCGTTTTCTCATAAATTTTAGAATTATAAAGTATTACATTAAAAATAATTAAAAATAATATATTATTTTTAGAAGTTTAGTTCAGTTATTAAACATTTCTTATTAGAAATTATAATGTAATTAGATGCCTTGCGTTGACTTATAAATATATACAATTTTAACTTAGAAAAAAATAATTTAATAAATAAGAAATTGGTAATAATTGACTTTTAATTAGGATAAGAATTCATTTTATGCCGTTCGATAATTTACAGCAGAACATAATTTTAATGAATATGTTGCAGCATTAATTAGTTACTTATCAATATTTGTTTATTTAAAAGTAAAATAAAGTATCAATTTATATATATATTTACTTTTGATAGATATTTTTTAATGATATTTCTCAATCCTTCTTATAAATTTAATAATGCTTAAGTATTGGATATAATAAATGAATTTTAGAGGGGTTTTTTAATACAATTTCCTTTTTAGGAATTATAAAATTAATTAAATTTATTAATTTAAGATTTATACATTTGTAATATAAAAAAAATATTTTTAATTAAAAAAAATGGAAAATAATCATTTTTAATTAGAATAAGAATTCATTTTATGGCATTTCATGATTTAATGTTTTACATATTTTTTATGATTATGTATCAATATTAATTCTTTTTTTTTATCAACACTTTTTTAAATCTTAAAAAAAAAAGAATTTTTAATTTATCATTTTTTTCCGCGTGTTAGATTATTTTTTTTAGAAAAGGCAGACTGCTGATTTTTTCTTTTAAATTTCAATGCTAAAATGTTGGGTAGATTTTTTGATATTTTTATAGTTTGTAAAATACTTTTAAACACTCTTTGATAATTGATTTTTAAATAAAATAAGAAACTTAGTTATTTCTTTTAAAATGAATACATAAAACCTAATTAACTTAAAAAGTATTTTTTCTTCTTTCTGCGATTAAGCTCATAACGAGTAATAATTTTAAGGAATGAATTAAAAAAAATGTGGATTCAAATAATTTTAAGCCATTTATAAAATTAATACAACACCAATATTTTAAAATAAATAAATATAGACAATTTTTGACAGCTTTTATATTTATCACAGTTAGAATTTTATATAAAATATACATATCTTATCAAAATCGAAAGGCAAATAAAATTAAGAGAAAGGAAAAAAATGTCAATTAAGACTAAAAATTCCGAATTCGGACCAATGTTCCAAATCTAATCGGACCACTATCAGAACCCACATATCGGTCCTGCAAAACTTGCCGATCTCAGCAATTTGTCGATATATAACCATTTTTGGACCGGTTTTCTGTAACCGGCTGACGAAAAATCAAATTCTTAAGTTTTAGTTTCCGACATGATGACGACGCTTCACAGAAATAACTGTGCGAATGCCGACAGTTAACCGACACTGATTTTAATAAACTGTGCTCATTTTTATGATAATAGCATGTATATTCGTAGAAAAATTGATGTTTTTATAAAAACCGTCCCAAATTTTGCCACGTTTTTTGCTTACAATTTGCATATTTCTTAAAATAAAAAAAATGATCTTTTCAGAAAATACATCAAACAACATTTTACATAAAACCCTGTAATCAAAATTTAAAAAAAATAAAAAAAATTACGAAAAATGAGCAGGTTTACTAAATAATGTTTCACTGCAAATTAGTGAACGAAATCAAAATGTAATTTGCATAATGTGTTAGCTAAATGTATAGAGCAAATTTTGTAAAAGCTTCAAAAACACAGGTTGGAAATTCTGAAAATCATCATTGACGGATTAAGTTTAAAATACGTTGTTTCGAAAAGGAAGCAAAAAGATCGGGAACTGTATCCAAATATAGTACGTACAATAATGTGTATGCAATGTTTACACTAATAAATGGATATATGGATACAGCCCGTCTGCTGCCTATTGCTATATCTCACGCAATGTATTTATTACTGTCTTTGCGCATAAATCATGCGTTTCTTGCCAGTACTTTTGCGCACCGTACATTTGTGAACCATATATATATATATATATATAAAACAATTTGTCTTAAAATTTCATATTCTTACATGTACTTTGTCATGTTTAATTTTTTTTTGTTATATTTTTTGTAATTTTCATAAACAGTAAAAATGCATGTAAATTATGTATTTCTTTCTTTAGGGCTTTATGGTTGCCGTTCTCTACTGCTTCCTAAATGGCGAGGTAAGATTCTATTGAAATTTTGAATTCTCTGTCTATCTTTCTTTCAGGGTTTTTTTCTGATCAAACAATATGAATTGAAACTGAATCTCTTTAACATTGATGAAGATTGGTGCATACAATAAAAATCACAAATAAATTTATTTAGAATATATGAAATTTTCTTATCAAATAAATAGTATAATTCCTAAATAAAGATTGCATCATTAAAAAGTTCTGTTCATGCCTGTTTATTACCTACTTTCTGCAGGTATCGAAATTCTCTCTAAATTTTCCTGCAATCCCACTTTTGAATAATAATATAGTAATAATTTCTCTGTATCAAGACTTTATCATATTTACTAAATAATATTTCATTATACATTTCTATTCGCATTCATTGAAGAACTTGCTGATTTGAAATAATTTTACTTTCCTATAACCTTAATAAAAAGTTATGTTATCATACATATTTTAATTAATTTTTCCATTAAATTTTAACAGTGAAATTACGCTTGAAATTATTAAATATTGTGTGCTCATGAAGACAATTCCATCTGGTGCTGTAGTCGCAGCCTTACCAACATATGTGAGTGAAAGATGCTAAGTTGGGTGTCGTAATCGTAGCTTAAGTAGTAGCGAACTTGGAGGGGTAGAGCACTTTGAGCGCTATTCCAAGGGTTTAGGGATTCCCGGAATCTATTCCCGGCTTGGACATTTTTCACCCTGTTGGTCTACGCTTAGTTAGCAATGGGATAATTCACATAATAAATATTCAGTTAAGTTATTAGTTTTAAGAAACATGCCCAAACATTAGCTTTATTCGTTTACAATTTAAAAGCCAGTTTATCTTAAAAAATGTAGCAAAATTTCATTATTTGTATAAAATTTTGAATATGCGATAACGACATCATGGAATATTTTGAAAAATAGACACTGGTATTGAAATGGACAGAAATTATCCTTTACATGGTGAGTTCTATAAATAGCAAGGTAATCCAATCACGTACGTAATCATACAATTAGCATGCTATAGTATTTCTAAGAAAAGAAATACTATATATTAGTCTGCTACCCCCGACTTATCTCCATATAATGAAAAAAAAGAGAAAAAAGCTAATGTATCATGATATTTTTAAGCATGCAATATACAAGCACAAAAAGCAGAGTATATATCCGTTCATTTTAAAATGAAAAAAGAAAACTATAAAAAATATTTGGAAATATTTTCCTGTTTTTCCTTTTTTCCGCATCAGATGACATTTAAAACTCCACATTTGAAATATAAATAAGTAAAACCTCTCCGTCTATCTACAGGAATTGCCTTATTACCATCTATTGTAATACTGCTAAAAAACTTTAGCTGTAACTTTAGAAAATCGAAAATAAAATAAGGCCACACAGAATTTGTTATTAAAAATTTATACAAATTAAATTAAATTACTTATGTAGACATAAAAAATATATAAATTAAGCTTACAAAGAGGATACAGTTAAAGAATAAATAAAAAAAGCTGCTAAATACTATTAAATCTATACGAAACGCGTAAGAAAGTACTTAGTTTCTATCAATAGCTAGAGGAAGAAATTAGAGAATGATATTTAGGTTTATTAACTTCTGAGATGTGCAGGACAGCTCGTGGCCTCATTTAATTACTAGTTCAGTATAGACAAAGATAATGAACCACGCTTTTCCTGCGCAATTCTAAGACCTTTTTTGAAGATTCAATATTATTACATGTATTGCATTCTTTACGAATATATTGCAATATTTTCTCTTACTTTTATTTGCTCTGCTTGATATGATGGAATTATATATAATTGAATAAACAGCTACTCTAAGTTTTATCTTTTTTCGTAGGTCCAAAACTCTCTGAGACATCATTTTGAAAGATGGAAAATTCAGAAAACAGTTGGAAAAAATCCTCGTCAGTCCGTTGTCAATCTCACACCATCACCTCAAAATGAAAGTATTGCTCTTTATACATCCAGAGGCGCAAGAGACAGCTGTACTAGTTTCACGACAACAACATCAATTGTAAATATACAAAACAGATCCCCAAATGCCAAAAGAACTCCATCTCCAAACCACTTGTTTGTGCAAAATGAAATGCTTTAGCTTTAATACAATATGTTGCTCAGTTTTTTGTAATATATTTGATTGTGTTTATTGCTGTCTGACTAAGAACTGACCCATCTAAAAGTTTTTGAAAGGTAACATATTGCTACCTCATACCTTTCTCTCACTGTGAAGCACCAATAAATGTATTCCAATGTCACTGCACAGAATAAAATGGTATTGCATCAAAATATGTGTATAAGCTTTACTGATGGAAACTGATATTGGAGAGTAAATTATAGAAGCTTACCAACAGTATTATAAATTGCAATGTCCTCCAGATAATTTTATATATTGTCGTTTTGTGCCAAAATCATGGTAAGTTTCAAGCAAATAAATTCCAAAATTGTTTAATTTAAAACCTTGTGAATAGGTTTTAAAATTAATTAAAGAATTGTAATCAATTTACATTAACGTAATTAAATTTTTTTCGAAATAATTGCATATCAATTCCGTAAAGAGCAATTTTAGCATACTCTAAAAAACTGAAATATAGTATAATATTATTTTTTTAATAAGCAGTATTCAATCATGTTGTGAAATATGGATTCAACAATGCAGAATAGATCCATAATTTCTACACACGATCTATTTATTACATAATGCCGATCTGAGACACAAAAAAAATCTTATTGCACTTAATCTTATTTTCTTAAAAAATCTTATTTGCACTAAAAATTTCTCTGTTTTTCTTTTCTTAAAATAACGTTTAAATCATGTTTCTATTTTAAATGGAAGATGAAAAATTATTATTTTTTTTTCATTTTGGTTTGTTTTCAAAATCTACCTTTCAAGCAATGATTGTCATGATAATGGCATTTTATGAAAATGCATTTTTCTTTGTGATGAGTAGTCTCACATTTCTCGCATTTACATTGTTATGACTCTAGAAACCTTAAAGATAAATGCTTCAAACTTGTAACACGTCTTTTTTAATTGTTTTGCTTTAATTTTAATTCAGAAAAATTGAAAAATATATTTACTTTTGAAATTATTATTTTTATTAGAAAGTTACATCACTTTTTTCAAGTATTTTAATTTTTTATTTAAATTAATGTATTTTTTTAAATGCAGAATAAAATTTCTGTTATCATCATATTCTGTTCAGAATAAAATATTTCTGTTTATTTAATTGAAAACTAATTGAAAATCTACAAGTAGTATTTCGAGATATATTTTAAATTACCCAACTTTTTAAAAAATTTAAAATTTTAAAAGTTTGCTAAAAAAATTCATTTAATTTTGTCATTTTTGTTTTGATTTGTCAATTTTGTTTTCATTTCATTTTTTTTTTTTTTTTTTTTTTTTTTTTTTTTTTTTTTTTACAAATAATATAGTTAACAATCACAAAAAAATTCAAAATGCATTTTTTTAAATTCATTTAAGGAATACTATAAAAGGAGTTATTATTTAAGTATTTGGATTTCTTCATAGTTTTTGTAATGACCAATCTATTGTAATCCGCAAAGAATTGAAGTATAGAATGCTAATATCGCCCAAATACTATCATCGATTGAAACAGAAACTTGGAAAGTTCAAACTGAGGCTTTAGAGATTTGATAATTTTACAACTTACAGAATTTCTGTGCTAAATAAAACAAATTTATTATTCGCATTTAGACCTATAGCATACAAAATTTGACATTTACTATTATGTATATAGAACTTTCAAATCCTAAGTTGGATTGTATAATAAACATGTAATTATCTGGTGCTGAAAATAGTTTTATTCAATTTTTTAAATAACTGTATTACTTTGATGTTGGCCTCTGAATACACAGCACAACTCTTAAAGTGGAGTAGTTCACCATAGAATTTAATTGTATTCTTATGATATGTACAAAGTGGGGTATTGGTAATTATATATAGTTTTCAGATACGAAATCATTTTCTGTTTTATAAGTGAATAAACCCAGCTCATAAGTTTGATTTTAATTTTCCTTACCATTAGATTCTCACTTTTTTAGAATATTAATTTGTTTTCGAATCGAGTCTTGTTAGTGGTGCGATGAATCATTAAGTTAGTACATAAACCTACTTTGATTACTGATACCTCTCCATAATATTCAAACAATTGAGCTTATGTATAATACGTTTGAAAATTCAAGATTGCAGATGTATTTTGAAAAGAGAAAAAAACTAATAAATAAATAATACATAATTGTAAATATTTTTTAAAATCTATGAGCATTTCCATGTTCAAATTGACCCTTTCATTATGCCCAGATCTGTGTGTACTTAAATAATGTTCACACTTTTTTTTTTAACTTAAACTCTTTATTTACTTTTTTACTCAGCCATCTTGCGTTCATCATTTCTTTGACATTTACTCAATATGTTTATTTATATTTATATATTTAAAATAGGGTTTTAAGAAAAGAAATCCTTTTCTTAAAATCCATATGTAAATCAGGATATATATTAAGTTGTTGTGAACGTTAAAAAAAAAAAAAAACTACTTTACGTTTTCTCCAATATATTATTTTTTATTTAATGAATACGAAAAATTTTTGCTGTAGAAAACGCGGTAATTTATGAAAGTAATCCTTTTTATGATTTATATCTACTCTTTAATCTCTAAAATTAATCGTACAATGTATATAGACTTTTATAAACGTGCTTTACTATTCATGTAGAAATGGAAGCATTTTTGTTCTTTTGGTGGTTAATACAAATGAAATATAACCGAGGCTTTTTAATATTAATAGTATTGTTTTTATACTTGCTGAAATGACAAGCAGGATTATTTGCTTATTATCTAAAAATTTCATATTTCATTTCATTCTTTATGCATTAATTTGTTTATTTGTTTTTCTTGTTAGTATGATAAATATAGATTTAGTGATTAAAATAATAAACTTTGTAAAAATCCTCATAAAATGAAAAACAAAGCCGGACGCATTTCGAGCTAAGAATTAACAGCTCGTCATTAATTGAACCAACACGTGTCCATAATCGAACAATATCAGAGATAAACTGTGTAACTGATAAACAATTTATCTCTGAAATTGTAAATTTTCTTTATTTATATTACTTTTATACTTTTCTTAACTTATACATAAAGGAGAATAGTAATTTTATTTTTTGGAAAAAGATTTAAACTGAACATTGGCTGTAGCTAGAAAGCTGCAATTCTGATTGAAATATTTAACATTTCTGTGACAATATAATATTTCCTACAAAATGTGTGACAAAATAAATCTTTCTCTGTAAATCGCTTGATCAACTTCATTATAATCTGATGTTATCTTCTTCTTCTAACATTTAGTTCAATACACTAAAGCAATTCGAGATTTTTTTAAATATATACCGATTAAAAAATCCTCTTTCATATTTGATCTACTCGATTGCTTCGTATAATATTGTGTACGACGGATGTTAATTTATTTCGCATCTTTTTGTAATTGTTATTTTCCATGTTACTTAAACTGAAAAATTTATTACAAAAATTATTGTATATGTTTGTAAATAGCACTAATGTTATGCAATTTAACGTTCAAGAGAACGTGTAACATTCTTTTCTATAATGAAGATCTTGTAATTAATAATTTTCCAAATGCAAAGAATTGATTTATGGAAAGTAAAATCATATTTTAATTTACTTCACTGTAATGAAAGGTATATTTGAAGTAGCTGGATATTTTTCTTTCCTTTTCTCTCTTTAACTCCACCCCTCCCCCCCCCCCAAAAAAAAAGAAAAAAAAACAGGAATAACTTTCTATCTCTAAATACAGAAAGAATATAAATTATAATCACAATATTTTTTTACAGAAAATCTGTGTGCGGTTTTTAAATAAGCTGATTATGAAATTTTATAATTTCATAGAACGGATTATTTTAAATATTTCAAAAGCTATCACATATTTCCGTAATGCATATTTACATTTCCTCTTTCAAAAGGAATAGTAATTAATTTATTCACTTACTCATTTTATAACAAAATACAAGGTGTGATCATTATCATTTTTAAATATAATATCGCAAAAAAATCAAATAAAATTTCAAAAGTATTTTTAAACCCAAGAATAGGTTAAAAAATACTTGAATATTTTTTTAGTATTAACGAATAAATCAAAATCTTCAAACAAATATTTATTTTTGAATCAAATTCTTTAATTTTTTTTCTACTGTTAAATTAATGGAAAAAAACCTCCAACAACTAATTTAATATAACTAATTTAATTTAATCCATAAAACTAATTTCAGCTCCATCTGAAAAGATTCAGTGTTAAAAAATAGCAATTAATTAGTAAAAACTAATTTAAATCAGTGGTGTAAGGTTATCATTGAAATATTTCTATTACAATGCATGTAATTAAAATTTAGAAATATTAATTTACTTTGTTTCATATATTTTTGTATAATTGTAGTTAATGTTACACAATGTAAAATAATAATTTCACTAAGTAAGATTTTAATAAAAAATTAAAGTTATAATTATTATTTTGTCTTAGAAAATAAAATGATTCTTATCAAATTTTTTGCAAATATACACTTATAGGAATTCAAATTTTAGATCTACTATAGCTATTTATTTGTTCAATTATTAATCGGAAAATTATGTTAGATAGGAATTTTGCAATTGTATGCTATTATTTAATACTAATTGGTATGAAATAAAAAAGTTCCTGGTTTAAAAGTCTTTAAACTATGATATTTTAAACAGTTTTAGAAATAATTTAATTATTGTAAATTATGATTAGCGAATTTAATATTTTAAACTATAAAAACAAATTCGTTACTTTTACATCGGGTTAGTTTTAATTACAAATTTCGTAATTTGAACAACAATTTACAATAAGTATTTAGTTTTTTCTAGTATCATCGAGAATTAATTGCATGTTTAAACAATATATGTTTATTTCTCATAATTATTTTGCATAAATGTAAAAAATTACTGGATGCTTCTGTCTATCATGTCAATTACAATTTTATCGAATTCATTGAAATTGCAACATTCTCTAAAGATATGTAAACTGTTTAAATATTTAAAGAAAAATATTTTACTGTGTTTTATATTTTATAAACTCTGTTTATTGTGTAATCCTTTGGTGCAAAGTAAATAAAAGCCTGATTCGATGTTGCATGCATTCCATTATCTCTCTTGCCACATTCTTAATATATCATATCATTACAATTTACACTTAAAATTATTCTCAAATAATTCGGAAAATTTACATTCATATGATCCAGTATTTCTTTTTAAGTAATTAATGTTCTACCATTAGGATAATCAGCTCATGTGCAAAAAGAATAATCTAACATATCTCAAATCTAATTTTCTAAGAAAATTTTCCTTGTGATAGAGTAACGTAATTTTCAGGTTATACAATCAGAAATTATTCACCCTTAAATAATCAATATTCATGAAACTCATAACTCTTTCTTTAATGGATGTTATGCGCATTTAAATGAAAACTTAATTAAGGTTTCATTTATTTTTTGTTTAATTACGTTGAATTTGAACGCATGTAATGTTCATAAGCACGAACTTTTCACGATTGATTACGCAACAATGAACTGTACTACCTAAAATACCATATGTTACACAGAGGGACTTTTTTCCCTAGTGCCTGAAATATATTAAAAAATTCATATGTATTTTTGTCTGATAAATTTATAAATAATTTCTGTTTCTGCTAATTACGTTGTAATAAAACATATGCAAAGGTTCAAAACTTTTTCTAGGAATATTTTTCTAGTATTTTTAATGTAACGGTAACAACAAAAATTCATGCGATTGATTTTATTGCATGAACTTTTGTTGTCACCGATACATAAAAAGTTTACAAATTTTTTTATAGATGCATAAAAAATTTAGGAATCCCAGTTTCCTAGAAAACTTTTGGTAACTTTACGGAATTTTTTACAGTGTGCGAAAGTTAATCTCTGACTTATTAAAATAAAATTTTATCATTCAATTTGAGATAATCATGATAACGCAGTATGGGGTCTAGTTAAATCTGAGATCTGCTTCATGTTTTTTTTTATTATATCGCGAAATTTTTGAATCATCATGAATTCTGTACACTTTTTCAAAGATATAATGCAGCTCTGTCCAGTCTTTCAATCATCCTGGGCACATTTTAGCTGTTAATAAACAATAAATGGCGCCCATCATTCACATGGTGGGAAACATGCAATGCTATCTCAAGTCAATAGTGTTAAAGGCACTTATTCGATGCATATATGTCACAGCAATAACCATGTAAAATTAAACTAAAATGAAAATAAAAGTCATAGTTAACCTTATTAAAAAAGAGAGAAATGCTATAAAATAATGTGTATATATGTATATATTTAATTCCCTTTATAATATAAATTGAAAAATATATTGTGGAATGCATAAATAAAGACATACTTTTCATCTAACGATACATAAAAATAACCAGAAAGAATAGGAAAATAATAATAATAATGATGATAAAAAAGAAATAGCAGTGAGTAATGTTGCAATGTTTATGTGATAGGAGGAGTTAATCAATTTGGCAACTGAAAAAAAGTAATGAAGTTAAATTAAGTATTTATTAAATTTGATGATACATGGGAGCTCAAAAAACACATTTTTTGACAATTTCTTAGGATTATTTTATTTTATTTTATTTTTTAGCATTGGAAAAACATTGAAAAACATAAAATAAATATATATTTGAGTCGTTCAGTGCACAAATTGATAAACTTCATTAAAAAAGAGAGAAATTTTAATTCCCTTTATAATATAAGTTGAAAAATATATTGTGGAATGCATAAATAAAGACATAGTATTCATCTAACGATATATAAAAATAACCAGAGAGAATAACCAAAACAAAAATAATAAAAATAAAAAATAACAGTCAGTAATGTTGCAATGCTTATGTGATAGGAGGAGTTAATCGATTTGGCAACTGAAAAAATCCCTGTCGGCTGGGCCTATAGGCGGAGATAGATTTCGAAGAGTGCTCATTTCAACAATATATATATATATATGATTAGAGATAAACCCAGTTTAGTAACTTCATTTGACCGTTTATGAAAAAATTTTAATTTCATTTTTCTGCAAAAACTGGTTTTATCAGAATCATCTTAAGAAAAATTCAGCTCAAATGCCCATTTTGACAACATATTTTGAAATAAATTCTGAATTTATTAAAAAATCGACCAAAACAGCACATTATACAGTTCCTAAATAACAAAAAACTGTCAGTTGAATGCATTTGAGAAAAAAATTGAATTAAAAAAAGAGTCATAAAATAACCGATTTGTTTTTTGAATACATCCTTAATTCTTTAATCATAATTGCTTCGGAAAATTTTGTGCAAAATACTCACTTTGACAGCATTTTTAAAAATATATTCTATCTTTATCAAAAAAAAAACTGGCCAATCCGTCACAGTATATAGTTCCTAAATAAGAGGATCTGCAAATTGGATGCGTTTGAGAGCGAAAATGGATTTTAAAACGAATCATAAAAAACGCAATTTGCTATGTGAAAACTTCCTTAAATTTTCAAATCACGAAGACTTCTGGAAATTCTGTTCAAAATACCTTTTTTGGTAGCCTTTTGCGAAATATATTCTATCTTTATCAAAAAACCGATCAATGCATCACATTATATAGTTCCTAAATAAGAGGATCTGTAAATCGGATGCGTTTGAGAGCAAAATGGATTTAAAAACGAGTCAGAAAAAAATGCAATTTCTTATTTGAACACTTCCTTAAATTTTCACTCACGATGATTTCGGAAAATTCTGTTCAAAATACCCTTTTTGGTAGCCTTTTTTGAAATATATTCCGTCTATATCAAAAAACTGACCAATGCATCACATTATATAGTTCCTAAATAAGAGGATCTGTAGATTGGATGCGTTTGAGAACAAAAATGGATTTAAAAACGAGTCAGAAAAAAAATGCAATTTCTTATTTGAAAACTTCCTTAAATTTTCAGTCCCGAAAACTTTGGGAAATTCTGTTCAAAATACCCTTTTTGGTAGCCTTTTTTGAAATTTATTCTGTTTTTATCAGAAAATTGACCAATGCGTCACTTTATACAGTTTCTAAATAAGAGGATCTACCATTTGGATGCGTTTAAAATCAAAAATGAATTTAAAAATGAGTCAGAATATAGGCAGTTTGGATTTGAGGTTTTTTCTCCAACTCCTATTTTTGTTTAATTTCTTTTTGCTATACGAATTGGTCCTATGAAAAACTTGTCAGTATAAAAGTTGTAGACATTTTTGAGAAGATGTAAAATAAATTTAATCAGATTTGATATCTTAAAAATTGACGGAGTTATGATTTTTTCTCTTTTTTCACCGCCCTTTTTCTTTTCGTTTTTAATTTTTTTCATCAGTAAATGTTGGTCCTATCAAAAACTTGTAAATGCAAAAGTTTTAGATAATTTTAAGAACATTTACAAAAAATTTAGTTGGACTTGATATCTTGAAAATTGATGAATTTAAGAATTTTTTTCTCTGAAAACCCCTGTTTTTTTCGCCCCTTGAGCCCACTTCTAAATTTATCAAAAATCTGTAATGCATAAACTTTTGGCCCATTTTTAAGAAGTAATATAAACTTTAAACCGATTCGATAGCTACTTTAATTAAGAAGTTATGGCGTTTTTTCGGTTTTCACAAAAACGCCCCCTATTTCGACCCCCTTGGTCCGATTTTTCCCATTAACGAACTTAGCCGAGATTTTATCCCCTTTGATTTTATGTACCAGTTTGGTGGAGATTGGTGAAGAAATATAGAAGTTATCGTGTCCATAAAAAAGTGATATATATATAGATAGATAGATAGGTAGATATATAAACTGGTGCGATTGCAATAGGTAGTATTTCATACGAAATCTACTTAAAAAAAGTAATAAAGTTAAGATAAGTGTTTAAATTTTAAAGATTTTTACTATAGAAAAAGTTACTTATGTACTTTTATTACAGATTTCCCATAAAAATGAATGTTAACTGTTATAATATCTGTGGCTTCCGGTAATAACCAGCTAAGGCACAATTTTAAATTTTGAGTAATTAACGTTTAAAGTTTTCAAAAATGTCTTTTTATCATTACTTTTATAAAAGAGATCGGAACTTAATAATTTCCACTACACTCAATTTGGATATGAGAACCTTGTTTTTTGCCAAAATAGTTATATAAAAATGTTCTTTATTAATTATTAATTATTATTATTATTAATTGCTACTAATTATTATTAGTTTTTATTAATTATTATATTTAATTGAGGTGAAAATTATTAAGTTCTAATCTATTTAATAAAAGTGAAGATAAAAAGACATTTCTGAAAACTTTAAACGTTAATTACTAAAAATATTAAAAATGTGCCTTACCTGGTTATTACCGGAAACCACAGAATTATAGATTATTTAAAAAATAAACAGAAATCTTATCTGGTTATTACCATTTTTTTATGCACTTACCCGATTATTTTTTCATTTTTTTTTCATTTTTTAAATTTCCATTTTTCAATTTTTAAATGAAAATTTATAGTTGCCCTGTGACGAAAAGTATTCGATTTTCATTTTTCAGTACTTTGGCAGCTGAAAGTATGCTTTTAAAGCTACATGTTCCCAAATTATCTCAATTTTTTCAAAAATGTGCCTTACCTGGTTATTACCGGAAGCCACAGATATATTATTTGTGATTAATTAATCAGCAATATAAATAATGATCAGGTGCGTATCAGGACTCGTCATTTTGATTTGATGTCAAGTTTTTATAGCAATCACGATTAACAAAAGGAATGAATTTTAGCATGTCTATCATATGTCTCTCCATTTTTCCATTGTCACAATTCGAACTTTAGGATGTAATAAAGGTTGATATACGATCATTAAAATTTGTGGTTCTATTGCTACAGGTTTCCTTCTTATATTAATGGCATTAAATTTTTAATCTTCACTATAGCATGTTTGAATTGAGGTTGGGTTTGGACTTTTCTAAATTTATCCAGCGTATTTTAAGCCAATTTACTGGAAACCTTGTAACAGGTACTTTTCTGTTAATGATTGAATTAATTTCACTTAAAGTTAGATAACATGGGTAAATGAAGGTCGGCGTCCCTCTCAGTTGATATTTTTCATCTCTGACATGTTACTTATTCAATCTACTTATTTAATGTAAAAGCGTCAAAAATTTAGTTATCATTATTTTCGACTAGTTATTTAATCAAATGTCTTAATTTCTTGCTTAAGTTTGCTTGCTTAAGGCTTGCCTAAGATTATTTAATGCAGTTTTGTTAAGAATAGAATGCGGTCCTTGGTGGTAAAATATGAAACTAAAATAACGCGATTTTTTTTTAAATCTAACAAGGCGATCTTTTTAAAAGTTTAAGATGATTTATAACACACGATTGAAAAAAGTATGAAAAAGAATCGCACGTCACATTTTTGGGGAGGAGGCTGGGGGAGGGGGGCGTTTACAAAATTAGGAAATATAACAAGGCGATCTGTTTGGAATTTAAAATTAGTTTATAACGCATAATAAAAAATTTAAAAATGAGGACACTTCAAAAATTGGAAGAAGTGGAGGAACACGATTTTAACAAGTGGAATCTAAAAATTGAATGCATAGCAAATAAGGGATACCGAAGCGATCCAGATTTGAAATGCGAAACAATTACATCTGGAGTTGGCTAAAAAATAGTGATTGCTTCGCGATACCGCACGGAATCGTGACCTAATAGAGTTTAACTTGTTTTTTTTTTTTTTTTTTTTTTTCTCATGTCTTCTTGTTTTTGATGCTGAGTACATATGCATACCTCAAACTAACATAACAAGAGCTTTCATCATTTTCTGTGAACGGTATGTTATCTAGTGGCTAATATTTCAAAATAGATCTTTTGAAATAATCCTTATTGTGTCTGTATTGTATTTGTATTTTTAATTATGTCGTCTCAATACAAACTTTACTACGGCTTTTTAACAGCTAATTAGAAATAAAAAATAATATTGCATATAAAAGTATGCAAAACAGTTTAAATGTAAAAACACAACAATAAAGGTGAAAACAAATTTAACCAGATAATAATTTAACTAAGAATGTCAGAGTAAAAACATGGCGTAGAATAACAGTTAACAGTGCAGACAAAAATTTATGCAAAATCTTTAAAAATATCAATATTAACATTGATCAAAAATTCATGCCATTACATTTTATCAATACATATCAACTAAAATTTTCTTTCTTATGCACCCAGGGGTGAAAAGGTGTTACCATTTGACACCCGTGGGTTTGAAAATATGTTTGGGGTGCCGTTTGATCCCTCACTGGGTGATTCACGCTAATTAGGGAGACGCGAAATGCATACCGTTGGAAGATTTTCACTCCTTAGTCATTTGCGCTTGCTCTGTGACGTGTGTCCTGCCCTTTTAACTCGCCGTCACTGGTGCATCAAAACAGCAATTTCTCTCTACGAAGCATATCACCGCGCATGCACTATCCGAATTTCGTTTAGAACTTCGCATATCTAACTTTTGGGGAGCTTTTTATTTAAAGCAACCTTTGAATTTAAGTACATTTGAACATTTTAGGGAGACTTTGAAGGTGAGCTCGATGGCCGAACGGTTAGAGTGTTGATCTTGCAACCAGACGTTGTGAGTTCGAATCCTTCGCGGGCCAAATGTCGTTTTATAATTTCTTTTTATTATTTGACACTCTGGATTAGGGGTGCCATATTTTCACCCTAATTAAGGGTGCCATTCTGGCTGCCGTAGGGGTGTCATCAGTGTGCCAAGCCTTTCACCCTAAAAGGTGCAATGTGTCACCTGCAATTTTAACAATGTAGCGTTGTTATACCAGGTCACATTACTTCTTATTGAAATAAGCTTATTAATCAGCATATTTATAAATTTTTTAATAACATTATACATAACAAATTAGCACGGATACTTCTTTGCTTTCACAATGATATACACGCATGTATAACTGATAATCAAAAATTTCTAATAATAACACATACAATTTAAAAAATTTATTTTAAAAATGGATATAAAATGCACAAAAATAACATTTCCAGACAAAGAATTAAATATTTTAACCAATTTCAAAATCTAAATACATAATAATATTTGTTTTTCAAATACCGTCAATATATTATTTTTTTTATAAATTTCATGTCTAATATCTTACGCATGAACTAACATAATGATTATGAATGGAATTTCTTTCTGCTTTATATCAGTACTTATTTACGTCATTATAATACTTATTTACCTTATACATTAACAAACCACTCGAAAAATTTCGAAAGAGGTAGATGTAAATGAAAGATCAATAATACACCCACTTTAAATATTATCCTAAGATTTAAATGCGCATGCCAAAAAAAATTTATAATGTAGATACATGTCAAACATGTCTTGTTAGATGAATCTCTGTTTTGATAATTTTCAATTTTATGAAAGAATTTCTGTAAGTATCAGAAATACATGCAAGATATTTTATTTTGTTATATATTTTTCTGACATAATTTATTTCTGTTACAGAATTTTAGACTAATATTTTAACTAGTAATATACTATATTTTAGACTATATTTTATTATCATACTATATTTTAGACTAAAAATTTATTTATTAGAATAATAAATAAATATAAATTTACTTTTATACAGCACTGACATTTTGATATTCTTACTTTTTTGGATGCATTCGTAATTTTATAAATGCGTAGCACCTACTGTCATTTTCAGTCCGCCCGCATATAACAACACTGAAAAAAATGAAATACTCAAAAATGAGAACATCGATGTGCTCATGCTGAATTGAGTATTTTTGGATAAAAAATTATCAGATATCTTTCTCAATTTTGAAACACCACATACTATAATTCCAAACTAACGATAATTTTGTACCCTGTAATGGTTGATTTCATTCATGGTGGCATAAATTGTTATTAATGTAAATATTAAATAATACACACTATTTTGAAATAATTTAAAAGTGCTTGCAAATAGTGGTCTTGCCATAAAAATATTCGATTTGGGTATTTTGCTAAAAATTTTTGCTATTTTTCTTAATAAACAATATATTAAACTTTTATTGTTAACAATTTTGAGCAAGAAATAAATGCTAAAATATTTTTACTTTAATTTATAAATTAAGGGGGCAGTTCATAGCAATTTACATTTGAGCACAACCATGGAATCAAAAATGGGTACGCGTGTTTCTTACTTTTGAGTACATTTGGATCGTAGCTATTTTGAGTATGTTAAGCACTTAAAATTGAGTACTTTTTACTCAATTTTGAGAAATCCTTTTTTTTTCAATGAACGCAAAATCTACACACCTGAATCGCTTGAAATTTAAAATGTATAATTTTTAGGTAATTTAGTCGAGTATTTTTAAATTTTATGAAAATTCGATAGATAATTCAATTACAGGTATAATCAAAAGTGCTCCGTTCCATTACTGCCAATGGATAAATATAGTTTCAAGCGCATTTTGCTGATGTTACATTTTTTCGAACATAATAAAATTGATATTCACTATGAAGTATATACTGAAATACACATTATGTACAATATGTGGTGTAAAAAATATTTTTTATTAGTTTACAAGGCTACAGAAATGTATTCCATCACATTATGGTCCAGGCGAAAATATTATTTTGGGAGCATTTTAATCTTATTAAACTATTTCCCATTTTAAGAATTTATGTACGTTGCTGAGATTTACCAAAGTTATTTCCTGTACAAAAGAAAGGAAATGGTATTTACTGGGATGCACAAAAGATTTCGGATTCTTATACTGTATCTGAATTATTGTATACTATTAATATAATTATTGTATACGCCAAGATCTAAATATTTTTAAAGCTTCCTTATAGTATAAACGCATCGCATTCGCTATGTTTGACGTACAATTTTCGACTTATTTTATATGATTGAAGTAAAATGCTAAACTGAATCTGTAATTACTTTATATAAAATAAAGAAAAACACAATCTAGAGCTTATAAAAGCGGTTAATTTATAAAATATCATTCATGAAAAATTCAAACATACTCGAATTTCTACTTTTAAAAAAAGTTGTTTTCAAAATGCTTTTGTTTTTATCAGATTTCATAAATTATTTAAAACAGTTCTGAGAAAGTTCGTTAGAATTTATTATTAAATTTCTTTAAAAAAATCAGATATCGAACGTATATTTATAATAATAGCCCTAGAGGAAAACCACTAAAATAGAACGACATGGATTATTAGATTTTAGTGCAAACTTTTTATAATCAATATAACAGTGGTTTTGTGGTTGTGTATTATCTTTAAAAGCTTTCAGTAATGTAATTTCAGTATGTTTTATTACAGTATTTTTTTCACATAGTGAAATATATATTTCATGCTGCAAAAGTACAATTACTATAACATGACAAAAGGACAAAAATATTTTAGAATCCGAACATAAAAAAGAAAATATTTGAGACAAAAATCATTAATCATTTATATTATTTTTACTTTCTTCTATCTTTACAAAAAGTATTGGATTCGTGAAAATTTTCACATTCCGGTTTTCAATGAATTTACACGTTTTAGGGGTACAACATTCTAAAAAAAAAGTTTTTACAAAAAGTCTGTTTGTTTCTCAGTTAGCCTGTCTGTACGTGACAAATTTTTTGAGGGCGCTCTATCTCAAGAATTAATGAATCTAATTTCACAAAATTTAAGATTCGGTTAAACTAAAATATAAACTGAAAATGATTAGTTTTTAGTGAGTATCACCTAACAGATGGGGCTGCAATGCTGCCTTTTTCAGGATTTCTACAATAGCTATATTTCAAGAACTAATGAACGGATTGTCATAAAATTTCAGATTCGTTAGTACTTGATATAATATGGATATGATTTGTTTTGGCTGATTATGTTTTGGTGTAAATCGCTCAACAGGTTACGCTGCTATGCGGCATCATTCATGATTCTCGTAATAGATCTATCACCTAACAGATGGGGCTGCAATGCTGCCTTTTTCAGGATTTCTACAATAACTATATTTCAAGAACTAATGAACGGGTTGTCATAAAATTTCAGATTCGTTAGTACTTGATATAATATGGATATGATTTGTTTTGGCTGATTATGTTTTGGTGTAAATCGCTCATCAGGTTACGCTGCTATGCGGCATCATTCATGATTCTCGTAATAGATCTATCTCAGTAACTAATGCACGAATTTTCATCAACACTCAGATTACACTGGTCCCGGGTATAAATTAGTATTCTTTAATTTTTGGAGTAAATCGCTTAACAAGTAGCACTTCTATCCAGTTTTTTTACGATTTCTACGATGACATACTATCTCAAATACCAATATACGGATTTCATTAAATTTCAGATTCAGTTAGAATTTGAAATAAGTTATTGCTTATTAATTTTTAATGTAAAGCACATAGCCCATGACACTGCTATGCTACATTTTTCAGAAAATATTAACATGCATGAGACAGAAGAAAGTTTTAAAATTGTCACATCCGACTAATTTACGATTAAATATGCACTTTATTAATTATTTATCATTACCAAATTCAAAATGCAATGTTTTTCTGTTTACGAAAAAAAATTACAATCTTAAAATGTATGTAATACTTCGTGTGCATTTTATTTCCATCACTAAATGATTCATTTTGTATTAAATATGTTTAACTAATTTAAAAATATGTACTTGAAATACTTATTATTAAGATTTCAATTTCATTTTATTTTCAATTTATCATGTTTTTTATTGACTTTATTGATTTGGAAGATAGTGCAAAAGAAACAAATTCCAATATTTAGAATAATATTCACTGAGGAAAATTTATCTTTGAGAAAGAAAATTCTTACACTCCCACAAAATCAAAGACAATGAAATAGAATCGTATTCATCATAACTGTTATCTTTTTCGTTACGGTCTGAACTATTATATTGAAAAACGTACCACATTATTGTTATTATTATTACTTTCTTCTATCTTTCCAAGAAAAAAGTATTGGATTCGTTAGAAACTTACACGTTTTAAGAGGCTCTGAATACGATTTCATGGGTTTCAGAAAATATCTGATGTCTGTCACACTGTCTCTAACTCTAGCTGTCAATCAGGAAGTTAAAGCACGAAATTTTACAAACTTCATATTCAGTTAAACCTTGATATATGTTAGAGCTGATTAGTTTTCCGTGCGTATCATCCAATAGGTGGCGCTGCTATGTTGCATTATTCACGATCACTTCAATAGCTCTAACTCAAGAACTATGCATTGATTTCCACAAAATTTCAGATTCAATTAGTCGCTTATA
The DNA here is from genome assembly GCA_964019185.1 of Maratus speculifer. Classification (NCBI taxonomy): domain Eukaryota; kingdom Metazoa; phylum Arthropoda; class Arachnida; order Araneae; family Salticidae; genus Maratus; species Maratus speculifer. The sequence goes on from OZ025298.1 coordinate 257,829,576, forward strand.
CAGATTAGTGTTGCTTAGTTTTTGTGTAAATCGCCCTAAAGATGACACTGCTATGCTGCATTTTTCACGATTATGCAATATCTGTATCTCAAAAACTAATGCAGGAATTTTCATCAAAGTTCAGATTTAATTAGTAGTCAATTATAAAAATTGGTCTTCATTAGTGTCTAATGTACATTGAACAACATGTGGTGGTATTATGCAGAATTTTTTTTAAAGATTTCCGCAAATCTCTATTTCAGAAACTAATGCACGATTTTTCGTCCGACTCCAGATTTATTAGATGATGAAGTATATTGTTACTGATTAGATTTTCGTGGAAATCACTTAACCGGTGGGGCTGCTAAGCTGCATTTTTCCGGAAGTTCTAAAATGTATGAGATTTGAAACTGGGTCAATACGACGAGTTTTTCTTTCTGGCAAAATTTTCTTGAAAAATATATAAGATAAGTGTACGACGGAAGTAATTTTTAAAACGTGATACAAATATAATCGGGCATATTTTTCCTTCTTAATTCTCAAAGATTTAAAAAGACTTTAAAATTTAAGAACAAAAACAAAAATTAAAAATAACAATTTAGGATAAATGTTTATGAGGTTCAGAAAAAGAATTTACATTAATTGATAATACAAAAGTTTTTTTTTAATTGACTGTTTATAATCATACCTTTATTAATGTCATTTTCAAAATAAATAAATGAATAAAAGTAAGAAAGAATTTCTCACTAAGTGGATTACGTTTGAAATTATTCTCTGTTGCATGTATATTGTAAGAAAGCCAGTAAAATTTCAAATCTCAAATAGTATCACGATTAAAAAGTATACAAAATCCCTTGTTCCCAACGAAGAGCATCTTTAATGTTTTGTAGCAAATACATCAAATTTAGTACATTTAATAAAAAACTAAATTCTCTATTTTTCGTTTAATCTACGTTGCAAATGTAATTTCTACTTATCAGATAAAAGTTAAAAATTAATTCTGTAAATATTTTCTAAAGGTGAAAAAAAATAGATTTATCGTTCCTTGAAATCTAAATATCTGAAGAAAAACAAACTTAACACACAGAATCTTTACTCCTATTTTATAAATGTTTTTCATATATTAAAAGGATATATTTGAATTCGTAATATCACATTTACAGTGATAATTATATTATTTTCATAACTTATGTAAAGCAACAATATATTCCAATAGTAAAATCTATAGCTTATCTCTGAGAATTGCACATAAAGGCAATCTATTTTAAACTGACAGAAAGAGTAATGGAGTTGCATTTTTAATTGCTTTTAGATTAATCCGTGCAACAAAGAAAACAAACATAAATTGCGATAAACTTTTCTAAAGATTCGTAAAAATAATTCTATTATTTAGTAATATTGTAGAATTCTGACATTTTTATTGATAGTATATCGTTTTAAATTATACAATAATTCAATACTGCTGCATAGCTATAAAGCTAAAAATGTGTAGTATCTTTTAAACGTTCATGCCAGATGTTTGTTTTAAATTATCGATTTTTTTGCTAGAATAAACTATAAGAACAATGTTCAATTTTAAAGTTGGTTAACCATACATTTTGGATAAAATTAAATATCAAAATTTTGCAAACTAATGAAGATAGAATGATGTCATGTATATAGAAAAAAACACGAACAAATATGTGAATACGTTAAAAGTAAATGCTAGAGTAGCGACTTTTGGAAAAATGATTTGTTTTTTCAGGTTATTGACTGCACATATAACGATAATATATAAAAAGCAGATTCAGTTGATAACATTGCCCATCCGATGATGGCGCGAAGCAGCACTGTACACTGTTATGTTCGTGTAATGTCAATTATGATAATATTTGAGAGAATCGTTATATCGGCATAAATCTGATAGTCTTCATTTTAAGAAAAAATAAATAACATTCAAATTATTTTAAGAAATTACAGGACAACCTTAATTTTTTTATAATTATGAAATAAATAATGATTGCAACAGTAATTTTAACATAAACAATACAATTTTATAATATTTTTATTAAATTTAGGTTTCAATAAATTTGAACAATGCATTAAATTATTACTTAAATACGTATATATATTCTGTTAGAACATTTCTCCCGAAGCAAAATACTCATGCATAAATTATCAATGTCGGGCTTCCGTTTTATCCTAATTAACCTCATATTCTCTGTATTTCATTCGAATTAGCAATGCTTTTTAGTTCTATTTACAAAATATTGTGCCATGTCCCAATAACAGAAACTTATAGTTCATTTGCATGAAAAAAGGAACTTTTTACTATTAGTATAATCTTTGAAACATAAAGTACAGTAAAAGTATTTCATCGAGATAAATTCTGGACTTCTGAATGGCAATCATATCAAACTTTCTAAACCAATCCTTAATGAATTTAGATGCGTAAAAAGGGAGAAATTTTCATAAAATATTTCTTGCAATAAACGAAGTACGAATAAAGATCAGGGGAAAATTATTTATTCAATTATGCAATGCGAATCAATGTCAGGAACGCATAATATTATTTTAGCCTTAATAAGCTGAAAAGAATTATGAAATTGGGAATGCATTAGATGCAGACAAATTAAAGTGGTAGGAAAATATAATAATCTAAACTATTTAATGATTTCAAAAACTGAGATTTACCTTACTTTATCATATAACTTTACTCAGACTAAGAAAATTGTAAAAAAAATACAAAATGTTTTACGACACTAAATATAAAACGACAGCTGATATTTACAAATTTTATTACGTTGAAATGAGGACTATATTTTATTCGGAAGTGACCACACTTGTTCAATATACTTTATCCCGCTTCAAATAATAGATTAAACAACTATACTCAAGTTGATCGATTCATTTTCGACTAAAAAGCACCAACTTTGATATGGAACATACATGTATATTTACATCAAAGTTAATATAGCAGCGTACAACGCCATAACTTTTTAAGCGATGACAGACAAAAATTAATTTACACTAGAATAAGTTTTAAAAATCTTTTTCAGTCCAACTAGAGTCGGTAAATCTCCCACCGTGACAATCTCCTACTTCATAGCTGGAGTCATTGCACTTAAAAAAAAATGTGTATATTATTAATATTTCTGTCGATATATTATTTAATTAAACAGAAAAAGTCCCTTTTCACGATAAAATGGCATTTTCCGTTGAAAATCGGTAAATTTCATCCTATTTCTTGAAACTAACGAAACGGGCGGAAACAACGGAGATATTCCCTTATCTGCAGCAATTTCTTTTGAATGTTTACCGCTTCATCAAACAGGGTTTTCCCATTTTTACTATCAAAAGTGGATAAGTTACTAACTAATGGAAAAAATCCGGCAGTTTTTTTTTGCCAGTAGTTTTACCGTATCCCGGATTTATTTTTAAGGTCATTGTCAGGTAGTTCGAATATTGTTTTGGGTGGAAATGAATTGTGATAACAACAAAAATAATTTATTAAATGGCATATAAAACACATTTAAAAATTATTAATCAATTCACTTTTGCATGTTACATATTCGTTCGTACTAAATAGAATATTTATACACTTTTTAAACTGATTGTTTGGCTTTATCTATAATATTTTTATTATGATAGGTTTAATTAGTTCTAAATTTCGATAGTAATGTTGTAGCTGTTAGCCACTGTGTGAGGACACGCGTAATTACTATATATTGCAATGGAATTGGTATACAGCTAGTACTTTCTGGTTAACAAAATTTTTGTCAGAAATAAGTAACTTTCCTATACACAATCTTTTTAATTTAATATTACAGTTTAATAACTCTCAGTAAATGTTTGATAAAATTTTTTAACAAAATTGTGGTCATACTTTCTCATTCATATAATTATTTTAACTAATACAAACTCATTCTTTTGTGGTCATACTTTCTCATATATATGACTTATTCTCATAAATAATATCTAATTCTTTAGTGAAAAGAAATACACAGAGTATTAATTTGGATAATATACTTTTGGTTGCATTTTTAAAGTGTACAGTTTACATTAAATTAATAAATTGCATTTTTTATTACAATTAATAAACTATTTTACTCGGTTGAAAAAATGTTTTATCAAGCTAATTCTTGAAAAAGTACTAAAACAACACATATTGAAATAACAAAATACATGTGATTTTATACATATTTTATTTACTTCCCAAAATATATATATAACGTTAATAATACCTTAAGTATATGTGAAAGACAGCCTAGAGAAATATAAGCAAGCCCTAACCTGATTTTCCATGCGTGAATTTAATGTGGCATGAGGGGATTTCGGGTAGCTTAAATGACAGTCAAATTTATTTGCTGTTGTGTGATTTTATCGTAATGAAACATTAAGTCAGTATTTATATGTTAAGTGTACCTAAATTTCAGGGATTATTTTTTCAATTAAAAAAAAAAAACACCATAAAGATTTTTTTTCTTATAAAATGCTGTGTAATATCATTTTTATAAATTTATTGCATTTAATTTTTCTTTATAAAAACTTTACATTTAGATATCCATCTTAAAAACAGTTAATTAATTTTACAAAAAATAATGCCTTGAATTAAGGTACGCAAACAAAATATACGGCCATTACGAAAATACCGTTATTCTAAATTGAATCAGTATATTACACTAAAATTTGTTTTTTCATGAATGAATCATTGCAAAAAACTATTTTTTTTTTCAAAGTAATGAATTATGAAGAATTTCCTCATAACATAGCTAAAGAAAAATTGTGCTAAATATTTTGAAACACTTGTATTTTACCCCTGAAAAAATGCTTATTTTCTTTATCATTCGAAATAGAGTCATTATCAAATAATGTAATAAATTAATGTAACATATAGAAATAAATGTAGAACGTACAATTTTCATTTTTTTAATTATTAGTTATTTGTAAAAAATAAACAATATGTGAGACTTTAAAAAAATTATTAAAGAAATAATGTACGTATGAACATAAAATAACCACCTCCTCTCCTGACAATTCAGAAGATTTTAAAGCACGGTATAAAATAATGATTCACTATCAACGTGTAATCAAAGATTTTTCGATGAATTTTAAATTAATAATAAATAAGACATAATAGAATTACTTACTGCAAATAGATATTATTCCAAAAACATTTTAATGTAAAAAAATGTAACTGCATATAAATGTTTTTAAAATGTCAAATATATATATTATATTTAACATAATAAATTTAATTTAATTTTTAAACGAAATTTTTTTATTATTATTAATTCTGAAAAAATAGAGATATAAATATATTTTAATATTTCTTAAATCATTGTATCTCAAACATAACTGTGTATATTAGTGTGAATATTATACCGTCGTATGCACAGAGTGAAACAAACTCATTAAATGAGAAAGAAATAGCAAAATGCAAAATTGTAATAATTAAATGGATAAGTAAAAGTAACAAAGAAAAAATTAAAAATGGCTACGCTTAGCGAATACAAAAATGTAATTAAAATTGGCCAAACCTCATTATACACCGAATGCAAAAAACTATAAAAATTACTTATAAAGAGTCCTAAAATGAAGCAAAGAATATGAAGGGTTGTATCCAAATGTAGTAGTACGTGCCGTATTGTGTATTTTATACTGATAGTATTCAATGACAAAAATGGATAGAGTCCCTCATAACTCAAGAACAGCGGATTTTTAGCTTATTCTACTGACGATCCCTTTCAGAATTTTCAAGTTATGTTTTTAAAGATTTCACTAAAGCTGCTCTATACATCTAGCTAACACAGTATACAAATCAAATTTTGATGGCATTTACGCATGCACAATGAAAAATTATTTAGTAAACCTGCTCATTTCTCATACAATTTTAATTATGTTTTAATTCTGATTACAGTGTATTGTGTACAATATTGTTTGTAATATTTTCGGAAAAGAACATTATTTTACATCGAGAACTCATCAAATTATAAGCAAAAAAACCCAGCAAACAAATTATAAGCAAAAGTTTTGTAAAAACCTTAATTTCTCTATGAATATATGCCTGCCATCCGCATTTAAATGAACACAAATTAATACAATAAGCCATTTAATCATAAACACTTTAGCTACACTGTAGAAAAAATTCTGTTAAGTTACTAAACTTTTTCTAGGAAACTGGGATTCCAAAAACATTTCCTGTAACGATAACAGCAAATATTCAAGTTTCAGGATTAGTTACATGAAACTTTCCTGTAACCTTTACATGAAAAGTTCTTGGAATCCCAGTCTCCTAGAAAAAGTTTAGTAACTTTACAGATTTTTTTTACAGTGTACATTAGTTGTTACAGGATTATTCAAAACATCTTCATTATTTTCCTATTTGTGTCCGATCCCCAGTGGAGTTTCTTGAAAAAACTCTTCACGGAAATGTGTGAACTGTACTATTATGTTTACACACTTAGAGTTTCAGGATAATTCCTTATGTATTTTTCTAGATATTTAACAAAATGTCTAAAATCACAAGTGGCCGGTCACGTTTGTCTATACACACACACACACACACACACACACACACACATATATATATATATATATATTTACATATATATACACATATACATATATATACATATGTGTATTAACTACCGTAATATCACCAGTATTGTACTGCTTCAGGAATTAAAGATTATACAATTAATGGAGAGTGAAAATAATATTTTAATTGCATAAAAGGACATAAAAAACGGGAGTTTTTCCCTAAACTAACTTTTGAATTTAATAGAAAATTTATAATTGGCACAGTGTTAAAATGGTTTTTAGAATCATATCTAATTACATTTTTAAATTAAACAAAAGTTTATTGTATTATTTTATAGCAGTTTTTACATCCGCAAATGTTGAAATATTTTTCCCCAAATTTTAAGCACAATACTGCTAAACTGGATTGTGCATTGCAGTGCAGTAACAGCATAGCATTATTAATTTATCAGCAAAAGTTAAGCTCAACATATTTAAACTGCTCTTGAATGACAGTGAGTCAGAAGCATATTGTAACTATCAAAATAAATGTTGCTGAAGTCGATATTTATCTGATTATTGTTTCGTGCTTTAACTTTTAGATAAATCTTGTCTGATGTATATTATATTAAACTAGAAAGCGAACGCAAAATATTCTACGAATTCTACTACTATTATTATTTACACATCGTTCGAAAAATATGTATCTCAATTTATTTTTAAGTTATTAATTTTTTATAGTTTTTTATACTATTTTGTCATTGTAGCAACAAAAAATATCATTCTGGGCTTTAAACATAGACCAATCAGAATACGAATAAAATCCGGACATCACAAGGTTTCAGATATTCTTCAGATATATCTCTACAACCGATAGAAACAACCATTTTTCAAATGGTTAATAGGTTATGAAGAAAAGATGTATCCGGCTCTTTGTCTTATTACGTTAAAAAAAAAAGAAAGAAAGAAAGAAGATGTTATAGCATTGAAAACGGACGGCATGTTTCATTTAAAAATATAAATATGTTAGTTTTTTTTCATGGAGAAGTGGTTGGGGTAGTATGTAAAATGTAAAATCCCTACTACCTCTGCAAAAATTTAATGCAGAAGAAACATTTTGATAGAACATTGGAAATAAAGTCTGTTTTTAAATGATATAAGGTGGTCTGGTGTAATAACGCCAGGCGGGGTAACAACGCCAAGTGCTAATATTATGCATAATAATGAAATAATCTGGTAAATGACACCCATCTTCTCTGCGCAGAAGGGTTTTGAATCATATAAAGCGCAAAAAACAGCTTCAAGTTAATTTGTCCCATTTGTAGGCCTTATTGTTTTTACAAGCAACTAAAATTAACGCTTGATCAAAATTTTGCGAGATACGTTTTGTGATGTGAAGACTATTTTTTTATAAGGAAATACTTTGTTAATTACATAAATTTGTAGTGCATTTCATGGACTTCCAATATGTTGTTGAAGATTTTGGGTATCTTCTCGAGATAAGTTGTAATATAAAATGTACTGCACAATAACTATATCGGGGTAATAATGCCAATTTTTGGCATTAATACCCCGGTTGATTCCCAACAGTGGCCGAGCTACATCCTAAATACAGATTCAGATAAACACAGTTAAAACTGTGCAATGTTTCTAATAATTCTATATAAGCGGTCCTTTTTAAGAAAAAAGAAGCTCACGGTCTGATATTCTTTTGCCTTCTACCCCCCCCCCCCCCCACACACACACACACACCACGCCTTTATTTTTCTTACACTTTCACAAAAATTGAACATTTTCAATAGCTTAGAATGCAGTTTGTCGATTTCTAAGTTTGTAGAGTTTGTATTTTTAGAATTTGGCAATCTACATGCCATTATTCCATCTTATTTCATAGTTTTTTTTTCATGGCGTTATTACCCTATAAATGGGTAATAACACCAAATAGCCATTGGTCAAGAAATCCCGCCATTACAATTTATGAATACGTATCTATTAAATTATTTTTTATATAGATAGTCAATGAGTTGCTGTATCAAATCATATATTTGTTTGAAAAATACAATCTAAAACTGAGCCGTGAAAATTGGTAGAATATTAACTTGGTGTAATTACCCCAGGATACCTTACATAAAATTTGCTTTGAGGAAGTCCATAAATCAAAAACAGACGAAACTTTATTTTTTGCAATTGTAACACGAAATTTAGACTATTTTAAATCTTCGATTCAATTTACATGGTCGGATTCATAAGTAATGAATCTTTCTTCAAAGGGACAGACTTATTCAGCAAATTAGTACAATTGCCTAGTATTCTTCAAAATAGGTACCTCCTGCATCAATACACGGCATTTCAATGTAGTTGGCATTTTCATGACTCGAAGGCGTCTTTTTTCCCCAATTTATTATGTTTAACGAAAACGTTTATGTAGGTTTCTTTATTTTCATAATCTTTTATTAGAGAAACTGTGATGTTTTATAATAAATATCAAATGATTGGTACATTTTGAGAAATGATTCTTTACTTCATAAGGAGAAAATGGAGCACTTTTGGGACAAAATGATTGCTTTATATATAACATAATTAACAGGAAGCCAGACTGTTATCATACCTTAAAAAAGTTTAAACCACTGTTTTTCTTTTCCACCATGACACACTTTTCATTAAACTAGGCCTTACCAGTGACGGAAAAGTTGTTGTTCTCGAAAGTGGTAGACAGAAGGTGTTGGGTTTGAATTCATTTGAGCGCGTCGGTTTAATCGCTCGGAATTTTTCGTGGGATTCTTCTAACCTATGATTTCCTGGCGCAAATACATGTGAGGTTCCTTTAGAAAGACCCCTCATGGAGGGCCTTCTTCCCCCGTAAAGCCTACCTCCCTCGTGTTGATAATTGACTGTCATAAACACAGCCATTCAACCGATTGTTAAACATGCTTTTTCTTACCGATAGTGTCAGGTTATAAAACATTTAAAATAAAAATTTACATCAAAAATTTAATTTTAAATAAAAGAAATAACTAACTGTCTTTATAATATTTTTTATGGAATTTTCATGTTATTTTATTTAAAAACTTGAAAATTGGAATTCCTTTTTAATTCTATATATATTACTGTAATTTTTAGATAAAAAAATATCCTTTGAAGAAAATAAATAAATTGACGATTAATAGAAAATAACAAATCTAAAAATGTTCCCATCTTAAAATCAAACTGGGACGTTAGGTCCCTTGATGGCAATCGCTGCTTTAGGGTAAAATTTTAAAAATTTGTTATGTATTACCCGGAGCACTAAGACTTTTCTTAAGAAAGCATTTTCCTTCTGATTTACAAAGTAAATGTAAATAGAAGATCTCAACTGATAGTACACAATGAATTATTCAATCTATTGAATATTTAAATTCACTTCATGTAACATTCGTGATCGTTTTGCTATCCTTTGAGCACTTTTCAAATAAGACATATTCATTAGATATTCAGATTTTATTCACATATTTATCTTGTATAAATTATGAGTTTTCTTGAAGGTTTTTAAAAGCTTTTAAACATTTGACTTTGAGGACGTTTAAATAGTATATTGTGGGTTACTTAAGAGCAATTTTTAAAGAAATGTCTGCTATTTACAAACTATTAAAAATTATTAAGTTTATTAATACAGTAGTTTTAATGGAATTTACATATTTGTCTTTGCCTTTAATGTCTTGAGGTCAGAAAGCTATTAATTTGTTAGCATATTTATTTGAGAAAAATTTTGTCTACATATTTTTGCAGCCAACAGGGAATTTTTAACTTTTCATTTTAAAATTAATATTTCCGTAAGCATAATAGATGATAATTTTGATTTTTTAGATGGGATTAACTGGATATGGAAAATGAATAAAAATCAACCAGGTTTTATATTTTACGATTTTTTTATGAACTTATTTAATATGATGTCACATTGTGAAACATGAAAAATGAATGTTTCCTTATAAAAAAAAAAATAGATCTTATATGTGTTGCGTGTACATTGTGACCTTATTCACATATTTGAACTCACATTTTTCCAAATCTTGGCTAGATATTTATAAAACTTAAAGAAAAGTACAAATCTGCACAATTCACCAGACTTTATACTGAAATTTTATAGAGGGAAACTCCTATATAATTATACATAATTATGTGTATTAGCTAAAGCATATGGTGTTAGTGTAATACTTCTATTATTGGTTTTCCTGCCTCTCACATGAACTTCTCCCCTTAATGAACACAAATATATTACGTAGAAATATTTTAGAATGTTTTAAATTGCTAATTTTCTAACCTGAAAATAAAAAAAATGAACATTTAAAGCGAGAAAAATCCTGTCATTGAAAAAAAAATAATATGATCCTTCGATTGTGAATTTATGTTTTTAAGAAAATACTAGCTGCCTTCGCCCGCTACGCTGGTCAATTTTTTTTCTTTTTTTTTTTTTAAGAAACGTTGAATTAAACGAATTTTTTTTATCATAGTAATTTTTAATTTTATATCGTACTTTAGACTGTCTGTCATCGGTGAAAAATCAGTCATCTAAACGGAAAGTTCAATGTTAGTCACCAATGAATGACGTAGCGCTCAACATGTTAACAATTTTAATCACATAAAAATTCATTAAGTGGAACTTTTAAAATAAAGCGAAACTTTTGTAATTGGGTTCATCTGATAAAAAACATTTCCTAAGTATTCAATTAAACAACGTAGAATGCTATATTTCATTTGTTACAAAATTTCTGAAAAATTATCCAACTAACAATGTAAAATCCATTAAAATCTATCTTGTAGAACTTAAGTTATAAGCGGCCGCAATGAAATTTCACTTTGTGTTTTATATATATTGAGATAATTAAATATAGCTTACATAATCATGTTAACCTGATTATAGAACACTCTTTCAAAATTCTAGGTTCAATAGATTTTTTTTGTGATGTGATTAATACGAAATCCAGACTTCTTTCTTTTATATACATAGATAAGGACTGAAAATTTCAGGTTTTTGCGCCGAAGAAATCGCCAAATTTGGAAAATGTGAAGTATCTCGCGAACTACTGAACTTAAAAGAATTTGCTTGGTACCATTCGATTCAGCATGAAAAAATACACTAAAATATGTTATCAGTTGAAAAATAACTACAAAAGCCGATTTTTAAGGAATTTTTTAAAAGTTCGTTCCTTTTTTTAACCTCTTTAGGGGTGGAATTTTCGAAAATCCCCTCTTAGCGGCACTCGATGTTATCAGAAATATTTTTACTCATATTTTCAAGATTTTATGTTCGGTAGATTTTTTTGCGCTGTGATTAATACGAAATCCAGACTTTCTTTTATATATATAGATAAGGATTGAAAATTTTAGGTTTTTGCGCCAAAGACGTCGCCAAATCAGGAAAATGTGAAGTATCTCGCGAACTACTAAACTTAAAAGAATTTGCTTGGTACCATTCGATTCAGCATGAAAAAATACACTAAAATATGTTATCAGTTGAAAAATAACTAGTACAAAAGCCGATTTTTAAGGATTTTTTTTTAAGTTCGTCCCTTTTTTAACCCCCTTAAGGGTGGAATTTTCGAAAATCCCTTCTTAGCGGCACTCGATGTTATAAGTAGTATTTTTACCCCAATTTTCAAGATTTTAGGTTCGGCAGATTTTTTTGCGCTGTGATTAATACGAAATCCAGACTTTCTTTTATATATATGGATAAGGATTGAAAATTTCAAGTTTTTGCGCCGAAGAAATCGCCGCATTTGGAAAATGTAAAGTATCTCGCGAACTACTGAACTTAAAAGAATTTGCTTGGTACCATTCGATTCAGGATGAAAAAAATACACAAAAATATGTTACCAGTTGAAAAATAACTACAAAAGTCGATTTTTAAGGAATTTTTTAATGTTCGTTCCTTTTTTTAAACCCCTTAAGGGTGGAATTTTCGAAAATCCCTTCTTAGTGACACTCGATGTTATAAGTAGTATTTTTACCCCAATTTTCAAGATTTTAGGTTCGGAAGATTTTTTTGTGATGTGATTGATACAAAATCCAGACTTTCTTTTATATATATAGATTTTGTAAAAAAAGCAACATTTTTACAAAAACGATAAATTAAGAATTTTCAAACTTCATGAGTTAAGTTGACGGTGTATGAATACAGTATTCCATATATTCCATATAATATTTTCCAAGTACCATTTGCCTATATATCCATATAACATTTTAAAACAAAAGCGAGAAAACTTCTGTTATTGGTAAAATGTTATAAAAGTATTATGCTTCGATTATGAATCTACGTTTATTAAGAAGATATTTTGTAAAAACAAATTAGTAAGCTTTTACAAAAACGCTAAATGATGGATTTTCACACTTGATGCTTAAAGAAGACGGCATATAAACGACGGCAGCATATCACAGAGATTATTTTTATAACACTATAACTCAGCTTGTATGAGGACCACAACCCACAAAGAATGGAATATTGGGGAGTTATTAATAAGGGTTATCAGCAACCATTTTGTTATCTATGCGGTGTATTGATAATTTATTCAATTATTTACGATTCAGGAACCTGATTCGAAATGCGAGAAGTTTTCTATTGAAATTATTTAACAAAATTTGCATTTTTGTCTGCAAACGGTAGACATATTACACTTCGAAATAGGTTATGTATAAGCCATAAGCAATTAGACCTAACTTACTTCCAAGCTTTGACCACAAAACCTCTATGCTATTGTGTTTTTCTCTAGCTAAACTATGAAAAAAGGAAGAGCAAGCTTATTCAAAGAGACCGTCAGATCTTAAGGCCGAATATATCTACCGCAAAGCGACACCACTGCAAAATATATCAATATAGAGATCAGTCAGCATCTGCAATGATCCACTGGCGACAAATTCGTTTGAAAGAGCCAAATTTTATGTAGGATTATCCATTTTGAGCCATTCATTTTGGATGTTGATTCGAAGCGTCGTCGTCTACAGTGGTGACATTAGAATAAATCGATATTCTACGCAACGTAAAGTTATTTGATCAAAAGAAATCTCATTCACAATATTTTCAAGCATTGGGTGTCTGTATATCTGAACGTGACAAGTGTTGAGTACGGTGAAGACTATGAACACATGTCAATTATATTTCTGGATTTAGATATATACAGTTAAACTGGTAAATATATTGAGCGAAAAGCCGATAACAGAAAGGAGACCAAGCATATTCAAAGAGTCTATCAGATCTTTAGGCCTACTATATTTACCTAAAAGTAAGACCACCACAAGCTGTTGGATTACATATAAAGCTGCATGAACACAGATATAAATAAGCATCTGTTAACATTCTACAGCTACAAATTTTTTTGAAAGAGCTAAAAAACTAAATATAAAGAGATATATCCATTCCAGAGCCATCATTTCTGATGTTAATTCCACACGACGACGACAGTAATGCCAAGAACATAAATCATTATCCTGTATTTTTCACTGTAGTGTAGTGTGATAGGGTCAGAAGAAATATCATTTACATTGTTTTCAAAAACTAGATGGCTGTACATCTGGACGTGACAAGTGATGAGTATAGTGAAGAACACGAAAAACTGTCAGCGGCAATTCTCAAAACTAATTTAAAAATAGCTAAACTTGATACAAAATTTATTTACAAGGTATATATAGAGATGTGAAAAATATTAGAATAATTGTGAAATCTACAATAAAGTCTTGTTATATTAAAGAAATGATACATTATTAAAAAAAATATTGATACATTTAACATTTAGTGTGCATTCCTTTTTCTTTTATTAAATATTCAATAAGTTTTTGCATACTTTATATTAGTTTTTGGCAATGAGTTTGTATTTTGTTGTCATGGTGCCGAAAATTCGTATGAGACTTTTAATCAGATCAATCTTGCTCGTGATGCTGGATTTCTTTTACATTTTTCTTTACAATATCCAAAAATTCTCTATGGAATTCATAACTAGACTGTTTCCAGATTATAGAAGTGTTTTTATATTATTTTCATTCGAAAATTTTAACACAGATGAAGCTTTATGGCACGGAGCTCAGTCATGCCAGAATATAAAGATACCATTTGGAAACCAGTCTTTTAATTGTGAAATTAGTCTTTGTTCAAGCACTTTCTTACACTGATACTGGTTCATCATGCCTTCTATAATGTATAAATGTCCAGTACCCTGAAAAGATATCACGCTACAAACTATTAATTTAATAGGATGTGCAATTTGGGGAGAATTCTTCACTGGTACTTCTCCTAATATATTGACTGCTTTCTTCTGTTATTGTAAGCATTGATTCATCAGAAAAACATATCTAAAAAATAAAAAATCCCTTAAGGTATGTAAATTGTACAGAAATATTTTTATAAAGGAATTTTTAATCAAATTTGTAAACAGTTCTGCATTTTTATTCAGTATATAAAAAATATGAATTCAAGAAAAGAAATGAACAACATAAGTTCAAATGATTAATTAAAGGAAAATTAGCATTTTTAATCTTGCCCCAGTCATTTCTGAATTGTTTTTGCATAACTTTTGCTCAAAAATGTTTCTTCTGTGCCACAGCAGATCTGGTTTTAGACTTTTTCCGAGGACGACAAGTACAGATAAACATTCTAAGAGTAGAAGAATCACATACATTTATTCTATACGTTTGCAAAGATATTTTTAGTTTAGGACTGATTGATCTTCTGTTAACTTTAGTTATTTGAATTAAATTTCTTCCTGTTCCTGCAGTAAATTTACTTTTCTTCCGCATTACCTGCTCTAGAATTTTCAGATTAACATTTGGAATCCAAAGATCATTTTATTCTACACACAGATGTTTGCGACATTTTTGCTTTTTTAACAATTTTTCCTGCTGTGTATAGCTATTTTCTTGGATGATGCGCTAGCCACAGCTACCACAGCTAGTTTTATGGGAGAAATGTCACTTGTTTTACCTACAATTTCGCAATAATCTTTTAAAAACGAAAAAAAGCTACCAATTGGCATAAACTAATCAGAACAGTTAAAAGATTAATTTTAAGAATAACATAATACTGATGCCAACTCAAGAAAAGACAGAAAATTCTAGCACAGGAAGTAGGCGATTTTAAAATTTTATTTTAAATTCGTTTCTTAACTAAAAAATTTTTTATTGCAATGCAAACAGTTTGATTACTTAGGATCAAAAATTTTTCTTTTTAAAAATGGCAACATTTAACAAAATTACATCCCCAAAAATATTCGAAAGGAGAGAAAAGTTGACTTGATAAACAAAACAAATTACCTTTTACAAAACATTGAAAGTGTATACAATATTAATCAAGGAAAACTCAAAAAATCACAATTCTAATAATTTCCACACCTCTGTAAATACTTTTATTCAAATCGACACATGTTCCATATCTCAAACGGTGACATGTTCAATATATTTATTAATACAAATTGTTTGGCAAAATTCTTTGAAAAAAAGGTCAATAAAATCACGTTTTTTAAAAGAAATATTCATCATATTTTACGACAAACAAGTTGATGCCAGAATAAAGATAATTACAGTATTTTATAAAACTGGTAGAAATCAAACAATTTTAAAAGAAATACGTGATGATAGCAGCCCGTGAATTTCACGGGAGTGAAAATTAAGGGGTTAACCATCAATGTTATAAATAGATGTTAAATGATTAAAAAAACTCATGGGATTTGAATTGTTACAGTTTAGGATAGTTTATACGAATAAAATGCTCTCTCACATTTAAAATCTTTGAATAGTTCCTTTTTCGTGTTTAAATACTGTAAATCTACCTACATGTCACAATTAAATAGTAGTTTAGATTAAAGATTATAATTTAGGCCTTTTTTTAAAACATATAGTTTTGAGCTAAAAGTATAACAATTAGGCGTTTTTCTGACATTTCTCATTTTATATTTCATAAAGTGGTAAATATACCTTAAAAGTAGCAAGCCGTAAATCAGATGCAAATACGTATAATCCTCCATCACGTAATTTAATATTTTTTTCCGGATGCAGTTTAATGAACACGAATTCCGAAAAATCCTTTAATGAATACTCGTGCTTACTGCTTTTATTTCACATATACGCATAAAAAGTTTCTATATTCGTGAATTTCAGTTTCATCTCATCAATTTGCTTTATTTTACGAACATACATTTCTTCAATACCCTGTAAATAAGTTATATATTTATACATAGACTATTATTATATAAATTATTTACATAAATATATATAATCATTATTTTAAAACTTGCATGTTATTAACGTTACTATCCTTGTTGTTATTTTAATTACCGTAATTTCGGGTGTATAAGCCGCAGATCAATCAATTCTTTTTCGACCCAGAATTTTTTAAGAAACAAATATAACTAGTTAGATCGCCATAAATATTTGTCTTCAATCACTAAATAAGATTTCTGGGTCTAAAAAGAATTGTTTGAGCCACGGCTTATACACCCGAAATTATGGTATTCTGAATTTTTCTGAATATTTTTATTTCAACAAAGTTCTTGTTTATCAATCTAACCAACCATTTACATCTTCTTCCTATATACATTAAAATAAACAGTTTTCATAAATGAATAATTAAACAAGTAAGAAAAATCATCCGTTAAGCATAGATTATGAAGCGCTTTCCAACACTTCATGAAATCTTTAACAAAACTTCGTTAATTAAGGAAATAAGGGTATATAGCCAAATATGTATTCCAATACTTTTTAACAGCCCTGTATTTGATCTCTCAGTTGATATACATATTATAAAATGGGAAAATTTAATTTAGAAAGAAAAAAGCTTAAAATTTCTTTTTGAGCAATTTACACTAATGAATGGCAAACGTACTTGAAAATTTTTGTTCAGCCCTGTAGCTTATTTTGTATCTTTATTATATGTCAGTAAAAAGCTAAAATTCATTTTAAACTAAAACACTCTTAAAACAACTGAAATCACATTGTTATAAATTATCATTCATAGGTGTTCATGTATACAACTCTTCGTGTGGCCCTGTATATCATTTTATCTATATTCTGCAAACATTTCTTTGTAAATTGAATGCAGTTCAGAGTAAAAATGCACACCCTATTTAAGAGCCACCTTTAAGTAATTTACACTTATACTCAGTAACGTTGGCGAGCTCTTTTGGATAGCCTTGTATATCAACTATAACCTTTATACGCACCCTTATAATGTACAAAAATTTAGTGAAACTTAAATGCGTACATCATAATTAAAATGTATTACATCCATCCATCAGCTATCATCAGAAACATATACAGTCCGTCGGAAGGAACATACTATTTGAAACCTTTTGTGTGTCCCTGTAAATACAATGTACTTCATATTATGCAAGACAGTATCGTATAATTTTATATTAAGCATCAGTGACATATATCAGTTTTGTTATACATGAAACAGTTTAATATATTTTTTTAATGTTGCACACTATCCCCCCTTTACCATTATCCAATGGAATTCTTTTGTGTGGCCTTGTAAAGGAATAATAGTTATATTTTCTCCGCATATTTTATAGAGTGTACATTTTAGTGAACCTCTTAAATGCATGTCAATTTTTATATGTTTGACAGGGTGTAACATCTTTAAAACGCCTTTGAAACGATTTTTCCTTATAAGCCATAATGTAATGGAACATTTTTGACTCTCCCTGTAAATAAACTAATCATGATAGAAACTTAATTTTCTATAGGGTTCATGCTAGGGTAAACGTCAATAACATATAAAAATTTCAGGGCAATTCGAGTATATTTGCAGGTGTTAGAGCACGGACAGACGGACAGATGGACAGACAAACCGAATGCATAAGCACTTTTCAAACTTTTGAAAAGTGTTATAAACGTTAAAATTTATTTGAAACGATTTTTCCCCATAGGCCGTAATGTAATGGAAAACTTTTGACTCTCCCTGTAAATAAATTAATCATTGTAGAAACTTCATTTTCAATAGGGTTCGTGCTAGGGTAAACCTAAATAAAGTCAACAAATTTCATGGCAATCCGAGTATATTTTCGAAAACTAGAGTGCGGACAGACGGACAGGCAAACCGAATGCATATTTCAACTTTGTTGGAAAGTGCTAAAAAAATAATGCAAGACAACAAATAAAATCGATTTTGTGAAGAGTTAAAATGTATTATCTCAAAATAATTCAGTTGAATAGATTCGATGCAGAAAATGTTATTTTTGTTTGTAGCTTTAATTAAATTTTAAAGATCCTTTCAAGAGCTGTTAAACATTTTTGATAGAATTTCAATAAACGTGTAAAACAATTATTCCCATTAGAAATGACACCAAAATTTACTTTGTGATACTGACAGCGAACTTAAAACTTTAATGTAAATACACTTCGTTAAATCTTGTAAAATATCTTTCTGTCATTTTAATTACGATAATGATTTAAGATATTAATGTTTTAAATTCAAAACATTGTGAATTTAGAAAAGTAAAAGTCTAGAAAGTTTTATTTGTCTGACTTGTCGTCTTTTATGAATGCAAAACTAATCTATTCTAAATCCTTAATGTACATATATACAGTAAAACCTCCATAAACGGTGACCTCTAATAACCAGCCCCTTATCCTTAGAACAGAACGAGTCATTGAAATAACATTAGATCGAACCTGCGACTACCGTCACATCTGACAAGCGACCGCGGCCAAGAAAATCACTTCGGAATGGACATTGAAAGTGGCTAATGACACTGCAAATTTCGAAAATTCTAGGAATATTTTTATCTATAAACCATACACGTGGGGTATAAACTACAGTTTTTTTTTTATCGTTTTTTTTTTTTTTTTTTTTTTTTTTTTTCATAGAGAGATCTGGTTATTTATGCAAAGATTGCATTCAAAAGTAGAAACTAGACAACGTGCATAATTACATTATAAGTAAGGGTAATTATGGAATAAAATTTATAATAGGGAGTAATTTTGCTCACTATTTTACACTGAAGATATTTTATAGTGTAGAGAAACTCTTAATCTCCATATTTATTTTATTTTATTTTGTTTTACTTATTTATTTAATTTGTTTCTTTATTTATTGTCGATTTGAAACTTTTTTACATTATTTGTATTTTTTTAATTCTTCTTTTAGGAATAGTTCTTTAAGCAACATTTGAAAATGTTGGATTTTATTATAATTAATGATTAAAGTTGAAATAGGTGTAAATGAAAATTAACGTATAGTTTATAAAGATAGTTTATCGCATTGCTAATTAATAATAATAGTAATACTAAATAACAATAACAACTAGTATTATAACTCTCCTCCTTATTATTATAGAATATGCTTTTTAGTATTCACATTTAAGGATTTTTTTCAAACAATTTAGTTAAAGGCAATAAAAAATATTACGCCTGTTAGTAATTAATTAAAAAGAAATATGAAAATACAAACAATTTAATGAATAGATAAAAAAGCACATAAAAATCATTAAAAAATAACATTAAAATCATTAAAATAAATGCTTTAGACGTGCTTAAAGTATTAGTAATATAAATAAGCACAAATATTATACAATTTACTGCTAAAACCATGTATTAAACAATTTAACAGGTGGGTTGTACTTGAGTAAGGTTAAAATAGTATATTCAGGTAAAAGGGAATTAGTTTAACCGAGTGGAAATTTGATCGTTCTAGGTTCTAGCAAACAACAGTTCTAAAAGTCGTAATTTCCTAGAGGAATGTGTACTACACTAAATAAAAAGAATATTGCCCAGTTAAACTGATGATATTGAGCTCACAGGCTACGCATACTGATTGTACATTACAGCCTGGTATTTTCGTTAATTCCGTCCGAAAAGAAATTAAGAAGGGGAAACAGCTCTCCCCTTTCTCCTTTTTTATACTTAATGATTGAGCCTCCTAAGCTATCAAGTACATGCTTTATCATATTAAAAAATCTATATCCAAAATTCAGAGCAAATCAGATAATTCTTAATAAAAACCCATTTAGCATTTATATAATTTAAGAGGAGCTATTCCCCTCTTTTATACTTAACCATTAAAATTCCAAAACTATTCAGAGATTTGAACGAAATCTGACAATTCTGCTTGAAAAATCCATTTATACAAGTTAAGGGGAGGGGCATTAGAACCCCCGTTCCCCCTGTTTATACATATTCAATGAACACCTAATAACAGCCACGGACTCGCCTCATCAGAATGATCCTATATCTAAATTTTGAACGAAAACTGTTAATTCTGCATGAAAATCCCGTTTATATCAATTAAGGGGAGGGGCATGAGCCCCCCGTTCCCCCTGTTTATACTTATTCAATGAACACCTAATAACAGTCACGGAATCGCCTCATCAGAATTATCCTATATCTAAATTGTGAACGAAAACTGTTAATTCTGCATGAAAATCCCGTTTATATCCATTAAGGGGAGGGGCAAGAGCCCCCCGTTCCCCCTCTTATACCTATCGAATGAACTCCAAAAACTAATCAGGGAAGCGCCTTATCAGGATATACCTATATACAAAATTTCAAGTGAATCCGATATTTTTATCATGAGTTATCGCGTTACGCACGAACATACAGAACGGACAGGCACATAAGCTCTCAGGCTATGATAGCCTGTGAGCTAAAAACTAAACCTGTTGCTATACCATCCATGAAGGATCAGGACCTACAGCGTTCGTTTACTTGATCTTGGATCCCGAGGTACATTACAGCATATGTCTTGGTTAGGTGGTTAACCTTACACGGAAGGTTAAGTGGTAATTTTTTCTAGTTAGCTTAATAATCCTTTAGCAACCCCTGGCGAATCTTGCCTAGTTTGAAATCAAATTCTCAACTTACAGCGTAGCTGTCAAAAGTGACCACCGCGCACGGGTCTTTTATGATTTACTAGCCAAATTTCCACTCACTGAAGCTAATTTACTCCCAGTTGAATATGCCATTTAACTTGACCCAGACACCAGCTACCATATTTAATTTCTTGTACCATATGCTCTCAACTTATTATTATTGGTTATTTCTCGTGAATTCCGGTTTATTTACATTATTGAGGAAGAGCATTAAGTAAGTTCGAAATATTTACTGTTATTTTTGAATGATTTCTATGTGCTTTTTAACTGGTAAATCTTCTTGTCTGCATTAGTTTTTAAAATATTTAATATTTTTCATATGCGCGAAAGACTTAGACATCTCTTCAGAAAATCTTTTGTTTTATTTACAATGTAAATTTTAAAAGAAGCTCTCAAATGATTGTAAATAATAAATTATTCAGTCTATTGAATATTTAAATGCACTTATGGTTAGTTTTGACAGCATTTTACAGTCCTTTAGGCACGTTTGAAATAATTGAAGATTCTTTATGAATTCATTCATAATTTGCCTATTTATGTCATGTAACTTACGATTTTCTTGAAATTCATTTGAGTATTTGACTATAAGTAGATTTAAATACCTAAGTGGGGAAAATAATTAAAGCATATTTTTAGAAGATATATCTTTAAACGGTACTGTAAATTACAAATTCTACTTAAGTGGATGATTTAAAAGAATGTCAATTTATTTGTTCTCTAACTGCTTCATTGACAAATTCAATGCCACTAAATATGTACATATGTTCACCTACTGCGTGACATATTTTGCTTTATTTCACTGTTGTGCTTATTTGAAATAACGTTGCTTTAAAGGTTGCAAATTTTGAAAATTTTCAGTATTCAACAGGTTATATCTGCTAACAGCAACAATATCTCGGTATAGTACTACATTATTTTGCTTGTCCTAGTAGTACACTTTCATATTCTATAAGAAAAAGCTTTGGGTACTATTGCTTAAATAAGATATTAAGTGCGTAAAATGGACAAAAACGTCATTTTGACTGTAATTTGTGGCAACATAACAATGCAAATTAACAAAGCCCCATGGAAACAAATAAATTTTAATAAGTAAGTATGGTTATACTAATAATTTATCCTGAAAGAATTTTTGGATGTTGTTGCTTGCGAGAGAAATAGTGCTCTAAATATACCAGCATTTCACTTTTCACAAAAAATTGCATTCACAATCTTAAACTTTGAAATTTTCAATAGAAATGAGGAAATTTTTTCAGGGCTTCAAAATTACAGACTATTTATCGAATATGATCTACTTCAACATATAAAAAATCAAGCAAATCAAAAAATACAACTATCAAAACATCAGTTTTTTTGTCTGGATTTCAAAATAATGGCTCTTAAAAACAGAATATTATGTCGGTGTCACTACCCCAAAGGGGGTACAGGAGCAAAAAGGTTTTAAAAAGGCGAGTTCTATGTTACTGAAAGGAGAGCTAACGAACCGATTTAGAAAATAATGATTCAAAATGATGGTGGCAGCTCTTGCTCTTATACACATACAGGCTTTATTTTATGTCAATGTTACAATCACCTCGAGGTTGGGGAACCCCTATACACATTGAAATAAAAAACGATGTAAATAAACGTTGGTCAGATATGTAAATTTGAAAGTATTTTATGTCAACAGATGACGAATTCTAACAACAATTCAAATTTATCTATCGAAGAATACATTTCAAATTGAAAGTTAATTGAAAACATTATCATTTACAGAAACATAGCATTGTGTGTTTGAAGGGAATACTTCTAAAATCACAGTTATTGGTTGCTACATTTTTCAAGGTTATTAACTAAATAACTTGAACTGGCATTTAAATTAAAACAAGTAAGAAAAATCATGCATTAAGCATAGATTATGAAGCACTTTCCAACACTTCGTAAAAATTTTAACAAAATTTCGTTATTTAAGGAAATAGGGCCTAAATAGGGCCATATAGCCAAATATGCCCAAAAATGTATTCCAATTCTTTTGAACAGCCCTGTATTTCATTTGTCAGTTGATATAATGGGAAAATTTTGTTTAGCAAGAAAATGTCTAGTAGCTTGAAATTTCTTTTTCAGCAATTTATACTAATAGATGGAAACATACGTGAATACTTTTGTTTAGCCCTGTAGTTTACCTTGTACCTTTATTATACGTCAGTATTAAGTTAAAATTTATTGTAAAGTAAAACACTTAAAAAAATTAAAATCCCATTCTCAGAAATTATCACTCATAGGCGTCCATGTACCCAATTCTTTGCGTGGCCCTGTATATTATTTTATGTATATTTTGCAAACATTTCTCAGTAAATTGAATGCAGTTCAGCGTGAAAATGCGTAACTTATATAAGAATCGCGTTTAAGTAATTTACTCCCATATTCAGTAACGTTGACGTGCTTTTTTGGTTAGCCCTATATATCAACTGTAACATTTAAACACACTCTTTAACGTGCATATACTTAGCGAAATTTAAACGCGCATATCATACTTAAAATGCATCTGATCCATCCATCAGCCATCATCAGTGACATATACTGTACTTCGGAAAGAATATGCTATTTGAATTATTTTGTAAGGCCCTGTAAATGCTATGTAGTTCATATTATGCAAGACAGTATCGTATAATTTATATTAAGCTTCAGTGACAGATATCAATTTTTTAAAAATTGAAACAGTTTAATATATTTAAAATATGTCACACACAATTCCTTTCCTTACCATTATCTAATGAAATTCTTTTGTGCGGTCCTGTAAATGAATAATAGCTATATTTTCACTGCATATTTTACAGAATGCATATTTTAGTGCACTTTGTGAATCCATATAAATATGAATATGTTTGACAGGGTGTAATACGTTTAAAAATTCATTTGAACGATTTTTTTCCCATAGGCCTTAATGTATCGAAAAACTTTTGACTATCCCTGTAAATAAACTAATCATGCTAGAAACTTTATCTTCAATATGGTTCATATTAGTGTAAACATCAATAACATGTAAAAATTTCATAGCAATCCGAGTATATTTACGGGAGTTAGAGCGCGGACAGACGGCCATCCGAGCATCCGGCCAGACGGACAGACAAACCGAATGCATAAGCACTTTTCAATATTGTTGGAAAGTGCTAAAAATAACCAGCCGAATCGATTCTGAATGATTTGTTTCTAATGTTTCACAACAAGTGTTTTATTAATTATTGAAATTAGCAACACAAATTTTCAAAATACACTACACATATTACGTCGTTTTATTCTGTCTAATAAAAAAGCGTATAAATATATTTATATGAAATATAAACGAATATGAATTTTTACAATCCAGAACTATATATGATATATGTGGTAAATACCGAGAGAAAAAAACTCTACTGTTTACTTAATTCATTTTATATTAGATTATTTTAAACGTTTTATCTAATTTTTTAATCAAAGAAATCAAAAACGAAAACAGACCTTGAATCTCTTGATAGCGATTAATTTGGCCTTAAAAGCCTTCGATCAAAGAAATGTGAATGGTAATCCATTTATAGAGAGATCGTCTTTGTATATTTAAATTATGATTCAAAATTTTTAAAGCCGGTGATATTGGCGCGCTTTCAGAATCTTGGGTGTCTGGACGGGGTTTGGCGAGCATAGTTTGCAGGGGATAGAAGATAGATATATTTTTATACCGAAGAAAAAATTAAAAAATGTATAAATCTACAAAATGAGGTTTTATGGAAGATTCAGAAATCTGCTTGTTTACTAAAATTTTATTCATACATAATACAGAAAAAATATATAAGTTTATAATACTAGGTTTGTAAAGCTACAGAAATCTGCATGCTAGCTACAGTTTTCATCGGTGATCATGTAATTTTCTCGGGATAATTACATATTTTTATCGGATTTACATAAAAAAGTTCTAGTTATTCCAATTTTAAGAAAAACTCCAACTATTTGTTTTACAATGCAAACATTATTTCACTTTGATTTCTTTTGTTGCACATGCACAAAGAGTTCTAGACATCCTAAGTTTTTTAAAATTCCTAGTAATCTTATAGGTTTTTTCCAATTTATTTAGATCATGAGAAATTGAATATTACATTCGAATGCAGAAATGTTTGTATTATGATATTAATATATATATGTATGTATTAATATCCACCATTAAATGTAAAGGTTTAAAATTAACAGGATCAGTCATAACTAACTTATAAATTCCTCAAACACTGCAATATATGGTATTTGTAATTCCTTTGCCTAAGTAAAAGGCAAGAAAGAAGAAAATTTTTAAGAATTACAACAGGTTTATAACTACATATTTAAGCATGTGAAGAAAATGGCAATACCAATAAAAGCAATATGGACAGCAAGGAAAACAAAGTAATGAAAAATTATCCAGCTTAATGCATCAATAAAACTAATCGACTAGCCGAGCAAATTTTCTACTATGGGAATGAAATTAATGTCATTCATAAAAAAGCACTTTGTCGGAAAGACATGTATGTTTCTTTGCAAAGAACGTTTTAGGGAGTGCAATATAAAGAACAGGGAATTTGAGAAAACGTCAAACAGAAAATACAATTTTCAAGGAACATAACATTTGTTCATTTCTTTTAAATATTTTAAAGTAAAATTTAATTATGTTGAAATTTTACTCTAGAATTTCCAAAAAAGAATATTTCATAAAAATGTTTTTTTTTTAAGTTTAATTTATGTACTTATTTATTTTAACACAACGATTAATACATTATCAATTATTTTAACCATCTTATGCATACATGCCTCATATGATATGAGACCCGTTTACAGGGCGTAAAAAAATAGCATTTATTTACGGAGATCTGATTACTGAACAGATAATAGCTAGAATGCAGCAATTAAAATTATCTTTCAATACATTCAAATGTATCACAAAAAGATCATAATTAAGAATAATTAAGAATAATTTATGCATGAGAGGGTTAATTAACAGAATTAAGCAGCGGTA
Organism: Maratus speculifer; assembly: GCA_964019185.1. NCBI lineage: Eukaryota > Metazoa > Arthropoda > Arachnida > Araneae > Salticidae > Maratus > Maratus speculifer. The sequence goes on from OZ025298.1 coordinate 257,855,874, forward strand.
TGTTGCATCAATAATTATTTTCTTACTGTCTAATTATTCGCTGCCAACACACATTTTATACACTATGAATTAAAAAAATGTATTTATTTTGTATTAAATGCATTTATTTTCTATTAAATGTATTTATTACAATTATTGCAATACGCGATTAAATTCCGCTGCTTTGCTTGCAGTGCTTTGTAATTTACCATACAATCCTTTGACATTTGAGAAAACAGAAATACATATGTATTTTCATGAAAACTTGTATAAATAGTTTATTGTTGTCTTTTAAGTCTTAAAATGTACATTAGGTATGAAAAATTTCTAAATTAAAAATATTTTCTTCTTATTCTGAAATATGTTTTTTCAACAAGAATTTCGTAAAAAAAATTCTGCCCGTTTGTTAGTAATCACTGAAAGTTTCACAAAAAATAATTGTTTTCTGTTGTTGTATTCAAACATTTTCGTTTCACTGAGATGAAAATATTTTCATGTTCCATGTACACTGAAAGAAAAAAAAATGTAAATCTTTTGAATTGCACTGTAATAATTGCTAAGTAGTTTTAAAAATTAAAACACACGCTTTTATATCAGGTCGTACTAAAAAGTTTCAAATGCTTTTTTCGATTGCATAGTTATGTTTTTGATATGTGTTTCAGTGATTGTTATGTGTCCAGGGTGTCAGGTGACTTTTAATTCCTCAAATTGCTTTTGATCCATTCATCCGTCGTTTTTACTTTTGATCCTTTTAAGCGGCGACTTTTCAAATTGTTGAATTGTTATCTGTTTTCAACAAGTGTGCAACGTTTCAGTTTAATCTGATGCCTTAAAGTGGGTGAAAATAACATTAAAAGACTCCTTAGATACATGCATACATACGTACATACAAGTGAAGCTAATAAAAGTTGTTAAAAATAACCTGTAACTCTACAAATGTAAAGTTACGGAAATCTATATGCTTGTTATTTTATCTGTGCTTTGTACAAAGAAAAGATGTAAACCTACAAAACCCGTTTTTATAAAGCTGCAGATATCCGTAGTGTTACAAAATTATCTGCCCCACCAATGGAAGAGAATATTTGCTCTCAAAGCTGGTAGATGGGAGCTGCTGAGTTCGAGCACAATCGCTAGAGCCGCCCTTAAGGAGGTCCGCTTAAAGCGGTGCCCGGTGCAAGAATTTTGCGAGGCCCTTTCCTTTAAGATTCTCAACACAATCCTATATACTATACTATCAATAAAAAAGAATGTATTTCACCAATATACTATGACCCGTGGAGCCAAGGTTCGATCCCTTAGCTATTTTAAAGGAATAGTATTTGTTTGTGTGTTTATAGGGGTAATTTCTGGAACTACTAAAACAGTTTAAAGCAAATTGGTGATGAAGATCCCTCTTCCAACATAGGCTATATTTTATGTCTTTTTCATAACTAAAATCAACAATTTATGTTAAAGATTGCCTATTATATTTCCTTATTTTTATTAAAAATATTTTGTGTCCAGGTGCGAGGCCTCTCTAGGCGCAAGGCCTTGTGTGGTCGCATCTGTCGCACAAAAGACGGCTCTGGCGATCGCATATGCCGCCTTAATCGTTCGGAGCTTTCCGCAAGTACCTTCGAACCTTGTTTATAGTCGCGCAAAAACGGGTTAATTTCCCTTAAATAAAAGCCCACAAGAGTGGCATTTAGTTTAAAAAAAATTATTTTTAATTTTGTACAGTAGAATTTTTAATAACGTAATTAATTTGCTGTTGTTAAAAAAAAGAAGAAAAAATTCAATTATTGGCTTAATATTCTCCAAGCAAACGTGATTTGTATTAAACAATAAACTGTCACATGATGCCATGTGAGTGGAATGTTTTGAAAAATAAATATTTTATGTCATTATTAGGAACTAATGTAAAATCTTTTAATATTTTAAGAATCTAATAATTGTGTTTCTGCAGTGTTACGTTCACACCGGAATTTCTGAATTTGTTTTTGTACAACAAAGGAAGCATCTGTAATAAAAAAATCTATAAGATTGAAAAAAAAAAAAAAAAAAAAAAAAGGAAAAAAGTGCGCCTGGAACATTTTAAAATCCTAAAAATAATGAAAACTTTAAATTTTCAAAGAACAGTTTTTAATGAAAATATAATTAAAACTCAATATCTTTATTTAACTATATTTTTATATGTTTTAATATTATTTATACTAATTTCTCATGAGTCTTTATCATGAATATAGCCATAGGAGAGCGAGATATTGTAAACAACTATAAATTTTAATCACAAAAATGTAGCAGAAGAAAACTGAAAGAGCCATTCGACTGGAATATATATATATTTTTATTTATTGTTTAAAAAATAAGCTTAATGTTCCAGTCGTCATTATAATTATAAGGTACCCTGGGGTAATAACGCCACGTTAAGGTTCTACCAATTTTCACGGCTTAGTTTTAGATTGTATTTTTCAAACAAATATAGGATCTGATACAGCAACTCATTGACTATCTATATAAAATAAAATAATTTAACAGATATGTATTTATAAAATGTAATGGCGTTTTTTCTTGACCAATGCTATTTGGCGTTATTACCCACCTATATGGGTAATAACGCCATGCAAACAAAACTATGAAATAAGATGGAATAATTGCATGTAGATTGCCCAATTCTAAAAATACAAACTCTACAAACTTAGAAATTGACAAATTGCATTCTAAGTTATTGAAAATGTTCATTTTTTTTTTTTTTTTTGTGAAAGTGTAAGAAAAATAAAGGTGCGGTGTGGGGAGGGAGGATGAGGCAAAAGAATATCAGACCATGAGCTTCTTTTTGCTTAAAAAGGACCGCTTAAATAGAATTATTAGAAACATTGCACAGATTTAACTGTGTTTATTTGAATCAGTATTTAGGATGTAGCTAGGTCACTGTAGGGAATCAACCGGGGTATTAATGCCAAGGATTGGCGTTATTACCCCGGGATACTTATTGCGCAGTAAATCCTAAGCTACAAATTATCTCGAGAAGATATCGAAAATATTCTACAACAGTTTGAAAGTACATGAAATACACTACAAATTTATGTAATAAACAAAGTATTTCTGGATAAAAAATATAGTCTTCAGATCAAAAACCTTATCTCGCAAATTTTAGATCAAGCGTTAATTTTAGTTGCTTGTAAAAACAATAAGACCTAAAAATGAAACAAATTAACTTGAAGCTGTTTTTTGGGATTTATATGACTCAAAACCCTTCTGCGCAGTGCACAATGGTGTCATTTACCTGATTATTTCATAATTATGCAAAATATAAGCACTTGGCGTTATTACCCCGCCTGGCGTTATTACCCCAGGGTACCTTATTATGAAAATATCTAAAATTTTCAATACAAACACCTTTTTAACATCAAATTCAGAATTTTCAATAAATTTTAAATTGGCATAGGAAAAAAAAAGTTATTTGGACAATTAGTATAAGAAATAAAAAGGTTTGATTTTTAACACATTTATGCTTATAGCCATATTTTGAGAAAGTTTCAAATTTTAATAAATTTTCTTCTTTATATTACGAAAATTGTATGAAATAATAACCGATACAAATGTCTTTATCGCGTTACGAAAGATAGCAGCATAAGTTGAATATTTAGTTGCTTCAATCTAAGGCTTTTTCTGAGTTTAAAATTTTATTTTTCATTAGGATGGCGAAAAGTTAAAAGCAAGATTATTTGTGATTTTTCTCAATCATGAATCCAAATAAATGAGTCATACTAAATATTTTATTATACAGTGGCGGTGAAAAGTTTCCGGCCAGCAAAAATTTTTCAGTTAATTTGTAAATATACCCATATGAAGAGGAATCTCAAAGGGATATTTATACATTTTACTGACATAATAGTTAGAAACTTACTTATGGAAGAACATGTAAATATCAATAAATTACTGACAAAATTAAGTATAAAGGAAAACGCATGTTCTCAAAAGTTTCCGGCCACCTTCACAAGTTTTTAAAAAAGTGGTATTGTAATAGAAAATTACAGTGATCAACAACATTTACAATTATTATTTTATCGTATTACTATTTTATTAGCTTTAGTAATAAGTACTGTGGCGCAGGAATGTGACATTCATACAATCAATGGTTAAAGATCGTCTATGAAATGTTTCTTCCACATTTCTTGCAATTTTGGCGAAATTTCGGCTGAGTTGGAGTATTTATATTTCCGCAGACTTTTATCAACTTCTTTTCAAAGATTTTCTATTGGATTCATGTTGGGCGCTTGGGCTGATCATTTCAAGAACGAATTTTTTTATGCGAAAACAATTGCTTATCGAGGTTTGCAAACATCATTTATGTCGTTATCATGTTAAGAAAAATAGTTGCGACCAAATGTTTTTCTCTAATAAGGCAGAAAATAGTCTTGCAAGATATCCTTATACATTGTATCATTCACCTGGCTGTGGATTTCAAATAACGGACCTACACTATTTTAAGAAAGTATTCCCCACGGCATAACGTGTCCTCCGCCATGCTTCATTGTAGGAATAACATAGGTCGAATCATATCTTTTGTTGTTAGGTCCTCGGACGTTGTGTCTGCCATCACTTCCAAAACTGTTTCGAATTTGATTGATGAAAAAATAGAACTTTTTTCCAGTTTTCACTTAACCATACTTTGTGTTTTTTGGAAAACGCCAGTCGGGTACGTTTGTATTTTTTTTAACTCTGAAAAAATTTTAACACCGACTCTTCCATAAAGTTATGCATCATGTCAGCATGTTGATACGGTATACGGACTTATTTCAGCAATATTTTCATTCCGTAAATCGCAGTATATTGCAGCGGAATTTTTATGTGGATTATTAATGGTTTTTCCCCTGATAAGTCTGTCCACAGGAATAGTAATTTTCCGGGATCTTGCGGACCTCTGAAAGTCCTGAATGCCACGACCATCTTTATTTAATTTTTAAATATCATTTACGGTCGATATTACCGATCGATAACTTTGCCGCAATATCTCGAGAAGATTGGACTTTTAGTGTCAAACTAATCACTAATTTATGAACAATAAATGTTGAATTTTTCAATTTTGTATTCAGACTATGCTGTACAAGTTGATTCATTTACAAACACAACCAAAAAACAGTTTACCGATAGAAAAAAACTAAAGAATGATAACTGGCCGGAAACTTTTGCACACGCGAACTTCGAATTTTATCCCTTTGCATGAAGCATCTTCAGTATCCAATCAAAATGATCACGTGGTCAGAGGTCATTCACATATTCCTAATTTTTGAAGCAATTGTGTTTTTTCTTTGCTGAAACCGTTTGGTAAATAAATTGAAGAAACTAACTGGCCGGAAACTTTTGACCGCCACTGTATATATGCATATATTTTTATACATATTTTATTATAGTTATTATTTAATATTGTTATTTCATTGAATTCTTCTTTTCCTAATTTGAATAGTAAATAAAATCCAACCAGTCGGGTGCATTATGGGTCGAATTTCTTCGTTATAGCATGGCCTATAACAGAAACTGGTTGGATGTTTTGCTTTTTTAATAAACCATGCACCTCTGAAGAGTAGTTTAATAAAAAAAACCTTCTACTCTCTGTTTATCCATTTGCCTTTCATAATTTCGGTAATCCGCTTTCTGTATCACTTCAAACTTCAAATGATTTTAATAGGATGACAGTATAAATATTGGTTTCATTGGCTTACTGTTATGGTAATATCTGAGTTACTTTGGTCTTATTTGTAAAAGTATTTATATATATATATATATATATATATATATATATATATATATATATATATATATATATATATATATATATATATATATATATATATATATATATATATATATTGTAGATTGCTTTGAAATATTTATTCTTTTTAAAATTGTGAAATTATGCGTTCAAACCTATTTTTATGCATTTTTATAAACTACAGAATATAGGGCGCTAAGCATCAATAGGCACATATTTTTATTAGCCATTTAGGATACATTTATTTATGTAAAGTTCTTTACAAGAGGACGTTGTTGACGCGTAGTAGAAGAGCAAGATGGATTCCCGGAGCTTCGATTTAAATTGCACCCAGTGGGGTGGAAATCCAACTTCTGCAGGAAAAGATGTTCGGCAAAGCCGCCAATAGATGGCAGCATTAAACAATATCCCCTCCTCAGTTTCTATGTATCTCCAAAGGGGAAGGAAAGGTTTTTGCAGAGACCTACTCATGATAATTTTTAAAAATCGACCGCAGGAATTTCAGAACCTCTTCATTTAACGAGCGCGTCCACTGCATACACTTGTTGGGTCCTTGGTGATATCGATCATCGTATCCAGACCTTTAAGTCCGGAGTTCGGTGCTATTAATAGTAGGCTTCGAGATGATAACAAAACAAATTGATTTTTAGTCTAAAATACAATTATTCTTCGTTTATTCTTACTATATTATTTTTGTAATACAAACAACAGGATGTAACGTGAAACAACCGGTAAAACAAAGTATGCTCAAATGAGAAGGAAGTACTGCAGATATGATGACGTGCGAAGGTAAGATATCAGGTTTATTGACGCTACGCGGCGATTAGATGGTCGCCCGCTCCGATACCAGGTATCTAACCCGTTAAGCTGAGGTAACTCGGCAGGTAGGGGCTTTGTCATCGGTTAGAAAGAAAGAAAATTTAATGTTATTAATCTCTGAAAAGAAATAAATATATAATTTTTAATTTTGCATAAAAATTCTCATTATAGTATATTATATATAATTTAGAAGCTTGTTTTGAATAAATTTAGATGTAGCAGACAATTATGCATCGTATATTATGCATATTTTAGTATTTAGTACATTTGTATTTTATCAAATAAATACAAGATATTTTTAGCGTAACTTTTTTTTAGTATTACTTTCCCATCATACGTAGTATAGGGTAAATCTTGAAATCGTTTTGAAAATCGAAAAAAAAATTTTGACAGATTTACACGTTTTAAATAGTAAAGATTCCGAAAAACATATTTTAGAAAAAAAATTTTGCCGTCTGTCTGTCAGTCTGTCTGTCTGTAAAAGCTCTATCTCCCGAACAAATTAAGATAGAGACTTTTTGTATGTTGTTAGAATGTAAAAATGGGACGAAGCTTATTTAATATCAGCAACCTCATTATCCGGAATTATTTTTTTCGGATTCTCGAAAAATTCTTTCTGATGAAAGGTATATAAAAATTTTCGAATTTTTTGTTCTAAGGAATGGACGTAAAAGGCAATAAAATAACACACATTTTGCATGTAGGGCGAAGTCGATCGGATTATTAATTGACGAGATATTTGTAATCCTGTTTTCCACATTCTTCGATTTTTCATTACCTTGTATTTCATTCAAATTTCAATTCGGAGGTATATTTTAATTGGAAATGAGACGCTTAATTCGATGCAGTTAATTGTTAATAGAATTATTATTTTTGGAGTTATAAGGTAAACTAACAACGTAACGTTAGTCATAAGGTAAACTAACAACGTAAAATACGTTTCTTTTACGCAGTTTGGTACTATTTGAGTAGTTTGGCGTTTATATAATTTGTCGAAATTGGTAATCAGCAGTTCTTTAATATAGCATTGCTATGTATATTAACAATACATAAATTTTTTTTATGGATTGCAATGCATTGTATAAATAGTTTTCACATGTTTTAGTTTCATATACATATGCATGATGGGTAAGTATTACGGTGGCCCCCAACGACTAGTTTTTCCAGTTCATTTAGCAACATTGTAAGGTGGTCTGAAAGACAAAAATCTTCGAAAATTTATTGCATTATTTTTTTTTCTTTTTATTCTTATAATGACGTTTAAATCATGTTTCTATCTTAATTATAAGAGGGAATATTATTACGCTTTTCTTTTTTGTTTCTTTTCGAAATCTAGCAATTAAGCAATGCTTGTCATGGTGACATCCTGTGAAAATATGTTTTTCTTCACGATGAGTTTTTTTTTTTACAATTTCTCATATTTAAAATGTTATGACTCAAGAAACGTTACAGATAAATGCTTTAAACTTGGAACATGTATGTTTTGATTGTTTTAATTTATTTTTGATTGAGCAAATTTGAAAAAAATATTTACTTTTGGGAATATGATTTTTAAAAAGTCAGCTACATCACTTTTTTTCAAATTTTCATTTTAAATGCTTTTTAAATATTTTTTAATTAATATTTTTAAAAAAGCTGAATTAAAGTTAAAATTTAGATATTTCTGTATATTTAAATTCAAAATAATTGAAATTCTACAAACAATATTTCGAGTTATAACAATTTTAAATTACCCCATTTCTTAAATAATATTTCAAATTTAATTTTTTTTTATAATTAAGAAAAGCTTTTTTCTGTGATTTTGTTTACAAATAATGTATTTAATCATCACGAAAAAATAAAAAAAATTAACTCAATAAATAAAAATTATTTTAAAATGTGTCCCGGACCCACTTAAAGTGATTTTACCAGCAAATTTTAGATAACAAATTTCAGACTCGAATTAAAACGCGTGATATTAAACAAAATTTTAATCGTAACAAAACAGAATGCAATGTGGTTAGCTTTATAAGTTTAACTATAATGACCTACTTGGCAAAGTGAGCAGCTATTTAGTATTAGCATATTTCAATCCACTGAGAGTTTTTTTCCCTTATGTATATTAATTATGTGGTTAAATATCGCTGCAGATTTTGCAGTTTTTTTAAATCTTATACGCACGCATTTTAAATTTGAATAGTTTGAAGCATTGTGATCTCTTTTCAAAAGTAAATTTAATAGGGTTTTTTTTCTTTTTTAATTGGGAAGGGGCGTTGTTATTTAGTGGAAATGATATTTTGCAACAACATTTTTCCAATTACTGTTAAAGCACTTTCTAAGTGAAAATAATTTCCTCTTTGTGCTGAAATAAGTTTATATTAAATAAAAACAATCTATGAGAAAACCGTAACAATCCCTTCCGTGTAAAATAGAAATAACTGGAGATATCAGCCAAAAAATATCATTTTCCACTACTTGAAGCTCTATTTAAAACCTTTTATTTCATCGTCTACAGTAATCTTTTTTATTGTTATTTATAAGAAGAGAAAGAACTTTCGTACGAATTTGCCAAGCGTATCAAGAGTATGGCAAGAGAAAGTGATTAATCTCGTTGAAAAAGCTTTATAAATAATAAAGATACGAGAATTGTAGAAATCTATAGAAACACATAGAAAATCTATAAAACTTTATTAGAAAGACTACTTTTCACAGATTGAAAATAAAATGATGTAAAACCAATTAATTTTCTTGTGAAATTATAGTATCGAATATTTTTTTGCGAATATCCTGAAAGAGATATTTAAATAAAAGAAAAGTTTTGATTTGTTTCTGCCCGTATTGCAACTTAAAATTCTTATATATGTCAAACTCACTAAAAAGCGAGACATTAAATTTCATTATTGCCTAACTTACTTTTTGTCCTCGTTATTGTCATATCATTATCATACTTTTCATGTATAAAAATTCTTTTACATCCTTAACCTTTTGGGGAAGAGCGACACGTATACTTACTTCAAAAAGGCTTAAGAATCCTTGTTTATATCCCCGCCAGTAAAATTATACTGTTAAATTTGCCTTATTTAATTGAAACATTTACTCGATTTGATAAGACACAAATTTCTGTTTTTTAAATCTCGAGACAAAACATTAAAATTTTCGTAAAAGGCTTCCGTCGCGAAGGGGTTAAAAGAAACACAGTACCTTGAAATCGCTTAAAAATATCGGTTTCCATTTTTCTAATATTAACTAAATGCTTCTTTAACTGTGCATGTTTTGACACGTCATTTTTACCTATACGATAATTACATCGCGAGATAAAATTAGTGTAAATCGCGAGTGTAAATTCTGTTAATAAATACAGCGCAATTACCCATATAAATGAAAACTTTAAACTATTTTTTCTCCCTCTTCATATTTTTAGAAGGTGGTTTTTCGAAAAATACTAAGGGCTTTTTTCATAATTCAGATTGAGGTTTGAAATATTTTTACTTTTTCTCCATGATATATTTAATATTTTTGTGCATGGATTTTACATTTAAGTTTATAGTTATTTTTTTAAAAAATATTTAAATTAAGAGATTTTGAGTTTTATTCATTTTTTTTCTTAATTTTTATATACACCAGAGAGAAAAATATCATATTAAATGTAAAATACCAAAAACCTAAAAATCAATGCATAATTTTATGTAGTATAATGAATGTGCAAAAAATATCGAAGGAATTTTTAAAAAGTTAATTAAAAAATTAACTTTTGTAAAATAGGCTGTTTGACAAGAATTTTGTTTATTTATTTTTTAGTATTAAGTATTGGGATCCACATATTATTACAATATTATTCAAAATTGAAGAGATGGTTTCAAAGATACTGTATCCCCTTAAGATTTTGAAAGTTAACAAACACATATACATACATTGAAAGATAGTATAATAAACCGTTAACACACATTGCTCTTTACTGTCCTTTAGCTCATATATTGAGTGATACATATTGGGGGAATTAGAGAATCTTTACAACTTCAATAGTCTATATAAAATGAAGAAAAAAAAGCAACGGTATAATGTTTCCTTTCTTGATATAATGCATAAACAGCGACCTATGAAATTTTACTTTTACATAAAAGTTTATTTTTTATTATTGAGAAAAGTTATTTTTTAAAGTATCAATCAGAATTTCCTAAATCTCTAGATTGTCCACCGTCGTTCTATACGTTTGTTAGCTACCGTAATTTTCGGTCAAATGGGTCACTTGAACTATAAAATGTCTTTCAATTCATTTCGTTATTCTAGATTGTAAAATAGAATTACAGCTTTTTTTTAAAAAAAAATCTACTAAAATATAATATAAACACGATCGGAAATTTATTATAACTAAATGAGTAATTAAAAATAACGATTCGGAATAGCATTTTTTAAAGAATGCTACAATTGTACAGAAAGTTTCAAAAGTACAGAAACCAATATATTTTCTAGCTTTCAAGTATAATTTATATAAACTAGCTTTTCTTTTGCTGAAACTAATTATTGCAAACATTTCCATGTAGATTTTATTGCTCATTAATCAATTTTTTCATATTTGAATATGGGATTTCAAGGTATACTGCATTCTTACTAAATGTCTTTCAGCTGCATAACTGAATTGATACATTCAAGGGTAACAAAAAATGTAAGGGTAACAAAAAAGGTCAAGGGTAACAAAAAAGTAACAAAAATTTTAATGTTAATGTTAATGCTTTTAATTTCTTGTTTTGCTTTCCTTGTTTATTTGATCTAATTGTCATATTTAAACTCGAAAACATTTACGAAAAATTTTGTAACATCTGAATAGGCGATTTTGCGGTTTATAAATCTGGTTAATGCACAATGAAATGAAACATATGAAACGTTTCCAAAATTCCACAGCAGCAAAAGAAACTTTGTTTTAACAATGATTTTTTAAATCTCCAAAATATATTAGTTTGCAAAGTTTCAAACGCTTTCATGAATCGTGCGTCACTTGAAAAAGATTTTCATGCATTTTAGTTAGTAGTTAAACACGTAGTTCGTAGTAATATTGCGCAGCTTACTGTGAAGACCCGAAGAGTTTTTGGTGTCCACGTGTGTCTCTAAGTGTTTCAAGATAACTGCCGCAAGAAGCATCCGATTGGTCTGTAATTATTTATGTAGGTATGTTGCGAGGTACCTGGAATCAGCTGTATAGTTTTCTTTAATATTTGGTTCATTTGTTTAAAAAATATAGAACTTTATTTTATATATCATTATGCTTTTCTATTAAAACTCAAACGATTTTAAAATGCTATGATTTCTTTAAAAGGAAAAAGGAAAATTTTGATTATTCATTGAAATATTAAATGACTTCTTAAAATAACTAAAATTAATTTTTTAATTAACTAAAATTTACCAATGGTATGTGTAAATTATTCCGATTAGTTTAAAATTTTGTTAATACATATAGCAGACATTCTAAATTATCTATATATTTTTTTCCCATGGATTTTTATGCACTGTTCGAATAATTAACTTATTAAAACAATGCTTTCAATGTAGCATAAAATTACAAAATATTTCGAAAAAAATTAAATATAATATAAATTGTTAATATAATTTAATCGAAATAATAAAGTTAGCGTCATACATAAAGCATGCCAGGAACAATGTTATTTAAAACTAATGAAGATATAATTAATGAAAAGTCGCAATATCACTCTATTCTGCAAAATCTCATTTGCTAAAAAGTTCGTCATTTGACATTGAATCTGAGTACGAAAAATGATGTAACAGTTTTCTTTAAGCACTCTTAAATTAACGTCTTAATTGATTAAAGTTACATATACCCATACATATAAAAAGCTTTTTTTGACATTCAAGTAAAGAAATACTTTGACAAACTTGACTTCGGCGTGTAAAGAAAGATATCGACAGTTAATACACTAAACTGTTTACACTTGAAAACTTTACTAGACCAAGAACCGAACTGAGAAAATTACAGTGTATGGTGCTGTTGCTTTACAGATTAATAGACAACTCGACTCGTTCAAAAAGACCCGAATGATAATGCTAAGTCTATGGAGGCGTAATTTTCAAATATCTCGCTCAAAGTTTAATATTTTTACAAGATTTTTTTTTGCATAGAATAGCTGAGTACGATCTACAACCGAGTAGTTTTTACTTTTCCGATTTTAGTTATATTTATTTTTAATATTATGATAGTTTCGATTTCAGAGCCGGTTTCAACCGATTTCAAAAGTTAAAGAAAAAAAAATCGGAAACCAAACTCGAAAAAAATAAAACTAGAACCCGGTCTTAGATCGTTCTAAGCCTTCCTATTAAAAAAAAGAAAACCCCGTGAAAATATTAAAATTTAATTCAAAATAGATAAGAAAAAACCAAAGTTTTATCTTTAATTTTGTTAATACCTGTAATTATAATTATATATCTGTATATTTACCAATTACACCAGGTATTATAGTAGTTTTAAAAATGGGGTAGTTCCTATGTTCTTTTATATAAAAAAATTTTAAATACTTTTTAAAAAATAATCTATAAACACACAGTATACCCTGGACACTTCAATAAAATAATTACTAACACTAATTAAGAAAAAAAACGCATGCACAATACATATACTCAGGTCGGTCATCGGCGTATCATGAGATTTTCATCATCGAACATGTAAAAAAAATAAAAGTATCAGTAGAAGGAGAATTCTGCAACATTCACTTATTGCAGGGGGACACGCTCGGCTTAGGCTCAGCTTAGCACTCGCTATGAAAAATAACAAAATAACAGATTGTTCTATGCAAAATAATAGAGATCGAAATGGACACAGTAAATAAAATAAATAATGATAAATAACTTACTATTTCAAAATGGAAAAGCGTCAGAAGAATGAAATTTATGGTTGCTGTCATGTTTCAAGTTGCGAATCAATCAGTACAGCATGGAAGTATTTATCTGTATCTGAATTTAGGCACTGAATGTCACCTGCAAATACTGAACTCTCATTGGAGCACAGCGTCCCGCACATGCGCTCTGACGATAATGCATGGCGTAAAAGTTGATATTCCGTGCGATGATGTGATTGTGTTTCTCTCTCTCTACGGTGAATCGTTCTCGTCAAAGTATCACCTGGACATCACGGAAGACTTGCTCGCGCATGCATAGAGACCAGTTTTAGGTATGCAGAAAAAAATTTCTTATGGTTTTAATATATATGATGTTTTATTTTTATATTTTTTACTATGCATACCTATGATCGTTAAGTACTGCAGTGGCCCCCAACGACTAGTTTCTTTGCGTCGTGTTATTTTTTCCTTGACCGCATTCGTTGTCCTAATCAAAATATTAAAATAACAACAACAACAACAATAATAATAATAATAATAATAATAATAATAATAATAATAATAATAATAATAATAATAATAATAATAATAATAAATACACGTTTATTTAAAGCCCTTAAACCAATCTGATGATTTTTTGCGTAACATGTATCACTTATTGCCTTTCAAAAAAGTAAAAGTAATTCTGAATGGAGATTTCATTCTTTTTCCGAGGATTTAAAACTCCACATTTACTAAAAGATTTTTTTTTTTTTTTTTTTTTTTTTTTTTTTTTTTAAGGAAAAAAATAACAAAAATTAAAGAAAGAGAAAAAGAAAAAATATTATAAAGGTAAAGGATGAGAAAAAAAGAAGAAAGAAAAAAGGCAACGGGCTTTTTCCTGGTACTTTTCAGGTTCCAGCAATGTTTAATAAAACATTTAATAAAACATTTAATAAAACATTAATCATTGCTATTTACAAAATAAATAAATAAACAAATAAATAAATAAATAAAATGGAACGAAATAAAAATATATACGTATTTGAAAATTTTATTAAATTCTTTGTATCACACAGTAGCTTTCAATATTTTTTTTTTTTTTTTTTTTTTTTTTTTTTTTTTTTTTTGCGTGTGTGTGTGAGTGTTATAAATTCATATTGTAACTCATATTAGCATTTCAGAAAAACTGAAGAATGAGAAGAGGATACTAATTAGCTACTATCACTATAAGTGGGACACCTTAGTTCGTTTGAATAGATTTTGATTTCAATACATACAAACCTATAAAGTTGAAAGGTGCTGCCAAAAGTGAGACTCACAACATGGATTCGTTTGGAACGATCTTAGCTTTATAACATGAAATAACTTTGAATCGTGCGTTGCATACTCGGTGTACAAGGCCGAATTCGAGGGAGGGTTTGTCTCTAGGATCATTTGAATGTAAGGTATCCTGGGGTAAGAACGCCACGTTGAAATTCTACCAATTATCACGGCTTAATTTTAGATTGTAATTCTCAAGCAAATATAGGATTTTATACAGCAACTCATTATCTATCTATAGAAAAAAAAAATAATTTAAGTGATATGCATCCAATAAATGTAATGGCGTGATTTCTTGAACAATGCTATTCGGCGTTATTACCCACCTATGCGGGTAATAACGCCGTGCAAACAAATCTATAAAATAAGATGGAATAATCCCATGTAGATTGCTCAAAATACAAATTCTACAGCCCTAGAAATTGACAAATTGTTGACAAAAAATTTTCTAAGCGATAGAAAATGTTTAATTTTTTGTGAAAGTGCAAGAAAAAGAAGAAAGGGGGTTTAATCAAAAGAATATCAGACCCTGAGCTTATTTTTGCCTAAAAAAAGACCGCTTAAATAAAATTATTAGAAAAATTGCACGGTTTTGACTGTGTTTATCTAAATCTAGTATTTATGTTCAGATATATGCATTCTATGCGATAGAAAATATTCAATATTTTGTGAAAGTGAAAGAAAAAAAAAAGATTGTGAGAGCATCTACAGTACATAACACCCTGAGTTTCTGTTTACTCAAAAAGTCCCGCTTAAATATAATTATATAAAAAAAAAATTGCACTGTTTAACCTTATTTGTAATCATAATGTAATATTTTTATCATGTGAAACTTTATACTAACTAGAGCTATGTGTAACAAATATTTTTGTTAACACTGCTATAGAAGTTTTTAAAATACTTTTTAACCCGTAAAACCCACACTAATGTGGATCAGCTCAAACTTAAAGCTAAAATGTCAGCGTTATATTAAACATTCTTTTATAAATTTGTATTTTCCCCCCTTCCCTTTATTCTAACCATTTTAACAATGACAATAATGCTGTCTCATACGTAAAGTAAAAAATATAAACCCTTTTTGGATGTAGTTCCGCAACTGTAAGGAATCAACCAGGGTATTAACGCCAAGGAATGGCGTTATTACCCCGATATTCTTATTGCGCAGTTTATATTAAACTACAAACTATCTCGCGAACACATCCAAAATCTTCTACATCATTTTGAAAGTACATCAAATGCACTATAAATTTAAATAGTAAACAAAATATTTCCTGGTAAGTATATAGTATTCACATCACAGATCTTACCTCACAAATTTTAGATCAAGCATTAATTTTAGTTGCTTCTAAAAGCGATAAGACGTACAAATGAAACAAATTAACTTAAGCTGTTGTTTGTGTTTTATATGAATCAGAGCCTTTCTGCGCAGAGCCCACAGGTGCCATTTTCCAGATTATTTCATAATTATGCGTAATATTAGCACTTGGCGTTATTATCCCTTTAGGCGTTATTACACTAGAACACCTTATTTTTATTATAAAACATAAAACAAACCATAGCGCGCCTGGTGTATATAGTCAAGTGTTGTGGGCGGCCCTAATAGTAAGTTTGTTTGTATATATTTTCATTTAAAAATATAAAATTATATACTTTTCAGATGTACTCGCAGATATTATCAAGACCCCCAACATTATGCAGTTTTAAAAATATTATTTTAAATGTGTAAAGTCATTCAGCGCACATTTTAGACATATCTTAGATTAATATCATTGGCCGGACCGACGTCGGGCAATTCAGTTAGTAATAAAATAATATAAATAAATTTAGGTCTTTAAACAGTCAAATTTTACACAATTATGCGGCATATCACTGAGGTTGTCAGAATAAAAACAGCTGCCATGCGCTGCTAAAATTATGGCAGAATCAGCCCAGTCAGTGGTTTATTTTTAAGATAACCGTTACTGAACTGATTTTAACCAACCCTGTCCAATCGGATCGTTTCATAACATAGTCATGTTACCGTTATTTACAAATTGTTAAAAGATTGAGCAGTTTGCGGCCAATCATGTAAGTAAAAAAATCTTTGGCAATTTCATAGACTATTAACTACCGGCATGTGGTTAATTTAAAAACAGAATCACTTGCTATAGAATTTGTTTTAAATGCGTCACTGGTATTTTTAATTTTTAGTGTTTATAGTGGCTATTCTAAGTAATAAATATCAATCCCCTCGTCCCTGACGTCTCACTAACAGGATATGTCTTTCATTGCGTATTATTTTGTCTTAAAAAATATTTTTCTTAATTCTAACATCTAATAGTGATAGCATATGTCAATATATTTGCCATTATGACTTCACTTATGTTTCAGCATTTAATAATAATGATAATAATAAAAGTTTTATTTATTATTAACAAAAAATTGGCGATTCTTATAATTAAAACATTTGTTTCAGTCTTTAAATTTAACTTAAAGACTCCTTTTTCGAATTTACAACTTGCGATAATAGATAAAAATACTATGAAATTTATATGTTTTTTTATTATTATTCTGAAAACGTTCTTCTTTAGACTATTGTTACATAAAAAACAAGCAAAATATCTACATTCGTTAGGTTACTGTCAAGAATACATTTGTTTACTTGCAGTAAACTGTAACTTCTGAGATTTCGATTGCTACTTTTAATTGTGTTAAGTAAAAATATTTTTTTCCCAAAATTAAAAACAAATTCAGGGTCGAAAGGGTTAAGTGTAAAAAATCTATAGAATTCATAATCAATCAAATATTCAATTTAAAAAATGCTTTTAACTTACATTTTTTAAAGCGTAAGCTCGGATTGGATCCGTTTGTAGAGGCAAAGTACATTATTCTTAAAGCATAAGTGAAGAATATTTACGAAAAGTTTCACTAAATTCTGCTTCTAAAAAACAACTTTTAACAATGCATTTGATTTTATCCCACTTTTATCAAACAAGAACACTTTCAGATCTGAAAAATATTTCGTTCTTTCATTAAAATGTGTTTCGTAAATAAGAAATCCATCCAAAGAAATTCTTTTTTATATGTTCAAAATCACGAAAGATCTCTGCAAAATAATTATTTCCTGCTCTGGTACTTTTATTTAAAGTTTCATTTCGCAGATTTTACACAAGCATTTGGATGTCATATGCAGACCGGCAGAATATGTAAAAATAGAGAATTCATTCGATTTTTTTAAGTAGAAATATTTCGAAGCAGGATGAAATGGATTTTTCTCCCTTTTCAAAAAAGAACTACACACGAAGTAAATAGAATTAATTATCAAATATTTCTAAGGTGTGTAAATATTACTTACATTTCAATTAAGAATATGCACAATATGTGTTATATTTTTTATAATTTTAGGCATTTTGTGAATGATTTTTCGCAAAAGTACTCATTTAAATTCCTTATTAGTAAAAGAATGCCTATATTTTTTTGTATAAAAATAACTTTTGCGTAAAAAAAACTGAAGAATGTAGGAAATAAAGGAATACAACAAACAAATTTTGAAGTATTTCTCATGCCTATTTATAAAGAGAATGTATTTTCTTTTTAACCGCTTCGCTAATTTGCCCGTGAGTCATACGGGCAACGTGTTTTTGGCAATCATGCTTTGCCCTCACCACGTACGGGCATACACATTCCGGTCATGATTTATTATTCTCACCGGCGAATTTTTATTGTAAATTTTGCATAATTTAATCCGAGCATTTTTATAGTTCAACTAGGCAAAAATGCCTCTTTTGAAAAAACCGTGATAAAGGATTTAAAATTCTGTAAAAGAAGCAAAAAGATAGGCATTATTTGAAAGGTTTTTTTTTAATATTGATCAATTAAGTGATTAGCTACATTCATATTATGTAACTGTCACTCCTCGTTTGAAAAAAAATTAACATTAACCTTTAAAGGTACATTATTGAAAGAACCTTTGCATTTATTGCATGTTATATATGTTTTTTAAATTGTTAACTTTACGCAAGCATTCTCCATGTTAAATGCAGTGTAGTTTGTTGTATCTATAGCGATATGTATGTATAATTAAATATGTAAGAGAGTCGTTTATAAGATGCATATATGTAAGTGTGTAAGTATAAATATATGTATATAATATTGAGGTAATTAATTAATTATAAGACAAAAATTAGGAGCTTAAAGTTACATATAATTTAAAGACAGTAAAATATTCATTAATTTTCATCATTACGAAATGCAAATGCAAATTATAATGAAATTTCGGCAAAATTCTTCATGTATAATTTTAAAGGTAAATTATAAGTTAATTTGATCGAAATAAAATGTCACCTTTTCATATTCTTTTGATACACTCATACTAAATATCATCCTTTTTGAAAGTTTGGAATTTTCTATTTATTATTGATAAAAAAATGATAAGAATTTCCCTCTTGTCAGAATTCTCTCACCTGCAAACGAATTTTTATTTTCCATAAATACAAAGTCTGAATTTTATATTGAGACCGATATTTGGAGCTGTATATAAATGTTAATATAGCAGATCATTCACCATACTAATCTAAGAACATTTTTGCAGTGACAGAACTAGCATAGTAATATTTCCGAAAGTCCAGAATGTTGCTTATGTACTGTGGAAAAACTCTGACATGTAGCCACCCTGTGCTGTGTAACTGCAATTAATAGTAAGCATCCAAAATGCACTTCACAACCATGTCCTTACAATCGAAACTCATGAGTTCCGGTCAGTTATAATTCATTATACTTTTGTTTTAACAACTGTTTTTGTTGTTATATGTATGTAGTGATGCTAGTATATGCCTATAGATGCTTTATTATAACTCAGGCCACCGCAGAAGTTGCGGATCACGCCGATTGCGAGCGTCTCTTTCTATATCCGTTGTGCCGATAGTCTCTAGCGGAATACAGAAAAATAAATCCTATAAATTGAATCCTGATAAACTTGAAAAGTAAATTGATTAAATTAGTGACATAGGAAAGCATAAAGGGTTGCGTTAATGTTGGATTAAGGAGTGTATGGTAATAAAAAATAATAAAAAATAATAAAAAAATAGACTAGAAAAAGATTTAGGTTGTCTGTAGCTATCAAGGGGTACGGCATACACTGTATCAATGTTCATGCAGTCATTTTGAATAACATGAATCTCAAATCCAACACTTCATAATTTACCTAACAATAAAGAATGGGGAACTGATAAACAGTTGATTTACTTACCCGGGAGAGTATTCTTTTGGGTTGAAAATACTGGGACAGTTGTATAATACCATTGCAAATGTACAACACAAATTTACTTTTGAATTAATCACCCGACCCATTTTATCAAACTACTGAATCATCCTAAGCCTTTCTGTAAGTAGTTGTGTACACTAGCATTATCTTTTGGAGCTGTTGTGAAACTTCCTATAATGACCTTGTGAGCAGTAAAAGGGATGTATCAATGTGCCCCAGTTTCTCTTACCAAAGCATAGATTCGTTCTGTTTTATTTAAAGCTCTAGAAATATAAATTAAATTGATTTCTATTTACCTTCAACTATCGTACATAGAATACAAGAAATATCCTATTCAAAACTATCACTGTTTGAAACTACATCTTTTTAAACTTAATACAGCTCTAAAACAAGTGATGTACATTTTTCACTTCCTTTTCATGCTTTTCTGACCTTGTCTATTTTAAATCAATCTCTCATAATTTATGCAAAGTTCTTAAACGCCTAAAATTGTAGAGCTTCTTAAAGTAAGTTTCTTAAATAGCAAACACCGCTCTATAAAAGTAAATTCAGTCGTGTCACATCATTCCGAATAGCAGCATGAAATATAGCACAAACTTTTATATACTCCATTGATTTGCTTATTGTGGCACTTTATGATCTAATAATGTAACTTCAAAAATTGTGAATTTTCTTTTATCCTTATTTAAATTTGTACTATATTTAGCAAAGCATTGTAGAACACATTAAACTCTAGTCGAATATTTTGATTCAGAATTTTTACTTACAATTACATAATTTAAGAAAATACCAACTAATCAACTATTTTTTAGAAAGATTAAATTTTTTCTCTGGAATACTCCTGGAGCACTCTGTACTCCAACAAAAAATCTGGAAATACATAGTAAGCCATTGTGAGCATTACTAGTTAATATTTTATTGGTACTTCCATTATCTACGTATTGTTGCAAATACGCGGCCGTTAAATGAGGAAAGTAAAGAATTTTCTATTAATTAGATGAACAAGTAATTCTTTCATTCTGGGAAAAACATCGTTATAATTTTCAGTAGAATGATTGTTGTTGCTCTGTAATCATCCTAAATTCCAACAGTATCATTTAGTTTAGAAAAAATTACTGTAGACTAGACGACTTAAAAATAATCAACTACTTTTAAAATTCAGTTTTTTGTTAATCATTATAATTCTAAATTAATTATTTTTGTAAAAAGAAAAGAAAAAGAAATAGGGCCAGTATTATAAAAAGTGATTTCACTTCATTTTTCAAATAAGTTGACACGGAAAGACCTTTCTTTGATTGAACCGATCTTGCCAGCAAAATATTTAAAAAAAAAAACTTAATTAAACAATCTTTCGAAATGCTTTTAAAAGCAAAATGAGAAAATCAGTAATGAAATCTCATAATTACCCATACGATAATGATATCACAAGATATTGTAAAATTTGTTAATACACCCAGTGTTATACTTACACAAATTAAAATTTTAAATGGCCTTTTCTACTTGTTCATATATTATTCCTTTTCCTGCTTTAAAAGCGCTAAGGTTTTTGTTTTGTATTTAACGTAGAGATTTAATCTTTTTTGAACATATTATTTATTATATATTTGATAAATCTGGGTAAGGAGCTAACTTTATATTTTTTGTTACTTTTCGCAAAATACAAGTACTTGGAAATTTGGATTTTGACTTAGAAGTTTAAGGTGTTCTGGTGTAATAACGCCAGGCGGGGTAATAATGCCAAGTGCTAATATTATGCATAATTGTGAAATAATCCGGTAAATGGCACCCCTGTGTTCTGAGCAAAAGGGTTTTCAGTCATATAAACAGCAAAAAACAGCTTAAAATTAATTTGTTCCATTTGTAAGTTTTATTGTTTTTACAAGCAACTAAAATTAACGCTTGATCTAAAATTTGCGAAATAAGTTTCGTGATGTGAAAACTTTATTTTTTATCCGGAAATACTTTGTTTATTAGATAAATTTGTAGTGTATTTCATGTACTTTCAAAATATTGTAGAAGATTTTGGATATCTTCCCGAAATAATTTGTAGTTTAAAAGGTACTGCGCAATAAGTATACCGGGTAATAACGCCAAAGATTGGCGTTATTACCCCGGTTGATTCCCAACAATGGCCGAACGACATCCGAAGGGGTTTTATTTATTAATATGGGACAGCATTATTATCACTGTTGAAATGGTAAGATTAAGGGGGGGGGGGGCGATACCCAAAACTAATCTTTCTATTTTTTTATTTATTTTTTTAACACTAACATAAAAAAGAATTTTTAACTTTTATTAATAAAACTATATCAAAATGTTTTCGATATTCTAATTCGAACATCTTCAAAATCAAATTTCTATTAAATTTCCACTGGATTGTTCAATTAAATTGTAAATTTTAACTGTCCGCTATCCCAGCGTTTGGTTTGTCAAAATTTTACAAATTTAACCTTTAACCGATGTGACAGAAATTGCAACGTAACTAATGTGAAGCGGTTTGTGAGACCGCAAGATTGAAAGATGAATAAAAGGCGGGAATAACTCATAGGATTCTGTTTTTGTACTAAACTTTTTACAAGACTAATATACTTAATATTCACCTATTAAAAAGTCTCTGGTGATAGTACTAAAGATCCAAATGAAACAAAATTTCGGTAGTGTTTGCTGTTAAACTGAAAATTACAAGTTAATCTATAAAAATTAAAAGAAAAAAACAGTGGTCTGTGAGACCGGTAACATTAGTTAAAGGTTAAAATGCGATCAATGATTAAAAATCATAGAATACTGTTCCTGTACAAAAGTTTTTGTACAGAATTAATTCTAATTTATTTTAATATATTTAAATATTTCTAACAATAGTACGAGGACTCCAAGCGAAAGAGAATTGCAGTTGTTGCTATAATTAAACTGGAAAATACAAGTTAAACTCTAAAATTTGGGAGGAGGGTAGGAGGAACAGAGTTCAGTGAGATTGATAACAGCCGTTAAAGATCAATTTTGTTGCTAAAATGATATGAATCATGTTTAAAACTTAATAAGATATCTCACTGGGATAGTATTTTTTATTAAAAATCTTATTTAATTCATTAACGCCCAGCGTCCTCGTTTGAGGACGGTTACAAAAACAACAAGAAAGCGACTTTCCCACCAGTAAAGAAGAAGATAAATATATACCTTCTTTCACGAGACAGAATCCTCGATAAATTTAGATAAAAGTTAATTTGATTTTTAAAGTGGTGGGAAATACAAAATTTAAATTTTAGCAAAGAAAATAATTCGGGCGTTAATGGGTTAATTAATTAAAAATTATTAAAGCATATTTTATGTAACGCCGACAATTTAATCCGCATTAGTGTGGAGTTATGGGTTAAAAACTATTTACAAAACTACTATAATAGTATTAAGCAAAATGTTTATTATATATAACTCTAGTTCTTATAAAATTTCACATGATTAAAATATTACATTATAAATGATTGAAACCATACAATGTTTCTTATAATTATATTTAATCGGGACTTTTTAAACAAACAGAAGATCATGGTGTTACATTCTGTTGAAGGTCTCCGTCACTTCTTTTTCTTTCACTTTCACAAAAATTGAATATTTTCTATCGCATAGAATGCATATATAGGAATATAAATACTGATTCAAATAAACACAGTTAAAACCGTGAAATGTTTCTAATAATTCTATTTAAACGGTCCATTTTAAGCAAAAAGTAGCTTAGAATCTGATATTCTACCCCCCCAACCACACCATTCTTTTTCTTACACTTTCACAAAAAAATTAACATTTTCAATCGCTTAGAATGCAATTTGTCTATATCTAGAGCTGTAGAGTTTGTACTTTTAGAATTGGGCAATCTACATGAAATTGTAATAGTTTTGTTTGCATGGTGTTATTACCCATATAGGTGGGTAATAACGCCAAATAGCATTGGTCAAGAAATCACGCCATTACATTTTATGAATACATATCTATTAAATTATTTTTTTATATCGATGGTCAATGAGTTGCTGTATTAATTCCACTATTTGTTTGAAAAACACAATCTAAAACTAAGCCGTGAAAATTGCTAGAACCTTAACGTGGCGTTATTACCCCAGGATACCTTACATATCAATAAAAAATTTTATTAAATGTAATATTAGATGTATCCAGGGTTCGCACTGTTCCTAAAATTTTCCTACTTTCCTACCACACTTTTTAAACAGTAATATTTATTGTATAATTCTACTGTAGATGTTAAACTGTCCTTCCATGAAGATTTTTGATTTAAAATACTGGTAGCAACGTGTGAAAATTTTAGGAACGGTGCAAACCATGCGTATCTAAAACTTCGTGCGTAGTTTTATGTAATACACATTTGAAAATCTTAAATAAAAATTGGACAAAAATGTAAGTTAAATATACCGAGTGGTTATAAAATGAGTATCCCTATTTGGAGCTGTCTGTAGCTTGAAGGAATAACCCGATAGAAGCCAAAATTTGTACACATACTATTTGAGAAGGGGGAAGAAGACTGGAACAATAAAAAAATTGAAATAATCGCTGATAGGTGGTGCTTTTGTGTTTGAAATGTAATATGCAATTCAAGAACAAAGAATTAAGGCACAAAACCGGATAGCATACTTAATTTATTGGATATTTCCACAGTGAATGAGGTTAAGATTTCGCATGGCGGTGCCGATCAAGTTCAGGTTCCACATGACCATTGTGCTGCAAGACACAATTCAGGCGGTGGGAGACGTGATCAACTGCGGAATGCAGCGCATCAGGAGTGATGTTTCGCACATGTTGTGATATGTGATCTTTTAAGTCATTAAGGTTTGCGAGGTTTGGTGGCATCATCCACCTCCATTCGTGCTAAAAACATTAAAGCAAAATCCAGTCTCTTCTGTGCGTCACATGGTAACAACTGTTGATGACAACTAATTTTATACGGATAAAATTGGATTACGTTGTGTAGGACTTTTCGAACAGTAGCATATGGAATACCCAAATTTTGGGCAACTCCACATGCACTAGTACCGGATTCCAGAGTCCCTGATGGCTCCACTATCGCAGTAGCAATTTCTTCTTGAGTGCGGAGAGGTAATGGTTTCCTCCTTCTTCCACATTTTACAGTAAACGATTCTCAGTACAGTAAATCTCCTCGAATTATTTTACCATTCTTCTCACTGCACACGATATCAAAGGACGTTTCCCTTTACGCATTCCTTTCACATGCCTAAATTCACGTAAATCAGCTGCACTGTTTGAAATTTTAATGTAGAATAGTTTTAAAATGAAAGCGCGATCTGGTAAATTGAGAGCCATGTCGTACAGCATTAATGTCATAAATGACCACGTTTTGATTTTGCTAATGATTACAACGGCGTTTGCACCGACAGAACACGTAGCGCCATCTGTTGCCGAATATTGCAACTATCTTTTTTTATTGTTCCATTCTTCTTCCCCCTTCTTGACTAGTATGTGTACCGACTTTGGTTTCACTCGGTATTCCTTCAAGCTACAGACAGCTCCAAATAGAGATACTTATTTTATAACCACCCTGTGTGTGTATATATATATATATATATATATATATATATATATAAGACCATTAATAGTAAACAATATTAACCATTTGAAATAAACCATTAAATTTAATTATATATAAATTAGTGATTTAAAAAAATTATATTTTTATAAGATATTACGATCGTATATTATACAAGCGAGGCAAGGTGAACCGTTCTTTATAATAGCCAATTACGATGTAGGAAGAATCTTAATTCGTTCGCATGCTAGAACTAAACATACATGTCCCTGTTTCGATACTCCATCTATAATTAAAAATGACTGCTACAATTTATTGAGATATGACACTGACAAAAATCAATTATCTTTCAAATCGTGTACAATCATGAAGAAATCACCTGAACCATTTTTTTGACTCTCGCAGTAAACGAACTATAAGTGAACTTCATTTTGAATAATACTTACGCAATATCAAACGAAAATAGCATATAAAACATTATATAGCAATTTTTGCATATTTAGAAGAATTAAACCATGACGAAGTGACTAGACAATAAAGTCATAAGCACTTTTCAATTATTTTGAAAAGTTTAAAAAAAGATAATTTCAATGAGAAGTTGTAGATACGATCGCTACTAACATAGCTATTAGCACTCAAATGTTACTTTTCTGTAAATAAATCTTAACATCAATTATATTTGTTTTAAATACAGAGTAACCGTTCCAAAATTCAAATAACTTTTGTATTCTAATCATTTTACAAATTATTTCTCAGCCTTTATTTTTATAAATATATTTTTAAATTCTTTCTTAAGGGGACAATGGAACTTTATTTGAGCAAAATCGTCACAAAAAGGTCTATTTCTGTGGTATAATAGTACCAAATCAATTTTTTTTCATTAAAATATCATTTATGAAAGTTTTAAGAAGTAAATAATATAGGTAAGTGTATTTATATATTTTAAATCTGTTCTTCTCAAAACTAATTTTCAACGTTTTTAGATTTTTGAAATACTTCTTGCAACGTAATTTTTTATCAATATTTATGAAATTGATAAGGAAGTATCCCGATATTGTTTAGAAATAAATTGGTAAGCCTTTTAAAATTCGTCTTCATTATGACAGTTAAATTTGATTTTTTACTTATTGAAAGGCAAAATTTTGATGAAAATCGATATAGAATTTAAAAAAATCGTAAAATATTTTTTTTATTCAAGAGATTAAAAAAGTCTCAAGCAAATTTG
Source organism: Maratus speculifer (assembly GCA_964019185.1). Classification (NCBI taxonomy): domain Eukaryota; kingdom Metazoa; phylum Arthropoda; class Arachnida; order Araneae; family Salticidae; genus Maratus; species Maratus speculifer. Next base: position 257,882,562 of record OZ025298.1, read on the forward strand.
TTTATAATAGAGTTTTAAGTGATTAAAATGCAAAATCAAGAAAATCTCCCAAAAATTAAAATACGAGGAGCATTTTAAAATTTCGTTTAAAAATTTAAATTTAAAAAATAATAATAAGATTGGAATTTTTTTTGAAGATGTTCTATATGCTTTTGGTGAAATGTATATATGCACAAAGTTTTATGCCGCTATGATGAAAAAAATAAATAAATAAAAAAAAAAAAAAAAAAAAAAAAAAAAAAAAAAAAAAAACGTCCACAGTCCTCTTAATGCAGTTGATATAAAGTAATTTTTAAAAATGTTAAAAGAAATAAAGAATGCAATAAAAAATATACTTTGTTAGTAAAAAAATTGTTGTTTAACTAAGTAATACATACAAGCAGATCATTTTCTTTCATGTGGAAAAGATGTCAAGTCTTTGAAATTATAATTATAATTAAAATGTAAATTTCTTTTGAAGAGTTCTTAAATATACTTTGAGTGTTTTCAATTAAAGCTTCAAAGAATTAAACAAACGTTAGCATCATAATTAGAGGAAAATTGTTTTATGTTATTAAATGATAATTTACATCCTTCCTATAAAATATTTCCCTAGAGATTATTTTTAAAATTCTATTATTATTTTAATCAAGAGAGTTAACTGAGAAATTTGTTTAATGCTACTAATCTTAAAAGTATTTATTATTGTATTTTCATTGTCTTTTATTTTAGTACTAATTGATTTTCCCCTCAATCAAAAAACTACTGCCAAACTGTAAGATTAAATGCCAATAATGGTTGATCGTGAATGACATATTCAATTATATTAAACACAATACACATGTTTAGAATGTCATCAAATAATTTTTATTTCGATTTTTTATTTGTATTTTTATTAATTTATTTCTTATTTTGTTATTTAAAATAAAAATTGCGTGAGTATGTGTAATTTGGCTATTAGTTTTGCAATTTGTTTAATTTAGCGATTGTGGTCGACAGGATAACTAGTACCTTTATTTCAATGCAAAATTGATATTCTGTAAATTGTTTAAAGGAATTATTGTTACATAAAGAATAATATTTAATTTAACAGCTAGTTGTACTAGTATATGCATTTGTTTATGTACTCTTATAAATATTTAATAGATTAACACTCAGAAAAGGGATAAATAATACATTCTTTTTTTTATGTAATTATTATTATATAAATGCGTGAACCTGTTATCGTCGTTTATTGTGTCCGTATGTCATCATATAATAGTGTTATAACTACAAAAACAAATTGTTTGAAATTTAAAACATATAATACTAAGTCTTCGCCCGCTATGCTGGTCGGTTTCTCTTAAAAGAATCTTGAGTCAAACGAAATACACCCAGTAAGAATTAAAAAAAAAACTCAATACTAGAAAAAAAGAAAATCCATAATTGTTGCCTTAAATTATCTGGATCCGATGTCGATAACATAAGAGATAACATGAATATCATAAAATATCAATAATAGTAAAATCACTGATGCACACTACGTAAACACTGCCTACTAACCCCTTAACAAATTATCGTAGAAGAACGTTACTGGTGCGAAACGATTGAAAATGAAGTCTACTTTTAAATGACGTAATTAAAACTTGCGTAGGGCCATATACACATTAAAATGGACCTAAACTTAACTTTTTTTCAACGGAAATAACCAATTTTAACAAGATATTTAAAATCTTCGGTTCAAACTATACCTAGACATATAATTCGTGCCATTTGATGATATAATTTTGAATTAAAGATTCAAAATCTAGTGCTTCTAATGTTAAATTACATTTTCACATTTTTATTAATACTTTCTGAAATTAAACTGCAAATATGCTCATTTTTTATGTAGCAATAATACTAAAATACCCAAACATAAGTCTGATAAATTTGCAATTTTTATAATTTTATGTTATGAATTATGAAATTACTATTCGAAAAAATTATGAATTGCAACCTACAATTTTTTTCATGGATTTAGATTTATTAAGGAATTTATGGAATTCCGAAATTTCAAATTTTTCTGCTCAGTAGTTTTTAAATTATGCTTTAAATGATGGCAAAATGATGGTTTAAGGGACCACCTACGATGGAAATGATTGGATATTTTGAAACTTCCTACGCTATTCAGTAATCTAGCAATCTTCAATGACTTTTTGAGTGGCTCTGTCTCAGATGCCTTGATCAAAAATGGAGCTCACTAGGTCAACAATCGAGTTCGGAACTTCGGTTTCGATACAATCCTTATGCTCGTTTTAAAATAATTAATTTTTAAGAACCTTATCATACGAATTGCATGAAAATTTGTTTTGAGTTATTTGAAGGGTGTAGAGCTCATTTACGCTGTCTGAATTGGATACTGCTATTGAAAAAAAAAGTTAGTGTTAATTTTAATATGTAGATGGCTCCCTGGGTGGTTAATTTTATAGACATCATTTAAAAGTAGACTTTATTTCCAGTCATTTGGTATCAGAAACTTTCTTCTACGCCAATTTTTTTACGAGATTCAAATAACATACTTTTCAACAAAACAACATAATTTTGATATAGTTATGACAATTCCCAAACTCTTTTTTGCCATAAACATCTTCAAATAGTTCCACAAACAATTCCACAAACATCCACAAACTAATTCCAAAAAAAAAAAAATACAGGGTGTTCTATGTTAATTGAATTTGGGTTGACGGTAATAAATTTCAGAAAACTGAAGTGTATTATAATAAAACTTTTAATGCACAATTTCAGCTTTCTTGTAAACCTAATAATGCATAAAAAGTAGACGTAGAAGATTCTGTTACACGCAGCAGCAATATTTACTTGACTCTCTACATTTAATACTGGAATTACCAGATTGTTTGACTACACGTTTTAAAAAGAACTCTTCATTTCACACAAAACAAGTTACATATCGTCGAAGTTTATTGTAATTTTTTTTTCAAGTAATATTGTCAACCCAAGTTCAGATAGGATGAAACAAGCTGCATTTGTATGTAAATAAAGTAAAACCTCCCTAAAGCGTCCAAGTTTAATTCTAAGGAAAGATGGTCGCCCCGGTAAGTGGTTTCTTGATGTAGGTCATGTTTAAACCTAGATTTTAGTTGTTGAAAAAAGGTAGCAATTGACGCTAGTAAAACTTTTTGGAGGAAAATATATAAAAGTTTGAGTATTGTAGCGTATATAGGATTTTTCTGATCTTATGGTTGTCAAGTTCAAAATCTAGTCTCTTAAAAAAAATAAAGAATATTTTATTTACAAAACTTCACAGCTACAGAGTCTTCGGAACTCACAAATATCACCAGATTTTCTAGAAATACACTATATCCTGTTCAAAACAGCGCAGATAAATCATATTACTCAAGCAAACCTGCTTAGATAATCGTCTAGTAGCTCACTCATTGACTGACTGACAAATAATAACAACAACCAGCTGGCATCGCTTTCCTATATATAGGCTCGCGGCATGCACTGGAAATTTCTACAAGCTGCTAGAAAAATCCAGAAAACCACGGAATAACATCCAATGTATCAGCATATCTATGAGGGAGTTACCATCGCAACAATTGCCAAGTTTGTCGCCAACTCGGCGATATATCACTAAATTTGGAGATTAAAATTAGTCGTCAAAAGTGACGCCAACTTGGCGATAACTGTATTATTTCGCGAAACTGCCGTAGACATTCACTGAAAAATAATAGACAGGTTTGCTTGATAATAGAGACAATGTAACAAAAATTAATATTAACAAAGGAATGGAGCTTAACAAGATTATTTACATTATTTTAGAGTACAAACACTGACTATTTACAAAATTCGTAACAGTATCAAGACTAAAATTAATTTCATAAGTTAAATACTGTAGAGTTTAAAAAATTAATACATTAACGATTGATTAAATTTTATAATTTTATCTTTTACAGCTTTTATTTCCGATTTCTTTAGAAATTAAGTAAATAAATGCAATTTTCTGAAGTAAACAAATAATGTTGATTTCATTACTTTATTTCTTTGAGAGTTTCCTCAAATAATATGGCAGAGGAGTTTGATGACCGCCATTCTTATTTTGTCTCCAGAGTTAAATTTATTGCCTAAAATTCACAAAGGGGTTTAAATACTTAAATTTAACAACAAAAAAATCAAAACATAGTGTAGTAGTTTGATGAATAATGTGCTGTTTGGAATCATTTTTCTAATAAAACCTTCTTCAAGCGATCAGGAAAAAAAAACGGAATGTGTTTCACTTTCTTCAAAGAAATTGGTCATTCATGAAAGGAGTTCAACTGCAATGGTCTTCGAATGGCGTAAAATTAGTATTGAGCCAATAAGAATAAATTTCGTTCCATGAAAAAAATGGTCATTCAGTGAGGTGTCGTTAAATGGAGGTGGTCGCACATAGAAGCTTCACTGTAACCGTTTTTCATCTTCATGTTCTATAGCAAAATTTTAATCCTCTTAATGCCTATTATCACCCACTAAACTCCGATCGAATTTAGCAACACTCTGTATATGCTGACAATCTTCAGAAACATTTTTTAAAATAATTCTCAGGTTCTTATAAATTTGACTTTCCCACTGCCGCGACCGGATATATCCGTCCACTAGACTGCAGGTTTCACTGCAGTTGAAGATTTATTTAAATTAATATAATTCTACAAATATAATCCAGTTTTAAGAAATTAAGTTATGGTTGATGCTACACTGTAAAAAATTTTGCGTAAGGTTCCTAAGAAAACATGTGGCAGCTATTCTGCCACAGGTTTTCCCAGGAATTTAATCCAAAAAATGCCAGGAAACTTACATATGCCAGGAAAGTCCAGAAATCTATAATCTGGGATGTTACTCATGAAATATCAGTTATGTTTCATCATTCTGAAAAGTCTAGAAACCTTTTATGTGTAACGTTACTCATTAATTTTCTGTTAGGTTCCACCGTTCTGAAACCTACAATCTGAAACATTACTCGTGAAATCTCAGTTAAATTACTCCATTCTGAAAAGCTCTGAAACCTATAATCTGGAATGCTACTCATAAAATCTCAGTTAGGTTCCACCTTTCTGAAAATTTCCGAAATCTTTAATATGGTATGTTACTCATAACATCTCAGTGAGGTTCCGCTATTCCGAAACCTATCATCTGGAACATTATTCATTAAAATTCATTTATGTTCCTTCATTTTGAAAAACTCTGAAACTTATAGCCTGGAACTTTGCGCATAAAATCTCAGTTAAGTTCCTTCATTTTGAAAAGATCTGAAACATTTCACGGAATACGGTAAATGTTCCTGGGATATCCAGTGGCAGCAATTCTGCCACAGATTTTCACAGGAACTTTACCAAAAATTTGTTTGGAAAATTATACAAATCTGAAAAGTCCAGAAATCTATAATCTAGTATGTTAAGGCCCTTTTTCAATAAGTTACTTCTAATTTTCAGCATGATATTCAAAGTATTTTTAGATTCCTTAGAGTTACAGTTATGTAAGGTTCTTGAACATGATACAGATTAATGAGTTAGTAATCTTTCTTGAGAATATAAACAATGATTGCACGCTGAAAGTTAAACATTGTATTGAAAATATTTCTAATTAGTTGTTTTCATTTTTCAGTTGACAACACAAATCTTAAAAAACACAGGATATCTATGGTTGGTTGGTTGTATAGGTTTTAATGGCACAAAATCCCTTGAGGGACATGCTGCGCCAAACCAAAGACAAAATTGTAAAAATGAGGAAAAAAAGACAACGTCAAAATATCCGGATGGGGGGCTTCCCATCCGGATATGGTCAGGTAAATATAAGAAGGCAAAAACAGTAAAATGCTAAATCATTAGATTATGGTAGGAATAAGATAAGATTAAATTTCAAAACAAAATGTAAAAAGTGAAAGTTGCATTAAAAAGCCTTTGTAGATATGAGTTAAGTTGATAAAGGCAATGCGGTGATACATGAAATTAAAAATCAATTAAAACTAGACAAACATATTTAAAATTGTAAAAAAGATAAAATTCTAAAACTAGTTAAAATTCTAAAACAGTAAGATAGTGACACGATAACCAAATTTGAAAAGTACTACAGAAAACACAAAATACAACTAAAACAAAGACCAATAAAAAAAAATTAATTTAACCAGGCACATACTCTTCAAACATAGTATTTTCCTCGGAATCCGAGTCACTGCCGTAAGACTCGGATTCCATAGCTTCTTGGACATAATGCTGCAGTTGCCTGGGATCTTTAAAATTTCTTTTGCATGGACTGGGCGATGAATTCTGCAATCTTTTAACGACAGTCTTCCGCCGTGGGGTTGCTGGAGTTGGGGTTTTTATGGTTTCAGTTTGTTTTTTAAGCATATGTGATTTCTGTAATGTTTTTGATTTTGTAGCAGTTTGGATCCCAGCCTTGGTCCCTTCTTTCTGAACACCAGTTTTCACTATTTGACTAGAGTTGGGTTTTTTCGAGTTTAATGCAGATGAGTTCGGGTCATTTTTTTGTGAGGTAACGGCCTTATTTTCATTTAGAGGTTTGGATAATCCCTTAGATTGAGCTTGGGATTTCTGACTTTTAAATTGAGCAGAAGATTTTTGTGTCTGAGTAGGTGTTTGTAAAATAGTAACAGGTTCTGACGAAGGTAAACAGATATCACGGGATTTATTGATTGGGGTGTTTATTGATTGTGTTTTGGCTGACTTTTTTGATGACATAGACACGTCAGTCTGGGTGCTAATATGTCTTACAGATTTAGACTGCTGTTTCAGTAGGCAGGAATAAGATACGCCAACAGACGGGGTTCTGGCTTCTACAATTTTACGAGTTTCTGGGTAGGAAAGATTTTGCATTATTTTTAGAGTTAGAATTTCTTTTTCACGGATCCAGTTTGCGCAAGAGCGAGAGAAAGCTGTATGATTACCCTTGCAATTTATGCAGCGTTCTGATTTTTCACATGAATTGCTGTCGTGGTCAATTTCTGCACAGCGTGCACAGGTAAGGGAACCGCGACAGTTAGTTTTAGTGTGGCCTTATCGCTGACATTTAAAAAAACGGAGAGGGTTAGAAATGTACGGTCTGACAGGACAATTCAGGTAAGCAGCTTTAATTCTTGTTGGTAAAGTAGGGCTATTGAAAGTGAGAATGACATGCTTTGTAGGAAGGACTTGGCCATTTCGACGGATCGTGATACGACGTGCATCTATAATATTTTGGTCTTTTAGGTTTTCTAAGAGTTCATCTTTCGTAGAGAATAAAAGATCTGGTTCAAAAATAACGCCTCGGCTTGTATTTAGAGTTTTATGCACCTGAACAGAAATAGAAAAAGGGCCTATTGTAGAGCTATTTGAAAGAATCTGCGATTGTTTAGTTGTAGAAACCTCCATAAGTAAATCCCCAGATTTTAATTTTTTCAGAGTATGACCATCCCCCAAGGCAGACTGGAAAGTTTTTGCTATGAGAAATGGTGACGTTTTGCCAAAGGAACTATCAGAGTGGCTATCAGTGCGTTTAACAATAAAAAAGCGTGTGAAGGAAGTAGTCGGAACAGTTTGGTGCTCTCCACTGGGGAGAGACATAGAAGGAAATGAAGTTTTCCCATCCATGTTAAAAATAATAAAAAAATTCAGACCCCGGCCGTACCACCCACTGCCGAGCCCAACAAGGGGATGTACATTCGTGCACCAGTGCTAACCAAGGCCCATACGACAAGACAAACCTATGTCAGTCTCCACCCTTAACGAGATGACTAGTATTTGCTCGCTCACTTGATCCCTAAAGCCAGTGAAAAAGCCAGCTGACCAGCCGATTGATGCATACGGGACCAATATGCACCTCCCGTCTACCTGAAGCAGATGCCAAAGCAGTGTGTTGGTTTCCCTCAACTGCCAGGATCCCCCTTTCCAGGGACACGGGTCGCCACGCACGGCCAACACGTGGGTGGTTTACAATTCTCCATGAGTCGATATACAGGATGACATCGGCCCATACAGAATTGCCCTCACCTCCGGAGAGATAACCACAATGAGAGTGAAACAAAGATGAAAGGAAGACAAGTAGAATAAGAGGAAAAGGAAAGGAGAAGGATCACTCAGGTGCCCCGGGGTTGTGAAGCCCGTGAATACCTAAAGAAGGTATCCCCCTGGGGGACAGGATATCTATGAGTAAAATCTATTTTTAAATCATGGATATATGAAAATTACTTTTACAAAAATAAATTGGTTAGAATTTGTAAGGGCGCTGGTTAGTGCAAGGGTATTGGTTAGTGCTAGGATAAATTATGATAAATATACACTTTAGAAACAAAAGAAATATCTAAATGAGTGATATTGTGCTGTGATCTACAAAAAGACATGCTTAAGTTTTTCCACATTTATATTAAGCACAATATACCAATTTAAAGATGTAAATTAAGAGATAATGTAACACAAAGTATACATTTTTGGCAAAATCTCGTACAAAGCAGTTGTGTATTTTTAAAATAACCTTTAGATAATTTTGCCATATTATTTAATAATTTAAACAGATTACCAAATTGTCATTTGGCTAATACAACAGATTAGTCATTTGGCATAAAATGGTATATTTAATCTATCGAAGCATTCTTAAAATGTTTTACAGTATCTGAATATCTGCTCTTTTTGGGGAAATATGTGGTTATTCGAAGCTCCCCCCTCCCCTTACACCACTATCTTCACTTAAATTGGATCAATTACCTTTGATAAATCTATTCCTTAAATAATTAATATAATATCACAGTAATCAATGAAAAGACGGTTTTTGATGCATGTGCTATACAGTACATAATTCTTTTAAAAGATTATCCAAACTATTAAGGTTTAATTACACAAATTTTCAAGGCAAGTTTAAATATGCACAAATTTTTGAAAGAGATTTTAAAGTTATAGTAAAAAAAAAACTTTTTAATTGTAATTTAAGCATTAGCATATTTAAAGAGATTCATTCATTTGGTTAAAGCACAAAATTCAATTTCAGATGTCAAGGGAAAAAAAGAATATTTAGCTGCCGAAAGAAGATAACCTTTTAAAAAGATGAAAATCTTAATGCAGTGTACTCTTGATACTTCAAATAAAATATATTTCTCTCTTTGATATTACAAATTCCTGGAAATGACTTATCTGAAAAAATAGCTATCACATAATGCTTTTTTAGAATCCCTTCGACTTATGATATCGAGAATATTATGCAATTAAAAAATAATATAATCAAAAATAAAAATTCAGAGAACTTTCATAATATGCACAAAACTTTATTGATATTATGGTTTAAAATTGCAATCTAGAATTTTTACACAGTTTGCTTAATTTTTCACATAAAGTTACCAGCAAATTTAGTTCAATGAAAGTGTAAGTCCCAGTGCATTTGAGAGAATATTTTATGTTATAACAATAATATAAAGAGATTGTCGAAACTACACTCTGTACAAAATCCACACCTTCAATTAAATTATTTCTTCTACTTGCTTTCGTTCAGCTGTAGAGGGCTTGTCTGTGTATTTGCAGATTAAATGGTTCAATAACTCACTTTTTTCTGTCCATTGCAAGCAATCTTCATTTAAAGCTTTAGTTAGAGAAGAAGAATAATGATGTGAAGGAATCTGAAAATCCTCGCGCCATGGGTGCTTTAATATACAAGTGACTGCTAATATTTAAAGAGGTGCTTTCAATACTTGAATTTAATTCTGCAGTTCCAAAGTCGCCATTTGTTTCTGTTAATGAACTATTATTACATTCAGATTTGATTATTATCCAAGGTGGCTACAAAGAAATAAAAAGCATATTTTATTTTTTATGCATATTATTGAATGCAATTATTGAATGCAATATTGTTTATTCAGTTTCTGGAAAAATCAAAATATTTATTGGTGAAGTTATTCTCATTTACAAAAACACGTTGCATTATGCATTAGCTGGATAATATAGAATACTTGAATATGTGTCCTACAAAAGGCTTTAATAACAATACAAAAAGTACTACAACTACTTTTCGATATTCCTTGAATGTTTTCTAAAAAATAAAAATAAAAAAGGTTTTAAAATAATCAATATATATCTTTTAAACAAGGGGTTTTTGCAAGTGCACTGTTGTCATGTTGCGCATGGTCAAAAATGAATGTCCATGAAATACACAGGGTTTTGTTCCATTTTGAAAAATGTATTGCAGTATTTTGGATTTTAAGTGAAAATTTTGAATTTATTAGATAAAAATGGGTTTATACATTGTTAAAACATTTTATTCTCAATTATATATTGATTTTGTGAAATCTCTAATCAGTAGTGTAACTATAGTTTTGAGTCCTCTGCAAAATTTTCCGGAAGGCCCCCTAGAATCTATACCTATTTCTCATAACAAAACGGGGTCCCCGTTTCGTGACCCGTCTTCTGGGTATGATTTTTTTACGCGCAAATCAGGTTTGGAGTACGCAAAATATACATTCGTTATTCAATACAAATGACTCGTTCTTAAAATCCTAAAATGATCAACCGTTTATGACCGTTTAAGATGTTTATTTTTCACAATTACTTCCATGCCCCTCCCCCCCCCTACGTCGCAGGTTTTTGCGGATGTCACTTTTGCCACTGTCCTCGATATTGCTATACAATATAAGTGCATTTACGCTTCTTTATTTACATATATTTTTTGGTTAGCTCCGTGCACTATAGCATAAAATTAGCAATTTCCACCGTCGAGTAACACTAAAAAACGTGGAAATTAATTTTACCGTCCTGACTCTGCAAACTTGATGGGTACTCCTCGCAAAACATGATGGTTGTAAGATATATCAATACCAGGGATGAAAGCAGAAAAATCCGTTTATAATTTTCGGAGTCAAAATTAATGATTATTTCAAACACTTGGAAAAAGAAAGTAGTTAACTCTTTCTGGTTCAAAGGTTGTTTCACGGCTGGAGGGAGGGGATAGTTAATTGACAAGGGATCTTTTTTATCCGAGCTAATTACGCATGCAGTATGAAATATTTAAAACATTTTTCGTAGTTTATCTTGAAATAAAAAAAATCCTGAAATGTCTAACTTTAATGCTTAATCCTGAAATTCCTTAAAATGTCTTTCTGCGACTTATTATACAATATGATTAATTTCATTTATGACAAAATTGAATTTGGAACAAATTCCAAATCAATGTTCTTTTTAATATACTTAATCCAGGAATCTGACTGCCGTGCAAATTAAAGTGTATCAATTTACAAAATCTGCTAAAATACTGCTAAACCCAAAATTTCGATGAACCTGAATCATACAAGACTCATGTTCCTAAGCAAACTCGCTTAAGTTTACTAAATAAATTCCTTTTATTTCGTGAAGCTGTTTATTTCGGGTTTTGGTGGGTTCTAGATCAAATATAAAGTGACTGGTAAACACCCCCTCCCCTTTTAAATAGGCTTAAACAAAAAATTTTGTTTACAATTATCCATTTTCCTTAAAGTTTGGTATCAATTTATTAGAAAATTAGACGATAGAAATCAAATCAACAATGTTAGGTCAAGTATAAAAGAAACCCTACCTCTCCAACTAATTTAGCTTTACCTAGATTTTCCTTGTCGCGAACCAATTAGTTTCAAATTTTGGTCTCCTTTTATTAGAAGGATATTTACACCTTTAACACGTTGAATTCCACGTCAGTCATGGATGACTGACACTGAACTTCCCGTTTAAGTTATGGTATCCTTTAATAAAATAAAGAAAAATTAAAAAATTCAGCAAGTTGTTAAAGCAATATAATATTTAGTTTTATATAATAATTTTACGCTGTCGGCCACGGGCAACTGACGCGGCTCAAACGGAAACTTCAATGTCTCTCATTGGTGAATGACATTCCACTTAACGTGTTATGCAAGGGTTTATAGGTTAAATATTTGGGGGGGGGGGTAGAATTCACCACTTTCATTTTGTTTATTTTAAATTGCAATTTCCTTGCATAAAATTGTCTGAATAGCTTCAAATTTTGGGTACATATTTAACAAAAAGATGGATTAATCTCACGGATACTTAATTATATTTTTAACTATCATAATAATTGCAGCAAACTTTAAACTTCCCCCATACTCCCCCTCACTTTAGCCCTTTCAGTGGCTGAGAGGTTCTGATCTCTTAACTGGTAGGCGGCAGGTGCTGTGTTCGAACCCAATCGCGGCCGTCGGCCTAATCGTTCAGAGTTTTCGTGGTTTTCTTCAAACCTTTCGTAAATACGGGTTAGGTTCCCTTAGAAATATTCCTACGAAGGGCACCCTCCCCTATCATAACTATCATAATAATTGCTACAATCTTTAAACTTCCCCATACTCCCCCTTCACTTCAAACACTTATAAAATTTGTCCCGATGTTTTATAAAAGTAGTGTTGCGAAAATTTCAAAATGCATTTGCCAACCCTGTCAAAATAAAGAAGTTGTTAAAATTTTTTCAGATTTAAAGTATACTGAATGACACTGAAATAGTTCAGCAAATCATAACAATAGATGTAATAAGATTTAAATTGAAAGTGATATTTAACGCTTTAAAATTATTTTTCACGTTTCTTCTCAATTCTTTTGGTAATAAATAATTCGGTTAACTAGTTTACTTTTGGAAATCTTTTTGGAAGCGTATTTCCAGAATTCTTATTTCTAATATACTAGTTAATGTGTATTTAAGTTTGTTGAATTATATAACATTAAAATTGTGTTATTTTAAACAAAATCAAAGAAATCCTCGGTGTTACTCCATCCACTGTTAATGTGGTTTCGAGTATTTTTCCAATTCTTTATGTAGCTTTATGTTAATCTGATAAATTTTAATTTTGAAAATTATTTTGGAAGCAAGATTTAGAAACCTCCGTTTGCGTGGATTTTAGTTGGGTTTTGGAAGGCTTGCTAACGAGGGTTTCCGAGCTCTTGTTTTTCAATATGTTCATAATGCGTATTTTAAGTTTGAGTACATAATACATTCAAATTTAGAAATTAAGTTTGAGAAATCCTCGATATTACGCCGCCTTTTAACGCTGATTCAGAGCAGTTTTTCTAATGTAGCTTTTATTTAATAAATTTTAACTTTAATATTATTTTCTAAGATTTTTGAATGCCTGTTTACATAGATAGAATATAATTTGGGGTTTGTCAATTCGCCCTCTCCCCCACAATACACACCCACGTTAATGCGGATTTTCGAGCTCATTTTAAATATTGTTAATTTGATTACGGTAATTTCTTACTTACATATTTTTCTGTTAGATACAATTTCAGTTTTCAGTTAAGTGTGATCCTACCGAATGGAAATTAAAAAATATATTAATAAGCTGCAATGTTGATGGTTAGAACTGTACGAACACTTCATATGATTTGGTTTGAAGTGTTTGTAACTTTGTTAATGGTCAATAATTAAAAATCTGAGTAACTGGCCAGTGGCTAATGTTAATTTTTATCTATATTTTGCACCAACATACAAATTAAAGATTGCTGTAAATAATTATGCACAGATCTGTATAATAAAGACATATACACGTTAAGTATTTCAATTATTCTGAATTTTTAAAAAGAAAATAACATTCAAAAAGTATGCCTGACAATGTTAAAAAATTCAGCATAATAATTGAAATATTGACTTCCTTAAAAACCTGATAAAAATCCAGCAATTCTTAATTTATGTAACATTCTTTTTCTTAAATTAAGATTGTAAATTGATACTATAAAATTTTGTTTAGTTTTCACTTAATCCTTCATTCAATTTACAGAAAGTTTTAGCTTATGATAATATGCATAGAATTTTTTATTTTATATAAGTCTGATTATACATATAAGTTAAATTGCTTAAATACATATTTAATTGCTAAGTTAAATAACATTTTTAAATGGAGAATTATACGACTTACGACAGCTTAATTAAACATGAAATTTGCTTTAATTATTTTTATACACTATATAAAGAATACCATACAAACTTAACTGGTAGTTGTTTAAATTCTAATCCACAAACTGGGCGCATTTTTTTAACAGTTTATGAGTCAGTTAAATGAAACAGTCGTAGTTTCTTTACGTTAGTGAGATTATTTGATCTTCAAAGTTAAAAATTCGAGAGGAAATTTTGGGAAATACGCTAAATTTACGAAACATGGAGGCGCTATTAAATGAACGATGGCTATTTGATCGAAAATCTCTAAGAAAATGTTATCAATGCAGAAAAATGCTTACAGTTTCGTTAAAAACCGAATGCCTTATTATGTAGCACTTGGGATTCCTGTATTAAGATTTAACCCTCCAAGCGTCTTGCAAATGGGTAAAATTGTAATGTTGTTTTCTCTGCATTTTGTTTTAAATGCTAATAAAATATGATTCTTTCAATATTACATAAAAAATCTTATTTAGGAATATAAATGTAATCCTTGAGCGTCTTAATCATTCTTCAATGCTTTGAAAATTCATTAAATTTATAGAATTATAATATCTTAAACATTGCTTATATTGCAGTGAAACCTGGAGCTTAGTGTACGGAATATTACGGGACAAACGCTTAGAGGGTTAAAGTAAAAAAAAAAACATTACCGTACTTATGAATCACATTTAGGCAAAATAACCTTGCCATAAAATTAGTAATATTTTCTAGTAAGTAACTTAAAATTGTACCTTTTCATTCTCTATAGACATATGTAGCTTGCAGATACTAACGAAGGGAGGGGGGAGGGGGGGACAAAATTTAAACATTTCTCTACTGATATGTCTTTAATATCATGCTATAGACTCAATATTTTGAAAAATAAAATAGTTCGCCAGAACTTCCCATTTCCCCTTCAAGCGTTGACTTTGTTTATAATAATTTTTATGCTTGATTTATTGTTTTAGGAAACAGTAGAACCAACCCGCTTAAGACGTGATACCGATTAATACCTGAATTTACTCCAGTTCCAACATCACCAGAACACCACTCTTACAACAAATGTAAAAATTTTCCATTCAATATCAGATAAAGTTTACATTCCTTGGACAAAAGATCTCACTTACGACGCGAATACATATACCTGGATATTAAGTTTTTGATATGAACATCAAACTATTTCCGAATAGTAATAATCGCTTTATTTAATGACAGAAAGAATACTATTTGGAAATAGTGATAGACATTGTAAAAAAAATCTTCTAAACTGGCATGCTGATTAAATAAGGCGAATATTACTAACCGGAAATAATAGGTATTTGGAGAAAAGTTGCGGTACTAAGATCGAAAATTTCGTCAAACAATCACAGATAAAATAATTTCGTAAAACGACCATTGGTCGAATATTTAAGAATAGGTTTCAAAATGCACAATAAGATGGGCATACGCGCTTTCATTCCAAAGTTCGTTGCTCTAGATCCCATAGTCTTTTTCTTCAACTGAGGCAACAAAACGACCTACACGCAAAAAAGTAGTTCATATGGAAATAAAGACCAAGAAGAGTCTTCAAAGTCTAAACTGGGAAAAATATTCGAGAATTACAATTAAATGCGTTGTTTCGGTAAAAATTAGTGATTTTAGTTTCTATACTCGATTTATAACTAAGCGAGCAAAGTGATAAACACACAAAAAATTAGTTTTTACATGTAAAATATAGCTCAGGAGCTGTACAGGGCAGAAATTCGAACAAGAGCTTTGAAATGCACAGTTAGAAGGGTATACGCACCTTCGTGTTATTTTTTATAACGCAAGATCCCGTAGTGTTTTCACAACTGGGATAATAAAATGACATACACGCAAAATAACGATTTTTTTGTAATTAATATATTAACCACACAATAAGGAATATTACACACAAAACATATATAACTTTGCACAGATTAACAATAATTTCTATTTTAGAATAAATCCGAAAAGTTACACAAAAGCTCAAAAAGTATACCTACTAACACTAAGAAATGATACACAGAAAATATTCGGAACATTTCACAGTTTAGCAGTAATTTCCACTTTCTCAACTATTCTGAAAAGTTACACAAGATTGTGGAAGGTATTACACAAGATTTCTCGATATTCTTGTATGAGTAGAAATAATCCGAGAAAACCCAGGAATGTTACACAGTAAATGTCAAGAAGATTGCGCAAATTTTTTACAGTGTATCAAGGCATATATGGATATACATAACAAAAAAAAAAAAAAAAAAAATACGCCATGGGAGAAAATCCCTCTTTTATTAACATTTCAAATAAATTCCAGAGAAAAAAAAGTACAATTTTGTCCTTTTGCTCGGCAGTCAGGGGGTTAAGAAGCAGCAGGTTTTATTCATAGTATACCATCTTTATTACGATTTTCAAATACCATGCATTTGTGTCTAAATTAGTGGTTTTCATCTTCATATTCTACAGCAAATTTTTATACACTTGATGCCTACTATTACCCTCTAAATTTGTTGATCAAATTCGGCAACAGTCTAGATTCTTACAATCTTGAGAATTTTTTAAAAATTATTCTCAGGTTCTGATAAATTTAAGTAGCAGCAGGTTTTAGTCATAGTATACCATATTTATTACGATTTACAAACACCCTGTATTTGTTTCTAAATAAGTGGTTTTCATCTTCATGCTCTATAGCAAATTTTCATCCTCTGGATGCCTACTATCAACCTCTAAATTTGTCGAACGAATTTGGCAACACTGTATATATGCTTACAATCTCCACAAATACTTTTTAAAAAATAATTCTCATATTCTTGTAAATTAAAAAAGCAGCAGGTTTTATTCATAGTATACCACCTTTATTACGGTATGCAAATACCATGCATTTGTGTCTAAATTGGTGGTTTTCATCTTCATGTTCTACAGCAATTTTTTATACACTCTAAATTTGTTGATGAAATTCGACAACAGTCTAGATTCTTACAATCTTGAGAATTGTTTTTTAATAATTCTCAGGTTCTTATAAATTTAAGTAGCAGCAGGTTTTAGTCACAGTATACCATATTTATTACGATTTACAAACACCCTGTATTTGTTTCTAAATAAGTGGTTTTCATCTTCATGCTCTATAGCAAATTATCATCCTCTGGATGCCTTACTATCAATCTCTAAATTTGTCGATCGAATTTGGCAACACTGTATACATGCTTACAATCTCCACAAATACTTTTAGGTAGATTTCGTAAGAAATACTACCTATTGCAATCGCACCAGTTTATCTATCTATCTATCTATCTATACATATATATATATATATATGTATATATATATATATATATATATATATATATATCACTTTTTTATGGACACGATAACTTCTATAATTCTTCACCAATCTCCACCAAACTGGTACATAAAATCAAAGGGGTTTAAATCTTGGCTAAGTTCGTTAATAGGCAAAATCGGACACAGGGGGTCGGAATAGGGGGCGTTTTTGTGAAAACCGAAAAAACGCTATAGCTTCTTAATTAAAGTAAATATCGAATCGGTTTAAAGTTTATATTACTTCTTAAAAATGGGCTAAAAGTATATGCATAACAGATTTTTTAAAATTTAGAAGTGGGCTCAAGGGGCGAAAAAAACAGGGATTTTGAGAGAAAAAAAATGTATAACTTCGTCAATTTTCAAGATATCAAATCCAACTAAATTTTTTGTAAATGTTCTTAAAATTATCTAAAACTTTTGTATTTACAAATGTTTGATAGGACCAACTTTTACCGATGAAAAAAATTAAAAACGAAAAGAAAAAGGGCGCTGAAAAAAGAGAAAAATCCATAACTCAGTCAATTTTTAAGATATCAAATCTGATTAAATTTATTATACATCTTCTCAAAAATATCTACAACTTTTATATTGTCAAGTTTTTCATAGGACCAATTCGTATAGCAAAAAGAAATTAAACAAAAATAGGATTGGAGAAAAAACCTCAAATCCAAACTGCTTATACACTATCCACCAAAAAGTATTTGTACACATTCAGTTTTTGACATTTTGTCAAATATTTAAAAATATACTGGTCGGATTCTTCTGGAACTTCAGAAATATAAAGATTATGTTTCACTTTATATTTATTTACATTCATTTGTTAAGCGGGTAATTAGGGAACCGGCAAAAAAAAACAAAGAATAATAGAAATATTTGGGATCGCCCTGTACATGAAAATGCACGAAACGACTTATCGCTTTAGAATACAAATATATGAATACAGTAGAATATGTACACTAATTTTTGTGAGAATAGCATGTATATTTATGACGATAGAGCGATTTTTTTGAAAAATTCAAAAAATTCTGGTATGTTTTTTGTTTATATCATGCTGGGTTTTTGACCAAATTTAACGCAAATTTCAGAAAAATTGGCAAAATGCAGTAGAAAAAATGTAGCGCAATTGGAATATAAATATATTAAATATTTTATGAAATATGAGTAGTTGTATAAAATAATTTTTATCTGCGCATGCGCGAACTAGAAAAACATTTTTTTTACATCATTTAATAGTCAATTCTATGGAGTGACTTATAAAAAAAATCCAATCAAATATCGTGAAAATTCAAAAAGATATCATTATTTTAGTGAGATGTTTTTACTTGCTCTCTAAAAACGGCTGAATCTTAAGAGATTCTCCTGAAATTGACATTTTTTAATAACTGACTTTAAAAAAAAAACTAGTATTGAATTAATACAATATCTAATACAATATTGCTGCTAATAAGTACTTGACAATTGTGATAGAAAAGAAAAAGAGCTTTATTCGCATTCAGGGCCAAAACTAAGAGGGGGGGGAGAAGGGCATGTGCTCCGGGCGCTAGGATGAAAGTGTTCCAAATGTATTTTTCGTTTGGCGATTTTTTTCATGGCTATGTTTAGCATAATATTGTTAAAATTATTATATCTGGGCTATGCTAAAGCATAAAAAAATCTAATGATGATGGCTTAAGGTCCCTGCCCCTACCCGCGAAGATGCTCACGAGCTAATGCTATTCCTATGGGGATGCATTTTTCTAACTTTTTTGCATTTGGACATTTTTAAATAATATGTTTTGCATTGGATAGCGGAAATCCTTTTCAAGATCGCTCCGTGATTACTTTTTCAATTTTGGCGTAGATATTTTTATAATGTTTCTTTCACTTCCAAAAGCGGTTCTGAATGTGAAACTAACTTTATAAAAAATATCTATGACTCAAATCGAAAAAGTAGTCAAGGAGCGATTTTGAGAGGGACTTCCGCTATCCAATGCAAAAAAAAAAAAAAAAAAAAAAAATTAAAAAATTTAAAAAATTGAAAATTTCAAAATGCGAAAGAGTTATAAGAAAAATGTGAAAATATTATTTTTTTGATTCCGTTTAAAGTATCAAATTGGAGTATTTTAATAAAGCAGAATACTTTATTTTATATTACATATTTTAAGTTTTAAAATAAGTCGGCTATTAATAAATTGGAGAAATTTTCTTTGTAAATATGCTTTGCGAAGGAGGGGGAAAGGGGTACCTTCAAAATCCACGTTTGCCTCGGGAAAAAAAGACTGGTTTTGGCCCTGTTCCCATTTAATAATTTGTAGATCCTCCTCGAGAGGCAATTACAGCTGCGACTCTCCTGGACATGCTCTCAAATAGTCCTTGTATTACATTTAATGGTATTTTATTCCACTCTGTTTGCACAAGGCAGGTAAGCTCTTTTACTGATTTTGGGCGTGTGTCACTCGCCTTAATTCGACGATCCAACTCGTCCCAGAGGTTCTCTATTGGGTTCAGGTCTGGGCTCTGGGCAGGCCACTCGAGTCGATGCACTCCATTATCAGCATACCAATCCATGCTGGACCTCGCTACATGGCAGCTTGCGTTGTCATCCTGGAAATAACATGGGTCCAATCCATAGTATTGCCACAACGTAGGAAGTACATTGTTGTCCAGTATATTACAGTAGGCATCGGCATTGAGCTTACCATGAATTGGGACCAAGGGTCCTAGTCCGAACCAGGAAAAACAACCCCAGAACATAATTCCCCCTCCGCCAAATTTAACTGTGGGCAAAATACATTCTGGTAGGAGGCGTTCTCCAGGCAGACACCAGACCCAGACCCTACCATCAGAACGGTAGAGGGTGAACCTTGATTCATCACTCCAGAGAACCTGTTTCCATTGCTGTACAGTCCATTGATGGCGTGTTTTGCACCAACTTAACCGAGCTGCGCGGTTGGACTTGGTGATTAAAGGCTTATGCGGGGCAGCACGGCCATAAAAATTAAGCAGATGAGCTTCCTTACGGATGGTATTCATGGAAACAACACATCCTGAAGCTTGTTGAAATTCTTGGCGTATGTGTAACATTGGTTGGTTGCGGTTCTTCCGAATTTCTATAGACAGAACCCGTCGGTCTCTATCTCCCAGTTTCGTCGGTCTGCCTACTCTGGCCACATTCTGACAGTCACCATTCAGCTTCCATTTTCTAATCACATAAGCCACAGTCGTTTTGGGGTAATTAAGCTCGCTAGATATGTCGATTAAAGATCGGCCATTTCGGTGGTACCCGATGATCACACCTTTCTCAAAATCAGACAGCTCTGTTCTTCTTGGCATCATGCATGCGATTGATGTCAGTGTTGTTTTCGACACCACATTTAACAGTGGAGAACTTGACGTATTTCAGGATCGCAGATATCGGCATTTGCATAAGAGCCATTATCAATTATGTATCAATGGGTAGATTTGACACAAATGCTTCGATTTTTTATAATTATTTTTATCCTGAAATAGGTTCGTTCTGGTAATTATCTAAGAAAAGAAGTAAATCACCCGTAAAAAACGTAAATGAAGATTTGGCAATTTGCGTAAAATCTGACGTCATTCAACTGCTTTCAGAGACCAATTGAAAATCAGTTCACTCCTATCCACAATAACTTTCTAAATTTCCACTAAATTCGATCGGATTTTTTTATGGGTAGCTCCATAGAGTTGAATATTAAATTATGTAAAATGATAAATTTTATCGTTCACGCATACGCTGATTAAAAAATATTTCATACAAATACTCATATTTTAGAAAACTTTTAATATATTTATATTTCAATAGCACCTTATTCTTTCTACTACATTTTGCGAATTTTTCTGAATGTGGCTTTATATTTGGTTGAAAATATTGCATGACATAGAACATTTTAAAAAATATTCAATATATTTATATTTCAATGAATTTTGGTGAACTCCCCCCCCCCTCCCTTTTCTTCTTTGCAAACCATCTGCAAAAGTATTTGCAAAGAAAAATTTTCTAATTTATTAATAGCCGACTTATTTTAAAACTTAAAATATGTAATATTGATTAAAGTAGTCTGCTTTGTTTTAAAAAAAATGATACCTTAAAATCGTGAAACCGAATCAAAACGAAAAAAAAATCTGCTTTATGCGGGATCTTTATTCCATCATCATTAGATTCTTCTATGCTTTGGTATAGGAGAAATGCTTTGAATGGGACAATTTTGACAATATCATGCTAAACATAGACATGGAAAAAATCGCCAAACAAAATGTACATTTGGGACACTTTCATCCTAGCGCCCGGGGCACATGCCCTTCTCCCCCAACCTTCTCTTAGTTTTGGCCCTGAATGTGAATAAAACTCTTTTTCTTTTCTATCACAATTGTCAAGTACTTATTAGCAGCAATATTGTATTAGATATTGTATTAATTCAATACTAGTTTTTTTTTTTAAAGTCAGTTATTAAAAAATGTCAATTTGTGGAGAATCCCTTAAAATTAAGCCGTTTTTAGAGAGAAGAGTAAAAACATCTCACTAAAATAATGATATCTTTTTGAATTTTCACGATATTTGATTGGATTTTTTTTATAAATCACTCCATAGAATTGACTATTAAATGATGTAAAAAAAATGTTTTTCTAGCTCGCGCATGCGCAGATAAAAATTATTTTATACAACTACTCATATTTCATAAAATATTTAATATATTTATATTCCAATTGCGCTACATTTTTTCTACTGCATTTTGCCAATTTTTCTGAAATTTGCGTTAAATTTGGTCAAAAACCCAGCATGATATAAACAAAAAACATACCAGAATTTTTTGAATTTTTCAAAAAAATCGCTCTATCGCCATAAATATACATACTATTCTCACAAAAATTAGTGTACATATTCTACTGTATTCATATATTTGTATTCTAAAGCGATAAGTCGTTTCGTGCATTTTCATGTACAGGGCGATCCCAAATATTTCTATTATTCTTTGTTTTTTTGCCGGCCCCCTAATTACCCGCTTAACAAATGAATGTAAATAAATATAAAGTGAAACATAATCTTTATATTTCTGAAGTTCCAGAAGAATCCGACCAGTATATTTTTAAATATTTGACAAAATGTCAAAAACTGAAAGTGTACAAATACTTTTTGGTAGATAGTGTATACTGACTCATTTTTAAATTCATTTTTGATTTTAAACGCATCCAAATGGTAGATCCTCTTATTTAGAAACTGTGTAAAGTGACGCATTGGTCAATTTTCTGATAAAGACAGAATATATTTCAAAAAAGGCTACCAAAAACGGTATTTTGAACAGAATTTCCGAAAGTCATCGGGACTGAAAATTGAAGGAAGTATTCAAATAAGAAATTGCGTTTTTTTCTGACTCGTTTTTAAATCGCTTTTTGTTCTCAAACGCATCCAATTTACAGATCCTCTTATATAGGTACTATATAATGTGATGCATTGGTCAGATTTTTGATAAAGACGGAATATATTTCAAAAAAGGCTACCAAAAAGGGTATTTTGAACAGAATTTTCCGAAATCATCGTGACTGAAAATTTAAGGAAGTGTTCAAATAAGAAATTGCGTTTTTTTCTGACTCGTTTTTAAATCCATTTTTGCTCTCAAATGCATCCAATTTACAGATCTTCTTATGTAGGAACTATATAATATGATGCATTGATCGGTTTTTTGATAAAGACAGAATATATTTTGAAAAAGGCTACCAAAAAGGTTATTTTGAACAGAATTTCAAGAAGTCTTCGTGATTTGAAAATTTAAGGAAGTTTTCACATAGCAAATTGCGTTTTTTATGACTCGTTTTAAAATTCATTTTCCTTCTCAAACGTATCCAATTTACAGATCCTCTTATTTAGGAACTATATACTGTGACGCATTGGCCAGTTTTTTGATAAAGATAGAATATATTTTTTTAAAATGCTGTCAAAGTGAGTATTTCGCACAAAAATTTCCTAAGCAATCATGATTAAAGAATTAAGGATGTATTCAAACAACAAATCGGTTATTTTATGACTCATTTTTAAATTCAATTTTTTTTTCTCAAATGCATTCAACTGACAGTTTCCTGTTATTTAGGACTGTAGAATGTACTGTTTTGGTCGATTTTTTAATAAATTCAGAATCTATTTCAAAATATGTTGTCAAAATGGGCATATGAGCTGAATTTTTCTTAAGATGATTCTGATAAAACCAGTTTTTGCAGAAAAATGAAATTAAAAAATTTTCATAAACGGCCAAATGAAGTTATTAAACTGGGTTTATCTCTAATCATATATATATATATATATATATATATATATATATATATATATTGTTGAAATGAGCACTCTTCGAAATCTAGCTCCACCTATAGGCCCAGCCGACAGGGATTTTTTTAAAAATAATTCTCAGATTCTTGTAAATTTAAAAAGCAGCAGGTTTCATTCATAATATACCAACTTTATTACGATTTAGAATTTAATTTATTTCCTGATTTAATTAATATTACTTTCCTTCAATATTTATAAAACGATTTTGACTTGCATTTAATCGACAAATAAATTATTTCTCAATTTATTTTAAGGAAATAGATTTTAAAATAAGCATGCTTAAATATTTTATTAATTAAAAGATTTCTTCGAATTCGATATTATTGAAATTTTAATAGAAAATACGATGAGCACTTCAAATAAATAAACTAATTACCTTTATTTCGAAGAAGTAATTTTGCAAATGAATGCACTAGGTTTGAGGATTTTTTTAATTATTCTAAAGTTATTCGGTTTTAATTTTATGGAAAATAGAGATTAGGCTACTTTGCGATGCTGTATAACAATGTAGTATATTTTTGATTGGATAAATAGTATTTTCGAGTTATTTCAAATATGCATTTAGAAAGGCTAATTTATGTTTAATAGCAGAACATTGTAATAGTGTAAATTGAATGTCAAACTAAAATTATTGAAAAGGCGAAAACAATTTTGTATTCATTTGACTATTCTTTAATAGTTATGTTTTAATAAATTAATGCTAGACGATATTTGTGTTATTTAGTCAGCGATTGTATTAATATTAATCAAATATAATGTTGTGTTTTAGATTATTATCATTATTTGTTTTAATTTGTGACTAGTACCGTCAGTTGGGGATACTTTGGTATTTGCAGGGTTACTTTGCTCCATCCATTAAAAAAAGTTTTTATCCTTCGAATTGAACAAACAATACTATATAATTTGGAGTTTTTACCATTGAAAAATATTTTATATCCTTCTATAGAGTATTTGAATAGTTTGGGGTTAACTTAATTTTTTTAATGAAAACACTGGATGTGTTGGCAAATAACTGACTTCTCATGTAAATTTAAAATCTCCAAACTTTCTATAGTGAAACAATCTGGATAAGCGATTGAAATACGATACGTGTCAAAAATTACCTTTAGTAACATGTAACTCATGTGTGATCATAGTTTGTCCTTTAACTTTTTACTTTGACAAGAAATGTTTACGTTTCCATAAACCTAACATGAAAACAAGTTTTTCGGAATTACCATGTGCCAGGCTTTTTTCGGTCCAAAAATAGCCCCAATTACTTAGAAATGCCTTTTATATAAGCAAATCCCTTAAAACATGTTTTAAGAGACTAAAACAGAGACTAAGACTGATTTAAGAAATTTTTTTTCAAGTGTTAGTGTAGCAAAATATTATGTGAATTGTTTTTGTTCCAGTTTCTAAGGATAACATTATGAAGGTTATTTCTATTTTCTTTAATATTAACAGTTGGTTTATTGTGTTTAAATGTCAAAAAAAAAAAAATAATAATAAAATTTGTGTGTCGTGTTTGCGGTGTTAATTTATTAGAAAATCATATTCCAAGGGGGTTTCAATAAAAATGTATTAATCTACAAATGAAATGTATTCGTTTTATATGAAACTAAGCTAATGGTCAAAAAAGCAACCAGCAGGGCTAATTTGTTCCACGACTTTAAAAAATTAAAAAAAAAAAAATACCGGGTGCGTCATAAATTCATGCAATCTTTAAAAATTCATAATAAAAGAAGTAATGCTCTAAAAAACTTTTGGTTTGCGCGAATATAACCAGATGGATTTTTGATTTATTCCCCATATATAATAAAAAATTATTGCAAAAGTCACCGATAGAGGGCGTTCATACGTCCAACTGAGGCGTTTTATTGATATCAGGCGAGCAATAAAATACGTAGCTGGAGATGGATTCGTCAGTCGATATCGGCAGCATGCTTAGTCCAGTCAATATAGTAAGTTCACCTCGGAATTCGAGATACCAAGCTGTAAGTCTGTAAATACTTGTATATTGACACCCTAAAAGTTGTCTCAAAACCTACATATGGTAGGGTGTACGCAACTATTAAATTCCAAGGTCATAGGTCACAAAAATCGATTTTTTGCGCTTTTTTTTGTAAATATCTCATTTCCTATAGATTTTTTGCTAGTTGTATTTATTATCATTATTGTAGAATACAAAATTCTCTACAAATTTTGTTTGAAAACATTTTTCATACGTCGAACCGTTTTCGAGATAGAGGGCGGAGAGCGCGCGGTCACAGCATCACTTTAGGTCAAACGGTGCCTCCGGTCGAAAACGCGCCATATATCATTTTTTTCCTATCCACTCTTTATTCAGTATTAATTTATTTAATAACACTTACCTGTCCATGTAATAGCAGAATTGTTAATGAAAATATAGGAATTATATTTGAATTTTAACCTAATTAATATAATATTAATAACTTCTTACATGATGAAAAAAAAATAAATTATGAATTAATCGTTTTATTAAAAATACTATTAAATACATTTATTTTTATTAAAAGTAAAAAAATGGAATAAAGAGTAAAAAAACTATAATTTATGTTTTTAATCATCTTCTTCCTCTTCATCGTTGTCTTTCGGTTGCTGGTAAATTTCAAACTGGTCTTCATTATCGTCTTCAACGACATTTGTCTCAAGTTGTTCCATGATTTCGGGGTCAAAAGTTTCATCTTCGTTAATGTCGCTCTGATATGGTTCTGCATTGAGACAAGCTTGCCCATTACATTGGCCACAAGCTAAAGAGCATTGCAAGCCCACTTTCCTGCATCCGCATCGCGAACCACAACCACTCTTGCAGTTGCAGAAAATTGTATTTAGCAAATCTTCTGAAGCAGGTGCTAAAATTGTCATGATAGGCTACAGAAAATCGTTTTGCATTGCCCAACCCCATACCTGGGGTTCCAAATCATGCCCTAACCAAGTTTGAACTTGATAATATACACGTTTGAAATGTTGATGAGAAGCTGCACTTGTTGGTGGAAGAATTGAAAGCTGCATAGGTTTATTAAGTTTTGTAGACTTGACGTAATGCATATAACGAAGATGATCGAGACTTTTCACAGATTTCGAAGCATTATAGACTGCCAATAAGATTTGAGTTCCACTCTCTAATAATCTCTGGGCCGAACTATTTTCTTCCTCAAATGCTGCAGCTAGTTCATCCAAATTCGTCAGTTTCTCAAAAACTATTAAAAATGATTTTTTTCCCTTTTTAAAAAGCGCAGAAGTTGTGTCACAGCCACTTAATGCATGCAGAAATAAAATATGTGTTTTGGAATGAGGATAATTACCAAAACTTTTAGTCGAATATATCTCCGTTTTTACATTTCCTTTCCCAACATTTTTAAAGAAAATTTCTTGTTCGTAAGACAGTGTACGTCCAATTAAAATGACAAGTAAATCAATATCTTGTCCTATTATAACTGCAGTTTTTTCAGGCTTTGATTCTTCAATTGCAGTTTCAACAATAAGAACATCCGCATCATCTCTGGCTTGTTTAGTAGTAATATTTGCAGCTTGTAATTTTTCAGTTAAGGTATTAATGAGCATATCTTTGTTATTTCGATTTGATAAAAATTTTTCTTGAGTAACTGGTACAACAATTGTTTCATCTAAACAGACTTTATACGTTTTTGAAAGTGCAGCAGTTCTTCTCTGCTGCTCCATAGCTTTTACGTTCTTACTGTAGTCTAAATAGCCGTCAAATACAACAATTATTTTGGAACTGTAATGCCTTTTTAAATAATTAATGTATTTATGAAAAATAATAGATAAAGTATCTTCTCTGCTCCATACAACATGATGAAAAAATCCGCCATCAATAATGAACGTCACATTATTTTCATTGAGAAAAAAATCAATTGGGCTCATGTTGTCATACAATGACGATTTTGTTGTTTTTTTCATGCCATCATTATCAAATAGAGCTGTTGGATACGGACTCAATTAATATTGAAGATATTCCTCAAGATTACTTTCAAATTGTTTGCTGACAGTAATTCTTTGGAAGAGTAATAATGGAGCCACTGCAACTTTACAATCATTTATTTTTACAGATTTGTTAACACAGGAAAGCGGCATTACTTTTCGGAAGGTTTCAACTTTATTTCATGCATAATACAATTATACAATGCATAAAGAAAAAGATAAAATATAATATAATAGTTAATAAAAATTGATAAATATTTATAATCATTGATTTATCGATAGTTCATCAACTATATATGGCGCGTTTTCAACCGGAGGCACCGTTTGACCTGAAGTGATGCTGTGACCGCGCGCTCTCCGCCCTCTATCTCGAAAACGGTTCGACGTATGAAAAATGTTTTCAAACAAAATTTGTAGCGAATTTTGTATTCTACAATATTGATAATAAATACAAATAGCAAAAAACCTATAGGAAATGAGATATTTACAAAAAAAGCGCAAAAAACCGATTTTTGTGACCTTTGACCTTGGAATTTAATAGTTGCGTACACCCTACCATATGTAGGTTTTGAGACAACTTTTAGGGTGTCAATATACAAGTATTTACAGACTTACAGCTGGGTATCTCGAATTCCGAGATTCTTACCTAATTTAAGCTTAAATGACTGGACTATGCTATCCCGAACAGATTGAGCGCTGGTGGTTAAACTTTTCTAGAAAAATTGAGAAGCGACAAACATTCCATTGCGAAAGTTTCGAATATTGAGCATATTTTACTACCTTAACATGAATGCTGAGTGTCATGTTATTGTAATTTGTTTCATTGTCTATTTGTGTTTGTCTTATTTGCATAAAATGTCTCAATATGGGGTTGTGATGGTATACTCATGCTGGGTGTCATTTATCACATTATATGCAGACATACTCAGTAATTTAGGTTAAAACAACACAGTTTATTAAAATGATAAGGGCTAAAGGAAAGTGGAGCCAGTCTATAATTTCACTCACTGAGAACACTATGAAAAGCTAAATCATACTCACAGGCGTCGGTCTAGCTCAGTCGGGGCACCGTCTAACACTTGACACTATTTCCTGGCTGATCTACTAAACAAATCTTAATTTCACAGCCCGTGGCTGTGGATATTTCTTTATTTCTCAAATGATCAA
Organism: Maratus speculifer; assembly: GCA_964019185.1. NCBI lineage: Eukaryota > Metazoa > Arthropoda > Arachnida > Araneae > Salticidae > Maratus > Maratus speculifer. The sequence goes on from OZ025298.1 coordinate 257,911,174, forward strand.
AACTAAGCTTTCTTACCAAGGCCGAATCTTTAGTCCACTATCTGAACTCCTTTCGCTTTACTGGAGGCCGTAGCTATTCTCTAATCGTCAGCACCTTACTAAACAATCATCAACTTCGTTGTCCAATGGCGGAATACACACAGAGGCTGCTGGCTACTACCAGAAACACACAGACGCTGGCTGCTGGCTAAGGCAAGAAACACACAGACGCTGGCCAAGGCCAGAACCACACAGAGGCTGGCTGAGGCCAGAAACACACACACCACAAACTCACACCCAAGCTTTTATACGCGACAAACTGAGATACTTCTCATTAACATAATACTAATAACCGCGAGCTAACTGCGGAATTCGAAAGAGCACACACACTCTAGAAAGTTAAAGTAAAAGAGAGGATAGATGTCACTTTTACGCCTACAAAATGTTAAATTATTGACGTCACGATCTCAGAAACACTAGAGTGCCTTTATGACTAAAGGTCACTCCCTCACAACCCCCCCTCGAACTCCGCAGAGAAAAAGGGCTGGGCTAAATGCATGCCCAGAACTTTTTCTTGTTATAAATTTAGAGCCGTAATAAAACACAGTGATGGGTGAAATTTAACGCCGAAACATAACTTTTAAAATATTAACTTTAACCCATCACAACCAAAAAAAAACTCAGTTTGCCTCAAATAATCACATATCCAATCCAATCATTCTTCTATCTCACAAATAGCCTCCGTAAAACTTCCAAAAACTCGTAAAACTTCCAAAACTAATTACTTCTTCTTTCAAAACAACCCACTCCACCGTGAGTGCTAAAATTTCTCAAAACACTAACCTTCCGAAATTTTCCTCAATATTGCAATGCAACTATAACTTTACCCAAAAATTTCTCCATAACTTTTAATATACTAGAATTCGCACCAAGTCCAAAAAACCCAATGCGCAAAAACTTTCCTCATCCAAATTCCGACTTCATCTAGAATTACATTTACTTCATACTAAACTAACTCTGCTACTACGTAATACCTACATCCCCATTAGCCAATGAACTAACTCCCAAACTTCTTCAGAACTTAACTCCACTTGAACAATAATTGGGGCACATACGTACAGCGGCATATCGCTGTGCTTATGCAACAATCAAAAAATATCAAAAATTTACAAAATGACGTCATCAATCTCTTCATCTGTATTAACTAAAAGAAAAATAGCAGAATCAATACATAACAAAAAGTATACTTCCCTGCAAGAAAATCACATTAACATTCAATTTTAATACAACACAATTTCAAATTCAAATGCAGCTTAAAACTTCGCAACTTGCGGAAACCATTCTCAACTAAAGTACAAAACGCAACTCATAAAACACGAACGATAAGAAGAAAGTTAATTCATTAAATGTTAGTATCAGAGATAGAAACGCGTGTCAAGGACTTCTTGACCGCAAAACACGTGCGCGCCTGAACCGCGGCGCGTGTCCAAAATAACCCAAATTACTATCTGTACTTTCTGAAAATTTAAACATACATTAACATACATTTTATAACACATGAACAATATAACAATATAATAACATTTTAAACAAATAACATAACCATTTAACAATAGATCCAGAATTTTCAAAAGCAGTTAAGACCAAAATTTCCAACATACATAGAACTAACAATTTTGCAAACAAATTTTGAACACAATTAAGCACTAAACGTGAGTCCGTCAAAAAAAAAAATTCCAAAAATGGCCAAAAGTACAAAACAGTCTCTCTGCTTTCTATTCCTTCACATTGCTACCACATATATGCACTCTAATAGAAATTTAATAAAGAACATTATCACCCAATCATAGAGACGATTCGCTGCTGGCAGGCTTCATACTGCAAGATGGCTTTCTCCTCCTGTCCCAGAAGGCTTGTACGAAGGATCTCTCGTCATCAGAACTGTACGGTGACGCCACAGTTGACTGTCGTGCCTGCAGCCTGGTTCTGAATGGATGCCGTGGAATACTCGTAGGTTCCACTCGACGACTCTGCTCTGGCCGGTTCGCTGGGTTCACTCCATGGCGAGGTTCACACTGTTGTTGCCGGTAATCTGAGAGTTGCCTCCTCTTCCTAGACGCACCCGAAGTTACCGAAGATCCTAGGCCACGTTTCTTTCCGGACCTATGTAGTTTCTTGTTAGGCAAAGATTCGGCATTTAAAGTTCGCTTAACAGTTTTACGAGTGTCCAAACGAAATCTTTTCTGGGGATTAATCACTGAAGATGGTGAACTATTAGTTAATTTTTGCTTGTGAGGTTGTTGTCTAATAGATGGAGGAACTGGACAATTTATAATTTTTTGTCTTTTATGACACACAGAGTCCGATGTATTTGACACAGTTCTCTTATTTTTATTATACTTTGCTCTCGGATTGCTAGGCTTTCGATTTTCAATAACAGTCTTTGGAGCTGTTTGACCAGATTTTCTTCTTGAATATTGATGAAAAGAATTAGACGAAGAAGTGCTGGACTCGGGACACTCATTGGATCGGGAATTTCGCGAAACACCACTCGACATATGAGAACCTTCACTACCATTTTCTCTAAACTTATACACTCTAACCTGATCCAGATTAACAGTCATTCTTTCACCATTGACATCAACAACCAAATTATTATTTCGAACTTCCAAAACCTCGAACGGACCTACAAACTTCGGACCAAACTTAGCTACTCTCTCTTGACGACTTGAACTTAACCAATGCTTTTCTACTAACACAAAATCTCCAACTTTCACTTCTAACTCCCTTCTACGCATATTATAATACTGAGCTTGCTTTTCTTGCGCTTTTCCCATTTGAACCTGAGCTTCCTTAACCAACCTCTCAATATCCTGACACATGTACTGACTTTCCGCATCTGACACCATAACTAACCTTTGGAATGGAGTAATAACTTTTCTACCCAAAAACAATTCAGCAGGCGTTTTCCCCGTTGACTCGTGAACTGCCGTACGAAGTGCGTACGCAAAATGCTGAAGAAACTGGTCCCAATTTGCATGATGAGAACCAACATAAGAAGAAATCATTTGAATTAATGTACGATTTACACGTTCAGCCATATTAGACTGAGGAAGTTCCCTACCGTCATCAGTCTGCAACTTTTCACACAAAGACTTAAAAATATTGAATATAAAATCATAACGAAATGGTTTACTAGCAACTAGTGCGTCAAAACCAATATAAATTTCATTAGTTAAACTCGGTTTATCTGAAAAAACTTTACCACAATCGACTAAAGACTTATTAACCTCCATTTTCTTAACCACACTTAAACCCGACTCCTCCAAATTAACTGACACTGAAACAGGCTCTTTCTTACTCACATTCTCATCATTATTCACGATTAACGACTTTTTAAAGAAATCCAAACTAATTCCTCTATCCCTCATATAATCCACACCAACTATACAATGCACTGTTAATCCATCTAACACACAAAACTCCCAACATGTCTTAACCGAACGAATTTCAACTTCCAATTCCACTGAACCTTTATTATCGCAAGCTACTCCCTGTGCTGACTGAACCACCAGACTTGACCTTTTCAACTTCTTATACGAAAAATATTTCCGATAACAATCAAAAGAAATGAACGACTTATCTGCCCCTGTATCGAAGACACTTTTAACGACAATACCATCTAACACAATTAACACTTCAGGTAACTCAACCGGATTAATAGTAATTTTATTCAAATTCACCGAAGACTTTTCCGACCTCTGAACACATCTCTTTTGCGTTGACCTATTTTCAACATTCTCATCCGAAGTTAATCTCCTTACTTGCGAAGAAACATTCTTGTCCCGTACTCCCCCACTACGATCATAACCACTATTCTGTCTATTTCCATGCATATTTCTCTCACTACTTCTAAAATTATTAGCACCACCACCATTCCTATTACCATTACTCGTATTCGACATATTACGACCAAATCCATCACTTCAATTACGCACATTATTATCCGGAAATCGCTGCCCCCCTCTCACAAAATTACGTTCCCCCTCATTTCTCAAATTACTATCCGTGACAGGTCTCTGCCGAGGGCTACGCAAATCCCGTTGATCCGAGCTATGCCGAGACTCATACTTCGATAATATCTGGTGCATTTCTGCAAAATTCTTCGGTGCTCCAACTTCAACAAAGTCCTGTATATTTGGATTAAAAAGAGGAAAAACAATGTCCAACAACTCCTCAAATGTAATATCTAAATCTAATTTATTTTTTAGTTCCAGCTTACGAAGATAAAATTTTGACGCCGACTCATATATATTCTGCTTATTACAATAGAACTCTTTTCTCAAAATACTTTTATCTTTAACGGGAGGAAATGCCTTCTTTAACTCAATCACCGTTTGTTCAAATCTTTTCGCTTCCTCAGTAATCAAAAACTTTCCTATATTTTCTAACCACAAAAGTGCTTCGCCCTTCAACGAGCATTTGAGCACTACGTACCTGTTTTTCTCAGGTATATTATTGAACAAAATATAATCATCTAATTTCACTAAAAATTCACTAATATCACCCTCACCGGTGAAATACACTCGTGGCACAATCTCAAAATGTCCGACATTTCGTTGGGCGCCATTTGTGACGGTATACTCATGCTGGGTGTCATTTATCACATTATATGCAGACATACTCAGTAATTTAGGTTAAAACAACACAGTTTATTAAAATGATAAGGGCTAAAGGAAAGTGGAGCCAGTCTATAATTTCACTCACTGAGAACACTATGAAAAGCTAAATCATACTCACAGGCGTCGGTCTAGCTCAGTCGGGGCACCGTCTAACACTTAACACTATTTCCTGGCTGATCTACTAAACAAATCTTAATTTCACAGCCCGTGGCTGTGGATATTTCTTTATTTCTCAAATGATCAAAACTAAGCTTTCTTACCAAGGCCGAATCTTTAGTCCACTATCTGAACTCCTTTCGCTTTACTGGAGGCCGTAGCTATTCTCTAATCGTCAGCACCTTACTAAACAATCATCAACTTCGTTGTCCAATGGCGGAATACACACAGAGGCTGCTGGCTACTACCAGAAACACACAGACGCTGGCTGCTGGCTAAGGCAAGAAACACACAGACGCTGGCCAAGGCCAGAACCACACAGAGGCTGGCTGAGGCCAGAAACACACACACCACAAACTCACACCCAAGCTTTTATACGCGACAAACTGAGATACTTCTCATTAACATAATACTAATAACCGCGAGCTAACTGCGGAATTCGAAAGAGCACACACACTCTAGAAAGTTAAAGTAAAAGAGAGGATAGATGTCACTTTTACGCCTACAAAATGTTAAATTATTGACGTCACGATCTCAGAAACACTAGAGTGCCTTTATGACTAAAGGTCACTCCCTCACAGGGTAAGCGCACTCTATCGGTTATTTTTGGAATCATTTTTATTATACATGGAAAATAAATCAAAATGTGTCTGATCATACTCGCACGAACCGAAATTCTTTTCGAGCATTACTTCGTTTATTATGGATTTTTAACGTTTGCACGAATTTCTGCCGCTCCCTGTCTAAAAAAAATGTCCTCATTAAAACCATACAGTTTGCTTAATTGTTAAACTTTAATTATTTACAACTCCATTTCGACGTTAAAAAATCATATATAATACATTTTTTATAATGAAAATATGAGTGGAACCATGCAAAAGTGGTTAAAGTCGACGGTAATTATTAAACTCCACAGAAGAAGTTTCTACGAATTTTAGCTAAAGACTAATAAAGGAGTCTTATGATCATCTAAAGTACTGTTATGATATGCATGTAATAGCAAGGCCTCAATAAAGGTTCTCGGTGCCGCTCTTCATTACACCATATCACGACAAAATGCTTCATTTGGCGAGTAAATGAATGACTCGCCATATTGCGGGTGCTCAATTTCTGCTCTTTGTATGTAAGTGTGTGTGTGCCAATACAGATAATATTTTTATCCGCGTTCTCGAACGACTGATGTCGCTTTACATGTTCAATCGCGCAATGCCGTTTACATCATTCAATTTATAGAATATATACATTCTAATTCATTTCTTTAGTAGCTGAAGACACGGAAATTTTTATGCGATAGCTATCTCTCTATTGTCAGTTTATCATATAAAAATATATATAATTAACTTTAGAACATAACGAAAAAATCAAGAAATATTGGATTTTGAGGTTAAAGCTGGAATTTTTTATATTTCAAGCCGAATCTATTTTGCTACTATATTTTACACCATAAAAACGATTATAATATTATTAACACAGTTACGCATTAATTCAAAATTCATAAAATATGTTCACATACCTGAACATGAAGGTACCGTCACAAACTTGAAATTTATTTCAAAAACGTTGGCGTATGTCAATTTTAAAATTTTACAGACAAACCGTACGTATTCTATCAGGGAATAGTTCTCTGCAGCAAAGCATTACTTGAAATCATAGATACTATATTACTCACATGGGGAGAAAAGTTGATTCTCCGAGAACGAACGATTCTTCTCCATTAGAGTGGCAAATGGCCGGAGATCCAATAGTCCAATAGTCGAAATAGGATGAAAATGTGCATTCTTAGAATGCAATTATATCTATAACATTTATATAATTTAAGCCTTCGTGAATATTTCAAAATTTATACCTGATTTTTAACCCCCAATTAGTATTTTTTTTATCACTAAGTTAATTTTTATAATTAAAATAAATGAAAAAAAAATGTAAAAGTTCTTTTCTTCTTGTTTTGTACAATTATTTTTAAATACCATTTAATCTGGAAGTTAAACAAAGCAGCAACTGCCTTTTTTTTTTTTTTTTTTGAAGAAAAATAGTATTTTTTAAAATGGATGTACAATTTTAAATGATTTTTTCCCTTTTTCCAGGAAGTTCATAATAAAATTTAAAGTAAAATTGCAACTTTCATCTCCAAGCCTTCTTACATTCAACGATTTCTGTTTTATTCTTGACACAGTGTTTCAAAATTTCCAGATATTTAAAACATTTTTCACCTTCCTTTGAGCCCATGTTTCTTTACAATCACAATTAATTATAATGTAAAATTTTCCTTACCCACTTAGCTTAAAACATTTCTTTAGCAGCTATAGTTATAATTCTACACCCCCCCCCCCCCCAAAAAAAAATGTAAATACAAAAAATTACTTATTTCATCTTTGCTAATCATTTTTATTTATTTGAATGAAATATTCATATGAATTCATATGAAATATTTTACCAAGGTCAATATATTCTTAATAAATCTTTGGTCATTTTAGAATGCAACATGAAAGAAGTGATAAATAAATCCACTTATTTGCATTTGATAAAGAGTGTGAATGAGTGAATTTGTTAAAGAAATTATAATTTTTGTCTATTTCAATTTAAGATATAACGGGAACCAAAAAGAATATATATATATATATATATATGTGTGTGTGTGTGTGTGTGTGCGTAAAAATTATAATATAAACCCTCTATTCAGGATTTCTAAATTTTTTTTCTTAACCACTTGGTGACAAGTAATCAGTATACGTGCCGCATAAATTGCTCGGAATCCTTGTTTATTCTCACAGGTAAATTTTGCCTTTTTTAATCAGAGATTTTTCTCGATTCAATAAAACACAAATTTTTTTTTCTTAAAAAACAGTGACAAAAATTTTTTGTAAAAGATTCCCGTGGCTAAGGAGTTAACACACAGCGAATGATATTTGACTGGGGATGTCCGGAATAGTGTGATAAGGATTGTTTATCACGAGGTTCAAACAATTCTTTGAATTACTTAACCATGTATCAAACAAAATCACAATTACAACACTCGTATATCTACTATGCATTACTACGGAACGGTAGAATCACAAGTTCTACTTGCTTTTGCCACTCTAATGAATTTTGCCACCGAGCCGCAGCTGAATCAAAAGATATTGGGAGAATAACATTGAATGGTCAATCTAATTATTCCTACAGCTATGCTAGAAACAAGGATGGTGAAATAAGGTAACGAAAAATATTGATTTATGACGTGTAAGATGTGCACTATCGTTTTAATAGAAGAACGGTAAAGAAATTAACATTTTTATTTTTTGATTTTCTGCCAGGTTTTTAGGTATGCTCCCACTGTGCGACGGGATAATCAAGTACCACCGGTTTGTGCAAAATAAGATCTTTATAACCATAAATATGATAATCATATATTGTCTAACAGTTTACTGCGTCGTATTAAGCATCTCATTTCCAATAAAATGATATCTTTGAATTGCAATTTGAATAAAATACAGGGTTGTGAAAAATAGATTAGCTTGCAAAATATTATTACAAATATCCCGGTAACTAATTATCCGATTGACTTCTTTTTTACGCAAAATATATCTTTTTAATTGTCTTATATATTCGCTCCTTAAATTTCGAATATTTTTATGTACTTTTTAGCAGAACGGTTATTTTGAGAGTCTAAAAAAATAGTTCCGGATAATCGAGATTAGTGAGAGTCAATATCTTTTTTCCATTATTACGAACTAACTGCACAACAAATTTCAAGTATCTACCTCAGTTTGTACGGAAGGTAGAGCGTTTACCGACACACAGACAGATGGGTGGCAAAATTTGTTTTCTAAAAATATGTTACAAATATCTCCAGTGTATTAAACATGTAAACCCGTCAAAAAATTATTTCGATATTTAAAACGATTACGAGACTTACCCTGTACTATGTATGATAGGTAAGTAAAATGAAGTACCAATATCATATTAATTTATACATTATTTTTGATTTTAGACAGATGGCGTCTTATAATTTGTTAAGTTTATTTTTTACATTTTGCTTATAATTTTGTTAGCATACATATTTATTGCATTGTTTAAAATTGCTGCAAGTTAATTTTAATAAATATTCTGATATCTTATGTGTTTGAACAATAATTAGAACCTTTATTTATTTCTTAATTTTCACAATCAAAGTGGTTTTAATAAAATCTTACCGTACTGTATGTTGTTAGTTATCCAACTTTGCACAACCGGACTTAATATTTCATATTTATTCAATATTTTTAAAGTAACTTTAAAGCACTACTTATAATTTATCAAATAATACCAGAAGTCGCTTTCAAGCAGATTTTAAGCATTTTGTTTACTATCCTATTCCTGTGTGCATTTTTTCTGATATTCTCGTGCACGTATAAAACTTTAAACACTTCTTAATTAAATTAACAGATCACGTAAGATTTTTATTGAATTTATACTCTGCGTTACATTATTCCGTGCAAACTTTAGCAATCTGATGTTTACTCGCCTCTTTGCAACATTTACTTAGCTGGGGCTCGAAGAACAAAAAATTTGCTTTCCGTAAGCTTTAATTAAGCAGTATTGATTTTCAGAACAACGCAGAAAAGTGTACTTAAAAGGTATATAGCATTAAAAAAGACCAAACAAACATTTACAATTGAAAGATAGCCTTCTTAGATACTTTCGTAATTTTCTAAATACATAGCACCTATAGGCATCATCTGGTCCGTCTGTATGTCTGTCTGTCCTTCTGTCGTCCACATATAACAACGTAAAAACTACCCACCGAATAGTTCGAAATTAAAAATATATAATTTTTCCATAACTTCTCGAGACATTTGAAATTTTCTAAAGATCGAATATTTAGTTCAATTACAGGGACAATCAAAAGTATTCTGTTGCATTGCAGCCAATGAAAATAAAAATATTTCAAGTTCATTTTAATGACATTGCATGACATTTCTACATAACGAAATTGATGTGCATTAATGAAGTTCACTAACTATAGGGCCACAAAAATGTATTCTGTTACATTATGATATAGGTTATAGAAGGAAACATTGCTTGGGACGTATTTTAATTGTGTTAAATTATTTCTTATATAATGAAAATGATATACGCTGCTGAGTTTTGTTACACAGTATTTCTTGAATAGTAAAAAGGGATAGTATTTCATGAACACATAAAAGATTTTATATACAATACTGTATTCGAAATACTGTATGTTAGGAATGATTGCTGGAAGTACAATTTTAGTTGTTGTTTGTATCTTTATTAATAGTTAAATTTTTGCATATGACGTTGTGGGTAGAAATACTATAGATCATATCCATAATTACACAATTAATTCATAAGGCTTTCTCACAAGGAAGGTCTCTCTAACTACGGGCATACTCAGAAAATTCCGAAAAAAAATTATAGAATGTTCTTCTCATGCGGATATATATGCTTATAAATAAAATGTCGGCAGAACCCTGATAAAACGTTTATAAAAAAAATGGACATAAGGTTTATTTGGCAATTTATCACCGGTTGGCGACGAATTAAACTTTTTTGTCAAATAGTTTTTAAGGTAAAAATGTTTCATGTTGAACTATTTTTTAAAATATTTATTTAAATAACTTTAGTTTTGTCGGTTTCAGTTTTTATAACTATAATATTGTGTTATATATATATATATATATATATATATATATATATATATACCGGGTGTCCCAAAAATGACTGATGGATTTTAAAATTCAATAACTTGCAAACGGTGACAGCTATTAAAAAAAATCCCTTTCGGCATGGCCTATAGGCGGAGGTAGATTTCGAAAAGTTTTCATCTCAAAAAAAAAAAAAAAAAAAAAAAAAAATTAAATTATTAGAGATAAACCTAGTTTAACTATTTTATTCAACCGCTTTTAAAAAATTTTTAATTTCATTTTTCTGTAAGAACTGCTTTTATCAAAATCCCCTTAAACGAAATTCTACTCAAATGCCCATTTTGGCAACATATTTTGAATTATATTCTTACTTTATTAAAAAAAATTGACCAATATGCTCATTATATAGTTCCTAAATAACAAAAAACTGTTAATTAAATTCGTTTGAGAGCAAAATTGAATTTAAAAATGAGTAATAAAATAACCAATATATTATTTTAATACATCCACAATTCTTTAATCAAGATTGCTTTGAGAAATTTTGTACGAAGTGCCCAATTTGACAGATTTTTTTAAATATATATTTAGCCTTTATCAAAAATCTGATCAATACGGCACATTACACAGTTCCTAAATAACGAAAAACTGTCAATTGAATGCGTTTGAGAGCAAAATTGAATTTAAAAATGAGTCATAAAATAACCAATTTGTTATTTGAATACCCACAGTTCATTAATCATGATCGCTTTGGGAAATTTTGTGCGAAGTGCCCATTTTGGCAGCCTTTTTTTGAAATATATTCTGCCTTTATCAAAAAACTGGCCATTCCGTCACATAATATAGTTCCTAAATAAGAGAACCTGTAAATTGGATGCGTTTGAGAACAAAAAAAGATTTAAAAATGACTCGGTAAAAACGCAATTTTTTTAATTTCCTCAAATTTCAATCATGATAATTTCGTGAAATTCTGTTCAAAATACCCTTTTTGGCAGCCTTTTAAAAAATATATTCTGCCTTTATCAAAAAACTGGCCAATACGTCGCATTATATAGTTCCTAAATAATAGGACCTGTAAATTGGATGGGTTTGAGAACAAAAATGAATTTAAAAATGACTCAGAAAAAACGCAATTTGTTATACTTAATCAATTTTTAATGACGATAATTTCGGGAAATCTGTTCAAAATACCTTTTTTGGCAGCCTTTTTAAAAATATATTCTGCCTTTATCAAAAAATTGGCCAAAACGTCGCATTATATAGTTCCTAAATAAGAGGATCTGTCATTTGGATGCGTTTAAAATCAAAAATGAATTTTAAAATGAGTCAGAATATAAGCCGTTTGGATTTAAGGTTTTTACTCCAACTCCTATTTTTGTTTAATTTATTTTTGCTATAAGAATTGGTTCTATGAAAGACTTGTCAATATAAAAGTTGTAGATCTTATTGTGAAGATGTAAAATAAATTTAATTAGATTTGATTGCTTAAGAATTGAGTAAGTTATGGGTTTTTTTCTTTTTTCTCCCCCCTTTTTCTTTTCGTTTTTAATTTTTTTCATCGGTAAAAATTGGTCCTATCAAAAACTTGTAAATACAAAAGTTTTAGATAATATTGAGTACATTTACATAAAATTTAGTTGGATTTGATATCTTGAGAATTGACGAAGTTATGAATTTTTTTCTCCCAAAAACCATGTTTTTTTCGCCCCTTGAGCCCATTTTTAACTTTATCAAAAATCTGTCATGCATAAACTTTTTGCCCATTGTTTAGAAGTAATATAAACTTTAAACTGATTCGATATCTATTTTAATTAAGAAGTTATCGCGTTTTTTCTGTTTTCACAAAAACCCTCCCTATTTCCACCCCCTTGGTCCGATTTTGCCCATTAACGAACTCGACCGAGATTTTAGGCTCCTTGATTTTATGTAAAAGTTTGAAGAAGATCTGAGCATAATTATGGAAGTTATCGTGTCTAGAAGAAAGTGATATACACCGATAGATAGATAGATAGATAGATAGATAGATAGATAGATAGATATATAAACTTTTTTACTGATGGTGGTTTTGGGGTCTAGGAGTCATGATTCGTGTAGATCCGCAAAAATTTTTCAGAAATTCCAACATGGGAGACAATGCAATAGGTAGTATTTCATACGAAATCTACCTAAAATGTTTTGCACGAGGGCTATGTATAGTGTCAGGAGTTTTTTAAAGCAATTCTTGATTTTAGTTCGAATTTCAAACAACAGATGGCGCTGATGGCGGTTGGCGGCCAGTCCACGCCGAAACTTACTTCATTCAGCTTTGACGGAAAAGGAGATTAAGGCTATGGAGTTCGTCTCATTCTACAGTACAGTCTTGCTCTCAGACTCCGATTCTGTACTCATTCGATATGATTTCAATAGAATGCTTTGTGCCATGGAAATAACAGATTCTTCGATAGTGGACTACAGCGTTCAGAAGTGGGCATAAACTTCGCAAGCAGTATTTGAGTTTGCAGAAGATTTTCGCTTAGGAAGTTTTAATTTCTCGGATTAAATTATTTTTTTAAGGCACGATTTAAAGAATATTTTATGCATCATATTTTAAAACTAGATAAAGAGATTTTTTTCAATTTGATGATTTTTGTTATATTTTTAAGAAATTTTAGATCTTTTAAGAAAATTCGTCAGTAGATTTTTATGAATGTTCAAAAAATAATCATGAAAATTGTTGATAGTACATTATTGTGTAAAATAACTACCAAAAACAAATATTATAAGTTGCCTTGTTTAGCCCTTTTCAATAGGATTAGTGTATCGTTGCATTAAAATAGAAAAAAATAAAATAAATGTGAGTTAATTAAATTTTATTTTCCCGGATTAAATTACTTTTTATGGCATGATTTAAGGAATATTTTAGGCACCATATTTTAAAACTACACTTAAAAATTTGAAAACTTTGCTGCATCGTCACTTCTCCACTTTTATAGAAAGAGATTACTTCACTGTATTATAAAGCATTCTCATTGGTCAAAATAGGGGATATTCTATAATAGCAGTGGAGTGACGATGCCGCAAAAGTTTCCATTTTTTAACAGTGTAGGTGAAGATATCTTGCTCTTACACTGTAAAAATCTGCTGCATTTTGTTGTATACGCACTCCGCTTGTATGGAAACGGTTACTTGATTGTATTATGAAGCACTGTTATTGGTCGGAAAAGAGATATTATATACAAGCGACGGAGTGCATATGAAGCAAAATGCAGCAGATTTTTAACACTGTGGGGCCCGATTCTGAACTCATTCGATATGATTTCAATTGAATGCGTTGTTTCCATGGAAATAACAGATTGTTCGATAGTGGAATACAGCGTTAAGAAGTGGGTATAAATTTCGCAAGCACTATTCGAGTTTGCAGAAGATTTTCGTTTAGGAAGTTTTATTTTCCCGTATTAAATTACTTTTTATGGCACGATTTAAAGAATATTTTATGCATCATATTTTAAAACTAGATAAAAAGATTTCTTTAATTTGATAATTTTTGTTATATTCTAAGGAATCTTAGATCGATTTAGATTATTATAGTCATGCTCAATTTTGAATATTGTATTTTTCTATAGAAGAATTTGTTATTTCCATGACAACAACACATTCCATTGAAATCATATCGAATGAGTTCAGAATCGGGCCCCACAGTGTTAAAAATACGCACTCCGCCGCTTGTATATAATATCTCTTTTCCGACCAATAACAATACTTCATAATACAATCAAGTAACCGTTTCAATACAAGCGGTGTGCGTATACAACAAAATGCAGCAGATTTTTATAATGTAAGAGAAAGATTGTAGCAAGATATCTTCACCTATGCTGTTAAAAATTGGAAACTTTTGCTGCATCGTCATTCCACTGCTATTATAGAATATCTCTATTTTGACCAATGAGAATGCTCCATAATACAGTGAAGTAATCTCTTTCTATAAAAGTGAAGGAGTGACGATGCAGCAAAGGTTTCAAATTTTTAACAGTGTAGTTTTAAAATACGATGCCTAAAATATTCCTTAAATCATGCCATAAAAAATAATTTAATCCGGGAAAATAAATTTTAATTAACTCACATTTATTTTATTTTTTTCTATTTTAATGCAATGATAGACTAAGCCTATTAAAAAGGGCTAAGCAAGGCAACTTATAATGTTTGTTTTTGGTAGTTATTTTACACAATAATGTACTATCAACAGTTTTCATGATTCTTTTTGAACATTCATAAAAATCTACTGACGAATTTTCTTAAACGATCTAAAATTTCTTAGAATATAACAAAAATCATCAAATTGAAAAAATCTCTTTATCTAGTTTTAAAATAATGCATAAAATATTCTTTAAATCGTGCCATAAAAAAGTAATTTAATCCGGGGAAATAAAACTTCCTAAACAAAAATCTTCTGCAAGCTCAAATACTGCTTGCCAAATTTATGCCCACTTCTGAACGCGGTATCCCACTATCGAACAATCTGTTATTTCCATGGTAACAACGCGTTCTATTGAAATCATATCGAATGAGTCCAGAATCGGAGCCTGAGAGCAAGACTGTACTGTAGAATGAGACGTACTCCATAGCCTTAATCTCCTTCTTTTGCGTCAAAGCTGAATGAAGTAAGTCTCGGCGTCGACTGGCCGCCAACCGCCATCAGCGCCATCTGTTGTTTGAAATTCGAACTAAAATCAAGAATTGCGGTAAAAAAACTCCTGACATTATACATAGCCCTCCTGCAAAATTTTTTTAATAGCTGTCACCGTTTGCAAGTTATTGAATTTTAAAATCCATCAGTCATTTTTGGGACACCCGGTATATACCGGGTGTAGTTAAAATTTACATCTGTTATAATTAATTTACCGATTGAATAATCGTGTTTAAAATTAATCTAATGTAATTTCGTATGCAGCAATTTTCTGCAGTTCCATAAATTGACCTTCGATTTATTCTGTTGAGCTGATCCAGAGTATCAGACCAGATAAAGTGATCATTGAGGTTAATTGGGTGAAATAGTCCTCCAGTGGTCGTGTCCGGGATGGCTCAGTTAGTAGAGCATTGGCGGCTTCAGCCAATACATCCCTGGTTTGAATCCTGGCCCGGACTTTCTTCATCCAAAAATGAAAAATGGAAAAATTTACATCTGTTAAAAGTAATATCGATGTAATATTACAGCAAATAATAATGTTTTCGAGTTATATATATTTTTTTACTATTGTTTCGTTTTCCTTCGAACTAAAGTTTTATCTGTTTTCCCTTATTTGCTGTTTATTAATATTTCTTCTTCCATTTTTTTTAATGTAAGCGATTCCCAAATATCACATTTTTGTTCAACCTGTATGTATCTGATATTTTTATTTTTATTCATAATATTATTTGTTAAATATGTGTTTTTATTAAATTGATAATCATTTCAAAAGTCTGTTCCAAAGCTATTTTAATATGGTTATTTCCAAACACTGTGTATTATTCCTGATAGCCAAACTCAAAATATTAAGAAACAAATTATTTCACAATTAAATGGAAAAATTATGTAGGACTTTTATTTATTCCGTATATTATATTGACTTATGCTGTTAAACGGAACCTAATCTGTCAAATGCTTGTCTGTTTACTCGTGTGTTTGCAACATTTGCTTAGCTACGATTTGAAAAGAAATTTCCTTTAGGAATTTTAACTAAGCATCATTGATTTAAAAAACTGTGAAAAATATTTAAACGTTAAATTAGATTAGATCAATTTTAATTAAACTTTTCCTAATCGAAAGATAAGTTGACATAGTTCTTTTAACTGATTTATGTAGTGCCTATTAATTTAAATACTACGCTATAATAATTTTTGCTAGAAAGCATTTAATAAGTAAGTAGTTTCATGCCTCTTGCTAGTAAATAAAGTATCATAAATTGTAAAATTCAATATAAGATTTTTGAAACGTGATCATGTAAATGATGCATTACTCTGCAACGATGTACGAGCAAAGTAGCGTTTTTCACAAATAAAAAAAAATCCTGCATTGAGACAAAACAAAATAGGGTGTGTCAATCCTATTGAGATAATTCATGGAATGTCAAGGGAAAGGCCAGTAGTCCAAGATCCCAGAGCCCCCAAACGTTACTTATTTTCTCACAAGTAAAATGTATTGGATAAAGTAGTGTTAGTACATGCTATGAGCGTAGTGATGCCAGCTAGCTTGGACCTACGCGACGGCCAATTTACGGGTGCCAGGTACCAAAGGTAGGTAAGAAAACTACGAACTTTTCTTATTTTCTCAGTCTTGATTTTTATATATGATGCTCAGGGAACTATTTCAATACTTTATGTGAGTTCCCAGACCAATATCATGGGCCAAACATCTTCTCAGACATACATAAAGTGTCGCGATGAGTATGAGCGCGGGCATGATGATTAGATAGTTTTATAACCTAGCTTCATAAAATTTATGTTATTTATGGTCTAATGGAATTAAGCAATATTTTAACTCTTAATTTTAAATTTATTTGTTATTTTAAAATTAATATCATTTAAAAAAAATTAATTAAAAAAAATATTTTTTAAAGTGAAAATATTAACATATTTATTCAAGTAATTCAAAATATTGAACTATTTTAAATTAATTCCCCTTTAAGTATTATCAATTCATAACTGACATTCAATAAAAAAATATTGATTAAATTCAGGTGATTTTATTTAAAATCAGTATTCTTTTTCAGTTTATTTGTTTTATCATCTTAAAATGGATTACTTCGGTAATTTGAGCTGAACGCGCTTCTTTTGTAGGTCTGGTAAGATGTTTGGCCCATGCAGTTGGTCTGGGAGCTTACATAAAGTATTGAAATAGTACCCTGAACATCATATATAAAAATCAAGACAGAAAAAATAAGAAAAGTTCGTAGTGTTTTTACCTATCTTTGGTACCTGGTACCCGTATATTGGCCGTCGGTCCAAGCTAGCAGGTATCACTACGCTCATAGAACGTACTACGACTACTTTATCCAATACACTTTACTTCAGAGAAAATAAGTAACGTCAGGGGGCCCTGGGGTCTTGCTCTACAGCGAAAAAAGCGTGTTTCTTCAAAATTCCACACGAATGAATTGTAAATAAAGGAAGCAGTCAGCGCTTAGAAGAGCGAGGTGAAGGATGCTTTGAATATTAGTGGATTATAGATGGGAAATGCTATGATATGAAAAAGTCAGTATTTTTACTTGTGGGGATTCTCGTATGGAGAACTGATGTGATTAATTTGATCATACATGAAAGAGTCTTGTTTCTTTTCATTCAATTTGTTACATTATTATATTGAATTGCATTTTAATATCAATAGTTTATGAGCTATACTGAATCTTTTTCAAGCTGCCATTCCATTAATTCTAGCGACAACTTCCATTAATTCTAAGTTATAAAATTGAGACAATTACACGCAGAGCCGTCCTTACGGGTACACTTTTAAAAGTGAAGGTGACAAACCGGTGCCATTTGGGACCCGAAGGGGAAAAGGCCCTAGGGTCTATTGGAACCCGGGGCATTTGGAACCCTAGGGTGCCATAGGGGCTTGGATATGTGGTTGCAGTTCCGACAGGTCTCTTACTGGGTGATTGGAGCTAAATAAGGTGCCATGCACTTCGTATTGGCAGGAATGTGGCACCTCGTCGGGTGAATGAAACTATGCGCATGCGCTGTGACGTGTGTCTTTCTGTTTTCTGTGACGACAAGTAAAATCTATGCCTATGAGTGAATGAAGGTGAGCTCGATGGCCGAGCGGTTAGAATGCTGAGCTTGTAATCAGACGTTGTGAGTTCGAATCCTTCGATTGCCAAAAGTCGATTTGTATAATTTTTAATTTTTTATTATTGGACACTCTGGATCAAGGGTGCCATCTTTTCACCCTAATTAAAGGTGCCATTCTGGCTCCTTTAGGGGTGTCACCAGTGAGACAAGCCTTTCACCTCTAAAAGGTGCAATACGTCACCATTAATTTTAACAGTGTATGAGACAAATGCCGACGCACAGGGCCTCGCGACTAGATGCCTCGCGTCGAATATATAATACAAAGTAGCCAGATATTTATTATTCATTTTGTTTCGAGTTACGCATTTTAAAATAAAACTAGTATATAACCCCGTCAAAAATGACGGAATTTTCACTTGCATTTCATCTTTTTAATACTTCATACAAACAAATAGAATGCAGATTTTATTTTTGAAGAGTTTGTATTGTAAAAGCACATTTTAAAAATAGCAATAACTTACTACAAACACAAATGATTTTTTTTTTTTACTTGATATTTAGTTTTTGAACAAATTTTAATTTCAAAACAAAGAACAGTATTTATTACAATAATAATGATAATTGGCAAAATAAAACTCAATTTCTGAAGATTTCACAAACATTTAAACTAAATATTGAAGTTCTTAAAATTTTAAAATACATTCTTTATTATGATTCTTTATTATGATTCGGCAGCGATTTTAGTCGTGGGTATATGATAGATTCCTAGTTCGATGCTTTTAGGCATCGATTATGAAGCTTTGAGTTTTCTTTTTAAATTTAGATTTGGTGCAATCTATACGCAGTTAATATACACAAAACAACAAAAAAAAAATCTTAGTTTCTTATAGAAAATACTGCTATTTTCTATAGTAGGAGGCATTGATTTAAATCAAAATCAATTTTAAAAACCTCAGCTTGCAACTTTAAAAATTTAATCCGTAAGTTATGAAAACCAAAATTATTAATATTGTTTCTTTTGTAAAATTTTAAATTAAATCTGCCAGTTTTAAAAGCTTAGATTATATCCATTCGAAATTTGCTTACATTGTAAACGAAATTTGTATTTTTTATCAAATGCCATTTAAATGTAAGGAATATATAATATCATAAACTAAATAAAAATCATCAAATTTTAATTTAAGAGCAATTTTGATTTATTTGCATGCATTGCATCAAAGCAGATAAAGTTTTAATTTAAGACCATGTGAAAAGATAATTTTCAGTTATACTAATGCAGCCATGATGATATCTTATATGTCCATAACAACTTGACGAAAAAAAAGAGCTTATTTATTTAAATAGAAAACAAAATTTAAAAAAATTAACCGGATAAATGCTAGTATTTAAAAAAAATAATAAAACTAAATTTAAATTCATCTAAAACTAAATTTATCTTTTACAAAATATTCCCAAAAAGGCTTCTAAAATAGCTCATAGATGGCAGCACTAAAGTTGTGAGAGACGGTGCTAGAGTGATAAATAAAATACGATCGTACTCAGATAGTAAAAAACTTTTCCATTTCCACTGTTATCTTTATGTATTATAATTCGGTTTGATATCCATATTTTATATGAAAATATGCTGAAAAAACATTATTTCAAGTGGAAGAAATTTCAAAAGCATCATTTTAGCATCTGTTTTCAATTAAGCCTAACGTGGCGTCTAGCAACGGTTGAATCCAGATAGGAGTGGAACAACCTGGAACCGTTCTACACATTTCTTCGGACGCATTTTATTATAAGTAGATTTGCGTGTTTATTTGTAATTATAATGTTGTAGCATAATCCTGAGTGCGCACTTTGTATAACATATAAGCTTTTGAAAAAGGTGATCGTGTAGAGCTGCCAATTTAGCGGGTTTTTATGAATACAAAATATCTATCAGAATTTCCAAATTGCTATCTTTACTTTATTTAATCACGAAATGGCTGTCATTAATAAAGCGAAAATTACTAATCGAAATTTTTGGTAGATGAATTTAAAAAATATCCATGAAATTGGTAACATTAGTGTAAAAGGGTAAGAATTAACTAAGGGCTTCACAAAAAGTTCTTGCATCTGCCCTCGCTTTCGCTAAGAATGGTTCTGGTTACGCGATTTTTCCCCTGAAATAAAAAAAAATGAAAAAAATTACTTTTAGAAGCAAGAAGATAGTTACAAAAAAAAACTTTATATATGTATATTTAAATAAGTTGTATTAGTTATGCATGCATAAAACATAACCTTTGTCGAAGGGAACCACAGATCAAATAACAAAATGCATTTTTCAGACGTTACAAAGAATACAAAACTTTATATAATTTTGAGGAATCAGTTGATCTTTAAAAAACAATGTTTGATTGTATCAAATCACTGACGAAATACTTAAAGAAGTGAAATTAGTAGGTGTCATTAAGGTATTTAATTGGCGGTACATATTTCTGGAATTATTGTTTAAACAACTTTCAAGGATTTAAAACCTAATTTTTCTATTAGCATATAGTAAGCCTGTGTTATCATTATTTAGATGTATTTTCGATAGAGTATTTCCATACTTCATAACACAGTGTTAATTTTAAAACACCATCAGTTATTTGTGTATGCTCTTTAAACGAAGACGTCTCATTTTATGATATGACTGGATGTGCAATGAATTTTGATCAGTGACAACGAATGCACTTTCTTCTACAATGTTAATTACAAAGGGCATACCATCTTATTCTTCTCAAATTTCTAAATCCAACGATTTAAAATTTACAAATAAAGTTTGAAATGAAAAAGTAAATCAAATCTTCATTATTTTATGAATCATTTATATTCACTTAAATAATACTGACAAGTTACAAAATTCATACATTTCTTCGGTATCTAGATTCAATAAATTCTATTTAGAAAAAAATATCCATCCGCTAAAATTAAAAACCGAAGAAATTTGACTTCTAACGATCTAAACTTACCGAGTTATGTTGCTTAAAAATTAAAATGTTTGATATTTTTCTGGCATTAAAAGCAAAAGTCCTCCCAGCCAATGACAGCAGGAAGAGTTAGCTTTCATCTTACTTATTTTTAAAAAAAATCCACCTTATATTATTCAACAGTACAAACTTCAAATTAGTGAAACTCGATTATAAGAGATTCAATACTAGTTCTTCTTAATACGTACTAAATATGATTAAGAATATAGCGAAATTACTCAGCTTTATCAGAGCTGGTTTTATTTAAATTGATTTATATTTCATCGCCAAACTCGACGATATCTTAAAGTGCTCACGAATTTAAAACAACATGATGAGTGTTAACAAATGAACTTGGTCGCGACTTTATTAATTCCTAAGCACACTCTTGCAAATATCAAAATCGATTCATATACGATGCTATCGCAGGCAAAAAAATCAGATTTTTCAAAATGTCACCTACATTAGGAATTCAAACTGATATATCTCAGTCACTTTTTAACATAAAGAAAAAACACAAAATCCATTAGAATCCGTGTGCCAATGTTAAATACTTGTTTTCAATTTCTATTTTTTCAATACCCATTTTAAATTTTAATTAAATACAACCGATTTTTTTAAAAACAAGATGGCGGACGATGGTTGTCAACAAGCTTGGTAGCGACATTGCTATATCCGCATGGCTTGTAACATCCTAATCGGCTAATAAATACGCGTGTTATCGCATGATAAATATTAAATCGCTTGAAAATGTCAACCGTATTAGAAATTAAAAGTACTATAATTCAACCATTTTTTAAGATATAGACGAAACAAAAAAGGTTCTGAAATCTTTGTATCAAGGTTGAATGTATAAGAAATAACAATAACAATCTTTTTCAATTTTTCAGATTTTTTTTGTACCCCAATTTAAATGATTAAGAAAAAATTAAATGGCAGTCATTTTGGAACAAGATAACTGATTACGTTGAACAACGAACTCGATAGATTTTTATATATTTAGATTAGATATAATATTTCAATTTCTAATTTTTTAGACCTTATTTTAAATTTAAAAAAATTAAAAACCACTAAAAAGCTACCATTTTTAAACAAGTTGGCGGATTAAATTGGCCAACGAACTCGGTCGATACATTAGTACGTAGTATGTACACAAAGTTACTTCCGGATTGGTTTATAAGTACGCGTATTATCGCATGACAAAAATTAGATAGTTTCAAAATGTCAGCCACACTAGAAGATTTGTTTGTTCGTGAAGATGTTCCCATCTTGTGCTGCAGGTAAAGCCTTACCAACATATGTGAGTAGACGATGCCAAGCTGAGAATCGTCCTTCTAGTTTAAATGATAGAGGATTTGAAGCGCTATTCCAAGAGCTCCAGTTTCGTTCTCTGGCTTGAATATTTTTCTTTATAATAATTCTACGCTTAGGAAACAATGTGATTAATTATTTATTAAATATTAAATAATTCCAAGCGAAATTTCACTGCTAAAATTAATTGAAAGATTAATTAACTTATATATGTGTTCACAGATGCTCGGTTTATTTATGCTTCATGTTACGCCACAGGTTTGTGTGCTCTTGTTCATGCACACATTTCTATTATATGTTGCAGTTGTAGCTTTACTAACAAATGTTAAGGAAATATGCTAATCTCGGCATCATCTTCGCAACTTAAATAATAGAGTACTTGGAACACTATTCCAAGGGTTCTCTGTTCGATTCTTTCTGTATCCTTTTCAAAGGTAAATGACATTTATTAATATTAAACAAGATAATGCAATGCATGTATAAAATTTGAAAATAAAGGATATTTATTTTTCATTTATTTTTCATTTATTTTTCACATTAGTGATGAAACACGCTTATTTTTCATTGTGTGTTTAACGTTCTTTTTTATCACATACTTTTACAGCATAATTAATTTAATGCATTACTTTAAATACTGATCAGTAACATATTTTTCTGTAAAACGAAATCGATTTATCACATAAACTGATCAAAAATCTGATATTGTGGTTGAATATCGCGAAACACTATCTCGCTATTATATAATTCGTCTTCAAAAATAACAATTCACTCAAAAATAAACATTTTGTTTTTGATTTTATATTTTAAGTACAGCATTATCATATCAATGTACATCTTAATCATTTGAAAAATGATATGTCTAAGTTTTTAATAAATAAAGCGAGGCTTTCTTTGTCAATCTAAAATGGAATTCCGCAGTCAAAATGTATATTATTTTTTTACTAAAAGCATTGTTTTGACAATGAGAAACAAAAAAAAAAACTCTATTAGCCCGCGAGTAGTCGCGACCTTTTTCACAACGTCATTAGTCGCGCTCGGTCTTTTCGCCGCTGGCCCCCCGCATACCAAATATGTAAAATAAGAAATATTTTTCACCTAATATTCGAAAATAACATTACAACGAAAATATAAATTTGCAGTTTTCTTGAATTATTCATTTTATTCATGAGATCTATAGTAATTGGAAAAAGTAAAAATGAACTCTCATTAGTGACTTTTACGTAGACTTTTTTGCCAATTTCAACTTTTTTTCTAAAAATCTACCTGAAAGAAAAACAGAGGTGTCCTGTTACTTCACTAAGGTGCTCGAGAAAGCTTCAAAGTCAGCTACGTGGTAGATCTCCGCTGTATTTGTAATGTGATACAAGTTAGGAGAAGATAAGTTATACGGGCGGCGAAAAGACCGACACGCGACTACTGACGGGTTAATATAATTACATTCATTTTCAATTAAAATTGCTTTACATTGTGTTTGCTTATCATTAATCATCATTCATCGTAATCATTATACATTTAGTATTGATCATTCATTTTGTTTTTGTTTTTCTTTTGTTAAAACATATTAAAGTAGTAGCATCTACTTCTTGAAAAAATACCTCATTTTTTTTCTAAATGGGCATTTAAATAAGTTTGGAAATCTAAATTTTTTAATAATAAATAGTTAGTAAATAATAGTTAGTAATTATAAATTTCAAATGCGTGAAAAAATAGGAAGAAAAAAGTTATATTTATGAAATTATCCCTCTCATTATCCAAAAAGTTACACTTTGTAAAATTTTATACAAGTCCTTTGAAATTTGACGCTTGGAAAATTTGCTCTTTATTTTGCAACAAAACAATTAGAAAAATCTGCACGATTGTATTTTTAAATCGATCTTAATTATGATAAAGGAAAGGATTTTTTATAATTTTTTTTCTATTATTCAAATGTGTTTTTTATCATTGTAAACAAGAAATATCCAAAAATTCATATTGGCATTCTTCAAATGAAAAATGTGTTATTAATGCATAAAACAATTGAACCATAAACACATCAAAATAAAGCATTACAATGGCAGAAATTATGTATAGAAACATACATATTTCAAAACTCAAAATAGGCGCAGCATGTCCCCAAAGGGGCCTTGCGCCATAAAACCCTATATAACCAATCAAAACTGAAAAATATAGCTTACAAAGCGTTATTTTCC
This sequence comes from Maratus speculifer, assembly GCA_964019185.1. Lineage (NCBI taxonomy): Eukaryota > Metazoa > Arthropoda > Arachnida > Araneae > Salticidae > Maratus > Maratus speculifer. The sequence continues at coordinate 257,935,830 of OZ025298.1, forward strand.
TCTCATCTTCGACGCATAATTATTGTCTTCTAATAATGCTTCTTTAAAATTTATATTATTTGTTGCAAACATCGATTATCTCTTATTAAAAGTCAACAGATGTAACATTGTTCGAGTTTTTTTTATACTGGCATCAACTTATGCAAACACTTGTCTAATTGAATATATAATCCCCCAAAACAACAGTAGATTTTTAATTATGCATAACATACTGAATATTAAACATACAGGAATTCTCATTTTTCTAATGACCATATTGCAACAAAAGAAATGAATTTTCAAATAATCAATTTGTCCAAAAGGGTCAGTTAAAAATGTAAAAATTGTATTTAAAAAATAATAATGGCAGGTCTTAACATAATCTAATTTTGATTATTTTGATAATTTACAATGACTATTTTTTTCTTAAAATGCTAAAATAGTTTAAGCACGTTTCAACATACATAGTCTTTCTGTATTTCTATTTATTTTAAAATATAAAAATATAATAGTTGTGAAAAACTAACCGTCACAAGCAGAGGCATGTTAAATATCAGAAATTGCTTCCTTTTTATAGGGGATCGTAGTAAATTCGTAGAATGTTAGCTTTGAATTCCAATTTACATTATGAAAATCACTTTTGAAGTTAGCTGGTTAAATGACAATTAATTTTTTACAAAAATCAAATAAAAATTGTGAAGATTGGTACTTCTACTTATATAATCATGTTTGATCTACTGCTGATCTGGATATCACATTACAGTTAAGCATAAATTATCATTTATATCATTGAGCATAATTATATAAAAAATATGTTAAAAATAATTAAATATGGTGACAATATTCTATATACCGTAATTTCGGGTGTATACGCCGCAGATCAAACAACTCTTTTTCGACCCTGAATTTTTAAAGAAAAAAATGTAACTAGTTAGATCGTCGTAAATATCTGTCTTCAATCAATAGATAAGATTTCTGGGTCCAAAAAGAATTGTTTGATCCGCGGCTTATACACCCGAAATTACGGTATATATATTGTTAATGCGTATAAAAATATATTTTCTCATTTGCAGTTTGTTACAGACGTGCATATACAATTTTTTTTAAGTACATTATAACTGAATTTATATCGATATAAACATAGCACTATACAAAATACATATGTAAACCCTAACAAGTTTACTCACAGTATTCAAGGTTCAGCTTCACTGAGGCATGTTAACAAATAGAATAAAGAAAAAACACGATTACGTATTTCGGAAATATGGTTTTCACAACCAGAAACGGGATGTCAAATGCCAACAAGGCTGATTTTGTCTTCCTTAATTTTAAATAATTTTATGTTGGTTATAAAAATTCATCAAAGGAAAACATTAAAATTTATATTAAATTATTAAATTATTAAATAGTTAAAATTTAAGGATACAATTTATAAATTTGCACAATAGTGGCATCTAATACCACTTTTATGACGGTGAAAACCTTATTTCGATAATTATATTAGGCAATAGTTAATCACATTTTAGATGCTTTCGCAATTATGTGAATACCTACAGTCGTCGCGTAGTTCAGTCCGCCTGTCCACCCGTCTGTCTGCATATAACAATGCAAAAACTAACCAACCAAATCATTTGAAATGTAAAATATATAATTGTTGAATAATTTTGTCGAGCCATTTGAAATTTTATGAAAATGAAATGGATAATTTAAAAACAGGGACAATAAAAAGCATTCCTTTATATTATGGTCTATGGATAAAAATAGTTTCATTTTAAAAGTGCATAAAAAGTGAAATTTGATGAAGTTACAATCTTTAGAATATAATAAAGTTCATATTCATTGTGTGCAATCTGTAATGCAAAGAATGTTTGTCATTAATTTGCAGCACTACACAAAAGTATTCCATTACATAATGGTGTAGGGGGAAACGTTAATTGAGCGTTTTAATACCATTAAACCCTTCGTGACAGGAACCTTTTACGAACATTTAAATGTTTTTTCATCGGTTTTTATGAACAGAAATTTGTTTCTTTTTAAATCGAGAAAATGCTTCAATTCAATAAGGCAAATTTTACAGTAAAATATTATAGGTGGGGATAAACGTGGATTCTTAAGCCTTCTCTCGGCACGTATACGTGTCGCTCGTCCCCAAGGGGTTAAACTATTTCACATTTCGTAAAATTGATGTACGTTGCTGGTGTTTACTACAAGTTACTTCCTGTATAAGAAAAAGCAGATAGTATTTACAAGGATACAAAGAAGATGTTGGATTCTCCACTGCATCCGAAATACTGTAAACTATTTCACAAACATCTAATTATTTTAAAAACTACCTTATAGTGCGAACGCACCTCATTTGCTGTGCTTGACGTGAAATAGCCAACTTGTTAAGCTTTGTCATGGGTAAATATGGTATTTGGTGATTAAGAAATTTCAGTGACGTTGTCTGTTAAATATAGGGTGGTTATAGTAGAAATATCTCTATTTGAAGCTGCCGTAACTTGAAGGAATAACCCAAGTAATACCAAATTCTTTGCAGTTACTGTTCGAAAAGGGGGAATAAGAATGGAACAATAAAAATGAAGGTTCCATTAATCGCTGACAGGTGGTACTTTTGTGCATGAAATGTAACTTGTAAAACAAGAACAAATAATTAAGGTGTAAAACGGGATGACATACATAATTTATCCTAAAATGTCAGAGTGAATGGGATTATGCTTTCGCATGGCGATACCGAGCAAGTTTAATTCCACATGACCATTGTGCCGGAGGATACAGTCCAGGTGGGACACGATGTGCTCAACTGCAATATAATGCGACAGGAGTGATGTTTCGCACATGTTGTGATATGCAAACATTTAGGTTTGCGACATTTTTAAAAGATTTAATTAACCCCAAAGCTAAAAACTGCATGGCATCAGATCAGAGAATCAAGGAGGCCATACCATACGAAAATAAGGCTTATTACTCTGTCATCTGTGAAATCTTGCCCAGTATGAGTCCGTGCCCATCTTGCATAAAACGTGTTTCAGAAATGCACTATATTTGCTGCAGTTGAAGAATTATGAATGTTTTTTGCAACGTCCGCAGGTATTTTTACGCAGTAACCGAACCTGTTGCAGGACCTTTTCACTATAACTTCCTCTTAAAAATACGAATCAAGAACGAGACTTGCAGTATAGCCACATGACACAATAATTTTTCATGAGTGATGGGGTAATTCGACAATAACGTTTGGTAATTCCGGAGCCCATTTTCTGCAATTCTGCGTAATGACTGCCACATCCGTAGGCAAATGGACTTCGATTCTCCATAAAATCTTCAAAGACCATCCTTCAACTACCTCCATTTGATTAACCTTCTCTGGATTTTTCAAGTAGTAGCACATAGAATGTTCAACTTCCGATCCAGTCCGCATGCACTAGGACCGGTTTTCGGAGTCCCTGATAACTCCACAATTGCAATGGCAATGTCTTCTTATATGCGGACAGAAACTGGTTTTCTCCGTTTTCATTATTTTACAGTAAATGTCCCAGTTTCTTCGATTTTTTTTTTATCCTTCTTCTCACTTCATTACAACGTCAAACGACCTTTTACATTACGCATTCCTTTCAAACGCCTAAATTCACGTAAATGAAAAGCACTGTTTAAGATGTTAACATAGAATAGTTTTAATATTAAAATACTATATGGTAAACTGAGAGGCATCTCGTACTAAGTCACTATCTGATATAACCGCTCCCTAGATTTTGCTGCTGCGATTGCACCGGCAGTCCTCGTAGTGCCATCTGCTGGGTGTTGCTACAGCTGCATTTTTTATTATTCCATTTTTTCCCCCTTTTTGAATAGAAAGTGCATCAATTTTAGTTTCATTCGGATTATCTCTTAAAGCTACCGATTGCTCCAAATGGAGAATATTTATTTTATAACCACCTGGTACAATGACGATGCTTTTCTCAGGAGATTTTGAAGCAAATATGAAAATAATGAAGTTACACTATTTATATTCATTATAGAATTTGTACATCATCTATTATTTTCGACCAGTTTCATACATTTATTATGAAAGAGAAAATAGAAAATAGCATTGAAGTACGAAAAGTGTTCTAGGCAGTTCTAAAAACATTAGTAAAATTAAAGTTTTAAAATATGATTAAGATAATATCGCAGTGATAAATGAAAGTGTACATTATGTTAATGAATAATTGAGAAGTACTGAGCAAAATTCCTCTCTTATTTAATTTAATTTAATTTAATTTTATTTTATTTTTTGCGCAACAGTCGATTGTAGAATAATAAACAGTAAACATATATTTAATTAATTTATGTAATTATTTACAAACATGATTTGGGAAATTGTGATTTACTTTATAATGATCTTTACACATCTCAAGATAAGATAATGTGAATAATTCTCTCACAAAATATCTGAAATTAAAAAAAATATTTTTTTTAAATGAAATTCGTTTTTCTGCTTAAAAAAAAGGAAAGGAAATTATTTTAATATTTTATATCTTTTTATGTGCTTTTGTTTACATAATTAAAAACTTAAATAATATCTAAATTAATATCTCTTAATAGTTATATCACACCGTTGCGGTGAGCGGCCTTTGCCTTTTCTTCTCTTATTCCAACTCTCTAGCGGAAAGCAGGTTGTCAGGTCCGTAGCTACGTCCCGAATATCCGACTCTGTAGCGGAAAGGGGGGGGGGATGGAATTCTTGAATCAACACATGTTTAAATGCCAAGAAACATGACTGAACAGATGAGTTCACTCCGGAATTGTTACATTGCGTTTGATCTTTTATTGCATTTTTAGCAGTTAATATAATTTTCTGCGCTAAAATTTCAGTTTAACGAAAGTTGTCTGGAAATGTAGTTACTTTTTCTAAAATTAAGAAAAGAGTTGCTTTAAAATTCTATTTTAATCCCATTTACAATGATATTTTTGAAATTTTATTCCAGCTGAAATATTTTAATTATTCAAATTTTCAAGATACTAGAACAATACTTTTCAAATATCCAACTAAATTAGTATATAAAACTTTACAACTAATATAATTAAATCAAGGAATTGCAATTTTAAAACAATGGTAATAAATTTGTTGAATTCAAACTCAAACATATTTAAATTTATTTAGATAAGTCTATTAAAATTTATATGAAAACGAAACTAAAATAATATTCAACGAAAATAATATTCTTCGTATATTAATAGCAATAATAAAAATTCTACATTTGTTTTCAATTTATGTATCTAAGTAAAATGATGAATGAAGCGAAAGGGAATTTTAATAAATGAAATCTTGAGCTGAATATTTCCATATAAATTTATTTACTTAAATTAATCTTGTGCACATATTTATATCAGTAAACCTGATTGTTTCTTCAAGCAATATATTGTAAATTAAAATGAAATTTTATGTACGTAATCCTTCGAGACAATTAAGAATTGATTGAAGTTGAAATGATAATAAATTTTTCGTAAGTATTGATCAATGATAAAATGCATCTGAAAATTTCGAAACGTAAATGAAATTAAAATACATTGTTTTCAATGAAATTTCTGTAACGATGGGAAATACGTTATGTCAATATTGAAAACAATCAGAAAGGGAGAAATGGCAATATTTATTAGAATTTCATTTTGTAATGATATTTTTATTGTAAATAAGTTTTCTTTTTCAAAATTTAGATATAAGTTTCTCAAGGGGTGTAAAAAAGGAATGTTCAGTGGGTAAAAATGGATTCACTTAAAGGGAAAAAAAAGTGTTTTTTATTTGAAAAACTGAAACTTTTTTTATCAAAGACTCGAAAAATATGTAAATAATTGAGCTGTTGATTTTTTAATTGATTGAAAGTCATTTTTGAAGTTTATTTTGTAAACAAAATTAGTAAAAGCAAAATTTTATTAGAAATCAACATAAAGTTTTATTTTGAATTTCAATTCAGAATAAAGTTGTGGCGTAATATTATTTATTGTATAACTTTTTGGGTCAAAGTTATTTCAAAAACGTTGATTTTGAATGTGAAACAATACAATTTTGAATATTTTTTTTAACCTGTCAGTAGTCGCGTGTCGGTCTGTTTGCCGCCAATATTACTTATCTTCTCCTAACTCATATCACACTACGAATACAATGGAGATTTACCATATAGCTCACTTTAAAGATATCTCGATCATCTTAGTGATGTAACAGGATATTTCTGTTTTCCCTTCAGGTACACAGATAAAATTTTATTACTCAAGGAAATTTAAATATTTATAACCAATTTATATTTAAATATTTTTTCATTGAAAAATTGATTACTAAAAAAAAAAAAAAAAAAAAATGTACGAAATTTAGTCTTAGATTAATCTATTTCTTTTAGTAATATATTTAAAACATTTTGGATATCAAATATTTTTACACAAAATTATAAATCTTAATTAATTAGGAATTGACAAAGTGTAAACACGGTCTCATGTTACTTCATTGCAGCAAAAAAAAGGTCATAATTTATTTTTAATAATATAATTTCATTTTAGACAAAAAAAATTATGAATTTTATGCTCTAAAAAAACTTAGCACAAAACTAAAAAGGTGTTTCTTGTAATTTAAAAACACATTTCCTCGTACATGCTTAAAGGCTGTTAAATATAATGATTTTTATGGAGTACTTTGAAGAGTTTATTTTATACTTTTACATTTTCCTATCTTTATAAGAAAAAAGTAACAGATTTTTGGAAATTTTTAATTTCCAACTTTTGACGGATTTATAAGTTGTACGATTCAGAGATTCCAAAAAAACGTGTTTTCACAAAATGTCTGTCTGTGAATCTGTGACTCTGTATGTCCGTATGTGACATAAATTTTGTGGAAGCTCCTTCTCAATAACTAATGCATGGAACTAAAGAAAAATTCTATTCAGGTAGTGCCTAATTGATGCCGATTACTTATTGGGTAAATCGCTCAACAGCTGGCGCTGCTATGCTACATTTTTATCGATTTCCGCGACAGTTCTATCTAAAGAACTAATTCACGGATATTCACCCAACTTTAGATTCGGTTTTATTCTTAACATGAAATGATAATGTTTATATTTTGCTGTTAATCGCTATACATGTGGCGCTGCTATGCTGCCTTTTTCGCTGTTTTTGCAATAGCTCTATCTCAAGAACTAATGTAAGGATTTTCATCAAACTTCATATTCAGCTATACCTCTATATGAAGTGATTCTCTTTCATTTTGGTGTCAATTGTCATACAGGTGGCGCTGCTATGCTAAAATTTTCCGGATTCCTACAATAGCTGTTTCTCAAGAACTAATACACGAATTTTCATCAAAGATCAGATTCAAGTATAGCTTAATAAATATTATTGCTGATTATGTTTTCGTGTAAATCGCACAGCAAACCGATTTTTAGCTGTATTTTTTCTAATATGTATTATACAGGACTGCCACAGGCGACTATTTCTTAATTCTAACTGACACCACTTTTTGATAAAAGAAAACCTTAAAATATTCTTTGACAACATTTGCAAGAAAAATATACTTAAATCTTTACATTAGAAAAATACTGGTGAGAAAAGAATAATCGCTTATGGCAGCCCTGGTTATAGTCCTATTTCAAAAACTAATGCACGGAATCCTTACGATGGGCATAGATTGTGATTCAATTTTGGCACTGCGATAGTGAATTTTGAAATATTAACATTCGTGAAATAGAAGGAAATTTCGGCACTGCCACTAATTTTCTAAGAAAAATTTTGATAAGTTTGTCTAACCATATTTAGAAGCAGCTTCATTGAAATCTGTGCCAAATGACATTATAAGGAAATACATAAACTTAAGTAATTTTATTTTTATTTTGTGCCGAAAATATTCAGGATTGCAATGAGTTAAAATGCTAAGTATTTATTAAAAACTACGGTCGCATTATTTTACTAGTGCTTTATTGGAACTACTTGATTATCTTAGCAGCCGAAAACTATCGCCAAACTAAAGGATTAAAAGCCAAAAATAGTTGATCGTAACTGTCACATTCACTTCACATTAAACGCGTTAAACATGTTTTGTTACGTCATAAACTGATTTGGACATTTTATTTCTATTTTTATTAATGTTTTATTAAATTATCTTTTCTTACATTATTTAAAATAAAAATTGTGTAAATTTCTGATATTTGCCGTATTGTTAAACGATTAATAAAAGTTGGCGAAATTGGTGGGCGGGATAATCAAGTAGTACCGCTCTATTTATGAATCTTTAATAATATGCATGCTATTAATATGTTTTACTTAAATCGTTTAAATTGTACATGGTTAATACTGATTAACATGATTAATACATAATTTTACTTAAATCGTTTAAATTGTACTGTAAATACTTAAATTGTTTAAATTTGACTTTGACATTTAAGTCTTTTTTTTCTATAAATAATAATTCCAACAATAAAAGAATTAACTAAAAGGATTTTATTTTACTTTTTATTACAAAGGTGATGATAATGATGAAAGAAATAGATTAAATATTTTGTTAATTTCCTACGCAGAAATGCTAAAATTAGTTTTATAAATTAGATTATATGTAATATTTAATTAATTACAATATTCTATCCGAAATTTGAGTTCAGAAGATATTTCGAATACAGTGTATAAAATTTAAGAAATATATTTAGTACTTAAATGAATACCCTATTTATATTTTCTACTAGGAAAATAAAACTATTATTGCACATATTTATTAAAAGAAATGACTATTCACTGGAAATTCTAAAATATTAATTCATTTATTTACTTTTATTAATTATTTTTTTTTTTCAGAAATGTCTGTTAAACTTTTGTCTACTATTAGTTTTGCAACTTTATCATTAATCACATGTTTTTCAATTAAGTCTAATAGCCGTCATATTTTGTGTATGCTATTGTTGTCTTTATTGGGACAAATTTAGATTTATTTTTAGCATTTTGATACTTTTATCTATGAGAGGGGATGAAAAAACTCATATTTTCAAATAGTAAATGGAATAATAAACAAAATAATAACGGATAGGTTTTATTATTTGATTTATTTCACGGCAGTTCATCGTAATCTTTTTAATGTTCTTTTATTTATTATTATAATTATTTCTTTTTGTGTATGTTTTGCGTAGCGCTTTATAAATATCTATATAAATTATTTGCATAAAAATAATCATATATAAATATACATATAATTTGAATTACAACCTAAACATATGCTACTATGGAAACCAAATGCTTTTTAAAGGTTTTCTTTAATTTATCTTAAACTGCAATGCATAATTAAATGTTACACTCTAAAAGAATTTTTTTAATCATGTAAAAAGAAATTTACAATAACTTCTTCGAAAATATCCACAATTACCAAAAGCGATCTTTAAGTTTAGAAACCTCGCACACAAATATGTTTTCAAAAATTAAAAAGAATTTACAAAATCAAAGATTTTTGTTTTATAAAGCAAAAAGAGCCGAGTTTATAGCTTGTCATTCAGAAACAAACATAGTTACAAATCTCAGCCTTTTTTTATAGTCAGATGGGCTAACCCATTCAGTAAATCAAATTTCAGAGAGAATATCTTTGTAAAGAAAGTTTTTTGTTCGATATATTTTAACCCTTAAAAGAACACTACTCTTTAAACTTTGAATTTCAACATAAAAATTTGTAGGCTGTCTATTGAGGTCTAGAGGAGTATAGATATAAATTTTTATAAACATTCCACTTACCGTTTTAATTTTGTGGGTGAGCCCACCGTGGGATCACTGACTGACTAGCGCTTTCACTTGCGACGGACCGAGCATTGCTGTGAAGCACACAATACAATAAAGACATCTGTGAACTGCCCAAAGCTGATCTCTGTAGCAGATTTAGCTTTACCCAGGGTGCACCACGAGGAGGCCTGCTACTTTGCACCCCATCCCCCCCCCCCAAAAAAAAAAAAATCTGGATTATATCATATTTACATTACATCATATTTACACTATTTACAAATATATGTTATTTTCACTCATTTTTCTGAATGATATTTTTCAAAACAACTGCTTCCTGACTTCAGGAAACACAGTCCTACATTGCATGTTTTGCACATGTAGCGAGAGCGATGGGGATTTTTCTTCGTGCTACAATAGGCACATCTTCTTCTTGTGCATTTAATTGGTATGTGTTCCACGTTTCTGTATCTCTTCTCTTTTGATACCTTGAGTTTATATGGAGGAGCTGCTGAAGCATCTAGAGGTGATAGTGGCTTTGGTATTTTTGAAGTGCCCATAGAACATAAAGAATACTGAAGATTTAGTCTAAAATCTTTACCCCTGCGAATTTCATTATTAGTTAATATTTTATGTAGTATGTAGCTGTTTACTACAGCTACATCTAAGAAATGAAAGAAGATCCGATGCCACCATTTTCTGGTTTTGCGATCTATTTCATAGAGAGACTTCATATGATCAAAATTGTCCACAAAGCCCATATTTTTATTGTATGTTGAAATTGCTTTCGGACAATTTATTTTAATTACTTTGCCATCCCTTTCTCTTCTTTCTGTTTCGATTCTTTCCACAGCATCAGGAAGTGAGGATAAAATGGAAACACACCGTTTGTCTTTCCATTTGAGGCAAATAATGTTATCGTTGCTAACGCCCCAGTCGAACTCTCCTCTTTTTAAATTTTTATCTTGGGCAATCAGTGTCTTCGGCATATTTTTGCGACTTAAGATAACAGTGCCACATGAATAAATATTTTTTGTTTCTAAGAAACGAAAGAGTTCATACGTGGTGAAAAAGTTATCCATGAAAAGTTTGTGGTTTTTCCCATAAAGGCTTTCCGTTAGTCTTTTGACAACATTCTCTCCAAGGTGTTTTTCCACAACTTCTCTCTTTCCAGAGTATATCTCAAACTGAGATGCAAAGCCACTATCGTTGCACCTCATCCACACTTTAAAACCTCGTTTTATCGGTTTTTTGGGCATGTATTGTTTAATTGTGCTTCTTCCTTTGAATTTAATCATAGATTCGTCTATTGATTGATTTTCACTTGGATGAAACACGTTTAAAAATCTTTCAGAGAGATGGGTAAGAAGAGGACGCACTTTATACAACTTATCGAAATTTTCATCTCCCCTTTTCGGTTCCAAAGTATTGTCATTCAAATGCAAATTTGAAAGGATCCATTTAAATCGTCTGAATGACATGCGACTCGAAACAAATGAATCATTTAGGGCTTCTTCATTTGCCCAATAGTCTGCATAACTGGGCATCTTTTTTATGCCCATTAGCAGATTTATACCCAAGAATATGTACAGTTCCTCTAAAGTTAATGGAGCATATGGCTTCTCACTTTGTGTGGCATATAAATTAGTCTGAAAGACTATTTCTTTCATAAATCCAATAGAGAAAATTGTTAAAAAAACTTCTATGGGTGTTTTTTCTGGCAGCTCCCACATATCCTCACTTGGCCCAGTTGGAGATGTAAAAGCAGGAATAGATTTATGCATAATTTTCTTTAAATGCCATATTACATCCTGCTCTGCAGATGTTCCTGGTAATGAAGGGGCATCCCCATCTTCGTCGGTGCCAATATCTTCATCATCCGAAATATCTCTTGATTTCGAGTAATATTCTTCTGTATTACTACTAGAATCCGTAAATTCTGAAACATCATCAGGCAATTCATTTAGAATTCTGAGTGCTTCAGAAATGCTGAGCCCTTTTCCAGACATTTTAAGAAAAATCTCGCACAAAAAAAAAATTAATTGCAATTTACTATGAGAAAACTCAAGTAACGAAAAAATAAGACACCCACTCCAGAGAATATCTAAGAGTGAACTGGTAAAATTTCTTCTCTTCACCCCTTGACATTCCCCAAATCCTCCCCACACATGCAAAAACATTCCTTAGAAGACCTAAGCTCACCGACAAAAACAAAACTTGGAAACACAGCTGTGCTCGCAGCCGTGCAAGTGAAATATGATACCGTATGCTGGGAAGCGGTAATGAAACTGCCCATGTCCGCAAACGTTCAGTGATCCCGGGTCGGGTGCACCTCATATTCAAACATTGTTTATTCGAGAACTATGAAAGTAAAAATTTAAAACTAAAATAGTCTAAGTAGATTGATCTATAGCCAATATAATAGCATTGTTTTGTTTTTGCAAACGAACTTTTTTATAACCCCAAAAAAATCTGAAATATTTCATTCAAAAATGTGGGTTTTCAAAAAATATATACAGTAGCTTTAGATCAAATTATATGTGTAGTGCTGCCATCTAGTATTGAAAAACATAGTTAAAAGTAATCTTTAAACTGAATTTTGATGCATTTAGTGTGAAAATTAGCACTTTGCGGAACGGTAAAGATTGGTGATCCCAACGTGGGATCACTGAATGTTAAAGGGTTAACCCTGTAATACATCAATTTTTTTTCTATTCCAATAGAAATTCTTCCTTTAACTGACCGTTGCTAGGAGGCGAAAATTGCGAGAGCATGGACGCCTCTGTCGTCCATTGGAGTAGATACCTCCTAAAGGAAGCTATATTCTGTAAGGGTTGAAATTTATTTTCTTCAGCTGTGAACAGAGTTTTAGTAAAGTCCGTCTTAACCCTTTATCTACCAAATTATGAATTCATGAAAATTTTACATTCTGAAGCATTTTACATAAATTGTTTAAAATAAATTAAAAGATTTACACAATCATTTAATAAATTTTTGAAGGATTTTAGAAGGATTAATTATATTTAAACTTAGAGATTTTGTGCAATATTTATAACCCCACTCAAATCTTTTATTTTAAATTGTTTTCTTAGCATTTTGTAGAATTATAAAATGTACAAGTAGGTTGTTCTTACGATATAAATATAGAAATATTTCCGAATTGAAAAATCCCCATCCCCCTCCCTCAACGCCAAGAAAGCTGAAGGGCAAAAGACAAGGGCAAAAGTAATCATCCTTTAAAATATATTTTTGTTTTGTGCAACCAAAAACGCTTTTGGAACAAATTAAATTTATGTTTCTGTAACTGATTCTAAACAGTATTACAACTAATCGACGTATTAATTTTTTTTTAATATAAGTAATTTTAATGGTATTTATATGTACCGTCGGTACATAAAGGGCTGAAAACCATTAGACGGGTTACTGCATAAGAGGGTTAATGTCAGTGGTTCATTTTACCATGATATGGATGCGTCCATTTAGCGAAACAGTATTCTAATCAAGATTTTCTTTTAAACATAGTAAAAAATGTTTGTTTACATTTCGTTCGCGTCATACATAGCGTTTCAGTAGTGCTTTTTAAAGAGCTTTAAATGAATTTAAGCCGTGATGTGCAATATTATAGGCGGAAAAATGAATATGTATTATCTCATTGCAAATCTATGAATAAAAAATATTTGAAAATCTCTTATGTTATAATGATTTATGGCAATAATGATTCTGACAATCAATTTAAATAGTGACAAGCAAGCGAAATGTCCCAATGTGTCCCAATGTTTAGCACAAGTCCCAATGTGAATTGTGCTAAAATTGACGGAGCTGGCTAGCTTTAGCGAGTAGAGGACTTAACTGCCTAGTAATGTTTTAGCAGTGTTCATATTATACATTTTTGCAATTACCGGGTGTCCCAAAAATGACTGATGGATTTTAAAATTCAATAACTTGCAAACGGTGACAGCTATTTAAAATTTTTTGCAGGAGGGTTATGTATAATGTCAGGAGTTTTTTTACCGTAATTTTTTATTTTAGTTCGCATCTCAAACAATAGGTGGCGCTGACGGCGATTGAAGGCAAGGTGATCAATGCTGAGTGAAGCGTCGACCTGGCCTTCAATCGCAATCAGCGCTACCTATTGTTTGAGATGCGAACTAAAATAAAAAATTACGGTAAAAAAACGCCTGACATTATACATAACCCTCCTGCAAAAAAAAATAAATAAATAAATAAAAATAAATAGATGTCACCGTTTGCAAGTTATTGAATTTTAAAATCCATTAGTCATTTTTGGGACACCCGGTACTTGCAAACTAAGTACGCATGAAAATCAGTCGTTAGGAGCAACCGTAACACTTACCCGTCATGGATATGCATACTATAAAATATGAAAACAAAATCAACATGGAATTACTTATAACTCCAAAAATCCTTAAAACTCCAAAAATAATTATTATTTTAATTAACGATTTACTGCGTTTGATTAAGCGTTCCATTTCTAATTAAAATATATTTTTGAATTGAAATTTGAATGAAATACAGTCATCAAAAATGAAAGACTGTGGAAAACATGACTACAAATTTCTCGAAAATTAATTATCCGATCGACTTCATTCTTTATGCAAAACTTCTGTTTTTTTATTGTCTTTTCTATTCATTTCTTAAAATTAAAAATTTCGAAAATTTTTAATTAAATTAAATTAAATTTTAATTAAATTTTTAATTCTAATCAATTTCGAAAAATAAGTCTACGAAAAATAAGTCTACGAAATAAGTTTCATACTTGGTTGTTTATTATTTTTAAAATATGAAAATATTCAAACTTTTCGTGCAAACAGAAAATTTGGTCGTTTTGTAAAATTCGAAATTAATTTTCTATATTTAGAAAGATTTATTTTTAATATTAGGGAAAATACGTGTTTGTGGCTTATTTATATAATCGACTGCCACCTTAACATAAACTTCCCGTTTAAATATTTTTTCGGTGTTCTTGAAAATGGCCAAAATTTAAACTTAATTTTCGAAAGTTTTCTATTTCAATAAAACCTTAAAATATTCTTTGAACTTTTTCTAATCAATTAAATCTCCTTCAGAAAGTTGGTTTCTTATTAAAATGCTCTTGAAAGTTTGAGGAAAATTTTAAAATAATTTACTTTTCTAATTTAATTAATAGCTTTTAAAGCATACTTCAGAATATATTTCACTAATGGAAACTTTTAAAAAATATGCGAGGAAACGAAATTAATATAATATTTCTTATGGATTTTTGCATTAAGATAGTAACTTAACAAAGATGTACTTTTAAATTAATTACACTATGTATGCTAATAATGATCATACTGTGTAGATGTGTATTAAAAGAGGAAGCGGTTGAAATAAATAAATCAAAGTTTATCATAATGATTTGATATTGCGTAAATAATTATTTCATAATTTACGAAGAAATAAAAAATATAAATTAAATTAATAAATTAGCTATAAGAAACCAAATGTTGTCAATTTTTAAAAAACTTACGACTTTATATGTATGTGACAATCAAATTTGTTATTCATATTTTTTCACTTTCTATGCACATAGAACTTTGAAATTCTGAATGCAAAAGTATTTCGCAGGGCAATAGATGGACTGGACTTGTATTTTTTTATTATTATTATTCGATTCGCAAGAGGGGCAATAGGGAGGGAGGGGGGATTTAAAAAAAAAATCAATTTATTTAAACAAACCGAGGTGAATAAAATCTTGTAACTTGATATGTCTAAAGTATCAATAAAGTAAATAAACACCTGTTTCGGATTTTTTTTTAATTTGTCCCTTAAGGCCCCACACTAGGCACAGAAAAAGACCCGGATGATAATGCAAAGTCTATGGGAGCGTTCTTTTAAAATATCTCGCACAAATTTTAATATTTTGACGTGCTTTTTTTTGCACAAGATAGCTAAGGGCGATCCGCAACTGGCCTGGTTTTTACTTTTTCGGTTTTGCTTATATATTTTTTATATTACGATAGTTTCAATTTCAGAACCGGTTTTAACCGGTTTTGAAAGTTAAAGTATTTTTTTTTTAATCTGAAACCAAACTGAAAAAAGTAATAAAAAGAATATTGCCCAGTTAAACTGATGGCATTGAACTCACAGGCTACGCATACTAATTGCACATTATAGCCTTATATTTTCAAGGGTTAATTCCGTTCGAAAAAAAATATTAAGGAGGGGGGATCAGCTTCCCCCCTTTCCCCTTCTTATACTTAATCATTGAATCCTCTAAACTGATCAGGAACATGCTTTATCATATAAAAAATCCATATCCAAAATTTAGAGCAAATCGGGAAATTCTTTATAATAAAAACCCATTTATATAATTTAACCTTTAGCTTTCGGGACTGTGAAATCTAAAATATCCTTTTACAACGGGAGAACTGACGCGGTTTCATCCCCCTTTCTTAATGACCCTTCACCGCAGGTGACCAGAAAATGCTGCTATCATTTGGAACATGTGTTAATGATTTACACGTTCGTGAGAAGGTAAGGGAATTTTCTTCCCTAAGAGAAAGTTGTTTCTGTTTACTTGTCGGAATCGAAAGTAATTCTTTAGGTTCGTTGAAAAGATGTAATTTATAATGATAAAAATTATCTTTTTCTGTGAAGTGTGTGTCATTAAATAAAACATATATTATTAGTAATTGAGCTGTCTTTTTAAAAAATAATTAGAAAACTTGATGGATGTTTATTGAATGTTTTAATAGCATTTGGTTTCTTGAAGGGTATAATCTAAAAATGAAGGTTTGTTATAGGCAAAATTACTATAAGTATATATGGTAATTAAAAAATACATTATTTTAAAAAGTGCTAAATTTTCAAATATTTAAATAACGCATAAGTGATTTCCTTAAGAATCATTGTTAATATTATTTCAACGATTTAAATTAAAACAGAAAAAGAAATTTCAAGATAAGAAAAAATTAGAAATTAACATATAAGGAATCGTTAAACAATATAGTAACAAATAATAAAGAGATATCTAACGTAATTTATGTTTCCTATTAAGGTCTTCGTTTTTAACTATAATTAAAACGAATATTTACGAATAGTACTACTTTAATTTAATCTGTAAAATGATTAACCGAATATTACTATAAAGAAATATTGGATGAAGTCTGGATATGAAAATTCTGTCAACACTGCAGAGAAGAAGATTTTGGTGTTAAGATTTCTTCAATGGCTTTCAACCCTTCCGCCGTTTGCAGTCTGCTAACTGTTACTTTTAATGCCCAAAATACCAAGTGGTACCAGTAATTTTTTTTATTACAGTTTGAATTTCATAGTATATGTGAAAAGAGCTTTTAGTTATTTTCAAATAAATTTGTAAATTTCAGAGTTAATAAATTAATTAGGCATTTTTTGAACATAAATACCTTGCCCCTGAAAGGGTTAAAAATTGATAAATACATACAGTCCTCTTGTATTACTATAAAAAAAGACAATCAAAGCTATCTGGCGCTTCCGTTTGTATTTTCGTGGTTTAAAAAAAAAATAAAGAAATAAAAAAATAATTAAAAAAAATAAATAAATAAAACGGAAAAAAGCGCTTTGACTAAAGCGCATCCATAAAAAAGCTAACATATTTAAAATCACATCATATTTAAATGAGTCCAATAATAATACACTTGGTTTATCTTAGGATATAAATACTAGAGTAAGATGATTTTTTGAAATTTTGACGTTCTTGCTCTGCCGAGGCTGAGGGAGGGAAGAAGAAAGGGCTTTAAAAGTTATCTCAAAACCTCTCATTGTCATAATGATCAATTTTTGTAAGATATGGAGAATTAGAATATCAACACTGGGTACTATATATATTTTTTAAATTCAGTCTGCCTTGTTCTTCTGTGTATGTTGGTGGGGGACGGGGAGGTCTTCAAACTTCAAATCTATCATGGCATTAGAAGATAACATTGTCAGAATGTTTTCGAAGTTTATAAATAACAGATCAGATGAGTTTCTGTTAATTTGCTTATCTCCCGCTTTTCAGAAGGGGGAGTAAATAAGCTATGATTATCTTCCTCATAAAACTGTACAACGGGACATTATCATTTTATATAAAAATACCCCAAATTTCATAAAAAGCTGAACGTAAAAGCTGAACGAACTGTCTATTTTCCCCTTGTTCTTCTGTGAGGGGAGCGGAGTGTCTAAAAACTCCGAATCTATCACGGTTTTTTTTGCACTTAAAAAAAAAATGCTATATTTCCCTTATTATACTCTCTATTTATGCAAAAATCAGTAGAAATATTGTACAATATCCATATATTTCTAATCTGCATCGACAGATCGTTTCGTATAATTTAATGTAAAGAGGGTTTCCAAATATTATAGTTTTTCTATGTTTTTTTTTTTTTTTTTTTTTTTTTTTCCTATTGGCTCCCTAAGTTTCCTTCTTATGAAATGGGCATTCATAAATATGAGGTCAAACATCGTCTTTGTCATCCTGGATTTTCAGAAGAATCCTATAAATATGTTTTTATTTTATATTCGACAAAATGTCTATAACTGAAAGTGTCCGGTCATTAATAGCCATATAGCATGTAGTTCTGTAACATTTTACTTTAATCTCTTACATTTAAAAAGCACCCATACAAATTCCTTTTTTCTGCGAATTAAGTGTGGAGCTGGGGAAAAAAGTACGAATTTAAAAGTAAATTTTTTTCTCTATACAATGTGTAAAAATTTTAAATGTGCGATACTTAGAAGTGTAAAATTTGCAAAATCGAAAATTGCAACACCGAAATTGCATGGAAAAGCGCTGCGCATTTTAATTTCTTTTCTTTTCTTTTCTTTCCTTTTTTTTTTTTTTTTTTTTTTTTTTTTTTTTTCAATTTCAAGAGAAAATGGAGTGATTCTGTTGCCACAATTACAAAAGTGGTACTAAAAACTATAAAAAAATTAATATCTCAAAAATAAATTGAGATAGAGTTTTCAAACAAATTGCACTTAAAAGTACATTTTTCTTTCTATACAACAGTATAAAAATTTAAAATGTGCGATGGTTAGAAGTCTAAAAATTTGTTGTAGTGAACATTGCAAAACCGAAATTTCATGGGAAAGTGTTGGCATTGGCAAAATTACGTATGCGTTACGCACAGATACGTTTCGCTTTTATAATATAGATACATATTTATGATATTTATGGTATTTTTATTTAGAAACAAAGAGATTGTATAGTATTTTCTATTTTTGCGTAAAGGCAAGACACTGTGAAAGAAGCTGTAAAAGTTAGCTTTTTAAACAAAATTTACAAATGAAGGTAAAAAAAGACATTAATTATTTTAATTTATATGAAATTCAGACTTTTGAACCATTCTGTGTTAGAGTAACAATCCCACCACCATAGAAATATGATTCTTCAAATTAAACGAGTGTACCGCAGAAATTTTGAAGAAATTCAAAACTCTTTCCAATTTTTTAGACTTTATTATTATTATTAATTATACTTTTTGCTTTTACTTTTAATTTAATTACATTATTATTTATTATATTTTTTAACAATTGTTTCGCCATGAAAGTTTTTAATAATTAAATCATTATTTTTTGTTTTCCCTTGTTTTATTCGAGAATAATAGCTATATAAATAATAATAATTATTACAAACTTTGTGGTTGCAACATTCTAGCAAACAAGCAAAAAAGAAAAAAAAAAAAAAAAAGAAGAAGAAGATAGAGCTTCTTTATTTGATCAAAATCGCTAAAAATTAAATATTTTAAATGAGTTTATTTATTTTAATTTATTTATTTGTATTGTTATTAAATTTCTAAAAAAAAGCCCTGCAGCAATTTTCATGAAATTTAAATTCAGTCCTTGACCAATTGCAGAGAATAATCTTTCAATGAAAAAAAAAAAAAAAAAAAAAAAAAAAAAAAAAAAAAAAGGCACATGAATCAGTCGAATAGTTTCGAAGTAATTGATAAGCGTACAAAACGATAACAACAACAAAAAAGTGCTAAATTGAGAACTTCTTCTTTTTCTTTTTGGAGTCAGATGAAAAATAACTAAGAAATTATTAATGCAATCTTTATTATGGTTTGCATAAATAAAAATTATTTTATTTGAATTTGACGGTGAATAAGTTATTTAGGAATCATAAATAATTCTAGAATTCGACAATATTCTGAAGCAGATAATGTATAATTCCATTCTCATTTATGCAAAATGTATAGTTGCGCATGACTTTTTAGTAGGCTGTGACCATAGGAATCTAGGAAAAAAAGTGACAGGAAAAAAAGTTATCGGAAAAAAGTGACATAAACTACAAAAGCGGAAAAAAGTGACACGGAAAAATGTGACGCGGAAAAAAGGTGACAAGGAAAAAAAGTTACCGGGAAAAAAAGGGACAAAGAATTGATTTTGGGGATTTATTATTGATTTTGGGGATTCATTGCTTAAGTATGAAAGGAGGATAGGGGAGGGGGCTCATAGTTTAGGTAAATGGGTTTTTCATGCTGAATTAATTGTTTTGGTTCAATTTTTGGATATACGTTCATCCTGAAAAGACGCTTGCCTGATCAGTTTTGGGAAGGTACGATTACTCCCTCCCCCCATCCGTCCTGAATTAGATGAATGGGTTTTTAAGCAGAATTGTCCAACGTGACTCAAATTTGCATATAGATTCTTTTCGATAAGGCTTATATATTGTATATAATGCCTGAAGAGATTTAGGAGTTCTAATGATTAAGTATAGAGAGGAACGGGGGATAACCTTTCTAAAATTAAATTAATAACTTTTTACGCATAATTATCCGATTTGCTTAGAATTTTGGACATAGGTTCATTATGATAAGACGTATTTCTGATTAGTTATGGGGTTCTTCTGCTTATTATAAAGGGGGGAGAGCAATTATATCCCCCTTAAACTAAAAAATAGGTTTTTATGCAGAATTATCCCATGTATTTCAAATTTTAAATATAGGTTCTTTCTGATAAGGTGGATCTCTGAATAGTTTTAAGGATTTAATATCTAAGTATAGAAGGGGAATAGAATATAACCCACCTTAAATTAAATTACTTTTTACGCAGAATTATCAGATTTGCTTCAAATTTTGGATTATAGAACCATTATGTTAAGGCGTATCCCTGATTACATATGGGGTTATTTTGCCAATTAAAAATTGTGGCGGGTGATTACTCCCCCCCCCCCCCCCTTAAATTAGATAAATTGTTTTTTATGCTCACTTATCCGATATATTTCATATTTTGGATATATGTTCTTTCTCATAAAGTGAATCTCGGAATAATTTTAAAGGTTTAATGGCTAAGTAAACACTAGGGGAACGGATGATCCCCCCCCCCTCTTAAATTAATAAATGGCTTTTTACACAGAATTATCTGATTTGATTCAAATTTTGATTGGGCGTTCATTATGATAAGGCGAAGTCCTGATTAATTGTGGGTTATACCCCGTTCATCGCTCTATACTTAGCCATTAAACCCTTAAAACTATTCAGGGATTCACTTTATCAGGAAGAACCTATATCCAAAATTTGAAGTACATCGGATAAGTGTGCATAATTTTTTTAAATCTAATTTAAGGTGGGTATAGTAATCACCCGCTCTCCTTTTTAATTACCAATAGAACCCCATAACTAATCAGAAATAAGTATCACAATGAACCCATGTCCAAAATTCAAAGCAAATCAGATAATTCTGCATAAAAAGCCGTTTATTTAATTTAAGAGGGGTTTTCTCCATCTCCCCTCTGTACTTAGCCATTAAATCCTTAAAACTCTTCCGGAATTCACCTTACCAGAAAGAACCTATATTTAAAATTGAAATACATGGGATAATTCTGCATAAAAACATATTTATCTAGTTTGAGGGGGAGAATTGCTCGTTCCCCCCCCCCCTTTATAAGCAGAAGAACCCATAACTAATCTATGATACGTCTTGTCATAATGAACTTATGTCCAAAATTTTAAGCAAATCGGATAATTATGCGCAAAAAGCCATTAATTTAATTTAAGAAAGGTTATCCCCCGTTCCCCCTCTATACTTAACCCTTAAACTCCTAGAATCTCTTCACGCATTTTATACTATACATAAGCCTTATGGAAAAGATCCTATATGCAAATTTGACACACGTTGGATAATTCTGCGTAGAAACCCATTCATCTAATTCAGGACGGATGGGGGTTGGGTTAATCGTCCCTTCCCAAAACTAATCAGGCAAGCGTCTTTTCAGGATGAACGTATATCCAAAAATTGAACCAAAACAGTTAATTCAGCATGAAAAACCCATTTACCTAAATTATGAGCCCCCCCCTCCCCCCCTCGAAGCCCCTTTCATACTTAACCAATGAATCCCCAAAATCAATTCCTTGTCACTTTTTTTCCGGTAACTTTTTTTCCTTGTCACATTTTTTTTGCTTTTGTAGTTTATGTCACTTTTTTCCGATAACTTATTTTCCGGTCACTTTTTTCTCGTTTACCGACCATAGAATCAAGCTGGTTTCTAATGTGAAACTTTCTGAATAATTCTTAACGTGTCGGCATAAAATTGGCAGACCTGGCAGGATGGGATTTTGATAGAATTAGGAATCGAATTCAGTTTTTCCATTTTGTTTTTGTTATAAATAAATTACTTATTGACATTACCGCAACAAAAATACAACCAGCAAATTTCCACCTTTCCCTAAATTTCGCGCTCGGAAATTTTGTTCAAAACGCCAACTTTAACATTATTTTCTGAAATGTTTTTGCCTTTATTAAATAAATTGAAAACGCCATTCTATTATATAATTTTTATTAAGAATTTCACGTCTCGTTCATATGTTTCATATGTTAACAATTTCGTATGTTTTTGAATAATAAAAACGAATTCAGAAAAGCCTCACAAACTAACTCCTTTGGGCTTGAGAACAATAAGTTCCGTAAATATAATAATAAGTATAAACATTTGATTTTTTTTTTCAATTCAGTGTGTAAAATTACGCACGTAATTTCTAATATTTAGTGCATTAGTAAGAAAAAAAATAATAATGCTTCATTTTACATTTTAAGAGCAAAAGTGTAGTCAAAATTAGCAACACTAAATCTCTAAAACTACTTGCTGAATATAATCTATTCATTATTATGTCTCACAAGCAAGAACTATCTAAGAATCTTGCAGCAACTGGGGTAGAAACAGCTTTACGTCGTCTGCGTAAACAATGTTTATTTTTTTGCCAAGTTCTTTTCCCGGCATTTCCCTAGGATAATTAACATCCTCCCTACAGAATTTCCCTTGCTCGATACTCAGTCGGACCCCTATTGAGCGAAAGGACCTTAATGATTTCTTCTTCCGCCTGTTGGAGGGGTGGAAGTTTTCGGGATAACGATAATCCCAACCCCGTATTCTTCAACATTTATTTTCTTGGGACTACGATAACCCCCCCGGAAGCTAAAGGTTAAGAAGAGTTATCCTTCTATTTTATATACTTAACCATTAAATTTCCAAAACTATTCAGATATGTCAACGAAATCTGACAATTCTGCCTGAAAAACCCATTTATATAAATTAAGGGGAGGGGCATTAGAACCCCCATTTCCCCTGTTTATATTTATCCAATGAACACCTAATACCAACCACGGAAGCGCTTCATCAAAATGATCCTATGTGTAAATTTTGAAAAAAAAAAAAAAAAATTATTATTTCTACATGAAAAACCCATTTATATCAATTAAGGGGAGGGGCATGAGCCCCTCGTTCCCCCTCTTATACTTATCGAATGAACTCCAAAAACTAATCAGAGAAGCGCCTTATCAGGATATACCTGTATACAAAATTTCAAGTGGATAGGATACTTTTATCATGAGTTATCGCGTTACGCACGTACATACAGAACGGGCGGGCACGTAAGCTCTCAGGCTATGATAGCCTGTGAGCTAAAAACTAGGCCGGTTGTGGATCATCCTCAGCTATCTTGTGCAAAAAAATCATGAAAAAATATTAAAATTTGGGCGAAATATTTGAAAAGAACACCCCCATAGACTTTATATTATCAACGGGTCTTTTTCTGTGCCTAGTGTTGCGCCTTAAGGGTGGGAAAAGAGGGACTCTCCCTCAAGTACCTACCGTTTTCAAAAGACATCGTTAAAACAACGAGTGTATTTAAACGCTCTTTTTGCCATCCTACTACATTTTTCTTTGAAGTCTTTTATTCTGCACCTTTCTCAGTTTTATTCACAAATGGATGCAGGGAATCCACAATGGATCAGGAGATAAGGAGTTCAGCTTTACTTACAAGGAAGGTCTCCATACGGGAATACTCCGAAGAATCTGAAAAGAAATACAGAATGTTCTTCTAATACGTTAATAAAAAATTTTTGGCGGAAACTCCATACAGTATACATAAAAAAATAAAAAATATATATTGTTATTTGGCGATGCTTTTTCATCGTTTGAAGATGCAATGCAATAAAAAAATCTTTTTTATGTCAAATACACTTTAAGGAAAAAAAAATCATGTTGAACTTGTTTAGATAAATTTAATTTAAATAACTTAAATTGTCCGTTTTAGTTTGTTATATGTATGGAGATTCTTCTTATAAAAGTTCTTTCGAACACATAAGTAAATAAACTCGGAGGTAAATTAAATTCTGACACCGTTTTTAAACTTTTAAATGACTTATATTAAACTTTAATATTTACAAAAAAAGATATTTACATATTAATATTTACAATTCGAACATTCAAAAGGAAACTTTAATTAAAACATCTTAATCGCGTCATCTTAATCAACATTCTTCTAAAGTCAACACCAACTCTCCCCACATTCCATCCAACGATCTCTTCCGTTCATTTCTTTTTTCTTCGGCTTTTCGTCTGAATGGAGTTTTTTCAGAAAATCGTCTGCTTTCTAAAGACCTTTTCTATCAGAGTTGCGATATGAAGAACCTTACAAGACATGATACTTGGCTGTTGGAGAAAGAATCGCTCCCACAACGGCCGTCCTGACTAGGCTTTCGTACTCGAATGCTCGTCCCTTTGGAGGCAGCAGCAGTTGGATCATCTGGAAAGATAAAGAAAAAAAAACACAGCAGCATCCAAAGTCTTAATTGAAAAAAAGAAGTCATTATTCAAATTGTTTATCAAAGCTTAGATTATTTCTTGAAAAAATTCATACATTTTTTTTCGCGTCTTTTCGTCTTCCCTTTCTTACGTCCTTTCATCTTCTTTTATCTTACGTCTTTTCGTCTTCTTCTTTCATACGTCTTTTCATCTTCTATTACCTTACGTCTTTTCGTCTTTTCTTTCTTACGTCTTCCGTCTTCTTTTATCTTACGTCTTTTCGTCTTCTTTCTTACGTCTTTTCATCTCCTTTTACCTTACGTCTTTTCGTCTTTTCGAGAATAAAGTTAAAATTCTATTAGTTGTCAGTCCAGAGGTTTGTCATAGTTGGTATAGTGTCACAATCGGTGAAATTCTTTTTTTTTTTTCAAGCTTCGTCCGTCCACGGCTTTATGTACTCTGCACATGTACTGGTGACCATGGGTCCTTCGTTGAATCCAAGTTTCTTTACATCGTAGGTGTCATTATTTTTTACTTTTATGACTTTGTACGGACCTAAATATTTTGGTTTTAACTTCAAACCTGGACCTTGTTGTGTGCGTTTTATAGCAACCACATCATTAATCTTAAATTTGTTAGCTTTCTTTCGTCTGAGGTTGTAAGTTTTACGGTTCTCTTCTTGGACTTTTAAAATCTCTTTTTTAGCATTTTTTCTCATATCTTCGCGATTATTTGTAAAATCAGATTGTATTTCAGCATTCAGAAGACTAGTAATTTCAATGTTATTTTTTAGTTTTATTTTAGTACCAAACATCAATTCAAAAGGAGTTGTGCTTATACTTCTCTGAAAAGTCGAATTTATCACCTGTTGGACGTTGCTTACATGTGTATACCATTTTTTAGGATTATCGACAGACAATTTAGACAGAACAGATATTATGACAGAATTTAGACGCTCAACTTGGCCGTTAGACCTGGGTAATCCAGTGGTAATGGGGATATGTTTAATATTTTCATTGATGCAATAATCTTCAAAAGCTTTAGAGGTAAATGCTTTATCTGATATAATTCGAACTGGATTTCCAAAGATAGATTTTTGGATTTCTAATTTAGAAATTACTTCGGCAGCATCGGTAGATTTTGTGGGATACAACCAAACAAATTTTGTGAATGCGTCAATGACCGAAAGGATATGTTTGTAATTTTTATTAGTGCTTTCTAATGGACCTAAGTGATCAACATGGTACGTATGTAATGGAGTTTCTTCTTTTTCTATTGGGTGAAGTAAGCCTTCTTGTTTACCACATTTTCTATTAACTAAAATACAGGGAACACAATTTGCTATACATTTCTCAATTTTTTGTTTAACTTTAGGGATGTAAAAATCATTTTCTAAACTTTTCTCTGCTCTTGCAACTGCGTAATGACCTTTTTCGTGAGCGGCCTTGATTATATTCATTTGCATGTCTTCCGGTACAACTAATAAATCATTACCATTAACACATTTATAAAGAACATCATTTTTAACTAGATAATCATCATAAGATTTCACCTTTAGGATTTCTTTTATTGTTTTAATATGGTCATCGGTTTCTTGAGCTTGGATAATTTTTAAAGTTAAGCTATCTTGGATTACCATACAAATAGGATACCTACTTAATGCATCGACATGTCTCATACTGCTACCCTGTCTATGTTCAATAACATAATCAAAATCGGATAACATTATTGCCCATCTAGCTATTTTTGTACTCATTTCTTTTTTATCCATAGTCATTTTAAATGCATTACAATCGGTTACAATTTTAAATGGGATACCTAGCACATATACTCTAAACTTTTTCAGGGCTTCAATTACAGCTAAAACTTCTAATTCGTAACTAGTGTACTTCCGTTCAGCTTCGGTGGTTTTTTTACTTGCGAAATAAACTGGATGAAATTGATTATCTACTGGAGATTGTTGCATTAAAACAGCTCCATAGCCATCAATACTGGCATCACAATGGATTTCGGTCGCACTTTTGGGATTGTAAATTAAAAGTACTGGTTCTGACGACAAAATACGTTTGAGTTCATTAAAAGCTCTTTGTTCTTCTATATCGAATTTAA
Organism: Maratus speculifer; assembly: GCA_964019185.1. Classification (NCBI taxonomy): domain Eukaryota; kingdom Metazoa; phylum Arthropoda; class Arachnida; order Araneae; family Salticidae; genus Maratus; species Maratus speculifer. Next base: position 257,962,654 of record OZ025298.1, read on the forward strand.
ATTTTGAATCTTTTCTTAGCAGGTCACTTAACGGTTTAGCTATAACCGAATAATTTCTTATAAATTTTCGAAAGTATCCTGTCAATCCTAAATAACTTTGAACATCTTTGGTACACTTTGGTTCGGGAAAATTTATTACTGCTTTAGTCTTCAGTGGAGAGGGATACAATTTACCATTTATGATTTTATACCCCAAGAAATCAATTTCACGCTTCAAAAAATTGCATTTTTTAAGATTTAATTCTAATCCATATTCCGATGCAGTTTCGAGTACAAGTTTTAATTTTTCTAGACCTTCAGCTTCGTTTTTAGCAGGTATTATTAAATCATCCATATAAACGACAACAATGTGATCTTTTAATAGGTTTCGAAATACATTATAAATATACTTTTGAAAAACACTAGGGCTATTGGTCAACCCGAATGGACATTTCAAAAATTCGTATTGTCCTTCATGAGTAACAAACAAGGTGTATTTCCGCGAGTCTTCTTCAACATCTACATGAAAGAAACCGTTTTTCAAATCTATGGTGGTAAATACTTCGGCAGAATGTAATTGGTCTATTACATCATCAATAACTGGCAAGGGGAAATGCTCACGTACTGTCTTTTTGTTAAGACATCTGTAATCAACACAAAGTCTCATTGTGTTATCTTTTTTCTTGACTAACACAACCGGCGAAGAAAAATTAGAAGAACTTTCTCGAATTATTCCCTGAGCTAGCCACTCCTCAATTTGGTTTTCGACTATTTTTTTCTCGCATGGCGGTAATCTTCGAGGAGAAGAACAAACTGGGATTTCGTCAGTTAAATTAATTTTCATTTTAACATCTTCTGTTTTAGTTTTAATTGGTACATAATTTTCAATTAAAGAGTATAACTCTGAACGTAATTTTTTGTCAGCAATGTGAGTTAAATCAATTTTAGGCTCATCCAAAACATTTACAATATTAACTAAAAAGTCATTAGACTGAACTTCAGCTTTAAACAGTTTCACTTTATTCTCAGAAATAGTTAATGTACCTTGATGAATAACATCAGTGCCAATAATTAAATCGAAATTAATGCAACTGTCCTTAACGACAAAAATAGTAACTTTAAATTTTGAACCATCTACTTCGATTTCTGAATTGAAACAACCTTCTGGTTTAATTGAAGCTTTTCCTAGACCGGTCAAAGAGATACTCGTAGGTTTTAATTCTACAAAGTTCTTCAAATTATCATAAATACTTTTCTTTAACAAAGTCTTTTGGCTACCAGTATCTATTAAAGAGATTAAACGCAAAGAATAAAGCTTTATCTCTTTCAGAATTAAATCTTGGGATGTAATAATGTTTACTTGTGACTGAGCATTTTTAACACTTGTATCTTTAGATTTATTACATTGAAATTATTTATGACCATAAGCGTTACAAGCAAAACAAAGCGGCCCTTTATCTTTATTTACACAGTTAATACTCTTATGATTATTCCCGCCACAATTAAAACAACGCATATTTGGCTTTAAAGGCTTAAATTTGTTCTTAACTTCAACTTCGGATTTAATTTTAGGCTTAGCTCCTTCATATTTATGAAATTTTGCATTTTCATACTCCGATCTTATTTTTTCATAAATCTTTAATTTTTGTTTAAATTCAGCAATATTGGGACAACCATACAAAAAAGATTTTTTAGAAATGGGGTCATTAATTCCATTTATTACATACTGAATAAGGGCAGAATCTTCAATATTGCCTTTTGAGCATAATTGTTTCATATTTAAAAAATATTCATCTAACGATTCATGTGGTCTAATTTTTCTTTTGGACAGCAATTCGTGTAATTCAGCTGAATTGCACGTTTGACCAAATTCAGATATGAGTAGGGCTTTTAATTTAGACCACGAATTAATATTTGTTTAACTTTCAAGAAATAATTTTGCTTTGCCTGTCATACGGCGTTTAGCCAAAATCAATTTGTGCAAATCACTAACGTTAAATAATGAAACAATATCTTCAAAATCGGCAATCCATTTATTAATATTTTGTACTTGAGTACCTTCAAACATTGTAATCATACTTTCAATATCATTAATAGAAATGCTTGGTTTAATAACATAATCAGGAATTAGAATTTTCTGATTTTCATTACTTTCACAATTAGAACTACCAGAATCATTTCTCATATTATTCTCAAAAACAGTTGAAATATTTTTAGTTTTATCTTGTAAATCATCATTAAATTCATCAACACTTTCGTCATCTAGAGTACCTACATCGGCTATCATATTAATTTTTAAAATATTAAAATCACATAAACTAGAAATTATTCTGGCAGCAATTTCATCAAAAGTTCCCGAATTATTTATACACAAAACATTGCAAATGGTAATTAAGTCGTTAACAGAAAAATTATCTTTAATTTCTTTGAATTTAGTTTGATATTCATCGGAATCTACTTCAAACGTAAACCCAGTAAAATTCCGAATTCTACGTCGATTATTTCTGTCACCGATTTCTCCAAAAATTAATTTGTGCAATATCTTAATACTAGCTGATTTTTCAGTTTTCAAAGAAAACTCTAATTCCTTTAAATCAACTAATTTTTCCATTATTGAAAAGAAAAATGAAATAATAAACTCACTTCATAATCAGATGCTCAGCTTCACACATTTAAACAGCATTGTTGTCGCAGTATCCAACAGCTTCATATCATTAAACATATATTCGAAAAAGATTTCCTCATAATAATTTCTAGCAAGGATTCCATCACAATTCTAAATAATAACGGCTTCCAGATTATTTAAAGTATATATATATTTCTTCTCTGTGAGCGTTCGTTTGTCTCGGTTCTGACACCAAAATTTATGGAGATTCTTCTTATAAAAGTTCTTTCGAACACATAAGTAAATAAACTCGGAGGTAAATTAAATTCTGACACCGTTTTTAAACTTTTAAATGACTTATATTAAACGTTAATATTTACAAAAAAAGATATTTACATATTAATATTTACAATTCGAACATTCAAAAGGAAACTTTAATTAAAACATCTTAATCGCGTCATCTTAATCAACATTCTTCTAAAGTCAACACCAACTCTCCCCACATTCCATCCAACGATCTCTTCCGTTCATTTCTTTTTTCTTCGGCTTTTCGTCTGAATGGAGTTTTTTCAGAAAATCGTCTGCTTTCTAAAGACCTTTTCTATCAGAGTTGCGATATGAAGAACCTTACAAGACATGATACTTGGCTGTTGGAGAAAGAATCGCTCCCACATATGTATAATTTTGTTATAACAATATTTATGTGTATTTATATTCAAATTTAACCATCAAAATTTCCAATTTAAAACAAAATTCATAATTTAATTTCTTTAAAATTGTTTCAAGATCAAAGTCCAATTGAGCATTGTCGATTCGATTTTGTTGCTGTGAAAACATCTGGCTTTGATTTTTGAATGCGCTTAAATGTATGAAAATAATTTTTCGCAATATGAATTTTTTTATGTATGAATATATTTTTTACAAATAACAACTGCAACAAGTAATATATTATGTAATGCAATATATATATGCATATAATATATTAAATTTTCTCATTGTTTATGTTTAAATTCATTAAACATTCTAAAAATCTAACAATTTTCGGTTGCATTAAAATCGCTGGCTTTTGGCGAGAAAATATGCTGCTCGCGAAATCGCTTGGCGATTTCGTCTTTTCACGCCAAATATTCGAAAGCATTTTATTTTGTTACAGACTTTCTACTGTACTTCTGCCCAAATTTGACTGATCCTTTATTACATAGAAAAGTAGTTTAATTAGTGTTTTGTTTAAAAAAGTTCAGAGTATGCCCAGTATGGAGTTCTTCCTTGTTAGTTCAAACAACTAATAACAAACTCCTTGTTAGTTCTTTTTTACTCTGAAAAAAAATTCTTTATTTGCAGGACATCAGTCAGTTTCCTTTTAAAGCCATTAAAGATCAAAAACACCACGTGAACATACACATACATACAAAAAAAGAAGACGTGTATACCGATAACAGTAGTATGATGTCCTATAGGATCCTTAAGTTTTACAATACTAATTGCTTACTATAATACTAATACAATACTAATTATTGGTAATTACAAAAATTATACTGGTAATGAATTAAAACTTCAATTACTAGTTACTCCATTATAGTTCATTTTTGAAATTTTACCCGCTCAATAGCTGAAGCGGTGTTTCCGAAGCTTGGAAGTCATTTTTTCTCCAAAAAACATTTTTTTTTTTTTTTTTGGGGGGGGGGGGTGCACGATATCTTAAAATCTTACAAATATTTTCCCATAAAATTTTCAAAATATATGTTTCATATTAATCTGTATAAACGGAATCTAAAATTTCCTTTTTAAAACAATAAAACTTAAAACTATAAATAAAAAAATTAAAACTTTATATGATTAAAACTATAAATGGGTTAAAACTATAAAAGATTAAAACTATACATGACAACTTAAGTAACTTTTTTCAAGCATATATCGAACTAGAATACGAGATACAGTATCAAATAACTTTTTTTTTTAATTTTTCTAATTATTAAGAGTTTTTCTCCAATTTTTTATTGGAATTTCGAATCAGATTTTTTTTATAAATTATTTATTCTAACCCACATTTATTCAATTAAATATAAATAATTAAACATGTTTTGAAAAATCAGTTATGCTTAATAATAATTCAAATTCTATTTAAAAAAAATAAAAGCAACACACACAAAGAAATTACAAACAGACATTATGGTATTCACCCAGTCAGCTTAACACATGCGAGCCTGTTTATGATCTCGATATAAAAACGGTTAACACATTCAACGAAGTATAAATTCCTTGAAGTTATAAAATATTCAAACAATCTTCCATCCTCTCAAAGAAAGGCATAAAAAAGGAGAAATGGTAAATGCAAGATTCTAACAGTATTTTTGTATTTTTTGATTGAATAATTTACTATATAAGATGTAAGTTAAAAGAAGTAACTAATCATACAGTAAAAAGATGTCAAGAGTTTCCATTTTAATTAAACCACTGTAAAAATATGTACAAAATTAAATGTAAATTTGCACTTATCATAATCGAATAATTAGTTATTTTTAGTAATCCATCTCCAAACTCTAACCCTAAAAATCAATATACGAAAAAATCTTACAATATTCCGCTATGCTTACCTTCACCTACACCTACACATATGGCTTTATGAGGTGAGCATTAAAGGTTTGTTAAATGCATTCAGCAATGTAATATTCCTTGAAGTTATAATGTATTCAAAGAAGTATGCTATAACTTCAAAAGAAAGCAACTGGAAAAGTATGAGAGAAAAATGTGAAAGAAGAAAAGTTATAAATGTTTGAGGAATTTTTGAATATGTTTTCAATGGGAAGCAAGACTTAATATAATTAAAATAACTTTATGTACGGTAAAAGGTTTTGAATATTCTCCAAATTTATTCACTGAAATAAAGTATTCTGTTAGTGATAAAGTAAAAATACTCTTTTGTGGTTTTCTGTTTAAATGAGGTTTTTTTTTTTTTTTTTTTTTTTTTTTTTTTTTTTTTGTCTTTACTAATGTTTTTCCAAGTTTGTCAGTATGCATGCGCTGCGTTAATAAACAGTGTTTATATTTCCTAGAATTAAAACTAATATTCTAAAAGAAGTTTGAAAAAAATAGTTACATATTTGAGTGTATACGACAGTATAAATAATTTGTATAAAAATGCTTTTTTTTTTAATGTTCGAAAGTTGTATGCTTCTTTCTAGCGAAATCATAGCATATAAAGGTCGGCCAAATGAAAGTGCCATTGCTGTAATAAGTTTGGCATTTTTTAGTGAAAGTTGATTTCGCATGCTCCTAAAAGAAGCGTTGTGTGCTGCCAATGCAAGCGATATCATCAAATCTCGACAAATGCGTATGTGACAACGTCGGAGCACGTTAAAAGTCATCTTTCGCATCATGGATGCCTCCAAAGGATGTCAATGCGCGGTCTTGCTTTTATTAACAGCGGAAAATGTAGGTGCTAGTGAAATCTATAGTCGAATGCAAAATGTGTATAGCACGGACTATACATCACGCAGATCGGCATACGATGGTCTAGAGATTTTCGTAGTTCAAGAAGACCACACTCTCTCGACCAGGTCGTGACCTGTCGTCAATACTGCTTCTTTCTCTACAAAAATCCCTACACTCTCGGAATACCGATCTGCGTGACATACACTCCGTGTAATACACATTTTCAATTCGATTATAGATTTCACTGGCACTCACATTTTCCGTTGAAAAATTGTACGATTGCATGTTGACATCGTTTGGAGGCATTCACGTAGCAAACGATGGCTTTTAACGTGGTCTCACGCTATCACATACACATCTGATGGGATCTGACAATATCGCATGCACTCTCAGCAATCTGTATCATCTATAGGACTTATTACAGCAGTGCCACTTTTATTTGTTTAACCCGTATAACATTGAAAAATCCATTAATTTTCCATTCCAGATCCCTTGCTCTTTACTAAAGCTCCAGTCTCGGATTGCGCACTGACTAGTGCACGTCTCGCAGTCTAACTCCCAAACAAAAAGAACACCGGCAGATCATAACAGCTCCACCACTCAGAACGAGAAAGAACCAAGTGGTCCCTTCGCTTGGTTCCTGCCTGGTTCAACCCGAGGACCCGCAGAAACCGAGTGCCTACAGAGGCATCGGGCCTTACAAGCCAATGCCGAAGATTCCCAAGGAGAGTTGCTTTATGGAAGCCTTCCAAGATCAATTTCTCAAATTTTAACTTCTATGAAATAAAATGACACATTAATATGGTTTAGGAATAGAGGATTAAAAATAATCCTTCATTGTGTTTAATTTTTAACTTTCTATATTTTTTAATATGAATTTTGTAGATTTTTTATTTCATATTAGAATTAGTGGTACACATGTCGTCAACTGGGGGTTAAAGAATTGTGGTTAACGGCAGAAATTTTCATATTTTAGATTTCCTTTATTTTTTATTAATATCTGTACTTTATAAATAATGAAACTAAGAATAATAAAACTTGATAATACTGTAAGAAATTCTGATATTTCTTAAAATTAAGATGGTTGGAAATTTATATCAGAGCATTCGGAAATTTATATGAACGCCTTTTATATGGGAAAGACTCGACAAGCATGAGGGGAAAAGTCACACAAAAATTATTAGTTAATATTATAAAAATAATTAGTAATTCCACGAGCCATAGAAAAACAAAAAATGCAAGTAGCTCAGAATTTTTTGTTTGTTTTACTTGTCTTGTATGACATTTTCGTGACGCATATTAACCCTTAATTGCTGTTAGAGGTATCACAGACCGCTTAGTTTTTCAAGTTTGAGACTTTAACTCGTAATTTTTAGTTTAACTATAGATGCTGGTCAAATTTTATTTCATTTGAAGCCCTATAGACTTCCCTAGAGACTTTTGAGTAGGTGAATTCTGTTTATAATAGTTCTGTATTTAAAGTTTAATACAAAAGTAGTATTTTAAGAGTTAATTAAACATTTTATTCATCTTTAGATTAAGCTATCTGACAGACCGCTCACAGTAGTAACGCGACAATTCTTGTCAAAGCAGTTAACGGTTAAGGGATTCTCTTTTATCTATCTGTGTTGGCAAGCGCTGATAATTATATCATTAAATGCTATTTTTCTTTATCTTCGAAACACCCAGTTTTTAATATTCGATATGCGCAAAATGTAAATAATAATTAATGACTGAAAAAGCAATGAAAATTTTGATTCAGTTTTCAACTACATATTTCTGCAAATTATTAATTTTGTTTGCGTCTGAGCAATTTAACCCCTTCGAGACCATTTGTACATATATGCATCTTTAAAAGATGCTTACAACACTTGTTGTTTGGTACCACTAAAAAAAGAAAAGTAAAATTTTCTTTATTTAAGGTATTTTCTAAATTGCGAAACCAAATTTCATTTTGACAGAAAGTAGTGTTAACCGAATAAAGTTCAAACAAAAGATGTTGGCCCCGAACGGATTAAACTTTGTACTGGACTCCGCATGAAAAAAAATGGCAATCCGTGTTTCTGATAACAAATGAACTAGTTAGAAGGAAGGAAGGTCGAACGCATAAAAAATGTATGTCACTTAAACAGGTTTCAGCTATTTTGTAACAATGAAATTCACATTATTAATTTTGTTACAATGAAAAACAACAAAATACGCAATATGAACTTTTAAAGAATTTACTGTTTTATTTAAAAGGCTAGAAAATAATAATAATACGCATGTTACTAGTTAAAACACTGGGGTAAGTGTGATCGAAGATTGCACAGAGAGTTTCATTTAATATTTCTTCCAAACAGCTTATCCTTTAATTAATAAATCCAAATTGGTAATTCATAATTTTTAAATTCTTACATAGATGATATTAAGAATAAATTTAATTTTCACTAATTGGCTAAGATTAAGAAAACTTAATAAGATATCGATTTAAAATGTCAGAGGATATATATATATATTTCATTTGAATATCAAATTTTTAAAAATAGTTTTGCATTTTTTCTTAAATATTTAAAGAAAACTGTCGACAACAGTACGAAAATTCAGAAAAGAATACTAAACGAGGATGTAATCATTCTTTAAAATTTTAAATAATAAAAGAGCGGGGAAAGCATATAAATCGACCCTTTATCTAATTTAGGATATGAAAGATTATTAAACATTAAAAGCCGCCAAATGCTAAAGTTTAATTATTCAATACTAGTAGTCTTCGCCTACTACGCTGGTTGGTTTCTCTAAAAGAAAATTGAATCAAACGAAATACATATTGTAAAGATTAATAAAAAAAAAAAAACTTATTATCTAATCAAACATTTGGGATTGTTGATTTAGTGGCATAATCTTACAATATCCTGTTCAAAGTCGATGTTTACGACATAATAAGCAATATAGATCTGAAATGACTGAAGTACTATGTTTATCTATTTTTTTTAGTAGATGTGCTATTTTTAATTTGACGCTTCTACCTATACCTGTTGCTAAAATATGGCGACATATCCTAAACATACGATCACTCTATTAAATTCGCTTAGTTGAGAATTTCTAAAATAAATAAAATACTTGTTTAAGTTTATTTAAGTAGATTAGAAAACCTTAAATTCATGTTTCTATCTAAAACTGCTGCTGAGGTATGGCGAAATTGCCGAAATTTTCGTACCTCTTGTTAATTCTTTTGAACAGAGGGAATTTCTAAACTTGCTAGAATAAATGATTAATAATTTTTAATTTGTTTCTTATCTTGAATTTCACGCTTTGCTGTGCTGGGTACGGATAGTGATGGGTGATTCTTGTTACCAATCGATTTACCAATCAAAAAATCGTCAACATAAAAAACACATTCGATACAGTCAACGGTTATTTCAGAAATTCTACAATCAAGATGTCTAAAAAGCGATCATTAAAATAATTCTTTTTACATGCTTATGAAGGATTTTTGATTATACAAGGCAACTATGAACGGAGGAAGTTAAAAAACAACACACCGAAGAAAGGCTAAAAGGGAGTCACAATAGTCGAAAAGCCATGTGACGTTATCCCCTGGTTGCAAAAATTGAAAAGGAGCGAGTAAGTATGGCTATATGTGAAGAGTATACAGAATTTCTGATCCAGCATTTGTCACTTTTAGGGGGGGGGGGGGTCAAAAAATCACTTCTTAGTGCATGCTTACGTCATAAGAAGTTATTTCCCCCAGTTTTCAAGTTTCTATGTTCAGTAATTTGGACTGTGCGATGATTATCAATCAGTCAGAACAAACTATTTTATATATGTATTGATTTCAATTTTTAATGCCATCTTCAGCACCATTTGGGGCATATTTATCTCAGGTTCATTGGCCAAGTTTCAACAAGGTTTGACTTATTCAATTACTTATTCCATTACTTATTATTTCTATCGCATTTTCTCTATTTCATACTAGTCGTAATAACTCAACTGATATTACTCATATCTCTTCAAAATTAGTTTCAAATCACATTTATATCTTAAAAAGTTGAGTGTCATGCCAGTCACCGGCGATTGACAGTCGAAAATAAGATATAACACTTTAAAATTATACTGTTTTAAATAATTATTGAAAATCTATTTTAAAATTTGATTATTTTTTATTTATTACAGGATTACTTTCTTATTAATTATTTAAACCAATATAATTTTTTTAAAAGTTTTATATCCTATTTCATACTGTCAGTCACTGATGACTGATACTGCCTAAACGGAAATCTCAATGTCAGTCACAATGGCACTCAAACTGTTAATTATCATCTCTCACAGTCTTAAAATAGTTTATGATTTTTAAACCAAATACTAAGTCGATTACGGTGTAATTGTATATGAACATGTTTGCAATTCTTTGAAATGTAAAAGGAAAACCATGATCCCAGCCCATCATCCTAGGATGGGCGTATAAACTAGTGGTCATAATAATAAAGGATTCCGAGCACCTTATGTGGCACGTAAACCGGTCGTTCGTCCCCGAGGGTCTAATATGTCATTAGTCGAAAATCACTTGCATTTCTTCTTTTTTTTTCCTTTTCCTCTTCATCAAGTTTGGAGTGACAGAGCCTTATCTTGGTAGCTCAACCTCATATCTCTTCGAAACTAATTCATATTGCATTAATATCTTAATTATCACTTCTCACAGTATTAAAGTTAATTTATGAGTAATAGTTATAACTATATATTTATATATCTACCAATCGTATTATAACAGTTTTAAAAAATAGGGTTGTTTCTACGTAATTAAAAAATATATAATTTTTCTATTTTTTAATGTAGTCTATAAACATACAGTATAACTCTGGATGCTTTATTAAGTTTATTTATACTCTTCAATCATAAATATTTGCATTCCGTATAATTTTTTATTAAAAACAATAATCCTAATTACCATTTCGTTAAAACACATACATCGTATGGAATATTTAAAAGTTTAAAAATGATGATGATTCTTTTAATAGTTAAAAATTAGTTCAAAATAGAAATTTCAGCAATTTTTTTTAAATTATGTTCTTGTCTCAAGTACGAACCCAAATTCCTTAACAATTACTATAATAATCTTAAACATTTGTCAAAAATCGCTTTCAATCTCCCTTTCTCCATCCGTTCGCCAACAGGGGAATTTTATTTGAGTCCGCATTCTAAGGTATCTCCAGGTAAGTTGATTAACGAAGTTTCATTCGAATGGAGGTTTGATTAGACCAGATTGTATTTCCTGGCGGAGAAAAGTGAATGTAACTCATTTTGGATGTTATGAACAGCAGGTAGAACCTATCGAATTTCGACAAAAGAAAATATTTAAGAAGAAACTATTTCATAGATTTATATTAAGTCTGAAAAATCAATTACAATAAAAAATGCACCTTATATTGGCAAGTCTATAACACGTATACAAATGATACTCAAACTAAAGTTAACAAAATACTATTTCCATAAAACTCAGATTTTGAAATTATTAAAATTAAACTTTAATCGTGATGTAAGCAGTTAAATATAATAAAGATTTTTATTCCACTTTAACTCAATTATAGAATTTTTTCCCGTGAAATCTAAACCAGATATCATTTTCATCATTTAAAAATTTACATATGCACCTTTCATATCCGTATTCACTCTTTTTTATATAAAAAAATTGTATTCTAATTTGATCATTTTAAGATCATTTAAATTCAAATCTTGAAGTCTCAAATACTGTTAGCTGGAAACAGATACTAAACTATTTATATATTTTTTAAGTGCAAAAGAAAATTTCCGAAATAATTTGCATGCAATAAATGCGATACACTGTTAAAACTAATGGTGACACATTGCACCTTTTAAGGGTGAAAGGCTTGTCTCACTGGTGACATCCCTAAAGGAGCCAAAATAGCACCTTTAATTAGGGTGAAAATATGGCACCCTTAATCCAGAGTGCCCAATGATAACAAATTAACAAATATGCTAACCGACTTTCGGCCCTCGATGGATTCGAACGCAGAACGCCTGATTACAAGCTCAAAGCCCTATCCACTCGGCCATCAAGCTCTCCTTCAAAGTCTCCCTGAAATGTTCATATGTCCTGAAATTCAAAGGTTGCTTTATTTAAAAAAGCTTGCCAAAAGTTAGCCATCCGAGATTCAAAACAAAATTGGGATAGCGTATAGTGGTGATAGTCATCATAGGAAAAAATTGCTGTGTTGATCCACCAGTGATAGCGAGTTGAAGTACAAGGATACACGTTACAGAGCATGCGCAAATGACTAAGGGGTGAAAATCGTCCAACGGTATGCATTGCGCGGCACTCTAATTAGCGTGAAATACCCAATGGCACCCCAAACACATTTTCAAGCCCGCTGGTGCCAAGTGATTTAACCTTTTCACCCCTGGGCGTCAAATGAAACCAGTTCGTCACTTTTATTTTTAACAGTGTAGACAATGTTCCTGTGACGTCACATTAGGTAAAATGTCGCTTTTTATATTCTCGAACTCGAAATATTGCAAACAATTTCACGCAGTTTTTGATTTTTAAAACTTTTTTATAAGAAAAGGCAGCAAAAAGATACCGTAATCTGATTTTCTCCCTTCCCTCACTTTTAACAGAAAGGAAGTGCTCTGTTGACACAATTACAAAAGCGGTATTAAAAATTACAAAAAAATTAATGCCTCAAAATAAATTAAGATACAATTTTTAAACAAATTGCATTTAAAAGCACATTTTTTCCCTATGCGATGGTATAAAATTTTAAAATGTGAGATGTTTCAAAGTTTAAAAATTTGCAGTAGCAAAAATTACAATACCGAAATTTCATTTCAAAGTCCAAATTGTTGCCATTCGAAAAGTGATGTATGCGTTACGCAGAGATACGTTTGGCCTTTATAATATAGATAGATATAAGATTTATATCACGAGCCTGAACGACACCGTGGAGATCTGCTAGTACAGTTTAACATTTTCATTATTTCTTTTCTACTTTTAATTGCTTCTTAAGCAATGATACTGCTTAATAATAATAAAAAACTGCTTAATAAAAAAATAATAATAACGAGAATGTTTTTGGTCGGTGAATTTGTGTTAAGAGTCAAACCTAAGATTTCTGCATTTATATATGTTTTGGAAAGCTCTAGCAAACACCGCTGAATACGACAAATTTTGTGGTATTAACATCCTGTGTGATATTTTATGCAACCGAACAGCGTAAATCCTCAAATAAAGGAAATCCATTAAACTCAGGTAGATAGATAGGTGGGTGGTAAGGCTTTGGGACTTATAGTGGAGTGGAGTGGCTGTTCTCCCGAATGATCCATAATAACCAGACCCATGCAGAAACAAAGGTAATAAGCTCCTAACTAGAAGCAATTGATACTACAAAAAAAATGTAGAGCAGAACTACGAAAATCTCTTGAAAAGCAAAATTTCTTGATAAAAAACAAAATGGAATGGAAACACTATTAAACACAAATACAATCGTGCATTTACAATAAGTTATTCCTTAATATTAATAAATGTAGTGTTTTAAGTTATTCTCGTAAAACTGATACCTTAATTTAATCTTTTGAAATTAATAATCTTGTCTTATGTCGTCCTAACACAGTTGTAAACTTGGGTATTACTTTTGATACTAAGCTTGATTTTTCACTCCATATTGATACACTTTAAAACATTTGTGGTAACGTTACTCCATAAAATTGGTGGCAGCTACGATTTCCACTTCATTGAGTAATTTTTCACTTACATGATGGTGTAATAAAAACATGCATTACTGGTGTAACATTGCAGTGTTACACCGATTATATCTGTTAAAATACTCCATCAAATTGGAGGCAGCAAGGCTGCCACCAGTTTTATGGAGTAACGTTACACAAATGTTTTACAGTGTAACATTGTTTCCAACACGTTTAAAAAACTTGGGTTCTTTAAGCGTAAAACTAAAGATTTCTCCAATCAACATGCATTAAAAGTTTTATATTGTGCTTTGGTACGTCCTTATCTTGAATATTGCAGTCTCATTCGGTATCCTTATTATAATAATAAAATTAAAATTCGGGAGCAGGTACAATCTAAATTCACACGTTATTTATTGTTCAAAATTGATCTTACGTTTTCCTATAATATTTCTTCTATTTACGTAGTATTTTCAACATTCCAAATTTGAAATCCAGACGGGATCTTTTTTGTGCTTCATTTTTTACAAGATTATTAATAACATGATTGATTGTAGTGATATTCTGAATTTTATTAAGTTTGTTGGGCCAAATAAATCCCTCAGGTCCACTCAATTTTTTACATTACCATTTCTTAAATATAATTATATTAGTAATTTCCCTTCTTCTATAAATTTTACAAAATATTTATTGAACTCTCTGTGTAGCTTGATATTTTTAATATGTCATTTACTGTCTTCAAAGATAAATGTTCTGAACTTTTAATCTCTTAATTTCTGTTTTTATTTGTATTTTATATCTATGTGATTGTAAATATGTGTGTTTCATATTTTCCCCTGTTGTCTTGTTCTTGTGGTATTCTTGCAACACTATAAATGGATTATTCTGTATTGTACATTTCAACAAAATAAAAAAACATAATAAATACGTAATTATATTTCCTAATTTTTACATAAATCGTAATCTTACCTGTAAAAAAATCGCACGTGCAGAAGGTAGCAGCACAACTGAGAAAAAAAAATCCAAACCAAGGATCGAACCTGAATGAATCTCTATCAATCTATCGTAATCTTGTACCAATCCAGCTCTGCAAGCACTATTTTGTAACATGTTTCTAAGAAAGTTTTGTTAATTCATTTCCCGCTTATCATAAATTTATGCAACGTTCAATAGCCTTTATGTGATTTTTTAAAATATATGCACCTGAAACTTCATTAAGATTTAGAATGAAAATGTTTTAAATAAAAACATTGTTTTTTTTTTCTTTTACCTGTTTACACTTTGTTTTCTTTTATTGAAAATACGAAATTTTTAATACAATCAAATTTCTCTTATCAGAAAATCTGCAATTATACTTATTATTATCTAAAAGTTTTATAAGAATTTTGTTTTTAGTTAATTATACATACCTTAACTTATTGCTGAGGGTACTTCTCGAAAGGTGGGCACTAATTACACGTCATAACTTTAAGCTCCTAATAAATCAATTTAATCAAGATTGACTTTATTATTTTTTTCTTCATTGAGTTTTTAATTCTGTTCAGAGATAAAAATTGATGTCATTTATTGTAAAAATTTTGTATAAATACCTTAAAATTTTATTATTTTTGGCTAAGGTGACCAATTTTAGACATTCATAACGTTATCTGTTCCAATGTACCAAGAAAAAAAAGTTTTAACTTGTTTCCAGGAGATTCTAATGGTAAACAACGAATACATAAAGGACATGGATGATTGTTTGATCGTTTTAACAAATAGCAGTACTGATTTATTGCTTTTGAAGTTAGAAGAACTTTTCTGGAAAGACTTTTTCTGTGTGTTCTTATGTCCAAAAGTAACGATCGAAACAAAGCTATTATTTTCACACAAAACACCTTACGTAAGTACTTTAAACTCTTTTATTTACCTTTAAAATCATTTTTATTTAATTTAAAAGTATCTATATGTGCTTTTGTAAAACTTTTTTGCAATAAATGCACTTTTCTCTAATAAAAAACTCGAATATCCAAATTGTGTAACGATCGAAACGCCGATTTTTTCCCGTAAATTTATTTGCAGCACAACTTGTTTTTTTGTGCAAATAAAAAATGAATTATATGTTGTATACTTCTGATATTGTCTAAAGGTATGTTTTTGTATAAGTAATTCCTGTAAAATTAGTATATTAATTATAAAAAAATTAGCAAATATTTTAATATCGAAGTTTAACATTTAATTTTTTTTATTACTGAATAACAAAGTTAACTAGATATATATTAGTACATATATAATAATATAAAAAATTTACTGCATTCTTAGTGTTAAGAATTGTTTAAATTCTAAGCACAACTTAATTGTAGTAAGGTCAAAAATATGTAATTTACCTGTCAGCAATGTCCAAAATCTGTGGCATACAGATTGACTAATGAAATACTTTAATAATTAATTTTCCAAAATACTTGCTGTCTTTTAATGTTTGTATATAAGTTTAAAGACTCATATACTGTATTGCAAAAAAAAAAAAAAATGTCCTTAAATTTGAAGATTTAAAAAATCACTAATAGTTAACGTTTATTGATACCACGTTTTGATGATTTCCTCTGAATGAATGAATAACTAGAAAAAACAAAATTCTCAAGTACTTTTAATGTAATAAATTGATTATACATGTAAATACATACGATGACATGAGTTTCAAAACTCGAATCAACCAGGTTGGTTTTCCATTGTAAACCAAGATTTTACAGTGCAAAAAAAAAACGATAAAACAAGTCTTTTTTTAATTGTATGCTTTTGAAGCAGGTACATCAGTAGAGAGAAAAAGAAAATTCGGAGAAAAAAAAAATTAAAAGAGAAAACTCGATTTTTTGAAAAAAATTAGATAAATGGAATACGGAAACTCACGTCTCAATATATGTATATTTTTTTACAAAATACCATTTTTTTTAAGATGAAAGGCTGACAGTTTATATCTTTTAAAAGTATTTTAAACAAAAAAAAAAAGAAAGAAAGAAAGAAGTAATTCAAAACAATTTCATTTTCATTGATCGCTTCTGTGCTTTGTCAATGGGAAATTCAGACGATTTTTGGCTTAAATTCTTTAGTCTAAAATATATTTATTCAATGAAATATAACTAAATTCACATCTTCTTTTAAAATTTCAATTATTCTTTACAGCAATTTGAATTTAAATTTATAGAACATGCACAAAGAAATGATACATACATATATTTTAGTATGGATGGACCTTTTTATGAATACGAAAAATCTTCTAAAACTATCCAACAAAGTATAAAATTCTTGGAGATATAAAATATTCAAATTCCTGTCTAATAATTTCAAAGAAATGAAGCCAAGAGAAAGAGAAAAAAGAAGTGGAAAAAAAATAGGATTACAGTAGTTTGCAGTATTTTGGAATTTTTTGAATTCATATATAGATATACTTTATATATATATATATATATATATATATATATATATATATATATATATATTTATTTATTTATTTATATATATATATATATATATATATATAAAGTATGGTAAAACCTTAACATAACTTAAAACAAAACCCTTACAAACCTTAAAATAACTAAAGTTCAGCCAGAATCCATTCATCTCAGAATTTGAAAGAGAGCTTTTCGTAAAGAGTTGAAACAACTCGAATAAACGAGTTGTTTTTAAGATATTTAAATCAAGATGAGTATTTTAAATAAGCAATTTACATCAAGATACCTAAAGCCTTAAAAAACAACTCATCGACGATCCAATTAATTACAGTTCTTTTCTGAGAAGCCAGATCCACTCTTTCGTTTTAAGAGTATATATATATATATATATATATATATATATATATATGTATATATATATACACTACATTTTATACATAAAAATAAATGTGTTTGTAAATTCCATTTGTGATTTTTTTTAAATTATCCTTTTAAAAACTCCAACAACAACAACAAAAAATGAATATACGAAAAAACTCACACAATTCTGTTACACTTGTTTCAGCCATACATACACATGCCGTCATATGATGTGAACGGGAAAAGTTTCTTAAATGTATTCAGCGTTGCAATATTCTTTGAAATTATAATATATTCAGATTATTCATTCAGTGATAATATATTGAAATTATAATAAATTCCTTGAAGTTATAAAATATTCAAGAATATCTCATATCATTCAAAGGAATGCATCTAAAAATAAATAAATAAAATACAAAAAATGAGGAAAATGGCAAAAATAAATTTCTAATAGTTTGAGGCGTTTCGGTATTTTTTGAATCAATAATTTATCTTTAGAAAATGTAACTTAAAAGAGTGACTAATCATACCCTAAAAAGCTGTGAAGAGTTTCTGAGTTTAGTAAGCTACAAATGAATGAAGTGAAACATAAATATGTATTTATCATCATTAAATAATTTGTTATTTTTAGTTACCCATCTCCAAACTCTACATAAAATATATGAAAAAAATCTTATGCTATTCTGTTATGCTCTTGCCTTCATCCATACTGATGCATGCCGTTTTATGATGAGAACGTGAAAGTTTGTTATATGTATTCAACGATGTAATATTCATTGAAGTTATAATATATTCTGACAAGTATCCCATAACTTCAAAGGAAAGCAGTTGGAGAACTGAGAAAGAAAAATGGTAAAGAAGTAAAATTATAAATGTTTGAGGAATTTTCAATTATATTCCCAAAGTAAGGCAAGATTTTTTGTAGATGAAATTATTTCATCTAAGGTAAAAGGTTTTGAAAATTTTCAGAATTCGTTAAATAAAAGAAGATATATCTTTTATATGTAATAGGAATATGTACTTCAGTAAATTTTTATTTAAATTCCTTAAGTCTTTATTATTGTATGTAAATGTTATACTATGAAAAATGGAAATTTTGTAATTGATATTACATTCTTTCTGATAGAAGTTATAGAATTTATAATCATAAAAAAATTCTTGAAGATTGTTATGCAGCCCTGTATATGATTACGTGAGTTTCAAATCTCGCCTTATCCAAAATTTAAAAAATCGAGTTTTCTATATCAATCTATTTTATTGGTGAATCTACTAAAAAAACTAACCCCAATACAATCCACCTTAAAACTCCCTCCCCCCCGAAAAATAAATAAATAAATAAAATAAACAAATTACAACTGCCATTTGGAAAATAATATTTTCAAAGACTGGAATTTTAGACTTAGAAATAAATTCTATATTAAAAAAATATTATTATTATTATTATTTTATCATCCAAACGTGGCTTGCATAATAACAGAGTCATGTATTACATATGCTATGGATTAAACTTTAAAATCCTTGCACCAATCATAAACAAGTGTTAAATAAAATTTCAGCTTTACAATTTTCGATACTGCGAATATTTAATCTTTTAAACATTTCACAATTTCAATTTTTACATCATAGTATAGCGAAAAAAATTTACTTTTAAATACAATTTGTTTGAAAGCTCTATTTATATTTCTTTTTTAGCTATTAAATTTTGGGTTGTTTTTTATACGTTTTTGCCATCGTGGCAAGAAAGGTTTTCTATTTCTGGACATTGAACACGGACCAGTCAGAAAACGATTAAAATGCGGACATCACAAGGATTCAGGTATGGGTCAGACAGCTCTAGACCGAGAGCAACAACCATTTTCCAAATGGTTATAAAATCTAGTTTTATGTGTATTTTAGTTTAAAAAAATGTTTTAAAATGTAAACCAATGAACGCGGTCAGAGATTTTTCGCGATTTTCCTAAGTTTGTATGTTAAAATAATGCGAGTTTTGAAACTGATGTCTTCATACTGTATAGTAACGAAAGTAAGCACTCTTTAGCACACAGGAAATCTAATGGTTTTAATGGGGGCCTATAATTGTGAGTTTTTCAAAATGGTAGGCAAATTATAAAAATATTTTGAAGGGGCGAACTTATAAATGTTCATTTTTTCAAAAAGGAAAACTGCAAATATAGGCAGGTAGTATTCGGAGGGGGCTTATTTTCGTTACTTTACGGTTAATGAAAACAAGGACAGTTATGATTTAGACAAAAATAAGAAAATATAATTACGTATCCAGCGTGTAATATACATATAGGGTGTCCCAAAATTCACGCCCTAATGCTGTACAGCGAGATTTTCCGTTAGGAGTATATAAAAAAAATCCGAAAGAACTCTGTACAATCCATAGTTAACAAATAAAATAAGAAAAACAAAGTATGACGTAATAGACACTTTAAAAAAATGACACCGTATTGGACATATCAACAAGAGTATTTGCATATTTTTCCAGACGATAGCGTTCAAAACGTTCGCTGCACATATCGCCTCATGCATGCGAGTGCCGTAGAATAACATTAAGCCATGGCCACTGAACTTGTTACTGCATGTTGCTACCACCGATATTCTTCGCAAGGTATCATGTATTCCATTCGGAAATATTGCGACACGTGTTTAATGCACGACCAATGTTTTTAGGCTGTAACATCATTCTTTGTTTTTCATATTTTTCTCGCAAACTATGTATCATACAAGTGAAATTCTTTGGACATACTTTATCTACTCCCAACGAGGAATCTGGCTCTACAGAGTTTGGGGGGCATTGGGGCATCCTGTATATATATATTACACGTTGGATATTTAATTTTACTTCATTATTTCTGTTTAAATCATAATATGACGTGTGAAAAATTGTATGTGTAAAATACGACACAACAAAGTTAAAAAAAATTCCAAGTTAATTTTCGAATTCGGTTAACTTAATATGAATCTACTATCAATCTATCAAAGTTTGCCTGTGCAACTTTGCTCGCATCATTATTTTACAACTTGTTTCTAAGCACGTTTTGTTTGTTCTATTCAAGATTAACATAAATTTATTCAATATTCAATAAACGTTATGTGTTTTTATTATTATTATTATTATTATTATTATTATTACTATTATTATTTGTGTTATAGAATCTCTATGAATCTTAGAATTAAAATATTTTAAATTACAACATTTAATACCTTTTTTACTTTTTAAATTTTGTTTTCTTCCTTTAAAATACAAATTTTTTAATGCAATCAAATTCATTTTATCAGAAATACTGCAATTATGATTATTATTATCTGAAATTATTTTTATACAAGATTATATTTTTAGTTATTCATGCCTTAACGCTCTAAATGAATGAATAACTAGAAAGAACAAAATTCTGAAGTGTTTTTATTGTGATAAACTGATTATATGAAGGCTGTATGATAAGTATCTCGCTTTGCCTAGAAAAACACATTTTTGTGTTAAAAATGTACTTTATTTTTCACCATAATATCCTTTTAGTTCAATTTACTCAGTCCAACGTTTTTCTATTTTTATTATCTCCTCTACAAAATACAATTTCTCCATTCCTTCGAAATAGTCTTTATTTCAGCAATAGTCTCATCGTTAGAGTCATTTTTTTTCTACCGAGCTATTTTTTAAATTTGCAGACATAAAATAATCGCTAAAGGCTAAATCTTACTAACATAGTGGATACAGAAGCAGATCTTATCCTAATTCATAGAATTTTGCCATGACGATGACGCAGATGTGTACGCGTGCATGGCTTTGATGGAGGAGAATTTTTCCCTTCGCCAAAAGCACACGTTTTTCTTTCACAAAATCCAATAAGTTGACATAATATTCTCCACTGATAGTTTTTCTTCTTCAAGGTAATCGAAGTAGATTATGCTGAATGCTCCCCAAAACACTGTAACCATGTCTTTGTTTGCAGAAAATGCCGTCTTAGCCTTTTTAAAGCAGGCTGGCGCTGAAAATCTTGTGGCTTGAAATGTTTCTGGTATGCTGTGATGAATCCATGTTATGAATCGATACCAAAAATCATTTACATTTCGCTTTAACTTCTCCAAACATTCTTTTGAAATTGTCACACACGCGTATTTAATGTCAGAAGGCAGCATTTAAGGCAGCCATTTTGTAGAAAGTTTTCCCATATCGCAATTAGTTATTATAATATTTTATACACATTCAATAGAGGTGCCCGCAGACTTAGAAATCTGAGATACTTTCACTTTCCCATTGTTTATCGTGGATTTTTTCGATCAGTTCTGGTGAAATAAGATGTAATGATCAGTTCGTAACCTCATTTAAACTACCTGAACGTTCTTCATCAAAAATGCTTATATGGCCGCGTTTGAATTCAGCTGTTTAATATTTTACGGTTAATAACGAAGATGCAGAGTCTCCATAAGCTTTTTTGAGTTCTTTTTAGCTCACAGGCTATCAAAGCCTGAGAGCTTATGTGCCCGCCAATTCTGTATGTACGTATGGTATGTAACGCGATAACTCATGATAAAATTAACCGATCTACTTAGTGATTAGTTTTAGGAGCTTTTTCCATAAGTATAAAGGAGAAAAATTGGGCTAATACCTTACTCCTTAATTTATATAACTGTGTTTTTCTTGCAAAATTATCAGATTTCATTCAAATTTTACATATAGGATCCTTGTGATATGGCGTTGCCATGATTAGTTTTGAGTATTCACTGAATATGTATAAGGTGGGAGAATGGGTGCTAATTCTCTTCATTTTCCGTTAATCCTTGATATGATGTTGTGCTGATTACTTTTTCGTGTAAATCGCCTAATATGTGTGCTATGTAGCATTATTCATGAGTATCGTAATAGCTTTACCTCAAGAATTAATGCACAAATATTGATAAAACTTCAAAGCTAGAGGTATTTCCTAATAACAATTAGCGCTGTTTATTTTCTAGAGTAAACAAGTCTTTTTTTCAACAAGTGGTGCTTCTATATAGATTTTTTTACGATTTTTGTAATGATTCTATACCAAAAACTAATGCACGGATTTTCATCAAACTTGAGATTCAGCTGGAACTTGGCATAAGTTGTTTCACATTAGATTTTGGTGTAAATCCCCCAATCGGTGGCGCTTATAGATTTCATTTTTCAAAAAGTGTAAATACGTATGAGATAGATGAAAGTTTTGAAAACTAGTTCTTTATAGTAATGCAAATTTAAATTTATAGAACATACACAAGAAGTGATGCATACAGATGTTCTAATATACATGGATTCATCCTAAACATTTTAAGATTTGAATTTGAAAAATCTGCTAAAACAATCCAACGAAGTACAAATTTCTAGAAGTTATAAAATATTCAAACTCATTTCCCATAACTTCAAAGTAATTAAACTAAAAAAAGAAAAAGGGTATTAGAAAAAAAATTGAATTATAATAGTTTGAGGTATTTTGGAATATTTCGATCAATATTTTACTATATAACCTCTTCAGACCTGAGCATAAAATAACTCTACAAATATATATTTATTGCTTTTGCCTAATCGGAATGACACCATAGATGATAGAAAAAGTCATTTTTGTGAAATCAGTAGTTTAGGGGACTGGTAATTTAGGTTTACAAATATGGATATAAAAGTACTAATCCCCTTAAAACATCAGTTTAACTATCAGTAATGTAAATTTACACAATAACAAAATTAAGGTCTTTAAACAAGTAAATGATCAGCAAATTCTCAATTTTTTTTTTATTGTAAAGCATTTAAGTTAAATAATCATGAATAATTCTTACTTTCTTGGCCATAATGTCTTGAAGGTATTTTCGAAACTCGGATGAAAATGATATTTATTTTATGAAATAATATTCATCAGTGTGCCACATTTATTGGTTTTGTTTCAATGCAAAAAACATTCAGCTGTATCGAAGTAAAGTAAAAAGGCAAAAAATTCGAACACTTTAGTTTTTATTAGGAAAAGATTGGAGGTACACATTTGTGTATCTCAGGTCTGAAGAGGATAAACTGTAGTTTAAAAGAAATATCTATTGATATCTTAAAAATTTATAAAAACATTCGGAATATTTAAATGCATACATACATGCATATACATACATAAATATAAACATTATGTTTAATTGATGAAAAGAAATATAAATTTGTAGATACCATCTTTTAAAAAAATATATTTTTAATTATCCATTTCAAAAATCTAACAGTACAAATCAATGTACAAGAAAATCTTACACTATTTTGTTACCCTTGCATTCACCATACCTACACATCCGGTTTTATGGTGTGAACATGAAAAGTTTATTAAATGTATTCAACGATGTAATATTCTTTGAAGTTATAATATATTCAGACAAGAATCCGATAACTTCAAAGGAAAGCAGTTAGAAAACTGAGAGAGAAAAATGGGCAAGCGGTAAAATTATAAATGTTTGAGGAATTTTTTATTACATTTTAAAAATAAAGCTAGATAGTGTACTAGATAAAGTAACTTTATATGCGGTAAAAGGTTTTAAAGACTTTCAGAATTCATTAAATAAATGAAGATGTATATTTTATTGGTAGTGGGAAAATGTACTTCAGTAAAATTTTATTTAAATTCTTCAATTCTTTATTATTATACGTAGTTGTTACATTATTTTATTCAATTTAATTTTTGTTGTATGAAAAGGTGAAATTTGTAATGGATATTACCTTCTTTCTGCTAGAAGTACAATTATAACTATTTGGATGTAACAATCCCCTCCCCTCATGCATGTGGATAATTAAAAATTCGCAATCATAGTGCCAAAAGTAAATGGCATCTATGCCTATGATGGGGATTCTAATGAAATGAAATTTTTACAAGTACAGTTACTATATGTAATTTTTATACTATTATATTTAATTCAACCTGGTTTTTGTGTGTAAAGTTTAAATTTTGTAATCAACATTATCTTATTTCTCCTAAATGGTATATTTATAAAAAAATAAATAAATAAATAAATAAATAAAAATACTTGAGATGTATATGAGAACTTTTATTCTGCTCTGTCCATGATTACGTGAGTTTCAAAATTCGCTTTATTAGAAATTTAAGAATACCAGATCTCGCTGTCAACTTATTTTATTGGTGAACCTCCACCGAAAAAACACTACAATCTAAATATATATATATATATATATCATGTACTTCTGGGATAAAATCTTAGTTTATAGCATAAACCAATGGACGCAGCCAGAGGTTTTTCGCGATATCCCAAAATACACTCTACTGGATTAAGCCAGTTTTGAAGATCGCGTACTCACTTATGTATAGATATACAGGGTGAGTCATAAATATCGAAACAATAGGCTATCTCCTTAAATATTGCCCCTAGACCCATACTTCCAATTGCAAAAATTCATTAAAAAAAGTAAATTTTTTGATAAGATAAGTTGCAACTCCATGGGGGGGTCTATTTTAAAAAATACGAAAATTAAATTTTTATACGGTCCCCAGGGGATAAAACTTCCAATTAGAAAATTTTTCCTTATCCATTCATGAATTGAACAAAAAAACTTTCATCTCGATATCTTCAAAACTCAGAGAGTTATGACAATTTTAATAAATCGTGAGGTTTCAAGGGATCAGACACAAATTGAAATGCGTGTAATTGAAGAAACAATGTTGCTGTAATGGATCCAGGAAATATTTGTTTTATTTATTTAGAGTTAGAATTTGGAATGTTTTGTGATGGTTAACCACATAATTTGTAAGCATTATAATGAGTCTTTGGCATATTTAAATTAAACGTTTTAAATTTCTTAAAAGATATTTGGTTCGAATGCATTAAATCTTGATCAATTAAATACACTTATAACGAAATATTAGTGGGAGCTGAGCATAAAAAAAATACGAAACAGAAACGTTATTCTCTTAGACTTTAACATTCGAATAAATATTTTTGTTTTTTTAAATGCCGTTTGGAATAAATAAACTGCTTGGATGTAGCAATCGGAGGACTCTAAGGATACGAAATTCCGTGCATTAGTACTTGATATCACTGAAATCGTGTAAATTATACAAAATTCATTATATTAACACATATTATAACAGCACCACCCGAAAGATGATTGACACAATAACGTAAACAAAACCAATTCATGTCAAGAAGTAACTGAATCTGACTTTTTATGAAAATTCCTGCATTACTTCTTAAGGTACAGCTATTGCAGAAATCGTAACGAATTCAGTGTTGCAGCGCCACACGTGGAGCAATATACAACAAAATATAAACAACATCAATTCATGCAAGGGCTAACTGAATCTGAAGATTGGTGATATTCCTTGCATTAATTCTGGAGATACAGCTATCGCGGAAATCGCACAAAAGTCTGTACAGTAGGGTCGCCTGTTAAGCGATTCACACCAAAAACTAATCAGCACCAATTTACATCAAGGACTAAGTAAATATAATTTTTTATTAAATTTCGTGGATTAATTCTTGAGAAAGCGCGCTCACAAAATTTATGTCATATATAGAGATACAAGAGCAGTGACTCACAGACGTATATTTTGTAAAAACATGTTTTTCGATATCTCTGAGCCCTAAAAACGTGTGAATTCGTCGAAAACCGGAATTCAAAATTTTCATGAATCCAATACTTGTAAAGATAGAAAAAAAGTAAAAATAGGTTTAAAACCACATACATTTTGAAGCTGAATAGTAAAAACTAGATTTTTGAAAATATTTTGCATTAATTTATTGAGATATATTTCCATTAACATTAAAATATATTCCATATAACTCAGTTAATAGAAGTGTCATTATCGCTATTACTATTTTTACTAAACTTATTGCCTGCGGCAATACGTTTTAAAGACACGTTTGATGAGAGCTTAATTAATATCACTTAATTTAATAACACTTTTAATAAGTGTTTAATAAGACGGTCCGGCAAATGGGTCATGCCATTTACGAGCCTGGCGCCAAGCTCGAGTTATTGCAGATATCTAGCATATTTCAAGGAAGTGTAAAGCAAAAACCTGTATGCTTTTATTTTATATCTAAAAGTTAAAGTGTTGTCTTGGACTGACATTTAATAATGCGTAAATTAATGGTCGATCCCTAAATTGTATTTCAAATGAGCTGATATCGCTGCGCTCAGAGATATGTTTAAGTGGTGTAAGTCACGAATTTTGGAAAATTTTGGATTTTAATATCTTTCAAGGATTTGCAGACATCAAGATGATTTTTTTTTTTTTTTTTTTTTTTTTTTTTTTTTGTTCGATTCGGGAATGGATAAGGAAAATTTTCTAATTGGAAGTTTTATCCTCTGGGGAACTACGACAATTTAATTTTCGTATTTTTTAAAATAGACCCCCCCCCCCCCATGGAGTTTCAATTTATCTTATCAAAAAATTTACCTTTTTTGATGAAACTTTGCAATCGGAAGTATGGGTCTAGGGGCAATATTTAAGGAGATAGCCTATTGTTTCGATATTTATGACTCACCCTGTATACTAGGCACTTCAGGTGACCAGTTTGGTCTCCCTAGAACTGTATGCTAAGCACTGCAATACGTTACTTTTATTTATAATTTCATATACTTGCGTATCTTCAGTAAATTTGAAGATTTTGATAAGGAAATCAAATATATGCGATTAAGGCATTTTACGTAATTGGATCCACCGCCAAATGATGTTTCTATGCAAATAGGATTTGTTCAGTTGCTTTTTCTATAAAAAGCCTGTGACGTCCAATGATGTCCACACTTACGTTAAACCAAAATATCGATGCTAATATCCAGGATTTCAAGTGCTGTGCATATTTACGTAGAAATACAATTGCTGCGCATTTCAGCGCCGCAGTAACATTTTATCTTAAATTTGTGCCAAATCTGAGCCGAAACGTACTTAGCACCAAAATAAAATTTAGCAAGATTTCATCGATCCGAGAAACAAAGAAAAATTCTACTTTTAGCTTTTCCAAAACATTAATGTTTTTAAAAAAATAAAAAAACCGCGAGCAAATTATCGGGAAGAATTCGAATTTTGTCAAAATTCCGTATAAAACACGCGAATATCATCAAAAAATGCACAAACGCGGGGATTTTAACATAAGATAGCAAAAATCATGCCATGTTCGTCAAAAAATCGTGAAAAAAAGCCTGAATGTTATACAAAACAATACGAATATCGTCGAAAATTTATAATAATGTGAAATGCATAAAACAACGCAAATTTTATCAAACTATCACGAAACAACGAGTGAATTCCGTTGAAAAATTGCAAAAAATCGTGAATTTTGTCAAAAAATTACTAGTTTTGTTAAATTAAAAAAATTAAAATTCTTTAAAAGGTCATAAAAAACCGTAGATTTCATTAAAAGATCGTAAAAAGGCCCAAATTTTGTCATAAGATCGCAAAAAATGTGCGAGTTTCTTGAAAAGATCGCAAAAATACCCGTACATTTCGTCAACAAATCGCAAAAAAATCTGAAAATTTGTCAAAAAATCTCAAAAAAAACACAAATTTTCGACGAAAGATCGCAAAAACACACGAATTTCGTTCGAAAATCGCAAAAAAAACACGTGAATGTCTTCAAAAGATTGCAAAAATCGCCGTAGATTTCGTCCAAAGATCGCAAAAAAGCTCAATTTTTGTCAGAAGATAGCGAAAAAAATGCAGACTTTGTCAAAAAATTTTGGGAAACAAGCGAATGCGATCAAAAGATTGCAAAAATCATGAGGATTTTTTCATAAGCTGGCAGAAAACACGGCATGTTCATCAAAAGATCGCGAAAAAAAAATGAACGTTGTAAAAAATCGTCAAAAAAAGAAAAAACACTTAGTTCAACAAGCGTGAAACAACGCAAATTTCATAAAAAGTTTGCAAAATAAACAGCAAATTTTGTCAAAAAAGTGCAAAAAATATAAATTTCGTCAAAATACCACAAAAAACAGCAAATTTTGTCGAAATACCGTGGAAAAACTCGCAAATCCGTCGATAGATTTCGAAAAGAAAAAGTTAATATAATCTAAAAAGCACTAATTTCATAAATAAGTTTTCAAAAGATCTTAAAAAAAACCGGTTAAGTTACGGCTGTATAAGGTGAATCAAGTTTCGCCATGGTAATGCACATTTGTAAATGTGTAAGAGAAAATGAGTAAAATATCAATATTTAAAAGAATACTAGGAATTTTTTTTAATTTATTTATTTTACCTTTTTCCCGAAAAGTACTTTTATTTAAACATTCAATTGCACTGACTTAACTATTTGAACTGTATTTTTAAAAATAAAAAATGTTGAAAAAGCAAATTCTCTTTTGTATTAAACAAGTTTCTTTTCTTTATATTTGCACATAATGGTTGTTAAGGTAATGTACTAAACGTAATCCCCACCTGCACACATGCATATCTTGTAATAAAACACTGCTGCAACTTCGAAAATGTTTCATTTGTGTTATTAAATTTTAATAATAATGCATTTCTTTTGACCAATAAAATAAATTTGGAGTCACAAAAAAAAAATCAAAGAACTACCTCGCATTTCTTGAAAAATGCGTTTTTATATGTCATATTTTTTAATAACTTCGTACTTCTCATTAAAAATAACCTTTTAAAATATTTTTTTAAAGAAAAAAATGGTAGAGATTTTATCTTGAGATTTTTTTTCTCAGTTTTAAAAAGGTAGGTTCTTCTAAAGGCAGTTTAAGTATGACGAAATTAAAATTAATGAAATGTTACATAAAATATAAAAGCTGATAAATGAGACAGTCGAAAATTAAATAAAATTAATCAAGATTTTCAGCTAAATTTCTCAATTCCATTCCTCATTTTTCCAAAGTTATAAAAACAAAATACGCTTAATATTGTTACATTTTAAAATAAAACTGCAATTATAGAAATTTTGGTTAAAATTGATTTTTTTTCAGATTTTATGAGATTGTCCGTATTTTTTATTTTTGTTAATTTCATTTATCTTTATCAATGTTTTAAAAAATGGAAAGTAAACTATATGCAAAAGTTTTGTATCAAAAATAAATAGTTAATAATACAATAAATATTAAAGGGAAAATACCAAGAAAGTCAATAGTTCGTTAGAGCTTCATAAAAAAGCAAAAAATTAAAAAAAATTGAGTACTGCCTGCATAAAAGGGCTCCGTTAAAAAAAAAAACCAAATTTTTTTTTAATTATTTTTTTATTATTTTTTATAACTAGAATGTTACTTGTATAGTACACAGACGACCCGAAACACAATGAACATGACAATAGTACATTTAATTTATTTATTCTTGCAATACCCAATATTCAACAGGACCATTAAAGCATTATGCGACGACACAACTGAACTTATAGCTGAATGCAACGTGTTGGAATAAACTGAAGATACATTATGATTGATATGAAATCTTCGGTTCCAGCCGATGTTGAAGTAAAGGAATGGTACACAAGTTATTTCAAATAGCTCCATAACCAGAAATCGATAGGTGTGAGGTCAAGTGATCATGGAAACCATGCGATCTTGTAACTTCGACTGGTCAGTCTCTCTTCGCTAAAGGTAATAAATAGAAATAGTTTTACTGGATTGCCATCGTGTGGCAAAGCGCCATAAAACTCCATAAAACTTATCGTAGGTAATACACTTATTTTATTTAATGTAACCCGTAAGGCATGGTGACGTCACTGCGACGTCGTTGTGAAGTCACATTGTGACTTTGTGGCCATCGATCGTCGATGTGAAGTCACAGCGACTAAAATGTAAGTCGTTATGGCCGTTTTAGAGCTCGTTTGTGAAGTCACGGTGTGACAAATTTGTGAAAAATGTGTCATTTGTGACTACTTTGACATTAACATTGTAACGAAAGTATTATAAAAGTGACGACATTTAAATTGCCAGAAATTTTTTTTTTAATGTAAATAACATGTTTTGAAGAATTTTTGTAATTTTCTAAAGATTTTTAAGGAAGTCACATCTCAGTCACAATGTGACATCGCTGAGTGGTGGCATTTTGGTCACAAATCTGATGTGACCAAAGTGACTCACAGTGACGTCAGTGTGACCATGCATGCTATGAGGGAAGAGGGAGAAAACAATCAGTGGTTGCTGTTAGGGATGTCCTTAGAAAAAAAAGGGCATAGAATTACCATAAAAAAAATCCCATAAGTGCAATTACATGGATTTTTGACTATGGTAAAAGTGATTCTATGGAAAACCATATAAACGTTAAGTGTACGGTAATTCATATGAAAAACCATATAAACGTTAAGTGTATGGTAATTCTTTATGGTACTATACAGGGTGTTTCAGCGAAGTGCGGACAAATTGTAAGGGGTGATAGAAGTCATGATGACAAACATTAGGACATAGGAAACCATGGGGCGCAAACGTCTTCTGTAGGAGCCAGGGGGCATTAAAGTTTAGCGTCCAAAAGATCAAGCGATGATAAAACACGGAAAAAAAGGTCGATTCATTTCCAGTTTTCGCTGTAAACTTTGTTTATATTGAAAGTTTGTCCAAAATTTTTTTTAAAGAGAACTGTCAAAAAATGACGGTAGAGGGCGCTGTAGACTTTGTAGTACGAACAACTGCATTTTACTGATTTCTTTTTTATTCTGTTAACAGTTTTTTAAAGATTGGACCTTGGACCTTAACTTAAATTTTGAGTACAAAATTGGAATCATCCCAAACGGTTAAGATGTGCAAATTGAGCTGTGAAAAAGTGGGGGGGGGGGTTAAAACGCTTATAATCAATGAGCAAAGTAATCGATTTTGTTGCGGTTTGAGTGCAGTTCATTCTCTTAGTAATTATTTTATTCAAAATGACGTACAGTTTTGGTGCCCTCATTTTTAGATACAGGGCGCCGCCGATACTTTTCCGACATTTCATCGACATTATCCCTGGGTGTGTTACTAACAGACCAGCATACTTGCAGGAAGTGTTAGGGATGTAAAAACTACTTGTAATCGCATGGGAATGTAATGTTGGAAATGCTTTGTTTGCGAGTTATGGTTAAAAGAAACGGAAATAAATTTAACTTTTTCAAAAAAATGTATAACCGACTCCAAAAAAAAAAAAAAAAAAAAAAAAAAAAAAGCTTAAAAGAATTAAATAATTCTATAAAATTCTCTAATGACAAATCGTTATCCAATAACCACACATTGACTATCATGTACCGGTATAAAACGGTTAAATTTAATATATAGAATTTAATATCCACCAAACATAGGTTTTCCAGAGAATATTTTTTACAAGATATTAATTTACATATTTTTGATTTAATTTTTGAATGTATACATATAAAAAGTAAGGAATTACTTTTTGAAGTTGGTGCCAAACAATCATAATCTATAATGATTTCCCCATTTTATTTATGATACTAGACATAATATATCCACAATTCTTACTATACTTAAGATAGTTTGGCACCAACTTCAAAAAGTAATTCCTTACTTTTTATATGTATACATTCAAAAATTAAATCAAAAATATGTAAATTAATATCTTGTAAAAAATATTCTCTGGAAAACCTATGTTTGGTGGATATTAAATTCTATATATTAAATTTAACCGTTTTATACCGGTACATGATAGTCAATGTGTGGTTATTGGATAACGATTTGTCATTAGAGAATTTTATAGAATTATTTAATTCTTTTAAGCGCTTTTTTTTTTTTTTTTTTTTTTTTTTTTTGGAGTCGGTTATACATTTTTTTGAAAAAGTTAAATTTATTTCCTACATTTTAGTTATTTATACCGTAGTACATAATTATGTGTACTGACATATGATGGCTCTTTGCAACGCATTATACTAATGAACGCACTTTGCTGAGTTCTGATATATTCGCTTTACTTGTCACTGTTTGATTGTCAACTTTTCAAAAGGCATTTACAATATCGGTTTATATCGTTGTGAATCTTTAGGTTTTCTGGATGTGGTAACTTCTTCAGATCTGGCACGACGAAAAGCTACCACATTCATGAAATCTTAAAGTCAACATCTAATCGTACGGACATCGGAAGTGGTTATCGAAAGGTGACAATGCCTCAAGTAAAGTGTCCTTACACATAAGCGCGCGGCAAAGCGCTTCCATATATGAGTAAACAGCAAAATGACTCCATGTATCAATGAATAGTAAAATGCTTTTCAAGTGTGGTCAAAAGTACTCCCCCTTCAGTCAGAAAAAGCAAAAAGAAAGATTTTAAGAAAAATCGCTCTATGATTCAATAGGTAAACAACAACAATCTAATTCCTATAAATGGAGTAAAGGCATCGGAAATGATTCGACGAGGAATCCGAAAATCATAACCTGTACTTCGCTGCATCTATAAGAGAGTGACAGCATTCGATGCCCAAATACTTTTTTCACGGACGCTTTTGTCCCAGCTAAAAATTTGAAACTCACACCATCGCTTTTATGGAAAATGATTATTTCAGCCTATCATGGAGCATTCTCATGGGTCAAAAGACAAATATTTTATAAAAGCGGGGGAGTGACGATGCAGCAAAAGGGTAAAATTTTTTACAGTGTATGTATGAGATATTCCATAAAAGGGATGGAATGACGATGCAGCAAAAGTTAAATTTTTAACAATGTATCGCCATGCTAGGCATTTTCTATTATAAAATTTGATGATGATTTCCTGGTAGAATTCGATTGTATGCCGAATGATCCTTTATTTCTAGACAGACATAAATACATAATCTATATTATTTTACAAATTCGTGGACATACAAGGACAAGATAGCACAAGGAAATATTACGACACAAGAAAAGTACAACCGGGAGCTACACATAAAGAGTGTGTGCAACGGAGCCAGGTGGGATTCGAACCCACAATCTCCTACGCTCTCAAGAGATTAGCAGCGTGGTGTCTTAACCACTCGGCCACAAGGATCCCCTTGATGACTAATTTTTGTCCAGAATCTTTTCAATCAATCGTATACTGTGCTCCATGTGTCGTCATATTCACATCGAGGAATCCTACATGAACAAAATCTGAAATCATTCTGGTGTCTAATCCGGTAACCAAATCTGAATCTAAAGATAATTCTGCTACACATATTATGCACTTTATTTTGCATTGATATGTAGAGATAATGTTTTCCTCCGGAGCAAAATATATACTAAAGGATTTTCATCTTTTCAACAACTTAAGGATGTCGATTGGTATCGATGTCTATTTCCGCTTTAGTGGATGGGAGAACTTGTCCATTTAAGCTTTAACATTTCGGAAGTTTATCGCATCCAGCAAACTTTAAGGACGTACACTAGACACAGAAAAAGACCCGGATGATAATGTGAAGTCTATGGGGGCGTTCTTTTCAAATATCTCGCTCAAATTTTAAAATTTTTACGTGATTTTTTTTGCATAGGATAGCTGAGGATATTCCACAACCGACCTAATTTTTACTTTTTCAATTTTGGTTTCAGATTTTTTTTAAAAATTATTTTAAATTTCAAAACCGATTGAAACGGTTCTGAAATTGAAACTATCATTATATAAAACATAACCTCAAAATCGAAGAAGTAAAAACTAGGCCGGTTGTAGATCATGCTCGGCTATCCTATGCAAAAAAAAAATCATGTAAATATATTAAAAGATACCCATAGTCTTTACACTAACATCCGGTTCTTTTTCTGAGACTAGTGTAGTGTCTTAAGGTCCACATTGAAATCTACAGACTTCGTAAATGGGCATTGAAAAGCTGACAATCCATCGGTATACGTTAAAATTATTGTGAAAAATTACCTTTGTTTTTAAAGACTATCTATTTTCTGACTAATGAGAGCGATCTAAAAACGTCTATGGAGCGTTTTCATTGGTCAGAAAATAGATAGTCTTTAAAAACAGAGGTAATTTTTCAAGATATTTTAAACAGGGTACACTGTTAAAAATTTGACCCTTTAGCTGCATCATCCCTCCACCGCTAATATAGAAAACGGTTACTTCAGCATATTATGGAGCATTCTCATGGATCAAAAGTGAAATATTCTATAAAAGCGGGGTAGTGACGATGCAGCAAAAGGGTCAGATTTTTTGCAGTTTAAAGTACGCGTACACAATCAGAGCGCGTCAAGTTGCTTCTATGATTCAATGCATAGCAAAGTAATTCTAAATGTTCGTATGTATTAAAATACCCTTTTCAGTCATAAAAACTAAAAAGGAAAATATTATCAAAATCACACCATGATTCAACATGCGTCTATATGAAAGTAGCAATATTTGAAGTTAAGAATGTTCTTTGATAAACGCGGTTTTCCAAAGAACAGAAAATTTAAGAATTTTTATTTTAGAACTTGGCGGTAGTCGCCTGAACGAGTTTGTTTTACGGGTGAAAGAAGTTAACTAGCTTAACTTTAATGGTAAGCTTATCAAAATTTTTCGTAATTTATATTTGTCCAAATGTAAATCTAGCACATAGCAATGTACTTTAATCATTTTGTGAATCCGGCATAACAAGCACCCTGATACACATACACTCTTGCTTTAACGTGTAAGGCTCTTTAGAGATGAATTTTCAGCTTTTCGATACCTAATTCTCATGTCTGGATCGATGTGGATCTTTCACTTTGGTGGATACGAGAATTGTTCCAGCCAAGATTTCGTACTTTGAAAAAAAAAACTAGCATCTCTGCAACAGTGGTTAGGATCCAGAAGGATTATCCGCTGTTAAGCAAAACAAGATTGACCAATCATAAGCCTTCATTTTTGAGAACTTTTCATTGTTCGAAGTCTGGAATACATGGAGTGAAAATCTGCTATTGACACTGTAAAAAATTTGACCCTTTTGCTGCATCGTTACTCCATCGCTTTTATAGAATTTCTTTGTTCTGACCAATGAGAATGCTCCATAATAGAGCGAAGTAATCGTTTCCTATAAAAGCGATGGAGTGACGATGCAGCAAAAGGGTTCAATTTTTTACAATGCAAGCAATGCTAAAAATTTGTATCCTTTAAATGTGCAACGATGCTACTGAATTCCAAAGTGTCGATCACAGCGACATCTGCGGCATTTTCGTGATACATTATCTAGATTAGCAATAATTCTTGCATTTTTAGAAGATGTCCTGCAGATGTCGCTTCTATCTTTAAATTTCATTAGCATTGTTGCACATTTAAAGAATAGAACATTTTAGCGCGTTTTTAAGTGTTACAGAGGGCGTGTTCAGCACAACTTACCAGTTACTTACCGATTGTAGACAAGTACGAAATGAAAATCAAAGTGAAGTGTGAACGTCAGCTACAATTCAACAGAATAGTTCTTATTGATGCCACAATTTGCTTTCGTACTGCCCTATAATCGGTCGGTAACATTGGTTACTTTTGTAAGTTGCTCTGAACACGCCTTGAGATAGCCGATTTAAACACTATATCCCCTAGATGCTATATTTCCGGTTTCTTGAGAACTTGTCCGGAATCCAGGTAGAATTTGCGCTGTTAGCGAAACCAGATTAAGGAATCAGAAGCCTGAATTTTAGCAAATTTTTCAATGTTTTAAATAAATTTTCTTGTTAATAAATCTCGTTTCGCAAACAGCGCAAAATTTATGTGAATCCTGGCCCTCGTCCAGTTAGGATTTTGCACTTTGAACACTGTTAAAAATTTGAAACTTTTACTTTATCGTCTATCCATTGCTTTTATAAAAAATGATTACTTCATTGTATTATGGTGAATTCTCATTGGTCAAAATAGAGATATTCCATAAAAGCGGTGGAGTGACGATGCAGCAAAAACTTCAAACTTTTAACAGTGAAAAGATCATGTGTCTATGTAAGTGTAACATAAAAGCATGCAAAAGGAACACTTCTAATTGGTCGATTGCTTCAAAATGAATTTGAAATTTAAAGTTTTTTTTTTTTTAAAAAGTTCTAATTATCAGATTTTAATGAAATTCGAATGGGACCACATGGGCCTCATACGCTTTCAAACAAAAAAAGAATTATCAAAATCGATTCATATTTGCAAAAGTTATGCGTGAACAACAAATACATACAGGTCGAAATCATAACCTCCTCTTTGAAGTCGGTTAAAAATAGCAACAGAAAGAAGCAGAAAATCAGCAAAAGGTGAATGTGATACAAAACATTTTATTGTAAGGTTTTATTGCAAAAGGCGATTGCAAAACGTTCTTCAAACTTTGGAGCAATGAACAACCAGTATTTTTTGACGGGATATTTGTAGTTATGTTGAATGTTTAGCAAAGTTTGAACATTCACTTAAATGTTTATCTCAAAATTGCAATCGTCCAGAATGAATAAGTAGCGAAATTTCACGTATGTATTGAATTGCTTTTTTTTACACTTAGGTGGTACAGGCAGCACAAAACCCAAAGAAATGACACACACATGTATCACATTCACCTTTTGCTGATTTTCTGCTTCTTTCTGTTGCTATTTTTTCCGTTTCTTTTAACCATATCTCGCAAACAAAGCATTTCCAACATTATATTCCCATGCGATTACAAGTAGTTTTATATCTCTAACACTTCCTGCAAGTACAGCTGGTCTGTTAGTAAAACACCCAAGGATAATGTCGACGAAATGTCGGAAAAGTATCGGCGGCGCCCTGTATCTAAAAATGAGGGCACCAAAAACTGTACGTCATTTTGAATAAATCAATTACTAAGAGAATGACCTGTACTCAAACCGAAACAAAATCAATTACTTTGCTCATTGATTATGAGCGTTTTACCTCCTCCTCCTTGCTCACAGCTCAATTTGCACATCTTAATCGTTTGGGATGATTCCAATTTTGTACTCAAAATTTAAGTTAAGGTCCAATCTTTAGAAAACTGTTAACAGAATAAAAAAGAAATCAGTAAAACGTAGTTGTTCGTACTCCAAAGCCTACAGCGCCCTCAACCGTCATTTTTTGATAGTTCCCTTTAAAAAATTTTTTGGACAATCTTCCGATATAAACAAAGTTTACAGCGAAAACTGGAAATGAGTCGACCTTTTTTTCCGTGTTTTATCACCGCTTGATCTTTTGGACGCTAAACTTTGATGCCCCCTGGCTCCTACAGAAGACGTCTGCAACCCATGGTTTCCTATGTCCTAATGTTTGTTATCATGCCTTCTATCACCCCTTACAATTTGTCCGCACTTCGCTGAAACACCCTGTATATTAAAAAATAATAACTGTATCAACTTTGGTGGCGCCATCTTTTAGGAATACGAGGAACCAAGCTTACTAACGCAGTTCATCATTGGGAAGGACTGGGATTCCATCTGGGGAAGGCAAGAGTGGGAGACGACGGTCTTAACCGTTCGGCCATACATGGATGATGCGCTGTGGTTATAAAACGTTATATGAATAAAGCGTTTCAGTAAATCATCATTATTTGCCGTTTTAAGTTAATGGTTGATAAAAGAAAGGAGTTTTGAAGGGTTTTTTTAATAAATCTTTTTATAGACATGTATTTATAAGTTAATTATTATTTTAATAAATGGAATAAATATCTTAACAAATATTATTTAGTTTTAATCCAAATAATTAAAGAAAAAACTGTTTTCTATTTATTAAAATGAATTTTTAAAAAATGGAAAGTCGATAAGAAATATTTAATTACAATAAGAAATCATTTGATAACTTAGTATATAATATATTTTTAATGATTATATTAATGTATTATATTAATTCATTACTTACAAGCATTTTTTTAATTTTGAAATAATATATATATATATATATATATATATATATATATATATATATATATATATATATATATATATATATATATATATATATATATATATATATATATATATATATTACTATTTTTTTAGATAATTTTTACGGAAATTTTGAATCTTTATTTTAAATTTTAATACTGAAAAGATTGATAGATTTTTAAATATTTTTATACATTGTAAAATGATTTATAATCTTTTCAATAATTATTAAAGTTTATAGATCGTAAAAATATTTTTTATCTTTTTAATAATTATTAACTTTTAAATAAAATAAAAAATTCTTGTTGTTACAAAAAAAAATGAAAATAAAATTATAAAATAACGTGATTTAATTTATAAACCTTTTTCTTTGTACTATTAAGTCTATAATGTTAATATTTAATTAATATATTAAAATATTATAATTAATATATTATAATGTATTTTAAGGATTATATTAATGTATTATATCAATTCATTACTTACGAGAATTTTTTTAATTTTGAAATAATATATATATAGTATATATATATATATATGTATATATATATATATATATATATATATATTACTATTTTTAAGATAATTTTTACGGAAATTTTGAATCTTTCTTTTAAATTTTAATACTGAAAAGATTTATAGATTTTTTAATATTTTTATACATTGTAAAATGATTTTTAATCTTTTCAATAATTATTAACGTTTATAGATCGTAAAATAATTTTTAATCTTTTTAATAATTATTAACTTTTAAATAAAATAAAAATTCTTGTTGTTGCATATAAAATTAAAATAAAATTATAAAATGATGTGAATTACTTTATGAACCGTTTTCTTTGTACTAGCTTATAACGTTAATATTTAATTAATTTATTATAATATATTATATAATATATATTATATCAATATATGTATATTAATATTTTGTTGTTAATACTTTTAAAAGCTATTTCAAAAATTCGTTTGATGATTCAAATATTTGTAGGTCCTTTTTAAAATAAGTTCAAAAAGATTTTCTTTAAATACATATAGTCTATTTTTGACAATTTGTTTAATTTGAGGGGACCCGGGACACATTAAAAAATCTTTTATTGAATTAAAATTTTGAAATTTTTTGGTGATGATTAAACATAGCATTTTTAAACAAAATCACATGATAAAGCTTCTCTGTTTTTTAATTTAAAATTTATATAAAAAAAAGTGGCGGGGAATTAAAAATTATTGTAACTCAATGTAATAATTGTAGAATTTTTGTTTTTTAGCAATTAAATAAACAGAAACACCTACGTTTTAATTTTGGTTCAGTATTTTTTTTAAATATTAATAAAAAAAAATATTTAAAGTAAAAGTTTGAAAAAAAAAATAATAAGGTGGTCTGGTGTAATAACGCCAAGTGCAAATATTTTGCATAATTATGAAACAATCTGGTAAATGACACCCATGTGCTCTGCGCAGAAGGGTTTTGAGTCATATAAATCGCAAAAAACAGCTTCAAATTAATTTGTTTCATTTTTAGGCCTTATTGTTTTTACAAGCAACTAAAATTAATGCTTGATCTAAAATTTGCGAGATACGTTTTGTGATGTGAAGACCATTTTTTTTATCCGGAAATACTTTGTTAATTACATAAATTTGTAGTACATTTCATGGACTTTCAAAATATTGTTGAAGATTTTGGATATCTTCTCGAGATAATTTGTAATGAAAATGTACAGCGCAATAACTATAACGGGGTAATAACGCCAATCCTTGGCATTAATACCCCAGTTGATTCCCTACAGTGGCCGAGCTACATCCTAAATACTGATTCAAATAAACACAGTTAAATCTGTGCAATGTTTCTAATAATTCTATTTAAGCGGTTCTTTTTAAACAAAAAGAAGCTCACGGTCTGATATTATTTCGCCTCCCCCCCCCCCCACCACACCACACCTTTATTTTTCTTACACTTTCACAAAAAATTGAACATTTTCAATAGCTTAGAATGCAATTTGTCAATTTCTGAGTTTGTAGAGTTTGTATTTTTAGAATTGGGCAATCTACATGCAATTATTCCATCATATTTCATAGTTTTGTTTGCATGGCGTTATTACCCATATAGGTGGGTAATAACGCCAAATAGCATTGGTCAAGAAATCACGCCATTACATTTTATGAATACATATCTGTTAAATTATTTATTTTATATATATAGTCAATGAGTTGCTGTATCAAATCATATATTTGTTTGAAAAATACAAACTAAAACTGAGCCGTGAAAATTGGTAGAACCTTAACGTGGCGTTATTACCCCAGGGTACCTTATTTTCAAAAGTAAATATTTTTTTTCAAATTTTCTGAATCAAAATTAAAGTAAAGCAATTAAAAAAAAAGGCATGTTCTAATTTTAAAGCATTTATGTTTAACGGTTCATGAGTTATAACAATTTAAATGTGAGAAATTGTGGAAACTCATCATGCAATAAAACGCATACAAGAAGTCTTATCCATGACAATCAATGCTTGAAAGCTAGATGCTTAAAACGAAGCAAAAATCATATTTCCTTTTCTAATTATGATAAAAAGATGATTTAAATGTCATATTATATAAGCATAAAAAATCAGAGAAATTTTTAATGCAGTATTTTTTTTATATGTGTCCCGAACTCCTTTAATCGTTGTTTCAATTTTATAGGAAATATGTCAAATACACATTTTTATTGAATCATTTTATTTCTTACAAGATATTTTTATTTTTATTTTTAACGCATTTACTCATTCATATATATGAATTGTATAAGAATAAAATAATAATCTGTTATTTTACGTTACATTAATTTGAGATCAAGGGATTTTCATCAGACTGCTTATAAGTTAACATAAGTTGTTGCTAAATAGATTTTGGTTTAAACCATCTATCCAGTGGCCCTGCTATGATTCTATTTTTTAGAAGTGCATAAGACATGCATAAAGATAGGAGAAAGTTTTGAGATTATCACAACTAAGTAGTTTTATATTATAGTTACACAAAATTTAACATATTATAAACTTTCAAAGGGTATTAAGATTTTACCATATACCATACTTTGAAGTACCATACAATTTATAGTAAGAACAAATATGTATGATTTTACGGTACATCATGCTATGGAACACCATTGAATGTAGGATGAATTTCATTTCCCTATAGTTTTACCATACCTTTTGCTGTGGAATACCATATCATATATGGTGTATATAATTATCCCATATCTTTACCATACAACTTTCTCTGGATACCATATAATGTATGGTATATATCGTTATCCTATAACTTTACCATACACATTGCTCTGCAATACCATTGAGCGATGAATGTTTACCATATTAATACAATATGTTTACATGTAATGACAAAAATGTTTTATGATTTTCCATATAAAACCTTGTGTTTCCATAAAAAATCCTACGCCATTTTTTGCTAAGGGTGTAGTGGAGGGTATACGCCGTATACCTTCTGGATTTTTTTAAGGAACACCGTATACCATCTGTTTTTCAAGAAAGCTGTCGTATATACACTCTACTTAGAGCGTATAACCTCTGTTTTTTATTTCGACTACACCACTGGTTACTGTGCGCATTTTTCAACCAAATATGGCAAACAATTTTTCAAAGAAAAATGGTCTGACAATGAAAGGTCATGTTAAGCCACTAGACTATTAACGTAGTTTGATGCAGTGACTCCGTCGTGTATTCACAATGATTAGTCGTTGCCCACATTACGAGTGTTCTGGTTATTGACATCCTCTGTAGTGCGAAGTGTTACTCATCCGTCCTAGAAACGTTGAACTGAAGATCGCTTTAAAATTTTTTATAGTTCACTCGGTAAATGCATTTCTCCATAACTGTTTCTTCCGGTTATAACTTCTACAATGACTGCAATTTATAGGAAAAGGGATGCAATATGTCCTGCAGGATGCGTTGAATCGATGAGGGGGGGGGGTTGTTAAATCCAATAAGCTTACATCTTTGGAAGCATTGCTGATCCCAGTGGACGATTTCGCCACTAAATCAGCCATACTTAACTTGCGACCGGAGACCTTTTATATGTAGCCCGACACACATAATCATTAACCACAATTTATGAAATTGATAAACGCATAAAAGGTTTTTAAGATCTTTGTTTCTCTTTATATATTTTCACGGGAAGACAAAATGTTTACTGTTATTTAGAATTACTAATTTAAAATTATGCTAAAAATATTATATACCGTTTCCTTACCATTTTTAGGTAGATTTCGAAATACTACCTATTGCATTCGTACCAGTTTATATATCTATCTATCTATCTATCTATCTATCTATATATCTCATTTTTTATGGACACGATAACTTCTATAATTCTTCACCAATCTCCACCAAGCTCGTACATAAAATCAAAGGGGATAAAATCTCGACTAAGTTCGTTAATTTGCAAAATCGGACCAAGGGGGTCGAAATAGGGGGCGTTTTTGTGAAAACAGAAAAAAGCCCATAACTTCTTAATGAAAATAGATATCAGTTTAAAGTTCATATTACTTCTAAATAATGGGCCAAAAGTTTATGTATGACAGATTTTTGATTAAGTTAAAAATGGGCTCAAGGGGCGAAAAAAATAGGGTTTCTGGGAGAAAAAAATCATAACTTTGTTAATTCTCAAGATATCAAATCCATCTAAATTTTGTATAAATATTCTCAAAATTATCTAAAACTTTTGTATTTGTAAGTTTTTGATAGGACCAACTCTTACCGGTAAAAAAAAAATTAAAAACAAAAATAAAAAGGGGTTTTGAAAAAGAAAAAAATCCATAACTTTGTCAATTCTTAAACTATCAAATCCAATTAAATTTATTTTACATCTTCTCAATAATATCTACAACTTTTATACTGACAAGTTTTTCATAGGATCAATTCGTATAGCAAAAATAAATTAAACAAAAATTGGAGTTTGAGAAAAACCTCTAATCCAAACTGCTTACATTCTGAATCGTTTTTTAAAATCATTTTTTTTTAAACGCATCCAAATCGCAGACCCTCTTATTTAGGAACTCTATAATGTGAAACATTGGCTAGATTTTTGATAAAGACAGAATATATTTCAAAAAAGGCTGCCAAAAAGGGTATTTTGAACAGAATTTCCCGAAGTGACAGTGATAGGAAATTTGAGGAAGTATTCAAATAACAAATTGCGTTTTTCTTGACTGATTTTTAAATCTATTTTTACTCTCAAACGCATCCAGTTTACAAGTCCTCTTATTTAGAAACTGTATAATATGACGCATTGGTCAAATTTTTGATAAAGACATAATATATTTCAAAAAAGGTTGCCAAAAAGGGTATTTTAAACAAAATTTCGAGAAGTTATCGTCAATGAAAATTTGAGGAGGCATTGAAATAACAAATTGCGTTTTTTCTGACTCATTTTTAAATTCAGTTTTGCTCTCAAACGCATCCAATTGACAGGTTCTCTTATTTAGGAACTATATAATGTGGAACATTGGCCAGATTTTTGATAAAGACAGAATATATTTCAAAAAAGGCTAACAAAAAGGGTATTTTGAACAGAATTTCCCGAAGTGACCAGTGATAGGGAATTTGAGGAAATATTCAAATAACAAATTGCGTTTTTTCTGACTCTATTTTAAATCCATTTTTACTCTCAAACGCATCCAGTTTACAAGTCCTCTTATTTAGGAACTGTATAATATGACGCATTGGTCAATTTTTTGATAAAGACAGAATATATTTT
This sequence comes from Maratus speculifer, assembly GCA_964019185.1. NCBI lineage: Eukaryota > Metazoa > Arthropoda > Arachnida > Araneae > Salticidae > Maratus > Maratus speculifer. The sequence goes on from OZ025298.1 coordinate 258,006,536, forward strand.
TAAAAAGGCTGCCAAAAAGGGTATTTTAAACAGAATTTCGAGAAGTTATCATGACTGAAAATTTGAGGAAGCATTGAAATAAAAAATTGCGTTTTTTCTGACTTATTTTTAAATTCAGTTTTGCTCTCAAACGCATCCGATTGACAGGTTCTCTTACATAGGACCTGTATAATGTCCCGCATTGTTGAGTTTTTTGATAAAAGCTGAATATATTTTTAAAAATGCTGTCAAAGTGAGCACTTCGCGCAAAATATCCCGAAGCTATCATGATTAAGAATTGAGATTGTATTCAAAATTGGTTATTTTATAACTCATTTTTAAATTCAATTTGCTCTCTAACACATTCAATTGACAGTCTTTTGTTATTTAGGAACTATATAAAGTGCCGTATTAGTCGATTTTTTAATAAAGTCAGAATTATTTCAAAATATGTTGTCGAAATGGGCATTTCAGCCGAATTTAGCTTAAGATGATTCTGATAAAACCAGTCCTTACAGAAAAATGAAATTAAAATTTTTTCAAAAAAGGACAAATAAAGTTATTAAACTGGGTTTATCTGTAATCAAATTTATTTTTTGTTGTTGAAATGAGCACTCTTCGAAATCTACCTCCGCCTATAGGCCAAGCCGACAGTGATATTTACTGAGGTGTTCGTTTTAAATGTAAATGCGAATAGAAATATTTGTTAGAGCAGTGCATGAATTTTTGATATTCAAAATTAAAGGCACGTTATTCCAAAATAACTACTATTTTATTATAATACTTTTATCACTATATATACCATAAAATTTTAAAAAATATTTTTTAAGGGTTCATTCTGTTCTGAATTTTTCGAAACTTTAAGGCATTTCGTTCTAATAATTCGAAAAAATCGGTCAACAGGCCGATTTTTCAAATGTAGACCGAAAATACGGACATAACAATTAACACGGAAAAATATCTCAAATTTCGACAAATGATCGCCCAGAAAAAATATATTTTGTTAATCAACCGCAAAAAAAATTACCATTTTCGTCATAGAATATCGGGAAAATTGTGAATTTTGCCAAAGGAAAGTAAAAATAACGTAAATTTCAGTATAAGATTCCTACGAAAGACGCGAATTTCTTCCGGGGATCAGGGAAAACACGATAATGTAAATTTCACTAACGAATCGTACAGAAAATTATAATTTCATCAAAGAATCATGGGGAAAATGACAATTTCGTCAAAAAATAACCAACAAAGATACAAAGTTCTTCAATAGATTGCTGGAAAACCCCACAAATTTGTCAAAAGATCACGGGAAAAAGTGCAAATCTGAAAAAAAAAATTGTTCAATGTATGGTGAAAAAAACACAAATTTAGTTACAGGATAGTGAAAAAAAACGCAAATTTCAATTCAGAATCAAATGAAAAATACTAATTTTGTTAAAGGGCCGCAGAAAAATGCATAGTTTGTGCTGGAAGGGAATCTCCCCCCCCCCTTCCGCCCATCCCTCTGCTGTAACTTTTCTGAAAATTTGCTGCGAATTTCAGATTTTTTTTAAAATTCAGAATACCCTCCGTTTCTTAAATTACTCATTTATAAAAGAGAATTTCCTGTTTTTTGTTAAACTTGAAAATGGTGCATTGTTATATTACCACATAATATCTCGTATCGGTAATAATGCTTATTCAAATTTTCGTAGAAAAAAACAAAAACAAAAAATTTTCTGCGCTTTTTCTATGCAACAAACTTTATGCTAAATTTTCAGTAGAAATCTATTCTGAAGAATACCGTTTGCAAATAGTGATAATATATATTTTGGTCATTTTTCTTCCACGACAATCTTCCAGTAATATTATATCGAATTCAGTATTTTGCTTCATTGTACTACTTTTGTTATCGTATTATTTTAATTGTTCGTTTTTTTACATTATTATACAAGGTGCCATCCATAAATGATGTCATGCTTGAATGGGGAGGGGAGGGGGTAAGAAGAAGTATGACATCACACATTTTGATTAAAATAAAAGTATTAAAAGTCAGTAGATTAAATTATGAAATTTATATTCATAAAGTAAAGATATGGTTTAAAACCAAGTATATTAAATTCCATTTTAATTTTTGAATTACTACTGTTTTAGTTTTTTTTTTTTTTCATTTTAATATTTTTTTATTAGTGTACGTTAATCATGTTTTTTCTTGTAAACTTTAATCTTATATGATACAAAATAAGTACACGAATAAGTACACATTTTTATTGTTATGCTCACAAATGTCATTAAAACACATAGTTTAAAAATTAAAATATGAAACACGATCTATATCATAGTGCTTTTGTCGCTGAATTGTAAGTATATGTTTATGTAATACAGCGCAGCATGTGACAAAAGAAAGGAAGAGGGTATGATGAAATGTGACACTTTGTGACAAAGGGGGGGGGAGGGGATCAAAAATATTGAAAAAAATGTGTGATATCATTTATGGAACGGTCTCTAAGTGTTTTGCGGCTCACCTAACATCGCAAACATATGTTTGCAGCCTGCGAGAATAAGAGGTTGAGTATCGCTGTGCTAAATCTTTCAAAGAGGTTTCCACCGCAATAATTCGCCCCACCGCCAGCGAGTGTCTTCCATTCCGTGACCGATTCTCAAAGAACAGTGAAGTATCATATATATTATAAAGCAGAAATTCTGAAACTTCCAAACGGGTGTTTTCAAAAACTACCCGATGGATCTTTTTGCAGATTATATCATTCGATAGGAAATATTTTTGCGGAGGTTTATGATACAAATATACAGGGATAATTCTGATTTTTCGTACTAAATTTCGTATTTTTCGGTTATTTTTGACGAAAGGGTTGCCATTAGCTATTTTTTGGCAAAAATTATTATTACAAAAAAAAAAAAAAAAAAACTGAAATGACTATATTTATTGGACAGTAATATAAATATCTATCAATAAAAGCAGAAAATAAATACTAATGATAATTTGAAAAAAAAATAAATAAAAGCCATTTAAATGAGTTAAAATATTAAAAAATATATATGTAACTTAAAAATGAAAGAAATATTTGTAATGCTTAAAAAATAACTCATCGTGCAATATTACAATTGATACAACAATTGGCGCCATATCGCTTGCTTTTAAAAATTGATTTTCCGTATCATATGTTTTACAGTAGAAAAAAAAAAACAGATCTGATTATAAAAGTATCTGTAAATTGTGAGTTATGTATTTGTTTCTTTGTGATTTTTATTTTGCTTTTGTCGCCAAAGATGCAAGCCAAAAATGCATATGTCTGACATTAGGTTTTTGATGATCGCAATACTGTTTTTTCAAGTGAAGCTAATTTTTGGAGTACATTTTAATATTCAATTATAAATTATATATATATAACAGTTTGTATATTAAAAATTGGAATAAAACATTTACGCTTTAGCTTTAGTGTAAATTTCCGCCACCCATATATATTGTAAAATAATGTCATACGTTTTCAAAAGTTTTCCTCCGTAATTTTGAAGAATTCGATCAACGAACATAACCCTTTTTTAGCAAATATTTTTTAATGTTTATTTATTTTTTCTTGTGCCATTTCGTCAATTTCACATACAGGAAAATTACAGTTTTAAAATTTAGAAATTGAAGAAGGAATAATGCAATTCAAAGTACGTTTATGCGATTATGCGTTATTATTATTGATAAATTCAACATTTTCAAATAAAAAATGCCTTCTGTAAAAAAATTACAAGTTTTTTTTTTTTTTTTTAATTAGTCATTTCTTCTTCGATTTTCTTCATAATTCCCCTGTGTTAGGTAGTATTTAAAATCATATTGGACTAATTTTCGAAAATTGAGTGTCGCCAAATGGCAATTTATTATAGTATTGGAAATTATGGTACTTCTAGATTATCCCGTCGACCAAAGAATTATCGCCAAACTAGAAGATTAAATGCCAATAATGGATGATCGTGAATGTCACATTCAATGACATTAAATGCGATTCACGTGTTTAAAATGTCATTAAGTGATTTTTATTTCGACTTCTTATTAATATTTTTATTAATATTCTACTAATTATTTGTTTTTTTTTTGTTGTTATTTAAAATAAAAATTATGTCAACATGTATAATTTGGCTATTAGTTGTGCGATTTGTATAATTTGGCGAAATTGGTCGACGGGATAACCTAGAAGTACCGAAATTATTTTTGCACAGATATCATATACGCACCGAGGCAATTAATGGACTCTATATTGATATTATTTTGCCTGACATGCCAACCCGACTATTGTTATTTATTTATTATTAAAATATTTATTTACTTCCATCCTTTTCTTTAAAATCATATAAATTGTTTTGTTCCATACTTATTAAAGTAATATCCCGTTGACCATAAAACTTTTGCCAAATTATAAGATGAAATGCCAATAATGGCTGATCTTGAATGTCACATTCAATGATAGTAATTAAGATACGCGTGTTTAAAACGTCATTAAGGGATTTTTATTTCGATTTTTTTTTTTGTATTTTTATTAAAATTCTACTAAATCTTTTGTTTTTTCGTTATTTATAATAAAATTTATGTCAATATATATAATTTGGCTATTAGTTTGGACATTTGTGTAATTTGGCGAAACTGGTCGAAGGGATTATCAAGTAGTGCCCTTATTAAATAAACTTATTATATAATTAAACTTTTCCTAATTGATGCTATTTGATTTCCTGCTTGATGTTATTTTTAAAAATTATCGAAATGGCGATTTTTTAATTATTTGTTTACTTTTTTGTTTATATTATTGAAAACATTTTTCCATTTTTATACACGCATTACCTTGGCGCGATTTTTTTATGATGCCAATTTAGAGAACACTGCGTTTTCAAATACCAATTACATTTATATTACTTTTATTTTTTTTCTGTTTTTTTTTTAAAGGAAATAATAATAAATAAATTAAGTCAATTAATAATTATGGAATAAAACAATTTAGACAACTTTAAAAGAGAAAAGAAAAATAATGAAATAGTTTACTGATAAATAAACAACTATTGCCGGATTACCACGTGAGGCATAAAATCGCAATTTTGATTTAATCGCGCCAACGTGGTCCGTAGATGATATCCGCATCTAAATATTATTGTTTATATAATTTGTTTATAAAATTTGGTAATACTTGATTATCCCATCGACCCAAAACACGCCAAAGTATAAGGTCAAATGTCAATAATGGATGATGGCAACTGGCACATTCATTTGACATTAAATATGTTATACGTAATTGTTACGTCATCAACTAATTTTAATTTGGAGTTTTATTTTTATTTCTATTAATGTTTTAGTAATTTATTGATTCTTTGGTTACTTAAAATAAAAATCATGTCCATTTGTATAATTTGGCGAAATTGATAGTGGAACAATCAAGTATTAGGATTATTTTTTTACGTTCTGTCGGGATATTAAGTTTGATAGAATTAGCGTACTTATCGAGTCACCGCCGAGACATACGCCAAGCACAGTCATTAAGTCTGTGCTTTAGGCTTACTATTATATATTTTGCATCTGCAGTTATTATACTATCACTAAAAAAGCAATATTTTCAATGTGCAGGAAAAATCATTATAATGAAAAAATATTTGAAATTAATTTATCATTCTCTCTAATAAAAAAATCGTAAGGAAAATAAATATACTTTAAAGTTGGTTAAGAAAAAAATATCTATAAAATCTCGGCAGCCATATATATATATATATATATATATATTTGGATTACGTAGTAGTTTTAGTTAACGATAAGCCCAATCAACAGAACTTTGTCAAATATTAACTATTAGATACCACTTCATTATCCCGTCGCACAAAAAACTATCATAAAACTATAAGATTAAATGCCAATAGTGGATGATCGTAAATTTCACATTCATTTGAGAATAAATATGAAATAAGTCTGGTACATTTGTAACAATATCGTTACAAGCACTACTAATGTTTGAGGCCAAAAATCATAATGGAATCGATTATAGAAGGTAGAAAGATTTTATTGGATGCAAGTTAAAGGTTTATTTTTCTGCAAAATTTAGTCAGCAAAATTACCCCAAATTTAACGGCTACACGTATACAACTGTTTTATAAAATGAAGGGACTGTGAAACTGATATAATGTTAATGTTATTCAAATAATATAGATTTAAAACACACTTTTCATGCTTCATTGTTCTAATAATTATATAAGTTAAACACTCATCTTTATTTGTCAAAAATTCTTTACATTTTTTATTCTATGTACTCTGCTGGAACAGATCAAGGTAGATAGGAAACTACAGTAGACCTGCCAGAAGAGGTCGTTTATTAAAAAAATGTAATGTTACATGTACGGATATTGTATGTAGGCTACCAGAACTACATGTATTGCAAGTTCAAATGTCAGGAGTTTAAGAACTAAGAAATGATAATGTACGATCCAAAAGTTAATAGAGTTTGATAATCAATTTTATAATCATTGGAATGCCCTCTAATGTAATAGTGTGATTACTCGAGAGCATTTTGATTCCTGTTGTCATAACGGTCTCATTTTCATACGAAACTCCACTATAATTGATAAAATAAAAGATATGGTGCTTGATTGTCCAAATTTTCTCGAAGGCATACAATAGTACAATATCGCAATGGCGTTGGCTTCGTTTTCAGCAATGGGGAAGGACAATCCAGGATGGTCTATACTGCTTTAAAATAAAAATTTTAAATCAACATTTTGTTTGAGTCAAGTTTAGTTTGGAAATATGGTCCAGCGCAGCGGGCATAGCCTGCTAGTAACAAATAAGAGGAAGAAATTTCCATCTCTTTTGACTATATCGCTATTTACGTCACGATTTCTATAAAAAACTAGCCATAGCTGAACACTTACACGAAAAATTTAATTCAATTCGATGCATAACTTCATACACTTTTATTTGGTACAAAAATAAAAATGAAACAAAAATCGCTATTGTAGCGCCCCCTTCAGGCGGAATACTTCAAAATTGAAGGGCGATCTGCTTTTCAAAGCCAAAAACATTCACAAAAAAATTGGTTTAATTTTGTGCATATCTTCATACACTTTTTGATGTTAGAATGGAGACATACCGATACACAGACACACAGACAGACGGATACACGGACAGATAGACATTTTGTAAAAACATGTTTTTTGGAATCTCTGACCCCTAAAACGTGTAAATCCATCGAAAACTGGAAGTAGAAAAAATTTCGATTACAATACTTTTTTCATAAATATATATAGGACAGTTGCACCATAAACTTTAACTAATAATAACACATTGCTCAGTGGTGCACAAAACAAAAATCATTAATACAAACACCATTATGGCTAGTTTAGACGTAGTTTCATTATATCCTTCCATCAATATGCACGAAGTCATAGAATACATTAATTTGATAATAGATAAAAATTCAAATATATCTCAAGATATCAAAACCTCCCTTAAATCTGGCCTAAACCTAATAGTTTTCAGTAACATTTTCATTTTTAATAAGAATATTTACCGACAGCTGCATGGTGCGCCGATGGGGTCACCAGTATCCGGTTTGTTTGCTGAATTCGCATTAAGACCACTAGAACAAAAAATTTTTAATACGTTTAATTAAAAACCTGAATGTTGGTTCCGTTATGTTGATGATGTTTTCATCTTATGGAACCACAGTTAGTTTAGCTGATTTATATGTTTTTCTACAAGATGTCAATAAATTAAGCAATAGTATTAATTTCACCCTTGAAGTCGAAGAAAACGCCACCCTTTCATTTTTAGATGTTCAAATTAATAGATGCAATTCAAGTTTAAAATTTTCAGTTTATAGAAAACCAATAAAAGAAAATACAGCTATCCCATTTTCAGCCAACATGCCTTTCGAATGCAAAATATCTGCTTTCAGGTCATTTATTAAAAGAGCTTTTATGATTTGTTCAGATGACACATTAAATAAAGAAATTGATTTTATACAGAAAATAGCTTTTGACCATGGTTTTCCAGCAAAATTTATAAATAAAATAGTTCAACAGTACAATACTCCTCCCACATCTGGCCAACGACAGAATAAACTTATAGTTTACAGAAAATTTCATTATATCCCTTACATATTTGAAAAAGTAAAAAAGATCGCACAAAAATATAACATAAAACTTGTCGCCATTCCTCCTCCTTATCTCATTGACCTCGTTACAGATAAAATCGACAAAATTCCAATAGATCAAAATTCTGGTATTTATAAAATCCCCATCACTTTATCTAATAATCTTAAAAAAGTCTACATCGGCATGACAACGCGGAAACTTTTAACTAGAATTAAAGAACATCGTAGAGATATAGAACAATATAAACAGAATACTGCCCTTGCTCGCTTCTATTTGGCGAACAAGGGTTGCCATATTAATTTTGAGGAAACCAAAATCATAGTTCCATGCAATAACCCAGTTCAAGGTAAAATAATAGAATCCATCGAAACCATAGCACGTGAAAATAAACCATGTAATGATAATTTATCCTACAATATACCAAAAATATGGCATAACACCATAAAACCTTAAAATTTTTATTTCCTAGCAATATTTTAATTTTTACTCACGTGTAATTGGCAACATTTTTAAATTTTAATTCATTTAATTTTTAATTTAGTAGAAATATCTCTCGAACAAGATGCAAACGTAGTCCTTCTATTTCATATTTTCCTGAAGACGCCCGCAGAAGACGGCGCGAAACGCTGAAAATTTTATTTTATTTTAATATGTACTAATGTATATTAAAATTGCACCACTGAGCAATGTGTTATTATTAGTTAATACTTTTTTCTATTGGAGATAGAAGTAAGTAATAAAAAGTTCATCGTCAAAACAGGGTATGATATACTTAAGAGGCCACTCGACTCGCTCAAAAAGACCCAGATGATAAAATTTAGTCTGTGGGGGCGTTTTTTCAAATATCTCGCTCAAACATTAATATTTTGACATGCCTTTTTTTTTTCTTTTGGATAGGATAACTGAGGACAATCTACAACCGGGCTAGTTTCTACTTATTCGAATTTGGTTTCGGATTTTTTTTTTTTTAAATATTACTTTATTTTTCAAAACCAGTTGAAACCGATTCTGGAATAGGGGCATAAGAACCCTCGTTCCCCCTGTTTATACTTATTCAATGAACACTTAATAACAGCCACGGACTCGCCTCATCAGAATGATCCTATATCTAAATTTTGAACGAAAACTGTTAATTCTGCATGAAAATCCCCTTTATATCAATTAAGGGGAGGGGCATGAGCCCCCTGTTTATAATTATTCTATGAACACCTAATAACAGCCATGGTATCGCCTCATCAGAATGATCCTATATCTAAATTTTGAACGAAAACTGTTAATTCTGCATGAAAATCCCGTTTATATCAATTAAGGGGAGGGGCATGAGCCCCATGTTCCCCCTGTTTATACTTATTCAATGAACACCTAAAAACAGTCACGGAATCGCCTCATCAGAATGATCCTATATTTAAATTTTGAACGAAAACTGTTAATTCTGCATGAAAATCCCGTTTATATCAAATAAGGGGGGGGGGGCATGAGCCCCCCGTTCCCCCTGTTTATACTTATTCAATGAACACCTAATGACAGTCACGGAATCGCCTCATCAGAATGATCCTATATCTAAATTTTGAGCGAAAACTGTTAATTCTGCATGAAAATCTCGCTTATATCAATTAAGGGGAGGGGCATGATCCCCCCGTTCCCCCTCTTATACATATCGAATGAACTCCAAAAACTAATCAGGGAAGCGCCTTATCAGGATATACCTATATACAAAATTTCAAGTGGATCCGATATCTTTATCATGAGTTATCGCGTTACGCACGAACGAACATACGAACGTACATACAGAACGGACGGGCACATAAGCTCTCAGGCTATGATAGTCTGTGAGCTAAAAATAACATCCCCATAGACTTAACATTATCATCCGTGAGTTTTTAAGCTAGTCGAATGGCCTCTTAACGGAAATGTTCACTAACTTGAAAACATTCACTTCGTAATGTTAATCGCGGGCAAGTTGTTTTCGTATTTCTAGTTTAATTTTGAATATTTCCAAACGATTATTTTTTATTCCATATTATAGCTGAGTTCAGTCTCTAATATGGTTCTTTTTTACTTTTATGAATTAGGTTGCAGATTGTTTTAATAAATATACTTTCACTTTAAATATAATTTCACTTTTATTTCACTATAATTCTCTTTTAACATAAATATAAATCTTTGATCCAATAAGTGATAAAGTATACCAAATTCAATACATATAAACCGCAAAAAGAAATAAAATGACCACAATATTAAACTTTGTATATAACTAAATATAATGAAATAATAAGTTATTAATGTGAAAATGTTAGATAAAATTCCTATACAGATTCAGAAATAGTTATTATCAAATTTTCCCGGCAGTAATGCCACCAAGATTTTTCCATTAATTAACGAATATCCGCCCCCCCCCCCTAGAGGAGTTAAAATATACATCATTTCATGAAAGTGGGGAAAAATAAAAGTTGCTGACCTTCAGTAGTATTAGTTATCTTCTATTACGATCCAATACGCTAACCACTAAGCTACAATTGCCCAGCAGTGAAAGACTTTGAAGTAAATACAAGGTATGGCTATTAATTTCCAGAACTGACATAACTGTAAGAGGACGAAAGGCCAGAAGATGGCGCTAATGATTGTTTATTGAAGAGCGTTTTCTTGCGCATGTGCAGTGCACTCGGCGCCATTCATAAGTAAGTGGTTCTGGGGGAAGCGCATTAAAACGCAGTTCTTAAATTTCTGTTGTCGAAATGAAAATGCAGCAAAGAATTAGCATTGCGTTGCTTGTGAGGCGATTCTTAGCCCAGCATGGTTTCATTGAGATGCAGCATCCACCATACTCTACAGACCTAGCACACGCAGACTTTTTCCTGTTTCCTAAGCTGCAAAATTCGCAGAAGGGAACAAGATTTCAGGATGTCGAAGCCATCAAGAAAACTGTAATGTTACTATTAAACAGCCTTCCAAAAGAGGACTTTGAAATTTCTTTCCGAAATTTGTGCAGCCGAACACAGCCGTGCATTACGGCTAATGGGGATTACTTCGAATCATATTAAATGGCTATGTGTTTAACCTTTTTTTTCTGAGTTGTCCTATGAGTCCTGGAAATTAATAGCCGGATCTTGTATGTTTGCTTCATATGTGCGTACTATGATTAACTTCGTTAAAAAGTTTTTTACGTTGAAGTTAATTTCGAGAAATTTACTATTTTATGAAGTTACTAGCTGTTCTGCCCGGCGTTGCCCGGGTTCATCAAAAAATAACAAGAATTGCGAAAAAAACTTTAAAAATCGTAATAAAAACCTCGAAATTTTTTTTAAAATGCTACACGAATCTCGTCTAAACTTCGTTGAAAAGAGATGGGCTAGAAAATTGAAGTTGGATTATTTTTACTAATGTGGAAAAATCTTACAAATCGCAAAAAACATTAAAAATCTCATAAAAATATAAAACAAAATTCAAAAATTGTGTTTCAAAATTCGAATAAACTTTGAAGAAAAGAGATCTGAATTTAATGAATTCGGCCAAAAATTGAACCTCTAAAAAATCGAAGCGGTTCGCGAAGAAACGTAAACATCGCTTTAAAAATGGCAAAATTTTCAAAAATCACGGAACTCAAAATTTACTCTACTTGGATAAATGTTTTGAATCTAATTAATTTGATAATGTAAAAAGCATTGAAATAAAAAAAAAACTGCTAAAAATCGCAATAAAAATCTTTAATCGCATAGGAGAAAATTTGTTATATTAGCGAAGAAATTAAAAACCGAATTCTTTTTCCGTATCTGAAAAAAAAAATCGCCGTGAACTCAAAAAAAAAAAAAAAAAAAAAAAAAAAAAAAAAAAGTATACTGCATTAAAAATTGCTGTAGATCAAAATAAGAGAGCAAAACAATTATCCTAAAGGATAAAAGTTTGAAACCAAACTCTTATTAGTCTAGAAATTTAAAATCGAATTCCTTTAAAAAACGTTAAAAAAAAAAAAAAAAAAAAAAAAAAAAAAAAAAGACTGAGAAAGTCCAAAAATTGCATTGAAAATTGTAATGAAAGTCGTAAAACATTAAAAAATCCCTAGGGTAAAAATTCACTGTTATAATATAAAATATTGTAATCAAGAAATTAACCATATTAACCAAAAAGTTTGAAATCGAAATCGATTTCCGGATGTAAAAAATTCGCCACGGAACTTGAAGAATGGCAAAAAATTACATTGAAAATTGCATTAAAAATAGCTAAATATTTGGAAATCAATGTTTAAAATAATAACATTAAGGCAGGGCGGGGGTTATGATCGAAATCATTCATAAATTACAAAATGTAGGCATGGAACGCCAAAATCATATTAAGAGATAAAACATTGCATTTGAAACATAACTACATTAAACAAAATGTTTGATATCAAAATTGGTTTTTTAATGGCAGGAAATCGCCAAGGAACTTAAAAAAATGGCTAAAAATCGTATCGAAAACTGTATTAAAAATCGCTGAATATTTAAAAGTCATGGCTGTAAAAATTTAATATTCAGTTGAAAATATTGTAATCGGAAATCGTTCATGAATAAGGAAAAGTCAACACGGAACACCTAAAATACCCCAAACTAACTAAAAATTACATTGAATATCGCATTAGAAATTGGCAAAATTCATAAAAGCGTGGAGAAGAAATTGTAGCATTTATGCTAAAAGTTAGAAACCGAAATTCTTCTACCGATGTCAACAACTGTCACAGATCTTGAAAAATCACTATAAAAGAGATTAAAAATCAGTAAAATTCAAAAATCCGGACAAAATTTGCCATAGTAAGATAAAAATTTACATTAAATTCCTGCGGACATAATTTACCATAATGGGACAAAACATTGAAATCTGAACTCTTTCATTAGTTAAAAAATATCGACACAAAACTTGTTAACATTTTATGAAAATACACAAAAAATCTGAATCATTGATGTCAAAATTTACTACATTAAGCTGCAAATTATTTAAAAATTTCTTTTCCAATTGTGAAAAAATCGCCCTATACGCGAAAACATCTAAAAATTGTATTCAAAAATTCATTACAAATCGTTTCAAATTTAAAAATAGCGGGGGACAACATTTACATTAATGGAGTAAAATAGTGTAATCTGAATTATTTCTTAAATACGAATGAAAAAATCGGCGCAAAGCGTGAGAAATAATTAAAACATTGCTAAAAAATGCATTAAAAATCACTAAATTTCAAAATTTGTAAATGAAATGTAAATGTTTGAAATTAATTTCCTTTTCGAAATTTCAAAAAATAGCCGTGAAATTCGAAAAACCAATACAAAACCATTGAAAAATTCATTAAAAATCACTAAATGTAAATACATGCCGTGAATAAAAATATATTCTAGTCGTGTAAAACATAGCAACCATTCTTTTTTACATGAATTACAAAAAAATCGACGCAGAACACAAAATATATCAAAAATCACATTGAAAATCGGCAAAATTAAAAAAAGGTAAATGGGAAATTTACTATATTAGGCTAAAAGTGTGAAACCAATATAATTTTTTAATTGTTAAAACACCACTGTGGTGGAGATCGAAAAAAATAGTACTAAATCGCATTAAAAAGTTCATTAAAAACGCATTGAAAAATGCACTAAATGTCGCTAGTTATTTTTTAAATTGCAGTAATCAGAATTTCATCAAACGGATAAAACAGTCTAATCGGAAATCTGAACTATTTGATTATCCGGTTGACCAAGAAACTATCTGGGTTAAACTATAAGATTAAACTACAATAATGGCGGATCGTAAATTCCATATTCACTTGACATTAAACATGTTACATATGTTTGTTACGTCATCAAGTGGTTTTTACTTCTTATTTTTATATGTATTTGTATTAATGATTTTCTAAATTATCTCTTCCTTCATTATCTAACATAAAAAATTACATCTATTTGCATAATTTGGCTTGCTTTACGATTGAAATAATTTGGCGAAATTGGTCGACAGGATAATCACGTAATAAAAGGAAATCCTTTATAGATAATAAAAAATCAACACGGAACACTACAATTCTTGAAAAATCGCGTTAAAAATCTCTAAAATTATATTAGATTAAAAGTTTGAAATCAAATTTTTCCCGAATTATCCGAAATCAATTCCGAATATCAAAAAATCACCATAAAACTCGAAAAATTTCTAAAAATTGCATTAAAAAGTGCATTAAAAATCACTAATATTAAAAAATCACAGTGGTCAAAATTTACTCTAATAGGGTAAAACGTTGTAATTGGAAATATCTCATGAATGACCAAAATCCGACATCAAACGCAAAAAATCTCGAAAAATCGCATTAAAATTAGCTGAAATTCATAAATCTTAGCAGTTAAAATTTAATACATCAGCCTGAAAGAAATAAAATTCCTTTTACTAATGTCGAATAATAGCGGCAAAATTTACATTAAATAATTCACTAAAAATCCAAACATCGTTGCACGAAATCCAAATAAATTATATTGAAAAGAGAACAAAATTCACTAATTTAGGTCGAAAGAATGAAACCGCTTTCCTTTTCGCTAATGTGGAAAAACCGCCTCGAAACCCACTAAAATTCGCCAAAAAAACTGAAAATCGGCCTTCAAGGTGTACAATTTCATACATAACTTCGTGCAGCGGTCTCTCCAGATCATCGCCAGTACTTTAAAAATTTTAACATGCGTTATAAACTACCTTAAAGTGTAAAAGAGATCTCCTTATTACATTTCCTAATTTTGTTCGCGCCCCTCCTTTCACGCACCCTGAAATGTGTAACACCATTCTTTGTTTACATTTTTTATCATGTATTATAAACCATTTTAAAATTTAAAATAAATCACATTGCTATATTTCCAAATTTTAACAAAATCGCAACAAATTCAAAAACTTGATCAAAACGATACTCTGTTAAACAACCTATCAGGTGATATATTACACGAGAGGGTAGCAGTCTTAAGCAAGAATTCAAGACATTTTATGAAATTGCTATTCGAAAATAGTGATAACTAAATTGTTGACATTTTAGGTAAATTTCGCAAAAAAAAAAAAAAAAAAAAAAAAAAAAAAAAAACTACTTATTGCGTAGATGCTAATAGATGCTAACGCAAAAAAATCTTGAAAAAGGGTTAAAAATCACATTGAAAATCGCATTAAAAATCGTTAAAATCTAAAATTCGTAACAAACACAAAATTTAGGGCTAAAAGTTTGAAACGGTTTTCTTTTTATCAATCTAAAAAAAAGACGCAAAATGAGAAAAAACACTAAAAATCGCATTAAAAATTCGTTAAAAATTCAAAAATCGCTGTACAAATTCCGAATAAACTTTGTTGAAAAGAGAAAAAAAGAATTGCTATATTGGGTTAAAAGAATGAAACCGTATTTCTTTCACTAATGGGATAAAACTGCAAGAAAAACGCTAAAAATCGCCTAAAAATTATAAAAAAAATCTAATCAAAAAATTGAAAATCGGGCTTCGAGCTGCAAAACTACATGTATAAAAGTACCTTCCCTCCACATTTTGTAACTCTACGTACAGCAGACTCTTCAGAACAGCACTGATACACACACACAAACTTGTCTCTTTATTATTATAGATTTAAAAAAATAGCGTTCTATTAGTTCCATTTTCCACCACCAGGTAGAGCACTCTATTCTTCAAAAACTTTATCAAAACCATACTCTGTTAAATAACCTATCAGGTGATATATAACTCGAGGGGGTAGCGGTCTTAAGCAAGAATTTAAGATAGTTTATGAAATTGCTATTCGAAAATACTGGTACCTGAATTTTTGACATTTTAGGTAGATTTAACAAAAAAATACTAATTGCATTCTCAACAGCTCAAGTTTTTGATAGAACAACTATGAAAAAAAAAATAGATGCTAAACGCAAAAATCTTTAAAAAACATTAAAAATCGCATTAAAAATCATTAAAATCTAAAATTCGTAACAAATACAAAATTTAGGGCACTAGGCTAAAAGTTTAAAACGATTTTCTTTTTATCAATCTCAAAAAATTGCCGCAAAATGAGAAAAAAACACTAAAAATCGCATTAAAAATTCGTTAAAAATTCAAAACTCGCTGTACAAATTCCGAATAAACTTTGTTGAAAAGAGAAAAAAAAATTGCTATTTTGGGTTAAAAGAATGAAACCGTATTCCTTTTACTAATGGGATAAAAACGCAAAAATAACGCTAAAAATCGCCTAAAAAAATTATTAAAAAAAGTCTAAACAAAAAATCGAAAATCGGGCTTCGAGGTGCAAAACTGCATGTAAAAAAGTACCTTCCCTCCAAATTTTATAACTCTACGTGCAGCAGTCTCTTCAGAACAGCGCTGACAGACAAACATCCTTCTCTCTTTATTATTATAGATAATTGGGATGTTATCACTTTAGTATTAATGTATGTTGAAAATATGAATTTTAAATATTTTTAAATAGATTTCTAGAAGTAAATCCTGAATATTATATTTTTATTAAGATTTTTTTTTCAGTGGAAAGAGTGAAATCGATTCTTTTTTCATGTAATATTTAAATTAAAATCATATTTAATTGTTTCATTTAAAATACATTTTAAATGCAAATATTATATGGGTGATTCTCAAAATAGGGGACAATATATGTCTTTCGGCATACAAAAAGAAATTGAGAGGTTTTTTTGCGTGTTTTTATATTTATATATGTTTATCTTAATATTATTCATTATTTGCACTCAAGAATTACTCACTTTTTAGTTAAAAACACCTTAAAATAACAGAATAAATGTTCAAAATGCTATTAGCATGGATGTCCACAGCAGCTGTGCCTTGTATATACTAGCTTTTTCAGGAGGTAATATCATGTTTATAAAATAAAACAAATGTTATTCTTTCTTTAAATTAATCAAGGAGAGGATTTATCCAATAAATTTCTTTTTAAGAATAAAATTATAGTATATAAAAAAAGAATTAAAGTTTGTCCTCCATATTCTATTTTCAAAACAAGGTCATACTATAACAGCTGGTTATTAATCAAAATTTCATTTTCACATATGACAATAGTTTGAAAATATAAAGTTTCTCCATGGCAACAAGTAGCCATTTTATCCCAGCCTGAAAATAGAAGCATGTATTGTATTTTAAGAATAGAAGTTGAATATTAGGGGCGTACATCAATTGTATGTCATTAGAATGGATAATAATTTTCATGTTTATTTTACTTATTTGCATAGAACTTTTGTGTTTTAAAAAGCCCCAGAAAGGACTATTGCATTGTGATTATATTATGGCTCATAATCTTCTATACTAATAAAATCCGTGCGTTCTCTGCCTGTCTGTCTGTTTGAAGCCGATTACAGTTCGCAACGCGGGCGAGTTGGAAGTCGCGAGAGGTGTCTTTCGATTGGAAAAATTCCGGGGAAGTCATTTCGGGCATTTTCGAGCCCGTGGGACCAAAATTAAAAAAGTTATGAATTAAAAACCCCTTGGGAATCGGAACGAAAAATATCTCAATTCCCAAACGGAGCTCCGAAGCAAAACACTGCGCCACCTTGCGGTGAAGAACCTGAACTTTTCCCCTTTGGCTAACAGAAGAAACAGCCGAAAACCGCTTTTTCTACCGGCGCTAATTGCGTTTTTTTCCGCAGCAATTTTTTTGACTTGCCGTAGAATATTTACCGTAGTTTTCGCTAAAATATTGAACTTAGAAATAAAACAGGACTATCGAAACTTTTTTTTGCGCGTTTTTTCTTAAACCATCATGCAGACAGTTTTTAAAGTAGAAAAAAAATTGATTACATATTCAGAATCTGCGTAAAAATCTGCTTCTGATGACCTAAAAAATACGAAAAAATGTCTTATGTGCGCGTAGTGCCCACCGTGCAAAATCAAATTTTTTAACGGGACTATGGGCGCGAAGCGACCATAGCTCCGATCCACAATCTTTTTTTTTCAAGTGCACGTGGCCCACAGTGAGAAATCACATATTTT
The DNA here is from genome assembly GCA_964019185.1 of Maratus speculifer. Lineage (NCBI taxonomy): Eukaryota > Metazoa > Arthropoda > Arachnida > Araneae > Salticidae > Maratus > Maratus speculifer. Next base: position 258,024,592 of record OZ025298.1, read on the forward strand.
TAACGGGACCATGGCTCTTTTATTTACTTTTTTTGTGCTTGAGGATTCGAACACCAAGACTTGCTTATTAAATGAATTTTTTTGCTTATTATATGCTGCTTAATACCGAGGTTCGTTTGGAAAAAGTGGCCCAGCTAGCGGGCTTAGCTCGCTAGTATTTAAATTAAAATTTGTCATTAGCATGGACAAATATCAGTGTCATCAGCATGTTTTTTCTGACCATGCTAAAGACTCCTATGTGAATAAATGTAACCATTGCTTATATTGTATCTTTTATAAAGTTTAATTTTACATATAAATTTAGGTATTACACTTATTATCCCTAAAATATGCATTAAATCTGTCAGAAAATCACTAAGACAGCTTCTTGCATTGTTAGTGTCAGAATGTTGCTCATGTAAACAAAGTTTGCTCTTTGGTAATGTTTTTATTCTCCTTATATGTATATTAGGGTGGGCCGAAAATGCACTTTTGCACAAACTTTCGAAATCGATGAGGCTTGGGGGCGGAAAAGTTGTGTATTGGGTTGCTCAGTAACCAAGTAAAAATTTTTTGAAATCGAACAATATCTTCAGGTGGCGCCGGCGCCTTAAAAATTTGAAATTTTGACTAAAACAGACCTTTTTCTTCTAAAAACACGATTTTTTGCATTTTCGAAATAGATTACGCTCTAGTGCGGAAAAGTTGTGTATTGGGTTGCTCAGTAAACATGTAAAATTTTTTTGAAATCGAACAATATCTTCAGGTGGCGCCGGCGCCTTAAAAATTTGAAATTTTGACTAAAACAGACCTTTTTTTCTAAAAACACGATTTTTTTCATTTTCGAAATAGATAACGCTCTAGTGCAGAAATGTTTAGTATTGAGTTGCTAAGTAGCCGTGTAAGTTTTTTTTTAAATCAAACAATATCTTCAGGTGGAGCCTGAGCCTTTAAAATTCGGTTTGTTCAGCAGAAAAAAGGAAACGTCAATAAACACATAAATAATAATTGAATTCATCTTTTACTGCTGTCATGTGTGCCAAGTAAGCAAACAAACATGAAGCAATGCAGCTCTTTGCTTATCTCAGAGGAAATTCACTGAGATAACCCAGAACTCACCACGAGGAGGTGGCTGCATATCGAGTTCCACCCGTGCCCTCCCAACCACCCAACCATATAATGGACACTGAGATTTTATTAAATATTTCACTTTTCTGTTGCCTGATCTACTTGGCCTTTTTTGTATTTCGTCTTGCTTTCAAATGAAGGAATTATTTTTTGTGATTCTAATTTCGCCCTTATAAGGCCATCCCTTTCGATTAGTCCCACCACAGAAGCTGAAGCATCTGTCACTATTTTTATTGCCCTCTCCACTGCTTGGCTGTGGCATGGAAACTCTTTTATTTCTAGTAAAGATATTTTCTCCTTTAGAATATTTCGGAAATCTTCATTGCTGACTGCACGAAGCATTGGTGGCTCCGTAACAACTGATTGGTGCCAATCAATTAGGTCCGTATAATCTTTTGCTTCGAATTTTATTACAGGAACAGTGAACCGCCGGATACCTTCTTGTTTATTTTCCCTGGCTTTTAAAATTCTTCGTATTGCAAGCAGTCGGATGTAATTTCGTTCATCCGTAAGCATCGAAAGAAGAATATTTTCAGGATGCGCAAAAAAGCATTTCGGCTTATTACGCCATCCACGACAGTCTTCAAGTCATCTGGGAGATAACGTGACAAGCTAATCATCTTCCATAAGTGTCTAGCACCATCTTTGCAATGCGGTTTGGATTTTATATCAAACCACATCGGCACATACACTTTAATTATAAACTCTACTAAGGTTTTCAGTTCTGCTGAAACATTTGTAACTGAAATGTACATTCGCAAAACTCGACATGCTGCTGTTAGCCGTGCGCTAGCTTTCCTGTTTTTTTCTCTGCTAGGGCAACAGAGCAGTAACCTGATGTTACAGCTTCATAAATTTGCAGCATGTATCGTTGATCTGTACTCAGATCTTTTCGAAGCTCTTCTGATATTGCTACTAACTCTACGACATCAACCTTTTTGAAATTGACTACCGGTTTCAGCTCACAGGTTTCGAGATCTTTTCCTATTGGACCAGAAAAGGTTTCAGGACCACTTGTTTGACCGTCTAGCTTTTTTAGAAGATGCCGCAACGGTAACTCATTTGCGTGTAACATGCATATGAGCCATTGAAGAGGTCTACCAACATCTTCTTCTATGAGACGTATAACTCCAGTCTTGCAACCTGTGTTAACGGGTGTCCCATCGCAGCCAACTGCCAAAAGATTTTCAGTGTTGATATCATTCTGTAAAAGATATTCAGCGATGCTGCTCTTAATAGATTTTGCAGAACCACTAGCTGGAGAAAATTGGCCGATATATTCAGATCCAGGTTCTTGTATTAAAACTACATGTTCTTCAATAACCGTTGTCCTGTGCTTTTTGTTTCCCTTGATTTGATCTGCTAAAGTTTTATCTTTTCGTCCGTCAAAAAAGAGGGCTTGAAGCTCTTCTGGTTTTCCTTTACATTGTAGTTCCCTTCGTTTTCTTATTTTATTTTTATCTGTAACTTTGGAACGATTATTATCAGAAATCATTCCGACATCTTCAAGAACTGCAGAAATAATTTTCGCTGCAGGCCTGTCTCCAATCCCTGCACTATCGCAGGCGAGTGCTGTGGTTGGCAGTTTTATCCTCATCTGGCTGATTACCTTGGTCTCTCTTTTCGTTTTTCTGGAATGGTTCTCTCTGGATCTAGGACGAGTGTATTCTTCATCATTACGCGTTTCATATTCAAATTCTTCGTTCTCACAATCCTCGAACTCAGGCGACTCGAACATAGACTTTGGTGTTTGGAACTGCTGTTCACTTGTAGCAGCTTTCAACACTGTCTTGGATTGCCTATTTTGCTTTCGGAGCAGCTTCTCAGTTACTTTTAAATCAATGCCCCCGATAATCATTTTTCTGACGGTTCGTTGATCAATCAAAAATGGTTGTTCTAAATGTGGCACTTTTCTATCCTTTTCACAGCAGCATGCTTTAAAGGAATGACATTTGCATGTGCCAATGTCAAAGAGAGTTTTCTCGGCGTCTTCCAAAAATTCCTTTATTTTGTTCCTATAGGATTCCGTAGACTTGTTTTTACTTTTCAGGATATTTTTATACTTAGCATGATATGATTTAAGGATGCGCACAATTCTGTAATGAGAAATAGTAGGAATCGAGGACTTCTTCCACAAATCAGCTACCCTCTCAGCAACAACATTGGCAATGTCAGTAAAAGCTGGATCTTTGCCGTGATTTGAAGATTTCACTTGTTCTCTTATAAGGAAGTAAAATTTCATAACTTGACTGTAAGTTGGTAAGACGTTAGGTTTAAGCTCTTCTGGCAAACCAAAAACAAAACAATCTGTAACTTTTCTAGTTGAATGACAACCGGCCATTGTGACAAAAGTATAACTATAACTAACTAGTTAATGACATTTAAATATCTAAAGAGACTGCTCTTCGATGAACAAACGACATAAAGTAAGCTTATTGATTGCTCCTGTACTAGACTGAACTAAACGATAACTGTGTATTGCATATTATCACACTGACTGTCACGTGGACTGCAGGTGCGAGAGCATTTCATTTAGTAGAAGAAGGGGGGGGTGGAATAGAAAACTGATAAGGAATGTAAGAGACAATCCTGTACCACTGAGGGTCACGTGGACTGTCACGTGGACTGCAGGTGCGAGAGCATTTCATTTAGTAGAAGAAGGGGGGTGAAATAGAAAACCGATAAGGAATTCTCTTTTCATGAAAATATATGTCTGTTTTGAATAAAATCTCCGATTTTAAGGCGCCGGCGACACCTGAAGATATTGTTTGATTTTTAAAAAAATTTACATGTTTACTGAGCAACCCAATACACAACTTTTCCGCACTAGAGCGTAATCTATTTCGAAAATGCAAAAAATCGTGTTTTTAGAAGAAAAAGGTCTGTTTTAGTCAAAATTTCAAATTTTTAAGGCGCCGGCGCCACCTGAAGATATTGTTCGATTTCAAAAAAATTTTACATGTTTACTGAGCAACCCGATACACAACTTTTCCGCACTAGAGCGTAATCTATTTCGAAAATGCCAAAAATCGTGTTTTTAGAAGAAAAAGGTCTGTTTTAGTCAAAATTTCAAATTTTTAAGGCGCCGGCGCCACCTGAAGATATTGTTCGATTTCAAAAAATTTTTACATGGTTACTGAGCAACCCAATACACTACTTTTCCGCCCCCAAGCGTCATCGATTTCGAAAGTTTGTGCAAAAGTGCATTTTCGGCCCACCCTAATGTATATATGTAAAAATGGAAACCATTTGCTGAAAAGGAAGGCTAATAAATATAGAAAAAAATATTTAAAGAGGAAGAAAATAAAAATTTCTTAATATATTTATTCCATGCAATTTGTTTTGTCATTAGCATGGCTCAAAAAATAATTATTTTTTAAAAAGTTAATTTTTAAATATTTAGCTCTGCTGACTACATGTAAAGTATACCTAATACTATATTAAGAACACCAATTTTTTTCAGAAATTTTGCTAACAGTAATTTTTTTTAAGATTTCACTTTTGAAATTGTCCCCTATTTTGAGAATCACCCATACACTGTTAAAAATTTCTTTGTCAAAAAACGATCATTTGAACGGCAGCATTCTGTCCAGCATTTTGACCGTAATTCGAGATAACGGTTACTTAACCGTATTATACATATATTGTCATATGACCGTAAATATATATATATATGGTCATTTGACCGTAACTCACTGAAATGGTCATTTGACCGTAATTGTATGAAATGGTCATTTGAACGTAATTGTATGAAATGGTCATTTGACCGTAATTGTATGAAATGGTCATTTGACCGTAATTGTATAAGATGATCATCTGACCGTGAAATGTACATGGTATGGTTTTTTGACCGTATTACGATTTTATTAACGGGTCAATCCATTTCAAGTGGTCCAGAAAATATTTTTTTGGTCGCTCGACCATTTTTAAAAAATCTGAAATTTTTTGTACAACAACCCTAACATGACGGAAGTTCAAAATGACGGTTAATTTAATTTTACTATTTTTTGTTTGTGCATGGCGGCCATCTTTGTTTCATCGTGTTCAGCGATTTTCTCAGATACTAGGATACACAAAATTGTAAATATCTCGTCTTTTATTTTACCAATTGAAATGGAGTTTACAGCATTTTGTTTAGAATAAAATAGGCTAAATGTACAGTGGTAGAATAATTTTGAAAAATAAATTTTTACTGATGAAATTTTAGCACAAAATTTAAGATTTTTTCCAAAATCTATCCAATTGCAAGAGGAAATTTTCTATGCAAGGAAAACTGTCAGCCTTACACAATTTTTTCTACAAATAGGTCAAAAGTTCATGTACTCATACACCAAGTCCCAGATCTGGGAGTTAATTTCTCTTTGCGAAAAAAATTCCGAAATTCTTCAAAAATTTCAAAAATCGCACTTTTTAGGTTTTGATATCTCTAGTGGGGCACGAGATAGAAATTTGAAATTCTGGCCTTTGATAGTATTGTGTAGTACTGTTATGTACAAAAAATTTCAAGAAGGAGATTTGACTACAAGCTGAGATATGACATGGACAATATGTGAAAAATAAAACTGTCAAGCTATTGTAACCTACTATGTAACTGATCCACAACACGGTCAACCTTACACAATTTTTTCTAAAAATAGGTCAAAAATGCGTGTACTCATACACCAAGTCCCAGATCTGGGAGTTGATTTCTCTTTGCGAAAAAAATTCCGAAATTCGTCAAAAATTTTAAAAATCGCACTTTTTAGGCTTTCATATCTCTGGTGGAGCACGAAATAAAAATCTGAAATTCTGGCCTTTGATAGTATTGTGTAGTAGTGTTATGTACAAAAAATTTCAAGAAGGAGATTTGACTACAAGCTGAGATACGACATGGACAATATGTGAAAACAATACTGCCAAACTATTGTAACCTTCTACGTAATTGTTCATACCTTCAAAATTGTAAATTAATTATTTATGGTACAAAGTTAAATGTTAATTACAATTCAGAATGTATGCTAAACCAATACACTATTTGTCCAGAGGAACAAACCTACTACAAATGCTATTGCAACAATTTTACTCGGTACACATTTCAGGAAAAGTAAATTTCAGACAATGGATTGCAACTGATCGAGTTGACAAGGCTTCAATTATTAAACCTAGAGAATTTTATTCAAGTTAACAAAGGATGACAAGACTTGGGGGGCTTCAAATAAAATTTTTAGAAAGAACAGCCTGATGGACTGATAACAGTAACTGGTCGAACTCATAACATCTCTCGTAAATATTGTTAAGCTCTTTCTTGAGCATATATAGTATCTTTGTAAATTAAACACTTATTATTAAACTGTTTTCAACAAACGATATTTTCTGTGTAAATATTGTAATAAATGAGACTAATCTCATCTCTCCTAATGTACTCATAGTAGAATTTCTTAACATTTTTTAATCACCGTATCTCAGCTTATAGTCAAATCTCCTTCTTGAAATTTTTTGTACATAACACTACTACATAATACTATCAAAGGTCAGAATTTCAGATTTTTATCTCGTGCTCCACTAGAGATATCAAAGCCTAAAATGTGCGATTTTTGAAATTTTTGACGAATTTCAGAATTTTTTTCGCAAAGAGAAAACAACTCCCAGATCTGGAACTTGGTGTATGAATACACGCACTTTTGACCTATTTGTAGAAAAAAATTTTATAAGGTTGACAGTCTTTTTAAACAATTACATAGTAGGTTAGAAGAGTTTGGCAGTGTTGTTTTCACATATTGTCCATGTCATATCTCCGCTTATAATCAAATCTCCTTCCTGAAATTTTTTGTACTTAATATCACTACATAATACTATCAAAAGGCCAGAGTTTCAGATTTTTATCTTGTGCCCCACCAGAGATATCAAAGCCTAAAAAGTGCGATTTTTGAAATTTTTGACAAATTTCGGAATTTTTTTCGCAAAGAGAAATCAACTCCTAGATCTGGGACTTGGTGTATGAGTACACGCACTTTTGACCTATTTGTAGAAAAAATTGTGTAAGTGTGACAGTTTTCCTTGAATCAAAAATTTCCTCTTGCAAACGGATAGATTTTGGAAAAAATCTTAAATTTTGTGCTAAAATTTCATTTGTAAAATTTTATTTTCCAAAATTATTCTACCACCATACATTTAGCCTATTTTATTCTGAACAAAATGCTGCAAACCCCATTTCAATTGGGAAAATAAAAGAGGAGATATTTACAATTTTGTGTATCCTAGTATCTGAGAAAATCACTGCACACGATGAAATAAAGATGGCCGCCATGCACAAACAAAAAATAGTAAAATTAAAATAACGGTCATTTTGAACTTCCATCATGTTAGGTTTGTTGTACAAAAAATTTCAGATTTTTTAAAAATGGTCGAGCGGCCAGTGCTGGACCACTTGAAATGGATTGACCCTAACATATGACTGTAAAATATGTATGTACGGTCATTTGATTGCATTATAGTTTTATTAATATATGACCATAAAATATGTAGGGTGTTTTTGAATTTGATAGACAAATTCAGAGAGGTGATAGTAGGCATCAAGAGGATGAAAAATTGTCAGAGAACATCTGATGGTTGCAAGCCACATTGAGAGGAGAAATTCACAAATGTAGTTTTGAAGGGTGTTACATTCAGTGGAACAAATAATAAGCAGACAAACATTTATTTGACCCAAGCAGGATTACAATGCATTGCAGTTTGACATCAGAAGGACATGACGAGGAATTTTCATAGGAATTGTTTAAAATTGAGCCTACGAAGGTAATTGCACATCAGACATCTACAAGATTGCTGTGCAATGACATTCGCATATGTAATTTTGAACAATACCTGTAAAAATGCCTTGTCAAGTCTTTTCCGATGTCAAATTGTAATGCATTGTATTCCTGCTTAGATCAAATAAATGTTTTCTTATTTATTTGTTCTACTCAACACACACATTTAACTATTTTTGTGATTTACTCTCACTCAATGTGGTTTGAAACCACCCCATGTTCCATAAAAAAATTTCATTCTCTTGATGCCTACTAGAAACCCTCTGATTTTGTCGTCCAAGTTCGGTAACGCCTTGTATATTTTATAAGCATATACTAATAAATCCACAATAAAATCAAGTGATAGTACATAGATATTTTACAGCCACATATTAATAAAATCATAATACAGTTAAATAACCACAATAACTCCTCAGAATTTGTCAGTCAAATTTAAAAACACCCTGGACATGTTCGGTCTTTTGACTATAAATTTTAGATAAGTTATTTAACCATTTTTTCAGTTTGTTATATAAGTTTTTTATGTATATACTTTGGTGCCAAATTTTGAAAAATATTGGGTGGGCTCAAAATTTTTTGAACAAATACAAACTTATTGGGTGGGCTCAATTATTAATGGGTGGATGGAGATATCAAATTATTGGGTAGGCGCCCATACAAGATGACACCACTGTATATAAAAGTTTATATAACAAAAATATATATATGATTATTTGACCTTATTAAAAATCAAACAATCAAATGCTCGTATATATTTCTCACAGTTATAAAACTATAAATTAAAAATGTATGGAATAAATTGGAAATAAAAATTCTTATTTTATGTAACAAGAGTATCAGAAGTACATGTCAAATTGTATCAAATTGGTTTCAGTCTTAAAAAATAAAATAAATAATTATCTGTTCTTGTACAATAAATAATAAATTAAAAAATATAAACAGAATATACTGATTATGCCCATGTAATACTGATGTATGTAATACTGATTATGCCCAACCAGGAACCAACTTTTCTTTTAGCTATATAACAAATAATTCATTACTGCACTAGATTAAAATTTCTTAATCATGCAATGTAGATTATTATCCATGGGTTTCTTTTTCATATTAGAATATCGATATTTATTGAACAAGAACATCAATGTATTTAAAAAAATCAAATATTTTCAAAGAATAAAATTTTAAATTGACCAAAACTTTACATTTACTTCCATGATTCTTGTCATTTGTAAATTAGAATTTATTTTCTCTCAACATATAAATTTATCTAAATTTTCTTATTTTCAGTTAAATGCTTGAAACTGCCACTGCCTAGCAAATCAAACTTTTGTGATTTTTTAAAAATGGAAAAATAGTGTTTTGTTATTCTTGCAAAACTTAGTATATAGTTTAAAATGTAGAACACTAATGAAACAGACTTTCAGAATTTCTGTATGTAGTTAACTTAATAGATTTTTTACAATATCATTACATAAATCAATTATTTACTAAGATATTTACTACAGTATGTTGGGATTTTAATACTTTATGTTCATAATTATGAATTTGTGAAACTTCTGTTTTCCAAAGCACTTTTCGTGAATATTTGAAGCTACATTAGAAGATTTACACAATAATTTAATAAATTTTAGAAGAATTTTGCTAAATAAAATTAATTAAATTTGAATGTATAGGGATTCTGTGCAATATTTATAATTCCAATTTTGTAATTTATAGAATCAACAAATGTACAAATATAAGGCTCTTACAATTGAAATATAGAGATATTTCCAAACTTAAACTTACCCCCCCCCCCCTTTTATTCTTTCAATGCCGAAAAAGTTAAAAAGATGAAAATGGAAAATAAATCATCCTTTTAGAAATATTTTTTGCAACCAATAATGTTTTTAGAACAAAATAATATAAAATAAGTATAGTTCATTCTAAATTGTATTACTACAATCAATGCACCAGATGAATCTTGGAACAAGTTATTTTAATGGTGATTTAAAGTGCCATTGGGGGCTAAAGAATTAATGAAATTATGAATAATTTATTGCAGAATAAGTTTTGAATATTTAGATTTCGAGTTGATATACAAAGAATATACATATTACTATACTTGTGTTTTTTATACATATTTCCTATATATATATATATATATATATATATATGTATATATATATAAATATTTTGTAATAAATTTAATACAACTGCAAAAAACTGAAGACAATATCAAAATATTAACAACTTATTCTCTAAATGACTTATACAATTCCAGCACAGTCATTCATTATCTGAAATGTATGAATTTAGTATTGAAGTGGAATACAAGTTAACTTAATGGGCCTTCACAAACAAATATGTAGAAGTTTAATTGACTATAAAAAACATGTATAAATTGCAAATCATTAAGTATCATTTTCAACATGAAAAGATTCATTGATAAATTAAAATGAATCCAATAAATTTATAAATTTTTACAATTGTGAACAAACACTTTATAACAAAACTTCTACATATTAACCACTGGCAGAAAAAATAAAAAAATTAATGCATGTGTATTTAGAAAAAACATACTTAAAAGTCAAGCTTGTTTATTTTTGTATATTAAAAAAATAAAGACAATTGTGAATCAGAAATAATCACAAAACAAACAATTAAAATACAGAAATACATTTATTATAATAAATAAATTACATTAAGTTATTATGCATGATTATATTAATAAAAATTTTTTTTTGTAGAAATATGCATCGGTTGGCCATACGATACAATAATATAATTAAGTGTGCCAATTGATTTGCTGTAGTTTGTTCCACACACAGGATTCATCAACATTGAGTACCTTAAAGTAAAAGTTAAATGCATTAAACTTAGCTATAATATAACGATACTTTGATTTAAAAAAAAAAATCAAATATATTTTCAATACAAAAGTAATTTATTAAAAGTTTTATAAAATCATCTTAAGGCTAACATAAAAAAAATGACTACAGAGTTGGTGATTTTTGACGTTTCAATTTATGACGGGTTTCAATTATGATGTCAAAATGCTCTTGTGAATAACCCCATCAAAAATCCAAAATACTTCACTGATTTGAAAAATTTCACCTTGATCCAAACAAAAGATTTAAAATATGAGCTTTAAAAGCTCCCTGTTTTACTTAAAAGGCAACTAAAATAATAGAAGAGAAGTTACAAGCCGAAAATACAACCCGAAATACTAAGGCGTTTTAAATAAAACGTATATTTTTAACTATAGTATCATATTTCTTATTATTTTAGTTGCTTTTTTAAGAAAGACTGAGTTTTTTAAAGTTTATATTCTATGTTTTCTGTTCACATTAAATGTCACACATAACAATAATACACATAATTTTTAAAATTCACTGTTTAATGTACATCAATAATTAGTATATATACATAGTATATTATTTTTAAGTGCAACTTTTTAAAAGAGTAAAACTTTTACTTTTTTTTTGGGGGGGGGGGTAGAATTGTGCTTTTTTAAAAAATACACACTAAGTTCACATGAACAGAACATTTTTTTTCTCTTATTTAAAATTTTTAATTTCACTATTACTTTTAAAAGCTTAAAGCTATTTTTTTTTTGGGGGGGGGGGGATAAGAAAATAATAATAATAAACAAGAAAATAATAATAATAATAAACATATAAAAATATTTTTTTGATTATAAAACTGAATAAAATTGGCTCGGTCTTCTAAAAGAAAATTAACCTATGCCTCATACTGAAAATCTGCATAATAGAAGGAATTAAATCATGGAACAATACCTGCATTCCGACCACCAAGGACAACGGTTAAATGGCGTACAAATTGATTTATCTCAAATTTAGCTTCAAAGAGAATTTGTGGTTACTTGCCAGTGCTGATTATTCTGACATATTTTATGAAAGTAAAGAATCCCCTAACTTTAGTGTCATAGGAAGGAACCCAAATGGTGAAATGGTATCATTAGATGCAATAGCTTTTTGTCTGAGCCTCCTTTAAAACTTTCTTATCTAATAATGATTTTGCTTTCAAGTCCATCTAGCTGACTATCAATTAACCCTTTCAGGGACAAGACATTTTTGCTCCAAAATTGTTTACACAACCAATTCACACAAATCACAAACAAATTTATCTGATAATAATAAAAGAGTCCTTATCACGTTTGTTATGAGATCAAAATTGTACTAAAAAATTACTGGTGCTACTTGGCATTTTGGGCAGCAAAATTAATTGTTTGCAGACTGCAAACAGCGCCCATGAAAGATTTACAAAACGGACCATTTTCTAATGCTTCATACACTCAGACTCATAAATCAGTTGGCTATAAATAAATGTGCTGAACAGGTATGTGCCACAGCATGTCGAGGGGTAAAATTGATCCGAACTATGTAATTGCAGAAAATGATTTTCATCTGATTGAAAATTCGAAAATATTTTATTTCAATTAATATATTTTTTATAATTATTAAAATTTTATAATTTTAAATAAAATATTACATAAAATCATTGGCTTACTTAATGTTTATATATTGTTATTAAAATTTGTTTAGTGTGTTAGTTTTTCATGCTTGTTATATCAAAATTGGATAAAATATGTAAGTTTTTAAATTAAATTTATGAAAAATACAAACTTTTTTGACAATTGTTTCACTTAATTAGTATGTTTTAGAAATTTTAAAATGAATAATAAAATAATTGTTGCATATTATTATGTTAGTGTTAACTCTAAGTTGTTTTAACAGGCTACAGAACCGACATTCCTTTTTATTTCTTTTATGCCCCTGACAGCTCTTTTAAAAGGCCTATAAGTTGTATGTATGTGATCACCATGTTCTATTGAGTTTTGTCATAGCTTCAAAGTTGAAGGCATTCCAATCATGTGTAAATCTGTTTAGGGATAGTTACTGGTCCACATTTTGTTGCAAATAGATGTCAATGTGTGCTTGCTTTCAACATAACTGGTTTCAAATCCAAGTACTTGGGAATAAAAAGAGCAATTAAATAAATTTTGATTAAAATGTTGAGAAATTTCAAATGAAAATCAAATTTTGAATTGCTTAAAAAGGCACAAATGCCAACTTAGTGGAAAAGTTTCCATGCCGTGAATTGAACCCAGGGCATCAGTATAGCGTACTGACGTTCCACCAACTAAACCACATGGAACGACACCCAACAAGGAACTTTTTGCTATTACATGTTGGCAAGGCTACAAACGCAGCGCAAGATGAAATGCAATCCACGAGCCACTGATCTGAGGCAGTCATGAAACTCAAATTAATCCAGCATCGATTGAATCAATCGATGTTTGATCGTTGAATCATCGATATTCATTCGATGCTGGATTAATTTGAGTTTTGTGATAGCCCCAGATCGGTGGCTCTCAGATTGTATTCCATCTTGTGCAGCGTTTGTAACCTTGCCAACATGTAATAGCAATGAGTTCCTTGCTGGGTGCCATTCCATGTGGTTTAGTCGGTAGAACGTCTGTGTGCTATACTGATGCCCCGGGTTCGATTCCCAGCATGGAACCTTTTTCACTAAGTTGCCATTTGCGCCTTTTAAGCAATTCAAAATTTGATTTTCATTTGAAACGTTATATTCAAGGCGAATTTTCTCTCTGAAAAAATTTCCACGCATTAATGTTGAGAAATTATCAATCATTACTTTTAATTTAATCAAGAGTATTTTATTAATCATATAGGGATTTTTATTTTAACCTTTTATAATGTGAGATAGTTTTTCTTCCATTTAAATTTAATTAAAATTTAAACCAGAATTTTTGAATAAATTATACTTTTATAACATTGGTGAACAAAGTTGTAAAATTGCTTTTTTTATTATTGAAAAGTATTATTCGAAAGTTCTGGTGTGAATTTAACATTACAAAGCACAATTTTCTAGATCTCAAAAAGTTAATAAACTTTTAGAAGATACACCAGTAGAACTGCATTATAATTTGTATCCACCACGTTTATATTATTAATTTTTAAAAATAAAATAAAAAAGTCTAGATCTTTTCCATTTTCATTCATACACATACATTTGTATGCATAGATAGCCAGAAAACATTTTTAGTTGCCAATAAAAGACATGTGCTTTTTTGAATCACACAAAAAATTATGAATAAATTTAATTTATAAATTTAGACGGTTTATTTATAACAATCAATAAGAAAGAAATCATATCTTAGCATGTTAACAAAAAGTCAAATTTTAAATTATTAATATGCTTTGAAAAAAAATAAACATCAATTAGCAAACAAATGATTGATTAAATTATTATCTAGTAACTACTTCAAAGTTTGTACAAAAAATAAAAATTTATTCAATTTTCTAAAATATAATGGGATATCTGATCCCCCCCCCCCCCAAATTGCATTTGCATACATTCTCTCACTCTGATTTAAAAAATACATTACAAAAGACCTTACCCAACAAATTTTCTTATCCTAGTAGAAAGTAAACTGTTCTAGTAATAACTTAAAAATTACAAATCTAAATATTTCTTAATAAATTTTTAGATATTTATAATAGTCAAATAGATAAGCATAAATAGCATTAACCATGTAACATATTTTAGCTTAAGTTCTCTATTAGCACTTTAATTTTAAAATTCAATACTTGATTTAAAAAAAAAAAAAAAAAAGCTTTAAAAGGATGGACTTATGCCTGCTTTCTTATGTCCTCTATTCCTAAAATGTGCAAGATATTTACGGTCAAACACAATTTTCTTAACAAATCTTGATCTAAATTCTATATAAACTTCTTCAAACTATAGATTTAAATCAAATGAAAAAAATTAACTCATTAAAATCAAGCTAATAATAATTTAAACTAGCAAATCATGTAATTAAATAGAAATACAATGTATCTTTGGCAAAATTTCAAATGTGTAACTATGAGAATTGAAAGCATTATACCAGATTTCTTGTTATGAAAACATCAGAATGGCAGGCATCAGAAATATCAAAAAGCAGGACATCAAAAAACTTCAATTAAACCCTGAAAAGAAACAGATGAACAATTAAAAACAAGTACATGAACAGACTGATAAGGGGCTGGTGTATATAATATATGTTATTACTTTAGGGAAGAGGGGTGGGGGGGGGGTTGATCTTGCACAAGATGCCTTAAAATATCTCTAGAGAGAATGATAATTTGTCTTTTTAAATCATTATCATGCTTCATCCAAACCAAAAATCTCTCTTTTTATTTGTGACTAGTTATTTACTTCAAAATTTCAACATAGTTTGTAATCTGTTTTTACCAAAATACGAAGTAATTAAAACTTTTAAATGACTATAAAATTATCTTATATAATTCAGAAATGTAGAAACATTTGGCATTCCTATTTTTATGTCATATGGTTATGCATCAGGGTTGCTAATCATACAAGGATTAAATTCCCTGATTTTTCTATGTGCATTTCACGAAAATACTAATCTAGCAGTGTAGTGCTTAGTGAAGATGCTGTAGGTAAAACAAATATTGCATCACTCCACACTTAAATTTCCTAAAGACTGATGACAAGTAAAAAATTCTTATATTCTCCCCCCCCCCTCCCCCCACACAGGCACACTAAAATTCAAAAAATGCTCTGAAAACTATAAATGGAATTACTTTAATAATTTATAATCATTATAAGCTTCCAACAAATTATTAAAACTTGCTATACAATACTGAGCTACCATTTACTTCAACTGTATCAGAAAATCACTAATGCCCAGATAAACTGTATTTCCAACAGGAGGCAAAGCAAGAAAAGAAGCAGATACTTCAGTGAGAAAATACAGTCTTGCGAAAATTGTTTATTGTAACTTGAAAATAGAAAACAATGTCGGGAAATGTTTTAAAATCTGTAATACTAAATTTTAAAAATTGTAAGCTATCTGCTCTAGTGAGAGTGGGGGATAACAGAGGGTGCAAGTAGAATATATTTCATTGAATTTGCCAAACTACAGAAGATTTTCATCTCTAGTATTCCAATCCAAAGGCGATAATTTTATGGCTATCACATCGAAATTTTATCAATTTTCCTGATCTTGTAAGAATTATTGAAATTTCCTGATTTTTTTCTTACTTATATCATGGCGAGTTTCTTCCAGGTTCTCCAAGTAGTGTAGCAATCCTGATGCATGTATAATCCACTGTTTCAGAAACTATTTCTGAAGTACATTTGAAATGATACTTGTTGTCTTTACCAGTAAAGAAAAGTTAAAATAAAAATGTTATCCACCTGTTTTGTTCACAAAAATCTTGCCTACTATCCCCCCCCCCTGTATGGGGGTAGGTGTAAGAAGGTTGTTATTGTTGAATGCATTATGTAACAAAAGGCAAAAGCACAATTAAATTGTTTAAAATAGTATATGATATAAAATTATTCATACATAATTTATTTTTTACTCGCTTCTTTTCATTTGAATCAATGAAGTATGCAAACAATAAATGCATAATTATATCTGTATATCATATTTAACAAATGAAAACACACCAGCAAAAATAAAAGTAATTTTAGACATTGATATTGATAATGTTACCATTAAGAAAGGAGAGTTGACAGGATGATTACATGATATCAGAGGTCATTCAAGAATTACATAAGCAGTAAAAGGAAGAGGGGGTCCAGTGTCAGCTTATTTTTGCAGATAAATGGGGGGGAGGGACACGAGAATTCTTATATAAGCATTAGGCATCGAAGAAACTATAAGTTAATAAAAATCAAAAGATCATTACTTCAATTACTGTTCTGCAGATGTTGAATTACTTGATTACTTGAGAAAAAAGGTATGGAGCATAAATAAGAATTGAAAATGAACATTCTAGCTTGTCACTACATTGAAAACATAATAATAGACAATGCAGAAACATTGATTCAAAGATCAAGACAATCAGAATAGAAATGCAAATGCTGGACACAAATTGCTATGACTCTGGTTTAAATTTTTAGGTATGTGCCTAAATAAATTAAAAACTGCTGTATTTCTTAGTTTTTTCTTCTTTGTAGTTTAAAGATTATAAATAATAATGCATTAAAAACTATTTTGTATTCTATGACCTGTTTAATTTAATAAGTGACAACCTATTAAACTGATTTTGTTATTGTTCGATATCACAACCCCTATATATATCTATTTATATAAATTTGCTGGATTAATAACATAAATTTATAGCTAATTTTGTATAACAAACAATTTTGATGTTAATATGTCATAAAATCTTACATAAGCAATTAGGAGGGGTCTATCGTTTGTTTTTTTTTCATACAAGGGGCAGAGAGGAAAGGAGTAACTCTTAAAATTAGTAATAAAGTGTGTAATTAGTAGCCATTGTTCTCTTTAATTTTACAAAGCAATAAAAATGGAAAAACAAGGGTAGGATTAAAGATCAATGTAAATCAGAAAAAAAGGACTTGGTATGGCCATTTTATAAATTAGCACATACTGACACACTTGCAATTCTGACTATAAACCACTAGCAACTCCACCAATGTGTTATTCTAGTACTAATGTGTTCATTATTGAGAAATTGGGTTAACCCAATTTCTCAATAATGAACAATTATGATTCATTATGAAAAATTGGGTTAACCCAATTTTTCATAATGAATCATAATTAAAATTTCAATTTTCCATTTTAATAAATAGATTTATTAAACTTAAATTCAGTTAAACATTAGTTTTTTTAATTTTAGCCAGCTTTTTTGCAACCCTGGTTTAAAAATCAAAATGTGAAGTTGAATAAGAGAGTATTCAAAGATTGGGTGCTAGTTATAGCATTTTAATAACAGCATTTTTTCTTTGCATTATCTGATGAATCTAATGACCAAAAAAGTTGACTTCAAATTGTCATTCAAAAAACAAACCCAAGAAGAATTTTTAAAGTTATTATTGGAATAACCATGCAAAAGAATATTATATTTATCAAACTGCATCCAAATATTCATTATTAGTTATCAAAAGATTTTTTAAAATATTTTCAGAGTGTCAATGTTTTATCTTTGTAGAGTAGTTTATTTTTTGGACATAAAACTGTTTGCTTATACAGTTTAAATTATTTTTTTTTTTCAATTTTCTACATAAATTCACTAAAATTATTTAATTTAGATTATTTTAAATGAAGTTACACTAATTACAATCCAACACTGTCTATTTTTATCAATAAATATACATGTATATGTAATAAGAAAGGATATTTAAAAAAAATGGTTTTAAAAAAAGTAAACAGGTTTTTAGCCAACTTTGAATAAAAACAAACTTGATATTTTCTGCTTGTTTAATAAACAGTACAGGGTAGATGTAGATCAAAAGATTGTTTATAAAGACTTTCATATTGTCAATGTTTCACTGTGTAGAACATGAACATATTATTCTTCGAGCATAAGACTGTTTAAATTAAAATATGATTTTTTTTCAATTTTGTATATTAATTCATTGTAATTATGTAATCTAAATTAGTTTTAAATGAAGTTACACAACCTATAATCCAATAGTGTACATTTTTATCAATAAATATGATTGCACTTGTAATTAGTAAAACAAAACGGAGGGGGGGAAATCTGGTTTAAACAAAAAAAGAAATTGGTTTCTTGCCAACCCTGCTGTAGATAAATAGTTTAAAATACTAGGGCAATATCAGGCGATAACTGCTATCAAATTATTGAAACAGTAAAAGGTAAAAAAAAAAAGTAAATAATAATAATAAATTATGGAATATTAGTGTATAGTTTCATCTCACTATTTTTAAGAATTGAACTTCCACAGACTACTTGATAATTTATAATAATAAATATTACAAATCTTAAAGAAATGTATTGTGAAAGGAATATTTTCAGCACTTAATAAAATAATTTTAAAAAAATGTAGGCATGATGTTTGAGGCCACAAATCTGCAGATTTAATAATCATTCGCGTCTGCATCAAATTATTATAATTATCAGAAGATAAACATTTTAATAATTTTAGATGGATAGTTTTACAAAATGTAAGGCAATTTCACTATCAAATTATTGAGACAATGGGGTACCTAAAGGGTGATAATAATAATAATTTTTGGAATATTATCGTCTCACTTTTTTATCAATTAACCTTCCATAGAAAATTTTATACACCATTTATAATAGTTAATATTACATATGTAAAATAAATTATACTGCAAGTTGAATATTTTAAATACCAAATGCAATAATCTCAAAATAAAACACAGAACTGATGTTTGAGACCACTAAATCTCCACATTTAGTTGTTTTATGGTTACTTCATAACTTTTTTTTTTTGGGGGGGGGGGGACGTGAATAGAGAAATATTTAAAATACAAAATAGACTATAAATTACTTAACTATAAGTTACTATTAACTATAAGTAACTTAATTAATTTTATTTAAATGGGGAGGGATTACACCTTATGAGCCTCTCTTACACTGTGCCCTGAAAGAATATTTTCTGCTTCCTGACTGGTTTGATTGTCAGATTATAAATTATGCAAGACAGAGTTATAGACATTAAAAACAAATAAATAAAATATTGAAATTTTACTAACCACATAAAATAATTTAGAATCAGCTATTCATACAAGTTTGGGATTATTACATTTTGGTAAATGTAATTTAAAAATTAAATTTGATCATTTAAGATTTCTGTTAAGTCAAAATATTTTTTGCTCTATAAACATTAAAATAAAATTGAATTTTTAGCAATGTATACATGAGGTGTCCATAACTGGAAAATAACTAATTAAGCATCCCAGTAATGGACACCCCCCCTCTTAACACCTTAAAAATAAATGAAAATTTGTAAATTGCTATTGGTAAATAAAATTCAAACATTTCCATTGTTACTCAAGCAAAAACATGTTAAAATTTTGCAAGAAAATAAATATACAAATACAAATTTACTAAAGTCAGCTCTTAGAATTTTCTTTAAGATTTTCACTAACAAACAGTGTAGCTTTGAAATATTATTTTCTGCTTTCTGACTGATTTGACTAAAAGTTTCAACAATAACCCAAATATATAAAACATGCAAGAGAGAGTTATAAAAAAATAATTAAAGCTAAATATTTAATAGTTATTTTATTTATGTTCCAAAAGCATCAAGAACTGCCCATTACACTGGCAGATCGACCATGTATAATTTTTTATTATGCTCTTATACTAAGCATGTGTTTTAGTTTCTAATTTAAATTAAGTGTGAAAACATTTATAATAATCCTAAGTTAACAATTTTAAAAAATCAGATATAAATAAAACACATTGAATATTATAAAAAATCAGATTTTTTTTATATATATATAAAGAGTAGATGTACCAGTAATGGAGACACTTAAGGAATTTATTTTCAAACAGCTATAATTATTTCTTTTTTTCCGATATTAAATTAATCAATCAACAATATTTAACAACTCCTATAGTTTCATTTCCCAATATATGAATCAAAATTTAATTTTAAATAACAGATAGAGTAAATGTGCCAGTTGTTGACCCCTTTAAGAAATTCATTAAAAATATTTTTTTTCATATCATATTAATCATTCAACAATTATATTTAACCAATTCCATAGTTACATTTCCCAATATGGCAGATTTTATAGTCTGCAGTTATAGAAAAACAAATTCTATGAAAATTTATTAACAGAAATTCTCGCTTGTAGAGAGTAAAATAATGAATTTCCCCACCCGTGAGTATGGCAAAACACATCGTAGATTTTTAAGCCATAAGGATGACATTCGAGAAATTTTCACAGAATTGTAAACGATATATAGTACAATATACGAGGCAATCTAAATTAGATTTTTAAGCATTTAATAATATAAAAAAAATCGCGTAAAATACATATAAAAGCTTAAATGAACTTACTTTTTTCACGCAGATCAAACACTATTCTATCGCCCTCATGCCGGGACCGGTAGACGAGAACGCCCAAGCTCTTCATAATAGAATATTTTAATAAATCTTATTTTTTAATATGACTTATTAAAATATTATTTGACTAGCCGATCTTGGCGACCAGTTTGATTTCCCTTAAATTCATGCTAAGCAATGTATCATGTTACTTTTTTTCATTATGCAATTTACTTGCTTTATCTTTCGCCAAATCCAAAGATTCAGATAGAGAAATCAAAAGTTCTCAATTTTTATGTTAGCAGGGCGCAGATGATAAATCGCCAAACATTTTCCCCATGACATTTTTTTTTCTTTTCATTAAAAATATAATATTTTTCATTTAAAAATACGATACTTTCATTTAAAAGTGAAACTACTAAAATATCCGGCTTTCACAACTTTCCTTCTTTGTTTTAAACGACAAGAAAATAAAAAAAAATATTATTGCAACCATGATATTTAATTTCAATTCAAAGCATTGTTTAAATTATCATGCGAAAAATAATGCTAACTGGCGAATTTAAAAAAAATGTTATTCGATAGATTTGCACCCGGCTAACATAAAAGCATCAAGAATTGTTTGCGATCATGGCAACTTTTATGTAGTTTTATTCGAAGAAATTTTTATATGGAAATCTTGCATATGAAAAGCGATGGAATCAACTCCTGGTTGTTTATGAAGTTAACATGGCTTGAACTTTTATAATATGGATGAAATTACGGTGATCGAACAATATTTGGGGACTTATCACTTGCGCCTGGCTAAAGTCCCAAAATAGTCATCTGTCATATAAAATGTGAAACGGTCCTCCCGGAACTGTTGATGACAATCACATGACTTTGGCTTTTATTATATAGATGATGGAGTGATTGGAAATGCATGAAAGTGCTGCGAACTTTTAAGTAAAATGCATATTTTTAACTAGCAACATCTTTTTTATCATTTAGTCGACTTTAAAACAAAACAGCGAACTTTTTAAAGTTCATATAATAATTTTATGTTTCAATCAAGGTGAAATATTGTGTTTCGTCTTATGATATTATTTGCAAATATAATGCTTTTATAACAATTTTATAAATTCAAATTTTTTAACTTTATTGGATTTAAAAAAAATAAATTTTCAGTACATTTGAATGAATGAGAAAAGTAATTGTTCTTACTTTCTTCTATCTTTAAAGGAAAAAAGTATTGGATTCTTGAAGATGTTCGTATTGTTATCCTGTGAATCTGTGAATCTGTCTGTCTATCTATACCTGACAAACATGTTTTGGCCGCTCTATCTGAAGAACTAATGCTTAGAATTTAATAAAATAGTATATTCAGGTTGTCCCTAATGTTAATTGATGCTGATTTGTTCCTGGTGTTAATCGCGCAACAGGTGGCACTGCTATGCTGTGTTGTTTACGATTTACGCAACAGCTCTATCTCAATAACCAAAGCACAAAATTTCAGAAAACTTCAGATTCAGTTAGTCCTTGATATGAATTGATATTGTTTACATTTTGATGTAAATCGCTCGGTAGGCGGCGCTGCTATGCTGCATTCTTCATGATTTCCGCGATAGCTCTATCGTAAGAACTAATGCACAGATTTAAAAAAAAATTTCGTTCAGATAGTCCCAGATGAAGATTGTTGCTGGCTAGGTTTTGATTAAAATCGCTTAAAAGGTGGCGCTTCTATGCCGCATTTCTTACTATTTTTGCAACAGCTCTATCTGAATAACTAATGCACGGATTTCCATCAAACTTCGGATTCAGTTAGTCCTATGCATGAATTGATGTTGTTTACATATTTCTGTAAATCGTTATTTCCGCAACGATTCTATCTCAATAAATAATGCACGGATTTTCATCAAACTTCAGATCCAGTAAATCCGTGATATGAACATATTCTGTAATGTTTTGGTGTGAATAATCCAACAGGTCGCACTGCTATATTAAACTTTCTCGATTCCGTCAATATCTGCATGTCAAAAACCAATGCACGATTTTTTTACATGAAGATTCATATTCAGGTATAGCTTATTAAATGTTATCGCTGTTTATGTTTTGGCATAAATTGCCCAACAAATAGGGCTAACATGTTGCATTTTTTCCAATACCCGAAATAGGTCTATTTCAAGAACTAATGCACAGAATTTCATGCATTTAGAGAAATCCCTATGAGCATAAGTTGTCTCTTAATTTTGGCACTGTGGTAGCGACTTTTGAAATATGTACAAGATAGAAGAAAGTTTTGAGATTGCCACATGCCATTATTTTATTTTTAAAATTATTTATTTATTTATTTGTTTTATTTATTTACTTTGCTTTTATAATATTGGAACCGCAAAAAATTTCAAATTCTGGTTTTTGACGAATTTACACGTTTTATGGGTCAGATATTAAAAAAAATAATAATAATAAAAAATAAAAAATAAAAAAACATGGTTTTACAAAATGTATCTCTGTGTGTCTGTGATTCTGTCTGTTTGCCTTTATGTGACCTTAATTTCGTAGGAACTTTATTTCAAACACTAAAGCACGAATTTTGATAAAAATGTATATTCAGGTAGTCCCTGATATAAATTTTTGCTGATTAGTTCTTCGTGTATATCGCTCAACAT
This sequence comes from Maratus speculifer, assembly GCA_964019185.1. Taxonomy (NCBI): domain Eukaryota; kingdom Metazoa; phylum Arthropoda; class Arachnida; order Araneae; family Salticidae; genus Maratus; species Maratus speculifer. The sequence continues at coordinate 258,047,963 of OZ025298.1, forward strand.
GTGGCGCTGCTAAGTTGTATTTTTTATGATTTACGAAAGAGCTATATCTCAACAACTAATGCAGGAATTTCTATCAAACTTCAGATTCCGCTATGGTTCTTATCATGTGTTGATGTTCTTTAAATTTTGGTGTAAATCGCTTAACATGTGGCGCTGCTATGCCGCATTTTTCAGGATTTTCGTCATAACTCTAGCTCAAGAACTTTTGCACGGAATTTAATAAAAATTTACATTCATGTAGTTCCTGATATTAATTGATGTTGATTAGTTTTTGGTGTAAATTCTCAAAAGGTTGCGCTGCTATGCTGAATATTTTACGATCTCAAGAATTATTGCATGGATTGTCATCAAACTTCAGATTCACTCAATTCGTGATATGAACTAGTTTTGTTTACATTTTGGTGTCAATTGCCCAGCAGATAGCGCTGATATACTGATTTTCTCTAGATTTTTGCATTCTCAAGAACACGTATTTTCATCAAACTTCATATCCAGGTATAACTTGATAAATACTATTGCTGTGTATGTTTTAGTGTAAATCTCCTAATAGGTGGCGCTTTAATATTACAATTTTCCCGGTACCTACAATAGTCCCATATCAATGTTTCATGCACGTAATTCTATGCCTTTAGAATCCTCACAATGAGCATAATTTAATTAGGCAAACTGGTGGCAAATGTTGAAGTAATAACACGCAGGAGATTTTGGGATTGCCACATCCGACTAGTTTAAATTAGAAATATAAATTTCAAGATTTCTTTTAGGTAGATTTCGTATGAAATACTACCTATTGCATTCTCTCCCATGTTGGAATTTCTGAAAAATTTTTGCGGATCTACACGAATCATGACTCGTAGACCCCAAAACCACCATCAGTAAAAAACTTTATCTATCTATCTATCTATAGGTGTATATCACTTTCTTCTAGACACGATAACTTCCATAATTATGCTCAGATCTTCTTCAAACTTTTACATAAAATCAAGGAGCCTAAAATCTCGGTCGAGTTCGTTAATGGGCAAAATCGGATCAAGGGGGTGGAAATAGGGAGGGTTTTTGTGAAAACAGAAAAAACGCGATAACTTCTTAATTAAAATAGATATCGAATCAGTTTAAAGTTTATATTACTTCTAAACAATGGGCAAAAAGTTTATGCATTACAGATTTTTGATAAAGTTAAAAATGGGCTCAAGGGGCGAAAAAGACATGGTTTTTGAGAGAAAAAAATTCATAACTTCGTCAATTCTCAAGATATCAAATCCAACTAAATTTTATATAAATGTACTTAATATTATCTAAAATTTTTGCATTTACAAGTTTTTGATAGGACCAATTTTTACCGATGAAAAAAAATAAAAACGAAAAGAAAAAGGGAGGAGGAAAAAGAAAAAAACCCATAACTTATTCAATTCTTAAGCAATCAAATCTAATTAAATTTATTTTACATCTTCACAATAATATCTACAACTTTTATATTGACAAGTTTTTCATAGAACAAATTCTTATAGCAAAAATAAATTAAACAAAAATATGAGTTGGAGAAAAAAACCTTAAATCCAAACTGCTTATATTCTGACTCATTTTAAAATTCATTTTTGATTTTAAACGCATCCAAATAACAGATCCTCTTATTTAGGAACTATATAATGCGACTTATTGGCCAATTTTTTGATAAAGGCAGAATATATTTTTAAAAAGGCTGCCAAAAAAGATATTTTGAACAGATTTCCCGAAATTATCGTCATTAAAAATTGATTAAGTATAACAAATTGCGTTTTTTCTGAGTCATTTTTAAATTCATTTTTGTTCTCAAACCCATCCAATTTACAGGTCCTATTATTTAGGAACTATATAATGCGACGTATTGTTTTTGATAAAGGCAGAATATATTTTTAAAAAGGCTGCCAAAAAGGGTATTTTGAACAGAATTTCACGAAGTTATGATTGAAATTTGAGAAAATTAAAAAAATTTCGTTTTTATCGAGCCATTTTTAAATCTTTTTTTGTTCTCAAACGTATCCAATTTACAGGTTCTCTTATTTAGAAACTATATTATGTGACGGAGTGGCCAGTTTTTTGATAAAGGCAGAATATATTTCAAAAAAAGGCTGCCAAAATGGGCATCAAAATTTCCCAAAGCGATCCTGATTAATGAACTGCGGGTATTCAAATAACAAATTGGTTATTTTATGACTCATTTTTAAATCCAATTTTGCTCTGAAACGCATTCAAATGACAGTTTTTTGTTACTTAGGAACTATAAAATGTGCGTATTCTTCGATTTTTTGATAAAGGTTGAATATATATATTTTTAAAAGCTGTCAAAGTAAGCCCTTCGCAAAAAAATTTCCCAAAGCGATCATGATAAAAGAATTGAGGTTGTATTCAAATAACAAATTGTTTATTTTATGACTCATTTTTAAATTCAATTTTTCTCTCCAACGCATTCAATTGACAGTTTTTTGTTATTTAGGAACTATGTAATGTGCCGTATTGGTCAGATTTTTGATAAAGGCTAAATATATATTTAAAAAAATCTGTCAAAGTGGTCACTTCGTACAAAATTTCTCAAAGCAATCTTGATTAAAGAATTGTGGATGTATTAAAATAATAAATTGGTTATTTTATGACTCATTTTTAAATTCAATTTTGCTGTCAAACGAATTTAATTAACAGTTTTTTGTTATTTAGGAACTATATAATGAGCATATTGGTCAATTTTTTTAATAAAGTAAGAATATAATTCAAAATATGTTGCCAAAATGGGCATTTGAGTAGAATTTCGTTTAAGAGGATTTTGATAAAACCAGTTCTTACAGAAAAATGAAATTAAAAAATTTTTAAAAGCGGTTGAATAAAGTAGTTAAACTGGGTTTATCTCTAATCATTTATTTATTTATTTTTTATTTTTATTTATTTATTTTTTTTTTTTATTTATTTTTTTTTTTGAGATGAAAACTTTTCGAAATCTACCTCCGCCTATAGGCCATGCCGAAAGGGATTTTTTTCATTTAAAATATAAATTTCGATTTTTTATTAATAGAGCGGATCCATAGTAGAAATGAACGGAATTACTCCTAATTTTCACAAGAACATTTTTTAAGAACTCATTGATAAAATATAGTTTATAACGAGCGGAATTTATTTGTTAAAAAATGAGAAATAATTTAATGCTTATATTGACGAGTTTTTCTGGCAGTATAGATGGTAATTAAAAGATAATTATTTAATACACCGAAAAAGAATAGCGAAAGATAAACATGTAAAAACAATGCAGTAGTAGAAAATTTTAGCTGAGAACAATTAATTTGTTTCTAATAGGTTATTTTTAAATAGCTTATTATTTCTTTCAAATTTGCATATTTTGAACCAAGAAGTAAAACAAACATTAATAGTAAATGTTTATTGTTGAAATTTGAGAATTTACAAGTCCCGTAAGGGGGCGTCGTGAACTTCCTTTGGTTGAAATGTGACGTGAACTGAGTAGAGAAAAAAATATTGTTTTGTGTGTGTGAAAAGAATGACGACCAGAGAATTCGCTGCTTATCTTGTGTGATTTAAAATAAAGAATACAGTCCTAATGTTTATTTAAAATTGTGTTTAAAGTGCTTTAATGAATAAATTTCTTACAGCAAAATTTTTATATTATTAGCCTAGGTCGTCTATTAATAAATTACTATTTTATTTATATGTTACATCATTTTATCATTTTTTTCTAATAAGTTATTTTTGAATATCTCATTATTTCATTCACAATTTCGTATCCTGAACAAAGATGCGAAATAAACAGTAATAGTAATTTTTTTTTTGTAATTAGCCCAGGTAGTCTATTAAATTCTTCTTTTACTAACAGAAAGCAAAACATTATTAAAAATGTAATTATAGCCTAATACAGAAAGTAAGAATGCACATTAATTCATGGCATAAAAAATTAAAAGTATGAACTCTTTTAAAAAATGGAAAACTAAAATTATTAATAAAGTAAGAGAATATATTATCACATGTTTATAAATATTCTTTTTCATCAAATTATTTTTATTAAAAAGTGAAGTAAATGACTCATTTTTTTAAAACTACTCCAGTTACACATTTTTATGAAACTACAAAATTAAAATAAATCTATGTAATAAAGTGTTTTTGCGTATATTAATTTTTATGTTCAAGATGTTTTTGTTTAGATTTAAGGAGCAGACCTCTGTGTTTGTCGAAAGAATTTGTTTCTTTCTCAAAGATACAAAATAGAAATTATGTGCAACAAAGAACTTTTTTCGATTTCTGTCTTCTTTTTAAAATAAAAATTCATACTCTTAAAAATATTATATATATATATATATATATATATATATATATAATATTATGTATATTATAGGTGCAGATTCATGGTCACCAGTCGCCACGTGGCGTATAAATTTTTTGATTTGGCGATTAATTTTGATGGAAAATGGATGGCGTATAAGTCGCCATACTTTGGCGAATTTCTTTACTTGCTATCATTTGACGAAAATTGCGTTTTTCGCAATCCTCTGAGGAGAGTTTCACTTCGATCTTCTGGCAAAAAAATCTGGCGTGTTTTTATTGTTTTTTTTTTTTTTTTTTTTTTTTTTAAGCGATCCTCTAACAAAAATCACATTTTTTTCTAGATCATTTTGTGAGATCATTCTAAAATCCTACATTTCTGCGATTCTTTGACGAAAATCGCGGCGTTTTTCCAGATTCTTTGATAAAATTAATTTTTCTTCTGCGTTCTTTTAACGAAATTCGCACAGTTTCTTATTTTTTCTAAGAAATTAAGATCTGCTGCGACTGAAATATTTGGGTTTTGGAGTGACTAGCTCGTTTAAAATTTTGGGAATGTACAGCTATATTGTATATACAAAATTGCATTTAAATTTTAAAATTAAAATTTCATTTGATTAATGCGTGTAATTAAAAATGCGTTAAAATAATTAAGAGCTGCGTGCAATTATGCACATATATAATACAATTGGTCGATCAAAATAGAATCATATCATTACCTAGCGTTATATTAAATTTCAAATATATACGCTGTTGCTTACATATTTGAATATGAATATAACAGTGCGCGCAAACTGCATATTTACAAATCTGAGAAAAAGCGTTTTAAAATTTCACTATCAACGGATTTCACCTTCAATAAATGATTATATCTCATGAAATAATGCAAATTCTTTAATTTTTTTCAATATTAATATGCAAAAATAACAAATTGTAATTAATTTAGTTGGAATGATAAACAAATTCTTCTTAGAAAATTATGTTTCAAAATATAACTAATTTCCCTCCAACGCTCATATACTGAATAAATATACATATATTTATTTATAAATTCGCCAAATAAAAGATTATACTTTTAGATATTATAATAATAATACGAAATATTATTGTATTTTCCCTCTAAAAATAGAAAATTAGAATAATTCGAAAACATGATTCATATTATTTTGTAATAATGGCTAGAAGATTGAATATGAGATATTCTTATATTAACTATACGTAAATTACAGACACAGAACTTTTTTTCTGAATCATCGTATACGTATACTTTAGTATGAATAAATTCAGCAACAAACTATAAAATGATGTCGCCCGTGATTTCTTTTTTATCTTTTGAGAGAAAACTGTAGAAATCTCCCAACTATAGTATTCCTAATATAGAATGGAATATAAAAATAAATCGCATTTTTTTATTTATTTGCTTCAAAGAGAATTGTTATCAAACAAAGATATTAAATTCTAAGAAGTTTGTGATTTATATATTTCTAGTTATGTTAAATCTTTTCTTTCTTTCTGGATTGTATGGTACTTTTGAGACAGCCATTATTATGTCACTTTTTTTACCAAAATTATTTAATCCAGAGTTTTGAAAGCATATTATTCACAAAATTATTTAAGATAACCTAGAAAAACACTTTTTGTCTTTTTTAGTAATGTGAAAAGAGAAATGAGCAGTTTTTAGCGATGAAGTAAAGAAATCATATATAAGTAAAAATAAATAAATAAATAAATAAAGTAAAGTAAAATAAAAAAAAAATAAATAAATTTCGCACAAGAAATAATTGAAACCGATTTAGAACTAGTTATTTTTACCAAAATTTGGTTAGAATCCATACATATGTTGAGATGTGACAGAGTACAGTACAACAAAAATGTTTTATATCTTTTTTTATATAAGAAATTATAGTAACAATTCATTTAATAAATCAAACACACAGGAAGTAATTTTGTGTATATCTTTGATAATTATTGCATATATCGTAAATTCGCTTCATTACATAGGTGACAATATTAAAAATATCTTTAAAGCAGTAAACCGTATTTAATTATTAATGTTAAATCTCTAAGATAAATAAATTTTAAACAAATTTCAAACTAATAATTCTGAATTAGGAATAAAAAAATAATTAATCTTAATTAGGAATTCATAGTAAAACTTAATTAGGAGCTGAGTAAGAAAATTGTCTCCCAAGTGGAAAAGAAGGATTCATGATATAAAAGAGTAGTCTGAAAATTTTCGGATGATAAATCACGTAAAGGTCAAACTTCTCTTAAAAAGTTTGAAAATTCCGAGATGTGATGAAAGGTTCTAAAAATTTCGACCCCCACCCTCCTTTAAAGTACTTAGAGGGGAAATTTTATAAAATCGCTAAAACATGTGTTTAGATGTTTATTTAGTAAATTTATTTTCTGTAACTCCATAATTCCTCCTTACAACTGCTGAGATTTGGACACATATTCAACAACTTTCAACTTTAATCTTAGAGAGGGTAGAGGATTTTCAAAATATTCTTTCTTAGTGTTCACTTATGACATAAAAAATATGTTCCCCCAATTTTTATGTTTTTAGGTATTGTAGTTTGTATTGTGCGTTGATTATGAGTTACTCAAGATTGTATGGGGTAATAACGAAATAATTAAAACTTTAAAAGACTCTAATGTGATACAAAAATGAGTTAAGAGGCAAGGATGATAGTGTTTAGTAATCTGCAAGCTAAAAAGCTTTTAGACGATATGCCACATGACAAAATGAATTTCCGCCTCCTCCTTCATGAGGGGGGGCGGGGTTCCAATTAACTGTTTGAGATCAAAATAACCCCACCAATTGAACGCCCATGTGGAGTTTTACCTTCGATCAAGCTTCAAATGAGGATGACATTAGCTTAATTAGGAACTGTTTCTTAATCAGGAATTTAATTAGAAAATTGCCTCTATAGAGGGCTAAATTGGGTGAGGAGAAAAGGATTAATAATATGAAACAGTAGTGCGAGGATTTTCCAATGGTATATCACATGGGGATTTCTGAAATAGTTTAAAAAATGCCGAGATATTGCCAAAAAAAAAAAAAAGATCTATGAATAAAAAAGGCTATTTCCATGAGTACTTGTAGTGTAAGTCACAGGCTACGATTTTTGGCTACCAGTATTATAGAACAAAAAAAAAAAGTGATTAATTTTATTGGTACATTCTCATTAATTGAATAAGGCCAAGCAGACTTTTCGAAAATAACGGTGGCTAACAAGCGTAGCAATTAATAAATTATGTGACTTACACTACAGAACCCATGGAATTAGCCAAAAGAAAAAAAAAGGATATGGTGAAATGAATTTTATATTAACAAATTTTTTTAATTGATTTTTGGCTAAAGTCATAAATTAAAGAATTATTATTTTATTTTAGTATTTCATTCTTATGAATTAATTTACGCAAACAAAATTATAATTATTCAACTTAAGAAATAATGAAATCTTTCTATGTATGTATATACATTGTTTATGGCGGACTCCCGTTAATGTAAACAACTTTGAAAATTCGTAGTAACGAGACTTCATTATAGGCAAAAAAATGCAATTGATTTTATATGTGCAGTAATTGTTGCTAACAAGTTTCGCGTCACCAGAGTTTTTGTTTTAAAAAATACTTTAGTTCAATTACAATTTATATTGTATAAATTGGCCAGTGATCCGGAATATCGTATTATCGAGACATTAGTATAATTTTTAAATAATATTATTTAAAATTTAGTTATCTGAAAAAATAAATCTCCTTAAAGAAGATTTTTAAGTTTTAAAAAACGTGAAACAAATTAACTTAAAATTTTATAGTGTTTTTAGATTCACTTTTTTAATAAAAGGATTCTGAAAAATAATTTAATGTTACAACTCAAATCTACACCTTTTATTAAAAAGCGTATTTTATTTCGTCATAAGCCATTTTAATAATAGTATATTGAATAACGTTACATAAGCGCAAAATTCCACTTGTACGGTGAAAATGTTAAAAATGCAATTCTATGTTTAGTTCTTTTAGCATCTGAAAGGAATATTATAAAACTGAAAGGATTTTCAGATATTAGTCTATCCGGTTTAGAAATACTGATTCCCTTTTCTTTTGGATTATATAAGATTTCCGAAGTATGCACGTTACATTTTAAAGTATTTTAAATTTCAAATGTGCAGGTCTTTCCAACTAAATGCATATTTTATTTGTACTTACTTTAGATAACTAGTAAAATTTACATTTCAAAAGCAGAAAGGTGAATAACTTTTTAAAAAGAATCATCTTAAAATAAATAATGAGATTAAAATATGAAAAGCTACCAGTAAAAATTTAGATTAATAAAAATATCTTTTATTTTCAATTTTTTAAAAAATTGGTAATGGAATAGAGCTTTTAATCATAGAAATATTTTGTGATATTAGAAAATATAGAATTATCGAAAGTTATTTCCCCATCTGATAGAATTACGTAAGACAATGCATTGACCTTTAAGTCAGGAAATTAGATCACAGACGTTCACGTTATATGCTTAAAAGAGATTTTCAAAATAATCATTTATAGATTAATCTTTTGAACTAGGGACATTTTATTTAATGAAATATATGGAATGATTATATTTGATAAAAGCGAAAAGCAGTTCATATCAAATTTATTAACTTCAAGTTTCTTGTATTTGGAAACTTTACATGATTTCATCTTATTGTAAGAAAATAATAATTGAGTTTAGATAAGAAACGTACGTCATTCTCGTAGAATCATGCACAAATCTATCAAAAAGAATAATAATAAGAAACCTGACGAAAACGAGAAGGCTTTTTCATTATTCAGATGCCTTCATTTGTTTGTAACATTAATATAAATATATAAAATTAGATATAGTTTAAAATAGTTCTATATTTTATCAGAAACCACTCATTCATAATTTTTCAAAATAGCACGAATTTTATTTATTTTTTCATTAATTACGGGAAAATGGAAATCAAAAGCAATAATAATATACTATTTTCCAAAATATTTTTAATTTATTTTATACATAAATGGAGTATTTCAGTTGCCAACTGCAAAGAAAAAGTGTTAAAAACTATGAAAATTTAACATCTCAAGAATAAATTGGGATATAGATGTTGAACCAATTGCATTTAAAAGTACTTTTTTTTTCTCAATGCAACGGTATGAAATGTAAAAATTTACGATGCTTAGAATTAACAAGTAAGAAAAATCATGCGTTAAGCATTGATTATGAAGCACTTTCCAACGCTTCATGAAATATTTAACAAAACTACGTTATTTAGGTAAATAAGGATATAAAGCCAAATATGTCTTCCAGTACAATTGAACAGCTCTATATTTTATCTGTCAGCTTTTATACATAATATATAATGGAAAAATTTAGTTTAGCAAAAAATTCCCCATAGCTTGAAATTTCTCTTTCAGCAATTTATACTAATAGATGGAAACATACTTGAATGCTTTGTTCAGCCTTGTAGTTTGCCTGATACCTTTATTACACATCAGTATCAAGATAAATTTATTTTAAACTAAAACACTCTTAAAACAGCTGAAATCACTTTATCATAAATTACCATTCATAGGCTCCATGTACCCAATTCTTTGCTTGGCCTTGTATATCATTTTATCTATATTCTGCAAACATTTCTCAGTAAATTTAATGCAGTTCAGCGCAAAAATGCGTAATTTATTTAAGAATCATCTTTTAGTAATTTATGCTCATATTCAGTTACGTTGGCGAGCTCTTTTGGGTAGCCCTGTATATTAAATATAGCATTTACACACACTATATAATATGCATAAATTTAATGAAACTTATACGCACATATCATGATTAAAATGCATTTCATCCATCCATCAGCTATCATCGGATACATATACATTACTTGGGAAGGAATGTACTATTTGAAATCTTTTGTGTGTCTCTATAAATACTATGTACTTTATATTAGGGAAGGCAGTATTGTATAATTTATACTAAGTCTCATTGACATGCATCAATTTTATTCTACACGAAACAGTTTAATGCATTTAAAATAGGTCACTCACAATTTCCCCTTTTACCATTATCTAATGGAATTCTTTTGTGTGGCCCTGTAAAGGAATAATAGCTACATTTTCACCTTATACTTTATAGAATGCTTATTTTAATGCACCTCATAAAAGCATATAAATTTTAATATGTTTGACAGGGTATAACATCTTTGAAATTCCTTTGAAGCGATTTTTCCTTATAGGCCGTAATGTAATGGGAAACTTTTGATTCTCCCTGTAGATAAACTAATTATGGTAGAAGCTTCATTTTTAATAGGGTTCGTGCTAGGGTAAACGTCAATAACGTCCATGGCAATCCGAGTATTTTACGTGAGTTAGTTTTCAATTTTCTTGGAAAGTTCTAAAAAATCAGTAAATATATATAGCAGCAGATATTGTCCGTATTTAACCGTTGTTTTACTCCTAGCTTATTTAATGGAACGTTATTTTTGAGAGACAACATTTTAACTGTTGGGAAAAAGAAATAGCATATCGGGGTCTTAAAAAGAGAAAATCGCATGAAATTCTTTCGATAGGTGTCGAGACTAGAATTTTGTCATATTTAATACTTGTAGTGTTTTGCAACGAAAAAGCATATTAAACGCATGTGTTTCGAAAACCTGAAACAAACATTGAAAGGCATTATTGTTTGAAAGTAAAGCCGTTGTTTTTTTTTTTTTATCTACTTGAACATCCCACCCAAGCCCAGCTTATACCATTTTTCCAACCCGTAGAAAAAAAAAAAAACCAGTTAATTCCTGCTTTTAATCACTCTGCACTTGCAATTCCCAATTAATGCCCACTGATGCGTAAAACAGTTTTCAAATGTTACATTTTTAATTATCTTTTGTTTATATTATTTTCCTCAGCAAACATTTCATAAACTATTAAATTCGGAACTATAGGTTCTACATATTACTTGATCCTTGTGACAGGAAATTTCCAACATTACCATATTTGTTAAAATCCAGAACTGACAGCTTCGGATGTACCTCAGTTAATAGTTCCGATATCACTAAAATACAACAATAGTTAGTTTAAAATGAATGTTTTATTCTAGTGCTATATCAATACTTTATTGATTTAAAGTCTCATTTCCTCGATTTCGATATAAGTTTAAATTATTTACAATATACCGCCAATTCAAGACAAAGCCGCCTATGTCGAAGCACAAGTCTCAAGCCGCCTGCCAACCTGACATATACCGTCAAAAATTACCGATGACTTTCGATTTCAGACGCTTTCTAGTCTATCTAAAAAAAATATATATATACAAATTCTTCTGGAACTTACGAAGCAAAAACACCACACTTGACTTCATATATTTTAGAGAATTTTTTGACTGTGAAAGTAATTAGGGGCACAAAACTTTAATTAAAAAAATCGCTGTAAAACGTGTTTTTTTTCTTTTTTTTTGTAATTTTTTTCTGTAACTTTATTATTCCTCCTTAAAACAACTGTTGAGATCTGGCCACATATTCATCAGTTTTGGACCTTCCTCTTAGAGCGGGTAGGGGATTTTCAAAAATTCTTTGTTAGTTGTTCACTTATTACATATAAAATATCTGCTCCCAATTTTTATGTTTTTAGGAACAGTGTTTAGTGCTATGCGTTAGTTATGAGTCAGTCAAGATTGTATAGGGTAGTAATGAAATAATTAAAATTTTAAATGTTCATCTGGTGATACAAAATGAGTTAAGAAGTAGGGGTGCTGTTGTTTAGTAATCTGCAGGTCAAAAGCTTTCAGACGATATGTCATATGAAAAAAAAAAAAATTCTGCCTCTTCCTCCATGATAGGGGTTGCCATTGACCATCTGGAATTCAAATAGTAAACCACCAATCGATCGCCTGTGAGGGGTTTCACCTGCAGTCAAGCCTCAAATGAGGTCGAATCTTGTAGCTTAATTAGGAGCTGAGTTGGAAAATTCTCTGTCTAGAGATGAAATTAAGGCCAAAACAGACCTGACCACTTTGAAGTTCAACTGAATTTCTGGAACCCCCTTTTTTTCTCCCCACTTACGGTTTACTGACAATAATAGAAAACGGGGGAGATACAATGGTCAGGGAGATCACTATCTTAACCCTACTTAAGGGAAAGATCCTGTCCTACACTTTGGATTGAAGTTGAACCACAAAAGTCATTAACATCAAACCCGCCGTGTGGGGACATAAAACGCGCCACTTTAGTTAAACTGAATGTATTGCAGGCAGTTGTTTTTTTTACATTTGAATATTTTATTTATAAAAAATATAAATTCAGAATATTGTTTATGTTTAAAAACCAGGTTTTTTATAAATACAAACTTTGGTCTTTCACGTTCTTGTTCTATGTCTTAACTTCTAAAAACAATTTTCAATGATTAAAAGAAAGTTTAAAGTGATTTTCTATAAAAATGATACTGGGAATGAACGTATTCATTTTTAAATGACTATTTTTAGTAAATATGTTAAATTGAAATGTATATTTCTATTTAGTTAATGTGAGGATTATAAGGACATTAACTTTTATGCGATAAAGTATTTTTCTTCACAATATTTTATTATTTTATTCTAAAGCATTCTTTTTTAATTTAATATTTTAAAATCATATTTGTGCACAATGCATCGATTCTTTCAACAAAATACAAAAGTAGGTGCTACAATCAGCAATTAAAAAGGATTGAATAACATTTAGAAAAAAAACATTCAAATTAAACTTTAAAACATGCTGAGGGCGAAAGGTTTTTTTAAAAAAACGTGATATCAATGAGGTTTAAAAGAACTTGACTAACCACATAATTCATTTTTGGTTACATAAGCAAAATTCTAAAATGACTTAACAATTGCACAATGCATTAAAATATTTCGGTAGTTTTAAAACTTTAAGTTTACAGCGTACTATTAACCGGGACAATGTTTCCACTTTTCAAAAAAAAAAAAAAAAAATATGTTTTTTGGTGCTCTGGTGAGTTCTTAAAAGCTAATTCAAATAAGTGCAAATGTTTTCTACTCATAATTGTCATAATTGTTCTTCTCATAATTAATTAAGGCATTGCATGACATTATTGTAGCGTATTTTTTTTTCTTTTTTGTCATATCAGTAGTTTTATCGCCGTTATCGCTAAAAATATTTTATAACTGTGAAAGAAGCGATTTTGAATACCTAAAAAAGTTTTCCTTTTCACCATTTAATCTGAACGTTTTTCTGACTGTTTTTCTCATAGAATATAACAATTTTTTGGAATCACTCTTGAAACTCGATCTAATACAATTTTTGTGGTTCGTATTATTAGTTGTCAAAGTTTCATTACGAATAATGAGAATATTTTTACAGCTTTGGGAACTTAGAGCTTTTTTAATTTCCTTAGATTCATTCATACTTTTATTCATATCGGAAGTTTTTCAATTATTATCATATAATTGCTTGGGAGTTTTCCTTGCATGACACATCTAAAGCCAAAAAATTATAGTAGGAGTGGAAGATGCAGAATCCAAATAAGATGCAGAACACTAACAACCTGAAGAACTAAGTGAAGAGTTAGAGCAGAACATCGTTCCTCAAGATGACGATCAATCGCCAATGACTGAAGACTGAAGTTAGCCGACTATCTATATCATAAAGGCCAATCGTATCTCTGCGTAACGCATGCGTCATTTTGCGAATGGCAACACTTTTCCACGTAATTTCAGTTTTGCAATTTACGCTACTGCAAATTTTACATTTCTAAACATCGCACATTTAAAAATTTTACACCGTCGTGTAGAGAAAAAAATTTACTTTTAAATACAATTTGTTTGAAAGCTGAATCTCAATTTATATTTGGATATTATTTTTTTTATAGTTTATGGTAACACTTTTGTAATTGTTTCAACATAATAACTCCATTTTCTCTTAAAATTCTATAAAATATCATTTTTTAAACATGGTGAATATGGATATGAGTAGTGCGTGTGTACATTTTGAGAAGATGAAAGTGTTGACGGGTTTAGATTTCTCACGAAATTTTATAATCGTGTCAATTCAAATTTTTCCCCGCATTTATGCCAACGTAAGATCCTCAATTGATAACTTTGTAATGACTGATGATGTGTTTTTTGTTTTATTTATCGGCGCCGCTCTTTAGTCACGTGACGAGCGGACGAGAGTGTGGGGAGGAAGGGGTACGAACACAGAGAGAGCTGGGTGTGCCAGAGGTAAGCGGTAAACCTGCGAATGTTTGATGCAGGTAAAAAGAATTTAAAATATTATCTGGGAAATTGGGATATGTATGTGCTACGGGCACGATGTTTATCTGTTGTGAAAGAAGAGTAGTTAGAAGTTCTTGAAAGAAATATGAAATCCGGATATTTACATATATATATTTAATTGTGTGTTCATCTGTATTTGTGACGTCGTTCTGTCCTACATGTTCTAATTAAACTTTTGTTTTCATCGAAGACTCTTGGATTATTAATTTCCGGGATATACACTTTACAACGGTGTTCCGTGAAGTCGTGGTGAAGAAATAGAAAGAGCGTTTATCACACGCTCTGCATACGAGAACAAGAGACGTGATCGAGTAAGTGGAATATTTACTTTTTATAGTTCTGGAAATAAAGTTGAAGAATATAACTTTTGTGTATTAACTGAAGATTCATGAATATTAGATTAATGAATATGTTACAACGATTTTAAAGAGATAATCGTATTAGAATTGAAAACAAGTATTGTTCTAAGTGTATTCTAGTGTATGATTATAGTGAATGATTATAGTATTTAGTGATTATAATTATTGATAAAGATAGTAATAGTTAAGAAAAAGAATATGTTTACCGTTAAAGGGTTAAAGAAAGAGGACCTGGTCATTGTGGCCACAGAATTAGGCTTAAAAGTAGAGCCAGATCATAGAATAGTGGATTTAAAGGCATTAATCGAAGGGAGCGAACAATATGACAAGGATTTCGATTTTGTAAAAGAATTCCTTGTTACAACGGTATCAGACCGCATTTCAAAAGAAAAACAAGAGGCAGAGGCCCTTAAAAATGAGAAAGAATATATTAATTCTGAGCAGAAAACAGCGTTAGAATTAGAAAAAACGAAATTAGAAGTTATCAAACACCAATTAGAAATGGCTAAACTGCAGTCTGAGAACAAAAATTCTGATAGTGGGGGGGATGGACAAAATCCCAAAACTAATTCGTTAGAAGCTCTAATTAAAAGCGTTAAAACTTTAACTATTGCGATTCCTACAAAACCTGAATCGTGGAATTTATTTTTTTCTTCGCTCGAAAGGGCGTTTGAATTAAAGAATGTCGCGGAAGATTTGAAAGTTGAAATACTGTTTAATTTAGTAGGGGAAAAAGCTGCGCATTTATTAGTGTATGCAAATTCAGATGAAATGAAGGATTATCAAAAGGTTAAAGCTTTAATTTTAAAAGAATTTCAACCCACTCCTGAAGCTTGTCTTCAAAATTTTCTTTCGGCAAAGAGGGCGAAAAATGAAAATCAGATGCAATTTGCATCTAGGTTAAGGGCGAATTGGGATTTTTATTGCGAGCTTAGAAAGGTAAATGATTTTGATGCACTTAATGAATTAATAGTTAGTGATAGATTAATGGATGCGTTAGACTCAGAGGCGCGAAGCTATGTCAAAATAACACAATTAGATAATTGGTTAAAAGCGCGGGAAATTGCGGAAATATGCGATAACTGGTTTACATCAAAAGGTAGAACCTTTTCTGAGTTATATGATAAATCGACAAATTGTCGTGGTTCTGATGATTCTGCATTTGGCAAATATATTCCACCGCATCTAAGAAATAATTTTAATTCGCGTAATGATAGGAAAAAGTCTGTGTGTAAATTGTGCCGTCAAATCGTTCATTTACGTTTTTGTCCTAATAATAATAATAAAGAAAAAGAGAGGTGGGGAAATTCTCATTATCAAATGAAAAATGATTCTACCGGAAAAAATAAAGACGAAAGGTTGATTGCGAAAGTGACAGTTTTATGTTTCGAAAATGACGCAATAAGTACTCAACCGTTGCAATACGATGAAATTTGGGTGGGGAAACAAAAAATAAAAACATTAATTGACAGCGCTGCTGAGATCCCTGTTATAAATTCGAATGAAGTACCAGAATCATTTAAAAATAATGAAAATTCATCAATTCAGTTGATTTCAGCTTTTGGCGAGCAAATTACTGCTGATCTTGTAACATTACCGGTTTCTCTAAACATGAGTGAATCAAATTGTTTATTTAACAGTGTGGATGTATTATTTGCAGTGACAGATAAATTATGTAGTTCATGTATTATTACTCCGAAGGTTTATGAATTATTACAATCGGTGCAAATTGGAGAAGGGAAAAGAATAGCCGACAGTGTGGCACCAACAAATGAGACGAAATCGGAAAGGGGGGGATGAAAATATATCGGGGGAAAAGAAAAAAGAACAAAATACGAGTGAGAAAGATTTATGTTTGCGGGTTGAAAATGAAGCTTTTGGAGAGAATTTGATTATTAATTGTATTGGAACGAAAAATGATTGTGAGGATTTAAATTCGAATCAGTATTCGGAAACGACCATTTACAGGGAGCAACAAAAGAATTGCGAATCTTTACAGGGGGCATTTAAAGATGCTAAACAAGGGAAAAATGGGTTTGTTATGGTGGATAATTTACTTTATCATAGGGAAAAGGTTTCGGGAGATCAAGTCATGCAATTAGTAGTGCCTAAAATTAGGAGGGAGGAAATTTTAAGGGTTGCATATGAATCAATTTTTGCGAACCATCTTGGTATAAGGAAAACGAAAGAAAGAATTCGATATTCATTTTTTTGGCCAGGCGTGTCACGGGATGTAGAGGAGTATTGTAAATCGTGCAAGGACTGCCAATTGCGAAGCCGGGAGAGGGCCAGTGATCAGATACCGATTCTTCCGATCGAAAGACCGGAGCTCCCATTTGACGTTGTAAATATTGATATAATTGGGAAAATTGAACCACCTTCGGCGCGTAGACATCAATATGTACTTACTTTGGTTGACCAACACAGTAGGTTGCCCGAAGCTGTTCCGTTAAGAACAATTTCGGCTAAGGCTACTTGTGATGCGCTGTTAGAAATATTTATGCGGACAGGGATACCCCGCGTAATAGCAAGTTATCAGGGGGGAAATTTTGTATCAGGTTTAATGCAGGAATTTCATGCTAGGCTAGGGGCGGCTCCTAGATTTGCAACACCGGAACATCCACAAAGTTCGGGATTGGTTGAATGGTATATTCAAGTATTGAAACGCATGTTGCACCATATTATTCGGAGCGATACTAAAAATTGGGATAAACACATCCCTTATTTATTATTTGC
Organism: Maratus speculifer; assembly: GCA_964019185.1. Taxonomy (NCBI): domain Eukaryota; kingdom Metazoa; phylum Arthropoda; class Arachnida; order Araneae; family Salticidae; genus Maratus; species Maratus speculifer. Next base: position 258,065,624 of record OZ025298.1, read on the forward strand.
GTATAGAGAGATTCCTAATTGTACAACGGGGGTGTCGCCATTTAAGCTGATGTATGGAAGGGAGGCCAGGGGGCCATTGGCGGTATTAAAATCTACATGGTCGGGCGAAATTCCACTACCTATAAATCTCGGGAAAAGTGCAACCGAATACCTTCAGGATTTAAAAATTATCTTAGAAAGGGCGGCGGAACAAGCTTCACTAGTAGCGGAGGTTAAACAGGGCGCGTATGCGAAGTATGCGAATCGAAGGGCAATTTATAAGGAATTTAGACCGGGGGAGCAAGTATATTTATTAATCCCAGACTCTAGTAATAAACTTTACGCTAGATGGACAGGGCCAGCCGAAATAGTTGCGCGGTGTAATCCCGACTCTTACAAAGTCAGGTTAACGAACGGAAACATTAAAAATGTTCACGTGAATAAGATAAGGAAATTTACTCCTAGGGTACAAGCAGTGGGGGTAATTTTTGAGAATGAAGAAGAAATAGGGGAAGTCCATCCCACCCCTAGTACAAAGGATAACTCGAACTATTTTAAAATCGAAGAAGTAAATTTAAATCATTTTGAAAACGTAGAAAGAGAAAAGATGTTAGATTTATTGGTTAGGTATAAAGAAGTATTTTCAAAGAAAATACAAATAGCAAAAGTTGGTGCACACAAAATAAGATTAAATGATAATGAGAAGAAGAAACCTTATGTTTATCGAATTCCAGAGGCCCTAAAACCTCAAGTAGACAAACAAATTCAAGAATTACTAGAATTAGGTTTGATTGAGGAAAGTGATGAAGAAGCACCGCATCCGGTAGTGTGCGTGATGAAGAAAGATGGAACTCTGCGTCTGTGCGTAGACTTCCGGGCATTGAATGCAATTACCAAGGTCGATGACTTCCCTATGGAAAATTCTGCTGATCTCCTATTTAATATTGGCAGGGCGAATGTTATTTCCGCTTTGGACTTACTCAAAGGCTATTGGGCCATACCATTAGAAGAAGAGATTCAAAAATTAGCCTGTTTTAAGACGCACAGAGCTCAATATCGCTTCAAGGTCATGGCTTTTGGGCTCAGGAATGCTGCTGCGACGTTTCAACGAGAAATCAACAGAGCGCTTTCTGAATACCAGGACCGCTAGAGCATATATCGACGACATAGCAGTGTTTTCCGAAACGTTCACGGAACACCTGGTGCATTTAGAGAAGGTATTTTCCAAACTATCACAGTTACAATTCTCCGTTAATTTGAAAAAATGTGAATTTGCAAAACCCCAAATAAAATACTTAGGACATATCATTGGGTCCGGCAGCCATCGGACCGATCCGGAAAAAGTGGAGGCCATCCGTAAGTTAGCTGTGCCTCAAACTGAGAAGCAACTAAAAAGTGTCTTAGGATTGTGCAATTATTACAGAGACTATATACCAAAATATGCTGAAACAGCATTTCCCCTCACTGAACTGACAAAAAAGGACAGTCCAGAGAATTTGTGCTGGTCAGTAGAGCATGACCAGGCGTTCAACGCGTTAAAAAGAGGTCTCATCGAAGCGCCCAGTCTGCATACTCCTATTATCGGGTTACCTTTCATCATAGAGTGCGATGCATCTGCAATCGGCATCGGAGCCTATTTATCGCAGAGAAGAGATGTAGTAGTGTATCCGGTAAGTTACGCCAGTCAAAAACTCACCAAAACTCAACAGGCATGGCCAACAATTCAAAGGGAGGCCTATGCAGTGATCTGGAGTTTGAAAAAATGTGAAACTTGGATTTTCGGTTCACCTGTGGAACTTATTACGGACCATAATCCATTAACTTTTATCACCAAAAATGCCCCTCAATCTTCAAAGCTGCAGCGATGGGCATTAGCCTTACAAAAGTATGATATTAAGATTTCGCACCGCCCGGGTGCCAAACTAATTAATGCTGATGCATTATCTCGCTTGGACACTATTTAGAACATTCAAAACTTTTGAAGCACTCAGTGTTTGAACATTCCTTAAACATTATGAACTATATACATATTTTTTTTCAGCAGCTATTAGTGTCCTGTTTAATGTTTACTAAGTACTTGTGTATTGCCTTTTGTTAAGTGTATGTTATATTGTGTATATGAAGTATTAATTTAATTCTATTTTATATTAGCAGATAGGAAGAACCCCGGAAGATGTGCCTTCTTCGGATACGGTTGTATTTGTTGTGTTATTTTTTATATATACATATTATAATTTGGGAAATCATTGTTAAATAGTGTAACATCATCAGTTGAATTTCAGATTTAAAATAAGTGTGTATCATATTTTCAATCTTGCGTGGGGGGTGTAATGACTGATGATGTGTTTTTTTGTTTTATTTATCGGCGCCGCTCTTTAGTCACGTGACGAGCGGACGAGAGTGTGGGGAGGAAGGGGTACGAACACAGAGAGAGGTGGGTGTGCCAGAGGTAAGTGGTAGACCTGCGAATGTTTGATGCAGGTAAAAAGAATTTAAAATATTATCTGGGAAATTGGGATATGTATGTGCTACGGGCACGATGTTTATCTGTTGTGAAAGAAGAGTAGTTAGAAGTTCTTGAAAGAAATATGAAATCCGGATATTTACATATATATATTTAATTGTGTGTTCATCTGTATTTGTGACGTCGTTCTGTCCTACATGTTCTAATTAAACTTTTGTTTTCATCGAAGACTCTTGGATTATTAATTTCCGGGATATACACTTCACAACGGTGTTCCGTGAAGTCATGGTGAAGAAATAGGAAGAGCGTTTATCACAAACTTCATCATAATAACTGATTTTTATTATATTTTACTGATTACATATGCGATTAAAATTTAATTTTAATAATTGGAAAACTGATTTTATTAGCATTTTGTTAATTTTAGTTTAAAATAATATATGTTTGATAGTTCTACTGACCCATATAATATGCATTTTTTACTCTAACTAATTTTGTAGATTCATTATAGATCAATGAAACAATTTCTTCCTAAAAATTTTCTTTCGTCAAATATTAATGGGCTCCACCTCGTGTAAAAAAAAGTCCACCTCGGTAGTAGTAAAAAAAAAAAAAAAAAAAAAAAATGTCTACAAGCTTAAAAATTTAAAGAAGAGATTTTTGATGTCGCAATCATCCGTAAACTGAAAAAAAACACAAATTTCACGAAAACAATGAATGAGAATGGAGCATTAGTTTGAGAAGCCTTCGTGGAAGTGGTACAAAATTTCCTTGGGAAACATAAGAGTGAAAATTACAAAGATCTTGTTAGTGATATGTTGCTAATATTTATTACAGAAACAGACTTTCCCTATTTCCCCAAAATAGATATCTTAGTCCATGTTCACAGTTGCAAACATGTATTACCTTGTATTTGATTCAAATAAACACGAGTACAATAAAATAAAGACTTGTTTGAGGAAACAGAAGTTCATTCCGAATTTATCAGTCAAAATTTTATAAGAATTCGTTAAACATTCCAGGGACCTTTTTTTTTTCTTGCTTATATTGGATTACCAAATGAGATCTTTTATTGATCCTTTTTTAAAGCTAAATGATTCTGCAAAATAGAATTTTCGAATTCTATCAAAAAGCTAAATTCTTGTTTAAAGTAAAAAACAATAAGAAAGCGTATAATTATTTTTATATGCAATTATTTATAGATTTATTATTACATATGTAAGTAATAATAATTACATAAGTTTATGCCATTAAGGGAAAATATTTTCGTTATTATTACACCATTAATCTTTCATTAAAAAACGTCCAATACCTTTGGAAACATATTTACAAACGTTAATTATTTTTTAACAAAGAAGAAGAGATTTATGTGATTTTGTTAGCATTATGTTGATAAAACGAAATTAGTACGGATTTTCAAATTAAATTCTCTTATTCGAGGTAAATTTGGAATTTGAATTAAAAGTAGGCATGCATAAAAGAAATTTAAAAAAATTCTCTTCCGCTCAGAATTAATCAATTTTACGGATAATTTATTTTCTTGTAGTGTAATCAATGTGGCTGCTGACAAATATATTGCTTATCTTTCAAACACTTAAAAAAATCCCATGTTAAATCTTTTATCACATTCATAGAAAATAATTATTTTATATGCCAAAAAAAGTGTAGTTTCGCTAACTTCAAAATCGCCTAATTTGATTTTATAAAGTTTGCTTAAAATTCTTATTTTTACACTATTAAAAATGAACTTTAAAATATTTATTAAAATACTGAAATCAATTAAAAAAATTAATGCACTTCTTGCATTTATTTATTTTTTAGTTTTATGTATTTTGTTTCCTGAAATATACATGGAATGTTAATGAAACATAATAATGTTTATAATAAAATGTTAATGTTTATAATAAAAGCTATGCATAGCTATATTTTTTTAATATTTATCAACCAATATATCAGATCAATATAAATAAAATTTTTAACCTATTTTGTCTTAACCTTTTTTAAGCTTTTATGTATTTTTTCCCACATACGTACGTGTTGAGAGTTATATGGTATCATTTGTAACAATTTGGGGGCCTTTTGGATGTCAGAACGTTAAAAAAACCCGTCTCTGCTCAAAATTTCGTACAACAGTGTACAACAGAATTGAAGGCTTGCTTATAAAAATGATGCACAAACTTTTTTTTTCTTTAAAATTCATGGATATTTTTACTTTTTACTTTTCTAAAACTCTTTAATTTTTTTGAAAATTACTTTAAAATTTATTTTATTGAATTGAATATATATAAATATATATATATATATATATATATATATATACACATATGTTTTGTGCGAGTTGCGATATCGGAGCTCAGGAGTTTCCGGTGCATGCTGCTTTAGCTAACGGGGACCTAAATCCCAGGTTCGTTTGAAAGTAGGTTTTTAGAAATACACTACATGCTTCGAAAGGCATAGTGGCCCCCCAAAATATGTTCATTTAAAAGATTTTCAAAAGATATAAAATCATAAAAACTAGAATTTTGTAAAAAATTTTTATTACGAGCCCCGGGAAACGCCGGATGGATCAACTAGTAAATTAATTAAAAAAATTGCAAAAAATTATAAATCGCAAATAACTCATATGATTCCTAATTTTCTGGAGGCATTGCAATTCTATTATGTGTGCTTTTTTCTTTGAACATATTTATGCATCAGACAAGATGTTATGGTCAATAAGGTTAGCTGAGTTAATTAAGTCCTGCAAATTCTTTTAGGATAGCCCAATTGTCACATCATTGACAGCTCCAGCGAAGAGATGCCCGCCTTAAAACCCAGATTTTTTTGTATACCCAGCCACATTCCAGTTAAAATCCTCGTCCTTGTGGCCCGATCCTTGTTTTATACTCAGCTACTATCTTTTTTTAGCATTAATCTTATTTACCAGCGAAAATTTATACTTACTCACTACAGCCGTATATTAAAGATCGCGTTATTTGAAAGATAACTTTAGCTAAGAGATTTCATCTGTTTATTAAATATCGTGGGGGTTTTTTTCCAGTTGAAAAATTATCTACCTTTATGATTTATTTACCAATAAGAATAATTGTATAAAAATTAATGTAAAGTAAAATTTATATTTTAAAATAACCGAACGACTTAAAAGTTACAGATTTTTAACAAACTGCAGTTGGAATGAATTGTCGAATGATGCGGGTGTATTTAAAATACTCATTTGGTCGCTGGTTCAATTACTACGACTAATATTACTTAAAATTCTTTATATACAAATTATTTATACATTATATTTACATTTTAATTAAAGAAGAAGGATCCAGCGAATGCACGGTAGGTTCGCTATGATCACCGTTAAACAAGCAACAACAATTTTCAAAATGTTGCCAAAACAGCAAACCTAAAGTACAGTAGAATGCGCCATGGAGACACGCGACATCCAAGGTTAAGGGAAAGCCGTAACAGCAGTTATATTCTTAAGTTCAGATGTAAAGAAATAAATTAGCTGCAGCGTCATTATTAAATTCCATCCTTTTGAGTTAATAAATTTTGTAGATGTTTATATATTATGAAATTACCTAAATAAGTTAGTTTAAAAAAAAGCATTGTATGTTTCACTTCTTCAACACCTAAATTAAGAATTGAAAAAAGTTAAAATTTTTATACATCATTAAGCTATTTATTTTAATGTTCAACATGTTTAAATAAATATCGTTACATAACTTAACCTCTTCAGACCTGACACATTTTAAGCCATCGTAAAAATTATTTAACACTTTGTTCCATCTATTTATACGTATAGAAACATAATTTTGTAATAAAAAGTAAAATAATTATTATTAGTTTATATTTACTAGCAGGTACACATATGTGCACCTCGGGTTCATACTGCAAAAAAACACTTCATTTTTCAAAAATTTATTTAAACGAGAAATTTGGTGGACAATTGATACATATAAGCTTAGTTTACGTGCTATTTTCGAAAAAAAAATATTTTTTTATATATAGAGATATATATTGCATTTGTACAAATAACCCTTGTTCTTGATTTGCAGCCTTCATACTTATGTTTTGAAGCAAAGTTATCATTTGTTGAACGAGGAAACTGCTCAATTTTGTCATATCTAATGTAGTAAATTGGCTTTACGTTGTTTTCATTGTGGTTTATTTGCGGAATCGTCTTCAAAATCATTTTCATATGAATAAATTTTGTGTGGTCTCTATGGTCTCGTTGTTTACTTACTTTGCTCTTATATTTCACCAATACTTATGCAATCTCTAAAAATACCGCAGGTGAGACAATCTGTTTTTTCGAGGAACTTCACCTGTTTTGCAATTTCTGATATACATTATCCAACAAATGGAAATAACCAAATCTATAAAATGTATAAAAACTCTTGTTGACTACTTTTCTGTGTGAACAGAACAACGGTAGTAAACTAAACATTTATCCTTTAAATCTGCACCACTCATACACGTTTTGTATTCACAATTGCAGGCTGTGTTACATTAATTTTACATTTTTGATCTTTAGACCACCTAACACAACTCCTCTCGGGATTGCTATAGATGCAAGTCGAAAGCAGAGTTACACATTTGCTATCTTTCCAGTTTAGTATACACATATCCTTCCCTTCTCTTAGTCTCTCATCCCACTCTCCGCGTTACAAATCTCGATTATTGATTTTTTTATCTGTTCCTCTAAGTCTTTTGTTTATAAACATTCCAGTTTGGTAAATATTGTTCCTTAATAAAAAGTCGACACCTTTTACACTAGTAAAAAAAAAACTGCCCTTGTAAATCACCCGTGTGTTGTCTTTTGGTATAAATTTAAAAAAAAAACAGTTTGACAAAGCCTCCACCTATACCTAATCATAATTATTTTAAATCATCAGCTGGAACAATTCCTTTTCTATGATATATTTGGCAGTCAAGGGCATGATCATTCCTGGCGGATAAAATAAAGTTTTTTAATCCAACGGATTAGGTTTTAATGGCACATAATGTCCAGATCCACGACGTCCAGCAAATGGGATCTCTGTTCATCTAGTGATAAAGGTTTTGGCTTGGGCAGGGACAAACATTTAATTCTGACTGCATTCAAGATAAGATTTACATTCCATAATTTGTCATCTGCTTAAAGATCATTTGATTTATCTGCAAAATGAAGAAATTTTCTAATCTCAAAAAATCGAACACGTGACATAGTAGCTGCAATTCTAAGTACTGACAAGTTTTTTTTTCCAATAGAAGCTTGCTTGGAGATATATTAAAGATCCCATGCGTATGTGTACGCCTGCAACTTTTATAATTTCATATTTAGATGCATTTATTCAGCGACGGTTTCGTGTTTGAACAGAATATAACGGAATTGGAATTGTTTGAACGGAATTGGTTTCATATGAAATTTTCCCCCAAAAATCTTCATTTAACTAATCTAGAAATGATTCAAAAGGATTTAAGATGCTGGAAAATCTGCTTTTAGATAATCCTCATGGATCAATAATCCTTGAAATACTATTAGAAGAAAAAAAAGATTAAATAAATGTTTGCGAAAAGATAAAGTTTTATACTCAGCATTATTATTCTACTGTGCTGTATCACAAGTTTTAAAAATTTACTTATTTTCAGCTTTCCATAACAAAGGCTTTTTAGGTTAAACTTTATTGTTTCATGGATTCGGGATAGATACTGGAGCAATATCTTCAATAGTTATATCTATATCATCTAAATATTTATTGCCAGAAGACTCACCGTCACCATTGGCCTCATCAGTTTATTTACTCTTACAAATATATAAAATTTATTATTTTTAAAAATTAATGTTTAATTTAAAACATCAACAAAATGAATTCTTAATTTTAATTAAGTATATTTTTTTTAATAATTCCACAACTTTAGCGCTGCACCAATTAAATATCATTCAGTACAATTTTTTTTGTGTGAGATGACTTCTTTCCAAAAACACCGAATTGAAACCGGAGGTGCACATATGATTACCTTACAAATTACAACTAATTTAAACAGATATTATGATATAGCTAAAAAATTTAAATGCTTTATGCAATATTGAAGAGTTTATAAGCATTCTTAAAAATTATTATGAATAAATATTAGTTTTCTAAATATAAAAATATACTTATTTTTTCGACATTTTATATTTTTCGCCATTGCTCGTTTCTTTCCTTCAAATCATATGAATTAAGACTGCTAGCGCCATTTCTTGCTGAAACTAGAAAAAGCTAATGTACACAAATAACATCCACTCGTCTCAATAAAAAAATTTCAAATATTGAGAGAGATACGCAGTTGAAAACGGAGGTACAGAAATGTGCACCTCGGGTCTGATGAGGTCAAGAATTAAATAATCAATTTAAAATCATTTCATTGAAATTAAATACACTTTTCAAAACTTAACATAATTATTGTTTATGCATTTTATACTTTCAATTTTAATGATCATATTTGTAAAACGTTAAAGAGAATACTGTTTTTAAATTAAAATTTGTAATCTTTCTTGGAAGAATTTAATGCACCAATAAAGGATGTGTATTATCATTATAATCAAATGTTTAATATATGTTCAAAAAATACATTCTGAATATAATATAATGGAATTTGTTAAAACAAAACCTATCGAATTTCTTGAAAAATCAATAAGCAAATTTAAGGCTAATAATTTATGTATTTTTTTCATGTACGAGATAATAGTCATATTAAATGCTTCAAATGAACTTTTACTCATAAGAGACAAGTTTTGCTGTTTTTAAAATAAAAATAATGCTTTGGACTTAATTTTGATTTAGCTTTGAAATTAACATACAACAATATGCTTTTCTTTAGTAAATTGCTCTCTCGCGTGAAATTAATTTCCCTTACATTTTGGTAAAATATCCAAAGCAAATGCATCGAAAATTCATTTCATAAAATTAAAGAATTTTAAAATACCGCTTAGTTTCGGAATATTTTATAACATTATCGTAAAAGTATGAGTAATAAGATTCGACTAAAATTTTTAATGGGGTTGATTAAAAAGTCTTAATCCACTAATGAGCCGATTAATCGGATTTTTAATCGTTTCAACTTTTGTTTACATGATTTGAATTTTGAGTTAATGAGGTATAACCTATATAATTCAGACGAAAGGAAATGATTAAGAAGTAAATATTTCGTTGATTTTAAAATAAACCGACAAAATTATTTACAATACAAAACACATCTTATAATGGTTAATTTAACTCTCGAACAAATATTATTTTACCTAAATTTACCAAAATACTATTTCTTTAAAACACAGTTATGTAAATTACTGAAAAAATAAATTGTAATCGTATACGTAACTAGTTAATTATACTAAAGATCAGTTATAATGATAAAGTTTTCAATTGAGGTCCTTATACATGGTATTCTGGAATGAAAAAAAAAAAAAAAAATTATTCCACTTCGATTCTATCTTAGAATTGTTTTCCCCATTTGATTTAAATTTGTTATCATTTTCACCTTCTCTCTAATTTTCACCTTCTTTCACCTTATCATATTCGCACTTCTCATAAAAATCTGTAAATTTTGCTGCATAGCCACCTCACCGCTTTTATACAATATCTCTGGTTGTCGAACGAAAATCTTCCATAATATAGAAAAGAAGCGTTTCATATAAAACCGGGTTAGGGGCGTAACATCTATATCTGCATATTTTTAACAATGTGTAAAAAAAAAAAAAAAAAAAAAAAAAAAAAAAAAAAAAAAAAAACGAAATAAAAGCAAAATTTAACGTATTTATAGCGGACGATATTCTTAACGTAGCAGATACTTTAATTACGATTTTTTCTGTTACAAAAGAAACTGACTTAAAAATTGTGGCTATTTTCAATTACTTCCCATAAAAATGTAGTATTCAAGTTACCATCATTAGAGAAATATAATCAAATATTACAAAATCATAAAAATCTCAAAAATAAATCGAGATACAGTTTTCAAACAACTTTCAGTTAAAAGTAAATTTTACTCTATACAATGCTGTAAAGAATAAAAACATGCGATGCCTAGAAGATTAAAAATTTCCAGTTGCAAAAATTGCAAATTAGTAGTTTCATCAGAAAGTTTTGCCATTCGCAAAATTACGTCATCATTTCGCAAAGATGTGTTTTTCCTGTATAATACAGATTAGTGAAATCTCCATAAAATAAAATAAAGATAACGCCTTTTTTTCTATAAATGCAAATATATTTTACGCAGATAAAAAAATAATTCGATAGTATTATTAAAAAGAGATCCAAAAACATTTATTGATATTTTTTCTGTTGAAATTTCCGTTTAATTATGATGTTGATTATTTATGAAATTGTTCGAGATCTTTATGCTTGGCGCATAATTATGTAATATATATATATAATTAAAAACAGTATAAATTTACATAAAAATGCTTAAAAATGAAAATATACATACGTATGTAACGTTATCACATATATGCCATATTCTTACTTGCTCATTATTGTTCACAAAATAACTTACGAGATAAAATATTTATTCTTAATTATTTTTGTCTGTTTTCCACTTTATAATGGAATTAAAATCTTCCAAAGTGACCGGTATGCCGTTATTGATAATTTTGTTTTACTTCACAGACTTACTAAACAATAACTATGATTTTGTTAAATTGAGATACAAGGCTTGAACTATAAGTTAACTTTTATAATGCCTATTATTCGTATACAGGTTGATTAAAAAAAAAACGTGGAAAAAATGATATGATAAATCAAGCATACACCAAGGATAAAAAATCACATAGGAATATAGGATCGCAAACTACTTATTGAGTCATAAATACAGGGTGTTTCATTCTAGCAACACATGGTTTAAAAATAATAATTTCGAGGAAAATAAAAATATTTTAATTAAAATGCATCTATATATATCTTATTTTGTGTGAAATGTGATAACGGAACGAAAAGATCTGGAAAAACATATTGCTCCAGCAATCGATGATGCCGTATGAACTGATTATTGCAGTTCAAACTATGAAGAGCCAAGTGCATATTGCTGGAGCGCATAATGCAAACTTCTACCACTTTTGTTTGGTGTTATCACATTTAAAATAAAGATGAGGATGTCTGTTAAATGTTTTATTTTTATATACTTCAGTTTTCTGAAATTTATTACCGTGAACCCAAATTAAGTTAGGATGAAACACCCTGTATTTGTGACTCAATAAGTGGTTTGCGAGCCTATATTCCTAATTCCTATGTGATTTTTTATCCTTCTCCGTAAATTGTGTATACAAAATATAAATAATAAATTGTGTATACGGAACAAAATTATATTGTTCCGTATGCCTGATTTATCATATCAATTTGTCCACGTTTTTTTAATCACTCTGTATATAGTAAAAGTCTCTTTTTATCTTAAAACAATATAGGAATAAAGGAAAAAATTTATCATAATCAAATTAATAACAACAGTGATAGTAATAAACCATCGTAAATAACAGTTACATTTTAAGCTTTAGATGTTCCGATTTTAAAAAGGAGGAAAAATCATACTTTCTTCCATAAGAATATGGTATGTTTGTCCTTGTAAGAGAATTTTTACATCTGTCATTTAGCAAAGATTTTTTTAATTATTATTATTAAAAATTGAATTGAGTTATCCATTTCCTACACTGTAAAAAAAAAAAGGTCGATCTACTAAAAAAACTTTAGTGATCCTTGTAATTACTAAAAAATTTTCAGTAATCTTAGTCGGTTACAAGAAAATCTGTAAGAATTACTAGAAAAAAGTTAGCAACGAAGAGAGTTAATAGTTTTATATTTTTAATAACTATTACTAAAACTCACTTGGCGTGGCCTTGATAGCATAGTGGTTATAGTAACCGACTCCAGACTAAAAGGTCCCGGGTTCGATACTGGCCGCTGCCAAATACTCCCCGAATGTATGTAGTGTGGGTACTCGTTAATAAAGGGATTATGAAAATCCTGTCGGAGCAGTTAGAAATGTTTGGTGCTGCCATCTATTGTAGTTTTGTTGAAAATCTTCCGCTTCAGAAGTCTGGATGCACCTCGAAGGAACCTCCTGCCCTTCGGGCGCACGTAACGGTTATTAAAAACAATTTTGGAGCTATTACTAAAATTTGCTTCGTGGCTCATACTAAAAAATTTTAAATTAGTTATACAAAAAATTCTTTTGGTCAGTTTACAAAAGAAATGCTTGTTTCACTTGCAAAAAAAAAAGTTTGTAATGGTTACTAAAAAATTCTGAGGAATACAAATTTACTAAAAAACTTTTAGTAACCTCTTGAATTTTTTTTACAGTGTACTCACCTCTTAATATTCTAGAAAAATCAAAATTAGATGCATCGATACTCTTCTGATGACAATAAAACGTTTGAAAATGTTTAGAACTTAAAACTTATTAAATTACTTTAAAAGCATTTTTCGTTAGCCGGCAGTAGGTGCTAAATAGCTTAATATCATTTATGGTATTGAAGATTAAGAGTTACAATAACAATTCAGTCCATTAATGCAAAATAGGCTAACTGGATATATCACCGCAATAATGAAATGTCTCAAACATAAAAAAGAGTAGCACGTGGCAATCTCAAAACTTTCTTCTATCTCATACATGTTAATACTTCCAGAAAAATAAAGCATAGTAGTATCATTGGTTAGGTTATTTACACCAAACACTAATCAGCAACAATTTATGTCAAGTTCTAACTTAATCTGAAGTTTGATGAAAATCGATGCCGAAATCGTAAAAAAATCTGTTGAGCGATTTTATCTAAAAATTAAAGAATACTAAATGAATCAGGGACTAACAGATTTTGAAGTTTGATGAAAATTCGTGCATTAGTTCCTGAGATAGGCTAGTGACATAGAATAATGCTGCATAGAAGCGCCACATGTTGGGCAATTCACACCAAAAAGTAATCGGAACCATATTATATCAAAGACTAACAGAATTTGATGTTTTATGAAACTCCGTCTATTAGTTCCTTCAAATATAGCTATTGCGGCAATTGTGAAAAAGGCAGCATAGTAGCGACACCTTTTAGAGATATAGCTCAAAAACTAGTCACCTCCAGTTTATATCACCATCTGTCTGAATCCAAGGTTTTGTAAAATTACGTGCATTACGGAGACGTTTTGTTTTACGTTAACGAAATGTAAACAAATGTTTTTTATTGCATATGAAAGAAAATCTTGATCAGAAATCTGATTCACTGAATGGACACATCATGGTAAAATGAACCAATAACATTTTAATACATAGAACAAAAAGGTACAATTTTTTTTCTTATAACAAGATTCTCTCGGAATTTTGATTTGCAGAATGGATTGGCAAAAAACTAATCTACATCAATGTATATCAGGTACTACCTGAATATATATAAATATATATTTTTTAATTTCGTACATTGGTTTTTGAAATGGTTCGCCCACAAAATTTTTGTCACATACAGAGTGACATAGTGCCAAACAGACTAACAGACAGACATTTTGTAAAAAATGATTTTTGGATTCTCCGACGCCTAAAACGCATAAATCCTTCGAAAACCGAAATTCCTAAGTTTTCACGAATCCAGCACTTTCATCTGTAAACATAGAAAAAAGTAAAAAAGAAAGAGTGTAATAATTTTTTGAAATACTCTTTTGTTGATTCGTGAAATATTTTCAAAATGAATTTTTACTTATAATCTTCTACTGCACTTCATGAGCAACATATCATTGTCTTGTTTAACATATATATTTTTTTTAAGAACTGTTTCACAGGAATAATAAAATCCCAGAATTTTAAGTATGTAGTAGTGTGCTTTTTTATATAATTTCATTTAAAATTACTTCTTTTGTTATCTGCAGACTCCAAAAGAAACACTTTAAAATTTTAAATGCTTTTTAATATTAAATTAATAGCCTTGTACTGATAAGGCTCTTTTGTAATATTATACGAGTGACGAAAGAAACACCATTTTCAGCTCTTTTAAAATTCATTCGTATGTATATCGTGGTATTCCTCGACATGTTTTTAAAATTTATTCTACGTCGTCTAAGAAGATTTCATTTGCTTTAATATTAATGCCGAATTTCCAAAATAGAACACAGCTGTAAAAATAATAAAATTACTCTGCTAAAAATTTCTAAAAAAGCACACGCATACAAAAAAGCGAGTCTTTGTAAATGTACACTAGTTCTCAAACATATTTGATTGAGTTTCTCGGTTATCATTTTACAGATATGTCATTTATCTTATTTCTAATTCCTTGTAAGGATTTCTTTGTCTTTATTAAAAAAAATATTTTTATCCATGTTAATTCAAAAGACACACTTTAAAATTTCTTTTGCAAATTTATTAGACAGATTAAAGAAGAAAATTTAGTTTATTATTATTATTTTTTTTAATTTAGAAGAATTTAGAAAGGTAAAAAATATATCCTCGATGTTAGATGGGATTTTAAATGACAATCACATAATTTTGTAAAAGACATATTTTGTTCTCAATAACAACCGTTTCTATAGCTCAATCAGTAAGGAGTCATCCAACTCTCAAGAGGTGTCGGGTTCAAACCTTAGGGCGGCTAGGTACAAATTGTGAAAAAATTAAATGATACGCAGATCCAAATTTACTCGAAATACTAAAAATTTTTAAGGTCACTAAAAAGTGAGTGATTCATTATTTTTGAAAATCTCGGTTTTCCTAATTTCTGTAAACTTGCATAAGACAAAAGATAATAGATTATCCATAGATTCTCTGTAATTTTACAGAAATTTTTTAACAGTGCATGAGACAAGAATTATTCAAAAATTCTATTACATTTATTTTGAAACAAATAATTTTTAAAAGCAAAAATTATATAAACCATCCTAAAAATAATATGAAAATGAATTCTCAGTGACAAACAATTTTGTGTTTGTAAACGATTCTGAAGAAAGTAAGAAAAGTAGACATAGTTAAAATTACCTAAACACTATACACTATAATCTAGGCATGTATATATTCTGGTAAAGTATGATTAAATTGCTAAGCTCGATTTTTGTTTCTATAAAATGCATATAACTGGACTACATAGATCTATTCAAACATTAAAGAATGCTTAAATTAAGTCTTCAGTTGAGGAACTGTCTGCCTCAACATGTCTATCGTACATTTTTACTTACACATCATACGTGGTATAGGGTAAATCTTGCAGTCGTTTTGAAAATCGAAAAAAAAAAATTGACGGATTTACACGTTTCAGATTCCGAAAAACATATTTTTAGAAAAAAAAAGTGCCGTCCGTCCGTCTGTGTGTCTGTCTGTCTGTAACCGCTCTATCACCCAAACAAATTGAGATAGAGATTTGAAATTTTGTATGTGCTTAGTATGCAAGAAGGAGACGAAGCCTATTTAATATCAGTTACCTCGATTATCCGGAACTATTTTTTTCGGGCTCTCGAAAAATTCGTTCTGATGAAAGGTATATCGCCCAATCCACACAAAAATGGACACAAGGATGAATATTTAAATTTCTTTAAATATGATTGAAATTTTGCATATTAACAGTTAAGAGTGTACTATTTCATATTTTATCAAAAAAGAATTAAATTTTTGTCATTAACATACTTATTTTAATTAATAAAGTGACGCTATGACTGTGCAATGTAGACTGCGGCAAAAATTTTTACATTTCATGGTCTCGTACAGCTTGTAACGGTATACTCATGCTGGGTGTCATTTGTCACGTTATATGCAGACATACTCATTAATTTAGGTTAAAACAACACAATTTATTAAAATGATAAGGGCTAAAGGAAAGTGGAGCAAGTCTATAATTTCACTCACTGAGAACACTATGAAAAGCTAAATCATACTCACAGGCTTTGGTCTAGCTCAGTCGGGACACCGTCTAACACTTGACACTATTTCCTGGCTGATCTACTAAACAAATCTTAATTTCACAGCCCGTGGCTGTGGATATTTCTTTATTTGCTCAAATAATCAAAACGGAACGATTCTAAACTTTCTTACCAAGGCCGAATCTTTAATCCACTATCTGAACTCCTTTTCGCTTTACTGGAGGCCGTAGCTATTTTCTAATCGTCAGCACCTTACTAAACAATCATCAACTTCGTTGTCCAATGGCGGAACACACACAGAGGCTGCTGGCTGCTGGCTTCTGCCAGGAACACACAGACGCTGGCTGCTGGCTAAGGCCAGAAACACACACCCCACAAACTCACACCCCAGCTTTTATACGCGACAAACTGAGATACTTCTCATTAACATAATACTAATAACCGCGAGTTAACTGCGGAATTCGAAAGAGCACACACACTCTAGAAAGTTAAAGTAAAAGAGAGGATAGATGTCACTTTTACGCCTACAAAATGTTAAATTATTGACGTCACGATCTCAGAAACACTAGAGTGCCTTTATGCTAAAGGTCACTCCCTCACAAGCTGAACAAACATTCTAAAAATCTCCAAACTTGGATATATATGATCCGAAAGCTATTATTGAGAGTTTTTTTTCTGCAGAGAAATGTTCACTAAATTTCATTACAAAAGGTAAGCATATTTAATTACTCTTAATTATTGTGTCACACCCGCAACAAAAAGTTACATTTATATCTCTACAGAAAAATATTTTTGATTTAAAGTTATGAAACTTTATATTCAAAAATAGTTTATTAAGATACTTTGAATTACAGACACAAAAAAATTAATTAATATTTTAATTATAATTATTGAGCGTTGCGGGCGTGACATGTCCCTGTTGCGGGTGTGACATTTAATTAAAATCACACCCGCAACGCCTTTTAAAATTGAATACAAATGTATATTTGAACAAATTATATGTAAATTTATATAAGAATAATATGCTGGAAAGCATGTACTTGGCAGCTTTAACTATATCCTTTGATTTAATAGAGTGAATTCCAGTTAATAAATAAAAATTTGCATCATCTGAGCATGTGACACTGTCTGCAGTTGATTTATTCAGTTTGGATTGATAAAACTGTTGCTTTATTATAAGAAAATCATTTTATTAGTGATATATGATTAAGAAATTAATTTAAAAAGGTAAAATTTTTATAGAAATTAAAAAAAGAAAATTAGGAAACAATATTTTAGCAATTATCTTTAAATTTATTAATTTTATTTTGTTATAATTATATATATGTATATGTGTGTGTGTGTGTGTGTGTGTGTGTGTGTTATTTGATAGTATTTATCTAATATATATATATATAGTTTTTTAAAATAAGTAAAGCAATTTTAGGGGAAGATTTTTTTCTCTTTTAATTCAAATTAAATATAAATTAGAAGTAAGAATAATAGAAACTGTTAAAATGTTTATTAAGTTAGCATAAAATGTATATAGTCAGTTTGAAATTAACCAAAATTTAACATAATTAACTTTATGTAAGATTAGAAATTTCAAAGGATAAATATTAACAATTTGTTAAGCATATATTTCTGGATTTGAAGTGCTATATTTATTCAGTTTACACATTAATTTATTCTCTTTTGCAGAGAATGAAGAGTACAGAAAAATCACGATATCATCGGAAAAAGATTAAAGAAAATCCTTTTAAATATGAAGAATATCTACCAAGAGAAGGAAAGAGACAAAGCAAGGAGAGTAAAGAAGAGACTATTTAAAAAAATCATGATAAAGGATGACAATCCTTTTGCACTTCATCTCATGGTAAAGGAGTTGTCGACGGGGTTGGTGCAGTTGCCAATAAATTGTTAACATTATTAATGCTTTGCAACTATAAATTCAGCTTCAGATTTTGCCATGTGTGTAGAAAAAGTCCTAAAAAATATAAAAGAACTTTGCTGAATGTGAAATTTCAGAAGATATTGTGAAAATGCTTCACGCATGCTGGCACCAAGCACAATTGGAGCTCAATATTCAATGGACACATGTTGTTTCTATTGACATAGGAACAAATAATGTAGAAATTACTTCAAAAAGTCACAAGAAAATTTGTTTGTTACCATATTTTGTCAAAAATATAATATCCAACGATAAGAGTGCAGTTGGAGATTTTGTAGAAGTTGTTTTGTTCTCCACATTAAAAAAATAAATAAATAAATAAACGTGAAAACTTTGATGTACAAATAAGACAAATAAATGGGTATGATATAAAATAAGAGTATCTGAAAAAAAATTAAGAAAATGTGTATACTTGGCTCACTCAGTCAGATGTATTCATACTTTGACAAGGATATAATATCCAACGATGAATGTGCAGTTGGAGATTTTGTAGAAGTTGTTTTATTCTCGACATTTAAAAAAGTGAAAACTTTGACGGACAAATAAGACAAATGGATTGTGACGATATAGAATTAGAATGTTTGAAAAAAAATTAAGAAAACGTGTATATTTGGCCCAGTCAGTCAGATGTATCTTAGGAAAAAAAAGAGCACCACCAGAAATTATAAATTCAAGATTGGAAATGAAATTTGTTTGATATTTTGTTCTCTGATATTATTATTGTAATATTGATTAATTCTTTAATTAAAAAAATCTGCCTTGAATATATTTATGTCATTATTTTATTGGCCATACAAGTCACACCCGCAACAGGGTGTCACGCCCGCAACGGAAATTTTGAATATTTTCTACAAAAGCAAGAACTGAGTAAGCAATTTAATTTTTTCATAGAATAATTATTTAAGTATTACTGTCTAATATTTAAAAAAATCAATTCACTCAGTTGTCATAATTCACAGAGTTTTGCATTTTTGCACTGAAAGATGAAAATGCATGTCCATTTTATGTCACGCCCGCAACAGGTGGAAATGATTTTTTTTTATAAATAAATGATACATCAGACAATTTTCAGATTTGGATAAATGTATGTGTAAGTGGTCTACATTGAAATTCATACAAATTGAAACCAATGCTCAAAAATATTTTTGCTGGTGACTAATTTAAGTTGTGTAAATGTCACACCCGCAACTTTGGATTGGGTGATATACAAATTTTCGAATTCTTTTATTTTAAAGAGTGGAAGTAAAAAGCAATAAATTTACACAAGTTTTGCATAAAAAATGAAGTCAATCGGATTATTAATTATTGTGATATTTCTAATCCTATTATGCACATTGTTTGACTTTTCATGACCCTGTATTTCATTCAAATTTCAATTTAAAGATATCTTTTAATTGGAAATGATATACTCAATTCGATGCAAGAAACCGTTAGTGAATATGATTATTATTTTTGGAGTTATAAGGATGTTTCTTTTACGCAATTCAGTGCTACTTGAATAGTTTGGCGTTACAATTTATCGAAATTGGTTCATCAGAAATTCATTAATAGAGCATGATTATGTGTTAAAAGGACTTAAATATGCGTTTATATTTTGTTTTGGAATTGTAATGCATTTTATAAATTGTTTACATAGGTTATGTTTTCATATATTGTACTATGCATATCCATGATGGGTAAGTATTACGGTGGCCTCCAACGACTAGTTTAAATATACTTTAAATTTATGCACAATAGTTTTAGCATTATAGGCCGATCAAGTAAAAGGTCATAATAAATTCATTTGCGGCAGATTAAATTATTTATATTTTCTTAGAATAAAAAGACTCTATTATTAAAAAGGAATCATTTTATTACATATCTTGGAACAAAAAGGACTAATGTCCCTTTTTCGTAAATGCAGAAAACGCAAGTTAAATTTGAGGAATTTTAAGAGTCTTGCTACGATTTCAGTACTATTATTTTCCAAAGTTGCACCTTTCAATTCAGTAATGTCTTTCTCACTACAGTCTAATGTTAAATTGATTTATTTTTTATTTTTTATTTATTTATTTTTTTTTCAGCGACATTGGTCATTTTTACATGAACTGTAAGAAACATAAGCCTGAATAAAATGTTTTTTTTCAATTATCTAATATTTGGAGGTTCTTTGGCCCTTTTAACAATTACTTTATATCACATCCTGAATTCATTCGTGCATTTAATTCAAATTTCTCAATTTTTGATATTGGCGCTTTTTGTTCCAAGGTACAGAATTAATT
Source organism: Maratus speculifer (assembly GCA_964019185.1). Classification (NCBI taxonomy): domain Eukaryota; kingdom Metazoa; phylum Arthropoda; class Arachnida; order Araneae; family Salticidae; genus Maratus; species Maratus speculifer. The sequence continues at coordinate 258,086,081 of OZ025298.1, forward strand.
CTTCCACAGTCATTTTACATACAGTTTTAACTTTTGTAAACTTTACCGATAGCTTTTATTATTATTATTTGTTGAGGAAAGTCTGAATGAAAAGACTGACATTCAGTAAGAGCTTAATAAACTTATTCATTATATCTGCCATTAAAATAGTAACAGCTGTTATTAAAAAATGACTAATATATTGATTGAATAGATTTTTCTGTATTTACTCATTTTTTAGGCACAATTCCTTTTCATACCTCCACAAACGCAGTTTTGCGATTCGTATTTAACATCATGAGGAATCCTTGACAGTTCCATGTTCCTATTTAAGATCATCGAATAAAATATCCTTTAAAATGTTATTTTTATGAATGATGACTTAAAAATTTATTAGCAAATATATTAGAAATATGGCTTGATTCTTTTGAAGTAGAAATTCCTTTTCGATCTTAATAATGGATGATCTACAGAAAATCATAAAAATGACATTTTGCACATTGTTTAATAAGAAATGTTTTCCTATAAATTTATAAATTTTCATATAAATTCGTATTAGCTTTTAAATTTAAAAAAGAATCTTTCATTAATCTATTAATTTTATTTAATCTATTCATCACTAAATTTAATTTTTGAATCCAGAGTATAATAAGGTGTCCTGGGGACAATAACGTCAGGATGGATAATAAAGCCACGTGCTACTGTTACGCGTAATTATGAAGAAAACTGGAAAATGGTATTTACAGATGCTTGCAGAAACGCTCTGAATCATCTAAATCTCAAACAACTGCTAAAAATTAATTTATTCCATTTATAGATCTTATCGCTGAAAGAAGCATGTAAGATTCAACGCGCGATCAAAAATTTGCCAGGTAAGTTCTGTAATCAGAAGACTACATATTTATCAGGAAATACTTTATTTATTACATAAATTTTCAGTGTGTTTCAGGTACTATCAAGATGTTGTGGAAGACTTTGGATGTGTTTGCAGGTTAGTTTGTAATTTAAAATTTACTGTGCAATAAGTATACTCGGGTAATAATGCCATCCTCGCATTATTACTCTGGCTTCAACAATATTCGAAAAGGATTTATTTTTTGGCTTATGAATTAGGGATTCATTATTGAAAAACAAAACAGAGAAAGAAAAAAAAATGTATGTCCTAAGTGCTGCTAATGTTTTCATGTCAGAAGAATAAAATAAAAAATAGTTATTACTGTATACAGCATCCTGATATCGCAGTTAATGGTAAAAAAGAGATATTTGTCAATTTTTAGAGCTATAGAGTTTGTATCCATAGAAATGGACAATAAAACATGCTGTTTTTTCATCTTTTTTATAGTTTTGTTTGCATGGCGATATTCTCATAATAAAGCCAAATAGAAAGAAATCAAAAAATATTGCGAATATATTTTATAAATACATACATACTAAAATATTATTTCTTGTATACATATGAAATCCTAGATTTGTTTGAAAAAAAATCTAAAACTAAGACTAAAAATGAGTAGAGCCTTAATGTGGCGAATAACTGGTAGACTCTAGAATGCTCAAACACAAACGGAGATCGCCCAAGATGTGAATATCCTTCAAAGTGGCATATCAAGAGATTCTAGCCGCTTTTTTAAGCACTGGATCTGTCAATAAACGTTACGTTAACAGGTACAAAGGGCAACAATTGCATCCGGATACCATTTTCTGTCATTTTGGGCTCGTAGAAACTGCGAAGCGTCTGCAAGAGATTTGATTTCAGACCTTCAGGCTGCTAAAGAAACTCGAATTAGACTTTCTACTGCTACACGAGGCTTAATAAGGGTGGACTCTATGTGAAAAGATCAATAGTTTATGTCCCACTCATTCCAACTTCTAAAGAGGCCTGTTTAAACTGTTGCCGTCGACATGTTCAATGGAGACAAGAAGATTAGGCCCGAAGATTATTTACTGACAAGTCCAGATGTAGTCTGAACAGTCATTCTTGACGTGATTTGACCTGGAGTGAGGAAAGGTCACATAACTTGTTTCCCATTGCCTGTGAAATATCTTGTTCGAACACTGATATTCTGGGTTCCAATGAACATGACGATGTCAATAGTTTAAACGATCCTCTTTGGAAGCTGGAATGAGTGTGACACAAACTAATGGCTTTTTTCGCATGCAGTCTACCCTCGTAAAGCCTTCGTGCAGCTGTAGAACAACTAATTAGAGTTCCTGCGACAGCCTGAAGATTTGAAACCATATCTCTTATGGCACTTCATATTTTCTTCGACCCGAAAATGATAGAAAACGGACTTCGGATGCAGTTGTTGCTCTTGGTATCCGTTGACAAGGTTGTCTATCACCGTATAAAGTGTTTAAAAATGTATTGAAGTTCTTGATATAACACTTTGAGGAATATTCAATTCTTGGCGACCTCCATTTGCATTTCACCTCCCTTGATTCTACTAATTATTCGCCACTCTTGACTTTTCTAAAATGATGTTTTTGAGCCGTAACTAATGAATAGAGATCCCTCTCAGACACCGCATTCATTTTAAACAATATTACAGACGAGAATTCCAACATACATCCATTGTGCACCACATTCACAATCATCTAATTTGCATATTTTCGACGGTAAAGTATGGGGAAATTATTCTGTCGAAGAACATAGTTTATTACACGTATATGTCCAGCATTCGTCTACATATGATTTTAAAGAAAGAAATTCTCTAACTGCATCTGAAATTACAAAAAATCATTGTGACTATCTTTCAACACTCTTCAAATGCGACACAAGTACACTGGTGTGCAAAATTTAAGGTCGAGTCTCAAAATGCCAATTTTCAAGAGATTTTCAAGCGATAATTTTCACGCGAATATTCAAAAGGAAGTAATATAATTCGAATAATTACTATTCCTGCGTAACAATTAGTACATATAACATCTCATTCAGGTCACACATGGTCACAACAGTCACAGTCAGCGGCGAAACAAAACAGCTAGTACATATAACATCTCATTCAGGTCACACATGGTCACAACAGTCACAGTCAACGGCGAAACAAAAAATAGGAAATTGCATACGTCTCGTTTATTAGTCTCAAATTATTACTTATATGTGACTCCATTGACACGTCATTGTGACTGCTCCTTTGTGGCGAGTCACCAGATGACTTTACAATGTATTTTCATTGAGACATCGTGTGACCCTTCATCTGGAGACTCAATTTTAAAATCATTGTGAACATTGCATTATGATAAATAACCAAATAATGTCCCATTAAAGTCACATGATGACTTTTCACCACTTTTCACAGTGGTTACTTCACAGTACGGTTTCTGTCACCATTTCACTAAATCTTGTGACAGAAAGTCACCATGTGACTTTAATGTGACATTATTTAGTGATTTATCATAATGCAACATTCACAATGACTTGGAAATTGAGTCTCCGAATGACAGTCACATGAGAGTCTCAATAAAATGACATTGTAAAGTCACTTAGTGACTTGACACAAAGCAGCAGTAGCAGTGACCTGAACGAGATGTTGTATGGACTAGATGTTATGCAGGGATAGTAATTATTCGAATTGTATTACTTCTTTTTGAATATTCGCGTGAAAATTATCGCTTGAATATCCATTGAAAATTGGCATTTTGGGTCTCGTCCTTAAATTTATGACACCAGTGTACAATATAGAGAAATCAAGTGGTAATAGTGAGCATTGAATAACACCTTCACAATCAATCAAAACTACATTTAAACAGTATATTCAGAAATAAATCCGCAACTGTTCATACAATGCTGATAATCATTGAAGCTTACAAATTACCATTCGAACGTTATTCTGTTACAATTCTGCCTAGCTTTTTTATGTAAACCCTACATGGAGGCTTGGCAGTGTTGTATTATAATATTATTGCAGATGTTCTGTCATGAATAACCCGGCAGCATGGGTTCGGGATGTTTTGACACCCGAAAACCGTGACATGCATTAATGATTTTTATTCTGTCACCAATAAATATAAATAATAATTGTCACCTTATTTGGTCGCAGAAAATTATTACAAATTCTGCAATAAAATGAGTTGAAGATTACTTTTAAAAGAGTAGTGGTGACAATTGTAAAATCCATACTTACTTTGGTTCATCAGGCCAGGTCCGCGTTCTCACGAGTTAAAGTACACTGTAAAAAAATCTGTAAAGTTACGAAAATATTTTTAGGAAACTGGGATTCCGAGAACTTTATATGTAACGGTAACAGCAAATCGATTATAATCGATTCTGTTGCATAAATTTTTGCATAAATTTTACCATCATATAAATCTGGAAATCCCAGTTTCCTAGAAAAATTTTAGTAACTTTACAGATTTTTTTTTTTTTTTTTACAATATACATACACTGTATATATATATATATATATATATATATATATATATATATATATATATATATATATATATATATATATATATATGTATATAAATCTGTAATCCTACAGATGTAAAGTTGCCGAAATATGTTTACTTACTAAAATTATAAAAAAATATGTAACTCTACGAAACTAATTTTTGTAAAACTACAGAAATCTGCAACTTTACAAACGATTCTACTAAAATTACAGTTATCTTGCAAAAATATTATCTGTAACCTGGGTTGCCGTTTTAAAAAAAATCTAGGAGTCCCGTTTCCAAAATAATTCTCAGTAACCTTACAGAATTTTTTGATTTTCAGTGCAAACCTCTCTCTGTTATATAAAGTTTTGCTTGCCATTGCGTAAAAAAATTCTAGAGATCCCAATTTCCTAGAAAAAGTTCAGTAAATTTACATATTTTTTATAGTATACATAGGAAAAGTATTCGGAATCACCTACTATAATGATAATTCAGAAAATATCTTACATTATACTAATAAAATTGGACATTTCCCATATCATCTTTAACAGAATTACGCATTGCGGTTTCGAATACTCCAAAATATGTTAACCATACTCTCTGGGCTGAATTCACATTTTTGCATTTCCTTTACGAGTTACTTAATTAACTACAAAAATCACCTAATGATAAATAAAAATACTAGTACAACATACTTAATTTATTTACATTTTAAAAAGCATAAAAAATTAGAAACCATAGATAAAGATAAATAAATTCATCAAATTGAATAAAAATGAAAAGTTCTAAAAATACTTTAAAATTCTCTTCAAACTTCAAAGCTAAAATATTTTAAATTATGGCTTTATGCGCTGTTTTTTTCGATAAATTTCTATATCCTTCCGTTTAAAATAGACTTTGCTAATTTTTTAAAAAGCATCTTAATAAATAAAACCTCAAGAAATTAAAATTATCTTCTGGTGAAATTTGTTTTATAAAATTTCTGTGTCGCTCAAATAATAAATGTTTAAACATTTTTCAGTACTAAAAATTTGATTAATATGAAAAAAACTCATATCCGACATGTCTTAATCGTATGTAACAAATTGTTTTTAACTCGTACACAATGAGAATTTATTCTACTTCATAGGATAATAGTTCGTAAGGAAAGATTAATTGTTTTTTAAAGAGAAAAATCCAAAACGATTTCAGAAAAAGCATTTATTGTGCATTTTGGAAATATGTTCCGTTAATGGGATTTCAGCCGTTTTTATCTCGGTCTAAATGATTAAGAGAGTTTATTCAATGAAATGTAAGTAAAAACTTCTCTTTAATCGATGTATTTCTTTCGTAAATCGCACAGAAAATCTATATTTAAGCAAGCGTTAGATAAATAATATTAAGAAATATTAAATGTGAAAATACCTCAAAAGGACTTCAGAAAAAGCTTTGTTGCATTTTAATGGAAATGTATTTTGTTAATGAGAAATTCTACAGCTGGTCTCTTATGGTCTAAATAGATAGTTCTTAACCCTCTCGTAACCCTGAGCTTCAGATGAGGCTTCAATTTCGAATTGCAATCTGTGAAAGAAAATAAGATGTTTTTTTTTTACTTTCTCCTATCTTCAATAGAAGAAAGTATTGTAATCGAAATTTTTTGAAGACTTGCACGTTTTAGGGTTCAGAGATTGCAAGAAGCATGTTTTTACAAAATGTTCGTCTGTCCGTGTGTCTATGTGTCTCTGTCTTTGTGTGAGACTGTATGTCGCCATTCTAGCATCAAACAGTGTATGAAGATAGGCATAGAATTGAATCAAATTTTTTGTGAATGTTTTTGACTCAGGCAAACAGGTCCTCCTTCAGTTTTGAAATATTCCTCCTGAAGGCGGCGCTGAAATAACGATTTTTGTGTCATTTTCAATATTGTGCCGGCTAAAAGTCTATGAAGTTATGCATGGAATTCAATGAAATTTTTAAGCTATTGCATAGCTTTTATCGCGGGCTTTGAGCACGGTGACCGAATCTAGAAATTCCGTAACGAGTAAAACCTAACACTCCGACTAACGTTGATTTCATATAACTCGTGCATATAATGCATATAACTCGCGATCTAATTTTCGTAGCGCGGCCAAATTTTGTTTGGTAATTTATTATCAGACAGAGTTACTTTTGGTGACAGGAGACCCCCCCCCCTGTAATAGAGATTCTTGTGAGGGTGTAGCTTTGTAGCAGCTGCTATTTTATTAGAATACTTAGAAGAAGCGTGATTACGTATAGTAGTCCAGATTCGGATGTACGAAAAAACCCCACAATGATTGCTAAGCACTTTATTTAGACATGTATTACTAGGGGGGTACACTTACAGTACTCGGAGAAAATCTCCGAACAGTTTTTAGCAACTTCACTAGACAAGAGCAGTGAGTCAAGTCGCTTCGTACATAGCAACAAACCGCCACTTTTGGCATGATAGAAAATCGCCAACATACACAAGTTCGCCCATGCACAATGGATAGTATACGCCAAATAACAGTTAAAATGCAGCCAGCAAGATCAGAATTCAATTTGGTTTCCCAGCTGGGATGGAAAGGAAAGGTTACCAAACGATAAATTGTTACACGTGTTGTTATGTCTAAACACAGAGGCACACCGAAGGGACATCAGATTTTACTGCGCAGATGTTAAATTCTTTTTAGGGTTTTGTCGAGAAAGGAAAAAGAAGCGTAATCATAAATTTCAACTGCGAAACAGAGATGATCTCCTTATAAGGTAATGCAGAATTGCTTCGATCGGAAATAGCAGACATCTGGAAATTGTTTTAAACGGTTGATTAATATGTGAGTGTATTTCTCACAGATAAAGTTAAGCAGTTGCCGATTTTCGGTTAGAGAAAAACTAGGCGAGGAAAAATGGACAGTGAATGAAGGACAACTTAAAACTAATTTTGAATTGAACAGAGACGGGGGGGTTTAAAGGAATAATTCAAGAAAATAACCAATATATAACGAAATAATCGTTATATATATCACCCGGTGCACCACAAAAAAACTTTTGCTGTCCAATGTGCATAGGCTAGCATAAAATATTATAACATAAAAACATACAAAAATGCAAAAGTTTTTTTTTTATATGTATATGTAGAAAGTTGACGTCATGATAATGGAGACTTTTGTATTCAAAAACAGTCAGCAGTTCTAAAGTTTCTATATTTTTTTACTATTTCTGTATATGGATCCAAGCTAGTACTGTATTTTATATGTAGAAGTTGAGTCGACTCAGACAGTACAAAAATAATACTGCAGCTTTGATTGTTATCATGACACAAGTAAAAATTTTGAAACATATACACAAAACATGAAACTAATACTAAATGAATATAAAATGGCATTACACAAAAATAACATAATAGCACTATATTTTTCAAAAAATTAAAAAAGTAATATGATGTATATTAAAAAAATAAAAATGTTTTTGTAAAAAATGTTTCATGCCAAAGCATAGGATGACAAAAAAAAAGGTGCTCCAAGCACGCCCATAAAAATTTGCGTCACCCTGAATCTTGTGTACAACACAAGTATTATGGCATCGGCTTAGGGCCTAGCCTTAGATGAGGAGGGAATTGTGATGCTCCCCCGAAGGCACCAGCGGTCTTCTGAAGGAGCCCACGTCGAATTACATGAAAAAAAATTGAATTGTTGTGAATTGGAATCACAATTCAAAAATTTGAATCGAAACTCCAATTCCAAAATTTTGTCTCTCAACACAATGAAGCTTGAACCCTTAGGGCATTAATTTTGAACGGGAACAAGACTTCAAAGGGAAGAATTCAAAAAGAAAAAAAAACAAAAAAAATGTATATCATATAATAACTAATATGGGCAGACAATCCTAGAGTGAAGAGAGACGAAAAATGTGTCACAATCGAGTGGGGGGTGATGAACAAGTCGTATACAAAAATGTGTTATATTTAACTACATGAATCATTTGTTTACTTTTCTAAACTACAGTACCTGTTTATCTAACTATAATATGTTAGACTTATAGTACAGGAATTGTTAAGTGGGAGGTTAGCAACTGGAAAATATTGAATTAATGAATATTGTCAAAGAAATTTTAAGTGTACTGCACAAAGAAACAAAATAAAAAGTAACTAAAATTTAAGTGAGTATGAAGACATATCTAAGTGTTAAAGGATAACAATGATACCTAATATTGTTCCCAAGAGATCTTCAAAGCAACAATGATGGACCAGCCATGATATTGTTAAAGATCAGTCAAAAACAACATACACACAACCATGAGCTCTTTGGTTGGATATGTGGTATCATAAACATGACTTAAAAAAATAATAAATAGTGTTTTTACATTAGCTTCTGTTTCTTAGATTGTATGTGTGAGGTTGATAAAACGTATTAAAGTTAGTGTTGTTTATATGACTTGATGCATCAAATAAATGTCCATAACGAGGAGGTGCTAGTAAAAGTCTATCAATATGTACCCGAAATGCTGTGTTATCAGGAGTATACAACCTTTTAATTGAGAATGACACAGGGGAATGTTTACAAGTGACAATATATGGACCAGTATACTTTGTTTTAAACTTGTCATTTGATTTTAGATATACAATATCTTTTAAGAAAATGGATCTTAATTTAGCTTTCTGACCGTAATATTTATATCTTTTATCTTGAGCAGATTTAATGTTGTTATAAGCTTTGTGATATATCTTACTCAAATCATCAAGTAATTTGTGTACTTCAATATGTTTATCAAGAAAGGGTTGGTTGCACGACTGATCAAAAGTGTCAAAAATTAGAGAAAGTTCACGTCCAAAATGAAGAAAATTAGGAGAGTACAATGTAGTTGCATGTTTGGAGCCGTTATAAAGAGATTTGTGTATAAAGACTGCATTTTCGAATGAATGACCTTCTTGTAAAAGAATATTAACTGAATATTTGATTGACTTATTGATTCGCTCTGCAATCGCATTTGATTGTGGTCTCGAGGCAGAACTGTGTAATACCTTAATGCCCATTGTATCATTAAAAATGTTATATACCTGAGAAGTGTACTGGGGTCCTAAGTCTGATAAGACAACCGAAGGTCTCCCAAAGGTGGTTATGTAAGAGAATAAGCATTTAACAACCTTACTTGCAGATATGTCATTAAGTGGAAAGAGTTCAATATGTCTCGAAAAATGATCAGTGATAGTTAAAACATATTTTCCATTAGTAAACGGTCCAAGGAGATCTGTACTGATAGTGTGACCAGGGTACCTGGGAGTGTATGTGGGCTGCAAAGGTGCGGGTGGAGTTTGGTGATGTTTAGTTTGAAGACATTTGATACAGGATGCAACAAAGTTTAAAGTGTCTACATACATACCCTTCCAAAAATATCTACCTGACAAGAATTCATAAGTTTTATTAAAGCCAAAATGAGATAAATGTGAAATTGTTAAGACTTTGCTTTTAAGTGAATTTGGAACAATAATGTGATACGAAAAAGTGTTATTAAAAATATTTTCCTTCTTTAACATTAATACTTTCGAATCAGGATGAATGAAGTAGTTAGAAAATTTTTGAGAAGATCCTTTCTTTAAGATTTCTTTATAAACAACAGACAAAGTAGGGTCATTTTGTTGTTCAGTAGCAAATGTTTCATTCGAAATTTCTAATAAAGGGTCAGGATTTGTTTGTGTACCAGAAATGAGGCAGTTAACATGCATATTAGAATCATTCGAGCTGGAGTGTGGAGTATCACATTCTACAATAGGTAAGGGTTGAGTATCATGAATAAGTTCAGGGTTTGTAGCTAAAGTCTGTTGATTATTTTCAAAGTTACAGCGAGATAAATAGTCAGCAAGTACATTCTTTTTACCTGGAATATGTTGAAATTTGTATGTGTATTCTGAGAGATTCATGAGCCAACGAAAGATAATATCAGCCGGGTTTGTAGTTTTGTTGTACTTTTCCAGGGGTTTACTATCTGAAAGGATTACAAATTCTCTGTTGTATAAATAATATTTGAAAGCAGTAACTGATTTATGAATCGCCATGAGTTCTAATTTAAGTGCAGGATATTTTTTTTCTGATGCTTTTAAAGATTTTGAAAAGTATGCAACAGGTAATAGTTGTTTATCATGTTCTTGTAGTAAGACGCCAGAAATAGCAATATTTGACGCATCAGTATTTAAATAGAACTTTTTGTTCCAATCAGGTAATCTAACCATGGGTGGATTAAAGAATATCTTCTGTATGGTGTCCATAATTTTTTGATGTTTACTTGTCCACTTAAATTTGGCTTTTGGAGTAGTTAAGTTTATGAGAGGCTGCACAAGTTCAGAAAAGGATGGAACCAGAGATTTGTAGAATGTAATGACACCTATGAGTGCTTTTAATTGTCGTTTAGTTGTAGGTGTTGGAAAAGATGTTATTTTTACAATGTTCGACTGAACAGGAGAAATAGTTTGATTTTCTATGTGAAATCCAAGATAATCTAAACTGGTTTTGTGAAAAGTGCATTTGTTAGGGGACAGCGTTAAATTATATTTTACTAGTATTGCAAGAATTTTATCCAACTTATCACACATTTCTTGATATGAATTGGCACCAACAATAAGATCATCTTGGTAGGTATAGACACCTTCTAACTGTAATTCATCAAGTAAGGAGTCCATTAAAGCTTGATAAATTGAGGCGCTAGATTTTAATCCGAATACTAATCTCTTATACCGAAAAGAACCAAACATTGTAGTGAATGTGAGCTGATTTTGAAATTTTGCGGGCAAATCAATCTGATGATATGCCTGATGAAAGTCGAGAGAAGAAAAAAAACGATATTGTGAAAGATTTGAAATAATAGTTTGAATTTTTGGAAGTGGATAGGACGAACCTTGAATTATAGTATTAACCATTCTGAGATCTAATGCGAGTCTATATTTCTGTATACCTGTACCGTCTGGTTTCTTTTTAACAAGGAGCATGGGGCAGGCCCATTCGGAACAATGACGTTCAATGATTTTGGCATCAAGCAACTGTTTGATTTGATTTAAAACATCCTTTTGCACAGCTTGGGGAAGAAGGAAAGGAAGAGTCTTTATTGGGTAATCATTAATGGATTTCAAATCAGGTACAATTTTATCAGTATGACCAAGTGTGTCTAATGATTTGGAAAAGGCAGGATAATAATTAAGTAGCAATTTAGTTAGGTTCTTTGCTTCGTCAGATTTTAAGTGAGTAAGATTAAAATCCTTAGCCGATAAATCCTGCTTTCTTTTTTGTAAGATTTCATTAGACGCCTGAATGAAATTTACAAAGTGCTGTTCTGAGTTATTTTGCTTGTCAGACATTTCAGAAGTATAGTCGCGAATTTCCTCAATCTCAGATAATTGACCTATTTTTGTGTGTTTAGGGAGATGAATGGTCTTTTCAGAAGTGTTTTTAAGTGTTATTGAGAAGAAATGATGTATTTGTGAAGTTTTCTTTCTTTTATTGGATAATTTATTCATTTGAATAATGGCATCATTTCCTATTAATTCTTTTGTTTGTGCCAAATATTCAAATAGATAATTTCTGTTATTGTTGATGTTATTGGATGTGTAAACAGAGCACCATATTTGTTGTTGGGGTTCTAATATTATTTTTCGAGTTAAGAACACCGCTTGATTCATTACAACATCACTCAAAGAATTGCATGATTTTGATTGTTTCTCTCCAGAAGAATCTTTACTGGTTTTTAAAGGAACAGAGAAATTATTGTTGACATGGAGACACTTGTTAAAAGTATCGATGACAACATTGTATCTAGTTATGAAATCAAAACCTAAAATGCCTTCAAAACTGGAAGACTCGGGTATGTCAACAATATAAAAGTGGTGTGAAAACGCTTTTTGTTTTAGCTTAATGGATGTTCTGATGCAGGCGGAAAATGAGACATCAGAATTGACAGTTTTAATATTGACGTCAGTGGACAGTCTTTTATATTTTAAGACAGGTTTAAGTTGATTAAATAATTTTTGTGAAAGTAAAGATATACTACTACCAGAATCAGCCAACAAAGTAATATCATGGTTTGCTATAGTGGCTTTAACAAGAGGAAGGGATGGTGACATAGTGTTTACACTACAAATTATCTGAACATTATCACTTTCTGTTTGTGTACTGGTGTTATTTGCTATCTTAATGGAGTCAAAAGTTTGGGAACCTACTGAATTAACTAGTCTCGAACTTGAAATTTTAGGTAAAACAGGGTCAAAAAGAAAAGTTGCTGATGTAGAAGTATTAGATTGAGACACAACACCATCAGCATAAAAATTGTATCTCTGTTTCAGTTTTCCTGAAATTGTGGAGTGGAATTTGTGTAATTGTTTTTTCTTTGAGTATTTGCTCTTTTCCATTTAAAACAAGAGAGAGCGTCGTGATTGTTTCAGCCACATAACTGACAAACAACTGGTTTTTTTTGTGAAAACTTGTGTGGGGAATAACGTCTAGTGTAGCTCCGATTTTTGTAATTTTTTTGAAACGTGAAACACCTGCGGAATGTTTTGGTCTAGTCTGCAGATTTTTTTGCTCAGTTTCGGTTTTAGTATCAGGAGGGGCAAAAGACAATGCATTTATTTTCTCAGAAATTTCTTTCAATTGCGATTCTATGAGATTTTCTGGTCTGTGTACCGAAGGTAAGGAATGTAAAATTTTTTCATTCCTTAAAATTTCATGAAGGGTTTGCGCTCTTTCAACTGCTGTTTTATAATCATTAATGCCTTCTTCCTGTAATTTTATTCTAATATTTGAAGGAAGGGCTTCTAGAAATTTCATGAGTTTGATAGTGTTGCGTGCATTTTCGTCATTGATATCTGCATAAACAGTCGCCGCAAGAACATTTAGTCTATGAGCTAAATTTTTTATGGTCTCAGAAGGCATAAGTGCTAAACTGGACAATTCAACAGAGGCAACACATTTACTAGGGGGGGCGAAGAATGACGCAAATTCTTTTTCCAGCAAATCGAGGTCTGTTATCTTTTGCAGGTCGGGGTTTTGTGCTAGAAATTTTTGTGCAGGCCCAACTAACTTTCCCTTTAAGATTGCAATTGTTGTCTGTGGGTTATATTTATTAATTTCCGCACAGACTCTAATTTGGTCAAAGAAAAATTTAAGTAAATCTGGATCTCCATCAAATTGAATGATATTTATCGGAATTTGTTTTGAAGCCATGATTACAGTTTTTTTTGTTTTGTTTTGTTTACGCTCACAAGTTTTGAGAAATTGTTACACAGACCGGACTTATACTCTAAAGCACATTGAAAACAAGTAAATTTCCTAGCTAGTAAAAATATATAAACTAGCAAAATAAATAGATTTTAAAATATACCTCACTTTAAAGATATCTTATTTAAACCTTTTATGACAGTAAAGCAAGGAAGCACATACAACAGGTAAATCATTTAGAAAATAAAATAAATAAAATAACAAAATAATTACACTTTGAAACATATATCTATATATTCCTTCACTTTAAAAAAAAATACTTACTTTATCTTTAGATAATAAAGCAAAGAAAACTCTATAGAAAACCGCAAAAACTGTTAGCAAGCAAGGAAAAAAAATCCTTTAACTTCTTTACACAAGGAAAAAAAAATTCCTTTTTTTGTAACTTAAAACCTTTTGATTTATTTATATTTTTTTGGATGAAAAAGAATATCTTATTTTAACCTTGTAATTAAAAGTTCAAAACTGGTTAAACACTCATTTAAGCATACTAGAGAATCTAAATACAAATTAAAAACGATGGGGTATGGGACGTTAAATATGAAATAATAGAACATAAATGCAAATAACTGATAAAAACTGCATAAAATGTCAGCAAAAATAATAACTAGAAATGACAACAGTTACCGTGCTTTCGCAAATTAAAAATCTTTGCAAAAACACAATAACAGGATTATATTAATGCTCTACAACAGAATATAAATGTTGACCGTTGTGTCCTGAATGTGAAAGCAGAACATGAAATAAACAAAGTAGGTGGGTTGACTTACTGATTTAGTTTTAAAAAAATAATTAAATGATTACTAATTTAATAACACAAAAACTTAGGGAAATGGGGCAAGATTTGCTCTCACGTTCAAAATGTAGATTATTTCGAAGTTGATTTTCGTTGTTGTGCACTTTTTCTCTTTTTTTTTTATCACAGAAGACTAGCAGAAGTTTTATATTGTAAACAGGTAATTGAATATTGACTTATCGAAGGTGGTGACACCTCATTTAGAGAATTTTTGTAATTCTCTTATTTATTTATTTATTAATTTTGTGCACTGTTAACTGATACATAGGATGAATTATTTCTGCTGAATTTCTCAGAATTGAAGACTTATATTGCATGTGCAAATTTTTACTTTCTCTTGCAGACACCCGTGAATGAATCACTATTTTTTTTTGCACGATGAACGACTTTACGATGCATAACACCACAAGAATACTGTTATTCACTAAATTTTCTATGAGACTATATGAACTTTCTGTAGATTACGTTCACTAAAGACACAAAACACACACTGGTATAGAAGCACAAAATGAGCACATGCAGCCTTCGATGATATCTGCCGGCAAAGAAAACACGTCAATCACACAGACGATGCGAGGAGATGAAAAAAAGGGGGGCGCCCAGCGCTCAGGTGACAATTGGCCGCAGAGTTTCCTTTTATCAGATGGAATATCGAGGGGAGACATTCCAAAGCAGTTGAGATGGAGCACACAGGGGAGGAAAAGGGGGTGTCCAGCAAAGGAATATCAGGACGGGAACAGCGCTGTACTTTTCGACGTCGACCGCAGGTGACGATAGGGAGATCAATTCCACATCGGTTGACACCCAGCAGGCAAGACCAATAGCAATTACAACTCTGGACGCAGAGAAGAAAAAGAAGAACCGAAATGCATCACATCCACAGGAAAGTCGCAGTTGATTGTACCCCTCCTCCATATTTTTTTTTTTTTTTTTATGTGGGGAAAAACGAAAAAGTCAAACGGTACCAGTTATTTTTGTACTAGAGATTCTTGTGAGGGTGTAGCTTTGTAGCAGCTGCTATTTTATTAGAATACTTAGAAGAAGCGTGATTACGTATAGTAGTCCAGATTCGGATGTACGAAAAAACCCCACAATGATTGCTAAGTTACACTTTATTTAGACATGTATTACTAGGGTGGTACACTTACAGTACTCGGAGAAAATCTCCGAACAGTTTTTAGCAACTTCACTAGACAAGAGCAGTGAGTCAAGTCGCTTCGTACATAGCAACAAACCGCCACTTTTGGCATGATAGAAAATCGCCAACATACACAAGTTCGCCCATGCACAATGGATAGTATACGCCAAATAACAGTAAAAATGCAGCCAGCAAGATCAGAATTCAATTTGGTTTCCCAGCTGGGATGGAAAGGAAAGGTTGCCAAACGATAAATTGTTACACGTGTTGTTATGTCTAAACACAGAGGCACACCGAAGGGACATCAGATTTTACTGCGCAGATGTTAAATTCTTTTTAGGGTTTTGTCGAGAAAGGAAAAAGAAGCGTAAGCATAAATTTCAACTGCGAAACAGAGATGATCTCCTTATAAGGTAATGCAGAATTGCTTCGATCGGAAATAGCAGACATCTGGAAATTGTTTTAAACGGTTGATTAATATGTGAGTGTATTTCTCACGGATAAAGTTAAGCAGCTGCCGATTTTCGGTTAGAGAAAAACTAGGCGAGGAAAAATGGACAGTGAATGAAGGACAACTTAAAACTAATTTTGAATTGAATAGAGACGGGGGGGTGTAAAGGAATAATTCAAGAAAATAACCAATATATAACGAAATAATCGTTATACCCCCCACGGTGAGGGTCGAAAAATTTAAAATGCTTATAACTCGCGATCTAATTTTCATAACGCGGCCAAATTTTGTTTGGTAATTTATTATGAGACGCAGTTATTTTTGGTGACAGGAGACCCCCACGGTGAGGGTTGAAAAATTAAAAATGCTTATAACTCGCAATCTAATTTTCAAAACGCGGCCAAATTTTGTTTGGTAATTTATTATGAGAAAGTGTTAATTTTTGGTGACAGGAGACCCCCTCCCACGGTGAGGGTAGAAAAAATTGAAATGCTTATAACTCGCGATCTAATTTTTGTAGCACGGCCAAATTTTGTTTGGAAATTTATTATGAGACAGTGTTAAGTTTTGGTGACAGGAGATCCCCACGGTGAGGGTCGAAAAATTTAAAATATTTATAACTCGCGATCTAATTTTCATAGCGCGGCCAAATTTTGTTTGGTAATTTATTATGAGACAGAGATAAATTTTGGTGACAGGAGACCCCCCCCCACGGAGAGGGTAGAAAAATTTAAATGCTTATAACTCGCGATATAATTTTCGTAACGCAGCCAAATTTTGTTTGGTAATTTATTATGAGACAGTGTTAATTTTGGTAGAGGAGACCCCCCACGGTGAGAGTCAAAAAATTTAAAATGTTTATAACTCGCGAATTAATTTTCATAGCGCGGCCAAATTTTGTTTGGTAATTTATTATGAGACAGTGTTGATTTTTGGTGACAGGAGACCCCCCCCCCCACGGTGAGGGTTGAAAAATTTAAAATGCTTATAACTCGAGATCTAATATTCGTAGCGCGGCCAAATTTTGTTTGGTAATTTACTATGAGACAGTGTTAATTTTGGTACAGGAGACTCCCCACCGTGAGGGTTGAAAAATGTAAAATGCTTTTAACTCGCGATCTAATTTTCGTAGCGCGGCCAAATTTTATTTGGTAATTTATTATGAGATACTGTTGATTTTTGGTGACAGGAGACCCCCCCCCCACGGTGAGGGTTGAAAAATTTAAAATGCTTATAACTCGAGATCTAATATTCGTAGCGCGGCCAAATTTTGTTTGGTAATTTACTATGAGACAGTGTTAATTTTGGTACAGGAGACTCCCCACCGTGAGGGTTGAAAAATTTAAAATGCTTATAACTCGCGATCTAATTTTCGTAGCGCGGCCAAATTTTGTTTGGTAATTTATTATGAGACAGTGTTAATTTTTGCTGACAGGAGACCCCCCACGATGAGTGTCGAAAAATTTAAAAAGCTTATAACACGTGATCTAATTTTCGTAGTGCGGCCAAATTTTGTTTGGTAATTTATTATGAGACAGTGTTAGTTTTTGGTGACAGGAGACCCTCCTCGGTGAGGGTAAAAAAATTTCAAATGCTTACAACTCGCGATCTTATTTTCGTAGAGCTTCCAAATTTTGTTTGGTAATTTATTAAGCTATTGTATAGCTTTTATCGCGGGCATTGAGCGCGGCGACCGAATCTAGAAATTCCTTAACTAGAAAAAATCCTAACACTTCGGCTAACGTCGTTTCAGTTTGGCAGACTTGGCCACGGTATCCTTCCGTAGACTTCGGCAGATATTGACGCGGTATTTTTCAGATATTTAGAGGATATCAAGTCTCAAACTTATCTTTCTTATTTCAGTTACCATAAACCTATAGTTTCAATAATAAAAATTCCTGATTAACCTACATGTATTGTAAGATAATAAAAATATTTTAAACGATATTAACTTCTCATTTATTCAATAAAAGAGAAAAAATTGTTTTCTTATCGGTCATCACGCTCAAAAAGTGTAACTTGAATTAATATCAAAGACAAAAAAAAAACTGCCTAACTAAAAAATATATAAATATTTATAACTGCATAAGTTGATAAAGAATGCTATGCAATAGCTTTACCGCGGCAGTCCCCGAGTGCCACACGTATTTTTTATTAGTGTTTGGCTATGGTCAGCAGACTCTTCCTGAATATGAAAAAAATCCGCCGGAAGGAAGCGCTATAAGCAAGATATCTGTGTCATTTTTATTTTTATTTTTTTTCGTTTAGTAATACCATTAAATCAATTAGAATGCATGGGAGGCTTCTAAATAGTTGCATTAACAGTCCTTAGATGTCAGTACCAGACAATTTGTTGCATTATTTACAATTGTTGTTTTATTGTTTAGAGAAGAGAAATGCTAATTCTTTAAATTGTTTTATTTTTTGAATGCTTATTTTTTTTTTTTTTTTTTTTTTTTTTTTTTGGAAGGGAAAAAACGTATAATTATTCTTCAACCTTCCCTTAATATATGCATGCTTTTAAATTATTTTAAACAAAACAATTTCCTTAAAGAATATAAAGTCTTTTGGGCCTCATGTTTTAGACTCGGGAATTTTTTTTTTCTCATGATTTATAGTGGTATTTTAGAAGTATTAAAAAATAGACTTTTTTCTAATTTTATAATAATAATTTGGTGAAGAGAATACTGTAAAAGAAAATTTGTAAAGTTACTAAACTTCTTCTAGGAAACTGGGATTCTAAGACTTTTCATGTAACAGTAACAGCGAAAATTCATGTAACCGATTATGTTACATAAAATATTGTTGTTACTGTTACATAAAAAGTTTTTTTTTTTTTTTTTTTTTTTTTTTTTTTTCAGTCAGATTAAATTTACTTCGACATGATCCACATCGACGTTTCAAAACAGATTTTAATTATTCCTTTAAAACATGCGTAATCTTTTTGAGAATAAGAATATGAATAACACAATGATCAAGAAGCATTTATAGATGCTTTAGTGCGTAAACAGTCAAATATTTCCGTGAAGGGTTTTTCGCAAAATCCCACAGGACGTAGACAACAAACTGAAAAGAATGATCTTTTGGATAATCCTGTCAAAAGTAATGTAGCAAAAGCGTTTAAACTGTAGATTATAATTAATTGGTTTATTGTAATAAACAGTGTTAATTTTGTTTGCGGATAGCATGTATACTCGAAAAGAAATTAAGATATTCATGAAAACAGTCCCAAATTTTGCAAAGTTTTGCTTCTAATTTGCAGAGTACTCAAAGTTTAAAAAAATTGCTCTTTTCAGAAAATATGGCAAACAACATTGTATACAATATCCTGTAATCAAAATTAAAACATAATAAAAATTGTATGAAAATGAGTGGGTTTACCAAGTATTGATTCACTGCGCATGCGTGAAAATAATAAAAATATAACATGTATAATGTGTTAGCTAGATGTATAGAGAAATTTTTGTAGAAGTCTGGAAAACATAGTTCAGAATTCTGTAAATTAGCGTCGATAGAATAAGCTCAAAATCCGTTGATATTAAAAGGAAACAAGAAGTGAAGGTTGTATCCATATATATATTGATTTGTGTCAATATAATATGCACATTATTACACGAACTACTATATTTGAATACAGGCCCTCATCTTTTTGCTTCCTTTCGGGAATAACTGATTTTGAAATTTTTCTATCGACAATAATTTTCAGAATTTTCAATCTATACTTTTGAGAGTTTCACAAACGTTGCTCTAAACATTTAGCTTACACATTATATGCGTTGCATTTTGACTGCATTCATGCATTCACAGTGAAACAATACTTAGTAAACCGTATCATTTTTCATACAAATTTTAAATTTTTTAATTCCTATTACAGGATATTATGTGCAATGTTTTTTTTTTTAATTTTCTGAAAATAATATTTTTTATATTAAGAATTCTAAAAATTACAAGCAAATTATTTGGCAAAATTTGGATCATTTTTTATGAAAACATTAATTTCTCTTTGAGTATATATGCTATCCTCATAATACGGAAAGCAGTTCATTACAATAGGCCGATTAATCATAATCTACATACTGAATGCTTTTGCCTCATTAATTTTGGAAGGATTATCCGAAAGATTTTCGTTCTTTTTCAATTTGTTGACGGTCCTCTATGGGATTTTGGGAATAAATGTACTATGTCTGTTTACACACCTGGAGTTTCAGGATCCTCATGACTTTCTCTAGATTTTTATAAAAATGTTTAAAATTGCAAATAACCAGTAACATTTGTCCATATAGCGTAGCATACTATGTTTACAAACAATTTAGTGCAAAATAGCATTTTATGAATCAATTGCGCCTTTGATTGAAATCTTTCAATCGAATAGCTTTGCAGATTGCTCCTAGTTGTTATGTAACAATTTTCTGCAATAAAAGTTAAAAATTATATACACTATTTCAGATGAATTCTCATGTGTAAAATTCATTGTCACATTTAGGACTATAAACATCTCATTCAGGTTCTAACTGCCGTAAATGCGAGAAGACTCACCCAATTGCGACAATAGTATAATTTTGTATTATACTACGGTTAATTATTAAATTTATACAAAACAAGTTATTTTTGAACTAATGGTACAGTATACAGTAATTTGCTGCTTAATAAGATATATGTTTATATAATTAAAAAAAAACAAATATACCCTAAATGCTACAAAACTATGGGGAATCATGACTCATTTAGAACAATGACCTTGCAAGTATTAAATTAAATGCATTTTTAGTAATTCCCCGATAACTGTCAAGAGAATTATTTATTTTCAAAAACTTATGGATTTTATAACAAACGACTATTTTCATTCTATAATTAATATAAATAACTATTTTTTAGAAAATTAATTACGAGATGCTAAAACTTCGTTAAAATAGATATATTCAAATTAAACGATTTACATACTTTATAAAAATGAAATGAAAATAAAACTAATAGATTTTTTCATTCCTTTAATCTAAATCCATTCTTAATAGGAACGTCTGTGTAGCTGTATTCTTGGTAATTATGATAATATCATAAAAGTAGAAATTTGTGAATTAAGCGATAAAAATATTGCAGGAAATGAGAATAATGGGTTAATTCGGAATAAATAAAAGCAACTTTATCGATTCAAGATATTACTAAATATATTTTATATTTAATATCCGAAATTAATATGTTGACCTGCACTACCGATGACAGTTTTATTTACTCATAGCGCACATTAGTTAAGCTATAGAAATAAAATATTTTATTATTATAATAAAAAATACTAATGAATATAGAAATCGGATATTTTATATAAGAAGAATGGATAGGAAACTAAATCAAGGATAGGAAGTTATGAATAGGAAACTAAATAATGTATTTTAAATAAATAAACATTTATTAATCAAATCAGTAAAAAATTGAAGAAATATTAGGGTATGAAAATTATTGAAAAGTTTGGGTATATCCACTATGGGTGGTCCTAAACGACTAGTTTCTGTTGGAAGGCATTATTTTTTATACTAAAAATCAGAAACCGTAGACTCGAAAACAGCAGCTTAATTAAATAGCTTTTGAGACGTGATTTTTTTCATTCGAATTCATTCTGATTTTCGCAATTTTGTAAGAAGTTATTATATTTAAATATTGACAAGCTAGGTGAGATGAAGGATTAGCGTAAAAATGTGATTCTTGCCAACTTTTAGAGCAATTGCGCGACCGGAACATGTTGATAGATTTTTAAAATATTTCAGCATTATGGTTTGTCATTATAAGAATTATTCTTATAAGAATTGTTATTATAAGATTTGTTATCATGAGAATTTCAGTTATTACATTTGTGAAATGGCGAATTTAAAAAAATGTAATAATGTGAAACTGTAAATGAAAAGGTAATAATTTTGGCAAACTTTAGAGCGCATGCACGTCTGGAAGCTATAAACCAATTTTATTTATTTTATTACTCAATTTTTAGAATCTCGAATTTGCAACTTCTCCGTGGTATTCGAATGGAAATCCTTTTTTGCATTTTTTTTCGACCCATCCTGGTGTACATGAAATTACGAACATAAAACATTAAGTAAAATATATACGTATTCAAAAAGAATTAACTAGTAAAGTAACCTCATTCAAAATAACCATAACAACTCAACACAACCTTAGTGAGATGAAGTAATAAGAAATAGATTAAATTTTTCAGAGTGGTGTGTTAACTGTCAGCTAAAAGACATATCTTATCAAAAGATGATAATAAACTTAAAAATTGTAAAGATATCTTTTTCGAAGAGTTATATTTAATCTGTGTTTGGAGGTGATATGTCTAACAATAATAGTGAGAGAAGTACCTCTTCCCTTATTTAAAAATTAATTTTGTCTTTTAAGCTTTAATAACTCATGACATATATAGAAAATAGCCGTCCTCAAAAAAAGTTAACAAAAACAATTCCGGGATTTAATGGTAATATATGTACTCTTTTATTTGTAAGCATTTTTATAAACCTCATATTTTTTGTGGTCCGAAATTCATAAATGGGATTTTTCTAATAGAGTCAGACGATAGCTGGGAAAATTTCAATTGGAATTCTAGTTAGTGACGACATGGCTTACAAGGAATATTTCAAGCATTTTTTCTCTTATTGCACTTTTTATGTGCCTAATTTTAGAGTGTTTAATATATATATATTTTTTTGTTCAATATTTTTATATCAATAAATTATGAACAATTTAAACTTAAAAAAAAGAAAAACATCTCGGTGATTTTTGCATTATTTCAATATTTTTTCCTTTGCACAGAATCAGTTACAAATGGAATTTAAAAAGATTTCCTGAGATCCGATAACTACTAAAAAATGAATCTTCAAGGATGACATAACGAGAAGAGAATATTAAATTCATTTTGTTTCAAAGGGGAATTCTTCAAAAACAAGTATATTACAAGTTAAGAAGTTTTTAGTGATACAAGACCTAGAAAATATTTCTGGGGGCAACATAAAATACTTGAAGCAAACAGCATTTTTATCTCATTAGATTTTCAAATTTGCAATACCCCAAAAGAATATTTTACAGTGAAAAATAATCAGATTTATGTGGAGAAAAAAGTTTCCATTCTGTTGCATTAAAATTTTACATTCTAGAATGCTTACGAAAACCCATAGCTGCACAAATTTCAACTCTTAGGCAGAATTAAATTGAAGCCCGAATTTTAGATTTATATCTTTCAAAAAGGTTTCTCTAGAAAATATAACATAAATTTTAAACAGGTTTATGAATAGTAAATTATTAATAACCAAAGAAGATTTTTCAGTTATTCTGATCAGTTTTTCCTGACAAACTTTTCAGGGGAGACGGATGCGTATTGGGATAAATCCTTTATTTTACAATATACATAGGGGGGGGGGGATCTCAAAAAATTGTTAGAAGATGGCCCCAGCCATTGCCTAATTCCCCAATGTGTTTGCAAGTCTCATGGAAAATTTAATAGCACTCCAAGTAAACAATTCTATTTTTGATGTTCAAAAATAACTTTGCAAAATTCCTTTATGATGAAATTATTCTAAAAGTAACTAAAATTATAGTAAAGAAAATTTAAGAATATGAATAGACATACAAAAAATTTATATTTAAAATTCCAAAATGTATCCTACGACGTTCAAATAATTAGGTTTAATACATTTTTTAAAAATTGACCCTTAGGGTGATATTGGGTAAGAACAGGTGGGGTTACATAGTGTAGTACATACAGAAGCAGCAAGTAAAACTTTTTTCTGATATTACCTTGACGTGAAAAATTTGACTAGACAAATTTTCAACGTATATCCCGCAAGTTAATTACCCACTTGCATGAGTAGTTTGATGTGAAATTGATGCAAGATTGTCTTTAATCCATGAAAATGACGAAAGCAAAAAAGATGTCTCTTGAGAGAATCGACAACTTTCAGGACTGCATCTTTTTAACAATTTTTTTTCGGTTGGCACAGCTTTTTTTTTTAAGTTTCACTTATCAAATACAGGAAATTAAGACTGTAATTTAGAAGTTCATATGTCACATTTACCCTATAATGGTGATAAAAATGGTGCATGCACTTTCGGACAGTGTGTGTGCATCAATACACTGGAAGGGATTCCACTTATGATGTGACAGTTGTAAACAGATAGTGTTGCATAACAAGGTTACTACGTTGCTGTAAGGTTGCAGCAATTTTTTTGACGAAACAAAAATAAATTATGTACTATCTAGCAAAGAATTCGCAGAACTTTTGTCATGTCATAGCTAAGTTTTCTACCTATATGCCATTCATTTGCAAAAAATTTTATACTGAAAAATGTTAACTTGCATGACTATATAGCTGCAAGTTCAAAGTGTTGTGACTTCGGTGTTTGTGTTATCTTGATTCAGTCTTATTATAAACTATCAGTTTTGTCATTCGAAACTTGCTGCAACTTTGCAAGTTTCCAAAGAAATACTGATGCAAATTTTCTGTAATTTAAAATTGCTATGTGACTATGATTAATATAAAACATGTTAGTTCAAGCAATTCTTCCATGAAATTGTGCAACAATATCGAAACAAACGAATTTTATCTTTTTCTTTTCAAATTTTAACTAAGAATGTTTTTTAGGTAGATTTCGTATGAAATACTACCTATTGCATTCTCTCCCATGTTGGAATTTCTAAAAAATTTTTGCAGATCTACACCGATCATGACTTTTAGACCCTAAAACTACCATCAGTAAAAAGGTTTATCTATCTATCTATCTATATATCTATCTATATATATATATATATATTTCACTTTCTTCTAGACACGATAACTTCAATAATTATGCTCAGATCTTCTTCAAACTTTTACTTAAAATCGAGGAGCATAAAATCTCGGTCGAGTTCGTTAATGGGCAAAATCGGAACAAGGGGGTGGAAAAAGGGACGGTTTTTGTGAAAACAGAAAAAACGCGATAACTTTTTAATTAAAATAGATATTGAATCAGTTTAAAGTTTATATAACTTCTAAAAAGTGGGCTAAAAGTTTCTGTATGATAGATTTTTTATAAAATTAAAAATGGGGTCAAGGGACGAAAAAAACATGGTTTTTGGAAGAAAAAAAAATCATAACTTCGTCAATTCTCAAGATATCAAATCCAACTAAATTTTGTATAAATGTTCTTAACATTATCTAAAACTTTTGTACTTACAAGTTTTTGATAGGATCAACTTTTACCGATGAAAAAAATTAAAAACGAAAAGAAAAAGAAAAAAAATCATAACTTACTCAATTCTTAAGTAATCAAATCTAATTAAATTTATTTTACATCTTCTTAATAATATCTACAACTGTTATATTAACAAGTTTTTCATAGGACCAATTCTTATACCAGAAATATATTAAACAAAAATCGGAGTTAGAGAAAAAACCTCAAATCCAAACTGCTTATATTGTGACTTATTTTTTGAATTCATTTTTGATTTTAAACGCATCCAAACGGCAAATCCTCTTATTTAGGAACTGTATAATGTGACTTATTGGCCAGTTTTTTGGTAAAGGCAGAATATATTTTAAAAAAAGCTGTCAAAAAAGGTACTTTGAACAGAATTTGCCTAAGTGGTCGTGATTGAAAAAATTGAGGAAGTATAACAAATTGCGTTTTTTCTGAGTCATTTTTAAATGCATTTTTGTTCTGAAATGCATCCAATTTACAGGTTCTCTTATTTAGGAACTTTGTAATGTGACGGATTGGCCTGTTTTTTGATAAAAGTAGAATATATTTCAAAAAAGACTGCCAAAATGGGCACTTCGCACAAAATTTCCCACAGCGATCATGTTTGAAGAACTGAGGATGTATTCAAAAAACAAATTGGTTATTTTATGACTCATTTTTGAATCCAATTTTGCTCTCAAATGCATTCAGTTGACAGTTTTTGTTATTTAGGAACTGTGTAATGAGCCGTATTGGTCAGTTTTTTGATAAAGGCTAAATATATACTTTGAAAAAGCTGTCAAAGTGGGCCCTTCGCCCAAAATTTCCCAAAGCGATTATTATTGAAGAATTGATGATGTATTCAAATAACAAATTGGTCATTTTATGACTCATTTTTAAATTCAATTTTGCTCTCTAACGCATTCGATTGACAGTTATTTGTTATTTAGGAACTTTGTAATGTACCATATTAGTCAGTTTTTTGATAAACGCTAAATGTATATTTTTTAAAAGCTGTCAAAGTGGACACTTCGCACAAAATTTCCCAAAGTGGTCTTGCTAATAGAATTGTGGATGCATTGAAATAACACACTGATAACTTTATGAGTCATTTTTAAATTCAATTTTGCTCTCAAACGCATTCAATTGCCAATTTTTTGTTATTTAGGAACTATATAATGTGTGTATTGGTCGATTTTTTAATAAAGTCAGAATGTATTTCAAAATATGTTGTCAAAATGGGCGTTTGAGCCGAATTTCGCTTAAGTTGATTTTGATAAAACCACTTATTACTGAAAAATGAAATAAATTTTTTTTTTAAAGCGCACAATATAGTAGTTAAATCGGATTTATCTTTAATAATATTCTATTTTTTTTGTTGTTGATTTGAAAACTTTTCGAAATCTACCTCAGCCTATAGGCCAAGCCGACAGCGATTTTTTTAAATGTATTTGATTACCGAAATCTTGAAACTACTATGAGGCAATATTTGTAATATTCGCTATATTTTATACAATATTCATAAAATATATTGATTCAACATTAGATTGTTCATATTTTGCGTATATTGTAGTAAATTGTCAAAGAAGGTTTTCCGATTTAATTCCCACTATTAATGAAATATTGGGTTCCATTACAATTATTTCAAATTGAAAAAAAATGAACCATCATTATTTCGTTACAAACGCATATAATGTTTTCAAACATTTTTTCAACATTTTCGGCATTCTCTGTGATTTAAATTTAATTGAAATAAAAACAAAATTTACATGATATTAACCGCAGGTACTTCATGATAAAAAAACAAGTTGGAAATTGCACGTGAACGTAGCAAATGAGGTGCGTTCGTACGATAACGAAGTTTTAAAAATATTGAGATCTTGCTGATATAGTAGAGCGTACTCCGGATACAGTATAGTAGTCGAAATCTTTACGTTTCTGTAAATATGCAGGAAGTAATTTTTATTACACCTCAGCAACGTATATCTTATTCATAAAATGTGAAATAGTTGAATATAATTTAAACACGTACCAAACAATGTTTCCCCGTATAGCATTATATAGTGGAATACTTTTGTGTGGTCCTGTAATTTAATAATAAAAATTCTTTGCATCACAGATTGTACAGAATGCATATTTTAGTATATATTTCATAGATTCATGCAAATTCTATTATGTTCGAATAGATGTAACATCATTAAAATGCATTTGAAACTTTTTCCCTATTGACCGTAATGTAACGGATTCCTTTTGATTGTCCCTGTAATTGATCTATGCATCCGATTTTCATAACATTTGAAATTACTCGACAAAATTACGCAATAATTATATGTTTTAAATTTCAAACGATTAAAATGCATTTAAAACTTTTTTCCCTATTGACCGTAATGTAACGGAATCCTTTTGAATGTCCCTGTAATTGATCTATCCATCCGATTTTCATAAAATTTGAAATGACTCGACAAAATTATGTTATAATTATGTGTTTTAAATTTCAAACGATTCGGTTGGGTAGTTTTTGCGTTGTTATATGCGGACAGACGGACGGACAGACAGACGGACAGACAGACGGACGGACTGAGCGACAACAATAGGTGCTACGTATTTACATAATTACGAACGCACCTAAAAACGGTTTGAAATATGATACACGTTATTGCTGAAATTTAAACGACCTCATTCGGAACAAACAAAACAAGCACGTGAAACAAGAGACGAATTTTTTGACATCACTTGTGAAAATTTTCTCTAAAGGACTATCATTAGCTTATTCTAAAGTAGCTTTTCAATGCATTAAGAATTAAAGACTGTATTACTAAATGCTTTCTTCTTTTTTGTGAAAGTTTGTTCTGAACATACCAAGTTTTAGTATTGCATTTTTGATTCACCCCCAGTCACCTTACTTTATCACTATTCTTCCTCTTTACTCTATATATTACTCTGAAATAAAGTTTAACTATCGTCGGCATTATTCAAGATATTTTTTGTTCATAAGATAAAGCTATTGAGATAATCATGAATAATGCCACATACACTGTAAAAAAAAATCAAGAGGTTACTAAAAATTCTTTAGTAAATTTGTATTCCATAGTATTTTTTAGTAACCGTTACAAACTTTTTTTTTGCAAGTGAAACAAGCAATTCTTTTGTAAACTGAACAAAATAATTTTTTGTATAACTAACTTAAAAATTTTTAGTATGAGCCACCAAGAAAATTTTAGTAATAGCTCCAAAATTGTTTTTAATAACCTTTACGTGCGCCCGAAGGATAGGAGATGCATCGAAATTTCTGAAGCGATAGATTTTCGGCAAAACCGCAATAGATGGCAGCACCAAAAATTCTACCTGCTCTGACAGGATTTTCATAATCCCTTTATTAACGAGTACTCATACTACATACATTCGGGACGTACTTGACGGCGCCCGGTATCGAACCCGTGACCTCTTAGCCTGGAATCCGTTACTATAACCACTATGCTATCAGGTCCACACCATGTGAGTTTTAGTAATAGCTATTAAAAATGTAAAACTATTAACTCTTATCTATTGCTAACTTTTTTCTAGTAATTCTTACAGATTTTCTAGTAACCGACTAAGATTACTAAAAATTTTTTAGTAATTACAAGGATCACTAAAGTTTTTTTAGTAGATCGACCCTTTTTTTTTACAGTGTAGCAGCGTACCTTGTTGAACGATCTACTCCACAAACTGAAGAATACTAATTTATATCAGGGACTTAGAATCTAAAGTTCGATAAAATTTCGTGCGTTAATTTCTGAGATAGAGCTATTGCGATAATCACCAATAATGCACCACAGCAGTGCCGCCTGTTGAGAGATTTGCACCAAAACGTAAGCAGCACTATGTCAAGTCAAGTATTTACAAAATGTAAAATTTTATGAAAATCTATGCACAAGTTCTTGAGGTATGGCTATTATGGAAATTGTAAATAATGCAGCATAGTAGCATCATCTATTGAGTGATATACACTAAAAACAAATCAGATCTAGTTTATATCAAAGTTTCGCAGTGATGCAGCAAAATTTTGTGAAATTCCGTGAATTAGTTCTTGAGATAGAGCGCTCACAAAATTTTTGTCACATACGCACAGACAGACACACTCACAGACTCATAGACCGACATTTTGTAAAAACATGTTTTTTTGGTTCCTAAAATCCGGGACCCCTAAAACGTGTAAATCCTTCAAAAACTGGGTTTTAAAAATTATCTGGAATCCAATACTTTCGTCTTGTAAAGATAGAAGAAAGTAAAAATCTGGTCTCCCTCGAATTTTGAGGTATGCTGTCTAATAGGAACATATACGGTACGACATTTGGTCATTTTCACCTCTTAAAAGAATTGGAAGAGAATAAAAAAGAGATGTTCTGCATTTTTCTATCTATTCCACACCTCCTCCACACAAAAATGAGTTCGATCGAACAAAACTTCTTCATATCTTTTAGGAATTTATGTATAACTGTTTAATATGTGTTCAAATTTAAAAAATTTAAATATAATGCGTAAATGGATGATATTGTCAGATTTTAAAAAAAATCTTATTGTTTCTGCTGACGAGTAGTAATTTTCTGCACTATTATGATTCGATTCGCAAACTTTTTGTTTTTCTCTCATCGAGTCTGCATAGAGAAAATACTGCAATTTGCAATAAATAAATAAATAAATAAATAAATAAATAAAATAAAAATAGATTTATCTTATTTTTTGGCATTGTATTTTTTTGATTTACATTAAAAACCAATGGATGTAGTCATATGTTTTTCGCGATTTCCAAAAATTTGATTTTCTGGATAAAAAGACGTTAGAAAATGTATTCAGTAATTCTTAATGTATACAGTAAAAAAGAGTGTAAAAAATATCCAGATTATAAATGTTGTTTCCCTTACTCTACACAGGAAAAATTAATGAATTTCTAAAGAACAAGCAAATTAATATTATATCAATAAAAAACGCTTAATGCATCATGAAGAATATCTGTAATCTATTTTTTTTAAAATTCAAAATGAAAATGCGAATTAATGACATGCTTTTCCTTTAAAATATAATCTTTGTTAAACATTTGAAAGAAAATATTTAAGGAAACCGAAAAATAGATACTACTTTCTTTTAATCTCCATGTCATAAAAATTTGTAATTTCTGTTTTGTTTATAAAAATGAAAGTTGTTCTTATTCGGAAAAGGATGAAAATTTGGAATAAATATATATGAAATTGTTATGAGTAGAATTAGTTTCATCATGATTTATAGATATAACGCCATTTTGTACATACATATATTAAAAATAAAATTTGAATGTCTTGTAAAACGTGTGTGTATATTTTATTCAGTTACATTTCATAATACTCTACTCATATATGTTTAAAAATAATCCTCTCAAGTTTACATTGTCCAAGTTTACAAAGAAACATTCTTAGAATAAATGTTCTTAAAATATAAATATTAAGATCAGGAAATAAACGTAAAGTGATTTATTTAGAATTGGTTTATATTGTAAAAAATTTCACAAAAATGTACAAATTTTCTATAAGATAACTCTGAATGAAGCAAAAATGATAAAAACAAATGATTCAATTACTTGAATATTCTTTAAAATAAATTTCTAAACATTGAAATATCCCTTTCTGCATCAAAATATAGACATTATACTCTGCAAAATCATTCTCTTTTTAATTTATTTTAAAGAGAACTGATAATAACAAAATTATAAATACATAGGAGAACAATATTCACGAAGAAGTAAATATTCGATGTGTTCGCTTAGATAACAGTTTTCGAAAGAATTATTTCAAATTTAAATTGCTTCTTTATTTTAATTAGATTAATAGTCATGTATCGGTGATAAATCTTCTACGTTTATAAAAGTTTCCTGACACAAACGCCATTTATACTGCAGTATATTCTGTAGTTCAAATATGAATGTCTCATAATATGTGTACGTGGTTAAACGTATAGCATACTTCCTCAATGTGGCAATTAACCGTTTAAATATGAACTAAAAATGTCACAATTCTACTCACGATTTAAGAAAAAAAGAGATTTGTTTCGTATTTTTGGAATCGTAAAATTATGGTTTACGATAAAAACCAATACATGCATTCAGATGTTTATCGCGATTTCCAAAAAAATAATTGCATGAATAAAGAGAGTTTTGAAACTCACGTCTTGATCTATACTGTTCAAAAGAGTGCAATAAGAACTACTCAGATAAAAAAAGTTGTTTCCATTACTCTACACAGCTAAAATTAATGAGTTTATGAAAAACAATTATGAGAATATAATGTCAATAAACAATGCTTAATGGATTATTTGAAATATCTGAAATCTATTTTTTTTAAATTCAG
This sequence comes from Maratus speculifer, assembly GCA_964019185.1. NCBI lineage: Eukaryota > Metazoa > Arthropoda > Arachnida > Araneae > Salticidae > Maratus > Maratus speculifer. The sequence continues at coordinate 258,117,615 of OZ025298.1, forward strand.
AACGAAAATGTAAAATGACATGTTTTCCCTTTAAAACCTATTTTTAATTCTTATTGCACAATCGAAAGAAAATGTTTATTGAAACGTAAAAAAGAGATTTTCTTTTAATCTCCATACGATAAAATTTGCAATTTCCGTTTATTTCTTACAAAATCTAAAAATGTTGTTGTTAGTCGAAAAAAAATGAACCTTTAAGATAAATATAAATCAAATTCTTATGAGTAGAATTAGGTACATAATAAATTATAAATATAGCACTATTTTGTTATTAAATATTTTAGAAATAAAATTTGCATGTCTTGTAAAACGTACGTGCGTAGTTTATTATGTTATATTTCATAATACTCCTCTCATCCTCAGTTTTTAATAGCAATATTTTTTGAAGAAATATTCTTGAATATAAATATTAAAATCAGGAAATAGATTTAAAGTGATTTATTCAGTAGGACTTCATATTGTATAATAATTCACAAAACAGTACAAACTTTGTATAAGATATCACTGAATGAACCAACAATGATAAAAACAAGTAATTCAATTGCTTGAATATTACTTAAAATACATTTCTAAATATTTAAATATGCTTTTCTACATCAAAATTCATACATTAAATTCTGCAAGATTATTTTCTTTTTCATTTATTTTAAAGAGAACTGAAAATCACAAAATTATAACTGTACTTAGACGAACAAAATACACGAAGAAGAAAATATTTAATAAGTTCACTGACTACACACAGCTCCCGAAAGAATAATTTCAAACTTAAATTGCTTCGGAATTTTAATGAGATCAACAGTCGTGTATCATCAATAAATCTTCTAGGTTTATAAAAGTTTCCTGACACACACACACATCATTTACATTGCAGAACATTCTGAAGTTCAAATATGAGCGTCTCATAATATGTATACGTGCTCAAACGTATAGCATATTTCCTAAAGGTGGCAATTAACCGTTTAAGTATGAACTATAAATATCACGATTCAACTCAATTTTTGAAGTAGAACCATACGTAAGTAGCTATTGGTTTAAAAGCTTGATAATTTTTACTTGAAAACTGCTTGAAAAAGAAAGAAATGTCATTAATATAAAAATTAAAATTTAATAGTGATTCATTTTATTTAAAATATTTTAAAAGATAACTTATCTGAATAAAGGAAATAGAGCATATTAATTGAAATGGAAATATAAATTTCTTTTTAAACAAGTCGGAAATTGCATGTCAAACTTAGCAAATAAGGTGCGTTTGCACTATAAAAAAGTTTAAAATATATTAAGATCTTGATGTAATAGTATACAGTACTTCGGATAAAATATACTATGCGAAATCTTTTGTGTATCCCTGTAAATTCTATCCCCTTTTATACACTGCTATAGTAACTTGTAGTTAACTTCAACAATGTACATCAATTTCATTAAATGTGGAATACAACAGCGCCCCAATCAATGAACTTCCCTATACGATTATGCATACTTTTGTGCTTTGGAATACTTTTCTGCGACCCTGTAAATTAACAATAAATATTCTTTGCACCGCAGATTATACAGAATGTACATTATAGTACAATCGAACCCCATTATAACGAACTTCAAGGGACAGAAGATTTTGTTCGCTATATCCGAACCATTAAAAAAATGTTAGAGTGTTCAAAATTTGTATATCATTAGCTGTTACCTGTATATTCATTAATGATGTACTAAGAAAAATACATAAAAAAGTATTATATCTGATCAATAATGAATTAAGATGATTAAAATCGACCATATTAAACTGACACAATACTAAATAAATTAACTAAAAATGAACAAAAATAGAAATACAGTATAACTATCCGAACAATTCTTGACCGATTCTAATTTGTATAAATAGGAAGACAATTTAAGAAATGTTATCCCGACTATGCTAAACCTTAACACCTTATCCAGGCGTAGGATTATCAACAAATGTTTTTGCTGGTGTTTTAAAAAATCGTTTTATTTAAATTTAAATTTGTTTTGTTTGTTTACTTTTTATCATTTAAATTTTCCTTTTTTTTTGTCTCCTGAAGTTACAATTTGAGCAAAAAAGTTTTTCATTGTAGCTTGCTTCAAAGCAGACGTTCTTTACAATGCTGCTATATCTCGAATTATTCTTAAATACCTTAGCTGAATACCCTCGTCTTAAATACGTTCTAAACAGCTGAGATATCTCAGCTGTTTAGATTTTGATGAATGATTGTGAAAAATACTCAAAAATTCGAGGAAAATATGCAAGTTTTCCCAAAAAATCGGGGGAAATATGTGAATTTTCTTGGAAAAACGGCATATTTTGTCAAAAAAGGTTGAGAAAAATCATGAATTTTGCTAAAAGATCACGCATAAATGCAAATTTCATTGAAAAGACTGAAAAAAATGCGCTTTTCATCAAATGATTGAGGGAAAATGCTAATTTCATTAACAAATTGCAGAAAAACGCAAATTTTTCAAAACGCTGCGAGAAGATACAAATTTCATCAAATATCCAAGAAGCCTTGAAAATTTAGCTTTTTTACTTGCTGAGCCTGTAGCATGTTTGCATATATACAAGTGAGGGTTCATTTCATAAATTTTATAAAGAACAGGATGCATTTTGTCAATTTTAGATGAAGCAGGGTGCTTTACTCTTAAATAATGGCTTAGAGGAAACACTATTACTCCCATGTATGTTTCTCTTATATCATTATATACTTATTAATTTATTGTTTTATAAATCTTATACACAGGGATAGACAATCTAAGGTCTGTAAGTTTCCTCAATTTATAACTGAAAAAAAATGTGCACAGATTGAAAGAAAAAATTCTGAATTTCATCAAGTTGCCGCAGGAAAAATTAAAAATTTCATTAGTCATTTGAAAATTGCAAATTTCATTGATTCGGTGCAGACAAGTGCAAATTTCGATGATTGGGTGCAGAAAAATTGTGAATTTTGTCATTAAGGCTCGAAAAAATTGCAAGTTTTGTTGATCAGTTGAAGGAAATTCTCAAATTTCATTGATCAGACATGGAAAACTCATGAATTTTTTCAATCAGGTATGAAAAAATGGCAAACTTTGTTGATAGAGCAAGGAAAAAGGCAATTTTATGATGATGTGAGAAAAATTACAAATTTTATGGACCATTTCCCAAAAAAAAGTAAATTTCAGTGTCACAAAAAAATTTGTGAATTTTATCGATTAGAAGCGACAAAAATCTTAAATTTTGTTAATTAGTTGTTGAAAAAGTGCATGTTATGTCTGTTTATTGTGAGAAAAAATAGCATTATTTTGCAATTTGCTGTGGGAAAAATTGCAAATTTTCTCAGAGTCACTTAAGAATTTCAAATTATGTTGCTCAGGCACAAAAAAATTACAAATATTGTTGATCGAGTGCATAAGAAAATGAGTTTTTTTGTTAAAGCTCTGAAAAATTGCAAATTTTATTGGTTGTGTTAAAAAAGAATCACCATTTTTTTTATCAGCCATGGAAAAAGTAAGAGTTTAGTCAATCAAAGGCAAAAGAAAAAAAAATCAAATTTCATCGATCAGGCTCTGCAAAATAATTAATTTTTTTTTAATGTGATGCCTGAAAACATTGTGAATTTTGTCAGTCAGTTTAAATTCGGAAATTCCATTGATTATTGATAAAAAAAGTGGTGTACCGAGTAGTACTTTGGCGGAGTACCGAGTACTCGAGTTCATATTTATTTTGTAACTGTCTGTACCTTATTTTCTTTTGATTAAAAAAAATTGTATTGGCTTGCAGTTTCTTTTCATTTTCCATGTGTACAGATTAAATTATGTTATTTTAAGTTTATTATTATTTTTAAATATCTGAGTAGAATTATTTGCATATTGATGACTTGTGTATTAATTATAAATCCAACTAATAAAAATTATTTTTTAAATGTAATTAGATGCACTAACTGTGTGTTTTTAATTTCATGAAGTGTTGCAGAGCATTAAAGATGAAGTCATGCACTTAGTAGTTTGAGATGGAGCTGCTAATATTACAAAAGGGTGCAATGATGAAAAGTGTATCATGTACTATTCATACTATGCAACAGGTAATAAAATCAGGCTTATCATCTCAACAAGCATTATAATAAATTTAATTATTAGTTTTTTATTCCATCTACTGTATTTTCAGTTTCTTTATCCAAAATAATAGTATTATTCTGTTTTCTTTTACATCAAAAAAGTATTTATTTTTATTTGTATAAATGTGAAACTAAATTTTAATCTGGAGTTATTTTATGAAGTTTTTTGTTCTTAACTTTTCCTATATTTTGAAGACATATTGTTAAATACCGAGTAAATAGTTTTATGAATTATTGCATGCATTATACATTGATATTTGAATAACTTTTTACAGATCAGTTATAAATTCATATTTAAAAAAATGAAATTCTTATAGCTACTCGGTACTGACTGAGTACTTGTCTAAAATTTGGCTGGGTACCAAGTACTCGGTATGGCTCTATTGCCAATGATGAGAAATGGATTCACGTGAGTCGATTTATCATTTCAGCTAAGACAGGATGAAATTACCACAAATTACGGAATTATAAAGCATATTTTTCTGACGTACATCCTATAAGCTAAACTTAAAAATCATTGAAGAATTATTTTCATAATCTGAGTTATTTGCACGATTGATGAAAGAATAATTTATTCTTGAATGTAAATGAAATAGCAAGCTTATTTGTTTGTCGGTGTGTTTATAATCTTTATAAAAATACAAAAAAAATCTTTGGTTCAAGTATTGCAAAAAATTTTGTATAACTAAATTTGTTTTTATTAAGATAACAGGGAATTGTATTGAAAAATACACATTTTTTTTCTTTTTAATCATATTTCGTATCAAAATTTTTCTATATGTTAGTAAATTTAAGTGGTATTGCAAATCTTTTATTTCATAATACACGTAAATGATCTGTTAAAATATTATTTTTAAAAATATTTAGTAAATTGAATAGATTATGTAGAAAATTTTCGGCATAGATAAATTCTTTACTCAAATTTCACTAAATATTGTATAAATTTGAAAATTTAATCAAGTTCCCATTAAAATTTATATGAATTCACATAGTTTTATTCCTTTTTTAAACGAAAAATAACTTAATAATAACAATATTTAATTTATGTGCATATACAGATTTAAATGTATGTATACAGATGATATATTTTTCTTGAATTATTTAATGAAACTTTTCTTTTAAAAGTTATCTTATTAATTCACACCAAAATCATAAATTAAGGCTGTTTTATTTAACATTTAATGACCAATTATAATCAGATAACCAAAAAGGCCTGAGTAAAACACTTAACCTCTTCAAACCTTGTTTTATTTATGTATTTTTTAAATTTCAGTTATGTATTATTAACTGATAACTAAGAAAGATTGACAAGCAAAAACAATTAAATTTTATTTTTTGTATGTAAAATATGATCATACATGGGAACTCAAAGTGCATTTTTGGACAAGATTTTGCTTTGTGTTGATATTTTCAATGTTTTTATGAATTTGAAATTTTTGTGCCATCACATGGCCAGGGTTGGCAAGTTTCTTCTGCAGTGGAAAAAACAAAAACTGAGGAAAAAACCGGGCGGAAGAAATAGGTTTTTTCAAGTGGAAGAAATGGAAGAAACTGTTTTTCTTTAAAATTTTACCATATATGTTAAATTTTGTAAGATATAATAAATATCTTCTTCCTGTAATCTTATAGTATAAATTAATTCCATTGGAGCAAAACAAATTTAAGTATATATGCTAAATTAATAACTACAACAGTTTTTAAGTCAAGATCATACACAATGCCTGTCTAGAGATCTTCAACCATTGGCTAAATGAAAAGAAATTTTATCCAAAATACACACAATCAATTAAATTTTATGCATTTCAATTTAACCAACTTATGTTTTAATTATATAAATTTCTGAAACTAGTAGTAAATAGTAGGGATCCTTTATTAATGGTAGAATGAAATTTATTTAAATAAAAGCTTTTAATTTACATTAATTTTATTTAAGTAGTGTACAATAATTACTGTATTAAATAAAGATCGACTGAAAATACAGTTTCATTTTTGCATTACTCACCGAAAATATTAAAGTTTTAGAAAGCGGTCCGGTTGCGGTAAAAACCCATTTGGGATGGACTCTAATGGGAAAAATTCCAAGTATTAAATCAGAAACAAATAATGCTGCTATGATTATTTCATCACTTTGGAACAATTGTTCCGTTGCTGATTTGTGGAAGCTGGATATTATGGGTATAATGGATCCAGTTGAATCCAAAACTAAGTCTGAAATTCATGAAGAAACTATGCAGCATTTTAAGAGTAATATAAGAATAGATTCAGAAGGGAGATACGAAGTAGCATTGCCATGGTTGCTAGATAAAGCTTGCTTACCTAACAATAGAGAATTGGCCGAAAAGCGGCTTGCTACAAAGAGGAAAAAGTTAATTAATTTAAATAAAATTGAGGTATATAGCGAAGTATTTGATTCGTGGATAAATGCAGGAATAATTGAAAGGGTGGTTGATAATAAAGAAACTAAAGTACATTATTTGCCACACAGACCTGTATTTAAAGAATCGAGTGAAACTACTAAAGTTAGACCAGTTTTTGACGCTTCGGCTCATGTTAAAGGTTCCCCTTCTCTAACTGATTGCCTAGATAAGGGATTAATTTTGATTGAAATGATTCCTTCTATATTGCATCGGTTTCGGAAATATCCTGTTGGTGCAGTATCCGATATAGAGAAAACATTTCTACAAATTGGTATTAGAGTAGAGGATAGAGACTATCTGAGATTTATATGGGAAAATGGCATAATTTATAGACATAAACGTGTTGTTTTTGGAATCAATGTAGCCCCTTTTTGTTGGCGGCTACTTTGAGACATCATTTAGAAAGTGCGACTGAAAATCTTGCTTCTACAGTAGAAATTTTGAATGAATCGTTATATGTAGATAATTGTGTTTGCAGTTTCAACACAGTTGAAGAATTAAATAAGTTTATATTTGAATCCCAAACGTTACTATTCTCTGCAAAATTTAATCTCAGGGGATGGTTGTCAAATTATAGCATTCAAATTATTATTGAAAATTCAACAGCTAATGTAACACCAGTATTAGGTTTAAACTGGGATCTGGAAAACGACACCCTATCTTGCAAAATCGGTTCTATTGAGGAAAAACAAATTATTCCCACAAAACGAGCTGTACTTTCATTCGCTCAGAAAGTGTTTGATGCTCTTGGATTTACCTCTCCAGTGACTTTGCTCCCTAAACTTATTCTACAAGAATGCTGGAAGTTAAAAATTAAGTGGGATGAATTACTCCCAACTAATTTGGCTAAACAATTTTTAAAATGGTTGCAAGGATTGAAGATGATTTCTGACATCAAATTGCAGCGATGGATATATTTTGATAATTATGAAAGTAATGATATAGGCCTTCACATGTTTTGTGATGGAAGCAAACATGCGTATGCTACTTGCATTTTTCTAAGAGTAAAGAGAAAAGATAAAATCCTGGTAACTTTCGTACAGTCACGTGCAAGAGTAGCTCCCCTTAAGAACATAACGATACCCCGGTTGGAGCTTTTAGCATGCTGCATTGGAGCCAGATTGGGAAGTCGAGTTATATCTGATCTACGAATTCCAAATTTAAAGATATTTTATTGGTGTGACTCAACTACAGCTTTAAGCTGGATAAAGCGAGACGAAAGATGGGGAACATTCGTTTGGAATCGCGTAGAAGAAATCAGATCCTTAACTCAAAAGAACCAATGGCGACACATTGCAGGAAAATTTAATCCGGCAGATATCCCTTCCAGAGGTTGTTCGATTGAACAATTTTTACAACTAAGATGGTGGGAGGGACCGGATTGGTTGGATCAACCTGAAAGCCTCAAAGTGTCGAAATTCCCGATGAAGAAATTATTAACTCTGAAAAACGGAAAAGTGTCATTTCAGCAATGAACAAGAACACAGAATCTAGTGATTGGTATTACCGACGGTTTTCATCTTTCAAGAAAATTGTAAAATTGATCGCCTGGATTTTAAAATTCTTAAACAATTTAAGAAATCCTAATTCAAAAGAAGTTTCTGAACTTACGTGTTTGGAATTAGAACAAGCCGAAAGAAAATTGATAATTTTGATTCAGAAAGACAGATTCAACGAGAAGAATAATCAGAAGAGACGTAGCTTAAGACCAATCCTAGATGAAGATGGTATTATAAGAGTGAAAACGCAAGTTATTTATAGAGAAGATGCTTTCAATTTTAAATACCCTGTTCTTTTGCCTTCTGACCATCCTGTAGTCCATCGCCTGATCTCCTGGAAACACCAAGAGCTTTTGCATGCAGGAATGGCTCTTATGATGACATCGTTACGAGAAGACTACTGGATCCTAAAAGTTAGGAAAACTATTCGAGCAGTAGTACAGAAATGTGTAGGATGCAGAAGATTTAGTGCACAACTGATTCGGCGGAAATTTAGCATGCCTACCGTTGTCTGGTGGGAGCGATTGATACAAATGTTGAAACGCATCCTGAGAAAAGTTCTAGGTGGAGCTTCATTATCCTATGAAGAACTGCTCACAGTGCTCTGTGATTGTGAACAAGTTGTGAATGCTAGACCTCTAACATATGTTACTGAAGATGTGAGCGATCTAGCACCGTTAACACCATCAATGTTTTTACAGGACGTAAGATCTTCAGATGTGAGAAATTTTGATGCACTTGACGCACAAGAATTAAATAAAAGAGTTAAGTATAGGCAACATGTTCGAGAACACCTACGTAAGCGATTTCGTATTGAATATTTAGGAAAATTGCGCCAGCAAAGTTCTTTGCAAAAGAATTTCAAGCAACTGACCGTTGGTGATGTCGTACTCGTAGAGTCTGATAAAAAACGTGCCTATTGGGCTTTAGCCCGAGTGCAAGAACTTATTTCTGGTAAAGATGGCCACCCAAGAGTTGCACGATTAAAAACTGAAAATGGTGAACTTTTGCGACCTGTCCAAAAACTGTACAATTTAGAGATTCCAAAAGAACTTTCGAGTGATCCAGTATTAAGAACGAGAAGTGGCAGAATAGTGACTGTCCCAAAACGTTATTAACTCTAAATACTGTTTCAACAAAAAACTTTATTCTTATTTTTTAGTATATTTCATAGTGTTAATTTGAATTTGTAATAATATGTTAAATTTTATTTGAATTTTGCAGAAGAAAATGTTTATTTACCTGTTTTGAGAAATGTAATACTGTAAGAATTGTATCTTGTCACTGTAATGTAAGTATTAGTCATATTTTATTTTATATTTTATTGTACCCATTGTTGAGTTTATCTGTCGAAAACTCAAGGTGGTAGATCGTCGCGAATTAGATTAATATTTGTAATTACTTTGGTGTCCACACTCTCATAGTGACTCCATGGTTATAGTTTTATTTTTTGCATACGATCACGAGAAATGGAAAAGTAATAGAATTATTCTGGAATAAAGTTTATGTTAAGTTTTTGTCTAAAATGTTTTGAAGCTTCATTTTTTTGTAAGATATTTAAATTATTTTTCACACGTTTAAAGTAAAACGACTATGTCTATATTTTCGGGTAGATTTTATAGCTTCGATTTCGCAATGTTTGTGATACTCACATGGTCATTACAGGAAGTTACACATCAGCTCATAAAGGTGATGCTATGCACTCAACTACATACAGAAAGTCTTGGAATGATTCAGTAGTTTGATGAAATGGGATTGGTGATTTATTGTTTTTGTAGGTCAAAAGTAAATTTGAGTTGTACAACTGAAAAGGTATTATACAACTGTTCCAGTATTTTCAACCTAAAGAAATACTCTACCTGGCAAGTAAAGCTACTCTTTATCAGTTTCTCATTCTTTATTGTTAGATAAATTGTGAAGTGTTGAATTTTAGACTCATTTTATTCAAAAGGCTGTATTGAGCACATTGATACACTCTATCTCGGGGCACAGTGATACAACCTAAATCCTTTTTTAGTTCATTTTTTCATTACTTTTTATTATTTATTTTTTACCCTACACTATTTAATCCAACCATTATTCACCAAAAATTTCTAATATTAATTTCTATTGAACTGAAATAGCTCTAATTTTTTTATATTAGAACATTTTATAGTATTTTTGCTAACAGAAAAAGTACGAACTTACCCAACATCTAGTGCTAGTAGAACTAACAAACGGAAAGGACGGCAGCCTGGAAAATCTCAGAGTGTTGTGGCAGGCAAATGTATTTTTAATAAAAATGTCACTCGCATTAGAATTTCAAACTGTTACATTTCAACCATTTTTACTTACCCATCATACATAGTATAGTCTAAGTCTTGCAATCGTTTTGAAAATCGAAAAATTTTTTTGACGGTTTTACACGTTTTGGACACTGGAGATTCCGAAAAACATATTTTTAGAAAAAAAATTTTGCCGTCCGTCCGTCTGTGTGTCTGTCTGTCTGTCTGTAACCGCTCTATCTCCCGAACAAATTGAGATAGAGACTTGAAATTTTGTATGTGCTTAGTATGTAAAAATGGAACGAAGCCTATTTAATATGAGTAACCTCGATTATCCGGAACTATTTTTTTCGGACTCTCGAAAAATTCGTTCTAATGAAAGGTATATAAAAATTTTCGAATTTTTTTATTTGAAGGAGTGGACGTAAAAGGCAATAAATTAACACAAATTTTCATAAAAAACGAAGTCGATCGGATTATTAGTTGTCGAGATATTTCTAATCCTGTTTTCCACATTCTTTGATTTTTCATGACCCTGTATTTCAATCAAATTCCAATTCAAAGATATCTTTTAATTGGAAATGAGACACTTAATTCGATGCAAGAAACTGTTAGTGAATATGATAATTATTTTTAGAGTTATAAGGATGTTTCTTTTATGCAATTCAGTGCTACTTGAATAGTTTGGCGTATCATACAATTTATCGAAATTAGTTCATCAGCAATTCATTAATAGAGCATGATGATGTGTTAAAAATACTGAAATATACGTTTATATTTGTTTTGGAATTGAAATGCATTTTATAAATTGTTTACATATGTTACTTTTCATATATTATGTTATGCAAATCCATGATGGGTAAGTATTACGGTGGCCTCCAACGACTAATTTAAGATAAAGACAAAACAAGAATTGCTCCGGAATCCTTGTATCAAGATTAAACACTTCAAAAAGTATCTTATTTCAATTTTTATTTGCTTGTACATGAATTCAATTTTTTTTTTTTGACAATTTTAATTGGCCACGATTTTGAGACAAGATAGCGGATGATGTTTGCCAAAGAACTCGATCGAGACATTGGTATGTACTATATACACCAAGTTACAACCAAATCGGTACATAAATACGCATATCATCGCGTGACAAAAATCACGTCATTTCAAAATGTTAACCACATTAGAAATTCAATGTTCTATAATTTAGCCATTTTTTAAGGTATAAACGAAACAAAAAATGCTCCGGAATCTTTCTATCAAAGCCAAACAAATAAAAAAATTTCAATTTCGAAATTTTTCATACTTTATTTTAAATTTAAAATGTAAATAAATAAATAAATAAATGGCTGCCATTTTGAAAGAAGACAGCGGATGAAGTTGGTCTGCTAACTTGGTCAAAATATTGGTTTGTACTATGCACACACCAAGTTATATCTAAATTGGCTCATAATTATACTTATTATCGAATGACAAAAATCAGATCGTTTAAGACTCTCAACCGCACAGAAATTTAAATTGCTACAACTCAGTCATTTTTTTATATATAGACGAAACAAAAAATGTTCCGAAATCTTTGTACTGATGTCAAATACATAAGAAAAAACTCCTTTTGAATATCTATTTTTTTCATTCCAAATTGAAAATTAAAAAAAAATAAATGATCGCTTTTATAAAAAATAAGATGGCGGATTAAGTTGGCCAACAAACTCGGTCAAGATATTGGTTTGTTCTATCTATACACCAAATTATGTCCAAATCAGATTATAAACATGGAAATTATCGCGAGACAAAAATTAGGTCGTTTCAAAGCGGCAGCCGCAATAGAAATTCAAAGTGCTACAACTCAACCAATTTTCATATTGAGACAGAATATAAGTGTTCCGATTTTTTTGTATCAAGACAAGACACATACGAGAAATTTTTTTGTTACCTCGTTTCTAATTTTTTTTTAATTAAATGACCACCATTTTGAAACAAGATGACGGATTAAGTTGGATACTGAACTCGGTCGTGACATCTGTATTTAGTATGTACACACCAAGTTTTATTCAAACTGGTTCAGAAATACGCGCGTTATCACGCGACAAAAAAAAAAAAAAAAAAAAAAAAAAAAAAAAAAAAACAGATCATTTTAAAATGTTAGCCACACTAAATAATCAAATTGCTATAACTTAGCCATTTTTCAATATATAGATGAAACAAAAAATGCTCTGGAATATTTGTATCAAAGTCAAAAACATAAAGGAGAAATATTTTTCAATTACTAATTATTTTTGTACATAATTTTTTAATTTTTAGAAAAATTTAAATGGTTGTCATTTTGAAACATTATGGCAATGAAATTGGCCAACGAACTCCGTTGAATCATAAGTATATATAATATACACACCAAGTTTCATTCAAATCGGTTCACAAATACAATAGTTAGAGCATTATAGTTAAATAGCTTATCAATATTTAAGGGTAGTAACTCTTTACAACTTTAGAGTACATGCGCAAATGAAAGATGTTGGTGGATTTAAATAATATTTCAACATTATAATTTGTTATATTAATACATAAGAATTGCAGCTATTACATTCTTGAAAAGGCAAATTCAGAAAATTTTGTAATAATGTGAATTTTTCCACGTTTTCGTAAACTTAACAGCAGATGATCGACGGAAAGATAAAAATACATTTTTCTTTCATATTTTTAGTCTACCAAATTCTCAATTTTTCCACTGTATCGCGACTTGAAAAAACATTTTTTGCATTTCTTCGGCCCATCCATGTACACAACACACCGCTCCTATTCAAAGGTATTTAGAAATTGAGGCAAAAAACTTAAAATTTCATTGCTGCGCACATTAAAATGAATTTAAATTTATAATTAAATTCAAAAAATGTGCAACATATTCATATGCGGGTATACTGCAAATAGTTACAGCGATATTGTTAGTGTGCCGTCAATTAAAAAAGGTTGAGAAAAACTTTTTCAAAGAGTCTATTTATCATATTAAAGTATCTTATATTAAAATTGCATTGCATAATTTAATTCAAGAACAGAGTAAAACACATTTAAAGAGAGGAAATCACATCCAATGTTTTGAAGTTTCGTCACGAATAAATTTGGAACTGTCAAAAGAGAAACGGATTCTAATATTTTGATTGAAAGACTGATACTTCGACTAATTATAAAGAATCAGGGTAACTTCATACCAAGTCGGGAAAATTTTACTCCATCTTTACAAAACTTTGATCCATTCTGCCATGGTGAAATCTTGATGAATCAATTCCAATTATCTGCTTAATTCTCACTAGTGCTACTATCTATATTTTGAGATAAAAATTTGCCGTTAAATTAAGTGATGTTGCAGAATCTTTTTTCTCCCTTGGTATAAAGTTTTCTGATAGATCAAAGTTAATCTGATTAACTGTACTAATTTTCAATATGTAAATGACTATGAGTTACACATATTTGTGAAGTAACTACTATTAGTTGCAAATTTTCTTGTTTGGTAAATCACTAACAGGGTGACTTATTTATCAAATACCAAGCATTAGTAGCTGGTTATTTTTGTAACAATTGTTTTGATTCCTTTGATAGAAAATAAAACAAAATTCGATAAAATCCGAATTCGAAAATTTCAATACTTACTATGTGCGCAACTAAGTTTCTGGAGGGCGATAACGACACATGAAGACAACATACATGTCAGAAGTTAAGTTTATTTTATATTTTGGACATCTTTTAACAATAGACTGTCGTAATACCAATACATACCGCAATGAAAAAAAAATATTTTTTAAACAATGAAGATGTCGAATTTTGCGCCAAATAAATCGTGCTTACGGGAAGTATAGATTTTCTGCTTTAATTTGAAAAAAGTTGCAGCTGAAGGACGTCATTTGTAAGGTGGTGTTAAGGCGAACATCCACTATCAGAAACTACATGTGAAGATTTGTTTAAATACTTTAGAAAGGGTGATTTCTCTGGAAAGCCAAAACGATTGAGAATGCCGATCTGCAAGCGTTATTGGAGGAAGATGATAACAAAAAAGCAAGATTAACTTGGAGATATTAAAGCAAGATTAACACAATATCCGACGATATCCGATGAAATCACTCCGAAATGCCCATAGTTTGGTGGGACCAGAAAGGAATCATGAACGATGAGGGGCTGAAAATGGGCGAAAATGATAATGGGCATCGTTATCGATAACAACTAATTAATATGAATCATATATTGCTGGAACAACGGCCAGAATCAACCCGGGACACAAACCAGTGCTATTCGAAGACAACAGCGTTTCATACTATTGCAATTTCATCGTTCAGGACTCCACCAAATCGCTGAAATAGGATCTACTACCACTACCGCCATATTGTCCATATCTAGCACTTTCCGATTACCACTTGTTCTCGTCAATGGCGCATGGCATGGCTGGGATATACTTAGATAATTTCGAAGAGATAGAAAATTGAGTGGATAATTGTTTTCGGTTCAAAGATATGCACCGTTTTACCGTCACGGTATTCATGTACGGTCAGAAAGATGGCAATAATTTGTAGCTAGCGAGGGACAATACTTTCAATAAGCCATTTTTTGTATTTTTCGTGAAAGTTTAAATTTTTCATGGATCAAAAAAACCCAGAAACTTAGTTGCGCACCTAGTAGTATAAAAAGTACATGTAACGACTTAGTAAAATAAATTCATCATATAAACACAAAAAACAGATTGAATAAATTAGCAAAAATGATTAACCTTGTTAGAGAAAACTCCACTAGATATACTGTCTTTAAAAACTGTACATATAAAAGACATAGGAAAAAATACACTGAAAATTATATTAAGAAAAGAAGAAAATTATAAATCGAAATTTAAAGGCTGCATTTTCTTATTTGTTTCTTCAAACAATTGAACAGAAAATTTATTTTAGCACTAAGTTGTTCTTTCATGACAAAATCATTAGGCTTTGCCGTTTAAAAAATATTTAAGTTCAATTAATCTTTCTCATCTAAAGATGCAGGATTTATAATATTTGGCAAAAAAAAAAAAAAAAAAGGATTTGTAAATGTGTGTTTGCAGATTTTTCTAATCACTTCTTCTTCAGACTATCAGCCGGTGCTTAATTATATACGTAACAAGTACTTATCAAAGCTGATGAGCAATCCACCGATTTTTATGAAACAAAAGATTGAAGAGGACGATAACCAAAAGACTATTTTGACGAAATTACAACAAATGATATATTCAAACATAAACATGTTACCACAAAATCACTGAGTGATTGAAAAATGTCATTTTGCTGAGCCTACTTGCCAAATGATAACGCCATATGTTAACATTGCACCCGCAGATTCAAGAATGAAACGTCGATTTAACGGGAAGAAATCCCAAACTGTAATTTGTAGTCTCTCTGCGAACTCATCCGCCATTGCAAAGAGCAAAGAGCATGCTCCACTATTTCGACTGTATGTAGAAAAAGAAAGTTTTGCAGAAGAAGTTTTAATTGTTCTCTTTAAATGTATAGCGGCTTCATGCACATATCCTGCTTGCGAAGTCAATATATAAAATCCTAGCAACGACATCGATATTTTAAAAATTAACATTATAACCCGGGAGATCTGTATTCCGTCCGGCATGTAATGAATAAATAATACACTCATTAAGAAAATATCGCTCATTAGGTAACAATATAGAAGAAATATCAAAAAACAGAAAGCGTTGTTAATATCGTTTAAACATTTTGATATTTTAGGTGCCATTTTCATAAAGTAATAGAATGTCTATCGAAATTCTTTTTTTAATTTTAAATGCATTTCAAAATATTTTATTGCCTCCGTCAAAAGTTTACATACGTACGAGCACAAAACAACACAACTATACGGTAAGACGCTTCCTTGCGTATAAACCAAGAATTTTAGTAAGATTGCGAAATAGGGAGCTGCTGCAGAGTTCCAATTTAAGCCGAAGAATGAAAAATTTATATACATCTGAAATGTGCCTTTCTCTTTTGCGTACATAGCAATAACATACATAAAATAAGCTATATACGAAACAATCCAACATCCCAAAAATGCAGTTTCAGTGCATAAATTATTCATATTCTTGTGCTGTAAAGCCGTTGCTAGAACACTTATTTGTTGAATAGCAACTAATATTATTTGACTATTTTTTATAATAATAGCTCTAATTCCGATACTGCATATTACTGAGGACACAGCAGATAATATGTAACCAAATTTGACATCTTCAATGTTTATGAATAAAAATCTAACCAGATTAGTCAGCATACACAGAAAAACTATCCAATTAAGCACCCTAGAGAAAATGCGACGAATTTTACTATCTTTAGGTCTTCGAAATACAAATAACACTGGATAAAATGCTCTAAAAATGATCTTAAGAGAATAAGAAGCTGTTTTTCTAGAATTTAAAGACAGCATTTTCTTCAAATAAATTAGAGAAAATTTGCTTCAGTGTTAAGTGAAACTTTCAAGATAAAATAATTAAATAGTGGAGTTAACAAACGTGCATAAATTATGCAAACTAAAAGGTCGGAAAATTTTATAATGCTTTTTCATCTTTAATCTAGGATTTTTAACGTTAAAAAAAAGTTGGAAAGGCAGTCTTAAATAAAAGTAGTATAAATGTTTAGAAAATTTTCTTGCGACTTTACAGAATATCACCAGGTTTTTTCATTTTATGTTCAGCTAGTTTTTAGCATGTAATGTAATTAGTCAATATAGTCGCAATTTTTACATATATTTTCAAAATGCATTTTTTTTACCCTCCCCCCCCCTAAGTGTTTGGCGCGTAAAATTCTGTTCACTAAACTCCAGATTTCACTGCAATATAAAGCAATATTTAAGGTCCTTCTATAGATTTAATGAATTTTCAATACATTGAAGAATGACTAATACTCTCAGGGACTGCATTCATATTTGTAATTAAGTTTTTTTTTATGTTGAAATAATCATATTTTCTTAGCATTTAAAACAATAATAACCCGAGAAAACCACATTACAATTTCACTCTTTTGCAAGTCGCTCAGAGGGTTTTAATCTGAGGTCAAAAACTTCTTATATGCCATAACTATAAAAGTACCATAATTTTCCTTCTTAGCAATCAGATAAAGAAAGAACACAATCTTCAAAACTTAAAAAATAGTTGACTGGTTTTCTTGAAACGAAATACTGACGAAAATGATAAAAACAAAGTTTCCGTTCATGAAATGGTGGAACTGGCTAATTTAAAGGCTTTCAAGTATAAATCGTTGTAATATCAACAATTGTTTGACATTTATAAACCATATTTTTGATTAATTTTGTGCTTTCAAAATACCTTTCAGAAAAGTATGCAAGCGTGTTATTGAAAGTAAAAATTATGTACAGTACATATTGAGATAGATCCAACAAAATGTTTAGAGTCTTGACACATTTAGAAAATTGATGTAAGTGAAGATTTGCAAAAATAATTTACCGCAATAACGAAATGCAGTCAGGCATACAGAAATTGAAAAAAAGAATAGGTATATGTATAAACTAAACATTTTGTAAAACATGTATTGATTTAAAAGAAAATTTCAATGCGAGTACATCGCTTGATTTCATGCATTCACTTATCAAATATCAAATATAGAATTAAAAGATATTTTTTTGAAAATGAAGAAAATCACGTGCACGAAAGAGAACATAATATTATTTTTACAAAAAAAAAAAAAAATATTTTTTTCTTCTAAATGAAAAATGAGCATAAATTGAGACTAGTGAATATCAAATGTGTTATGAAAGAAGTATTAAATATAATGCTACATTTTAAGAAAATGATATGATTTATTTACAGCTGCGTTATTATATCTTAGAAAACATAATTTAAATAAAAGGTTTCTCCCGTTAGCAAAACATGTATTAAGCATTTGTAAGAAAAAAGGAACAATGCTTTATTGTGAGTATTGATATATAAAAAAAAGTGAGAGAAACATATAGACATGAATGATCGAAGGTCAATTTTCTAAAAAGTAAAATTTATTCCAAATAGAAAAATATCAGTTAAATTGAGGAAAATTTAATCTTTTTTCGATTATTGAACTTCAAATTTATTTTCAAACTTTTAATTCAATTTAAATAACATGTATTTTAAGATCGTTTCTTTGAAAGCATACCAGAAATTCTCCTGTTTAAAAATTCAAATAAAAGTAAGTTAAATGAGTATGCTTCATTTATGATAGACAAAATAATAATAATAATAACAATAATACATATATATTCGGGATGTAGGCAAGAGCGATCGATAGTTTCAATGCCCCACCCACTAACCGTTATTCAGTGTCTTTAATTTGTATAATTTATCTTTGAAATTTTTCCGGTTTAAATTTTTTTCATTGTTCTATTTAGAATATAATATCATTCGGGTCGTAGGTAGAGTAATTTCACACTATTTGTAGTCGCTGATAAGCGACAGCGCTACCTCGAAAGATAGTCTTAATGTTTGCGACGTAGGTAGGGGTGACCGACGAAAATGGGCCCCTCATCTCGGCGGTTGACCCATCCACCCACCCCCAACTGTCGTCCGAGATAAATATGTTCGGGATGTAGGCAGGAGCGATCGATAGTTTCAATGCCCTACCTACCCAATACCCGTTTTTCAGTGTCTTTATTTTGTCTAATTTCGCTTTGAAATTTGACAGATTTATTTTTTTTTTCAAATTCTCCCCTTTTTTATTTAGTGTCTAAATCATTCGAGTCGAAGGTAGAGTCGTTTGACGCTATTCGTGGTCGCTTATCAGCGACAGTGCTATCGCGCAAAAGAGTCTTAATATTTGGGACGTAGGTAGGGGTCGCCGACAAGATGGGCCGATGATCGCGGCGGTTGACTACCACACCCCCATCCGCCGTCCGAGACAAATATGTTCGGGATAAAAGCAGGGCCGATCGATAATTTCAATGACCCACCCACTAACTGTTTTTCAGTGTCTTAAATTTGTCTAGTTTCTGTTTGAAATTTGTCCGGTTTCAATTTTTCTCATTTTTTTCCGCTTTTCTATTTAGAGTCTAAGGCATATATGTTCGGGATGTAGGCAGGGGCGATCGCTGGTTTCATCGCCCTGCCCACCAATTAACCGTTTTACAATGTCTTTAATTTGTCTGCATTTTCTTTTAAATTTGTCCGGTTTAAATTTCTCTTATCTTGTTTTCCTCTTCTATTTAGAGTCTCAGACATTCGGATCGTACGTGAAGAGATTTGGCGCTATTCGTGGTCGCTTTTCAGTGACAGCGCTTACGCGCAAGAGAGTCTTGCGGTTCAGGACATAGGTGGGGGGTCGCCGACGAAGATGGGCCGCTAATCGCGGTGGTCACTTCGTCGGCGACTCGTACCTACGTTCCGAATTTTAATACTCTCTTGCGCGATAGCGCTGTTATAAGTGGCCACGTTTAGCGACAAACAGCTCTACATACAACACGAATGCTTTAGACTCTAAATAGAAAAGGAGGAAAAAATAAGAAAAAATGAAACCGGACAAATTTCAAAGATAAATTAGAGAAATTAAAGACACTGAAAAACGGTGAGTAAGTGGGTGAAGCATTGAAACTGTCGATCGCCCTTGCCTATATCCGGTACATATTTTCCTCGGAGGGCGGGTGGGTGGTTAAGTCAACCACCGCGATGAGCGGCCCATCTTCGTCGACGACCCCCCCACCTACGTTCCGAACAGACCGACTTCCTTGCGGTATAGCACTGTCACTGTAAAGTGACAAAGAATAGCGTAAAACGACACAAAATTCTTTACTTACGATTCCAAGTCTTCGGTCTAAATAGAAAAATAAAAAAACTGAGCGAAATTGAAACCGGACAAATTTAAAAGAAAAAGTAGACAGATTAAAGACAATGAAAAACGTTTAGTGGTTGAGTGGGGCGATGAAACTAACGATCGACCGACCCTACATCCCGAACATAATTGACATTTTTGTGTGCATAAGGTTAATTTACTAGTTCTTTTTTATCATTATAGATTTTAATTTATAGCATTTCTGTCCAAAGCGTTTTTTTTTTCATTTTTTTTTATATATTTGATATCGAAAAATTTTCTTTGATTTTTATGAAAAATATTAATAAATAAAATCCTTACACCCAGAAGAAAGTCTTGTTGAATTAACAAAAATTTGTTCGGTCCAGCAGATCTTTTCCTTTAAATACGGGTCTATGGAAATTTGTTTGAATAAAGAAAAAAATATTGTTGATCTTTTTTTTTCCAATTTTTTGTCCTCGATTTTCATTTGAAAGGCAGAATAACTTAATAATAATGTGATTAATTCGTCTCAATTTCAAAAGTTTTTATTATCCAAAATTTATTTTAATCCTTTATAGCTAAATAAGTCAATTAAACAAAATTACGTGAGAGAGTTATGGCTACCGCACACCAATTTAAAATTTGCAAAAACAACAACATTTTGTTAGAATTACAAATTGAAAATACAAGACTGTAGTAAAACTGAAATAAAATTGATGAAATTTTGTTAAAATTTTATAAAAGTGTTAACAATATATATTTTTTTTTTTGTCTGAGCAACAAAACGAATTTTTTACTTTAACTGAAAAATTCGCTTAAAACAACTAAAATTTGCTCAAAAAACATATCTTATAGTTTTCATCAATTCCTTTTTCGGGGTGTAGCTGCTATCTTCGTGAACCAACGGAAAATTATCAATGCAAACATACATGTAAATCTACGGATTTTTTTAGAAGGAATGTATCGGCTTTTGTATAAAAAATTAAACGTATTACTTTTTTTAAAATACTATTAGTAAAATAGAAACAACCACAATCGAAAATTCCTTTCAACATTACTCAAGCATACGAAGCTAATGTTTTACAATTTTTGTTTCCTAAAAATTGTTTCGATTGCCGTTCTAAAATATTCATATCTTACAAGAAAGGTCTCCATACTGGATGTCGGACGTTCCTCTCAGTCCACACAACTTTGAAGAAAGTTCGTGGTAGATATAGCTGCCACCACTGATATTACTAGGTGATATCGTTCACCCACTGTGAGGATTGTGTAAATGAAGACTTATGCTGTCAAGTAACTGAATTATCAGTTTATTAAGAATATATGTACACACTAAATACGCTATTTACAAATATATACAATTACAACTCGGATATAGGTGATCCCAGTTCAACATTAAATTAGATACCGTAAAGATTGGCTGTGTACTATTCCAATTACACTTTCCACCTCACTCAATGCACGTTAAATTCACTTTATCGGAGCTCAACCTTGAGTCTCCCTACACAAGTATACTCGGCCTGCACTTCTTAACCCAGAGCACTAAACACCAGAACGTCTGTGTCCTTTGCTCACCAGAAAACGCACTCCTTACGTTCTCTAACACAGAGCACACTCTATAAGGACCTCAGTCTTACACACCCGCTAGGTACGAAACCCAGGAACAGACTGACTTAATCTGAGACAAGACTTGCTCTTCTCCACTCACTGGTTCACACGAATGTCAACCCCCTTTGGAGCTCATTCATTGGACACATCCTCCATTCTTTCCTTGCTTCGTGACATGCTGCTAATCTGCTCATCATCCGCATACCTCACAGACAGATGGACATGCCTCTCAGCAATCTTCTCTTTCTTTTATTCACCACCTGCACAGGATTATCTGTCAATTCCCCTTTCCACAAAGAAGGAATGTCACCTTGGAAATTCTTGTACCCAGCCATAAAATACGAAATATTGAAATAGAGAAACAGCGGAAATTCCATTCCTTAGCAGAGGTGCTATTAGAACCTGACACTGGGCATACTCACAAGGAAGATCTCCATACGGGCATACTCAGAAAAATCTGAAAAAAATACAGAATGTTCTTCTCATATAGTTATATATGTTTATAAAAAAAATTTCGGCGGAACCTCCTTATAACGTCCGTAAAAAAATAATAAAAATTTCGTTTATTTGGCGATTTATCTCCGGTTGGCGATAACACGAAATTTTGAAAAATACGTTTTTACGCTTCGAATACCTTTTAAAAAAACTTTCTATGTTCAATTTATTTAAATAAGTTTAGTTTAAGTAATTTTAGTTTTGCATTTTTACTTTAAGTGTAATTTTGTCATATACGTTTATATGTACTTATAACAAAATGAAATTAATATATTTTATCATTTAAAACACAATTTAAATTGATTAAAATTGTTCCAAATTGAAAAATACACTGTTAAAAATCTGCTGCATTTTGTTGCAACGCACTCCCTTGCTTGTATAGAAAACGGTTACTTGGCCGTGAAATGGAGCTTTCTCATTGGTTGGAATAGAGATATTATATACAAGCGGGGGAGTGCGTTGCAACAAAATGCAGCAGATTTTTAACAGTGTATGACACGGTCAATTCGCCGTGCTATGGAGCATTCTCATTGGTCAGAAGAGAGATATTCTATAAAAGTAGAGGAGTGACGTTGCAGAAAATGCTGCAGATTTTTAGCAGTGAAGTCAATTAAAATCAATTTTCAGATTCGGTAGAATCGTCTGCTTTTGGCGAGGGAATCCACTGCTCGCCAAATCCCGCGTCGCTTTCAGCTTTTCACGCCAATTATTCCAAACTATTTTATTTTTTTTACATATCTAATAATGTAATTCCGCCGCTAATTTTCACTGATCCTTTATTACCTACACGAGTAGTTTAATTCGTATTTTTTTCAAAAAATTCCGAGTATGCCCCCAATGGAGACCTTCCTTGTCAGAATTTCTTTTTAAATACTCATTAAACTATTTATGTATGTAATTAAGGATTAGTCAAATTTAATGGTGGAATTACAGAAGAAATACAGTAAAAAAATAAAATACTTTCGAGTATTTGGCTCGAAAAGACGAAAGCGCCACGCAATTTGGCGAACAGCATTTTCCTTCACCAAAAAGCAAACGATTTTAATTGAACAATGAGAGAGTTTAACGTATAGATGTATTTTATGTTACATAGTTTTGTTGCTTTTGCTGCAGCTATTTAATTTTATCACTTTGAAAAAAATTCCTTATATAAAAAATACTTTCATATTGAAAAGTATTTTTTCATATATTTAATCGTATGACAAAATAAAGGCCAGATGAAGAATGCTGAACTAATGCATTTCAATGTCGGTATTTTTGTTTCCATAGCAACAAAATAGAATCGACAGAGTTCAAATAGATTGGAGTTAATTTTGAGATTGAAACAATTTTAATTAATTTAAATTTTGTTTTAATTCATAAAATTTCACAGTTAATTTTCATTCTAAATATATTATGACAAAAATATAGCTAAAACAAACTAAAGCTGACAAAACTAACGTTATATAAATAAAATTTTTTTAACCAAGTTCATGATGAAACATTTTTACCTTAAAAAGAATTTGACATAAAAAACGTATTTTTTAAAATTTTATTTTGTCGCCAACCGATGATAAATCGCCAAATAAAAGAAATGTTCATTATTTTTTTACGAACGTTCTATCTGGGTTCGCCAAAAAAATTTTTACAAACATATATAGCCACATGAAAAGAACATTCTGTAATTTTTTTTCAAAATTTTCTGAGTATGCTCGTTTGGAGACCTTCCTTGTAAGATCTTATTTAAATGCGTAATAATCTGCTCGATAGCATTAATTTACAAAAACCATCCAAAAATAGGTACTTTTGAAAACTTTTAAATTAACAGGTAATCATTCATCATCGTGTCCATTGTCAATTGATTAAACAGCAAACGTGATTTGGCGCCGTACAATATTTTTGTGATAGCCTTTTAACAATATCCAAATTCAATTTAAAATCTTAATATTTCAAATACTGTTCACATTTAAATCAAACTTATGTTTCAGATCAAATTACGAAAGATGAAATAATTTTTATTTCTCTCAACCGGCAATGCTGCCTTATCTTTTATAATCTGAGTTAGTTACATGGTTTTTATACAGACTATACAAGCTGTTATCGGTGACTTCGTTTCCACAACGTTAAAATAAATATAAATGAATTAATTAGGCAAATCATTTCACTCTTCATGATTAAAAACATATATAGTTAAAAAACTCTTCATCTTATTTTATAGGTGACCATTCGGAATTTATATTTATATTACCTTGACATACTTCCGTCATAAAAATGGGAAATTTTGTATCAATTATTATAAACAATTCCGAAAAAGAAAGTGCAACCAATATCAAAAGGATGGTCTAGTAAGATCGTGAGAAACGAGGAATCTTTATTCTTAAAACGAAAAACAATGCTGTGAGAATATATAAGTATTTTAGGTAGTATTTGTGAAATTTTTATATGCATTCATTACGTCCTATATGGCTATAACAAAAACTCAAAAGTACAAAAGTTTTTTTTTTTTATGGCAAAATACTTTTGCAATTTTTAAGATTTAAAAAATGTCCTGTGAAAATTCTATTACTAAACAATGATATATAAATATGTCTACAATATAATTTGAGCTCCCGAGCCTCGTTTTTTAACGCCGGTGGATAGAAAAGAATTTACATTTACAGAAGTATATTAAAAGTTTTGGTTTTATGAACGAAATGTAATTTCTTTTAAAAAACCAATTTTCATTCGTATTTTCTATAATGAGGCTGCATAAAGAAGAAACACGCGTAAAAAAATATTTCTTTAGGCTATCTAGTTAATGTTTGGTTTTTTTAAGAATGAAAATATTTATTTCCTGATGAAATGACATTATTTTCGGCAAAAATGATTTTGCGGCGCATAATTTTGACATTTATTATCGATTTGCGCTTGAAAAGTTTTTTCATTTTATTTCCAATATATGTCTTTATTTCTGGTGTAAAATCATCTAAATGTAAAGAGCAAATAAATTAATGCCTTCTTTTTGATGATGGTTTGACTTGAAACAATTGCACTTTTAAATTTACGATATTTTTAGGTGTAGCTCCGTTGCTAGGTAACAGGTAAAATAAAATTAAAATTTTGAAATATGAGCATTCAAAAAAGGTAAATTTATTAAAATGAAAAATTTAATATTATTGGAACACATATGCATAATCTCTTGATAATTTACACCGAATTAAAAAACTATGATAAATGTATTAATAAAAAGTAAAACTAATATGAATAATGTATGATTCTAATTACAACATTTCGTGATCCTCAATTTACTATTTAAATCATTCAATCATATGAGCCATTTCCTTTCAAGAAATAAAAATGGAAATATCGTCTGATTATCATAGAAAAGCATTATTGCGTAAAATAAAATGTTTTATATTTCGCGAAAGAATGAACCAAATATAACAAAAATCTGTACAGCAAATTCCTGGTGCCGCACGATCATACCCACTTAATTTCAAGTTAATCGGATGCTTTTTACGACGGATATCGCGTAATAAGACAAACAGACAGACGGAAACCAAAAAATTTTGTGTGTCCAAAGTAAGCCTTTACTGACGTTTCGACAGCAAAGGATGCACTCTTTTTAAATAAAAATAATTGGTCGATTTCTTTTAATACTCCCGACATTTTACAATCCTCAATTATTAAACTTCTAAGAAATTTACCCTTTATCGAATGAAAATATGTTATTTCCTATTTCAATATTTATTTGGTCACATTAATGTTTCATTTCAGGCAGAAAAACACAATCAAAAAGAGATTTGAAGAAAACGTAATTACATTCTTATACTAAAATATGACTTAAAATTTCATTAAATTTGAGAATTAATTGTAACATTTCTGTTACTTCCTTTGTGTGTGAGAATATTTTTTTTTAACTGCTGAGACAGTAAGCTTTGAAAGAAAGGAAATTACTAATCAAATGTATCCATGATAACTTAAATCTCTAAAAATAATAAACTTTTATTAAAAAGAGAATCGCCAGTTCATATTTAATTTTTTCATCGACTTTAATTATTTTAGTAAAGCTGAATTTACAATTAAAATACCATACAGAGTATAAGTGATATTTTCTAAAAAAATTAAAATTTGTTATGAGATTTAAAATAAATAATTCTAAGTTTTTAAATGAAATTTTGTGTTTGTGTAACGCGTCTTTTTTAATTTCTGAAAAAATACTGTAAAAATACGCATAAATAAAAAAATAATTACAAAATACAAAATATTGACAGTTTTTCGTACTAATTTGTTAAATTTTTTTTATTTTTTTAAATTTGTAATAATATAATGTATATTTTAAGTTTGAAATATAAAAGTATCCTGGGTTTGAAAGTAAAAAAAATAAGCTTTAATAAATGTTTTGTTAAATGCACTTTTTTACTCAAAACCTCCAAATTTAAACTTAAATTGCGTATGTATGTTCCGTAAATATGTGTATAATTTTAATTTCTTTTTACAAAACTTGGTATACACAGGTTTATAAAGAAGAACAAAATCACAGGCTGCTTTTAAAATTTCTCAAATTAGTCTGCAATCTCTATTTAACAACTTATCACAATTTATCATTAAAAAATGTAAATACACTAATAGCATGCATGGTCACAGCGACGTCACTGTGAGTCACTTTAGTCACATCACATCTGTGACCAAAATGCCACCAGTGACGTCACATTGTGAGTGAGATGTGACTTTCTTAAAAATCTTTAGAAATTTATAAATGTTTCAAAGCATGTTCTTTACTTTAAAAAACATGTTTCTGGCAATTTAAATATCGTCGCTTTTTTCACAGTTTCGTCACAATGTTAATGTCAAATTAGTCACAGATGACACATTTTTCACAAATTTGTCACATTGTGAACCACTTTGTGAAACGTCACAAAAGAGTTCTAAAACGGCCATAACGACTTCACATTTTAGTCACTGGGACTTCACATCGACGTCACGTGACGTCACATCGACAATCGATGGTCACAAAGTTACAATGTGACTTCACAACGACGTTGCAGTGACGTCACCATGCTTTTCGGATATAAAAATAAATAAATAAACACGGTCTTATGATAATTTACTGAGATATAGAATATATAATGTATTTTTTAAAAGCATTAAAAAGGAGAAAAGTCTTGGAAAAAATTTAAATGCGTGGAGTTTAAATTACATTGCAATTAGTTCGAGAACGAAAGTAATGGATTTAATAGGGAATTCAGTCAAATAGGCAGCCATTGCCAAGTTTATTTCATATATGGTAACTTATTTTTATCACCAAATTTGGAGATATTTCACCGACTTGGACAAAAAGGGCGGTATTGTGGTAACCCAGTCATTAGTACTTTTCAATAAATACTCATTGATGAAGCTGATACCAATTTTTTTCATAGGAAATTAAACGATAATTAAGTAATCATTAAGTAAAGTTGCCCGACACTGCTCCCAATTTTAAAAAATCAATGTCCAATTTATGTGTTTCCCGCGAGAATACTTATGTATTCCAAATTCAAAGATTTATGTCAACGTGAAGTGGGTGAAAAATAAATAACAAGATTTGAGTGTCGTATACAACCATAATTGTATATTCTAATAAATTAGAGATGGAAAAATTCATATATGGAATATTCGGCTACTATTTGGTATTCGGCCTATTGGGCCCTTTTGCCGAATATTCGGTTGGCCGAATATTGAATGCTCATTGACCGAATACTTCGGCCGAATATTTAGAGATATCTCGCCGAATATTGCTGAAATCTCTCCGAGTAGTGAAAGATATCTTGCCAAATAAATTTAGGATTTGAAGAATTTCCTTTCTTGCAATTGTTTTCCTCTAATCCAAATTGGTTACTTCATTTATGAAGTCATTCTCATTCTTACTTGCAAAACATACAGCTATTCAGATACTAAAAAATATACAACCTTTCTGTATTTCCCATAAAGGTTGGTGATATTTTAGAAAATGCTGCCCAAGTTGGAGATTTAATTGTACAGGAAACGTCTTCATTAGAGAATGATATGTTACAATTCAAGATATAAAAACACTTATCGGAAAAAAAACAGAAAAACTACCTTATTTTAAAACACTCAAATATTTATTAATGTCTGCAAATTCCATGCACATGTAAAAAAGGCTCTTATGAAATTCATAACTTATTTTCTATGAAGTGAGAAATGAAAAAATTCATTCTCTAGGTGTAGTGATGGGCGATTTCGATTTTTTAAATCGATTTAATCGATACTTTAAAATTTTTAATCGATTTCTCTGAAGGTAATATAATTTTCATTTTTCTTCAAAAGTCGAAGAAAAAATAGTCGGATGTGCCAATTCTAAAATTTCAGTGTATTAGTTTCTAAGATAGAAGAATTAAAGAAACCACAGACCCCCCTCCCCCCCCCAACTGCAAAATAGCGTTTTGTGTTGAATGATTTGTACACCAAAAATTGATCAGGATCAAATTTTATCAGGTACCAGCTGAATCTGAATTTTGATGAAAATCCATGAAAGCGCGAGGTACAGCTATTGCGAAATCATAAAAAATGTAGCATCTCAGCGTCACCTGTAGGGCAATTTACACCAAGAACTAAAAAACACTAATCTATGTCAGAGATTTACTGAATTTGAATTTTGATGAAAATTCGTTTTTGAGATAGCGCTATTGCGTTAATCATGAATAATGCAGTATAGCAGCGCCATCTCTTAAGCGATTTCCACCAAAATGTAATTAGCATCATATAATATCAAGGACTAATTGAAACTAAATTTTTATGAAAGTCCGGGCACTAGTTCTTTAGATAAAGATAAAAGTGAAACAGGGACCTGCGAAAAGAGAACTGCGCCGGGCTCAAAGTTTCAATTTAGCCCCCCCCCCCATTAACATTTATTTGTGATAGGCTAGAAGTGATGTTTGTAGTAAAAATTTGGCGCCCCCTAAATTTCCGCTCTCGGGACGACCTCCTCCTTTCGCGCACTCCCCCCCCTCCCGCTTTCACATGGCGCTGAGTGGAAATTGTGAAAAATTCAGCATAGCAGCGCCATCTGAGAAGCGATATACATCAAAATGTAAAAAACATCAATTCATGTCAAGGACTAACTGGATCTGAAATTTGATGAAAATCCGTGCATTCGTTATTTAGATAGAGCTGTTGCGCCAATCGCAAAAAAATGCAGCATAACAACGCCACCTGTTAGGCTATATACACCAAAAATTAATTTGATCCATTTTATATCATGTTCAAACTAAATCTAAAGTTTTGTGGAATTCCGTACATTAGTTCTTGAGATAGAGCGGTCAGAAATTTTTGTCATATACAGACTCACAGAATGACAGACACACACAGACAGATATTTCAAACCATGAAATCGGTTAAAGACCTTCTAAAATATATAAATCCATCGAAAACGGGAAGTCGAAATTTTTCACGAATCTAATACTCTCTTCTTGCAAAGTTACAAATGAAAGAAAAAATGTAAAATCGATTCTGCCCGTAAGATCGGTCTTTAGATTCCATTTCGATCTTTAGATTCGATTTCGATCTTTAGATTCGATTTCGATTTTTAGATTCGATTTCGATCTTTAGATTCGATTTCGATTTTTAGATTCGATGTCGATCTTTAGATTCGATTTCGATCTTTAGATTCGATTTCGATCTTTGGAATCAATATCATTTTCATTTACTAAAATTGAAAGCGCATTTTGGAAGATTCCTAGATATGTATATACCAATAGAATTGTAATTTTCTTTATTTACTTTCGATCCACGTTTCAGATAGAATTAATTTTTTCAATTTTATTGTTTTAATGGTAGTACTATGTAAAATTACGTATAAGAATGGATTTTTTTTTTCTAGGTTAAATCAGTCTTCAATGCAGGTATTTTTTTAGCGACTCCGGAGGAAGGCACCATGTTCTACAGCTCTGTAAGAGAAGTGGAATCGCAATTTGTGCTTTAAAAAGCATAAAGTCTCATAACTTCTGGGGGGGAAATCCTCAGCAGGCCACCTCATTAATTCGACACTAGGTTAAATCGTTATAGTTTTGTTTACAAGTCCAGTTATTTGAAGTATAAGTTTATTATGTTTTATTTTTCACCGTCGTCTCTTCTAATTTCCCCCCTCCCTTCCGCGTCAGTTTTAACTTACAGGGCCGTTCGAAATATGCATAGAGTTTTAAAAATGTCCAATTCTCGGTCTATTTTATTTTAGATCCACATTTTAAATCCTTGACAAAAGATAAATAAAGGGTTGCCCTTCCGCCCGTTCGGGGTTTATCTGCGCCCCGCCGGAGGGCATATTTTTTTGTTTCTTCAAAAGTAACAAAAAAAATTGAGGGGGGGGGGCTTGCACTCTCCCCCAATATAAACCTTAAAATTTCGCTCATTTAATTCTCTACCATTTTTAACTTAAAAGTTTAAGCTACATGGCACCCCCAGAGCTGTGGACCCCTCCCCCCCTGTCGATCGCTCATCTAATTTTGCTTATTTTTTCACTTCATTTCAATCTTTAAAAGGCTATAACTTTGCTTCTATAGGAGTTACAGTGGGGAGAAAAATTCTAGTATAGCTAACCATTTCTCGCCGTTCTTTTTGCTACTCCAGTTTCCCGGTTTTCCCTGTAGGACCTTTTTTTCGGAAGGAGGCGGCAGAAAAGGTTCTTCTCATTTCTTGAATCAGTATGCCTATTGAAAGCTAATGCTTGATACATTACAAATGTAGCATAAGGAATTTTCTCCCATCATTTTAGGTCACGTTACGGACCCATAATGGGTTAAAATTTTAATTTTTTAAACTTTTTCGAAAACAAACAACAACAACAAAAAACATTGACACATATCAGCGAAACTGGGGTTCGAACCCGCAATCTTTTGATTGCACACGTAATCCCTAAGCTTATTGGCCACCGAGTGTTCAGCAACGCTATTATTTCTTTAAATTCGTAATATCTTTTGAATGGAATGTCCGATTTGAATAATTCAAAAAGTAATCTACAGATATTGTAACAGGCATTAATACAAAATGATTTATTTGGATAAGGATTAAGGTATCGATAGTATGGTCTAATTTTGGTTGGTGTATATATCGCGTTTTAAAATGTAAGAAAGTAATTATAGTGAGTTAACTACAATAGCTTGACATATGGTATCGCGCGGTTTTTTTTTTATAGATATTGATGTGTTCTTTAATATTATAGAACCTTATTTATTTATTTAAAAGTATTTCCTGACGATTCAAAATTATATATCCTAACGATTCAAAAAATACACATGCAATTTTTCAAGGTTTCACTTCTGTCGGCACTCTCGGAGTGCCACTATTTCTTTTTTTCATGTTCGCCCGTCCTACCCCCCCCCCCCCTTCCGCACCAATCTTAACTTACAGGATCGTTCAAATTATGACTGCGATTTTAAAAAAGCCTAATCCTCGTTCTATTTTGTTATAAATCCATATTTTGAAACCTCAACAAAAGATACATTTGAGCCGGGGTCGCCCTTCTGTTTGTTTGGGTTTTACCTTGCCCCCCCCCCCCTGGATGGGAGGCATATTTTTTTTTTCTTTCACACCATCTCATGTAACATATCGTTTAAAGCTTTTATCTCCTCGTTTTTTTCTGTTACTACCCCTCTCTTCACCTAGTTGCATGCTCTTGGCACTTTTTATAGTTTCAAAGAGTGCATGTTCCCAGCGGGCCACCCCATGAATTCAACACTAAGTTAAACACTATATTTTTGTTTAGAAGCTCAGTTATTTGGGTTATTCGTTGACTATGTTTTTTTTTCAAGTTCGTCCGTTCTAATCCCTCGCCTCCCCCCCCCCCTTCCTTGTCAATCTTTACTAAATGGGCCGTTCAAAGTATGCATGCAATTTTTAAAATGTCCAATTATCGTTCTATTTTATTGTAAATCCTCATTTTGAAACTTCGACAAAAGATACATTTGGGCTATGGTCGCCCTTCCGCCAAGAATGGGGTTTATCTGGCTGCTTGGGTATGGGGCATATTTTTTTATCTTCCAAACTATCACGTGTAACATTTGGTTGGCATTAAAAAAAAAAGTGTTTTTTTTTTTTTTTTTTTTTTTTTTTTTTTTTTTTTGTCTATACTCCTTGTTTCCCATCCTAGTTACACGCTCTTGGCACTCTTTATCCTCGGTTTAATGCCAAGTTACTCAGTGTTGTTATTAGTTGAGTTATGTCTCTCAAATTTGATAAAGTTTTTGTGTAAGTGACAACCATAAGTGACAATCATTTTAAAATTTAAAATTCTTAATATCCGACTCTAAAATCTGCAATAGCTTAATTCTATGCCTCCTTAAATGGGATGGGGGGTGGGAGGCGGTAATTACTGTCCTGCTGATTGTCTAAGTTTTGGAATTAATAATTTGAATCTTCCCTGAGTGAATCTGAATATCGAAATATCGATTCTAGTATCGATTCTAGAACTGAGAAATCGATTCTTATTATTTTCGATGTTGTCTTATACGATGTCGATTTTAATCGATTCTCAAAATTTCCAGAATCGCCCATCACTAACTAAGTGTATTAACGAAGATTCATTTTGAAAATTAAATATGAAATATTACTATTCCAAATAAAACGATACATCTGAAAACAGAACTGGTGCCAAATTAGATACACATTAGGTGACACAACTTGCTTTATGAAGACGGTTTTATAAATGTTTAAACATAAATTCTAAATGCTGAACAAAATAATTTTTTTATTCTATAGTTTTCGCTTTTAAATAAATATTTGCATAATTACTGGCTTAAATATGTAACATTATTATGTATATATTTTTAGTTTACATCTTCCTCCATTCATGTTGTTATCAATTTCTGTTTATCTTTTTAATGCTTGTTGAATAACTGGAATATTGTATGCGCCGATTCAAATGTCAAAGATTTTGTTAACTTATGCATTCTACTTTAAGCATTACCTTTTGCTTTAACGTAATTTGTAACAGAGTTTCTCCCAGAGAGTTTCAGGGGGGCGCGGCGCTCCTGCTACCCTTTAGTTTGAAAAATAGCGCCCCTCTTACCCCTCATCCAAAAACTAGCGCCCCTCTTGTGGTTCATTAAAAAAAATAGCGCCCTTCTTGCCCCACATTAGAAAAAACGCTGCTCTTCAGCGACGATGCAAACGCGCTATATCGCGTTAATTAAGGAAAAAATCGGCGACGGAACGCAAATAAATAGCTTCTACGCGTCCTACGAAACGCGTAATTTCGTCAAAAAATCGCGAAAAAACATCAAATTTCATTAAAAAATCGCGAATTAACGACTAATTTCCGGCAAAAATTTGCAAAAAAGAAAAAAACGGATAATTTAGTCACAAAATCCCGAAAAAACGGCAGATTTTCTTAAAAGATCGTGAAAAAACGACAAATTTCTTCCAAAACTCATAATAAAACGGAAAATTTTGTGAAACGAGTGGTGAAAAACGGCAACTTTTGTTTAAAAATCGCCATGAAATGGCAGATTTCGACAAAGATTTGCAAAAAAAGGCATATTTCGTCCAAAACCCGTAATAAAACGGAAAATTCTGTGAAAATATTCAGGAAATCGGCAAATCTTGCACAAAATTCTCACAGAAACGCAAAATTCGTCAAAATACCCCCAAAAAACGGCAGATTTCGTCGAAAGATCACGAAAAAAATGCAAATTTTGTCAAAAGGGCAAAAAAAAAAGAATGCCAGAAGTGAATTTTTTTGGAATTTACGTCTTTTTTTTTTGTTTAAACGTGACAAAATTGGCGGCTTTTTGCTAGTTTTTGAAGAAATTTGCCATTTTTCCAGATCTTCTAATAAAACTTGTCGTTTTTCGCGATCTTTTAACAAAATCTGCTGTTTTTTGCGATCTTTTAACAAAATCGGCCGTTTTTTCGAGATCTTTTAACAATATTTGCCGTTTTTTTGCGGTTTTTTACAATATTTACCTTTTTTTTCTTTTTTTCAATTTTTTGACGAAATTTTTGGATTTTTTTTACCGCTACATTCGAGATTCAACATTATAAATGTGCCCTTAAAAATCAAAAAAGTGCCCTGAAGAATGTAAAAAGTGCCCTTTTAAGAACAGTGGCGCCCTGCTCCTTTTTAAACCTGGGGGAAACTCTGTTGGAATTTAAAGATTGACAACTGATTTCCAAAAAGTCTCATTCTTACGAATTTGCTTATTATTAGGGACACAAACTCTTAATGATCAAATTTACTTCATTAAAGGTTACTTCAGAAAATATTTCCTTGTGAATTCTGAGAGAGAGAGATTAAGAATATTATTAATTTTGGATGCAAGAAAAGACTAGTCGTTGGTTGGCCACCGTAATACTTACCCATTATGTTTATACTACAAAAAAAACATCGAAATAAAAATAGCTTAATGACGTAACGTAATGTGTTAAATCCAAGTGAATGTGACATTTACGGTAAACCATTATTGGCTTTTAATCATGCACTTTGGCGTTAAATAGTTTTTTAATAGACGAAATCAAATAATACCGAAGTGCATAAAAGAAGCATCCTTATAACTCCAAAAATTTCAATTATATTAACCAACAATTTACTGCATTGGATTAAGCGTCTCATTTAATATTGAAATATATCTTTGAATTGAAATTTGAATGAAATACAGGGTTGATTTAAATGAAATACAATGAAAAACTGAAGAGAGTAAAAAATAGAATTGGATAATTATAGCTAATTATCCAATTGGCTTCAGTTTTTATGCAAAATTAGTGTTATATTATTGCTTTTAACGTCCATTCTTTGAAATAAAAAATTTCGAAAATTTTTATATACCTTTTATCAGAACGAATTTTTTGAGAGTCCGAAAAAAATAGTTCCAGATAATCGAGGTTACTGATATTCAATAGGCTTCGTGCCATTCTTACATACTAAGTACATACAAAATTTCAAGTCTCTATCTCAATTTGTTCGGGAGATAGAGCGTTTACAGACAGACTGGCGGACGGCAATTTTTTTTTTCTACATATATGTTTTTCGGAATCTCCAGGGTTTAAATCGTGTAAATCCGTCAAAAAAATTTTCGATTTTCAAAACGATTGCAAGACTTACCCTATACTAAGTATGATGTGTAAGTAATAAAAGAATCATTTGATAGAAAAAGTGAAATACATTGTTCATATTTTAATGGAAATATTTTACCATCCTGACTTACTGAAAATCAATTTGATGTACATTAAGATAATGCAATTTCATAATTTTTTAGTTACCCATCATAAGTAGTATAGGGTAAATCTTGGAATCGTTTTGAAAATAAAAAAAAAAAAAAAATTGACGGATTTACACGTTTTAGATAGTGGAGATTCCGAAAAACATATTTTTAGAAAAAAAAATTTGCCGTCCGTCTGTCTGTCTGTCTGTGAATCTGTACAAATTTCTGTACAAATTGTCATACAAATTTCAATTCAGAGGTATATTTTAATTGGAAATAACATGCTTAATCCGACGCAGTTAATTGTTAGTTAACATGATTATTATTTTTGGAGTTATAAGGATGTTTCTTTTGCGCAGTTCGGTACTCCTTGAGTAGTTTGGCGTTTTATATAATTTGTCGAAATTGGTACATTAGCAGTTCTTTAATATAGCATTACTATGTATATTAACAATATTTAAATTTTGTTTATGAATTGCAATGCATTGTATAAATAGTTTTCACATATTTTATTTTCATATACATATCCATGATGGGTAAGTATTACGGTGGACCCCAACGACTAGTTTGTGTTAAAATAAGTGTTTGAAATTAAGGAATACGTTTAAAAGCACATTTAAGAGTAATAATTATTAATGAGTGCCTATTTTTTTAAAATTATATATAATCAAAAATGCTATTCTTTATTGGGAAAAAAAGTTAGTATTCGGTTGCCGAATATTCGGTATTCGGCTATTCGGCCAAATCACTATTCGTCCCATTCCTATAATAAATCATTTATTTTAATTTTTTTTTTCGAATTTCTTTTCTCCGCAACAACGAGAAGCTGTTTACGGAGTACAAAGCTGAAAATCACGAAGTTCAAGAACTATAACAAACGAAAACATTATTTGATAAACATAAACATACAGTCGTTAAACTATTATTTTATTCTGCTGATTAAACGCAAATCTCTGCAATCAATGTATTTTACTGTTTCATTAGTACTGCGGTGATAAGATAATGATTAGGTAGCTTTCATTACAAAAATTAAAAAGCTACCTATTGCAGCCGTCCGGAGGAAAACACTTCCAGAAAATTTTGGTATATTTTCACCGATCATGACCCCCAGACCCCAAAACCACCCTCCGTTCAAATGTTGACTCACACACACACACACGTATATATATATATATATATATATATATATATATATATATTATATATATACATATATATATATATTTATATATATATATTTATATATGCATTTATGCATTTGACCTTCATACAAAGATTACAAAGCATTTTTTGTTTTGTCTGTATCTTAAAAAATGTCTGAGTTATGGTACTTTTAGGTAGCTTTCATTACAAAAAGTAAAAATATTTTCACCGATCATGACCCCCGGACCCCAAAAGAACCCTCCGTTCAAATGTTAACATATATATATATATATATATATATATATATATATATATATATATATACATATAACCATATATATATATATATATATATATCTGATTTTTGTCATGCGATAACTAACGTATTTACAAACTGATTTGAATGAAACTTGGTATGTATATAGCACATACAAATATCTCAACCGAGTTCGTTGGCCAGCATCATCCGTCATCTTGTTTCTAAATGGCGGTTATTTAAAAATTAAAAAAAATTTTAAATTTTAAATTAAATTCGAAACAATTAAAAGTTGAAAAATGTTTTTATTTTATGTGTTATATCTTAAAACACCAATTCCAGAACACCTTTTACTTTGTCTATATCTTAAGAAATGATTGAGTTATAGCACTTTGAATTTTTCTTATGGCTGACATTTTGAAACGATCTGATTTTGTCATGCTATAACTAACGTATTTATAAACCGATTTGAATGAAACTTGGTATGTACATAGTACAAATATCTCGACCGAGTTCGTTGGCTAGCATCATCTGGCATCTTGTTTCAAAATGGCAGCCATTTAAAATTTTAAGAAAAATTTAAAATTTAAAATTAAATACAAAAAAAATTAAAAGTTGAAAAATATTTTTATTTTATGTGTTAGATCCTAAAACACCGACTCTAGAACACTTTTTACTTTGTCTATATGTTAAAAAATGATTGAGTTATAGCACTTTGAATTTTTCTTATGGCTGACATTTTAAAACGATCTGATTT
Source organism: Maratus speculifer (assembly GCA_964019185.1). NCBI lineage: Eukaryota > Metazoa > Arthropoda > Arachnida > Araneae > Salticidae > Maratus > Maratus speculifer. Next base: position 258,155,072 of record OZ025298.1, read on the forward strand.
TCGTCACGTGATAACACTCTTATTTATAAATCGATTTGGATGTAACTTGGTGTGTACATATTATATAATAAAGCCTGGACCGAGTTCGTTAACCACTTCCATTCGCCATCTTGTTTAAAAATGGCGGCCATTTAAATTAAAAAAAATAAAATTTGAAATTAGGTACAAAAAAGTGAGTAATCGAAAAAAAATTTTCTTTTATGCATTTGACCTTGATACAAAGATTACAAAGCATTTTTTGTTTCGTCTGTATCTTAAAAAATGTCTGAGTTATAGTACTTTTAATTTCTAGTGTTGCTCACATTTTGAAATGATTTGGTTTTCGTCACGTGATAACATGCGTATTTATACACCGATTTGGATGAAACTTGCTGCGTAGATAGGACATACTGATGCCTGGAACGAGTTCGTTGGCCAGTTCCAACCGCCTTCTTGTTCTAAAATGGCGGAATATTAATTTTTTTAATTTAAATTTTAAAATTAGGTGCAAAAATGTAAGAAATTGAAAAAAATTTTTTGTTTGTGTTTTGATCTTGATACAAAGATTCCAGAGCATTTTTTTTCATCTATATCTTGAAAAATGGCTGAGTTTTAGTACTTTTAACTTCCAGTTTGATTGACATTTTGAAACGGTCTGAAATTTGTCAAGCGTTAATACGCATATTAAAAAACTGATTTCGATATAACCCCGTGTGTCCATGGTACATACCAATGTCTTAACAGAGTTCACGGGCCAGCTTTAGCCGCCTTCTTCTTTCAAAATGGCGGCCATTTAAATTTGTCAAAAGTCTTTTAAATGTATAAAGATGGATAAACAAAAAATCAGAAATTGAAAAAAGGTTCTTTCTAAACTGTTTATCTTAATAATGAATTCCGGAGTATTTTTTGCTTTGTCTTTACCTTGTAAAACGCCTGGGATATACCAGTTTGAATTTCTAATCTGGGTGACAATTTTTTTTAAATTCAATTTGCCCGCGACAGCACTCGTATATATTAATCGATCTCGATGTGAGTGTGCATGTTCACATGAATTAAGATTTCGATCAAGCTCATTGGGGTTTTTTATCCATCATGCTGCTTTAAATGGATATCGTGGAATTTAGCGACCCTATAAATCGCTTAAAATAAAACCAGGTTGAATAAAAGATGACTAATTTCTAAAAATTCCTATTAATATTCAGTATTGACAAAAACTAGCATTCAATCTTATATAATCGTGTTCCACTATTTTGAGCTTCGTATATTTGATTTCTATAACTTAATTTAAAAAAATATATATACGTATATGAAAGCTACCTCTCCCTCCCGGCACTGCCGGAAGGACTTTTTAATTTTCGATAGTCATAACAACCACATTTCCCCTTATTACAATGATCTACTGTAAAGGAGTTTCTGAACAGCCCGAATTTCGTTTAACATATAAAATAATGTAAAAGCACAATAGCGTTCGCATAGTATTATCAAATGCGGAAGGACTTTCCAGGTGAAGGCCCACATTACTTTAAAATAAGGTCGAATTCACTATTTCGTTTGATTCAAGGTTGATTTGAAAAGTGGACCAGTGCATTGGAAGTATCCCGCAAGTATATATATAAAATGAATGAAAATGTAAAAGAAAAATATTCTAAGCTCGTTACACATTGTTCGTTATACCTTGTTCCGATACACAATTTGATATAAATCTAATAAAAATATGCAAAACATCATTAATTATGGAAGACACAAAGAGTATTTTTTGTACAGGCGTTTTTATGCAATATCGAGAAATTTTGTTATTTCATGTATATTTTAAAGAAAAAAAATAAAATAAATAAAAAGACGTATGAACATTTTTAAAACAAAAACTCTATTTTAAAGAATGGGAAATTCTCTACCAATGTAATTATTCTATGCACTTAATTATTTTAATCACAAACATATGTTCAAGGGTGACAATTTTCAAATTTCAAAGCACTTATATATTTATTCAAACTGCTATCGAATTTATTGAATCGCTTTAAAAAATATTTTCATATTTTGCATTTACATACGCCTATTTAATAAATATTAAATCTAAAAAAATAATTTTTGCTGAAAATAAATTATTTTGGAAATTCGCAATTTTTTTAATTATGTATTAGAAATTACATTTTATTATTAACGTCTTAAATATTTCTTATGACTAGGAATATCGAAAATAAAAGATTTTCTATATTAGTTGGTTTGAATATTTTGCATAGACTGTTTTATTGTATTTTATTTTAAAATGCAAAATTCTTTTAGATGAGCAATAAATTCTATAGTTACGTAAAAATTATGTCAAAGAATATTTTTCAAATTAAAGCGCCATTGAAGTTACTTTTTCCATTCGAATTTTCTATTTATAGACGCATTCACGAGAGGAAAAATTTCCTACTTTCAAAATCTTGGAATCTCCATAATATTTAATTTAATATTCCGCATTCACATTATCCCATTCAATGCACTTGAAATTCTGAAAACGATTATTACTAGAAATGCATTACTCGAAATGGAGGCAAAAATAGATTTGAATAAAAGTTCTTTGAATAAATATTTAAATACATTTATTGCGACTGTTTTTAGGTATTTTGTTTTAAATAAATTATATTTATGTACATTAAAAAAAACTCTCTATGTAACTAACACTAAAAAAGTTAAACTATTTAAAAAAGTAACTATCTGCTACAGTATATAATTTTTTGTGACGTATGTTTTGGTTATTCTTCGCTAACACAAGTATTAAGAAAATTAGTTAAAGTTTATGAAAATAGTTCCATTAAAAAATTCCATTAAAGCGCAAAAACTAAATATAGGAATTTAATCATTTTTTAAGGTGTTTTTTTTAATCGAATATTTGAATCTTCCAGTGTGCACATAATTTTAATATTTTTAATTTCAATATTTTTTGAGTTTTTATCTACATTTTAAAATAAAATTTGCAGCTTTTGTTGATTTTTTTTTTCATATTTTAGAAAAGGTTTTATTTTAATTTGCTACCCTTGTAAAATCAGCGTGAAAGTAAGTTTCAGGCATACTACTTTGAAATAAAAAAAAAAGTATATTTATAAACAGAAAAAAAATCTTGCAAACTAGTTTCAAATGATTATGTGTTAAAAGAATGAAATCATTAAAATTTGCGTAATAAAAACAATAATTACACGGGAATAATATTTCAAAAAACAATATTTTAAAATAATAAATTCATTAATATGCATTAAAAGCAGTAAATAAAAAAAATCACGTTTCATTTAAAAGGACAAAATAATAATATTAGAAAACAGTTTAAAAGATATATTTACTAGAGACATGCTTTCATACTATGAAAGATGTTTTAAATTTGTTGTGAATTTTAAGACGGCGCCAATAAAATTTCTTCGTAACAACAAAAGTATTTTTACGCGAATATTGGAAAGAGAAAATTACATCAGAAACTTTGGCGAAAATTACATCAGATTTAAAACAATACTTTCAAAATATTTTATTTAAAGCAATTTTCTTAAATCGTTGTTGAACAAATACCAACAGGCAAAATCTCAAAGGTAAATTGAGTTTGCAACGTTTGCTGCAGTTTCAAAAATAACATTCGATTTATTCTATTGAGCTTATTCAGAACAAGACGCTGTGATCTTAAAAAGTTAATTGGGTGAATTAGTCCACCAGATTCTTCCGGATAATTCAATTGACAGAGCATTGGCAGCTTTAGCAACGATACCCCTGGTTTGAATCCCAGACCTGACTTCACTTGGCGCTTGTATATTTAGACTGTTAAGGCAAAATATTATTTACATATTGCAGGTATTTTAGATATAAAAGTTAAAAACATACATCAAATTACTAAAAGGTGCATAAAAGAAATATAAAGATGTCACATACTTCGTGATCTTTCAAACGCAGACACATTCATTTTCAAGGGTTCCCTCTTGAAAGTGAATCCTGTTTCTTGAAAGTGAATGTTTATTTTAAAGAGGGTAATCTCTGGTATCACCGGACCAATATGAAAATTAAACGTAGAAAATGATTGTGACAGTCCACTGATGATAACACGGGGGACATTTCCTTCATTTGAGGGGAATGTACCGAGGTCTGTTTGGATAAAAGAATTTTTGTGGTTTTGTGGGAAAATCTTGGGAAAATTTTCCCTTAGCTATTTTTGTCAAAATAAACAAATTTTCTGGTAAAACTATAGACTCGACCAAAAGAGATTAGAAAAAGAAGTCTTTGCATTATTTTTGCAATTATAACATACAATGTAAAATTGATTTTTGCTGCTCAAGAGTGAATACTCGAAGAAAGAAACATCTTTTTTCAAGTAAAAATACTCAGGTATCCAAGATCTTAGACTCCATGTTCCTGTATTGTCTATTAACACGTTTTCAATGTAGTGTCCGGCTAGAATGTTCCTAGTTTCTAATACTTATTTACTTCTTATCTATTCTCTCAAGTCATTCAACACCCGAAGAACACTCATCCAAATTACATTCTTTTGCTTTTTGTTGTTAAACTATAGATTTTGTTGTCTAATGCTTAAGTAAGAATTCTTGTGACACCTCTTTACCTCTTGTTAGAGAAAATAAGCAGACCCTAGACCCCCACCCTTTCCCTCTTAATTCTTACGTAATACTTGAATGACCCTTTAAGGATAGATATGTTTTACAAAACTTTATGAATAGGAAAAAATAGCAATAATAGGAAAAATACTAGAGTATGATAATTAATCGTAACTTTCTATATTTCTAGGGCTGTAGAGTTTTATCTTTATAATTGGACAATTTACATGCCATTATTTTATCTTATTTTATAGTTTTTCTTGAAAGACGTTATTATAGACATCGTTAAGAAATAACGCTTAATAGCCTGATCAAGAAATTACGCTATTATAGTTTATAAATGCATTTCTATCAAAATATTCTTTCTTGTATACATAGTGAATAATTTGATGTATCATATGCTATATTTGTTTGGAAAAAAAATCTAAAACTCGGTTGCGAAAATTGGTAGAGCCTTAACGTGACGTTATTACCCCTGGATACTTTATGTTTCATTATCAGAGCTTATACTATTATGTAGTAAATTAAAGTACCAAAATCCTCTAGGAGTTAGCTCATTATAAAATTGCATAAATAACATATATTCCTTTTATAATAATTACACGATGAAACATTTTAGAAGAAGAATTTTCTCCACAAAAACAGCAAATGCAATGGGACGAATGGTGTTAATTAACTGCTCAGTTGCTTTCCTACATTTTCTAGAGATTAAGTTTTTAATGAAGAAAAAAATATTATGAAAATTTTAAATGTAACAAAGTCTTTGTTTAATTAACCTAGGCATTTTTATTACTTAAGAAACGCTTAAAAAGCGAGGAAAAATATGAAAAAAACTTTATAGTGCTTTTTTCGTATCAAAATTTTAGAATGTAATAATAATTAAAAAAAGGGGTGCGCATAGAAATATAGAGTTAAACACTTGAAATGAAATTTTTATTTTTCTAATTAAAATGACGTAGTATATTTACTAGAAAAAATTTCCCCAGTTAAATAATGTTTTAACATTACTGCTTTGCTAATAAGGAAGTATAGGCACTGGATCATTTCATACATAAGAGTATCTTACACTATATTACCGGGCATCCTCAAGAAGTGAAATATGTATATATCTTAAAAACAGTGCATTAAGTAACTATAACCCGACTTTGATTTTGAAAATTATTAGGTAAAGTTTCTAATGATAATTTAAAGCTACGATGTATCAAAATAAAAATATTTATTATAATTAATTTTTTCAGTATACTTGAATAATGAAATAAATAAGTATGTTAATAAAAATATTAGCAAATATTGAAAAATACACTGTTAAAAATTTATAAGTCAACTTTTCTAAAAAAACAATAATACGTAAATTAATACTATACTAGCGAGCTACGCTCGCTAGCTGGGCCACTTTTTCCAAACGAAACTCATATTAAGCAGTATATAAGAAGCAAAAAAAATTCATTTAATAAGCAAGTCTTGGTGTTCGAATCCTCAAGCACAAACAAAAAGTAAATTAAAGAGCCATGGTCCCGTTAAAAATATGTGATTTCCCACTGTGGGCCACGTGCACTTGAAAAAAAAAAAAAAGATTGTGGATCGGAACTATGGTCGCTTCGCGCCCATAGTCCCGTTAAAAATATTTGGTTTTGCACGGTGGGCACTACGCGCCCTTAAGACATTTTTCCGTATTTTTTAGTTCATCAGAAGCAGATTTTTATGCAGATTCTGAAAATGTAATCAGTTTTTTCTATTTTAAAACTGTCTGCATGATAGTTTAAGAAAAAACGCGCAAAAAAAAACGCAATTAGCGCCGGTAGAAAAAGCTGTTTCTTCTTTTAGCCAAAGGGGAAAAGTTCAGGTTCTTCACCGCAAGGTGGCGCAGTGTTCTGCCTCTGAGCTCCGTTTGCGCTCCGTTTGGGATTTGAGACATTTTTCGTTCCGATTCCCAAAGGGTTTTTAATTCATAACTTTTTTAATTTTGGTCCCACGGTCTCGAAAATGCCCGAAATGACTTCCCCGGAATATTTCCAATCGAAAGACACCTCTCGCGACTTCCAACTCGCCCGCGTTGCGAACTGTAATCGGCTTCAAGCAGACAGACAGACAGATAGAGGCGCACGGATTTTATTAGTATAGATTGGTTTTCCATTTTTCCTTATAACCTCATTTTCATAGAAGTGATTTAGCATAAATCCTGAAATATTGTGCCTTCTTTTACAATGACTACTTCTAGTTCATTGGCAGACATTTTTTTATTATTATTAGCGTAAACTTTACGATTTAATACAACTGAAATATTTTATATAACGTCCAAGTCTGGATTTCGACTTGGCCATAACAAAACATGATTTTTTTCTTTTTTTACACCATTGCTCAGTGGATTTAGAAATATGGCAAGAAAAAATGTATTGTTGAAACATCCAGTTAGCACCACCTAAATAAGGTCCAAATGGTATCAAATGATAATATAACATTTCCTGATATTGTGCAGAGTTCGTACATCCCGCTCTGAAAAAAAATATCCCGCCTTCATCTAAAATGAATAGTTAGTCACTTTCTAAATACCTAAACTAGAATTATAGATGACCGAAATATGCGAATAGGTTGAACAACTAAAGCTTAATAGATGAAATAACCAAGCATTTTTAGTCTCTTATTTTCTATGTGGCGAAACAATATTGACTCTTTTAAGCATCAAGAAATTTTCGATCGATTTGGTAATGGTTTTTTAAACTAGAATTATAGTTATTAAATTTAACCTCTTGTGTTCGCATCTGTTTGCAGAGATTTTTAAATACGTTTGATAACGAGAATATTGGAAAACACTCTTGAATTCTAATAGGCGACTCTAGAACGCTCTATCAAAGGCAGTTAGAATATATAAAGATGACATAGAACTATTTTTCGGGTTAAATAACATAAATTATCATGACTAAAAGCTCCCCAAAGTATTATTGATCCACCTCCCATTTGTCGACTGAAACATTGTTTCAGTTCCTTGCCGATAGTGTTTACAACCATCCAAAAACGTCAAGATTATTTTTTTACCTGAAAACATCACATGTTTCCATTTCTTGTCCCATGACATGACACTTTTAGGCCATATCAGTCTTTCTTCTTTATGAAGTTTCATTAAACTCCAATTTTTCCACAGTTTCATACATTTTGCATGACTTTTTGATTTCAGATTCTTCCAAATTGTTACGCGTGATTCTGTTTTGTTGAAATAGTTCGAAAATTTTCGAGTTGATAATCGGAATATTTGTCGATCAATTTTTCTTTCAGATCGTTTAATTTTATTTGAATTTATTTTTCTAATTAATATTTCATTGTGAATAGCAGTTTTAGAACGCTTCATTAACCAAGCTATTTCTTGTTCAGATTCACCAGCCCCTTTATAAAAAACAAAATTTTTCTTTCTTCGGTCGCGGACAACTCTTTACCCCGCGGAATCTTCCAGTGTATAGTAAGTAGCATAATTTAAACATGTATCTTTGTTTCTCTGGAATACTTTCACGATATACAAACGCGTACGTTTGATATTGATTCTGATATGACGTATAACATGCTAATTTCTTCAGGTGGTCTCATAATTTCTTAAAAGTCACCTTTTTACGTTTTAAAGAATTAGAAGATTTTAATAACATGTAACTTAAGTTTTAATATAGCAATAGTAAAAGAAAACGTTCTACAATCAAATTTAAATACACACATTAAAATGTTTTACAAAGTGTCTTATTCTTCAGAAGAGCATTAATTCATTAGTGGTCTTATAATTTCTAAACGCACCGTATTTTCAGTTTGTAACTGATATGGTTGTTTAGCCCTCTCTCATCTAATTTTTTAAAATTAAAATAGTAAATTTTACAATTTGGACGATATGAAAACTAGCTCTATCATGAAGAAAAAATGTTGAATATACTACTGATGAGTAGAAGTAAAACATTTTCAGTTATCGTTCTTTTATATATATGAGCCATCATAGTCGAAAAATAATTACAGTCCATATTATGTTATTACAGAATGTAATAACGTAATATCGAGAATTCTACAATGAAACACAATCGCCACAGCATGGCTTGTAAACCGAAACCAAATGTTCAAACTCAAAATCAAATGTCATTAATTCTAATTAAATTAGTTGGTTTTTAAGAATTTGACGTTTATCGTTTTTATAATGCTATTGTGCATTATGCTACACAAATATATCATAAAAAGTAGTTAAGGGATGTGCTTATATAATAATATGATTTTAAGGAGGAATGTTCGTCTGGCCCATGATATTGAAATATATCACTAAAGGGAGGCCGGTGGTTGTCTTTTAATATTGTTATCAATTTTGAGTCAACCAAAATTTTTTCATTTTATTTGCAACTTATACTTTACATCAAAATATTCAGCTATATTTATTTAGTCCCTATCTATTTTTATGGAAATACAAAGTTATTGTAAAATCATTAAATCATTAAATGACGATAAAATTATTTAATTCCAAAATATTTAATACCCCAACGTTTGGCATAAATATTTTTCTGTCATACATGTATGCATATATAAATTGCAGTTCGTTAAACCAAGTTAGACGTACATTTGAAATGATACTTGTCGAGTTTACTAACAAATATAATCGAAAGAAAATCGTCCACTCGTTTTGTTATGAAATTCTCCCCCCCCCCTCCTTTTTCCCCGGGACCGGGCAAGTTCAAGAAGACATTATTACTGTTGAATACATTATGTAATAGAAAGTTATTATAGTAGTTATTTATTTAAAGTGTTATTTAATATAAATTAATATACAAAATTATATTTCATTCGTTTATCTTGATTTGAATAAAAAAATTTACGAAAAACAAACATATAACAATATCTATGAAAATTTGATTTTCAAGCATTGATAATGATATCGCTACGAAGAGGGAGATATGATAACGTATGATAGTGTAAGGAGGGAGTGTGTCCAAAATGACCAAACAAGTCATGAACAGCACGAAATCTAGCCTTTAAAAGTCGATAGTGCACATAGTATGCCGTACTTTCTCGCTGACGAGCGACATGTTTTATTTTTGTTGATGCATATTACATGACATGAAATGATACTTATTTTTCTTTATTGTTTGGAGTCATAGGTCAGGCTCTAGAGCTGTCTGATTAGGTGAACTTTAATTATAACAATTCGCAGTTTGTCGAAGTTTGTTGAAACTTAAATTTGTGGTGTTTCATCTGGATCGACCGAAATTGATATAATGAATCTGAAAAAGCCAACTGTGATTTTACCAACTGTGAAATAAAATTTCCTGTATTTTGTTTTTTACAAAATAAAGGAATTTGGAAATATCGTCGCAGTGCCACCTATTGACAAAAATCTTGACTAATTTATTTTTCCGATTTTCGCAGAGCGCATCTCTTTAACTACGTACTACACTGTAAAAAAATCTGTAAAGGCACTTTATCTAGGAAATTGGGATTCCAAGAACTTTTCCTGTAACGGTAACAACAAAAACTCAAGTTTTAGAATCGGTTACATAGATTTTTCCTGTTAACGTTACATGAAAACTTCTTCGAATACCAGTTTCCTAGAAAATGTTACTTTTAGAAAATAGTACCTTTACAGATTTTTTTTTTTTTTTTTTTTTTTTTTTTTTACAGCGTAGTGAAATTTTGTTTCTTTTTTGAGCCATAGAACCGGTTTCAGAGCCTTCTGAATAGGCGAACTTTAATTATGACAACCCTGTATAACAAATCGAAAAAAATGAAAATTTCTAAAAATACTTTAAAATTTCCTTCGAAATTTAAAACTAAAATATTTAAAATTATTATTTTATGTGTTTTTACTTCAATATAATTCTATTCTCTTCCATTTAAAATAAACTTTGTTCATTCATTAAAAAGCATCTTAATAAATACAACTTCAAGAAACCAAAATTATCTTTTGAAGAAATTTGTTTTATAAAATTTCTGTGTCGCTCAAATAATAAATGTTTAAACATTGTTCAGTACTATAAGCGTGATTAATATGAAAAATCCCTGTCGGCTGGGCCTATAGGCGGAGGTAGATTTCGAAGAGTGCTCATTTCAACAAAATATATATATATATGATAGAGATAAACCCAGTTTAATAACTTCATTTGGCCGTTTATGAAAAATTTTTAATTTCATTTTTCTGCAAAAACTGGTTTTATCAGAAACACCTTAAGAAAAATTCAGCTCAAATGCCCATTTTGACAGCATATTTTGAAATAAATTCTGAATTTATTAAAAAATCGACCAAAACAGTACATTACACAGTTCCTAAATAACAAAAAAACTGTCAGTTGAATGCATTTGAGAAAAAAATTGAATTTAAAAATGAGTCATAAAATAACCGATTTGTTGTATGAATACATCCTTAATTCTTTAATCATGATTGCTTCGGAAAATTTTGTGCGAAATACTCACTTTGACAGCATTTTAAAAAATATATTCTATCTTTATCAAAAAACTGGCCAATGCGTCGCAGTATATAGTTCCTAAATAAGAGGATCTGTAAATTAGATGCGTTTGAGTGCGAAAATGGATTTTAAAACGAGTCATAAAAAAAGCAATTTGCTATGTGAAAACTTCCTTAAATTTTCAAATCACGAAGACTTCGGGAAATTCTGTTCTTCAAAATACCCTTTTTGGTAGCCTTTTTCGAAATATATTCTGTCTTTATCAAAAAACCGATCAATGCATCACATTACATAGTTCCTAAATAAGAGGATCTGTAAATTGGATGCGTTTGAGAGCAAAAATGGATTTAAAAACGAGTCAGAAAAAAACGCAATTTCTTATTTGAACACTTTTTTAAATTTTCAGTCACGATGACTTTGGGAAATTCAGTTCAAAATACCCTTTTTGGTAGCCTTCTTTGAAATATATTCTGTCTTTATCAGAAAATTGACCAATGCGTCATTTTATAAGTTTCTAAATAAGAAGATCTACAATTTGGATGCGTTTAAAATCGAAAATGAATTTTAAAATGAGTCAGAATATAAGCAGTTTGGATTTGAGGTTTTTTCTCCAACTCCTATTTTTGTTTAATTTTTTTTTCTATACGAATTAGTCCTATGAAAAACTTGTCAATATAAAAGTTGTAGATATTTTTGAGAAGATGTAAGATAAATTTAATCAGATTTGATATATTAAAAATTGACGGAGTTATGGATTTTTCTCTTTTTTCACCGCCCTTTTTCTTTTCGTTTTTAATTTTTTTCATCGGTAAAAATTGGTCCTATCAAAAACTTGTAAAAACAAAAGTTTTAGATAATTTTAAGAACATTTACAAAAAATTTTGTTGGACTTGATATCTTGAAAATTGACGAAGTTATGAATTTTTTTCTCTCAAAACCCCTGTTTTTTCGCTCCTTGAGCCCAATTCTAAATTTATCAAAAATCTGTCATGCGTAAACTTTTGGCCCATTTTTAAGAAGTAATATAAACTTTAAACCGATTCGATATCTACTTTAATTAAGAAGTTATGACTTTTTTCGGTTTTCACAAAAACGCCCCCTATTCCGACCCCCTTGGTCCGATTTTGACCATTAACGAACTTAGCCGAGATTTTATCCCCTTTGATTTTATGTACGAAATTGGTGGAGATTGGTAAAGAATTATAGAAGTTATCTTGTCCATAAAAAAGTGATATATATATATATATATATATATATATATATATATATATATATATATATATATATATATATATATATATATAAACTGTTGCGATTGCAATAGGTAGAATTTCATACGAAATCTACCTAAAATTCATCTGACGTGCTTTAAATGAATGTAACAAGTTGTTTTTAACTCGTACACAATGAGAATTTATTCTACTTCTTAGGATAATATTTCGTAAGAAAAGATTAATTGGTTTTTAAAGAGAAAAATTCAAAACGATTTCAGAAAAAGCATTTATTGTGCATTTTGAAAATATGCTCCGTTAATGGGATTTCAGCCGTTTTTATCTCTTTCTAAATGATTAAAAGCGCTTATTCAATGAAATATAAGTAAAGACTTCCTTTTAATCGATGTTTTTCTTTCGTAAATCGCGCAGTAAATCTGTATTTAAGCAAGCGTTATGTAAATAATATTAATAAATATTAAGTTTCAAAATAACTCAGAAAGACTTGAAAAAAGCTTTGTTGTATGTTAATGAAATTGTATTTTGTGAATGAGAAATTCTACAGCTGGTCCCTTATGGTCTAAATAAATGGTTCATAACCCTCTCGTCACCCTGAGTTTTATATGAGGTTTCTACTTCGAAGTGGAATATTTGAAAGAAAAAAACATGAAATTTCACTTTTTTATATCTTCAATAGAAGAGAGTATTGTAATCGAATTTTTTTTCGAACTCCGATTTTTAACGGATTTGTCCGTATGTCGCCATTCTAGCATCAAAAAGTGTATGAAGATAGGCCAATAATAATTAGATAAGCCCAGATAATCACTGTAAAAAATCTGCGCAATGTTCTTGACATTTACTGTGTAACATTCCTGGGTTTTCTCGGTTTATTTCTTCTGATACAAGAATACCGAGAAATCCGGTGTAATACTTTCCACAGTGTTGTGTAACTTTTTGAAATAGTTGAGAAAGTGGAAATTACTGATCAACTGTGAAACGTTCCGAATATTTTCTGTGTAACATTACTTAGTTTTAGTAGGCATACTTTTTGTGAGCTTTAGTGTATTTTTTCAGATTTATTGTAAAATAGAAGTTATTGATAATCTGTGCAAATTTATATATGTTTTGTGTGTAACATTCCTTATTTTGCGGTTGGTCAGAAAAATCAATTACAGAAAAATCGTTATTGCGTTGTATGTCATTTTATTATCCCAGTTGTGAAACGACTACGGGATCTTGCGCTATAAAAAATAGCACAAAGATGCGTATATCCTACTAATTCTACATCTCAAAGCTCTTATTCAAATCTCTGCCCTGTACAGTTCCTGAGCTATGTTTTGCATGTAAAAGTCAATTTTTTGTGTGTGTATCATTTTGATCGCTTAGTTATGAATCGAGTGTAAAACTAGAGTTATTAATTTTTACCGAAGCTTTTATTACGCATTTAATTGTGCATCTCGAATATCTTTTTCCCAGTTTAGACTCTGATGACACTTCTTGACCTTTATTATCCATATGAATTTCTTTTTGCGTGTGGTTCATTTTGTTACCTCAGATGAAAAAAAATATATATATGGGATCTAGAGCAACTAACTTTGGTATGAAAGTATTTATGCCCGTCTTATTGTACATTTTCAAACCTATTTTTCAGAATTCGACCAATGATCGTTTTGCGAAATTATTTTATCAGTGATTGTTTAAAGAACTTCTTGATTTTAGTACCGGGACTTTTTATCCAAATACCTACTATTTCCGATTAGTAATAATCGCCTTATTTAATCAGCTATGCCAATCTAGAGGATTTCTTTTTCCAATGTCTATCACTATTTTCGAATAGTAATCTTTCTGTCACTAAATAAAGCGATTATTACTATTCGGAAATAGTTTGATGTTCACATTAAAAACTTAATATCCCAGTTGTGAAAACTTAATATCCCAGTTGTGAAATTGTATATGAATTCGCGTCTTAAGCGAGATCTTTTTGTTCCAAGGGATGAAAATTTTTACATTTGTTGTAAGAGCGATGTTCTGGTGATGTTAGAACTGGAGTAAATTCGAGTATTAATCAGTATCACGTCTTAAGTGGCTTCGACTGTTTCCTAAAACAATAAATCTAGCGTAAAAAATATTATAAACAAAGACAACGCTTGAAGAGGAAAATCGAGAAGCTTTGGCGAACTATTTTATTTTTCAAAATATTCAGTCTATAACATAAAATTAAAGAAATATCAGTTGAGAAATGTTTAAATTTTGTCATTTCTCCCCCCCCCCTCTCCTCTTTAGTATCTGTAAGCTATATATGTATATAAAAGATGAAAAGGTACAATTTTAAGGCACTTACTAGAAAGTATTACTAATTTTAGTGGTAAGGTTAGTGTGCCTAAATGTGACTCCTAAGTAGGTAATGTTCTTTTACTTAAAATTTTAATGCAGAAACCCCAAATGCTATATAATAAGGAATTAGATCTATAACGAAACACTAAGCATTTTTCTGCATTGATAACATTTTCTTAGAGATTTTCGATCAAATAGACATCGTTCATTTTATAGCGCCCCCATGTTTCTTAAATTTATGAAATTTCCCTAAATTGCCTTTCTAATTTTTAACTTTGAAGATAAAATAATCTTATTAACGTAAATAAACTATGTCTGTTTCATTTAACTGACCAATAAATTGTTAAAAATAGCGCCCAGTTTGTGGATTAGAATTTAAACAACTACCAGGTAAGTTTGTATGGTATTCTTGATACATTGTATTAAAATAATTAAAACAAATTTTATGTTTAATTAAGCTGTCGTAAATCACATAATCCTCCATTTAAAATTTTTCTTTAACTTAGCACTTATGTATGTATCTAAGATTATCAAAATCGAACAATATACTTCTTTTTAAAATTTTTAATCAAAGAAACTCAGTGTATATTTTACAAAATATAGTATTTAACAAAATATAACCACATGATTATTGAAATTAAAATAATTTCAAGATGAAAACTCTGGAAGATTTTGTCTTGATTGAAAATCTTGTGTTAAACATTTATTTTAATGAGGTTAAGTTAATTTTACCAACATTATACAAATAGGTAGCTTAAATGCAGTCTCCGATTAAAACAGAATGAAATTGAGTTATGCCATTATTTAAGCGTAACTTTAGCGAGCACTTTTTTAAATCCTTATATTTAAATTCTGTTTTCATTTTTTACTCATAATCGATA
Organism: Maratus speculifer; assembly: GCA_964019185.1. Classification (NCBI taxonomy): domain Eukaryota; kingdom Metazoa; phylum Arthropoda; class Arachnida; order Araneae; family Salticidae; genus Maratus; species Maratus speculifer. Next base: position 258,170,458 of record OZ025298.1, read on the forward strand.
TTTTTTACTTTTATATTAGAGAAAAGATAAAAAATAAAACTACGTTTATTTAAATGACTATTTGTTTCAATATACTTATATTTAAGTATAGAAAATGTTCAATTCTTTTTTAAGTGAAAGAATATATTGCCGAGTAATTGGAGTAACTTGTATATTGGTGCAACTTCCAAACATGCACTTGTTAGCTGACTATCCAATCTTTGCCAGACATCTTTTACATATCTTTTATGCATGAGACAGTGTGCCACTACATGTATTTTGCAATCTGCAGAGTTTTTTTGTAGAGTTTTACAGTAAGACATTTCCATTTTGAAGAAAATTATTTCTAAAAAAATGTTTGCAATAAAATACAAATTAATCCAGTTTTATTGCTTCAAGGGTCAGAAACTGAAAATTTATTTTGCTCGAGTCAAAGCTTACTTTGATGATGGAACAGAAGAAGAAGATGATGATTTACTGTTTTTGAATATACCTCATGGGAGTGTTATTTATCTTTTAGTAATGAATGATACGGTAATTTGTTTTATTTTTAAATTGAAGAAAAAATTGAAGACTATTTTACATTTCATTACATGTGCAATTTAACTTATATGCATAAGCAGACTATAAAAATTCTATACACATTATCAAATCATTACATTTATTACATTTTCTATCAACTTATAAGCTAAAAACTTTGTGAAAGTTAAATGACGGATTAAGTGGAAACTAAAAAAAAATTATGTTGTCAATTTATAATCTTAATTTAAGAAAAAAAAATACATAAATTAAGAATTGCTGGATTTTTCTCAGAAAACTTTACTTTAACTGCTGAATTTTTTAACATTTGTTAGGCATACTTTTAGGTAGATTTCGTATGAAATGCTACCTATTGCAATCTCTCTCATGTTGGAATTTCTGAAAAATTTTTGCGGATCTACACGAATCATGACTCCTAGACCCCAAAACTACCATCAGTAAAAAAGTTTATATATATATATATCTATCTATCTATCTATCGGTGTATATCACTTTCTTCTAGACACGATAACTTCCATAATTATGCTCAGATCTTTTTCAAACTTTTACATAAAATCAAGGAGCTTAAAATCTCGGTCGAGTTTGTTGATGGGCAAAATCGGACCAAGGGGGTGGAAATAGGGAGGGTTTTTGTGAAAACCGAAAAAACGCGATAACTTCTTAATTAAAATAGATATAGAATCAGTTTAAAGTTTATATTACTTTTAAGAAATGGGCAAAAAGTTTATACATGACAGATTTTTGATAAAGTTAAAAATGGGCTCAAGGGGCGAAAAAAACATGGTTTTTGGGAGAAAAAAATTCATAACTTCGTCAATTCTCAAGATATCAAATCCAACTAAATTTTATATAAATGTACTCAATATTATCTAAAACTTTTGTGTTTACAAGTTTTTGATAAAACCAATTTTTACCGATGAAAAAAATTAAAAACGAAAAGAAAAAGGGGGGAGAAAAAAGAAAAAAATCCATAACTTACTAAATTCTTAAGCAATCAAATCTAATTAAATTTATTTTACATCTTCACAATAATATCTACAACTTTTATATTAACAAGTTTTTCATAGAACCAATTCTTATAGCAAAAATAAATTAAACAAAAATAAGAGTTGGAGAAAAAACCTCAAATCCAAACTGCTTATATTCTGACTCATTTTAAAATTCATTTTTTATTTTAAACGCATCCAAATGACAGATCCTCTTATTTAGGAACTATATAATGCGACGTATTGGCCAGTTTTTTGATAAAGGCACAATATATTTTTAAAAAGGCTGCCAAAAAGGGTATTTTGAACAGAATTTCCCGAAGTTGTCAATGAAAAATTGAGGAAGTATAACAAATTGCGTTTTTTCTGAGTCATTTTTAAATCTTTTTTTGTTCTCAAACTTATCCAATTTACAGGTTCTCTTATTTAGGAACTATATAATGTGACGGAGTGGCCAGTTTTTTGATAAAGGCAGAATATATTTAAAAAAAGGCTGTCAAAATGGGCACTTTGCACAAAATTCCCCAAAGCAATCATGATTAATGAACTGTGGGTATTCAAATAACAAATTAGTTATTTTATGACTCATTTTTAAATCCAATTTTACTCTGAAACGCATTCAAATGACAGTTTTTTGTTACTTAGGAACTAAATAATGTGCGTATTCGTCGATTTTTTGATAAAGGGTGAATATATATTTTTTAAAAGCTGTCAAAGTAAGCACTTCGCAAAAAAATTTCCCAAAGCGATCATGATAAAAGAATTGAGGCTGTATTCAAATAACAAATTGTTTATTTTATGACTCATTTTTAAATTCAATTTTCCTCTCAAACGCATGCAATTGACAGTTATTCGTTATTTAGGAACTGTGTAATTATTGTGTATTGGTCAGATTTTTGATAAAGGCTAAATATATATTTAAAAAATCTGTCAAAGTGGGCACTTCGCACAAAATTTCTCAAAGCGATCTTGATTAAAGAATTGTTTATGTATTAAAATAATAAATCGGTTATTTTATGACTCATTTTTAAATTCAATTTTGCTGTCAAACGAATTTAATTAGCAGTTTTTTGTTATTTAGGAAGTATATAATGAGCATATTGGTCAATTTTTTTTAAATAAAGTAAGAATATAATTCAAAATATGTTGCCAAAATGGGCATTTGAGTAGAATTTCGTTTAAGATGATTTTGATAAAACCAGTTCTTACAGAAAAATGAAATTAAAAAATTTTTAAAAGCGAGTTAAACTGGATTTATCTCTAATCATTTTTTTTTTTTTTTTTTTTTTTTTTTTTTTTTTTGGAGATGAAAACTTTTCGAAATCTACCTCCGCCTATAGGCCATGCCGAAAGGGATTTTTTGAATGTTACTTTCTTTTAAAAAATTCTGAATAATTGGAATAATTTATGTGCATGTGTCTTTATTATAGCTTTCATTTGTACGCTTGTGCAAAATATAGATAAAAATCAACACTGGCTACTGGCCAGTATGCAGATTTTTAATTATTGACAATTAACAAAGTTACGAACACTTCATACAAAATCGTATGAAGTGTTCGTATATTTCTAACTATCAACATTGTAGCTTACAAATATTTTTAAATTTCCATTTGATAGTAGTGCACTCAAATGAAAGCTGAAATTGTATGTAACAGAAAAATACGTAACCAAGAAATTACCGTAGTCAAATTTACAATATTTAAAATGAGCTCGGAAATTCGCATTAACCTGCCTGTGTGTAGGGAAAGGGGGGGGGGGGAATCGGCAAACCCCAAATTAAATTCCATCTATTTAAACAGACATCAAAAAGTCTAAGAAAATAATATTAAAATTAAAATTTATTAAATAAAAGCTACATTAAAAAAACTGCTCTGAATCCCCGTTAAAAAGTGGCGTAACATCGAGAATTTCTCAAACTTAATTTCCAAATTTGAATATACATTATGTAATCAAACTTAAAATATGCATTATGACCATACTGAAAAACAAGAGCTCGGATATCCGCGTTAGCAAGTCCTCCAAAGCCCAACTAAAATCCACGCAAATGGAGGCTTCTAAATCTCGCTTACAAAATAACTTTCAATATTATAATTTATCAAATTAACATAAAGCTGCATAAAGAATTGGAAAAGTATTCGAAACCACATTAACAGGGGATGAAGTAACATCGAGGGTTTCTGTGATTTGATTTAAAAGAACACAATATTTATTTTATATAATTCAACAAACTTAAATGCACATTAACTAGTATATTAGAAACAGGAATTTTAGAAATATGCTTCCAAAAAGGCTTTCAAAATTAAATTTTAAAAAAGCATACCGAATTATTTATTACAAAAAGAATTGAGAAGAAACGTGAAAAATAATTTCGTACTTAACATGTGTGAGCTTACTTCCATATTTAAAACGTAAAGTATCACTTTGAATTTAAATCTTATTAGATCTATTGTTGTGATTTGTTGAACTATTTCAGTTTTACACAGTATATTTTGAATCGTATTATTAATCGTGAAATATTTTTAACATCTTTATTTTGACAGGGTTAACAAATGCATTTTGAAAATTTCACAATACTACTTTTATAAAACATTGGATAAATTTTATCCCATGTTTGAAGTGAGGGGGAGGGGGTAAGTTTGAAGTTTGCTGCAATTATTATGATAGTTAAAAAATATAATTAAGTATCTGTGAGATTAATCCATTTTTCTATTAAATATGTACCCAAAATTTGAAGCTATTTGGATAATTTTATGCAAGGATAATGCAATTTAAAATAAATAAAATGAAAGTGGTGGATTCCCCCACCAAAAAAAAAAAAAATACTTAACCTAAAAATCCTTGCATTAAGGTGTTAAATGCTATGTCATTCACCGATGACAGACATCGAAATTTCCATTTTAGCCGCGTCAGTAGCCGGTGGCCGACAGAGTAAAATTATAATAGAAAACTAAATATCATATTGTTTTACGGATTTGCTGAAAATTTATTTAAAATTTTCATTTTATTTTATTAAAGGATATCATTAAGGAAACGGAAATTTCAGTGTCAGTCATCTGTGCTGGCGTGAAATGCAACGTGTTAAAGGAGTAATTTATCTTTCTAATAAAAGGAGACGGAAATTTGAAACTAATTGATTCTCGACAAGGAAAATCTAGGTAAAGCTGAATTAGTTGGAGAGGGGGGGGGTCCATTTACACTTGACCTATACTTGACCTAACATTGTTGAGTTGATTACACTTGCCTAATTTTCTAATAAACTGATACCCAAACTTCAAAGAAAACGTAAGAAAAAGGAAACTAAACAAAAGTTTTTGTTTAAGCCTCTTTAAGAGGGGGCGGGGTTACTGTTCACTTTATATTTGATTTAGAACCCACCAATACCGAAATAATCAGCTTCACGAAGTATTTGGATTTTATTTAGTAAATTTAAGCGAGTTTGCGCAGGAACATGGGTCTTGTATGATGCAGATTCCTCAAAATTTCGGATTTAGCAGTTTTTTAGCAGATTTTGTCAATAAGCACACTTTAATTTGCAAAGGAATGAGATTCCTGGATTAAGTGTAATAAAAGTAACATTTACTTGAAATTGCGTTATATCAATTTTGTCATAAATGAAATGATATTGTATAATAAGTCGGAGGAAGAGATTTTAAGGAATTTCAGAATTAAACATTAAAATTAGACATTTTGGGAAACTTTTTTTAATTTCAAGATAAACTACGTCCCCTGTTTTAAATATTTCATAGTGTATAGTAGCATACGTAGTTAGCTCGGATGAAAAAAAAGATCTCTTGGCAATTAACTATGCCTTCCCACCTGCAGCGATTAAGAAACTTTAAACCAAAAAAGAGTTATCTACTTTCTTTTCTAGTGTTTGGGATAATCGTCAATTTGTATACAAATTGCGAAAATTATAAACGATTTTTTCCCATTTTATCCCTAGTATCGATATATCTTACAACCATCGTGCTTGGCGAGTAGCACCCATCAAGTTTCCGACTGACTACGGTAAAGTTAATCGTTTTTTAGTGTTACTCGACGGTGGAAATTGCTAATTTTACACTATATTGCAAGGAGCTAAACAAAAAATGTGTAAAAGCGTAAATGAACTCATATTGTATATCAATATCGAGGACAACGGCAAAACTGAGATCCGCAAAACCCAGCGACGTAGGGGGGAGTGGTCTTTGAAGTAATTGTGAAAAATAAACATCTTAAACGGTCATAAACGGTTGATCATTTTAGGATTTTAAGAACGAGTCATTTGTATTGAATAACGAATGTATATTTTGCGTACTCCTAACCTGATCTGTGCGTAAAAAAAATCATGCCCACAAGACGGGTCACGAAACGGGGACTGATAAAAAGATGATGAGAAGAAAAGGGGTGGGGAGATATAGATTCCTTGTGGAAAATTTTCCTTGTAGACTCACAAACTACAGTTAGTCTACTGAATGGAGATTTAACAAAATCAATACATAATTGAGAGAAAATTTTTTTAACGATGTATAAACCCTTTTTTATTTAATAAATTCAAATTTTTCACTTGAAATCCAAAATATTACAATCCATTTTTCAAAATGGAACAAAACCCTGTACATTTCATGGATATTCATTTTTGTTCATGCGCAACATGAAAACAGTGTACTTGCAAAAACCCCCTGTTTAAAATGTATATATTGAATATTTTGCAACATTTTTCATTTTTTGCAAAACATTCTGGGAGTATACAAAAATAGTTGTAGTACTTTACGCATTGTTATTACAGTCTTTTTAGGACATATATTCAAGTATTCTATATTATCAAGCTATTGCATAATACAAAGTGTAAATATGAATAACTTCTCCAATAAACATTTTGATTTTTCCAGAAACTGAATAAATACTATTGCATTCAATAATTTATGCCTACAAAAATAAAACCCATAATATGCTTTTTGTTTCTTTGTAGCTACCTTGGATAACAATCAAGTTTGAAGATAATGATAGTTCATTAACAGAAAAAAATGAAGACCTTGGAACAGCAGAATTAAATTTAAATATTAGCAGTCACTTGTACATTAAAACACCCAACGCGCAAGGATTTTCAGATTTTTTTTTTTAAACATTTTTCTTCTACTCTAAGTAAAGCTTTAACTGAAGATTTCTTGCAATGGACAGAAAAATGGGAGTTACTGAATCATTTAGCTTTGAAGATCTGCAAATTCATAGGCAATCCCTCTGCAGGTGAACGAAAGCAAGGAGAAAATGAAATTTTAATTGAAGATGTCGAATTTGAACAGAGTGCATTTTCGACAATATCTTTATATAATTTTTGTAGCATAAAATATCGTTTCAAAGGCACTGGGACTCGCACTTTCATTGAACTAAAACTGTTGAAGTTGGTGTAGTTCCCCGAAAGGTAGTTAGTTACTTTATGCGAAAAATTAAGCAAATTGCGATTAAATTCGAGATTTGTAATTATTCTAGGTTTTAATTCTATATTGTAATTTTAGCCATAATATGAATAAAACTCTGTGCTTATAATAAAAGTTCTGTGAAGTTTTATTTTTAATTACAGGGTGATCAGAAAGTCAGTATACGTTTGATAAATTAATAATTCACTGAATAATGTAGGTAGAGAGGTAAAAATTGACACACATGCTTAAAATGACATGGGGTTTTATTTAACAAAAAATAAATAAAAAGTTCATAAAATGGCCGACAGATGGGGCTGCACAGCAAAACGTCAGTGACGCTGCCTGAGAATCGTGTATAAAAGGCGCTGTAAATGAGAAAGAGAATCAGATGCACCAGCAATCGCAGCATGTTGACGTTACCAGAGAAGGCCTTGCTAGTGAAGCTCTACTATCAGAAAGGGGAATCTGCTACTGCAGCTTTACGATCCTATCGCCATACGAAGGGTACTCGAACGGGTAAAGGTCCTATGACAATTGCAGCTGTAAAGAGAATGATGTCGAAGTTCGAAGCCACAGGTTGTTTAGACGATGGACCCCGTAGTGGCCGACCGACCACAAGTGCTAATGTTGCTCAGACTGTTCAGGACGAAATGGAGGTTGTAGCGGGTTCGTCTACGCATGGAGAAGTGAGTGCTCGTGATGTTGCACGTCGCACTGGCATTCCATACAGTACTGTTTGCGCAGCACCAAGGCGTACCCTCCGATACTATCCGTTCAAAATCCAGCGGCATCATGAACTGTTACCCAGCGATTTTGAGCAGCGAAGAGCATTTGCGGTGTGGGCATTTCAAAAGATGGCGGAAGAAGACGATTGGTTGTCTAACGTGTTATGGACCGACGAAGCCCATTTCACACTCCGAGGGTCTGTCAACACCCACAACTGCAGAATTTGGGCTACCGAAAATCCCAGAACTTTCGTGCAAACTCCATTGCACGACGAGAAAGTGTGGTGTGGATTTACCACATCTACCGTTATCGGGCCTTTTTTCTTCCAGCAAAGTCGTTATTCTGGTTTTGTAACTGTTTCCGTGACGGGTGAGAGGTACGCCGATATGTTACAAAATCACATCATCCCTAGCCTGGCTGATAAACATCTGCTGGAAACTACGATTTTTATGCAGGATGGCGCTCCACCCCATATTCATAGACGTGTGAAAGATCTCTTGCACACGTCGTTTAGTGATGATCGCGTGCTGAGCCGCCATTTTCCTCATGCGTGGCCTCCCAGGTCCCCAGATATCACTCTGTGTGATTTTTGGCTCTGGGGTTACATGAAGTCGCAAGTCTACCGCGATCGATCGACATCAATAGGGATGCTAAAAGGCAACATCCTACGGCAATTTCGCAACATAACTTCAGATATGCTGTACAGTGCTGTGCACAAGATTGTCCCTCGACTACAGCTATTGTTGAGGAATGACGGTGAACATGTTGAGCATTTGGTCTGAAGAACATCGATTTTGCTTTGTCGTAATTTGTTATGCTAATTAATGATTTTCTTATCACATGAAGCGCCATCTGTCGGCCATTTTTTGAACTTTTTATTTATTTTTTGTTAAATAAAACCCCATGTCATTCCAAACATGTGTGTCAATTTTTACCTCTCTACCTACATTATTCAGTGAATTATTAATTTATCAAATGTATACTGACTTTCTGATCACCCTGTATATTATTTTTTAAATTACAGCATTCTTGCGGTATCTTAAGTCGAAGGGATACAGTTTTCCTCCCGGCATTCAAGGAGAGAAGACATGCTTTTTGCGCTCCTGCATTTTTAAAAGCTGAGCCCGAAATTTTGGTCGTAAGACACAACAAGTCAGAAATTCGGATAGCCTCAATCAAGAAGAAGAAGAAGATGCCAGTTTAAAGAGTTTTCCTCAACTAATTAGTGATTTATTTAACTAATTAAGAAAAGCACGGTGTAATTAGACCGTAAAGTCCCACCGTAATCCAGCGGAGGAAGAAACGTCCAACGCCCGGTAGAAATAGGGCAGCACTCGAAGAATTCTCCGGCCTTGATCGAGACCGAGGCTCCCCCAAGAAAGGACGCATCACCACGTGGTGAATTAATTAAAAAAAGAAGTATTGTTGTGTTATATTTATGAATGCTACTAATTATGCTTAGTCTTTTTACAGTTTTTCTAGGTAACATCACAATCGAGAGGATGTAAGAAGACCAGGAGGCCTTGCGGAAAGGAGCACATGACGTAAGTATCCCAAAGGTTAGCCGGGTTGGTGGCGGTCGCACAGCCAGGGAGGTGCAGACGATATATGCCACGTGTAGTATCGCATGCGCCCCCCGTCACGGGTCTGGTGACGATCAGTGGGGGTACGAGAAATATTTTACACTCGTGCCCCATGCGTGGTAGGCCCATTCAACCCATCCCCCCCCAATTTATTGGGGTGTAGTAATTAATTTCTGGTCAGTATTTCGGCATATGTTCTGGTGCACAAAATTATAGTAATTCCAAATGGACCAGAACGTAGGGTGTTAGTTTTTTTTTATTAACTTATTATAATTATATTTACCCTCTATCAGCGCGCGAGTTTGCTAGATTTTACTTTTAACTATTATTATTCAATAATCTCCATTCCTTTTTTTAATTTATTTTTCTTTCTTTTACATTTGGTAATTTTTCTCTTTTATCAATATTATATCGTTAAGTTTCCTGCTCCCCCCCTCCGCTGGCCAGAAACCCATTCGCATTTATCGTCACTGGGACACTTGCGTCTGTGCTCCCTCGCCTATTCTATAGTATTAAATAGTACAGCATTAGTTAAATCCAACTAGTTTCATCGTTCATAACATAGAATTCAGCATATCAGTAAAAACAATACAATAATAATCCATTCAATACACATCAAACTATCTTACGCTTAACAACAGTAGAATATACATCCCCATTAGTAGTTAACTATTGCCCAGTCAACCTGATTTAACATCACCCTAAATATTCTTAACTAATAATTTCCTCATTTTATTCCAAAATTCAGTGATTCTACAGAGGCTAAAGTAAATCTCACTTACTCCACAATAAGCCGGTGCAATTTCCTAAGAAAAGCTCCTCTAGCTCAGCACAATAGATTAAATTCCAGAGTTCCCCCACCTATTCATTCCTTCTTACTACACTAGTACAATAGCATACCAGCCTTACTCATAACCCACCCCCTGTCATTAAACCTTCTTTCTCCAAGGACATTCTTTAGATAACAAAGATATAGCAACAGGTGCCTCACTAAGGGGGAAAAAAAGTCTCAATTTAGAGCCGTTTTCATTTCAGAAAGAAAGAGATAAGGGAACACTACTAAGCCAGATTTTCCAATAGTATCTCCCCCCCCCCACACACACACACATGCACAACCTTAACTCACAATAAGCATTATACGCATTATATTACGATACTCATAGCATCAGTATCTAACAAGTATAAAACATAAATTAACAAGCACATTTTGAACGACACATATAATACTCTCCTCATTCACATATACCCACGGACATCTCATACATTTAACACTAACATTCTATCCCTATGACACGTGGGATGCTCTTAAATATGTCTAAGACTAAAGTAGCATCCCCCACCATGCCCTTGGCCAAGAGTGGCAGGTTAACTGCCAGCACAAAGTCAGTTTCGCAACAATCAGGATTACAAAAGAAATCCACAGGCCTGATACCAAGTAGCAGCCGCATTACCAGAGCGAGTTCGATGGTCCCGGTTACGCCGGAAAATCAATCAGAAAAGAAAACAGACATCAAGAGGATCAAGAAAAAGCCGGAAGCAAAGAAAGTAATGATGGATATAACACAGAAAATCAACGAGCATTTTGCAGTACAAATCAGTAGCAGTGACAGCGATACGGAATACTCAGAAGATGAAAAAAGCACGAAGGCGAGTAACAAAGTAGAAGAAGATGAACAAACAAGAATCACAAGACAGTGCTCGCTACAAGATGAAGAAGGAAAGAGACTCAGGCAACAGATACTCGAGTTCTGTGATCAGGATCCGGATTTAGGAAGACAAAGGAGTCCACAGGTGGAAAGAGCCATAAAAGCTATCAACTTTCTCCAAGCGGTCCAACACAGATGCTCAAGGATCCCAGCGGGTACAAGCAAGGTAATGGACAGCTGCATAAATGTGATTTTCAATACCATTATGGAAATGGAAATCAGAATGCAGACGGCCAACGTAAGGGTTGAAGAATTGCGTCAGCCCGACGCGGTACCACCGGCTGGTCCAACAACAGAAGAAAGCAGGGAGGAGATGGTAACCAGGACCCAAACCAAGACCCCCAGGGGATACGCGGAAGCGGTCAAGGCGGCCACATCCACTCTGATCATCCAAGCCACCACAGAAAGAGAAACAGAAGACGTAGAGAAGCAAATAATAGAGACAACCTCGGAACACCATGACAGCGTGAAGAAAATGAAAAGGATAAAGAGCGGAGTCAAGCTTATCTGTGAAAACGAAGTGGAGGCTATGAAGATAAAGGAGACAATCAACAGCAACTCAGAAGCCAGAGAAGCAATACAGGTAAAGACTGCAAGCATAAGGAAGAAAAGGATAATAATATTCAACATTCCGGATTACGTTACTGAAGAACAGATACAGATGAAGCTGCGGAAGACCCTGGGTCTTGGTCCACAATACATCAAGGATGCAGTCACTCTGCTCAGGCCCGCGAGGGAAAGAAGCACCAACCAGTCCTCCTCCACGAACCACTAGCAGACCACTTGCTAATGGTGAGAACAGTCTGCCTGGGGTTCAAGGAATGCCCCATTAAAAACTTCATCAGCATCACGAGGTGCCATCAGTGTCTCGAATATGACCACGTGGCAGTTGATTGCAAGGGGACCCAGCGGTGCTCTATCTGCGCGGGCCCACATGTGTACACAGATTGCAACAATAAAAGCAAACGCTGTTATGTGTGCACCAAGTACAATGAAATCAACGGCCACTGGATCCGTGCTCCCAAGCCAACAGATCACCAGGCCAACTCCGGGAAGTGCTGGGTACATCGAACGCTGCTACGTGTCAGGCAGATTCAAGTAGAAAAGGGCATGGCACTCACAAACGGTCACCAGGTTATACACGGGAGGGTAACCATTGCCACATTTGGCGGCAAGGATAGGATCGAACACATGACCAGCCACGACCATGAAATGAGACGAAAACATGACGAAAAGTACAGCAGATATCATGGTCGTAGGAAGTAATACAATTATCACGCGCCCCGGGAGCGCAAAACAAAATTCAAGGGTTACCCCCCACACAACACAACACACAAACTCATTTAGTGACACAAACACGATCACACCTCCTGCATCATTAGGCATACAATCAGAAGACTCTTTAAACTTTATCCAAATAAACTTACACGGCAGCAGAGTGGCCACTAGCATGCTAGCGGGATACGCTGCTACCAATAATATCCACATAGCACTAATACAAGACTATCATCAACACAAAACAAAGGAAACCATAACAGGCTTTAACCGCAACACATGGAACATAACAAAAACAAAATTGAATAGATCAGCCATAATAACAAATACAGGCACTAAGCCAATCACAATCTTATCAAAAGAATTTACGACGGCGGTCAAGTTAGAGAACAAAAACAAATTATTCACTATAATAAACACATACGCACCCCCCTCGCTAGTGGACTTCTCCGTCGTATTGGAGGAGATAGAGGAGGCCTTGAAGTTGGCGGACTGAGAAATTCAGCTGGCAGGGGACTTTAAAGCTCACTCGACCGCTTGGGGCTATGATGACATAGACCAAAGGGGTCGAGATCTCACAGATTTCCTCCTGCTGAACTCACTGTTCGTCCACAACCCCCCGGATGCCCCACCGTCCTTCCTCACAATACGTGGGGGAAGGGAATTAAAAGGCTGGCCAGATCTGACGATAGCGACGGTCGCCCTGGGCAACGACATATGTGATTGGCACGTTAGTGATGACGACTCACAAAGTGACCACAAATATATTAAATTCACACTAAACAACTATGAAAACATCGACTATCAAAGACATGGCTTACAAACAAAAACAGGTAAACATGCAAAATTTGACAAAAACATCAGAAAAACCAGAAACAAATACATAAAAGAACTTCAAAGAACCACAACAGAAGAACAACTGGACAATGTAACTCTGAGACTACAAAATGAAATCACATCAATTTATTTTGCGTGTTATAAAAAGAAACGCACACCTGCGGTCACTGCCCCCCCTTGGTGGACGAACGAAATCAAAACAGCCAGGAACAAGGTTAGGGCGCTCAGGAGGAGATACCAAAAACAACCAGATGAAGAACTAAAAATAAAACAACAAATAGTATTTAAAAGAGAAAGAGCCAAACTTAAGAAGCTCATCAACAAAACAAAATTAAAGACATGGAAAGAATACTGCAGCAAAGTAACGGACACATACGGCTCGCAATACAAAAACGCAAGCAATAAAATCACGGGCCGTGCTAAACTTGTCAATATACTCCCACCACAGCAATCAGTAAACATTAAAGATACACTGACACACTTTTTAGACAATCTATACATAACAGACCAGAACACCCCCCCACAACATAACAACAGTAAATAAAAAAAAAGATGATGCAAAACCACCAGTAGTTACGAAGGCGGAATTAAATAGAATAATCAGAAACATCAAACAAAACAAAGCACCAGGTTATGACTTCATTGACTATAACTTAATTAAACGCATAAACAATGCCGCCCCGCAACTACTGCTCACATTTCTCAATACATGCTTAAAATTTGAATACTTCCCCAAGTCATTTAAAATCGGAATAGTGGTCCTCTTTCACAAGCCGGGTAAAGACCCCGCAAACCCTAAAAACTACAGACCGATATGCCTACTACCGGCAATAAGTAAGATTTTAGAACGCATAATACATGGTAGAATAAACTACAATCTTAATAAAAATAAATACTGGAGCGATAAACAATATGGCTTCAAGCAGGGATTCTCCACGGAACACGCACTGGACAACCTAATTAAAACAATAAAAGAATACAAAGCTAACAACTACCAAACACTCTTAATAGCCATGGACATCAAAGGGGCTTTCGACAACATACGCTGGCCAATACTAATAGATAATATAAAACAATCTCCCTGCCCGGGGTATTTAATAAACTGGGTAGTGAGTTTCTTACAACAAAGATACGTTTCACTAGAGGAAAATGGGATCAAAATCACAAAACAGACATTTGGCAGCTGTCCCCAGGGAAGTTGCCTGGGCCCGCTTCTATGGCTATTAATCGCAGAGACAGCATTAAAAAAACACTGGGGAAAACATGTCAGGATACAGGCATTCGAGGATGACTTTATTCTGATACTCAAGGGAAGAACGAAAGATAAACTTAGAAGACTAGCAAATAGAATACTCAAAGCTTTTAACGATTGGATAGAGGCTAATGGCTTAACGCTGAATAAAGAAAAACAGAACTACTATATCTAAACAGGGGACATATGAGGAACCTACCTACAGAAAACACCAATGTAATAGAGGGCATAGAGTTAAACGGTCAATCTCTAAATGTGAAAGAACATATCAAATATCTGGGAGTGATATTGCATAAAAATCTAAACTGGGTACCTCACTGCGCAACACAAACAGGCAAAGTTAGATCAAACTTCAAAAACCTGGCCTAAATGGCGGCAAAGGGCTGGGGACTAAAACCTAACATTATCAAGATATGGTACACAACAGTAGTGGAAAAAACGCTAACTTACGAGGCCCCAATATGGGGGCACGAGCTCAATAAAAGGAGCAAAGAGATACTCTCTAGTTGTCAAAGGCATTTTGCACTGGCCATAGTCAGGGCTTATAGAACGGCCCCCACCTCGGCACTTCTGGTACTCTCGGGCCTGATTCCAATCCACCTCAAAGTCAATTACGAGGCAGCCTATGGAACAATCGCAAGACTTAGAAAAAACACAAAAATACACAACCAGGTCCTGCACCAACTTGAATATGAAAAGAAAATCAATATATGGGCAAATCACCCAGCCGAAATAATTGAACCAAGGATTGGATGTAACATGCACGAAGTAGTCATCTACACGGACGGATCCAAATTGGAATCAGGCGCTACATGTTCGGCCTTTGTAGCATACAAAAATAACCAAAAAATAATGACATGGTCAGTGCCCCTAAGAGAATGCAACAGCGTTTTCCAGGCCGAACTACTGGCAATACAAAAAGCAGCGGAATGGGGCAACACAACATGTGAGCCATACAGCATACGCTCGGATTGCAGATCAGCCATAGAATCACTAAAAAAGCCATTTAATGTCAATGAAACAGTAGATAAAATACAAAACTTAATTAAAGAATCCAACAATAAGTTTAAAATCAGCTGGGTCAAGGCGCACGTGGGCATCCAAGGAAACGAGGATGCAGACGAGTTAGCCAAAATCGCAGCGGAAAACACAAATAACAAAAACAAATACTATATGAAAAAGCCAATCTCAAAACTGAAACGGACACTCAAAGAACTAACAATGAAACAATGGCAGTTCGAGTGGGATTACGGGGATACAGGCAGGGAAACACATCAGTATTTTCCAACAGTAGGTGAAAGCTGACTCATAAGTGACTTTTTACTCTCACAACTTTACACAGCACATGGAGCATTTCCAGCTTATCTCCACCGATTTAATAAAGCGGACACTCCGGACTGTGCATGCGGCACGGAGGGTACGCCTAAACATTATCTCCTCCACTGCCCACTCACCCAACAGTACCACCTGGTAAACATAACAACAAATAATGATAAACTGTGGCACGAACAATTAGGTAAAAACAAACACGTACAAAAAAAAGCAAAAACAGTAATCAGGTGGCTCCAAGAAAACTGCGACAGTATCACAACATTAAAGCAAACAAACATATAAAACAGAAAGCCCTCTCATTTTGGTAACCCAGCAGAAACATAATACTGTATATTATGTGCTATATGTTGTATGTTTAAAAAAAAAATTGTTTGTATATGTTTTATGTCCTTTAGCAGTGTGCGGTAGTCGCACAACATCAGCTGTAACCATGGCCCGCAATAGGAGCCCCGCAACATATGAATTGCAAGCACAACGAATATCACCAACGGTTCAGCAAGTTGTGCAATATGATACAGTAAGAAGCTTCAAACGCCCCCGGCACTGCTTGTCCGTCCACTGTGTTGTGTTATAAAAAAAAATGAAAATAAAAAAATAAAATAAATTATATATAAAAGGTCTAGGAATCCCCTAATGCCAAAAAAAAAAAAAAATAATTAAAAACTGCTTTTAATTTTTTTCATCTATTATTTTATTTTATATATTTTTTTATTCTTTATTTAACTATTTTTTTTAATTTTATTATTACTAATTTTTATTTATTTATTTTTGACATCTCGCCTCTTTATTTGGTGCAGTAGGACTCTGTCCGCACAAAATACCGGACCCGCTCTAATGGGACAACCCAAGGAGCCAGTTTTTCTCGGTGGGGTACGGTAGAAAGGTGGATTCTTGTTTCTCTCTCTGCAACGCTCTCGTTTGCCTTGCTATTTGGCGCAAAAATTTTCCTCCATCAGCGGTACGACTTAGCTTTTCGGCCATTTTCTGTTTTTTTTTTCTTTTTTTTTTTTTTTTTTAATTCCCTCAAAATTTCCCCAACATTCAGCTAAGTTCAGTATCATTGTTTAGGCCCAAAAACATCCAGTCCCATTTCGTCTGGTATGATGAGTACAAGGTGTGCGGCAACAAATCACAAAGTTAACCCAATGTGCAATAAACCACAAAGATTAGCAACAAAGCACTTAACCTAAACAGCCGACCCGGGTACTTGTCTTAGTGGTTCGCCACTTTGCCGGCTAAAATTACATCATGTACGCTAATGGCGCCTGGTGCATGTAAAATCCGTCGTGGGTGCAAAGTCCTCCAAGTTACCTGTGAATTATACCTCTGGAGGTGCCTTGCCAGGTGAAGGTCTCGTCATCTGATCAAGGCTCTAAATTACGAGACCATCTTGCGAAGCCATTTGCAGTTCAAACAACAGGATGTAACATTAATTAACAGGCGAAACAAAGTATGCTCAACGACAAGCAAGTACTGCAGAAATGATGGCATGCGTAGCAAAGAAATCAGGTTTATTGCCGCTACGCGGCAATTAGGCGGTCGACCGCCCCGATACCAGGTATCTAACCCGTTAAGCTGAGATAACTCGGCAGGTAGGGGCCTGGCCATCGGTTAGAAAGAAAGAAAAAGTCGAAGGGATACTAAAAAAATTTTTGTTATAATTGTTCGGATAAATCATTTAAAGGAATTTATAATATCAAAGAGAAAAATGTACTTCATTTGAAGTATCAAGAGTACACTGTATTAAGATTTTCAATTTTTAAAAAATATTATCTTCATTCGGCAGCTAAACATAGATTTTACTGTATCTCTTGACATCTGAATTTGAATTTTGTGCATAAGCCACATGGATGAATGTTTTTATATATGCTAATGCTTAAATTACAATTTATAAGGTATTTTTTACTATAATTTAAAAAAATCTTTTTTAAACATTTTTTGCGTATTTGAACTTGCTTTGAAAATTTTTGTTATTAAACTTTAACGTTTTGGAGTAAAATTTTAAAAGAATTATGCCCTGTATAAAACATGCATCAAAAACCGTTTTTTCATTTATTACTGTGGTATTATATAGATTATTTAAGGAATAGAATTATCAAAGAAAATTAATCCAAGTAAAGTAAATATAATGGGGGAAGGGGGGGGGAAGCTTCGAATAGACACATATTTCTCCAAAAAGAGCAGATATTCAGATATTGTAAAAAAAATTAAGAATGCTTTGATAGAGATTAAATCTACCATGTTATGCAAAATGTCACGAATTGCTCATCTGTTTAAATTATTAAATAATGTGGTAAAATTATCTAAAGTTTATTAAAAAACTGCTATGTATGAGATTTTGCCAAAAATGTATTTTTTACCTCATCTCTTAATTTATTTACACCTTCAAATTAATATGTTGAGCTTGATATAAAAGTAGAAAAACTTAACCATGTCTTTTTGTAGATCCCAGCACAATGCACTCATTTGGATATTTCTTTTGTTTCTGAGTGTGTATTTATCATAATTTATCCTTGCATCAATATTTTAACCAATTTATTTCTGTTATGAGAAAGACAGAAGAAAAGTCAACGAATTACAGACGATTCTAATGCGAAAGAAATAATTAGAAAATATGAATTCTGATGAGATATTATGATAAGTGTGGGGCATCTTAAAACTCTTTGAATAATATGCTGAAGATTAGAAGTAACTTCTGATTGAAAGATAGCTTTAACATACTTGATTATAGATTTCTGGACTTTTCAGATTTGTATAATTTTCCAGACAAATTTTTGGTAAAATTCCTGTGAAAACCTGTAGCAGAATTGCTGCCACTGGCTTACCCAGGAACATTACCGTATTCCGTGAAATGTTTCAGATCTTTTCACAATGAAGAAACTTAACTGATATTTTATGTGTAACATACCAGGCTATAGGTTTCAGAGTTTTTCAGAGTGAAGGAACATAAATGAGATTTTATGAGTAGTATTCCAGATGATATGTTTCGGAATAGCGGAACCTAACTGAGATCTTATGAGTAACATACCAAAATAAAGATTTCGGAACTTTTCAGAAAGGTGGAATCTACCTGAGATTTTATGAGTAGCATTCCAGATTATAGGTTTCAGAGCTTTTCAGAATGATGGAATTTAACTGAGATTTCACGAGTAATGTTTCAGATAGTAGGCTTCGGAATGGTGGAACCTAACACAGAAGAAATGAGTAACGTTACAGATAAAAGGTTTCTAGACTTTTCAGAATTGTGAAACCTAACTGAGATTTCATGAATAACATCCTAGATTATAGATTTCTGAACTTTCCTGGCTTATGTAAGTTTCCTGGAAATTTTATGATTAAATTCCTGGGAAAACCTGTGGCAGAATAGCTGCCACATGTTTTCTTAGGAACCTTACACAAAATTTTGTACAGTGATTGAACCAAACTTTTGTGAATGTTTTTGGCTGAGGCAGGCAGGTTCTCCTTCAATTTTGAAATATCCCGCCTGAAGACGGCGCACTGAAATAACGATTTTTGTGCCATTTTAAATATTGTGCCGACTAAAAGTGTATGAAATTATGCATCAAATTGAATGAAATTTTTTGTGTAAGTGTGTGGGTATGGCTAGTTGGTCCTCCATGAATTTGAAAAAAATCCGCCGGAAGGGGGCGCTGCAATAGCGTTTTTTGCTCTATTTTCAATATTTTACTATAGAAAAATGTATGAAGTTATTCATGGAATTGAATGAAATTTTTTGTATTAGTGATTGGCTATAGTCAGCAGACTCTCCCTGAATTTGAAAAAAAAAATCCGCCGGAAGGAGGCGCTATAATCAAGATGCCTGTGTCATTTTAAGACCATTAAATCAATTGGAATTGATGAGAGGCTTCTAAACAGTTGCATTAATAGTCCTTAGATGTCAGTACAAGATAATTTCTTGCATTATTTACAATTGTTGTTTTATTGTTTAGCGAAGAGAAATGACTAATTATTTAAATTGCTTTATTTTTTGAGTTGCTACATTTTTTTGGAAGGGAAAAAACGTATCATCATTCTTCAACCTTCCCTTAATATATGCATGCTTTTAAATTAATTTTAAAAATAACAGTTTCCTTAAAGAATGTAAAGTGTTTTGGGCCTCATGTTTCAGGCTCGGTTTTTTTTCTTTTTTTTTCACTCATGATTTATAGTGGTATTTTAGAAGTATTAAAAAAATAGACTTTTTTTTCTAATTTTATAATAATAATTTGTGACGTGAAATCTGTGAAGTTACTAAACTTCTTCTAGGAAACTGGAATTCTAAGACTTTTCATGTAACAGTAACAGCAAAATTTGATGTAACAGATTCTGTTACATAAATTTTTGCAGTTACCGTTTCATGAAAAGTCCTTCGAATCATAGTTTCAAAAAAAAAGTTAAATAAAATTACAATTTTTTTTTTTTTTTTTTTTTTTTTTTTTAAGTGGAGATTAAATTTACTTTGACATGATCCACATCGACATTTCAGAACAGATTTTACTTTTTCCTTTAAACATACGTAATCTTTTTGAGAATAAGAATATAAATAAAAGAATGATCAAAAAGCATTTATAGATGCTTAAGGTGCATAAACAGTCATATATTTCCGTGAAGGTTTTTTCGCAAAATCCCACAGGACATCGCCAACAAACTGAAAAAGAATGAATATCTTTTGGATAATCCTATCAAATGTAATGTAGCAAAAGCGTTTAAACTGTAGATTATAATTAATTGGCTTATTGTAATAAACTGTGATAATTTTGTTTGCGGATAAGCGTGTATACACTGTAAAAAAAAATCTGTGAAGGTACTAATCATTTTCTAGGAAACTGGGATTCCAAGAACTTTTCATGTAACGATAACAGGAAAAATTCATGTAATCGATTCTGAAACTTGAATTTTTGCTGTTACCGTTACAGGAAAAGTTCTTGGAATCCCAGTTTCCTAGAAAAGGTTTAGTACCTTTGCAGATTTTTTTTTACAGTGTACTCGAAAAGAAATTAAGATATTCATGAAAACAGTCTCAAATTTTGCCACGCTCATTCTCAGCTTTTAATAAAAATATTTTTAGAGGAAATATTCTTGAATATAAATATTAAGATGAGGAAATAGATGTAAAGTGATTTATTTAGTAGTAGTTAATATTGTATAAAAATTCACAAAACACTACAAACTTTTTATACGATATCACTGAATGAAGCAACAATGATAAAAACAAGTGATTCAATTGCTTGAATGTTCTTTAAAATATATTTCTAAATATTTAAATATGCTTTTTTACATCAAAATACATGCATTAAATTCTGCAATACTATATTCTTTTTCATTTATTTTAAAGAGAACTGAAAATCACAAAATTATAACTACTTAGAAGAACAAAATTCACGAAGAAGGAAATATTTAATATGTTTTCTGGCTATACACAGCTCCCGAAAGAATCATTTCAAACTTAAATTGCTTCGAATTTTAATGAGATCAACAGTCGTGTATCGTCAATAAATCTTTTAGGTTTATAAAAGTTTCCTGACACACACACACCATTTACATTGCAGAATATACTGAAGATCAAATATGAGTGTCTCATAATATGTGTACGTGCTTAAACGCATAGCATATTTCGTAAAGGTGGCAATTAACCGTTTAAGTATGAAGTATAAATATCACGATTCAACTCAATTTATGAACTAGAACCATAAGTAAGTAACTATTGGTTTAAAAGTTTGATAGTTTTTACTTGGACAACTGCTTTAAAAAGAAAGAAATATCATTAATATAAAAATTAAATTTTAACAGTGATTCATTTCGTTTAAAATATTTTTAAAAATAACTTCCTTGAGCGAAGAATATATATTAATTGAAAGGGAAATACAGTCGGACCTCATTAACACGAACATCAAAGGGAATCAAAATTGTGTTCATGTTAACAGTAATTCATGTTATCAGCATCGAATCTTTGTATTCCTCTTCATAGGGGACTGTGAAAGCAATTCATGTTAAGCGTGTTCATACTAACGAGGATTGACTGTATAAATTCCTTTTAAACATGTCGGAAATTGCACGTTTAACGTAGCAAATGAGTTGCGTTTGCACTATAGCGAAGTTTCAAAAATATTAAGATCTTGGTGTAATAGTATACAGTACTTCGGATACAATATATTATGCGAAATCTTTTGTGTGCCCCCGTAAATCCTATCCCCTATTATACACTACTATAGTAACTTGTAGTGAACTTCAACAATGTACATCAATTTCATTAAGTGTGAAATACTTTAATATAATTAAATTACACCCCAAACAATGAATTTCCCTATAAAATTATGTACGCTTTTGTGCTTTGGAATACTTTTGTGCGACCTAGTAAATTAACAATAAATATTCTTTGCACCGCAGATTATACAGAATGTATATTATAATACATTCAAACCTAAGGGACCGAAAATTTTGTTCGCTATATCCGGAGGTTTTCTATATCTGAACCATAAAAAAAATGTTAGAGTTCTCAAAATGTGTATATCATTAGCTGTTACCTGTATATTCATTATTGATGTACTAAGAAAAATACATAAAAACTATTAAATCTAATCATTAATGAATTAAGATGATTAAAATCGACTATATTAAACTGACACAATACTAAATAAATTACCTAAAAAATGCAGAAAAATTTAGCTATCCGAACAATTCATGACCGATTCTAATTTGGAATAATAGAAAGGCAATTATCCCGACTATGCTAAACCTTTATACCTTATACAGGCTTAGAAATATCAACACCAGTTATTGCTGGCGTTTTAAAAAATCTTTTTATTTTAATTTTATTTTGTTTGTTTGCTTTTTATCATTTTTTTTTGTCTCTTGAAGTTACAATATAAGCAAAAAAGTTTTTCATTGTATCTTGCATCAAAGCAGACGTTCTTTTCAATGCTGTAATATCTCGAATTATTCTTAAATGCCTTAGCTGAATACCCTCGTCTTAAATACGTTACTAAACAGCTTAAATAGAACTAATGAGCCGATAGAACCGATTCTTAAGATTTAGGAGGTTCATTATAGAAAGAAAAATTAGCTATAAATAAAATAGGAAAATGGCGGGGCCAAAATTTTCGTTCGTTAAATCCGTGTGTTCGTTATATGACGGGTTCCTTATAACGGTGTTTGACTGTGTATGCTTCATAGATGCATATTAATTTTATTATATTCAGAAAACTCTAACATCATTAAAGTGCATTTGAAACCACTTTTTCCATTAGCCATAATGTATTGGAATACGTTTGATTGTCCCTGTAATTGAACAGTACATCCGATTTTCATAAAATCTGAAATAACTTCATAAAAGTATGCAACTATTATATACGTTTCATAACCGTCAATGTGTGAAAATAGTTTCGTGTAGCCTTAAAAATAATCTATAGTATTTATAATCATCATATAATACACTGAAAGATTTTAAAAATGCATACCTTAGCTGAAAACACTTTTTGAGTAATTATTTCACGTAATAAGTAAGTTTTTTGTGTATATCCGTAAATGAACAATAAATGCAATTTACTTCATAATGTCTGATAGCATTTTATTTTGCTTCAAATTGAGGCATATCACTTTCATTATGTCTGAAGTATCGTAACATCATTCATATAATCTTATGTGTATAGTTTTATAAATGTAATTATTTTGTATATTTCTGTATATGAACCATAAATTTCACTCACTTTTTAAAATAGGGAACATAAATCTCAGTAATACATTAATAACATACCAAAACTAATTGTTTTACAGGAGTTAGACTACGGAAAAACAGATGAGAGACTGACAAATGAAAGTTACAAATGCTTATCAACTACGTCAGGAAGTATCAAGTAAAATCCTCCACTTCGCTTTTATTGTCTTGCTATAAGGTATTTGAATTTTTAATATTGCGATTTTAGTTATATAGAATAGTATTTAAAAAATTGTGCAAAAGGATAAAAATTCAACAATTTGGAATAAATTTTTATTAAATAATGAAATTTTGTTCTTAGTTCTGTTTATTTAATTTTAAATCTTAAATATATATTTCAATGCCCAGTTTTAAATTGAAATGTTCAGGGTCATTTAATTTTAAATTTTGTAGTTTACCTTTTATCACTATCAAAAAAGAAATGTTACTATATTTCTTTTAAAACTTCATATTGAAAATTGAATTTTTTCCATTTTATATCAAAACACATTTTATCTAGATCAGTACCTAAATTAAACTACAAAATGCTATATTTTATCGGAATAGGTAGAAAAAATATAAAAATGGAACTTAAAATGATCAAAAGAATTAGATTCTCCTGCGTTTTAACAATTAAAATGTTTTGGAATTATTATTTATAAACAAAATAACATACACATTCTCTCATTTAGTACATATGTATTTATAGAAAATTTTAACTTTTAGATTTCAAAGTAAGCATGACTTGTCAAATAAATGAATACATTATTAAAATTTGCGTTATATGTTCTGACACATTTGCCTTCTTTTCATAATGAAATGTTGATAGAAGAAAGAATTCTCATCACGAATATTTATAAAATAAAATTTCTGATATCAGAGTACAAATCTGTACTATCTGGTTAACTAGTTAAATTTTACAATTCAATTTCATTTTTGTTTATTTAGTTTAAATTTGAAATAAAATTTGAAAGATTTTAAAATCAAAAACGTGTTATTAATATTTACTAAAATTCGAATACAGATTTTTTTTTTTTTTTTTTTTCAATAAACTAAATCAGAAAGAAAAAAACATGCGTCAAGCATTGAGTATGAAAATATTTCCAACGCTTCAGAATAATGTAACAAAACTGCACCGTTTAAATAATAATAATAGTAAAATTCTACGTCTCATTTCACCATATGGAATTGCATAACGCATTTCAAACCGAATTTCAGCTGTTTCTACATGCGATTGGAAAATTATCCGAATTTTGTAGCAGCACTGTATATGATATAGGGATTTGTACCTATTAACAACATGCATTCCGAAATTTAGCTCATTTAAGTGATACATATATTTCAGTTGAAAATCTCCCTTCAGAAATTTCCTCTAATAAGGAGAATGATGTGCAAATACGTTTCTACAGCCCTGTACATGAGGTATAGAATGTATATAGAGAGAGTAATATGCAAAAAACTAATTAAATTTAAAAACGCATCCCGAATTTTAAAACGCACCCTCCTGCAATAATTACGCAAAGACAGTACTGTAAACCATCTCTTTTCTGTGCCCCAGTAAATTAATAAAAAATGCTATGAATTCTCTGTTGTAACGTGATCGTTGTGAATCTCAATGACTTAATATAAGTTTCAATACATTTAAAATGTCATTAAATGACTCTCCAAACGATTTTTCCCTGTATACCATAATGTAAT
Organism: Maratus speculifer; assembly: GCA_964019185.1. Taxonomy (NCBI): domain Eukaryota; kingdom Metazoa; phylum Arthropoda; class Arachnida; order Araneae; family Salticidae; genus Maratus; species Maratus speculifer. The sequence continues at coordinate 258,195,464 of OZ025298.1, forward strand.
AGAATTTTTTTTAAAGTATTTAATCGTTCATACTTGATATGCAATACCAAACATGCTTTGGTAATTCTAAATAAGTTTTATCATTTGCGTAATAATCCGAGTATATTTACTGGAGTTAAAGAGTGGAGAGACGGATAGACAGACAAACCTAATGCATAAGCATTTTTAAACTTTGTTGGAAAGTGCTGAAAATCCGCGCACGTAATGCTATAAAATAAGAAAATGTTTCGTAGTTCGTAAAATTTAATATTAATTAATATTAATTAATTATTATAATATTAATATTGAATATTAATAAAATAAGCTCTTCTTTAATGCTTATTATTCTAAAAAAAAATTTTTTTCTTTAGAAATCTGAGAAACCATTTTTTTTTCTTTGTTGTTAGTTTAAAGGCAGATTTATAAAAACAAATATTCTTTTACTGCCAGTGCTTTTTTTTTAAATGTTTTCATTTAGCTTTTATAAATTATTAATAATTTCTCTGAATTGAAATATAGATTTTTCAGATGCTGTAGTTTCTCAAGTGAGTAAATCTATTTTTAACTAAGATGTTGCGCAGGCTAACATGATAAATTAACAGTTATAACATTGAAACCCATATTTTGTTATTTTATCATTTGAAAATTCACTTACTCAGCTAAATATGCTGAGTAATTAGCTATTTATTTGAGATTTAATAACCTCCAAATGAGGCAAAATTTTTAGTTGCTAAAAATATTGTAAAAAAAGTTACAAAAACATTATTAATTATTCGGATATGGCAATCCTGAAACCTTCTTCTATCTCGAGCATGTTAGTACTTCAAAATTTGCTACTGCAGTGCCAGAATTAAACGACAATCTTTGATCAGTGTGAGGATTCTAAAGGCACGGAATTCAATGCATTAAACGCCACCTGCTGTTCGATTTATACCTAAACATAACCAGAAATAATATTTATCAAGATATACCTGAATCTGAAGTTTGAAGAAAATTCGTGAATTAGGACCTATTGCAGGAATCGGAAAAAATTCAGCATAGCAGTGCCACCTGTTGGACGATTCACGCCAAAATGTAAACACAATCGGTCTATATCATGGATTCACTGAATCTGAAGTTCTGTAAAAATCCGTGCATTAGCTATTGAGATAAAGCTATTGCGTAAATCGTAAAAAATGCACCATAATAGTACAACCTGATTTACACCAAAAGCTAATCAGCATGAATTTAAATCAGGTAATACCCGAATATAAATTTTTATTGAATTTTATGCATTAGTTCTTGAAGTAGAGATAATTTTAAAATCGGAAAAAACGCAATGTAGTAGTACCACCTGTTGAATTATTTACACCAAAATGTAAACAGCATCAATTCATATTAACCACTATCCGAAACCGAAGTTTGAGAGAAATCAGTACTTTAGCTATGGAAATAGAGCTGTTTCGTAAATCGTAATAAAATGCAATATATTAGCGCCACCTAGGAGTCAATAACTAATCAGCATTAATTTATATCAGAGAGTACTGGAATATGGATTTTTATCAAATTTCATGCATGAATTCTTGAGATAGAGCGCCGATAAAATTTATGTCAAATACAGACAGAATCACAGACTCACAGACAGACATTTTGTGAAAACATGTTTTTTAGAATATCTGATCCATAAAAAGTGTAACTCCGTGAAAAACCGGAATTCAAAAATTTTCACGAATCCAATATTTTTTCATGTCAAGACAAAAGAAAATAAAAAATATTCCGAAATGTCTCCGAAAATCATTTGCAGTAAAAGAAAAATAAATTTTATTTTATTTTATATTCTGAATGTTACATTAAATCTCGAGCCTGATGTTTCTAAAGATAAAGAACGCTTTTCAGAATCATGGTTACTTCGAAAGAAGAAATTAAATTTCTTTGTTCGTGAATATATTATATTTCCTTATGGTCCATTATAAAATTTCGCTTACCAGGATTAAAAAGAAGAAAATTCAAACATAAATTAATATTTAAAGTTTGATTTAAGCTTTGCATTAGCTATAGAAGATGATATTGAAAAATTTTAACATGAAAAACTTAAAAAATCAATAAAAATTTTAGAAATATAAGTCTTTAAAATTGTGATTCTAAGCAAAATGCCTGTCCCATTCCAAGTTTTATGTAATTAACTGTTATATTTTTACACCTAGTTTAACTTTTTTAAATAAAGAGATTTAATTATTTTAAATATGAACTGTTAGTGTTTTATAATAATAAAAAAATATTGTTTACAAGAGATATTTTCTTTAAGAATTTCACAGAAATTTTTTGTCCCTCACTTTGCGTCAAGCCCGTTACCTTGTGATAATTTTAGTCAAAATAAGTTTTTAATTCTTCCTAAAGTTAGCAGCAAGTATTCGACGATAAAGTTAAACTATTCACGTAACTCCTACTTGCCATTTTTTACTCTTCAATTGTGAAGCAAAGTAACAGTGACAAGAAAAAGCTTTCATAAAAGTTGGTATTTTTTTCACTGTCAAGTCTCTTACCGTAAATTTTAATATTAAAATAATGATTTTTGCACTTTTGTAATTAAATATTGTTTGCTAAATAGTTTCAGAAGGTATGTGTATTATTATCTAAATTAGAAATTATACAAGCTAGTTCATTTCTAATAGTTTTATTAAGAAATGTTAAGTCCGTTACTTGTCAAATCTGGTCATATTTGTTAGCGATGAAATGTAAGCTGCTAAGTAAGTTTACTAAATAGTTTTAGAAGGTATGTAAATTATTATCTAAGTTTGAAAATATACAAGCTAGTTCATTTTAATAGTTTTATATGAAATGTCAAGTCCGTTACCATGAAATGTAAGTGAATGGTGAAAATGGCCCATATATTATATAAGGTACCCTGGGGTAATAACGCCACGTTAAGGTTCTACCAATTTTCACGGCTTAGTTTTAGATTGTATTTTTCAAACAAATATAGGATCTGATACAGCAACTCATTGACTATCTATATAAAATAAAATAATTTAACAGATATGTATTCATAAAATGTAATGGCGTTTTTTCTTGACCCATGCTATTTGGCGTTATTACCCACCTATATGGGTAATAACGCCATGCAAACAAAACTATGAAATAAGATGGAATAATTGCATGTAGATTGCCCAATTCTAAAAATATAAACTCTACAAACTTAGAAATTGACAAATTGCATTCTAAGCTATTGAAAATGTTCAATTTTTTGTGAAAGTGTAAGAAAAATAAAGGTGTGGTGTGGGAGGGGGGGGGATGAGGCAAAAGAATATCAGACCGTGAGCTTCTTTTTGCTTAAAAAAGACCGTTTAAATAGAAATATGAGAAACATTGCACAGTTTTAACTGTGTTTATTTGAATCAGTATTTAGGATGTAGCTCGGCCACTTTAGGGAATCAACCGGGGTATTAATGTCAAGGATTGGCGTTATTACCCCGGTATAGTTATTGCGCAGTACATTTTAAATTACAAATTATCTCGAGAAGATATACAAAATCTTCAACAACATTTTAAAAGTATATGAAATGCACTACAAATTTATGTAATTAACAAAGTATTTCCGGATAAAAACATAGTATCTCACATCACAAAACGTATCTCGCAAATTTTAGATCAAGCGTTAATTTTAGTTGTTTGTAAAAACAATAAGACCTAAAAATGAAACAAATTAACTTGAAGCTGTTTTTTGCGATTTATATGACTCAAAACCCTTCTGCGCAGAGCACATGGGTGTCATTTACCTGATTATTTCATAATTATGCAAAATATAAGCACTTGGCGTTATTACCCCGCCTGGCGTTATTACCCCAGGGTACCTTAGATCATATTTTTAATTTTGTCTGTGTTGATTCTGACACTGTGATGGGTAAGCCGAATGCTACCTGAATGGGCCCAATGTTACTCCAGGATACATCTGACAGCTTGTCGAAAGGTTCTTTGAAAATTTTATTTGTACATTTTTAATTAATTTATAAGGGAACGCAGAGCATTTACATTTTCAAAAAATCAAATTTCGGTTTACGTTTTATAATTGAATTTTCTCATGAATTTGTAAAAAAAACCATTCAAAAATTTTTTATTACTTCTCGATTTATAACAATTTATTAACAGCGAGTACAATTGAATGTCCATCGATATTGAAATTTTATAACGCGTTTTCTCATAAGTTGATGTTGCACGCTTCATTACTTTCAAACTATTTAAGCTACAACTTTAAAAAAATAAAAATATATAAATTTTTGTATTTATGCGTATGGTTTGAGTCTTCATGCTAAAGCAAAAAAAAAAAAAAAAAATGATTATTTATTTTTATATTTTACGAATAATTCAAAAACCATTAATTACGTTAGACTTTGACTAAACTTCGTTATTGTATTGCTTTAACGCAAAATGAGAATTAATTTAATAAGAAGAAATAATACTTATTTTAAAGATATTAGAATGGTGTTTCTGGTAATTTAGAGTATGCTATTTTCATTATTTTAAGCTCATTTCATTTTTCTTCTTTGCATTTTAAAAGTAACCATCACACCATATCCAAAGATTTTAGTCGAACAATCTACTCTCCCATCATGTAGTAGTGTAGCCTAAATATGATATGTCCAATGTTGGAGCAAGGATTATCATCATCAACTTTCCATTACACAATCACATTAATTTTGAAGTCGGGTTAGTATTTCCTGACATTTCATATAAATCGTAATTCAGAAAGATTTTAAATTAATTTTCATTAATTTTGTCACTTTAAATTTCGACATAATTGGAAGCAATTCTTAGTTATCATTTACATTTTATAAATGTAGGATTATTCTAAATGATAGACCCATTTTCAAAAATACGTATTTATTAAAGTGCAAATCCAAAATGAACAATCTTTATACCAATAAAATAAGGAAATTTCAAAGTTTTTTTAAACATAAATGTCCAATGTGTCCACCATTTGCCGAATGGGAAACATCTACGCGATAGCCGAACTCATCCCACATACGAGAAATCTCCACAGTAGCTATCTCGCTCACAACTGACAGTGAAACGAAATAGCGGCCTATTACCGCGCGACATCTACGAGCCGCTTCTGGAACCATCATACCTTTTAACCTTTCGCCGGGCTCACAAATTTTCCTCACATGAGCGGGCGCGCGTTGTAAATTGTTTTTTTTCAGGGAGGACCAACTAGCCATAATCATACACATACACAAAAAATTTGGTTCAATTCGATGCATAACTTCAAATACTTTTGGTCGGTACAATATCAATAATGGCACAAAAATTGCGATTGCAGCTTCGCCTTCCGACGGATATTTTCAAATTCAGAGAGGACCAACTAGCCACAGTCATGCACTTACACAAAAAATTTGGTTAAATTCAATGCATAACTTCATATACTTTTGATCGGTAAAATATTGAAAATGGCACAAAAATCGCGATTGCAGCGCCCCCTTTCGGCTGAAAATTTCAAAACTGAAGGAGGACATGCTTGCCACAGCCAAAAACATTACAAAAATTTTGGTTCAATTCTATGCATAACTTTATACACTTTTTGATAGTAAAATGGCGATATACACACAGACAGACACACACACACACACACACACACGGACAGACAGACATTTTGTAAAAACATGATTTTTGGAATCTCTGACCCCTAAAACGTTTAAGTCCGTCGGAAACCGGAAGTCGAAAAAAATTTCGATTACAATGCTTTCTTCTATTGAAGATAGAAGAAAGCAATAAATTCGGATTTATTGTTAATAGACCCAATACGCATGCCTGCTAAGAATGAATCGAATCTCTTCTCTCTTTTAAACACATTCGCGGCAGTTGGCCTAACCGTTCGGAGTTTTCCGTGGTTTTCTTCGAACCTTAGATTTCCTTGCGTAAATACATGTTAAGTTCCCTTAGAAAGACCCCCCACGGAGGGCACACAACCTTCCTACTTCCGGGCCTATATCCCACTTGTTGATAATCGGCCGTCATAAAATAAACCAACTCTTATCTCTTTTAGACATTCAGGGAGAATTCACAGATAAAATACGTTTTCTAGGAGTACGGAATTTGTTTGTTAAAAGTGAGAAATAATTTAGTGTATACTGACGATTTTTTCTAACAGTGTAATTAAATTTCAGGAAATTTTGAGTTCAGGTTCCAGATATTTCTACGATTCGAGGGTAAAATCGTGTATGTCAAATTTCCATTTTTTAAAAGAAAAAGTCTTTGGAACAGAGTTGCCAGAACAATCCTCTCATTTTATGACTGTAAAAAGATGGAATATTACAGTTTTTTTAAGTTACATTGAAGGAAATTTTATATTTAGCTGAGAAATTGGAAAATATTACATACAGAAAAAGGAATTGATTAAAACTACAAAACATATTTTGTTGAGCACATTCTGGTTGTTTAAAGCGAATTTTTTAGTTGAAGTAGAAAATCGGTTTTGTTGCACAGACAAAAATTTTGTTAACACACTTATAAAGTTTTAACAAAATTTCATCAGTTTTATTTGAGTCTTACAGAAATCTTGTATTTTCAATTTGTAATTCCAACAAAATTTTGTTGTTTTTGCAAAATTTAAATGGGTGGGCAGTAGCCATGACTCTCTCACGTAATTTTGTTTAATCGACTTATTTAGCTATAAAGGATTAACATAATTTTTGGATAATAAAGACTATTTAAATTTAGATGGATTAATGACATTATTATTACGTTATTATGCATTTCGGATGAAATTTTGTCGACGGAAAATTCCAATAAAAAAAATCATTTTTTTTTTCAATTTTTTCAATTTTTTATCTATTTAAACAAAATTTCCATTGACGAATAATATGGGTAATTTGTATTATGTTTTGAAGAAATTTGCATGTTTTTCGCAATTTTTGGACGAAATTCCGGTGCTTTTGCGACATTTCTACAAAATTTGCGTCTTTTCGAATTTCTGACAAAATTTGAGATTTTTTTGCGATTTGTTGATTAAATATACAGGTATTTTTCCGATCTTTTCAAGAAACTCGCGTATTTTTCGCAATTTTTTGAAGACGTTCACGTGTTTTTCGCAATATTCTATCAAAATTTGAGCTTTTTTACGATATTTTAAAGAAATCAACACATTTTTGCAATCATATGAATCAATTTTTTGCAATCATATATTTTTTTCTTCTTTAGAACTTGAAAATACAACAAAAGTTGGTAAAAGACTGTAAAATAATCTTAAACAAATAAGAAGACGATATTTCGAAATTTAAAGACTAGATTATCTTATTTTTGTCTTCAAGAAATTTAACGGAAAATTTACTTTAGATTTTTTATTGGAAAGTTTCATAATCTATATATTTAAAACACCTGGCTGTTTTTTTGGTCATCAGCCCTGAGCTTTCTACTGGTCCGATTTTGATAATTATTTTTTTAAATGAAAGCTGTTTATGTGTAGATGTGCCCATTTTGGCTAATTTTTAATTTATTTCAATTTTTATATTTTATTTTCAATTTTAAAAGCTTTTTCATGATATTTCTTCAAAACAGTGGCAACAGGTTAAGCTTTTCTCGCTTTTCTCAAAATTTTTTTTGTTTCAGTATTTTCCACCAATCAGGAGCTGATCTCATCGCTAAATGTATAATCGCATTTCAAACCCCCCCCCCCTTTCCAAAAAAAAAAAAAAAAAAAAAAAAGGGTTTTGTAAAAATTAATCATAATAAAATGATTGCATATAATTTTTCCCTGCAATACTCAGATTATTTACTGAGTAATATTATTAAGTGTTATGTAAGTAAAATAACAGAAGATAAACTTTAATAAAATATAATATCTAAAGTGAAATTTTGTCGATGGAGAAAATGTCGTCATACAGAAATCAGATAAATTTATTCCATGAATATAATATACATTGTTATAGCTGTGTCAGTGATGATGTCATATTCACAGACTTAAATTCCTGCATTTAAATAAAGTGAACTTCTATTAATTTAAAGGTCCGTGGTGTGCACAAATGAAAATATTTCTATGAACTGCGCCATTTCTATTTAATTATAATGAATATTTTATGAAACTAAAGAATTCTTAAATAACTGCATAAATCACGCTTTTATTTAAGAAAAGATGAGTATTTCTGAAGGTGTAAATGATGTCATATTAAAAAAAAAGAATAAAACCTGTGATATGCCGGTATATTTCTATCTTACATAATATCAAAAAATAATTAAAATCATTTAATTGTATTAAGTTATTGTTTAAAAAAAAATCTGCATTTCAGCAACAAATACAAAAATTTTTTTCTTTTTAATAACAGAAATATCTTTTTTTTTTTTTTCGTTGCCATAACAATAAATTTTTTTTTTCAAGTTCATGGAGGATACAAACCAATAAATAAATTAAATTTATTGCAAGTGCTGTAAATACGTAGTGGGTTGGTTAGGCAGTTTAATAAGTCCCTGTTTCTATTATAATTAAAATGTTTCATTGATATTATAATTATTGTACAGTTATCAAGCGATATTTAAACGGAGAAAAAATAAACTATGCAGATATTTTTGAATTCGTCTTCCGGGTATAATATTAACTTCCTAAATAATTTGACATTTAAATAATATTTAAGGTTTAGAAACCGCATTAATAAAAGATTTGTAGCTGAAGTTAGTCCAACATAATAATTTATGAGTTGTTTTCCTTATTTTTTGTTATTTTCTGAAGTTTGCGTATCTTCATCATGAAAAGCTATGTTATCCCTATTTTAAGAGGTGGCAATTGTTTATTTCGCTCAGTATTTTACTGTCTATATAAGATTGATATATATCATACCTAATATATATTCTTTTCCGTCGAGTTTCGACGGGTGCAGCTAGTAAAATCATTAACACTGCCACTAACAAATACATGGAGTATAGCAGCAAATCTGTCGTTTAAGCATTCAATCGCATGCATTGTAACGCATGCAGTCGTGCGTGAATTCCTTTTAATTCGATGAACAGCAGAGACCTTATTGACATACGGCAAGTCGTGAAGTGAACTCAAATAGACAATGGAATGAATAAATAAATGATTTCTCCATGACGAATAAATGAGCCTTCTTATACCTTCATCACTTTTTTAGCAACATATCATATAATACGTCTCTCACCATTCATTGCAAAGCGCCGTCTTATGATGTTACGAAAAAATGTTGGTTTTAGAAGAAATTAGAATAAGAAAGTCATGAATCTAACTGACAAGCATGGATAGTGGCAAGTGAAAAATTGAAAAAATCTGGCTCTTTACTTGATTGCATCCGCGTTTTGTGAAAACCTCGCATTAGCACAAATCATGAAATTGCGCGCGTTCTGACCAATGAAGAGGAATAAAGGTATGCGTGAAGACTATGTCACGTCCAATAAGAGTAATTTTTTAAAGGATTCAGTCAACTGCAGAGCCCTCGCTGTCGTTCGCCATTGCGCCAAATTGCAAATAGTTCTTCATTTGGTGAGTAAACAAGCGATTAGATTCGCCAAATTGCTAGCACTCAATTTTTACTTTTTCTTTCTTTTCCTTTTCGTTTTTCATACACATGCATGTATACATATTTTTAATATAATTGTAGCGCATAGTTGAAATTAGATTAATAGCAATCGTTGTCGCAGTTATAAAAACTTAGGTTATTTTAGAACATATTGAAAACAAGTAAGAAAAATCATGTTTAAGCATAGATTATGAAGCACTTTCCAACACTTAATGAAATCTTTAACAAAACTTTGTTATTTAGGGAAATAACAGTGTATAGTCAAATATATCCAAATATGTATTCCAGTACTTTTGAACAGCCCTGTATTTCATATGTCAGTTGATATAATGGGAAAATTTAGTTTAGCAAGAATATACCCAGTATCTTGAAATTTCTTTTTCAGCAATTCTTACTATTAGATGGAAACATACTTTTATACTTTTGTTCAGCCCTGTAGTTTACATTGTACCTTTATAACACGTCAGCATTTGGCTAAAATTTATTGTAAACTAAAACACTTTTAAAACAACTGAAATCACATTCTCATAAATTATCATTCATAGGCGTCCATGTACCGAATTCTTTACGTGGCCCTTATATCCTTTTATCTATATTCTGCAAACATTTCTCAGTAAATTAAATGAAGCTTAGCGTAAAAATACATAGCTTATTTAAGAACCACGTTTAAATAATTTACGCTCATATTCAGTAACGTTGGTGAGCTCTTTTGGGTAGCCCTGTATATCAACTATAACATTTATACACACCATATAATGTGCATATATTTAGCGAAATATAAACGCGCATATTATAATTAAATTGCGTTTCATCCCTCCATCAGCCATTATCGGACACATATACGGTACTTCGGAAAGAATATACTATTTGAAATCTTTTGTATGGCCCTGTAAATACTATGTACTTCATATTATGCAAGACAATAGCATATGATTTATATTAAGCTTCAGTGACATATATCAGTTTTATTATACATGAAACAGCTTAATGAATTTTAAATATGTCACACACAATTTCCCCTTTTACTATTATCTAATGGAATTCTTTTGTGTAGCCCTGTAAATGAATAATAGCTACATTTTCACCTTATATTTTATAGAATGCATATTTTAATATGTTTGACAGGGTATAACATCTTTAAAATTCTTTTGAAACGATTTTTCCCCATAGGCCTTAATGTAATGGGAAACGTTTGATTCGCCCTGTAGATAAACTAATCATGGTAGAAACTTCATTTTCGATAGGACTTGTGCCAGTGTAAACGTCAATAACGTCGTAAAATTTCATGGCAATCCGAGTATATTAACGATTTCCCCCCATGGGCCGTAATGTAATGGAAAACTTTTGATTCACCCTGTAGACAATCTAATCATGGTAGAAACTTCATTTTCAATAGAGTTTGTGCTAGGGTAAACGTCAATAACGTCCAGAAATTTCATGGCAATCCGAGTATATTAACGATTTTTCCCCATAGACCGTAATGTAATGGGGAACTTTTGATTCCCTCTGTAGATAAACTAATCATGGTAGGTACTTCATTTTCAATAGGTTTCGTGCTAGGGCAAACCTCAATAACTTATAAAAATTTCATAGCAATCCGAGTATTTTTACGGGAGTTAGAGTGCGGCCAGACGGACAGACGGACAGACAAACCGAATGCATAAGCACTTTTCAACTTTGTTGGAAAGTGCTAAAACGGGGGTACGTTAAGAAATTAAAGATTTTTCTTTTTTTTCTTGTCTTTTTTTTGTGCTACACAGCGAATTTATTTTGCTAATGCTTTTCTTGATTTGGCGAATGTTTTTCATTTTTAATTAGCCAAATTACTAACGTAGTCAAATGTCAGCGAGAACACTGGTCAACTGCAAGCATAATAATATTGGGAGTAAAAATATTTTTCAACACGCGAAAGGTCTCAGAATAAAATAAGTAATAAGAGCCTTTTCAGCCAATGCCGGGATCAAGAGGTAACTTTTATATGCCTTATTTATTTATTTATCAAGTTATATTATTCAAACATACGAATCTAAAATTAGTGAAACCTGTTTATGAAAAATTAACACTAGTTTTGTGAATACTAAATATAAATGGAAATTTCGAGAACTTAATCAACTTTATACATTTTATATTTGTTCGCCAAATTTGGCGACAGCATGAAGTGCCTGCTTTTTTAAAACAACATGATGGGTGAAACTAGCCAATGTGCTTGGCCGAGATCTTAGCAATTCCTGTGAGCATGCTCACGCAATCGAAATCGGTAGATATATACGAGTGTTGAAAAAGGCAAATGTATTTTTAATAAAAATATCATTCGCATTAGAATTTCAAACTGTTACATTTCAACCATTTTTAAGGATAAAAACAAAACAAAAATTACTCCGGAATCCCTGTACCATAATTAAACACTTCGAAAAGTGCCTTATTTGAATTTCTATATGCTTGTACATGAATTCAAAAAATTTTTGACAATTTTAAATGCCACGATTTTGAGGCAAGATAGCGGATAATGTTTGCCAAGGAACTTGATAGAGACATTGGTATGTACTATATACACCAAGTTAAAACCAAATCGGTTCATAAATACGCGTATTATCGCGTAACAAAAATCAGATCATTTCAAAATGTTAGCCACATTAGAAATTCTATGTACTATAATTTAGCCATTTTTAAGGTATAAACGAAACAAAAAATGTTCCGAAATCTTTGTATCAAAGTCAAATACATAAAAAAATTTCAATTTCAAAATTTTCCATATCTTATTTTAAATTTAAAATGTAAAAAATGAATAAATAAATAAATGACCGCCATTTTGAAACAAGACAGCGGATGAAGTTGGTCAAGAACTCGGTCAAAATATTGGTTTGTACTATACACACACCAAATTATATCCAAATTGGTTCTTAAATATACTTATTATCGAATGACAAAAATTAGATAGTTTAAGACTCTAAACCGCACAGAAATTTAAAGTGCTACAACTCAGTCATTTTTTAAGATATAGACAAAACAAAAAATGTTCCGAAATCTTTGTATCGATGGCAAACACATAAGAAAAAAATACTTTTCAATATCTATTTATTTCTTCATTTCAAATTGAAAAAAAAAAATGTTGCTTTTTTAAAAATAAGATGGCGGATCAAGTTGGCCAACAAACTCGGTCAAGATATTGGTTTGTTCTATCTATACACCAAATTATGTCAAAATTAGATCATAAATATGCGAATTAACCCTTGACAAAAATTAAGTCGTTTCAAAACGGCAGCCGCAATAGAAAGTGCTACAACTCAGCCTATTTTCAAAATATTGAGACAGAATATGAGTGTTCCGAATTTTTTGCATCAAGGTTAGACACATAAGAAAAAAGTTTTTTTTACCTCATTTCTATTTAATTTTTTTTTAATTAAATGATCACCATTTTGAAACAAGATGACGGATTAAGTTGCATGCTGATCTCGGTCGAGTCATCTGTATTTATCATGTACACACCAAAATTTATTCAACCTGGTTCAGAAATACGCGTGTTATCACGTGACAAAAAAAACCAGATCATTTTAAAATGTCAGCCACATTAAATAATCAAAGTGGTGTAACTCAGCCAATTTTAATACATATATGAAACAAAAGAATGCTCTGGAATATTTGTATCAATGTCAAAAACATAAAAGAGAAATATTTTTCAATTACTAATTTTTTTGTAATTAATTTTTAAATTTTTTGAAAAATTTAAATGGTTGTCATTTTGAAACAATATGGCAATGAAGTTGGCCAACGAACTTGGTCAAATCATAAGTATATATAACGTACAAACCAAGTTTCATTCAAGTCGATTCATAAATACAATAGTTACATCATTATAGTTAATTAGCTTAACAATATTTAAAGGTAATAATAAAGGTAATTAAAAATTAAAGGTAATAGGTTAAAAAAGGTTAAAAAAGGTAATTAAAGGTAATAAGCTCTTTACAACTCTAGAGTACATGCGCAACTGGAAGATGTTGGTGGATTTAACCCGTTGGCGACGGCGTGCGCAATTTGAAGTGCGCATCTGAGGACGGAGCCGGGAAATTCGATTTCACCTTCTTCGCCGGAGGATTTCGCGCAGTTAAGCCTAACGCTTGTCAAAAATTCTTTACAAATTAATAAAAAAATAACTTTCGGATGAAACTTTTTGAAATTCACATATGGAATTTGATGTTATTTTATATATTCATTCAAAAAATGATGTATATTGTGTGATATTTTAATTGGAAAAAAATGTTTAAATGTAAATAATGAATAGTTAATATCCTGTTTTTAGCTTTTAAAATGATATAACATGACAGAAAAATACTTACGAGGCTGTTAAATATCAACCTATGACACATTTTGTTATAATAGAAAAACAAGACTAACCATCTTGATATTTAATAATTTTTAACACTTTCAGTAAATAAAATAAATGTTTTACAAAAAACGATTTATTTAGAAATGAAAAGTATTAAATAAAACATACAAACAATCTGCTACTGTTTCTTTGTAACACTTATATACATATATATATATATATATGTGTGTGTGTAAGATTGGATAAAAAAAACTTAGTTTAATTTTATAATATTTTTGAAATAAAAAAATATGTATAACACATAATAAAAAACAAACAAACAGTCTTGAATAATAATCAGTAATGATGTGCAAATCAGAGTAAAAATTAAAAATGTACCTTTCCAAAATATGTTTATGTTAAAATTATTTCAGAAATAGAAAATATATTTCCATATGGTATATCGTATAATAAGGTATATCAAATAAAAATTATTGGATAATTATGAATAAAATTTAATAATGATTTGAAACTTTCAAAACTTTCGTTGATGTTTTATAGAATTATAAAAAAAAAACTGGTCAGTAATTTGAAATGAGCAATATATAAATTATGGAATGCAATAGTTTTATATTTTTAAAAAGTTTAATTCATAATATCCTCTATCTCATCAGCAGTCAAATACCGGCGTCTTTTAGACATTTTAATTAGTTAATAAACGATATCACTTAAATATATATTATTAATTTAAAACGAATTAATTTAAACAAGTGTTAAAAGTAAAAATTAATCAAAAGAAGAACGCAGAAAAATATTCTTAAATTAGCTGCACTGAGAAAGAATTTTATCAGCGTATCAGCTCCCACAATCAGTATGTAACATTTTTCTCTCTTTCTTATTATTTTTTATTTTTTAACTGCGAAGCACTCCTGAAATAAAATAAAAATATAAAAAAGATAAATCTTTCCTTCTACAAGAAAGAAAACACGAAATATTAATGACGTCGGTTTTTGCCACTATTTCTTATCGAGATAAAAGAGCGGGAAAAAAAAGCAATGAATCAGATGCTCATGTTATCATTCGTAATCGTAAATGTGCTTACTAATACGCTTACTTACGTGAATTATATGCTTTCTTATTATCCTATTCTTTAACCGCAAATTTTTCCTTCTGAAGTTCAGTAGCATTATTTCTAATAAAAAAAATAAAGTTTTACTAGACGCATAAAAAGATTTATGAAACACAAAGACGTGATGAAAAAATAATCTTTTTCCCATTGTAGTATTTCCATAAAAAATTAAATTCGTGTGGATTAAAAAAATGTTTTCATTAGCTTTCCTAGTTTGAAGGAGAAGTTTTCTTCCTTAATATACATTCAAATAGAATTAGGATAAATTTTTTATATGCTAAACTCTGAAAAACAAAACGTTCCGTTTGATCGGCATGAATGCTAGTCTCGCGGGATGTGAGTACAAACAGCGCCGGCATGAATGGTAGTCTCGCGGGATCTGAGTACAATCGAGGTCGGCATATATAGTGGTCGCTCGTCTCCAAGGGGTTAAATATCAACATTATATTTTGTTATATTAATACATAAGAATTGCAGTTATTACATTCTTAAAAAGGTAATTCAGAAAATTTTGTAATAATGTGAATTTTTCTACGTTTCAGTAAACTTAACATCTCATACTCGACGGAAAGATAAAAATCCATTTTTCTTTCTTTTTTTATACAATTTTTAGTCTACCAAAGTCTCAATTTTTCCGCTGTATCACAACTTAAGAAAACATTTTTTGCATTTTTTCGGCCCATCCAAATACACAACACACCGTTCCTATTCAAAGGTATTTAAAAATTGAGGCAAAAAACTTAAAATTTCATTGCTACGCACATTAGGATGAATTTAAATTCATATTTATATGCAGGTATGCTGCATATTGTTAGTGATATTTTTAGCGATATTGTTAGTGTGTCGTCAATTAAAAAAGGCTTAGAAAAACTTCTTCAAAGAGTCTTTTTATCATATGGAAATATCGTACATTAAAATTGCATAATTTAATTTTAGAACAGAGTAAAACACATTTAAAGAGAGGAAATTTCAACCAATATTTTGAAGTTTCGCCACCAATAAATTTGGAAATGTCAAAAGAGAAACAGATAATTTATGACTAATAACTAATAACTAATAATAACTAATATTTGATTGAAAGACTGATACTTCGATTGATTATACAGAATCAGTGTAACTTCACACCAAGTCGGGATAATTTTGCTCCACCTTTACCAAATTTTGATCCATTCTGCCTTGGTGAAATCTTAATGAATTATTTCCAATGAGCTTCCTAACTCTTATTAGTGCTGTTATCTATATTTCTAGATCAAAACTTTGTCGTTAACTCAAGTGATGTGGCAGAGCTTTTTCCTCTCTTGGTCCAAAGTTTCCTTGATAGATCAAAATTAATCTGATTAATTGTACTGATTTTCAATATGTAAATGACTATGAGTTACGCATATTTGTGAATTGACTAGTATTAGTTGCAAATATTCTTGTTTGGTAAATCACCAATATGGTCACTTATTCACCGAATAACAAGCATTAGTAGCTGGTTACTTTTGTAACAATTGTTTGGATTCTTTTGATAGAGAATAAAACAAAATTCGATAAAATTCGAATTCGAAAGCTTCAGTAATTATTACATACTCAACTAAGTTTCTGGGTTTCAGTCATGGAGGGCGCTAACGACACATGAAGGCAACATACATGTCTGAAGTTATGTTTTTTAAATATTTTGGACATCTTTTAAAAATAGATTGTCGTAATACCAATACAAATCGCAATGAAAAAATATTTTTTTAAACAATGGAGATGTCAAGTTTTGCGCCAGATAAATCGTGTTCGCGGGAAGTTTAGATTTTCTGCTTTAATATGTAAAAGGTTGCAGCTGAAGGAACGTCATTTGTTAAGGTGGCTTAAGGCAAAAATCCACCACCGGAAACTACATGTGAAGATTTGTTTAAATACTTTAGAAGAGGCGATTTCTCTAGAAAGACAAAACGATTGAGGATGCCGATCGGCAAGCGTTATTCGATGAAAATGATAACAAAAAAGCAAGATTAACTTATAGAGGCATTAAACATGTGCTCTACAAAGTATTTGCAAACACTTACATGTCATGGAAAAAATTTAAAAGGATAGAAAATGGGTGTCACATAAGTTGACTGAGAGATAGATGTAAAATATCGAAGAGCCATTATCGAACATTTGTTTTTGCGACACAGAAGAAAGACTTTCCTGCATCGAATTGTTATTGATGATAAAAAGTGGATATATTTTGAAAATCTCAATGCAAAAAATAGTGGCTTTCACTTGGCGAATTATCAATATCCGACGGCACGATCAAATCGCTTCGAAAAGAAAACAATGCCCATCGTTCGGTGGGACCAGAAAGGAATCATGTACTACACTCTCAAAAAAACTTCCGTCAATTCACAGAAAAAGTACTGGCAGCAGTGCTGCCAGCAAATTTCTGTGAAAAGACGGATATCCGTCTTTTTTTTTTCCCGTCACTGGAAGAAAATTTTCTGTTTTTTGAAGGAGCATCCGTCATGTTTTTCTTCGTTAAAAGAGAGAAAGTTTTCGTCTTTTGAAGGAAGTCCGTTATTTTTTTCTCCGTTTTAGGGAAGAAAATTTTCTGTTTTTTGAAGAAACGTCCGTCATGTTTTTCTCCGTTTTAGGGAAGAAAATTTTCTGTTTTTTGAAGGAACGTCCGTCATGTTTTTCTTCGTTACAAGAGTGAAAATTTCTGTCTTTTGAGCGAATGTCCGTTATGTTTTTCTCTGTTTTAGGAGGGATATTTTCCGTCTTTTGAAGGAATGTCCGTCATGTTTTTCTTCGTTACAAGAGAAAATTTATGTTTCTTGAAGGAATTCCGTTATTTTTTCTCCGTTTTAGGGGGGGGGGGATCTTCTGTTTTTTGTGCATTGCCAGCTATGTTTTCCTCTGTTTTAGGTGAAAAAGTTGTTTCTTTTTATTTCATTAAAAATGTTCTTTATAGCCTAAAGGAGCTACACTTTAACACATGAAATTGGCAGGTGTCATTCAAAAAATGTGTAAAGTTTTGAAAAAATTCAGATCATTCATAAAATGCCGCCATCTTTGGTGTTTCAAATTTAATACCAAATGAAGTCGAAATGGAAGACCTGCTTTATCTCAGTTTTCCATTTTATTGCAATTTAATTACCTATCGAATTATTAAATATTTAGATAACTTGATCATGCTTTCCCCCCCCCCCTTTTCTGGACTGGTTTTGCTTTTGTCGGGAAAAGCGGTTCAAAATGCCAATTTTGATGGCTTGTCCCGAAAGATCTATTTTGTTTACAAAAAACAGAAAACTGAGTGAGTTTCGGTTGTTTCTGAATAACATTTGTTTTCATGCATTTCTGGAAAAAAAAAAAAAAAAAAAAAAAAAAAAAAAACGTATGTCACAAAGTTGCCCTTCTTGATGTGTCATTAAAGTAAAGTCAAAAAAGCATTACTGTATTTTCTATTGCAAATATCGTAAATATATTTCATAGATAAGTAGATATGGAGCAAAATATTGAATATAATTAATAATTTATTCCAAGTAAGGAATGGGAATGATTTGTTCATTTCGAATCTGTTTACTTATACTAGTATCCATTCACGAAATTGCCAATCATTGAATAAAAATTCACTTACCTTTCAATGCCGTAAATTATATTAATGAAAATTGAAAAACAAATTTCTCCTGAGAAGTTATTCTATTTTAAAGCATATGAAAGTTTAAGAAATTTTATTCGAAATCAAAAAAACATCCATAAACCTTTTATTTATTTATTTATTTATTTTTTTGGGGGGGGGAGAGATATATTACAAGAAGCTCATTTCCTAGAAAATTAAAAGGATTTTTTTCAGAAATTTCCTTTTCTCCGTGTCTAAACAATAACAAAAAGATTGAAATATAAAGAAACTACATGCAGATTTGCTTATTACATTACGATCACTTATTTAAAAAATATTAGAAAGTTTCGATCTGCTTTATTCAATTATATCATAACATGTTACTTTGCATTTAATTTTTTTTTAATTTTTTATGATATAGAACTAGGTTTTTTAAAATATTTCTATTTCAAAATTGTGAAAAGAAAAATGAAATCGAAGCTAACGTATATTGTAATAAAGATTCTAAGTTTCACCCCCCCCCCCCCTCACACTCAAGCTGTGAATTCTTAAATTCTAGATCTATTTTAATACCAAATTTTAAATTATACAAAATATTGCACATTTCAGATATTCAACTTTACTTTCAAGATATGCATTACACTTCTTTCTGAATAATCAGCAATAATTTTAAGAGTAGTATTAATAATTTATATTTTGTGCTATATATATATATCCATCCAGCTGTACATCCATACATTTTAAAAAATTCAGCTCTTTTATAAAATACATTTAGCTAAATATATCTCTCAGCTTTTGTCAATTATTGGTCTTATCACACATCAGGATTCATGATTTTTTTAAAAACTCCCACAGTATTGTTTCATTATTTTTCTCTTGATTTATAAAATAAACATTATGCACAAAAATATGCATGTCAAAGTATTACCAATATATTATTAATAATATTACACAATTTATGTAAATGATTAAAAGACAACATTTAGGTTAGGGTAAAAATTTTTATTATACAAAATACATGGTAAACTACAAATCAAATGTAAATTATTATAAGACAATAAAAGGACAAGGAAATGTTTTAGTTAAAATAAAAATAACTACAGCAACTACTTACATGGGTGCCATGCCTATGATGGCACCCATGTGGAAAATGTTTAATAAAAATAAAAGTTTTAGTTTCTCCGATTTGTACTGTAATCAGAGATTAGTGTACTGACTCTGCGTCATATGCAAATTTCCTCCTTGCGCCCCGATCGAGTTTTTTCTATGGGGGGAGGATTCCCAGAACGATTTTTTGTGCGGGCATAACATGTCCGTTTCTTCTGATACACGTACGGTACCAACGCTCTTTAAGGTTTTCGCCTGCCCTGAGCATTTTGCGATGAAAAAAAATGGGTGTTGCCATTGGAAATATTCGAGTTTCTGTAACTATAACCGTAACCGTGAGGGCCATTTTGTTGTCGTTCACAGAATCTCGAGCTCATACCTCTGAATAGCTATATCTGAATTTTCATTTCGATCGGTTGAGCGGACTGGCCGCTAGAGCTCTGTATATCGGCAAAGTTTTTTTTATGGCCACCCTGTATAATTACAATCTAATTGTTATAGCTCAAGAAGAAAAAAACATTAGGCAGTTTCATTCGGTTAATCCAACACTTCATACAACAAATAAATGTAGCAAAAAAAGCAAATAAAAATTGAGTTCAAAAAACACACTTAAAAACTTATAGGACCAACTATTAGGTTTAACCCTCATTGCACTGTGTACCTACATATGGCACATACCTAAAAACATAATTCTCAATGTGTGCCATATATTTGGCCAGTATGATTACTGTAATTGATCAAGAATAGTCCAAAGAATGGAATTACATTTATTTAGTCCATATCAGATGGTTGCATTTGACAAAAAAATTAGAAAAAATTGTGCAGTTAAGGTTTGAACATCTAAGAAGTATTTTTTATTTGCTTTGTAAGTTGATTTTATTTAATGTTATTCAATAAGCATTTCATTAAATTACAAAATATTATTTTACTGAGATATAGCTTATAGGATATAGTCCACTCTCTCTAATCCACAATCCCTTATAATCCACACTGTAACTGTTTTCAGACCATAATAAAAGTGGATTGCCCTTATGAATTAAGAAATTTTTAATGCATTCATTAGACTGAGATATTTTATGTACATTATGAATAATACGATATATTCTAAACACATTCGCTAGCTATATAAAAAGATAAAATTTCTTAGAAGTGATAAGTATCCCATGAGCAAAAATCTGATTTTTAGGAAAACAAAGTTTTGTTATCGATCAAGAAAGACTGATCTTTAAAGGCTTCAGGATACAGTAAACAAAAAACTATAAAGCAAATATAAATTTGTTCCATTAGTGTTATATCATTTAAATAGTTTCTTGATATTGAATATAATCTTTTTTTATATCGAAAATCCTTTCTTTCACTAGGGGGGCTCCGCCCCCCTGCTCGTTATGCTCGCCAACCCCCCGCGTAATCGCTTCGCGATTCCAAGTTGTAGGCTACTCCTGCTTGCTGCGCTCGCCAATACCCCATGGAATCGCTTCGCGATACCTTATTTTCCATACACTCAATTTTGGAATTCCTCTCATAAACGTGCACTTATTGAAATACCGAGCATTAAATATCCATAAAAACCAGAAAAATCTACCAAAATAGCAGCATAAGAAAATAAAAGGAAGTGTACTCATTTCCAAGTCCATTTGAGACGGAGCCATTTCCTGATTGGTCTATTCAACTCATGGAAGGTATGGTCCACCCGGACGCGTTATTTCCGGAAACCTTACACATCAGCATCATTCCAGGAGTCATTCCTAGAGATTTGTTTAAGGCTTTTTTTTTTTTTTTTTTTTTTTTTTTTTTTACTATAGAAGGATTTTTGTGTACTTTATTTTCAGTATGATTATTACATTTGTTGATAAATTCCTAATATTAAGATGTAAACAAAGAAATGACCTATAATCTGTACAATTCTATAATTCACAAAATCCTTGATCCCAACATGTGATTAGAGGAGTGTATTGTAACTATTATAAATAACAGTAAATTACCTGCCACAGAATAAATAATAAAAACATTTTTGTATGTATTTTTTTTTTTTTTTTTTTTTTTTTTTTTTACTAAAAACATACATTTTAACTATATGCAGATCTGCCAACTGCCATGAAAATAAACCTTAATTCTTACAATTTTGAGTTATTATATTGAGTTATTATAAACTGCAGTGCTATGATGAATATCTTGAACTATGATTTTTTTTTTTTTGCAAAAATCACAAACACATTTTTTACATTTGCAATTTTTGGTCTATGAAAAATTTTTCAGCTGTGATTTTGATGTGAAATTTCCAAAATTTTAAAGCATTCTGTTCCGGAAATTTTAAAATACCGACAGTTATTTTAAAAATTTGGACATAAAGCAGGATTGTAGAATAAAGTTCTTAACATAAAATCCTCAGTGTTTCTTAACCACCAATAAATCGTAAAAGTCTCAAGTTAAATTAGAGCAAAAAGTAAAAAATGTAAAGCAAATCACTATCTTTGCTATGTCTGATAGATTTAAAAAATAAGTACAAATCAATTCTATTAATTTTGTGATACATTATTTAAATATATTTCTAATATATATAGTTTTTTTTATATTACTTAAAATAAAGCATTTCTTTCATTCCTGTGTTATTTATTTACAGTGTCATAACAATATCTGATGATAAATCCCACATTAAGACTGTAAACAAAGAAATATGACCTATAATCCTCAAATCCCTTGGTCCTGACCTGTGAGAATTAAAAGAAATATATTGTATTCCAAATTTTGTCAAAAGGTCATCTAAATAAGTAGTGAATTTTGTTGATTGGTGGCCACAAGATGTTGCACTAAACTATCATGAATTTTGGTAAATGGCCGCGTAAAAAATAAACCTCATCTGATCGCAGAAGAAAATAAATTTCATCAAAAAGATGGTGGTAAATGCGTTAAATTTGTAAACTATCATAGAAAATGCAGATATCATCAAAAGATCGAAAAAAGAAAACAATTTCGTGTGAATTTCATCAAAAGTTCACAGTAAACAATGCTGTTTTAAAAAAAGAATCGTGGTAGAGAAAAACAAAAGATTTAACTTACATTACAACTTTCTAGTACTTTTTCCGATTTACTACAAATGATTGGTTTAGGAAAGTAACATTTATTTTAAATTTAAATTGCTGTGAAATAATTGCAAAAAGAAAATAAATGTTTAAAAATTGACTGCCCTTGCTAAAAAGTTTGAACCTAGCCTACTTTTACAAATATTAAAGAAAAAAAAAACTGAAACAAGAATAAATTCCAAAAATCTTTTAAAATTTTTCACAATTTTGAAAAAATTTAATGTAGTGAGTTAAAAAAACTGGTACTTCTAGGTTATCCTGTCGACCAAAAAATTATGGCCAAACTATAAGATTAAATGTCAAATAATGGATGATCGTGAATGTCACATTCAATGACATTAAATGCGATTCACGTGATTAAAATAAAATGATTTTTATTTCGACTTTTTATTAATATTTTTATTAATACTCTACTAATTATTTGTTTTTTCATTATTTAAAATAAAAATTATGTCAACATGTATAATTTGGCTATTAGTTTGACGTTTTGTATAATTTGGCGAAATTGGTCGACGGGATAACCTAGAAGTACCAAAAAACTTCATTCTTTTAACGAATTTCAAAAAATGGTCATAATAAACAAACCAACCAAACTCCAGATTAATTTCAATTTTATGCTTTATGGTCTTTTTATTTTTAAAGATTGGCAGTTCTGCTATATGCTGATTATTTAAAATTTGATATTTTAACATTCAGGTAAGCTGAAAACATTTTGAAAGGACATGAGCTTATTGCTTAAACTCAACTTTTCTATTCGCAGGATTTTTATTATCCAGACATTTGGATCCTCTCTCGGGATTTATTTCTGCAAAGAGACTGAAAAAAAATTATCACAATGTAATAAAGAGAAAACAGTAAAAATATGGAAAATATTTAAGAATATGCAATTTATATGAACAATTTTTACACATAGATATTGTTGGATAAGATCTTTTCATTATTTTCCTATCATATGTACATTGATTTGAGCCAACAGATTTCTATTCTTTCCTTATGAGATCTAATCAAGAATCGCATGCAGGTGAAATGAGGAGTGTCAGCATTAATAAAAGTTTTATCAATGAGTTACTGTACTTTAACATAATATAATTAAATCCCCCGCCCCTCATATCATAAATTAAGGGTGACTACAGGAATTGAGAAACAAAATTACCTGATTACACTTGAATCGATTTTTTTCGCTTAAATGAATGGATGAGGTTGCCTTTGAGGTTGCTTTTATAGGTGCGTTCGTAATTATGTAAATACGTAGCACCTATTGTTGTCGCTCAGTCCGTCCGTCCGTCTGTCTGTCTGTCCGTCTGTCGGTCTGTCCATCCGCATATAACAATGCAAAAACTACCCAACTGAATCGTATGAAATTTAAAATACATAATTATTATTACATAATTTTGTCGAGTCATTTCAAATTTTATGAAAATCGGATGCATAGATCAATTACAGGGACAATCAAAAGGATTCCGTTACATTACGGTCAATGGGAAAAAAGTTCCAAATGCATTTTAATCGTTTGAAATTTTAAATACATAATTATTACATAATTTTGCCTAGTTATTTCAAATTTTATCAAAATCGGATGCATAGTTCAATTACAGGGACAATCAAAAATATTCTGTTACATTACGGCTAATTGGGAGAAATGTTTCAAATGCATTTTAATAGTGTTACACACATTCGAGCGTAATAAAATTGATATGCATCTATAAAGTACATATTATAATATACATTTTGCATAATCTGTGATGCAAAGAATATTTTTTATTGATTTACAAGGCCACACAAAAGCATTCCATTGCATACTGGTATAAGGAGAACATTGTTTGGTGCGCATTTTAATTGTAATTATTTACAGTTTTACGAGATTGATATATGAGAGTGATATGTTTAAAACTTCGTTATCGTACGAACGCACCTCATTTGCTACGCTTCACGTGCACTTTCCAACTTATTAATAATGGAATGGACTTTAGTCGTTTGTTTGTTTTTTATTATTTTGCATTTATCATATTTTCTTTCGGAAAAAATGTATAGCTTTCGTTTAAATAAATATATTAAATATATAAAATTATAAAAAAATATATATAAGTGTATATAATACATGTATAGGTTTATTTATTTACAGGTATATATATTATGTATTTATATATGTATACTGCTATATATAATTACATATACATTGAAATATATCTAAAATGTATATAAATGAAAATATTTATATAAACATCGTGAATATTTTAACATGTGGCATATGTAACGTTTATTAAATAAATATATCTTTATAAATCATCCAAAAATCGTGTTTTTCAACCTTCTTGAGAAATCTGGTAAATTGCTAAAATGGCTTTTAGTTGCCAATTTCGATTTTTTCGCCAGTCGTAACAACAGAGCATGATAAGGAACTTTTCCCCAAATATAATATAGGCACCGAGATACCTAATTGCCATTATTTTGCCTGACATGGTGACCTGGCTATTGTTGTTTATTTATTGAAAAATTTTCTTTTTTCTTTTTTAAAATGACATAAATAGTTTTGTTCTATATAGTTATTGTATAATATATTGTTTATTTATAATATTGTTTATTTATAATAAAAAATAATTTAAAATTGTATGTGTGTAACTGATATTCAAAAATTAAGTTATCTCCAAATTGTTACAAAAAAAATATCGCACCAAAACTAATATGACATTTGTGCCACATATTTTATTTAAACATCAAACGTTGTTGTTTCTAATTTACATTCTAATAAACATATATTCTACGATAACTTCAAGTGAAATTAAGTTGACAACTAAGTACCAGACTTCATAAAGAAAACAAATGCAGAAGATTCATTCGCATGAACGGTAAAAAATATTAAACCACAAAAATAATAATTCACAAAGCATTCCAACAATGAATGGACATGGACACTAATTCCTATGACGTCATAGCATGATAATTTCATCAAAATCAGTTAAGCCGTTTCGGAGAAATTTTTATGGCATGGGCCACTCTTATCATTTAGGGGTATTAAAAATAGATAACAACCTATTCTCAGACCTACTGAGTATACATATAAAATTTGATCAAAATAAGTTAAGTCGTTAATTTAAAATAAATAGTTTCACGCAAAAAGGCTGCTAAACTTTCTTTTATTTAAAACAATTTTTTATAACGTACATTTTAAACATATTACTAGTTGGTAAATAACGAAATTTCCTATATATTAATACTTTCACAGCAAAATAAAAAAATAATTTAGAGATTACATGTTAAATTTAATACAGACATAACTTAAATAAATAGTTTGGCGCAAAGAGAATGAGAAACTTCCTTTTGATTGAGAGAATTTAATATAACATACATTTTAAACAACGAAATTTCTTATATTTGCATGATTAAAAATATCTTTTTCATAGTTAATAATGCGTCCAGTAAGCTAACAAACATATAATAACTAATTTTTTCTGAAAATATTTTTTGTCTGAGTTCGGGCAAACACCATGGTCACACGTTATAAAATATTTTTGTAACAAAAATGATAATTACTCGTATTTATCATTATAAGTTTAATTCGGAATTTCTAGTTTTCTTAAGAAAATAACAAGCATAAGCTACATTTGATATTAAATTACATCGCAGTTATACAATTTAATGCATAGCATAAAAAATGCTTAAATATGCCAGCTAAAAAGTAAACAAAGCTGTATAAAAAAATGAAGTTGATTATAACTGTTATACTAAAGACGTACCTTTCATTAAATTCGACCATTTCGCGATTGTTCTTAAAATGAAATTGCACTAGTGCACTATTAAAAACATGATCTAATTAAAAAAAAAAACATATGCAAACTTGATTTAGTTTTCCATTCCATTGATTTAGTTTTTTATGTTCTACAAAGAATAATAATAATATTGCTCACCTTATGTTTGCTGCTTTTTCACCTGCCATTCGAAAGTTTGGAACGCGCTTGTCATCTGCAAACTTACGATTCGTAATCAAAACAGAAAATTAATTTGAAAAAGACAAATGCGCATGCGTGCGGGGAATAAACGAAATTTATTCGTCTTCTACAAACTTGCTGGAACGATTCACAGAAAAATAACGTCTCCAAGGAGTACAGAAATTATTTGTTCGAGAATGAAGCAAAATGTAGTGTATAAAGACGAATATTTCTGACAGTGTATGAGGTGCTGAAAATGGGCGAAACTGATAATGGGCATCGTTATCGACAACAAAAAATTAATTTGAATAATGCATTGTTCGAACAACGGCCAGATTGAACCCGGGACACAAACAAGTGCTATGCCAAGACAACAACGTTCCATACTATCGAAGTTTTATTGTTCAGGACACCACCAAAACGCTGAAATAGGATCTGCTACCATACCCGCACATTGTCCTGACCTGACCTTTTCGATTATCACTTGTTTTCGTCAATGTTGTATGCTATAGCTGGGATTAACTTGGCTAATTTCGAAGAGATGGGAAATTGGTTGGATAAATGTTTTCGGTCCAAAGATGCAGCGTTTTACCGTCACGGTATTCATGCACGGTCAGAAAGATGGCAATAATTTGTAGCTAGCGAGGGACAATACTTTCAAAAAGCCATTTTTTGTATTTTTCGTGAAAGTTTTAATTTTTCATGGGTAAAAAAACCACAGAAACTTAGTTGCGCACCTAGTAGTATAAAAAGTACATGTAACGACTCAGTGAAATCAATTCATCGTATAAACACAAAAGACGGACTGAATAAATTAGCAAACATGATTAACCTTGTTAGAGAAAACTCCACTAGATTTACTGTCCTTAAGAATTGTACATATAAAAGACATAAGAAAAAATACTCTGAAAATTATATTAAGAAAAGAAGTAGCTTATAAATCGAAATTTAAAGCCTGCATTTTCTTATTTGTTTTTTCAAACAATTGAACATAAAATTTATTTCAGCACTAAGTTGTTCTTTCATGACAAAATCATTAGGCTTTGCCGTTTAAAAAATATTTAAGTTCAATTAAACTTTCTAATCTAAAGATGCAGGATTTATAATATTAGAAAAAAAAAAGGATTTGTAAATTAAGTTTTAAATAAACATCTAATGTGTGTTTGCAGATTTTTCTAATCAGTTCTTCTTCAGACTATCAGCCGGTGCTTAATTATATACGTAACAAGTACTTATCCAAGCTGATGAGTAATCGACCGATTTTTATGAAACAAAAGATTGAAGAGGACGATAACTAAAAGTCTATTTTGATGAAATTACAACAAATGACAAATTCAAACATAAACCACGAAATCATTGAGTGATTGAAAACTATCATTTTGCTGAGCCTACTTGCCAAATGATAACGCCATACGTTAACATTGCACCCGCAGATTCAAGAATGAAACGTCGATTTAACGGGAAAAAATCCCAAACTGTAATTTGTAGTCTCTCTGCGAACTCATCCGCCATTGCAAAGAGCAAAGAGCATACTCCACTATTTCGACTAAATATAGAAAAAGAAAGTTTTGCAGAAGAAGTTTTAATTGTTCTCTTTAAATGTATAGCGGCTTCATGCACATATCCTGCTTGCGAGGTCAATATATAAAATCCTAGCAACGACATCGATATTTTAAAAATTAAAATTATAATCCGGGAGATCTGTATTCTGTATGGCCTGTAATGAGTAAATAATACACCCATTAAGAAAATATCGCTCATTAGGTAACAATATAGAAGAAATATCAAAAAACAGAAAGCGTTGTTAATGTCTCTTAAACATTTTGATATTTTGGGTGCCATGTTCGTAAAGTAATAGAATGTCTCTCGAAATTCTTTTTTTAATTTTAAATTCATTTCAAAATATTTTATTGCCTCCGTCAAAAGTTTACATACGTACCAACACAAGACAACACAGCTATATGGTAAGACGTCTTCTTGCGTATAAGCCAAGAAATTTAGTAAGATTGCGAAATAGGGAGCTGCTGCAGTGTTCCAATTTAAGCCGAAGAATGTTAAATTTATATAGTTCTGAAATGTGTCTTTTTCTTTTGCGTACATAGCAATAACATACATAAAAAAAGCTATATACGAAACAATCCAACATCCCAAAAATGCAGTTTCAGTGCATAAATTATTCATATTCTTGTGCTGTAAAGCCGTTGCTAGAACATTTATCTGTTGAATAGCAACTAATATTGGTTGACTGTTTTTTATAATAATAGCTCTAATTCCAATACTGCATATTATTGAGGACGCAACAGGTAATATATATCCAAATTTGACATTTTCAATGTCTATGAATAAAAATCTAACCAGAATAGTCAGCATACACAGTAAAACTACCCAATTAAGCAGCCTGGAAAAAATGCGACGAATTTTACTATCTTTAGGCCTTGGAAATACAAATAACACTCGATAAAATGCTTTAAAAATGATCCTAAGAGAATAAGAAGCTGTTTTTCTAGAATTTAAAGGCAGCATTTTCTTCAAATAAATTTGCTTTAGTGAAAAATCAGAGAAAAATTGCTTCAGTGTTAAGTGAGACTTTCATGATAAACAGTTGAGTTAACAAACATGCATAAATTATGCAAACTAATAGGTCGGAAAATTTAATAATGATTTTTCATCTTTAATCTAGGAATTTTAACGTTAAAAAAAGTTGAAAAGGCAGTCGTGAATAAAAATGGTATAAATGTTTATAAAATTTTCTTGCGACTTTACAAAATATCACCAGGTTTTTTCATTTTATGTTTAGCTAGTTTTTAGCATGTAATTAGTCAATATAGTCACAATTTTTAACACATGTTTTCAAAATGCATTTTATTTAATCCCTTAAGTGTTTGGCACGTAAAATTCCGTTCACTAAACTCCAGATTTCACTGCAATATAAGAAATATTTAAGATTTAAAGAATTTTCAGTACATTGAAGAATGACTAATACTCTCAGGGACTGCATTCATATTTGTAATTAAGCTATTTTTTAATGTTGAAATAAACATGTTTTCTTAGCATTTAAAACAAAGCCCCGAGAAAACCACATTACAATTTCACCCTTTTACAAGGCGCTCAGGGGGTTTTAATCTGAGGTCAAAAACTTATTATATGCCATAACTATAAATATATCATAATTTTCCTTCTTAGCAATCAGACAAAGAAAGAACACAATCTTCAAAACTTAAAAAATAGTTGACTGGTTTTCCTGAAAAAAAATACTGATGAAAATGATAGAAAAAAGTTTCCGTCGATGAAATTGGTAGAACTGATGAATTTTAAAGGCTTTCAAGTATAAATCGTTGTAATATCAACAATTGTTTGACATTTATAAACCATACTTTTGATTAATTATGTGCTTTCAAAATACCTTTCAGTAAAGTATGCAAGAGTGTTATTGAAAGTAAAAATTATATACAGTACATATTGAGACAGATCCAACTAATTATTTAGAGTCTTGACACATTTAGAAAGTTGATGTAAGTGAAGATTTGCAAAAATAATTTATAGATAATAATGAAATGCAGCAAGACATACAGAAATGGAAAAAAATAGATATATGTATAAATTAAACATTTTGTAAAACATGTATTTATTTAAAAAAAAGTTCAATGCGAGTACATCGCTTGATTTCATGCATTCACTTATCAACTATCAAATATAGAATTAAAAGATATTTTTTTGAAAAAAAAAAAAAAAAAAAAAAATCACGTGCACGAAAGAGAATATAATATTATTTTTACAAATAAAAATATTTTTTTTCTAAAGGAAAAAATAATAATAAAAATGAGACTAATAAATAAATAATAAATAAATTGAGACTAGTGAATATGAAATGTGTCATGAAAGAAGTATTAAACATAATATTATCTTTTAAGAAAATAATATGTTTTATTTACAGCTGCGTTATTACATCTTAGAAAACATAATTTAAATAAAAGGTTTCTCTCGTTAGCAAAACATGTATTAAGCATTTGTAAGAAAAAAGGAACAATGCTTCATTGTGCGTATTGATTAAAAAAAGAGGGAGAGAAACATATAGACATGAATGATCGAAGGTAATTTTCTAAAAAGTAAAATGTATTCCAAACAGAAAAATAATAATTAAATTGAGGGAAATTTAATCTTCTTTCGATTATTGAACTGCAAATTTATTTTTAAACTTTTAATTCAATATAAATAACATGTATTTTAAGATCGTTTCTTTGAAAGCATACCAGAAATTTTCCATTTTACTGCACAACTACTTGTTTAAAAATTCAAATAGCAGAAAGTTAAATGAGTATGCTTCATTTATGATAGACAAAATAATAATAATAATAATAATAATAATACAAATATATTCGGGATGTAGGCAAGGGCGATCGATAGTTTCAATGCCCCACTCAGTAACCGTTATTCAGTGTCTTTAATTTGTCTAATTTCTCTTTAAAATTTGTCTGGTTTCAATTTTTCTCATTGTTCTATTTAAAGTCTAAGGCATTCGGATGGTAGGTAGAGTAATTTCACACTATTCGTAGTCGCTGATAAGCGACAGCGCTACCGCGAAAGAGAGTCTTAATGTTCGCGACGTAGGTAGGGGTGACCGACGAAAATGGGCCCCTCATCTCGGCGGTTGACCCATCCACCCACCCCCAACTGTCGTCCGAGATAAATATGTTCGGGATGTAGGCAGGAGCGATCGATAGTTTCAATGCCCTACCTACCCACTACCCGTTTTTCAGTGTCTTTATTTTGTCTAATTTCGCTTTGAAATTTGACAGATTTAATTTTTTTTTCAAATTCTCCCCTTTTTTATTTAGTGTCTAAATCATTGGAGTCGAAGGTAGAGTCGTTTGACGCTATTCGTGGTCGCTTATCAGCGACAGTGCTATCGCGCAAAAGAGTCTTAATATTCAGTAGGGGTGGCCGACAAGGATGGGCCGCTCTTCGCGGCGGTTGACACTGGTGGATCCAAACAGCAATAGCTCCCTACGTAGACTATCACCGCTCATGCGCTATCCTGATTTCGTTTAGTAGTTCGGTTGGCTAACTTTTGGCGAGCATAGATTGAAAAACACGAAATTTAAAATTTTAAATAAATCGAAAAATCCGGAGCTAAAAATTTTGAATAAATCGAAAAATCCGGATCTAAAAATATTGTACAAATGGAAAAATCCGGAGCTAAAAATGTTATATAAATAGAAAAATCCGGAGCTAAAAATGTTATATAAATAGAAAAATCCGAAGCTAAAAATGTTGTATAAATAGAAAAATCCGGAAATAAAAATTTTGTATAAATCGACACTCGATTCGCCTGTGTACTTGTCAATTCTTTTTAAAGCTGTACTGCGATTCCTGATTACCACTTTAGCACTAAATGAGCATGCACAGTAAATCTCCATAGGGAGCTATTGCTGTTTCGATCCGCCTGTTCAGTTGACTACCACACCCCCATCCGCCGTCCGAGACAAATATGTTCGGGATAAAAGCAGGGCCGATCGATAATTTCAATGACCCACTCACTAACTGTTTTTCAGTGTCTTAAAGGGTATAGCGCGGTAAGAATGGCGAAATGGCTCCCATTGTCAATGATTGAATTATTATTTGTACTAGTACCAGCACTCTAAAAGAGTACGAAATGCAAGGTCATTGACCCCCCCATCTTGACCTGTCTTTAAGATATTCGATAAAGTTCGTACGCGCGCCGTTATTTTTTAAATGTATTTTTCTGAAAAACTATAAAAGCTAGAAAGATGGGACCAATTGCGTATATTAAGAGATACTTTGAAAAATATTTCATATTTTTTTCAGAGTTTTCGTGAAATTACAACTGTGCAAAATAATGAAACAAAGTATAAATCTTTTATTTTAGTACTGTTCTGTTATGTCTACCGCGCCAAAAAAATACACAATATTCTTTAATTTATATACTTATAGCACACAAAAAATGATCAAAATCAAAGAGACGCTTTTTGAGTAATATCTAAGAAGAAAATAGAAAAGGTTAAAATAAAAATTCTAAATAGAAAAGGAAGAAAAAGAGAAAAATTGATACCGGACTAATTTAAAAGAAAAAGTAACACTGATATACGGCTAGTGTGAGTCAGAAACACGGCTAGTGAGGCATTGGAATAGAGCTAGCGAGTGGGTGGAGCGATGAAACTAGCGATCGCCCCGACCTACACCTCATATATACACGTCCTGTTGAAATTCTGTCTCAAAAATTTTTTAAGCGATGAAGTCAATGTTGTAATTAATGAAAGTAGAGATGGTGATAATTATAGTTAGATCTATCATTATCATGTCTACCGCGCCAAATATATATATATATATATAATATTCTTTCATTTATATATTT
Source organism: Maratus speculifer (assembly GCA_964019185.1). Lineage (NCBI taxonomy): Eukaryota > Metazoa > Arthropoda > Arachnida > Araneae > Salticidae > Maratus > Maratus speculifer. The sequence goes on from OZ025298.1 coordinate 258,228,432, forward strand.
ATACCACGCAAAACCTGATCAAAATCAAAGAGGTGCTTCTTTGAGTAATTATGATTTTAATAAGTGAGATTACGGACGGTAGGAACTAGTTAAAGAGGTCTTTTTTAGAATTATTTATTATAATTACATCATAAATAAGATTTCAAACATCATTAATTTCATTTATTACAATTTTGACTTCATCATTTAAAAAATCCCTGTTGGCTTGGCCTATAGGCGGAGGTAGATTTCAAAGAGTGCTCATTTCAACAACAAAAAATAAAATTTGATTACAGATAAATCCAATTTAACAACTTTATTTGTCCTCTTTTGAAAAATTTTTAATTTCATTTTTCTGTAAGGACTGGTTTTATCAGAATGACCTTAAGCCAAATTCAGATCAAATGCTCATTTTGACAACATATTTTGAAATAATTCTGACTTTATTAAAAAATCGACTAATACGGTCTATTATATAAATCCTAAATAACAAAAGACTGCCAATTGAATGCTTTGAGAGCAAAATTGAATTTAAAAATGAGTTATAAAATAACCAATTTTGAATACAACCTCAATTCTTAATCATGATAGCTTCGGGAAATTTTGCGCGAGTGCCCCCTATGTCACCAACAGAAACTGTTTTTTTACTCGAGTCACTATGTAATCTAGCATCCTCTTTAGTAGAGGACTTTCTTTCTTCCACGAACTTTATGCACGAAAACGTCACAAACTTTACATTGCACGAACATTATTGTCACCATAGAACTTTCGGCGGCCGTAAACAATTATTCTCACCTAATTATGACAAACCAGTCAATTGTTTATGTATTGTTGTCTTGACACGCAAGACTAAAAAAAAGGTACGTAAAATCGTATTATACTTATAAAACCCTTCCGGGGTCAACCTATCCACGAGAAAAAGAAACTCATTCACCAATGAAAACGTTTCATAGTCGTAATGGAGCGTTCTCATTGGTCAGATTTACAGTGGGAGCTGTAAATGATGTCACTACATTTTTCTTCGCTTTGAAATCTTTCCACGATTTCAAAAAATATATTTAATTAAATTATTAATTATATATTTAATTAAATTATTAATTATATTTAATTTAATTTCCTTTTTATTAAAGGAAAGCGAAGGTGCGTTTTAAATGCAATATTGTTAAAATTTTTATATTCGGGTTGCTTTAATTTTTTTTTTTTACAGCCGTGAATGACTCTTGAGAATTTCAAATCTATAAAAAACATTGTGAAAAGTTACCTCCGATTTTAAAGGCAATCTATTTTCTGACCAATGAAACCGTTCCATAGTCGTAATAGAGCGTTCTCATTTGTTAGATTTACAGTGGGAGCTGTAAATGATGTCCCTACATTTTCTTTGCTTTGATATCTTTTTACGATTTCAAAAACAATATTTAATTAAAACTTTTTATTTAAGCAAACCGCGGGTGCGTTTTAAATTTCATTATAATCCCCACCCCCATCTACCAGATAGTTTTGCTATAGTTTTAAATGCAGATTTCTGTTGAAATTTTCTTTCTTTCTATTTTTCTTTTTTCTTTTTTTTTTGTTAGATTTTTCCCTCTTCAAGTTTAATCGCTGTTTTATCAAAATTGTTTCAGCCTAAAGTGGCTATGATTGACCACAGTTGTTATAATTTTTTATCATCCTTTAAAAATGCAAACACATCTTTTTGACGGGCTATCTTCTAGTTATATAACAACTATCCACTGACTGATGGACCAAAACAGCAAAATCTCCCTACGAATAGCATAATGCGTATGTACGTCGGGGCGACCGCTAATTTCACTACTTTACTCACTCAGTAGCCATATATCTGTGTCTCACTAACCGTATATCAGTATTACTTTTTCTTTTAAATTTGTCCGGTATCAATTTTTCTTTTTTTCTTCCTTTTCTATTTTGAATTTTTATTTTAACCTTTTCTATTTTCTTCTTAGATATTACTCAAAAAGCACCTCTTTGATTTTGATCATTTTTTGTGTGCTATAAGTATATAAATTAAAGAATATTATATATTTTTTTGGCGCGGTAAACATAACAGAACAGTACTAAAATAAAAGATTTATATTTTGTTTCATTATTTTGCATAGTTGTCATTTCACGAAAACTCTGAAAAAAATATGAAATATTTTTCAAAGTATCTCTCAATATACGCAATTGGTCCCATCTTTCTAGCTTTTATAGTTTTTCAGAAAAATATATTTAAAAAATAACGGCGCGCGTACGAACTTTATCCAATATCTTAACGACAGGTCAAGATGGGGGGTCAATGACCTTGCATTTCGTACTCTTTTAGAGTGCTGATACTAGTACAAATAATAATTCAGTCATTGACAATGGGAGCCATTTCGCCATTCTTACCTCGCTATACCGGCCCCACCAGTGGCCGAGAGGTACGGACCTCTCAACTGGTAGACGGCAGGTGCTGGGTTCGAACCCAATCGCGGCTGTCGGCCTAACCGTTCGGAGTTTTCGTGGTTTTCTTCGAACTTTGCGTAAATACGGGTTAGGTTCCCTTAGAAAGACCCCCACGAAGGGCACTCCCCCTGGTCCTATATCCCTAGCGCAGATAATCGGACGACAAAAAATACACCAAATACACCTCGCTATACCCTTAGTCTAGTTTCTGTTTGAAATTTGTCCGGTTTCAATTTTTCTCACTTTTTTCCTCTTTTCTATTTAGAGTCTAAGCCATATATGTTCGGGATGTAGGCAGAGGCGATGCTGGTTTCATTGCCCTACCCACCAACTAACCGTTTTACAGTGTCTTTGGTTTGTCTACATTTTCTTTTAAATTTGTCCGGTTTCAATTTCTTTTATCTTCTTTTTTTTCTCTTCTATTTAGAGGCTCAGGCATTCGGGTCGTACGTGAAGAGTTTTGGCGCTATTCGTGGTCACTTGTCAGCGACAGCGCTTACGCGCCAGAGAGTCTTGCAGTTCGGGACGTAAGTGGGGGGTCGCCGACGAAGATGGGCCGCTCATCGCGGCGGTCACTTCCTCGGCGACTCGTACCTACGTCCCGAATTTTAATACTCTCTTGCGAGATAGCGCTGTTATAAGCGTTATAAACGACCACGTTTAGCGACAAACAGCTCTACCTACAATACGAATGCTTTAGACTCTAAATAGGAAAGGGGAAAAATAAGAAAAATTGAAACCGGACAAATTTGAAAGAGAAATTAGGCAAATTAAAGACACTGAAAAACGGTTAGTGAGTGGCTGGAACATTGAAACTATCGATCGCCCTTGCCTATAAACGATACATATTTGTCTCGGACGGCAGGTGGGTGGGTGAGTTAACCACCGCGATGAGCGGCCCATCTTCGTCGGCGACCCCCACCTACGTTCCGAAAAGATCGACTCTATTGCGCGATACCGGTGTCGCTGTAAAGCGACCACGAACAGCGTAAAACGACTTTACTTACGTCCCGAATATTAAGACTCTCCAGCGCGACAGTGCTGTCGATGATAAGCGACTACCAATAGCACCAAAATTTTTACTTACGACTGGGGCCTACTACTACGGCCTTTACTATGGGCCTTGGGCTCTGAATAGAAAAAGAAAAAAAAATGAGATAAAGTGAAACCGGAAAAAATTTAAAGAAAAATTATTTGATATGTCTGTTAATATATAGACTATATAATGGTAAAACTTAGTTTAGCAAGAAAACGACAAAATGGTTGAAATTTTCCTTTCAACAATTAATGCTAATGGATGGAAACATACTTGAATACTTTTGTTTACCCCTGTAAAATACATTGTATCTTTAATACATGAAAGTATTTTGCTAAATTTTAGTTTAAAAATAAATTTACTTTAAACTACTTAAATGAAATTTCCAGAAATTATCATCCAAAGGCGACCATGTATCCAGTTCTTTGCATGAGTCTTTATATCATTTTATCTATATTCTACAAACATTTCTTAGTAAACTAAATGCAATTCATCGTAAAAAGGCATAGCATATTTAAAAACCACCTTTAAATGAATTACGCTCATATTCAGTAACCTTTCCGAGATCTTTTGTGTAACCCAGTATATGTAAATAGTGTAACAATTTGGATTTATAATAACCATATAATATGCATACATCTAGTGAAACTTAAAAGGTATATCATAATGCATTTCATTTATCTAACAGCAATCTTCCATAATATACAGGACTTCGGACAGAATATACTATTTGAAATCTTTTGCGTGTCCCTGTAAATGCTATGCACTTTGTATTATGCATGAAATAACTCATATTAATCCTCAGAAACGTATATCAATTTGATTAAATATGAAATCGTTTACCATAATTAAAATATGTCGCAAACAATTTCCCCCCTTTATTATTATCTATTTGAATTCTTTTGTGTAGTCCTGTAAATGAATAATAACTATTCTTTTCGCTGCATACTTTAGAAAATGCCTATTATAGTGCAATTTGTACATGCATATAAATTTAAAGATTTTTACAGGGTGTAACATCTTTAAAATTAATTTGAAACGATTTTTCCCCATAGGCCTTAATGTAATGGAAAACTTTTGACTGTCCCTGTAAATAAACTAATCATGGCAGAAACTTCATTTTCAATAGTGTTTGTGCTCGGGTAAACGTCATTAATGTTTTAAAATTCCATGACGATCCGAATATATTTACGAGAGTTACAGCGCGGACAGACGGACAGACGGCCATACGGCCATATGGACAGACGGACAGAGGGATAGACAGCCAGAAGGGAAGACAGCCAGACAAACCGAATGCATAAGCACGTTTAAACTTTGTTGGAAAGTGCTAAAAATGCGTTAAACATACTTATTACTTACCCATCATACGTAGTATAGGGTATATCTTGCAATCGTTTAAAATACATTTTTTTGAGGGATTTGCATGTTTTAGACACTAGAGATTTCGAAAAACATATTTTAAAAAAGCAAGTACGAAAAATCATGCGTCAAGCATGGATTATGAAGCACTTTTCAAAGCTTTTTGAAATCTTTAGCAAAACTTCGTTATCCTGGGAAATGACGTATTATTGTGTATATCCAAGTATGTATTCCAATACTTTGAATAGTAATCATTCATTAAGGTAATCATTCATTATCGTGTCCACTGTCAATTGATTAAACATTAAACGTGATTTGGCGCCTTAAAATTTTTTTTGTGATAGTGTTTCAGCAATATCCAAATTCAATTTAAAATCTTGATGTTTCAAATACTGTTCATATTTAAATCAAACTTATGTTTCAGATCAAATTACGAAAGATGAAATAATTTTTATTTCTCTCAGCCGGCATTGTTGCCTTATCTTTTACAATATGAGTTAGTTGAATGTTTTTTATACAGACTATGCAAGATTTTACCGGTGACTTCGTTTCCAGAACATTAAAATAAAGATAAATGCATTAATTTAGGCAAATCATTTCACTCTTCCTGATTAAAAACATAAATAGTTAAAAAAGTCTTCATCTTATTTTATAAGAGGCAATTCGGAATTTATATTTATATTACCTTGACATGCATCAGTCATAAAAACAGGAAATTTTGTATCCATTATTATAAACAATTCCGAAAAAGAAAGTGCAACCAATATCAAAAGGATGGTCTAGTAAGATCGTGAAAAACGATGAATCTTTATTCTTAAAACGGAAAATAATACTGGGAGAATATATAAGTATTTTAGGTAGTATTTGCGAAATTTTTATATGCATGCATTGAGTCCTATATGGCTATAACAAAAACTCACCATAACAAGAAATATTTCAAAAATTACTTTTAAATGACAAAATACTTTTGCAATTTTAAAGATTAAAAAAAATGTCCTGTGAAAATCCTATTACTAAACGATGATATATAAATGTGTCTACAATATAATTTGAGCTCCCGAGCCTTGTTTTTTAACGTCGGTGGATAGAAAAGAATTTACGTTGACAGAAGTATATTAAAAGTTTAGGTTTTATGACCAAAATGTAATTTCCTTTAAAAAAAATAATTTTCATTTGTATTTTCTGTAATGAGGCTGCATCAAGAAGAAACACGCGTAAAAAAATATTTCTTCAGGCTATCTAGTTAATCTTTGGTTTTTAAGATCGAAAATATTTATATCCCGATACGATAATGTCATTTTCCACAGAAATAATTTTGCGGTGCATAGGTTTTGAGCTCAAAATTTAAGTTTATGTCTAAGCTTCAAAAAAAAATTTATTAGATGCAAAAAATAACGGTAAAAAATAGTTGTACGTTACTCCAAAGTCTAAAGCGCCCTCTATCGGCATTTTTTGAAATTTATCTTTATAATTTATTTTCATGGCAATACTGACATAAAGAATAGTTTTATTGAAAACCGCAAACGAATCGACCAATTTTTCTGTATTTTACAATCATTTGAATTTTTGGACCCTAAACTTCAATGGCGCCTATCTCCTTCGGAAGACGTTTGGGGCCCTTAGTTTCCTATTTAATATTGTTTGTCTTGATCTGTACTACCACCCTTAAAGTTTGTACCATGAATTTAAAAACACTCTGTATATATCTGATTTTTGTCACGCTGTAACTAACGTATTTATGAACCGATTTGAATAAAACTTGGTATGTACATATTACATACAAATTTCTCAACCGGGTTTGTTGGCCAGCATCATCTGCCATTTTGTTTAAAAAATTTTAGAAACATTTTGAAACGATCTGATTTTTGTCACGTGATAACACGCGTATTTATGAATTGATTTGGATTTAACTTGGTGTGTACATACTACACTATGACTGGATCGAGTTCGTTCACTTCCATCCGACATTTTGTTTCAAAATGGCGGCCATTTAATTTTTTTTTATTTAAAAACTAAAATTAGGTACAAGAAAGTAAGAAATTGTAAAAGAATTTTGTTTTATATGTTTGATTTTAATACAAAGTTTCCAGAGCATTTTTTTTCGTCTGTATCTTAAAAAATGGCTGAGTTATATAACTTTTAATTTCTAGTGTGGCTGATATTTTAACATGATCTAATTTTCGTCACGTGATAACACGTGTATTTATAAACCGATTTGGATGAAACTTGGTAGGTACATAGTACATCCCGATGTCTGGACCGAGTTCGTTGGTACGTTCCATCAGCCATCTTGTTTCAAATTGGCAGAATATTATTTTTTTTTTTATTTAAATTTCAAAATTAGGTGCAGAAAAATAAGAAATTGAAAAAGGCTTTTGTGTGTTTGACCTTTATACAAGGATTCCAGAGCATTTTTTGCTTCATCTATATGTTGAAAAATAGCTGAGTTATAGCATTTCTAATTTCCAGAGTGTTTGACATTTTGAAACAGTCTGAAATTTGTCACGCAATAATGCGCATATTTATAAACTGATTTGGATATAACTCCGTGTGTACATACCAATGTCTTGACCGAATGCACCGACCAAGTTCATCCGCCCTCTTCTTTTAAAATGGCGGCCATTTAAGTATGTAAAAATCTTTTAAATGTATAATGATGTACAAACAAAAAATTAAAATTGAAAAAAGGTTCTTTCTAAAGTATTTATCCTAATAATGAATTACTGAGTATTTTTTGATCTGTCTTTACCTTAAAAAACGCCTGAGATATAGCAGTTTGAATTTCTAATGTGGGTGACATTTTTTAAAAAATCAATTTGCCCGCGACAGCACTCGTATATATTAATTTATTTCAATATGAGTGTGCATGTGCACATGAATTAAAATTTCGACCAAACTCATTGGTTTACTTTATCCATCATGTTGCTTTAAAATAGCATACACTTCATGATATCGTGGAATGTGGCGACTCTCTAAATCGCTTAAAATAAAACCAGGTTGAATAAAGGATGACTAATTTCTAAAAATTCCTATTAATATTCAGTATTTACAAAAAGTAGTATTTATGTTATAAAATCGGGTTTCACTAATTTGAGCTTCGTGTGTTTGAATAATATAACTTTAAAATAAATAAATAAATAAATAATTATATGAAAGCTATCTCTTCCACCCGGCACTGCCAGAAGGACTTTTTGATGATGGTTTGACTTCAAACAATTGCACTTTTAAATTTACGATATTTTAGGTGTAGCTCCATTGCAAGGTAACAGGTAAAAGAAAATTAAAACTATGAAATATGAGCATTCAAAAAAAGTAAATTTATTAAAAGGAAATATTTTATATTGTTGGAACACATATGTATAATCCCTTAATAATTTACACCGAATTAAAAAACTATGATAAATGTATTGATAAAATGTAAAACTAATATGAATAATGTATTATTCTAATTACAACATTTTGTGATCCACAATTTACTATTTAAATGATTCAATCATATGAGCCATTTCCTTTCAAGAAATAACAAGTTGGAAATTGCACGTGAAGCGTAGCAATTGAGGTGCGTTCGTATGATAACGAAGTTTTAAAAATATCACTCTCATGTATCTATCTCAGAAAATTATAAATAATTACAATTAAAATGCGCACCCAACAATGATCTCCCTATACCATTATGCAATGGAATGCTTTTGTCAGGCCTTGTAAATCAATAACAAATATTCTTTGCACCACAGATTATAGAAAATGTATATTATAATATGTACTTATAGATGCATATCAATTTTATTACTTTCGAATGCATGTAACAACATTAAAATGCATTTGAAACATTTTTTCCCATTAACTGTAATGTAACGGGATACTTTTGATTGTCCCTGTAATTGAAATATGCATCCGATTTTGATAAAATTTGAAATAACTCGACAAAATTATGTAATAATTATGTATTTAAAATTTCAAAAGATTAAAATGCATTTGAATCTTTTTTCCCGATTGACAGCAATGTAACGAAATCCTTTTGATTGTCCCTGTAATTGATCTAGGCATCCGATTTTCATAAAATTTGAAATGACTCGACAAAATTATGTAATAATTATGTATTTTAAGTTTCAAACGATTCAGTTGGGTCGTTTTTGCGTTGTTATATGCGGACGGACAGACAGACGAACGGACTGAACCATAACAATAGGTGCTACGTGTTTAAATAATTACAAACGCACCTAAAAATGGAAATATCATCTGATTGTCATAGAAAAGCATTATTGCGTAAAATAAAATGTTTTATATTTCGCGAAAGAATGAATCAAATATAACAAAAATCTATACAGCAAATTCCGGGTGCCGCACGATCATACCCACTTACGACGGACATCGCGTAATAAAACAAACAGACAGAAGGAAACCAAAAACTTTTGTGTATCTAAAGTAAGCTTTCAACTGACGTTTCGACAATAAAGAATGCACTCTTTTTAATTAAAAGAAATAGCCCATTTCTTTTAATACTCCCGACATTTTTTGAATCTCAATTATTAAACTTCTAAGAAATTTACCTTTTTTCGAAAGAAAACATGTTATTTCCCATTTCAATATTTATTTTATCACATTAATGTTTCGTTTCAGGCAGGAAAACACAATCAAAAATATATTTAAAGAAAACGTAATTACATTCTCATTCTAAAATATGACTTAAAAATTCATTAAATTTGAGAACTAATTGTAACATTTCTGTTACTTCCTTTGTTTTTGAGAATAAAATTTTTTTAACTGCTGAGACAGTAAACATTGGAAGAAAATAAATTACTTATCAAATCTATTCATGATAACTTAAATCCCTAAAAATGATAAACTTTTATTAAAAAGAGAATCATCGTTTCATATTGAAATTTTACATCGGCTTTAATTATTTTAGTAATGTTGAATTTACAATTAAAATAGCATTCAGAGTATAAGTGATATTTTCTAAAAAAATGAAAATTTGTTATGAGATTTAAATTAAATAATTCTAAGATTTTAAATGAAATTTTGTGTTTGTGTAACACATCTTTTCTAATTTCGGAAAAAATACTGTAAAAGTACGCATAAATGCAAAAAACTAATTACATAATACAAAATATTGACAGTTTTTTGAACTATTTTGTTACATTTTTATTTATATTTTAAATTTGTAATAATATAATGTATACTTTAAGTCTGAAATATAAAAGTATCCTGGATTTGAAAGTAAAAAAAGTAAGCTTTAATAAATATTTTGTTAAATGCTCTTTTATACTCAAAACCTCCAAATTTAAAGCTTAAATTGCGTATGTATGTTCCTTAAACATGTGTATAATTTTAATTTTTTTGACAAAACTTGGTATACACAGGTTTATAAACAAGAACAAAATCACAGGCTACTTTAAAATTTCTCAAATTAGTCTGCACATCTCTATTTAACAACTTATCACAATTTAACATTAAAAAATGTAAATATAAAAAATAAATAAATAAACACGGTTTTATGACAATTTACTGAGATGTAGAATATATATGTATTTTTTAAAAGCATTAAAAAGTAGAAAAGTCTTGGAAAAAATTTAAATGCATGGAATTTAAATTACATTGTAATTAGTACGAGTATGAAAGATTAATAAATTTAAAAGGGAATTCAGTCAAATGGGCAGCCATTGTCAAATTTACTTCATATATGGCAACTTATTTTTATCACCAAATTTGGCGATATTTCACCAACTTGGACAAAAAAGGCGGTATTGTGGTAACCCAGTCATTAGTACTTTTCAATAAATACTCATTGTTGAAGCCGATACCAATTTTTTCATAGGAAATTAAACGATAATTAAGTAATCATTAAGTAAAGTTGCCCGACCCTGCTCCCACATTAGGTATCGAATTTTAAAAAATCAATGTCCAATTTATGTATTTTCCTCTAGAATACTTATGTATTCCAAATTCAAAGATTTATGTCAACGTGAAGTGGGTGAAAAATAAAGATTTGAGTATAACACGATTTGAGTGTCGTATACAACCATAATTGTAAATTCTAAGAAATCATTTATTACTTTTTTTGGGTGTTTTTTTTCTCCACAACAAAGAGAAGCTGTGTACGGAGCACAAAGCTGAAAATCCCGAAGTTCAATAACTATAACAAATGAAAACATTATTTGATAAACATAAACATAAAGTCGTTAAAACATTATTTTATTCCGCTGATTAAACGCAAATCTCTGCAGAGTCATTCCATGTCATTTGAACCAATTTTTCCCCCATTTGTAACCCGACCCACAGGGATTTGGATGAAACTTTGTGTGCACATTAATTCTATCATGAAATGATTCCATCAGAAATTTTTCCTTCCCAGACCCCATAGTTTGTGAGATATGGGGTGTCCAATTCTTAGGTTTTTCTCAAATCGCACATTTCTGAGTCTGTATTCTGAGATTGCAGTTCCATCTTCAAAAAAATTTTTCTCTCGATCTAAAACATGAATCATCCTAAAAATATCACTGTAAGAAGATAAAAAGATGCAGATTTTAATAAAAAATATTTAAAAAATTTACTTGTAATATTTAGGATAGAAAAAGTCAGCCAAAGTTGAGAGTTATGGTTATTTTTCCAAATTTTTGTGACTTCACGAAAAAGTCTGTACACAAAAAGGCAAATTAAATTTCCAATTTCTTTTTGTTTTAAATAAAAGTTTACACTTTGGGCTTTCTATCTATGAAATAAAAATGATGTGTTTCGCATGGCTTATGCAAAAATTTTGGGTACTTTCCAATTAGCCGGATGAGTGCTTTTTTTTATATATTACATATGCAGACAAAAAAGCAAATGAAATTTCTAATTCCTTTTTGTTTTAAATAAAATCTTACACTTTGGGCTTTCTATCTATGAAATAAAAATGATGTCTTTCGCATGGTTTATGCAAAAATTTTGGGTACTTTCCAATTAGCAAGATGCGTGTTTTATTTTTACATATGTACATATGTATAGATCTATATAAATGCAGATGTATTATACATGTACATATGCATGTATATATACAGTATATTGATATATATATGTATAACACTGGTGCCTGTCTAACCGAAAAGTACCAAATTTTGCCTTGTTTTGAGAATCTGTACCAATTAAGAGGAAAAAAAAAATCTGACTAAGTTTAGCTGTGGTATTTAAATAATTACTGGAATTTCTATGAGCTATTAAATTTAATGTTATTTGATGCATGTTTTTTTTTTTTTTTTTTTTTTTTTTTTTAATTCTCAAAGTAAAGTTTTGGCTTTGTTTTTTTCTGATTAAAAAAAATCTGACTGTAATATGTTTCCCCATTAAATTTAGTGAATGGTCCATATATTTCATTTCGGTATTTAATAATGGGCATTTTTTGATAATCTAAAGAATCTCTTACTTTTATTTTCAATAATTAAACTCAAAACAGATTTTTTTTGTACAGTATAAAATAGAAAAATTTTTCTCCTCACATTTCCATTCTTTCTTTCGAATGCTTATATATTAATTATTTTTGTTTAAAAAATGTTCAAAACCTTGTATTTCCTTTCCTTGGTTAATTTTAATCAGCTTAAATATTTATATTGACAAGTTTAAATACACAAATATTTAACAGAACTTAAATTTGTTTCTATAGTCTGAAAGATTTAATTGCACCTGCCTTGTATAAACACCTTCTGATAAAGGCAGGGTAATGTTCATTAGTATGAAAGCAGATGTTTTGAAATCAAGTTAATCAAATTATTGTCATTGTTGTTTCTTATCATAGAAGAATGATTTAACTTTTACTGTGCTACTAAAATATATTCTGATTGTTACATATTTTATAGTTTGTGATATGCATAAATATTTTTTTGCTTTATTGTTTTAATATGGAGCCTGATATTAAACCTTCTACTAGTCTTCAGGCTTGCAGTATTGTAATATTAAATGGTTTAGAATGTCACAAAACTAGCTATACAAATAACAGAGAAATAGACTACATTGTTAATCTCTTTGATTCAGAAAAAGAACTTTTATTAGTTAGGACTATTGCATTTATAAAACAAAAATTAAGTAAAAACCGTTTGATTAATATATGTGAGCATCACAGAATTTCGCTCTTAATGAAATATGAATTATATAAATGTGGGGATCCATTTAAGCGGCATAAAAAGCAAGTGAAAAAAGCAATTAGGGCAATTAATAGAGATTTATATACGGCCGAAAAATAAACCAAAGTTGAAAGTTATGATTATTTTTCCGAAATTTTGTGAGTTTATAAAAAAGTCTCTACACAAAAAGGCAAATGAAATTTCCAGTTTGTTTTTGTATCCAATAACATTAAATTCGGTAACTCATAGAAACTCCAGTAATTATTTAAGTACCACAGCTAAACTTAGTCAGATTTTTTTTCCCCTTAATTGGTGCAGATTTTCAAAACGAGGCAAAATTTGGTACTTTTCGGTTAGACGGGCACCAGTGTTATACATATATATATCAATGTACTGTATATATACATACATATGTACATGTATAATACATCTGTATTTATATAGATCTATACATATGTACATATGTAAAAATAAAACACGCATCCGGCTAATTGAAAAGTACCCAAAATTTTTGTATAAGCCATGCGAAAGACATCATTTTTATTTCATAGATAGAAAGCCAAAAGTGTAAACTTTTATTTAAAACAAAAAGAAATGGGAAATTTCATTTGTTTTTTTGTGTGCATATGTAATATATATAAAAAAAACCACTCATCCGGCTAATTGGAAAGTACCCAAAATTTTTGCATAAGCCATGCGAAACACATCATTTTTATTTCATAGATAGAAAGCCCAAAGTGTAAACTTTTATTTAAAACAAAAAGAAATTGGAAATTTAATTTGCCTTTTTGTGTACAGCCTTTTTCGTGAAGTCACAAAAATTTGGAAAAATAACCATAACTCTCAACTTTGGCTAATTTTTTTTATCCTAAATATTACAAGTAAATTTTTTAAATATTTTTTTATTAAAATCTGCATCTATTTATAATCTTACAGTGAAATTTTTAAGATGATTCATGTTTTAGATCCAGAGAGACAATTTTTTGAAGATGGAACTGCAATCTGAAAATACAGACTCAGAAATGTGCGATTTGAGGAAACCCTAAGAATTGGACCCCCCATATCTCACAAACTATGAGGTCTAGGAAGGAAATATTTTTGATGGAATCATTTCATGATAGAATTAGTGTGTACACAAAGTTTCATCAAAATCCCTGTGGGTCGGGTTACAAGGTCTGGTTGAATTGACATGGAATGACCCTGCAATCAATGTATTTTACTGTTTTATTAGTACTGTGGTGATAAGATACTATTTTAATTTTCGATAGTCATAACAACCACATTTCCTCTTATTACAATGATCTACTGTAAAAGAGTTTCTGAACAGCCTGAATTTCGTTTAACATATAAAATAATGTAAAAGCAAAATAGCGTTCGCAGTGTATTCAACAAATGCGGAAGGACTTTCCAGGTGAAGGCCCACATTACTTTAAAATAAGGTCGAATTCACTATTTCGTTTGATTCAAGGTTGATTTAAAAAGTGAACCAGTGCATTGGGAGTACCCCGCAAGTATATATATAAAATGAATGAAAATGTAAAAGAAAAACATTCTGAAGCTCGTTACACACTGTTCGTTATACCTTGTTCCGATACACAATTTGATATAAATCTAATAAAAATATGCAAAACTTCATTAATTATGGAAGACACAAAGAGTATTTTTTGTACAGGCGTTTTTATGCATTATCGAGAAATTTTGTTGTTTCATGTATATTTTAAAGAAAAAAATTAAAATAAATAAAAAGACGTATGAACATTTTTAAAACAAAAACTTTATTTTAAAGAATGGGAAATTCTCTACCAATGTAATTATTCTATGCACTTAATTATTTTAATCACAAACATATCTTCAAGGGTGACAATTTTCAAATTTCAAAACATTTATATATTTATTCAAATTGCTATCGAATTTATTGAATCGCTTAAATAAATATTTTCATATTTTGCATTTACATACGCCTATTAAATAAACATTAAATCTAAAAAAATAATTTTTACTGAAAATAAATTATTTTGGAAATTCGCAATTTTTTTTAATTATGTATTAGAAATTACATTTTATTATTAACGTCTTAAATATTTCTTATGACTAGGAATATCGAAAATAAAAGATTTTCTATATTAGTTGGTTTGAATATTTTGCATAGACTGTTTTATTGTATTTTATTTTAAAATGCAAAATTCTTTTAGATGAGCAATAAATTCTATAGTTACGTAAAAATTATGTCAAAGAATATTTTTCAAAATAAAGCGCCATTGAAGGTTACTTTTTCTATTCGAATTTTCTATTTATAGACGCATTCACGAGAGGAAAAATTTCCTACTTTCAAAATCTTGGAATCTCCATAATATTTAATTTAATATTCCGCATTCACATTATCCCATTCAATGCACTTGAAATTCTGAAAACGATTATTACTAGAAATGCATTACTCGAAATGGAGGCAAAAATGGATTTGAATAAAAGTTCTTTGAATAAATATTTAAATACATTTATTGCGACTGTTTTTAGGTATTTTGTTTTAAATAAATTATATTTATGTACATTAAAAAAAACTCTCTATTTTAAAAAAGCAACTAACACTAAAAAAGTTAAACTATTTAAAAAAAGTAACTATCTGCTACAGTATATAATTTTTTGTGACGTATGTTTTGGTTATTCTTCGCTAATACAAGTATTAAGAAAATTAGTTAAAGTTTATGAAAATAGTTCCATTAAAAAATTCCATTAAAGAGCAAAAACTATACATAGAAATTTAATCATTTTTTAAGGTGTTTTTTTTAATCGAATATTTGAATCTTCCAGTGTGCACATAATTTTAATATTTTTAAATTCAATATTTTTTGAGTTTTTATCTACATTTTAAAATAAAATTTGCAGCTTTTGTTGATTTTTTTTCATATCTTAGAAAAGGTTTTATTTTAATTTGCTACCCTTGTAAAATCAGCGCCAAAGTAAGTTTCAGGCATACTACTTTGAAATAAAAAAAAGTATATTTATAAACAGAAAAAAAATCTTGCAAACTAGTTTCAAATGATTATGTGTTAAAAGAATGAAATCATTAAAATTTGCGTAATAAAAACAATAATTACACGGGAATAATATTTCAAAAAACAATATTTTAAAATAATAAATTCATTAATATGCATTAAAAGCAGTAAATAAAAAAAATCACGTTTCATTTAAAAGGACAAAATAATAATATTAGAAAACAGTTTAAAAGATATATTTACATGAGACATGCTTTCATACTATGAAAGATGTTTTAAATTTGTTGTGAATTTTAAGACGGCGCCAATAAAATTTCTTCGTAACAACAAAAGTATTTTTACGCGAATATTGGAAAGAGAAAATTACATCAGAAACTTTGGCGAAAATTACATCAGATTTAAAACAATACTTTCAAAATATTTTATTTAAAGCAATTTTCTTAAATCGTTGTTGAACAAATACTAACAGGCAAAATCTCAAAGGTAAATTGAGTTTGCAACGTTTGCTGCAGTTTCAAAAATAACATTCTTTTTATTCTATTGAGCTTATTCAGAACAAGACGCTATGATCATAAAAAGTTAATTGGGTGAATTAGTCCACCAGATTCTTCCGGATAATTCAATTGACAGAGCATTGGCGGCTTTAGCAACGATACCCCTGGTTTGAATCCCAGACCTGACTTCACTTGACGTTTGTATATTTAGACTGTTAAGGCAAAATATTATTTACATATTGCAGGTATTTTAGATATAAAAGTTAAAAACATACATCAAATTACTAAAAGGTGCATAAAAGAAATATAAAGATGTCACATACTTCGTGATCTTTCAAACGCAGACACATTCATTTTCAAGGGTTCCCTCTTGAAAGTGAATCCTGTTTCTTGAAAGTGAATGTTTATTTTAAAGAGGGTAATCTCTGGTATCACCGAACCAATATGAAAATTAAACGTAGAAAATGATTGTGACAGTCCTCTGATGATAACACGGGGGACATTTCCTTCATTTGAGGGGAATGTACCGAGGTCTGTGTGGATAAAAGAATTTTTGTGGTTTTGTGGGAAAATCTTGGGAAACTTTTCTCTTAGCTATTTTTGTCAAAATAAACAAATTTTCTGGTAAAACTATAGACTCGACCAAAAGAGATTAGAAAAAGAAGGCTTTGCATTATTTTTGCAATTATAACATACAATGTAAAATTGATTTTTACTGCTCAAGAGTGAATACTCGAAGAAAGAAACCTCTTTTTTCAAGTAAAAATACTCAGGTATCCAAGATCTTAGACTCCATGTTCCTGTATTGTCTATTAACACGTTTTCAATGTAGTGTCCGGCTAGAATGTTCCTAGTTTCGAATACTTGCTTACTTCTTATCTATTCTCTCAAGTCATTCAACACCCGAAGAACACTCATCCAAATTATGTTCTTTTGCTTTTTGTTGTTAAACTATAGATTTTGTTGTCTAATGCTTAAGTAAGAATTCTTGTGGCACCTCTTTACCTCTTGTCAGAGAAAATAAGCAGACCCTGGACCCTCACCCTTTCCCTCTTAATTCTTACGTAATACTTGAATGACCCTTTAAGGATAGATCTAGACACACGGCAGTGTGTCAGCCAAGTTCAAAAAGTAAAAGTCGACACACCGGCCGTGGGTTATATTACCCGAACCATTTCGGGCCACTTTTGACCCCTCAATAACTTAAATTCTATTTGATCTACACAATTGCAATTTTTCGTGTCGTGTAAGACCATCTTCTAATTTCCGAATCCTATAAATTTTTTAAAAAATCTTTTACCGTTCACGAGAAATTGACGTCTGAAAACCACTGTTTTTCCCATTGACTCACTGACTCACTGACTCACTCATAGAAATGTTTGACTACTTTCAGGTGACTTAGGAAGTTGAAATTTGGTGTGGCGGTAGGTTATTGGATCTATAAATAGGAAAAAATCAGAAATCACCATTAATTAAACATTAATGGTTGTTAGAGGATAAATTATTGGATTACAATGGCGGTTTATGAGAATTTCACAAAATACCAGAAATAGTGCCAAGTTGGCGTCACTTTTGGCGAGTATCGGGACTAATCTCTGAAACTACCGAACCGATTTCAAAAGTAATGGTACCAAAATGATGGTATTCGCCCCGGTTCAAATATAGACTATATCTTATGTCTGTGCCACTAACCAAAAGAAGGTTCAGAAGCAAGAAACATTCTAAAAATGTGATTTTTGTTTTATTGAAGGGCCTAGTAGCACAAAATTTGTCATGTTAATTATTTATAAGATATAAATGATCACTAATGACATTTGCTAAAAAATACCAAATTTAAAAGGGGTGGAAATCCACGAAGAGCATTCTGAAAACGTTCTAAATAGCGATTTTAACACAATCTCAGCAAACAACAAACCGATCTTAAAAGTAATGATATCAAAATGATGATGATAGTCCTTGCTCCAATATAGGCTATATCTTATGTCGATGCCACTAACTCAAACGGGGTAAAAGAGCATAAAACGTTCTAAAAATGCGATGTTTGTATGTTAAGGGACTAGAATTATAAAGTTTGGCATTTTAGAGTTTACGGGAATTTCGCGAAATATCAGAAATAGTGCCAAGTTGGCGTCTTTTTTGGTGAGTATCGGAGCTAATTTCTGAAACTATGAACCGATTCCAAAATTAATGGTACCAAAATGATGGTATTCACCCCGGTTCAAATATATGCTATATTTTATGTGTATACCATTAACCATAAGAGGGTGAAGAAGCAAAAAACATTCTAAAAATGAGATTTTTGTTTTACTAAAGAGCGTAGAAGCACAAAATCCGGCATGTTACTTATTTATAAGCTAAAAATGATCTCTAAGGGCATTTGCTAAAAAATAAAGAATTCAAAAAGGGTGAAAATGCACGAAAAGCGTTCAAAAACTGTTCTAAATTGGGATTTTTAAGCAATCTCAGTCTCAGCAAACAACCACCCGATCTTAAAAGTAATGATATTAAAAGGATGGTGACATTCCTTGCTCCAATATAGGCTATATCTTATGTCGATGCCACTAATTCAAAGGAATTAAAAGAGTAAAAAAAAATTCTAAAAATGCGATGGCTGTATGTTAAGGGCCTAGAAACATCAAATTTGGCATGTTTATTAGGGTGGAGTGAAAAATCGAAAGTTGGAATTTTGATTTTGGATAGCAGCCAAAAGTTGCCTTTTAGTACCTCTAATACACGTGCAAAATTTCATTAATTTTGAAAAACTTCTTGAGTCCCCTACCAGGACATTTATATTTCCATTGATTTATACGATAGATTCTTACCATAAATTGTACATTAACAGGATTTTTTGATAATCACGTTTGATATTTTTATATTTAAAATGTTTAGTGTAATTCCTTTCATAATTTTCAAACTTTAAGTCTTTATTTTTAAATATTTGAAACGGTTTATTGAGTTTCAAAATTTGTATGTTGTCATTTTTAAAGTCAAAATGAGTACGTGTGTAAGCAAATCGATGTTTACCATTACTAGAAGTCGGTGATTCTTCAAAACTAAATAAAGCTGTTTTGCCAACAATAGCAGAATGCTATAAAATATTATTATTATACAAAACAATAAATAAAACACAGCAGTAATTGTAAAGTTTCGCCAAAATCAGAGATAAAAAAAATTCTTAAGAGAAAACATCGAAGGCATCAATTATTGTAGTTTCCTAAAGACGTATTGATCAAATGATAGACAAAAGTTTTTCTGAATATCAGAAGCTTATTGAATTCCCGAAAATCAAAGGAAATTATAAAAAACTGGAGATATATGGAAGAATTATAAGTGAAAAACATAATCGCCGATTTTAAAAGTCAAATGTATTGTATTTTGACACATTACACCATCTTTTGGACCAGGAAAGATCATTGCAGGAAGTATTAAAATATTGCACTGAAAAACATTTAAACCTTGATAAATTCATGGCAATAGGTTGTGAAGGAACAACTTTAAACTGTGAGATAAAAAAAACCATGCTAATAGATTTTGAAACTAAGATTTGGTCGTCCGTTGTAATGGTTAATATGTCAGCTCTCTGTAAACGAATCGCCACTAAGTCATTGAACTTGATAAACAAAATAGAGGCTCACGAGCTTTTCCTTTTCTAATTGGAAAAACTACGGATCAATGTGAACAACAGACAGTTATGGAAATTAAAAAATATCTGCTCCTATCACAGAGAAATAAACTCTGGAGAGTTAAGTGTAGATCAAAATTATTTTTATGAGATGTGTCAAACTTTGCATCTGGTTAATGCTCCTCAAATCTGGTAAATTGTAATCCAGCAAGAATGTCGCACTCTAAATGATTGACAACTGCCAATTGATTACTTGGTTTGCAGATTGGAAGTCAGAATTCATCCCAAAATCTGAAGATTATGGCTGAATTTGTAATGAAAGTACATTCGTCTATGTTGTTTCACTCCAAGAAAGATTCTTCTTGCAAATATAGAGCTCGAAATGTTTTTTTTATTGACAATTAAGTTGTTTCGTTATTTAAGGGAATATTTAAAGCAAATTCTCATTCCCGTTATTTAACGAAACGTATACTTCTGTCATTGAGATGAAAATTTACAGGAACGATAACTGATTAAAAAAAAATGTTGGAGAGTTTGGATTCCGAAGAATATTGAAGATGAAGGATATTATATGTTCTACAATAAGATAGTTTCATATTCCAATATTGAAATTCAGTGTTACAAACTATTCGTTTGTGAATATCGGTGTCAGTCGGTAATTTCTCATTTTACTAACAGATTTTACCCGTGCCGGAAAGGGTTAAAAAAGTACCAAGAGAGAAACTGGAAATTCTCAGAAAAAAATTGAAAGTCCCATCTTTTCAGTTGAAAAATTTCCCTGTTAGATTCAAGTATTAGAAAGATGCGTAAACTTAGTTGTTGAAGCGCCATTAGCGGCTGTAGTAGTAAAATCAAGAACCGGATATATATAAGCAAAAATCATATCGCGAAAGGTAATACCTAATTTTGATAACAAAGGCCAATATAAATTAGAATGCAATGAAAGATCGTTTAACAATACATCGTATATATTCTTTTCATATCATTATTATATATTCAGAAAACTGCATTTCCTGTATATTTAGAGAACTATCTTTCATGTGCATTGGAAATATAAAAGTGAAATGCATGTCTATTGTGTTTTCTCCTTTCTGCGACAATACGATTCACATTTTAGGGTTTTATTCGCGATTCAAAGAGTTAAAACGCAACGATACTTAGATCGTTCACAAGTAATTCTTTAAGAAGTCATTTTTGTGGGTTATTTTACTAAAATCAGAAATTTACTTTAAAAAAGTTTATTAATTTACACTACATTGTGAAATCTTGATTTTCACATAAAAAGAGCATAATCTTTAAGAGCTGGTAGGGAACTAAAATGAATTCCAAATGAAATGAAATTTTAACCATATATTTAGTGTGCCATAAAGCAACATTTTAATCCTCACCAAAGAAAAAATTCCGAAAAAAAGTTTTTTTGGTCATTTACACTTCATAGTGAAAACTTGATTTTCACATATAAAGAGTAATCTTTAAGAGCTGGTAGGGAACTAAAATGAATTCCAAACGAAATGAAATTTTAACCATATATTCAGTGTGCCATAAAGCAACATTTTAGACCTATATAAAGAAAAAATTCCGAAAAAAGTTTTTTTTTTTAATCATTTACACTTCATAGTGAAATCTTGATTTTCACATGTAAAGAGCCTAATCTTTAAGAGCTGGTAGGGGACTAAAGATGAATTCCAAATGAAATGAAATTTTAACCTTATATTCAGTGTGCCAAAAGGCAACTTTTTAGACCTATCCAAAGAAAAAATTCCTAAAAAAATTTTTTTTGGTCTTTTTCACTCCACCCTAATGTTTATTACTTATAAGATACAAATGATCACTAAGAACATTTGTTAACAAATACAAAATTTAAAAAGGGTAAAAATGCGCGAAAAGCGTTCTAAAAACGTTCTAAATAGCAATATTAGCAATATTGGGAAGTTAGCAAACCGATTAAAAAATATATATAATGTCAAAATTATGGCGGCAATCCTTGCTCTAACAACAGTATTGGATAAATTGCCAGATTACAATGGGAGTCTATGGGAATTTGGCGAAATACCAGAAATAGCGCCAAGTTAGCATCACTTTTGGCGGGTAATTTTTGTCGTCAATTTGGCGATATATCACCAAGTTGGAGACAAACTTTTTTGGTCGTCGAGATAATCAAGTAGTACCCAATCACATAAAAGAAACATCCTTATTAGTGGAATTTAAAGGAACATATAAGCAGTCCTAATGTTAAAAGTTTTAAATTTGACTGAAAGAAACAGTGAATAATCGCAGGAAAAAGCTGTAAGATTAATTAATATTAAATAAAACTAATTTAATATTAAGCCAATTTATTTCAAAAAGGAAACAAATACCGACTTATTTGACAAAAAATAATGATATCCTATCAAAAACATGAATGTGAAAAAATGCCAAGTTCATTAAAGGTTTCGCTAATAAAAGAAGTGATTTGGCAAAAAATAATGATATCCTATCAAAAACATGAATGTGAAAGAACGCCAAGTTCGTAAAAGGTTTCGATAATAAAAGAAGTGAGATCTAACTGCCAACCAAGTTCTTTCGAAGCTCCTTAAATCATAGCTTCTGTCATGCATAATATTCTTCAATTGCTTAAAATGATTTAGTATGTTACTTGTTATTCAACAGAGCGACTTGGCAAGTTTTCAGCCCCTAACTTTAATGTTTGAGTAAAAGTATAATTTAATCTAGAATCTGATTGGCAAAGATCTAGTCAATCAAGTGTTCGAATAACTACATTGAAGTTAAGGTATTAATAAATTAAGTGATCAACTTTAAGTTCTGATCAATTAAATAGAGAAATTTGAATAATAGAAAACTTGTAAGTCGCTCTATTGAATAACAAGTAACATACCAAATCATTTTAAGCAATTGAATAATATTATGCATGACAGGAGCTATGATTTAAGGAGCTTCGAAAGAACTTGGTTTGCAGTTAGATCTCACTTCTTTTATTATCGAAACCTTTTACGAACTTGGCGTTCTTTCACATTCATGTTTTTGATAGGATATGTTTTACAAAACTTTATGAATAGGAAAAAATAGCAATAATAGGAAAAATACTAGAGTATGTTAATTAATCGTAACTTTCTATATTTCTAGGGCTGTAGAGTATTATCTTTATAATTGGACAATTTACATGCCATTATTTTATCTTATTTCATAGTTTTTCTTGAAAGACCTTATTATAGACATCGTTAAGAAATAACGCTTAATAGCCTTGATCAAGAAATTACGCTATTACAGTTTATAAATGCATTTCTATCAAAATATTCTTTCTTGTATACATAGTGAATAATTTGATGTATCATATGCTATATTTGTTTGGAAAAAAAATCTAAAATTCGGTTGCGAAAATTGGTAGAGCCTTAACGTGACGTTATTACCCCTGGATACTTTATGTTTCATTATCAGAGCTTATATTATGTAGTAAATTAAAGTACCAAAATCCTCTAGGAGTTAGCTCACTATAAAATTGCATAAATAACATATATTCTTTTTACAATAATTACACGATGAAACATTTTAGCAGAAGAATTTTCTCCACAAAAACAGCAAATGCAATGGGACGAATGGTGTTAATTAACTGCTCAGTTGCTTTCTTACATTTTCTGGAGATTAAGTTTTTAATGAAGAAAAAAATATTATGAAAATTTTAAATGTAACAAAGTCTTTGTTTAATTAACCTAGGCATTTTTATTACTTAAGAAACGCTTAAAAAGCGAGGAAAAATATGAAAAAAACTTTATAGTGCTTTTTTCGTATCAAAATTTTAGAATGTAATAATAATTAAAAAAAGGGGTGCGTATAGAAATATAGAGTTAAACACTTGAAATGAAATTTTTATTTTTCTAATTAAAATGACGTAGTATATTTACTAGAAAAACTTTCCCCAGTTAAATAATGTTTTAACATTACTGCTTTGCTAATAAGGAAGTATAGGCACTGGATCATTTCATACTTAATAGTATCTTACACTATAGTACCGGGCATCCTCAAGAAGTGAAATATGTATATATCCTAAAAACAGTGCATTAAGTAACTATAACCCGACTTTGATTTTGAAAATTATTAGGTAAAGTTTCTAATGATAATTTAAAGCTACGATGTATCAAAATAAACATATTTATTATAATTAATTTTTTCAGTATACTTGAATAATGAAATAAATAAGTATGTTAATAAAAATATAAGCAAATATTGAAAAATACACTGTTAACAATTTATAAGTCAACTTTTCTAAAAAAAACAATAATACGCAAATTAATACTATATTGGTTTTCCATTTTTCCTTATAACCTCATTTTCATAGAAGTGATTTAGTATAAATCCTGAAATATTGTGAATTCTTTTACAATGACTACTTCTAGTTCATTGGCAGACATTTTTTTTATTATTATTAGCGTAAACTTTACGATTTAATACAACTGAAATATTTTATATAAGGTCCAAGTCTGGATTTCGACTTGGCCATAACAAAACATGATTTTTTTTCTTTTTTTACACCATTGCTCAGTGGATTTAGAAATATGGCAAGAAAAAATGTATTGTTGAAACATCCAGTTAGCACCACCTAAATAAGGTCCAAATGGTATCAAATGATAATATAACATTTCCTGATATTGTGCAGAGTTCGTACATCCCGCTCTGAAAAAAAAATATCCCGCCTTCATCTAGAATGAATAGTTAGTCACTTTCTAAATACCTAAACTAGAATTATAGATGACCGAAATATGCGAATAGGTTGAACAACTAAGCTTAATAGATGAAATAACCAAGCATTTTTAGTCTCTTATTTTCTATGTGGCGAAACAATATTGACTCTTTTAAGCATCAAGAAATTTTCGATCGATTTGGTAATGGTTTTTTAAACTAGAATTATAGTTATTAAATTTAACCTCTTGTGTTCGCATCTGTTTGCAGAGATTTTTAAATACGTTTGATAACGAGAATATAGGAAAACACTCTTGAATTCTAATAGGCGACTCTAGAACGCTCTATCAAAGGCAGTTAGAATATATAAAGATGACATAGAACTATTTTTCGTGTTAAATAACATAAATTATCATGACTAAAAGCTCCCAAAAGTATTATTGATCCACCTCCCATTTGTCGACTGAAACATTGTTTCAGTTCCTTGCCGATAGTGTTTACAACCATCCAAAAACGTCAAGATTATTTTTTTACCGGAAAACATCACATGTTTCCATTTCTTGTCCCATGACATGACACTTTTAGACCATATCAGTCTTTCTTCTTTATGAAGTTTCATTAAACTCCAATTTTTCCACAGTTTCATACATGTTGCATCATTTTTTGATTTCAGATTCTTCCAAATTGTTACGCGTGATTCTGTTTTGTTGAAATGGTTCGAAAATTTTCGAGTTGATAATCGGAATATTTGTCGATCATTCCGTGCTGTCAATTTTTTTTCTTCCAGATCGTTTAATTTTATTTGAATCTATTTTTCTAATTAATATTTCATTGTGAATAGCAGTTTTAGAACGCTTCATTAACCAAGCTATTTCTTGTTCAGATTCACCAGCACCTTTATAAAAAACAAAATTTTTCTTTCTTCGGTCGCGGACAACTCTTTACCCCGCGGAATCTTCCAGTGTATAGTAAGTAGCACAATTTAAACCTGTATCTTTGTTTCTCTGGAATACTTTCACGATATACAAACGCGTACGTTTGATATTGATTCTGATATGACGTATAACATGCTAATTTCTTCAGGTGGTCTCATAATTTCTTAAAAGTCACCTTTTTACGTTTTAAAGAATTAGAAGATTTTAATAACATGTAACTTAAGTTTAATATAGCAATAGTAAAAGAAAACGTTCTACAATCAAATTTAAATACACACATTAAAATGTTTTACAAAGTGTCTTATTCTTCAGAAGAGCATTAATTCATTAGTGGTCTTATAATTTCTAAACGCACCGTATTTTCAGTTTGTAACTGATATGGTTGTTTAGCCCTCTCTCATCTAATTTTTTAAAATTAAAATAGTAAATTTTACAATTTGGACGATATGAAAACTAGCTCTATCATGAAGAAACAAGTTGGAAATTGCACGTGAACGTAGCAAATGAGGTGCGTTCGTACGACAACGAAGTTTTAAAAATATTCAAATCTTGCTGATATAGTAGAGCGTACTTCGGATACAGTATAGTAGTCGAAATTTTTTTTGTGTTTCTGTAAATATACAGAAAGTAATTTTTATTACACCTCAGAATCGTATATCTTATTCATAAAATGCGAAATAGTTGAATATAATTAAAACACGTATCAAACAATGTTTCCCCGTGGAGCATTATGTAGTGGCATACTTTTGTGTAGCCCTATAATTTAATAATAAAAATTCTTTGCATCACAGATTGTACAGAAAGCATTATTTAGTATATACTTCATAGATTCATGCCCATTCTATTATGTTCGAATGAGTGTAACATCATAAAAATGCATTTGAAACTTTTTTCCCATTGACCGTAATGTAATGGAACACCTTTGATTGTCCCTGTAAATGATCTATGCATCCGACTTTCATAACATTTGAAATGACTCGATAAAATTAAGTAATAATTATATGTTTTAAACTTCAAACGATTAAAATGCATTTGAAATTTTTTTCCCCAATTGTCCGTAATGTAACGGAATCCTTTTGATTGTCCCTGTAATTGATCTATGCATCCGATTTTCATAACATTTGAAATGATTCGACAAAATTACGCAATAATTATATGTTTTAAAATTCAAACGATTAAAATGCATTTGAAACTTTTTTCCCCATTGACCGTAATGTAACGGAATCATTTTGATTGTCCCTGTAATTGATCTATCCACCCGATTTTCATAAAATTTGAAATGACTCGACAAAATTATGTTATAATTATGTATTTTAAATTTCAAACGATTCGGTTGGGTAGTTTTTGCGTTGTTATATGCGGACGGACAGACGGACGGACTGAGCGACAACAATAGGTGCTACGTATTTACATAATTACGAACGCACCTAAAAATGTTGAATATACTACTGATTAGTAGAAGTAAAACATTTTCAGTTATCGTTCTTTTATATATATGTGCCATCATAGTCGAAAAATAATTACAGTCCATATTATGTTATTACAGAATGTAATAACGTAATATCGAGAATTCTACAATGAAACACAATCGCCACAGCATGGCTTGTAAACCGAAACCAAATGTTCAAACTCAAAATCAAATGTCATTAATTCTAATTAAATTAGTTGGTTTTTAAGAATTTGACGTTTATCGTTTTTATAATGCTATTGTGCATTATGCTACACAAATATATCATAAAAAGTAGTTAAGGGATGTGCTTATATAATAATATGATTTTAAGGAGGAATGTTCGTCTGGCCCATGATATTGAAATATATCACTAAAGGGAGGCCGGTGGTTGTCTTTTGATATTGTTATCAATTTTGAGTCAACCAAAATTTTTTCTTTTTATTTGCAACTTATACTTTACATCAAAATATTCTGCTATATTTATTTAGTCCCTATCTATTTTTATGGAAATACAAAGTTATTGTAAAATCATTAAATCATTGAATGACGATAAAATTATTTAATTCCAAAATATTTAATACCCCAACGTTTGGCATAAATATTTTTCTGTCATACATGTATGCATATATAAATTGCAGTTCTTTAAACCAAGTTAGACGTACATTTGAAATGATACTTGTCGAGTTTACTAACAAATATAATCGAAAGAAAATCGTCCACTCGTTTTGTTATGAAATTCTCCCCCCCCCCTCCTTTTTCCCCGGGACCGGGCACTTTCAAGAAGACATTATTACTGTTGAATACATTATGTAATAGAAAGTTATTATAGTAGTTATTTATTCAAAGTGTTATTTAATATAAATTAATATACAAAATTATATTTCATTCGTTTCTCTTGATTTGAATAAAAAAATTTACGAAAAACAAACATATAACAATATCTATGAAAATTTGATTTTCAAGCATTGATAATGATATCGCTACGAAGAGGGAGATATGATAACGTGTGATAGTGTAAGGAGGGAGTGTGTCCAAAATGACCAAACAAGTCATGAACAGCACGAAATCTAGCCTCTAAAAGTCGATAGTGCACATAGTATGCCGTACTTTCTCGCTGACGAGCGACATGTTTTATTTTTGTTGATGCATATTACATGACATGAAATGATACTTTTTTTTGTTTATTGTTTGGAATCATAGGTCAGGCTCTAGAGCTGTCTGATTAGGTGAACTTTAATTATAACAATTCGCAGTTTGTCGAAGTTTGTTGCTTAAATTTGTGGTGTTTCATCTGGATCGACCGAAATTGATATAATGAATCTGAAAAAGCCAACTGTGATTTTACCAACTGTGAAATAAAATTTCCTGTATTTTGTTTTTTACAAAATAAAGGAATTTGGAAATATCGTCGCAGTGCCACCTATTGACAAAAAGCTTGACTAATTTTTTTTCCCGATTTTCGCAGAGCGCATCTCTTTAACTACGTACTATACTGTAAAAAAATCTGTAAAGGTACTACACTTTATCTAGGAAATTGGGATTCCAAGAACTTTTCCTGTAACGGTAACAACAAAAACTCAAGTTTTAGAATCGGTTACATAGATTTTTCCTGTTAACGTTACATGAAAATTTCTTCGAATACCAGTTTCCTAGAAAATGTTACTTTTAGAAATTAGTACCTTTACAGATTTTTTTTTTTTTTTTTTTTTTTTTTTTTTTTTTTTTTTTTTTTTTTTTTTTACAGCGTAGTGAAATTTTGTTTCGTTTGGAGCCATAGAACCGGTTTCAGAGCCTTCTGAATAGGCGAACTTTAATTATAACAACCCTGTATAACAAATCGAAAAAAATGAAAATTTCTAAATATACTTTAAAATTTCCTTCGAAATTTAAAACTAAAATATTTAAAATTATGATTTTATGTGTTTTTACTTCAATATAATTCTATTCTCTTCCATTTAAAATAAACTTTGTTCATTCATTAAAAAGCATCTTAATAAATACAACTTCAAGAAACCAAAATTATCTTTTGAAGAAATTTGTTTTATAAAATTTCTGTGTCGCTCAAATAATAAATGTTTAAACATTGTTCAGTACTATAAGCGTGATTAATATGAAATATCCCTGTCGGCTGGGCCTATAGGTGGAGGTAGATTTCGAAGAGTGCTCATTTCAACAAAATATATATATATATGATTGAGATAAACCCAGTTTAATAACTTCATTTGGCCGTTTATGAAAAATTTTTAATTTCATTTTTCTGCAAAAACTGGTTTTATCAGAATCATCTTAAGAAAAATTCAGCTCAAATGCCCATTTTGACAGCATATTTTGAAATAAATTCTGAATTTATTAAAAAATCGACCAAAACAGTACATTATACAGTTCCTAAATAACAAAAAAACTGTCAGTTGAATGCATTTGAGAAAAAAATTTAATTTAAAAATGAGTCATAAAATAACCGATTTGTTGTTTGAATACATCCTTAATTTTTTAATAATGATTGCTTCGGAAAATTTTGTGCGAAATACTCATTTTGACAGCATTTTAAAAAATATATTCTATCTTTATCAAAAAACTGGCCAATGCGTCGCAGTATATAGTTCCTAAATAAGAGGATCTGTAAATTAGATGCGTTTGAGTGCGAAAATGGATTTTAAAACGAGTCATAAAAAAAGCAATTTGCTATGTGAAAACTTCCTTAAATTTTCAAATCACGAAGACTTCGGGAAATTCTGTTCTTCAAAATACCCTTTTTGGTAGCCTTTTTCGAAATATATTCTGTCTTTATCAAAAAACCGATCAATACATCACATTATATAGTTCCTAAATAAGAGGATCTGTAAATTAGATGCGTTTGAGAGCAAAAATGGATTTAAAAACGAGTCAGAAAAAAACGCAATTTCTTATTTGAACACTTTTTTAAATTTTCAGTCACGATGACTTTGGGAAATTCTGTTCAAAATAACCTTTTTGGTAGCCTTTTTTGAAATATATTCTGTCTTTATCAGAAAATTGACCAATGCGTCATTTTATAAGTTTCTAAATAAGAAGATCTACAATTTGGATGCGTTTAAAATCAAAAATGAATTTTAAAATGAGTCAGAATATAAGCAGTTTGGATTTGAGGTTTTTTCTCCAACTCCTATTTTTGTTTAATTTTTTTTTTTTTTTTTTTTTATTTATTTATTTTTTTTTTTTTTTGCTATACGAATTAGTCCTATGAAAAACTTGTCAATATAAAAGTTGTAGATATTTTTGAGAAGATGTAAAATAAATTTAATCAGATTTGATATATTAAAAATTGACGGAGTTATGGATTTTTCTCTTTTTTCACCGCCCTTTTTCTTTTCGTTTTTAATTTTTTTCATCGGTAAAAATTGGTCCTATCAAAAACTTGTAAAAACAAAAGTTTTAGATAATTTTAAGAACATTTACAAAAAATTTTGTTGGACTTGATATCTTGAAAATTGACGAAGTTATGAATTTTTTTCTCTCAAAACCCCCTTTTTTTTTGCTCCTTGAGCCCACTTCTAAATTTATCAAAAATCTGTCATGCGTAAACTTTTGGCCCATTTCTAAGAAGTAATATAAACTTTAAACCGATTCGATATCTACTTTAATTAAGAAGTTATGACGTTTTTTCGGTTTTCACAAAAACGCCCCCTATTCCGACCCCCTTGGTCCGATTTTGACAATTAACGAACTTAGCTGAGATTTTATCCCCTTTGATTTTATGTACGAGTTTGGTGGAGATTGGTAAAGAATTATAGAAGTTATCTTGTCCATAAAAAAGTGAGATATATATATATATACATATATATATATATATATATATATATATATATAAACAGTTGCGATTGCAATAGGTAGTATTTCATACGAAATCTACCTAAAATTCATCTGACGTGTTTTAAATGAATGTAACAAGTTGTTTTTAACTCGTACACAATGAGAATTTATTCTACTTCTTAGGATAATATTTCGCAAGAAAAGATTAATTGATTTTTAAAGAGAAAAATTCAAAACGATTTCAGAAAAAGCATGTATTGTGCATTTTGAAAATATGCTCCGTTAATGGGATTTCAACCGTTTTTATCTCGGTCTAAATGATTAAAAGCGCTTATTCAATGAAATATAAGTAAAGACTTCCTTTTAATCGATGTTTTTCTTTCGTAAATCGCGCAGTAAATCTGTATTTAAGCAAGCGTTATGTAAATAATATTAGTAAATATTAAGTGTCAAAATAACTCAGAAAGACTTGAAAAAAGCTTTGTTGTATGTTAATGAAATTGTATTTTGTGAATGAGAAATTCTACAGCTGGTCCCTTATTGTCTAAATAAATAGTTCATAACCCTCTCGTCACCCTGAGTTTTATATGAGGTTTCTACTTCGAAGTGCAATATTTGAAAGAAAAAAAGATGAAATTTCACTTTCTTATATCTTCAATAGAAGAGAGTATTGTAATCAAATTTTTTTTCGAATTCCGATTTTTGACGGATTTGTCCGTATGTCGACATTCTAGCATCAAAAAGTGTATGAAGATAGGCCAATAATAATTAGATAAGCCCAGATAATCACTGTAAAAAATCTGCGCAATGTTCTTGACATTTACTGTGTAACATTCATGGGTTTTCTCGGTTTATTTCTTCTGATACAAGAATACCGAGAAATCCGGTGTAATACTTTCCACAGTGTTGTGTAACTTTTTGGAATAGTTGAGAAAGTGGAAATTACTGATCAACTGTGAAACGTTCCGAATATTTTCTGTGTAACATTACTTAGTTTTAGTAGGCATACTTTTTGTGAGCTTTAGTGTATTTTTTCAGATTTATTGTAAAATAGAAGTTATTGATAATCTGTGCAAATTTATATATGTTTTGTGTGTAACATTCCTTATTTTGCGGTTGGTCAGAAAAATCAATTACAGAAAAATCGTTATTGCGTTGTATGTCATTTTATTATCCCAGTTGTGAAACGACTACGGGATCTTGCGCTATAAAAAATAGCACAAAGGTGCGTATACCCTACTAATTCTACATCTCAAAGCTCTTATTCAAATCTCTGCCCTGTACAGTTCCTGAGCTATGTTTTGCATGTAAAAATCAATTTTTTGTGTGTGTATCATTTTGATCGCTTAGTTATGAATCGAGTGTAAAACTAGAGTTATTAATTTTTACCGAAGCTTTTACTGCGCATTTAATTGTGCATCTCGAATATCTTTTTCCCAGTTTAGACTCTGATGACACTTCTTGACCTTTATTATCCATATGAACTTCTTTTTGCGTGTGGGTCATTTTGTTACCTCAGATGAAAAAAAATATATATATGGGATCTAGAGCAACTAACTTTGGTATGAAAGTATTTATGCCCGTCTTATTGTACATTTTCAAACCTATTTTTCAGAATTCGACCAATGATCGTTTTGCGAAATTATTTTATCAGTGATTGTTTGAAGAACTTCTTGATTTTAGTACCGGGACTTTTTATCCAAATACCTACTATTTCCGATTAGTAATAATCGTTTTATTTAATCAGCTATGCCAATCTAGAGGATTTCTTTTTCCAATGTCTATCACTATTTTCGAATAGTAATCTTTCTGTCACTAAATAAAGCGATTGATACTATTCGGAAATAGTTTGATGTTCACATTAAAAACTTAATATCCCAGTTGTGAAATTGTATATGAATTCGCGTCTTAAGCGAGATCTTTTTGTTCCAAGGGATGAAAATTTTTACATTTGTTGTAAGAGCGATGTTCTGGTGATGTTATAACTGGAGTAAATTCGGGTATTAATCAGTATCACGTCTTAAGTGGGTTCGACTGTTTCCTAAAACAATAAATCTAGCGTAAAAAATATTATAAACAAAGACAACGCTTGAAGAGGAAAAGGGAGAAGCTTTGGCGAACTATTTTATTTTTCAAAATATTCAGTCTATAACATAAAATTAAAGAAATATCAGTTGAGAAATGTTTAAATTTTGTCATTTCTCCCCCCCCCCTCTCCTCTTTAGTATCTGTAAGCTATATATGTATATAAAAGATGAAAAGGTACAATTTTAAGGCACTTACCAGAAAGTATTACTAATTTTAGTGGTAAGGTTAGTGTGCCTAAATGTGACTCCTAAGTAGGTAATGTTCTTTTACTTAAAATTTTAATGCAGAAACCCCAAATGCTATATAATAAGGAATTAGATCTATAACGAAACACTAAACATTTTTCTGCATTGATAACATTTTCTTAGAGATTTTCGATCAAATAGACATCGTTCATTTTATAGCGCCCCCATGTTTCTTAAATTTATGAAATTTCCCTAAATTGCCTTTCGAATTTTTAACTTTGAAGATAAAATAATCTTATTAACGTAAATAAACTATGTCTGTTTCATTTAACTGACCAATAAATTGTTAAAAATAGCGCCCAGTTTGTGGATTAGAATTTAAACAACTACCAGGTAAGTTTGTATGGTATTCTTGATACATTGTATTAAAATAATCAAAGCAAATTTTATGTTTAATTAAGCTGTCGTAAATCACATAATCCTCCATTTAAAATTTTTCTTTAACTTAGCACTTATGTATGTATCTAAGATTATCAAAATCGAACAATATACTTCTTTTTAAAATTTTTAATCAAAGAAACTCAGTGTATATTTTACAAAATATAGTATTTAACAAAATATAACCACATGATTATTGAAATTACAATAATTTTAAGATGAAAACTCTGGAAGATTTTGTCTTGATTGAAAATCTTGTGTTAAACATTTATTTTAATGAGGTTAAGTTAATTTTACCAACATT
Organism: Maratus speculifer; assembly: GCA_964019185.1. Taxonomy (NCBI): domain Eukaryota; kingdom Metazoa; phylum Arthropoda; class Arachnida; order Araneae; family Salticidae; genus Maratus; species Maratus speculifer. Next base: position 258,262,316 of record OZ025298.1, read on the forward strand.
ATACAAATAGGTAGCTTAAATTCAGTCTCCGATTAAAACAGAATGAAATTGAGTTATGCCATTATTTAAGCGTAACTTTAGCGAGCACTTTTTTAAATCCTTATATTTAAATTCTGTTTTCATTTTTTACTCATAATCGATATTTTTTACTTTTATATTAGAGAAAAGATAAAAAATAAAACTACGTTTATTTAAATGACTATTTGTTTCAATATACTTATATTTAAGTATAGAAAATGTTCAATTCTTTTTTAAGTGAAAGAATATATTGCCGAGTAATTGGAGTAACTTGTATATTGGTGCAACTTCCAAACATGCACTTGTTAGCTGACTATCCAATCTTTGCCAGACATCTTTTACATATCTTTTATGCATGAGACAGTGTGCCACTACATGTATTTTGCAATCTGCAGAGTTTTTTTTTTTGTAGAGTTTTACAGCAAGACATTTACATTTAAAGAAAGTTATTTTTAAAAAATGTTTGCAATAAAATACAAATTAATCCAGTTTTATTGCTTCTAATTTTTCAAGGGTCAGAAACTGAAAATTTCTTTTGCTCGAGTCAAAGCTTACTTTGATGATGGAACAGAAGAAGATGATGATAATTTACTGCTTTTGAATATACCTCATGGGAGTGTTATTTATCTTTTAGTAATGAATGATACGGTAATTTGTTTTATTTTTAAATTGAAGAAAAAATTGAAGACTATTTTACATTTCATTACATGTGCAATTTAACTTATATGCATAAGCAGACTATAAAAATTCTATACACATTATCAAATCATTACATTTATTACATTTTCTATCAACTTATAAGCTAAAAACTTTGTGAAAGTTAAATGACTGATTAAGTGGAAACTAAAAAAAAAATTATGGTGTCAATTTATAATCTTAATTTAAGAAAAAAAAATTACATAAATTAAGAATTGCTGGATTTTTCTCAGAAAACTTTACTTTAACTGCTGAATTTTTTAACATTTGTTAGGCATACTTTTTGAGTGTTACTTTCTTTTAAAAAATTCTGAATAATTGGAATAATTTATGTGCATGTGTCTTTATTATAGCTTTCATTTGTACGCTTGTGCAAAATATAGATAAAAATCAACACTGGCTACTGGCCAGTATGCCGATTTTTAATTATTGACAATTAACAAAGTTACGAACACTTCATACAAAATCATATGAAGTGTTCGTATATTTCTAACCATCAACATTGTAGCTTACAAATATTTTTAAATTTCCATTTGATGGTAGTGCACTCAAATGAAAGCTGAAATTGTATGTAACAGAAAAATACGTAACCAAGAAATTACCGTAGTCAAATTTACAATATTTAAAATGAGCTCGGAAATCCGCATTAACCTGCCTGTGTGTAGGGGAAGGGGGGGGGGGGAATCGGCAAACCCCAAATTAAATTCCATCTATTTAAACAGACATCAAAAAGTCTAAGAAAATAATATTAAAATTGAAATTTATTAAATAAAAGCTACATTAAAAAAAACTGCTCTGAATTCCCGTTAAAAAGTGGCGTAACATCGAGAATTTTTCAAACTTAATTTCCAAATTTGAATATACATTATGTAATCAAACTTAAAATATGCATTATGACCATACTGAAAAACAAGAGCTCGGATATCCGCGTTAGCAAGCCCTCCAAAGTCCAACTAAAATCCACGCAAATGGAGGCTTCTAAATCTCGCTTACAAAATAACTTTCAATATTATAATTTATCAAATTAACATAAAGCTGCATAAAGAATTGGAAAAGTATTCGAAACCACATTAACAGGGGATGAAGTAACATCGAGGGTTTCTGTGATTTGATTTAAAAGAACACAATATTTATTTTATATAATTCAATAAACTTAAATGCACATTAACTAGTATATTAGAAACAGGAATTTTAGAAATATGCTTCCAAAAAGGCTTTCAAAATTAAATTTTAAAAAAGCATACCGAATTATTTATTACAAAAAGAATTGAGAAGAAACGTGAAAAATAATTTCGTACTTAACATGTGTGAGCTTACTTCCATATTTAAAACGTAAAGTATCACTTTGAATTTGAATCTTATTAGATCTATTGTTGTGATTTGTTGAACTATTTCAGTGTTACACAGTATATTTTGAATCTGACAAATTTTTTAACATCTTTATTTTGACAGGGTTAACAAATGCATTTTGAAAATTTCACAATACTATTTTTATAAAACGTTGGATAAATTTTATCCCATGTTTGAAGTGAGGGGGGGGGGTAAGTTTAAAGTTTGCTGCAATTATTATGATAGTTAAAAAATATAATTAAGTATCTGTGAGGATTCCCCCCCCCCAAAAAAAAAATACTTAACCTAAAAATCCTTGCATTAAGGTGTTAAATGCCATGTCATTCACCGATGACAGACATCGAAATTTCCATTTTAGCCGCGTCAGTCACCGGTGGCCGACAGCGTAAAATTATAATAGAAAACTAAATATCATATTGTTTTAAGGATTTGCTGAAAATTTGTTTAAAATTTTCATTTTATTTTATTAAATGATATCATTAAGGAAACGGAAATTTCCGTGTCAGTCATCTGTGCTGGCGTGAAATGCAACGTGTTAAAGGAGTAATTTATCTTTCTAATAAAAGGAGACGGAAATTTGAAACTAATTGATTCTCGATAAGGAAAATCTAGGTAAAGCTGAATTAGTTGGAAAGGGGGGGGGTCCATTTACACTTGACCTATACTTGACCTAACATTGTTGAGTTGATTACACTTGCCTAATTTTCTAATAAACTGATACCCAAACTTCAAAGAAAACGTAAGAAAAAGGAAACTAAACAAAAGTTTTTGTTTAAGCCTCTTTAAGAGGGGGCGGGGTTACTGTTCACTTTATATTTGATTTAGAACCCACCAATACCGAAATAATCAGCTTCACGAAGTATTTGGACTTTATTTAGTAAATTTAAGCGAGTTTGCGCAGGAACATGGGTCTTGTATGATGCAGATTCCTCAAAATTTCGGATTTAGCAGTTTTTCAGCAGATTTTGTCAATAGGCACACTTTAATTTGCAAAGGAATGAGATTCCTGGATTAAGTGTAATAAAAGTAACATTTACTTGAAATTGCGTTATATCAATTTTCTCATAAATGAAATGATATTGTATAATAGGTCGGAGGAAGAGATTTTAAGGAATTTCAGAATTAAACATTAAAATTAGACATTTCGGGAAACTTTTTTTAATTTCAAGATAAACTACGTCCCCTGTTTTAAATATTTCATAGTGTATAGTAGCATGCGTAGTTAGCTCGGATGAAAAAAAAGATCTCTTGGCAATTAACTATGCCTTCCCACCTGCAGCGATTAAGAAACTTTAAACCAAAAAAGAGTTATCTACTTTCTTTTCTAATGTTTGGGATAATCGTCAATTTGTATACAAATTGCGAAAATTATAAACGATTTTTTCCCATTTTATCCCTAGTATCGATATATCTTACAACCATCGTGCTAGGCGAGTAGCACCCATCAAGTTTCCGACTGACTACGGTAAAGTTAATTGTTTTTTAGTGTTACTCGACGGTGGAAATTGCTAATTTTACACTATATTTCAAGGAGCTAAACAAAAAATGTGTAAAAGCGTAAATGAACTCATATTGTATATCAATATCGAGGACAACGGCAAAACTGAGATCCGCAAAACCCAGCGACGGAAGGGGGAGTGGTCTTTGAAGTAATTGTGAAAAATAAACATCTTAAACGGTCATAAACGATTGATCATTTTAGGATTTTAAGAACGAGTCATTTGTATTGAATAACGAATGTATATTTTGCGTACTCCTAACCTGATCTGCGCGTAAAAAAAACATACCCACAAGAAAGGTCACGAAACGGGGACTGATAAAAAGATGATGAGAAAAAAAGGGGTGGGGAGATATAGATTCCTTGTGGAAAATTTTCCTTGTAGACTCACAAACTACAGTTAGTCTACTGAATGGATATTTAACAAAATCAATACATAATTGAGAGAAAAATTTTTCAACGATGTATAATTCTTTTTTATTTAATAAATTCAAATTTTTCACTTGAAATCCAAAATATTACAATCCATTTTTCAAAATGGAACAAAACCCTGTACATTTCATGGATATTCATTTTTGTTCATGCGCAACATGAAAACAGTGTACTTGCAAAAACTCCCTGTTTAAAATGTATATATTGAATATTTTGCAACTCTTTTCATTTTTTGCAAAACATTCTGGGATTATACAAAAATAGTTGTAGTACTTTACGCATTGTTATTACAGTCTTTTTAGGACATATATTCAAGTATTCTATATTATCAAGCTATTGCATAATACAAAGTGTAAATATGAATAACTTCTCCAATAAACATTTTGATTTTTCCAGAAACTGAATAAATACATTGTGCATTCAATATATGCATTCAATAATTTATGCATACAAAAATAAAACCCATAATATGCTTTTTGTTTCTTTGTAGCTGCCTTGGATAACAATCAAGTTTGAAGATAATGATAGTTCATTAACAGAAAAAAATGAAGACCTTGGAACAGCAGAATTAAATTTAAATATTAGCAGTCACTTGTATATTAAAACACCCAACGCGCAAGGATTTTCAGATTTTTTTTTTTCTGAACATTTTTCTTCTACTCTAAGTAAAGCTTTAACTGAAGATTTCTTGCAATGGACAGAAAAATGGGAGTTACTGAATCATTTAGCTTTGAAGATCTGCAAATTCATAGACAATCCCTCTGCAGGTGAACGAAAGCAAGGAGAAAATGAAAATTTAATTGAAGATGTCGAATTTGAACAGAGTGCATTTTCGACAATATCTTTATATAATTTTTGTAGCATAAAATATCGTTTCAAAGGCACTGGGACTCGCACTTTCATTGAACTAAAACTGTTGAAGTTGGTGTAGTTCCCCGAAAGGTAGTTAGTTACTTTATGTGGAAAATTAAGCAAATTGCGATTAAATTCGAGATTTGTAATTATTCTAGGTTTTAATTCTATATTGTAATTTTAGCCATAATATGAATAAAACTCTGTGCTAATAATAAAAGTTCTGTGAAGTTTTATTTTTAATTATATTATTTTTTAAATTACAGCATTCTTGCGGTATCTTAAGTCGAAGGGATACTAAAAAAATATTTGTTATAATTGTTCGGATAAGTCATTTAGAGGAATTTATAATATCAAAGAGAAAAATGTACTTCATTTGAAGTATCAAGAGTACACTGTATTAAGATTTTAAATTTTTAAAAAATATTATCTTCATTCGGCAGCTAAACATAGATTTTACTGTATCTCTTGACATCTGAATTTGAATTTTGTGCATAAACCACATGGATGAATGTTTTTATATATGCTAATGCTTAAATTACAATTTATAAGGTATTTTTTACTATAATTTAAAAAAATCTCTTTTAAACATTTTTTGCGTATTTGAACTTGCTTTGAAAATTTTTGTTATTAAACTTTAACGTTTTGGAGTAAAATTTTAAAAGAATTATGCCCTGTATAAAACATGCATCAAAAACCGTTTTTTCATTTATTACTGTGGTATTACATAGATTATTTAAGGAATAGAATTATCAAAGAAAATTAATCCAAGTAAAGTAAATATAATGGTGGAAGGGGGGGGGAAGCTTCGAATAGACACATATTTCTCCAAAAAGAGCAGATATTCAGATATTGTAAAAAAAAATTTAAGAATGCTTTGATAGAGATTAAATCTACCATGTTATGCAAAATGTCACGAATTGCTCATCTGTTTAAATTATTAAATAATGTGGTAAAATTATCTAAAGTTTATTAAAAAACTGCTATGTATGAGATTTTGCCAAAAATGTATTTTTTACCTCATCTCTTAATTTATTTACACCTTCAAATTAATATGTTGAGCTTGATATAAAAGTAGAAAAACTTAACCATGTCTTTTTGTAGATCCCAGCACAATGCACTCATTTGGATATTTCTTTTGTTTCTGAGTGTGTATTTATCATAATTTATCCTTGCATCAATATTTTAACCAATTTATTTCTGTTATGAGAAAGACAGAAGAAAAGTCAACGAATTACAGACGATTCTAATGCGAAAGAAATAATTAGAAAATATGAATTCTGATGAGATATTATGATAAGTGTGGGGCATCTTAAAACTCTTTGAATAATATGCTGAAGATTAGAAGTAACTTCTGATTGAAAGATAGCTTTAACATACTTGATTATAGATTTCTGGACTTTTCAGATTTGTATAATTTTCCAGACAAATTTTTGGTAAAATTCCTGTGAAAACCTGTGGCAGAATTGCTGCCACTGACTTACCCAGGAACATTACCGTATTCCGTGAAATGTTTCAGATCTTTTCACAATGAAGAAACTTAACTGAGATTTTATGTTAACATACCAGGCTATAGGTTTCAGAGTTTTTCAGAGTGAAGGAACATAAATGAGATTTCATGAGTAGTATTCCAGATGATATGTTTCGGAATAGCGGAACCTAACTGAGATCTTATGAGTAACATACCAAAATAAAGATTTCGGAACTTTTCAGAAAGGTGGAATCTACCTGAGATTTTATGAGTAGCATTCCAGATTATAGGTTTCAGAGCTTTTCAGAATGATGGAATTTAACTGAGATTTCACGAGTAATGTTTCAGATAGTAGGCTTCGGATTGGTAGAACCTAACACAGAAGAAATGAGTAACGTTACAGATAAAAGGTTTCTAGACTTTTCAGAATTGTGAAACCTAACTGAGATTGCATGAATAACATCCCAGATTATAGATTTCTGAACTTTCCTGGCTTATGTAATTTCCTGGAAATTTTATGATTAAATTCCTGGGAAAACCTGTGGCAGAATAGCTGCCACATGTTTTCTTAGGAACCTTACACGAAATTTTGTACAGTGATTTAACCAAACTTTTGTGAATGTTTTTGGCTGAGGCTGGCAGGTTCTCCTTCAATTTTGAAATATCCCGCCTGAAGACGGCGCGCTGAAATAACGATTTTTGTGCCATTTTAAATATTGTGCCGACTAAAAGTGTATGAAGTTATGCATCGAATTGAATGAAATTTTTTGTGTAAGTGTGTAACAGATTCTGTTACATAAATTTTTGCAGTTACCGTTACATGAAAAGTCCTTCGAATCATAGTTTCAAAAAAAAGTTAAATAACATTACAATTTTTTTTTTTTTTTAAGTGGAGATTAAATTTACTTGGACATGATCCACATCGACATTTCAGAACAGATTTTACTTTTTCCTTTAAACATGCGTAATCTTTTTGAGAATAAGAATATGAATAAAAGAATGATCAAAAAGCACTTATAGATGCTTAAGGTGCGTAAACAGTCATATATTTCCGTGAAGGTTTTTTCGCAAAATCCCACAGGACATCGACAACAAACTGAAAAAGAATGAATATCTTTTGGATAATCCTGTCAAATGTAATGTAGCAAAAGCGTTTAAACTGTAGATTATAATTAATTGGCTTATTGTGATAACTTGTGATAATTTTGTTTGCGGATAAGCGTGTATATACTGTAAAAAAAATCTGTGAAGGTACTAATCATTTTCTAGGAAACTGGGATTCCAAGAACTTTTCATGTAACGATAACAGGAAAAATTCATGTAATCGATTCTGAAACTTGAATTTTTGCTGTTACCGTTACAGGAAAAGTTCTTGGAATTCCAGTTTCCTAGAAAAGGTTTAGTACCATTGCAGATTTTTTTTTACAGTGTACTCGAAAAGAAATTAAGATATTCATGAAAACAGTCCCAAATTTTGCCAAGTTTTTTTGCTTCTAATTTGCAGAGTACTCAAAAAAAAAAAAAAAATGCTCTTTTCAGAAAATATGGCAAACAACATTGTACACAATATCCTGTAATCAATATTAAAAAAGAATAAAAATTGTATGAAAATGATTGAGTTTACCAAGTATTGATTTACTGCACTGTAAAAAAAAATCTGTAAAGGTACTAAACATTTTATAGGAAACTGGGATTCCAAGAACTTTTCATGTAACGCTAACAGCAAAAATTCAAATTTCAGAATCGGTTACATGGATTTTTCCTGTTACCATTACATGACAAGTTCTTGGAATCCCAGTTTCCTAGAAAATGTTTAGTACCTTTACAATTTTTTTACAGTGTGCGCATGCGTGAAAATAATAAAAATTTAACGTGTATAATGTGTTAGCTAGATGTATAGAGGAATTTTTGTAGAAGTTTGGAAAACATAGTTTCAGAATTCTGAAAATTAGCGTCGATAGAATAAGATCAAAATCCGTTGTTAATAAAAGGAAATAAAAAGGTGAGGGCTGTATTCATATATCTGTTGATTTGTATCAATATAGTATGCACATTATTGCACGAATACAGTATAACGAATAATTATTTGAATACAGTCCCTCATCTTTTTGCTTCCTTTCGGAAATAACGGATTTTTAGATTTTTTTTCGACAATAATTTTCAGAATTTTCAATCTATACTTTTGAGATTTTCACAAACGTTGCTCTAAACATTTAGCTTACACATTATATGCGTTACATTTTGACTGCATTCATGCATTCACAGTGAAACAATATTTAGTAAACCGTATCATTTTTCATGCTAATTTTAAATTTTTCCAATTCTTACTACAGGATATTATGTGCAATATTTTCTTTAATTTTCTGAAAAAAATATTTTTTTTCTATTAAAAATTCTGCAAATTACAAGCAAAGGATTTGGCAAAATTTGGATATTTTTTTTATGATAACCTTAATTTCTCGTTGAGTATACATGCTATCCTCATAAGTCGGAAATCAGTTCATTACACTGTAAAAAAAAAAAAAAAAAAAAAAAAAAATCTGTTATGGTACTACACTTTATCTAGGAAACTGGGATTCCAAGAACTTTTCCTGTAACGGTAACAAAAAAACTCAAGTTTTAGAATCGGTTACATGGATTTTTCCTGTTATCGTTACATTAAAAGTTCTTGAAATCCCAGTTTCCTAGAAAATGTTTAGTACCTTTACAGATTTTTTTTACAGTGTACAATAAGCCGATAAATCATAATCTATATATTGAATGCTTTTGGTTCCTTAATTTTGGCAGGATTATCCAAAAGATTTTCGATCATTTTCAATTTGTTGACGGTCCCATATGGGATTTTAGGAACAAAATCAACGCGGAAATATATGAAATGTACTATGTCTGTTTACATACCTGGAGTTTCAGGATCCTCATGACTTTCTTTAGATATTTATAAAAATGTCTAAAATTGCAAATAACCAATAACCTTTGTCCATATAGCTTAGCATACTATGTATACAAACAATTTAGTGCAAAATAGCATTTTATGAATTAATTGCGCCTTTTATTGAAATCTTTCAATCGAATAGCTTTGTAGATTGCTCTTAGTTGTTATGTAACTATTTTCTGCAATAAAAGTTAAAAATTATATGCAATTTTTCAGATGAATTCTCATGTGTAAAATTCATTGTCACATTTAGGACTATAAACATCTCATTCAGGTTCTAACTGCCGTAAATGCGAGAAGAATTACCTAATTGCGACAATAGTATACTTTTGTTTTATACTACGGCTATGCAAAACAAGTTATTTTTGAACTAATGGTGCAGTATACAATAATTTGCTGCTTAATAAGATATATGTTTATATAATAATAATAATAATAAAAACAAATATGCCTTAAATGCTACAAAACTATAGGGAATCATGACTCATTTAGCACAATGACCTTGCAAGTATTAAATTGAATGCATTTTTAGTAATTCCTCGATAACTGTCAAAAGAATTGTTTATTTTCAAGAACTTATGGATTTTATAACAAACTATTTTCATTCTATAATTAATATAAATAACTATATTTTTTGAAAATTATTTACGATATGCTAGAACTTAGTTAAAATAGATATATTCAAATTAAATGATAGACATACTTTATGAAAATGAAAAGAAAATAAAACTAATAGATTATTTTCATTTCTTTAATCTAAATCCATTCTTAATAGGAACGTCTGTGCAGCTGTATTCTTGGTTATTATGATAAATTCATAAAAGTAGAAATTTATGAATTAAGCGATAAAAATATTGCAGGAAAGGAGAATAATTGGTTAATTCGGAATAAATAAAAGCAACTTTATCGATTCAAGATATTACTAAATATATTCTATATTTAATATTCGAAATTAATATGTTGAACTGCACTACTGATGACAGTTTTATTTACTCATAACTCACAATAATTAAGCTATAGAAATAATATATTTTATTACTATAATAAAAAATACTAATGAATATAGAAATCGATTATTTTATATAAGAATGGATAGAAAACTAAATCAAGGATAGGAAGTTATGAATAGGAAACTAAATAGTGTATTTTAAATAAATAAACATTTATTAATCAAATCAGTAAAAAATTTAAGAAATATTAGGGTATGGAAAATTATTGAAAAATTTTGGTATATCCACGATGGGTTGTCCCCAACGACTAGTTTCTGTTGGAAGTCATTATTTTTTATACTAAAAATCAGAAACCGTACACTCGAAAACAGCAGCTTAATTAAATAGTTTTTGAAACGGGATTTTTTTTCATTTAAATTCATTCTGATTTTTGCAATTTTGTAAGAAGTTATTATATTTAAATATTGACATGCTAGGTGAGATGAAGGATTAGCGTAAAAATGGGATTCTTGCCAACTTTTACAGCAAATGCGCGACCGAAACATGTTGATAGATTAAAAAAAAATATTTCAGCATTATGCTTTGTTATTATAAGAATTGTTATTATACGATTTGTTATCATAAGAATTTCAGTTATTACATTTGTGAAAAGGCGAATTTAAAAAATATGTAATAATGTGAAATTGTAAATGAAAATGTAATAATTTTGGAAAAATTTAGAGCGCATGCGCGACAGGAAGATATAAACCAATTTTATTTATTTTATTACTCAATTTTTAGAATCTCGAATTTGCAACTTTTCCGTGGTATTCGAATGGAAATCATTTTTTGCATTTTTTCGTCCCACCCTGGGCCGAACATAAAACATTAATAAAATATATACGTATTCAAAAAGAATTAACTAGTAAAGTAACCATAAGAACTCAGACACAGTCTTATTGAGATGAAATAATCAGAAATAGATTACATTTTTTAGAGTGGTGTGTTAATTATCAGCTAAAAGACATATCTTATTAATAAACTTAAAAATTGTAAAGATATCTTTTTCAAAGAGTTATATTTAATCTGTATTTGGAGGTGATATATCTAACAATAATAGTGAGGGCAGTACCTTTTCCTTTATTTGAAAAATTAATTTTGTCTTTTAGTGATGCAAGACCTTGAAAATAAATCTGGTATCAACATATAATACTTGACTCAAACAGTCTCATTAGATTTTCAAATTTACAATACACAAAAAGAATATTTTATAGTGAAAAAGAATCATATTTATGTACAAAAAAGAGTTTCCATTCTGCTGCATTAAAATTTTACATTCTAAAATGCTTGAGAAAAACCTTAGCTGCACAAATTTCAACTCTTAGGCAGAATTAAAATGAAGTCCGAATTTTAGATTTATATTTTTCTAAGAGATTTCTCTTGAAAATAAAATATTAAATTTAAATAGGTTTATGAATAGTAAATTATTAATAACCAAAGAAGATTTCTCAGTTGCGCTGATCAGTTTTTCCTTACAAACTTTGCAGGGGAGAAAAGCGCGTATTGGGACAAAGACTTTATTTTAAAATATACATGGGGGGGGATATCAAAAAATTGTTAGAAGATGGCACCAGCATTGCCTAATTCTCCAATGTGTTTGCAAGTCTCATAGAAAATTTAATAGTATCCCCAGTAAACAACAACAACTCTATTTTTGATGTTCAAAAATAACTTTGTAAAATCACTTTATAATGAAATTATTTTAAAAGTAACTAAAATTATAGTAAAGAAAATTTAAGAATATGAACAGACATACAAAAATGTTATATTTAAAATTCCAAAATGTATCCTATGACGTTCCAATAATTCGATATACATTTAAAAAAAATTTGACCCTTAGGGTCACACTGGGGTATATATTGTAGTATATTATTAACAGCAAGTATATTTTTTTTTCTGATATTACCTTGTCGTGAAAAATTTGACTAGACAAATTTTCAATGTATGTCCCGCAAGTTCATTACCCGCTTGCGTGAGTAGTTTGATGTGAAATTGATGCAAGACTGTCTTTAATACACGAAAATGATGAAAGCAAAAAAGACCTCTTTTGAGAGAATCGATAACTTTCAGAACTGCCTCTTTTACAAAAGAAAATTTTCGGTTGGCACCGTTTTTTTAAGTTTCACTTATCAAATACAGGAAATTAAGACTATAATTTAGAAGTTCAAATGTCATGTTTACCTGATAATGGTGATAAAAAATGGTGCATGCACATTCGGACAGTGTGTGTGCATCAACAACGAAGGGATTCCACTTATGATGTGACAGTTGTAAACAGATAGTGTGGCATCACAAGGTTACTACATTGTTCTAAGTTAGCAGTTTTTTTGACGAAACAAAACTAAATTATGTACTAACTTGCAAAAAATTTGCAGTACTTTTGTCATGACATAGCTAAATTTTCTACTTGCATGCCGTTCATTTGTAATAAATGTGATACAGCAAAACGTTAATTTGCATGACTGATTGACTGCAAGTTCAAAGCGTTGTGACTTCGGTGTTTGCGTTATCTTGCTTAACAGTCTTATTATAAACTATCAGTCTTGTCATTGGAAACTTGCTGCATATTTGCAAATTTATAGATTAAAGAATATAAAGAAATTAAAGATATTAAAGAAATACTGCTGCAAATTTTCTGTAAATTAAAATTGCTATGTGAGTATGATTAATATAAAACATGTTAGTTCAAGAAGTTCTTCCATCAAATTGTACAACAATTTAGAACCAAACGAATTTTCTCTTTTTCTTTGTACTATCTTTAAACATCTTAACTTAAGATATAAAACAGCACTCAGTAAATAATCGAGGTGGACGCACTTTTTCATATAACATATTTAATACACAGAATTCACTGCACACGACATACACATATTGTAAACACAGAACAATTACTCGAATTTTCTCTTTTTCTTTTCAAATGTTAACTAATAATTTTTTTTTAATGTACCTGATTTCCGCAATCGTGAAACTAATATGAGGCAATATTTTTAATATTCTCTGTATTTTAGACAATATTCGTAAGTTATACTGTTTCAACATTAGATTGTTCATATTTTGGTGTTGTAGTAATATTGTCAAACCAGGCTTTCCGGTTTCATTGTCAATATTAATAAAATAGTCGGTTTCATTACAAATATTTCAATTTGAAAAAAAAATGAACCAGCATTATTTCGTTGCAAATGTATATAATGTGTTCTAATTTTGTTTTTCAACATTTTCAGCATTCTCTGTGATTTAAATTTAATTGAAAGAAAAACAAAATTTATATATTAACCCCACGAAGAAAAGAGCTTAATAGACATGCTTCATGCCGAAAAACGGTTTGCAATATGATACACGTTATTGCTCAAATTTAAATGGGGACATTCGGAACAAAAAAATAAATAAATAAATAAATAAAAACACGTGAAACAGGGGACGAATTCTTTGACATCACTTGTGAATTTTTTTCTCTAAATGAGTATGATTAACTTATTCAAAAATAACTTTTCAATGCATTAAGAATTAACGACTGTATTACTAAATGCTTTCTTCTTTTTTGTTAAAGTTTGCACTGAACATATTGGGTGTTAGAGTTGCATTTTTGATTCACCCCCAGTCGCTGTACTTCATCACTGTTATTTCTCTTTACTCAATTACTTTTATTTTTTTTTTTTTTTAAATTCAGAACAAAAAATGTAAAATGGCATGTTTTCCCTTTAAAACCTATTTTTAATTCTTATTGCACAATCGAAAGAAAATATTCAATAAAACATAAAAAAAGAGGTTTTCTTTTAATCTCAGTATGATAAAAATTTGCAATTTCCGTTTTATTTTTTATTTTTTATTTATTTATTTATTTATTTTTTTTTATTACAAAATCGAAAAATGTTGTTGTTAGTCGGAAAAAAATTAACCTTTAAGCTAAATATACATCAAATTCTTATGAGTAAAATTAGGTACACCATAAATTATAAATATAACACTATTTTGTTATTAAATATTTTAGAAATAAAATTTACATGTCTTGAAAAACGTACGTAGTTTATAATATTATATTTCATAATACTCCTCTCATTCTCAGTTTTTAATAAAAATATTTTTAGAGGAAATGTTCTTGAATATAAGTATTAAGATTAGGAAATAGATGTAAAGTGATTTATTTAGTAGTAGTTTATATTGTATAAAAATTCACAAAACCGTACAAACTTTGTATAAGATATCACTGAATGAAACAACACTGATAAGAACAAGTGATTCAATTGCTTGAAAATTCCTTAAAATATATTTCTAAATATTTAAATATGCTTTTCTACATCGAAATACACCAGGTGTTCTGGTGTAATAACGCAAGGCGGGGTAATAACGCCAAGTGCTAATATTATGCACAATTATAAAATAATCTGGTAAATGACATCCATGTGCTCTGCACAGGAGGGTTTTGAGTCAAATAAATCGCAAAAAACAGCTTAAAGTTAATTTGTCTAATTTGTAGGTCTTATTGCTTTTCCAAGCAACTAAAATTAACGCTTGATCTAAAATTTGCGATATACGTTTTGTGATGTGATGACTATTTTTTTTATCCGGAAATACTTTCTTTATTACATAAATTTGTAGTGTATTTCATGTACTTTCAAAATGTTATAGAAGATTTTGGATATCTTCTCGAGATAATTTGTAGTTTAAAATGTACTACGCAATAAGTATATCGGGGTAATAACGCTATTCCTTGGCATAAATACCCCGGTTAATTCCCAACAGTGCCTGAACTACATCCTAAATACTGATTCAAATAAACACAGTTAAAACCGCGCAATGTTACTAATAAA
This sequence comes from Maratus speculifer, assembly GCA_964019185.1. Classification (NCBI taxonomy): domain Eukaryota; kingdom Metazoa; phylum Arthropoda; class Arachnida; order Araneae; family Salticidae; genus Maratus; species Maratus speculifer. The sequence continues at coordinate 258,277,362 of OZ025298.1, forward strand.
TCTATTTAAACGGTCTTTTTTAAGAAAAAAGTAGTTTAGAATCTGATATTATTTTGCCTCCCCCTCCCTTACACCAAACCTTTATTTTTCTTACACTTTCACAAAAATTTAACATTTTCAATATAGCTTAGAATGCAATGTGTCAATTTCTAGAGCTGTAGAGTTTGTGTTTCTTAGAATTGGGCAATCCACATGCCATTATTCCATCTTATTTTATAGTTTTGTTTGAATGGCGTTATTACCCATATAGGTGGGTAATAACGCCAAATAGCATGGGTCAAGAAATCACGCCATTACATTTTATGAATATCTGTTAAATTATTTTTTAAATAGATAGTCAATGAGTTGCTGTATCAAATCCTATATTTGTTTGAAAAATACAATCTAAAACTAAGCCGTGAAAATTGGTAGAACCTTAAGGTGCGTTATTACTCCAGGATACCTTACATTAATTTCCTGCAATATTATTTGCTTTTTCATTCATTTTAAAGAGAACTGAAAATCACAGAATTATAACTACTTAGAAGAACAAAATTTACGAAGAAGAAAATATTTAATAAGTTTTCGGGCTATGCACAGTTCCCGAAAGAATAATTTCAAACTTAAATTGTTTCGGAATTTTAATGAGATCAACAGTCGTGTATAGGCAATAAATCTTCTTGGTTTATAAAAGTTTCCTGACACACACACACACCATTTACAATCCAGAACATTCTGAAGTTCAAATATGAGCGTCTCATAATATATATACGTGCTTAAACGTATAGTATATTTCCTAAAGATGGCAATTAACCGTTTAATTATGAACTATAAATATCACGATTCAACGCAATTTTTGAAGTAAAGTAAGTAGCTATTGGTTTAAAATTTTCATAGTTTTTACTTGAACAACTGCTTGAAAAAGGAAGAAATGTCATTAATAAAAAAATTAAAATTTAACAGTGATTCATTTTGTTTAAAATATTTTAAAAGATAACTTATCTGAATGATGAAAAAAAAGCATATTAACTGAAATGGAAATATAAATTTCCTTTTAAACAAGTCGGAAATTGCATGTCAACCGTAGCAAATGAAGTGCGTTCGCACTATAACGAAGTTTAAAAAATATTAAGATATAGGTGTAATAGAATACAGTACTTCGGATACAATATACTATGCGAAATCTTTTGTGTGTCCCTGTAAATCTATCCCCTTTTATACACTGCTATAGAAACTTGTAGTTCACTCAACAATGTACATAAATTTCATTAAATGGGAAATACTCTAATACAATTAAACCGAGCCCCAAACAATGAATTTCCCGATACAATTATGTATATTTTTGTGCTTTGGAATACTTGTGTGCGACCCTGTAAATTAACAATACATATTCTTTGCTCCTCAGATAATACAGGATGTATATTATAGTACCGTTGAACACCATTATATCGAACTATAAGGGACCGAAGATTTTGTTCGCTATATCCGAACCATTAAAAAAATGTTAGAGTTTTCAAAATGTGTATATTATTATCTGTTACCTGTATATTCATTAATGATGTATTAAGAAAAATACACAAAAAATATTAAATCTTAACATTAATGAATTAAGATGATTAAAATCGACTATATTAAACTGACACAATACTAAATAGACTAACTAAAAAATGAACAGAAATAGAAGTACAGTATAGCTATCCGAACAATTCTTGACAGATTCTAATTTGTATAAATAGGAAGACAATTTAAGGAATGTTATTCCGACTATACTAAACCTTTACACCTTATTCAGGCTTCCGATTATCAACACCAGTTATTGCTGGTGTTTTAAAAAATCGTTTTATTTTAATTATAATTTATTTTGTTTGTTTGTTTTTTATCATTTAATTTTTTTTTGTTTCCTGAAGTTACAATTTAATCAAGAAGTTTTTCATTGTAGCTTGCTTCGAAGCAGACGTTCTTTTCGATGCTGCCATATCCCGAATTCTTCTTATACAGATTGTTGTTAGCTGAATACCTTCGTCTTAAATACGTTACTAAAAAATAGCTGGGATAGAACTAATGGAAAATGACTGACAATGGATCACATCTGCAGAAATACTGTCAGAGAAGGTGCAGTTCTTCCTACTATTTAATAAAAGGACTTATTAGTAATTTGCACCAATTTCATCGGCCGGCATGCAGTTTCTTTCAAAATTAGAATCGATATCCTGGTTACACAACTAGGAAAGTGGTAAAAAAAACGTTCGTTATAATTGATTCTTAAGATTTAGGAGGTTCATTATAAAAGGATAAATTAGCATTAAATACAATAGGAAAATTGCGGGCCCAAAATTTTCGTTCCTTATATCCTGGTGTTCGTTATATGACGGGTTCGCTATAACGGTGTTTGACTGTATATGCTTCATAGATGCATATTATTTTATTATGTTCAAAAAACTCTAACACCATTAAAGTGCACTTGAAACCACTTTTTCCATTGGCCATATTGTAACGAAATACTTTTGATTGTCCCTGTAATTGAACTGTACATCCGATCTTCATAAAATTTGAAATAACTCGACAAAAGTATGCAACTATTATATACATTTCATAACCGGCAGTGTGTGAAAATAGTTTTGTGTAGTCTTAAAAATAACCTATAGTATATATAAAAAGCTTATAATAAACTGAAAGATTTAAAAAATGCATACCGTAGCTGAAAACCCTTTTCGAGTAATTATTTCACGTAGTAAGTAGGTTTTTTGTATATGTCTGTGAATGAACAATAAATGCTATTTACTTCATACTGCTCTGATAGCATTTTATTTTGCATCAAATTGAGACATATCACTTTCATTATGTCTGAAGTATCGTAACATCATTCATATATATCTTAGGTGTATATTCTTATCAATGTAATTATTTTGTGCATTTTTGTGTATGAACCATAAATTTCACCCACTTTTTAAAATAGGAAACATAAATCTCACTAATATATTAATAACATATTAAAACTAATTTTTTTACAGGAGTTAGACCATGATAAGACAGATGACAGATTGACAAATGAAAGTCACAAAATGTCACAAACGCTTATCAACTACGTCAGAAAGTAATCAAATAAAATCCTCCAGTTCGCTTTTATTGTCTTGCTATAAGGTATTTGAATTTTTAATATTGCGATTTTGGTTATATAGAATAGTGTTTAAAGAATTGCGCAAAAGGATAAAAATTCAACAATTTTTAACAAATTTCTATTAAGTAATGAAATTTTGTACTTATTTCTGTTTATTTAATTTTAAATCTTAAAAAATATATTTCAATGCCTAGTTTTAAATTTAAATGTTCACTGTCATTTAATTTAAAATTTTGTAGTTTGCCTTTTATTACTATCAAAAGAGAAATGTTACTACATTTCTTTTAGAACTTCATATTGAAAATTGATTTTTTTTAAATCTTATATCAAAACACATTTTATCTAGATCAGTATCTAAATTAAACTACAGAATGGCTATATTTTACCGGCATCGATAGAAAAAGTAAAAAATGGAATCTAAAATGAGCTATCCCCAAAAGATTTACATTCTTCTGCGTTTTAATAATCAAAATGTTTTGGAATTATTATTTATACATAAATAAAATAGCAGTACACATTCTCTCATTTAGTTCATATGTATTTATAGAAAATTTTAAATTTTAGATTTGAAAGTAAGCATGACTTGTCAAATAAATGAACACATTATTAAAATTTGCGCTATATGTCCTGACGCATTTGCCTTCTTTTCATAATGAAAGGCCGATAGAAGAAAGAATTCTCATCACGAATGAAATGATGATATCAGAAATTTATAAAATAAAATTTCTGATATCAGAGTACAAATCTATACCATCTGATTAACGAGTTAAATTTTACAATTCAATTTCATTTTTGTTTATTTAGTTTAAATTCGAAATAAAATTTGTAAGATTTTAAAATCAAAAACATGTTATTATTATTTACTAAAATTCTAATACAAATTGTTTTTTACAATAAGCTAAACGAGAAAGAAAAAATCACGTGCCAAGCATAGATTATAAAAAAATTTCCTACACCTTTAGCCTTGTAACAAACTGCAACTTTAAAAAAAAAAAGAAAAAATATTACGTCTCATTTCACCATATGGAAATGTATAACACATTTCAAAAATGAATTTCAGCTGTTCTTATATGCGATCGGAAAATTATCCCAAATTTTAGCAGCTCTGAATATGATATAAGGTTTTGTACCTATTAACAACATGCATTCCAAAATTTAGCTCATTTAAGTGATACATATATTTCAGTTGAAAATTTCCCTTCAGAAATTTCCTCTAATAAAGAGTATGGTGTGCGAATACTTTTTTACAGCCCTGTATATGAGGTATAGAATTTATATAGAGAGAGTAATATGCAAAAAACTAATTAAATTTAAAAGCGCATACCGAATTTTAAAACACACCCTCCAGCAATTATTACGCAAAGACAGTACTGTAAACCATTTCTTTTGTGTGCCTCAGTATATGATTAAAAAATTATATGAATGCTCTGTTGTAACGTGATCGTTGTGAATCTCAATGACTTATATCAGTTTTAATACATTTGAAATGTCATTAAAATACTCTCCAAACGATTTTTCCCTGTATACTATAATGTAATCAAATTCTCTTGAGTGTCCCTGTTAATAAGAAATTAATCGTTCATACTTGATATGCAATACCAAACATGCTTTGGTGATTCTAAATAAGCTTTAGAATTTGCGTAAAAATACGAGTACATTTACTGTTGTTAAAAGGTGGAGTGACGGATAGACAGACAAACCTAATGCATAAGCATTTTAAAACTTAGTTGGAAAGTGCTGAAAACCCGCACACGTAATGCTATAAAATAAGAAAATGTTTCATAGTTCGTGAAATTTAATATCACCACGTAATAAAATAAGCTCTTCTCTGATACTTATTCTAAAAAACATTTTTTTTCTTTAGAAATCTCAGAAACCATTTTTATTTCTTTGTTGTTAATTTAAAGACCGATTCATAAAAACAAATATTCTTTCACTGCCCGTGTTTTTTTTAAATGTTTTCAATTAGCTTTTATAACTTATTAATGATTTCTCTGAATAGGAATGTAGATTTTTCAAGTGCTGTAATTTTTCAAGTGAGTAAATCTATTTTTAGCTAAGATGTTGCGCAGGCTAACATGATAAATTAACAGTTATAACATTGAAACCCATATTATTTTGTTATTTTATCATTTGAAAATTCACTTACTCAGCTAAATATGCTGAGTAATTAGCTATTTATTTGAGATTTAATAACCTCCAAATAAGGCAAAATTTTCAGTTGATAAAAATATTGTAAAAAAGTTACAAAACATTATTAACTATTCGCATATGGCAATCCTGAAGCCTTCTTATATCTCGAGCATGTTAGTACTTCAAAATTTGCTACTGCAGTGCCAGAATATAAACGACAATCTAAGACTAGCGTGGGGATTCTAAAGGCATGAAACTCAATGCATTAATTGCCACCTGTTGGGCGATTTATATCAAAACATAACCAGAAATAATATTTATCAAGCTATACCTGAATCTGAAATTTGAAGAAAATTCGTGAATTATGTTTTGAGACAGATCTATTGCAGAAAGCTAAAAAAAAATTCCGCATAGCCGTCCACCTGTTGCACAATTGACACCAAAATGTAAACAGAATTAGTCCATATCATGGATTCACTGAATCTGAAGTTCTGCGGAATTCCGTGAATTAGTTATTTAGATAGAGCTGTTGCGTAAATCATAAAAAAATGCACCATAATAATACAACCTGTTGAGTGATTTACACCAAAAACTAATCAGCATCAATTTAAATTAGGTAATACCCGAATATAAATTTTTATTAAATTTTATGCATTAGTTCTTGAGATAGAGCTAATTTTAAAATCAGGAAAAACGCAATGTAGTAGTCCCACCTGTTGAGTTATTTACAATAAAATGTAAACAGCGTCAATTCATATTAACCACTATCTAAATCCGAAGTTTGAGAGAAATCACTACTTTAGCTATGGAAATATAGCTGTTTCGTAAATCGTAAAAAATGCAATATATTAGCGCCACCTAGGAGACAATAACTAATCAGCATTAATTTATATCAGGGACTAGTGGAATATGGATTTTTATCAAATTTCATAGATGAATTCTTGAGATAGAGCGCCGATAAAATTTATGTCAAATACAGACAGAATCACAGACTCACAGACAGACATTTTGTAAAAACATGTTTTTTAGAATCTCTGATCCGTAAAACGAGCAACTCCGTGAAAAACCGGAATTCGAAAATTTTCACGCATCCAATATTTTTTCATGTCAACACAGAAGAAAATTTAAAAATATTCCGAAGTGTCTCCGAAAATCATTTGCATAGTAAAAGAAAAATTTATTTTATTTTATTTTATATTCTGAATGTTACATTAAATCTCGAACCTGATGTTTCTAAAGATAAAGAACGCTTTTCAGAATCATGGTTACTTCAAAAGAAGTAACTGAATTTCTTTGTTCATGGATATATTATATTTCCATATGGGCCATTTTAAAATTTCGCTTACATATGATGTCCAAGATTATAAAGAAGAAAATTCAAACATAAAACAAAGTTTGATTTGGGCTTTGCAATAACTATAGAAGATTATATTGAACAATTCTAGCATGAAAAACTTCAAAAATCAATAAAACTTTTAGAGATATTAGTGTTTAAAATTGTGATTCTAAGCAAAAATGCCTGTCCATAATTTTATGTAATTAACTGTTATATTTTTAAACCTGATTTAACATTTTTAAATAAAGATATTTAATTATTTTAAATATGAACTGTTAGTGTTCTATAATTAAAAAACATTGTTTACAAGAGATATTTTCTTTAAGAAATTCACAGAATTTTTTTGTCTCTCACTTTGCGTCAAGTCCGTTACCATGTGATTATTTTAGTCAAAATAAGTTTTTAATTCTTCCTAAAGTTAGCAGCAAGTATTCGGCAATAAAATTAAACTATTCACCTAACTCCTACTTGCCATTTTTTACTCTTCAATTGTGAAGCAGTGTAATAGTGGCATGAAAAAGTTTTCATCAAAGTTGGTATTTTTTTCACTGTCAAGTCTGTTACCGTAAATTTTAATATTAAAATAATGATTTTTGCACTTTTGTAATTAAATATTGTTTGCTAAATAGTTTCAGAAGGTATGTGTATTATTATCTAAATTAGAAATTATACAAGCTAGTTCATTTCTAATAGTTTTATTAAGAAATGTTAAGTCCGTTACTTGTCAAATCTGGTCATATTTGTTAGCGATGAAATGTAAGCTGCTAAGTAAGTTTACTAAATAGTTTTAGAAGGTATGTAAATTATTATCTAAGTTAGAAAATATACAAGCTAGTTCATTTTAATAATTTTATTTCAAATGCCAAGTCAGTTACCATGAAATGTAAGCGAATGGTTAAAATGGCCCATATCTTACATAGCTTTCATCGTATTTTTAATTTTGTCTGTGTTGATTCTGACACTGTGATGGCTAAGCCAAACGCTATCTCATTGGGCACAATGTTACTCCAGGATACATCTGACAGCTTGTCGAAAAATTCTTTGAAAATTTGATTTGTACATTTTTAATTACTTCATAAAGGGACGCAGAGCATATAAATAATCAAAAATCAGATTTCGGTTTACGTTTTATCCTTCAATTTTCTCATGAATATGCAAAAAACCCCATTCAAAAAAACTTTATTATTTCTTGAGTTATAACAATTTATCAACAGCGAGTACGGTTGAATGCCCATAGATATTGAAATTTTATAACGTGTTTTACTTATAACGCGTTCATTACTTTCAAACTATTTAAGCTACAACTTAAAAAAATTAAACAAATATTCATTTCTGTATTTAGGCGTATCTGAATTATATGCCTAAGGTTTAAATCTTCATGCTAAAAGAAAAAAAAATTATTATTTATATTTGAAAATTTTGAAAAGAAAAATTAAATTCTGAATTTTTTTGATTTTTTTACTATATATACATTTTTGCAAAATTTTTAGTGTATAGAGGGAACTGAGGCACATTGATACATCCCCTCTACTGCTCACATGGTCATTACACCTTTATGAGTTACACATCAGCTCATAAAGGTGATGCTATGCACTCAACTACATACAGAAAGTCTTGGAATGATTCAGTAGTTTGATGAAATGAGACGGGTGATTTATTGTTTTTGTAGATCAAAAGTAAATTTGAGTTGTACAACTGAAATTTTATTATACAACTGTTCCAGTATTTTCAACCTAAAGAAATACTCTCCCTGGCAAGTAAAGCTACTCTTTATCAGTTCCTCATTCTTTATTGTTACATAAATTGTGAAGTGTTGAATTTTAGACTCATTTTATTCAAAATGGCTGTATAGGGTCTAATGATAAGGTCTATGTCGGGGCACATTGATACAACATAAATCCTTTTCTAGTTTATTTTTCCATTACCTTTGATTATTTTTTTACCATACACTCCTTAATCCAACCATTTTTTGATAAAATTTCTAATATTAGTTTTCATTGAAGTGAAATAGCTTTAATTTCTTTATATTAGAACATTTTATAGTATTTTTGAAAACAGAAGACTTACGAACTTACCCAACATCTAGTGCTAGTAGAATTAACAAACGGAAAGGTCGGCAGCCTGGAAAATCTCAGAGTGTTGTGGCAGGCAAATGTATTTTTAATAAAAATGTCATTCGTATTAGAATTTCAAACTGTTACATTTCAACCATTTTTTAAGATAAAGACAAAACAAGAATTGCTCCGGAATCCTTGTATCAAGATTAAACACTTCAAAAGTGTCTTATTTCAATTTTTATTTGCTTGTAGATGAAAAAAAATTTTTTGACAATTTTAAATGGCCACGATTTTGAGGCAAGATAGCGGATGATGTTTGCCAAAGAACTCGATCGAGACATTGGTATGTATTATATACACCAAGTTACAACCAAATCGGTTCATAAATACGCATATTATCGCGTGACAAAAATCAGGTCATTTCAAAATGTTAGCCACATTAGAAATTCAATGTTCTATAATTTAACCATTTTTTAAGGTATAAACGAAACAAAAAATGCTCCGAAATCTTTCTATCAAAGTCAAACACGTAAAAGAAATTTCAATTTCGAAATTTTTCATACTTTATTTTAAATTTAAAATGTAAATAAATAAATAAATAAATAGCCGCCATTTTGAAAGAAGACAGCGGATGAAGTTGGTCAGCTAACTTGGTCAAAATATTGGTTTGTACTATGCACACACCAAGTTATATCTAAATTGGCTCATAAATATACTTATTATCGAATGACAAAAATCAGATCGTTTAAGACTCTCAACAGCACAAAAATTTAAAGTGCTACAACTCAGTCATTTTTTTTATATATAGACGAAACAAATAATGTTCCGAAATCTTAGTATCGATGTCAAATACATAAGAAAAAACTCCCTTTGAATATTTATTTTTTTTCATTTCAAATTGAAAATTTAAAAAAAAATAAATGATCGCTTTTATAAAAAAATAAGATGGCGGATTAAGTTGGCCAACAAACTCGGTCAAGATATTGGTTTGTTCTATCTATATACCAAATTATGTCCAAATCAGATCATAAACATGGAAATTATAGCGAGACAAAAATTAGGTCGTTTCAAAACGGCAGCCGCAATAGAAATTCAAAGTGCTACAACTCAACCAATTTTCATATTGAGACAGAATATAAGTGTTCCGATTTTTTTGTATCAAGACAAAACACATACGAGAAATTTTTTTGTTATCTCGTTTCTAATTTTTTTTTTAATTAAATGATCACCATTTTGAAACAAGATGACGGATTAAGTTAGATACTGAACTCGATTGTGACATCTGTATTTAGTATGTACACACCAAGTTTTATTCAAACTGGTTCAAAAATACGCGCGTTATCACTTGACAACAACAACAACAACAACAACAACAACAACAAAAAACAGATTATTTTAAAATGTTAGCCACACTAAATAATCAAAGTGCTATAACTCAGCCACTTTTCAATATATAGATGAAACAAAAAATGCTCTGGAATATTTGTATCAAAGTCAAAAACATAAAGCAGAAATATTTACTAATTATTTTTGCACTTAAATATTTTGCACTTGTTTTAGCAATTACTAAATATTTTTGTACTTAATTTTTTAATTTTTAGAAAAATTTAAATGGTTGTCATTTTGAAACATTATGACGATGAAATTGGCCAACGAACTCGGTCGAATCATAAGTATATATAATATACACACCAAGTTTCATTATCGGTTCATAAATACAATAGTTAGAGCATTATAGTTAATTAGCTTATCAATATTTAAGGGCTTATCAATATTTTCAATTTTAAGCTCTTTATAACTTTAGAGTACATGTGCAACTGAAAGATGTTAGTGGATTTAAATAATATTTCAACATTATAATTTGTTATATTAATACATAAGAATTGCAGCTATTGCATTCTTGAAAAGGCAAATTCAGAAAATTTTGTAATAATGTGAATTTTTCTACGTTTTAGTAAACTTAACAGCACATGCTCGACGGAAAGATAAAAATCTATTATTCTTTCTGTTTTTACCCAATTTTTAGTCTACCATATTCTTAATTTTTCCGCTGTATTACGACCTGAAAAAACATTTTTTGCATTTCTTCGACCCATCCATGTACACAACACACCGTCCGTATTCAAAGGTATTTAGAAATTGAGGCAAAAAACTTAAAATTTCATTACTGCGCACATGAAATGAATTTAAATTTATAATTAAATTCAAATAATTTGCAACATATTCATATGCGGGTATGCTGCAAATAGTTACAACGATATTTTTAGTGTGCCGTCAATTAAAGCAGGTTGAGAAAAACTTCTTCAAAGAGTCTATTTATCATATTAAAGTATCTTATATTAAAATTGCATTGCATAATTTAATTCAAGAACAGAGTAAAACACATTTAAAGAGATGAAATCTCATCCAATGTTTTGAAGTTTCGCCACGAATAAATTTGGAACTGTCAAAAGAGAAACGGATTCTAATATTTTGATTGAAAGACTGATACTTCGACTAATTATAAAGAATCAGGGTAACTTCATACCAAGTCGGGATAATTTTGCTCCATCCTTACGAAACTTTGATCCATTCTGCCATGGTGAAATCTTGATGAATTAATTCCAATTAGCTGCCTAATTCTCACTAGTGCTGCTATCTATATTTTGAGATTAAAATTTGCCGTTAAATTAAGTGATGTTGCAGAATCTTTTTCCTCTCTTGGTATAAAGTTTTCTGATAGATCAAAGTTAATCTGATTAACTGTACTAATTTTCAATATGTAAATGACTATGAGTTACACATACTTGTGAAGTAACTACTATTAGTTGCAAATTTTTTTGTTTGGTAAATTACTAACAGGGTCACTTATTCATCAAATACCAGGCATTAGTAGCTGGTTATTTTTGTAACAATTGTTTGGATTCCTTTGATAGAAAATAAAACAAAATCTATAAAATCCGAATTCGAAAATTTCAATACTTGCTATGTGCGCAACTAAGTTTCTGGGAGGGCGCTAACGACACATGAAGACAACATACATGTCTGAAGTTAAGTTTTTTTTTATATTTTCGACATCTTTTAACAATAGACTGTCGTAATACAAATACATATCGCAATGAAAAAAAAATATTTTTTTAACAATGAAGATGTCGAGTTTTGCACCAAATAAATCATGCTTGCGGGAAGTTTAGATTTTCTGCTTTAATTTGAAAAAAGTTGCAGCTGAAGGACGTCATTTGTAAGGTGGTGTTAAGGCGAACATCCCCTATCAGAAACTACATGTGAAGATTTGTTTGAATACTTTAGGAAGGGCGATTTCTCTGGAAAGCCAAAACGATTGAGAATGCCGATCTGCAAGCGTTATTGGAGGAAGATGATAATAAAAAAGCAAGATTAACTTGGAGAGATTAAAGCAAGATTAACACAATATCCGACGAAATCCGGTGAAATCACTTCGAAAAGAAGACAATGCCCATCGTTTGGTGGGACCAGAAAGGAATCATGAACTATGAAGGGCTGAAAATGGGCGAAAATGATAATGGGCATCGTTATCGATAACAACTAATTAATATGAATCATACATTGCTGGAACAACGGCCAGAATGAACCCGGGACACAAACCAGTGCTATTCGAAGACAACAGCGTTTCATACTATCGCAATTTCATCCTTCAGGACATCACCAAAACGCTGATATAGGATCTACTACCACTACCGCTATATTGTCCATATCCGGCACTTTCCGATTACCATTTTTCTCGACAGTGGCGCATGACATGGCTGGGATACACTTGGCTAAATCTGAAGAAGTGGAAAATTGATTGGATAAATGTTTTCGGTCCAAAGAATCACCGTTTTACCGTCACGGTATTCATGTATGGTCAGAAAGATGGCAATAATTTGTAGCTAGCGAAGGACACAACTTTCAATAAGCCATTTTTTGTATTTTTCGTGAAAGTTTTAATTTTTCATGTATCAAAAAATCCCAGAAACTTAGTTGCGCACCTAACAGTAAATTAGCAAACATGATTAACTTTGTTAGAGAAAACTCCACTAGATTTACAGTCTTTAAGAATTGTACATATAAAAGACGTAGGAAACAATACTCTGAAAATTATATTAACAAAAGAAGAAGCTTATAAATCGAAATTTAAAGCCTGCTTTTTCTTATTTGTTTCTTCAAACAATTTAACAGAAAATTTATTTCAGTACTAAGTTGTTCTTTCATGACAAAATCGTTAGGCTTTGCCGTTTAAAAAATATTTAAGTTCAATTAAATTTTCTCATCTAAAGATACAGAACTTATAATATTTGACCAAAAAAAAAAAAAAAGGATTTGTAAATTAATTTTTAAATAAACATCCATTGTGTGTTTGCAGAATTTTCTAATCACTTTTCCTTCAGACTATCAGCCGGTGCTTAATTATATACGTAGCAAGTACTTATCCAAACTGAAGAGTAATCGACCGATTTTTATGAAATAAAAAACTGAAGAAGACGATAACTAAAAGTTTATTTTGACGAAATTACAACAAATGACAAATTCAAACATAAACCACGAAATCGCTGAGTGATTGAAAACTGTCATTTTGCTGAGCCTACTTGCTAAATGATAACGCCATACGTTAACATTGCACCCGCAGATTCAAGAATGAAGCGTCGATTTAACGGGAAGAAATCCCAAACTGTAATTTGTAGTCTCTCTGCGAACTCATCCGCCATTGCAAAGAGCAAAGAGCATACTCCACTATTTCGACTGTATGTAGAAAAAGAAAGTTTTGCAGAAGAAGTTTTAATTGTTTTCGTTAAATGTAGAGCGGCTTCGTGCACATATCCTGCTTGTGAGTTTAATATATAAAATCCGAGCAACGACTTCGATATTTTAAAAATTAAAATTATAATCCGAGAGATTCTGTCTGGCCTGTAATGAATAAATAATATACTCGTTAAGAAAATGTCGCTCATTAGGTAACAATATAGAAGAAATATCAAAAAACAGAAAGCGTTGTTAATGCCGTTTAAACATTTTGATATTTTAGGTGCCATGTTCAAAAAGTAATAGAATGTCTCTCGAAATTCTTTTCTTAATTTTAAATGCATTTCAAAACATTTTATTGCCTCCGTCAAAAGTTTACATACACGTACCAGCACAAAACAACACAACTATACGGTAAGACGTCTATTTGCGTATAAACAAAGAAATTTAGTAATATTGCGATATAGGGAGCTGCTGCAATGTTCCAATTTAAGCCGAAGAATGTAGAATTTATATAGTTCTGAAATGCGTCTTTTTCGTTTGCGTACATAACAATAACATACATAAAATAAGCTATATACGAAGCAATCCAACATCCCAAAAATGCAGTTTCAATGCATAAATTATTCATATTCTTGTGCTGTAAAGCCGTTTCTAGAACACTAATTTGTTGAATAGCAACTAATATTAGTTGACTATTTTTTATAATAATAGCTCTAATTCCGATACTGCATATTTCTGAGGACGCAGCAGATAAAATGTATCCAAATTTGACATTTTCAATGTTTATTAATAAAAATCTAACCAGAATAGTCAGCATACATAGTAAAACTACCCAATTAAGCAGTCTGGAGAAAATGCGACGAATTTTAATATCTTTAGGTCTTGGAAATACAAATAACACTGGATAAAATGCTCTAAAAATGATCCTAAGAGAATAAGAAGCTGTTTTTCTAGAATTTAAAGACAGCATTTTCTTTAAATAAATTAGAGAAAATTTGCTTCAGTGTTAAGTGAGATTTTCATGATAAAATAACTAAATAGTGGAGTTAACAAACGTGCATAAATTATGCAAACTAAAAGGTCGGAAAATTTAATAATGCTTTTTCATCTTTAATCTTGGATTTTTAACGTTAAAAAAAGTTGAAAAAGCAGGCTTAAATAAAAGTGGTAAAGATGTTTGCAAAATTTTCTTGCGACTTTACAGAATATCACCAGGTTTTTTCATTTTATGTTCAGCTAGTTTTTAGCATGTAATGTAATTAGTCAATATAGTCACAATTTTTAACACATATTTTCAAAATGCATTTTATTTAACCCTCTAAGTGTTTGGCGCGTAAAATCCTGGTAACTAAACTCCAGATTTTACTGCAATATAAACAGTTTTTAAGATCCTTCTATAGATTTAATGAATTTTCAATACATTGAAGAATGACTAATACTCTCAGGGACTGCATTCATATTTGTAATTAAGTTTTTTTTAATGTTTAAATAATCATATTTTCTTAGCATTTAAAACAAAAACCCGAGAAAACCACATTACAATTGCACTCTTTTGCAAGTCGCTCAGAGGGTTTTAATCTGAGGTCAAAAACTTATTATAAGCCATAACTATAAAAGTACCATAATTTTCCTTCTTAGCAATCAGATAAAGAAAGAACACGATCTTCAAAACTTAAAAAATAGTTGACTGGTTTTCCTGAAACGAAATACTGGCGAAAATGATAGAAAAAATGTTAAGTCCATGAAATGGTAGAACTGATGAATTTTAAAAGCTTTCAAGTATAAATCGTTGTAATATCAACAATTGTTTGACATTTCTAAACCATACTTTTGATTAATTATGTGCTTTAAATATACCTTTCAGAAAATTATGCAAGCGTGTTATTAAAAGTAAGAATTATGTATAATACATATTGAGATGGATCCAACTAATTCTTTAGAGTCTTGACACATTTAGGAAGTTGATGTAAGTGAAGATTTGCAAAAATAATTTATCGCGATAACGAAATGCAGTCAGACATTCAGGAATTGAAAAAAAAATAGATATATGTATAAACTAAACGTTTTGTAAAACATATATTTATTTAAAAGAAAACTTCAATGCGAGTACATCGTTTGATTTCATGCATTCACTTATCAAATATCAAATATAGAATTAAAAGATATTGTTTTGCAAAAAAAAAAAAAGAAAATCACGTGCACGAAAGAGAATATAATATTATTTTTACATATAAAAATATTTTTTTTCTAAAGGAAAAAATAATAATAAAATTGAGATTAATAAATAAATAATAAATAAATTGAGACTAGTGAATATGAAATGTGTCATGATAGAAGTATTAAACATAATGTTATCTTTTAAGAAAATGATATGTTTTAGTTACAGCTGCGTTATTACATCTTAGAAAACATAATTTAAATAAAAGGTTTCTCTCGTTAGCAAAACATGTATTAAGCATTTGTAAGAAAAAAGGAACAATGCTTCATTGTGCGTATTGATTAAAAAAAGAGGGAGAGAAACATATAGACATGAATGATCGAAGGTAATTTTCTAAAAAGTAAAATGTATTCCAATCAGAAAAATAATAATTAAATTGAGGGAAATTTAATCTTCTTTCGATTATTGAACTTCAAATTTATTTTTAAACTTTTAATTCAATATAAATAACATGTATTTTAAGATCATTTCTTTGAAAGCATACCAGAAATTTTCCATTTTACTGCACACTACTTGTTTAAAAATTCAAATAGCAGAAAGTTAAATGAGTATGCTTCATTGATGATAGACAAAATAATAATAATAATAATAACAATAATACAAATATATTCGGGATGTAGGCAAGGGCGATTGATAGTTTCAATGCCCCACCCACTAACCGTTTTTCAGTGTCGTTAATTTGTCTAATTTCTCTTTAAAATTTTTCCGGTTTCAATTTTTCTCATTGTTCTATTTAAAGTCTAATGCATTCGAATGGTAGGTAGAGCCATTTCACACTATTCGTGGTCGCTTATCAGCGACAGCGCTACCGCGAAAGAGAGTCTTAATGTTCGCGACGTAGGTAGGGGTGACCGACGAAAATGGGCCCCTCATCTCGGCGGTTGACCCATCCAAGGTTACTATATCCATCCACCCACCCCCATCTGTCGTCCGAGATAAGTATGTTCGGGATGTAGGCCGGAGCGATCGATAGTTACAATGGCCTACCTACCCACTACCCGTTTTTCAGTGTCTATTTTGTCTAATTTCGCTTTGAAATTTGACAGATTTAATTTTTTTTCAAATTCTCCCCTTTTTTATTTAGTGTCTAAATCATTCCAGTCGAAGGTAGAGTCGTTTGACGCTATTCGTGGTCGCTTATCAGCAACAGTGTTATCGCGAAAGAGAGTCTTAATATTCGGTAGAGGTGGCCGACAAGGATGGGCCGCTCATCGCGGCGGTTGACACTAGTGGATCCAAACAGCAATAGCTCCCTACGTAGACTATCACCGCTCATGCGCTATCCTGATTTCGTTTAGTAGTTCGGTTGGCTAACTTTTGGCGAGCATAGATTGAAAAACACGGAATTTAAAATTTTAAATAAATCGAAAAATCCGGAGCTAAAAATGTTATATAAATAGAAAAATCCGGAGCTAAAAATGTTATATAAATAGAAAAATCCGGAGCTAAAAATGTTGTATAAATAGAAAAATCCGGAAATAAAAATGTTGTATAAATCGACACTCGATTCGCCTGTGTACTTGTCAATTCTTTTTAAAGCTGTACTGCGATTCCTGATTACCACTTTAGCACTAAATGAGCATGCACAGTAAATCTCCATAGGGAGCTATTGCTGTTTCGATCCGCCTGTGCAGTTGACTACCACACCCCCATCCGCCGTCCGAGACAAATATGTTCGGGATAAAAGCAGGGCCGATCGATAATTTCAATGACCCACTCACTAACTGTTTTTCAGTGTCTTAAAGGGTATAGCGCGGTAAGAATGGCGAAATGG
Source organism: Maratus speculifer (assembly GCA_964019185.1). Lineage (NCBI taxonomy): Eukaryota > Metazoa > Arthropoda > Arachnida > Araneae > Salticidae > Maratus > Maratus speculifer. The sequence goes on from OZ025298.1 coordinate 258,294,717, forward strand.
CCCCCATGGTCAATGACTGAATTATTTTTTGTACTAGTATCAGCACTCTAAAAGAGTACGAAATGCAAGGTCATTGACTCCCCATCTTGACCTATCTTTAAGATATTCGATAAAGTTCGTACGCGCGCCGTTATTTTTTAAATGTATTTTTCTGAAAAACTATAAAAGCTAGAAAGATGGGACCAATTGCGTATATTAAGAGATACTTTGAAAAATATTTCATATTTTTTTCAGAGTTTTCGTGAAATTACAACTGTGCAAAATAATGAAACAAAGTATACATCTTTTATTTTAGTACTGTTCTGTTATGTCTACCGCGCCAAAAAAAATACATAATATTCTTTAATTTATATACTTATAGCACACAAAAAATGATCAAAATCAAAGAGACGCTTTTTGAGTAATATCTAAGAAGAAAATAGAAAAGGTTAAAATAAAAATTCTAAATAGAAAAGGAAGAAAAAGAGAAAAATTGATACCGGACTAATTTAAAAGAAAAAGTAACACTGATATACGGCTAGTGTGAGTCAGAAACACGGCTAGTGAGGCATTGGAATAGAGCTAGCGAGTGGGTGGAGCGATGAAACTAGCGATCGCCCCGACCTACACCTCATATATACACGTCCTGTTGAAATTCTGTCTCAAAAATTTTTTAAGCGATGAAGTCAATGTTGTAATTAATGAAGGTAGAGATGGTGATAATTATAGTTAGATCTATCATTATCATGTCTACCGCGCCAAATATATATATATATATATAATATTCTTTCATTTATATATTTATACCACGCAAAACCTGATCAAAATCAAAGAGGTGCTTCTTTGAGTAATTATGATTTTAATAAGTGAGATTACGGACGGTAGGAACTAGTTAAAGAGGTCTTTTTTAGAATTATTTATTATAATTACATCATAAATAAGATTTCAAACATCATTAATTTCATTTATTACAATTTTGACTTCATCATTTAAAAAATCCCTGTTGGCTTGGCCTATAGGCGGAGGTAGATTTCAAAGAGTGCTCATTTCAACAACAAAAAATAAAATTTGATTACAGATAAATCCAATTTAACAACTTTATTTGTCCTCTTTTGAAAAATTTTTAATTTCATTTTTCTGTAAGGACTGGTTTTATCAGAATGACCTTAAGCCAAATTCAGATCAAATGCTCATTTTGACAACATATTTTGAAATAATTCTGACTTTATTAAAAAATCGACTAATACGGTCTATTATATAAATCCTAAATAACAAAAGACTGCCAATTGAATGCTTTGAGAGCAAAATTGAATTTAAAAATGAGTTATAAAATAACCAATTTTGAATACAACCTCAATTCTTAATCATGATAGCTTCGGGAAATTTTGCGCGAGTGCCCCCTATGTCACCAACAGAAACTGTTTTTTTACTCGAGTCACTATGTAATCTAGCATCCTCTTTAGTAGAGGACTTTCTTTCTTCCACGAACTTTATGCACGAAAACGTCACAAACTTTACATTGCACGAACATTATTGTCACCATAGAACTTTCGGCGGCCGTAAACAATTATTCTCACCTAATTATGACAAACCAGTCAATTGTTTATGTATTGTTGTCTTGACACGCAAGACTAAAAAAAAGGTACGTAAAATCGTATTATACTTATAAAACCCTTCCGGGGTCAACCTATCCACGAGAAAAAGAAACTCATTCACCAATGAAAACGTTTCATAGTCGTAATGGAGCGTTCTCATTGGTCAGATTTACAGTGGGAGCTGTAAATGATGTCACTACATTTTTCTTCGCTTTGAAATCTTTCCACGATTTCAAAAAATATATTTAATTAAATTATTAATTATATATTTAATTAAATTATTAATTATATTTAATTTAATTTCCTTTTTATTAAAGGAAAGCGAAGGTGCGTTTTAAATGCAATATTGTTAAAATTTTTATATTCGGGTTGCTTTAATTTTTTTTTTTACAGCCGTGAATGACTCTTGAGAATTTCAAATCTATAAAAAACATTGTGAAAAGTTACCTCCGATTTTAAAGGCAATCTATTTTCTGACCAATGAAACCGTTCCATAGTCGTAATAGAGCGTTCTCATTTGTTAGATTTACAGTGGGAGCTGTAAATGATGTCCCTACATTTTCTTTGCTTTGATATCTTTTTACGATTTCAAAAACAATATTTAATTAAAACTTTTTATTTAAGCAAACCGCGGGTGCGTTTTAAATTTCATTATAATCCCCACCCCCATCTACCAGATAGTTTTGCTATAGTTTTAAATGCAGATTTCTGTTGAAATTTTCTTTCTTTCTATTTTTCTTTTTTCTTTTTTTTTTGTTAGATTTTTCCCTCTTCAAGTTTAATCGCTGTTTTATCAAAATTGTTTCAGCCTAAAGTGGCTATGATTGACCACAGTTGTTATAATTTTTTATCATCCTTTAAAAATGCAAACACATCTTTTTGACGGGCTATCTTCTAGTTATATAACAACTATCCACTGACTGATGGACCAAAACAGCAAAATCTCCCTACGAATAGCATAATGCGTATGTACGTCGGGGCGACCGCTAATTTCACTACTTTACTCACTCAGTAGCCATATATCTGTGTCTCACTAACCGTATATCAGTATTACTTTTTCTTTTAAATTTGTCCGGTATCAATTTTTCTTTTTTTCTTCCTTTTCTATTTTGAATTTTTATTTTAACCTTTTCTATTTTCTTCTTAGATATTACTCAAAAAGCACCTCTTTGATTTTGATCATTTTTTGTGTGCTATAAGTATATAAATTAAAGAATATTATATATTTTTTTGGCGCGGTAAACATAACAGAACAGTACTAAAATAAAAGATTTATATTTTGTTTCATTATTTTGCATAGTTGTCATTTCACGAAAACTCTGAAAAAAATATGAAATATTTTTCAAAGTATCTCTCAATATACGCAATTGGTCCCATCTTTCTAGCTTTTATAGTTTTTCAGAAAAATATATTTAAAAAATAACGGCGCGCGTACGAACTTTATCCAATATCTTAACGACAGGTCAAGATGGGGGGTCAATGACCTTGCATTTCGTACTCTTTTAGAGTGCTGATACTAGTACAAATAATAATTCAGTCATTGACAATGGGAGCCATTTCGCCATTCTTACCTCGCTATACCCTTTGTCTAGTTTCTGTTTGAAATTTGTCCGGTTTCAATTTTTCTCACTTTTTTCCTCTTTTCTATTTAGAGTCTAAGCCATATATGTTCGGGATGTAGGCAGAGGCGATGCTGGTTTCATTGCCCTACCCACCAACTAACCGTTTTACAGTGTCTTTGGTTTGTCTACATTTTCTTTTAAATTTGTCCGGTTTCAATTTCTTTTATCTTCTTTTTTTTCTCTTCTATTTAGAGGCTCAGGCATTCGGGTCGTACGTGAAGAGTTTTGGCGCTATTCGTGGTCACTTGTCAGCGACAGCGCTTACGCGCCAGAGAGTCTTGCAGTTCGGGACGTAAGTGGGGGGTCGCCGACGAAGATGGGCCGCTCATCGCGGCGGTCACTTCCTCGGCGACTCGTACCTACGTCCCGAATTTTAATACTCTCTTGCGAGATAGCGCTGTTATAAGCGTTATAAACGACCACGTTTAGCGACAAACAGCTCTACCTACAATACGAATGCTTTAGACTCTAAATAGGAAAGGGGAAAAATAAGAAAAATTGAAACCGGACAAATTTGAAAGAGAAATTAGGCAAATTAAAGACACTGAAAAACGGTTAGTGAGTGGCTGGAACATTGAAACTATCGATCGCCCTTGCCTATAAACGATACATATTTGTCTCGGACGGCAGGTGGGTGGGTGAGTTAACCACCGCGATGAGCGGCCCATCTTCGTCGGCGACCCCCACCTACGTTCCGAAAAGATCGACTCTATTGCGCGATACCGGTGTCGCTGTAAAGCGACCACGAACAGCGTAAAACGACTTTACTTACGTCCCGAATATTAAGACTCTCCAGCGCGACAGTGCTGTCGATGATAAGCGACTACCAATAGCACCAAAATTTTTACTTACGACTGGGGCCTACTACTACGGCCTTTACTATGGGCCTTGGGCTCTGAATAGAAAAAGAAAAAAAAATGAGATAAAGTGAAACCGGAAAAAATTTAAAGAAAAATTATTTGATATGTCTGTTAATATATAGACTATATAATGGTAAAACTTAGTTTAGCAAGAAAACGACAAAATGGTTGAAATTTTCCTTTCAACAATTAATGCTAATGGATGGAAACATACTTGAATACTTTTGTTTACCCCTGTAAAATACATTGTATCTTTAATACATGAAAGTATTTTGCTAAATTTTAGTTTAAAAATAAATTTACTTTAAACTACTTAAATGAAATTTCCAGAAATTATCATCCAAAGGCGACCATGTATCCAGTTCTTTGCATGAGTCTTTATATCATTTTATCTATATTCTACAAACATTTCTTAGTAAACTAAATGCAATTCATCGTAAAAAGGCATAGCATATTTAAAAACCACCTTTAAATGAATTACGCTCATATTCAGTAACCTTTCCGAGATCTTTTGTGTAACCCAGTATATGTAAATAGTGTAACAATTTGGATTTATAATAACCATATAATATGCATACATCTAGTGAAACTTAAAAGGTATATCATAATGCATTTCATTTATCTAACAGCAATCTTCCATAATATACAGGACTTCGGACAGAATATACTATTTGAAATCTTTTGCGTGTCCCTGTAAATGCTATGCACTTTGTATTATGCATGAAATAACTCATATTAATCCTCAGAAACGTATATCAATTTGATTAAATATGAAATCGTTTACCATAATTAAAATATGTCGCAAACAATTTCCCCCCTTTATTATTATCTATTTGAATTCTTTTGTGTAGTCCTGTAAATGAATAATAACTATTCTTTTCGCTGCATACTTTAGAAAATGCCTATTATAGTGCAATTTGTACATGCATATAAATTTAAAGATTTTTACAGGGTGTAACATCTTTAAAATTAATTTGAAACGATTTTTCCCCATAGGCCTTAATGTAATGGAAAACTTTTGACTGTCCCTGTAAATAAACTAATCATGGCAGAAACTTCATTTTCAATAGTGTTTGTGCTCGGGTAAACGTCATTAATGTTTTAAAATTCCATGACGATCCGAATATATTTACGAGAGTTACAGCGCGGACAGACGGACAGACGGCCATACGGCCATATGGACAGACGGACAGAGGGATAGACAGCCAGAAGGGAAGACAGCCAGACAAACCGAATGCATAAGCACGTTTAAACTTTGTTGGAAAGTGCTAAAAATGCGTTAAACATACTTATTACTTACCCATCATACGTAGTATAGGGTATATCTTGCAATCGTTTAAAATACATTTTTTTGAGGGATTTGCATGTTTTAGACACTAGAGATTTCGAAAAACATATTTTAAAAAAGCAAGTACGAAAAATCATGCGTCAAGCATGGATTATGAAGCACTTTTCAAAGCTTTTTGAAATCTTTAGCAAAACTTCGTTATCCTGGGAAATGACGTATTATTGTGTATATCCAAGTATGTATTCCAATACTTTGAATAGTAATCATTCATTAAGGTAATCATTCATTATCGTGTCCACTGTCAATTGATTAAACATTAAACGTGATTTGGCGCCTTAAAATTTTTTTTGTGATAGTGTTTCAGCAATATCCAAATTCAATTTAAAATCTTGATGTTTCAAATACTGTTCATATTTAAATCAAACTTATGTTTCAGATCAAATTACGAAAGATGAAATAATTTTTATTTCTCTCAGCCGGCATTGTTGCCTTATCTTTTACAATATGAGTTAGTTGAATGTTTTTTATACAGACTATGCAAGATTTTACCGGTGACTTCGTTTCCAGAACATTAAAATAAAGATAAATGCATTAATTTAGGCAAATCATTTCACTCTTCCTGATTAAAAACATAAATAGTTAAAAAAGTCTTCATCTTATTTTATAAGAGGCAATTCGGAATTTATATTTATATTACCTTGACATGCATCAGTCATAAAAACAGGAAATTTTGTATCCATTATTATAAACAATTCCGAAAAAGAAAGTGCAACCAATATCAAAAGGATGGTCTAGTAAGATCGTGAAAAACGATGAATCTTTATTCTTAAAACGGAAAATAATACTGGGAGAATATATAAGTATTTTAGGTAGTATTTGCGAAATTTTTATATGCATGCATTGAGTCCTATATGGCTATAACAAAAACTCACCATAACAAGAAATATTTCAAAAATTACTTTTAAATGACAAAATACTTTTGCAATTTTAAAGATTAAAAAAATGTCCTGTGAAAATCCTATTACTAAACGATGATATATAAATGTGTCTACAATATAATTTGAGCTCCCGAGCCTTGTTTTTTAACGTCGGTGGATAGAAAAGAATTTACGTTGACAGAAGTATATTAAAAGTTTAGGTTTTATGACCAAAATGTAATTTCCTTTAAAAAAAAATAATTTTCATTTGTATTTTCTGTAATGAGGCTGCATCAAGAAGAAACACGCGTAAAAAAATATTTCTTCAGGCTATCTAGTTAATCTTTGGTTTTTAAGATCGAAAATATTTATATCCCGATACGATAATGTCATTTTCCACAGAAATAATTTTGCGGTGCATAGGTTTTGAGCTCAAAATTTAAGTTTATGTCTAAGCTTCAAAAAAAAATTTATTAGATGCAAAAAATAACGGTAAAAAATAGTTGTACGTTACTCCAAAGTCTAAAGCGCCCTCTATCGGCATTTTTTGAAATTTATCTTTATAATTTATTTTCATGGCAATACTGACATAAAGAATAGTTTTATTGAAAACCGCAAACGAATCGACCAATTTTTCTGTATTTTACAATCATTTGAATTTTTGGACCCTAAACTTCAATGGCGCCTATCTCCTTCGGAAGACGTTTGGGGCCCTTAGTTTCCTATTTAATATTGTTTGTCTTGATCTGTACTACCACCCTTAAAGTTTGTACCATGAATTTAAAAACACTCTGTATATATCTGATTTTTGTCACGCTGTAACTAACGTATTTATGAACCGATTTGAATAAAACTTGGTATGTACATATTACATACAAATTTCTCAACCGGGTTTGTTGGCCAGCATCATCTGCCATTTTGTTTAAAAAATTTTAGAAACATTTTGAAACGATCTGATTTTTGTCACGTGATAACACGCGTATTTATGAATTGATTTGGATTTAACTTGGTGTGTACATACTACACTATGACTGGATCGAGTTCGTTCACTTCCATCCGACATTTTGTTTCAAAATGGCGGCCATTTAATTTTTTTTTATTTAAAAACTAAAATTAGGTACAAGAAAGTAAGAAATTGTAAAAGAATTTTGTTTTATATGTTTGATTTTAATACAAAGTTTCCAGAGCATTTTTTTTCGTCTGTATCTTAAAAAATGGCTGAGTTATATAACTTTTAATTTCTAGTGTGGCTGATATTTTAACATGATCTAATTTTCGTCACGTGATAACACGTGTATTTATAAACCGATTTGGATGAAACTTGGTAGGTACATAGTACATCCCGATGTCTGGACCGAGTTCGTTGGTACGTTCCATCAGCCATCTTGTTTCAAATTGGCAGAATATTATTTTTTTTTTAATTTAAATTTCAAAATTAGGTGCAGAAAAATAAGAAATTGAAAAAGGCTTTTGTGTGTTTGACCTTTATACAAGGATTCCAGAGCATTTTTTGCTTCATCTATATGTTGAAAAATAGCTGAGTTATAGCATTTCTAATTTCCAGAGTGTTTGACATTTTGAAACAGTCTGAAATTTGTCACGCAATAATGCGCATATTTATAAACTGATTTGGATATAACTCCGTGTGTACATACCAATGTCTTGACCGAATGCACCGACCAAGTTCATCCGCCCTCTTCTTTTAAAATGGCGGCCATTTAAGTATGTAAAAATCTTTTAAATGTATAATGATGTACAAACAAAAAATTAAAATTGAAAAAAGGTTCTTTCTAAAGTATTTATCCTAATAATGAATTACTGAGTATTTTTTGATCTGTCTTTACCTTAAAAAACGCCTGAGATATAGCAGTTTGAATTTCTAATGTGGGTGACATTTTTTAAAAAATCAATTTGCCCGCGACAGCACTCGTATATATTAATTTATTTCAATATGAGTGTGCATGTGCACATGAATTAAAATTTCGACCAAACTCATTGGTTTACTTTATCCATCATGTTGCTTTAAAATAGCATACACTTCATGATATCGTGGAATGTGGCGACTCTCTAAATCGCTTAAAATAAAACCAGGTTGAATAAAGGATGACTAATTTCTAAAAATTCCTATTAATATTCAGTATTTACAAAAAGTAGTATTTATGTTATAAAATCGGGTTTCACTAATTTGAGCTTCGTGTGTTTGAATAATATAACTTTAAAATAAATAAATAATTATATGAAAGCTACCTCTTCCACCCGGCACTGCCAGGACTTTTTGATGATGGTTTGACTTCAAACAATTGCACTTTTAAATTTACGATATTTTAGGTGTAGCTCCATTGCAAGGTAACAGGTAAAAGAAAATTAAAACTATGAAATATGAGCATTCAAAAAAAGTAAATTTATTAAAAGGAAATATTTTATATTGTTGGAACACATATGTATAATCCCTTAATAATTTACACCGAATTAAAAAACTATGATAAATGTATTGATAAAATGTAAAACTAATATGAATAATGTATTATTCTAATTACAACATTTTGTGATCCACAATTTACTATTTAAATGATTCAATCATATGAGCCATTTCCTTTCAAGAAATAACAAGTTGGAAATTGCACGTGAAGCGTAGCAATTGAGGTGCGTTCGTATGATAACGAAGTTTTAAAAATATCACTCTCATGTATCTATCTCAGAAAATTATAAATAATTACAATTAAAATGCGCACCCAACAATGATCTCCCTATACCATTATGCAATGGAATGCTTTTGTCAGGCCTTGTAAATCAATAACAAATATTCTTTGCACCACAGATTATAGAAAATGTATATTATAATATGTACTTATAGATGCATATCAATTTTATTACTTTCGAATGCATGTAACAACATTAAAATGCATTTGAAACATTTTTTCCCATTAACTATAATGTAACGGGATACTTTTGATTGTCCCTGTAATTGAAATATGCATCCGATTTTGATAAAATTTGAAATAACTCGACAAAATTATGTAATAATTATGTATTTAAAATTTCAAAAGATTAAAATGCATTTGAATCTTTTTTCCCGATTGACAGTAATGTAACGAAATCCTTTTGATTGTCCCTGTAATTGATCTAGGCATCCGATTTTCATAAAATTTGAAATGACTCGACAAAATTATGTAATAATTATGTATTTTAAGTTTCAAACGATTCAGTTGGGTCGTTTTTGCGTTGTTATATGCGGACGGACAGACAGACGAACGGACTGAACCATAACAATAGGTGCTACGTGTTTAAATAATTACAAACGCACCTAAAAATGGAAATATCATCTGATTGTCATAGAAAAGCATTATTGCGTAAAATAAAATGTTTTATATTTCGCGAAAGAATGAATCAAATATAACAAAAATCTATACAGCAAATTCCGGGTGCCGCACGATCATACCCACTTACGACGGACATCGCGTAATAAAACAAACAGACAGAAGGAAACCAAAAACTTTTGTGTATCTAAAGTAAGCTTTCAACTGACGTTTCGACAATAAAGAATGCACTCTTTTTAATTAAAAGAAATAGCCCATTTCTTTTAATACTCCCGACATTTTTTGAATCTCAATTATTAAACTTCTAAGAAATTTACCTTTTTTCGAAAGAAAACATGTTATTTCCCATTTCAATATTTATTTTATCACATTAATGTTTCGTTTCAGGCAGGAAAACACAATCAAAAATATATTTAAAGAAAACGTAATTACATTCTCATTCTAAAATATGACTTAAAAATTCATTAAATTTGAGAACTAATTGTAACATTTCTGTTACTTCCTTTGTTTTTGAGAATAAAATTTTTTTAACTGCTGAGACAGTAAACATTGGAAGAAAATAAATTACTTATCAAATCTATTCATGATAACTTAAATCCCTAAAAATGATAAACTTTTATTAAAAAGAGAATCATCGTTTCATATTGAAATTTTACATCGGCTTTAATTATTTTAGTAATGTTGAATTTACAATTAAAATAGCATTCAGAGTATAAGTGATATTTTCTAAAAAAATGAAAATTTGTTATGAGATTTAAATTAAATAATTCTAAGATTTTAAATGAAATTTTGTGTTTGTGTAACACATCTTTTCTAATTTCGGAAAAAATACTGTAAAAGTACGCATAAATGCAAAAAACTAATTACATAATACAAAATATTGACAGTTTTTTGAACTATTTTGTTACATTTTTATTTATATTTTAAATTTGTAATAATATAATGTATACTTTAAGTCTGAAATATAAAAGTATCCTGGATTTGAAAGTAAAAAAAGTAAGCTTTAATAAATATTTTGTTAAATGCTCTTTTATACTCAAAACCTCCAAATTTAAAGCTTAAATTGCGTATGTATGTTCCTTAAACATGTGTATAATTTTAATTTTTTTGACAAAACTTGGTATACACAGGTTTATAAACAAGAACAAAATCACAGGCTACTTTAAAATTTCTCAAATTAGTCTGCACATCTCTATTTAACAACTTATCACAATTTAACATTAAAAAATGTAAATATAAAAAATAAATAAATAAACACGGTTTTATGACAATTTACTGAGATGTAGAATATATATGTATTTTTTAAAAGCATTAAAAAGTAGAAAAGTCTTGGAAAAAATTTAAATGCATGGAATTTAAATTACATTGTAATTAGTACGAGTATGAAAGATTAATAAATTTAAAAGGGAATTCAGTCAAATGGGCAGCCATTGTCAAATTTACTTCATATATGGCAACTTATTTTTATCACCAAATTTGGCGATATTTCACCAACTTGGACAAAAAAGGCGGTATTGTGGTAACCCAGTCATTAGTACTTTTCAATAAATACTCATTGTTGAAGCTGATACCAATTTTTTCATAGGAAATTAAACGATAATTAAGTAATCATTAAGTAAAGTTGCCCGACCCTGCTCCCACATTAGGTATCGAATTTTAAAAAATCAATGTCCAATTTATGTATTTTCCTCGAGAATACTTATGTATTCCAAATTCAAAGATTTATGTCAACGTGAAGTGGGTGAAAAATAAAGATTTGAGTATAACACGATTTGAGTGTCGTATACAACCATAATTGTAAATTCTAAGAAATCATTTATTACTTTTTTTGGGTGTTTTTTTTCTCCACAACAAAGAGAAGCTGTGTACGGAGCACAAAGCTGAAAATCCCGAAGTTCAATAACTATAACAAATGAAAACATTATTTGATAAACATAAACATAAAGTCGTTAAAACATTATTTTATTCCGCTGATTAAACGCAAATCTCTGCAGAGTCATTCCATGTCATTTGAACCAATTTTTCCCCCATTTGTAACCCGACCCACAGGGATTTGGATGAAACTTTGTGTGCACATTAATTCTATCATGAAATGATTCCATCAGAAATTTTTCCTTCCCAGACCCCATAGTTTGTGAGATATGGGGTGTCCAATTCTTAGGTTTTTCTCAAATCGCACATTTCTGAGTCTGTATTCTGAGATTGCAGTTCCATCTTCAAAAAAATTTTTCTCTCGATCTAAAACATGAATCATCCTAAAAATATCACTGTAAGAAGATAAAAAGATGCAGATTTTAATAAAAAATATTTAAAAAATTTACTTGTAATATTTAGGATAGAAAAAGTCAGCCAAAGTTGAGAGTTATGGTTATTTTTCCAAATTTTTGTGACTTCACGAAAAAGTCTGTACACAAAAAGGCAAATTAAATTTCCAATTTCTTTTTGTTTTAAATAAAAGTTTACACTTTGGGCTTTCTATCTATGAAATAAAAATGATGTGTTTCGCATGGCTTATGCAAAAATTTTGGGTACTTTCCAATTAGCCGGATGAGTGCTTTTTTTTATATATTACATATGCAGACAAAAAAGCAAATGAAATTTCTAATTCCTTTTTGTTTTAAATAAAATCTTACACTTTGGGCTTTCTATCTATGAAATAAAAATGATGTCTTTCGCATGGTTTATGCAAAAATTTTGGGTACTTTCCAATTAGCAAGATGCGTGTTTTATTTTTACATATGTACATATGTATAGATCTATATAAATGCAGATGTATTATACATGTACATATGCATGTATATATACAGTATATTGATATATATATGTATAACACTGGTGCCTGTCTAACCGAAAAGTACCAAATTTTGCCTTGTTTTGAGAATCTGTACCAATTAAGAGGAAAAAAAAATCTGACTAAGTTTAGCTGTGGTATTTAAATAATTACTGGAATTTCTATGAGCTATTAAATTTAATGTTATTTGATGCATGTTTTTTTTTTTTTTTTTTTTTTTTTTTTTAATTCTCAAAGTAAAGTTTTGGCTTTGTTTTTTTCTGATTAAAAAAAATCTGACTGTAATATGTTTCCCCATTAAATTTAGTGAATGGTCCATATATTTCATTTCGGTATTTAATAATGGGCATTTTTTGATAATCTAAAGAATCTCTTACTTTTATTTTCAATAATTAAACTCAAAACAGATTTTTTTTGTACAGTATAAAATAGAAAAATTTTTCTCCTCACATTTCCATTCTTTCTTTCGAATGCTTATATATTAATTATTTTTGTTTAAAAAATGTTCAAAACCTTGTATTTCCTTTCCTTGGTTAATTTTAATCAGCTTAAATATTTATATTGACAAGTTTAAATACACAAATATTTAACAGAACTTAAATTTGTTTCTATAGTCTGAAAGATTTAATTGCACCTGCCTTGTATAAACACCTTCTGATAAAGGCAGGGTAATGTTCATTAGTATGAAAGCAGATGTTTTGAAATCAAGTTAATCAAATTATTGTCATTGTTGTTTCTTATCATAGAAGAATGATTTAACTTTTACTGTGCTACTAAAATATATTCTGATTGTTACATATTTTATAGTTTGTGATATGCATAAATATTTTTTTGCTTTATTGTTTTAATATGGAGCCTGATATTAAACCTTCTACTAGTCTTCAGGCTTGCAGTATTGTAATATTAAATGGTTTAGAATGTCACAAAACTAGCTATACAAATAACAGAGAAATAGACTACATTGTTAATCTCTTTGATTCAGAAAAAGAACTTTTATTAGTTAGGACTATTGCATTTATAAAACAAAAATTAAGTAAAAACCGTTTGATTAATATATGTGAGCATCACAGAATTTCGCTCTTAATGAAATATGAATTATATAAATGTGGGGATCCATTTAAGCGGCATAAAAAGCAAGTGAAAAAAGCAATTAGGGCAATTAATAGAGATTTATATACGGCCGAAAAATAAACCAAAGTTGAAAGTTATGATTATTTTTCCGAAATTTTGTGAGTTTATAAAAAAGTCTCTACACAAAAAGGCAAATGAAATTTCCAGTTTGTTTTTGTATCCAATAACATTAAATTCGGTAACTCATAGAAACTCCAGTAATTATTTAAGTACCACAGCTAAACTTAGTCAGATTTTTTTTCCCCTTAATTGGTGCAGATTTTCAAAACGAGGAAAAATTTGGTACTTTTCGGTTAGACGGGCACCAGTGTTATACATATATATATCAATGTACTGTATATATACATACATATGTACATGTATAATACATCTGTATTTATATAGATCTATACATATGTACATATGTAAAAATAAAACACGCATCCGGCTAATTGAAAAGTACCCAAAATTTTTGTATAAGCCATGCGAAAGACATCATTTTTATTTCATAGATAGAAAGCCAAAAGTGTAAACTTTTATTTAAAACAAAAAGAAATGGGAAATTTCATTTGTTTTTTTGTGTGCATATGTAATATATATAAAAAAAACCACTCATCCGGCTAATTGGAAAGTACCCAAAATTTTTGCATAAGCCATGCGAAACACATCATTTTTATTTCATAGATAGAAAGCCCAAAGTGTAAACTTTTATTTAAAACAAAAAGAAATTGGAAATTTAATTTGCCTTTTTGTGTACAGCCTTTTTCGTGAAGTCACAAAAATTTGGAAAAATAACCATAACTCTCAACTTTGGCTAATTTTTTTTATCCTAAATATTACAAGTAAATTTTTTAAATATTTTTTTATTAAAATCTGCATCTATTTATAATCTTACAGTGAAATTTTTAAGATGATTCATGTTTTAGATCCAGAGAGACAATTTTTTGAAGATGGAACTGCAATCTGAAAATACAGACTCAGAAATGTGCGATTTGAGGAAACCCTAAGAATTGGACCCCCCATATCTCACAAACTATGAGGTCTAGGAAGGAAATATTTTTGATGGAATCATTTCATGATAGAATTAGTGTGTACACAAAGTTTCATCAAAATCCCTGTGGGTCGGGTTACAAGGTCTGGTTGAATTGACATGGAATGACCCTGCAATCAATGTATTTTACTGTTTTATTAGTACTGTGGTGATAAGATACTATTTTAATTTTCGATAGTCATAACAACCACATTTCCTCTTATTACAATGATCTACTGTAAAAGAGTTTCTGAACAGCCTGAATTTCGTTTAACATATAAAATAATGTAAAAGCAAAATAGCGTTCGCAGTGTATTCAACAAATGCGGAAGGACTTTCCAGGTGAAGGCCCACATTACTTTAAAATAAGGTCGAATTCACTATTTCGTTTGATTCAAGGTTGATTTAAAAAGTGAACCAGTGCATTGGGAGTACCCCGCAAGTATATATATAAAATGAATGAAAATGTAAAAGAAAAACATTCTGAAGCTCGTTACACACTGTTCGTTATACCTTGTTCCGATACACAATTTGATATAAATCTAATAAAAATATGCAAAACTTCATTAATTATGGAAGACACAAAGAGTATTTTTTGTACAGGCGTTTTTATGCATTATCGAGAAATTTTGTTGTTTCATGTATATTTTAAAGAAAAAAATTAAAATAAATAAAAAGACGTATGAACATTTTTAAAACAAAAACTTTATTTTAAAGAATGGGAAATTCTCTACCAATGTAATTATTCTATGCACTTAATTATTTTAATCACAAACATATCTTCAAGGGTGACAATTTTCAAATTTCAAAACATTTATATATTTATTCAAATTGCTATCGAATTTATTGAATCGCTTAAATAAATATTTTCATATTTTGCATTTACATACGCCTATTAAATAAACATTAAATCTAAAAAAATAATTTTTACTGAAAATAAATTATTTTGGAAATTCGCAATTTTTTTTAATTATGTATTAGAAATTACATTTTATTATTAACGTCTTAAATATTTCTTATGACTAGGAATATCGAAAATAAAAGATTTTCTATATTAGTTGGTTTGAATATTTTGCATAGACTGTTTTATTGTATTTTATTTTAAAATGCAAAATTCTTTTAGATGAGCAATAAATTCTATAGTTACGTAAAAATTATGTCAAAGAATATTTTTCAAAATAAAGCGCCATTGAAGGTTACTTTTTCTATTCGAATTTTCTATTTATAGACGCATTCACGAGAGGAAAAATTTCCTACTTTCAAAATCTTGGAATCTCCATAATATTTAATTTAATATTCCGCATTCACATTATCCCATTCAATGCACT
The DNA here is from genome assembly GCA_964019185.1 of Maratus speculifer. NCBI lineage: Eukaryota > Metazoa > Arthropoda > Arachnida > Araneae > Salticidae > Maratus > Maratus speculifer. The sequence goes on from OZ025298.1 coordinate 258,310,554, forward strand.
TGAAATTCTGAAAACGATTATTACTAGAAATGCATTACTCGAAATGGAGGCAAAAATGGATTTGAATAAAAGTTCTTTGAATAAATATTTAAATACATTTATTGCGACTGTTTTTAGGTATTTTGTTTTAAATAAATTATATTTATGTACATTAAAAAAAACTCTCTATTTTAAAAAAGCAACTAACACTAAAAAAGTTAAACTATTTAAAAAAAGTAACTATCTGCTACAGTATATAATTTTTTGTGACGTATGTTTTGGTTATTCTTCGCTAATACAAGTATTAAGAAAATTAGTTAAAGTTTATGAAAATAGTTCCATTAAAAAATTCCATTAAAAAGCAAAAACTATACATAGAAATTTAATCATTTTTTAAGGTGTTTTTTTTAATCGAATATTTGAATCTTCCAGTGTGCACATAATTTTAATATTTTTAAATTCAATATTTTTTGAGTTTTTATCTACATTTTAAAATAAAATTTGCAGCTTTTGTTGATTTTTTTTCATATCTTAGAAAAGGTTTTATTTTAATTTGCTACCCTTGTAAAATCAGCGCCAAAGTAAGTTTCAGGCATACTACTTTGAAATAAAAAAAAGTATATTTATAAACAGAAAAAAAATCTTGCAAACTAGTTTCAAATGATTATGTGTTAAAAGAATGAAATCATTAAAATTTGCGTAATAAAAACAATAATTACACGGGAATAATATTTCAAAAAACAATATTTTAAAATAATAAATTCATTAATATGCATTAAAAGCAGTAAATAAAAAAAATCACGTTTCATTTAAAAGGACAAAATAATAATATTAGAAAACAGTTTAAAAGATATATTTACATGAGACATGCTTTCATACTATGAAAGATGTTTTAAATTTGTTGTGAATTTTAAGACGGCGCCAATAAAATTTCTTCGTAACAACAAAAGTATTTTTACGCGAATATTGGAAAGAGAAAATTACATCAGAAACTTTGGCGAAAATTACATCAGATTTAAAACAATACTTTCAAAATATTTTATTTAAAGCAATTTTCTTAAATCGTTGTTGAACAAATACTAACAGGCAAAATCTCAAAGGTAAATTGAGTTTGCAACGTTTGCTGCAGTTTCAAAAATAACATTCTTTTTATTCTATTGAGCTTATTCAGAACAAGACGCTATGATCATAAAAAGTTAATTGGGTGAATTAGTCCACCAGATTCTTCCGGATAATTCAATTGACAGAGCATTGGCGGCTTTAGCAACGATACCCCTGGTTTGAATCCCAGACCTGACTTCACTTGACGTTTGTATATTTAGACTGTTAAGGCAAAATATTATTTACATATTGCAGGTATTTTAGATATAAAAGTTAAAAACATACATCAAATTACTAAAAGGTGCATAAAAGAAATATAAAGATGTCACATACTTCGTGATCTTTCAAACGCAGACACATTCATTTTCAAGGGTTCCCTCTTGAAAGTGAATCCTGTTTCTTGAAAGTGAATGTTTATTTTAAAGAGGGTAATCTCTGGTATCACCGAACCAATATGAAAATTAAACGTAGAAAATGATTGTGACAGTCCTCTGATGATAACACGGGGGACATTTCCTTCATTTGAGGGGAATGTACCGAGGTCTGTGTGGATAAAAGAATTTTTGTGGTTTTGTGGGAACATCTTGGGAAACTTTTCCCTTAGCTATTTTTGTCAAAATAAACAAATTTTCTGGTAAAACTATAGACTCGACCAAAAGAGATTAGAAAAAGAAGGCTTTGCATTATTTTTGCAATTATAACATACAATGTAAAATTGATTTTTACTGCTCAAGAGTGAATACTCGAAGAAAGAAACCTCTTTTTTCAAGTAAAAATACTCAGGTATCCAAGATCTTAGACTCCATGTTCCTGTATTGTCTATTAACACGTTTTCAATGTAGTGTCCGGCTAGAATGTTCCTAGTTTCGAATACTTGCTTACTTCTTATCTATTCTCTCAAGTCATTCAACACCCGAAGAACACTCATCCAAATTATGTTCTTTTGCTTTTTGTTGTTAAACTATAGATTTTGTTGTCTAATGCTTAAGTAAGAATTCTTGTGGCACCTCTTTACCTCTTGTCAGAGAAAATAAGCAGACCCTGGACCCTCACCCTTTCCCTCTTAATTCTTACGTAATACTTGAATGACCCTTTAAGGATAGATCTAGACACACGGCAGTGTGTCAGCCAAGTTCAAAAAGTAAAAGTCGACACACCGGCCGTGGGTTATATTACCCGAACCATTTCGGGCCACTTTTGACCCCTCAATAATTTAAATTCTATTTGATCTACACAATTGCAATTTTTCGTGTCGTGTAAGACCATCTTCTAATTTCCGAATCCTATAAATTTTTTAAAAAATCTTTTACCGTTCACGAGAAATTGACGTCTGAAAACCACTGTTTTTCCCATTGACTCACTGACTCACTGACTCACTCATAGAAATGTTTGACTACTTTCAGGTGACTTAGGAAGTTGAAATTTGGTGTGGCGGTAGGTTATTGGATCTATAAATAGGAAAAAATCAGAAATCACCATTAATTAAACATTAATGGTTGTTAGAGGATAAATTATTGGATTACAATGGCGGTTTATGAGAATTTCACAAAATACCAGAAATAGTGCCAAGTTGGCGTCACTTTTGGCGAGTATCGGGACTAATCTCTGAAACTACCGAACCGATTTCAAAAGTAATGGTACCAAAATGATGGTATTCGCCCCGGTTCAAATATAGACTATATCTTATGTCTGTGCCACTAACCAAAAGAAGGTTCAGAAGCAAGAAACATTCTAAAAATGTGATTTTTGTTTTATTGAAGGGCCTAGAAGCACAAAATTTGTCATGTTAATTATTTATAAGATATAAATGATCACTAATGACATTTGCTAAAAAATACCAAATTTAAAAGGGGTGGAAATCCGCGAAGAGCATTCTGAAAACGTTCTAAATAGCGATTTTAACACAATCTCAGCAAACAACAAACCGATCTTAAAAGTAATGATATCAAAATGATGATGATAGTCCTTGCTCCAATATAGGCTATATCTTATGTCGATGCCACTAACTCAAACGGGGTAAAAGAGCATAAAACGTTCTAAAAATGCGATGTTTGTATGTTAAGGGACTAGAATTATAAAGTTTGGCATTTTAGAGTTTACGGGAATTTCGCGAAATATCAGAAATAGTGCCAAGTTGGCGTCTTTTTTGGTGAGTATCGGAGCTAATTTCTGAAACTATGAACCGATTCCAAAATTAATGGTACCAAAATGATGGTATTCACCCCGGTTCAAATATATGCTATATTTTATGTGTATACCATTAACCATAAGAGGGTGAAGAAGCAAAAAAAATTCTAAAAATGAGATTTTTGTTTTACTAAAGAGCGTAGAAGCACAAAATCCGGCATGTTACTTATTTATAAGCTAAAAATGATCTCTAAGGGCATTTGCTAAAAAATAAAGAATTCAAAAAGGGTGAAAATGCACGAAAAGCGTTCAAAAACTGTTCTAAATTGGGATTTTTAAGCAATCTCAGTCTCAGCAAACAACCACCCGATCTTAAAAGTAATGATATCAAAAGGATGGTGACATTCCTTGCTCCAATATAGGCTATATCTTATGTCGATGCCACTAATTCAAAGGAATTAAAAGAGTAAAAAAAAATTCTAAAAATGCGATGGCTGTATGTTAAGGGCCTAGAAACATCAAATTTGGCATGTTTATTACTTATAAGATACAAATGATCACTAAGAACATTTGTTAACAAATACAAAATTTAAAAAGGGTAAAAATGCGCGAAAAGCGTTCTAAAAACGTTCTAAATAGCAATATTAGCAATATTGGGAAGTTAGCAAACCGATTAAAAAATATATATAATGTCAAAATTATGGCGGCAATCCTTGCTCTAACAACAGTATTGGATAAATTGCCAGATTACAATGGGAGTCTATGGGAATTTGGCGAAATACCAGAAATAGCGCCAAGTTAGCATCACTTTTGGCGGGTAATTTTTGTCGTCAATTTGGCGATATATCACCAAGTTGGAGACAAACTTTTTTGGTCGTCGAGATAATCAAGTAGTACCCAATCACATAAAAGAAACATCCTTATTAGTGGAATTTAAAGGAACATATAAGCAGTCCTAATGTTAAAAGTTTTAAATTTGACTGAAAGAAACAGTGAATAATCGCAGGAAAAAGCTGTAAGATTAATTAATATTAAATAAAACTAATTTAATATTAAGCCAATTTATTTCAAAAAGGAAACAAATACCGACTTATTTGACAAAAAATAATGATATCCTATCAAAAACATGAATGTGAAAAAATGCCAAGTTCATTAAAGGTTTCGCTAATAAAAGAAGTGATTTGGCAAAAAATAATGATATCCTATCAAAAACATGAATGTGAAAGAACGCCAAGTTCGTAAAAGGTTTCGATAATAAAAGAAGTGAGATCTAACTGCCAACCAAGTTCTTTCGAAGCTCCTTAAATCATAGCTTCTGTCATGCATAATATTCTTCAATTGCTTAAAATGATTTAGTATGTTACTTGTTATTCAACAGAGCGACTTGGCAAGTTTTCAGCCCCTAACTTTAATGTTTGAGTAAAAGTATAATTTAATCTAGAATCTGATTGGCAAAGATCTAGTCAATCAAGTGTTCGAATAACTACATTGAAGTTAAGGTATTAATAAATTAAGTGATCAACTTTAAGTTCTGATCAATTAAATAGAGAAATTTGAATAATAGAAAACTTGTAAGTCGCTCTATTGAATAACAAGTAACATACCAAATCATTTTAAGCAATTGAATAATATTATGCATGACAGGAGCTATGATTTAAGGAGCTTCGAAAGAACTTGGTTTGCAGTTAGATCTCACTTCTTTTATTATCGAAACCTTTTACGAACTTGGCGTTCTTTCACATTCATGTTTTTGATAGGATATGTTTTACAAAACTTTATGAATAGGAAAAAATAGCAATAATAGGAAAAATACTAGAGTATGTTAATTAATCGTAACTTTCTATATTTCTAGGGCTGTAGAGTATTATCTTTATAATTGGACAATTTACATGCCATTATTTTATCTTATTTCATAGTTTTTCTTGAAAGACCTTATTATAGACATCGTTAAGAAATAACGCTTAATAGCCTTGATCAAGAAATTACGCTATTACAGTTTATAAATGCATTTCTATCAAAATATTCTTTCTTGTATACATAGTGAATAATTTGATGTATCATATGCTATATTTGTTTGGAAAAAAAATCTAAAATTCGGTTGCGAAAATTGGTAGAGCCTTAACGTGACGTTATTACCCCTGGATACTTTATGTTTCATTATCAGAGCTTATATTATGTAGTAAATTAAAGTACCAAAATCCTCTAGGAGTTAGCTCACTATAAAATTGCATAAATAACATATATTCTTTTTACAATAATTACACGATGAAACATTTTAGCAGAAGAATTTTCTCCACAAAAACAGCAAATGCAATGGGACGAATGGTGTTAATTAACTGCTCAGTTGCTTTCTTACATTTTCTGGAGATTAAGTTTTTAATGAAGAAAAAAATATTATGAAAATTTTAAATGTAACAAAGTCTTTGTTTAATTAACCTAGGCATTTTTATTACTTAAGAAACGCTTAAAAAGCGAGGAAAAATATGAAAAAAACTTTATAGTGCTTTTTTCGTATCAAAATTTTAGAATGTAATAATAATTAAAAAAAGGGGTGCGTATAGAAATATAGAGTTAAACACTTGAAATGAAATTTTTATTTTTCTAATTAAAATGACGTAGTATATTTACTAGAAAAACTTTCCCCAGTTAAATAATGTTTTAACATTACTGCTTTGCTAATAAGGAAGTATAGGCACTGGATCATTTCATACTTAATAGTATCTTACACTATAGTACCGGGCATCCTCAAGAAGTGAAATATGTATATATCCTAAAAACAGTGCATTAAGTAACTATAACCCGACTTTGATTTTGAAAATTATTAGGTAAAGTTTCTAATGATAATTTAAAGCTACGATGTATCAAAATAAACATATTTATTATAATTAATTTTTTCAGTATACTTGAATAATGAAATAAATAAGTATGTTAATAAAAATATAAGCAAATATTGAAAAATACACTGTTAACAATTTATAAGTCAACTTTTCTAAAAAAAACAATAATACGCAAATTAATACTATATTGGTTTTCCATTTTTCCTTATAACCTCATTTTCATAGAAGTGATTTAGTATAAATCCTGAAATATTGTGAATTCTTTTACAATGACTACTTCTAGTTCATTGGCAGACATTTTTTTTATTATTATTAGCGTAAACTTTACGATTTAATACAACTGAAATATTTTATATAAGGTCCAAGTCTGGATTTCGACTTGGCCATAACAAAACATGATTTTTTTTCTTTTTTTACACCATTGCTCAGTGGATTTAGAAATATGGCAAGAAAAAATGTATTGTTGAAACATCCAGTTAGCACCACCTAAATAAGGTCCAAATGGTATCAAATGATAATATAACATTTCCTGATATTGTGCAGAGTTCGTACATCCCGCTCTGAAAAAAAAATATCCCGCCTTCATCTAGAATGAATAGTTAGTCACTTTCTAAATACCTAAACTAGAATTATAGATGACCGAAATATGCGAATAGGTTGAACAACTAAGCTTAATAGATGAAATAACCAAGCATTTTTAGTCTCTTATTTTCTATGTGGCGAAACAATATTGACTCTTTTAAGCATCAAGAAATTTTCGATCGATTTGGTAATGGTTTTTTAAACTAGAATTATAGTTATTAAATTTAACCTCTTGTGTTCGCATCTGTTTGCAGAGATTTTTAAATACGTTTGATAACGAGAATATAGGAAAACACTCTTGAATTCTAATAGGCGACTCTAGAACGCTCTATCAAAGGCAGTTAGAATATATAAAGATGACATAGAACTATTTTTCGGGTTAAATAACATAAATTATCATGACTAAAAGCTCCCCAAAGTATTATTGATCCACCTCCCATTTGTCGACTGAAACATTGTTTCAGTTCCTTGCCGATAGTGTTTACAACCATCCAAAAACGTCAAGATTATTTTTTTACCGGAAAACATCACATGTTTCCATTTCTTGTCCCATGACATGACACTTTTAGACCATATCAGTCTTTCTTCTTTATGAAGTTTCATTAAACTCCAATTTTTCCACAGTTTCATACATGTTGCATCATTTTTTGATTTCAGATTCTTCCAAATTGTTACGCGTGATTCTGTTTTGTTGAAATGGTTCGAAAATTTTCGAGTTGATAATCGGAATATTTGTCGATCATTCCGTGCTGTCAATTTTTTTCTTCCAGATCGTTTAATTTTATTTGAATCTATTTTTCTAATTAATATTTCATTGTGAATAGCAGTTTTAGAACGCTTCATTAACCAAGCTATTTCTTGTTCAGATTCACCAGCACCTTTATAAAAAACAAAATTTTTCTTTCTTCGGTCGCGGACAACTCTTTACCCCGCGGAATCTTCCAGTGTATAGTAAGTAGCACAATTTAAACCTGTATCTTTGTTTCTCTGGAATACTTTCACGATATACAAACGCGTACGTTTGATATTGATTCTGATATGACGTATAACATGCTAATTTCTTCAGGTGGTCTCATAATTTCTTAAAAGTCACCTTTTTACGTTTTAAAGAATTAGAAGATTTTAATAACATGTAACTTAAGTTTAATATAGCAATAGTAAAAGAAAACGTTCTACAATCAAATTTAAATACACACATTAAAATGTTTTACAAAGTGTCTTATTCTTCAGAAGAGCATTAATTCATTAGTGGTCTTATAATTTCTAAACGCACCGTATTTTCAGTTTGTAACTGATATGGTTGTTTAGCCCTCTCTCATCTAATTTTTTAAAATTAAAATAGTAAATTTTACAATTTGGACGATATGAAAACTAGCTCTATCATGAAGAAACAAGTTGGAAATTGCACGTGAACGTAGCAAATGAGGTGCGTTCGTACGACAACGAAGTTTTAAAAATATTCAAATCTTGCTGATATAGTAGAGCGTACTTCGGATACAGTATAGTAGTCGAAATTTTTTTTGTGTTTCTGTAAATATACAGAAAGTAATTTTTATTACACCTCAGAATCGTATATCTTATTCATAAAATGCGAAATAGTTGAATATAATTAAAACACGTATCAAACAATGTTTCCCCGTGGAGCATTATGTAGTGGCATACTTTTGTGTAGCCCTATAATTTAATAATAAAAATTCTTTGCATCACAGATTGTACAGAAAGCATTATTTAGTATATACTTCATAGATTCATGCCCATTCTATTATGTTCGAATGAGTGTAACATCATAAAAATGCATTTGAAACTTTTTTCCCATTGACCGTAATGTAATGGAACACCTTTGATTGTCCCTGTAAATGATCTATGCATCCGACTTTCATAACATTTGAAATGACTCGATAAAATTAAGTAATAATTATATGTTTTAAACTTCAAACGATTAAAATGCATTTGAAATTTTTTTCCCCAATTGTCCGTAATGTAACGGAATCCTTTTGATTGTCCCTGTAATTGATCTATGCATCCGATTTTCATAACATTTGAAATGATTCGACAAAATTACGCAATAATTATATGTTTTAAAATTCAAACGATTAAAATGCATTTGAAACTTTTTTCCCCATTGACTGTAATGTAACGGAATCATTTTGATTGTCCCTGTAATTGATCTATCCACCCGATTTTCATAAAATTTGAAATGACTCGACAAAATTATGTTATAATTATGTATTTTAAATTTCAAACGATTCGGTTGGGTAGTTTTTGCGTTGTTATATGCGGACGGACAGACGGACGGACTGAGCGACAACAATAGGTGCTACGTATTTACATAATTACGAACGCACCTAAAAATGTTGAATATACTACTGATTAGTAGAAGTAAAACATTTTCAGTTATCGTTCTTTTATATATATGTGCCATCATAGTCGAAAAATAATTACAGTCCATATTATGTTATTACAGAATGTAATAACGTAATATCGAGAATTCTACAATGAAACACAATCGCCACAGCATGGCTTGTAAACCGAAACCAAATGTTCAAACTCAAAATCAAATGTCATCAATTCTAATTAAATTAGTTGGTTTTTAAGAATTTGACGTTTATCGTTTTTATAATGCTATTGTGCATTATGCTACACAAATATATCATAAAAAGTAGTTAAGGGATGTGCTTATATAATAATATGATTTTAAGGAGGAATGTTCGTCTGGCCCATGATATTGAAATATATCACTAAAGGGAGGCCGGTGGTTGTCTTTTGATATTGTTATCAATTTTGAGTCAACCAAAATTTTTTCTTTTTATTTGCAACTTATACTTTACATCAAAATATTCTGCTATATTTATTTAGTCCCTATCTATTTTTATGGAAATACAAAGTTATTGTAAAATCATTAAATCATTGAATGACGATAAAATTATTTAATTCCAAAATATTTAATACCCCAACGTTTGGCATAAATATTTTTCTGTCATACATGTATGCATATATAAATTGCAGTTCTTTAAACCAAGTTAGACGTACATTTGAAATGATACTTGTCGAGTTTACTAACAAATATAATCGAAAGAAAATCGTCCACTCGTTTTGTTATGAAATTCTCCCCCCCCCCCCTCCTTTTTCCCCGGGACCGGGCAATTTCAAGAAGACATTATTACTGTTGAATACATTATGTAATAGAAAGTTATTATAGTAGTTATTTATTCAAAGTGCTATTTAATATAAATTAATATACAAAATTATATTTCATTCGTTTCTCTTGATTTGAATAAAAAAATTTACGAAAAACAAACATATAACAATATCTATGAAAATTTGATTTTCAAGCATTGATAATGATATCGCTACGAAGAGGGAGATATGATAACGTGTGATACTGTAAGGAGGGAGTGTGTCCAAAATGACCAAACAAGTCATGAACAGCACGAAATCTAGCCTCTAAAAGTCGATAGTGCACATAGTATGCCGTACTTTCTCGCTGACGAGCGACATGTTTTATTTTTGTTGATGCATATTACATGACATGAAATGATACTTTTTTTTGTTTATTGTTTGGAATCATAGGTCAGGCTCTAGAGCTGTCTGATTAGGTGAACTTTAATTATAACAATTCGCAGTTTGTCGAAGTTTGTTGCTTAAATTTGTGGTGTTTCATCTGGATCGACCGAAATTGATATAATGAATCTGAAAAAGCCAACTGTGATTTTACCAACTGTGAAATAAAATTTCCTGTATTTTGTTTTTTACAAAATAAAGGAATTTGGAAATATCGTCGCAGTGCCACCTATTGACAAAAAGCTTGACTAATTTTTTTTCCCGATTTTCGCAGAGCGCATCTCTTTAACTACGTACTATACTGTAAAAAAATCTGTAAAGGTACTACACTTTATCTAGGAAATTGGGATTCCAAGAACTTTTCCTGTAACGGTAACAACAAAAACTCAAGTTTTAGAATCGGTTACATAGATTTTTCCTGTTAACGTTACATGAAAATTTCTTCGAATACCAGTTTCCTAGAAAATGTTACTTTTAGAAATTAGTACCTTTACAGATTTTTTTTTTTTTTTTTTTTTTTTTTTTTACAGCGTAGTGAAATTTTGTTTCGTTTGGAGCCATAGAACCGGTTTCAGAGCCTTCTGAATAGGCGAACTTTAATTATAACAACCCTGTATAACAAATCGAAAAAAATGAAAATTTCTAAATATACTTTAAAATTTCCTTCGAAATTTAAAACTAAAATATTTAAAATTATGATTTTATGTGTTTTTACTTCAATATAATTCTATTCTCTTCCATTTAAAATAAACTTTGTTCATTCATTAAAAAGCATCTTAATAAATACAACTTCAAGAAACCAAAATTATCTTTTGAAGAAATTTGTTTTATAAAATTTCTGTGTCGCTCAAATAATAAATGTTTAAACATTGTTCAGTACTATAAGCGTGATTAATATGAAATATCCCTGTCGGCTGGGCCTATAGGTGGAGGTAGATTTCGAAGAGTGCTCATTTCAACAAAATATATATATATATGATTGAGATAAACCCAGTTTAATAACTTCATTTGGCCGTTTATGAAAAATTTTTAATTTCATTTTTCTGCAAAAACTGGTTTTATCAGAATCATCTTAAGAAAAATTCAGCTCAAATGCCCATTTTGACAGCATATTTTGAAATAAATTCTGAATTTATTAAAAAATCGACCAAAACAGTACATTATACAGTTCCTAAATAACAAAAAAACTGTCAGTTGAATGCATTTGAGAAAAAAATTTAATTTAAAAATGAGTCATAAAATAACCGATTTGTTGTTTGAATACATCCTTAATTTTTTAATAATGATTGCTTCGGAAAATTTTGTGCGAAATACTCATTTTGACAGCATTTTAAAAAATATATTCTATCTTTATCAAAAAACTGGCCAATGCGTCGCAGTATATAGTTCCTAAATAAGAGGATCTGTAAATTAGATGCGTTTGAGTGCGAAAATGGATTTTAAAACGAGTCATAAAAAAAGCAATTTGCTATGTGAAAACTTCCTTAAATTTTCAAATCACGAAGACTTCGGGAAATTCTGTTCTTCAAAATACCCTTTTTGGTAGCCTTTTTCGAAATATATTCTGTCTTTATCAAAAAACCGATCAATACATCACATTATATAGTTCCTAAATAAGAGGATCTGTAAATTAGATGCGTTTGAGAGCAAAAATGGATTTAAAAACGAGTCAGAAAAAAACGCAATTTCTTATTTGAACACTTTTTTAAATTTTCAGTCACGATGACTTTGGGAAATTCTGTTCAAAATAACCTTTTTGGTAGCCTTTTTTGAAATATATTCTGTCTTTATCAGAAAATTGACCAATGCGTCATTTTATAAGTTTCTAAATAAGAAGATCTACAATTTGGATGCGTTTAAAATCAAAAATGAATTTTAAAATGAGTCAGAATATAAGCAGTTTGGATTTGAGGTTTTTTCTCCAACTCCTATTTTTGTTTAATTTTTTTTTTTTTTTTTTTTATTTATTTATTTTTTTTTTTTTTGCTATACGAATTAGTCCTATGAAAAACTTGTCAATATAAAAGTTGTAGATATTTTTGAGAAGATGTAAAATAAATTTAATCAGATTTGATATATTAAAAATTGACGGAGTTATGGATTTTTCTCTTTTTTCACCGCCCTTTTTCTTTTCGTTTTTAATTTTTTTCATCGGTAAAAATTGGTCCTATCAAAAACTTGTAAAAACAAAAGTTTTAGATAATTTTAAGAACATTTACAAAAAATTTTGTTGGACTTGATATCTTGAAAATTGACGAAGTTATGAATTTTTTTCTCTCAAAACCCCCTTTTTTTTTGCTCCTTGAGCCCACTTCTAAATTTATCAAAAATCTGTCATGCGTAAACTTTTGGCCCATTTCTAAGAAGTAATATAAACTTTAAACCGATTCGATATCTACTTTAATTAAGAAGTTATGACGTTTTTTCGGTTTTCACAAAAACGCCCCCTATTCCGACCCCCTTGGTCCGATTTTGACCATTAACGAACTTAGCTGAGATTTTATCCCCTTTGATTTTATGTACGAGTTTGGTGGAGATTGGTAAAGAATTATAGAAGTTATCTTGTCCATAAAAAAGTGATATATATATATATATATATATATATATATATAAACTGTTGCGATTGCAATAGGTAGAATTTCATACGAAATCTACCTAAAATTCATCTGACGTGTTTTAAATGAATGTAACAAGTTGTTTTTAACTCGTACACAATGAGAATTTATTCTACTTCTTAGGATAATATTTCGCAAGAAAAGATTAATTGGTTTTTAAAGAGAAAAATTCAAAACGATTTCAGAAAAAGCATTTATTGTGCATTTTGAAAATATGCTCCGTTAATGGGATTTCAGCCGTTTTTATCTCGGTCTAAATGATTAAAAGCGCTTATTCAATGAAATATAAGTAAAGACTTCCTTTTAATCGATGTTTTTCTTTCCTAAATCGCGCAGTAAATCTGTATTTAAGCAAGCGTTATGTAAATAATATTAATAAATATTAAGTGTCAAAATAACTCAGAAAGACTTGAAAAAAGCTTTGTTGTATGTTAATGAAATTGTATTTTGTGAATGAGAAATTCTACAGCTGGTCCCTTATGGTCTAAATAAATGGTTCATAACCCTCTCGTCACCCTGAGTTTTATATGAGGTTTCTACTTCGAAGTGGAATATTTGAAAGAAAAAAAGATGAAATTTCACTTTCTTATATCTTCAATAGAAGAGAGTATTGTAATCGAATTTTTTTTCGAATTCCGATTTTTGACGGATTTGTCCGTATGTCGCCATTCTAGCATCAAAAAGTGTATGAAGATAGGCCAATAATAATTAGATAAGCCCAGATAATCACTGTAAAAAATCTGCGCAATGTTCTTGACATTTACTGTGTAACATTCCTGGGTTTTCTCGGTTTATTTCTTCTGATACAAAAATACCGAGAAATCCGGTGTAATACTTTCCACAGTGTTGTGTAACTTTTTGGAATAGTTGAGAAAGTGGAAATTACTGATCAACTGTGAAACGTTCCGAATATTTTCTGTGTAACATTACTTAGTTTTAGTAGGCATACTTTTTGTGAGCTTTAGTGTATTTTTTCAGATTTATTGTAAAATAGAAGTTATTGATAATCTGTGCAAATTTATATATGTTTTGTGTGTAACATTCCTTATTTTGCGGTTGGTCAGAAAAATCAATTACAGAAAAATCGTTATTGCGTTGTATGTCATTTTATTATCCCAGTTGTGAAACGACTACGGGATCTTGCGCTATAAAAAATAGCACAAAGGTGCGTATACCCTACTAATTCTACATCTCAAAGCTCTTATTCAAATCTCTGCCCTGTACAGTTCCTGAGCTATGTTTTGCATGTAAAAATCAATTTTTTGTGTGTGTATCATTTTGATCGCTTAGTTATGAATCGAGTGTAAAACTAGAGTTATTAATTTTTACCGAAGCTTTTACTGCGCATTTAATTGTGCATCTCGAATATCTTTTTCCCAGTTTAGACTCTGATGACACTTCTTGACCTTTATTATCCATATGAACTTCTTTTTGCGTGTGGGTCATTTTGTTACCTCAGATGAAAAAAAATATATATATGGGATCTAGAGCAACTAACTTTGGTATGAAAGTATTTATGCCCGTCTTATTGTACATTTTCAAACCTATTTTTCAGAATTCGACCAATGATCGTTTTGCGAAATTATTTTATCAGTGATTGTTTGAAGAACTTCTTGATTTTAGTACCGGGACTTTTTATCCAAATACCTACTATTTCCGATTAGTAATAATCGTTTTATTTAATCAGCTATGCCAATCTAGAGGATTTCTTTTTCCAATGTCTATCACTATTTTCGAATAGTAATCTTTCTGTCACTAAATAAAGCGATTGATACTATTCGGAAATAGTTTGATGTTCACATTAAAAACTTAATATCCCAGTTGTGAAATTGTATATGAATTCGCGTCTTAAGCGAGATCTTTTTGTTCCAAGGGATGAAAATTTTTACATTTGTTGTAAGAGCGATGTTCTGGTGATGTTATAACTGGAGTAAATTCGGGTATTAATCAGTATCACGTCTTAAGTGGGTTCGACTGTTTCCTAAAACAATAAATCTAGCGTAAAAAATATTATAAACAAAGACAACGCTTGAAGAGGAAAAGGGAGAAGCTTTGGCGAACTATTTTATTTTTCAAAATATTCAGTCTATAACATAAAATTAAAGAAATATCAGTTGAGAAATGTTTAAATTTTGTCATTTCTCCCCCCCCCCTCTCCTCTTTAGTATCTGTAAGCTATATATGTATATAAAAGATGAAAAGGTACAATTTTAAGGCACTTACTAGAAAGTATTACTAATTTTAGTGGTAAGGTTAGTGTGCCTAAATGTGACTCCTAAGTAGGTAATGTTCTTTTACTTAAAATTTTAATGCAGAAACCCCAAATGCTATATAATAAGGAATTAGATCTATAACGAAACACTAAACATTTTTCTGCATTGATAACATTTTCTTAGAGATTTTCGATCAAATAGACATCGTTCATTTTATAGCGCCCCCATGTTTCTTAAATTTATGAAATTTCCCTAAATTGCCTTTCGAATTTTTAACTTTGAAGATAAAATAATCTTATTAACGTAAATAAACTATGTCTGTTTCATTTAACTGACCAATAAATTGTTAAAAATAGCGCCCAGTTTGTGGATTAGAATTTAAACAACTACCAGGTAAGTTTGTATGGTATTCTTGATACATTGTATTAAAATAATCAAAGCAAATTTTATGTTTAATTAAGCTGTCGTTAATCACATAATCCTCCATTTAAAATTTTTCTTTAACTTAGCACTTATGTATGTATCTAAGATTATCAAAATCGAACAATATACTTCTTTTTAAAATTTTTAATCAAAGAAACTCAGTGTATATTTTACAAAATATAGTATTTAACAAAATATAACCACATGATTATTGAAATTACAATAATTTTAAGATGAAAACTCTGGAAGATTTTGTCTTGATTGAAAATCTTGTGTTAAACATTTATTTTAATGAGGTTAAGTTAATTTTACCAACATTATACAAATAGGTAGCTTAAATTCAGTCTCCGATTAAAACAGAATGAAATTGAGTTATGCCATTATTTAAGCGTAACTTTAGCGAGCACTTTTTTAAATCCTTATATTTAAATTCTGTTTTCATTTTTTACTCATAATCGATATTTTTTACTTTTATATTAGAGAAAAGATAAAAAATAAAACTACGTTTATTTAAATGACTATTTGTTTCAATATACTTATATTTAAGTATAGAAAATGTTCAATTCTTTTTTAAGTGAAAGAATATATTGCCGAGTAATTGGAGTAACTTGTATATTGGTGCAACTTCCAAACATGCACTTGTTAGCTGACTATCCAATCTTTGCCAGACATCTTTTACATATCTTTTATGCATGAGACAGTGTGCCACTACATGTATTTTGCAATCTGCAGAGTTTTTTTTTTGTAGAGTTTTACAGCAAGACATTTACATTTAAAGAAAGTTATTTTTAAAAAATGTTTGCAATAAAATACAAATTAATCCAGTTTTATTGCTTCTAATTTATCAAGGGTCAGAAACTGAAAATTTCTTTTGCTCGAGTCAAAGCTTACTTTGATGATGGAACAGAAGAAGATGATGATAATTTACTGCTTTTGAATATACCTCATGGGAGTGTTATTTATCTTTTAGTAATGAATGATACGGTAATTTGTTTTATTTTTAAATTGAAGAAAAAATTGAAGACTATTTTACATTTCATTACATGTGCAATTTAACTTATATGCATAAGCAGACTATAAAAATTCTATACACATTATCAAATCATTACATTTATTACATTTTCTATCAACTTATAAGCTAAAAACTTTGTGAAAGTTAAATGACTGATTAAGTGGAAACTAAAAAAAAAATTATGGTGTCAATTTATAATCTTAATTTAAGAAAAAAAAAATTACATAAATTAAGAATTGCTGGATTTTTCTCAGAAAACTTTACTTTAACTGCTGAATTTTTTAACATTTGTTAGGCATACTTTTTGAGTGTTACTTTCTTTTAAAAAATTCTGAATAATTGGAATAATTTATGTGCATGTGTCTTTATTATAGCTTTCATTTGTACGCTTGTGCAAAATATAGATAAAAATCAACACTGGCTACTGGCCAGTATGCCGATTTTTAATTATTGACAATTAACAAAGTTACGAACACTTCATACAAAATCATATGAAGTGTTCGTATATTTCTAACCATCAACATTGTAGCTTACAAATATTTTTAAATTTCCATTTGATGGTAGTGCACTCAAATGAAAGCTGAAATTGTATGTAACAGAAAAATACGTAACCAAGAAATTACCGTAGTCAAATTTACAATATTTAAAATGAGCTCGGAAATCCGCATTAACCTGCCTGTGTGTAGGGGAAGGGGGGGGGGGGAATCGGCAAACCCCAAATTAAATTCCATCTATTTAAACAGACATCAAAAAGTCTAAGAAAATAATATTAAAATTGAAATTTATTAAATAAAAGCTACATTAAAAAAAACTGCTCTGAATTCCCGTTAAAAAGTGTCGTAACATCGAGAATTTTTCAAACTTAATTTCCAAATTTGAATATACATTATGTAATCAAACTTAAAATATGCATTATGACCATACTGAAAAACAAGAGCTCGGATATCCGCGTTAGCAAGCCCTCCAAAGTCCAACTAAAATCCACGCAAATGGAGGCTTCTAAATCTCGCTTACAAAATAACTTTCAATATTATAATTTATCAAATTAACATAAAGCTGCATAAAGAATTGGAAAAGTATTCGAAACCACATTAACAGGGGATGAAGTAACATCGAGGGTTTCTGTGATTTGATTTAAAAGAACACAATATTTATTTTATATAATTCAATAAACTTAAATGCACATTAACTAGTATATTAGAAACAGGAATTTTAGAAATATGCTTCCAAAAAGGCTTTCAAAATTAAATTTTAAAAAAGCATACCGAATTATTTATTACAAAAAGAATTGAGAAGAAACGTGAAAAATAATTTCGTACTTAACATGTGTGAGCTTACTTCCATATTTAAAACGTAAAGTATCACTTTGAATTTGAATCTTATTAGATCTATTGTTGTGATTTGTTGAACTATTTCAGTGTTACACAGTATATTTTGAATCTGACAAATTTTTTAACATCTTTATTTTGACAGGGTTAACAAATGCATTTTGAAAATTTCACAATACTATTTTTATAAAACGTTGGATAAATTTTATCCCATGTTTGAAGTGAGGGGGGGGGGTAAGTTTAAAGTTTGCTGCAATTATTATGATAGTTAAAAAATATAATTAAGTATCTGTGAGGATTCCCCCCCCCAAAAAAAATACTTAACCTAAAAATCCTTGCATTAAGGTGTTAAATGCCATGTCATTCACCGATGACAGACATCGAAATTTCCATTTTAGCCGCGTCAGTCACCGGTGGCCGACAGCGTAAAATTATAATAGAAAACTAAATATCATATTGTTTTAAGGATTTGCTGAAAATTTGTTTAAAATTTTCATTTTATTTTATTAAATGATATCATTAAGGAAACGGAAATTTCCGTGTCAGTCATCTGTGCTGGCGTGAAATGCAACGTGTTAAAGGAGTAATTTATCTTTCTAATAAAAGGAGACGGAAATTTGAAACTAATTGATTCTCGATAAGGAAAATCTAGGTAAAGCTGAATTAGTTGGAAAGGGGGGGGGGTCCATTTACACTTGACCTATACTTGACCTAACATTGTTGAGTTGATTACACTTGCCTAATTTTCTAATAAACTGATACCCAAACTTCAAAGAAAACGTAAGAAAAAGGAAACTAAACAAAAGTTTTTGTTTAAGCCTCTTTAAGAGGGGGCGGGGTTACTGTTCACTTTATATTTGATTTAGAACCCACCAATACCGAAATAATCAGCTTCACGAAGTATTTGGACTTTATTTAGTAAATTTAAGCGAGTTTGCGCAGGAACATGGGTCTTGTATGATGCAGATTCCTCAAAATTTCGGATTTAGCAGTTTTTCAGCAGATTTTGTCAATAGGCACACTTTAATTTGCAAAGGAATGAGATTCCTGGATTAAGTGTAATAAAAGTAACATTTACTTGAAATTGCGTTATATCAATTTTCTCATAAATGAAATGATATTGTATAATAGGTCGGAGGAAGAGATTTTAAGGAATTTCAGAATTAAACATTAAAATTAGACATTTCGGGAAACTTTTTTTAATTTCAAGATAAACTACGTCCCCTGTTTTAAATATTTCATAGTGTATAGTAGCATGCGTAGTTAGCTCGGATGAAAAAAAAGATCTCTTGGCAATTAACTATGCCTTCCCACCTGCAGCGATTAAGAAACTTTAAACCAAAAAAGAGTTATCTACTTTCTTTTCTAATGTTTGGGATAATCGTCAATTTGTATACAAATTGCGAAAATTATAAACGATTTTTTCCCATTTTATCCCTAGTATCGATATATCTTACAACCATCGTGCTAGGCGAGTAGCACCCATCAAGTTTCCGACTGACTACGGTAAAGTTAATTGTTTTTTAGTGTTACTCGACGGTGGAAATTGCTAATTTTACACTATATTTCAAGGAGCTAAACAAAAAATGTGTAAAAGCGTAAATGAACTCATATTGTATATCAATATCGAGGACAACGGCAAAACTGAGATCCGCAAAACCCAGCGACGGAAGGGGGAGTGGTCTTTGAAGTAATTGTGAAAAATAAACATCTTAAACGGTCATAAACGATTGATCATTTTAGGATTTTAAGAACGAGTCATTTGTATTGAATAACGAATGTATATTTTGCGTACTCCTAACCTGATCTGCGCGTAAAAAAAACATACCCACAAGAAAGGTCACGAAACGGGGACTGATAAAAAGATGATGAGAAAAAAAGGGGTGGGGAGATATAGATTCCTTGTGGAAAATTTTCCTTGTAGACTCACAAACTACAGTTAGTCTACTGAATGGATATTTAACAAAATCAATACATAATTGAGAGAAAAATTTTTCAACGATGTATAAACCCTTTTTTATTTACTAAATTCAAATTTTTCACTTGAAATCCAAAATATTACAATCCATTTTTCAAAATGGAACAAAACCCTGTACATTTCATGGATATTCATTTTTGTTCATGCGCAACATGAAAACAGTGTACTTGCAAAAACTCCCTGTTTAAAATGTATATATTGAATATTTTGCAACTCTTTTCATTTTTTGCAAAACATTCTGGGATTATACAAAAATAGTTGTAGTACTTTACGCATTGTTATTACAGTCTTTTTAGGACATATATTCAAGTATTCTATATTATCAAGCTATTGCATAATACAAAGTGTAAATATGAATAACTTCTCCAATAAACATTTTGATTTTTCCAGAAACTGAATAAATACATTGTGCATTCAATATATGCATTCAATAATTTATGCATACAAAAATAAAACCCATAATATGCTTTTTGTTTCTTTGTAGCTGCCTTGGATAACAATCAAGTTTGAAGATAATGATAGTTCATTAACAGAAAAAAATGAAGACCTTGGAACAGCAGAATTAAATTTAAATATTAGCAGTCACTTGTATATTAAAACACCCAACGCGCAAGGATTTTCAGATTTTTTTTTTCTGAACATTTTTCTTCTACTCTAAGTAAAGCTTTAACTGAAGATTTCTTGCAATGGACAGAAAAATGGGAGTTACTGAATCATTTAGCTTTGAAGATCTGCAAATTCATAGACAATCCCTCTGCAGGTGAACGAAAGCAAGGAGAAAATGAAAATTTAATTGAAGATGTCGAATTTGAACAGAGTGCATTTTCGACAATATCTTTATATAATTTTTGTAGCATAAAATATCGTTTCAAAGGCACTGGGACTCGCACTTTCATTGAACTAAAACTGTTGAAGTTGGTGTAGTTCCCCGAAAGGTAGTTAGTTACTTTATGTGAAAAATTAAGCAAATTGCGATTAAATTCGAGATTTGTAATTATTCTAGGTTTTAATTCTATATTGTAATTTTAGCCATAATATGAATAAAACTCTGTGCTAATAATAAAAGTTCTGTGAAGTTTTATTTTTAATTATATTATTTTTTAAATTACAGCATTCTTGCGGTATCTTAAGTCGAAGGGATACTAAAAAAATATTTGTTATAATTGTTCGGATAAGTCATTTAGAGGAATTTATAATATCAAAGAGAAAAATGTACTTCATTTGAAGTATCAAGAGTACACTGTATTAAGATTTTAAATTTTTAAAAAATATTATCTTCATTCGGCAGCTAAACATAGATTTTACTGTATCTCTTGACATCTGAATTTGAATTTTGTGCATAAACCACATGGATGAATGTTTTTATATATGCTAATGCTTAAATTACAATTTATAAGGTATTTTTTACTATAATTTAAAAAAATCTCTTTTAAACATTTTTTGCGTATTTGAACTTGCTTTGAAAATTTTTGTTATTAAACTTTAACGTTTTGGAGTAAAATTTTAAAAGAATTATGCCCTGTATAAAACATGCATCAAAAACCGTTTTTTCATTTATTACTGTGGTATTACATAGATTATTTAAGGAATAGAATTATCAAAGAAAATTAATCCAAGTAAAGTAAATATAATGGTGGAAGGGGGGGGGGGAAGCTTCGAATAGACACATATTTCTCCAAAAAGAGCAGATATTCAGATATTGTAAAAAAAAATTTAAGAATGCTTTGATAGAGATTAAATCTACCATGTTATGCAAAATGTCACGAATTGCTCATCTGTTTAAATTATTAAATAATGTGGTAAAATTATCTAAAGTTTATTAAAAAACTGCTATGTATGAGATTTTGCCAAAAATGTATTTTTTACCTCATCTCTTAATTTATTTACACCTTCAAATTAATATGTTGAGCTTGATATAAAAGTAGAAAAACTTAACCATGTCTTTTTGTAGATCCCAGCACAATGCACTCATTTGGATATTTCTTTTGTTTCTGAGTGTGTATTTATCATAATTTATCCTTGCATCAATATTTTAACCAATTTATTTCTGTTATGAGAAAGACAGAAGAAAAGTCAACGAATTACAGACGATTCTAATGCGAAAGAAATAATTAGAAAATATGAATTCTGATGAGATATTATGATAAGTGTGGGGCATCTTAAAACTCTTTGAATAATATGCTGAAGATTAGAAGTAACTTCTGATTGAAAGATAGCTTTAACATACTTGATTATAGATTTCTGGACTTTTCAGATTTGTATAATTTTCCAGACAAATTTTTGGTAAAATTCCTGTGAAAACCTGTGGCAGAATTGCTGCCACTGACTTACCCAGGAACATTACCGTATTCCGTGAAATGTTTCAGATCTTTTCACAATGAAGAAACTTAACTGAGATTTTATGTTAACATACCAGGCTATAGGTTTCAGAGTTTTTCAGAGTGAAGGAACATAAATGAAATTTCATGAGTAGTATTCCAGATGATATGTTTCGGAATAGCGGAACCTAACTGAGATCTTATGAGTAACATACCAAAATAAAGATTTCGGAACTTTTCAGAAAGGTGGAATCTACCTGAGATTTTATGAGTAGCATTCCAGATTATAGGTTTCAGAGCTTTTCAGAATGATGGAATTTAACTGAGATTTCACGAGTAATGTTTCAGATAGTAGGCTTCGGATTGGTAGAACCTAACACAGAAGAAATGAGTAACGTTACAGATAAAAGGTTTCTAGACTTTTCAGAATTGTGAAACCTAACTGAGATTGCATGAATAACATCCCAGATTATAGATTTCTGAACTTTCCTGGCTTATGTAATTTCCTGGAAATTTTATGATTAAATTCCTGGGAAAACCTGTGGCAGAATAGCTGCCACATGTTTTCTTAGGAACCTTACACGAAATTTTGTACAGTGATTTAACCAAACTTTTGTGAATGTTTTTGGCTGAGGCTGGCAGGTTCTCCTTCAATTTTGAAATATCCCGCCTGAAGACGGCGCGCTGAAATAACGATTTTTGTGCCATTTTAAATATTGTGCCGACTAAAAGTGTATGAAGTTATGCATCGAATTGAATGAAATTTTTTGTGTAAGTGTGTAACAGATTCTGTTACATAAATTTTTGCAGTTACCGTTACATGAAAAGTCCTTCGAATCATAGTTTCAAAAAAAAGTTAAATAACATTACAATTTTTTTTTTTTTTTAAGTGGAGATTAAATTTACTTGGACATGATCCACATCGACATTTCAGAACAGATTTTACTTTTTCCTTTAAACATGCGTAATCTTTTTGAGAATAAGAATATGAATAAAAGAATGATCAAAAAGCATTTATAGATGCTTAAGGTGCGTAAACAGTCATATATTTCCGTGAAGGTTTTTTCGCAAAATCCCACAGGACATCGACAACAAACTGAAAAAGAATGAATATCTTTTGGATAATCCTGTCAAATGTAATGTAGCAAAAGCGTTTAAACTGTAGATTATAATTAATTGGCTTATTGTGATAACTTGTGATAATTTTGTTTGCGGATAAGCGTGTATATACTGTAAAAAAAATCTGTGAAGGTACTAATCATTTTCTAGGAAACTGGGATTCCAAGAACTTTTCATGTAACGATAACAGGAAAAATTCATGTAATCGATTCTGAAACTTGAATTTTTGCTGTTACCGTTACAGGAAAAGTTCTTGGAATTCCAGTTTCCTAGAAAAGGTTTAGTACCATTGCAGATTGTTTTTTACAGTGTACTCGAAAAGAAATTAAGATATTCATGAAAACAGTCTCAAATTTTGCCAAGTTTTTTTGCTTCTAATTTGCAGAGTACTCAAAAAAAAAAAAAATGCTCTTTTCAGAAAATATGGCAAACAACATTGTACACAATATCCTGTAATCAATATTAAAAAAGAATAAAAATTGTATGAAAATGATTGAGTTTACCAAGTATTGATTTACTGCACTGTAAAAAAAAATCTGTAAAGGTACTAAACATTTTATAGGAAACTGGGATTCCAAGAACTTTTCATGTAACGGTAACAGCAAAAATTCAAATTTCAGAATCGGTTACATGGATTTTTCCTGTTACCATTACATGACAAGTTCTTGGAATCCCAGTTTCCTAGAAAATGTTTAGTACCTTTACAATTTTTTTACAGTGTGCGCATGCGTGAAAATAATAAAAATTTAACGTGTATAATGTGTTAGCTAGATGTATAGAGGAATTTTTGTAGAAGTTTGGAAAACATAGTTTCAGAATTCTGAAAATTAGCGTCGATAGAATAAGATCAAAATCCGTTGTTAATAAAAGGAAATAAAAAGGTGAGGGCTGTATTCATATATCTGTTGATTTGTATCAATATAGTATGCACATTATTGCACGAATACAGTATAACGAATAATTATTTGAATACAGTCCCTCATCTTTTTGCTTCCTTTCGGAAATAACGGATTTTTAGATTTTTTTTCGACAATAATTTTCAGAATTTTCAATCTATACTTTTGAGATTTTCACAAACGTTGCTCTAAACATTTAGCTTACACATTATATGCGTTACATTTTGACTGCATTCATGCATTCACAGTGAAACAATATTTAGTAAACCGTATCATTTTTCATGCTAATTTTAAATTTTTCCAATTCTTACTACAGGATATTATGTGCAATATTTTCTTTAATTTTCTGAAAAAAATATTTTTTTTCTATTAAAAATTCTGCAAATTACAAGCAAAGGATTTGGCAAAATTTGGATATTTTTTTTATGATAACCTTAATTTCTCGTTGAGTATACATGCTATCCTCATAAGTCGGAAATCAGTTCATTACACTGTAAAAAAAAAAAAAAAAAAAAAAAAAAAAAAAAAAAAAAAAAAAAAAAAATCTGTTATGGTACTACACTTTATCTAGGAAACTGGGATTCCAAGAACTTTTCCTGTAACGGTAACAAAAAAACTCAAGTTTTAGAATCGGTTACATGGATTTTTCCTGTTATCGTTACATTAAAAGTTCTTGAAATCCCAGTTTCCTAGAAAATGTTTAGTACCTTTACAGATTTTTTTTACAGTGTACAATAAGCCGATAAATCATAATCTATATATTGAATGCTTTTGGTTCCTTAATTTTGGCAGGATTATCCAAAAGATTTTCGATCATTTTCAATTTGTTGACGGTCCCATATGGGATTTTAGGAACAAAATCAACGCGGAAATATATGAAATGTACTTTGTCTGTTTACATACCTGGAGTTTCAGGATCCTCATGACTTTCTTTAGATATTTATAAAAATGTCTAAAATTGCAAATAACCAATAACCTTTGTCCATATAGCTTAGCATACTATGTATACAAACAATTTAGTGCAAAATAGCATTTTATGAATTAATTGCGCCTTTTATTGAAATCTTTCAATCGAATAGCTTTGCAGATTGCTCTTAGTTGTTATGTAACTATTTTCTGCAATAAAAGTTAAAAATTATATGCAATTTTTCAGATGAATTCTCATGTGTAAAATTCATTGTCACATTTAGGACTATAAACATCTCATTCAGGTTCTAACTGCCGTAAATGCGAGAAGAATTACCTAATTGCGACAATAGTATACTTTTGTTTTATACTACGGCTATGCAAAACAAGTTATTTTTGAACTAATGGTGCAGTATACAATAATTTGCTGCTTAATAAGATATATGTTTATATAATAATAATAATAATAAAAACAAATATGCCTTAAATGCTACAAAACTATAGGGAATCATGACTCATTTAGCACAATGACCTTGCAAGTATTAAATTGAATGCATTTTTAGTAATTCCTCGATAACTGTCAAAAGAATTGTTTATTTTCAAGAACTTATGGATTTTATAACAAACTATTTTCATTCTATAATTAATATAAATAACTATATTTTTTGAAAATTATTTACGATATGCTAGAACTTAGTTAAAATAGATATATTCAAATTAAATGATAGACATACTTTATGAAAATGAAAAGAAAATAAAACTAATAGATTATTTTCATTTCTTTAATCTAAATCCATTCTTAATAGGAACGTCTGTGCAGCTGTATTCTTGGTTATTATGATAAATTCATAAAAGTAGAAATTTATGAATTAAGCGATAAAAATATTGCAGGAAAGGAGAATAATTGGTTAATTCGGAATAAATAAAAGCAACTTTATCGATTCAAGATATTACTAAATATATTCTATATTTAATATTCGAAATTAATATGTTGAACTGCACTACTGATGACAGTTTTATTTACTCATAACTCACAATAATTAAGCTATAGAAATAATATATTTTATTACTATAATAAAAAATACTAATGAATATAGAAATCGATTATTTTATATAAGAATGGATAGAAAACTAAATCAAGGATAGGAAGTTTTGAATAGGAAACTAAATAGTGTATTTTAAATAAATAAACATTTATTAATCAAATCAGTAAAAAATTTAAGAAATATTAGGGTATGGAAAATTATTGAAAAATTTTGGTATATCCACGATGGGTTGTCCCCAACGACTAGTTTCTGTTGGAAGTCATTATTTTTTATACTAAAAATCAGAAACCGTACACTCGAAAACAGCAGCTTAATTAAATAGTTTTTGAAACGGGATTTTTTTTCATTTAAATTCATTCTGATTTTTGCAATTTTGTAAGAAGTTATTATATTTAAATATTGACATGCTAGGTGAGATGAAGGATTAGCGTAAAAATGGGATTCTTGCCAACTTTTACAGCAAATGCGCGACCGAAACATGTTGATAGATTAAAAAAAAATATTTCAGCATTATGCTTTGTTATTATAAGAATTGTTATTATACGATTTGTTATCATAAGAATTTCAGTTATTACATTTGTGAAAAGGCGAATTTAAAAAATATGTAATAATGTGAAATTGTAAATGAAAATGTAATAATTTTGGAAAAATTTAGAGCGCATGCGCGACAGGAAGATATAAACCAATTTTATTTATTTTATTACTCAATTTTTAGAATCTCGAATTTGCAACTTTTCCGTGGTATTCGAATGGAAATCATTTTTTGCATTTTTTCGTCCCACCCTGGGCCGAACATAAAACATTAATAAAATATATACGTATTCAAAAAGAATTAACTAGTAAAGTAACCATAAGAACTCAGACACAGTCTTATTGAGATGAAATAATCAGAAATAGATTACATTTTTTAGAGTGGTGTGTTAATTATCAGCTAAAAGACATATCTTATTAATAAACTTAAAAATTGTAAAGATATCTTTTTCAAAGAGTTATATTTAATCTGTATTTGGAGGTGATATATCTAACAATAATAGTGAGGGCAGTACCTTTTCCTTTATTTGAAAAATTAATTTTGTCTTTTAGTGATGCAAGACCTTGAAAATAAATCTGGTATCAACATATAATACTTGACTCAAACAGTCTCATTAGATTTTCAAATTTACAATACACAAAAAGAATATTTTATAGTGAAAAAGAATCATATTTATGTACAAAAAAGAGTTTCCATTCTGCTGCATTAAAATTTTACATTCTAAAATGCTTGAGAAAAACCTTAGCTGCACAAATTTCAACTCTTAGGCAGAATTAAAATGAAGTCCGAATTTTAGATTTATATTTTTCTAAGAGATTTCTCTTGAAAATAAAATATTAAATTTAAATAGGTTTATGAATAGTAAATTATTAATAACCAAAGAAGATTTCTCAGTTGCGCTGATCAGTTTTTCCTTACAAACTTTGCAGGGGAGAAAAGCGCGTATTGGGACAAAGACTTTATTTTAAAATATACATGGGGGGGGATATCAAAAAATTGTTAGAAGATGGCACCAGCATTGCCTAATTCTCCAATGTGTTTGCAAGTCTCATAGAAAATTTAATAGTATTCCCAGTAAACAACAACAACTCTATTTTTGATGTTCAAAAATAACTTTGTAAAATCACTTTATAATGAAATTATTTTAAAAGTAACTAAAATTATAGTAAAGAAAATTTAAGAATATGAACAGACATACAAAAATGTTATATTTAAAATTCCAAAATGTATCCTATGACGTTCCAATAATTCGATATACATTTAAAAAAAATTTGACCCTTAGGGTCACACTGGGGTATATAGTGTAGTATATTATTAACAGCAAGTATATTTTTTTTTCTGATATTACCTTGTCGTGAAAAATTTGACTAGACAAATTTTCAATGTATGTCCCGCAAGTTCATTACCCGCTTGCGTGAGTAGTTTGATGTGAAATTGATGCAAGACTGTCTTTAATACACGAAAATGATGAAAGCAAAAAAGACCTCTTTTGAGAGAATCGATAACTTTCAGAACTGCCTCTTTTACAAAAGAAAATTTTCGGTTGGCACCGTTTTTTTAAGTTTCACTTATCAAATACAGGAAATTAAGACTATAATTTAGAAGTTCAAATGTCATGTTTACCTGATAATGGTGATAAAAAATGGTGCATGCACATTCGGACAGTGTGTGTGCATCAACAACGAAGGGATTCCACTTATGATGTGACAGTTGTAAACAGATAGTGTGGCATCACAAGGTTACTACATTGTTCTAAGTTAGCAGTTTTTTTGACGAAACAAAACTAAATTATGTACTAACTTGCAAAAAATTTGCAGTACTTTTGTCATGACATAGCTAAATTTTCTACTTGCATGCCGTTCATTTGTAATAAATGTGATACAGCAAAACGTTAATTTGCATGACTGATTGACTGCAAGTTCAAAGCGTTGTGACTTCGGTGTTTGCGTTATCTTGCTTAACAGTCTTATTATAAACTATCAGTCTTGTCATTGGAAACTTGCTGCATATTTGCAAATTTATAGATTAAAGAATATAAAGAAATTAAAGATATTAAAGAAATACTGCTGCAAATTTTCTGTAAATTAAAATTGCTATGTGAGTATGATTAATATAAAACATGTTAGTTCAAGAAGTTCTTCCATCAAATTGTACAACAATTTAGAACCAAACGAATTTTCTCTTTTTCTTTGTACTATCTTTAAACATCTTAACTTAAGATATAAAACAGCACTCAGTAAATAATCGAGGTGGACGCACTTTTTCATATAACATATTTAATACACAGAATTCACTGCACACGACATACACATATTGTAAACACAGAACAATTACTCGAATTTTCTCTTTTTCTTTTCAAATGTTAACTAATAATTTTTTTTTAATGTACCTGATTTCCGCAATCGTGAAACTAATATGAGGCAATATTTTTAATATTCTCTGTATTTTAGACAATATTCGTAAGTTATACTGTTTCAACATTAGATTGTTCATATTTTGGTGTTGTAGTAATATTGTCAAACCAGGCTTTCCGGTTTCATTGTCAATATTAATAAAATAGTCGGTTTCATTACAAATATTTCAATTTGAAAAAAAAATGAACCAGCATTATTTCGTTGCAAATGTATATAATGTGTTCTAATTTTGTTTTTCAACATTTTCAGCATTCTCTGTGATTTAAATTTAATTGAAAGAAAAACAAAATTTATATATTAACCCCACGAAGAAAAGAGCTTAATAGACATGCTTCATGCCGAAAAACGGTTTGCAATATGATACACGTTATTGCTCAAATTTAAATGGGGACATTCGGAACAAAAAAATAAATAAATAAATAAATAAAAACACGTGAAACAGGGGACGAATTCTTTGACATCACTTGTGAATTTTTTTCTCTAAATGAGTATGATTAACTTATTCAAAAATAACTTTTCAATGCATTAAGAATTAACGACTGTATTACTAAATGCTTTCTTCTTTTTTGTTAAAGTTTGCACTGAACATATTGGGTGTTAGAGTTGCATTTTTGATTCACCCCCAGTCGCTGTACTTCATCACTGTTATTTCTCTTTACTCAATTACTTTTATTTTTTTTTTTTTTTAAATTCAGAACAAAAAATGTAAAATGGCATGTTTTCCCTTTAAAACCTATTTTTAATTCTTATTGCACAATCGAAAGAAAATATTCAATAAAACATAAAAAAAGAGGTTTTCTTTTAATCTCAGTATGATAAAAATTTGCAATTTCCGTTTTATTTTTTATTTTTTATTTATTTATTTATTTATTTTTTTTTATTACAAAATCGAAAAATGTTGTTGTTAGTCGGAAAAAAATTAACCTTTAAGCTAAATATACATCAAATTCTTATGAGTAAAATTAGGTACACCATAAATTATAAATATAACACTATTTTGTTATTAAATATTTTAGAAATAAAATTTACATGTCTTGAAAAACGTACGTAGTTTATAATATTATATTTCATAATACTCCTCTCATTCTCAGTTTTTAATAAAAATATTTTTAGAGGAAATGTTCTTGAATATAAGTATTAAGATTAGGAAATAGATGTAAAGTGATTTATTTAGTAGTAGTTTATATTGTATAAAAATTCACAAAACCGTACAAACTTTGTATAAGATATCACTGAATGAAACAACACTGATAAGAACAAGTGATTCAATTGCTTGAAAATTCCTTAAAATATATTTCTAAATATTTAAATATGCTTTTCTACATCGAAATACACCAGGTGTTCTGGTGTAATAACGCAAGGCGGGGTAATAACGCCAAGTGCTAATATTATGCACAATTATAAAATAATCTGGTAAATGACATCCATGTGCTCTGCACAGGAGGGTTTTGAGTCAAATAAATCGCAAAAAACAGCTTAAAGTTAATTTGTCTAATTTGTAGGTCTTATTGCTTTTCCAAGCAACTAAAATTAACGCTTGATCTAAAATTTGCGATATACGTTTTGTGATGTGATGACTATTTTTTTTATCCGGAAATACTTTCTTTATTACATAAATTTGTAGTGTATTTCATGTACTTTCAAAATGTTATAGAAGATTTTGGATATCTTCTCGAGATAATTTGTAGTTTAAAATGTACTACGCAATAAGTATATCGGGGTAATAACGCTATTCCTTGGCATAAATACCCCGGTTAATTCCCAACAGTGCCTGAACTACATCCTAAATACTGATTCAAATAAACACAGTTAAAACCGCGCAATGTTACTAATAAATCTATTTAAACGGTCTTTTTTAAGAAAAAAGTAGTTTAGAATCTGATATTATTTTGCCTCCCCCTCCCTTACACCAAACCTTTATTTTTCTTACACTTTCACAAAAATTTAACATTTTCAATATAGCTTAGAATGCAATGTGTCAATTTCTAGAGCTGTAGAGTTTGTGTTTCTTAGAATTGGGCAATCCACATGCCATTATTCCATCTTATTTTATAGTTTTGTTTGAATGGCGTTATTACCCATATAGGTGGGTAATAACGCCAAATAGCATGGGTCAAGAAATCACGCCATTACATTTTATGAATATCTGTTAAATTATTTTTTAAATAGATAGTCAATGAGTTGCTGTATCAAATCCTATATTTGTTTGAAAAATACAATCTAAAACTAAGCCGTGAAAATTGGTAGAACCTTAAGGTGCGTTATTACTCCAGGATACCTTACATTAATTTCCTGCAATATTATTTGCTTTTTCATTCATTTTAAAGAGAACTGAAAATCACAGAATTATAACTACTTAGAAGAACAAAATTTACGAAGAAGAAAATATTTAATAAGTTTTCGGGCTATGCACAGTTCCCGAAAGAATAATTTCAAACTTAAATTGTTTCGGAATTTTAATGAGATCAACAGTCGTGTATAGGCAATAAATCTTCTTGGTTTATAAAAGTTTCCTGACACACACACACACCATTTACAATCCAGAACATTCTGAAGTTCAAATATGAGCGTCTCATAATATATATACGTGCTTAAACGTATAGTATATTTCCTAAAGATGGCAATTAACCGTTTAATTATGAACTATAAATATCACGATTCAACGCAATTTTTGAAGTAAAGTAAGTAGCTATTGGTTTAAAATTTTCATAGTTTTTACTTGAACAACTGCTTGAAAAAGGAAGAAATGTCATTAATAAAAAAATTAAAATTTAACAGTGATTCATTTTGTTTAAAATATTTTAAAAGATAACTTATCTGAATGATGAAAAAAAAGCATATTAACTGAAATGGAAATATAAATTTCCTTTTAAACAAGTCGGAAATTGCATGTCAACCGTAGCAAATGAAGTGCGTTCGCACTATAACGAAGTTTAAAAAATATTAAGATATAGGTGTAATAGAATACAGTACTTCGGATACAATATACTATGCGAAATCTTTTGTGTGTCCCTGTAAATCTATCCCCTTTTATACACTGCTATAGAAACTTGTAGTTCACTCAACAATGTACATAAATTTCATTAAATGGGAAATACTCTAATACAATTAAACCGAGCCCCAAACAATGAATTTCCCGATACAATTATGTATATTTTTGTGCTTTGGAATACTTGTGTGCGACCCTGTAAATTAACAATACATATTCTTTGCTCCTCAGATAATACAGGATGTATATTATAGTACCGTTGAACACCATTATATCGAACTATAAGGGACCGAAGATTTTGTTCGCTATATCCGAACCATTAAAAAAATGTTAGAGTTTTCAAAATGTGTATATTATTATCTGTTACCTGTATATTCATTAATGATGTATTAAGAAAAATACACAAAAAATATTAAATCTTAACATTAATGAATTAAGATGATTAAAATCGACTATATTAAACTGACACAATACTAAATAGACTAACTAAAAAATGAACAGAAATAGAAGTACAGTATAGCTATCCGAACAATTCTTGACAGATTCTAATTTGTATAAATAGGAAGACAATTTAAGGAATGTTATTCCGACTATACTAAACCTTTACACCTTATTCAGGCTTCCGATTATCAACACCAGTTATTGCTGGTGTTTTAAAAAATCGTTTTATTTTAATTATAATTTATTTTGTTTGTTTGTTTTTTATCATTTAATTTTTTTTTGTTTCCTGAAGTTACAATTTAATCAAGAAGTTTTTCATTGTAGCTTGCTTCGAAGCAGACGTTCTTTTCGATGCTGCCATATCCCGAATTCTTCTTATACAGATTGTTGTTAGCTGAATACCTTCGTCTTAAATACGTTACTAAAAAATAGCTGGGATAGAACTAATGGAAAATGACTGACAATGGATCACATCTGCAGAAATACTGTCAGAGAAGGTGCAGTTCTTCCTACTATTTAATAAAAGGACTTATTAGTAATTTGCACCAATTTCATCGGCCGGCATGCAGTTTCTTTCAAAATTAGAATCGATATCCTGGTTACACAACTAGGAAAGTGGTAAAAAAAACGTTCGTTATAATTGATTCTTAAGATTTAGGAGGTTCATTATAAAAGGATAAATTAGCATTAAATACAATAGGAAAATTGCGGGCCCAAAATTTTCGTTCCTTATATCCTGGTGTTCGTTATATGACGGGTTCGCTATAACGGTGTTTGACTGTATATGCTTCATAGATGCATATTATTTTATTATGTTCAAAAAACTCTAACACCATTAAAGTGCACTTGAAACCACTTTTTCCATTGGCCATATTGTAACGAAATACTTTTGATTGTCCCTGTAATTGAACTGTACATCCGATCTTCATAAAATTTGAAATAACTCGACAAAAGTATGCAACTATTATATACATTTCATAACCGGCAGTGTGTGAAAATAGTTTTGTGTAGTCTTAAAAATAACCTATAGTATATATAAAAAGCTTATAATAAACTGAAAGATTTAAAAAATGCATACCGTAGCTGAAAACCCTTTTCGAGTAATTATTTCACGTAGTAAGTAGGTTTTTTGTATATGTCTGTGAATGAACAATAAATGCTATTTACTTCATACTGCTCTGATAGCATTTTATTTTGCATCAAATTGAGACATATCACTTTCATTATGTCTGAAGTATCGTAACATCATTCATATATATCTTAGGTGTATATTCTTATCAATGTAATTATTTTGTGCATTTTTGTGTATGAACCATAAATTTCACCCACTTTTTAAAATAGGAAACATAAATCTCACTAATATATTAATAACATATTAAAACTAATTTTTTTACAGGAGTTAGACCATGATAAGACAGATGACAGATTGACAAATGAAAGTCACAAAATGTCACAAACGCTTATCAACTACGTCAGAAAGTAATCAAATAAAATCCTCCAGTTCGCTTTTATTGTCTTGCTATAAGGTATTTGAATTTTTAATATTGCGATTTTGGTTATATAGAATAGTGTTTAAAGAATTGCGCAAAAGGATAAAAATTCAACAATTTTTAACAAATTTCTATTAAGTAATGAAATTTTGTACTTATTTCTGTTTATTTAATTTTAAATCTTAAAAAATATATTTCAATGCCTAGTTTTAAATTTAAATGTTCACTGTCATTTAATTTAAAATTTTGTAGTTTGCCTTTTATTACTATCAAAAGAGAAATGTTACTACATTTCTTTTAGAACTTCATATTGAAAATTGATTTTTTTTAAATCTTATATCAAAACACATTTTATCTAGATCAGTATCTAAATTAAACTACAGAATGGCTATATTTTACCGGCATCGATAGAAAAAGTAAAAAATGGAATCTAAAATGAGCTATCCCCAAAAGATTTACATTCTTCTGCGTTTTAATAATCAAAATGTTTTGGAATTATTATTTATACATAAATAAAATAGCAGTACACATTCTCTCATTTAGTTCATATGTATTTATAGAAAATTTTAAATTTTAGATTTGAAAGTAAGCATGACTTGTCAAATAAATGAACACATTATTAAAATTTGCGCTATATGTCCTGACGCATTTGCCTTCTTTTCATAATGAAAGGCCGATAGAAGAAAGAATTCTCATCACGAATGAAATGATGATATCAGAAATTTATAAAATAAAATTTCTGATATCAGAGTACAAATCTATACCATCTGATTAACGAGTTAAATTTTACAATTCAATTTCATTTTTGTTTATTTAGTTTAAATTCGAAATAAAATTTGTAAGATTTTAAAATCAAAAACATGTTATTATTATTTACTAAAATTCTAATACAAATTGTTTTTTACAATAAGCTAAACGAGAAAGAAAAAATCACGTGCCAAGCATAGATTATAAAAAAATTTCCTACACCTTTAGCCTTGTAACAAACTGCAACTTTAAAAAAAAAAAGAAAAAATATTACGTCTCATTTCACCATATGGAAATGTATAACACATTTCAAAAATGAATTTCAGCTGTTCTTATATGCGATCGGAAAATTATCCCAAATTTTAGCAGCTCTGAATATGATATAAGGTTTTGTACCTATTAACAACATGCATTCCAAAATTTAGCTCATTTAAGTGATACATATATTTCAGTTGAAAATTTCCCTTCAGAAATTTCCTCTAATAAAGAGTATGGTGTGCGAATACTTTTTTACAGCCCTGTATATGAGGTATAGAATTTATATAGAGAGAGTAATATGCAAAAAACTAATTAAATTTAAAAGCGCATACCGAATTTTAAAACACACCCTCCAGCAATTATTACGCAAAGACAGTACTGTAAACCATTTCTTTTGTGTGCCTCAGTATATGATTAAAAAATTATATGAATGCTCTGTTGTAACGTGATCGTTGTGAATCTCAATGACTTATATCAGTTTTAATACATTTGAAATGTCATTAAAATACTCTCCAAACGATTTTTCCCTGTATACTATAATGTAATCAAATTCTCTTGAGTGTCCCTGTTAATAAGAAATTAATCGTTCATACTTGATATGCAATACCAAACATGCTTTGGTGATTCTAAATAAGCTTTAGAATTTGCGTAAAAATACGAGTACATTTACTGTTGTTAAAAGGTGGAGTGACGGATAGACAGACAAACCTAATGCATAAGCATTTTAAAACTTAGTTGGAAAGTGCTGAAAACCCGCACACGTAATGCTATAAAATAAGAAAATGTTTCATAGTTCGTGAAATTTAATATCACCACGTAATAAAATAAGCTCTTCTCTGATACTTATTCTAAAAAACATTTTTTTTCTTTAGAAATCTCAGAAACCATTTTTATTTCTTTGTTGTTAATTTAAAGACCGATTCATAAAAACAAATATTCTTTCACTGCCCGTGTTTTTTTTAAATGTTTTCAA
The DNA here is from genome assembly GCA_964019185.1 of Maratus speculifer. NCBI lineage: Eukaryota > Metazoa > Arthropoda > Arachnida > Araneae > Salticidae > Maratus > Maratus speculifer. The sequence continues at coordinate 258,346,439 of OZ025298.1, forward strand.
TTAGCTTTTATAACTTATTAATGATTTCTCTGAATAGGAATGTAGATTTTTCAAGTGCTGTAATTTTTCAAGTGAGTAAATCTATTTTTAGCTAAGATGTTGCGCAGGCTAACATGATAAATTAACAGTTATAACATTGAAACCCATATTATTTTGTTATTTTATCATTTGAAAATTCACTTACTCAGCTAAATATGCTGAGTAATTAGCTATTTATTTGAGATTTAATAACCTCCAAATAAGGCAAAATTTTCAGTTGATAAAAATATTGTAAAAAAGTTACAAAACATTATTAACTATTCGCATATGGCAATCCTGAAGCCTTCTTATATCTCGAGCATGTTAGTACTTCAAAATTTGCTACTGCAGTGCCAGAATATAAACGACAATCTAAGACTAGCGTGGGGATTCTAAAGGCATGAAACTCAATGCATTAATTGCCACCTGTTGGGCGATTTATATCAAAACATAACCAGAAATAATATTTATCAAGCTATACCTGAATCTGAAATTTGAAGAAAATTCGTGAATTATGTTTTGAGACAGATCTATTGCAGAAAGCTAAAAAAAAATTCCGCATAGCCGTCCACCTGTTGCACAATTGACACCAAAATGTAAACAGAATTAGTCCATATCATGGATTCACTGAATCTGAAGTTCTGCGGAATTCCGTGAATTAGTTATTTAGATAGAGCTGTTGCGTAAATCATAAAAAAATGCACCATAATAATACAACCTGTTGAGTGATTTACACCAAAAACTAATCAGCATCAATTTAAATTAGGTAATACCCGAATATAAATTTTTATTAAATTTTATGCATTAGTTCTTGAGATAGAGCTAATTTTAAAATCAGGAAAAACGCAATGTAGTAGTCCCACCTGTTGAGTTATTTACAATAAAATGTAAACAGCGTCAATTCATATTAACCACTATCTAAATCCGAAGTTTGAGAGAAATCACTACTTTAGCTATGGAAATATAGCTGTTTCGTAAATCGTAAAAAATGCAATATATTAGCGCCACCTAGGAGACAATAACTAATCAGCATTAATTTATATCAGGGACTAGTGGAATATGGATTTTTATCAAATTTCATAGATGAATTCTTGAGATAGAGCGCCGATAAAATTTATGTCAAATACAGACAGAATCACAGACTCACAGACAGACATTTTGTAAAAACATGTTTTTTAGAATCTCTGATCCGTAAAACGAGCAACTCCGTGAAAAACCGGAATTCGAAAATTTTCACGCATCCAATATTTTTTCATGTCAACACAGAAGAAAATTTAAAAATATTCCGAAGTGTCTCCGAAAATCATTTGCATAGTAAAAGAAAAATTTATTTTATTTTATTTTATATTCTGAATGTTACATTAAATCTCGAACCTGATGTTTCTAAAGATAAAGAACGCTTTTCAGAATCATGGTTACTTCAAAAGAAGTAACTGAATTTCTTTGTTCATGGATATATTATATTTCCATATGGGCCATTTTAAAATTTCGCTTACATATGATGTCCAAGATTATAAAGAAGAAAATTCAAACATAAAACAAAGTTTGATTTGGGCTTTGCAATAACTATAGAAGATTATATTGAACAATTCTAGCATGAAAAACTTCAAAAATCAATAAAACTTTTAGAGATATTAGTGTTTAAAATTGTGATTCTAAGCAAAAATGCCTGTCCATAATTTTATGTAATTAACTGTTATATTTTTAAACCTGATTTAACATTTTTAAATAAAGATATTTAATTATTTTAAATATGAACTGTTAGTGTTCTATAATTAAAAAACATTGTTTACAAGAGATATTTTCTTTAAGAAATTCACAGAATTTTTTTGTCTCTCACTTTGCGTCAAGTCCGTTACCATGTGATTATTTTAGTCAAAATAAGTTTTTAATTCTTCCTAAAGTTAGCAGCAAGTATTCGGCAATAAAATTAAACTATTCACCTAACTCCTACTTGCCATTTTTTACTCTTCAATTGTGAAGCAGTGTAATAGTGGCATGAAAAAGTTTTCATCAAAGTTGGTATTTTTTTCACTGTCAAGTCTGTTACCGTAAATTTTAATATTAAAATAATGATTTTTGCACTTTTGTAATTAAATATTGTTTGCTAAATAGTTTCAGAAGGTATGTGTATTATTATCTAAATTAGAAATTATACAAGCTAGTTCATTTCTAATAGTTTTATTAAGAAATGTTAAGTCCGTTACTTGTCAAATCTGGTCATATTTGTTAGCGATGAAATGTAAGCTGCTAAGTAAGTTTACTAAATAGTTTTAGAAGGTATGTAAATTATTATCTAAGTTAGAAAATATACAAGCTAGTTCATTTTAATAATTTTATTTCAAATGCCAAGTCAGTTACCATGAAATGTAAGCGAATGGTTAAAATGGCCCATATCTTACATAGCTTTCATCGTATTTTTAATTTTGTCTGTGTTGATTCTGACACTGTGATGGCTAAGCCAAACGCTATCTCATTGGGCACAATGTTACTCCAGGATACATCTGACAGCTTGTCGAAAAATTCTTTGAAAATTTGATTTGTACATTTTTAATTACTTCATAAAGGGACGCAGAGCATATAAATAATCAAAAATCAGATTTCGGTTTACGTTTTATCCTTCAATTTTCTCATGAATATGCAAAAAACCCCATTCAAAAAAACTTTATTATTTCTTGAGTTATAACAATTTATCAACAGCGAGTACGGTTGAATGCCCATAGATATTGAAATTTTATAACGTGTTTTACTTATAACGCGTTCATTACTTTCAAACTATTTAAGCTACAACTTAAAAAAATTAAACAAATATTCATTTCTGTATTTAGGCGTATCTGAATTATATGCCTAAGGTTTAAATCTTCATGCTAAAAGAAAAAAAAATTATTATTTATATTTGAAAATTTTGAAAAGAAAAATTAAATTCTGAATTTTTTTGATTTTTTTACTATATATACATTTTTGCAAAATTTTTAGTGTATAGAGGGAACTGAGGCACATTGATACATCCCCTCTACTGCTCACATGGTCATTACACCTTTATGAGTTACACATCAGCTCATAAAGGTGATGCTATGCACTCAACTACATACAGAAAGTCTTGGAATGATTCAGTAGTTTGATGAAATGAGACGGGTGATTTATTGTTTTTGTAGATCAAAAGTAAATTTGAGTTGTACAACTGAAATTTTATTATACAACTGTTCCAGTATTTTCAACCTAAAGAAATACTCTCCCTGGCAAGTAAAGCTACTCTTTATCAGTTCCTCATTCTTTATTGTTACATAAATTGTGAAGGGTTGAATTTTAGACTCATTTTATTCAAAATGGCTGTATAGGGTCTAATGATAAGGTCTATGTCGGGGCACATTGATACAACATAAATCCTTTTCTAGTTTATTTTTCCATTACCTTTGATTATTTTTTTACCATACACTCCTTAATCCAACCATTTTTTGATAAAATTTCTAATATTAGTTTTCATTGAAGTGAAATAGCTTTAATTTCTTTATATTAGAACATTTTATAGTATTTTTGAAAACAGAAGACTTACGAACTTACCCAACATCTAGTGCTAGTAGAATTAACAAACGGAAAGGTCGGCAGCCTGGAAAATCTCAGAGTGTTGTGGCAGGCAAATGTATTTTTAATAAAAATGTCATTCGTATTAGAATTTCAAACTGTTACATTTCAACCATTTTTTAAGATAAAGACAAAACAAGAATTGCTCCGGAATCCTTGTATCAAGATTAAACACTTCAAAAGTGTCTTATTTCAATTTTTATTTGCTTGTAGATGAAAAAAAATTTTTTGACAATTTTAAATGGCCACGATTTTGAGGCAAGATAGCGGATGATGTTTGCCAAAGAACTCGATCGAGACATTGGTATGTATTATATACACCAAGTTACAACCAAATCGGTTCATAAATACGCATATTATCGCGTGACAAAAATCAGGTCATTTCAAAATGTTAGCCACATTAGAAATTCAATGTTCTATAATTTAACCATTTTTTAAGGTATAAACGAAACAAAAAATGCTCCGAAATCTTTCTATCAAAGTCAAACACGTAAAAGAAATTTCAATTTCGAAATTTTTCATACTTTATTTTAAATTTAAAATGTAAATAAATAAATAAATAAATAGCCGCCATTTTGAAAGAAGACAGCGGATGAAGTTGGTCAGCTAACTTGGTCAAAATATTGGTTTGTACTATGCACACACCAAGTTATATCTAAATTGGCTCATAAATATACTTATTATCGAATGACAAAAATCAGATCGTTTAAGACTCTCAACAGCACAAAAATTTAAAGTGCTACAACTCAGTCATTTTTTTTATATATAGACGAAACAAATAATGTTCCGAAATCTTAGTATCGATGTCAAATACATAAGAAAAAACTCCCTTTGAATATTTATTTTTTTTCATTTCAAATTGAAAATTTAAAAAAAAATAAATGATCGCTTTTATAAAAAAATAAGATGGCGGATTAAGTTGGCCAACAAACTCGGTCAAGATATTGGTTTGTTCTATCTATATACCAAATTATGTCCAAATCAGATCATAAACATGGAAATTATAGCGAGACAAAAATTAGGTCGTTTCAAAACGGCAGCCGCAATAGAAATTCAAAGTGCTACAACTCAACCAATTTTCATATTGAGACAGAATATAAGTGTTCCGATTTTTTTGTATCAAGACAAAACACATACGAGAAATTTTTTTGTTATCTCGTTTCTAATTTTTTTTTTTAATTAAATGATCACCATTTTGAAACAAGATGACGGATTAAGTTAGATACTGAACTCGATTGTGACATCTGTATTTAGTATGTACACACCAAGTTTTATTCAAACTGGTTCAAAAATACGCGCGTTATCACTTGACAACAACAACAAGAACAACAACAACAACAACAAAAAACAGATTATTTTAAAATGTTAGCCACACTAAATAATCAAAGTGCTATAACTCAGCCACTTTTCAATATATAGATGAAACAAAAAATGCTCTGGAATATTTGTATCAAAGTCAAAAACATAAAGCAGAAATATTTACTAATTATTTTTGCACTTAAATATTTTGCACTTGTTTTAGCAATTACTAAATATTTTTGTACTTAATTTTTTAATTTTTAGAAAAATTTAAATGGTTGTCATTTTGAAACATTATGACGATGAAATTGGCCAACGAACTCGGTCGAATCATAAGTATATATAATATACACACCAAGTTTCATTATCGGTTCATAAATACAATAGTTAGAGCATTATAGTTAATTAGCTTATCAATATTTAAGGGCTTATCAATATTTTCAATTTTAAGCTCTTTATAACTTTAGAGTACATGTGCAACTGAAAGATGTTAGTGGATTTAAATAATATTTCAACATTATAATTTGTTATATTAATACATAAGAATTGCAGCTATTGCATTCTTGAAAAGGCAAATTCAGAAAATTTTGTAATAATGTGAATTTTTCTACGTTTTAGTAAACTTAACAGCACATGCTCGACGGAAAGATAAAAATCTATTATTCTTTCTGTTTTTACCCAATTTTTAGTCTACCATATTCTTAATTTTTCCGCTGTATTACGACCTGAAAAAACATTTTTTGCATTTCTTCGACCCATCCATGTACACAACACACCGTCCGTATTCAAAGGTATTTAGAAATTGAGGCAAAAAACTTAAAATTTCATTACTGCGCACATGAAATGAATTTAAATTTATAATTAAATTCAAATAATTTGCAACATATTCATATGCGGGTATGCTGCAAATAGTTACAACGATATTTTTAGTGTGCCGTCAATTAAAGCAGGTTGAGAAAAACTTCTTCAAAGAGTCTATTTATCATATTAAAGTATCTTATATTAAAATTGCATTGCATAATTTAATTCAAGAACAGAGTAAAACACATTTAAAGAGATGAAATCTCATCCAATGTTTTGAAGTTTCGCCACGAATAAATTTGGAACTGTCAAAAGAGAAACGGATTCTAATATTTTGATTGAAAGACTGATACTTCGACTAATTATAAAGAATCAGGGTAACTTCATACCAAGTCGGGATAATTTTGCTCCATCCTTACGAAACTTTGATCCATTCTGCCATGGTGAAATCTTGATGAATTAATTCCAATTAGCTGCCTAATTCTCACTAGTGCTGCTATCTATATTTTGAGATTAAAATTTGCCGTTAAATTAAGTGATGTTGCAGAATCTTTTTCCTCTCTTGGTATAAAGTTTTCTGATAGATCAAAGTTAATCTGATTAACTGTACTAATTTTCAATATGTAAATGACTATGAGTTACACATACTTGTGAAGTAACTACTATTAGTTGCAAATTTTTTTGTTTGGTAAATTACTAACAGGGTCACTTATTCATCAAATACCAGGCATTAGTAGCTGGTTATTTTTGTAACAATTGTTTGGATTCCTTTGATAGAAAATAAAACAAAATCTATAAAATCCGAATTCGAAAATTTCAATACTTGCTATGTGCGCAACTAAGTTTCTGGGAGGGCGCTAACGACACATGAAGACAACATACATGTCTGAAGTTAAGTTTTTTTTTATATTTTCGACATCTTTTAACAATAGACTGTCGTAATACAAATACATATCGCAATGAAAAAAAAATATTTTTTTAACAATGAAGATGTCGAGTTTTGCACCAAATAAATCATGCTTGCGGGAAGTTTAGATTTTCTGCTTTAATTTGAAAAAAGTTGCAGCTGAAGGACGTCATTTGTAAGGTGGTGTTAAGGCGAACATCCCCTATCAGAAACTACATGTGAAGATTTGTTTGAATACTTTAGGAAGGGCGATTTCTCTGGAAAGCCAAAACGATTGAGAATGCCGATCTGCAAGCGTTATTGGAGGAAGATGATAATAAAAAAGCAAGATTAACTTGGAGAGATTAAAGCAAGATTAACACAATATCCGACGAAATCCGGTGAAATCACTTCGAAAAGAAGACAATGCCCATCGTTTGGTGGGACCAGAAAGGAATCATGAACTATGAAGGGCTGAAAATGGGCGAAAATGATAATGGGCATCGTTATCGATAACAACTAATTAATATGAATCATACATTGCTGGAACAACGGCCAGAATGAACCCGGGACACAAACCAGTGCTATTCGAAGACAACAGCGTTTCATACTATCGCAATTTCATCCTTCAGGACATCACCAAAACGCTGATATAGGATCTACTACCACTACCGCTATATTGTCCATATCCGGCACTTTCCGATTACCATTTTTCTCGACAGTGGCGCATGACATGGCTGGGATACACTTGGCTAAATCTGAAGAAGTGGAAAATTGATTGGATAAATGTTTTCGGTCCAAAGAATCACCGTTTTACCGTCACGGTATTCATGTATGGTCAGAAAGATGGCAATAATTTGTAGCTAGCGAAGGACACAACTTTCAATAAGCCATTTTTTGTATTTTTCGTGAAAGTTTTAATTTTTCATGTATCAAAAAATCCCAGAAACTTAGTTGCGCACCTAACAGTAAATTAGCAAACATGATTAACTTTGTTAGAGAAAACTCCACTAGATTTACAGTCTTTAAGAATTGTACATATAAAAGACGTAGGAAACAATACTCTGAAAATTATATTAACAAAAGAAGAAGCTTATAAATCGAAATTTAAAGCCTGCTTTTTCTTATTTGTTTCTTCAAACAATTTAACAGAAAATTTATTTCAGTACTAAGTTGTTCTTTCATGACAAAATCGTTAGGCTTTGCCGTTTAAAAAATATTTAAGTTCAATTAAATTTTCTCATCTAAAGATACAGAACTTATAATATTTGACCAAAAAAAAAAAAAAAGGATTTGTAAATTAATTTTTAAATAAACATCCATTGTGTGTTTGCAGAATTTTCTAATCACTTTTCCTTCAGACTATCAGCCGGTGCTTAATTATATACGTAGCAAGTACTTATCCAAACTGAAGAGTAATCGACCGATTTTTATGAAATAAAAAACTGAAGAAGACGATAACTAAAAGTTTATTTTGACGAAATTACAACAAATGACAAATTCAAACATAAACCACGAAATCGCTGAGTGATTGAAAACTGTCATTTTGCTGAGCCTACTTGCTAAATGATAACGCCATACGTTAACATTGCACCCGCAGATTCAAGAATGAAGCGTCGATTTAACGGGAAGAAATCCCAAACTGTAATTTGTAGTCTCTCTGCGAACTCATCCGCCATTGCAAAGAGCAAAGAGCATACTCCACTATTTCGACTGTATGTAGAAAAAGAAAGTTTTGCAGAAGAAGTTTTAATTGTTTTCGTTAAATGTAGAGCGGCTTCGTGCACATATCCTGCTTGTGAGTTTAATATATAAAATCCGAGCAACGACTTCGATATTTTAAAAATTAAAATTATAATCCGAGAGATTCTGTCTGGCCTGTAATGAATAAATAATATACTCGTTAAGAAAATGTCGCTCATTAGGTAACAATATAGAAGAAATATCAAAAAACAGAAAGCGTTGTTAATGCCGTTTAAACATTTTGATATTTTAGGTGCCATGTTCAAAAAGTAATAGAATGTCTCTCGAAATTCTTTTCTTAATTTTAAATGCATTTCAAAACATTTTATTGCCTCCGTCAAAAGTTTACATACACGTACCAGCACAAAACAACACAACTATACGGTAAGACGTCTATTTGCGTATAAACAAAGAAATTTAGTAATATTGCGATATAGGGAGCTGCTGCAATGTTCCAATTTAAGCCGAAGAATGTAGAATTTATATAGTTCTGAAATGCGTCTTTTTCGTTTGCGTACATAACAATAACATACATAAAATAAGCTATATACGAAGCAATCCAACATCCCAAAAATGCAGTTTCAATGCATAAATTATTCATATTCTTGTGCTGTAAAGCCGTTTCTAGAACACTAATTTGTTGAATAGCAACTAATATTAGTTGACTATTTTTTATAATAATAGCTCTAATTCCGATACTGCATATTTCTGAGGACGCAGCAGATAAAATGTATCCAAATTTGACATTTTCAATGTTTATTAATAAAAATCTAACCAGAATAGTCAGCATACATAGTAAAACTACCCAATTAAGCAGTCTGGAGAAAATGCGACGAATTTTAATATCTTTAGGTCTTGGAAATACAAATAACACTGGATAAAATGCTCTAAAAATGATCCTAAGAGAATAAGAAGCTGTTTTTCTAGAATTTAAAGACAGCATTTTCTTTAAATAAATTAGAGAAAATTTGCTTCAGTGTTAAGTGAGATTTTCATGATAAAATAACTAAATAGTGGAGTTAACAAACGTGCATAAATTATGCAAACTAAAAGGTCGGAAAATTTAATAATGCTTTTTCATCTTTAATCTTGGATTTTTAACGTTAAAAAAAGTTGAAAAAGCAGGCTTAAATAAAAGTGGTAAAGATGTTTGCAAAATTTTCTTGCGACTTTACAGAATATCACCAGGTTTTTTCATTTTATGTTCAGCTAGTTTTTAGCATGTAATGTAATTAGTCAATATAGTCACAATTTTTAACACATATTTTCAAAATGCATTTTATTTAACCCTCTAAGTGTTTGGCGCGTAAAATCCTGGTAACTAAACTCCAGATTTTACTGCAATATAAACAGTTTTTAAGATCCTTCTATAGATTTAATGAATTTTCAATACATTGAAGAATGACTAATACTCTCAGGGACTGCATTCATATTTGTAATTAAGTTTTTTTTAATGTTTAAATAATCATATTTTCTTAGCATTTAAAACAAAAACCCGAGAAAACCACATTACAATTGCACTCTTTTGCAAGTCGCTCAGAGGGTTTTAATCTGAGGTCAAAAACTTATTATAAGCCATAACTATAAAAGTACCATAATTTTCCTTCTTAGCAATCAGATAAAGAAAGAACACGATCTTCAAAACTTAAAAAATAGTTGACTGGTTTTCCTGAAACGAAATACTGGCGAAAATGATAGAAAAAATGTTAAGTCCATGAAATGGTAGAACTGATGAATTTTAAAAGCTTTCAAGTATAAATCGTTGTAATATCAACAATTGTTTGACATTTCTAAACCATACTTTTGATTAATTATGTGCTTTAAATATACCTTTCAGAAAATTATGCAAGCGTGTTATTAAAAGTAAGAATTATGTATAATACATATTGAGATGGATCCAACTAATTCTTTAGAGTCTTGACACATTTAGGAAGTTGATGTAAGTGAAGATTTGCAAAAATAATTTATCGCGATAACGAAATGCAGTCAGACATTCAGGAATTGAAAAAAAAATAGATATATGTATAAACTAAACGTTTTGTAAAACATATATTTATTTAAAAGAAAACTTCAATGCGAGTACATCGTTTGATTTCATGCATTCACTTATCAAATATCAAATATAGAATTAAAAGATATTGTTTTGCAAAAAAAAAAAAAAGAAAATCACGTGCACGAAAGAGAATATAATATTATTTTTACATATAAAAATATTTTTTTTCTAAAGGAAAAAATAATAATAAAATTGAGATTAATAAATAAATAATAAATAAATTGAGACTAGTGAATATGAAATGTGTCATGATAGAAGTATTAAACATAATGTTATCTTTTAAGAAAATGATATGTTTTAGTTACAGCTGCGTTATTACATCTTAGAAAACATAATTTAAATAAAAGGTTTCTCTCGTTAGCAAAACATGTATTAAGCATTTGTAAGAAAAAAGGAACAATGCTTCATTGTGCGTATTGATTAAAAAAAGAGGGAGAGAAACATATAGACATGAATGATCGAAGGTAATTTTCTAAAAAGTAAAATGTATTCCAATCAGAAAAATAATAATTAAATTGAGGGAAATTTAATCTTCTTTCGATTATTGAACTTCAAATTTATTTTTAAACTTTTAATTCAATATAAATAACATGTATTTTAAGATCATTTCTTTGAAAGCATACCAGAAATTTTCCATTTTACTGCACACTACTTGTTTAAAAATTCAAATAGCAGAAAGTTAAATGAGTATGCTTCATTGATGATAGACAAAATAATAATAATAATAATAACAATAATACAAATATATTCGGGATGTAGGCAAGGGCGATTGATAGTTTCAATGCCCCACCCACTAACCGTTTTTCAGTGTCGTTAATTTGTCTAATTTCTCTTTAAAATTTTTCCGGTTTCAATTTTTCTCATTGTTCTATTTAAAGTCTAATGCATTCGAATGGTAGGTAGAGCCATTTCACACTATTCGTGGTCGCTTATCAGCGACAGCGCTACCGCGAAAGAGAGTCTTAATGTTCGCGACGTAGGTAGGGGTGACCGACGAAAATGGGCCCCTCATCTCGGCGGTTGACCCATCCAAGGTTACTATATCCATCCACCCACCCCCATCTGTCTTCCGAGATAAGTATGTTCGGGATGTAGGCCGGAGCGATCGATAGTTACAATGGCCTACCTACCCACTACCCGTTTTTCAGTGTCTATTTTGTCTAATTTCGCTTTGAAATTTGACAGATTTAATTTTTTTTCAAATTCTCCCCTTTTTTATTTAGTGTCTAAATCATTCCAGTCGAAGGTAGAGTCGTTTGACGCTATTCGTGGTCGCTTATCAGCAACAGTGTTATCGCGAAAGAGAGTCTTAATATTCGGTAGAGGTGGCCGACAAGGATGGGCCGCTCATCGCGGCGGTTGACACTAGTGGATCCAAACAGCAATAGCTCCCTACGTAGACTATCACCGCTCATGCGCTATCCTGATTTCGTTTAGTAGTTCGGTTGGCTAACTTTTGGCGAGCATAGATTGAAAAACACGGAATTTAAAATTTTAAATAAATCGAAAAATCCGGAGCTAAAAATGTTATATAAATAGAAAAATCCGGAGCTAAAAATGTTATATAAATAGAAAAATCCGGAGCTAAAAATGTTGTATAAATAGAAAAATCCGGAAATAAAAATGTTGTATAAATCGACACTCGATTCGCCTGTGTACTTGTCAATTCTTTTTAAAGCTGTACTGCGATTCCTGATTACCACTTTAGCACTAAATGAGCATGCACAGTAAATCTCCATAGGGAGCTATTGCTGTTTCGATCCGCCTGTGCAGTTGACTACCACACCCCCATCCGCCGTCCGAGACAAATATGTTCGGGATAAAAGCAGGGCCGATCGATAATTTCAATGACCCACTCACTAACTGTTTTTCAGTGTCTTAAAGGGTATAGCGCGGTAAGAATGGCGAAATGGCCCCCATGGTCAATGACTGAATTATTTTTTGTACTAGTATCAGCACTCTAAAAGAGTACGAAATGCAAGGTCATTGACTCCCCATCTTGACCTATCTTTAAGATATTCGATAAAGTTCGTACGCGCGCCGTTATTTTTTAAATGTATTTTTCTGAAAAACTATAAAAGCTAGAAAGATGGGACCAATTGCGTATATTAAGAGATACTTTGAAAAATATTTCATATTTTTTTCAGAGTTTTCGTGAAATTACAACTGTGCAAAATAATGAAACAAAGTATACATCTTTTATTTTAGTACTGTTCTGTTATGTCTACCGCGCCAAAAAAAATACATAATATTCTTTAATTTATATACTTATAGCACACAAAAAATGATCAAAATCAAAGAGACGCTTTTTGAGTAATATCTAAGAAGAAAATAGAAAAGGTTAAAATAAAAATTCTAAATAGAAAAGGAAGAAAAAGAGAAAAATTGATACCGGACTAATTTAAAAGAAAAAGTAACACTGATATACGGCTAGTGTGAGTCAGAAACACGGCTAGTGAGGCATTGGAATAGAGCTAGCGAGTGGGTGGAGCGATGAAACTAGCGATCGCCCCGACCTACACCTCATATATACACGTCCTGTTGAAATTCTGTCTCAAAAATTTTTTAAGCGATGAAGTCAATGTTGTAATTAATGAAGGTAGAGATGGTGATAATTATAGTTAGATCTATCATTATCATGTCTACCGCGCCAAATATATATATATATATATAATATTCTTTCATTTATATATTTATACCACGCAAAACCTGATCAAAATCAAAGAGGTGCTTCTTTGAGTAATTATGATTTTAATAAGTGAGATTACGGACGGTAGGAACTAGTTAAAGAGGTCTTTTTTAGAATTATTTATTATAATTACATCATAAATAAGATTTCAAACATCATTAATTTCATTTATTACAATTTTGACTTCATCATTTAAAAAATCCCTGTTGGCTTGGCCTATAGGCGGAGGTAGATTTCAAAGAGTGCTCATTTCAACAACAAAAAATAAAATTTGATTACAGATAAATCCAATTTAACAACTTTATTTGTCCTCTTTTGAAAAATTTTTAATTTCATTTTTCTGTAAGGACTGGTTTTATCAGAATGACCTTAAGCCAAATTCAGATCAAATGCTCATTTTGACAACATATTTTGAAATAATTCTGACTTTATTAAAAAATCGACTAATACGGTCTATTATATAAATCCTAAATAACAAAAGACTGCCAATTGAATGCTTTGAGAGCAAAATTGAATTTAAAAATGAGTTATAAAATAACCAATTTTGAATACAACCTCAATTCTTAATCATGATAGCTTCGGGAAATTTTGCGCGAGTGCCCCCTATGTCACCAACAGAAACTGTTTTTTTACTCGAGTCACTATGTAATCTAGCATCCTCTTTAGTAGAGGACTTTCTTTCTTCCACGAACTTTATGCACGAAAACGTCACAAACTTTACATTGCACGAACATTATTGTCACCATAGAACTTTCGGCGGCCGTAAACAATTATTCTCACCTAATTATGACAAACCAGTCAATTGTTTATGTATTGTTGTCTTGACACGCAAGACTAAAAAAAAGGTACGTAAAATCGTATTATACTTATAAAACCCTTCCGGGGTCAACCTATCCACGAGAAAAAGAAACTCATTCACCAATGAAAACGTTTCATAGTCGTAATGGAGCGTTCTCATTGGTCAGATTTACAGTGGGAGCTGTAAATGATGTCACTACATTTTTCTTCGCTTTGAAATCTTTCCACGATTTCAAAAAATATATTTAATTAAATTATTAATTATATATTTAATTAAATTATTAATTATATTTAATTTAATTTCCTTTTTATTAAAGGAAAGCGAAGGTGCGTTTTAAATGCAATATTGTTAAAATTTTTATATTCGGGTTGCTTTAATTTTTTTTTTTACAGCCGTGAATGACTCTTGAGAATTTCAAATCTATAAAAAACATTGTGAAAAGTTACCTCCGATTTTAAAGGCAATCTATTTTCTGACCAATGAAACCGTTCCATAGTCGTAATAGAGCGTTCTCATTTGTTAGATTTACAGTGGGAGCTGTAAATGATGTCCCTACATTTTCTTTGCTTTGATATCTTTTTACGATTTCAAAAACAATATTTAATTAAAACTTTTTATTTAAGCAAACCGCGGGTGCGTTTTAAATTTCATTATAATCCCCACCCCCATCTACCAGATAGTTTTGCTATAGTTTTAAATGCAGATTTCTGTTGAAATTTTCTTTCTTTCTATTTTTCTTTTTTCTTTTTTTTTTGTTAGATTTTTCCCTCTTCAAGTTTAATCGCTGTTTTATCAAAATTGTTTCAGCCTAAAGTGGCTATGATTGACCACAGTTGTTATAATTTTTTATCATCCTTTAAAAATGCAAACACATCTTTTTGACGGGCTATCTTCTAGTTATATAACAACTATCCACTGACTGATGGACCAAAACAGCAAAATCTCCCTACGAATAGCATAATGCGTATGTACGTCGGGGCGACCGCTAATTTCACTACTTTACTCACTCAGTAGCCATATATCTGTGTCTCACTAACCGTATATCAGTATTACTTTTTCTTTTAAATTTGTCCGGTATCAATTTTTCTTTTTTTCTTCCTTTTCTATTTTGAATTTTTATTTTAACCTTTTCTATTTTCTTCTTAGATATTACTCAAAAAGCACCTCTTTGATTTTGATCATTTTTTGTGTGCTATAAGTATATAAATTAAAGAATATTATATATTTTTTTGGCGCGGTAAACATAACAGAACAGTACTAAAATAAAAGATTTATATTTTGTTTCATTATTTTGCATAGTTGTCATTTCACGAAAACTCTGAAAAAAATATGAAATATTTTTCAAAGTATCTCTCAATATACGCAATTGGTCCCATCTTTCTAGCTTTTATAGTTTTTCAGAAAAATATATTTAAAAAATAACGGCGCGCGTACGAACTTTATCCAATATCTTAACGACAGGTCAAGATGGGGGGTCAATGACCTTGCATTTCGTACTCTTTTAGAGTGCTGATACTAGTACAAATAATAATTCAGTCATTGACAATGGGAGCCATTTCGCCATTCTTACCTCGCTATACCCTTTGTCTAGTTTCTGTTTGAAATTTGTCCGGTTTCAATTTTTCTCACTTTTTTCCTCTTTTCTATTTAGAGTCTAAGCCATATATGTTCGGGATGTAGGCAGAGGCGATGCTGGTTTCATTGCCCTACCCACCAACTAACCGTTTTACAGTGTCTTTGGTTTGTCTACATTTTCTTTTAAATTTGTCCGGTTTCAATTTCTTTTATCTTCTTTTTTTTCTCTTCTATTTAGAGGCTCAGGCATTCGGGTCGTACGTGAAGAGTTTTGGCGCTATTCGTGGTCACTTGTCAGCGACAGCGCTTACGCGCCAGAGAGTCTTGCAGTTCGGGACGTAAGTGGGGGGTCGCCGACGAAGATGGGCCGCTCATCGCGGCGGTCACTTCCTCGGCGACTCGTACCTACGTCCCGAATTTTAATACTCTCTTGCGAGATAGCGCTGTTATAAGCGTTATAAACGACCACGTTTAGCGACAAACAGCTCTACCTACAATACGAATGCTTTAGACTCTAAATAGGAAAGGGGAAAAATAAGAAAAATTGAAACCGGACAAATTTGAAAGAGAAATTAGGCAAATTAAAGACACTGAAAAACGGTTAGTGAGTGGCTGGAACATTGAAACTATCGATCGCCCTTGCCTATAAACGATACATATTTGTCTCGGACGGCAGGTGGGTGGGTGAGTTAACCACCGCGATGAGCGGCCCATCTTCGTCGGCGACCCCCACCTACGTTCCGAAAAGATCGACTCTATTGCGCGATACCGGTGTCGCTGTAAAGCGACCACGAACAGCGTAAAACGACTTTACTTACGTCCCGAATATTAAGACTCTCCAGCGCGACAGTGCTGTCGATGATAAGCGACTACCAATAGCACCAAAATTTTTACTTACGACTGGGGCCTACTACTACGGCCTTTACTATGGGCCTTGGGCTCTGAATAGAAAAAGAAAAAAAAATGAGATAAAGTGAAACCGGAAAAAATTTAAAGAAAAATTATTTGATATGTCTGTTAATATATAGACTATATAATGGTAAAACTTAGTTTAGCAAGAAAACGACAAAATGGTTGAAATTTTCCTTTCAACAATTAATGCTAATGGATGGAAACATACTTGAATACTTTTGTTTACCCCTGTAAAATACATTGTATCTTTAATACATGAAAGTATTTTGCTAAATTTTAGTTTAAAAATAAATTTACTTTAAACTACTTAAATGAAATTTCCAGAAATTATCATCCAAAGGCGACCATGTATCCAGTTCTTTGCATGAGTCTTTATATCATTTTATCTATATTCTACAAACATTTCTTAGTAAACTAAATGCAATTCATCGTAAAAAGGCATAGCATATTTAAAAACCACCTTTAAATGAATTACGCTCATATTCAGTAACCTTTCCGAGATCTTTTGTGTAACCCAGTATATGTAAATAGTGTAACAATTTGGATTTATAATAACCATATAATATGCATACATCTAGTGAAACTTAAAAGGTATATCATAATGCATTTCATTTATCTAACAGCAATCTTCCATAATATACAGGACTTCGGACAGAATATACTATTTGAAATCTTTTGCGTGTCCCTGTAAATGCTATGCACTTTGTATTATGCATGAAATAACTCATATTAATCCTCAGAAACGTATATCAATTTGATTAAATATGAAATCGTTTACCATAATTAAAATATGTCGCAAACAATTTCCCCCCTTTATTATTATCTATTTGAATTCTTTTGTGTAGTCCTGTAAATGAATAATAACTATTCTTTTCGCTGCATACTTTAGAAAATGCCTATTATAGTGCAATTTGTACATGCATATAAATTTAAAGATTTTTACAGGGTGTAACATCTTTAAAATTAATTTGAAACGATTTTTCCCCATAGGCCTTAATGTAATGGAAAACTTTTGACTGTCCCTGTAAATAAACTAATCATGGCAGAAACTTCATTTTCAATAGTGTTTGTGCTCGGGTAAACGTCATTAATGTTTTAAAATTCCATGACGATCCGAATATATTTACGAGAGTTACAGCGCGGACAGACGGACAGACGGCCATACGGCCATATGGACAGACGGACAGAGGGATAGACAGCCAGAAGGGAAGACAGCCAGACAAACCGAATGCATAAGCACGTTTAAACTTTGTTGGAAAGTGCTAAAAATGCGTTAAACATACTTATTACTTACCCATCATACGTAGTATAGGGTATATCTTGCAATCGTTTAAAATACATTTTTTTGAGGGATTTGCATGTTTTAGACACTAGAGATTTCGAAAAACATATTTTAAAAAAGCAAGTACGAAAAATCATGCGTCAAGCATGGATTATGAAGCACTTTTCAAAGCTTTTTGAAATCTTTAGCAAAACTTCGTTATCCTGGGAAATGACGTATTATTGTGTATATCCAAGTATGTATTCCAATACTTTGAATAGTAATCATTCATTAAGGTAATCATTCATTATCGTGTCCACTGTCAATTGATTAAACATTAAACGTGATTTGGCGCCTTAAAATTTTTTTTGTGATAGTGTTTCAGCAATATCCAAATTCAATTTAAAATCTTGATGTTTCAAATACTGTTCATATTTAAATCAAACTTATGTTTCAGATCAAATTACGAAAGATGAAATAATTTTTATTTCTCTCAGCCGGCATTGTTGCCTTATCTTTTACAATATGAGTTAGTTGAATGTTTTTTATACAGACTATGCAAGATTTTACCGGTGACTTCGTTTCCAGAACATTAAAATAAAGATAAATGCATTAATTTAGGCAAATCATTTCACTCTTCCTGATTAAAAACATAAATAGTTAAAAAAGTCTTCATCTTATTTTATAAGAGGCAATTCGGAATTTATATTTATATTACCTTGACATGCATCAGTCATAAAAACAGGAAATTTTGTATCCATTATTATAAACAATTCCGAAAAAGAAAGTGCAACCAATATCAAAAGGATGGTCTAGTAAGATCGTGAAAAACGATGAATCTTTATTCTTAAAACGGAAAATAATACTGGGAGAATATATAAGTATTTTAGGTAGTATTTGCGAAATTTTTATATGCATGCATTGAGTCCTATATGGCTATAACAAAAACTCACCATAACAAGAAATATTTCAAAAATTACTTTTAAATGACAAAATACTTTTGCAATTTTAAAGATTAAAAAAATGTCCTGTGAAAATCCTATTACTAAACGATGATATATAAATGTGTCTACAATATAATTTGAGCTCCCGAGCCTTGTTTTTTAACGTCGGTGGATAGAAAAGAATTTACGTTGACAGAAGTATATTAAAAGTTTAGGTTTTATGACCAAAATGTAATTTCCTTTAAAAAAAAATAATTTTCATTTGTATTTTCTGTAATGAGGCTGCATCAAGAAGAAACACGCGTAAAAAAATATTTCTTCAGGCTATCTAGTTAATCTTTGGTTTTTAAGATCGAAAATATTTATATCCCGATACGATAATGTCATTTTCCACAGAAATAATTTTGCGGTGCATAGGTTTTGAGCTCAAAATTTAAGTTTATGTCTAAGCTTCAAAAAAAAATTTATTAGATGCAAAAAATAACGGTAAAAAATAGTTGTACGTTACTCCAAAGTCTAAAGCGCCCTCTATCGGCATTTTTTGAAATTTATCTTTATAATTTATTTTCATGGCAATACTGACATAAAGAATAGTTTTATTGAAAACCGCAAACGAATCGACCAATTTTTCTGTATTTTACAATCATTTGAATTTTTGGACCCTAAACTTCAATGGCGCCTATCTCCTTCGGAAGACGTTTGGGGCCCTTAGTTTCCTATTTAATATTGTTTGTCTTGATCTGTACTACCACCCTTAAAGTTTGTACCATGAATTTAAAAACACTCTGTATATATCTGATTTTTGTCACGCTGTAACTAACGTATTTATGAACCGATTTGAATAAAACTTGGTATGTACATATTACATACAAATTTCTCAACCGGGTTTGTTGGCCAGCATCATCTGCCATTTTGTTTAAAAAATTTTAGAAACATTTTGAAACGATCTGATTTTTGTCACGTGATAACACGCGTATTTATGAATTGATTTGGATTTAACTTGGTGTGTACATACTACACTATGACTGGATCGAGTTCGTTCACTTCCATCCGACATTTTGTTTCAAAATGGCGGCCATTTAATTTTTTTTTATTTAAAAACTAAAATTAGGTACAAGAAAGTAAGAAATTGTAAAAGAATTTTGTTTTATATGTTTGATTTTAATACAAAGTTTCCAGAGCATTTTTTTTCGTCTGTATCTTAAAAAATGGCTGAGTTATATAACTTTTAATTTCTAGTGTGGCTGATATTTTAACATGATCTAATTTTCGTCACGTGATAACACGTGTATTTATAAACCGATTTGGATGAAACTTGGTAGGTACATAGTACATCCCGATGTCTGGACCGAGTTCGTTGGTACGTTCCATCAGCCATCTTGTTTCAAATTGGCAGAATATTATTTTTTTTTTAATTTAAATTTCAAAATTAGGTGCAGAAAAATAAGAAATTGAAAAAGGCTTTTGTGTGTTTGACCTTTATACAAGGATTCCAGAGCATTTTTTGCTTCATCTATATGTTGAAAAATAGCTGAGTTATAGCATTTCTAATTTCCAGAGTGTTTGACATTTTGAAACAGTCTGAAATTTGTCACGCAATAATGCGCATATTTATAAACTGATTTGGATATAACTCCGTGTGTACATACCAATGTCTTGACCGAATGCACCGACCAAGTTCATCCGCCCTCTTCTTTTAAAATGGCGGCCATTTAAGTATGTAAAAATCTTTTAAATGTATAATGATGTACAAACAAAAAATTAAAATTGAAAAAAGGTTCTTTCTAAAGTATTTATCCTAATAATGAATTACTGAGTATTTTTTGATCTGTCTTTACCTTAAAAAACGCCTGAGATATAGCAGTTTGAATTTCTAATGTGGGTGACATTTTTTAAAAAATCAATTTGCCCGCGACAGCACTCGTATATATTAATTTATTTCAATATGAGTGTGCATGTGCACATGAATTAAAATTTCGACCAAACTCATTGGTTTACTTTATCCATCATGTTGCTTTAAAATAGCATACACTTCATGATATCGTGGAATGTGGCGACTCTCTAAATCGCTTAAAATAAAACCAGGTTGAATAAAGGATGACTAATTTCTAAAAATTCCTATTAATATTCAGTATTTACAAAAAGTAGTATTTATGTTATAAAATCGGGTTTCACTAATTTGAGCTTCGTGTGTTTGAATAATATAACTTTAAAATAAATAAATAATTATATGAAAGCTACCTCTTCCACCCGGCACTGCCAGGACTTTTTGATGATGGTTTGACTTCAAACAATTGCACTTTTAAATTTACGATATTTTAGGTGTAGCTCCATTGCAAGGTAACAGGTAAAAGAAAATTAAAACTATGAAATATGAGCATTCAAAAAAAGTAAATTTATTAAAAGGAAATATTTTATATTGTTGGAACACATATGTATAATCCCTTAATAATTTACACCGAATTAAAAAACTATGATAAATGTATTGATAAAATGTAAAACTAATATGAATAATGTATTATTCTAATTACAACATTTTGTGATCCACAATTTACTATTTAAATGATTCAATCATATGAGCCATTTCCTTTCAAGAAATAACAAGTTGGAAATTGCACGTGAAGCGTAGCAATTGAGGTGCGTTCGTATGATAACGAAGTTTTAAAAATATCACTCTCATGTATCTATCTCAGAAAATTATAAATAATTACAATTAAAATGCGCACCCAACAATGATCTCCCTATACCATTATGCAATGGAATGCTTTTGTCAGGCCTTGTAAATCAATAACAAATATTCTTTGCACCACAGATTATAGAAAATGTATATTATAATATGTACTTATAGATGCATATCAATTTTATTACTTTCGAATGCATGTAACAACATTAAAATGCATTTGAAACATTTTTTCCCATTAACTATAATGTAACGGGATACTTTTGATTGTCCCTGTAATTGAAATATGCATCCGATTTTGATAAAATTTGAAATAACTCGACAAAATTATGTAATAATTATGTATTTAAAATTTCAAAAGATTAAAATGCATTTGAATCTTTTTTCCCGATTGACAGTAATGTAACGAAATCCTTTTGATTGTCCCTGTAATTGATCTAGGCATCCGATTTTCATAAAATTTGAAATGACTCGACAAAATTATGTAATAATTATGTATTTTAAGTTTCAAACGATTCAGTTGGGTCGTTTTTGCGTTGTCATATGCGGACGGACAGACAGACGAACGGACTGAACCATAACAATAGGTGCTACGTGTTTAAATAATTACAAACGCACCTAAAAATGGAAATATCATCTGATTGTCATAGAAAAGCATTATTGCGTAAAATAAAATGTTTTATATTTCGCGAAAGAATGAATCAAATATAACAAAAATCTATACAGCAAATTCCGGGTGCCGCACGATCATACCCACTTACGACGGACATCGCGTAATAAAACAAACAGACAGAAGGAAACCAAAAACTTTTGTGTATCTAAAGTAAGCTTTCAACTGACGTTTCGACAATAAAGAATGCACTCTTTTTAATTAAAAGAAATAGCCCATTTCTTTTAATACTCCCGACATTTTTTGAATCTCAATTATTAAACTTCTAAGAAATTTACCTTTTTTCGAAAGAAAACATGTTATTTCCCATTTCAATATTTATTTTATCACATTAATGTTTCGTTTCAGGCAGGAAAACACAATCAAAAATATATTTAAAGAAAACGTAATTACATTCTCATTCTAAAATATGACTTAAAAATTCATTAAATTTGAGAACTAATTGTAACATTTCTGTTACTTCCTTTGTTTTTGAGAATAAAATTTTTTTAACTGCTGAGACAGTAAACATTGGAAGAAAATAAATTACTTATCAAATCTATTCATGATAACTTAAATCCCTAAAAATGATAAACTTTTATTAAAAAGAGAATCATCGTTTCATATTGAAATTTTACATCGGCTTTAATTATTTTAGTAATGTTGAATTTACAATTAAAATAGCATTCAGAGTATAAGTGATATTTTCTAAAAAAATGAAAATTTGTTATGAGATTTAAATTAAATAATTCTAAGATTTTAAATGAAATTTTGTGTTTGTGTAACACATCTTTTCTAATTTCGGAAAAAATACTGTAAAAGTACGCATAAATGCAAAAAACTAATTACATAATACAAAATATTGACAGTTTTTTGAACTATTTTGTTACATTTTTATTTATATTTTAAATTTGTAATAATATAATGTATACTTTAAGTCTGAAATATAAAAGTATCCTGGATTTGAAAGTAAAAAAAGTAAGCTTTAATAAATATTTTGTTAAATGCTCTTTTATACTCAAAACCTCCAAATTTAAAGCTTAAATTGCGTATGTATGTTCCTTAAACATGTGTATAATTTTAATTTTTTTGACAAAACTTGGTATACACAGGTTTATAAACAAGAACAAAATCACAGGCTACTTTAAAATTTCTCAAATTAGTCTGCACATCTCTATTTAACAACTTATCACAATTTAACATTAAAAAATGTAAATATAAAAAATAAATAAATAAACACGGTTTTATGACAATTTACTGAGATGTAGAATATATATGTATTTTTTAAAAGCATTAAAAAGTAGAAAAGTCTTGGAAAAAATTTAAATGCATGGAATTTAAATTACATTGTAATTAGTACGAGTATGAAAGATTAATAAATTTAAAAGGGAATTCAGTCAAATGGGCAGCCATTGTCAAATTTACTTCATATATGGCAACTTATTTTTATCACCAAATTTGGCGATATTTCACCAACTTGGACAAAAAAGGCGGTATTGTGGTAACCCAGTCATTAGTACTTTTCAATAAATACTCATTGTTGAAGCTGATACCAATTTTTTCATAGGAAATTAAACGATAATTAAGTAATCATTAAGTAAAGTTGCCCGACCCTGCTCCCACATTAGGTATCGAATTTTAAAAAATCAATGTCCAATTTATGTATTTTCCTCGAGAATACTTATGTATTCCAAATTCAAAGATTTATGTCAACGTGAAGTGGGTGAAAAATAAAGATTTGAGTATAACACGATTTGAGTGTCGTATACAACCATAATTGTAAATTCTAAGAAATCATTTATTACTTTTTTTGGGTGTTTTTTTTCTCCACAACAAAGAGAAGCTGTGTACGGAGCACAAAGCTGAAAATCCCGAAGTTCAATAACTATAACAAATGAAAACATTATTTGATAAACATAAACATAAAGTCGTTAAAACATTATTTTATTCCGCTGATTAAACGCAAATCTCTGCAGAGTCATTCCATGTCATTTGAACCAATTTTTCCCCCATTTGTAACCCGACCCACAGGGATTTGGATGAAACTTTGTGTGCACATTAATTCTATCATGAAATGATTCCATCAGAAATTTTTCCTTCCCAGACCCCATAGTTTGTGAGATATGGGGTGTCCAATTCTTAGGTTTTTCTCAAATCGCACATTTCTGAGTCTGTATTCTGAGATTGCAGTTCCATCTTCAAAAAAATTTTTCTCTCGATCTAAAACATGAATCATCCTAAAAATATCACTGTAAGAAGATAAAAAGATGCAGATTTTAATAAAAAATATTTAAAAAATTTACTTGTAATATTTAGGATAGAAAAAGTCAGCCAAAGTTGAGAGTTATGGTTATTTTTCCAAATTTTTGTGACTTCACGAAAAAGTCTGTACACAAAAAGGCAAATTAAATTTCCAATTTCTTTTTGTTTTAAATAAAAGTTTACACTTTGGGCTTTCTATCTATGAAATAAAAATGATGTGTTTCGCATGGCTTATGCAAAAATTTTGGGTACTTTCCAATTAGCCGGATGAGTGCTTTTTTTTATATATTACATATGCAGACAAAAAAGCAAATGAAATTTCTAATTCCTTTTTGTTTTAAATAAAATCTTACACTTTGGGCTTTCTATCTATGAAATAAAAATGATGTCTTTCGCATGGTTTATGCAAAAATTTTGGGTACTTTCCAATTAGCAAGATGCGTGTTTTATTTTTACATATGTACATATGTATAGATCTATATAAATGCAGATGTATTATACATGTACATATGCATGTATATATACAGTATATTGATATATATATGTATAACACTGGTGCCTGTCTAACCGAAAAGTACCAAATTTTGCCTTGTTTTGAGAATCTGTACCAATTAAGAGGAAAAAAAAATCTGACTAAGTTTAGCTGTGGTATTTAAATAATTACTGGAATTTCTATGAGCTATTAAATTTAATGTTATTTGATGCATGTTTTTTTTTTTTTTTTTTTTTTTTTTTTAATTCTCAAAGTAAAGTTTTGGCTTTGTTTTTTTCTGATTAAAAAAAATCTGACTGTAATATGTTTCCCCATTAAATTTAGTGAATGGTCCATATATTTCATTTCGGTATTTAATAATGGGCATTTTTTGATAATCTAAAGAATCTCTTACTTTTATTTTCAATAATTAAACTCAAAACAGATTTTTTTTGTACAGTATAAAATAGAAAAATTTTTCTCCTCACATTTCCATTCTTTCTTTCGAATGCTTATATATTAATTATTTTTGTTTAAAAAATGTTCAAAACCTTGTATTTCCTTTCCTTGGTTAATTTTAATCAGCTTAAATATTTATATTGACAAGTTTAAATACACAAATATTTAACAGAACTTAAATTTGTTTCTATAGTCTGAAAGATTTAATTGCACCTGCCTTGTATAAACACCTTCTGATAAAGGCAGGGTAATGTTCATTAGTATGAAAGCAGATGTTTTGAAATCAAGTTAATCAAATTATTGTCATTGTTGTTTCTTATCATAGAAGAATGATTTAACTTTTACTGTGCTACTAAAATATATTCTGATTGTTACATATTTTATAGTTTGTGATATGCATAAATATTTTTTTGCTTTATTGTTTTAATATGGAGCCTGATATTAAACCTTCTACTAGTCTTCAGGCTTGCAGTATTGTAATATTAAATGGTTTAGAATGTCACAAAACTAGCTATACAAATAACAGAGAAATAGACTACATTGTTAATCTCTTTGATTCAGAAAAAGAACTTTTATTAGTTAGGACTATTGCATTTATAAAACAAAAATTAAGTAAAAACCGTTTGATTAATATATGTGAGCATCACAGAATTTCGCTCTTAATGAAATATGAATTATATAAATGTGGGGATCCATTTAAGCGGCATAAAAAGCAAGTGAAAAAAGCAATTAGGGCAATTAATAGAGATTTATATACGGCCGAAAAATAAACCAAAGTTGAAAGTTATGATTATTTTTCCGAAATTTTGTGAGTTTATAAAAAAGTCTCTACACAAAAAGGCAAATGAAATTTCCAGTTTGTTTTTGTATCCAATAACATTAAATTCGGTAACTCATAGAAACTCCAGTAATTATTTAAGTACCACAGCTAAACTTAGTCAGATTTTTTTTCCCCTTAATTGGTGCAGATTTTCAAAACGAGGAAAAATTTGGTACTTTTCGGTTAGACGGGCACCAGTGTTATACATATATATATCAATGTACTGTATATATACATACATATGTACATGTATAATACATCTGTATTTATATAGATCTATACATATGTACATATGTAAAAATAAAACACGCATCCGGCTAATTGAAAAGTACCCAAAATTTTTGTATAAGCCATGCGAAAGACATCATTTTTATTTCATAGATAGAAAGCCAAAAGTGTAAACTTTTATTTAAAACAAAAAGAAATGGGAAATTTCATTTGTTTTTTTGTGTGCATATGTAATATATATAAAAAAAACCACTCATCCGGCTAATTGGAAAGTACCCAAAATTTTTGCATAAGCCATGCGAAACACATCATTTTTATTTCATAGATAGAAAGCCCAAAGTGTAAACTTTTATTTAAAACAAAAAGAAATTGGAAATTTAATTTGCCTTTTTGTGTACAGCCTTTTTCGTGAAGTCACAAAAATTTGGAAAAATAACCATAACTCTCAACTTTGGCTAATTTTTTTTATCCTAAATATTACAAGTAAATTTTTTAAATATTTTTTTATTAAAATCTGCATCTATTTATAATCTTACAGTGAAATTTTTAAGATGATTCATGTTTTAGATCCAGAGAGACAATTTTTTGAAGATGGAACTGCAATCTGAAAATACAGACTCAGAAATGTGCGATTTGAGGAAACCCTAAGAATTGGACCCCCCATATCTCACAAACTATGAGGTCTAGGAAGGAAATATTTTTGATGGAATCATTTCATGATAGAATTAGTGTGTACACAAAGTTTCATCAAAATCCCTGTGGGTCGGGTTACAAGGTCTGGTTGAATTGACATGGAATGACCCTGCAATCAATGTATTTTACTGTTTTATTAGTACTGTGGTGATAAGATACTATTTTAATTTTCGATAGTCATAACAACCACATTTCCTCTTATTACAATGATCTACTGTAAAAGAGTTTCTGAACAGCCTGAATTTCGTTTAACATATAAAATAATGTAAAAGCAAAATAGCGTTCGCAGTGTATTCAACAAATGCGGAAGGACTTTCCAGGTGAAGGCCCACATTACTTTAAAATAAGGTCGAATTCACTATTTCGTTTGATTCAAGGTTGATTTAAAAAGTGAACCAGTGCATTGGGAGTACCCCGCAAGTATATATATAAAATGAATGAAAATGTAAAAGAAAAACATTCTGAAGCTCGTTACACACTGTTCGTTATACCTTGTTCCGATACACAATTTGATATAAATCTAATAAAAATATGCAAAACTTCATTAATTATGGAAGACACAAAGAGTATTTTTTGTACAGGCGTTTTTATGCATTATCGAGAAATTTTGTTGTTTCATGTATATTTTAAAGAAAAAAATTAAAATAAATAAAAAGACGTATGAACATTTTTAAAACAAAAACTTTATTTTAAAGAATGGGAAATTCTCTACCAATGTAATTATTCTATGCACTTAATTATTTTAATCACAAACATATCTTCAAGGGTGACAATTTTCAAATTTCAAAACATTTATATATTTATTCAAATTGCTATCGAATTTATTGAATCGCTTAAATAAATATTTTCATATTTTGCATTTACATACGCCTATTAAATAAACATTAAATCTAAAAAAATAATTTTTACTGAAAATAAATTATTTTGGAAATTCGCAATTTTTTTTAATTATGTATTAGAAATTACATTTTATTATTAACGTCTTAAATATTTCTTATGACTAGGAATATCGAAAATAAAAGATTTTCTATATTAGTTGGTTTGAATATTTTGCATAGACTGTTTTATTGTATTTTATTTTAAAATGCAAAATTCTTTTAGATGAGCAATAAATTCTATAGTTACGTAAAAATTATGTCAAAGAATATTTTTCAAAATAAAGCGCCATTGAAGGTTACTTTTTCTATTCGAATTTTCTATTTATAGACGCATTCACGAGAGGAAAAATTTCCTACTTTCAAAATCTTGGAATCTCCATAATATTTAATTTAATATTCCGCATTCACATTATCCCATTCAATGCACTTGAAATTCTGAAAACGATTATTACTAGAAATGCATTACTCGAAATGGAGGCAAAAATGGATTTGAATAAAAGTTCTTTGAATAAATATTTAAATACATTTATTGCGACTGTTTTTAGGTATTTTGTTTTAAATAAATTATATTTATGTACATTAAAAAAAACTCTCTATTTTAAAAAAGCAACTAACACTAAAAAAGTTAAACTATTTAAAAAAAGTAACTATCTGCTACAGTATATAATTTTTTGTGACGTATGTTTTGGTTATTCTTCGCTAATACAAGTATTAAGAAAATTAGTTAAAGTTTATGAAAATAGTTCCATTAAAAAATTCCATTAAAAAGCAAAAACTATACATAGAAATTTAATCATTTTTTAAGGTGTTTTTTTTAATCGAATATTTGAATCTTCCAGTGTGCACATAATTTTAATATTTTTAAATTCAATATTTTTTGAGTTTTTATCTACATTTTAAAATAAAATTTGCAGCTTTTGTTGATTTTTTTTCATATCTTAGAAAAGGTTTTATTTTAATTTGCTACCCTTGTAAAATCAGCGCCAAAGTAAGTTTCAGGCATACTACTTTGAAATAAAAAAAAGTATATTTATAAACAGAAAAAAAATCTTGCAAACTAGTTTCAAATGATTATGTGTTAAAAGAATGAAATCATTAAAATTTGCGTAATAAAAACAATAATTACACGGGAATAATATTTCAAAAAACAATATTTTAAAATAATAAATTCATTAATATGCATTAAAAGCAGTAAATAAAAAAAATCACGTTTCATTTAAAAGGACAAAATAATAATATTAGAAAACAGTTTAAAAGATATATTTACATGAGACATGCTTTCATACTATGAAAGATGTTTTAAATTTGTTGTGAATTTTAAGACGGCGCCAATAAAATTTCTTCGTAACAACAAAAGTATTTTTACGCGAATATTGGAAAGAGAAAATTACATCAGAAACTTTGGCGAAAATTACATCAGATTTAAAACAATACTTTCAAAATATTTTATTTAAAGCAATTTTCTTAAATCGTTGTTGAACAAATACTAACAGGCAAAATCTCAAAGGTAAATTGAGTTTGCAACGTTTGCTGCAGTTTCAAAAATAACATTCTTTTTATTCTATTGAGCTTATTCAGAACAAGACGCTATGATCATAAAAAGTTAATTGGGTGAATTAGTCCACCAGATTCTTCCGGATAATTCAATTGACAGAGCATTGGCGGCTTTAGCAACGATACCCCTGGTTTGAATCCCAGACCTGACTTCACTTGACGTTTGTATATTTAGACTGTTAAGGCAAAATATTATTTACATATTGCAGGTATTTTAGATATAAAAGTTAAAAACATACATCAAATTACTAAAAGGTGCATAAAAGAAATATAAAGATGTCACATACTTCGTGATCTTTCAAACGCAGACACATTCATTTTCAAGGGTTCCCTCTTGAAAGTGAATCCTGTTTCTTGAAAGTGAATGTTTATTTTAAAGAGGGTAATCTCTGGTATCACCGAACCAATATGAAAATTAAACGTAGAAAATGATTGTGACAGTCCTCTGATGATAACACGGGGGACATTTCCTTCATTTGAGGGGAATGTACCGAGGTCTGTGTGGATAAAAGAATTTTTGTGGTTTTGTGGGAACATCTTGGGAAACTTTTCCCTTAGCTATTTTTGTCAAAATAAACAAATTTTCTGGTAAAACTATAGACTCGACCAAAAGAGATTAGAAAAAGAAGGCTTTGCATTATTTTTGCAATTATAACATACAATGTAAAATTGATTTTTACTGCTCAAGAGTGAATACTCGAAGAAAGAAACCTCTTTTTTCAAGTAAAAATACTCAGGTATCCAAGATCTTAGACTCCATGTTCCTGTATTGTCTATTAACACGTTTTCAATGTAGTGTCCGGCTAGAATGTTCCTAGTTTCGAATACTTGCTTACTTCTTATCTATTCTCTCAAGTCATTCAACACCCGAAGAACACTCATCCAAATTATGTTCTTTTGCTTTTTGTTGTTAAACTATAGATTTTGTTGTCTAATGCTTAAGTAAGAATTCTTGTGG
Source organism: Maratus speculifer (assembly GCA_964019185.1). NCBI lineage: Eukaryota > Metazoa > Arthropoda > Arachnida > Araneae > Salticidae > Maratus > Maratus speculifer. The sequence continues at coordinate 258,376,654 of OZ025298.1, forward strand.
CACCTCTTTACCTCTTGTCAGAGAAAATAAGCAGACCCTGGACCCTCACCCTTTCCCTCTTAATTCTTACGTAATACTTGAATGACCCTTTAAGGATAGATCTAGACACACGGCAGTGTGTCAGCCAAGTTCAAAAAGTAAAAGTCGACACACCGGCCGTGGGTTATATTACCCGAACCATTTCGGGCCACTTTTGACCCCTCAATAATTTAAATTCTATTTGATCTACACAATTGCAATTTTTCGTGTCGTGTAAGACCATCTTCTAATTTCCGAATCCTATAAATTTTTTAAAAAATCTTTTACCGTTCACGAGAAATTGACGTCTGAAAACCACTGTTTTTCCCATTGACTCACTGACTCACTGACTCACTCATAGAAATGTTTGACTACTTTCAGGTGACTTAGGAAGTTGAAATTTGGTGTGGCGGTAGGTTATTGGATCTATAAATAGGAAAAAATCAGAAATCACCATTAATTAAACATTAATGGTTGTTAGAGGATAAATTATTGGATTACAATGGCGGTTTATGAGAATTTCACAAAATACCAGAAATAGTGCCAAGTTGGCGTCACTTTTGGCGAGTATCGGGACTAATCTCTGAAACTACCGAACCGATTTCAAAAGTAATGGTACCAAAATGATGGTATTCGCCCCGGTTCAAATATAGACTATATCTTATGTCTGTGCCACTAACCAAAAGAAGGTTCAGAAGCAAGAAACATTCTAAAAATGTGATTTTTGTTTTATTGAAGGGCCTAGAAGCACAAAATTTGTCATGTTAATTATTTATAAGATATAAATGATCACTAATGACATTTGCTAAAAAATACCAAATTTAAAAGGGGTGGAAATCCGCGAAGAGCATTCTGAAAACGTTCTAAATAGCGATTTTAACACAATCTCAGCAAACAACAAACCGATCTTAAAAGTAATGATATCAAAATGATGATGATAGTCCTTGCTCCAATATAGGCTATATCTTATGTCGATGCCACTAACTCAAACGGGGTAAAAGAGCATAAAACGTTCTAAAAATGCGATGTTTGTATGTTAAGGGACTAGAATTATAAAGTTTGGCATTTTAGAGTTTACGGGAATTTCGCGAAATATCAGAAATAGTGCCAAGTTGGCGTCTTTTTTGGTGAGTATCGGAGCTAATTTCTGAAACTATGAACCGATTCCAAAATTAATGGTACCAAAATGATGGTATTCACCCCGGTTCAAATATATGCTATATTTTATGTGTATACCATTAACCATAAGAGGGTGAAGAAGCAAAAAAAATTCTAAAAATGAGATTTTTGTTTTACTAAAGAGCGTAGAAGCACAAAATCCGGCATGTTACTTATTTATAAGCTAAAAATGATCTCTAAGGGCATTTGCTAAAAAATAAAGAATTCAAAAAGGGTGAAAATGCACGAAAAGCGTTCAAAAACTGTTCTAAATTGGGATTTTTAAGCAATCTCAGTCTCAGCAAACAACCACCCGATCTTAAAAGTAATGATATCAAAAGGATGGTGACATTCCTTGCTCCAATATAGGCTATATCTTATGTCGATGCCACTAATTCAAAGGAATTAAAAGAGTAAAAAAAAATTCTAAAAATGCGATGGCTGTATGTTAAGGGCCTAGAAACATCAAATTTGGCATGTTTATTACTTATAAGATACAAATGATCACTAAGAACATTTGTTAACAAATACAAAATTTAAAAAGGGTAAAAATGCGCGAAAAGCGTTCTAAAAACGTTCTAAATAGCAATATTAGCAATATTGGGAAGTTAGCAAACCGATTAAAAAATATATATAATGTCAAAATTATGGCGGCAATCCTTGCTCTAACAACAGTATTGGATAAATTGCCAGATTACAATGGGAGTCTATGGGAATTTGGCGAAATACCAGAAATAGCGCCAAGTTAGCATCACTTTTGGCGGGTAATTTTTGTCGTCAATTTGGCGATATATCACCAAGTTGGAGACAAACTTTTTTGGTCGTCGAGATAATCAAGTAGTACCCAATCACATAAAAGAAACATCCTTATTAGTGGAATTTAAAGGAACATATAAGCAGTCCTAATGTTAAAAGTTTTAAATTTGACTGAAAGAAACAGTGAATAATCGCAGGAAAAAGCTGTAAGATTAATTAATATTAAATAAAACTAATTTAATATTAAGCCAATTTATTTCAAAAAGGAAACAAATACCGACTTATTTGACAAAAAATAATGATATCCTATCAAAAACATGAATGTGAAAAAATGCCAAGTTCATTAAAGGTTTCGCTAATAAAAGAAGTGATTTGGCAAAAAATAATGATATCCTATCAAAAACATGAATGTGAAAGAACGCCAAGTTCGTAAAAGGTTTCGATAATAAAAGAAGTGAGATCTAACTGCCAACCAAGTTCTTTCGAAGCTCCTTAAATCATAGCTTCTGTCATGCATAATATTCTTCAATTGCTTAAAATGATTTAGTATGTTACTTGTTATTCAACAGAGCGACTTGGCAAGTTTTCAGCCCCTAACTTTAATGTTTGAGTAAAAGTATAATTTAATCTAGAATCTGATTGGCAAAGATCTAGTCAATCAAGTGTTCGAATAACTACATTGAAGTTAAGGTATTAATAAATTAAGTGATCAACTTTAAGTTCTGATCAAGTTCAGCAAGTATTCGGCAATAAAATTAAACTATTCACCTAACTCCTACTTGCCATTTTTTACTCTTCAATTGTGAAGCAGTGTAATAGTGGCATGAAAAAGTTTTCATCAAAGTTGGTATTTTTTTCACTGTCAAGTCTGTTACCGTAAATTTTAATATTAAAATAATGATTTTTGCACTTTTGTAATTAAATATTGTTTGCTAAATAGTTTCAGAAGGTATGTGTATTATTATCTAAATTAGAAATTATACAAGCTAGTTCATTTCTAATAGTTTTATTAAGAAATGTTAAGTCCGTTACTTGTCAAATCTGGTCATATTTGTTAGCGATGAAATGTAAGCTGCTAAGTAAGTTTACTAAATAGTTTTAGAAGGTATGTAAATTATTATCTAAGTTAGAAAATATACAAGCTAGTTCATTTTAATAATTTTATTTCAAATGCCAAGTCAGTTACCATGAAATGTAAGCGAATGGTTAAAATGGCCCATATCTTACATAGCTTTCATCGTATTTTTAATTTTGTCTGTGTTGATTCTGACACTGTGATGGCTAAGCCAAACGCTATCTCATTGGGCACAATGTTACTCCAGGATACATCTGACAGCTTGTCGAAAAATTCTTTGAAAATTTGATTTGTACATTTTTAATTACTTCATAAAGGGACGCAGAGCATATAAATAATCAAAAATCAGATTTCGGTTTACGTTTTATCCTTCAATTTTCTCATGAATATGCAAAAAACCCCATTCAAAAAAACTTTATTATTTCTTGAGTTATAACAATTTATCAACAGCGAGTACGGTTGAATGCCCATAGATATTGAAATTTTATAACGTGTTTTACTTATAACGCGTTCATTACTTTCAAACTATTTAAGCTACAACTTAAAAAAATTAAACAAATATTCATTTCTGTATTTAGGCGTATCTGAATTATATGCCTAAGGTTTAAATCTTCATGCTAAAAGAAAAAAAAATTATTATTTATATTTGAAAATTTTGAAAAGAAAAATTAAATTCTGAATTTTTTTGATTTTTTTACTATATATACATTTTTGCAAAATTTTTAGTGTATAGAGGGAACTGAGGCACATTGATACATCCCCTCTACTGCTCACATGGTCATTACACCTTTATGAGTTACACATCAGCTCATAAAGGTGATGCTATGCACTCAACTACATACAGAAAGTCTTGGAATGATTCAGTAGTTTGATGAAATGAGACGGGTGATTTATTGTTTTTGTAGATCAAAAGTAAATTTGAGTTGTACAACTGAAATTTTATTATACAACTGTTCCAGTATTTTCAACCTAAAGAAATACTCTCCCTGGCAAGTAAAGCTACTCTTTATCAGTTCCTCATTCTTTATTGTTACATAAATTGTGAAGTGTTGAATTTTAGACTCATTTTATTCAAAATGGCTGTATAGGGTCTAATGATAAGGTCTATGTCGGGGCACATTGATACAACATAAATCCTTTTCTAGTTTATTTTTCCATTACCTTTGATTATTTTTTTACCATACACTCCTTAATCCAACCATTTTTTGATAAAATTTCTAATATTAGTTTTCATTGAAGTGAAATAGCTTTAATTTCTTTATATTAGAACATTTTATAGTATTTTTGAAAACAGAAGACTTACGAACTTACCCAACATCTAGTGCTAGTAGAATTAACAAACGGAAAGGTCGGCAGCCTGGAAAATCTCAGAGTGTTGTGGCAGGCAAATGTATTTTTAATAAAAATGTCATTCGTATTAGAATTTCAAACTGTTACATTTCAACCATTTTTTAAGATAAAGACAAAACAAGAATTGCTCCGGAATCCTTGTATCAAGATTAAACACTTCAAAAGTGTCTTATTTCAATTTTTATTTGCTTGTAGATGAAAAAAAATTTTTTGACAATTTTAAATGGCCACGATTTTGAGGCAAGATAGCGGATGATGTTTGCCAAAGAACTCGATCGAGACATTGGTATGTATTATATACACCAAGTTACAACCAAATCGGTTCATAAATACGCATATTATCGCGTGACAAAAATCAGGTCATTTCAAAATGTTAGCCACATTAGAAATTCAATGTTCTATAATTTAACCATTTTTTAAGGTATAAACGAAACAAAAAATGCTCCGAAATCTTTCTATCAAAGTCAAACACGTAAAAGAAATTTCAATTTCGAAATTTTTCATACTTTATTTTAAATTTAAAATGTAAATAAATAAATAAATAAATAGCCGCCATTTTGAAAGAAGACAGCGGATGAAGTTGGTCAGCTAACTTGGTCAAAATATTGGTTTGTACTATGCACACACCAAGTTATATCTAAATTGGCTCATAAATATACTTATTATCGAATGACAAAAATCAGATCGTTTAAGACTCTCAACAGCACAAAAATTTAAAGTGCTACAACTCAGTCATTTTTTTTATATATAGACGAAACAAATAATGTTCCGAAATCTTAGTATCGATGTCAAATACATAAGAAAAAACTCCCTTTGAATATTTATTTTTTTTCATTTCAAATTGAAAATTTAAAAAAAAATAAATGATCGCTTTTATAAAAAAATAAGATGGCGGATTAAGTTGGCCAACAAACTCGGTCAAGATATTGGTTTGTTCTATCTATATACCAAATTATGTCCAAATCAGATCATAAACATGGAAATTATAGCGAGACAAAAATTAGGTCGTTTCAAAACGGCAGCCGCAATAGAAATTCAAAGTGCTACAACTCAACCAATTTTCATATTGAGACAGAATATAAGTGTTCCGATTTTTTTGTATCAAGACAAAACACATACGAGAAATTTTTTTGTTATCTCGTTTCTAATTTTTTTTTTAATTAAATGATCACCATTTTGAAACAAGATGACGGATTAAGTTAGATACTGAACTCGATTGTGACATCTGTATTTAGTATGTACACACCAAGTTTTATTCAAACTGGTTCAAAAATACGCGCGTTATCACTTGACAACAACAACAAGAACAACAACAACAACAACAAAAAACAGATTATTTTAAAATGTTAGCCACACTAAATAATCAAAGTGCTATAACTCAGCCACTTTTCAATATATAGATGAAACAAAAAATGCTCTGGAATATTTGTATCAAAGTCAAAAACATAAAGCAGAAATATTTACTAATTATTTTTGCACTTAAATATTTTGCACTTGTTTTAGCAATTACTAAATATTTTTGTACTTAATTTTTTAATTTTTAGAAAAATTTAAATGGTTGTCATTTTGAAACATTATGACGATGAAATTGGCCAACGAACTCGGTCGAATCATAAGTATATATAATATACACACCAAGTTTCATTATCGGTTCATAAATACAATAGTTAGAGCATTATAGTTAATTAGCTTATCAATATTTAAGGGCTTATCAATATTTTCAATTTTAAGCTCTTTATAACTTTAGAGTACATGTGCAACTGAAAGATGTTAGTGGATTTAAATAATATTTCAACATTATAATTTGTTATATTAATACATAAGAATTGCAGCTATTGCATTCTTGAAAAGGCAAATTCAGAAAATTTTGTAATAATGTGAATTTTTCTACGTTTTAGTAAACTTAACAGCACATGCTCGACGGAAAGATAAAAATCTATTATTCTTTCTGTTTTTACCCAATTTTTAGTCTACCATATTCTTAATTTTTCCGCTGTATTACGACCTGAAAAAACATTTTTTGCATTTCTTCGACCCATCCATGTACACAACACACCGTCCGTATTCAAAGGTATTTAGAAATTGAGGCAAAAAACTTAAAATTTCATTACTGCGCACATGAAATGAATTTAAATTTATAATTAAATTCAAATAATTTGCAACATATTCATATGCGGGTATGCTGCAAATAGTTACAACGATATTTTTAGTGTGCCGTCAATTAAAGCAGGTTGAGAAAAACTTCTTCAAAGAGTCTATTTATCATATTAAAGTATCTTATATTAAAATTGCATTGCATAATTTAATTCAAGAACAGAGTAAAACACATTTAAAGAGATGAAATCTCATCCAATGTTTTGAAGTTTCGCCACGAATAAATTTGGAACTGTCAAAAGAGAAACGGATTCTAATATTTTGATTGAAAGACTGATACTTCGACTAATTATAAAGAATCAGGGTAACTTCATACCAAGTCGGGATAATTTTGCTCCATCCTTACGAAACTTTGATCCATTCTGCCATGGTGAAATCTTGATGAATTAATTCCAATTAGCTGCCTAATTCTCACTAGTGCTGCTATCTATATTTTGAGATTAAAATTTGCCGTTAAATTAAGTGATGTTGCAGAATCTTTTTCCTCTCTTGGTATAAAGTTTTCTGATAGATCAAAGTTAATCTGATTAACTGTACTAATTTTCAATATGTAAATGACTATGAGTTACACATACTTGTGAAGTAACTACTATTAGTTGCAAATTTTTTTGTTTGGTAAATTACTAACAGGGTCACTTATTCATCAAATACCAGGCATTAGTAGCTGGTTATTTTTGTAACAATTGTTTGGATTCCTTTGATAGAAAATAAAACAAAATCTATAAAATCCGAATTCGAAAATTTCAATACTTGCTATGTGCGCAACTAAGTTTCTGGGAGGGCGCTAACGACACATGAAGACAACATACATGTCTGAAGTTAAGTTTTTTTTTATATTTTCGACATCTTTTAACAATAGACTGTCGTAATACAAATACATATCGCAATGAAAAAAAAATATTTTTTTAACAATGAAGATGTCGAGTTTTGCACCAAATAAATCATGCTTGCGGGAAGTTTAGATTTTCTGCTTTAATTTGAAAAAAGTTGCAGCTGAAGGACGTCATTTGTAAGGTGGTGTTAAGGCGAACATCCCCTATCAGAAACTACATGTGAAGATTTGTTTGAATACTTTAGGAAGGGCGATTTCTCTGGAAAGCCAAAACGATTGAGAATGCCGATCTGCAAGCGTTATTGGAGGAAGATGATAATAAAAAAGCAAGATTAACTTGGAGAGATTAAAGCAAGATTAACACAATATCCGACGAAATCCGGTGAAATCACTTCGAAAAGAAGACAATGCCCATCGTTTGGTGGGACCAGAAAGGAATCATGAACTATGAAGGGCTGAAAATGGGCGAAAATGATAATGGGCATCGTTATCGATAACAACTAATTAATATGAATCATACATTGCTGGAACAACGGCCAGAATGAACCCGGGACACAAACCAGTGCTATTCGAAGACAACAGCGTTTCATACTATCGCAATTACATCCTTCAGGACATCACCAAAACGCTGATATAGGATCTACTACCACTACCGCTATATTGTCCATATCCGGCACTTTCCGATTACCATTTTTCTCGACAGTGGCGCATGACATGGCTGGGATACACTTGGCTAAATCTGAAGAAGTGGAAAATTGATTGGATAAATGTTTTCGGTCCAAAGAATCACCGTTTTACCGTCACGGTATTCATGTATGGTCAGAAAGATGGCAATAATTTGTAGCTAGCGAAGGACACAACTTTCAATAAGCCATTTTTTGTATTTTTCGTGAAAGTTTTAATTTTTCATGTATCAAAAAATCCCAGAAACTTAGTTGCGCACCTAACAGTAAATTAGCAAACATGATTAACTTTGTTAGAGAAAACTCCACTAGATTTACAGTCTTTAAGAATTGTACATATAAAAGACGTAGGAAACAATACTCTGAAAATTATATTAACAAAAGAAGAAGCTTATAAATCGAAATTTAAAGCCTGCTTTTTCTTATTTGTTTCTTCAAACAATTTAACAGAAAATTTATTTCAGTACTAAGTTGTTCTTTCATGACAAAATCGTTAGGCTTTGCCGTTTAAAAAATATTTAAGTTCAATTAAATTTTCTCATCTAAAGATACAGAACTTATAATATTTGACCAAAAAAAAAAAAAAAAGGATTTGTAAATTAATTTTTAAATAAACATCCATTGTGTGTTTGCAGAATTTTCTAATCACTTTTCCTTCAGACTATCAGCCGGTGCTTAATTATATACGTAGCAAGTACTTATCCAAACTGAAGAGTAATCGACCGATTTTTATGAAATAAAAAACTGAAGAAGACGATAACTAAAAGTTTATTTTGACGAAATTACAACAAATGACAAATTCAAACATAAACCACGAAATCGCTGAGTGATTGAAAACTGTCATTTTGCTGAGCCTACTTGCTAAATGATAACGCCATACGTTAACATTGCACCCGCAGATTCAAGAATGAAGCGTCGATTTAACGGGAAGAAATCCCAAACTGTAATTTGTAGTCTCTCTGCGAACTCATCCGCCATTGCAAAGAGCAAAGAGCATACTCCACTATTTCGACTGTATGTAGAAAAAGAAAGTTTTGCAGAAGAAGTTTTAATTGTTTTCGTTAAATGTAGAGCGGCTTCGTGCACATATCCTGCTTGTGAGTTTAATATATAAAATCCGAGCAACGACTTCGATATTTTAAAAATTAAAATTATAATCCGAGAGATTCTGTCTGGCCTGTAATGAATAAATAATATACTCGTTAAGAAAATGTCGCTCATTAGGTAACAATATAGAAGAAATATCAAAAAACAGAAAGCGTTGTTAATGCCGTTTAAACATTTTGATATTTTAGGTGCCATGTTCAAAAAGTAATAGAATGTCTCTCGAAATTCTTTTCTTAATTTTAAATGCATTTCAAAACATTTTATTGCCTCCGTCAAAAGTTTACATACACGTACCAGCACAAAACAACACAACTATACGGTAAGACGTCTATTTGCGTATAAACAAAGAAATTTAGTAATATTGCGATATAGGGAGCTGCTGCAATGTTCCAATTTAAGCCGAAGAATGTAGAATTTATATAGTTCTGAAATGCGTCTTTTTCGTTTGCGTACATAACAATAACATACATAAAATAAGCTATATACGAAGCAATCCAACATCCCAAAAATGCAGTTTCAATGCATAAATTATTCATATTCTTGTGCTGTAAAGCCGTTTCTAGAACACTAATTTGTTGAATAGCAACTAATATTAGTTGACTATTTTTTATAATAATAGCTCTAATTCCGATACTGCATATTTCTGAGGACGCAGCAGATAAAATGTATCCAAATTTGACATTTTCAATGTTTATTAATAAAAATCTAACCAGAATAGTCAGCATACATAGTAAAACTACCCAATTAAGCAGTCTGGAGAAAATGCGACGAATTTTAATATCTTTAGGTCTTGGAAATACAAATAACACTGGATAAAATGCTCTAAAAATGATCCTAAGAGAATAAGAAGCTGTTTTTCTAGAATTTAAAGACAGCATTTTCTTTAAATAAATTAGAGAAAATTTGCTTCAGTGTTAAGTGAGATTTTCATGATAAAATAACTAAATAGTGGAGTTAACAAACGTGCATAAATTATGCAAACTAAAAGGTCGGAAAATTTAATAATGCTTTTTCATCTTTAATCTTGGATTTTTAACGTTAAAAAAAGTTGAAAAAGCAGGCTTAAATAAAAGTGGTAAAGATGTTTGCAAAATTTTCTTGCGACTTTACAGAATATCACCAGGTTTTTTCATTTTATGTTCAGCTAGTTTTTAGCATGTAATGTAATTAGTCAATATAGTCACAATTTTTAACACATATTTTCAAAATGCATTTTATTTAACCCTCTAAGTGTTTGGCGCGTAAAATCCTGGTAACTAAACTCCAGATTTTACTGCAATATAAACAGTTTTTAAGATCCTTCTATAGATTTAATGAATTTTCAATACATTGAAGAATGACTAATACTCTCAGGGACTGCATTCATATTTGTAATTAAGTTTTTTTTAATGTTTAAATAATCATATTTTCTTAGCATTTAAAACAAAAACCCGAGAAAACCACATTACAATTGCACTCTTTTGCAAGTCGCTCAGAGGGTTTTAATCTGAGGTCAAAAACTTATTATAAGCCATAACTATAAAAGTACCATAATTTTCCTTCTTAGCAATCAGATAAAGAAAGAACACGATCTTCAAAACTTAAAAAATAGTTGACTGGTTTTCCTGAAACGAAATACTGGCGAAAATGATAGAAAAAATGTTAAGTCCATGAAATGGTAGAACTGATGAATTTTAAAAGCTTTCAAGTATAAATCGTTGTAATATCAACAATTGTTTGACATTTCTAAACCATACTTTTGATTAATTATGTGCTTTAAATATACCTTTCAGAAAATTATGCAAGCGTGTTATTAAAAGTAAGAATTATGTATAATACATATTGAGATGGATCCAACTAATTCTTTAGAGTCTTGACACATTTAGGAAGTTGATGTAAGTGAAGATTTGCAAAAATAATTTATCGCGATAACGAAATGCAGTCAGACATTCAGGAATTGAAAAAAAAATAGATATATGTATAAACTAAACGTTTTGTAAAACATATATTTATTTAAAAGAAAACTTCAATGCGAGTACATCGTTTGATTTCATGCATTCACTTATCAAATATCAAATATAGAATTAAAAGATATTGTTTTGCAAAAAAAAAAAAAAGAAAATCACGTGCACGAAAGAGAATATAATATTATTTTTACATATAAAAATATTTTTTTTCTAAAGGAAAAAATAATAATAAAATTGAGATTAATAAATAAATAATAAATAAATTGAGACTAGTGAATATGAAATGTGTCATGATAGAAGTATTAAACATAATGTTATCTTTTAAGAAAATGATATGTTTTAGTTACAGCTGCGTTATTACATCTTAGAAAACATAATTTAAATAAAAGGTTTCTCTCGTTAGCAAAACATGTATTAAGCATTTGTAAGAAAAAAGGAACAATGCTTCATTGTGCGTATTGATTAAAAAAAGAGGGAGAGAAACATATAGACATGAATGATCGAAGGTAATTTTCTAAAAAGTAAAATGTATTCCAATCAGAAAAATAATAATTAAATTGAGGGAAATTTAATCTTCTTTCGATTATTGAACTTCAAATTTATTTTTAAACTTTTAATTCAATATAAATAACATGTATTTTAAGATCATTTCTTTGAAAGCATACCAGAAATTTTCCATTTTACTGCACACTACTTGTTTAAAAATTCAAATAGCAGAAAGTTAAATGAGTATGCTTCATTGATGATAGACAAAATAATAATAATAATAATAACAATAATACAAATATATTCGGGATGTAGGCAAGGGCGATTGATAGTTTCAATGCCCCACCCACTAACCGTTTTTCAGTGTCGTTAATTTGTCTAATTTCTCTTTAAAATTTTTCCGGTTTCAATTTTTCTCATTGTTCTATTTAAAGTCTAATGCATTCGAATGGTAGGTAGAGCCATTTCACACTATTCGTGGTCGCTTATCAGCGACAGCGCTACCGCGAAAGAGAGTCTTAATGTTCGCGACGTAGGTAGGGGTGACCGACGAAAATGGGCCCCTCATCTCGGCGGTTGACCCATCCAAGGTTACTATATCCATCCACCCACCCCCATCTGTCGTCCGAGATAAGTATGTTCGGGATGTAGGCCGGAGCGATCGATAGTTACAATGGCCTACCTACCCACTACCCGTTTTTCAGTGTCTATTTTGTCTAATTTCGCTTTGAAATTTGACAGATTTAATTTTTTTTCAAATTCTCCCCTTTTTTATTTAGTGTCTAAATCATTCCAGTCGAAGGTAGAGTCGTTTGACGCTATTCGTGGTCGCTTATCAGCAACAGTGTTATCGCGAAAGAGAGTCTTAATATTCGGTAGAGGTGGCCGACAAGGATGGGCCGCTCATCGCGGCGGTTGACACTAGTGGATCCAAACAGCAATAGCTCCCTACGTAGACTATCACCGCTCATGCGCTATCCTGATTTCGTTTAGTAGTTCGGTTGGCTAACTTTTGGCGAGCATAGATTGAAAAACACGGAATTTAAAATTTTAAATAAATCGAAAAATCCGGAGCTAAAAATGTTATATAAATAGAAAAATCCGGAGCTAAAAATGTTATATAAATAGAAAAATCCGGAGCTAAAAATGTTGTATAAATAGAAAAATCCGGAAATAAAAATGTTGTATAAATCGACACTCGATTCGCCTGTGTACTTGTCAATTCTTTTTAAAGCTGTACTGCGATTCCTGATTACCACTTTAGCACTAAATGAGCATGCACAGTAAATCTCCATAGGGAGCTATTGCTGTTTCGATCCGCCTGTGCAGTTGACTACCACACGCCCATCCGCCGTCCGAGACAAATATGTTCGGGATAAAAGCAGGGCCGATCGATAATTTCAATGACCCACTCACTAACTGTTTTTCAGTGTCTTAAAGGGTATAGCGCGGTAAGAATGGCGAAATGGCCCCCATGGTCAATGACTGAATTATTTTTTGTACTAGTATCAGCACTCTAAAAGAGTACGAAATGCAAGGTCATTGACTCCCCATCTTGACCTATCTTTAAGATATTCGATAAAGTTCGTACGCGCGCCGTTATTTTTTAAATGTATTTTTCTGAAAAACTATAAAAGCTAGAAAGATGGGACCAATTGCGTATATTAAGAGATACTTTGAAAAATATTTCATATTTTTTTCAGAGTTTTCGTGAAATTACAACTGTGCAAAATAATGAAACAAAGTATACATCTTTTATTTTAGTACTGTTCTGTTATGTCTACCGCGCCAAAAAAAAATACATAATATTCTTTAATTTATATACTTATAGCACACAAAAAATGATCAAAATCAAAGAGGCGCTTTTTGAGTAATATCTAAGAAGAAAATAGAAAAGGTTAAAATAAAAATTCTAAATAGAAAAGGAAGAAAAAGAGAAAAATTGATACCGGACAAATTTAAAAGAAAAAGTAACACTGATATACGGCTAGTGTGAGTCAGAAACACGGCTAGTGAGGCATTGGAATAGAGCTAGCGAGTGGGTGGAGCGATGAAACTAGCGATTGCCCCGACCTACACCTCATATATACACGTCCTGTTGAAATTCTGTCTCAAAAATTTTTTAAGCGATGAAGTCAATGTTGTAATTAATGAAAGTAGAGATGGTGATAATTATAGTTAGATCTATCATTATCATGTCTACCGCGCCAAATATATATATATATATATATAATATTCTTTCATTTATATATTTATACCACGCAAAACCTGATCAAAATCAAAGAGGTGCTTCTTTGAGTAATTATGATTTTAATAAGTGAGATTACGGACGGTAGGAACTAGTTTAAGAGGTCTTTTTTAGAATTATTTATTATAATTACATCATAAATAAGATTTCAAACATCATTATTTTCATTTATTACAATTTTGACTTCATCATTTAAAAAATCCCTGTCGGCTTGGCCTATAGGCGGAGGTAGATTTCGAAGAGTGCTCATTTCAACAACAAAAAATAAAATTTGATTACAGATAAATCCAATTTAACAACTTTATTTGTCCTCTTTTGAAAATTTTTTAATTTCATTTTTCTGTAAGGACTGGTTTTATCAGAATGATCTTAAGCCCAATTCAGATCAAATGCTCATTTTGACAACATATTTTGAAATAATTCTGACTTTATTAAAAAATCGACTAATACGGTCCATTATATAAATCCTAAATAACAAAAGACTGCCAATTGAATGCGTTTGAGAGCAAAATTGAATTTAAAAATGAGTTATAAAATAACCAATTTTGAATACAACCTCAATTCTAAATCATGATAGCTTCGGGAAATTTTGCGCGAGTGCCCCCTATGTCACCAACAGAAACTGTTTTTTTACTCGAGTCACTATATAATTTAGCATCCTCTTCAGTAGAGGACTTTCTTTCTTCCACGAACTTTATGCACGAAAACGTCACAAACTTTACTTTGCACGAACATTATTGTCACCATAGAACTTTCGGCGGCCGTAAACAATTATTCTCACCTAATTATGACAAACCAGTCAATTGTTTATGTATTGTTGTCTTGACACAGCAAGACTAAAAAAAAGGTACGTAAAATCGTATTATATTTATAAAACCCTTCCGGGGTCAACCTATCCACGAGAAAAAGAAACTCATTCATCAATGAAAACGTTTCATAGTCGTAATGGAGCGTTCTCATTGGTCAGATTTACAGTAAGAGCTGTAAATGATGTCACTACATTTTTCTTCGCTTTGAAATCTTTCCACGATTTCAAAAAATATATTTAATTAAAACTTTTTATTAAAGGAAAGCGAAGGTGCGTTTTAAATGCAATATTGTTAAAATTTTTATATTCGGGTTGCTTTAATTTTTTTTTCTTTACAGCCGTGAATGACTCTTGAGAATTTCAAATCTATAAAAAACATTGTGAAAAGTTACCTCCGATTTTAAAGGCAATCTATTTTCTGACCAATGAAACCGTTCCATAGTCGTAATAGAGCGTTCTCATTTGTTAGATTTACAGTGGGAGCTGTAAATGACGTCACTACATTTTACTTCGCTTTGAAATCTTTCCACGATTTCAGAAAGTATATTTAATTAAAACTTTTTATTAAAGGAAAGCGAAGGTGCGTTTTAAATGCAATATTGTTAAATTTTTTTATATTCGGGTTGCTTTAATTTTTTTTTTCTTTACAGCCGTGAATGACTCTTGAGAATTTCAAATCTATAAAAAACATTGTAAAAAGTTATCTCCGATTTTAAAGGCAGTCTATTTTCTGACCAATTAAACCGTTCCATAGTCGTAATGGAGCGTTCTCATTGGTCAGATTCGCAGTGGAAGTTGTAAATGATGTCCCTACATTTTCTTTGCTTTGATATCTTTTTACGATTTCAAAAACAATATTTAATTAAAACTTTTTATTTAAGCAAACCGCGGGTGCGTTTTAAATTTCATTATAATCCCCACCCCCATCTACCAGATAGTTTTGCTATAGTTTTAAATGCAGATTTCTGTTGAAATTTTCTTTCTTTCTATTTTTCTTTTTTCTTTTTTTTTTTTTTTTTTGTTAAATTTTTCCCTCTTCAAGTTTAATCACTGTTTTATCAAAATTGTTTCAGCCTAAAGTGGCTATGATTGACCACAGTTGTTATAATTTTTTATCATCCTTTAAAAATGCAAACACATCTTTTTGACGGGCTATCTTCTAGTTATATAACAACTACCCACTGACTGATGGAGCAAAACAGCAAAATCTCCCTACGAATAGCATAATGCGTATGTACGTCGGGGCGACCGCTAACTTCACTACTTTACTCACTCAGTAGCCATATGTCTGTGTCTCACTAACCGTATATCAGTATTACTTTTTCTTTTAAATTTGTCCGGTATCAATTTTTCTTTTTTCTTCCTTTTCTATTTTGAATTTTTATTTTAACCTTTTCTATTTTCTTCTTAGATATTACTCAAAAAGCGCCTCTTTGATTTTGATCATTTTTTGTGTGCTATAAGTATATAAATTAAAGAATATTATGTTTTTTTTTTTTTGGCGCGGTAAACATAACAGAACAGTACTAAAATAAGAGATTTATATTTTGTTTCATTATTTTGCACAGTTGTCATTTCACGAAAACTCTGAAAAAAATATGAAATATTTTTCAAAGTATCTCTCAATATACGCAATTGGTCCCATCTTTCTAGCTTTTATAGTTTTTCAGAAAAATATATTTAAAAAATAACGGCGCGCGTACGAACTTTATCCAATATCTTAACGACAGGTCAAGATGGGGGGTCAATGACCTTGCATTTCGTACTCTTTTAGAGTGCTGATACTAGTATAAATAATAATTCAGTCATTGACAATGGGGGCCATTTCGCCATTCTTACCTCGCTATACCCTTTGTCTAGTTTCTGTTTGAAATTTGTCCGGTTTCAATTTTTATCACTTTTTTCCTCTTTTTTATTTAGACTCTAAGCCATATATGTTCGGGATGTAGGCAGGGGCGATCGCTGGTTTCACCACCCTACCCACCAACTAACCGTTTTACAGTGTCTTTAATTTGTCTGCATTTTCTTTTAAATTTGTCCGGTTTCAATTTCTCTTATCCTTTTTTTTTTCTTCAATTTAGAGGTTCAGGCATTCGGGTCGTACGTGAAGAGTTTTAGCGCTATTCGTGGTCACTTGTCAGCGACAGCGCTTACTCGCCAGAGAGTCTTGCAGTTCAGGACGTAAGTGGACGGTCGCCGACGAAGATGGGCCGCTCATCGCGTCGGTCACTTCCTCGGCGACTCGTACCTACGTCCCGAATTTTAATACTCTCTTGCGAGATAGCGCTGTTATAAGCGTTATAAACGACCACGTTTAGCGACAAACAGCTCTACCTACAACACGAATGCTTTAGACTCTAAACAGGAAAGGGGAAAAAATAAGAAAAATTGAAACCGGACAAATTTAAAAGAGAAATTAGACAAATTAAAGACGCTGAAAAACGGTTAGTGAGTGGCTGGAACATTGAAACTATCGATCGCCCTTGCCTATAAACGGTACATATTTGTCTCGGATGGCGGGTGGGTGGGTGAGTTAACCACCGCGATGAGCGGCCCATCTTCGTCGGCGACCCCCAACTACGTTCCGAAAAGATCAACTCTCTTGCGCGATAGCGGTATCGCTGTAATGCGACCACGAATAGCACCAAAATTTTTACTTACGAACTCAAGGCCTTGGGCTCTGAATAGAAAAAGAAAATAAATATAATTTAAAAAACTAAACACGCTTTTTAAGTATATCAAACTAAAAAGTGAAAAATAATTCGTACTATAAGCTGAAAACTAAAATAGATGAAAAATACTATATTACTATAAAACCATTGCTATTATAGAAATCAATTAATAGGCAATAAATAAAATTATCGTGGAAAAAAAGCGTGGGGTGCTCCATCTACCATGCTCGATTTATCAGTTCTTAAGAATCACCCCACGCTTTTTTTCCACGATAATTTTATTTATTGCTTATTAATTGATTTCTATAATAACAATGATTTTATAGTAAAACAGTATTTTTCATCTATTTTCGTTTTCAGCTTATAGTACGAATTATTTTTCACTTTTTAGTTTGATATACTTAAAAAGCGTGTTTTTTAGTTTTTCTTAACTATATTTATTTTTCACTTTTTAGTTTGATTACTTTAAAAGCGTGGTTTTTAGTTTTTTTTAAACTATATTTTTATTTAATACAAAAACCAAATTAATCGGTTGGATAGTTTCAGAGTAATTGGTGAACATACATAGAAAAAAAAATACATACGCGTCGAATTGATAACTTCCTCTTCCTTTTCTGAAGCCGGTTAAAAATAAAAATTGTAATACGGAATTTTTTTAATTTTACATAGATGTAAATAATGTCAGGAGTGGGGTTCGAACCCACAATCTCTTTCGAAAAACAGAGCTTCAATCCGGCGCCTTAGACCGCTCGGCCATGCTGTCTACACTCCATTCTGTGAACGTATTCAACACTTTTAATTAGCGAAAAATCACTAATTTTATTAGTTTTTGCCTAATTACTAAAAAAATACTGAACCAATTTCGATGTGGACTGAAGTGGTACCAGTTCGAGAGCATCGTCTTTCATTTAACACCAAAACCAAGATAATCGGTTGCATGGTTTCGGAGTAATCGGTGAACATACATAAAATAAGGAGAGTTACAAACTCACAAACTCACAAACATACAGGTGAAGTTAATAAAAGCGCGGTAAAAAAATGAGATAAATTGAAACCGGAAGAAATTAAAAGAAAAAATAGACAAATTTATGACACTGAAAAACGGTTAGTGGGTGAGTGGGGCGATTAAAATATCGATCGGCCCTGTTTGCATCCAGAACATATTTGTCTCGGATGGGGCACAGTGGGTCCATTTGACAATCTAGATGGAACAAAATTATTGTCGTTGAAGTTTAATTAGTTTTTGCTGATTTTTCGAATGTATCTCAAATAAAATACCCAAATAGTGATAAATATTTGGTTTATTTAACAATTTCTTAATATAAATAGATAATGAATTATAAACAAGTAAGAAAAATCATGAGTCAATCATAGGTTATGAAGCACTTTCCAACACTTCTTGAAATATTTAGCAAAACTCCGTTATCCAGGGAAATAACGTATTATTGTTCGTATTCAAATATATATTCCAATACTTTTGAAAAGCCCTGTATTTGATCTGTCGGTTAATATAAGACTGTATAATGGTAAAATTTAGTTTAGCAACAAAACGACTAACTGTTTGAAGATTTCATTTCAGCGATTTATTGCTAACAGATGGAAACATACTTGAATACTTTTGTTTAGCCCTGTAAAATACATAGTACCTTTAATATACAAAAGTATTTTGCTAAAGTTTAGTTTAAAAATAAATTTACTTTAAACTACTTAAATCAAATTTCCTGAAATTATCATCCAAAGAGGACAATGTATCCAGTTCTTTGCATGACCCTGTATATCATTTTATATATATTCTACAAACATTTCTCAGTAAACTAAAATCAGTTCATTGTAAAAAGTCATAACATATTTAAAAACCACCTTTAAATAAATTACGCTCATATTCAGTAATCTTTCCGAGATCTTTTGTGTAACCCTGTACATCTAAATAGTGTAACAATTAGCATTTATAATAACCATTTAATATGCATACATCTAGTGAAACTTAAAATCATATATAATAATACATTTCATCCATCTAACAGCCATCTTCCATAATTTACAGGACTTCAGATACAATTTACTATTTGAAATCTTTTGCGTGTTCCTGTAATTGCTATGCACTTTGTATGCATGAAATAACTCATATTAATCCTCAGCAACGTATATAAATTTGATTAAATGTGAAATCGTTTACCATAATTAAAATATGTCGCAAACAATCCCCCCCTTTATCATTATCTATTGGAATGCTTTTGTGTAGTCCTGTAAATGAATAATAACTATTCTTTTCGCTGCATACTTTAGAAAATGCCTATTATAGTGCACTTTGTAGATGAATATAAATTTGAAGATGTTTTGCAGGGTGTAAAATCTTTAAAATTCATTTGAAACAATTTTCTCCATAGGCCGTAAGGTAATGGAAAAATTTGACTGTCCTGTAAATAAACTAATCATGGCAGAAACTTCATTTTCAATAGTGTTCGTGCTTGGGTAAACGTCATTAACGTCTTAAAATTTCATGACGATCCGAGTATATTTACGAGAGTTAGAGCTAGGAAGAGGCCAGACGGACAGACGGACAGATGGACAGACAAACCGAATGCATAAGCACTTTTCAACTTTGTTGGAAAGTGCTAAAAATGCGTTAAACATACTTATTACTTACCCATCATACGTAGTATAGGGTAAGTCTTGCAATCGCTTTAATTTGAGGGATTTACATGTTTCAGACACTAGAGTTTTCAAAAAACATATTTTTAGAAAAAATAAATTGTCGTCCGTCCGTCTATGGGTCTGCCTTTGTGTCTGTAAACGCTCTATCTTTCAAACAAACTGACATAGAGACTAGAAATTTTGTATGTAACTATTATGTAAGAATGGGACGAAGCCCATTTAATATTAGTAACCTCGATTATCCGGAAAAAAAATTTCGGACTCTCAAAAATTTGTTCTGAAGGAGGTATATAAAAATTTTTGAATTTTTTTATTTTAAGGAGTGGGCGTAAAAGGCAAAATAATAACACAAATTGTGCATAAAGAACGAAGTCAATTGGATTATTAGTTGATGATATATCTGTTTTCAACATTTTTTCATTTTTCATGAGCGTGTATTTCATTAAAATTTCTATTCAGAGATATATTTTAATTGTAAATAAGACGCTTAATACGATGCAGTAAACTGATAGTTTATATAATTATTATTTTTGGAGTTATATGGATGTTTCTTTTACTCAATCCGGTACTACTTGAGTAGTATGGCGTTTTTATATCGTTTGTCGAAATTAATTCTTAAATATATCATTAATAGAACATTACTATGTATAATTAAAATTTTTAGATTTTGTTTTGGAATTACGATGCATTTTTTAAATTGTTTACAGAACTTTTATTTCCCTATATTACATTCATATCCATGGGTAAGTATTATGGTGGCCCCTGACGACTAGTTTTACTATTAGACAAAAAACAATTTAATGCACACATATCAGTTAACATTCGTTTCTTTTGTTATTTTTGTCTAATCAGAATTGCTCTAGAAATTTGTGTACTTATCCTGAAAATTAATAATTTTAAAATAAAATTACAAAGCCTTTTGTATTTTTGTGATTTTGTAAAAAATATAAATGCTACCCAAATTATTTTTGGTTGAAAAAAATTCTGTGTGAATAAATAACCTATATAAATTTTATTCAAATTGAAATAAATTTTCTGCTTACAGACGGTAATGTATACGAATTTTTTATGTTGCCCTTCAAAAAAATACAATTGCTACTTGTTTTATTTTCAATTTAAAAATACTATTATGTACATCACTACTTATTGTAATTTTCTTGATATTTCATTAAAATTTCTGCTTACTGGCAATAATCTTTCCGCGATCTTTTGTGTGGCCCTGTAAAGAATTCGTAATTTCTACGTTTGTATAATTACAGTTTAATCGAATTGCCATCAGAAAAATACATGTAAGCAAATTTTTAGAACAATCAGATGATCGAAAATGGTTTAAAACTGTTTTTCAAGTTTTGAACTGATTTTTTGTGTGGCCCTGTAAAAAAAACCTAACTACTACATTCCATAAACTATAATAATATTGCATTGGCAACATAGCTACATATACAAATAAAGTTCCAGCTCTATCAAATAACAGGAAGGTGTTTTAAATTAACTTGCAAATTTAAAGCGTAACTTCTACGCTCCTCATATTATAATAATATTTAATAGTCTTTAAAATTACACATGTATTTAAAGATTCAGCTCAATCGATAATTAAAAGTGTTTTAATATTGACCTACAAGTTTTCAACTAAACATGCATACTTAAACTGCAAGTACATATTAAGTCTGTTCATTAACAATAACTTATTTATAAACAGCCAGTTGCAGCTGATATTTTTAGTTTCCAATACTATAGGAATTGTGTTTTCATTTAAAAAAATGCTTTTTGCTGAACACAGCTGAACACTGCTGAACTCTTTGTTAAAAGTCAAGAGAAAGATCGCAAAAAAAAAAACAACAAAAGGATTCATGCAAAATCACAACCTCTTAAAAAAACCAATTAACGGGTTTAACAGCTCTTATTTTAAAACAAGTATAGTTTAAAACTTGTCTTGATAACCTTGTGTCATACGTCCAATAAACTTGTGGTTTAAAATTAAACAGGATATCAACAACGTGGTTTTGAACTTATGGCAGACTGGAGCATCCACTGAAACTTCTTCAAACCAACTAGAGAAAAGCTAACTTTACGGTCGCAGTTAATCGACATGTCGAATTTTTTCGACATAATTCCTTCGGATATCAATAAAATAGACATTCAGCTACTAACATACGCAGTTTCGTTAAATTCCGATATAATCAGAAAGTTGGATTTTGTCTACTTAGTTTATCAAAATGCCCCACTGTGTGGCGGTTGGAGGTGGTTGAGTGGGTCAACCACTGTGATGAGCAGGCGACCCCCAACTACATTCCGAACAGACCAACTCCTTTGCGCGATAGAACATCTGGCTGTAAAGCGACCACGAAGTACGTAAAAGAATTTTTCTTATGTGTCCAGAACATTAACACTCTCTAGCGCGATAGCTCTGATAAGTGACCATGAATAGTGTCAAATTTCTTTACTTACGACCCCAATACCTTAAGCTCTAAATAAAAAAGGAAGAAAAAGAGAGAAATTGAAACCGGACAGATTTAAATCAAAAAGTAGACAAATTAAAGACACTGAAAAATGGGGAGATGAAACTATCGATTGCCCCTGCCTACATCCCGAACATATTTGTCTGGGACGAAGGTTGGAGGTGGGTTGGTCAACCGCCACGATGAGCGGCCCATCTTCGTTAGCGACCCCCACCTACGTCCCGAACAGACCGACTCTCTTGTGCGATAGCAGTGTAAAACGACCACGAACAACGTAAAACGACTTACGTCCCAAATAATAAGACTCTCCAGCGCGACAGCGCTGTCTCTGATAAGCGGCCATGAATGGCGCCAAAATTCTTTACTTACGACCCCAATGCCTTAGGCTCAAATGGAAAAAGAAAAAATATTGAGAGAAATTGAAACCGGACAAATTTAAAAGAAAAAGTACTCAAATTAAAGACACTTAAATATGGTTAGTGGGTGGGTGGGGCGATGAAACTAACAATCGACAGAGCCTACATCCCGAACATAATTGACATTTTTGTGTGCATAAGGTTAATTTACTATTATTTTTTTCACCATTATCGATTTTAATTTATTGCATTTATGTCCAAAGTGTTTTTTTTTATGTTTAATATAGAAAATTTTTCTGTGATTTTTATGAAAAATATTAATAAATAAAATCCTTACACGCAGAAGACAGTTTTGTTGAATTTAAAAAAAATTGTGTGGTCCAACAGATCTTTCCCTTTAAATATGGGTCAATGGAAATTTTGGTTGAATAAACAAGAAAAAAATATATAGTTGATCTTTTTTTTTCAATTTTCTGTCCACAATTTTCATCTGAAAGGCAGAATAGGGTAATAATAGTGTCATTAATTCGTCTCAATTTCAAAAGTTTTTATTATCCAAAATTTATGTTAATCATTTATAGCTAAATAAGTCAATTAAACAAAATTACGTGAGAGAGTTATGGCTACCGCACATAAATTTAAATTTTGCAGTAACAACAAAATTTTGTTGGAATTACAGATTGAAAATAGAAGACTGTAGTAAAACTGAAGTAAAATTTATGAAATTTTGTTAAAATTTTATAAGAGTATTAACAATATTTTTTTGTCTGAGCAACAAAACTGATTTTTTACTTTAACTGAAAAATTCGCTTAAAACAATCAAATGTACTCAACAAAGCGTCTTTTGTAGTTTTAATCAATTCCTTTTTCTGGCTGTAGCTGCTATCTTCGTGAAGTAACGACAAATTATCAATGCAAATATGTATGTAAATCTACGGATTTTTTTAGAATGAATGTATCGGCGTATGTATATAAAAATTAAACTTGTTGCTTTTATTAAAATACAATTAGTAAAATAAAAACAATCACAAACGAAAAGTCTTTCAACATTACTCAAGTATACGAAGCTAATGTTTTACAATTTTTGTTTCCTAAAAATAGTTTCGATTTGCCGTTCTAAAATATTCATATCTAACAAGGAAGGTCTCCATACTGGGCATATCGTAAAATGGAGTGAATAGGAACGAAACTTCCCGGTCATACAAATATATTTAGTATAAATATATTTGCTGAAATATTTAGTTGCCAATTTTTTATTAGAAGGTAATAACATTAAGAGTTGGTAAATTCAGTTTTGACATGTTTGCACAACTACTGGGGCATATAAAATTTTTTTCAAGAGGATCCTTAAAAACCTCATTTTTTCAATGCCTTCAAAACTTTGTATGTAACTTCAGTATTTTTCGTATTCTAAACCTAAGAGGGGGGATTTTTAATTAAGGATAGTCCTGTAAACGATATGCTGTATTAAATTCTATTTATTTCTAAACTACATAATGAAAAAATTAAAAACGGCTTGTAAAATCAGAGGTTTAAGATTTACGGGTTGAATCGGAACTCGTATTCTCTTATGGTGAATTTTTCTACGCAGTAACAGTTTCATGTAATATATGAAAACATATGTAAGAATAGGTATTGTAACAATATTTTGTTTGTTCTAATTACTTGAAGAGTTTAAATGTGCCCAGAAATTACTTAGTTAAACAAAAAAGTCAACGCCTAATCCAACAGACATGGAACACACAATAAAAGAATTCAAAAATACTAAATTAGTTAGAAAAACTGCACAGAATTATTCTCTGACATCCACAAAATTACACAAACATCTCAAAATGAAAAACCAATTAAAAAAGAGAGGGATGCAAACAGTACTAAGGGCTGGGGATTAGGGCGTATTAATAGATCATATTAATACATGCAGCGATTGGGGCTACTCAATAGATTCCCTTACCCAATGACTTCTAGTAAAGGCTAACATAGAACAGATCTGAATTTGTATTAAATTCTACTTCTGCAATTCAAATGTAATTTCTTAAAATAAATTTAAATTTTTCTTGATTTCAAAGTTGTTTTTTAACTTTCAAAAAGGCTTATCTTTACTTGTATATGAGATAAAGGCTTGGTTTCACAGTAACTACGTGTTCCTATTCCTCCCTTATCATTGTTACCTGTTTTTATTAACTCTTTTAAAGTTTGAATCGGAATAAATAGAGATTATAACATTTGTTCCGATTCCCCCCTATCTGCGGGGTGAATCGGAACACCATTAAAAAAGTAAATAATACATATATAAACAGTAAAAATGTTTCGTTTTTGCTTAAAAAGTAACGAACAGAACAAGACCGAAGTTTCTAGAAGAAAAATAAAAAAAATAAAATAATAAATTGTTGCCTTTTTTTAACGTTGAAGTTGAAAAATGTTCCGATTCACCCCATTTTACGGTACTTAGAATTTTTTTTAAAAAATACTCGTTAAACTACTTATGTATGTAATTAAGGATCAGTGAAATTTAACGGCGGAATTACAGAAGCTATTCAGTAAAAAAATAAAATGCTTTCGAGTATTTGGCTCGAAAAGACGAAAGCGTCACGCACTTTGGCGAACAGCATTTTCCCTCGCCAGAAGCAAACGATCTCAATGCACCTGAAAATTTCTCATCAATTAAATTTTAAAATACGTGTAAATAGTATTTAATGAATTTAAATTTGAACATTCAGAGAGTTTAAAGTATAGATGTATTTTATATTACATATTTTGTTACTTTTGCTGCAGTTATTTAATTTTATCACTTTGAAAATAATTTCTTATATAAAAAATACTTTCATAAATTGCCAAATAAAAGAAATGTTCACTATTTTTTTACGAACGTTCTATCTGGGTTCCGCCAAAAGTTTTTTACAAACATATATAGCCACATAAGAAGAACATTCTGTAATTTTTTCAGAATTTTCTGAGTATGCTCGTATGGAGACCTTCCTTGTAAGATCTTATTTAAATACGTAATAATCTGCTCGATAGCATTAATTTACTAAAACCATCCAAAAATAGGTACTTTTGAAGACTTTTAAATTAACAGGTAATCATTCATCATCGTGTCCATTGTTAATTGATTAAACAGCAAACGTGATTTGGCGCCGTAAAATATTTTTTTGTGATAGCTTTTCAGCATTATCCAAATTCAATTTAAAATCGTAATGTTTCAAATACTGTTCATATTTAAATCAAGCCTATGTTTCAGATCAAATTACGAAAGATGAAATAATTTTTATTTCTCTCTGCCGGCGTTGCTGCTTTATCTTTTATAATGTGAGTTAGTTGAATAGTTTTTATACAGACTATGCAAGCTGTTATCGGTGACTTCGTTTCCACAACGTTAAAATAAGTATAAATGAATTAATTAGGCAAATTGTTTCACTCTTCATGATTAAAAACATAGATAGTTAAAAAACTCTTCATTTTATTTTATAGGTGACAATTCGGAATTTATATTACCTTGACATACTTCAGTCATAAAAATGGGAAATTTTGTATCAATTATTATAAACAATTCCGAAAAAGAAAGTGCAACCAATATCAAAAGGAGGGTCTAGCAAAATCGTGAAAATCGACGAATCTTATTTTTAAAACGAAATTAAAATGAACGAACTTACTCTTAAAACGAACTTATTCTTAAAACGAACTTATTCTTAAAACGAACTTATTCTTAAAGCAAAAAACAATAGTGGGAGAATATATAAGTATTTTAGGTAGTGTTTGTGAAGTTTTTATATGCATTCATTGCGTCCTGTATAGTTATAACAATTATTACAAAAACTCACCATAACAAGAAATATTTCAAAATTTATTTTTAAAAATGACAAAATACTTTTACAATTTTAAAGATTAAAAAATGTCCTGGGAAAATCCTATTATTAAACGATGATATATAAATGTGTCTACAATATAATTTGAGCTCCCAAGCCTTATTTTTTAACGCCGTATGACAGAAAAGAATTGACATTGACAGAAGTATATTAAAAGTTTATGTTTTATGAGCGAAATATAATTTCCTTTTTAAAAAAACAATTTTTATTCGTATTTTTTATAATGAGGCTGCATCAAGAAGAAACACGCGTAAAAAAATATTTCTTCAGGCTATCTAGTTAATGTTTGGTTTTTTTAAGAGCGAAAATATTTATTTCCTGATGAAATGACGTCATTTTCGACAAAAATGATTTTGCGGTGCATAATTTTGACATTTACTATCGACTTGCGCTAGAAAAGTTTTTTTTCATTTTATTTCCAATATATGTCTTTATTTCTGGTGTAAAATCATCTAAATGTAAAGAGCAAATAAATTAACGCC
Source organism: Maratus speculifer (assembly GCA_964019185.1). Taxonomy (NCBI): domain Eukaryota; kingdom Metazoa; phylum Arthropoda; class Arachnida; order Araneae; family Salticidae; genus Maratus; species Maratus speculifer. Next base: position 258,403,762 of record OZ025298.1, read on the forward strand.
TTCTTTTTGATGATGGTTGGACTTGAAACAATTGCACTTTTAAATTTACGATATTTTTAGGTGTAGCTCCGTTGCTAGGTAACAGGTAAAATAAAATTAAAGCTATGAAATATGAGCATTTAAAAAAAGTAAATTCATTAAAAGGAAAAATTTAATACACTCCGGGACAAAATTATAAACTCAGAAAATTTTTAATTTGTTTAAATCGTAATATAAATAAACTTAGCTTTAAATTAATAAAATAAAGATGAATATATATAATAAGACATCTATATTTAATATAACTCATAAATAAAATGGAGCAAATAATTTAAATAAGAAAATACATTGCTTAAAAAAATAACATTATGTGAGACCTGGACAAAATTATAAACTCAAAGTTATGAATTTCGATATTCTGGCATATTTGATATGAATAAATGCATTTTATGACAAAAACTAATAAATGGAGTCATTATGGATCAATACGTTTCAATATTTCAATACATATTTTAATTTTTCTCATAAAATAACATTATGTGAGATCTGTACAAAATTATAAACTCAAAGTTATGAATTTCTACACTTTGTTATTTTAATATAAATAAATGCATTTTGTGATAAAAAACTAATAAATGAAGTTATTAGGGATGCTTATATTTCAGTGTACATCCATGCATTTTTAATTTTTTTTTCAAAAAGGATGAGTAGTATAAATATAGTATATGTATAAATTGAAAACATAAAATTATAGATTTTAAGAAGTGAACGTACTTTTGAATTCTGGAGCAAAGTATTAATGCATACATTCAAAAATGTGTTAAACCGTCATTTTTCTATGACTTCGAATATGCGCTATTGCAAATGCACTATTGCGCGAATGGATAAATTGAACAAGTTTTTCCAACTGGTTCCAGGCTGAATGTATAGTCATCTATAAATCATTTGTGTTTTGATATTGACGTCCATTGTGATAGATTATTTGAACCATTGCACCCCAGTAATTTTCAATGCGGGTTTACATCAAGTCTGCGGGCTGGCCAATTCAAGACATTTACATGGCAGCGCTTCAGCCAGTCTTTTGTACTTTTTGTAAAATGTATTACTGCATTATCTTGCTGAAACGCCCAGTATATTGCAGTGATCAACGGTCCATATGGCAAAATATTATCTTCTAGTATTAAATGGTTGTCTTCTGCTTTTTGTTTTCTATTAACAAAAGCCAGATCAGTTTTGCCATTCTGAGAAAAAACCTTGCCCACACCATCACGGATCTTCCATCAAAGTTTCAACTAAAAATAAGCCGTTCTTCATATTCGATATCGTACCAGTGGTATCTTATGCTATCCGGGCCATAACCAGAGTATGGAAATTCATAACTTTGAGTTTATAATTTTGTCCGGGTCTCACATAATGTTATTTTATGAGAAAAAATAAAACATGTATTGATATACTGAAATGTATTGATCCATAATGACTCCATTTATTAGTTTTTTATCATAAAATGCATTTATTTATAAAATGTACCAGAATATAGAAATTTATAACTTTGAGTTTATATTTTTGTCCAGGTCTCACATAATGTTATTTTTTTAAGTTATGTATATTCTTATAAATAATATGGAGTAAGTAATTTAAATATAGTATATTAAATTTAGATGTCTTATTATGAATATTCATCATTGTTTTATTAATGTAAACCTAAGTTTATTTATATTATAATATAAGCAAATTAAAAATTTTCTGAGTTTATAATTTTGTCCCGGAGTGTATATTTGGAACACATATGTATAATCCCTTGATAATTTACACCGAATTAAAAAACTATGATAAATGTATTAATAAAATGTAAAACTAATATGAATAATGTATGATTCTAATAACAACATTTCGTGATCTACAATTTACTATTTAAATGATCCAATCATATGCGCCATTTACTTTCAAGAAATAACAAGTTGGAAATTGCACGTGAAGCGTAGCAAATGAGGTGCGTTCGTACGATAACGAAGTTTTAAAAATATTACTCTCATATATCAATATCATAAAATTGTAAATAGTGAATTACAATTAAAACGCTCATCAAACAATGTTCTCCCTATACCATTATGTCATGGAATACTTTTGTGTGGCCTTGTAAATCAATAACAAATGTTCTTTGCATCACAAATTATGTAAAATGTATATTATAATATGTACTTTATAATTGCATATAAATTTTATTAAGTTCGAATGAGTGCAACACCATTAAAATGCATATGAAACATTTTCCCCCATTGACCGTAATGTAACGGAATACTTTCGATTGTCCCTGTAATTGATCTATGCATCCAATTTTCATAAAATTTGAAATAACTCGACAAAATTATGTAATAACTATGTATTTTTAATTTGAAACGTATAAAATACATTTGAAACTTTTTCCCCATTGACTATAATGTAATTGAATACTTTTGATTGCCCCTGTAATTGATCTATGCACCCGATTATCAAAAAATTTGATATAACTCGACAAAATTATGTAATAACTATGTATTTTAAATTTCAAATGATTAAAATGCATTTGAAACTTTTTTCCCCATTGACCGTAATGTAACGGAATCCTTTTGATTGCCCCTGTAATTGATCTATGCATCCGATTTTCATAAAATTTGAAATGACTCGACAAAATTATGTAATAATTATGTATTTTAAATTTCAAACGATTCGGTTGGGTAGTTTTTGCGTTGTTATATGCGGACAGACAGACGGACAGACATACAGACAGACGGACAGACAGACGGACAGACAGACGGACGGACTGAGCGACAACAATAGGTGCTACGTATTTACATAATTACGAACGCACCTAAAAATGGAAATATCGTCTGATTGTCATAGAAAAGCATTATTGCGTAAAATAAAATGTTTTATATTTCACGAAAGAAGGAACCAAATGTAACAAAAATCTATACAGCAAGTTCCTGGTGCCGCACGATCATACCCACTTAATTTCAAGTTAATCGGATGCTTTTTGCGACGGATATCGCGTAATAACACAAACAGACAGACGGAAACCAAAAACTTTTGTGTATCTAAAGTAAGCCTTCACTGACGTTTCGACAATAAAGGATGTACTCTTTTTAATTAAAAGAAATAATCCGTTTCTTTTAATACTCCCGACATTTTTCGAACCTCAATTATTAAACTTCTAAGAAATTTACCTTTTTTCGAAAGAAAATATGTTATTTCCCACTTCAATATTTATTTGATCACATTCATGTTTCGTTTCAGGCAGAAAAACACAATCAAAAAGAGATTTAAAGAAAACGTAATTACATTCTTATTCTAAAATATGACTTAAAAATTCATTAAATTTGAGATTTAAATGTAACATTTCTGTTACTTCCTTTGTGTGGGAGAATAAATTTTTTTGTTTTAACTGCTGAGACAATAAGTGTTGAAAGAAAGGAAATTACTTATCAAATCTATCCATGATAACTTAAATCCCTAAAAATGATAAACTTTTAATAAAAAGAGAATCGCCGCTTCATATTTAATTTTTTCATCGACTTTAATTATTTCATTAAAGCTGAATTTACAATTAAAATAGCAGAGTATAAATGATATTTTCTAAAAAAAAAATGAAAATTTGTTATGAGATTTAAATTAAATAATTCTAAGATTTTAAATGAAATTTTGTGTTTTTGTTATATATTATAAATGTGAAAGTGTGTCCGAAAAATTGGAATGAACTTGGCTTCAAAACGGATGGATTAATGTCTTTGAATCTTTGCATATGGATAGATTATAGGAGTGGAATGAACATAGGCTAATTTTTATTTATTTTCTTCAAATATTTTCCTTAATAATTCAAATTTTAATTATTTTTCATACAAAATCAATAGTCATTTTTCAGATAAAATTTAACCATTTTCCTTTCCTGTTGCCAAGAAAATAAAAAATTGGAATAATAATTTTTCAGCGGCAGTGAATTTTTAATATAAAACTTCCACGCGAAAAACTATAATAAAATAATTTAAAAGAAAATAAATATGACGTCATGTTTGAAATAAAAATAAAAGGTGTATTTTTATAATATATTTAACAAGGATATTTGTTTAGTTAATGGGAATTTTTGTGTAAAATATGGCGACATAAATTAAAAGTAAAAAGAATTATATTTTTAATAAAATGGTTCACTTATGAAAATGTGACGTCATAGTTGAAATAAAACAGGTACTTTATAGCAGTTGTTAAAAATACGAGGGGTATGAATATCAGTAGGTAATGGAGCGAGATAAATAATGACGTCATATTTAAAATGAATCAGAAATATTTTTTACTTATATATAAGTTATAAGTTACATACAAATGAATATTTTTTATTCAAAACTCATAATTATCAATGGAAGAAATTTTTTGAGGGGAAAAAGCGGAATATAAAACTACTGATTAATATATTTTTGGCTCGATTTTTTAACACTTTCGAACAAAGTTGAAAAGTTATTATGCTTTCGGTTAGTCTGTCTGTCTGGTCGCTTTCTAACTTTAGTAAATATACTCCGATTTCCATGAAATTTTTGGACGTTCTTAACGTTTACCTAGCACGAATACCTATTGAAAATAAAGTTTCTACCATGATTAGTTTATTTACAGGGATTGTCAAAAACTTTCCTTACATTACGGCATTATGGGGAAAATCGTTTTAATTAAATGTAACGATGTTACACCCTATGAAACATATTCAAATTTATATGCATTTACAAAGTGCACTAAAATATGCATTTTGTAAAGTATGTAGAGAAAAGGACACTTAATATTCATTTACAGGGTTACGCAGAAGAATTCCATTGCATAAGAATAAAGGGAGGAACAGTTTCCGACATATTTTAATTATGGTAAACTATTTCATGTATAATCAAATTGATATACGTTGCTGAGGCTTAATTTGAGTTATTTCATGCATAATACGAAGTGCATAGCATTTACAGGGACACACAAAAGACTTCAAATATTATATATTCTATTCGAAGTACTGTATATGATGGATGATGACTGTTGCATGGATGAAATGCATTTTGAATTATGATATGTGCTTTTAAGTTTCGCTAAATGTATGCATATTAAATGGAGAGTATAAATGGTAATAGTATAAATAGTTAAATTTAGATATACAGGGTTACACAAAAGATCTCGGAAAGGTTACTGAATATGAGCGTAATTTACTTAAAGATGGTTTTTAAATAAAATATGCATTTTTATTTTGAACTGCATTTAGTAAACTAAGAAACGTTTGTAGTATATATATAAAATGATATACAGGGTCCCGCAAAGAACTGGATACAAGGTTGTCTTCGGATGATAATTTCTGAAAATGTAGTTTAGGTAGTAATAAGAAATATTTTTGTTTGAAGTAAACTTTAGAAAGATACTTTCGTGTATTAAAGGCACTTGGAAAACTACAGGGCTGAACAAAAGAATTCAAGAATGTTTCTATCTATTAGTATCTATCTACTAATCGCTGATAGGAAAATTTTAACCAGCAAACAAATTAGCAAATAGGGATTATCAGAAGTTTTTTACCATAAATTCGCGATAAAATGTTAATTACACATTCTTTTCATCATCGAAATTTTTTGCTTGATTGATCAATTATTTCTTTTTTAAATGTTATGTGAACGAAGTCACGGGTAACTGCTAGTAATAAAATAAATAAATAAACACGGTTTTATGACAATTTACTGAGATGTAGAATATATATGTATTTTTTAAAAGCATTAAAAAGTAGAAAAGTCTTGGAAAAAATTTAAATGCGTGGAATTTAAATGACATTTTAATTAGTTCGAGTATGAAAGATTAATGGATTTAAAAGGGGATTCAGTCAAATAGGCAGCTATTGTCAAGTTTACTTCATATATAGCAACTGGTTTTTATCACCAAATTTGGCGATATTTCACCAACTTGGACAAAAAGGCGGTATTGTGGTAACCCAGTCATTAGTACTTTTCAATAAATACTCATTGTTGAAGCTGATACCAATTTTTCCATAGGAAATTAAACGATAATTAAGTAATCATTAAGTAAAGTTGCCCGACATTAGGCATCGAATTTTGAAAAATCAATGTCCAATTTATGTATTTTCCGCGAGAATACTTATGTATTCCAAATTCAAAGATTTATGTCAACGTGAAGTTGCTGAAAAATAAATAATAAGATTTGAGTGTCGTATACAACCATAATTGTAAATTCTAATGAATAATTTTTTGTTGTTGTTGTTGTTGTTGTTGTTTTCGAATGTTTTTTTTTCTCCACAACAAAGAGAAGCTGTGTACGGAGCACAAAGCTAACTATCCCGAAGTTTAAGAACTATAGCAAACGAAAACATTATTTGATAAACATAAACATAAAGACGTTAAAACATTATTTTATTCTGCTGATTAAACGCAAATCTCTGCAATCAATGTATTTTACTGTTTTATTAGTACTGTGGTGATAAGATAACATTTTAATTTTCGATAGTCATAACAACCACATTTCCCCTTATTACAATGATCTACTGAAAATGAATTTCTGAACAGCCCGAATTTCATTTAACATATAAAATAATGTAAAAGCACAATAGCGTTCGCATAGTATTCAACAAATGCGGAAGGACTTTCCAGGTGAAGGCCCACATTACTTTAAAATAAGGTCGAATTCACTATTTCGTTTGATTCAAGGTTAATTTGAAAAGTGGACCAGCGCATTGGAAGTACCCCGCAAGTATATATATAAAATGAATGAAAATGTAAAGAAAAACATTGTTCTGATACACAATTTGATATAAATCTATTAAAAATGTGCAAAACTTCATTAATTATGGAAGACACAAGGAGTATTTTTTGTACAGGCGTTTTTATGTTATATCGAGAAATTTTGTTATCTCATATATATTTTAAAGAAAAAACTTTAAAAAAATTAAAAGGCGTATGAACATTTTTAAAACAAAAACTCTATTTCAAAGAATGGAAAATTCTCAACCAGTGTAATTATCCTATGCACTTAATTATTTTAATCACAAACATATTTTCAAGAGTGTTAATTATTAATGCACACACTACACAAATTATTCCATATGCACTGGTTCTTTAAAAAACTCTTTATTAAAAGAATAACATTCACTTGCAGCTCACTGCTGCACTATCGTCTGCACTTATCTCAAACACAACTTTGGAATAAAAACAGAAAAAAACAATTCACTTCTTTTCACTTTCTCAACACTGACATTTTAATTTAGGTAGCACGGTATAGTCTGCCTACATGCAACGTACCGGTCCCCATTGACATGTTTCACATTCAATAATAACTCTTTTTTTACTAAGTACACTAATTACACAAATAAATACAAAAGGTCACTATATATGTTACTTAAATATAAAATTGAAAGAAAAAACAATATAACACTCACACACACACATATATATACATTTTTTTAAAGTACTATGGCTTTCAGGGATAGGTAAAATACATATTTTACTAATCGATCTTTTAAAAATTCAATTCTGAGTTTTTACCTGAAGTACGCGAATTTTCTTATCATTACCATAATATACTTCAGTAATTCTGCCTAAAGGTCACTTATTGCTTGATATATTTTCCTCTACTAACAACACTAGATCTCCTATTTTTAAATTATCCTTTTCAAATCTCCACTTACCCCTCTGTTGTAATTCACTTAAATAATTATGGTGCCATTTGCGCCAAAAAAGTTGTACAATTTTAGTTATTCTTTGCCATTTTTTGAGGCGATTTTCTTTTATATTGGTTAAATCAGGCTCAATAATGACATTTAATGGTCTGTTTATAAGAAAATGAGCTGGAGTTAGGACTCCAAAATCATCTGCGTCATCTGATAATGGACTCAAAGGCCTCGAATTTAATATTCCCTCTATTTGTATCACTACTGTAAGAAATTCCTCATAAGTGAGGTTAGCACCTCCCACAATTCTCTTAAAATGAATTTTAAAGGATTTTATAGCGGCCTCCCAAAGACCCCCGAAATTGGGTGATATGGGGGGAATAAATTTCCACTCAATGCCTTCACTAGACAAATATGCTGCTAATTTCTCATCAGGTTTTCTTACTAAATCATAAAAGACCCTAAGTGTTTTATCTGCCCCAATAAAATTTTTTGCATTATCAGAATACAATTTGGCACATTCACCTCTGCGTGCTATGAATCTTTTCAGTGCCGCAATAAATGATTCGGAAGTTAAATCTGAAACAATTTCTATGTGTATAGTCTTAAATACAAAACAAACAAAAATACAGACATATTTTTTTTATAAGATGGTCCTACGTGCATAACCAATTTTGATCATAAATTGCCCACACAGATCAACACCCGAAATATTAAAACAATAGTCTAACTGGACTCTATCCCCGGGCAAATCGCCCATCAATTGATTTGCAATAACTGGTTTAGCTTTAAAACATGGAATGCACTGATGAACCACCTTTCGACACATTGCACGACCATTTATTGGCCAAAATTTATTTCTTACTAAGGATAGTAAAGTTGACGCACCAACATGCAAATATTTCTTATGATAATAATTTATAACAATTACAGTAAATTTATTACTCTTTGGTAAAATCGCCGGGTGCTTTTTTGAAAAATCTAAATTACTATTATCTAACCTGCCACCAACCCTTAAAATTCCAAATTCATCTAAGTAAGGGTTGAGGCCTTTTAACTTGCTACTCGGACTTACCGATCCTTTAGTCTGAAGACTATGTATGTCTGCACTAAATTCATTATTTTGTATTGATTTAACTAAATGTCTCTCTGCAAGCTCCAATTCTGACGTACTCAAGGGTCCATTACACTTATAAAGAGGGTTTCTTGTATTCATCACAAATCTGAAAATATAACTAAGAATACGCACAATCGTTAAATAATTATTACTAATATTAATCAAGTTATATACAAAACAATTTTCGGTGATATTACAATTTATAACATTAAATTCATTCAAGGATTTAACATTAAATTTGAGCTCTTTATTGAACTCATCATTTGTTTCTGGTATGGTTATTGTACGTTGAGGATAATCACTGTTCTGAAGAAATGAAGGTCCCTTCCACCACAATTCACAGTTTGAAAGTTTGTCAGGATCCATACCTCTGGAAAGTTTGTCAGCAGGATTTTCTTCTGAGCAAATATGATGCCACTGTTCAGCACTAGAGTTTTCTTGTATGTTAGCCTTAGAGACATAACTAAAAATTTTAACAAGAATAATAAGAATATTATCTGTTCGGTGTTCAAATTTCTAGCCAAATGTCCAAGATCATTGAATCCATGTTCCTGCATTGTCTATTATTACATTTTCAATGTAGTGGCTGGTTAGAATGTTCCTCGTTTACATTCCTTGTTTATTCCCTATCTGTTTTCTCAAGTCGTTCAACAACCGCAGAACACTTATCAAAAGTATGTTCTTTTGCTTTTTGTTGTTAAACTACATCTTCTTCGTTGTCTAATGCTTACTTAAGTACCATCCTCCCCCTTGTCAGCAAAAAATAAGCAGACATTAGACCCCTTTTCTCCCCTTACTTGTTATTTATTACTTGAATAACCCCTTAGGAGTAGATAGGTTTTACACAACTTTCTGAATAGTGAAAAATAACAATAATAGGAAAAATACTAGAGTGTCATAATTAATTGGAACTTTCTATATTTCTAGGGCTGTAGAGTTTGTATCTTTAGAATTGGACGATTCACATGCCATTATTTTATCTTAGCTTATAGATTTACTTCCAAGACGTTATTACAGACATCGTTGAGATATAACGCTTAATAACCTTCATCAAGAAACACGCTATTACAGTTTATGAATTCATATCTATTAAAATATTCTTTTTTGTATACATAGTCAATAATTTGATGTATCATATCCTATATTTGTTTGAAAAAAAATCTAAAACTCGGTTGCGAAAATTGGTAGAACCTTAATGTGGCATTCTTATCCCTGTATACCTTATGTTTCATTACCAGAGCTTATATTATGTAGTAAATTAAAGTACCAAAATCCTTTAGGAGTTAGCTCATAATAAAATAGCATAAACAACATATATTCCTTTTATAATAATTACACGATGAAACAATTTTAGCAGAAGAATTTTTTCCACAAAAACAGTAAATGCGATGGGACGGATGGTGTTAATTAACTGCTCAATTCCTTTCTTACATGTTCTAAAAATTAGGTTTTTAATGAAGAGAGAAATTTTAAATGTAAGAAAGTCCTTGTTTAATTAACCTAGGCTTTTTAATTGCTTAAGAAACGCTTAAAAAGCGAGGAAAAATATGATAAACTTTATAGTCCCTTTTTTGTTTCAAAATTTCAGAATGTAATAATAATTAAAAAAAAAAAGGGTGCGCATAAAAATATACAATTAAACACTTGAAATGGAATTTTTATTTTTCTAATTAAAATGATGTAGCATATTTAATAGATAAAAATTTCCCAGTTAAATAATGTTTGAACATTATTGCTTTGCTACTAAGGAAGTATGGATACTGGGTCATTTTATACTTAATATTATCTTACACTATTACAGGACATCTTCTGCAATATAGTACATATGTATATAATAAAATAAAAAAAAGTGGAAGAAGTAAAATATGTACATATCATCAAACAGTGCGTTAAGAAACTATAACCCCACTTTGATTAAAAAAAAATATTAGGCAAAGTTTCTAATTACAATTTAAAGCTATCATGTATCAAAATAAGCATGTTTATTACAATTAGTTTGAAATAATTTTGAATAATGATATAAAAAGGCATCTTAATAAAAATATAAGCAATGATTGAAAAATACACTCTTAACAAATTATAAGACAACTTGTCTAAAAAAAATAATAATAAGTAAATTAGTACGATATTGGTTTTCCATTTTTTCCTTATAACCTCACTTTCATATAAGTGATTTAGTACAGATCCAGAAATATTGAGCTATTTTTTTACAATGACTACTCCTAGTTGACTAGCAGGCATTTTTTTTATTATTAGCGTAAACTTTACGACTTATTACAACTCAAATATTTTCCATAGGATCCAAGTCTGGATTTCGACTTGGCCATAACAAAACATGATTTTTTTTCTTTTTTTACGCCATTGCTCAGTGGATTTAGACATATGGCAAGAAAAAATGTATTTTTGAAACATCCAGTTAGCACCACCTAAAAAAGGTCCAAATGGTATCAAATGATATTATAACATTTCCTGATATTGTGCAGAGTTTGTACATCCCGCACTGAAAAAGAAATATTCCGCATTCATCTAGAATGAATAGTTAGTCACTTTCTAAATATCTAAACTAGAACTATAGATAACTGAACTATGCGAATAGGTTAAACAACTAAGCTTAATATATGAAATGACCTAGCATTTTTAGTCTCTTGTTTTCTAGGTGACGAAACGATATTGACTCTTTTGAGCATCAAGAAATTTTTGCTCGATTTGGGAATGGTTTTATAAACTAGAATTATAGTTATTAAATTTAACCTCTTGTGTCCGCATCTGTTTGTAGAGATTTTTAAATAAGTTTGATAACGAGAATATAGGAAAACACTCTTGAATTCTAATAGGCGACTCAGAACGCTCTATCAAAGGGAGTTAGAATTTATAATGATGACATGGAACTATTTTTTCTAGAGCCACAATTTAGATTCTAGATGCCAGAAATATATTTTTTTCAGTGCGAAATTAGGGTTAAATAACATAAATTATCATGAGTAAAAGCTCCTCAAAGTATTATTGATCCACCTCTCATTTGTCGACTGAAGCATTATTTCAGTTCCTTTATTAAATCATGCCAATAGTATTTACAACCATCCGGACCGTGATGAATTTTTGTACCTGAAAATATCACATGTTTCCATTTCTTGTCCTATAACATGACAATTTTAGCCCACCTCTCTTCTTTATGAAGTTTAATTAAACTCGATTTTTTCAACAGTTTCATGCATTATACATTACTTTTTTATTTCAGACTCTTCCAAATTGTTACATGTGAGGTTGTTTTGTTGAAAAGATTCGAAAATTTTTGAGTTGAAAAATCTTTTTTAAATTGATAATCGGAGTAAATATCGATCATTCCGGTCCGTCAAAATTTTTTTCTTCCAGATCGTTTAATTTTATTTTAATCTATTTTTCTAATTAGTATTTTATTGTGAATAGCAGTTTTAGAACGCTTCATTAACCAAGCTATTTCTTGTTCAGATTCACCATCACCTTTATAAGAAACCAAAATTTTTCTTTCTTCGGTCACGGACAACTCTTTAACCCGCGGAATCTTCCAGTGTATAGTAAATAGCACAATTTAAACCTGTACATTTGTTTCTCTGGAATACTTTCACGATATACAAACGCGTAAGTTTTATAATGCTTGTAATATGAAGTATAACGTGCTAATTTCTCCAGGTGGTCTTATAAGTCATCTTATTTACGTTTAAAGGAATTAGAAGATTTCAATAACATGTAACTTAAATTTTAATATAGCAATCGTAAAAGAAAGCGTTCTACAATCAATTTTAAGTACACACTAAAATTTTTCACAATGTGTCTTATTCTTCAGAAGAGCATTAATTCGTTAGTGGTCTTATAGTTTCTAAACGCACTGTATTTTCAATTTGTAACTGATATGGTTGTTTAGCCATCTCTCATCTATTTTTTTTTAATTAAAATAGTAAATTTTACAATTTGACCGATATGAAAACTAGCTCTATCATAAAGAAAAAATGTTGAATATACTACTGATGAGTAGAAGAAAAACATTTTCAGTTATCTTTATTCTATATATCTTTGCCATCATGGTAAAAAATAATTACATTCGATATTATGTTATTATAGAATGTAATAACGTAATATCGAGAATTCTACAATGAAACATAATCGCCACAGCATGGCCTGTAAATCGAAATCAAATTTTCAAACTCAAAATCAAATGTCATTAATTCGAATTAAATTAGTGTGTTTTTAAGAATTTGACGTTTATCGTTTTTATACGGCTATTGTGCATTATGCTACACAAATATATTATTAAAAGTAGTTAAGGGCTGTGCCTATATAACAACATGATTTTAAGGAGGAATGTTCGTCTGGCCCATGATATTGAAATATATCACTAAGGGGAGGCCGGGGGTTGTCTTTTGATATTGTTATCAATTTTGAGTCAACCAAAATTTTCTTTTTTTATTTGCAACTTATACTTTACATCAAAATATTCTGCTATATTTATTTAGACCTTATCTATTTTTATGGAAATACAAAGTTATTGTAAAATCATTAAATCATTAAATGATGATAAAATTATTTAACCCTTTCCGGCGCACTACTCTTTAAAGTTAAAATTTAAAGAAAAAAATAGGCAATCCATTTAGGCCTAGAGGAGTACACAGGTATTGTTTTGTAAAGATTGCACTAAAAATTTTAATTATACAGCTGTTGCCGAAGTGGTAACCTCCCATAAGAAAAGCATTGATAAGCACAGTGAGAAGAGAATTGCTGTGAAGCGCGTATTCCAGTAAAACATTTTACCTATTATTTAAAAATAGTACAGTTTGATCTCTGTGGTGCTGCCATCTAGAACTCATAAGAAAGATTTAAAGTAGCCATTAGAGTAGTTTTTGAAATATTCACGGAGTTTTTATGTCTCAAAACAGGGGGAACTTTAGGTGTTGCCGACCCGGCAACACTGCGCGTTAAAGGGTTAATTCCAAAATATTTAATACCTCAACGTTTGGCATAAATATTTTTCTGTCATACATGTATGCATATGTAAATTGCAGTTCGTTAAACAAAATTAGACGTACATTTGAAATGATACTTGTCGAGTTTACAAACAAATATATGCGAAAGAAAATCGTCCACTCGTTTTGTTATGAAATTCTCCCCCCCCCCCTCTTTTCCCCCAGGGACCGGGCAAGTTCAAGAAGACATTATTAATGTTGAATACATTATGTAATAGAAAGTTATTACAGTAGTTATTTATTTAAAGTGCTATTTAATATAAATTAATATACAAAATTATATTTCATTCATTTCTCTTGGTTTGAATAAAAAAATTTTACGAAAAACAAATATATAGCAATATTTGTATATTACGCCAAGCAAAAGGACAAAACTCAATAATGAAAATTTGATTTTCAAGCATTGATACAGATATCACTATGAAGAAGGATATATGATAATGTAAGGAGGGAGTGGGTCTAAAATAACTAAACAAGTCACAAACAGCACGAAATCTAGACTTTAAAAGTCGATAGAGCACATAGTACGCCGTTCCTGACATTATGTATTTCCAAACCGTTCGTGTGTTTAAGGATAAATATTTCGACTTATTATTGACGATTTTTCTCGAAAATCATTATCTATATATAGTTTTCTCCTTCTATTACGATAGGTATCTCAGCTGTCCTCAATACCTTAGCGAGTGCTGCAAATCGAAATTTATGTGTAACGAAAAAATGAGCTTTTCTCAAAAACCATGTGACAGTGTATTCGCTGTAGTTTTACCGCAATGTTTAAATTAACGTCTACTACCTCTAATGTTTTTATAATTTTAATTTCGGTAGATTCAGAAATAGATAGTGGGGGGACATATTTTTACACTAAATTTTTGATTATATCTCTCAGAACATGATATCTAAAAATTAAAATAAATGTATTTTTCAGTTCATTGATACAAAAGTTTTGACACGATATCTCACTAAATATACAAAGAAAATATTTTTTTCTTAAAATAACTTAATTAGCCCCTCCCCCTAAATTTCACCAAAATATATTTGGGAATGTTTAATAATATATAAATATGTGGCTCAATAATCTTTATTACTCCCCCCCGATTTGATTTTCCCGTGTTTTATAGTTTACAAGTAAAATGGCTGTGACAGACAGTCGCAGACGTGATCTTATGTAGGTCCCGTTTCTATTTTTTAAATACGGAACCCTAAAAATTTTATCTCTTTCTGTTCTGGAGCCTATTAAATCCGTATTTGATATCTTAATACATATATACAATGATTTATGCAAAGAAAACCAAAAGAATTTTTTTTTTAATTTCACTTCTAACTAATGTAAGGAAAAAAAACCTCCTGATTAATGCTACACAGTACCCTTCAAAAAAATTTTTTTTGGAGAAATTTACATTAAAAATAATTAGTGACTTTATTTGAGATTATAAAATTAAATTAATTCTGCTAAAAAAGTCATTTTAGAAATTATAATTTTTTTAAATTTAAATTAAAAAAATTGAAGTTTTTTTAAATATTTTTATAGCATTTGTAATTTTTAATATTTTTAGTTATTTTAATGTGAATTATATTCATTGAATTATCGGGAACAAAAATTAGTATGGAATTAAAGATGTAACTTTTATTTAATTTTTTTTTTAAATGTAGCGCGAAACCTGAAAACAAAAACACGAAAAGTTTGAAAGTTTTACTTTGACATTTTTTTAAAATACAACTATAACCCTTAAACTTAAATACTTACTGATTATTGTAGTAGATATATACATAAAAGTCAATAAATTAATTTCAAGATTTTTATCTGCAACAGATAAAAAGCCTTGGAGAATAGCAGACAGTAACATCAACAAAAATAAATGTTTGAGAAAAATGCATTAAAAATGTTTCACCATGTTGGTTTACGCTCAGTTAACAAATGAAAAATCATGTATTAAAATATTCAAGTTAAGAATTATTATTTTATAAATACATACAAAACTGTTATTTACCTGCAATATTGATAATATATTTTTCACAGTTTATGTTTAATCATCCGCCAGTTTTAAGTATTATTGGATTTAATTTCTTGGCAAGATATACAGTTGAAACAAAATATTAAAATAAATTTGTGAAATAACGTTGAAGTAAAATTTAACATATGATGTAAATAAAATTAATCTATCTCTGTTTTCTTTTACATATTTTGAATCTTGTGGTATTAAATCGAATTGCTATGCATTTTCATTGTAATAACAATATGGAATTAAATTGCACTCCAATTTCAGCGTATGGTAATTTTAACAATTTTGTTTTCTGAATTTAATTAAATTTAATATATATAAAAATACATTTAATTTTATTTAGAAATAATTTCACGCTCATTTGAAATTCAAATTTCCCTTTTCATCGTAATATTTCTCGTAAAAAAAGTTGGTGTTTTTAAAAAGTTATTCTAATTTTTTTTTGTAAAATTTCTATTTGAAATTTAAAAAAAAAATTCAAAGAATATTAAATAAAAGCAAATAAATAAATAAATTAAATAATATGCAAAAGTTTGATATTTCTCAAAACATTTAATAAAGTAACATATTACTTATAATATTATTTAATCGTAAATTAGACTTCAAACGTGGCAATTGAGGTGCTTTTGAACTATAACTAAATTAATAAATATTTTGAGAAAGGTACAATAACTGTTGCCCTCTTATGCAAAAATGCATAAATACAAAATATATTATGATAATATTAAATTCAGTAATGCGGAAATTATAGCACTACATCTTAAATTGGACATAATCAATATGTATACCAAGAATCATTATCCTTTATGGGATATCACTGAATTAATTACATGTGATAGGATTTAGTAGAACGAAGAAAACTTTTACTGATATCCTTTTCAGTTTTTAATAGATTTGCAGAAAATTTGAAATGACTGGACAGAGTTCTGCAAGGATTATACACATTAACCTACAAATTGAATCGCTTCATGGAAACAGCCTTTAGTCAACTTAATTTAGTTTTGAGTAAACTGAAAAAAACTTTGTTGGTTTTAAAATATTAAACCAAATAAAATGAATTCCCCCCCCCCTCTTAAAGGCAAAAAGTACTCTAATCAAACACAGTTAAAAAAATTGTTTCACATAGTGATGGCTATATATTTTTTTTATGAAACACTGAAGCCCTTCTTGCACATAAAAAATAAATGGATTTCTTTATACATGTAATTTCATTTGTTTAAACTTTTGGTGGTTCTTCAAATGTTACATTGTTCTAAGACTCTTTTGCGCTATTTTAAAAGCTGTTTTATATATAAAAATGAAATTCAATTGAAAATAAAAAGAGATCTAATAACAACTATTACTATATGCGCTTTATTGGATTATTAAATTGTAGGTTTTGTTCTTTTCATTTATAAATTACTAATAACTTGTCTTGGACTTCTAAACTCGATCTAGTCAAATAAGGTACCCTGGGGTAATAACGCCACGTTAAGGTTCGACCAATTTTCACGGCTCAGTTTTAGTTTGTATTTTTCAAACAAATATATGATTCGATGCAGCAACTCATTGACTATCTATATAAAAAAAATAATTTAACAGATATGTATTCATAAAACGTAATGGCGTGATTTCTTGACCAATGCTATTTGGCGTTATTACCCACCTATATGGGTAATAACGCCATGCAAACAAAACTATGAAATAAGATGGAATAATTGCATGTAGATTGCCCAATTCTAAAAATACAAACTCTAAAAACTTAGAAATTGACAAATTGCATTCTAAGCTATTGAAAATGTTCAATTTTTTGTGAAAGTATAAGAAATATAAAGGTGTGGTGTGGGGGTGAAGGATGAGGCAAAAGAATATCAGACTGTGAGCTTCTTTTTGCTTAAAAAGGACCGCTTAAATAGAATTATTAGAAACATTGCACAGTTTTAACTGTGTTTATTTGAATTAGTATTTAGGATGTAGCTCGGCCACTGTAGGGAATCAACCGGGATATTAATGCCAAGGATTGGCGTTATTACCCCGTTATAGTTATAAAAAAATAGTCTTCACATCACAAAACGTATCTCGCAAATTTTAGATCAAGCGTTAATTTTAGTTGCTTGTAAAAACAATAAGACCTAAAAATGAAACAAATTAACTTGAAGCTGTTTTTTGCGATTTATATGACTCAAAACCCTTCTGCGCAGAGCACATGGGTGTCATTTACCAGATTATTTCATAATTATGCAAAATATTAGCACTTGGCGTTATTACCCCGCCTGGCGTTATTACCCCACACCACCTTATAATTCAATTCATGATCAACTCATAAACAATTTCTTTAAGTATAAATGCAAACAATCCTAATAATTTAGCAGTTTTGCCGTCAAAGCTGTTTATATGATTTGGCAGAAAGTTCGCTTTCTATAAGTAATTTCATAATGTGATCCCATTGTGTAAAAGTTATCCAAACTTTTTTTCAATATCCAAAGTATTTCCAAATGCTCTGAAATATTGGCAATGAACAGAGTAATCATCTACAGAATTTAAAAAAATCATTTTGATTATTTTTTCATTTTAGTCCTAGTACGTTGAATGTTATTGAAAGCCATTTATTATCTTTAGTTACAGTTGCACTGAAAAAATATATAATTTTGTCATCTGGAATCTAAAGTGTGGCTCTAGAAAAAAATACACTGGCTTCCAAAATTTAAGGTACAACAGATTTTTTGCGTCCAGTTTGCAAATGAATGAATATAGAAACGACAAATGTGGAGGAAATGTGCGCTAAACTGTTATCGGCCAGAAATTTATTTAAATTAAACGTATAAATGAAATTACAACAATAAAGTACTCATGGTGGAAAATTCCATTTTTGGACGAATCAGTACATCGCAATATTATGCAGTATAATGCCACAGAAAGATTAAAAGACTGGTTCTAATATGGAATATGTCTATACTGGACTTGAATGCATTGGCGGCATCGAATTTACATGCTCTGAATTAAATTGTCGCACACCGAAATAGGTAGCGCTGACCAGAGAGAGAGTAAGCCTTGTTCCAGCTCATTTATTGACCTTGTAGGAGGACTTAAAGCCGCAACCTGTCTTCGAAGATTGTCCGAAAGATGTTCTATTGGATGCAAGTCTGGAGAGTAGTTTGGTCTATCCATTCTCTCCAAACCGCTTAAGATAGTCCTCAATAACCACAGCTCGGCGTGGTCTTGAATTATCATCAATTAGAATGAAACCATTTCTAAAAGCACCGATATGTAGGCACACATATGAATCAAGGATCTCATTCCTTCATCTCACACCAGTGAGATAAGTTCCTCAATGGAACACATGCAGGTCAGTGTGGCCTCCGAGTGAGATCCCTGCCCAAATCACGATTCTACCGTTTCTGTACCTGCGTATTTTGGCAGTGTTTGATTCATGGTATCAAGTGCATCGTTTTCTCCAGATCAGAAGACGTTCTGAATCGCTCTCCAGTATCAGTCTGGACTCGTCTCTGAAGAGTATAGAAGCCCTCTGTTGTCTGTTCCAGGAAACATGTTCTCTTGCCCAACATAAGCGGGCCCTTCTCTGTCGTCTATTGAGGGGGACACACACAACTGGTCGCCTTGCATAGAGACCTGCATTTTGAAGACGTCTTCGCCCCGTAGTAGCAGCGATTCTTCACCCTGATGCTGCAAAGGGTTCTGCAATGAGTTACGGCACAGTATTGCGTCTTCTCTCTCGGTTTGAAAAAGCTAGAAACCGGTAGTCGTTGGACTACACTGCGAGACACATTGAGGCGTTTAGAACTATCGACCTTGACAACCCCATTTTCATTCATCCTACCACCTGCCAACTTAATGAATCGGGCTAACGACTTCCTCTAGATATTTCTAGACTCTACTGGTTCTTGTGAACAAAACTGACAACAATAGTTCAAATACAACAAAATTTACACATGAAATTACGAAAGCTTCGTAATTGTATATTTTTATCTCATTCACAAGTACCTATTCTTTTTTATAGAATAAAAGTGATAGCTGTAATTTTTGTGTTAGTTTTTAAAGCTTATTATTGTCTTTCATAAAAACTATGAAGTTTAATCTGACTTCCTTTTTTTTCTTGGTAAACTTCGAAAAACATGCTGTACTTTTTAACTTTTGGAGGCCAGTGTCATTTATATAAATTCTAGTTCCTTAATTCCCTAGTAGGAGAGTTGTAGACTCTCCGAATAGAAATCAAAAGCATTTTCCTATATTCTCGTGCTCAAACATCTATATAAATTTTAGTTCCCTCATTCCCTAGTAGGTGAGTTCTAGACTATCCTATTAGAAATCAAGAGCATTTTCACATATTCTCGTGCTCAAAATTATTTAAAAATCTCTGCAAATAAATGCGAACACGAGAGTTAGTTTTAGTAGCTAGAATTCTAGTTTATGAAACCATTCCAGAAATGAAGCGATAATTTCTTGTTACTGAAACGATTTATAATCGTTTCATTACCTAAAAAACAACAGACTAGAAACTATAGATCGTTTCATCCATTCAGCTTACTTGTTTATCCTATTCGCATAGCTCAGAAATATACATTTCTAGTTTAGGCATTCAGAAAATGACTAGCTATTAATTCGATGCGATGATGGTATATTTTTCCTCAGTGTGACATACAAGATTGCAAATGGCAAATAGAAAACTCACATTTATGAGAGTAAATTGCAAAATGCCACTTTTTATTACCACATATGTAAGGCTACACCATGAGATTAAGTAGTAGAAAATTTTAAATGATAGATTTCTATCTTTTACTTATCATATAAAAAGATTTCTTAAATGAAATAAAGGCAAAGAGTTAAAATTTCCAAGAGTTTCCATTTCAAAGAGTTAAAATTCAGCTGATAATTTTTAAATGCTTGCAACGTCTCACTAAAGTGAATTTAAAATAAAATTAAATATGTTTAATAAAATTTAGAATTAATTCTTTAAAATAAAATATGCAAAATATTTAGGAAAGTCTAACATGTTATAATAGCTAATCATTGTGAATTATAAGAAGTAACATCAAGTAAATGGTAAAATGAAATATATATTGTATAATTGGAACTCTGCAGTTTATTTTATAACGTTTCAAAAATAATTTTCAAATGTAATTTTCATTGTTTTTTAGCTATTTTTGTAATTTATTTATCATACTTCTATTTATTTACGAAAATGATTTCTTCCTTTAAAGTTTCCATTTAATTACCTAATAAAAAATACAAGTACTAAAATTATTGTATTTATTAATTTAAAATTTTAAATGATAGATTTCTATCTTTTACTTATCATATAAAAAGATTTTTTAAATGAAATAAAGGCAAAGAGTTAAAATTTCCAAGAGTTTCCATTTCAAAGAGTTAAAATTCAGCTGATAATTTTTAAATGCTTGCAACGTCTCACTAAAGTGAATTTAAAATAAAATTAAATATGTTTAATAAAATTTAGAATTAATTCTTTAAAATAAAATATGCAAAATATTTAGGAAAGTCTAACATGTTATAATAGCTAATCATTGTGAATTATAAGAAGTAACATCAAGTAAATGGTAAAATGAAATATATATTGTATAATTGGAACTCTGCAGTTTATTTTATAACGTTTCAAAAATAATTTTCAAATGTAATTTTCATTGTTTTTTAGCTATTTTTGTAATTTATTTATCATACTTCTATTTATTTACGAAAATGATTTCTTCCTTTAAATTTTCCATTTAATTACCTAATAAAAAATACAAGTACTAAAATTATTGTATTTATTAATTTAAATCATTTTGCTTTTTCTTTTTTTTTTTTACTTAATGGTAAAACATTATACTTTTAATCCAATTCCGTTTATGCCGAAAGTTAATTATCACCCACTTTTGAAATTAAAATTGTGCAACCTCTCCTAAGTTATAACTAGATTACCATATAAAATTCATGTGAATAAATATGATTCATTTATTTTATCAGTGCAATTAAGTGCTAAGCATAAATAAAATGTATTCTCCGGGGATTTTTTATTAAGAAACTTTTATCATATTCTTTTGTGTCTGTGGATATATCCTTATCGCTGTTTCAGAAAGATTAATGAATTTATCTTTTTTAAACATATGAAATTTTTTTTGTTTAATATGAACTCATTAAATTTTATGTTAAAGAACTTTTTATTGATAAGATGAAAGTTTTGCGGTTAATTTAAATAAAGTTATTACTTCCCAATTAATTTGAGTTGCTGTATAAATTTTGATTAAAAATACATGCAGAAATAATAGATTTTGTATTTAATTAATATTTTTATTTATTTATTTCTTAATTTTTTATATAAAGTATGGGATTGTATTTTTTTAATTATAGAAAATTTAAAAGAAACATATTTATCAAGACATCTATTGTATCAATAAAAAAATAATTTACGTGCAGAAAAAGTTTTGATTTTTCTTTAAATTAAAATTTGCATAAATTTATATAAAAGTAACACAATTTTATTTTAGAAGCTAATAAAAGTTTTCAGTGTTACATTAGTATAAAATTCATATAAACGAGCCTTTAAACATTTTTAAACTAAGATTTTGTATGTTTGTTGTAATACATTGAAGTAACCAGTAAAGCATCGTGACGTCACTGCAACGTCGTTGTGACGTCACATTGTGACTTTGTGACCATAGATTGCCGATGTGACGTCACGTGACGTCGATGTGAAGTCACAGTGACTAAAATGTGAAGTCGTTATGACCGTTTTAGAGCTCTTTTGTGACGTTTCACAAAGTGATCACAATGTGACAAATTTGTGAAAAATGTGTCATTTGTGACTAATTTGACATTAACATTGTGACGAAACTGCGACAAAAGCGACGATATTTAACTTGCTAAAAACATGTTTTTTAAAGTAAATAACATGTTTTGAAGGATATTTATAAATTTCTAAAGATTTTTAAGAAAGTCACATTTCAGTCACAATGTGACGTCACTGAGTGGTGGCATTTTGGTCACAGATGTGATGTGACCAAAGTGACTCACAGTGACGTCACTGTGGCCATGCATGCTATTAGGGAAGTTCGTAAAAAATCATATTTAAAAATAATTACAATGAAATTTTCTTTAATATTTTATTCTTCTGGATTCACAACCATGCTGAACGAAGTCCATTAAAAATAAATAAGTAAATAAATAAAAAAGTTCGTTTAAAGAATGCATAAAATATGTTTTATCCACTATCAGAGAAATCTAACTAGGGAACGTTTGCAGGAGTAAGTTGTGGATTTGGGCGAGTGTGGTATCAAAAGAAAGATCTCGTCATATACGTTAAAAAGTGCAATGGAACTACTCGTCCGAATTCAATCGTTTTTCGGATATCAGCACTTATCAGCAAATAGCACCAACCATCTCTATGAGAATAACAGAGCTATTATGCATCTAGCATAACTAGCCGTACGCGAAAACTTCCTAGAATGCGAATTGCTTGTCTAAAAGAGGGGAAATAACCGACAATGTGTGGGTGTAAAAGATTTTTCGGGAAAAGGTATTGGCAGAAGGATTAAAAACATTGCAAAGAGACTTGTAACTTGCGAACATTTTATGTACCTGCCTGTCAATTAATTTTACATTCATTTACACTTCAAGTGCTGATATCTCGAAAATGGCTGTTTTCGAACGCGTAGTTCCATTGCATTTTTAATGTACATGATGAGATTTTTCTTTTGATTCCACACTCGTCCAAATCCATAACTTATACCTGGGAATGTTCCCTAGTAAGTCTGTTTAAACATACTTTCTCAAATATTCATTTGTTTACAGACTTCGTTTACTGTGGGAGAGGGCAAAACAGATTTTATGCGTTTTCTAAATAGACGGTCTTATTATTTTAGGTATGTATCGTGAAAAATACTGCCTATTACATTGCAAAAAAAATAAAATAATAAAAATAAAATAAAAAAGATTTTACGAATATTGTACTGACAATCGGAACGTCAATACAATTCACTGATTTTTTTTTTTTTTTTTTTTTTTTTTTTGAAGGAAAAAATTTACGGTAAATTTTTAAAAAATTCTATTTTTTTTAGGAAAAAGGAAAAATTTGTGGAATTTATAGGAATTTTTCCATTAAAATATGGTAAATTGTACTGGCGTTACAATTGCCGGTACAATGTCTGTAAAATCGTCTTTTTTTTCTCTCATTGTACATTCTCTCATTTCTTGGAAATTCTGGAACATTTTTGTAGATCTACGCTGATCATGATCCCTAGAAGCCAAAACCACATCAAATTAAAAAAAAAATATTTTATATGTATGCATGTATGGGTGATTCTCAAAATAGGAGACTTTTTCAAAAGTGAAATCTTAAAAAAATTACAGTTAGCGAAATTTCTGAAAAAAATAGGTGTTGTTAATATAGTATCAGATATACTTTACATGTAGTCAGCAGAGCTAAATATTTAAAAATTAACTAAAAAAAATAATTAGTACTTTTTGAGCCATGCTAATGACAAAACAAATTTCATGAATTAAATATATTAAGAAATTTTTATTTTCTTCCAGTTTAAATATTTTTTTCTATATTTATTGGCCTTCCTTTTCAGCAAATGGTTTCCATTTTTAAATGTATACATATAAGGAGAATAAAAACATTACGAAAGAGCAAACTTTGTTTACATGAGCAACATTCTGACACTAACAATGTAAGAAGCTGTCTTAGTGATTTTCTGACAGATTTAATGCATATTTTAGGGATAATAAATGTAATACCTAAATTTATATGTAAAATTAAACTTTATAAAGGATACAATATAAGCATTGGTTACATTTATGCACATAGGAGTCTTTAGCATGGACAGAAAAACCATGCTAATAACACTGATATTTGTCCATGCTAATGACAAATTTTAATTTAAATAAGATTATGAGCCATAATATAATCACAATGCAATAGTCCTTTCTAGGGCTTTTTAAAACACAAAAGTTCTATGCAAATAAGTAAAATATAAATTTAAACTATAAAATAAACATGAAAATTATTATCCATTCTAATGACATACAATTGATGTACGGCCCTAATATTCAACTTCTATTCTTTAAATACAATACATGCTTCTATTTTCAGGCTGGAATAAAATGGCTACTTGTCGCCATAGATAAACTTTATATTTTCAAACTATTGTCATATGTGAAAATGAAATTTTGATTAATAACCAGCTGTTATAGTATGACCTTGTTTCGAAAATAAAATATGGAGGACAAACTTTAATTTTTTTATATACTATAATTTTATTTTTAAAAATAAATTTATTGGATAAATCCTCTCCTTGATTAATTTAAAGAAAGAATAACATTTGTTTTATTATCTAAACATGATATTAACTCTTGAAACATGCTAGTATACACAAGGCACAGCTGCTGTGGACATCCATGCTAATGACATTTTGAACATTTATTCTGTTATTTCAAGGTGTTTTTAACTAAAATGTGAGTAATTCTTGAGTGCAAATAATGAATAGTATTAAGACAAACATACCTAAATATAAAAATATGACAGAAAACCTCTCAATTTTTTTTTCGTATTCCAAAAGACATAAATTGTCCCCTATTTTGAGAATCACCCATATCTCTCTGTGTATACATATGTATATCACTATTTTATGGACACGATAACTTCCATAATTTTGCGAAATCTCTTCCAAACTGGTACATAATATCAAAAAGCAGAAAATCTTGCGCTCAGCTGATGAAAGCGCTTTGATTACTTGAATCATCATTCCCCACGCGGATTTCGAGCAAAGTATATAATTACAGCAACGCGAAGCATGCCGATATATATTTTCTGTACGGAGCTGCGCAAGAAAATAGCTCACACTCAATAGATGTCGAACATCTTTCGAGCTTCTCGAAGAATTAGCCTCAAATGTGCGTAATACTGTTTTTCCCTTGCATCAGTTCCGCGATATTTTCAATGTCCGTATCACGCCTGGAAGTGTAAAACGATCCACTGTCACAATCTACCAATGAAAAGGCTCAAATATTCGGCGATTTATTACATTGATACTCGGGAATACATTCTTTGAGAAGCCGCTTAATTTCCTTTCTTTGCGCCATACATGAAATGCATTTTGGCATAGGTATAACGACGCATATTGTTTAAAATCCGTACGGAGAATGACGATTCAAACCAGGGAAGTACTTTTATCCACAGAACTCAACAACGTTCTGTACGGCCTCAACACCATATTTCCGTAACCTTATTCCTATAAGAAATCTGTTTAGTTAAATCCCCTCTTACTGCATTACATTTCTGTTTCATAGTTTTAAAACACTCTGTATAAATGAAATCATTCAAATTATTTAAATAGTACAGTAAACTACATTAATGTGACAAATATATTTATCTATTTATTTATTTTATTTATTATTTAATGTATTTTTTTTTTCTTTTGTATGAGTACGTACCCCATGTTAGATTTCTAGAATCGCAATCAAATGAGAGCGTATTCTGTACCATAATAATTGAAAAAGTTTTTACAAATATTACTTCAGTATTATTATTAAACCAACAACCAACTATACTAAGTTTGATTTTCATCTTAAAGTTCTGCTTTAGTCAATTAATCAAAGTAAAAATGAGTTAACTCGATCATGACATTTATTACAATCAATATTTTTTCATTTGTACCCGCTGTTTGTGAATAACTGGCTTAGTACTATTTAGCGAAATTCATATCATTGCACTAGGATGTAAAATAGCACTATAAAAATTCGAGAAAATTATACAAAAAAATCATACGAAAATCAATGCGAAAATTATACGAAACCCTTTTCGGTGAAATATTTCGAAATTCCAAGAGGGCTTGCTTGCCACAGCCAAGAACATATAAAATATAAAATTTTATTCAATTCTTTGCATAACTTCACATGCATTCTACAGTTCCATAATGAAAATGGCACAAAAGTTGATTTTACACTGTTTTCTACCAGTGGAAATTTCCAAATTGGCGAGGGATATGCTGGCCATATGCATATACAAAAAATTAATTCATCTTAAAAATTCATTTCTATGTGTAACTTCATACACCCTTTTCATGGTACAATACGACACACAAGCAGACAGACATTTTGTCTAAATGTGTTTTGTGATCTGTATCTTCAAAACGCACAATTTCTTCAAAAAACGAAAGTTGCAAAAATTTTGATTGCAATACTTTATTCTATTAAACAGAGAGGAAAGTAAGAACTATTTATGTAATTTAAAATGTCAGCAAATAGCTTGATTATATAGCAACATCTATATAAATATAACTTTTTTTGTATATAATTTACATAGCAAATGCATTTTGTTAAAATGCATTAAATATTTTGTTAAATATTTGTTAAATATTTGTTAAATATTTGCAAATTTGTTAAATATTTTGTTAAAAATATTTAAGTTCTAGACATAGAAAAATGTTTGAAATACTTTTATTTCAGGAAATTTTCTTCCAGATACGCTTTTTGGCTACTTTCTTCTGTAAAACATATCCACACTGGCGCACTTCAGACAAATTATCTACAACAACAAATGACACTATTTTCGTTTCTCCGATAAGCAGTGCAAATTTTTACGACATAGTTGAAAAAGATATCAAAGCAGCTGTAGATTTAGTTTTGCTACATGGATTGTAACAGCTTCTGAATGTCCTTTGGACATTTTCGCTCCCTTTAATTTTAATGTCGTTTCAATGAAATATCTTAAGCTTAGTATCCCTGATATCACAATTTATTGGTTTTACTTACCCATCATACGTAGTATAGGGTAAATCTTGCAATCGTTTTGAAAATCGAAAAAAAATTTTTGACGGATTTACACGTTTTAGATAGTGGAGATTCCGAAAAACTTATTTTTAGAAAAAATTTTTTGCCGTCCGTCCGTCTGTCTGTCTGTCTGTCTGTGTGTAAACGCTCTATCTCCCACACAAATTGAGATAGAGACTTGAAATTTTGTATGTAGTTAGTATGTAAGAATGGGACGAACCCTATTTAATATCAGCAACCTCGATTATCCGGAACTATTTTTTTCGGACTCTCGAAAAATTCGTTCTGATGAAAGGTATATAAAAATTTTCGAATTTTTTTGTTCTAAGGAATGGACGTAAAAGGCAATAAAATAACACACATTTTGCATATAGAACGAAGTCGATCAGATTATTAGTTGCCGAGATATTTGTAATCTTGTTTTCCACATTCTTCGATTTTTCATGACCTTGTATTTCATTCAAATTTCAATTCAGAAGTATATTTTAATTGGAAATGAGACGCTTAATCCGACGCAGTTAATTGTTAGTTAATAGAATTATTATTTTTGGAGTTATAAGGATGTTTCTTTTACGCAGTTCGGTACTACTTGAGTAGTTTGGCGTTTTATATAATTTTTCGAAATTGGTGCATCAGCAGTTCTTTAATATAGCATTACTATGTATATTAACAATATTTAAATTTTGTTTATGAATTGCAATGCATTGTATAAATAGTTTCACATGTTTTATTTTCATATACATATCCATGATGGGTAAGTATTACGGTGGCCCCCAACGACTAGTTTTGAATATCAAAAACAATTTTCTTTTCTGATTGAATAAAATTTTATTTGAAATAAGTTTTAAAACTAGAATTGATACGTTTCTTGCATACCAGTGGGTGGGGTCATATCTGACCCATGGCCTTCAACAATATTATGCTCTTTATGTATGGTAGTTACAGACATATGGTATGGGTTGAAGTTTAATACAATGAGTTTTGATGGCCTTTTTTAAATAATATATATATATATATATATATATATATATATATATATATGCATATAAGTATATCTATGATTTATCGATTTAAATTATGTAATACCGTTCCTATAGATTAGTAAAAAATACCATAATTTGTATATAGAGTGTTCCGTGATATTTTTTTAATTTGCATTATACAATTTTACATCCAATCAATTCATGAAAAATGTCATTGTCTTTGTTTCTTTTCTTTTTGCAGTGCATAATCCAATATAATATTTTTTATAAAAAGTTTCTAAAAAGAATATTAATTTTATTGGCTTAGCATTGATTTATTAGGCAACGTTTTCATTTGTTTGAAGCGTCGCATTGGTACACGTACTGTTAATTTTAACTTATTTCCCAATGTATTTCTATCTGAGTTTTACTAGATTCTTTTGCATGATTTAGATCCTATTGTATTAAATAAGAGTGTTCAAACAAAAAGGTAAGAATCGTCGTAAAAACGAAACAGGTTAAAATTTAAATATGCCACTTTGGAATTAGGTCGTCAGACATCGAGGGATGTAATTGGAATATCCGAAGTGTTTGTGCGAACGCGTGGGCGCCTCGCATGAATTGTATTGAGATATTTAATTTGTAGTGTATTTATATTTACTAATGCATTTAAATTTATTAATATATTGAATTTAATTTTATATATATATGTGTGTGTGTATGTGGTATTTTTAAGTTAGAAGCTAGAAGCATCATCACCGGGTTCCCCTTTTTTAAGCACAAAGTCATGGCAAGCGAGGAAGAAAAAATAAATTTAATAAATGTAGACGTTTCATTGAACTACACACTGGCTGCTCCAAAATTGTTTATTAAGAAGCAGGCATATAGAGCGGGAAAGGCTCTCTTCGAATAAGAATATTGCGTCATAAAAACATTATTCCGCAATTCGTCTCATAGAATCATCGTAAGAAAAGGAAAGAATATCCCTCATCACCTCTCAGTTTCCTTCTTAAATCTAAAACCAAAAACTTCCAGAATATTTTCCATTCTCTAACCATCACTTTTTCATATAAACAGAATTCATGTCCAGCTTCGAGATTAAACATTTCATTCAGACGATAATTTTTATTTTAAAAATATATGATTTAACTAATTTATAATCGAACTCAGAATTCGAAGATCCTTCAGACGATATTTTAAAATAAAAAAGAATTGAATTGAATTTATTGATACGCAACAAATATCAAATGTTGAAAAGGAAAATAAATAAATAAATAAATAAAAATACTGATATTTTTGAAATGCATTGGAATAAATTTAATAAGACTCTCTTAAAAAAGGGTTGATAAAAACAGGGGAAGAATGAGTTTTATTTGGAATATTAAGAAACAAAGTTTAATTATGAATATTTTTAATTATAGCCATTTTTTTAATTTACGCATATTGTAATAAATGTTTTTAAGGTGAATTAAGAATTTATATCGGTTCTATAAAGATTAATAGATTGGATCTAGTAACAAAAAGTGATACATTTAATTTGTTGTGTACTTATATTTACTAATGTATTTAATTGATAATGCATTTAAAATTTTTAATATATTTAATTTATATTAAATTGTATATATATATATATATGTTACAGGCCAAACCCGATTTTAGGCCAAACTAGATTCGCCTAGGCCAAACCGGTCTATCCTAACACCCATCGGATAAACTAGTTTTTCCTAGGCCAAACCCGTCTATCCTAACGCCCATCGGATAAACTAGTTTTTCCTAGGCCAAACCGGTTTATCCTAACGCCTATCGGATAAACTAGTTTTTGATAGGCCAAACTAGTCTATCCTAAGGCCCATAGAACAAACTATATTTTCCTAGGCCAAACTAGTTTGGCCTAACTTTTATAGGATAAACTAGTTTAGACTGCTGTTTATTGGTCTGAACTAGTTTATCCTAGGCCAATTCAATTTGGGTTGATTTTATTGAATTCAATGACCGCCTCAATGCCAACATTCTTGTTTGTCCTAGGCTGATTTAGTTTCTCCTAGGCAAATGCAGTTTTACGTGTTTTTAGCTCACGGGCGTCAAAGCCAGAGAAATAATGGGCTCACAGGTTCTGTATGTATGTATGTACGCATGTATGTACGCATGTATGTACGTATGTGCGTACGTATGTACGTAACGCAATAACTCTTGATAGATATGTCCGATTTGGTTCAAATTTTGGATGTGGGTTCATTCTGATAAGGTACTTTTCTGATTAATTTTTGGAATTCATTGGGTAGGGATAAAGGGGGCGGTCGAACGGGAGGCTAATCCCCCACCTTTAATTTAGATAAATGGATTTATCATGCAGAATTATCGGTTTTCATTTTAAATTTTAGATATAGGATCATTGTGACAAAGCGCCTCCGTGATTAGTTGTGGATGTTTATTGTTTAACTCTAAATTTTAGACTTAAACAATAAAAATGTTCAACTCTAAAAGAAAGGGCAATGTAGGTAACACAACATAATTTAGAGGCCTGGCGGGGCCCTGGCCTGGAAATTCCAGCCCGTGCAAACCTCTGACAGTATTCTACAACTCTTCGAATAAAATACATTATATAAGGGTGATAACAAAACCACTTTTCACAAGGTTAGCTATGGAGCAGTAGACGGGATCAATATTAAAAAGAATATTGCCCAATTAAAGTGATGGCTTTGCATTCACAGGCTATTTAACTAATTGTGTATTACAGCCTTATTTTTTATAGAATAACACCCTCAAAAAATAAAGTAAATTGGATTATTTTTTCCTATTTGCCCCAATTATACTTAACCATTAAACCCCCAAAACTAACCACAGATACACTTTATAAAGTTAAACAATTATCCAAAATTTGAAGCAAATCAGATAATTCTGCTCAAAAACAATTCATCTGATTTAAAGAGGGCAATCCCCCATTCCTCCCTTTATACTTAATCATTAAACCCTCAAAACAATTCAGGGATTCGCCTTAAAAAACTATATTCAAAATTTACGGCAAATCGGATAAATTTGGATAAAAACCTATTTATCTAATTTTAGAAAGGCGATAAAATGTCCACTGCCCCATTATACTTTAACAAAAGAAAAACTCAAATTAATTAAAGAAGCGCATGATCAAATGAATTCATGTCCAAAATTTTAAGCAAATTGGATAATTCTGAATTATACCTAATTTATCTAATTTAAGGAAAGAAATAAATTGTAAGTTTCTCCCTTATATTTAACCGAAGAATGAAAATTAATCAGTGAAGCGCTTCATTTGAATGAACAAATCCAAGATTTGCAGCAAATCGGTTAATTCTGTATGAAAAACACATTTGCCAAAATTAGGCGGGATACCTCCCCCGGGTAATTCTCGTTGTTTTTATTCAATTAACCTCCAAAAACTAATTAAGGAAGCGCTTTACCAGAATGAATTTATTTCTAAAATTTGAAGCAAATCAGAAAATTCTGCGTGAAAAAAGCATTTACATAAATTATGGGCCTCACTCCTATTCCCCCTCCATTTATACTTAAACAATGAACACTCACAACTAATCATGGAGGCCCTTCAAGAGAATGCTCCTATATCTAAAATTTGAATAAAATATGCTAATAATGCATGGAAACCCATTTATTTGAATTAAGGGAAGGGGCGAATCAGCCTTTCCTCCCCCTCTCCACTTATTCTTCTCCAATAACCTCCAAAAGTAATCAAAAAAGATCCTTATAAGAATAAACCTATATTGAAAGTTTGATGCAAATCGATTATTTCTATCAAGAATAATTGCGTTACGTACTTACGTACATACATAGATACAGAACCTACGGGCACATTAGTTCTCAGGCTTTGGTAGCCTTATGAGTTAAAAACATGTCAAATTACATTATATCTATCAAGAGTTATCGCATTACGCACATACGTATACATACATATTTATTCCTATACATATTTATTCCTATTACCCTTTATTCCTATTCAATGAATTCCCAAAATTAATCAGAAACGTACCTTATCAAAATGAACCTACATCCAAAATTTGAACCAAATCGGATATCTGTATCAAGAGTTATGGCGTTACTTACATACGTACATACATGCGTGCATACATGCGTACACACATACAGAACCTGTGAGCCCATTATTTCTCTGGCTTTGACGCCCGTGAGCTAAAAACACGTAAAACTACATTGGCCTAGGATAAACTAGATCAGCCTAGGACAAACAAAGATTTTTGTTTGCAACTATTATTGTTTGCAACCGCCTCAACTAGTTGGCGTTGAGGCGGTCATTGAATTCAATAAAATCACGCCAAATTGAATTGGCCTAGGATAAACTAGTTCAGACCAATAAACAGCAGTCTAAACTAGTTTATCCTATAAGAATTAGGCCAAACTAGTTTGGCCTAGGAAAATCTAGTTTGTCCTATGGGCCTTAGGATAGACTAGTTTGGCCTAGGAAAAACTAGTTTATCCGATAGGCGATAGGATAAACCGGTTTGGCCTAGGAAAAACTAGTTTATCCGATGGGCGTTAGGATAGACCGGTTTGGCCTAGGAAAAACTAGTTTATCCGATGGGCGTTAGGATAGACCGGTTTGGCCTAAAATCGGGTTTGCCCTGTAACATATATATAAAATGTATTTGATTTTACTGCAGATATTTAAATTAGACAGAATTTAATATTACTAATATATTTAATTTAAATCATATTTAATTTTACTAATATTTTAATTTCTGCTTAATTTAATTTTACTACAAATATTTAAATTATTTCTGCTCAATTTTATTAATGGTATTCAATTTAAAATGCATTTAATTTTACTACAGTCAACGCTCGTTTTTACGAACCCATGGGGCTAAGCCAATAAAATTAATATTCTTTTTAGAAACTTAATTAGTTTACAAAATAGAAAGTTCGTAAAGTAGAAAAAAGCCATATTATTATGAATATGTACATTTATGTCTATTTTTATCAAATTGCCCTCTTTTCTAGATAAAGCAGTATTTTGAGATTATTTATTACGAAATAAAATAATACATGTGCTTTTTAATTATGCAAGAAATAAATGCAAATTTATTTATTTTCTTTCTGTACACTAAAATTATTTTTTAGTACACAGAAAAATATGTCACTATACTTTGAAAATATTACATATGAATACGTAGACTCTATTAATATTAGTAGATGAAAACGTGGATCACAAATTAGGAATGAAAATAATTATTTAAATTTTTGTTTTAAAATCACATTTTGGAAAATAGATGTTTCCATTTTCTCTGCGCTTGAAATCATTTCAAAGTTATTGCTCTCGTCCAAAAAGTGCCTGAGTCCTGACAGCTGCTTGTTTGGCAGTCGATCGTTGGGTTATTGCATTTTCTTCTTGTTCAAAATCGGAAAGTTCTGCTGCCTATATTCATTCATTATATCAGCAATAATCTATTCATTTGATACCTCTTCCGTACAAATTACATCTGAACCCACATTCAAAAATGCTGGAATGAAATTTCAGGCAGCAGTGTGTTTCTGTTGCGGATTTCATTTATGGGGAGTAACTCATCTTCATTCATGTCTAAAGTGCATTTTCTTGGCTTTGTTCAATTATGGTAGTAAAGCCAGCGTGTTGAAATTTTTTAGATGTTATTGCAGTTCCTTGAACATCATTCATTGCACGTATTGACAAATGCATTCGCCTAAAACACCAATTTTGTAAGATTGTTCCACTTTGAAAACCATGACTATTCTTTACAAAAGCACCCTTCCATATATGCGTTTGAAATTCTTAATTACACACTGATCCATAGGCTGCAAAATTGAAGTTATATTTGTGGAAGAAGCTCCAGACAGATTGCTTTAAGATCTGAGACTAAAACGTGATTTAAATATCCACGTGATTTTACTTGAGCTTGCTGCTATGTCCCTTTCCTTTGCAAAAAGGTGGGGAGAAAACATATTTTTTGAATGCATCTGCTGTCTCATTTCGCCTGTTGATAATTGAATTGTTGTTATAATATTTAAAAAAAACTGTAAAAGTATAAAAACTAAGTTCGCAGAATAGACATTTTTATAAATAGTAGTTCGTAAATGGGAGCGAAAAATTACACTGCATCTATGGGAATGTATTCGGGGCAACACTGTAGTTCGTAAAATCGCAAGTATTCGCGAAAAAGAGGTTCGTAAAAACGATCCTCTACTGTACTATGCTTAATTTATATTTAGACTAAGACACATCTATTTAAAATGACGAAAGCTTCAGATTGTATATATCTATTTCTAAACAAATTATCTGATTATAAATATGGTAAATATGCTTTATCTACACTGCTTAGATCCCGTATATGCCTTAAATAATGTATAAGATTATATCATTGTTATATTGACTGTAGAAAATGCATAAATCAAACAAAAATGTTTTTTAAATATTATTCTTTCTTTTTATTATTAACTCACTTATTCTTTATAACAAAAAACTACTTACAATTCTGCATCAAAAGCCAATAAAAAGCATGCCAGAATTTTCAAATAACGGTAATTTACATTTGACTTTGTAAATACTGTGGGGAAATATTCTTTCTAGTTGCATATGAAAAGTTTTTTTAGAATAATATGTAAAAGAAAATCTTTCGATTTCGATTACTTTGCAGACCTGGGCTCAAAATAATAGAATTTTAAATTCAGATATACGATCCAGTGCAAAAACACGTATTTTAAATGTAAAATATTTTTTTAATATTGGATTACTTGGGTATATAACACAGGGATTTGCTTGTTGCAGTCTACGAAAAAATTCTTCAAAAAGAAAGCTATTTTCATTTCAGAACTTAATAGAATTCAGTTATGCATGACATTTGAAACACATATATACATTGTACGAATACATACAATGTACATTTGTGAGATTATTCAATTTATCTTAAAATACATATGTCAAAAATGTCTAAAAATATTTAAAGAAATAGAACCTTTTTAAAGGCTAAATCAAATTTAAAAACAAGTCAGAAATTTCACGTAAAGCGTAGCAAATGATGTGCGTTCGTGCTACAACGAAATTTTTTAAATATTCATATCTTTTTGTAATAGTATAAAGTGTTTCGTATACAATATAGTAGCCGAAATCTTGTATGTGTCCCTGTAAAAAATATATGCTTTCTTTCATACAGGAAGTAACTTGTAATAAACCTCAGCAACATATTCCCCCCTATACTATTATTTAACGGAATACTTGTGTGTGGTATTCCGTATTATATTATAAATTAATAAAAAATATTCTTTGCACCACATATCGTTCAGAATGATTATTTTAATATGTACTTCATAAATATATATAAATTTTATTATGTTCGAAAGCGTGTAACATCATTAAAATGCACTTGAAACTATTTTTCTTATGGACCTTATGTAAAGGAGTACTTTGATTGTCCCTGTAATTGAACCACGCATCCGATTTTCATAAAATTTGAAATGATTCTACAAAATTATGCAACAATTATATAGTTCAAATTTCAAATAATTCGATTGGGTAGTTTTTGCTATGTTATATGCGGACGGACTGACGGACAAACGGACAGATGGACGGATAGACTGAAGGCCGACTATAGGTGCTTCCTAAATACATAATTGCAAACGCACCTAAAAAAAGAAACATAATAGGTAATATTTTTTTAGCAACTTATTTAATTTAATATTTTATACATATACATATTTCAACAATACTAGCATCTTCAGTGAATGTAATTTCCTCAAAAATGTTGCGTATAAATACCAATTTACGTATTGCAAACCAAGTTTTTGTAGCATAGGATTTCGGCAAAACTTTGTTAATTAGGAAGTTATGTAAAAAAAAAAAAAGAGGTTGTAACCAACAACCAAATTTATCCCTGTCGCTATATAATTATTAAAAAAAATAATTCCGCAAATTGGTATTGTTAACATAATATTATATATACTGTAAAATGGGGTGAATAGGAACAGCGGGGTGAATAGGAACGAAACTTTCCGATCATACAAATAAATACATTATAAATATATGTGATGATATTTTTAGTTGCCAATTTTTTTAAGAAGGTAATAAGATTAAGAGTTGGGAAATTCAGTTTCAACATGTTGGCACCACTGTTGGGGTATATAAGAAAAACGTTAAGAGGATCCTCAAAAACCTCACTTTTTCAATGTCTTTAAAACTTTGACTGCAACTACAGTATTTTT
Source organism: Maratus speculifer (assembly GCA_964019185.1). NCBI lineage: Eukaryota > Metazoa > Arthropoda > Arachnida > Araneae > Salticidae > Maratus > Maratus speculifer. The sequence goes on from OZ025298.1 coordinate 258,440,451, forward strand.
CGTATTCTAAACTTAAGAGAGGGATTTTTAAATTAATGATAGTCCTGTAAACGATATGTTGTATTAAATTCTACTTATTTCTAAATTACATAATGAAAAAATGAAAAATGGCTTGTAACATCAGAGGTTTAAAATTTACGGGGTGAATCGGAATACTTTTTCTCTCATGGTTTATTATTCTATACAGTAACAGTTCATGTAATATATGAAAACATATGTATGAATATGTATTGTAACAATATTTTGTTTCTTCTAAGTACTTGAAGATTTTAAAGGTGCCAAGAAATTACTTGGTTAAACAAAAAAGTCAACGCATAATGCAACAAACATGGAACACACAATAAAAGAATTTAAAAGTAGCAAATTAGTTAGAAAAACTGCACAAAATATTTCTTTGACATCCAACAAGATTACACAAACATCTCAAAATGAAAAACCAATTAAAAAAGGAGAGGACTGCAAACAGTAGTAAGGGCTGGGGATGAGGGCGTATTAGTAGATCGTATTAATACATGCAGCGATGGGGGCAACTCAACATTTTCACTTGCCCAATGACTACTAATAAAGGATAACATAGAACAGGACTGAAATTGTATTAAACTCTACTTCTGCAATTCGAATATAATTTCTTAATTACGGTCTACTATAACACCAAGATCTGAATATTTTTAAAACTTTATTATCGTACGAACGCACCTCATTTACTACGCTTCACGCGCAATTTCAAACTTATTTGAATATATTCTGGGTGTGAGCGTTAAGGTGATTCTCCTTGTTAAAAAAATAAATTATGTTTTTTCAATTAAAAATTAATTTCGTAATTTCTTAATCATAAAACAATTTCATTAATTAACACTAGTGTAACGCACGTTTTAAGACGGTGGGTGGAAATCGTGGTCCCTTAATTTTTTATAAAAAATAATAAAAATATTCATATACAAATATTCCGTAATCCAGTCAAAGTCATAAAAAGTCAGTAAATACAGTTTTATACACTTTATCTTTCAAACGACTCCTGCCAAGTTGAACGGTGTAAAATTTTAAATTATTCAATGATGAAATTTAAATTTGAAAGAAAGGAGAGGAAAAAGAATTAATGAATTATCAAATCAATTTTTCTAAAATGATATAAAATACAAAACTGGAAGAAACAAACTAAAGACTACGTTTAATACATAACTACTGAAAAAATAAAGCACTTTTATGCTAGATTTGCGATGTGACAAACCGCCAAATATTGAATATATATATGAATAATCATTCATATTTTCATTTAAAGTATAAAGTTTGAGTGCATTTAATTTAAAAGACACACACACATACATATATATAGATAAATAAATAGATAGATAGATCTTTTTTTAACTAAAAATAAAAAGGCTCATTTAGTATATATCGAGTCTTAACCTCTTCAGTCCCGAGAAAATTCTGCTGCATAGAAAAATTATTTGATTAGCAAATTATGGTGCTTTTAGGCTTAGAAAAAAGGAAATAAAATTAGTTTTTTATTTTTAAAATTTTTAAATAGTTAAAATTTATGTACCCATATGGGTACATCAGGTCGCAATTGAGTAAAACTGTCATTTTTTAAACAAATAAAACCAATTTTGTTTTAGAAAAATAAAACTATTTATTGTTTAAAAGTTACATAAATTTAAACAACTTAAATGATTTTTTACCTAAGGCTATGTATTGCGCAAAAATATTATACACATCTTGTAATAATTGTAATGCATATCTTGCTACTATACATTTATCTGTGTATCTCATGTATCTGTGGCTTCCAGCTTTAACCAGGTATGGCACATTTTTGAAAAAAATTGAGATAATTTGGCAAAATGTAGCTTTAAAAGAGTGCTTTAATCTGCCAAATTACTGAAAATATTACTGAATGCTTCCAGTCATAGGGCGACTATAAATTTTCATTTAAAAATTGAACATTTTTTTAATTGGTTCTCAATTAATAAAAAAATATGTTTATATAACTATTTTGGCAAAAAAAGAGAAGCTCTTATATCCTAATTGAATGTAATGAAAATTATTAAGTTCTAATCTATTTCATAAAAGTAATGATAAAAAGACATTTAAAAACTTTAAAAGTTAATTACTCAAAATATTAAAAATGTGCCTTACCTGATTATTATTGGAAGCCACAGATAATATCCACATACTACTACACATACCACTATACATACTACATACCTTTTAATAATAATCTTCTAATAAAATATCATTTATTATAGACTTTTTTTGACTAATATATGCGGGCTTGTACAACTATACAACCTTTCAAAACGTGTTAAAAATTTTTAAGTTATTAAAAATTATGACATATTTTAGCAGTAAATTTAGTATATTACTTCATATTATTTTAAAAACTGAAAAAAGTCCTTTTAAATTGTTTTGTAAGACTAAATTAAATAATTTATTCGTTCCTAATTTTTTTTAATAACCAAGTGTACACAATAGTTACGCAGAAAATTAGTTTCTTTAGCTGGAAATGTATAGTTAAGACCCATTGTACCCAAATGGGTACAACATATTTACAGATGTTTTTCACACCCATGCACATATGAACAACATTTATAAACAACTCCAAATCATTCTTGAAACATTATAGTTTATAAAAAAGGCAATATATTGTTTTTAATTCACTCAAAAATTTGTATTATTCACATACTTTGACGTGAGGTCGTTGGAAAATTGTTAATGTCATCCATCTTGGAAATGTTCCATTTTCAAAGTCACATGGTTCCTCCATCTTTAAACATATATCACATTTATTGGTAATATAGGACACTGTGATGTATCTGAATAGTGCTAGCAGACATCCATGCATTTATAAAAAAATTTGGGTGTAATTTTGGCTTTTGTTTTAATGTACCCAAGTGGGTACTCCAGGACTGAAGAGGTTAAATAAAAGTCATGCACTCGTGACACCATAATCCACTTTCATATTTTAACTGAATAAGAAGTCTAATGTAATGTCTGACTGGTGGTATAGCCAGTAAACAAGCTGCGCAACTATGTTTCTGGGTTACAAACACGAAGGAAGCTAACTATACATGTAGATGATATACAAATACATGTCTGAAGTTATGTTTTTTTTATAATTTGGACATCTGTTAACAATAAACTGTCGTAATACTAATACATATGGCAACGAAAAATTATTTTTTCTAACAACGAAGATGTCGAGTTCTTTTCTTAAATAAACAGCGTTTGCGGGAAGTTTTACTTTTCTTTTTTAGTCAGAAAAAAATTGCAGCTGAAGGAAGCCGTTTGTTAAGGATGCTTATGGCGAAGATCCACCATTGGAAATTATCTGTCAAAGTTTGTTTAAATGCTTTAGAAGAGGCGATTTCTCTTGAAAACCAAAACAATTGGGATGCCGATCTGCAAGCGTTATTGGAGGAAGATGATAATAATAAAGCAAGATTAACTTGAAGAAGCATTAAACATGACTCGACAAAATATTTCCAATTGCTTACATGTCATGGAAAAAATTCAAAAGGAAGGAAAATAGGTGCCGCATGAGATGTCTGAGAGACATAAAAAAATCAAAGAGTCATTATTGAAATTTTGCTTTTATAGTACAGAAGAAATAGTTTCCTGAATCCAATCCTTATTGTTTATGAAAAGTGGATACATTTCGATAATCTCAAATGCAAAAATCATGGCTTTCACTTGGCGAAGCATCAACATCCACTGTAAAACATTTTGGTCAGAAAACACTGTGGTTATACCGTCAACTTTGTGACACTTCCTTTTACCGTAATTTTACTGGACGGTATATATACCGTAAAATACTTAAAGTACATGTACCGTAATTTAACTGAACATAAATTAAAACATTTTGTGGTATATGTACCGTAAATTATTTAAAGTATATGTACCGTAATTTAACTGAACGGTATATGTTCTGTAAAATATTTAAAGTACATGTACCGTAAAAAATATTTATACAGCACCTATACCGTATGTTAAATATACAGTATGTATACCGTAAACTAAATATATGGTATATGTACCGTAAAAATATTTATACAACATATATACCGTAAATTAAATGTGTGGTATATGTACCGTAAAAACAGTTGTAATCAGTATATGTACCGTAAATAAAATATACGGTATATATACCGTAAAAATACAAAATGATCCCAAAAAACCTCCCACATTTGACAGGATAAAAAAACACAAACGACTCTAATGAGAAACTTATTTGTTAAAAATATAGAATAAGTATGACGAGAGTTTAAAATGACTATTTTTCAGAAAAGACGACAGGAAAGTGTCTTACCAAGCATCATTTCTAAAACATAGTCATTTTAAACTCTTGTCATACCCATTGTATATTTTAAAACAGACAAGTTTCTCTTTACAGTCCTTTTTTGTTTTATATTATCCTGCCAAACATGGGATATTCTTATGTGTTATTCTCTAATCAGAATCGCCGAATATACATAGTGAACACAAAGTCTTACTTATTATAAAAATTTATTTTGGCGGAAAATATTAGATATGTGAGGATACATTTAAAAAAATTTTTAATAAGATATTTGATAGAACATTGAACATTTGATAAAAAATTTAATAAGACCATTTGTGGGTCACCAAGTTGTGCAAAGATATGTATACTGATAAAATATATATATATATATATATATATATATATATATATATATATATTATATTTCTTTTTTATAAATGTTAAATTTTCTTTATTTGTTAAGGAAATTTTTTTTTGTCATTATGTACAATTGTTAAAAAAAATGGTAAAATGTAACTAAAACGATGAATTGCGCAATTATATTTACATAGCTGCCAACTTCTACACCTTTTTACATACTTATTTTTCATACCACTATTTTAAAACAGCTACTGCTGTTACATTTTAGGTTTAAATATATAACAAAAATTATTATTTTAAAATATAGGCATAAAAATGCTATAAAAGTAGTATGCACTTAGAGAATTAAAAAAAAATTACAAAGAAGTGTTTACATTTGTGACCGCTATGATAATGTGAGATGATATCTGATAAAATAAAATGCTAATATTAAATTTCTTTCTTACATTTCTATAAACTATTATAACTTAAAATAATTAATAGATCTTACATTATTTTTATTAAATTGTAACAATTTATTAAATTTTATTAAATATTAACAAATAATTCAAGAATACTGACAGACAAAAAATTATTTCACACTTCTTTTGTTGTTTGAAAGTCATAATTATAAAAACTAAAGGATCAGAAGGGCGTAAAGAGAATACAAATCACATAAATTTTAAAAAAATAAAGTAAAATTAATAAAAGTGGTCAAAATTATATATATTGGTATTCTTGTTACTTACTTGGAAATTAGGATTTTTATTTTTTTTTTCTCAACACACAAATCCAAATTTTCTTACATTCAGTTAAATGTTTAGAATGCCACTGTCTAGCAAATCACCGCTTTTGCATTTTCTATTTTATTTATAGATTTATTTTTTTTTATGGAAATGTGGTATTATGCTATTCTTACAAGAATTGAAATGATAGCTTTAATTTTCCACACAGATCAAGAAAAGTAAAAAACTAGTTGTCGTGGGCAAAATTCTTATAACGCGAAAAATAATTAATAAAAAATGAAAAATGTAACTTAATTCCACATTGCTAAATAGTAAAGAATATATTTATACATTCATGCTTAAAAAAAATTTAAATTGCATCAAAGCTCTCCATTGTTAAGTAGAGTGTTTGAAAATCATATTAAAATTCAAAATATAAATGTTTTAGAACGTTTACAAAATAAATTAATATCATTATGATTCAGACATATTTAAAACATGCAATTAAAATATAAAAAAGATTTATTACAACGATTAAATTACATTAACACCTTATATCATAATACATAATTATAATATATATGTATACATTTTTTTTTTACATAGTGTGTCATTTACTTTTATTTACAAATTCCAATAGTTTTGTTCACTTTCAGCATTATTATTATCCGCCAATTGATTTGTTGTAGTTTGTACCAAACACAGGGTTGATCCACATCAAATACCTGAAAGAAAAAGATTCATTCAACATGGGTATAAGCATTAAAATAAAGTATTGAAGAAAATACAAAAGTAATTTGTAGAAATGGTTTCACAAAATTATCTTAAGAGGTTATTTCAATATTCAGAAGAAGGAACAAGAATGCTAATAATAATTCTAAGGGAGCATTATTTTCAATTTTTTCTCTTTCATTTTAATATATATATATATAATATATATGTGGGAGCGATTCTTTCTCCAACAGCCAAGTATCATGTCTTATAAGGTTCTTCATATCGCAACTCTGATAGAAAAGGTCTTTAGAAAGCAGACGATTTTCTGAAAAAACTCCATTCAGACGAAAAGCCGAAGAAAAAAGAAATGAACGGAAGATATCGTTGGATGGAATGTGGGGAGAGTTGGTGTTGACTTTAGAAGAAAGTTGATTAAGATGACGCGATTAAGATGTTTTAACTAAAGTTTCCTTTTGAATGTTCGAATTGTAAATATTAATATGTAAATATCTTTTTTGTAAATATTAACGTTTAATATAAGTCAGGCTCGGACTGGCCCGCCGGCCCACCGGCCCGTGGGCCGGTGCGCCCTCGGTCAAGAAAATATGCGCCCTCATGTAAGTGAAGTTAATAATTTAAAAAAGACAAAAAATAAAAAATAAATAAATAAAATGAAACAAAAAAATAAAAATATGACAAATACTAGAATAACTACAACATGGTTAAAAATATTCTTTATATATCTTTTTAAAAAACAATAATTTTGTAAGCATTAAAAAACCAATAAAAAGAATTTATTCCCTTTGCAAAGGAAAATAATTGTATTGTTTATTCTTGACACTTTCTTTGTCCAGGGCAACATCCAATCAAAATCTTTTAAAATCTAAAGTATATTTTATATGTTACCAATAGCGGCAACGAACATTCAGACAGTCTGGCACCAAAGATCATCCCTTTTGCTTCGATTTCATTTATTATTATTATTATTTAGTTTGTAGTAAAATCATTCATTTCAAAAACTTGAGCTTTGTGTTTCCGTAAAGTTTAATGTTTTGATTTTAATTTATAAAACATAAGTGTTCTTATTAAAAGTATTTTTGTTATTAAATATATATCTAAACAATTTTAGAAAGAATATTCTCTTCAAAAAAAGGTAATTCAAACTTTTTTTTTTTTTTTGCTAAAAATTTTATTTTAATATGAAAACAAAACTGTTTCAATATTGTATATTAAATGTAACAAAACGTTGCGTCTGTCACGGATTTTCATGGTCATGGGCGTGCGAAGAGAAAACTGCGCCCGGGTCAATTTGGCGCCCCCCATCCTGCCAACTTTTTCTTGTAGCAGGCCAAAAAATGAAGTCGTTAGTATAAATTTGGCGCCCTATTGAATAACCGCGCCCGGGGCGATCGCCCCTTTCGCTCGGTGCTGTCCGCTGACTGATTTTTTCGCTCACTAACCTGCAGGTTTCCCTGCAGCATAAGCAATATTTAAATTAATATAATTCTACAAATAAAACCCAGTTTTGAAAAATTAAGTTAGGATTAATACTCTCAAAGATTATACACCTATACATAATGACATATTTTGTATCAGATTGGAAAAAAATCTTTCTTTAATATTTTTAATAAATTACAGAGAAACAACATTACAATTTTACCCTTTTGCCGGGCAGTCAGGGGGATATGGTAAAGTAAGGCTGATCAACACCGCACCGCATCCAGGGTGCTACGGCGACCTTTTAATGTTCTCTTTATATCCCTTCCATGTCCTATTCTATCCCGTTTATAATTTTTCTTCTAAATCGGTTTTTTTTCTACTCTACATAAGACGGATATAAATCTAACATAAAAATGATTTTCAAGTAACCCCGTTATGATTTTTATTATACAATAAACTCTGTATACGGCGGAATATTGTCTAAAGCGGAATATTTGATTTTGTCCGAATAGTTTTTACGTATAAAAATCTATTCCAAAGGTTTTAAAAGTTATTTTGTTCGTTACATCGGAATTCGATATATAATTTACTTTGCTACTCCGATGATTGTTTTTATATAATTTACATGCTTTTCCCTTCTAATCAGAAATTTATTCTTTCATTTGATTGAACTAAATTAATAGATTTTCGAATCGATCCTAATTTATAAAATGATTAAGCTATTTATTTGATTAAGCTATTAAATGATTAAGCTATTTATAATAAGATAAAGAAAATAAACGCACCGACATACCGATAAAAGACATTTCGGATTAAAGTAGAACTCGCTAATCCGAAATTCCGGTTAATCCGGACGGATTTTATATGTGAACAAATTGATAAGATTAACTTATGAAAATTTCCCCCTTCCCTACCCTCCTGGTAGACGCGGTGAATGAGCTATTTATAGATTCCCGATTTTTTAATTTGTAATGGGTTGTTACATAATTTCTCATTCTCAATTCCATTATATTGTTATAAACATCATCCTATAAAACCCTTTGTCTGATAAGGATCTTTCCGATCTTTGTCAGCCCATAGGTCTGTTTCCTTGTTATTGTGACAAATCTTTTCTACAATATCACTTGTAGAAAATTATTTATATTTATTAAGATGCAGCATTCATGTCAGACACTTTTTAGTTTAATATAAAGGTGATTTTCTGTATGTTTTATTGTATTTCATTTTTGTCTAATTCTTCGGATAATCCGGATTTTCGAAAATCCGGATCGGATCTGGTCCCAATTAATCCGAATTATCGGGGTTTTACTGTAGTACTGTATTATTTTGAGAACAGTACTCTAAGCAGAGATCTTACAACCCAGTTTGGGTCTTTTTTTTTTCTTTTTCAGTGAAGGAATACTATTTTTTTTTTCCGAGAGTTGTGCCGGTAACAAGCCGAACCATCGGATGACGGACTAAAAGATCTTTACTGTGCTACTGAGTACTTATAACTAACATTTTTTTAAATCGAAATTTCGGATTTTCCCAATTTTTGTAATCAAAATAGGCACCAGTCCCAATTCAGATTAGCGAAGCTCTATTACATATTCTTACAGTCTGTTTGTTATTAATGAATATTATTGGCTTCCTATAAGATGATAAAATAATGAGTTTCGTTAAAAAAGTTGCGCCCTCCAAAAATTCAAGGTCTGCGCCCTTTACAATGACCCAGTCCGACCCTGATATAAGTCATTTAAAAGTTTAAAAACGGTGTCAGAATTTAATTTACCTCCGAGTTTATTTATTTATATGTTCGAAAGAACTTTTATAAGAAGAATCTCCATAAATTTTGGTGTCAGAAGTGGGATTCGAACCCACGCCCACACAAGTGGAAATATATATATACTTTAAATAATCTGGAAGCCGTTATTATTTAGAATTGTGATGGAATCCTTGCTGGAAATTATTATGAGGAAATCTTTTTTGAATATATGTTTAATGATATGAAGCTGTTGGATACTGCGACAACAATGCTGTTTAAATGTGTGAAGCTGAGCATCTGATTATGAAGTGAGTTTATTATTTCATTTTTCTTTTCAATAATGGAAAAATTAGTTGATTTAAAGGAATTAGAGTTTTCTTTGAAAACTGAAAAATCAGCTAGTATTAAGATATTGCACAAATTAATTTTTGGAGAAATCGGTGACAGAAATAATCGACGTAGAATTCGGAATTTTACTGGGTTTACGTTTGAAGTAGATTCCGATGAATATCAAACTAAATTCAAAGAAATTAAAGATAATTTTTCTGTTAACGACTTAATTACCATTTGCAATGTTTTGTGTATAAATAATTCGGGAACTTTTGATGAAATTGCTGCCAGAATAATTTCTAGTTTATGTGATTTTAATATTTTAAAAATTAATATGATAGCCGATGTAGGTACTCTTAGTGATGACGAAAGTGTGGATGAATTTAATGATGATTTACAAGATAAAACTAAAAATATTTCAACTGTTTTTGAGAATAATATGAGAAATGATTCTGGTAGTTCTAATTGTGAAAGTAATGAAAATCAGAAAATTCTAATTCCTGATTATGTTATTAAACCAAGCATTTCTATTAATGATATTGAAAGTATGATTACAATGTTTGAAGGTACACAAGTACAAAATATTAATAAATGGATTGCCGATTTTGAAGATATTGTTTCATTATTTAACGTTAGTGATTTGCACAAATTGATTTTGGCTAAACGCCGTATGACAGCCAAAGCAAAATTATTTCTTGAAAGTGAAACAAATATTAATTCGTGGTCTAAATTAAAAGCCCTACTCATATCTGAATTTGGTCAAACGTGCAATTCAGCTGAATTACACGAATTGCTGTCCAAAAGAAAAATTAGACCACATGAATCGTTAGATGAATATTTTTTAAATATGAAACAATTATGCTCAAAAGGCAATATTGAAGATTCTGCCCTTATTCAGTATGTAATAAATGGAATTAATGACCCCATTTCTAAAAAATCTTTTTTGTATGGTTGTCCCAATATTGCTGAATTTAAACAAAAATTAAAGATTTATGAAAAAATAAGATCGGAGTATGAAAATGCAAAATTTCATAAATATGAAGGAGCTAAGCCTAAAATTAAATCCGAAGTTGAAGTTAAGAACAAATTTAAGCCTGTAAAGCCAAATATGCGTTGTTTTAATTGTGGCGGGAATAATCATAAGAGTATTAACTGTGTAAATAAAGATAAAGGGCCGCTTTGTTTTGCTTGTAAAGCTTATGGTCATAAATCAATTCAATGTAATAAATCTAAAGATACAAGTGTTAAAAATGCTCAGTCACAAGTAAACATTATTACATCCCAAGATTTAATTCTGAAAGAGATAAAGCTTTATTCTTTGCGTTTAATCTCTTTAATAGATACTGGTAGCCAAAAGATTTTATTAAAGAAAAGTATTGATGATAATTTGAAGAACTTTGTAGAATTAAAACCTACGAGTATCTCTTTGACCGGTCTAGGAAAAGCCTCAATTAAACCAGAAGGTTGTTTCAATTCAGAAATCGAAGTAGATGGTTCAAAATTTAAAGTTACTATTTTTGTCGTTAAGGACAGTTGCATTAATTTCGATTTAATTATTGGCACTGATGTTATTCATCAAGGTACATTAACTATTTCTGAGAATAAAGTGAAACTGTTTAAAGCTGAAGTTCAGTCTAATGACTTTTTAGTTAATATTGTAAATGTTTTGGATGAGCCTAAAATTGATTTAACTCACATTGCTGACAAAAAATTACGTTCAGAGTTATACTCTTTAATTGAAAATTATGTACTATTTAAAACTAAAACAGTAGATGTTAAAATGAAAATTAATTTAACTGACGAAATCCCAGTTTGTTCTTCTCCTCGAAGATTACCGCCATGCGAGAAAAAAATAGTCGAAAACCAAATTGAGGAGTGGCTAGCTCAGGGAATAATTCGAGAAAGTTCTTCTAATTTTTCTTCGCCGGTTGTGTTAGTCAAGAAAAAAGATAACACAATGAGACTTTGTGTTGATTACAGATGTCTTAACAAAAAGACAGTACGTGAGCATTTCCCCTTGCCAGTTATTGATGATGTAATAGACCAATTACATTCTGCCGAAGTATTTACCACCATAGATTTGAAAAACGGTTTCTTTCATGTAGATGTTGAAGAAGACTCGCGGAAATACACCTCGTTTGTTACTCATGAAGGACAATACGAATTTTTGAAATGTCCATTCGGGTTGACCAATAGCCCTAGTGTTTTTCAAAAGTATATTTATAATGTATTTCGAAACCTATTAAAAGATCACATTGTTGTCATTTATATGGATGATTTAATAATACCTGCTAAAAACGAAGCTGAAGGTCTAGAAAAATTAAAACTTGTACTCGAAACTGCATCGGAATATGGATTAGAATTAAATCTTAAAAAATGCAATTTTTTGAAGCGTGAAATTGATTTCTTGGGGTATAGAATCATAAATGGTAAATTGTATCCCTCTCCACTGAAGACTAAAGCAGTAATAAATTTTTCCGAACCAAAGTGTACCAAAGATGTTCAAAGTTATTTAGGATTGACAGGATACTTTCGAAAATTTATAAGAAATTATTCGGTTAAAGCTAAACCGTTAAGTGACCTGCTAAGAAAAGATTCAAAATTTAAATTCGATATAGAAGAACAAAGAGCTTTTAATGAACTCAAACGTATTTTGTCGTCAGAACCAGTACTTTTAATTTACAATCCCAAAAGTGCGACCGAAATCCATTGTGATGCCAGTATTGATGGCTATGGAGCTGTTTTAATGCAACAATCTCCAGTAGATAATCAATTTCATCCAGTTTATTTCGCAAGTAAAAAAACCACCGAAGCTGAACGGAAGTACACTCGTTACGAATTAGAAGTTTTAGCTGTAATTGAAGCCCTGAAAAAGTTTAGAGTATATGTGCTAGGTATCCCATTTAAAATTGTAACCGATTGTAATGCATTTAAAATGACTATGGATAAAAAAGAAATGAGTACAAAAATAGCTAGATGGGCAAAAATGTTATCCGATTTTGATTATGTTATTGAACATAGACAGGGTAGCAGTATGAAACATGTCGATGCATTAAGTAGGTATCCTATTTGTATGGTAATCCAAGATAGCTTAACTTTAAAAATTATCCAAGCTCAAGAAACCGATGACCATATTAAAACAATAAAAGAAATCCTAAAGGTGAAATCTTATGATGATTATCTAGTTAAAAATGATGTTCTTTATAAATGTGTTAATGGTAATGATTTATTAGTTGTACCGGAAGACATGCAAATGAATATAATCAAGGCCGCTCACGAAAAAGGTCATTACGCAGTTGCAAGAACAGAGAAAAGTTTAGAAAATGATTTTTACATCCCTAAAGTTAAACAAAAAATTGAGAAATGTATAGCAAATTGTGTTCCCTGTATTTTAGTTAATAGAAAATGTGGTAAACAAGAAGGCTTACTTCACCCAATAGAAAAAGAAGAAACTCCATTACATACGTACCATGTTGATCACTTAGGTCCATTAGAAAGCACTAATAAAAATTACAAACATATCCTTTCGGTCATTGACGCATTCACAAAATTTGTTTGGTTGTATCCCACAAAATCTACCGATGCTGCCGAAGTAATTTCTAAATTAGAAATCCAAAAATCTATCTTTGGAAATCCAGTTCGAATTATATCAGATAAAGGTCCTGCATTTACCTCTAAAGCTTTTGAAGATTATTGCATCAATGAAAATATTAAACATATCCCGATTACCACTGGATTACCCAGGTCTAACGGCCAAGTTGAGCGTCTAAATTCTGTCATAATATCTGTTCTGTCTAAATTGTCTGTCGATAATACTAAAAAATGGTATACACATGTAAGCAACGTCCAACAGGTGATAAATTCGACTTTTCAGAGAAGTATAAGCACAACTCCTTTTGAATTGATGTTTGGTACTAAAATGAAACTAAAAAATAACATTGAAATTACTAGTCTTCTGAATGCTGAAATACAATCTGATTTTACAAATAATCGCGAAGATATGAGAAAAAATGCTAAAAAACAGATTTTAAAAGTCCAAGAAGAGAACCGTAAAACTTACAACCTCAGACGAAAGAAAGCTAACAAATTTAAGATTAATGATGTGGTTGCTATAAAACGCACACAACAAGGTCCAGGTTTGAAGTTAAAACCAAAATATTTAGGTCCGTACAAAGTCATAAAAGTAAAAAATAATGACACCTACGATGTAAAGAAACTTGGATTCAACGAAGGACCCATGGTCACCAGTACATGTGCAGAGTACATAAAGCCGTGGACGGACGAAGCTTGAAAAAAAAAAAAGAATTTCACCGATTGTGACACTATACCAACTATGACAAACCTCTGGACTGACAACTAATAGAATTTTAACTTTATTCTCGAAAAGACGAAAAGACGTAAGGTAAAAGAAGATGAAAAGACGTATGAAAGAAGACGAAAAGACGTAAGATAAAAGAAGACGGAAGACGTAAGAAAGAAAAGACGAAAAGACGTAAGGTAAAAGAAGATGAAAAGACGTATGAAAGAAGACGAAAAGACGTAAGATAAAAGAAGACGGAAGACGTAAGAAAGAAAAGACGAAAAGACGTAAGGTAATAGAAGATGAAAAGACGTATGAAAGAAGAAGACGAAAAGACGTAAGATAAAAGAAGATGAAAGGACGTAAGAAAGAGAAGACGAAAAGACGCGAAAAAAAAATATATGAATTTTTTCAAGAAATAATCTAAGCTTTGATAAACAATTTGAATAATGACTTCTTTTTTTCAATTAAGACTTTGGATGCTGCTGTGTTTTTTTTTCTTTATCTTTCCGGATGATCCAACTGGTGCTGCCTCCAAAAAGACGAGCATTCGAGGACCAAAGCCTAGTGAGGACAGCCGTTGTGGGAGCGATTCTTTCTACAACAGCCAAGTATCATGTCTTGTAAGGTTCTTTATATCGCAACTCTGATAGAAAAGGTCTTTAGAAAGCAGACGATTTTCTGAAAAAACTCCATTCAGACGAAAAGCCGAAGAAAAAAGAAATGAACGGAAAAGATCGTTGGATGGAATGTGGGGAGAGTTGGTGTTGACTTTAGAAGAATGTTGATTAAGATGACGCGATTAAGATGTTTTAATTAAAGTTTCCTTTTGAATGTTCGAATTGTAAATATTAATATATAAATATCTTTTTTGTAAATATTAACGTTTAATATAAGTCATTTAAAAGTTTAAAAACGGTGTCAGAATTTAATTTACCTCCGAGTTTATTTACTTATGTGTTCGAAAGAGCTTTTATAAGAAGAATCTCCATATATGTGGGAGCGATTCTTTCTCCAACAGCCAAGTATCATGTCTTGTAAGGTTCTTCATATCGCAACTCTGATAGAAAAGGTCTTTAGAAAGCAGACGATTTTCTGAAAAAACTCCATTCAGACGAAAAGCCGAAGAAAAAAGAAATGAACGGAAGAGATCGTTGGATGGAATGTGTGGAGAGTTGGTGTTGATTTTAGAAGAATGTTGATTAAGATGACGCGATTAAGATGTTTTAATTAAAGTTTCCTTTTGAATGTTCGAATTGTAAATATTAATATGTAAATATCTTTTTGTAAATATTAACGTTTAATATAAGTCATTTAAAAGTTTAAAAACGGCGTCAGAATTTAATTTACCTCCGAGTTTATTTACTTATGTGTTCGAAAGAACTTTTATAAGAAGAATCTCCATAAATTTTGGTGTCAGAACCGAGACAAACGAACGCCCACAGAGAAGAAATATATATATACTTTAAATAATCTGGAAGCCGTTATTATTTAGAATTGTGATGGAACCCTTGCTGGAAATTATTATGAGGAAATCTTTTTTGAATATATGTTTAATGATATGAAGCTGTTGGATACTGCGACAACAATGCTGTTTAAATGTGTGAAGCTGAGCATCTGATTATGAAGTGAGTTTATTATTTCATTTTTCTTTTCAATAATGGAAAAATTAGTTGATTTAAAGGAATTAGAGTTTTTTTTGAAAACTGAAAAATCATCTAGTATTAAGATATTGCACAAATTAATTTTTGGAGAAATCGGTGACAGAAATAATCGACGTAGAATTCGGAATTTTACTGGGTTTACGTTTGAAGTAGATTCCGATGAATATCAAACTAAATTCAAAAAAAATAAAGATAATTTTTCTGTTAACGACTTAATTACCATTTGCAATGTTTTGTGTATAAATAATTCGGGAACTTTTGATGAAATTGCTGCCAGAATAATTTCTAGTTTATGTGATTTTAATATTTTAAAAATTAATATGATAGCCGATGTAGGTACTCTTAGTGATGACGAAAGTGTTGATGAATTTAATGATGATTTACAAGATAAAACTAAAAATATTTCAACTGTTTTTGAGAATAATATGAGAAATGATTCTGGTAGTTCTAATTGTGAAAGTAATGAAAATCAGAAAATTCTAATTCCTGATTATGTTATTAAACCAAGCATTTCTATTAATGATATTGAAAGTATGATTACAATGTTTGAAGGTACTCAAGTACAAAATATTAATAAATGGATTGCCGATTTTGAAGATATTGTTTCATTATTTAACGTTAGTGATTTGCACAAATTGATTTTGGCTAAACGCCGTATGACAGGCAAAGCAAAATTATTTCTTGAAAGTGAAACAAATATTAATTCGTGGTCTAAATTAAAAGTCCTACTCATATCTGAATTTGGTCAAACGTGCAATTCAGCTGAATTACACGAATTGCTGTCCAAAAGAAAATTTAGACCACATGAATCGTTAGATGAATATTTTTTAAATATGAAACAATTATGCTCAAAAGGCAATATTGAAGATTCTGCCCTTATTCAGTATGTAATAAATGGAATTAATGACCCCATTTCTAAAAAATCTTTTTTGTATGGTTGTCCCAATATTGCTGAATTTAAACAAAAATTAAAGATTTATGAAAAAATAAGATCGGAGTATGAAAATGCAAAATTTCATAAATATGAAGGAGCTAAGCCTAAAATTAAATCCGAAGTTGAAGTTAAGAACAAATTTAAGCCTGTAAAGCCAAATATGCGTTGTTTTAATTGTGGCGGGAATAATCATAAGAGTATTAACTGTGTAAATATAGATAAAGGGCCGCTTTGTTTTGCATGTAACGCTTATGGTCATAAATCATTTCAATGTAATAAATCTAAAGATACAAGTGTTAAAAATGCTCAGTCACAAGTAAACATTATTACATCCCAAGATTTAATTCTGAAAGAGATAAAGCTTTATTCTTTGCGTTTAATCTCTTTAATAGATACTGTTAGCCAAAAGACTTTGTTAAAGAAAAGTATTTATGATAATTTGAAGAACTTTGTAGAATTAAAACCTACGAGTATCTCTTTGACCGGTCTAGGAAAAGCCTCAATTAAACCAGAAATTTGTTTCAATTCAGAAATCGAAGTAGATGGTTCAAAATTTAAAGTTACTATTTTTGTCGTTAAGGACAGTTGCATTAATTTCGATTTAATTATTGGCACTGATGTTATTCATCAAGGTACATTAACTATTTCTGAGAATAAAGTGAAACTGTTTAAAGCCGAAGTTCAGTCTAATGACTTTTTAGTTAATATTGTAAATGTTTTGGATGAGCCTAAAATTGATTTAACTCACATTGCTGACAAAAAATTACGTTCAGAGTTATACTCTTTAATTGAAAATTATGTACCAATTAAAACTAAAACAGTAGATGTTAAAATGAAAATTAATTTAACTGACGAAATCCCAGTTTGTTCTTCTCCTCGAAGATTACCGCCATGCGAGAAAAAAATAGTCGAAAACAAAATTGAGGAGTGGCTAGCTCAGGGAATAATTCGAGAAAGTTCTTCTAATTTTTCTTCGCCGGTTGTGTTAGTCAAGAAAAAAGATAACACAATGAGACTTTGTGTTGATTACAGATGTCTTAACAAAAAGACAGTACGTGAGCATTTCCCCTTGCCAGTTATTGATGATGTAATAGACCAATTACATTCTGCCGAAGTATTTACCACCATAGATTTGAAAAACGGTTTCTTTCATGTAGATGTTGAAGAAGACTCGCGGAAATACACCTCGTTTGTTACTCATGAAGGACAATACGAATTTTTGAAATGTCCATTCGGGTTGACCAATAGCCCTAGTGTTTTTCAAAAGTATATTTATAATGTATTTCGAAACCTATTAAAAGATCACATTGTTGTCATTTATATGGATGATTTAATAATACCTGCTAAAAACGAAGCTGAAGGTCTAGAAAAATTAAAACTTGTACTCGAAACTGCATCAGAATAAGGATTAGAATTAAATCTTAAAAAATGCAATTTTTTGAAGCGTGAAATTGATTTCTTGGGGTATAGAATCATAAATGGTAAATTGTATCCCTCTCCACTGAAGACTAAAGCAGTAATAAATTTTCCCGAACCAAAGTGTACCAAAGATGTTCAAAGTTATTTAGGATTGACAGGATACTTTCGAAAATTTATAAGAAATTATTCGGTTATAGCTAAACCGTTAAGTGACCTGCTAAGAAAAGATTCAAAATTTAAATTCGATATAGAAGAACAAAGAGCTTTTAATGAACTCAAACGTATTTTGTCGTCAGAACCAGTACTTTTAATTTACAATCCCAAAAGTGCGACCGAAATCCATTGTGATGCCAGTATTGATGGCTATGGAGCTGTTTTAATGCAACAATCTCCAGTAGATAATCAATTTCATCCAGTTTATTTCGCAAGTAAAAAAACCACCGAAGCTGAACGGAAGTACACTAGTTACGAATTAGAAGTTTTAGCTGTAATTGAAGCCCTGAAAAAGTTTTGAGTATATGTGCTAGGTATCCCATTTAAAATTGTAACCGATTGTAATGCATTTAAAATGACTATGGATAAAAAAGAAATGAGTACAAAAATAGCTAGATGGGCAATAATGTTATCCGATTTTGATTATGTTATTGAACATAGACAGGGTAGCAGTATGAGACATGTCGATGCATTAAGTAGGTATCCTATTTGTATGGTAATCCAAGATAGCTTAACTTTAAAAATTATCCAAGCTCAAGAAACCGATGACCATATTAAAACAATAAAAGAAATCCTAAAGGTGAAATCTTATGATGATTATCTAGTTAAAAATGATGTTCTTTATTAATGTGTTAATGGTAATGATTTATTAGTTGTACCGGAAGACATGCAAATGAATATAATCAAGGCCGCTCACGAAAAAGGTCATTACGCAGTTGCAAGAACAGAGAAAAGTTTAGAAAATGATTTTTACATCCCTAAAGTTAAACAAAAAATTGAGAAATGTATAGCAAAATGTGTTCCCTGTATTTTAGTTAATAGAAAATGTGGTAAACAAGAAGGCTTACTTCACCCAATAGAAAAAGAAGAAACTCCATTACATACGTACCATGTTGATCACTTAGGTCCATTAGAAAGCACTAATAAAAATTACGAACATATCCTTTCGGTCATTGACGCATTCACAAAATTTGTTTGGTTGTATCCCACAAAATCTACCGATGCTGCCGAAGTAATTTCTAAATTAGAAATCCAAAAATCTATCTTTGGAAATCCAGTTCGAATTATGTCAGATAAAGGTCCTGCATTTACCTCTAAAGCTTTTGAAGATTATTGCATCAATGAAAATATTAAACATATCCCGATTACCACTGGATTACCCAGGTCTAACGGCCAAGTTGAGCGTCTAAATTCTGTCATAATATCTGTTCTGTCTAAATTGTCTGTCGATAATCCTAAAAAATGGTATACACATGTAAGCAACGTCCAACAGGTGATAAATTCGACTTTTCAGAGAAGTATAAGCACAACTCCTTTTGAATTGATGTTTGGTACTAAAATGAAACTAAAAAATAACATTGAAATTACTAGTCTTCTGAATGCTGAAATACAATCTGATTTTACAAATAATCGCGAAGATATGAGAAAAAATGCTAAAAAACAGATTTTAAAAGTCCAAGAAGAGAACCGTAAAACTTACAACCTCAGACGAAAGAAAGCTAACAAATTTAAGATTAATGATGTGATTGCTATAAAACGCACACAAGAAGGTCCAGGTTTGAAGTTAAAACCAAAATATTTAGGTCCGTACAAAGTCATAAAAGTAAAAAATAATGACACCTACGATGTAAAGAAACTTGGATTCAACGAAGGACCCATGGTCACCAGTACATGTGCAGAGTACATAAAGCCGTGGACGGACGAAGCTTGAAAAAAAAAAAGAATTTCACCATACATGCCAACCTCCGGCTTTTTTTAAATATAAAAACTATCCTTCGAACCAGAAATTTAATAAAAGAATGAAATTAAATGTATATCAAATTACTACTACATTTAATACAAGGAGCATTTTATTAAACACATTTTCTGGTTACAAGTATATTACTTTTATTTAATAAATGCCGGAGGTTGGCAAGTATGATTTCACCGATTGTGACACTATACCAACTATGACAAACCTCTGGACTGACAACTAATAGAATTTTAACTTTATTCTCGAAAAGACGAAAAGACGTAAGGTAAAAGAAGATGAAAAGACGTATGAAAGAAGACGAAAAGACGTAAGATAAAAGAAGACGGAAGACGTAAGAAAGAAAAGACGAAAATACGTAAGGTAATAGAAGATGAAAAGACGTATGAAAGAAGAAGACGAAAAGACGTAAGATAAAAGAAGATGAAAGGACGTAAGAAAGAGAAGACGAAAAGACGCGAAGAAAAAATATATGAATTTTTTCAAGAAATAATCTAAGCTTTGATAAACAATTTGAATAATGACTTCTTTTTTTCAATTAAGACTTTGGATGCTGCTGTGTTTTTTTTTTCTTTATCTTTCCAGATGATCCAACTGCTGCTGCCTCCAAAGGGACGAGCATTCGAGGACGAAAGCCTAGTCAGGACGGCCGTTGTGGGAGCGATTCTTTCTCCAACAGCCAAGTATCATGTCTTGTAAGGTTCTTCATATCGCAACTCTGATAGAAAAGGTCTTTAGAAAGCAGACGATTTTCTGAAAAAACTCCATTCAGACGAAAAGCCGAAGAAAAAAGAAATGAACGGAAGAGATCGTTGGATGGAATGTGGGGAGAGTTGGTGATGATTTTAGAAGAATGTTGATTAAGATGACGCGATTATGATGTTTTAATTAAAGTTTCCTTTTGAATGTTCGAATTGTAAATATTAATATGTAAATATCTTTTTGTAAATATTAACGTTTAATATAAGTCATTTAAAAGTTTAAAAACGGTGTCAGAATTTAATTTACCTCCGAGTTTATTTACTTATGTGTTCGAAAGAACTTTTATAAGAAGAATCTCCATATATATATACATTACATAGAATAGATGAAGATGATCTACAACTGAGCTAGTTTTCTTTTTCCTACATTAATTATTGATTTTTTATGTATATTTGGGTAGTTTCAATTTCAGAACCAGTTCTGTAAGTGAAGAATAAATTAAGAAAACATCTAGAAATTATAAACTACCCCGGATAGTTCGTCTTCATTTATCCTACACAAAAATCATTTTAAAATATTAATATCCAAATTAAATATCTGAAAGTAACGCTCCCATAGAATTTACATTAGTGTTTTCATTTCTTCCCATGACTGGTGTGGGACCTTCCCATGGCTTTTAAGAACCTACACCAGTACCGTTGCTAAATTCCAATATTAATTTTAAAATCACGGGGAAATTTCTTACAAATTTCTCACTTGTATTTTAATATTTTTATATTATTATTATTATTTGCATGTGATACTTTAAATTGATATCTATTGTTGTGTGTATGTACTTTTTCAACTTTTGTAACAATTTATTTATGCAAATTATTTATTTTATTTTCAGAACTGCTGTCAAAGTAGAAGCATCTGCATATAAAAACTGTAACAAACATTTGAAAAAGTAGAAATGCATAGTAAAAATAGATACTGTATCCTGTGTAAAATAAATAAATAAATAAATAAATAAATAAATAAATAAATAAATAAAAATTAAAGATATTAAAAGTGGAGGGGGGACAAGAGGTCTGTAAATAACACTACAACAGGATTAATATTAGACTGAACATTTATTACCGAGCCGAGTGTAGGCAATGTGTTTAAACTTAAATGGAAATGTCGGAGCTTAAATCCTTAATTTAATATATTCACTCAATAACGCACATATTTTCAAGTAACTGTTATTTATTGAGTTAAAATTTTGAATTTTTTTTTTTCTGGTGGTTTAACATATCATTTGGAAACAAAAGCACGTGACTTAATTTCTCATAATGTTTTTTAATTTTTAAATTTAATAGTTATTAAAAATTGGGGGTAATTTAAAATCTTTATAACTCGAAATATTATTCGTAGAATTTCTTTTCATTTATATGAACAGAAATATATAAGCTTTAATTCTGATTTAGGAATTTAAAAAATATTATTTTGAATAAAATTTAAAAATATTTAAAGTAAAAATTGAAAAAATGTAATTTTTTAAAATCATATTTTCAAATTTAAATATTTTTTTGAAATTTGCTGAATTAAAATTAAAATAAAACAATTGTAAAAGACATGTTCCAAATTTAAACAAGTTTTCTTTAACAGTGCTTCAGTTATCGCAGTTTAAATACAAGAAATGGTGAAAAAAACTCACCAAGAAAAAAAGTATTTTCGGAAAAAGTCATTTCTATGAGAACGATTGCTTTGAAAGCTAGATTTAAAAAAGAAACCAAAACGAAAAAAATATCTCTTAATTCAGTTAAAAAAGAAACCATGTTTTATCGTTAAAGGTTTTAAACGTCATTTTAAGAAGATTTTTTTTATGCAATAAAACTGTTTAGTAAAATTTTAATATTTTTGTGTCCCGCGCACTCTTAAACACAAGAAGTTACATGTCGCAGGAAAAAATTAGCCGTGAGTGGCATCTGGCGACAGTGAATTTGTAATTATAATGAAGAGGGTATGGAAAAGAAATCAATTTAATAACTCTGTTTATTTGGAGAATGGAAGAGAGGTTAAAAAGTTTTTTTTTTTTTTAAATTCTAACTAGAAATAAATGAAAAGTATGCGTATAACAATGATAATACTGAGACGCTATTTTAGCTGAATTATGTGTGAATTTAAAGTACCTACAAATAAAATTACGGTATTAGTAATAACTAAAATTCATTATTTTATTCTAAGAATTATGGGTTTGAAATATTACAAGAAATGTATCAAGCCGTTAATAATAAAAAAAAAAAAAAAAAAAAAAAAAATCAAATATCGACTTTAATTTGTGTTTGATTGTATTTCTTTTTGAAAAATTAAAAAAATAAACTATGATTAGTATTTATGCAATAAAAGAGTGCTGATATTCAGTCATATCCACTAGTTGTTGCAATTATTATTCATATAACAAGCCATTTAGCAGAAAGTTAAAGAATGTAGACGGGTGTTACAGATTTTTTTTTCTTTGCAGATTATTTTTTCATGGAAATTTATTTTGTTCTCTATTACATTTAACACTTTATTACTTAATCCAAAAACTTGAGTTAGTAATTAATAGAAGTGATGAATAAAACGAATAAAATCGTTCCAAGTAAGTGTTTAATTAACGTTGCAACTGCAAAACATTTTACCTATGAATTATTTTCTGCCTCTGTAGCAGTCTATCTGTCACAGACCATCGAGATATTTTTTGCCACTGGGTAGTAGATAGTTCCAAGTCTACTCCTCCACCGTACTTCAAAAATGAAATTGGGTAGCCATATTCCATTTCCATTTCAAATTTCCTGTTATTGAAAATAAACATATATTATTTCTTAATGACTTAAATATACCAAATGAAAAAAATCTTTATACCAGCCATTTTATTAGTAAATATCAATATTTCTTCTGGATTGCTTGTCAAAAACTGTCAAAACATGTTTTAATTCCAAAAAATTTTGAAGAGTTTGGACGATAATGACTGCAAAATAAATAAATAAATAAATAAAATACCAGATGAAGACCCCTCCCTTTTCCGTCATATTAAAATTACTCATTATCGAAAAGCAAATGTAATTAAAAAATATATACATATATATATAAACCATATTCTTTCACTTCTCTAAATAATCAATTTAAAAAAAATCATACAAGGTTTTGACGTGTAAGAAACTAAATAGTTATGCTGTAAATCAATGGTTTTTACAGTTATTAATATTTTATGACAAAAATTACGCAGGCTGATTTCGAAGATCCCAAATAGATGATAATTATAATTTACACTTCCCGTAAGCCTTCCAATATTGAAAAGATGTGATAAAATGTGGAATGGAAGGTAAGGCTAGGGAGTTCTCAACTGCTCCGCTCAACAAACGCAAAAACATTTTGACACATATACAAATTCATTTTTTAACAGAAAGATATAAAATTGGAAGGCCTGACTATGGAATAGATTTCGAATCGAACTTAATTTTCCATTTTATGTAAGTAAATTACCTGTCTAGTGCAAAGCTATTTCGATAACGTAATCACCCTTTTTTTCCTGCTTTTCTATCGGTTTTTCTGCATTCGTCGGGGAATGTGTTCAAAAATGTCAACTTTGAAAGCTTGCTATAAAAGATGTATTGCATTTTTAAAAAAACAGAAAATTTAGTGCAATTAGACACTTTCTGAATAACAACAGTTGCTATTTTCATGCATTTCCGAAGAAAAATAAATTAAAGCATATTTCACAAAGTTTCTCTTTAAAAGTCTTTGCGCCAGTTGCTCCCTCTAGTTGCTCCTATGCTATTACTATAAAATTTATTTCGTTTTGTATCATCTAATAATTTGTATACATTACTTGCTAGAATGCTATTAAATTTTAGTGGCGCATGAGTGACTCTGCTGGTGCCTATATTTTTGCACCATTGGTCTAAGATCTAAATGAGTAAAACTCTAAATTTTGAATGTAAATTTACGTAATCAGGCTCAATTAAAGCAAAATTTGGGCCCTATTTAAGAAAAAAAAATCATTTAATAATAGGCCCCTTTACAAAATCAGACATTTCATTATTTTTACCATCCAAATTTAAAAAAAAGGTTTAACAGAAAGTAAACCTTTAACATAAAGACTTAAATCCGATTTAATAAACTCTCTCTGTGTGCAAAAATGACAACACGTTCGCTGCCGCTTACGTAAAGATGTGATGCTAGATAATGCCGCAATGTAGAAGTGGGTTTTTCCAGAAGCCGATTTACTTTTTATAACAAAGAATCAGTAAAAGTATTTCCCGCGCCAGCGCGTGACTGGCTAGTGGACATCACCCCACATACCGCGCTGGCGCATGAGTGGCTCCTTAACGTTGGCGCTATACCACGCGCTTTCGCGCGAGCGGCAGCAAACGTGTTAAAAATATATATATAACTCCAGTAATTAGATTTTAACTGCTTGCTTTTTTTTTCCTTGGGAGGAGAGGGAGGGATCAATATTGGCCGTAATTCGCATTGATTTAGCGAAGTATTTGAATTATAAGTAACACGTTTTTAAGTGTTTTTTAATTAGTTTAATGACACTTATATTCGTGTATAACATGCTGAATCCCAAAATACCGAATCGACTATTTAGTCAAACACTAGTTTAAATGAAATTTAATTGACTTAGAATTTAATAAATAACCCAGTTTCTAACTAGTGAAAACATAAATATTGTTAATAACACGTAGATATGAGCTGTCAGAGAATTGTAATCATAATTGCAAATATATGCCAGCTGATTTTTAAAAGTTCCATAGAAATTGGTTTATTCTGGTTTAAATTGAGTTAACCTTCCCCCCTCTTTTTTTCTGCATTTTATAAAATTAAACAAGACGATGACTCTACTTTTAAGAGCAATTAATCGACAAGTCTTATTTTATATTTTATAAACATTTAAAACCAAACAAGTCTTAATATAAACACCATTTCACACTATTTTTAAAATCAGCATTATGAATCGCATATGAATGAATATGCAAGCTTTTAAATAGCAACTAAGGTGTAAAACAATCATTGTTTTAAAAATATCTATGTATATTTTTATTTAAATCAAATTTTGTTTCAAATTTAAATCGGGTTTTTAGGATCTTTTTCGTGTGTTAATATACTATGTCTTCAAGCTTTAATTAATTATTGTTATTAGTAGTACGGGATATATTAGTTAGTACTAGTTCTAATATTAGTAATAAATAGTACTAATATTTATTACAATATTAGTTAGTAAGGAAGAATAGGATGGAATGGTACAGATATTTTTTCGTTATGTATTATTCTAAGCATCAATCACATACTAGATAGACGAAGTGACGAAGCTAGTGGGGGGCGGTCCGAACCGGGTGTTATCCTTTAAAGGGTGTTACCCGATATTTATTTGCAAATAGATATATATATCCTTATGTGATTTTGGAAAAGAATTCTGAAATAAAATTAAATTTCTAGCGTACGACGAAATAGAGTTAATTTTCTTTTCTTAGAGAAGTTGAAATTTTATGCAGACTGGAGTGTTTAAATAAGATATATGCACCAGGTAACAAAAACTAACCTATCCAACGAGTGGATAAGAAAAGCAAACTTTAAAAGAAAGAATTTTCTTCTACATACAGACACCACATTGATTTATGCGAATTATGGGTTAAGAAAAAGTCGTTACTCTGTTTTGTTTTTTCATTAGTAGTGCAAAGCAAAAGGTAAATGAGGAATGATGTAGTTATTTGTTATAATAGCGTACAATTGTGAATGAAAAAATATAACGGATCGGCCGGGGGATGGCACCATGGTGGCTGGGGGTAACACAATTTACATCCGTCCCGGGTGTCACCTATCCTAGCTACGCCACTGAGATGCAGCTATATTCTGTTGAAAAAAGTTGCTGATCAACATAAACTTAGATTTGTATTAAAAAAATTGTTTATTAAAAAAAGTAAATTTGCTTCATTTAATTTTAATGTTTGCTGTATATTAATGACTTGTTTACGTGTAGCTGTAATAGTTCCCCTGTTAAGAAAACCTAATATTATATATTATCCATAATTTAAACTAAATTTAACAGCAGCACTGTTGTTTATATAAGCAGTTTAACATAAAAACAATAGTGGAGGGGAATGGCACAATCTAGCAAAAGTGGAATGAAATAAGTCAAATTCCTTCTTTTAAATAAGATAAGTGTAAATTACTAATATTATGCAAATATTCTAATTAAAAGGATTAAATTTAAAGATAAATAGTTGAAATGTTGAACAGAAAATATTCTAAAACTTACAGATGTCAATTTTCCTATTTAAAAAAAACAAAATTAATCCAACGCGCACTTTTCATTAACAAAGTGATTTATTTTCCATTTCTTAGGTAGTGTACACAAAAAAATGAATTACATACTTTTAAGACAAAAAAATTTAAAATATATATAGTTCAATTATTTATCTAATTATGTAAGTTATAAGAAAAAAAAAGAAATATAACCGAATAACTCACTTTGAATAACTCAGATCGCAAGCTGCCATTGATCCACATTAACAAGTTGACACCATTAGGTTGGTTGGTTGGCAAACACTGAGATTTATACTACTACCCGTAAAGGAGGTATTTGACTCGAAAATCTTATACCAAGATTTCCGTCGAAAACAAACTTTCGTGTACTGCATTATCTTACCTATAATCTAGACATTTTCATGGAAAATGTTTTGATAAGTTAATAATTACGATGGTTTTACTAGAAACAAGAATGATAATTTTTTTATTAGGGGCTGTACATATATAACATTATTATTTTGGGGGGAGGTGTTGTCTGAAAGATAATATCGTAAGATATCTCGAGGGAGGGGAGGGGGTTGCCTTTTGATATTGATATCATTTTTGACCCAATCAAAACTTTTTTCTTTGTAACGTGGATTTTTGTTGAAAAAAATTACATTATGTTTTTTTTTTTAAATTCAGTTATGTATTTTTATGAAAATACAAAAATCACTAAATTATAATAAAATTGGATTGAGAAATCTTATGTGAAATTTATTTGAAATGCAGCTTGTGTTTTCTAATAAATAAAAGCGAAAGAATGTTATCCACTTGTTCTGTTGATAAGAATTTCTATGTCTCCCCCCCCCCTCATCCCTCCTTCGTTCGAAGGGCAAGTTCAACAAGACTTAATTACTGTTAAATGCACTATATAAGAAAAAACTATTACAAAATAATATACTTTTAAATAGTAACTTTTTTTTTAAATTTTATTTGAAAAAAGCGATATTTTATTACATTATTAGCATCCGATGCTATTTCTTTCAGACAAGCTAAAAATGTCGTGTCATCAGCCCTGAATTTTTTAGTCAACCGATTTTGATAATTTTTTTTTTAAATGAAAGCTATTTATTTGTAGTTGTGCCCATTTTAATTATTTTTTAATTTATTTCCATTTTTATATTTTATTTTTAATTTTAAAAGCTTTTTCATGACATTTCTCCAAAATGGTGGCAACACAGTTTAGCTTTTCTCTCGATAATAAAAATTTATTTTCTAAAATGATTGCGTATAATTATGCACTAATTGAGTTAAAAATATATATATTTACTGAGAAATAATATTAATAATGTAAATAAAATGACAGAAAATAATTTATGATAAAAATTAATGTCTAAATCAAAATAAGAGAAATTTCAAATGAGGAAAATTATGTCATTCAGCAACCAGATAAAAGGGAATTACAATATTATTATGGATGCCTTTTTCATAAACAGTAACTTTTAAAGAACATTTGAAGAGAAAATGACGTCACTATTTAAAACATCGTATTTTTACTCATAACGATATTAGGTACCATTCTGTTATCCCGTCGACCAATTTCGCCAAATTATACAAATCGCCACATTAATAGCCAAATTATACACATTGACATAATTTTTATTTTAAATAACGAAAAAATAAATAATTAGTAGAATATTAATACAAATATTAATAAAAAATCGAAATAAAAATCACTTAATGACATTTTAAATACATGAATCGTATTTAATGTCATTGAATGTGACATTCACGATCATCCATTATTGGCATTTAATCTTATAGTTTGGCGATAATTTTTTGGTCGATGGGATAACCTAGTAGTACCCAATATTACTTTTTTTCTTTTTTTTTTAAATAAAGCTATTTTTCTGCGAGTGCATATAAAATAAAATTTCTGGATTTCGCCGGCACTCATATTACAATTTTAACTGTAGATGTGCGAATATTTGAATGCAAAATTGTAACTGGCAAATTTGACATTTACTTTGTAAATATTTTTATAATATATTGATACAATAATGTAATTACTTTTGCTTTTTTTAAAACCAAATCGATCGAGTCTTTTAAACATTTCATTCGTCGAATTCGACGCGATTCCCTTCGTTTTATTGTTAAATTGCATTTCCTTTTACTCAGAGTCTATAAAAAAGCGTTTAAACTAAAGAAAAAACCCGTTTTTGATGAATCTAGTCAATGAAGAAGTAGCATGTCAAATTGTATCTCTTTATTATTCCGCAATTCCAATGTCTCAGAGAGAAATTGCTAATCAATTGGGTATTTCACGCCGTTCTGTTTGCTATTATATTGATATTCACAAGAAAAATGAAGTTAGTTCATTGCAATCTAAACGGGATCGCCCTTCTAAAAAATTTCTATCGATTTTTTTTTTTCTAATCGGAGGCGAAACTGAATTCTGCAATGGTAGAATCTACATTCATCTTGTCTTCATTTGAATCAATAAAGTTTGCGAAAAAGAAATTTAACCAGTTTTGTATATTACTCCAAACAAAAGAACTAAATCCTAAAAATAAAATTTTTTTACAAAAGATATCATTATCGGGGGGGGGGGGGGGATTTGATAGATGATAAAGTACGATATCCAAAGGGAGGGAGGGGATCCAAAATTAACAATTAGCCCCTTATTGGTCGAATGGAATTTTTGTAAATTAATCGTGTTTCTATAATTTACTTGAAAGATGGTAAATTGAGAGCAAAATATACGATCAGAGAATCATTATTTTACAGACATCTTTAACAGTGCGTTAAGAAGAACAAGGTCGATTAATCGTTCCATCCGGGTAGGAGCAACACCCACTATAGGGGGTGTTGGTAGGAGGCGTAGGAGGCAGAGCATCGATGGTACTTTTTGCGTCAAAACTCGAATGATGAACACTGAAGTAACATGAAAGTATGATTTACCATCTAGCCTGAATAATTTATCCAAGACGGACGGAAGAGCGACCAGGGGAGGGGGTGGATTGCCGAAGGTTTAGAGACATACGGATAAGATTGAGAATTAACTTTAACTGTCTAAATGGTTTTTAATATTAAAATTCTCCAGAATTTAGGGGGGGTAGAAAGAGAGTGAGTTACCGTACGAGAGACACTTTCATTAACGAAAATAGCAGTCTCGCCGTATCAGTGTTGAATTCATGAGGTGCCCTGGGGGAAACACCCATTCCCTAAGCAATGAAATGTCCCCCGCCGGAAAAAATTGAGTTTTTGTGTTTTTACTGGTGAAAACGTGTTAATTCCCCCCGGAATTCTATAATGTCCCCCCCGAAGCCACTAAAGTCCCTCCCGGTGAAAAATGTCTGAATTCGACACTGCGCCGTATGGCGAAATAGCATTATTGTCAGTATATTGAGTGAGAACAAGGTTCTAAAATTTTAATTTAAAATTTTTAGAGATTTTGAAATTTTTCCCCTTTTTAAAAATTAGGTCAACAGGATTGTTAATTACTAAATCTCTGAGCTCATCAAGATTGTGGCCTGAAATCGTTAAAATTTAAACAACGTATGCGAAAAGAATTTTTGAATTTTAGCTACTTATGAGAATGGTAGAGGAAAGGGGACCGGTGTTTGTAGTTTTACCGATGGATTATGCATAAATCTAAGCCAACGGACTGTTTGGTATTTTAATATATTTTTCTAATAAGCATGTATTTTTTCTGCTTTTATGATAATTTTGTCTAAATTTAAAAGGGGGTTATTCGCGGGAGGTGGGTATTTATAGTCTCCAAAATTTCACCATCTGAGCACACCCGATACCATTTCGTTTTATTCTTAAACAGGCAACGTACTAGCCGCCGATCTTCAATATTGAGCGATGCGACTTTCGATGCATTAGTATTGTAAGAAACGTTAAGGAATTGTGTTGCTGAGTACGGAGAAAAGAAATGGTAAAACAGTCGTGCTGCCCAGCTTGGAATTTTCGAAAAATAAGAAATAGCATATTTCGGTGCTTCTCTTTATTATGCTTCATGGATTAACTCAACTTTGAACGGAAATTTTCAACATTGTATTATTAGCTTTTTTTCAATAAATTTTGAATTTTAAGTAATTTTTAGCTGGCAAATTTCTTATTTGTCATACTTAAAACATGTCTTTTAGAGCTAAAATAAATTTATAAGACAGATATATAACATTAAAGAAGAACTTTATTAAGAATTTATGCAAGTTAAAAATGTAATAAAAATACTTGCATACTAATTACTTTCACTTAAAAATAATTAAAATGTTACATACTTCTTTGTCTCATATGTCCGGTAAAAGGATCCAACTGAATGAAACACAAAGAGCATACAAAGATGAATAAATCCTTTTAATGTATATCACTGGTATATATTCAATGGTACACAATATTATAATTTTAATTACATGACTTTGAATAACTGATTAATTACACTAGTTTAAAATCCTAGAGTTTCACTTCTAGGAATGCTATAATTCTTCAATAAAAATTAAGGATTGGTTGAACTCATTCAATATATTAGATTGAAATTTCGCACTAGAAAAACGACATCTATCCAGGCCGTCGAGAGCCGTGACGTGACCAGGATCAGTCACACATCCCCCTCCCTCTTATACAGACTCTTAGATACATAAAGAGCATGTGGATCTTTAATAATACCTCCTCGACTTTGAAGACTACTTTGTTCGTCTCTCATAAATTAAATTTTTTATTTTCCTGAATTTAAAGATACTAATTAGATATTAATACTATTTAACAAAAGTAATTATAGACCTTTCCTTTTTTATTGTTACGTTATGGTATACGTAAAAATTATAATGTACAATGTGTATTGTAACTATTGGGCTCCTTTGAGCTTCTTGGTCCTCCAAACAATTTGCCGGCTGAACCCCCCCCCCCCAACCCCGTCTCTTCTCAGATCTGCACTCATTAAGCAGCAAGAACATCATTTGATAAGTTGCCGTTCACCGAGGCAAGAATACCATTTTTTCCCTTACTGAAATATAAGTATTTTACAGTATAAATGGCGTTTTTAATGAAAAAACATCATTTTATGGTACAAATACTGTTTATAATCGAAATAGCACAGATACTGGATTTTTTTGTACGTAATATACCATAAAAATACGGTACTTCTATCGTAAAGAATGAAAGCAGTAGAAGCACCGTAAAATTTAGGTACATCTATTGAAATGCTACGAAAATGTTTAGAATGTCATTTATCTTACTGAAAATTAAATATTTATCGGTATAAATACCGAGTTTTTACTGAGAAACAATCATTTTACTGTGTAAATACCGTTTTCAATCGAAAGAGAACAAACTCTATTTTTTTAAACTTAATATAACTTAGAAATACGGTACTCATACCGTAAAGAGTGAAAATGGTAGTAGTACCGTGAAATTTACGGCACTTCTACTGGAATTTTACAAAAAATTTTTACAGTGTCGAACAGCACTGCCAAATCGCTTCAGAAAGAAAACAAATGCCTAGCGGTTGGTGGTGCCAGAAAAGAATCGTACACATTGAGCTGTCGAAATTGAGTGAAACTGACAATGAACATCGCCACCGACAGCAACTAACTAGTAAATCTGCAGATCAGGAGCCTCAACGTCAACTTTTTAAGTAATTACTTTTTACTATACTTTGATTAACATATAAGATTATACAAACAGCAATTGAAAGTTCTCCAATAACATAAAAGAATACAAGAATAAACAAGTCGGAAATGGCACTTCAAACCAATTAAAAGAGGTGCGTTCTTATTACAACGAAATTTTTAAAATATTCAGATCTTGGTGTAAGAGCTGGTGCACTTTTATGCAAAAATGTACGAATAGAAAATTTATAACAATGTTATATATTAAACTCAGTAATACAGAAATAATATTATTACCTCTTAAATGGGCATAATCACCATTGCAACCTATAATCAATGCCTGTTATGGCATATGACTGAATTATTTACGATTGATAGGATTTGATAAATTCGAGAAAACTATTATTAAGTAGTGACTAGATTCTCATAAAATTTGAAATGATTTGAAACGATTTTATGTAATTAAATTCAAATTATACAGTTTAATAGTTTTTGCGGTAGTATATGGGGACAGACGGTGAAACAGATGGGTGGGCCAGACGACCACTATACATACTTGTATAATTATGATACTTTCCCATGACCCATAATGTAATAGAATTCTTTTCATTGTCTCTGCTATTAAAATATAAGCTTTACGCATTGTATTACAGTACTGGACATGACTTTTTTTAAATTTCAATAACACATAATAATTCCAGATCAGTCAAACTATATTAATGCAAGTTCGAGTTCAGAAAGACATACAGATGATCACATGGACAGAGAAACATATTTCATTAACTCTTTTTAACTGTCTTGCACTGTTTTAAAAACGCATAACAGATTTTAATTTCACTATCAGCAAATCTACTTGAACAGTCTTATACAACCCTTTATAAGTCCTACTATTTTTATTTACACGCTACTAATTAACTTTTACTTAATTACTAGGTGTAATTTAATTAAGACTTACATTCGCTCACGCTTCCAGAGATTATCATCCATAGAAGGCTTTGTTTCCAATTGTTTACGTGGCCTTGTAAATTGTTTTATTTATATTGTACAAAGATATTTTAGTGTGCTAAATATAGTCCAGCATAAAAATGCATAGTTAAAAAGAAAAAAAAAATCTTTTAAGATATTTATGTTCATACTCAGTATCCCTTACAGATACTTTGGTGTAACCCAGTATATGATTTTTAACATTTATACATATAAAGTAATATGAAAACATTTGCTTAAAAGCTCATTTTAAAAATAAAAATGAACTTTCAGTCTATAATCTTTTGTGTGTCCGTGTAAATACTATGTGCTTTCTGTTATGTAGGAAGTAATTTGTAGTAGGCCTCAGTAACGTATATCAATTTAATAAAATGTTAAATAATTCAATATAATTAAAATACACCCCAAACATTGTTTTCCCCTATAACATTATGTAATGGAATGTTTTTGTGTGGCCTTGTAAATTAAGCAAAAATATTCCTTGCACCTCATTTTGTACAGAATGCACATTTTAATGTAGTTCATAGATCTATATCAATTTCATTATGTACGAAAAATCTAACATCATCATTTGTGTATCATTAAAATGTAATTAAAGGTCCATTGTCGTAATGTACACTGTAAAAAAAA
This sequence comes from Maratus speculifer, assembly GCA_964019185.1. Taxonomy (NCBI): domain Eukaryota; kingdom Metazoa; phylum Arthropoda; class Arachnida; order Araneae; family Salticidae; genus Maratus; species Maratus speculifer. The sequence continues at coordinate 258,474,467 of OZ025298.1, forward strand.
AAAGTGTCGATCTACTAAAAAAACTTTAGTGATCCTTGTAATTACTTAAAAAAATTTTAGTAATCTTAGTCGGTTACAAGAAAATCTGTAAGAATTACTAGAAAAAAGTTAGCAACGAATAGAGTTAATAATTTTATATTTTTAATAGCTATTACTAAAACTCACTTGGTATGGCTTTGATAGCATAGTGGTTATAGTAACGGACTCCAGGCTAAAAAGATCCCGGGTTCGATACTGGCCACTGCCAAATACGCCCCGAATGTATGCAGTATAAGTACTCGTTAATAAAGGGATTATGAATATCATGACGGAGCAGTAGCAATGTTTGATGCTGCCATTTATTGCGGTTTTGCTGAAAATCTTCCGCTCCAGAAGTCTCGCTGCAGCTCGAAGGAACTCGCTCCTGTCATTCGAGCCCACGTAATGGTTATTAAAAATAATTTTCGAGCTATTGCTAATATTTGCTTGGTGGCTCATACTAAAAATTTTTAAGTTAGTTATACAAAAAATTCTTTTGTTCAATTTACAAAAGAAATGCTTGTTTCGCTTGCAAAAAAATGTTTGTAATGGTTACTAAAAAATTCTGTGGAATACAAATTTACTAAAAAATTTTTAGTAACCGCTTGAATTTTTTTTACAGTGTAATGGAATACTTTTGACTGTCCCTGTAATTAAACTATCGATCCGATGTTCATAAAATTAAAAATGACTCCACAAATTTTTCCAACAATCATATATTTTAAATTTCAAACCATTTGGTTCGATACTATTTTTATAATTTTTGCGATAGACAGACACACGGATATATAGGCAGACGTACAGATAAGACGACAACTATAAATTCTACGTATTTATGTAATTACGAACCCACCTAAAAATACGTACAAGGTTTCAAAAATTTGATGCGTTAAATTGATAATTCTTTTGTGCAATGATATTCTAAAACTTTTATGAACTGCATATTATGATATATTTTTAAGGTAATAAAGCACATTTCTTCAGGGGGCTCTCTCCCTTGAACCCCCGGTACACTCATTAAATTTGCATTCGTAATTTTCTATTGATTATGCAAATGGTTAGAATACATCTTAAATTTCATTTTATACTGAGGTTTTTAAGGATAAATAACAAGCTGGACAAAACTTCAATATTATTTTGTTCATAAGTTCAATTATTGCTCACTTTCTACTATAACTAAATTCTTTTGCATGTTCCTGTAAATTAATGTTAAGTTATTTTCACGCCATGGTCTATAGTATGACACTTTTAATAAACCTTAGTGATTTGCATCAATTTCAATATGTTTAAGTTATCATGATAACACACAGCAAACAATTTTCCGCCGTAGTTCGCAATTCTTCTGAGTGACCCTGTAAATGAACAGTAAATGCTCCACACATCATTTCCAATATAGAATATGCCACAGTAAACCACAATAATATATATTAATTTCAAATATATCTGACTATATTTACGCGAGTTAGAAAAAATAGACATACAGACAGACAGACAAATAAAATACATAAGCAATTTTCAGATATATTGGAAAGTGTTGAACAAGATATGTTATTAATGTAATTTATATCTAACCTCTTAATTTTTCGCAATTGGAATTATTTAAATGTTTTATTTTTTATCGGCTATTTTCATTGCTAAGCAACAGACAAAAAAGAAAAAAATGAAATATATGTCATGTCAAATATGTAAATTGATCAAACAAACTGTTTTATATTATTGAAAACATTTCTAAAATTCCACGAAAAATTATACTCCTAATTTTAAAAAAATCTTACAAATATATTGACAAACTTTCAAAAGAATAGGAATAATTTAAAATCTTAGTTAAAACTTTTAACACCGATAATTTGATGTTTAAATACTTTAATCAAACGCGCCATTTTCATTCAATGGAGGAAAATTTGAAAATCATCATAATTACCGTTAAAAAGCATCAGTTTTTGTTGCTATGCAACAAATAAGAAAAAAGAAATAATGAAATATGTATATTTTAAATAAAAAAAAAATTAAACAAAATGTTTATATTATTTGAACTTATGTATAAAAAATACCCAAAATTAGCAGAAATATTTTAAAAAATCTGACAAATGCTTAGACAAAATTTCAAAATACTAAGATCCATTTAAGATCCGTATTTGGAAATTTCAATATCCATCTTTTATCATTTTAATCCATCAATCAAAAGAGCCATTTTCTTTCCATTTGATTTGCCATAAGAAAGCATTATGATACAAAACAGAATGTTCTGTATTTTCCAAACAAATGATCCAAACCTAACAAAAAACTATACAGCTAAATCCCGATAGCTCATAAACGTGCTTACTTAATTTCAAAGAGATCAGATGATTTTTACGGCAGTTATCGCGGAACAGACAGACAGACGGAAACGAAAAATTTCCGTGTCTCCAAAGTAAGCTTTCATTGACGTTTCGGTAATTAGTTTGAGCCATGCATTCCCTGAACAACGGCCAGAAGGGGACTCAAGTCACAAGCGAGTGCTATTTCAGGACCACAACGTTCCATACTATCGCAATTTCATCGTTCAGAACACCACCAAAACGCTGAAATATGATCTGCTACCGCTACACTGTCCAGATCTGGCACTTTCCGATTATCTCTTGTTCTTGTCAATGGTGCATGGCATAGCTGGGATACACTTGGCTAAATCTGAAGAGGTGGAAAATTGATTGGATAAATGTTTTCAGTCCAAAGATGTACCGTTTCATCGTCACGGTATTCATGTACTGTCAGAAAGAGGGGGAAAATGTGAAGCTAGCGAGGGATAATACTTTCAACAAAACATTTTTGCTTTTCTCTTGCAATTTTCCTTTTTTCATGGATCAAAAAACTCCGAAACATAGTTGCGCACTTAGTACACGTCAGGACAGATTGCCGTTATTATTATCTTTTTAAGGGTGAAGGTTTCGCTATGGTAATTCAATGTAAAATTGGAGAATTTTGATATTCCTTACGTGAAAAATGGTTTAATCATTGGATTTGAATTTTTTATTTAAAAAGTGTACAATTCAGTTTTTTAACTTTCTAACGAAGTTTTCTCTAACAATTTTCTCACAGACTTTTTCAGCTATTAATTTTCCCTTTAACTTTATATGCTTCATAGAAAATGAGATGAAGTTAATCTGTGGTAATTCTTAGTGAAAATCCTCACCGTTAGCATCACGTAACTTTTTTATAAAAAAAGGTTATAATTGTAATTAAACGTTTAGTACGAAATAAAAAATCCGCTTGTAGGTATTATTTCATAAAAATTTTGCGACTTTTTATAAATGTTTTACTAAAAAATAATGAATATCTTGGAAATCAACAAACCACTATTTCAAAACGTAAGTAATTTTTCGCTACTAAAGATTTTTTTTGGTAAACCCATTAACATTTACTTTAAATGATTTCATAGTATGAAAGTTTTGCAGTACTTTAAAAATGAAGTTATTAATTTGAAAACAAGTTTGTTAAAACTTTATTTTCGACGTAAGTATGCGTCTTTCTTTAATAACATGCTCGAAATTAATATGTTTCAGGGAAGTTCATTTTGACTTAATTAATCCAAGTCAATAGGCATGGAATTTATTACAAATATTTAAGATATTTTAAAAATCTGCATTTACAGGCCCTTTTATCATATAAATGAGAAGTGATAATTTTATGTATGAGAAATTTTTGACAGTTTAAGCTACATGCATAGTTTTAAAAAGCGTTCTTATTTATGTCATTTTATTAATCATGATAACATGGATGATGTTTTAGTATATTTTCATTCTTTATTAAAATAGAAAGTGTTTCAGCACAGTGGTTACAAAATTTCTGGAGAAATACGGTACATCTAGGCAATGGGAAATCACATAGAAAAGCAAGATCGGAAACACTTTTCTGGCTCAGTAGTGATGACACAAAGCACGAGAAAGGAACTGCACAAACAATGTGGAAAGTATGTTTAGTACAGGAAAAAACTGAAAAAAGAACAAAAAGAGAGCCAATGATCGTCATCAAAGATGGTGCTCGAAATCACGACCCCTGGCCATAATGCCGGCTCGACATCTACAGCTCAAGGAATATCTAATGTTCTCGAAAAAAGCAGGCATTCCCCGGATTTCCTGAGTAGATGCCACGATGTGGCAACAAGTTCGGCAGCACTTTCTAGCACTGTCTTGGCATTTTCGCAATATTAAGAATAACAAACATACTTTCTTACCAAGTTCATGTTCTTCTTTTCTCGTGTTTTCTGTCATCACTACCGCACCAGGAAAACGTTTCCATCCACGAAATGCTATGGAATTTCTCATCGTATCTCTATCTCTTCTGAAACTCTCTTAGCCGCTTTTTTGAAACACTCTTTATGTATCTCTAGACTAATAAATATATTTTGTTACCTTGCACAGTTAATTGGCTAATTGTAAATGGTGGGATAATTCAGAACAATCTCCACGAAAATTCATGAGACAGTAGTACGTGATATTAAAATAAGGTAAAAATCGAAAATTTACATTCTTGTTGACAGAATGAAAGAATTCTCGCAATTTCTGCTTCAATGGTCGTCACACTTGGCTACACAATTTTCACTTTTAAAAAGTTGAAAAAACAAATTTAATTATGACAATCATGTCGAATTTTAAAATTCTTACGTAGTTTTTTTATAAGCTATGTATCGGGGCTCTTCCTTATCAATTTCATGAATTTTTATAAAAAGTCATGACGCATGGGGTCTTTGAAAAATCTAAAAATGTTGAATAATCAGTTCAGTGAAAAATAGATTTAAAGTATATTAAAATGCCATTAAAATGTTTGTGAAGAAAATTCACAATCTTGCAACTTTTTCAAAAATAATCACATATTCAATGTACATTTTTTGTATGGCTTTTAGCAAATGGCTCAGAGCAAACTAGAGAATAATAATATGCACACAAATAATTTTCTGGTTTTTTTTCTTTCTATTTTGTCGATTTTTGTTCAAAAAAAGGTTTGCGGTCCACTTTCATGTCAGTTAAAAATGACAAATAGTTTTTTAATGTCTGTGAATATTCTTCATTTTTATCAGATAAAAGCAATGCAAGACGTTGTTCTTAATAGTTGTTAAGTCGATTTGACGAAATTTCATTTCATGGCTCATTTTTGAGGACCGTCAGAAACATGGTCGTTATTTTTCTACACGTTTTGTGATGTGTGATAATTATTAAGTTTTCTCTAAGTTGTTTGGTTCTACACTAGATCAGCGTCATATTAATCATAATATTAAACGTCATATAAAGTTTAAATAGTTTGTACAGTTAAACTTTAGTTTTGAGAAACTTTTCTTCAGTATTGAAAGTTTAATATTTTTTAATAATAGAAATTAAACAGGCAATTATTATGATGGGGACTTTTATTTCGTTTAGAAAAAAATAGTTACGTTTAGCAGTTAGAACCGAGATTTGAAGTTCATTTGGGTTGATTTTCGTTCAAAAATACAAATGCAACACAGATCGGATAAAGCGTAGCATGCTCGATAATACGCGGTTTGCGTCAATAGAGACTCGTGCTCTCCGTTTGTCTGCCAAAAGCAATGATAAACCCCCACATTAGGTTCGATTAGAAAGATTTCCGTAGAAAAAAATACATAAATCCAGAACACATCGGCGCGTGCGTAGCACGAATGATATACGGGGCTGAAAACAATGAGGCCCTAACTCTATTCGTTCGAGAGATGTTCATTTTAAAATAGGAAAAAAAACATATAAATTCTGTATTGTCATCGGCTAAATTCGGTTTGGCTCCTCTAACGTGAGGAAAAGATTGCGAAAGGCTCACTAGAGTCAAATCATTTTTATCTTTTCCCAATATCCCAATCGCTGTGAAAAACATACATAATTTAACGAAACTGCAATTTTACAAATCATTGAGTTGTATTATTCGTATATGAAATGAAAAAAAAAATCACATGTAAGCATCTGCGTTTAAAAGACCAAATGCGATCAATATCAACCTGAAAAAAGACTCGGCTACTCTCGATTAAGAAGAAATGTTTAAAAGAAATTTTGTAATTACTAATTTAGAATATTGATTCTTTGGATACATTAATTCGTGATGTTAAAAACAGATAATTTTCAAAATATTAAACATACAGACTTTACATATAGTTTTTTTTTATCTAAAATATAATTTCAAAAGATCTTAAACAACAAACATATAAAAAAGTCATTAAGCCATTAGTATCATTTTAATTAAATGTTTGAAACCAAATAAAAATTTATTGTGGTTGATGCATCCCAAAATGCTTACGAAATTGTATGAAATATAATGGAAAATCAACAAATGATACTATTTGAGAGAAAATATAACGTAATTATTATTATTATTTTCTTAATTCGCTACGCACGAAATTTTTTTGTGTATCCATTAACATTTCCTTTGGATAAACTCTTAGGATGAAAGTTTCATGGATCTTTAGAATGAAGCATTACTTTAAAGTAAATTTTGCTTCAACTTTAAGATAAGTATGCGCCGTTCTTTAATAGCATTCTCTAAATTAATATATTTCAAGGAAAGTTAATTTTGTAGTAATTACTCAAAGTGAATGGGTGTGAAATTCATTAGAAATATTTAAGATAGTTTAAAAGTTTGCTTTTCCGAAATCTTTTGTCATATTAATGGAAAATGGTGATTTTATTTACGATAAAAGTTTTTAATGGTTAAAATGAAATTCGCATAATATAAAATGTTTCCCTAATTAGCCTGTATATATACAAGTCAGATTAAATTTCTGTTTTTAATTTTAATCCAGTAATGATAAAATGGAAACATTTTCATTAAAATATTTCAAACTTTTTACAAAGATCTTATCGAATTTTTGCATCGTATTCGATTTTTTATTTAATTTACAAAAGTAAACTTCGAATATTTTATTAACATTTAAACAATCTTTTTTATTATCTATGATTAATTATAATTCGAATTATACATTCAGATTTGTAAACTTTAAAACCAATTTTTATTTTGGAATGATACTCTTTGGAATGATGCTTTAAGCAATTGTTTCACGGTTAAATTATAATAACTGCAAAGCTTGCAATGTTATCTGTATAGTTTTATTCACAGTATATCTCTATTTATAAACCAAGAATTTTTCGGTACACTGTTTTGGCTTCAAAGTAGGGGGGGGGGTGGCATATACACGAGTATAAGAAAATTTTTAAAATTTAACTTCTATAATAAAAAAAAGAAAAAATGGTAAATTAAAAATTCTTAATAAAATTTACAAATCTCTATAAATAATTTAAAACTGATTTCTTTTACAATAAAAGATACCAATCCTCATTAATTTTCCATATCACTTCTATTAATAGTGGTAAACGTCTGTCTGTCTTTCCGCAAAACCCCTTGAAGCCGCAAAAACATTTTTCCTATTTGACGCAGAAAGACACGAAATCCTTCAATAGTAAAAAAAAAAAAAAAAAAAAACTATCCTTAAACAAATCTCTAGGAATGACTCCTGGAATGATGCTGATATGTATGGTTTCCGGAAATAACGCTTCCGGGTGGAACACACCTTCCATTAATCGAATAGACCAATCAGGAAAAGGTTCCGTCTCGGGTGGACTTGCAAATGAGTACACTTCCTTTTTTTCCTTATGCTGCTATTTTGGTAGATTTTCCTCGTTTTTATGGATATTTAATGCTCGGTATTTTAATAAGTGTGCGTTTATGAGAGGAATTCCAAAACTGAGTGTGTGGAAAATAAGGTATCGCAAAGCGATTCCATGGGGTATTGGCGAGCGCAGCAAGCAGGAGTAGCCTACAACTTTCCCCCTTGGAATCGTGAAGCGAGCAGGGGGACGGAGCCCCCCTAGTATATAAAAAAAATGCTAATTTTTTGGTGAAACCGAATATGGCTGCCTCGAAAAAGTCTGGCAGTGATTAGCGACGAAATTAATTCGAGGCCTCTTTTTTAATGAATTTCAGCTTAATTAGATGAAAAGCAATTGTCAATTTACCGGAATTTATGTATTAGGCAAATTTTTAAAGTGCGTAATATTTCGTTCTAAACAAGCCAAGAGCACGAAACTTGCACGAGAGAACGTGAAACAGAAAGAGATTTCAAGAATACTAAAATTTAATTTTACAGACCGATTATTTCTCGAAATATTCTTAAAAATCGTTTAAAAATTCATTTTTTTTCATTAATTTTTTTTCAAATTGTACGTAGACGCATGTCTAAGAGGAGTTGGGATCATTTTGCTGCAGCTGCGCTAAAACATGACATCTACTACTGGGAGATTTTTGAGGGAGTCTGTAACTTTTATTCTATACTTCACAGTACTTCAAAACTTGCACACCTAGACGTGAAAAAAAAATCTACTTTCATATATATATATATATGTGTGACACTTTCAAGTTAGGGGCCAGAAACATCATCGCCGGGTTTCTCTTTCTCCGCACAGAAGTCATGGCCAGCGAGAAAAAAAAAAAAAAAGAAATAAATGTAGAAGATACAATTAATCACTCCTTGGCTGCTCCAAGTTCATTTTATTAAACTGCAGTTATAATAGAGAGAAAAGCTCTTTTGCAGACGATCTTTTACCGAAATATCCAAAAAAATATTCCATCATTTACTACAACCAGTCGTACTTATGGAAGAGAGAACTCAAGAATTTTTTTATCACCTCTCGAGGCTTCCTCTTTTAAATATAAAAAAGAAAATTCTAGAACATTCTTTACTCTCAAACCATTACTCTTTTATGTAAACATAATTCATGCCCAGAGCCGAGATTAATATTCGACAGACGACAATTTTATTTTAAAAAAATATTATTTAACCAATTAATAATCGACTCAGAATTTTCAAAAATCTTAGGCAGACGATTTTTTATAGGCGATTAATTTTAAGAGAAAAAGAAAAGAAATGAATTTATTGATATGCACAATATCAAATGCTGAATGAGGAAAAATAAATAAATAGATAAAATAAAATAATGATATTTTTTGAAAGGTATGGTTTTGGAATAAATTTAACAAGACTTTCTGAAAAAGGGTTGATAAAAACAGAAAAAATGAGTTTTATTTGGAATATTAAGAAATAAAGTTTAATTAAGAATATTTTTAATTTAGAGCCATCTTTTTAAATTTACGCATACTGGAATAAATGATTTTAAGGCGAATTAAGAATTTATATCGCTTCCATAAAGATTAACAGATTAGATCTAGAAACAAGATTTTAATTTACTAAGTTGAAGTAAGTACGGAATATTATTATAAGGAAATTAATATAGTATAAAGGTTAGTTTTTTTTTTTTTTTGGGGGGGGGGGAATTAAAAATTGTAATATATATATATTTATTTTAATCGTGTTTGTAACCCAATTAGAATCCAAATTATGAATTTTTATCGAAATCTAAAAAAAAAAAAAATGTATTTTCTTTGCTTCTTCAATTTCAAGGTAAGTCGATAAAGCAGGTGCCCTAGTGAGGTTAAAAGTGAACTCAGAATTTTTATAAGGGAAACATCTTTTTTAAATATTGATTTTTGAGTTCAGAGTTTTTCGGAATTCGGTGTAGATTTTAATTTTGTTTAAAAATATATCTCTATTTTTTTCAACCGGATAAAAATTTCGGTTTTATGAAAATGTTCGCTTTAATTCGTAACAAACATCGTTTTTTGTACGCATCAGCTCACGTGAAATTGTTCATATTGAAAAAAATAAATATCCTATTCCTTTTAAACATAAGAAAAAGCTTAAATAAAGCATGACACTATAAATTTAGGATGTGGGGAGGGAGAAAACAGGAAGACGAGCATTAAAATTTGTTTTATAACCTCAGCATTTCTTACTGTTTTAGCTGCAAATTAAATATTACCATTATTACGTGATCTCTTTGAAACATTTAGATACATAATAATACATGATGAAAAACATTTAAGAAAAAGGATACCACGTCGAATACCACTATTTTCTAATAGTAATTTTTGTAAAACTGTTAAAATCTTCCTGGGATTGTTGGGAACTTTGTGATAGTTTATGGCACATGATATAAATTTATAAAAAAAGTCATATTTCGGGGAAGGGAGCGGGGGAATGCGAACAAAATCAGGAAGTATAACGGAAATTCTTCGTTGATTTATTTGAAACTTTAAGATAGTTTATGACACATGATATAAATTTATAAAAAAATATTCTGCGTTAAATGCCACTATTTACGAATAGTAATTTTTGCAAAAATCTAAAAATTCTTGCTTTAAAGCCCCGCGACCTCGAGTAACATATTTACTGATAGGTTGTTTAACGGAGTTTTATTCAGTTACAGTTTTGTTAATAATAGAGTGCGCCCCCTGGTGTTGGAATGTGGAACTAATATGACCCGAATGAATTAAAAGTTACTGGCTTCGCCAACTATCGCCCGTCGAGGGGATGCTGTTCGAGTTTCAATCGAAAAAAAAGGTTTACACGTGCGTGCACAGCATGCCTAATATACGCTACTGGAAGCATCTGGGACACGATTCGAGTTTCGTTCGTATCGAAGTTCGTTCGAAAAGGAAGCGGGTTTTCGGCAGTGCGTGTGCAACCAACACCGTCTCGATATATAAGACATGCCTCTCCACGGTCATAAAATGTAGGCCGTGACGTCACATATGTAGGGCTACCTCTCACCCCCCCCCCCCCAAATCCAGTGGAAATAACCAAGACCCCCGCGTGTTTTGAATCTTATTTTCCGTTGTGTTTGTGTGTGTCGCTGTTTGGAAGGGATTATAAATAAGTTTCTTTTCTTAGTTTGTTTTCAAAATATTTTATTACAAATCAAAATCTTTTTCCATTCATAAAGATGATCATATGATTGACAGCTTTGTAAAGATTAGCAGCTTGATATGTTCAAAAAATTATGCCAACTGGAATGGTTATAGTAGCGGAATGTGAAAATTGAATTTCAGTTCTATAGCCAAGCTAGCTAGTTTTCCTACTACGAGATTTTGGATGCCTAAATATTAAAGCGAATTAGTAAGTAATGAAAGATTTAATAAGGTACCCTGGGGTAATAACGCCACGTTAAGGTTCTACCAATTTTCACGGCTTAGTTTTAGATTGTATTTTTCAAACAAATATAGGATCTGATACAGCAACTCATTGACTATCTATATAAAATAAAATAATTTAACACATATGTATTCATAAAATGTAATGGCGTTTTTTCTTGACCAATGCTATTTGGCGTTATTACCCACCTATATGGGTAATAACGCCATGCAAACAAAAGTATGAAATAAGATGAAATAATTGCATGTAGATAGCCCAATTCTAAAAATACGAACTCTGCAAACTTAGAAATTGACAAATTGCATTCTAAGCTATTGAAAATGTTCAATTTTTTGTGAAAGTGTAAGAAAAATAAAGGTGTGGTATGGGAGGGGGGGGGGATGAGGCAAAAGAATATCAGACCGTGAGCTTCTTTTTGCTTAAAAAGGACCGCTTAAATAGGAATATGAGAAACATTGCACAGTTTTAACTGTGTTTATTTGAATCAGTATTTAGGATGTAGCTCGGCCACTGTAGGGAATCAACCGGGGTATTAATGTCAAGGATTGGCGTTATTACCCCGAAATAGTTATTGCGCAGTACATTTTAAATTACAAATTATCTCGAGAAGATATCCAAAATCTTCAACAACATTTTAAAAGTACATGAAATGCACTACAAATTTATGTAATTAACAAAGCATTTCCGGATAAAAAGATAGTCTTCACATCACAAAACGTATGTCGCAAATTTTAGATCAAGCGTTAATTTTAGTTGTTTGTAAAAACAATAAGACCTAAAAATGAAACAAATTAACTTGAAGCTGTTTTTTGCGATTTATATGACTCAAAACCCCTTTGCGCAGAGCACATGGGTGTCATTTACCTGATTATTTCATAATTATGCAAAATATAAGCACTTGGCGTTATTACCCCGCATGGCGTTATTACCCCAGGGTACCTTATTATTTGAATTTTTTCTTATCTATTAAAAAGTCTGCTGATATGTGTGTTGATTTTTTTTCCTGTAAAGAAACTTGTTTATTTTATTTTTAAATAATTATTTATACTTGAACTGCATTTTATTTTACGGAACGAATAAAATTTTGCAATTGAAAATTAATTTTATAAATAAAATAAGAGCTTTAATTACTGAATATTAACTTAAAATTGTGTGGTTAAAATGTCAAATATACCTTTAATTAAAAAAAATTACATTTGGTTTTAAATGAAACTATGAATAATTTTTATATTTTGTAATATATAAAATGGAAAATAATTTGAAGTTCGAAAAAAACGTTTGGTTTGAAAACTGTTCATTACTAGTTTTATTAATTATTCCTAGAAAGAATGTTACTTACGAATTACTCTTTGTTGGATACATATTTTTATTTATTTATTTATTTTTTTTTTATTTTTTTTTTTTTTACATCAATGTTTGATATGTATTTCTTTCACTTAAAGAACAAAATTTTGGTAATTAAAACAATATTATATGAAAAAAGCAGTATTATTGCATTCTTTTAAAAACAGTAATTGCTGAATTATTGACTTAAATCTTGTGGCTAAAATGCTAATTGTAGTATGTCAAAATTATCATGAAGAATTATTTAATACAGTGAAACCTCCAAATAAGGGACACTCCGAATAAGGGACACCTCTATTTAAGGGACAAAAGTAGCGGTCCCAAAGATGTCCCTTATTTGGAGGTTTCACTGAGTAAGGAACTCCGAATAAGGGACACCTCTATTTAAGGGACAAAAGTTGCGGTCCCATAGGTGTCCCTTATTTGGAGGTTTCACTGTAATATATTCGTTTAATGTAAAAAATAAGTAAAATGAAATGACATGAAATAAAATTTAGAATGCATAAATGGTTAAAGTTATTTACTATTTTATATTTCATTGAAATAATATAACATTTTATTGTAATATAACTACAAGGAATATATATTTTTTAGAAAAATAAATTGTTTTTCCATCACTTCATAATTTTTGGAAATTTTACTTTCTATAACTAATAAAAAAAAGTTATTTCATAAAGCATATCTGTAAACGTAAGCATACATTTTAAATTTCAAGCTTTTAATTTAAAAAGTATATTATTATTATCATCTGTCAAATGTTCTTGTTTTTTAAAATTCATAATTAAGTAACAAAGGTTGAGATAAATGTTACTTATCTATTTATTTTTGTTACTTCTATTACGTAAACAAAAGTATATCATTTATTGTATTCTCATCTTTTATGGTTTAAAGGATATGAATGATATATAATATATATTGCTGAAATTAATTATGAAGGTGAAAGGAAAAATGTGTAATAATAAAAAATCTCAAAAAATATATAATAATGTATTCATCTAACGCAAAAATAAAATAAAAATTTTAACTCTAGTGTATATAAATGTTGCAGATACTTTTATATTTTATTGAAATTATCTATATTTAAATAAAATACAACTATAAGGAAAAAATATAATAAAATCAATTTTTCCAGGGGGGGGGGAATATGATGAAATTGCTTTCGACACTTCAAAATTTCCGGAAATTTTACTTCTTTGTGTCTAAAGAAACAAATATATGTGTGAATGCAGTCATATATTTTAATTTCAGGATTAATTAATTCATAATTTTATTATATTTCAGGATTTTCATTTAAAAATTGTAGGTTGTTATCTTTTTTGAGGTTATTAAAAATTAAAAATTACCTATAAAATTAAAAATTAAAAATTAAAAATTAACCTATAATTAAAAATTATAGGTTATTATCTTTTCTTCATCTTTTTATCTTATTATATATGACTTATGTTTACCGCTCATAATGAAATGGAATAGATAAATATTTCTTTTATATATCTTTATTAAATAAACAAAACTTCATTACTTATCAAGGTATTTATATTTTCTTACATGTGGTTAAATAAGAAAAAGGTTACTTATTTGTAAAAATGGTACTTATTTTAAAATAATTATTTTTGAGGTGTCTGTGAAGGATTTTCTTAGTTGGTCCTGTTATTGTGAAATTGTGAACAGTTTAATATTGTTGAAAAATCACAATTTGATAACAATTTCGTGAATTTGAATTTCTTGTTACATATAAGTTCCTTTTTATTCTTTAAACAAAATTATTTATGTCTAAAACAGCTATGTGATAGATATTTTGGTAATTTCATCTGTTTTGTGACAAGTTAAATTTTATTTAAAAATTATTAATTTTGTAAAAGTTTAAATAAAGGTTTTTTTTTAATAAATTTTGTGAAATGTCGTCATATTTTAAGATGAAAACATTTTGTGATGAGTTTGTTTTAAGATTTAAAAAATTGTGTGTGTATTGTGTGTGTATTTTGTGTCGGCCGATTATCTACGCTAGGGATATAGGCCCAGGGGGAGGGATGCCCTTCGTGGAGGTCTTTCTAAGGGAACCTAACCCGTATTTACGCAAGGTTCGAAGAAAACCACGAAAACTCCGAACAGTTAGGCCGACGGCCGCGATTGGGTTCGAACCCACCACCTGCCGTCTACCAGTTGAGAGGTCAGACCCTCTCGGCCACTGGTGGGGCCTTAAAAAATTGTGAAAAGACTCTTAAAGAACCATTTTTTTCCTAAACAGATCCCTGTTCATATCATTTTTTAAAATGTATAAAGAATAAATCTTATAAATGAAAACTAATATTATAAAATAAAAAATAAATAAAAAGGCATTATTTACTTGATATTACCTCGAAAGGTTGTGATTAAAAGGTGAAAAAATTCCATGAACTTAAAATACATTTTGTTTTAAATAAAAGTGTAACTAATTTTTATGTGCTGTAAAATTTAAATTGGAAATTAATCTGAAAAAAAAGAAAGAAAATCTTTTGATTGAAAAATAATTTTATTGTTAATACACCCCCCCTCCCCAAAAAAACATCATTCTTTTTAAGATTTTTACCATCCAATTATTTTCCGTATGTATTCACTTTTAAATAACTATCTTAGTCAATGTTCGAACAGAATTTATTTCACTGAAAGAATAGAATTGTATAATTAAGGATTAATATTGTAAATAAAACCATCGAATTGTTAAGAAAGATTAATTACTGAATATCAACTCGAAATTATGTTATTTGTAAAACATTTTCCTGGCAAAAATAGAAAAAAAGTTTGGTTTGTTCTAAATAGTACTAAGGAAGTTTTTTTTATTCTGTGAAGTTTACATTGCAAAATATGTTGAAAGTTTGAAGATTTTTTTTTTCGAAAATTATTCTTATTTTAGATATAAAAACAAAAATTTCGAATTGGGAATTCCCAATAAAGCATTTACTAACGATTGAGTCTTTGCTGGTATATTTACACCTTAGCACTTCATTCGCCGCAATATTTAATTGGTGAATAGGTCTGTCTCTTCGAGACGGTGTTGGTGAACACATTTGCCAAACGCTGCCGTAAGCAGTAGGGACATGGTTCGAATTACGTTTGGATCTACATTATATGTGAATTCAAGGACCCCGAATGAAGAATTTGACAGTTCATCAGCATATGCAGCGGGCCACAGTTCGATGTTCGATCGCTTCGCTATTTCATATATTTCATGAGATCACCCATTCATGGACAACCAACCGTTGGGTATAGGAATAATATGTCCACGAAGGGAACACACGTTGCCCGGCACAGTATAGCAGAAAGGTGCGAGTTTATTAAGACTTAAAAAATTTACAAAGGGTTACATAAATTAGTAAGATACAATTAATTAATGCAATGACAATCAATATACACAGTCAATACAGTTATAACAAAATATTTACAGTAAGCTTTCTGTCGCAGCTGATAACAATATTATGCTTTCTATATAATATGTACATATAATGGTCATTTTCTCATAATATTTTATACATTTGAGCCCTAAAGAAAAAAAGTTACACAATACAAAATACTGCACTCTAATAATACATTATTCATAGTTATGATACAAGTGTTATGAAGACAAAAAGGAGAAATGGCACGGAGACACTGTTCAAGGTTTGTTCGCTTCGAGATTTCATATTATTAGAAGCGTCGATAAAATACTGCAGTACGTGTGTTATTCAAACAAATTATAGCATCGGGTATATACTTAGAAATTAACAAAATATTGTTTATTTTCTTTTAAATCGAGTTCGATGAATTTTTGATTCTTCTGCAACAAATGTAATCAAATCAACGGTAAACAAAGAATAGTGATTTTTTTTACACTGAAAATTAATGAAGGAAGATCAGAACAGCTATCTAAAAGATATTCATTCTTTTTTAATTATTGTCGGTCCTTTATAAAGTTTTGGAATGAATTTTCGCGGAAATAAATGACCTGTACTGTTTTGTTTGCACATCTGGAGTTTCAAGATATTTCCTCAAATTCTAGAAAAGTACATGAGGATAATTTATCGTATATTTTTTAGATATTTAACAAAACGTCTAAAATTGCAGATGACCGGTCACCTTTGGCCATACAGTGTACGTGCCAATATGAAAAAAATCAAATATTTTTATGAAGACTTATCGCTTGCGTACATACATACATACATACAACGTGGAAAAAGTAAACACCTTCTACTAGCTCTGCAAAAAAGTATTGTAGAAAAAGGTTACTGGTACTAAATTATAGAAAATAATGCCTACTCTTAAATGACCTATATAAAATTTGCTTAGGGAGACGCCTACATACTAAAACGAATCCTAACTTTGTTTTTTCATTCACAATATTTTTAGATTGAATTAGTTGAGAATAATGCTGTATCAGAATATGTGCAGAAATTCATTGTTATTATTATTTTAATACTTGTTGTTCAATGTCAACTGAGATCTGAAAATGGTAGAAAAAAAAGAGGAATTTTTTTTTAAGACAGCAAAAAAAGACAAATTCCAACTTCTGGTACTTAAACTGTTTTTTACTTCATCTCTTAATGCAATACTTTAACATGTATGTAAACGTAGTTTCCTTTTGTGTAATGTTTAAATACATAATTTTATCATTTGTAAACATTTCTTTTATTTCTTTATTTAATGTTTTTCACCTTCATAAAAATACAACATTGATGTAAACAATAACATGAACAAGTTGGGAAGTTGTGTAATGGCCACTACTTGAAGCGAAGTCGTCACTTATCAAGATAGTTTCTGCGTTTTTCTCTTCACTTCTTGCACATATTCAACCAGCAGCATTTTTCCACTCTTTTTTCAACTATGTTATTAGTTACTAAGATTGGCACTTCAAGGATTTTTCAGCTTGTTAAGTTTGGCATTTAACCCTTTCGGGTCCGAGTTCCTTTTCAATTTTTGAAAAATTAGTTTTACGTTAATAACATTAATACTAGCTATCTAAATAGATTAATTAATGTTTAAATATTATTTCATAGTTAGAAAGATAACGAAGTTTGTTTTGTGTACTATTTAATTAAGATTCATATGACCATAGACTAAGAAAGAGTTTTTGGAGATGTTTAGAAAATATAGTTTTATAATATAGATTTAACTTATATTACAACTTACTAATAGTTTTTGTGCTTTATTACACGTGATTCTTCAGGAAAGTAACTTTTAATTTAAATAAAAAAATGGAATGTATGCTTAAAGTTAAAAAATCACAAACGCCGCAAAGAGAATGAAGCAAATAATAATAATTTTTATTATTACTAAATGACTAAATGTAAATGAAGTCATATAGTATATATATAGGCATATACTACTATTACTACACGCAAATAGTACCAAAAGTACTTTTTAAAACAAAATTAAACACCGTTAAAAGACATGTACTAATTATAGTACACCAGACCCGAGAGGGTTAAGGTAATTCCCCATTCTCCCCCCCCCCAAAAAAAAAGAATTTGGATTTTTTTTTTTTTTTTTTTTTTTTTTTTTTTTTTTTTTTTTTTGGCGGGGGGTGGGGTATTTTTTTCTTCTTTTTTATTTATAACAGGAATCAAGCTCCGAAAACGGGGCAATCCTCCAGAATATGCAAACAGGGGGAAAGCCTATGAAACAAATTATAAATTGAAAATAATAGAAATCCATCTCTTCTACAGGTTTTTCGTTTTTTATTCTGAAATACTTTTGAGACAAATAAGACGAATCAATGATTGGAGAGAATATTTTACAATATGTAAATTTATTCGAGCTTTAACGCGTTCCACCTCGTTATTTAATAAAATATGCCATAAAGACATGCAAGAATTAAAAGTTTGAGAATGGGAAATGTGTTTGTATTTTTTATAGCACCAAATAATTATAAATATTAAGTACCTGACAATGTGCTGAAATGTATTCATAAAGGAAATGTTATTGATTGAATATCCAACTTTTCACGCACAATACAACGAGCAACAGCGTATTTTTTCAAAGTATAAAGGGAATATATAGCTCTCTCTTACCATTACAAACACTGTATAAATATTATGTATGGCTCCATGTCTTTTTATTCCTTTCATTGAAGTGTTATGAATTAGAAAAGATCCTTTTTCTTTCAAAGTTTTCTTTTCAAAAGATAATGACTAAAATTCAACTTGGTTTTCATTTATTATAATTTTAAATCTATTATAAAAGGTGTTATTACATAATGATATTGTAATATTCATGAAAAGAATATGTTTTATCATACATATTTAATATTTTAGAAGAAAAATTACTATTTATTACTAAATGTAACTTGTTTTTTTATCAAACTCTTTATTACACTAGTTTTTTAACCTATATAAAACTGGATCCTTTCACTTGTATAATTTCCCGTTTTTATTTATTTTCACAAATAATGCACGCACACATATGCATACATGCTTATATTTATAAAAAAAAATTAAAAAATTAAAAACTCTCAAAAACCTTTTCAGTACAATTGTGTTATAAATGAGGCCATCATATTTAATATCCTCCGTTTTTAAAAATAACGCTGTAAGATAAATATAACTACAATTTCGTATAGGACATTCCCGTTGGGCTTCTTTTTACTTGTTGCAATTTCAAAAGTGATTTAATAGATGCCTGTGTAAAATGTAAAATTGTTAAGCTTTAGAACAGATTTGACGTTTTGGATTATTGGACGTTTAGGTTTCGGAATTTTATGCTTTCAGTTATCGGAATTATTCTCACATATGATCTACTTTCGATAAATATCAAATATCAGTTCTTGAAACTAATAGAAGTTTCTTTAAACAACATTGCAATAAATCGAAACTAATGTTTTGACAGTAAACTAAGTCTTTTTTTCATATACTTTATCAAATATATAATCTGTTTACAGCCTTGGTTTATATTGCAGGAGTGGATGAAATATGGATTATTTGCTATTAATGTGTCGTGTGCACAAAATGTGAGTGTGTACCTCCAAATCAACAGTCTGTACCGATTCTTCTTTGCTTCTTTTTCATTAAATACCGAAAAGAGACTATGATTATTTTAAAAATTAAAATATATATTTAAACCAATTTGTAAATTAAGTATTTACTCCAAAGTACTATAAAATGGAAAAATGCTAAAAAAATGAATTTTTTTTTACGGTGGTAAAACATTGTCGTCTTAAACATATGAATCAATACCTGATTAAAATACGAATAAATTTAAATAATACTCATCATTTCATAAAAAAATTTCTAAGCATAAGAAATCCGTTTAAGTCCAAGTGTAAGATATTAAATTGCAAGATTTCTATAAAAAATAAAAATCATCTTCAAGAGATGTAAAGTTTCATATTTTGTATACATTTAATTACTTTTCACAACTGAATGTCATTAAGTATGAATATATTCATGAAATAGAAAACGAAATATTTTTTTTATATATTGAAAACGTTGCAATATAACAATAACGCTCACAATGCTGATATTTCCTTTACAGGTAATTACATTAGAGAAAAAGAATCATCACATACATACATTACATACATTAGAGATCTTGTAAAAAAATTCTTGCAATATATATGTACCTTTAATAAAATTTCATCATTATATTCTAACTTCAAATGTAATAATGATAGAAGAGGATAATTTTTTGTGGAAGATTTTATCTTTACTCGGTTTCAAAATACCAGGCTTGTACCTTAAAACGCACGAAAAATACATGTACTTTATCACATCAACAGTATATTTCATTTGCATGATGCATTTTTTTTCAGCAAGTATCTATATAATTTTCACAAGCAGATTTGTCGTTATGGGAAATATCGCATATGCTATAATACCTGCACAGTTTTTTTTAATTTGGTATTTTTTATATAGAGTGGGGCGAAAATTGTCAATTATCAGGCAAAAGCTACATCGTTATAGAAAGATATTTACGCGAAACAATAAACGAACATGTTTTGTAAATTTTTTCGTCGTATGTATAATCATATTACCCGGTGTAGTATCTATAGTAGTGTCAATCCTCGATCAAGAAAATACAGCATATATATGGTCATATGGATATGAAATCGATAATAAAATTATCATTCGTGCTTTAACATTTTATGGTAACTTTCTGTATTATTTCACTAGTACATTTTTCGCATCAATAACATTTTCACTGAGTTTCTTGTTTTACAGATGGAACGAGGTATTAAAAGATTACAATAACTTGTTTAATATTTATATCAAGGAAAGAAAAAATAACGAAAGAGTTGATTTTTTAAAAGAATTCTTCCGTATCGTTAAGATTTTACATAACCTTAATCAGGCTGTCGCATATCCAACATTTATCGTAATTTTTTATGACTTACAAATAGTATTTCTTGCTTTTTATCATGTTTTAGGCGATGATAAATTAGGTGTAGTTAAAATCATCGTGGCAATATTTAATGCATTATTTGGATTTTTTATGATAGTAGTTTATTCTATAAGTAGTTCCATGATTTCAGAGGCATTAATAGAAATAAGAAAAACAGCAAAATGTTGCATAACTGAGTTTGGTGATAAATCATTAATATCTGGAAATGCCATATTTTACCTAGAAAGAATAGAGAAAGAAGATGTTGTTTACATATCAGCGTGTGGAATGTTTGAAATGAGTCGTAAGTTTGTACTTTCAGCCATCGGAATTATCCTCACATACGATCTACTTTTAGTAAATATGAAATAACTTTTCTTGCAACTGATTAAGTTTTTTTTTTTAAACATAGCAATAGAATAAAACTAATAATTTCACAGTGAACTAAGTCTATTGTCATAAGCTTTATCAGATATATTATCTGTTTACAGCCTTGGTTTATATTGTAAGAATAAATGAAATATATTTTAAGAAACTTCTAAATGCATTATTCCATTTTCATGTACATTCGTAATTATGTCAAAACGTAGTACCTATATTCATCGTTTAGTCAGTCAGTCCGTTAGTCTGTCTGCCCGTCGGCATATAACGGAGCAAAAACTACGTAACTGTTTTGTTTGAAAGTTAAAACATGTAATTTTTGCATAATTGCGTCGAGTCATTTCGAATTTTATGAAAATCGGATGTATAGTTTAATTACAAGGAGAATCAAAATTATTCGGTTACATTACGGCCGAAGGGAAAAAATGCTTCCAAGTGCATTGCAATGATGTTACACTATTTCGAACATAACAAAATTGATTTGCATCTATGAAGTACTTACTAAAATATACACTCTGTACAATCTGTGGTACAAAGAATATTTTTTCATGATTTTACAGAGTCACACAAAAGTATTCCATTATGTAATGGTATAGAAGGAAACATTGTTCGGGGCGCGCTTTAATAATATTAAACTATCTCACACTTTTTGAAATTTATATATGTTGCTGAGGTTTACTACAAGTTACTTCCTGTGCAATAGAAAGCAGATAGTATTTACAGGTACACACAAAAGATTTTGGATATTATGCTCTACTAGTACATACATACTGAAGTTGGACAACATACTATTCCACCAAGATCTGGATATTTTTACAACTTCGTTATAGCACGAACGCTCCTCATTTCTTATGCTTAACGTACAATTTTCGACTAAAAAGAAACTAAAATGTTTTTTTTTTTTTTTCTCAAAATGGTCTATTATGATTGAGAGCACTTCATATACAAGTAACAGTATAAGATCACAGTAAAGTGACGGAATGCAGTTCCAACAAGGAAACCAGAGACAACCTATTCATGGTTCCACAGTTATCAATCTTATTAGAATGGAGCAATCTAAAACTGTCTTGTAAATTTTCACTTTATGTTTGATATAATTAATATTAATTTTTTCTGAATTACACATAAAATATTGCACCAGAATATGTTTACTTTACGTCCCAAGTTACGCATTCATGAAAATTTCATCATATAAAGCATGTTTCGTGAATTTTTGAAACTATATTTAAAGACTTACTCGATCATTTAATATATTTTAGAAAGATATTTCCCATTAAAATTAATTAATTAAATTTGAACTTTTATTTATATTTCCACTTAAAACTTTTTTAGTATTTTGTAGATTTAGGAAATGCATAACTGTAATTGTCTTAAACAAAAAGTTTTGAAATGTTTCTGATCTAACTACCCTACATTTTTAGTCTTTCAACACCAAGAAAGCTCAGAAGAGCCGAAGTCAAAATAAATCATCCTTTTAATAATATTTTTGTTTTCTGCAACCAATAATGCTTATGGAAGAAGGTACAGTAATGTGTCTGTAACTCATTCTATAATGTATTACTATTAATCAATGTATGAAATTAACTTTATAATAAGTTATTTTAATGGTTCTTTAAGTACCGCCGGGACATAAAGGGTATTTTTAGTCTTTTGTCTTTTTTATGTTCTTGTTTTCTTCAAAAAAAAGAATGTTTTTTAAAGAGTCGTTTTAAATAGACAAAATGTCCTAATATCAATCAGAAGCATTTAATATAACAATCGTCATTAGTTAAACATTTGTCAGAATAAACCTGTAATAATAAATAATTCAGAAGATGCGAAAACCACAAATGTACCGACCAATTTCAACAACAAGTAAACAAAAAGAGGATTTATTTCTGTTCATAGCTTTAACGACTAATTTGAAAGTGTTCTTGTAAAATGAAATGAATAGATCTGACTAGAATATTTCACGAATTTACAAGATTCTTTGCACGTATTGC
The DNA here is from genome assembly GCA_964019185.1 of Maratus speculifer. Classification (NCBI taxonomy): domain Eukaryota; kingdom Metazoa; phylum Arthropoda; class Arachnida; order Araneae; family Salticidae; genus Maratus; species Maratus speculifer. The sequence goes on from OZ025298.1 coordinate 258,497,534, forward strand.
TGAAATTAGCAACAGATTGAAATTATAATGAGAAGTTGTTTGAAGCAGTAGAATATAAATAAAAATCAACTTTTTAATCACAAAAACACTTTATTTCAGAATGCAAACCGGTTTCGGTAGCCATAGCGTACCGTCATCAATGCATACTATGATTGCTCAGAAAAAGAAAATAGTCAAAATATGTGTTACAGAAGCGGATTCAGTGACAAAGTTCATTAGCCAATTTAATTGCGGGAAATCCCAAGAAACAGCCAATGTGAGAGAAGCGGACTTAAAGATAAAATTTGTTGAGCCAATAAAATACGTAATAGGAAATATCAGGAAACGGGCCACGTAAGTAAATTCAGTGACCAATTTGTTAGCCAATAAAATTTAAGGAAAGTTTAGAGAACAGCTAATAAGGTATAATGAATGTAATCTGATACCATCTTAATATTGAGATACTCAATTCCTATATATAACTATAGTAACTATAGTGCTACCATTGACTTTCTAATATACGTAGACGACACATCCCATTGTTATCTCCGCATGGTTTCGAATCCAACATCTTTGGCTAAAAGATGCAGTTTTTTGGCGGTGATCGCTTTATTGGCAACTTTCATATTTCATTCTCGCAGTAAAATAAATGTAAACATAGAAGCGCCAGCTTGTAGATCTACAAGCTTTATTGCGTTTTGGCGGGAGAAAAACCGGTTTGGCGCGCTAAATCTCCCCTCCGTCACGTGACGGAAGGTAGACATGTCGGCCTACGAAAAGGTTGCCATTGTGGAGTCTAAGTATCTTAGGTCATTAGTGCTACCTACTAGCGATAGTGACGAGTGGTTTGATAAAAACACAGTCAATATAGATGATAAATACCAGCATTTTGTTAAACACTGTCAGAAAAATTCGTCAATATACACTAAGTTATCGTTATTTTTTCACAAATAATTTCTGTTCTCCCAGAAAACGTATTTGTTCTGTGAGTTCATTCCGAGCGACGAAAAATGAGGAAAAGTTTCCGTTTCTATCCAGCACATTGGGTCTGTTAGTAATAAGTTCGAATTTATTTTTAAAATGAAAAACAAAAATATTCTATTGATTAAAATGTCTAATTTAGTTTTAAAAGACAAAAATGTTTTCGAATTTAAAAATAAATAACAATTACTTTCTTTATTCGTTCAAAAATTCTCACAAATAGAACATCCATGTTTTTTCTCTAACATTCTACGTAATATATTTAAAATTCACATTTTTATACTATATTAATACTAAACGTAAAAAAAAACCCAGCCACAGTTTCATTAAAGATGAAATCTTTCCGAGATTAACTGCATAATTAAAAGCTTTTTAACGAAATACACCAACCCACACCATATGAAATGAAGAGTTCTATTTTAACGCACAATCATCATGAGCAGCCGTAGCGCCGTGGATTAGCGTTGGTCTGGTAATCCTGGGGTCCTTGGTTCGATCCCCGCCTCTTCCGCATTGATTTTTTCCAAACTTTTTTCAAGTGACGGATATTTTTCCTCTTTTGACAGAGAAAAAAAATAAACAGAAAATCGTCAATATACAGACAATTTCTGGCAGCAGTGCTGCCAGTGCATTTTCTGTGAAAAGACGGAAGTTTTTTTGAGAGTGAAGATAAATTCAGTTTATACAATCTCTTTATATTATATGAAGTATTTTCTGTTAGAAAATACTGGTGGTTTTCTCTTTTCTTGGCTGTGTTTTTCTCGGTTTTCCCTGACCAATCGCACCATGTACAATAGCTAATACTATAGTTAGTACTATAGTTTACTACAACATTAACTATCATACAAATTGTGAATATAGCCATTCTTATATTGGATAAACCAAGCGCAGCTTAAAATTCGAATTAAAGAGTATAAGAAATATGGTCAGGATGAAGAAATTGACAAATCTGCGATTGCTAAATATTGCTGTAAAATGAATCACATTTTTGACTTAAGCTCTCTAAAAACTATCTCCCTAATTTGGACATATCGTAAGATGAGATTACTTTGTGACAGGTAGGGTTACTTTATGACACCTGGTCTTGTTTTCGCCTTTCAATCTTATGCGTTGTACGGAGTACTTTTTCAGAAAGAACTTTTTCTTGGCAAGTTGACGAAAACGTGAACGTTCAACGAATTTTCGCCAAACGTCAATTGTCGAATCGCCTTTTTTTCCGAAATTGCGCAAACGACTAGCATATTTTAGAATTACATTCTTGCCTAATATTTTCAATCATATATTCTAGATGAAAAGAAACCTTCTACGAAAGAAATTGTAATACGAATTGATATTTGCACAAAGGATCAGGCCGAATATTTTAAGAAAATATTCTGTAGAGAAAAGTTTTTAAAATGTAAAGCATTAAACACAAAATAAAACAAAAACATAAAAGTGGTGCACGAAATGTTAATCCTGAATTTTTTTTTCCTTCTATTTTTTTCAATTTCTTTTTTCTATGATAAACTACATACAGATAGAGTAAAACAGCAAACTTTATGCACTGTTATGGATTAACGAAAAGATAGCGAATATTTCAGACACAGTTTTAACTAATCTTTCCTGCAAGGCAACAACGAATTTTAAAAAGTCTAAAACTACTCTCTTAAAAAGTCAGCCACAAAATAGCTCAAGTTGAGCTGAAAACCACTCATCTCAGTGTTGAAAGGCAGCTTCTCAAAAAAGAGTTGAAATAACTCGAGTTTTAACCAATTTAAATGAAGTTGAGCTATTTAAATAACCAGGTTAGATCAAGAAGATTTAATCGTTTGAAAAACAACTCTTTTATGATCGAAAAAATTACAGCTCTTTCATGAGAAGCCAAATCAGCTCTTTCGTTTTAAGAGTGTAGTGCACTGGAAAACGGGGAGGGAGTAGAATTCAGATTGTGAAATTTACCTCAGACGATTGATCATTATTTTATTGCCACTTCAGTTTAACAAACAAAATTAATAAATAGTAAAAACTTGATATTTTTCGTTTATTTATTTATTAACTATTTAGAAAATAGTTTTTGTCCTGGGTAAAGAACTGGGATATCTGAAGTATATCTGAATCTTTTTATTGGTTAAATTCCGCAACATTTTTATTTTTTTCGTTTTCTTATTGGTCCATGTTTAATGTTCAAAAATGGAATAGTTCTGTTTTTTTATTTTATTCGTTTTCTGATTTGTTCATGTTTAATGTCCAGAAATGAAATACTACTGTTGCCACGATGACAAAAAACATTAAAAAATACAAAAAAATTAATAACTTAAAACAAACTGCGATACAGCTTTCAAACAAACTGCATTTAAAAGTACACTGTTCTCATCTGTATGACGGTGTAAAAATTGAAATTGTGTGATGTTTAGAAGTTTAAAAATTTGCAGTACTGTAAATTGTAAAACTAAAATTTCATTTAAAATTTGTATATGATTGGTACAGGAATATTAATTTTTAATCCATTGTTTACGTAATATAGGGCTATGTTATTATGTAAACCATGTTTTGATCATCATAAAAATGATGTTTATTGTTATTATTTTTTAAAATATGAATTTATTTATAAATCTGAAATTTTTAGTCTTTGAAAATATAATTTTCCAAATAATCGTTGTAATTTGTTAAATTGCAATTTTTTGTTTATTTTTATTTGTTACTAGCTGACCCGCCTGGCGTTGCCCGGGTCCGTATTAACAATATTAAACAAACTTGAAATTTGTATGATTTTATCATTAACTCGTTATATGCAGAAATGCATTATCTGTATAGGCAAATACGGCAAATACGTAGCCACTGACTGTGTGAAAAATCGGTTTTAAAAACAACAACTAATATTAATCTCTAAAAATACTCAAAATGAGCAATGAAAAACGCGGGAGGGAATATGTATCCAACGATTGCATGATTTTCGTGTTAAAAAGTTGATATTTACCCGTAAAAATCACTGTTAAGTCACGTAACTAATTGTTATTTTCAAATACAAATCTCAAGTGAAATATTTTGAATTTCAAACTAATTATATCACTCTTAAATCCGACTATACCATGAATGAAATCGACACACGATGGTAGCTAAAAGATTGGTATACAATATTATAATTTCAGAGCTATTTAACAAAAGTAAGTGTTATTTTTAATCAAATCTTGCGTAATGTTCATTCTATGTATAAATTCCTAACCCTAAACTTTTGTACCGTAACCAGAACCTGTCTGTAACATAACAGCGACTTAACAGTACCCTACCGTAAATTAAATATAACAGAAATGTAACCTAGCCTTCACTTTATTGTAACATATCCTTATTCTAACCATAACATAAATGCAATTTAACTTTAACCTAACTTTAACCTAAATAATATAATAGAAAAAAAACCATTTTAAAAAATTACTATTTCTTCGTAAAATATGCTTCAGCTGTAATTCATTTCTTTCAATACGTTTTATTAATACAAAATTCCTTCCTCGCGCTTTTGTTTGAGACATTAAAATTTCAGCGATAAATGGTTTAATATTGCAAACCTTTTTTTTTTTTGGTTTACTTCGCCTCCACCTATCTTTTTCTCCATGGTGTACAGCAGCTGTGATTAAAAAAAAATCCTTATTTAAACTGACAGTTTGCCAGTCTATGAATTTTAAAGGTCTGTCCCAGCTTTTTTAATTATTTCTGCGAAAATTTTATGCAACCAATCAACCATAAGAAAATAAAAGGGAAAAAAAGCGAAAAAAGGCGATTTTTTTATGAGAGTGAGCTTTGGAATTTAATTAATTACTCAGTTAATAAATAGAATTTTGAAATTCTGAGCTTCAGGTGCATCAGGAGAGACATTGGGCTACTCTCAAAAAATTTTTGAGCTTCGTACGTGCTGTAGATTTTGCTAGCCATCGCAGACACACAGACACACACACAGACAGACAGAGCGTTTTGTTCTTTTATTAGTATAGATTATTATAAATAGTATTTTAACAGAATTTAAAATTTTGCGCTGTATGCAAAATGATTGAAAATGGAGTGGGTGTGTAGGTGGGGGGGGGGGGAAATTCCTCGGAGAGAAGAATTTAGAAGATTTATTTAAATATAAATAACGATTTCAACATAACAAAAGAAACAAACAGGACTGAATAATATTAAAAAATATGGCAAAAGTTTTTTAAATAACTGAAGAATTTTAATGATTTTAAATTTTGTACACTAGGGGCAGACCAATGTTTTATTTATTTTTTTTTTCATTAAAACTCAAATAATGATTTAACAGCATTAAAATGTAATTGTAACTGATTTAATTACATGTATCAACTTATAAACATTTTAACTGATTGATTAAAATGCAGGATATAGCTAAATAATTTATGATTCGTCGTTCAATCTACTATTTATAATCAAATTCATTTTTCCTTCAATTTGCAATTAACTTCGGTACTTCTGTGTTATCCCATCGACCAATTTCGCCAAATTATACAAATCTCCATATTAATAGCCAAATTATACACATTGACATAATTTTTATTTTAAATAACGAAAAAACAAATAATTAGTAGAATATTAATAAAAATACAAATAAAAAGTCGAAATAAAAATCACTTAATGACATTTTAAACACGTGAATCGTATTTAATGTCATTGAATGTGACATTCACGATCATCCATTATTGGCATTTAATCTTATAGTTTGGCGATAACTTTTTGGTCGACGGGATAACCTAGTAGCACCTTAACTTCTAATAATAGTGATTTTACAGATGCTTTGCTGGGGCGGGGTGAAAAAACGGTTGGGAACCACTACCTTGAAAACACGGGCGTACACAATGGGACATACATAATGACAGGGATGGAGTATTATATGTACGTTCGGTTTTTAAAGCATAGATTTAAAAAAAATTTAATGACATTTGAGTAATGCAATGCCTAGTAGCAGAATAATATTAATAAATGCTTTATTTTTAGAAGAACACTTTTTTAATTTGAATAAATCACATGAATACTATAAGATTCGCGACTAGTTTAAATTCCGTGGATCTTTCAATACGCCTTCCGTATCTTTAAAATTTAATTGAAAACATGCATTTAAAAACTCAACACAGACCAAGGCTACGTTGCAGCTTTGCGAACTCCTTTCGAATGCTGTTTAAACTTTGAACATTTTTTTTTTTTTTTTTGTAAAAATAAAAGATTATTACAAGACTGAAATTAGTTATATGAAATGCCACTTAATTTTAATTATGCTCTACTTTTATTCTCGGTACCGAATTAAGCTCTTTATGAATATATTAGGTTACATAAAAAAGAGTTACAGTCAATAGCAATATTTAACTTTATTTAGCCTTCACATATCTTTGATCTTTTATGGTATACAGATACAAGATCAGCAAACGTCCTGACACATCACGGATTTTGATGAAATTCATCATATAATTAGGTCTTATGTATTTATAAGTAAATACGAAGTAATAGATATCATGATTGTTTATTTAAGTATCAAAACTTATTTTTAAAGTTGACATAAAATATAATATTTGTCCACACATGCTAGAAATTTTAATTCTGATTATAAGCTTAAAAGTTATCGATTATTAGCTTAGATTAAAATTTGGATAAAAGATATTTTGCATAGCTCTATTTAAATATGAACTGAATGTGTGTATCAAATTTTATCACAATCGGTTACCATAGATAAACAATTTTATTTATTTATTTATTTATTTATTTATTTTTGCTCATTTTGCATGAAATTACACATACCCATTCATACTTTTATATTATACAGTTATACCCTCTATATTTTTTTACAAAGTCTTATTATTCTTTTAGCAATGATTTTTACTTACCCATCATACTTAGTATAGGGTAAGTCTTGCAATCATTTTGAAAATCGAAAATTTTTTTTGACGGATTTACACGTTTTAGATAGTGGAGATTCCGAAAAACATGTTTTTAGAAAAAAAATTTGCCGTCCGTCTGTCTGTCTGTAAACGCTCTATCTACCGAACAAATTGAGATAGGGACTTGAAATTTTGTATGTAGTCAGTATGTAAAAATGGAACGAAGCCTATTTAATATCAGCTACCTCGATTATACGGAACTATTTTTTTCGGACTCTCGAAAAATTCGTTCTGATGAAAGGTATATAAAAATTTTCGAATGTTTTTATTCTAAGGAATGGACGTAAAAGGCAATAAAATAACACACATTTTGTATATAGAACGAAGTCGATCAGATTATTAGTTGCCGAGATATTTGTAATCCTATTTTCCACATTCTTCGATTTTTGATGACCCTGTATTTCATTCAAATTTCAATTCAGAAGTATATTTCAATTGAAAATGAGACGCTTAATCCAACGCAGTAAATTGTTAGTTTATATTATAATTATTTTTTGAGTTATAAGGATGATTCTTTTACGCAGTTCGGTATTATTTGAGTAGTTTGGCGTTTTATATAATTTGTCGAAATTGGTATTTCAGCAATTCATTAATAAAGCATTACTATGCATATTAACAATATTTAAATTTTGTTTAGGAATTGCAATGCATTGTATAAATAGTTTTCACATGTTTTATTTTCATATATATGTCCATGATATGTAAGTATTACGGTGGCCCCCAACGACTAGTTTCAATAATAATAGTTAATAATTCAAATATTTACTGTACGGAACCCTCTGCCTGCGGTTTATGGACCGCTTGACTGTTTATTTATTATTTTCATTTTTTTTTTTTTTTTTTTTTTTGTAATTATCTTGACATTTTCATTTTCATTTTATTTTATTTTATTTTTTATTTTATTTTTTTTTAATACAGGCATTGATTACAAGATGTATTTACCTGTGATGGATGGAAAATGTATTACTGCAATTATATGTATATCATCATGTTCAATATGTTACATTTGTGTTACTTAGCAAATGAATAATATTCGCAAAATTATTAAAAAAGGGACCTAATATATATATATATATATATATATATATAATGACAACCAGAAAATTCTGTCGTATGATGTTATTTCATGCCAATTATTTTTAAATTCATAATATTCATTACCTCCACTTTTTTGAAATGGTAAAATTCCGATAGTTTTCACATTTTACATTAAGTTAAAATCATCCGAATTTTATTTGTTTTTTTTTAAAAAATGATGGCAATGAAGAAATCTGAATTTTAAAAAAATAGACGTAAAATAACATTTTGCGACAAAACTTAAGTGTTGATCTAATAATTATGAGGGTTTTTTTTTTTTTTTTTCAATTTGGTAATTTTTGAAAGAAGCTGGCGAAGCTCCTAGTAAAAAGTTTCAAAAGTAAAGGAAGTCCCATATGAGGAAAAAAAAATATCGAAAGACATGTAACGAAAAATTGTAGCTCCATTTCCTAATATCAACTAACCCTCTGATTTGCAGTATTAATCATAAAATAAATAAAAAGTTCTAAAGAGCTGAAAGTTTCTAGAAGCATTGGAACTTCACTTTTAAAAGATAACGTTTTATTAATGGCATTTCAGAGTAGCCATTTGTTATAGTTCATTTAAAACTCTTTGAGTCTTTACGCTTTTTTGCATTTTCACATTATTCTTTGTAAAATCCAAGATATCTTGAATTAAATCGCTTTTTGATGTTAATTTATTTTTTCACGTCTTTACGTCCAAAAAAAAGTTTTCAACACCATTTTTAATAAAGTGCATTTTTATCTGTGCCAATTTAGCGTGATTTGAGAAATCCTTAAATGACGTAACAGCCGCTTATAATCTATTTATTTCAAAAAGGCAGGTTTGTGCTACAAATCCATAACATCACATTACGTTTTGGTCTTCAGAAGTACTAACATGTATTTGAAATTTTAAACAACTTTAAACAATTTAAGTTATGTAATTTTTAAGTTTCAAAAACCGTTAATTTTGTATATGTGGTTCAAGGTGTAAACATTACGTAAAATTAGAACACAGTGTTGTCAGTAATGATACATATTTTAGGAAATTAATAATAATATATTAGATCAATTATTTAAAGAGTTTACATCGGTTTTATTTTTGAGCACATTTAAAAGTCACTTAAATTCACGAAATAATTCCACTTCTAAATAGATGCATTTTCCAGACTATATCAATATTATAAAAAGTTGCATAACTTGAAAAATAAACACAAATTCGTATTTCATAAGCATTCTTTTTATAAAAAATTTCAATGCAAAATTTTATTTATTTAATCATTTTTTTCGCCCCTATGTTCGCATTTTCTTAAGGATTAATTTTTTGTGCTTCAGTTTCAATGGACCGCTGCAATTATGCTATTAATTTCAAAAGAGATGCCATTAACCACTGAAATCTTACTCGTCAGAATAATGTTACCGTATTTACTCGTGTATAGTGCGCACGCGTGTATAAGGCGCACCCCCACTTTACAAGTAAAAATGGCGATTTCTTAAAATCTCGTATATAACGCACACCATAAATTTGATACGCTAATGAAGAATGACCAAATGAATTTCAGTAAAAAAAAAAAGTCGAAACAATAATTACACCAGACCAGAAAACAAGACGAAAATGCATTTTTAGACTTCAGGTTGTAAGAGAATGACGGGAAATAGGAATGAGTGATGGTAAAGAGAATTGCTAATTAGCGTTTAGATAATGTCACTAGCTCTGTTGTATAAAAAACTGCAAGGAATGAAAACTATATGCAGCAGTACTTCAGTTAAGTAACATTTTCCGAGTTTTAATATCTTCTTTGAATAATTTCTTGTTTCATATGCATATCGTTCGACTGAATCCAACAGTAAAAAATTATTCCGTGTATCTCCTAGGAGTTTTGCCTTAATTTTTTGGAAAAAAATTGCGCCTTATACACGAGTAAATTCGGTATTTGTGATTTGAAGAAGCATCTGTCTACCACACCAGACAATTTTAAAAAAACTAAAATTGAAATGGATTTAGTAAAGTTTAAAATTAAGGCAAGTCGTTATGTTTTCATATACATATCTAAATTCATGTACTATTTGCATATACTTTTCTTCCGGATTTCATTGCTTTCGATTTTGTTCTTAGTCTTGTTTTAAAAAGTGGGATAGTCGCCTTAATTTTACCAATTTGACTAGCTTAAATTAATCCAAATCTGCGATCATAAATTTGAAAACATCTTCGCCATATAAAATAAATCACGAAACGGAAGCACAAAAGCGATTGGAACATATTTTTTTAGAAAATACACACAATTCATTTTCAAAGAAAATGGTGCAAGGGAAGAACTACAGACATAATATAAAGAAAACTTCTGTTGAAAATATGTCTAATGATTCCTAATTTAAAAAGAAAATGAACGCAGTGAAGTTTAATTTTACTTAATTTGAAAAAGAAAAGAAAATAGTATATATGATTCAGTGCTTAGGATACCAGATACGGTTCCATGTTGTGTGCGCTGGTATAAAAATGAGTAAAAGAAATTCATATGTAAGCCTTGCTTCAGTTCTTAGAATGCATTCATGTAACTGACAATCACTTCCGCAATTTCTATTCATAATTATTTACAAGTTTGATTTATAATTTGAACATATTTCGATTTAAAACTTAAAACAATTATTGCTAATTTCAGATATTTAATTTCGATATATTACACATACATCTATATTAATCATAAATTTTGCTGTTAATAAAATTAGTTATATTGCCTGCTCATTAAAACAGTCTAAATTTGTTTAGTCAAATTTAAGAAACAGGAAGTTCAACTTAGGCGACAAGTTGCTCAATTTGTACCACATTTGACAAATTTTCAAATTAAAATCAATCTTCAGATTTTCAAACATAAATTGTTATACAGTTTTATTTAGTTAATGGAGGAATAGGCTGACCATGCATAGTAATAATTTGTAGGTATTTCAAACATTAAGTGAGTTACACTTGAAAATAAGTGAAGTGGTCTAAATTCTGCTATTCTCCCATATTATATTGTAAAACATGAAAACAAAACCACAAACATTTATTTCCAAAAGTTTCAACCATGCGAATTCTCAGTACAATTAATTCTTTTATATGATTTTTGAAATATGATATTAGAAATCTACGCATTGCAGTTCATTTTACAGTAATTAAAAATGAATTTAACTTTAAAAGAATGAAACTTTAAAATAGTAATAAATCGTTAATTACTTTACCGATTGTCTTCCCATTTGGTATTATACAGTAAAATAAAATATCCAAAAATGGTGTCAAAATTAGGTGTTTGCATTACAATTTTAAAATTGATACAGTTTGTCTGTTAAGACAGCCTTCGACAGACCCCTCTTTTTTATACCTGAAATACCTTTTTTTTATTGATAATGTACTCAAAATTATTGTACTTAACATTTTATCACAGTATAGCTTTAATTATGTAACTTTACTTTATTTTATGACTATAACAGAAATAAGATATTTATGAGTTTTATGCTTTTATATTTCTTGTTGAAACCTCCTTTCTATACATTAATGAAATGTTTCAAATAAAGAGAAATAATATTTTTCGAAGCTATTGTACAAAAGATAAAGCAAAATACTACGTCTAAATTTAAAAAAAATAGGCGAATCGTATGAAGTAAGTAATTTATAAAATGAATGAATTACGTGATTTCATCAAATTGAGAGTTTATTCTTTCTTATCAAACTGTTATTTTCTGTAAAAATGGCATTTTTGTAGTAGATGATCCATATAATTATGAGTGACGTACGTGTTTATTTATATATATTTTTATAAAAGATTGGAGAAAAAAGATGATAGTATTTTGAATTTTTCAGTTGTAATCCTTGTTATTGGTTTATATTCTTATACAATTCAATGCCTTTTTATGATTCATAAATTTTTCTCTTTTAGTATGTACGGTTTAATGATACAGAGGAACTTTTTACAGTGTTTCTATTTTTTATATTTATTATGTCTATCGTTATATATATTTCAAATCATATAGGATATAAATGAGTTCTTTCCTACAGCTAATACTTTTATTTTTAATCACACTTACACATGCTATTCATTCAGTTAAATGTTTTATGAGAATTACATATTTGTTTAGATAGCAAAATCATTTGGGGATTTATATCTAAGCGCAATACACTAACAAATAAAATAAAAATAATGATAAAACTTCAAGTAGTAAAAGCAATTTGAAATATTGTTTATTTTAAGCAGTTTTCATTATAATATGCATCCGAAATACCATTTTCTTGACTTCAAAAGTTTTTTTCCTATTGTAATAGATATTATTAGTTAAAAATATATTTTAAATGGTGATCTTTTATTATAAAATATTTCCAGTTGCTTTATTTCTACTTTTATACCTCATATTTATCTATATTTATACCTTTTAAAGAATTTTGTTTACTATAAAAATTATGGTTCAAACGGTGAAATCACAACATTCAACTAAAATTAAATTAAAAAAAAATTGGATAATTAATTAAATTGTATAAACGTTCAAAAAGATTGCATTTTAAAAAATACCTACTACTTTTTAAATATTGGTACTATTGCACGATTTTTTTAAAAGATTTCCAAATGTGTAATACGCAAGACTGCATATTTATTTTAGGTATATCTAACACTTCATTTAATATGATTTTTTGTTGCTATATACATAGTGTTAAAATAATGAATTCGAACACATCTTAATGTAGTTGCCGAAACATCAGTGAAGGCTTACTTTGGGGACACGAAATTTTTTGGTTTCCGTCTGTCTGTCTGTTCCGCGATAACTGACGCAAAAAGCATTTGATTGACTTGAAATTAAGTGGGTATGTTAGTGAGGCACTGGGATTAAGCTGTACAGTTCGTGTTTGATTTGTTTCATTCGTTCGGAAAATACAGAATATTTTATTTTCCGCAATAATGCTGGCAAATAAAATGATTTTCAATTTTTTTTTCTTTGAGAGAAAATGACACATTTGATTAATGGAATTCAAGGATAAATGATACTGAAATTCACCAGTTAAATTATTCGTATTGTTTTGAAATTTTGTCTATGCATTTGTCAGATTTTTAAAATTATTTCTGTAAATATTGGAGATCTTTTATAAATGTGTTCTAATAATATAAACTAATTTATTTTAGAGATTTACTTATTTCAAATATATTTATTTAATTTTCTTTATTTTCCCTAATGGTAATTGATGAGTAGTAGCTAAGCGACCACTCAGCCTCATCCTTATCCTTATAATATTTTTAATTTAAAAGCGTGTACGAAAATTTAAATAAAGTCAACATCAAAACTGATGAATTAATTAATGTCTTTGTATCTTTGAGTATAAGTACATTATAGCCTAGAAAAGAAGATAGGCTATGTTTTATTAATTTTATTTAAATAGTTTTCTTAATTATTCAAAATTTCATTCTTTTTCATACAGAATCAATAGGGATTTTTTAGATAAAATTTAACCAATTTACTTTATCGTTGCCAAAAAAATCAAAATCTGGATAATAATTTTTCAACGGCAATAAGTTTCAATTAAGCAATTTCCATTCGGAAAATTAAACTAAGAAAAAATAAATAAATATGACGTCTGAATTAAAATAAAAATTGATATAGTACTCTTTGTTAAATATTAAACACGAATATTTGTTTCGTTAATAAGAATTTTTCTGACAAAAATGGGGACATAATTAGAAGTAAAAAAAATAAAAAAGAATTATATTTTTAACAAATATTTCACTTGGTAAAATATAACGTCATAATTGAAATAAAACAGGTATTTTATAATAGTCGTTAAAAATACAAGGAACATGGATATCAATAACTCATGAATAATGACGCCATTGCCGAAACGTCAGTTATGGCATACTTTAGAGACAAGAAATTTTCTGTTTCCCGTCTCTCAGTCTGTACTTCTGTCTGTCTGCTCCACGATAACTGCCGCAAAATGCTTCCGATTAACTTGAAATTAAATGAGTATCTTGATAAATTGTCCGGATTTAGATGCATAGTTTTTCGCTATATTTGGTTCATATGTCGGAAAATACACAGCATTTTATTTTGCGCAATATTTTTTTTTCTATGGCACTTCAAGCGATATTTCCATTTTTATTTGTTTTAAAGAAATAGCTTATATGATTGAGGAATTAAAAAGGTAATTTATGGATGATGAAATTTTCCAAATAGAATCATACATTATTAATATTATTTTGAAACTTTTTTATATATATTTGTTAGAGTTCTTAAATTCGGTGTGTAATTTACAGAAAGATTTTACACATAAATTCAAATAATAAAAATATTATTTTTCATAGAAGTATTTCTTTTAAATTTGCGTGTTTCATTGTTTTTGTTTTTGTTTCTGTGTTACCCATAGCAAAGAAACTACACTTAAAAATATCATAAATCTGAAAGTATGTAGTGTAATTGTTTGAAGTCAAATTAACAAAAATATAAATGAAATAATGTCTTTGCGTTTTATTTTGCACATGGATTTTAGACCAGAAATAAAGGCAGGCTATCTTCTATTCAGTTTGTTCAAATATTTTTCTTATAAATTAAAAAGCTTATTGTTTTCACAAAGAATAAATTGATATTTTTCAATAAAATTTAATCTTTTCGATAAAAATCTAATCTTTCAATCTTTTTCTTATCGTTGCCAAGAAAATCAGATCTCGAAATAATAATTTATGCTAAACAGTTAATATTGATTTGAAAGATTTTCTGTAAGAGGAAAATGAAATAAAAAATAGACATTACATCTTCGAAATAATACGAAAATACGAAAACAATGTGAATTCGACCTCATATATCAAAAATAAAATTAATATCCTTTGCGATTGAAATAAATGTGCCATGTTTTATTATGTTAATTCTGATTATTAAAAAACAATGTTGCCTATATTTCACGGTTTATCGTCTGCACACGGCTACCAGAAATGTTTAATTTTTAATCGAAAATTTCAATAAGAAAAAAGGAATTGAAAAGCAAAGGGTTAGTAAATGACAAAATTACGCTCCGCAAAATGACTTCATTTATTAGGAAATAAATATTTTCATTCGTATAAACAAGAGCTATCCAAAGCGGCGCCCTTTGCAGGTTTTCTTGACGTCCTTTTGAAGGTTTCCTGCTACTGGTCTTTTTTTAATTTAAATTCACTTGTAAAGGATATTTTGTTTAAAATCATTGATATTTGCTTGAGAGATGTTTTAAAAATCTCTACAAGTGTATTTCACGCATCAACATGCATCATTTTTCACTTTACGAATAAAGGTTCGTCGATTCCTATGTTTTACTTGGCACTTCTTTTTACATTTGTTATACTTTCTTTTTGGCAATAGTTTATAATAATTGGCTCAAATTTTCCCATTTTTATAACTGAGGTATGTCAAGGACATATAAATATAAAATTCCGTATTGTCACCGTTGAAATGTGATGAAGACTTGATTTTATGTTTTTTATGTTTTCAATTATGAAAAATGAATTGATTTGCTTATTTGGTTTGAATGGACATTGCTTTGAGGCCTATAGCTACAACGGCTGTCGCCTCGATTGATCCAGAATACACAGAAACAAATACAGAACACTTTATTATTACAGAAAATCCATTACATACATTTATTACACATCAAAGGACAACACAGACATCCATGCCGCTAGCCGGACTCGAACCGGAAACCAGCGGTGTGGGAGCAGCTGCCGCTACCAACCACGCCACTGGGTCGGCGATTCGCTTATTTTATCCATTTATCTTTTTTAGTAATACGGAAATTAAGTCACCGATAGCAGCTTGCAGTTTCTGTAAAAACCCTTTAATTAATTCATATTACGAAAGATAAAGCAGCAGAGTCAGCTGAGGAAAGTAAAAAAAAAAATAATAATAATAATAATAATCTTTGATAATTTGATCTGAAACATTGGTTTTTGTTAAATATAAACGGTATTTACAACATTATGATTTTAATTTTAATTTTGATACTATAGAATAGCTATCAGAAAAGCTATTTCATTGCACCAAATCACGTTTGCGTTTTAATTAATTGGCAATGGACAGGATGGTGAATAATCAGCTGTTTGATTTAAAAGTCTTCAAATATACCTATTTTTAGATGGTTTTAGTGAATTAATTCTATCGAGCAGGTTATTATGTATTTACATAATATGTTAGATATAAATATTATAGAACAGCAATCAAAACTTTCTTTCGGAAACAAAATTGTAAATCTTTTAGATTACTGAGTTTACACTTACAAAAGTTCCTGATACATCAGATTTAGGTGTTTGTGGTTGGCAGGTATGTAGAAGTATGAGGATAACAAAAAATGCTTGCCCAAACTGTTACATCTTATATATTAAAACGATAGCGAAATAGTCAGCATACTTAAAACTGGTCTCTACGCATGCTCGAGCAAGCCTTCCGGTGAGTACCAGGTGATTCATTCACGAGAACGATTCACCGTAGAGAGAGAGAGAGAAACACAACACATCATCGCAGGGAATATCAACTTTTACTCCATGTATCATCGTCAGAGCACATGTTCGGACGCTGTGCTCCAATGACAGTTCAGTTTCTGCAGATGACATTCGGTGCCTAAATACAGATAAATACTCTCATGCTCTCATATAATTTCACTCGCTTTTCCATTTTTAAATAGTAAGTTATTTGTTATTTATCATTATTTTATTTTCCTGTGTCCTTTATTTATTATTATTGATTATTTTGCATAGAACTATCTATTATTTTGCTGTATTTCATAGCAAGTCACTATATAAGCTTAGGATTATTTAAATATGGATTTAGCATATCTTCGCGAAATGTTACATCTTTTCTCCCTGCAATGAATGAATGTTGCAGAATTTTCCTTCTACAGATACTTTTATTTTTTTTTCAAATTTTGGATTTCTTGACATCTGATGGAAGAAACCGCCTTTTTCAGCATTTCAACTTTTTTTTCCAATAGGCATGCTTGAATATTAGTGTTATTTTTTTAATTATGAAATCTAATCTTTTAGAAAATAAAAAGTAGCGTTGGAAATGTTTGACAAAACCCCTTAAACATGGTACTTTTAAGTTAGCACGGCACATTTAAAATGCTTCGATCTATTTAAACCTTTGAAATGAGTTAATATTACCGTTAATAACAAAGTACAAAGCGGTAATGACAACATTCGTCATAATGTTGTCATTTAAATATATGCACAAATATCAATAGTAAAGAATGAATTTCAATGGTGATTTTGTCATCATAGTGTATATGAATGCATTTTATATGAAATTAGTAATGAATAATGACTGTAATTTATAATTTATCCATATAATGTCTTGCAGCAGAATTTTTTCTGCAGTTTGCAACACAAGTAAAAATTTAAAAACAGTCTGCAGAACGTAAAGACTAATGTCCTCTTTTCAATCCCTTACGTTATGTTACAAGTATTTGTGATTGACATAAAAAGAAAGTACTTTTAATATTGAACTACTTTTAACCTCAGAATTTTTAACACCATCCTTCATTGCTGAAACAGGGAGAAAATCCATTCAAGAATTTTTTTTTCCACGATCGTTTGTTAAAAATTGCGATTGAGAAAATATTTGTTTTCTCACAATTTTTTGCAATTTTTTTCAGGATCTGTTTACGTATTTTGCAATTTTATTAGACAACTTTTTGTCGAAATTTGCTGTTTTTTTCAAAAAATTTTCATGAAACTTGCCGTTTTTGGGACGTTTTGACAAAATTTTTATTTTTTTGCAATACTTTGACAAAATTTGTGTTTTGTTAGGAATACCTGAACTAAATTGGCATTTTTTTTTCAGTCTTTCAACAAATTTTACAGTTTTTTATAGCAATCTTTTGAAGAAATTTGTTATTTTTTGGGATCTTTTGACAAAATTTGCTGTTTTTGTCATATATTTACAAAATTTCGTTTTTTTTTGTGGGGGGGAGGTAATTTGATGAAATTTACTATTTATTTTTTCAATATTTTGACAAAATTTGCTATTTTTGTGATTATTTGCCATGTAATTTATAATTTATCCATATCATGTCTTGCAGCAGAATTTTTTCTGCAGTCTGAAACACGAGTAAAAATTTAAAAACAGTCTGCAGAAGGTAAAGACTAATTGTCCTCTTTTCAATCCCTTACATTATGTTACAAGTATTTGTGATTGACATAAAAAGAAATTACTTTTAAAATTAAACTACTTTTAACCTCAGAATTTTTAACACCATCCTTCATTGCAGAAACAAGGAGAAAATCCATTCAAGCACTTTTTTTTCCACAATCGTTTGTTAAAAGTTGCGGTTGAGAAAATTTTTTGTTTTGTCACAAACTTTTGCAGTTTTTTTTTTCACAATCTGTTTACAAATTTTGCTATTTTTTAGCCAACTTTTTGTCGAAATTTGCTGTTTTCTTTTCAAAAAATTTCATGAAACTTGTCGTTTTTTAAGACGTTTTGACAAAATTTTAATTTTTTGCAATACTTTGACGAAATTTGTGTTTTGTTAGATAATTGATACCTGATTTTGATACCTGAACAAAATTGGCTTTTTTGCGGTCTTTCAACAAATTTTACAGTTTTTTTAGCAATCTTTTGAAGAAATTTGTTATTTTTTGGGATCTTTTGACAAAATTTGCTGTTTTTTGTCATCTATTTACAAAATTTAGTTTTTTTGGGGGGAGAGGAGGTTATTTGATGAAATTTACTATTTATATTTTCAATTTTTTGACGAAATTTGCTATTTTTGCAATTATTTGCTAAAATTTGCGTTTTTTATGGTGCCTAATTTTTTTTTTCAATCTTTTGATGAAATTTACAATTTTTGTGCTACTTGGACAAAATTTGTCGTTTTCTCAAGGTCTTTTAATGAAATTTATCATTTTCTCGAGGTCTTGGAAATTTGTTGTTTTCTCGCGATCTTTCGATGCAATTTGCCATTTTATCAAAATCTTTCAAAGAAATTTTCCATTTTTTGCAAATTTTTTCGAAATCTGCGTTTTTTCATGTATATATATATATATCATGTTTTCTGAGATATATGGCGAAACTGGTGATTTTTCTTCGCACAATTAACAAATGTTATTTTTTATTTTATTTATTTATTTATTTTATTTTATTTTATTATTTATTTATTTATTTATTTATTTTTACTATTTCTCAAAATTTACGATTACTTTAGTTAGACTACTTTGTTTAGAAATGATTGCCGAAATTTTTCGGAAAATTCAAAAAAGAATTGGCCTTGATTTTTAGTTTTTATCTTGTTTATGTCATGATCATGTTCATATCATTTTATAGTTTGTATCATGTTTTTCCCGAGTTATATCTGTGAAATTGGTGCTTTTTCTTCGCACAATTGACAAAATTGTTTTTTTTTCTTTTTGATATTTGTCAAAACTTACTATTACTTCGGAATTTTCAGATTTATGACGGTTTTTTCTAAATTTAGAAATGATTTTTCTAATACTAATTTTTCGGAAAATTAAAAAAAGAATCGTCTTTGATTTATAATTTAACGTGAATCGGAGCTTCGTTAATCGTATGTGATCCTGATAATATTATAAGGGAACATGGTAAATGATTTCTAGCATTTTTTAAAAACTTTAACGGTTGAAAAACAGTCAGCAGATGTTCTCAACTCAAATTCTGCAACATTCATTTACTGCAAGGGGAAAAGATGCAACATATCGCGAAGATATGCTAGATCCATAACTAAATAAGCTTATGACTCGCTATGAAAAATAGCAAAATGATAGTTCTATGCAAAATAATGGAGATCAAAATGAACACAGCAAAATAAAATAAATAATGATAAATAACAAAAAAACTTACTATTTCAAAATGGAAAAGCGTCAGAAGAGAGAAATTCCATGAGCACATCTGTGAATGTAATTTGCCTGGGTATAAAATGCCAGTTTTTTTTCATTTATTGAATTTTTTAATAAAAATTAATTAAAAAAATTTCTTTTATAGCTGAAAAAAAAATACTTTTTTTTCTTTGATGCTTTCATATTGTTGCCGTCAACTTGCGAGATATTTTTTCCGTGATGTATAGCGAGATTGGTGATTTGTCTTCGCACAATTGACAAAATTGATTTTTTTTTCCTTCCAGGACCATTTGTCAAATTTTACAAATTTTCAGATTTATGATGGATTTTTCTTTTTTATGCTTAAAAATGATTTCTTGAATTTTTCAGAAAATTCAAAACAAATTGTCCTTAATTTATAGTTTTTACTATGTTTATATCATATTTTAAGATCATGATCATATTATCATCTTTATATCAATGTATAGCTTATATCATGTTTTTCCAAAGATATATGGCGAAATTGGTGATTTTTCTTCGTACAATTGACAAAATTGATTTTTTCTTTTTTTATAGACCATTTGTCAAATTTTACGATTAATTTAGTTAAATTACTTAATTTAGAAATGATTGCCTAAATTTTTTGGAAAATTCAAAACAGAATCGTCCTTGATTTATAGTTTTTATCATGTTTATATCAATTTACAGTTTATATAATGTTTTTTTCCAGAGATATATAGTGAAATTGGTGGAAATTGGAAAATCAGCAAGTTTTTTAAACAAGATAAAACTAAGTGTAAAATCTTAGTACGGAATAATTTATGCATACATTTTAACTCTTATCATCAATTATAGTATACTTTACTAAACAAACATAATTTAGAACACTACTTCCTTAAATAGATTTTAAAAAATGATAATAATTTACTTACATATACGATCTGTTGACAAATAGTTTACAACTGACACTAAATCACAAAAAAATATAACTGCCCGCTCTTTTTTTATTTAAAGATGTTAGTATACATTCATCAAAAATTAAAGGATCTTAGAAGACTTTATTTCGAATTGTTTTATAGGATGCGTAAAAAAATTATCGTATTCAAATCAGTACGGCGGCATTAAATGGGTTAAAGGTTTTGCTCAATTTCATCAAAAATTTTTGAAGTAGATAAAGCAAAATAAATTAATTTGTCAAATACACTGATTCGAACGTCACATGCCAGTTACGTCGATGTTTGTATAAAATCAAATTACATACTGAAATAGCAAGCGTTGTCCAGTTTACTGCAAACTGTTATTATTAGACAGCTGACACGTAGAAATGCACATTTACATTTTACATTTCAAATTTAGTTGTTGGTTGGGTGATGATGTAAGTTAATTATGTTGGTTTATCGAGTACTTGACAGCTAAAATGTCATTAGATTTTCTGAAACGTGCATTACAATTATTGAGAAACGTTTTAATTAAATTTCTATTAAAAACTTACCTATTATTTTAAATATTAAATAAAATAATTCCGTTATGGGAGGAGAAAAATATTTTTATTGATAATGATTGAATTACATGGGTTATGATTGAAGCATTTTTTAAATTATGGTTACATAATTTTCAATTTTAAAGACAGTATAAAACACATTCATCATTTAATGACTAAAAATCATGGACAATCTTGCTGCTTTGCTTCTATACTTTTTTTTACTAAAACTATGGCCCATAAACATTTTTACGCATATTTAATTAGTCCTTTTTTACTTTCTTAGCTTTTAAATAGGCTGATTTTTTTACATTGTAGGCCAAATATATATTATGATTTGTTAGTAACTGCTCTTAAGCAACAAAATATAAAATTCTAAATACAACTTTTAATTTATTTGAAAAACAATTGTTATTATACTTTACTATTCATCATACAACACATAAAACAATTTTGATTCTTTTAAAAATAATTTTTTATAACTAAGCCAAGGAAGTCAGGCTTTAAAATATAAAGGTAATCATCACTGATTTTAAATATTTCAGACATACCTGATATTATTGTAAAATATTGAATCTAACGTAGTATTTAGAAGAATTTACTCCCACGCATAACACAACATCATTTTAAAACACCAAATTGAAGAAAAACACATTCTATACTTAAATCAAATGTCGTGGTTTTATCAAAGTTTAGACTGGACGAGAAAATACGATACTGCTTTTAATTGTTTCCATTTTAGATAAAACCAGTTTTAAAAATCACGTCTTTACATGTACTTCCAATATTCTTGCAATGTACTGTTTTTTATTTTATTTTTATTTTATTTTTTTGTTTATGAACATTTATACTTAATCTTACATAAAATGTTTTTTAATGTTAACATCCACGGTTCTTTATCACTTTCTTCTCCTCATCGGAATGATATATATTCTTAATTTGTCTTAAATTTCAAATTTCTATTCGAGAAGAACAAAAGGTTTTTTAAACACACTAAAAACACTAACTACCGATATTTCTGCAATGTCCTGCATTTTCATTCAAAGATCGTTTCTTCCAACCTCTCTGATTCGATAATGCCTTTATCATTTTGATTCACAGCATCAATGTAAATAACATTTTCGGCCTATTTTCTAAAAATATCTCTGCCTGAAGTTAAAAATCATTTTAAATTAAAAGTTTAAATCTATGTATGCATGTGTTATTGGAATTTACTGTTATTGGAATTTCGGGAAAGTTAACTAGGTTATAAAGCTTCTGTACGAGAAATGTTTTGCTGGCGAAAGTATGTAAGGATGATTTTGCAATAATATGCCGGCCAAGTTTTGGCAGAAGACTTAATGACCGCTGTTCTAACTGGTACTTACTTAGGAGATAAAATGGCAAATGCATATGTTTAAAAGTCATTGCTCTTTGACAACGAAGTAAGTCTTTCGCTAATTTCACGGAAATTTCGCTTTAATAGCAAATTTGTGGAATGAAGTGAGGTATGTAGCCACAATTATTGTTAAAAGTGGAATGAGTAAACTTCAAATATGACTTATCATCCAAGATGAATGTTCTATCAGAAAACATTCTGAGCAAGCGGCTATATTTCCTTTTAAAACAATTTTCTTTTGGTTTCCTTTTTGTATAACCATTTTATTGTGATATTTTGCATTAAACTTCTTGGTGAATGTCTTATGTGAATGATCAGGTAAAAAACTGAATTTGGCAGCCGTAGGATGAAATAATATTCAGTCGTTTTTTTCCAAACAGTTATTTCAACTGCTGTAACTTTGTTTTGGTTCTTCTTACCCTCTTGACTTTTGGCCGTAGAGTTCCTCCATGTTATGTTGGAAAATATAGTATACAATTCAATGGAGCTATTTTCGGCAAAAAATAGTTCACGATGAACTTGTTTTTATGATCAATATTCTAGAACGGGAGGCAGCAGCACAGACAATCACATCATCGAGTCCACGGATGAAAATCTAGGATTACTTGATACTCTATTCGCATATTAAAACGCAATCGGTCTGCCAATTCAATTCATGGTGAAAAACATCTAAAAACACCCATTCTAAAGGTTGACTCGTTTGTTTACCACTGCCCTTTTCTGCTCCCAAAAGTACGAAAACATGGAGAATTGGGTCACATAATGATAAACCTATGAGTGAATCATTAACATAGGGTTATTATGTGTTTTTCACCAATATATGACTTGACAGAACGATTGCGTTTTAATATATGAATCGAGATTTAATTAATTCTAGATTTTTTTTTTTTCCGTGAACTCGATGAGGTGAATGTCTATACTGTTGCCTCCCGGTCTGTTCGCAAATCTTGTACACGTGCCTACGCAAATATTCTCTTTCGAATCCATTCTTGGAAAACACAAATTCCTTAATGAACTCTCGACTAAAAAGTATATACGTATCGTACGTACGTATAAAGTATCGACCTCATATACGATAACGCAAAGCTTTACGCGCAGGTTTACCAGATTCATATTCAGTCTATTTTGTATACCTGCAAAATTTGTCCCAAAGACACAGTGCTTTGTTTACAATTAAGATTCCATTTCATGAATATGTTATAGGTCACTGTTTTAAAAACGTATTGCATTTTCTAAGAAATCCGCCAAACTATTTTATGCTTAAAACTTTTTTTATCCATTTTTCAACCATTTATTGACAATAACTAATAAAAAAATTGTGCTACATGGCATTCTTTCATGTTATGTAGATGTGAGAGCTATGTTCCTCTAGAAGGTGACTTACTGTATCTAAC
Source organism: Maratus speculifer (assembly GCA_964019185.1). Taxonomy (NCBI): domain Eukaryota; kingdom Metazoa; phylum Arthropoda; class Arachnida; order Araneae; family Salticidae; genus Maratus; species Maratus speculifer. The sequence continues at coordinate 258,521,496 of OZ025298.1, forward strand.
TCATCTATTTTCTCAGAAAAATATAACTTAATATACATTTGCAGAAATTTATCTATTAACTTATGATCGAAGACTTTATGCACTGACCATTAAAACACTGTTGTATATGTAGTGAATTTATTTTTTTCTTTTTGTGTGTTTTGATAAGTAAATTATAACGGATGGATAGCAACGTTTTTTCTATTTATTTTATAACCATAGAAAAGGCATGAAAAACTTTTTATTTATTCATCCATATGCAATGAATCATCAAATAATTTGTTATTTTAAATTATTTTTCTTTTTCATCATGTTATATAACAATAACGATGCATCGAATAGCTTGGGTTTTTTTCCTCAGAAGAAGAAAACATGCAAAAATGTACACCAAAGTAAGAAATTAGAGTTAATATTATTCAAATCAAGAATATTCAATATAAATGGCAGTTCAGTCAAAGGTACAGCTGCAATTACTTCAATATCTCGTGACTTTCTTTAATTTTGAGCAATCTATTAGAAATGAAAAACTCATCATGTTTACATTTTTATAGCTCGAACATCGGGTGGTCTTAGAATATCGACTTAAAAAGATTTATTTTTTTTTCTTTTTTTTTTCTGGTAAATAAATATTTATGTTATGCATAATACATATATAGATATATTGTGTAAGTACATAATATAATTACTTACACGCATCCATTTACTAAACGCACTAAAACACATGCATAAGCACCTTTTTTCAAATTTCATTATCTTATCTTAATTTAATTATATTATCTTACTTGCGCACTGTCTCGTACTTTGCACCTAGCAGGTGCGGACCTGATATGGGATTTTATTATGATATGGGTTGATATGGGATCTGCCCACTGTCGGCTTCAGTTCTAACTGAATTCTGTATTTTTTTAAGACCCTAATAAAGGTGGCAGGGAAATACATTATGCTCTACAGACTTTGTTTCCCTGTCTGAGCAGTTTCTCTTAGACAATCAAAAACATAATATAGTGAGAAAATATTCTTGTAATGGCAATAGTCTGCACAAACACATCTCCTGAGGAAATGCTAGAAAAAGTTTGTGAAAGATTATGTCGATATTTTCAGTTAATCTAATGATATTTATAAATTATTCTTTATTTCTAAAAAAAAAAAGAGCTTGTCTTCTGCGTCTTTGTTTCAAAAGATAAGAAATAAAAAATTTCTAAAATGAATAAAATATAATGAAGTTAATTAAAATTTTGCAATGATTAACAATAATTTAAAAATTACCTGGAATTAAAATTTAATTTTTAAATTCACCGTATTTTCATAGATTAGTCGTAGTATAATGTGATACAGGTTTAGCAATTGAATTTTAAGTGTCAAACTCGAAAATCACTTTTACAGAAAAAACAAAAATAAGAAAAATCAAGAAAGAAACCTCATAATAAATCCAATAAAGAAAAACAAAATCTAAAAAATGAATTTGCTGTCAACGTAAACTATTTTCATGACAAATTATTTTAAGAACGTCGTTTCACATCTTGATTTATTAAATATTTCGTTTTCTTTTTCTGTTTCTTTAAAATAATTTCAGGAATGCACAGTAGTTATATATATATATATATATATATATATGCGTCAGTAAAATTTGTTTTGCAAAAAGAAAATAACAAAATATTTCTGTCATAATCTTTTTTTTTTCTTTTCACAAAAAGATAAATTAAAAAAAACTTTATTTAGCTGTCATTTTTTTTAAGGATACTGAGCTTCAAAAATTAATGCTTCATTTTGCCTGAAGAATTAATCCAACATAATTAAAATTTAATATTAAAAGATATTTTTAATGAATATGCCTTAGGATATCTAACAAAAGAATCTGAGTATGACAGAAATAACCGTACATGTTATTTGCCTTTTCAAAAAGAATTTTTTTTTCTTCATGACAGTTTTTATTATTTTTTTTAACACGCAGCGTTCATTCTAACCCTTGTAGCATAAGTCCCTACATATTGTTTTATAGTGCCTAGATACTGTAGTCTATGTTAGAGTGAATTTTGACTTTTATCATCGTGGCGTCCTAAATAATGACATTTGTGCGTGAATCAACTACATATCATATTATGCTTTTAGCTTAGCAAATTGTTCTTAAATCTGCAGAAATCATCTTTTTAAAATTGCGTTCGTAATTATGTAAATGCGTAGCACCAATAGTTATCGTTTAGACCGTCCATCCGACTGTCTCTCTGTTTGTCTGTCCGTATATAACGGAGCAAAAACTACCCAACCGAATCCTTTGAAATTTAAAATATATAATTGTTGCATCATTTTGTTGAGTCATTTAAAATTTTATGTAAATCGGATGCATAGATCAATTATAGGAATGGTCAAAAGTATACACGACAGCCAATGCGAAAAAAATATTTTCAAGTGCATTTTAATGACGTTACACTATTTCAAATATAATAAAATTAATATACAGCTATAAAGTACATATTAAAATATATATTCTGTACCATTTGTGGTGCAAAGAATATTTGTCATTAGTTTATAGGGCCACACAATGTATTCCATTGCATAATGGTATTCTGGAAAATATTGTTTGGGGTGCGTTTTAATTATATTAAACTATTTCATATTTTACAAAATTGATGTACGTTTATGAGGTTTAGTACAAGTTACATTCATCATAAAGCAGATAGTATTTACAGGTTCGCACACAAGATTTCGGCTGCTATACTGTACCCAAAGTACTGCATACTATTACACCAAGATCTAAATATGCTTCAAACATTGTAATAGTACGAACGCACCTCATTAGCTAAACTTGGCGAGAAATTTCCGACTTGTTATAGTTCTTTTATGCTGTGATATGATGATTGATGATTGAAATGTCCCCTCAGGCACATTTAGCAATAAGTTGTTAGATAATTGGACCCGGCAGTTTTTCAACAGAAAACTTCGACGTTGATACCTCACACAAAAAGAATACGCTGGTGCATAGTTTTGAGATGCACCCTACTATGTGAGAAAACCACTGTCCACGATGAAACAAAGATGGCTACCATGCGTAAACAAAAATTAATAAATATAAAATAATAGTCATTTTGAACTTCCATCATGTTAGGGTTGTTGCACAAAAATTTCAGATTTTTAAAAAATGCTCGAGCGACCAGTGCTGGACCACTTGAAATGGATTGACCCAGTTTCAAAATATTTTCTAAATTACCATTTATTTAAAATTAGCTTAATATCTTATTAATTTAAGTTTCATTTGTGCCTAATACATTATAATAATGCAGTTTATACAGATCATGGGTTAAATTGTAAATTTTTATTAACGCTAAATGTATAATTTCTTCTAATAAAAATTAGGTATACAAATATTACTTGGCATATTTCAACTATTACGTAAATAAAGATGCGGAGTTTGCTAGTATTGTATAAAGAGAATTTAAGGAAACTACTAAAGCATCGAAACTACTAGTTTTAATTATGAATATTTAAATTCTACAATACCTGCCTGTTTATCGATAAGTACGTCAGATCGATTTCCTTGCATTTTTCATTTGAGGTTTCAAGTAAAATTAGCTAACATTTTATAGCCATGGATAATTGTGCAAGACGTTTAGATGCTAATTAATGATAGATTTTCTAATGAATCATGGAAGTGCGTCCGTATATTTTCTATTCTTTTTTAATCGAATCTACAGTAAAGGATAGTGTTAAGCAAAGGGCCTCCGTGGCCGAGTGGTTACGACGCCGGTCTGCTAATTTGGAGGTTGTGGGTTCGATTCCCACTGTCTCCATTGCACACACACTTTGTGTGGAACTCCTGGTTGTATTTCTCTTGTGATGTAAACTTCCTTGTGCTATCACGCCCTTGTATATTGACGATGACTTATAAGCAGACTTTCATGTCGAGCACACAAGTCAGATGTATGTTGTTCAAATAAATAATTAAGTAAAGTGAAGTAAAAGGATCGCAGCACCTATATAGTTTCAGATAAATGCAGATATGGTCAAAGGATTTCATAAGAACTATTTCACTTGCATCATATCGTGTCAGTTAAGATACAACAATTGGCAGTGAACCTAAATAGTATTTATAACTGAATAGGATTAAAAAATCCCCGCATTAAAGAACGGAAGGATTAATAGGATTAGGATTAAGTTAATAGGATAGGATTAACTTAATAGGATTAAAAAATCCCCGCATTAAAGAACGGAGCTGATAAGCAAACGTACATTAAGAATAGTTAAGCTTAGATACTTATCAAGAAAGATGGCATACATAAGAACATAAAATATATTATGTGGTTCCATCATCGTAAATGGTTCTTGATTTCTCCATCAAAAGTTTCCTATAAGACGAATGAATGGACAAGTAAATTAAATTATAAAAAACAGTAACAATGCTGAACAAGGAATTAAGGGTGAAAAACTGCTTGCTAGAGGCGGCTAGTGCTTCAATATAAAAAGAAATAAAATACAAATTTGTAAAGCTCAATAAAATGTATTTAGGCATTTTTATGTTATCCGGGCAATATTATTCCATTTTTATTGTTCATATTGCATTCATTTCGTTTCAAAATGAAAAGATTTCAGACATCTCATTTAAAATACATCTCATTTAAAACAGCTTTCATTTAAAATAGATGCCTTCCACTCATTGTATTTAAAACATAGAAGGAAATAAATAATAAATAAACAATACATTTTATTTGAAAATCAAACAATTGTTTCTAATTTAAATATACGAAAAATGAAAGCTGTTGTTGGTGAAAAACAAAAATTCTATTAACGAGATTTACGCCTGGATTACATAAAAATACCAAATTTTAAAAAAAAGTTTTCTCTAATATGTCCCCCAGAAAAAATAATGATATCAGTAATTCTTACAAATTAAAAGCCAAAAACCCCAAATCTTTCATTTAAAAAGGCTTCCTACGACTTGGCCGTTAATGCCTTCTGTGGAATGAAAATCTTCGTTCTTTTTCAATTTGTTGACAATTCTCTGGGGGATTTCGAAAAATAAATCTTCGCGGAAATATACGACTATTCTGTTTGCACACCTGGAATTTCAGATTAATTATTCGTGTATTTTTCCAGATATTTAACAAAACGTCAAAAATCGCAAGTGACCGGTCACTTTTGGTCATATAGTGTAGGGGAAAGTCGGATAAAACCGGGACCCTGATGCTTTTCCTTATATTATTGTGCACTATGTGAACAAAACAGTCAAAATTTGTATTAAAACAATAAACTGATTATTTGAGAAGTAAAAAAGTATTCATTAAGTTGCGAACAATAGCAATTGAGATCATAAGAACACTTTTTTTAAGTATGCAATGTCCCGGTTTGTTTCGACCAGGTCGGAGAAAACCGGGTGCTGAAAAAAAATAATTAAAAAAACATTGTAACTTTGCAATAATACTATTTATTAAGAGAAAATTGACATTTATGCTTATAGAATTTGAATCTATATCAAAACCACATAAAATAACAATGGGTTAAGTTATGCTTTAAGAGTTGAAATTCTTAGGCACAAAAAATCACAAATGAAAGTTCGATCTTGTTCATTTGCATTGTTTCATGCTTCATGTGCCCACTCTTTGCAGTGAAGACACTGCATCAAACTCTCTTTAGATTTAGATTGTTCATATGAACCATTACAAAAGGTACATGCTTCACTTTCACCTTCTTCTTCGTTTGATGTCAAGGGGTTTTTTCTTTGGATTTTTCTTTTTCATATCAGTTTTTCTACTTTTCTTTTCTGTCATCATGGAAAATTTTCGCTTCAGGTTTAAGTTCTTGTCTTGTTTTGCCATCCTTGCTTTTTCATTTTGTTTGAGTTCTAATTTGTAGGGTTTTTAAATAATTATAGCTGCTTTCTCTCGCTGCTTGTCAGATTTCTTGATGGCCCTAGGATCCATTTGTACTGGAATCGGCTTTATATCGTGTGGTAAGACTGCAAAAAGATGCTTGATATCACTACCTAACATTGAGAAGACGTAAAAGGTTGCACAGGAACCAGCAAACTGACATTGTCGTCATGTACAGCAACTGGACCTTCGAAGTCGGCGTTGACTGCTTCTCTATGGACCCATTCTCTTTCTCAGGCTCAGGCTTATAGGTTTCTATAGGTTCAGGCAGGTCTATATCAGGATCTTCTTTCTAAAATTCAGCCAAAAGATTATTTTCCACTTCCGTGGGCCTCTCTACAATTCCATCTTTTCCTCGTTTGATGTCAAAGGTTTTTCTTTCTTCGGCCTCCTCTTTTTCACTTCAGTTTTAGTTTTTCTTTTCTGTCATGATGAAAACTTTTCGTTTCGATAGTATTTTTGTATAGCTTTTAAATATTTATAGATCGTCAAACAGTGCATAATCAAGTCAATTCTATTTCAATCCCGCAAATAAATGAGTTGTCTATAACTGGAAACTTTCCGGGTATGTCCGACCATCTGCATCCCGGTTTTGTCCGACGACGCCATTTGGATTAAATGTTACTGTAGCGTTGTTCAGATCACACAGAGATACCAATATAAAACGTTAAAATAACAAGTAAATAATAGACTATCATACGTTATACTTACCTAAATTAAATCCGTAAATATTTAGGATTGGTAACATACTATTGCACACATCGAATGTTTAACTTTTTCAGGTGAAATCTTTAAAAAATCACCACTACGAGATGTGTTCATTTAAACGACTTCAGCTTACTGGGAGCTGGCATACTGCTCTCCTTGAAGTAGTTCTAGAAAGTTCCAATAAGTACTGTTACAAATAATGCCGTAAAGTCTGATTCCCTGTTTTATCCACCTACCTTGTTTTATCCAACTTTCCCCTACATAAGAATGTCTCGACCGATATCGTTGGCCAGCTTCATCCGCCATCTTGTTTCAAAATTGCAGCAATTTGATGTTTTTTATTTAAAAAGTGCTGCAAATAAATTAAAAACTGAAAAATATTTTTTTTCTCTTAAGAGTTATAACATAATACAAGATTTACAAAGCATGCTTTGTTTTGTCTTTATCTTAAAAAAAATGAATGAGACATAGCAGTTTAAATTTATACGGTGAGCGACATTTTGGAAAATTTTGATTTTCGTTATGCTGTAACTCTCGCATTTATGAACTGATTTGGATGAAATTAATTGTATGCATAGCATATACCAATGTCTCGACCGAGTTCGTTAGCCAAATTCATCCACCACTTTGTTTCAAAATGGCGGTCATTTGCACTATGCATTACCACGCAATACTTAAATATCATTAATAATCCGTTAGGTTCAAATTCACGCCATGCTTGGTGACACTTGTAGAAATATCGCGAAATTCGTCGACCAAAAATAAATGGCCATAAATCATGCCATCTTACTGATTTGGCGCATTACTCATTCAAATTCAGTATTGAAAAATATTGTCTTATCGAGTTCGTCACATTTTAGTTTCTTAACCTCTTCAGTTCCTGAGTACCCAAATGGGTACATCAGTTTTGTCCCATTTTATTAATGATACTCAAAAATAAATGAAATTTCGACATAAGAATAATATGTTACGAATTCTAAGATTCGAGCTAATGAAAATAAAACAAAAATCTCGCTCTGAAGTCAAACGAGAGAAGAAATAATTCAGTAATAATTAAAAATACTGCAATAATCGCAGAAGCGAAGAGGTTAAAATTCGAGTAAAATAAGGTTCGAGTAAAACTTGCAAAATTTTTAATCTAGAAACATGAAAGTAAGCTACGTCTTCCACCCGGTACTGACTAAAAAGAATTTTTATTTGTTTTGTTTTCTTCTAACGAATCTCAATATTAATTCTTATGATAACAAAATGCAAAATATATTTTCTAAAATTTCTTGATACATGATTCTATGATATGTGTTAATACTTGCCTTATTCCATTTATTTACTACATCTTCTTTTAACACTTTAGAGAAAATCTACAAAACGCGTTTAACTTACAATTCGAAACTTTTATTTTCATCTATTTTATTTATTTATGTATTTATTACATCATTTAAAATCATTATAATCCAGTACAATTTCATCATTAATTTTTATAATGTGAATGCTTAAATATGGCATATCCTTTGACAAATATGTTTAGATAAGTTTCCATGAAATACCAATGATTTGAATTAACATTTCAGAGAAATGTTCAAACTTTAATTAATTAACAACTGTTAATTATTCAGGAAAGGATTTCCAATCAGAGGTAAAAGCAAATCGCCTTATAAACCTGCAATCTACTTTAAATCTTTTATTCTAGTCTTTTTGATACTCTTGGTTAAACAAACGATTTGAATGTATTGGATTTGTAATTTGAATGACTGATTTAATGGTGTATACATATTATTTTAAAATTCTATTGTAATAGTTAAAGCAATTATTTTAAAGACTTAAACAATATTTTAATTCTGTTAAATTATAAAATTCTGTAGAAGAAGTATTTTAAATTACTTGTAAAATAGTTAAAAAAAATACAAGAAAGTAACCATTTTTATTTTTAATAATCCGAAAACTTTTTAATATTATTTATGAAGAGAATTTTATATTCATCTCAAAGAAGTGAAAACTGTACTTCGGCTATTATATTTAGATAAAATTTAAAGTTGATGAATGTTTACTATAGTCTAACTCAGTTGACAGTGTTTATTAATACATACAGAATGTTAATACCTTTTTGTAATGATTTTGACTTTATCTATGAATTAACTTAAAATAGGGTAACTTGAGATGAGGTGTTGTACAAGAAGCCGTGTTACGCGGTTTACATATTAGCAAGCGTTGTAGGGAAACGCCACTCAGTTGTAAGCAAGAGAACTTCCTACTAATATTCTAGCTCCACCAATAGCCATGAGGTTCAACTCTCAAACCTGGTAGGCGGTAGGTGTTGGATTCGAATTCAATCGCGCCAGTCGGTCTAACCGTTCACAGTTTTCAGTGGTTTTCTTCTAATCTTAGATTTCCTTGCGTAAATACGGGTTAGGTTCCCTTACAGAGACCCCCACGGAGGGCACTTTCTTTAGAGCCTCTCGTGTAAGTACGGGCCGTTATACACAACACCAACACGTACTGATACTTTAATTTCCCTTTCTACTATTTTTTTTAAATATAGGTGATGGTTTTTTATTGCTATGTCAGGTTAGTACTTCTGGTAAATATCGAACGTGACCTCTTTAATTTGTCCATATAAGTCTTACTTTAAAAAACAGAGAAATAAATCTGATGATTTTAGAGAGTACTGGTACCTGGCCTTTCTGAAAAGCATAAATGGCCACCGGGAACCGCTTCTTACGGTCAAACGGGGTACCAGCGTCTTGCCCAGAACTTCGGAGTGTGTCATTGAAAATTTTTGAGAGTAAGATGCCAGTAGTTTTCCCTTGTGGTAAGATGCCGGTTATTTAACATTGTGGTCAAATGTCAGATTTTCTTCCTTTTTAGGTAGATTTCGTATGAAATACTACCTATTGCGTTCGCTGAATGTCTAAAAAGTGTTTGCAGATCTACGCCGATCATGACCTCTAGACCCCGAAACTCTCTCTCTCTCTCTCTCTCTCTCTATATATATATATATATATATATCACTTTCTTATGGACACGATAACTTCTGTAGTTCTACTCCAATCTCTTCCAAACTGATACATAAAATCAAGGGGTATGAAATCTCAGCTAAGTTCGTTAATGGGCAAAATCGGTCCAAGGGGATGGGAATAGGGAGGGGTTTTATGAAAACCAAAAAATCGCCATAACTTCATAATTAAAATAGATATCGAATCGGTTTAGAGTTTATATTACTTCTTAAAAATGGTCCAAACATTTTTGCATGGCAGATTTTTGATAAATTTAGAAATGGGCTCAAGGAGCAAAAAAAAAAAAAACAGGTTTTTTCGGAGAAAAAAAAGCATAACTCCGTCAAATCTCAAGATATCAAATCCAACTAAATTTTGTATAAATGTTCTCAACATTATCTAAAACTTTTGTATTTGCAAGTTTTTGCTAGGACTATTTCTTACTGATAAAAAAATTTAAAACGAAAACTAAAAGGGGGGTGAAAAAAGACAAAAATCCATAACTTCGTCAATTCCTAAACTATCAAATCTAATTAAATTTATTTTACATCTTCTCAAAAATATCTACAACTTTTGTACCGACAAGTTTTTCATAGGCCAATTCGTATAGCGAAAAAAAAAAGATTTGGAGAAAAAAATCTGAAATCCAAACTGTTTATATTCTGACTCATTTTTTAATTTATTTTTCATTTTAAACGCATCCAAATGGCAGATCCTCTTATTTAGGAACCATATAATGTGACGCATTGGTCAGTGTTTTTATAAAGACAGAATATATTTCATAAAAGGCTTCCAAAAAGGGTATTTTGAACAGAATTTTCCGATATCATCGTGATTAAAAATTTGAGAAAGTGTTCATATAACTATAACAAATTGCGTTTTTCCTCACTCATTTTTAAATTTATTTTTGTTATCAAACGCATCCAGTCTACAGGTTCTCTTATTTATTAAATATATAATGTAACGCATTGGTCAGTTTTTTGATACAGACAGAATATATTTCAGAAAAGGGTGCCAAAAAGAGTATTTTGATCCGAATTTCCCGAAGTGATCTTAATTGAAAGTTAGAGGAGGTATTCAAATAACAAATTGCGTTTTTTCTGACACTTTTTAAAATTTAGTTTTGTTCTTAAACGCATCCAATTGACAGGTTCTCTTACTTAGGAGCTGTATAATGTGGCGTATTGGTCAGTTTTTTGATAAAGGCTAAATATATTTTTTAAAAAGCGCTCTCAAAGTGGTTACTTCGCACAAAAAATCCCGAAGGAATCATGATTAAGAATTGAGATTGTACTCAAAGAACAAATGGGTTATTTTAAAATTCATTTTAAAATTCAATTTTGCTCTCAAACTCATTCAATTGACAGGTTTTTGTTATTTAGGAACTATATAATGTACCGTATTAGTCAATTTTTTAATAAAGTCAGATTATTTTTCAAAATATGTTGTCAAAATGGGCATTTGAGCCGAATTTAGCTTAAGATGATTCTGATAAAACCTAGTTCTTATAGAAAAATGAAATTAAAAAAAATTTTAAAGAGGCCAAATAAAGTTGTTAAACTGGGTTTATCTGTAACCAAATTTTATTTTTTGTTGTTGAAATGAGCGCTCTTCGAAATCTACCTCCGCCTATAGGCCAAGCCGAGATGAATTTTTTAAATTACTCTTTTCTACTAACTAGCTGTCAACAATTTTAAACAGGTAATTTAAATTAATGATAAATCGTGTTTTTAACCAACTGATTAAAATACAGTTAATACATTGATTAAAAACATAAATTTTCTAATTGTTTAAAATGACATTAAGAAATATTAACATGTAAGGTTAACGTAATTTTGAAAGTTTCTATAAGCATATCTCATAAAGAAAATCTACTGGTCTTATGAATAATTGTATAATAATTATTCATTTCAATCAATTGTTAAAAAACTGATGTTAAATGCAATTATAAATAATTATAAATAAATGTAAATATCGGTAGTATATAATAAAGTTTTGGATAACTAGAGGTTTCTGCCACTCACGATATGGATTCGCCAACATCTAACCAATCACCGCAGACTTTAAATTCACGCATTTCATCTGCTTTGAAAAGATTACAGAAGATTTAATGGTAATAAAACGACTAGTGGCGAAATCTCTTAATTAGGTGTCCATTCATTTTTCTTTGGCTGAGGGGTTTTAAGGCCAAATCAATTGCTGTCGAGATTGTTAACAACTATTTTGGCGATTGGTTAAATAAAATAAACCCTATAATTTAAAATTAGCTTATATAAAATGGCTAAGTAAGAAATTTTATAAAGACGCTGGAAAAATTTTAAGTTGTGATCGAATGCATTCAGTGAAACTGTTGGTTATATAAGAGTTGTTCAAAGTTCATAAACAAATGGGCAGTTTGTGCAGATCTAAGCTATTGCTGAAAAGTACAAAGGGGTCTATGAAAAAGGGTCAAGAAAAAGTCTATTATAATTCTACTTCAAATAAATAAATTTCTTCAAAAGCATTTATTTTCTTATAATGGATCATAGCCTACATCTTTAGCTAATGCATTTTCAAAGGAACCTGGTCAATAAATATTAAAGTTCAGAACAACAATAGTATAGATAGATCCGCTAAATTTGTTTATAGGCCAGGATGGCTTATCCAATACTTTTGCCGAACCAGCCGGCGAGCTATGCTGGGTACGGCTTGGGACCAAGCCGGGTCTGTGCAGACCTCTAAACCGTATCTACGGATCTCAATGAAAATATACTTGGATTATTAGCGTAACCTTTTTAATTTTATGAGGAAAACCAACTTAGATTTTATGGTAGTAAACTTTTCTCATAATGTTTTGATTTTGTTAAGTATTTTTAATAAAGAGACACTTTTTAAAATGTCTTATAACTGTTTGTTTGTGGGTTTTTTTTTTTTTTTTTTTTTTTTTTTTTTTTTGTAAAGACATTACATATCTGCAAAATACAATATACCTTAATAAACGAAACTTTTCTCTCCTTTAACTAAAAGAAATCACTGCATTATCTAAATTTCATGTTTTCTTTTTCAAATAAATTAATATAAATTTTCACGAGAACTAACGTATTCTCGCATTTGAGGTATTATAGTAAATATATCAGTAACGTATTCTGGAATGCAGAACACATCTAATCTATAAATATACAATTCTGCATAATTAATTTATTCTAACAATTTAGATATGCATGGCTGGCATTACAGTTTGATTGTAAATGCTTTAATCGGTATACGAATCAAACCATTAGGAAAATAAATATAAATCGTTGAATCAGTTAGCATGAAAAATATGTTAAACGGTACAGACATTCAAAAATGGTTTAGTTATGAAAGATCACTTTGCAAATTATTGACAAAATGCTGAAAAAAAAAGAAGTAAGAAAATGACACTTTGAATAGTCAAAATATAGTTTTAATTAATACATGTGTAAAGCATGCATTATTATACTCATTTTACATGGATGAAAACATTTTTTCCACTTAAAACAGAATTCCGAAACAAGTAGGTTCTTTTTCATTCTTTATTAATAATAAAAAATATATTTTACAAATGAATAAAAAATAAAAGAACAAGGAAGATAAAAAGAAAGAAAATAATTCAAAGCGTAAGAAAACATTTTAAAGGTTTAAAAATCTTTAGTATTCAAAAAATATGTTGTAATTTGCTTCTTGTACTAATTTTCAATATAATTATGCTTCTTACATTAAAAACAAGTAGCATTAACCTCCTTTTTTTTACTTCCCTTATTAAGGCAATACCTAAATAATGTTTTTATTGTCATTATTACTAGGGGGCACTGCACAACCCCCATCTCGCCTCTAAAAATCAGTTAATTTGATCGCCTTTAAAAAAATTCCGAAAAATTAAATCATAATAATAATATAAAAAAACAGTGGCGATAGCCCTATAAACAGGTATTGATTTTTCTCCGTTTTACAGAGGGGGGTTTAAGGCTAGATGATCTGTGTTGAGGGTTATTTTCGCGTTATATTAAATAAGATTATTTTAATATTTCAGAATCTGCTAATATAAAATGAACTTAATCAATAGAGTCTTAGATTTCCTGTATTTCTTTAACAATGCAAGATAATACTTTTAAATAAGTTATTCTTAAATATAACGTTTAAAATGTGAAGTAATTGTCGAGAAACATTTTTTCTTTTCCTAATATTCACTCGCTATATATCACCAAATATCATGTTTTTAGGATAATAGCTTGATAAAAAATGAAATTCGAAAATATTTTTAGCTATTTCACCGATTTTGATGGCATTAATGATGATTTTTAAAAAATTCAGTCATTCCAAAGTAATCGAAATATTACGGTTTCCGGCCATTTCACCCTTTTAAATTTCGAAATTATGTAAAATCCTCTGAGCAACCATACATCCTTCAAAATTAGCAACAATAACAAATTTCACTTTTTTATTCGTAATTATTCTAAAGAAGTAGTAATTTAAGCCTTTTTAGAGCATTTTCCGTTCATTTCACATTTCACATTTTTAAATTTCGATTTTTTTTAGCCATTCTTATAGAGCATCTGGATCTTTAATGTAACCACAATATTAATTTTTTTCTTTTATTAGTCTGAACATATTCAAAGAAATCATAATTTTAAAATTTTTGTCGCGATTGCATTTCTTTGAGGGCAAAAACTAGTTGAAGTGAAAAGTATCTAGTTTTAAGCAGGGATGTGGAATATGTATATCCGATTCGGCGATTTAGGGTTGGAGGTAATTTTAGCCATCTGGGGAAATTTTGCAGGAAAACATATAAATGATTTTGTTTTTAGCAATAAATTAGAAAAATTCCCTGAGATATAATTGCGTATAAGTTGCGAAATTTTGGGGAGAAATTTCTGTACCTACAATACTACGGAACTCATTTGCGTCTATAGCATATCGTAAAATTTTAGAGAATTTTTCATACGAATTGGGAAAAGTTTTGGAGGATAAAAAAAATTTCTGCACCCCTGGTTTGTAAACAGTGAGCTTCAGTTTTTTTTTTAAATTTAATTTAATAATACCAAAGTAACTCCTGATTTTAGAACATTTTCATCTGAACTCACATCAGACTATGTCAAGTTCAGAAATTCTTCTGTGAAAGCATTTACATCTTTAAAAAAAAGAAAATAATACCAAATTTTAATTTTTCAGTCGTTATTTTAATTTTTTATTGTCGTTTACCAAAATTTAAATATCTGTTTTTATAGAAACCTCTCTTGTCTTTGAAAAGTTATGAACTTGCAATTTTTCTGGATTCTAATTCCAATAGTATTGGAGAAAATGTGAATTCCGATATTTAGGTGCGTCCATAAATGTAAATAGGTATCACATATAGGGTTAGGGATCGTACAGTTCTGGGAAATTTTCAAGAAAAAAAAAATCAGTATTTCGTTATACAAAAATAAATCTAGGTTTAACACGGCAAAGTTTGCTTTGTTTTAAGAAGATAATTTTTATAAAAAAATGCTGGTGTCAAAGAATTTCCTGTTCTTAAAACTTAAGGACATGTACGACCCCTGATAGTCGCCTTTCAGTCCACCCAACCAAGTCATTGGAAATTTAAAATGTATAATTGTTGTATACTTTAATCGAGTCTTTACAAATTTTATGAAAATCGGATGGATAGTCTAATTACAGGGACAAACAAAAGTATTCCTTCACATTACAGTCAATGGGAAAAATAGTCTCAAGCATATTTTAGTGGTATTACACTCTTTCGAACATAATAAAATTGATATGCATCTATGAATTATATCCTAAATACACATTCTGTACAATCTGAGGTGCAAAGAATGTTTGTTATTAATTTATGGGCTACACTGCAGTATTCCATTAAGTAATGGTGTTGGGGGAAACATCCTTCGGGGAACGTTTTAATAATATTGAACTATTTCACATTTTATATAATTGCTATACGCTGCTACGTTTTACTACAAGTTAATTTCAGTATAATAAAAAGCAGATAATATTTACAGAGATACACAAAAGATTTCGGATACTCTACTACATCCGATGAATACTGCATACTATTACACCAAGATCTGAATATTTTCAAAATTTTCTTATAGTACGAACGCACCACATTTGCTAATCTTTATGTACAAATTTCAACTTGTTTTTTTTTTTTCAATATTGAATCAATTTGAGAATTGTGGTACGACCATACAAAGTAACTTATCTAGCAAATACTGATAACACTATTTTTAAAACCGCTTTAGTCAATCCCAGAGATTATCTACTTAAAACAGAGAAAACAAGATTTTCTTTTTTTATAACATTAAAAGAGATTTATATATTTATCTAAGTATTGATTTGCATTTATAAAATAATAAGCATAGATTACAAGTTTTATTGAATTATGAATTTATTTTAAATATAATAAGAGAAAATTTAGAAATTATTTTCCAATATAATTTCATAGCAGTAAATACTTCAAGAATTATAAGAGCATCCATTATTCTAAGTTAGACATTCCGCACTGAAATTGAAAATTTCTGGTAGAATGGTTTATTAAAGAATCGAGAATTTTGACGTATGTTCGCATATTCATTTCTGAGATATTTTACTTGCGGAATATCATGAAAACATTTCTTCCTATATTTTGAAATACATAATTTTACATTAAGTCGGAAGCAATACATTAAATGATATAACAAACATAGAAATATCCATTAGGACTTTAGAATTTATAATTTCTTTTGTATAAAAAATCCCAATTTTTCGAATTTATTAATTTTTTTACTTAAAAAAAGTGATTTGTTTTAACCATTCAAATATGAAAAAATTTGCGCGCAAAGCATGCAAGAAAAATTCTTTCATAAAAATTGTACTATGTTTAAAAATAAATTAAAAAACTTTATATGTGTGTATACTTTCTTTAATATCTTTAATTGATAAAATAAATCTTTTTTTTAATAAGCGTTTTTAGTTTTAAAATTAAACGTCCATTAATTAAAGAGTGACTGCAATTCTTACAGAGGCCACTTTTTCACGTATTTTGTAAATTCAAAGTGTACCTGACTCTAAAAAAAGTGATATCATAAAATGATAAATTATGTGATTTTATCACTTTAAGGGGGCTCAGGGGTTGAAAACTTTTCAAAAAATCGATTTTTTTAATGATCTAATTTCATTATTCATTTAATTCTTAACTCAATGCAAAAAACCGCATAAAAATATTTGCAATTTTAACGGAGTTATAAACATTTATGTATCAACACTTTCATAGCCGCATCCATATAATTTCAAATTTAAGTCGCGTTTTCTCAAAACTTGATTTTTGATGACTAACACCAAGATTTAAAAAAAACTATTTGATGGAATTGCTTAATTTTTTTTTTGCATGCATATAACATCATTATCTAGATTATGAATTAATATATTTTAGATAGTTTAATATTTTGAGTATTTTTAATGGAAAAAAGGTTGTATTTTTTAGGGTTTTTTTAAACTTTCAACTTTGAGAGATTTTTTAATACTGTTTTTATTAAGTGATAGTTATATCCTTAATTCATAATCTAGATTATGATGTTATACGCATGCAAAAAAAATTAAGCAATTCCATCAAATAGTTTTTTTTTTAATCTTCGTGTTAGTCGTCAAAAATCAAGCTTTGAGAAAACACGACTTAAAGTTGAAATTATATGGATGCGGCTATGTAAATAATGATACATAAATGCTTATAACTCCGTTAAAAATGATAATATTTTTATGCTGTTTTTTGCATTGAGTTAAGAATTAATTGAATAATCAAACTAGATCATAAAAAAATCGATTTTTTGAAAGGTTTTCAACCCCTGAGCCCCCTTAAGCAAATATTAAATTAAATTGATGTATTCAAGCGTTTTTTATATCTAATTTTATCTTACGTTTATTTAAATGTCAATAGATTAATGTCCGCTAATCTTTGTATTTAAATTAAATTCGTAAGTTTAATGCTAAAATTAACTTTTAAATTAATTATTTAAAACCGCTCTGTCGTTAAAATGATTTGCAATAAAAGTCCGTATCACAGAAATTACAACATAAAGTACGCAATCTTAAATTGAATATTGGAACGAATCGGGCAGAATTTAAGGATTAAGAAATTTTCATCTACACTACATGGCCATTGATGACCGTCCACTTGCGATTTTAGACATTTTGTTAAATATCTAGAAAAATAGACGAGGAATTATCCCGAAATTCTTAGTGTATAAATATAATAGTAAAAGTAATACATTTCCGTGAATATTTTTTCCCGAAACTCCATAGGGGACCGTCAACAAATTAAAAAGAATGAATATCTTTTGGATAACCCTCTCAAAACTAATGTAGCAAAAGCGCTGAAACTGTAGATAATGATTAAGGGTTTATTGTAATAAACTGTGTTCATTTTTATGCGAATAGCATGTATACTCGTAGAGATATTAAGGTTTTTGTAAAAATGGTCCCAAATTTTGCCAAGTTTTTTTGGTTACAATTTGCAGATTTCTTAATATAAAGTAACATTCTTTTCTGAAAATATGACAAATAACATTGCACACAATATCCTGTTATCAGAATTAAAAATAATAAAAATTGTACGATAAATGAGTAGGTTTACTAAATAATTTTTCACTGTGCATGCGTCAACGATATCAAATTTCATTTGCATATCGTGTTAGCTAAATGTATAGAACAACTTTTGTGAAAGTTTTAAAATCATAGCTTGAAAATTCTGAAAATAATCGTCTATAAAATAAGCAAAAAATCCGTTCTTCCCAAAATGAAGCAAAAAAATGAGGGATTTTATCCAATTGTAGTAGTACGTCCCATATTGTGTATTCTATATTGACAATAATCAATGAATATATGGATACAACCCCTCTTGTTTTTGCTTCATTTTGGAAATAACGGATTTTCAACTTATTCTATTCATGATTATTTTCAGAATTTTTAAGCTATGAATTTAAGAGTATCACAAAATTTGCTCTATACATTTAGCTAACATAATATGCAAATGAAATTTTGATATCGTTGGCGCATGCGCAGTGAAAACTTATTTTGTAAACCTACTCATTTTTCATACAATTTTTATTATTTTTTAATTCTGATTACAGGATATTAAGTGCAATATTGGTTGGCATATTTTCAGAAAAGAATATTACTTTAGAACTCTGCAAATTATAAGGAAAAACTTGGCAAAATTTGGGACCATTTTTATAAAAACCTAAATTTCTCTACGAGTATACATGCTATTCACATAAAAATAAACACAGTTTATTACAATAAACCACTTAATCATAATCAACAGTTTGAGCGCTTTTGCTACATTGGTTTTGACAGGGTTATTCAAAATATATTCATTATTTTTTAATTTGTTGACGGTCCCCTATGGAGTTTCAGGAAAAAATCTTCACGGAAATGCATGACTTGTACTATTATATTTATGCACAAAGAGTTTGAGGATAATTCCTCATGTATTTTTCTAGATATTTAACAAAAGGTCTAAAATCACAAGAGGACGTTCATCAATGGTAGTGTATGTATACAGTTGCATATCAGAGTTCTGTATTCTCGCTAAAGTTTTACAAATAGATAATGTCAGAAGATTTTATTGCTGGAATGGTATTTGAAATTATTAAATGAGAATTTCTCTATTCAATGATGGATGTAAATATTTTTACCTGGCTTATACGATGGATCAAATTTTAAATCTCATATGCATATACACTAGGGTGGAGCGAAAAAAATTATTTTTTAAAAATCAAAAAAGGGTAGGTGCCAAAAGTTGCCTTTATACTAGTACATCAACTGTGTGAAATTTTACCGCTGAAAAAATGGCTTGATTCTGCGCTTTTGCTCCAAAAATCGAAATTTTGGGTAAAATTTGTCACTTTTTGACATTTTTTCAAAAAAATTAAAAAATTCCTACAGAGCTGGTTAATATTTAAAAGTGTTACTTAAACCTTTATATTTATCTCCTTTACATATTTAAACCATAAAACAATATCTTTATTCCGTATAGCTCGAACAAAACACAACTTTTGGTAAGAAAACGGCATTA
The DNA here is from genome assembly GCA_964019185.1 of Maratus speculifer. NCBI lineage: Eukaryota > Metazoa > Arthropoda > Arachnida > Araneae > Salticidae > Maratus > Maratus speculifer. The sequence continues at coordinate 258,541,079 of OZ025298.1, forward strand.
CTACTTTATTGGGACATACAATGAAGTGTTGTTTTTAATACAGCTCTTGTTTTCGAAACTACATTGGACATACGTGGTTGATGTGGCTATATTTCATATACCACCCGTCCCAACTATTCGATCATCTTAGTACAGTGTTTTATTTATATTTTGATTTGTGATTTTCTTTATCAAAATTTGGCATGTTTTCAATGTATCCACCTAGTTTTCTATTCTTTGTATTTACATGCTGCTGTGACCATCTTAATGTATATTTTTACAGCTTATACAAAAAAAAAAAATAACAAGCAGAATAATGCACGGGAATTTTATTAAAGGGATCTATTAAGCCATCTATTATCTTTATCAAACTTACATCCAGTTGCTGAAAGTATTTGGAAGTTTTGTTACCACAACATTTTTTTCAGTCAATAATATTTTTTACGTAATGAGCTGCTTCAAAGATGATTTCAGGTATTTCAACTATAAGTATGCCATCATTTATTCTACTTTTGCATTTTTTATATGTTGAGAAGCGAGCTGTTTAATGTGATGGTGATCATCAGAGAGAATTGTAATAAAAATTTGTTCTGCATGTGCAGAGCAACCGTTGTTGTAAATAACTGTTTTTGGATTAGTTTTATGCCGTTTTCTAAATGTTTTCGTAGCTAGGTAATTCCCCATTAACTTTTAGATCCTCTTTTCCTAAGTGGACAACATTTGATGGTGAACTGTCCTGGGCATAAACTTATAGTGCATAGTACTTTTGAGGGAATGAACAGACTCTTATCGACTATAAGTACTCATTTAAAATTATGAGAATTCTATTTGTCGCTTTGAACCATTTTGCATGGGGTAAGCTTAGAATTGTGTATAATAATGAATCATATGCTACTTCAACTCCAGTGAATTTCCTCTGAGTCAATTATTAGAGAAGTCGATATAAAACATTCTAATCTACATGGGTTCACTGGATCAATAGGAAAACCTTTGTCTACGTACTATTCACTTCCTATTGCAATTTTTTATAAAATAGAGAATAATTTTGAAAAATTATTTTCTCAAATGGGGAAAAAAATATTCAGAACAGACTAGAAATTTCTTTCGGAGATTGCAAAGCAAATTCATAAGGAAAGCTATTTCTCAGAAGAGATGGGGAATATGGATTTAGAAAACATGTCACACAAAAGACAGCTTATTAAGTAAATAAAATTTTCCGCTTTATATAAGCATAGATTGGCAATCAGAGTCTATAGGTTCACTCACAAAATATATAATCCAAGTTTATACCGTAGAATGCTTTATACCGTATGTAATACACACCTAAATATTAGGTCTAAAAACTTATTAGAAATTACTCGACTACGAAACAACACAGGAAACGATATAAAACAAATACTAAAACTTCTTTAGAGATATTGTTGCTTTACACGCAAATTTTGTTTGCAATCCTCTGAGTCGATCGTCATAATATTAAACAGCTAGTGCTCAAAATATATTCAATGTAATAGGTAATGTAAATGATGGCATACTAGAAATTGAATTCATATAATCATTTTTTAGGCAAATCATTATATATAAAATGTAATTGATTGAAAAAATGCTGTGATAACAGAACTTCTAATCATAATGTATTAATTTCATGAAATTTTACTGAAGATAACAGACTGCTGAATAGGTTCAATTAACAATATACCTAATACATTACTCAGATTCTCTTCTATTATACAAGGTATAACAGGTTGTACGTGGAGCAGGTCACACCAGCAACATCCAAAGTCAGTGAATACAAAAAGAAGGTAAACTACTTTGATACACAGAAAACTTATGTCCGTCTTCGGGGAAAAAAAAATAATAATTCAATACATAAATAAAACACTGGGCCTATATGGTTGGTTGGTTGGTTGAGACGGGTGGCATATGAAATGCAGCCACCTCTATGAGTTATATAAAGAGTAGTTTTGAAAGCAGCTAGGTAAGAAATGCATTCAAAACAACATTTCGTTGTATGCTCCAATAGAGAGGTAACGCTGATTTTTTACTAAAAGTTGTCAGATTTGCTCCAGTTATACAGACTATAGATATTGTTTTATAGTTTAAACATGTTAAACAGATAAATATAAAGGTATAAGTAACAGTTTTAAATAATAAACAGCTCTGTAGGAGTTCTTTAATTTTTTTGAAAAAATATCAAAAAATAACATATTTTACCCAAAATTTCGATTTTTGGAGCAAAAGCGCAGACTCAAGCCATTTTTTTCAGCGGTAAAATTTCACGCAGTTAATATACTAGTATAAAGGCAACTTTTCGCACCGACCCGTTTTTGATTTTTAAAAAATATTTTTTTTCGCTCCTCCCTAATATATACTATATTGCCAAAGATGACCGGCCACTTGCGATTTTAGACATTTTGTTAAGTACCTAGAAAAAGGCATGAGGAATTATCCCAAAACTATAAGCCTATAAATAAAGCAAAAAGATAAGGAACTGTATCCAAATATAGTAGTACATACAATATTGTGCAGGCACTAATCAATGGAATATGGATATCGAAATTCATCTTTTTGCTTCATTTTGGGAATAACAGATTTTGATCTTATTCTACCGATGATAATTTTCAGAATTTTCAAGCTATGTTTTTGAGACTTTCACAAATGTTGCTCTATATATTTAACTAACATAATAGCAAATGAAATTTTAATAGCGTTGACGCATGCGCAGTAAACAATTATTTAGTAAACCTACTCATTTGTCATACAATTTTTGTTGTTTTCTAACTCTGATTAAAGAATGTTATGTACAATGTTGATTGTCATACTTTTTGAAAAGAGCATTGTGTTTTATGAAGAACTCTGCAAATTATAAGCAAAAAACCTTGGAAAATTTGAGACCGTTTTTATAAAAACCTTAATTTCTCTACGAGTTTACATACTATATTCATAAAAATAAACGCAGTTTATTACAATAAGCTACTTAAATCTATTCTGCAGTTTGAACTCCTTTGCTTCATTAGTTTTGACAGGGTCATCCAAAAGGTCTTCGTTCTTTTATCAATTTGTTGACGGTCCCCTGTTGAATTTCTCGGAAAACTCTTTTCGAAAATGTAAGACGTGTACTATTTCGTTTACACACCTGGAGTTTCAGAAAAATTCCTTAAGTATATTTCTAGATATTTAACAAAACGACTGAAATCGCAAGTGTCAAGATTTTTTTTGCCGAGACTGTATGTACAAAGCGAAAAGTACCCAATTTCTATGTCTGTCCTACACTGTCAGAAAAATTCGTAAATATACACTAAGTTATCGTTATTTTTTCACAAATACTTACCGTATTCCCAGAAAACGTATTTGATCTGTGAATTCATTCCGAACGTCGGAAAATGAGGAAGAGATTCCGTTTATTTCTTGCACGCATGCGTATTGGGTCTGTTAGTAATAAAATTCGAATTTATTTTTAAAATGAAAAACAAAATATTCTATAGATTAAAATGTCTAATTTAGTTTAAAAAGACACAAATGTTTTCGAATTTAAAAATAAATAACAATTACTTTCTTCATTCATTCAAAAATTCTCACAATTTGTTATTCATATTCAAAGTTGGATAAGTTGAATAAAGTTGAATTTACTAAGTTATTTATATAATAAATATTCCCATTTAAAATATACTTTAAGTGAACATATTTAAAAGATATTTTAATTAAAAAATAAAATGCAGAAAGAAAAAAAAAATGATATTATTCAACATTCAATATATTTCAACAAGACATTGATTGCATATTTTGAGAAAATATTTACAACCATTGTTGTGAATTCTAAAACAACGCAAACGTTTTTCCTTCCTTACAACAAACGTATTTTCACGCGAATATTAAAAGGAAAAGAAAATTTTGGTAAAAATTATGTTAGATATAAAACGGATGCATTTTAAATGTTTTTTAAGAACTTTCTTATTGCGTTGTAAAAAATACCGAGAGACAAAGACTCTGTTTAGACAAAGAGAGACAAAGACTCTGTTTAATTCATGTTACATTAGCTTATTTTCACATTTTTAACTAGTTTTTTTTTTAAATCAAAGAATCAAAAACGAAAACAGATATTGTATCTTTTAACAACAGCTAATTTGGTCTTAAAAATCGGTAATCAAAGAAAAATGAATGGAAATCTATTTACAAGGAGATCGCCAATGTTTGTTATTATTATTACTTAATTTTTAAAGCCAAAAAATATAGCGTGCTTTTAGAATCCAGGGTGTCTGAAAAAGGGTTGATAAGCAAAACGCATTAGAGAGCAGAACCCTCTGTTTATAAAATTAATACATCTGGCTAATTCAAATATATTTCTGGTTTGATAAAACATAAAATCTTCTTCAATTATTTGTCTACATTTTTTACAATGTTATTTAAATTATTTTTTGACAAAAATTTAGCCATTTGTCAATTTTAAATTATACTTTTTTTTTCAATAACAAGAATAAAATCAATCATTTAATAGTATATTTACTTATAAAATATTTTAGTCAAACATAATTTTAAATATGTTTTAAATAAATTTCAATTAATATTTACAAATCTTATTCCCTCTCATGAAAATATTTTTTTTGTTAAAACATTTTGCAATGAAATATCATAAAATACTTTAGAAGCATGTGAATAATTTAGTCTAAATTTTACATTTACATTTAAATTGAAGTAATCTAAAAGAATTGTGCTGTTAATTATGGTCGGACTTCATTATAGACTTTCATGTACGTTATTCTTCTAAAACTATGCAGGAAAGTAAATATTTTATGTATACAAGACAGATTTACATGTTTGAAATTAATTTTAATGTTACCAAAATAAAGCCACATCTTCATATTAAATTATTTAATATAACCTACTTTTACGTATTTAAATCTTTCAATTTCTATCTTGGGATAATTGTGCAGCATTATTTTACATGTATATGTACTTAATATTAATTTAATAGTTAGAGAGTAGCTGTTCTTTACATGTGCGAGAAAAATGGCGCAATTTTTATGATAAAATCATGCCGAGAATATGTTTATATATGATTACTCTGCATATCTTTAATTTATAGTACCACTTATGTCATGTAAAATCAGTAAAATATTACATTAAAAGTAAATTTTAAAGATATTAACTATTTGATTATTAACATTATCTATCTTGGGATATTATTCAATTAATTACCTATGATAAGATTTAACAGAATAAAGAAAACTTTAATTAACATCTTTTTTGCGTTTTGACTATATCAACTCACAGATTAAACTAATGCATTGAATGATATATATTTTAGAATAATAAAAAAAGTATTTAATAATCATAATACTGTCACACATATAACGAATGTGCTACTAACTAGGGAACAGCAAGAAGTGTAAGTCCCCGATTTTGACGAAAGTGGTATCGTTGGAAAGATCTCATCGAGAGCAGCAAAAAACTTAATGGAACTACCAGTCGCAAATGAGCCGTTTTCGAGATATCCGACAATTTACGTCACGTAACTAGTGCAAATTTAATGGGAGACTGCAAAAAAAATTTTGTCTCGATTTTAACGAAAGTGATATCATTGGAAAGATATCAACGTGAGGATTAAAAAACTCAATGAAACCACCCGTCGGAAATGAGATGTTTTTGAAATATTCGACAATTTGTGTCACATTGCTAATGCATACTGCTGGGAAAGTGCATTAAGTGACATACATTGTCGAATATCTCGGAAACGGTTTATTTCAGATGGATAGTTCCATTGAGTTTTTTAATCCTCACAATGATATGTTTGCAACGACACCATTTACATCAAAATGGAGAAGACAATTTTTCGCTGTCCCCCTTTAAGTGCGCTCTAGAATATTATGTACTAGCTACATGATATAAATTATCGGATATCTTGAAAACGGCTCATTTCCGACGGGTAGTTCTATTGCGTTTTTTTATCCCTCATGATGCTATCTTTTTAACGATACCACTTTCGTTAAAATTGAGACAAAAACTTTTTGTGGTCTCCCATTAAGTATGCACTTGTTACGTGACATAAATAGTCGGATATCTCGAAAACGGCTCATTTGCGACAGGTAGTTCCTTTGAGTTTTTTGCTGCTCTCGATGAGATCTTTCCAATGATACCACTTTCGTCAAAATCGGTGACTTACACTTCTTGCAGTTCCCTAAGTAAGACTAGTACTAGTACTAGTTTAGTTACTAGTTTCTAGTACTAGTACTAGTACTAGTACTAGTTTAGTTACTAGTTACTAATATTAGTAATAGTACTATTTTAGTTACTAGTTACTAATACTAGTACTAGTCTAGTTTAGTTTACTAGTTTAGTTCTAGTTACTAGTGCTAGTTTAGTTTAGTTAGTTACTTCAGTACTAATTTATAAATCGCTTACGAGCAAGAAAGTGACACATCTCGCTAAAATTCATATTGTGTTTTATTCTATAAATAGGTTTGTCATAGGTTCGTCTTGCTACATACAAAATATTATTCGTGTCGTTATACAGAAATATTCTATATTATACATTGTGCCACTTTTCCATTATAGGAAACTAGCGTGTAATACCAGTTCTAAGACAGTGGATAAAAATCGTGAATCTTACCAAAATTTTCAAGTAATTAATAAAAATATTGGCACAGATGTCTCAGATGCGTTCATGTTGGCACGATATTTTATCGTACCATTTTGGATAGAAGCTTCTCGCATATCCCGTGTACATGAAAATTACGCAACTTTTGGTACAGGAAATTTATCTCTATTATGTCCCTTTAACTAAAGCTAGAATGTCATTGAAATATTTTTACTTTCTTCTATCTTCAATAGAAGAAAGTATTGTAATCGAAATTTTTTCGACTTCCGGTTTTCGACAGATTTACACGTTTTAGGGGTCAGAGATTCCAAAAACAATGTTTTTTACAAAATGTCTGTGTGTCCATGTGTCCGTGTGTCCGTACGTCGCCATTCTACCATCAAAAAGTGTATGAAGACATGTAAAACTTTGAATCATTTTTTTTAAATTTTCTGAACCATGATTTTCTGTTTGGATAGGATAGTTGAGGACGATCTGCAACCGGGCTAGTTTTTACTTTTTTTCATTTTGTTTTCGGATTAAAAGAAAAAGTTTCTTCAACTTTTGGAACCACTTGAAACCAGTTCTGAAATTTAAACTATCATAATATAAAAAAATATGTAACCAACCTCGAAAAGTAAAAACTAGCCCGGTAAAAATCTTAAAATATAGAGTGATATTTGAAAATAATGACCCCCATAGCTTTATTTTATCATCCAGGTCTTTTTGAGTGAGTTGAGGGACCTCTTAACAAATAAAACCGCTTTGATCATTACGTTTTTTCAAATAGCAATTTAATAAATGGTAGAGGACCAGGGTTATCTCCAATCATATGACGAATTCATTTTCTGTGGATTTCATTATAGACCGGGAGGCGGCAGCACAGACGATGGCCTCATTAGATTCACGGATGAAAAGTTAGGATTAGTGAAATCTCGATTCGCATGCTAAAACGCAATCGGTCTGCCACGTCATATTTTGGTGGAAAACACCTAAAAATCCGATTGTAGCGGTTGACTCATAGTTTTGTCTTTATTCCTGCTATTTCCTGCTCCCATCCTCTATCTTTTCATACTTTTGGGAGCAAGAAAGAAAAATGATGAACCGCTAAAATCGGGATTTTAAGTGTTTTCCACCAAGATATTACTTGGCAGACCGATTGCGTTTTAATATAAGAATCGAAATTTAACGAATCACTGATTTCTATCCGTGAATTCAATGTGATTATCTGACCTGCATTTCCCGCTCTACTAATCATTTCGTCTTACATTCAATAAAATTGAAAAATGTTTACTTATTTGGATTTTCTGTCCGTTTGTCCACGCTCTCTTAAGTATACTCTGTCTTTTAGTAATTAAAATCTCTCTACTGATAAACATTATTTAGGGTCATCAAAGCATATTTGTTATGGTATATGAAGTATGTGGGATTAATAGTTTATATATACGGGCAATGAAAATAATTTCATCACATTATGGTATATGGGGAAAAATCGTTAGCAGAATATTTTAATGAGATTGCCCTGTTCAAATGAATTAAAATTCATATAAATCTCTAAATTCTCTAAAAATTCTCTAAAATCTCTAAAAAAGATGATTACGATAAAATAGGCCATATAAGCATTTGCCGTTTTTTTTTTTTTTTTTTTTTTTTTTTTTTTTCTAGGGGCATCCAAAAAAATGGTTCCAGTACTGCCTTTGAGTAATAATTGCTGGAGGTGTGTTTTATAAATCAGCATGCGCTTTAAAATTTAAATAATTTTTTGATTTACTCGTATTAAATAAATTCTACATTTCATATACAGAAGGGCACAAAAGAATTTTCAAACAAATCTTCTTATCAGCGGAAATTGATGAGGGGAAATTTTTTTACAGGGGTATATGTATTTCTTAACTAAACTAAACTTTGGCAGGCATGTTTTAATAGGTAGAAATCAATATATCATATTCAGATCTTCTGAGAGACTTTGAATAATTTTTCGATTGTAGATACGGATAGTTTTAATTAGTTTTTCAGATGTGTAATGCGTTTATGTATGTTTGAATTAGACCTAATTTTCTAATTTATTAAACGGTGCAGTGGTTTTTTGCATTATCCTAAATGTATTGGAAATTGTTTTATAATCTTTTCTTGACGCACGATTTTTTCGTTCTTGTTGAATTTCGTCACTTACCACATTTATTATCTGAACTCTTGATATAGCAAACTATGAAATTTATCTCAAACTATACATCTTGTTTCAAATTCAAACATTTTTTGAAATTATGTATCATTATATTTAAATTAGTTAAACAATCTCAAATCTCTTTTGCTTGCAATAAATTTAATCATTGATTATTGAGTGTATATTTGACATAGGATTTGACAAACGTGATTTACTTAAAATCTCAAAGATAATAAATGAGAAATTCTATTGACAGACATAAAAGTAAATACTTCAGTCGAATTCCATTGCTTATCTTAAAGATATTACTAGAATGGAACTGAATAATGTTTTAATTTCATGTCTAAAGACAAATCTTGCTGCATAATTATAAAAAATGTATATTAAAGAACATAAAATGACGTCTGAATTCCATTTTTTATTATTAAAAGTACACATATCCTAAGATAGACTGTATACATAATTAATTTAATAAATCTCACTCGAGTAGAGGTTTAGTAAAAATCAGGACTCGAACATGGATCCACAGAGTACCGTGTTCAAACTTTCTTTAACCACTGGGCTAAACTGGCCGTTATCCTCATTTGGCGATTTCTCTCTAACCAACCATGTTAGGGATTGTCACCGTCCTTCTGTGAGAACGCACTGGATGACGCTATAATGGAGAAATCTTTTTCCATGGAACCTAGCGGAAATTTTCAAAATATCTTTCTGGATTGAAATATATTATTGATGTGTAACATTCATGCATACAAAATCTCCAAATATATTTTTAACAATATAAAATGAATCTGTTGCCAAACACTGTGATTAATATAAACTCGCGTTGTCTCTTTCGATTTTAATTTCAGTACTAACAAGCGATGCACATACGAGTATTTACGTTATCTAGGCGGGCAAAATTATTTTATTGCATATATCTATTCTAAATGGTACAATTAAAAGAAAAAATACATTTATTAAATTTATAAAGAGGACACACTAAAATAATTTATTTTTAAACACTAATATTCATTTTCGTCACTCTCTGAAGAATCATCACTAACATTGGGCTTCGCAGATAAAAGAAGAGCAACTGTTTCTAGCAAAAAGGAGTTCATTCTTCTACCAATGACTTTTCTCATGCTACTTATAAAAGGGTCTGATGTTAAAAGTACCGATTTAAAATATCTTTGTTGCAGCTTTCCCTCGAGAATTTTCGCGCAAGGTCTTGGCGGTATAGTCTCAAATGCTTATTGCGCGCTTCTGCGGCTTCTTTTGAAATAGGGGATTCCAATAGGGGAAAATGCATTTTAATGATAGTTAAACCATGAATTAATATTTTATGCATAGTTGGAGACATTGGATGCCATTGGTACAAATCTATATATAAGCGAGCAGTGTCTAACGCATATTTCTCGTATTTTTCTGGTTCAATTATATGTCTGCTTGAAATTGTCTCGGGTATGAATTTTAAGCGATATATTAAGTCATAACTAATGCCTGTTAAGTCAAAAGTACATTTCAGATCTTCAAAAAACCTCCTACTTGTATTACCGACATTGGTATTGCCAATATTTGCCTTTGGCATGTCTACCAGAAAACCTTTTTTCTTCGCGAAATCTTTTCTGGATTTCGAGTTTTTTTTCCAGCTCAGTTTTTTTCTAGGTTTCAGTCTTCCACTCTCTATATTTCTTTGCTGGCAACTTATAAACTAAATGAAGAATGCTTTCAAAAAGTCTAATTCGAGCATGTAAAATTCAAAGACCTAACTCGATAGCTTCAGAAATAATTTCATTCTGAATATCAATTTCGTTAAAGTCCTTAGAAGTTGCACCGCATATGTAGCTTTGATTTGTGGATTTTGTGCCAGTCGCAGCGTTGCAGACCTTGCCATCTACCATTGTCAACAAGAAGACATGACTGACTAAGAACCTGTCCCCATTGAAACTAACCACTGTGACGTTTCGTGACATCGCAGAATTTTTTATAAAGTTAATTTTTTTCTCTTATGTTAACATCAACTGTGTTAACATCACAAATTAACATCAGTATTTTCTTTTAGAAAACGAAATCTTATAGGACGGCAAAATCGAGGGGATGAAGGTGTTGAGATTTCTCATATTAGCTTTTCGTTTTTACTACCAGAAACTAATCGTAAAGGAATGAAACTACTTTGGAATATGTGCGCGTCAGTGTAGGCATCATTCACAAAGTTCTGTTTAAATTGTGCTTGTTATGAACCATCACAACCCCATTTTGACATTAACTTTAACCTCTCTCGTTCTTGCTCTTTCATTGCTGTTAGAACCTCTTCCGGGAACATGGATAAACGCTTAACTGCATGGTCAACCAAAGACTGTAAATCGGTTTCGGCATAAGTACTTGTTACTCTGCATGACTCTGGGGGCGGATAGCAATTTTGTTTCGATCTTTGCAGCAAGGTATAACAAGGGAATAATTTCTCGTTGGTATTCCTCACTGTTTCGTATTGTCGACGAGTTAAATCGACTTCTGCGAATATGGACAATGCTTGTGTTGGCGTGAGTGAGTCAGTTTTTTCGCTCTCTGATTTAGAAAACGCCTTTTTATATTTTGTTGTACGTTGCGGACTACTTATGATTTCTTTGAGTATTTCAGAAGCATCTCGTTTTCCAGATTTCTCCAACTCAACCTGAGCTGCAAGAATTATTACTTTATTTTCTATAGAAGATCGTACTTCTTCTGTTTTTCTCCTTTTAGTTCTCTCATTTGATTCTATATATAATTTAGATGGTCGTCCAGGCCGAGGTTGTGGTATGACAGGTATATCAAACGTTCCTTCTAGCCAAGATTGATTGTTTTTGACAAATATGTCATCCTTCTTATGTGTTTTTATCCATCTCTGTTTAATTTGTGATTTAAATCTTGAAAAATTGCGTTTCAGTCTCTCAAAATCGTCGTCATTGTAACCTTCACCCGATATCAGCTGATTTTTTAAGAAATTTATCTTCAAAATTGGACCAATCAAAACTCTGCATTCAATTAAACAAACATTTACGGGTCACAACTCTTACTCTCTAGGTATCTTGTGAATCTGAAATAAATATATTTTCTTTTAGAATGCTATATGCGATAGTAAAATTTTTTTAATATTTCGTAAAAAATGTTCTAAGTACCAGACAATACACATCCGAGCTTTTCCGCGTCAGTTTCTTTAATTTTTCATTACTCAAAGCTTTAAACTTTCGATTTATTTAAAAATTATAACAGGATATGCCTGGGTAATGCAACAAAAACTTGATTAAATAAATTATTTTAGAAATAATCTTACTGATAAATGAGGGTATCTTAAAAGTGCATCAATTAAACTTCTTAACGATAAAACAATGAAAAAATATAATAAACTTTTGCATTATTATCTACTGTATCAGGATCCATCACAAGCATTTTCAAAATAAACGTAAAATAATATATATTTCACTTTAAAGGTAACGTCTCTACACGAACGCCAAGAACAGACACAAACAACAAGTTGAATGATCGAATTCCGACTGAAGTATTAACGAGATGTGTTGGCCAGGGAAAGGTTGAATGGTTGATTACTGTTCACGAAACTGTCCTCTATCTCAGGTTGTCATTCGTTTAACGGTTTTAGTACTTTAAAAATTTGACTTTTGGCCGCCTAGATTATTCAAATACCCGTATGTGCGATGTGCATATTCTGTTTTTAACACTTTCTAACATTGTCGAAAGATCTTTATGACTTCTGTTTGTGCGGCCTTCTTCTGTTGGTTTAACTCTGTTATAATACTTCGATTTCTACATTACTGATATAATTTATTAAAATTTACCATTATGACATATTTATTATTGAAAACTATGCATGTTTGCTTTTATAGCTCATTTACAAAGAGTGTCTACAGAAATGCGTTGCATTAAGCTTTTTAGAAAACATTGTTAACAATTTTTATGATGGTACACTTCTTTTAAATACAATCAATGTTGATATGCATTTATGCGGTAATGTAAAACATGCCTTCTGGCATTTCTGTACTGAAGGGTATGAGGATATATAATGTGCCTTCTGGATTTTTTAAAAAGCTGTATACACATTAAGATTAATAAAAAGACATTAAGATGTATATTAAGTTAGAAGCCGCTGCGATCTTTCCATAGTTCTAGAATCCCGGACCCGATCTACCTCGTTTTTCGATACATATAATTTAACCAATTTCCCTTTCAAACTTATGCAATTTACTCTTTTTTTTTCTTTTTAAACTGGCTTCCAATATAGATTTGGCTTTATGAAATGTAAGTAAAAACCCGCGGAAACGTCACACGCGAATTATGCGGCGGTGTGTAAAAGTTATGTTTCTTAAAAAGAACTGCAGCGTATACCATGAAAATGTTGTATTTCAGCACATACTCTCTGTCTATAGCTTATATACTGCAGTTTTTGTACAATTACAACATTGCCTTTGATAAAATGGAATGCATTTATGATGATCTTTCAGGTATAAACAAAAACTATTCAATTACCTAATTGAGTATGTGGGAAAAACATTTTCAATGCAATTTAATGAAATTACACTATTTTAAACAAAGAAATTGAGTTAGAATGAGGTGCGCTACAAGATTCTCTGAGTAAAATATAAAGCTTGTAACATTTGCCGTTCGTCACAGAAGTGCACAATTATTTTGTAGCAATAATTTTACTAGACATGCATTTTGAGCATTGTTTTGCGTCTCGAAGATTAACTAATTTTTTTCCTACTACATGTTGTGTATAAAGTTTACAGATATTATGTCACTTTTTTCACTTGCATTTTCAAAATTATAAAATGACAAAAATATAAAAACTTCTCTTAGCAGAATTTGATTCGTTAAACTATTTCCAAGATTATTTGATTTTGCCTTAAAATGTACATTGGTAGCCATAATATGAATTTTTATTTACTAACAGATAAATAATGGGAAGGTAATTTTTATAAACATTATTATTTATTTTTAAAAAATGTTAAGCCTGGTATAAAGGATCAAAAATTTGTACAATTTTTCAAGTGCAAATTTAAATTTTTTAAAATTTGCACAGGATTTCCATGTATTCTCTTATAATGGATGTATAATAATTAGATGTTGAGAATAGGATTTTTTGGTACGAGGGTTACTTAGTTTTAATCTCTAACACTAAAACTTCGATCTTCTTGTATACGCAACTTAACTTTAGAACTAGAAGTCTTGCATGTATTGCATTATTGCGTTTTAACTTTAGAACTCGATTACGTTAAGTGCAATGCAGTCGAGGTTAAATTAAGAGTACCATCGCAATCCATCCCTATGTTATATAAATAAACAGTCTTTTAAGCATAAAATTGGATTATACTTCAACTTCAGTGTGGTGAGCCCTATAGATATGCTACAACGTATCTTTTGAAGAATGCTTACTCATAGGAAAGTTTGAATAACTGATGATCTTCTCAGACGCAAATTTCAAATACGCAGTGGAGCTACATTAATGAATACAATTCTCTCATCCGTGAACCACAGATATCCTCATCACCTCTAACTGTGACTTAGTGACTCGATTATTCGTTTTCATATTCCTAAAAAGAGTCCTCTATATTATCAAATTGGATCAGGAGAAATGTTATTAAAATTAAGCAGCTTAGATTACGAGTATATCTTAAGTGTTAGTCATTTATATTATATTAGTTTGTAATACAATTATTAAATCGGTAAATGAATGATAACAGATGTAAAATTTCCAAGTGGGTAAAAACAGTTAGAACCAGGATTTTTCATCTGTTTGGAAATATTTTACATCTATTGCAATTCGTTCACCAATTGAATAATCAGGTTATAAATTAATCTAATCTAATTTCGTATACAATGTTTTCTGCAGTTCCATATATTAATCTCTGATTTATTCTGTTGAACTAATCCAAAGTGTCAGAACAGATTGCGTTGATCGTTAAGGTTAGTTTGGTGAATTAGTCTTCCAGTATTCGTCCGGGATGGCTTAGTTGGAAGAGCATTTTAGGATTCAGCCAATACATCCCTGGTTCGTAACCTGGACCGGATTTTTCCCCCGTTTTAAAATTTACATCTGTCAGTCATTTACACAATGTATTATAAATTGTGGATCGTATCAAATACTTTCTAAAAAATTATCTTTTTATTGACAAATTATAATTACGTACGAATTTCGCTAAGCTTAAAAAAGCATACTTAATTTTATTTTTAAATATATTTTGCTGCTTGCTGCTTACACCAAAAAAAATTTGGAAATGAGTAAGATATTTAAAGTTATTAGTTTAGAATTCCTTTGTAATGTTTGTGGTATTTATCATCTTCCACTTTAAAAATAATTCCTCTCTTCTGTTTTTTCAGAGTTGTTTTTTGTTCTATACACTTCAGTCTAAAATATAACTTTTCGATTAAGCTTAAGAAAAATCATAGTGGCATATTAAAAGCAAAAAAAAAAAAAAATTAATATTGTTTAAATAAAAACTATTTTCAAAAAGTTTGTTTGATTATCATGCATAATTTTTTATTTAAACAAAGTATTCATTCACATAAAATTTAATTAATATACATTCGAAATGAAGCATCTTCCATAACCTGCGAATCCCAAACGAAAGATTTTTGAAACAAACGAAAATAACTGCTCTGTCACTAAAAGTTTTTAAAATGCATGATATGTAAACTAAGAATAAATTTTACATTTTTTGTACTGTACAAAGGAAAATTTAAAATGTGTCACGTGCTTTTCTTTTCAACATGAAATAAAAAAATACACATGTGTTAAAACAGAATCGAGTACTATGTAAGTGACAACAACACGTCATAGAACCTGTGAAGTGCATAAAAGTTGATGCCAAAAAATTCGCCAAATATTCAGAAATGGAAAAGAAAAATACGCTTCTCTTGCAAGTGGAATAATGTGATTTTGTAACTTGAAAGAAATCGTGAGTAGAGTTTGAACAATATTCTTTGAAGTCAATCGATTGGTGTCTATTTACTGACAAAGTTCTAAAAAAATTGTTATTGGATAGTTGCATTTCATTAAATAGGACAAAAATTTAATTTCTAAGAGGAATATTTTGAGAAGCATTTTATTAAATCCATTAGATTTTTTTTAATCAATAGATTTTAAGAACTTCACCTTTTATGTAAACATTTTAATAAAAATTTATATTACTTGAGAGAGGTGTTACAAAAATTAACAAGTTGGAAATTGCACGTGAACGTAGAAAATGAGGTGCATTCGTACGATAACGAAGTTTTAAAAATATTCAGATCTTGCTGATATAGTAGAGCGTACTCCGGATACAGTATAGTAGTCGAAATCTTTACGTTTCTGTAAATATGCAGGAAGTAATTTTTATTACACCTCAGCAACGTATATCTTATTCATAAAATGTGAAATAGTTGAATATAATTAAAACACGTACCAAACCATGTTTCCCCGTATAGCATTATATAGTGGAATACTTTTGTGTGGCCCTGTAATTTAATAATAAAAATTCTTTGCATCACAGATTGTACAGAATGCATATTTTAGTATATATTTCATAGATTCATGCCAATTCTATTATGTTCGAATGAGTGTAGCATCATTAAAATGCATTTGAAACCTTTTCCCCATTGACTGTAATGTAACGGAATCCTTTTGATTGTCCCTGTAATTGATCTATCCATCCGATTTTCATAACATTTGAAATGACTCGACAAAATTACGCAATAATTATATGTCTTAAATTTCAAACGATTAAAATGCATTTAAAACTTTTTTCCCTATTGACCGTAATGTAACGGAATCATTTGAATGTCCCTGTAATTGATCTATCCATCCGATTCTCATAAAATTTGAAATGACTCGACAAAATTATGTTATAATTATGTATTTTAAATTTCAAACGATTCGGTTGGGTAGTTTTTGCGTTGTTATATGCGGACAGACGGACGGACTGAGCGACAACAATAGGTGCTACGTATTTACATAATTCGAAGGCACCTAAAAAGAAATAACATTGACATGTTTCGGATCCGTCTAATAAGATCCATAATCACAATAAAAATAAAAGTAAAATTCAAATCGTTTCACGGTCATTACAAATGACACGCTACAATGAGATATAAACTACAAAAACACGCGCTCTGTTGTAAAAAAAAAATATTAAAATATGCCATGACCTAATTATTAATTATTAAAATGAGGAATATTTTTCAAAACAGTTCTTTGCATAAATGATAAATATGAGGCTCAAAATATTTTTTTTTTTTTTTTTTTTTTTTTAAGGAAAAAATTAACAGTTTGAAAAATATTACTCAGGAAAACATATTCGTTTTTAATAATTTCTATAAGCTTAAAAAATATAAATAAAAACATATGACAGAACACAGTTTTCAGCTTGTTTTAAACATAAAATATGTATAATATGAACTTTAAATCATTCACTGTTTTACTTAAAAGGCGATTAAAAATAATCAAAAATGTTAATATTAATTTCATTTAAAACATCTTAGTACTTTCAAACCTTATCCAGATCCTTGCTCTTCATCAGAGAAAATATTTATAACTAATTGTTGTTTATTTTTACAAGTACGTGATTTTCTTTTGAAAAATGAGTGAGCCAATAATTATTACAACTGAAAGTAGAAGTAGCTTCATGGATTAAGTTTAAAAAGAAAAGTTATATATCATTATTAATTGCAGTACCATTTACTCTATTTTTTCACGCTGTGCTCATTCGTCCCTTTTCATTTCAAAAGCGTAGATTGAAGGTCGAAGTAGCAGTGTTTGAATTTAAAAAATAGAACTGCTGTATCATAAATTTCCTTAATTTGTTAGTGTTTACTTTCAGAATATTAAATCATAAACTGGATATATTGTACGCTAGGGCGTCGTTACATATTTGATTGTTTATGCACAGGATTTCTGTGGTCTCTTTTATAATGGCTGCATAATAATTAGATGTTGGGAATATGAGTTTTGGTACAGCAGTTATATATTTTTAATTTACAACACTACTTCGATTTCAAGCTAAGCTGCGCCTTTAAAAAAAAGAGTCTGAACAGGACTGAATTAAGCAATTTAACAAGATATTTTTCTACAATGTTAAACTATAAAAGGTAGTAGAAAATATTGATAAATAGTGGATGTTTAACTACTATTCATGTTAATGATGATAAACTGATTATTATTATTATTACTATTATTAGTTGACCGCAACTAATTGTATGTTCTAAAACGCATGTATAACAAGTTTTATTCAAATCGGCATGTATAGCTAGATTTGTATAAGGTATATATACACAGAGAACAGCTTATCTATACATATAATAAAACAGTAGGACCCGGTGTGTCTGTACATTGAAGATAATTGACAAAAATGGAGTCAGGGCGATAAAAGAAAACCAATGAAACACAAAAAAATTTTTTTTGAATTTTTTGTCTGTCTGTCTGTCTGTCTGTCTGTCTGTCTGTCTGTCTGTCTGTCTGTTTGTTCGAGGTTATCTTCGTAACTACTGAATGGATTTTTATGCGGTTTTCACTAATGAAGAATGCACACTCCCGGGCAGTGTATAGGCTTTGTTTCATCAAAATCGGACAACAGACAAAAAAGTAACAAAAAGAAACAAAAGAAACTATTAGGTGCGCTGCTCACGTTTTGTAGTACATAACGTTTTTTAGTACATATAAAATCCAATAGATATCACTGTGCGATTTTAAAACGCGCTATCGTTATGTTTTCGCCAGTCTACTTAAGTATGAGAAAGTTTCAAGCTGGCTGTCGTTCCATGTGGTTTAGTCGGTAGAACGTCAGTGCGCCATACTGATGGCCCGGGTTCGATTCCCAGCATGGAATTTTTTTTCAATATGTTGGCATTAACGCCTATAAGCAATTAAAAGAATTTGAAATATTGTATTCAAGGCGAATTTTCTCTCTGGGAAAATTTCCTTGCATTAATATGTCAGTGTAATTTTTTTTTCGATTTAATTTTTTTTTTCGAAACTTTGTTTTTCTTAAAAAATTACAGTAAATATTTGATATTTCCCAACGTTTTTTGAATGATCGACTTGCTTTTTTTTTTTTTTTAATGTATGTCTGAACCTTATCTAACTACTTCTTCAAGATTTCTTTAGATAAACCGACCAGCGTAGCGGGCGAAGGCCGCTAGTATATATATATAGATTATTAGAAGAGGGGTTATGATTAATTCATAGACAGGAAGTAATGAGTCAAATATCGACAGTGGGCGTAGGAAGGCTTGAAGGAATGTAAAGATTGCTTCTATGCGTTATTTTCTTACGTGTTTTACATGGAAACACAAATAAACCTTAATTGACACGTCTTTTTTAAATCATTAGATAAGAAACAATGAAGATAAGAAATCTTCATGATTTCTAGAGAATCAATTTTTTATTTCTTCCATGCTCCATAAACTCAATTTCATAAAATATTTTAAATATATTTCATTGGAAGATCATCATAATTCTTTTCAAATAACATATTATGCTCTGAATTAAAATACTACCTTCTACATAATAATTTAAAATTTTGATATGAATAATCATAAATAATAATTGTTAATTAAAGTATCGTAAAGTGGCTTGGAGACCCCGAGGTAAAATTGTCACCTTATAGACGGATGGGTTTATTATTATTTTATGTTTATTTATTGTTATGTTTTATGACTGTGATTAATTTTCGCTTTTCTTACAAGTTGTAGACAGACAAGGAAAAATACCTGGGACCCAAATTATCGCAATTACACTGAAAAGAATATGAAGAGCGGAGTATCAACTGTCAATAACATACGTAAAAGACTAGCTGTTGCAACTTTCCAAATATCACGTAGTACTCTTGTCAATAAGTTCCTTCGAAGACACAGCAAGTCTAAGGGTCGTCCGACAATCCCTACTCATGAAGAAGAGCAGTTGATTTCCAAGACCTTGGTAGTCGTGTCTGACTGGGATTTTTCTTTAACCAAGCGCGATGTTAAAATGGTAATTTAAAAATGCCTTAAACCCTTTGACGG
Source organism: Maratus speculifer (assembly GCA_964019185.1). Lineage (NCBI taxonomy): Eukaryota > Metazoa > Arthropoda > Arachnida > Araneae > Salticidae > Maratus > Maratus speculifer. The sequence continues at coordinate 258,560,800 of OZ025298.1, forward strand.
TTAAAGCACTTCTATTCATAAAATACTAAAATGATTGAATGACACCGATTGAATGAAAATAAATTTATTTCATAATATATAAATGGGTTTTTTTTACGTTCTTTGTAAAATTAAAATTTTCATTTAAAAATTCCGGTGTCAGTATGGCATTTCGCAATTCAAATTAAGTGGTATTCTGGGCGTGTATACGCGCTTATAACCACGAAAGGGTTAATCGGAAGAGTGCTAATATCCTTATATTTACTAACAAAACTCCAGATGTTGATAAGATCAATGTTTTCATGTAATGAAAAAAACTGATAAATTATATGTTCCGCAATAAATTACAAAATTTAATCGTTGAAATAGCCTTAGATGATCTAAAGGGAGTATTTTTCATCTTTTACATCGATATCTGAAGTATCTTTCTCATAAATCGTCTATTACGAGCATTTAATGCATATTTGTAATATTTGATGACTGTTTTGATACATTTTCAATAAATAAAATCCTGGAAATAAATACAAAAAGTAAATGTAATATTTTTAGATTCAATTATAATTTTACTTTTTATTTCTTTAATTATTTTAAAATGTACCATTACTTTAAAAGTAAAATTAAAACATAGCCCATTTTGTCTGACTATGCTGGGTAAAGTGGCCAGCATGTGTCAATAAAGAAATAACCTGGATTTAAAATATATTTAGTAAACACATGTTGAAGCAACACACATGAAAACCAAATATTATGTTTTGTAATATTTTAAATATTAAATAATTACAAAAAATAGTAAACATAATGAGTATCAATATGACGAATAGAGGAATACAAGTTCGTGCAACTGTCCCCCAAATGTCGCAAGTAAGCTTTTTCTACAGAAGTTATTGTCCGACCCCTTTTCTTCCTTTCAAAGAAAATATTTTCGGGTAGTATTTTTTAATGAACAATGAATAAAATTTCTTTCAAGGCAATGTAACCGTTTGGCCATTTTTCTGATCTTTTTACGACTACTTTGCCCGCAATGGAATCATTTACTTGTAGCTGTGATCTAGCATCATGACCTAGCTACATGGCATAGAGTTTTCAAAAGCACATCATTTAAAAGATTATTTCACACTCATCAAACTAGCATAGGATTACGTAATTATAACACTACGCATTGTCCAACAATAATCGCGAAATTGTGTTACTTTCCAAAAATTAAAAATGTGGGAAAACAATAAAATGAGTTCAGAACTACATAAATGTATACTTCCGCTTCAAAATCACAGACATTACCACTAACCGCTGTGTTGACTGTTTTAGCTAGATCCTGCATAATGAGAGCACCAAACAGCAGAACAATATAAAACGATCATTTTGCCCTCATTGGCCAATTTATCTGTCCTCCCCCCCCCCCTACAATTTTTGTAAAAAATTGGATTTAAAAAAAATACATGGTTTATCAGTTAAGTACAGAGGATCATCAATGAATTTTTGTTAAACATCGTTTTATCAAAAAAAAATTGTCATTCGGTGTGGAATTATGTCTTCTTTAATTGCGTGTTTTTAAAATTATCCTTTAAAATATACTTAGAGGGCTGTCTTGGGATTGAAATTGTAATAAACTTCAAATTTTCAGTCAAACGTCTAACATTTAGATATCATATTTGGATTAATCACAAAATTTTACGGTCGAATACCAAATTGGAAATCATTCGATTAAAACGTTTAGGAATTTTATAGATGCCCAATTGTAAAATTCTAAACTTCAATATTAAACATTAATAAACTTTATTTTTTTTTTTTAGTTTCAGGAAAACTGTATTGACTGTTGAGTTTTCCTAAAGACAACTTGCAGAAGGAAAAGAAAATTTTTCATTCGCATATTTAAAACTTTTAAAAATCAATTTCTGCTAATTTTACGAATATAAATTTTCTAATATGTTATTTTTTTTTTACTAACTGATAAAAAAACTAACAAACATCTCCAAAACGTGTAAACCGAAAGTTCTCCATGAGTTTAGGCCGTATATTCTATGTGATAATATTAATCTCAATAATAATATCATTATTAAAATAAATTATAAATTTTTCAATTACATTTTCGTCTACATTTTGCGTTTGTTTAATTGGTGTTGTAGACAAAAGGAAATTAATCACTAAAATGTGTTATAGAATATATTTTTCTTTAATTAAAAAGTAAAACTGTAAACTTAATCTATTATTTTAACTTTTCATGCAGAAATTCGCATAACGTCGAGAGAGTAGTATATTCATTAAACTAAGAATTTAATAATGCCAAAAAGTTTTCTTAATCCCTTCTCTTTCATTAAAAATTTAATCTTTGAACCCCAGCAGGGAAATAAATTTTTAATTACTTTACTTGCACACATGCATACTCTCGTAGACTGAATTTTTTTACTATTTTGTCTTATGTATATATAATTTAATTTATATTTTAATAAATATTACACAGTAGTCTTCGAAAAAAGCAATTTAAAATTTTCTAAACTATACTTTCTATATTTAGTACTTATCTACAGCATTATATGTGTTTATGTTGTTTATTATTAACGAAGCTTACTGATTTATCTTACTCCTTTTTCTATATATAATATTGTTAATATTTCTAGTACGATTCCTGATAATGTTTCTTTAACCCATTAAGCGACTTTGCCGTATATATACGTTGTGTAAAAGATCAAATTTAGTAAGTTTGACGTATATATACGTCGTGCAAAAGATCAAATAAAGTAAGATTAACATATATGTGTGTCATAAAAAATATCAAAAATAGTGAGTTTGACGTATATACACGTTGGATGAAAAAAAATTATGTAATATGAAACTTCGAAATTTTAGTCAAAACTCAGAACATTCTCATATAAATATATACTTTATTTAAATTAGTATGATAATTCCAATATGGAATGATAGCATTAAATATTTTTGAAACGTGTGCAGAGTTTGCATGAGTTAAGGGTGTATTCGAAAAAATGCTTTTCTTCCTTCAACAGCTCGAAAGTTTCTTATACAATTTCAGACACATTTTTAAAAGTAGAAACATGAAACTTGCTGAGGGGATTTTTTAAGAGACTTAAAAGGTGCCGTGTGATGTCACTTTACGCTCAATTTTTTACAATTTGATTTATAAACAATTATCTTCTGAGCGTGACCCTTTTTTTCGTTCCCAAATCTCGCGCTTCGGAAAAATCGGTTCAAAATGCGGTTTTGATTGCTTTTTTGCAATATTTTCTGCATTTATCAAAGAATTGACAATCATGGCACCTTATGTACTTTCTAAATAAGACAATTTCCCAGTTTGATGCATATGAGAGCAACAATGTGTTTAAAAATAAATCGGAAAATAAGCAGTTTGAATCGAAATAGACCCTTAAGTGAACTCTTTGGCTTTAGGTAAAAAAAATACCAGTTTTTCCTTTAAAAAAGTAATCTTTTGCGATCATATGATTATAAAAGTCAAGCATTTCTACATAAAAATGCTAGTACTTTAGCTGAAAGCTTTGGAACCCTCATTGTATGATTTCAATTACGCACCCAGTAATATATTTTTAAGTAGAGTTCGTATGAAATACTACCTATTGTGGTTGCTCCTATATTGAAATTTTTGAATACTTTTTCCAGATCTACGCCGATCATGACCTCTAGACCCCAAAACTACCATCAGTAAAAGTTTATATCTATTTATCTATCTATCTGTCTTTATATATATATATATATATATATATATATATACAGGGTGTTTCTAAATTCATGGTACAAACTTTAATAGGTGATAGTATACATCAAGACAAAAAATATTAAATGGGAAACTAAGGATCCCAAACGTCTTCCGAAGAAGATAGGCGCCATTAAAGTTTAGGGTCCAAAAATTCAAATGATTATAAAAAACAGAAAAATTGGTCGATTCGTTTGCGGTTTTCACTAAAACTATTCTTTATGTCAGTATTGCCTTAAAAATAAATTATAAAGATAAATTTCAAAAAATGCCGATAGAGGGCGCTTCAGACTTTGGAGTAACGAACAACTATTTTTTACCGTTATTTTTTGCATTTCATTAATTTTTTTTAGAAGCTTAGACATAAACGTAAATTTTGAGCTCAAAATCTAAATCGATGGGAGTGGTTAAACAGCGCAAACTGAACTGTGGGGAGAGGTTCAAATTCCAAATGGTTATTAAAAACGGAAAAATTGGTCAATTGATTTGCGATTTTCACTAAAATTATTCTTTATGTCAGTATTATCTTGAAAATAAATTATAAAGATAAAATTCAAAAACTGCCGATAGAGGGCGCTTTAGACTTTGGAGTAACCTACAACTATTTTTTACCGTTATTTTTTGCATCTCATGAATTTTTTTAGAAGCTTAGACATAAACTTAAATTTTGAGATTAAAATCTGAATCGTTGGGAGTAGTTAAGTAGCGCAAACTGAACTGTGTTCAATGGGGGTGGGGAGGTTCAAATTTCAAATGATTATAAAAAACGGAAAAATTGGTCGATTCGTTTGCCGTTTTCACTAAAACTATTCTTTATGTCAATATTTCCTTGAAAATAAATTTTAAAGATTAATTTCAAAAAATACCGTTAGAGGGCGCCTTAAACTTTAGAGTAACCAACAATTATTTTTTACCGTTATTTTTTGTATCTAATTAAATGCTTGTAAATGTTCAAAGTTAAATTTTGAGCTCAAAATCTGCATCGTTGTGAGTAATTAAGTAGCGGAAAATTGAAATGTGTTCCAGGGGTGGGGAGGGTAACATTTCAACTCCTGAACACATTTCAGTTTGCGCTTCTTAACCTCTCCCATCGATTTGGAATTTGAGCTCAAAATTTAAATCTAAGCATTTGCAAGCATTTAATTAGATACAAAAAATAACGGTTAAAAATAGTTGTTGGTTACTCTAAATTTTAAGGCGCCCTCTAACGGTATTTTTTGAAATTAATCTTTAAAATTTATTTTCAAGGAAATATTGACATAAAGAATAGTTTTAGCGAAAACGGCAAACGAATCGACCAATTTTTCCGTTTTTTAAAATCATTTGAAATTTGAACCTTCCCACCCCTATTGAACACAGTTCAGTTTGCGCTACATAACCACTCCCAACGATTCAGATTTTCATTTCAAAATTTAAGTTTATGTCTAAGCTTCTAAAAAAAATTATAAGATGCAAAAAATAACGGTAAAAAAATAGTTGTACGTTAGTCCAAAGTCTAAAGCGCCCTCTATCGGCATTTTTTGAATTTTATCTTTATAATTTATTTTCACAATAATACTGACATAAAGAATACTTTTGGTGAAAATTACAAATCAATTGACCAAATTTTCCCGTTTTTTATAATCATTTGAAATTTGAACCTCTCCTTACAGTTCAGTTTGCGCTACTTAACCACTCCCAGAGATTTAGATTTTGAGCTCAAAATTCAAGTTTATGTCTAAACTTCTAAAAAAATTAATGAGATGCAAAAAATAACGGTAAAAAATAGTTGTTCGTTACTCCAAAGTCTAAAGCGCCCTCTATCGATAATTTTTGAAATTTATCATTATGATTTATTTTCAAGACAATAGTGACATAAAGAATAATTTTAGTGAAAACCGCAAACGAATCGACCAGTTTTTCTGTTTTTTTGTAATCATTTGAATTTTTGGACCCTAAACTTTAATGGCGCCTGTCTCCTTCGGAAGACGTTTGGGACCCTTTAGTTTTCTATTTAATATTGTTTGTCTTGATATGTACTATCACCCTTTAAAGTTTGTACCATGAATTTAGAAACACCCTGTATATATATATATCACTTTCTTATGGATACGATAGCTTCTATAATTGTGCTCCAATGACCACCAAACTGATACATAAGATCAAGGGGTATAAAATCTCGGTCGAGATCGTTAATGGGCAAAATCAGGCCAAGGGGTGGAAAAAGGGTGGGTTTTTGTAAAAAGCGAAAAACATCTAATAATATGCGTATTGATCGATTTTTTTCGAAGTCAAGATATATTTCAAAATATGTTGTCAGAATGGGCGTTTGAACCAAATTTCGCTTCAGATAATTCTGACAGAAAAATGAAATTAAAAAAATTTCAAAAGCGGCCAAATATATTTGTTAAAATGGGTTCATCTCAAATCATATTTAATTTTTGTCATTGAAATGAGCAATCTTCAAAATCTACCTCTGTCTATAGGCCAAGCCGAAAGGGGATTTTTTTTTATGAATTATTAGTTTTAAAGGCTAATTTCGTTTTCGTGTTATTTTTTTCTTTCAATTGAATAAGACTAAAATAAAAAAATAATGGAGCAAAAACATTTATATATGTAGGATTTTGTAGTAACATTATTTCAGTCCTTTTTACCCCAGTAACCAGTTTTATTTTTATGATATGTTTTACATTTTTTAATTAAAAGAAAATTCGCAGAAACTACACATAGAGCGGAATTAGTTGATTGGTAGGGCAACTTGGTTACATACCATCAATTTGAGAGTTCTTTTAATTGAATCGTTGCGTTGGATGCAAAATTGTATAAGTCAAGCAGTCGAGTTTTGATATAATCAGTCATTTGTGTAAATCTTCAGTTACTAAATAAAGTATTACTTTTTCCTTCAGAGATGCATTCATAATAGACACTTGTAGCAATTTGAATACATTTTATTGTTTCTTGTACAGAAATACATAATTTTCCATAAAATAAAATTTCGTTTTTGTCACTCACAATAATAAAATCATAAATAAAGATTTTTTCCTTTGTATTCATATTTAAAGAAAAACACACACACACATATGTATAATATAATAATTAAAATTTCTAATTTAACAAAAATCCAATAAACTTTTTTAGGACACAAAAACCCAGAAATAGGGGCTCACCTCAGAAATTTCTCCTGATGATGGTTGGTTTGTAACAGTTGGAAGTGTTTGGGTTTAACTTTGATTAACGGCTTTTATTTTCTAAAAATGATATACGACCAATCTTCGTCGGCGACCCCTACCTACTACCCGAAAAGCCCTACTCTCTTGCGCGACAGCCCTGTCGCCGATAGGCGACCACGGAAAGCCCCAAAATCCTTTACTTACATCCGGAATGCCTTGGATTCTAAATAGAAAAGAAAAAAAAAGAGAGAAATTGAAACCAGACAAATTTAAAAGAAAAAGTAGACAAATTAAAGATATTGAAAAACGGTTAGTGGGTGGGTGGGGTTTTGAAACTAAAGATTTCCCCTGCCCTACATCCCGAATATACACTGCTCAAAACAATTAAAGGATATTGCAGTTTTAGGTGGATTTTGTATCTGGGAAACTTTTTAGCTGATTGATACATGGTCGACAGACATAGTTGGTTATATGAGAATAAATTACACATGTTTGGCAGAAAAAAATGCATTTTATTGCGCATTTGTGTACAAAAGGAAAAAAAACACAATTTGTGCATATGAGAAAAAAAGAATAAGAAAAGGTGTTTTCTTCAATGAAAATCATTTTCAGTAGGGGGTATGGTTTCCACGGGCGGCCAGCAACGTTGAACACCTTTGAGGCATGAACTCAATGAGGCTATAAATGACGAGTTGGGGTATTCTGCCCCATTCTTCCAGAAGAGCACTTTCCAGTTCTTGGAGAGTTTGTGGGGGTTGTTGGCGGCCAGAAACTCGTCTTCCTAGAGCGTCCCAAACGTGCTCGATTGGATTCATGTCTGGAAAACACGCTGGCCATTCCATTCGAACGATTCCTTCCTCGAAAAGGAAATCCTCCACCAGGTTTTCACGATGTGGCCTGCTGTTATCGTCCATTAAAATGAAGTTATCTCTATTGTTGCAGCGTAAGGGACTACAATAGGTCTGAGGATCTCATCCCTATATCGGCGACCAGTCAGAGCTTCATCTCGAATGATGTAGAGGTCAGTGCGCCCGTCAATGGAGATGCCACCATACACCAACACTCCTCCACCGCTAAATCTCACACTTTCGTGCACGAACGCAGGATTATTCCTACTGCCACGGTCCCTCCAGATTAAAATACGCCTATTATCCGGATGGACAGAAAAACGGGACTCGTCAGAAAACAGAATATTGCTCCATTCATTTCTCCTCCAGTTGACATGCTCGGTTGCCCACTCCCTGCGGTCGCGACGATGCCTTGATGTTAATCTAACACATACCATCGGTCGGCGAGCATACAGACCTACAGCATGGAGCCGGTTTCGGACAGTCTGAGTTGAAATCGTGGTGCTTGTAGCTGAGCGAAGGTGTTGTTGGAGAAGAGTAGCGTTCATGTTTCGGTGTCTCCAAGCTATTAACGCTAAATACCGATCTTTATTGGGCGTTGTTGCCCGTCTACGACCTTGCCCTGGTCTTCGGCCTTCACGTCCACTCTCCAAAAAACGGTTCCAGATCCTGGAAATTACACTTTCTGACACTCCAATGGCTTGCGCTACTTCGGCTTGAGTTTGGCCCCCTTCTAACCTACCAACAATTCTCCAAGCTTCTGAATCTGTCAAATGACTTCGCTGAGACAACGTACTCATCGAAAAAAACCAATCACTGAATGCCGATCATCCTTGTCTTCATTCTCTTTTATCCAGTTGAAAGTCAAATTTCATTCGCTGCTGCTGAAGCGACGTTTTTGACGTCGAACTCAAAATTTGCATACTCCACAGTTTGAAAACCAGAAAAATTTGCATTTGTGATTCTCTTCTTCTATTTTCGGCAAAAAAAATTCGTTTATATCTTTATTTTATATAAAACTTCAAATATCCTTTTATTGTTTTGAGCAGTATATTTGTTCGGGTGCGTAAGATATACCACGGATTATAAATCAATAATAAACGACACGTAAAGACATAAACATCGTTATATGTAACAATGTTTATATCAACGATTATTTGTTTAACGATTTTTTAACGATGTTATGTGTGTTTTGTGCACCATTGAGCCATGTTTTGTATTTTTAATAAAAGCATTCTTAGTAGTGAAAAATATGTATTTCAGCATCTTTATAGTAAAATAAATCAGAATTTTTTGTTCGCATATTTCTTACGTAATGATCATGATGAACATGATATCCAAAAGTTATACGTTAAAATGTATTTTATAAAGCATCTCTAATCGATAAAATTACCCAAAATATTAAATTTGCGGTTAAACATCGCAATTTTACAATAGCTCAAATTAAGTGTAAAATATAGCTACCGTATATTTTCGCGTCGAGGAATTTCTGACATTTTTCTGTAAGCAAAATGGAGGAGTCAATTTATACACAAGACAAGTAAAAAAGCAAAAGAGGAAAGAATGAAGACATTGAATGCTGCAAAAATCTGGCTTTTTATGTGAATTAACAATTAAATAATGCATAATATATACATATAATAATAATTTAACAATAAAGCATGAATTCAATGATTTGTTTTTGTTTATCTACTGCTTTTTTACATAGGGGAGAGAATTCTTCTTAGGGGGAATTTCTTAGGGGAGAGTTAAATTAAAATGTTAGTTGACCGATTTATACATCGATTTTTGATTTTTTGCATTATTTACAGGTTAGAGGGTCAACATACACACGAGTCACCTTATACACGAGTATATATGTATACATTTTCAAATGAAGAATGTAGAATTCCTCCATGAAATTTCCATAAAGTTGTAAGGGAGTAAGAACCCACCAACATTTATTTTTGTAACATTCCCAAATGTCATCAAAGGTAAGTTACGAGTTAAAATGATATTTCAGTTTCATCATAAATACATCGCAATTATACAATATTGCTGACCAAATATAAAACATAACAATACATTTTGAAATAAAGAATGTAAAAATCGTGCATAAAATTTTTATAAAGTTGTAGGGAAGACTGGGGCAATCACAACCCTTTGTTTTTGAGACACTCCCTAATGTGATCCAAATTAGTTATGATTTAAGGCAATGTTTCAGTTTTTATCATAATTACATCACAAAATCAATGCAGTTACAAAAGTAAAGGCAAATAATGAATATTACATGAAATAGAGGCTAACAAGTAAAACAAATCATGCGTTAAGCATAGATTATGAAGCACTTTCCAACGCTTCATGAAATCTTTAGCAAAACTTCGTTATTTAGAGAGATAAGGTTATAAAGGCAAATATAACCAAATGTGTATTCCAGTACTATTGAACAGCCCTGTATTTGATCTGTCAGCGAATATACATACTATATAATGGGAAAATTTAGTTTAGCAAGAAAATGCCTAGTAACTTGAAACTTCTGTTTCAGCAATTTGTACTAATTGATGAAAACATACTTGAATACTTTGTTCAGCCTTGTAGTTTACCTGGTACCTTTATTACGCAGTCAGTATTAAGCTAAAATTTATTTTAATCTAAAACACTTTTAAAACAACTGAAATCACATTCTCATAAATTATCATTCATAAGCGTCCATGTACCCAATTCTTTGCGTGGCCCTGTATGTCATTTTATCTATATGCTGCAAACATTTCTTAGTAAATTTAATGCTGTTCAGCGTAAAAATGCATAACTTATTTAAAAATCACCTTAAAGTAATTTACGCTCATATTCAGTAACGTTGGTGAGCTTTTTTAGCTAGCCTTGTATATTAACTATAGCATTTATACTCACCATATAATGTGCATAAATTTAGTGAAACTTATACGCGCATATCATAATTAAAATGCATTTCATCCATACATCAGCCATCATCGGATACATATACAGTACTTCGGAAAAATGTACTATTTGAAATCTTTTGAGTGTCCCTGTAAATACTATGTAAGGTACACTGGGGTAATAACGCCAGGCGGGGTAATAACGCCAAGTGCTTATATTTTGCATAATTATGAAATAATCAGGTAAATGACACCCATGTGCTCTGCGCAGAAGGGTTTTCAGTCATAGAAATCGCAAAAAACAGCTTCAAGTTAATTTGTTCCATTTGTAGGTCTTATTGTTTTTAGAAGCAACTAAAATTAACGCTTGATCTAAAATTTGCGAGATAAGATTTTTGATCTGAAGACTATTTTTTTTATCCGGAAATACTTTGTTTATTACATAAATTTGTAGTGTATTTCATGTACTTTCAAATTGTTGTAGAAGATTTTGGATATCTTCTCGAGATAATTTGTAGTTTAGGATTTACTGCGCAATAAGTATCCCGGGGTAATAACGCCAGGGATTGGCGTTATTACCCCGGTTGATTCCCAACAGTGGCCGACCTATATCCGAAGGGGGTTTATATATTAATATGGGACAGCATTATCATCATTGTTGAAATGGTAAGATTAAGGGGGGGGGGGTGACCAATACTTAAAAATAATCTCTCTTTAATCTATCTTTATTTTTTATTATATTATTTTTTTTTTTTTTTTTTTTTTTTTACTAATGTAAAAAATAATTTTTAACTCTTGTAAATAAAACTATATCAAAATGTTTTCGAGATTCAAATTCGAACATCTTCAAAATCAGGTTTCTATTAAATTTCCACTGGATTGTTCAATTGAGTTCGAAATTTTAACTGTCCGCTTTCTCAGCGTTCGGTTTTTCAAAACTTTATAAATTTAACCTTTAATTGATGTGACAGAAATTGTGACGTATGAATGTGATGCGGTTTGTGAGACCACAAAATTGAAAGATGAATAAAAGGCGGGAATAACTCATAGGATTGTGTTTTTGTACTAAACTTTTTTTACAAGAGTATTATACTTAATATTCACCTATTTAGTCTCTGGTGATAGTACTAAAATTCCAAATGAAACAAAATTTCCGTATTTTTTGCAGTTGAACTGAAAATTACAAGTTAAACTAAAAAATTAAAAGAAAAATAGTGGTCTACGAGACCGGTAACATTAGTTAAAGGTTAAAATGCGTTCCATGATTTAAAATCATAGAATACTGTTCCTGCGCTAAACTTTTTGTACAGAATTAATTCTAATTAAATTTAATCTATTCAAATATTTCTAACAATATTACGAGAACTCCAAACGAAAAAGAATTTCAGTTGTAACTATAGTTAAACTGGAAAATACGAGTTAAACGCTATTTTTTTTGGGGGGGGGGGAGGGGGTACAGTGTTCAGTCAGATTGCTAACAGCAGTTAAAGGTTAATTTTGTTGCTAATATGGAGATAATGATATATAACCATATGAATTATGTATAAAATTGAATAAGAGATCTTTTTGGGATAACATTTTTTAATCAAAAATTTTATTCAATTTATTAAAAATTTATTAAAGTATGCTCTTTAAAACGTCGACAATTTAACTGTAGGTTTGGAGAATCGGCATTAGTGTGGAGTTATGGGTTAAAAACTATTTACTAGATTACTATAATAGTATTAACCCTTAACTGCTGTGACAAAAATTGTCGCATAACTTACTGTGAGCGGCCTGTCAGACCGCTTAATCTAACGATGAATAAAATGTTAAATTAACTTTTAGAATATTATTTTTGTATTGAACCTTATATACAGAACTATTATAAATAAAATTCAGCTATTCAAAAGTTTCTAGAGATAGTAATAGGACTCCGAATGAAACAAAATTTTCCCTGTATCTATAGTTAAACTAAAAATTGCAAGTTAAGCTCTGAAACTTGAAAAACTCAGCGGTATGTGAGACGCTAACAGCAGTTAAGGTTTAACAAAAATATTTATTACATATAACTCTAGTTATTATAAAACTTCACATGATTAAAATATTACATTATGAATGGTTAAAACCATGCAATGTTTCTTATAATCATATTTAAAAGGGACTTTTTAAGCAGAGACACAGGGTGTTATATTCTGTTGAAGCTCCCCCTCACTCCTTTTTCTTTCACTTTCACAAAAAAAAATCAATATTTTCTATCGTATATGATGCATACATGGGGATAAAAATACTGATTCAAATAATCCGTGTAATGTTTCTAATAATTCTATTTAAATGGTCATTTTTAAGCAAAACGTAGCATAGAATCTGATATTCTTTTGCCTCCTCCCCCCGCCATCACCACAGCTTTCTTTTTCTTTCAGTCACAAAAAAATTGTACATTTTCAATAGCTTAGATTGCAATTTGTCAATTTCTAGAGCTGTAGAGTTTGTATTTTTAGAATTGGGCAATCTACATGCCATTATTCCATCTTATGTTATAGTTTTGTTTGCATGGCGTTATTACCCATATAGTTGGGTATTAACGCCAAATAGCATTGGTGAAGAAAAAACGACATTACATTTTATGAATACATATCTGTTAAATTATTTTATTTTATATAGATAATCAGTGAGTTGCTGTATCAGATCCTATATTTGTTTGAAAAATACAATCTAAAACTAAGCCGTGAAAATTGGTAGAACCTTAACGTGGCGTTATTACCCCAGGGTACCTTACTTCATATTAGGCAAGGCAGTACCGTATAATTTATATTAAGCCTCAGTGCTATACATAAATTTATTTTACATAAAACAATTCAATATTTTAAAAATATGTCACACACCCCCCTTTTACCATTATCTAATGGAATTATTTTGTGTGGCCCTGTAAATGAATAGCAGCCGCATTTTCACCGCATACTTTATAGAATGCATATTTTAATGCTCCTCGTAAATGCATATAAATTTTAATATGTTTGTATATATAAATTTTAATATGTTTATATATAACATCTTTAAAATTCCTTTGAAACGATTTTTCTCCATAGACCGTAATGTAATGGGAAACTTTTGACTCTCCCGGTAGATAAACTAATCATCATAGAAACTTCTTTTTCAATAGGGCTCGTGCTAGGGTAAACATCAATACCGTCCTAAAATTTCATGGCAATCTGAATATATTTACGTGAGTCAGACCGCGGACAGACGGACAGACAAACCGAATGCATAAGCACTTTTCAACTTTGTTGGAAAGTGCTAAAAAATGAGATAGATAAGCGTTACAGGAATATTTGCATGACTTTAATTTCAAGATTGTCTAGTATTGATATTTTTTTAACATATCTCACAAAATAATTCGAATACAAAAAAAAAAAAAAGAAAGAAAGAAATTTTGAAGTACCTATAAAATTTCGAAATAATTTCCATGCCGAACAAACAGTTATTTTTTTCTTATTTGTATAACGAATAACTGATGTAAAATAATAAAATTTCATTTTAAGCAAAGTATTATTTCTACTATGCTATAATAAACAGAAGAAATATAAAAATAAACTAAAAATCAGAGTCAAATAAATTTGTAATTGAAAAAAAGAAAAAAATTAAAAATTACTACATATAAATATTGTTTTACTCCCTTTGTGTAAATTTGTCTAATTTTATTTTTTAAATAAATATTCTATTGCTCTTTTTTTGTAAATTTGTTCGATTCCGCTATATATATATATATATATATATATATATATATATATGGGTGATTCAAAATAGGGGACAATTTATATCTTTCGGCATACAAAAAAAATTGAGATTTTTTCTGTCATGTTTTTATATTTAGATATGTTTGTCTTAATATTATTCATTATTTGCACTCAAGAATTACTCACTTTTTAATTAAAAACACCTTAAAATAACAGAATAAATATTCAAAATGTCATTAGCATGGATGTCCACAGCAGCTGTGCCTTGTATATACTAGCTTTTTCATGAGTTAATATCATGTTTATAAAATAAAACAAATGTTATTCTTTCTTTAAATTAATCAAGGAGAGGATTTATCCAATAAATTTCTTTTTAAAAATAAAGTTATAGTATATAAAAAAAGAATTAAAGTTTGTCCTCCATATTCTATTTTCAAAGCAAGGTCATACTATAACAGCTGGTTATTAATCAAAATTTCATTTTCTCATATGACTATAGTTTGAAAATATAAAGTTTCTCCAAGGCAACAAGTAGCCATTTTATCCCAGCCTGAAAATAGAAGCATGTATTTTATTTTAAGAATAGAAGTTGAATATTAGGGGTGTACATCAATTGTATGTCATTAGAATGGATAATAATTTTCATGTTTATTTTATAATTAAAATTTTTATTTTACTTATTTGCATAGGACTTTTGTGTTTTAAAAAGTTCCAGAAAGGACTATTGCATTGGGATTATATTATGGCTCATAATCTTATTTAAATTAAAATTTGTCATTAGCATGGGCAAATATCTGTGTCATTAGCATGGTTTTTCTGTCCATGCTAAAGACTCATATGTGCATAAATGTAACCAATGCTTATATTGTATCTTTTATAAAGTTTAATTTTACATATAAATTTAGGTATTACATTTATTATCCCTAAAATATGCATTAAATTTGTCAGAAAATCACTAAGACAGCTTCTTACATTGTTAATGTCAGAATGTTGCTCATGTAAACAAAGTTTGCTCTTTGGTAATGTTTTTATTCTCCTTATATGTATATATGTAAAAATGGAAACCATTTGCTGAAAAGGAAGGCTAATAAATATCGAAAAAAAAAATATTTAAACAGGAAGAAAATAAAAATTTCTTAATATATTTATTCCATGCAATTTGTTTTGTCATTAGTATGGCTCAAAAAATACTAATTATTTTTTTAAGTTAATTTTTAAATATTTAGCTCTGCTGACTACATGTAAAGTATACTTAATACTATATTAACAACACCTATTTTTTTCAGAGATTTTGCTAAAAGTAATTTTTTTAAGATTTCACTTTTGAAATTGTCCCCTATTTTGAGAATCACTCATATATATATATGTGTATATATATAGGGTTTTTATTAATTAACGTGAGGTATTCAGAGCCTTCTAGCGAGTAATGCATTGGATGAAACATAACCAAATTTGATGAGTATGCATAGTAAACCATGAGATTTTTAATTCTAAAGAAAATAATAAAATCGCCACTATGGTCAATTTTGGTGCTGTTTACCGACTAAAATGCATTAATTTGCATAAAATGCGTTCTTTATAGTGATCATGAATATAAAAAAAGTCTGGGAGACTTTTCATCATTCTGATGCAACAGCTTTGCAATGGCCCTCACCTTACGGGACCGTGCTTTGCTAGTAAAGCTGTATTATCAACGGAACGAGAATTACATGCTGCTCTACGTGAATTTCACAGATAAAAATTGTTGAAAAAGACCGATGAGCATAACAAATTTACGAAAGGGGGATTCATCGATTTGAAACTACAGGCACTCTAGCACGGCAACTAAATCAAGGACGCAAAGTGACTAGTCAGCAACAAGTTGACAAAATTGCAAATGCTAATATCGAACAAGATATAAAAAATATGGAGGGTACCCAGCGCTCCGGAAGTAACTTGGCAGTGTAAAATTGATGTGCACTGTATTATTTGTCATTTAATCATTCAATATTTACACTATTATAATTTTGCAGCATCAAAATTGCCTTTAATGGGATTTTTTTCTGTAGATTTTGAAATTTCACGGTTTATTATACATGATCATCAAATTTGATCATATTTCGCCCAATGCTTTATTCGCTAGAGGGTTTTGAACACCTCGCGTTAATTCATAACCTCCATGTATATGTATATATATATAGGAATAAAATGTTGAAAAAAAGAGACAAATGGTACTGCGGATAGAAATTATAACTTGTAGTTATTTTTCCTCTTATACAATTAATATCTTGTAAAAAAAAATGTTCTAGTTTTTCAATTTACGAAACAAATGATACAAAATAACATAAAACTTGAAAATGTTTGTTTCTGTATATTAATAATCATTAAAATAAACTAAATAGTAAAACAATTCTTCACAAAAGGAAATATCACTTTCTCTGCTTATAGATTGTTTTCTTGAAATCACGCCATCCACTTGTACATAAGTATATTTCAAACATTCTAAAAGATATTTCTTTACAGTAAAAATAAAATAAACTATTGAAATTTTTATGATTTTTAAGAGCACTTCATTTACTGGTTTTTGTAATTAATTATTAACCTGGTCTTAAATAGATCACCAAATGTAGTTGCCAGTTATTCATTTAGATTATCATTGCCAATTATGTACGAAACAATAATTTAACATTATTAATACAGAATGTTCTTAAAAATGGTAAGTAATGTTCAATAAATAAATAAATAATATACAATAAATAATAAATAAATAAATAAAATTATAAACAGTAATAAATAAATAAACTACATTACATATCATATTATTATATTAAAGCATTTGTTACAAGTGATATGTTATAATTTTTTAAAAAAAAGATTTACTGTAGTTAGCATCAATGGCACCATGTTTGTCACATTTGTATCTGATATGTCCTTGATAATACATAAGTACCTTGATTTTAATTTAAACTAATAAATTTTCTACCCGGTTGCATGTTTAAATTGGTATCAGAAAAATGGCGTTGTGCAAAAATTATGTAGAATTTATATAATTCCAAAAAATAACAAATAAAATTCTCTTTACAAACTTGAATAATGAGTTATTAGTGTAATTGCGGCTAAAAAGGATTTACGATTTCAAGCTATATAAAATTCATCACGTATGATTTGATGCTGGATTTCGCAATAATGCATGTCAATATTAACCATAATCTATTTGATATAAACGATATATTAACAGTACAAATACTACTGAATCTGTAATTTTTGTGACAAATTAAAACGGATTAATGATACTTTTACTAACATAGAATTTAATTAGTAAAGATGCGTAATTGAAACAGTTAAAACTAAATGTCAAACTTTCTTTAAACAACGGTGCTTCACTAAAATTAATCTCATTTTAACAATAAGTTCTTAAAAGATTGAAAATAAATGCCAAACTTTCAAACGATTGCCCTGATCATATTATTTTTCTTCATGCCATTGATTCTTCTGAAGTTTGTAAGCTTCTACAAACTTCTGCTTAAATGTAAAAGCAGATTAAACTGTCACAGCTCTATCAAAAACTTTTCTTCTGGAAAAAAAATATTTCTAGTTATATAATATTGTTATATGCTTACTGCATTTCACTTCTATTAAAACTTTTGTAAAATTGTGAAAATAAATAAAATATTCTAAATTTAGTCACGTGGATTTCTGCAACGAACATAGTTTAGAAAGAAGAAATATAAATCTAACTTAATTTAATGGCTAAATTTATGCTTTCATAAACCTTACATTGCATGATAATTTTTATTTTAGGATTTTTTTTACATTAATATTTTTATGTATTCAATGAAAATAATAAAAGTAAATTTTGCCTTTATAACTTCATCAATTTTTGTTTGTTTGTTTGTTTTCGAAGAACAAATTCTAATTTCTTGTCATATACTACCAGACATGGATAAAATAAGTGTTCTTCCATTCTTTGGACTGCTCTTGATCAGGCATACAGATAATATTAGACAAATTCATGGTATATAATGAAACCTATAGTGTTTTTAGGTAGATTTCGTAAGAAATACTACCTATTGCAATCGCACCAGTTTATATATATATCTATCTATCTATCTATTAGGTAGATTTCGTAAGAAATACTACCTATTGCAATCGCACCAGTTTATCTATCTATCTATCTATCTATCTATATATATATATATATATATCTCACTTTTTTATGGACACGATAATTTCTATAATTCTTCACCAATCTCCATCAAACTGGTACATAAAATCAATGGGGATAAAATCTTGGCTGAGTTCGTTAATGGGCAAAATCGGACCAAGGGGGTCGGAATAGGGACGTTTTTGTGAAAACCGAAAAAACGCCATAACTTCTTAATAAAAGTAGATATCGAATCGATTTAAAGTTTATATTACTTCTTAAAAATGGGCCAAAAGTATATACATGACAAATTTTTGATAAATTTAGAAGTGGGCTCAAGGAGGAAAAAAAACAGGGATTTTGAGAGAAAAAAATTCATAACTTCGTCAATTTTCAAGATATCAAGTCCAACTAAATTTTTTATAAATGTTCTTAAAATTATCTAAAACTTTTGTGTTTACAAATTTTTGATAGGACCAATTTTTACCGATGAAAAAAATTAAAAACGAAAAGAAAAAGGGCGGTGAAAAAAGAGAAAAATCCATAACTCCGTCAATTTTTAAGATATCAAATCTGATTAAATTTATTTTACATCGTCTCAAAATTATCCACAACTTTTATATTGACAAGTTTTTCATAGGACCAATTCGTATAGCAAAAAGAAATTAAACAATAATAGGAGTTGGAGAAAAAACCTCAAATCCAAACGGCTTATATTCTGACTCATTTTTAAATTCATTTTTGATTTTAAACGCATCCAAATGGTAGATCCTCTTATTTAGAAACTGTATAAAGTGACGCATTGGTCAATTTTCTGATAAAGACAGAATATATTTCAAAAAAGGGTACCAAAAAGGGTATTTTGAACAGAATTTCCGAAAGTCATCGGGACTGAAAATTGAAGGAAGTATTCAAATAAGAAATTGCGCTTATTTCTGACTCGTTTTTAAATCCATTTTTGTTCTCAAAAGCATCCAATTTACAGATCCTCTTATTTAGGAACTATATAATGTGATGCACTGGTCAGTTTTTTGATAAAGACGGAATATATTTCAAAAAAGGCTACCAAAAAGGGTATTTTGAACAGAATTTTCAGAAATCATCGTGACTGAAAATTTAATTAAGTGTTCAAATAAGAAATTGTGTTTTTTTCTGACTCGTTTTTAAATCCATTTTTGTTCTCAAATGCATCCAATTTACAGATCCTCTTATTTAGTAACTATATAATGTGATGCATTGATCGGTTTTTTGATAAAGACAGAATATATTTTGAAAAAGGCTACCAAAAAGGGTATTTTGAACAGAATTTCCCGAAGTCTTCGCGATTTGAAAATTTAAAGTTTTCACATAGCAAATTGCGTTTTTTATGACTTGTTTTAAAATCCATTTTCGCTCTCAAATGCATCCAATTTACAGATCCTCTTATTTAGGAACTATATACTGTGACGCATTGGCCAGTTTTTTGATAAAGATAGAATATATTTTTAAAATTGCTGTCAAAGTAAGAATTTCGCACAAAATTTTCCGAAGCAATCATGATTAAAGAATTAAGGATGTATTTAAACAACAAATCGGTTATTTTATGACTCATTTTTAAATTCAATTTTTTTCTCAAATGCTTTCAACTGACAGTTTTTTGTTATTTAGAAGCTGTATAATGTACTGTTTTGGTCGATTTTTTAATAAATTTTAAATCTGTTTTAAAATCTGTTGTCATAATGGGCATTTGAGCTGAATTTTTCTTAAGATGATTCTGATAAAACCAGTTTTTGCAGAAAAATGAAATTAAAAATTTTTCATAAACGGCCAAATGAAGTTATTAAACTGGGTTTATCTCTAATCTTATATATATAATATTTTGTTGTTGTTGAAATGAGCACTCTTCGAAATCTACCTCCGCCTATAAGCCCAGCCGACAGGGATTTTTTAGTATGTGTGTCCGTAGAGATGTAGCACACGATGCAGTGAAGGATTAAGTCGAAAAGTAAAGATTTGACATTAATACTTTTGGAACTATTTGTAAGTTTGGCTAGCGACTATGCGACTGATACTTAGCAACAGGCAATTTTCAGATAAATTTATTTTCATTCATTAATTTTATACTAACATCTGCACGTAGCTTCCTTAATGAAGAATGCAAATTTTGCAATTTGAAATGTATATTTTACATAGAATTTTTCCTACTTTTTTTTCTTAACTTATTTATTAGTACTGCAACACCCATGAAAATCCGTAGAGTAAAACTTCTTTAAAAAGTAATATTTCATAATCGGTTTGACCTAACTGCAGAAATTTTCTTATAATTTTATAACTGAGCAACGTAGGAGATTATGATACACAGGATGCGTCGAGTATTTGAGAACAAATAAACGACTGCTTTCAAACGGGAATATACTGTGATGATGCCAGGAATTGTTTATGGTTGTGTTCAGAACGTGGAAAGAAATATTCGATGGGTCTCAGAATAGGCATGATCTGTACAGCTCCTCATTCCAACCCAGAATTTCCGAAACCAATAACGGTGGGTGTTATCGTCCACTGCATCCTACCCCATACCTCTGATAAATACAGAAGCTTCTGTAACGCCTTTATTATACTCGTACAGTAAATAGTATCTGATGTGCTCTTTATCGCTTTCCTTATTGTTTCCCATTCTGCATAACACTCAAAAATCAAAGAAGTATTGCTTGCTATCGTAAAACTCGAGTAAAACCATAAGCCTTTGTGAACAGGTGTCAGGTCAGTTAGAGGCATTCCACATAAAATCTAGTACTAAAATATCAATATGTAACTCACCATTACATATATCATGAATGCCAACACATGAAAGGTTTCAAACTTTGATAATTTTTTCTCGGAAAAAATTTCAGCCAGGATAACCCTCCCCCCACCCCCAATTTAAAAAAAATACTTGTTATTGTATCTTAAAAGTAAGAACAAGCACACACAATTTTATTAAATCAATCATGGTGGGATTTAATATCGTAGTTAAAATATTGATATTTTATTGCCAGATATGATGCACTGAGAAAAAAAATATACCGCCTTCACCTAGAATGAATAGTTAGTCATTTTCTAAGTACCTAAACTAGAACTATAGATGATCGAACTGTGCGAATGGATTAATCAACTAAGCTGAATAGATGAAACGACCTAGCATTTCTAGTTTCGTGTTTTCTGGGTGATGAAATGATATTGAATTATTTCAGTAACGAGAAATTATCGGTTGATTTCGGGAATGGTTTCGTAAACAAGAATTACAGTTACCATATCAAACCTCTTGTATTTGCCTCTATTTGCAGAGATTTTTAAATGATTTTGACCACAAGAATGTAGGAATATACTCTTGAATTCTAGTAAGAGACTATAGAACTCTCAAACGTAGTGAGCTAGAATTTATAAGGATGACATGGAACTATTTTTTCTAGAGCCACAATTTAGAATCTAGATGCCTGGACTATATTTTTTTCTCAGTGTGAGGAATGCCCCTAAATCAAAACGGACCTAACGCATGCTAAATAGGGCTTATGGTTTTGCTAAAGTTTTATGAATACAAACAATATCTACTTTGACTTTTAAATGTTATTTGACCCCCTTAAAGTTAACTTAATTTTTTAGATGAAATAGCTCTCTTTAGTGATAACCCAATATGGCGATACCGGCTAAAGCTTGTTTTTCTGTAAAAGAGGGATATTTGACGCTTATTTCGATCTCAAATTACTTTAATTAATTTTTTAATTGATCCCCGAATGAAAAAAAATACAAATGGTGTGCAAAAATCTCAAACTTTGAAATTTAATAACTTCGCCAATTTTTGTCGCACATAAGTCAAACCTTTTGTGTTATATCTCTTATGATATGTGTAAAGTTTTACTAAATATAACTATATGGACTGGGGACCATATAAAAGTTAGATTTTGTATCTTTTATAAAATTCTTTTTTTTTTTATTTTAAACAATGCCACAACATGAATATTTACCTTATTTGAAGCATTTTTGCAATTAGATCTATATGTCTACAATCAACGGTTGAGAGATTAAAGGTCGGCAAAAGATAACATATTGTACCCTGTATATACTACTGCTTCAAGCGTTTTTGACGACTTTCTTGTTTTCAAAACGTCTGCTGTAACATCTGTTCTCCATTTGGAATTTGCATATACTAGGTAGAACTTCTGCACTCACCTAATATTATTTCTCATTTTAACATCATTTTTCTTCTGCAAACACTAGAAACACCGTACTGATTGGGGTATTTCTTTTAAGTTCTGGAATTGAACTTTGAAGTAGTACACTCATATTTTCTTAAAACATATTGTTTGATATTTAAAAATAAAATAAAAGTTCATCAAAAATTAATGAAAAAACGAAAATATAATCTCTAGGATTGTTGTGAGGAAGCCTCCCACATGCACTTGTTTATTTTTACTTTCTTCTACACTATATGGCCAAAGATGACTGTCCACTTGCGATTTTTGACATTTTGTTGAACAGCTAGAAAAGTAAATGAGGGATTATCTTAAAATTCTTAATGTGTAAACATAATACTACAAGTCATATATTTCCGTGAATATTTTTTCCCAGAACGCCATAGGGGGCCACCAAAAAATTAAAAAAAAAACGAATATCTTTTGGATAACCCTGTCAAAACTAATGCAATAAAAGTGCCCAAACTGTAGATTATGATTAAACGGATTATTGAAACTATGTTTATTTTTATGCCGATTTCATGTATATTCGGGGAAAAATTATAGTTTTTATAAAAACAGTCCAAAGTTTTTTGCTTATAATTTGCAAAGTTCTTAATATAAGACAATGTTCTTTTTCGAAAATAAGACAAACAACATTGTACACAATATCCTATAATCAAAATTAAAAGATAATAAAAATTGTGTGAAAATTGAGCAGGTTTACTAAATAATTTTTCATTGCACATGCATGAAGACTATCAAAATTTCATTTGCATATTATGTTAGCTAAATGTATAAAGCAAATTTTGTAAAAGTCTCAAAAACATAGCTTGAAAATTCTCAAAATAATAGTCGAGAGAATACGTTAAAAACTCGTTATTCCAAAAATAAAGCAAAAAGGTGAGGAATTGTATCCATTATCCATTGATTAGTGTCAATATAGCATACACAATATGGCGCGTACTACTATATTATACACCTCATCTTTTTGCCTTATTTTAGGAATAACGTATTTTGAAATTATTCTCTCGATAATTTTGAGAATTTTCAAGCTATGTTTTGGAGATTTTTGCAAAAGTTGCTCTATCCATTTAGCTAACATAATATGCAAATGAAAGGTTGATAGCCTTGACGCATGCGCAATGAAAAATTATTTAGTAAACCTGATCATTTTTCACACAATTTTTATTATTTTATAATTTTGATTATAGGATATTGTGTACAATGTTGTTTGTCTTATTTTCGAAAAAGAACGATGTTTCATATTAAGAACTTTTCAAATTATAAGCAAAAAACTTGGAAAAATTTGGGAGTGTTTTTTATAAAAACTTTAATTTCTCTACGAATATACATGCTATCGGTATAAAAATGAAACCAGTTTATTGCAATATTCCTCTTAATCATAATCTACAGTTTGGGCACTTTTGCTACATTAATTTTGACAGGGTTATCCAAAAGATATTCGTTCTTTTTCAATTTTTGGACGGTCCCCTATGCAGTTTCTGGAAAAAATCTTCACGGAAATATATGACTTGTAGTATTATGCTTACACATTAAGAGTTTTAGGATAATTCCTCGTGTACTCTTTTCTAAATATTAGTCAAAATCTCAAAAATCGTAAATGGACGGTCATCCTTGGCCATGTAGTGTATGTGTACAAGAAGAATGTATTGTATTCGTGAAGAACTTAGACTTCCGGTTTTCGATGGATTTGTACATTTTAGAATGATCCTGTCACGATGTGATGGTTTTTAGAAAATATCTGTCTACGAGTCTGTCTGCAAATCTGTTCTGCGTTAGTCTATCTGTATGTGAAAAAAACATTATGAACACTCTATCTCAATAACTACTGCATATTTTCACAACACTTTAGATTCAAATGCATCTTAACATAAGCTAGTACTGATTTGTTTTTGGTGCAAATAACTCAACTGATGGCGCTATTGGGCTGCAATTTTCACGATTTCCGATATACCTATATCTGAAGAGCTACTGCTCAGATTTTCACCAACTTTAAATTCAGGTACACCTTGATATATGTAGGTGTTGATTCTGTTTTTATGTAAATCACCCAATAGATGGGAATATTATGCTGCGTAATAATATTACCTCAATAACTCTAACTTAAAAATTAATGAATGGATTTTTATCAAAGTTCAGATTCACCGGAACAGCGTTCTAATTCTCTCCAGTACATTTCAAGCCTTGTAGACAATCCATAAAAGAGAGTTCCAATTAAACATTTTAATAGCATCAATTCTAAGCTTTGTACAGTGTTGGTTAAACGGAAAAGTGAAAGTATTTTAACTCTAGGTTAGATGCATGCCATATAATTAAAGATGCGCATTTTGAATATTTGTAAGAAAAACTACATAGTTTACATTCAATTTGATGTAAATTTTGTTGTATATAGTCTAAATTAAACTGTTATAAAATATCATTGGAATGGGGAATTTCTGTTGTGATCATCCTGTATATCCGGCTATGTATAATCTCTATGTCATAAAATTTGTAAAATCATTATTGAACCTGTAGTATTTCGCTAATGTATAGTAATTTAATAATTCCTTAACAAATTTGAATCTTAATCCCAGTCTTAAAACAAACATATATTTTTAAATCTTTAACCAAATCAAAAAAATATATCAGTAATAACAGAATTAAAAGTAATGTCTTGCCATATTTTGTAAAAATACTTTTCAAGTCATATCACTTTATTTTTTTTCATTAATTGTTTTAATATTTCTAAACTTTTGTAAACTACCGCTTAAATTTTAAAGTATATTACAACTGTCACAGCTTTATCAAAAACTTTTCTCTGAGAAGAAAATTTTCCAAGCAATATGAAATTTTTGTGCTTATCACGTTTCACTTGCCATAAAAGTTTTGCGAAATTCTCTAAATAAAAGAAAGGAAATGTACTAAATTCAACGGCTGCTATTAGTAAAACAAAATATTTAAAAAGAGACAGTATAAATGTAATTTAACTTAAGTGTCTAATTTTGTTCTTTTTTGTTGATGTTGTTGTTGTTGTTGAAAGTTGGAAATTTGTAAATATTATTTTATCGGCACTAGAATTGCATCTGGAAATAGAAAATACTAGATGGAAAAATGTTAATCATTTAAACATATTCGGAGTAAATAAGATGAAATATTGCATAATAATGTAAATTTTTTAACTAAATATTAATTCATAAAAAAATTCGTAAATACTTGGATGTGTGCCTATTGGAAAATTACATGTAACTTGGCTTGGCTGGCACCGACTCTAAAAAATCAAATTAATGTACATAAATATAATAATACACATGGTAAATACTATGCTCTTAATTTAATTTCTTATTACTATTATGTAAAAAAAAATATTTTTCACTTTGAAGTAATTTTTGAAGTAGGTTCAATTTTTGGTAGAAAAGTTTATTTTATAAACAACTTACGAAAAATAACCTTTTTTTCTTTAAATGTAAGAAAAAGATTGTTTATTAAAATGTATTTTAATTAAAATCTTCGCGCTTTCAGACAAAGAATATTAAAATTTAAATCTGACTAAGAATTTATAAGCTCATTTAGGTTTTATTTTAATTATATGACTTGTACTTTTAAATTTAATATTTTCTCGAATTTAAAATTATTTTATTTTATAAAAATGCAAAAATTTCGTTATTTGGCATTAAATTTGGATTTTATTCCATTAAATTTCATAAAAATATCACACAATGAACAACTAAAAAATACATTAACTTTAAGCCAACTTCTTAAAAAATGCATTAGCCGCAAGCCAACTTCTTAAAAATTACATTAACTTTAAGTAAATGGAAAAACAAATTAAATTACATAGCTGAAAACCTCAAAGTATATTCAAATCAAATAAACATATATCTAACTGGATTTTTTTTCTTTAAATCGAATAAGTTCTACCGGGGAAAGAATCTGCATTTTATTATATAAATATTCTGAATTATACCATGTTTATTTGACTTAGAAAAGTACTTGAAATCTATGATTGAAAAAATTACATACGTTTAACTGTCATTCGAAATTTAATCAAATCTGATTTGATTTTTTTTTTTTTTTAAGTAGAAAATATTTCATTTTAAAAGTAAAAGTTTATTTAACAAAACTTCTACTGCGTTCCCATAAAAACTTTACAACAATACTTTTTGAAAAGTGTTTTATGAAGCGGCCCTAAAACATTTATCGTTTTTATTTATTTATTTATTTTCAATATTGTTCATGTCGCAATATCCTAAAGGTACTTTGATCAATATTACGCATATAAATAAAGAATTAATATTAGAATGATGTCTCTTTTACTTTTTTTCTGCTTTCTATTCGTTTCTCTCAAAGTTATTCAAATATCAAAAATACTTAGTCGTTTTTTTTATAAGCGTACAATGACATCATTATTTACATAAAAAGACAATTCAGAATTTGAAGCTTTAGTGGATAAATAAATTGATTTAAGTTCGGTAGTCATCCTGAAATAGTCATGTGACAAACTATAAGCTAGATTCAGACAATACAAAATGTAATGATCCTTAATAAGTTGGCAGTTTTAAGTCTACCTTAATATAATGAATACCTTAAATAATTTAAATGTTACTTTTTTCTGACTTCTTTTGGAAGGGATTTTGCAAAGTCATATAAAATCGATATTTATTTCATAAGGAAATAAGCTTTGATCGTATTCATTTTTATTTGCATTTTTAAAGACTAAACATTAAGAGGATTTATCACTTGGTTTTTTATGAAAATCGAAAAAAAAGGTTATATAAATTTCTTATACTAAGCATTTAAATATAGAAATATATAAAGCGTTTAAACATTTCAAAATTCAAACAACGTTCGGAGTTATTGCAGTGCAATTATCTAATAACTTAAACTCTCAGAGAGTATCTACAGTCAACACTGTAAAAAATTTTCTCGTTAAAAAACGGAAATACTTCTGGTAATCTAGACGCCAGTACTATTTCCCTTATTTAACGGAATTTTTTTTTCCCGTAAATTCCAGGAAAACTTCCGTGATTTCTAAGACTCCCGTTTTTTCACAAAAATTTTCCTTCATTTTACATTCTTCCGTATTTAAAAAGTTCCGTTTTGTTGCATAAAGTTTTCCTTCATTTTATATAATTCTGTATTTAAAAGTTCCGTTTTATTTTGCATAAAGTTTTCCTTCATTTTACATAATTCTGTATTTAAAAGTTCCGTTTTTTTTCACAAAGCTTTCCTTCATTTTACATAATTCTGTATTGGCATAAATATTTCTTTCATTTTACACATTTCTGTATTTAAAAGTTCCGCTTTTCAGCATACATTTTTCCTTCTTTTTACATTGCATTTAAAAAGTTCCGTTTTCTCTCATAAAGATTTCCTTCATTTTTCATGCTTCTGTATTTTAAAAAGGTCCGCTTTTTCGCATAAGTACTTTCATTTCACACATCTCTGTATTTAAAAAATTTCAGTTTTTGTCTCAAAATTATTATTATTATTTTTGATCCAGTTCCTTGAATCCATGCAAAGCATTAATGGTAGTAACTTTGATAAAATTCTCTTTTTCTGGTGACTTTCCTTTCCCCCTTTTTTTTTTTTTTTTTTTTTTTTTTTTTTTTTTTTTTTTTTTGAAGTTTTGCATTTCTAATCCATAAAAAAAAAAAATTGTAAGGAGTTATTTTTTATTAAAATGAATATTTTTTAAAGGATATGATCATTATATGTACTGCTCTTCACCTATTTATATATATCTATTGATACTTTGTTTTTCCACATATAATATACCTTTTTCCAACTTCGTACACAAATTTTGCTTCAAAGAGAAAAAAAAAGATTTATTCATGTAATTTTGTTTTTATCTATACTTCAATATCAAGTCAGAGTTAAATTATACAAGCATTTTTCTCCTGAGAGAGGCATATATTATTTAATCTGCAGAAAGCATATAAATAAAATTGTAATAATACAAATTTATAGGGGTGGTGGGGGATAGAAATCAAATGAATACAGTGACCCACAATTCCTGTTCTTTTACATTAAGTTTATTAATATAATGGTTTGTTAAAGTGTAAAACTTTGTATCAAACATAATCCATTTCAAACTTTAAAACTTTTTAATGTGATCCCCAAATTCCCTGCTAAATGATGCGAAATTTTCATAGAGATATTTAAACACATGGGCATAAAATTGGTAAACTTGAGTACTGAAATGGTTTAGAATAATAATTTCCCATTTTTTTAAAATAAATTACTTATTGAACATAAGCAATTAAATCATACAATGATCCCTTTCTTACGTTGGCATGTCAGAAATGTTTGAAGATACCCACTTGTACTGTATTTTCAGAAAAATCTGCATTTACCAAAATATGGAAAGATTTAATTACGGAAAAGTTACCAGAAAACGGAAGTTTTACTGTTTTTTAATAAAAACGGAAGTATTCCGTTAAATTTAAGGGAAAACTTTCTGTATTTTTACGGATATTTTTTACAGTGAACATGAAGAACCAACAACAGTATAAAGAGGCCAGTAAATCCAAAAAGGTTGTTGAAAAAATCAAAGAACGTTCTGACATCACTCGATGAGGTCATTTTACGATGGAAAAATCACAGATTAATGGTAATTTTTTAAATATTCTATTTCAAGATCTTTATGCAGTATATTTTATTTATTTATTTTACGTTTTTCTCGAAGCTACATTCTTTCAAACTGGTGTATAAGCCATCTTAAGATCTACAGAACAGATTTTGATGACATTTAAACCATTTACTTATATAATATTGTTTAAGATGTACCACACGAGGCTTTTGATTGGATGCATTATTCATTTTTTATAAATTGCTAAAACTCAAATATTTGGTAAAAATGGAACTTTTTATCTGAAACAGCTGTCATTTCTAATTTTTTTAAAGTTTTTTTTTCTATGCTATATCTTGGATATCACTTTTCCAAAAAAAGAAAAAAAAATCCCTGTCGGCTGGGACTATAGGCGGAGGTAGATTTCGAAGAGTGCTCATTTCAACAAAAAAAATATATATATATATATGATTAGAGATAAACCCAGTTATATAACTTCATTTGGCCGTTTATGAAAAATTTTTAATTTCATTTTTCTGCAAAAACTGGTTTTATCAGAATCATCTTAAGAAAAATTCAGCTCAAATGCCCATTATGACAACATATTTTGAAATAGATTCTAAATTTATTTAAAAATCGACCAAAACAGTACATTATACAGTTCCTAAATAACAAAAAACTGTCAGTTGAAAGCATTTGAGAAAAAAAATTGAATTTAAAAATGAGTCATAAAATAACCGATTTGTTGTTTAAATGCATCCTTAATTTTTTAATCATGATTGCTTCGGAAAATTTTGTGCGAAATACTCACTTTGACAGCAATTTTAAAAATATATTCTATCTTTATCAAAAAACTGGCCAATGCATCACACTATATAGTTCCTAAATAAGAGGATCTGTAAATTGGATGCAATTGAGAGCAAAAATGGATTTAAAAACGAGTCAGAAAAAACGCAATTTCTTATTTGAACACTTCCTTAAATTTTCAGTCACTATGATTTCTGAAAATTCTGTTCAAAATATCCTTTTTGGTAGCCTTTTTTGAAATATATTCCGTCTTTATCAAAAAACTGACCAGTGCATCACATTATATAGTTCCTAAATAAGAGGATCTGTAAATAGGATGCGTTTGAGAACAAAAATGGATTTAAAAACGAGTCAGAAAAAAACGTAATTTCTTATTTGAATACTTCCTTCAATTTTCAGTACCGATGACTTTCGGAAATTCTGTTCAAAATACCCTTTTTGGTAGCCTTTTTTGAAATATATTCTATCTTTATCAGAAAATTGACTAGTGCATCACATTATATAGTTCCTAAATAAGAGGATCTGTAAATTGGATGCGTTTGAGAACAAAAATGGATTTAAAAACGAGTCAGAAAAAAACGCAATTTCTTATTTGAATACTTCCTTCAATTTTCAGTCCCGATGACTTTCGGAAATTCTGTTCAAAATACCCTTTTTGGTACCCTTTTTTGAAATATATTCTGTCTTTATCAGAAAATTGACCAATGCGTCACTTTACACAGTTTCTAAGTAATAAGATCTACCATTTGGATGCGTTTAAAATCAAAAATGAATTTAAAAATGAGTCAGAATATAAGCCGTTTGGATTTGAGGTTTTTTCTCCAACTCCTATTTTTGTTTAATTTCTTTTTGTTATACGAATTGGTTCTATGAAAAACTTGTCAATATAAAAGTTGTAGATATTTTTGAGAAGATGTAAAATAAATTTAATCAGATTTGATATCTTAAAAATTGACGGAGTTATGGATTTTTCTCTTTTTTCAGCTCCCTTTTTCTTTTCGTTTTTAATTTTTTTCATCGGTAAAAGTTGATCCTATCAAAAACTTGTAAATACAAAAGTTTTAGATAATGTTAAGAGCATTTATAAAAAATATAGTTGGACTCTATATCTTGAAAATTGACGAAGTTATGAATTTTTTTCTCTCAAAATCCCTGTTTTTTTCGCCCCTTGAGCCCACTTCTAAATTTATCAAAAATCTGTCATATATATACTTTTGGCCCATTTTTAAGAAGTAATATACTCACCAACTGTCGGAGCGACTACTCTGCCCGTCCTGCTAAGAATATCTAGAATTTATGCAACATAGTTTATTTTCGTCGAGTTCAACGTATATTTATTTATTACATTTATATAAATATACATATATGAGCATGTGAAAATCATGTTCACAGATAAAATGTATAATAACATTAATATCACGTATTTTAAAAACAGAAGATTCGCAGTACTCTGTCTTTAAGATTAATAATATTCGTTTTTGAGATGCACAGCATGACCATTTTTTTATATAGTATTCCCAAAGTCCGACCAGAAATGAGGACCCCAGAAGCCAAGGGGTATAAGTGACAAAATTGAAAAAATTGAGTTAGGTGCACAAGGTATCTGGAAATATGTTTTTTTCGTTTCAGGTAAAGAAATATAGGTCATTTTCTTATTGTTTGCTGAGTTATAGAGTTAAACCACTTTTTTCGAAAAGCAAACAATAGTGATTAATTATACATTTAAACAAAATTGAACTCTATTTTTTTAACAGTTGTTGAAATGAGAGTTCAAAGATTAGAATGCAACAAGCAGATGTTTCCTATTTCAATTTAGTCAATTGTTATTGATGTTCCAATTTAACATCAATTATCTTTAAATTCAATTTACTCCAAATCGACATTTTGTCACTTGTAACCCTTGGCTTCTGAGGTCGTCAAATAATATCGAGTATCACAGGCATACAGTTTATTCTAATTCATACTCCTAAATAAATGGAAAAAGGTAAGGTGTTAATAAAATATTTGAATTTTGTTTAAAATAACTTTTCTACGGTGATGTTTGTTAATTGTTATATTAAAGATATGTGCATTTTACAGAAATTTCTGAATGAAAAAATAACTAATCTTGGAAAAATTCTAGAAAAGTAAATACAAAAATGTAATAACAGAAATTTTTTATTGATCCATAATATATATAAAAATGTTAATGACATTATTATTGTATCCCATTTTCAGTGAAAAATTCTCGGAAAGTTTTAAAATTTAGCAAATATAACATTTCAAATTATTTATATATGTTATAAATGATCCATTAAAATAAAATAAAATGGGAAAAATACGTTTTAATTTTACATGTTTCGTGTGCTCTGACGGCAACTTTTTCAAAAACAAAAAACGATAAAAGAAAATTTTCGCTAAAATAGCTTCAAATTAAGTTATGCTTCACGTTTTAAGTTAAACAGAAAAACATAAATCACGTGAACATAAGCATAGTGAATTAAATTGGAAAAATTAAAAAAAATAAAATTTTTCCAGTTTATTTCACTATGCTTATGTTCACGTGATTTATGTTTTCAGTTTATTTTTAATTTGAAGCTATTTTAGCAAAAATTTTAATTTATCATTTTTGTTTTTGAAAAAGTTGCCGTCAGAGCATACGACACATGTAAAATTAAAAAGTATTTTTTGCCAATTTATTTTATTTTAATGGATTACTTATAGCATATATAAATAATTTGATATTTTAAAGTGATGTTTTATATTAAATATAACATTTATTGAGTAGTTCTAAAAAAATGCATCTTGCTTTAATTAATTTAAGTAAGTTGAAAACTATTTAAGTAAGTTGATTAAAGCCATCAAATTCTAAATAATTAGTGGCTTAAAATAAGGAACAAATTGCGGCTATATAATCTTTTAGAATTTAATTGAACATGAATAACAAGTGTTTCTTTTTTTTAAAATAATAATATTCAAAAGCTTTTCAGAAAGGAAAAATCTGCCCACAAAGTCAGTAAGTAGGTTGTAAAAGCAAGTGTTTTAATTAGTTTCTTATTTCCTTGTTTGTTATTTTCTAAGATTAAACTTTTATCGATGCAAAAAGGATTACTAAAACTTTAAGTGAAATACAGCTCTTGAATTAATTAAGATGTAGTTTGTAATTAAAATTGATAAAAAAAGAACAAATATATGTTCTAAAAGTGCTTTCATATATACAGGGTGTCCGAAAAGTCTGGAAACGGCCGAATAACTCGAGAAATACATAAGAGATTGAAAAACGTAAATATACGTGTTAAATATTTTTAAATAAGCTACTCTGTGATACCAAATTTGACGTTCGAAACCGACCCCCTGGGGGTCAGAGGGGGTCCAACTTTGAAATCTTAAATTATAACCCCCATTTTTTATTGCAGATTCGGATTCTACGGACAAAAATACGTAACTTTTGTATTTGATGTTTATTTCAAATCTTCGTTTATCACGGTGTAATCGAGCATATTAAATCGATACATATTCCCGCTTTTCCAACGGGATTTTCCCTAATCGAAACTGATTGGGCAGAATTTTTGACGTCAAATTCCTCGTCTTTTGTAGGAATAGCATTTCCTGAAAATCACCCGTGGCGATTGTTTCAATAGTGCTACACTGTTAAAAATTTGACCCATTTGTTGCAGCGTCACTCCACAGCTATTATAGAATATCTCTTTTGTGACCAATGAGAATGCTCCATAACACAGTAAAGTAATCGTTTTCTATAAAAGCGGTGGAGTGACGATGCAGTAAAAGGGTCATTTTTTTACAGTGTACTTTACTGTGTTATGGAACATTCTCATTGGTCATGAAAGAGATATTCTATAAAAACTGTGGAGTGACGCTACAGCAAATGGATCAAATTTTTAACTGTGTAGCACTACCGAAATAATCGGCACGGGTGATTTTCAGAAAACGCTATTATTGCAAAAGACGAGGAATTTGATGTCATAAATTCTCCCCAATTAGTTTTGATTAGGG
Organism: Maratus speculifer; assembly: GCA_964019185.1. Lineage (NCBI taxonomy): Eukaryota > Metazoa > Arthropoda > Arachnida > Araneae > Salticidae > Maratus > Maratus speculifer. The sequence goes on from OZ025298.1 coordinate 258,594,770, forward strand.
AAAATCCCGTTGGAAAAGCCGAAATATGTACCGATTTAATATGCTCAATTACACCGTGATAAACGAGGATTCGAAATAAACATCAAATACAAAAGTTAAGTATTTTTGTCCGTATAATCCGAATCTGCAATAAAAAATGGGGGTTATAATTTAAGATTTCAAAGTTGGACCCCCTCTGACCCCCAGGGGGTCGGTTACGAAGGTCAAATTTGGTATCACTGAGTAGCTTATTTAAAAATATTTAACACGTATATTTACGTTTTTCAATCTCATATGTATTTTTCGAGTTATTCGACCGTTTCCAGACTTTTCGGACACCCTGTATATATATATATATATATATTGTAAAGTTATATAAAAAACACATTAAAAAATATTAAAATACATTAAAAATTATTAAAAATTCCTTCTTAAAACACATTAAACACCTCATTAAAAACCGCATAAAAAAAGTTTTTATGTGGTTTTAAGTTAAAGTTAATAAATTTATGAAAATTAAAGTGTCAAACGCATAAAAAAAGAAATACTCTGACAAACTTAAATTTATATATTTATTTAATTTTTTTTATCAATCGTGAACTTTTTCAATATGTATACACGCACATACATTTTTAAAACATGGAATTCTAACCTCATAGCATAAATAAACTTAGGTTTTTAAAATTACGAAGTAATTCTCAATAAAAAACAGACGAATAAACTTATTCTAATAAATATTATTAATTAATAACGGAAAATAAAATACATGTTCCAACGAATTATTCACAGTTATGAAAATTGGTCTCTTATTTTTAGGAGCCTCAGAAACCTATAGATTTTCAAAATTTAAAGAGCAATCATAATAGTTTTTTTTTTCTATAAATAACCAGTACTTATATAAATATTAAAAGTAGTATAATACGGTCGCCCCTGGACGCGAAGACACTCGTGAGCTAATGATATTCCTATGGGGAGGCATTTTTCTAATAACGCTTTCGCATTTTGACATTTTTAATTTTTTTTTTTTTTGTTGTTGTTATTGGATAGCTGAGGTCTCTCAAGATCGCTCCTTGATTACTTTTTCGATTTTGGTCGTAGATATTTTTTATAAAGTTACTTTCACTTTCAGAACATGTTCAGAAAGTTAAAGTAACTTTATAAACAAACACTTGCGACCTAAATTGATAACGTAATCAAGGAGCGATCTTCAGAGGGACCTCAGTAATCCAATGCAAATAAATAAATAAATAAATAAATAAATAAATAAAAATGAAAATGTCAAAATGCGAAAGAGTTATTAGAAAAATACCTCTTCATAAGAATAGCATTAGCTTGCGAGTGGCTTCGTGGTCAGTGACAAAAGGTTCTAAAATGCATAAATTCAGAATTATTTTTATATTTGAAAAATGTTTAGCATCTAAAAAACGACATTCCGGTTAAGAAAATTTATCGATTCGTTCTGAAAATTAACATTAACCTACAAAATTTAGATATTTTTCTAGATCTGGCTCGGAATTGAATGCATTTAACTATTGCCGAATTCCGCGGAATTACCAGATTCTCTCAATCACGTTGCATTTCTTAGATACTGTTACGTAAAGTGAAATATTTGTCAAAAGTGACGTTTGTAATATAGGTAAAACATAATATTTATCATCAAAACAGTTTTCTTGACAAAAAGAATGAACAAATATGAGAACGAACTTGCGGTACAAAATTACGTAATGTTCATATCAACAGTAATATTTTTTGAAACTGCGTTATTGGTGACGCTAAATGTTATGAAAGTTACAAAATCATCATTACACCTTACAACAATATATACATATACATATAACATATTCTTCACTTATTTATTATTTAATCACAAAGTGTAAATTATAATTAACATTTCACAATTTTTTACCATGTATGAAAAAGTTAAATTCTAAAATTTTGAAAAAAAACCTGATGTGATAAATAATTCTGATATCAGATTCCAATTTTATATGCAAAAAAATACATTGACGATTTTAATTAAAAATCAGATATAAAATGACTGTTGATTGGTGATTCATTAACGTTGCAATCTTCCGCCCGCTCAGAAAAAAAAAGTTGCTATTATAAATGCTTCTATAAAATCCCAAAAATTTCTTTGTTTATGTAAAAAATATTTTTATATATGCTTTAATTTATCTCGAAAATCTTTTTTCTCGAAAAATTATGAGCATTTTATTATACATTTATTTAATCATATTTTACACAATAATGTTATTAATTTGTGAATCAGTGTAGCACATCTCATTCCTTTCTAATTTCAAAACATCTAATGTCAAGTTCTTTTAGTATCTTAGAATTATAATTTGAATTTAAAATTTTGTTTAATATTGTTGTGTGAGCTTGTAAGATAAATTTTGATTGGGAAATAAAATTTTCGTCAATGGAATCATCTACACTGTAAAAAAAATTCTGTAAAGTTGACAAATGGTATCAAGTATATTTTGACAAAATTTTGTTTTATAATGAAAACGCAAAATAGCAGATTTTTATTTTCTAAGAAATTCGTTTGAACACTGTAAAAAAAAAAAATCTGTTAAGGTACAAAATATTTTCTGGGAAACTGGGATTCCAACAACTTTTCATATAACGACAATAGAAAAAATTCATGTAACCGATTCTGAAACTTGAATTTTTGCTGTTACCGTTACAACAAAAGTTCTAGGAATCCCAGTTTTATAGAAAAAGTTTAGTACCTTTGCAGATTTTTTTTACAGTGAAGATTTATTTCATCGTTTTACGAACAGAAATATTGTACCCCTGAAAAGGTTAATCGTTTTGTAAATGATGATCATCTAAGAACATCGATAGTCATGCGGTACCATAATATATTATGCTACCTGCAAAGTTTGCTGAGCGCTTCATGCGATTCTTGTTGAATGCTTCATGCTTTATTCAACAATTTACCACATAGCACACAAAATAAATTCTTATATATGTTATAGGCCAAACCCGATTTTAGGCCAAACTAGATTAGCCTAGACCAAACTAGTCTATCCTAACGCCCATCGGATAAACTAGTTTTTCCTAGGCCAAACTAGTCTATCCGAAAGCCCATCGGATAAACTAGTTTTTCCTAGGCCAAACTAGTCTATCCGAACGCCCATCGGATAAACTAGATTTTCCTAGGCCAAACTAGTTTGTCCGAACGGTCATTAGGATAAACTAGTTTAGCCTGCTATTCATTGGTTTGAACTAGTTTATCCTAGGCCGAACTAGATTGTCCTAGCCCAATTCAATTTGGCGTGATATTTTTTAATCTAAAGACTGCCACGGCGCCAACTTTCTAGTTTTGATCTATTTTATCCTAGGCCGATGCAGATTGACGCGATTTTAGCTCACAGACTATCAAAGCCTGAGAGCTAATGTGCTCGCAGATTCTGTGTGTGTGTATGTAACCATTTACGTACGTATGGCCGTATGTACGTACGTGTGTACGTAATGCGATAACTCCTGATAGAAATATCCAATTAGCTTCAAATTTTGGACATAGATTTATCTTGATAATGAACTTTCCTGACCAGTTTTAGGGGTTCATTGAATAAGAATAAGGGGAGGAGAACAAAAGGCTAATCCGCACCCCCCCCCCCTCTTTAATTTAGTTAAGTCAGTTTTCCATGCAAAATGATCAGATTTTATTAAAATTTTAGGTATAATATTTTGATAAGGTACATCCATGATCAGTTGTGGGTGTCCATTGTTTACGTATAAAGAAAGGAGAAATGAGAGGTAACACTCTTAATTTATGTAAATAGGTTTTTCACAGAGAATTTACCGATTTGTTTAAAATTTTGGATGTAGGTTCCTTCTGATAAGGCGTTTACCTGATTAATTTGGGGGGTCTGAGTTTAAATATAAACGAGGAACGGATTTTTTTTTCAATCGGATAGAAACTTTCGGTTTTATGAAAAGATTTTTAATTCGTAAGAGATATTGGTTTTTGCACACATCACTTCAGGCGAAATTGTTCATATTAAGAAACTAAATATCCGAATCCTTTTAAAAATAAGAAAAAGCTTAAATAAAGCATGACACTTGAAATTTAGGAGGGGGGGGGGTAGAGTAAGAGGACGCTAGATTTTTTTTTAAAGCTCAGCACTTTTTAAGGTTTTAGCTGTTAATTAAATATTACCATTATTTGAAACTTTTAGAAACATAATAAAACATGATGTTAAATATTTAAGAAAAAAGATGGCGCGTCAAATACAACTATTTTCTATTAGTAATTTTTGTAAAAATGTTAATTTCTTGCTGGAACTGTTTGAAACTTTGTGATAGTTTATAACACATGATAAAAATTGTAAAAAAAGTCCCGTTATGAAAGGAAAAGAAGGGGGGGGGGCGAAGAAAATCAGGAAATGCAACGGAAATTCTAGGTTGATCTAGTTGAAACTTTAAGATAGTTTATGACACATGATATAAATTTATAAAAATATGTTCCGCGTTTCATGCCATTATTGACGAATAGTGATTTTTGCAAAAATCTTAAATTCTTGTTTTGCAGCACCGCGACATCGAGTAACATATCTACTGATAGATTGTTTAACGGAGTTTCCTTCATATACAGTTTTGTTGGCAATAGAGTGCGCGCCCTGGTGATGGAATGTGGAACTAATATAACGCAAGCACCCTGGTGTTGGAATTTGGAACTAATACAACGCGATCTAGTTCAAACAAGCTGGCTTCGCTTGCTATTGGGCTCTTTCTTTTATATAAAATCTCAAAACGGACGTGTGTTAAGCGAACGAACCTCGAAGAGAAAGAAACATGATGATAAATATTTAAGAAAAAAGATGTCATATCGAAATATCATTATTTTCTAATAGCAATTTTTGTAAAAATGTTGAATTCTTGCCGGAACTTTTTGAAAAATCTGTAACAACGTCTTTCAAATTCTAACTCAATCTGAAATTTGATGAAAATCAGTGTATTAGTACTATTTGAGACAGAATTATCGCAGAAATCATAAAAAAACTGCATAGAAGCGCTATCTATTGCGTCATTTACTCCAAAAACAAAATAACATTAATTTATATCAGGGACTAACTGAATTTGAAGTTTGATGAAAATCCGTGCATTTGTTCTTGAGATAGAACTATTGCGATAATTATGAATAATTCCACATAGCAGCGCCACCTGTTGCACGATTTACTCCAAAAATTAAAAAGTACTTTTATAATTTTTATATCAATTTTAACATAATCTGGAGTTTGATGAAAATTAATGCATTAGATCCTGAGATAGAGCTATTGAAATAATCACGAATAATACCTTATAGCAGCGCCACCCTTCAACAGATTTACTCCAAAAACTACAGAACACTAATTTTTATCAGAGACTTACTGAATCTAAAGTTTGATGAAAATTCGTGCATTATTTCTTACGACAGAGCTATTTCAGGAATTGGGAAAATTGAGCACAACAGTGCCACCTATTGAGCAATTAATATAAAAACGTAAACAGAATTAGTTCATATCACGGATTTATTGAATCCGGAAGTTTGATGAAAATCCGTAAATAAGTTATTGAAATAATGTTGATGCATATCGGTAAAAATGAAGTTTAGAAGCACCATCTGTTGAAAGATTTACATGAAAACGTAATCCGAATCAATTTATATCAGGGACTATCTGAATATAACTTTTTATTAAATTCCGTTCATTAGTTCTTGAGATACAGCTATTGTAAAAATTGTTAAAAATGCAGCATAGCATAGCCATGTTGAGTGATTTACTTCAAAATAGAAACAACACCAACTCATCTCATGGACGAACTGAATCTGATGTTTGATGGAAATTTGTGTTCTAGTTATTAAGATAAAGCTAATGCGTAAATCATAAAAAATGCAAAACAGCAGCTCCACCAGATGAGCGATTTACAACAAAAACTAATCAGCATCAATTTAGATCAAAGACTACCTGAATATAAATTTTTATTAAATTTCGTGCATTAGTTCTTCAGCCGCGTCCCTACAGATGGCGACAGCTTATAGCAGGTGTGCTGCACACGTACTACCGATTGCCCTCATCCTTTCCGAACGAACTTCGAAGAGAACGAAATTCAAATCGTAGCAAGCGTGCTGAGTACGCACCGCCGAATGTAATCCTCCTTTTCGAAAGAGCCTCGAAGCGAACGAATTTCCAACCATATCCCCGCTGCCCACGCCAGTCAGATAGCGGGCGAAGCCAGCAAGTTTTAACTCAGCCACGTTATATTAGTTCCTCATTCCAACACTAAGGAGCGCGCTCTATTATTAACAAAACTGTATCAGAATGAAACTCCGTTAAACAATCTATTAGTAGATATGTTACTTGAGGTCGCGGTGCTTTAAAAGCTAGAATTTCTGTTATATTCCCTGATTTTGTTCGCAACCACACCCTCTTTCACGCCGAAATGTGACTTTTTCTTATAAATTTATACCAAATGCCATAAACTGTCACAAAGTTTCAAAATGTTCCAGCAAGAATATAACATTTTGACAAAAATTACTATTAGGAAATAGTGGTATTTCGATGCGGAATCTTTTTTCTTAAATATTTATCATCGTGTTTTTTTCTCTTCGAGATTCATTCGCTTCAACATACGCCCGTTTCGAGATTTTATATAAAACAAGTTGTCCGATAGCGGGCGAAGCCGGCTTATTTGAACTAAATCGTATCCAAATTTCAAATTCCAACACTTGGGTGCTTGTGTTATATTAATTCCACATTAGTTTTTTATATTAGTCGCGATATATTAGTCCTACATACGTACGTACGTACATAAGTATGTACATACGTACGTAGATACATACATACGTACATGGTTACATACACACACACAGAATCTACGAGCACATTAGCTCTCAGGCTTTGATAATATGTGAGCTAAAAGCGAGTCAAATTGAATCGGCCCAGGATAAATTAGATCAAAACTAGAAAGTTGGCGCCGTGGCGATCTTTAGATTCAATAAAATCCCGCCAAATTGAATTAGCCTAGTACAATCTAGTTTGGCCTCGGATAAACTTGTTCAAACCAATGAATAGCAGGCTAAACTAGTTCATCCTAATGACCGTTCGGCCAAACTAGTTTATCCGATGGGCGTTCGGATAGACTAGTTTGGCCTAGGAAAAACTAGTTTATCCGATGGGCTTTCGGATAGACTAGTTTGGCCTAGGAAAAACTAGTCTATCCGATGGGCATTAGGATAGACTAGTTTGGACTAGGCCAATCTAGTTTGGCCTAAAATCGGGTTTGGCCTGTAACATATATAATATTTAAAAAATTATTTTCACTTTATAAAGGCTCTCTTTCTGTTTAATTGTCATAAGGAGAAAATATCTTTGTTAGACGATAATCAAATTCAATTTTATGGAGGCTCACAGTGCATAGCTTCTTTGTTTTCTACCATTATTTTTCAACAGAAAGAAAGAGCTTTATTTAATCCGAATTTTTTTACATTTATTAGGTGGCAACATAATGTTCAAAAACAACATATCCGGGGAATATAGAATAATATTAATAAATTAAATATAGAAGTTTGATTTTTTTTTGCAAATTATGACATTTAAACACTTTTTCCTTTTCACTTTCGATTTAAATATCTTGCATTTCTAAAAATATTTTTTATCAAAACTCTTAAGCTCGTATTCTACGAGTATATTATCGTTGAAAGAATAAGTTCAAAATATGTTGATCCCAAAACGAAGCAAAAAGATGAGGGGTAGTACGTGCAATTTCTTATATGATATATTAACACTAATCAGTGGATATAAGTATATAATCCCCCATCTTTTTGCTTGACTTTGAGAACAACGATATTAAGCGTATTCTATAGACGATAATTTTTTAATTTTCAAGCTATGTTTTTTAGACTTTCACAAAAGTTGCACTATACATTTAGATAACACATTATGAACATTATATTTTGATCGTTTACGCATGCGCAGTGAGACATTATTTAGTAAAACTGCCCATTTTTTGCTCAATTTTTATTACTTTTAATTCTGATTACAGGGTATTGAATACAATGTTGTTTTCCGTATTTTCTGAAAAGAACATTTTTTATATTACGAAGTCTGCAAATTATAAGCAAAAAATGTGGCAAAATTTGGGACTGAATTGATGAAAACTTTAATTTTTCTTATATATTCTATCATCAAAGGAATTAACACAGCAATAAGCTATTTAATCATAATCTACATTTTGAACGCTTTTGCTACATTAGTGTTGACATATTTATCAAACAGATAGTTGTTCTTTATTAATTTTGGACGGTATTCTGGGGGTTTCGGAAAAAAAAATCGTGGAAATATATGATGTGTACTATTTTGTTTACTCATCTGTAGTTTCAGGATAATCCCGCATGTACTTTTTTAGATATTGAAAAAAAATCTAAAAGTGCAAGTGACCCGTCAACTTTGGTCCATATGGCGTAGTAACAGATTCTAATTAACTTCAGTACGTTGATACAGTTTTTATATAAATAGAGTTGGGTAAAATATCTTGATGCGTAATAAAATATTTTAGATGTTTTGTACATAGAACAGCATGTGCGAAATTGCGCTAGGTTACAATTTCTGCATCTTGAAAGTTAATGGACATAAACAAATATATATATATACATAATATTGCTATCCCTTAGAAATTATCTACTTATTTATTTAGTAATAATGATTTGTTAACACTGTGCTTAACCTTAAACTAGTTTTAAAAACTAAAAATGTAGCAATTTTGACAAAGCTAAAAAAATATGAGAATAAAAGAAATTTAAAAACTTCTAAGAAACAGGTGCCTGATGAAGCACTATGAAAAACGGTATGAAATAAATAATGAAAATACGGTATGAAAATTACATTGCTAAAGCTTGGAAAATAATTCTTATAATCTATCGTCAAACTATCTTAGAAAGTTTTAAACGTGTTCAAACTTACAATTTTAACTTACACATAGATGCAAAATATTAAATGAAGGAAAATTCAGGCACAAATATGTATTTCATAAACATAAATGTCAATATGACAACGGTAGAAGAAACCGGGGTTAGTTCGCTACAGTTGGAAGTAGGTGCAATCTTCTTAATTCGCCTGTTTGTGGATAGATGGCGAAACTAGTAACGGAGTACCTTTCTTCTTGTTTTCTACAGTCTTATTGTACCTTTGTGGCGTTATCCACGTGCACTTAACATTTATTACGATTTTTCTTTTTTCTTGCATTGATAAAGAATTTTATGTTGCTTCATTCTTTTTCTAATTTGTATTACTTATCTTAATAATTGCGATTCAACTATTGTAGTTGAATAACAATTGTGTCGTAGTATATATTTGAATCAATCTACTCTAGCTATGATTTACTTGGATTATTTCTATTCAGAAAGTTACGCCCCCTATTTTGTGAAGAAATTTGTCCTGGATCTAGTATGCTCATTGAACAAGGGGGAAGTTGGCTGGGTGTGCCAACTAATCTACTTACATAGTTTCGTAATATTTTCTGCTATTTTATTCATTTCATGAATATATTTTTTTAAATAGTAAACATGTTCAATGAAAGAGGAAAAGGAAGTTTTAGACATGAAAAAAGATCAAGTACAAAAAAGAAAAGAAAGGCAGCAGTAATAGCTATTCACAAGTAAAGATTACACAGGTAAACTTTGCGTCAAATTACAAAAGTAAATAAATAAATAAAATAAAAATTAAAAGTTTGTACTAATTGATAAAAGCATGAATCTTAAGAGTAAATCAGTTGGTGAGGGATGTTATAGTCTGGTGTTTGCTGATAGCTCTGAAAACAGAAAACACAAAGAAAAGTCCCTGCAGTGCAAATTTTGAGCACATGAGGCTGTCTAAATGGATATTTATAATTTTGATAACTGTAACTCTGATGATGATATCGAGTAGAATAAAAGTTACATAAATGTTAACGTTTATTAATTATTTTTATGTCTATATGATTTAGAATTTACACTGTACGAAGATAATTCCTTTGTTTAAACTTTTTGATAATAATAAAATTAATTTCTTCTAAACGCATGACTTATTGGAATTTCATTTAACTTTTATGAAGTATATGCCAATTTAGCCCATAGCCAAATGCCTGTACTTTAAAAGGGCAGTTAAATTTTGTTAAAAAATTTAAACTAAAATTTAGTAATTAAAAACTGCGTCTTCAGAACCTGTATATTGCTACACTGTTAAAAATAAAGGTGACAAACCGGCTGCATTTGGCTCCCAGGTGTGAAAAGGTGTTACTATTTGACACCCGCAGGCTTGAAAATGTGTTTGGGCTGCCATTGTTTCACGCTAATTAGGGTGCCGCGCAATGCATACCGTTGGACAGTTTTCACCCCTTAGTCATTTGCGCATGCTCTGTTACATGTATTCTTGCCCTTCAACTCGCTATCACTGGTGGATCAACACAGCAATTTTTTCCTATGATGACTATCACCGCTATACGCTATCCCATTTTCGTTTAGAACTTCGCTCGGCTAACTTTTGACGAGCTTTATTATATAAAGCAACCTTTGAATTTCAGGACATTGAACATTTCAGGGCGGTTTTGAAGGTGAGCTTGATGGCCAAGTGGTTAGAGCGCTGAGCTTGTAATCAGACGTTGTGGGTTCGAATCCAACGAGGGCCAAAAGTCGGTTTGTATATTTTTAATTTTTTTATTATTGGGTACTCTGGATTAAGGGTGTCATCTTTTCATCCCAGTTAAAGGTGCCATTTTGGCTCCTTTAGGGGTGTCACCAGTGAGACAAGCCTTTCATCCTTAAAAGGTGCAATGTGTCACTATTAGTTTTAACAGTACACTTGAAAAAAAAACAAGATTGTTTTTCATTCCTAACATAACAGAGTTAGATTCAGAAAGGTTTACTATTGTGTTTTCCTGCTCCTTATCTTCCATTTTTTCACATTTTGGGTGTAGGGAAATACCGTTAAAATCTGATTTACAGATTTTTTCATCAAGATTCTCAGAGCGATTGCGTTTTAATATGCGAATCGAGTTTTAACTAATTCTGGAATTTCGGCTATGAACTCTATGAGAATTATCTGTTTTACTAATAGTTTAGACTAATTAATAGTATAGAGACTAGTTATCTGTTCTGCCGCCTTCCGGTTTATATGCAATTATTTATTCAAATCTACTCTACTTGGAATAATTCTTGAAAAAAAAAAAGAAAAAAAGATAGAAACTAAAAGCAAGAATGAAATTGTCTGTATTTAAAATTGACACTTTTTCTTAAATATCAGATATTTTTTTAATATTTCAGGGCTTTGTTTCATGCTCAAACAAGTCGCAGAGTTATTAGATTTTCCACTGTAAATGTTTTGTTGTTCATATATTTTTTCTTATTAAAGTATTAAAAGACAATTACTGAATAAAAGCAAGCTATCCTTTTTTTATTCATATTTAATTAATAAAAATTAATACAGATTTTCCATTTTTAACTCTAAAAGTTAAAGTTGAAATCTGAAGTATAGAAACAAAATCTAGATTTTCAATAAATCTTGGTTTTTATTAGCATTTATTGTAAGTTTTTATCCTTATTTAAACAATTCTGAAATATATGATTTTGCATTTAAACACAAATAAATTTTATCTACTTATATGCCAACTTTAATTAAAATCTGTGACATGTCAGCCACAGCTGATTTGCGTAGTTTGTATGAAAGATTCAAGCTCTTCCTGATTTCATTATTTAGGTTCCATAACTTAATTGTCGAATAATGTAAGTATATAACATTTTGGATATTTCTTCATCTTTCCTAAAGCTATTCTGATAAGTAATTCACGTGTATGCTCTTAAAGAGTACATTTATTTCACTTCCTAACTAGTATATATTTGGCGAGAGAATCTGTTGATAATGATAACATGACCTAAGGAAACTATGGAAGATGTGTAATAGAAGAGAATTTGTATTAATTGCTTAAAATTTAGATTAGAATTTTCGTGAACAGGTATTGGGCTCTGTGATAATATTTAAAGGTGTATGTAATAATGAATTGTTTTCTGAATAAGCTTTAAACAAATTGAATATGTACATATCTATCTGTCTCTCTCTCTATACATATATATTAAATTCTAAAAATTAATACGTTGATAAAATTTTACCTATAATTAGTTTTAACAAGTAAACTACACTATATGGCCAAAGTTGACCGGTCACATGCAATTCTAGATACTTTGTTAAATATTTAGAAAAATACATGAGTAATTATCCTGAAATTCTAAGAGTGTAAATTTAATACTACAGGTCATGCATTTCCGTGAAGATTTTTTTCTGAAACTCCACAGTGGACCGTCAACAAATTGAAAAAGAACGAACATCTTTTGAAAACCCGGTCAAAACTAATGCAGCAAAAGCGTTCAAACTTTAGATTATGATTAAGTGTTCATTTGTATGTGGATGGGATGTATACTCATAGAAAAATTAAGGTTTTTACAAATACAGTTCCAATTTTTTTCCAAATTTTTTTTACATATAATGAGCATGTTTTTTGCTTATAACTTTCAGAATTCTTAATATAAAATAATGTTATTTTCAAAAAATAAGAAAAACAATATTACACACAATACCCTGTAATCAGAATTAAAAAATAATAAAAATTATATGAAAAATTAGCAGGTTTACTAAATAATTTTTAATTGCGCATGCGTGAACGCTAATAAAATTCCATTTATATATTGTTTTAGCGATATATAGCGAGCAAACTTTGTAAAAGTCTTTAAAACATTGCTTGAAAATTCCGAAAATGATTATTGATAGGATAAACTCAAAATCCGTTTTTCCCAAAATGAAACAAAAAAATGTGGGGTTGTATCAAATCTAGTAGTACGTGTCAAATTGTGCATTCTATATTGACAGCAAGCAATGGATAAATGGATGTAGCCTGTTATCTTTTTGCTTCATTTTGGGAATGACGGATATTGAGCTTATTCTATCGACGATCACTTTCAGATTTTTCAAGCTATGTTTTTGAGACTCTCCTAAAAGTTACTCTATACATTTAGCTAACACAATATGGAAATGAAATTTTGAAAGCATTCACACATGCGCAAACGAGAAAATATTTAGCAAACTTGCTTATTTTTCATACTTTTTTTTTAATTCTGATTACAGGGTATTTTGCACAATATTTTCGGAAAAGAACATTATTTTATATTAAGAGCTCTGAAAATTATAAGCAAAACACTTGGAAAAATTTGGGATTGTTTTTATAAAAACCTAAATTTCTCTCCGAGTATACATGCAATCCGCATCAAAATGAACACCATTTATTAAAATAAGCCACTTAGTCATAATCTACAATTTGAAAGCTTCTCTGTATTAGTTTTGACAGGGTTGACAAAGATATATTCGCTCTTTTCCAATTCGTTCACAGTCCCCTATGGAGAATTTTTTGGGAAAAAAAATCTTCATGGAAATGTATGACCTGTATTATTATGTATACACTTGGAGTTTCAAAATAATTCCTCATTTACTTTTCTAGATATTTAACATAATGTCTAAAATCGCAAGTGGTCGGTCACTCTTGGCCATATAGTGCACACAGGTATTTATTAATCATATATAATTTATCATTTAAACTAATTTGTTTGTGTATTTCTGTATTTAATTGCACATGAAAAAAATTCGACTCAGTTCATTTGATAAAGTTTTGAAGTTTTACCTGTATAAGTTAACAACAAAAAGGGAAGTATGCGATGCTGTTTTCCTTGTAATTTTTGAATTTTTTTTAAAAAGGTGATTTTTCTAACATTATATAAAAAACTGAATTGCCTATAAAAATATAATCCTTGAGAATATTATTATTTACTCAACGTTTTAAAATCGTACTATATCGGTAGATATATTACTTTACGGTGTTCAAATTGTTAAAATATCTCGTGATGAAATTTCAATAAATGTTAAATAATAATAATAATAATAATAATAATAATAATAATAATAATAATAATAATAATAATAATAATAATAATAATAATAATAATAATAATGCTTATCGTTCATTGTAATGCATTTTTATAACAATGCATAATTTCTCATAATTTATTAAACTCCTTCGTCCCAAGAAAAAAGAACTTTGTTCAAGTTAGATATATCCATGAGTTAACAGAAACATAAAAGGAATTTTGCAACTGTTAACATTTCTATTGATGTTAAGTATCCAATATTTTTTAAGTGACAACGTTATTTGTCATTTGAATGATAAATTGTTTTCATAGTGCATAATATATTTAAAAAAATATTAAGTTTTCATGTAATTTTAAATAGTGTATATATTATTTCAATATTTAACATCAATGTAAAATAATATATCCATTCAACCGATTCCAAACAATGGAAATTGTTATTTCGTTCGTACATAATTTTAAATGCTTGATGAAAAACATTTAAATGAAGATATTTTACTTTGTATTGAGGGAAAAAGATCGTTCTGGTAATGATCTCGTTTCAATTTTATAGCTACTTGGAGAGACCGCTACCAATTACATTCACTAAGACATGGGGCTACTGTGTCATTCGGTTTCATGTGGTTAAGTTTTATTTTTTTTCTATATACTTTTCTATTAATTGTATTGCTCTTTTTACAGCAGATTTTTACAGCAGAATATTAAAAATGGGAGAATATTATTATTTTCAATTTCTATGGTGAATTGGATGTCGTTGTCAACTTTATTTATTTTTTCAAAGAAATTCTTCGGAGTTTCTAATCCATGCTCCTAATTTCCAAACATATGGACCCATGTGCTAGGCGCTGGTTTAATGTTTTTCAGAATGTAGTTTTCTGAAACTCGTAATTTGAATTCCACAAGGCGGCCGGATGTGGGTGATCTCATGGGTGAGCCTTTTGTTTGTTTATAATATTTATTGTTAAATATAGATACATTACTTTCAATTATCAGGTTTAGACCTGTCTGCAGAGATATCTTATTATTATTTGAGTGCTCTTGTTTATCTATTTCACAATCAGTCATATGTACAGGTACACTGGTGTGCAAAATTTAAGGACGAAGGGATTTTCAAGCGATAATTTTCATGCGAATATTTAACAGGAAATAATATAATTCAAATAATTACTATCCCTGCATAACAGCTAATCCATATAACATCTCATTCAGGTCACACATGGTCACAAGAGTCGCAGTCACTACGGCGAAACAAAAAATAGGAAATTTCATGCGTCTCTATAAGTCTCAAATGACTACTATATGTGACACCACTGTCAGGTCACTGCGACTGCTGCTTTGTGACGAGTCACCAGGTGACTTTACAGTGTCGTTTTATTGAGACTCTCATGTGACTATCATTTGTAGGCTCAATTTCAAAGTCATTGTGAATGTTGCATTATTATAAATAAACAAATAATGACACATTAAAGTCACATGGTGACTTTCTGTCACAAGACTTTGTCAAATGGTAACAGAGACCCTACAATAAGTAATCACTGTGAATAGTGGTGAAAATTCACCATGTGACTTTAATGGGACATTGTTTGGTGATTTATCATAATGCAACATTCACCATGACTTTGAAATTGAGCCTCCAGATGACAGTCACATGAGAGTCTCAATAAAACGACACTGTAAAGTCACCTGGTGATTCGTCACAAAGCAGCAGTTGCAGTGACCTGACAGTGGAGTCACATATAGTGTCATTTGAGACTCATAAAAGAGACGTATGAAATTTCCTATTTTTTTGTTTCACCGTAGTGACTGTGACTCTTGTGACCATATGTGACCTGAATGAGATGTTTTATGGACTAGCTGTTATGCAGGGATAGTAATTATTCGAGTTATATTACTTCCTTTTGGATATTCGCTTGAAAATTATCACCTGAAAATCCTTGACTTGAAAATTGTCATTTTGGGACTCGTCCTTAAATTTTGCCAACCAGTGTATTTGTTTTGACATTGATAGATGGATATACTGAAACTACGTCGAAGCTTGCTAAAATAGTACCTTTATTGGTTTTAAAATTTCTGATATTTTTGAGGAAGGTGTTACTGGAATCTATGGAGTTTGTGGATTTTGGAGAATTGAGCATAGTACAATAAAAGAATTTTTTTTCTACAAAGTATAAGCGTCCATCACATCTTGTAACTATTGGTCGCATTGATAAATTGTCCTTGTGGTTCTTGAGGAGGCCCATCATTCTGGGTGTGACAATTAATGGATTTAATTTTAACAATATTTTCATATTTTCAGGCCATTCTCCATCTTTTAATAAAGTTTCTGTCTTACTGTAGATGTTGATGTTGGGGGTCATTATAAAATGTAATACACGAGAGCTTATTGATACAATCCTCCATTTTACCAATATATATTTCATTATTAAGAATAGCAATTTTATTAGATTCGTCAATTTGAACTATAAATATAAATTTAAGGACGAGTCCCAAAATGACAATCTTTTTTTCAAATTGGATAAAGTTGTGTTATATGCCTGGTGTTCAATTCTTTACATAACTTTGAACACTTTCTGATCATACAATGATGAAAATTGCACAAAAATGATATAATAAAGATTCCCTCCGACAAAATACTATCCAATTCCAATGGGACTTCGTGACCACTGCCAAAGATATATAAGCATATTTATGTAATTTGTTTCGAATCTGTAAGTAACTTCATACATTTTCCGGTGATATAATAATAAATATGGCGCAAAAATCGCCATCACAGCGCCCCTTTCTGTTATAATATTAATAAAAAGTACTGAATAGAGTTTAGGTGGCAGCCAGAAATGTATATATAGAATTTGGTTAAATTTTATGCATTATTTCATGCAGTTTTCGATTATATTTAAAGAACATCACACCCACAGACAAGCACACGTACGGCTAGATATTTTGTAAAAAACATGTTTTTCGTGATCTTTGATTTCTCAAAACGTGTAAAAAGATAATAGACGAAGTAGTATTGATGTACAGCCTAGTACACTGTAAAAAAAATTTGTAAAGTTACAAAATTTTTTCTAGGAAACTGGGATTCCTAGAACTTTTTATGTAACGACAATAGCACAAAAATCATTTAACAGATACAGATTTGCACTGAAAATAAAAAAAAATCTATAAGGTTACTAAGAATTGTTTAGGAAACTGGGATTCCAAGAATTATAATGTAACTGCAACCCAGGTTACAGATAAAAATTTTAGTAAGATTACTGAAATTTTATTAGACTCGTTTGTAAAGTTATAGTTGTCTGCAGCTTTACAAAAATTAGTTTTGTAGATTTACATCATTTTTGTTCAGTGTACAGATAAAATGTTCATAACCATAGAGATATCGGCAACTTTACATCTATAGGATTACAGTTTTTTTTCTACAGTGTAAGGGATATCTGGGAATAGATCCCCATATAATACAGTCAAAAATAAACCCCACCCTGTTGTCCAAAGTTTTACTGAAATGCTGACTGAAGTGTTGACTGAGAACAAAAATTTAATTATTTAAATATTTATAATTGTCATTGGATGATGCTTCAAAACAGCTCTCTCTTGAGCATTAGTAAAAATTAAAAATATTTTAATAAATAAATAACATTATAAGAAAAATGTATAAATGATTTATTAAATAATAATAATATATAAAATGTGACATGGATGATTCATTAATTTATGTTTCTCTTAATTAAGCACATCTGACTATAAGATATCAATAATTAAGTGACTCTTACATCATATCCTAATTAATTAAATAAATATATAATATACTGAAAATAAAATCAATAACCAAATTTTAAATGCTTAGGATTTTAAAAAAATGAATTGCAATTTCGAAATAAATATCATTTAATGTGTCCCAAAACATTGTTAAAATTTAATATAAATAATACAGCAGTAGAAGCTAAAACAAGGATAAAACATATATTTTAAAACATGCATTTTATACACTTAGAAGATAATATACTTTATACGAGATAAAAGAAAATAACTACCGTATTTACTCATGTATACCGCGCACGCGTGTATAACGCGTATCCCCTAATTTACAATAAAAAATGGCGATTTTTTAAAATCACGCACATAACGCGCACCATAATTTTGATATGGAAATGAATGACTAAATGAATTTCAATAAAGAAAGTCGAAACAAGCATTATACCAGGCCAAAAAGAAAGCAAAAATACATTTTTAGGCTTCGGGTAGAGAGTGATTGACAGAGGGTAGGAGCGAGTGACTGCAGTGAAAATCGCTAATTAGCATTTATATAAGGATAATTTATTACAAAAGTTCAAGGAGTTAAATAAAGATGCCCTAACACTTCAATTAAATAAGATTTTCCGAGTAATTATGTCTTCTTTGAATACATTTCTTGATTCATATGTATATCGTGTGATTACATCCAGCTGTAAAAAATATTCCGTGTATAACGCTCACCTAGGATTTTTACCCTTTTTTTGAAAAAAAAATGCGCGTTATAAATAGAGTAAATACGGCATGTTTAATACAAATAAATAAATAGATAAATATAACTGTGCAATTACAGTGAAACTCTTTTAAGATACGAATCAAGGGACAGGAGAAGTTTCGTATCTTAAGCGGGATCGTATCTTATCAGGGCAATTTTATCCGGGTTTTTTTTTTTTCAAGGGATCGCAGATCATTCATATCTTAAACGAGTTTGTAATTAAACGGGCGTATTTTAAACGATTTGCACTGTATTCATATATGTGTGCCAGTTCAGCATCCTGTATAAAATGTATTATTGCAATGTAATATTTATCACATGACCCTCGCCTCTCTTTTAATAAATTAACCTTTGCGTAATATCCAGACAACTCCACCCTCTTCCGCACTCTAACATCAATCCACCCATTCGTCCTATTATTTATTTATTTATTTACACTGTTAAAAAAATTCTGAAATTCACGAACATTTTTTTCCTGAATTTCACAGAAAAGCTCCCTTTTAACAACAAACGGGTATTTTCCGTTACAAATCACAAAATTCCATCATATTTCCTGAAAATAACGAAACGGATGGAAATAAAAACAAAAAACGGAGACACTCCGTTGTGTGGGGTGCCACGACCGAGTGGTCAAGGCTCAAGGCATCACACCGCTAATCGCCTGCGAGCGCAGATTGTGGGTTCGAGTCCCATTGGCGCCATGGAATAATGAAACATAAAAAATTCCTTTTAAATTACATTTTTTCTGTTTATTTTTCTTTTTTTTTTCTTATTAAAAATCTTTGAATTTATTAGCCGAAAAATAAATAAAGAAAGAAAGAAATAGTGTACGACAATTTAAAAAAATGTCTATATATATATATTGTAAAAAAATTTTAATAAAAAAATTTTTTATTAAAAAAAATAGTAGTTTTAAACAGTGATTTTTTTTAATTTAAGCTATTTAAAAAATTAAAAATGATTTAAAAATAATAAGTATTATGCATCAGTCTAAAATAATCCATTTACAAACATTCTAAGGAATATATTTGAAAGGAAATCTTTAAAAAGCACAACATATTTTCCCACTAACTCATAAAAGACATACTTTGTACCGTTTAGCGTCAGCAACTTTGGCTCTGTTCGTAAGAATTTATTCCGCAGTCTGAAGGTCCCGAGTTCGATCCTGAGGAGGGCGTGAACTAAATTATCCAAAGTAACAATTAAGTAAAATAACATAGCAGCTTAAAATCCCTCGGTGATTTCGAATTCTTTGAAGATTAATCGGTAAATCATTTTTAAAAATTATATTAAATTATTACTATTATAAATCAAACTTTGTAACGGAAAGTTACTGATTCTTACACCGGAGTTTTCCCTTCTTGTATTTCCCACAACGGAAAATCTACTAACGGAACGGTAAAAGTTCGGCTACATTGCTGCCGGTAGTTTCACCTGGAATTCACAGACTTATTTTTAACAGTGTATTTTATAATTGTTTTATTTTTTTATATTTTCATAATTTTTTTACGCAGTGTGCTAACTGAGCTTTTAAGATCATGTAAGTACTAGTTTTATATTAAAAATGTACCAGTTTTTTTTGGAAAACCAGGATTTAATGCATCATAAATTAGCTTTTTAATATTGCTTTTAATGAGAAAAGAAGCACATAAACGCTTTATTCTTTGAATTGAATAAAAAGTGTATTCTGATATAATAAATTAAATTGACATGATTTAAAATGAGTAAATGTATTCACTTTAAATTTAAATTCATTATGTCTGTCATATATATCAGTTATTGTTTTGTTTTCTTTTAGTATAATTTTAAGATCTAAAATGTTAATGGCATTGTTAGGTAGGAGGTTTTTCGTTAATTCTAAATTAGTAGGATAAGCTACTATAAATTGAGAAATATTAGTATAATATATGGGTATTAAAATTATGTCATCAATATAACAAGATAAATATATTTTACTACAATATATTTACGTTCATAATGATATAAGTCTAATAATGAACTGTAAATACACCTTCCTTGTAGTATACCGATTTTCTGTTGATAGACTGATTAATCTTGCAGCATAAAATTATTTTAGATAATGAAATTTGTTAAAGTTTGAAAACAATCTGTATTGATAATCGTTGATAAATTTAATTTATGATGATATTTTTTTTTTTAATGCAAAAAAGATCAAGAAAAGAAATGATATCTAAATAGGTTAATACGTGGAAATTATTCCAGAGAGAAAATTCGCCTTGAATACAATATTTCAAATGAAAATCAAATTTCAAATTTTTTAATTGTTTATAGGCGAAAATACCAATCTAGTGAAAAAGATTCCATTCCGGAAATCGAACTCAGGCCATCAGTATAGTGTACTGACGTTTTACCGACTAAACCACATGGAACAACACTCGGCCTGGAACTTCTCCCTATTACATGTTGGCACATGGTTTCACGAGGTTGGCATTTACGCCTATAAGCAAAAGCAATTAAAAAATTTGAAACTTGATTTTCATTTGAAATATTGTATTCAAGGCAAATTTTCTCTCTGTAATAATTTCCACGTATTAATATATTTATCGATGCTGGTTCTATTTGAGTTTTGTGTTTGCCTCAGGTCGGTGGCTTACGGAATATATTCCACCTTGTGCTGCGTTGTAGCCTTGCCATCATGTAATAGTGAAAAGTTCCAGAGTGGGTGTCTTCCCATGTAGTTTAGTCGGTAGAACGTCAGAGCGCTGTACTGATGGCCCGGGTTCGATTCCCGGCATATATTCGTTTACACTAGGTTGGCAATTACGCCTAAAAGCAATTAAAACATTCGAAATTTGATTTTCATTTGAAATAACTAAACAGGTGCTCAAACAAAATTCACTCAAGCATACCTATTGAAGTATTATAGCATTGTTAAAAAAAAATTTTTTTTGATAGCATATTAATAACAAGATGGCGAGTGGTCAGTGAAAAAACACAATAAAAAAAGAGGAAATTACCAGTATTTTCTTCTAGATAATGATTCGACTAATATAAAGAATTAAAGAAGGCTAATTTCTGTTTAAAAAAATACTGGTATTGAGCACCTTTTTTTGACTGTGGTTTTTCCCAGACTACTCGCCACACTGAATAATATATCTAGAATTTGGCAAATTTTTATTTACGTATTATTAATGACATTATTATATCAAAATTGTTATTTCAAGTTTTGAAACCTTAGTCTATGTAATAATTTTCTTGAAAGGCGTGCAGTTTCTAAAGAGATGACCAAGAACGAGCGTAAGTATATCTGTCTTTTTGTATTCTGTAAATGTATCTGTTATTCTGTTTGTATTGAGGTTTCCGAGGGGTGGGAGATTTGAGCTTAGCGAAATCCAATTTATACAGTTTCTTCTAAAATATATCTGCATATTTACTTAATATTTTTAGTTCAAATGCGCACTTGAAAGGAATTCTATTTTTTTATTCTCATAAAATTAATCTGTTTCATTTTTTTAGATTTTAACCTGATTTCTACATAGCTTAAAGGTTTTCGCCAAATTAACGCTCGGAAATACTGGTATAAAAATAACATTTTTCTATGCAACTACTGAATATATATATGAAATGTACCTATAAACCACTTACCAAAAACACTCAAAATGTAAATTTCTGACCTAAACGATTTACCAGGAATAATCAATGTCAGTATCAGTAGTAGTGGGACATAAGGAATCAAGACAAAGAATAAATTTCCTTAGATATTTTCCACTTAAATGAGACTTAGACGATATACTTTTTAAAACATATTTATTTGAGTTCCATATCATACTAAACACTTCACTAATGCTCCAGTTAAGATTCTGTACCGAGGTATGATTCTGTCATAATAAAACATTTATCACAATAGAACTTTACAATTTAAAGACTTAAACCAAAAAGTGATCAGATTCTGTTTAACATATGAAAAATGTAGAAACATCGTTCTTCAGTCAAAGTAATCGTGTCATATCTTAATGTGCGCAACGTTCTATGTTTCCAATTTATTTACAAGAAAACGCGTCTTTAACCAATACGAAATTTTAAATAAGGGAAAAAAGAAATAAATTCTATCAGTCACTCGGAATAATAGTGAAGCTATTCTTCTCTGGCTTGGCTACCAGGGAATTGTGAGTAATCGAATGAATTTTTAGAACGTAAATAAAAGAGTATCAAGAAACAAATGAAAGAACGAAATAATAAATGAGATTTTCGAAAATGTGCTGCTTTAACCAATCAAGGTTTTTTAGAATAAAATAAAATAAAGCGTAGATTAAAGATATGGAATCTGATAAATACGTTAAGATCTGTTAAAAGAAAAAAAAAGGGGGGGGGAGTTAGACATTTTTAGAATTTGGAAATAATTTAGAATTAATGCAAAAGAAAAAATATTATTAGCTATGTATATTAGCTTTTATTTTACACATGTACAATGCTATGAACAACAAAGAAAAAAAACCTAAACGAAATGGCTGAGATTTGAGTCGTCAAATGGGATCAGCTTTTGAAAATGGTGCATGTTCTACCTCTGAAAGTCGTTGTCTGAAAAACAAAAGTGATGTGTTAGGTAGATTTCGTAAGAAATACTACCTATTGCAATCGCACCAGTTTATCTATCTATCTATCTATCTATCTATCTATCTATATATAAGGTACCCTGGGGTAATAACGCCAGGCGGGGTAATAACGCCAAGTGCTTATATTTTGCATAATTATGAAATAATCAGGTAAATGACACCCATGTGCTCTGCGCAGAAGGGTTTTGAGTCATATAAATCGCAAAAAACAGCTTCAAGTTAATTTGTTTCATTTTTAGGTCTTATTGTT
Source organism: Maratus speculifer (assembly GCA_964019185.1). Taxonomy (NCBI): domain Eukaryota; kingdom Metazoa; phylum Arthropoda; class Arachnida; order Araneae; family Salticidae; genus Maratus; species Maratus speculifer. The sequence goes on from OZ025298.1 coordinate 258,618,004, forward strand.
TTTACAAGCAACTAAAATTAATGCTTGATCTAAAATTTGCGAGATAAGGTTTTTGATGTGAAGACTATATTTTTTATCCGAAAATACTTTGTTTATTACATAAATTTGTAGTGTATTTCAAGTACTTTCAAATTGTTGTAGAAGATTTTGGACATCTTCTCGAGATAATTTGTAGTTTAGGATTTACTGGGCAATAAGTATCCCGGGGTAATAACGCCAGGGATTGGCGTTATTACCCCGGTTGATTCCCAACAGTGGCCGAACTATATCCGAAGGGGGGGGTTTATATATTAATATGGGACAGCTTTATCATCATTGTTGAAATGGTAAGATTAAGGGGGGGTGGTGCCCAATACTTAAAAACAATCTCTCTATTTTATTTTTTATATTATTATTTTTTTACTAATGTAAAAAATAATTTTTAACTCTTGTAAATAAAACTATATCAAAATGTTTTCGAGATTCAAATTCGAACATCTTTAAAATCAGGTTTCTATTAAATTTCCACTGGATTGTTCAATTGAGTTCGAAATTTTAACTGTCCGCTTTCTCAGCGTTCGGTTTTTCAAAACTTTATAAATTTAACCTTTAACTGATGTGACAGAAATTGTAACGTATGATGTGATGCTGTTTGTGAGACCGCAAAATTGAAAGATGAATAAAAGGCGGGAATAACTCATAGGATTGTGTTTTTGTACTAAACTTTTTATACAAGAGTATTATACTTAATATTCACCTATTTAGTATCTGGTGATAGTACTAAAATTCCAAATGAAACAAAATTTCGGTAGTGTTTTCAGTTAAACTGAAAATTAAAAGTTAAACTAAAAAAATAAAAGAAAAATAGCGGTCTACAAGACCGGTAACATTAGTTAAAGGTTAAAAGGCGATCCATGATTAAAAATCATAGAATACTGTTCCTGCGCTAAACTTTTTGTACAGAATTAATTCTAATTTAATTTAATCTATTCAAATATTTCTAACAATATTACGAGAACTCCAAACGAAAGATAATTTCAGTTGTAACTATAGTTAAACTGGAAAATACAAGTTAAACGCTATTTTTTTGTAGGGGGAGGGGGTACAGTGTTCAGTCAGATTGCTAACAGCAGTTAAAGGTTAATTTTGTTGCTAATATAGAGATAATGATATATAACCAAATGAATTATGTATAAAATTGAATAAGAGATCTGTTTGGGATAATATTTTTTAATCAAAAATTTTACTCAATTTATTAAAAATTTATTAAAGCATGTTCTTTAAAACGTCGACAATTTAACTGTAGGTTTAGAGAATCCGCATTAGTGTGGAGTTATGGGTTAAAAACTATTCTCTAGATTACTATAATACTATTAACCCTTAACTGCTGTGACAAAAACTGTCGCATAACTTAATTTGAGCGGCCTGTCAGACCGCTTAATCTAACGATGAATAAAATGTTAAATTAACTTTTAGAATATTATTTTTGTATTGAACCTTATATACAGAACTATTATAAATAAAATTCAGCTATTCAAAAGTCTTTAGAGGTAGTAATAGGACTCCAAATGAAACAAAATTTTCCCGGTATCTATAGTTAAACTAAAACTTGCAAGTTAAACTCTGAAACTTGAAAAACTCAGCGGTATGTGAGACGCTAACAGCAGTTAAAGTTTAACAAAATTATTTATTACATATAATTCTAGTTATTATAAAACTTCACATGATTAAAATATTACATTATGAATGGTTAAAACCATGCAATGTTTCTTATAAACATATTTAAGCGGGACTTTTTAAGCAAACAGAGACACAGGGTGTTTTATTCTGTTGAAGCTCCCCCTCATTCCTTTTTCTTTCACTTTCACAAAAAAATCAATATTTTCTATCGCATAGAATGCATACATGGAAATATAAATACTAATTCAAATAATCCGTGCAGTGTTTCTAATAATTCTATTTAATGGTCATTTTTAAGCAAAACATAGCTTAGAATCTGATATTCTTTTGCCTCCTCCCCCCGCCACCACCACACCTTTCTTTTTCTTTCAGAGTCACAAAAAATTTTTACATTTTCAATAGCTTAGATTGCAATTTGTCAATTCCTAGAGCTGTAGAGTTTGTATTTTTAGAATTGGGCAATCTACATGCCATTATTCCATCTTGTTTTACAGTTTTGTTTGCATGGCGTTATTACCCATATAGGTGGGTATTAACGCCAAATAGCATTGGTCAAGAAAAAACGCCATTACAATTTATGAATACGTATCTGTTAAATTATTTTATTTTATATAGATAGTCAATGAGTTGCTGTATCAGATCCTATATTTGTTTGAAAAATACAATCTAAAACTAAGTCGTGAAAATTGGTAGAACCTTAACGTGGCGTTATTACCCCAGGGTACCTTATATCTCACTTTTTTATGGACACAATAACTTCTATAATTCTTCACCAATCTCCCCCAAACTGGTACATAAAATCAACGGGGATAAAATCTTGGCTGAGTTCGTTAATGGGCAAAATCGGACCAAGGGGGTCGGAATAGGGGCGTTTTTGTGAAAACCGAAAAAACGCCATAACTTCTTAATTAAAGTAGATATCGAATCGGTTTAAAGTCTTTAGGTTGGATGAATGCCGTAAACTCAAAGTTGCACTTTAACATTTGTATTAAAAACTAAATTACCTTCAATTTCAAGTATGATCTTATGCAAATCACCTGAATTAAACTGCTGTACCATTGAAACTAGGACATTATTTTAAGGAAATCATGTATAAACACCATTTAACATTATTCCTTTAAAGCAAGCATATTGTATTTTACTTCAGTGACGCTTATCATATTCATTTTGTTTAGTAGCGTCGTTGAAATGTATCAGGAACAATTTTCCGTTTTGAATTACGCAACCGAGATTATTTTTTGTGTTTCTTTAAATTATCTGTAACAGCAACTTACTTCATCTTCTATAGGAAATATGCTATATTAAATGTCAATAAAACATCGATATTGTGGAAATCCAGTTATAATCACGAGATTTAGAAAGTAGAAAGTGGTGAAAACATTTAAAAAACATTAAAAATGCTAAATTTCTCTGCGAAGTTTTAAAAATTTAGTAATGTGGTATGGAAATAATAATTTTTTTAATGATATTTTCATAACTTAAAAATTACATAAGAATATTATGCTGTTATCTGGATAACAGTTTGAAAAAAATTATGTAATGTGATGTTTAATACATGAATACAGATGCATATAAAATATGTATATCTGAAATACCTGAAACCGTTTCATAGGATATTCATTATCCATTATTATTTGAAGTTCTTCATGAAATGTAGTAAAATCACTAATCGATAATAAAACTAAATGAAATTCTTAATTTTTTGGAAGAGTTATTTTTACTGAATAATTTCTAAGAAACTTTATACATATATTTAAATACGTTTTGAACGACAACATATAAAACACTTAAAAAATCATATTCATGCGTGCCAACAATCTTTATTAGCAATTTTTATTGAAAGATAACGTGAATAACAAAAGTTAATCCAGTTGAGAATAAGAAATTTTGCATAAATTTAAAGAAAAGAAAAAGAGCTTTAGACATGCTCCTGATTTTATAATACCTCGAGTTTAAATTTCATGTATAAATATGGATGCATTAATTTCTCACGTAGTATAATATTATCTAAATTATATGTTTACATGGTAGAGCAATTTAATGATATTTTATATGAAAAATATTTTTATCTACGATATTTTTATAAACTTTCACATCAGTATATAAATGAATATTTTACTGCGAGAAATTGCATGAAGAATTTTAGCTGCTACCGTCACATGAACAGTTCTAGAAATTTTAGTTTTCTAGAAAAAGTTTTGTAACTTTACAGATTTTTTTTTTTTAATTTTCTTACAGTGTATTGACAAAATTAAACATAGGAAAAACAGATATTTAAATAATGTTTACATTTAGAGTTCATTAATTATGGGGAAATTCTGATTAAAATATTATATAGTTTGTCAACAATTCAAATGAAAAGTCATAATTCTTTTGAAATGATCATATTATTTTAACATATTAACAGCATTAAATGTCCTTAATCCTTTATATACTAAGTTATGAATTCAGGAAAACTTCGTAATCTGAAGTATTTTTGTGAATTTTTGAAGCTAATTTAGAAGTTTTACACACACATTTAATAAATTTTAGAAGAATTTTATGAATTAAAATTATTTTTTAATTAGAATTTATAAGGATTGTATGAAAAAATCTGTCAAATCAAATCCAAATCTGTCGTTTAAAATATTTTTTTTTTTTATATTTTATGGAATTAATAAATGTAGAAGTATCATGTTCTTATAATAGTAATGCAAAAATATTACTTAATTAATACTTCCCATCTTCCAATATTTCAACGTCAAGAAAACTGAAAACATACAAATTAAAAAAATAATAATAAATATTTTGTTTTGATCAACGAATAATGCTTTTGATACAAGATAAAATAACGTACCTATAATTAATTCTTAAGCTGTTGCTAGTATTCGACGAATCAAATTAAATTTATAAAAAGGTATATTAACAGTACCTAAAAATACTGACGGGGCTCCAAATTTCTCATAGAAGTAGACTCCCAATTGGTAATCTTTTCTTGACACCGGGATATTTGCGGACGGAGGCACTCAAATCATAGGCGTAATTTCGGCTCTAAAACTAGGGTGGCAAAAATCTGGAGCCGCTTTTGCCAAAATTTATAAACCTTACCCCCTTTTATAGCCACGTACACACAAGTACAACTAAACTAAATATTTTAAGCTTTTAACACTTTAAAAAAATTAAACTTCAGTAATGTGTCAAAAAATGACGATAAATTGCAAACTAAGCATTTCATTTTTAAAAGGAATATTTTAAACTACTGGCTGCATAACAGTTATGTATTTTATTATGTCTGTTGAAATGTTCAATTAGAAAAGAGTTCAAACAAACTTATTAGAAATTAAATTAATTAAACTTATTAAAAAATACTTTTTAAATGTTTAACGCTTTCAGACAAAGGGCCATAAACGGTAAAAGTTAATTTTTTATTATTACAATATACAGGTAATGGTTGGAAAATGTTTCATATTCTATCGCTCAAGTTTTCATTGTTGCTTTTCTTAATTTAAAACCTGAAGAAATAGTGGTTAATATTTTTATTATTTAAAGCTATCAATTTTTAATACCGTAAGCTAAAATTCTCCTGTGAATCCTAAAATAATGCATTGCAGTAAAATTTCTGAGTCATTTCAATCAGAACTTTAGTTGCAATTTTTAGGTAGATTTCGTATAATATACTACCTATTGCGCTCGCTCCTATATTGGAATTTCTGAATAATTTTTGCAGATCTACGCCGATCATGACGCCTAGACCCCAAAACTACCACCAGTAAAAAAGTTTATATATCTATCTTTCTATTATGTATATATATCATTTTTTTATGGACACGATAACTTCAATAATTCTGCTCAAATCTCTTCCAAACTGATGCATAAAATCATGGAGCAAAAAATCTCGGTCAAATTCGTTTGTGGACAAAATCGCACAAAGAGGGTGGAAATAGAAAGGGGTTTTGTGAAAAAAGAAAAACACCATAACTTCTTATTAAAATATATATCGAACCAGTTTAAAGTTTATATTACATCTAAGAAATATGCCAAAATTTATGCATGACAGATTTTTTATAAAGTTAAAAATGGGCTAAAGAGGTGAAAAAAATAGGGTTCTTGTGAGAAAAAAAATTCCTAACTTCGTCAATTCTCAAGTTATAAAAACTAAATAAATTTTTTATAAATGTTCTTAAAATTATCTAAAACTTTTGCATGTAAAAGTTTTTGACAGGACCAACTCTTACCAATAAAAAAAAATAACAAGTTAGAAATTGCACGTGAAGCGTAGCAAATGAGGTGCATTCGTACGATAACGAAGTTTTAAAAATCTTCAGATCTTGCTGTTATATCTACAGTACTTCGGATACAGTATAGTGGTCGACAGTGGAGCCAATTTTTGAAAAATATTGGGTGGGCTAAAACATTTTTTGAACAAATATAAAAATATTGGGTGGGCTCAATTAATAATGGGTAGATGGAGATATCAAATTATTGGGTGGGTTCGTGCCTCATGGGCCCGTATGAGTTGGCGCCACTGATGGTCGAAATCTTTTTCGAGTTCCTGTAAATATACAGGAAGTAACTTTTATTACACCTCAGCAACGTATGTCATATTCATAAAATGTGTAATAGTTTAATATAATTAAATACGATCCAAACAATGTATAGCATTATGTAAATGAATACTTTTGTGTGGGCCTGAAAATTAATGACAAATATTCTTCGCGCTACAGATTGTTTAGAATGAATAGTAGATATTTTATAGATGCATATCAATTTTATTACGTTCGAAAGAATGCAACACCATTAAAATGAATTTGAAACGTTTTCCCCCATTGACCTTGGGCCCCACCAGTGGCCGAGAGGGTCTGACCTCTCAACTGGCAGACGGCAGGTGCTGGGTTCGAACCCAATCGCGGCCGTCGGCCTAACCGTTCGGAGTTTTCGTGGTTTTCTTCGAACCTTGCGTAAATACGGGTTAGGTTCCCTTAGAAAGACCCCCACGAAGGGCATCCCTCCCCCTGGGCCTATATCCCTAGCGTAGATAATCGGCCGTCACAAAAAAAAAAAAAATACCCCCATTGACCTTAATGTAACGGAATATTTTTGAATGTCCCTGTAATTGATCTATGCATTCGATTTTTAAAAAACTGTAAATGAGTCGATAAAATTATGTAATAATTGTACAATTTAAATTTCAAACGATTCGCTTGGGTAGTTTTTGCTTTGCTATATGCGGACGGACGGACTAAACGACAACTATAGGTGCTACGTATTTACATAGTTGTGAACGCACCTAATAACGAAACCAAATCTGATTTAATTTTTTTCACATCTTCTCAATAATATCTACAACTTTTATAATGGCAAGTTTTTTTATAGGACCAATTCTTATAACAGAAATAAATTAAAAAATAGGAGTTGAAAAATCTCAAATCCAAACTGCTTATATCCTGACTCATTTTTAAATCCATTTTTGATTTTAAGCACATCTAAATAACAAGTTCTCTTATTTGGGAGCTATGTAATATGACGTATTGACCAGTTTTTTTTTTTTTTTATAAAGGCAGAATATATTTCTATAAATATTGTCAAAATAGGCTATTTGAACAGAATTTTTCGAAGCAATCGTGATTGAAAAATCCCTGTCTGCTTAGCCTATAGGCGGAGGTAGATTTCAAAGAGTGCTCATTTCAACAACAAAAAATAAAATAAGATTAGAGATAAATCCTGTTTAACAATTTTATTTGGCCTCTTTTGAAAAAAATTTAATTTTCTTTTTTCTGTAAGAACTAGTTTTATCAGAATCATTTTAAACGAAATTCGGCTCAAATGCCTATTTTGACAGCATATTTAGAAATATATTCGGATTTTATTAAAAAAAATCACCAATACAGTCCATTATAATGTTCCTAAATAAGAAAAACTGCCAAATGAATGCGTTTGAGAGCAAAATTTAATTTAAAAATGAGTCATAAAATAACCAATTCGTTATTTGAATACATCCTCATTTCTTCAATCACGATCACATCGAGTAATCTTGTATAAATTGCTCATTTTGATAGCTTTATTTATTTATTTTTTTTTGAAGAATATTTTACATTTACTAAAAAACTGACCAATATGGCGCATTATACAATTCCTAAATAAGATAACCTGTCAATTGTATGCATATCAGAGAAAATAGGATTTAAAATGAGTCAGAAAAAGCCCAATTTGTTTTTTGAATATTTCCTCATTTTTTCAATCAGGATCACTTCGAGAAATACAGTTCAAAATATCCATGCATTTTGGCAGCTTTTTCAAAAATATATTCTTTCTTTATCAAAAATCTAGCCAATGCGTCACATTATATAGTTCCCAAATAAGAGGACCTGCTATTTGCATACTTTAAAAACAAAAATGAATTTAAAAATGATTCAGAATATAAGGAGTTTGGATTTGAGGGTTTTTTTCTTTAACTTTCATTTTTGATTAATTTATTTGTGGTATAAGAATTGTTCCCATGAAAAACTTGTCAATATAAAAGTTGTAGATATTATTGAGAGGATGTAAAAGAAATTTAATTGGATTCTATAGTTTAAGAATTGATGAAGTTATGGATTTTTGTCTTTTTCCACCCTCTTGTTATTTTCTTCTTAAATATTTTATTGGTAAGAGTTAGTCCTATCTAAAACTCGTGAATACAATTGAGTATATTTATAAAAAAATTAATTGGATTTGATATCTTGAGAATTGACGAAGTTACGAATTTTTTTCTTACAAAAACCCTGTTTTTTTTCGCCCCTTGAGCCCATTTTTAATTTTATCAAAAAATCTGTCATGCATAAACTGTTGGCCCATTTTTTAGAAGTAATATAAACTTTAAACTGATTCGATATCTATTTGAATTAAGAAGTTATGGTGTGTTTTAGGTTTTTACAAAAACTCTATCTATGTCTATCTCCTTGGTCCGATTTTGTCCATTAACGAACTAAACCGAGATTTTATACCCCTTGATTTTATGTACAAGTTTTGAGGAGATTGGAGCAAAATTATAGAAGTTATCGTGCTAATAAAATAAAATGATGTATATAGATAGATAGATAGATAAACTTTCCTACTGATGGTAGTTTTGGGGTCTAAGGGTCATGATTGTAGTAGATCTGCATAAAAAATTTCAGACATTCCAAAATACGAACCACCGCAATAGGTAGTATTTCATGCGAAATCTATCTAAAATTGAGGAAGTATTCAAATAATAAATTTCTTTTTTTGAGTCATTTTTTAATCTTTTTTGCTTTCAAACGCATTCAAATGACAGGTTCTCTTGTTTGGGAACTATATAATGTGACGCATTGGCCAGTTTTTTGGTAGACAGAATATATTTCAAGAAAGGCTGTCAAAATGGGCTACTTGAACAGAATTTTCCAGAACGATCGTGATTGAAGAATTTAGAATGTATTCAAGTAACAAATTGTTTATTTTATGACTAATTTTAAAATTTAATTTTGCTTTCAATTCCATTCAATTGACAATTTTTTCTTATTTAGGAACTATATAATATGCCTATATATATATATATCCTCACGAGAAGAACATATGCATCTATATTTTATTGATTGAAATGCATCTATATTTTTTTTTCAGATTTTTCGGAGTATGTGCGTGTGGAGACCTTCCTTCCTTGTTAATCATTTTGGAGTACATGAAATGAAGTAACAACAAATTACAACATCGTTTCATTAAGTAGAAATTTTTATAAATTACACTCATATTGATGAAAAAGAATATTTTCAAGCTTTTGTATCGAACAAAATTATTTATCAGCTAATAATATCTTCACAATAAGCGAATAGGGATCAAGTTGATTACAATTTTTCACAGTTTTAACAAGAAAATTTTCTTTCAAATAAATGCAAGGGTTAATTTGAAGATAAACCTGAAATTTTAATAGAAATTTAAAATATAAATTATTCTGCTGCTTGGCTCTGTCTATACCAATAAAGCTTTTTATATTATTATTATTATTATTACTAAGTGCCAGTTAGAATAGCAAATAAAACTTTTGAGTAAAAATATATAAAGATAGAAAACCAACGAAGAAGTGCAAAAATAATGCATTAAAAGGTAGCAATACAGTCATTTCGAATATACTATTGAGATTCTTCATCAGCGCAAGATTCAGTGTGCTAGAAAAAGCAAAGCTGAGTAAAGAGACTAAAAAGCGCAATTTCATATGCTTGTTACGGGAGCAAACGCGCCAGAAAGCGACCAATGTAAAGAAAGTAGCATGAGCAACAGGGTGTACAAGTAGAGACATCTACCGGAGAACGAATAAACTAAACCTAAAAAACCAATAAAAGACTTCCAGATACTTTTAAAATAAGGTATACTTGACAAGCTGTTTGCTATCTTTTGATGTATTATTTGTGAATTTCTAAATGTTGGTTTTTTATCTTTATATTAAGTACCCGTACTAAAAAAAAAAGTCATCAATTTTTACAACTGTGATATTCGGATGTTCCACAAAAATATTTAGGTCGGCCGTACTAGACCGGCTGGTGGTTGCAACTCTTCGAATTAACAAATGAAATTCCAGAATTAATTAAAACTCTACTTACATATTAAAACGCAATCGGTCTGCCAAGTCATATCTTGATGGAAAATACCAAAAATCAGATTTTATCTGCTGATACGTAGGTTCACCATTATGTTCCATTGGACCCAATCTTCGATATTTTTATACCTTTTTGCGTAGGAAAACATAGTAGTAAATCTATTATTATTCCATTTAAGACAGGATTCGATCACATATAGTTTTTGTAATTTTATTGCTTTTTTTTAAGTTTGCTATTTGTTTTTAAATGAATTTTAAAGTTTTTCTGTGAAATAAAGTTGATTTAAAATATATGCATTTTTTGTAAAAAAAATTTCAGCTGAGCCAAATTCTACTTATTTTTCCACTATTTGGTTCAATAAGAAACTATGATTTTAATAAGGGTTATGTTGAGACTGGGACTGAAAATTCAGCCCTATACAGATCTAAGAAGAAGAAAGACAATCCCAGTTCGGAATGAAAAAAAAAAATGTTAATTCCGACCTGACCGATCTTGGATCCAGAATACAGAAATTTTTAAACAACCATCGGGAAGATAAAAAGCCTGAATTTGTAAAAAAAATTCTCTATTGGTATGTTCGAAAAAAATTGTTTTAAATAACTGACGGACATTTAAATGGTTCTAAAATGAAATAAAACGACAAAAGTTAAACTTAATCGGAATTTCCAGCAACAAATATATATATATATATATATATATATATATATATATATACATATATTTGCTATGCAATTTTTTAACAAGCATTTAAAGATTTTATAGGAACAAATCTTTGTTTAAAACTTTATAATTTCAAAAATAATAAGTTACATTATTTTTATATAAATATGTTTAATATTCTTAAATTAATATTTAAAAAAATCATAAAAGAATTAGACAAAAACATATTTTGCAGAACAAATTAAAAAAACAAAATTTATTTCCTGCTCTATTTAAGCCCGAGAAGGGACAGATATTAAGATATTTGATTGATTTATTTCTACATTTAGTATTAAATTTTTGTATCAAATAATTTAAATTATGTGAACATTAAAAAAATAAAAATGAAATTCAAACAATATGATACTTAAAACCCCTAAATCTTAGATTCCCTTCAAACGAAATCGAAATAAATCTTAGACTTTTTCTGAACATTTGCTTTTTAGATGTGTCTATTCTTTTTATCTATACCTACCGTAAACATTATACAAAATCTGCAAAACAAATATTTGCAAGTTAAGTTTGAAAAAAAGTCTAAGATTTATTTCGATTTCGTTTGAAAGGAATCTAAGATTTAGGGATTTTAAGCATCATATTTTTTGAATTTCATTTTTATTTTTTTAATGTTCACATAATTTAAATTATTTGATACAAAAATTTAATACTAAATGTAGAAATAAATAAATCAAATATCTTAATATCTGTCCCTTCTCGGGCTTAAATAGAGCAGGAAATAAATTTTGTTTTTTTAATTTGTTCTGCAAATTATATTTTTGTTTAATATCTCAAGTTTTTTAATAACTACTGAATTCAGATGAGCTCATTTCAAAATGATCACCAGGACTTCCTTTATGTGGTATCGTATCACAATTACTGATGTAATTTACCCAGGGACATAGCTAGAAGTGAAATATGGGAGGGGTACGCTCAAGAGAATGTCTGAGGTGCTCATATTTCTCTCTCTCTTCCTCTGACGCAAAAAAATATATTAGTGCATATTCACATTGTAAGTTCCATGTTTCTTATTAAATTGCTGCAATAGCTCCATTTTATGCTAAAAAAGAATATGGTGATGAAAAATTTGAGTATATAACTATTTCAAGATTAAACATCATGTTGGCTTAATATGTGCAAGCAGGATGAGCAAGTGCTGAAGCACTTTAGTTACAATTTAGCAATTCTGCAAAACTGTGAAAGGGCCTCAAAGTTAAATTAGATTTTTGAACAAAATTTTATTTGATGAAATACTAACTATTACGTTTTCCCCTCGTAGGAATTTCTGATTTATTTTTCCAGATCTATACCGATCATGATACCATACCTGGATTCCAAAACCACCCCCAATTAAAAACTCTATCTATCTCCGTGGTATCTACGTTAGATTTTCATTTCTCCATTGGGTTTTGCACAGATTTTCATTGATCCATTTCCGAATAGTTAACTTTTTTTTTTACATCTAGAACTGAATTCTGTACATGCTTCCTGTCTTGATACAAAATATTTCAAAATCTCTGTTTCATTTCCAATATGACGTCATAAATGTCTAGTATAATTCTAGACATTCACCTTTAGACAATATAATATTCCTCCAACAATACCTCAAGACATAGTATCAATAAAATGTATTTATTTTTTTATTTTTTGTATTACGTCATGTTCATGTTTATTTATTTTCTGTATTTCTTTTTCTTCACTTAGAAGCTTCTTGATAAATAAATCAATGTTCGAATCTAGACACACGGCAGTGTGTCAGCCAAGTTCACTAAGTAAAAGGCGACACACCGGCCGTGGGTTATATTAACCGAACCATTTCGGGCCACTTTTGACCCCTCAATAACTTAAATTCTAATTGACCTACACAATTGCAATTTTTCGTGTCGTGTAATACCATCTTCTAATTTCCGAATCCTTTAAATTTTTTTTTTAAATCTCTAACCGTTCACGAGAAATTCACGCCTGAAAATCACTGTTTTTACCACTGACTCACTCACCCACTGACTCACTCATAGAAATGTTTGACTACTTCCACGTGACTTAGGAAGTTGAAATTTGGTGTGAAGGTAGATTATTGGATCTATAAATAGGAAAAAATCAGAAATCGCCATTAATTAATCATTAATGGTTGGTTAGAAGATAAATATTGGATTATAATGGGAATTTATGAGAATTTCACAAAATACCAGAAATAGTGCCAAGTTGTCGTCACATTTGGCGAGTATCGGGGCTAATCTCTGAAACTACCAACCGATTTCAAAAGTAATGGTACCAAAATGATGGTATTCGTCCCGGTTAAAACATAGACTATATCTAATGTCTGTGCCACTAACCAAAAGCGGGTTCAGAAGTAAAAAACCTTATAAAAATGTGATTTTTGTTTTACTGAAGGGCCTAGAAGCACAAAATTTCGCATGTTAATTATTTATAAGACATAAAGGTTCACTAATGACATTTGCTAAAAAATAAGAAATTTAAAAGGGGCGGAAATCCGCAAAGAGCATTCTGAAAACGTTCTAAATAGCGATTTTAAAACAATCTCGGCAAACAACAAACCGATCTTAAAAGTAATGATATCAAAATGATGATGATAGTCCTTGCTCCAACATAGGCTATATCTTATGGATCAATTATCGATCTTATGTATCTACCACTAACCCAAAGGTGATAAAAGAGCAAAAAACGTTCTAAAAATGCAGTGTCTGTATGTCAGGAACTGGAATTATAAAGTTTGGCATTTTAGAGTTTAAGTGAATTTCGCGAAATATCAGAAATAGTGCCGAAATTGCGTCAATTTTGGCGAGTATCGGGGCTAATCTCTGAAACTATGAACCGATTTCAAAATTAATGGTACCAAAATGATGGTATTCGCCCCGGTTCAAACATAGGCTATATTTTATGTGCATACCATTAACCATAAGAGGTAGAAGAAGTAAAAAATATTCTAAAAATGCATCTTTTCTATTTCTGAAGGACAAAGAAATATAAAATTTGGCATGTTAATTATTTATAAGATATAAATGATCTCTAAGGGCATTTGCTAAAAATTACCGAATTCAAAAAGCGTAAAAATGCGCGAAAAGCGTTCTAAAAATGTTCTAAATTGGGATTTTTAAGCAACCTCAGCAAACAACAAACCAATCTAAAAGTAATGATATCAAAATGATGGTGACAGTCCTTGCTCCAATATGGGCTATATCTTTTGTCCATGCCACTAATCCAAAAGGGTTAAAAGAGTAAAAAAATTTCTAAAAATGCGATGTCTGTATGTTAAGGGTCTAGAAACATCAAATTTGGCATGTTTATTACTTATAAGATATAAATGATCACAAAGAACATTCGTTAACAAATACAAAATTTAAAAGGGGTAAAAATGCGCGAAAAGCATTCTAAAAACTTTCTAAATAGCAATATTTAAGCAATATTGGGAAGTTAGCGACAGATTTAAAGAAAAAAAGATGCCAAAATGTTGGCGACAGTCCTTGCTCTAACAAAATTATTGGATAAATTGCAGATTACAATGGGAGTCTATTGGAATTTGGCGAAATACCAGAAATAGCGCCAAGTTAGCATCATTTTTGACGGGTAATTTGTGTCAAATGTAATTTATGCCAATTTTGCGATATATCACCAAATTGACGACAAACTTTTTTGGTCGACGAGATGATCAAGTAGCACTCAATCTCATAAAAGAAACATTCTTATTAGTGGAATTTAAAGGAACATAAGCAGTCCTAATGTTAAAGTTTTTGAATTTGACTGAAAAACACAGTGAATAAACGCAGGAAAAAGCTGTAAGATTAATTAATATTAAATAAAACTAATTTAATACTAAGCCTATTTATTTCAAAAAGAAAACAAATATCTACTTATTTCACAAAAACTAATGATATCTTATCAAAAACATGAATGTGAAAGAATGCCAAGTTCGTTAAAGGTTTCGCTAATAAAAGAGGTGAGATCTAACTGCAAACCAAGTTCTTTCGAAACTCCTTAAATCATAGCTCCTGTCATGCATAATATTCTTCAATTGCTTAAAATGATTTGGTATGTTACTTGTTATTCAATTGAGTGACTTGGCAAGTTTCCCGTCACCAACTTTAATGTTTGAGTCAGAGTACAATTTAATCTAGAATCTGATTGGCAAAGATCTAGTAAATCGAGTGTTCGAATAAGTACATTGAAGTTTAGGTATTGATAAATTAATTAAGTGATCAACTTTAAGTTCCGATCAATTAAACAGAGAAATTTGAATAAAAGAAAATTTGCTAAGTCGCTTTATTGAATAACAAGTAACATACCAAATCATTTTAAGCAATTGAAGAATATGCATGACAAGAGTTTCGAAAGAACTTGGTTTGCAGTTAGATCTCACCTCTTTTATTAGCGAAACCTTTAACGAACTTGGCATTCTTTCACATTCATGTTTTTGATAAGATTTAAATTCTGCCCAAAATTGAAAATTAACATCGACAGAACTTCAAACCGCTATCGGAGCTCTGGGCAGGGTTCAGCGTAGAAAAGTTAGGGATAGATGTCATATATGCAATACATTGGCGCGATTGGAACAAAATGGATATTATATGCCTCATATGCAAACCTGGCTATCGTTGTTTATTTTACTAATAAATTGTTTGTTTTCTATTACTTTTATTTAAAAAAAAATATGTAGATCGTTTGTTCTATAGTTATTAATAAACTTTTTTAATTTATCTTTATTTTCCTTTTTAAATATTAGAAAATAATTAAAAAATATATATGTGATATGTATTTGAAAACGAAATTTTCGCCAAATTGGCATCAGAAAAAAACTGCGCCAACATAGTAAGTATTAGAGATCTGTGCACAAAGGTGACGCATTATGAATATTCCAAATATGCTTAACTTTTATTAACTCATAGAGATAGTGAATCAAAAGTTTTATAAAAATGGTACTACTCTATTATCCCATCGACCAATTTCGCCAAATTCTACAAATCGACAAACTAATAGCCAAATTATACATGTTGACATAATTTGTATTTTAAATAACGAAAAACCAAATAATTAGTAGAATATTAATAAAAATACAAATAAAAAGTCGAAATAAAAATCACTTAATGACATTTTAAACACGTGAATCGTATTTAATGTTATTGAATGTGACATTAACGATAATCCATTATTGGCATTTAATCTTATAGTTTGGCGATAATTTTTTGGTCGACGGGTTAACCTAGTAGTACCATAAAAATATTAACTTAAAGTATAAAAAACAGCTATTTTTCAACAGAAACTCTTTGCGATATTTTAAAAATTATATCGTGTAGTATTTTATCATATTAAAATCATCGGAATAATGAATTTAATACAAATTAATTCGGTACTTGGTTATCCCTTCAACCAATTCCGCCAAATTATATAAGTCGCCAAACTAATAGCCAAATTATACATATTGGCATTTTTTTATAGCAAAAGTACAAATAAATGGGTAAAACACTTGTAAAAAGTGGAAATAAAATCATTTGATGACATCTCTAAATACGTATAGGTATTTAATGTCATTGAATGTGACATTCACGATCATCCATTGCTGGCATTTTATCTTATAGTTTGGCGATAGTTTTTTGGTCGACGGGTTACCCAAGTAGTACCATTGATTTAAAATTGATTTTATCCAATGATTAATTATTTGTAACATTACAAATTTAGGCACGACTTAAAAAAATCACCAAATCGGGAATTAAAAAAATATATTTGTAAACATTGTTTATACTTGTTTACATTGGATTTGAATATTTAGGTTGATAGAATTGGCGAATTTATTGCAGTGCCGAAAAGTCTTATACCAAGTAGTTGACGATTCTGCGGTTTAGCCTTAAAAAAATGCTATCTTTGAAGACCCGTTCTGCAGATTTACTAATTTCATTACATATCAAGGATGAAATACTATTATTCTCAAATGCTATTGTTTTTGAAAATTTTTATTCACCTAAATTTATTTTGATTTTCTTCGAACATATAAGAGGAAGAAATTTTTAAAAATGTGGTGTAAGTACGAAATCCCGGCGCAAATGTCATATATGCACTGGGTTTGGTGCAATTTTTTTTTTTTTTTTTTTATGCCAATGTGTCAAAAATCTCTCTTTCAAATACCAGTTACATATGCATACTTAAGTTATTTTCTGTTATTTTGAAGAGACAATAGGTAGAAAAAATTTTAATTTACTTATTTTCTATATTTCTTCTGTTAGAAACTTCTTGATCAATGTTTGAAAATGTCCTTTTATTTTTAAAATTATGCTTCATTTTGCTTTAAGTTGACGATTCTTGTATTTGTACGAAATGTTTGCAAACCTCCGTTTCATTTCTAATATGACGTCGTAAATATACCAGTTTTAATTCTTACAAAAGAAAAAAAATCAATTTTATTTTTTATTTACCACGTAAAGATGATTAATTGCTACAGGAAATATGTCCATTGACCTTTGTATATTTTTTTTTGATTGGAGGGAATTATTTTTTAAACAATTAGATCCTTTGAAGAAAATTTGTGGAAGCGCGTACAAAATGTGGGAAAATGTCTAGTAAATAACTCGTTCAATGTTAAATTCCATATTAAAATAACATTACGGAGTCACACTGGAAATAAATGAAGCATAGCACTGCCGTGCTTGCTTTAATACTAAAAATATAATTTTCATTTTAATTACAAAGAAAAGAATTTAATACCCGATGAATTATGTTTCGAGTTATAACGATTATAAATTACCCACTTAAAAATACTAATCATTAAAAAAATAACTTTATGAGAAATTTTATTGTGTGATTTAATTTGCAAATTATATGGTTAACCATCACAAAAAGAAAAAAAAGTCGAAAGTTTTACTCAATAAATATATTTTTTGCATGTTTCTTGAAACTCTTAAAGTAACATTGTTTCACAAATTGCGTGCATTTCAATTAGTGTTTGACCAGTGTTCTCGCTGACATTTGATTAACGTTAGTAATTTGGCTAATTAAAAATAAAAAATATTCGCCAAATGAAAAAAGTATTAGCCAAGTAGATTCACCATGTAGCACTAAAAAAAAATATCTTTAATCCTTTAATGTACTTCTTTTTTTTTCAATATATTCTGAAATAATCTAAGTTCTTATAGCTGCGACAACGATTGTTATGAATCTAATTTCAACTATCCACAACAAATATATTATAAATATGTATATTCTAAATAACTTGCGTAATCAAGAAAAAAAATTCTAAAACAGATTTAACTCATTTAAATGTTATGAATTCATAAGGTACGGTGCGATTGAATATGATAAGCGACACACACACACGAAAAAAACTGGAAAAGGAATCGAAAGAAAAAGCAAAAAATGAGCACTAGCAATTTGGCGAATCTAATCGCTTGTTCAATCGCCAAATGGAGAATTTAGTCGTAATTTGGCGCAATGGCGAACGACAGCGTGAACACTGTGTCTGACCCGCGTAATTTTTTTTTCCAACCACCTTCGTCGTTCCAAGGCCAAGCTCGCACTCTGTTTGGTTGTTGCTCTCGGCACTGTTTTCACGAAACTTGGCGATAATCATACTTGGCGTAGCCATAGACGCTTCCGTCGAGTTTGATTTCCTTCCGAATTGAGTACGAAGTAAACCGAGTACAAAGTAAAAAGTTGTGTGTAAAAACTTTTAAAGAGTACAGCTTTCAGTAAGACACGTTCCATCCAATCCAATGCTGCAAGAGAAAAGTTACTTTGTACTCGGTTCGGAAGGCAATCAAACTCCTCGATGGAAGCATGTATCGCTACGCCAAGTATGATTATCGCCAAGTTACATTAAAACAGTGCCTAGAGCAACAACCAATCAGAGTGCGAGCTTGGGCTTGGAACGACGAAGGTGGTTGGAAAAAAAAATTACGCGTCTGACCCCATAAGATCTGATGAATAATTTTAAACGACCATAACTCTGTGAATTTTGCAGATATGAAGATGGGATTATTTTGCGTTTAATTCAGGAATGGATGAGGAAAAATTTCGTAATTGAAATTTTTACTCTACGAGGGCATTATAAAACTTTAATTTTCGTATTTTTTCAAATAGACCCCTATAGGCGTTGCAATTTATGCCATAAAACACATATCAACGTTAAAGCGTAATCCTAACTTAAAAATGTTTTAGACCAAATAAAAAAACAGTATAATTACAATAAACGTTGTACAGATACAAATGGAAACTATCTATCTAAAACTTCTTTAACATCTCATGATTCCGGCTTAGTAATTTTATTACTTAATAAACGAGTTTATATGCAGATGTCTTAAGTTATTATTTTTGTGTATATTCTTAATTTATATGTTTTTACGGTTCCCAAACTTTCTTGATGTGCGACTCACCTTTCAGTGACAAAAATTTTTGCGACCCACCCAAGATAAAGTTGTATATCAGTATAGAAATTTTTCTACGATCTCTATACGCTCTGCTATCCTATCCTACGATAAGCACAAATTTTCGTACGGAAGATACATTATCAACAAATATAAGAATCAGTAATCTCAATGTATGTAAGTGAATAGTAATTAAAACAATGCACAAACTACAAAGGTAGCTAAAAATATATTCAATTATAATGGAAATATAATGTTATAATCAATGAAATTTCTGGTACTGATGCTTATATATGTTTAACATATATTAACACCTAGTTTGTCTCAATACTTATCTTTCAAAAACACAAAGCATGTTCAAACAAAAAGCATGTTCTCATAAACAAGAAGTGTTGAATTTCCTCAAGGACCTCAAAGTTGATTTAAATATTTCTGGATATTCTGTATATTAACCTAGAAGGAAATTAAGGATTTTCTCTTGAAATATTATTTCCCGTTGAAATTATAATGTCTTTTAAAACAGATGAAATAAAAGATACATTTTGATGACCCCACAAAACAACTGCCGTGGCCCACCAGTGGGTCACGACCCATAGATTGGGAACCACTGCTTTAGACAGTATATTTGGCGCCATATAGCGAGTATTTTATAAGTGAAAGATATTTTTATTGGTATAAATTTAAAAAAAAAACTTTAAAATTATAAAATAATACAAAATTTCTTTTTAATTAAACCTATTAAACAAGGAAATTTATAATATGCACTATTTATTTTACATAATTCTAGTCTTTTATGTGTAGCTTTTTTACCGTGTCTTGTAATAATTCAATTATTTTTAAGCTAACAATATTTATTTGTTTATATTGATTTACAAATGAGGAACCCTTTCTCCTTTAGATGCCGCACAAAAAAATTCAAGGATCCCCGGATCAAATCCTGTGTTAATGTAGGATACACCAGACTTTTAAGTGAAATGTGGTAACGCTAAAATAAATCGGAAAGGAGCACAACGCTGAATAGAGGGCGATTAGTAATAATTTATGTTGCAAACAGAGCCGTCCTTAGGGATGTGCGACAGGTGCGGTCGCACAGGGTCTCGCACCTAGAGACACCTCGCATCTGGACACAAAATATATTTTATAGTAAAAAGAAGAATGTATAATAGAAAATATCTAATATAAACTTATGATTTTATTTAAGAAAATATAGTGAGTGGCCTTGACATAAAATATAAGGTAAATATTTGATGTGGGATTTTCACTATCAAATTGCCACCATAATTTTCAATTTGATTC
Organism: Maratus speculifer; assembly: GCA_964019185.1. Classification (NCBI taxonomy): domain Eukaryota; kingdom Metazoa; phylum Arthropoda; class Arachnida; order Araneae; family Salticidae; genus Maratus; species Maratus speculifer. Next base: position 258,638,588 of record OZ025298.1, read on the forward strand.
TGTAGTTCCAAAAATTACCCCTGCAAACACACAAACAAGCGCTACTTCTTTATAATAGCTAGAGGATCAAACCCTGGTTCCCAGGTCACTGTATATAGGTGAAAACCATTATTTTTTATTGATAGTATAGATCAGATTATATTAAGAGCTTGAAAGGAAATGGCCTCGCAAAATCCTTGCACTGGGCCTCACTCCTCTATAAGGACAGTTCCGGTTGCAAAAACTTTAAAAGGCAAAGTATCTCCAGGTACCAGAGGCTAAAATTGTATATAGATAAAGTATATGATACTTTTAGTAGTTATTAAAATAATCTGCGGACGCTAGAATAATGTTAAAGAAAATTGTATGTGATTCGGATCATTAAAAATTTTTTTTTTCGTCTTTCGTGTAGTGGCTAAAAAATCTAAAAATTGTTGTATAAAAAAAAAAAAAAAAAAAAAAAAAGATAGTTAATCGGACTATTTTTAATTAAGAGTTGTAATAATTGGCCAAGAAGGGGCCAACTAACAGTTAAAATCAGGATCCTAACATGAATAATTTTTATGTACTTAACACTTTAAATCTATAATTTGTCAAAAGTAAGCATAGGATATGAATTATCCGTTAAAATAATATTTAAAGAAATACATAAAAAATCGAATAAATGCTTTAAAAAACTTTTAGAAGGCCAATGAAAATGTGAGGGAGGTATATGCTTAACAATTTTACTGCGTTCGAATGAATGTAACACCATTGAAATGCATTTGAAAGTTTTTCCTCATTTGCCGTAATGTAAAGGAATACTTTTGATTGTCCCTGTAATTGATCTATGAATCCGATTTTTATAAAATGTGAAATGACTTCACAAAATTTTATGATAATAATATATTTTAAGTTTCAAACGATTCGGTTGGGTAGTTTTTGCGTCGTTACATGGGGACAGACGGATGGGCGGACAGATTGACGGATGAGCGGACAGATTGACGGATGGACGGACTGAACGACAACTATAGATGCTACGTATTTACATAATTACGAACGTACATAAAAAGGATCCCTAAATGAAGAGTGGATTAAAAGGGGACAACTAAATAACAATTTATGGTGAAAAAATTCCAAGATGCCCTTTATCGGACCCCAAAGGTCCAGGGTCTAACTTGGCATGTAGTTGGTTGCAAAAATAGTTTTAGTAGTTGTTAAATTATTTGGAAGATATTAAAACTATTTTAAAGAAAAATTCAGGTAATTTTGATTTATTTTAACCCTTCCCGACACAAATTCTCTTCTTAAAATAAAAAAATATTGACCGACACCGGAATTTACAACGGAAATTTTTAGAAATGAAGATCTCCTTAATTTAAGCTTTTATTATACAGGCAAAATTCCATTAAAATATTCTTGGTGCTACTTTCAAATTTCGAATTAAACTGGGGTGTGCCCAGAGCGGGACCATTGTGCCAGAAAGGGTGAAATAAGATGCATTAAGGGCCCCAAGAAGGCAAATAATATTAAAAACTGATAGTAGATAAAGTTTTTTTTTCTCTTTTATGTAGTAGTTGGAGAAACTAAGAAGATGTTAGAAATAATAATAATGATGATGATGATGATAATAATAATAATAATAATAATAATAATAATAATAATAATAAAACCTAGCGAATCGGACAATTTTTTAAGGAGCTATTATAGCATGCCCGAAAGGGGCGCACTTTCCAGTTAAAAGTAGAGCACTAAAATGAAAATCTGTTAAGATGTTTAGTACTTAGCACTTAAAGTCTCTATTTAGTTAAAATTAAGCATAAAATATGGTTTATTTGTTATAATGATATATTAAAGAGGTCTACTAAAAATTAGGTACATAATTAAGAAAGGATTCTAGACACAAATAAAAGTTGTTCCTAGAAAAATAGTCAAAGACTCGACTTTAAAATTTTGCACTGAAAAGGTGAGAAATTTATGGGATAGGAAAAGTTTCAATTTACAAAATGTTCAATAGGTCCTGGGATGAGCCCTATGATTATCTAGGGTGCCCAGTATCTTATATGGAATGTTAAAAGTAAGAATAACTAAACTGAAAAAATGATCGCAAAAATGATGATCGGATTAAAAGGAAATAATGTATTAACAACCTGTAATAACGAAAGCATTAAACTCGAAACAGGCCCAAGGGTCAAGAGTCATAATTTGAAAGCAAAAAAGCGAAAATTATTTAATGGAGAAAGCTCTCAAATGAAGAAGATTTGATAAAAAAGGGGGTAAGTTATTACAAATTTAGTGGATAAAAACTCAAGGGGCCCAAGGACCCCGTCTTTTAAAAAATTCAAATCCTGAGTCTCAAGTCCATCACAACCTGTCTTGGACTACTACATACGGTATATTTAACTAGCCATCGCACAAAAACAAACAGAGCGATTTGTACTTTTATTAGTACGAGGTGGAACCCATCAAAACTCGACGAAAAAAAAACCTTTAAAAAAGAACTGGTTTTGTTTATTTATAATAAATCTACAAAATTAGTTACACTAAAAAATACATCTTATATTGGACAATCTAACTCTCAAGCAAATATTATTTTAAGCTAAAACTAACAAAATACTATAAAATTCAATTATTCAATTTATTAAACGAGATAAAACCTAAATTCACCGGATTTTTTAAAAGACGCATTTTAATTTCTACTTTTTTACGGTGAATGGGAGAAAAAAGTTTCAAATGCATTTTAATGATGTTACACTCATTCGAACATAATAAAATTGATATGCATCTATGAAGTATAAAATAATGTACATTTTGCACAATCTGTGGTCCAAAGAACATTTGTTATTGATTTACAAGGCCACACAAAAGTATTCCATTATATAATGATATAGAGAGAACCTTGTTTGGTGCGCGTTTTAATTTTAATTAACTATTTAACATTTTATGGGATTGATATACGTTTCTGAGGAATACTACAAGTTATTTCCTATATTAAAAATAACCAGATAGTATTTACAGGGATACACAAAAGATTTTGGCTACAATATTGTATCCGAAATACTGTGTACTATTACATCAAGACCTGAATAATTTTAGGTGCATTCGTAGTTATCATCCGCCAGCCTCTATAATCGTCGTTCAGTCTGTTAGTTCGTCCGTCCGTCCGTCTGTCTATCCGCATATAATAAAGCAAAAACTGCAAAACCAAATTGCATGATTAATAAAATATATAATTTTAGCATAATTTTGTCGAGTCATTTTAAATTTTATAGAAACAGTGTGTATAATTTAATTAGAGGGACAATCGAAAGTATTCTATTACATTACGATAAATAGGAAAAAATAGTTTCAAGTACATTTTAATGATGATAAACTCTTTCGAATATAATAGAATTGACATGAACCTATGAAGTATATATATACTAAAATACATTCTGTACAATCTGTGATACAAAGAATATTTATTATTAAATTACAGGGCCACACAAAAGTATTCCATTACATAATGCTATACGGGGAAACATTATTTGGGGCGTGTTTTAATTATATTAAACTATTTCACATTTTATGAACATTATATGTGATAATATATTGCTGAGGTGTAATAAAAGTTACTTCATGTATACTTACAGGAACACAAAAAAGATTTTGACCACTACACTATAGGGGGAACTGGGGTACATTGATACAGTTTTTTTATAAGATTTTTTTTGGTGTCAAGAAAGGAGAAAATTCAAGTTTTTTTTCCATGAGGTGACAGCAAAACTTGTGTAGTATGTTATAAAAATGTACAATCATTGTTTTATATAGTATTTTTGCATGTAAATTTAAAAAAATCAAAAAAAGTCATTTGTATCAATGTGCCCCATCCCCGGGGCAGATTGATACGTTTAAGAAAAATGACGACAAAATAATACCAATGCATACTTTTCATAAAAAATGAGTTAGAAAACCATTTTATATTTATTTATAAAAATTCAAATCACCCACAATTTATTTTTAAGCAATATTAAAGCAATCAAAATTAAATATATTATGACCTGATGTTCTGGCTGTTTCTTGTCTGATTGTTGACTGTGGTAACTTTGTCATATCTAGCACTTCAACCCCAGCATTATCTTCTTTCTTATGAAAGATGAAAAAATTACCAGTTTTTCTGTTTATAAATAGGTTCATAAACAGAAAATAAAGGATAATTATATTAAAAATTCTGTTTATAATATAAGTATCATTTTCTGTTCTGCAGTTTGTTTCTCTTACTTAACATTTCTCATGTCGAAAATACTTTTTTCTCTGGAGAATCGATATAAATTCGAGATTTGCCAGAATGCCGTCCTTTTCTTTTATTAGTTCTACTAGCACTAGATGCTGGGTAAGTTCCTACGTCTTCTGTTTTCAAAAATACTATAAAATGTTCTAATATAAAGAAATTAGAGCTATTTCACTTCAATAAAAACTAATATTAGAAATTTTTTGTGAAAAAAGGTTGGATTAAGGAGTGTATGGTAAAAAAAATAATAAAAGATAATGAAAATATGAACTATTAAAGGATTTAGGCTGTATCAATGTGCCCCGTCATAAACCGTATCAATGTGCCCCATACAGCGATTTTGAATAAAATGAGTCTCAAATCCAACACTTCACAATATATCTAACAATAAATAATGAGGAACTGATAAACAGTAGCTGTACTTACCAGGGAGAGTATTCATTTTGGTTGAAAATACTGGAACAGTTGTATAATAGCATTTCAATTGTACAACTCAAATTTACTTTTGAACAACAAAAACAATAAATCACCCGTCCCATTTCATCAAACTGCTGAATCATTCCAAGATTTTCTGTATGTAGTTGAATACACTAGCATCACATTTTGGAGCTGTTGCGAAACTTCCTGTAATGACCCTGTGAGCGGTAGAGGGGGTGTATCAATGTGCCCCATGTATCAATGTACCCCAGTTCCCCCTATCCGAAGTACTGTCTACTATAACATAAAGATTTAACTATTTTTAAAACTTCGTTATCGTACGAACGCATCTCATTTGCTACGCTTCACGAGCAATTTCCAACTTTTTAGTTTTTATTTATTGCCCTGAAAAATAAAATTAAAAAAGTAATGTTCTAAAAGATTGTGGACCTAAAAGAGTATGGTGCTTCAAAATGAACATAATATATTTTAAGTAGAGTTGCTACCAGTATAATTTTTTGCCAGTTTCTCGAAATATTGTTTTTTTTTATGCTTTTGTACACATTTTTAAAATTATAGATTGGCTAAAGAGTTGAAACTATTCAAAATTGTGTAACTTCTACAGCGTTTCTTTAAAAATATCTAACATTATTGGTCTGTGGAAAAAAATACTGCGAAATATGTTCTTAAAATTTTTAATTTTAGTTACATATTTTTTTGTTTCTTTTCCTCAGAATAAAAATTGCGTCTTATTATTTTCATAGAGTTTTCTGACATCACAACGAATTTTAAGGTATATATTCAACAGTTTTTTTTTCTTTATCTTTGTTTATTTATTTATTTATTTATTTTTGAAAAGGGCACAGAAAAGACATATTGTTCCAAAATTTTTCATAAAGATATGTAAAAAGTTTATTTTTTCTTACAAGCTAATTTTTTTGAATTTATTGCAATTTATATACAACTGAAGTGTGTATATTTGCTGTATTTTTTTTTTCATTTGTATCTCAATTTTCAAATAAAATTCATGATGTTGAATATTTCGCTAAAACTGCTTCCTTTTGTTAGTCCAGATGTTCTGTGTGAACTTAAGTAAGGCTCCCAAATGATCCGCGAACTGAACATAAAAAAATTTTAACATAAAATTTTATGATAGGTTTCTACAGAATTTGCGCTAACATTAGCCTCCAAAAGTTGTTTTTCGGCAATTTGCAAGAAAAAACTAAAAAGAAAATTTCTCTAAGAAAATTCTCATGTTCAGTTAGCGGACCGTTTGGGAGCCCTGACTTAAGGAGTCTGGGGCACAAAATTAAATTTTTTTGTGGTGATTAATCATATCATTTGTAAACAAAATTACGTAATAAAACTTTTCATTTTTTTTCAAAAAAATACATTTTTTTTTAAAGTGGAAATAATTTAAAATTGTTATAATTCAAAATATTATTCTTAAAATATCATTTCTTTTAACATTTCAATAAACAAAAAAAAACCTAAATTTTAATTGGAAATAAAAATGGAAATAATTTAAAATTGTTATAATTCAAAATAATTTTCTTAAAATATCATTTCTTTTAACATTTGAATAAACAAAAAAATACCTAAATTTTAATTCTTATTCAGCATTTTTTAAATGTTTATTTAAAAAAAATTATAAAAACATTTAAATTAAAAATTTGAAATTGATTGATAAAATACTGAAAAAAAAATTATATAACTTACTTTTTAAAAAATCCTATTTACAAACCTAAATATTTTTTTTTTCAAATTTCCTTTTTGAAATTAATGTAAAGTAATAAAAAAAGACATATTAGACGTTTGAAGCAATTATCTTTAACGGTTCTTGAGTTATAATAATTTAAATTTGAAAAGTTCTAAAAAATACAACATCAAGAAAAACGCATTTTCACAAGTATTTATTTCCGTGACAATCATTACTTTAAAGCTAAAAACAAACCAAAACAAATAAAAGAATATTTCCGCATCTAATTAAGATAGGAACGTGATTTAAACGTCATTATTAATATATAAAAAAAGAGAAACTTTTAATAGTATTTTTTTTTAATTTGAAGTTTTAAGTGTCCCGGATCCCTTTAATCGTAATGCTTTCATAGTTTCTAAAGAACAATACAACTATAAGTATTCAATCAGGAACCTTTTAGGTAGCTTTCATTACAAAAAGTAAAAAGCTACCTATTGCAGCCGTCCGGAGGAAAACACTTCCGGAAAATTTTGGTATATTTTCACCGATCATGACCCCCAGACCCCAAAACCACCCTCCGTTCAAATGTTGACATATATATATATATATATATATATATATATAACCATATATATATATATATATATATATATATATATATATCTGATTTTTGTCATGCGATAACTAACGTATTTATGAACCGATTTGAATGAAACTTGGTATGTACATAGTACATACAAATGTCTCGACCGAGTTCGTTGGTCAGCATCATCCGCCATTTTGTTTCAAAATGGCGGCCATTTTAAATTTTTTTAAAAATTTAAAATTTAAAATTAAATGCGAAAAAATTAAAAGTTGAAAAATATTTTCCTTTTACGTGTTAGAACTTAAAACAAAGATTCTAGAACACTTTTTATTTTGTCTATATCTTAAAAAATGATTGAGTTATAGCACTTTGAATTTTTCTTATGGCTGACATTTTGAAACGATCTGATTTTTGTCACGTGATAACACGCATACTTATGAACCGATTTCAATGAAACTTGGTATGTACATAGTACATACAAATGTCTCGACCGAGTTCGTTGGCCAGCATCATCCGCCATTTTGTTTCAAAATGGCGGCCATTTTAAATTTTCAAAAAAATTTAAAATTTAAAATTAAATGCGAAAAAATTAAAAGTTGAAAAATATTTTCCCTTTTACGTGTTAGAACTTAAAACAAAGATTCCAGAACACTTTTTATTTTGTCTATATCTTAAAAAATGATTGAGTTATAGCACTTTGAATTTTTCTTATGGCTGGCATTTTGAAACGATGAGTTCTGATTTTTGTCACGTGATAACACGCGTACTTATAAACCGATTTCAATGAAACTTGGTATTTACATAGTACATACAAATGTCTCGACCGAGTTCGTTGGCCAGCATCATCCGCCATTTTGTTTCAAAATGGTGGCCATTTTAAATTTTTTAAAAATTTAAAAATTTAAAATGAAATGCGAAAAAATCAAAATTTGAAAAATATTTTTCTTTTACGTGTTAGAACATAAAACGACAATTCCAGAACACTTTTTATTTTGTCTATATCTTACAAAATGATTGAATTATAGCACTTTGAATTTTTCTTATGTCTGACATTTTGAAACGATCTGATTTTTGTCACGTGATAACACGCGTATTTATCAACCGATTTCAATGAAACTTGGGATGTACATAGTACATACAAATGTCTCGACCAAGTTCGTTGGCCAGCATCATCCACCATTTTGTTTCAAAATGGTGGCCATTTTAAATTTTTTTAAAAATTTAAAATTTAAAATTAAATGCGAAAAAATTAAAAATTGAAAAATATTTTTATTTTTCGTGTTAGAACTTTAAACAACGATTCCAGAACACTTTTTATTTTGTCTATATCTTATAAAATGACATAGTTATAGCACTTTGAATTTTGCTTATGTCTGACATTTTGAAACGGTCTGATCTGAACGATCCACAATGTTGCTTTAAAATGGCATACACTTTATGATATCGTAAAATTTGGTGACTCTCTAAATCGTTTAAAATAAAATCAGGTTGAATAAAAGATGACTAATTTCTAAAAATTCCTATTAATATTCAGTCTTGACAAAAACTAGTTTCAATCTTATAAAATCACTAATTTTATAAGATTATTTCCACTAATTTGAGCTTAGTGTTTTTGAACAATGTAACTTACCTTAAAATAAATAAATAAATATATAAGTATATGAAAGCTACCTCTTCCTCCCGACATTGCCAGAAGGACTTTTTTATCGTCATGCAGTAACTGAAGGACCTAATGGAAGAAAACGCTAATGAATCGGACCATTTTAAAGAGGGCTAAATCATAGGAGCCAAAAGGAGCTAAATGATAGTTAAAAATAGGTCCCTAGCATTAAAACCTGTTAAAATGGAGTACTATTTAAAGTCCAAGTTATTCGGGTCGTATGTAAAGGATTTTGACGCTACACTTTTTAGCCTATCGGCGACAGCGCTGTCACGCATAAGAGTAGGGCTGTTCGGGACGTAGGTAGGAGTCGTCCACGAAGATTGTGCGCTCATCGCGGCGGTTGGTTTAACCTCTTAAATATGAAATAGGGTTCGTGCAATCGTAAACGTAAGTAACACCCAAAAATTTCAGGGAAAATCAACTATATTCACGAGGGCTATAACATGGGAGCCTAAAGGAGCTAAATGATAGTTAAAAATAGGGCTCTAGCAATAAAACATTTAAAATGGAGTACTATTTAGAGTCCAAGGTATTCGGGTCGTAAGTAAAGGATTTTACCGCTATCCGTGGTCGCCTATCGGCGACAGCACTGTCGCGCAACAGAGTAGGACTGTACGAGACGTAGGTAGGGGTTGCCGGCGAAGATTGGCCGCTCATTGCGGCAGTTGATTTAACCTCTTAAATGCGAAACAGGGTTCGTGTTATCGTAAACGTAAATAACAACTACACATTTCAGGGCTATTCAACTATATTCACGAGAGTTAGAAAGCGGACAAGTTGCCAGACGAACATACAGACTGATAGACAGAGAAACCGAATTCCCAAATTCTTTTTAGCTTTCTAGGAAAATGTTGTAAAAGCGTAATTTAGCGTTTGTGTGTGTTTGTAACAGCAATAACAAAAAAATCTTTTTTTTTTCAAATGATGAAGGCATAATTTTTCTTTTTCAAACTAGGCTGGTGATTTTAAGACATTCCCAAAGTTTTCTAATTAGATATCATCATTAATCTGACAAACACAAGTATGTGATAAAATTTGGGATGTATGTTATAAAAAAGAAACGTATTATATAATGGAAAATTTTATAACCTTTACATCATTTTCAGCCATAATTTTAATTTCTAATTGAAATATATTTTTCAGGGGTTCTAGTGGAGAATGCACATTAGAGTCAACAATAGCAGGGATTATCGCCCTAATCGTTGTTCTGATTCTCTGCTATATCTATTACTGGAAGTCGTGATGCACAACTTCTATTATATTCGGCTGCATAAAAGTTGCTGTCTTTCTCAGGATTTTAAATCCTTCTGAATTAGTGTAATGTACCGACATTAACAGCATATTTTCGGTATATATATTACTTTTGAGATGATTTGTAAACTTTTCATTTATTTGTAATCCAAATAAAATCTTTGCTTCATGTATCTTTTTTTAATTATTTTCTCATTTTTATTTTTAATAATGAATAAAACACCTAGCGAAAATCATAGCACAATTTCAGTATGGGGCAATATATAAACGAAAACATATTTTGTCACTATTTTATCTATTATTATGAGACATGCAACGATAATTCCGCACTCAACCTACTTGTCAAGTGATCAAGGTAGGTTGATTTTCACCAATTGTTGAATTGCCATTTTATTCAGATAGTGCTAAAAATATATTAAATCTTACTTTTTTGCTGGTGTTAAAAAGCATAACAAATATTTCACTGCTTTTAAAATTAGCTCAAAAGACATTTTCAAGGATCTCTTAACAAGAATGTCTGCAAAAAAGCATTCGATTCAAGACACATGATTTATAAACAATGGAACTCCTCTACTTTCTACAGGTGTCATATTGGATTTGTTAAGTTAGTACACTAAAATTCTATTCATTGTAACTGAATCACTTTGACAAAGGACTTTCCTTATTGTTTTATTAAGGCTTCTGCATGCCATCAAATCGCCCTTTTTGCAAACTTTTTTGATATTTTCTTTTTTTTTTTATTAATTAAATTAAAGTTCAAACATTTAAGTTACCAAAAATGCCTTACTTTTGTTCAGGGATAGTTAGAAGCAAATTTATAGTTCAAATTATAAACTGGAAATGAAATTTCTGAAACCGGAAGTGACTGTTTAAAGAGCCACAGAATGATAAAAATACATTTTAATGCACAAATATATTATATATAACATATCTAATTTTTTGTGCTATAACAAATTCTTAATTTGCTTTATATGGAAAAGTGCGTTTTTCATTGTGTGCATTTGCGAAAAACATCATTTCATAAATTTTTTTAATATATTAAAATAAAATTTTGTCACAAAGTTCTGCTTATCTATTTATGTGTTATGAAGGTAAAAATAGCATGTAAGCTTGTATATAATAATTTAAGATTTATTTTTATCGAAAAATTCAAATTCTTTTAATAAAAAATTTTGTTTTGTATACAAAATTCGGTACAAATTAATATATTTAAGTCTTATTGCAAATCTATTGCTTTTTAAAACAAGCATGTGGTTTGCTAATATACTGTTCAAAAAAAGTAAAATATGTTGAATAGATTTAAGGTTTGACGAATTCTTTACTAAAATTTGATTAAATATTGCCTAAATTTGAAAAGTGAAAATGCTAAAGTAAAAAAATTATATGAACTGATAGTTTTTTTCCCTATTTGATAAAAATTTGTAATATTTCAAAAAAGTGTCACTAAACTATGCACATAGACTTAACCAGACATATTGCCATCAGATTTTTTTTATTTGACTAACTATAATGTTTAAAGGCTTGCAAAGATCGAATCTTATAATTTCTCATTTTGTGCAAACCGTTTTATTTTATTGACAAGATAGGCGGTTATACCAATAAATATAGGTCAGAGTAGCCGAATTTGGACCACTTCACAAATTTCCATATCTAACTCACTTCATTTTTGAAATATCTGCAAAATATAACTGCACACGTTCAATCCATTCATCTAATAACTAAATAAATCTTAAAGATTTCTTTTTGTAAACTTCATGTTTTAATTTAATTTGAAAGATTTGTCAAAAGCAGTCCGAATTCACCGACTGGTCGCTGAGTCTCCTAATTTGGACCAAAAAATATTTTATATCCATTTTAATTCCTTAATCAGTTTATTAAAGGAATACTGAGTTACATTTCCTTATCATGGTTTGGCGAATAAAAATATATACAAATGAGGTTACGGAAATCCAGCTTGCGCTAATGCAGAGTTTACGAGTTAATCTGCGGCGAAATACTCGTGAATTTCAAATGATGTTTTCCGCGGCAAGTATTTAAACATTAACTGCTGTCAGTGGCATCACAGACCACATCCTTTTAAAATTGTCACGAATTAACTTGAAATTTTTAGTTTAAATATTTGCGGAATTTTGTTTCGTTTGGAGCTCTTACTAATTTAGAAACTTTAGAATAAGTTATTTTAAATTATAATAATAATCCAGTGCATAAAAGTTAGTACAGAAACAGTATCCTATGATTTAATAAGACTTTTTAATTACTTATTTTCAGGCCTTGGCGACCGTTTATAATAGATAAGCGACAATTTCTATTACAATAGTAAAAGATTAAACGATTCTTTTCAGATAAATAGCGCATTCTCACATTTAAGGCTGAGAACGTCTCATTTAAATTTTAACTGCTGTAAATGTAACAAATCTCACGTAAATGCGGAAGGCATAGATTGTGAAATTATATAACAGATATTTATTCCATTTCTGCAAAAGAAGTTTGCTTTGAAATACAAGCACGATAATCAATAATTTTTTCTGTGCAATAAAATATATTTATTGATTAAAATGCCAATCATACCTAAATGAGGTAAAATTATGTGGAATCGCGTCTCATTTAAGCACAATGACCTAAAACGTATTTTTTGTAGTTATATAACCCTGAACTGCATAAAAAAATTGAACCAAATATGTGAAAGAAAATTAAATTAAAATATAAAAAATCGTGCATAGATGTTATAAAATATAAAATAATAAATATTAGTGTCCAAAGATCAAAGACCCAAAGACCACATCATATTCAAATTTATGATTGTAAATCTAGTCCAGTTAACGTAATTCATATTGGTCCAATTAAGGAAACTGCATTATTTTTACAGAACATAACCTCTAGACTAAGAACAAAAATGAAAGCAAATAAATAGGTATGAGAAATATGCACAATAAACACATGAATTTAGATATATGTACCAAAACATGACAACTTACTTCAGTTTTAAAGTATTCTATTACGTTTAGTAAGAAACATTACATCAAAGCAGATAATTTTACTTTTTTTAATTGTCTGAAAAAAACACGAGAAAGGCCAGTGTTTCATCTAATCATAAATGAAGACATTCTTATGAAAACTATTTCAGTGGTAGATGGCGTCTCTTTTTGTAATTAACGGCAGAATGGCAACGGTTCATTTGAAGCGGCCAAATATGGCTAGTCTCATTGTATATTTCAGCATTGCACCATTAAAAAAAGCATGAAGTTATGCATAGAATTGAAGAAATTTTTCTGAGTACGTTTTTAGTTATGGCGAGCAGATACTCCCTGAATTTAAAAAAATCTACATCAAAGTGCCATTATAATCGCGTTGTTTTCATTATTCCGTTATCAAAAGCTGTATGAAATTATACTTAGAACTGAACTGAATTTTTGGTGTATGCTTTTGGCTATCGCAAGCAGATCTTCCCTGAATTTGAAAAGAATCTGCAGAAACAGGCAGCTTTAACAACAATTTGTGTTATATTTTCATTACTGTAACATCGAGAAGTGCATTCAGTTATGTGCAGAATTGATCAATTTTTTGTGTAGATTTTTGGATATGACCAACGGGTCCCTCTTAAATTTAGAAATATTCTACCCGAAGAGGGCACTGTAATAACGATGTCTGCTTTTCTCATTATTGTGTCATGTAATATGCATAAAATTATGCGTAGAATTGAATAATTATTATTATTATTATTAAGTGTGTATGATTTTGGCTATGACCAGCACGTCCTCCCTGAATTTGAAAAAAAAAAATTCCGGATGTAGGTACTATAGTAGCGATTGTCTGTACACTGTTAAAAATCTTGTTCTAGTTTGAACCAAAAAAGTTTGTTTTTTGGTGCTCAATATCTGCCACCGTAAGATGGTGAAATCTTGAACCAAAATTTGGAGCTCCCATTGAAGCATAGTTCCAATACTTGGAACGAGGTTGAACTAGGAAACTCCAAATGTTGGTACGAGATTTCACCATCTTATGGTGGCAGCTATTGAGCACCAAAAAACAAACTTTTTTGGTTCAAACTAGAACAAGATTTTTAACAGTGTACTATTTTCTGTATTTTACCATGTATAAACTGTATAAAGTCATATATTGGACTGAACCAAATTTTTAGTGAATGTTTTTGCCTATGACCAGTAGATTTTCCCTGAATTTGGAAATATTCCGTTGGAAAGGAGCGCTGTAATAGCAATTTTCGCATCATTTTTTTCGATTTTCCTTAGTTCTATTGTCCATTGGGTCGTTTAGTGATAGGAACTTGCGTACTACTAAGCGCACTATTTGCAAATAGTTGATGACAACAGAATAAGTAAAAGTGATAGATTTTAATAAGTATCATATTCTAGATCATTTCATTTCTGATTAATTGACTGTAGAAGAAATTTAGGATGTTAATCAAAGTTGGTACAGTGCTGAACTAATAATGTTGCAATATTAACAAGCGTAACTACTTTTTGAAACATTATTATGCATAAAATAGAAGAAAGTTTTGGGATTCACAAATCCAACTAGTTTTATATACATTACCTATGTTAATATTAAAATGTTTGTTTGCTAGTTTGCTGTGTTGAATGTAATAATCTCTAATACTACTAAAGTCATTTACATTTATCATGATGGTAAAATGCTGGTAGCCATCCTCTGTTTTCCAGTGTAGGATATATTACAAAAGGTAGTATTTTATACAGAGACCAAATATCGACAAAATCAAAATTGCTCCTTTATATGTATATTACCTTATCTCACAGTTTTTGCCCATGAATTAAGTAACACTTTGTATACATCAAGACACATATACAATAATTTCCTTATGATGTTTGTTAAAAAAAATAATAAAATACTGGCTAGTTATATTTTTTATATTTTGTACTTTAACATACAATAAACAGTTTGTATTTTCCCCCTTCTTCTCTCCCCATTCCTCTTCAAAAAATTTATTTAAAAAAAATCACATTTCCACTTTTATCCATAATGTAGAAGAAACGTAAATTGTACCAAAAGAACGTACATTACAATATGAACAGCACAAAACGTCATATTTAAAGTGTATGAAATCTCTGCTAAGTGTAATGTAAGGGTAAAGCCTTAATTCATTTCACCTGCATAATTATTTAAAAGTAGTAAATGCATTTCCATCTAAAATGTTTTTATAAATGTGTTTTTTAATGTATTTTATAATTTTATAATTTATACTTAAACTCTTTCAATTAATTAACTCTTTATTAATTTTGTTTCTTAAGTACAACATTTAATTATTTTTTTTCAATCATTGCAAATCATTGCAAACACACCAAGAAGAAACTCCTGTGAAATTATTCACTTTTGCTTAAACAATAGAGCATGATATATGAATTATTTACCTTCCTGCCTGTTATCAGAATTTCTCATTTACTGCTTATGAGACATAAGGTACATGACATATTTCAAGACCCAAAGTGAAATACGCACATAATCCTCCTTGCGTAAAATTAGAACGAGCAAAAGGGATTTCAGCATGTTTAAATATTCATGATTTGTCGATCTATAATTTCAGAATGTTTCGCATTTGGATACCGATTTGCGGATTTGATAAATTATCAACGACTTATGATTGATATTTGTGAAGATGTAATATTTTATTCCAGATAATTTTAATGAAAGACCTTTTTGATTGATCGATAATTAAAATTTGACACTAGGCTGAACCAAATTTCGGTACTTATAAAAATGATTATGTAATGAAGGAAAGATCTCATAGGGATAATGTAAAATTCAATCGACGGTTCTGGGACATGCACGTCTACAAGTATTCTGCAAATAAAATTTTACCTGGTTGCAATGTATGTCAAAATGATTTTACTTGCACGAATATCGCTCTTTTCTTACTCATGTTGTTTCTGACTTCCAAATTTTATTTATCATACATAAATAGAAAGTTTATTATAAAAAATAAAAACATATTCAACAGTTACATTCAAATTCACAACGCACTAAAATAAATATATTTTAGAACACTTTTAGTTACAAAATTTACAACACATCAATGTTTTGCGAATTAGAAAACTCCATATACAAACTCATCACATGCGCAAAACGTTTTTTGTGTTGTGATTATGTTCTTAATATGTTGCAAAAGTGTTGCTCTCTAGAAATGTGTTCTTAATGTGTTGCAAAAGTGTTGCTCTCTAGAAATGTGTTCTTAATGTGTTGCAAAAGTGTTGCTCTCACGAAATATATTCTTAATGTGTTGCAAAAGTGTTGCTCTCTAGAAATGTGTTCTTAATGTGTTGAAAAAGTGTTGCTCTCTAGAAATGTGTTCTTAATGTGTTGCAAAAGTGTTACTCCCTAGAACTGTGTTCTAAAAATAGTTTTTTTCTTAATTGTGTCTAAGTAATGTTGTAAATAGTGTTGATAAAAATATTTTCTTACAAGTGTTTTGCTGCACATCGCTTTGTCACCAAATTTGTAACACATTATAAACGCCATACATTTAGAATACTACTAGCGGGCCCAACAGACGTTTTCCTTGCACCGACTCTAAAAAATCAAATAAATGTACATAAATATAATAATACGCACGATAAATACCACCCCTTTAATTTAATTTCTTATTGCAATTATGTAAGGAAATTATTTTTCACTTTGTAGTAGTTTTTGAAGTCGTTTCAATTTTTGATTGAAAATTTATTTTTTCTCTTTTCAGTTAAAAGTTAACGATTTTCTGAAGTCGGTTAGTTAAAATTATAATACCGGAAAAATTATTGTAAATCATACACGTATGTCAGGAGTGGGGCTCTAACACACTATCTCTTTCTTCGAGAACCAGAGCTTAAATCTGGCGCCTTAGACCACTCAGCCATTCTGTCCCTACTTTATTCAGCGAACTTATTCAACACTTTTAATTAGCAAAAAATTAAGCAAATTAGTTTTTGCCTAATTACTAAAAAAGTACTAAATCAATTTCGATGAAATGTGAATCTAAACATTCTAGAATCCACTGGAACACACAGAAAAAACTTCAACAAAATCGGTCCAGTCGTTTAGGAGAAGTTCAGGGACATACACACGCACAGAAGAGTTATAAAGATTTGCATTGGATACTTAATTTTAATTACTTACATTGAATACTTAATTTTAATTTTGAAATTGGTTTGGGTGGCACCGACTCAAAAAAATCAAATAAATATACATACATATAATAATACGCATCATAAATACTACGCTCTTAATTTAATTTTTTATTACAATTATGTAAGGAAATTATTTTTCACTTTGCTGTAGTTTTTGAAGTCGGTTCAATTTTTTATAGAAAAGTTTATTTTTCTCTTCTCAGTTAAAAGTTAACGATTTTCTGAAGTCGGTTAATTAAAATTATAATACAGGAAAAAAAAATTGTAAACCATACACGGATGTTAGGAGAGGGGTTCGAACACACGATCTCTTTTTTCGAGAACCAGTGCTTAAATCTGTCGCCTTAGACCGCTCGGACATTCTGTCCACACTCTATTCAACGAACTTATTCAACACTTTTAACCAGCAAAAAATCCCTAAATATTAGTTTTTGCCTAATTACTAAAAAAGTACTGAAACAATTTCGATGAAATGTGAATCTAAACCATTCTCGAATCCACTGGAATACACAATTTTTTTGCACACAAAAAAATTCATTAAAATCGGTCCAGTCATTTAGGAGGAGTTCAGTGACATACACACACACAGAAGATATATATATATATAAAGATAAAACAAGACATTTAAACACTTTCAAATGGTGCCTTTAAAACTACACAATTTTAAAAATAAGATAAGAGACAGTTTGCTCTATAGAAAAAAATTGATAGAAATTATTGAGTGCGTTAGCTAATTTTGCAAATAAATATCAATAACTGCATTTCTATAAAATTTATATAATTTTTCTCAACATTTTTTACACAGTCTTTTTCCTGGTACTACACAGTCACAAGACAATCTAAAACAATTTTAGTTAGAAGCATTAATTATTATGTTCAATTAGTGTTCTAAAAATGTTTCACGAATGTGATATCCTCGCAAATCTTTTGTTGCACTAATAGCACCAGCTCTTAGAAAATGAGAAGAAACTACGCAATACACGGCGGAAAGGCTACCTGTGAAGGTGTAGAAAAGGCGGTCTGGATTGCAATGTCTGTGAACAAAAGTGATGTGAAACAATAAAGAAGGATAATATTATTTATATGTTTGTCGAATTTGTGTTGGTGTGTGTTATTTGTCGTTCATGTGATGTTATGTCCAGCAATAAAGTGTGCTTCTCCAAAGAAGATCTAAGATAATTCTCAGGCCCACTATTGAATACCCACTCTCCGGTTTAGCACAACGGATTTGCAGTGTACATATAAAATAAGGTAATAAGTATCATTGTTGCAATTGATATTTACAATGTCTCCCTCTAGAGTGTAGATAATAAATATCAGTACAAAATAAGATAATAAATATCATTGTTGTTATTAGTATTTATAATATCTTCCACTAGAATGTAGATACATTCATTAATTTATTAGATAAATTAATATAGAAAACATTATTCCTATAAAAACATACCTTCATGGATTTTCTCTGCTGAAACTCTAATTGAACCTGAAAAATAAAAACTTTATTACAAAAAAAAAAAAAAAAAAAAAAAAAATACAAACTTATAAAACAGTTACATACAAAATAAGGTAAAAAAATATCATTATTGTTATTAATATTTATATCTTCCACTAGAATATATTCATTAATTTATTAGATAAATTAGTACAGAAAACATTATTTCTATAAAAATAAGTACCGTTATGCAATTTCTCTATTAAAGTTTCAATTGAACGTGAAAAACAATATCTTTATTACAAAAAATAAAAACGTATTCAAAAGTTACATATAAAATAAGTTAATAAGTATCATTATTGTTATTAATATTTATAATGTCTTCCACTAGAATGTAAATACACACATACATATTCACAATTTATTAGATATATTAATTTCAAAAATATTATTTATATTAAAAAAAAGATACTGTTATGCAATTTCTCTGTTAAGATTTCAACTGATTTTGAAAATAAAATTCATTGAAAAAATTAATAGTGAAATAAATAATTCAAATTTAACAAATAATACACGCATTAAGTATTTAATTTTATCCCATGACAAAGTCCGACTAGTTTACTCGATTCCCAATTCGCAGTTTTGTTACATACCGATTCTACAATGTTTCCATTGCGTTCGATTCATAGTAAACAAAACATGCATGTTTTGTAGCAATTTGCAAGGGTACTTGAAGTTTTTCTTTCTTTTAAATAAATTTTCTTCTCAGAATTGACATTGTTGTTATTTTTATAAGTAAGTATAAATACGCAGTCTTGAATATCATAAAATGGCAAGTTACCGATCATGAAAAGTCAACATTTAATTTTTACATATTTTGAATTTTTATTGAATGTGCTTAAGAATAAAATCTTAAAATGGTTGGACGAAATTCAAAAAAAATAAGAAATCACACTCAATCGAAAACGAGCTCAAAATAGACATATAGACTCAACATAATGCTTGCTTTCTAACTTCTTTGTTTTGTGTAAAACTATAAACGTATAAAAACTAAAAATGTGAATTAGAGATAAACGGAGCTTAGAGATAACCGGGTGATTTTTTTTATAACGGACAACTGGGAGAACTTTTTGATACAATACTACAGGTTAATTTTTAGACGATATTTATTCTTAAAAAATAGTCAACTTTATCACCTTTTTGTATTTCAATAATGGGATTTACACCAATTTTGACACTGCAATTCCTAAGTAAAAAATTCCTAAGCTGTAATCTACACGTTTATAAGTTATCTGTTCTGCTAGAAGAATACCTCGGAAAAACTACTCATCAACTATAGCTTTCAAATCTGTTTATAACAGTTCATAATTTCAAACGTTAAATGCTATTAAAGAAAGATTTGACTAATAAATCTGTTAAAAGTAAATTAAAGTTCCATAAACTGAAAAAAAACTTTCAGTCTCTTAAAAAGGCATCGTTGAACAGTATCCGAACATCTTTAAAATGTAATTTTCGATCAAAGTGTCGACTTTTCACTTTTGAAATTCTATTAAAATTTAACCTTTTACCTATCGAAATCTGCTTAGATTTTGTCTGTATCTAAAATTGAACCCTAGTTACAGCCGTTTAAAATTACATCTATTAGAGATTTTGAAGTGTGTTTCAAAGTTATTTTTCTCTTTTCCTCAAACTGAAGTTTTTTCAGAATTTTACTATACGCAAAACATTTTAAAACAAAAAAATATACATAAAATGCCACGAAATTTTCTATATTTCTTTAAAAGATGTTTTTTGAGGGAATAGACAATACTCATGATAATACAAGATGAGACATAAAGATCTCCCTAATTTGCCGCTGGCGCTGCGGCGTCGCTAGTGTAAAAGGGCATGTCGAAGGTGTATTGTTATATTTCCCTGGTTATGCTATTTTAGTGGACAGTATGTCTTGGACTGATGAACATCGTGCGATCGTTGTTGAAACTTACTTTAAGAATATGGATTCCATCATTCAAATGCAACAATTATTTCGTAGGCACTTTGGAGTAAGCAGGCATGGAAACGTACCCGGCAGAAAAACAATATTCTTATGGGATACTATTTTTAGAGAAACGGGTTCGTGTTTAAAATGAAAGTCGACCGATAGATAACGTCATGTTCGAACATCATGCCATGTTCAGAGGTATATAGAGAACGAAGATAAACATTTAGACGATATCATTTTTTGTAAAACAAAGCCTCAAAATTAATTAATAGCAAAAATCATTACAGATTGTAAAAATTAATAAATGACATACATTATTCTTTCCGGATGTAAAGATAAAATTTTTTATGTCAATGTCCTATATATTTTATTGGCCTCTTAAAATGGGGGAGATCTTTATGCCCCACCCTGTATATTAAATAATTTTGTATTTACACTGGAATAAATGACAAAGTTGAGACAAATTTTGAGAATATTTCATTGCATTACTGCTGCTATATCATCTGAGATAGAGATACGATTCTAATGTGTGTAGTCTAAGTTCTAGAGAAAGTTATTCTGTTTATTATGCATTTTACAAAATGTCAATACATTGTTTTATTTTTGAACTATCACGTTTTCGGGAAATGTCAATTTTCGATTTGATTTTGACTATTTTTCTCTTTAAAAATTATTTCTGGTTAATTGCTAAAAGTTCTACATTTTTGTCAAAGATTTAAAGTAAACGTCATTATAAAAAATGGATAACAAGGAAATTTTCAAAAAATTACTTCCGATGATGCGCGGATACTTTAAGCGTAATAAATTCATCCACCCTAAAGAACAATACAATTACAAGTTGAATGTAGATTCTGCCATTGCAAAATTCAGTTGCGCTTCCGATTAGAACAAAAAAAAAAAAAAAAAAAATTGATAGAGGTTTTTTAGAAGGGCGACCCCGTTTAATTTGCAATGAACTAACTTCATTTTTCTTGTGTTTATCAATATAATAGCAAACAGAATGGCGTGAAATACCCAATTGAATAGCAATTTCTCTCTGAGACATTGGAATTGCGGAATAATAAAGAGATACAATTTGACGTGCTACTTCTTCATTGACTAGATTCATCAAAAACAGATTTTTTCTTTAGTTTAAACGCTTTTTTACAGACTCTGAGTAAAAGGAAATGCAATTTAACAATAACACGAGTGGAATCCCGTCGAATTCGACGAATGAAATGTTTAAAAAACCCGATCGATTTGGTTTAAAAAAAAAAAAAAAAAAAAAAAAAAAAAAAAAAAAAGCAAAAGTAATTATATTATTGAATCAATATATAATAAATACATTTACAAACTAATGTCAAGTTTGCCAGTTACAATTTTGCATGCAAATATTCGCACATCTTCAGTTAAAATTGTACTCTGAGTGCCGGTGAAATCTAGAAATTTTATTTTATATGCACTCACAGAAAAATAGTTTTATTTAAAAAAAAAAAAAAAAAAAAAAAAAAAAAAAAAAAAACTAATTTTATTTTTACTGTGACATTATTTTCACTAACTGAAGTCATCTGAAAGTAAAATCTCAATCTCAGTGCCCATAATGAAAAAAAATATTAAAATGCAATATCGGGTACTACTAGGTTATCCCGTCGACCAAAAAATTATCGCCAAACTATAAGATTAAATGCCAATAATGGATGATCGTGACTGTCACATTCAATGACATTAAATACGATTCATGCGTTAAAAATGTCATTAAGTGATTTTTATTTCGACTTTTTATTAATATTTTTATTAATATTCTACTAATTATTTGTTTTTTCGTTATTTAAAATAAAAATTATGTCAATAAGTATAACTTGGCTATTAGTTTGGCGATTTGTATAATTTGGCGAAATTGGTCGACGGGATAACAGAGATGACAGGTCGAAGGGATAACAGGATAACAGACAGCATAACAGAGCGATGTTTTAAATAGTGATGTCATTTTCTCTTCAAATGTTTTTTAAAAGTTACTGTTATTAGTAATATGAAAAAAGCATCCTTAATAATACTGTAATTCCCATTTATCTGGTTGCTGAATGACATCATTTTCCTCATTTGAAATTTTTCTTTTTTTGTTTAGACATTAATTTTAGACATTTTTATCATAAATTATTTTCTGTTATTTTATTTACATTATTAATATTATTTCTCAGTAAATATATTTTTTGCCTCAATTAGTGCATAATTATACGTAATCATTTTGGAAAATAAATTTATATTATCGAGAGAAAAGCTTAACCTGTTGCCACTGTTTTGAAGAAATGTCATGAAAAAGCTTTTAAAATTAAACATAAAATATAAAAATGGAAATAAATTAAAAAATAACTAAAATGGGCACAACTACAAATAAATAGCTTTCATTTTAAAAAATAATTATCAAAATCGGTTCAGTAGAAAATTCAGGGCTGATGACACGACATTTTTTAGCTTGTCTGAAAGAAATAACATCGGAGGCTAATAAATATTTAATCTGAAACTTTTTTTTTTTTTTTTTTTTTTTTTTTTTTTTTTTTTTTTTGTCGTTCCTGTAGTATCTGGAGTACTTAATTAGTTGTTAAAAAAGCTAGTAAAACAGATTGTTTTTAAGGGAGCTACAATACGGGACTCAAAATGGGCCGAGTGACAGCTGCAAATAGGGCCCTAGCACGAAAACATGTTAAAATGTTAAATATGTTAAATGTGAAATAGGTTTCGTGCTAGGGTAAACGTAAATAACATTCAAAATTTTCAGGACAATCCGAATATATTTAGGAAAGTGAGTGTGCGGACAGACTGCCAGACGAATAGACAGAGAGATAAACTGAATTCATAAACACTTTTCAACTTTGCGGGAAAGTGTTAAAAAAGAGCGTAATGTAATGTTTATGTGTGTTTGTAATTGTGATGGTCAGAAGAATCTGTTTTTTTTATGATGTAGAATAATTTTTTAATTAGGCTGGTGATTTTAAGACAAGCCCAAAATTTTCAAATTAGGTATTACGATAGAGAATCTGAAAATAAATTTCCCCTGGCGGCTGTGAAAAGATGTACGTATGTAAGACAAAACATATAATGAAACATTAAAAATAAGACGCATCTTTACTTTTCTACATAAGTGCTAAGTGAGTTGAGTGATTTACCATATCCTTTTATAAGCTTCAAAAAGCCTTTATGAAAGAAATTAGGTTCTCTGCATACGAAAGAAGCTTTGAGCCGCTTGTGTGATTTCGGAATTGCTTCTAAAGCTTCCGTTGCTTTCGTCTATAGTGGCCGTGCACGCACGCCCGGTTCTCGATCTGTCCATCAGCTGCTGATGCCCCTTTGTGGAAGTCTAAAGGACCGAGACCGAATTGCTTCTAAAGCCTCCATTGCTTTCGTCTATAGTAGTCGTGCACGCCCGCCCAGCTTTCGGTCTGTCCATCAGCTGCTGATGCCCCTTTGTGGAAGTCTAAAGGACCGAGACCGGGCACATAGCACTAACTTCTTGCGGTCAGGCGTCGCTATTTTTGATCTTTCGTGTCGGCGCTTTGATGTATAAATTGCTTTTTCAGTGCACTGAATTTGAACTTCAAGAAAGAAATCGATCTCGAAATCAGTTGACAGCTTTACGACTGAAGATGGGGGAGATAAACTTTTCCTTCCTTTGTCAATTCAATAGGCTTCCTACCTCAAAAACCATTTAAAGATGTTCCAAAACTAGCAAGCTTTTGTTCCGTTTGGAAACAAAGATAGATTTATTGCTCTTTTAGTGTAAGTGAAAGTAATGCTGTTTTTTCGCAGCCTTAGGGCTATATGTGTGTCGAAACAACTGAGGCGGAGATAGTGTCACCAATTCAGTGAGGGACATCATCAAGTGATGGACAAACCGAGGCCTGGACGGGCGTACACGGCCACTATAGACTAAAGCAATGTTTGACTACAGCTTTGGAAGCAATGCTGAAATAACACAAGCAGTTCAACTAGAACGCAGAGCCCTGATTCTTCGTATGCAGAGCCCTGATTTTTTCCTTGTAAGACTTTTTGAAGCTTATAAAGGGGTATGGCAAATGTCTCAACTCACTTGGCACTTATGTAGAAAAGTAAAGTTGCGTTTTAATTTTAATGTTTCATTGTATGTTTTGTCTTTCATACACACATCTGTCCACAGTCACCTGATAAACTTATTTTTAGACTCTCCCTCGTATCATTAATTTTACCGTAATGTTCTTAAAATATGCGATGTATGCGTAAAGTATGTTCATTTTCTTATAGTATGTGATGAAATTTGAGATGTATGTTATAAAAAAAAACGTATTATATAACGAAAGAATCTGCAAATTGTACATCATTTTCAGCTATAATTTTAATTTTTAATTGAAATATATTTTCAGGGATTCTAATAGAAAAGGCACAAAAGAGTCAACAATAGGGGTGATTCTCATCATAATCATCATGCTGATTGTGGTCTGTATCAAATACTGGAGCTAGTGATGCCCAACTTCTATTACATTCGACTGTACAAAAGTTAGTTTTTTTTCAGGATTTTCAATCCTTGAAAATTAGTATAATATACCGACATTAACAGCATATTTTTGTACATATATTACTTTTAATTTATTTGTAATCTAAATAAAATTCTTTCTTCATGTATTTTTTAATATATTTTTTAGATTATTTTCTCATTTTTTTATTTTTAATAATGAATAAACCACGTAGGGAACATTATAGCACGTTTTTGGCAACAAAATGGACATTTTTTAAAATTACTTTATCTATTATTATCAAACAGACAACGATACTTCCAGACTCCATATAAGTATCATGTAATTAAGGCTGATTTTCATCAGTTGTTGAATTGCCATTTTATTCAGGCAGTCCTTGGTAGAGGGGAAAAAAGTAATTAAGAAAAAAAGGTTTTAATGTAATATTTCCAGCAATCTGATAATGGCGAGATAACGAATTCTCAATTAACAATGTTGTAAGAAAAATTTATAAATATGGAATACTTCAAAGAAGTTAAGTTCATAAATCCATGACTGTCCGGAAATTATTTTAACAGAACTGAACTCAAAAGTATGGATCATCATTCTAACGTTGTTCACTATTATACTGCACCAAGTTCCATCTCAATAATTACTAAAATATTTACATGAAGATACTTATGAGATCATTTTATTCGAGAACAAAAATATCATTTAATAATCAGAGACAATGAACATCGCGCAGTCCTTTTGACTTCCGAACATCAGTTACGGGTTAAACAACTATCAATATTTATCTTTCCGATTAAAATAATTTAGCTTTCATTTTAGCACAGACTTTTTAACCTATATTTTCTGTCAAAAATGGAGTTTAGTTTACTAAATGAATTAGATTATTTAAAACTATTCAAATACTAGCATCAGTTGTTCCGAAAAAACAATGACATCCTTTGAAAATCAGCACTAACAAGAGTTTACTGTATAAATATATATGTATATACAAAGTGGTTATAATTAAAGTTACCTTGTTTAGAGTTACTTTTACTTTGCTTTAGTTGGAGGATATTGATGAAACTTAAAATATAAGTTATATGGACCACTCTGAAATTAAATCTGCAATAAAAATTATTAATACAATTTTCTACCGATAGGTGGCGGTTTTCATCTAAGAAAAAGGACTTTATATAAATATGGAGAGGCTTAAAAAGCCAAGGGTTGCTTCCATAACATCATTATGCACCACGCCGTTAGAGAAGAAGGAACGAACGTTACAGGTGAAGTTGGTTTATCAGAACTGCAGTAATTTGTCATTTACACCGCGAGAATATCAACGCTTGAAAAGATACGAAAAGTACACATGTCGAGGCAGGTTTTGAAAAAGATTATGTCTGAATTCGAAGAGACTGGAGAGTTGAGTGTGCTGCCAGGAAAATGACGGAAACGAATTTTAAATAAAACTGCCGAAGACGTCTCTATTGCAGTTGTCTAAAGAGCGTCCGGTTCCCAATATTCTTTGACAAGTATTCGAGGGATGCCACGTGACTTCACTCTCCTTTAATCTATGACCACGAAAGGTTCTTCGATCCATTATATAAAGTAGTATCTATTCAAGATTCACATTATGCAAGCGCTGAAACCTGTAGTCCTGGACACGCGAACTTAATTTGTGAGAATGGGTTTGGCCAGAATCGCGGTTGACAATGAATGGCCTTAGAGCTTTTGTGACAAAAGGTGCGTTTTACCCAAGATAGAACAGGAAATATCAGAACTGTCACGTGTGTGGTACTTCAAAGCCAAAAATTGAGCATGAACAGTCTTTGCTCTCTGATTACTATGCTGTAAGGCGTAAATTTGCGGCTGATTTCATTCTTGTTCCCTTTCTTTTGAGAACAACACTTCTCAGGATTCTAGACCCATAGGTGTTCCATAACGGGTACCCACTGCGATCTCCTTCAGCAGCAAGCCCTTCCATCCTTGGAGTAATGAGAGTGTTTTTTAGACAATCTTATTCATGCAAGATGGTGCTCAACCTCACACAGACCGAGCAATGACGATATTTCTTTGTGTTCCATATAGAGAGGATTGCGAAATTTCGAGAAGTTTTCCAACAATCTGGTCTCCTCGTTCTCCATACTTCAATCTTTGTGATTTCTGGCTGTGGTGATTCATGAAAGTTCGTGTGTATGAAGGAAGCATGTAGACTCTGTATGATTTGAAAGCAACGATATCTCATAATGTTGTTGCAATTAATAAGGAACCCTTCGCGCTTTATTGAACATGTTATAATATGCATTGAACATATATGCTTGACAAAAATAGAAAGCACATTAACCATATGCTTTAAAAAAGTATTGTTTCCAGTTTGGGATTTTTGGTCTTCATGCGCCTCTTGCAGACATTGTGGTGGAAATTTGAACTAATATTTTTTATTGCAGAAATCTTTTTCCCGTGGTCCATACAAGTTGTTTTGCAAGTTTCAAAGATATCAGTCAACCAAAAAAACCAAACTTGAGTCTAAACAGGGCAATTTTAATGATAACCACTCTGTATAATAGTGACAAACGCAATTTCGTTACAAATTTAGCCTGCAAGTAGGGCAGATATAATGGTTACTTTAAATTACTCTAAACACACAGAATAAGACAGAGTTTATCGGTACTATCTCTTTTGCTATTGGTTTAAAATACTCGTTGAAAACTATTGAGGATTAGTTGAGATTTATTTTATAGAGATGCTAAAGAAATTAGTGTTTACATCAGAATTTGTTTGCATACAAAGACAGCAGGTCAATTTGTATGGCGTTTACCAAACTATTCGTCTCTTGAATATTTTTGAAGAAAATGCTCATTCATTTTATAATACTAGGGAGCTCTGCTCTCTACTAGCTATGCTCGTCTTGAGTCAGTAGATGAATCCCGAAGCAAGCCTGTTGCTATGGTCTTGCTACATTGATACCCTATGTAAATGAAGGAGTCTAGGGGTATTGACATACATCTTTAATAATTCTAGGTTATGGAATGGTATTTACATGAAAAGATAAGTAAAATTAAAGATTTAGGGACATGTTCGGCAATTTCTGCCGCTAGAGCTCGGTGGGGCACGTCTTCACATTTCTGGATCCGGAATCGTTCTGCTCCTTTTCGCTGTTACCAGAGTCCAAAGTTATATGTCATTCGTATA
This sequence comes from Maratus speculifer, assembly GCA_964019185.1. Taxonomy (NCBI): domain Eukaryota; kingdom Metazoa; phylum Arthropoda; class Arachnida; order Araneae; family Salticidae; genus Maratus; species Maratus speculifer. The sequence continues at coordinate 258,666,621 of OZ025298.1, forward strand.
CCGTGAGAGACTGCTGATCGTGCATTATTTCTTTGCACGTGGCTTGTTGCTAACGGCTACATGTTCCTATGTGTTATACTTACTGCTTTGTTAGGTTTCTGACGACACAGGTTATGTTCGTGATGCTGAGTCAGTAGATGAATCCCGAAGCAAGCCTGTTGCTATGGGCTTGCTACATTGATATATATATATATATATATATATATATATATATATATACAGAGAGAGAGAGAGAGAGATACAGTGATGATGGACCTATAAATGGGTATTAATTCTTTTCTATTTTCCGGAGGACTTTTAAGACGGAATGCATTGCTGTTAATGGCTGTTTTTCCGTTTGATTAAATAAGACTATTTAAACATTTCAGAATCAGCTAATATAAAATAAACCTAGTCAATAGAGTCTTAAATTACCGGTATTTTTTAACAATTCTTTAAAGTGATGGTTTTAAATAAGTGTTTCTTAAATGTAACGTTTTAAATCTGATGTAATTAGGATGAGCTAAGCGAATCCTCTACTAGTCCACTCAAATGACACTTTGTCGTATACTTTACAAAAAAACTATACAGTATTTTCCCTTGAAATTAAACACAAATATAAATTATGATCTGTAGATTTGCAGAATATTATTTTTTTTACAGAAATACTTTTCAAAAAATTATTATTTTAATTAATTTATTTTACATGCATTTCCAATGCGGACGCATTTTAGCAAATAAATAAAAAATGAAACGCGTATATTTTCAGAAAAAAAAAATATAAATCATGGAGTAAATAATTATAGATAGAATCATGATTAATTTAATAAATGAAATATGTTTTCATCACTCCGCAAAATCGTTTGCACAGATGACACTTAAACATTTTAAAAGAATTGTATTATGGAATTTTTTTTTTAGTAAAGTGGCAAAAAAAGAATTGTAAGCAAATAAAATTAATTTTTAAATTTGCCATATAAATGAAAAATTAAAAGAACTGCTTAAAGTTGTTGCCTCGATTCAAGCTCTTTATAAATGTATTAAAGCAAAATTGGCCAATTCAGAAACTATAAATGGACTTTAATCATTTCTTACTTTATCATTTGGATTTAAAGTAATGTTATGTTCTTATTTGTGGACCGAAAAAGGTTTAGTGAACGGTACTTTAGACTTTGTTGCGCGTATTAAAGAAAATCACAAGCCATCAGACCAGATACCGCGAATAATCATGGATAAATTTGAATACTGCAGTAATTTAACTTATAAGAATTGGTGCGTACCAATTCCCCCAATAATTAAATTCTGGAAAAATGGAAGCATAAATTGCTCAATAAAACAATTTCCTTTGCAATCAGTTTTTGCAGTTATAATTCATAAATCTCAAGGTTTGACATCAGATAAAGCAGTAGTAGATATTGGGGATAAAGTGACACCAGTTTGCTGAACGCACGTAGCGTTGTCGAGAGTGAAATTCCTTCAAGGTTTATCATTTAATAGAAAATTTCCTTGCGAGAGATTCTACAATATAAAAAATTTTCATATGCTGGCATGCAGAAAAAAAGAAGAAATTAGAATAAAAAAAATTAAATTTAATAGTTCTTAGTATCAACGAGAGTAGATTTTAATGTTTTTCCAAATATTTTGTTTGAATGTATTATTCTAAGATTGCTATCAAAGATTATTTGATGTGAATTACAAAGATTGAAAACATACCTATTTCAAATCATTTCAGATAACTCCATAGGCTATTGGGAAATGTAAAAACATCTTTAAAACTTTTGATTAAAAATTAAAAAAATATTTTGTAAAATTTTGCTTCGAAAATATTTTTATTTATACCAGTCTTATGTCACAGATAAAAAATTCCGAGGAAATTCTTAATTATTTGGCTGAATTTACATTTCTAAAATTTAAATACGCCAAAACATAAGATAAAGTTTTTGCTTAATAAAGATGCAAAAATAATATAAAATAATATTGTTATTTTCAAATATTTATCTTATGAAATAATGCTTCGCGAATCCAAACAAAGCACGGCTTTTGCTAGTTTTCACCAAACTTTTTTTTCTCTTTGTATTATTCAAGCGAAAATATTTTTACGATTACATAGGAAATATTATTATTTGTATTGTCTTATTTTGTTTTCTAAATCTCACGCAATTTTTTTCCCATTTACAACTTGTAGCGCATATTATTGCATTAATTATTTCACAATTTTCTTTCTTTTTTAAAATTCACGTGTACATATAATTTTTATGCCGTAATTTTGAATATTTTACTGCTTTTAATAATTCATTTCAATTTAATTTAAATTTATTTTTCTATTTATAATAATCACCGGTCAATATATTTTTTATTTTAAGGAATTTTTATTCATTGCGCTGTTTTAATAGTTGACAACAATTTAAGATAATTTTCTTTTCTAAAATGCGTAAGAAAATATATCTCGGAATACTCAAATTTTAAATTAAAATGGAAATAAATCCCCAAAACAATGATTCAAGCTTATTTTTTATAAATGTAGTTTGCAAACCGTGAACTTCTAATGTATAAAATTATCTAAAAATGATTAAAATTCTATGTATATTTTTGCTCCTATAAAATTTTTTTAATGGAACGATTTTCGCTAACTTTAACATTAAATACCTCTTAAAATAATTATTCGATTCAAAAACTATCTGTATCAACATATTTATCAATGATTTTTCCATAATACCACCAATTGTCATATTTTTGTATGCAATAGTTCTCTTAATATTAACGAAGAAAGATCACAGGTCACGAAAAATTCATTATCGCTGGCGGTGACAGCGTTACTCACTTTTTTTAGGTAGATTTCGTATGAAATACTACCTATTGCAATCGCACCAGTTTATCTATCTATCTATCTATATCTATATATATATGTGTGTGTGTGTGTGTGTGTGTGTGTGTGTGTGTGTGTGTGTGGGATTAAAGAATAAAGTATTCAGCAATAAAAGATAATAAACTCAATGATTTAATGAACGTGATATCCAAAATGAGATTGGTGTGATGATGCGTGGAAAGAACGAGGTGTTCTATAGATTTCAGCGATGGCGAGTTTGATGGTTTTTTAATCCAAATCTCAGAGAAGCTTATTTATACTGCATATTATTCAGTTCTACTGTTATTTTTGAATGCTACGTATATATTTTATGTCTATTAAACCTTTTTTATCTTATCAAGAATATTAGTTTTTCTTAAATCATAAGTTAATCACTCAATATCCCTCAAGTTTTGGGGGCTCGTTGCCGAGATTGAATGATTTGAATGACTTGGATTTGAATTTGAATTTTACTACAGATGCTATTTTGTACTAAGAAGAGCCGAGATTTGAATGATTTCGCTGATTTATATTTGAATTTGAATTTCACGATGAAAGCTATTTTGTACTAAGAAGATCTAAGTCTAAGAAGAATGTTTTGTTTTTAAACTAAAACGTATTATATAAAAAAAGGAACTGTTTGTTATATGTGTAATGATTAGAAATTATCCGTAATCAAGCCTGCAAGGTAGTGCACTATATTGTTTTGTTGAAGTGTAAACAAAAATTATAATGTCTGTTCTGAATAAAGCTAGAAAGGCGGACTTGTTAACTTTGTGTGATGATCTAGGTATAGTTGTGCCTCAGAGTCCAAGAATCATTGATTTGATAAAGTTGGTGACGGAATCGAAGGTTTATGAAGAAAATTTTGTAAAAGTTCGACTTGAAGTCATTGCCGCGGAGAGAATAGAAAAAGAAAGACTAGAAGCAGAAAAAGAAGAAAGAAGACTAGAAGCAGAAAAAGAAGAAAAAAGACTAGAAGCAGAAAAAGAAGAAAGACGGTTACGGTTAGAAGCAGAAAGAAGATTAGAGGAAAAGAAGATGGAGATGGAGTACGAATTACGAAAAATTGAACTTCAAGGAAATATGACAAGTACAAGTGACGGTTCGGCTGTAACTGGTTCAGGTAAGCAACCAGATTTGTCTAAATTAATGTCACACTTTGATGGGAAGGGTGATATTAGTATCTATTTAGCTCTATTCGAGAGACAGATTTCTAGTATGAATATAACAAAAAAGAATTGGGTCATGCACTTATTAAGTTTAATGCCGCTAGAAATTGCTAATGTTATAACTAGAGAACCAGAAACATTAACAAATAACTACGATTATGTAAAAAACTTGCTGCTCAAAAGATTCAAATTGACGCCAGAAGAGTTTAGGCAAAAATTAATGTCGCCTAAGAAAGAAAACTCAGCCACTTGGCGCGATCTAGCATTTGAGTTAAGGAATTATTTAGAAGAATGGATTACCGGTCTTGATGTATCCAATTTTGAAGATTTAAAAGAATTAATATTAGTAGATCAAATCAAGAGAAGGTTACCGATAGAAATGAAAGAACATTTTATCGATGATCTTCCCAAAATTAAAAATGTTGATGTATTAGTTTGTAAACTAGATGATTATGAAACAGCAAGGCGTAATGTTAAAACCATGAATAGACACTCACACCACTTTGAAGATAGGAAGTCAAAAATGCGCGAAAATAACAATTCAAAACCGTGGTTACCATCTCAACGTTATGATACTTTAAGAAAACAACAATTTGCAGATAATACAGTTAATAGAAATGAATCTTATAATTTAAATGAAAGAAACAGGGCACAAATTAGATGTTTTAAATGTAACCGTCTTGGCCACGTAATATCCCAGTGTAAAAATGGGAATAATAGTCAAATAAATTATGACAGCCAAAATAGGAGCCAAAACCCGCGATTATCCAATCACAAAGAAGTGAATTGTGCATTAATCAAAGAAACAAACAGCGCCAAACCGGATCACATGTTAGGCACCGATATTAACGGGAGCCAAAACCCGCGATTATCCAATCACAAGGAGATAAATGTTGCAGTAATCAAACAAACAAACAGCGCCAAGCCGGATCGCATGATAAATATTGATATTAACGGTGAAAAGACGCAGATCTTTTTTGACACAGGAAGTGATATCAGTCTGGTCAGTTATGAATACTATACGAAAATTGGATCGCCAAGATTACGTTCAAATAATATTTCTTTGTCAGGCATAGAAAGAGTAGTTGTTTATCCTAAAGGATACTTTTCATATCAATTTAATATTGATGGTTTTCTAATCAAAGCAAATTTGTATGTGTTAGAATCTCTTTCATATGATATTTTATTGGGATATGATGTGATTAGCAAATTAAAATTGGCGATAGACGAGAACGGAATTAAGATCGTTGGCGAACGCAACAATGTTGAAGTAGGTTACACTGAAGTTCAGAAGAATTCTGATATAAAATTGAATCATGCTGCCAGAAATAGTAATGAAATGAAAACGTCTACGTTAGATAATTCACGTGATGAAAATATTATTGTCGCAAATGATAATAATGCAGGATGTAATTACTTGATTAATTTCGCGAGAGTCATAGAAGAAAATGAAATTGATTTGAATCACGTGAGAAATTTGAAAATTAGAAAAGAAATAAATGAGAAAGAAGAAAATTTAATTAGTAAGAAAAGATTGAATGAAAGAAACGAGACATCACAAACAGGACGAATGAATGACCTAAAAGAAAAACGCAATTTATGTGCACGCGCCAATGAAAATAAAAATGAAACGAGTAAAGTTGAAAAATATTATAAACGGAAAAACACGAGGGAAGAAAATAATATTGAAGGAATTAATGCAAATAAAAAGAAATTTATCAGAAATTACAAGAAGCGTGATTACAATGATAAAGATGAAGAAAAGAAATATTATTCGAGAAATAATTTTAATAGAAAATGTCACAAATGTGAAAATCGAAAAAAATATTTAAGGGAAAGAAAACTTGAAATTTTTGAAAAAGAAAGGGCTGAACCATGTGAAAGGAATAATAAAACAAGCATCAAAGCAAACTTTAATGGTCCACGTAGAAATCTATATTTCTGGAGTAACGATAATTATAGAAAGCAATTTAACATGATCAGAAAAGTACCTAACAGATATGAATTAAATGATCCCGTGGTAATCCAAAGAACGCAGTACGGCACAGGTCTGAAATTAAAGGAAAAATTCCATGGACCTTATAAAGTTACTAAAGTAAAGTCAAATGATCGTTATGATGTAGAGAAAATTGGAGACCATGATGGTCCCAACAAGACCTCAACTGCTGCAGAATATATGAAGCCCTGGAGTAACGCATCTGCATAACGTGACATATTTTGTTTTATGTTTACCTGTTTTGTATGTGTAAATTTGTGTCTAAATTTTTATAAGCAGCTGCCGAGGACGTCAGAAACGTCAGGATGACCGAGAATGTGGGATTAAAGAATAAAGTATTCAGCAATAAAAGATAATAAACTCAATGATTTAATGAACGTGATATCCAAAATGAGACTCGTGTGATGATGTGTGGAAAGAACGAGGTGTTCTATAGATTTCAGCGATGGCGAGTTTGATGGATTTTTAATCCAAAGCTCAGAGAAGCTTATTTATACTGCATATTATTCAGTTCTACTGTTATTTTTGAATGCTACGTATATATTTTATATCTATTAAACCTTTTTTATCTTATCAAGAATATTAGTTTTTCTTAAATCATAAGTTAATCACTCAATATCCCACATATATATATATCACTTTTTTATGGACACGATATAACTTCTATAATTCTTCATCAATCTCCACCAAACTGGTACATAAAACCAAAGGGGATAAAATCTCGGTTAAATTCGTTAATGGGCAAAATTTTACCAAGGGGGTCGGAATAGGGGGCGTTTTGTGAAAACCGAAAAACGCCATAACTTCTTTACTAAAGTAGATATCGAATCGGTTTAAAGTTTATATTACTTCTTAAAAATGTGCCAAAACTTTATGCATGACAGATTTTTGATAAATTTAGAAGTGGGCTCAAGGGACAAAAAAAACAGGGGTTTTGAGAGAAAAAAATTCATAACTTCGTCAAATTTCAACATATCAAGTCCAACTAATTTTTTTGTAAATGTTCTTAAAATTATCTAAAACTTTTGTGTTTACAAATTTTTGATAGGATCAACTTTTACCCATGAAAAAAATTAAAAACCAAAAGAAACCGAGCGGTGAAAAAAGAGAAAAATCCATAACTCCGTCAATTTTTACGATATCAAATCTGATTAAATTTATTTTCCATCTTCTCAAAAATATCTACAACTTTTATATTGACAAGTTTTTCATAGGACCAATTCGTATAGCAAAAAGAAATTAAACAAAAATAGGAGTAGGAGAAAAAACCTCAAATCCAAACTGCTTATATTCTGACTCATTTTTAAATTCATTTTTGATTTTAAAAGCATCCAAATGGTAGATCCTCTTATTTAGAAACTGTATAAAGTGACGCACTGGTCAGTTTTCGGATAAAGACGGAATATATTTCAAAAAAGGCTACTTAAAAGGGTATTTTGAACAGAATTTTCCGAAATCATCGTGATTGAAAATTTAAGGAAGTGTTCAAATAAGAAATTGCGTTTTTTTCTGACTCGTTTTTAAATCCATTTTTGTTCTCAAACGCATCCAATTTACAGATCCTCTTATTTAGGAACTATATAACGTGATGCGTTGGTCAGTTTTTTGATAAAGACGGAATATATTTCAAACAAGTTGGAAATTGCACGTGAAGCGTAGCAAATGAGGTACGTTCGTACGATAACGAAGTTTTAAAATATTCAGATCTTGCTGATATAGTAGAGCGTACTTTGGATACAGTACAGTGGTCGAAATCTTTGTGTTCCTGTAAATATGCAGGGAGTAATTTTTATTATAACTTCATTAACGTATATCTTATTCAAAAAATGTGAAGTAGTTTAATATGATTAAAACACGCCCCAAACAATGTTTTCCCGTATAACATTATTTAGAGGAATACATTTATGTGGCTCTGTAATTTAATAATAAATATTCTTTGCATCACAGATTGCACAGATTGTATATTTTAGTACATACTTCAAAGATTCATGCCAATTCTATTATGTTCAAATGAGTGTAACACCATTAAAATGCATTTGAAACTTATTTTCGCATCGATCGTAATGTAACGTAATACTTTTGATTGTCCCTGTAATTGATCTATGCATCCGATTTTCATAATATTTGAAATGACTCGACAAAATTATGTAATAATTATGCGTTTTAATTTTCAAACGATTAAAATGCATTTGAAACTTTTTTCCCCATTGACTGTAATGTAACGGAATACTTTTGATTGTCCCTGTAATTGATCTATGCATTCGATTTTCATAACATTTGAAATGAGTCGACAAAATTATGTAATAAATATAAGTTTTAAATTTCAAACGATTAAAATGCATTTGAAACTTTTTTCTCTATTGACCGTAATGTAACGGAATCCTTTTGATTGTCCCTGTAATTGATCTATCCATCCTATTTTCATAAAATTTGAAATGACTCGACAAAATTATATAATAATTATACGTTTTAAATTTCAAACGATTAAAATGCATTTGAAACTTTTCCCCCCATTGACCGTAATGTAACGGAATACTTTTGATTGTCCCTGTAATTGATCTATGCATTCGATTTTCATAACATTTGAAATGAGTCGACAAAATTATGTAATAAATATACGTTTTAAATTTCAAACGATTAAAATGCATTTGAAACTTTTTTCTCCATTAACCGTAATGTAACGGAATCCTTTTGATTGTCCCTGTAATTGATCTATCCATCCTATTTTCATAAAATTTGAAATGACTCGACAAAATTATGTAATAATTATGTATTTTAAATTTCAAACGATTTGGTTGGGTAGTTTTTGCGTTGTTATATGCGGACAGACGGACAGACAGACGGACGGACGGACTGAGCGACAACAATAGGTGCTACGTATTTACATAATTACGAACGCACCTAAAAAGGCTACCAAAAAGGGTATTTTGAGCAGAATTTTCCGAAATCATCGTGATTGAAAATTTAAGGAAGTGTTCAAATAAGAAATTGCGTTTTTTTCTGACTCGTTTTAATATCCATTTTTGCTCTCAAACGCATCCAATTTACAGATTTTAGGAACTATATAATGTGATGCATTGATTGTTTTTTTTTTTTTTTTTTTTTTTTTTTTTTTTTTTTTTTTGATAAAAACAGAATATATTTCGAAAAAGGCTACCAAAAATGGTATTTTGAACAGAATTTCTCGAAGTCTTCGTGATTTGTAAATTTAAGGAAGTTTTCACATAGCAAATTGCGTTTTTTATGACTCGTTTTAAAATCCATTTTCGCTCTCAAACGCATCCAATTTACAGATCCTCTTATTTAGGAACTATATACTGTGACGCATTGGCCAGTTTTTTGATAAAGATAGAATATATTTTTAAAAATGCTGTCAAAGTGAGTATTTCGCACAAAATTTTCCGAAGAAATCATGATTAAAGCATTAAGGATGTATTCAAACAACAAATCGGTTATTTTATGACTCATTTTTAAATTAAATTTTTTTCTCAAATGCATTCAACTGACAATTTCTTGCTATTTAGGAACTGTATAATGTACTGTTTTGGTCGATTTTTTAAAATAAATTTAGAATTTATTTCAAAATATGCTGTCAAAATGGGCATTTGAGCTGAATTTTTCTTAAGATGATTCTGATAAAACCAGTTTTTGCAGAAAAATGAAATTAAAAATTTTTCATAAACGGCCAAATGAAGTTATTAAACTGGGTTAATCTCTAATCATATATATTTTTTGTTGTTGTTGAAATGAGCACGCTTCGAAATCTACCTCCGCCTATAGGCCCAGCCGACAGGGATTTTTAAAATAGAGAGATGCTTATACAAAACATAGACCTATAATGTGTTATTATATGTATTCACTCTATAAACAAGAAACATACAATCTTCTTCGCTTAAAGTCTCGGTAATTTATGTATGTAAATTTAGAAGTCATGGAGTTTTTTTCAACTGAAAATAAAGTGATACTAGGTGGATTTACAGTTCAATTTCTTGGTTGAAACATAATTGCCGTTTTCGATTCCTTCTAAATTTACATAAGATAAATGATTATGACTAGATTATCGATTATATTACAGGATTATTGGATGGTGTAAATAAATCTATACTTCTTGGTGAAATTATCCCATCACAGTATGTTTTAAAGATAAATTACATTTAAATGTGACAAATAAACCCACATAATAAAATATTTGCTTCCATGCCTGAATATCGACGTTTTACATTTATTAGATTTCAGGAATCGTGGGGATGACGTCTTTGAAAATCCAGAGTGAAATCTGATCGTGATTATTCATCTGTAAAGTTTTAGTGAGAAAAGGGATTTGAACGACCGATAATATTCAAGAGGATTTGTCAATCCTGATTTCAGATTTTACTTTACTATAAATTGCCTTAGTGTAAATAAGATCGTGCGCTAAGCAATTCCAATGCAGAAATTTTAATGAAAATATATTTTCATTAATTCGTTTTAAAAAAGTATCGTTTGCATTCATAAATTAGAAAATTTAAGACAAAATTGTGTTATGATGAGATCTTTTATAGTTGAATTGGTGAAATTTATTCACACTACTATATCGCAGTCTTGCTTCAAAAGTGTCATAATTAAAAAATAAATCCGTTTCTCAGAAATGCAAAAAACTGTTTCAGGTTATGACAGGCTCAATGACCATGTCTATAAACATGATTGCTACCTGGAGACTGTTTTTTCAGTATACTATCTTCTACATGAGATGGTTGATAGAGGGATAAATACTAAGTACAAAAGCAGCCATAATTCAAAAAGCCCAATTTTTGATTTGTGATATTTTGCAGCAAGGGTGCTATATGCAGTTAGATAAATACCTATTAATAGACTGACACTGGTAAACTGCACTTTTGAAATAATTCTCATAAAAGTAAACGAAATGACATTTTAAGTTTTATTATTGAAAACAAAAAACTAATTACAAGACAATAAACTTTCCAAGGCAAAATATTTGAATTTCTGAAAATGTTATTTTTGCGATATGACGACCGTTTCCACGAATGCCGAATTACGTGCACTATGAACAAGAATTTCTGGAATACAAAGCTAATACATCGAATGGAATTTTAAAACACTTCCATTTGAATCTTTGACCTCCTAGAGATTTCTTTTAGAGGGCTGAACCCCATCTTCTTAAAATTCTTAACCCGATGGAACTCTCTTGTTCTCCCTCTCTCCAGTTATGTCTAATGGAACATGAGCGAGCATGACTTCTCTTTTTGTTACAATGTTGAAATTTAAACAGTCAGATTATTACAATTTTTACAATATGCTATATGTCGGGCTAATTGAGAAACCTGACTCTTTACAAGAAGCTGGATTAATTTGAGTATCATCTCTGATTTTCCAATTAGATTGATATTTTTTCAGGCTTATTACAAAGAGCCTAAATAACATGAGGCTAATTGAAATAAGTCAAGTTACGTCTCAAACAGCCCAAAGTTTCTTTGGCTCACTGTAAAGAGTCTACATTGCATTAGGTTATGGCAACTGGCTAAAAAATGACCAGATGTCTCAATTGCATTGAACCATAACTCGATCCAACCTGACTTGAATGTAAAATTTCCATTTAAAACTAACTCGAAACCCAATCTGAACCCGCCAAAAAAATCTATAGCACCGCAACATGATCCGAAAAAGACATAAATAGTTTTCATCGGTACATACTGACCAGAACCTGAAAATTCAAATTGAAGTTTACTCTAAACCCGATCTGAATTTCACAAAAAGAAAATGCCATCCAACAGTAACCCAGGCAGAATCTCAAAATTCTAATGTCTACCCTAAATCCGATCCGAACCTGACAAAAAAGGAAAATTCATCCAAATGTAGTCCGACTTTTACAAAAAAATGTTTTTCTTCAAAATGCAAAGCGACTAGTACCTAAAAATTTCAATTGAAGTCTAATGTAAACCCGATACAAACATGACAAAAAAGAAAATTCCATCCAAACATAACCCGATTTGTGCAAGATAAAGTAATTTCCGTGGAAACGCAACCAGTACAAAATCTGGGAATTCCAATTGAAGTCTGAAGCCCTAAACCCGATTCTAACCTGACAAAAATGATAATTTCGTTCAACTGTAACCCCAATTGTGTAAGAAAAAAATTTTCTCTTGAAATGCACCAGAAGCTGAAAATTCTATTTAAAATCAACCCGGAACCCGATCCAAATCCGAAAAAAAAATCCATTGTATCGTAAACCAATCTAGCAGAGAAAAAACAATTTCTTTTGCATTTTTTTAATATACTCCTTAGGGCTATTTCAAGAAATAGTGCACGGAATTTGCTGCCTTTAGAATCCTTACGAGGGATTAGATTGTCGTAGTTTTTTTTACTGTGGCAGCGAATTTGGAAGTATTAACTTGTATATTCAGTATGAAGAAAATCTCAAAATGAGGCAAATTTTTAACGTTTTTCCAGAATCATACGCAGAGCAGATCGTTACTAATGAAAATTATTATCAAAAATGTATATGAATTTTTTGTAATTAAATTTGCAGATTAAATATGTTTTTAATGCTTTTTATGACTTACACAAAAATCTTTTTTCAAATGAAAATAATTATAAAAAATATAAATAAAGTTTTTTATGTAATTAAATTTTGAAATGTAGTGGTTAGATTTTTCCTGGAGTTATGCAGAAAATATAAGTTGATTATGGTAATGATTTTGAAAAATATACATGAACTTTTTTATATGAAATCTGCAGATAAGGCAGATTTTTCATTTGGCTCATCTTTTTGCTTCCTTTCGGAAACAACGGATTTTGAGCTTATTTTTATCGATGATAATTTTCAGAATTATTAAGCTATCTTTTTGGCACTTACACAAAACTATCTTTATACATTTAGATAACCCATCGTGAAAATTATATTTTGATAGCGGTCACGTATGCGCAGTGAAACATTTAGAAAACATGCACATTTTTCATACAATTTGTGTTATTTTTTAAATTTGACTTTAGGGTACATAAATGACTTAGGGGTGATAAAATCTAATCCAGCATGGAAAAATTAAGAAAATTAGTTTGAAAACTCGTATTTTTATATTTACATTTGTGAATTATTTTTTAAATGTGAATTTTTCAATTATTGATTAGATTACGAATTAATTTGGTTTGTTCAATAATGAGTATTTCTTGAAGTAATCACGTTCAAGTGTTAAAATTCTACGCAGCTACCATCTGAAAGTACAAAATATTTTCAAACTAGTGTAAAACTTAATATAACTTATTTAAGTTCGTTTTTTTTTAATTAATATTTTCCTTTGTTATTTTTTTTTTCAATTATTAAAATTCATTAAGTTAACGGCTGTTAAAAAACTGAAAATGTGTTTTTAAATTTCCTTTTTAGTTAAAATCCTGTCTCATAGTTAAAAATAATCTAAAGAAATATTTTTTTCCAAAAAATTGATATTTTTCTATTTTTCATTGTATTGGTTGATTAACAATATGCACTAATGGGGTGATGACTGTTCAAAACTAAAGTGTATGTTTAACTTTTCACTTTTCAGTTGATATTTTAATCTCATATTTAAAAAAATAATTAATTAGTCTTTTGTATAAAACATTATGCTTTTCATTGTTTTCATTGCTTTATGCTTTTCATTGTTTTGCATTGATAATACTCATTCAGGTGATGTCTCTTCTGAAATTAATTTGTATTTTCAACTTTTCTCTTTTAAAGTTAATATTGAGATCTTATAGCTAAAAAACTCTAAGAAAAGAGCTTTCTTGTTTAAAAATTGATATTTTCCATTAAAATAATATTAATAATAATGCTCATTCTTTATTAAATATCTCGCTCAAATTTTAATATTTTTGCATGATTTTTTTGCATAGGATAGCTGAGGACAATCTACAACCGGCCTAGTTTTTACTTTTTCGATTTTGCTTATATATTTTTTATATTACGATAGTTTCAATTTCAGAACCGATTTAAACCGATTTTGAAAGTTAAAGTAATTTCTTTTTTAAATCTGAAACCAAAACTGAAAAGGTAAAAAAATAGGCCGGTTGTGTATCGTCCTTAGCTATCTTGTGCAAAAATAAAATAATTTAAAAAATTAAAATTTGGAAGAAATATTTGAAAAGAACACCCCCATAGACTTTACATTATCATCCAGTCTTTTTTCTGTGTCTAGTGTTGCGCCTTAAGGTGTTGGTCATTAAAAATTTAAATATATGCTTAACTTTCCTCATTTAAGTTGGTATTCTGATCTTATAGTTGAAAAAATAAAAATAAATCAGTATTTTTCTATAAATTTGCTACTATTCCTTGTTTTGTTTAACCCTTTCCGGCACGGTTAAAATCTGTAAATAAAATGAGAAATTATCGGCTGTCACCGGAATTCACAAACAATTTTTTAGATGTTTTGAAATCCTTAATTTAAGCTTTTATTGAAAAAGCAAAATTTTCCTAAAATTTTATTGGTGCCGTTTGCAAGTTTGAAATTAAAATTAAGTATCCCAGACTGGGCACAGTGTACCGGAAAGGGTTAATAAATATTAATTATTAAGGTGATGGCTGTTCAAAAAATGAAATGTATGTTTAACTCTCCACCTTTAAGATTATATTCTGTTCTTATAGATGAAAAAAAATCTAAAGAAATCAGTCTCTTCCTTTAAAATTGCAATTTTCCATCGTTTTGATAATTAATATTACTCATTAAGGGAATGGTTGTTTAAAAACTAAAGTGTATGTTTAACTTTCTGCTTTTAAATTGATTAGCTCATGTTATAGTACAAAAAAACCGAAAGTAATCAGCTTTTTTTCTTTTAAAATAGATGTTTTATATTGTTTTGGTTAATTAATAAAACTGATCAAGGGGGTAATGATTATTCACAATTCAAATGTACATTTAATCTGGAATTGTTTAAGTGACAAAAATTCATTTTTTCGACACTTTTCTGTTAAATAAGACCCTTATTGAGCGAGTCACAATCGCAGTCTTTGACACAGTCCGTCATGTCTTTCGTCCGACCCATTTCGAGCTCATAATAAACTAAGGCTGCTTTCTATATTTACTACCTCTATAGAGACGCCATTTATGCAAATTCATATCATCACCGCTGAACAAATCACAATATGTTAGAAATATTTTGTATTTTGAAACATCCCTGGAAATAAGATGTTCTGGGGTTATAAGGGCACGTTAATGTTCTACAAATTTTCACGGCTTACTTTTATATTTTTTTATGCAATATATTTTAAACTTCAAGCTACCTCAAAAGCCCATCCAAAATGTCCTACAAGATTTTAAAATTGCACGAAATACACTACAAATTTATATAACGAACAAAATATTATATTTCCTAATAAATATAGTCTTTCACAGAACTTACCTAGCGATTTTAGATCGCGCGCTGACTCTTACAGCTTATTCCAGTGATAAGAACTACAAATATAACAAATTAACTTTTAGCAGTTATTTGTGATTCAGATGAATCAGAGACATTTACCAAAACCTTTCATCTCAAAACCCTTAGAGCCATTTTTCCGATTCCTTCACAACTACGCGTAATATTAGTAATTGTTGTTATTATCAAACCTGGTGTTATTACTGCAGGACATCTTATTTTAATTTTTTAAATAAATTCATTTTTTTTAATAAATTTTCTATGGAGTGTTTAAATCCGTAGAAAAAATATAACGTACGTCAGCTTTTTGTAAACATTTTATGTTTCTGTTTGTCCATGTTGGTTATTCTTTCAGCTATCATGCATTTTATAAAGTAGTGCAATGCCTTTTAAATTTAAAATTTTTTAATTTTAATATTTTGGATAGAAATAATAATACACTAATGAAAAGAGATATATTGCCAGTTTTGTAAAATAAAAAATGCTCGTAACTAAAGATTTACTGCAATATTAGCTGTTCTAGTCGAAGGACAGAAACCTCCTTGTTTTGTTAATTTCAAGAAAAAGAATCGCCACAACAGGCTGCCTGTTTAGCCACTATTTTTGTACCAAAATTTCGACTTTAGACAGGAACTTTTTTGAGAAAAATTAATACTTTAAGTAATCAAGAAAAGGTCTGACATTAAATAAATCTGAAAATGCTTTTTTACATTTTCTGGTATGAATCTATTTTTTAAATAAAAGTGGAATCCAGAGTGGCAAACTTGCACCACAACTACTACCACCACCATCACTTCCTAAAAAGGGATTTAAATATTCATCTGGTGCCCATGTTTAAGTATTCTGCTCCGGAGTGATGACGTCATGTTAAGGTTTTATCAATTTTTACGATTTTGATTTAGATTTTTTTTTTTTTTTTTTTTTAAACAAACATAGGATTTCATACTGCACCTTTTCGACCATGTATACAACTAAGTATATTTCAGCATTTATATATTCCTTAAATGATGTGGCGTGTTTTCTTGACCAATGCTTTTGTCGTTATTATCCACCTAAGTGGGTTATAACGCTATGGGAACTAAACTATCAAATAAAATAGAATAATGGCATGTAAATTGTCAGTTCTAAGATATAAACATTACAACATTAGACATCGGCAAATAGCTCCCACTTATTTTTAATTGAAATATCAGAAAGTTGTAATATTCATTTGATTTTTTTTCTCCTGACATTGGAAAAAGCAGGTTTAAGGTATACAAACTTTTCTTTATCGTTTTTCGCTTACAGTAATGACAATAATCCTCTCCCATGCATGAAATAAAAAAATTTGAAAGTAGAGGCTTTTAGGATGAAGTTCCGCAACTGAAAAGAATCAAGAGGAGCAATAACGCAAGTGGATGACTTATTACCCGGTATAGTCATTCCACAGTATATTTAAAAATCAAGCTACCTCGTAAAAACATCCAAAATCTCACACATCCTTTTAAAACTAAATGAAATACATTACAAATTTACATAATAAACAAAGTGTGTTTGAATAAATATCTATCTTTCACATCGCAGAACTTAACTGGCAATTTTAGATCATGCGTTGATTCTTAGATGCTTCATCCAGTGATAAAGTCTACAAAAAGTATAAAATAACTTTTGGAGTTTTTTGTGATTCAAATGACTCTAAGTTCTTCTGTGCATAACCTATAATACCATCTCTTGGATTCTTCATATGTACGCGTAATATTATAATCTTGGCTCATTGCCGACCTGACGTTTTTGCGTCAGGACACTTTATAAGAAACGGTCTGAATGAATAAGACATCAACGAAAGACTGTTCTGGACGGATATGAGCACACTTTTTATAACTTGTTAAAATTTTATATATTCTATCCAAACACTGCCGTATCGCCCAATTGCCAGATTGGTACAATTTCATTTACCTAAAATAACAAAATCATTTTGATAGTGATAGGACAATGCAGAATAAAAGCAATAAAAAAATAACGCTCGCGCTAAATAGATTAATTATTTAATATTCATTTTAATTAAAAATAATATATAAGTTTGCGTTGTTATTATTTACAATCATTACCATTTTTCAAACGGTTAATGAGAATAAATAAATAAATAAAATTTTAAAAATTTCGTCCCCAGACTGCGATTTTCAATAAATTACACATTTAGTTTTACGATAGTTTAGAAATTTTATTTATTAACTTAACCTGATTCTAAAAACGACGAATCTCACGACATGTTTCTAGCATTTTCCAAAACACACCGCGGTCAATTGTGGAACATGCTATCTTACGATATCAGATGGTATCTGAAACATGATGACCATCATGTGGAACATGGATGGTTATAACAAAATTTGTTAAATTATCGCAAATGTATGCTAAATGAGTAATTCATTAAAAAATGATCTTTCAATTTTTTTTTCGCTCAAATAAATTCCCTTACCTTATTTATACCCTCCACAAAATTTCACATTCTGAACAATAGTTTTCTCTGTAGACAATCCTAAAATAGGGTTGTTTTATCGAACACCCTATAAATAAAATTTCTAAACTATCATAAAACTAATTGCGTAATTTATTAAAAATCGCCCTCTGGTGACGAAATTTTAAACCATATTTATTTATTTTTACTAAAACAAATTCCCACCATTTTATTATGTCTTTCACAAAATTTTACAATTTTATGAACTATATTTTTGTCTGTAGACAAATTTAAAGTTCGATCGCTTAATCATAGATACTCGGTATATGTGTGCATCTAATTTTCATGTGTGTGTATTCAAACGTGAGTATAATTCAAACATATCCGTTTATAGTCATTCATAAAATATTTATTTCACTGCCGATTACTCTTCATCAATTAGAGCAATGACATACTCTACATTATTCGTACTTTTTAAAAACTAACTATGCCACACTGAATCCATACACTATTTGCATTATTAAAAGTTTTTTTAAAGAAAAAAACAACAATTTTATGAGTAGTCTTACAAATATGCGATGGATTCCTTAACCCCTTACCCTGGGGACGAGTGATTAGTATACGCGCCGCATAAAATTCTCTGAATCTTTGATTATTCTCAATAGTAAAATTTTATTGTAATTTTTGCCTTGTATAATGCAAACGTTTTCACAATTGAATTAGTTTTTTTTTTTTCAATCGGTGGAAAGATTAAAAAAATCGGCAAAATGTGCTTGTCCCCAAAGAGGTTAAATAGTATTTTCGAGTAATTAAAAATAATCAATTCTACGATATTTGCCCCCACCCCCCCTCCATCTCTTAAAAAAATTAAACACCAGACGTGTCTGTTATTATTGCTACTTCAGCTATTTCAATAATGTTACCTAATAATACATATACCCTTAAAAGCATTTGCATTTAAATTGAAAATAAAGTCATGCGTACCTGAATGATTCGGAAAGAGGACTTAAGCAACAATGTACAATTATAAAATTATCTGCTTTACATGGAATTTTAAATCCTTTATTGAAATATTAA
Source organism: Maratus speculifer (assembly GCA_964019185.1). Taxonomy (NCBI): domain Eukaryota; kingdom Metazoa; phylum Arthropoda; class Arachnida; order Araneae; family Salticidae; genus Maratus; species Maratus speculifer. The sequence continues at coordinate 258,685,508 of OZ025298.1, forward strand.
ATCTTGATAAGTTAAAGTCTGAATTATTCTTTTGAAACTTAGAATAAATTATAGATGTAGAATAGATTTCGTAGAATATTAAATCAATAGATCTCTTTCATAAGACTATGTTGTCATTATATATAAAAAGAAGAAACAGTGATTTTTTTTAGTAAAAAAAAAAAATCTAGAAATTTTAAGGTACACTCTAAAAATACATGCGTAAATTTTTATATTAAACAGGTATTCGAATGATACAAAAACGATTCATATATATGTACAAAAAGTCGCGTAAATTGCGAAATTTATGCCCTAGTATGCCAATTTTAAAATACAAATTTTCCCGTATAGTGCATTAAGAGGGTTAAGTGTGTAAAGTAACTCAATAATAATACACAGTTTAAAGCGTAAATTGCACAAAGGCAAACATATGCATGTGTACTATAAACACAAACATGGATTTTGTGTACGTAGTACAAAACCTTGTAATTTGGAGTGTAAATTTTGAATTAAATAATTTTATGGCCGCGAAACAAATTTGCATGAAGAACAAACACGTGTGCTTGGTATGTTTGTTTTCGTATCAGCAGATTCCATTTAGATAACAAAATAGTGTAACCTTAATAAAAGTATCCTGTGAAATTATATTTATTACAGTCCATTCTCTAATACATACATTTTGAATCCATAAAAATGGTATAGTCATAATTTATAAAGATAATCTGTATAATATGAATAAATGTACTACATAAAAAAAGTTTTAAAAAGGTTGGAAATCATGACGCTGCACTGTAAAAAATCTACTATGAAATTACAGAAAATCTATCGATAATCCATTATCTTAAGTCTTATGTAAAATTACAGAAAATAGAAAAAGATAGACTCAGTTAATTAACAGAGAGATTATTTGGTAAATTTGCAATAGACTTGCAAATTAACATCGTTAAAAATACAGAAGACTTAAGTCTTCTGTATTTTGTGACTTAAGTACAGAAGACTTAAGTCTGTAAATTTATTTATTATGATAATAATAATTTAATTTAGTTTTCAAAATCATTAAATCACTCAATCTTCAGTGAGCCTGAAAGAGGGTTTCTCGAGAAATTTTGAACTGTTGTTTAATTTTTTTTTTTTTCGAATGGGTATTTGAAGTATTGCAAAAGCAAATTTGATAGTATTTCATCAAAGTATTTACATTTAGAATAAAATAAAAAATTTAATTCGATTCTTAAAAACTTAAAATAATTGGAAATTGTTTTCATGTAGGGATGAAAAATGTTTCTCAAATTTTGTCTCAAAGTAATATATTTTTTTTTTAATTAAGGACAGCCATTAATAGGAACGCTCTAAATAGGTTTTGGTAGATTGTAGATGTTAATATTAGTAAGAAGGGGCAGAGACCCATTCAATTAATAGCTTTTTAATTTCTAGTTCTCGAAATAGAATATAATATCATTGCGATATCATTTATGAAGTAAAATAGATCTCCATGCATTTCCCTATTTTATCAGATTCAAATAAGACTATTTTGTGTGCTTTGTAGCAATTTACATTTGAACATTTTTAATTTTATTTTAATACAGTGTGTCGGTAAGGTCATGGTGCAATATCAATCACTCTCAGGAAATCAATGAAACAAGATGGAAATATTTCTTCTCTAAATAAAAGAAAAACTTTTAAAGTTTCATACCTGTTCTGAGCAGCTCGATCATGCTTCCATTTGTTTCCCTATATAAGTCTAATATTTAAGTTTTTCCCACGAACAATTAAGGATGTCTGTTGTTACAGTGATTCTCCGTTTCGAATGGAGGTCACATCGAATTCTTCTGAATAGGTATGAAATTTGAAATGTTTTTCTTTTATTTGTAAACATTTTATATCTCCATCTTGTTTCATTGATTTCTTATGACCGGTCAGATATGCACCATAGCTTTACTGAAACACTGTATTTAAAGGAAGTGAATATATATATGATCTTCTTCTAAATAGTTTGAAATGTAACAACGTCTATCTACAGATCAGTCCACAACCAGTAGAATTCTCCTAAAATAATTTAGACTATTCTAAGAATATTACAGAAGTTAATTTTTGTCTGGTTCGAGTAACCTTCGGTCCACTCAATTTTAAAAGTTGCTTCTTTGATGTCGATTAAGAAAAAGAGATTACTTAAAACCTTAAACTATTGTGGCTGATGTCTCAGCTGATTTTGTATTAACGTTATCCTATAACAGAGTACTTGAAACTGATTTTGTTCTCTGTTTTTCATGTTTGTTTCACAAGGTACTGAATTATTCACAGGCAAATGATGCAAATACAGCCCGGAGCTCCACACTAAGTGTGTGCAATAAAATCGCTAAGAATTGAACCAGACACTAACACCATGGAAAACGAATGCGCTCAAGCATTCAGCCATGTCAATAATGGCCATTTGGTTAAGAGAGACACGCAAAGGGATCTTCTTGTACATGGTACTTAATTGTGAAGCAAGTTGCCAGTCTCTGAAAGTAATCTTAATTTTTTAAAGATTCCTATCTTTAAAAAATTAAGATCGGAAAATTTCCGATTTCAATTGCATACTTTTTTTAAAATTTAGTCAGAAATGAAAGAAAATAAGATTCTTAAAATACAGAATTTTCTAGAGGAGAAAAAACTAATGATAACAGATAAACCGTAACGAGTTGCAATATTAGTGAAATCATCTTCGGTCCATAATAGTAAGTATTATCAACATTGTTTCGATTCACAACCTTGAACTTTGACATTTTCTATAGGACAGAATTTTTTTTCCAAGGCTTCAAAATTGCACATTATTTATTAAATATGATCCAATTCAACATTTAAAAACATCAAGCAAATCAAAAATACAACAATTCTACTTTGTCTAATTTTCAAAATAATGGCTCTTAAGCTTTATTATTAAAATGCGTAAGGTTTGATGTGGATGACCCCTCGAGAAAATTTCGATGTAGCAGGATCTTAGAAAAAATAAATAAGAAACTTTGGGGCATACAGATTTATTCATCGATTTTTAAAATTGAAGTAATGGCCATATTTAGGATATTTATGAGGGGTGGGGAGTTACCTTACGTAAACTTTTCAATTCCAGAATATGATAAAATGAAAAATTATCGATTTCCTGTAATTCTATGTATTCTAAATATCGTGAATCCACAATGTTCTAATGCACTTCACAAAATCATATTTATCTACGATAAAAATAACTCTTTTATATTAATCTATTTAAATAAGCTGTCTTTTATATCTTGATTTATCTATTTAAATAATTACAAAAGTCAGCTGTGAGATTTCCAATATTGGCACAATCTCAGAATGCAATTGAGTTCATATACACTATAATGCCAAGGGTGACCAACCACTTGCGATTTTAGATATTTTCTTAAATACTAGAAAAATACATGAGGAATTATCCTGAATTTCTCAGTATATAAATATAATAATATAGGTCATACAATTTTCCAAAGATTTTTTTCTCAAAATTCCATAGGGGACCGTGAACAAACTGAAAATAACTAATATCTTTTGGATAACTCTGTGAAAACTAATGTAACTAAAGCGCTCAAACCGTAGATTATGATTAACTATACCATTGTAATAAATTGTGTTCATTTTTATGTAAATAACATGTATACTCGTAGAAAAATTAAAGTTTTTATAAAAAGAGTCCCAAATGTTTCCAAGTTTTTTTGCTTATAATTTGCACAGTTCTTAATATAAAAAAATGTTCTATTATGAAAATATGACAAACAATGTTGTACACAATACACTGTAAACAGAATTAAAAAATAATAAAAATTTTATAAAAAATGAACAGGTTTACAAAATAACTTTTCACTGCGCCCTCGTCAAAGATATCAAAATTTCATTTGCATATTGTATTAGCTAAATGTATAGAGCAACTTTTGTAAAAGTCTCAAAAACATAGCTTGAAAATTCTGAAAGTAAGTGGCCATAGAATGAGTTCTAAATCCGTTGTCCCCAAAATGAAGAAAAAAAATGAGGGGGTTTATCCAAATATAGTAGTACGTGCCAAATTGTGTAATCTATATTGACACTAATCAATGGATATATAGATACAACCCCTCATCTTTTTGCCATATTTTGAGAATAACGGATTTTGACCTTATTCTATGGACGATCACTTTTATAATTTTCAAACTATGTTTTTGAGACTTTTACAAAAGTTGCTCTATACATGTAGCTAACACGATATGTAAATGAAATTTTGATATCATTGACGCATGCACAATGAAAAATTATTTAGTAAACCTGCTCATTTTTAATACATTTTTTATTTTTTTTTAATTCTTTTTACAGGGTATTGTGTACAATGTTGTTTGTCATATTTTCAGAAAAGAACATTGTTTAATATTTAGCACTTTGCAAATTATAAGTAAAACACTAAGGAAATTTTGGGAGTGTTTTTACAAAAACCTTAATTTTTCTACGAGTATACATGCTTTCCACATACAAATGAACACAGTTTATTACAATAAGCCACTTTATCATAAAATATATTTTGAGCACTTTTACTCCATTAGTTTTGACAGGGTTATCTAAAAGATTTTTGTTCTTTTTTAATTTAATGTTGTCGGTCCCCTTGTGACGGTATATTCATGCTGGGTGTCATTTGTCACGTTATATGCAGACATACTCATTAATTTAGGTTACAATAACACAGTTTATTAAAATGATAAGGGCTAAAGGAAAGTGGAGCAAGTCTATAATTTCACACACTGGGAACACTATGAACAGCTAAAATCATACTCACAAGCTTCGGTCTAGCTCAGTCGGGGCACCGTCTAGCACTTGACACTATTTCCTGGCTGATCTACTAAACAAATCTTAATTTCACAGCCCGTGGCTGTGGATATTTCTTTATTTCTCAAATGATCAAAACTAAACTTTCTTACCAAGGCCGAATCTTTAATCCACTATCTGAACTTCTTTCCGCTTTACTGGAGGCCGTAGCTATTCTCTAATCGTCAGCACCTTACTAAACAATCATCAACTTCGTTGTCTAATGGCGGAATACACACAGAGGCTGCTGGCTACTACCAGAAACACACAGACGCTGGCTGCTGGCTAAGGCCAGAAACACACAGACACTGGCTGCTGGCTACTGCCAGAAACACACAGACACTGGCTGCTGGCTACTGCCAGAAACACACAGACACTGGCTGCTGGCTACTGCCAGAAACACACAGACGCTGGCCAAGGCCAGAACACACCCCACAAACTCACACCCAAGCTTTTATACGCGACAAACTGAGATACTTCTCATTAACATAATACTAATAACCGCGAGCTAACTGCGGAACTCGAAAGAGCACACACACTCTAGAAAGTTAAAGTAAAAGAGAGGATAGATGTCACTTTTACGCCTACAAAATGTTAAATTATTGACGTCACGATCTCAGAAACACTAGAGTGCCTTTATGACTAAAGGTCACTCCCTCACAACCCCCCCTCGAACTCCGCAGAGAAAAAGGGCTGGGCTAAATGCATGCCCAGAACTTTTTCTTGTTATAAATTTAGAGCCGTAATAAAACACAGTGATGGGTGAAATTTAACGCCGAAACATAACTTTTAAAATATTAACTTTAACCCATCACAACCAAAAAAAAACTCAGTTTGCCTCAAATAATCACATATCCAATCCAACCATTCTTCTATCTTACAAATAGCCTCTGTAAAACTTCCAAAAACTCGTAAAACTTTCAGAACTAATTACTTCTTCTCTCAAAACAACCCACTCCACTGGGAGTGCTAAAATTTCTCAAAACACTAACCTTCCGAAATTTTCCTCAATATTGCAATGCAACTATAACTTTACCCAAAAATTTCTCCATAACTTTTAATATACTAGAATTCGCACCAAGTCCAAAAAACCCAATGCGCAAAAACTTTCCTCATCCAAATTCCGACTTCATCCAAAATCACATTTACTTCATACTAAACTAACTCTGCTACTACGTAATACCTACATCCCCATTAGCCAATGAACTAACTCCCAAACTTCTTCAGACTTAACTCCACTTGAACAATAATTGGGGCACATACGTACAGCGGCATATCGCTGTGCTTATGCAACAATAAAAAAATATCAAAAATTTACAAAATGACGTCATCAATCTCTTCATCTGTATTAACTAAAAGAAAAATAGCAGAATCAATACATAACAAAAGGTATACTTCCCTGCAAGAAAATCACATTAACATTCAATTTTAATACAATACAATTTCAAATTCAAATGCAGCTTAAAACTTCGCAACTTGCGGAAACCATTCTCAACTAAAGTACAAAACGCAACTCATAAAACACGAACGATAAGAAGAAAGTTAATTCATTAAATGTTAGTATAAGAGATAGAAACGCGTGTCAAGGACTTCTTGACCGCAAAACACGTGCGCGCCCGAACCGCGGCGCGTGCACAAAACAACCCAAACCACCATCTGCACTTTCCGAAAATCCAAACACACACCAACACACATTCCACAACACATGAACAATACAACAATATAATAACATTTTAAACAAATAACATAACAATTTAACAATAGATCCAGAATTTTTAAAAGCAGTTAAGACCAAAATTTCCAACATACATAAAACTAACAATTTTGCAAACAAATTTTGAACACAATTAAGCACTAAACGTGAGTCCGTCAAAAAAATTCCAAAAATGGCCAAAAGTACAAAACAGTCTCTCTGCTTTCTATTCCTTCACATTGCTACCACATATATGCACTCTAATAGAAATTTAATAAAGAACATTATCACCCAATCATAGAGACGATTCGCTGCTGGCAGGCTTCATACTGCAAGATGGCTTTCTCCTCCTGTCCCAGAAGGCTTGTACGAAGGATCTCTCGTCATCAGAACTGTACGGTGACGCCACAGTCGACTGTCGTGCCTGCAGCCTGGTTCTGAATGGATGCCGTGGAATACTCGTAGGTTCCACTCGACGACTCTGCTCCGGCCGGTTCGCTGGGTTCACTCCATGGCGAGGCTCACACTGTTGTTGCCGGTAATCTGAGAGTTGCCTCCTCTTTCTAGACGCACCCGAAGTTACCGAAGATCCTAGGCCACGTTTCTTTCCGGACCTATGTAGTTTCTTGTTAGGCAAAGATTCGGCATTTAAAGTTCGCTTAACAGTTTTACGAGTGTCCAAACGAAATCTTTTCTGGGGATTAATCACTGAAGATGGTGAACTATTAGTTAATTTATGCTTGTGAGGTTGTTGTCTAATAGATGGAGGAACTGGACAATTTATAATTTTTTGTCTTTTATGACACACAGAGTCCGATGTATTTGACACAGTTCTCTTATTTTTATTATACTTTGCTCTCGGATTGCTAGGCTTTCGACTTTCAATAACAGTCTTTGGAGCAGTTTGACCAAATTTTCTTCTTGAATATTGATGAAAAGAATTAGACGAAGAAGTGCTGGACTCGGGACACTCATTGGATCGGGAATTTCGCGAAACACCACTCGACATATGAGAACCTTCACTACCATTTTCTCTAAACTTATACACTCTAACCTGATCCAGATTAACAGTCATTCTTTCACCATTGACATCAACAACCAAATTATTATTTCGAACTTCCAAAACCTCGAACGGACCTACAAACTTCGGACCAAACTTAGCTACTCTCTTTTGACGACTTGAACTTAACCAATGCTTTTCTACTAACACAAAATCTCCAACTTTCACTTCTAACTCCCTTCTACGCATATTATAATACTGAGCTTGCTTTTCTTGCGCTTTTCCCATTTGAACCTGAGCTTCCTTAACCAACCTCTCAATATCCTGACACATGTACTGACTTTCCGCATCTGACACCATAACTAACCTTTGGAATGGAGTAATAACTTTTCTACCCAAAAACAATTCAGCAGGCGTTTTCCCCGTTGACTCGTGAACTGCCGTACGAAGTGCGTACGCAAAATGTTGAAGAAACTGGTCCCAATTTGCATGATGAGAACCAACATAAGAAGAAATCATTTGAATTAATGTACGATTTACACGTTCAGCCATATTAGACAGAGTAAGTTCCCTACCGTCCTCAGTCTGCAACTTTTCACACAAAGACTTAAAAATATTGAATATAAAATCATAACGAAATGGTTTACTAGCAACTAGTGCGTCAAAACCAATATGAATTTCATTCCTTAAACTCGGTTTATCTGAAAAGACTTTACAAAAATCGACTAAAGACTTATTAAACTCCACTTCCTTAACCTCACTTAAACCCGACTCCTCCAAATTAACTGACACTGAAACTGGCTCTTTCTTACTCACATTCTCATCATTATTCACTATTAACGACTTTTTAAAGAAATCCAAACTAATTCCTCTATCCTTCATATAATCCACACCAACTATACAATGCACTGTTAATCCATCTAACACACAAAACTCCCAACATGTCTTAACCGAACGAATTTCAACTTCCAATTCTACTGAACCTTTATTATCGCAAGCTACTCCCTGTGCTGACTGAACCACAAGACTTGACCTTTTCAACTTCTTATACGAAAAATATTTCCGATAACAATCAAAAGAAATGAACGACTTATCTGCCCCTGTATCGAAGACACTTTTAACGACAATACCATCTAACACAATTAACTTTTCAGGTAACTCAACCGGATTAATAGTAATTTTATTTAAACTCACAGAAGACTTTTCCGACCTCTGAACACATCTCTTTTGCGTTGACCTATTTTCAACATTCTCATCCGAAGTTAATCTCCTTACTTGCGAAGAAACATTCCTGTCCCGTACTCCCCCACTACGATCATAACCACTATTCTGTCTATTTCCATGCATATTTCTCTCACTACTTCTAAAATTATTAGCACCACCACCATTCCTATTACCATACTCGTATTCGACATATTACGACCAACTCCATCACTTCTATTACGCACATTACTATCCGGAAATCGCTGTCCCCCTCTCACAAAATTACGTTCCCCCTCATTTCCCAAATTACTATCCGTGACAGGTCTCTGCCGAGGGTTACGCAAATCCCGTTGATCCGAGCTATGCCGAGACTCATACTTCGATAATATCTGGTGCATTTCTGCAAAATTCTTCGGTGCTCTAACTTCAATAAAGTCCTGTATATTTGGATTAAAAAGAGGAAAGACAATGTCCAACAATTCCTCAAATGTAATATCCAAATCTAATTTATTTTTTAGTTCCAGCTTACGAAGATAAAATTTTGACGCCGACTCATAAATATTCTGCTTATTACAATAGAACTCTTTTCTCAAAATACTTTTATCTTTAACGGGAGGAAATGCCTTCTTTAACTCAATTACAGTTTGTTCAAATCTTTTCGCTTCCTCAGTAATCAAAAACTTTCCTGTATTTTCTAACCACAAAAGTGCTTCGCCCTTTAACGAGCATTTAAGCACTACGTACCTGTTTTTCTCAGGTATATTATTGAACAAAATATAATCATCTAATTTCACTAAAAATTCACTAATATCACCCTCACCGGTGAAATACACTCGTGGCACAATCTCAAAATGTCCGACATTTCGTTGAGCGCCATTTGTGACGGTATATTCATGCTGGGTGTCATTTGTCACGTTATATGCAGACATACTCATTAATTTAGGTTACAATAACACAGTTTATTAAAATGATAAGGGCTAAAGGAAAGTGGAGCAAGTTTATAATTTCACACACTGGGAACACTATGAACAGCTAAAATCATACTCACAAGCTTCGGTCTAGCTCAGTCGGGGCACCGTCTAGCACTTGACACTATTTCCTGGCTGATCTACTAAACAAATCTTAATTTCACAGCCCGTGGCTGTGGATATTTCTTTATTTCTCAAATGATCAAAACTAAACTTTTTTACCAAGGCCGAATCTTTAATCCACTATCTGAACTTCTTTCCGCTTTACTGGAGGCCGTAGCTATTCTCTAATCGTCAGCACCTTACTAAACAATCATCAACTTCGTTGTCTAATGGCGGAATACACACAGAGGCTGCTGGCTACTACCAGAAACACACAGACGCTGGCTGCTGGCTAAGGCCAGAAACACACAGACACTGGCTGCTGGCTACTGCCAGAAACACACAGACACTGGCTGCTGGCTACTGCCAGAAACACACAGACACTGGCTGCTGGCTACTGCCAGAAACACACAGACGCTGGCCAAGGCCAGAACACACCCCACAAACTCACACCCAAGCTTTTATACGCGACAAACTGAGATACTTCTCATTAACATAATACTAATAACCGCGAGCTAACTGCGGAACTCGAAAGAGCACACACACTCTAGAAAGTTAAAGTAAAAGAGAGGATAGATGTCACTTTTACGCCTACAAAATGTTAAATTATTGACGTCACGATCTCAGAAACACTAGAGTGCCTTTATGACTAAAGGTCACTCCCTCACACCCTATGGAGTTTCGGAAAAAAATCTTCATGGAAATGTATGACCTGTACTATTATATTTACACACCTGGGTTTTCAGGATATTTCCTCATGTATTTTTCTAGATATTTAAGAAAATGTCTAAAATCGCAAGTGGCCGGTCACCCTTGATCATATAGAGTATAATTAATTTAACAAGGTAGAGCCAATATAACTCATATTTATATTAGCTATTTTTCGAATTCCTTCGGAAAAAAATATTTAAAGTCTTTCAGATCAACAAAAATATAAAAGAAAATTAGAAAATTACAAAGAAATGCTTTTGTCACAAACAGCATTATTATACTAATTTTCCAACTTCAATTTTGACTTTCGCTTAGCTATTTTTATTATTAAGCAAATTGCTATGTGCTAAATGAAATATAAAATACACTTGAAGTTTATTTTACTTAAATCTAATATATATTTTATCTCTTTTTAAATATAATACTGAAATCATATTATTAATTATCGTTTCCATAACACAATAAACAAAATATTTTTCAAATATTTAATGAGACTTCTTTCGAAATTTTCTTTTTTACTAACATATTATTTTATTTCACATTTTTTTTCTATTAAAAAATATATATCCCTTATTTTAATCATTAACATAGTTACTTTTAATTGCCAGAATATTTTATTTTTTCATCTTTCAATTTAAATTCATCAAAAATATATTTCATCTTTGTTTTATTTTGATATCAAAACAATAATTTATTTTTGCTTTCAAGCAAATTAAAAAAAATATTATTTGATCAAAAAATAGCTTCTACAGAATTCACCTTTTTTTGCGATGAAGGTAAATCAGAAAGACACAAATTATCGAAAACATCTGTTTTTCTTTGAAATATTTTACAGTAAAAAAAGTCAAAAGAAAAAAAGGTATTTCTAATGTCAGATAATAAAAATAACTGAAATAACTAAAATATATAAAATTAATTTTTTTTTTTTTTTTTTAAAAATATGATAATTAAATATCAAACTAAGAATTCGTTCATAGTTTTTGCACTTTTAAATAGGTAAGTAATAATTATTTTTAAGGTTTTTTTATATAGTATATATCTCTTTTAAAGTAATGATTTTGAAGTCAGTAAATGTTAATTTTATATTTCAAATCTGTCTAACTAATTGCTTCAAAAACTGAAATCATCATCTTACTGGTAAAAAGAGCAGCATATTAATCATTATAGATATAGAATATTTGTTTAATACGTAAATTATTATTTTAAAAGAAATGGCTATAAAACAGTCAGCCACAAACAGCTTTTCATGTATTTTTCAAGATTTTATATGCATTAACACATGCGTTTGTTCATGTAATTATTGAAAAATTATACTGATTCTTTTCATAAATTATATAGGGTGAAGCACTGACAGTAACAAACACCTTAAGGATCTTTTATTATTTAAATCATTATTAAAAAAATTTAATCCATTTAATACTTGTTTGCATTTTTAAAAAGACAGTAGCAATACATTAGTAAGTTACTGTTGGCTAAATTCTCAAAAATTATAAATTATATAGTTAAAACTTATTTTTGTTTCCTAATCAAAGTTGAATCTTCTGACTGTAACTGATAAAAATCCCTTTTTTGAAATCCAACAACTAAGACTAAGTGAGCTACTGTCTAACACTAGGTATAATAAAAGGAGTAGAATAAAATTTCATTGATGGCTAATGGCTAAAAGAAAATAAATTTCTATTATTTTGCAAAATTGTGTTTAGATTCCTTTCGAATGTTATAGATTCCTTCAACATTTACTTGATAGGATATAATTTTCTACTTTATTATCAACCTATTTTTTTTCGTTATGAAAACAGTTTTTTGCTTTCGATAAGCAATTTTATTTTTTAAGAATAAACTACAAATAGAAATATTACGTTTACAAATGTTTTTTGATAAATTATTAATATGATTTTTAAAGAAAGTATTTATTTCATTTCGCAATGTAATACTTGTGGAACTAAGAAAGCTTTTATATAGATATTTTAAAAAAATTAAAAGGCAGATGCGTGTGATAAAAATAGAATATTTTACTACCAAATATTTACTTTAATATTTTATAAGCTTGGTATACGTTATAATAAAAAAGTAAAAATAAATAAAGTTTTCAAATTGCTTCAAATTATACAATTTTCAATAACTATTTAGCCCTAATAAATTTACAAGCCTTCTATTGCATTTTTTTTTTTTTTTTTGTAGGATATTGTAAATCCGCATTTATGCATTAAATTACTTAGGATGTTGCCTAACTCGACCGACAAATTAAAAAAGGTGATAGTTGAGATCCAGAGGATAAAACATTCCCACAACACATTTGAGTAACAATCTACTTATTTAGCTATAAAAATAGGTGTTTTTTGCTAATCGAATTTTTGTTAACGATAGTAATTCTGAGAAAAATGAAATCTTTGCAATGAAAATGCAATAATTAAAATTCATATAAAAAGCGCAAATAAATTTACTAAAATTGTTTTCAGGTGCAAACTTACAATATAAATTTATTCAAAATACATTAAAATGTCTTAATACCTAAAATATTTTCAATCCTTATATGGCCGTTAAAAGTCCAGAAGATTTCTAAACAATTCTCAAATAAGCACAAAGAAAAACAATAACAGTATTTGAATCCCTACTTATGACGGCCATGTAATAGTCGAAAATGTTTTAGGTATTTTAAGATATTTTAATGTAGTTTAAATAAATTTATGCTAAAAGTTTGATCCTGAAAATTATTTTAGTATATTTATTTGCTCTTTTTTATATGAAATTTAACTATGTAACTAAAGATGAATTTTGCTCTAGAATCTTAATTTTAATTTATGAAAATGCAATATCATCAGGGCTGCCACAGGTGACTATTTTTTTATTCAGTTCGCACCAGTATTTTTCTTATACATATTTTGAAATATATTTATCTTTCAAATGTCGCCAAAGTGTCATCGTCAAGGATTTCTGTTTTAAGAAAATGGTGCCAGTTAGAATTAAAAAATAGTCGCCTGCCTGTGGCAGCCCTGTGATATGAATCCTGTTTTGCGAGAGATTTTATAACTTCACGAAAAGTTTCTGAATAGCAGGATGCTCAAGTAATCGATGATACCATATAAGCAAGGAGGTGGCAGCACAGACAACCACTTCATCGAGTTCACGGGTGAGAATATAGAATTAGTTAAAACTTGATTCGCATGTTAAAACACAATCGGCCTGCCATGTCATAACTTGATGGAAAACACCTAAAAACATGATTTTAGTGGTTGAGACATATGTATAACGTTGTGTTTTATTGCTCCTAATCCTCTATGGTTTCGTAACTTTGAATGTAGGAAAACACAATCATAAACTTATCAATCAATCACTAAAATCGGATTTTCAGGTGTTTTCCACTAACATATAATTTGACACAGCGGTTGCATTTTAATATGGAAATCTTCGAGTTTTAACTAATTTTAGAACTTCAATCGTAAATTCGATGAGGTGATTGTCTGTGCTGCCGCCTCCTGTCTAATGTGAATTAATAATCGCAGTCCATAATGCAGAGCATGAAGTAAATTCTGCTGACATGTATAATGAAAAATTCTATCATCTTTTTTTGTATTATCACATTTACAAGGAAAGTGAGATTGCGTATTGTATGTTTTATTATAATCTACTCCTGTTTTCTGAAAGTTATCGACGTCAAACCAAATTGAGTTAGGATAGAATCCCTGTATTTTTGATTATACGAGGTTTACGACCCCGATTTCTATGGTTATTTTTCATCGTCTTCATATCTACTATTACCCCTCGAAATTTGGCTGTTGAATTCGGCAACATCCTTTATACATAAAGTATATATAGGCAGAAGATGATTCAGAACACATCTGTCAAAATTAAAAGTCCTTCCGGCAATGCCGGGAGGAAGAGGTAGCTTTCATATACTTATTTATTTATTTATTTATTTTAAATTAAATTACATTATTCAAATATACGAAGCTCAAATTAGTGGAACCCGATTTTATAAAATTGAATACTAGTTTTTGTGAAGACTGAATATTAATAGAAAGTTTTAGAAATTAGTCATCTTTATTCAACCTGGTTTTATTTTCAGCGATTTGAAGAGTCGCCAAATTCCATGATATCATGAAGTGTATGCCTTTTTAAAGCAACATGAGGGATAAAACAAACCAATGAGCTTGGTCGAAATCTTAATTCATGTGCACATGCACACTCATATTGAAATCGATTAATGTATACGAATGCTGTCGTGGGCAAATTCATTTTTTTTAAATGTCACCAACGTTAGAAATTCAAAGTGCTATATCTCAGGCTTTTTTAAGGTAGAGACAAAGCAAAAAATACTCCGGAATTCATTATTAACCTCTTCAGTCCCTGGGTCCACATATGTGGACCTCCGTTTTCTCCCATTTTATTAATGATACTCAAATATAAATGAAATTTCGATATAAGAATAATATGTTTCGAATTCTAAGATTCCAGCTGATGAAAATAAAACAAAAATCTCACTCTGAAGTTAAACGAGAGAAGAAATAATTCAGTAATAATTAAAAATACTGTAATAATCGCCAGTAGCGAAGAGGTTAAGATAAATACTTTAAAAATAACTTTTTTCAATTTTTAATTTTTTGTTTGTACATCATTATACATTTAAAAGATTTTTGACAAACTTAAATGGCTGCCATTTTGAAACAAGAGGACGGATGAAGTTGGTCAATGAACGCGGTCAAGACATTGGTATGTACTATGTGCACACGGAGTTATACCCAAATCAGTTTATAAATATGCGCATCGCGTGACAAATTTTAGTCCGTTTCAAAATGTCAACCACACTGGAAATTGAAAGTGCTGTAACTCAGACATTTTTCAAGATATAGATGAAACAAAAAATGCTCTGGAATCTTTGTATCAAGATCAAACACACAAAAGAAAAATCTTTTTCAATTTCTTACTTTTTTGCACCTAATTTTGAAATAATTAAAAAAATAATAATATTCCGCCATTTTGAAACAAGATGGCGGATGGAACTGGCCAACAAACTCGGTCCAGACATTGGTATGTACTATGTACGCACCAAGTTTCTTCAAAATCGGTTTATAAATACGCGTGTTATCACGTGACGAAAATCAGATCATTTCAAAATGTGAGGGACACTAGAAATTAAAAGTGCTATAACTCAGCCATTTTTAAAGACACAGACGAAACAAGAAATGCACTGGAATCTTTGTATCATGGTCAAATGCATAAGAGAAAAATCGTTTTCAATTTCTCACTTTCTTGTACCTATTTTTAAATTTTAATTATTTTTTTATTTAAATGGCCGCCATTTTGAAACAAGATGGCGGATGGAAGTGGGTAATGAACGCCATTCAACCCTCAGTATATCTTATGTACACACCAAGTTACATCCAAATCGGTTCATAAATACGCATGTTATCACGTGACAAAAATCAGATCATTTCAAAATGTCAGCCATAAGAAAAATTCAAAGTGCTATAACTGAATGATTTTTTAAGATACAGACAAAATAAAAAGTGTTCTAGAATCGTTGTTTAAAATTTTAACACATAAAAGAAAAATATTTTTCAATTTTTAATTTTTTCGCATTTAATTTTAAATTTTAAATTTTTTTTAAAATTTAAGATGTCCGCCATTTTGAAACAAAATGGCGGATGATGATGGCCAACAAACTCGGTTGAGGCATTTGTACGTACTATGTACATGTTCATTCAAATCGGTTCATAAGTACGTTAGTTACAGCATGACAAATATCAGATGCATATATATATATATATATATATATATATATATATATATATATATATATATATGTCAACATTTGAACGGAGGGTTGTTTTGGGGTCTGGGGGTCATGATCGGTGAAAATATACCAAAATTTTCTGGAAGTGTTTCCCTCCGGATGGCTGCAAGAGGTAGCTTTTTACTTTTGTAATGAAAGCTGCCTAAAATGCGATAACTCAGCCATTTTTTAAGATACAGACGAAACAAAAAATGCTCTGGAATTTTTGTATCAAGGTCAAATGCATAAAAGAAAAGTCTTTTTCAATTTCTCACTTTCTTGTATAATTTTAAATTTTTAAATTTATAAAATTTTTTAAATGGCCGACATTTTGAAATAAGATGACGGATAGAACTGAGTATCGAACTCGATTCAGGCCTCAGTATATACTATTTACACTCCAAGTTACATCCAAATCGATTCATAAATACACGTGTTATCACGTGACTAAAATCAGATCGTTTCAAAATGTCAGCCATAAGAAAAATTCAAAGTGCTATAACTCAAGCATTTTTTAAGATATAGACAAAATAAAAAATGTTCTGGAATCGTTGTTTTAAGTTCTAACGCGTAAAAGAAAAATAGTTTTCAATTTTTCATTTTTTTGCATTTAATTTAAATTTTAAATTTTTTTTATTTAAAATGGCCGCCATTTTGAAACAAAATGGCGGATGATGCTGGCCAACGAACTCGGTCCAGAAATTTGTATGTACCATGTACATACCAAGTTTCATTCAAATCGATTCATAAATACACGTGTTATCACGTGACTAAAATCAGATCGTTTCAAAATGTCAGTCATAAGAAAAATTCAAAGTGCTATAAATCATTTTTTAAGATATAGACAAAATAAAACTGCTCTAGAATTGTTATTTTACAGTCTAACACGTAATAGAAAAATATTTTTCGACTTTTAATTTTTTCGCATTGAATTTAAAATTTTAAATTAAAAAAAAATTAAATGGCCGCCATTTTGAAACAAAATGGCGGATGATGCTGGCCAACGAACTCCGTCGAGACATTTGTATGTACTATGTACATACCAAGTTTCATTGAAATCGGTTCATAAATACGTTCGTTATCGCATGACGAAAATCAAATATATATATATATATGGTTATATATATACACTATCTACCAAAAAGTATTTGTACACTTTCAGTTTTTGACATTTTGTCAAATATTTAAAAATATACTGGTCGGATTCTTCTGGAACTTCAGAAATATAAAGATTATGTTTCACTTTATATTTATTTACATTCATTTGTTAAGCGGGTAATTAGGGGGCCGGCAAAAAAACAAAGAATAATAGAAATATTTGGGATCGCCCTGTACATGAAAATGCACGAAACGACTTATCGCTTTAGAATACAAATATATGAATACAGTAGAATATGTACACTAATTTTTGTGAGAATAGCATGTATATTTATGGCAATAGAGCGATTTTTTTGAAAAATTCAAAAAATTCTGGTATGTTTTTTGTTTATATCATGCTGGGTTTTTGACCAAATTTAACGCAAATTTCAGAAAAATTGGCAAAATGCAGTAGAAAAAATGTAGTGCAATTGGAATATAAATATATTAAATATTTTATGAAATATGAGTAGTTTTATGAAATAATTTTTATCTGCGCATGCGCGAACGATAAAAACAATTCTTTTACATCATTTAATAGTCAATTCTATGGAGTAACTTATAAAAAAAATCCAATGAAATATCGTGAAAATTCAAAAAGATATCATTATTATAAGTAAGCTGTTTTTACATTGCTCTCTAAAAACGGCTGAATGATAAGGGATTCTCCACAAATTGACATTTTTTATTGACTGACTTTTAGGAAAAAATTAGTATTTAATGTATACAATATCTAATACAATATTTCTGTTAATAAGTATCTTGACATCTGTGATGGAAAAGAATAAAAGCCCTTTTCCTTTTCTATCACAGGTGTCAAGATACTTATTAGCAGCAATATTGTATTCATTAAATAGTACTAATTTTTTCCTAAAAGGCAGTTAATAAAAAATGTCAATTTGTGAAGAATCCCTTATCATTCAGCCGTTTTTAGAGAGCAATGTAAAAACAGCTTACTTATAATAATGATATCTTTTTGAATTTTCACGATATTTGATTGGATTTTTTTTATAAGTTACTCCATAGAATTGACTATTAAATGATGTAAAAGAATTGTTTTTATCGTTCGCGCATGCGCAGATAAACATTATTTCATAAAACTACTCATATTTCATAAAGTATTAAATATATTTATATTCCAATTGCGCTATATTTTTTTTAATAGATTTTGCCAATTTTTCTGAAATTTGCGTTAAATTTGGTCAAAAACCCTCTATGATATAAACAAAAAACATACCAGAATTTTTTGAATTTTTCAAAAAAATCGCTCTATCGCCATAAATATACATGCTATTCTCACAAAAAGTAGTGTACATATTCTACTGTATTCATATATTTGTATTCTAAAGCGATAAGTCGTTCCGTGCATTTTCATGTACAGGGCGATCCCAAATATTCCTATTATTCTTTGTTTTTTTGCCGGCCCCCTAATTACCCGCTTAACAAATGAATGTAAATAAATATAAAGAGAAACATAGTCTTTATATTTCTGAAGTTCCAGAAGAATCCGACCAGTATATTTTTAAATATTTGACAAAATGTCAAAAACTGAAAGTATACAAATACTTTTTGGTAGATAGTGTATATATGTCAACATTTGAACGGAGGATGGTTTTGGGGTCTGGGGGTCATGATCGGTGAAAATATACCAAAATTTTCTAGAAGTGCTTTCCTCCGGACGGCTGCAATAGGTAGCTTTTTACTTTTTTGTAATGAAAGCTACCTAAAAGAGTTGTTGAATGTTTGTCCAATAAACATTTTAATAGGAAATGAACTACGCAATACATTTATTCTATCAAAAATGCACGGTGTTTTACTTCAAGTTTATTAATTTTCAATTTTGGATAATGTGAATCGACAATATTACAGGAGACGTTACTGTAATAGTTTTCGTCGTTGTTCTTTAAACGATAAATTAAATTAGAACAGAAACATAATATCGTCCAAGGTAATAAAATATTGTTTCGATAAAATATTGTTCAGATCACAGAGAATTTGATATCGCTACATTTGACGAACTATGCAAAAACTTGTAAACACATCTACGTAAAATTTCGTACCTTTCAACAGGTCAATTCTTTCAAAAATGACAAAGAATTTTTTTATCACGAAAGAGAGTAATTTTATCAACTTTTTTTATAAAAGTAAAATAGTATTTTGAGTGAAGTTCAGCCGAATACTTCTAAAATGCTTAACTATCTTAAAAGTCATTCAAAGTGTTATATAATTTTAATTTCAAATGAAATTATTTCATTTTTTAGAGGTAGATTTGATTAAGTCATATTATTTTCACGATATATTTAAAGAATCTGTTTTCTTATAATAGAAATAATGTGTTCACCTGCGATCAAAACAAGTTGTTGTTTTTGTAAATATGAATTTTAAATTGAATTATGCTTTATTGAATATATTAACTGTTAAAACATTAGCACAGCTGACGGGCCAGAAATAAGATTTCAACACTCAAATAAAATAATTCTATCAATAAAGTCTTTTTTTAATAAGTAAAGACTGGGTAAAATAAATAAATAAATATTGCTTACAGGTGAGATACTTAAAAATATGATTACAATCTATTCTCACATGTTTAACGTTAGTGAAGGGTATATGAAATCCTCCCTCACAAAAATACTTAATGAAATTATATGGTTTCAGTAAACTAAAACTTATTAAAAATCGTAATTTGTTACATCGAACAGCATTCAGAAATACATACAAAAATATAATACAATTGTTATTTTAATATATTAATTTAATCATGGATAATGTTTCATAAACTACGATTACCACTTCATATTTATTTCTTTTTCAAATTTTACTTCATATAACGAATATCTGGTGTAAAATTCTTTGATTTTCCTTTTTTTTAAGTAATATTTCTTAGTATGCTATGCCAAACAAAGATGTAATTGGAAAGAATAATAAACATTTGATTAAGAATACCAATGTAAACTAATACTTAACTCGTGTATTTCATCGAATATAAAACAATAGTTCTGTTGCAAAGCTTTCTTAGAAAGTAGGGGCTTTTTTTTGCATGAAAACATATGTTTTTATCTTTAATATATTTATAAGATGTAGCTTTTTTTAGAACAGAAGCATAGTAGATAGAAAGAAAGCACGTAAAAAGAATAAATGTAATTTGTTTTCTTTGTAAATAAATAACTTGTGATAAATGACCTTGGTAGTGAAAAAGGTGATTTGGAAAAAAAAAAAGAAATAGTTTAGTTTAAATATTTTGAAAAAGTTTGTTTTAATGTATTTAAGATATCTATAATAAATTTAAGTTTCAGATAACAGAATGTTCAATAAATAAAATGATATATTTAGATTATAATTATTTTTTATATTAAAAAAATTTCTTAAACATAACACTCCATCGGGAGCGCTGTATCTGAGAGATACATGCGTAACTCTCAGATAATGTGTAACTCTCAGGCGCGCCCGACGGCGTATTAAGTGTGTTGTATACTCATTTCACATCTCTAAAACATGTCTTGTCATTCGTGATGCAAACACACCTTTTATGGAAATAAAGCATTATAATATCAATTGTTGTGTTATGGATTAAGATAGAAATTTTTCCTTTATACACTTAAAAATGTATGCGTAAATTAATCACTTTTACAGAAATATATGTGTAAATTTGTAAAAGTACACTTTTGTCAGAAACTTTACACTCTTTTCGTAAAAGTTTATCTGTATTTATGTATGATTATCTGCTTAGTGGAATATCTAATCTACTAACGTCTGGCGAATTCTGACCTTGAATTCTAGCAGTGTTTTCCATTTCCAGTTTGTAGTTCGAATGTTTTTAACAGCTCAAAACATTCGCAAAATTTCTAATGCAGAATAACCATTCTAATTTTTTTAAAGTTTTACTAGTATGGCACAATTCTATAAAACGGTTCACGGCTTCACGGTTTACCGTGTAGCTTTTTCCATTGAAAAAGCATGCTACTGTTATAAAATTTAATGCGTCTTTTTAGTTAATAATTTCACTGTGTTCAAACAGACACATCAGATGTTATTGCGAAAAATCGCACATTTGTCGAAAATTTATAAAGAAAGGGCAGCTGTCGTCACAGTTGGTTGGATTACTGTGGGTCAACAAGAAAAACCTGTCCGCTCTTTAATGACTCCTATTGTACACATGAGCTTCGGGAATTTGATTGTTTTACATTTGTCAGAACTATAATATGATTGGTCTACACTGTAAAAAAAAATTGGGAAACTTACAAAAAATTTTCTAGTAGAATTGTATTCCAAGAACTTTTTATGTAACGGCAACAATAAAAATTCATGTAACAGATACAGATTTGCACTTTGAATCAAACAAATTTTAAGGTTACTAAGAATTTTTTTGGGAAATCGTATTCCAAGAACTTTTTAAGTGACGATAACGAGCATTATAGATAAAATTTTAGTAAAGTTACCAAAATTTTAGTAAATTCTTTTGTAAAGTTACAGATGGTTTTAGTTTTGCTTACAAGTTTTGTAGATTGACATCATTTTCTTGTACAGTGTACACGTAAAATTTTAGTAAGCATAAGAGATTTCGGTCAATTTAGATTACTAAGGTTACAGATTTTTTTTACAGTGTAAGTCACCAAAAGGATTTCTGCAACGATCGCTTTGACAAAAATGTAGCGATAGGTTGGTCACCAGAAAGGTTTGTTTGCAAACATGCTGTTTTTTTTTTTTTTTTAAGAAAACGCCCGCTGGTCGCTATTATTCAATTTGTTTTTTTTTTTTTTTTTTTTTTTTTTTTTTTTTTTTTTTTTGCTAAATGTCTTCTGCATTCGATCCTTTAAACTTATTCTAAATTTCATATTTTTCTAATGAAAAATTTCTTCGACAGACACCTTTAGGTAGCATAATTTTAAATATATACACCCTGTGGTCTCTGATTTATTTTTGTTTAAAAATTTCTTATATGTGCTATACAAAATCACAAAAAATTTTTTACTTAATGCCTATCTGCATTCTTTTTTTTTTTTGGAAGATTTTTTATATGTATTATACGAAATCAAAAACATTATTTTATTTAGTGCCTCTCTGATTTACTTTTGTTTGAAGACTGCTTAAATGTGCTATACATGATCAGAAACACCATTTTATTTAATGCCTCAATAAATCATTTTGATTATTTACATGTGTAATAAAAGATCAAAAACATTGTTTTATTTAGCGTCTCTCTGAATCCTTTTTGCTTGAAGGTAGTTTAAATGTGCTAGACAAGATCAGAAATATTTATTTATTTTTTACCTCTCTGATTTATGTTTGTTTTAAGATTGTTTAAAAGTATTATATAAGATCAGAAGTATTGATGTGTTTAACATTTCTCTAATTTATTTTTGTTTAAAGATTGTTTGATTGATTTATACAAGATCTGAAATTTAGATCTATTGAATGCCTCTGTGATTTACGCTTGTTTGAAGATTATTTAGCTGTGTTATACAAGATTAGAAATGTAGGTTTACTTTTAAAAAAGTTTATGTATTTCATTTTTACGAAGCAATATTTTCCTCGATATGAAGTGCTTATAATATCATCGTTGTTTTTATCTATACTACTAATGCATAAAAAATAAAACAAAACGTGTCTAAAAACTACACAGGAACTACACTTGATATTGAAAAAACCTTTAAACTGATAAATTTAAATTAAGCTGAAATTTTCTACATTAAAGCTATGATTTTGATCTTGTATAATAAATTTAAACGATTATCAAACCAAAAATAGTCACATACGAAACAATTATAGCATCTAAATTATATTAAAAGATTCAGAACATTTTCGATTTTTCTACTCTGTTGAAAGGGGTGGACAAAAATCATTGTTTATCTGCCTGCAGAATAAACGTATTTTCCGATACAATTCCCTAGCATGTAAAATTTTTGGAAACAGTAGTTAAAAATTTAAAAGCTTTTATCTTATCACGTAAATAAAATTAAACTAAACAGTATATTTTCTCCAAATATTTATTTTATTTTACAAATCTTACATATAATGGAAATCTAAAGACTTTGTGAATGCAATCATAAGAACCATAGTAATACTTATTTGGAATGCTGTAGCTATTTATTACATTACACTATAACAATATCTAAACAAAACAATCGTTGATTTCACCCATTACTATGCAATTCTTAATATGAAATCTTCAGAATTATTCCAGGCAATCGTAAGGATCGTAGTGGATAGCATTACCGTACGGGTAAGCCTCCCCAGCATCTGGACCACATTCTCTATTAAGGGCTTCCACTAAACACTGTAGCCAGGCAGGGAGATTCCTAAAATTAAAAATATATATAGCATTTGATTATGCCTAAAAATTCATTATTGGTTGACTTTCTATTTCATGATTAATATTCACATACACATTTTCATTGATGACAGTAAATGTATTATTTTTTTCTTTTTAAAGTAGCGGAGATAGAAGAATTGAGAGTTATCGAAGAAAATATTGACCGTAAGAGCATAAAATAAAAGCAATTTTATTAAAATCCGTTTATAGTCATTACAATTTTTAGCTCGTTAAAATATTTCTACCTTTTCATATTAATAATAATCTGTATTTTTTTTACAAAATTGCATTTTAGAATGATAGTATCTCTATGTTGAATTAATTAGAAACAGTATGTAAACTTACTGATATAAAGGAAATTTTGTGGTCAAATTATTAAATTCACAGTTTTTGTTCTTTTCGTCGCATGTATTTTAGAATGGGGTTTTGGCGATCAAAGATGGATAAATAAATACATAAATAAAGAACCTAACAAAACTACATTAATCTTTCAGAAAATGCAATTCATCTGCTTAATGTTAATGGTGTGATTATCATAGGCTTATATGGAATTTATATATTCTTTTACAGTGTATTTTCTTTTTTGCTTTTCCTTTCTACACTAGACACACTAGTTACTATTGCCCCTAGACCACACAGAGCTATCTAACGTAATATATATATATATATAATCAACAACTTTATTTTTATAACAAAACATACTGTTGAATAGTATACTAAAGTCTATAGAGTATACGCAAAATCAATCGTAATTTTCTTTTTTGTACTTTACACACATACAAGCTAGAGTAGGCAGTGGCGACACGAATGACTACGTCATCAAGTTACGGGATTAAATCATGATGTAGGACAATATTATTAGGTGTAGATTAAGGAATCACTGGTCTGCCCGGGCATTTTTTGGAACGATATGAATAACAGCGGGCGCCAACTCCATATTTTGACGTCACTATCACGTTATCTAGTTACGAGATTAAATTGGTGCCAATTAAAGGTAGGATAAAGAATTTTAAGAATATTTTGGTCTGCCTGCGCTTATCCGGGTACAAACCCTCGGCAGACTGAAATTTATAACAAAAGATGAAGTTATAATGTACAATTAAAACCCTATAAACATAATCATTCGCATTTCATTGCAATATTTATATTGCTTCGCCATCAAGTTTCAAGATGAACTAAAGGTTTAGAAAAACATATTAATAGTAAGCTAGACAATGACTGATTCGGCAAAAATTGGTACAAAGCAATATAAAAAGGGCGCCAAACCCTCTTTAGACAGTACTTTAATATCATAGAGTTACGACTTGTAATTTTGGCATACTAGAGAGACCGACGAGTACAATACAAATATTTCAATCTGCTTCGTCATATCTTTGGATGAGACGAGCAGAGCGGGGCTCTAATTCTCTAATTCGGCGGTATCATCACACCATCGAATTACAACTTGAAAATCAGATGTAGGACAAAATTATTAGGTGTAGATCAAGAAATGACTGGTCTGCCTCGTCATCTCTTGGTACGATATGAGTAGCAGCGGGCGCCAATTCGTCATTTTGGCGTCACTATCACGTCGTCAAGCTACGAGATGAAATTGGTGGTAAATTAAAGGCAATATAAAGTATTTTAAGAATATTTTGATCTGCCTGGGCATATCCTGGTAGAAACCCTCAGCAGATTAAAATTTATAACAAAAATGCGTCATAATATACAATACAAATCCTATATACATAGTATTTTACATTACTTTACTTCGCCGTGAACTTTCACGATGAATTAATAGTTTAGGAAAAGATCACTATTGGTAAGCGAGAAAACGACCGATTTGGCATATTATTATACAAAGCAAAATGAAAGAGGCGCCAAACCCTTATTTTGACAGTACTAGCACATCATCGAGTTACGGTTTGAAGTTTTGGCACATTAGAAAGACCGACTAGTACAATACGAATATTTCAGTCTGTCTCGTCATATCTTGGTACGAGACGAGCAGAGCTGGCGCCAATTCTCCATTTTGGCGATATCATCACATCATCCAGTTACGACTTGAAAATCTGATGTAGAACAAGATTATTTGGTGTAGATTAAGGATTGACTGGTCTGCCTCGACATTTCTTCGTACGATATGAGTAGCAGCGCGCGTCAACTCGTCAGTTTGGCGTTAAAGTCACTTCATCAAGTTACGAGATGAAACTGATGCCAAATTAAAATCCATAAACCATTAATTCATCGTGAAATTTCACGGCGAAATAATGAAATGACGCATTTTTGTTATACATTTCAATCTGCCGAGAGTTTGTATCAGGATATGGCCAGGAAGACCAAAATATTCTTCAAATACATTATCTTACCTTTAATTTGTCACCAGTTTCATCTCGTAACTCGATGACGTGATAGTGATGCTAAAATGACGAGTTGGCGCCCGCTGTTACTCATATCGTACCAATAAATGTCGAGGCAGACCAGACATTCCTTAATCTACACCTAATAATTTTGTTTTATATCAGATTTTTAAGCCGTAACTCGATGACGTGATAATACCGCCAAAATAGAGAATTGCCCTCCCCCCACTGCGATCTGTCTCCTACCAAGATATGACAAAGGAGACTGAAATATTCGTATTGTACTAGTCGGTCTCACTAATGTTCCAAAATTTCAAGCCGTAACTCGATGATGTGGTAGTACTCTCAAAATAGATGTTTTGCGCCTCTTTCATTCCACTTTGTACCAAGATATGCCAAATCGGTCGTTTTCTCGCTTGCTAATAAGAATCTTTTCCAAAACCATTAATTCATCGTGATAGTTCACAGAATGATATACGAAGTAATATAATGTAAAATAATGTGTCTATGGAATTTGTATTGTACATTATGATGCACTTTTCAGGAGGGGTTTACCTGCTAAGGAAAAAAATTCTAAATTGCTTCTTTCCGAACTAAAAATGCATCTATTTTAGCTACGTGAGTACGTCAAGAGCAAGCAGCCTACTGATAAAATCCCAGTCTTTTTTAAAAGGCGAGATATCTGGTGAATAAACATCTCAAAAGAAGAAGCTGTATTTGTTTATATCCAAAACTGCGCTTCTAAAAATTTTACTTTGATTTTAAATTTTTTTAATGTGCAAAGATTTTTTTTTTTTTTTTTGCATGTGTGTACAGCCATCCAACTTTATGTAATTTTGTGACGCAAATATAAATATTTAAAGATTATTACAAACGATGACAGCACTAACCGTCATTCCATCATTTTCCGTGAATAGCGACTGTAACAGTTTGCCCCCGCGAGTTTTTCTTTGAGACATGGTAGGTGAAAAAAGTACCCGTGTTGCGTTTTCTCGAAGATTCCTTCTATCGCTACTAAATTTGTACGTATATCTCACCTGCAAAAAAAAAAATGACACATCTCGACAAAAGTAAATTTTACAGGAGAGATCTATAGATTTATCTCAGCATGCAGGAATAAAAACGTGCATAAAAGCACAAAATTTTTAAGAATGAAAACATATGATGAGGTTTGGAACGTTGGATAAATTTACCTGCACATACAATTCGCCTTTCTTCTGAGGTCATGAATGGATAAATAGCGTAATAAAGTAATTTTGCGTATAAGTACACTTATGAAACTTTTTGTTTAACAAGACACACCTATAACAGACCTATAACAGACCTGTTAGGGATTAGAACGCAAAAGGAATCTTTTCAAGATGTGTCACTTTTTTTGCGGATGAGTGATATCTAGGTAACTGTACAATGTATATACATATATTTCCTGAGTACTCTGCATATCATATCGTCCTATATTAAAGATTTTTGATTTGAATTCTAAAGTGGCATGTCTACTTAAGGCATGTGTCAATTATTTAAAGTTGTGGTGCCTACTTTTAGAAAGTGGCAAGTATAGACGCTTTCAGTCGTGACGTCATTTATGACGTTTTGCTTAGAAACTGACTCCAAACACACGGTTGCTATGTTGAATTTTCTATTTTATATAATTATTGCAGCTATATTTTTCAGCTATATGTCATAGGCAAGTATTTAACCTCTTCAGTCCTGAGATAAATTTTACGTGGCACTACAAAAACCAGTTTAAAATTATTATAAAGCATCTCAAAATATGCGTTAATTTGTATATCGATACTTCTAATGTGCACACGTCTATTAAAAAAGTCTAGATGTAATTTTAACAATTCTAGAAGAAATTAAATTAATTTAAATGGTGATTTTTAGTGTCGCCATAAGGCGACATCAGGACTGAGGAGGTTAATGCTTCATATGCAATGATACCATTTTCTACGATTTATATTTAATAAGAAATGAATCATAGCAACCGTTTGTTTGGTGTCAGTATCCAAGCAAAATGACATAAGTAACTTGACACTGAAAGTGTCTATAATTTTAAATTATCGGCCATCACCTTACATTTCATTAGAATGGTAACCCAATGTTATATTTACCTGCAATATTCTTCTCTGGGTTTTAATACGATACCACAAGCTCGGAACAGATCTTTATGGTACATGCCGTTTCTGGCGCATGTCGCAGTATCTAGGTACTCTAAAAATTAAAACAAAATATTTAAGCAATCGTATATATTTTTTATTCTTAAAAAATAAATAAATGATAGTTGTCTCTAAACATATTTTGAGAGAATTGTTATTTTCAAAATTGAACATTTAAAGAGAAACTGCTTTTTAAGAAAAAATGTAAAACTGACTTCAAACGATGGCTTAACAAGCACAAAGACATGTTAAAAATTAGATTCAGATATAAATATTTGGAATGGTTATCATGACATTACAGATGATATAAATTAATACATGCATTACTTAAAATATATCTAAACTTGACTGAAATTTCAAATAATATTTTTATCATCTGAAGACGGTATCATATAAATGAAAACATGTTGATTTAAAAAATACATATACATTTTTTTATTACTATTTTAAAATGCAAATTATATTGAAAAAATACACTATTTAATGTACAATATTTAAATAAGAAAAATTCATGCGTCAAGCATAAATTTTTAAACACTTTCCAACTCATTCCGAATAATGTAATAGAAATTCATCATTTAATATTTTAAAATATTATATCAAATTAAACAATGTATAAAATGTGATATAAAACAGATTTGAAAACAGTTTAAGCAATTCCCCTTTTGAAAACTTTAAGTTATCTGAAATCATTCGTTCGGATATCTAAATTTACATCTTTGTTTCAATTTTAATCTTTTGATGTAAGAGAGATGGAAGCAGGCTGGATTTTGGCCTTATATAGTTTATTTATATTCCGCTTGTTGCTACCTCCAATGAATATATATATATATATATATATATATATATATATATATATATATATATATATATATATATATATATATATATATATATATATACCGGGTGTCCCAAAAATGACTGATGGATTTTAAAATTCAATAACTTGCAAACGGTAACAGCTATTTAAAAAATTTTTGCAGGAGGGTTATGCATAATGTCAGAAGTTTTTTTTACCGTAATTTTTTATTTTAGTTCAAATTTCAAACAATAGGTGGCGCTGACGACGATTGAAGGCCAGGTCGACGCATCACTCAGCATTGATCACCTGGCCTTCAATCGCCGTCAGCGCCACCTATTGTTTGAAATTCGAACTAAATAAAAAATTACGGTAAAAAAATTTCTGACATTATGCATAACCTTCCTGAATTTTTTTTTTAAATAGCTATCACCGTTTGCAAGTTATTGAATTTTAAAATCCATCAGTCATTTTTGGGACACCCGGTATGCATATATATTCTTTCTATGTGATTATTCGATGTTTATCGTCATGCCCCCCCCCCTGACTTCGGCAATGTGTAGTGTGCTCCCAACAAATTTTTTTTTAAGGAGATTGCTGAGACCTGGATACCCGCTACATACAGCAGCGTCCACCAGATGGAAATATTCTGCACCTACTGGAGATAATCGAAAACCAAGTTAAATGAATCAAACCCGTAATTGCAGCGAGAATTTTCGAACGGATCTACTGATTTTTTTTATCGGTAATATATTTTGAGCATTTAATGCATTTTTTAGCGCCCCCTAACAATATTAAAAATCATATTCATAGTAAAAAGGCGACAATGTATTAAAATAAAGTTTTGAAACTTAATAAAAGTCATTCATTTATTAAGTTCTCGTGGCAGGATTTAACTTCCGAAGAAATCGCTACATATCACTATTTGCTTAGACTTTTTGATTATATTAATATTATTGTTTTTAGCTCATAGTTCTTTTCCATGTCCTAAATTGGGTTTTACTTATATTTTATTTTTTATTTACTGGTTGACGAATGGTTCAAACGCGTTATGGAATGTAAGCTGCAAACAAATACAGAGCTATTTATATTAATTTAAGTGCAAATGAATTTATCCTTCGTAAATTGCAATAGTCCGCTTGTGCTAAAAATTAATTTAAAAAAATCCATTTTTGAAAATTACTTTGAAAACAATAAAATCTTGGTTAATTTCTATCCAGTTTTCAGGCGAATTGTGCTACAATTTTCAAACAAATCACGTTTGAAAGTAATTTTTTCCCCATTCGACAGTATAAAAATTTAAAATGTGGGTATTTAAAAATTTTTAAAATTGTATTAAAGGTCAAATTTAAATATCTGCTGTTGCCATCGTCAAAATGATATCAGGTTATGGACGGAATTTGTGCCCTTTCTAATATGATAGGCAAAGAGATCGCGGATTTTGTATAAAAAGTTTCTTAAATCAGTAAACGAAAAAAAAGACATACAGATTTTTTTTTCGAATTACTTATGATTCCGTAAAGCTCTTTTTATCATTTGAAACTTCCAAGCCAATAGATTTTCGAGATTTATAAATTAAGCCCAGAAAGTACGTCACTGATTTTTCGAAACGTTTCCGAGTAATTTTAATAGCATATTAATAAGTTTTCTCAACCTTAATATAGGTTTTTGGATGTTAACAATTAAAACTGATTAATGCACTATTAAAACGTTTCAAAAACAACTCAGAAATCAGTGGCAGCAAAAGGATCTTCTTTAAATCTCACAAATATATAGATTTTTGAAGTTTCTAACACTAAACAATATTTTTTGGAATCATAAACATTTTGGAAGAGATTACTGCATATATATTTCCATTCGTGATAAGGCTTTCTCAGATTAATATATATACTAGCGAGCTACGCCCGCTAGCTGGGCCACTTTTTCCAAACGAACCTCGATATTAAGCAATATATAATAAACAAAAAAATTCATTTAATAAACAAGTCTTGGTGTTCGAATTCTCAGCACAAAAAAAGTAAATTAAAGAACTATGGTAGTTATGCGCCCATTATCCCGTTAAAATATGTGATTTCGCACAGTGAGCGGTACGGGCCCATCGTGCGAAGCCGGCCCACCAACGCTACGCGCCATGGTCGCCATTGTCCCGTTAAAAATATTTCGTTTTGCACAGTTGGCGCTGCGCGTCCATAATACATTTTTTCGTATTTTTTGGATCATCAGAAGCAGACTTTTACGCAGATTCTGAATATGTAATCAGTTTTTTTCTACTTTAAAAACTGTCTGCATGATGGTTTAAGAAAAAACGCGCAAAAAAAAGTTTGTTTATTAAAAACTGCAAAAGACTGCTATTAAAAAAATAAGTAATTTCATTAATATCACAAAGAACATAACTAACAAATAATTTTGGCAGCTCGTTTTTCGTTTGTACTAACAGAAATTAGTATTAATCGCGTAAATCTTAGGTTACACAATATTCGTGTATGCTACCAAAAAGAAAAAGTATGAAAATGAGCTACAACGATTAATACTCACATACAGAATAAATATATGAATAGCCAGTTACATCTGAGATCCTCAAAATATTAATTAGCAATACTAATACCTCTTAGTGAACATATCTTGCTGTGCTTAAATAGTTGTACTTATTATATTAATTAAACAGTGTTTAATATTTTTTACCAATTACTTCTTTTTCTCTTATACATTCTTTGACAAATTGAAGGGGGGAAAATAGGTTTTCGGCTGCTTCTTCTTTTAGCCAAAGGGAAAAAATTCCTGTTCTTCACCGTAAGGTAGCGCAGTGTTCTGCCTCAGAGCTCCGTTTGAGACCTGTTTGGGAAATAAGACGTTTTCCGTTCCGATTTCCGACCGGTTTTTAATTCATAACTTTTTTAATTTTCGTCCCACGGTCTCGAAAATGCCTGAAATGACTTTCCCGGAATTTTTCGAATCGAAAGACACCTCTCGCGACTTCCAACTCGCCCGCGTTGCGAACTGTAATCGGCTTTAAGCAGACAGACAGACAGAGGCGCACGGATTTTATTAGTATAGACTAGCGAGCTACGCCCGCTAGCTGGGCCACTTTTTCCAAACGAACCTCGATATTAAGCAGTATATAATAAGCAAAAAAATTCATTTAATAAGCAAGTCTTGGTGTTCGAATCCTCAAGCACAAAAAAAAGTAAATTAAAGAGCTATGGTTGTTATGCGCCCATTATCCCGTTAAAAATATGTGATTTCGCACAGTGGGTGGTACGGTCCCATCGTGCGAAGCCGGCCCACCGGCGCTACGCGCCATGGTCGCCATTGTCCCGTTAAAAATATTTGGTTTTGCACGGTTGGCGCTGCACGCCCATAAGACATTTTCTCGTGTTTTTTGGTTCATCAGAAGCAGACTTTTACGCAGATTTTGAATATGTAATCAGTTTTTTCCTACTTTAAAAACTGTCTGCATGATGGTTTAAGAAAAAACGCGCAAAAAAAAGTTTTCGGTATTAAAAACTGCAAAAGACTACTATTAAAAAGAAATAAGTAATTTCATTAATATCACAAACAACATAACTAACAAATAATTTTGGCAGCTCGTTTTCCGTTTGTACTAACAGAAATTAGTATTAATCGCGTAAATCTTAGGTTACACAATATTCGTGTATGCTACGAAAAAGAAAAAGTATGAAAATAAACCGTGTTTAACATTTTTTACCAATTAATTAGTTCTTTTTCAAAGAACCGAAACGAAAGAAAAAGTCGTTTTCCCGGGAGAAAAAAAAGAGGTTTTCGGCTGCTTCTTCTTTTAGCCAAAGGGGAAAAGTTCAGGTTCTTCACCGCAAGGTGGCGCAGTGTTCTGCTTCAGAGCTCCGTTTGAGCTCTGTTTGGGAAATTAGACGTTTTCCGTTCCGATTCCCGACTGGTTTTTAATTCATAACTTTTTTAATTTTGGTCCCACGGTCTCGAAAATGCCCGAAATGACTTTCCCGGAATTTTTCGAATCGAAAGACACCTCTCGCGACTTCCAACTCGCCCGCGTTGCGAACTGTAATCGGCTTCAAGCAGACAGACAGACAGAGGCGCACGGATTTTATTAGTATAGACTAGCGAGCTACGCCCGCTAGCTGGGCCACTTTTTCCAAACGAACCTCGATATTAAGCAATATATAATAAACAAAAAAATTCATTTAATAAGCAAGTCTTGGTGTTCGAATCCTCAGCACAAAAAAAGTAAATTAAAGAGCTATGGTTGTTATGCGCCTATTATCCCGTTAAAATATGTGATTTCGCACAGTGGGTGGTACGGTCCCATCGTGCGAAGCCGGCCCACCGGCGCTACGCGCCATGGTCGCCATTGTCCCGTTAAAAATATTTGGTTTTGCACGGTTGGCGCTGCACGCCCATAAGACATTTTCTCGTGTTTTTTGGTTCATCAGAAGCAGACTTTTACGCAGATTTTGAATATGTAATCAGTTTTTTCCTACTTTAAAAACTGTCTGCATGATGGTTTAAGAAAAAACGCGCAAAAAAAAGTTTTCGGTATTAAAAACTGCAAAAGACTACTACTAAAAGGGAATAAGTAATTTCATTAATATCACAAACAACATAACTAACAAATAATTTTGGCAGCTCGTTTTCCGTTTTTACTAACAGAAATTAGTATTAATCGCGTAAATCTTAAATTACACAATATTCGTGTATGCTACCAAAAAAGAAAAGTATGAAAATGAGCTACAACGATTAATACTCACATACAGAATTAATATATGAATAGCCAGTTACATCTGTGATCCTCAAATTATTAATTAGCAACACTATTACCTCTTAGTGAACGTATCTTGCTGTGCTTAAATAGTTGTACTTATTATATTAATTAAACAGTGTTTAATATTTTTTACCAATTACTTCTTTTTCTCTTATACATTCTTTGACAAATTGATGGGAGAAAAATAGGTTTTCGGCTGCTTTTTCTTTTAGCCAAAGGGGAAAATTTGCTGTTCTTCACCGCAAGGTAGCGCAGTGTTCTGCCTCAGAGCTCCGTTTGAGACCTGTTTGGGAAATAAGACGTTTTTCATTCCGATTCCCGACCGGTTTTTAATTCATAACTTTTTTAATTTTGGTCCCACGGTCTCGAAAATGCCCGAAATGACTTTCCCGGAATTTTTCGAATCGAAAGACACCTCTCGCGACTTCCAACTCGCCCGCGTTGCGAACTGTAATCGGCTTTAAGCAGACAGACAGACAGAGGCGCACGGATTTTATTAGTATAGACTAGCGAGCTACGCCCGCTAGCTGGGCCACTTTTTCCAAACGAACCTCGATATTAAGCAGTATATAATAAGCAAACAAATTCATTTAATAAGCAAGTCTTGGTGTTCGAATCCTCAAGCACAAAAAAAAGTAAATTAAAGAGCTATGGTCCCGTTAAAAATATGTGATTTCGCACTGTGGGCCACGTGCACTTGAAAAAAAAAAAGATTTTGGATCGGCGCTATGGTCGCTTCG
Source organism: Maratus speculifer (assembly GCA_964019185.1). NCBI lineage: Eukaryota > Metazoa > Arthropoda > Arachnida > Araneae > Salticidae > Maratus > Maratus speculifer. Next base: position 258,719,992 of record OZ025298.1, read on the forward strand.
CGCCCATAGTCCCGTTAAAAATATTTGGTTTTGCACGGTGGGTACTACGCGCCCATAAGACATTTTTTCGTATTTTTTAGTTCATCAGAAACAGATTTTTACGCAGATTCTGAATATGTAATCAGTTTTTTTCTACTTTAAAAACTGTCTGCATGATGGTTTAAGAAAAAACGCGCAAAAAAAAAGTTTCGATAGTCCTGTTTTATTTTTAAGTTAAATATTTTAGCGAAAACTACGGTAAATATTATAAAGTTAAAATTATTTTCAACGTTAAAACACCAGAATATTCGAATTCCAAGCATACCGGTTTCGGTAGCATATAGCATACCTTCCTCATTCCAAGCATACCGGTTTCGGTAGCATATAGCATACCTTCCTCAGTGCTGAGGAAGGTATGCTATATGCTACCGAAACCGGTATGCTTGGAATTCGAATATTCTGGTGTTATAACGTTGAAAATAATTTTAACTTTATCATATTGCACCAGGCAACAACCTATTATTACGGTAAATATTCTACGGCAAGTCAAAAAAATTGATGTGGGAAAAAATGCAATTAGCGCCGGTAGAAATGGAGGTTTTCGACTGTTTCTTCTTTTAGCCAAAGGGGAAAATTTCATTCCTTCACCGCAAGGTAGCGCAGTGTTCTGCTTCGGAGCTCCGTATGGAATTGAGATATTTTTCGTTCCGATTCCCAAGGGGTTTTTAATTCATAACTTTTTTAATTTTGATCCCAAGGTCTCGAAAATGCCCGAAATGACTTCCCCGGAATTTTTCCAATCGAAAGACACCTCTCGCGACTTCCAACTCGCCCGCGTTGCGAACTGTAATCGGCTTCAAGCAGACAGACAGAGGCGCACGGATTTTATTAGTATAGATTTTCTCTTTCTATCTTTTATTTTACCTGTTGAAATATTTGATAGGATGAAATGTTAGGAGTTCTTACTGTTTCAATTTCAACTATGTGGGAAGGCCTACCAAATGGCTTAAGCACAACAAGCCCCACCTAAGGAGCTCTTACATAAAAGACAATAAGGGATAACTTTTATAAGAGAAACGAAAACCAAAATGAAAGAGACATATCCGATAATAATACGCCCCGTATCACCCAAAAAAATATTGCACCGTTAGTGCTCTAAAATGTCGGTTACTGAAATCCAAGATAAACATCCCTGATAAAGAAAGTAGATGAATCGTAATCTGAGTTGAATGAAGCAATTCCGTTGAAACTGGGCCCGTAGAACCCGAGAAAAGAATGCGCCCCCAAAGCGGTTAAAGGCTCCCATCAGTAGATTTAGCGGATTGCCTTTTATTTTAACATGATATTTATTTTACGAATGAAATCCATCTTCCACTCTATACTTAACAGTTTACCTTTAATTGTAATGCGATTTTTAATTTACGAATGTATTGAGAAAACGTAAGTTGATGCCAAAAAAGAAGATTATTATTCGAAAATGGCGATATCTGTGGTATGAGAAAAAATTTAGTACATTATTAAGCAGTCGTAGGACACTAGGACTATTTTAAAAAGAATTGCACATAAAAATCGGATCATTTTTAAAGAAGCTGCTCAAAGGGCCTTAAAAAACAATTAATATTCAAAATTAATGTTAGTTAAAATCTAAAACTTTTTTGTAATCAAGGACGAAACCAAAGTTTTAAAAAATTTAAAAATAAGCTTGTGTAAAATGACTTAAGTAAACAGAGTTAAGTAAAGGGATAAAATATTTTTTTCGATAGGGATAAAATATTTATCAATGTCCAAAGTATTGTAAAGGTGTAGTACTGTAAAGTACTGTAAAGGTCTTTTTTTTTACACATATTGTACGTCGATCCTAGATCACCATGAGGCAATAAAATTAGAAATGTCATTGATGAAATGTATGTTGTGAAATGCATGTTATAAAATTTAAGACCTATTCTTGTCTATCAACTCTAACTATTTCTTGCGACATTCCATAATTTTAGGTAGATTTCGTATGAAATACTACCTATTGCATTCGCACCAGTTTATATCTATCTATCTATCTATCTATCTATCTATATACACATATATATATATATATATATATATATATATATATATATATATATATATATATATATATATATATATCACTTTTTATGGACACGATAACTTCTATAATTCTTCACCAATCTCCACCAAACTGGTACATAAAATCAAAGGATATAAAATCTCGGCTAAGTTCGTTAATAGGCAAAATCAGACCCAGGGGGTCGAAAAAGGGTACCATAACTTCTTAATGAAAATAGATATCGGATCAGTTTAAAGTTTGTATTACTTCTAAAAAATGGGCGAAAAGTTTATGTATGACAGATTTTTGATAAAGTTAAAAATGGACTCAAGGGTCGAAAAAAATAGGGTTTTTGGGAGAAAAAAAATTACAACTTTTACAATTCTCCAGATATCAAATCCATCTAAATTTTTTATAAATATTCTCAAAATTATCTAAAACTTTTGTATTTGCAAGTTTTTGCTATGACTAATTCTTATCGGTAAAAAAAATTAAAACGAAAATAAAAAGGGGTTTGGAAAAAGAAAAAAATCCATAACTTTGTCAGTTCTTAAACTTTCAAATCCAATTAAATTTATTTTACATCTTCTCAATAATATCTACAACTTTTATATTGACAAGTTTTTCATAGGACCAATTCGTATAGCAAAAATAAATTAAACAAAAATTAGAGTTGGAGAAAAAACTCTAATCCAAACTGCTTACATTCTGAATCGTTTTTTAAATTTATTTTTTATTTTAAACGCATCCAAATGGCAGATCCTCTTATTTAGAAACTATATATTGTGATACATTGGCCAGTTTTTTGGTAAAGACAGAATATATTTCAAAAAAGGCTGCCAAAAAGGGTATTTTGAACAGAATTTCCTGAAGTGATCGTGATAGCAAATTTGAGGAAGTATTCAAATAACAAATTGCGTTTTTTCTAACTCATTCTTAAATCTATTTTTACTCTCAAACGCATCCTATTTACAAGTCCTCTTATTTTGGAGCCGTATAATGTGACGCATTGGTCAATTTTTTGATAAAGACAGAATATGTTTCAAAAAAGGCTGCAAAAAAAGGTATTTTGAACAGAATTTCGAGAAGTTATCGTGATTGAAAATTTGAGGAAGCATTGAAATAACAAATTGCGTTTTTTTTTTTACTCACTTTTAAATTCAGTTTTGCTCTCAAACGTATCCAATTGACAGGTTCTGTTATATAGGAGCTGTATGATGTCCCGTATTAGTCAGTTTTTTTTATAAAGGCTGAATATAATTTTAAAAATGCTGTCAATGTAGGCACTTCGCGCAAAATTTCCCGAAGCTATCATGAATAAGAATTGAGGTTGTATTCAAAATTGGTTATTTTATCACTAATTTTTAAATTCAATTTTGCTCTCAATTGCATTCAATTGACAGTCTTTTGTTATTTAGGAACTATATAATGTACCATATTAGTCAATTTTTTTTTAATAAAGTCGGAATTATTTCAAAATATGTTGTCAAAATGGGCATTTGATCCGAATTTAGCTTAAGATGATTCTGATAAAACCAGTCCTTACAAAAAAATGAAATTAAAAATGTTTCAAAAGAGGACAAATAAAGTTTTAAACTGGCTTTGTCTGTAATCAAATTTATTTTTTGTTGTTGAAATGAGCACTCTTCGAAATCTACCTCCGCCTATAGGCCAAGCCGACAGGGATTTTTTAGCGTAAAATTTATTTGTCTGAGAATTTCACATAAATATATTGCTACGGATTTTCTAAATAGTTTGTATTTGTACTTAAAAATAATGTAAATAATCCTATGAACCTCCATTCTTAAGCTAATAATAGTTTTTGTTTCATTAAAATATCTGAATTTATTGATTTTCTGCAAGGAAGCAAATCTTTCGGTTTTCACTGGATGTCTATGGGAACTTGGTGACAAACTTGGTGGTATTTGGCGAGATATGCGGACCCTCCCCTTGCGGTATCGATAGAGATTTTTATTGGTGCATCAGTATCTACGCAGATTTTCATTGCTGCTTTTCCAAATCGTTAGTTTTTTACATATGATTCAAGAATTAAAACAATTAAATCTATATACTTAATCCTTTAAAGAAAAAGGAGTTTGCGGAACAAAATCGATACAAAAATAATGAATTTATTTCGATTTACTTTAGTTTTAATAACAAAGAAAAATTAGTAAGCGTAAATTGATAGCATTTTTATCAATTTTTCAGCAGATGCGAGCGATGCAGAGATGGCTTATCTTCAAAGTATACTTTGACTACAAATAAACTAAACGTCCGCATTGAAAAAAAAACCTGCCGTTAGGCCTACAAGCAGAGGTTAAGTATTAATTTTACCAACAAAAACTAAATCAAGATTAGACATGAACACACCTTAAAAATTTTATTTGGTCATTTTTTGACGAGTTTTTAGTTTACATTTTTTGTAAGATCTGGTTTTATCAGAATCATGTTAAGGCGGTAAGGTATTAAAAAAATATTTTCCCACGCTCAACAATTTGAAATTTTCTGGCACATTTTTAAACTTATTTTTTTAAATGAAAACATACAAATTGCTGACATAATATTTTGAAAAGATTTATAAGTGACCTATGAGTTTATTTTTCATTCAGTTAATTAGAACTTGATTTACAAACGATTATATACTCAGCACGATTATTTCTTCTTCTCCGGCACTATAACTTAGGGGAAATCAATTCAAAATGACCCATATGACAACATTTATTGAAATATGTTATGGCTTTACCATAATTTCGGCCAATACGGCACATTATATAGTTTTAGAATAAGAAAAAATGCGAATTGGATACTTTTGACAGCAAAAATGAATTTGAAAATGTATCTAGAAAATAAGCAGTTTGGATGTAAATACAACATTAATACGACAATTTTGTTTCAATCTTTTTTTTTACGATAAGAATTGGTTTTGTCAAAAGTTTGTCAATATAAAACGTATAAATAATATTAAATGAATAGTAAATTTAAGCTGGTTTGATATCTTGTAAATTGACGAAGTTAGGCATTTTTTTTTTCTTGTTTAGCCCTCTCTTTTCATCATTTCATGTTTATTTATTTATTTATTTTGCGGTTAGAGTTAGTCCTATTAAAAACTCGAGAGTAAAAAACTTGTAGATAGTATTAAAAATATGTATAATTAATTTAAGAAAATTTGATATTTTTAGAGTTGAGAAAGTCATAATTCTTTCATTCCTAAAACTCTATTTATTTTCGTCCCTAGAGTCTATTTAAAATTTTATCAAAGATCTGTGTCATTTAAATTATCGACCTTTTCCTTGAAGTTATAATAAATTTAAACTGGTTTTGTATATATTATATTAAGATATTAAGAATTTTTTTTCATAAAACCCTGTCCTCTTGAGTTACTTGATCCGATTTTGCTCATTACCAAACTTGACAAGGGTTTTCTTCTCTTTGATTTTTTATGCAAGTTTGTAAGAGATTAATACAGAATTATGGAGGTTATCGTGTTCATAAAAAATATATAGATAGATAGATAACGTTTGTTTAACTAGGGTGTTGGGTTTGGGGTCTACGAGTCATGATCGGCGTAATTATGAAAAACATTTTCAGAAATTCCCATATAGGGGAGAATGTAATACGTAGTATTTCTTACAAAATCTAATTATAAAGAAGCAGATGCAGTCAGTTTTCCTGATTGAGAATAACGATTGTACATTACTTGTTTATCAAAATTGCTGATACTGAACAATATGATTATTAGAATATAAATGCTGTTAAAAATATTTTCTGTCTTCTACTTTTTCAAAACAAAAATGTGTAATTTAAAGAGATGAATGTAGGACATTTCAGAAATTTCAAAATTACAAATTCCATACATATTAGCATCAGCAATAACAGTAAAAAGAGCTCGATTTTCACACTCGATTTTTCACAGTTTTGTACCATGTTTTGGCAAAATTGTGCAATATTGAGCAAAAATTGCCATACTCTTTGAAAATTAACCATCCCCAAGCTTGGCCCGAAGAAAACATTAGAACCATCGAACGCAGAGCTGTAAAATAATACCGGTCGTGGAACAATAACAGATTACATGTGAATAATGTATATAGTACTCACTTTTTCTAATAGGGTTTGTTTTCACGCAGACACTGTTGAGTATTTTCTTGTAACCTTTTTCAGGGAAATAGTCTGGAATCAGTGGCTTTGGGAACACGTCAATCCCACATCTACCATAAAGTTCAAGTATGCATTCGGTATGTCTAGAAACAAAAGAGAATAGTAAAAACTTCATTCATTAATAATTTCTTACTCCTACATTATATAATTATCCCTAAATGTTTATAATCAGGGCTTGCAGATACAAAGCTAGATTTATTTTCTTTCTATTGCAAAGACTATATGTGATTATAATTATGTTTATATTGATATAATTCATTAAACAGCTTTTTTTTTTGTTCATTGTATATACTTTAGATAGATTTATACAATATGTGCTTTTAGGAAGTACAGTTATGAAGAGTGGTTCTTATAACTAACTATTAGAATTTCATTGATTCGTAATCGGTCTGTTAATCATATGCAAAGTTTACAGTTATATAAATTTCCTGAAATACTGGGGATATTTCCATGCATTAGACACATTTTCCTTCAAGAAAATAATAATAACAATCCAATAAGAAAAAAAGAACTATAGGGTTCTCTTAAATTTTTGAGGGAAAGTTCGTGCCTCGTGTATTTTTTTTTTGTAATCAGAACCTGTTAGTGAATGATGTGTATACAGGGTGTCCAGTAAGTAAGACCCTGATTTTTAAATTCAATTTCTCAAAAACAAAGATCGATAGAATTACGTGGTAAACGGTTTGTTTATTAGGTAAGCAGTAACAGTCTTTTGCAGAAGTTTCGAACAATGAATATTTTGAAAAGATCGTGTTCTGATTGCAAAGAATGCTTGATTTGACATTTTTCTTGTTTTAGATTGCTTCCACAGAATGAATTTTTCGGCTTATAGTGCCATATTTTAACGATTTTTGGAATTAAATTTCAGAAATTTCGAAATTCCGGCAATTTTAGTTTGAAATATCGTTAAGATAATCTGTAAACCGAAAAGTTCGTTCTGTGGAAGCTATCTAAAGCAAGAAAAATGTCAAATCAAGCATTTTTCGGAATTAGAACATAATCTTTTCAAAGTATTCACCGATCGATACTTCTCTATAACATTTTTACAGCTTACCTAATAAAAAAACCGTTTACCGCATAATTCTATCAATCTTTGTTTTTGAGAAATTTAATTTTCAAATCGGTGTCTTATTTTCTGGACACCCTGTATATATATATATATATATATATATATATACAAGATATTTCGCTACCAGACCGACAAACTATGAGGGATGATAGTAGACATGCCGACACACATTATTAAATAGGAAACCATGGGGCGCAAACGTCTTGTGTAGAAGCCAGGGGCCGTTAAATTTTAAGGTCCAAAACTTCAAACGATGATAAAAAAAAGGAAAAAAGGGCCAATTCGTTTGCGGTTTTCGCTAAAATCATTCTTTATATCACGAATTTTTTCTAAAAAAAAATTTAAAGGTTACGTTCAGAAATTGTCGATAGAAGGCGCTTTAGACTTTAGAGTAACAAACAACTACTTTTTGCCGTTATTTTGTGTATGGGGTTAAAATTATTCTGAAGTTTAGACTTTAACTTAAATTTTAAGCTCAAAATTGAAAATACTGGGATAAGGTAACTAGCGAAAATCGAACTGTGAACAGAAGAGAGGAGATTTATTTTAAACGCTCATAAACATCGGGAAAACTAATCGATTTTTGTTGTGGTTTACGTGTAGGTCATTTCCTCGGTAATCATTACATTAAAAATGACGTACAGCTTTGGTATCCTCGTTTTTTGATAGAGGGCGCTTCCAACACATCCCCGATACTTCAATAGCATTATTTCTGAGTGTTTTACTTCCAGATTAACATACTTCCAGGAAATGTTAGGGATGCAAAGACGACTCGGAATCACATAGGAATTTAACGTTGGAAATCCCTTTTTTGCGAGTTATGATTAAAGAAAACAGAAAAAAAGCAACAAAAGCAGCAGAGAAACAGCAACACGTTAACTTGACAGAAAAAAATTATTTAAAGGTTTTACTAAAAAAAAGGTGTTCGAAATTACGACCAGTACGATGCGATTCCCGTACCATCAGTTGAAGACCTTGCAGATCTTATTTCTGTAGCTGCCAGAAAGCTATCAGACATGCCAGGAATCTTTCAAAGCGTGAGAAATTCCATGTGGCGCCACTGTCAAGCATGCCGTACTATTTCTGGACTTAATTTAGAACACTTTTTGCAGTAAAACATTTAAATAAACTGTTTTAGTCACATTATCGTGTTGCTGTCTCGCTACTCTTTCTATTGCTTTTTTCTCTGCTTTTTTTAACCGTAACTCGCAAAAAAGGAATTGCCCACGTTAAATTCCTATGTGATTCCGAGTCGTCTTTGCATCCCTAACATTTCCTGGAAGTATGTTAATCTGAAAGAAAAACACCCAGGAACAATGCCATTGAAATGTCGGAGATATGTTAGAAGTACTCTCTATAAAAAAAAATGAGGACACAGAGCTGTACGTCATTTTTAATGTAATGATTACCGAGGAAATGACCTAGACGTGAACCGCGACAAAATCGATTAGTTTGTCCGATGTTTATGAGCGTTTAAAATCTCCCCTCCTCTGTTCACAGTTCGATTTTCGCTAGTTATTTTATCCCAGTGTTTCCAATTTTGAGCTTAAAATTTAAGTTAAAGTCTAAACTTTAGAAAAATTTTAACCCCATACACAAAATAACGGTAAAAAGTAGTTGTTTGTTACTCTAAAGTCTAAAGCGACCACTATTGTCAATGTCTTAACGTAACCTTTAATGTTTTTAGAAAAAATTCGTGATATAAAGAATGATTTTAGCGAAAACCGCAAACGAATTGACCCTTTTTTCCATTTTTTATCATCGTTTGAAGTTTTGGACCCTTAAACTTTAATGGCCCCTAGCTCCTACACAAGACGTTTGCGCCCCATGGTTTCCTATTTAATAAAGTGTGTTAATCTGAATGTCTACTATCACCTCTCAAAGTTTGTCGGTCTGGTAGCGAAAAACCCTGTATATATATTTATATATACTTTTACAAATAAAACCAAAGTATCTGAGATATTACCATAACAAAAATTCATTGAAACCAATATTTATACTGTCTTTATGTATAATTAACATGAAAAATGAAATCCTATTAAAATTATTTGAAGTTTGAAGTGATACAGAAAGTAGATCACCAAAATTATAAAAAGCATATAGATAAATATACAGTAGAAGGCTTTTCTATTCAACCACTCATCAGGGGTGCATATTTTAATACAAAAGCAAAATATCCAACCAGTTTCTATGATATGTCTTGCTATAAGCTAAGAAATTCGACCTATAATGCACCCGACTGGCTGGATTTTATTTATCATTTCAAAATAGGAAAAAGAGAAATTTAATTGAAATAAAAATATTGAATAACAACTATAATAAAATATACAAACATATCTCTTGCAAAAAGCAATAAATCAGTGAACTAGATTAAGCACGTGCTATGTCACATTAAAAATCAACATGCGACGCAGTATAAATAAATTATGAAATACACACAAACATAATATCTAATAAATTAAGCCCCATTATAAAGTCAGATTAGTATATTATTAACACATTCGCTGCCGCTCACGCGAAAGCGCGTGATATGGCGCCAACTTAAGGGACCACTCACGCGCCATCGCGTGATGTGGGGTGATGTCCAATAGCCAGTCACGCGCTGGCGCGGGAAAATCTTTCACTGATGCTTTGTTATAAAAATTAAATCGGCTTCTGGGAAAAACCCACTTCTACAGTGCGGCAGTGACTATCATCACATCTTAACGTAAGCGGCAGCGAACGTGTTAATAGATAAAACAATAAGTATGTATCATAAACATTACCAACTCAAATCCATTTCTGGTAGATCTGAAGTTATAACAATGGTAAATATTATAAAAAGAAGGGAAAATGCAGCATTATACTATATATTTTTTGTAGAAGACATTAATTTATATACTACGCAGCAGTAAAATAATATATTTAAAACTTATAAAATAAAGTTAATCTATGCCAAAATGGATTCAAAGTGGAATAGTCCACAAAATAGCTGCAATAATAAATATATGTTACCTTGTGATAATACAATTAACATAAATAACAAAACATATGAAGCTTTGTTTATATTCTAATCAGAATTTCTAATAATTATTAATTTTTCTAAAAATTACAATTCTAAAAATATATACCTGCAGTCTCGTTCAAGTAACTGCTCTTCTGTTGCCGTTTCAGGAAGGTTTGGTGGAGTACATTTCATCAAGTCATGTTCAGAACACCCTGGTGCTGCTAGGCAACAGGTAATACCTATCAAATTCGTAAAGATACATATTTATATCCAATAGAAGCATGATACATCTTACTAAATTGTAAACATTACGAATTGCTTACAAACTTCTGTGTGTTATTCAGTGATGTAAGGAAAAAATCGATTAATAAATATTTTACATTAATTAGGTTTTAAACAATTTTTTCGGTATACAGATGGTCGGACATTTTCGTAAGTATATAATTTGCTAAATGTAAATTGTAAAGTACTAGTTAAATAAAAAAATTAAAAAGAAATTAGTATTGTATCCAGGGATGTGCTTAAAGAATTTTGGGCCCTTTTTTTCTACTTTTTTTTTTTTAAACTATATTATTTTTCACTCCCAACTCCCGAATAAAAACTGGACATTACCTGTAATTCGTCAAGCAACACCAAGATACTAGCTTTTTTAAAGCACTATAGAAATAAAGAAAGAAGTTTCTAAAGATTGTATATTTACCAAAATTTAATGTTCATTTTTAAGGGAAAGTCCGAAAGTTTCAAACGATGTTTAAAACATAATCGTAATTCATCAAAAGATATAATAATATAAGTTTCTTGAGAATGCTACAAAAATATAGAAACAAGTTAAATTTTTTTTAAATGCAATTTTTTTTTTTTTTTTTTTTTAACCCAACGAATAAAGGAATGGGAGTAATTACAGCTGTTAGGAAAAATACTGCTTCTGCTATAGTAATGATAAAATGTTTAAAATCTAACTGTAAATTAAATTATCTGTCTCCTGGTGTCATATTTTTTATTCTCTTTTCCATATTGTTATAGTTTTATTTTTTTTTTAAATAAATGATATTATATAAAATCTCTTTATATGCATAATACTATGATTTTTTTCAGCGAATATATAACAGGGCAAAACATTTATGGAAATAGCGAAGTAACAGTTTAAATTTGTAGGCAAAAAAAAAAAAAAAAAAAAAAAAAAAAGATTTTTTAAATCTATTCTGTAAAGAAAAGTTTAGAGTTAACTTTGGATATCAAATTAAATTTTTAGAAATCATTTTATAATAATTTAAAAGACCATTTATAAAATATAATAAAATTGGGCAAAGGAGTTTACTTATTAAAACAAACTTAAATACGATATCATGTTTATACTTGTTTCCAATTTATTATTCAACTTACTTTCAATTTTACAAATCTAATACTAAAATTTGAAGATTCTTTGAGTTTATCTTTATACAGATAATAAGGCAAAACCTTTTTTTATTACTATCTTTGTGAAATAGAAAAAATATAGAAACATTTCCCATTCTTATATCAAATCAATTTTTTTAGGAATTTTTTTTTAATGAATAAATATAAATGGTTAAATTATAGTAAATTTTGTAGAGATATTGATAAAATTGCTAAGAAAACGCTTTATTTAAATATTAAATGACATATCATATTGTTAATTGTAAATATAACCTAACTATTCAATTTCCTACACTATTCATCATTTCCTACATTTTGTATTACTTAATTTTCAGTACAATGAAATTTTATTTGTCAAAACCAGTGTCTTATAGAGGCAATTCAGGTGTGCAGAATGCCAAGTATTTGAACAATCATCAAAATATCTTGTTTTGTAGAGAGTAGCAAAATTTCTAAAATAATTTTCCTTTAATGCATAATATGAATCTTATATATTTCACACTTAGAACAAGCCCAAGGTTCTCAAAGCTGCTTGCCATTGAGCCAAAACGCGACAAAATATTTAATTTGTCGAGTAAACACACAATCAGACTCTCCAAATTGCGAATGTTTAATTTCTGCTCTTCTTTTTGTGTGTGTGTGTGTGTGGAGGGGAAACAGTTCAGATTATTATCCATGTTATATTTACGATTGCTGGCACTTTTCATTTTCAAAAGTACCATGCCATTTACATTATTTTATTTACAAAGATATTGACTGAACACCAATTAGCTTAGCAACAGCAAAAGACATAAACGAAGTCATTCGCATCAAATACAAATAAAAAAAGTTTTGCCAGTATGTGACGTTGAATTTCCCATTTACAGAAGGATCAGGAGGGGTACTTATGACCAGTTTTTACATTTTCAACATTGTTATTTTTTTAATACTTTATTTATACTTGGAAAATGGTGCTTTTAGTACATAGAAAATAAGTTTGACCCTTCAAGAACATTTCTTAAAACTTTTAATTATCATAGCCCCCCCTTTTTTTTATTAAATTAAAAGGATGGTTATAACTACCCCATCAAAAATTCACAATCACAAAAGTTAGGGTTATTAAGACCGCTAGCGGGGAAATTAGGACCACTCTATTCTTTCCTTATATTTGCCTACACCCATTTGTTTCAAGGCTTAGGGCTTCATCGATACGGAAAAACATGTAAACAGAACTCTCGCTTCGAGTCCGAATAAAAACAGAAGTATTCAGTGTAATTAATTTAAACTTTTTGATACTTTAAACGTATGTTTGTAGTCTTATAAAATTATAAAATGAAGTACTTCAATGTAATATAATAAGAAATATAGCAAAATTTATGTAACACAATTTTCAAAAAAATATTATGTGTTATATCACCACCCTCAAGATTTCTTAACGTTGAATTGACATAAGAACAGAATTTTTGCTTTAAAATGATCCGGAAACTTTACTCTATAGAATAAATTAAGGATATAACTAAAAAACCCTAAAAAATACAACTTTTTTTTATTAAAAATACTTAACATATTTAACTATCTAAAATATATTAATTCATTTTATAGATAATGATGTTATATGCATGCAAAAAAATCAAGTTTTGAGAAAACGCGACTTAAAGTTGAAATTACATGGGTGCGGCTTTGAAAGTGTTGATACATAAATGCTTATAACTCCGTTAAAAATGCAAATATTTTTATGCAGTTTTTTGCACTGAGTTCAGAATTAATTGAATAATCAAACTAGATCATAAAAAATCGATTTTTTGAAAAGTTTTCTAGCCCTGAACCCCGTTAAGGTAATTAAGACCATTAGAACATCAAAGTGAAATATCCGTTTATCAAACATTTTGTTCAAATTGCTATTTGGATCTCAAAAATGCTTCAGACTAGAGATAAATAATATCTGAAATGAAAAATACATTATGAGATTAATATCTAAGCTTAAAACAAAATTTTACCATACACAGTTTTCTTCATTATGGTGGTGGCCACAATGACCTCCTGATATTAATTATCCCATCTGACTCTACTGTTTATTAGCTCTCTGCAAATTATCACTGGTTAACTGTTATTTTTTTCTTTCGGATGGAGTCGAAATTCCTAACATTTTTTAGTAAATATTTTCACACAGGTATATCAAAGACAGCAGTTTTGAAATTTTATTTAAATCATTTAAAAGAGTACCTGAAACATTTACGCAGTTTAAAAGACATTTAGAATGTACTTATTTTAATATTTTTTGTTTCTGTAAGGAAAAAAATAAGGTAAAAAAAAATCTGTAAAAAAAATCTGTAATCCTACAAATGTAAAGTTGCCGAAATCTACATGATTAGTAACATTTTATCTGTACACTGTACAAGAAAAGATGTAAATCTACAAAACGAATTTTTGTAAAGGTACAGAAATCTGTAACTTTACAAACGAGTCTACTAAAATTACAGTTATCTTACTAAAATTTTATCAGTAACTTGAGTTGCTATTACATGAAAAAATTTTTGAATCCCAGTTTCCTAAAAGACTCTTAATAACCTTACAGATTTTTTGATTCTCAGTGCAAATCTCTATCTGTTAATATGAATTTTTGTTGTTGCCGTTGCATAAAAAGTTCTAGGAATCCCAGTTTCCTAAGATAAAGATAGATTTTATAATGTTTCACATCGAATCTGTTTTGCTAACATTTGCTTTCAATTGGCTAGTGTTTTTTTTTTTTTTTTTTTTTTTTCTTTTTAATCTCTTATTCACCAAATCGCTAATGTTGGTCAAAAGCCATCGAGAACCATGAACAAGCTCATCTCTTAAGGCGACTAGTCACTCAGAGGCTACCGAATTCCCCTCGGTAATGTTAAACCAATGGGCGTTTCATGCATTCTTATATTCAAAATATCTCCTAGTGAATTAATATTTTTAACTTTTTCTTTCAGTGTTCCCTTTTTAAAAGATGCCCCTTTCTTTCTTAGTTGTCAATGTATTTCTAAAATTTATGCCTAATTTAATATTTTATATTTTAAAAACGGATAAGCTGGAAGTAAAATTTAAACACTTGATATAAAAATTATGCATAAATTTTTGAAATATCTTGAAAACTAAGGAAAAAAATGTATCTTTTAAAAGGACGGTGGATGTTAATTTCTCTTTTTTTTTTTTTCATCATTGCAATATGAAATTTTGTGCATATATACATTTTACCAAAAGCATATAGAACATCTTCAAAAAAATTTCCAATCTTATTAAAATTTTTAATTTTTTTAATTAAATATTTAAACGAATTTTTAAAATGCTCCCCGTGTTTTAATTTTTGAGATATATATATATATATATATATATATATATATATATATATATATATATATATATATATATATATATATATATATATATATTTTTTTTTTTTTTTTTTTTTTTTTGCTTTTGCTTTTGCATTGTTATCACTTAAAATTCTATTATAAACTAATTTGTCTAAAAAAATTTAATCTCTTGAATAGGTAATATTTTACAGATTTTTTTTCTAAACTCCATATCGATTTTTATCAAAATTTTGTCTTTTAATAAGTAAAAAAATCAAATTTGACAATCTTAATGAAGACGAATTTAAAAAAAGCTTACACAATTTCTTTCTAAGCAATATCAGATACTTCCTTATCATTTTCATAAATATTTATCAAAAATTACGTCGCAAGGAGCATTTCAGAGATCTAAAAATGCTGAAAAATTAGTTTTGAGAAAAAAAAATTTAAAGTATATAAATACACTTACCTTTATTATTTACTTCTTAAAACCTTCATAAATAATATTTTAATAAGAAAAAGGGCTATAAACATCGACATAAAACTATTCGAATATTGACTTTTGTAATTAAATATTAATTTTAATGATGTCAAAGAAGTATTACTTTTAAGAATAAATTCATATACAAAATAAGTCATATTACAAAGAAAAAAATATTTTACAAGCAATTTCATTTCTTTTTCTTTTTCTTTCTTTATTTATTTTGACTTTAAATGATTTTTTTTTTTATATCGATCTAGGTTTTTGGATAATTTGGATAGGTGGATTTGAGATTTTTAGTTTTAGTTTCTTTGCATTTAGCAAAAAACAGCTTACGACTTATCATTTTAACGATACAAAGAGATATTCTAATCGTATTCCGTTTTTACTAAAAATCATTATTCGTAAATATACTTACAGCACAAAGCAAAGACTAAAAGTGACCTCATGTTGACTATTGCAATCGATAAATTTAAGTAATGCACTTTTATAGACATTTATATTATTTTTAAAAAGACAGATAAAACGAATAACACTTACCTGCATTCGATAAGATAATGAAGCCTTATCTCAGGCAATTTCACTTTACTCATATAAAAAATATCCTACAAGCTATTGCATTATTTCTTCTCAAAAAATAATCTAACTTTCATTTGCTTCAAAGTTTAAATGTGATATTTTATCTTGCGTTTGATAATTTTGAATGTTTAGCATGCAGTGAAATATTCATTCGAGATAATACCATTCAACTCTGAAAGTAGATCTTCCCCATGCTGTGGGTGACGAAAAATCATTTATCCTTTTTAGGGTTTCGATCATCTGACAAAACACTAATCGTCTCTGTCTTCTGTCTCTCCGTCTGTGTGTCACAGATTCAGTCTGTCGCATGTCAGAGAGTTCGAATTTTGTGTACTTACAGCTGAATACCTCTTATCACACTCTTATACACAAATCATAAATTTTTTTAAAAGACTATTAAGGTACCCTGGGGTAATAACGCCAGGCGGAGTAATAACGTCAAGTGCTTATATTTTGCATAATTATGAAATAATCAGGTAAATGACACCCATGTGCTCTGCGCAGAAGCGTTTTGAGTCATGTAAATCGCAAAAAACAGCTTCAAGTTAATTTGTTTCGTTTTTAGGTCTTATTGTTTTTACAAGCAACTAAAATTAACGCTTGATCTAAAATTTGCGCGATAAGGCTTTTGATGTGAAGACTATATTTTTCATCCGGAAATACTTTGTTTATTACAGAAATTTGTAGTGCATTTCATGTACTTTCAAATTGTTGTAGAAGATTTTGGATATCTTCTAGAGATAATTTGAAGTTTAGAATTTACTGCGCAATAAGTATCCCGGGGTAATAATGCCAGGGATTGGCGTTGTTACCCCGGTTGATTCCCAACAGTGGCCGAACTATATCCGAAGGGGGTTTATATATAAATATGGGACAGCATTATCATCATTGTTGAAATGGTAAGATTAAGGGGGGATGCCCAAAACTTAAAAATAATCTCTCTGTTTTATTTTTTATTATATTATTAATATTTTTTTTTTTTTGCTAATGTAAAAAATAATTTTTAACTCTTGTAAATAAAACTATATCAAAGTGTTTTCGAGACTCAAATTCGAACATCTTCAAAATCAGGTTTCTATTAAATTTCCACTGGATTGTTCAATTGAGTTCGAAATTTTAACTGTCCGCTTTCTCAGCGTTCGGTTTTTCAAAACTTTATAAATTTAACCTTTAACTGATGTGACAGAAATTGTAACGTATGAATGTGATGCGGTTTGTGAGACCGCAAAATTGAAAGATGAATAAAAGGCGGGAATAACTCATAGGATTGTGTTTTTGTACTAAACTTTATATAAAAGAGTATTATACTTAATATTCACCTATTTAGTGTCTGATGATAGTACTAAAATTCCAAATGAAACAAAATTTCGGTAGTGTTTGCAGTTAAACTGAAAATTACAAGTTAAACTAAAAAATTAAAAGAAAAATAGTGGTCCACGAGACCGGTAACATTAGTTAACCCTTTAACGATCATAGCATTTTCATTGCTAAGATGCCGAAATAAATGAATGACACCGGTAATTAAGAACAAGTATATTTCTAAATAAGAAAACGTGAATTTTCACATACAAAATAAAAGGGATATTTTTAGATAAAAATACCGGTGTCAGTGTTGCGTATCGGAATTAAAATTTTGTGGTTTCGTGGCGAAACCAATGAAAGTTAAAGGGTTAAATGTTAAAAAGCGATCCATGATTGAAAATCATAGAATACTGTTCCTGCGCTAAACTTTTTGTACAGAATTAATTCTAATTAAATTTAATCTATTCAAATATTTCTAACAATATTACGAGAACTCCAAACGAAAGAGAATTTCAGTTGTAGCTATAGTTAAACTGGAAAATACAAGTTAAACGCTATTTTTTTTGGGGGGGGGGGATGTACAGTGTTCAGTCAAATTGCTAACAGCAGTTAAAGGTTAATTTTGTTGCTAATATAGAGATAATGATATACTAGCAGGGGAGACCGAGCTTAGCTCGGTCAAAATTAACTTTGTGTTCAACTCGATATAGTATTTTCACTGTATCATTAACTCTGTATTATTACTGTAAAACATGTTTATAATAGCATTATTTAGAAAAACAATCAATAAGAAAACTATGTTTTTATGCGCATGTTTATAAATTTTACTTTATTTTAAAATTTACAACGAAAGGACATCGATCTAAATCACTTTTTTAGCTCGACTCTGATTGGTCTAACCATGCATCTCGAATCCTCTTAAGAATGCATAAAAAAATTCTTTACATTCTGAAAGACAATATTTTTTCCTAGATATAGCCTAATTTGGAGGCATTCTTTCATTTGGCTCCAAATAGGTGTTTTGGTTTGCGTAATTTTTATAGTCGATTTTTTGGCCATATGTCGCCAATATTTTGTCAAATATCACCAATAATACAATAAGTTATTGGCTGTTGCTATATTCTCGTGACCCTGACCCGTATTACCCAAAATGAGCTACTAATCAAATTTGATCAAGCATGTGACATAGCTCAATCGTCTTCAGGTAATCAAAAACAGTAGAATATAAAATTGAATCAAAATCGTTTAAGCCATTTTTTAGGTAAAATTAGCTTGGCAGCATTCAGCAATGAAGCGAAATGACCCACTAATATAATTTTGTTTAACATGCGACTCAGCCCAATAGTCTTCTCGTGACAAAAAACATTTTGTTTCAAAATTTAGGTAAAATTGATTGAGTCATTGTTATATATAATTAGAATGGCCCTAGCTCATTAAGATCCAAAATGACCCACTAATCGAATTTTCGCGAGCATGTGTCCAAGCCAAATGGTTTTCTCTTGCTCAAAAACGATATAATACAAAGTCAAAATATATATAGTAGAAATATATATAGATATAATCAAAATTGTGAGTACCATTTTCTATATAAAATTAGCATGACCCATCATGACCAACAAATGACCCTTATAATCGAAATCTCTCGAACGTGTGGCCTAGCTCATTAGTTTTAGCATGCCGAAAAACATTAGATACAAAATTTAGATAAAATCGATTGAGCCGTTTTTTAGATATAGTTAGTTTGACCCTGAATCCTTATGATCCAAAATGACCCATTGATCGAATTTTCTCAAAAATCTGTCATAACCCAATGATTTTCTTGTGGCCGAAAACGATAAAATACAAAATTTAGTCAAAATTGCGCGAAACATTGTCTAGATAAAATTAGAATGACCCAAAAATGGCCCACTAATCGAAATTTCTTGAACATGTGACCTACCCCAATGATTTTCTCATGACAAAAATGTGTTGTATTCAAAATTTCGTTAAAATCGACCCACCCATTCTTTAGAAATAGCTTGACCTTGACCTATTAAGACCCACAAATGACCCTTATAATCGAAAGCTCTCGAATATGTGACTTAGTCCATTAGTTTTCTCGTTTCTAAAAATTGTTACATACAGAATTTCGTTAAAATTGATCCTTCCGTTCTTTAAATGTATATAGCTTGACCCAGACCTTTTATGATCCAAAATGACCCATTAATCGAAATTTTTCGAACATGTAACCTAGTCCAATGATTTTATCTTGCCAAAAAATGTTGCATACAAAATTTCGTTAAAATCGATCCACCTGTTCTTTAGATATAGCTTGACCATGACCCATTATGACCCATCAAGACCCACAAATGACCTCATAGTCGAAATCTCTCAAACATGTGATTTAGCCCATTAGTTTTGTCATGTCAAGAAACTGTTACCTACAAAATTTCGTTATAATCCATCACGCCGTTCTTTAAATATAAATAGCTTGACCCAGACTCTTAATGACCCAAAATGACCCATTAATCGAAATTTTTCGAACATTTAACCTAGTCCAATGATTTTATCGTGCCAAAAAAATGTTGCATACAAAATTTCGTTAAAATCGATCCACCTGTTCTTTAGATATAGCTTGACCATGACCCATTATGACCCATCATGACCCACAAATGACCCTCATAGTCGAAATCTCTCAAACATGTGATTTAGCCCATTAGTTTTCTCATGTCAAAAAACTGTTACATAGAAAATTTCGTTATAATCCATCGCGCCGTTCTTGAAACATAAATAGCTTGACCCAGACTCTTAATGACCCAATATGACCCATTAAAATTTTTTCTCGAACACGTAACCTAGCCCAATGTTTTTCTCGTGCCCGAAAACCATAGAATGCAATTTTTAGTCAAAATTGCGTGAGAAAATCTCTAGATAAAAATAGCATGACCCACAATGACCCCAAAAATGACCCACTAACCGAATTTTCTCGAACATGTCACCTAAACCAATGGTCTTCTTGTAATCCAAAACGATACAATATAAAATTTGGTCAAAATCGTTAGAGCCGTTTTTTAGATAAAAATGGCTTGACCCATAATGACCCAAAAATGACCCACTAATCGAAATTTTTCGAACATGTGACCCAGCCCAATAGTTTTGTTGTGCCAAAAAACGATTGGATAGAAAATTTCCTTAAAATCGATCCAGCCGTTCTCTAGATATAAAAAGCTTGATCTTGACCAATTATGACCCAAAATGACCCAATAATCGAATTTTCTCGAACATGTGACCAAGCCCAATGGTCTTCTCGTGCCCGAAAATGGTAAAATCCAAATTTTTGCGAAAATCGTTAGAGCCGTTTTTGAGATAAAATTTACACACACACACACACACACACAATTTTTGCTCGCATTATAGTATAAGATAACCATATGAATTATGTATAAAATTGAATAAGAGATCTCTTTGGGATAATATTTTTTAATCAAAAATTTTATTCAATTTATTAAAAATTTATTAACACTAGAAACGCCGGCTATTTTATTCAAACTTTATAAAAAGCGTTTGACACCAGAATTTTTATTTAAAACTATTTAACTTATTTAATTAGACTATTTTTTGTGCTGCACATATTTAACAAATCTTATCAAGAAATTTCTGGTTCAAATCAGTTATTTTCAATTTGGCAGGGGTCATAATGACCCCCTAATGGCGGTTCTAGTGTTAAAGCATGTTCTTTAAAACATCGACAATTTAACTGTAGGTTTTGAGAATCCGCATTAGTGTGGAGTTATGGGTTAAAAACTATTTACTAGATTACTATAATAGTATTAACCCTTAACTGCTGTGACAAAAATTGTCGCATAACTTACTGTGAGCGGCCTGTCATACCGCTTAATCTAACGATGAATAAATGT
Source organism: Maratus speculifer (assembly GCA_964019185.1). Lineage (NCBI taxonomy): Eukaryota > Metazoa > Arthropoda > Arachnida > Araneae > Salticidae > Maratus > Maratus speculifer. Next base: position 258,741,195 of record OZ025298.1, read on the forward strand.
TAAATTAACTTTTAGAATATTATTTTTGTATTGAACCTTACATACAGGACTATTATAAATAAAATTCAGCTATTCAAAAGTCTCTAGAGATAGTAATAGAACTCCAAATGAAACAAAATTTTCCCGGTATCTATAGTTAAACTAAAAATTGCAAGTTAAACTCTGAAACTTGAAAAACTCAGCGGTATGTGAGACGCTAACAGCAGTTAAGGTTTAACAAAAATATTTATTACATATAACTCTAGTTATTATAAAACTTCACATGATTAAAATATTACATTATGAATGGTTAAAACCATGCAATGTTTCTTATAATCATATTTAACCCATTCGTGCCCAGCATCTTTTGCGTAAATTCTATTTGGTTGGCACCACTATTTTTAGAAGATTTAAGTTTAGTTCATTAATCACGAAAATGCATCATTTAAATAAAATAATTATTGCTTTTCTTTTTTACCGGTGTCAAAAACAGTGCTGAATGCACCTTTTGAAGCGTCCCTAAAAAGGGACGCTAGGCACTAATGGGTTAAGCGGGACTTTTTAAGCAAAGAGAGACACAAGGTGTTATATTTTGTTGAAGCTCCCCCTCACTCCTTTTTCTTTCACTTTCACAAAAAAAATCAATATTTTCTATCGCATAGATTGCATACATGGAAATATAAATACTGATTCAAATAATCCGTGCAATATTTCTAATAATTCTATTTAAATGGTCATTTTTAAGCAAAACGTAGCTTAGACTCTGATATTCTTTTGCCTCCTCCCCCCCGCCACCACCACACCTTTCTTTTTCTTTCAGAGTCACAAAAAATTGTACATTTTCAATAGCTTAGATTGCAATTTGTCAATTTCTAGAGCTGTAGAGTTTGTAATTTTAGAATTGGGCAATCTACATGCTATTATTCCACCTTATTTTATAGTTTTGTTTGCATGGCGTTATTACCCATATAGGTGGGTATTAACGCCAAATAGCATTGGTCAAGAAAAAACGCCATTACATTTTATGAATACATATCTGTTAAATTATTTTATTTTATATAGATAGTCAATGAGTTGCTGTATCAGATCCTATATTTGTTTGAAAAATACAATCTAAAACTAAGCCGTGAAAATTGGTAGAACCTTAACGTGGCGTTATTACCCCAAGGTACCTTATTTTAATTTTTTTTATAACATCTGTTCATTTTTTGTTGTTGTTTTTTCTTCTAATTGTTGCATGCAACTTTAAATAGATATAAAAAGTATTATGTATCATAAATTAATAGATTAAATAACTCACGTGAAAAATGCACTTATTTGTTTTTATTTCATTATATTACATCATATTTACCATCTATTTTGACACGTGAAGTGACATATTTTTTTTAATATTAAATTTTTATTCATTTTTTTTTTCTTTTTAAGCAATTTTTTCAAAAATCTTTAGCGGTTTTTATCGTTTTAAAAGCTGTTTTTGACGAAGTCCTACTATAAATATTATTAGTTAAATATAAAAATTGAAATTGGATCGTGGATAATTTCCAGGATGCGCATTCCTAAATATAATGGCGCTGTCATTTATGCAAGGAATGATTAATTCCTTATTGACTATTTTCGTTTGTTAATTTAATGATAAATTGTTTCGAAGGAGATATTAAACAAAGCCCTCTGTGCGATCTGCGATCACATTTACTCACTTATTTTACTCATAGGCTATCAAAGCCTGAGAGATAATTTTCCTTCAGGTTTTGCATGTAAATACGTATATATGTATCTATGTACGTAATGCGATAACTCTTGATAGAAATATCTGATTTTCTTCAAATTTTTCAAATGCGTTCATTCTGAAAAGGTGCCTACCAAATTAATTTTGGGAGTTTCTTTTGTTAAATATAAAAGGATAAACAGAATTCTAACCCTCTAAAATTAATATAAATGGGTTTTCCATGCAGAAATATCCGATTTGTCTCAATTTGGTATATTGGTTTATTCTGATAAGGCCTTTCTCTGATTTCATCTGGGGGTTCATTAGTTAAGGTTAAAGGGGGAACTAAGCGGTGTAATTCCCCTTAATTTTAACCGTTTTGCTGAAAATTAATTTCTATTTTATAAGTAATAGACATAAATAAGAGTACAATGTAGAATTAGTTTGAATAGCGTGCGAGTTCAATGCCATCAATTTAACTGAGCGATTGTCCAATTAGGAATTACATTTTACAAATGAATAAAAAATTTGTTACAGTTCTCAAAATAATGTTATGATCATTATAATAAAATATTTATGAGATTCAATCATCATAATGATTTTTAAGATAGTGACTTTGTGGTTTCAAATAGGGGCATAAACTTATGTTTTTCTTTATGAATTTAGAATAAATGTATTATTAGTTAATTATCAATGTCTAAAAAACAAATAAATAAAATATAGTTCAAATTAATACTTGAGCTTTTAAAGCATATTATTAAAAGCAAAAAAAGTAATGAATATTTAAATTATTCTACGATCTACCGCGTGTCCCAAAAATGACTGATGGATTTTAAAATTCAATAACTTGCAAACGGTGACAGCTATTTAAAAATTTTTTGCAGGAGGGTTATGTATAATGTCAGGAGTTTTTTTACCGTAATTTTTTATTTTAGTTCGCATCTCAAACAATAGGTGACGCTGACGGCGATTGAAGGCCAGGTGATCAGTACTGAGTGAATCGTCGACCTGGCCTTCAATCGCCGTCAGCGCCACCTATTGTTTGAGATGCAAACTAAAATAAAAAATTACGGTAAAAAAACTACTGACATTATACACTGCTCGACATTGAAAATGCAACACCAAGAAGGAGTGGTCAGAAATTTATGCAAATTTCAGAGTAGGCGCATGTCCCTGAGTTATGCAAATGATGTGAAATGCGTAGGTTTCCGACGCACGTGATGTAAGATATAAGTGAAGAAACTTGTAGAATGGGCAATATTCGTGTCGCTATTTCTGCCAGACGAATTATCGAAGAAATTTTGTTTTTGTCTCGGAGGATACGTGTATAGAAGAGAATGCCAGGCCGCCGTCAACGAAGGCACTTCCAGCAGATAGACGATTTTGCGAGAGGTATGGTGATGGGACTGAGAAGGGGGGGTTGGTCTGTAGGTCAAATCGCAGCTGATACCCACATGGATGCGAGCACGGTGCATCAGCTATGGCGAACATGGTTGGAACAAGTAAATGTGGCGAGATTGAGGGGTGCAGGTGCAGCCAGAGTGACGGCAGCACGCGTGGATCGACGCATCCACCGACAAGCTGTGGCTGCCCGCAAGTCACTTGTATCTCGATTCTGCAGCATGTACAAGATACCCTGGATGTTTCCGTGTTAACCAGAGCCATTTTCCGTCGATTGGTTGAACATGGCCTGCACTCACGGCGTCCGTTAAGAAGACTGCCATTGACTCGACAGCATAGATGCCAACGTTTGGAATGGTGCCGGACTAGAGCGACTTGGAGGGCAGAATTTCGAAACGTTGCGTTCTCAGATGAGTCACGCTTCTGTTTATCCAGTGACAGTCGCCGCATACGTGTGTGGCATCTACGTGGAGACAGATCAAATCCGGCAATAACTGTGGAACGCCCCACCGCGCGACAACGTGGCACAATGGTTTGGGGCACTATTGCGTATAATTGCATGTCACCTCTAGTTCGTATTTAGGGCACTATGACGGCCCAACGATTGTTGGATAATGTACTGCGGCCAGTGGCAATCCCCTACCTTCAGGGGCAGCCTAATGCGATTTTTCAGCAGGATAACGCCCGACCACACAGTACTCACATGTGCCAACATGCTCTGCAAGGTATACAGATGCTTCCCTGCCCACCGTATTCTCTTGATCTGTCACCAATCGAACATGTGTGGGATGTGATTGGACGCCATTTTGCGGACTCTGCCCCTGCCTCGTTCAGAAGATGAACTGTGGCAAATGGTTGAAAGGGAATGGAAAGCGATCCCTCAGGACACCATCCACGCTCTTATTGACTCGATGCCTAGACGTGTTTCTTCGTTCATCGCAGTTCGCGGTGGTCCTACGTCCTACTAATCCGACGCTGTTCTCGTTCGGTATTCTGACTATCATTTTGAAATAAAGATCACTTAATGCTCCTTGCTGTCTCTGTCTTTCTCCCAAATTTCATCACTTTCTGACCACTCCTTCTTGGTGTTGCATTTTCAATGTCGAGCAGTGTACATAACTTATGCAGGGGTCGATTTAGAAAAAGAAAGTTGCATAGCAGTAATTGCTATACAAAGTCAGTTTTGAATAGCAGTTAGACACTTTTGTATAGCAAGTAAAAAATAGCGAACTTAACTTTTAAATCTTGAAAATTTACAATTTTTTTTAAGTGCTGCTAAGGTCACGTGGCTACGGCATTCTCCCTGAAAGCGAGAGAGAAACAAACGCGTACGGTAAGCGAAGTACGGTCGAGGCGAAGAAGTGGGGTCAGAATACTCGCTGCCTGTTTCGATCATGGAACAAAGAATATAAATATATTCTTAAATCATTCTATTCTTTATATTCTTAGTTCCATGGTTTCGATGCATAAATAAAGTAAAAGGATCGTAACAGTGAGTGTTCATTTTAGAACCACTACAACATGCACGTCAAACTTCTATGAGCAAACACCATGATTAGCGAGTAACAGTGATTCAGTAATCAATCACAGCGTCAAGGCGGGAACAAATCATGTGTCTACTGGAAAAACTGCACCCAGCAATGGCGTCTCGCTGTACTTCCATTGTAAATAAATACTTGGGGAGAGTGAAAACACAACGTGTGTCGTGTAAAAACATCTTTAAATTTTAACTTTAAGTGTACATGACATAACAAAGGGTCTGGGAAATATGCATCGCAATGATTGCGGTTTAATGCATTTCTTGGATCGCATTTTAGATAAATTTGAATCGCAAATTGCGATGCGATATCGCTTAAATCGAACCCTGTACATAACCCTTCTGCAAAATATTTTTAAATAGCTGTCACCGTTTGCAAGTTATTGAATTTTAAAATCCATCAGTCATTTTTGGGATACCCGGTATGTTAAATAATGTGCATGCTAAACATTTATTCATTTAAATTTCTGTAGTTGAAATTTTACAAACTGCTTCATCAGCATTAAATACTTTTTTATATACTACTGTAGAAGAAACAAGTTCGAGAGACTCAGAGAAGCTAAATTTCTGATGGAAGAACTATCTAAAGTATTACATTAAAACTTATTATTTTTTCCCATTTGTATAATGTAACGGTAAGCTTTTGATTGTCACTGTAATTAAACTATACATCCAATTTTCATAAAATTTAAAATGACTCGACAAAATTATGTAACAATTGTATATTTTAAATTTCAAACAATTCGGTCGGGTATTTTTTGCTTTATTATATGCGGACAGACGGACTGAACAACGAATATAGGTGCTATTTATTTACATAATTATGAACATATTTAAAAAGGTATGTTTATCTTCTTGTCCATTTTATCATTTATTTTTTTCTGTCTCTTTAGTATATAACGCAACAGTTGACCATTCACCGTGAAATTTACGTAAATTTTTAACACTTTTTGCATTATTTACAACTGCAATTCGTGAAAAAAAATCAAGGGATTTCAGCGTTCCTAAAATTTTCTCCATTTGATGTTACTATTTTAAAATGATAATCTTTAATATAGACTGCAAATGCCGATCTTAATCTACCACGAAGATTTTTGATTGGAAATGGAGTTATAAATTGTGAAAAAGGAAAAAACGCTTCGAGCCTTGAGTTAACATTTTTTACTGAATCAATCACGAGTGTGCACCTGTTTAAAATATACTTCGAGAATCAATCACGAACGTAATTCGTGATTAATGCTCAAGAAAAGGAGTTAAGTATTCACTCTAAATACTAATAACTAATTTAAATAAATAAAGCCACAATGTGTTAAAATACACATTGCTATTTTATGTTTTAAAAATGATGAATATAGTAATTTTAAGAGACACGTCAAAAAGTTTATTTTTGCTATCGCAAACTGCTCCTTAAAATGCAACAACAGGATTGATTACATCGATTGTGGATCGATAAAGTTCCGTCACTGAACTGAGTTGTTCTTATCCATAAAAATTGTCACAAAAACATTCTGATGTCCTAAACTACTTTAAATAAAATACACCAAATGACGTCTATCAAGCAATTCATTAAAATCGCTTTAATTTATTTTTTTTTCTCAATAGATACTTGTTTATATATACATTTCTTTTATTCTTATCTCTTAGAGGATATGTTTCACTTATAAAAGAAAAAAATTATTTTAAATATGTTTTGTATCCTACAGTGTAAGAAAACAGAGAAATATTTCTAAATATACCAAAACAAGTTATAAAGATGAATTAAAATGTATATTTTAATGACTTCGAAGTGCTGGTGAATGTGAAAAATGTTGTTTAACATTGGAAACCTCAAAAAGTAATACATTCTCGAGAATTAAATAATTTGTAAAAGCAAAATTAATTCCCTGCCACTGATTTTTGGAAACATTTCCGAGATTTTTTTATAGTGTATAAACCAGTTTCCGCAACCCAGAAGATAAGTTTTTCGAATGTTATTAATTTCCAATAAAACATTTTCAGCTGCGTAGTCCGATTTATGCATCCGAGAGTTAAAAAAATCATATTAAATTTAATATGAATGTGGATTGAGTTACTTTATCAAGCTTCTTTGAAGCAAATTTTTGAACATAAAAATGTTGACTTGAGAATTGATATCATACGGAGAAACCCATACTCCGAGTTTATAAAACTGATAAATACAGAGCGTAAACGACTAGGAAACATTTCTGAAAATTAGTGTCAATAAAATTTACTTAGTTTAATTTTTTTTAAACGTTTCTCTAAATCTCTAAAATTTATTGGTTTTTGATAGCTCTAAAAATCATGAACATTTTTTGCAATGTGGGTTTTGTTACCTACATTGCCGTTTATGGTTATATAGTATTTTCCTAGATACACAAAAGTCTGTTGTTACGGCTTCCCTTTAGCCTGGCTGTCGCGCGCGACTCCATGGTGCATTTTAATGTAATTTAAGTTTCGCCGTTTGGCAACGTATGAGAATCGTCAGTTGATTATGTATCGGCGATTTATGCGGCTGTGTAGCCAGATTGGGCATTTTGTCCCCATTTATGGAAATTTTGAATCACCAGGGGATTTTTTTGGAGAACAAGTAGTTTAAACGAAAATATTTGGAGACTATAAACATTTTTTGGGGAAAAGCTTGAGGAATTTTGTCACTATTTCAGTCTAAAGTTTTCTTCAGTAATTTGAAAACATTGGATTGGTCTCAAACTCTATTTTGAATTGGAAAATGAAAATACGAAAACAGAAATTGGTGATATCAATCATTATTCTCATGGTCGAGCTGATTGTTTATAAAATTACAGTTAACGCGCATCACAGGTTCATCACGAGCTGTCTTGGATTATCCCCATTTGAATTTCTAGATCTCTAAGTGTGGCAGATATTCTTAGCCGTCACAAATAGACACACAAATACATATACACATTTCTTTTATTAGTATAGATTTTTAAAACAGAAATAAATTTGCAAGACATGCAGTCGCATACTGCAATCACATTGTTACATTTATAATTGAACATTCTGCCAAAATTAAATATTTATTTTTCGTAAATGAAGATTTTAAAAAAAAAAAAAGGCTTGGCTTTGGCGAAAAAAATTACATTTTAATAGATTTAAAAATTTGGTAGTAGAAAATTGAAAATTGAAAAGTCACTTTTTTTTAATAGATATTGCGTTGGGGACTTTTTTGGGAAAAAAAAAACGCTGATTTGGAGAAATTTTCAGAAATTTTGGGGGAATTGACTCTCGACTATTCGCTGGATTTACACTCGTTTCAACAAAATGTAATTATAATTATAAATAATATTTGTATTTATAAAGAATTTAAAACAATAATTGTTGTAGTAATTCGCTTACAGACCACATGAGTATTTCAAAATACTCGCACCATTCGTTATTTTACAGTGTCAACAACAATTACTTAACTTTTTTTTTTTTTAAGTTTCTCTAAATCTCTAAAATATATTGGTTTTTGATAGTTTTAAAAATCATGAACACTTTTTGGAATGTGGATGTTCTAATCCTACATTTTTGTTTATGGTTATACTACAGTTTCCAAGATGCAAAAAAGGCTGTTTTTCTTTCTTTTTTTTTTTTTTTTTTTTTTTTTTTTTTTTTTTTAACAGTCTGTTTTAAAATTAATTTTATATTACGTTTCTTTATTCTTAAAATTTAAGTTACGGAACACAAAACCATTTTCGTTTTGCGAATAAAAACTTATATATTTTTGTTTATTCATTTGTTTCCCTTGTAAAATTGAAAATTGAAATAAAAATATTTGATATCTGATTTTGTTAGGTAAAAAGGAATAGATTTTATGCAATAAGAGAGAAGATTGAAAATTATTTTTCGGTTGAAGAAATATTTATATTAAAAGTGACCTTTAAAACTGAATTTTCTCTATGCAATTCAATAGTAACGATTTCTTCAAGAAAAAGACACGTCTGAGTTGTATTACGCTATGAAAAAAGAATTTTTATCTTTTTCAGAAGAACACATTCCAAAAAGAAATTATAAATTCAAAAAGAAAAAGCATGAGAATTCTTTTTGAAGAACATTAAGGAAAAAATTCCTCAAAATGTTCGAATGTATTACATTTTAATTTTATTCATAATGGCAAACGATAATGATAATGATAATAACAGGTGACAGGATATTAAGCAATTGAAAAAATCGTTACTCTTAATCTAGCGTTATATGGCTGTAACTGTATGTTACAATAGCTATTAACCTTACTTACTTAATACTTAACCTTCCAAAGGTTAAGTATTTCCCGATGAAACTCCATTCTACTTAGGAAATACCTTGATAAGAAAATGAAAAATATAAACATTTATGTAAAAATGCATATATTTGTAAAAATGTGTAATTTTATTGTACATTTTTTTTTTATTTGTCACTTGTGGCTATCTGTAGATATTTCTTTTTGTCATTCATAATATATATAAACTATATAATATATATAAAATGGCCTATAGTATATGAGTAAGTTTATGAATCCACATTAGACCCCATAGAGGGACATCCGTTTTATTTATTTATTTTAATAAATTTTGTTATATTCTTATAATTTTTCAGCAATCCAAAGCCCACTGTCCATTACAGTTTTTTTTTTCGATTTTTTAAATAAATAATTCTGAAATAAATAAAACTGGACAGTTATAAGACAACGTTAATTTCATTAATTGTAATATATTAGGCAGTATGAATTGGCAAGAACATAAACCTTTGACACGATTCTATAATTAAGCAGAATATTTCTGTAAATTCAGGTATTAAAGGGGTTCCGAGTCACATTTAAAAAAAAATTATTTATTGAGTTAAAATTTTTAAGTATTTTGTGACGGTTAGCCATATTATTAGTACACAAAATTACATAATAACACTTATCACATTTTTTTTATTTTTAATTTTTAATTTATTTAAAAAGTAAATTAAATTTGTTATAACTTGAAAATTGTTTTGCAGAAGTTCAATTTTTTTTCATATAAATAAACAGAAATACATAAGCTTTAATTTTAATTCAGAATTTTTTTAAATATTAATTTGAATAAAAATTTAAAATATTTAAAACAAATGTTTGAAAAAAATTATGTGCCTTAAAAAATTCATTTTTAAAAATAAATGTTTTTTTTTTTCAATTTGCTGAATTAAAATTAAAGTAAAACAATTGAAAAAGACATGGTCTAAGTTTGAGCCAAAAACCTTAAACGTATCTTGAGTTACAACAATTTAAGTAGAAGAAATGATGAAAAAAAATATGAATTTTTTTTAAGAAGTCGTTTACATAACAAACATTGTTTGAAAGTTAGATTTTGAAAACAAATCAGAACATAAAAAAAAATATTTCGTATTCTAATTAAGATAAAAACTTGATTTAACCCTTTGAGCTCTGGGGTGTATATTTCCTCAAAATTCCAAATGTCACATTGGCACCAATATTTTGCAAAAAAAAAAAAAAAAAAAAAAAAAAAAAAAAAAAAACGGTTAAGGATAAACACGGAAAAAATGCATTAAACCTTTTTCAAATAGATCTGCTCAAATTTTCTGGTGTCAATGTGACATTTCGGAATTAAAATTATGTGGTAGAAAATTCTACCACCAGAGCTCAAATGGTTAAAGACAAGCAGGAAAAGAAACAAAGATAGTTTTAAAATGTTGAAAAAAAAAAAAATGCAGCTTTTTGTGTTCAGCACTCCTTAAAGGGAAGGAGAAAATGGGACTCTCCTTAATGGGACTAAACGCTCACTCACATTAATGTTACTCTAACATTTTATACATATTTATTATATGAAACTAAATCTCATCCAAGTGTTTACATATACTTTAAGAGCCCACACTACTGATTGAAAAAGACCCGGATGATAATGCTAAGTCTATGGGGGCGTTCTTTTTAAATATCTCGCTCAAACTTTAATATTTTCACATGATTTTGTATAGGATAGCTGAGGACAATCCACAACCGGGCTAGTTTTTACTTTTTCAATTTTGGTTATACTTTTTTTTTATATTAGGAGAGTTTCAATTTCACAACCGGTTTAAAAAGGTTTTGAAATTTAAAGTAATTTAAAAAAAAATCTGAAACCAAAATTGAAAAAGTAAAAATTAGGCCGGTTGTGGATCGTCTTCATCTATCCTATGCAAAAAAAAAAAAAAAAAAAAAAAAAATCTGTAAAAAATATTAAAATTTGAGCGAGATATTTGAAAAGAATGCCCCCCTAGACTTAACATTATCATCCGGGTCTTTTTCAATTAGTAGCGTGGTGTCTTAATTCATGCACTTGATAAAACTGTGGAAGAATTTCCCACAAGCAGAAAGTGTCTAAGTTTTTAATTCTTGAGAAATTGCATTTTTCAACTAAAAGCCCCATTAACTTCCTAAGTACTCTAGCAATTTCAATAAAAAAATGTGATAGAATATAAATATAAGATCATAAGTAGCAGACAGTTCTAAAAAAATTATTTTTAGTAAAAAAATTCTGTAAATGAAATTTTTTTGAAAAATTGTCATTATTCTAAAATTGAAAGTTTATGTCAATGAAAAAATTGTATGACATGTCCTGAGCATAATCCAGTAAAAGTATATTCCAAATTTCCTCAAAATCGATCGGGTACTTTCTGAGGAAATGGGTCTTTAAATTTAGCATACCTTCCATTAAATTGTACCCAATTTTGTTTTTCAGCTCTGGTGGGCGAATTTCTTTGTACTTTATATAAATCTCTAAATGTCAGGGTTGGTAAAAAACCGAGGTTTTTTGAAAGATTTTTTTTTTCTTTTTTTTTTGTTTAAATCGGGTTTTTTTTTTAAATATGTTTTCCTGTTATATATACATGCATATTTAGCAATAAAACTGAATGTTTTTGAATACATGAGTAATAACTTGATTTAAAAGTAATTTTATCAATGAATTATTTAATATACAATGAATTATATAGAAAATTGAAATCTTTTCAAATTTTAAACATTTTTAGAAAAAGCTATGTTTTATATCTCATAAATAAAATGTTCTACATAATGAAACATTGATACCTTGAAAATCTTAATAAACAATCTTAATATACTATAAATAAATATATGATGTATTTTCATATATAAAACTTCATATATATTATTTTCACATGGCTATTCAAAATAATTTCTTTGAAATTCTTTTTATATGAGATGTCTGATTGTTCTGTTAGAAGAGTCTCTAAGAATTATCTTTTATTGAAAGTAAAGCTTTTTATAAAGAATTTTTGGAATGATTTGAATTTAGCAGTAGAATCTTTACACACTTGAAGTATTGTGTATTGTTGCTATTTGACACTTCTCCTCTGAAACTACCAGGTTAAAAGAAAAAAAGAAAAGGTAACAGTAAAATAAACAAAAATACCTATTTAACAGCTTTTTAGACTATTGAAAACATTGATCTTAAAATACAAAGCAGTTTTATAAATACTGTCATTCACTGAAGCATTTAAACAGCCATCAGACTACACGCTATACTATAACGCTTAGTACTTTTAAATGTCTAAACTAAAAATTACATCTTTTTAGGCATTTTATGAGACTTTTCTTCTGTTATGTCTCAAGCAAACCTTGGTTTGTTCCTCCCCCCTCCTCCCCAATTTTCTTGGCTGATTTACGTAATGAGTTTGGTTATGCAATAGAAGATTTAAATATATTTTATTGCTTAATTTAGTTAAATGCAAACAGGTGCTTTACTAGCACCCGATTTTTCAACGCCTTCTTATTCAACTTCATATCTAAGTTTCTTTTTTATTCTTAAAATATAATACCCCCCCCCCCCCCAATCAAAAAAATTTTCTTTTAGAGCTTGACTGAAATCTTAAAGGTCATTTTATGTTATTAACTGTACATCTGCGTTTCTCAAAGGAAAACATTTTTTTTCTAAATATTGCTATTTTTAATCTATTTTATTTTTGCTAAACTTACACAATTTAAGTGTTTTTTTAGCTTCAGATATATTCATCAATGCATTAAATTTGCATTCTACATGCATATTAACATGACTTAGACTAGACTCGCAATGTCTCATGGTGACTGCTGAGATAAGACTTAAAAATAGAAATTACTTGCATCCAGTAATTTGAAGAACTTAAATTACAAAAATGAGAAAATATTATATTAGATTTGTTCTAAAAAACCAATTGGTTTAAGCTGTGCCAACCCAGCTGGTAACATAATAAAATCAAAATGAAAAATTCCTAGTCCCAATTTGGAAATGCGAGAAAAATAAAAGCTTATTAAATCTAATAGACACAGAGCAAAAAAAAAAAAAAAAAAAAAAATCTCATTGCCAATTATCCATTAGCATACTTAATAAAAAGAAATCAATGGAGAAAATTACTTAAGAATATCTTATATTCTAGGAATAATGAAATCTTTGGTAAATTTCAACCAGTCAAGCAATTTAAATAGCAAAAGTACATTTTTAGCTCAAATCTGCACTTCTGGATGTATATCTATTTAAACATTAATGGCTTTCTATATAAGCCTTAAAAAAATTGGGGGAGAGAGAAAAAAAAACTAATAAGTTTTTCTCTAACCAACTAATTATAGAAAAATTAGTAGTATGTATCCATGTAGATTTATAGCTTATATGAAAAATTGGGTTGATTAAAAATGTTTGTTTTTTAGAAATTTAATAATTCCTCATTTTTCTACAGCTTTGTCGCTTCTGCATAACTTGGATTTTGCATTTTTCAATAATGTGTGAAAGGGAATTCATTAGGGAAAAAGAATAAAAAAAAACCAGCATGGTTTTTTTTAAACCCATTGGTTTAAACCAACTTGGTTTAAACCAAACAACCATGTTAAATGTCACATAAGCACCGGAATATTCGGTCAAATTCATCTCAAAATAAATCAATGCATTTTTCGTGTAAATAGTAAACCGAATTTTGTGTTTGTAAAATACTGGTGCCAATGTTACATTTGGGTATTTTGAAGAAATTCACCTTCCAGACCTTAATTGCTTAGTTGCTGATGCGGCTGAAAAAAAAACATAGTATTGATCGAAAACTTTAAAAAAACATTTAAACAAATTTCGCCAAGATGAATATAGTGAGATAAAGTCAAATTATGTGACAAATAGTATTGCCAGTTCAAGTGTCGCAAAATTTATGGCAAGAAGACACAAAAAAGTGAGACAGTGGTCTCTAATTCCTTTCATATTAATAGATGAGACCATATGAAAACGGAACCTGGCTCTAAGGGGAAACTCTCTTAAATGTTAAAATTTCTGAAAAAAAATTATTGCTGTACAATTATACTTACTGAAATAAAATCCTGTTTAAAACGGAATTTTTCCCTTGTGACTTACATTTCTATCAAAACAGATTTCTTAACAGGTTTAAGCATCATAAATTCACAAGTACTTTTATAATAATGGAATAGCATAAAGTTAATTTAGCAGTTTATATAGCATAAAGTTAATTTGTGCTTTTTAAAGCTGATTTTATTTCTTTTAACAAATATTTCAACATAAAACAATGTGTGTCAAGCCTTCCATATATTGAGTCAAACTTCTTGTATATTGGGAGCCTTGATGCATTATTTTCTCATAATGAAAATCAGTCATTTTTTCCAAGTTTGTTAAACATTACACTTATCTAGCAATTTTATTTTGGTTACTAATTGTACAACGATTAGAATGGTATACAAGGTAAATCTAAGCTCTTGGGCAAAATTTTAAGTGGTGATATACACATCAAGATAAACAATATCAAGTGGGAAAATAAAGGTTCCAAACATCTTCCGAAGGAGATAGGCGCCATTAAATTTTAGTACCAAAATTTCAAATGATTGTAAAAAACGGAAAAATTGGTCGATTCGTGTGCGATTTTCATAAAAACTGTGAACTGAAAATGGGAGCATTTTCTTAAAAGTAAATTTTAAAAATAAAGTTTTTAAAAAATACCAATAAAGGGCCATTCAGACTTTGGTGTAATGAAAAACTATATTTTACTGTTACTTTTTGTATCGCATTAAATGCTTCCAAAAGCTTAGACTTAAATTTTGAACTCAAAATCTGAATTGTTGAGAGTGGTCAATGAGCGCAACTTGAAGATAGTTCAGTTAAACAAAAAAAACTTTTTTATAAACAAAAAACTTTAAAATTGGAATTAAATGATTACATTTCAGAAGTTGGAAAATTTTAAAAATTATGTCACAAAAGTTGTATTTTAACGAGAATATTTTTAAAACGAAAGAAAACTTTGATATAATAAATTCATTTATACTAGTTAAACGCAGTAAATTGGGAAAATTATGCATATTAAAAATAGCCAAAAAATAACACTGCTAAACCATTAAACATAAAAAAATACACTAAACATTTTTTTTCATATTTCGAGATGGTTTTTTAACTATTGTTGGTAATTTTAAAACAGCACGAACAATAATATTAAATTTATGATGACAAAAATATTTTAACGTGAATATTAAAAAGTCAAAGAGAACTTTGCTTGCGTCAGATTTAAAACAATATATAGTGAAACTTCCATTTAACAAAGTTTCATGTTCTCGAAGTGTTTGTCTAAGTCTCTTAAACACTTCGGTATGAAGAAAATTCGTAAAGTAGAAATCAACCAAAATTCACGAATTTTTTATAATGTCATACGCATACATAAAATGAAAAATACACCCATGAAATGGACATATTGGAAAAATGTATTTAACACACGCAGTAACTTCTTGCTATGCAATGTATACATATGAGAAAAATTTAATTAGAATAGCGCTTAAAGAACACATAATACAGAGATAAACAAAAAATAAAGTGCGCGTACCTTTTCTCGTTTTTTTCTCAGTACTTCAAATCCTTGAATTAAAAAAAGTGTAACATTATTTTGCACAGGTTTCTTATTTGAAAAAAAAAGTTTAAAAAAAATTCGCATTAATGTAAGTATCTACGCAGTTGACATTTTCGTAAAGCTTTTATTCACTTCTACTGTAACTTAGGCTTTTATCTTCTTTTGAAAATCTTACAATTTCTTCTTGATTGTCATCTTCATTCCTCCTTGTAGTTATTTTATTGCATTGTATTGTACGTTGCAGCAAGTCATCTTCAGTAGCATATTCAGTTGTCACAATGTCCTCATCAACGATGAGAAAGTTAGAGAGTTATGCTTCTTTTTAAATACTTCCCATGCCTTTCAATTTCTGCCATTTTCCTTCTATTACCTAACAGCTATCGAATTTGGATCAGAGCAGGGTCGTAGCTAGAAGTGAATAATAGGAAGTGCTCAAGAAAATGTAAAGGGGACTCATATTTTATAAATATCTTTCTCTGACGCAGAAAGATAAATTAGTGCGTATTCACATTGTAGGTACTATGTTTCTCATTAAATTGTTGTAATAACTCCATTTATACTAAGAAAAGAATATAATGATGAAAAATTCGAGTGTATAACTTGTGTAATAATATATATATGTATAATACTAGTGTAATAATAAATGCATAATACTAGTGTAATAATCATATTAAACTTCATGTTAGCTTCATATGTGCTAGTCAAATGAACGACAGCAAGTGTTGAAACATTTATTCTAGTTACAATTTAGTATTTTCCGCAAAACTACGAATGGACCTCAAACCTGAATTAAACTTTTTAACAGAATTTCATTTAGATTTTCGGAGCAGCTATTCATTTAGTGATCTTGGAAGAGAGGCTGACCGGCCCCCCTCCCCGCACCCCCTTAGCTACAGTTCTGGATCAAAGTAACAAGTTTCTCGTTCAGAAAAGTGTAATTCAGTATCGGTTTTGAAGCCGACTTTAACAAAATAATTCTGTACGGTGCTGAAGTCATATCACATTTTTAAGCTCTCATTTTCCAGAGTTTTGTGACTCACTAATCTCGTGCACTAATTCTCAAACTAATGTTTTCATTACATTGGTTTTTTTTATAGAGTTGAAATAGTTTTTGCAAGATTATTTTGCTTTAATTTTTGCAAGGTAGCTTTTCAAAAATTCTTTTCCAATAATGCACTTTAATTTTTTTTCATTATCCCTTGATGAGTGGTTGAAGTTAAGAAGTTACATTAGCATAAAAAAAATACCATTCATGTTGTTCAATTTTTGATTTTAAGCGGAGGCTTGTGGATGTGCAAAGCAGTTGTTTATCATCAACGTAATTTTGTGACGTCGTTTTTTTCAGTTAATTACCTCATTTTAATAACTTATGATAATTTTAAAGAAGTTCTGAAGTCATCCATGAATTTATATTAAAAACATAGTCTACCTTTAAAGATTATCTATGTTTGAAGCATCTGTGATTTATACTTTTCTCGACCTGTACATGCACGAACGTGAAATAAACTTTGTTATATATCTTTCATAATATGGAGATAAATTTACATATTAATGTTGTTCCAAGTCAAGGTTTAGCAGAAAATTTTATTCAGTAGAAAACTTCATTAAGTCAGGATTTCGTTAAAGTGACGTTCCAGTTTAATTAAAATGTCTTATTTAAAACATCTTTCTTAGTGTTCTTAAAAAGTATTGGTAGTCAAAAACTGTATTATTAGCATATTTTCATATGCTTCACTAATATTTATTCAAGTTCGGAAACTGACTCAAAATAATAGTAATTGACTTGGCTTTACTTTAAAAATCCATTTACTAGGCTATCGACACCATCTTTACTTATTACTTAATATTCCGTCATTTTTTAAAACGAATCAAATTAGTTCGTTTTTATACTTTGAACGTGAGTTGGAGAGCTAACAAGTAGGAGCACAACTCCTTAGTTTACAGAAAAAATTATGTTTTTAGTTCATTTTAATAATACAACGCAAAATTCTATTCTACTTCGTTTTTATTAAAAATCACAACTTGTAAATATACTTACAGTACAAAGCGAAGAGTAAAAATGACTTCATGTTGACTAATACGATTAGTAAATAAAAGTAATATACTTTTATAAACACGGATATTATTAAAGAATTAAAAAAAAAACACAAATAAAGCAAACAGAATTTACGCACAGTTGATAAGGTAACGAAGTTTTTACTTGTATTTTATACTAGACTCTAGGGATAGTCCAAACTACCGTGCAGGCTATTCTCGTCCTTAAAGCGTAAGCAGCTAACAAAACACAATGTGACAAATGATGCACAGAAACACTGTACGTGAAAAAGGCAGTCGCTGATATAGATCTGTTTATGTTCACTTTCACCTAAGATTTTTCTCATCGAAGAAAGTAAATAAAACAAGTTGCACTTTGCACGTGAACCGTAGCAAATGAGGTGCGTTCTTATGATCACGAAGTTTTAAAAATATCACTCTCATATATCAATCCCATAAAATTGTAAATAGTTAATTACAATTAAAATGTGCACCAAATAATGCTCTCCTTGTACCATTATGTAATGGGATATTTTTGTGTGGCCTTGTAAATCAATAACAAATGTTCTTTGCACCACAGATTATACAAAATGTACATTATAATATGTATTTTATAGATGCATATCAATTTTAATATGTTCAAATGAGTGTAACACCATTAAAATGCATTTGAAACATTTTTCCCCATCGACCGTAATGTAACGGAATACTTTTGATTGTCCCTGTACTTGAACTATGCATCCGGTTTTTTAAAATTTGAAATAACTTGACAAAATTATGTAATAATTATGTATTTTAAATTTGAAACGATTAAAATGCATTTGAAACTTTTTTCTCCCTATAACGTAATGTAATGGAATACTTTTGATTGTACCTGTACTTGAGCTATGCATCCGGTTTTGATAAAATTTTAAATAACTCAACAAAAATATGTAATAATTATGCATTTTAAATTTTAAACGATTAACATGCATTTGAAACTTTTCCCACATATATTGTAATGGAGTGGAATACTTTTGATTGTCCCTGTAGTTGATCAATGCATCCGATATTCATAAAATTTGAAATGACACGACAAAATTATATAATAATTATATATTTTAAATTTCAAACGGTTCGGTTGAGTAGTTTTTGCGTTGTTATATGCGGACGGACTTACAGACGAACAGACGGGTGGACTGAACGACAACTATAGGTGCTATGTAACTACATAATTACGAACACACCTAAGAAGACTTTCTACAAGATAATTCTACATGACTGACATCGTGAGCGAGGGCGAGGAATTTGAATTAATCCTTCTGTAATTCACGCATTTTGCGACAAAGAGCGCATGAAAAGTGAATGATATCATATACGCAAAACTTTCTGTTACGCTTTAAACAATAAGAGAATTTTGAATTTAATGGTAGGGAAACCAGACATAGCAATTCAAAAAAAAAATAAGCCAAAAAGAATTCGAGCACCAATTCGTACTTTGAGATCAATTTTTTGAGAACATTCTGTGAAAGACAAAACGTAAAGCATGTACATGAAAAGATTATGATCTAACGAGAAATTTAAACTCAAAAATTAAACAGAGAAAAGAGATATTTTTACTGACCGAGAGCAAAGTCAAACTTATTCTTTTTTTATTTCTAGCGAGGGTGAATTATAATCTTAATGAATCATTTTTTTTTATCTGAAAGCCGCTTTAGTGATAAAATAAGATGTTAAATATGTCTTCTTTCTTTTCTTTTGAAAGAAAATTATTGTGAGAGCGAAATAAATATTAAGATAAATGGCTAAGTAATTAAAGATTAGTGAAATTTAATAACGTCATACACAAGCATAACAAACAGAATGTCGTTTTGTTTATGTTATTGAGGTTTGTTACAACATGCAGACAGTAAGGAAATAAAAACTAAAAATCGTGATACCATAGCTACTGAACCTAAGAGCACGACAAGTACCTACATATTAACACATTGAATGCCAAGGTGACTGACACTGCACTTTTTGTTTAAGCCGCGTTTATCTCGGATGACTGTCAGTGTAAAATATGATATTATATAGATTTTAAACAATTTTTCAATACTTACTTAAAACATTTTATTTTCGTTTTATAACATATTTTAGACTGACAAATTGGAAATTGTGGTATCTTAAGGATGAAAACTGTATCATAGTCTATGTATCACTCATAATATCACATTATTTAATGTAACAAATATCTCGATTTATGATGACAGATATTTTGACCAACATAATCAAAATATGATTTCAATCATTTTTTCCAAATAAGAAGGAATAAGAATGGAAACAAAAAGGGAAAACATTTTAATCAAAATTGTTATTGAAAACCTCTGCTTATTTGTTTTTCTGCAAAATAAAACATATTTATTTTGGAGATCGTTCTAGAAAAATAGTAGTGCATTTGTTCTAATCCATTTTCTTGAAATATATATAGGAAGAAGTAATACTCCTTTTTTTCATAGAGAAGTGTGGAAGATAAATAAAATAAGCTTTTTAAGAAAAAAATATCAACCGACTTCAAAAAAGCGCTAAAAAGAATTAAATAATTCTTTAAAATTCTCTAATGAAAAAACGTTATCCAATAAGCACACATCGGATATCAGGTACCGGCATAAAAAACGGTTAAATTTAATATGTATAATTTAATATCCACCAAACATAGATTTTAGAGATAATATTATTTTACAAGAGATGAATTGACATATTTATGATTTAATTTATGAATATATACATATAAAAAGTAATGAATTACTTTTTGAAGTTGGTGCCAAACAATCACAATCGATAATGATTATCCCCATTTTAATTATGGTTCTAGGCATAATTTAGCTACAATTCTTAATATACATCAAATAGTTTGGCACCAACTTCAAAAAGTAATTCATTACTTTTTATATGTATATATTCATAAAATAAATCATAAATATGTCAATTCATCTCTTGTAAAATAATATTATCTCTAAAATCTATGTTTGGTGGATATTAAATTATACATATTAAATTTAACCGTTTTTTATGCCGGTACCTGATATCCGATGTGTGCTTATTGGATAACGTTTTTTCATTAGAGAATTTTAAAGAATTATTTAATTCTTTTTAGCGCTTTTTTGAAGTCGGTTGATATTTTTTTCTTAAAAAGCTTATTTTATTTCCTACTTTTTAGTTACGCATACCGTAATATATAATTATGTGTACTGGCACACGATAGCTCTTTGCAATGCATTACTAATGTACGCACTTTGCTAAGTTCTGATGTATTCAGTTTACTTGTCACTGTTTGATTGTCAACTTTTCTGAAACCACTTACAATATCGGTTAGTATCGTTGTGAATCTTAAGAATTTCTTTGTATGGTAACTTTTTCAGACGAGATCTTCCACTTCGAAAAGCTACCGCATTTATGAAATTTTAGTCTGCATCGAATCCTACGGTCATCGAAAGTGGGTATCAAAAGGTGACAATCCATCAAGTAAAGTTCCTTACACATAAGAGCGCGACATAGTGCTTCCATATATGAGCACGCAGCAAAATGACTTCATATATTAATGTATAGTAAAATGCTTTTCTAGTGTAGTCAGTCAAAAGTACTCCCCCTTCACTCAGAAAAAGTAAAAAGAAAGATTTTAGCAAAAATCGCACTATGCTTCAATCGATAAACAGCAACAATCTAATACATATACAGGCAGTAATGGCTCGGAAATGAGCAGTGGCGATTCGACGAGGAATCTGAAACTCATAACCAATACCTGGCTGCCTCTATAAGAGAGTGACAGCATTTGATTCCCAAATATTTCTTTTACAGACGCTTTTGTCCGAACTACACTGTTAAAAATTTGAAACTTTTGCTGTACACTTTTAAAAATCTGCTGCATTTTTTTGCTACGCACTCCAGCGCTTGTATAGAAAACGGTTACTTGACTGTATTAAGGAGCATTCTCATAGGTCGCAGTAGAGACATTATATACAAGCGGCGGAGTGCGTTGCAACAAAATGCAGCAGATTTTTAAAAGTGTATTATCACTTCACCGCTTATATAGAAAACGATTAGTTAAATGCATTATGAAGAATTCTCATTGATAAAAATAAAGATATTCTATAAAAGCGATGGAGTGACGATGCAGCAAAAGTTGCAAATTTTTAACAGTGCATTGCATTGCCAGGCATTTTTTATTATGGAATTTGATGATGATTTCCTGGAAGAATTCGATTGTACTCGTATGAGAAGTTAACAAGATTGACGAAAATTGCCCGCTCAACAAGATGCTTGGTGACTCGTTTTTGTCCAGAATCGTTTCAACCAATTATATACTGTGCTACATGTGTCGTCATATTCATATCGAGGAATCCTACACTGTAAAAAATTTGCCACTTTTGCTATATCATCACTCTATTGCTTTTATAGAAAACAATTACTTCACCCAATTACGAAGCATTCTCATGGGTCAAAAGAGAGATATTCTACAAAAGCAGGGGAGTGAGGATGCAGCAAAAGGGTCACATTTTTTACAGTGACACTGTAATCAGAAATGAGCGGTGGCGTATTCGAGGAGGAATCAAACTCATTACCTATACCTGGCTGCCTCTATAAGAGAGTGACAGCATTTTATTCCCAAATATTTCTTTTACAGACGCTTTTGTCCCCATTACACCACAAAAACTTTGAGCCTTTTGCTGCATCATCAGTCCACCGCTTTTATAGAAAACGATTACTTTACTGTGTTATGGAGCATTCTTATTGGTCATAAAAGACATATTCTATAAAAGCTGTGGTGTGACGCTGCAGCAAATGGGTCAAATTTTTAACAATGTATCACGGAGCATTCTCATGGGTCAAAGGAGAGATATTCTATAAAAGCGGGGGAGTGACGATACAACAAAAGGATCAAAATTTTTACAGTGTACACTGTCAAAAAAATTGGCCCTTTTGCTGCATCGTCAATCCACCGCTTTTATAGAATACGATTACTTCAGCCTATCGTGGAGAATTCTCATGGGTCAAGAGAGAGATATTCTATAAAAACGGGGGAGTGATTATGCAGCAAAAGGGTCAATTTTTTTTATAGTGTACACTGTTAATAAATGTGAACCTTGTCCAGTTAGGATTTCACACTTTGAAAAGATCGTGTGTCTATGTAAGTGTAATTTAAAAACATGAAAAATGAACGTTTCTAATTGGTCGATTGGTTCGAAAGGATATTGAATTTTAATGTTTTAATTTTTTAAAAAGTTCTAATCAACAGATTTTTATGAAATTTGAATGGGACCACATGGGCCCCATACGCTTTCAAACAAAAAAAGAATTATCAAAATCGGTTCATATTTACGAAAATTATGCGTGAACAACAAATACATACAGGTCGAAATCATAACCTCCTCCTTGAAGTCGGTTAAAAAAAAGAATGCATGTTAAAAGAATAAAACGGCTTTTCTTTTAATAAAATGGATATCTTGTGAAAAATGTTCTCTTCGCGAAATATGCAGTTAAAGAGAATAAATATGATAAACCAAACAATCTTTTGTAAAAATGTGTAGTATATTTGTAGCATAATAAATGTACGTTGGAGTAAATAAAAAGAAAAAAAATTCTTAAAATGGTTCTCTTAAAAACATTTTTTGGGTGTACAAGCGTTCAAACAAAATAAAAAGAAATTAATTAGCCTACTAAAGTCTGTTGCATAACTACTGTTTTATGAAAATATTGTTATAAAAAAATAAAAAGTCTTTAATGTAATTCTGAAAAACAAATATTCGAATGCTTTGGAGTAACAGTATGTTTCGAAAATGAGACCAATGGCTCTGAATCGGGGCATTTTATTTTTAACTTTAGCCTGCATTTGTCGCAGTTATTTTTCAGTCCATTAGCTATAAAAAAAGGTAATACACTTTTAAAAATTGAATTTTACCAATAATCAAATAATAATCCGACATCTACATTTATTAAAAAATAAATAATTCGGAAATCTTACATCAATCGGCGCATATGAGATGAATTTTTACTTGTTACATAAATATTCAGATCTTCGCGTATTTGATGCTGTTATTCTTTTTTATGCAAAAAAGCATTAATACAAAATTTCGATCGATTCTACATTATTTAATTTAGATTATGTGAGGAAATTATGTGACTTCATGTTATGTAGGTTATCATCACTATGGCAACCTAGAATCATTGCATATCATGGAATATCATTAAATACATTGCGTATGATAAGGTTTAATAGCATTAAGAAAACTTTTATTAATACATTTTTATGTTCTGATTTGATTTTCATAAAATTTGTTATGACTCAACGAAATTTCAAAATGATTCCATGCTTTAAATTTCAAAGGATTCGGTAGGATATCTTTGCTCTGTTGTATGCGGATGGACCTGCAGACCAGATGAGAACTATAGGTGCTACGCATTTATTCAGGATGTCCCAAAAATGGTGCTCAAACTCTGCACAGCCAGATTCGTCGTTGAAAATACATAAAAAATAGCCAGAGAATTATACCTATACAATCCATAGTTTACGAAAAAAATATGAAAAAAAAGTATGACATCACAGCCAATGCAAGGAAAAAACACTTTATCTGACATATCAGAAGCAGTATTTTTTGTAAGGCCAGTTCTTAAGGCATTTCAATAACACTAGCCGTACATCAAATACATATCGCAATATTCACAAACGGAATACATAATAAAAAATGCGAAGAATACCAGTGGCTGCAAGAAGCAGTAAAGACTTCAACAGCGACGGCTAAACGTCATCCTACGGTGCATGCATGCATGACGCGATAATTTGCAGCAAACGTTATGAAAATTATCATCTGAAAAGACATGCAAACCTCTGTTGATGTGTCCAACATATATGTTTTTGCCTTGCACAGGATATGACGTCATACTTTCGTTTTCGTATTTTACTCGTTAACTATGGATCATACCGGCAGAGTATTTTGTGCTTTTTTTATGTAATACCAACAAGGAATCTGGCTGTATAAAGTTCGGTCGCTATTTTTGGTACTCCTGTATAATTACGAACGCACCTAAAAACTAGTTTCTCTATTTCATAACATTATCTTTATCCAGCTCTTTATTTTTCATCACTACATCACTTTTTCTTGCGATTTTACATGGAAAGTAATTGAACAAATAGTTAGTGTCCATTACAGTGTATGTTTTATTGGCAACGGAAGCTTTTTTTTTTTATTATTTACTTTTTAAACAAATTTTACAACTTTATTATTTATTAGCATTTTCATAGAAAATGGCTCATGCCATCAAAACACATTTGACAGAGTTTCGAAAGTATCCAAAGGGAGACTAGCGAGAAGTGCTACTTCGCTTTTAAAAGTTTAATACTTGTACATATTTTCTGTTCCATCTTCCTCATTCACGAAGTTATTTCACAGAGAAATCCTAAGCAAGTTTTCACTACTTCTCTGTAAATTCTAGATGCGATTACAACTGTAATATTTATCACGTTGAAAAAAATGGCCGTCACTATTTTTCTATCTTATTTATGATGAAAAATACTAAAAAATCGATCATACAAATATCATCTCTCTTGCTTGTGTAATGTGATATTAATAACATTTCATTCATAAGTTAACCATAAAATGCAACCCTTTGATAGTGATGTTGATGTTTCTTTTAAAGTCCTTTATAAGCAAGCTGTAAATAATTGGATAATTTTTCCTGGAAGTATTGAGAAGTCTGCTACAACCTAAAAAAATACTTAATTCGCAGCCATTGTTCCAAACAATATTACGGAATGTTTTAAGGACACGTGGTTTATGCCTTTCAATGAGAAAGTTTTCTCTTCTGAAGAATTTCTTGTAGCTACTGTAGCAGACAGACCAAGGCTGCTTAAAACTGATTTTGATGAATTATCAATGAGTGGTGCAATTTAAACTGACAATATCATTCCTCACTGTAGCAGTTCAAATCTATCGAACCTTATCATTTTCGCTCAGTTTTGCTTTGTCTAGCTCGCTGAGTTTTTGCACTGATGAAGAATCTCGATAATAGATTCGAAACAGCTGTTTGCCCCCTTATCATACTTTATTTGTGCATTTATAATCGTTGGTTTTCTATCTTTAAACATTTTTGCACAAAGGCTCTATTTGCTATTTTAAAGATTTCCTTCTTTCCCCACTTCCTTATAACCTTCCAAAAAATTTACTATGAACTACACAATTATGATTTTTTAAATTCAGAATCACCCCACCATATACTGTTAAAAATTTGAAATATTTGCTGTATCGTCACTCCACCGCTTATACAGAAAACGGTTACTTCACTGTATTATGAAACATTCTCATTGGTCAAAATAGAGATATTTTATAAAAGCAGTTGAGTGACGGCGTAGCAAAAGTTGCAAATTTTTAACAATGTATAAACTCGCGCATAAGATGAGAAATATTGGAAAAATGAATTTTCTATACCTACAGTAATACAGCATTTACCTATAACGCACCACAAAATTTCGGGGCAATTTTCATGTGGATTGGGGAAAATGTTGATAGTAAAAACATTTTCTGCACTCCTGATACCTGCAAGAGTAACAAAGCTATACTAAATTGTATACTGATGTTAGTGCAGTTAGTTGACCATGTTCGTCTGTGAAACATGTTTACAGACCATAAAAATGCTTACTTGACAATGGATACCTTCCGAAGAGTCCATATTCCGATTTGATACAACTGATTTATAAACTGTGTAAACGGCTTAGAAACATTTCCAAAAATCAATATCAGTAAAAAAAAGGAAAAAAAAAAACTTGTTTTTAAAAGTTCTTTTTTTAAATCTTTGGAAAAGATTAGTTTCTGAAATTTTTAAAAATAAAGAAAGTTCTTCGGATTTGTAGGCAACTCGAAGATGGTTGCCACATGTTTTCGTTTGTGGTTGCATTACATTTTCTAACATTAAAAAAACTGTCGTTTTCTTACAGTTTAATATTGCAATTTATTTCTTTTTCTTTTTTTTTTTTTTTTTTTTCAAAATTAAATTTGTGGGACATAAACACATTTTCGCTTTTTTAACATAAATTTATGGGGGTTTTTGTTGTTGTTGTTGTTGTTGTTGTTGTTGTTGTTGTTGTTGTTGTTTTTTGTAAATTGGAGACTTAAGTAAAAATATTTGATATTCGATTTTGTTAAGTAAAAAAAAAATAGATTTTTCGGCAGTGAGAAAAAAAAATTAAAATTATTTTTCAATTGAAAAAGCATTCATTTTGAAAATAACCTTTAAAACCGATTTGATGTTATGCAATCGAATAGCATCAAATTCTTTAAGGAAAAGACACATCGATAAATTGCGATACGCCTCAACAAAAACATATTTATTTTCTTCAGAAGAAAACATTTCAAAGATAAATTCTAAATATATAAAGAAAAAGATAATAAATTTTTACAAAAGAAACAATTCAAGAAATTTTCCTCTAAATATTCAAGCGAAACTTACTGATAATGACCAGCGATAATGATTGTGATAACGATAGGATATTAAGCAATTGAAAAATAAATTATATTTATTTGGGGATTATCTGTTGTAAATGAATGTAAAAAATGCCATTAACATTTGAAAGAAAAAGTACTTCACCATGAATCTCCATTCCATTTCACAAATTCCTTGATAACAGTCTGCAATATATGTATATACATACATTATAAATATATACCTACAGGATGACACATAAATAATGTGACGTGATAAAAAGGCAATTTAATTTAACTTTTTTTTTTGCATTTCTTAGCTAAACTATTGTAAAATAAAAATCTCGGTTTTTTTTCTGTTTAATACTATTTCCGTTGATACTAATTCACAGTTTAACAGGAAAACAAGGTGTGCAAAGATTAATCCTACTTTCCTCCAACAATCCCTTCCCACAAATAAACTTCGCTGCTTTGAGAGATCCTGGAATAAACAGTCTGTACAATCAAGCACAATTCCTTGAATTTAGCAAAATGGCCTTTGGAAAAAATCTGGGCTTAAAACACGCTAAAAACATTTTGTCACTGCTATCTTGATGGGTTTTTCAGTAGCGCCTGGTTCTGCATCGCCGCAGGATTGAGCCATTGCGAATAATCTTGATTGATTCTAATATAGGGTTTCCTTCCCTTTCGAATGGTGAATAAAACAAGATTTTTTTTCTTGCGTCACAGTATTTATGCATCACCTTGTACTTGTGAAAACTTGTAACATTATTATATGATTTTTTTTTTAGTTTGTGACTTACCACAATTGTTGCAATTACCTGTATACTTCTTTTAGTCATATATCAAAATGAGTAATCTGAATCTATTTTAAAATCCGTTATTAGATCAAATAACCATACTTTATATAAGTCTGACCCAACAGGTTGTTCTCATCAAGTTACTTCAGATTTACTTCATAATTTATTACGTTACGTATTGTATTTGCGTGGGGTTTATTTTAAATGTTTCGAGTTCGGATTAGTTTGTGGCTGTATTTCGACTTCTATGGGCCATTTTCAGATTTACACGATTTTTCAGATAAAGACTAAGAGGTGTCTTCCATGGGAGTCTAAGGGAGTCTAACTCATATTTACGCAAGGATGCCCAATGTTCGAAGAAAACCGAGGAAAACTTCGAAAGATTAGACCGACGAGTGCGATAAATTTAGAACCGCGCATCTCCCGCCTACCATATTTGACAGCAGAATCTTTCGAACTCTGGTGGATCCATAAAAGTTGAAATTGATATTAGACATGTGGACCATTCCTTGAGGAACGGACAAAATGTCCCGCACGTGACGCATAAACACCTATATTTATGAACGTGCAAAATGTTAAAATACCAACTATCCATCAACATTAATATAAAAAACCCTACATTTTCGTATTAACATTGTTCTTTTATTTTGAAGATACAATACATTGTTAAAACAGCAGTAAAATGTGGAAAAGTTGTTCCACACGTGATATGCAATGATCCTTTAACCTTTCGCGACGGGAGTCTTTTACAAAATTTTTAATGTTTTGTCACCGGTTTTTAAAAACAGAAATTTGTGTCTTGTAATAGCGATAAAATGCTCCGATCAAATAAGGCAAATTTTACAGTAAAATTTTACTGGTGGGGATAAACAAGGATTCTTACGCCTTTTTGGGGCACGTATACGTGTCGTTCGTCCCTTAGGTGTTATTAGGTAAAACTAGCCATAGTCAAACACTTACACAAAAAATTTGGATCAATTCTATGTATAACTTTACACACTTTTAGATCGTACAATATTGAAAATGGCACAAAAATCGCTATCACAGAGCCCCCTTTCGATGGAATATTTCAACATTGAAGTAGGATCTGCTTACCATCGCCAAAAACATACACAAAAAAATTGGTTTGATTCTATGCATATCTTCATACACTTTTGGATGGCGCGATGGCAACATACGGACACACAGGACATTTTGTAAAAATATGTTTACAAGAATCTTTTACCTCTAGAACGTGCAAGTCTGTCAAATACCGGAAGTCGAAAAGAATTTCGAATTCAATACTTTCTTTTATTGAAGATAGAAGAAAGTAAAAATCTCCAGTTTTTAAACCGTAGATCATTTAAATATGAGTGTTTTTAATAGTGAATTAATAATAAAAATATTCAAAGTAAAAATCTCCACATTCTGAATCCTAGACCTAAATATTTTGCCCGTTTCAATACCATTCCATGAAAATCTGTTAAAATGTCCTGCGCACGATCTTATATAAATAGATATATTAGTCCAAGAGCCGACCGCACAAAACCCTAAATCATCGAGCACAAGAAAAATTCCTTTATTTTATGGAAGAGTAGTAATAGAGGAATCTAATGATCCATGTCTGCCGGAAACGAAGTGGTGTATAAGCCAAATATTTATACCCTTGGTGGTTGACTCGTAGGCTTAACATTGTGTTTGCCGTACAATCAAAAATCTGAAAACAAGAAAAACTGGGTGCAAGAAAACACAATTCTAAGCCTACGAGTGAACCACTAACGATATTAATTTTTGGCTTATGCACCACCTTCTTTCCGGCAGACATGGATCATTAGATTCTTAAAGTGCTATTACACGTAAAAATTGCAAGCGACAAAAATCGCCTGCGTTTTTTCGTTTTCTTAGCATTTCATTGGCTGTTCGAGAAGAGTGTTTACCGTCATTTGGATTTCCAAGCATTTGATTGGCTCTTACTGGCGACTCGCTTCGTTCCAGGCGTCAAAGACACTCCGACACAAGAGAATCGTGCGCTCTGCAAGCGTCTCCCCTGGTCCCATAGGATAACATGGAGACGCCTGCAGCAGCACACGTGTAATAGCACTTTTATATAACTACTCTTCCATAAATTAAAGGAATTTTTCTTGTGTTCGATGACTTGGAGTTTTGTGCTTGGACTATATTCATTGACTTATAAGTTATTCAAATATGAATTATGCATTAAAAATATCAAAAATCTCTAAATTTTTCCATTACCACAATTTTTTCAATTTGAGGATGTAATAACATTTTAAAAACTGCAGAGATATATAGAAAAGCTGTGATACACCTTCATGGTATAACCCATGTCTATAACTGTATTTAAATATGAATAAATTTTGCTCAATTTCCGATCCGTATAGGCTTCGGGTCAGCATTTTGGATTCGCACTAGTTTGAGGATAAATGGTAAAATATTTTGGTCAGGTTTCAGGTAAAAGAAAAATATCTTATGTTATTTGGTTCGGCTTAAAAGGCAACGAAATTCTTTTATCGGATTACGGTTACTTTTTTTCACTTTGATTCCACATAAATTTTTGATCTCCTATTAAGTATAACCCTATTGCGAAGGACTTTAATCTATAATCCCAAGCTACTAAAATTCACTTTAAATTATCTATGTATTGCGATAAAAATGGATAATATTGCCTGATACCAGAGTGAGGTTTTTATTACAGTTTATATTGTTATATTATAATCAGAAGAAAATCAAACGTTTATCTGAATTAAAAAGTGTGTCCCTTAAAAATCGTGAATAAAACTATGGAACAATGGTAAACTATGGTAAAAAAACATGGAGGAATTAGCAAATGTTTCAGTTAAATATCCTCGCTGAGATTATATAAAATGATCCCATCCTGCAATCTAATTGGGTAATTTTTATTTTATTTTATTTTATTTTTTATTTTATTTTATTTTATTTTTTTTTTGTGGTAGCAATTTTTGTGAGAATTAATCAGTTAGAATAATGTTTCCAAAATCATTGAATTTTGTATTAAATAACGTCATCTTTAAATTAAAGTTCAGTACAATAGATGAGTTTAAATCCTTAGATAGTTTTTCGTAAAAGCCGGCACTAGTTACGCAAAAAACGACACACAATTAATCGGAAAAGTTTCTGAAAATCGGAAGCAGTAAAGTAAACATTTCTTATATATAAGTTCTTCTTTAAATATCAAAAATATATTGATTATGTTTCTACAGATTTAAAAAAAAAAAATCTGACTAGCGATAATTAAGAAGTGGTGATATATTTTCATTTGTAGTTAAATTACATTTTTTATATTGCGTGTCTAGAAACAGTTATTAAAAATCAAAGCACATAGAAATATTTAACTAATGGTAGAAAGTAAACTGCCATTACTAACTTTATTAACTAACTATCATGAAGAACGCACGCACAACTTATAATCATGTAAACCCTATTACCATATTTTTACGATGCAAGATATCAATTCGGAAATGCTCTATTTTATTTCTCTTACGTCATTTTTATAATCAGATGCGCGAGATGGAAATTTAGTATATCTTATTCAGCATTAATCGAAAAGAACTAAATTGCGCGAACGAAGTAGAACCGTTTCCTAATTTTTTCTTCAAATGTGAAATATCTCTTGTAGTCATATTAATCGATAAACACATACTGGACAATTGCACCATAAAATATTACTACTAAGAATATATTTGTTAAAAAAACATAAGCTTGCTCACTGGTACACGAACAAAAAATCTTTAATATAAATTGTATAGTTAAAAATAAAATAAAATATAAAATCATCGTTTCAAGCCGTTTTCTGCAGACGTCTTCATAAAAATATCGGCATTGTCCTTTTTTTTCAATTTCTATATCGGCATGGCAACACGTAAGCTTTTAGTAAGAATTAAGGAGCTTCACAGGGACATTAGACAGCATAAACAGAATACAGCTCTTTCTCAATTCTACTTGGTTAATGAATGTTTCCATATAAACTTTGAAAAAGCAAAAGTCATAGTACCGTGAAATAATCCATATGAATGTAAAATTGAAGAATCTATTGAAATCTTTACACATGAGAATAAAACTTGTAGCAATAATTTGTCCTATAATATCCCGAAATCTGGCATAACAGCATAAAGTCTTAAATCTGTTCTCTTTCAATATTTTAATTTTTATTCGGGCGTAGATGGCAACATATTCAAACTTTTGATTCATTTCGATTTCAGTTTAATAGAAATAGTCTTTGGTATTCACTGGTTGGCGATAGTGCATCGTTGCATTCACATCATTGGTCAAGGCTTGAGAAATTGTCTCTCGCGCATGAAGCACTCATCTCTAAACTTTTAATCATTTCACCATCATATTTTCCTGAAGATGGATGCAGAAGACGGCTTGAAACGTCAATTATATATATATATATATAATACAATTTTACAAGTTTATATTAAAGTTCTTGTTTTTGTGTACCAATGAGCAAGGTTATATGTATTTAACAAACACAATGATATTTTTATTAGTTATATTAATCGATATTTCCAGAAATTTCATTTTAAGCTAGAGGCTAATTCCACGCCAATTTGTTTGTCTGTTACGTCTGTTTGTCATACTATAATTTTTGACTACCAGTATTTTAGAGCAGAAAAATGTGATTTATTTTAGTGGACAAATCTCATAAATTGAATAAGGCAAAGCGAGCTTTTCAGAAAAAACGGTGGCCAACAAGCATAGCGATTTTCAACGGTGTAACAGACAAACAAGTTCGCATGGAACAACCCTAAAGTTAAATTTGCATTTCAAGCAACTCATACAAAAGAACAAATTACAATAAGCTATAAAAATTAGTATCGAAAAACATTTTCTTTGATGAAGTATTTTAATCCACCATTGAAAACCGATGAATAGAATCTAACAGCAATACAATCCATAAAAATCAACTGTCAAAACTAGTGAAACTATTAAGTACTTCTATACTTACAAATATATACATATATCTTCGTATTCAAAAGTATTTAACAGAAAATATTTCAGATTAAACCATCCGTGTACAAAGAAAAATAATTGTTCGAGGTCCCTGAATATCTTTTGTTAAATTTCCCAAGATAGCATGTAAACTGAAAATACATTTCGTTTTATGCTCCATTGAATGTATAAGAAAGAGGGAAAAAATTAATGAAACGTTTCACTAAACTGACAATTATTAAAGCTGCTTGTTTCATCGTCTACTGTTATTTCATTCTAAAGATTCTTTTTTATTTTCTTGTGATAAAGTATCTGTTTCCATTAAAGATAAGTTATTCTTTTTTAAGTCCTTTGTGATAGACTGACATCTAAAGAAGCCTGTCAAAAGTAATGGAATTCGTTTAAATTACAAAAGGAGATAAAACACTTTTTAATGCTATGGTTATAAAATAGAGAAAAAAATATATTATATTATAATGCGAGCAAAAATGGTGTGTGTGTGTGTGTAAATTTTATCTCAAAAACGGCTCTAACGATTTTTGCAAAAATTTGGATTTTACCATTTTCGGGCACGAGAAGACCATTGGGCTAGCAAGGAAGGTCTCCATACTGGGCATACTTAGAATGTTTTGAAAAAAAAATGCTAATTAAGCTACTTACATAGGTAATTAAGGATCAGTGAAAATTAGTGGCGGAATCACAGTAAAAAAATCTGTAAACAAATAAAATACTTTCGAATATTTGGCGTGAAAAGACGAAAGAGTCACGCAATTTGGCGAGCAGCATTTTGCCTCGCTAAAGCAAACGATTTTAATGCAACTGAAAACTGTTGGATATTTAGAATGCAGGCAAATGGTATTTAATGAAATTTCAGTATAAACAAAGAGAGAGTTTAATATGTTACATACCTATGTATTGTATATTGTATTCATGTATATATATATATTTTTCTTGAAGTACTTATTTAAATTATCACTGGAAAAAAACATTTTCATATAAAAAAAATTCATATTGAGAAAAATAATTTTCATACATTTAAGCGTATTCGAAAATAAAAGCCAGACGTTTCCATAGCAACGAAATCGAATCCACAAAGCTTAATTGGACTTTGAGTTTGAAACAATTTTAATTAATTTAAATTATGAATTTCGTTTTAAATCGCAAATTATGATGTTTGAATTTAATATAAATATATATAATTATTGATGTAACAAAATTATACTTAAAACAAATCAAAAACTGATAAAACTAAAGTACTTAAAGAAGTTCAATACGAAACTTCTTTTTCCCTTAAAATGCATTTGACATGAAGAAGTATTTTTTGAAATTATATTCCATCGCCAACCGACGATAAATCTCCAAATAATGAAATTTTCATTATTTTTTCACAGACACTTCATAGAGGTTCCGCCGAAAAATTTTTCATAAACATATATAACCTCATGAGAAGAACATTCTGTAATTTTTTGAGATATGCCCGTATGGAGACCTTCCTTGTAGGTCACATGTTCGAGAAAATTCGATTATTGGGTCATTTTGGGTCATAATGGGTCAGGATCAAGCTATTTACATCTAGAGAACGGCTGGATCGATTTTAAGGAAATTTGGTACCCAATCGTTTTTTGGCACGAGAAAACTATTGAGCTGGGTCACATATTCGAAAAATTTCGATTAGTTGGACATTTTTGGGACATTATGGGTCAAGCCATTTTTATCTAAAAAACGGCTCTAAAGATTTTGACCAAATTTCATATTTTATCGTTTTGGATTACAAGAAGACCATTGGGTTACGTAACATGTTCGAGAAAATTCGGTTAGTGGGTCATTGTGGGTCATGCTATTTTTATCTAGAGATTTTCTCACGCAATTTTGACTAAAAATTGCATTCTATCGTTTTCGGGCACAAAAAAATCATTAGGATAGGTTACATTCGATTAATGGGTCATTTTGGATCATAAAGGGTCTGGGTGAAGTTATTTATATTTAAAGTACGTAGGAACATTTTTAACGAAATTTTGTATGTAACAGTTTTTCGACACGAGAAAACTAATGGACTAGGTCACATGTTCGAGAGATTTAGATTATAACGGGCATTTGTGGGTCATGATGGGTTGGGTCATAATACAGTAAAACCTCCATAACGGACACTCCCGAATAGCGGACACCTCTATTTAACGGATAGTTTACCGATCCCCACTCCCAAAACCTAAATTTTTTTATGTTTAACCTCTGAATAACGGACATTCGAAAAAGCGGACAGTAATTTTTGTGATAAAGTATGAGAAATTCTTTTTTAACGAATAAAAAAAAGGTAAAAAAATCAATAAATTTGACAGGGCAATGTGTCGAAATTTTGTGATGCCAGATAAATGTAGAGAGTGGGCCGGGTCCCACCAGGGCCTTCCCTCGCACGTCCAGTATTAAATTCTGAGGATGGTCCGAGAGCATTACGTCCCGGAGCATCACAATGCTCCCTTCCACTCCCCTCCGGAAGATTTGAAATTGTATGCTTTTAAGAAGTAGCAAAATACAATCAGCAGGGACACATTTTTTTTCCGTTTTTTCTTTTTCCCTTCTTCTTCTCTCTCTTTTTTTTTTTTTTTTTTTTTAAGATGAATTAGAAAAATCAAAATTATTGACATGGTTAAAACTTCACATTGAAAAAAATAAAAATTGTAATCTTTAAATGCTAAAAGAAACTTTTTAAATACATTTTTTCGTAAAAATGTAATAAACAGTGTATAAAGCAATGTAACATTTTATTTCAATTTTATTGCTTAAAAAATAATTTTAATTTCTGATTAATCATATATTAGAATTTTAGGACATATAAAAGTCAATTAATGAAACGTTAAGCATTTCTTAGCATTTTTTGAATCTCCGAGATTTTTCCCAATAGCGGACACTTCCGAATAGCGGACAATTTCCGCGCTCCCGAGGTGTCCGTTATTTGGAGGTTTTACTGTATATCATAATAAAGCTGTATCTAAAGAACGGGTGGATCGATTTTAACGAAATTTTGTATGCAACACTTTTCGGCACGAGAAAACCATTGGCTGGGTCACATGTTCGAGAAATTTTGATTGGTCATTTTGGGTCATAAAAGATCTGGGTCAAGCTATTTATATTTAAAGAACGGCAGGATCGATTTTAACGAAATTTTGTAAGTAAAAGTTTTTGACACGAGAAAACTAGTGGAATAAATCACATATTCGAGAGATTTCGATTATAAGGATAATTTGTGGGTCATGATGGGTCATAATGTGTCATGATCAAGTTATATCTAAAGAACAGGTGGATCAATTTTAAGGAAATTTTATATACAACATTTTTTTGCGCAAGAAAACTATTGGGCTTGGTCGCATGTTCCAGAAATTTCGGTTAGTGGGTCACTTTTTGGATCATTTTGGGTTAAATCAATTTTATATAAAAAAATGGTTCTAATGACATTGACCAAGGTTTGTACTTTATCGTTTTGGATATCAAGAAGATTATTGTGTAAAGTCATGTGTTAGACAGAATTCAATTAGTGGATCATTGTGTATCATGCTAATTTTATCTAGACAATGTCACGCGCAATTTTGACTAAATTTTGAATTCTATCGTTTTCGGGCATGAGAAAATCATTGGGTTGAGTCAGATGTTCGAGAAAATTTAATTAATGGGTAATTTTGAATCATAATGAGTTAGGGTCAAGCTCATTACATCTAAAAAACGGCTTAATCGATTTTATCTAAATTTTGTAGCCAACCGTTTTCCGGCGCGCAAAAACAATTGGGCTAGGTCACATGTTCGAGAGATTTCGATTATAAGGGTTATTCGTGGGTCATGATGGGTCATGCTAATTTCATATAGAAAATGGCTCTCACCATTTTGACTATACTTTGTCTTATATCGTTTTCCGGCAAGGTAAAACCATTGGTCTCGAACACATGCTCGCGTAAATTCGATTAGTAGGTCATTTTGGGTCATAATGGGTCGAGGTCATTCTAACTATGTGTAACAACTACACAATCAGTTTTATCTAAATTTTGCAAAGGAACAGTTTTTTTGCCACGAGAAGACTATTGGGCTGACTCGCATATTAAAAAAAATTATATTAGTGGGTCATTTTGGGCAATACGGATCAGGGTCACGAGAATATGGCAATAGCCAATAAGTTGGCGACTTTTGACAAAATATTGACGGCATTTGGCTGAAAAATCGATTATTAAGATTACGAAAGCCAAAACACGTATTTGGCGCCAAATGAAAGAATGTCGCCAAATTTGGCTATATCTGGCAAAAAAAAAAAAAAAAAAAAAAAAAAAAAAAAAACTCTCAGAATGTGAAGAAATTTGTATGCATTCTTAATAGAATTCAAAATGCACGGTTAAATCAATCAGAGTCGATCTAAAAAAGTGATTTGGATCAATGTCCTTTTGTTGTAAATTTTAAAATAATGTAAAAATGTGCATACATACATAATTGTCTTATTGATTGTTTTTGTAAATAATACTACAGTAAAACCTCCAAATAACGGACACCTCGGGAGCGCGGAAATTGTCCGCTATTCGGAAGTGTCCGCTATTGGGAAAAATCTCGGAGATTCAAAAAATGCTAAGAAATGCTTAACGTTTCATTAATTGACTTTTATATGTCCTAAAATTCTAATATATGATTAATCAAAAATTAAAATTATTTTTTAAGCAATAAAATTGAAATAAAATGTTACATTGCTTTATACACTGTTTATTACATTCTTACGAAAAAATGTATTTAAAAAGTTTCTTTTAGCATTTAAAGATTACAATTTTTATTTTTTTCAATGTGAAGTTTTAACCATGTCAATAATTTTGATTTTTCTAAATCATCTTAAAAAAAAAAAAAAAAAAAAAAAAAAAAAAAAAAAAAAGAGAGAGAGAGAGAGAGAGAGAAGAAGGGAAAAAGAAAAAACGGAAAAAAAATGTGTCCCTGCTGATTGTATTTTGCTACTTCTTAAAAGCATACAATTTCAAATCTTCCGGAGGGGAGTGGAAGGGAGCATTGTGATGCTCCGGGACGTAATGCTCTCGGACCATCCTCAGAATTTAATACTGGACGTGCGAGGGAAGGCCCTGGTGGGACCCGGCCCACTCTCTACATTTATCTGGCATCACAAAATTTCGACACATTGCCCTGTCAAATTTATAGATTTTTTTACCTTTTTTTTATTCGTTAAAAAAGAATTTCTCATACTTTATCACAAAAATTACTGTCCGCTTTTTCGAATGTCCGTTATTCAGTGGTTAAACATAAAAAAATTTAGGTTTTGGGAGTGGGGATCGGTAAACTATCCGTTAAATAGAGGTGTCCGCTATTCGGGAGTGTCCGTTATGGAGGTTTTACTGTATTATAAACAACATGTTTTATAATAATAATACAGAGAGACTGATAAAGTGAAAATCGCGTTGAACACAAAGTTAATTTTGATAGAGCTAAGCTCGGTCACTCCTTCTAGTATACTTTTGAACACGTTAATATTGTAATTGAGAGAATTTACAAGTTTTTCGTTTTTTAAGCCACTATTAAGCGGACGCATGGCGCCAATCTCCAATTTAAAGTTACATCTTCGTATTTTGGACTCACATTTGCTCAATTATCCGCACTCCGTTTTTTGAAAGAACGTTCATGAGATGTGCATCATGAAAATGTATTTAGTCCTCTTGACTAAATTTTCAAACATGCTCTTTATATCTATAATTTTAAGAACAATTCGTCAAAAATTTCAGTTGGTATTCGACAAAATATATAAAATAAAAATTGTAACTTAGTCCTCCCGACTAAATTTTCATTGGGACACATAAAGCCAAATCATATTCTTTACATCTTTATAAGTTTAAGAACAATTCGAATGAATTTAAATAGATATTCGACAAAACGATTAGAATCAAAAATATAATCCCGTTTAAATTTTCATTGAGAAATATGAAATCAAACCTTGTTATTTATATTCTATAAGTGTAAGAACAATTCGAAGAATTTCGGTAGGTATTCGACAAAACATGTTAAAACAAAAATATAATTTAGTTCTTCCGACAAAACTGTCATTGAGAAATATGAAATATAACCATGTTTTTTACATCCTAAAAGTGTAAGAAACATTTGAAAGAATTTCAATAAGTATTCGACAAAAACGTGTAAAATTAAAAGCATCTGGTCACTTACCCAAAATTTTCGAACAAGAGTTTAATAATTATTTAACTATTAATCACTAAAAGAGTACTTTTTTAATAATTTTTTCCTAGTGCTTAAAAGGTGTTTTGTTGTTGTTGTTGTTGTTTGTTTGTTTGTTTGTTTTTTAACCATTTGGAAAATAGTTATTGTCCTTTGTAGAAAATTTAAAAATCTGAATCTTTTTATTGGTTGAATTCCGCATCTTATTCGTTTTCTGATTGGTTCATGTTTAATGTCCAGAAATGAAATACTTCTGTTGGCACGATGACAAAAAAAAAGTATTAAAAAAATTACAAAAAAAAATAATAAGTTAGAAACAAATTGAGATACAGCTTTCAAACCAATTGCATTTAAAAGTACATATTTTTCTCTATACGACGGTGTAAAAATTGAAAAAGTGTGATGCTTAGAAATTTAAAATTTGCAGAACCGAAAATTGTAAAACTAAAATTTTATTTAAAATTTGTATATGATTGGTACAGGAATAATAATTTTTAATGCATGACGTAATATAGAACTCTGTTATTATGTAAACCACGTTTTTATTATCATAAAAATGATGCTTATTATAATTATTATTTTAAATATAGAATTTATTTATAAG
Source organism: Maratus speculifer (assembly GCA_964019185.1). Lineage (NCBI taxonomy): Eukaryota > Metazoa > Arthropoda > Arachnida > Araneae > Salticidae > Maratus > Maratus speculifer. The sequence goes on from OZ025298.1 coordinate 258,780,649, forward strand.
TCTAAAATTTTAGTCTTTGAAAATACAATTTTCAAAATAGTCGTTGTAATTTATTCAGTTACAATTTTTTTTCAATCAGTTAGTCTACTTTGCTAAGTGTAGTTTGAAGCATAAATTAATTATTTTTTATAACACGAAAACAATTAAAGAGTTTGCTGCAAAAATGAGGTAGCTCATTTTTTGCACTTTTGAAAGAAGTTTTTTTTTTTAAAAAAACCTTTTATTATTTAAACTTTAAAGTTTTTTATACTCATGCATTACTTCATATATTTTTAAATGTTTGCCATTAATAACATACAAAAATACCTGTTCTGAATGGTTTTTTTTTTTTTTTTTTTTTTTTTTACGAAAAAATGGACGGATAAATTTTTTTTAAATGGAGCTTCTTCCTTTTTTCAGCAAACCCTTTCATTGTAATCACAAGGATTATTTGACGTATACCATCTGCAAACGGAATATGCCTTAAAATTAACTTATTCATTTATAATAAGTTTTAAAAAATATTAAAATGTCCCATTGTCATGAGAAACGTACATGTTTATTTAATTTTCATAATTCTTTCGTATCAGGTTGCGTGAAAAATCTATTACGTTATTTTATCTTTGCATACAAAATCCATGTTAATTAAAATAAAAGAGAGTAACATGAGAGAAATCATTAACAATTTTGGTATTAAGATACTTCATTAAACTGGCAATTGTTACAGCTATGTCTTTATTCATCTTTCTTTTATTTCTTTCAAAAAACGAATTTTTTTCATTAAAATCACGTCACGGTTTTTAAATTCTTTTCTATAGACTGCTGTTTCAAGTTAATGGAATTCTCTTAAACTACAAAACGAGAAGTAATTATTTTCAATTCACTATTAACTATTAGAATTATAAACAAAACTTTTCCGTGCATAAAAGACATTATGAGCAAATCGTTCTATTTGAGATCAAGCAGTTTAGATATTTTTCATTAAACACCTATATGGATACAAAAAGGAAATAAATTAGTGGAGAATACCTCTTATTTAAACTCTTATAAATGAATATAGAATAAAAATGCCATTTAATTTATTTTAATTCTTTATTGAAGAATAAAAGAAAATTCATTAATTTTGTTTAATAATACAATATTTCGTAGACAGAGCCTCGCTCAGTAGTATTTTTAACATTTCTTTTTTCTTCCAATAAACAAAGAAAACTTAAAATTATTTTATACAAACTATCAATAAGTTACGGAAGATATATTATGTCTACGGCTCGTATTCTCAGTACGTCGAAAGTGAAAAGTCAGTGAAAACGATGTCATTGGTGCAAAAAGGATGACATGTTTCACTCTTAAATACAAGAATTCTTGTTTTCTTTTAAATATAATGTCATATTTAAAGTAAAATTAAGAAGCATTCATTTAAGTAAATAAAAAAAAACAAATATTAACCTTCCTACCCCGTTCAAATTTTACTCAAACTTGATTAAAATATTTCATACCAGAATTTTTATTTAAATCCATTTAACATACTTATTAGGGTGGATCGAAAAATCGAAATTCGGATAAACGAATCGGCGCGGGGTGCTAAAGTTGCCTTTTATGCATACTAATTCACATATGTTTTTTTATTGAAATCCATTCATATCTTCCGGTGCCCCAAACGCCTCAAAAATAATTAAAAAATGAAATTTTTATAAATTTTATAACTTTTTTTTGCTTCTTAATATTTTTTAAATTATTTTTGGAGTGGATTGCGAAAGTTGCCTTATATATATATTAGTTCAATCTTTTTTTTTATTTAAATCCATCCATATCTTCCGGTGCCCCCAAGCGCCCCCAAAATAGTAAAAAAATGAAATTTTTATAAAAATTTATAATTTCTTTTTTAATTTCTTTTAAATTATTTTATCAGCGGGATAAAAAAGATGCATTTTATAGTATATTAGCATGCATCCAAATAATTTTCGACTTTTATAAATTTCTTCCAATGACCCAAAACTTTTAATTATTTGCCGAAAATCGAGTTTCATGCAAATTTTGAGCTAAAAAATACAAGTAAAATTAACAGTTAAAGAATAATTTATATAACGTAAAACATAGAGCGAGAGGGTGAGAAATCGTTTATCGTATTTTATTAAATGTATAAAATAAACTTTTTATACTTTATTATCTGGAAGACAACATGGATAGAAGAGTTCTCAGCAATGACCAGCAATATTTATATGATATTTACATAGCAACATCAAGTGATGAATGTGATTCTGATCTGACATTAATGAAACCTGGTCCAGTTTATCACTCAAGATTGCTAACAACTGCGTGCAGAATTTTAAAGTTATAAGTGGCTACAGAAAATCCTTCTGATAATCTCATTACTCTTACAACATATATTATGAAGGTATATGCATGTATATAATTTCATATCAAAACAAAGTCATCCATAACTGAAGGAGTGTGTCATATTGGGAAACTTATCACATATTCTAGATATTTGGAACCCAATTTAAGAAAGATCGTAAATGTTATTCAACGAAAAAGTTTTTTTTTTTTTTTTTTTTTTTTTTTTTTTTTTTTTTTTTTTTTTTTGGCTTTTTTGAAAATTTGCTATTGTCAATGCTCACAGATAACAGAGAGCATATCAGATCTTTAGCAACACGAAAGCTAATTTATGCTAGAAATAAAAAGAGAAAATCATCAGAAATGAGAATTTTCAAAGTACCCCAAATAAACTTCAAAGCGAAGGATTATTTTGAACTTATTGACTGGCAACGAGTTGGACGTTTTGAACAACCCCTTTTGATGAATGTGCCTTGCGAAGAAATTGAGAATATGATAAAAACGAATGAATGGTCAAAATATCCAGGCCATACTCAAGCGGTTGAAAGATGCGTTCGACTAGTGTCTGAGGCATCAGAAACTGTATCTGGACAAGAAAAGAGACGCGGTTTTATATTGAATAGAATAAAATCAAGAAGCCATATAAAATACTATAATACCAAAAGAGATTACAAATTTTAAAAAAATATGTAAATTTCCAAATTAAAGGATGTAAAACTTTTCTCTGCGTAAATTCGATTTTTGTAATTTTTATGATTTAATGCTTTGATTTTTAAGTTTACATGTCGCTTATTATTGTAAAATTAATGTTATTTATAATCTTATACGTTATTAATTAAACTGTTTTAAAATTTGTAAGTATTTTTCGTAAATTATAATACTTAATACATTTTTGTAAAAATTTAAGTTTTTAGTTATAATTGGTGCATCAAAGGTGTGAATGGATTTTGATTAAAAAAAATATATGGGAACTGCAGAGTTAAGTAGTATTGTAATAACAACTTTCCAACCCAGTGCCAAATGAATTTCAAAAAGTAAAATAAAATAAAATAAAACAAAACAAAAAATATTTTTTAAAGAAAATTTCAATTTTAAACTATTTTTGGGGCGTTTGGGGCACCGGGAGATATGAATGAATTTTATTTAAAAAAATATGTAAGCTAAGATAGATAAAAGATAGCTTTTGCACCCCGCGGCAAAAGTAATTAAAAAATAAATAAATAAACAAACAAATACATAAAAAATCATAAAAAAAACTCAATTTTTAATTAATTTTGGGGCGCTTGGGGCACCGGAAGATATGAATGAATTTTAATTAAAAAAAACCTGTAAACTAGTATGCATAAAAGGCAACTTTTGCACGTCGCGCCGATAGTGATTTCTAAAAAAAATTTTTTTTCCTATACTTTTCGATACTCCCTAATACTTATTTAACTTGAATCTTTGTGTTATTTATTTAATTTATTTTATGAAAAATTTTCTGGTTTGAATCGAATGAAACGCATTATAGGCCTGGATCGATTAGATCCTTCAGGGTAGAAAGGTTAAAGAAAACAATTTTTTTTATGTTGCAGAAAATTTGAATTTTCATTTATATAAAGTAAATGTTATTTATATGTATGCGGTTATGTCATGCATATTTAGTATATTAGCCTCCATGTTTCATGAAAATTAAAAGGATTTTCTTCAACGATCGTTGTTCAAATTAACGAATAAGTCATGCATGAACAATTTTAGCAATGATGTAGTAAGTTTTGCAGAAAAATTATCTTGCTTTTAAAATTGCTGCTAATTTTCCCCAAGGTGTATCGTTTTACAATTGAACTATATAGATGTTTTAAACAATATGGTCCTGGCTTTAAATATTACAGCAGCTAAGACATTACAGCTTTAAATATCAAAAGCAGTTATCTATTACGATATGTTAGCAAATTTGCAGAATATTTATGGTAATGTTCAAATTTAGCTAATCAAAATTTGGAAAAATTAATTAATTTTATTTCTTCTAGTCAATCAAAGTGAATTTCATCTTATTCGGGACTGAGATTGTCCATTATCTCGCACTCGATTTAGTGTAAAAAGCAAATCGTTTGCACCACTTAAATCATACTTTATCATGTTGATAATCAATAAATTCAGAATGGCGAGAATAACGATTAAAGAAAATATAATGTAAAAAAATGCTTAAACTTACTAAAATATTTCTTTTTTAAGTCGAGACTTAGTTGGATGGTTTTCTTGTATTCCAATAAAGTTTATTTTGCAAAAGTCGTCAGACTTGTTTTCAATTAATACTTTCATTTTGAATAATGAGCTTGTTTTAACAATATAAACAAATTTTTCAGATTTAGACATCAAGCCAGATAGTTTTCTAGAGCCAGAAACAGTATAAAAACCACGTTTTGTGAAAATAATTAGAACCGTTTTCGATATATAGCACCATTTTTAGGGCGGAGTTTGTTTTAACATATGAAACGAACTTTTCTAAATTCGAGAACTTGGTAGTTCGGTTATGAGTGCTCGAATTACTACAGGATGCATGTTTAGTATAAGGAACACTTTTCAATTTATAGCAAGAAGAAACTTTTACTGAGTTTATTTTGATTTGTTGGAACAAATCTTCTTAAATTCGGCACCTTTTTAGATTGTTTTCTCGTGTTTGGTTTATTACAGGAGGCAAGTTTCGTAGAAATTGCTGAAGTCGTTTATTACATATGCTGTCTTTATTTCTTTTTAAGAAAGTTTTATTTTTTCTTGAAATAACAAATTTCTATTCTTTAAGCATTTGTCATATTTTCGATTATTTTTTTATTATAGCTTCCATTACAAAAATCGGAAGCTAACTATAAGAGTCGTCCGGAAGGAAGCAGTTCAGAAAAATGTTGGTATATTTTCACCGATCATGACTCCAGAGAAACACTCCTTTCGAATATGCTGATTTATTCATAAAAATATATACATATATACATTTATATATGTGTGTGCGTGGTTTTTGTCATGCTATAATATTTCTAGTTTTGCCAATTCTCTACAGCTAGTATGACCATTAAATTCACACGCAACTCAATATAATAAGTGAGAAATTTAATGAAAAAATAAAAAATAGATTATGCACAGTGAAAGTATCACATAAGTTACGTACATTAGAACTCCACAAGGCAGAATCTTGGCTTTTTTATATAATCATAGTCGTCATGTGCTTATAGTAAAAAAAAACTATATCTGCTGATTCAGAGCTTTTCTAAGAACAACCTCCTTGTTGCTGTGCCAAGCACTGATTAACTTCTCCTCTTCGCATTTCTTTCTGGCAAAATCGTGACCAAACTCGCTTTCAACATTCCATGACAGCGCCTTTACATACCAATGGCTTACATTACCAATGGGGTTAAATAGATCCTATTGTTATGTCTCAAAAGAAAGGGTATTTCCCTATCTCTGAAAAACGCTGCTTCGCTCGGACGTTTTAAGGCACTCTTATTAATGAATCGATTTGGATATGACTAAACATCTGTGCAAAACTTAACAAAATCTAGAAGAAGTTCATTGGCCAGGCTTATCGGTAAAATTGCTTCAAAATCGCGCCCTTCTGAAATTCAAACTCATTTCAATCTCCATTTCAAACTCAAAAAGATGCTACAAAACTCGCAGCGAGCTGACATACTTTCGGGAGTATGATTTGGCGCATAATTAAAGCTATTGTTTTTATGTCTCATAAACGAGTCTTACCATAAAGTTTGCTGCGAGACTTGTCACCTACTGATGGCTAACAAAAATAAACGGTGAAGTGCGAGTATTACTCTAGTTGAGAGGGTTTTGCACAATAAACATATGTATTATTATTACCTTGGGAACGAGCGATTGGTATATGCTCCATTTAAAATTCTCAGATTCCTTCATTATTCAGATCAGTTATTTTTTATTGTTAAGTTTCCGCGAGTTTTTTCGTGATTCAAGTACAGAAAATTTTCTGTTTTGAAAAATTGGTGATTAAAGATTAAAAATTACGCAAAGTGCTCGCATCGCGAAGGCATTAACTGTATTATTAAAGTAAAATTATTGCTGAAGAATAATAAGACTTTGTAAAAAACAATACAAAGTAAGGTTGATTACAGTTGTATATACTAGAAAAGTATGAATGGGCATACCATAAATTTTCAAAGACCCATGAAGCTAAATAATATCAAATATTGCTATTCTGTGTAACTCGTTTTTTATCTTATCCTTGCCTATTTATAAGGAACTTAATTCTGTACTGAGAATAAAAGGTAGTGCATATTTAAACTTCTTTTGGCATTTTATGAAACTAAATTCAGCGTAGTAATAATCTTTTCTTTTTCTAGTGTAGCTAGCACAAAACCCTTGTTCAATGTTTAAACTTGACATTGTGCTAAAGGAGCTTGTGTAGAAAAGAGCTCGCAAATTTGCAAAGCTGCTTTGGTGCGTGACGCGTTTTTCCAGATAGACTTTTAATTAATTTTTAAAGACACAAAAGTCGCATTGAAAAACCCACTCAATACAATCTAGTCCCTAACCCCATCGTATTTATGAGGGGTTCAGATGCATAAGGAATTTAAAAAATTAGACCAGAAGAAGTTTAATACCAGAAATTTCATAACACAGATACCGCTATATATCAAGGAACGTTTTGAATTAAAAAAGACAAATCATATAAAAAACGTTTAGTAGTAGAATGGATTTTTTAATGCATACGAACCTTGATATATTTGATTAATTCTAAGCAAATTAGGTATTATGTTTGCAACATATTAAACTTCATACAACATAGGAAGTTTATTGCTTTTTATACTGGCACTACGTATTGCATTACACAAATACATTATTTTTTTTTATCTAGGCATATAATATGGTATGCAGAGTACGCCGGCCCGGTTATTACTTGTGTTCAGATTGTCCCTGTGTTTAAGGGTTAATATCTCTGCTAGTTACCGACGATTTTGTTTTCAAAAATCAATATCAACAATGCTTTTATACTTCTGCTACGATCAGTAAGTACTTCCAACAAGCCTCAAGACCTTTGCTGGATTGGTCCACAAATAAAAATTTGTGAGTAACAGAAAAATATGCTTTTCTCAAAAACTATGCGATCAAGAACAATCTCTATAGTTTTCCTGCAGGGTTTAAAGTAACACCTATAGCCACTAATTTTTTTATTACAATTTTAATTTAAGTAAATTCGGAATTAGACGGGAGGTGGTACATACTTTTACACTATATTTTCGACGATATCTCTGAAAATGTAATACTAAAAGTTAAAAGAAATATATTTTTGAATTCGACGTAACAAAAGCTTTCACACGACATTCCACATGATATACAAAGAAAAGATTTTTTTTCAAGTGACTTAATTAACCCCCTACTTATATTGACTACTTTATCATAAATATATTGGTAAATGTTTAATGATCTGTAAATATGTAGATCAATTATCTTCATTACTTCCTCCAGTTTGAGCTTTCCAAGTTCCATAGTTTATGAGTAAAATGGCAGTTAAAGACGAACAGACAGACATGGAAGTGATCTTATACTGATCCTGTTTTCACTTTATATGTACGGAACCATAAAAATAGTTTTAAATTTATTTATGAATGCATAATTATTTCTAAATATAATAAAATGTTGTATTGTTATTGAAAATACACCTGTGTTCCTAATTTCTATAATTTTAGCATATCGGAAAAGGAATTAATTACAAAATTTTATCTTTACACACGGGAACCAAATTAAATAAATAAGTATAAAAAAGCCGCTAGCTTTTTTCTTTGAAATAGATGTGTTAAATTACCAATAAAAACCAATGAATAGATTCTAAACATACTACTACGCATATAACCAATGGCCAACATGGGAACAATTCAGTATTTACAAATACATACAGAAAAAAACCGCTATATTTTCTAAGGAGTAATTTAAGCATTTTTAATTAACATATGGGTATAAGAAAGAGAATAAATTGCCTGAGTGTCCCCCCGGAATGCCATGTTATATCGTAGCCTATAATAACATTCTTAATTAATCTAGCTACATTTAATATAATGTACCACAGAAGAGATTTAAAAAAAAGTTTGCTTATCGTAAAATTTCATTAAATTTACAATGATTAAAGCTACATGTTTCGCAATATATCTTCATTTCTTTTTCTTTTTTTTCGTAAAGGTTTTACTTTCTTGAAAGAAAATATTCGCTGCCAAATGTTCCTTTTTTAGAGTTTCGTTCATCTGACGAAACCCTATTTGTCTGTGTTCTCCGTCTGTCCGTCATAGAGTCCGTACGCAAAAACTGTATAAACTAGAAGCTTCAAATATTGTGTACTTACAGCTGAATACCTCATGTCACAAGACAAATCATAAAATTTTCAAAAAGTCTATTATTTTAATTAAAATAATTTTTTCAATGTCATCCGTTCATTTTTTAGATTAAAAAAGAAGCTTAATTTTAACGTTTTGCGTGTCGACATCGTGGCTAGGGGGGGAAAGCAGCTCGCTAGTAAACAGAGGGTAGAGGTCTGCACGGGCCCGGGCTTGGCCCGCGGGCCGGCGAATCGTTTCGAATTTTGTAACGGGCCGGGCCGGCAGATTTAGAATAGTTTTTTCAACGGGCCGGGCCGGGCCGACAAACAACATAAACTGACCGGGCCGGCAAAAAATTGAACGGGCCCTACGGGCCGGGCCAGGCCGATAAAAAAATGTTCGGGCCTGCCGGCTCGTTTGCAAGATTTAAGCAGATACAATAAAATATGAGCTATTTTCAACAAAATGGTTTTAACGAGAATAAGTGCGTCCCGAGCCATACTAGTTTGACAGCATTAGTATAAAAATGTACAGTGTAGAGATCGGCATCGGACAGTTACATTGTGTGTAACACGTTTTAATATTTTTTTAGCTAACTCGTGTCGGGCCGAGATCAAGCTTGCATTATATTTCTACTTGTAGACTAACCGGACCGGAATTAGACTTAATTGTTCTCAAGATCTGTAGGGCGGACAACATGATTTGTAAAATTATTAACAGCGATAAAGAACTTATGTTAGCTTAATCTTTGGATATATACTTCTTGATGGTTTTTTAATTAATTTCTCAATAATGCGAAAGTTTGACACATTTTCTGATTAATTTTAAATTGTAAAAGTATAAAAGTGATAAGTCTGACTATTAAAGGGATTTGGAATCGAATAGCGTTTTTCATTTTTGGTAAATAAAATACTTGTGTAACCTTGTTCAGATATATAATAGTTTCGCAAATGATTGCAGGTTTTTCTCCCTTCCCATGCTATCACTTCGGGAAATTCTATTCAAAACGCTAACTATGACAGTATTTTATTTACATGCAGCATTCTTAAATTGCTTGTATCAAAAAATGGATAACCCCATTCGATTATATAGTTTCTGAATAAAGATACCTGCTAAACTTATGCGTTTCTGAGAAAAAAATGAATTAAAAAATATATCAGAAAGGAGCCTCTTTGAATTTAAGAATGAATTTGGAATTAAAATCTTTAATAAAATGATATAGAAATATTTTTATAAATCTTCTTTTATTAAACAGCTTCAAAAGTTACGATGTTTTTAAATTTTTTTCTTTTTTCTTTTATTCTAAGCCATATTAATTTTTTAATGAATCTTTATTCGAATTTTGAAAGCCTAAACATCTAAGTAATCATTAATGCTGTTAATGTCTATTTCCAGTAAAATATACTGTAAAATCATTCCATAGATATGTATGCAGTATTCTTTTAAGGAATTTTGATTGTATGATAAAAATCTGAATTTTTTAGAAATCGTAGAAATTGTAACAGGCCGGGCCTGGTTTCACTGATTTCTGTACCAGCCGGGCCGGGCCCGGGCCTGGAAATTCCGGCCCGTGCAGACCTCTAACAGATGGTTCTTAATTCATTCCCCAATGCAGGAACGTAAACGTTCCATCCCAAGATGGATTCAATACCAAGAAATTCCGTATTTTGGGCCAATTTAAAGTTTATATTATTAGGTTTTTTTCACTTGACATTTATAGTATTTTTTGTCCGTACGGAATGACGTCATTAAAATGTTACTCTTCATTATTCGCCATTACTCTTCAATTATCCGTGAATTCATTGAAATTTTGCTTAGGAATGATACTACTTGTAATGACGTCATTTCTTATAATATTCCCGCACTCTGGTATAATATGCTTGGTGTTTCGATGGATTCCTCGTAACTTTGTTTACACACGCGGACTGTTTTGTTTTTGTTTTAATTTCGTTTTTACGTTTTCTATTTCTAATCAATTATCTTTTTCGTCCTTTGAAAATGGATGCAAGTGCATCCGAAAGGTCTAAGGTATATGATAAATAAATAATATCTAATTTTTTCAACGCCTTTTAAGTAATTATGTGTATATTTTAAGATAAATTTTGTATTCATGCAGTTTTGCATAAAAGTGCAACATATGTTGTACCAAGATCTGAATATTTGTAAAACTAGTTATAATACGAATGCATCTCATTAGCCACGTTTGATGTACTATTTCCAACTTATTAATTTTAAAACAAATTAAATTAAATTTTTCTGCATTGTTTTTAGTGTTGCTATGAGTAACGATTAGTATTCTTCCAACTTGAACTTAATCACTTCAAAAGCAAAATTTAGCGGATATTTATTTCCGTGTCAGAAAAAAAATTGTCAAAATAAAATCTCTATGAATGGCGGAAAGATGCATTTAAATCGCATAAAAAGACTGGGGAAAATCGCGTATAAAGTTTACTACATACTGATCTAAAAGCTTATAATTGGATTTCTTTTTATCAATGTCAAAAAGCTCCGCAGAAAAAATGCTAACATTCTGATAACGATCTCAAAAATTTCAAGTGGTAAAATTTATAGCTTTGGGTTAAACCATTGTGGCCGTATTCCTTTTATGAATGTGAGAAAAATCGCAACAAAACGTGAAAAAAAAATGCTAAAAATTGCATCAAAAGTTTTGGAAATTTTCAAAAATTACGTAGAAAACATAGTTTTAATAAGCCGAAAAATTAAAAGTTAATTATTTTTACCTTTATAAACGAACTATAAATGCTACTCACATTATACAATACAGTACAGAAAGCATGCTGCCCTACTCCTCAGTGATGAACACCAACTTCATTATGTTTGAAACATTGTAACATCCTTAAAATGCATTGAAAACGAATTCTCCAAGAGTATGATTTCTTCTTATTATGTACTTTATAGAATACATGTTGTCGTCCACCTCAGTAACGCATATCATTTTCGTTATGTTTGAAATTGTGTAGTAGTATCATTAAAATATTACTGAAAACTGTTTTTCCTTACGGATCATAATGTATCAGAATGCTTTTAAGTGTGGCTGTAAACTAACCCTAATCGGAGTATATTTCATTTTCAATACGGAACATTATGTGATAAACATCAGTAACATAAATATGTCATTTGCACTACAATCTAAGTAAATTTATGTTCCGATTTAGACACGAACAAACGTGCAGACATAAACCGAGTTCATCAACACTTTTTAACTATATTAGAAAGTGAAAATAAAACGAAATTTTAAAATAATCAAACTCTTACATACGAAAAGCATTAAATTGTGAAAACTATATCATATTTTAAACCACTTCTTTACAGTATTTCCAAACATTGTATTTTTAATTGAAATTTATACTTGTAATCCAAGTAAAAATTGGAAAATAAAGACAACTTTAAAATAATTAAATTCCAGCTCCAAAAATATTTAATGGAGGCAATTACATAATAATTAAAACGATATATTTAAAATGCCATATTAGAACGATTTTTTTTTTCTTTAAAGTAGAAGAAAACTTTTATTTTAATGTTATAAAAGAATCTGGAAGACAGCGATATTTTTTTCTCAACCTTAAAACTGATTTTCAAATGTATAGTTCTAATTTCTTCATCAATAATGAACATGGCCGTAAGCTGTCACGATAATTCTAAATGCAGTTTTTGGGAATTGTAAAATCCACCATGTAACCGGAAATGAAATGTAGCCCTTACAGAAGACCCCAATAACGTTATAATATCATTTACTTTTCCAATATTAGGTAATCCTTTTAAAGCTTAGCAAATGAGGTTATTTTCAGAGCGAAAGAGATCAGGAAGGGGGAGGGAACGCTAGTGCCCAAGTATACACAAAAACGTGACTAAAAATACTTTTTTCTCCTTACTTTATAGAAAACTATAAATTTTAAACTATCTTTTAACTCTTATTATTATTATTATTATTATTATTATTATTATTATTATTATTATTTTATTATTATTATTATTATTGTTACTATTATTATTATTCATTTGTAAAATATTATTATAGTGTTATTATGTAATTCTTTTAATGAATTTGATATTTAAAAATAATACTATTATTTGTACGTAATAATCTATTTTAAATCAATTTAATTGCAAAATATATTTTTCCTCAATTTAAAAAATCACACAGTTGAACTCTTAACTAACTTCAAATAAACGGCTCTCTAAAAGATAAATTTTTAATGCTACTAGATAAAGGTAATTTTGTAATGTATTTCATTTAAGATGTATTTTTTTTTAAACGTATCTAATATTTGACGCTGCATAAAGTTCATAAAAGCATCTCTCATGCATGACTGTTCACAGTAAATAGGAAAGTTATTAATCTCCGCCGGAAATATATTGTTGAAGTCTGGACACAAGCACTCATGACAAATCGTTATTTCCTGCATCAAAAGTGTGATTCTAAAAGCGTAGGTAGTTTTAAAAAAATGATTTAATACGTAAGTTTCAGAAGCAATAAATATGAATGATTAATTAAGTTTCATTGTTAAGACATAAGCGAAATTTTTACATTATTCACTCACATACTCTGAGTATAACATAAATATATAAATGATTTTAAATGCAGAGGAACTTCCAAACTAAATCATTATTTAACAAAGAATCAAACGATGCCTTTATTTAACGAAGTTTTCTATTTATTCCTTTCGAGTCTTGTGTACTATTAATAGTACATGTCTTTTAATTAAATATTATCGTGTTTTAAAATGTACTTTTGTTAATGTTTACATGCAGTAATGTTAGTATTTGTCTATGCATATACTATATGGCTTTATTAATTTTTAGGCTTTTAGTAATAATTATTATTTGCTTAATTCTCTTAGCACTGTTTTCGATTGTTTTATTTTAAACATATATTTCACTCTTTAAATATAAAAGGAAGGTTACTTTTCTGTAAAAATCTTGTGTAATAAAAAACAAAATGTATTAAAAAGTTGTGAAACAAGTTTAATCCTGTAGTAGTATTTTCTAAATATCTCCAAAAACTCTTCCTTAGCCTATTGTCATATGAATATGATTTCTTGTTATTATATACTTTATAGAATATATGTTATCGTCTACCTCGGTAATGCATATCATTTTCATTATGTTTGAAATTGTGTAGTATCATTAAAATGTTACTGAAAAGGATATATGAAAATGAAATGATGATAGATTGAATAATACAAAAAATAAAAACATTCTTTATGTTTCAGACAATGAATTATTCACTAAACTTTAATTAATCTATTTGTACAGCTAGTGTTAATGTTATAAACGTAAAAGTACTTTTTTCTCGAAATTGAAAAGAAAAATCAGACTGGAAAATGTTATTAAAAAAACAGAATTATTTGTACTTAATAATCTATTTTAAATCTATTTACCTGCAAAATATATATTTCCTCTTTTTAAAAAATCTTAGAATTGAACTCTTCGCTATCTTCAAATAAACCGCACTCTTTGATAATCCGGTTCTATTCATTGCTAAAAGATAAAGTTTAAACACCCTTAGATAAGGTTAATTTTGTAATATATTTTTCATTTAAGATGTATTTTTCTTAAAACGTATCTAATATTTCAAGCTGCATAAAGTTCGTGAAAGCGTTTCTCATGCATGACTCTTCAAAGTAAATAGGAAAGTTATTAATCTCCCCGCTGGAAATACATTGTTCAACTTTAGAAAGTATGGAAACAAGCACTCATGACAAATCGTTACTTCCTACATCAGAAGTGTGATTCTAAAAGCGCACTTAGTTTTAAAGAATAATTTAACACGTAAGTTTCAAAGACAAAAAATATATATGATTAATTATTAAATGTTTCACTGTAAAAGACATAAGCGAAATTATTACATTATTCACTCACATTTACATGTTTGCGCATACGTCACATATCCACTCATAAATATAGATTCTGAGTATTACATAATTATATTATTTTTTAATAGTAATTACGGACAAGAAAATATCTACATTGATTGTATTTTTTTTTTCAAATATCGTAAAATCTAGAGTATAACGTACACCTGCTCTTTTAGATTTTAGTTTTCTATGTTTAAGAATATTTACCTTATATAACACTCATACTTTTTTTTAACAAAGAATCCTGAAATTTACACTAGGGTGGGCCGAAAAAAACCTTTTTTCGATTTCCGATGATGGCGAGTGCGGAAAAGTGGCCACTGGTGACACTCAATTCACACAAAAAAATTCAGATTTTTTGGACATATCCTTACCCTGCCGCAAAATGGCTTGAAGTTTTGCAAAAATGCTGATTTTTGAAATTTTTTAGCAAAAACTTTTAATGTATTAAATTAAAATTATTTTGGTCTGCATTTACTTGAAAAGGCATATTTAATGTACTAAATGTTTAAATAAGTTCTGATAATGCAATACTTAAATGTTATGTGTATTTTAAA
Organism: Maratus speculifer; assembly: GCA_964019185.1. Classification (NCBI taxonomy): domain Eukaryota; kingdom Metazoa; phylum Arthropoda; class Arachnida; order Araneae; family Salticidae; genus Maratus; species Maratus speculifer. Next base: position 258,795,706 of record OZ025298.1, read on the forward strand.
TTAGCCTCTATTTATAGCTTTTTCGTGTATAACTTGCAAAAATTGTAATTGTTTGTATCGTTCATTAGTTTCTCTCTTATTTATGTCCCTTTGTCTTCTTTATTATTTTCTCTGCGTCAAAGGTCATATTTTTGGGCAACGGACAGCAGTATACCTCAAAAACAAATCTGGAAGGTGAGAAGGGATCTCACTTCCAGATTTGTTTTTGAGACGAAAATGGCGAGACAAGAGAGGCGAAAATGCGTTAAGGGGTTCTTTTGTTTTTCCATGCTCCATTACTCTGCGACATTTGTTCAGTGCGAACGTGAATCCTTTTCCTAGTGAGATGCTTTTTGGATCGTTTAACATGCCTTTACAATGTTTTGTGCGTTTTATTACAGCTTAGATATCGAGCTTAGAAATGGCTAGTATGAAGGGCCATGGCAATGAAAAGACACGCGATAGTGTGAAAATTACCCTTTTGGGGACACTATGCATATTGAAAGAATTGTAATCGCCAACTTATCCTGATATTATGCACCACTACTACTGGTTGCTTCAACAGGAGTTGTGACAGCAGAGGATAAGAATCTCGTCATCGATAAAAACAAGGTCAGAAGCGAGAAACAAAAACTTGGAAAGAAGATACATGCAGAAGAAGTTCTTAAAGGAAGGAAAATTAAAAGTATGTTTTTTTAAGGTAGAAAGGATAAAACTATCTTCATAGTAAAAAAAGAACATGCGGCATCTTCAACAGAAATGCAGAGAACACATCACAGTGTTGTCTGAACCTGGTTCGGAATACTTGGGTCACTTGACACCGCGTTCCGGTCGTGGAAAACAAGTAGCAAAATCATTATATAATCATCTAAATCAGTAAAAGTTAGACTTTTCTGAACTGACAGCTTTCGGATGTGATGGCACTGGTGTGAATATAGGAAAACACGATAGTGTTATTACCTGCCATAAAAATGAACTTAGGAAGATAGCTGCAACATTTGATATGTATTCTTCATACAAACCAACTTCCACTCTGACATCTACTCTCTAAACTTGATGGTGGAACCATGGGACCTAAGACCTTTGCCGGTGCTAAACTCACGGACTGTGTGGAAAATTCTACATGTCACTTTGTTCGACCATATTGCTGTTTTATGGGTATCAGAAATGGAAAATACTGAAGATCTGAATACCGATCAAAAGTACTTATTTGATATTTGTGCAGCTATTTCAACCGGAGTATGTCGTCGAGAACTAGAACCAATTGTGAAATCGAGATGGATCTCAACTGCTTGCAGAATTTTACGCTTGTACGTTAGTAGGTCAAATCCTGATAAAGCGTTAAAATATATCTCACTTAGGACGTGATATGAGTTTATGGTTTTCTGTAAGCAAAACGCCAGGTTGCGCGGAGGACCTAGACATGTGTGGCAGATAGTTAAATTTTCCACATTTATACCAAATGACCTAAAGGAGACAGTGCATTCAGTCATCCAAACAAATGGATACTATAGGTCATTCCAAGAATTTACTGATAGCAATGGCAACCGATGACAACATATTAGAAAAATAGCATAGGAAAAAATAAAAATATGCCGCTATTTAAAAAGATAAAATATAACATAGTGCGAGAGTATAAAGTTCCAAAGCTGAATTTTAAAGCAACGGAACATCATGAGTATATCGACTGGGTCGCCGCCGAAATCACCGAGCCTCCTATAACAAAAACCGTTTCACTAGGAGAAAAAATAATTTCAGGATCCATGTTGGATGAATCATTAGTCTGGTTTCCAAATCACTCCCCGGCTATAGAAAGAATCGTTAAAATTGTGACATAAGCTTTATCAAAGGTATGCGGGAGTGAAGGAAGAGATTCAAAACTGCAAAAGCAGAAAAAGATACTAAAGTTCATTTCTAAGAAAGACTTTGCAGCGTAAAAAGGCATGTATTTTGAATAAAACATTCTGTGGGTAAAAGGACGGGTAAAAGTCGGCGTGCAATTATCTTCTCATGATGAGTTGTGGGCACGTTGGTACCGAATGCAAAACAAGCTAAAAGATATGCATTTTAAAGGACCATAGCACTAAAATAATGCATAATTAGAAGTTATTTTAACATTTGTCACATTAAATATATCTTTTCAACTAAATACAACCAAAATAAACTTAATTTAACATTTTTTAAAATTTTTGCTAAAAAAAGTTCAAAAATTAGCATTTTTGCAAAACTTTAAGCCATTTGCGGTGGGGTAAAGAATTGTCAAAAAAATTTCATTTTTTTTGTGTGGACCGAGTGCCACCAATGTCTACTTTTCCGCACCCGCCATCATCAAAAATCGAAAAAAAAAGTTTTTTCGGCCTACCCTAATGTACACTGTTTAAAAAAATTCTGAAACTCACGAATATATTTTTCTTGAAACGTATCTTATATTTCAGGCTGCATAAAATTCATAAGAGCATATCTTATGCATAACTGTTCACAGTAAATTGGAAAGTTATTATCTCCGCTGGAAATATATTGTTGAACTTCAGATAGTATGGACACAAGAACTCATGACAAATCGTTATTTACTGCATTAAAAGTGTGATTCTAAAAACGTAGATAGTTCATAAAGAATGATTTAATACATATGTTTCAGAAGCAATAAATATGAAGGATTAATTAATAAAAGTTTCATTGCAAAAGACATAAGCAAAATTATTACATTATGCACTCACATGCTTGTGCATGTGCATACGTCACATATACAGTCATAAACATAAGCTTAACCAGTCATTATTACATAATTATATATGCTTTAAAAAAATTAAATATGGACAGGAAAATATTTATATTGATTGCAGTTTTTTTATATCGTAAAATCCTACTTATAACGCAGACCTACTATTTTAGATTTTATTTTTCTATTTTTAGCAATAATCGCCTTATGACACACTCTTTTTTAGGTAGAATGCGTAAGAAATACTACCTATTGTTGCTGTTACCTTGGTACGACTTTTGAAAAAATCCTACATAATTTTTCACTATGTGACTCAAGGAACTGAAAACCCCCTCCATCTAAAAAAGTTTATATAAATATGTATATATATGTAAAAATAAAAATAAACTCTCCATTTTCCCTCTGAGTTCGTTCTAAAGTTTTATAAGAACATACTTTCATTCTCAGTTTCCGTAATATATTAATATTTTTAACGGCTAAAGTTCCTTTTATTTTTATTTTCTTTAATTCAGCATAATCTATTAATTATTTTCCTAAAAAGAACTAGAATGTATTACTTAAATGTCAATATCTTATTGCGAAATCTTAATTTCATTCCACAAATCTATTTCCCTTTTTAGAATAAAGCATTTATCAAAAACTTTAATTTTGTTTTATTTATTTAATAATCATCTGCGCTGGTTGGACTCATCCGCATTTTGGGACTGATTACTTTATATTCTGGCGCGGGGTATGAAAGAATCCTTACATCTAGCCCCACCCATGAATCAATGGAAGGGAGTAAATTACAACTATATTCGAATAAATATTAGTGGGTTTTGAAAAGCAATGCGTCAGAGAGGGAGGGGCCAATTTATCTGAGAATTTTTGAGAGTGTCAGTTGGTTTTTACGGAGCGATCAGAATTGATTGACCTTTCAAATGTTAAGTCCGTACGTTTTGCCGTAGTGTGTTTTTTCCCGAAAATGGCTTTTCACCGAACCTCTTTTTTGTTCTTTTGTCATTTTCCGAGACATTGGCTTGGACGGGAAGTCTAGTTTTGATGATGGCGTAACATTGCAATTGAACTATAATAAAATGTGATATTCCTTGATCTTTCATAGAATTTTAATTATTGAAGTGACCAGACCATTCATCGAGTTCCATCTGTTAACTTGCTTCGGCCGCGAAAGTATTGGAGGTGATGCGATTGATTATCATAGATCAACCGTCGACTTTGTTTGTGCCATCATGTTCACTTCGTCGGATCGTTTTGTTGTGGCGGGAATACCCCTGAATATCATCACACACACACATATTTATATAGGTATAGGTGTGTATGTATGTCCGATACACGGATCGTCTTCATACTCACCAGAAACATTGGTATGGTTAATATCACGGAGGGGATTGCAAATGGGTAAAATTGAATCAAAGAGGTGGAAATGGGTAGGGATAAAAATTTTAAATACCGCCTTAACATGGCTCTGATAAAACCTGTTCTTACAAAAAAATGACAGTAAAATTTAATCATTTTTCTTTATTGTAGTTGCCAACTATTTAAAAAAACACGGTAAAATTCATGCCACAACAATTCCTTTTCTACTGCAATATTTTCATGTGAAAAATGAAAATGTGATAAATAATTTGACGAATTAAAAAAAATTAATATTACATAATAACTTTTCTACAACAAGATTTCCACGCGAAAAATGAAAGTCAATTAAATAGAATATACAATAAGAACTTTAAAAAGCTCCCTGGTTTAATTAAAAGTGACTAAAATAATATAAGAGATGTTACCAGTTAAAATACACTTTATTTAAAACAAAAGACTTATGAAATAAAATGTGCTTTAATTTGTAGCACCTTTTCTATCATTTTAGTCATCTTTTAAAGCAAACCAGTGAGCTTTTTCATATAATATATTTTGTGTTTGAATCAATTTGAAATATTGCCTTTCGTCTTATGATTTTGAAATAAAGAATTTGGCGAATTAAGAAAAAGATAATGTTACGTCATATTAGAAATATAAAGAACTTCCGTAGGTGAATATGTAACGTCATGTGAACTTGAAAAAAAGGTATTGAAACATGATAAAAACCCTATTAGTGGAATATTCAAATATGGATTGTCCTCAAACTCGCCAAAAACATTGAGATAGTTAATATCTTGGTGGGAATTGCAAATCGGCAAAACCGCCTTAACATGATTTTGATAAAAATAGCTCTTACAGGAAAAATAAATTAAGAACTCATCTAAAACGGCTAGATAAAAATGATAAATTGTGTGTATCTTTAATCTAGATTTAGTTTTTCTTGGTGGAGTTGGCATTGATCTTCGAAATCTACCTCTGACGGTAAACCAAGTCGGTCGGGCTATTTTTTTTTACAAAGAAACCATAAACAAATATATGTAGATATGCGATGCTTTCACGATGATTTTTTAGTCCTTCATTTCGAGGATTTTCCTAGGCTTCTGAGCTGTGGTGCATACAAGTGACAAGTAAAGACTATTTTCAACAAGTCGGAAAATATCGCGTCAAATGTAGCAAATGAGGTGCGTTTGTACTATAACGAAGTTTAAAAGATATTCAGATCATCGTGTAACAGTAAACAGTACTTCTGTTATTGTTTAAGTATCCGAAATTTTTTGTGTAGCAATGTAAATACTGTCTCTTTTCTGTTATTCAAGAAATAACCTTTAGTAAATCTCAGCAATGTATATCAATTTCATAAAATGTGAAATAGTTTAGTATAATTAAAACGTACTCCAAACTATGTTTCCTCCTACACTGTTGAAAAATTGAAACTTTTGCTGCATCGTCATCCCACTGTTTTTATAGAAAAAGATTTACCTCACTGAATTATTGAGCATTCTCATTGGTCAAAATAGAGATATTCTATAAAAGAGATGAAGGGGTGATGCAGCAAATGTTTCAAAATTTTAACAGTGTATACCATTTATGTGATGGAATACTTTTCTGTGGCCCAGCAAAGTTATAACAAATATTCTTTCCACCACATATTGTACAGAATGTATATTTTAGTCAATATTTCATAGATGTATATCAATTTTATTATGTTTCAAAAAGAGTGTAACACTTGAAATGCACTTGAAACTATTTTCTTCCTAATGGCCGTAATGTAAAGGAATAGTTATGATTATCCTTGTAATTGAACTATGCATCCAATTTTAATAACATCTGAAATGACCCGACAAAATTATACAACAATTATATATTTCTGATTTCAAACGATTTGGTTGAGTAGTTTTTGCATTGTTATATGCAGACAGACAGTCTAGTAAATCTTGATAGACTGATGCACTCATTCTGCCAGAGAAAAACGCAACTTTGAACTTACCATGAAATCCAAACGCGCCCCAAACCATGAGTTAACCTCCACCCTGCTGCCGTTTTGAAAACGTTTCTGTTTTTTTGCGCGGATCGTGCCAATAGTAAGAAAAAACGTCCGTTCCATCCAAATTGATTTTTTTTCATCGGAAAATATTACTGTTTCACTTCCAGGACATGTGATCTTTTGCCCAATCCAGGCGATTTTGCTGATGAATTTTAGTCATACGTGATTAAAGCTTTCTTTTCTTGTATCTCATCACATAATTCTTGACTACTCTGGACAAGATATTTTTTCACACTGCTATCAGTGGATCTCTTGAAAGTTCGTCTAAAGTTGTTTTCCCGTTGCTCATTCTTTTTATAATGGCTCTTTTTTTTCCTTTTTCAACAGCTTTGGCGGACGTCCTAAACACTTCTTTGTTCCATAATCCTCTTTTAATGGAAGAAAACTTAGTATTACACCTGGAGATCTTTTAATTTTTTTCGCGATAGCTCTGGATGAAAATCTTTGATCCTTAATAGCCACAACTTTCCCTTTCTTAAAGCCATTTAAAGAGCTTTTACGATCCATACTTTTACAGCTCATTTTGCGATCAGATTTGAAAATTTCCTAGCTTGCGACGTATCTTTATGTGCTAAAATAATTTGCATATTTTATTTTCTTCTTCTCGGCGTGACATTCAGTATTCCTGTAAAGTTTCCATGCTCGTTTAAAGATAATATCGATCAATGTTCATATCATTTTGCAACACCATTTTTTTAGATAATTGATATTTTCAATGAATTTAAAATTTGACATTTCTTTTACAGCTATATAATATATACAATTACTGTATTTGTCCCAAGAATGGAGCTTTCTGATAATTATTTTTGAATTTTTGCCTGAACATCTCAAAATTACTTGGTGTTATTATCATTATGAAACCCAGTGTAAAACGATTTGGGAATAAAGCCAGTTATACTATTTTAAAATATTGGTAGAAATCGAACAATCTGTATTTTTAAAAAGTAGCCTACACTTTCATGAAAGTCACGGGCGCGAAAATCAAAGATTCAAAGTGTTGAAATCTTCACACATTTTAGGTAGCTTTCATTACAAAAAGTAAAAAGCTACCTATTGTAGCCGTCCGGAGGAAAACACTTCCGGAAAATTTTGGTATATTTTCACCGATCATGACCCCCAAACCCCAAAACCACCCTCCATTCAAATGTTGACATGTAAACATATATATATATATATATATATATATATATATATATATATATATATATATATATATATATATATATATATATATATGATTTGTGTCATGCTGCAACTATCGTATTTATGAACCGATTTGAATGAAACTTGGTTTGTACATAGTACATACAAATATCTCGACTGAGTTCGTTGTTCAGCATCATCCACCATCCTGTTTCAAAATGGCGGCCATTTAACTTTTTTTTGAAAACTTTAAAATTTATAATTAAATGCAAAAATATTAAAAGTTGAAAAATATTTTTATTTTATGTGTTAGATCTTAAAACACCAATTCCAGAACACTTTTTATTTTGTCTATATCTTAAAAAATGATTGAGCACTTGAAAGTTGAAAAATATTTTTCTTTTATGTGTTAGAAATTAAAACAATGATTCCAGAACACTTTTTATTTCGTCTATATCTTACAAATTAACTGACTTATAGTACTTTGAATTTCTAGTATGGCTGACATTTTGAAACGATCTGAATTTTGTCACGTGATAACATGCGTATTTATGAATCGATTTGGATGTAACTTGATGTGTATATAGTACATAATGAGGCCTAGAACCTGTTCGTTAGCCAGTTCCATCCGACATCTTGTTTCAAAAGGGCGGCCATTTAATTAAAAAAATTTAAAATTAGGTAAAAAAAGGGAGAAATTGAAAAATATTTTTCTTTTATGAATTTGATCTGGATACAAAGATTCCAGAACTTTTTTTGTTTCGTCTGTATCTTGAAAAATGGCTGAGTTATAGTACTTTTAATTTCTAGTGTTGATCACATTTTGAAATGATCTGATTTTCGTCACGTGATAACACACGTATTTATAAACCGATTTGGATGTAACCTGATGTGCACATAGTACATACCAATGTCTGGACCGAGTTCGTTTGCCAGTTCCATCCGCCCTCTTGTTTCAAAATGACGGAAAATTATTTTTTTTTATTTAATTTTAAAATGATGTGCAAGAAAGTAAGAAATTGAAAAAGATTTTTCGTTTGTGTATTTGACTTTGATATAAAGATTCAAGAGCATTTTTTGTTTCATCTATATCTTGAAAAATGGCACTTATCTAGCACTTATCGCACGCATCTATATCTTGAAAAATGTTATAGCACTTTCAATTTCCAGTGTGGTTGACATTTTGAAACGGTCTCACGCTATAATACACATATTTATAAACTGGTTTGGATATAACTCCGTGTATACATAGTACATACCAATGTCTTGACCGAGTTCATTGTCCAACTTCTTCCACCATCTTGTTTAAAAATGGCGACCGTTTAAATTTGGCAAATATATTTTAAATGTATAATGATGTACAAACAAATAATTAGAAACAGAAAAAGGCTTCTTTCTAAAGTGTTTGATCTTAATAATGGATTTTGGAGTATTTTTTACCTTTTCTTTACTTTAAAAAACGCCTGAGATATCTCAGGTGAATTTCAGTTTGAAGTTTTTCTCTCAGTTTGAATTTCTAACTTGGGTGACATAAAAAAAATCAATTTGCCCGCGACTGCACTCATATATATTACTCATATATCATATATATCAATCGATTTCAATGTGAGTGTGCATGTACACATGAATTAAGATTTCGACCAAACTCGTTGGTTTGTTTTATCAATCATGTTGTTTTAAAATAGCATACACTTCATGATATCGTGGAATTTGGCAACCCTATAAATTGCTTAAAATAAAACCAGCTTGAATTAAAGATGATTAATTTCTAAAAATTCCCATAATATTCAGCATTGACAAAAACTAGTATTCAGTCTTATATAATCGCATTTCACTAATTTGAGCTTCGTATGTTTGAATAATGTAACTTAATTTAAAATAAAAAAATGAATAAATAAGGTATATGAAAGCTACCTCTTCCTCCCGGTACTGCCGGAAGGACTTTTTTATATTTCATTAAATTTTTCTTTTTCATATGTAAAAACTGAAAAGTATGTAATATTTTATGTTTTACATGCTATATAAATCTCATCTATCGTACGTTTCACATGTATTCTTATATCGTACGTGGTTCGTCAAAGTAAATAAGCATGCTATTAATCTCAGCCAAAAACTTGTTCTTGAACTTTACATGAATTCAAGAGCTCTAAACAAATCGTTATTTCTTGCATAAGGAAATGTGAGTTTGGAAATGCCCTTTGAAATTTCGAATTATCCTTTCATGCTAGAATTGCAATGTAAACGATTAGTAAGAGACGAAGCCATTTCAAAAGGCTACTCGAAATTCTCCCATTATTCACTCACATGCGTGGGCATCCTACACACATATAATAATTTATAGATTCTGAAAAATGCCTTTTTTAATCTAGACTGAATTGTTCACGAGAAAGAAAATAATGATTTTTACAAATTGATACAAACTAAAAGATGGACAGAAAAACAAGCATATAACAGTTATTCTGGGTGTTTCAAAAGTTTGATGCAAAAGTAAAACGTGATTTTAAAGAAAAAGATTTATGGGTCGGAGAGACATGCGGTTTGCAGATAAATATTTAGTTTTTATTCAGGATCTTGTATTACACGCACAAAATTGATTGAAAATCTCAATCGAATAAAGCGATCTTAATCGAATCGCTTTTCTCAGCAAGGACATATCACTTCAAAATTCATACTCGTATAAATAAAGTGCGCCGCCGAACGGAGACTTCTGATTCGAAGAGAGGCTTGATGCAATGTATAGAAATCACTGCGCACTGGTACAAGACCGAGTGCATGAGCTCGGAAGATCAGATTTTCTCTTGTTTTTTCTTGCTCAGATTTTCTCTTGTTAATCAATCCGTAGTTATCAGGGAGCTCTAGTCCACGACGTACATGGAATAAATTTTAACATCTCTACTATATTGGAGAACTAGCACCAGATTGTGGATTATCACCTCTTTTTTTAAATTGAAATATTCGGCCTACTTAAAAAAGATGAAAAATCCTGAAAAATAAGACGAATCATAGTATATACAGTAGTCACAGTCAAATAATCTAAATTAAAAAATTCTCCAATATGGCAACATTGTATTGGAGCCTGATTGTATCAACGAATCGCCAACATGAGTTTACTGGCTGATTCCAGAATAATCTTATATGAAATAAGATGTATGAAAGATCATGAATAAAAGCGTTAAAACTCCACCAAAAGTGTTATTTTTATGGGAAATGTGAATTTTCTTCAATGCTATCTACTAAATGCTATCATATTCTTATCTAATATTATAGTCAGAACTTTAAATGTCGCCAGTGCGATGCTAATATAACCTTCGCTTTTCTATGTAAATAAAGTATTGCAAGACACACACACATATATATGCATATTTCTAAAACGCATTAAAGAATGGCAGAAAAAAATCCCCTTATTAAAAATATCTTATTTAATGTGTTTATATACATTTGCTTAAACCAAAAATTGCTTACAGCTTTATAAACTCTATAAAAATTTATAAAAGCATATTTGTTATACTAAAGAATAAAAATAAATGATCAGATTTTTAACATTCACTCAAAAATATTACTTAGACGTAAAAAAATGTTTTAACGTGTTTTAACGTTCTTCTTCGTTTATCTTTTTACGTTCTTCTTTTACGTTCTTCTTCGATTTAAGAGTTTATTTAAAATCGCATTTTCTTGCATTGGAATTAGACATTTTGAAAACAGCGTAGAAATTTTTACAGGAATTTCAGGGGAATAAACATGAATAATTACTAAGACATGCAGACTGTGAAAAGCTATAATATTTTATTTTAAGTTACAATGGAACTCTGCCCCCTACGAGCTACGCTCGTAAACGACCTTTGGGACACCACAAACTCTAAAAACCCGCTAATCTGACCGGCTTTTAAAAGACTGTGAAACTGTGGACTATATTTTTTTAAAGAAGAGACGATGTCCCTGTAAACGGGTTTCCATTCATTTACCTTTGATTGGGAAATTGCAAGATCGAATCAGCTGCTGTTAAATATTTACTGGCCATTTACATGATTGATTAAACAAGATCAGTCAGAGTCTTTGCCTCTTGGTATTTTTTGAACCGCGGTATAAATTTTTATTTTTTTAAGCAAGGCACTTTAAATGTATCGTTTCAAAATAAGTAAATATATACAATATGGAATGTTTTAATATAAATTACATAAGTCGGCAGATGCCTGTATAATGATGAATGCAGAAAATCTTTGTATTGATGTACTGTGCAAGAGTAATGTACAAAGAGGAGTATTAATATACTATGTAAGACTATGTGTACGTATTTTGTATGTATATGTATGTATATTTACGTATGCGTACTATATGTATGTATATGTATGTATATTTATGTATGCGTACTATATGTATGGATATGTTCTACGTATTTTGTAATAATGTACTATGCAAGAGGCATAAGCGGGACTTACTGTAAAGGGGACAGATGACTTTCAAATTGGTCAAATTATCGATTTTCTTTTTTTAATATTAGCTGAAAATTTCTTTAATTGTGAATATTTTAACACCTTATTTTTACCTATACGACAACTATATCGCGAAAGATTTGTAAACTTTGCTAATAAATCCATTGTAATAACCCATACAAATTAAACTGATTTTTCACCGTGTTCATATTTTTTATAGCTTGTTTGGTCGATAAACACTGACTGAGACTATATTGCTAATTTAGATATAGATTTGATTTTTTTTTTACTTGTGTGTATGAAATATTTTTGTGTATGGATTTAACATTCAAGTTAATAGATTTCTTTTTTAATATTTAAATTGAAAATTTGTTAAATTTCCTTCATTTTTTTATATACACGAGAGAAAAAAATTCATATTAAATGCAAAATTCCATACATCTAAAAATCTATACACAGTTTTATGTAATATAGTCTAATGAATCTGGAAAAAAATTAAACTAAAATATTATTTATAAAAATAGTAAAAAAGAAATTAAGTTCCTTTTATCTTTTTAAAAAATATAAAATTTTAGTAAAATAGGCTGTTTTACAAATTCTTTTATTTTTTAACTTTATTTAATTTTTAGTATTAAGTATTATGCCACCACTTACAATTTTTTCAAAATTGAAGATACAATACTATTCAAAAGGTAGTGTCCCCCTGTAAAAGAAAGAAAACACGTGTTCAACAAAAGCTAAGTTCATAGACGTAATTAATCGTTTCAGTTCTACAAGCTCTACAAATTTGCCAAAAAAAAAAAAAAAAAAAACATTTATCATAGTATTTTTATTTTTTTTATTTAAAATTGAAATTTTCTTTTATTTTCTGTTTTTAAATTATCTTTAAAATTTACAAAAGTGTCTGTCATGTACATCTAATTAGCGAAAATAGGCAGTTGTTAATATCCTCTTAGAACTTTAACTTTGCAAAGTATGTATTTAATCACTCGTGACAAATCGTTATTTTCTCATCAGAATAAAGCACGATTTCTAAAGAGGTACTTATAAATTTTGGAAGAATAATTGCATGTTCGAGTTTCAGAGACAAAACGTATTTATGATTAATTACAGACATGTGCATTGTTAAACACTACTTTAATATTTCACATTATTTACTCAACCATTTGTAAATCATAGATGCCTTAATTTATGAAAAAAAAGATAGAAAATATATACAAAATTTTAACATACAGATTTTTTTTCTATTTTTACAGTATATATATATATATATATATATATATATATATATATATACCGGGTGTCCCAAAAATGACTGATGGATTTTAAAATTCAATAACTTGCAAACGGTGACAGCTATTTAAAAATTTTTTGCAGGAGTGTTATGTGTAATGTCAGGAGTTTTTTTTACCGTAATTTTTTATTTTAGTTCGCATCTCAAACAATAGGTGGCGCTGACGGCAATTGAAGACCAGGTGATCAGGGCTGAGTGAAGCGTCGACCTGGCCTTCAATCGCCGTCAGCGCCACCTATTGTTTGAGACTCGAACTAAAATAAAAAGTTACGGTAAAAAAAACTCCTGACACTATACATAACCTTCCTGCAAAAAAATTTTAAATAGCTGTCACCGTTTGCAAGTTATTGAATTTTAAAATCCATCAGTCATTTTTGGGACACCCGGTATATATATATTGGATTAGTGAAAATTTTAAACTTTCTGTTTTTGACGAATTTACATGTTTTAGAAGACCAGAGATCTCCAAAAATATGTTATTACAAAATGTCTTTGTCTGTGAGTCTGATACTCTGTATATGACATAAATTTTGTGGGCACCTTATCTCCAGAACTATTGCAAAAAAATTTAATAAAAAAAATATATATTCAGTTATTCCCTGATATAAGTTAGTGCTCATTAGGTTTTAGTGTGAATCGCCCAACCAGTGGTGCTATTATGCTGTTTTATTTACGATTCGCACAATAGCTCTATCTCAAGAACTAATGCATGAGTTTTCATCAAACTTTATATTTAGTTAAATATTGACATAAAATGTTGCTGATTAAGTTTTAGTGTAAATCATCAAACATATGGTGCTGCCTTGCTGCATTTTGAAGGCTTTAAACTATTTTAATTGTATTCATATCTCGAGAACCAATGAATGGAATTTCATATCTCTGGAATCAAAATGAAGGACATAGATTTCGATTTAATTCAGGCACTGTGATAGCGAATATTGAAATATTAACATGTATGAGATAAGAGAAAGTTTTAGGATTGCCACCTCCAAGTAGTTAAAAATGGAAAAAGCTAAATTTTATAAATTAAAAAAATTTAAAGAGAAAACAAATAATTTGCACTTTAAATTTATTAAAAGTTCCTCTGGCCTGTACCTGGAGAAAAAGTTAACTTTCTTATTTTTTTATTAGCACTTTCCAACAAAGTTGAAAAGTGCTTATGCATTCGGTTTGTCTGTCCGTCTGTCCGTCTGTCCGTCTGGCCGTCTGTCCGTCTGGCCGTCTGTCCGTCTGTCCGCGCTCTAACTCCCGTAAATATACTCGGATTGCTATGAAATTTTTATACGTTATTGATGTTTACCCTAGCACGAACCCTAGGCACTAAACTTTGATAGATAGTTTTTGGTAATCATGGTAGATACTTGAAAATGAAGTATCTACCATGATTAGTTTATCTACAGAGAGATTCAAAAGTTTCCCATTACATTACGGCCTATGGGGAAAAATCGTTAATATGCTCCGATTGCCATGAAATTTTAGGACGTTATTGACGTTTACCCTAGCACAAGTCCTATCGAAAATGAAGTTTCTACCATGATTAGTTTATCTACAGGGCGAATCAAAAGTTTCCCATTACATTACGGCCTATGGGGAAAAATCGTTAATATGCTCTGATTGCCATGAAATTTTAGCACGTTATTGACGTTTACCCTAGCACAAGTCCTATCGAAAATGAAGTTTCTACCGTGATTAGTTTATCTACAGGGCGAATCAAAAGTTTCCCATTACATTACGGCCTATGGGGAAAAATCGTTAATATACTCGGATTGCCATGAAATTTTAGGACATTATTGAGGTTTACCCTAGCACGAACCCTATTGAAAATGAAGTATCTACCATGATTAGTTTATCTACAGAGAGAATCAAAAGTTTCCCATTACATTACGGCCTATGGGGAAAAATCGTTAATATACTCGGATTGCCATGAAATTTTAGGACGTTATTGACGTTTATCATAGCACAAGTCCTATCGAAAATGAAGTTTCTACCATGATTAGTTTATCTACAGGGCGAATCAAAAGTTTCTCATTACATATTTTAAATATGTTAAGCTTTTCCATGTATAATAAAATTGATATATGTCTCTGAAGCTTAATATAAATTATACACTACTGTCTTGCATAATATGAAGTACATAGCATTTACAGGGCCACACAAAAGATTTCAAATAGTATATTTTTTCCGAAGTACCGTATATGTGTCCGATGATGGCTGATGGAGGGATGAAATGCATTTTAATTATGATATGCGCGTTTATATTTCGCTAATAATATGCACATTATATGGTGTGTATAAATGTTATAGTTGATATACAGGGCTACCCGTAAAGAGCTCACCAACGTTACTGAATATGAGCGTAAATTATTTAAACGTGGTTCCTAAATAAGCTATGCATTTTTACGCTGAGCTTCATTCAATTTACTGAGAAATGTTTGCAGAATATAGATAAAAGGATATACAGGGCCACGCAAAGAATTCGGTACATGGACGCGTATAAATGATGATTTATGAGAATGTGTTTTCAGTTGTTTTAAAAGTGTTTTAGTTTACAATAAATTTTAGCTAATGCTGACGTGTAATAAAGGTACAATGTAAACTACAGGGCTGAACAAAAGTATTCAAGTATATTTCCATCTAATAGTATGAATTGCTGAAAAAGAAATCTCAAGCTACTGGGTATTTTCTTGCTAAGCTAAATTTTCCCATTATATGAACTGACATATGAAATACAGGGCTGTTCTAATGTACTGGAATACATATTTGGGTATATTTGGCTATACACTATTATTTCCCTAAATAACAAAGTTTTGTTAAAGATTTCATTAAGTGTTGGAAAGTGCTTCATAATCTATGCTTAACGCATGATTTTTCATACTTGTTTTTCTCTTTTTTTTAAGCGTTCGTCAAATTTTACTCAAACACACGAAGGTAAAATGCGTGGAATTCGATTGTAAGAGATTCTCAGTTTCCGTCAATACTGATATTGATTGGAAATTTTGAAATATTAGTCAGTTATCATCGACAAGTTGGCTTCATTTATGACAATATTTTTTCCCACCAAATTTGACGATATTTCGTCTAATATCGACAATTCTGACAAGAAGTAGACGCTGGTTGATATCACTGTGTCGCTTTAAGTGTATGAAAGTGACTATGATTGACAATAATAGCTACTATAACAATCAAAGCAAATTTGCAAGAAAGCACATTTTCTTAAGGTCATAAATGAAACTTTGTTATAGACAAATCAGCCATACTAAAGTTTTAAACTTCTATAATTCAGGCTTACTCTTAATATAGAGGCAAAAAGCAAAGAATGCTCTGCAATCCTCGTATCAAGACTAAACATTTAAGGCTAAAAGTATTTTGAATTTCTAGTTTTTGTTCATCTTTTATTATTTAAAATATTTTAGTGATCGCCATTCAGAAGAAAAATGACAGAAGAAGCTAGACAATGAACTCGGCCGAGACCATAATAAATCCTCATATGGTAAGTTCCAGTACATGTTCAGCCTCATGGAAATCGTTTCATGAATATGAATACCATCGCATGATATAAAAAAGAGATGTGAATATACAGCGGGCAACCAAAAAGTTTTTGAAATTTCATTGCAACTCTTTAATACCGCATCATAATCAATTTATTTGTGTTTATTCCTACTATATTTTTTTACTACCTGAATTCATTACAGGCAGTGTGACGGAAGTGAGCTGAAGATAGGAGTGAGCTCTATCTTTAATTATTTCTTTATCAAATTTTAACTATTCCTCGTGGAATTTTGATTAATGAAAGTAGGCAGTTTATTAACATTCGTTTGAAATTTCCCTGGTGATATTGCAGTGGATGGCCAAATTATTAGTTACACGCCTGATCTTTACACTGCGAAGACTATGAAACTTTGTTTTGTTGTTGCTTATAGGTGTATTGTTAAATTACTATTATTATTACATGGACTGAATAGTTATGGGTTTATAAACAAAAACGAACATTCGCTCATTTTTGTATATGGGTATAATATATTAAATAATAACACATACTCAAAATAACTTGAGGTGGACAAATTTAAGAATTACACATAGTTAAGGACACGAACTCGTACTACACACGAAATAAAACATTAACAACATAGAAACATAATCTGGAACTCAACATTTTTGTTCCTTTAATTATTCCATGGAACCAGTCCAGAGGCGCCATCTACAGTTTTACTTGAAAACTAAAAGTGTAAAATACCACAGTTCTCCCCCACTTAATATTGAAGTCGTTCAGGAGCTCTTCTATGTCTACTGGATCGTCTTGGTACCTGCGGAGAAGAAGAAGAAGTTGTTTTAACATGTTCAGAAGCATCAACTGTAGAACTAGTAGGAACCGACGGTTTTGGGAAAATGGTATTAGAGTTAGTTGATTTAGAACTCGAAGAATCAGGATCATGAAAGTCAGTTGGCTTAGGACCTGAAGCAATTGGAACATGGGAGTCAACTGGTTATGGATCTGTGAAACTAGACTGTAATGGTGGAAAATCACTTTGCTTCACATTTGCATTTTCACTTCTAAAATTTTCCGTATCACTTTCTTCCAAATTTGGATCATTAGTTAAAGAAATATCTTCCCCTACATTAGTTATTTGATCCACATGCTTTTTCCAAATATTCGAACCAACATGAACTCTATAATGTAATTTTTCTTCTCTTGCTACGATTCGACCAATTTTCCATTTGGCTTCTGGAGTATAATTTCTTACAGCTACTTTCTGGTTGATTTCAAATTCTTTTGCTTTAACTTTAGACTTTCTTGCATTTTGTTTTTCATGAACAAAATTTGTAACATTCGGCACTATCAAATCTATGTTTGTTCTTATATGACGTTTTAGAAATAAAGATGCAGGACTTTCCCCTGTTGTAACATGTGGCATCTTCATGTACTGCAAAAGAAAGTTATTCAATTTTATTTGTAAAGTACCTGGTTCAGAAGCTAAGGCTTTTAATCCACGTTTGACCGTTTGCCCAAATCTCTCAGCCTGTCCATTTGTAGATGAATGGTACGGTGCACTAAACTTGTTTTACACCATGACTTTTCAAAAATATCTCAAATTCTTCAGATGTAAACTGCTTAGCATTATCTGATACTAAAGAAATAGGAAAACCGTATCGTGCAAAAAGGGAAGAAAGACAAATAATTGTATTTTCCGAAGTTGTACTAGGAACTATAAATACTTCTGGCCATTTACTATAAGCATCAACCACTAAAAAAGCATTTTTCCATTAACAAAACCAAAATAATCAATATTAATTCTCTGCCATGGAGCTGTAGGCCATTCCCAATGATGTGAATCAACTTTGGGAGGATTATTTTTCAACTTTACACAAATAGAGCATTTTCTTGCAATATCTTCAATATCATGGTCTATTCCTGGCCATCATACAAAATTACGGGCTAAAGACTTCATTTTCACTATACAAAATGACAAAATGTAGTTCCCTTTAATATTTGTTGTCGATGAATTTCAGGGATAACTACCCTACAACCTTTTAAAATTCAACCATGCTGAAGAGTAAATTCTTCTTGTTTACTGCCAAAAAGTAAATTTTTTTTAATTTCAGAACCAGAAATGAGATAATGAAAATTTTGACGCAAAAGAGGATCAGTTTTTGTAGCTGAAGAAATAGATTTAGCATTTAAAGGTAAAACAGAAAGCTGATTTATTTGTATGATTTCAGATTCATCAAGTACCTCATTTGAATTACATTCGTGGGGTAAATCTTCACTACATAATGAAAGACGTGAAAGTGCATCGACATTTCCGTGTTCAGCAGTTTTTTTTTTTTTTTTTTTTTTTTTTTTTTTTTTATAACGGATGTCATACTGGAATGTTTGTAAATGTATGGCATATCTTTGCATTCTAGCTGCTGATAAAACAAGAATACTTTTAGAAGGTGAAAAAATTGACGCTAATGGTTTACTATCAGTAAACAAGGTGAATCTGTTACCGTACAAGTACTGAAAAAATTTCTTTACACCAAATATAATTGCTAATGCCTCTTTATCCACTTGACTATACCGTTTTTCGGCATTAGTTAAAGTTCTGGATACAAATCCAATAGCTTTTCAGTATTATCTGGCATCACATGTTAAAGAACTGCAGAGATACCATACGGAGAAGCATCAGTAGCTAAGATTAAAGGTAATTTCGGATTGAAGGGAGTAAGAGCTCTGTCAGATGTAATTTCTCTTTTTATTCTTTTAAATACTTGTTCACATTTATAAGACCTATTAAACTTCACATTATTTTTGAACAAATTATTCAAATAATTTGCGATTGTAGATAAATTTGGCAAAAATTTAGCATAATGAGTTACAAGGTCAAGAAATGCTTTTACCTGGGATACATTTACTGGCCTATTGGCATTTATAACTGCTTCAATTTTATCTGGTGTTTTATGAATACCATGTTTATCCACTTTATACCCACAATAAGTAATTTCATCAGCCATGAAGAATGATTTTTCCTTATTTATCCTAATATTACAATTTCTCAATCTTACTAATACCTGCTTTAATCTTTGTAAATGAATTTCATCTGTTTCCCCAATCACTTCAATATCATCTATAAAAATTGTAATTCCCTCAATTCCACTTAAAATTTGCTCGATTTTTCTTTGCCATATAGCAGGAGAACTACTAAGACCCACTGGTAATTTAAGGAACTGAAATCATCCTTTGGGCGTATTAATCGGTTGCCAATTCTTGGGATTCTTCATCTACTGGTAATTGAAGATACGCTTGATTCAAATAAATTTTTGTAAAATTAATATCACTACTTAAAGTAGCTAACATATCTTCTATTTTAGGCAAGGGATATTTTTTCCACTTTCAGAAATTTATTTACTGTAACGTTAAAGTCTTCGCATAAGCGTATTTTTCCATTAGACTTTACCACTGGAACTACAGGGGTTGCCTACTTTCTATTTGTAATTGGTTTAATTATACCAGCTTCTTGTAATCTTTGTAATTCCTCATTGACTTCAGCACATAGTGCATAAGTGACTTTACAAACTGACCTAGCTTTATAAAATATGGATGTAGCATCTTTTTCTAGATATACCTCTGCCTTCAAACCTTTATTTTCCCCAACTTTATCAGAAAATAAATCTGAAAATTCATTTAACAATTCTTGTAATTTATCAGAATAATTTAGTTTCATTAACATAGACTGATCTTAAATTATGTGGAAAAATATCGGATGCAGATGTCCAATCTCTTCCAAATAATAATGGAAAACTATCTTCTTTTATTAAATATAATTTTACCTTTTCTGTTTTATTTTCATAAGTAACATTTACTTCGACATAACCTACAAGTTTAAAAATTTCACCAGTTTCAATTTTAACTGAATATCTGGGGAGGGGGGGATTTTTATAATCAGGAAAAATTCTACGAGATCTTTTTAAAGAAACAGCAGAAATTCCCGAACCTGTGTCCAATTCCATATCAGCTCTAGCTTTATTTTCAATTAAGAAAGACAATTTAATAGGATTTCCACCTGTATTTTTTACAGTTAATACATTTACTGTATCTAATAAATTTACGTGTTTTTGGAAAGTTTTACTTCTACATACTTATCCAATATGTCCTTTTTTTACAAATTTTACAAGTGACATTAGTAAATCTACATGAATTGGCTAGATGAGAAGTATTCCCACACCTATAACATTTCATTTTATTTTTATTCGCCTCAGGATTTGTATTATTTACATGATTGTTGATATTCTGTTTCTGAAAATCGTTTGACAATTTCTTTGGCTGTAAATTTTTTTAACTAGAAATTTTATTTATATTGAAATTTTTATTTTTAATTTCAGATATTTCAATATCCAAATTGTATAACAATATAGCTTTTTCAACTGCCTTCTCAAAAGTTAACTCATCTACTTGAGTAATAAATTTACTTTGAATATTTTCGTTTTCAATCCGCGCAAAAATTGTTCCAATAAATTTTCATTCAATGTATCACCAGTAAAACAACAAAACGTTGTACATTTTTTTAATCTAGCAGCAAAATCTTGAACCGATTCCGTCTCATTTTGATAACATTTTCGGAAAAAACTAATACATGCATTTCGAATTTCAATAAGTATTTTTATTTCAATGTATATAATTCTAATTACAATATAATTAGAATTTCAAATTTTTTATTTATTGTTAAATATCGATCCAAATATTTATATTTGATTTCAAAGGACAGGAGTTTGGTTCCAGCAATTTTTTTTCAAAGTCACAAAACACATTTTTTTAAAGGGAACATGAAATGTTACTAAGTATTAGCAAGATTTGCAATAACAAAATTGACAGAATTACCTAAACACAATATTAAACAATTTTTCAATAAAAATAAATAAATAAATAAACCTGATTATTTCACATATACACTGGTGTCCAAAAGTTAAGCATAATTGGTAATTAAGTAAGTAATGAAAGAAATATAAATTGAAATGTGGTGAAACTCCATGTGTGTAAACAAAATAGTACGCGTCATATATTTTCGAGAAGAGTTTTCCCCGAAATCGAACAGGGGACAGTCAACAAATTGAAAAAGAACGAAGATCTTTTGGATAACCCTGTCAAAACTAATGTAGCAAAAGCGTTCAAACTGCACATTATGATTAATTGGCTTATTGTAATGTACTGTGTTTATTTTTATAAGGATAGCATGTAAACTCGTAGAGAAATTAAGGTTTTTATAAAAGCAGTCCTAATTTTTTCCAAGTTTTTTGCTTATAATTTGCAGAGTTCTTAATATAAAATAACATTCTTTCCTGAAAATATGACAAACATCATTGTACACAATACCCTGTCATTAGAATTTAAAAATAATAAAAATTGTATGACAAATGAGCAGGTTAACTAAATAATATTTTAATGCGCATGCGTCAACGATATCAAAACTTCATTTGCATATTGTGTTAGCTAAATGTATAGAGCAACTTCTGTAAAAGTTTCAAAAACATAGCTTGAAAATTCTGAAACTGATCGTCTCTAGAATCGACTCAAAATCCGTTACTCCTAAAAGGAAGCAAAAGATCAGGGGGTTTAATTCAAATATAGTTGTACGTGCAATATTGTGTAGGCACTAAACAATGGAATATGGATACAGCCCCTCATCTTTTTGCTTCATCTAGGGAATAAAGGATTTCGATCTCATTCTCTCAACGATAATTTTCAGAATTTTAAAGCTATGTTTTTGAGACTTTTACAAAAGTTGCTCTATACATTTATCTAACATAATATGCAAATAAAATTTTAATAGCGTTCACGCATGCGCAGTAAAATATTATTTAGTTAACCTGCTCATTTGTCATACAATTTTTATTATTTTTTAATTCTGATGACAGGGCATTGTGTACAATGATGTTTGTCATATTTTCAGAAAAGAACATTATTTTATATTAAGAACTCTGCAAATTATAAGCAAAAAACTTGGAAAAATTTGGGACTGTTTTTATAAAAACCTTAATTTCTCTACGAGTATACATGCTATCCTTGTAAAAATAAGCACAGTACATTACAATAAGCCAATTAATCATAATGTGCAGTTTGAACGCTTTTGCTACATTCGCTTTGACAGAGTTATCCAAAAGATCTTCGTTGTTTTTCAATTTGTTGACGGTCCCCTGTTCGATTTCGGGGAAAACTCATCGCGAAAATATATGACGCTTATTATTTTGTTTACACACCTGGAGTTTCGCCACATTTCGATTTATATTTATTTCATTACTTACTTAATTACCAATTATGCTTAACTTTTGGACACCAGTGTAATTACATGATAAACTGCTAATTTTAAAACTTTTTAAAAATATATTTTATACATAAAATTATTTATTATATTGTATTTAGAAAGAACTAAAAATCGATTAATTAAATTATTTTAAAATAAATTCAATTTTGTTTAAATCGTAAAATATCAAATGTCTTATTTTATACAATATATGCATAAAATTCCTATCTTGCATAGTTCATCAAAGCGCACATACAAATTATTAAACTCAAACTTTCTCCTAGGCATTACAAAATATGATATGAAACATTTGTGACAAATTATTATTTCCTGCATCAGAAGCACGATTTCTCGAAGCATAAACAGAAGTTTCGGGAGATTGATTTCGTGATCAAGTTTCAAGAAAGCAAATGTGAATGATTAATAGCGGACAAGTATGTTCTAGAAAATTTTTAAATTATTCGCTTCAAGTTATCGTGTATATACTAAGCAAAAGATGTACTAAAAGTTTAAAATGTTTTTAATTAATTCTTAATACTTTCCAAGAAAGTTAAAAAATGTTTATAATTTCGATTTGTCTGTCCGTCTGTTTTATCCCTAACTGCCATAAAAATACTCGGATCACCCTGAAAGTTTTAAAGATTATTGCCGTTTACCCTAAATCAAACCCTATTTCAAATGAAGTTTCTACCGAGATTAGGTTACTTACAGGGGCAGTCAAAAGTTCACTGTTACATCACAGCCTATGGGAATATATTGCTTCAAATGAATATTAAAGGTGTTGAAAAATTTTAAGATTCGCGAATTCGAAAGTACATTAAAATAATACTTGAAAATGGAGTCTTTTTACTTGTTTATTTTGGACAACACACACTAAACACAACTACAAGACACTTAAACATAAAAACATAAATTTTACATGTATAATAAGCGAGAGTTACTATTTCTCTCGTCGAGAAAAATCCTTCGAGCACATCTGGGCTTTAGAACATGATTTCGTAAGACGATCGGCCCAACGCAACGGCGCCGAAAAACAATCACGTGACTGGATAGCAGGTGCTACGATTCGTAACACTGCCCACCCATGAACATATGGATGTTCATCACAAATTATATATCAATTTAATACAACATGAATATAAATATGGAATATTATACATACTTCAAGAACAAAACTTCAACTAAATACAACAAAACTTCAACTAAAATAAGAAAAAAAAACAAGATTAGTATATACAAGTTAATCAGTTCAAATTTCCATGTGATACAATAACTGTACTGGTCGTCTGAGAATAGATTTCTCAGTTTTTACCTTGCAGGCCCTCACCTTGCCGTCTCTTCCAGGAAGTAATTCAATAATTTTTCCTAGACTCCAGAAATTTCTGGGTAATTTATCATCTTTGATTAATACTATGTCATTCAATTTAAATTGAGGAAAATTAGTTTTGTTCGAACTTAAATGAGCTGACCTCAAATTTAACAAATATTCCATTTTCCATCTATTCCAAAACAAGCGCATAATTTCTCACGATAGTTAAAAGATTTAATTAATTCTTTCCTGGAAGAGATATTCGATTCAAGATGAAGGCGAACTGGTGGCAGAGAAGAAATTCTTCTCCCAATTAGGAAATGAGCAGGCGTTAATGGTAGGGGGTCTTGACCTTCTGGCGAGGCATATGTTAAAGGTCGAGAATTGAACATTCCTTCAATTTCAACTAAAACAGTATGTAGTTCATCAACAGTTAGCGATGATTTCCCGAGTGTCTTTCTTAAAGCAGTTTTTTTAGTTCTAACCATTCGCTCGTAAAATCCCCCCCACCACGCTGCTCGTTCAATGATATATTTCCACTGTATGTGATGAGAAGCAAAATAGTCTTGCACATCTGGATGAGTCATAATCCGCCAAAGGTTTTTCAAGTCATTGTCTGCACGTTTAAAAGTCTTGGCGTTGTCCGAATATACTACAGATGGTAATCCTCGCCGAGAGACAACCCTGCGAAAACCTAATAAAAATGTTTGTGTCGACAAGTTGCCGACAAGCTCCAAGTGGGCATTTCTAGTAACTGCACATGTAATCAATAGAATGTATTGTTTGTTATCACAGTCTTTTACGTATAATGGCCCTGCAAAGTCACATCCTATGACACTGAATGGACTGGTCTGTTCTACTCGATCATTAGGCAATGGCGCTACCGTCTGATCGCCTGGAGTTGAAGAAAATCTTTTGCAAATAATGCAATTTTTAAGCACAGCTCTCACAGATTGTCTAGCCTTTAATAACCAGAATCTTTCTCTAATCTGCACAAGTGTATGGGCAACAGCAGAATGAAAAACTCTGTAGTGGGCATCCCAAATTATAAGTTCTGAAAGTTTGGTTTTTGGCGGAAGAATTATTGGATGTTTCTCATCCATCGAATAATTTGCGTTATGAAGTCGTCCTAAAACTCGCAAAACTCCATCTGAATCGAGGTAAGGGTTCAATGAAAGCAATTTAGAGTCTCTAGGAAGTGGCTTGGAATTTTTCAGGCTTAAGATTTCTTTTTCGAAAATTTCAGCTTGACAATTTTTTATCCAGAAGATTTCGGCTTCTCGGATTTCCTCCGCCGAAAGTGTACGTATTGATTCACGATTTTTCTTTAGTAATCTGATAAAACGAAATACATAGGCTGTTACACGCAATAATTTTCTCAAGCTACTAAATTTTCGTATATCAATTAAATTCTCCTTGGCAATAATTGTATTAACAACAATCTTACTTCTAGCTTCAATTTCAGGATTGACTGGTTTTAATTTTAAATTATCGTCCTTAGGCCAAAATTTTTCAGATTTACCGAGCCATTCCGGCCCGTACCACCACTGATTGGAGTTTATTAACTCTTTCGCTGACAGTCCCCTAGTTAGCATGTCAGCAGGATTATCCCTGCTATTTACATGCAGCCAAGAACTAGTGTCGCTTAAGTCCTGAATTTGCATCACTCTGTTAGCCACAAACGGCTTCCATTTGGATGCAACTCCTTTGATCCAATGTAGTACTATAGTCGAGTCTGACCACAGTACTATTTTATCTAGATTCGTGAAAATGAGTTTAAGGTGACTAGCTATTCTAGCAGCTATTAGAGCCCCTAAAAGCTCTAAGCGTGGTAGTGTTATTTTTCTCAATGGGGCTACTCTAGCCTTAGACATAACAAAACATGTCCTATAATTTTCTTCGGATGTTTGAAACCGGAAGTAGGCTACCGCTCCATAGGACTTCAAGGAAGCATCGGAAAAAATGTATAGTTCTACTTTGTCGTGCACTTCACTCGAGTGATAATAATATCTGGGTATTTTTAATTGGTCTAGCAATTCGATTTCCTGATACCATGTTCTGTATTTAATTTGAAATTCTTCGTTAAATTCATCGTCCCAGTCTAGCCCACTCTGCCATAATTCTTGAAGGAAAATTTTTACCCTTATCAAAAAAGGTGACATAAATCCAACTGGATCAAATATTTTAGCGGCAGTCTGGAGAACATGCCTTTTGGTGAATTCCAAGTTGTCACCTATTGACACTAAAGATGCCAAATCTATAGCCAAAAAATCCCCTTCAACATTCCAGTTTAACCCCAATACTTTTGATTCTGCGCAGTTTTCATTAATCTGTATAACCGGGTTACCATTCCAAGCTACTTTTAATTCTTGAGAATTAGTAACGAACTTTCGCAATTGCATATTGGCATCTTTAAATATAGAAACTGCAGTGGTTGTTAATTGCATAGCCTGCTCGACTGTAGATGATCCGTAAATTAAATCATCTACGTACAAATATTTATTAATCATTTCATAGGCAGCGGGTTCCGTATCCTTATAATTACCAATATGCTTTTTAATTGTAGAGGCTAAAACATAGGGAGAGCTGGTGACGCCGAAACAATGACGATTAAAGTGATACAAAATACTGTGTTTATCTATGTCGCAGTCATCGAAATACAAAAAACATAGATAATTTCTATCATTTTCCGATACCTGAATTTGTAGAAAGGCCTTAGCAATATCCCCCGTGAAAGCAATTTTAAACTGTCTGAAATTTAATATCACATCTATGAGATTAGGATTCAAATTTTGACCCGCAAAAAGACATTGATTTAAACTTTTCTCTTCCATTTCCCGACTGCTCGCGTCAAAAACAATCCTTGTTTTTGTTGTAGAAGAACTTGGCCTAGAAACAGCAGAGTGTGGCATCACGAAATTGACAGAACAATTATCACTACATTTTTCAATAATTCCCTCGCTTAATTGCTCTTTCATAATTTCATTATATTTTAAAAACAAAGATTTATCATTCTTTAACCTTTTCGCCAAACCTAAAAAACGCCTTTCTGCTACCTCGTAATTATTAGAAAAATTTTGTTTATCTAATTCGCTACGCCATAACAAGGGGGTCATATATCTATCATTTTTAAAAATGATTTCTTTCTGGAATTGATTAATGACCTCATAAGTCTCCTCTTGCATTTGATCATTTGAATCGACTAAAAAAGACTCAATTTTCCATAAATTTCTAAGATCATTTTCTGAAGGGAAACAAATTACATTCATACAGGAAGTTGGCTGCGAATTATTACTATTAACTTGACCGACAATGGTTTTGCCAAATATTGTTGGCTGCATAAATAAATTATGATTAATTTTTTCGACATTACCTATTATAGTTTTGAACAGATAGTCCGCACCTAGCAAGATCTGGACCGGTTTCGAATGAATAAATGTATCGGCCAATTCATGTTTATCTACTCGTAATTTATCTATTACCTTATAATCAACAGAAGTCATTATCTTAGTACCGCTAATGATTTCAGAAACCAGCGCTTTTACAGTTATTTTTTCATAAGGATGATGACAACTAATAATAGTTAAATTTACTACATTAAACTCCTTTTCTATGGCATCGCGATTCGCAAATGTATAAACCAAAAGCGTTTCCTTGGCAACAGGTTTTAATTTCAACGCCGAGGCTAAACTTTTTGTAATAAATGTTCTAGAGGATGCCGAATCATATAAGAGTCTCGTGCATAATTTATTACCAGTACCCTGCACTCGTACACAGGCGGTTTGCGACAATGTTGCGTACTTTTCGGGAGAATTATTAGTTTTAATTACATATGAAAATACGGTTTGACTTTCTTCATTTTTAGAATCATCGGCTTTTACTGAGCTGTCATCGTGACGCGTTTTTGTCGATTTTTTAGTCGGGCAAAATAAATAATTATGCTGGTAACTTTTACACAATTCACAAGGAGGTATTTTTACCTTACACAAGGATATTACGTGCGATTTCAAGAAGCAACGATAGCATCTTCCATCCTTTTTCAATTTATATCTTTTCTGTTCATCAGTAATTTCATTACACTTTAAGCTTAAATGATTCGCGTTACAAAACATGCAAACATTTTTTACAACAGTATTAAGCGCGTTTGAAGAGGAAACATTTGGTTAAGTTCTAAAATTCCTTTTTTCATATCGTGCTACTTCCTGATTTTTTAAAGAAATCCCTGACACTGCATTTGCTGCTTCTCGCGATTCTATTTCAAACTTTATAAATTTCATCAATTCATTTACGTCACCAGCTTTTTCCGCATTTTTCTTTCTCTGATATTCTACAACTAAATTATGGGGTATCTGTTTTAAAATTATCGGTATCAATAAATATCCGAAATTGTCCGACGCGACCCCGATAGCTTGTAAATTACGAATGCTTACTTCGCATTCGTCATATAAATCTCGTAATGACTTAATATTCGTGCTCGATCTAACCGGTTCTAGTTCTAATAATTTGTTTATAAACCCGCTTATCAAAATTTCTGGTTTACCGTAACGATTCTGCAGCAAGTCTAAAGACTGCTGGTAATTCGCCTCGGTCAGGGCTAGACCGGAAATTGATTTAAGTGCTTCACCTGACAGAAAGGATTTTAAATAAATAAGTTTATCCACCTTGGATAAATTTTCATTAGCATCAATGCTGCTTTTAAAACTATTCATAAATTCCAAAAACATATTCGGATCCCCTTTAAACGTCGGGATGTTTATTTTTGGTAAATTTATTGTTGTTGGTCTAGCATTAAAATAAGGAGTTGTACTCGCGTTAAATAAAGAACTAGTATCAGGTCGATCAGAATCAATTTTAAATTTCTTCAAATTCAATTTAATTTTAAATTTTGTTTCATTTATTCCTTCGTCATATTCAATAGATGACTGAATATCGTTCTCGAAAATTGTTCCATCCGATAATAATTCCTGAACCTGATTATTAACAGTTTTTAATTCGTTTTGTTTATCATTAATATTAGTTAAATATTCTGTTAACTGCTCAAAATGACTTTTATCATTAAAATCGATACTTTCTATATAAGCCTCAATTTTTGTAATAAATTTGGTTATTGCGGTTTTCAATACCTTTCTTTTACTTTTAATTTTTTCAAGATCCATAATAGTGAAAATATAGATCAAAAGAATAAATCAAAATAATTTTACAATACCTTTTCTATCCGCGATGTGAAGACGCGATGTATTCCGATAAATTCAGACCGAGAAATCCAAGAGCGGCAGCACAAATCACAGTCTTGAAATTTATAAACACATTCTTGATATTCAGATATCCTTAAAGGAGTCACTGACACTTATAAAAGTCTTAAATTCGAAAGTCTTGCAAACAATCATTAACACAATCACTTCCCGGGTTGAAATGTGGCACCATGAAAAATTTTAAGATTCGCGAATTCGAAAGTACATTAAAATAATACTTGAAAATGGAGTCTTTTTACTTGTTTATTTTGGACAACACACACTAAACACAACTACAAGACACTTAAACATAAAAACATAAATTTTACATGTATAATAAGCGAGAGTTACTATTTCTCTCGTCGAGAAAAATCCTTCGAGCACATCTGGGCTTTAGAACATGATTTCGTAAGACGATCGGCCCAACGCAACGGCGCCGAAAAACAATCACGTGACTGGATAGCAGGTGCTACGATTCGTAACAGGTGTTACACCCTGTCAAACATATTAAAATTTATATGCATTTACGAAGAGCACTAAAATATGCCTTCTGTAAAATATGCGGTGAAAAGAATAGTTATTATTTATTTACAGGATCACACTAGAGAATCCATATGCATAATGGTAAAAAAGGGAATTGTTTGCAACATATTTTAATTATATTAAACTATTTCATTTATAAAAAAAAATTGATATAGGTCACTGAGGCTTAATATAACATATTTCATGCATGATACGAAATACATAACATTTACAGGGACATACAAAATATTTCAAATAGTATATTCAACTGAAGTAATGTATATTATCGATAATGGCTGATAGATGGATGAAATGCATTTCAATTATGATATGCGATTTTAAGTTTCACTAGATTTATGCATATTATATGGTGTGTATAAATGCTATAGTTGATATACAGGGCTACACATAAAGGCTTGCAAACGTTA
Source organism: Maratus speculifer (assembly GCA_964019185.1). Classification (NCBI taxonomy): domain Eukaryota; kingdom Metazoa; phylum Arthropoda; class Arachnida; order Araneae; family Salticidae; genus Maratus; species Maratus speculifer. The sequence continues at coordinate 258,825,937 of OZ025298.1, forward strand.
CTGAATATGAACACAAATTACTTAAAAGTGGTTTTCAAATAAGTTATGCATTTTTACGCTGAACTGCATTCAGTTTACTAAAAAATGCTTTTAGAATATAGATAAAGTGATATACAGGGCCATGCAAAGAATTAGATACATGGACGCCTATGAATAACCATTTCTGATAATGTGATTTCAGTAATTTAAAGAGTATTTCAGTTTAAAATAAATTTTAGCTTAATACTGGCCTGTAATAAAGGTTCAAGATAAACTACAGGACTTATCAAAAGTATCCATCTATTAATATAAATTGCTAAAAGAGTTTTTTAAATTGCTTGGCCTTTTCTTGCTAAACTAATTTCCTGATGATATAGTATATACATATCAACCGACATATGAAATACAGGGCTGTTCAAATGTATTGGAATACATATTTGGCTACAGACAAGTAACCTTATTTCCCTAAATAACGAAGTTTTGATAAAGATTTCAAGAAGTTTTGGAAAGTGTTTCATAACCTATGCTTAACACATGATTTTTCTTCCTTCTTAACCATTGAAACAGAGTTATACAATGTGTAACAAGAAGATTAAAGGGTGCTTTAACTTCTTTGCTGTTGAAGATAAATAATAAAGAGGAAATGCAAAAATATTCAAAATAAGATAATGAATTTGTTTGAAATAATCTTGCCATTAATTTTCCAAAAGTTACACTTTTTAAATTTTTATGCTGCATTAATTAAATTTAGAAAAAATCTTCTCAATATTCAAACAAGTGCAATAACAAAAACTCATTTTACTATGACCGAAACTCACGTAGTTGTGTTTTGAATTTTTTCAAATTTCAGAGCTTTCTAGCACTAAATAAAATAATCTCTTCATTAATTTACAAAAACATATTCTTTTTATTAATTTTTAGACAACCAACTTTTCAAGACAAGAGGTCTTATGCGGCCAATGAAATAATATTTACTTTTATTCAAACAACAACATTGCGAAAAATTACATACTTATAGTTTTATTACTTTAACGTTATCTGAATTATACAGTAAACAAAAAAAAAAACAGATCAGTTACACCAATTTTAAATGTGATTTTAAAAGCTATTTTATAAGCAAAAAAGTATTATTCATCAAATTACATATGACATTCTTTAGATCAAAAATATGTTAGCAGATTGGAAAGCATTTCAACCTAATATATCCGATTAAAACGTTACACAAATTGATATTATGTAAAGAGACAAACATAATTTAAATAAGAAAGAAAAATTATGCATTAATCGTAGATTATGAAGCACTTTCAGAGCACTTTAAGAGAACTTACTGTTTATTATTATAAATAAGATCTCGCCATAAACACGTTTCAGACAGGTTCTGCTGCGCGGGCTAACCCACCAATAGACATAAGCTTCCAGATCCCGCGTTGTTAGTTTATTTTAAAAAAATATTTTACAATGATTAAAAATGAACTAATCTATATATTAAAACGAAAGCCGGAAAAAGTAAGCATAGGTTTAAATTCGTCTCTACGCATCGACATTTGCGCCGATGTCTGAGAATGTGAACCAATCAGAGAAGAGTACTTACTCTCTGAAAACACATACTTCCAGCTTCCGGCAAGCGGTAAATATGGGATTGCATTATCACTGTTGAGTGTTGAATGAAAATGAATGCGAAAAGAAGGATTTCTTTTTCTTTTCATAATTTTATTCTTTTTGGTTAATATAATGATCTTCATTTTTTGGAAAAACATTTTTTTTCCGTTTCTAACTTTATGTAAGTTATTTTATTTCCATTTCTATTCCATTTTTTAGCCAGCAAACATAGTTTAGGCTTAATGTAGCTTAAACGATTTTTTTTTTTTTTCGACAGTTTCCGATGAAATTGAAACATTCACCATTCAATAGTTAATGATTACAGTTTTTTTTTTTATTTTCTTGCCGATTAAGCATTTTCCGAATAGTAATTTTCAAATTTGTATTAAGTATGTGTAAAAAAACCAGGTTAGATATCATGTTTTTTGTTTTGTTTTGTTTGTTTGTTTTGTTTTTTGAAGGGAGAAAAAAGCAGGGATTTTTGACCGATGTTATTGACTTTATAGATATAAACATATTCGCAAATCATTATTTATTTTGTGCTTCATTTTCTTATAATACTCATGTCAAGAAAATTGTGATTTTTATATATATATATATATATATATATCTGCGATATCTGTATAACAACTGTGATTTTTTCCCCCTTAAAATTTCATTTTTGAGCTAACTCATAATTTTTAGGAAGTATTTACATTACATTATTTTCGCCGAAGAATGGTGAATTGCATATGAAATGAAAAAAACCCAGTTTTAAACAGCTTTGTAAATCATTAATATTTATTTAATGTTTAACTTTTTTTGTCTTGAGTTGACTCGAAATTCCCTTTAAAAAAAAAAAAAAAAAAAAAAAAAAAAAAAAAAAAAAAAAATTATCCTTTTTTTAATAGTGTTCCTGTGACGAAATTTGCTGAGTTTTTTTGTTGTTTTTTTTTGGGGGGGGGGGGACAGAGAGGAGAATATTTTGATGAAATTTGCTATGTATATATATATTTTTTTTCAATCTCTTGATCTCTCAACAATATTTTTCCAAAAATATGAAGATCATTATAATCAACGAAGAAAACTAAAATTATCACAAGAGATCCCTCTTTTTGCATAGCATTCATTCGTGATAATGCAGACCTTATGTACCATATTTACTGCTAGCTCTTTTTTTATTATTATTATTATTTGGCAAAATTTGCATTTTTTGTAGTACCTAGACAAATTTTATTTTTTTCATGATCTTTTGACAAAATTCATGTCTTTTATAATACTAGGACAAAATTATTTGTTTTCTCAGGGATTTTCGGTAAAATTTGTCGTTTTTTCTCGCTGTCTTTCAATGTAATTAGCTGTTTTATCGAATTCATCCTTTTTTCATGATTTTTTTGTGAAATTTGTTGGGATTATTTTCGTTATTTTTAGAAATTTGTCATATATTCGCTTTTTTTCTGCAAAATTTACCTTTTTGTGATCTTTTGATGAAATGTGCCTCTTTTTTTCATCTTTTGACAAAATGTGTTTTTTCTCCCAATCTCTTTACCAATATTTGCGTTTTTTGAAGTACCTAGACAAATTTTATGTATTTTCACGATCTTTTGATGAAATTCATGTCTTTTATGATACCAGGAAAAAAAATTTTGTTTTCTCAGGGATTTTCTGTGAAATTTGTCGTTTTTTCTCGCTGTCTTTCGATGTAATTTGCCGTTTTATTGAATTTATTCTTTTTTGTGACTTTTTTTTTTGTGAAATTTTTCGTTTTTTTTGTTATTTTCAGAAATTTGTCATTTTTTTTTTTTTTTTTTTTTTTTTTTTTTGCAAAATTTACCTTTTTCGTGATTTTTTGATGAAATGTGCCTCTTTTTTTCATCTTTTGACAAAATGTGTTGTTTTCTCACAATCTGTTTACCAATATTTGCGTTTTTTGAAGTACCTAGAGAAATTTTATATATTTTCACGATCTTTTGATGAAATTCATGTCTTTTATGATATCAGGAAAAAAATATTTGTTTTCTCAGGGATTTTCTGTGAAATTTGGCGTTTTTTCTCGCTGTCTTTCGATGTAATTTGCCGTTTTATTGAATTTATCCTTTTTCGTGACTTTTTTTGTGAAATTTTTCGTTTTTTTGTTATTTTCAGAAATTTGTCATTTTTTTTCACTTCTCTTTTGCAAATTTTACCTTTTTTGTAATCTTTTGATGAAATGTGCCTCTTTTTTTCATCTTTTGACAAAATGTGTTGTTTTCTCACAATCTGTTTACCAATATTTGCGTTTTTTGAAGTACCTAGAGAAATTTTATGTATTTTCGTGATCTTTTGACAAAATGCATGTCTTTTATGATACTAAGACAAAATTATTTGTTTTCTCAGGGATTTTAGGTAAAATTTGTCGTTTTTTCTCGCTGTCTTTCAATGTATTTTGTCGTTTTATCGAATTTATCCTTTTTTCATGATTTTTTGTGAAATTTGTTGGGTTTTTTTTTTCGTTATTTTTAGAAATTTGTCATATATTCGCTTTTTTTCTGCAAAATTTACCTTTTTTGTGATCTTTTGATGAAATGTGCCTCTTTTTTTCATCTTTTGACAAAATGTGTTTTTTTCTCACAATCTGTTTACCAGTATTTGCGTTTTTTGAAGTACCTAGACAAATTTTGTGTATTTTCACTATCTTTTGATGAAATTCATGTCTTTTATGATACCAGGAAAAAAACTTTTGTTTTCTCAGGGATATTCTGTGAAATTTGTCGTTTTTTTCTCGCTATCTTTTGATGTAATTTGCCGTTTTATCAAATTTATTCTTTTTTATGACTTTTTTTTGTGAGATTTGTCGTTTTTTTCGTTATTTTCAGAATTTTGTCATATTTTCGCTTTTTTTCTTTCCAAAAATTACCTGTTTTGCGATCTTTTGATAAAATGCGCCTCTTTTTTTCATCTCTTGACAAAATGTGTTGTTTTCTCACAATCTGTTTACCAATATTTGTGTTTTTTTTGAAGTACCTAGACAAATTTAAAGTATTTTCAAGGTCTTTTGATGAAATTCACATCTTTTATGGTACCAGGACAAAATTTTTTGTTTTCTCGGGAATTTTCGGTAAAATTTGTCATTTTTTCTCGCGATCTGTTGATGTAATTTGCTGTTTTATCGAATTTATCCTTTTTTCGTGATTTTTGTTTGCAAAATTGTTGTTCTTTGTTATTTTTTTAAGAAATTTGTCGTTTTTTTCCACTATTTTTAGCTAAATTTACCTTTTTTGATGAAATGTGCCTCTTTTTTTCATCTTTTGACAAAATGTGTTTTTTTCTCACAATCTGTTTACCAGTATTTGCGTTTTTTGAAATACCAAGATAAATTTTATGTATTTTCACGATCTTTTGATGAAATTCATGTCTTTTATGATACCAGGAAAAAAAATTTTGTTTTCTCAGGGATTTTCTGTGAAATTTGTCGTTTTTTCTCGCTGTCTTTCGATGTAATTTGCCGTTTTATTGAATTTATTCTTTTTGTGACTTTTTTTGTGAAATTTTTCATTTTTTTTGTTATTTTCAGAAATTTGTCATTTTTTTCAGTTTTTTTTTTTTTTTTTTTTTTTTGCAAAATTTACCTTTTTGTGATCTTTTGATGAAATGTGCCTCTTTTTTTCATCTTTTGACAAAATATGTTGTTTTCTCACAATCTGTTTACCAATATTTGTGTTTTTTAGAAGTACCTAGACAAATTTAAAGTATTTTCAAGATCTTTTGACGAAATTCACATCTTTTATGGCACCAGGACAAAATTATTTGTTTTCTCAGGGATTTTTGGTGAAATTTGTCGTTTTTTTCTCGCTATCTTTCGATGTAATTTGCCGTTTTATCAAATTTATGCTTTTTTCCTGATTTTTTTTTTTTTTTTTTTTTTTTTTTGTGAGATTTGTCGTTTTTTTCGTTATTTTCAGAATTTTGTCATATTTTCGCTTTTTTTCTTTCCAAAAATTACCTGTTTTGCGATCTTTTGATAAAATGTGCCTCTTTTTTTCATCTTTTGACAAAATGTGTTGTTTTCTCACAATCTGTTTACCAATATTTGTGTTTTTTTGAAGTATCTAGACAAATTTAAAGTATTTTCAAGATCTTTTGATGAAATTCACATCTTTTATGGTACCAGGACAAAATTTTTTGTTTTCTCGGGGATTTTCGGTGAATTTTGTCATTTTTTCTCGCGATCTTTCGATGTAATTTGCTGTTTTATCGAATTTATTCTTTTTTCGTGATTTTTGTCTGCAAAATTGTTGTTCTTTGTTATTTTTTTAAGATATTTGTCGTTTTTTTCCACTATTTTTAGCTAAATTTACCTTTTTTGTGATTACCTGGATAAATTTTATGTGCTTTTTGAGACCTTTGGTTCAATTCACGTCTTTTATGATAATTGGACGAAATTCGTCATCTTGAGGTCTTTCGGTAAAGTTTATCGTTTTTCTCGAGTTCTTTCGATGAAAGTTGTCGTGTTGTCATGATTTTTCGATGTAATTTGCCGTTTATTGGAGATCTTTTTGCAATATTTATCTTTTTTGTGATTATTTGATAAAATTAGCTTTTATTCAATCTTTTGACGAAAATTGTTGTTTACTCACAATCATTTGTCGAAATTTGTTGTTTTCTCACGATTTTTTTACATAATATGTTTAAAAATTTGCCATTTTTTAGGGAATTTTTTGTCAAAATTTGCCTTTTTTAAAAAAAAATTTCATAAAAATTGCCATTTTTTAGACGTTTTGGAAAAATTTTGATTTTTGTGCAATACTTTTGCAAAATTTGTTTTATTTGGGATACCTAGACAATTTTTTTTTTCAGTTTTTTGACAAATTTTTTAGAGATCTTTTGAAGGAATTTGTTGTTTTTTGCAATCTGTTGACGAAATTTGCTGTTTTATTTTTCCACATCTATTTATAAAATTTCCGGGCGATTGTTTTTTTTTGGGGGGGGGGGAGGTATTTTTATGAAATTTGCTATTTTTTGTAATTATTTGCCTAAATTTGCATTTTTTATGGTACCTAGACAAACTTTGGTACATAGCAAATGATTTCTAGCATTTTTTTAAGTGTTTTTTTGGAGGGGGGTATTTTGACGAAATTTGCTATTTTTTGTGATTATTTGCCAAAATTTGGGTTTTTTATGGTTCCTAGACAAACTTTGGTACATAGCAAATGATTTTTTGCATTTTTTAAGTGTTTTTTTTTTTTTGGTGGGGGGATTTTGACGAAATTTTCTATTTTTTGTGATTATTTGCCAAAATTTGCATTTTTTATGGTACCTAGACAAACTTTGGTGCATAGCAAATGATTTCTAGCATTTTTTTTTAAACTTTAACAGTTGAAAAATCTTCAAACATTTTCAAGAGTCTGTTACGTGTGTCGCAGCATTGCACCAATTCTGCGCCCGGGATCATGTCATGTTGGTGTTAAGTTGGTAAATGGAAAAGCATATTGAAATTTTTAATAAATATTAATCTTTAAAAAAATTTTTCTTTAAAAAATTTTTTATAGTGGCAAAATACTTTTTTTCTTTGATTCTCTCATATTGTTGCCATCGAGTTTTGACGGGTTTCACCTAGCCAGAATAAATATCATTAATTTTTTTAATATGTGAAATTTACATGTATTTTTGATTTATGAATAGGTAATAGAAAAGTAGTTGAAAATGCAAATGTTTATTTGTTGAATGGGGTGGGTAATGTAACAACAAATTAACCACTGAGAGGATCATTGTTATAGTTGTTGCTAAATGGCAAACTATAAATTCCGTCTTATTTTGCTGCGAAGTAAGTAAAGTATGTATATTTTGTATGAAATGAGTAATGACAGTAATTTATGATTTATTCATGTCATGTACAATTTATTGGTGTTGTATTCGTAAATGGAAAATTATCAAATGAGAGAGATTCTAATTCTATGATAGCATGTTTGAATGTAACTCGGCCAATTGCGGGTCATTTGCCTGGATGTAAAATGCAGGTTTTTCTTTTATTTATTGAAATTTTTGCTGAAGATTAGTCGTTAAAAAATCCTTTAATAGCTGGAAAATACCTTTTTCTTTCTTCGGTGCCGTCAAGTTTTGGCAGGTTCCATCTAGTTTTTAACAAAATGAAAGTAATATTTGACATTTTTGATATAGTAAAGAAACTATTTTCAAGTCTATATGTAATTTGTTGAAAGTTCTATTTACAATTTTATATAAGAGTTATTAAAACTCTATTTATAAGTCTATGAATAATTTGTTGAGAGCTTCATTTGTAAAACAAGAGCAAGTTGTGAAAATTTTATGTACAGATTACGACACAAAAATGGCACAAAAATCACTATTACCGCGCCCGGCGGAATGTTTCAAATCTGAAGTAGAACTACTTGCCATAGCCAAAAACATACAAAAAGTGTTTTGTTCAATTCTATGCATATCTCCATACACATTTCGTAGGTAGAATGGACATACACAGACAGACACACCGGCAGATAAACATTATGTAGAAACATGTTTTTTGGAATCTCTAGCCCCTAAAATGTGTAAATCAGTCGGAAACAGGAAGTCGAAAAAAATTTCGATTATAATACTTTCTTCTATTGAAGATGAGAGGAAGCAAAAATTGAATAACACTTTTTGTTTTCCGATTCTGGTAGTGGGTTTAATACATATGAATTTTGTTTTCATTCGCATAAAAACTGAGGTATTGAATAAAGAAAGAGTTTTATTACACTGATGCTTTTATTATTATTTTTTTTTGTTGCTGTTATTGTTACAAAGATTGAATATTTATACATGAGACTGACTATTTGTTAAATTCGTAATATTAAAAAGTTTTACTTTCTAATCAAATTTTATTTAAAATGAAGAAGATAATATTTTTTAATTGTTGTTCCCATTGATGTAAAACATATTTGATTACATTTATGTATATTTATATTTTGTAGATTTTTGAATTAAGCTTAAATTTACAACATGTAATAAATTTGAAATTAACTAATAGTCTCTAATAAATATGCATCTATGAAAATGTGTTGCTCAAATTATCTTTATTCAACTGATCATTTGAAACCAAAACAGTTTTAGCAATTATTTGCATCGAAACGCAAAGGTTTCAAAAAACAACTTTAGGTCGAAACAAGTGTATACAAAATCGTATTAGAAATAGTTTTAAGAAGTCGATGCGAAATTGACACAATGATTCTACCGAAATTCAACATAGTTTGTCAAATTTAACTTAAATATGACGTAGTTTGTCGAGTGTACTATGTAATGCGATAACAGAAGAATGTAACAACAAAACTGATATATATTAAAAGAACATAGCTCATTAATCCTAGTAAATTTTCCAAGAAGTGTTTAAAATATTTTCGACCAAATAAAATGTTACATGAGTTCCATCTTACTGTGTGACTGAAGTTGAAGTTAAAGTAATGTGGCATGAGTCTGCTTTTCCGAAAGAGAAAATTAAGAGCATCACTGCCCTACCATAGTTACCATGGTGATTTTGTCACCTTTTTTTATTTTCTGCAAATATGTAAAGAAACTATCATGCCCTAAATAGTAAACTAAGACTTGTTTACAGCACAAAAAAAATTGTCATAAATTGTCATAAATTGTCATTGTCTTATTTTAAAAGCCAGTCAAATTAGCGGGATTTTAGAGTTTGTGGTGTCTCAACGGTCGTTGACGAGCGTAGCTTGTAGGGAACAGAGTCCCCTAGTAACTTAAATTAAAATCTTATAGTTTTTTACAGCCTGTTTGTCTTATATTAATTATTCATGTTTATTCCCCTGAAGTTCTTGGAAAAATTTCTAAACTAAAAATTTCAAAATATCTAATTCCAATGCAAGAAAATATGATTTATTATGAATTCTTAATTCTATACTTTTTAACGTCTAAGTAATATTTTTGAGTGGATGTTAAAAATCTGCTCATTTATTTTTATTCTTTAGTATAACAATATGCTTTTATAAATTTTTATTGAGTATGTAAAGCTGTAAACAATTTCAGGTTTAAACAAATGTACATAAACACGTTAAATAAGATATTTTTAACAAAGGATTTTTTTTTTTTTTTTTTTTTTTTTTTTGCCATTCTTTATCGCGTTTTAGAAATATACATACATATGTGTGTGTGTCTTACGATATTTTATTTACATAGTAGAGCGACGGTATATTAGCATAGTACCGGCGAAATTTATAAGCTGTAACACATTGAAGAGGTTACGAAGAACTTACGACGGATGATATGGATGATTGCATAAAATACTTGATAACTGAGAATGACAGCCGTCGAAGTAGATAAGAATTTGATAGCATTAAGTAGATAGCATTGAAGAAAATCCACATTTCCCCATAAAAATGACACTGTTGGTGGAGTTTTAACACTTTTATTCAGGATTATTCTGGAATCAGCCAGTAAACTTTCATGTTGGTGATTCGTTGATACAATCAGGCTCCAATACAGTGTTGCCAGATTGAGGAATATTTTAATTCAGATTATTTGACTGTCACCACTGTTTTAAAATAGTATGATTCACCTTATTTTTCAAGATTTTTCATCTGTTTTTAAATAGGCCAAAAATTTCAATTAAAAAAAAGAGGTGACAATCCAAAATCTGGGGATTTTTTTTGTTCCCCATCTGGCGATAGTTCTCCAATATAGTAAAGATGTTAAAATTTATTCCATGTACGTCGTGGACTACAGCTCCCTGATAACTACGGATTGTTTAACAAGATAAAATCTGAGCAAGTAAAAACAAGAGAAAATCTGATCTTCCGAGCTCATGCACTCGGTCTTGTACCAGTGCGCAGTGATTTCTATACATTGCATCAAGCCTCTCTTCGAATCAGAAGTCTCCGTTCGGCGGCGCTCTTTATTTACACGAGTATGAATTTTGAAACTATGTATGAATTTTGATACTTCCTTGCCGAGAGAAGCGATTCGATTAAGATCGCTTTATTCGATTGAGATTTTCAATTAATTTTGTGCGTGTGATACAAAATCCTAAATACAAACTAAATATTTATCTGCAAACCGCATGTCTCTCCGACCCATAATTCTTTTTTTTTCTTAATCACGTTCTACTTTTGCACCGAACTTTTGAAACACCCGGAATAACTGTTATATGCTTGTTTTCCTATCCATCTTTAGTTTCTATCAATTTTTAAAATTCATTATTTTCTTTCTTGAGAACAATTCAGCCTATATTAAAAAAGACATTATTCAGAATCTATAAATTATCATATGTGTATAGGATGCCCACGCATGTGCGTGAATAATGGGAGAATTTCGAGTAGCCTTTTGATATGGCATCGTCTCTTACTAATCGTTTACATTGCAATTCTAGCATGAAAGGATTCTTCGAAATTTCAAAGGGCATTTCCAAAACTCATGTTTCCTTATTCAAGAAATAATGATTTGTTTAGAGCTATTGAATTCATGTAAAGTTCAAGAACAAGTTTTTGGCTAAGATTAATAGCGTGCTTATTTGCTTTGACGAACCACGTACACTATAAGAATATATGTTAAAAGTACGATACATGAGATTTATATAGCATGTAAAACATAAAATATTACACACTTTTTAGCTTTCACATAAGAAAAAGAAAAATTAAATGAAATACGAAAAATGTGTGAAAATTTCAACACTTTAATTCTTTAATTTTCGCGCTCATGACTTTCATGAAAGTGTAGGCTACTTTTTAAAAATGCAGATTGTTCGATTTCTACCAGTATTTTAAAATAGCATAGTTAGCTTTATTCCCAAATCGTTTTATCTGTCGTTCTTGTGCATATGTCCATTTAAAAATAAATAAATAAATAAATAATGGTGGCAATCAATTATTTTGAATTATTAAAACCAACACTCAAGCGATTAAATAACGCTTAGAATAAACATGGTGCCGTTAATATACACAGTGAGTGCGATAAATTGGAAATAATGTTGCCCCTCTTTAATCCAGGTGTTTGTCATTGATTGTGAAAAAGCATCTTTCAAAGTAATGATTCAAAATTATTTTTTTTTTCGTGCAACAAAATGCTGTTCAAATGGCGTATCAATTAACATTTCAAAGGAACACGAAGTTTGATATTTTAACTGTCTTAACTACGAGTTTCAAGGAAATTTGCAGTCTTCTGAAATATCGCTTTAAGTAATTTTAAAATGCGAAATAAAAGATTGTGAAATGTATACAAAAGCAAGGCCAGATCTAGAGAGTTACGTTTATAAAAACTTAGATATATATGAAAAGATGGATTTACAATGCTTCTGAACAAAGAACAACTCTGTAATTCACTTACAGTAGACATTCAGGATAATGATCATTCCTTATACCAACTGTCTTATAAAGACATATCAGAAAATCCGTAATGAATCATTCATGCAAAATTATTTTTAAGCCCAACAGAACATTATAAATTACCGCAAATATTCCAATATAACAAAACTTTCTAGATTTTATAGCAATAGTTGCTTGATATTTATTATGTGGTAGAAAAGTCTGAAGAAGTTCTGCTTGTTTCCAGCCTGTTCTTTCCTAAGACGTATGCTATGCTACTCGAGTCCCCTTGAAGTGTGGCTTGGCTTAGAGTCAGGGTCTGCAACCTTTCACACCAAATTACTGATTTAAAGATTCGGCGCAACTCATATTTAAACTAATCAGGTCGGCAAGAAATTTATGCACACCTGTTATCTACATACATATATTAACTGTAACATATTTCTATTATATATTACATAGTTATACCTGTTATACGCACTAGTTACCTAAGTTTCAAGAAAGTGGGCGGGTTATACAGAATCTTATATAGATGCTACGGAACTACAAAATTATAATTTTATTTTTGATTCATAAAAAAATATTTATGTATATATGAATGTTTTTCAATTGTTGCACTAGAAAGGCTGTACATTGACATGATCATTCAAAGGATTTTACGCAATATTTACAAGTTATGTATGTAAAATACGCAGGAACTGAAACAAAAAAATGTTTTACGCAAAATTTCTTACTTGTAATTAACAAAAACTCTGTAAGAAGTCTACGCAACACCCTTTACCTCATCTAACCCCAAACCCTTGCGAATTTTGGAAAAATTGTGTATCGAAAGCATTAATTTTAAAATAACGAATTGATACCAAAATAAATGTGCGAAAACAAATTTTCCTAAATTTGTACACAGAAGAAAATAGTGTAAATACATAATATATGCTACAGTGTCTCACATAAGTGATGGGACACTTGTGCTTTACAAAAGGAAACTAATCAAATAAATTAAAAAAACATGTACACATTTTTTGTGGGTGTGTTTTATATTTAAATTTAGTAAAGACTATTACATAACATACATTTTGTCAAAATATTAAAATATTAATTTAATAAAAATACAAATGTTTAGAACGGAGCAAAAAATAGCTCACATAAGTGATGGGACACCATTATATATGCAACAAAAATCGTCTGAAATAAGCAATAAAAATATTTTTTGGGGTTTTATTTTTACTTAAAAGCAATTGGCAATAATTTATAAAATTGTCTGCAGTAGTTTTCTCCAGTTTGTTTTGGAATTTTTGTGTTTTTTAGCTCTGTGTAGCCATGAATGCTAAACGAAAAGAAACTTCGCCTGAAATTCAAAAATTAGTTTTTAATTTGCATATTGAACGTGGAAAATCTATTAGAAAAACTGCTGAAACAGTTAACTTGAGTCGTTAAACAGTTTTCAATATCATTAAACGATATAAAAAGAATCATATGATTCAGGATAAAGGAAGACCTGGCCGACCATCAAAGCTATCCAATGGAATAAAGCGAATTATCGTTCGAAATATTAAAAAAAATCCAAGAAATAGTGCTTCAAAAGTTTCTGCTGATTTACAAGCTTTATATGGAATAATTGTTAATCCTGAGACTATTAGAAGGGTAATTGGATCTGCTGGATATCACGGTAGAGTAGCCAGGAAAAAATTCTTCGTTAGTGAAAAGAATAGAAAACTCAGATTAGCTTTCGCAAAATCCAACATAAATAAGAATTCTGATTACTGGAATAAAGTTATATTTGCTGATGAGAGTAAATTGTTTGCTGATGAGAGTAAATTGTTTACAGCACAAAAAAAATTGTCTCGTTCTGAATTGTACATGTTCTCCTAAGCAAATTTTATATGCATCGCTTAGAAGTAGTTCTTTATTTCCAAATTGTTTGGTCCAGGGACATTCTTCTATAATAATTTGGGTAATTCTAGGTTATCCCGTCGACCAATTTCACCAAATTATACAAATCGCCAAACTAATAGCCAAATTATACATGTTGACATAATTTTTATTTTAAATAACGAAAAAACAAATAATTAGTAGAATATTAATAAAAAATTAATGAAAAGTCAAAATAAAAATCACTTAATGACATTTTAAACACGGGAATAGCATTTAATGTCATTGAATGTGACATTCACGATCATCCATTATTGGCATTTAATCTTATAGTTTGGCGTTAATTTTTTGGTCGACGGGATAACCTAGAAGTACCATAATTTGTTGCAGGAATTAGCAGAACAAGTTTACTTTTTTCCCACGACTGTAACTTAGGCAGCTCTTTGCTATTCAAAAAGCAGTAATCAATGCATTTATGCACTGCAGTTAACTGTCTCTTCATAAGCTCTTCTTCTTTCTAGCGTATGTGATGTTTTTATAGGTTTTCATTCTTCGAAAATACCTGAAATGTTGATTATCAGTATACAATTTCGATCTTGGACAATGCCAAAATGCTATTCACATTTATGGTTATTATCACAAACAGCCTTTTTCAAGGTTTTTGTCCGACTAAACCTACATATGCCAGATTGTGATGATCACTAGGCTTGGCTATTAAAATTATAGTGTGCTATGTGGCCTTTTTTTAAGCTTTCAGGTAGAGCTTTTTCTGGGCCACATGTTACCTTCGTTGCTACCTTTGCCCTCTCGACCATTATAGCATGTCAACATACGTGATGATTTTGCAAAATTTACAAAATCACTGCGCCACTTGGAATATATTTAACCAAGTGCTTTAATTCAGGAATGCAAACAAAGACTAGTTCCTCAACACTCCATCCGAGTTTCCAAATTATTAATATTCTAGTTTCCCTTGTATTTAATCGTAATTTTATGTTTTTGCCCTTTCGATGGTGGTTTAACAGGAGTTTCGGCCCACTGTATGTGCTCTTTAAGCACTTGTATTGACTTGACTTGACTCTCTATATCTAAATTATATCATGACCGCAGTATATTTTTTCTATTATTATGTTAATTTCATCATTCAAGAAAATGTTTACGCCGTTATATACAGAAAATATTTAAATAAATATTCCCATTCATACGTATATTTATATAAACAAGAAAGAAAAATCATGTATCAAGGATAGATTATGAGACAATTTCTAACACTGCGGCTGTCCAAATGAGTTTTTTATAAGGTATTTGTACCCTATATGGACAGGGCTCTCAATATGGACACCCCTAATATTTTTAAAGGTAATAATTTTGATCGAGAGATGGATCAACATTTTTGCGAAGAAAAGCAGTTGAAAAGATAATTAAGGCTGGAAAGTGTAAAAAAACGCACTGTTCGCCATTTAGGAGGAAATTTGTTGTTTCGAGATGTGCTGATCTTAATTACTTGCAAGCTTAAATTCTTATTAGATATGGCAAAATTGCATTAAATGTTGAAAAGTGGAGTATTTTAGAAAGCTAATAAGACATATTTTCTATTGCTGTTGCATATTTTGCTTTAAAACTTTTTCCTTATTCATTTGTTACAAAATTTAGTAAAACTACGCCCGGTTCCCAATATGGACAGCTTATGTCCCCATCGACTACAACTGTAAGAAAGAAGAAAATTCAACGTTGTCAAGCAATAAATTGAAAAGGCATCAAAGTGGTAAAATCTTTGTTCAACAATATGCCTTTGAACAATCCCCCAAAAACCTTCCTCCAAAGAACCCTTGCAGAAAAATAAAAAGAAGCCCCCCCCAATAGAATATCTGTTGGCGAAATCGTAGGTACCAAAGGTATGACTTCCTCAACAAAGGAGATCTGGTACTGCTTCTTTTGCAGTATTGATGCTTTTTCAAACATACAGCCATGCATCACATGTGGCAGATATCTTCATGAGGATTATGTGGGACTTACTGCCCATGGTGAAAAAGTTTCTATTTGTCCATGCTGTGAGGACTGAGTAATAACAGATGTAAATTCGCAGATAGATGCAATAAAGCTAAGCAAAACCAACAACATTATTTCATAATATTTACTAGTAACTAAGGGGCTTTGCATGGGTCTTCGAAGGGTAAAAACCGAGAATTACCCCCCCCCCTTTCTAAAATGCATGTTCTGAAGATATTTACTGTCCCCTCTCCTCCTCCGAATACTTTAAGATACATTTTTTTAATTCCTTCTCCTCTAAAATCCCTTGGAAATGAAGTTCTTTCATACACACTGCGTAGAAAGTCAATAAGGAAACACCTGTCCATAATAGGAACAGGTAGTTCCTTATATGGACACTTGTAAATACTTTTTTCTTTTTATCATTTAAATTAAACCAGAATAATTACAAGGTCGCTAATTTTAATAATGATAGTCAATAGTCCAAGGATAATGGTTACATATTTTTGGAGTCCTATGACTTGAAAATGGGGGTGAAAAAAATACATTTTCCTTAGGGTGTTCATATTGGGTACAGGTACTTATTTTAGACCGCCCTCCCCCCCTTTGTCACAAAATATCACTCTTCACCATACCTCCCCCAGCACTTTTGTCACAAGTCAGAGTCATCTTATAGATCATATTTGAAATTTTATTTTTAACTTTTAACTATGTTTTTTAATGAAATTTCTGATTATAACAATAAACATGATTTGTACACTGATTTTGTATGAAATGAGATTAATGTTTCCAACAAAAAGCATAATTAATATAAAATAGTAATAATATATTAATATGAAAGAGCAATTGAAAATAGTAGTATTTTGGAATTCGAAATAGAATTTAAAATATTTAATAAAATCTCATCTTTGCTTTATGAACACAATATTTTAATTTCACAATTATTTTTTTTAAATAATCTGCTGATTTTAATGCATTTATTTTAACTAAAATGTGTGATGTCACATTTCTTATTATCTCCTCACAGCCACATGTCACAAACTGTCATCATTCAAAGTACCCTTCCCTTCTCCAAACATGACATCATTTGTGAACGTCTCTACTTCCAGAATTTTTTAATAAACTTTTTCATTTAATAAATTAAAGAAGATAGTTAAGAAAATATTTTAGAAAATGCATAACACATTTGAAAACCAGATTTCATCAATTACTGTACTTAGACAGAAAAATAATCCAGTTCTTTTATGCAAATCTGTATATGACTCTATATGACATAGAATATTAAAATTTAATTTCGTTAAAAACTCATGACACAATTGAAAATTCCTTTTTATCGATTTCTAACAAGAGACAGAAACCTATTTATATACTTATGTACTGTCATGTATACTATTTAAAGATTTTTATACACGCCACATAATAAGTTGAAATTTAATTGAGGCAAAAACACGCTTATACTACTGAAATCACACTTCCAGAAATTATTAATAATAGGCAATTATTTATCCAGATTTTTGCTTAGCTCTGTAGATAATCTTATTTACATGCTACAAGCAATTCTGAGTATACTAAATGTAGTTTGTCTTGAAAAAGGCTTAACTCAAATTAAAAAACTCCTAATTTACACTAATTTTCAGTAATATTTACGATTTTCTTTGTGCAATTCGGTATATGGTCTATAGAATTCACATACACCACATAGTGTGCAAAAATTTAGTTGGTCTTCAAACTCATACTATAAAAGAAACTACACTTTTGGTAACCATCAATAATACACAGTCCTTCAGATACACTAAATCCTTTATGTATCCCTGTAAATGGATAATAATTGTGATGTACATTGTATTCTACAACAAGAATCTCGCAGTTAATCTCATAAATTTGTATCAATTTCTTCATGTTTGAAACATAGCAACATAATTAAAGTATGCTGCGAAAAGCTCCGACCGTAGATTATTATATAACTGATTCTTTTGTTTGAGTATGTAAATGAATGAAAAATACTTTGTCCCCCTTATTCTGAAGAAAGCATGCTCTAGTGCAGCGGTTCCCAAACTTTTGGGCTCGCGGAGCCCTTTTTGAGAAGAATTTCAAAGACGGAGCCCCCAAAGCCTAATAATACTCTGTGGTTTACAAATTAATGTGTTTTTATACCTATGGACCAGAGAAAAATATGCTGGATAATAATCCGAGCCGGTAATTTCCAACATTGGATCAAGGTTCTCAGTTTGGCCTTTTTTTTAATGCAGAAATTAAGAATTCTTACTAGGAATTTTAAAAATCAAATTTTCTATAATGTAACCTTTTAACATTTTTATTTAATATTATTATCATTGGACACCTTAAAATAAAAATAAGGATTAAAACCATCTTTTTTTTTGTAATTAAAATATCTATTTTGTGTAATCGAGATATTTCCTTCAAATACAGCAAAACTATTGTTACAAACTTGTGATTTTTGTAAGCTTTTCGTAACAAGAAAATCAAACTCTCTTTTACCCGAATGTTAAAGAGTTATCCAAATGTTACCCGAATGTTAAATGTTAAAGCAATAATGTTAAAAAGTTAATGATATCCATTTTTTTTTAATATACATTCTTTGGGGATTTCCAGTATGAACTCGGAATTAAATATCAAAATGGTAACCATGTTTGGACTATGCATAGCATTGGTACTTGAAAAAAATTATTATTATTTATGACGAAAAACACATACATACAGGAAAAATGTAAGTTTTACAGTTTTCGATTCCAAAGGGCTAATCGTGAAAAAAAGATAAAAAGAATGAGTAGTTCCAGTCACAGTTAGTTATTATGTAACGCCTTTTCACTTGTCTCATCTACCCGTAACAGAATCATGCGATTATGGACTATTTTTTCGTTCTTCTTTAAGTGTTTAGTACTTCTGAACGTACAATAAAAATTAATCGCCTCACATCTTCTGTTTTTGAACCATTTTTAAAAAATACATTTAGAAGCAAGTCATCGTTTTAGTTTTTATGTAGATGGAGCAAAACCTTTAAGCTGTATTGTTAAGTGCAGCATTGTTTACTTTTTTGGATATTTTATTTAAAGTAAAGCTATTAATTATTTGCCTCTATTGATTATTTGTCTATTTTTTGCCTCAAGACAGATATTCAGTTTAAAACTACACTTGTTAAACGAGCCTCAACTTTTAGAAAAACTTAACTAACAAAATGGAACATATGGGTAGGATTAAATTTTATCAGGACGAGTACTCATTGACAAAAATATAAGCAAGGGGTTGAGCTGAGGAAATTTTTAAATTCTTTCTGTGATGACAAATGTAATGAACCATTATGCATTTTTTTAATTGCTACAGACTTATTTCTGATTGGAAAATGTGGCAAAGACCAATTAAAAGAAAATTTTAAAGAGGTGTTGTAAAGTGATACAAGATGCTAAATAAATACGTTTTCAACAAAATACACTCTTTATGAAATTAAGTATACAATTACGTAAAACAGCATAGAAATTTAAATAACAAATAAACAAAACAAAAAAATAGATTAAAGCAATTAAAGTTACGAAAAGAAAAAACAAACTTTATACACAATATATATAAATATTAAATGAATCTAATGAGGGGTTTAATAAATGATAGAAGATATTTAAGATAGAAAGTTCTCGAAAGGATTCTGGATAGAAGGCATTTTAATCGAGAAATATTATTGTACAATGAAAAACGGTGTAGCAAATTTAAACATACAAATAACATAAACAGATTAAAGAATTTAAATCTATATATATATAAGAAAGTCTGGATTTCGTATTAATCACAGCACAAAAAAATCTACCGAACCAAAAATCTTGAAAATTGGGGTAAAAATATTTCTTATAACATCGAGTGCCGCTAAGAAGGGATTTTCGAAAATTCCACCCCTAAGGGGGGGGGGGGGGTAAAGAAAAGAACGAACTTTAAAAAAATTCCTTAAAAGTCGGCTTTTGGAGTTATTTTTCAACTGATAACATATTTTGGTGCTTTTTTTTCATGCTTAATCGAATGATACTAAGCATTTTCTATTAAATCCAGTAGTTCGTGTAATACTTCACATTTTCCTAATTTGGCGATGTCTTCGGCGGAAAAACCTGAAATTTTCAATCTTTATCTATACATATAAAAGAAAGTCAGGATTTCGTATTAATCACAGCACAAAAAAAAATCTGCCGAACCAAAAATCTTGAAAATTGGAGTAAAAATACTTCTTTATAACATCGAGTGCCGCTAATAAGGGAATTTCTAAATTTCTACCACTGACAGGGTTAAAAGAGGGACCGCATTTAAAAAAAAAACATCAAAAATCAGGTTGTATAGCTATATTTTAACTGATAACATATTTTAGTGTATTTTTGTATGCTTAATTGAATGGTACTAACCAAAATCTTATAAGTCTAATAGTTCCTGAGATATTTAACATTTCTTTAATTTGGCGAATCGGCATAAAAACCTAAATTTTCAATTGTTGCTTGATCGTCAAGTTGTTTTATTGTAAAATCATGGGTGAAAGTTCTAGAATCAGGCGAACCAATTTATTAAGATAAATTAGCTTTTTCAATAAGTCAAATTAACGGATTCTCTGAGACTTTCATTGATAATTTTTCATCAATGCTTTAAGTATATTACAAGTCGTTTTATCTTCCTTACCGAATCCACACTAAATGATCAACTAAAGAAGTTAACCGCTTAAATTTTGTATGACCCAATAAAAGATAGCAGCATCATGACGTTCATATTGTTTTGAGCAACTCTGCCGGACATTTCACGTAAATGTCTATATTGCTATAAAATCATGATAAAGTTCACTGATATATTTCGTTTGATTCAAGGTTTCTTTAGAAAAATCGACCAGCGTAGTGGGCAAAAACTGCTAGTTTATATACAAAAAGCAAATATATATATACACAATATACACAATTGTAATATGAATCTAATGAGGGGCTTTAAATGATTGAAGATGCAATAAAAATACGTTTTCAGCGACAAACATTATTTTAGTATGTAAAACAGTATAAGAAATTTAAATAAGTAAAAATTAATTCAAAAAAATACGTTTTCAGCGACAAACATTATTTTAGTATGTAAAACAGTATAAGAAATTTAAATAAGTAAAAATTAATTCAAAAAACGCAAACAGATTAAACAAATCAATGCTATAAAAATAAAAATAAATATATACACTCATTATATGCAAATGAAACTTGTGAGGGATTTTTAATTATACAAGATTATTTTTAAAATGTCATTTTAAGTGACAGATATTGTTTTAAAAAATAAATACAATTTTAAAAACTGAGATGGAATATTTAAATAAGTAAAATTTAATAAAAATAAAATAAACTGTCCAAGAAAATTAAAAATACTACAATATGCGATATGTACAAATGTCAAATGTAGATAGTTTTTTTTAATTTCTGCATAAAGTTTGACGAACAATATTGTACAAAAGTTTAGTGTGAAAAATATAGTTGAATTGTTTACGGAGTTTTTTTATATGTGGTGCAAATTTCGATAATTGTAAGCGAATATCTGGTTCTGCATTTAACCAGTTTCTGTACTTTGTTTTGATACTTGTATAAGTGGAGAATCCAGCTTCGCACATATTTCACCAGCAATTTTCACCAGCTTCACAAAAACGGTAGTAAAATTAATTTTGCTCTGTCTGACTAGATTTTATATTCATCTGCCAAATGGCACCAAAGTTCAATAATACGCTTGATTTGAAAAGAAATTACAAGATCGCATTGAGATGATAGTTCAATGAAAGTTTCGTATTCATCAGAGCTTAAGCTGTGCGTTTTTGCCTTTACACAGAATGAATTTAGTAAACAATTAAAATCGCCCAGCATCTTATTTTGAGCAGCTGGAAAGTAATGCTCAAATGAATCTATCTGATGATCGAGATGATTTTGAATACTTTTCTGGTCTTTTTTTTTCAAACTTGATGTCATAGTCATTTAAGAACATTTTAGTAAGAGGAAAGCAATTTATGCCATCCATTTCTACAATTTTCAGATAAAGATAAATTTCTTTTTAAATGCCAACACTTTGGAGTTTGCATTTAAAACAGTAACATTTTCTCCTTCCAACGATAAATTCATTTCTTTCATTTTACTAAAAATGTCCACCAAATATGCTAATTTGCATTACCAATCTTCATCATTTAAAATTGCAGTTACTTCAGAGTAGTGGACTATCAAAAAGCTTTCAACCTCTGCACACAGCTTCAGCAAACGTGTGAAAGCTGTTAATCGGAATAACCATCTTATTTCAGTATGCAGCAGCATGGACTGAAGCTGCCTACTCATTTCTTTTCAAATTAGTTTGAAATAAAGTTTATTATTTTAATGGCATCATTCATTACTGTCATAAGTTTAAGAGGGCAAAATCTGAATTCTTGAGGCTAGCGAGTGTCTATGAAGAACTCAGTGGCACTGCTACATTCCTTTTACTTCTTCTTGTAGCTTATTTTAAATCGATTATAGACTATTTTCTGCTTTGAAATCGAATTTTTAAAACACATTAAATTCAGAAACATAAAATAAAGCAATTTAAACCAAAAATATTATACATAAAGTAGATACATCTGTAATGCAAATGTTTACATGGATTTGAAGTGTATTAATGTTTTTCAATCCAGTTATAGATACATTTATTTTTGACATACACACACATAAAATCCTACATACTTTTGAAAATCATTCACTTGCAATATGCTAATTTCTTTTTTTATATATATTTTTCTGGAACATCGAGGAGCCCCACGAAAGTTCAGGCGGAGCCCCAAGGGCTCCGCGGAGCACACTTTGGGAACCTCTGCTCTAGTGCATCTCAAAATTTCATACATATTTTATCATGTTTGTTTTAGCAACTTACACACAATTACAATACGCCACGAAATATTTTTATACATACAGGGTGACAATCATTGAACTATAAGAAAAAATATGCAAATTATTTAAAAACTACTGAGTACACAAAGTTTATTCGACATGCAAAAGTTACTACAGATATTTACGTTTTGACATATCCGATATATAGCTGCCATCATTGGTTATGATGTGACGTAGCGAGATAGCAAAATTCTGCATGACTCGCTGAAGTGTCGGAATATCGATGCTGTTGCTAACCTCCTGAATGGTAGTTAGCATCTAGGCGATGATTTTGGGGTTATTTCTTTACACAATGTCTTTAATGTAATCCTCCCCCTATAAATAAGTCACATGTGTTCAGATACGGGGAATATGGTGGCCAAGCGAGTCCCATTCCAATGCTCTCTGGGTGTCCCAGATTCAGAATGTAGTTTCCAAAGTGCTTTTCGAGGGCATCAAACACCTTTTTGGTCCCATAAGGTCAAGCTCCATCTTGCATGAAACACATCTTGTCGAAATCAATGTCACTTTGGATAATTAGGAAGAAACCATTTTCCAAAATCTATCTTCATGTATTGTTCACCGTACCGTTGACGAATATCGGACTGATTATACCATGACTGGACATTGCACAGCACATAGTCAACCGTTCAGGGTGAACAGACTTCTCGATCGCGAAATGCGAATCTGAGTCCTCCATATGCACCAATTTTGTACGTTCAGGCACACAGAACCATGACATTTTCACTTACAAATAGCCGACAACAAGTTGCGTGCCCATGCGCATACTAATTTCCATCATGCACTGCGGCCAACCAGGAAGTTTGGGTTTCACCAAAAAACTTTTCAGAAGTTATAACAGTTTAATTTCATATAGTTCAATAATTGTTACCCTGTAGACCATAATATAACGGAATACTTTTGAACTTCCATATACGAATACTCTATGTGCTACAGATAACATATATAAGAACCATCTTCTACTCTACCCCAATAACGTATATAAATTTTATTATGTTTAAAATTCTGAAACACTATTAAAATGCATTCAAAATTATTTTCCCACATAGCCTATAATGTAACAGAAAACTTTTGAATGCCTTGTAAATGAACCATAAATACTATATATACTTCATTTTCAATATCAAACATTCAATGGCAAACTTCAATATCATGTATCAATTAAATGTCGATCCGAGTATGTTTACGCGAGTTAAATCTTGAACGTACGGCAGATAAACAAACCGAAATCAAAAACATATTTCAACTATGTTGAAAAGTATTAAAAATGAGAGAACCTAATTGATAGATTTTTTAATTAAATAAAAAAGTTTCAACAAATAACTCCATAAAATATTTTACAAATCTCTAATTTAAACATTAATATAAAATTAAGAATAAGGATTAAGTTATCCACTAAAAAATAATAAATCAATGAATAAAGATATAAGCTATTGAATATTGTTTTGGAATAAACGTGTCACGTCTCGCACTTTTTACTGCCAAGTTGGCATCAGCCGTTTAAAAAAATCGTGATATCAAATTATCAACTTACATTATTAAAAACACTGTCATATCTCTTTTTCAACTATTTTCTATACGAAAATCAACCAGGGAAATTAAACGAATTTTCTTATTTTTCATCTGTCAATTGTTATGAAAGAATTATGACAAGTGAAACGCGCTCAGTATAGTAATTTATGGAACTCGAAAGATTTTTTTGTGGAAAAAAGTTTTGATTCTGCAGTTGGAATTTGTTTTTAGATGCAAGCTGCAGTTTACAGAAGTTTCAGAGCAACTAATGTAGTTTAAAACTGTGAAACGATTAAGTAAATCTCATAAGAAAGTTTGGCAAAAAATTGCTTTTTTATTCTGTTTGCAACATAATTCTTAAGTTGAATCGAAATTTTACAAACATATGGTAGTTTCAAAAGATACTGAATGTTTAATTTCATGTGTAATCCTCCACATTTTTTTCTATTTTTATGAAAAAAAAATATTTGAACTTCATACATTGGTTTAGTAATAGGAAAAATAGTAAAAGAAAGTACATTTCAAATTTTCAGCTAAATTTTTTTATTTTATGACGTTTACCCTATAAACACAATAAGGGTTTTTTAATATTGTAGTGTTATATTTTGAAATTAAATGGGCTTAAATTAATTAATTTTATCTCCTTAAAACTCTGAAACTTACTTTATATTAATATTTTTAAGTATTCAATAAAAACACTAAAAGTAAGTTTTGCCTTAATAGCTTGATCGAAATATTTTATGTTTCCGAAGAACAAATTTTATTTTTTGTCAAATTCTACTATTTGACATGGACAAAATAAGTGTTATTCAACTCTTTGCACTGTTCTTGATCAATTACAGCAATCATGTTGGCATAATTCAGGGCAGATAAGGAATTTTATAACTTTTTTTAGATATGTTTCAGATGTGGCACACGGAGCAGTGAAGGGTTATAGATGCATTGGTAAATTCATGTATTAATTTTCGTTGAATGATTTAAAACTAACGTATATTTATATAGAACCATAATGCAAGTATATATTTTCTAAAGCGATTTAGATGAAACTGTTAATTATCTTTAATTTTTTCAACTTTAAACAGTACGATCATGGATACCAAATTCTTATCGAAGGATATATAGTATTTTTATTCAGGTTTCTGTTTAACACGTTAAAATCATTTGATTGAAACACAATAAAGTTGGTAGTACATTAAAAATTCAACACTTTTTTAGTCACAGAACTGTCACGATTATATATGAGAACCCCAGAAGCCAAGGGGTACAAGTGACAAAATTTCGATTTGGAGTAAATTGAGTTTTAAGGCAGGAACATCAATAATCAATATCAATTGAGTCAATATCAATTGGAATCAATTATAATCAATCACTTATAATCAATCAATATCAATTGGAACATCAATAACAATTGAGTGAATCGAAATAGGAAATTTATGCTTGTTGCATTCTGGTCTTTGAACTCTTATTTCAATAACTGTTAAAAAATAAAGTACAATTTTCTTTAAATGTATAATTAATCAATATTGTTTGTTTTTCGAAAAAAGTGGTTTGCCTCTATACCTCAGCAAATAATAAGAAAATCACTTATATTTCTTTACCTGAAATGAAAAAAGCATATTTTTAGGTCGTCTATGTATTTAGTTTATTTTTTTCAATTTTGTCACTTATACCCCTTGGCTTCCGGGGTCCTCATATAGTATATAGGAAATAGAAAATTGCAGGATAAAACAGCTTATATATTGATTTTACTCAAGTATTGAATGAGTTAGTAATATAGTAAAGTATCGATTATCCTTTAGTAAGAGCTGTATCGAAAAAGAAGATAGACGGAGACAGAGAGAATAGTTTACATAATGGTGTGATTCAAGTACAATGGTCAAAATAAGTATTCTGCATACATTTAGTTTTCACTGTTTTGTCGTGTATCTTTATTAAAAGAAAAGAATAAGCAAAAACAGCTACATTCTAGCGGTCAAAGTTTTGCTAATGACATCTACTTTTTATTGCAATCACTGTATTCTTAAAAATCTTCAACGATAACAAAAAACAGCTATTAATGCATTAACATTCATTATGATAAAACAAAAAAGTATTCGACAAGTAACTGTGAAAATATTTATTTAAATTATAAAGCGCTTACTCACCCGTCGTTGCCCAGGCCATTGCTACTATTCTTGAATGAAGCTTAAATTTGTACGACTTTATATCTTTAATTCGATTTTCTCTGAAATAGTTACCTATTCACTGTGTAAAAATGGGAAAAGCTGTTAATTGTATTGATTTGTTACGTAAATTTGTTTTTATATTTTTTTGAAAATTGTATGGCGCAGTAATGAAGATATTAAAACTTTAAAACACCCTCTACTGATGAAAAAAATGTGTATTATGCTAATTATTATATCAAGTATTATCCAAAATATCAGTTAAATTTAAAAATACGCACTGCAACTGAAAATTCAATTATTTTTTAATAGCCGTACTGTAACCAGATTCTTTTGTGCGCCTCCGTGCAATGCATACCATATTCTATAGTAAGCATCTTTTGTACTATATAGAGCTTTAATATGTTTGTAATAGAGTAACATCAATAAAATGTACCACAAACGATTTCACACAATACATCAATAATAGGCAATTTTTCAGATAGACTGAAGTCTTTATGCGTCTCTGTAAATGGATGATAATTGTGATGTACATTCTTTTCTACTAAACGAATCTCGTAGTTAACTTTAAAAATGTGTATCATTTTCATCATGTTTGAAGTAGTATAACATAAATAAAATACTCTGTGAAGAGTTTTCAAGTAGTTTATTATGTATAACTGACTCTTTTGTTTGACTCTGTAAATGAATGATAAATGCTTTGTATCCTATATTTTGCAGAAATCAAATTTAAGTGCATCTCAAAAAGTCATTTAAATTTCATCATGTTTGTTTAAGAAATTTCTTAAAAATACGAAGCGGACGATTTTTATACATAGATCATAATATAATGAAATGCTTTTGAACTCTCGTGTACGAGTACTCTATATGCTACAGATAGTATTTTCTATGAAAACCCTCTTCTAGTCTACTCCAATTAATATAAATTAGTCAATATAAACTTTATTATATTTAAAATTGTGTAACACTCTTAAAATACTTTGGAAATAATTTTCCCTCATAGCTCATAATGTAACGGAGTACTCTTGAATGCCTCTGTAAATGAACAATGAATGCTATACATTTCATTTTCAATACCAAATATTCCATGGCAAACCTCAATATCGTGCATCAGTTATATGTCCATCCGAATATATTTACCTGATTAAAGTTTGGACGTACTACACACAGACAAACCAAAATTATAATTTTTTTTCAATAGATTTTTTTAATTCAATGAAACATTTCAACGAATAAGCCCATAAATTTTTTATACATTTCTAATATTGACATTAATACAAAATTTAAAAAAAAAGATTAAGTTATCCGCTACACGGAAAACTGTAAATGAATTAATAAAGAAGTATGCTATTTAATATTGTTTTTGAAAAAAACATGTCATGTCCCGTACTTTTTACTCCCAAGTTGACAACAAGCGTCCAAAAAAATCGTAATATCAGATTATTAACTTATATTAAACACTGTCATATCTCTTTTTAAACTATTTTCTGTAAGTAAATCAACCAGGGAAATTAAACGAATTTCCTTAGTTTTTTTCTGTCAATTCTTATAAAAGAATTATGACAAGTGAAACGCGCTCAGTGTAGTAATTTATTTAACCTGAAATATTTTCTTGTGGAGAAAAGTTTTGATCCTGCAGTTGGAATTTGCTTTTAAATACAAGCTGTAGTTTACAGAAGTTTCAGAGCAACTAATGAAGTTTAAAAATATGACATGGTTAAGAAAATCTCATAAGAAAATATGGCAAACAATTATTTTTTTTCAGATTTTTAAATTGAGTCGAAATTTTATAGATATGTAGTTGTTTCAAAAGAGAGTGAATGTTTAAATTTATTTTCATATTTATACATGCCTTGATCAATTCTCGTTTTTTTTCTTTTTGTTGAATGAATAAATATTAACGTATATTAATATAGTAATATCAATATAATTATGTTATATAGTAACGTATATTAATATAATAACGTATATTAACATCTACCATAAAATGGGGTGAATCAGAAAACTTTTCAAGCCCCGAGATAAGTCAGGGGTTAAAGCACTGTTTTTCCATACCCGTCGCCGGTTAAGTGGTTAACGTTAAAAAAAAAAAAAAAACAATAACCGATTTCATTCTTTTCTTTGAATTCTTTTATTTTTTTACTGGAAACCGGTTTTGTTTTGTTCGTTACTTTTTAAGCAAAAACCTAACATTTGTTATTGTTTATTTTTATTTTTTTAATGGTATTCCGATTCACCCGCAGATAGGGGTGAATCCGAACAAATGTTATAAACTTTATTTATTTTGATTCAAACTTTAATAGGGTTAGTAAAAATAGGTAATAATGATAAGGGAGGAATAGGAACATAGTTACTATAAAACCAAGTCTTTATTTTATACACAGGTAAAGATATGCCTTTTTAAAAATTAGAAAACAACGTTGAACTCAAATAAAATTAAAATTTATCTCAAGAAATTGCATTCGAATTGCAGAAGTAGAATTTAATAAAAATTCAGTCCTGTTTTGTGATATCTTTTACTAATAGTCATTAGGTAAGTGAATCTATTGAGTAGCCCCAATCGTTTCATGTATTAATACGATCTTTTAATACGCCCTAATCCCCAGCCCTTTGTACTGTTTGCATCCCTCTCTTTTTTATTTTGTTTTTAATTTTGAGATTTTTGTGCAATGTTGTGGATGTCAGAGAATAGTTCTGTACAGTTTTTCTAAGTAATTTGCCATTTTTAAATTATTTTATTGTGTGTTTCATGTCTGTTGGATTGGGCGTTGACTTTTTTTTTAACTAAGTAATTTCTTGGCACCTTTAAACTCTTCGAGTAATTAGAATAAACAAAATATTTTTACTATACATATTCATACATATGTTTTCATATATTACATGAAACTATTGTTCAATAGAAAAATAAACCATGAGAGAAAACGCGTTCCGATTCACCCCTTAAATCTTAAACCTCTGATGTTACAAGCCATTTTTCAATTTTTTCATTCTGTAGTTTAGAAATAAGTAGAATTTAATACAGCATATCGCTTACAGGTCTATCATTAATTAAAAATCCCGTCTCTTAGGTTTAAATTACGAAAAATACTGTAGTTACATACAAAGTTTTGAAGACGTTGAAAAAATGAGGTTTTTGGAGATCCACTTGAGGTTTTTTTATATACCCCAGTAGTGATGCCAACATGTCAAAACTGAATTTCCCAACTCTTAATATTATTACCTTCTTCCAAAAAAATTGGTAACTAAAAATATCATCGCATATATTTATAATGAATTTATTTGTATGACCGGGAAGTTTCGTTCCTATTCACCCCATTTTCCGGTACTTTTTAAATAAAAAAAGCTATTAATTCTTTAATATTCATAATGAGAAAACAAAAAAGTATTCGACAAGTAGCTTTGAAAGTATTTATTTAAATTAAACGAGCTGACTCGTCCGTCGTTGGCCAGACCGTTGCTACTATTATTGAATTAACATGTACGATTTTATATCTTTGATTCAATTTTCTCTTAAATAACTGCCACTGTGTATGAAAATGCGGAAAGCTGTTAATGGCTTTGATTTGTTATGTAAATTCCTTTTTATAATTTTTGGAAAATTGTATGGTGTAGTAATGAAGAAATTAAAACTTCAAAACACCCTCTACTAATGAAAAAAGGAGTATTATGCAAAGTATTATATCAAGTATTATTCAAAATATCAGTTAAACTTAAAAACGCGTACAGCAACTGAAAATGCAATAATTTTTTAATAGCCAAACTATAACCAGATTATTTTGTGTGCCTCTGTCTATGTATGCCATATTCTATAATAAGCATCTTCAGTACTTTATAGAACTTTAATATGTTTGAAATAGTGTAACATCATTAAAATGTACCGCGAATGATTTATCACCTTACGCTATCATTTAACACAATTATTTTAATTGGTGTATTCTATAATTTAAAATTTACATGAATGTCACAGGGGCCAATTTTGTATTATAACCCTTTGAGGAGCAGAGCAAATTCATTGCTTAAGTATTGAAATTAATAACCGACACCGGAATTTGAAATTAACTTTATTTGTGAGTAAGAAGAAGCTATATTTTACGCATTCAATAAACAGATATTTTTTTTACCAAAATTCCGGTGCCGATGTGGCGTTTTGGAATAAAAATTAAGTAGTTTCATAGATATACCAGTGCGGCGCAAGGGGTTAACCAACATCGGCCTTTTGTCTGAATACAAATTTGTATTCGTAAATTTTAAACTTGCTAAAGTTTCTTTGAAAAATTCTTTCGCATTATTTTGAAAAAGTACACAAAAATATCATCAGTTTTCTAAATTTTCAAGTATATTTGAACACACTTTAGTATTGCGTGGTACTGCTACTGAAAGTTTCAGATATTTTATCATTTCGAACTATGTGATATATTTTATGGATAAAACAGGATTAAAGTTTGCTTTGCAACATGCAAAGTAAGCCATGAAGTTACTCAACACGAAACGCGTTTTAAAGTAAAAGCATTCAGATAACGATATGAAATAAGGAATGAAAGTTTAGAAAAACTATTCTTAAACTTATCTTTCATGTTTAAAGATTATTTAAGATAACAAAGATAATGTGAAGTTTTTTGTGTGAGCTTTTTTTACAGTAGAAAAGCAAATATCAAACAGCTTAATTAACAATTGAAAAATTAAAATTAAAATTAATTACATTTATATATCTTATTAACATTGTAAACGTGAAAGAGTGTTTAAATATGATAGGAGTTAAAACTTCAGTGCAAAATTCGCCTTGTTTACTAATTAAATTCATAAAAATACACGTCAATACATATATATTGCTTAAAAAGTGCATAAAACATATCAAAAACTTATAAATACATTCAAATCCTTTTAACCTTTATCTACCGAAGGCACTTATAAGTACTGTTAAAATAACTTACTATAAAATTCCTTTAATACGTCAGTTAGTTGTAATACTGCTTAGAATGAGTTACAGACACTTTGCTTTATCTTGTTACAAAAGCATTATTGGTTACACAAAACAAAAATATTTTTAAAAGGATGATTTATTTTGCCTTAACATCTTTTCTGCTTTCTTGGTGCTGAAGGAGGGAGATGGAGATTTTTCAATGCAAAATATTTTTATATTTATATTGGTAAAAACACCTTATTTGTACATTTTATAATTCTACAAAATGCTAAGAAAATAATCAAAAATAAAAAAATTGAATGGAGTTATAAAAACAGCACAAAATTCCTGTAAATTCAAATTTAATGAATACATCTAAATTCTTTAATCCTTCTAAAATCCTTCAAATATTTATTAAATAATTATGTAAATCTTATAATTTAGTTTAAACAATTTGCGTAAAAGGCTTTAGAATGTAAAATTTTCATGAATTCATAATGCGGTAGATAAAGGGTTAAAAAATTCTAGAAGGTTTTCGACCGACACTTATGCGGTTCACTCCTCATCACTAAAAAATCTAAAAACAATGCGTCTCCTTGAGACGCAATTTGAGATTGGGTAGACCATACACCGCGCTTGCAAGATTAGCACATATTCAGTCTATAGAAGTAGATTTCAATAGATCTAAAATATTTTTTTATACGACTAGTCACCTTGAAACTATCACGAGAGAATCCATAGAAATAATGTCCAATAAATAAATACACTATCTACCAAAAAGTATTTGTACACTTTCAGTTTTTGACATTTTGTCAAATATTTAAAAATATACTGGTCGGATTCTTCTGGAACTTCAGAAATATAAAGATTATGTTTCACTTTATATTTATTTACATTCATTTGTTAAGCGGGTAATTAGGGGGCCGGCAAAAAAACAAAGAATAATAGAAATATTTGGGATCGTCCTGTACATGAAAATGCACGAAACGACTTATCGCTTTAGTATACAAATATATGAATACAGTAGAATATGTACACTAATTTTTGTGAGAATAGCATGTATATTTATGGCGATAGAGCGATTTTTTTGAAAAATTCAAAAAATTCTGGTATGTTTTTTGTTTATATCATAGAGGGTTGTTGACCAAATTTAACGCAAATTTCAGAAAAATTGGCAAAATGCAGTAGAAAAAATGTAGCGCAATTGGAATATAAATATATTAAATATTTTATGAAATATGAGTAGTTTTATGAAATAATTTTTATCTGCGCATGCGCGAACGATAAAAACAATTCTTTTACATCATTTAATAGTCAATTCTATGGAGTAACTTATAAAAAAAATCCAATCAAATATCGTGAAAATTCAAAAAGATATCATTATTATAAGTAAGCTGTTTTTACATTGCTCTCTAAAAACGGCTGAATGATAAGGGATTCTCCACAAATTGACATTTTTTATTAACTGACTTTTAGGAAAAAATTAGTACTATTTAATGAATACAATATTGCTGTTAATAAGTATCTTGACACCTGTGATAGAAAAGGAAAAGGGCTTTTATTCTTTTCCATCACAGATGTCAAGATACTTATTAACAGAAATATTGTATACATTAAATACTAATTTTTTCCTAAAAGTCAGTCAATAAAAAATGTCAATTTGTGGAGAATCCCTTATCATTCAGCCGTTTTTAGAGAGCAATGTAAAAACAGCTTACTTATAATAATGATATCTTTTTGAATTTTCACGATATTTGATTGGATTTTTTTATAAGTTACTCCATAGAATTGACTATTAAATGATGTAAAAGAATTGTTTTTATCGTTCGCGCATGCGCAGATAAAAATTATTTCATAAAACTACTCATATTTCATAAAATATTTAATATATTTATATTCCAATTGCGCTACATTTTTTCTACTGCATTTTGCCAATTTTTCTGAAATTTGCGTTAAATTTGGTCAAAAACCCAGCATGATATAAACAAAAAACATACCAGAATTTTTTGAATTTTTCAAAAAAATCGCTCTATCGCCATAAATATACATGCTATTCTCACAAAAATTAGTGTACATATTCCACTGTATTCATATATTTGTATTCTAAAGCGATAAGTCGTTTCGTGCATTTTCATGTACAGGGCGATCCCAAATATTTCTATTATTCTTTGTTTTTTTGCCGGCCCCCTAATTACCCGCTTAACAAATGAATGTAAATAAATATAAAGTGAAACATAATCTTTATATTTCTGAAGTTCCAGAAGAATCCGACCAGTATATTTTTAAATATTTGACAAAATGACAAAAACTGAAAGTGTACAAATACTTTTTGGTAGATAGTGTACAATGCTAGGGGATGGGGGAAACAGTATTATAAAAGGTGCTACATCTGTATATGACGAAATCCTGTCTTAAACGAAACAATTTCTAGATCGGTGCAAAATGGATAGAATAATCCGTCTAAAAAAATCATAACACATTTGTAAAAGACGGCGAATTTCTTAATAAAGAATCTGTCTACAATAAATTTTTCTAAGTGTTTTTTTTTTTTTTTTTTTTTTTTTTTTTTTTTTTTTTTTTAAGATTCACCAGTATAGAAATTTTTATATTTTTAAGCCTCCAATCCGTGGAAATGTGTTAATGTTATTAATGTACGGCACTTCTGCATAAATGGAGATTATAAACAGACTAAGGTAAGTTTTTTTTGGCCAGAACTCTTCCGTAAGGGTAAATATCAACACTCTAAAAAATAAATGTGTAAATTGGTTAATTTTACACGCACATGTGTGTAATTTTCTAAAATTACACACTTGTAATACAATTTACACATTTTTTTCCAAAAAATACCTGTTTTTGTGTGTATTTAGCTTCTGAATTTAAGTGTGTAATTTGTTATCACTTGATAAACTCAGAAAAGTGTGTAAATTCTGAAAAATGCCTGGATTTACACGAAATGGAGTGTCATTCTAATTTAAGCATAATTATGTGTACACAGAAAAGTGTGTAAATTTCGGAAATCACCCACTTGTCATAAAATTTACACATTTTGTTCAAAACATTAACTGTTTTTATGAGTATTTCGTTTATGACAGTGAGTCTGTCTGTTTTTATCAGTTGATAGACACACAAAAGTGTGTAAATGTAAAATATTACGTGAATTTACACGAATTGGACTGTTACACATAATTATAAATGTGCAAATCTTAAAGGACAGTGTTTAAGTGTATTAGAAGTCTGCACCGTCTGCAATTTCCAGGCCCGGCGCGACCCGAATGACATCTTTCTTGGCCCAGCGTGGGCAAGTGTAAAAATCATAAGTTCGGCCCGAGACAGGCCCGTTTATATTTTTACAGTTCAAGGTATACTGTATATTAGAGATGATTGCTGGAAGTGCATTTTTAACACTTTCCAACAAATTTAAAAAGTGTTTGCTTTCGGTTTGTCAGTCCGTCTGGCCGCGCTCTAACTCTCGCAAATATACTCGGATTATTATGAATTTTTTTAACGTTATTGACGTTTCCCTAGCACAAATTCTATTGAAAATGAAGTTTCTATCATGATTAGTTTATTTACAGGGACAGTTAAAAAATTTCGATTACATTACGGCCTATGGGGAAAAATCGGTTAAAATGAATTTTAAAGGTATTACACCCGGTCAAACATATTCAAAATTATATGCATCTACGAAATGCATTAAAATATGCATTCTGTAAAATATGCAGTGAAAGGAATAGTTATAATTCATTTACAGAGCATAATTATTTCATTAAAAGACATAATAACTCAGGGGGGAATTGTTTGCGACACATTTTCATTATGGAAAAATATAATCAAATTGATATGTGTCACTGAAGCTGAATTATTTCACGCATAATATGAAATGCATAGCGTTTACAGGGAAACGCAAATATTTTAAATAGTATATTCTATCCGAAGAACTGTATATTACGAATGATGGCTGTAAATGAATGAAATGCATTTTTAATTATGATAAGCGCTTTTAAGTTTTATTAAATGTATGCACATTATAAGGCGTTATAAATGCTAAAAGTTACATAATTTAGATATGCAGGGCTACACAAAAGAGCTCGGAATTTACTAAGCTTTGCTCGGGAGGTTACTAAATATGGATGTAATTTACTTAAAAGTTGTTTTTAAATAAATTATGCATTTTTACGTTGAACTGCATTTAGTTTACTAAGGAATATTTCTAGAATACAGATAAAATGAGTTACAGGGTCACGCAAAAAAATGGATACAGGGTCGCCTATGAATAATAATTTTTGGAAATGTGATTTAAGTAGTTTAAAGAGTATTTTTGTAAGAACTTAATTTTAGCAAAATATTGTCGTGTAATAAAGGTACTAGGTAAACTACAGGGCTGAGCAAAATACTCAAGTATG
Organism: Maratus speculifer; assembly: GCA_964019185.1. NCBI lineage: Eukaryota > Metazoa > Arthropoda > Arachnida > Araneae > Salticidae > Maratus > Maratus speculifer. The sequence continues at coordinate 258,861,523 of OZ025298.1, forward strand.
TTTCCATATATTAGCATAAATTGCTAAAAAAAAATTTCATTAGTTAGGCGTTTTCTTGCTAAACTAAACTTCCCTATTCTATAGTATATCTATTAACTGATAGATCAAATACAGGGTTGTTCAAAAATATTAGAAGCCCGCATTTGCTCCCCTAGTTTTATTAATTATAAATTGCTCTTAATTTCAGAAACGACAAAAAATAATACGCTGATGTTGAAAATTAAGCTTTCGCTGTGTGTGTGTGTGGGGGGGGGGGGGGGTTCTAGTATGCTTTATTATAGTAATGACATATGTATACTTTCAAAAAATATTTTCTTTTCTGTTAGTGTTTAACTATTCGACTCTTTAAAAATAAATTTTGCTATTTGTCCCACATTTTTTGAATAAATTTAACATTTTTCATTATAAAATAAGATGTACAAAATGTGTGCTATGGTATATGATTCCTAATTTAACTCCCCCCCCCCCCCCCCCAAACACGCGCGCACCGAAATAAAAAAAATCTATCTTTAAAAATACATGTAAAAATACCTTAAAAAATAACTTTATTTCCCAGATAACCCATTTTATTTTAAGTAATATACTTTGCATTTATTACATGTGATACAAAAACATGTGTCACTTATTATAACTGATGCATTATTGCTCATTAAACTGATTCTATATTTTCTAAAAGTTCACATATTTTTAATTTATGTGTCATATTATGACTAATACAACTTAATAATTTATATAAAAAAAAGAAACTTTGAAGTTCATTTTAGCAAGAATTTTTTTTAATTAAATAAAAAGAAAAATGAAGTGCATAAAAAATTCTTCAAACTGAAAATTTTAATCAGAACCACTCTCATGAAAATATACATTTAACTTTCAAATCTAGCATTGAATAAATAAGAACATCTGCGCGCAAAATTTCACCTGCGCTGCAGACGATCACAAGCGTGTGTATTTATTCTCTAGAATAGAAACAGACCAAGGACCAAGAATATTCGAAGTGTTCGAACATATTGTTATGTTATAAACGTATATAGTTCACATGAATTTAAAAAAATTTTCCAGAATGTTATAAGAATTCATCCAAAGGATATTTTACATAACAGTCCGAAAAAGGTACAGTTTCAGTAATGTAGTTAATAGAGCTCATTAATGTCACTGTACTGGATTCGGACATAATTCTACGAATACGAAAGGATCTATTTATTTTTGGATTATCCCAATTTAATACAGAGGAGAGTGATTGATAAGAAATAGGTAAGAAAAAAATATTTTCTCAGCTTCCTTTTTTAGTTAATAGTTTTAGTTTTACTTAATTGCACATAAACATTTTATAAAAGCAATGATTAACATTAACTTAACATTTATCAATTCAATAAACTTTAATAAGTTTAATTTTTATTTCGTTGAAATAAACGGCCGCATGCCAATGATTCATTCATTTAAATCAGATTTTTTTTTTTCCTTTTTAAAACTATGTGGTTAAATTTCTTTCGATTTTAAAAGTTTGCGGTTTTAAAAGTAATTTAATCAATAGTTAACATAATTGCTAAACATGTATTATAACATCCCAATAATTTCGACGTTAAACAGAGTTTTTAACTCATAGTATATGAATCATATCACATTATAAAATATATGAATATGAAATATATGATATGTACATCATGCATATGAGATACATATAGACTAGATGAGAAGGTAATAGACAAGATTCAATATTTTTGGTTAATAAAAAAATATTTAGTAACAGTTTAATTTATATATATATTTTCATAACTTCTCTTTGCATGATTTAAAAGCTATATTATTTTTTATGCTCCCAATCGATCCAATCAAGATGCCGAAAATAATATTTCAAAGTTCCATCTATTTTCAGTGAAAATTTTAATGAATATGCTAAGAGTTGGCTTCCTGTAATAAAGTAATACTGTAATTTTTCTTTCCTTGCAAAATTTGCATATGTTTATGTTTCGTTAGAAAGAAAGCTTTGAATTTTATGTACTTATGACTATTTGCAAAATTTCATTTATTTTTAAGAATTTAAGAAGCGTGTGTTATTGAAATGCTTAGTTATTCAATTTCCAGTACAGAGCAATCCAATGTTGACATAGTTAAAAGGGCAATTACAGTATTGTTCATAGTGAATAAAATGGTTAAATTTAATTGAAAATCTAATTAATTCAATTTAATATTTAAATTGCACTTACTATACCGTAAAAACATAAAATAAATATATATAACTGCTATTAATTAATTTCGTGTGGTTTATAAAATTTTCAATGTTTTAATCGAAAAATATTTTTATTAACTCTACCTCAGAGCTGCTAGAGCGTACCAACTTAATGCTGGAATCTGTCGTAAGTTAACAAGCTGCGCCAGCTGGTGGCAGGGGTGCAAATGAATGCGCGGGTTTGACGTCATATATGCGCAGATGCTTATTATCTCCGCATCTCTTGCGCATATTTTCTGAATTTTCACTCAATCATGACAGATTAATAAAATCTACGAGATTTATTGCAAAATATTTTTGTTACAGCTTGTTTTGATAAAATCATGTACATTTAAAAAAATAGTCACAACATCATTTTAATTTCGGGAGAAAAAGTATTAATAATACTCATAAGTATCATATAATGCATTTCGTTGCATTATAAGGTACTTATTAGTACTAATTAGTACTTTTTCTCCCGAAATTAAAATGATATTGTGGCTATTTTTTTAAATGTACATGATTTTATCGAAACAAGCTGTAACAAAAATATTTTGCAATAAATCTCGTAGATTTTATTAATCTGTCATGATTGAGAGAATACCTTGAAATTTATGATTGAATTTTTAATATGAATTCTCGAAATAGCTTTGTCTGTTAAAAAAAAAAGAAAAAAAAAGTGAGAGAGATAGTCTAATCAACGATTGTAGAAAAATTATTGTCTAGAACTGTAAAAATATTTAAACAAATAAATTAACAATATTTCTTTGTTTAACAAAACAACATTTAATACATACATTTAAAATTAAAGTTATTCCGAATATACGTACAATGAAATATGTTTTTAAATTAAAAGAATATAGATATTTGCAAGTTAAATAATAAAAGTCAATACGACTAAGAAAACATTGGATTTTTATCGTCTGCAATTCGTAAATGAAAAATGGAGCTAAAGTTGAATATTTTATTTAGTATTAAATTCTATACATTTCTAAACAGTGATAAACATTATATTATCATAGGAAATACTACGGTGTATACAATTTTCTATAACTTAGCTCATCAAGAATTTAGGAAAATGTGACATTACTTCAAAATACTGCATTTACATATTAAGTACTTACAAAATTTAATGAGTCATCTTTCATTACATTAAAAACATAATTAAAATAGAACATATTTTAATCTGCGATATTTGTATCGCATATTTAAATGATATTTCATCTTAGTATGTTTTATGTTAATATTTAGTCGTACTACACTTATTTATTCTATATTTATTTACAATATTTCAAACCTAAAACTTATTCTACGAAATATTTTGAAGTAACATTTTATAGAAACAAAAAAGTTTTGTTGCCATTCACACAAAAGAAACTGCAATCTACTTAATAATCTTCTAGTTATGCACCCCTGCCACTAGATGGCATATGCTTTGACCCCGCCTTTAATCTTGCGGACACCTCTTCCATAGGAGTTGGAACGCTTGAAATATATGCAGTTTTGCTCTACCTTGTATACTGGTTCGGGAGAATGAGGGGTCGCTCAGTTGCCATTTAAATCTAATAATTCCCATTTAAAGAAAAACAATTATAGAAATAGTTAAAAATTAATTGTATTTTGTATAAACAATTGCATCGACTGTATCTGTTACCGGTAGCTGAGTGGCGCTCAACGTGTTAACTATTAAAAATAGAGGGAAATAAACGAATGCTCAAATAACTTTTTTTCATATTTTCTTTTACCTACCCACCTTTCTTTTACCTCCCAATGTATAAATAATTTGATAACTGTAATCATCCGACATTTAGAAGTTTAAACAATGTATCTAAAATAATTAAAAATTTTGATATTGTGATAGCTACAATGATTGATTTAAACAGTGAACAGTTCTCAAAATATTTAATTAATTATTGCAATTCTAATTCGTTGAATTTATTTGAAGTAATTATTTTGTTTTATTAGTATGCCTTCATTAAATTTTGGCTCTAATTATTCTTATAAAAATCTATTACGTTTGTGGGGTTCCATTACTGGATTCTTTATTCTTTTTTTATTGTGTCTTATAAAAAAAAACCTGTATTTTTAATACACTGATATAAATAAATTTTTCTCCACATTTTATTCTAAAAATTGGATAGTAATAATTCTAATCCCTTGTACTATTTATGATAGTATCGGTGTTATAGTAGCCTTGGCAACAGACATTCAGCCAAAAATTACATCTTTGAAAAAAAAACATAAAAATTTCTCAATATAGGCAAAATAGAGTACATTCAGTTGCTGTAAGATATGGACAATTAATGACCGTTTTTTTTAAAATCATGTATCAAAAGTTATTATTGGTTTAAATTTATAATTTCATAAATAAGCATGTAATATCGACAATCTATTATTAAAGTTATTTTTTTAATAATCAAAAAATTGTTTTTAAGTTTTTTTTTTTTATTGCTTGCAAATCCTTATGTAAAATGAATTAAACCTTTGTGTCATCACGTTGTGTATCTGCAAACACAAGGAGAAAATAGATTATAGTTTCAGAAAGAAAATAGATGAAGGAAAATAATTCAAGAAAATAGATTATAATAACAGAAATATGAAAGATTACAATTTGAGACGACCCTGTTCCTTGATTAAGCGTAAAGGATTCGTGGTCTTGCTTTAAGATTACAAATCTGTTACAAAGAAACAAGTTAGAAATTGCGCGTTAAAAAAGCAATTGAGATGCGTTTCGTACTATAACGAAGTTAAAAAGAAATATTCAGATTTTGGTGTAATAGTACACAGTACTTCGGATACTGTTTAAGTAACCGAAATCTGTTCTTTGTCTTCTTTGTAAACACTATATATCTGCTTTCCATTATAAAATAAGTAATCTTTAGCAAATCTCAGCAACATAAACATCAATTTAATAAAATGTGAAATATTTTAATAAAATTAAAACGCGTCCCAAACAATGTTTCCTTCTTTACCATAATGTAATGGAATATTTCAGTATGGCCCTGTAAATTAATAAAAACTATTCTCTGCACTACAGATTATACAGAATTTATATTGTAGTATATACTTCATAGATGCATGTCAATTTTATTATGTTCGAAAACGTGTAACATTATTAAAAGGCACTTGAAACTATTTTTATACATTGGCCGTTATGCAAGGGAACGCTTTTGACTGTCTCTGTAATTGAATTATGCATTTCATTTTCATAAAAATTGAAATGACTTGATAAAATTATGCAAGAGTTGTGTATTTTAAATTTCAAACAATTCGGATAAGTAGTTTTTGCGTTGTTATATGCGAACGGACAGATACAGACGGACGGATTGAATGACAACTATAGTTATTACGTATTTACATAATTATGATCGCGTACTTAGAAACAAGTCAAGCATATACGAATTTGTTCTTCATGTAATTTTGTTTTGCTATTTTAAAAACTTTTTCGCAGTTTACACATCAAAGAATAAGGCAAATCTTTGTACGCAAAAACCTGTGTATTTTAAATATTACACAAAAATGTGTTTTCCATGTTACGTAGACATATGTGTAAAAACAGAATATTACACAAAAATCTGTACATAACACAAAAACATGTGTATTTTGCATATTACACAACATTGTAGGTATTTTCCTATTGCACAAAAATATATGTAAAAAAAGAGTATTACACATATGTATGTGTAAAAATAGTGCTCAGAAATATGTGTATTTCAGTGCAATTCACACATCAAAGTGTGTATTTCAAGAGTTATCAGATAACTTTTACACATTTGGACTTATCATCAAATTATACATTAAAATGTGTATTCTGAAATTTACACATTTGGCGCAATTTACACACAAATTTACACATATAGACATGTCGTTTTTGTATCATCGATTTACACATTTTTGTGTGTAAATTTACACATTTTTTTTTAGAGTGAATGTCCTGTAGAAATGTACTCAGGGTCGGGTCGGGTTTGGTGCGAAATTTCAACTTTTTTTTCCGGGCCGTGCAAAGCTAGGGCCTTGTTTTTAGCTATTATATCGGGCTCGGTCGGGCCTTGTTTTTAGCTATTATATCGGGCCGTGTCGAGGCTTGATTTTAGCTATTATATCGGGCCGGGTCGGGCCGCTAAATTTTCTCTACGAGCCGGGCTGGGATCGGGCCGAAATTTTTATTTTAATATCGGGCCGGACTTTTTTTTCTATGGATCGGGCCTGGAAATTTCCGTCCGTGCGTACCTCTATTTTACATATCGAATAATCAAATGATTAGTTCACAAAATTTTGTAAATTTGGACAATAATATCCAAACATAAAAAAGTGAACTTTTTAGTGAACTTCGTTCACTTTTACAAGTGAGTTTGATTTGAACGAGTTCGTTAGAAAATTTTTGAGTTTGAACGTGAACTTAAATCACTTTTCAGAAATTAAATGTGAATTTGAGTTAGTTCGTTTATTTTGTGAACGTGCCCCATACTGATTTTATCCCCTTTGATTTTATGTACGAGTTTGGTGGAGATTGGTGAAGAATTATAGAAATTTTCGTGTCCATAAAAAAGTGAGATATATATATATATATATATATAGATAGATATATACAGGGTGAGTCATAAATATCGAAACAATAGGCTATCTCCTTAACTATTGCCTCTAGACCCATACTTCCAATTGCAAAAACTCATAAAAAAGGTGAAATTTCTGATAATATAAGTTGTAACTCCATGGGGGGGTCTATATGAAAAAATACGAAAATTAAATTTTTATACGGCCCCCGTAGAGCAAAATTCCCAATTAGGAAATTATTCCTTATCCATTCCTAATTTGAACCAAAAAAAATTTCATCTCCGTACCTGAAAACCTGACAAAAACATTAAAATCCAAAATTCTCAAAAATTCGTGACTTACCATGCCTGTAAACGATGCGTCTTTCATCCATTTTCAAGGCAAATAAGGGATCGTTCACAAATTGTCCGTTATTATGTATCGGTTTAAGACCGTGCCTGTTATTTGGACATAATAAAGCAGCGTATTGATTTAAATCAAAACTTGTTGTCTAAACATGTTGATCGTTAGTACTGGAGGTCTGAATAGATCAAAATATATAGGTCCGGTCCTAAAACGACCAATAGGGGGAAAAGTTCTGCCCGGCATGAAATAATGTTGAAATCCTAATCCGGACCAGCCTGGAAAAAAAGCTTAAATCTTAGCCGGCTCAGACATGAATTTCTAGATAGTTTTTTACTTCAGTATAGTTAAAAATTGTTATGCGTGGAGGAGTTCTGACCAAAAATACTTAATATAGAATTTCGATTTTTATATTTATACTTTTTTATTATTAAAGAAGCGCCAAAGGCTGTGATATATTCTTTTTATCAATGAATCTCTGTTTATATGTAAATGTTTCACTTATATTTTATCATCGCTAATCCACATCCCGTGGTTTTGAGACTTTGAAAAATGTTATACAGTAAAACCTTTTAAGACGGAATCAAATAGGAAAGAAAACATACGTAATAGACAAATGCCCTTCCTAGGATGGTTAAATGGAGTTTATTTTTTCTCAGGTATTATTGTATTTATTTTGCATGGATCAACATATTTTCTGTTTAAAACAGAATTCCGCTATAGGCAGATTTTTTTCTCTGGTTTTATTTTATTTAATTTTTTTAGCATTTAAATATACTATTCGTAAAAAAATCAATTTTAAAGATTTTTTTTTTTTTTTTTTTTTTTTTTGTAAAATAAAAGCGATATTAAAATTTATATGGTTTTTGTAAAAATATTGATTGAACCAAATTTTACTTATTTTATGCACGTATTAGGTCAGTCAGAGGGTTTGATTTTAATACGGGTTGTTCGAGACCGGGATTTAAAATTTCGTCCAGTGCAGACCTTAGTATCTCCGGTATGAAAAATACGTTAGGCCCGGACAGGCGAGTCTTCAGATAAAAGTAAGGTCTCGGTCCTGATTTGACCTGAGGTCAGAATACAGATTTTTTAACAGACTCTCTAAGACGATAAAAAGCTTGAAAGTTGTGAGAGCTAAATTTGTAAAAAGACTTAATCTGCATCTTAGGAAAGCATTCTTTTAAATAACTGATGGGCAGTAAAACAGTACATTTCGTTTTTCTGTATAATGACTTTTTTCCCGACTATTTCTTGTCTTTAAATTATTAAAAGTTAAGAATTGTTAAAGAAAAAAGTACAAACTTGAAACATGTCATTTTTAATTATTTTACATTAGTTTTGTTTAAAAAAATGAAAAATTATTTACTTTTGAAAATATGATTTTTAAAAGTTATTACTTTTTAAATAAATATTTTTAATAGTTCTAAGATAAATATTGAAAAACAAAAACCCCGAAACAAAACTAAAATCCGATTTTCATTTTTAATAGAAAGTAATTGAAATCCGATAAATAATGTTTGGAGTTATAACGATTTTTAACTATCCCATTTAAACCAGTACTAACCATATATATATTTTTTTATTTTTATGATAAATTTTAGGATGTGGTTTTCTTAGCAAATTATATGGCTAACCATCACAAAAAATAAAAAATAAAAACAAAATTCTAACTCAAAAGATAGATTTTTTACGCATTTCCTACAACTGTTAAAGTAACATTGTCTTTCGAATTGCGCGCATTTCAATTTTTGTCTAATCCCTTAAAACCTGATGAATTATTCAAACGGTTATAACTCCGCGAATTTTGAAGATATGAAGATGCAACTTTTTGTGTATTATTTAGGACTGGATAAGGAAAGTTTTCCTAATTGGAATTTTTATCCTACGGGGGCCGTATAAAAAGTTAATTATCGTATTTTTTCAAATAGACCCCCCCCCATGAAGTTGCAACTTATCTTATCAAAAATTTCACCTTTTTTTATGAAATTTTGCAACCGGAAGTATGGGTCTAGGGGCAATATTTAAGGAGATAGCCTATTGTTTCGATATTTATGACTCACCCTGTATATAAACTGGTGCGAATGCAATAGGTAGTATTTCATACGAAATCTACCTAAAATTATTTTGATATCTTGTAAACAAACTATGCGTGCTCTACACACATACTTTTCAATATTGAACATGCCATAGTAAACTCAACAACATATATCAGTTTCATCTCAATTTGAATATGTTTATGGGAATTAAAGTATAGACAAACGGTAAACAAACGGACATATAAAACAAAGTTACAAACAAATTTCAACTATGTTGTACAGTGTTAAAAATATAAGGAAAGGTGTAAGTAATAAACTTTTAAAGGAAAACTGTTAAATATGTCTTTATCGTAATTAAAATTTTTGCGATATTCTTTTTATCCAAAACAAACATGTGTTCCCAAATAGAACTGAAGAATAACTTTAACTATCCAGACAACGTTTCAGGAAGAAACAAGTTATTCCTATCCAAAGACTTTGATAGACACATGGAATAAATTTCAGGAAAAAAACAAACAAATTAATATGTCTAGAAGCCTGAAAACATTTTGATACAAACTTACAGAGTTTCTTTTCATGTTACTTTTCAAAACAAATCACATTTTATTTTCCTCACATTTTATTCTGCATGTGTTAATGAAGCGATTCTGGAACAACCTTTACTGTTTATAGGAAGAATGTGACTGCAAAATCTCAATAAATTTAGCTAAAATATAAATATAAAAAACTGAAAAATTTCGCAATGATTTTTTCAGTTTAGAAGGCATTTGAAAATGAATTTACAATACATAAAGGTGTATGAGAAAATCTGGGAAGAATATTTTCTGGTTAATTGTAATAAATATAATCAATTGTATATCGAATTCATTTTAAATCGCAAAATTTTGAAAAATATCTCAAAATTTGTTTGTGGTATTATATGAAAAACTGCACAATTAGTAATCCAAAATTTCGGTTTGTTTAGTTTTCTTTTTTTCCATGGAATTGTTAGAAGACAAGTTTACATATACTGAAGTAACCAAAAATGTGTATTTAACCCTCTCGTGCATTGAAACCTCATATGAGGTTGTCAGATAAAAAAAATTAAAAAAATATATTCAATAGTAATTGTTTGGATTTTCAATTGCATAGTAGTTGAGTATGCGACCAAAGTCATCTTTTGAAAAGAATGAAGAGATAGCACATACATTTCATTTTGTTTTATACAGGTTTTAGTCTCCATTTCTGTCAAAAGTCAAGTATGCTAAAACAACAGATTTAAAAAGTGTATTCCACTACACAAAGGAGCATAACAAGTAAGTAAAAATATATTATATGTTTCTCGTATCCTTTAATTACAATAAGAAAAAATGTGAGATTTAAATTTGTTTTGGCGGGATTGGAGGGTGTTTTAGTTTGAAACCTTAAATGAGGCTTCTATGCAGTTGTAGCATTTACAGCTGTCTCTGCATGCAAACCTCATTTGAGGCTGTACATGCAAATTTCAAAAGCAGAAAACTGTAAAAAAGGCAATGCTATTAATTTTTTAAGTGAGAATTACGTATATAGTAATTTTTGTGTACGTTATAAGTGACACGACAATTTATTCTGTTGGAACTATTCGAGCTAACAGAATGAAGAGCGCAGAGAAAAAGTTAGAAAATGTTAAATCTCTTATGAAAGATGGAAGGGGATCAGTTTCTGTAACTATCTCTAAAGGCAACATAACAATGACTCGATGGGTTGATAAAGGTATTGCACACGTGGTATTCATCTTTTGCTGGAGTTGAACTAACAGATAAAGCAAAACGTTTGATTCTGCAACTAAGGCTATTGTCGAAATAGATAGACCACACTCAGTGCAAATATACACTATCTACCAAAAAGTATTTGTACTCTTTCAGTTTTTGACATTTTGTCAAATATTTAAAAATATACTGGTCGGATTCTTCTGGAACTTCAGAAATATAAAGATTATGTTTCACTTTATATTTATTTACATTCATTTGTTAAGCGGGTAATTAGGGGGCCGGCAAAAAAACAAAGAATAATAGAAATATTTGGGATCGCCCTGTACATGAAAATGCACGAAACGACTTATCGCTTTAGAATAAAAATATATGAATACAGTAGAATATGTACACTAATTTTTGTGAGAATAGCATGTATATTTATGGCGATAGAGCGATTTTTTTGAAAAATTCAAAAAATTCTGGTATGTTTTTTGTTTATATCATGCTGGGTTTTTGACCAAATGTAACGCAAATTTCAGAAAAATTGGCAAAATGCAGTAGAAAAAATGTAGCGCAATTGGAATTTAAATATATTAAATATTTTATGAAATATGAGTAGTTTTATGAAATAATTTTTATCTGCGCATGCGCGAACGATAAAAACAATTCTTTTACATCATTTAATAGTCAATTCTATGGAGTAACTTATAAAAAAAATCCAATGAAATATCGTGAAAATTCAAAAAGATATCATTATTATAAGTAAGCTGTTTTTACATTGCTCTCTAAAAACGGCTGAATGATAAAGAATTCTCCACAAATTGACATTTTTTATTGACTGACTTTTAGGAAAAAATTAGTATTTAATGTATACAATATCTAATACAATATTTCTGTTAATACGTATCTTGACATCTGTGATGGAAAAGAATAAAAGCCCTTTTCCTTTCCTATCACAGGTGTCAAGATACTTATTAGCACCAATATTGTATTCATTAAATAGTACTAATTTTTTCCTAAAAGTCAGTTAATAAAAAATGTCAATTTGTGGAGAATCCCTTATCATTCAGCCGTTTTTAGAGAGCAATGTAAAAACAGCTTACTTATAATAATGATAGCTTTTTGAATTTTCACGATATTTGATTGGATTTTTTTTATAAGTTACTCCATAGAATTGACTATTAAATGATGTAAAAGAATTGTTTTTATCGTTCGCGCATGCGCAGATAAAAATTATTTCATAAAACTACTCATATTTCATAAAGTATTAAATATATTTATATTCCAATTGCGCTTTATTTTTTTTAATAGATTTTGCTAATTTTTCTGAAATTTGCGTTAAATTTGGTCAAAAACCCAGCATGATATAAACAAAAAACATACCAGAATTTTTTGAATTTTTCAAAAAAATCGCTCTATCGCCATAAATATACATGCTATTCTCACAAAAATTAGTGTACATATTCTACTGTATTCATATATTTTTATTCTAAAGCGATAAGTCGTTTCGTGCATTTTCATGTACAGGGCGATCCCAAATATTTCTATTATTCTTTGTTTTTTTGCCGGCCCCCTAATTACCCGCTTAACAAATGAATGTAAATAAATATAAAGTGAAACATAATCTTTATATTTCTGAAGTTCCAGAAGAATCCGACCAGTATATTTTTAAATATTTGACAAAATGTCAAAAACTGAAAGTGTACAAATACTTTTTGGTAGATAGTGTAGTTTGTAATGATGCACTGTCCTATGATATTCACGCAATTTTGAGAGATTTAATACATGACACTTAAAACTGGTTTTTTTTCTATTTCTCACCTTACTCCGTATCCCCCCCCCTTCCTTGGATAAAGTGGTCTCTTCCGGATGCAGCCTTGAGACTTAAAGCATAAACAAATCATTTTTGGTTTTCAACTGATGAGGACCGCGTAAGTGTCAATCGAAAAGGTTCTGCATCTTTTAAAAGGACTTGAATGTATTTTTAAGGGTTTTTTTATGTTTTATGCCCCTTTTAAGCAATATACAGGGTGATTCAAAATAACGTGGACAAATTGATATGACAAATCAGGCATACGACAATGATAAAAAAAAAATCACATAGGAAAATAGGGCCGCAAACTACTTATTGAGTCAGAAATACAGGGTGTTTCATCCTAACTCAATTTGGGTTGACGGTAATAAATTTCAGAAAACTGAAGTATATTATAATGAAACATTTAAGAGATATTCTCACCTTTGTTTTAAGTGTGAAAACACCAAACAAAAGTGTAGAAGTTTGCATTATGCGCACCAGCAATATGCACTTGGCACCTCACATTTTGGACTGTGATAATCAGTTTATACGGTATCATCGATTGCTTGAGCAATACGTTTTTCCAGATCTTTTCGTAACGTTATCACATTTCACACAAAATAAGGTACATAGCTTTGCATTTTCATTACAATATTTTTATTTTCAGCAAAATTAGTACTTTCAAACCAGGTGTAGATATAATGAAACACCCCGTATTTGTGACTCAATAAGTAGTTTACGACCCTATGTTCCTATGTGATTTTTTATCCTTGCTGTATGCTTGATTTGTCATATCATTTTGTCCACGTTTTTTTTAATCACCTATATATGCAGTGTGTTTAAATGTTGACTGAAGTGAAACTCAAAGCGGGTAGTTTAATGTCTTTATATCTTTTCATACCGTGAATTATAACCCAGAAATGAATATAGGCTACGTTAAATTTATTGTATTAAAATATTTTTCTTACTAATTCAAAATTTAATGATGTCATAGGTAACAACTAATATGCACATATATTTGAATAAATATCTGAAGAAGAACCTACGTGGAAGAATTGGTGATTACACAGTGTAAAAAAAATGTAATATATATTAATATACAGTTTTGTTTATTTTTAATTAAAAAATTAAAACAAAAAATTAAAACTAGCATTATTACTTTACTTACCTACTTAGATAGTTTTTTGCTTCCTTCCATCTATATAACAGAACTAATTTCTGTAGCCGAAATTTTTTCGGCTTTCGATTTTCGACGGTTTACAGGTTTAGGTGTCAGATATTTCAAAAAACCTGTTTTTACGGAATGCCTGTCTACGTTTGAACGTGTACCTTTGTATCATGAAAAAGTGTGTGAAGCTGTGCATAATATGAAACAAAATTTCCTATGTATGTTCTTCGGACGGTCAGCAAGTCCCAGATGAAGTTATGAAATTCCACCGGAAGGAGGCGAGAGCATGATACAGATTTTTGTGCAATTTTCATTACTGTACCATCGGAAATTTTACGCAGTTATGCATAGCATTAAATCAGGGAATTTAAGATTGGATGCAGTTATTTTACACCCGATTGGTGTTTCTCCGCTCAGTTTATTGAGAGAATAAAGCGTTTGTTTCAAGAAATTTAGGAAAGAAGTATTAATTGGAGTCAAGAGTTGACTAATGATACAAGGAGAAATGTTTGGCGAGGTGTTAGGAAAATGAAGGGCTAGAGGAAGTAAAAATTGATAGGAATTGTTTATTAGGGCATATTAATGATAAAGTTGCCGTTATTGAATTGCACTATTTTTTTATGTTTTACCAATTGCTTATGGAGCTGTTGCTTGATTTCGTTATCAGCGTAATTGTGATAAAATAAGAGATAAAATATGATTTAATGATAAAATCCTCATTTATCATGTCGAAAAATATAGTTGCTTCTCTGAAGAAACTCATGTTGCTCCAACTGAACTTAAGGGCAGTTTTAATTGGTGCTTGAATCGGAAAACACATTTGCAGTATTTTTTAACGATCGGATAACTAAAACAGTATATTGGACAAATTCTAAGATGGTTTTGTATTAGGAAATGGTTTAGAGCAAATCAAATTATGGAAGTAAAAGATAAAACGGATTCGAAATTTTGGTTTCACTATAAGTCTCAAAATAACCCAGCACATTTAATAACAACAGAGATATAAATCGGAAATTTAATTGCTAACTAAAATTGATTTTACGGAAGGGATTGGCCACGGGAAAATTAGAAAAATTGGCCAAAACAGTTGAAAGTAAAGCATTTGGATAGGTGTTTATAGAAAATGAGGAAAATGCAATTTTGATCAAAAGTATTGTTGTCAAATTGAATGTAGTTGAGGAACTTTCGATTAGATTTTCTAATTGGAATAAGTTGTTAAAAGTAGTTGCTTGGTATTTAAGGTTTACTGGCAATTGTAGAAAATCAAAGGTTTTGACACCATGTCTAGTATTGAATAAATAAAGTACATAACATGATTATGCGAACTGTTCAAAGTTAGGAATTCTATAATGAATTAGAGCAGTTAAAAAAGCATAAATATAAATCGAATTTAGCGATCCATGGAATAGGTTAAGCCAGTTGAACTTATTTTGAGGCAGTAAAGGACTAATTAAAATCTGTGGTGGAATAAAGCATACGGATTGGCGTGACAATATAGAACATTCTATTCACCCATCAAAGATCACCTTATTACTAAGCTCTTAATCACCTACTTCCATTTAAAATATCTATGTTGTGGACTGCAATTAACCCATCAATTCCGGCGGCAAAATTACTGGGTTATTAGATCCCGCGTCGCTATTTGTCAAATAATTCGAAGTTGTATTATATTTATATGCCATCGTGCAGAACTTTGAAAGCATATGAGGGTTAATCCACCTTATTCAAGAATAAATCCAGATAAGAAGTCCAGAGGTATTTCGTGGATCCTAACTCGTAGTCCCCGAGCCTCTTCTCCATGGAAGGCAAGCACAGTTGTTTCGCCATGCTTGGTAGCATGTTGAAGCCTTGAAAATAAAAGCGGAAGAAAAAAGCGACAAATTTGAGCTGACTTTCAGGACTCTGAGAGAAAACATTCCATGCTTTCAACCAAAGATAAGCTTATTAAAATAGGCGTTCTGCTGCCTGACAGGTTTGACAAAAACCAAGATGGTAAAAAGAATGCAGAAGAATCCCAATCTTCAAATGAATGACTTCGCAACAGAAACTAGCATGGCGGAAACAGGCTACTGTCGAAATGAAAGTATTACGAGTCTATGTTCTAATTCCGACGCATACAACACTATTGTGGTGGCGATTTCCACAATAGCTATATACTAATAAGTAGAAGTCTACCAAACTTCATATTCTGTTGGAATTTTTATGAACTCTTGTTAGGTTTAATTGTAAATCCCTCCACAGGTGATGGTGATATGCTATACTTATATCATTCTTCGATGTAGCCATGTATTTCGATGCAACTGAAGGGCGAATTTATTTAAATTTAATTTGGTTGCATATAATTCCATTTACATAGAAAAAAGTTGTATTCTCCTTGAATCTGTAGGAACACTAGACAAACATTACAAATTCTTTTTTTATGTAACATTATTAGCTTTCGAAAAATCGTGATTATGGTATCAAAATTTTAGGTTGTAACGAAAGTTTTCTGCAAAAAAAAGTTTTTAATAAAGTTAGAATAAAAATCAAAACTGTATCTTTAGTACAAGTAGTAATCATCCCCCAAATCTATTATTTTCTGTCAGTGTTTTGATAGTTTTTCAAAGCCTTCTGCCGAGAAACTTGGAAGCCGCGAGTCCAAAAACAGATCGATCTCATTTTGGACATTATGTGCAGAATTAATGCATCAGCAAGATTTAGCTGCAAATGTAAAAAAAGGTAGAAATCCGAAGGAGTGATGTTGGGACTATACGATGAATGTGGCAAAAGTTGGTGCGTCGTTGAAGTAAGTCTATTTTTCGGCATAAGTGACGATCCGACTCAAGATTTTGTCTTTGCGTTGATATTCATGCAGAATAGTACAGCCCTGAACACATCTGTCTTTATCTTCTTGAGTCAGATCATGCGACACCCAGCAATTGAGCTTGTACGTCACATTTAGACGATGCATAGTGCGATTAATGGACATGGCACTAACGTCTAACTCCTTTGCTAGCTCTCGAGTGGCTGAATACTGATCTTTTTTCGTAAGTTCTCGCAGATGGACCTCATCAACATCAGTAAGTCAACCAGAGCGCTCTGCTTCTTCAGTGTCATAGTCCTTGTTTTTGAACTTTCGGTAACAAACTTCCATAGACATATTATACAACAGTAGTATCTAAAGCTGTACACATGATTCGGTGACATTTTTAGCTGACTTTTTGCAACAGAACTGTAAATAAATAATAGATCTATTATGGTAGTGTGATTGTTCCATGTTAGACACCTTGTACTTAATCATAATGGTACATTTTTTTACAAATTTCACAACATAGTGTTATAAAACAAGTCTCTTTCTTTCAAATGCTTAGAATCGTTTGACAAAATAGGAGCAAACATATCAACGCAAACTGTTTGCTCAGATGATATTAGCTGGGACGGAAAGCTTTTGCTACAACCTGAGATTTTAGTTAAAATATTTCTACAGCCCAAGTATGCATCAAAATTTTGGGAATGAACACAAAAGACTTTTCTGCATGCTATATTTCTTAATTTTTAATGCCTTCGGTTATATAGCTCATTTAATTTTTATCCAGACAGATACGATTACTATGAGCAGCTATTAAAGGAAAGTATTATACTAACCGTGCCTCTATTTTGAGTACACTACACATTGAATCTTTTGAGAAAATCCGAAAGAAACGAAGCAATGTCTACTTTTTAAAAGTAGTTTGTAGTTGCTACTTTAAAAAAAAAAATCCCTTTCGGCATGGCCTATAGGCGGAGGTAGATTTCAAAAAGTTTTCATCTCAAAAAAAAAAAAAAAAAAAAAAAATGCCTATCTCTACTCAAATGCCCATTTTGGCAATATATTTTGAATTATATTCTTACTTTATTTAAAAAATTGACCAATATGCTCATTATATATTTCTTAAATAACAAAAAACTGTTAATTAAATTCGTTTGACAGCAAAATTGAATTTAAAAATGAGTCATAAAATGACCAATTTATTATTTTAATACATCCACAATTCTTTAATCAAGATCGCTTTGAGATATTTTGTGCGAAGTGCCCACTTTGACAGATTTTTTTAAATATATATTTAGCCTTTATCAAAAATCTGACCAATACGGCACATTACAGAGTTCCTAAATAACAAATAACTGTCAATTGAATGCGTTTGAGAGCAAAATTGAATTTAAAAATGAGTCATAAAATAAACAATTTGTTATTTGAATACAACCTCAATTCTTTTATCATGATCGCTTTGGGAAATTTTTTTGCGAAGTGCTTACTTTGACAGCTTTCAAAATATATATATTCACCCTTTATCAAAAAATCGACGAATACGCACATTATATAGTTCCTAAGTAACAAAAAACTGTCAATTGAATGCGTGTCAGAGCAAAATTAGATTTAAAAATGAGTCATAAAATAACCAATTTGTTATTTGAATACCCACAGTTCATTAATCATCTCGCTTTGGGAAATTTTGTGCGAAGTGCCCATTTTGGCAGCCTTTTTTAAAAATATATTCTGCCTTTATCAAAAAACTGGCCACTCCGTCACATTATATAGTTCCTAAATAAGAGAACCTGTAAATTGGATGCGTTTGAGAACAAAAAAAGATTTAAAAATGACTCGGTAAAAACGCAATTTCTTAAATTTCCTCAAATTTTAATCACGATAACTTCGTGAAATTCTGTTCAAAATACCCTTTTTGGCAGCCTTTTAAAAAATATATTCTGCCTTTATCAAAAAACTGGCCAGTACGTGAAGTTATATAGTTCCTAAATAATAGGACCTGTAAATTGGATGGGTTTGAGAACAAAAATGAATTTAAAAATGACTCATAAAAAACGCAATTTGTTATACTTAATGAATTTTTTAATAATGAAAACTTCGGGAAATCTGTTTAAAATACCTTTTTTGGCAGCCTTTTTAAAAATATATTCTGCCTTTATCAAAAAATTGGCCAATACGTCGCATTATATAGTTGCTAAATAAGAGGATCTGTCATTTGGATGCGTTTAAAATCAAAAATGAATTTTAAAATGAGTCAAAATATAAGCAGTTTGGACTTGAGGTTTTTTCTCCAACTCCTATTTTTGTTTTATTTATTTTTGCTATAAGAATTGGTTCTATGAAAAACTTGTCAATATAAAAGTTGTAGATATTATTGTGAAGATGTAAAATAAATTTAATTAGATTTAATTGCTTAAGAATTGAGTAAGTTATGGGTTTTTTTCTTTTTCCTCCACCCTTTTTCTTTTCGTTTTTAATTTTTTTCATCGGTAAATATTGGTCCTATCAAAAACTTGTAAATACAAAAGTTTTAGATAATATTGAGTACATTTATATAAAATTTAGTTGGATTTGATATCTTGAGAACTGACGAAGTTATGAATTTTTTTCTCCCAAAAACCATGTTTTTTTCGCCCCTTGAGCCCATTTTTAACTTTATCAAAAATCTGTCATGCATAAACTTTTTGCCCATTGTTTAGAAGTAATATAAACTTTAAACTGATTCGATATCTATTTTAATTAAGAAGTTATCGCATTTTTTCTGTTTTCACAAAAACCCTCCTAACTTCCACCCCCTTGGTCCGATTTTGCCCATTAACGAACTTAACCGAGATTTTATGCCCCTTGATTTTATGTAAAAGTTTGATGAAGATCTGAGCATAATTATGGAAGTTATCGTGTCTAAAAGAAAGTGATATACACCGATAGATAGATAGATAGATAGATAGATAGATAGATATATAAACTTTTTTACTGATGGTGGTTTTGGGGTCTAGGAGTCATGATTCGTGTAGATCCGCAAAAATTTTTCAGAAATTCCAACATGGGAGACAATGCAATAGGTAGTATTTCATACGAAATCTACCTAAAAAAATCATAGTTGTTGCAGAGTGCACTTTCCATAAATTAGCTATAGTTCGTTACCAAATGAAGTAATTTTTCCGACCACTGTGTAATAAAAGCTTTTTGATTTCCGTTTTTGAGTATTTAATAATAAAAATAATTTTTTAAAAATTCTACCATTAACGCCTGAACAAAGTACATAATACCAAGTAATAGCATTCAGTCCAAAATTATGACATTTAATACAATATACAACATCACTCCTAGGAAACTGTAATATAACCACGACCGAAGGTACACAATAACATCTCCCAAGTCAGTAACATTTCCTAAAAAAAGCATTCTTTATCTTTATTAACCTCAGAAACTAATATATTTTCAAGATTTAAAGAAGTATATATGAAGAAAAAGAAGTTCCCTTTGCTGCCACTGATTTTCGGAAATGTTTTAGAGTAATTTACATAAGGTATAAATGCGTTTCCTGAACCCTGAACATTTGATCTTTGGATATTATTAAATTTTAAATAAACATTTTCATGTTCAAAAAACATACTTTATAGACAAATGTGATAAACTAAAAATATTAACTTTAACACCAATGTTATCTGTAAATTCAATTACAGAGCTGAAAATGTTTAATTCCGAATTCTTAGTATCCTAAATATCGATATTCCGATTTAATGGAAATAAACTGATGAATATATTATAAAAAATACTCAAAACTCGTTTCAAAAGTCAGAGACAGCAAAAGCAACTTTCTTTTAATTAATGATTTTTCAAATATGCCAAATTTATTGGTTTCTAAGCTTTCTTGTGATAACGTAATCTTCTCGGAATCATGCGCAGTTCAAAATTTTTGTTTTTTTTTTTACTAGAAGTCATATTATATTTTCGTAGATTAATCAATTTCTGTCTTTTTCTTTATAGTATACGTTTTATTTCTTGGTTATACAATGAAAACGCACGGAACATTAGTACATGTAAAATAGTGTTTTTTTATGACTAAAGCACATTTACACAAATTTGGGCAGAACTACGTTTTGGCACTAGAAATAAAGAGCTGGTGAGTCCCCTCAAAATAAAATTCTTTTCTTTTCTTTTATTTTCTTTTCTTTTTTTTTTCTTTTTTTTTTTTTTTTTGAAGGGGGGAGGGAGGAAGAGATTATTCTTAACCCAGAGAGAGGGCAAAAAATCAGAATTTTTTAACAGTTCAACTGGGTTGTCATTTCTCAGTTATTTTTTAATTCTGAATCCAATGACACCATCCGCAAGTTGATTTGGTCAGTTTTACAAAATTACGGCAGATTTTATGAAAACAAAAGTCAAAAATATATACTTCAGAGCTGGTAGAATAGTGTTTTGCACCTACACCTTATGATCATTCAGGGAAGATCCGATGAGTCCCCAAAAAGTAATAGTGTTTGATACAGTACAAAGGAAAAAAAGCATTACAACTCGGGAGTGAGAGGAGGGGGGATTCTAATTTTAATAATTAGATCAAGTGATGTATTTTTCATATAGTGGTGTATATTTTGGTGTATATTTTGCTTATCTTATGTATTTTTTAAATTTAAAACCGAATGACATCTTTCGCAGGTCGATACGATTATCCATTACAAAAGTTAAAAAGTCTATATACAGTTATAGTAGGTTTTATGAATTAAAGTCAAAAATTATACTTTAATGTTGAGAACAGCTTTGTTACATTTATTTTATGTTCAAAACATGTTCGTTACATCCTTTCCTATAATCTCAAACTTATTAAATGTCTTATAAACTAAATAACTTATAAACTAAACTAAATATGCTAACTTATTAAATAGCAATAGTCGAAATCAGGATCATCTGGGTAATCTTCAAAGTCATCAAATTTGTCAAAATCCTTGTATTCATAATTTTTTATTAATAAATTCTTACGCGGTCTTGTATTTATAAAACTTGCAGTACCTTTGTAAAAGAAATTATCGTATAGAAATGCGGATCATTCGATTCATAATTAAAAAATACATAATAATCGATACCCCACACGAACTACTTAAAAATTTTGATTTCTTTCCTCATCCTTGAGGTTTCCTTCCCGATTTTCAGTGTCTTTAATTTGTGTCAGTTTGCTTAAAAATGTGTCCGGTATTACTTTTTTCATATTTTTTCCCCATTCCTTTAAAGTTCGGGACGTAAGTAGCGGTCGCAGACGAAATTTGATCGGTCTCGCGGCGGTTCCCATGCTATCCCCTTTTACCCCACAAAAAAACAGAGTAAAACAATTTTTTTTATTATTTTATTTCTCTGGCGAGGAATTCGACCAAATGGATCTTCATTTCTAGCACCAAAACGAAGTTGTTTTCAAATTTTCGCGAATGTTCATTAGTAGTATTTTATACAATTTTTGATCGATTTTATGTTTACTACATGTGGATGTATATTACATTATTTGACACATATGATGGATATTATATTAAATGCAGCAAAAAAATATTCTTAACAAAACGAGCTTTTTTTAGCAATTTTTATTTAGTATTTGTAAAAAGAAAGAAAGAAAGAAACATTTTGATCTGTACAATAAATGGAATTTATTTTTGAAGAGAAAACATCCGGATTAAAAGGATTTACTGGAATGAAAATGACTAAAAGGACGTGAAAGCAAAACGAATATCCGGAAATGACATTCAATTATTAAAGGGTGATATCAATTGAAAACACATTTATTTGCTTTTGGAAAAAAGAGACATTTTCTATAAAGCAATCCTCAAAAGAAAATCTCTAAAAGAGCTTTAATCCCACATCTTCTTTTTATAATTACTTGAAATGTTAAAGTTTTTAAGCTAACGAAAAAGTTTCTTTAATGCATATATTTTAAAAATGCCATTACACATTTTAAATAATTATTTTTAGACATAAATTATAAATACAAAAATACTTTCTGGCTCTAATCCTCTTTTTCTAAAGTTTTCAAAATGTGAAAGCTATGTACATAAATATTAACATTTAAATATAATTTTAAAAAATCATTGCATATTTTAAGCAGTTGTTCTTTGACTTAAATTATAAATAGTTAGAGATAATTACAAATTCGAAAAATCATCTATTTATTATGTAGACTGTCATATTTTCCATAACAAAATTTTCAAACGTTTTAATAATAATACTGAAAAAGCCCTTGTGTTTCATTTCTCCTGTTTTACAGTTAATAAAAAAATTACACGTTTTTTAAGCTGTACAAAAAAAAAAAAAAAAAAAAAAAAAAAAAAAAAAGCCATAATACACATTTTAAAATGTTAAAAATACAGAGGGTTTTTTTAAATTTTTTCATTGTATATTTTATGTAATTATACTTCGACAAATATTTTAATTATTAATATTCAAATTTTGGTTCAAAAATAGCCTAATAAATTGCAAAATTCAAAAAACCGAAGCTCTGAAAATGTTACTGCTAAACCTATACATACCCTCATAGCATGCATGTTCACAGTGACGTCACAATGACGTCACTGTGAGTCATTTTGGTCACATCACATCTGTGACGAAAATGCCACCACTCAGTGACGTCACAATGTGACTAAGATGTGACTTTCTAAAAAAATTTTCACAGTTCGTCACAATGTTAATGTCAAAGTAGTCACAAATGACACACTTTTCACAAATTGGTCACATTGTGACGTCACAAAGTGACGTCACCAAAAAGCTCTAAAACGGCCATAACGACTTCACATTTTAGTCACTGTGACTTCACATCGACGTCACATGACGTCACATCGACAATCGCTGGTCACAAAGTCACAATGTGACTTCACAACGACGTTGCAGTGACGTCACCATGTCTTACGGGTAGATGCACATTGTTAGAAAAGTAGCATTTTCAGTAAATCGAGTTATGATATTTTAAATTTTACCTTTTTTTGGAATTTCCTGACACTAGAAATTAAGAAAAGCGTTTTTGCTACTGAAAATTTTACTTCGCAATAGTCATATACAAGAGTTTTTTAGTTTGAATTAAATTTTAGTTAAATAATAGAGTCTAATAAAGATACTGGGTAAACTAAAGAGCTCAACAAAGTATTCGAGGACGTTTCCATCTATTAGTTTAAATTTCTAAAAGAGAAATTTTAAAAAATTATGCCTTTTGATGTTAAATTAAATTTTCCCATTATATAGTATTTATATTAACCTACAGATCAAATGCAGAGATGTTGAAAAGCATTGAAATACAAACTGGCTATGGACGGTAACTGCTGAAATCAGTTTTTCAAATGTTTTATTTGTTTTCTAAAATGCTTCTGTAGTTATTTTATTTATCCTATCTTCCTTAAATAGCAGAATTTTATTAAAGATTTTAGGAAGTATTTTATAATTTATGCTTAATGCATAGTTTTTCTTATTTGTATACTTGTCTCTAAGTCTGATTTTGAACTCTGCCGAAAGGAAAAATTTTCTGACTTGGCATTTCTCTTTCACCTACCGGTCTTCGAGTACTCTTCACACCACTAAACTTTGCGTGGCGAGGTAAAATCAAAATGTCACTAACTTCAGCACGACCCGGTCCTACCAAAAGTTAAAAATTTACTACAAAAAATATTATCAAGTAAATTCATCCATTAAAAATCCAATTCCGAATAAATGATAAAGAAAAAATATTACCATGTAGTAACGCATCCAATATATTTTGCATATTGATCTGCACACTTAATGTATTTAGAATTAAGTAAGATTTAAAACACTATCAGAAAATTTAATATTTTATTTATTTATTACCACATTCATCCAACTAATAAAGAACATTTATTAAATCAATAATATGGAAAATTGAATATTTAACTTTCCATTGATAAGCTTCAATATTATAATATTTATTTGAAAATTCAGAAATAAGCATCAAATGTAGATTGCTAGAAACAATAGATGAAATAAAAACAGTTTTCATTCAACAAATTTCAGCAGCACTCCAAAGTAAATTAAAATAATTTGACATTTCATATCACTTATTTCAAGGAAATTATTTCAATATCAATAAACCTTATTCATTACATGCATTACTTCAAGTTAAACTAATCCTTTTCATGAATAATTCAGAAATTGCTTGACTGTAAAACTAATTTTATTCGTAAACAATAGTTAAAGAATCTTTAGATTTCTGCAAAATTTGATAATTTATAAAATTGATAAAGCATGTTTTATTCAAAGTTAATAAATGCTAAAACTGTACTTTTAATTGAACTCTAATGTTAATTTTGTCATTCGCTCTTTTATTGATCTTTTTTTAGAATGAATGAATTTGTCAAAGAAAATACTTAGAAAGCTGGAAAACTAATTTGTATGCTCTTAAACGAAGATTTTTAGCTTAAAAATGTGAACTTAAAAGAAATAAATTACAATTATTTTATTTTAAATAAGTGATTGAGTTATTTTTAGATTGTTAGAAGTTTAATATTTACTTAAGATTCAAGCCTAGATAAATTATATTGCTTAACCCATTAAACGCCAATGTTCCTACCACGCTGAACCTATCATTATGCATATCCAAGCCGTCCGTGTCTTTAATGATTGACAAATTATCCAGGATATTTTTCGAAAACATTATCAAAAAATTTTTCATACTTATGTTACGATAGGTGCTTCCAGAGCACCTTAACACTTTTGCTGAATACCTGCAAATCGAAATTTGTGTGTAACGTAAAAATGCGCTTTCCTCAAAAATATATGTGACGTAAGGCAATCTCTGTACTTTTCCTGCAAGGTTTTAATTAACGTTTACTACCTCTAATTTTTTCATAATTTTAGTTTTTGTTGATTCGAAAATAGGTAGAGTTTTATAGGGGAGAGACAAATTTTTGCACTGCATTTTTGACGATGTATCTGAAAATATAATACCTAAAACTAAAAGAATTGTATTTTTGAGTTCAGCGTTTCAAAAGTTTTCACTTTATACCTCACACGATATACAAAGAAAAGATTTTTTTTTTCAAGTAACGTAATTAAATCCCTTTACATTTTTTCCTAAATTTAATAAATAAATTTGGCATGAAGATTGCGATTACCAGTGATATCAACATTATCTTGATTTTTTTTTTCACAAAATAAATTTATTCTTCCTTCCTAAAAAAGCATAAAATCAGTATTTTTTATAAAAATTACAGATTAAAATTTATATAGAATTGATATTACAATTAAAAAGTCAAATTTTATCCCTACATCTGAACTGAAAGCTTCATTGTTTACATCTGTAAATTATGTGTGGATTCTAGAGAGTTGTGGATTTTATGTTTACGGATTTAAGGGAGACCCGTACCCCATTTTCGGCCAAAAATCATCAAAAGTTCAAAAACATTTTTATCTCAGAAAACGATAAAATACATATTTGCGAATATCCATGCAAAATTTCAGAACTCGGGGACACTTGGAACAGGTAGAAAACGAGCTTTTTTAATTGTACTCACTATAGAGTTTAAAGGACTAGCGGCCATTTAAAACGTGTTTTCCTGAAAATGACTTTTTTCATATTTTGCCCAAGTTCAAAGTACTAAGGTTCAGTGGTAAAATGATTTAGAAACAAAGTGTTTATGTTTTTAGAATCTTAAAAAAATTTGCAAGAAAAGTAAGGAGAGATATATTTTTTAACTATTTCTGAAAGTTTTACATAAATTGGTAAACATGAAAATTATAACGAATTTGAGGAAATTTACCATGCGTATTTTTATTTTTTTTTTTTTTAGCCGATTAAAATAGAAAATTAAAAATATCTCTCCTTAGTTCTTTTCTATATACTATAACACAATTTAAGAAATTTTAGTAATACCAAAATATTGAAAATTGAATGAGGAGTAGTAATTTTAAAAAGTGTATTTTTCGACAAAAAAAATCATAAAAATCCCCATAAAAAATATACTTTTTAATAAAAAGTGAATTTTTTTGCTAATTATTCCTTACAAAAAGATTCTTAAGTAGTACGCCAAAATTCATTACTTTAAAATCAATAATAAAAATTTTGGGTTTTTTCTTACGGGTCTCCCTTAAGAGGTACACTGTATTACGTTTCATTTTGTCATATGGAAATGTATAACAAATTTCAAAACCGAAATTCAGCTGTTCTCATCTACAATCGGAAAATTATCCGAATTTTTGAGCAGCCCAGTTTATGATACAGAAATTTGTATCTATTAGCAGAATGTATTCCAAAATTTTCATTTAAAAGCTACATATATTTGAGTTAAAAATTCCTCTTCAGCAATTTCTTCTAATAAGAAGAACGGCATGCGAATACTTTTGCGCAGCCCTGTGTATGAGGTATAGAATTTATATATAAAGAGTAATATGCAAAAAAAAAACTATTTAAATTGAAAAGCGTATACCGAATTTTAAAACGTACTCTCCTTCAATTATTACGCAAAGACAATACTGTAACCGATTTCTTTTGTGCGTCTCTACAAACTAATAGAAAATTACTATGAATTATCTGTTTTAATGTGATCGTAGTGAAATTCAGTGATTTATATCAGTTTCAATACATTTGAAATAGCGTAATGTAATTAAAATGCTCTCCAAATGATGTTTCTCCATATACTATAATGTAATCGAATACTTTTGAGTTTCCCTGTAAATGAACCTACTTCATATGCAATACCAGACATGCTTTGGTAACCCTAAATAAGCCTTATTAATTGCATGAAAATCGGATTATATTTACGGGAATTAGAGCGTGGACAGACGGACAAACAAACCAAATAAATAAGCACTTTTCAACTTTGTTGGAAAGTGCTAAAAAGGTGTCAGCATTTTTAAAACATGGAAGTAAACAAAAAAGAAAAAGCCATTTAAATTTTTAATTTGTGTAATAAATGCGCACAGTGTATTAACAAAATTTACAATTCCTCGCTGCCGTATGGCTAAAAATGAGATATCCAGATATTCACAATTAAACAGGCTCTTATTTAATATTTAAAAACAAAAATCGATTTTTTTAATCAATTTTGAAATAAACTACCCTCTTAAGACATATAACGAAAGATAAATTTAATAACGTCTCTAAAACTTCTCATTTCTCATTTCATACTGTAATGTGAATGTTTTACTTTAAAGCACGTTTCATGTCGAGCAAACTTATAGCTTACTTTGAAGATTTCAAGTCATATAAGTCATATACTTTACTATAAGATATGGTCATCCATAAAGTATGCTACAAAGTTTAAAATGATAAGATATTTATGAAAGCTTTCAATGGCAAAATCATGAAGTAGCAAACTGTGCTCGGTTAAGTTTCAGAAACCTATAAACTGATAGCATTTTCGTGTCTATTTCAAAATGATGGGAAAGAATATTTAAAGAGACCAGAGACATTTTAAAAGACGGTTTTAACCTTTTTTAGAAGCAGAAAAATTCTGCCTGTAAAAGGATGGAATAATTGAATCGCACCAAAATTTATAAATAAATTTCTTAGAAAATAAAAAATCTTTTATGTATGCACTTTCATTATAAACGCAATATTTTATATAAAAAAATATTTTTGGTGCGATTTATCTGTTTGGAACTAAAATTAGGAGGTCACGGTCACGTGACAACCCGTCCTCGAAAGGATTAAATATCATCTTATGGTAGAAAATCTGTAATTAATTTAGACTATTAATCCTTTTTTCTTTTATATATTCATGTTTTATAGTAATACACTATATGGCCATTAATGACCTCACACTTTCAACTTAAGACATTTTGTCGAATATTTTAAAATATACTTGCAGGATTCTTCTGGAACTTGAGGATTATAAAGATTATGTTCCTCATATTTATCAACATCCATTTGATAAGGAGGACAATTAGGGGGCCGACAAAAGTTCAAAGAAAAATAATAATAATTGATATCACCCTGTGCTTTAAAGTGCACGAAAGGATCTATAGCTGCAGAATTCAATTTGTCCACTGATTTTTTAAGAATAGCACATACATTTAAGGGGAAAAAAACGATTTTTTTTCACTTCAAAAAAGGTTGGCATGTTTTTAGCTTATATTATGAAAGATTTTGAATTTAATGCCAGTTTCAGAAAAATTGGCAGAATAAAGTAAAAACCATACAGTGCAACTGGAATGTAAATATATTAAATATTTCATGAAATATTAATAGTTGTTTGAAATAATTTTTATCTACGCATGCCTGAACGATAACAACGATCTTCTTACATAATTTAATAGTCAAATCTATGGAGCAACTCATAAAAAAATTTAGTCAAATATCGTGAAAATTCAGAAAGATATCGGCGATAGGAATGAGCTGATTTTAATTCTCCTTAAAAGCAGCTGAATGATAAGGAATTTTTCACAAATTGCCAATTTTATTAATTCAGTTTTATTAAAGATAAATTTGGGGCAAAATGTGTTATCAATATGTAAAAATCTAAAAGGAAAAAATATTTAAGCATCTAAATCGTTACCGATAATTATTATAAAAAACTAAACATTTTTTTGCACCTTGTATTTCTGACAAAACTAATTTTAAAACAATAAAAGAATCAATAAAACGCAGCTAACACAGTTTTGCATGATATCGATCTGAAGATTTATGGTGCGATCTACAGAAGACGAATATCACCCGTGATTTACATCTTAACTTAAACAATCTAAATCATTACCAATAATTAATTTAAAAAAAAAACCTAAACTTTTTCCGCACCCTGCATTTCTGAGAAAATTATTCTCAGAAACATAAAAGACTCAATAAAACGCAGCTAACACAGGTTTGCATAATATCGACCTGAAGATTTATACAGAAGACACAAGTCTCCCGTGATTTATATCTAACATTAAACTTAAACAATCTGAGTCATAACTGATAATTAATTTTAAAAAAATACCTAAACATTTTTAGCACCCTGTATTTCTGACAAAACTATTCCCAGAAACATAAAAGATTCCCTAAAACTCAATTAACACGGATTTGCATAATATCGATCTGAAGATTTATGATACTATCTACAGAGGGTGCAAGTCACCTGTGATTTATATATTAACATTAAACTTAAACAATCTAATTCATTACCGATAATTAATAAATAAAAGTACCCAAACATTTTTCTCACATTGTATTTCTGACAAAACTAATCTTAAAAACATAAACGACTCAATAAAACGCAGCTAACACGGTTTTGCATAATATCGATCTGAAGATTTATGATGCTATCTACAGGAGACGAAAGTCACCCGTGATTTATTTCTTAACATTAAACAATCTAAATAAATCATTACCGATAATTAATTTTAAAAATACCTAAAAATTTTCTGCACCCTGTATTTCTGACAAAACTATTCTCAGAAACATAAAAGATTCCCTAAAAATTAGCTGCTAACACGGATTTGCATTATATCGATCTGAAGATTTACGATACTATCTATAGAAGGCTCAAGTCACCCGTGATTTATATCTTAACATTAAACTTAAACAATCTGAATCATTCCCGATAACTCCTCCTGAAATGCGAAATAATCGATAGACGTTACGGCGATGCATACATTAATGCCTTCTAAACAGCAAATATTTGTTCAATCCAATGTAATTTAACTTCAGCATTTAAAGTACTTTACACAATTGTATCGAATATCGATGAAGCGTGATTAAAATTGAAATCGAAATACCTTTAATTTCAATCCTTGTTTCGTAAATAATATAAGTAAAGACATACGGAATGAAGTTACATGGTAATGAAACAGATCAATACATTAAGTTAAACAATTTGTTTACATGTATTGACAATGCAATAAGATTTATTTTTTACGAATCGATATTTCTAAGTATCAGAAGTAGCAGCAGAAAAGGTAATTGATAATCAGAAATTTATTTAAATTATTTTATAGACACGTACGATGTTTGTGTTTTAAAGTAAAACTATTGAATTCAACTCGCCGTTTCTAGTTTACGAAGCATTGGTGAAAACCAGTTTTTTAACTTAAAAAGTCCAATAAACTTTTTGCATTTGATGCATTTTTTTTTTTTTTTTAGTTTGTCCATTAACAGCACCAAAAGGCATTTTTATATGAAAAATATCAATAATATGCTCAAATAAATTTTTGAAATCAATTAAAAGTGAGGAAGATTTTGTATTAGCCACAAGCCAGGAATCAATAACTGAATAAATCGCCAAAGATCGCTACTGATTGCTGCTTTTTAACTATAATAAATTCCATAAGCGCTTAAGCGCGTAGTCCTATTACATATGTGTTAAATTTCCGGTTTATTTATATTATTTTATTATTTTATTCATTTATTGATGAAGATTAAATTTTCTTTTTAGATGTTAGCTGAAAACAATTACTACACAAATTAAAATGTTTTAATTGCAAATAGTTTAATCGTCTAAAAATAAGCAACGCGAGTTGAAGTTTTTTTTTCTTTTTTTTTTTTTTTTTTTTTTTTTTTTGCATAAAAGTTATTTTAAAATCCATAAAAAATTAGTAAATTAATACAAAGTTTTTACATTTGAAAAAAAACATTTTTTTTTACCTATTCGGTTATGCAAAAATTAAAACTGTGCCATGCTGGAAGTTAAAAAAAAAATGACGTGTTACCATCGTCATTACGCATCAACGTTATGCACGTAGATGTTTAAGCTTTATAATATAAAAAAATATGAATTGCAATAAAAGAAATCAGGTCTGATTTCCAAGATGAGCATTTGATGTTTATAAAAGAGTTCCTATTTTTATTTTACACTTATTTATTCTCTCTTAGTTTCCCCTGTACCACATACTGCTGTCTTCATTAGTAAGTGGTTTAATAATTCCTTGAACATTTCCACACAGAAGATTTTTAAAAGTCCTATATTAAAATAAACGAGTGGACATTTCCAACTCCCACATTCTTTAAGCAATGGTAAGCCCAAACCCAGCGAATCAACTTATCACGGAAGTTTGGAAAGTTATAACCAATTAACTGGTTTTAACAGCATAGATTAATTAGGCATCACAACTATCATTATTATCGCAAGAAGCTAATAAATGGACCGAAATTTGCCTCTGAAATATTTCAGAAAAAAAAAAGCCTTTTTACGAGGGTTTGTTGGAAATTAGAGAATTAATCGTAATGTATATGGAAATAAGCTAATTTATTTAGCCAACAAACATACTCAGAAATAGTGCTGTAAAACTAACGACTAAATAAATACCCGTGTGATGGCGTTATTTTAAAGCTCACTACCCGTTTGAAAATATTCGTTACTCGTTACTCGTTACTGCTCAGAAACCGGCTATTAAAACAATCATCGTATATACTAAAAAACTGCATGAAATCTAGCTACATACGGAACATGAGTTTTTGGAACAATTCGTACTTTTTACTTTTCACATATTGTTGTGTGCTGCCATCTGTCCATAAAACATAGATTTAAACAAGTTACTATTTTTTATGAAAAAAGACAAACAAAATTAAAGTACGATACATAATTGAGTACATGTCGAAATTGTAGAATTTATTACTTATGAAAATAAAGAATAATTGGAGAAAGTCATTTACCAAGAGTAAAAGCTTACAAAATTTATGCAAAAAATTATGAAATGTAATTACACATACAAAATGTATTTTACAAGCAAATCTTCTCACTAACTTTATACTTAAAGTAATAATGTGTAGTGAAAGTTTAATTTCTGGAATAATTTAAAAACAATATATTTTATTTCTTACGTCATCATCCTATCAAACAATATCTACATTTGTACTTCAATCACATTATTATCACTGAAAATTTTTATTTATATTTTAAAATACCATTTTTTTCTTCAAATATGAAATTTAAAAACAAACAGCAAATATATTTTTACAATCAACGAAAAGAGAGAAAAGAAAAATAAACTTTATCATAAAAACATTTTTAAAAGTAATCTAAAAATTCATCTTTATCATAAAAATGTTTTCAAATATAAAATATAAATACGCGTGCAAAGATATTTTTATAGGAAAAAAATATACTTAAAGCAAATCTGTAATTTTTAGAACTTAATTTTTTGAAAATGTTCAGAAAATTTAAAAGAAATGTTCATATCACTTGTATTATTATTTTAGAAATCGTTGATTTACATTTAAAAATAATATTTTTTCCATTCTGTTTGGTTTTAATGAAGCACGTCTTTCAAATAATTATAACCTGTTTTTGAGAAACTTATTTCGGATGGTACTGATGTGGACATCACGGATAAATACTTTTTAGCTAAATCCGAAAGCTCTGGGTATAAAATAATTCTAGCGTGCCACCATTTAAGAGGATTTTCCTGCCTACCAAGTTGCTTTTCTTCCATGTATTGCCTGATTGTTAGAACATTTGCAGGAGTAGTTGAAATAGTTGAATCTGAAGTTGTCATATTGTCAAATTTCATCTAAATGGAGTCTTTCCCAAGTGCTTGTGGAATAATATCTTCTGTCTCGTATTCAGAATGTGTTTGCATTAGCGGCGTATTCTTAAATTCCAACATTAAGCAATTTTCAGCATATTCATATAATGAAGTGTCAGTGAATGCCAATTTTTTTAATCTAGGATCTAAGAGCCACTTTTGTCAATAATGAGTTTTGTGAGTTATCTTTAAATCAAATTCTGTGATCAATTTATCAAGCTCTTACTCAACAATTCGCTGTTTAATGTTTTATGTAAATTATTCAAAATTTTTGTAACACTTTTAGTGACTGCCAAAACTTTTGAAACGGTCACCTGATTTTGAGAAGAAAATTCTTCTGTTACTTGTTGAAATGGTTTCAAAACTTTTATTATTTCCTACAAAGCCTGCCATTCTTCTTCTAACAAATTTTGCACGGGGTTGTTTAGCATACCTGGTGTTGCTTTTAATGGTTCTTGAAGAATTGTTACTCTTTTTAACATATCTAATGTACCATTCCAGCGGGTTACGACATCTGTTTTCAATTTCAGTGATTTATGTCCGGGTTTGAGCTGTTCTTGTACCACAATAAGTTTGTTTGTGGCCACTGGACTTCTGTGAAAATGTTCTACAATAGCCTTCACTTTTTTAAGGATAGAATCTTTTATCACATCAAAACCGGCCTGTACTATTAGGTTTAATGTGTGCGCAATGCATGGCAAATGTTCCCATCCAGTCAATTTTATTCAACGTTTTATACTTCCAGCATTATCTGTAATACACGCAAAAAATTTCTCTTTTATCTCCCATTCATTTGCAGTTTTAATTAATTCCTCTTCTATATAATCGCCAGTCTTTCGCTCCTGACACTCGAAGCAACCTAGAAGTGCTGATTGTAACTCTCAAGCCTCATCTAGTATGTAATGTGCTGTGACAGTCTAATAAAAAGTTGTTGCCCGAGAAGTCCATCCGTCAGTGGTTAATGATATATACGAGGCACGCTTCAGCTCCTCTTTGAGTTTTTCTTTGGCCAACATAAATTTAGAATCAAGCAAAATATTACTAAGTAAATAGCTGAAGGCACTTAGTAATTTGGTTCAAGGTAGTTAATTAAATCATTAAAATTGAAATCGTCTACCACAGAAAACGATTGAAGATCTTTAGCAATCATGTTTAAAATTAAATCAGTATTTTTTTTTCACGAGCAAAACTTATAGGTTTTTTTACATACCTTGAGAGATCTGTTTGTCTTTTTATAGAAACACATTGAGACAGGAGGAAATTCGGATCATCAAGGAAATTTGAGGTCTCTGCAACACTTTCATCATTATTACTAACCTGTTGGCTCAATGATGGTGATAACAAAGGTTTTGATGGAAACAAACTATCATGTGATGACGATAATTTACTAATAAATGTTTTTTTTTAATTCGTCGTTGAACCCCTTTTAATTTAATACTTCATTTGGCATGAATCACATTTTGCTCTTTCATTTGATACTGCATTAAAATATGTCCACAATTTACTTTTTTTCTTTCCATAATAAAATAAATAAATAAATCAACAAGCTCCTACGAAATCCAAATCATTTGATATTTGAAAATAACTAATACATTCAAACATAATGATATGCATAGACTGATATCGAAAGAAATGAAACTGGCGCCGAATGCCAGAGTACCAACGCAAATTTGCATCTCTCGACTGTCTGGCTTCATTCATGAATTGAACAAATGTAAGTAAACATCGTTTGAAGTTAGTTTCGTTTTGTTCGGTGGCGTATTGACAGTAGCTACTAACGAGTGATATTTCAAAGAAACGATTCGGTATTTCGTATTTTAGAGAATACCCTTTATACGTTAACGAATATGTGCGGTTTGCAACAGGTGTACTCAGAAATTTTACATATGTAGTCATCGTTTATGATTAATTATTAGCCAATTAAAGGTTAAATTATCTGTCTATAAATATATTTGTTACAGGCCAAACCCGATTTTAGGCCAAACTAGTCTATCCTAACGCCCATCGGATAAACTAGTTTTTCCTAGGCCAAACTGGTCTATCCTAACGCCCATCGGATAAACTAGTTTTTCCTAGGCCAAACCGGTTTATCCTAACGCCCATCGGATAGAATAGTTTTTCCTAGGCCAAACTAGTCTATCCTAAGGCCCATAGGACAAACTAGTTTTTCGTAGGCCAAACTAGTTTGGCCTAACTTTTATAGGACAAACTACTTTAGCCTGCTGTTTTTTGGTCTGAAGTAGTTTATCCTAGGCCGATCTAGTTTATCCTAGGCCAATTCAATTTGGCGTGATTTTATTGAATTCATTGGCCGCCTCAGCGCCAACATTCTAGTTTGTCCTAGGCTGATCTAGTTTATCTTAGGCCAATGTAATTTGCGTGTTTTTAGCTCACGGTGTCAAATCCAGGGAAATAAAGGGCTCACAGGTTCTGTATGTATGTACATACGCATGCATGTACGTGTGTACGTACGAATGTACATAACGCTATAACTCTTGATAGAAATATCCGATTAGCTTCAATTTTTGGATGTAGGTTCCTTCTGATAAGATACTTTTCTGATTAGTTTTGGACATTCACTGGATAAGAATAAATGGGGCGAACAGGAGGCTAATACCCCACCGTTAATTTAGAGAAATGCATTTATCATGCAGAATTATCAGTTTTCATTTAAAATTTTAGACATAAGATTATTCTGACAAGGCGCCTCCGGGATTATTAGTGGATGTTTATTGTTTAAGTGTAAAAGAAAGGACAATGTATGTAACCACCCTCCCCCCATAATTTAGATAAGTGGTTTTTAACGCTGAATTTACGGATTTGCTCAAATTTTGGTTATAGGTTCTTTCTGATAAGGCAATTCCCTGAATAGTTTTGGAGGGTTTAATGGTAAAGTATGAAGGAAAAATGAAGGATTACCCTCTTACCTAGTAAAAACTAGTTTTTCCTACGGGCATTTAGATAAACAAGTTTGGCGGAGGAAAAACTAGTTTATATAGTTGGCGTTAGGATAAAATAGTTTGGCCTAGGCTAATCTAATGTGGCTGAAAATCGGGTTTGGCCAGTAAAAAACATGTCTTTCACTAGAATAAGTATAAATGTATGTCAAGAGTAATTGCTTATAACATCAGTACAGGAATTTCACATGTCCACCGTAAAGATGTAATGCGTTTTACATGGTGGTTTTTTTTCTGCAGACTCGTGCCAACTGAGATCAGGCTTGCATTTATTATTATTATTATTATTGCATATTCAAGCCAAATATTGCATATTCAAGCCCAAGCTGAACATAATTTGGAATCGAACAGCGTTTTCCATTTTTTAGAAATGAATTACTTGTCGACATATAAGCTATTCTTGTCACAGCATCAAGTTTTTCTTTTCCGTGAAGTCGTAACCGAAAATTCGATTCAAAACGTAGCTTTAATAGTATTTTCTCAAAAGGTACATCGCTTTTATGAAAAAATGGTTCACGCCATTCGATTACATATTTTCTGAGTGAGAATTCCTGTTAATCTTATGCATTTCCGAAAATGAATTAGTTCTTCAATGTGTTAGGATGTAGCTCTTTTGGATTTAAGAAAAGTCTTAAGGAATGACAGAGAAACATATTCACAAATTTGCTTTTTACTGAACAGATTAGTTATGATGTTTATAACTCTCTTTTTTTTCTTTTGTTCTAAACTACATTAATTATTTAATGAATGCCTGTTTCAATATTGAAAGGTCTAAGAATCTAAATAATCAATAATACATTGTGTATTTTCTATTCTGTGAACACCTCGTAATTTAAAAATACATTGTAAATTTATCCAATATATAAGTATTCAGTATTTTTTAAAGGAATCCTAATGTTAAGTAAAATCTGAATTTTTTGCAGAAATTGAGTAGGGCCAGATTGAGCGGGACTGAATCTTTTTTTATATATTTTTGTACAGGCAGGACTCAGGTTAAACTTTTAATTTTTACACCGGGTCACGGAGAAATAACTTTCCTTCGGGAAAGGCGGGGCCCGGAACTCAAAATTTTGGCCCGTGAAAACTTCCGACAGTATCCTAAAACCCTTCAAATAAAATACATTATATAGGGGTGATGACAAAACCACTTTGCACGAAGTTAGCAATGGAGCAGTAGTCGGGATCAATATTAAAAAGAATATTGCCCAGTTAAACTGATGGCTTTGCATTCACAGGTTTACAGTCATTGTGTATTACAGCCTTATTTTTTTTAAGTATAACACCCTCGAAAAATAAAGTATGTTGGATTACTTTTTCTCATTTCCCCCACTTATAGCTAACCATTGAACCCCCAAAACTAATCACAGATACGCTTTATAAAAGTAAACAATTATCCAAAATTTGAAGCAAATCAGATAATTCTGCTCAAAAAACCATTCATCTGATTTAGAGAGGGTTATCCCACATTTTCTCTTTATACTTAATCATTAAACCCTCAAAACAATTCAGGGATTAGCCTTTTAAAGAAAAAATTATAAACTATATTCAAAATTTACGGCAAATAGGATAAAACTGCATAAAAACCCATTTGTCTAATTTAAGGCAGGCGATAAATCATCCACTAACCCATTATACATAACCAAAAGAAAAGACCCAACTTAATTAAAGAAGCACCTGATAAAATGAATTTCATTGAATTGATCAAAATTTTAAGTAAATTGGATAATTCTGTATTATAACAAATTTATATATTTAAGGAAGGAAATAAGTTGTACGTTTCCTTTTTATACTTAACCAAAGAACCACGAAAATTAATCAGTGAAACGCTTTATCAGAATGAACAAATCCAAGATTTGCAGCAAATCGGTTAATTCTGCATGAAAAATCCATTTAACAAAATTAGGCGGAATTCCCCCGTTCTTCCCTTTGTTCTTATTCAATTAATCCCCAAAACTAATTAGGGAAACGCCTTACTAGAATGAATCTATTTCTAAAATTTGAAGCAAATGAGTAAATTCTGCGTGAAAAAAGCAGTTACATAAATTATGGGGCGTTACCCCTATTCTCCCCTCAGTTATACTTAAACAATTGACACCCACAACTAATGGAGGCGCCTCAACAGAATACTCCTATACCTAAAATTTGAATAAAATATGCTAATAATCCATGGAAACCCATTTATTTGAATTAAGGGAAGGGGCGAATCAGCCTCTCGTCTCTCCCCCCTTATTCTTCTCCAATGACCTCCCAAAATTAATCAGAAGAGCTCCTCATAAGAATAAACCTATATTGAAAGTTTGATGCAAATCGAGTATTTCTATCAAGAATTATTGCGTTACGTACTTACGTACATACATAGATACAGAATCCACCGGGCACATTAGTTCTCAGTCTTTGGTAGCTGATGAGATAAAAACATGTCAATTTACATTATTTCTATCAAGAGTTATTGCGTTACGTACATACATACATACATACAGAACCTGTGAGCCCATTATTTCTTTGGCTTTGACGCCCATGAGCTAAAAACACGCAAAATTACATTGGCCTAGGATAAACTAGATCAGCCTAGGACAAACTAGAATGTTGGCGCTGAGGCGGTCATTGAATTAAAAAAAATCACGTCAAATTGAATTGGCCTAGGATAAACTAGTTCAGACCAATAAACAACAGGCTAAACTAGTTTGTCCTATAAGAGTTAGGCCAAACTAGTTTGGCCTAGAAAGAACTAGTTTGTCCTATGGGCCTTAGGATAGATTAGTTTGGCCTAGGAAAAACTAGTTAATCCGATGGGCGTTAGGATAAACCGGTTTGGCCTAGGAAAAACTAGTTTACCCGATGGGCGTTAGGATGGACCGGTTTAGCCTAGGAAAAACTAGTTTATCCGATGGGCGTTAGGATAGACTAGTTTGGCCTAGGCCAATCTAGTTTGGCCTAAAATCGGGTTTGGCCTGTAACATATTTAATCCAAACGTGTTTCCTTTTTAAAATATATTAATATTATAGAAAAACTAAAGGCTTACATATAGTATAATTAACCACATTTAATTATTCATTACCAGTAAGTATTTTTTTTAAATAAGTGCATACTTTTATGTGTATATAACATTTAATTAAGTTTATTTATTTATTTACTAATAATAAACTAGCAGCAATATTTCAACTGTAAAACAAATGAAAAAAAAATTTTGCCGCAATACTTCAACTATTCCTATTATGAACCATCAAGACGTTTTAGATATTTTCTAGCAATAACAAAATTTCAGGATTTTGGTTTATCAAACTCTATAGATGCCATAAGATTTAGAGCTTGAATAAATACTAGCCTAGAGCTCTGGAGAGATAAAGAAACAGAAGAAAGTATAAATGAAGGATGTTCTTCTTTTTTGACGGATTTCAAAGCAAAGCTTTACAAATGTCAACAATTACTGTTTGTGAAATTAATAAATATCAACAGTACCCAACACTGTTTAAAAAATATATAAAGTTACTAAAAGTTTTCTAGGAAACTGGAATTTCTAGAACTTTTCACATAACAGAAACAGCAAAAATTCATGTAACACATATACGTTTGAAACTGTAGAAGAGAATCTAAAGTTACTAAGACTTCTTTATGAAACTGGGATGTCTAGAACTTTTTATGTAACTGCAACACCCGGGTTACAGACAAAATTTTAGTAAGCTTACTGTAGTTTTGATAGATTCGTTTGTAAAGTGCACATTTCTGTAGCTTTACAAACGAACCTGTTTTCATTTCTGTATATTTACAAAAACTAGTTTTGTAGATTTACATCTATTTTTATGCAGTGCAAAGTTAAAATATTAATAAGCATGCAGATTTCTGCAACTCTACAAATACAATTACATTTTTTTTCTTTTTTACAGTGAAGTAAGTTTAAATATTCCAGAATATAAATAATTTATTTTTATTAATATTTAGGAATATTTAAAAATAATAGTTAATAATGATATAGTAATGAATAGTGACAATAATAATGAATAGTGCTGATGAATAGTTAAAATTTTAAACCATAAAAAAGCAATTTTTTCATTTAAAATAACTGCATCATAAATAATATTAGTAAGTCAAATAAACTTCTTAAGCCAGATAACATATCTTCCACACTTCAACAAAATCATCTGCGGATTTCCATATGTTTTTCACAAATTTGTTTGAACGGCGAGTGTTTTGAAAACAATTTTTACATGCATGGATGGAATTGCATTCCCACTGCATTCAAAGGAATGTTTGAGAAAGACGCGCATGCCAAAATTAGGGAAATAGTTGTGCAAAGAATTTCAATTTACAACAGATTTACTCCATTGAACTATGGAATTGAAATCGAATTTTATTTGAGGGGGAAATAATGAGTATGGATGCATATCTGCTTTAAAATTAAATTTATAAAATGAAAATTTACAAGAACCTCTTAAAGAGACAGTGTATTTTATAATTGGCGAAAAATCGATTTTTTTTTTTTTTTTAATATTAAATGAAAACTTGTTGAATTGTGAAAGTTTTGAAATCTTGTATTTACTCATACGGCAGTTATAGAGTGAGATGTTGTACATTTTGTTAATACTCTCAGCATATTTAACCACACAAATTAAAACTCTAAATTCCTTTTTTTTTTCATTTTCATAATTTCTTCACTTACATGTTTTCAAAATACTAAAACTTTTTTTTTTCTTGTATTTGAGATAAACATTTAAATTTTTTATGCATGTTCTCTATTATATATGTGATATATTTGCCCATGGAATTGGCTTTCAGATTGTTTGTTGTTGTTTTTAAATAAAAGTATATGAAAATATGTTAAATTTTGTTATTTTACAGTATGTATATTAGTAAAAAAATTATATTAAATTTAATATTTAATGTATCTAAAAAAATCCATGAGTAGTCTTGTGTAATACACGTTTTAAAATCTTGGAAAAAAATTAGGCATAAACATCAATATTCAAAAAAGTAATAAGGATTTTTAAAAATTCAATCTTTTTAAAAATTTTAATGAAATATGCAGTTTTTTTATGTACTTTTTAATTGAACACTGAAATGCATTGAATTCACCATTTGAATTATATTTTTAAAAATAAAATTGTTGAAAAGATAAACAATAGATAAGGGGAACGAGTACTTTTAAAACTACCTGTTCAATTTTGAATAATGCAATAAAACATATCGTGGCACAATACTTAATGCCAAAAATTAAATAAAATTTTGAAAAATTGTAAAACAGCCTATTTTACTAAAATTTAATTGTTTTTATTTAACTTTTATCAGAATCCCTACTACTTTTATGAATATAAAGTTTTTTTTTCTTTTTTTTTTCCAAATTCATTGGACTATATAAAACTGTGCATGGATTTTTAGATGTATGGAATTTTACATTTAATATGATTTTTTCCCCGCTCGTAAATATTAAAAAAAGAAATTCAACAAAATCTCAATTTAAATATTTTAAAAAAATAATTCTTAACTCGAAAATTAAATCCTTACATAAAAATATTAAATACACCATGGAGACAAGTAAAACAAAATTCAAACCTCTATCTAAATTAGAAAAAAAGCCTTAATATTTATCTAACAAACAAGTTATAAAAATATGAACAGGGAGAAAAATTAGATT
Source organism: Maratus speculifer (assembly GCA_964019185.1). Classification (NCBI taxonomy): domain Eukaryota; kingdom Metazoa; phylum Arthropoda; class Arachnida; order Araneae; family Salticidae; genus Maratus; species Maratus speculifer. The sequence goes on from OZ025298.1 coordinate 258,903,130, forward strand.
AAAGATTTCATGTTATGGGTCAATGCGCTGGATTTATTAAAATCTATACTAATAAAATCCGTGCGCCTCTGTCTGTCTGTCTGCTTGAAGCCGATTACAGTTCGCAACGCGGGCGAGTTGGAAGTCTCGATAGGTGTCTTTCTATTGGAAAAATTCCGGGGAAGTCATTTCGGGCATTTTCGAGACCATGGGACCAAAATTAAAAAAGTTATGAATTAAAAACCCCTTGGGAATCGGAACGAAAAATATCTCAATTCCCAAACGGAGCTCCGAAGCAGAACACTGCGCCACCTTGCGGTGAAGGACATGAATTTTTCCCCTTTGGCTAAAAGAAGAAACAGCCAAAAACCGCTTTTTCTACCGGCGCTAATTGCGTTTTTTTCCGCATCAATTTTTTTGACTTGCCGTAGAATATTTACCGTAGTTTTCGCTAAAATATTGAACTTAGAAATAAAACAGGACTATCAAAACTTTTTTTTGCGCGTTTTTTCTTAAACCATCATGCAGACAGTTTTTAAAGTAGAAAAAAACTGATTACATATTCAGAATCTGCGTAAAAATCTGCTTCTGATGAACTAAAAAATACGAAAAAATGTCTTATGGACGCGTAGTGCCCACCGTGCAAAACCAAATATTTTTAACGGGACTATGGGCGCGAAGCGACCATAGCTCCGATCCACAATCTTTTTTTTTTTCAAGTGCACGTGGCCCACAGTGAGAAATCACATATTTTTAACGGGACCATGGCTCTTTAATTTACTTTTTTTTGTGCTTGAGGATTCGAATACCAAGACTTGCTTATTAAATGAATTTTTTTGCTTATTATATACTGCTTATACCGAGGTTCGCTTGGAAAAAGTGGCCCAGCTAGCGGGCGTAGCTCGTTAGTCTATACTAATAAAATCCGTGCGCCCCTGTCTGTCTGTCTGCTTGAAGCCGATTACAGTTCGCAACGCGGGCGAGTTGGAAGTCGCGAGAGGTGTCTTTCGATTCGAAAAATTTCGGGAAAGTCATTTCGGGCATTTTTGAGACCGTGGGACCAAAATTAAAAAAGTTATGAATTAAAAACCGGTCGGGAATCGGAACGGAAAACGTCTTATTTCCCAAACAGGTCTCAAACGGAGCTCTGAGGCAGAACACTGCACTACCTTGCGATGAAGAACAGGAACTTTTCCCCTTTGGCTAAAAGAAGAAGCAGCCGAAAACCTATTTTTCTCCCGTCAATTTGTCAAAGAATGTATAAGAGAAAAAGAAGTAATTGGTAAAAAATATTAAACACTGTTTAATTAATATAATAAGTACAACTATTTAAGCACAGCAAGATATGTTCACTAAGAGGTAATAGTGTTGCTAATTAATATTTTGAGGATCTCAGATGTAACTGGCTATTCATATATTTATTCTGTATGTGAGTATTAATCGTTGTAGCTCATTTTCATACTTTTTCTTTTTGGTAGCATACAAGAATATTGTGTAACCTAAGATTTACGCGATTAATACTAATTTCTGTTAGTACAAACGGAAAACGAGCTGCCAAAATTATTTGTTAGTTATGTTCTTTGTGATATTAATGAAATTACTTATTTTTTTAATAGCAGTCTTTTGCAGTTTTTAATAAACAAACTTTTCTTGCGCGTTTTTTCTTAAACCATCATGCAGACAGTTTTTAAAGTATAAAAAACTGATTACATATTCAGAATCTGCGTAAAAGTCTGCTTCTGATGATCCAAAAAATACGAGAAAATGTATTATGGACGCGCAGCGCCAACGGTGCAAAACCAAATATTTTTAACGGGACAATGGCGACCATGGCGCGTAGCGCCGGTGGGCCGGCTTCGCACGATGGGCCCGTACCGCCCACTGTGCGAAATCACATATTTTAACGGGATAATGGGCGCATAACAACCATAGCTCTTTAATTTACTTTTTTGTGCTGAGGATTCGAACACCAAGACTTGCTTATTAAATGAATTTTTTTGTTTATTATATATTGCTTAATATCGAGGTTCGTTTGGAAAAAGTGTCCCAGCTAGCGGGCGTAGCTCGCTAGTCTATAATATCTCGCGATATAATTGTCGTATAGATAAAAATAAGGTGTCAAAATATTCACAATTAAGGAAACTTTCAGTTAATATTTTAAAAAGAAAACAGATATTTTGACCAATTTCACTTTCAATTGTGGGTACGCTGTTCCCGTAATTTGCGGAAGATACAAAAATAAAAATAAAATGCATTTTCAATAAATAGTTGTAATAAAAGTAATTACAGGCATTTGTCAGTGATGTGTATATTGTATTAATTGCTATTGAGTTGCATTTTAGCGATAAACTTGGATAATTTCTTTTAATTTTTATCGATTTTGGTCGTGGAGTTTAAGGTTTGAAGAACCTTTAAATTTTATATAAAGCACAATACAAAAAAAAAAAAAAAAATCGAATGCTTTGTTGCATATCGTCGAATATGTTTTGAATTTCATTTTCAATAATATTCTTCGTTTTAAAGCAAAGGTAAATTTTAATGTTTTATGTGGTTAGAGTACATCTGAACTTTGTGTATTATATACTTTTATTTCTACACTGTAAAAAAAAATCTGTGAAGGTATTAAACATTTTCTAGGAAACTGGGATTCCAAGAACTTTTCATGTAACGATAACAGGAAAAATTCATGTAATCGATTCTGAAACTTGAGTTTTTGCTGTTACCGTTACAGGAAACGTTCTTGGAATCCCAGTTTCCTAGAAAAGGTTTAGTACCTTTGCAGATTTTTTTTTACAGTGTATAAGCAATCCATTTTTTAACTAAATTATTCTTGTTTCAGTATATGCATGTGGGTCCACATTTTGCACAACCAGACTCATAACACGATAGTTCGTGCATCTGATATACTATAATTTTGTGTAAATATATGTATTTTTTTAATTGCTTAAATCATGAGAATGATTTTTTTCTGCAAGTCTTGCTCAACTATAAGTAATAGCTATAACTTAAACCAACTTTTCTACAATTCAATATTTTTATTATACTTCAGAGAATCGTCCAACTTCTACCTCAATGTTAAAGTTTACATTCCCATTAAATTCAAACGAATATACGAAAAAGATGAGCATTCCATAAATAGAGACTTAGTTTCCAGAAGGAATACAAATTACTCTATATATTAAGTTTTAAATTCGAAATGGATTTTTTTTTTAAATCGCGTAAGAATGAAACGTGATCTAGGAATTAAAATTTATAGACGTCATTAGTTTAATTATAGTTTATAACAGACTCAGCTAAAAACATTGACACAATTTAGAATCCTTTTTACATTCTATTATTCAAATAAAGTTGCTTTGTAAAGATTATATGTAAAGATGAAATTGTGTTATAGTTTTTTCACTCACATTGTATTATAAATCATAACAGTTATAAATGTCGAAATTGATGGAAAATATTCGAGACAGAATTTGAATCTGGAATCTTTTGGCTAAAGTCGCCAATGCTCTGCTAACTGACCCAAAGCTAATCCATCTAGAGGACCCAATTCAGACAGTTAACTTTCATTGTATCTGGTTTGGTATCTGAATCAGTTCAATAGAAAATAAATCACAGATTATAGAGCTCCAGTAGCTGTTGAATGTTCTATTATATTGCGTTAATTTGAATTGCACAATTTCTTTAAAAAAAATAATATAATTACGCATACAGCATTTATTGTAGTTCAGTAGTGTCAATTATTCGGTTTCCTGATTCAGATACCAAGCCAAATGCTGTGATCATTAATATTAATTAAGCGAATTATGTCCTCCAGATTCGTCCGGGCTGGCCCAAATGGCAAAGTATTGGCGGCTTGAGTGAAGAGATCAATGGTTCGGATCCTTATCCAGACATTTATCACCCAATTAGAAATTTGCAATTCATATGATTTATTTCAAAACTATAGAATTACTTCAAAATCAATCTAATATAAATTATATTCACAAGGATGATTTTTATGACAATACAATATTTTAATATCTTAAGAAGATATTTAAAAATTAATAAATTAATTTCATGACATTTTTAAATTAACCACATGCATGAACTTTATTCATTAAGCACAAATAATATTTTTATAACTGTATCTTTAATTATATCACAACACAAAAGACGAACTGTCTGGTCGCTAGCTTGTTTTACAAATCCTTTTTTCTTTACTCAGTTCGCTTCCCATTTGAATCGATGGGAATTTGCGGAACTTATAAAATCTCAATTTCAATTTTGGACAATAAACATTCTCCCCTGGGTCAAAATGTACAAATTTCAATAATTTAGAATTTTTACGATCAAATAAATTTACATAGTACAGATGTAGGAAAATTTACGCAAAACAGATATAGTAGATTTGTGCTGTCACTTTCGTGATACGTGCTTTCTAGTATATCATATATGCCAAAATCATCGATGCTAAAATTAGCTCCAAAAATTTGACGTTCCAAAGTTGTACGAAGAAGGGGGGGGGGGGCGGTAAGTAAGAGGGTGCCAAATTTATACTACCAACCATGTTTGTTTCTTCTTTTCTGGTAATTTATATATATATATATATATATATATGTGTGTGTGTGTGTGTATGTGTACATAATGGGAAGCTTTTTTTTCGTGACAAAAACATACATCCTCAAAACTGCATTTCACTTTTTTCTTGGAATCCACAAGAGGTTACAAACTGTTATACTATACTGTAGATATATTTATTCCACATCTGTTTCTAGATATCCTTTGTCAAAATATATGTGAAATTGTATCTTATATTATCTTTTTTTATTATTATTAAACTTTTTAAAGTTGTAAAGTAAATGTGAAATATGTATCCAGTAGAATTTCCTTTCCACGCTTTTTAATTTTATGACACCTATCACAAAGAGAAGTTGGAGGGGGGGGGGCTAATTGAAACTTTGCCCCCCCCCCCCCCGCGCAGTTTTCTCTTCGCACGCCGCCGCTGGACGTTGCCTTCAGAATTATACATTTAAACAACTGAAAAATTCATGACATTTAAATATCTTCAAATCCAAATCTTATTAAGCTTTCACGGAAATAACATTATTAGAGAAGATTTTAATAATATAAGATGACACGATTGAAGCATGGTTAAATAACGAATGGTCAAATAATATCCAGTTTTCAAGAGAAGATTGGCAGTTGACAAATGTTGCCGCTACGCAAATAAATTTAAATATTTAAATTATGAATAATTTATTCTTCGTTAAATTTCAGGGGATTATCAGCAAATGATGTTTTAAATCGTAATGAAAAATATTTTGGAAGAGTAGTGTGATTTTTATTGAATAATGTAAAATATTCGAAGTATGTTCAAAATTCCTTATTACATTAAACATGCAAGTGAAATTAAAGATATACATGTTGAAAATTTATATGCTAATAAGATAAAATTCTAATGTCATACGTATAATTTTAGTTCCATAAGATAATGCAATTGGAGCATGAATAAATAATGAATGTTCTTTTATTTATCAGTTTTAAAAGGAGAAGTCAGTCTTCAGAAATGTTGACATAACTCAAACGAGTTTAAATATTTAAAAAATAAATGATTAATTCTTTATTAAATTTTAATAGTTTATCAATAAACTTTAGATTTTAAACCGTAGATTTCTTTAGGTGCGTTCGTAATTATGTAAATATGCGTTGCATCTATAGTCGTCGTTCAGTCCGTTCGTCCATCTGTCTGTCTGCCCATATTTAACAGGGCAAAAAGTACTCAACTTAATGGTTTGAAATTGAAAATATATAATCATTGCATAATTTTGTCGAGTCACTTCAGATTTTATGAAAATCGTATGCATAGTTCAACTACAGGATAATCAAAAGCATTCCGTTACATTACGGCCAAAGGGAAAAAATAGTTTCGTGTGCATTTTAATGATGTTACACGCTTTCGGACATAATAAAATTTATGTGCATTTATGAAGTATGTACTAACATATACAATCTGTACAATATGTAGCGCAAAAAATACTTGTTATTAATTTACAATACCACAAAAAGTTTCCACTGCATAATGGATTGGAAGAAACGTAGCTTGGGGCGCGTTTTAATTATATTAAACTATTTCACATTTTATAAAATTGATATAAATTTCTGAAATTTACTACAAGTTAATTCCTGCATAATGGAAAGCAGATAGTATTTACAGGGACACACAAAAGATTTCGGCTACTATACTGTATTTGAAGTATTGCATACTATTACACAAAGATCTGAATATTATTAAAACTTTATTAGTAAGAACGCATCTCATTTGCTGCGCTTGAAGTGCAATTTCTGACTTGTTTTAAAGAGTATTTTTATTTCAGGTACCGTAGATGATCGGTAAACGAACTTAATCCGTTTCAAAATAGCTTTTGCTATCCGAATTGTTCGTTAACCGATCTTAGATTCTGTATTGTTTTGTATAGAAATCAAACTAATTCGTAATTAAAAGAATAATAATATAAGATAACCTGGAGTAATAACGCCACGTTAAAGTTCAAACAATTTTCATGGCTTAGGTTCCCCCCCCCCCCCTCCAAACAAATGTGGGATTTGATACAGAACATTATTGACTATGCATACAAAACAGAATTTATTCATAAAATGTAGTATCGTTATTTCTTGACGAATGCTGTTTGGTCTCTACAACCCGCCTATATGACCTGATATACACTGGTGTCCAAAAGTTAAGCATAATTGGTAATTAAGTAATTATTTTTAAGTAATGAAAAAAATATGAATCGGAATGTGGTGAAACTCCAGGTGTGTAAACAGAATAGTACGCGTCACATATTTTCGCGAAGAGTTTTCCCCGAAATCGAACAGGGGACCGTCAACAAATTGAAAAAGAACGAAGATCTTTTGGATAACCCTGTCAAAACTAATGTAGCAAAAGCGTTCAAACTGCACATTATGATTAATTGGCTTATTCTAATGTACTGTGTTAATTTTTACAAGGATAGCATGTATACTCGTAGAGAAATTAAGGTTTTTATAAAAACAGTTCTAAATTTTTCCAAGTTTTTTGCTTATAATTTGCAGAGTTCTTATTATAAAATAATGTTCTTTTCTGAAAATATGACAAACATCATTGTACACAATACCCTGTCATCAGAATTTAAAAATAATAAAAATTGTATGAAAAATAAGTATGTTTAGTAAATAATTTTTCATTGCGCATGCGTCAACGATATCAAAATGTCATTTGCATATTGTGTTAGCTAAATGTATAGAGCAACTTCTGTAAAAGTTTCAAAAACATAGCTTGAAAATTCTGAAAATGGGAGCCTATACTATAGAATCAACTCAAAATCCGTTATTCCTAAAGGAAGCAAAAAAATCAGGGGTTTTACCTAAATATAGTTGTACAGGTAATATTGTGTAGGCACTAAACAATGGAATATGGATACAGCCCCTCATCTTTTTGCTTCATTTAGGGAATAAAGGATTTTGAGTTGATTCTATAGGCTCCCATTTTCAGAATTTTCAAGCTATATTTTTGAAACTTTTACAGAAGTTGCTCTATACATTTAGCTAACACAATATGCAAATGACATTTTGATATCGTTGACGCATGCGCAATGAAAAATTATTTACTAAACATACTTATTTTTCATACAATTTTTATTATTTTTAAATTCTGATGACAGGGTATTGTGTACAATGATGTTTGTCATATTTTCAGAAAAGAACGTTATTTTATAATAAGAACTCTGCAAATTATAAGCAAAAAACTTGAAAAAATTTAGGACTGTTTTTATAAAAACCTTAATTTCTCTACGAGTATACATGCTATCCTTGTAAAAATTAACACAGTACATTAGAATAATCCAATTAATCATAATGTGCAGTTTGAACGCTTTTGCTACATTAGTTTTGACAGGGTTATCCAAAAGATCTTCGTTCTTTTTCAATTTGTTGACGGTCCCCTGTTCGATTTCGGCGAAAACTCTTCGCGAAAATATGTGACGCGTACTATTTTGTTTACACACCTGGAGTTTCAGCACATTCCGATTCATATTTCTTTCATTACTTAAAAATAATTACTTAATTACCAATTATGCTTAACTTTTGGACACCAGTGTATGAGTATTACCCACCTATATGAGTAATAATGCCATGTAAACAAAATTATAAAATACTCTAGAATAATGGTATGTAAATTGTCCAATTCTAAAGATGCAAACTTTACATACTAGAAATTGACAAATTGCTTTTATTTACCATTGATTCCAAGATCAGAATGCATTAATAATCATTTGAAATTTTACTCTTTTGACATGAAAAAATTAGCAGCAATTAGGACATACAAATTTCTATTTATCCTTTTTAGTTTTCAACAATGACAATAATAGTCTCGCCTGCATACATAAAAAAATAGTTTAAAATGTCGTTCTGCCACTGAAAAGAATTAACCGGAGTAATAGCACCAATGGATGGCGTTATTACCCCGGCATACATTATTCGCATCATATTTTAAATTACAAACTTCCTCGAGAATGTATCCAAAATTTCCTACAACATTTTAAAAGTACATTACAAATGTATGTAACAAACAAAGTATTTCCTTATGAATATATTGTCTTCATATCACAAGACTTATCTTAGCAAATTTTAGATAAGACGTTGACTCTTACATGCTTATTCCAATTATAAGGTCTACAAATGTAACAATTAACTTTTAGCGGTTGTCTGTGATTCAGATGACTCGATCTTTGAGTGTAGAACGCATAGTGTTATTTTTCCTTATTTTTTCATTAATACGCGTAATATTAGCACTTGGCATTATTATCCACCCTGGCTTTATTACCTTAAAACAACTGATAAAAAATAACATAAATCTTCTCTGCATAACAGGGTTATATGTCTTTATTTAATATTAATATATAGTATTTTGATGGCTTTCTCCGTATCGGGGTGTATTTAAAAATACTAAAATTAAATGGCACATGCTATTTATAAAATTTTTTAAGATTGCATTACTGCATTAAATCGTACCAATTTGTCACTTTAATCTTTCAAAAAATTCTTAGTCCTCTAAAAAAACGTGTTTACTGTGGAGCCTGAAACAGCTCAAATGAAACCTAGAGTCTGTTAATAATTTGTAAACTAAATTTCAATTAAAATAATCAATTTTCAATTAAAAATACTTCTTTAAAAACTGAAACAAAATGTATAAAAATTAGTGTACTTTGATCTGTTCAATATTCATTCTAATTTGGCGGCTTTGAGATGAAAAATCCGAACCTTCGGTAGTCCATGAATTAATTAGGCCATAGTAAATATACAGCTGCTAAAATGTTTTCTAGTCAGCCAAACATGCGATGCGATTAAATGCTGCTCGACAAATCTGAAACAGAGCATATAACTTTTCTTGGTTTTATTTTCTGATGTGTTCGTTAATTCAACATGTGTTGTTTATCCGAACACAAAAATCTCTCGAGGAAATGTTCTTTTACTTTACCGATATATGTTCGTAAACCGAACAGTTCGTTAGGGTATCCGTCTACGTTTTAAACGCCAATTTCGATGAAAATTTTCATTTTTTTCCCTTATAGAATGAACATTTCTGTTTCTAAATCTGTTTCTAGTTTCTATGTACGCCAAATAAGAAATAAAATTACAGCTCTTTAAAAAAAAAAAAAAAAAAAAAAAAAAAAAAAAAAAAAAGCAAACGATGTTAGTTTTAAACAAAGTTAAAATGCGTTTAAATGCGTTTCCTGAAAAATTACATTTTCATCGGAAAAAGTAAACGACTATGGCTCTAACTGAAAGTTTTATAATCCTATAACGATGAAATTGCGAATTTCATGAATTTTCTGATTTTCTAAGTATCAAATTTTCTATGTATTGTATACAATCAGCTATACCTCTTTTAGATTTCCGTATATTAAATAGTTTTTAGGTCATTATACTCAAGAGTGTCTAATTCACTGTAAAAGAAAATCTGTAATTCTACAGATGCAAAGTTGCCGAAATCTGTATAGTAACTAGCATTTTATCCGTACACTGTACAGGAAAAGATGTAAATCTACAAAAATAATTTTTGTAAAGCTACAGAAATCTGTATAGTAACTGACATTTTATCTGTACACTGTACAGGAAAAGATGTAAATCTACAAAAATAATTTTTGTAAAGCTACAAAAATCTGTATAGTAACTGACATTTTATCTGTACACTGTACAGGAAAAGATGTAAATCTACAAAAATAATTTTTGTAAAGCTATAGAAATCTGTATAGTAACTGACATTTTATCTGTACACTGTACAGGAAAAGATGTAAATCTACAAAAATAATTTTTGTAAAGCTACAGAAATCTGTATAATAACTAACATTTTATCTGTACACTGTACAGGAAAAGATGTAAATCTACAAAACTAATTTTTGTAAAGCTACAGAAATCTGTATAGTAACTAATATGTTATCTGTTTATCTGTACACTGTACAGGAAAAGATGTAAATCTACAAAACTAATTTTTGTGAAGCTACAGAAATCTGTAACTTTACACACGAGTCTTTTAAAATTATAATTATCATACTAAAATTTTATCTGTAACTAGGGTTGCAGTTACATGAAAAATTCTTGGAATCCCAGTTTCCTAAAAATTTCTTAGTAACCTTACAGATATTGTTTGCAGTGTATGCATGTGTGCAAAAAGATTTGTGTTATATACGTATATTTTTTGTTTTTCTAGAGCCGAAGCCGCTTTCATAAAAAATGCTAAAAAATGACACAAATTATAAAAATTTTAAAAAGTTGCATAGGTATTATATTTTTTAATGTATAAATATATTTTTTTATTCTGTATAAGATTCCACTAACCCCCCCCCCCCAAAAAAAAAAAAATGTCAAAAGTAGAGTTTAAAAAATGTCCCCGAACGTAGTCGGATACCTTTAGTGGACCATCCATTGTACATAAAATAAAATCTTTGAAGGCCATTGAAAATTTTTTGTTCGCTTTCTCTTATAAATTGAATTTAATGAATATATGTTAAAAATATGCATTTTAATAAAAGAAAACTCTAAGAACTAGCTTTACTTATTTACAAGAAAAAGAAGCTTTACTTATCTAAATATAATTCTCGGGGGCGACGATCTTCTTTTAATATTTTTTATTTCTTCATAGATGGCACATAACACGTAAAACAGTACACATATATAAAATATTAACAAATCAGCACTTTTTACATAATTCTAGTTGCACACACCACCAAAACAACATGAACTCACTGCTCACAGCCAACTTCGAATTTCGAACATAACTTCGAAGAAAACTTTTTTTTAATAGAACGAGAATTACCAGATTTTTTTAAACGAAAAATACTACAGATGATGAAGAGCTCTGCTACATTCAATTTTAACTCACTTTTTGATATAATTACAAAAACTATGTACATGGGTATGTTTCCTATAAGTACAACGTTTTAATATTCTTAGAACTTAATTATAAATTAAAAACGTGATTTAAGGCCTTTTCCCGTTAGGCGGCCGTAGGTGATAAATCACCAAATATCTATAGTAGTTGCAATTGCACACTAGTTACAACAAAAAGAGATTTAGTCATGCGCCAAACCAAGTTCACCAAAATATGCTAATTATCCATGAAACTGCAGCAAGCGAATATTTTATGTACTAAAATATAGAAAATACAAATAAAAATTAAATAATATAAAAATTTGTAAAAAAAAAACATTCTTTGGCATTAAATAGTTTGTTGGTATTTAAATTAACACTATGCAATAAAATTATGTAACTAAAACACTTATTATCGTTAAACTAAACTTATAATATATTAAAAGTGAAATATTTACATTATACTCGTGATCTCGTGATTTTTACCGAGTTAATTTTTAAATTTTTTGTGTAAATAGTTTATTTATTAATATTGATATTGATAAAGTTGCCATACGAAACATGTAAATCAAATTAAAGTATATTTATAAGATTTAAATTTATTTCTTTTCTTTTTTTTTCATTTTTAGCATATTATAATTTTAGTTTAATTTAATTTTAACATAATATGTTGAGAATACAATTTAGAAATCTATATAAATAATTCTAATTATTTTTTCCTGTTGCCATAGTTTAAAACAGATTCAGAATGAAAATGATTCATTATCTAATAAATTCTAGTTCACGTTTTCTATCAAACGCAAATCAGTCGGTGAATTTACCATAATCACCAAGTACAGTACCCACACCAAGTACAGTAAAGACGGTTTTAGAAATTGCATCAACTGAAGTCATGAAATTGTGTGCTATTTTTAAGATAATTATTGATTATTTATTTTTTTTTACATTTACCATAGCTTTAAATAAATCAAAATTAAAACAATAAATTTTCTTAAACAGCAAAATTCATAAAAAGAGTGTTGTTTACTTATACAAGTTTTCTATAAGTGTCTTATTTTCAAGGCATGAAGCTTAAAATCTTTTGACATTTCAAAGGTACCTTACCCTTTAAATTCTTAACCTACAAACTAATAGATAGCCATGCGCATTTGAATTTTAACCAGGAATTCAAAAGTGGGTGTAATATTGATCCTTCATTTACATCTACATACTTAGTGGCTCTCGTTTCCTTGCATTATTGCGATCTTAAAAATTCATATAAATTATATAAATCATGAAATTATACTTTATATTTTCAATATCTATTTATATTTTTTTTTACATCCAAAAGATCGATTTAAAAAAATATTATAAGTAACAAATGATTAAATAATTTTTTAAGAAGCTAAAATATACGTTTACACGTCAACGTATGAACGGAATATGTTTTAAATGTTACATTTTATGAATTACTCATGTCATTTGATTCAAAAAAAATATTTCCATGTATTAGCTTTTTTATAATTTATATATCAATGAAATTATTTACTATATAGCAATTAACTAAAAGATAATAGTTATATTTTTTACGTATACTGTTTAAAATGTTCTTTTAATCTACGAGAAAAAAAAAAAAAAACAAGTAGGAAAGTGTACGTCAGACGTGGCAGATGAGGTGCGTTCGTAGTATAACAATTTTCATACATAATTCAGATACTGGTGCAATAGCTGATGCACTTATATGCAAAAATGCATGAAAGCAAAATTTATTACAATTACAGTTAAACTTCCCTTTAACGAAGTTTTCTACTTGACGAAATTTTCTGTTGTACCTTCACTTTGAAGATTATTAACATGTACATCAATCTCCATATAACGAAAAATATATTCTACGTAACGAAGTTTATACCAATTTTTTGCGTGGTATAACATTTAAACAGAGAGGTTGATATTGCGGAGGATTTATGAATTGGTTTCTGTGTATTGTATAAAAATTAAGTTATTTATTTAATCATTTCCATTCCAAAAAATTAATTGCTGGAAAGCCTTTGATGCAAATAAGAAGGGGATTCCAGTTTTACGAAAATGTTCCAGCAGAATTTTTCTGATATTTACAAAAATTTCTTATAAACAGTGTCTCTTTTGTAAGAAACCAGTACAAAGTAACATTACAGAATTTTTTTAAGTTAAGGATTGAGAATACAGAGGGAAGGGGGAGAGAGAGAGAGAGAGAAAATGATCTACGCTACAATTTTTGTTTATCGTTCTTTATTATTATTACAGGGTTGTTACTAAATACTGCTAATACAAAGTCTAAATATTAATTTTTTTTTCATGTATCTACATTATACTAAAAAAAGTCACTGTCCAAATTAAAGTAATTTTTCTTAATATTTTTATTCTATAAATATTTTTCATTTCATACATGTGTGTTTTTATTATACAAATTTCATGAATTTAAATAAGTTTCTGCTTAGTAAATTTTCTTCATAACGAAGTGTTTAAGTATAACGATGAGATTCCGTTAAATGGAAGTTTCACTGTATATAGATTAAATCCAGTAATACGGGAATAATGGGATTCCATCTCAAATAGGACGTTAACACGATGCCAACCTAGAATCATTATCTAACATGAGATATCATTGGATTAATTACACGTAAATGAATTTAATGGAATGAAATAACTTTTATTAATATTTTTTTTAATTTTGATAAATTAAATTATATTTTTAATATTATTATATTATTAAAATATAAATAATTTTCTGCTAGAAAATTGTTTTAAAAACCATAAAACTAGAATAAAGAGCATTACAATTTTGAAACTAATTCCGAAACAGATTTTTTTATTATTATTATTCCATTTACAAGTATTTTTTACACTATTCGAAAGTAAAATAACTGAAAATTTTTGGTAGTTAGAAGTTAAAAATATATCAGTAAAAATGGAATTTAATCGTGCGCTGTTGCAACCATTAAACTTACGTCAGCGTTATACACCGGCAAGTTTGTCTTTTCTAATTAAGTTATGCACAAAGGCGCCTGTGTTGGGATCTAATTCAATTTTCATAAAGTTTGAAATGACTCGGCGAAATTCTACAATGATCATCCTCTTGAGAGCTGAGCATAAAATAGCTTTACAAATATATATTTATTGCTTTTGCATAATCAAAATGACACCATAGATGACAGAAAGAGTCTTTTTTATGAAATCAGTTCTTGAGGGGACTGGTAATTTAGGTTTACAAATATGGATATAAAAGTACTAATCCCCTTAAAACACCACTTTATCTATCGGTAATATAAACTTACGTAATAACAAAAGATCCTTAAACAAGTAAATGATCATCAAATCCTCAATTTTTTTTTTTTTTCGTAAACCATTTAAGTTAAATAATCATGAATATTTCTTACTTTCTTGGCCACAATGTCTTGAAGGTATTTTCGAAACTCAGATGAAAATAATATTTATTTTATGAGGTAATATTCATCAGTGCTGACATTTATTGGTTTTGTTTTAAAGCAGAAAACATTTAGCTGTATCGAAGTAAAGTAAAAATGCAAAAAATTCGAACAGTTTAGTTTTTATGAGAAAAAGAATGGAGGTACACATTTGTGTACTTCAGGTCTGAAGAGGTTAAATATGACGACTTCAGAAGTCAAGACGTACAAGTGACAAAAAATTCGATTTGCAGTAAATAGGAAACTTCCGTTTATTTCATTATAGTCTTAGAGCTCTTATTTCAATAACTGTAAAGAAAAAGTCGAATGCAATTTTCTCTAAATTTATGACTATTCATTTTTTATTATTATTCGGCAAAAGTGGTTTATTTCTAGAACGTACTACATCTCTAGATATATTACGCTATCGTATGTGGCACAAAAATCACGAATATTTGTTAATTGTTTAATGGCAGCGTCCAAATGAAACGCATCTTATTGATTACTGTGCAAATGCCTTTTGATAAGATTTAGACTGTGGTAAATTGTGTTTAATTATTTTTGTTCCTTTGCTGCAATTATAAGCTTCAAAATATCATTTTTTTCTGGGGTTTTTTATTATTATTTTTTAAACTTAAAAAAATAAATAAAAGTCATGAATTTTAAACTTTTCAGTTTCCAATTAAAACTATTTATTATAAATGAAATGAGTGGATATATTATTATATTTTAAATAATTAATGAAATACAAAAAATGCCAAGGGCATAATTTGGCGATAGACTAGCATAAAAATACTGAGTTTTTGATTTATCAGCACAGATGTCATACATGCATCACCACATTGGCGCATTATTTTTCTGACGCCAATTTGGCGAAAACTTCGTTTTCTAATACCAGTTACATACATAATTTTTAACTAATTTCAATTATTTTAAAAAGGAAATACTAATAAAATAATAATGATAATAAAAATAAGCAATGGGTTTGGCGATTTTATGCCAATGATTTTATAATAATTTGGCTAAAATCTTTATCGATTATCAGTTACATATAGCATACTATAATAGTACTTTTTTTTTTCAAAATGGTAACAAAATTGTAATTTAACAAATTACAACGACTATTTGGAAAATGATATTTTCAGAGACTAAAATTTTAAAGGCTTATAAATACATTCTATATTTAAATTAATAATAATAATAAACGGTTTTTTTTTTATGATGATCATAACAAGTCATATATTACGTACGCCGTGCATTAAACATTCATATTCCTAGACCAATGATAAAAAATCATAGATAGACAATTTTAACTGTTTAAAATATGCATTTTTATTTGATGGAGTTAATCAGACTGACTTCTGAACGCTTCATATTACGTATGACATAGATTAAACATTGATATTCCTGGACCCTTCGCAAACAAATTTTAAATGAAATTTCAGTTTTACAATTTTCGGAAGCGCAAATTTTTAAACTTCCAAACATCGTACATTTTTACACCATTACGTAGAGAAAAAAAAATGCATTTTTTGATGAAATGTGTTTGAAATCTTTATCACAATCTGATTTGGAATTGTTAATTTTTTTCAAGTGTTTATTACTCTTTGTGTCATTGTGGCAACAGAAGTATTCTATTTTTGGACATTAAAGATGGATAAATCAGAAAATGAATAAAATAAAAAAATGAAGTATTTCATTTTTGGACATTAAGCATAAACCAATCAGAAAACGAATAAAATAAAATAAGTTGGGGAATTCAACCAATAAAAAGATTCAGATATACTTCAGATTTCTCAATTCTCTACCGAGAACAACAATTATTTTCCAAATAGTTAATAAAACAAGAGTTTAGTTAATTATTATAGAATAAAACAATTTATAACATTTTTAAAAAGAAAAGAAAAGTAAAAAAAACAGTTTATTAAATAACAATAGCTGGGCTACCATGTGAGGCTCATATAATTGCCATTTTGTTGCAATCGCGCCAATGTTGTGCGTATATGGCATCTGTGTCTATTACTCTAGCAGAATTTTCTAATTTGGCAAAAAATTGAGCAATTAAAATAAATTATGAACAAAAGCAGTATGACGCTAAGTATATATTCAACGGAGACCAAACTGGTCGCCAAGGGCGCCTAGTAATTAGAAAATCACTTATATTTCTTTACCTGAAAAGAAAAAAACATATTTTCAGGTCGACTGTGCCCTTAGTTCATTTTTTTTTTTTTTTTTTTTTTTTTTCAATTTTGTCACTTATACTTCTGGGGTCCTCATATTAGAGGTCTGCATGGGCCGGGCATCGGCCCGGCCGATTTCCAATAATGGCATTCGGGCCGGGCCTAGTCACTAATCCTTTCGGGCCGGGCCGGGTCTAGTCACTAATCTTTTCGGGCCGGGCTGGGCTCGGGCCTTAATTTTTTTGCTGGAGTATCGGGCCGGGCCTAACTTTTTTTTCCGTACGAAGCCGAGACTGATTCCATTCTTCCTAGTTTTCATGGACCAAAATAATCAGTTCCTATTGAATCTTCCTATATGAAAATCCTTTGCTCGACTTTTTATAAATCAGTAATATTTGGCTTTGTCCGAAAATTTCTGCAAAAAAAGCATGTACTTTTAAGCCGTCATTATTCTACAATTAAACATTAGAATTTATTCCTTTTAAAGAATCGTAGATTACTAGGAGTTTTAAAATAGAAATAAACACACACACACACACACAAAAAAAAAAAAAAAAAAAAAAAAAAAAAAAAAAAAAAAACATGATTATAACGGAATTTTTTGTATAACTGAAAACTGAAAGTTTCTTTTAAAATGTTCATCCATGCAAAATGAATACAACAATACGGAGAAAAAAGTATATTAAACATTTACATCTGTTAAGAAGGGAATGCATTTTTTTTTTCGTTCCAAAGCGATTTCGTCTTTGGAAATTTTACCATATACCGCTTTTTCGATTTTTTGTCTCCATTACAGGGAATATGGATTAATAATACTAGTGATAACTGAAACATTTACATACAACAAAAAAAGATTCATTTAAAAGCATAAATATCGCAGCCTACGGCACTTCTGCATAAATGGAGATTATAAACATGGAAAAAAAAAGACTAATATAATTTCTTTTGGTCAGAACTCTTCCATAAGATTAAAGATCAATGTTCTGTAGAAATTCACTCGAGCCGGGCCGGATTCGGGCCGAATTTTAAACTTTTTTCCGGAACGGACCGAGTTCGGGCCGAAATTTTAACTTTCGGGCCGGGCCGGGTCGGGCCATTATTTTTTCATTCGGGCCGGGCCGGGCTCGGGCCGAAATTTTAACTTTCGGGTCGGGCCAATATTTCTTTCGTTTGGGCCGGGCCGAAATTTTAACTTTCGGGTCGGGCCCGGGCCTGGAAATTTCGGCCCGTGCAGACCTCTATCTCATATATTAAATTTAGGAACCTTCGTTCAAGTAGTTTTTGAGCTGTTCTATACTGAAACACGGACCAAAATACTTATACTAGTTGCTACGTATTTACATTATTACAAACGCACTTACATGCAAGAACAACAAACTAATACTACTTTTGTCGTTAATGTTAATGATATTAATTTATTATGTTTGTTTATAAAACATGTTTGTTCAACAAGGAAATGTTTAATTCGGAAAAAATTACATTCAAAACCCTATATTCCGACTGATAAAGCTATTTAATATACTGAATAAAAAGAATATTACCCAGTTAAACTGATGGCAAAGACCTCACAGGCTATTTACACTAATTGTATATTGCAGCCTTATACAAAATTGCCCTTCGAAATACAAATTAAAGAAGGAAATAGCCCCCGTACCCTTCTTATTACTTATCCAATGAATACTCAATACTAATCACGAAGGCACCTCACCAGAACGATCCTATGTTTAAGATTTGAACTAACTCTGATAATTCTGCATGAAAAACCCATTTACATAAACAAAGGAGAAGGCATTAGCTCCCATTCTCCTTTTTATACTTATCGAATGAACTCTGAAAACTAATCAGGGAAGCGCTTTATCATAATAAACCTATAACCAAAATTCCAAATGAATCGAATATTTTTATCATGAGTTATCGCGTTACGCACGTAGGCATGAACATACATACATACAGAACGGGCGAGCACATAAGCTCTCAGGCTTTGATAGCCTGTGAGCTAAAAACTATTTGGAAACGTTTCTGAAAATCAGTAGCAAGAAAATAAACTTTTTTTTTGTATATTTTTCAATACACCTTGGAAATGTATTAGTTTTTAAGGTTTATAAAAAAAAAAGGCAAACTTGTAAGAATTGTTATTATTTTATAAGAGGTATACTTTTCCGTTCGTGGTCATATTGTACTTTCCTAAATTAATAAATACAGTGGAACTTCCGTTTAACAAAGTTTTCTACTTAACGAAACTTTCTACTAAACCTTGACTAAAATGCCACTGACATGTAAATTAATCTCCATATAATGAAAAATATACTCTATGCAACGAAGTTTATTCTACTTTCGTACGTGTGTAACTTTTAAACGGCGAGGTTACTGTTGCGATGGATGTATGAACTTATTTCATCGGTTTGTATGAAAATGAAATTATGTACTTATTTAATCGTTTACATTCAAACGAAGACATGCTAAAAGTTTTCGAAACAATAAGAAGGGGATTCCAGTTTCAGGGATCGGATACTTACTGTTCAAACATTTTTATGACTAGTGTATTTTTTATAAGAGACCTATACAAAGTAACATTGCAGAATTTTTTTAATTAAAAATTTGGAATACTAAAAAAAGGGGGAAATAAGGGGAGTTTAAGCTATGCTTCAGTTTTGTTTATTTTTCTTTATTATTTTTTTTTAGACATTAATCTAATTGAAGTTCTCTCATGTGTCTACATTTGATAAAAAAAAAGTTACTGTCCTGATTTATAATACATTTTTCCATTATTTTCATTTTTCATTTTATGCATCCGTATCTTATATACAAATTTCAAGAATTCGGGGTGATTTCTATTTAGCGAAGTTTCTTCATAACAAAATTTTAAGAGTAAAACGAATTTCGAAATTCGTAAAACGAAATTTCGTAAAACGAAAGTTTCACTGTATGTATGTGTTTTTGTTTTTTACATTGTATAGAGTCCATATAGCTACTGAAAATTCAATAAATCGAAAAATTTCTTCTTTTAATCAAAATTCTGTGGAGTGAAATTATTTATTTTTGTTTATAAAAAAAAATGTTTTTAAGCAATTTCCTAAGTTTTCTACATACAGCTAAGTGAAATATTTTATTATTTTAAAAAATAAAAATAAAATTAACATTGTTAAATGTTAATTACAAAAAAAATAAGAAAAATCGTTTCAATATTAATGTGATAAAAATGTAGCTCACATAAAGTCTGGACCCATACAATTTATTCATATAACAAAAGAAAAAGGACCTCTTCTTCCCCCTCCCCCCGTCCACACGCACACGTTAGCGGAAGCCAGTTTGATTGGTCCCGACCCACTTCCCAAGTGTAAGAGACTCTAGAAGAAACCGGGTTTAAAAAATGAAAAAAAAAAAAAAACGTGTGGCACTCGGGGACTGCCGCGGTAAAGCTATTGTATAGCATTTTTTATCAACTTATACAATTATAATTATTTATTTATTTTTTATTTATGCAGCTTTTTTTATCTTTGATATTAATTCAAGTTTTTTCTTTTTTTTTTTTTTTTTATTAATTCAAGTTACACTTTTTAAGCGTGATGACCGATAAGAAAACATTCTTTTTTCTTTTATTGAATAAATGAGAAGTCTGCCGAACTGAAACGACGTTAGACGGAGTGTTAGGTTTTTTCTCGTTACGGAATTTCTAGATTCGGTCGCCGCGCTCAAACCCCGCGATAGCAACTATGCAATAGCTTAAAAAAAAAAAAAAAAAAAAAAAAAAAAAAAAGAGATATTGAAACCGAACAAAATTAAATAGGAAATTTATTAAATTAATATCACCAAAAAGTGAAAAGGAAAGGCTCGGAGCTCTAAAGCTACCAAAATAACCTTGGGGATTCTAGATTAATGTCTCGGCGGCGGTCGAGAAAGGGCGAGTGGACCGACCGCCGCAGTAATTGTTACAGAAATTGCGCATCAAACATAGCAAATGTGGTGTGCTCGTACTATCACTAGCTTTATAAATATTCTGATTGGTGCAATAATTGTTTAAGTCTCATAAAAAAAGGCTTGATTACAAAATTTCCATCTAAAGTAGACGTAATCATCAAACCGGAATCGTTACATTGTATGGGATATTATTGAATTAATTAACATAGGATAGGATTTAATAGAATGAAGAAAACTTTTTAGCAAATTGTAAAGTGGCTGTTTTTGTCGATCGAGAATACAAATATCTGAAGTACATCTGAAATCTCGCGATGTCCGGATTTTATTCGTTTTCTGTTTGGTCCATATTTAATGTCCAGAAATTGAATACTTCTGTAGCCACAATGACAAAAATAGTATTAAAAACTACAAAAATAAATTAGTAACTCAAAAATAAACTGAGATACAGCTTTCAAACAAATTGCATTTAAAAATAAATTTTTTTTCCTATTACAATGGTGTAAAAAATTGAAAGTGTCGTATGTTTAGAAGTTTAAAAATTCGCAGTACCGAAAATCGTAAAACTGAAATTCCATATAAAATTTGTTTATGCTTGGTCCAGGAATATTTATGTTGAATCCAAGAATTATGTTGAATATTTATGTTGTTTATACGTCTAAAATTTTAGTCTTTTAAAATATCATTTTCCAAATGATCGTTGTAATTTGTACTATTAATATTTTTTCAGTTTTGATTGAATTGTCTGGAAGTTTGAAATGACATGTTGATGACAAGATGAGATTTCTGCTACAAATGTGTACATAATTAAATTTAAAACCATTCGATTGGGAAGTTTTTGCGCTGTTTAAGCAGACGGATGGACAGATAGACAAGCGGACGGACTAGAAGACGGCGCAACAATTACAGCTGTTGCGTATTTATACAATTGGAACACAGATAAAAACGATTATGAAGGGTTTTCTTAAAGAATGGTGTAAAGTTCAGTAAATTGTTACTGAAAATTTTGTAAAATCTTCTCCAGATAGGCTTAAAATAGTAACAGATTCTTATGGGGTTTATATCTTGTGGATAGATAGAAGTATATATAAAGATTGGACAATGTTTGGTAGCCATAGTCTGAGAACATCACTCATCCGTGAGAAAAGTGACACATCTCTCAAAATGCCATTTTGCGTTTTTATTCCAATAAGACTGTCATAGGTGTGTCTTGCTATACAAAACGTTTCATAAGTATAGTTATACAGAAAATATCTTTCTTTATTCTGCTGTTTATCCATTCATGATAACAGATGAGTAGTGGATTGTGTGGGGAGATTAATTTATCCAGTCCTCTAAACCACATCATATGTCTTCATTCTTAAGTGTTTTATATTTAGATGCCCTTTTTTACTCCTGCATGCAGAGTTAAGTGCTGTAATTTCATGTTTAAAAAGAAATCATGGGAATTTTCTTTTACCTCTCCTGTAAAATTTACTTTTGTCGATATGCGTCATGAGCAATGCGATATGAGCAATGTGCTTGGGATCGTTATGCTGTTGTAAGCAATAATCCTCCTCGACAATTAACTTGAATGTGTTGTCTTATGTAATTTTGTTTAAAAGCACAGATCTGTGCATATATATGTCTCAATGTAATCTAAATTTCCCTCTTGTTAAGCTCTTTGTTGTACAACCTCAAACCATTACACCTTCTCCACAATGCTTTAGAATTTTTGTCGTATATTTGGAATTCAAACTATGTGTTTTTCTCCTCCAAACTCTAATTCGCACATTCATGCTGTAAATATTAAACTATTAACACGTTCGCTGCCGCTTACGTGAAGATATGATGATAGTTAATGCCGCGCTGTAGAAGTGGGTTTTTCCCAGAAGCCGATTTACTTTTTATAACAAAGAATCAGTGAAAGATTTTCCCGCGCCAGCGCATGACTGGCTATTGGAATATCATCCCGCATCACGCGCGGGCGCGTGAGTGGCCTCTTAACGTTGGCGCCATATCACGTACTGGCGCGTGATCGGCAGCGAATGTGTTAAAAGATTTCCTGCTTTTAGAAATCTGAAGATGATTGTCAATAGCATTTTCAAGCAAACTTCTCTTCTAACGGATGTAAATTAACGGTTATAAATTAAATAAACAGATTAAATAATTTACCGATTGAATAATAGTGTTTAAAATTAATCTAAACTTCGTTTCTCTCTGCAATAGTTGAGATAAGCAGCTGTTCATTTAAATCCAGCTTCATTAACGGCTTCATGATTGTTTTTTTAGTACTACTTTATTAATATATTCCTGTAAATCTTCTGTTGTACGATTTACAGAAATGCAACGCTTTTTGGTTCCAGCATCCCTTACTGCTAACTTTAGAGCAAGTATTTCGAGCTTTATTTTTAATCTTTTTTCTTTCCTTGACTATATCGGTTAATTACCTTTTAGATGGTCGATTGGTTTCAGAACATTATTTCGGAAATTACTATAAGATTTGTCCTTTTTGTAAAAGAAACATTAACAACTAATGTTGATTTCTGTACTCTAAGTTCTTTTTTGTCACTTTTATTTGTCCATTTTGCCAAACCATCAAAATTGATTCTTTTTTGCTAGAATAATTACAAATACATTGAACTTTGCGGTGGATATTGAGAGATAGAGAGTAAATACAATAAAATATGTAAATAAGTTTTTTTTTTTTGTTTTTTTTTTGTTTTTTTTTTTACTTTTATGCAATTATTTTTGCATTTTCATGTCTTATGTATTTGAAAAAAGTTTTTCTCATTTAAAGTTTATATTTATTGGTGTCGAAAATCTTTTTAATATCAAAGCAAATAAACACACGGCCATACAGCAAAAATAATGCATAGTTACCTATGGTGAATTTGGCATATTTTTCTGCACTATTTCTTTTGTGAAACACTACATATAGGGAATCTACGAAACAACGTCTCTAAGTATTTGAATAAACAGAAACAATCAAATTATAACGTGTACCATTATTTTTGTAGAGACATTTTTAACATACATTTTACATGTATACTAACTTTCTAAAGGATATCATTATTGCTTTTTCTTGCATAATATATAAAGGCTTGTATTAAATTATTATTATTTGTTAATTAAATTTTATTTGTAACTCTCGTGGTTAAACTTGCATATTTTTCGAAAACTACTTTCGGTATCATCTCTTTTAGGGGATATTGTAATTAAGATGGGTTAACTTAGGTCGATGATTTTCTGTCGTTTGGATCTATCTTATCTCGTCTGCAGAGCTGCTATTGTTAGAAAAATTACACTGAGTTCTTAAATAAAAATATTTCTGAGTTCAGTTCTCGAAACTCAATTTTAGTAAATGAAAGTAATTTTGAGAGTTTAAATGTAAAGTGCATCTGGAAATTTAGTTTTCTAATTCCTTATTTTCCCTTGCCTGAAAAAGCATTTACTGTATCGCACCTGTCGGTGAATGCATTTCAAGTAATGCTTTACATATCTCTTTACATAGAAGTCCATGCATTTCACTCAAATTGTAGTACTTTTCTTTATCTTGTTACAGGATCCAAATTTCGCAAATATTCAAAAGAAAACAGTGTACAGATAGTAATAATACTTCTAAATCCAGACGCTAAAGCATGGTGTGCGCGAGTTTTAAGTTGAGTATCACCTCTTCTTGGAAGCAGGTCAATTTAGTGGATTCTTCAACTAATTATTTCTTGAATATATAGCATTTTATCCGTAGATAATGAACAACACTCGTGTATTCAATTATTTCAAATAATGTTCATTCAACGATTCTTGAGATATGAGATGCATAAATTATTTATTTTTCTCCTCATCAGATAAAATCTGCTTCCATTTGCCTACTGTTTGTCCAGGAGTATATAGCTTTTATAACATCATTAACATTTCATATTTTTCATTCATTTCTTTTTATTTACAACAGCCTGTATGCATCAAATCTATCCTTTGAGAAGATGTCTAATCTTGTATTATTTTAGAAAAAAGATTCTTTCATAGTTTTCCAAATGATTGTAACTCCTATGGTAGCTTTGAATAAAGTACACCCCGTCATTTATATTAACAGCACCATCATTTGCATTCTTTCAGCAGTCGCAATTTTGTCATAACATCCATCAGTTTAATTTTTCAGATTTTCGCATTAAACCATCAAGTGTTGCTAAGGACTACAGAAGAAGCCCTAGATGGTAGGAAAAAACAGCTCTCACTTCCAGATTTCTTCGCTCTGCAATGATCGTTAACTGATCAAACGGATTTCCTTTTCTCTTTGCAACAAACTCTGATTTATTTAACTTTAAATTCTCTTTTTTCTTCGAGTCAGAATATGTGTTTAGCTTCTTTATCTTTGGAGGTCTGAAAAATCCTTCTGTTTTTGAGTCTACAGATAGATATTCTCTCTTGAAAGTGTTGTACGTTTTTTCACCCACCTCATGAGCTTTGACCATTCTTCGACAATTTCTGGATTTGTGATTACTCTACAGTCCCTGGCCAAATTATTAGACGCACTCATATTTTCTTGTGTCGAATCATATTACAAGTTTCATAGAGATATTACTATGCCAATAGTTACAATTGATTATATACATCATCTGTAGGATTATAATAAATTAAAAGCATGCCAATGACTTTAAAATTATTTATTTTTGTAAATTAAATTAACAATTGCTAAAATTGTAAAACTTAAAACATGAAATTAAAAAAAAAACGTCAATATTTTTTGGAGTCTCCTTTAGCGGCAATCAGTGCCTCTATTCTTCATGGCATGCTGTTAGTACAAAATTGAAATGTTTCTTGCATGTGTGAGGGATGTTTCCAGACGAGGATAAGTTTTTCTATGAGCTGTGTTTTGCTCGTTATGAGCTCTTTCTCCAGTTTTTTCTTCATTAGCTCCCAAACATTTTCAATGGTATTCATGTCTGATGAATTACCGGGAGCAGTTCAACACAGGGATATTTTTTTATTGAAAGTAGACCTTGACGGATCGTGCTATGTAACAAAAAGCTTTACCTTGCAAAAATACAAATGGTTCTTCATTTGGAAACCACCATTTTAGCTTTAGAATAAACCGATTTTGAAAACATCTTTATATTGGTCTGGAGAATTGACTAACAAGTCATAACAAACAAAACCCAGCTCATAGAAAATCTTATTCAAATCTGTAATCGTCACCCACGCATACAAGAAACTCTTCAATTTTGTATTAATAGCATGCCGCGAAGAATAGAGGCACTGATAGCCGCCAAAAGAGGCTCCAAAAAATATTGACATTTTTTTAAGTTTCAAGTTATAAATTTTGCAATTTCAGCCATTTTTAATTTAATTTGTAAAAAGAAAGAGTTTTAAAGTCATAGGCATGTATTTTATTTATTATAATCTTACAAATGATGTACATAATTAATTGCAGTTATTCACAAAGTAATATATCTATGAAGCTAGTAATATGGTTCGACACAAGGAAAAGGGAGTGCGTCTAATAATTTGGCCAGGGACTGTAGTTGATTCCATTACCCTGTCTATATTTATCTATTCATTGATAACCATGTTCTGTAAATATGAGATATCACATTCGTCTTTTCGGATTTTGCTCAAAGATTGATCTGAATATAGAATAGACTTTTCTGAGGAACTGATTTTGGTTCTTTGACGAATCATGTGAAGAAATTCTGCCCTGTTATCAACAATATTTCTTAACTGCGGTAGGTCTTTGACTGCGCTTTTAGACACCTGAGTGTCTTTAGTTATTGTTTCTTTAATCGCCCTATTAATTTAGCAGCATGTAAATTTTGGAGATTATGACAGATAGACAAACCGATTGCATAAACACTTTTCAACTTTGTTGGAAAGTGTTAAAAAGATCGCTTTTGGTGGCCACCATGTTTATGCCAGTACTCAGAAGTAGTATTTGAAAACGGCAGGACCCGACTAGCAAGTATTTGTGCCCAAGGCAGATTTAGTTTTTCATGCCCACTTGATAAGTTTATTTACTGATACTAGTTTTTCTAATTATTATAATTAGTACTATTATTATTATTACACATTTATTCGAAAAATGTCAACTCAAAAAATTGAGTTTTCCAAAAGTTGAAAAACGGTTTCAGGAATAAAAACAATTTTTTTTATTGTTCTACAAATATGCTTTTAACAATAGATTGAGATATATTTTTGTCATTTCATTGTATTAATGCTTCAAATATCGCATTTTTTCACAATTATGCTTCTTTTAACCACTTAACTGATCCATATCTTTGAAAAAAACTTTCAAAAAGTGTTTTTTTTTTTTCATATCTTTTACAGAATTTTTAATCTTTTATCACCGGTTTTTCAAAACAGAAATTTTTAAGTAGTTGAATCAGAAAAATGCTCGGATTAAATAATACAAAATTTACAATAAAATTTTATTGGTGATAATAATGAATTATATATGGGTGTCGTACATGGTACGAGCAAATCATGATTGACAAAAACACGTAGCCCGTAGGACGTACGGGCAAAACAGAGAAGTAATTAATGGAAATTTAGAAGAAATTGTGAAAACGCTTGTGCCCAGGGCATGGGTCCCAGGTGCTCGTGCGATAGTCAAACCTGGAAGGTGGTGTACGACGAAAGACAATGATTCACATTCAGCCAAATCATCGTCATCTAATATATAAACGCAAAAATGTCATGCAGTTACTATAATTATATTAAAATGAACATAAGTAGGCGCATGGGCATGTTTAAAAAATTGCTATTTTTCGGCCAGTACTGTAATTAATTAATTTTAATTGAGAAAATCCTTCTAAAATTTATTAAATGATTATGTTAATCTTCTACTAAAATTTCAAAAATGCACTGATAATGCTTTAGAAGATGAAATTTTTATGAATTTATAATTTGGATGGAAAAGATTAAGTTCCATCATATAACTTTTAGGAAATGTTTAAATGTTACTTATGTAAATAGTTATGTCCTTACAGGGTTCAACATAAAATTTATTTCATTTAAATTAAATCTAAACAATATTTTATTGACAACTTTTTATCATGAGTCTACTTTAATGGCAAAGATTATTTTAGATTATTCCATATTCAAATCAAATTAATTTTTATTTTTTCAAAATCAGCTCGAAAGTTAGAAGTAAATGATTATTTTTTTCAGTTCTTATTGAGATTTCTTTTTTCCGGGAAAAGTCATAAAAACTTCTCTTCTATCTTAAGTAATCCATTATTTCTAATTGCTCGAAAGCATATAAAGAGAAAAAAAATCCATGTTAGTAATTTAATGAAAAGGTAATACTTAAATATATTTAATCTGCTAAAACATAATAGTATTATAGATTTTTATTTCCTTTCTCTTGTTTAATTACCGATATTTTTTAAATTCACAAAACTCTTCATAATCCATTTATTGTTCGTTTGATTATTATTTTTTTTATTATTATTTTTTTTTAATATACTGCAATTATGGAAGATCTCCTTAAGTGCACTATAATTTTTCTTTAAGTCTTGTTGAGAATTTTATATTTACTAGTATGAAAATTTCCTTTTATTTTTGTTTACTTTAATTATTACACTTTTTTTGTCAACAGACTTTTAACCTTCACTAGTAAAAAATTTTCTCTTAAATTAAAAAGAAGCTACAGGTACATTATATATCAGTCTTATGTAAAATTACAGAGATTAGAAAAACCGAAAAATGTTAAACAACAGAGACGTTATTCGGTAAATTTACAATAGACTCTGTAAATTAGGGTTGTTAAAAATGCACTAGAGTTTGTAAATTTATTTTCAATTATAATAATTTAATTTAGTTTTTAAAATTAGTGAATCACTCAAACTGCAGCGAGCTTCAAATAATCAGTATTTTTTGAGTGATTTTGAACTGCTAGTCAAATTCTCGGTGAAATTCGTGAATGGGCAAAATCGAACCAAGGGACTAAAAATAGGGAGGGATATTGTGAAAGCAGAAAAAATCTCTTAACTTCTTAATTAAAATAGATATCGAATCAGATTAAAATATGTAATATTTCTAAAGAATGGATCAAAATTTTATGAATGATAGATATTTGAAAAAGTTAAAAATAGTCTCAAAGGGCGAAAAAAATAGAGGTTTTGGAAGAAAAAAATCATAACTTCGTCAATTCTCAAGATATCAAATCCAATTAATTTTTTTATAAATGTTCTTAATATTATCTAAAACTTTTGCATTTACAAGTTTTTGATAGAACCAACTTTTATCAAAAAATAAATAAAAACGAAAACAAAAAAGGGGGTGAAAAGAGAAAAAAATCCATAACTTCGTCAATTCTTAAGATATCAAATCACATTAAATTTATTTTATATCTTCTCAATAATATCTACAACTTTTATACTGACAAGTTTTTCATCGAACCAATTCTTATAGCAAAAATAAGATTAAACAAAAATAGGAATTGAAGAAATTTTTCAAATCCAAACTGCTTATATTTTGAATCATTTCTAAATTCATTTATGATTTTAAACGCATCCAAATGGCAGGTTCTCTTATATAGGAACTATATAATGTGTCGGATGGGCCAATTTTTTGATAAAGGCAGAATATATTTCAAAAAATGCTTTCAAAGTACACATTTTGAACAGAATTTCCCTAAGTAATCGTGATTGAAAAATTGAGGAAGTATTCAAATAACAAATTGCTTATTTTCTGACTGGCTTTTTAAATCCATTTTTCCTTTCAAATGCATCCAGTTGCCATGTTCTCTTATCTAGGAACTGTATAATGTACCGTATTGGTCATTTTTTTTTAAAGTCAGAATATATTTCGAAAAAGGTTGTCAAAGTGGGTAATTTGAACAAAATTTCTCGAAGCGATCGAGATTGAAGAATTGCGAATGTATTCAAATAACAAATTGCCGATTTTATGACTCATTTTTAAATTCAATTTTGCTCTTAAACGTATTCAATTAGAAGTTTCTGTTATTTAGAAATTATATAATTTGCCTTATTGGTCGATTTTTTTATAAGTCAGAATGTATTTTTAAAAAATGCTATCAAAGTGAGCATTTGAGTCGAATTTCGCTTAAGATCATTCTGATAAAACCAGTACTTACAGAAAAAGGAAATTAAAATTGTTTAAAGTGGCCAAATAAAGCTGCTAAACTGAGTTTATCTCTAGCCATATTTCATTTTATGTAGTTGAACTTAACTTCGAAATCTATCCGCCTATAAGCCAAGCCAACAGGGATTTTTTATGGTATGTTTAAGTTTTTATCTTTTCATAGATAAATATAGGCTTGATTTTACTTTAATTAGAAGACAATTGAAAATTCACATTTTATAAATTTAAATGCACTTACGGCGTTATTTCCTCATCTAAAAATGTTTTTGTAATGAATTCTTATAGAAAACTTAATGTGATCTAAAAATGTGACGAAAGAAAAGGAATCAAGTTCATGCAAAAATGTCAAACAATAATGGTAAAAATTAATTTAAAATTTTTAAAAAATGTGAAAATTTCAAAAGTATATCAAAATATGATTAAAATCAACTTTAACTGCTTATCATAATACTATTTTTTATATAGAAAACTATTCTGCGTTCATTGCTAATCGTGCTCTTTGTACAGATTGTTCATAAAAGTATGTAACAGTTATAAATTCTAATAATATCAACTGTAAGCTTTGTAAAAAATGGTTTCAGAGTTACAAATAAAGAGTAACTCGGGCAGTTTTAGATAAGCGCATGCGCGAGTATTGCTTTGTTATTTACGCGCTTAGTAGTATAGTGGTATATAAAAATCTTAAAAGGTTGCAGCTATGAATTACATAGAATACAACTGCTTGTTTCAAAAGGTCCGATTTTTCATGCATAATTTTAATGAAATTTTAGATTTTACTTAACTGAATAGTTTTATTTTTTTAATTCTAGAGTCTGTGATCGAATAATAAAGTGTTATACCTTATATCATGTTCTACAACCCACATTTCATTTTACTTAAATTAAATCTAAACAAAAGTTTTTTGAAAAATTTTCTGCCATGAACATTACTTTAATGCTCAAAATTAATTAATATTAGTTTAAGATTATTTGTTATTTAAATCAAAAATGAATTTTTACTCCTTCAAAATTGATTCCAAAGTTCTGAGTAATTGAATTTTTTCCGATTAATTTAATCCAAAAAAATCATAAGAGCTGTTTACTTATTTTAACTTTTTTACATCATTTTTAATAGTTCAAGATATATAATAAGCTCTCAGGCTATGATAGCCTGTGAGCTAAAAAATGAAGAAAAAAAATGAAAATTTGCATATGAATGAAAACTAAGATTTAAATATCTCTAATCTAATAAAATATAATTGGTATTGTAGATTTTTATTTTCTCTCTAGTGTTTAGTATGGATCGTTTTCTAAGTTCAAAATCCTTTCTTTATAGTCGATTTATCCTTTATTTGATTATTATTTTTTAATCATTTACTCATGTTATTTTGAAAAATGAGCTATATTCTATTTTTTTTTTTCATTTATTCCCGTTTATCTAGGAATTTAGTTCGTTTTAGACTGACACTTTAATTTTATTTTCCATACATTTTTCTGGTTGATTAATTCTACATTTTTTTCATTTATTAATTTAGTTTTGTTTGATGTATAGACTTTAAGTCTTATTTCTTTTTTTATTTGATATTATATATTTTCATTATTTATTACTTCGATTAATATTTCTTCGAAATGTTTATGAAATAATTGAGTATTATTTCTTTATATCTTACAGCATTATTTGCCGTTAACCTTGCATATTTTGTTTCAAAAACAATATGTTAATTAGCACTTATCCCTTTTTAGCACTTTCCAATAAAGTTTAAAAGTGCTTATGCATTCGGTTTGTGTGGCCGTCTGTCCGTTTGTCCAAGCTCTAACTACTGTAAATAGACTCGGATTTTCATGCAATTGATAAAACTTATTTAGGGTTACCAAAGCATGTATGGTATTGCGTAGGAAGTATGTACGATTGATGGTTCATTTACAAGAAAATACAAAATAATTCAATTATATTAAGGTATATAGAGAAAAATCGTTTGCAGAATATTTTAATGAAATTGTGTTATTTGAAATGTATTGAAACTAATATAAATCAAAGACTTTCACTACGATCATGTTCAAACAGAGCATTCATAGCATTTGTTATTCATTAACAGGGACATGTGAAAGAAGTCAGTTACAGAATCGTAATCGCCGGAGAGTGTATTTTAAAATTCAGTATGCGCTTTTACATTTAGCTAGTTTTTTTTTTATGTTACTCGTTATAAATAAATTCTATACCTCATATACAGTGCTGCACAAAAGAATTCGCATACCATTATTCTTATTAGAGGAAATTGCTGAAGGGGAATTTTCAACTGAAGTATATGTATCGTTTAATTGAACTAAATTATGGAATGCATGTTGTTAATAGATACAAATCTTTATATCATATACAGGATTGCTAAAAAAATGTGGAAATTTTTCCTCCGATTGTAGATGGGAACAGCTGAAACTCCGTTTCGAAATGTGATATACATTTCCATATCGTGAAATGCGGCGTAATATTTTATTTTTTTTAAACGAAACTGCAGTTTTGTTACATTATTCTGAATGTGTTGGAAAGTGCTTCATAATCTATGCTTGACGCATGATTTTTTTTCCTTCTTGTTACTCCATTGATGTTACTTTCTCTAAATATAAATTAAACGTAACTAACTGAATGATAATTTAATACTGTGCACTCCCTCTATTCTGAGCACAAATGGGACCGAGCAAAAATGTTCAGTTTATGGAGTGTTCGTTACAGAGGGTGATTGGGAAATGCATTACTCCTATACCCAAAATTTGAAGCAAATCGGTAAATTTTACGTGAAATACCCATTAACCTAAATTAAGAGGATGGGATTACTCCCCATTCCCCCTCTTTAAACTTATCCAATGAACACCCAATTCTAATCACGGAAGCACCTCATCAGAATGATCGTATATCTAAGATTTAAACGAAATCTGATAATTCTGCATAAAAAACCCATTTACAAAAATTAAGGGGAGTGGCTTTTTCCTCCGTTCCCCTTCTTAATACTTATCCAATGAACACCCAATGCTAATCATTCATCAGAATGATCCTATACCTAAGATTTGAACGAAATCTGATAACTCTGCATGAAAAACCCATTTATATAAATTAAGGGGAGGGACAATAGTTCCCCTTATTATACTTATCGATTGAACTCCAAAACTAATCAGGGAAGCACCTTATCATAATAAGCCTAAATCCAAAATTTCAAGTAAGTCGGATATTTTTATCACGAGTTATCGCCTTACGCACGTATACATGCACGCACGTATATGCATACATACAGAACGGGCGGGCACATAAGCTCTCAGAATATGATAGCCTGTGATCTAAAAAATCTGAATTACCACTATATGACAAGAATTATACAAGAAAATGCGTATCTGAGTTTGATTTTTGCTGAAGTGTAATTACTGATTAGGTACCAATTATTTCTCTCAGTAATAAATGAAATTTGTGAAAACAGCACCTGACAAATAAAGAATTCTGTCTTTAATGACAACTTTTAATGGCTCTGAATGCTATAAAATACAACAATTACAGTGGATGATGCGTTATTTACTAACTGAGAATCCAGTCTAAAACTGAACATTTTTGAGTCCATTGAATTTCCAAGATTTTAATTGTCATTAAATTGGAAATCACGTTATCCTATTTAGGTGCGTTCGCGTAATTACGTAAATATGTAGCACCTGTAGTCGTCGTTCAGTCCGTCTGTCTGCATATAACAGAGCAAAAACTACCAAACCGAATCATTTGAAATTTAAATTACATAATTGTTGCATAAGTTTGGCGAGTCGTTTCAAATTTTAGGAAAAACGAATGCGTAGTTTAAATACAGAGACAATCAAAAGAATTCCGTTACATTACAGCCAACGGGGAAAAATAGTTTCAAGTGCATTTAAATAGTGTTACACTCTTTCGAACGTAATAAAAGTAATATGCATCTATGAAGTATATATTATTAATTTATACAATCTGTGGTGAAAAGAATATTTATTGTTAATTTACAGGGCTACACAAGAGTATTCCATTACATAATGGTATAGAGGGAAATATCGTTTGGGGCGCGTTTTAATAATATTTAACTATCTCACATTTTAAGAAATTGATATACGTTGCTGAGCTTTACTGCAAGTTACTTCGAGTGCAATAGAAAGAAGATAGTATTTAAAGGGCTATACAAAAGATTTCGGATATTCTACTGTACCTGAAATACTATACACTATTACACCAAGATCTGAATATTTTTAAAACTTCCTTACAGTACGAACGCACCTCATTTGCCACGCTTGACGTGCAATTGCCGACTTGTTTCATTTGTTAAGTTCGGAATAAACGAAACGAAAATCATTATCAAAAGTATATTTTATGACATTGTAACACTTTTTCCACAAAAGATGCTTTCTCGAATGTTCCTATTCGTATCTGGACATGTTATATTTTCCATTTTCTTTTCTTTATTAGCTCTCAAATTTTTGTTCATTTCCAATCAAATTTAGAAATAAGCATCCCATTGCGGCAAATTTACCGAAAAAAATTGTATTTCGCTGAATTTAATCGTCACGAACTGTTATTTTATTTAACACCAAAATGAACAGCAGAAAATGTAATTTCAGTTTCATTTCCTTCTCATAAAAGTTAATTCCAGAAATAATGGCCGCTTATATAAGTAAATTATTAAGTCGACTTATATATTTATAATGCTGTTTTTATTATTGAACAGAAATACTTTGAAAATAATGTTGAAAATAGAATTGAGAAAAAAAATGTGTGTACTTAAGACCACTGGAACATTAAGACCACACGGTTGAAATGGAAACTTCTATGGAGATCGTATTAGAATCGAAGTAATAATTATATCAATGATATTAATATTATTATTTATTATGTTACTTGGACGAATCAGCAACAATACATAAATTAATGTTGCATCTATTTATATTACGAAGAACAAACATGTTCGCCCATAATGCTGACGTCATTTTAAAGATTGCAACGCCGGATGATTAAATTTCGGTTTTGCAATTTTTAAAGCTTGTTAAACGTATCCGATTTTCAATTTTTATACCATTGTATAGGTAATGGGGGGGGGGGGGGGCTGAATCCTTTCAAATAATATCGCTTTAAATTTCCAATTGAAATTTTCTTTAATAAAGAGACTTGGTGAAGTCGAAAATTTTTATTTTGAAAAAGAAGAAAAAGCAAAAAGTACTGCCAGAGACTATTAAAATAATGTCTATGTAGACAGCTTGAGTAGGGAGGAAGGAAATTATGAAGTAGGGAGAGAGGCGGTATTTTTCCCTCAGCCCCTAATAGAAGAGTATAAAATCCCTTTTCTTCTGGAGGACATCTTCCCTGATCCATCTCCTGAATACCTTGCTGGACGATGAAAAAAAAAAAAGAATTTTATTAATTTCCCTCAAATGAACGAAGAAAAATCAACCATTTAAACATTCACTTCAAAGATTTGTGTGTGTGTGTGTGTGTGTGTGTGTGTGTGTGTGTGTGTGTGTGTGTGTGTGTGTGTGTGTGTGTGTGTGTGTGTGTGTGGCGAGGATTGGGGACTACGGACTGTAACTCCATCAGCTCTTGCAGGGCCATCGCTAAGACTTTTTATTGGTGGGGGAGAGGACCTAAAATTGCCAAGTCAAATTTCAACAGTTGCCAACTTATTTTACAATTTTGCCAACTTACCACAATTAGAAAATGTAATATAACCCTTATTTGTTAAAAAGCTAATAATATTCCCAATTAGTTTTGTAATTTTTGCCAATTCTATCAAAAATTGAAAATATATTATAGTTTTTACTAAAATTTTAAAGAAAATTTGCCAACTAAATTTGTGAATTTGCCAAGTGTGACAACATTCACGAATGTTTGGGGGGGGGGGAGGCTCCCCCCCATCCCCCCCTTAGCGAGGCCCCTGAGCTCTTGTTTATATGCCCCATGTTCTTTATATACATGCAGAAAAAAAGATGCAGAGTGTTTTAACAAAATGGTAAGAATGGATTAAAAATTTATCATTCATTATAGAGTTAAAATAATAATAGTCTAAGATCCGGCTGCAGGATTACTACGCTCATCTTGTATAAATATATAACAACAGAATAAAAAACATATAAGCATATTTTTTATGCAAAATTACGTATGGGAGAATATATTTTTACAGGGTGGCCTATCAAAATATGGCCACAAGTATTTTTTTATAAAAATAATATTTCTTTATTTTTGGGAACCAATTTCGTTCACTTGTTATGAAAATAATTGCCAGTCCACTTCATAGAATTATATGTAAATAACTTAAAAAATATGTGTTGCCGTTGCGCAGTTAGCCGCAACCTCTGCACAGGTTGTAATTTTATTTCAAAATAAATATTTTATAGTTTATTTCGGGAAGAAAAAAATGTTAAGAGCCCACAATAGTCACAGAAAAAGTACACAAAAAGACCAGGATGACCATGTAAAGTCTATGGGAGCGTTCTTTTCTAATATCTCGCTCAAATTTTAATTTTTTTGCATGATTTTTTTGCACAAGATAGCTGAGGGCAATACACAACCGGGCTAGTTTTTACTTTTTCGATTTTGGTTATATATGTTTTATATTACGATAGTTTCAGTTTCAGAACCGGTTTAAACCGGTTTCGAAAGTTAAAGTAATTTTTTAAAGAAAATCTGAAACAAAAATTGAAAAAGTAAAAACTAGCCCGGTTGTGGATTGCCCTCAGCTATCTTGTGCAAAAAAATCATGCAAAAAAATTAAAATTTGAGCGAGATATTAGAAAAGAACGCTCCCATAGACTTCACATGGTCATCCGGGTCTTTTTGAGTAATTTTGCTGTGACTATTGTGGGCTCTTAAAGGATTCAAGAGAGCAGCGAGTGAAGGATTGAAGGTATCACAAAGATAAAACTTAATTTAAATCGTAATCAAAGTTACTACATTTTACAGATTTAAATTTCAAGGCTTCTCATAACAAGATTTAGAGAATTAATGCACTGGTGAAACAGACATATTACATTTAATTTTTTAAATCGCCGGCTATCCTGTTTTTGTTTTATTACAAATTAATAAATAAATTAAAATTCTTAAATGGGCTAGCTTTAGTCTACAGATCGGAGACAAATTTGTAACCAAAATGATTTTGAAAAATTACATTCGCGATAATTCTTTTGATTTACTATTTTCGGACGATTTTTACCATATTTTAAAAAGCTAAATATGACTTAGTTCACCTGTTCATCTGGAAGTTGCATTGTAGCATAGTTCTCCGATCAGGCTGGCCAAAAGTCGATTTCGTAAATAACAGCATATGAATGAAAACAGAAATATAATGTATAAGGATGGAAAACCAACGATTAGAAATTCACAAATAATGCATGAAAAAGCAGCAAACAGCCGTTTCGAATCTACTATCGGGAATCTTCATCAGTATAAGACTCGACATGCTAGAAAAAGCAAAGCGATAAAATAAAATTTTAACGTATATTTAAATATTTTTAACGCGTAGTAATACTTTATTAATGAATATCTGACGAACCAATTTCGACAAATTACATAAAACGCCAAACTACTCAAGTAATACCTATTGCATAAAAGAAACATCCTTAAATCTCCAAAAATAATTATCATATTAAGTAATAGTTTACAGCGTCGGATTTAGCGTCTCATATCCAATTAAAATATAACTTTGAATTGAAATTTGAATGAAATACAGGGTCATGAAAAATCGGAGAGTGTGGAAAATAGAATTTACAAATATCTCAACGACTAATTATCCGGTTGACTTCGTTTTTTATGCCAAATCTTTGTTATTCCTTTTACATCCACTCCTTAAAATAAAATCGAAAATTTTTCAGAACGAATATTTCGAGAGTCTGAAAACAATAGTTCTGGATAATAGAGGTTACTGATATTCAGTAGGCTTCTTCCCATTATACATACTAAGTACACACCAAATTTCATGTCTCTATCTCATTTTTTTTTCTGGAGCATTTACAGACTCTCGTTAATTCGAAATCGGATAATTCGAATCTTCGCTTAATTCGGACTAAACATGAAGTCCCGAAATTTTCAATGGTAGAATAACGTTAAACATTTTCATTAATTCGAACTCATTTTCTCTTGACTTCGTTTAATTCGAACTAACGAGAATTCCGATTTTTCATTTTTCTTTTCTTTTTCACGGATTTTAGACATTTGAATAACTTTCCTACTTTGATTTTTGTTAAAATTGTTCCGAACGAGTATACATATAATCCAATGCATTTGATATCCACTTTCTTAGTGCCCCGTCTGTCCATCAGTGACGCTTGAAATTTTTCTTCCATTGTGATTGTTTCTAATCTTTTAATTAGTTTCTGTATACATTCTAATTTAATATTTAGTCATATTCTAATGATAACAGACGAAATAAACTTAAAAACACTATAAAATGAATTCCTTTGTGATATACCATATTAAGCATGTTCTCATTTCATATTTTCCATAATTCGAACTTCGGATAATTCGAACATTTCTTGTGGTCCCGAGAAGTTCGAATTAACGAGAGTCGACTGTATATATTACACAAACATACGTGGCACAGAAATCGCGATTATTTGTTATTTTTTAATGCAACGCCCAAACAAATCGCCTCACATTGTTTATTGTAAAAGTCCTTTGGCAGGATATGGGCAGAGCAGGTAAATCCGGTTTGTTACGAAGTATTGTCATCATCTGCCATCCAGATCTGCTGGGGTCATTTCACATTAAAAATACAAGTTAACAACTTTCTGTGAAGTTATTGGAGTCTAGGCTCATTGTTTTAAAGTTCTGTCTTTGAGGACCTCTTCCAGGAGGGGGGGGGGGGTGCACCCCCATCATACACCTTAAAAATTCGCTCATTTAATTCTCTACCATTTTTAACTTAAAACTTTAAGCTACATGGCGCCCCAAGCTGTAGACAACCCCCCCCCCCCCCTGTCAGTTACTCACCAAATTTTGCTCATTTCTTCACTTCATTTCAATATTTAAAAGGTTATAACTTTGCTTCTATGAGAGCTACAGCGGGGAGAAAAATTCTAGCATTGCTAACTTTTCCTCGCCATTCTTTTTGATATTTAATTTTTCCGGTTTATCTCATATAACCGTTTTTTTTTCGGGAGGGAGGGGATTTGCGTTTCTCATTTTTGATGTAATATGTCTATTGAATGCTTATGCTTCATACATTACAAATCTGGTATAAAGAAAAATTCCCGTCATTCTGGGTTACGTTAAAATTTAAATTTTTCAAATTTCTTCGAATTTTCACGAAATCGGCATTGGAAAAAAATCGTGCCAATGTGGCGTGTGTTTGTCATCTATGCCATATAAATATTATTCAGTCTTAAGTGTTATATTTTCCAATGACAGTCTCGGCACAGTTTCTGCCCGGGCAACGCCGGGCGGGTCAGCTAGCTATTCTGAAATTCAGACAAAAAAGTTATATCATTTAGTTGGCTTGATATTTTTTTATGTCGAAGTAAGTGATAGCTAATGAATACTGTGCATTTCTAAAGCAATGAAAAAATTTTCCCTTCCCAGTAAAAAATGTCAAAGTTCAACATCGTGAATGCCATTTTTCGTTAAAAGTGAAATATAAGAATGTTTGGAGTGCCATATCTCTTAAAAACAACATCCCAAAATTCTTTTGTCATAAACTGGTAGTGTAACACTGCCTGTTTAGTAAAATTTGCTTGTTTCCGTGGGACGTTGTTGATTTACATCATTGTGTTGCCACAAAATAAAACAAAATAATGTCTTTGTCCGTTTTTCGCACTTGTTATTTTGTTTAAGCAATAGTACACCAAACCTTTCCTTATAGAATATGAAAATGTGCTACTAGAACAACCTAAATAATATAGAACTTTATCGAGATATTGCTGCTGTTAACAGATATAATCTGTTAAATATTTAAAAGTTTCAAAATCTGAAATAGTTCAATTACCCATACCTCAAATAAAATATGCTTAAAAAAAAAAAAAAATACTAACTGACTTCAAAAAAAGAATCAAGCTTGGCGACAACTTGGCGCTAACGCATATGAATGCATAGTTTTAATATGCTTATGATTTGAAAATGGTTGCAACAATGAAAGATGATTTGCGCCAAATCAATTATATATATTTTTTTTTTTTATCAAATTTACATTTTTTATCTAAAAAAATACTAATCATCAGAATTTAATGAAATTAAAATGGAACCACATGGGTATCTTAAACTTTCAAAAAAAAAAAAAAAAAAAAAAAAAAAAAAGAATTATCAAAATCGATTTATATTTAAAGAATTTATGAGTGAACAAGAAATACATACAGGTCGGAATCACAACCTACTCCTTGAAGTCGGTTAAAAAGCTCAAAATTGAATAAAACAAAATATATCATGTAGTAGGTAACCATATGTACAAAAACATGGAAAAGAAAAAGAAGTGGAGAGTCTCATGCTATTTTTCGCAAAAAGAAAAAAAAATTGGAAAACTTACAAAAAAAAGCAGTGTCACTTCTCCCTTATCAGAAAATGGAACATTCCATTTTCTTTCCCTTTCTTAAGAGATATGAAGCGAGATTATGACTCTAGAAGACTTAAAAAAGATTGACTGGAGAGCAGACAGAACTAACAAGATATCTGAAAGAATCAAGAAGGGAAGAGACAGTGAAACTAACTCGTCAATTGTCAAGCCGATATCAAGGTCCTCCACATTGAAAATCAAGTTTACCTGAAGAACCCTGTACCCAAAGTGATCAAATCGCATAATTATCCGCAATCGCAGTGTTCGAAATCGTTTTAGACTCATCACTAGCGAGATATCCCAAGAGCCAGAGAAATCCTGAATAAACTCCGCAAGCAAAGGAACAATTGTGTGATCAGCCGTAGTCATACTTTGGCAGGAAAAGGCCAAGGGAAAAATCTGTACAGAATCAATTGTCGTAAGCAGAGGAATTTGGAAACATAGAAGGTGATTTGGTGGCAGTTCAATTCAGTCTCAGAACCACAAGGAATGTTGACAATAGCCGAGGCTAAATCCACATCCCGTGCATACAAAAGGAGAAAACAACTACCCAAAGACAGGTGTTTTACCCAGAACCCGAAAGTTAAACTACTAATTCTGTCTGTGATAAGAATAACATCAACGTATTTTCTTAACACAATGTAGTGGAGAGTATGCGTCGTATACCATCTGGATTTTTTAAAGGAACACAGTATATTCTCTGTTTTTCAAGAAAGCTATAGTATACACACTCTAGAATATACCATATGCCTTGAGTATATGCCTTCTGCTCAGAACTTATATCCTCTGTTATTTTTACGACTACAACTCTGCTTAGGAGTCTATATCAGCAATTATATAGTCACCCTCAAAGCACTCGTCCGTAGATCCTCCCGCTTTTGGAACCGTAATGGACAGCCTGAGTTAAGGATTGCAGAACCGTACTTTATCTACAACGAATCGTTGAGGAAGCCAAGGTGAGAAGGTGGTAAGTCGTCGCATCATGCTTTCTTCTGTGCCAAGGATTTTAAATTGTTTATTCTCGTGAAAATTTTCTTCCTAAGGTATTCAGCATGTTTTCGGAAGCTACCCAGTCGTGCCACATAAAAACCAAGAAACTTAACTTCTTCACGCCACTCGATTATCCGGACGTTAACATTGAAGTCAACCTCACGGTTCCCTAATCTCCTCGAAACATTAATAGCTTCACATTACCAGGTCTAAGGGACAATTTCCAATAAGTACACCACTACATGATAACTTCTTGGAACTCGAGACCTTCCACGACTTCAAAAAAGTCAGTCATAAAAATCGTCAAGGAAATAGGACTAAGCACTACTCGCTACTGTAGCATAGTAGCGAGTACTTAACGGATATCCGGTCCGCGATAAATTCCACTCCATGTCCCTGCCTCCTGAGCTCGCGTGCGTAGTCTCCGAATACAGCCATTGTTATTATATATTGTAACTGTGTTTTTAACGGTATCCGCGTAGACCTTGGATTCAGAAGGTAAACACAAAATATAAATATTAAATTTTAAATAATTATTCTTAAAATTGTAGGATTATTTTCTCACTGAATATAATAAACTTTATGAGTAATCTTAATATCTATTTTGTTTCTATGTGGATTCTTTTTTTCTTGTTATTATTTCACACAAACAGCATGATTAGCCGCAGCTTTAATTTTAAACACAGCTTTCTCTTTAATATAATTAAAATTCAAAATTAAATTAAGCGAACTTTTTAATAATTTCCATGCTTTTATATTCTGTTGATAATACTAATTAAAATATTGACTATAATCATTTATAAATACACTTATATAAGGTGTATCGCTTTTATATAATACTTATAAAAATATATAATGTATTTGATGTTTCGAGAAAAAAACTTACTTTTTAAAAATCTCATTTGATTTTGAATGAAACAAGATACAGATTGAAAAAATAAAATTATTACATTTTAAACTTCTTTAAATCACGTTCAAGCTTCCTGTAAATCACGTAGCTTGCTACAAAATTATAAAATTGCGATTTTTTAATGATTGAATTTATTTGAATTAAGGTTTTAGATTGATATAGTATGCATTATATACTTATGTTATTGGATAGTACATTATCCAATGATTTATTTCTGTTTTTCAACACGCGCTCCAAATAAATACTATATACTGACTGTAATGCAATCAAATTATTTTGTGTATCGCTGTAAGTCAAACACTAATAAAAGAAACGATCATTCTGTTTGTGTTTATGTGTTGACCATGACTGACGAAATCTAACACACAGAGGCCTAAAAAATTGTATGAGAATAGTCCATTGCGGGTTCTGATGCACTTGAGATTTAGATCTTTGCTGTTCATAATTAGTTAAAATATTAATTTGATGTTTTAAAAAATTAACATTTCTTGAAGAACAATTAATTGGTCTGGTTATTGCAGTATATATACAGGGTTTGACTAAGGCTTTGGGGAAGGGGGCTCCCTTCTGTCTAATGATAGAATTTTTTTTAGAATATTGTGGAACAACCAGTATTAAACTTCATACATATTGTATGTATAAATTTTGTACTCAGAGCAGTTCATATCTGTATACAGGGTATCACAAAAAGATAGTCACAACTTTAAGAAAAAATACTAATTTAGGATAATTGTAGAGTAAAAAAAATAGATTGGTATTTCTTTCCAAACTTTTTCTTTGCTTATCTATGTACGTTATAATGTGGCTAAAAGTAAATGTTGCAAATAGATCATAATTAAGGGTTTTAATTTGTTCTGCTACAAGGAAAACGTTAATAAAGAATTTCTTTCGAAAACGATAGAATACTGAGTTCTTATAGCATAACTTTCATTATTAATTTTCAAATTTTTTTTGTTTTGTTTTGTTTTTCGCATAGATGAATGGGATACTGGAAACAAAGAGATAAAAGAGAACCACTCTTATCTTCCTAAATGTTTAAAAATAAGTGGATTTAGATTCCTTTTAGCTAATTTTAATCATTTAGTTCTTTTTAGTGAAAATCTAACTACCCTCATGGGGGGGCCTTGAGGCATTTGCCCCACATGCCCCTGCATAAGTCAGGCCATGAGTATATGATGTAAAGGTGATCAATTTGGATATAGTGGCCAAATCATCAAATTTCATCAAGACATCACAAATGTTACCTTACCTCATACTATTGATACTATTTCAAAATATATTTTTGCTAGAAGAAATGATGGTCTGAAGGCTATAAACATTTTATTGTAAATCTTGATAATGTTGAGATCACTTTTATATATCTTAAAAATAATAACCCTTGATACTTGGATACAACAACTAATGAAAATAATTTACAATGTTATCAAATAATGAAAGTGTTTTTCAACAAATTGTATTATGTCAAGATAAACAACAACTTTCATTTTAATTTAGATAATGAAGATGATGATCAAAATATATTATATGATAATTACTAGGTAAAAAAAAAAATCTTGCAATCCCTCACAAAACTGTGCTTTTTGGTAGTTTATTGAGAAAAAATATAAATATTACAATTAGTTAATATTTATTACAAAAATAAAAATTTCAGAAGTTTACGTTAAAGGAAAAAGATGAGCATTT
Organism: Maratus speculifer; assembly: GCA_964019185.1. Taxonomy (NCBI): domain Eukaryota; kingdom Metazoa; phylum Arthropoda; class Arachnida; order Araneae; family Salticidae; genus Maratus; species Maratus speculifer. The sequence continues at coordinate 258,947,176 of OZ025298.1, forward strand.
ACATTAACTGTAAACTGAGGTAATTTGTTATTGCTATAATAATAAAAAATAAAACATTATTATAATATAATTTAACTAACTATTTGAGCTTATTTTTTTTATTTTGAATATTCTGTTCTGAAGTATCATTTAACATAAAATTTATTGCTATAAATTAGTTTTGCATATTAAATGTTATTTATTTTTATTATTTAAGGTTAATGAAATGGATTAGTTGATTGTACAGATTCTACCATCACTTTCAATCAAATTATTATATTGCTTCAGTTTTATTTTTTACAAGATTTAAGGTATGTTATTCTTATTCACAATTAAAAAGTAGAATATGTACTTGCATGTTTGGCATACTTTTATCATCATTTTAATTTACTTCTTTTTTTAATAGAAGAAAATATTTTAATTATTTTTTTTTCAACTGATTTATGTTTTAGGGGTCAGAAATCTCAAAAAACCATGTTTGTACAAAATGTCTATGTGTCTGTCTGTGAAGCACCATTGTATTATCAAAAAACACATGAAGTTATGCATAAAACTGAATTAAATATTTTGTGCATTTTTTTTTTTTTTTGGTTATGGCCATTGGCCAGCAGGTTTTCGTTAGTTAGAAACCATTTTGTCAGAACAGTGTGCTCTAATAGCGATTTTTGTGCCACTTTCATTATTATACCATTAAAAAAAGTATGAAATTATACAAAAAAACTAAACCAATTTTTTTTTTTTTTTTTTTTTTTTTTTTTTTTGTGTGTGTGTGTGTGTGTGTGTATGTATGTTTTTGGCTATGGCCAAAAAGTCCTCCTTAAATTTGGAAACATTCTCCCAAAAAGTGGTGCTGTAATAGCAATTTTTTTACATTTTTCTATAATTCTACTTTTTATCTTCTATAGAAGAAAATATTGTTGTCGGTACTTTTTGGTTAGCAGGGCACCAGTGTTATATACTCTACACACACATATACAGTCACAGCAAAAAAAATCTTGACATTTGCGATTTCAGACGTTTTCTTAAATATCTAGAAATATACATAAGAATGACTCTGAAACTCCAGATGTATAAACAAAAAAGTACAGGTCATATATTTTCAAAAAGGTGTAGTTCCAAAATCTAATAGTGGACCGTAAACAAATTGAAGAAGAATGAATATCTTTTGAATAACCCTGTCAAAACTAATGTAGTAAAGGCATTTAAACTGCAGATTATGATTAAGTGACTTATGGTAATAAACTGTGTTCATTTTTATGCGGATAGCATCTATACTCGTAGAGAAATTAAGGTTTTTATAAAAAACGGTCCCAAATTTTGCCAAGTTTTTTGCTTATAATTTGCAGAGTTCTTAATAAAAAACAATGTTCTTTTCAGAAAATATGAGAAACAACATTGTACATAATATCCTGTAATAAAAATTTTAAAATATTAATAATTGTATGAAAAATGACCAGATTTAGTAAATAAATTTTCACTGAGCATGCATCAACTCTATAAAAAAGTAATTTGCATTTTATGTTAGCTAAATGTATAGAACAGCTTTTGTTAAAGTTTCAAAATTGTAGCTTGAAAATTTTGAAAATTATCATCGAAAGAATAAGATCAAAATCCGATATTCCCAAAATGAAACAAAAAAAAAAAAAAAAAAAAAAAAAAAAAAAAATCGGGGCTGTATTTATATTCCATTGATTAGTGTCTTCACAATACTGCACATACTTCTATATTTGGATACAGCTCCTCATTTTTTTGCTTCATTTTGGGAATAATGGATTTTGATCTTATTCTATCGACGATAATTTTCAGAATTTTCATTCAAGGTATGATTTTGAAACCTTAACAAAAGTTGTTCTATACATTTAGCTAACACAATATGCAAATGAAATTTACATTGAGTTGACGCATATACAGTGAAAATTTATTTAGTAAATAAATAGTACCTGCTCATTTTTCATACAGTTATTAATATTTTTTAATTTTGATTACAGAGTATTATGTACAATGTTGTTTCTCATATTTTCTGAAAATAACATTGTTTTTTATTAAGAACTCTGCAAATTATAAGCAAAAAAATTGGCAAAATTTAGGACCATTTTTATAAAAACCTTAATTTCTCTATGAGTATACCTGCTATCTGCGTAAAAATGAACGCAATTTATTACCATAAGCCACTTAATCATAATCTGCAGTTTGAACGCTTTTGCTACATTAGTTTTGAAGGGGTTATTCAAAAGATATTCGTTCTTTTTCAATTTGTTGACAGCCCCCTATTGGATTTTGGAAAAAAATCTTCTCGAAAATATATGACCTATATTTCCTGTATATTTATACATCTGGAGATTCAGAGTCATTCTTTATGTAAATTTCTTGATATTTGACAAAACATCTGAAATCTCAAATGTCAAGATTTTTTTTGCTGTGACTATATGTTAGAAGTCTGCACGGGTCGGAATTTCCAGGCCCGGGCCCAGCCCGTACAAAAATCAGCGAAAATAGGCCCGGCCCGTTTTGGCCCGTTACAATTTCTACGATTTCTAAAAAATTCAGATTTTTATCATATACCTAAGATTCTTTTAAAGAATACTGCATATATATCTATGGAATGATTTTACAGTATAATTTACAGCAAATACACATTAACAACATTAATGATTACTTAGATTCTTAGGCTTTCAACATTCGAATAAAGATTCATTAAATAATTAATATTGCTTAGAATAAAAGAAAAAAGAAAGAAAGCTAAAAACATCGTTAATTTTGAAGCTGTTTAAAAAAAGAAGATTTATAAATATATTTCTATATCATTTTATTATAGATTCAGGGTTCGCACAGACTCCTTGGACTCCTTAGAAACTACTTAGAAATGAAAACATTCCCAAGTAGTACTTAGAACTACTTAGATAAACAAAATACTCCTTAGAAACTCCTTAAATTGTATTGCGGTTTTGCACGCAAGCTATATTGCTCCCCAAAAAAAAAAAAGAAAATCGCGATTGTAAAACGCACGGTAAACCCTTTATGCACGTCATTCATCAGAAGCATAGCAGTGATTGCAGGGATGCCGCGGACGCGCTATAGCACGTAAAATATGCAAAAAATAGGCGATTGGACGCAGTAAAATAGTTCTTATGTGGCCCGTGGGACGCGTCATTTCGTTAAAAAAACGCATAAAAATGGCGACTTTCGTTAAAAAATTACGAAATAAGGACTATCTTTCAGCAAATTTCGTCAGATTCACGAAAAAATGGGTAATTTTCTCAAATTTTGAAAAAATTCAGAGATTTCCTTAAAAAATCGCGAAAAAACGACAAATTTTGTCTAAAAATCGCGATAAAACGGCAAATTTTGTCAAAGAATACACGAAAAACGACAGATTTCGTCAAAAAATCGTGATAAACCGGCAAATTTTGTCAAAAAATTTGGGAAAAGCAGCAAATTTTATCAAAAAATTTTCGATAAAACGACAGATTTCGTCAAGATACGCGAAAATTTTCCAATTTTGTCACAAATTGCGAAAAAGGCAAATTTCTTCAAAAGATTCGCGAAGAAATGGCTAAGTTTGTCACAAATCTAAAAAAAACGGCAAATTTCCTGAAAAAAGTACGAAAAAACAAATTTTGTCAAAAATTCGCGATAAAACGACAGATTTCGTTAAAAAATCGTGAAAAAACTACAAATTTCGTCTAAAAATCGCGAAAAAACGGCAAATTTCGTCAAAATATTTGTGAAAAATCGGCAAATTTCATTAAGCAATTTTCAAAAAACGTAAATTTGCTGAAAAAAAAAAAAAAAAAAAAACACGAATAAACAGCAGATTTTGTCAAAAGATCGTGAAAAAATTCAAATTTTGTCAAAAGGGCACAGGAAAAAAAAAGTTAATGCTTGAAGTGAATTTTCCTGTTCCAAAAGCTAATTTTCTTGCTTCAAAATTATTTTTTTGCTGCTCTAAAAACGGATTTTTGTGATTCACTATCCATTTTTGACTGCTCCAAGTCTTTCTGAGTAAATGTGACTCAGGAAAACACCCATTCATTAAACAAAAAGTCTCATCACTTTACTCAACAAAAGTATTCTTTTTTTTCAGCAAAAATGTCTTTTTCTATAAATCCCTTTTTATCCTATAAATCCCTCTATAATCCCTTTTTTTAAAAGAAATGCAAACAATAGTGATACTTGTTATCTTCTACTTTCAAATGTTCAATATTTTATAGTTAAATTTGTACCTTGCAAATTTATTTTTAAACAAGTAAGAAAATTTCTCATAATTTTAAAAACAACTAATATTGGTTTTATATTTTTATTTATTATTAAAACAATAATTATTGAATTTCATTTTTCTAATGCAAATGAACAAGTTCAATTTTTGCATCCAAAAATATGACTCATTAGTGGGGACCCGCTTTTGTTAAAAAGAGACCCAGGATTTTTCAAGTCCAGCGGCATCCCTGGATTGGTTGGGATCATACTAATAGCCACCAAAGTGTCACGAAATATGGCAGATAAAACGCTAATTTCGTCTAAAGACCGCGGGAAAACGTCGATTTCGTTTAAAGATTGCGGATATAACGCCGATTTCGTTAAAAAATCATGGGAAAAAACGATGATTTCGTCAAAAGATTGCAGGAATAAAATGGCGTTTTTGAGAAAAAATCGTATAAAAATGCAAATTTTGACTAAAAATCCTCGAAAAAACATTGATTTCATAAATAAGAAAAACAGGAAAACACCGATTTTATCAAAAGATCGCAGAAAAACCACCGATTTCAACAAAAGATCGCAAAAATTGCCAATTTTGCTAAAATATCGCAGATAAATCGCTGATTTTATCTGAAGATCACGGGAAAGCACAGATTTCATCTGAAGATCGCGAATAAACCCCCCCCCCCCCCCCACACACCTTCTTGCAGAACAATAACTCGCAGAATCCCTGTGGAATTGGGGCTGTGCAAGTGCATGCCACATAAACAACAACAAAAGTGGCAAGTCTTAAAAAAATTTTTTGGACTCCTTGGATTTTTTCTTCTCAACTCTGTATTGAACCCTGAGATTTCAAATCCAAATTCATTCTTAAATTCAAAGAAGCTCCTTTCTGATACATGTTTAAATTCATTTTTTTCTCTGAAACGCATAAGATTAGAAGATATCTTTATTCAGAAACTATATAATCGAATGGCATTATCCATTTTTTGATACAAGCAATTTAAAAATACTGCAAACAAATAAAATACTGTCATAATTAGCGTTTTGAATAGAATTTCCGGAAGCAATAGCAAGGGAAGGGAGAAAAACCTGCAATCATTTGAGAAACTATTATATCTCAACAAGGTTATAAAAGTATTTTATTTACCAAAAATGAAAAACGCTATTCGATTCCAAATCCCTTCAATAGTTAGGCTTATCATTTTTATACTTTTACAATTTAAAATTAATCAGAAAATGTGTCAAACTTTCGCATTATTGAAAAATTAATTTAAAAATCATCAAGAAGTATATATCTGAAGACTAAGCTAACATAAGTTCTTTATCACTGTTAATAATTTTGCAAATCATGTTTTCTGCCAATAATTAAGTCTAGTACCGGTCCGGCCAGCTTATATGTAGAAAAATAATGCAAGCGTGATCTCGGACCGACATGAGTCAGCTAAAAAAATATTAAAACGGGTTACACATAATGTAATTCTCCAATGCCGATACACTGTGCATTTTTATATTGATGCTGTCAAATTAGTATGGCCACATTTATACTTATTCTCTTTAAAACCATTTTCCTTGAAAACAGCGCATATTTTATTGTTTCTGCCTAAATCTTCAAAACGGTCCGGTAGGCCCAAAATTTTTTTTTATCGGCCCGGCCCGTCCTGTTCAATTTTTTTGTTGGCCCAACCCGTTGAAAAAACTATTCTAAATCTGCCGGCCCGGCCCGTTAGAAAATCGAAACGATTCCGCTGGCCCGGGTACGGGTCAAGCCCGGGCCCGTGCAGACCTCTACTATATGTTCATATATATACATATACATGTGTGGATATAATGGTAATGGATTGCCTTCCAATAATGGGCCACTTCTCACTTTTTGGTTTATAAAAAAATAATAAATAATAGTTAAGCTTTTATTATTTTTTTCTTAACTCTCCCTTGTAATCGTTATAAGCTGGATTATTTTTTTTACACTTTTTGTTAAAGCAGTTAGGAAGCAGAAAATAAAGTTTCACTGTTTTTCATTGAAAACCTTAATGAACATGCTAAGAGCAGGGATGTAGTGGAGGGGTATAAGCCATATACCTTCTGGATTTTTTAAGAAGATTCGTATACCCTCTGTTTTTTAGAGCATTCATGACGTCAGTGTATATCTTCTGGTTATACCGTATAATCTCTGATATTTTTACGACTACAACATTGACTAAGAACTGACTTTACTTACTTAGTTTATATCTTTTTTATTTTATTTTATTTATTTATTTTTTTGTAAAAATTGAATGTTTTTATTTGGATAGTAATATAAAACCTTGAATTTAATATACCAATGGCCATTAACAAAATTTTATTTATTTTTAAGATTTCAAGAGGGGTGTCCATTACTGGAACGCTTAATTCGTGTTTTTCCAGTAGTGGACACCCCAAGTGACCAATACTAAAGTGTAATTTCAGTATTGCATAAAATAATTTGATTTAACTGAAAAGCTGAATAATCAGATTTAATCCTTAAATTTTACTTACTAGAATTTAATAAAGGCAATTTATTTACAAATAGCTGCTTTTAATTATAAAAGATTTTCCTAAAATTTGCCACATATAACATTTTGGTTTAACTGAGAAGTTAAATAATCAAATTTAATCCTTAAATTTAACTTACCCGAAGTTAATAAAGAGTAGAGTCCTCTGAAATGGACAACTTATTTCTTCTTGCTCATACTATACATCTCAGGGTGCCATAGCTATAACTAAATGTCATTTTTTTTTTTTTTTTTTTTTTTTAATAAATGTTATATTTTACCAAGATTTAATAAACTTTACTAAAATACCTTTTACTCTTCTCAAAATGGGCCTTAATAATAATAATAAATAAAATCTTGAATTGATGCCTAATAAATGAAAGTTATGTTTTATTGTATATAGATTATTAGTACATGCCTGTTTGTGTTCCGGGGATTTTACTAAAAGTGCCTCGGAAATTCTGGAGTTAATTACAACAAATCGGCATGCTTTTTTTTTTTTTTTACTTTTTTATGAAGCTTTCCTTTCATCTGGATGTTAGTAGCTGGGACGCTTGATTTGAAAGTAACAAATCGCCCTTTAGTTTAAAAAATAGCGCCCCTCTTGCCGCTCATTAAAAAAAATAGCGCCCTTCTTTCCCCTCATTTGAAAAAATGCCCTTACTGCTGTTGTGTCCGAACTGAATGCGCGCCTGCTAGTTGTCTTCTCATTCATACATTTAAGACCGCGCATTCTCAAAACGTGCATTGCGGTAGACAAGTCTTTGACAGGTCAAGTTTTTTTATAAGATTTGGTTCTGAAATTTCCAAGAACTAAAAACATTGTTCTTTTTTTTTATATATATATATCATGGATCAGAAAATTGAGGCATAAAATGATAGGAAATAGACCCTGTGTTCTTGCCACTGTAGAAACTATCTTTTGGTTGACATTTATTGTAAGAAATGTCCTTTCGTATGAGAGTCAGGCCATTCCATCTAGCCATTAATCTTTATACATTTTATTTATATAAGACTTAAATTTACAGTATATAAATATAATAGTTATCTTTATTTACAATTCAATATAATTTTAAAGTACACTTACCTTTTATAACAGAAGTCTCATTTCTAGTTAATTGTTGTCTATAAACTGTATAATTAAACTTTAGTTTTATGTTAATTTATATTTCCCGGCAGACTAATATTTTTCACACACCTTTCAAAAGTAAACATCGCCTTTTGACATAGTTCCCCATATCGCCATGTGGAGGCGTAGCGATGAGAGTCGATGACGTAATCGCTTACGCGATCAGACGTAACGATCTCATCAGCCATTCATCCTTCAGTGATTGGTGGGTGTGTCTCTCGGCGGGGAGAAACCTGGTGTTCAATCCGTTTGAGAAGTATATATACTTTGGTCTCGCCGGCATAAAGTAGCTTCGTATTTTATTGTTTCTGTCTTCTTAGTTTTGTCCGTTAGTTATTATGTTATGTTATTTTTCTGGAAGTTAATTGTGTCATCAGTCAAGTTACTCATTCAATTCGTTCAATACATAGTTTAATACAATCGTTCAATTCATCAGTTGAAATAGAACTTTCATCTAGTAATGGTATTTTATTACATTCTTACGTTTCATATAAGATTACAGAATATATTCAGCTATATGAAACTTTATTTCTAAATTTAAACACTTGGAGACTAGAAGAAGATGTCCGTTATTGACGTGAGATCATTGACCTGGAGTGAAGTGATAATCAGCGATGTTGAGAAATGTTCGGGTAGAAGAGACCCTGAGAATTGGACTTTGACCTTCGCCTTCTTAAAGAAAGTTCGGCTATTTTTTCTCGTAATGGATTGCTGTGGCTTTTCTCTTCGGTTTTTGATCGTGGAATTTTTTGGAACTCTATCGACGGATGAATATGACTTGCATATATTTTTTTTTTGGAACTGAAATTATTTTCCAGTTTTTTTGACTTGGCAAGCTCCAGTTCACTTGATGAGAATAGTAAAGGACTTATAAAGTGTTTTTAAATATTTTTCTCACAGATAAGTTTAATTTTGATTTATTGTTTGTTTCGATATATTTTACTTTACAATATACTTATTTAAATATTTGGTTCATGGATTTAATAGAAAGAAAATATATTTTGTTTTAAATATGATTCGATTAGAGATGCAATATATTTTTACTTATATTTATGTTTTTATATTTTATGTTTATTTTATTTTAAGAACTAATAAATGTTGACTGTTAAGTTTTAATTTTGCATGTCATTATTTCATTTGATTTAATTTTATTCTTGACTAAACATTTAATTAGATATTCATTTGGACATTACGTTAAAAATTAAATTAATTTAATTACTTATGGGGTTACAAAATCAGCATAACGCTGACACTGTTTTTGATGCGACTCTGCTAAACATTCAACCCCGATGGAATTGTGTTTTAATTCCATCATAAAAAGTATCGTGAATTTCAACAAATGATTGACGAAAATTTTTGTCAATCGTTCACACACACGCACACAAAAGAAGAAAAAAGAAATGAAAAGAAAGAAAAAAACGCGAATTTCATCAAGGAATCATGGGGGAAAGCATATTTCGTTTTAGAATTGCAAGAAAAACGCTAACTTCGACAAAGGATTGCCGAAAAAGCGTTAATTTCATCAAAATGCAGCAGACAAAAGTGTGAATTTTGAAGAATCGGAAAAAAACTTCAAAGTTCGTCAAGGAGCCATCAAAAGGATGCCAATTTTGTCATAGTATTGTGTGTAAAATAGAAATTTTGTTTGAGAGCCATGGAAAAACACGAATTTTGTTAAATGACCGCAGACAAAAGACTAATTTCGTCAAATGACCACAGAAAAAATGCTATTTTAAAAAGGGCCGTTGAAGAAACGTGAATTTTATCTAAGTATAGAGACAAAAAGCGCGAATTTCATCAAAATGCCTCGTAAAAATGCAAATTTTATATAAAAAGGCTGTGGAAGAAACTTTTTTTTTTTTCGCGACTCAGCAAAATTCACTTTTTTTTTTTTTTATCGTATTCCCTGAACGAAATTCGTATCTTTTCATGATTCTCTGTCAAAATTCGTTTATTTCATGCGATCCCATAATAAAATTTGCATTTCCCCCCTCCCCCCCTCAATAGTTTGTCAAAATTTGCAATACGTTTTATATTCGAATTTTCGGAGTTTTGACCGATTTTTTTAATTTCCAAAATGGCTGACTCAATTTTTCTTGATTTTGTGGAAAATCTGATAGAATCACAGAGGTGAAAAAATATGAAATTCACAGTAAATTTTCTGAAAGGTTACAATAGAAGTGGGAGAAAGAGGGGAAGCACTTCCATGCCCGGTAAAAAGTTATGTGCTTTTTTTTATTATTTTTTTTTATTCCGCGCCTCTATTTTGAAATTTGCGTCTTTTTGCGATCGTTTGATGAAATTTACCGTTTTTTCGTGATTATTTAACAAAACTTGCCGTTTTTTTAGGATCTTTTTACAAAATTTGCCGTTTTTTTGAGATCTTTTAATAAAATTTGTCGTTTTTCATGACTTTTAGCAAAATTTGCTGTTTTTTTTTTTTTTTTTTTTTTTTAACAATCTTTTTACAAAAGTTGTCTTTTTTTCATGGTCTTTTAACAAAATTTTCTGTTTTTTACTATCTTTTTGAAAAAATTGCCGTTTTTCATGATTTTTTAACAAAAATTGCCATTTTTTTACGATTTTTTTAAACAAAAATGTGCCGTTTTTTCGCGATCTTTTAGCAAAATGTGCCGTTTTTTCGCGATCTTTTAGCAAAATGTGCTTTTTTTCGCGATCTTTTAGCAAAATATGCCGTTTTTTTTCGCAATCTTTTAATAAAATTTGCCGTTTTTTCGTGATCTTTTAACAAAATTTGCCGTTTTTTTCGCGATCTTTTAACAAAATTCTTTTCTGGTGGATAGAAATAAATGTGCAAGGGGTGAAAAAAGGTAACATTTTTTGATGATTTTATAGTTTATAAATATTATAGGAGTAAAATCCACAAAAGAATAAAATATTTGAAAGTTAAAAGCAATTCTATGTAATGACTCATGGGATACTTATGAAGTTAATTGGTGATTATGATTTATATACTATTGTAACTAATTTTTAAAAAAATGACGATTTATTTTTTCAGGGGATTTAATCAAGTGTTACACACAGGCATGTTATTATTATTGTGATTATTTTTGAATATGTTTTGGCTTTGTATGAAAGTTTGCCTTTTTATCAGGATAGATTATGCAAAAACCTCTAAAGGTAAACTGAAAGATCAGTTGCATAATTGCAACAAAGTTTAGGAGCCACTACTCTCAGTAATAAATTTGAAAAATCAAGGTTTTATAATAAAGTAAAACAAATATAAACTTTTTGTTGATTTTTGCATTGTATGAAAATGTAACTATTGTGCAATAATCATTATTTAATTTTTAGGAAATATGTCTGTTGTACTCCGTAAACCAAATTTGCAGAAGACATTATTGCCATGGCTTATACAAAGATGTAAGTTATTAAGTTTTTTTTTTAATTTCTTATTTATTTAACATATGAATGTCTGTTTTTTCTGACTGCGAGAATGAAATATTACCAAGCTTAGTTCGTTTTTAGATTTTGTATAAAAAATTATGGCAAATGGAGCAAAAATTATGTATTGTTTGTCAGTAATAATTTTTTTCAGTGAAAAATTTGATGTGTAATAACAATTATGACTATATTTAAGTTAAAGTTACTTATAGACTGTGAGGTGGCTACACAGACAGTCACCTCATTGAGTTTAAGAATAAAAATCTAGAATTAGTTAAATCTCATTTCTCATATTAAGATTCATTTGGTCTGCCAAGTCATATCTTAGTAGAAAATACCTAAAAGCCCAATTTTAGCAGTTGACTCATAGATTTACCATTATGTTTTCTTGCTCCTAATCCGCTATGTATTTATATGCCACATGCTTCATGCATTATTTTTTGTTCATGTTTGCATTTCATTTTAGTGTATGGTTACTTATGAAATTTGACAAGTTTCTGACATGAGTATTCTTTATAAATGTCTGAATTTTGATAAATTATCTCTAATTTTACAGCAAGAAGCACAGCTGCAGTTCAGACTGTACCTAAGAAATTAGAAGTATTTATTGATGATAAACCTGTTTTAGTTGATCCTGGCACTACTGTATTACAGGTATGTAATATCTGTTAAAAGAAAGATGTTTCCCTGGCTGTATGTTTGGAAAGCGAAATATCTCACCACTCTGTATGATGTGGCGAGAAAATGCTTGGCGAGACTTCTGGATTTGTGAGATAAATACTTTAAGAGGGTGTTTTTGCTCACGGAGAGTGTAGCTGTCCTGTTTATGTTTATGTCGATCGCTTGAAGAAGAACGAGCTCGAGCAGTATATGAGAAAGATTCTGTGTATTTACACCGCAAGTTCACAAAACTGTAATTTTCACAGACATGTTATATTTGAACTTAAAAGGATTGTAGAGAAAAAATACGTGCACAGAAAAATTCACAAAATCGATTACAAATTTTGCATTGGAAATGTGCAATAATAACAAATTTGAATAATAAAAATGAACTCCAACTCCGTGTAAATGGATTTATTTTATTGAAAAGTAATGAAGTTTAAAAATATTAAATTAAACTGTTTTTTCACAATACATTATTTAACGAGCTATGGATTTTATTTACTGTACATAAATCAATATTTATGTGTGTTGGTCAATAAAAAAATAACATTATGATTTTTTTTTTAACTAATATCAAATTTAGAGATTACTTAATTTTTTAGATTCTCAAATTCATTGTGAACTTTTATTATCTTAATTTTTAAAAGACGTATTACATATTTGAATAAGATTAAGAAGTCTAAAATTTTACTAATTTCATTGTCTGTTTAAGAAGATTTAAACACATTTAAAATCAACGAGCATTAAATCAATTATTTGTTTGAGGGACTAACTGAACTGTATTATAATTAAAATATGAGTACATTATTAAATATACATTAAATAAAAATAACAGTATATTATTAAAGATATAAAGAGTGTAATTTTTCCACCCCTCAAAAATGTATTTTTAAGCTATATTTTTTTCTGTTAAAGTCTTGTGAGATTTTAATGTTTAGTAATTAAAGTGTAAATATTTATATTTTGTTTTGGAATATTAAATGTCACTTTATGGATTTTTCCCCTTTTTAAAGTTATTTTATCCTGTTCTTCCCCATTCTATCCTTATAAAAATTGAATATGCAATAATAAAGACATGAATAATTATATTAGATTGTTGTTTTGATGGATGTCATACTAGAGGTTACGGTTAGTATATCCCTTCCCCCTATTTTCTTTTAAGTTTAATTAAATATATAATATTGGGCTCTTTCTTATGAAATAGTTTTAATGTTATACATTCTTATGAAATATTTTAATGCTATTAAAACATTGATAGTAGAAAACCAGTTGTAATATTGCTAACAATTGTCTTGATATTTTTCTTACAATGAATAACTGGTGACGTCATTTTAAATAAAAATATTCTGGAATCTGAACAGCAATTATCATAAAAAGCACACAAAAATAAATGCCAAGATGCTTGTCACGTGCTTATCTGACTACACATTTTTTGTTATGTACTTTTAGCTTAACGTTTAAAAAAATAATGTTAAAGTATCATACGCTATTTTATTCATTTCAATGAATAGAATAGTGTATATTTTTTAATAATTTAATTTTTGATGAATAATTTTTGCTACAGGTCTGATAAATTATACATACAGGGGTATTACTACTTCCATTATCCTGTCAATTAAAAAAACTATCAGCAAATTATAAGATTAAATGCCAATAATGTATGATCGTAAATGTCACATTCACTTGATATTAAACAGGGTAAACGTGTTTCACATCATCAAGTGATTTTTAATTCGACTTTTTATTTACATTTTTATTAATGGTTTACTAACTTAATTGTTCTTTTGTTATTTATAATAAAAATTATGTCTGTTTGTTTAATTTTTCAGCTAGTTCGGGGATTTTTATAATTTAGCAAAATTAATCGACAGGATAACCAAATAATATCCATGCAAATATTGAAAAATTGGTAATTCAAGCATTAGTTTTCCAGGACATTTTGCGAATAAAGATTCATTCAACAGATTCCAGTCGCAGCCAAAATCTAATTTTAGATTGAATTACATGTTATTTTTCGAAAGTGATGTGTACTGTATTCTTCTTTTAAATATCTGGAAAAAAAAGTGGTCTCTACTACCAATTTTAAAATATGATCTAGATTTGCAGAATGCTAGATTTTGATAAACAATGAAATAATTTTAATTGCACTAAGTATTTATTTCTAGTTTCATATTAGTAATATTACACTTATTATATTTTAATTATATTAATCATTAAGAATTTATTATATTGATTTAATAAATATTGTTAAATATTAACAATTCATACATTTTTCATTTATACTATACAATTAGTTCATTCTTTTTAGTAAAAAATAATAAATATTTAGATTATATCCTAATTATAACTATATTCATGCTATACAATTAGCTTATTTTAAATGAATAATAATAAATGTTTATACTTAATGCTAAATTAATCTTAAACATTTGGGATTTTCTTTAAATTGGTTTTTAAATTTGAAGTATTAATTACAAAATATATATACACATAACCAACATTTTTTTTTTTTTAGTTTTTTCACTTTTTATCAATAATGATTATTCAAAGTTCATAGCGTCTTAAAAAATAGGTATACTAATTATATTGCTATACTTTATAATTATTAATTAATACTAAATCAATATAAAGTATTTATTTATAGAAAGCTATATTTTTCAATGTAGATCATACATGATTATATTAATATTTTTATATAATAATTAATTAATAAATATTATTAATAATATGTAATAATTTATTAATAATAATGTTAATTACATTATATAATTAATTGCAGCTTGCAAAACAAAATGCATTTAGTTTTAATTAAAAATGACAATTTTTTAAAAATATATAATAATTAATATAATAATTAATTATGTAATATATTTATATAATTAATTTATTAATCAGTAAACTTTGAAAATTTTTTTTTGTAATTTAAACATTCAAAAAACTATTTTTTTTTTTCAAACTCTCCAATATGATCCGCGCGTGCTGTTTGTATAAATTTTATACAAAAACAACAAAAGTAGCCTTCGCCGAGTGCGAGAGCACGATAGATACGCATGGGCTGGTTTTGTGATTCCTAGAGATGCTGTTTAGATACTACCGTTCGCTCCTGTGTCTGTTGATTGGCGCTAATCGTGAAGTCCTGCCAAGCATTTTCTCGCCACATCACACAGAGGGGTGAGATATTTCGCTTCCCTGTATGTTTATGTATCTGTGATGTCAAACAAAATCTGCTGCACATAGAAGCCTGAAAATTTGAATGAAGATAGTCTTAGGCAGGTCCTAATGCACATGAAGATTTTTCCGTTTTTGGTAATTAGCTGAGATATAGAATTAAAAATGAAAATAAAAAATGTAAAATGCCATAAAACATAGTAGAAACATAAAAAAAAAAAAAAAAAAAAAAAAAAAAAAAACTTTTTTAGATTTTAAAACAGGGAGGAACAAAATTCAAAGTTTCATTTTCTATGTTTCCTGCACCCCTTCCTCATCATACTTTGCAGTCATCATCAGGTCAGCTATTTAGAATATGATAAAATTAAAAGTGCCAAACCATATATATGTATATTTTTTACATTTTAAAAAATTTGAATATTATATAATTAAATCTTTCAAAAAAAATTCTTTTCCAAATGACATTTGATTTCAGAGGTTTCTGTTTCCATTCTGTAAATGAAAATATGAAAAGAAGTAAATTACCAGGCACTGTGTGTGATTGTAAATTTGTAATTATTTTTGTTTACAATATAAATATTATTTCAGTTTTAAGATTTTATTATTGCAGAGCAGACAACACTGAGTAGATCATCTACTTTTGATATAAATGAAAATTCTTTTAAATTACTTCCTTAAAATGCCAAATTAATATTTTTTAGATAATGGCTAAAATATCATATAATAACAAAATGGTATGATAGTAACTATTAAAGAAAATTTCTCAATACATATTTCCGATTTTTTTGCAATTGTTTTTCATTTTCTTAGCTCTTAAATGCAGTTTAAAATTCTAAGGTTTAAACAGTGCATACTGATGTATCACGTTTGATAGAAAACTGGAGTGAAATAACATTATATTGTAATTCTATTCTATCAAAATAAGTTGTGTAAAAACAAATATAGTAAAAAGGTTGATTTAAAGATATAATTATTAAAATAAATGTACTATCATTTTCCTTCAAAATATAGCATAATTTTATCTTTTTAGAATTAACGATTGCTTGGCATGATTTAAAAAAAATTGCCAAACTGGCAATTTTTAAAAAATATTTGTTTACATTATTTATTTACATTATTGTTTATAATATTTGCAACATTATTTATTAATATTATTTGTTTACATTCGATCTAAATATTTAGGTTGCTCAATTTATTGCTTATCCATCAAGTCAAATGCCAAGCAGTTGTTAAATCTTCACTTTATAAATAAGTATAAATGTAAAATAATAAGTAAATAAACATACTTTTATTAAAATGTACAAAAATGTAAAAAGTGTATACAGTAATCCCTTAACATTTGCGAGAATTAGGTTCCCAAAAACATCCGTGAATGTTGAGACTACCGTAATTTATGGAAGAAACGCCGCACCCGGTGTAATCGCCGCACCCTCAAATATTGACATCATTTTGAAAAAAATCGGCGTAATCGCCGCACCCGTCGTAAACGCCGCAGTCAAAAGGAATTATTTTGCCTTATTAAGGAGGCGATAACATACCTAAAATATCGCATAAATACGGCAAAAAACTGAATTATTAGACTAATTAAATTATTAAAATAACTAATTGTCAAAAAAAATATGTAGGAATAAAATATTTATATTACAGAACCAATTTTCCGGAACTTTCGGATCCGGAATTTTTTCCTGAAATTTTTTTGATATGTGGATTTTTTTTCACTTTAAATACATACTGTAAAATCTTGAAAACACTGCTCCCATTTTGAACAATTTTCATTTTTCGAAATGTATATCAGTTTGTAAGCCCGAGACAAAAAATATTTTCTCTTTTAACAATAATAAAAAAGAAAAAAAAAATCCAAGCACAATTCCTTTCTGCGTAACTAAACGTATCTATGGAGAGCAGATGATCGTAAGGCCCAAACACATTTGACCACTTCTTGGAGTTCGGTGTCGGTTCGTTTGTTGTGGTGATACGGTGTTTTTTATCTTAATGAATTTTGCAGGAAAGGAATAGTTGTCCGGCAAAAGTAAAATTTTTCCGTCGAGTGGATTGTTTATCTCTTGATTCTTTTGTTCGCTCCTTTCCGTTTTATTATGAAGAAAACGCAAATTGATCCTATACAAGACTTCACCACTTTTTTCCAGGAATTCAGTTGAAGGAAAGAGTATTGCAATCTGAACTCATCTTTATTCCGATAATGTTGACTTTCGAGAAACCTCAGACCACTTGTTTTTCTTTAGGGTTATTTTGTACTGGACCTTTTTGCAGGGTGCTGTAAATTTTGAATAACTTATTATATTTTAATAAAAATTTATTACACAGCCTAATTTACTATTATTGCAACGTGCTGAAAATTTGAACGAAATCGGTAAATTATCAGAGAAGATATCGATTTTTTTTTAATAATAAGAAAGAAAACACGTGTTGCTTATCGTTTTTTTCTGTTTTCTTTTTCGTTTGTTTGCAGATCATTAATTTCTTTTTCCACACTAAAACATCGCGGTTTTGATGACACATTCACGGGGTCCTTTTAAATATAAAAAGAATAGAATTCAAATAATTTCTCATTTTTTCCTTTATTGGAATTTTTTTTAACTTTTTGGAACATTTTTTCCCCAAACGTTTATGAAATATGTCTTAAAGTGTAGCAATAAATATGGGTTATCGGTTGTCATAAGAACGGAAATTACAAAATACAGAGCCGTGCGAAAGGGGGGGGGGGCAAGTGGGCGATCCCCCCGGACGCAAAAATTAAAGGGGCGCCAAATTTACACCAACAACGTCATTTTCGAGGGATTAGCATCAAGTTGGGAGGAAAGGGGGCGTCAAATTGAAATTTTGCCCTGGGAGCAGTTTTTTCTTCGTACGCCCCTGGCGAAGGGGGGGGGGAGGCGTCCCGGGCGCGGAAATTTAAGGGGCGCTAAATTTATACCACCAACGTCTTTTTTTGCCTATTGCAAGAAAAAATTGGGAGAAGGGGGCGCCAAGTTCTAACTTTGCCCTGGGCACAATTTTTTCTTCGCACGCCCCGGGATAAATAATAAAAAAAATTTTAAAAATATGCAAGTCATCATAAGAATGAGAACTGGAAAATCTTGCATTAACAGGGGATCGAAAATATCGGATGGAAAATACTGTAGTTTTCGTGACTGAACTAAAATATACCAACAAAAGAGACATTTAAATTGTGAAATTCAGAAAAACTGGCTTTCCAATACTTAGTTTCTACAATGAAGTGCAATAAAAGCAAGCATCTATTGTCCCTTCCTGCTTACTCCTGTCACCGTATTTCTTGGAAAAGGGTGACTCATGATGTATTGCATTTGTTGATTTACGATCGGTAACATCGCGATCACGGAAAAAAAAGGAAGGAAAAAAAAGTGATTTTTTTCTTTTGAAACACTGAATAATTTGCTCAAAATTTTCGTAAACGCCGCCCTGGTGTAAACGCCGCATGTATGAAAATTTCAACTTTTAAACTCGTAAACGCCGCGGCGTTTATTCCATAAATTACGGTACTTCCTGTACATATAAAAAGGTTAGGTTCTGTTTTTTTTTCCTTGTTTAAAGAAAAAAAACAATTGAAGTTCAAAAAAAAAAAACTAAGCATAATATATTAAAAGCACATGCTTTTGGTAAACTTGAATAATTATAGCATACTGTATAAAATTTATTTGCTAGTGTATGGTGGAAAAACTTTTGTGATTATTTGGCAGAACAGGTCTTATGTTTATCAGTTTCCATGTAAGGAAAAGTTGCAGCTTCAACTTCTATTTTAAATTGGAAACTCATCACCAGTGAAGAATTGTTTTCTACTTTTTTTCAGTAAGTTGTTAATGTTTAAAAATTTCTCTGAAAATTTTTGCAGAAAATATTTTATCTGCAATAAAAATTTTAAATTTTAGAAAATTTGAGAAAAAAAAAATTGGTTGCCTGTAAAGTCAGTATACGGGCGAAAGTTTTACGTGACAACGACTTTGAGTTGTAAAATAATTTTAATGTGAATATTCATTCGTATAGTAGGAAGAAGGATGAAATAATAGTAACAATTTAAAACATTTATTTATACAAAGAATTATATTTAAAACATTAATTTATACAAAGAATCTCGCACTGAATTTCATATTAACAAAATTTTATTTTTACCTTTACACATACATACGTATTTATATACAAATATACATACAATAACTTGCAATACACTGTGTTTGTTAAACACATTTTACTTCATGTTTATTGATGTCAAATGTTGAATTTTGTAAACAGCATATTAAAGAATTTTTCAATGAGCAGAATATAACTAAAGTAAAATGGCTTTCACTAATCACATATCATTAGTTTTCCATAATATACCACCGAATTACGAAATAAACTACACTTATTTTCTTTGTACTTTATACTAATAACTAATACATAACGTATTTCGTCTTAGTTTGATACTATCTAAAATTCCTATTAAGCACCGCCCCTTCTTTGCAGCGAATTCACATTCACGTTCAGAAAATGGTCCCACAAGTGACCGGAAAAAGTTAAGAGAAAAGTGAGCGCGTATCGTGAGCGGAGCGTAACGTAACGTAACACAGTTTCTTGAAGTGTCTCCCGGCAAACCAATTTACAAGACGTTGTCACGTCAAAACCTGCATAAAAAGTTAAGGAAATTACGGATAAATATTTCCCCACCTCAACACAATGGCTGAAGTTCTCACAACTCAGGCCATACAGTAATACAGTAGATATACAGTACAGAAGTATACAGTTCAGGTAGTTAAAAAATTGGCAAAACAAAGTGAGCTTACTTTGTAAAAAAATATTCTTTATAAAACAAAATTCACAAATAACCAAGTTCAGTTTTCACAAATGTTGAAATTTTCAGCATTTTTTTAAATTTGCAAATAATTAAAACTCACAAATGTTAAATCCATGAATGTTAAGGGATTGTTGTGTGTATGTACTTTGGAGAGTCAGGGTTGGTAAGATTTTGCCATAGGCTGAAAAAACCTCGTTAAAGCTGTCTTGGCAAAAACAGGTTTTTGCCAAAGTGGTGGCAAAAATAAGAAAATTTATGAAATTATGCACCACAGAATTGAACTAATTTTTCTGTGTGTGTTTTTGGATATGGCCAGAAATTTCTTCTAGATTTTGAAAATTTTCTGTTTGAAGGGGGCACTGTAATAGTAGTTTTTATACTGTTTTCATTATTTTACCATCAAAAAGTGTATAAAGTTACTCCTAGAATTGATCCAAATCTTTTGTACATTAGGTTATTAGGTTTTGTATATTATTTTAGGCTACAGCTAGCAAGTGCCCCCCCTCTTTAATTTTATATATTTTGCTGAAAGAGGGTGCTGTAACAGAGAATATTGTGCATTTTATATATTGTATCATCAAAAAGTGTATAAAATTATGCATAGAACGGTACGAAATTTTTGTGTATGTTTTTGGTAGGATGTCAACGATTTCAATCAGTAGATTTAAATTATGATTTTAATTGATTTTTTTTTTAAATTATTGATTAAAATCGTAAATTTTTTATGTGTTTAGAATGACACAAAAAATATTAAAACATAAAATGAATATAATTTGGGAAGTTTCTACAGGAATTATGACTTATGAATATTCAAAAAAAGTTTCAAATAATTATTTCTTATATCATCATAAACATTCTTATATCATTATTTCTAAGCTTGATTCTTGACTGTTATAAAAGTTTTGAGCATTAATATTTGTAACTACTTTTTGAAATATTAAGATGTATGGGATAGAAGTTTTAGGTTTGGCACATCTAACTAGTTGATTTAAATTTTTTCTTTTTACTTGTTGCAGGCTGCTGCTATGGTAGGTGTTGAAATACCAAGATTTTGTTATCATGAACGACTGTCAATTGCTGGCAATTGTCGGATGTGCTTAGTTGAAGTAGAAAAATCACCTAAGGTATATTCAATGTTTCATGTTTCAGTTTCTATTATTTTTATTTATTTATGAATTGATTTGATATATTTAGTATAAAATTTAATTGTTGTTTAACAGTAGGAATGCAGTGGATATCCGGCTGATTTTTCATTATCCGAAATATCCTCAGATATTCGAATCACAATCACCGGATATCCGACTTCTCTGCCAGATATCCAGCAGGGTGCTGCAAAGTAAATATATATGGATAGCAGAAATCATTTTACCTCAAACAATGCCAAAAAACTTTTGTTTATAATGCAAAAGATGAAACATAAGTTCCCTATCCAAGATTAAAAGGAAATTCTCAAAAGTTTAAAGAATTGCCAACTTTTAACCTTAATATAAAAAATTTGAAGCTTTTTTTTTTTTTATCATCTTAAAAGATAAAAAAGTTTGAGATTTTGAATTTTTAGGATGGCTGACATTTTGAAGCATTCTGATATTTATCATGCGATAGCATGCATTCTGATTTTGGTGTGACTAAGCATTTATATTCGAGATAACTGAGTCTCATCTGTGTTCATTAGCCATCTGAATCTGCCATTTTATTCCAAAATGGCAATAACTTAAAAATAAATTATAAATTAAAAAGGCTTTTAATTTTAAGTGTTTGACCATGATTCAAGGATTCAAAACCCTTTTTTTTTTTCTCTTAAAAAATTGACTGCAATGTAGAAGTTTATATTCTAGACCAGCGGTTCCCAAACTTTTGGACTCGCGGAGCCCTTTTTAGGAAGAAATTTTAAGGCGGAGCCCCTGAAACCAACAATACTCTGTTTGCAAATTAATGTTTTTTATGCTTATGGAGCAGAGAAAAATCTGTTTAATAAAAATCCGAGCCAGTAATTGAACCAAGGTTCTCAGTTTGGCCCTTTGCTGATACAGAAATACCGAATTCATACTAGAAATTTTAAAAATAAAATTCTCTATTGTATACCCTTTTAACCCTTTCAGGGGCAAGGTTTTTCTGCTCTAAAAATATTCAAATAATTGATTCACGCCGCAATTTAGGAACAAACTTATTTGAAAATAATGAAGAGCTCTTTCTGACGTATATTATAAGATCGAAATTGTACTAAAAATTTACTGATTTCAGTTCGCAATTGGAACAGTAAAATTAACCGTTTGCAGACTGCAAACGGCGCCCCTAATACGGTTAACAGTTTTATTTAATATTACTATTATTGGATACAATGAAATAAAAATAAGGATTAAAACCCTCTTTTTTGTATTAAAATATATACCTTGTACAATCGATATATTTTCTTTAAACTCAGCAAAAATTACAGCTAAAAATTTGTGATTTCTAAAAGCGCTCAGTAACGAGTAAAACAAACCTTTTTTAGCCCGAGCAATGTTCAATCAATACTGTTAAGGGATTAATGACAGCCAATTTTAAAATAAAAAATATTCTTTTTGGATTTCCAGTATGAACTTTAAATTAAAGATCAAAATGGTAACCACGTTTGCATTATGCATTGCATTGGCAGGGCTCCCAAATGGTCCCCTTTTTCCCCCAAAAGTCCTCTTTTTAGAAAAAGGTCCCCTTTAGTCCCCTTTTTTATATTTTGGTCCTCCAAGTCCCCTTTTCTGTGTTTGAAAAAAATCGCCGCAAAAAAAAAAGAAAAAAAAAAAAAAAAAAAAAACTGAAAATCACTAAAAGTTTAAAAATCTAAGAAGACAAAATTTATTAAAGTGGGCATAAAAAAAGCATTATAATAGGTACAAAAAAGCATTGTAACTGCAATTCTTTCATGAATCTAAATGTTAAAAAATCACCTCAGAATACAGGCAAATTTTAAGAATCTCATTAAAATTCTTAAAAATTAAAAAAATTGCAGAATGCGAAATTTACTATATTAAGCTACTGCTTGACCAGTCTTCAATAACGGGCCTTGGCAAGCAGTATGCCCGATGACTTAGTAACAAAAGACATGATTCCAGATGTGTTATTCTTACAATTAAGCATGATGGAAGATACGTTACATTATGAGGAGCATTAGATGGAAAAGATGTCAGTCCGTCTGTTAAAATCTGAGGCAAGATGAATGATGCAATATATAAGAATATTTTGCAAGACAATTTGCTGCCTTATTGGAGGCAAAATTTTGGTCACAACTATTAGTTTCAGTATAATAAGAAACCGAAGCATACATGAAAGCTTGTCTAGCAATGGCTTTCGCACAAAAATATTTCACTCTTTAAATGGCTAGCCCAAGCACCCAATCTGAATACTATAGAAAATCTTTGGAATGAACTTTAGAAACATGTTTGAAATTAATAAAACACCAATTCAGCATGGCCAGAATTTTCCCCATAAATTTGAAGATGAGTGGGAAACCGTACCACAGATGATTTTCAACTGTTCATTGAATCGATGCCAAGTCGCTGCACCTTGGTACATTTTGCTAAAGGTATGACAACATACTAATTGTAAATCTAATTGATCAGTGATTTTCTATTACAACACAATTTTTTTCCAAACTTTCCAAGATGGCCGATAACTTTTGAAAGCATGCGTTTTTCTTTGCAATTAATTTTGTCAGTTGTATTTATTGATATTCATTTGTTATTCCATAAATAAGTTCCTAACTATTATGTCAATAAAATATATGAGTATCACTCTGAGATTCCTCTTTATATGGGTATACTTTCAAAATAACGAAACATTTTATACTGGCTGGAAACTTCTGACCGCCACTATAAATTGGTGTTGATTAGTTTTTGGTGTAAATCGCTCGACATGTGGCGCTTCTATGCAGCATTTCTCATGAATTCTGCAATAGTCCAATCTCCAGAACCAATGCGCAGATTTCTATCAAACTTCAGATTCAGTTAGTCCTTGACATGAATTGACATTTTTTATATTTTGGTATAAATCGTTCAACAAGTGGCATGTTATTGTAAGTTAATCTGCATTTGTTGCGATTTCCGCAATAGTTCTATATCCAGAATTAATGCACGGAATTCCATCAAACTTTAGATTCAGTTAGCCCTTAAGATGAATTGACATTTTTTACATTTTGGTGTAAATTCATTAAAAAATAGCGCTGCTATAATGCTTTTTTTTTAAATGGATTTTTGCAGATTTATCTGATTTAATGCACAAATTTTTGTCTAACTTAGGATTCAGTTAGCATTGACACAAGTTGTTACTGATTAGGTTTTGATGTTAATCTTTCAATAGATGGTGCTCCTAAACTGCATTTTTTGGGATTTGCATAAGTTTAGCGATAGTCATATTTGAAGAACTAATATACAAAATTTCATATCTTTAGAATTCTCATGATGGGCATAAGTTGCAATTTAATTTTGGGGCTGTGATAGCGAATTTTGAAGTATTAACATGTATGAGGTAGAAGAAAGTTTCGGGTTTGCCACATCCAATTAGTTTGACAAGAACTGTTCCTGGGGGGGGGGGGGGTACATAATGTTTACATGTACTTCATTTATAGATTTTAAACTTGTGCATGTATGCCTATTTTTTTTACACTAATTCTAAATGTGTAATTTTCGTAAAAATTGATTAAGATTTTATTTTATTCAAATATCACTTTTTAAAAAGACAAAGAAATGCCTTTATATGACATGTTATTTAAATCTAAGCGTTCCTCCACTAATTATCATTATTTTATGTCTGATTTGTTATTATAAGCTATATAAAATGAACTTATTGGCCCCTTTTATTTATGAATGGTAGTAGTTATCACTAATCCAAAAATTAATTTAGCAAAAAAAAAAAAAAAAAAAAAAAAAAAATTAAGAAAAGTAATCAAGTTATCAATTTTAAAATCTCGGATATTTTTTTATAACATACAAAAAATTTTAAGTAGTGTGTGTGGAGGCAGTGGCATTAAATTTCAAAGTTTCTTTTTTACTTATCCAGGCTCTAGTTTAAGTATTTTAAGCAATTTTCTAACTCAACCCCTAATTAAACTACAGTGAGATTCAATCTCATTTGAAAGTTGGCTGAAGGAGGTATCTCATCAAGCCCAACATCTTGCTAAAGTCTATTTTGACCCTAGACAATTAGGGGCATTTCTTCATGTGCATGGAAGTGTCAGGTGGGGAATCAGAAAATTGATTTTTTTTTCACACATCCTTTTAAAACTCTTGTCCTAAGCACCCATTTCCCACCGTCTTAATTCATTTTTTCACCTCTAACAGATGTTTTAATGTTTGTTTTCATTACCACTCCATAAATTTTCTGAAAAATTAAGAAAAAAAATCTGTTCAACGTATCCCAATGATTAGAATCTTTTCATCCCTTTCTGTCGCCAGGGGACACTATCTATATTATAAAGGCCAAACGTATCTGTGCGTAACATATACGTCATTTTTCGAATGGCAGTACTTTCTGATGAAATTTCACTTTTGCAATTTTCATTACTGCAAATTTTTTAACTCCTAGACATCACACATTTTCAATCTTTACATCATTGTGTAGGGAAAAATATGTGCTTTTAAATGCAATTTGTTTGAAAACTGTATCTTAATTTGTTTATGAGATATTAATATTTTTGTAGTTTTTAATTTAATTTTTTTGGAGGTGGCAACTTGAGTACTCCATTTCTATGCAAAGCATTACCAACTAGATATAACAGCCTGCGCATTTCGCTAAAAACCGCCGAAAAAGTGAAGCTGGATTCAGCTTCAAACCCTGAACCATTTCATTGGATCACATGGTACAAACCCTGCCCAAATTAGCATTGTATGAGCTGATTTCTGTTCTGAGCACATGGCATTGTTTTAATTCAGAGTTTGCACGATTGGTCAGAGTTACTTGGGCAAAGTATCAGAATCCTCTGGTGAGAGACTTCATATATTAATCTAAAAAAATGGGCCTTGTAGATATAGTTGGCCATGGTGCAAAGTAAAGGAAAAATAGCCATAAAGTAAAAAGAAGAAATAGAGAGGATTTATGTGTGGTGGCTGGGAGTGGTGCAAAAAATGTAACCAAGAAATCCGCTACATTAAGCCCAAACACAACCGCGTGTTTTTGCAAAAATAAGAAAACTTTCAATGACAAGTCTGTGGAAGTTTTTAAATACTCTAGTTTTTGTTTATAATAAAATAAAATGCTATTTTAAAATGCATAAATTTAAACAGATCATTTTTATTTACAGAAAAAATGCACGGTGGATGTCAAAGGATTTAGTACCTGTTCAATGTGATTCTTTTTTTCCCCTCCAGGTTGAATGTTTTTTCACCGAGTTAGACAAGCAAACAAAGGTGGTCTTGGCAATAATTCCAGATTTAAAGTTATGTCCGATTCCCTAAATTTTTGCCCAATTGTTTAAGACATTCAATTATAATTATATTAAAATAACATTATTCCCTTAATGTAATTTCTTATAAATTTCAGTTAAACTTGCTAGAGCAGACGATTTTTTTAGTTCTTTTTTGTTACCTGTCATTTTCCCAAAAATTTTAAATTTTTCTTTCTTTTTGGAATAATTATATTTTTTATGTTATTTATTTTTTACTTTATTTTTAGAACCATTTTTATTTTCCAAATATATTTTCAGAAAAGAAAAAAAAATACATTTTTCACATAGAAAATTGATCTGAAATAGAAAAAGAACGATGAAAATGACGAAATGAGTTTTCATAATTCGCTAATATGCAAGGTTTAAAATGTAATTGAAAATTTGGTTTGGCATGATTTGTAAAAATCAAGGTTTGCGTATTTCACGGATAATACGGCATCTTCTTTGTACGTTGAAGTGACGAAGTGCAATGTTTGTGTATTTTAATGTTTATTCTTTTAATTTGTATTGTATATTTTAATTTATAAAACGAATTTTCAATTTGTCATAGAGTTAACTTTGAAGCAAACTTTTTTGAAAAAATGTACGTGCAGTTATTTCTTTACTTTTAACATTTTAGTATGCACATAAGATTTTTCGATACTATTTGTTGAAATAAATTCTCAAAAAATTTAATCTACAATATGTCATGTAATATCTTAAATGAAAAACCAGGTTATGAATAATGTTATTCTTCACTCTCTCTCTACCTCCATTCTCACTGCTTTGTGTCATCCCCATCTATGTAAGGATTTAATCATTATAAACAATTATCAATTTTTAACAAATTTAATTATTAACAATTTTGGTTATTAATTAAAGGTTAGAATGTTTTGAAAAAAAAATTAAATAAAACCCTCTGAGTGATCTGTGATCTGTGATCTGTGATCATACTTAACCACTTACTTGTTTTTATTAACTGATCACTAATATTCTTTACCTGTAACGAGAATTATCAAGATGAATGCTGAAATATTGAATGCTTTATTTACTTTCAGTAAGATATTTAAATGTGCTTAAATAAAATTGTGTACATTGTTTAATGAAATCATATAAAGATAACCATCAAACACATTTTCTGGGGTAATTTTAAAAATTTACTTTCTTATTTATGAAAATTTGTGCTATATTTTTACACACATATATGATCCTTATATGGTTTCTATTTTTAATAAAATTGGTCCCCCAAAGTCCCCTTTTTAAGCAAAAATCGTCCCCCAAAATCCCCTTTTTATGCAAAAATGGTCCCCCAAAGTCCCCTTTTTTAAGCAAAAATGGTCCCCCAAAGTCCCCTTTTTAAATAAAAATGGTCCCCTTTCCCCCTTTTTGAGGACTAAAATGTGTTGGGAGCCCTGCATTGGGGCTTACATAAAACTATTATTATTTATGGAGAAAACCACACAGACACAGCATAAAAAGGTAATTTGTACAGTTTTCGTTTGTAGAGAGGTACTTCTGTGTAATTCCAATAGGCTACTCGCGAAAAAAAGAAAATGTTTAATTCCAGTCCCCGTGTGTAATTATGAAACATGTTTTCACTAGTCCCGCCTACCTGTTATAGAATCAAGAGATTATGGATTATTTTTTCGTTCTTCTTTAAGTATCTGGTATTTCTAAACTTGCAAAAGAAAACTGATCGTCTTTCAGCCTATTTTTTATAACCTATTTAAAAAAATACATTCAGAATTAGGTCATCGTTTTAGTGTTTAAGTGGGCGGTGTAAAATCTATAAGCTGTATTGTTTGGTGAAGCATTGTTCACTTTTTTGAATATTCTATTTAAAGTATTCGGCTATTAATTGTAGTTTTGAAAGAAACTTTCTTTTATCATTCTTTTCGCATCGAAACAGATATACAGTTAAAAACTACACATGTTAAACGAACTGCAACTAATAGAAAAACTTTTCTAACAAAATGGGATACATGGGTGGGATTAAATTTATATCAGGATGGTTACTCATTGATACAAAGTCTAAGCAATGGTTAGTGCAGAGAAAAATTTTAAATTCTTGTGAGTGTGATGACAAATGTAAAGGACCAATATATATTTTTTAAATTACTACAGACTTTCTGATTGGAAAATGTGGCAGAGACAAATAAAAAAGAAAGAAAGAAGGAAAGAAGGGTAAAGAGATACAAGTTGCTACAAAAATGCGTTTTCAGCATCGTACATTACTTATAAAATTAATTACAATTATGTAAAACAGCATAGGAAATTTAAATAACTAAAAATAAGATTTCCGCGTTTTTTGACACCAGTATTTTGTTAGAGAAAATGTTGTTCTGTTAAATTGCAAAAATGTTTCGATTAAATGTAATAATACTTTCTCTAACAAACTACTGGTGTGAAAAAACGCGGAAATCGCATCTCGAATAACTAAGAAATTATAAAAATGTAATAAACAGATTAACCCTTTAACGCTCAAAGCATTTTCATTGCTAAGATGCTGCTATAAATGAATGATACCGGTAATTGCGAACAAATAAATTTGAAAAAATGAAAAAGTGATTTTTCACATACATAATAAAATGTATTTTTTAAATCAAATTCCGATGTCGTCATTGCATAGCGGAATTAAAATTTTGTGGTTTCGTAGAAAAACCAATGAACGTTAAAAGGTTAAAATTACGAAAAGAGAAAAAAATACACAACGTACATAAATATTAAATAAACCTAATGAGAAGTTTCTTAAATGATACAAAATATTACAAAAAAGGGGCAATTTAATCAACAAACATTTTTGTACAGAGAAAAACAGTATAGAAAATTTAAATATACAAATAATGTATACAAATTAAAGAATTTAAATTTATATATATAAAAAAGGGTACTACTCTGTTATCCCGTCGACCAATTTCGCCAAATTATACAAATCGCCAAACTAATAGTTAAATTATACATATTGACATAACTTTTATTTTAAATTAAAAAAAAAAAAAAAAAAAAAAAATAATAATAATAATTAGTAGAATATTAATAAAAATACAAATAAAAAGTCGAAATAAACTCACTTAATGACATTTTAAACACGTGAATCGTATTTAATGTCATTGAATGTGACATTCACGATCATCCATTATTGACATTTAATCTTAAAGTTTGGCGATAATTTTTTGGTCGGCAGGTTAACCTAGAAGTACCTAAAAAAGAAATATACATACAGAATATACACAAATGTAATATGGATCTAATAAAGGGCTTTAAATGATAGAAGATGCAATAAAAATATGTTTTCAGCCACAAACATTATTTTATTTTAAAAAACAGTATAAAAATTAAATAATTAAAATTTAATACAAATAACTTACACATAAATGAATCTTGTGAGGGATTTTAAATGATACAAGATCTTTTTTTAAGACTTTTAAGTGATAGATATTGTTTTAAAAATTAAGTACAATTTTGAAAACAAGGATAGAAGATTTAAATAAGTAAAATTTAATAAAAATAAACATTTAAGGGTATTGAAATTCCAAAAATAAAAATAATACAATATGCAACACATCCAAATATTAAATGGCTGTAGTTTTTTTTTATTATTATTATTACTCGACATAAGTTTGCACTAATAAATAAAACAATAATATATAAAAGTTTAGTGTGAAAAATGTGCTTGAATTATTATGAACAGTTTTTTTATTATCTGGTGCAATTTTCCACAATAGCAAGTGAATGTCTGTTTCTGTATTTTTTACTTGTTTAAGTATCCCACAGCTTCTCACAGATATGTTTTTGAAAATGTGAGTAAAATTAATTTGCTCTCTCTGACAAGATTTTGTATTCATCTGTCAAATGATACCAAAATTCAGTGATACGCTTGCTTTGAAAAAAGATTTCTAGATCGCTTTCAGATGTTAAATCAATGAGAGTTTCGTATTCCACAGAGCATAAGCTATGTGGTTTTGGTTTTACACTGAATGGATTTAGTATCCAGTTAAAATCGTCCAGCGTCTTATTTTGACTAGCTGGAAAGTAATACTCAAATGAATTTATCAGAGCTTCGAGATGATCTTAAATACTTTCTAATTTTTTTTTTTTTTTTTTTTTTTTTGTTAAACTTGATGTTATGGTCATTTAAAAATATTTTAGTAAGAGTTAGGTATTTAGTAAGAATTACGTATAAACATATAAATAGGCGGATCGCCAAAGAACTAAACTGTTCTCCCTTTTCTTCGACAAGTAGAGTTTACAGCACTGACGGGCTTTTTGTGTTTCGATTCACGTTGTGCATTCGATTCAGAATACTATTTCTTGTAGCTTATTTTAAATCGAAGTTTTAAAACGCATTACGAGCAGAAATATAAAATAAAGCAAATCAAACCAAAAATATTATAAAGGAAGATTGATACATGAATAATGCAAATGTAGAACTGGTTCTGAAGTGTATTATTATATTTTTCAACTCAGTTTATAGATTCATTTATTTTGGACACACTCGCAGACACAAAAATTCCTACATACTTTTGAAAATCTTTCACTTGCAATATGCTAATTTCCTTTATGTTTTGTTTATTTTCCTGGAACGCCGCGGAGCCCCTGGAAAATTCAGGCGGAGCCCCAAGGGCTCCGCGGAGCACACTTTGGGAACCTCTGTTCTAGACTGTCTGATATTTTGGAACAATCTGATCTTTGCTTTATGACAGCAGTTGTATATATTAAGTGATTTAGGTGTGACTGAGCATGCATGTAAGACTTGTAAAAGTCATAATCAAGTTCATTTATTAATTTCATCCACCACATTGTTTTAAATTGATGGGTACTTCAAGATTTCATCAAATTTGGTGACTAAACACTAATTGCTGTAGGTGAAACCAGCTTTGATATAGCTGACTTATTTCTGAAATTCTCATTCATAGTCATTATTGATGAAAACATGCATTAAATCTTCTGCAATAGAATTCCAAAAATTTTAGTTTTGAATGTTTGAGTAAAGCAAACTGGATTCTAAAAAATATGGAGTATGAGAGCTACCTTTTCTTCCCAGCACTGGCTGGAAAGATTTTTTTGGGTGTGTACTAAACTGATATTCCATTTTTCCATTCTAATGGCTGTAATTATGTAAAATGTACATGTGCTTTCAGAAAAATACTTTTAAACTAAAAAATAAATTTCTGAAAGGAGTAATCCAATTAATTAGATAGTTTGTTCCTTCAGGGGCGATTTAAAGCGTTAATTTGAATTCATAATTATTTTTTTTCCTCTGTCAGCTGTTATTTTAGTTTAATTAATTTTAATCAGATAATATTTCATAGTCATATTTTTGCATGACCATGATATAACCGTAATTGTTTGTAATTTCAATTAAATCTGCTTAGCAAAAATTTCTAATTATACCTATGTAGGATAAGTTTTATTTTCTGGTAACTTGTTCCATTAACATACTGTAAATACAATTTTTTTAATTTATTTTGGAGATTTGTATACTGGCAGTTTTGAAATAATTGCATTATTGAATTAATATGTTATATAATTATAATATTAATGGCAATGCTAAGTTATAATTATTCATGAAACTAAAAATAAATAGGAAATGAAATTCTTACATAAGTTGACACGTACATTATTATTATACTTATATTCATTATTTCATCTCTTACAATTATTATACTTATATGTAGATTCTTGTTAATACTTAAACGTTAATGGAAATTGTATTTTTTGATCAATTTTAGTTTAGAATTAGTATATGGTCATATTTTCAGTATAATGTTTCTGTATATGTAAAATATCATTAAGATCTGTAATCAAAAGATAAACTGTATCCGAAAAAATAAAAAGATATCAATAGAGTGATTCATATTTTATTTATTTTAGCCTATTGCAGCTTGTGCTATGCCGGTTATGAATGGTTGGAGAATTAAAACTAATTCAGATATGACCAAGAAAGCTAGGTATGTTAAAAATGTATCTTATTTATTTACTGTAGAGCTGACTCTAGAAAAAAAAAAGGGGGGGGGGAGGCTGCCAGGTGGGATTTTTTTTTAAAATTAATTATTCTAATAAATAAAAAAAAAAAAATCTTCTGCCACTCTTGTGCTTTCTTGTTTTTCTTGAAAACTATGGAATGTGGAAAAGTCAAACTCGACAGATTTATAAAGCTATTGACTATATACTCATAGATTTTTAGCAATTCACAAGTATTTTTAGAAAAAGAATTACAGGGTTTATTAAGCTACTTGTAAAAAAACATTTGTACTGTGTCGCAGGGTGCAAAAAACCCACCTACCCAAAAAAACCCAGGTGGGTTTTATTGGGTAAAACCCACTCTAAAAAACCCAATAAAACCCGCATCAAAGTGGGTTTTATTGGGTTTTTTTACAATCTATGATATTTTTATTTAATATTCAGTAGCTTTTATATTAGATTTTTAACGTTTGTGTTAAATAGGTACTCTATCCTATCAAAACAGATTGTGGGTGTACTGTCAAATATGATGAAGCCAAAATTGTCAAAATAATGTGCTTAATTCTTCTAAAAGTTTAATGTTATGGAAAAAAAAAACCCAAAATCAATATACACAGCTAATTATAACATTTTTGCATAGATGGGAAATGACAAGATCTTTTATATTAAGATTTAACAATATAAAATTTCATAATGTATGTTCCCAACTGGATACAAATTTGACTTATTCATTTTAGGCCAGGGTTTGTAAAAAAAAGGGGGGGAAAGAGAGTGAAAAACTTAAAAAAAAAAAAAAAAAAAAAAAAAAAAAAAAAAAAAATCCAAATAAACTTTTTTTGTTTTTTTGTTTGTTTAAACTTTTTTCTTTTTTTAAATCAGGTTTTTTAAATTCAACCTCCCCCCCCCCCTTAAATATCATTTCATATTATGTATTGTACCATCCAAGTTTGTTGATTTAAAAAAAAAAAAAAAAATGTTGGATATAAGTGTATTATAATTTCATTTCAAAATGTTCAAATTAAATAATTACAATCAGGGTTGGCATGGTTTAAACCAATTTGTTTTAACCATGGTTTAAACTACGGTTTAAACCAACTAGTTTTTTTCTCAAAAAAAAAAAAGCCAATTGGTTTTTTTCGAAAAAATCTAATGATATTTTCTCATTTTTTTTCATAATTTAAGACTTACAAATTATGGTATTAAATATTTTCTACTTTTAACACTTTTTTTCAGCAATAAGTATTGAATATAGGGAGTTTAGGTTATTTTTTTTTATGTGTAGGATGAAAATCATGACATTGGAGGTGAACATATGCCATTGCTGTAAAAAAAAATCTTAGAACATGTGAATTGATCAAAGATAAAATAGATAAAAAATATTCAATATTTAGTATAAAATATTATCATTAAAAAAATGCAGATTATTTAAAGCAATCTATTATAACATGCACAAGCTTTTGAATGTGGAGTTACATAACTTGATGATCTTTAAGATTTTGGTAAAACTATAAAAAGCATTTTTTTTTATTGGAGAGATAATCTTTAAAAATTTAAAACTAAAATATGAAGAGAGTATTAAAAAATTGGGTGCTAGTTATAGTATTTTAACAATAACAAACTAATTTTTCCCTATTTGTTATCTGCTAAATATAATGGCCATAAATGTTGATTTCAAATTGTCTCTCAAAAAACAAAATCCCCAAGAAGTATCTCAAATTTATTTATTTTTTTTTTTAATTGTAGAAAATAATATTTACATTCATCAAACTACATCAGATGTTTATTATAAGTAATCAAAAGATTGTTTATAAAGATTTTCAAAGTATCAATGTTTCATTATGTAGAATAGTTTATTGTTTGGACATAAGACTGTTTACTAATAACTGTTTAAATTAAAATATGATTTTTTTTTCAATTTTCTACATAATTCACAGTAATTATTTAATTAAATTATTTTCAAATGAATTTATATTACTTATAATCCAACAATATCTATTTTTATTAATAAATATGCATGTGTATGTACTAAAAAAGGATGTTTAAAAAAAAACCCGGTTTAAACCAAAAAAACCGTTTTTTTTTTTTTTTGTTTTTTTTCAAAAAAACCTGGTTTTTTTCCAACCCTGATTACAATCAGTTATGTATAATTTTGTATTCAGTATGTAATAATTTTGTAAAATTTTTTAAGTAACAGCTCTGTATTGTGTTCAGAAAATAAACTGATCTATACAGTGAACCATAGGTATCTGGAAAATATAATCAAGCATCCTTTATTTGATAAATAATAAAACGATTAAAGATTTGTTGAAAAAAAAAAAAGTGTTCTTAGTGGGGAATGCAGATTAAAAGTTTAATTTATTAAAGTAAAATTTAAATATGTGGTTATTATATAATATTGCATGATAGCAGAAGTAAAAAATTTTTTACACTGATTTATTCGGGGTTTTTCAATGAAAATTACTTGTATATTAAGTTAACTAATAAAAATATAAGAAGACTTTTTAATTTAATACATAATTTCTAGAAATAATGGACTTCTCCTGCCCCCAGCTATCACAAAAACAAAAAACCCCATAAAACCCGAAAAACCCCACCTGGGTTTTTTATAAAAAACCCGGGTTTTTTGCAACCCTGATGTGTGGGATGTTGTTCAGAAGATCTGAGTTTATAAACATGTTTCCTTTTAATTTTAAATATTATATTTTCAAATATATTGTAAAAGTATGTCCCCCCCCCCCTCATTCCTATATCTACTGAAACTAAAATTACGAAATAATTAGGGGTTTAAATTTATTTAAAACTTTCAGGAAAACCATTGTGATTAACCTAGGCCATATAGTTTTTGAGAAAATCGCATTTTTTCTGTTGCACACAAACATTATTTTGACCTCTTGATCATCTAATCATTGTTGATAATGGTTGAAAAAAAAATATGTATATAAATTTCTGCCCCTGATGACATCCTTCATTTGTGTCTATATTCTTGTTTTTGTATGATTTTTTTGGCATTCATTTCAAAAATTTATATTATTTGGTAAATATCATATGTTTTAATGATTTTATTTATACAGAAAGTTGATAAATATATAAGTAATTAATCAAAATATTAATAAAAGACCTACATAGAAAACAGCCCCACATTCACAAGGCAGCGTTACAACTTTGTACTTTCCTTTCATAGTATTCTTGGCTCAATTCCAAGTTTAAGCTTTATGGAACCTCTTGTGTGCAAGTAAAACTCACATTTGATCAATTGTTTAAAAATTAAAAAGTTAAGTAAATTGTCTTTTCTGTTATAACATTTTTTTTTTCTCTCTCTCTCAACCAATAAACTTTCTGCAAATCTGAATCTTAAGACTTCTAATAACAACTCTTCTAAAACCAAAATAAATGAACAAATAAACAAAAATAAACTACTAAGTGTTTGTATATATATATGTATAGATATAAGGATTGTTGTTTTTCTTATATATATATATATTTTTTTTTTTTCTATTTCCAAATTGTACTAACAGAGCTGTCTATTTTTTTGCTGGGATGAATTTAATAATATGCCATAAAATGTTTCAAAATATTTATATTAAAATATCATTAAAAGGATAGCAAAGCTCTTTAAATTTGCAATTATTTAAGTATTTTCTGGAAATCCTATTTTTATAATTAATGATCCATTATTAATCATATTTGAATAATGATTAAAAATTTAAAATAATTTTTTTTTCTTTATCCACTCTATATGAGTTTTGATAATGCTCAAAATTTGCTGCTGCTAAAATTAATATTATGTATAAAATCCTCCTTTTCTTCTTCATTTGCTTAATGTATTTGTAATTGTAGTAGTATAAAATCATATATATACAAGTAAGAAAAATCATGCATTAAGCATAGATTATGAAGCACTTTCCAACACTTCATAAAATCTTTAACAAAACTTCGTTACTTAGGGAAATAAGGGTGTAAAGCCAAAAATAACCAAAAATTTATTCCAATACTTTTGAATAGCCCTGTTTTCAATCTGTCATTTGGTATACATACTATATAATAGGAAAATTTAGTTTAGCAAGAAAATGCCTAGTAACTTGAAATTACTCTTTCAGCAACTTATACTAATAGATGGAAACATACTTGAATATTTTGTTCAGCTTTGTAGTTTACCTTGTACCTTTATTACACATCAGTATTAAGCTAAAATTTATTTTAAGCTAAAACACTCTACAAACATCAGAAATCACGTTTTCATAAATTACCATTCATAGATGTCCATGTACCCAATTCTTTGCCAGGCCCTGTATATCATTTTATCTATATTCTGCAAATATTTCTTAGTAAATTCAAAGCAGTTCAGCATGAAAATGCATAACTTTTTTAAGAACCACCTTTAAGTAATTTACGCTCATATTCAGTAACGTTCGCAAGCTCTCTTGGGTAGCCCTGTATATTAACTACAGCATTTATACACACCATATAATGTGCATAAATTTAGTGAAACTTAAACGCGCATATCATAATTAAAATAGATTTCTTCCATCCATCAGCCATCATCGGATACATATACAATACTCCGGAAAGAATATACTATTTGAAAACTTTTGTATATCCCTGTAAATACTATGTACTTCATATTAGGCAAGGCAGTATCATATAATTCATATTAAGCCTCTGTGACATACATAAATTTTATTATACATGAAAAATTTAGCATACTTAAAATATGTCACACACAATTCCCCCTTGTACCATTATATAATGGAATTCTTTTGTATGGCCCTGTAAATGAATAATAGCTGTATTTTCACCTCATATTTTATAGAATGCATATTTTATTGCCCCTCGTAAATGTATATAAATTTTAATATGTTTGACAGGATATAACATCGTTAAAATTCCTTTGAAACTATTTTTCCCCATAGGCCGTAATATAATGGAAATCTTTTGATTCTCCCTGTAAATAAAATAATCATGGTAGAAACTTCATTTTCAATAGGGTTCGTGCTAGGGTAAATGTCAATAACGTCCTAAAATTTCATGGCAATTTGAGTATATTTACGTGAGCTAGAGCGGGGACAGACAACGAACCAGACAAACCGAATGCACAAGCACTTTTCAATTTTGTTGGAAAGTACTAATAATCATGGTATTAAATCATACGTAAATCAACCACTTAATTATTCTTGCATCAATTTTAAGTTTTATTCCTCTGAAAAATTTTATCTTTTGTTAAATTAGGGAAGGAGTTATGGAATTTTTGTTGATTAATCACCCATTGGATTGTCCAATTTGTGATCAAGGAGGTGAATGTGATTTACAAGTATGTAAAAAATCTTTAGTGAAGTATGATTAATTTTATGCCCAACTTTGATAATTTTTTTAGTGACAACAGTAGTATTATTTTATATTATTGGTAATTATATTTTAGTTATCTTTACAAACATATATGTATATAATTTTTTTAATGCATTTTTTTTTTTTATAAAAATAGATCTTGCTTTTCACAAGCTCATGTTACTGCAGTGAAAAAAATCAGAGATTATTATTTGCATTAATATTGCCAAATAAGTTTCCATCAATAAATTTTTAATGCTATTTATTATATTATAATTCTTTTTGTTTTTATTTGTTTATTTATTTTAATTTTAAATACTTTTTGACCGTATCTTTCATAAAAAATACAATATTTGAATAAATCAAATGGAGAGGTAATTATATTACCAATCTGCAAAGAATATTTTTATTTTCCTTCCTTTTTATCTATTCCAAAATCTGAATTTATGTTTTCCTGATTAATGATAATTTATATTCTTTTTATTTTGTCTTGAAGAAATCTTATTTTTTATTTATTTATTTGCTACTTATGAATACAAAGAACTCACTGTGTCCCGATTTGATTAAATGAAACAATTAATATATATTTATATCAATTAAAAA
Source organism: Maratus speculifer (assembly GCA_964019185.1). Classification (NCBI taxonomy): domain Eukaryota; kingdom Metazoa; phylum Arthropoda; class Arachnida; order Araneae; family Salticidae; genus Maratus; species Maratus speculifer. The sequence goes on from OZ025298.1 coordinate 258,985,323, forward strand.
TAAAAAAATTAATGGACATTAAAAGATTAAAGAAAAATGTGCTACATTCATTTTGGAAAATTAAATGCCTTATTTTACAATTTCTTTCAGATATAAATTTAGATTTTATTAAAAAAGCATATCATTTGCATTTTAAAATGGTAGGAAAAATTTTAAATATTTTAGGAAGCATATTCTCATCCTTTCTTCTTATACCAATGGTTTGTGGTTTATCTTTTTCAGACCATGTACTACTATTTAGGTATTTCAAATTATGATACCTCCCTGTGGTACATAATTCGTTTAGTTAAAAATGAACGATTAATTCTGTAGAGACCATAATTAATCATGTCTAAATACACCGCCCTCCCTTTTCGATTATATATTACTGACCTATTGCATGTAGTATAATGTAAATTTTGTAATCATTAAAAAAAAAAAAAATAGGTAGATGGATTTATACGTTTTAGACCCTAGAGATTCCAAAAAACATATTTTGAGAAAAAGAAAAAACTGCTGTGTTTCTATAAGCACTCTATCTCTCAAACAAATTGAGATAGAAACTTGAAATTTGGTGTGTACTTAGTATATAACAATGGGAAGAAGCCTATTGAATATCAGTAACTCTGATTACCCAGAACTGTTTTTTTTCAAACTCTCAAAATATTCGTTTTGATAAAAGGTATATAAAAGTTTCTGAAATTGTTTGTTTTAAGGCATAAATATAAAAGACAATAAAAAAACATAAATTTTTCATAAAGAATAAAATCAATTGGATAATTAGTTGCTGAGATATTTGTAATTATATTTTCCACACTCTTCCAATTTTTCATGACCCTGTCTTTTATTCAAATTTCAATTCAAAGATATATTTTAATTAAAAATGAGATGCTTAATTCAGCGTAATAAATTGTTAGTTTATAAGATTCTCATTTGTGGAATTATAAGGATATTTCTTTTATGCAATTTGGAAAAATGTATCACCAAACTATAATAAGATTGAATGCCAATAATGGCTTATTGTAAATGTCACATTCAAATTTCACACAATTTCAATGTCACATTTCATATTGTAAATTGATATTAAACATGTTACATTTGTTTGTTACATCATCAGTTGATTTTTAATTTGATATTTAATTTGTATTTTTATTAATTGTTTACTAATTTTTTTTTGTTCTTTCATTATTTAAAAAAAATTATACCAATTTGTATAATTTTGTGAGTAGTTTGGTGATTAATATAATTTGTTGAACTTGAACGATAGAATAATCAAGTAGTACCTGCAATTCAGTAAGAGAGTATTATTATATATTAAAAATATTTAAATATATGTTAAAATTTTATTTTGGAATTATTATTCATTTTATAAATAGCTACACATATTTTATTTTTGTTTTTTTATTATGCATATCCATGATGAGTAAGTATTATGGTGCCTCCTTAACAACTAGTTACATTTTAAATTTCAGCAGCTGTATCAGTAATATATATGTATACGTATATATTACTGATGTACGTATATATTACTGAATTGCAAATGTGTATATTATTAGTTTTTTCAAAGGTAATGCAAGTTTAAAAATATTGTCAAGTGCAGTTTCATATAGAATTTCTTCATTGGTTCATAAAATATTATCATACTAGTAAAGATATTCTCACATCATACTAACAGGATTTCTAGAAATTCCACACAGAGGTCTCAAGTTATTGGAAAGAGCTAAATAGAAAAAAGATAATCCTAACTTGTTTGATAACCTTTTATACATTGACGAGGCAGTTTTCCCAATTTTTGTTAATAGGTAGAACTGAATTTTTGATGACGGTCTCTCAGAATTTCTTAAGAAAAACATTCAGTAAATAATGAACTTAAATGCTTATAGAAGTGTATTAGCAATGCTGGTGCTATTATTGAATTCTAATTTCATTTTCTATATTAATAAATATCCTTAAGCTATCATGGCTAAATATACATTGAATTTAATAAACATACATACATAATAAACATACTTATTTCTCAGAATGCAATTTAGAATATGCACTGGATTATGATAACTATTTAATATAAAATGTTTCTTGATAAGAGAGACATTTTGCTCCTTTTTATATAAATCTGTAGATTAACCACATTAAATCAATTCATTCTTATTGTTTAAAAAATATTTCATTATCATTAATATCTTGAAACTAATGCATATTTGAATTTGAAATACATATTAATTTTGATCATTCATATTGTGATTTAGTTTAATAAAAATGAAAAAGAAGTTTCATAAATGTGAAATATTGAAAAGTTTAAGACAAAAAGAACTTTTTATGTCTGCTAGGATGAAGCAATGGCATTTGGAAGTGATCGTAGTAGATTTCAAGATATTTACTACACTGGAAAGCGGTATTTATCAATTTTATTTTTAACCTATATTATAAGTTTTTATTGCAAATTTTTTACTAGTTTACAATGTGAATATTTAGAATGATTTTATAAAAGAAATCTATTTATAGTTTATAGCTCAAACTTTTTTTCAACTCATCTGTTATTTCCAAAATGAAGCAAAAAAAATCAGGTGGGTTTTATCCAAATATAGTAGTACATTACAAAATATTGTGTATTCTATATTGCCATTATTCAATGGATAGATGGATACAGCCCCTCATCTTTTTGCCTCACTTTGGAAATAACAGATTTTGAGCTGATTCTATAGATGATCATGATCACTTTCAGAATTTTCAAGCTATGTTTTTGAAATATTTACAGATGTTACTCCAGAGTTTCCTCCAGAAGGTTTCAGGGGGCGCTCCGCCCCTCCTGCCCTTTAATTAAAAAAATAGCGCCCCTCTTGCCCCTCATCCAAAAACTAGTGCCCTTTTTGTCGCTCATTCAAAAAAATAGCACCCTTCTTGCCACACATTTGAAAAAATGCAGCCCTTCAGTAATGATGCATACGCGCCATAACACGTAAATTTCGTAAAAAAAAATCGCCGACTGAACGCCAAAAATAGCTCTTACGCATCCCACAAAACGTGTAATTTCGTCAAAAAATTGCGAAAAAAATCGAAATTTCACTAAAAAAAAATCACGAAAAAATGGCTAATTTCGTCACAAAATTCCATAAAAAGGGCAGATTTCTTTAAAAGATTGTAAAAAAATAAACGACAAATTTTGTCCAAAAATCGCGATAAAACAGAAAATTTTGTCAAGCAATTCACAAAAAACGGCAATTTTCGTCAAAAAATCACGATAAAACTGTAGATTTCGTCAAAAAATTTGCAGAAAAACGACAAATTTCGACAGAAAATCGTAATAAAACAGAAAATTCTGTCAAAAGATTTGCAAAAAATGGCTAATTTTGCCAAAAATTTGCAAAAAAAATCTGCAAAATTTGTCAAAATATTCCAAAAAGATGGCAAATTTCGTCAAAAGATCGCGAAAAATTGCACACAAACACAAAAAGTTAATGCCAGAAATTAATTTTTCTGTTCTAAAAACTAATTTTCCTGCTTTTAAATTGTGTTTTTAATACTCAAAAAACAGATTTTTCTGCTTCACAATCAAGGTGTGTGATGAGAAAATTGCACCCGGGGCATAATTAGAATTTGAGGCCTCCCCCCCCCCCTCCCACTTTTTCTTGTGACAGCCCAAAAATGACGTTTGTAGTATAAATTTGGCACCCCTTAAATTTCTGCGCCTGGGGCTACCTTCTCCTTCACCCCCCCCCCTTTCACAATTCTCTTTTGACTGTCTAAAACTTTCTAAATGTGAATCCTGAAAGCACCCGTTTATAAACAAAAAGTACCCTTTATTCAACAAAAGTATTCTTTTTTTTTTTTTTTTTTTAAGTCTTCTTTAATAAATCAGGCTTGCCCCTTAACATTATTTTAACAAAATCGGCTGTTTTTTCGCAATCTTTCATGAAATTCGTCTTTTTTTTTTTTTTGTAATTTTTTAGCAAAATCTGCCTTTTTGCGATCTTTTAACAAAATCTGCTGTTTTTCGTGATCTTTTAACAAAATTTATAGTTTTTTTTTTTTGTTCAATTTTTTGGCAAAATTTTTGTTTTTTCCCAATTTTTTGACGAAATTTCTGTTTTTTCACGATTTTTTAAACCGCTAGATTCTAGATTCAACTCTATATAAAAGTGCCCTTAGAAATCAAAAAAGTGCCCTTTTGAAAACAGTAGTGGCCTGCCTTTTTTTAAACCTGGGGGAAACTCTGTTACTCTGTACATTTAGCTAACACAATATGCAAATGAAATTTTGATATCGTTGACACATGCACAATAAAAAATTATTTTGTAAACCTGCTCATTTTTCATATAATTTTTATTATTTTTAAAATTTCGATGACAGAGTATTATGTACAATGTTGTTTGTCATATTTTCAGAAAAGGACTTCATTTTATGTTAAGAACGCTGCAAATTATAAGCAAAAAACTTGGAAAATCTTAATTTCACTACGAGTATACATGCTACCAACATAAAAATGAACACAGTATATTACAATAAACCACTTAATCATAATCTACAGTTATAGCACTTTTGCTACATTAGTTTTGACAGGTTTATCCAAAAGTTATTTGTTCTTTTTCAATTTGTTGACTGTCCTCTATAGAGTTTCGGGAGAAAATCTTCACAGAATCGTATGACCTGTGCTATTATATTTACACGCTTAAGGTTCCAAGATAATTCTTCATGTATTTTTCTAGATCTTTAACAAAATGCTTAAAATCGCAAGTGGCCGGTCATCTTTGGCTATATAATGTATTAGACTCCAGAATAATTAAGAAATGTTGGCATCTATGCTGTACCCAACCCTACTATGTATAGTTTTCTACTAAGTCTTATTATTTTTTTAGGAACGATTTCTTTCAATAACATAATATAGTTAATAATTCTTATATTTATTGTACGGAACCATCTCAGTGGAAGCACCCTCTCGCACTTGACCATTTATTTTATGGGAAAAAGTGTTTTTATCTATGAAACTGTTAGGGTTCATCATGTATTTGCTGGCTGCCATTGCTACCACATAGAAAATCTATTTTGGCTTCTTAGAGTATATTTAAAAAAAAAAAGAATACTACTAGATTGCTATCCTTAAAAAATTGCATTATATCTGTTATTGTATCTGTGAAATCACAACTTATACATACTTCACATATTTATCATATGAAAAACTGGTGGAACCAGAATGAAAAGTAGAACTTGATCTAAATTATGTTATGGTAAAAATTGGCAAATATTTTCAATATAAAAAGTGCATAGAAAAGAAATTGAATCATATTATCTATAAAGCTCATGAAATTTACCCAAATTTTTGTTAACTGAAATTGCAGACAGAGCTTTTCTGGTGCTTTAAAATCAGTCAGGAAAAAAAATAGACATTTTAACATATTCCATATCCCAATCATCCATAACCAGTTTAAAAATTTGGTTTCATAAGAATAAGTTTCTGGCAGATGTAATAAAGAACAAGAATCTGAATTGTCCGTTCAGTTCAAAATGTAGACAAAATCTCATTCTAGTGGTTTTTAACCAAAACTCCAAGTAAACCCAAAATTTCAAACATCAACCATTACTAAATGTTTGAGTTAAAAAATCTTTTTCTACATCATTTCCTCAACAACCTAATTATATTAATGTTAAACTTTAAGGGTGTTCTCAACTGCTCTGCTCAACAAGCGCAAAACATTTTGGCACATTTACAAATTCATTTTTTAACGGAAAGATATAAAATTAGAATGTCTGACAATGGAAGCGATTTTGAATCGAACTTATTTTTCTATTTTATGATAGTTAAATTATCTATCCAGTTCTAAGCTATTTCGATCACGTGTTCACCCGTTTTTCTTCTGCTTTTCGACTGGTTTTTCTGCTTTTGTCGAGAAATGTGCTCAAAAGCGTCAACTTTGAAGGCTTGTTATGAAAGATTGATTGTTTTTTTTTTTTTTTTAAACAGAAAATTGAGTGCAATTAAACAGTTTCTGAATAACAGCGCCTGTTATTTTCATGCATTTCCGAACAAAACTAAATTAAAGTATATGTCACAAAGCTGCCCTTTTTGATTTAAGAACACCCTTAATTATTTCATGGTTTATATTTGTTTAGCATTGTGGAGCTTAGCTGATTTGTGACAACATAACAGTACATTCTATTAACTACTTTGCCCAGTAATCATTTTATTAGATAGTAGTATGATTCTGAATCTAAGACACCAGTAAAACTCAGTCCACATTTTCAGCTAACAAAAATTTGGGTAATTTCATGAGCTTTACAGATATGATTCTATTTCTTTTCTATGCACTTTTTATATTGAAAATATTTGCCAATTTTTTTCTGTAACATTATTTAGATCGAGCTCTACCTTTTTCTTTTTGGTTGCATCAGTTTTTCATATGATTTCACATATTAGTTTGTGAAAATACCAGAAATAATACCAAGTTGGCATCACTTTTGGTGATATATTGCCAAGCTGGTGACAGAACCGCTCATATTCCTCAATGGTGGTCCCTCCTACAGTTTGCGGTGTAACGGTTGGGTGCTCGTACTGGGGTTTAAATGCAGACATAACTCAGGAACTATGATAAAAACAGTTTATTTAAAACAGTAAGGGCTCAAGGACAGTGGAGCAGTTCTTAATTTTAATAACTGGTAACAATGTTAAAAGATTAAACTCATACTCACAGCTCCGGCACTAACTCAATCGGGGCACTTCAGATTACTTCTCAGCTATCTTTCGGCTAAGCTGCTAGATAAAATCTTATTAGACAGCCTGTGGCTGTATATATTTCTTTATTAACTTTGAAAATACTCAATGTAATTACTATTAACTTCTTACCACCAGCCAACTTCTCAAGTCGAATTCCAAAACTCCTTGTCAACTCACTGGAGGGCTAATATTTGATATTGCTTGCTCTAGATTCACTACTAGCTGTCCAATGCCGCTAGACACACTCCTAGCTGGCTACTGTCGCCAGAGACATTCACACACACTCAAACTCCAAGCTTTTATATGCTGCAAACCGAGATATTACAAATTGACGTATTACTACTAACCGCGACATAACTGTAGAATCCGAGAAAGAAACACACGCTCTAGAAAGTTAAAGATAGGATAGATGTCGCTTTCACGCTTACACATGTTAAATCATTGACGTCAAGATCTCAAAAATGCTAGAGTGCCTTTATTACAAAGGTCACTCCCTCACAGCGGTATCTATGCGGATTTTCATTTGTCCATTGGTACATATATTTTCTTTGCTCCATTTCCAAATCATTATTTTATTATATATAGAAGGATTTTTTTTCTAAATTATCCCTTTGTAATTGAAATATTTGTATTATAGTAATTCTTTTCACTTCAGAAACATTCAAATAAAGGTGCAATGTTGTTTTAACTCATATTTAGTTACAGTTTATGCTTATGTTTATAAAAAATATATTTTCGGTTTCCGATGTCATCAATTAAAAAAATTCAAATATGTGTCGGGAGATCTGAGTTTTTATTGACCTATAAAAAAAAATTTTAAAAAAATAGCACGTGTTATTGTTTCTTTTTTAAATTATTTTGCTGTTTTTTAATTGGTGCTAACTCAAAAGAAATGATTGAATTAACAATTAAAAAGGAGAGATTTCTATAATGTTAAATAATGAAAGATATAGCACTATATAAATTTTAAATGAGTGCCATTTATTTAATATTCGGCATTTTTTGATAGGACTTTTGAAAGGCACTTGCCTAAATTAAAAGCTTTCCAACAATCTATTACATGTCACTGAATGTTTCCTGGTTTGGGTTATAATTGAGTTGTTGTCTTTTTATCTTGTTTCATGTAGAAAAAAGTGACAAAATAGGGGTTCTGGATGAAATCTGATAAACTTTGAGATCTAGAGTTGGACATTTCACCTTTTCAATTTTTTCACAATCTGATGGTTATGTCCAAAGTTATTAAGAGGCAAGCTTTGAACTTTAACATTAGAGATGTGTCTGATCTCTACTACACAGCACTATCATGCTGTATGATACATTTTATGCAGCAATATTTCAAGGAAAGCTATCATTGACTAGATGTGTTCATCCTTTTGCCTTTAATCTCACAATCTAAAAAAAAAAAAAAAAAAAAAAATAGAAGTGTCTCTAAAGATGCATTTTTAACCAGGAAAAAAGTCACAGTATTTTATAGATGCAAAGGATAGTGACTGTTCAAAATAATAAATTTGTACTTATATGGTGAACTCTCATTAAGATGGATTGTCAAAGACAAGTGATTTTCGTCCATATTCATGAAAGTCCATTATAACAGGAGTTCATAAATCTGACATTTTACATTACAGTAAAAAATATTTATTAAGTAAATATACATTATAATATGACAAAATATTTGTTTTCTCAAATTGTTTTATGTAACTTTATTTAAAATACTGAAGCAACAACAACAATGAAATAAGAGCAATTTCAAAATGAAAAAAAAATGTATATTTAAATTGTAGTTTATATTGACACATACTTGAATTGTTACATGGAGATTCAAAATGGTACTACATGAAAGAAAACGGTAGTGAGTACATAATAACCTGTTAAAAAAAGAAGTAACCTTTATTTGTTTTTTCTTGATAAGTGACCTTCTTGTGGTACCATTTTTTCATGCTCAAAAGTGCTCTCAAAAACACTTTCAGTTGATTGATAAATTTTTTTTAATTGTCATCAGCATATTACAGGCATCTTGTATTTTTAGAATAGAGATTTCTTCTTCCTTTTTACTATCACTATATGTTCCTAGATTTTCTTTAACTTCATCAGTTATTTTCTCATCGGACAGTTTTTTAACAATTCTGACATCGCTATCATAATTTGCAAAACAGTCAGTATCTATATCTGGCAGAATATCACATCCCACAAATGCTGCATCACTAAGCACTGTGTCATCAAAGGTCAGTTTTCTACTCTTTTCATCTTAAAAATAGAATAGGCAAAATTTTGGGATTCCAATGTCCTGACAAATATTTGTCCATCTTAATGAATGTACTTTTAAACTGTATGCATTAAATGATGTCTGATACATACATTTCCAATAGACTTCATCCGGAAATATTATTTTTGTACGTAATAACAAGAAATCCATTTTAAATGGGGCCATCTTAATAGAAGTTCTCTATATTTATTAATATAAAATCATAATTGCTGCGTCTTTTTGTTTAAATAACTTTTTTTTTTTTTGCTTTATTTATTTGCTTTATATATAAGGATTGTGCTTTAATAATATATACTGTCTTATTCTAATAGAGCTGTTGAAGACAAAAACATTGGTCCATTAGTCAAAACTATTATGACTAGATGCATTCATTGCACCCGTTGCATACGATTTGCTAGTGAAGTCGCAGGTGTTGATGATTTAGGTACAACTGGAAGAGGAAGTGATATGCAAGTTGGTACCTATGTTGAAAAGTTACTTGCATCTGAACTGTCTGGAAACATCATTGACCTATGTCCTGTTGGTGCATTGACTTCAAAACCATATGCATTTACAGCTCGACCTTGGGAAACTAGGTAGAGTACTGAAATATTTATCCTCTAAATTGTTTTATAGTTTTGATATCATTTAATGAGGGCTAATGTCCTTTGTTTGTTGTTTCAGTTGATTGTATTTAAAAAATATTTCTATTTTGATTTTCTTTCTTTTTTTGGTCTCACTAGGTTTTTATCCACTACATGTGTATGAATTAAAAATTCAATTTAAAACCTGTATATTATGTCTTGTTTTATTTTCTTATATTTAAAAATGGAATAAAAGAACATGATTTTTTATCTGAAGAAATTGGTAAGGGAAGCCGTTAAAATTCAGGATCTCTATAAATATTTTGAATTTTTGTATGTATTTTTATTTATTTTTATTTTTTTATGCCTTGATTTAATGATATAATGCTTTATATATTTTTTTCCTAACAAATATATACTGAGAGAAATATAAGATAACTTATTTCAATTTTATTTATATTATTTTATTTTTCAAACTCTCCAAGAAAATAGAAATTTTTAAAATGGATTTTTAATTAAAAAAATAATGAAACAGAGAATTACGAGAATTATATTTTGATTATAAAATTATCTTTTACATTTTTTTAATGTGATATACATGATTCTGTTGCCTTTATGTGTACTAATATACCTCTTTCCTCTCTTTAAATTTTATGTGAAATTAAAAACTTTCCTGTCATGATTACTTATGTTATTTCAGATGCACTGCTTTATAGATTTCCATATTTACTCATGTACCACTTATCATCTAGCATATGCAATACACTCCACATTTTAATATTATATTTAATATTAAATTGAGAAATTTCAACTCCAAATAAAGGCTTGTCTTTTTTTAACCCCTTGTGCATTAACCATGAATGTGAGTCCTGTAAAGTTCCTGTAAATAGTTCATGCTTACACCATTTCTAAAATCTTCTCACTTTGCTGCTAATATTTAAAAATTATATCTTTTCTTTATTGTAGACTTCTATTGCAAATGTTAAAGGACTGACGATTTTTAATTTGAAATAGTGGTAGAAAAAAAAAAAAAAAAAAAAAAAATTAGAAATGGTTTGAACTGTAGCTAACTTTGTCTTGTAAATCTGTGACAAGTAAAATGTACTGTGTGAATCAGCTATGAGCATTACTCATGATTAATGCACAAGGGATGGGATTATTTAATATTTTAAATGCATAACTAATTTAAATATGTAAAGCCACAGGGGATTAATAATTTAATATTTTGATTATGTACTTTTGTAGATCTGATATGCAAGGCTGTTCAAACAGATGCCCAAGCCATACCAACATTTCCAAAAGTAGATTTTCACTTTATTTAGAAGTTTTTTTTATAAGACAGGTGTTTATACAGTTAAAAGACAAGTTTTTTTCTTTAATCATCCAGCCTGAGATTTCTATTGAACTGATTTTAATAATTCTTTTTTTTAAATGAAAGCACTTTATAGATGTGCCCATACTAACATAATGCTTCATTGAAGTGAGAGAAATATGAGGGAAAATGCCATCATATTTTAAAGAAAACTAGCAATTATGACAAAAATAAATATTTTATCACAAATGCGTCTAAAAAGGCATAACTAACTAGAATTTTTAATTGCCGGTACTGAGATTAGAAGCTTAAGTCAAGAGTGGTAATGTTCACATACACAGTTGTAACTGACAGACGTGACTTTAATTTTGGTAAAATATTTAGTAGTTAATTTAGTAGGTTTATTATAGTCAATATAACGTTCTTCTTTAAAGATTTTCTTTTGTCAAAATTTGACAGCATCCACCTTTGTTATTTTTTTAAATAATGGTATGGGCATCAGGTTGTAAAATCTGATCTAATACATATAATTATTAAATGTTTCTCAGAATTATAAAGGAAAAAAAGAACTTGAATATTTTTACATTTCGAAGCTGTTGTGATAATATTATATTCTGAATAGATTAGTTTTGAGTTAAAAAATAAAAGAATTTATTATTATTATTTGAAAATAATTAAAAACCATGTTCTACCCAAAAATATATGTTGATTTTAGTGCAGTGATAATGGAAAAAGTAAACCTTAAATTTATAACTACTTCTGGTTCTGGCTCTCCTATTCTATTTCGCTGTTGGAATTTAAAACGAAATCTGATAACATCACTGACATTAAGGCCATCCATAAATGATGTCTCATGTTTTTTCCACATTTTTTACTCCCCTTCTCCCTTTTGTTACAAATGTCACACTTCAATGTACCCCCTCACCCCCTCTTGTCACATGTCACGCTATATCATATAAACATTTATTTGCAGTTCAAAAACAAAGCATAATGTTTTAAATCACATTTCAAATTTTATTTTTAAATGTTAACTGTTTTAATGAAATTTGTGAGCTGAACAATAAAAATAATTCATATTTTGTATGAAATAAGTTTTACACAACAAAAAACATAATTAATATACAATAGTAATAAAATATTATTATAAAATATTAATAATATATAAATAATTATAAATAATATTATATAACATTATTATAAAGTATGACATCATTTACGGACGGCCCCTAACAGATAAAATCATTAACCGTTTGCAGATACTGAAACAGAAATATTCTAGTAGATACTCTAAAAACCCTCAAATATTTTTTGACAGTAAATTAGTGTTAATTATTCAGATACCGGGTGTCCAGCAAATAACTGACCCATTTTGAACGTAAATAACAAATAAACGGTTTGAGATAATAATGCGCGGTTTGCGGTATTGTTATTAGAAAATCAATAAATTTTTAAACATGTACTTTGTTAATATAGTTCAAATTTCGGGAAAAAATATCGCGCTGGCGTTAACAGGCTGTTTGAATACAGATATGACTCTAATTTTCATAAATATGAAATTTTCGGCTGAATCTGAATCTATATGTTGTCAAATCTAAATATATATGTTGAATCGACTCTCGAATCAGTTTCAGAAATAGGGTACGTTGGTTGGAAAGTGATTTAAAATAATATTTGTGATTGAACCATCTGTATTATATTTCCCCTCCTCAGTCTTGAGACTGAGATATTATTTTAAATATTATTATATTACATTAACAAAGTGCATATTTTAAAATTTATTTATATTCTAATAACAATACAGCAAGCCGCGCATTTTTATCTCAAACAGTTTTTTTGTTATTTACATTCAAAATGGGTCAGTCATTTACTGGACACCCGGTATGAAGGAATCACCCTTAAAAGAGAAAATTTATCCTTTTGAAAACAATTTTGGGCATTCTGTCGATTGTTGAAAAAAAGTAAAGAATATATTTGGGTGGACATATAGTGTTGGGATGGGGATGGAGGATCCCGATAAATTTAAATTTCAACCAAGTTGTTTACTACAAACCACAAAACTTTAGAATTTGTTTCTATTCTTTCTTAAAAGATTTTCTTATGTAATGAATATTGGAAATTTATATGAATGAAGTTGTTTTAAATATCTGACTTTAACGAAAAAGTAAATAAATAAATAAATTTGCATAGGGTAACATCCCCAGTAATTGGCACATTAAGAATTTGTCTTTAAACTTACTTCAATTTTCATTACAAAGAAATAAGATATTTACTTGGAAATATTTTTAAATCAAAGAATGCATATCTGTGCATCTATTTTGCCCGCTAAAAAAAAAAAAAAAAAAAAAAAAAAAAAAAAAAATTGAAAAAGTATTTTTATAAAAATATATTTATAAAAAGTTGCTGAAATCACCAGTAATTGGCACCTAGAGCACCAATGTATCACACCTTGTGATCCAGTAATTGGCACATGTTTATATTTTTAAAAAATCTTTACATTTTGCATTGGGTTTAATCGCTTTAAATGAATTTACTGTAGATGAAAATGCCATATTTCAGGTTTTTGAGAGTAAAAAATCAGCATATTAGTCTGAAATGTGAACACTTTAAAACAATACAATATACTTATATTAATACCCACTAATTGTCATGCTTTCCCCAGTAATTGTCATATGAAGCTTTAATGGATTCCAATTACTGATAATATTTCATATTTTCAAATAAAAACAAATGATAAACAAAATTAGTCTATAACTTTAAAAGTACAGTAGACTCCCTCAAATCCACAAACCAGAAATCCACAACTTTCTAAAATCCACGCATATTTTGTGGATGTAAACAATAAAACTTTCAGTTCAGATATTGGGACAAAATTTCCTTTTTTTAGTTTTGTATCAATTCCAGGTATTTATCAATTTGTAATTTTCTTAATAATACTCTATTCATGTTTTTTTTCACAATGGAAGAATAAATTTTTCTGGAAAATAAATTAAGATATTGCTAATATCACTGGTAATTACAGTCCTCTTACCAGACATATTTATGCATTAATCAAGGTTGTTTGGTTATTAAGCCTGGTTTAACTTGAAAAAAAATCTTTATTTTAAGATTTTGATGTGATTTAGTAATGTACTTTTATGAGGCAAGTTTTGCTGAATAATTTTGGAAAAATACATTTAATCTTTATAATGAATATTTAATCATACACTATCGATTATTAACGTGACTTTTGCTATTAGTACTTTAATCATTTTAAATATTATCCATTTTTTTATTATTTTAGTTTATTACTTATTTTAATATTTTATTATATTGTAAGCACTCATTATAGTTCCGATTGCACTATCAGTTGCACTCAAATTACTGTTTAAAAAATGTAAACAAAGGAATGACCAAAAACCTGCAAAATTCTAAAATCCGCAAAACCTCTGGTCCCAAGCTGTGCAGGTTTGAAGGAGTCTACTGTACTTCCAAAATAAGTGGTTTAAGCTCAAATTCCTTGTGAATTCCTTGTAATTGGAATAGGTGCCAATTACTTGGAACAAGCAAAATTGAAGCACCATTAATTGGCATCTATCATTATATCAGAAATCCAAATATTTGTGTCAAAAATACTTTTACACAATTAAAGTAACCCTTTTTAACTAAACAAAACTGTTGTCAATTAAAATTTAAAATATATTATAAATCAGATAATAATGAATTGAAAAGCATACCTTCCTTAAGCCTAAGAAGAAGCATTTGCAACAAAAATGGCTAATTTGATACAAGCCATAATTGTTTCTCTTTCCTAGGCACTATTGTCATCCAATAGCATAAATCAAAGTTATAATCTTTAACGTAAATGAACATATAACTGGTATATGGTCTTGCATTTTTAAAAGACTGGATATAAATCTTATTTTAGGACATGTTTGTAGGATGTGCCAATCACTGGTGCATGCCAATTACTGGGAATGTTACCCTAAGTTTCTTTTTCTTTCTTTTTTTTTTTTTTTTAATGAGCATATTGTTTGGGCCACCATATATTTTCCGATAGCATCAGTGCAGTGAAGGTGTATACAACAAAGAGAAACAACACAGAGAAATTGACACTCTAGAATCTAGCAAAAATTCTTCTATTTTTCTTAAACATGATGATAAATTCTAAAAACAAACAGTTTTAAATAATATTTGGCATGAAGGATTTATTATCCTACTTTACACAAATTCATCAACTATATTTGGGCTTAATCTTTAACAAACTGTCTTTCATTGTCCTCTGCTTCACTGATCTTCATCCATTGATAATTTAAATTTCATTTTTGTTTTTAATGTTTTCTAAATTGAGGAAAAAAAAAAAAAAAAAAAAAACATAATCATACAGTATATTTTTTAATAATCCAGTACATTACAGTATATTTTTTAATACAGTATATATTTTTTTCTTTATACATGTTCATCAAAATGCAATTAAGTTATATGAATTTATCATTGTTTAGTATAGAAAAACTTCCACTTTTTTTCCTATTTGGATCACTAACTAAAAGTTGGATAACTAACTTCTAAATTACTGGAAAGAAATTAAATTTTTGGAATTTATGCTGTGCATAAAAATCTATTTTCTTCAATTATTGTATAGATTTATATTTAAAAAAATCTTTTTTAATTATGTGTTGCAACTTAAGTTATTATAACTCTTTAATTGAAAAAAATATCATATTTAAGATTTGAATCTTATCCCTTTTCATGCATATATATATATTTTTTTTTTTTGTAAAGTATTTTCTTATTTTATCTAGGAAAACAGAATCAATAGATGTACTTGATGCTTTAGGCTCCAACATTATTGTAAGCACCAGAACTGGTGAAGTTCTTCGAATTCTTCCTAGATTAAATGAGGTATTGCTCAAATAATTTCTAATGTAATGAATTTTTAAGGTTGCGCTTACATCGATTTGTTATTTGTTAATATTTTATTTTTCTTAATCTGTCTTGAATCTTTTTAAATAATTTCAATAATGCGATTAGATATTGTCTAATATTTTTAGGAAGTGAATGAAGAATGGATTTCAGACAAAACACGTTTTGCTTATGATGGACTTAAAGCTCAGAGATTGCTTACACCAATGTGTAAATCTGATAGAGGTAAACTTGAACCATGTGACTGGGAAGAAGCCTTAGTGAAAGTAGCAAAGAAGGTATTAATAGAAATTACTTGATAATTAATGTTTTGAGTAATTAAATAAAAAAGATTTGGTTACAGGTGAATTTTATAATGTTTGTAAATGTAGCAATATTTAGTCTTAATGGGAGAAAATAGTTAATAAGTATCAGGGATTTGCTTAGGAACAAATTGGGTCCTTTAAAATTTCACAAAATTTTTCATTTCAAAATAGGATTCTTCACAAAATTTTCACTCTAAAAACAGGACTCTACAAAATTTTTCATCTGAAAGCAGGACTTTTCACAATTTTCTTTTTTTAAAAAGATTAATTTCACATATAATTCTAACTCTAAAATGAACTTTTCATGTGTAGCGTCATACCCAAACCTAAGACAGCCAGGTACTAACATGTGGTAGAATAAAATTAATTCTACTGAATACATAATTGATATTTGTCTATAGCATAAATTTAGTAAGCATAAACCAATAAATGATTGTATATAATTATCATGAAAATAAAATAAAATACCTAAAAGGAGGGGAAAAAAATATATTTTCCTGCTGTGGAAAGAAATAAAATGATCTAAAAATTCAATTTAAACTTTAATTTACAGTTTTATTTAATTAATATAAATTTAATATATACATTAAGAAGCTTAATAATTTTAAGTTTAGTAGTACATAAAACAATTTTACATGTTAATCTTACTATTCTCTAGAGAAATAGATAATTTGAAAGGTACATCTTAATTTTAATAGAAACTTGGTGAATTACAATTCAGATTTTCTTCAAAAAAGGTATTTCCTTCTTCTCATTGCTAGCCATTCTTTTCTCCTGGTCTTTAGATCCTTTCCTCCAGTATAGTGCTTAATCCTTGCGAGCAGAGTTAGAAATTGGGAATTTTAAGAAAGGCGTCTCGTGACGCCTACAAATTTTTTTCTAGGGGCCAAACAGCATTTCATGGTTGCAATTTTACGTTGTATCATATTTTCTAAAGTTTTTTTTGCAATTTTGTTAACAATAATATTGTTTCTTTTTTTATATGTTAAAGTAAGCAGAGGGTGTTTATATTAAACTGTATATCCCTGTCTTAATTGCTAAATCAAAATAAAAACTGGCTTTCTATTAAACTGAAAAACCTGATTAAACTACAAATATATAAATTTAATTAATAAATACTAATATATAAATTCTAAAATAATGTTTGATTCTTTTTATGAAGCTAATATGAATACAAAAATCAACAATACAAAATATGAATATGCAAACAATACAAAAATTAAAATCTTAATATTTAGTTTTTAAAATATCTTAAGTTTAATCTAACTTGTTTTTAAGATATCTTAACTTGATCATTCATTACACCGAAGTACCATAAATTAAACCTTTAGAGCATTCAAATCTTTCATGTGGGGTCCACATAATTTTAGAAATGTAGCTTTAATGTAGTTTTATCTCTCATTAGTTAAAATGAAATCAGCTTCAGATTTGATTGACAGGTGCATGGGAGTTTTAAACCATACTTTCAGACAAGGTGTCTGTGAGTTTTAAGGACACATGGCTCTCCTTCATCATAAATCAATTTTATCAGTCATTGGTTAAAGTAAAATCACCTTAAAGGTGATTGACAAATGCAAGGGTTGTCATAAACATATGCTACTGTCTAATATTTTACAAAAAACATGATTCTTCAAGTGTGTGCAGCAGGAGGGAAAACTTACACTAAAATCAAAATAAAAACTTTTTTAATTTTAAGTGAAAAAACTACTATTAAAGTGAAAAGTTTGACATAAAATTTCACGACTAGGTATAATTTTTTTGTGGTCCTCATATGCAATAATTTACTTGCATTTGGTGCCTAATGACAGCTAATTTCTAACCCTGCATGCCAGTAATCAGGCCAGCCATGCATTGCTTCATCACAACTTCTGCTTATGCGATCAAAAGTAGTCTTGTCTTGTGCTGATCATTATACTGTTATATTATTTTGATCATTCAACAACCTTCTAGAATTTTATTAATTGAAGTTGTATTTATATATTGTATTGTATACTTTTTTTGTGCAATATTTTGATTTAAAAACGAGTAATATCGTTTGCATAAATATAGACTGATTGCCATTTGACAAAAAATTAGAATTTGTTGTTCAGAAACAAAAAAAAAATTCGATCAAGCTATTAAGGCAAAATTCACTTTTATTTTTTTTACTGAATGCATAAGATTATTAATATAAAGAAAGTTGCAGAGTATTAACCAGATAAAATTAATTAATTTAAGCCCATTTAATTACAAAGTATAGCTATAAAATATTTAAAAACCGGAAATTGTGTATACAGGATACACATCATAAAAGATCAAATTTTAGCTGATAATTTGAAATTTATTTTTTTTTTTACTATTTTTCTCATTATTAGACCATTATATAAATTTCAAATACTTTTTTTTCATATAAATAGATAAAAGCATGCAGTGAAGGGTTATTTTTTTTCTCCTTTTGACATTTAAATAGTCTGGGTTTTTTAATTTAATTTATTAAGCATTAGGGACCTTTTTTTGTCTATTATTCTACAGTTCTAGAAAAAAAAGGGGAAAACAAGATATCAATATATCAATTAAAAATATCCAGTTTTTAGTATAAAAATTTAATATAAATCAAATTTTATAAATTAAAGACTTTATTTTTTAGTTGATTTTATTTTTATTTATTTTTTAATTGAAGAAAAAAACAAAAAGTAGAAAGAAACAGAACTCCTAAAAAATATTAAATTTCAAGATGTGAAAACAGTGTTGCATGTTACATATGCAAAATCATATTTATAATACTTATAATATACGCTATTCGAATCATTTATTTGCATTTAATAGTTAGAATGAAGTTACAGTCCTCTCCACTTAATCGAGTTACGGATAATCGAATTATCTGCTTATTCGAACACAATTCTCCGGAACCGAATTTATTCCCATTAGATGAATATTATTTTTCCTGGCTTAATCGAATATCTTTCTCGAATTCTCCCCTCTTATTTGAATAAAAACTGAGTGAGGCAATTAGGAAAATGGATGTGAAAAACACGTTTCAGCAAAAATTTTCTCCCACTTTTTGACATTTTTTATTCTTGTTTTGGTTCTTAAAAAAAAAAAAATCCAGGTTTTTTTGCATGATTTTAACCGTCGGGTGTACAATGGAAAAGTCATGTGAAAACGCTCTTTTTTTTTTTCTTTTTCCTCAAATGAGTTTAAAAAATGGTAAAAGATATTAGACAGTTTCAATGAATTTTGAATTTTATTTGTTTTTGTTTGTTGAAGAATGTTTCTTACTTTTTCGATTTTGTTTACGCATATTTTTAATGCGGACACTTTCATTTTCGAAACCAGTTCCGAAAGGGAAAGCATTCTCATTAAAAAAAACAAAAAACAATCAAAATCGAAAAAGTACAAAATGGCCTTTATAAAGATTGATCTCAGCTATCCATTGCAAAAAAGATTATTTAAAAATATTGAAATGCGATCGAATATCTCTTCAAATTTCTTCCGCATGATTAGCATCAGCAAGCGAATCCTTTTGAGTGACTAAAGTAGCCCCTTAATGATAATACACTGTATCTTTTGGGCTCAACATGGTAATTATGATACCATTCGAAAAGTAATTCGTTATTTGTTCTAAAATTTCACAAGATCCAAATTAATCGATTATTTTAAAATCTGTATAAATAACGTAAATTAAATACTAACAATCATAACAAAATATGGACCCAATTCAGATAAGCTGCGTTAAATGTAACCATATTTACATGTTTGTTGACATTAAATTATTTATTTATTTACATTATCTTGCTTTTATTTCAGTTTGTGTTATTCTAGTAAAGAGTTTTACAGTTTTCTCACTCTGTTGATTAATTATACTGTATTTAATAATTTTGTCACTTTCCTACACAAAAAATTCTACATTTATTTATTTCCCATTTAATAAAATATTATTTGTGGAACTGTCCATATTCATTTAAGTGGGGCGTCCTTGTTATTATATTTAAAATATTCAATTTTTTATTTTTTTTCTTTTCCTTTCATTTCGACAGAAAAATTAATTACAAGTTGAATGTAGATTCTGCCATTGCAGAATTGAGTTTGCCTCCGATTAGGAAAAAAAATCGATAGAGGTTTTTTAGAAGGGCGATCCCGTTTAGATTGCAATGAACTAACTTCATTTTTCTTGTGTTTATCAATATAATAGCAAAGAGAACGGCGTGAAATACCCAATTGATTAGCAATTTCTCTCTGAGACATTGGAATTACAGAATAATAAAGAGATACAATTTGACGTGCTACTTCTTCATTGACTAGATTCATCAAAAACGGATTTTTTCTTTAGTTTAAATGTTTTTTTATAGATTCTGAATTAAAAAAAATGCTATTTAACAATAAAACGAGTGGAATCCCGTCGAATTCGACGAGTGAAATGTTTAAAAACCTGATCGATTTGGTTTTTAAAAAATCAAAAGTAATTACATTATTGAATCAATATATAATAAATATATTTACAAACTAAATGTCAAATTTGCCAGTTACAATTTTGCATGCAAATATTGGCACATCTTCGGTAAAAACTGTAATCTGAGTGCCGGCGAAATCAAGAAATTTTATTTTATATGCACTCACAGAAAAATAGTTTTATTATTATATATAGAGCAATTCCATCTCAGCTCAGGCAGGGCATGTCAAATCACCATCACAGATTTTTTTCAAAAAAATTCAGTACTTGAACTAAGTGATTTATAAAATTTCCTAAAAGGATTTTTCCCTAAAAAATTTATTTCTCTGATTACAGCACTTTAAAGTTCATGATAAAATTGGCAGTTTTCAGAAAAACTGAAAAACGCTTCATTTTGAAATGAACACAATACCAAACATATTCAACATATTCAGTCAATTTATTTTTTATAAACAGTTATTAAACTGAATTTTACTTTGGCATAGTTTAAAAAAATATAGTGACATTTTTACTTAATTAAAAAAATTAGATTTTAAGTATAAAAAATATAATTATTAGTGAATTTAAGATTTTTTTTCAGAATGAAAAAAAAATATTTTAAAGCTAAACATTGACGGCAATTGTGGTGAGGAAAATTACACCGCATTACACGGTACGCGAAAGATAGTGGTTAGTGTTAATAAAGTAATATTAAGATAATATCCCAATCCGCGTTGTGAAAGATTGTACCGGATATTACCAAAAAAAATTGTTTTCTTTTAAACTTATCAATAATTTAAATAAAGAAAAATCGCAATAGCTCAGACTCAAACTTATTTAACGTTTAAATTTGCAAATCAGGATTTTAAAGAGATAATATGAATGTAAACAATAACTGTCTTCCAACAAAAAAAAATTAATTTTATTAATCGAGAATCGGCATCTATTAAATTACTTAAAGAGAAATAAAGAAAAGAAAATATCAAAGAAAACAAGGATATCTATGTACATACCAATATTTATTTCAAAACAACAAATTATATTCAGAATACAATAATAAAATACCATTCAAAAATATCAATTTCGTAATCAGCAACACAATGAGATAACACCACTCGAAAATGTATTCATTTCATAATAATATTTTTTTTCTTAAGTTTTATGTTATCATAAACCTACACAATTTTCTCACAGCACCACTAAAAAGGCATAGCCTAAGTTTTCCCTATTATTCGCTTTTCTTCTTCTTCTTTTTTTTTTTTTTTTTTTTTTTATTTTATTTTATTCTTTTTTATTCCTTATTTAAATTTCAAATAAAAAAAATTAATTTTCATATTAAAGAAATTTCTCTTTATATAATATGAATAAAATCGACTAAAAGATAATTTTAAAAAAAAGGTAACACCACAGAGAAAGATTAAATTGCTCCCCATTGTTGAACAGCTGGCAGCTAAATCCATGGAAGGTCTGTCGAAACAAATAACTTGTAGCACTCTCACGCATCACAAATGAAGTCTCGTAATTCATAACTGTCTGTTAAAATGCGTGGCAGTAATTAAAATGTTCACGGCAATTTTGTACATTGCATCTGAAGTCTCACGAGTCATAATTGTCCATTATGATGCATGGCAGTAATTAAAAATGTTCACAGCAATTTCGTACATCTCATCTGAAGTCTCACGAGTCAGAATTGTCCATTATAATGCATGGCAGTAATTAAAAATGTTCACAGCAATTTCGTACATCGCATCTGAAGTCACACAAATCATAGTTGTCCATTATAATGCATGGCAGTAATAAAAAATGTTCACAGCAATTTCGTACATCGCATCTGAAGTCACACGAATCATAGTTGTCCATTATAATGCATGGCAGTAATAAAAAATGTTCACAACAATTTCCATATTGTTTTTTTTTTTTCAAGTCCAAAAAAAAACGCTTAGACATCCGCATCGGAGTGGAATGATTTCTTTTCGGAGTCCTTCTTCATGACAACATACTGGGAGAACAAAAAATACCTTCCGAATCTGCTGACTTCTAACTTCTGAGGTAGTTCTTTTTTTTTTCTTTGATTACTTCCAATCCCTTTTCTTTATATTATTGGTTTATTTGCAAATGTTTTCATTGGGGCAATTGCCCTTTCACTTCTCATTGGTCCCCTGTCCAAGTAGGAGGTACACCCCTTTCGGCCACTAGAAAACTTTTTTTTTTTTCTTCCCACGGGTTGCAGAAACTCATCAGACCCTTGTCCGAGTCCTCCCTTCTGTGGGTGTTCACGGCTGTAAATTCTGTTATTGTTGGCTCCTGTGCGTAATGTCAAAGTTGGAAACAGTCTGGGTTTTTTACAACTTTGCTATTACTTTGCTATTGTCATTATCTGACATTTTTATGGTGAGCAATTGAAATTTCACTTGGGTGTTCCTTGTTACAACCATTCATTCCCACCGAACGTTCTAGAGTCATAAAGTTTATAGCTTTAATTACAAAAAAAAAAAAAAAAAATAGCCTTCATCTTTTCCTGAAACCTAAAGTTATTATTACTACCTGAAAGAATGAATTTATTTTATTTTATTTTATTTTATTTTATCTTATTTTATTTTATTCTTTTTTATTCCTTATTTAAATTTCAAATAAAAAAAATTAATTTTCATATTAAAGAAATTTCTCTTTATATATATGAATAAAATCGACTAAAAGATAATTTCAAAAAAAAAGGTAACACCACAGAGAAAGATTAAATTGCTCACCATTGTTGAACAGCTGGCAGCTAAATCCACGGAAGGTCCGTCGAAACAAATAACTTGTAGCACTCTCACACAGCACAAATGAAGTCTCGTAATTCATAACTGTCCGTTAAAATGTGTGGCAGTAATTGAAATGTTCACGGCAATTTCGTACATCGCATCTGAAGTCTCACGAGTCATAATTGTCCATTATGATGCATGGCAGTAGTTAAAAATGTTCACAGCAATTTCGTACATCTCATCTGAAGTCTCACGAGTCAGAATTGTCCATTATAATGCATGGCAGTAATTAAAAATGTTCACAGCAATTTCGTACATCGCATCTGAAGTCACACGAATCATAGTTGTCCATTATAATGCATGGCAGTAATAAAAAATGTTCACAGCAATTTCGTACATCGCATCTGAAGTCACACGAATCATAGTTGTCCATTATAATGCATGGCAGTAATAAAAAATGTTCACAGCAATTTCGATATTGTTTTTTTTTTCAAGTCCAAAAAAAAAAACGCCTAGACATCCGCATCGGAGTGGAATGATTTCTTTTCGGAGTCCTTCTTCATGAAAACATACTGGGAGAAAAAAAAATACCTTCCGAATCTGCTGACTTCCAATTTCTAACTTCTGAGGTAGTTCTTTTTTTTTTTCTTTGATTACTTCCAATCCCTTTTCTTTATATTATTGGTTTATTTGCAAACGTTTTCATTGGGGCAATTGCCCTTTCACTTCTCATTGGTCCCCTGTCCAAGTAGGAGGTACACCCCTTTCGGCCACTAGAAAAGCTTTTTTTTTTTTTCTTCCCACGGGTTGCAGAAACTCATCAGACCCTTGTCCGAGTCCTCCCTTCTGTGGGCATTCATGGCTGTAAATTCTGTTATTGTTGGCTCCTGCGCGTAATGTCAAAGTTGGAGACAGTCTGGGTTTTTTACAACTTTGCTATTACTTTGCTATTGTCATTATCTGACATTTATATGGTGAGCAATTGAAATTTCACTTGGGTGTTCCTTGTTACAACCATTCATTCCCACCGAACGTTCTAGAGTCATAAAGTTTATAGCTTTAATTACAAAAAAAAAAAAATAAAAAAATAGCCTTCATCTTTTCCTGAAACCTAAAGTTATTATTACTACCTGAAAGAATGAAACGAACTTAAAATAGATATTAGTAAATAAAATAAATTTAAAACTTTACTTTAATCAATGACTGTTTTATATATATATATATATATATATATATACAAATATTTATGTATTTTCACTTTAGTTGTGCTTAATCATTCTTTATATGTACATATTTATTCTAGCGATGTTGTGACGATTCGTCACTACAGCAATCTAAAGACCTTTAATGGGCGTTTTACAGCAAATTTTATTTTAACTCTAAGGTGCTTACAACTTTTGTAATTCAATTTTAAATTATGCAAAATTTTGTAAAATCACTACCTTTGAAATGCAATTTCTCAAAAACACCATTTTTTAAAAATCTGATAATATGCTCAATTCATACCTTATTAGTCTCTAATAAATACCTTACAAGCAAATCGTGTGTTTTTGCTTAGAAAATTTTATATGATTTTTTGAAAATAGCATGTTGTGTGCATTTTTCAACAGACCACAAAGTCAAGCTCTTCCTTATTTAACCGAACTTGTAATGTAATTAATATTTCAAACTGAAAAATACATCACTATTACATAATTATTACTGTTAAATTATAGCTAATTATTTGCTTAAATTTAAAATTGCATAAAATACAGTCAATAATAAAATTAGTATTGATCATATGTCATTTCATTCCATACTCATAAATGTGCTAAATTCATCTACAGTGTGTTAAATATTTTGTTATATAGTATGGATATAATATATTAAAATGCAAATACATACATTACAACTGAATTAGATTTTTTTTTCAAGTTTAGTTTTTTTCCAATTAGTTTTTTTTTTTTCTCAGAAAACCAGAAGATCAAGCTTTTTCTTATTTCTCTGTATTTATAATAATATTTTTTAATGAAAAAATAATAATATGCACATTATTATGGCAGATAAATATAAGCTAATCTTCAAAAATTCCTATTCATAAAATTAAATAAGCCAAACCCCCCCCCCCCAAAAAAATCTGCGCTTGTGATGCATTTTGACTTTGCTGAAAATTACTCACTAATACTGCCAAATGAAGTACAAAGCTACCACTTTCAAGAATACTCAGATATCGTTAGTTACCTGCACAGCATACTTTAGAGAAGAAATAAAGAGTTTTATCATAGTTTCTGATGATTAACTCAGGATACAGCTCATGCTGTTTGTGACATAGAAAAAGTAAAAAAAGAATTATTTAAGTTGTACCAATTACAAACACTGGAATCACCTGTGTATATATCATATGGAGCTGGAGAACATTTTAAAAACAAGTATCAGTTTTATGAATTGCACAAAAATAAAATTGTACTGAAGTAGAGGATATTTTCAGGTACTGGCCATGTTAAAAGTGC
This sequence comes from Maratus speculifer, assembly GCA_964019185.1. NCBI lineage: Eukaryota > Metazoa > Arthropoda > Arachnida > Araneae > Salticidae > Maratus > Maratus speculifer. Next base: position 259,010,991 of record OZ025298.1, read on the forward strand.
ATGTGATGCTATTGGGGACTGAGACAAGCACTATGCAACAAAATTTAATCTCCAAAAGGAGCCAATAAAAGCTATCCAAAATTCTGTCTCATTTGTTGCTGAACTATCTTCTCTGCTAAAAAATAACATTCTAGTCCATCCAGACAGAAGTATTATTCAATCCTATAGAATTAATAATGAGAAAGAATATGCTAATGCAAAATCTATTGTTGGTATTAGATATAAACATTATAGGGTGATTGTAAATAATGAAAATTATATGGAACGAGCAAGTAAAAATGAATTGACAAAAGTTGAAACCTTCAGCCAAATGAAAAGACAATATTCAATACATAGTTTCCAAATCGGTGATTTCATTGGATGCATTTATGAAAATAATTGGTGGATAGGACAAATCAATGGTATATCAATCACAAGAACTAAATGACATTAAAGTATCATTCATGTACCCAACATGGTCCATAGATAAAGCATTCCAGTGGCCAAAAGAATCTGAAAGAAAAAATATGAATGTGCATTACCATTGGAAAATGTGCTTCTAGAAACAGAAAAACCAGTTACAATAGGACAATCTGAGCGACTTCATACCTTCAACGATAAGGAGTTGAAGTTAATTTAAGAAACCTTCACTACCTAATTCTTCTGTTATGTATGTATTTGCACATTAATATATTATATCCATACTACATAACAAAATTTTTACACACTGTTGATGGATTTAACACATTCATGAGTATGGAATGAAATGACATATGATCAATACTAATTTTATTATTGGCTCTATTTTACGCAATTTTAAATTTAAGCAAATAATTAGCTATAATTTAACAGTAATAATTATGTACTAGTGATGTATTTTTTAGTTTGAAATATTAATTACATTACAAGTTCGGTTAAATAAGGAAGAGCTTGACTTTGTGGTCTGTTGAAAAATACACACAACATGTTATTTTCAAAAAATCACGTAAAATTTTCTAAGCAAAAACACACGATTTGCTTGTAAGGTATTTATTAGAGACTAATAAGGTATGAATTGAGCATATTATCAGATTTTTAAAAAATGGTGTTTTTGAGAAATTGCATTTCAAAAGTAGTGATTTTACAAAATTTTGCATAATTTAAAATTGAATTACAAAAGTTGTAAGCACCTTAGAGTTAAAATAAAATTTGCTGTAAAACGCCCATTAAAGGTCTTTAGATTGCCGTCAATGTTTAGCTTTAAAATATTTTTTTTCATTCTGAAAAAAAATCTTAAATTCACTAATAATTATATTTTTTATACTTAAAATCTAATTTTTTTAATTAAGTAAAAATGTCACTATATTTTTTAAAACTATGCCAAAGTAAAATTCAGTTTAATAACTGTTTATAAAAAATAAATTGACTGAATATGTTGAATATGTTTGGTATTGTGTTCATTTCAAAATGAAGCGTTGTTCAGTTTTTCTGAAAACTGCCAATTTTATCATGAACTTTAAAGTGCTGGAATCAGAGAAAAAAATTTTTTAGGGAAAAATCCTTTTAGGAAATTTTATAAATCACTTAGTTCTAACTACTGAATTTTTTTGAAAAAAATCTGTGATGGTGACTTGACGCATATCAGTACTGTCTGCCTGAATTGAGATGGAATAGCTCTCTCTCTCTCTCTCTCTCTATATATATATATATATATATATATATATATATATAATACCATTAAAAGTAGACAAGATTCACCAATGGATTTTATCAATAAAAGAATTAAATTGAATTATAGTAAACAATATTAACCATTTGAAATTAACCATTGAATTTAATAACTTTTAGTACATTGAACATGGAAGGAAAAAAGAATAATATGAATACAAATGAAATTTGTAGAACCAAAGCAGAATCTTCAGGTCCCAAATACTTTGGAACTACAAATGGAGTGTGTGGTTTCATCTTCGTATTTGCCATGAAAAAGCAAAACAATACGAATTTGGGACTACCATCACACAAAAACCAAATTATTAAACAAGGAACAAAGATATTTTACAAAAAGGAGTTGAAAGTAAGTAAAAATAATAGTGTTCCATAACAAACAAAAAAGATGAAGCAGAATAGAAATATAATTGAACCGGAAAAATAATTAATAATCAATATTAACATAAAATTAAATTGATAAAATGATTAAAATTAGAATTAAGAGATAACATTCATGGTAACATATAACTTAAAATACATTATTGTTACTTTAATCAGTAACATTTATTGTGACTTTACATGGTAAAAACTCATTATCTTAATATAGGATAATAAAAATTAAAAAAAAAAATAAAAAAAAATAAAAAAAAATAATAATAGTAATATTATTAATAATAATACCAAAAATTATATCAATAACATTAAAAATAATTTGATAATTAAAATATAGCTATTTAATTATAAATATAACTAGACAAATATCCATATATTGGTGTAAATTAAACAGTTTAAAAATTATGTTAAAATAAATAACCCACTCTCAATTTTTTTTTTTTTTTTTTTTTTTTTTTTTTTTTTTTTTTAATAAATAATTAACCTTTGCGTTTTTATCCAGACAACACCACCCTCCTCCGTACTCTAACATCTACCCACCCAACCAACCTATATATATATTTTTTTATTACTTTTTAACATTTTTAATTTTTTATTATTATTTTTATGTTTTATAATTTTTTTATACATTTTTTACGCAAAGAATTAATTATAAGATCATGTAATATCTAATTATAAATTAAAGAATATATGAATTTTTTAGGATAACCATTATTTATAGCATCATATACAAGCTTTTTAATATTAGTATTAATTAAATGGGAAGAACATAGACATTTTATTCTATATAAATGGTTAAGTATTATATTACGATATACAGAATTATGAAGACAAGATTTAAAATTAGTAAAGGTATTAACTTTAAAATTAAATTCTTTCCTTTTGTCATAAATATCAGTTATAAATTTGTTCTCTTTTAATATAATTTTAATATCTAAGAAATTGATTGTATTATTAAAAAGTAGGTTTTTTGAAAGTTCTAGATTAGAAGGATAATCAACAGGGAATTGAGATAAACAGGTGTTATCAGTATCAATTAAAATTACATCATCTATATATCGATATAAATGTATTGTATTATTTAAATAATGACGTTCATAGTAATATAAGTATAAGTCAGATAATACACTAGATGTACTACCACCTTGTGGTATACCAACATTTTGAATATATATATTGTTATCATGCATGATAAAATTATTATAGATAATGAAATTAGTTAAGGTATGAAAGTAATCAGAATCGATATTATGTGATATATCCAACTCGTGTTGATATTTTTTAAAAAGCTCATTTATGATATTATGTAAATCCGATAAATCGATATTATTAAATAAATCTTTAAAATCATAGGTAGTGATATTTTTTATACATTTAAGATTTTTCATAATATGGACCAGTTCATAACTATTTTTTATGCAATGTGTATATATATATATATATATATATATATATATATATATATATATATATATATATATATATATATATATATATATATATATATGCTTCATAGATTCCTGTCATTTTTATTATATTCGAAGGAGTGTAACTTCATTAAAATGTACTTGAAATTATTTTTTCCTATTGACCGTAATATAATCGAATAATTTTGATTTTCCCTGTAATGAAATTATACATCCGATTTTCATAAAATTTCAAATGACTTGATAAAATTATGCAGCAATTATATATTTAAATATCAAACGATTTGGTTAAGTTGTTTTTACTCCGTTATATGTGGACAGACAGCCAGCCAGTCAGAAAGGCGGACGGACAGACTGAACGATGACTATAGATGCTACATATTTATCTAATTACGAATGTATCTAAAAATATTCAGATCTTGATGTAATAATTTACAGTATTTTGGATACAGTATAGTAGCCAGAATCTTTTGTGTGCCCCTGTAAATACTATCTGGTTTCTATTATACAGGAAATAATTTGAAGTGTTCCTCAGTATTGTATATCATTTTTATAAAATCTTAAATAATTTAATGCAAATAAAACATGCACTAAACAATGTTCTCCCTGTACCATTATGTGATGGAACACTTTTGTGTAGCCCTGTAAATCAATAACAAATGTTCTTTGCAGCACAGATTGTACAGAATGTGTATTACAGTACATACTTCATAGATGCATACCAATTTTATTATGTTCTGAAAGAGTGTAACACCATTAAAATGCACTTGAAACACTTTTTTTCCCCATTGACCATAATGTAATATAATGTAATGCTTTTGATTGTCCCTGTAATTGAACTATGTGTCCGATTTTCACAAAAATTGAAATGATTCGACAAAATTATGTAATAATTATATATTTTAAATTTCAAGTGATTCAGTTAGGTAGTTTTTGCATTGTTATATGTGAACAGACGCATGGACTGAACGACAACCATAAGTGCTACATATTTATATAATTATGAGCGCACCTAAAAAGGCATCACCTTATGCTATTTTTTCATAAAATTGTTTCAGGGATATGCAAAGGATATCTTTAAAATGAAAATTGTATTCACTTTCCAAATATGAATAAATTTTTCGAAATGGATGTTATCAACTTATTAAAAATTGCATCAAAACTAAATTTTTAAATTGTAACACTCATTTTTAACATTATATAGAAGTTCTTTGGATCAAGGCAGTTCCTAAAGAAATATAGCTTTAGTGTCTTTTCTTAAATCCTCATAGAAGTTAGAAAAAAATATTTGAGGGTGCTAATTTTAAATCTTCAAGAAAAAACCTTTAATTTATATCCTATCAAAAAATTATCTGAGTAATTTTTCTCATTTTTAATCCGACAAAATGAATAGACCGAAGCATATTTTAAGTTTCTTATTGCTTTTAAAATATATTTTTAACTATGAAAATTATTAATAAATTCCTATAAAAAGTTATGAATTATGAACGTAATTGATTTTTACCAAAAACAACCTCAATAATTAATATATATATTACACTATCATACGTGGCACAAAAATTATGATTATTTGTTAATTGCTGAATGGCAATGCCCGGATGAGACACATCAGAATTTAAACTGAGGTAAATTGGGTTTACTTATGTTTTGGAATATCATTATATTTGTTGTTTTCTGTAGTTAAAAATATATATATATATCATTAATTCAAAACTTTTTATTTTAAAATTAAAGTTATATATTATAAATGAAGAGAGTGGAATGATGATATTTTAAATGAAATTAATGAAATACTAACATAAAAATACTGAGTTCTTTATTTCTGTAACAGAATTTAAAAGTAATATGAAATAATCTTTAGCGTACTTTTAAGGGAGATCAAACTGCTCGCCGAGGGTCGTAAGTAAAACAAAATCATGAGTGTTTTAAGTTTACGATTCATATCAGGAAACTTATGAAATTCTTTTTGATGTACAATGAATTTGATAAATGAAAATTCTGCATAATTTTATCTTTTTTTGATATTAAAAAAAAAAAAAAAAAAAAAAAAACATAAACTATAGCTTTTTTTCTGTTTCATTTAATCCAAGAAATTCAAAAGTGAGTGTTACCATTTAAAAAAATGCTTGGTGTAACTGAGGCAACCAACATTTCAACAAAGACAATTATAATTTGAAAATAGATACTGTTGCATTTCTTATATTTCGAGGTGAAATTGCCTAATGTAATGTGTTTTTTACTTTCTTTAATCTTTATAAGAAGAAAGTATTGGATTAGTGAAAATTTTTGAAATCTGGTTTTCGATGGATTTACACGTTTTAGAGGTTAAAGAACCTGAAAAACATATTTTTATAAAATGTTTGTCTGTCAGTCTGTATGTGACAAAAATTTTATGGGCACTCTATCTCAAGAACTAATGGACGGAATTTCATAAAACTTTAGATTCTGTTAGACCATGATATAAACTAGATCTGATTAGGTTTTGGTGTATATTGCTCATCAGGTGGCATTGCTATGCTGCATTATTCACAATTTCTACAATAGCCATATCTCAAGTACTAGTGCATGGATTTTCATAAAGCATTAGATTTAGTTAGTGCTTGATATAACATGGTGCTGATTACATTTTCATGTAAATCGCACTGTCATATTGCATTATTCATGATTATCGCTATCGCTTTATCTCAAGAACTAATGAACAGAATTTCACAAAACTTTAGATTCTGTTAGGCCTTGATATAAACTAGATCTGACTAGTTTTTTGTATATCACTCAACAGGTGGTACTGCTATGCTGCATTATTTACAATTTCCACAATAGCCATATCTCAACAATTAAGGCATGGATTTTCATAAAATTTTATATTTAGTTATTTGATGTAACATGGTGCTGTTTACATTTTGGTGCAAATTGCTCAACAGGTGGCACTGCCAGGGTGCATTATTTGTGATTACTGCAATAGCTCTCAAGAATTAATTGCACTAATTTTCTAAAACTTTAGATTTAGTTAGTCCCTGATATAGATTAATTTTGTATAGTTTTTGGTATAAATCTCTCTACAGATAGCTCTGCTATGTTGCATTTTCCATGACTTCACTATAAATGTATCTCAAATACCAATATATAGATTTTCATCAAACTTCAGATTCAATTAGTACCTGATAAAAAATAGATCCTGATTTGTTTTTGGTGTGCATCACCCAACATGTGGTGCTGTTATATAATTTTTTAAAAAAGATTTTGCAATAGTTCCATCTCAAAAACTAACGTACAGATTTTCATCAAACTTCAGATTCAGTTATAAGTTAACATAAGTTGTTGTTGATAAATTTTGGTTTAAATCATGTAAGCTTTGGTGCTGCTATGTCGTATTTTTCAAAAGTATTAACATGCATAAGATAGAAGAAAGTTTTGGGATTGTCACATCTGACTAGTTTTTTCTAGGATTCTACATAAAAATATGCATTTCTGTTGGTATTATGTATGTTTGTTGCTTATTTATTGCTAATACTATTGGACTTTTAAATAATAATTATCTTTCTTTTTTTTATGTTCCAGATTAAATCTGTTAATCCCAATGAAATTGCTGCTTTAGTTGGTGATTTGATTGATACTGAGGTGAGACTTTTGAAACTAGGAATTTTGCTATCATTTTTTATTTCATTTAAAGTCATTGTTGATTAACCACTAAACTCCATGTTTCCCTTAATTAGTGCAGTTTATTGATTTCATGTTAATCAACTTCATAGATGATTTAAATGTGCATTAAATAATAATAATAAAAAAATCTATATTATGTTTGTAATGAACTTTCCTAAAAATCTAACATACATAAATATCTTAAGTGCAATGTAAATGTACAATATAATGCGATGTTAGAAAGGAAGTTCTCTGAAATTGTCTTTGATGTATTTTTGTTAGAAAATATGCATTACAATTTGATTAGAAACTTAAAAATTATCTAATTTTCATGAACTAACGTCAACATAAACATCTGAACTAAATTAATAAGTGTTTTTATTTATTAAATTAGATTGTTTCTCAATTTTTCAGTAACCTCTTCAGACATGAGCATAAAATAACTCTACAAATATATATTTATTGCTTTTGCATAATCGAAATGACACCATAGATGACAGAAAGACTCATTTTTATGAAATCAGTAGTTTAGGGGACTGGTAATTTAGGTTTACAAATATGCATATAAAAGTACTAATCCCCTTAAAACATTTGCTTAAATATCAGATTTATAAATTTACGCAATAACAAAATTAAGGTCTTTAAACAAGTAAATGATCAGCAAATCCTCAAAAATTTTTATTGTAAAGCATTTAAGTTAAATAATCATGAATATTTCTTACTTTCAAGACCAGAAAGTCTTAATTGTTTAAATGCCAATGTTCCCAAATGGGAATATTGCATTATTTGTAATACAAAACATGTATTTTCCAACATAATAACGATGTCCTTATTTTCCCTATAAAATTTAAGATTGATTTGAACTTTTGAAAAAAAAAAAAAAAAAAAAAAAGATATTTATGTTTAAGCATTTATCACAGGTATAAAAAAAAATGTAAATTCATTAATTTGCATAAAAAAATATTTGCTTTTATCGTTTTCTCTATATTACTTACATTTGACCGCTAGGAATCTAAATGTTTTTGGAATTCGAGAAAACACTTAAGAACAATATACAATAGCATATAGCAGAAAATAATTTGTTATATTTGCATAAGTTGTCAATCAATAATCATGTTCCAAAATGAGAACACTGAAATGAAAACAGTAAAAAAAAAAAAAAAAACTGCAGAAATATTTTTTTGTTATTTTCTAAATTTGTATGCATAAATTAAAACATTTAAAGCTGTAATATAGGTAAAACAAAATGATAATTACATTGCAATATTAATTCGGCGTGTAAACGGTTAAAGGTATTTTTGAAACTTGGATGAAAATAATATTTATTTTATGAGGTAATATTCATCAGTGCTGACATTTATTGTTTTTAGTTAAAGCAAAAAATATTCAGCTGTATAGAAGGAAAGTAAAAATGCAAAAAATTCAAACAGTTTAGTTTTTATGAGGAAAAGAGTGGGTACGCATTTGTGCACCTCAGGTCTTAAGAGGGTAAACATTAAAACTTGACTTTTAAATTTGATCCTTCATTATTACAAATTTTAATTTAATTATTTTATCTTATTAACTTTTTTGAGGACAGGTGCTCTGAATATCGATGAGCAATCATTCTTTCTTTAAATATAATAACATACTTTAAAACATATGAAGACTTTCTGTTCCCTTTTCCTTTTTTCTTAATTATTTTTGTTATGATACCCATGGTTCATACACTTTGGAAAAAATAGAAAGTGTGTTTGTGTATGTGGAGGGGAGAGTATTCACTTTCAAGGCATGAAAGTGCTGTAAATTTTGTAATAGTCCTTTGCAAAAATGTAATAGTCCTTAAAGTTTGAAATTGTGAGTTTCAGATACAATAAATTCACAAATTTCCACAAATATATATATATATATATATTTTATTTATTTTTATTATTATTATTATTTATTTATTTATTTATTTTTATTTATGCAAAGCAGTCAGCTCCAAAAATGTGAAAAAATTTGTCTTTTGTCCAAAATTTTGGACATAATAAAATATGGAAAAATATTGCGAATTTTGACAAATAGTTGCAAAAAAATATACTAATTTCTTTAATTGTTTGCATAAAAAATTTGTAATTTCACCAAAGGACTATGAAAAAATGTAAATTCCATCAAAAAGCCAAGGGAAAAATCTGTATTGTTGTATACTGTCAAAGATTAGAGAAATGGGGCAAATTTTATCAAAGGACTGCAGGGGAAAAAATGCAAATTCATCAAAAGGTTGAAAAAAAGGGCAAAATACATCAAAGAATTGCAAAAAAAAAGGGCAAAATTTTTTAAAGGGTCATGGAAATAACACAAATTTCATCAAAAGATTGCAAAAAGAAAGCCCCATAAATTTCACCAGAGGATGGATAAAAATGGTAAATTTGTCAAATATTATGAAATAGCAAGATTTTCCAAAGAATCATGGGAGAAATTCAAATTTCATTAAAAGATCTTGAGGGAAACACTATTTTATTCAAAAGATTGCAAATAAACTCAAATTTCTGACAAACAATCTTATCAAAAAGCGAATTTTGTCAAAGGAACACAGAAAAATTATGAATTTTGTCATCATAAATGGTACGGTAATTGCTGAAACTGTATTTTAAAATGTGGAATGCATTTTTCTAAATTGTTTACTGTAAAAGCACTCATTTTCATGTGGCTTTAATTTAGCAAGTTCATCGTAATTGTAAAAATTTAAGGTTCACATTTTTTTTTTTTTTTTTTTTTTTTTTTTTTTTTTTTTTTTTGTCTTAAAAAAAATTAGAAAATTTTCATTCTTCCAAAATTTACTGATTCCAGTTACTTAAATAAGAAATTAGTATAAAAAGTTCTTGTATACTTACAACTATTTCTTGAACAAAACCAACAATATGACTAATAGAATGCAGCTCACTTTCATTTTTTATACCAGTTTCTTTGAAACCATTCAAAATTATTTCATGTTTGACTTCAACACTGCTAAATGCGTGCACAAAGCAATTTTTGCGAAATTTTCAGCTCCCAAAATCACAGACATCTTCATTTTTGCAAAAATAAGTGCTTTTAGAGGAGACCGCTTTCACGTCAGTTAATGAGGGAATTTTGTTACAGTTTATGAGTATGTTGGAAAGTGTTTAATTATCTATGCTTGACACATGATTTTTCCTTCTTGTAAAATTTTAGTATTAATCATATGTATTAAGCAATCGATATTAATCCCAAAGTATATAAAATTTTTGGTGAATTAATCATCTTTTGATAAACCTTTGTATTTGTATATTAATTTTAGGCACTTGTTGCTTTGAAAGACTTTTTAAATAATTTAGGCTGTGAAAATCTCTATACTGAAGAAAGTTTTCCTGTGGATGGATCAGGGTAATTTTTTTTTTCTTTTTTACATCTGGCTGCATGAATTTGTATTCAATAAAGGTTTTGTTAATTGTTATTACCATTTTGTTTTTGCTAAATTCTCTAAATCTGGCTTGTTTGTAAAATCACTGTAGTGACACTATCAAATAAGACTCCTATGGGTCAAGTAAAACCTGAAAAACAGGGCAGGGGGGGGGGGGGAGCCAGGGAATTCAAAAATTTAGGCAAAAAGTCAGGAAAATGTCAGGGAAATTTTAAAATATTTGAAGGGGTCAGGGAAAAATGAGGGTTTTTTTGATTAATTATTTTTCATCAGAATCTCAATTATTGTCATAATATTGAATTATTCATATTGAATTCATATTGAAATTTTGAATTTATTATTTATCCAATCTGAAATTTTTATATAAAATTTATGCAAACTATGTAACAATAACATAACATGAAAAATATTTAAAAATCAAAAGTTCATGCAGTGCATACTTTTTCTTTTTGGCATTTATCTAGATTAAAGTTATCCATTGTGGAGGATTTTGCAACAATATATAAGTTGAATTTGTATTAGGAAAAATCTGGAAAAGTCAGGTAATTTTTTTGCCAGAATCATGTAGAAACTGTTAAAGTAATCCTAATTCATTTGAATTTAAGTTATATTTTGATGATGAAAGCATTGGTCCATGATATCATTTTTTCATGATGAACATATGAACAACAAGTTTTATTAAAAATTCTTATTGAGGCAATTCAAAATTTTATTTCTTGCAGGAGAAATCTTAAAATTTAAATTTTATTTCTCAATTTGCACAATGCATTATTAATCTTAATATTAGATTAAAAATAAATCCAAAAAAGTGTTTGCATGTTTTCTTTATAACATCTATTTAAAAAGTCAGTTTTATTTTTGCATGTTTATAATTTTTATCATGCATTATTTTCTGTACAAATAATATCAATAGATTGTATCACATATGTAATGTCATGTAATCATATGCATATGTAATCATATGTAATCATTTATAGGTGTGTTCATAATTATGTAAATACATAGCACTTATAGTCAGCATTCATTCAGTCTGTCTGCATATAACAATCCAAAAACTACTCAAACGAATCTTTTAAAAATTAAAATGTATATTTGATGCATAATTTTATCAAGTCATTTATAATTTTATGAAAATCTGATGTATAGTTCAATTACATGACAATCAAAAGTATACTGTTACATTACAGCCAATGGGAAAAAATAATTTCAAGTGCATTTTAATTATGTTACCCTCATTCAAACATAATATTATTATTATGCATCTATGAAGTATGTACTAAAATATACATTCTGTGTAATCTGGGATGCAAAGAATATTTGTTTTACATTTGCAGGGCCACACAAAAGTATTCCTTTGCATAATGATGTAGGAAGAAACATTGTTTGTGGCATGTTTTAATCTCTATAAATAAAAGGAATTCTGAGGATAATTAATTGAATAATTATTTAATTAATTGAGGCACAGAAAAAATCGTCTGCTAAGAAAATCTTTTTTCATTTTGAACTTCTATAAATAAAAGGACAGATAGGCTCTCAAACAGTGAATCGTCGAATATAATTGAAGAACAAATGGAAGAACAAATGGAAGAACAAATGGAAGAACAGATGGAAGAACAGAAAGAAGAACAGATGGAAGAACAAATGGAAGACCTCTTCATTAACAATAAAAAAAGATATGCAAACGAAACCCCAGACAAATGGAAGAACAAATGGAAGAACAAATGGAAGAACAAATGGAAGAACAGATGGAAGAACAGAAAGAAGAACAGATGGAAGAACAAATGGAAGACCTCTTCATTAACAATAAAAAAAGATATGCAAACGAAACCCCAGAACACCGAGAGAACTGGCATTCAGATAGTCTTCGGGCTACTGAGGGCGGGCAACCGTCTAGTTATATTAAACTATTTTATGAAATTGATATATGTTGCTGAGGTTTACTTCAAGTTACTTCCTGTATAATAGAAAGTAAATAGTATTTACAATGACACATATAAGATTTCAGATACAATTTTGTATCCAAAGTATTGTATACTATTACACCAAGATCTGAATATGTTTAAAACAGTACTAATGCACTCTATTTGCCATGTCTGATATGCAATTTCCGACTTTTTAAAAATGCATAAAGTCACATAAGATGTTTGAGAAAATTAAATATGCAAACTTTATAATTATAAATTGTTTGGAGTAGCGGATGCAATTGCCATTGTCATCTGTATAAAGTTAATGATACTTAAAATCAAAATGATAGATATATAATGATAGAAGATGAGTTTTAATATTTGAATAGAACAAGATTTCAGGCAGAAAAAAAACATTTTAAAAAGAAAGGTTTAAAGAAAGATGAAAATTGTTCATTTCTTATGCTAGTAATTTTTCATTTGTTCAATTAATTTTGAAATTGTTCTGCGTAAAAGTATTATTTGTTATAATGCTTTCTATAATGTGCATAACATTGACAATTGTAATATTTATATAGCATGAATTTTATGTAAAAGTAACATAAATTATGTATGTATACATCTTATATAGTAAAATTGATAAATTATAATTATTCTGTGCTGACGATTTTATCATATTATAGATGTTTGTAAGATTATTAAAATGAAAATTACAGATGCTTTATAGCAAGTCTGTATATTGAAAAAGTTTTGATAATATTTTTTTAATGTATGAATTTAAACTATGCTACTTGCAATTGGTTCATTTAAAAAAATATGTATATATTGACTATATTACAGCATTGAAAATATTATAAAAGTACAATAAAAAGTTTTAATAATTTTGAATAGACTGAGTTTCAATTAAAAAGAGTAATAAAAGTACAATTGAACAAATACTGAAACTTACAATTTATTGAATGTGTATATATTAACTTGTGCATAGAAGATATCAATACTGTTTATTTATACTGACATGATAAAAAATTAATATTTCTCAAGAACTCTAGTTTAAATAAAAATAATACTGCCCAGTTAAACTGATGGCATTGAGCTCACAGGCTACAAATACTAATTGTACATTAAAGCCTTATATTTTTAAGGGTTAATTCCGTTCGAAAAAAAATTAAGAAGGGGAAACAGCTCTCCCCTTTCCTCTTTTTTTATACTTAATCATTGAACCTGCTATACTATTAAAGACATGCTTTATCATATAAAAAATCTATATCCAAAATTCAGAGCAAATGAGATAATTCTTAATAAAAACCCATTTAGCATTTATATAATTTAAAAGGAGTTATCCCCCTCTTTTATACTTTACCATTAAACTTCCAAAACTATTCAGAGATTTGAACGAAATCTGAAAATTCTGCTTGAAAAATCCATTTATAAAAATTAAGGGGGGGACATTAGAACCCCTGTTCCCCCTATTTATACTTATTCATTGAACACCTAATAACAGTCACGGAATCGCCTCATCAGAATGTTCCTAATCTAAATTTTGAACGAAAACTTAATTCTGCATGAAAATCCCATTTATATCAATTAAGGGGAGGGGCATGAGCCCCCCGTTCCCCCTCTTATACATATCGAATGAACTCCAAAAACTAATCAGGGAAGCGCCTTGTCAGGATATACCTACATACAAAATTTCAAGTGGATCGGATATTTTTATCACGAGTTATCGCGTTACGCACGAACGAACATACAGAATGGACAGGCACATAAGCTCTCAAGCTATGATAGCCTGTGAGCTAAAAATGGATTATTACTAACCCTGTAACTGTTTGGCACATAATATTCTGTTCACTAAGCTGCAGGTTTCACTGCAATATAAGCAATATTCAAGATGTTATGATTCTACAGATTTAAGGAATTTTCAAAATGAAGAATGATTAATATTCTCAAGAATTACATTCATAATTATTATTAAGTCTTTTTTTTAATAATGTTGAAAGAATCATATTTTCTTAGCATTTAAAAAAAAATATGCAGGCAAAATTATATTACAATTTTACCCTTTTGCAAGACCGTCAGATGGTTAATACATACTTTTAAGCTAAATTCAGCAAATTGTTATTGCTATTATTTTTTTAATTTCATAGAATAATTTTTAGGTTTTGGTTCATTTACTTTTTTTTAACTGCCCTTATTTTCTATGGCAAACTTATCTTTAAAATTAACGTAACAAAAATATAACTGCTTTAGGATTACAGTCAAGTATGTGAAAACTGCCAATTTATAATCTGCAAATGTATGTTATCTGCACTACACATTGGAATGTGAACAATGAAAATTTTCATTAAACAGTTAAACTCATAAAGCTAAATATAGTACATATTTCTTTTAATTATCAATTTTTAAATTAATAAATATTTAAATATAATTTGGATATAAATATTTAAATTTCCTTGAGCAATGAAATTATCTTGGAACAAGAATTCATGAATGTTCAGTTCATGGACTACAAAGAAAGGAAGAATATATTGACAACAAACTAAAATTGAAACTACCATTGTGTTGTGTGAATGTTTAAAATAATGAATAATCAATATATATATATATATATATATATATATATATATATATATATATATATATATATACTGTATATATATATATATATATATACAGTAGACTTCCTCAAATCCGCACTGCTTGGGACCAGAGGTTGTGTGGATTTTAGAATTTTGTGAATTTCTGGTCATTGTTTTGTTTATATTTTTTTAAAGTAATTTGAATGTAATTAATAATGAAATCAAAAATATAATAAATGCTTGCAATACACTTAAATATTAAAAAAATTAATAAACTAAGAATAATAAAAATTTAGATAATCTTTTTAATGATTAAGTCAAGTTAATAATCAATAATGCACAATTAAATATTCATTATAAAGATGAAATATGTTTTTCCTAAATTGTTCAATGGAACTTGTCTCATAAAGGCACCTTTCTTTAATTCACATCAGGATCATAAAATAACGAAGCTTTATTTCAAGTTTAGCCAGACTTAATAACTAAAAAAGCTTGATCAATACATAAATATATTTGATAAGATTGTGACTACCAATGATATCATCAATATCTTTATTTTTACAGAAATAAATTATTCTTTCTTCATGAAAAAACATGAATTCAATAACCTTAACAAAATTTACAAATTAAAAAATATATGGAATCTATATTAAACTAAAAAAGTCAAATTTTGCACCTACATCTGAACTGAATGTTTCATTGTTTACATCCGTAAATTATGTGCGGATTTTAGAGAGTTGCAGTTTTTGTGAGTGCGGATTTGAGGGAGTCTACTGTATATATATATATATATATATATATAATTCAATTTTTCTTTAATCTTTGTTATTAAATATACTATACCAATGTTTCATTATGTTTTTATTTTTCATTGTAATTGTAATTTTTGCACAATTTTTCCTAATTTATAGTCAGACTTAATGTAAATAAAGGGATGATCTATAATTCGTTAAAATGTTTAATCCACAAAACTTTCAATCCCTAAATGTATGGGTTTCACAGTGTTGACTGTATTTTCAATTTTTATTTTCCATCCTATTATATTAAGTTTTGTGAAAATATTTATTTATAACATTTTATTACCTTTCTATGTTACTGTCAAAAGTCTTCCTATAACAATATGCCAGAATTAAGTAGTTGCTGGTTAATCAATCAATCTGTTTGTTTTTGCTTATTTCTTTTCTGAAATAGTGATTATTCAGTATAAAAATAATTGCTTTATTTTTAAATTTTAATTGACTTTCAATATTTTATTTTGTTGATTATTCCAGGTGTGATATTAGGAGCAACTACCTTTTAAATAGTAAAATTGCAGGAGTTGAAGAAGCTGATTTGATTTTACTTATTGGAACCAATCCTAGATATGAAGCTCCAATCTTTAATGCTCGTATTCGCAAAGCATGGATACAGAACAATTTAGAAATAGCACTCATTGGGCCTGAACTTGATTTAACTTACGATTATGTGGTAAATACTTTTTGTTTTGAAATAATTTATTATGAGTTTTATGCATTATGAGTTATTTAGTAACTATAATTATGTTAAATTTAAGAGTGCTGTAGAATATCTTATAATTTTTAATTCATGTGTATTTATTTTTCTTTTCTATCTTTTATTTGTGTATATAAATACATATATTGTTAAATTTACTCATTTAGTTTTACAAGACAGATTGCACATGACTTTAAATTAAATATCTTAGCCCACCTGGGCTGGCTCGAGTCTTGCAGGCTGAACTGGCAAAATGCAAACTTACAAATAGGCTTTGCTAGGTAGAATAAAAGCAATATTTTTTAGCGAGCCTTGCATATAAAAAAAAATGTGCCAGCCAGATCTATATAACAAATTTTAAAAATGTGACTAAGCCAACAAAATATGAATAATTTTCTGTGGACCTAGCTGGATAAGTTATAATTTGATTGCATAAGTAAATGCTAGTTTTACAACATCAGTACAGAAAGGGGCTGTGCATAGATAACGTTATCAAATTTAATGCTAATTGGCATGAATAATGGTAACCTCCAAAATACAATCACTTTATAGTGTTCCCAATGGTGGCCTATATATACACTATATTGCCATTGATTATGGGACACTTGCGATTTTAGACATTTTACTAAATATCTAGAAAAATACATGAGGAATCATCTCGAAACTCTTAGTGTATTTATATAATAGTATACGTCATACATCTACGTGAAGATTTTTTACCGAAACTCCACAGGGGACCGTCAACAAATTAAAAAAGAATGAACATCTTTTGAATAACCCTGTCAAAACTAATGTAGCAAAAGCGCTCAAACTCTAGATTATGATTGAATGCCTTATTGTAATACACTGTGTTCATTTTTATGCAAATAGCATGCATACTCGAAGAGTAATTAAGGTTTTTATAAAAATGGCCCCAAATTTTTCTAAGTTTTTTCCTTATAATTTTCAGAGTTCTTAATATAAAATAATATTTTTTTCAGAAAATATGACAAACAACATTGCACACAGTACCCTGTAATCAGAATTCAAAAATAATAAAAATTGTATGAAAAATGAGTAGGTTTACTAAATAATTTTTTACTGCGCATGCGTCAAAGATATCAAAATTTCATTTGCATATTATGTTAGCTAAATGTATAGAGCAACTTTTGTGAAAGTCACAAAATCATAACTTGAAAATTCTGAAAATAATCGTCAATTGAATAAGTTGAAAATCCGTTATTCTCAAAATGAAGCAAAAACAAGAGGGGTTGTATCCATATATTCATTGATTAGTGTCGATATAGAATACACAATACGGGATTTTACGACTACTTTTGGATAAAATCCCTCATTTTTTTGCTTCATTTTGGAAACAACGGATTTTGTCCTTTTTCTATAGACGATTACTTTCAGAATTTTCAAGCTATAATTTTGGGACTTTTACAAAAGTTGCTCTATACATTTAGCTAACATAATATGCAAATGAAATTTTGATATCTTTGACGCATGCGCAGTAAAAAATTATTTAGTAAACCTACTCATTTTTCATACAATTTTTATTATTTTTGAATTCTGATTACAGGGTACTGTGTGCAATGTTGTTTGTCATATTTTCTGAAAAAAATATTATTTTATATTAAGAACTCTGAAAATTATAAGGAAAAAACTTAGAAAAATTTGGGGCCATTTTTATAAAAACCTTAATTACTCTTCGAGTATGCATGCTATTTGCATAAAAATGAACACAGTGTATTACAATAAGGCATTCAATCATAATCTAGAGTTTGAGCGCTTTTGCTACATTAGTTTTGACAGGGTTATTCAAAAGATGTTCATTCTTTTTTAATTTGTTGACGGTCCCCTATGGAGTTTCGGTAAAAACTCTTCATTGCGATGTATGACGTATACTATTATATTTATACACTAAGAGTTTCGAGATGATTCCTCATGCATTTTTTTAGATATTTAGTAAAATGTCTAAAATCGCAAGTGTCCCATAATCAATGGCAATATAGTGTATATATATATATATATATATATATATATATACTATAAAATTACATTTGCAAGCATGAATGGAAAGATGCTGTGATTGTGTATTTTTTATATATTCATATTGGACATGCAAATAAATGAAAAAAGTGAAAACTAATATGTAAGAAAAATTGTAAGTCTATGCAGGTACAGATAAAACAAGTGGCATGATGGAAACTCACGAATTGCAAGATAACTTGGAATATTCATTAGTGTTTTCAAATAATACACAGCTAATTATAAAAAACTTAAAAACTAGCTTTATTGTGCATATTGTCAGCCATACAGGTATCTTCATATTAACCCTTTCCGGCGCGGTGTCCCTTAAAAAGGACACCTAATTTTAATTTTACTGGCACCAAGAATATTTAATTAAAATTTTCCTTTGATAAAATGCCTGAAAATAAGCAAGTTCGTATTCTCTAATAAATTCGTTTATAAATTCTGGTGGCAGATAATTATTTCAATTAAACTTACTCACGCGCCGGAAAGGGTTAAATCCTGTAATTCTGCATCAATCTTCAGAAAAGTATGGATGGACCGATGCATACACACAAATTTCTCACCTTATTATCACAAGGTAGAACCCTCCAATGTCGATGAAAGAAAATGTTTAAGTAGGAACCGTTTCATTGATTTATAATAAATCTACAAAATTAGTTACAGAAAAAAAATGCATCTTATATTGGTAAGTCTAACTCTTAAACAAACGTTTAACCTAAAGTAAATAAAATACTATTTCTATAAAACTGAGCTGTAGGAATTATTAAAGTTAAACTTTAATCATGTATGTTAGCAGTAAAACATAATAATGGTCAATCAGCTATTATGATACAGTTATCAATTAAGGCTCATATGCTTGGTATACCAAAAGGAAAAATGGCAAAATTTATTCCACTTTGACTCAATCATAGACTTTTTCTCTGTGAAACCAAAATCCGATATTATTTTCATCATCTCAAAATTTACATATGCACCTCTCATACCCATATCCACCTTTTTTTTAAAAAAGGATATTTTAATTTGATCATTTTAAAATCATTTTAATTCCAAAATTTGAAGTATTGATTGTTATTAGTTGGAAACATATACTAAACTACTTATCTTCTTTTAAGTGTAAATTAAATTTTCTTAAGTAACCTGCATGCAATAAATACGATAGACAATATTCATGTGTCAGCACATAAGGTAAAATGGCAATTTCTGAAATCTCGTACTTGAATATTGGCAAATCTTCTTTATTTGCTTGTCTAACTCAGTGAAGTGAATTCATCCAGTCGAGAACCACCAAGCTCTTTAAAAATAAATAAATCGCTATTTTTTGGATAAAGACTTCTGATCAGATACACACTGTATGTCACTGATCTTCTATAAAGACACTCCAGTCTGTGATTTTCATTACATTATTTTCGAAAGTGAAGTATTTCAAAGCAGCTGGGGTGTAAATGCCACATTTCTACGAAACCTATTTTAGTTTTAAGAATTAAAATGCATGCTTTTTCTTGATAAAGTGATGTCATTTGCATCCGCTAAAGCATTCCTGCATTACAATTCATTCTGAAACAACATCTATAGAAAAGTGTACAAATTACATCATTATTACAAAAATCCAGCAAAAATGCAATGTTGTCATTCCAGAAGCAAATTTGGTATCAAATGATTCATATGCCTTCATTTGTCTGTTTTATCAGAAATCATTCATTTATATTTCTTCAAAATTCAGAAAATGATTTTATACCCAAATTAATAAATTTGCATTCTTTTAGCTGTTTGATATATGAATTAAGTAAAAAAGGAAAAAATAAGTCCCACAACTATTCTTTAAATTACATTTTTATAAAAAGAAAGTGTTGTATTGTATGTAAAGTAAATTTGTAAAGAAACTAATTTTAAATAAACTAATTTAATTGAAAAATGAAAATGAACTAAAACCAAAATTCACATGGTCTTATAACAGACAATGTTTTTTGACATAGCACAACATGTTTTAGTTTTTTAAATTTTCACTTTTTATGAGAAAATGGCAACAAAAGATACAATAATCTCTGGCTTTTATCTTTTTACTTTTAATAGAAATGGAGTATTTCTGTTGCCATAATTACAAAAATGGTATTAAAAACAATAAAAAATTAAACTCAAATATAAATTAAGATACAGTTTTCAAACAAATTGCATTTAAAAGTGTGAGATGTTTAGAAAAAGCCAAAATTGCAAAACTGAAATTACACTTAAAATTTCAACGTGTTGCTATTCACAAAATGATGTATGCGTTATGCACAGATACATTTGCCTTTATAATGTAGATAGATAATTGCAATAAAAAATTATGAATATTTTATTTATTATTACTTTGAGGATCTTCACAATGAGCTTATAAATTAAAATGAGTACCTATAATAAACCAATAACCTTTTGAGAGCAATGATGGTAGCAAACATAGTCTTTGAACTGATTATCTGATCATCTGTCTATTTTAACAATACCAGTTTTAGTACTACAGTATTTTTTTTTTCTGTCTTAGAATAACTTTTTTAGTATCTATTGTAAAATTTTAGTTCAAAACAACTGGTGTTCAGCATGTTTGATTTTTTAATGTATTGTGGTTTATTTTTCTAACTAATTCTTGGAAATTTTTCTGTAGAAAATTTCTCATGTCTTGCATTCTATAATATTTCATATTTTAATTTCTTAAAAGATGACATAGTATAAAAGTATCCAAGCCAAAAATTGAACTCATGTTATCAGTATAGTGCACTGACATTTTACCATCTAAATTACTTGGAACATCAGTACACTATAACAATGACCCATGTTTTTTTGTAATTGCTTTTCTTTCTTTCCTTAAGCATGTTGGAGATTCACCTAATTTACTGAAAGACTTGGCTGATGGAAAACATCCTTATGCAAAGGTAAGTAATTTTAAGTGTTTCAAATGTTATATCATCTTCAAATTTAGTAATGTAACTCGTTACTGTTGTGCTTGTGAGATGAATCTCACAGTGTTTAGTTTATCGTATCTTTTTTTATTCTTTTCTTCATGTAAGCAGCGAGTTTTCCTTAAATTTAATTCTGTATTTTTAGTTTACGATCGCGCGCTACTTGTCCTCTCGCATCTGCGCCGCGATGTATTATGATGACGTCACTGTGGGCGCTGACACTCCTTCACCACACCCATATTGCGCCGACTTCGTCACGTAAGGGCGTTCTGCTAAGCGCGTAGAACGAATTAAATAATTCTTTTCAAATGCCTTTTTTTCAATTTGCTCTTTAAGATAATGACGAAATATTAATTCTCTAATCAATTTAAACTTTGTTTCTTTTTACTTTTGGATTCCCCGTAGAATGCATTTAAATAGTAAACGCGGTTAATTTTTAAATCAGAATTAAGTTTGATGATATCGTAAGGGGATGTAAATTGAAACGTTAGCCCGCTGGCTTTGCCGGCCGCGCGCCGTGTGCGAACGGCGAATCGTAAGAAGAATTCATATTATAATTCCGCCGGATATGGAATCTTTACAAGTTTTTCCCGTGTTCATTCTAAATTAATTATGCCTTGCTGCCTTTCCATGAATGTGATATTACAGTTTGATGAATTCATGCAACATTCTTATAATACATGGTCTTCAAAGGTTCTGGTGACCAAAGTAAATTTCTATGTTGTCATCCTAACAAAAGAATAAAATAAAGAAGATGTTATTCTCTTCAACAAGTTTGTATCTTCTTTGTACATGGTCTTCTGTCTTCATTTCCACAGTCATCGTATTTTCAAGTAAGATTATTCCAGTTTATTTTATTTTCTTACATTAAATTAAAGTTCCACTATCGATCACGCTAACGAACTTTATTAATGACACAACGCACACCCAACGAACATTTTCAACACCACAATTGGTGCCGATGACTCTAAAGAACAATTAAGTTATTGCTTTTCAATGCATAAAAATAGAATTAAAAATTGCCGTAAATTCAATATTTTTGCCCTAAAGTCAATATTTTTTTTCGTTCTTTGAAATCTCAGAAGCGTTCCTGACTGAATCCTCTTGATGGAATTTTGAAAGTATTAAAAGAGATGAGAAATGCCAATATTAATAATTAAACAAAAGTAAATTACAAGTGCTTTACAAATTATTATTTTTAATATAAAATTTCAAGAGGTTTTATATTCTGCTAGTCAAGTGAAATAATTTTTTTTGTTGTTCTATCTACAAAAGATCGATGTACTTATGATTCTAAAGACTTCACAATTTTTTTTTTTTTTCATCTTGCTGTTTCCAAATGCCAAATATTAAAAAAAAAAAAAAAAAAAAAAAAAAAATCAAGAAATTTATTATTCAGATTGCAGTACTATATTTAGAAAGTAATGAAGTTTTGAAGTTCTAAAAAAATAATTTCATACTTTTAAGAACATATTTATTTAATAAGAGGTTATATTTTTAGTTATATATTGGGTTTTAAAGTCTAATTATGGCACTCACATATAAAGATGAATTTTTTTTCCCCCTTGAAATCTGCGATAAATATTGTTTATATATTATTTCTTCTAAAAATTTTTCTTATGCATTTGATATGCAAAGAGGCTGAGATTCTTCATAAATATTCGTAGTTGCTATATCCTACATAATTTTCTTTGAAGACTTCTGTCCTTCTACCATATCAAGTTGTGTTTATTTTTTTACTTTAAGAAGAAATAAGGAATAAACTTAAATTCAATGTTTCATCCTAATTACTAAAGAATTTTTACTCTGCATATCTCATTTAAAGATGTCAATTAAGAAAACTTACTTCTTTTCATTCATTTGTTTACCTGATGAAGTGGTCCTCAAGTATGTAGTTTAATCCATTTTTCGAGCCTCTTTAATGGTATACAGGTGTTGTGAAGAAAGTGCTAAAATTATTTTCATACATACCAATTAAAATTCTTTTGTTCCTGTTTAAACAATTTAATTTAAAGATTTGTGCTCATTTTTCCACTTTGATGTCTGATGAAGAAGTTTTAGTAATGATGCAGTAAATTATCCATATATTGCTGAGCTTCTCCTGTATTTCTCGAAGTTGGTTTGTGAAGCAAGATTATTATTATTATTTTTGTTTATAATCAATAGCTTTTGCAGAATGACTGATTGTGAAGATTTATGGAACTTTACTGTTCTGTAGTAGAGAAAATGCAAAAGATCAAGAAGATTTTGCTCAATATCTAGTACTAAATTTTTTTTCTTTTGTGTGCCAGTTACTGATATAGTGCCTTTTCTTTATGTAACCCAATTTCTACAAAGTTGAATATGCCTCAAATTTTTTTTTCTCTCTCAAATTTCTGCAAAATTTTTTTTATTAATTGTGAAGATATTTTATTAATGAAGAAATTATTTTCTATAAGCACCATTCATGAAAGGTATGTGTAACTCAAACTTGTTTTCATCAATAACATATGGACGTTTCTACAGCTAAAATTTGATCAACTTCAAATAATTGTGTATTAGTGGCTCATCATGCATAATTACTTTGAAGTAAATATTTTTTCGGCTTTTTCACAGATTCGTCAACATGCATGGCATTCCACATCATCGTCATTCTTGATTCTCATGTTGCTTTCTAAGAGGCAATGAAGGCAACATTATTTTATTTTTATGAATTTCGAGTCAATTTTTTTGCTTGTGTAGTAATTCAATCTCACAGTGCAAAATTTTTGCTGAAGAACATGATTGGAATTTGTTGCAGGAATCCACAATTACTCAAGATCATATTATTTATTTTCAGGTATAGTGTTTTTCATATTATTTCAAGCCCAAAGCATTTAAAATTTAATCTGTGATATGCCTCATTTTTTTAACTTTATGCAAGAAATTATTTTTTAAAATTGATTATATCAAGATATATTTTTAAGGAAGAAAATATTTTTTTCTCTTTTCATCATGTATACAAAACAAGAAGCAGAAATCTGTAGTGAATATGTTTACCAGCGCATTTTTTTTTTATTTCAAGTATTTCAATTCACTGACAGTGAATTTCGCCAGATTTCGTCTTCAACTCTTCATGGTGTGTGGTATGTTTTAGTGAAATGTCTTCAGTGTTTTTGCTAAGTAAACATTAGTGCCTGCAATGTGTACCACATTCTTCTTCAGTGTGTTTTAATGCTCCTTAGTTATGATAAATATGTTCAGTTTGGTGAAAATACTTCCGCTAACTATTTTTTTTATAAACTATCTGACTAATTCAGCCAGTACTATTCTCTTACAACCGTTTGTTGTTTATAACAAGAGCTGCTTTACATCTGTACATTATACTATTTTTTTTTTTTTTTCTCGTTCTACCTTTGTTCATTATTTAGTTAATTTTCTTCTACAGGGATCACAGAAATCTCTTAAAGAGATTGTATTCATCTATATTTTATGTTTTTATATTAATATGTTTGCAGGATTCCTGGATATCATGTTATGTCAAGACTAATTCTGTTTATTCTACAATATTTTTCTGATTTTGACAGTTATTTAATTTTAATTTTTGACAATTCTTTAAAATTAATTTAAAAGTAACTTTTGTTTTAACTTTTATTACAAACATAGAAATTTTAACTTTACTTTGTTAAAATTATGCAAGATTCAAGCTGAATATTTTTATGGTACACTTGTTTGGTAATTTTAAACGTTTTACTCGATTATGACATTACAAAGAGTTACTAGTATTAATGAAATTTAAGTCCTAGGTTGTCTGAATATACCAGATAAAATATTTTCAACTTTAGTTGCTTTCTTATTGCAGCTTAGTTTTGTAATTTTAAGTTATTGTTTTCCTAGGCAGTCAGAGTATATTGAGAAGATACTCTTGATTTATGTTGCTTTACTTTTGCAACTTTATAAATTTTGATTCATAAATGTACGATTAATCTTATTGAATTCAAAATTTTGGATGATTTTTTGTGGCTAAAAGAATTATTTAGCTATTGGATTATTTTTGTTTTTAAAATATATGAAAATTTAGATATGATCTTTTAAGAGCATATTATGTATACAAATAGTATACAAAAGAAAGCACAACTCTAGATGAACTTTTTACCAGCGCATTTATACATATTTTTAACTCATCTAGTGAATTAATAAAGTGTTTCATGACTTAAACAACCTGATTATGACTTAAAAATGTATGTGTACATATCTATAATTTTTAAATGTGTTCCATACTTCCATTTAATGCTGTTATCATGTAGAGAGAAAGAAAATGATAATATCTTATGATTATAAATAATCATCTGTTAAAAGTTCATTTTTGTATCTCTTTCTTTAACAGCAGCCTGACAGTTCTGATTCTGTATGTCTACAATGTTTAGTTATACCAGTGTACCATTTCAAATCATATTACCGAACAGTATACTTATTTTTTTAATATATTCTTGTCCATAATTGCTTTGGATGGTAACTGTGTTTCTGCATACAGCCGCAGGAGCCTTAAGAGATGAAAGTCACATGAAACTGTGTGCATCTATCAGTTTATACAGCCAAAAAACTTTTGCATTATGTGATCGGAATTTAAAAAAAAAATATTTGAAAAATATGTAATATGTTATTTATATGTGTAAATATTTATGTATATATGTGTATCTATTTGTGTTCACAGATATGTTGATGGTTTATGGGGTAATCATTGAAATAGTTGTGAACTTTGTGTTTACATGTGTATAATTTTTTTGTTTACAGCATTGTTAATAATTTCTAGTGATTGGGTGGAGACTATTAACATAATTGTAAGCCCGTTATCGAATCTCAATAGATTTATTTGTATAATACATAATTCTTCCTTTTTTATCCCATAATGATTCTACAAAACATTTTTAAGTGATTCCTGGTACATGGTATGGTAATTAAACATAAATATATATTTCTCGATTGTGTCAAATTGTTACTTTTATGTATATGAAAGTAGTTTATTTTTTTGGTGATCACCATTCCCTCATTTTGAAAGAAAACCATGGTATATGTAAAGTTTATAGTTTAAGAATTCTTATAAGTGTATAGGCCTAATAAATAAGTATGACTATTAATATGTTTTAAACCTTTGTCATGACAGATCTTTTGATTGAAGTGACGACTTTTTGCTGTGGGGTACTTTGTGTGATTGAGTAGTGCACGACTCAGTTGCTCAATTTATCTCACATGTTGTTGGTTGTTTATTTTAATTGAGTGAAATTTTAATGTGTACACAAATGATGTCATTATTTTTATGAAATTTGAATTAATATATGGCCAGTTGAATTTAATATTAGAGTTATAGAAAATACTCTATTTTATATCATATATAAATTTTTAAAGTCCTAGGCAAAAGTCAAACCCACAAGATTTTTTTGACTTTTTGTTGCTCCTGTATTTGCAATCTTTTCAGAAGTTTAATTCTGTTATTTGGTACCATAAATATTTAAATTATGACTAGTCAATGATCTCACTTTTGTCTGTTAACTTAAAATGCGTTAACATTTATTATTTGTCAAATATGATAATTTTTTGAGATCACATGAAAATTTTGCCATTACTATATTTTTGGCATTTTACTGTATACTTAATATATTGTATACTTTTTGACCTATGAATGTACTCTATGCAATGTATATTCTTTCTCTCTCTCACTTTTGGTCACCGGTCCTTCCTTTTTAGCAGCACTTCGACATTGATCTTAACTATGAAAATCGTTTAAATTGGCTTTTAATTGATTTTTTTTTCAGGCTGGCATTTCAAAATTTTGTCATCCCATTTTCTGTAAAAGGTCTTCTTCGTTTCACCTTTTACATCCCTGGTCTTACAAAATTTTGTTCGGTCTTTGGGGGTAATGTGAGATGAATCTCACAGTGTTTAGTTTATCGTATCTTTTTTTATTCTTTTCTTCATGTAAGCAGCGAGTTTTCCTTAAATTTAATTCTGTATTTTTAGTTTACGATCGCGCGCTACTTGTCCTCTCGCATCTGCGCCGCGATGTATTATGATGACGTCACTGTGGGCGCTGACACTCCTTCACCACACCCATATTGCGCCGACTTCGTCACGTAAGGGCGTTCTGCTAAGCGCGTAGAACGAATTAAATAATTCTTTTCAAATGCCTTTTTTTCAATTTGCTCTTTAAGATAATGACGAAATATTAATTCTCTAATCAATTTAAACTTTGTTTCTTTTTACTTTTGGATTCCCCGTAGAATGCATTTAAATAGTAAACGCAGTTAATTTTTAAATCAGAATTAAGTTTGATGATATCGTAAGGGGATGTAAATTGAAACGTTAGCCCGCTGGCTTTGCCGGCCGCGCGCCGTGTGCGAACGGCGAATCGTAAGAAGAATTCATATTATAATTCCGCCGGATATGGAATCTTTACAAGTTTTTCCCGTGTTCATTCTAAATTAATTATGCCTTGCTGCCTTTCCATGAATGTGATATTACAGTTTGATGAATTCATGCAACATTCTTATAATACATGGTCTTCAAAGGTTCTGGTGACCAAAGTAAATTTCTATGTTGTCATCCTAACAAAAGAATAAAATAAAGAAGATGTTATTCTCTTCAACAAGTTTGTATCTTCTTTGTACATGGTCTTCTGTCTTCATTTCCACAGTCATCGTATTTTCAAGTAAGATTATTCCAGTTTATTTTATTTTCTTACATTAAATTAAAGTTCCACTATCGATCACGCTAACGAACTTTATTAATGACACAACGCACACCCAACGAACATTTTCAACACCACAGTGCTTAATATGTTTGGTTGTTTTTCATGAAAGATTAATAAAAATGTTTGCATTAAACTTAAAGGGAAATATTATACCATTGATAAAAAATTAGATTACCTTGTTGTCTAAATGTTCTGATGAGTTTATATTATATACTAAAGTATACTATACTACTATACTTGTTGATTTTTGCATTGGTATTTTCTGTTTAACTTAAGAATATTCATGAGTTTTGTTTGTATCATCCTGGCCATCTACTCTCTGAAATTCATTTCATTTGTTTTTTGTTAATTTGTTTCATTTGTTATGGAAAAAAAAATAGTTCATACAAATTATCATTTGATCTTTGTAATAAATACATGATGTAAACTAAAAATGGACATTAAATATATTTCAGATAAAGAGAGTTTAGATTAGGAGATTTAGGTAATAGATTATTTATTAGTTTTAAAACTTAACAAACAAGGCAGAAAACAAATTAAAATTTAAGAGTTAAAAATATAACACATTTTGTTTGTTGGAGAGGTGCTAAGTGAAAAATAATGGCTAGTACCAAAATTTAAATTTTACGAAGTTAAGAATTAGTTGTTATAAATAAAATATTTAGATTTTTTGAAATAATGAAATTCGGCTGAAAAAATAAAAAAATAATAAGGGACACACCCCAGAGTTAATCAAAACAATGAAGGCAACGTTATCTTGGAGAAACACTACTTTATTTTTCATTAAACACACTAAAAGTAAATCGATGTACCACATTTAGTATTACTAAATATTGATAAGAAAAAAAAATTTAACGGCGTATTATTGTGTGTAGATTTACAAATGCTTCATCGATGTAATCCCTTTATGCACTGTTCATGTTAAGATAGCTCAGTCTGAGTAAAAAGTTCTTTATGGCGATATTAATTCGACTGTTTCATCTCAGTGCAAAGTTCTTTAGGACAAAACTGCTGATCGATGACTCAAGATGGACACCACGATTAATGACCACTTGCCCTCGGCACAATGCTCTCCATGACCACACTGATGATCGTTGAATCCAGTTGGTTACTATGAATTGTTTGATCACTTCATTGCAGTCCAAAGAACACAATGAAGTTGTCATCGAGAGATGAAATATGATGTATCCAACACAGTGAAGTCATTCTCAGACAAAAAGTTTAGACACAGAGGCTGAGACACATTTTACTCAATTTACAAATGCAAACTGTTTAGAAAATGACGTTTTTAGCGGCTAGATATGTGCAAACTGTTTAAAAGGAAGAAGTGACATTTATGCTAAAAATTCAGATGCTGCGCGAATAACTCAACCATTCATTTCTACAAAAATTACCAAGCTGACCGGGCCTGGGGGCCGGCAGCCCAATCTCGCATGTCTTCTTCCTACGAGTGTTACTATATATCTGACTTGAACTGCCTGCAAATATCAGCTTCCACCGGAGACACACGCTCACAGCCAATCAGCGATTCCGGTTTTTGCCACCAATTCTCTCACTCTAAGTGTCTGGAAAGTTCTAGAAACTTTTTCGCTGACAGTGACTATGTCCTGCTGGGGAAGAACGTAAAATAAAAATGGCTATACATTACCTCGAAATATTGGGGCCTGCGTTATTTAAAACTGCCGAAACAATATCACTTTTTAACATTGCATAACTAGCAAAGTAATTGTTTAAAATGCTGAAAGATTATGTTAAAATGATCTATATTTAAAATAAAGGCCAATTAAAATAATTTCAAGAGTAAATAACCAATATTAAAATAATTTTGGAAAAATATTATTATTTGTAAATTGTTATTTTCTATTTAGTGATTTTAGAAGGCTACAATATTTGCATTGATTAAATAATAAATAAATATTAGCTTTAACGGATTTATTAATGAGGTTATTGCAATTTAAGATTACATTTTTTGAAATAACCATTTGTTGATTAATTTTTTCTTAAAAATAATGATTGAAATTTTTGTAAACAAAAACAATGCTTAACATTTACAAACAATACCTAACATTTACCTACAATGCCTAACAAGAGGCAAGGGAAAATAATTAAAATTTTCACAAGAGGGAAGAAGATATAAAAATTATTAAAAGAAAAGGAAGAGAAAAATATCTGTAAAAATACAAATAATTACCTCATCTTTTTTTATCCCCCCCCCCCCCCCAAAAAAAAAAATCCAGGTCTGTTGTAATTTTAATTGAAATACGTGAATTTTTTACATATGAATGAACATTTTTTTTAAAACCTAACCCAAAGCTTAGGATGTATGGCTGAATTTTAAAAAATAGTATGCAATTTAAATATTCTGGATCCTTTTAAAGAAATTTTGTATATTTTCCATATAGTATACCTTTTCACTATAACATGTATTTCCTGTTTTTTTAATATGACTACTCTATTACTCAACGTTTGCTTAAAAATGTGTTTTTGATCGTAAATAGTCTTAATAGCTCTAGTAACTATCGATAACTGTTTATCTAAATCTCTTTTCATGCACTTTTTCAATTATAAAACAATATTTAAAATAAAATGAGCATATATTTAATGTCTCTAAAAATATTAATGGCACAATAAAATAATAATAATTATATTTACAAGCTTAACACTATATATAGGTCAACACTATATATAGGTATATATATAAAATTACAATTGCTTTAGTAGCTCTTTAGAAAAAGTTACTTCAATATCAGCTTTTATCTGTCAGATTTCACAAGTGTTATTGTTTTCTTAATTCTTTAACATTGAAAAACAATACATAAAAGTCCATTTAAAAGAAATATTTGATTTTAATTTCTTAAAATATCAGATTTAAAATATATATATATATATTTATTTATTTATTCATTCCTAGTGGATAAATCATCTTGTGTGGGACATTGATTATTTATTTACAAAGGTATTCATTTGAGCCATTTTACTGTGTATATCAAGTTATGTTTAAAAAATAAATGAACCTTTAAATAAAATTTTCACTTGATTTCAAATGTGCTTTTTTTGTGTAATCAATATTCTGTAATGATAGAATTTCTAAAAAATATCTTAAAAGAGCATCATAAAATTCTTTTCGCACTAGAAAATTGCTTCAGCTCAAAGGCCAATGATTGTTCTTGGTAGTGGAGTTCTGCAGAGGCCGGATGGAGATGCACTTTATGCTTTGGCACAGCAGATAGCATCAAAGTGTCAGAAATCTGAAGATGTAAAAACATTTAATATATTGCATCGAGTAAGTATTTAATATTTATTCATTATAGAATGATATATATATTAAACCTGCAAATTCTGCCGAATCTATGTTAATTTTAACAATTTTTACCAAAAATTAAAATTTCTCTCCAATAAGTCTGTCTCTCTTCCTGTCTACCATTTTTAGGTGCGTTTGTAATTATGTAAATATGTAGCACCTATTGTTGTCGCTCAGTCTGTCCGTCTGTCTGTCTGTCTGTCTGTCCGTCCGTCCGTCTGCATATAACAACGCAAAAACTACCCAACCGAATCGTTTGAAATACATAATTATAACATAATTTTGTCGAGTCATTTCAAATTTTATGAAAATCGGATGGATAGATCAATTACAGGGACAATCAAAAGGATTCCGTTACATTACGGTTAATGGGGAAAAAAGTTTCAAATGCATTTTAATCGTTTGAAATTCAAAATGTATAATTATTGCGTAATTTTGTCGAGTCATTTCAAATGTTATGAAAGTCGGATGCATAGATCATTTACAAGGACAATCAAAGGTATTCCATTACATTATGGTCAATAATTCAAATGCATTTTTATGATGTTACACTAATTCGAACATAATAGAATTGGTATGAATCTATGAAATATATACTAAAATATGCATTCTGTACAATCTGTGATGCAAAGAATTTTTATTATTAAATTACAGGGCCACACAAAAGTATTCCACTACATAATGCTATACGGGGAAACATTGTTTGGGACGTGTTTTAATTATATTCAACTATTTCACATTTTATGTATAAGATATACGTTTCTGAGGTGTAATTAAAATTACTTTCTGCAAATTTACAGAAACACAAAGATTTCGACTACTATACTGTATCCGAAGTATGCTCTACTATATCAGCAAGATCTGAATATTTTTAAAACTTCGTTATCGTACGAACGCACCTCATTTGTTACGTTCACGTGCAATTTCCAACTTGTTTTCCTATTTTAAATATTAATAAAATATTTTTTTCAAAACAATAAATGAAAACTTATTGCATAACTTTTAAATTTTAAACAAAATACTTAGATTCTATTTGCTACAAAGCACTAATGATATCCTTTAGTAGTGACTCATGAAAACATATGACATATTTGTTAATGTATCTTTTCTATAGAATCAAATCTTCAGTCATGTGTAAAGTTGAAAAAGCTTAATCTTTCTGTTTTCAAAACATGATTTTCTTTTTTAAGCAACTGTAGTTAATGTTTTGCTCAACAACTCTAATAACTAACTCCCCTGTGACTCTTTTTTTTTTTTTTTTTTTTTTTTTTTTTTTTTTTTTTTTGATTGCAAGTAAAGATTTCAATTATTCTTATTTGAGCAACAAATGTCTGACCAATGAATCAAGCTTGAAAACGCAGAAAAAAAAGTCAAAAGCTGGCTTTGAAAAAAAAAAAAATTATCTAGCAAAGTTTTTTGGATGTTTTTCTCTTTTGTTAATAGTCAGTAGCATTAACATTAAAAATTTTGCCAAAAAATGGATAAATTCAATGAAATGCAAAAATCAAACAGAAGAGAACACATTAAAAGTAATAGTTGCAGAGTAAAGAATTACAGCTACATCAAGAATGTCCATTACCATTTTGCAAAAAGGTAAACATTCTGATTTTTACTGGCTCATAATCATGTGTACTGTCATGTTTGGCTGCAATACTATGCATAATAAATCATTCTTTTTGACCAACTGTTTTATGTCTACCCTTTGTTATGTTATATGCATAATTTGATGTAAGTTTCTTATTAAAAAATAATAAATCATGGTAATTTTTTTAAGATATTTACTTTTTTATAATTTCTGCAACTTGCTTGTTAAAAATCGCAATTTCTAAAATCCCTGGCATATAGTAAAAATTTTCTTAATTTTAATGAAAATCTTCTTGTTTCTACAAATTTCATTTGCATTCATTTTATTTATTTATTTATTTAGATTTTCCTCATTTCAATATTTTTTTTATTATTATTATTCAATTCAATTCTAATTATTCGTTTTGGTTTATTGTTTTATTGATAAAATCCATTGGTGAATATTGTCTACTTTTAATGGTATTATATATATATATATATATATATATATATATATATATATATATATATATATATATATATATATATATATATATATATACACAGGGTGTCCAGCAAATAACACCCTGATTTCAAAATTAAATTTCTCAAAAACAAAGATCAATAGCATTATGCAGTAAACGGTTTGTTTATCAGGTAAGCTGTAAAAATCTTATGCAAAAGTTTCAAACGGTAAATATTTTGAAAAGATTGTGTTCTGATTGCAAAGAATGCATTGATTTGACATTTTTTTTGCTTTAGATTGCTGCCAGAGAATATGTTTTTCGTCTTAAAGTGCCGTATTTCATAGTTTTTTTAAATTAAATTGCACTGTAAGCTGAAAAATTATTTCTCTGCAGGCAATCTAAAACAAGAAAAATGTCAAATCAAAGATTTCTATGCAATCAGAACACAATTTTTTCAAAATATTCACTGTTTGAAATATCTGTATAAGATTTTTACAGCTTACCTAATGAAAAAACCGTTTACAGCATATTACTATCGATCTTTGTTTTTGAGAAATTTAATTTTGAAATCAGGGTGTTATTTGCTGGACACACTGTATATATATATACACATAGAACCATTATACAATATTACTATTTAACATCTACAATGAATATAGAATAACCCATAAAATAACAAACTAAAACAAGACGAGAGGAATTGGCAATATATATTTAATCCTGTTTTTATTTATTCTTATTCTGAAGTGTTTGGGATAATTTCATTATTATTTCTTTAACAGGCTGCTAGTCAAGTAGGTGCTCTTGATGTTGGGTATAAAAGCTGTCCTAATGAAATAGAAAAGATTCAACCTAAGTTCTTGTTCTTATTGGGTGCAGACAAAGATGTTGTTTCAAAAGAAAAGTTGCCAAAAGACTGTTTTATTGTATATCAAGGTAATTTATTTTAATATTCCTCATTAATAAATTTGCCTGTTTATTTTAGTGTCTAAGTTTATACCTCTTC
Organism: Maratus speculifer; assembly: GCA_964019185.1. Lineage (NCBI taxonomy): Eukaryota > Metazoa > Arthropoda > Arachnida > Araneae > Salticidae > Maratus > Maratus speculifer. The sequence continues at coordinate 259,045,484 of OZ025298.1, forward strand.
AGTCCTGAGACAAATTTTACATGGCACTACAAAAACCAGTTTAAAATTATTGTAAAACATCTCCAAAGATGCATGAGTCTATATATCGATGCTTCTAACATGCACACATCTATTAAAAAAGTCTAAACATAATTTTAACAATTCTATAAGCATTTAATTTAATTTAAAAGGTGTTTTTTAGTATCACCTCCAGGCAACATCAGGACTGGGAAGGATATTTAATCACCTTTATATATGTGCATATAATGTGGGCAAAAACCTTAAATATTTTAAAATCAGTTTTAAAATGAGGCAAATATTTCAACAGGAAAGGTTTCTGCAGCTCTGGGAGCTGCTGAATTGTAGAGTTCTGGAAAAAGAGGGGAGAGATTGCACTTCTAGATAATTAATAAACAAAGCATAAAATACTAAATTTTCTGTGTAGGATGGGGTCTCTAAATACACTACATGGCCACAGGTGTCTGGTCACTTGCAATTTTAGACATTTTGTTAAACTTCCAGAAAAATACACAAGGAATTATTCTGTAACTATAGAGTGTACATATTTCCACGACGATTCTTTTCCCAAAACCCCATAGGGCACCGTTGCCAAGTTGAAAAAGAATAAATATCTTTTAGAAAGCCTTGTCTAAACTACTGTAGCAAAAGCATTCAAACTGTAGATTATGATTAAATGACTTACTGTAATATATTGCGCTCATTTTAATGAGGATAGCATGTATACTTATAGAGAAGTTAAAGTTTTCGAAACAGCAGTGCCAAATTTTATCAAGTTTTTTGCTTATAATTCACAAAGCTCTTATTATAAAAACATGATCTTTTTAGAAAATATCACAAACAACATTGTACCCATTATCTTGTATTCAGAATTAAAGAATAAAGAAAATTATGTGAAAAATGAGTATGTTTATTAAATAATATTTCACTGTGCATGCGTGAATACAATAAAAATATAATGTACATAATGTGTTAGCTAAAATAATGGTTATTAAATGTATTGAAGCAAGTTTTGTGAAAGTGTCATAAATATAGCTTGAAAATTTTCATGGATAGAATAAGCTCAAAATTCGTTGTTCCCAAACTTAAGCAAAAAGATAAAGAGCGGTATCCATATATCCATTGATTAATGTCAATATATAATAATACACCCACTGTCTTTGCCTGGCAGACCACGGAAGGTCAAAGACTGAACCATAAAAAACCTTCAATATGAAAAAATACTTTATTAATATTAATACATTTGAGTGAGATCCTTAACAGTTTTCTTGTACTTTACTAGTAATAATGCAATTAATTTAATTTTTTAATATTGACGCATAGTTACTATGATGTGAAATGCACAGTACATCCTTGGAATGTATATGCTGGCTGGCTGCATTAAAGCACACTTACAAGGATAAGTCAGTTGTAAATTGGGATATCATCCAGACCTTTCATTGATTTGTGTTGTTGTTATCCTAAGCTAAAATAAAGTTTTGTGAATCAATATGCATTCTTAAAAGAATAAAGTTGACAGTGAACATGGGAAGTTATTGGCTAAGTGAATAGAGAAATATCATTTTATGCTGCCTAATAGGCCTGAAGCTGTTCCATTTTGCCTCATATGCAAGAAAATTGTAGCTCTTGTTGTGTTAAAAATTCCAATTTACATCATTGTTAAAAGTTCCGTCATATACCTGTACATATGTAATGATTTTTTAGAGTGAATATCTGACTTTTCTATTATATGTATACATATATATATAAGAAAAAAAAGAAGTACTTATATTTAATATGTGTTTTTTCTGGATCTCGCTAAATTTTTTAAAAAGTATTCGACCCCGTTTAAAGTTATTTGCCAACCCGTGGCATACATAATATTGCACAGATTTATATTTGGATACAACCTGTTGCCATTTCGCTTTATTTTGTGGACAACAGATTTTGAGCTTTTTCTATCAATGATAATTTTCAAAATTTTCAAGCTATATTTTTTTAGACTTTCACAAAAGTTGCTCTATACACCTGGCTAAAATATTATGCACAGTATATTTTGATTGAATTCATGCATTGCAGCGAAACATTTAGTAAACCTTCTCATTTTTCATACATTTTTTATTATTTTTTAAAATTCTGATTACAGAGTAATTTGTACAATGTAGTTGTACAAATTGCATATTTTCTGGAACAAACATTTTTTTAAAATTAAGATCTCTGTAAATTTTAAAATAAAAACTTGGCAAAATGTTGGACTGTTTATACGAAAACCTTAATATCTCTGTGTGTATACATGCTATCCTTATAAAAGTGAACACAGTGTATTACAATAATCCCCTTAATCACTATCTACAGTTCTTTTGCTTTTGCTACATTAGTTCTGACGGGGTTATTCAAAAGATATTATTCTTTTTCAGTTTGTTGATGGTCCCCTATGGGATTTCAAGAAAACTCTATGACCTGTACTATTCTGTTTATATACCTGGAATTTCAGGATAATTCCTCATGTGTTTTTCTAGATATTTAACAAAATGTCTAAAATTGCAAGTGACCGGTCATCTTTTGTTGTATAGTGTACATTCACCGCAATAAAATCTTGACATTTCCGATTTCAGACGTTTTGTGAAATATCTAAAAATACACATAAAAAATGATTCCGAAACTCCAGATGTATAAACAAAATAGTACAGGTCATATATTTTCAATAAGATTTTTTCTAAAATCCAATAAGGGACCATCAACAAATTGAAAAAGAATGAATATCTTTTGAATAACCCTGTCAAAACTACTGTAGTAAAAACGTTCAAATTGCAGATTATGATTAAGTGGCTTATGGTAATAAACTGTTCATTTTTATGGGGATAGCATGTATACTCGTAGAGAAATTGAGGTTTTTTTATAAAAATGGTTCCAAATTTTGCCAAATTTTTTTGCTTATAGTTTTCAGAGTTCTTATAAAAAACAATGCTCTTTTCAGAAAATATCAGAAACGACATTGTACATAATACTCTGTAAACAAAATTTTAAAATATTAATAATTGTATGAAAAATGAGTAGATTTACTAAATAAATTTTCACTGCACATGCATCAATTCTATAAAAATTTCATTTGCATATTGTGTTAGCTAAATATATAGAGCAATTTTTGTTAAAGTTTCAAAATCATAGCTTGAAAACTCTGAAAGTTATTGTCGATAGAAGAAGATCAAAATCTGTTATTCCAAAAATGAAGCAAAAAGATGAGGAGCTGTATCCAAATATAGTAATACATGCAATATTGTGTAGCCACTAATCAATGGAATATGGATACAGCCCCTCATTTTTTTGTTTCATTTTGGGAATATCGGATTTTGATCTTATTCTATCGACGATAACTTTCAGAATTTTCAAGCTATGATTTTGAAACTTTAACAAAAGTTGCTCTATATATTTAGCTAACACAATGTGCAAATGAAATTTTTATAGAATTGACGCATGCACAATGAAAATTTATTTAGTAAACCTACTCATTTTTCACACAATTATTAATATTTTTAAATTTTGATTACAGGGTATTATATACAATGTCGTTTCTCATATTTTCTGAAAAGAACATTGTTTTTTATTAAGAACTCTGGAAATTATAAGCAAAAAATTTGGCAAAATTAGGGACAATTTTTATAAAAACCTTTATTTCTCTGTGAGTATATGGGTGATTCTCAAAATAGGGGACAATTTATGTCTTTCGGCATACAAAAAAAAGTGACAGGTTTTCTGTCATGTTTTTATATTTAAATATGTTTGTCTTAATATTATTTATTATTTGCACTGAAGAATTACTCACTTTTTAGTTAAAAACACCTTAAAATAACAGAATAAATGTTCAAAATGTCATTAGCATGGATGTCCACAGCAGCTGTGCCTTGTATATACTAGCTTTTTCAAGAGTTAATATCATGTTTATAAAATAAAACAAATATTATTCTATCTTTAAATTAATCAAGGAGAGGATTGATCCAATAAATTTCTTTTTAAAAATAAAATTATAATACATAAAAAATAATTAAAGTTTGTCCTCCATATTCTATTTTCAAAACAAGGTCATACTATAACAGCTGGTTATTAATCAAAATTTCATTTTCACATATGACAATAGTTTGAAAATATAAAGAAAATATAAAGTTTCTCCATGGCAACAAGTAGCCATTTTATCCCAGCCTGAAAATAGAAGCATGTATTGTACTTTAAGAATAGAAGTTGAATATTAGGATCGTACATCAATTGTATGTCATTAGAATGGATAATAATTTTCATGTTTATATTTTACTTATTTGCATATGACTTTTGTGTTTTAAAAAGCCCCAGAAAGGACTATTGCAAGGTGATTATATTATGGCTCATAGTCTTATTTAAATTAAAATTTGTCATTAGCATGGACAAATATCAGTGTCATTAGCATGGTTTTTCTGTCTATGCTAAAGACTCCTATGTGCATAAATGTAACAATCGCTTATATTGTATCTTTTATAAAGTTTAATTTTACATATAAATTTAGGTATTACATTTATTATCCCTAAAATATGCATTAAATCTGTCAGAAAATCATTAAGACAGCTTCTTACATTGTTAGTGTTAGAATGTTGCTCATGTAAACAAAATTTGCTCTTTGGTAATGTTTTTATTCTCCTTATATGTATATATGTAAAAATGCAAACCATTTGCTGAAAAGGAAGGCTAATAAATATAGAAAAAAATATTTAAACAGGAAGAAAATAAAAATTTCTTAATATATTTATTCCATGCAATTTCTTTTTGTCATTAGCATGGCTCAAAAAGTACTAATTATTTTTTTTAAGTTAATTTTTAAATATTTAGCTCTGCTGACTACATGTAAAGTATACCTAATACTATATTAACAACATCTATTTTTTTCAGAAATTTAGCTAACAGTAATCTTTTTAAGATTTCACTTTTGAAATTGTCCCCTATTTTGAGAATCACCCATACATGTTATCCGCATAAAAATGAACACAGTTTGTTACCATAAGCCACTTAATCATAATCTGTAGTTTGAACGTTTTTACTGCATTAGTTTTGACAGGGTTATTCAAAAGATATTTGTTCTTCTTCAATTTTTTGACAGTCCCCCATTTGATTTTGGAAAAAAAAATCTTCTCGAAAATATATGACCTGTACTATTTTGTTTATGCATCTAAAGTTTTGGAGTTATTCTTTCTGTATATTTTTAAATATTTGACAAAATGTCTGAAATCGGAAATGTCAAGATTTTTTTTGCAGTGACTGTATATCTGATGCTGCTATACTAGTTTTTTTTTTTTTTTTTTTTTTCCAAATACATCTTAGTTCTCTTTCTGCCTCTCTCTATATGATGAGAAAAAAAAAAAAAGTACCTGACTTCGAAGTCACATGTGTGACATTATTTTAGCAATAATGGTGGTTATGTAGGAAACAATCATTCTTTCCTTTTTACTTTCTTCTATCTTTACAAGAAGAAAGTAATGGATTCATGAAAATTTTCGACTTCCGGTTTTCAACGGATTTATATGTTTTAGAAGGTCCTGAACATGTTTTGACTATTTTTAGAAAATGTCTGTCTGTGAGTCTGTCTGTATGTGACAAAAAATTTGTGGGCGCTCAATCTCAAGAACTAGTGCTCGAAATTTAATAAAATTTTATATTCAATTAGACCTTGATATGAATTAGTGCCTATTGGTTTCTGGTGAAAATTGGCCTGCTATACTATGTTTTTCATGATTTTCAAGATTGCTATATCTCAAGAACTAATGCACAGAATTTCACCAAACTTCAGATTCTGTGACTCCTTGATATACATAGATGCTGATTAAGTTTTGGTGTAAATTGGCCAGCAGGTGGCGCTGCTATGCCATGTTTTTCATGATTTTCATGATAGCTGTATCTCAAGAACTAATGCACAGAATTTCACCAAACTTTAGAATCCGCGATATCTTGAGATACATAGACGCTGATAAGGTTTTGGTGTGAACTGCCCTATAGGTGGCTCTTCTATGCTACAGTTTGCACGATTTTTGCGAAAGCTATATCTCAAGAACTAATGCAGAGAACTTCATCAAATTTTAGATTCTATTACACTAGAATATATAACATAATTAGACGCTGATTACATTTTGGTATTAACCTTATAACAGGTGGTGCAGCTATGCTGCATTTTGCACGATTTTTCAGATAGCTATATCTCAACAACCAACTCACAGAATTTCATCAAACTTCAAACATAATTACACAATGATTACGTTTTGTTATAAATTCTTCAACTGATGGTGTTGCTGTGCTATATTTTACACGTTTTTTTTAAATTAGCTATATCTCAAGAACTAATGCACAGAATTTCATCAAACTTCTTATTCTTTTACACCATAACATAATTAGACGCTTTTTTACGTTTTGGCATAAATTGTCCAAGATATGGTGTTGCTGTGCTACGTTTTGTAAATTTTTTGTTATAACTATATCTCAAGAACTAATGGACGAAATTCTATCAAATTTCAGATTCTGTTAGGTCTTGACATAAATAGATGCTTATTAGGTTTTAGTATAAATTACCCAACATGAGGCACTACTAAGCTCATTTTCTCAGAATATTAATTAAATTTTGCGTTTTAGGCTTTTCGGATATCAGAATCTCATTAGGCTAGGTCAAATGTTCGGGGAAATTCGATAGTGGGCAACTTTGGGGTCATTTTTTTTTTCTAATACAGTAAAACCTCCATAACGGACACTCCCGAATAGCGGACACCTCTATTTAACGGACAGTTTTCCAATTCCCACTCCCAAAACCTGAATTTTTGTATGTTTAACCTCTGAATAACGGACGCTCCGAATAGCGGACACTATTTTCGGCGATAAAGAATGAAAAAATGTTTTTTAACGAGAAAAAAAAAATTTAAAAAAAGTAAAAAGAACTCTAAATTTATCAGGACATTGTATCATAAATTTTGTGACCATAGATTAATGTAGATCGTGAGCTGGGGAAAATCCCCTCCCCCTCCATGTTCAGCGTTGAATTCAGGAAGTTGCCCAGGAGAGACATCTCCCAGAGCATTGAAATGTCCCTCCAAAAAAGTTTGAGATTTTATTCTTTTAACCCCTTGGGGACGAGTGACACGTATACGTACCACAAAAAGACTTAAGAATTCGTGTTTATCCCCGCCAATAAAATTTTCCTTATTTAATCGGAACATTTTCTCGATTTAATAAGGCACAAATTTCTGTATTTAAAAACCGATGACAAAACATTTATAATTTCGTAAAAGGCTCCCGTTGCGAAGGGGTTTGAGGTCCAAATGTGCTATCCCCCCCCCCCCCATCTGCGCTCGGAACTCTATATTGTCCAAATAACGTCACATTTAAAAACAAATTACATGTAATCACGAGCAAAAGTAAACTTTTGTAACAGATTTTTTTTTTATAAGAATGTAATAAACAGTGGATAAAGGTGTGCACAATTTTATTTCAATATAATGCTTAATTTTTTTTTTAATTTCTAATTAATAATATAATAGAGGTTTAGGCCATATAAAAGCCAATTAATGAAACATTAAGAATTTCTTAGTGATTTTTGAATCTTTGAGGTGTTCCCAATAGCGGACACCTCCGAATAGCGGACAATTTCTACGTTCCCGAGGTGTCCGTTATTTAGAGATTTTACTGTATTAAAATGTACTTATCGGATAGAAGAAAGTTTTGGGATTGACGCACCCAACTAGTTTTAAATTTATTTTACTTCATTTTAGTTAAAAAATTGATAATCTTACTTTCTTCAATAAATAAAAAATAAAAAAGTTCTTATTTGATATTTTGACAAATTCAAAAATTGTTGAATGAATTCTAAATAATCTTTATAAAAACAATGATAACATTTACTATATTGGCCCAAAAGGTTAAATTTAAAATGCTCTTATATAAAAATGACTCATGCTGTTACATGAATTACTTCAAATCAAAACAAAAGAAAACCAAAAAAATTCACTTTTATGATCCATGCTTTTTTGTGCTTTTTAAATTTGCTTTATCTCTCTGTAATAATCTGTAACGAATAATTGTTAAGTTGTCACGGTTTCATTATATATATTTTTAATAAAACAACCCTTTACAAGTATTTTGGATATACATTGTTGTTCCAGGGAAAAACTTTTATCTAACTTTAACCTATGACCAGGGTTGGCAAGTTTCTTCTGCAGTGGAAAAAACCGCGGAAAAAACCATGGAAAAAACCGGCCGGAAGAAATAGGTTTCTTCCAAGTGGAAGAAATGGAAGAAACTGTTTTTCTTTCAGAATTTACCATATATTTTCAATTTTGTAAGATAAATATCATCTTCCTATAATTTTATATAAATTAATTCCATTGGACCAAAACAAATTTAAGTATATATGCTAAATTAAAAATTACATCAGTTTTTAGCTAAGATCACACACAACTCCTGTCTAAAGATCTTGAACCATTGGCTAAATGAATTGGCTCAAAATATTTTAGGGGGGCTGAGCCGCCCATAGCGCCCCCTTAGCTACGGCCCTGTTTAGCGTAGAATTTCTGAAATATAATATATTTGCAAATTTTCTGCCGCTTTCCCTTCAGCAAAAATTCCTCCTTAAACAATTTAATTTTTATGCATTATTCTGCTAAGTTTTTGGCATTATTTTGCTATCACGGACATTTACGAAAAAGCAAAAAATAAGCATGCATGAATGATAAAAGCAGGGTTGGCAAGTTTCTTCCGCAGTGGAAAAAACCGCGGAAAAAACCATGGAAAAAACCGGCCGGAAGAAATAGGTTTCTTCCAAGTGGAAGAAATGGAAGAAACTGTTTTTCTTTCAGAATTTACCATATATTTTCAATTTTGTAAGATAAATATCTTCTTCCTATAATTTTATATAAATTAATTCCATTGGACCAAAACAAATTTAAGTATATATGCTAAATTAAAAATTACATCAGTTTTTAGCTAAGATCACACACAACTCCTGTCTAAAGATCTTGAACCATTGGCTAAATGAAAAGAAATTTTAACCAAAATACACAAAATCAATTAAATGTTATCCATTTCAATTTAACCAACATATTTTTAATGTAATGTATTTTTAAAGTAGTAGTAAATAGTAGAGATCCTTTATTAACAGTAGAAAGAAACCCATTAAAATAAAAGTATTTAATTTATATCAATTTTATTAATGTAAATAATGTACAGTAATTACTGTATTAAATAGAGATCGACCAAAAATATTGTTTCGTTTTCGGCCCAAAGTCAGGGTTTTGCCAAAAACTTGGCTGAAAATTTGGCCTGACCAAAAGTCTCATAAATTCCAACAATCTTGTTTCTGCCTCAATTTTCAACATTAGTCGTTGATTTGATTTGTATCAGCTCAAATGAGTGTATTGCAATGAAATTCGTTGTTTATAATTATCAGGCATGAATTATCAATCAATCTCATAGAAAATTTTTAGTTTAAACTGCATTAGTGTTTCAATAGTCTTTCAATCTTTGAGAAAGTTCTAGAATACCAAATGAACATTTACAAAAATCATTATAGAAGAAAAACCAAGATGTGACTATTTAAAATATTTTTTAATTAAAGGAAATTTGTATGATTAGAAAAATATTTCTGTGTCATTGGTTAATTATGTTTTATTACGTATAAAAATAAAGTCTTTGAATAATTAACAATCGTGCTAATTAATAAATACTATTCACATAATTTATGATTATGTATATATGTATGTATTTATTAATTACTTTTAACAATAGCTTAATTAATTAAAAAATTTAATTACTTTAAAAAAATTCTGGATGTTTTCATTTTCGGCTGAAACTAGGAAGGTCACTGAAATTCGGTTTTGGCTTTAGAAGGCTGTACCAGTCGATCCTCAGTATTAAAAATTCTTAAATTTCTCATTTTTCTTAGTACAATGCAGCAAAGTATAGCAAAAAAGTTTTTTAGCAGTAGGATGCTGCAACGATCAGTTTCTCAATTTAAATTGGATGAATGCAAAAGATTTTATTATTATTTATTTTTTTAAGTCATACACTTTCCAGGATACTTTAAATGCATTTCAACATAACCATAGATATTTTTAGAACATTAATGTTTTAAAATTGAAATTGAGATATTCATGCTAGATGGTAGTGTAAAAAATTACAAATTTATTTATTTACTGTGTTACACAGCTTAAAATAATATATTTTTGTATAAAGATAATATTTTTATATGAAAAATAAACAATTGTAGGTATTTTTTTCCTTTTTTTCACATAAATGGCATAATTAATAATAATAATAATAATAATAAAAAAAAAAAAAAAAAAAAAAAAAAAAAACATCTTTCTACCTTTAAAGTAGTAAAAATCCATCACCTGAAAATGTCTGCTGAACCTGAAGTTTGTTATTAAAAAAGTAACTTATGTTTGCAAAAATATTTTTAAAAATAATTAAATTTTCTAATTTAGATTTCATGTAATTATACTGTAATTCTTTTACATAGTTAATATACTTTAACTTTGAGCATTTGTTTTGGTTTCTGGCAGTTTCTTCCGTTTCTTCCATTTCTTCCAGTTTCTTCCGGTTTTTTCCAGTTTCTTCCACTGTCCTGGAAGAAATAGGTTTCTTCCGGAAGAAACCCAACCCTGCCTATGACACTCAGTAAGTGAAGATAAACATTTTAATGCCATATTTATTAAAATCTAGCCACCTATTCCTATTTTAGCATTGAATAAAATATCTTACATTGTCCACAGTAAGAAACATACCCTGCTTTTTCTGCGAGAGACTGGATAAAAATGTTGGTTGATTGTTTCGCCCTTCACTCTGATTAAAAGATTTTCAATAAACAGAAAAACAAAATATAGTGATATGTATGTTTCTGTGAAAATTACATTCTATTGTTAAAAAGGTAATTTAATTTGTTTGCTTCTCTTTATAATAATTTAGGTCATCATGGTGATAAAGGAGCTATCATGGCTGATATTATTCTACCTGGTGCTGCATATACTGAGAAGCAAGCTACATATGTAAATACTGAAGGAAGAACCCAACAAACTTTACAAGCTGTTACACCACCAGGTTTGGCAAAAGAAGATTGGAAAATCATCCGTGCACTATCTGAGGTAGAATCATATATGGAATTATAATTAGATTTGAATAAAACAATGTTGTTTTGAATTCTTTTGGGAGCATATGTTTAGATTTTCGACAAAAGTATTTGGCAGATTGGCGGATGCAATGAAGCATGCCTATAATTGGATCTCCCCTTTTAATGTGTTTCACTTCAGATCTGTTTGTGCTGTTTTGATTAGTTATGGTTTCCAAAGCCAGTTTGAGAATGGGACGGCAACCTCAGTTCCAGTTGTGGTAGATTGATGCTGAATTGGGTACCAATCATCTGAAACAAAATGGATTTGTGTCAGCCTCTATTATAAAAGTTCTAGTCTGTGCTATTTACAAACCGCGACCGTCCTATCATGAGTGGTGTTTGTAATATTTAAAATTAGCTCGATCAGCATATTATACAATTCATACGAATGGCTCAAAGTCTGTGTGAACTTGCTTTTATTTCTGGCTCAAAATTCTCGAACATAAATCATAGTTTAAAGGGTTAAGAAAACTATTGCATACAAAAATGTGAAATTTAGAAACAATATAGACAAATGTTTGATTAACACGTGGAATAAGGCAGTTTTTAAATCAAAGAATTATTTTAAGAGCTGTGGTGGAGAATTTTTCATTAAAAAAGTTTTATAGAAACAAAAACTATACACAGCAATTTAATAATTTTTCCTAAGTATAGTACATAACAAGCTTGTGGAGTGTAGATTGCATTTATTTTTTTAATTTCATTATTATTATTATTATTATTATTATTATTATTGTTTTCAAATTTTCATCATTTCAAGATATATATATATTCATGTTTTAGAAAAAGCTGTTATTTTAAATTATTGCCAGTTGTAAAAATGGTGTACAGAATACTATTTTCTTTCAGTTTAAAATGTATTTACACATGACTAAGCACAGAATTATTGAAATTTACATCATAAAAATTGCATTTACACAAGAATATTAAAAAAGAAAGAAAACTTTACAATAATAAATTCATTAATGCATGTTTAAAAAGCAACAAATTGGGGAAATTACATCAAACTTAAAATAGCTAGGTAATAATATTGCCAAACAGTTTAAATTTGATCAAGTGACATTTGTTAATCTTAGTGAAAGTTTTTTTGTCGAATGTCCACAATTGCTTTATCAAGTTTATATCCGTATGATGGATGAATATTGAAGCATATGTCATATGACCTTTAATTATTCAGATCACACATCATATTTCAAAATTCAAGCTGTATTATTTATCCTAACTTACTAAGATCTATGTTTGTGTTAAATTACATAATAATTGATATTGATAATGCTGAGAAATCATGTTAATTCTTTTTGTCAGATGAAGAAGCTACATAGGAAGCTTTGCTTGCTTTCACCTCACTGTTCTTCAATAATGAGAATTTTGTTTAATTATTTTATTCTCCTCTTAACGTAAAGTTTGTTTGTATCATACCCTTTGGCCCTTGTATTTCTTCTTAGATTAAAGCAAACCCTTCTTCCTTTGTTCTAAGGTTTCAATTGTTTAAAAATTAAAAATAATTTTACTTTAAAAAACAATAATAATAACATTCTGTTCTTCTACTATTGATTTCTATATCTATATATATATATATATATTTTTTTTTTTAATGTTTCCTTCAATAATTTATACTTCTTTAGTTTTAGATATAACCTATGAACAACCTATTTTCATTTTTAAATAAATTAAGCATTTTACATATTTTAAGATAATCAATTTAACAATAAGCAGTTATTTTTGATTGCATTTCTTTATTGTGAAAAATTTTCTGCTCTTGCTTTTTAGATTGCTGGTCATAGACTGCCATATGACAATTTAGGTGAAATTAGGCATCGTTTGTCTGAGATTGCTCCTCATTTAACACGTTATGGCAAAGTGGAAGAAGCTAATTTCTTAGCCTTAAGTACATCATTAAATACAGAAGTTGTAAGTATTACATTTTCAGAATTTACAGTTATTTGTTTTAATGACAGGTTATCATAAACTGTGTTTAGTGAATACAATTTTGAAATTTAAGGATTGCTTTAATTTAATCTTAGAATTCAGAGAAAGGAACTGTTTGTTACCTGCCAGCACTAATTGTACTTTCTTCAGCATACCACAGTTCCAATTTTCCAATGTTTCTTGACAGATCATTATCACTGCATAAGTTAATGTTAATCTTCTATACCTTGTTAAGCCATTGTCTACAAGCATGCTTTCTACTGCTGTCTGCTCTGTTCAGGCATGGGTACAAGTTTTCCGTTTTCAAGACTGATTTTTGTCAATTTTTCACTAATATTAAATTTTACTTTATATGTTAAAGGAATAGCAATTTTACAAGCAAAAAGTTTTAATCACTTTCTTTCTTTTTTTTTTTTTTTTTTTTGTAAAGGATGAATTTTTAGCTGTAGTGTAAAATGTAGGCATCTTTTACCCTATCTCTTTTAGTTATACCTGATACTGAGAGTCATTTTCAGTCTTGATTTGGATGGACTTCTTGCACCTATGCATCAAACTGTGGCTTGATTATTCTTTGGATAGCATTTGTTGTGGATTGAAACCTTTTAAATTTCATGTGTATGCTTTTCAAATCATTTTTAAATTCGTTGACAGTTTCCATGTCATTAATATAAAAGATTTGACTTTTAGAATTTATCTCAGTCTGATAAAGAATTGGAGTGAAATGATGTCATTGCCTTATTTTTAAAAGGAAGATTTCAGTGTGTATCAATCTGATAAAAATACCTCTAAAATTCTTTCTGCAATTTTTAAAAATGTACTGTCAAAAAGGATCCATATTTTTCTGATTTCAAAAATTAAAATAAAAGATGTTTTAGTTTTCAAAATATTGTTCTCATTTCAGCATCTTTAATTATTGAATTAAAAAATTCAAGTAAGAACTTTTTTATTTCTGCTTTTCGGTAACTTTAAAGAACTGCAGATTGTATGCTTTTTTGCTTCAAAATTAATTCATAGAATGAAAGGGTCAAAGGACATCAAAGAACATAAAGCAGATGTAAGATTTTGATGTAATGAAAGTGAAAATCGTCTATTCTACCATCTATCAGGGATCTAATTAGGAAGAAATTGGATCCTTTAAAGTACCCTTCACAAAACTTTTCATCTCAAAACAGGACCCTTCCCAAATTTTTTCAATTTAACCCCTTAACTGCCCCGGGCGTATATATACGTCTCGCTCAAATAAATGCATATTTCTGAAATTAACTATCGAACAACCACTTTTTTGAGTAAAAAATTTGCTTTTATAGCAAAAATGAACTTTTATCATTAAATAAAAAGAAAATAAATTTCCAAAATCTTTTTTTTTTTTTTTTTTTTTTTTTTTTTAAAGCACAAAAGTTTACGATTATTTTCTTAAAGCTTTGGCAGTTAAGGGGTTAAAATAAGACCATTCACAAAATTCTTTGTCTTAAAAATGGACTTTTCACAGAACTTTTCTATCTCTAAACTGAACTTTTCACAAATTTAGTCATTTAAAAGTAAAATATGACCTGCTAATGTAACATGTATACAGAAAAGATATGCATTTTATTTTATATGCATATGTGTTCTTAAAAATACATAAATCAGAATGTGAATATAATGATAATTTCAAATTCATAAAATTACGACTAGATTTATCACAAATTGTAAAAAGCTGCTCATAAAAACAGCCCCGGGTTTGAAAAGTTTGGGCAGACCCCTGAAATTATTACACATCTGTCATCTTTGTAAGTAGAGTCCATAAGATATCCTGTGTAAAGGCAACCAAGTATACTCGAAAGGAGTTAATGTGTGTTTCAAGGTACTTATTGTTTTCTTTGTTGGTTCTACTGGAATAATTAGTGAAAATAAGAATAGATTCAAATATGTATTTTGTTGATTAATATGTTGCAGCTGAAAGTTAAACTGGATCAGAAGGAAGCAAAGAAAATGAAAAAAAAAAAAAAAAAAATCTCATTTTCTTCAAATGTATTTAAAAGGATTTTGGGCTCTACTGTCCCATTATTTTCTACAATGTACAAGAGAAATAAACAAGAATCTACAACATACACCAAGAAAAGAAGGAAACATGAGTAACAAAAAGAAGCAAAAAATCCTTTTATCTTTTTCTACTTGAGTAAAAGCATACACAAAACAAGAGATAAAGAATATTAGGGTGTGGAATCAAAATAAAATTGCAGTGGCATTAATTTAGAAAGATTTTTTTAAAAATAAAATATGTACCTTTACTTCTAATTAGTAATATTATCTTAATTAATCTGTAATATAATGAGAAAAGTATTTCTATTCAGAAATAGTGGTAGCTATTTGAATTAAAGAAAAAAAAAATCTTGAATTGTTGTTATGGGAACACTGGAAAAAAGAGGCAAAGTTCATATCTTGGTCTATGAATTCTTGTATTGAGAGAGATTTTTTATCTCAAGAGACCAAAGCAATATTGCAAATTAAGCATTATCATGCTATAAGCATTCACTTATTAAACTTTATGTTTCTGCATTAGTCTCACAGGCAATGGTTAATTGATTGGAAAAAACTCTTATATTATCTGTGAGTGTCTTAACCTGGTTTGACTGTATATGTAACAATACAGTGTCATACAAAATTCTGAATGCATGATTAAAATGCTAGATATAAAATAATAATAATAATAATAAACACTCAATAACTGTTTTGCCTACATGTGTTTAAAAGTTTTAAAATTCTGTTCTGGTATCCAGGCCAATTACTTCTAGCAGTACCTAAAGAATAATGGACTCCCTCACCTCGAGAAAAGAGAAGCATTTGCTGAACTAGACATTAATAAAAGAAATTTTCTGACTGATAGAGGTTGTGAGTTCAACTGAAAGTACTCCAGAGGTTTAAATAAATATGTATTTTAGATTTTTAACATCATATTTTAATGTCACCTGCTAAGCAAACGATGTATTAAGTCATGTTATATTTATGATTAACTCTAAGTGGAAATTTGCATTTTGCCATATGATTTATTTCATTATATAATTTTAATTAATATCATAATTATTATTATTGTTTATAATATATTAATTTATGTTTATTATTTTTAATTGTATTTGTTTATAAAGAAATCTATTGTGACAAGCACATTATATGCTGTTTATAGACCAGGGTTCTTGCTTCCATTCGCCATTGTGCCAAAGTGCAACAAAATGATTGTTATGTAGATTTTGATAATTTTACTTTACATTAAAAAACTTAAATGACAAAAAAAATCAGAATTTTACCTCTCCCATCATAGAAGGATTTAATAAAACTTAATTATTACTTCTTATTACAACAGTTGCCAATATTTAGTTTCGTACTTTCAGGGGAAATGTTGAAATGAACAAGACAGCAGAATTTAAGAACAAATTTTATATGAAAATATGAAAAAGCAGTATTTTACCTACATATTGAACCAATATCCTTCCCCCCCCCCCCAAAAAAAAAGGGGGGCACTATTGTAGCATTTGGGAATTATACAGTTACATAGATATAACACTGCCCCCAAAAAAATAAATTTAAAAAAAAAAAATTTATTCCTTTTGTAAAAAAAAAAAAAAAAAAAAAAAAAATCAAGAAATGTTAGTATTTAACTTTATCTCAGGTATTTCATAAACATTTATGCAAAATTGACTAAAAGGCTGAAGTGCTAAAATAGGTTTAGCATCTGATATTATTATTATTATTATTTTATTTTAAATTTTGCTTTTTTTCTTTTTGTCTTATTTTTTTTTAATTCAAAAAATTGTGTTTACATGCATTTGGGTCCAAATAATGTAGCCCCCCCCCCACACACACACACATTTAACTAATTAACCCCTTAACAGTCGCATTAAATTACAGTTTAAAAAAAAAAAAATCAAGAAATGTTAGTATTTAACTTTATTTCAGGTATTTCATAAACATTTATGCAAAATTGACTAAAAGGCTGAAGTGCTAAAATAGGTTTAGCATCTGATATTATTATTATTATTATTTTATTTTAAATTTTGCTTTTTTTTTTCTTTTTGTCTTATTTTTTTTAATTCAAAAAATTGTGTTTACATGCATTTGGGTCCAAATAATGTAGCCCCCCCTCCCCCCCCACACACACACATTTAACTAATTAACCCCTTAACAGTCGCATTAAATTACAGTTTAAAAATTTAGATTGCATATTGCCACAGCTTTTTTGAAAAAAAAATATTCACCTTATTTAATGACATATGAAATGATACCATGAAAAATCCTATTACACTAGTTTATAAAACTGGTGGAATCAAATAATCTGAACAAAAAGCATAGTCTGTAAATATCATGGAGCAAGAATTAAGGGATTTATCAAATATTACTCTATGTTAAATAGTTTTACAGTTCAAATTTTAATTTTCTCAAAAGTATATTTTTATTCATCATATTCTTTTTTTTATCTCTAAAAATATTTGCTTTTTATTGTCAATTAATCTAAATTTTTTGTTTCCTTAAGGGTTTTCTTATTCTTAACCTTTAAAAAAAATGCTATATATGTATAAGATATGTTGGAAATTTATAAACATTATATTTATTTTATAGACAAAGACTAAGAAGTTGAATTCTGAAGCTATAGATACTAACCAAAAATTCCTAAAAGACTTCTTTATGACAGACAGCATTTCAAGAGCATCAGCAACTATGTCAAAGTGTGTGCAAGCTGCTTCTAAACTTATTGCATCTTAAAATAGTTGAACTTAAGTGGGGTTTTTATTTCCAGTTTAAATATTCCAGCTAAATCTAGGTCTTCAATAATCTATTATTGTATTATACTTCAAAAATTTTTTTAGAATAAATCTGTTAAATTATTGGACATAATTGTGCTTATGTTCTTTAGTAATTATTAGTTTTGTTTGTTTTTTTTACACTCTTTTCTTTCTTCTCTAGTAAATTAAAAATTTACTTACAGTAACAGACAAGAAAACTGCATCCCTTGTGGAAAAAAACGGAAAAATGTGCCAATAATATGTTTTATGTTTATGTTTCATGTAGTAAGGATAATGTTAAGGATAATGTCAAGCCAACCTATTGCTGTAAGACCAGATTTTCTCATATAGGCCCAAACCTACAATGGGTCAGTTGTTAAAAAAAAAATACTTTATTAATTTATGTCACATTGTGGAAATAAAAAGCTGCAAATGACACAACAAAATAATTTATGAATAAATTATATACCACTTACAAAATTTTGACATATGACCTAGTAATAAATCTTGCTAAAAGGTGTATTTTTCTGCACTTGAAAATTATTTTAAGTAACTGGTTGTACACTCCTTTAAGATGTCAGTAAAATCTGATTTTAAGTAATAATTTTAGTCAACCCACTGTTTTGCTGGGTATGCTTTTTTTCCAGACCAGATGACTCAATAGTAAATTCACAGTCAGAGAAATGGAGTATTAATGATTTGCAATATTTTTTTTTATCTCCTAACATACCACTTGCTGTCCGATCCATGGATAATTCGTTTAGATTCATATGAAACAATTCCTGAGTCCTCCTACTGAGTGTTTATACATGAAACACATTTTTACACTCTAAAAAATTGCTTTTCCATATCGATTCAATTAAAATTTCAAATTTCATAATGCATAATTAACTTAAAATACACATTCTTTTAATAGATATTACAACTAAAAGAGTATTTTTCACTAGAAACATGTACTTTCAAATAATTTACAATAAATATGTCATTTAATATTCTCTCATAAAAAATAATCTCACTTTTGTTAATACAGATAATTTTTTTTTATTATTATTATAAGTGAATTTCGTAGTATCATTTTAAAAATTTGTATAGTAATTTAGTAAGATATTTGTAATTCGTAACAAATAAATAAATAAATAAATAAATAAATATAAAAGTTGGATTCCACATTTGCATTTATTTATGAATGCGATCGAAATAATTTTTTTCAATAATGAATTGCATAATATTTTTTGGGTCTGGAAATTTTAGGAAAGTACTTTCATAATTAAAATTCATGAGTTTTTGTAAAACATTTACAATTATTTTCTGGGGGTATTAATTGACTTCTATCACCCAACATAAAGTATTTACATTTCAGACGGTCACATTTCATTCGGGCAATCTAATTCTAAAATTTTTGTCTTTGACTAATAAGTTAATGCACTCACAACATTTTAATTTATGTGAAATTTCATATTTAATGTAACTAAATATAAAAGTCAATACAGACATGATGTCATTTTTATCTCAATATCTTCACTGCTGTTAAACACACCGCAAAAGAAATCCAATATGTTTAATTCTTCAATTTCATCAACAGCTATTAAAAAAAGTAATAATTGAAATTGTTCATTTTGCTGTTAGTATAAGATAATTAAACTTAAAAAATTTTACCTTTTTTCCTACTTCCATAACTTTTATATAGTAAATGAATTTTTCCATTCATTTAAAAGGATAATCAAGGATTCAAGGATACGATAAATTTTCTATACTCATCTGATGATGTTGTCCAAAGCGGGTTTCTAAACTATCGATCTGATTATATATACACACACACATATATATATATATTTAAAGATAGTCCTTAAATAATTTTTATTTCGACTATCCCTATGCATAAGAACTTAGTACTATATATGTTTTAAATTGCTTTTGATTTATGCAAACTGAATTGTAAACAGAAATTCTAGACCCAAAATAGGATGTAAAAGGGCTTTCTTTTTATTCTTATCTATTAGATGATTCTAAATGTTTACTTCCCGACTTCAAAATAAAACTTACAATTCACATCACATGTAAGACCACGTGGGAATGGCATAGATTTATTTAATTCACTTTAAATAATGAGATAAAAGGAAATACTCATTGACTTAGGTTAATCCTTTATCCACTAATTAATCTTTTTAAAATGCTCATTAAAAAAATATATTCGTATAACAGAATATGTGATAGATTCAAATTATCGAAAAATACACACACAATATTAATGGTGATTGCTTCAGCCCGAGCATAAGCAAAGTTTTAATGAAGGTGAAGTGGTCTGTGAGGTGAAAAAGTCAGATCTCTTGTATGACTCATTTCTCCTGCTTGGGATTTCGAATCAGACCCGTTAGAGAAGAAACTTGTCTCGCGACGGCCCCGGTTGTATCCATATAGCCATTGAGTAGTGTCATACACAATATGGCATGTTCTATTATATTTGCCCTTATTTTTTTCCTTCATTTCGGGAACAACGGATTTTGAACTTATTCTATAGACAATCACGTTCAGAATTTTCAAGCTATATTTTTGAGACTTTTTCAAAAGTTAGATACATTTAGTTAACATGATAGGCAAATGAAATTTTGATATCGTTGACGTATTGGCCAGTTTTTTTAATAAAAGCAGAATATATATTTTTTGAAAAAGCTGTCAAAGTGGCTATTTCGAACAAAATTTCCCGAAGCGATCGTGATTGAATAATTGAGGACATATTCAAATAATAAATTGCTTATTTTATGACTCATTTTTAAATTCAATTTTGCTCTCAAATGCATTCAGTTGTCAGTTTCTCTTATTTAGAAACTATATGATGTACTGTAATTGGTCGATTTTTCCCATAAAATTAGAATATATTTCAAAAAATGCTGTCAAAGTGGTCGACACCATTTATAGTCGACAGCAGCAGAGGTATTTGAGCCGAAATTCTCTTAAGATGATTTTGATAAAACCAGCTCTTACAGAAAAATGAAATAAAAAATTCTTCAAAAGCGGCCAAATAAAGCTGTTAAACTGAGTTTATCTCTAATCATATTTTATTTTTTGTAGTTGAAATGACCACTTAACTTCGAACTCTACCTCCTCCTGTAGGCCAAGCCGACAGAGATTTTTTCCTAATAATATTATAGCTACATTTCAGTTTTTATAAGTGAGCCAAATTTTATATTTGAAGTTATTAAGTAAATTACATAGTATGTATGTGTGTCAGTCCGACTTTGTATTATAATGCTCAACAAAACGCGCGGTTGAATTTTTTTTTCTTATTACTGTAATTTCGAGATTTTGAGTTAAATTCAAAGAAATATACACCTTACTTCGTAGTTATTGATCTGCACCAAAGCTTTTAGAAAAAAATCTATTTATTGAAGTAAGTTTTGTGATTATCATTTCATAACACACTAATTTAATTTTTTATGGAATTTTTTTGACACATAATTTCCTTATTTTTTGTTAATTCAAATACCCTTGAAGTAGTTGTTGTGTGAGTAAGCATTTTATTAATTAATTAGATATAGATATACACTATTTTTTTTATCATAGTTTCTATCATTATCATAAATGAATAAAATTTTGAATTAATTTCACCCAAATTATTATTTCAATTTACACTCAAGCTATATAACAATGGCGTAATAAGAAAAATAATTAAAAATCTGAAATTTATACATTGTGTACTTTTTTTTTTAAGTACTTATCTAAAGTTGTCTATTGTGTGGAGGGTTTTACATCAATAAATAAACCGATTTTTTATTGAAAGTGGTTAGGGAAAAATCAAGGAATTGTTTTACCTGAATTGTATAGCAACCCTGTCTTTCTTGTTAATCTTGTAAGAATCATTGGTGAATAAAAATGAAGTACAATAAAAAGAGCCGTATACACACCAATAAATTTAGATGTATGAGTATTTATTAATTATTAAATAATATGATGCATAATGAACAATAACAACTGTATACACTGTACAATATATAGAGCATACGCCCACATATTTGCGTTCATCAAAAAAATTAGTTTACATTTGCAAAAAGGAGAAATTGTATAACAAGTCATGCACAAAGCAGTAATTTTTTTTTTTTTCGTCTATGTACAAAGTCTCAATCTAATAGGCTACCAGAGCATATTTCTTGCGTAGCATCATGCCTTTCTCCTCTTGTTTTCAGCTTAATGAAATTAAATTCCGGGACACAGTATACGTTATGCGGCGTGATTCTTTATTCTACATAATCGATTAAATATCGATAAATGTGCAGCGTTTTCGATCGGTGAAATTTCTGTTTAAAATAAAAACGCATGTAGAACGATGTGTTGTTATTTTGGTGTTTTCGGCTGCTATAAACAAAGTGTATTTAGCATATATATAGATATTAAATTTATTTATTTACCGAAAGGCGTATTTAGAATAGTGAAGTGGGAAAATCGCGTTTTCGCGTGTTTAAGCACTTGACCACAAGATTCTTTGTTCGAAGTAGTTGTCGATATAGAAAAATCTTTTTCGAGGCCAAATGAGCGTCATTTTATCATTTGTCTCGTGGTCGTGGTGTTCAAACGTTCGCGAAAACTCGCTGGAACTTTGTGATGAATCAAAAGCTTCAGAGTGAAAAAATGGACTTACTGAGAATACATGAACGTAAACTTCAAGCCTTCTCATGTTTTGCTGCATTGCATTAAATGGTCTGACAAGTGTTCTAGGATTCGAATTTCAGGCAAGCTGAACTAGGATCAAGTTTCTGATACGTGATTTTTCTTTACAAGTACTGTATGGTTATCTGATGTGTTAACTATTTTTTGACTGTTTCTAAATTAATCAATTACCAGCGCTTTGATACTCTTTGTTTGTTACTAAAATGATTTTTATCTAAATCGCGCACTAACTTTTTGCGGTGATTATTTTAGAATTGGTTTCTTTATTTTCAATTCTTTCATCTAAAAATTTAGTTATCCAACTATATCATGCACTAAATGATTTGCTTTAGGGTTTCTTTAACTATATCCTTGGACTCTGGACAAGGATAAAAAAATATATATGTCAATCACGTACCATCATCCGAACCTCGAAGGCATTTTGGAGGAAACTTCATTGCTTGATCCATCAAAATGTCAAACACAAATTGCCCAAATCGATGCTTGAAAAAATGATAATGGAGAGTGAATGTGATCCTATTGCTAGTTATTGCACTGGACAAAATGTGATTAATATTTTTCTTCTTTAAAGAACAGTAAGACTGCTTAGAGCCAGGTTGTGGAAAATGTTGTCAGTCTAAGGCAATGTCGCTGCCATATGGATATCTACGAATCAGATTATCCATATAACCAGATGGACAAATGAAATTGTGATCGCTATGTTTCATCGCTGTTACCGAAGATCTTTAAATACTAGATTTGAAAACTGCCTCTACAACTGATGATATCTTGCCCTCTAACGGGGTTAATTTCTGGCGGTTGGACGTCATTCCCTGAGGTCAATTTCCATTTAATTATATACTGGAAAAATTGAAAAATATATTTTCTCTTTTACACAGTTTTAAGATTGTTTTATGTTATAAGCTTTTTTCATGCAACGTATCCCATAATTTTAGACATTTTATACAATAAAGAAAGCGGAATACGGATATATTGTCTTTAGCACTTAATAAGGGTAACCTTACTTTTGTACAGCAAAATACATGCTATTTTTTATACTGTGTATTACTACTCATTTTAAGTAGTCTAGATTTGCCGCTCAAGATTATGAACTATGGAAAATATTTTGGTCATGAATGCGCAAGTTACTTCAAAGTTATTGCTTTATCTTTTGAATACAGTTTCCAAATTTAATTTTAAAGGTCTTTGGCTGTAACATAGAAATTATTATTTTACAATTCGCTTGAATGAAACTATATATACTTTTCACTATTGCATTTATGATTTAACAAAGAAAATTTCCATTTCTTTTTCTGCAGAGATATTGTATGACCACATCTGCAAGGACAAAGTTTTGTTGATGATGTTTCTCTCAGTCTTTTTAAATGATTCCTACGGATCGACTGTCTAATTATATAGATAATCTGTGGTCTACAGCTCTATTTTTTGTTAGCGATTTGTTGCACTATTTCTACGCTTGGAAAATAGTTTAAAATTCTATACTAGTATGAAATTCTATAGAAACCTGAATTTCAACCTTTATCCAAGAAGTCATTAGTGTTCCGTGAACGTAAGATAATTTGCTAGTTGGTTTATGGTCTTGCATTTGTAAAAGTGAAAGTGATTTTTAATTGATATCTATTAACTTCATATTGCTTTCTCTCTGGAAATGCGCGTTTAGTTGTTGAAAGCTAGGACTCCCAAAACCATTGCCAATTGTAAATTTTCGAATATCATTACGAACGTGCGTATATCTTGTCTTAGTTGTATAGTCTTTGATCCTGCCTTTTAAAAATTAAATTATCAAGGTTTTCATTTCGAAAACATTGAGCAATTAAATAAAAAGATAAATAAAAACATAGAAATATTCCAATTTAGGCTTTACAGTTTGCAGCAATATTTCAAATACAACATGAGAATTAAAAAAAAATGCAACATCAACATCACTGGTGATTATAAAAAAAATAATTAACATGAAATTTTACTTGAAATCTTTTAAAATGTTTCACACAATCGTAAAAAGAAAAAAAGAAATACAAAGCACATTTATGCTATTCTAAAACATTCCAAAGTAATTCGGCAAAATTTATTCGAATTTTCATTCTTTTATTTGTAACATGAAAAAATTTTGTAACATGAAAAAATACCTTTTTTTCCGGAGTAATCAAAAACATACATAAAACTTCGATGAGAGTTTGTAAATTTGTTGATGTTTACGTTGTAAGACGAATAACTTGATTTTGGAAAATCAAGTCTATGATGCAGCGTTGCTTTTGAAAATTTTACAGCATTTTAAGCATGCTATAAACATTTATTGGCTTGTAAGTATTTATAATAAATCACGATGTTTCATATTTTACGTATTATAACGTCTAAATTTTACTATATGACTAACTGAATCGAATATCTTAGCTATTACCTCTGGGACAGTCGAAATGTAATATTTTGAAAACAAACTATATTTTTTTTCAGTGTTTTTTCATTTTGTTTTCAGTGCTCCAGATGCACAACATTAATCCCTTAAGTTGTTGATTTTCGGCCGTCAGATCTCAATCACAATGGATCAATGTTAGTACAGCTTCAATATAAGATTTAATAACCAGAAAATTTATATAAAGATATTTTAAGTAAAATTTTAAATATATATTTTTATTTTATATTTTCAGTGTAGTTTATTTTTTTAAATATTACGTTCAGTTTAAGTATTTATGAGTTTAAAAATGTTGTCATACATCTTTATCACATTGAGCATTGTAGTTTTCAATTAAAATAATACTACCTTATAAACCACATGGCTATTTGATGAAGATTTAACATTAGTGTTTAAATTTTATGTGATTGAAGAAAATATTTGATTGTAATGTGGTAATATTATCTTTTGTTTATTTATGTAAAAAATTATAACTCTATATTTTATTTCAATAAATTTTTAGAATTATAGCAATATTAAACTAGATACATATACATTTTAAAAAAATATAATAAAAGTGTTTAACATTTATTTCTTGAATAAGTTTTAATTTCTATGTGCTTTATAATATTCCAGTTTCACATTTTATACATTATTTATACATGACCATAAACATTATTATATTACTATTATTAATAATAATAATTATGAACTTTAGTTAAACGTATCACTAAATTTTATTCATGAAGTATATGCTGTTTTTTTCCAAGTGATTTTTTCCATTCCATATGAAATGAAAGTCTGCAGTTTGAAGACACACACACACTTCAAAAACAGTGAAATAATTAATCCGTAAAAAAAGACATTTTGAATAAATTATTGTAATTTGTTCATACTGATTAATCACGTGGATGTTAAAAAAAAAAACAGCTTTTTTTTCATTCTGTATGTGATTGTACATAAATAAGAATGACATTTACAGATTTTATACTAAAAGCTCTATCAAGTTTTAATTTTTTTTCTGGCTTAAAATATAATTGTATTTTTGCAAACTTTTTTTTTTTTTTTTTTTTTTTTTTTTTTTTTTTTCAATTTTCACTAAACGTCATAATTAGTTGACTTTTTCCTCTTTTTCTTTCAATTAATTGAAATGATTTTTTTTTATCGAGGGTTTTCCAAAAAAATGCGCACTCACTTGTCTTTTGTCTAAAATTTTGGCGATATATTCTCTATTAAATGAAATTTGATCACTAACTCACGTTTGAAGGACTGAAATTTATACAGGAATCGTTTTGGGTATCAGTGACAAATTAGGGTAATTTTTGATATCAGGTAATGCATACCTGAGATCCAGAGTTCTCGCTAACTTTTGACCAACGTTAGCGATTTCGCGAATAAGAAATAAAAACAGTAGCCAAATGAAAAAAAAAAATATTAACAAAGTAGATTCGGTGGGAAAAACTGAAAAATCTATCTTTAACCCCTTATTGTATCCCTTTTTTTTCCAATGTGTTCTAAAATAACATGATTTTTTGTCATTGCCTAGATAATAGAAATTCCACTATACGCTATAGAAACTATTAAAAATAAGTACATTCTAAATGTCTCCTAAATGTGTAAATGTTTCAAACATACTTTTACCATTAAATTATTGTGAGATTTCGATTATAACTGATAGACAAAATTGATGATGATTGGCCAATGATACTTTGCATACAGCTAATGAAATTTACGGTAAATGCCAAATACAACGCCGCATTTCAGCAAATCTTTTTTCAGTTTAGTGATTTATACGAGTAATCGGCACATAGATAGTGATAAACTGACAACAGAGAAACACTTATTATGTAAACCTTTCTGTGTTTTTGGCTATTGCTAGACTGAATCAGTATTGAATCAGGATCTCTAAAAATAATAATGTAAATGGCATGGTGCGATTGTAGATGAAAAGCGACATGAATCGTAAAGTAACGTAAATAAGAATCTCATCTGTAACCTCACAAAAAGAAATCAGAAATTGATCATTCGCAATTTGGCGAATGTAAGTGGTCATTTACTCGCAAAATGAAGCATTTTATCGTGATTTGGCGCAATGGCGAGCACCAGCGAGAACACTGTTTAGCTCTCTCTTTTAATAAACTGAGAAATTAATATCATTTTCCTACTCATTTTCAACTGTTTTTCCCATCTTATTTTAAAATAATTTCACTTTCATCCTTTCAGAGTCAGAAAAATTATGTTCGTAAAATGATGAAATAATTAATAAACAGAGAGGTGATAGCACAGACAACCACCTCATTGAGTTCACGAATGAAAATTTGTTTTTAGTTCGATTCACATAATAAAACGCAATCGGTTTCTGAAGTCATATTTTGGCCAACACCTCAAAATCCAATTTTTGCAGTTTACTCTTAGGTTTAGCATTGTGCTTTCCCGAAGTAAAAAATATGAAAACATGGGGGATTGGGAGCAGGAAAATATAATGGTAAAAACCGCTAAAATCGAGTTTTTAGATGCTTCCCACTAAAGTACGGCTTGGCAGACCGATTACGTTGTAATATATGAATTAAGATTTAATAAAAAGTAAATTATCATTCGTGAACTCGATGAGGTGATTGTCATTGCTACCGCCTTCCGGTCTATAATTGACTCTAGAATATACAAACGAATTTCTTAGAAAATAAAAACCGGCTTTTTCACACTGTTATTATAAAAGCAAAAGCTTATTAGAACTATATTCTTGGTGGTGTTTGTCAGTTTTGGAATTAAAATTAGGGGACCTCGCTGTGTGTCTACTGCCTTTGAAAGGTTAAATAATTAATATTAATAAATTTGCACTTGCTTATTCAAAATAAACTGCGTAAAAATGTGTGTTTGAAAAAAATAGATCAAAGAAATACACATTGATGACTTGCAGTATTACAGTAGTAGTACACTGAGAAAAATGATACTTTCAAATCTGAACAAATGAATGTTTCCTTTTTGTTAAGAAATTATTTGTTTCAAATAGGACGACCCACTGCTATCAATTCTGAAATAACAGGGATACGCAGTTTCAAACAAAATTACTTTTCATACATTAAACGTAGTAAATTTTATTAGGATAGTTGAATTTATTCGTATTATTTCATTTGTTATGATTTCGAACAAAACGCTCCTTTAAGTAATACTTTCTAACATGAAATGTGGTGAACAACGTTTTTATCTTTTCGCGCTTTAAAGCCGTCGTAATATAATCGCAGAAATGTAAATTTTATTATTTAACCTTCGAAATCGAAGAATGGATGAATTCATAATGAAAAGATTTCGCGAATGGAATTTGACAATCATCAATAATAATATAAAAATACAAACATCATGTATAATTGAGAATAAACATCATGAATGAAGCGTCATGTGCTCATATTTAATGGTCGATGTTTTCAGAAATGAGTATATACATGTTTCAAACTTGACTAATTTTGATTCGTAGTTATTTTAATTATGCGACATACTCAGATTTGAGTATTTTTTACTCAATTTCGAAACTGTCGTTTTTAGAGTGTAGTTCGTGCACACAGTACTATAAGGTATGATAATCAGGAACAAGCATAACGAGGATGCAAGCAGATCCTGTGTTTATAAAAGTCCCCCCAAAACCGCTAAAAAAAAATCAGTCTCCCCAAAACCGTTACATTCGGATTCCGATGCATATCCCTCAATGAGATTAAAATATATTTTCTTTCTAACATTGTTTATGAGAAAAAATAAATAGTCTTTCTAATCTTTTTAAAATATTTTCTTTTCTGAATAGGTTTCGTAAAAATCAAGAAATTCAGTGCTCAAAGTGCAATATATCATAATTAAAATTTAACTTGCACTCGTAAGGTCAAACAAATATAGAGATATTTTTTTTTTAGTCTGAATATTCTACGTTCTGTATCCAATCAGCTATGTGGAACCAAACCTGGATAAATCACTATGCTGTCCGGTCAAAAATCAGACAATAAGAAACTATCTGCGGTCCTCACAGTCATGACCATAGACCTAGTTCGCATAATCAGATGTGCTCCATTCCAAATATTAGCAAATCGCTATCGTCTAAAAATTTTGTAAAAATGAATTTGAAACAGAAAGTTCTGGGCGAAGTAGAACTACATATTTTTCAGATAAATCTAAAAACTATGGTACTTTTCAAAACGTGCATAAACAACGATTTGGAAGACATCGCAAATGTATAAACCCTAAGAAAAAGTATCGCAAGAACATATATTAGAAAAGACATTCTATAAATTAGGCATTTTATACATTAATTGTGGAGCAAGAATATCAAAATCAAGTCTTCCTCGCATTTTAAAACTAGCATTTATAAGCTTCTAATATTCGCAAAA
This sequence comes from Maratus speculifer, assembly GCA_964019185.1. NCBI lineage: Eukaryota > Metazoa > Arthropoda > Arachnida > Araneae > Salticidae > Maratus > Maratus speculifer. Next base: position 259,074,731 of record OZ025298.1, read on the forward strand.
ATTAACATTATTGAATTAAATTATAAAAAAATAAAAAAAAAAAAAAAAAAAACTTCTAGCAATTTTATGACTAAAGCGAGTGCACATTTTTTGTGAGGAAGAGTTACTTTTATCTGATATTTATAAAAATTGCTCTGTTTACTAATTATTACATTTCCTCTGTCCCAAGAGGCATTTTTTGACACAGTTTCGCTGTAAGATAAGCTCAGTGTCACACTCGGCGGTAAATTTATTTTCTAAACATCAGATTCCGCCCGCCTTTTTTCAGAAAGGCGGGTTTTTTTTTATGCGAATGTCTTTTTCTGTCTAAAATCCTACATAGGCAACATCGTATTCCCTACTCGTACAAAAAAATAGAGAGGGTTTACAGTATCATAATTAAAAAATACAAAGGCAGCATCGTAGAAACTCATACAGCATTTAGGCGAGAAAAATGTTAGAAACATCAAAAAACATCACAATCTACAAAAAATTGCTTCCTTCATAGGAGAGAATGTCTCACATAATCTCGGCACAATACGATATTCAACACTTTGTTCATAAATAAAATATAACATAAACTTATACTCAAAACAGTACATTGTAAGTTCGGGCAGGACGACATTTTTAAAACTTCGTTATGAAAAATGATAAAAAAAGTAATTGCGAATATTCAGCATATTTTTTCATTAAAAGACTGCTAACTACATTCGGAATGTCTTTGTTTTAAATTTACACAGTACATGGAAAAGGACAATGTTCTACGTAAGGTGCAAAAATTTCCACTAGACAATACATTTTCATTAACAGTTTTAAACATTTTAATAAACCTCTTGAATTAATTATATGTACCATGAACACAGTTTTATACCGTGTTCTGTTCACACTTAACCTATAACTACGGAAAGAAAAAGTACGAGGGGGAGTTTAAAAATAAGTTTCCCCTGGTGTCTGTCTGTGGACAGAGGTGTGCATGAAAGTCAAACAATAGAATGAGACATGAAAGATACGACACAACTTTACTTTTCAACATAAGAACCAAGCACGTTGAGACATTTAACATACTGTTTGATAAGCTTCAAAAATCTAAACAGGAATACATCAAGGCTTTGTACACGGACAAGAAGTTAAACTCTTCTTCTGTATGCAAAGCCCTGAGCTTTTCCTGGAGGACGTTTTGAAGCTTATCAAGTGAAATGATAAATATCTCAATGTGCTTGGTCATTATGTGGAAAAATAAAGATATGTCTTATCTTTAAAGTCTCATTCTGTTTTATGACTTTCATACACAATTATGAACACAGCCGACAAGGGAAACTTATTTTCCAACTCTTCCTTGTATATATAAGAAATACTAATCGGATTTATTGGACCCTTAAGGTAATACATAGATATACTGAAATGAATATAAACTACCAATTTATAAATCAATAGGATCTGTAATAAATGGAAATAAAAGATTATATTGTAATGATTAAACATTTTATATTATTTTCAATTTATAGTGTACACTATATTGCCATTGATTATGGGACACTTGCGATTTTAGACATTTTACTAAATAGCTAGAAAAATACATGAGGAATCATCTCAAAACTCTTAGTGTATAAATATAATAGTATACGTCATACATCTCCGTGAAGATTTTTTACCGAAACGCCATAGGGGACCGTCAACAAATTAAAAAAGAATGAATATCTTTTGAATAACCCTGTCAAAACTAATGTAGCAAAAGCGCTCAAACGCTAGATTATGATTGAATGCCTTATTGTAATACACTGTGTTCATTTTTATGCAAATAGCATGCACACTCGCAGAGTAATTAAGGTTTTTATAAAAATGGTCCCAAATTTTTCCAAGTTTTTCCATTATAATTTTCAGAGTTCTTAATATAAAATAATATTTTTTTCAGGAAATATGATAAACAACATTGCACACAGTACCCTGTAATCAGAATTAAAAAATAATAAAAATTGTATGAAAAATGAGTAGGTTTACTATATAATTTTTTACTGTGCATGCGTCAAAGATATCAAAATTTCATTTGCATATTATGTTAGCTAAATGTATAGAGCAACTTTTGTGAAAGTCACAAAATCATAACTTGAAAATTCTGACAACAATCGTCAATTGAATAAGTCGAAAATCCGTTATTCTCAAAATGAAGCAAAAACAAGAGGGGTTGTATCCATATATTCATTGATTAGTGTCAATATAGAATACACAATATGGGCTGTACTACTGCATTTGGATAAAATCCCTCATTTTTTTTGCTTCATTTTGGAAACGACGGATTTTGTCCTTTTTCTATAGACGATTACTTTCAGAATTTTCAAGCTATGATTTTGAGACTTTTACAAAAGTTGCTCTATACATTTAGCTAACATAATATGCAAATGAAATTTTGATATCTTTGACGCATGCGCAGTAAAAAATTATATAGTAAACCTACTCATTTTTCATACAATTTTTATTATTTTTTAATTCTGATTACAGTGTACTGTGTGCAATGTTGTTTGTCATATTTTCTGAAAAAAATATTATTTTATATTAAGAACTCTGAAAATTATAATGGAAAAACTTGGAAAAATTTGGGACCATTTTTATAAAAACCTTAATTACTCTGCGAGTGTGCATGCTATTTGCATAAAAATGAACACAGTGTATTAAAATAAGGCATTCAATCATAATCTAGAGTTTGAGAGCTTTTGCTACATTAGTTTTGACAGGGTTATTCAAAAGATATTCATTCTTTTTTAATTTGTTGACGGTCCCCTATAGCGTTTCGGTAAAAAATCTTCACGGAGATGTATGACGTATACTATTATATTTATACACTAAGAGTTTCGAGATGATTCCTCATGTATTTTTCTAGATATTTAGTAAAATGTCTAAAATCGCAAGTGTCCCATAATCAATGGCAATATAGTGTACATGACTAAAATGATTAAAAATTGCTTTCGAGTCCAAGGTCCAATAAAAGGGATGCTAAACTGATACAAATCACTTCGAGGATACGGGACGTCCTAGGCGCTCTTTTTTAGTGGGCGTCCTTATATACACTTTATATAGATAAAAATAAATTAAAACTTTATGAGATACGCTGAGATCGCCCCTAATTGAAAGTCGCCTTTAGATTGTCTCAAGTGTGCCTAAGCCGTCCCTGCGTGTAGCCGGCCCTCAACTACTGTAAAATATATAAACAAAATCGAACATCACAAAGTGATTAAATAAAATAAATTACTTTGATAAAATTATGTGTTTATTATTATTATAATTTTTATTCACTTTTTTCTATCACTGTTAATGAATTAGGGTTTTTAAAATCTAGAGTAAAATAAAAAAAGAGAGAAATTTCAGTAAAAAAATAACAGTTTGCAATCTTGGAGAAAAAACGATAAAAATTCAGCCCTAATAGACAAAAGAAGTTCGATTATATACATATCATTCAACTTCATCATTCTATTTATCGATGATGTGCTATTTCTTCTATCACACATTATAATTCTATTGATTCTTGTCTTAATTTACAAAAGAAAAAAAAACAGTTACAACAGAATTTATTTTTAGCATCACTCATTCAAATTTTCAGATTTGGTTTGTATTTAGAATCCATTTATAGTTACATTGTCGGAGTTGCACGAACATTTAAAGAACTCTTACGAATGTTCAAGTGCTGCTTAAAATATACGAGTGGTATAAATAAAATGGCGCTAAGAATCTTTTTATCTATTGATGACTGCGTTATGTTTGATAACTTTCAGAATTATTTGAAAGGGGTGAAATACCTTTGAATTGGATTTGAAAAAATCGAACTTTTGTTATGTTTTTTATAAAACATTTAAGTAATTTTAAAATGATTAAAACAAAAAACTGTGCAAGTATTCGCTAACCAAAATGATAGTAAACGTTCTAGATATTGTCACTTAGTTTTTAGAAATGTACATATTTTACAGAAATTTTTAAAATATGTCTTTTTGCTGACGATCGCTTCTTCTAGGATGTTTTTTTTTTCTTACAAAGTAACAACGTAATATATCATTTAACATTCCTTAAATACATAATTTAACAAAATACAAGGTTCATTCAATAAGCAGTTGGAAAAACGACTGCTTATGATACTATAATACAATATAGTAATATACCCAAAATATGATAATGACCTGAAAAGTTGTACGAAGAATTTTATGGTTAACAATTAATGAAAAAACTTTAAAAAAAATTTCTGTTTATTACCGCATTTTAGATTTTTTATATTAGTTATTTAGCTATTTATTGAATAAACCTTGTACAAATACATATATATATATATATTTACAATATTTATATTTGTACAATAAATATAATGTACATATAATTTTTTCAAGAATTATTTCCATGATTATATTGCATTTATATTTGGTGTAAACGTGAATAAAAATGTAACCAAGTCTGTTATTAAAAATACAGAGAATTCTTTTAAACAAAATCACACTTCAAAGATATTTAACGTTGTTATAGAAATTATACATATATACATATACATATATATATATGTATGTATGAATAATAAGCAAAAAATGCGGGTAATTATGAAATAAATAGGGGACATTCAGAACTCTGAGTTAGAGGTCTGCACGGGCCGAAATTTCCAGGCCCGGGCCCGGCCCGAAAGTTAAAATCTCGGCCCGGGCCCGGCCCGGCCCGAACGAAAGAAATGTTAGCCCGACCCGGCCCGGCCCGAAAGTTAAAATTTCGGCCCGAGCCCGGCCCGGCCCGAACGAAAAAAATAATGGCCCGACCCGGCCCGGCCCGAAAGTTAAAATTTCGGCCCGAGCTCGGCCCGGTCCGGAAAAAAGTTTAAAAATCGGCCCGAACCCGGCCCGGCTAGAATGAATTTTTACAGAACATTGATCTTTAATCTTATGGAAGAGTTCTGACCAAAAAAAATTATATTAGTCTTTTTTTTTTCCATGTTTATAATCTCCATTTATGCAGAAGTGCCGTAGGCTGCGATATTTATGCTTTTAAATTAATCTTTGTTTGTTGTATGTAAATGTTTCAGTTATCACTAGTATTATTAATCCATATTCCCTGTAATGGAGACAAAAAATGGAAAAAGCGGTATATGGTAAAATTTCCAAAGACAAAATCGCTTTGGAACGAAAAAAAAAAAAAAAAAAAAAAAAAAATGCATTCCATTTTTAACAGATGTAAATGTTTAATATATTTTTTTTCTCCCGTATTGTTGTATTCATTTTGCAAGGATGTACATTTTAAAAAGAAACTTTCAGTTTTCAGTTTAAAAAAAAATTCCGTCATAGTCATGTTTTTTTTTTGTGTGTGTGTGTTTAATTCTATTTTAAAACGCCTAGTAATCTACAATTCTTTGAAAGGAATAAATTCTAATGTTTAATTGTAGAATAATGACGGCTTAGAAGTATATGCTTTTTTTGCAGAAATTTTTGAACAAAGCCTAATATTACTGATTTATAAAAAGTGGAGAAAAGGATTTTCATATAGGAAGATTCAATAGGAACTGATTATTTTGGTCCTTGAAAACTAGGAAGAATGAAATCAGTCGCGGCTTCGTACGGAAAAAAAAGTTAGGCCCGGCCCGATACTCCAGCAAAAAAATTAAGGCCCGAGGCCAGCCCGGCCCGAAAAGATTAGTGACTAGGCCCGGCCCGGCCCGGCCCGAAAGGATTAGTGACTAGGCCCGACCCGGCCCGGCCCGAGTCTTCAGAAGTAAGGCCCGAGCCCGGCCCGGCCCGAATTTCATTATTGGAAATCGGCCCGAGCCCGGCCCGCGGGCCGGGCCGGGCTCGGGCTTCGGGCCGAGGCCCGGCCCGTGCAGACCTCTACTCTGAGTACAGTTCTGTTGTAAAGGGAGAAAACAGAAAATAATAAACCAGACAAAAAATGCATGTACATACAAATTTCAAAAACGAAAAAACTTGGTCCGTGAAGAATATTTACATCTTTAAAAAATTCCATCGAATCGCATTGTGCCGAGAGGGAAATCCAGAGTGAAAAAGGCGAAAGGAAGGAGAGCAAGGTCTCAGACGACCCTGTATACGAGACGGGCAGAGAAAATAGAAGTGCCAAAGATTAAGTAAAAGGCCACTAAAGGTTTTGGCCAACCTTTCTCAGAGTGGATTCTTAGCAGCTTCTAAAACACAACTGGTAAAAAAAAATATATTGTTCTTTCCTTTAATTGTTCGAAAGCAATGTTTATTTAACTACCGGCTTTCAATTTGTTAGGCAGTTATTGGCCGAGAACTTGGGAAGAAATTTTCGTAAGGTTTGTTAGTCCAAGAACCGACAGCACAAAAACCTAATGTATCGTTCAGAAGAAATTTTTTTTATTTTATTTCATGAAAGAGTAGAAATAGGGGGAATCTAATGACCCACGTCTGCCAAAAGTGAAGTGGTGCATAGGCCAAAAATTAATACCAACAGTGGTTGACTCGTAGGTTTATCATTGTGTTTGTCTTACAATCATTTCATAATTTTGATTGTAAGACAAACCCAATGATAGACCTACGAGTAAAAAACTAGTCGTATTAATTTTTGGCTTATGCACCACTTCACTTCCGACAGACATGGATCATTAGATTCCCCTATTATTATACTTCCATAAAATAAAGGTTTTATTCTTGTGCTCGATACATTAAGTTTTTGTGCTGTCGGCTTTTGAATTATGTTATCAATCAGAATGTGCATTCCTTTTTCTAATGCTAAACTTATGACCTTGGAACGCTTGCGTATTTTATTAAATTTCTCCTCGGAAAATTTTAATTTTCGGACTCATAATTGAATGGCATATATGAAAACAAATATAATAAATTTGAAAATCCATATAATAAATCAAAGATATAAAACTAAAATAATTATATCCCAGCAGAAATGCTTTATTCAACTGACAGAGTCAAAATTAAGACCTCTTGTCACTTTTTTCTGGTAAAATAATTGTGCACAATTACAAAATTTCCAATATTAAATAGTTTAATGCTCCAATATTAAATAGTTACTCACGCTTTCATGCTGTTAAATATTTAGAAAATTAACCATCTCCACTTTTGCGTTGAAGATTGATTTTTTTAGTGACAGATTTTGGTGTTTTATCACGAATTGTGTTTCAGGAAAGATTTTAAATACATAAATATTTCAAGAAAATAAACCACTTAATGAATAATTTCATATTTCTAATATTTCTTGAGAAATCTAATTTGTATCTTATTCTCATGTGATTTCACATAACCAATGTATAATATACTTCTTACTTAATAAAGTATGCATTTACATCGATCACAATTTGCATAGTAAATAATATACGTTGTCCCGATATAGTCATTGTAACGATGCTAAGAATCCACTTTCTGAAAGATAGCCGAGGTTCAAGGATCAAGTTCCATAGACGACTTGCAATAGTGTATCATGGTAGATCATGATATTTCATAAAAGTAGTTTTACAAAACATTTCATAGGCCGTTTTTATTACAGTTATTTAAAATTGAATCCATTTTCTAAAAGTGATTTGTATAAATTCCAAATAGCACGGTCTAAATTTGGAAGAAAAATTTCAAGGCTTATATATATGATTCAGATATGAACAGTTACCAGATGGACCATTTACACTCCATATCAGTACTTACAATAAAAAATAAAAACTATCTGTTCGTCTGAAAATAAAAGTTCACGTGAAAAGTATTTTAATGTTTATTAACTTCCAAAAATTGTATGATATTAGTTTTGTTTTTAATTTATTTAGTATTTATTTAAAACATTTGCTATGTAAATTTACAAGTAATCATTTCTACGACTACTAAACGTTTTCTTGAGGAGCCTGGGACCTTAGCCCCACATCCCCGACACATAACAGAATAGAATCTCTAACGGGAATTGTTCATTTCTATATTTAACAAGCTAAGCGCCACATCAGTCATCAGTGACTGACACTGAATTTTCAGTTTAAAACATGTCATTCACCGATGACTGGCTGTCTAAAATATGATATAAAACTAAAAAACATGTATATTGTTTTAAGTAATTACTGAAAATTTATTTAAAAATTATTTAATTTTTATTTATTACAGGATTATGCTTATTAAAAATTATTTAAAACATCGTAAATTTTTCAGCTTCAGCGTCAATCATCGTGGCACTGGACATGTTAAACTTTATTTAAAATTTCTTTTACTTATTTCACTTATAGATAATTATGTTCCATTATAAGCTCTTTCAATGGATATATGATCTATCGCAGCATTTGTTAGAAAAATTTGATAAAATTTAATATAGCTTTAAACTTTTAAGAATAGTATTTGTATATTTTTCTCCTATAGGCTTAGTTTTATTTTCTTAAACATTGATTAAAGTTTTTTTTCGATAAATTATATGACGATATGATTTCCATTTCAAAAATGATGACAAACGTATCATATTTCATTGTAAAGGTGTAACAAAGATTAATCTATAGAAGTGTGTGATGGAAAGGCTAATGTATTTTTGAATACTACCATGATATTAATTATGTATGAAAGTAGGAATATGAACCTATTAAAATAGACAGAAAAATAATAAGAATAGTTCAATTATGAAAAAAATTGAATTTATCCAATATCCCACATCATCCAAGCAATGTTACCCAAGCTTAGCTGCTTGACCACTGAAGAATCTTTGCAATCGATATGTTCCATCGACCTACATATTCAGTTTACTTTTGAGTTAGAAAATTTTAACAAACTTCTTTTCCTTTTTGTTTTAGTTTAAAAAGTCCTGTTTTGGCCACCTTGGAATTGTAGCGCTTGTGATCACTTTGTGGCATAACTTTGATTTGACGCTATTTTACTATTTAATAGAACCTACAGAATTCTATAAAATATTCGGAAAGTCAAATAGAGTTGCTCACAATTTTTTGTATTTTGTATTTCTCTCAATTTCGTTGAGAAATTTTAACATGTATATAAACTAACATTTTGGAAACAAACGAAACGTACAATATTTTCTTGTAATATTGCACTTATTTAATGGCTTCCCACCTTCCCAGCAGATGCGATATAACGAGGAGACACAGTATTATTTAATATGTGTCGACAGTTTTCAATAGAAATTGAATACCTTAAAAAATCTTTAACTAGCGAAGTAGTGATTGCTTTCGAAAAGTAGTTTATTGTTGCTACTTTTTAAAACAAACAGTTGTAGTTAACAACATTTTCGATAAAGCAGTTGTAGTTCTCTACAATAATAAAAAATTGCTTTTCCTGGCTGAACCCTAACATAGTTTTAAAAGCGGAATTTTAAATTCTAATGTAATATTCAGTCCGTCATTTGTAAAAGCTGTGTTTTCTCGTATTTTAATTTTAAAAAATAATCATATTGCTGAAAAAAAGGGTTGCCCGAAATTGGAATTGATTTAATAATAATTATTATTTTCTCTTCACATTGATAAACTCTAACATATATTTCGTTACTATTATTTCGATTCATTAATGACAAATTCTTTCGAATAAAACAAGCTTCAAAGACGCATAATGCAATAAAGACGTCGAAAAATATTTATTTATATTTATTTAAAAAATAATTTGAAATTGTTATGTACAGTGTTATCCAACAAAAAACATGATGGATATCTTCAACGATTTTTTCCGATACCAGACATTTAAACATGTTTAAATAAATGTGATGAAATTTTATTTTTCAGCAATGGGCGGAATTTGATGTTCAATAATGGAAAAGATTCACTTTCGCCTTGTGTAGAAATTTTTAGCGTCTTTATTTTATTTTATTTTATTTTATTTTATTAATTTTTTTTTTCAGTAACTTTAAAATGTTATGATGATAATCTGGTGTGTCCCATTAAAGGGATAAGAGGGCATTCAAAGACCACTCAATGATGTATGAATTTGCAAGAAAAATTCTTTCGAATTCTAAAAATTGTAATAATTTCAGCCTGGATTGTAAAGTGATGCCTCTGAAAATAGCTCGTAAGTCTGAAGAAAGAAAATCACAGTAGCTTCATTTTTAACACATTAAACTATAGAATTCTTTATTAATCTGGGCAGCAAGTTGAGCACTTAACCCATGAATAATTCTTAAATAGTATTTTCAACTCACACGTTTATTAGTCGATTTGAGGTTTGGCGGTGTGGATTAAGTACTTAATCTAAAATGCAGATTAATAAATAATTACTCTGCGATAAATTTAATTCTAATTGATCATTTTCTTTTTAAAAATTGAGTGTTCAATAACAGTGACGTCAAAGCCATTTTTTATTAATAACGCGGAATGACTTTTTTGAATATCACTATTTCCAAATAGTTACATTCGTTGTGAATTTCTGCAAAATTTACAATAGAAATCTATTACGAAGGTTAGTGTTTCGAAATAGTGATATTTAAAAGGTGAATGCACTGATCCCTGTAACGTAGGAAGAAGTTTTTGATTACATCTGTCAAGGAAATGGTTCATCTGGTCGCATGTAATCCGAATAGATATATATTGTACACTGGGGGGTGGGGGTGGAAGCACAGACAATTACCTCATTGAGTTTAAGGAAGACAATCTAGGATTCGCTAAATCTCGATTCGCACATTAAAACGCAACCGGTCTGCCAAGTCATATCTTGGTGGAAAACATCTAAAAATCCGGTTTTAACGGTTGATTGGTAGGTTACCATTGTGCTTTTCTGCACCCAAAGGTATGAAAACATGGCGTACTGGCAGCAGGAAAACATAATGGTAAACCTATGAGTCAATCGCTAAAATCAGGTTTTTAGTTGTTTTCCGCCAAAATATGACTTGGCAGACCGATTGACTTTTAATATGCGAATCGAGATTTAACTCATCCTAAATTTTTTATCCGTGAACTCGATGAGGTGATTGTCTATGCTGACACTTCTCTGTCTATTACATAACGAAAGACACGCGATAGCATGTCATCTACGGAACTTGTCCCGTTTTATCATTATTTGTTATTATATATATATATTTCATGAATGTTTTTCCCACTTTTCAAAAAACTCTTCTTCTTCTTGTTGTTGCTGTTATAAATATCCTCAATATCATCGCAGCATCACTAGGTCAGAATGAAGTTCTCCTGCTGCGAGGGCTTGATGATGGCGAACGTGAGGACGAATCCGATGGTGAAGATGCCAAAGAGCAAAGGGAAGACGCCCTTCGATATATTGTCGATCTGCTTGGCAAGTCTTTGCCTGTTACGGGTGTCCGGGGCGACAAACAGCTGAGGACGCCTTAGCCAGGCGAAAACGGAGGCTGCGGCCCTAGCTTTGTCACTTTGTAATCGATGGTTGAGGGAGGGGTTGGGCGGTTGCTGTTGCTCGGGGACGGCGTTGGGTGTAGTAGCGCTGGGGGCAGTCGGCGATTGGACGTTGGTGTCGGAAAACACCCGGCGACTGTTGGTCTGGAACAAAATAAATTGAATTTAGATTAATATTTTTCCACAAAAACAACAACAACATTTTAATATAAACATTAAATTTAATAATACAAAATTTAATTGAAACTGCACATTTAATAATAAAAAATTGGTTAAAATTATGTTGATATTTAAATATTAAACCATTTTTATTTCAAATTTAATCATATGTGGCTGATAACACTGCACAACAGTTGTTTACTTTAAAAATACAAGTTCATTGAAGGTTTTCTCACTTAGATATTAACATAATTTTGACTAACATAGAAAAAGTTTTAGATGACACTTAAATGGAAAGTATTCACAGAATTTTGATTGTAGCGTTTTTTCATATCGAATTTCCTTGGATACAAAAAGAAAATGCAAAATTTCTGAAAGAGAGCTATAACATAAGATTACAATCATTAATATAGATGACAAACTAAAAATAAATAACAACAAATCTTTTAAAAACGGAATCACAAGAGACCGAAGAAAAATTTCTTTTCAGGCAGGTTTGCGTTTTATTGGGTAAAATATTGTATACTATTCTTTTTGTCAGAACAAAGAAATTTTTCAAAAAAATGACTTCATTATGGACAAGTTCCATTTTTACAAAGTTTACTCTATTTTGTATTTGTCTTCTAAACCTTAATTTGGAAGCAAATTGCAGTTTTTAAAATCAAATTAATACAAAAGCATTATGCACATTATAATTGTCAAATAAATAAAATTAATAAAAATAGAAATGATGTATTTCAAAGAACAGGAAAAGAAGTAATATATAAAAAAAGTTTTCTGTCAAAAAAAAAAAAAAAAGTACCAAGTTCCGTTAATGTTTCGGTCATAAAAAGTACTGGTGTTTATATGGCATTCTAATCAATACAATTGAGAAATTTCAATAAATTCTAAAAGAACATAAAATAATATACAATTGAAAAAAAGAAAATTAGAATACATAATATCTTTCATTTAAAATAAACTATTCTGTTCATAAATTATTTTAAAATAAATGACAGGAACTTACGCATTTATGAATTATTTGAATGTTAAAATTAATGTTATAACCTAAAGAGGCAAATTCACATGAGGACATTGGAAAAGCTTTCTGGTAAATGCTCACGACTTTCAACAAACGTTAGTTTTGATAAAAATCCTTTAGTGTACTTATAGTTTAGTGTTCATTTTGTATGGTCTAAAGTTATTACCACAGAAAAAAAAAACATTTTTAAGAAATCTTACAATGTGTTACATACATTGTTTCGCATATTATTAAAATCTTGCGCATTGATAAAAGTGAGTTATTTCATTGAAACATTTATTATAGTTTGTTTGCATACATTAATGCGTATTGCAATGACATTAGAATGAATACCCTTTTTCTTTTTAAATGGTCAAAAATGGATAATTGTATTTTGCTATGTTGGAATAACAACAAATAAACCTATCCCAGGCTTACATTTGACGTTGAGAAAGGAATGCTTCCCTACATCTACGCACTGAAAATGTTTTGATTTTTTTTTCTTTTGAGGTGAAATGAATATACAGTATCAGTAAAGATTTTTCCTATAAGGCTTAAAAATTTTTCTCTTGAAAAATATCTTAAGATTTAGTAGTTTTCCATAGAGCCTAACTACAACTTGCATTATAAAATTCAATTAAATTTCTGTTTTTTTTCATTTATTGAAGGCGTCAATTATTGAATTAGTTCTTGAACAATTAATTATATCTATAACACATAGTTTAAAAAAATGTAAAGAATAAAAAAGATATTACAATAATGTGCATTGAGAAATGAGCTTGATTCGAAATATGAACATCAATATTTGTATACAACATTATTTTTACATGAAAAGATGATGCATGCGTTGTAGAGTGCCTGAATGCAGACTATATAGGAGACATGGTTTTAGGTGCGTTTGTAATTATATAATTATGTAGCACCTATAGTCGTTGTTCATTCCGTTCGTACGCATATAACAACTCAAAAACTACCCAACCGAATCGTTTGAAATTTAAAATATATAATTGTTGCATATTTTTGTCGCGTCATTCAAATTTTATGAAAATCGGATGCATATTTCAATTACAGGGACAATCAAAAGTATTCTGTTACATTACAGCCAATGGAAAAAAAATACTTTCAAGTGCATTTTAATGATGTTACACTTATTAAACATAATAAAATTGATATACAATCAGCTCTTGTTAATTCGAAAAAGGATAAATCGAATCGTCACTTAATTCGAACTAAACATGAAGTCCCGAAATTTTCAATAGCACAAAATAGTATTCAAAATTTTCATTTATTCGAACTCATTTTTTCTTGACTTCGTTTAATTCGAACTAACGAGATTCCGATTTTTCATTTTCCTTACTTTCTTCCGGACTTCAGATCCTTGAAATAACTTTCTTTCTTTTATTTTTGTCAGAATCATTTTGAATAAGCTTACATGTAGTCTCATTCATTTGATATCTTCTTTTCTAGTCCCCGTCTGTCCATCAATGACACATCCATCCTGTGTTGCCACATTTGGCCTCTTTTTTAAATCTCAAATTTTACATTCACACTAGAAATTCTGTATGGTTCTGTTTCCTTTACTTAATGACAGACATTTCGTGATTATCTAAAGTAAAAAAAATTTCTTTTAGAATTTCTGATGTGAATTCGAAGTTTTAAATTGATAGTAGAGGCCAAACTGGCAACCCAGCTCCATCCATCTTCGCTTGTGCTTGTTCCTAATACCTTAATTAGGTTATGTATTTACATCTTTCAATTTAATATTAAGCTATAGTCTAATGATAACAGCCGAAAAATATTAAAAAATTCTATAATAATAATTTATTTGTAATAATACCTCTTTAAACATGTTTTTCTCTCATACATTCTATAATTCGAACTCTGGATAATTCGAACATTTCTTGTGGTCCCGACGAGTTCGAATTAACGAGAGCCGACTATACATCTATGAAGTATGTACTAAAATGTTCAATCTGATAAGCAATGAATATATTTTTATTAATTTACAGGGCCACACAAAATTATTCCATTACATAATAGTATAGAAGGAAACATTGCTTGGGGCACGTTTTAATTATATTAAACTATTTCACATTTCATGAAATTAAAAATGCCCCCTAGTGGAGAGGACTGAAAGAGGTGCATAACATGAGTAAGCGGTCACATGCCTTTCCAACAATATATCACACGAGAGGTCTCGGCGAAATATAGAAAAAGTGACCTCGTGGAAGCAAAGTGGGTGGAGGGACAACAGAGATGTTTATCATAGGCTTGATTACAACCTTCAGCTTTTGGAAATTTTATACATTATAAGTATTATTTATGATAGGGCTACGTAAATAAATCGATATAAAATGATGAAAATGCAAAATAGCCGACCCGGGTGCTTGTCTTAGTGTATCGTCATAAAATTCCCGACATGTACGCTAATGACACTTGGTGTGTGTAAAATCCGTCGTGGGTGCAAAGTCCTCCAAGTTACCTGTAAATTATACCAACTGGAAGTGCCTTGTCAGGTGAAGGTCTCGTCATTTGATCAAGGTTCTAAATTATGAGATCAACTTGAGTAGCCATTTGCAGTACAAACAACAGGATGTAACTTAAGCAACCGGCGAAACACAGTATGCTTAAACGAAAAGCAAGTACTGCAGATATGATGACGTGCGAAGCGAAAATATCAGGTTTATTGCCACTACGTGGCGATTAGGCGGTCACCCTCCCCGATAGCAGGTATCTAACAAGTTAAGTTGAGGTAACTCGGCAGATAGGGACCTGGTCACCGGTTAGAAAGAAAGAAAGCTAGAACTGTAAACATACATAGATTGCAGTTAATTTTCTAAATATCTAAAGGGTAAAAGTACTTGTTTTAGTGGATCGGATCGTTTTTTATCGAATAAGTCTGTTGCCCGTGAAAATCGAAGGGTAAATGCTCAAATTACAGTTTTTATGACGCTCAAATTGCAGTAAATTTACAGCTTTTTCTGTGAGTGTTTGCTGATGCAAAATGCAGAGAGAAGGATAGTTTACCTGTGCAAGGGACGGGTTTTTGAGAGCCTCGGGTGCCGAGAGAGGCCGAGCATGAGCCGAGGGAAGCCTGCGATACAAGTAGTTGACTATGATGAATTCTAGCATGGAGGCGTAGATGAAGAACATGCAGACGCCATCCCACAAATTCATGGCGGTGAGGTTCGAGACGACGGGCAGGGTGGAGCGGAAGCCGTTCGTGGTGGTGCAAAAGTTGAGCATGGTGGTGACGCCGATCATGACGCGGGCCGGGACCGCGTTGATGTCCAGCCAGAAACTGATGAAGGAGCTCGTGACTAGCACCACACCTGGAACAAACACGGTGCTAATGTAGAACGACTTGTCGCGCGTGAACACCAGGAGGACACGTAAGCAACTGTAATCTCCTAGAAGAAAAAGAGAATATATGAAAAATATACCACTTTTACCTAGAATAAATAGTTAGTCTCTTTCTGAATCCTTACACTAGAAATATAGATTTCGGTGTTATGCGAATAGGAAAAACCACTAAGATGAACAGGCAAAATGATCTAGAATTTCTAACCTCTTGTTTTCTATGTAACGAAATGATATTGAATGATTGCAGTAGCGAGAAATTATTTCTTGGTTTCGTGATTGGTTTCATAAACTAGAACTATAGTTGTTAAAACTAATTTCTTGTCTTCGCATCTATTTGTAGAAATTTTTAAATATCTTTGAGAACGAAAATATAGGAAAACGCTCTTGAATTTTAGTAGAAGACTCTAGAACTCTCTAATAAAAAGATTTAGAATATATAAGGATGACATGCAACCATTCTTTTTAGAGCCACAATTTAGATTATCGATGCCAGAACCATATTTTTTTCTCAGTGTGCAGAGAATGATAAAACAAAGCCGGAAGTTAAACATTTGTTTTTTATAGTAAACTGCCGAGTTGATCAGAATATATTTTATTGTGAACTAATTGGAATATTTTGTCCTATGATGAACATATTCGTTTTTCATTTTTATGTTCTTTTGTTACCAGAAATTCAATGCAGTGGTAAGAAAAAACCATTATGAAAAAGTTATTATGAATTAGACTGCCGAATAAAGAAATATTAATAATAGTAATTTGAGTGAATTCAAATTTCAAATCAGTTTATAGATATAGTTAATGCAAATAAGTCAAATACTAAATCATAACCAATAGCTTCAAACATGCTTTCTCTCTTATATTTACTTTATTTTACATTCTTGTATTTACTTTATTTGTATTGTTCTACTAACATTACTTTTCATTGCAATTTAAATAGGATTTTCAATAGTTCACTTTCTTTTTATTCCTTTATTTTTATATGAAATTTTCATTTTATTTTTGAAATGCAACATCTATTTCTCCAACAAGAATGTGAAAAGATATAAAACACCTGTGGAGATAAATATAAATGCAGAAGCAACATCTTTAAGGTTTAAGCTTTATTTACTATAATCTTCTTACGCATCTTTCAGAAACTCAACATCTCAATCAGAAATAAATTATCTTTGTAGATTCTAGAATAAAATCTCTGAATAATATGAACAAATGCGTCTAGCACTTCTTTGTAAGAAAATCTTTTTCAGTTCAAAACAACTCCCATAAATTCAAGAAAACTTTCTTCTGAGACGAAATATTTTCTAATGAAGATTTTAACACCGTGTGCTATTGTCAGATAGTGAAAAATCTGTCTCTCCATTTTTTAAAATTCTTTTATAAATTTTGAGTTACTAAAATGTATATAATGTGTTTGTTATGTTATGTATCTGTTTAATATCTCTGTTTATGTTTTAATATCTCTTGCAATCATTCTTGTTTGCTAGATTAAAACGCAACATAGAATCATAATAAGGTTTTCCTGAATCCTCCAATTAGTGATTTTTGCTGTTTAATATTATTATTACTTTTAATTATTAATATTAATATTATTATTACTTTTTTTTTCGTGAATGAGCTTTGAAAATGATCACGCTTTTTAGATCACTGATCGTGCAACAGGCTTTAGATATCTACACGGGCTAGGGCTTGGCCCCAGGTTCGTATCCGGCCCGGTAGAATTAGGAATTTTTTTTCAACAAGCTAGTCGGTCGAAAAAAAAAAAAAAAAAAAAAAAAAAAGGTTTTTATTGTTTTGATATAAAAATTTAAATGAAAATATCAGCCATTTTCAATGAATATGACTTTCGAGGAAATAAATATAAATGTGCATCACGAGCCGATGGTAGTTTGACGACATCGATACAGAAATGTAACATGTCCAGGATAGATATCAGCATAGCTCATTTACATGGGGTCTGGCCCATGCTTAATTTTTTCAGCAGACTAGAGTCGGGCCGAGATCTGGTTTCTATTTTTTCCCTACATAATCGAGGCGGGCTGGAAATGGATTTAATTGCTCTCAGGATGTGTAGTTAACGCAATATGTTTTATAAAAATATTAATAACGTAATGAACTTCTGTTAATGGAATCATTAGAAATGGTTTTTATTTGTTGAGCTTTGAAACATAACCTTATATATTATGTATGTTTATTTTTAACATTTAATTAACGCTAATAATTTAAAAAACGAAAAATATTCATCATTGTAGCAATGATAGAAAAAAAAGATTTATTACTGTAACGAACAACAACTACAAAATATTTAAAAAAAAAATAGTCGTACTTCGCTACTTTCAGATTTTGTCAATTGATTCGATCTATATTTGAAATTGGAGACATTGATTGAATATAATACGGAGTGTTTCTAAATAAATATCGGGGTTTAAACGCTTGATAATATTTATTACATAAAACATAAAATTATAATTAATACATGAAATGAAAGAGCAACTCATACAATTTTACCTATAGGCTTACAAGTACTCAGTGTGTGCACCTTTCGTTACACAGCACGCATTAAGTCGTGCGCCGGAGTTCTTCCAAACATTGATTAATGTTTGTGGGGTCATTGTTGCAACAGCTGCAATGGTCAGCTGGTAGTGGAGGTACATATACACGATCTTTTATGAACCTCCCCGCCCAGGTGGCATTAGATTGGAAGAGCGTCTGAACAGAACTTCTTTGCTAATCAACGTTTGGGAAGAACTGAGCTATCGACTTGATGTGTGTCGTGTGACGAAAGGTACTCATATTGAACACTTCTAAAATCATAGGTAAGACTTAATTATAGGTAACTTAAGATTAACTTAAAAAAACTATTCCACAAAATTGATATTAATTACATTTAAACCCTTCAGGGGCCACGTCATCACATAATTTTAATCCCTGATTTCCACATTGGCACCTGAATTTTTTAAATAAAATTTCAACATTATTGAATACACGAAAATACACTTTTACTTTTTTAAAAATAAATTTTACTGTAAATACTGGTGTCAATTAATTATTTCAAAAATTTATGAATACAAGTGCCTTTCACCGGAATAGGTTAATACCCTTTCATCAATATGTGCAAATTGCTTTTATGTTTTTCTTTCATTAAAATTATTTTAGGTATGTTATCCCGTAAGAAATGAACATATCGAAGTGAATGCACACATGGGATAATTTAATCCCAAAAAATACACTCCTCACCTGCTAGCGAACAAAGAAAAGATATTCCTTAACCCACCCTTTCTCAAATCTGATTTTTAAAAGTAAAAGGCAGCTCAGAAGCATCCTCAAAACATTTATCCTTTTTTTCGAGGAAAAAAATGATATTTTGTTGAACGCGAAATTGTATTGTTGAAAAAATTCTAATTTATTTTCATCGATTACATATTATACATTTTATTCGTTTAATGTAATTGCATTTCTAAGAGGATTTTGTGCGTACTAAAGAAGCAGTAGAATGTACACCAATAAATCTCTTCTTGTGAATGAAATTAATTCATACTGAACTTTATCAGAAGACTGAATAATTTATATGGTAGATTTTGAAACACTTTCCGAACCCTTCCAGAATTCCGTCGCAAAACTTCAGTTTAAAAAAAAAAATGTTTTAGTAAGTAATTTTAGAAACTCATATCACTTTGAAAACACAATTTTAGCAGTTACATTTCATAAATATTTTCATAATAATCTCAAAGGCATTTTCTTAAATATCTAGAAAAATACATGAGGAGTTAACCTGACCTCCAAGTCTGTAAACATAATAGTACAGGCCATGTATTTTCGTAAGATTTTTTCCTGAAACTCCATAGGGGACCGTCAACAAATTGAAAAAGAACGAATACCTTTTGGATATCCCTGTCAAAACTAATGTATCAAAAGCGTTCAAACTGTAGATTATGATTAAGTGGCTTATTGCGTTCTTTTTTTATGCGGATAGCATATATACTCGCAGAGAAATTAAGGTTTTTATAAAATTAGTCCCAAATTTTTCCAAATTTTTTGCTTATAATTTGCAGAGTTCTCAATATAAGATAATGTTCTTTTCCGAAAATATGACAAACAACATTGTACATAATATCCGGTGATCAAAATTAAAAAATAATAATAATTGTATGAAAAATTAGCAGTTTCACTAAATTATTTTTCATTGCGTTGTGTTTTTGTGTTGCTGTGTAAAAGAACTATAAATGTTAGGCGGACATACCACATTAAGCCTCTTTGATGTACATAAATTTCGTAGTTTTAAATAACATAATGTGACTAAACTGCATTTTAATAGAAGTGAAGTAGAATCTTCATGCGGGAGTCTGTGAGATTTATTTAAATTATTAAAAACAAAGTGAAAATCCTCCTAAGCGTAGGAGATTCTCTTCTGTGATAATATTAATCAAATTTTTGTAACAACAAATGATTTATTTATTTATACTTTTTTGGCAGGGAGGGGCACATATTTTAGAGTGGAAAATAAAATGAAAATTGTTTAAATGTGCGCATGAGGGAGGGAGATTATAATTTAAATTTGGATTATTCTTTTTTATTTTATAAATGTAAATTTCATAGATTGGACAACGACTGCACAAACCATCACTTCATCCAGTTCACAGCTGAAATTGTAAGATTAGTTAAAACTCGATTATCACATTAAAATGAAACCTGTCTGTTAGTCATATCTTGGTAGAAATCACCTACAAACCCGATTTTATTGATTGATTGATAAGTTTACTATTGCGTTTTTTTTTTTTGCATGTAAAAGTGTGAAAATGTGATAAGCTGGTTAAAAAAAAAAAAAAAAAAAAAAAAAAAAAAAAAAATTAGGAAATCTATTAGTCAACCACTAAAATCGGGTCTGCGGATAGTTTCCACCAAGGTATGAATTGGCAAACCAGTTACATTTTAATAAGCTCTTAGAATTTTACATATCTTAAAATTCTAGTTGTGAATTCGATAAGGTGATAGTTTGTGCAAACACTGCCTAAATATAATATTTATGAAATCATTTTTCACATAACAAAATATTTCAATATTCTGACACTTAGATCTGAATTTGAGCACAGGATTGTAATTTACTAATGCTTTGAATTTTTTTTTATAAGTTAGCAAATTAATTTCGAGTAACATCCTTACCTCTCCACGTATGTTGCGCATCGCATTCGCCAGTATCATTTTTGACGAGATACGCATTCTGTTGTCGTAAGGAAGTTGCTCCTGTGATCGCCTGCTCTGAATCTGACCACTTTAACGTAACTTCGTTCTGCTCATGGGAAACTGAAAAAAGAAAAACACAATTTCAGCAATGGCAGTTCGAGATTGTTTTCTGTGAGAGGACAGAGGACTCTATGTGAAATTCTATGAAACTGCAGTTATAATCAAAAAGAGAATAAATCTAAGTAAGAAAAGAAGTAAAGAGATGAAAGTAGTAAGATAATAAAGCAATAAATTAGTATCATCACATCTTTTTCTGTAAATCATTCTATTAAATCAAATTAAATATAATTGTTACACACCAGCGTTTATGAATTAGAAATATAGTGCAGTTCCTTAAATATATTATGGAGTGTAGATTCACATTAGGTTTGTTTGTTAGGCTGAAAATAAAAATACATACATACAAATCAGTCTAAGATTTAAAAGTAAATAAATAAGTAAATTTCTGTTTTTAAGCGACATAAAAAAAAATTCTGTGTTTGTTCGTTTTGTATTTATTTATTATGTATATAAATCTACATGCGTCCGCAATTTTCTCAAAAGCAATGGAGTGGATTTGAATCTGGCTTGTTACTTGTTCATACAATTCTAGTGCATCATAAAAGATATTAAGCTAAATAATATCACTGTATAGTCTATAGTTTTCCTACAGTGACAGGCAAATATTTCAATACTCAAGCCTGCCTATTACATTTCAAACGTATAAGACGTTGGCTCATTGTTTGTCCATTGAACACATACATCCGAGTTGTGTGCTCGACACCAAATGTCCGCTCATAAACTTTCGTCGATATAAGCACAGGATAGAGACAGGGAATTACGAGTAGACAAAACTTGATGATTACATCCAGAAACTCCACAATGAGTAAGCAACAGAGTCACATGAAAATGAACCCGATATCTTTCCTGCGCTCGCAAGCGAGTGATGTCTTAACACATTTGGCTATGGAGGGCCGGACACGCTAGTAACTAGCGTTTATAAAATGATTATGGAAACATCATAGATCTTTTAAGAGTACGTCAAAGCCCTTCTATATGAGAGTGGCGACATGTGCACAAAGCACATCCTTAGATTGTGCTTAGACAGATGTGCTTATCTAAGATACAACACATCAACATTCTAGAAATTGGCGATATTCTTCTGGACGTGTTCGATTATACAAGTGATACAAGTTAACACGTATTAGAGTTGTGTCTCGCCTATAGACAAGCGTAGCTATTGCAATATCGACAAGATTCTTAGCAATTTTCTTTTCTACAGAATTATCTCAATCAATTAAATTTTACAACCCATATGTCTCCACTCGCATATCGAGGCACCTTAAGCTTGTTAACGTGATTCTTATTCTTAAAATGAACGTTTCCCAATTAACAGACAGTATCGAAGATATTTGATTTGTCGAGAAGATCATGCTAGTTTTATCTTTCAAGATTGTGCCTAAAGAATCTATCAAATGAAGTCACATATAGTTGATATAATAGATGTTCGATTACGATTTCCGCCTTCAGTCAACTTTTAAAAGTTTTATAGGTAACGTACAGTCATGGAAAAAAAAGTAAACACCACCAACTAGCTCTGTAAAAAATTATTGTAGAAGGAAGTTACTTGTACCAAACGATTGGAAATACAAGCTATTTTTAAATGATGTATATAAAATTTACTTAAAAAGCCGTTACATTGGAAAACTAGCCCTAATTTTGTTTTTCGCCCTGAGGCAATTAGCGCTTATAATTTAAGATGTAATTCATTTATCAATAAATGAAAAAACTGTTCGATTACAATTCACTTCAACAACTATGCCTGCAAGAATCATTGCTTTCATAAGTTAAATAAATTGTAATTATTAATAGCGTATTAAAAATAAATAAATAAATATGCAACATTTGTAATGTACAATTAATGTTAAAAAAATTTGTATGATAAAAAGGAAAAGTAACACAAACTATGCTTACCGCTTTCTAAAGCAAAGGGACACTTTAGATTGTCAAAAGGAAAAATATGAAGATTTCCCTGGCAGTTCAAAACCATACTTCGCCTGTAACAGAAATGTATGTTTTAATTGCTGTAAACTTAATACAGTGTTTCAAACTATCTTATATTGTCACTGTTCCAAAAGTTTATTTCATACTAGCTGACCCGCCCGGCGCTGCCCGGGACCCGTTATGATAACCTGAAACACTTAACACTACAATTATTATCTACAATTAGTCAGAATTAATCATAGGCTATAAGTTATTCGTTAGAATAATATTTTTTAAAAAAGCATAAAAAATCAGTTATGCTTTAAATAAGGCCCTAGGGCCCAATAAAAATATCAGAGTGTAGTTTCCTAAACGAATATTCCAAAACTCAACTTTAAAATTATGCACTGAGAAGGTGAAAAAATCAGTGGGTGAATATGAATGTCGAACAAAAATTTCGAAGGCCCTGAGTCGGGCCCTAAAGGACCATAGGGAGTCCCAGGCTAGTAAATGCAATGCAAGAAAGTGGGATTAACTAAGTGGAAAAATATTTCCAAAAATGAAGATTTGATTAAGAGAGGTCAGTTTAATAACAATTCATGATACAAAAACTTCAAGTGGCCCTGTACCGTAACCCAAGGGAGCAGGAACTTATTTCACATGTAGTTGGATATAAAATATTTTTTTAGTTATTAGGATGACGCTAAAACTACGTTAAAGAAAATTGAAAGCAATTGGGATCATTTTTAAAGAAATTGCACCGATGGCCCCGAAGACCGCGATTAATATTCAAAATTAATAATAGCTAAACTGAGTTTTTTTTAAAATATTTTTTTGTTGTTTGATGGATTTAAGAAGATGTTTAAAAAAAGCAAATAAACAAGACCATTTTTAAGGGATTTAAAATAAAGGCCCCAAAAAGGCCAATTGACAGTTAAAAAGAGGGTCCTAACAGGAAAAGATTTTAAAATGTCTTAGTATTTAACACTTTCGATCGACAATTAATCAAAATTAATCACAGGGTTATTTGTTTGAATAATATTTTAAAGAAATTCACAAATTGATTCGGCCCTAGGCGCCGATAAAAATATGAGAATGTTGGTCCTGAAAGAAGAGTCCAAGACTCAAATTTAAAAATTTTGCTCTGAGAAGGTGAGAAGTTTAGGGAGTGAACTATGTTTGTCTCACAAAATATTCAGGGGCTGGACTGGGCCCTATGATTCCATAGGAGGCCACAGTGTCTTATATGGAAGTCAAAACTTTAAAATATCTAAATGAATAACAAATCTTAAAAATGAAGATCGGATTAAAAGGAAGCAATGTAATAACAGTTTATTGTTACAAAAACTTCAAGGGGCTGTATACCTGTTCCCAAGGAGCCAGGAATGTATTTCGCATGTAGTTGGGAATAAAAATATTTTTGGTAGTTATTAAAATTATGGGAGTACGCTAAAATTAAGTTAAATAAAACTGAAAGCAGTTTGGATCATTTTTAAAGCAGCTGCACCAAGAACACCAAGAAAGCGATTGGTAATCAAAATTACTGGTAGTTGAAGTCTGAGAAATTTTTCGTCGTTCATGTAATAGCTACATGACCTAAAAAGTTGTTAGGAAAAAAAAAAAGCTACTAACGGACCATTTTTAAGGGAGCTACTATAGTGGCCCCGTAGGGGCCAACCGACAATTAGAATCAGGACACTAAGATGAAAACCTGTTCAAATGTTTTCTTACATAGCGCTTTAGATTTTTTATTAATCCAAATTAAGCATACAATACAAACTATTCGTTAGAATAATATTTTTAAAAAATGCATCAAATGATTGGGCAAATGTTTAAAAAAGGGCCCTAGGGCCCGAATAAAAATATCAGGGTATTAGTCCTGGAAGAAGAGTCCCAGGCAACTTTAAAATTTTGCACTATAAGTTGAGAAATATAGGAAGTGAAATATGTTTGTCTCACTAAATTTTCGGGGGCCTTTAACTAGGCCTTATGGTTTCGCAGGGGGCCATATTGTCTTATATGGAATGTAAAAAACTTTAAAATATCTAAAAGTATAAAGAATACTAAAAATGAACATTGGATTTAAAGGAAGCAATTTATCAAAAAATTATTACTACAAAAACTTTAAGGGGTCCTGTACCGGGCCTCAAGGGGCCGTGAATTTGTATTGCAAGTATTTGGGTATAAAAATATCTTTTGTAGTTATTAAAATAAAGGGAGGACGCTAAAACTATGTTAAATAAAACTGAAAGCAATTTAGATTATTTTTAAAGAAGCTGCACCAAGGGACCTAAGAAAGCGATTAATGTTCAAAATTAGTGGTAGTTGAAGTCTGAGAAATATTTTTGTCGTTCATGTAGTAGCTGGAGGACCTAAAAAGTTGTTAGGTAAAAAAAAGCTAGTTAATCGGACCAATTTTAAAGGAACCATGATAGGAGGCCCTGTAGGGGCCAACTGAGAGTTAAAACCAGGGCCCTAACATAAAAACATGTTTAAATGTTTTAGTGCATAGCGCTTTAGACCTTCAATTAGTCAAAATTAAGCACACAGTATGAATTATTCGTAGGACTAATACATTTTTTAAATGCACCAATTGATTGGGAAAATGTTTAAAAAAGGGCTCCAGGGAAAATTAATAAAAATATCAGGTTATTGGTCCTTTAAGAAGAGTCCAAGATTCAACTTTAATTTTTTGGACTGAGAAGGTGAAAAATCTAGGGAGTGAAAAATGTTTGGCGCACAAAAAGATCAAGGGCCCCCGGGCCGGGCCCTATTATTACGTAAGGGACCCCCCAATGTCTTATATGGAATGTAAAAAATTGAAAATATCTAAATGGAACAGATATCCCAAAAATGAAGGTCGAATTAAAAGGAAGCAATATACTAACAATTTATTATCGCAAAAATTTAAAGGGGCCCTAATACGGGTCCCAAGGGTTCAGGGTCATAACTCAAAAGTAAAAAGTCGAGAATAGCTAAATGGTGAAATGTTCCTCAAAACGAAGAAGATTCGATAAAATCGAGTGACGATATTAGCAATTTGGTGCATAAAAACTGTAAGGAGCTCAAGGTCCCTGGTCCTTAAAATATTAAAAATCTAAGCCTCAGGTGCATCAGGACCTGTCTTTGACTATCTTCACTTAAAATTTCAGACTTCTATTTGCGGTAGATTTTGATAGCCATCGCAGACACACACATCAGACGGACAGAGCGTTTTGTTATTTTATTAGTATAGAAAGAATGCGTTACGATGTTCCTGAGTTATTACCCCTCTCGGGTATAAGTTTTTTTTTTTATGTTTAGAAAAAATTACTTGTATGTAAGTAAGATTAACACTAGCTGTCCAAATAGACTAATTGGAGTTTAACGAATACTTCATTGTTTGAAACATTACAAATGTTGTTGTTTTGCGTACTATTTAATTCATATTCATATAAAAAAAGGCTGAGGAAGAGTTTTTGGAGATTTTTTAGTAAATATTATATTACAAGAAAATTTAACTGATATTAACAACATTTTGCAATAATTTTTGCGCTTTATTACTCATGATTTTTTCAGAAAAGTGACCTTTATTTTAAATTTAAAGAGTTAAATATATGTTTAAAATAAAAGAATCGCAAACGGAGCAAAGAGAATTAAGCAAATATTTATTATTATTGCTATTACTAAATGCCTAAACGTTAATGAAATTCTGTCGATGATGCATACATACATACTAACATTACTACATGTAAACAGTAAAAAAGTATTTGTTAAAACAAATTAGTATTCAATTAAAAGACAGTGTTACGAATTTTGTAAATATTTAGTGTTTGTACTGTAAAATAATGTAAATAATCTTATTAAGCTCCATTTCTTCACTAATATTAGTTTTTATTACATTGTCTCTGTTATCAAGCAAACTTGTCTATTATTTTCAGTGAATGTCAATGGCAGCTTTGCAAAATATTAGAGATATCGCCAAGTTGGCGTCACTTTTGGCGACTAATTTTGGTCGCCAAATTTGGCGATATATCGCCAAGTTGGCGACAAACTTGGCGATTGTTGGCGATGGTAACCCTTCCCTATTTATCCCCCCCTTATGTCTACTGATACATTGAATGTTGTTCCGTGGTTTTCCAGTTTTTTCTAGAAGGGGGTAGAAATTTCCACCGCATGCGGCGAGACTATATATAGGAGAGCCGGATGCGAGCTGTGTTGTTATTATTTACCAGTCAGTCATTGAGTGAACAACGCGTTTGTTAAGCAAGTTTGCTTGAGTTTCATTTATGTTGTTTTGAATGTTATTAAGTATTGAGACGTTGTATAAAGAGTCTCTGGGATCTAAAGCTGTACTTATACGATAGATTTGAGCAGTTATTTTAGAATATCTAGTAACATTTGTGAGTTTTGAAGACTCTGTTGTTCTGAAGATCTGCAAATAAATTATTTTCTACTTTTCTAAGAAACAAGAGTTTGAAGTTGTCTAACCATAAGATCAAAAGAACCCCATATACGCTGCAACATTTGGTGTCAGGAGTCGGGATCTTATGGCGAAAACAAGAACAATGGATGGACAACTGAAAGAACTGTTAGATGCTATCAATGGCATAAAGACAGAAATGAATAAAGGCCAAGAAGAATTAGCGGAAAAAATGAATAAAGGCCAAGAAGAATTGGCGGAAAAAATGAATAAAGGCCAAGAAGAATTGGCGGAAAAAATAAATAAAGGCCAAGAAGAATTGGCGGATAAAATGAATAAGTGCCAAGAAGAAGTGACCGAAAAGATTAATATAGGCCAAGAAGAAATGAAGAAAACTTTAGAAGAAAAGTTCTCGTCGGTAGAGAGACGAATAGAGGAAGTAGAAGAGAAAATTCAGAATGAAGTTAGTAATGTAGAAGAGAAAATGGAAAGGAAAATAGAGGAAGTAGAAGAGAAAATTCAGAATGATGTTAGAAATGTTGAAGAGAAAATGGAAGGGAAAATAGTTGAAATAGATGAAAAGCTAAATAAAAGAGTACGAGATCTTGAGAAGAAGCTTTCAGCGTCCAGTGGTAATTATGAAGAATTTAGGAATCCGCCTGCTTCTCCCGTGCACATCAAGCTGTCGACATATGACGGAAAGAGTTCCTGGCAAGTTTACAAGACCCAATTCACCATTGTAGCCAAAGCGAACAAATGGAGTGACGAGGTGAAAGCTTGACAACTGGCAGCATCTTTAAGAGGAGAAGCCGCCGACGTGCTGCAAACATTGCCCGATATGACGCAACTCAATTTTGAGACTCTAAGTTGCGCACTTGAAATGAGATTCGGCGAAAAATTCTTCAAGGATTATACGAGAATACAAATGAAGAGCCGCCATCAAAAATCGAATGAAACCCTTCAAGAGTTTGCCTCGGAAATTGAACGGCTTGCAAATTTAGCATTCATTGACTGTCCAACAAATGTACGGGAAATGCTGTCACTGCAATATTTTGTAGACGGAATAAAAGATCCAGAAGTGCAGAGAGCGGTACGAATGGCAGATGTGCAAGATTTAAAGGCTGCATTACTATATGCCTTAAAGTTAGAAGCGGCTACACAAGCCAGCCGAAGAGATCGTCATTCAGTCCGCGGGGCAACGGTGAACAAAAGCTCAGACACTGAGAGCGACGTCTTGAAAGAAATTAGGAAAATATATCAAGAGATTGAAGCTTTAAAATATGGAAGAACAAGTGCAAGAAGACAGAATCTCACGTGCTGGGGATGCGGTGATACAGGACATCTCCGAAAAAATTGCCCCAAAATCCACGAACGTGAGATAAATTCAAACAGTCAGCAGGGAAACTAAATTTTGGCCATCTCGCGGGGCGGAGGTTGCCAGAGAATGAAAAGCCCCACCTGAAGATCCTCCAGATATCAAAAATGAGTGGCGGTGATAATGAATTATATGTGATAGGCTTTATTAACGGAATTCAGTGCCGTATGATTGTCGATACAGGAGCCAATGTTACAATAATAAGAGAAGATTTGGCTCGAAAATGTAAATGTAAGCTCATCTGGACTCCACCATGAGTTACCCTGCAAACTGTGACGGGCGACAAGATTGGCATATATGGAAAGGCCAATTTAACCATACACTTTGGAGGAACGAAATATTACCATACGGCATATGTGGCTGACATAACAGATCCTTGCTTAATCGGGCTAGATTTTCTGAAGAAGTTTGGCTTCAAGCTTGATTTCAAAAATAACAAAATGCTCTCAAAATTTGAAGAAATAAGTCTTTTTGGATTAAATAATGAAATTGAATGTAAACAAACAGTAATAGCCAAAGAAGACATCAATCTAGATCCAAGAACAGAATTTTTAGTTCCAGCTGAAATTAAAAATGAAACTAATTACCGATTTGGCCATATAGATTATTCAGTAGACAATAGTACACAAGCAGGAGTATTGATGGCTTCTTCTGTAGTAGACCTTATACTAGTGATCGTACAAGTAAACCCAGGGAGAGAAATCGAGAGCGCATAGAAGATGAAGAATACTCCAACATATAGTAGACAGAATATTTATTTGGTGTAGAGGAGCAAGGCTTACAATAAGTTGCTGGAAATACGGGGAACACCATTTGCCCGAAGGCAAGGCATAGCGAAGCGGGGCACAGCGCCCCTTTTTTGCGTGGTGTTACATGGCCGATGGTCTGAGCAGAAGTGAGCTACTGAGGCAGGGAAGATGTACAGCGCTACACTTTTTTTTAGCGTCAAGGTTATGAGCATCCGTTAATGCTTAGCAACAGAGAATGCTAGGGTTGGTATAATATTGCAGTCCTGTGGTTTTTAAGGAGTGTCGACTGCATACGCACGTGTGCATTCATGATATCGAAAGAATTACATGCCAAATGATTCATAACATCTGGGAGATTTTAAAGATTAGCTGAGTGCATGAGAATGTTAACGGATAACCGAATTATAAACCACAGCTGCAACTTTTAACATGGAAAAGTATGCAGAAATGTGCAGATCTAAGGAAGACTGACATTCGGTTGACTTTTATTGTGACGCGAAAGGAATTAACAGATCTTTCTCAAAGTGATAAAAATCCAAAACAAAGAGTGGGAATGAAATGGTGTTTTTTTATCATATGAAAGAGGGTTTGTAAAGGAATTAATTTCACATACAAAGTTATAAAAGGGAAAATAACAAAGTACCGCATTAAAACCTTAAATGCAAGAATATTAACTTTAAGTATTTATTTAAGGGGGTTAATTTTCAGTTAAAATTTTGAAGTTTCGATTTTAATTGTTAAATTTCTAAAAATGGGAGAAGACAAGATAATATGTGACAGAAACGCTGTCACAGACCTCTCGAAAAAGACCATTCCAGTCAGAATTGTTAACATCAGTGATAAGACGAAGACTATCAAGAAAGGAGAGGTGATAGCATCGTGTGCTCCTGTGACGTGCATAAGTCAAAATTCCAGTCACTCTGAGAAATCTTCAGATAATTTAGTCAAGGATTTGTTACAAAATACAGACTTAGATCCAAAACAGATGGACGCCGCGGAAAATTTAATTAGGGAATTCCAAAGTTTATTCTCCCAAACATCTGAAGACTTTGGACGAACTAAAATGGCACATTACCGAATTGACACGGGAGATCACTTTCCTATTAAACAGCACCCTAGACGATTACCTTTTGCCAAGCAAGAAGAGGTGCAGAATTTAATTAAAGATATGGAAGAAAATGACGTCATCGAACCATCAACAAGTCCATGGGCGTCTCCCATTGTATTAGTAAGAAAGAAGGATGGTTCTACAAGATTTTGTGTAGACTACCGCCGACTGAATGACGTCACCAAAAAGGATAGTTACCCTCTGCCAAGGATTGACGACACTCTTGACACACTTGCGGGCAACACTTGGTTCTCGACTTTAGACCTGAAGAGTGGTTACTGGCAGGTAGAGATCCATCCCGACGACCGCGAGAAGACTGCCTTTACAACGGGACAAGGATTATGGCAGTTCAAGGTAATGCCTTTTGGTCTATGTAACGCACCTGCAACTTTTGAACGCCTTATGGAAACGGTTCTCCGGGGACTATCATATGAAGCATGTCTTGTTTATTTAGATGATATCATAATCATAGGAAAATCTTTTGATGAACATCTGAACAACCTCAGGCGGGTGCTACAAAAGTTAAAGGAAGCTAATTTGAAGTTAAGCCCTTCGAAGTGCAGTTTGTTTCGAAATGAAGTCACCTACCTTGGACACATCATTTCAGCGGAAGGAGTTAGGACTGATCCGGAGAAGATATCGGCCGTGAAAAATTGGAATCGTCCAGCAGATGTTCACCAGCTTCGAAGCTTTCTAGGATTATGCACCTATTATAGAAAATTTGTCAAAGGCTTCTCGATGATTGCAAGACCACTTCATAAATTAACAGAAGCCAATCAAAAATTTATGTGGACACAGGAATGCGATGCTGCTTTCGAAAAGCTCAAGGAGGCATTAACATCCACTCCAATTCTGTCATATCCTCAAATCGATAAACAGTTCATACTTGATACGGATGCAAGTAACGAAAGCATTGGCGCTGTACTGTCCCAGGAAATCGACGGCCAGGAGCGTGTTATCGCCTATTTCAGCAAGTGCTTGTCAAAGGCCGAGCGAAACTACTGCGTAACAAGAAAAGAGCTTCTTGCTGTAGTGAAAGCCGTAGACCACTTTCATCACTATCTTTACGGTCGAAAATTCCTGATCCGAACTGATCATGCTTCTCTAACTTGGCTATTGAATTTTAAGAACCCTGAAGGCCAGATAGCCAGGTGGATACAAAAGCTTCAAGAGTACGATATGGAGATACGCCATCGAAAAGGCTCATCACATGGAAATGCAGATGCTCTCTCAAGAAGGCCCTGCTCAGAGAATTGTAGATACTGCGACCGGGTTGAGAAGAAATTTAATGTCAAAGGTCCTATAGTAAGACAAGTTACAACTGGGTCTACATCATCGCAAGATCCGTGGAGTGACGAGAGCCTGCGTAAAGATCAACTTGCTGATCCTGAAATTAAGCCAATTCTAGTGCTGAAAGAGGAGTCCAACAGGAAGCCCAGCTGGCAAGACATGGCCCATTACCATCCTACGACTAAACGTTATTGGTCTCTCTGGGATTCCCTACATTTGAAGAACGGTATCTTGTACCGAAAATGGGAGTATGACGATGGAAAGACATGTAGATGGCAACTACTACTCCCTAAGTCGAGAATTTCTATGGTCCTTCAAGAACTGCATGGTAGTCCCACAGGAGGTCATTTTGGTGTAATGAAGACCCTGCAAAAGGTTCGAGAGCGTTTCTACTGGAATAATGTTCGCAGTGACGTGGAGAAGTGGTGTCGAGCTTGTGACACCTGTGTAGCACGTAAAGGTCCTAAGAGGCGAACCCGTGGGCGATTGCAACGTTATAATGTAGGAGCTCCTTTCGAACGAATTGCTCTAGACATCCTGGGTCCACTTCCTAGAACATCTGATGGCAAAAAGTACATCCTCGTTGTCATGGACTACTTCACTAAGTGGCCTGAAGCCTATGCCATTCCTAATCAAGAGGCGGTAACCGTAGCAGACATACTAGTTCAACACTGGGTTTCCAGATACGGAGTTCCTCTTCAAATCCATTCCGATCAAGGAAGAAACTTTGATTCGGCTGTGTTTAATTAAATGTGCGGACTACTCGGCATGGACAAAACTCGAACTACACCTCTACATCCTCAATCGGACGGCATGGTGGAGCGGTTCAATCGTACCATCCTAAATAGCCTCTCTCTCCTAGTGTCTAGAGACCAACAGGACTGGGACAAGAAATTGCCTCTTTTCCTGCTTGCCTACAGGAGTGCCACTCATGAGGCCACTGGTTACTCCCCTTCTCAAATGCTCTTTGGTCGTGATCTTCGTCTGCCTGCTGATCTTTTGTTTGGCCGTCCTCCTGATGCTCCTTCATCGTCTGAGGAATATGTCGATGAACTCCAGGCACGGATTGAGGAGATTTATTGTCTAGCGAGGAACCGAATTGGACTGGCATCAGAAAAGATGAAGACACGGTACGACACAAAGGCAACTGGACATGAGTTCAACGAAGGTGACAAAGTTTGGTTGTGGAATCCGATACGTCGTAAGGGACTGTCGCCAAAACTACAAAGAAACTGGGACTGTCCTTACACAGTCGTCAACAGGCTGAATGATGTCGTCGTACGCATACGAAAATCGCCAAACACCAAACCCAAGGTCGTACATTATAACCGGCTAGCCCCTTATTTTGGCCAAAGTGATTAAAAATTCAAAACTGGAATTTCAGACCATGGTCATGAAAGTCACTTTTTGTAAATATGTAAATAGTAATTAGTTCTTATTTATGTAAATTTTATTATTATTGTTATTATTTATTTATTTATTTATTTGTTTTTTTATTTTAAGTGTTTTCCTCTAACTCAAGGATTGCACTGCCCGGGACGTGCAGTCTTTGAGGAGGGGGTAGTGTTACGAATTTTGTAAATATTTAGTGTTTGTACTGTAAAATAATGTAAATAATTTTATTAAGCTCCATTTCTTCACTAATATTAGTTTTTGTTACATTGTCTCTGTTATCAAGCAAACTTGTCTATTATTTTCAGTGAATGTCAATGGCAGCTTTGCAAAATATTAGAGATATCGCCAAGTTGGCATCACTTTTGGCGACTAATTTTGGTCGCCAAATTTGGCGATATATCGCCAAGTTGGCGACAAACTTGGCGATTGTTGGCGATGGTAACCCTTCCCTATTTATGGTAACCCCCCCTTATGTCTACTGATACATTGAATGTTGTTCCGTGGTTTTCCAGTTTTTTCTAGAAGGTGGTAGAAATTTCCACCGCATGCGGCGAGACTATATATAGGAGAGCCGGATGCGAGCTGTGTTGTTATTATTTACCAGTCAGTCATTGAGTGAACAACGCGTTTGTTAAGCAAGTTTGCTTGAGTTTCATTTATGTTGTTTTGAATGTTATTAAGTGTTGAGACGTTGTATAAAGAGTCTCTGGGATCTAAAGCTGTACTTATACGATAGATTTGAGCAGTTATTTTAGAATATCTAGTAACATTTGTGAGTTTTGAAGACTCTGTTGTTCTGAAGATCTGTAAATAAATTATTTTCTACTTTTCTAAGAAACAAGAGTTTGAAGTTGTCTAACCATAAGATCAAAAGAACCCCATATACGCTGCAGCAACATGCATTATTCAAAGTACTTCTGGCGCGTAAGAGTTAAAGAGCAAAAGAATATTTCTAGCGACGCTAAGATTAAAAATTAACACTAAATATCACAACTTGCTCTTTAGCTTTCATTGTATATACCTTCACTTCTTAATATCGCATATTTTAGTCCTTATACATAAGAAAAAAAGATGTGTACTTCATTTAACAGAGTACATAGTAATACATAAAGTTTGAAAATTTGTAATGTTTTATCATTATTTTCTATTTTTGAAATTTAAAACTTCTAATTTTTTATGCTAATTTAATTTTTCTAAGTCATTCAGTAATTATAAAAATAATTATTTTAAACTATTTAGTCTTTTGCATCTTATTAATAGAACACTTTTTTCGATTGCGAATTGTTCTCTCTTAACAATTATTTTTGTTATTAGATTCATACAGTTTTGATAGTACATATTTTTGTAGTATATATCCGTTACTAAGCTTAATAAATCACACTGTCCGAACTTCATCGGCAATTATTAATAACTAGTTGACACACCCGGCGTTGCTCGGGTCCGTGATAACCGTGATGCATAAAAAAATCTATAATATTGACAAAAAAAAAAGATTCTAAAAGCACAAAAACTCGAGAAATCGTTAAAAATTATTTCGAAAATCGCATTAAAAATTGATGAAATTCAAAAATAATAGCAGACAAAATTTAGTAAATTTGGCTAAAAGTTTGAAACAATTTTCCTTTTATTAATGTCAAAAAGTAGCCAAAAAATGCGAAAAAAATACTAAAAATCGCATTAAAAATTCATTAAAAATTCAAAAACTACTGCACGACTTCCGAATAAGCTTTATTTAAAACAGAACTAAATTTACTACACTGTTAAAAATTTGACCCATTTGCTGCAGCTTCACTCCACCGCTTTTATAGAAAATGTTACTTTTCTATGTTATGGAGCATTGTTATTGGTCATAAAAGATATATTCTATAAAAGCTGTGGAGTGACGCTGCAGCAAATGGGTCAAATTTTTAACAGTGTATGTCGGGTTAAAAGATTGAAACCATATTCTTTTCACTAATGTCGAAAAATCGCCTCGAAACATAATAAGAAAGCTAAAAATCGACTAAAAAATTAAATAAAAAATCTAATCAAAATATCGAAAATCGTGCTTCGAGGTGCGAAACTTCATATATAGAGGTACCTTCCTCTCAAATTTTGTAGATCTACGTGCAGCGGTCTCTTCAGAACAGCGCCGACAAACTCACAAAATTGTCCCTTTATTATTACAAGGTAGAACCCGTCAAATTTTGACGAAAGAAAATGTTTAAGAAGGAACTGTTTCATTAACTTATAATAAACCTACAAAATCAGTTATAGTAAAAAATGCATTTTATATTGGTACGTCTAACTCTTTATCAAACGATATTTTTTGTCAAATTAACAAAATACTATTTCTATAAAACGCACATGTAAAAATTGTTAAAATTAAACTTTAAACGTTTATGTAAGCAATAAAAAAATAATAAAGATATGTTATTATGATAACGTTATGAATTAAGGTTCTTATGCTAGTATTCCAAAATGATAAAAAGCAAAATTTATTCAACTTTGACTCAATCATGGAATTTTTTTTCCCCGTGAAATCTAAACCCGGCATCATTTTTACCATATCAAAATTTACAAATGTATATTTCACATCTGTATTCACGTTTCAAAAATTTAGCTTTTAATTTGATAATTTTGATTAAAAACTTGCAGTCTCTATGCTATTAGCTGAAATAGATATTAAACTGTTGATATTCTTTTACGTGTAAATCAAATTTTGTAAATGAAGCCAAAATTCACCGGGTTTTATAACAGAAGATATTTAAATTTCTATTTTTCCCCTTTTAATGAGAAAATGGCAACATAAAGATACAGCACTCAATTTTTTCCCTTTTTTCCTTTGCTTTAAAGAGAAATGGAGTACTCCTGTTGCCACGATTAGTAAAGAGGTATTAAAAGCTACAAAAAATTAATATTTAAAAAACAAATTAAGATACAACTTTCAAACAAATTTCATTTAAAAGTGCATTTTTTTCCTACACGATGGTGTAAAAATTGAAAAAAGTGCGACATTAAGAAGTTTAAAAACTTTTAGTACCAAAAATTGCAATACCGAAATTCATTTAAAATTTGAAAGTTTTGCCATGCGCAAAATGATGTATGCGTTACACACAGATACGTTTAGCCTTTATAATATAAATAGATAACCGGTAAATTTGATTATATTATTTAATTTATCAAATTTACCGAAAGCCGTGGTTATCAGTAATAATTACGGAATTTATGAAGCTAATCTTAACATATACACTGAAATTGAAGTAGAATAAATGAATCAAAAAGTACTAAATTATTATTATTTTTTTTCAGTAAAGGGTATCGGTGTGTCCCTACCTCATGGAATATATCACAGAGCCATTGGGGTAGATCCTGAGTGCTATGTGTATGGGAATGAGGGGATACTTGAACTCTCCATGCTTGATGAAATAGGTGTCCGGCAACCAGATGTGATCCGTGTGTAGAAGGCCGTTCAGGTACCGGTGTTTGCCCGCATCGTCGAACCTGAGGCGTGGGTCGAACCATTTTTGATGCAGGAGGAATTCTACTTCATATTTCTAAGGAAGGAACAAACAAATAGTAAACTATTACTATACAACACCATGAATATACATAAAACTCAAAGAAATAAACACTTATTCTTCTTAACTTTAATTAATTTTAACACAATCAACTGATTAGTGAATAAATCATCTTAGTCATAATTTTGCAAGTGAGTGAAAATAAGTATGCCGTAAAGTGCCGATAAACCGCCCTTCCCGATCAAACACCCCCCCCCCCCAATCTTTTCCTTCCATAAAAATAAAAAAATCAATGTAAAAAAATGCATACATACATATATATCGAACAGGAAATTTGAAGAAATTTTTCATAGACATTTTGGGACCTTTTTAGATGTTTGCGGGGAAATTTGTGCTCCATGTACCTTTTTGATAATCAAGCCTTGTGCTGAATCTTCCCATACAAAGAGGATAGCAATACTCCAAAGATTGCAACATAACAAAATTAAGGTAAAAATATGAAGCTGAAAGTAAGTCGTGATAGTCAGCATCCTATAAATAGGATAATTTTACTCAGTCTCTATATAGTCTCTATTGTCTTATTGATTTTTTAAGTGCACGATTTTTCATTCGTTGTTGATGCATTAACAAAACCGTATACTATCTTCGGAGTAAACACTTCCTCCTATAAAGTATACTACAATAAACCGGGGGGGGGGGAGGCGGCAGTACAGACAATCACCTCATCAAGTTCAAGGATGAAAATGTAAGATTAATTAGATTACGATTCACATATTAAAATGTGTTTTCCTGCCCCAAAAGGATGAAAATATAAAGGAATAGAAGCAAGAAAACATAATGCTAAACCTATGAGACGACCACTAAAATCGGGTTTTTAGGTGTTTTCACCCAAGATATGACTTGGCAGACCGATTGCTTTTTAATATACGAATCGAGATTTAACGAATCCTAGATTTTCACCCGTGAACTCGATGAAATGATTGTCTGTGCTGCCGCCTTCCAGTCTATGACTGATTGCAAGAGTAGGAGGAACATTTTCTTTTGTTCTCGCTACTTTTCATCTTTAAAAGAAAGATTACTTTTTTCGAAAAGCGTTGCATTAATTTATTTTTAAGAACTGCCATTCCTGGTATTATGAGAAAAAAAACCCAAATTCGTATTTTGTCATAATCTAAACATATACTTAAAAAAAGCTTACTTTTTAACTTAAATTTTTTTTTGTTGTTAACAAATTTA
Source organism: Maratus speculifer (assembly GCA_964019185.1). Classification (NCBI taxonomy): domain Eukaryota; kingdom Metazoa; phylum Arthropoda; class Arachnida; order Araneae; family Salticidae; genus Maratus; species Maratus speculifer. Next base: position 259,112,744 of record OZ025298.1, read on the forward strand.
AAAATTTTTTTTGTTGGGTGGAAATAAATATTAGTTCTCACTTTAGAAAAAAGAGCTTCATTATCTATTCAAAAGTTACTGTCAATCTTATTAACAATAAATAAAATTTAAAGAATGTGAATCCCCCTATCCTTTAATTCCTTTCTATGATCATATCTTTTTATTTTCATACTTCAACTCACTATCTAACAACTATTCTTACTTGTCATAAATTTGAATGTTTTAAGTTGTCAAAGTTTTATGCCGAGTTTGAGTATCTAACTTTGAAAAATCTTCTGAATTATTCCTCAGGGGTCTCTGATTGTCGTTTGTAAATGGCATTTAACTGATCTGCTATCATCAGCTTTTATCAATCGATAGTTTCCGAAAAGAATCGATTTTCCAGGATTTTCCATGTCTGAATTATGCGGTAGGAGTATTAACACAAAACTACTAACCCAAACTTCAGAGAGGTTTCAAGGTTTTAAGTAACAGACGCTAGTGCAGTAAACCCTCATTAATTACATTAATTGGCGATTTAAAAAGACTGGGTTAAAAAAAATATCTGTAAACGGATCTTTAAAGTACGAATAAAACATTTTGCACTGTGGCAAATAAAAAAAAAAGTTTGAAATTGCACGTTAAGCGTAGCGAGAAGTGTTTGTGTATTTAGGAAGTTTTAAAAATATTCAGATCTTGATGTAATAGTATACTTTACTTTGGATACAGTAGAGTATCCAAAATCTTTTGTGCATCCCTGTAAATACTATCTGCTTTCTACTATACAGGAAGTAACTTGTACTAAATCTCATCAACATATATCAGTTTCACAAAATGTGAAATAGCTTATTATTATTAAAACACGTCCCTAACAATGTTTCCCCCAATAGCATTATGTAATGAAATACTTTTGTGCAACCCTGTAAATTAGGAAAATATTCTTTGTACCACAGACTTTATATTTTACCATATACTTCATAGATTCCTATAAATTCTTTATGTTTGAAGAGTTTAACATCATTAAAATGCACTTGAAGCTATTTTTTTTCTATTGGACGTAATGTAACGGAATACTTTTGTTTGTCCCTGTAATTAAACTATCCGGTTTTAATTGCATGTTATGTAACATGTATCCAATTTTTATAAAATTTGAAATGTGCTGACAAAATTATTCAACAATTATATATTTTCAATCTCAAATGATTCGGTTGAATAGTTTTTTGCTCTGTTATATGCGGATGAACAGATGGATGGACTGAAAGGCGACTATAGGTGCCCGTATTTACATAATTACGAACGCACCTAAAAAGGTTTCTTTTATGCTCGGAGTAATACAAAAAATAAAGTTTTCTAGAGGAAAGAAATCATCACATAATATATGTGATATTGATGTATAATTTATTTGTAAATCCTATTACTTACAAGAGAAGGCCCCAAAGTTTGAGTCACAGAATGCGATGAACGTTTGCGTATCTATAGTGTATAGTTACAGTAGCGTAGCTATGTTTTTTGGCGCCCGGGGCCAGCAAGAAATTTTGCGCCCCCACCCCAATATAGATATATAACAATTTCTCTCAATTTGGCGCCCTTAGGCCTCGGCGCCCGGGGCGGACGCCCCCCTTGCCCCCCCTTAGCTACGCCACTGTATAGTTAGTATACAGGGTGTCCGAAAAGTCTGGAAACGGTCGAATAACTCAAGAAATACATATGAGATTGAAAAACGTAAATATACGTGTTAAATATTTTTAAATAAGCTACTCAGTGATACCAAATTTGACCTTCGTAACCGACCCACTGGGGGTCAGAGGGGGTCCAACTTCGAAATCTTAAATTATAACCCCCATTTTTTATTGCAGATTCGGATTCTACGGACAAAAATACGCAACTTTTGTATTTGATGTTTATTTCGAATCCTCGTTTATCACGGTGTATTCGAGCATATTAAATCGATACATTTTTCGGCTTTTCCAACGGGATTTTCCCTAATCGAAACTAATTGGGGAGAATTTATGACATCAAATTCCTCGTCTTTTGCAAGAATAGCGTTTTCTGAAAATCACCCATGCCGATTATTTCGATAATACTACACACAGTTAAAAATTTGACCCATTTGCTGTAGCGTCACTCCACAGCTTTTATAGAATATCTGTTTCATGACCAATGAGAATGTTCCATAACACAGTAAAGTACACTGTAAAAAATTGACACTTTTGCTGCATCGTCATTCCACCACTTTTATAGAAAACGATTACTTTACTGTGTTATGGAGCACTCTCATTGGTCACAAAAGAGATATTCTATAATAGCTGTGGAGTGACGCTGCAGCAAATGGGTCAGATTTTTAACAGTGTAGCACTATTGAAATAATCGCCACGGGTGATTTTCAGGAAACGCTATTTCTGCAAAAGACGGGGAATTTGACGTCAAAAATTCTGCCCAATCAGTTTCGATTAGGGAAAATCCCGTTGGAAAAGCCGAAATATGTATCGATTTAATATGCTCGAATACACCGTGATAAACGAGGATTTGAAATAAACATCAAATACAAAAGTTACGTATTTTTGTCCGTAGAATCCGAATCTGCAATAAAAAATGGGGGTTATAATTTAAGATTTCAAAGTTCGACCCCCTCTGAACCCCAGGGGGTCGGTTGCGAAGGTCAAATTTGGTATCACTGAGTAGCTTATTTAAAAATATTTAACACGTATATTTACGTTTTTCAATCTCATATGTATTTCTCGAATTATTCGGCTGTTTCCAGACTTTTCGGACACCCTGTATAAGTATATGACGACAACCATAAAGCGCAACTGTAGGAGATCTTGAGAAAATAAGTCGCAAAGTTTACGCTATAGTTTATAATCGGATACATTTTCTTCTGTGATAAGCGGTTACGTAGCATGGTAGACAGCCTAGATTTTGATTTTTCTGCGTAGGTTTGAATCCCGTTAGGACATATTTTTCGGAACGATAATTTTCATCATTCATTTTCGAACCACAATTAAAAAAGATATTACTATTTATTTAAAAATATGTGACAGTTTTGTGATAATCCAAATATATTTTTGTTAGACTAAGCTTGAATGGACAGGCAAACGATACATGGTCTCAAATGCCTCTTATCCATTTAAAAATGATGTTACAAATGACAGCAAGGTCATTATTTTATTAAAGATGGTCATACAAATATTTGGTCACGCCAAAGTTGGAAGGTCTCCAAATTCTTTCGCAACTTTCAACCCTCTAATTTAAAATATACATATATACACTGTTAAATTGTTTTGTGAAATTACAGGAATCTGCAGGTAATCCATTATCTTATTATTATGTAAAATCCATTATTATGTAAAATTACAGATATTAGAAAAACAGAGATTCTGTTAAATAACAGAGAACTTATTCGGTAAATTTACAATAGACTCTGTAGATTAACGTCGTTAAAAATACACAAGACTTTGTAAACTTATTTTTAATGATAACAATTTAATTTAGTTTTCAAACTCAGTAAACCCCTCAATCTTCAGTGAGCCTGAAAGAATTTTAATTTTTCGTATATTTTTTAACTGCTGTATCATATATTTTTACACAATTTGTTTCTAGCCGTCATGTGTTTGAACTCGAGGTCTCTTGACGGTAGAAGAACATCATACCAACTAAGCTATAGGAGCCTTTGTTATTTTATTAAATATAAGTTTTTTATGATTAAGTGGGGGAAAATCCATAAAAATCTCCACTAATAATTAAATGGCTTTTCCCTTTCTAAATTGTTCTAAATTAAAAACAATTTTAAAATTAAATTTTCATTTTTAATATTTTTAATAAATTTGCAAAATAATTTTATGAGTGCGTATTTTGAATGATAAGTTTTAAAAGACAAAATTGTCTTTAAATAAAGACGAAAGCCCTTCAGGGAAGTAGATGCAATTCAAGAGAAATTATCGGTAAAATGATAAACAAGAAACTCGATCGAATGCATTTAACCGAAAACTAATGTAAATATACAGAAAGTCTCGCTTTTTTTCTGTGTTTTTATAGAAATTTTTAGCAGTATATATATGTAACAAATGATTATCCATATTTATACAACTGTCAAAATTTTATTTAGACTCTTTTATAAAACAAAGTCACATAGTAGAAAGATTTCTTCTGTTACACTTAAGGTAAAAGCAATAAAAATGCCTTTGGCTATACGTTTTTTTTTTCTATTTTGAAATCTGATCATTTTTATAATTTAGGTGAAGGAAAATCAATTCTAAAAACATAGAACTCAGAAGAGAATATTTATATAAAATTTGTGAAAAGTCGACATTCAAGATTTCTTGTTTGCAGCTGTAGTTTCATTTCGTTTTCATGTTACATATGTTCTGCGACTATTTTGTAGAATATATGGATATGTCACAGAATGAATTAAAATAATGCCTTGTGTTGATTCAATATTATTTTAGTAATTTTTAGTAACATTGGATAATATACTTATTTTTGACATTTTCAAGATGATTTATCGGACATCTTGAATTGTCAAATATTCTTAAACTATCAATAAATCATGTCTTTCAGAATTATTTTACATCTGTTAGTAGTCGTGTATATAAATTTATATAAGAGTTAAAAATTAAAGAAAAATAACGACATTTTAGACTATGTTAATAAAAAAGGTAGACTAATGAAACAAAATAAACATAAGGCACAACCTTATAATATTTATTAAAATAATAACGAAACTCGGTGCTAATTAAAAATGTACCGCACAGCAGATCTTTTACCGCAGACATATCTATGGGTTAGTTAAATAAAAAATGAAAACACACTTGACATTTTTACTGAAAACTATAACCTTTTTCAACAATATATTTCTAACAGAGCAAATAAGTATTTACACAAAGTCAAGAATTTCTTTAATCCATTTTATAAAAGAAACCATAGTTCTCCACAGTAATAAACTTCAAGAAGAAAGTTTTCTTCGGTTATACTTCGACAATTCAGGAAAGCGGTGATAAAAATTGCCCTAGAGAATAATTTCTTTTTAAATTTCGCATGTGTGACATTTTCTTAATCTAAGTATGGGAAACTAAAGATCATAAGTAATAGATAAAGATAGATGTTGTAAAATGTTGATATTTCACATTTGCAGATATAATTCCATTTGATTTTGCGAAATATAAATGCTTAGATTATGCTGTGTAAAGTATAAATGCATCCCAAAATGAATTAAAACAACGAATTGCAACACCTACATATCTTAATAAATATTTAGGGGGGTATTTATTTTTTACAAATGGTATTTGAAAACGTTTCATCGGTTATCTTGTTATGTTTATTTACCAGTCCTAAATACACTCTATAGCAAAAAAAATATATATGCACCCAGAAAAAAGTGAGCCATGATCGGGAGACTTGGTATGAATTCCCTCATAGCATGCATGTTATCAGAGACGTCACAATGACATCACTGTGAGTCACTTTGGTCACATCACATCTGTGACCAAAATGTCACAGCTCAGTGACGTCACACTGTGACTGAGATGTGACTTTTTTAAAAATCTTTAGAAAATTACAAAAATTCTTCAAAACATGTTATTTATTTTAAAAGCATGTTTCTGGCAATTTAAATATCGTCCCTTTTGTCACAGTTTCGTCTCAATGTTAATGTCAAAGTAGTCACAAATCACACATTTTTCATAAATTTGTCACACCGTGACTTCTCAAAGTGGTCACAATGTGACGTCACAAACGAGCTCTAAAACGGCCATAACGACCACATTTTAGCCACTGTAACTTCACATTGACGTCACGTGACGTCACATCGATGATCGATGGTCACAAAGTCACAATGTGACTTCACAACGACGCACAGTGGGGCAAAAACCCAAAAAGCTGGCCAAAAGTCGAAAAATGAAGTTACGATTTAGGGAATTTTGATTATGTAGTTGGCTAGAATAATGTTTGGAGAGTCAGAATCTGTATTTAAAAAAAGATTTTTGCTTCGCCCTTACAAACAGCATTATTTCAAAAATGATGTTTGAAGGAGTATCATTTAGAGGGAACAAAAACAGCAAATCAATAGTTCCTCTAAATGCGCGCTACATTTTATCATATTATCCGATTTTAATGATTTGAAATGGATTCACACTATGATAGTGTGTAGTTTATTTGCATGTATTACCAAATTTGTACTAAGCACATAAAAATTAATAAATTCATAGTCATTTTTGATAAAATATTGTAGAAAATATTTTATTTTTTTGCTTTCAAACATCAAAAAGTTTAAATGTTCCACAGTGTTCCGCAACGAAATTTAATGGAAATAATAACCTGGGTAAATGATTCTGTCTAATGATTCATGAAAAACCAGCTGCCTAAAACTGCCTTTCTGCATTTCACGCATATTTTAGTAATCCCAAGTACAAATGCCACTTTTTTGGGCGCTTCAAAAATTCTGAAATTGAGTACTTATCACAATAATTTAGCTGATAAATATCTTTCGAATTTTTGAATTATTCAATTGTGTAATAGTTTATTACCTATTATATTGTAAATAAGTACTATAATCATAAGTTTAAATTAATTTGATAAGTAAGCTTAGTAATGAAAAAAAAATTAAAATAATTCTCTATTATTGATCCGATCGAATAACATTTTCTTATTTTTATAGGTAGTAATTTTGTTTGTTCTATTGTAATTAGAAGAATTATTTTGTCAATGGCAATATTTGCTAGATCAAACTACTGAGAATATTGTATTTCATTAATGCGAGTAAAAATCATTATGAATATGACTTTTACCTACATTAGCAATTTCGATTTGGTTTGCAAATAAGGATGTGATTGAAAATTTATTCTAAGTACATTTAAACAAATATTTCTGCATGAAGATGGCAGGAGGTTTTAATATATTTTTCACTTCTCTCATGCTACTGGAATACATAAATATTGCAAATAAATCATGAATCGTCAATTTGAAAATTCCGAGATCTTCATTTCACTGATTTTATCGGGCCAATCAAGATCCATTTTCTTTTTCAAGAAATAAGGAAGCTAATGTCAATGAATGGGATTGTATTAAACACTAGGAGAATTAACTTACTTCTTTTAATACAATCATTGATACAGAAGAAATAGTCTCTTAACAACGAATTAGTATAATACTCAACGTTGCTACCTATGTCAGGCAATATCAAAATATCTTCTTACCGATATGACATTTTTAAATTAAATTGGATAATTTGGAATTCAGAATAGCTACGTTACATGCTAAGATGTTTTGAGAGGGCTTCCACATGGCAGACAAACTGTATAGAAAAAAATGGAAAGCTCGTACTCTGCATGAGAAGAAGAACACTGAAATCGCAAAATAAAATATGCAAAAAATATTTCATTTACAATTAAGACTTCTCGTCGAGAAATCAAATCCCAGATTTGGAAGCACAAATGATGGCAATATAATTCAACCATTCTTTGAAACTCAACTATTTGTGCTTCTATAACAAGCGTATACGAAGATTTGATTAAACGATTCTATGTCATAAGTAATTTCTTGTTGCCATGTCATTTATTTGATATATTTCAAAGATTTTTCTTTACAAACAGCTTGTAGATTTGAACTACATCCCTGGTTCTGTATGCCTACTTCAGAACACAAACTACTTATTAATGAGAAATAACATTATCTTCATTACTGCTTATTTGTCAAATGCCATAAGATACTCAAGAATCATGCAACAAACTGATGAAAAAGCATCGAGAAGATTTATGACAAACATGCAATAGCGCAAAAAAAAAAAAAAAAAAAAAAAAGATATTTTTACGCCTTTTAATGTCATCAGATTCTTTCATTTCAAGTTTAGGTAAGTTATCGCAAAACAAATTAAAATCATTGATCCTAAGAGTCACAGGATCTTCTAATGCCGCCAACAAGTTTTGCTAACTATTTCGACACCTTGACGTCTGAAGAATCTTTTTATTATATTACAGTTGATTCTAAAGGTGAATGAATCTCTGGAATATATTTCCATTTTTATTTTAATAATATAAAAATTAAACAGTATAATATTTTACTTTCCATTAATTAATTTCGATTAAATATGTCTTGGTTCCTTCAAAATTTCTTTTTAAGTTTAGCCTCGAAATTTTAAATATTATTTAAATCTAATTGTTTTTACTTTTAATTTGTCATTTTATTTATTTATTTATTTTTAAAGTTTAACTTTTGAATCCTAATTAGCATCCTGAAAAGTTTAAGAAATTTTATACAAATTGAATAATTTTCGAGACATTTTAATTTTTGTTCCGCCATATTGTATCCGCCAAATTGTATCCGCCATTTTTTTTTATTTTAATTTTGTATTTTTACTTAGTATCCTCAAAAACACCTGTATACGAATTTTCGTACAATTTGAATAACATTTTCATGTTTTGGCCAGCTTTTCGGGATTTTGCCCCACTGTGCGACGTCGCAGTGACGTCACCATACCTTACGGGAAAATAGTGTTTGTTGAGATGAATAAATGATTACAAATTCAAAACAAAAAGCCTTTTATTGCGATTGTAGCAACAAAAAGAATGTAGATTCCAGTAGGCTGTAAAGCTACATTTGACAACTATAAAAGTTGATACAAAGTGAGGCATGCAGGCTATTAAGTTATCAATGTACCTCTTCGTTAGATTCTGCCATATGTGTAGCAACTGGTAAACTACACTGGTGTCCAAAAGTTAAGCATAATTGGTAATTAAGTAATTATTTTTAAGTAATGAAAGAAATATGAATCGGAATGTGCTGAAACTCCAGGTGTGTAAACAAAGTATACGCGTCACATATTTTCGCGAAGAGTTTTCCCCGAAATCGAACAGGGGACCGTCAACAAATTGAAAAAGAACGAAGATCTTTTGGATAACCCTGCCAAAACTAATGTAGCAAAAGCGTTCAAACTGCACATTATGATTAATTGGCTTATTGTAATGTACTGTGTTAATTTTACAAGGATAGCATGTATACTCGTAGAGAAATTAAGGTTTTTATAAAAACAGTCCTAAATTTTTCAAAGTTTTTTGCTTATAATTTGCAGAGTTCTTATTATAAAATAATGTTCTTTTCTGAAAATATGACAAACATCATTGTACACAATACCCTGTCATCAGAATTTAAAAATAATAAAAATTGTATGAAAAATGAGTATGTTTAGTAAATAATTTTTCATTGCACATGCGTCAACGATATCAAAATGTCATTTGCATATTGTGTTAGCTAAATGTATAGAGCAACTTCTGTAAAAGTTTCAAAAATATAGCTTGAAAATTCTGAAAATGGGAGCCTATAGAATCAACTCAAAATCCTTTATTCCCTAAATGAAGCAAAAAGATGAGGGGCTGTATCCATATTCCATTGTTTAGTGCCTACACAATATTGCACGTACAACTATATTTAGGTAAAACCCCTGATTTTTTTGCTTCCTTTAGGAATAACGGATTTTGAGTTGATTCTATAGGCTCCCATTTTCAGAATTTTCAAGCTATGTTTTTGAAACTTTTACAGAAGTTGCTCTATACATTTAGCTAACACAATATGCAAATGACATTTTGATATCGTTGACGCATGCGCAATGAAAAATTATTTACTAAACATACTCATTTTCATACAGTTTTTATTATTTTTAAATTCTGATGACAGGGTATTGTGTACAATGATGTTTGTCACATTTTCAGAAAAGAACATTATTTTATAATAAGAACTCTGCAAATTATAAGCAAAAAACTTGGAAAAATTTAGGACTGTTTTTATAAAAACCTTAATTTCTCTACGAGTATACATGCTATCCTTGTAAAAATTAACACAGTACATTACAATAAGCCAATTAATCATAATGTGCAGTTTGAACGCTTTTGCTACATTAGTTTTGACAGGGTTATCCAAAAGATCTTCGTTCTTTTTCAATTTGTTGACGGTCCCCTGTTCGATTTCGGGGAAAACTCTTCGCGAAAATATGTGACGCGTACTATTTTGTTTACACACCTGGAGTTTCAGCACATTCCGATTCATATTTCTTTCATTACTTAAAAATAATTACTTAATTACCAATTATGCTTAACTTTTGGACACTAGTGTAGTTCGGTTGTATTTCCAGATGTCTGAAATCACCTTTCCAATATGCCCCAAAAATTCTCTAGTAGAGCAAGATCTGGTGAACTGGCCAATCATGGAAGGTTATTATATCCTTGTAGACATTATTGCAGGAGTCATGCAGTATGCGTTCGAGAAATATATTTTTAACAAATAACACTAATGCGACTTAATGGCATAGACCATACACCAGCTAAAAATATCATCTACGTATTTGAAAGTCATTAGAGTACTTTGCAGCATGAATAAACATGATTAGTTGTCTCAGCAGATCGTACTGCGGAATGTCATTCCACGTGTTATGGCAGTATGTCGCTTACTAACAAATGCAGGATAGGACAATCAGTAGTCATTACCAGTGAGACAAAAGTGAGATTCGTAATTGAATAACACATTTCTCTATCAGACTCTACCTAAATTAATCGAGATCAACAACAATCCAGAGAACATCAGATATGTTGTGGAATGAAAAGCAACTACCTAAATGAAGTCGAGAACTTATTGCTTAGTCGATATGTAATCCAAGAATGATACACTATACGGTCAAAGGTGACTGGCCACTTGCGGTTTTAAACATTTTGTTAAATACCTAGAAAAATACATGAGGAATTTTACTGAAACTCTAAGTCTGTAAATAGAATAGTACAGGTCATACATTTCCGTGGAGATTTTTTCCCCGAAACTCTATAGGGGACCGCCAACAAATTGAAAAAGAACAAATATCTTTTGGATAACCAAGTCAAAACTAATGTACTAAAAGCATGCAAACTGAAGATTATGATTAAGTGGCTTATTGTAATAAACTGTGTTCATTTTTATGCGGATAGCATGTATACTCGTAGAGAAATCAAGGTTTTTATAAAAACAGTTCCAAATTTTTTCAAGTTTTTTGCTTATAATTTGCTGAGTTCCTAATATAAAATAATATTTTTTTTTTCTGAAACTATGACAAACATTGTAAATAACAACCTGTGATTAGAAATAAAAAATAATAAAAATTGTATGAGAAACTGGATTTCAAAATGGCTTTCTCTACGTATATAATCACAATTTAACTATTAATAAACAATTCATTAAAACTTTTTTTTTTTAAGTATTACAATATTTTTTATATTTTCTACCTTTAAAGGTTTAAAACATTTCGTAATTGCAATCTTATTGCAAGATGGCCTATTTTGGCGTGTGTGGTTTGGCGCATAATCAACTGTATTATTTTCGTAACTTGCATAGAGCGGTAACCTTTAATAAAGTTTGGCAATTTATCACCGGAATCCGACTGACGAAAAGATTCCTTAAAATGAATGTATTAATTTATATTTAAATTTGAAAAATGTTTGAATGTTGCGTTGTCATCAGAAACGCAACTATGAACATAATTTTTATGATTCTAAACGAATGTGTTATTGAGTTAAAAATCGATTACGAAATTCCATCGAATAATTAAGAATGTATTCATTAAAAACACATAACTTTGTTCATCCGTACACAAAAACAAGAACTTTAATATGAACTTGTACAATTAAAAATAAAATTAAATTAAAAATCTATGTTTCGAACTGCTTCTGCAGTCATCCTCAGGATAAAATACAATGGTGAAATAACTAAAAGTTCAAAGATGAATGCTTCCTGTGAGAAATGATTTGTCAAGTCTTGACCAATTATATGAATAACCACAATGCAGTGGCGCCCTCCAGTGACTAGCTTAAAACATCCCTGTGAGATAAGTTTGAAATGAATAAAAATTTCGATTGAAGAAAAACGAGTGTCGTCATTCATACATGAGGGAAAGAATCACATTCAAACAGATTTTTTTTTGGAAAAAAAAAGTTTTGGGTTAACATGATTCCTGTTTAAACTTAAATGATACAGATTTAAGATTTTGTAGTAAGGTACCCTGGGGTAATAACGCCACGTTAAGGTTCTACCAATTTTCACGCCTTAGTTTTAGATTGTATTTTTCAAACAAATATAGGATCTGATACAGCAACTCATTGACTATTTATATAAAATAAAATAATTTAACAGATATGTATTCATAAAATGTAATGGCGTTTTTTCTTGACCCATGCTATTTGGCGTTATTACCCACCTACATGGGTAATAACGCCATGCAAACAAAACTATGAAATAAGATGGAATAATTGCATGTAGATAGCCCAATTATAAAAGTACAAACTCTACAAACTTAGAAATTGAAAAATTGCATTCTAAGCTATTGAAAATGTTCAATTTTTTGTGAAAGTGCAAGAAAAATAAAGGTGTGGTGTGGGAGGGGGGATGAGACAAAAGAATATCAGACCGTGAACTTCTTTTTGCTTAAAAAAGACCGTTTAAATAGAAATATGAGAAACATTGCACAGTTTTAACTGTGTTTATTTGAATCAGTATTTAGGATGTAGCTCGGCCACTGTAGGGAATCAACTGGGGTATTAATGTCAAGGATTGGCGCTATTACCCCGGTATAGTTATTGCGCAGTACATTTTAAATTACAAATTATCTCGAGAAGATATCCAAAATCTTCAACAACATTTTAAAAGTACATGAAATGCACTACAAATTTATGTAATTAACAAAATATTTCCGGATAAAAACATAGTCTTCACATCACAAAACTTATCTCGCAAATTATAGATCAAGCGTTAATTTTAATTGTTTGTAAAAACAATAAGACCTAAAAATGAAACAAATTAACTTGAAGCTGTTTTTTGCGATTTATATGACTCAAAACCCTTCTGCGCAGAGCACATGGGTGTCATTTACCTGATTATTTCATAATTATGCAAAATATAAGCACTTGGCGTTATTACCCCGCCTGGCGTTATTACCCCAGGGTACCTTATTATGCCAGATTTTCGGTACCTTATAGGATAAATTATCGTTACAAGGTTTATTTTCTCAAGTGCAATAATTTCAACAGATTCTCTAATATCACTTCCATTTGAGTTATTACAGGGAAATATGATTTTTGCCTCTTCAAAGTTAATTAAATGAAAGATGAAATAGATGAAAAGATTGTTTGAAATTAAAATGTATAAAAGGATATACAAACTTAACAAAAATTGCGTGATTGGGAATTGTTAACCGACCCGATAATTGCTGAAAACCTCTATGTATTTTTACTAAAAAGACACTTTGAAACAATGTGCTAACCTCTCTCAAAAACTATAACCCAATATCCAATTTTATTTAACTAAAAAAAGAATCCAGAACAAACATTTACACAAGAAATTAGCGTTTTTAATCGCTTTATAAAAGAAACCACACTTCTTGGAAATAATGAAGTTGACGCGAAAGAGTTTGTCTTAAATTACACAGAAAAAATCAAGAAAAGTGGCTATAAAAATTGCTTTTGGAAATATTTTCTTTTCACTTTTCTAAATTTTGACATTTGCCTAATTTAAAGAGTAGAATATTATTAATTCGAAAAACATAGAGCTCAGAAGAAAAGATATAAAAGTTACAGATGTGATTTCATTCGATTTTACATCGTATAAATTTTTGGTTATATATAGAAGATATACACATATCCCGGATTAAATTAAAATAATGCATATTAACCTTCTTGATGATTAAAACTGATGCACTTTATGGCCAAAGGTGACCGTCTACTTGCAATTTTAGATGTTTTGTTAAATATCTAGATAAATATAAGAGGACTTATTTTGAAACTCCAAGTGCTTAAACAGAATAGTTACAGATCATATATTACTATGAAGGTTTTTTTTGTTCTTGAAATCTCATAATGTAGCAAAAGTGTCAAAACTGTAGATTATGATTAAATGGCTTATTGTAATAAACTGTGTTAATTTTTTCCCGGATAGAATGTATACTAGTAGAGAAATAGAGGCTTTTATAAAAACAGTCCTAATTGTCTTCAAGTTTTTTGGTTATAATTTGCAGCTTTTAATATAAAATGATTTCTTTTCAGAAAATAAGACAAATAATATTATACATAATACCCCGTAACCAGAATTTTAAAATTATAAAAATTGTAGGAAAATCAAGCAGGTTTACTAAATAATGTTTCCTGCGCATGCGCCACCGCAATAAAATGTAATTTGTATAATGTAGTAATTAAATTTATAGAGCAATTTTTATAAAAGTCTCAAAAACGTAGCTTGAAATTTCTGAAAATAATCATCGACAGAAAAAGCTAAAAATCCGATATTCGCAAAATAAGGTTAAAAGATGAGAGGTTGTATTCAATACGTGCAATATTGACATTAATCAATGGATATATGGATAGAGACCCTCATCTTTTTTTGCTTCATTTTAGGAATAACAGATTTTGAGCTTATTCTATCGAAGATTATTTTGAGAATTTTCAAGCTATGTTTTTGAGACTTTTACAAAAATTGCTCTATACATTTAGCTAACACATTATGCAAATTACATTTTGATTGCGTTGGCGCATGCGCAGTGAAACATTATTTAGTAAACCTAATCATCTTTTCTACAATTTTTATTATTTTTTAATTCTGATTAAAGGGTATTATGTACAGTATTATTTGCAATATTTTATGAAAAGAAAAAAAAATATTAAGAACTTTGCTAATTATAAGCAAAAAACTTGAAAAAAATTGGGACTGTTTTCATAAAATCTTTAGTTTCTCAACGAATATACATGATATCCTCATAAAAGTGAACACAATTAGTAATTTAACCGTTTTATACATAAAGGTTACCTAAACCCATTAGGAAGTGTTTGCAGTGATCAGAACGGTGTTAAATTACGGTTCTGAAACTGTTTTATATAAAAATGGCTAATTTACTGGACAGATTGGTACAGATTTTTAACAGCTTAAACTATTTTTTCCCATTGACTGTAATGTAACAGAATACTCTTGATTGTTCCTGTGATTGATCTATGCATCCTTTTTCATAAAATGTAAAATGACTCGACAAAATTATGTAATAATAATAATAATTATATATTTTAAATTTCAAACGATTAAAATGCATTTGAAACTTCAAACGATTCGGTTGTGTAGTTTTTGCGTTTATAAGCAGACAGACAGGCGGACAGGCGGACTGAACGACGATTATATGTGTTACGTATTTATATATAAATGCACCTAAAAAGAAAAAAATCGCTTGAACAATTCCCGAAAAAGAAAAAAAAAAAAAAAAAAAAAAAAAAAAAAAAAAAAAAAAGATTTTCCGGTTTGATAAACATGATTTTGAAACGGTTTCGACATGATTCCGACATTTTTTATTTACTTATTATTTTTTATTTACACTGCTTCGAGATGTTTTTGTTCAGCATGGTTTCGAGACAAAAAATAAATTTCGAACAGGAATATCAGAAAACTGCTTAATGATAACAATCTACATATTTAACTACTCAAACAAGGAGTAAGTGTAATTACAGATCTCTTCGTTTAATATTTCTTTTTAAGACAATTAATCCTTTAATTAATAAATCGAAATTGTTAATTTATAATTATTATATTCTTACATAGATGGCAGCACCAATAAATTTAATTTAAAAATAAATATAAAAGGAAGTAATTTATTTTTGACATATTAAAAAGGTTCAAATCAAATTATCTAAAAAAAAGTTCAAAATTTCAAATATTTTAAAAATCCGAAATAAAAAAAAAATAGCTGTTATTATCCGAAATTTAAAATATAAATAAAGTTTTAAATTTCTAAAAACGAAAAAAAAATGTTTAAATGGAATTTAAAATGTTGAATTATTAATAGATCACAATAGTTTTTCCAGTAGTAAGAAAATTGAATTCCGAAAAATATTATGAATGTCAGTGATAAAAAAAAATAATATAAATCCTTAAATAAAAAAAAATCGAAATTTATTTTAATTGTATCCGCTTCAGTATGAAAATTTCAAGTTTCAGCACCAGGGATCGGACTAACAACCTTCTGTTTACAAGCGAAATGCTTTTCCCCCAAGAAATAAAGTCTACACAACTAACGTTGAAATTAAGGTTCTGATTTAAAATTTCAGTCACAAAAATGAACAGATGACATTGATAAAATTGATTTAATTAAAATAATAAACTTTTTCAAGATTTTATGATTTGTTGTCTGAAATAAGATATTCAGATGAAAGTCCGCAAAATTTGAAGTCTCTGATTTAAACAGTTTTTCTGTACGAACTCCGTGATATATGGACAGAAAGGGGACAGAGACGAATATGATTTCGTCAGATGAACGGAACCCTAAAAATGAAATCGAGAAAATAGAAAATTTTGAACCAAAGAAGTAGGATTTGCATCATCCTCAAATATTATCCCGAAAATATGTATATTTTTATATTTTAATTAATTTTTTTTCAATTAATTTTCGGTAGTGATGTTACGCGTGAAAATCTTAAATATTTTAATACGTGAATTCCATCTTGTGCTGCTGTTTGCAGTCTTACCAACATATGAAGTGAAAAATGTTAAGCTGCGCATCGTCCTCGTAGCTTAAATGGAAGATTACTTGGAGCATTATTCCAAGAGTTCTGGGTTCGATCCGCGGCATGGACATTTATCACTAAGTTAGTTCTACGCTTAGTAGCAATGTGAATATTCAGGTATTAAAATTTTCACGTATATTCCTTGTCTAGAGAAAACTAATTTTAAGTTCTAACTACGGAAATAGAAGTTGAAAACTTTTTCGTCTACTACTTCAAAGAAATCCCATTTAATCACAATTACAAACACAAAGTCGAAAAGTCTTTTTCGACTTTATTTCAGCAATCCAAGAAAGATGTGATTATATCAAAATCCCGCCGGGCATACGTCTTCTTTTACGGTTCACATAATCTGGATATTCTTCTAATTTAAGCAGCTGAATGTTTGCTTAGAAAGCACCAAGATTAGAAAAAAAATTTGTGATAACTTTTGCATCTAGACTTCATTCTTGAAATTGTAACTTACTTAATTTTAATATTTTTTTTCTGTTACGTTAAAGATGATATATCTACATACACGGTACCTCAAAAAAGATCACCCAAACATCAGTAATTTATCAATTATGGTCTGCGTCTCCACCTTTGTAAGGAACTTGATGAATTTTGTACATAGTAATTTTAAATGTAGTTAAAATTTTCGTCAACACATGGTGCTGCTTTAAATTCAACCGCAAGAATACTGAAAATAAATATAAAAACTAGTCGTTGTGGGCCACCGTAATACTTACCCATCATTGATATGCATAATATAACATATAAAAATAAAACATGTGTAAACTATTTATAAAATGCCTTGCAATTCAGTGCGTTTCAACGTACATTTAATTAGCTAATACTTTTAATAGACATAGTAATGCTCTATTAATGAATTGCTGATGTACCCATTTCGACAAATTATACAAAACGCCAAACTACTCAAATAGTACCGAATTGCGTAAAACAAACATCCTTATAACGCCAAAAATAATAATAATAAACAGTTTACTGTGCCGGATTAAGCGTCTCATTTCCAATTAAAATATATCTTTGAATTGAAATTTGAGTGAAATACAGGGTCATGAAAAATCAAAGAATGAGGAAAAAAGGATTACAAATATCTCGGCAACTAATAATCCGATCGATTTAGTTTTTTATGCAGAATTTGTGTTATTTTATTGACTTTTACGTCCACCTCTTAAAATTAAAAAAAATCGAAAATTTTTATATACCTTTCATCAGAACGAAATTTTCGAGAGTCCGAAATAAAAAGTTCCGGATAATCGAGGTTACTGATATTAACTAGACTTCGTCGCATTAATACATTATAAGTACATACAAAATTTCAAGTCTCTATCTCAATTTGTTCGGGAGATAGAGCGTTTATAGACAGACGGACAGACGGCAATTTTTTTTCTAAAAATATGTCTTTCGAAATCTTCAGTGTCCAAAACGTGTAAATCCATCAAAAAAATCTTTTTCGATTTTCAAAACGATTGCAAGACTTACCTTATACTACTTATGATGGGTAAGTAATAAATCACCCTGTTTATATTCATCATTATATTTAGAAAGATAGTAGTTTGAAATGTGAAAAATATTTGACATTTAAAATTTATTTTAAGATCCTTTACAGGTTGAGATTGAGACATGGGCTCCAACGACGAAAATCGGATTATTATTTACTTATCATACGTAGTATTGGGTAAGTCTTGGAAGCGTTTTGAAAATCGATTTTTTGACGTATTTACACGTTTCAGACATTAGATATATTTTTAGAAATTTATTTTTTGCCGTCCTCTATCTGTTTGTCTGTCTACGTCTGTCCGTTTGTCTGTCTGTCTGTTTCCCTTTTAAAGCTCTATCTCCAGAACAAATTGAGGTAGAGACTTAAAATTTGGTGTGTAATAATGGAAAGAAGCCTATTAAATATCAGTAACCTTCATTCTCCAGAATTATTTTTTTCGGATTCCCAAAATATTCGTTCTGAGAGGTATAAAAAATTTTCGATTTTTTAAAATTTTAAGTAATTGCTGTAAAAAACAATAAAAAATATAAATTTTGTATAAAGAATGAAATTGATCGGATAATTAGTTGTCGAGATATTCTATTTTCCACACCTTTCGATTTCTCATGAACCTGTATTTCATTCAATTTTCAATTCAAATATGTATTTTAATTGGAAATGAGACATTTAACTCGAGTTAGTAAACTGTTAGTTAATAGATTTATCATTTTTGGAATTATAAGGATGCTTCTTTTTCTACTTGATTATTCCGATGACCAAAAAAATTATCGCCAAACTATAAGATAAATGCCAATAATGGCTTATCGTAAATGTCACATGCACTTAGAGATGTAAATTTTCCGGAAAAATATAAGTGGCGGAAAAAAACCGGTTTTTTACCGTTTTTTTCGGAAAAAAACGGAAAAATTGGAAAAATTGATTTTTCATGACTGTTTCTCCCAAATAAATTATATTTTCTTAGAGAATATTAAATAATAAACATATTTCCCATTTATATGTATTAAATGAAAATTATTTTCACTTTATATTACAAAATAAAAAGAAAGTAGCAAAGCCTGCTTTTAAAAGTTTAGTTTTTTTTTTTTTTTTTTTTTCAACAGCCTAAGAATTTTTATTAAATGCTATTGTTTGTTATATCATATCTCTGTTGAAATAATTTTTCAGTTACATGTTTAACTACCAATTGACCTAATCTAAAAACCTGAGCCAATATGTCTGCAGTTTCGAATGAAATAAATTATGCATTCCATTTACATAAATATAGTTTTTAAGTAAATGATACTAGTTTAAAGAAATTATTGCAGTTTTGTCATTATTATGAATATCAGTATTCAAAAATTCCATTGTTTGTTTAAAAAATGTATATTTTTACATAATTAATTTTTTTTCTTAGAATTATAATTTTATTTCCTTTATAAAATAGGTTTAGTTTTGGTATAGCTTTCCAATATCAACTCAAAAAAGTTTTGATTTAGTTTTATAATCTAAATTCAAACAAAACTAAGTTTTACTTTGGCTTACTCAGGTCTGCAACTAAAAAATAGTATAGGATTTATTGACTGTTAGATTTTTACTCACTGAAACTAATATATATATATATATATATACAGGGTGTCCGAAAAGTCTGGAAACGGCCGAATTACTCGAGAAATATATATGAGATTGCAAAACGTAAATATACGTGTTAAATATTTTGAAATAAGCTACTCTGTGATACCAAATTTGACCTTCGAAACCGACCCCCTGGGGGTCAGAAGGGGTCCAACTTTGAAATCTTAAATTATAACCCTCATTTTATATTGCAGATTCGGATTCTACGGACAAAAATACGTAACTTTTGTATTTGATGTTTATTTCAAATCTTCGTTTATCACGGTGTAATCGAGCATATTAAATCGATACATATTCCCGCTTTTCCAACGGGATTTTCCCTAATCGAAACTGATTGGGCAGAATTTTTGACGTCAAATTCCTCGTCTTTTGTAGGAATAGCGTTTCCTGAAAATCACCCGTGGCGATTATTTCGGTAGTGCTACACTGTTAAAAATTTGACCCATTTGCTGCAGCGTCACTCCACAGCTATTATAGAATATCTCTTTTGTGACCAATGAGAATGCTCCATAACACAGTAAAGTAATCGTTTTCTATAAAAGCGGTGGAGTGACGATGCAGCAAAAGGGTAAATTTTTTTACAGTGTACTTTACTGTGTTATGGAACATTCTCATTGGTCATGAAAGAGATATTCTATAAAAGCTGTGGAGTGACGTTACAGCAAATGGATCAAAATTTTAACTGTGTGTAGTACTATCGAAATAATCGGCACGGGTGATTTTCAGGAAACGCTATTCTTGCAAAAGACGAGGAATTTGATGTCATAAATTCTCCCCAATTAGTTTCGATTAGGGAAAATCCCGTTGGAAAAGCCGAAATATGTATCGATTTACACTCTTAATTCAAAAGAACGAATTTCGTACTCAATAAAGGAGCGAAATATTTTATCAAGGCTTTCACTCCGTCTTGAGAGAAACGCTATCGAAAAGGGGTGTTTTGGAGAAAAAACTCGCCTGATAAACCATCATTATGGGAGCACACGGCAGAAAAACTCCTTTTTGAGAAAATTCCAAGCAATGCGACCTGAGATGGATGTCATTGGTTGTAACCGAGTCACGTGATACATTGTTTGGCTTGGCGTTCGTTATCGCCATGTTTTAAAAAGTGAATGAGATGTTTGACGCTTTGACGTTAATTCTAGCTGCATATATTAATGGCCAAAAGGATCCAAATCTTGCATCCATAAAGAATAGAAATGATCATACTTTACCCGCAAATAATAATAATAACAATAATAAGGAGAGTTTATCCTTTTACACGATAATACAAGCCTAATGGCAGAAAACAAGATGGAAGATGACCGGTTTTAGCGTTTTAGAAAATGAGGATTTTTCTCCTGCGGTATTTTCAGAGATTCCCGAGCATACGATTCCAAGAGGTAATTTTGTTGTATTAGACTTTTATATTGTATATATTATTTTGGCGTTAATTTTATTACTTTTAAACAGAAAATGTTAATCACTATGATTTTTTCCTTTTTTATATATATAAATGCATTCTAAAATATTTTCTAAATTTCACATTTTGTTTTAGTATAATTACTTTTGGAAAATTCGGAACAATTTACGGTGATCTATAAAATACTCTTGAAAATATTATTTTCTTATATTCAAGCTGCATAATTATGTTGAAATTTACTTTATGTAAACAAATTTTTACATAAAGTTAAGTATTTACATTATTATTTATTAAGGTATTTTGCTAATCATACAGAGAAATATTTGTGGAACATAGATCCATAATAATTTTTATTATTTATTTATTTATTTATTTTAATCGGATATGCGCTCTATTTTTGTAAAAATATTTCATTAAATAGTATACAAGTATTTATTAAATTATATTCACCTAGATGTGCACTAAAAGCTGAATTCTACATTTAAGCATTTGCAAATGTTCGTTTAATCTCTTCAGACCTGGTGCATCCTATAGGATACACATCTTTATAATTTTGTTTTCACATATATAAATACTTTTAAAAAAAGAGAAATTAGTGTGAATGGAGCCTAAGAGATAGCAGAAATAAAGAAAATAGCAATTTGTCTCTCGTAGTGCTTTTTCAGTGAGTTACGTGATATAGAAAAATGGCTTGCAGCAGAAATGCACGAAATGTACAAAAAAAGAAAACGTAAAAATTTTTACTGTGTGTTAAGACACCATTTGTAGACTCCATTAGTAATACAAATTATTAAATATATATATTTTTTTTATCTTTTTTTATGTTTTTACAATGCAGAAAAGTAAAATTTAATTTAAAATAACCTAAGAAATTGTTAAAATGCGTGTTTTACAAGTCCCCATTTATAAAAAAAAATGTGTGTAAAAAAAAAAAAAAATAATTATATCGTTGTTCAATCTTTCTTAGTTATCAATTAATTAATGTAAATCTATAGCTGAAATTAATAAAAGTAGATCAATAAACCCTCGGGTCTGAAGAGGTTAAATAGAAAATAATCACATTCTCCTGACAGTGGTAAACTTTATTTAAAAATAAATTATAGATATGCATCTTTGTATATATCCAAATGAACATAAGTTATTAAATACTTGTATGGTTTGAATACTTTAATAAACGTAAAACATATATCCTAAATAAATAATAACAATAAAAAGTTTTTATTTTTATATATTCTACATTCCACAAATATTTTTCAGTATCATAAAGTGAAATAAAGTAACATATAATAATATAAGAAACATAAAACGATATAAGAAACATACAAGAAATTATTATTTTTATATTAAAAGTAATAACGCCAAGTAACGCTAAAATTATATATATAATGTATAAATGCAACAAAATATCTCATTATAAAAAATATAACAGAAAAACAATGCATCTTATGATTCTAAGTTAGGAGAAAAATCTTGTCTTGATTTGAAGATTTTGTTTTCCAGTTTATCATAAAAAAAAAAGAAAAAAAAATCTGCATCATGATTAGATTAAAAACAATATGAAGGGTTTTGAAAAACAATTGTGTACGCGCGCAGGGTGGGAGGGGGGGGGCAAAAATGTGGATTTGGGTGAAGTTTAATAGAAACAGTGATTTGCTAAAACATAGTATCTGACATGATATAAGTAAGTTTAGTTATATATTTTAATAATTCGAGATTTAGCTTTTATAATCTAATATGTAAAATAGAAAACTTAAAAATTTTTACCATTAAATATTAATTTTATTAGTATCACATATATGTTATATCTCAATATTTGAAATCGTTTCTAAAATTTCTCTCCAATTGTTACATTTATACGTATATAAATAGAAAAAACTAAAAATTAACTTGAAATTTAAAAAAATCAATGAAATATCTAAACGTAATTCCAATAAAAAACTATCTAAAACTAATAAAAAAAAATTATTTATTAAAAAAAGGGTTATTAAAGAAAAAAAATCTTTCTTTGTATTGAATATATTAAAAAATAAAATAAAAAGTACTAATTTCTAAAAATAATAGTAAAACACTCCTTTGGTAACTGTGATTTAGTCAAAAAGGAGTGAATAAATAGCTTCTCAAAAAGGAGTACAATTACTCCTTCTGTCGATTAATTTAGTCCAAAAAAGTCTGAAAATAGCTTATCAAAAAGGAGTGAAATCGCTTATCAAAAAAGAATGAAATTAAACGCTCCGCAAGATGAATGAAATTCACTCCTATAGGATAAGTGCATCTTCAAAACCGGAAAGGAGCGAAAAATAGCTCCGTCGGAGTTAAAAACGCTGGATTTTTTTTAAGAGAGTAATATGCTCCATTACACCGTGATAAACGAGGATTCGAAATAAACATCAAATACAAAAGTTACGTATTTTTGTCCGTAGAATCCGAATCTGCAATAAAAAATGGGGGTTATAATTTAAGATTTCAAAGTTGGACCCCCTCTGACCCGCAGGGGATCGGTTACGAAGGTCAAATTTGGTATCACTGAGTAGCTTATTTAAAAATATTTAACATGTATATTTACGTTTTTCAATCTCATATGTATTTTTCTAGTTATTCGACCGTTTCCAGACTTTTCGGACACCCTGTATATATATATATTAAGTTTAATTAAATGTAGTTTTTTTTCTTTTTACCCTGAAATATGGTATTCTATTCTTGAATAAGAAACCATATTCAATAATGTTTCCACATGGTAATTTTATATTTCTAAGAGTGGAACTCATAAGTTTTGAAAACAGAACACTACAAATAGAAAAGGCTCACTATTTGAGGAATTAACAAAAGCAGTTACATACAGAGATAAACTTCTACTGAGCTTTAGAAAACTACAAAAAATCAAAGTTTAATCAAGAGGGAAAGTATAATTTGGAACATAGTTACTTGTAATAACATATGTTTTTTTTTTTTTTTTTTTTTTTTTTCATTGCAGTTGTACTTTTCTAATGCAAACTGCCCATGTTTTTGCAATATTACTGTACATTATGGAGGTAAAATGGAGGTCAATTTTAGATTCAACACCTTGAAAAAACATTTATTAATCAGCTATAACAAAATCTTGAAAAATGCAGCATAGTAGTGCCACCTATAGGGCAATTTACACCAAAAACTAAACAGCATTAATGTATATCAGAAACTGTCTGAAGCTGTAGTTTGATTTTTTTTAAATCGTCCTTGAGGTAAAGCTATTGCGATAATCTTGAATGATGCAGCATAGTAGCATCATCTGTTGAGCAATTTACACCAAAAAGTAATGAGTGCGAATTGATGTCAAAGATTAACTTTATCTGAAATTTTATAAAAATACATACATTAATTTGAGATAGAACTCTTGTGGAAATTATGAATAATGTAGCATAGCAGCGCCATCGGTTTGGTGATATACACTAATAACTAAACATCTCGAGTTTATATCAAGGTAACTGAATCTAAAGTTTTGTGAAATTATGTGCATCAGTTCTTGGGATAGAGTTCCCATAAAATTTGTCACATACAGACTCACAGAGTGGCAGATATTTTCAAAAAACCCCATCAAGACGTGTTCAGGACCTTCTAAAACATTTAAATACACCAAAAACTCGAAGTCAAATTTTTCACGAATTTAATACTTACTTCTTGAAAAGATAGATTAAAGTAATAAATGCATACTTCAAAATTTTATGTTGAATTTTTAATTTTATCATTTCCATTAATCGGCATATTATTGCAATAATTTTACACATGAATTAATTTTTAAAAAGAGAAGTTGCATTTAATTACATATCTAAATTTTTTTCATGTAATCAAGTTTTTGTGAAATTGTGAACTTTTTGTATATACTTGTACAAACTATATTCAGAATTTTTGAATAAGAAATTATTACTATATTTAGGTTCTTATTTAGAAATTTTTAATAAGGTTATTTACATACATATATGCAACTTAATAAGATTCAGCTGCTGTATGGCATGAGATTTTTTTTCTTCAATCTCTGCACTTGCGAAAGATTCAATTTATTGATTAAACTTTTTCTGAAATGTCTATTTTCAAGAGAAATTTTGCAAAGGGTCTTGTGTTTCAAACAAGAAAAAAATGTGAAGGATCCTTTCAAGTCTTCTCAAACAGATTTCTGCTCAGAGATCAGATTACCCACATTAAAATTTTCATGTGAGACTCAACATAAAAATAAATAAAATACAAAGTATAAGAATGTAGCGATTACAAAATTTTCACTACATTATTTCATAAATGAAATTTCAATTTTTCCAATTCGGAAAAATTGAAAAATAAGCCTTCGGAAAAAAACCGAAAAAAACCGGTTTTTTCCCCAATTTTTCCGTTTTTTTCCCGACCATTCCCATCTCTACACTTGACATTAAATACTTTACATGTGTTTGTATGTCGCCAAATGATTCTTAATTTGAAATTTTATCTGTATTTTTAATATTCTTTTACAAATTTATTTGTTTTTTCGTTTTTTAAAATAAAAAATATGCCAATTTGTATGATTTACCAATAGTTTGGCGCGTTTTATTATTTGTCTAAATGGGTCGATGGGATAATCAAGTAGTACCTGCAAATGTGTAATAGAGCATTACTATGAATTAAAAATATTTAAATATACGTTTACTATTTATTTTTTAATTACAATGCATTTTTTAAATAGTTTACACACATTTTATTTTCATATTTTATGTTATGCATATGCATGATGAGTAAGTATTCCGGTAGACTCTAACGACTAGATTTTCTAAGCATTAAATCTCGTGTCAGAAATATTAAACAAAAACTACTCACAACATTTATACATACCTCTTCTCTTAATTGCACTGTTGTTCACACAAAATTTAACTTTCAAAATACTAAGATTTTGAGGTATGAATAACAATTTCTCAAGGCTATTTTTGATGTAATCCTCTCTAAGTGAGATCTTTCGAATTAAAAGTGCGAAAACTTTCTCCATTTTGTTCAAAATTACGGAGAAATGGGATTTCTTTTAAAAACAATAAAAAAGAGTTTGCAACGTTCTTGGCTCGTATCAGCATTTGCCGTTGACTTTTCTTTGAATGTACAAGATGTCTATTGTTTTCTAGAATATAGATTAATACAGAAATATGAACATAGTTTAGTTTCTTCTAAAGAATTTGTAAGATTCTACATTTTAAGAAAAGCGAATTTAAAGTGATGAATCACAATTAAATTACTCCGATTTGCTAATGCATTAAAATATTGCCATGATCTATTCTCATTCTATCTTTATATAGAATGGAATGGAATTTCATTATATCTTTATATATTCTTTCTTCTATCTTTATATAGAAAATATTTGATTCGTGAATATTTTCGAGTTTCAGTTTTCGACAGATTTACATGTTTTCGACATTAGAGATCACGAAAAATATGCTTTTACAAAATGTCTGTCTGTGAGTCTGTGACTCTGTCTGTCTGTCTATATGTGATATAAATTTATTGGGCGCTCTATCTCATCAACTAATTGCACGGAATTGAATAAAATTTAATATTCAGGTAGATCCTGATATAAATTGATGCTGATTCGTTTTTGATGTAAATCACTCGACAGGTGGCGCTGCTAAGCTGTACTTTTCACGATTTCCGCAATTGATCAATCTCCCGAACTAATAAACGGATTTTCATCAAACTATAGATTCAGTTAGTACTTGACATGAATTGACGTTTTTTACATTTTGGTGTAAATCCCTCAACAGGTGGCGACTCTATACTTTATTTTGTGCGATTTTTGCAATTGATCTATCTCCAGAACTAATGCACGGATTATCACCAAATTTCAGATTCCGTTAGTCCTTGACATAAATTGACTTTGTCTACATCTTAGTGCAAATCGTTCAACAGGTGGCGTTAGTATACTGCATTTTGTGCCATTTCCGCAATAGCTCTATCTGAAGAACTAATCTACGGAATCAGATTCTATTAGTTCTCGACATGAATTGGCGTTTTATATGTTTTGATGTGAATAGCTCAATAAGTGGCGCCGCTACGCTGCATTTTTAAAGATTTTCAAAACATCTCTATCTCAAGAACTAATGCATGAATTTCCAACAAACTTTATATTCGATTAATCCTTCAAGTGATTTGATGCTGTTTACATTTTGGTGCAAACAAACAGCTTCACAGGTGGTGGTGCTATACTACATTTGTTACGATTTCTGCAAGAGCTCTATCTCAATAACTAATGCATGGATTTCCATCGAATTTCAGATTCAGTTAATTCTTGACATGAATTGATTTTGTTTACATTTTGATGTCAAACACCCGACAGATGGCTCTTCTATGCACAATTTTGTAGGATTTACACGATTTTAGCGAAAGTTATACCTCAAGAACCAATGCACAGAATTTCATATCTTTAGAATTCTTACACGCACAGATTGTCATTTAATTTTGGCATTTTGATAGCAAAATTTGAAATTTTCACATGCATGAGATAGAAGAAAGTTTTGGGATTGCTTCATCCGACTAATTTTTAAAGTGTTTTATTTATAAACGTTCCATTTTTATTCACTTATTATTTTACCTTAAACGGCAAATGCACTATTAAAAAAATAAACCAAATTGCTGTTTAATCTCGGAAATACAGCATAAACATAAACCGGATTTTTGAAAATTACAGATTTACGAATTCATATCAAAAGTTCTTTCGATATTTTTAACGGTGCCTTTATTCATAAATTAATTCATTGCCAAGTGATATTTTTCTTAGAAAAAGAGAAAATTAAGCATTGAAAAAATTAGTTACTGTAATTGGTATTTTCTATGTAAATAAATAAATAAATAAATAATTAAAATAAAATTCCTTTTTTTTTTTTTTAATTGATATTTCATCTTTTTTCTTAGCTTAGATATGCGCAAAAAGTATAGTACCATACAATCACCGAGGCGACAAATTATGAAAGGTAGAAAATACAAGAAATGCAGAACATTTAATATTTGTTTCATTAGAAGTCAGCATTTGTATTTATGCACCATAACTACAAAAGTCACCTCTGTCAATGTAATCATTTAAAATAAAAATTATTTTTTCTTAAGGCCCCACACACTGACTGAAAAAGACCCGGATGATAATGTAAAGTCTATGAGAGCGTTCTTTTCAAATATCTCGCGCAAATTTTAATATTTTTACTCGATTTTTTTTTTTGCATAGGATAGCTGAGGACGATCTACAACCGGCCTAGTTTTTACTTTTTTGCTTTTACTTATATATTTTTTATATTACGATAGTTTCAATTTCAGAATCGGTTTAAACCAGTTTTGAAATTTAAAGAAATTTTTTTCTTTTTAAATCTGAAGCCAAAATTGAAAAAATAAAAACTAGGCCGGTTGTAGATCGTCCTCAGCTATCCTATGAAAAAAGAAAAAAAAAAAAAAAAAATGTAAAAATATTAAAATCTGAACGAGATATTTGAAAAAAACGCTCCCATAGACTTTACATTATCATCCGGCTCTTTTTCTGTGACTTTTGTTGCGCCTTAAACTGATCTTCTATCTTTTTTAACCCTTTGAAGGGATAGAAATGCCAAACACAGAAGGGAGAAATGACGAAATTTAATGAAATTACACAGAGCGCAAAATGCGCAAACTGGAGATAATTATTAGTTTTAGTTTATTCGGGAATAATTAGTTGTAGAAGCAATGAAAACAATTTAGGGAAATAAAATGATTTTTAAGGCTTTCAATTCTGTTTCAGCGCTTGCTTTAGTTCAATAGGTAAAAATTACAAAATAATGAGCAACCATACGAGACGCGAAATACTTAAAAGCACAAAATATGCTAAATGCGTAATTTATTCGTAATCGTAATATCAACTTTTAAATGCATTTATCATATAAAAACGCTAACAAGAAATAAAAGAAAGAAAGAAAGAAAGAAAAAGAAAAAAAATAGAAAAAAAGAAAGAAAAGAAAAGAAAAAAAAATAGAAAAAAAGAAAGAAAAGAAAAGAAAAGAAAAGAAAAAAAATGTAATCTAACAAATTACAACGACTATTTAGAAAATGATATTTTCAAAGACTAACATTTTAACGATTTGTTTTAAAGACAAATTCTATATTTAAATTGATAATAATAATATCATTATTTTTATGATGATCATAACGGGACGCTAATTTCCGTTTACTCAAGGATACAGCGCTTGGCGAAATTCAAGGTGTGCTAAATGTTTTGACTAGCATCTACGCATTTTCTCGCGCATCATGGCTGCTTCAGACATTTTACTTACAATTTTTGTCGTATATGAAGCACTTGGAAGCTGTTGTAGAGAATCAGAGGCATAGCGAGGTGGTTAAAGCAGAAAGCTTGTAATCATAAGATTGCGAGTTGTGTCCTTGCTCTTGTAGATTTTTGTTTTGATTTTTATTTAAGTAATCAATAAAGAATGTTATAAAACTCAGTTACTTTATATTAGTTTTATTGTCAATTAGACAATTAAATTTTAATTACAATTAAGTTATAAAGTTTAATTTAAAATTTTATTACATAAATTTTAATTTGAAATAAATGTAAATAATTAATATAAGTTTTTAAATTCTGCTTTTTAATAATTAAATAAATATAATTTAAAATACAATAATTATTAAAATAAAATAAAAAAAATATTTTTATTTTAGTTATGCTACCACCGTGTTGTAAGAGATGAATATCAAATTAGTAAAACCAATTTATTAAAGTTCTTATGTTTTAAAATGAGGCATCATTCATACACACACACGCAATATATATATATATATATAATATTTATTAGTATTTATTTTAATAATTACTGTTTCATTTACAATTCTAAAGTAGTGAAACATAAAAACATTGATTATAAATATTCAAATTTTAATATTTCTATGTACTTAATTAATAATAATAATTTAAGAAAAAAAAGGAAAATCTTTAATCTTCCACAAACATAATTTAAGTTTTTCTTTTAAAAAATTATCAATATTTAAATATATATAACTAATATTAACTATTTAATAATTAATATTAATATATATATATATATATAATTATAAAGTTATATTAATTAACATTATTAATTATTACATATATAACTAATATTAATAAGTATTATCATTTAAACAGATAATTAATGTTTTTAATGTTTTCGTTTAGTGATTTGTTATTAGTTCTCTTCAATTTTGAGTGTCTAGTAAGATATTAAATATTAAAAAAAAAAAAACAATTTATATTAGATAAAAACTTTTAAGGTGGTTTTTTTTTTTTTATAAAAAACGTGATCTTTGTTTTGTATTTGTACTTTGTACAAATTCAATCAGTATATGCATGCATATTTAGTTTAGACTTATCAATTTATGAATAGGAAGGCATTAAATCAGTGTCACAAAAGTTGGTGTAAATTCCTAAACATATTTTATTTCAAATGTAAAATTTCCAAGTATAAAAAATATTTTAATTTTAACACAATTTATTATTAATTGAAATATATACGTTTTTGATGATTCTTAGAATCTGGAAACTATACTTTTTTTTTAATATGTTATCAACGTTAATGATATATTTGTGCAACATCAAAATCTGAATAGATCGGAACAGATGATATCGAAATTATGTACATTTTCTAACTATATAATTGAATGACCTAACTATATAACAACTATATAATATACACATACATAATATTTAAGCAGACATGTATGGATGTATAAGTTCATACATACTATGTACATATGTTGATATTTATGAATATATTCATATATATTTCCAACATTAAGAAGTTTTAATTTATCAATCTTAGTGCATTGCTATACTTGGTGATTTATATCACATTAGTAAACTAAATAAATAAATAAAAATTTGATATAACAGATCTCAGTATTTTCTTATAAAGTTCTTGAATTGATACTTAACAAGAAAATAAATTAAACAAAATAAAATTTATTTTTAGCTATTATCATGTAATTTATCCGAATACAATAACAGCTCTCTTTCGTTCTTTTTTTATTTTTTTCATTATTATATTATTCATTATAAACTGAAATACTATAAGAAATGTAAAGAAATGTACATTAAAATTTACAAATTAAGTTAACACAACAAGTTACTCGTATATATTTAATTAATATTTGGTCGTATATAAAAAGAAAATTCCATCAAATTCATTATTATTTTTCTTTTCAAATAAATTATTTGTATAATACATTTTTTCAGTAGATGGCGACACTGTACAATGTTATCAAGGAATCTCGGAAGAGGAGTGAATGATGGGTGGAATAGCATTTGGCACACCTTGAATTTCGCCAAGCGCTGTATCCTTGAGTAAACGGAAATTAGCTAACGGGACATATATTACGTACACCGTGCATTAAACATTAATATTCCTAGACCAATGATAAAAAAACAGTAGTTTATAGACAACTTTAACTGTTTAAAATGTGCACTTTTATTTGATGGAGTTAATCAGACTGACTTCTGAAAGCCTCATATTATGTGCGACATGGATTAAACATTAATATTCCTGGACCCATTCAAAAGAAATTTTAAATGAAATGTCAATTTTGCAACTTTCGGAAGAGCAAATTTTTAAACTTCTAAACATCGCACATTTTAAATTTTTGCACCGTTGCGTAGAAAAATAAATGCATTTTTAAATGAAATTATTTTGAAATCTTTATCACATTTTGTTTTGAAGTAATTATTTTAAAAAAAGTTTTATTACTGTTTTTTGTCATCATGGCAACAGAAGTATTCCGTTTTTGGACATTAAACAGGGACAATCAGAAAACGAATAAAATAAAATAAGTTACGGAATTCAACCAACAAAAAGATCCAGATATACTTCAGATTTACCAATTCTATACCGAGGACAACAACTATTTTCCAAATAGTTAATAAAATAAAACAAAATAAACTCAGAATTTTTTCTCGTGTAAATTCCTAAACATTGATGTCACTTTTATTTCCTTCGGTTTTTCGGTCGTTTTTTTTCTAACAAGATTTACTTGAAATTTATATAAGTAAGGACATGAATTTTGGAAATATAGTATTGTTTCTCTAAAGCAGATATTAATTTTCCAGTCAAACTTATGCATTTTTCCTGCGATATTGTTTCTTTTGCTGGCTCCTTGACTTTGATCATCTGACCTGTTACCAGCGGTTATATTTAGCACAAAATCAGCAACCTGGCTATCTGCTAATCCACCGATTTCGAACTCAACGTTTTTAATTCATAAACATTTGATTTTTCTCTGTACATTGGAAGTGTAAAAAAAAGGGGCTTTGATGTCAGATTTTAAGTTGTTGGATTTCCGAACGCTAGGTTTTCAAGTAACACTTTATTACGGTTACATCAGCCTGCCTTCGCCTATCTGAAGGTTAGCTTTTTAGGCCATTAGAAAAATGGTAAACGTATTTGATTTCATTTGAGTTATCCTCTATATGTCGTAGACTTAAAAAAATAATAAGATACAAAATTTTTATTAGTCCAAAAGAACGAAGCAAAAGTCAATTTCCATTTAAAAGTTTTGTTATTTAAAATGACACAACCTTATAGCAATAAAATAATAATAATAAACAAATACGTGTTTTATTAAAAAATATGTGACGATTAAGTTTAACAAGTCGAAAATCGTAACCCAAAAGTAGCAAATGAGGTGTACAATGTTTTATAAATATTCAGATCTTGTTGCAATAGCTCTTGTATACTGTTATGCTAAAGTGCATGAATACAAAATTTATTACGACTCTATATATTATATTTAGCAATATAGAAATAATATGATTTCATTTTAAGCCAGTTACAATGGCCATGACAATCAAGAATAGTTAATTATCATGGAATATCGTTGAATTAATTTCGTATGAAAGGATGTAATAGAATGAAGAAAACTTGTATTAATATTTTTTAAAATTTGATTCGATTTCCATAAAGTTTTACAAAATTTTACAACAATTATATGTATTAAATTTTAAATAATTCGTTTGGGTCATTTTTGCGCTGTTATGTGCGGACAGACGAACCCAGATCACGCGACGACTATAGGTACTTTGTATTTATAAAATTACGAACGTGCCTAAAAAAAGATCAAGTTGATTAATTGAAAAGTGGTGTAGCTAGATCAATCACTCTTCTCTATCACAATGTCCGTTACATTCTATTTATAAAAGCAACAACAATAACAAAAATATCTCCATGCGTTTAAGGCGCCTGTCTAACTTTTTCGATCAAAAATCTGATTTTCTATATTCCGTTCAAATATTAAAGTCTGACATTTTATCTTCTTAAATCAGTTTGAATTTTGTTTATATCTTTCTAATTTGAGTTATAGTAATTTTAGTGTATATTAGTCATTTAACAAGTAAAACTTGGTTTTTAATTATATTTTCCGCTTTTTATCAAAATGAAATTTTTAACATTTTGCTTTATCGCAAAACATCATAACTAAAAAAATATTATTGTAACTTCATGAAACTTTGCAACAATGCTCTAAAGGAGTTTGTTTTGGTAATGTTCCTTTATTATAATTATAGTTAAATATATTTTCATATTTTAGTTAATACAAGTTATGAATTAACATACATTTTCTTGATTTTTCTCTGTGTAAAAACGATAGTTTCTATAATTTTTTTTAATAACAAAGTTATAGTTATCAAAATGGTTCAATTCCTCAAAAGGAATTCATCAATTACCGTATTTTCGAGTGTATAGCCCGCACCCCTAAATCGAGAAATGCTGTAAAAAAAAGTTCATGTATAACCCGCGGAGATGAATCGGTGTATAGTCCGCGGGCTATACACCATTTACGAAAGTATATTTTGATCAGGGTTCGAAATTAGAAGCCATTAGTCATAATTTTTAACACAAATTTACCAAATTTTGTCGTGATGCAAAATACCTACAGTAATTCGGCCAAAAAAATAAGATTATCAGTACCGTAATTTTCGGAAGAAACGCCGCGGCGTTTACGTGTTTTAAGATAAAATTTCAAGCGATGCGTCGTTTACGCGCATTTTTTTTCAAACAAACGTGATATTTTTTCTGAATTTTTCCGAAAATTAAAAAAAAAAATCGGTGATAAATTCCAAATTTCGGACATAAAATGTATACATATTTTAGGCCATTGGTTCTCAAAAGGATCGAATCTTCGGAATCGGTCCGAAATGCACCAACTCCGAAAAGAAACGATTACTCGGACTCTACCTGAAATGAAAAGACTCCGGAAAAGTTCGATTCCTTGAACTCGTTCCGAAATCAAACGACTCTGTAAAGGAACGATTCCTCGGAATCGTTTCGAAAGAGCCGACTGCTCTGAATCGTTCCGAAATGACATAAATCACGCACTTTTTTTTGTTCTTTGCAACAGGGTAGGATACTTACTCCGAAAAGAAACGATTCCTCGGACTCTATCTGAAATGAAACGACTCCGGAAAAGTTCGATTCCATGAATTCGTTCCGAAATGAAACGACTCTGTAAAGGAACAATTCCTTGGAATCGTTTCTAAAAAATCCAACTGCTCTGAATCGTTCCGAAATGACATAAATCACGCACTTTTTTTCTTTGCAACAGGGTAGGGTACCATCTTCGAAAAGAAACGATTCCTCGGACTCTATCTGAAATGAAACGACTCCGGAAAAGTTCGATTCCTTGAACTCATCCGAAATGAAACGACTCTGTAAAGGAACGATTCCTTGGATTCGTTTCGGAAAAGACCGACTGCTCTGAATTGTTCCGAAATGACATAAATCACGCACTTTTTTTTGTTCTTTGCAACAGGGTAGGGTAGATATTTTTTTTGAAAATTAAACTAAATCTTAATGGATCTTAAATTCAGAATCGTCGAGGTTGGAAGGGTTCCGGATTTAGGATTTTGTACTCTACAAACACAATGGGGTGCTGCAGCACCTATTTGCTAGCAAATTATTTTCTGATATTTTATTTATAGAATTTTTTTTAATTTTAGGTCTCGCGTATAAGTCGATCCCCCACTTTGAAGTTCTTTTTTTGTCTAAAATTTCACGACTTATACGCGAGTATATACGGTAGCTATTATAGATCTATCAGTGTAGTACTTGGCGATAGTTGCGACAGTTCTCCCAAACCCAGAAATAACTGGATTTAAGCAGTAAAAAAAAAACCTTTACAAACATGGGAGAAGTCTCTAATTTTCGCGGCATAGCGAAAAAAATTACAAATTTTGATTTTTTTTTCAAATTTTTTGAGATTTAAAAGTTGTAGAAAAAATATCACGATTTCCAATAAAAAAAATCTTTGTATAACCCGCACCGTGTATAAGCCGCAGCGGCTTTTTGGAAGGTTTTTTTCTTGTATAAGCCGCGGACTATACACCCAAAAATACGGTATAGTAAATCAGAATAAAAATATCTTCATTTAAATTTGAGTTTTGATGTTTTGCAAAATTTCCGTTTTATAGAATTATTTATATACATTTTGAGCTTAAAAATCAAAATATTTAAAAATATACATGTTTTTACATGTTATCGAGAATTCTTTGATATATTCTATATTATAATGCACATCAGTAGGCAATTTTTCGCATATTAAAAAGAAACCCTTCCGATATTAAGCAGGCACCATAAAGTTTTTTTTTTCTTTCGCGGTGTATCACTCTAAAATTTCGCAGCTCTATAATTACTCTTTCAAAAAATTAACTAATGAAACATGAATTTCGCGTATACAGAGACTATTTTAAGCGGTCAAAAACATTTGAAAAAAAAAATCGTGATATCCTTTAATCCTTTCAGAGTTTTCATTGTTCAATTAAAAGTTCAATCAAACTTATTCCGTTACATTTTGGTTAATGGGAGAAAATAATTTCAAGTGCATTTTAATGATGTTACATTCTTTCGAACATAATAAAATTGATATGAATATATGAAGTATGCACTAAAATATACATTCTGTATAATATGCGGAGCAAAAAAAAAAAAAAAAAAAAAAAAAAAAAAAAAAAAAAAAAAAAATCCATGTACAGGGTTACACAAAAGTATTTTATTACATGATGGATATAGGGGGTAAACACTGTTTGGGGCGCGTTTTATCTTAAACTATTTCACATTTTATGAAAATGATATACGTTTATGCGGTTTACTATAAGTCAAATCCTGTAAAACAGAAAGCAGATAGTACTTACAAGGGCGCCCAAAAGATTTGGGATACTATACTATGTCCGAGGTACTGTGTACTATTACAGCAAGATCTGAATATTTTTAAAACTTCGTTATAGTTATGAACTCACCTCATTTGATAAGTTTGACGCTCAATTTCAAATTTGTTATAAATTTGGATTTGTGATTATTTAAAATTTTCGTACATTAAGAAACATATGTCATTTTTACTGTGTATATATCTTCATTAATAAATTTCCTTTTTTAAATGGATTTAAGAAATACCATAGAAACCTAATCGTTTGATAAAGTTCTTTTCTACAACATACAAAAATATTATAAAAGATGAAAAAGATTTCAACGATCGCCATAAAGGAAAAAATTTGCGCAAAGTTTATCGACATCGTACTCATCTTAATGTTTTCTCTAAAACTTTCACATTCAAAATTAGGAAAATAAGTCTAAATTCTAAACTAAAGA
Organism: Maratus speculifer; assembly: GCA_964019185.1. NCBI lineage: Eukaryota > Metazoa > Arthropoda > Arachnida > Araneae > Salticidae > Maratus > Maratus speculifer. The sequence goes on from OZ025298.1 coordinate 259,149,374, forward strand.
AAAACTCAAATAAAAAGAATTCTCTGGGGAATTTCTTGAAATAATCGTCTCTTTTCTACTCTGTTGAATTAAAAAAAGAGTAAAATCTTCCACCTCTTGTACATAATTGAAGATAGAGAAATTAACTTTCTTTCCCATAAAAGCGATAAAAGTGTTTGCAACTCCCTTGGCTCTTGTAGATGCTCCATCTTCTTTTATTTGTTTAATTTTTAATGATTGTAGTTGTTTGTTGTATAATGGAAAAATGGTTGGGGATGAATATATTTCAATTACGCGAGTTTTTAAAAAATATTTCTTATATGTCATGATATACACTTATATCTTAGAGAGTTTTTTATGTTTGAGATAGTTAATCGGAAAATAAATTATTTTACACGAATGTAAAATGAAACAAAACTACCGCAATTTCCTGCGTATAATCCGCGGATCGAACAATTCTTTTTCGACCCAGAAATTTTAGTTAGTAATTGTAGGCAAATATTTACCGCGATTTAAAATGTTATATTTTATTTAAAAAATTTTCTGGGTCGAAAAATGATTGTTTGATCCGCGGATTATACGCAGGAAATTACGGTAGTCGGATGTATCAGTCTCAAAACAGTTTTCTATCTTATACATATTAAGGAGTTCAAGGATACAAAAATCTTGAAATTTTCTGCAAGAAAGTTATTACTTTAAAATTTTCTCCCCTTTTTCTGTTTAAAATGTCGTTTAAATCATATATCTATCTTAACTGGAACAGGAAATATTAATTTTTTTGTTTGGGTTTGTTTTCAATATTTAGCTTTCAAGCAATGAATGTTATGGAAACGACTTTTTGTAACAATTAATTTTTCATCATGATTTTTTTTTTGTTTTACCGTTTTTCCTATTTATTTTGTTATAAGTCAAGAACCGTTAAATATAAATGGTTGAAATTAGAAACACGTCTTTTTTTCAATCGTTTTACTTTAATTTTGATTCAGAAAATTTGAAAAAAAATTACTTTAAAAAATATAATTTTTAATAAGTTACACATTTTTATTTTTTCACCTTAAATTTTTAAAATTTTTATTTCAATTATCATTTTAAAAAGTGCTTAATAAAAATTAAAGCTTATACATTTCTGTTTATCTAAATGAAAATAAAATGTAATTCTGTAAATAATATTTCGAGTTACAATGATTTTAAACCCTACAGACAGGTTATTCCGAGAAAACACATCATACTAACTTTCAATAGCCCTAATTTACCAACTAGAATTAAAGTTGGATACCTAAGCTGTTCAGTACGGCCTTATATGCCCAACTTTCTCCGTTGTTTCAAATGCCAGCGTTATGGCCATACTAACACTACCTGTCGTAGCGCTGTTACGTGTTCACATTGTGCAAAAGTCGGCCATGATGGTAAATGTTGTGAAAAACCTTAAAGCTTTGCAAATTGCAATGGTGATCATATGTCATATTCTTGCTCCTGTCCTATTTGGAACCGTGAAAAAGAAATCCTTGCTGTAAAAATCAATCAACAACTTTCCTACTCCGAAGTTCAAAAACTTGTTAAATCCAGAACCCCATCTGTAGGCGTTCTTATTCAAAATTACTCAAGCAGCAATCAAAATCTGTAAGACACATAAGCACCCAGACAGAATCATCAAATTTTTTCAGTACCCCAAAGAAAAAAACATGTGATGTCAGTTGTCTTACTAAATGTTCTGCAAGCCCAAAATTAGAACGCTGGTTACCATTCTCAGAACTTGTTACAATAATATACTAACCTATTCTGTCACAAAAATCTTCTGCTCAATTCAAAAAGTCAGCTGAACTCCAGGCTAAGAATAAAACAGCAATATCTAATAAGAAAAATTTTGATCCATCTGCAACTAATCTCCAGAAACCTAATATTAGTCAAAAGACTAAGGCAGTTAAAACTAATAAAAAACCCTTGATCATTCTGCATCTAATCTACAGAAGCCCAAGGCTACTCAAGCTGCGGAACCGAGCAAAAGAAAAAGAGGATAAGATAAACTGTGACAAATAAACAGTGAAAATCACATCATGACCCATGTATTACAAATCTGAAAGACACTAAACAGCTTAACAATTGTATAGAGGGACTATGGAATCTGACTGTTACAACTCGAGTGCTGAAGAGGAGAATAATGTATTTGTATATGAAGAATTTGTACCTGATTATTATTAAACATTGTTATTTTTAAAGTTTCCATGTTTCTAGAAATTTTTGTATGTGGAATGAGTGTATCTCACACTTTGTTTATATTTTAACAATTTCAGCTTTATAACACTGGTTTTAAATTATATCTCTTTTGTATTAAAAAAATCCTTTGATCCTTTAAACTTTTTATTCATGCATGTCATCTTTGTTTGTATCTGATTGTATCATTTTTCTCGTCTCGTTTAATTTTGGGTTACTATTTTTGATTTAGTTTGGACTTTGTTTAGGCGCAGCATGTTTCCGAAGGGAAGTTAAGCTATAAGTTCGCAATCAATCAACTGAAAATACTATTTTCGAGGTCGATTATTAACATATTAACATAGCTTATTAACATATTAACTTATTAACATATTAACTGACTATTAACATAGTTTTTTTTTCTTTTAAGAAAGGCATTTAAAAATTCAAATTAGTATAATAAATGTAAAATATTGAAAAAAGTTTAAAAATTCCTTCAAATACCTACGAATTTAGTTTTGAAAAATTACGACATTATATTTACATTTTCGGCGGTATTTTTAAATTTATTTTAACTGTTATATTTATCTTAACTTCTGAAATACATTATTTAGGTTTATTTTATAATACATATGCACAGTAAAACGTCGCTGCAAAATTTATAAAAAACATTATCAAGTTGAATTACAGATGAAAACATGAAAAAGCAGCTATTCATAAAATTTATCTACGTTATAACTTATAATTTAAATGCTTCTCAGCCAAAAATTCAACCGTCTAAATTAGGAAAATATCAAGATTTAGAAATAAAAAAAAGAAATGTCCCAAAGGGTTTTGGTATAATCGGCTTTTACCGAGATTATCGAGGTGAAAATGTGGAAAACTTTCAGACATTTTGCTAATAACAGAGAAGAAACGTGATTTCTTTTATAAAAATGATAAAAAAAGTTTGCGCAATATCTTAAGTTTTCTTGCTATTTTTGATCCCTTTTTTTCTTTCTTAACTACATAAGATGCGTTTTGCTTTCTACAAAATGAACCAACAAAGTAAAATAAGTTTATCTGAGCTGTTTACTTTGAAAGTGGGCCAAGTCAATTTTGTGAAAAAATCTAGTTAAAGCTAAATTTTATTTCAAATTCGCATGTTTTTAACATGTTAACTATGCATTAACTATAGATATTTTTTTATATCAGTATAAGTTTGTTACTAGCCATTTATTAGGTCAATAATATTTCAAATACGCTGAGTTTAAAAATGACTCAAATTCACTTTCAAGAATTTAAAAAAAAATTTAACAAGCGTAATGAAAATTTGAGCATGAAAATACTTTTAATTTCTCCACTATCTAAATTAAGAAATAAAGGGTGTTTTTACTAATTACTTAACTAATAATTTTTTTATTAATCTTCATAATTTTTCTATTTTTATAAGAAGAAAGTATTGGATTCGTGAAAATTTTCAAATTCCGGCTTTTGACGGATTTACACATTTTAGGGCTTAGAGATTCCAAAAAATATGTTTTTACAAAATGTCTGAGAGTCTGTCTACACGTGACATAAATTTTGTGGATACTCTATCTCAAGAAATCATGCGCGAAATCTAATAAAAATTTATGTTTAGGTATTTCTTGATATAAAATGATGCAGATTAATTTATGGTGTAAATCGTTCATCAGGTGCGCTGCTATGTGTCGATTTCTGCAATAGCACTATTTCAAGAATTAATTCATGAATTTTCATCAAACTTCAAATTTTGTTAATTCTTGAAATGAATTCGTTTAGTCTATATTTTGGTGACAATCGCCCAACAAATGGCGCTGCTATGCGGAATTTTTCCCGATTCCCGCAATAGTTCTAACTGAGAACTAATGTGCGAAATTTCATCAAACATCAGATTCAGATATATTTTGATAAATATTATTGCTTATTATGTTTGGTGTGAATCGCTTAGCAGCTAGTGCTTTTATGTTGCATTTTTCTATCCAATATACGCAACAGTCGTATTTCAGAAACCAAAGCATGGAATTTCATGCATTTAGAATCCTCACGATGGGCATGGATTGTCATTTAATTTTAGCACTATGCTAACGAATTTTTAAGTATTAACAAGTATCAGATAGAAGAAAGTTTTGGGATTGCCACACTCAATTTGTCTATAGAGGTGTGGTTTTAAAGTTGAAAACGCTGTTTCTAGTGACAGTCATTGACAGCTGATAGATGGTTTGTGCTTAGTGTAATTTGAAATTTCATCATAAACAGACTTACCCCAGAACAGCGCTTGCAACTTGTGCAAAACACCATCAATTTATTGCTAGAAATATTCGGAGATTCGAGTAATATCACGTGTAGTAATGGACCTGTAAACTTGTCTTATTTAGTATAAATTCGAAAGAGCCATTGCTTTTTTTTCTTCCTTTTACTCATTTCATTCCGATATTTTTCGCGCCCTGGAATATCTTTTCTTACTCCTCACACTTTTAGCTCATTATGCACTTTTAGCAGAACTCTTTGCAGAATTATTTTCATTGGACCTTTTCGCGTGACGTTCTTGTTCCTTACTAATCAGACGTGCGTGACATCGTGATTTGTATCCTTGCAAGTTTGATCGAAAAGCAGCAGCATTCGGTGAAAACTCAAAACTTGTCGATTTAAAATTTGCTGATATCCAATGTTATCTGGAAGTTCTTGTATGACATCAATTTTATTCATTCTAAATTTCTTCTAAGATCCACTATGATTTATCATAACAAGCCCTGAACCTTAGCATTAAGGTGGGAACTGTTTTTTAGCTGATGTGTGTGTTAATAAAGAATAAAAGCTAATAAGACGGTTTATTATTTTTTTCATGGAGAAATTCCTTGTAGAATTAATTCCAATGCATATTTACCCACTTCACGACCTACATTAACGACCAGAAGGTGTCCATGTTCATCGGAATGAGTTCACGTATAAATGAAGGGAACTACCATGCATCCGATTGAATGTTTGCCGCTTTATGTGCCACAATACTACAACAAGAAGTTGGTAGTATTTGAAGAATCCACGAAAATATGGAATGCTACCGCCAGATTGGTTGCACCACTACATACATATGTAATTTTTGCTCTATTTCTTTTTTAAGCTAGGACAACGGCACATAAAGACTGAAACATTATTTAAACTATCTTTTTAGCATTCCTAAACTGATTTCTCAGCGTACATGGCAAATTAATTTTTATTCACTCTTTTGGGTCCTAGAGGAAAAAAAAATTTGTGAACCGTCCCATATGAACACCATAAAAAATATATAAGAAATGGAAGATTTTTTTTCAAATAAAACGTATAATTTACTTTTATTAATTAAAAAAGTTTTTACCGTTTCAAAAACCTTTACAAACTAGATGACAATTGTGATGTAACACATATTCTATTATATATATTCCTATTATTTTTTCAAATGTGAGTCCCCCCCCCTTTTAAAATTTAATTTTTTAAAGAAAGGCATCTTAATAGTTATTGTTATTGTGTGTTCGTCTCCAAGTGCATATAAAATAATAATAATAAATAAAAAGAACAAATAACAAATTAGTTTTAAAATATCATTCCATTTCTAGATTTTTCTTTCTTGTTCTTCAGTTGATTAAATATCAAATGACTGTTTTAAATAACTGCTATTTTTATTTCCCAATCATTTCATTTTGTCTTGTATAAAGAACTTAATTTGTTACCGATTGAGTAATTTTGTTTAGGGTTACCGGCTGCTGCACGTTCTCGCCACGAGCGATAAAGACTATATTCTTGGCAACGCTTTTTTTTAAAATTTCCCCTTTGCTTATCATGTAACGGTCCTTTTTACCTGTACTTTGTTTTACTCGGATTGGGAATCTATTCTATGCCAAAAGATTTTTTTGGTGTTTGTTAAAATGTGAAATTTTTGTCAGTTTTGTGTTTTGACTTGGTCAAAGAAACACGCTTGATCGCTGTTGTCAAATTGACAAATATTGTCTTTATTATGTTCTATGCGTGCTGCACTAGTGCACCTTTGAGTGAATAAGCTATTTTACCGATGTTTGATGTGCTCAAAACTTCAAATGTTCTTCAAAAATAAAGACAATTTAGTTATGATATTTGTGAACTGAGTTTTCTTCATCAAAGTAATGCCCTATGCACTTCGTTCCAGAAAAAAAGTAAAAGAATGAATCTGGATCTCTCTACGATATTGCAATACGATCCGGCCTATCACATTAAAAAAACGTGCCTTTTATTTCATTTTGTTGCTGCGATCTCGGCCTAACTCATAAAATGTGCCCTATTTTTCAAGCTTCGCCACCACAGAACCATTTTGCCATCATAGAACTTTGGTGCCGTAAAGAAGGGTTTTTTTTCTGGAGAAGTTGTCCAAGTATATGCAAAACAATGAGACGAAAATATGATTTGTATGTGCACCGTATTTCGCTTTGAATTCCGGATGGTACGGTAAAAAAAAGTGTTTTCGAAAAAATTATGATTTCGACTTTTACTGTATCTACTGGTGCTAGTGGTGTTCAAATACAAGACATGTGAGATATGCTGCACGAAAATACGACGTACAATCCTGGAATGTTTCAAACGGAATTTCAATTCTGCAAAATTATTGTCTACAGAGTCGTTCTAAAAAGATGTGTCGTGGTTTTTCTGTTCTGTGTGGGAGCATCTAATTCAAATCGTGCTTAATGTGGACCCCCCCCCCCCCTTCAGAATAAAAAAAAATTAGGAACGATGAACACAAATGCTTAGTAACTGCATCAACTTATTTAAATAATAGTCTCAGAAAGAACATATTTTTTTTTGTTTCTCGTTATTTTTTTCCATAAAAAAAGGGGAATGTATTTATTTTTCTTCTTATGTTGTTTTCAGCTATGAAGAAAGGTAATGTACGCATTCTTTTTCTTTATTTCATTTTATGTTTCATATTATATATTTGGTTTTATGTTATTATTATTTGTAATTGATTATGATATATTTGAACAAGCTTAAGTATTTATAAGTATATATTTTATTTGAAAATGACTTCATCAAAAAATAATTTTAATATTTCTGTACCCTGCTATGAAGGTGATCCAACCACTTTGGATTTTTTCTTTGATGTAGTTAGTAATTATGCAAAAATACAAAAATGGACAGATGATCAGGAGGTCTTGTTTCTTAAAACAAAATTAGCAGGACCTGCCCTAAAATTTTTTCTTGAGAATGACAAAATTAGAAATTCAAATAGTGTAAAACTAATTAAACAGGAACTTTCACGATTTTTCTCTAAAGAATCCCAAACAGTTTTAGATATCGAATTTGATAACATAAAACTCTTACCTAATGAAAGTATAAGTAACTTTTCCCATCGATTGAACACCTTGGCCAATAAGGCTTTTAAAACGAAAGATCCTGAATTTCTTAACGAAATAAAATATAAAAAACTTTTGCATTGTTTATCAACTGATATTCGAATAAAAATTAAGGAGGAAAAAATTGATGACTATGACAAAGCTGTAGAAAGAGCAGAGTTTTTGCAAAATATTTTGTCAAATGAAAAATTAATTAATATTCATAATGAATATTCTAATCATATTGATTTTTCTAAACAGATATCTGGATTATCAGAGAAAATAAATGCTTTGTCATTTGTAAACAATACACAGAAATATGACACTATACAAACCCAAACACGTCCTAGTTTTAAGGACACTCGTGAGTTGTACAAATCAAAAAACTCTAGAAATTTTGATTTTAAGTTTCAAAATAAAAATAACAGAAAGGTAAATATTTGTCAAATTTGTTCTAAGCGAGGTCATTTGGCCCTCCAATGTTTTAAGTATAAGAATTTGTGTAAGAGAAAGAAATCTTATGATCAGAATTATTATAGACAATACAGAAATACTAATTTTGATAATTCTGGTTATAACCAATTTCAGCCTTTAAACGACCAGTGAGACGCAATACAGCTGATGAGCTGTTGTCTCAAAACTGTCTTGGGTCATCAGCAAATAAATTTAAACTGTCTGATGAAATACAAGTTAAATCCACTTATTCACAAACATCTAAGCAAATTCAAATTTGCAACAATCAGTCAACACAGACTGATGAAAATGCAGTCATTTATAATGTATATGATAAATGTTCGTTTTTACCTATTATTTCCAGTAAGTTTGGAAAATTTGAGGCATTTTTATTACTGGATACAGGAAGTTCAATTTCAATTTTATCACTTGACTTATTTAATGAAATAAAAAAAGATATTTCTTACAAACATTTAGCTTCTTCAGTAACTATTTCAACTGTTAATTCTGCAGTTAAATTCTCTTCTTGCATTTCTGTGTCTATCAAAATTGGTAAAATATTCTTTCGCCATACCTTTTATATTGTTGAAATTGCAAATTCTTCAGAATTTGTTGGAATTTTAGGCTATGATTTTATTGTGAAAAATAATATTGTTATTAATCCCAGTGATAATACTGCCTCAATAAATGGTGTTGAAGTACCATTAAAAAATAAATGTAGAAAAAGTCAAATAAATGCAATGTGTATTGATGAAAGTTCTGAAAGTGAGGTAAATAATAATGACAGTAGTTCAAGTGATGTTGTACATAAAGTTAACAGTAATGAATCGCATGATCAGATCTGTGCATATCTTGCACACAAAGTTAACTTAAATCCATATGAACACAAATTTGTAAAAATTAAAACTGACATCTCACCAGATCAAGATGAGATGCTATTTTGTAGTAATATTTCCTCTAATAATGTGTTATGTCATGATGCACTTATAAAATTAGGTTCTAAAGTTCAAAATATCTCATATCCCAAAATCATGCATGTTTACATTGAAAATTTATCTGATCATGTTGTTCATTTAAATAAAAATATGGACGTAGGTTATCTGTGTATACCAGATGAAATTGTTGATCAAAATGAACTGGAAAGTAATTTGAATCCTTCAATAAATGAAAATTATTGTAATTTTATTACTGCATCTGATCAGGTACTTGCTCAAAGAAAAAAAGATCTTTCTATAAATGATTTTAAATTGGATCATTTAGAAACAAATGAAAAGAAGGAAATCTCTGATCTTCTCTTAAAATATTATTCTGCTTTTTCAAAATCTCTTAAAACACTTGGTCATACTGATCGCATTGTACCTAATATCAAATTTATTAATGACTTCCCAATAAAAACTTTACCGTTTAGCATTCCTCAAGCACTTCAGGCTGATGCTGAAGAGCAAATAGATAATCTTGTTGAAGCAGGAATAATAGAGAGGCATTGCTCTGAATGGTCTTGCCCTATATTAATTGTAAAGAAAAAGTCTGACGGTTCAGGTAAACAAAAATATCGTTTAGCGTTGGATTTAAGAATGCTTAATTTAGTTATTCAGGGATCTTCTTATCCTCTTCCCAAAATTCAAAATATTATTTCTAATTTATCCTCTTATAAATATTTCACTAGCTTAGATTTAAAACAAGCTTACCATCAAATTGACTTGCCACAAGAATTGCAAGATAAATTGACATTTACATCTGAGTATGGCTCTTATAAGTATAAACGTTTAGTTTTTGGCTTAAAAAATTCTGCCTCAGTGTTTCAAGCACTAATGGACATGATCTTAGATGAAATAAATTTGGAAGGTATATTTACATATCAAGATGATTTTATATTTGGTTCAAACACATTTCAAGAGACATTACAAAACCTTGAAAAAATTTTACAGGTTTTATCAAAGTATAATTTGACTCTTGTACCCAACAAATGTACTTTTCATCAGACTTCTACAAACTATCTAGGTTTTCACATTGAAAATCATGCAATAAGTCCTATTCAAAGTAATATTTTGCGAATAACATCTTTTCCTGTACCAACAACTAAACGCCAACTAAAAGGTTTTATTGGTTTAGCGACCTTTTATAGAAGTTTAATACCCAAATTTTCTGAAATCATACATCCATTAATTCAGCTTACCAGGCCTAAAGAAAAATTTCGCTGGACGCCTGAACATGACAAAACTTTTAATAATATTCAAAAAATGTTTTTTTCTGAACCAATTGTTCATTTACCAGATTGGGACAAACCATTTTTTCTTAAATACTGATGCGTCAAAAATTGCTATCTCAGCTGTCTTACTTCAAGAATTTGATAATAACTTACTACCAGTTGCATATTTTTCTAAAGCATTATCCCCTTCTGAAAAAAATACCCTGCTATTAAGCTAGAATTAATGGCTATTTACAAAGCAGTTGTTGCTTTTAAATATTATCTTTACAACAGAAATTTTACTATTTTATCTGACAGTGCTCCATTAAAACACTATAAGAAAGTTAGTAACCCTGCGGATATCATAACTAGATGGCTCACCGAGTTATCTGAATATTCATTCAACTTTCAACACATTCCAGGTTCGTCAAACGTACTTGCTGACTATCTTTCTAGAAATAATTTCAAAAATAATCAAGAAACATTAGACACAAATCCTGAATTAGTATATGATACCAATCACATTCTTCCTATCATTGAGAATGATGAGCATGAAAATACTATCTTCGAGTCACATTCAATTAATTATTTGACTGTTGGTAATTCCGAAAACCATAAAGATCCTTTGCTTGAAATATCAAACCAGACATTTGTTAATGAACAGTTAAAAGATACAGAATTATCTGTTATATATAATGAAATATTAAACAATGGTAGTTCAGATAAATATGACATGTACTTTATTCATCCTGATACTAAAGTGTTGATGTTTAAAAAAACATTCCACATGACTCAACATTTTCTTATCATATTGTGGTACCACACTCATTAAAAGCTAAGGTTTTAGCAATTTCACATCTTTCACATTTCGGTCTAAAGAAAACCTATGAATTTGTAAGTAAAAGATATTTTTGGAAAGGTATTTACACAGACACATTAAATTATGTTGCGTCATGTATTAAATGTTTGCAACATAAACATCACAAAGCACAGCCTGCACCTTTGCAAGCAACGTACACTCCAAAACAAGCTGGTCATACTGTAGCAATTGACATTGTAGGTCCTTTTAGAAATGGTTATTCAGTATTAACAGTAACAGATCACTTTTCTAGACACATGGAATTGTTTCCTTTAAAGGAGACTTCTGCTAATAAAGTTGTTGAATCACTGTTTAAAAATTTCACATGCTTTGGGAGACCTTGCGTAATTTTGTCTGATCTAGGTTCCCAATTTATTTCCAGTGTTTACAACATTTTTAATGAAACATTAGGTATAAAAATATCTCATTCTTCAGTCTCACACCCCCAATCGAACTCGATTGCTGAAAGAATCAATTCTTCAATTAAAACCTCAGTTAATACTTTATTACTTGAAGGACACTCTTTTGAACATGCATTGTTGATTCACAAATGCTTATACAATGGCTCCACACACTCATCTACAAAATTCTCACCAAATCTTTTACATTTTGGGCGTGAGTTATCATTAATATTTGATACATATGACACTCATGCAAATCAACCATTTCTTGATAATGTTGACACTTATGAATTATTAAAAGAACTGGATGCAATGTACCAAAAAGCTTATGAAAACATTGTGTCTGCTCAACATCAAAGAAACTTAAAATTTTCACAATTTGCAAAACTACGTCCATTAACTGTCCATGATATTGTTTATCTAAAATCTCGAGATAAATATAAACCAAAATATACTGGTCCTTATGAAATTATTATGAAACATTCACCTGTTTCATTTACTATAAGGAAATATCAGTATTCACATGCTCCTTCTTTTAGAGTGCATATAGATAGACTTTTACTTGCTCCACCTAGAAATGCATACCTCAATTCTAACTTTAATAAAAATGCAAGTTCTAATATTAATGACAACAATAATAATTATCAGCAGCACAATAGCAATAATTCTCCTCAAAACATTATTTCAGGATATAATCTTAGACCAAGAAAATAAATGTAATGCCACATGTTTTGTGTTAACTGGCCAGGACACAGAATTATGTTTGGTTGTGTACTATGTATTGGATCTTTTACTGGTCTACTGCTGGTTCAGTTCATTGTGTATAAGATTCTCTATGCAATGTACAATTTGGTTTTATATTTTGTTTTCATACTACTATTTTGATATTTGTATACTTTATTATTTTGACAAGTTTATTTCATAAGGTACTTAAGTAAATTTGCTCTACACTCTATTGGAATGGCATTTTACATTTCCAAATTTTTTTTTAAATACTGATCAGTGTTGATTTTTTTAAATTTACATATTGTGCCTATTTTGATTCTTACATTTTAATAAAGGTATTATATTTGTGTAAGTTTAATTCAACTATAAACATTGTAATAAGTCAGTATTTAGAGATTTTTTTATTAAAAAAAAAAATTCTTTTTTAGCATTTATATAAATGTGTGTTCTAAACAGTGTATGTAAACTGTTATGATAATTGATTTAACAGGTTGCAAGTATCTTCAAGCAACAGCAACATAAAAGACAATTTCTACAAATAAAAATGTCATTTAAAAATTTGCTTTTACAGCAGAACTCTTTTATGTAAGCGCTTACACTTGAATAATGAAACGAAGAATATTAAAAATAGGTTGTGTATACACATCAAATTGCTAGATATTAAAAGCAATGACTAGCATATATGCATGTATATAAAGGCCTAGGCATAAGTTGAAGTTTATTTTTTTTTGGTAACATTTTGTATATTGTATTGTGTTTTATATATATTATACATACAACTTGTAATTTTTATAAACATATAGTTATTCATATTTTATAAGTGTATTTTTGCTAGTGCTTTGTACATAGATTCCCAACACTTTAATTTTTATAAGAAAAAATATTTTTTTTTTCCTTCGCCAAAAAAATATTTTTTGGTGGTTCTTCGAATGATAATATGTGATGTAACACATATTCTATTATATATATTCCTATTATTTTTTCAAATGTGAGTCCCCCCCCCCTTTTAAAATTTAATTTTTTAAAAAAAGGCATCTTAATAGTTATGTTATTGTGTGTTCGTCTCCAAGTGCATATAAAATAATAATAATAAATAAAAAGAACAAATAACAAATTAGTTTTAAAATATCATTCAATTTCTAGATTTTTCTTTCTTGTTCTTCAGTTGATTAAATATCAAATGACTGTTTTAAATAACTGCTATTTTTATTTCCCAATCATTTCATTTTGTCTTGCATAAAGAACTTAATTTGTTACCGATTGAGTAATTCTGTTTAGGGTTGCCGGCTGCTGCACGTTCTCGCCACGAGCGATAAAGACTATATTCTTGGCAAAGCTCTTTTTTAAAATTTCCCCTTTGCTTATCATGTAACGGTCCTTTTTACCTGTACTTTGTTTTACTCGGATTGGGAATCTATTCTATGCCAAAAGATTTTTTTGGCGTTTGTGAAAATGTGAAATTTTTGTCAGTTTTGTGTTTTGACTTGGTCAAAGAAACACGCTTGATCGCTGTTGTCAAATTGACAAATATTTCTTTATTATGTTCCATGCGTGCTGCACTAGTGCACCTTTGAGTGAATAAGCTATTTTACCGATGTTTGATGTGCTCAAAACTTCAAATGTTCTTCAAAAATAAAGACAATTTAGTTATGATATTTGTGAACTGAGTTTTCTTCATCAAAGTAATGCCCTATGCACTTCATTCCTGAAAAAAAGTAAAAGAATGAATCTGGGTCTCTCTACGATATTGCAATACGATCCGGCCTATCACATTAAAAGAAACGTGCCTTTTATTTCATTTTGTTGCTGCGATCTCGGCCTAACTCATAAAATGTGCCCTATTTTTCAAGCTTCGCCACCACAGAACCATTTTGCCATCATAACAATGCCGTAAAGATTTTAGAAAAGTAAATCAGATGTTGTGTGTTGTTGTTTGTCTATAATTTAGACAAAAACGCAAAATGACTACTCATTTACACATGCCATGTTCAAAAAGATTTTGCTCTAAAAAACATTTCCAGCAATATCATAAAGATCTGTTGTGCAATTTTGAAATTTTGAAGTTATTTTATTCAAATAATATGTTAATTAAGAAATTAATGGAATTTATAATTTTAAATGGTATTTATAATTAAATGCATGGTATTTAAATGGTATTTATAATTACAAAATAAATGATATTTTGCCCTATGCGTGCCATTGCATCACTAATAAATGCCATACACTGTAAAAAAAAATTCAAGAGGTTACTAAAAATTTTTTAGTACATTTGTATTCCACAGAATTTTTTAGTAACCATTACAAACTTTTTTTTTTGCAAGCGAAACAAGCATTTCTTTTGTAAACTGAACAAAAGAATTTTTTGTATAACTAACTTAAAAATTTTTAGTATGAGCCACCAAGCAAATTTTAGTAATAACTCCAAAATTATTTTTAATAACCATTACGTGGGCTCGAAGGGCAGGAGCTTCCTTCGAGCTGCATCCAGCCTTCTAGAGCGGAAGATTTTCGGCAAAACCGCAATAGATGGCAGCACCAAACATTCCTACTGCTCCGTCAGGATATTCATAATCCTTTTGTTAACGAGTACTTACACTGCATACATTCGGGGCGTATTTGGCAGTGGCCAGTATCGAACCCGGGACCTTTTAGCCTGGAGTCCGTTACGATAACCACTATGCTATCAAGGCCACACCAAGTGAGTTTTAGTAATAGCTATTAAAAATATAAAATTATTAACTCTATTCGTTGCTAACTTTTTTCTAGTAATTCTTACAGATTTTCTTGTTATCGACTAAGATTACTAAACATTTTTTAGTAATTACAAGGATCACTAAAGTTTTTTTAGTAGATCGACACTTTTTTTTTACAGTGTAGTACTGAGAAGGTTACGTTATTTATTGATAAAAGAGTATTTTTTTAAATATTCTTTATTTTTTATTTGCAATTTATTTTCTACTTTTTTAGCCTTTAAAACGTTTCATTATAGCGATTTCACAGCCACTTGGTCTATTTTGCCGAGTGTGTATTGTTTCATCATTAAATCCATTGTTTTTCAATTCCATAACAATTTTACGAATTACGGGGAATATTTGACGATTTTTCACTTGTGGCGGATTAATGGAGAAATGCATTAAAACCAAAGTGTTGTTTCACTGTTTTCTAAAACTATTAAAACTTTGTATTTCCATCAGAAATACACCCGTGAAAACATTTTTTATAATTTTAGCCTAGTATGAAGTGAGTTAAAAATCCTTTACAGAAATCTTTTTTACATACAAAAAACACACCAGTATGAGCGTGATAAAGAGTGTAAATGTAATTAAGTTTTAGTACCAGGTTGTAGTTAGATTTCTTCTACACTAATTTTTAAAAGAGTATAAAATTATATCTAATGTATCATATATCCGAAATTTTCGAAATAAAATAATCTGAAGGTATACATTGCTGCAAAGAGACATTTTACTTTTCAAATTTGACTGTATTGAAACTTCTGCTGCAGTATTCTGTAAAGGTGTGATTTATCATAAACTACAATTTTGGTTCCGGAAAAAATCTCCAATGCCTATACTTCGAGACTCATCATCTTGAAAAAGTTATTTATAAGGTTTTCATAGATATTATTTTAATAGAAGTATATCCCTTGGGGGATGTAAGGAAACAAAATTAAAAAATACATATTCAACATTTCTTTTCTATGCTTCGGAATTCATGATCCCCAAGGCTGTCTGTCCGTCTGTCCATCTGTCCGCTCTCTAACTCTTGAAAATATACACTTATCGCCATGCAATTTTAAGATGATATTGACATTTACCCTAGCACGAACCCTGCTGAAAATGAAGTTTCTGCCATCATTAGTTAAATTAGAGGGGTAGTCAAAAGTTTACCGTTACATTACGGCCTATGGGAAAGAACGTTTCAAATGAATTTTGAAAATGTAACACTTTGACAAACATATTAAAATTTATATGCATTTATGAGATGCACTAAAATATGCATTCTGTAAAAAATGCGGTGAACAAATATCTATTATTCATTTACAGGGACACACAAAAGAATTCCATTACATAATGGTAAAAGGGGGAATTGTGTGCGACAAATTTTAATTATATTAAATTATTTCATATATAATAAAATTGATGTATATATAGCTGAGGCTTAATATAAATTATACGATACAGTCTTGCATAAAATGAAATATATAGCATTTACAGGGACACACAAAAAATTTCAACTAGTATATTCTTTCCGAAGTACTGTATGTGTATTCGATAATGGCTCATAGATGACTGAAATGCATTTTACTTATGATATGAACGTTTAAGTTTCACTAAATCTATGCATATCATATGGTGTGTATAAATACTATAGTTGATATACAGGGCTACCCAAAAGTGGTCGCAGACATTTCTGAATATGAGCTTAAATTACTTAAAGTTAGTTTTTAAATAAGTTATACGTTTTTACGCTGAACTGTATTCAATTAATTAAAAAATGTTTGCAGAATATATATAAAATAGCATACAGGACCACGCAAAGAATTGAATACATGGACTCCTATGAATGATAATTTCTGAGAATTTGATTTTAGTCGTTTTAAGAATGTTTTAGTTTAAAATAAATTTTAGCTTAATACTGGCGTGTAAAAAACGGTACAAGGTAAACTACAGGGCGGAATAAAAGTATTCAAGTATGTTTCCATCGATTAGTATAAATTGCTGAAAGAGAAATTTCAACCTGCTAGACATTTTCTCATTAAACTAAATTTTCTCATTATATAGTATATCAACCGAAAGATCAAATACAGAGCTGTTCAAAAGTATTGGAATACATATTTGATTAAACACAGTAACCTTATTTCCCTAAATGACGAAGTTTTGTTAAAGATTTCATGAGGTGTTCGAATTCATAATCTATGCTTAACGCATGATTTTTTTACATGTTTATTTATTAATTGAATTGTCAGTTTTTAATGTAATTGATAACTACGTTTTTTAAAATACGTAATTTTCTGTTGAAAATTTAACGCAAATACTTTTAACTCTAGAATAAAATAAGAATTTTTTTATGTTTTCCGAAATCAAAAGTTCGGTAATTTATCATGATAATAATATTTTCCTTAATCTTTTTCTTGCCTTACACTTTATATGTGTCTCGAAAGTAAAGGGAGAACTATCAAATTAAAATTATATCTCTCTAATTGACCTTTAATTTGCATGATAACTTTTATAGTTTTTGATGAAAAATGCCTAAAATTATTAAATTTAATATGGTGAATTTGGGATTACAGTCAGTTCTCGTCGGAAAAAGCATAGAAATTCAAAATGTTCTTCTTCCGATTATATATCTAACCAGCAAAAGTCTGGAAATCGTTTCAACTTTGTGACAAAGTATTAAAAAAAAAGTCAGAAAGACAAATTGAATGTAGAACTTTTCCCATAGAAAAATAGCTTTCAGTCACTGCTATGTGTGTTTTGGAAACGCGGTTACTAGACAATCAGTCTGGAAGCTGTGTTATTGATTATAAAATATTAATCTATAACTATGTCCGTCAGTTCTTTTGCTCCTCTATGTCAATCGATTGACCTTGAAATATTTTTGGTGGCGACGAACGAGAGTGATTACTGTATTGACCACATTCTATTTTTTTTACACGAAGGAAAATTATAAGATTATTTTTCGTTTAACCCCTTCGCAAAGGGAGACTTTTACGAAATTTTTAATGGTTTGTCACTAAGTGACAAAGTGGTTATGCTCTAAATTAGCATAAAAAACCGAGTGCTTGATTTATCGGCACAGACGTCATATACGCACCACATTGGTGCGATTTTTTTTCTGGTGCCAATTTGGCGAAAACTTCGTTTTAATACCAGTTTCATATATATTTTTTAACTCTTTTCTGTTATTTTAAAAATTAAATAATAATAAATTAAAAAAAGTTTAATTAATAATTATAGAACAAAATAATTTATATCATTTTAAAAAAGAAAATAAAAGTAAACAGTTTATTAAAGAATAAATAACAATTGCCAGGTTATCACGTGTGGCATACATTTGCCTTTTTGTTGCAGTTGCGTCATTGTGGTGCGTATATGACATCTGCGCCTAATCCTTTAGGAGAATCTTCTAATTTGGAAATAATTGAGCAATTAAAATAAATTATGAATAAGAGCAATATGATTTAATGCTTAGTACGCATTTAAGAGAGATCAAACTGGTCGCCAAGGGCGGCTAGTATATATACATTTAGTTACTAATGTTACAACACATCTTGTAAATAAATACTCTGTCTTTATAACTGCTCCAATCATTACTAAAGAGCATATGTTTTACGCATAAACAGAAAGTAGACAACATATACTTTATCTAGATATGAGAAAGAGAAATCACAAGAAAAAAATAATTCATTGTAAATTAAGGGGGGGGGGTGGATTTAACACTCTAAGAATGTTAAATGCAGTTCATCTTACTGAGCTTCAGAGATAGATAGGAGCATGGAATGTAGGATAACAAATTTACTAAAAAATTAATTAAACAGTGTTTCAATGATCTTAGCTATTTTAGTAATTTTGGCTTTAACATATCGTTTATATATGGGATGGTATAAGAATAGTTGACTATTAGATCTATTACTGGTTTTTGATTAGTTATATTGCGTAAGATTTTTTACCAAATGTTTTTATTTCAAACATGAAATGTTTTTATTTCAATTTTATAACTTATAAATTGTTTTTGCGCATTTCCTCTGTTAACGATTAGTTTACAATATTTATACAAAATATAGTGAATGAACTCATAAACTTAATCTATCATTTAAATCATGAAATCTTTATCTACATGTTTTTTATTATATCTTTATTGGTTATTTTCGTATAATTAAAAATATATTTATATTTTTTTTTGTTTCCTTATAAAATGCAATTTATAGACCAGAGACTAAGTGTCCGGCCTTTATGGTTCAGAAGGCATAATTCTCCCCCCCCCCCCCCCCCCAATCGATCGTCTAAAGGGTGAAGAAAGACTTTTCTAATAAATCAATAAACACAATTGATACAGATGAACGTCGAATTAAAAATTACTTGGGGACAAAATAAAAACGTTTAATGTATGACATCATATCTTACATCTGATGTCAAGTGAATGTGTGCCACGATCATATTATTTTGACATTATAATTATATAGTTTGTCAATATTTTTTTTTTAGCCATAGAAAATGGTTGTTAGGATAATGGAGAAATATAAAAAAATATAAATTTATACAAAATCGGCTTAAAAATATAAAAGTATAGAAATGTGTGGTTTATATCACGGGCCTGTGTAACGTCGGACGATCAGCTAATATTTTATAAATTTCGACGAGTCTTTAATACAAAACATTAAATAAAATATTTTTCTGGGATGTAGAATACGATATTCAAAACATAGGATATTTTAATAATTTGAACAATCTATTGCTTGACACTTAAATATTTTTTTGTGCCAGCACACAAAATTATTTTAGTACTTTTTAAACTTTATTTAAAAAGCTTTACATTTTTTTTTCAGAAATACTGCTGTTATTCATTCATTTTGTAAACATTTTATTTTTAGTGAGAAAAAATGTTCTTTATAATGTTTTAAAAAAATTGTATTTTTTGGTTACTGTTCTCCTTTGAAGAACAAGCTGTAATTTATATTCATCCACCAATTCTTTTAAAATACTTGAACGTGATGAGCCCTTTAAGTGTTACATTTACTTTGTTATAATTAAAGAATTTTTTCACATGTTTTGAAAAAAAAAATAAAAAAAAATCACTTATTCTTTGTGATTCACTCCACTTCAAAAGACTTCAATTTTGATTAAAATAAGTGGTATTTAATAAATTTTAAATAGTTTAGATTATTGTAATTGAGAAAAACCTTTAAACTCTTCAATTTTAAAATTTTCAGAAGAATTTTTTATTTAAAAATCATAGCAATCAAATAAATATATATAGTAGTCCAAGAGCCGATAGCACAAAAACTTACGGTATTAAGCACAAGAAAAAAAAAAACTTTCCTTTATAGAAGAGTAGAAGTAGGGCAATCAAATGATCCATGCCGGAAGTGAAGTAGTGCATAAGCCAAAAATTAATACCACCAGTGTTTGATTCGTAGAGTTATCATTCTGTTTTCCTGCTCCCAGTTCTCTAGGTTTTCATATCTTTGATTATAGGACAAACACAATGATAAACTTATGAGCCACCCACTAGTAGTATTAATTTTTGGCTTATGCACCATTTCACTTCCGGCAGACATGGATTTTTAGATTCACCTATTTCTACTCTTCCATAAAATAAAGGCTCTTTTTTTGTGCTCGATACTTTAGGTTTTTATGCTGTCGGCTCTTGGAATAAGTGTGCTAGAATAAATAATCCCAAATTTTAAATTGCAATCATTTTTAGGTGCGTTCGTAATTATATTAATATGTAACACCTATAGCCGTCATCCACTCCATCCGTCCGCAGTCTGTCCGCATATAATAAACCAATAAAGAATACTGCCCAGTTAAACTGAAGGCATTGAGCTCACAGGCTACAAATACTAATTGCACATTAAAGCTTTATATTTTCAAGGGTTAATTCCGTTCGAAAAAAAAAAAATTAAGAAGGGGAAACAGCTCTCCCCTTTTCTCTTTTTTTATACTTAATCATTGAACCTCCTATACTACCAAAGACATGCTTTATCATATAAAAAATCTATATCCAAAATTCAGAGCAAATTAGATAATTCTTAATAAAAACCCATTTAGCATTTATATAATTTAAAAAGAGTTATCCCCCTCTTTTATACTTAACCATTAAACTTCCAAAACTATTCAGAGATTTGAACGAAATCTGACAATTCTGCTTGAAAAACCCATTTATATAAATTAAGGGGGGGGGGACATTAGAACCCCTGTTCCCCTTATTTATACTTATTCAATGAACACCTAATAACAGTCACGGAATCGCCTCATCAGAATGATCCTAATCTAAATTTTGAACGAAAATTAATTCTGCATGAAAATCCCATTTATATCAACTAACGGGGGGGGGGCATTAGAGCCCCTGTTCCCCTTATTTATACTTATTCAATGAACACCTAATAACAGTCACGGAATCGCCTCATCAGAATGATCCTAATCTAAATTTTGAACGAAAACTTAATTCTGCATGAAAATCCCATTTATATCAACTAACGGGGGGGGGGGCATTAGAACCCCTGTTCCCCCTATTTATACTTATTCAATGAACACCTAATAACAGTCACGGAATCGCCTCATCAGAATGATCCTAATCTAAATTTTGAACGAAAACTTAATTCTGCATTAAAATCCCATTTATATCAACTAACGGGGGTGGGGGGGGCATTAGAACCCCTGTTCCCCCTATTTATACTTATTCAATGAACAACTAATAACAGTCACTGAATCGCCTCATCAGAATGATCCTAATCTAAATTTTGAACGAAAACTTAATTCTGCATGAAAATTCCATTTATATCAACTAACGGGGGGGGGCATTAGAACCCCTGTTCCCCCTACTTATACTTATTCAATGAACACCTAATAACAGTCACGGAATCGCCTCATCAGAATGATCCTAATCTAAATTTTGAAAACTTAATTCTGCATGAAAATCCCATTTATATCAACTAACAGGGGGGGGGGCATTAGAACCCCTGTTCCCCCTATTTATACTTAATCAATGAACACCTAATAACAGTCACGGAATCGCCTCATCAGAATGATCCTAATCTAAATTTTGAAAACTTAATTCTGCATGAATATCCCATCTATATCAACTAACGGGGGGGGGGGCATTAGAGCCCCTGTTCCCCTTATTTATACTTATTCAATGAACACCTAATAACAGTCACGGAATCGCCTCATCAGAATGATCCTAATCTAAATTTTGAACGAAAACTTAATTCTGCATGAAAATCCCATTTATATCAACTAACGGGGGGGGGCATTAGAACCCCTGTTCCCCCTATTTATACTTATTCAATGAACACCTAATAACAGTCACGGAATCGCCTCATCAGAATGATCCTAATCTAAATTTTGAACGAAAACTTAATTCTGCATTAAAATCCCATTTATATCAACTAACGGGGGTGGGGGGGCATTAGAACCCCTGTTCCCCCTATTTATACTTATTCAATGAACAACTAATAACAGTCACTGAATCGCCTCATCAGAATGATCCTAATCTAAATTTTGAACGAAAACTTAATTCTGCATGAAAATTCCATTTATATCAACTAACGGGGGGGGGGCATTAGAACCCCTGTTCCCCCTACTTATACTTATTCAATGAACACCTAATAACAGTCACGGAATCGCCTCATCAGAATGATCCTAATCTAAATTTTGAAAACTTAATTCTGCATGAAAATCCCATTTATATCAACTAACAGGGGGGGGGGGGCATTAGAACCCCTGTTCCCCCTATTTATACTTAATCAATGAACACCTAATAACAGTCACGGAATCGCCTCATCAGAATGATCCTAATCTAAATTTTGAAAACTTAATTCTGCATGAATATCCCATCTATATCAACTAACGGGGGGCATGAGCCCCCCGTTCCCCCTCTTATACATATCGAATGAACTCCAAAAACTGATCAGGGAAGCGCCTTGTCAGGATATACCTACATACAAAATTTCAAGTGGATCGGATATTTTTATCATGAGTTATCGCGTTACGTACGAACATACATACAGAACGGACGGGCACATAAGCTCTCAGGCTATGATAGCCTGTGAGCTAAAAACTACCCAAACGAATCGTTTGAAACTTAAAATATATAATTGTTGCATAATTTTGTCGAGTCATTAAAATTTTTATGAAAAATGATGCATAGTTTAATTACAGGGACAATAAAAAGTATTCCATTACACTATGGCCAATGGGAAAAAAAGCTTGAAGTGCATTTTAATGATGTTACATTCTTTCGAACATAATAAATTTGATATGCATCTATGAAACATATACTAATATATACATTCTGTAAAATCTGTAGTGAAAAAAATAGTTTTTATTAATTTACAGGGCCTCACAAAAATATTCTATTATTTAGGGGTATAAAGGTAAAAATTGTTTGGGGCGTGTTTTAATTGTATTAAAGTATTTCACATTTTATGACTAAAATTATCCCTACATTTTACCACTACAATTTACTTTCTGTGTAATAGAAAACAAACAGTACTTACAGTGAGACACGAGAGATTTTGGATACAATACCGTATCCGAAGTACTGTATTGTATTACACCAAGATCTGAATATTTAAAAAACTTCATTATAGCACGAACGCACCTCATTTGTTACGTTTGACGTGCAATTTCCGACTTTTTTAAATATAGTAATTACAATGAAGATAGAAACGATATCATTATAAATAGCAGTTATTAAGTAAATTTCTGTGCATATTAATTTAATAAAAATGTGTTTGTTTTTAAACACTTTTTTATAAGCACGGGGTGATAAACCGGAACTTCTCTGGTTAAAAAATATAAATAAAACCATGTGTAGTATTTCTGATGTTTAACAACTTTTTTCTCTGCACATACTGAAGGTATAGCAATGAATGAAGTATTTTTCGTGTGGTTTTGAAAGCTTTTTTAACGTAGTACACTAGAGGACATCAGTTTCAAAACTCGCCTCATCCAGAAAATTAAATTTTGGAAAATAGCGAAAAACCTTTGACTGATTACATTGGATTTTATTGCAAACCAAAATATTAGAATAGGAGAAATAAACAATAACACTTGATTTTTTGCAGATTGTAGTATTTTTTTTATATAAGTTTGTGACGTGTCGGTCAAATGAAGACATAGTCTGAGTGCAATTAAAACGCAAAACTTTTATTTACTGTAGTTGGGGAAAGGAGAGTGGAGCAAAGTTCGGTAATTTTGACAATTAAACACACTACTATGAGAATAAACCGTAGCTTGTACTAACATTACAACGAAGTCCGGCTCAATTCGGTTGAGCCGGAAGAAGGATAGAGAAAAAGGAGGAGTTTGGAAGAGCAAACTAATTCGGTTCTGCTCTTCAGGTCGCGGACAACTTTGACTTAACCTGTAAATAAACAGCCTGTGGCTGCACAAATATCTTTATTTTAAAGCCACAACACAGTGCGAAATTATTCTTACTAACTCTTACCGAACTCTGGTACTGAGGCTTTCTACCTTCACACGTCAGATCTACAATTCGTCGCTAGAGGCTCTTCCAAGTCACTACATTACACCACACACACACCAACTCACAACTTACAGCTTTTATACTTTGCAAACTGAAGACGGAGCTAGAAATTTGCATAAAAATTCATGAAACCGCAGTTAATTGTAGATCGAGGGCGCCACACACACTTCGGAAAATTAGAGCTGCAGAAAGGACAGATGTCGCTTTTGCGCCACACATGTTAGAACATTGACGTCACGATCTCACTCAAAACACCAGAGTGCCTTTATTACAGAGGGACACTCCCTCACAAGTTCACCAATACCATAGATTGATAGAAAAAACTCAATTTCTTAAATTTTGGATAAGGCGAATTTTGAAACTCACATCCTCACTTACATATATACACTGCTCAAAACAATTAAAGGATATTTGAAGTTTTATATAAAATAAAGATATAAACGAATTTTTTTTGCCGAAAATAGAAGAAGAGAATCACAAACGCAATTTTTTCTGGTTTTCAAACTGTGAAGTATGCAAATTTTGAGTTCGACGTCAAAAACGTCACTTCAGCGGCAGCAAATGAAACTTGACTTTCAACTGGATAAAAGAGAATGAAGACAAGGATGATCGGCATTCAGTGATTGCTTTGTTTCGATGAGTACGATGTCTCAGCGAAGTCATATGACACATTCAGAAGCTTGAAGAATTATTGGTAGGTTAGAAGGGGCCCAACTCAAGCCGAAGTAGCGCAAGCCATTAGAGTGTTACAAAGTGTCATTTCCAGGAACTGGAACCGTTTTTTGGAGAGTGGATGTGCAGGCCGAAGGCCAGGGCAAGGTCGTAGACGGGCAACAACGCCCAATGAAGATCGGTATTTAGCGTTAACAGCTCGGAGACACCGAAACATGAACGCTACTTTTCTCCAACAACATCTTCGCTCGATTACAGGCACCACGATTTCAACTCGGACTGCCCGAAACCGGCTCCATGCTGTAGGTCTGTATGCTCGCCGACCGATGGTATGTGTTAGATTAACATCAAGGCATCGTTGCGACCGCAGGAAGTGGGCAACCGAGCATGTCAACTGGAGGAGAAATGAATAGAGCAATATTCTGTTTTCTGACGAGTCCCGTTTTTCTGTGCATACGGATAATAGGCGTATTTTCATCTGGAGGGACCGTGGCAGTAGGAATTATCCTGCGTTCGTGCACGAAAGTGTCAGATTTGGCGGTGGAGGAGTGTTGGTGTATGGTGGCAACTTCATTGATGGGCGCACTGACCTCTACATCATTCGAGATGGAGCTCTGACTGATCGCCGATATAGGGATGAGATCCTCAGACCTTTTGTAGTCCCTTACGCTGCAGCAATCGGAGATAACTTCATTTTAATGGACGATAACTGTAGGCCACATCGTGCAAACCTGGTGGAGGGAGGATTTCTTTTTCGAGGAAGGAATCGTTCGAATTGAATGGCCAGCGTGTTCCCAGACATGAATCCAATCGAGCACGTTTGGGACGCTCTAGGAAGACGAGTTTCTGGCCACCAACAACCCCCACAAACTCTCCAAAAACTGGAAAGAGCTCTTCTGGAAGAGTGGGGCAGAATACCCCAACTCGTCATTAATAGCCTCATTGAGTCCATGCCTCAAAGGTGTTCAACGTTGCTGGCCGCCCGTGAAAACCATACCCCCTACTGAAAATGATTTTCTTTCGAGAAAACACCTTTTCTTATTCTTTTTTTCTCATATGCACAAATTGTGTTTTTTTCCCTTTTGTACACAAATGCGCAATAAAATGCACTTTTTCTGCCAAACATGTGTAATTTATTCTCATATAACCTACTATGTCTGTCGACCATGCATCAATCAGCTAAAAAGTTTACCAGATACAAAATCCACCTAAAACTGCAATATCCTTTAATTGTTTTGAGCAGTGTATATATATCATTAAAACATGTTGTTTGATAAAAAGAACGACCATTAATCAAAAATCAATCAAACATTAATCAAAAATCACACCAGAAAATAATCTTAGATATTGCAGCTAAAACGCTGCACACAAGGTCACTATTTTTTTTAAATTAATAACTCTAATAGATTTTTTACACGTAATATATTTTAGAATGACTAGTAACTACAGTAAAAATCGTATTTATATGAAAAATAGCAAAAATGAGTTCAAATACAGTTTCCTTAAATTTAAATAACGTTCAAATATAGGAATTGTTCAAAAAATCTAAATTTTTTTGTGTGAACTTACAGTGCCAACTTTTCTCACTACTCATCATCGAAAATTGGAAAAAAATTGGCCCACTAAAATCTCCTCTTCCGTATGCCACTTAAACTCTTCAGTGCCTGTAATTCAACAGGATTTACTTTGATGTATTTGTCATAAAGTTTCAATAGTTATCCAAGATACATTTTCATACTCAAACATTATCCAATCAAAATGCTATACAAAATTATATTAAGTCCTTTTTATTTGTATGCATAATTTGTATTTATGGTAATTCTTTGTTGGCAATATCCTTCGAAATGTATAGACTGAAAAAATAGAACAATTTCCTTACATAAGAATCAATGCTTCACACGAGTGATTGAATAGTGAGGAAATGATAAAATGTACATTATTAGCTTTTAAAATTCATATTCATAAAGTAAATAAATAATAATGATAATAATAATATAAAAAAAAACACGCGTTCTCAAATTATCCCTTTATGGGAAAATTAAACCACCCATTAATATATTTTTAGAAAATAAAATATGTTTTAAAATTTTAATGTTGGGATGATAATATAATCTTTGAAATATTTTCGTTTTTACGCGTATGATTCCTTCCGAATCTGTAAAAGTATGCAGACATTTCAGTTTTTCATCATGTTCATTCACAAAGGATTCTCTTTGATTTAGTTTTAATATCATTGTTTCTGCCCCTTTTAATTCGTTGTTGGTTAATTGACCGAATATTCTGTCGGTACTACCCCTTCTCGAATTTTTGGTAAAATCGCAAAATCCAACCAGTAACTCGCAAAATTTTAATGTAAGAGGAATAGTGATTATAAAATTGTGGCTCGTTATACTCTATGTTAGAAGCGGTCACAATAGTTTTTCTTTTTTCAGAATTCACTGTATCCATATTAGGAAAAATGTTACTATTAGGCCAACTTTCCTTCAAATCCGAAAGCTATGTTGGCCATAACCACTACTGAGATTTAATAAGGTATTTTGCACAACAACCACGTGACGGTAAATCTGCTGGATTCACATGGCCCGGTACGAAATTCCATGACGAGTTGGGGGTAAGCTTTCAAATTTCCCTAACTCTATTTTCTACTAATGTAGCCCAAGGACCTTCCCGTTTAATCCAATATAATGCGTCCATTGAATCTGACCAATAAAATGTATCAACATTTTCTAATCTTAAATCGGTTTTAATGCTATTAGACAATCTAGCTCCAATGCAACAGGCCAATAATTCAAGACGTGGAATGGAAATGTCCTTCAGAGGAACTACTCTAGAACGGGCCTGAATAAGGTGGTAAGTAACACGATTTTCTACTTCATTTCTTAGATAAATGCATGTAGCGTAAGAAAATATACTTGCGCCACAGAAAATATATAAAGATAATTTTCCCCTTTTTACTGATAAGCTAGACAATCTTCGCGGGATCTCAAGATTTCCAAAGTCTTTAATTTCCAAAGTCCATTTTTTAAATTCCTTTCCTATCTCATCGGGCAGCTCGGAGTCCCATGAGGCCTTTATTCTCCAGCATTCCTGTAAAAGTAATTTTGGAATTAAGGTCATGGGGCAAGTGAAACCGATGGGATAGCATATTTTATGCGCTAAGGACAAAATTGTTCTTTTAATGATGCATTCATTTTCCAATTTAAAATTCCGAAAATCACACGACAATGTATCCCTCTTGGCGTCCACATTAAACCAAGTAACGGAATTTTATTCTCATCCGCATCACTGAAATGATCTTTCTCATTAAGGCCTAATTCAATTTCTTCGCGCTGGTTATGACACCAGCCACGAAGATCAAATTGTGCCGATGCTAAGAGTTTTCGTGCTTCATTGCGAAAATATTCTAACTTTTTTATAGTTTTTACACTATCTACACAGTTATCCACATAGAAAGATTCTTTAAGTTTTACAGAAATGCCTTTAATATTCTCTGGTGCTTCATCTAAGTGATGTGTAAGAGTAGCGGCCAAAAGGAAGGGACTACAACTAATCCCAAAAACCACTCGACAATGTCTATAAATTTCAAGGTTTTCGAAATTCCCATCTCTCCACCAGAAAAAACGTAAATAATCTCTATCTTTTTCATTTAGCGATATATCTAAAAATGCCTCGCGAATATCTGCCACAATACCTATCTTTCTCATTCTAAATCGATTTAGAACGGAAGGAATTAGATCAATTAAATTATGTCCCTTCTCTATACAATCATTTATGGAAACAGAACCCTTAACATGTGCTGATCCATCAAATACCGGCCTAATTTTGGTCGTAGAAGTAGGTTTTATTACAGATCTATGAGGGAGATAATGGCCTTTAGTGTTATGTTTTTCCTCCTCTTTCACTCTTTCAATAATCCCTTCAGTTTCCCACTCATATAAAACTGTTTCATAATCTTTCAATAAACCACAATTTTTGAAATTCTTAATATTGTTTTGCAGGTGCTTTATCACTAAATCTTTATTACTTGGAATAGGAGAATGCTCACTTAGCCATGGAAGACAAACTTTATACCTTCCATCAGTTTCGCGACTTACCGTTCTTTAAAATGCTCCAAAACCAATTTCTGGGTTGTTTTTCTGCTGGATCTACTATGCCTAAAGACTCTAAATTCCACAAATCCGTAATTTTGGCATCGTTTACATATAATGAAAGGACCAAAAGAGAACTATCCCTTTCATTTCTACCAATTTTGTCCATAGTTGCCCAACCTAGTGTTGTTTGCATCGCCGTTAAACCACAAAAAAGATTTTCTATTTTGCCCGTAAACAGATCTCCCATATCTGCCTCCAAAAGTACACGAATTTCATTTGTATTTCTTTCATATAAACAATTTCTACTTTCAAGACAAATATGGTTCAAAAATATTTTTTTCCTTTTAATTCCGTAATACAATTAATGTCTCTAATTTTAGGTACATTAGCACAATTTTTTTCTTGTTCCATGGACCTCAATTAATTTTTTTTTACCTTTCCTTAAATCCCTTAAATTAACAGAATAACAGTTATGCTCTACCGTTGTTTCGGTACCTCCAAACAACCCATGAGTGATTCTGATCTTTCTTAAACTTTTTAATTCCATCTTATTGGCTACGAATTTTGAAATATAGAATTTAGAAGAGGCTGTGTCTAACGATATGCGCACTACATACTCACAACCGTTATTTCTCACATCTATACTAATAAAAGAACAAAACGCTCTGTCTGTCTCTGTGTGTGTCTGTGTGTATGTGTGTCTGCGATGGCTAGCAAAATCTACAGCACGTATGAAGCTCAAAAGTTTTTTGAGAGTAGCCCAATGTCCTCCTGATGCACCTAAAGCTCAGAATTTCAAAATTCTATTTATTAACTGAGTAATTAATTAAATTCCAAAGCTCACTCTCATAAAAAATCGCCTTTTTTCGCTTTTTTTCCCTTTCATTTTCTTATGGTTGATTGTTTGCATAAAATTTTCGCAGAAATAATTAAAAAAGCTGGGACAGACCTTTAAAATTCATAGACTGGCAAACTGTCAGTTTAAATGAGGATTTTTTTTTAATCACAGCTGCTGTACACCATGGAGAAAAAGATAGGTGGAGGCGAAGTAAACCAAAAAAAAAAAGGTTTGCAATATTAAACCATTTATCGCTGAAATTTTAATGTCTCAAACAAAAGCACGAGGAAGGAATTTTGTATTAATAAAACGAATTGAAAGAAATGAATTACAGCTGAAGCATATTTTACGAAGAAATAGTAATTTTTTAAAATGGTTTTTTTCTACTATATTATTTAGGTTAAAGTTAGGTTAAAGTTAAATTGCATTTATGTTATGGTTAGAATAAGGATATGTTACAATAAAGTGAAGGCTAGGTTACATTTCTGTTATATTTAATTTACGGTAGGGTACTGTTAAGTCGCTGTTATGTTACAGACAGGTTCTGGTTACGGTACAAAAGTTTAGGGTTAGGAATTTATATACAGAGTGAACATTACGCAAGATTTGATTAAAAATAACACTTACTTTTGTTAAATAGCTCTGAAATTATAATACTATATACCAATCTTTTAGCTACCATCGTGTATCGATTTCATTCATGGTATAGTCGGATTTAAGAGTGATATAATTAGTTTGAAATTCAAAATATTTCACTTGGGATTTGTATTTGAAAATAACAATTAGTTACGTGACTTAACAGTGATTTTTACGGGTAAATATCAACTTTTTAACACGAAAATCATGCAATCGTTGGATACATATTCCCTCCCGCGTTTTTCATTGCTCATTTTGAGTATTTTTAGAGCTTAATATTAGTTGTTGTTTTTAAAACCGATTTTTCACACAGTCAGTGGCTACGTATTTGCCGTATTTGCCTATACAGACAATGCATTTCTGCATGTAACGAGTTAATGATAAAATCATACAAATTTCAAGTTTGTTTAATATTGTTAATACGGACCCGGGCAATGCCGGCCGGGTCAGCTAGTAAACATATAAAGTTTGCAAATAAACTATATTCGGAAAATGTTCATTCGCGAAGAATATTGGTATCAGGAGCCGTAGTACATATCTAAACATTAATGTGATGTCTCCGACTGCAATTACTTAAGTAAAAAGGATTTCCATTGCACACTCTATTACTTTCCTACGCCATCTTGTTTCGATCTTTTTAGTTCTTTTTTACGCAGTCGGTTTTTTTTCTTTTTTGTAATTTAATTTTTTATTGACGAAAATAAACGCAAATTTTGTAAACCGATCATGAAAAAATATTCTGAAATTCGTCAATCAGTTATTGATAAAAATACCTCCCCCCCCTCCGCTCTCTGATATGCTCAATCTGTTACTTAAAAAATGAGTAAATTTTCTTAATTTTTTGCCGAAATATATTGCGAAATTTGTCACTGTCATTTATAAAAATCACAAAAATTGTCCACCAATAAAAATTTCACAGAATAATAACAATTCCAAATTTTCGCTGTGTAACTGATAATAAAATTTGTATTTTTTTAATAAACTCATTTTTTAATTTTGCACTTAAAAAGTAAAAGTAAATTATCTGACCATTATTTAAATTATTTTTGTATGGATAATACTCTTAATATCTTAAGGTTTGAGAATATTTATTAAAAATATTAAAAAGTATAGCTTATAAAAAATTGTGCACAATTTCTTAAATTCTAGTATTTGACTCCTGATGGGCGTTCAGAATGCGTAAAATTTAACTAGTTTACGCTTGATAACCACTTATGTAATGATACCGTATCTTTAATTACTTACCCATCATACATAGTCTAGGGTAAATCTTGTAATCGTTTAAAAAATCGGTTTTTTTTTGTCAAATTTACACGTTTCAGATATAGAGATCCCGAAAAACATAAGTATAGAAAAAAAATGCCGTGCGCCTATCTCTCTGTATGTCTGTAAACACTCTATCTCCCAACCAAATTGAGATAGAGGTTTGAAATTGTGAAACTGAAATAGTAAATACTTAGTATGTAATAATTGAAAAAGCCTATTGAATATCAAGAACCTTTATTATCCGGAACTATTTTATTCAGACTGACGAAAGGTATATAATTTACGAACAAAATTATATGAACGAAATTACGAAATTAACGAAATCGTTTATTTTAAGGAGGGATTATAAAACAATAAAAAAACATAAATTTTTAATAAAGAGTGAAGTCAATCATATAATTCATTGTTGAGGTATTTGTAATAATATTTTCTATACTCCTCGATTTTTCATGGACTTGTATTTCATTCAAATTTCAATTCAAATATATATTTCACTTTCACTTTGAAAGACCTTTTCAATGATATGCCACTCAACTTTGTGCGTAATTTTTTTGTCTCTGCCGTCATTTTGAATTTATGAAAACAATACCTGGTCTTTAATCATCGGTCGGTTAAGACGAATCAATAGAGACCCCATTCATTAAAATCCTTCAAACCGTTGGGATGTTTCGAGGGTATAAAGAAATTCACATACATACCCAGACACTGTGAAACGCAAAATCCTTCTTAGCAGTCTGGTAATAATGCGGTAGTTCAAAGTGAAAAGTAATGTTAACAAGATAAAGGACTACATTAAACGTCTAAATTTCATTTTATCACATAGTTCTTTTAATTTGGATATAAATTAAATAATATAATTATATAACATAAATCTTAAGCTATGCACAGTCAGAAAATAAAGTTTGACAAGACAGAGCTTTAAAAAAATCTATACGAATTAACGAAGTAATCATAGCAGTGGGAAATATTAGGAAAACAATATTTCTTATTTTAATTTTGTTACACAAGAATAGCACATAAAAAAGTGAATGTGTGAGATTATTTTGCCCTACTCTAAGATTATTTTGTACAAATTTTATCAAATGATCGTGAAAAAACTTGAATCTGTCAAAGCATCGCAGAAATTCGCTAATTTCATAATAGAATCGCTCAAAAAACACATTTTTTGTCAGATTATTGCTAAAAAAACCGATTTCCCTCCCGAAAATCGAGGGAAGAAACGTGAAATTCGCCAAAGGATGACGACTTAGGCACCGAAAATTAATAGCTAAAGCAAAATATTTAACTCACGGTCACTCAAAAAAAGTCACTCTAAAAAACTCACGGTCATTAGTCGCCACGTGATGACCAGTGACCGTGATTTTGCATCTATAATTATAAACTTTTATGAAAAATTAAAAATGTGTCACTGCACATTCTCTTTTTATTTTGGTAGTAATATTTATCTTTAGCTCTGATGTTGACCTTGTTCTTGAATTAGAATTTGAGGCTTTCAAATATTTAGTCTAATACTGACTACAACAATCATGGTATATCCAATACAAAATATTAATTTAAATGCCTTTAAAGAATATGGGACACAGCATTTAAAACACTACATCATTTAAAGAATACTGATAATATAATATTTAAAGATTAAATATATTTTTTATCCCGACACAAACTCTTTCTTTCAGCATTTCCCAAAGTTCATATTTTTATTACCCTTTTTCTCTGATGTATTTCCATGCTTTCGCTTTCCGAACCCTTTACTTTTATATGAAAACTTTTAGAAAAGGATTATTCTTAAGTATGTCTTTGAAAATCCTTTTCGCCATTTTTTCTTCGTTAGAGGATATTTAGTATTTGTATTCATCCAGCAATTCTGTTAAAATACTCGAACGTGATAAAACCCTTAAATGTTACACTTCCTCTCTTGAAATATCTTCTTGTTTTAATCAAAGAGTTTGATATGTATGTTTAAAAATGATCTTCTTTGTGAATTAAATGTGCATTCTCCACTTGAATAGAAATTTATTCTGATCAAAATAAATACTAACTTCTGAATAAATTTAAAACAGTTTCGTTTCCTCTAAGTAACTGCAAAATACTGCAAAAGATTTTAAGATATTATATTTAAAATTTTAGAAGGTGGATTTTATTTAAAAATGTAACAATCAAAACTTTATATGCAAGAATATCACAAAATACGAAAATTGCAGCCCGTACAATAAATTTCCTGTTAAATATTATACAATGCAATAAATTTTTTTTCATTCTAATAAAAAGTATTCTGAAAAGTATTTTCAAGAGACATTACATTTCTAATAATACAAATAAAGCAATTAAAAGACTTAAAATTTCAGATTGTCATTTTCGTGGCATGTAACACTGTGATGTGTGCAAAGAAATTTTTAAGAGACATTACATTTCTAATAATACAATTAAAGCAATTAAAATACTTAAAATTTCAGATTGTCATTTTCGTGTCATGTAACACTGTGCAAAGAAATTTTCAAGAGACATTACATTTCCAATAATACAAATAAAGCAATTAAAAGACTTAAAATTTCAGATTGTCATTTTCGTGGCATCAGGGCTCCCAAATGATCCGTCAACTGAACATCAATATTTTCTTACAAAAATTTCCTTTTTAGATTTTTCTTGCAAATAACACAGAAACCAGCTTCGAGGGTACTTACTTTTAGTGCAAATTCTGTAGAAATTTACCATGAAATTTTCTACTAAATAATATTGGTGTTTAGTTCGCGGACCATTTGGGAGCCCTGTGGCATGTAACACAGTGCAAAGAAATTTTCAAGAGACATTACATTTCTAATAATACAAATAAAGCAATTAAAAGACTTAAAATTTCAGATTGTCATTTTCGTGGCATGTAACACTGTAATGTGTGCAAAGTAAAGGATCTTTTACTACAGTAAACAAATATATTTTTCAAGTTTCTTTAATTTCTAATTAATATTTATACCTTATAAAGCATGTATATGAGTAAGGTAACAAATTCTGTATTTTACAAATAATTTTCCATAATTGTACCTGAAAATGAAAGTTATTTTCTTGACCTGCTCATTTTAGTTCTTTATCAGATACAAATATGGTACTGAACAGTATTTCTTATTATCTTTGATATAAATCAATTGTTAAAATTATAGCTGCTAGCAAGATCTTTTAGATATTTCTCTGAAAATAATGTGTTTAAAGTCTTTGAAAAAATTTAATAGACTTTTAGTGTGTCGTTTTCCTGGCTTCTAGAAGTTTACAAATAAAACTGAACATTACATTGAATTTGTACTATAGATATATATTGCGCTAACGTATGTGGCACAAACAACACGATTATTTGTTAATTGTTTAATGGCAACGTCCAAATGAAAAAATTTTTGGTTACTGCGCAAAAGTCCTTTGTTAAGATTTATACCGTGATAAATTAGATTTATTTATGTTTTGTTCCTTCGTTGCAGTAATGGAGTTTCAAAATATCATTATTTTTATTTTTTTCTATTCTTTTTACATAAAAAAATAAATAAAAGGCATGAATTTTAAACTTTTCAGTTTCAAATTAAGATATGTATTATAAATGAAATGAGTGAAAAGATTATATTATTATATTTTAAGTAATTAATGAAATACGAAAAAATGCCACGGGTTCAATGTTTGGCGATTTATTATCTGCGCCAGGCTAGCATAAAAATACTGAGTTCTTGATTTATCAGCACGGATGTTATATATGAACGTCATTGGCGCGTTACTTTTCTGAAGCCAATTTGGCGAAAACTTCGTTTTCAAATACCAGTTACGTACATATTTTTAAACTGATTTCTATTATTTAAAAAAGAAAATAATAATAAATAAAAAAAGTTAAATTAATAATTATAGAATAAAAACAATTTATATCATTCAAAAGAAAAGTAAACAGTTTATTAATAAATAAATAACAATAGCCGGGTTATCATGTGAGGCACACATAATTGCCATTTTGCTGCAATTGTGCCAATTTAGTGCGTATATAACATCTGTATCTATTTGTCTGACAGAATCTTCTAATTTGACAAAAAATATAGCAATTAAAATAAATTATGAGTAAGAGCAGTATGATTTAATCCTTAGTATACATTCAAGGGAGACCAAACTGGTCGCTAAGGGCGGCTAGTTATATAGTTAACATGTTTCTTTAAATAAAATTTAAATGTAAAAATAAAAAATAAGAATGCAAAAAATGTTTTACAATGAAATTGTTATTATCCTGGTATACATAAGCCAAGAAATAACATATAATTACACAAAAATTAACTTATTATTTCAGCTCTTCAAAATTTAACAATTTTACATGGCTACTGTTTTACTGGTCAGAACATAGAGAAAAATATAAATATAACTTATAGGACTCGGGAACTAAATAAAAATTTTTAACATGTAACTTTCAGAAAATTAATTGTAAGATCTTTAACATAATTTAAAATCTTTCAACATAATTTTAAATATTACCTTTTTTTAATACTGTTGCAATTTACATTACTTACATAGTTCCAATAGATAAAAAAAATAAAGAACATTTAAAATTTTCGGAGCAGCCATATATCGGTGAATGGGAAATCCTTTATTCTAAAAAAGAAATACCTCTTGAAATTTTGAATTATTGTCAATGCATGAATTCAATATCTCAGATAATCAAAATCTCAAATTTTTTGATTTCCACCGATATATGGCTGCTCCAAAAATTTTAAATGTTCTTTATTTTTTTTATCTATTGGAACTATGTAAGTAATGTAAATTGCAACAGTATTAAAAAAAGGTAATATTTAAAATTATGTTGAAAGATTTTAAATTATGTTAAAGATCTTACAATTAATTTTCTGAAAGTTACATGTTTAAAAGTTTTATTTAGTTCCCGAGTCCTATAAGTTATATTTATATTTTTCTCTATGTTCTGACCAGTAAAACAGTAGCCATTGCATTCTTTTGTAACCGAGTTGTGATACTTTGAATTTAATGAAATTTCGGAGGTTACCGGCACTAAATACGAGTTTTCCAGTACGAAAGCTCTGAAATTTCATAAAAATAAAAATTGACAAATATCGATCAGTTTTCGTCGTTGATGAATGAAATTTTTTCTGTTTTACTTGACAGAGCATGGAGAAACATGTTCAAAATGTAACTCTTAAGCAGAGATTGACCTAAAATTCAGTTTCATTTTTGTTTCCGGTTCAAAATCAGAATTTTGTCGGATATTCGTTTTCGGCGAAAATACTTTAGAATATACAGCTGAACTGAAACTAGACCGAAACTATCCGTATTCCAAAAATCTTGTTTCTTGCTTCAGAAATTTTCAACAGTACTCATTAATTTTAGCTGTATCGTTTGAAATGAGACTTTCTTTATTTCTGTAAACTTCATTGTTAATAATTAACCGTTTATAACTGACTCAAGATGTATTTGAAGATTAGGGTGGGCCGATAAAAACTTTTTTTCGATTTTCCATAATGGCGGGTGCGGGAAAGTGGCCACTGGTGGCGCTCAGTTCATACAAAAAATTAGAGATTTTTTGGATATTTCCTTACCCTGCCGCAAACGGCTTGAAGTTTTGCAAAAATGCTCATTTTTGAACTTTTTTCGAAAAAAATTAAAAAATATTAAATTAAATTTATTTTGGGTGTATTTACTTGAAAAGAACATATTTAATGTACCAAATGCTTAAATAAGATCTGATCATGCATTATTTAATATGTATCTGTATTATAACTTAGCCTATTTTTATAGCTTTTTCTAGTATAATAGGCAAAAGTTGTGTTTGTTTGAATCGATCGTTAATTTCTCTCTTATTAAGCTATTGCATAGTTTTAACACGGGCTTTGAGCGAGGCGACCCAATCCAAAAATTCCGTAACGCGAAAAATCCTAACACATCCGTAACGAAAAAACCTAACACTCGGCTAACGTCGTTTCAGCTCGGCAGATTTCGGTATCCTTCGGTAGACTTCGGTAGACAATGACGCGGTATTTTTCAGATATTTAGAGGATATCAAATCTCAAACTTATGTTTCTTATTTCAGTTACCATAAATCTATAGTTTCAATGATAAAAATTCCTGATAGAATATGTATAGAAAAAAATCATCTTAAGATAAAACAAGGTAGGATAATGTAGCTTTTGGTGATTGGAGACCCGCCCAACGGTGAGGATCGAAAAATTTAAAATGCTTATAACTCGCGATCTAGTTTTCGTAGCGCGGCCAAATTTTGTTTGGTAATTTATTATGAGACAGTGTTAATTTTTGGTGACAAGAGACCCCCACGGTGAGGGTCGAAAAAATTAAATGCTTAAAACTCGCGATCTAATTTTTGTAGCGCGGCCATATTTTGTTTGGTAATTTATTATGAGACAGTGTTAATTTTTGGTGACAAAAGACCCCCACGGTGAGGGTCGAAAAAATTAAATGCTTAAAACTCGCGATCTAATTTTCGTAGCGCGGCCATATTTTGTTTGGTAATTTATTATGAGACAGTTTTAAATTTTAATGACAGGAACCCCCCCCCCCCCAAGATGTGGGTCGAAATATTTAAAATGCTTTTAACTCGCAATCTAATTTTCGTATCACGGCCAAAATTTGTTCGGTAATTTATTATGAGAGATTGTTAATTTTTGGTGACAGATCCCCCACGGTGAGGGTCGAAAAATTTAAAATGCTTATAACTCGCGATCAATTTTCGTAGAGTGGCAAAATTTTGTTTGGTAATTTATCATGAGACAGTGTTACTGTTGGTGACAGGACACCCTCCACGGTGAGGGTTGGAAAATTTAAAATGCTTATATCTCGCGATCTAATTTTCGTATCGCGGCCAAATTTTGTTTGCTAATTTATTATGAGAGAGTGTTAATTTTTCGTGACAGGAGACCCCCCATGGTGAGGGTCAAAAAATTTAAAATGCTTATAACTCGCGATCAATTTTCGTAACGCGGCCAAATTTTGTTTAATGATTTTTTATGAAACAGTGTTAAATTTTGGTGACAGGAGACCCCCACGGTGAGGGTCGGAAAATTTAAAATGCTTATAACTAGCGATCTAATTTTCTTATCGCGGCCAAATTTTGTTTGGTAATTTATTATGAGAGAGTGTTAATTTTTGGTGACAGGAGACCCCCCATGGTGAGGGTTGAAAATTTTAAAATGCTTATAACTCACGGTCTAATTTTCGTAGTGCGGCCAAAATTTGTTTGGTAATTTATTATGAGACAGTGTTACTTTTGGTGACAGGAGACCCCCCCCCCTCACGGTGAGCGTCGAAAAATTTAAAATGCTTATAACACGCGATCTAATTTTCGAAGGGCGGCCAAATTTTGTTTCGTAATTTATTATGAGACGGTGTTACTTTTGGTGACAGGAGAACCCCCCCCCCCACGGTGACGGTCGAAAAATTTAAAATGCTTATAACTCGTGATCTAATTTTCGTATCGCGGCCAAATTTTGTTTGATAATTTATTATGAGACAGTGATACTTTTGGTGACAGGAGACCCCCCCCCCACGGTGAAGGTCGCAAAATTTAAAATGCTTATAACTCGCGATCTAATTTTCGTAGCGCGGCCAAATTTCGTTTGGTAATTTTTAATGAGACAATGTTAATTTTTGGTGACAGGAAACCCCCACGGTGAGGATCGGAAAATTTATAATGCTTATAACTCGCGATATAATTTTCGTAGTGCGGCCAAATTTTGTTTGGTAATTTATTAAGTTATTGCATATCTTTTATCGCGGACTTTGAGCGCGGCGAAAGAGTCTAGAAATTCCGTAACGAGAAAAAAACCTAACACTCCGGCTATCGTCGCTTGAGTTTGGCAGACTTCGGCACGGTATCCTTCGGTAGACTTCGGCAGACATTAAAGCGGTATTTTTCAGATATTTTGAGAATATCAAGTCTCAAACTTATGTTTTTTATTTCAGCTACGATAAACGTATAGTTTCAATGATAAAAATTCCTGATTAACCTACATGTATTGTAAGATAATTAAAATATTTTAAACGATATTAATTTCTCCTTTATTCAATAAAACAAAAAAAAAATGTTTTGTTATCGGTCATCACGCTCAAAAAGTATAACTTGAATTAATATCAAAGACAAAAAAACTGCATAAATAAAAAGCAAATAAATAATTATGATTACATAAGTTGATAAAAAATGCTATGCAATAGCTTTACCGCGGCAGTCCCCGAGTGCCACACGTCTTTTTTATGTTCCTTGGTCTTCTTTATATTTTTTCTTTGTATCAAAGGTCATACATTTGGGAAACGGACAGCAGTTTACTTCAAAAACAAATCTGGAAGGTGAGAAGTGGGTGAAGCAGGACTCTAAGTAATTACTCGTTGTAATACTGAGGGAGTGAAGGAAGAAATAGATGAGCGCCAAAATGCGATAAAGGATTCTTATTATTTCTCAATGCTCATTTACCTGCGACATTTTTTCAATAAGAACGTGAAACCTTTTCTAGTGAGAAACAATGCTTTTTGGATCGCTTAATGTTCCATTATAGTGTTTTGTGAGTTTTATTACGACGAGCTTAGAAATGGCTAGTATGAAGGACTATGGTAATGTAAAGACACGCGATAGCGTGAAAAGTAGTCTTTTGGAGGCACCATGCATATTGAAAGTATTGCGATTGCCAACTTATGCTGATAATCATGCGCCATTACTACTGGTTGCTTCACCATGCAGAAGTTGTGACAGCAAAGAATACGAATCTCGTCATCGATAAAAACAGTCGGAAGAGGGAAATAGAAACTTGGAAAGAAGATACAGGCAGAAGAAGTTCTTGAAAGAAGGAAAATTAAAAGCATATTTTTTATGGTAGAAAGGATAAAAGTATTTTATAAAAGTAAGAGAAAAAAAAGAACAAGCGACAACGTCGAGAGAAAAGCGAGGAACACATCACCGGGTTGTTTGAACCTGGTTAGGAATACTTGGGCCACTTGATACCTCGTTCCGGTCACGGGAAAAAAAAATAACAAAATCATTATATAACCATCCAAGCACCACAAGTAAAAAGTTTTCCGAATTGACAGCACTTGGGTGTGAATACAGGAAAACGCAATGGTGCATTGCCTGTCTCGAAAAAAAAAACTAGGAAGAGAGCTGCAACATTTGATATGCATTCTTCATATGAACAATATCCCACCTCGACATTTACTCTCTAAACTTGAAGGTGAAACCACGGGACCTAAGACCTTTGCCAAACCAATCGGTGCTAGACTAATGGGGTGTGAAAAATCTACGAGTCACTTTGTTCGAGCCTATTGTTGTTTCATGGATATCAGAAATGGAAAATACTGGAGATCTAAGTACCGATCAAAAGTGCTTATTTGATATTTATGCAGCAGTTTCAACCGGAGTTTGTCTTCGATAAATGGAAAACAGATAACCTGGACCAACTATCGAGATGAATCACAACTGCTTGCAGAATTTTACACTCATGCATTAGTAGTTTAAATCCTGATAAAGCGTTAAAATATCTCGCCCACACTGTAAAAAAAAATTCAAGAGGTTACTAAAAATTTCTTAGTAAATTTGTATTCCACAGAATTTTTTAGTAACCATTACAAACTTTTTTTTTGCAAGTGAAACAAACGTTTCTTTTGTAAACTGAACAAAAAAAATTTTTGTATAACTAACTTAAAAATTTTTAGTATGAGTCACCAAGCAAATTTTA
Source organism: Maratus speculifer (assembly GCA_964019185.1). Lineage (NCBI taxonomy): Eukaryota > Metazoa > Arthropoda > Arachnida > Araneae > Salticidae > Maratus > Maratus speculifer. The sequence continues at coordinate 259,190,917 of OZ025298.1, forward strand.
GTAATAGCTCCAAAATTATTTTTAATAACCATTACGTGCGCCCGAAAGGCAGGAGCTTTCTTCGAGTTGCATCCAAACTTCTGAAGCAAAAGATTTTCGGCAAAACCGCAATAGATGGCAGCACCAAACATTCCTACCCGCTCCGACAGGATTTTCATAATCCCTTTATTAACGAGACACTACATACGTTCGGGGCGTATTTGGCGGCGGCAAGTTTCGATCCCGGGACCTTTTAGCTTGGAGTCTGTTATTATAACCACTATGCTATCAAGGCCACACCAGCTGAGTTTTAGTAAGAGCTATTAAAAATATAAAACTATTAACTCTATTCGTTGCTAACTTTTTAACAGTAATTCTTACAGATTTTTTTGTAACCGACTAAGATGACTGAAAAATTTTTAGAAATTACAAGGATCACTAAAGTTTTTTTAGTAGATCGACCCTTTTTTTTACAGTGCAGGTACGTGAAACGAGTTTATGCGCCCGTGTGGTTTTCTGTAAGGAAAAGGCTAGGTTAAGCGGACGGACCTAGACATACGTGGCAAATAGTTAAACTTTCAGCGTTTTTACCAGATGACCTAAATGAGACAGTGCATTTAGTCATCCGAACAAATGGATACTATGATCATCCCGAGAATTCCTTGATAGCAACGGCAACCGATGATAAAGAACATATTAGAAGAATGGCATAGGAAAAAAAGTATGCCGCGATTTAAATAAAATAAAAACCAACATGGTGCTAGAGTTTCAAGTTCCAAAGCTAAACTTTAAAGCAACGGAACACTATGAGTGCATCGAGTGGGTCTCCGCCGAAATCAGCGAACCTCTTATAACAAAAACCTTTTCTCTAGAAAAAAGGTAGAGAAAACGTAATTTCAGGATCCATGTTGAATAAATCATTAGTCTGCTTTCCAAGTCATTCCCAGGCTGTGGAAAGAGTCGTTACAATTGTGACAGAAGCTGCATCATAAGGTACCCTGTAAAAAAAAAATTCAAGAGGCTACTAAAAATTTCTTAATAAATTTGTATTCCACAGAATTTTTTAGTAACCATTACAAGCATTTTTTTTGCAAGTGAAACAAACGTTTCTTTTGTAAACTGAACAAAAAAATTTTTTGTATAACTAACTTAAAACTTTTTAGTTTGAGCCACCAAGCAAATTTTAGTAATAGCTCCAAAATTATTTTTAGTTAATTAAAAATTATATTTAGACTTTTGAAGCGGAAGAGTTTTGGCAAAACCACAATAGATGGCAGCACCAAACATTGCTACCTGCTCGATTTTGACACATTTCTTAAGGGGAGGGAAAGTCCAGAGATCATTACCCATGGTAACTTCTACGACAGGATTTTCATAATCTCTTTATTTACCGAGTATTTACGTTGTATACATTGGGTGCATATTTGGTGGCGTCCAGCATCGAACCCGAGTACTTTCAGCCTGGAGTTCGGAGCTATGACAACTAGGCTATCCAACAACACCAAGTAAGTTTTAGTAATAGCTATTAAAAATGTAAAATTATTAACTCAATTCGTTGCTAGCTTTTTTCTAGTAATTGTTACAGATTCCTTGTAACTGAGTAAGATTACTAAAAATTTTTTAGTAATTACAAGGATCACTAAAAATTTTTTAGTAGATCGACACTTTTTTTTTACAGTGTATGCGGTAGTAAAGGAAGACATACCTTTATTAGAGCAAATCTGCCAACACGCAAAAACATACCAAAGTTCATTTCTAAAAAAGACTTTGTAACATAAATGCGATTCAGTGCATTTTGAATATTACATTCTGTGGGTAGGAGGGCGTGTAAAACTCGGCGTGCAGCTACCTTCTCATGGTGAGTTCTGGGTTGTTTCGCGTTGGTACCAAACGCAAAACAAACTAAAAGCTTTACATTTTTAAAGAACATAGCATTAAAATAATGCATAGTTAGAGGTTTTTTAAACAGTTGACTCATTAAATATATCTTTTCAATTAAATACAAACAAAATAAACTTAATTTAACATTTTTAAATTTTTTGCTAAAAAAGTTCAAAATCAGCATTTTTTCTAAACTTCAAACCATTTGCGGCAGGGTAAGGAATTTTCCAAAAAATCTCAAATTTTTTGTGTGAATTGAGTGCCACCAGTGGCCACTTTTCCTCACCCGCCATCATCGAAAATCGAAAAAAAGTTTTTTCGGCCCACCTTACTGTATATTTCTGCATGCAAATAATTTTTTTTTAGATTGCCTGAGAGGAGTCGGCTTATACAGGAATAAAATAAAAATCAAATCTAATTTGATAATCAAAAATAGAAAAAAATGGTAAATATGAAAAATATTTAAGAAACTTGCAAATTTGGAAAATTATTTTAATACACTATTCTTTTACACCGAAAAAAGTTGTCAATTAACTTTTACTGTCCAAGTCCTTATCAGTATTTTCAAACATCATCTTAAAATTGCTTTCACTCATTCTTATTTCAGCATGCATGTCGTCAGTCATCATCATCGCCATCTTCTTCAAAAATGATACCATTATCAGTTCAAACCACCCCGTTACTGATGCAACCATTTTTTTGAACGATCCAACGATCATTTTTTGTGGTAGCTTAAGTCAAGCTTTTTTTCACCCATTAAAAGATAGCAAAGATTTCAAGTTTTTTTTATTATTGCAATTTGTCACATCTGCATCCTAAGATGACAGCTATTCAGTACATTTCAAAAGAAACCTCTTTTTAAATGACTGATTTAGAAAAAACTCCGATTATCGAAGAATAGAAATAAAGCCACCACGGACCTACGGAAGATATCTAGAAAATAGCAATAATTTCGGATAGTATTTTTTTCAGCTATGCCGCCCCCCCTCCTCCCCAAAAAAGTGCTAAGATTCCATTCGTTGAATTTTTCATCACCTTTCTTTAACATTGGCATATACAGGTGGTTATCAAAATAATGGAAACACTTGTGAATGAAAGGGACATTTAAGAATTCCCTTCGTAAGCATTAAAATATAATCTTAGCTACCAGATTTTTTTAATATGAAAAGTACATGTATTAGGTAGTATCAGAGAGCTCTAGAAGAGTTGTCTACGTTTTGATTTTTTTTTGTCAGAAGCGTAAAATGTCAGACCTCACAGATTTTCAAAGAGGCCAAATTGTAGGAGCCCGAATAGCTGGAGCAACGGTTACCGAAACATTCCCGTTTTTATGGGCGTTTCTAGAGGTACGGTGTCTAAAGTCATGACAGCATACACACAGCGCAGAAAAACAAGCTCAGCAAAGCAAAATAGTGGACGGAAGGAAAAGCTGAGTGAAAGAGACCGACGGGTATTGAAGCGGATTGTAATTTCTAAAAAGAAAACAACTGCAGCCAAAGTGACCGCAAAGCTCAATCAGCATCTGGATTCTCCAGTGTCAACAATTACAGTTCGGAGATACATTCATAAAGAGAACATTTACGGCAGAACAGCAATTCCCAAGCCACTTGTCACAGATGCTAATGCCAAACGTCGTGTAGAATGGTGCCACAACCACAAAACCTAGTCGATTGATAAATGGAAGACTGTTATATGGTCAGACGAATCATCTTTCACATTTTCCCCCCACAACAGGACGGTTACATGTCTGGAGAACACCTGTACAAGCGTATGATCCTGATTGCCTCCGTCCAACTGTCAAGCATGGAGGTAGATCGGTCATGGTATGGGCAGCCGTGTCATGGTTTTCTGCTGGTCCATTCGTAACCCTTAAAGGAAGGATCATTAGGGAGAAGTATAGAGAAGTTTTAGCTGACCACGTCCATCCCATGATGCAAATTTTGTTTCCTGCAGGAGATGGAAAAGGCACAGCGCTATGACCTCGTGGTGATCTGTGGACCGGTCATCATTTCCAGGATGGTAATGCCCCTATTCATGCAGCCAGAGTTGTCCAATCATGGTTTGATGAACATGAGGATGAGGGGAACATCTACCTTGGCCCGCACAGTCCCCAGACCTCAACATAATCGAACCGTTGTGGTCTATTTTAGAGCTTTCAATCCGGAATCGATACCCTCCACCGGCATCTCTCACGGAACTTTCACAATATCTCCATGAAGAATGGTACAATATTCCTCTAAACACTATTCAGAATTTGTATGATTCGATTCCCAGGCGAATTCCCGCTTTATTACATGCCAAAGGCGGTCCTACGCCATATTAATAAAGAATTCCTTCAAAATCTAGGGTGTTTCCATTATTTTGATAACCATCTGTATATATACGCGTTTCCGATTTTGAACGATTTTTCCGGATCGGCATATACATGGAAATATACGGCAAGTAATGTATGTAGTATTAAACTTTGAAGACGATTTTCATGTGCTCATTAAAAGCTGCAAACTTAATGATGATAGAAATGTTTTCGTTTAAAAGCACAGAAGTGTTTAGACTATTCTTTGTGAAAGTTCTGATATAATATCTGAGATAATCATTTCAAAAATCATTACAAAAGATAAATCGAGATATGTATTTCCTAAATTACTTTTTGATTATATGTAATTCGTATAATTAGAAAATCGTTGAGTTATAATTAATTACATTTTCTTTTATATGCAAATAAAAAAAATTAGTCAGAGGAACAGCCAGCCAGCTTGCGCCACGCACGTAATTAATAAATAACTATTCATGTATATGTATGTATTAATTGCTTAAAAGTTTTCGGACATTTGCGTTTTTGTTTTTGATTGAAAATAGGAAGATTATAAAATTCTGTTTTAGTTTCGGTTTTGCTTTTTAAAACCTGTTCCGGTCGATCTTTGCTTTTCAGACCTAGAGAACGTATAAAAATGTAAAACTTGTATATTTTTGAAAACAGATGGCATAATTATTTAGTAAACATAATCTTAATCACTATGTCATTAAATATTTTTGCAGTTCGTAATTCCTACGTATCTCCAAAAGATAAAAATCTAAAGCGCTTTTCAATATTTTTCGGATACTCTAAAAACTTGGTGTCGAAAAATAAATAAATAAATAAGTAAAGACTATCGAACTTTAATCTTTCAATAATTCTTTAAGTGCTAATAAATACAAATATGGAATAAATGACATATTTATAAGTATCTCGCAAATTCTCGTAAACCACTTTATTTGATAACTTTAAAACCGAAGCCAACGAAAGAGACAGGCCGCACTACTTCACCGATTTCGGCTACTTTGCACCTTATGTTGATCACATGGAAGATCGACAGTTAGAAGAAAATAGCCTATCTTGATCACTAAAAGGTGCAAGTATTATGGTTTTTGCTTTTCACTGGCTGCATTAAAAACAAAAATTCCTTTCTTTCTCATTTTCACAGCTAAATGGGTTGAAGAGTAAATTTTGAATTAACTTTGAATCAGCGATACATGCTAGCAGGGCGCGAAATTTCCACTCGCCAGCTCGCCATTGGCGAATAAATATTTAAGGTTGGCGAGTAAGTTTGGTCTTTTAAAATGTTGTGCTTCATATCAAACTATGCAGAATGATACACGGAAGTATTTCAAAATGAAGCGATAGTATTTATTTTCCAAAAGAAGTAAAAATGCTTCGTCTTTCCTACGGAGGAGTAAATTCCCTTGTCATTCATCCCCCAAAACTTTCGTACCTCGCAAGCGCCAATACCGAATCAGATTGCTCTTCACTCCTGCGCATAGATATTCAGGTTTCGTCACCTAAACGCAGCTGCTCGTAATACGGTAAAAAATATTCGTTCTCTCTCCAGAAAATTTTTAGATCGTTATCCAGCATACAAAGGGCAGCAAAACTTGCAATCTTGGAACACTGTTGTAAGTCATCTTGAACAAGTGGCCCATGGAAAGACAGTGACAGTTTTAAAGCTAAGGATTTGCTGAAAAGTTTGAAGGATTATAAATTTCTTAAAGTTCTGTACTTCCTCTCGGATTTCTACCGGAAATTGAACCCTTTAAGTGTGGCATTACAAAACAAGGAACTTCACATTTCATCTTTGAAAATAAATATTGAATATTGCATCTCGGTTCTAACACATCTCGAATCTAGTATTGGACCAAGCGTATTCCAGGAATTTTTAGACCAACTATCCATTTCAGGGATAATCAAGGATGTGCAGCTGACAAATATAGAAAATGGGGAGGAAATCAGATTTTAAGGGGGACATTAATTGAACGTACAAAGATAAACATTACAGAAAGACTGCAATCTATGTCATAAGATGTGCTAGCGTGTCTGCATATCTTTGATACTGTGGGTTCCCTTTCAAAGGAAAAATTCTTGAATTTGGGATAAGCGAAATAAAATACAGTATGTATTTTATTCTTTATGTATTTGAACCCAAATCTCTTTAATGAAAAAGTAGATATTCTATTGGCATAATGGGCAGAATTTATGTTGCCATCACTGACAGTGAAAGAGATGCTGGAGAAAGTTTACTCTGAAAAATGTTCAGCAAAATTCCCCAATTTGCCCCAGATCCTAAATATTTTGTGCTGTTTTACTAGTAAGCACAGCTTTATGTGAGAGAGGGTTCAGCTGTTACAACAGACTCAAGACAGCATACAGGAACTCTTTGAAGACTAAGAATGAATGATTTGCTCAGAATTTCTGTAAATGGACTCACCCTGAAAGAGTTTGACTCTACAGCTGCAATCAATGAGTGGTATTTATGTGCAGAAAGACAGAGGTACAGAAACCTGAAATGCTAATAAGACAGGAACTTAATATTGGTATGTATTTCTGTAACAACTGAAACCTTCTGGCAAGCTTATTTTGAGTTAATATTTTTTTCTTTTTGCAGTAAATATGTTTCGTTTTATCAATTTCTGCATTTTTTTTTGGTCAATAGACAGTTTTTTTATACTACATCTGTTAATATTTTAAAAATATTCCATATTTTTCATAAATATAAAATATTCTGGATTTAACAGACATCTCCTTCAGACAATCGACAATTTAAATTAAATTTGTCATAAATATTTCATTTTCTGCGCAGGTGTGGGGGCTGACTTTGTTGTCTGAAGGAATGTAAAGTAGTGGCGAGTAAAAATTTTAGGCGGCGAGTAACTTTTAAGCTGAAATTTCATGCCCTCTGCTAGATTGATCATTTTTACAGATAAGAGATAAGAAAAAGCAGAGCCATCTACGGATAACATCTTTGATTAAAAATTATTCTGAATAAAATTTGTTTTTCAATTTATGAATATTGCAGTTGTTTCAGTCTTATTTTTATAATATTTAGAAAAACATCGAATTTTAAAATTGGATATGCACTTTTTCAAATCCCATACAGAGACGCAGACATATGCATATATGTACATATACAGGGTGATTCTAAATAGTTTTTACGATAAAAGAGGGGTGATAGTACACATCAAGACAAACAATATTAAATAGGAAACTAAGAGTTCCAAGCGTTTTCCAAAGAAGATAGCCGCCATTAAAGTTTAGGGTCCAAAATTTCAAATATACATAAAAAACGGGAAAACTGGTCGATTGATTTGGGGTTTTCACTAAAAGTATTCTTTATTTCGGTATTTTCTTGAAAATAAATTATAAAGGTAAATTTTTAAAATTCCGATAGAAAGCCTTTAGTCTTTGGAGTAACGAACAACTATTTTTTGCCGTTATTTTTTGCATCTCATTAAATGTTTTCGTAAGCTTAAACTTAAATTTTGAGCTCAAAATCTGAATAGTTGGGAATGGTTAAATAACATAAACTGAATTGTGTTCAGAGGGTTCAAATTTCAAATGATTATAAAAAAAACGAAAAAAATGGTCGATTGATTTGCGGTTTTCACTAAAACGATTCTTTATGTCCGTATTTTCATAAAAATAAATTATAAAGATAAATTTAAAAAAATGCCGATAGAGGGCGCTTTAGACTTTGGAGTCACGAACAACTATTTTTTGCAGTTATTTTATGCATCTCATTAAATGTTTTCGTAAGCTTCGACTTAAATTTTTCTTTCAAAATCTGAATAGTAGAGTGTGGTAAGGTAGCGCAAACTGAATGTCAAGGGGGAGGGGAAGGTTCAAAATTTCAAATAATTATAGAAAACGGAAAAATTGAGCGATTCGTTTGCGGTTTAAAAAATAACTATTCTTTAAGTCAGTATTTTTTTAAAAATAAATTTTAAAGATAAATTTCAAAAAATTCCGTTAGAGGGCACCTTAAACTTCAGAGTAATCAACAACGCTAGTGCAATGTCTAAGGCGCCCTCTATCGGAATTTTGTGAAATTAATCTTTAAAATTTTTTATCAAGAAAATACTTATTTAATGAGTAATTTTAGTGAAAACCGCAAACGAATCGACCAATTTTTGCGTTTTTTATAATCATTTAAAATTTGAAGCCTCTTTACACAGTTCAGGTTGTGCTACTTAACCACTCCCAACTATTCAGATTTTGAGCTCAAAATTTAAGTTTAAGTCTAAGCTTCCGAAAACATTTAACGAGATGCAAAAAATAACGGCAAAAAATAGTTGTTCGTTACTCCAAAGTCTAAAACGCCCTCTATCGGCATTTTTTGAAATTTATCTTTATAATTTACTTTTAAGAAAATACCGACATAAAGAATAGTTTTAGTAAAAACCGTAAATCAATCGACCAATTTTATTGTTTTTTATAATAATTTGAAATTTGAACTCTGTGAACACAGTCCAGTTTGTGCTACTTAACCACTCTCAACTATTTAGATTTTGAGCTTAAAATTTAAGTTTAAGTCTAAGCTTACGAAAACATTTAATGAGAGGCAAAAAATAACGACAAAAATAGTTGTTTGTTACTCCAAAGTCTAAAGCGCCCTCTATCGCCATTTTTTAAAATTTGTCTTTGTAATTTATTTTCAAGAAAGTACCGACTTAAAAAATAATTTTAGTGAAAACCGCAAAACAATCAACCAATTTTTCCGTTTTTTATATTTTTTTGAAATTTTGGACCCTAAATTTTAATGACGGATATCTCCTTTGGAAAACGTTTGGGACCCTTAGTTTCCTATTTAATATTGTTTGGCTTGATGTATACTATCACCCCTCATTTATTGTAAAAACAATTTAGAATCACCCTGTATATAAAAATTTGTCTTTAAATTAGATACTAGTATGTAAATTGTAAAAGGGTTACTGTATATCCGTGATATTGAGATGGCATAATATTTATCAACACCTTGACATCCAGGATGTATGATGCGTAAGTCTCCTGAATTTTACAGAACTATCATAAGTACAGTGCATACATCCACGTGGAAATTTTAAAACACAAATTTACACTAAACGCGGGTGTATATATCAGCTCTTGAAAAGGACGGATCGGGTAGCAAAGGTTTAAACTCTGGGGGCGATCTCATTACTGAATTAAAATTTGAGAGTCTCTAATATTTGTTTTGAAACTTATCGTATCATTTTTTATTGATTTCTAATGCAAAATATTAGTTGAATTACCTTTGCGTGATATATGCAAACTTTTGAAACTATACATCATTAGAAGAATTTCATAATTCTTAAAAATTAGATTTATTTTTACTTCAACATATATGTATTTTCTTTTCTCCATTTCCTATATTTTATCTCTCCTCCCCCCTGAAATATTTTGACACACATATTTTTCTAGAGGTACACTTTTGGAAAAGATTATTCTTAAGTATGTCTTGAAAATATTTTTTCATTTTTTCTTTGTTAAATATCATGCAGTATTTGTATTTACTCAGTAATCATCTTAAAATTCTCGAACGTAATAAAATTCTTAAACATTAGTCTTAATCTTTTAAAAAAACCTGTTATTTTAATCCAAGAATTGGATATGTATGGTTAAAAATATTATCTTCAGTTTTTTGTTTTGTGAATTAAATATGCATCCCGCTTTTTTTTTTTAAATTCTTTTGTCCAAAATAATTAAAAATTTTCGAATACATTTTTAAAAAGTTTAGCTTATTCTAAGTACTTCTAAATTACTTTTGAGAAAGAGTGATAAATTTATTATTTTTAAAGAAGTTGTATATTTATCAACTAATAAAAACAATAGAATTAATAAATATACAAAAGGGATAGATTCTTCAGACGAAGCATCGTTTAGTACTATTTCTACCAGTGCCAATTGAGTATTTTAAAAGATTTTTATTTACAATTTTTTATTTGTAATTTTTAGATTGAAGCAACTAAAAATCATTTTAAAGACATTGAAGACTTTTAAAATGTTTAATACATCAAAAAAGTACGAGCAAAATAAACATAATAAATTAGGAAAAGAGTAGGTAAGAATTTAATGGCGTCTGTCTAATTTAGTTTCAACACTTATTGCAGCTATGAAAAGTTTCTAATATAAAACATCCCTGTTAAAGAACACAGAAATTAACGTCGGAATTTAATTAATTAATTATTGAAGTCACATATATAGTAAAACAGACATGAACTCAATAACCCAACATTGGCTGGGATGAGGATTCGAACATGGGTCCACAATGCACCATGTTGCACCTCTGCCATCTGAGCTATGCTGGCCGATATCCCAGCCCGGCAATTTCTCGCTATTAAACCATATTAGGAAACATCATCAGCCAGGAACCGCACAGCACACGATGACGGGAAATACGATGAATAATTTTAATTTTCTATCTATACGCAATATACATTAAAGAATACAAAAATTAACATCTGAATTTAATTAATTATTTATTAAAGGTACATATATATTAAGGAAACAAGAACGCAATTAATACAATAACCAACATGCAGTGAAAAATTAGCCGGGTTCGAACTGTGTTCACAGCGAATACCCAGGTTCGAATCCTCTCCCCGGCTATTTTGTAACTGCATACTGGGTTATTATATTAATTGTGTTCATGTTTGTCTTAATATATATGAATCTTTAACAAATAAAATATCCCTGTTCTTTTAAAAGGCCGTGGGACTGGTGTCCCAAAATTTATAGCAGTTAAAACAATGCTTCGCTTTTTAGATATTTACCAATGTAACATAGCTTTTGAAAAATATATTTTTATGCCAACAAACAACTTTTTCAAGATAAGTACTATATTTTCATGTTTAATATGAAAACACTCTATTATCTAAAATAAGGAATATCTGAAAAATAAATTGACGTTTTTAAAATACTTTTTGTTGCTTTTTGGTCCCTTAAAAAATATGCGGTAATTCGTATTTATCTCGAAATAACTTTGAAATACTCTTACAAAATAAAATCTTTAAACGTTATTTCTACTCTCTTGAAATATCTTAGTAATTTAATAAAATAATTTTATACACATGTATAAAACATTTTCTTCAGATTTTCCTTTGTGAAAGAAATATGCATTATTCTCCGTTTGAAGTTCTTTATTTTCACAAAAATAAACAAATTTTTAAAGAAACATAAAATAATTTTGCTTATCGTAAATAATTCTAAAATAGTTTTATTTCGAAAGCTCTGAATTTAAAATTTTCAAAAGTGTTTTTAACTATCCAAAAGAAAAAAAAATGATTTTTGTATCTTTATGTGTATAGTGTGTGTTTGTGCGATGTCTAGACAAACGTATCATAGGTATGTAAATTTATGTAAGGATAGACGAAGACCAGTTTGAATGCACCTGAGTGTAATATTTTCTATTTTTAAAAATAATATATTTTGTTATTTTTTATTGAAAGAGAAACTGCACGTTTCACCAAATTTCCGAATTCACTGGCTATTTTGATCTACTCACAAAAGCAACGCTAATGAAGTAATTTTTACCCGATATAATATTTTTTTTTCTTTTTAATAAATTTTATTTGGAATCCGTGTAGCTGTTTGAGAATTTTTCTAACAAAATCTCCATTTTTCGAGAAGAAACGAAAACTTTGTTTTTTAATCAACTAATATTTATTCGATATCTTATTCACTCAATCTTGTATTTTACCTATTAGTATGGAACAGACTTTCGAAAATTGATTTAAAAAGCACATAAATAAATGAATAAAAATAAATAACAAAAATAAATATATAGAAATTTTTAAAAAGTTTAAAAAAGGTAAATTTCCTATGACAAATGAAGTTCCGAGAGAAGGGTATCTAAAATTATTTTTTACGCTAAAAAAGAAATTTATGACAAAGGTGTTCTTTCGTTTGTGAGAAATAAATGATTACGTCATGTAACCTTACGCAAGGCTGAAGAGAAGACAGGGGTTTACGCAAAACTTTTTACACTAGACTACTAGAATCAAATGATGTGTTTTTCGTGTACTTATATTCGTGTGTTCGATTATCATGTGATTCAATCGGTCTGATAAAAAATACACATATTTCTTACCACAGCAGCGTAGTTTTTAATAAGGCTCAACCCTACGGTATACGAGATTTTTAGGTTATCTTTCCCTTTTTTTAACATTTTTAGAATTCATTTTGATTACTTACTTTTTATAAAGTTATACTATCAATTTTATAAAGCTATGTTATATATTAAAAAATTCTCGGAAAACGGTTATTATAAACAGGCCGGACGAGTATTTATGCAACAATAATAATAGGATTAATGGTTATAAATTAATATGTTTCAACTGAAAAATTATTTTTATGCATTTATTTTTCATTATCTCCAAAAAATAATTTTAAAAAGAAAATTATTTTGTTACTTATAGGTTGAAAATACTTTCAATTATTTTTCTTCATTATATAATAGAAACTAATTTGTATTCATCCATCGATTCCCTTAAAATAATTGAACGCGATAAAATCCTTAAGTGCTGCACTTACTTCCTTGAGACGTCTTGTTTCAACCAAAATATTCGGTATAAGTGTTTAAAAACATTACTTTAGATTTCTTTTTGAGAAGAATATATGCAATCTCCCTTCGAACAGCAGTTCATTTTGACCAAACTATTGAACAAAATGAAAATATTTCGGCTTATCGCAAATAATTGTAAAATAATTTAAAAGGGATAGTAGTATTTTAATTTTAACATGTGTTATTTAAAGTATTTGGAATAATATTTCGTGATAAATAACAAAAGCAGTAGCAATCAATAGCTATGTAGATTATGGGTCACTTTTATTATGGGTCAAAATTCTTATAATATAAAAAAATGATAACAGAAGCTGCATTGCGCATACGTATCTGTATATAATGTATGCATTACCCCTTCGTCCATTGGAATTGCATCCAGATTTCAAATCCTTTTCAGATTTTCAAAGTCAAATTGAAATCGAGGTATGTGCTGTAGATAAACAGTAACTTGACCTCTTACCAGGCATGTGCAAAATCGTGGAGGAAGGGATCCCCGGGGAGGGGATCTCCCCGGTCGCAGAAATTGAGAGAACATCAATTTTTTAACCCTAACATCGGTTTTATTTATTTATTTATTTTCGGCCGTCAATCTTTTTACTAGGATTTTTTTTCTTTCTTCATCAATCAATTCCTTTTAGTAGAAAAAAAGGAAATGATATATATATATATATATATATATATATATATATATATATATATATATATATATACGTATTGGGACTTTTTTTCTAGAACTTGTGTCAAAAACATACATTCTCAAAATGGCATGTACTTTCTTTCTAGGAATCCAAAATGCTTACAAACTGTAAACTGTACTATTGCTGTTAGACACCTTTTTTTTACACTCATTTCTTAGATGCTTTTTCCTCAGGAATTCCTACAGTCAATCCTGCAGAATTCTTATTGGCAGTAACATCCATACACTTAATGGTCGTGCAAAGCGAGTTATCTATTGCCGGAGAATTTTGCAAGCAGATGTTGCTGCTTTATTTAGGAATTCTGATCCTATGCATTTTTCTTAATTCAATATAAAGGATTTGGTGCTACTGAATACAATACCCCACTCGCAGATAATAGATCGTAACCAAACACATAATAATGAATCAAACATTATAAAAAATAACATAATATTTAAGGGGTTAAAAAAAGCGATAAACGTACCAAATTATTCACTTTTCTATAACGTGTTACTAGGTAACAGGATGAAATTAGAATAACCGTTGTCAAACAGGTTACGATGAATATCATTGGTAAAATATCTTTGTTTATCTTCTACATTTCATTTTCAATGAAGTACAGTAGCTCTATTGTCTGGTAACAGTATGTAGAACTTAAATGGTCAATTGATATCACTCTTCAAATCATGTAAACACAAAGTTTTTTGCTTCATAGCTCTGCGCATTCAAGTTACATTTAATTTGATGAAAGGGGTGAAAGGGAATGATGTAAGGAAATTTTGAACAGTGCAGTGTGTTTTCGAATTGAACTATTATGATTTTGCATATAATGCATTATATGATTTTTCAAGATGAAAAATATCCCGCAAAATGTCTAGGAGGTTTTTCTCAACATTACTGAGTAGTGAAATTTCAGATGAAAGCAAAGCGCTCAAATTTGTCAGAGTGTAGTTTCTGCTTGATAAATTGATATTGATAAATTGATAAATGATGAATATGAATTCAGAAATTTTATGGGGAAAAATATGAAAGATTCAAATTACATTCAACCAGTTTTAAAAAATGATTTTTTTTTTTTTTGACAAAAAAGTTTAAGGAGCGATTAACTTAGCTTATAACAACAGATGAGCTATTATGTTACCTCAAAATACCTATTTCACATTTACGACAGATGATTCTTGCACATTTCTTATATACAGTGTGCTCACTCTCAACGGTGGCCAATGGCTAATTTCTAAAATGTTAGTCATAGATATACAGTTCCAATTGCAAAAATGCTTTAACAAAGGTAAAGAAATATTTTTAAACAATTTAAGTGAAAAAAAAATTACGAAAATTAAATTTTTATACGATCCCTCGGTTCTATAAGTGATATTTAGTATTCTAACAATTAAAACAAAAAAGTCTCATTCCTCTGCGATTAAAACTGGCCGAGTAATAACTGTTTAAAGTTGAAGCATCTTTTTTTTTGCTGGAAAATAGGGATCAATCACAAATTTGCTGGAAATAAAAATAAACGCCGGATATAAAATTTAACTTTAAACATTGAGAGTAAAGTAATTTTTACAATGTTATTTTTGAATTTATGTTGACGTTTACATATTAAAGAAAAATATACAACTTGTGCTAAAAATATAAGTAAAAAAAAATAACAGAAATTTTGTTAAATTAAATTATGAAAAGCAACAGTCACAATTTTTTACAAAATGATGTATATTTAAAATTCTATTAGGTTACCTAATCTAATATAATTTGACGTAGTCCTATAAAATAAATAAATGGCACTCACCTAAAATCTTATTAATATCACAATGCCATTGGACTTAAATAAGTTGCAAATTGAATCTCGATCGGATATTTGGAAGTGAGTTAAAATTTGAATATAAATTTTGAACTAGGAAAACATACATACGAACGTTATGAGTAAAATAGAAGCTTATCAAAAAAGCATACCTTTTTAAAATAAAATCATGAAAAAAATAGCTTCATTTTCTTACAAAATAAGACATATATAAAAAATACAATTGAGGATGTGAATTTCAAAACTCGCCTTATCACTTTTGTTTACTCTATCAGTCCATGCAAATATGGACTATTGTAAAACTACAATCTCCAAATTTATAATGAAAACCTGTGGACGTCTTTAAAACTTTTTTTGCGATTTCCCAAAATTTGATTTTTTCGATAAAGAGAATTTTGAAATTCATGTCTTTAATTATTTTAGTAATCAATTTAGAAGTTAATGAATTAAAATTAACACTACCGTAAAACTTATACGATGGCAGCTACCTTCAGTTAACTCGCTTTAAAAATATTTCTTTACCTCATTTAAATCATTTTTGTAATTGGAACTATATGTCTGTGACAAATGGTTTAGGAATCAACCATTGGAAAGCGTTGGAAATGAACGTCTTTTATTATATTTAAGCACTTAGTGTACGTTCCCTTAAAGCTTAGACGAACTCATTCGTTTTTAGTTATAGAAAAGTAGTTTAAGTCATGAAATTTAAAGTTTCATAACTCGGTGAATTTTAACGTTAGATTAATGGGACCTTTTCTGTATTGCCTGTTAGAGTGTTGGAAAATTTTTACTAAATATCACTCATAGGATCGGGGGACCGTATAAAAATTTAATTCTCGTAATTTTTTGATAATTTGTTTTGACCTAAATCGCATAAAAAACAATTCTTTACCTTTTTTAAGGCATTTTTGCAATTGGAACTATATGTTTATGGCTAACGGTTTAGAGATTAGCCATTGGCCACCGTTGAGAGTGGACACACGTCTTACATGTCTGGTAGAGTCTATTTCAGCAAATGATAAAACTGTTGCTGATGTTATGCTGAAAACTTGTAATTATGATATCAATAAAGATGCACTTGCTTAATTGCATAAAACATAAATGGTAAGAAAAGATATGTTTCATCATACAAAATCGTTCAGTGGAGTTTTTGATAATCAATCACAGTAGAAATCTCTTAAATGATCTATGAAGTGAATGAACTGGTTACTCAACTGTCTCTCACAATATCGCAGATAATTTGTTTTAGTGCACAATCACGTAAACCAACAGAAAATTTATTGAGGCATCGAATTAGAAGAGCAACTCCTTTGCCAGACTGCCTGGGTCTTTCAATATTTGGTTAAACACGAAAGAGAGAAATAGTCAGAAGCTCCATATATTTGGAGTTTCAATCTACTATCATCATGAGCAGTGACTCTCATCCGCCATGTGTGTAGCTGTAAATGTTAAGTTCCAAACGGAAAATATAGTGTGTCCGTCATCGTGAGAATTATGACAAGAGATTTTTATGATTCCGACATACGATAATTTAGACCACAAACAAAGCAGTTCATCCTCAGAGAATTCCTGTCATGGAATAAGTATATAATTATTTCAAAATCTAACACCTTATTGTTTAGGAAGCATAAGAATTACTTAACAAATTCTAACTTTTGACACAATCTCCTCCAAAAAGCGAAGTGTTCCCACTCTGCCAGAAGAATTTGCTTTAGTGTTACCAGCATTCCTACTTACAAAAGTAACTGTTATTTAAAATTGCTCTGAAATAACCAAATTCCTGTCTGCAAAATCTACACGTATGAAGAAACGAGAAACTGCCTAGTTGAAATCCGTCATGTGTTAAGATACAAATAAGAAATTATGTTTCATGGGCGGCTTTACACACAAATAATTGCATAGCTTCAATCAATTTCACCACTCTTCTATTTAAGACTCTGCTGCAGTTAATGGAAATAAATATCCAATATGGCCTCTGACCAACTTTTATACGAAATAGCGAAATTGATACATTAAAATTATATAGAAATACACGGTGCTTTGTGTATTTAATATTGAGCAAGATTTTCTTCGATTGCTAGGCGAGAAAAATGTCAGAAAAAGGATTGAATAGTTCAATTTTTCAATTTGATGATATAGCATTTTCTAGCGCTGCTGAAAACTTTATTATTGCAAGCCCTGTCATACTGTTATAAAATAACATTTTTAATGCTTTTAATACTAAAAAGAATAATGTAAAATTGTGAGTCAAGCATATATTTTACAGAACCTTCAGATTACCATAACAAAACTTCACATTTTTATAAGGTGAAAAATGTTGTCTAAATAAATAATTTAAGAAACGAATAACGCATTTGAAAATTTGATTTCAGCAATTCCCATCAAAAGTCTAAAAGAAAATCTGATTTTTTTGCAGGTCCGTATGCAAACTATATATTTATAATATAATATATTGCATGATAAAATTTAGTTCAATTCGGAGACGTAATTCAAACTTGAAAATTTTCTTCAGAATTTCCATCAGTAAAGGGAAATATATTTAATATGTTTTATGTAGCTCTGTATATGATCTATAAAAGTTTTACCCACTAAGTAATGTACCAAAAATAATTTAAAACGGAGTAGCAGAATTAAAAACACACTTCCAGGAATTTTTGTTTAGAGGTTAAAAATATAACTGAGTTATTTTGTGTGTCCCTGTATATAAATGGTGAATTCCACGCGCAAAAAAATCTTTAATAAATATCTTGAAATGAAGCCCAGAGATATAAATAAATTTTATTGTGTTTGAAATCTTGAAACATAGATAAAACACCCCGCAAATAATTTTTTTCCATTGGTCGTAATGGAACATAATTCTTTTGAATTTCTCTGTATATGCACTATAGCTTATATATACTTCATTTTCAATATCACATTGTGAATATAAATAACATACTCCAATAGTAGTAATCCAAATATATTTACTGTAGTTACAACGTGTATAGACAGGCGGACAAACAGACAGACAAACCAACGAAGGGAATTCATAAACACTTTTCATTTAAGTTGAAAATTGATAAGAACAGTATTTTATTCTAAAAAAACATTGAAATTGACATTAAAGACACTTATATATGGTGGGTAGTAAGAAAATTCAGGAATAGGCGGCTTTTGAATAACAGCGGCCATCTTGAATTCCTGCGACTTTACACGATGCCTCCCCCTCTTATAATCTTTGTATTTATATAAAGTAGATACTGACCAATCGGTATATTCTTATCACGACTTGCAGTTTTCACTCTATTTTGGTCGTGTAGCACTCGGATTATAAAGCATTTGGATAAAAATAGGTAGTGAAATTTACTACATTTTTGTGAAAAATAACATTTTGTAACAAAAGGAGAAATCCTATTACTCAAATGGAAAAGTATTCTTACAAAAACTTTTAACACGAAAAATTAACATATTTTTGCAATTTTTTTTCTTTTAATAGTATAAATTCAGACAAAATTGAGTTCAAGATATAAAATTATGCATATTTAAGATTCATTTAATTTTTTTTTTTTTCCGGACCCGAATTACGCCAGCCGGGTCAGCTGGTTATGGAATATTCTTTGCGTAGAGACTGTGAAATTTTTTATGTTTAAATTGGATTCCGTTATAAATGTATTTCACTTAGGTTTTTATAAACAAAATACAATAAATATGTAAAAACAGGATGGCTAAGAAATTCCGGCTCGGAAAGTAGATTTGTACAATATATCTTTCGGAGGAACCAAGAGGAAAAATTTTCTTTATAGACAGTCGATGCTTTCAAAGGTTTTACTGCAAGTTCTGTTCGATGAATACTAACAAATAGCGTGATAATAAAATGAATTTAAGAGAATCCTTTTAATCATAATCCTTAAAACATCCGTAAATAAGAACACCTAATAATTCTATTTAAAGGTTAGATTTTAAACTTGCGTAAAAACGATTTAATACTTGATCGGGTTTAAATATTACTCGGACAGATTTAAAGTGAATACAAATAATTTATAATAAAAAAAAATGAACCACTGATTCTTTTCAGCTTTTTATTTAATTGAAAAAAAAATTTTTTTTGCTGATTTTCAACGTCCACCACCCTTTTAAATGGAGTTTATCTTGTTTCTTTTATGCTATTTTTATTAATTCAGTCTAGAAACCCTTTATTTGCACAAAAAAGAAATATTCTTCCTAAGTACGTCTTGAAAAAACGTTTTTATTTTTCCCATCGAAGAATATGAAATCATTTGTATTCACCAAATCATTATTTTAAATATCCGAACGTGATAAAATCCTTAAATGCAACTCTTAATCTCTTGAAATATCTTTTATTTTAATCAAAGAATTTGATATGCGCATTTTAAAACATTTTCTGCCCATTTCTTTGTTAATTAAATATACACGCGTTTGAAAAGGGATTTGCATTGAGTTTTTGAATAAGGTTGAAACGTTTTTATTTATTGTTAGAAAAAAGAAAAGAAAAGTATTTTGAGAATGATGAAGCATTTTTACAAGTTACTGCATTTTGAAATTTTAAATTAAATTTTACTTAATAATTAGAGTTTATCTATCCACTTTTCTATATACAGAGTGATTTAAAATAACGTGTACAAAATGAAAGGGTAAAAGCAGGCATACAAAAACTGAGGAACATGGGATTGCAAACGCCATACGGGGCCGGAAAATAATTTGTAATACAAGCAGAAAAACAAAATCATTGTATATCATTTTTATACTGTATTTTCAGACATATTATATATTTACACATTTACGACCTATGCTAATACAGAAGATGCGTAAAGTTTCTATTAGACACCTGGAGACACTCACTGTATCGAAGCTGCATGGACTGGTGCACCTTCTCAAATATAGTAGATGTATGTGAAACACATCCTGCAGCGTAACGGCTGTTCCCCTCCCCTTCATACAAGCACACATCTCATCAGATATCTGAGCGGTTTAGTTGTTATGCATAAACAATTACCAAAGAAATTTTTAAATAGTATCAGTTTATAAATATTAATATAATGTTTTATCCTCCTTAGTCCTGATTCTGCCTGTAAGCGACACAAAATAGTACCCTTTAACCCTTTCCGGCACACTGTGCCCGATCTGGGATACCTAATTTTAAATCAAAACTAGTAAACGGCACCAGTAATATTTTAGTAAAATTTTGCGTTTAGTATAAAAGCTTAAATTAAGGGATTCAAAATATTTAAAAAATTCGTTTGTGAATTTCGGTGCCAGTCGATAATTTCTCATTTTAGTACAGATTTTGCCCGTGCCGGAAAGGGTTAAATAAATTTAAATGCTTTTATAATTGTCTTAATTATTTCTATACCATTTTAACAGATGCATGCATATTATAAGCATCGATATATAGAATGTTACATCTTCGAATTGCTGTATAGTAATTTTTAAATTGGTTGTAATATTTGTCTCAGGATTGCGGAGGTTATGTTGTCTTATACATGACACTACGTGTGCTACTTTTCAAATAAAAGTATTTCTATAAAATGAATATGAATGCTATTAATACACATAGTAATCTATATAGATAAAATATGAGGTGTTTGTCTGCCTGATCGTGGATAACGCCGAAATTATAACACCCAGATCTCTGAAATTTTTCTCAAGTGTGAATGCTAACACCAGAAAGCTCACACCACAGTCGGATTTTTAAATTTTAATTTAGATTTTTTTAATGAAAAGTAAAGTTTACTGGTTAAGGGGATATTTACAGCTTTCTACTAATCCACGGCAAGGAAGCAGCCAGGTTAGAGGCTATTTGAAGCTCGCCACCAATCCGCGGTAATGAAGCAGCTAGCCAATTAGAGCAGGCGGTAAATATGAGATTTAGTGACTGGATTTCACGGTTGAACGCCAGCAAAAAATTGCACATGCATTTGTTGATTTTTCCTGTTTTGATATTGCATTTATGCATAAAGTATAAGTAATTTTTAATTTCGGACCACTAAAATTTTCGTGCAGGCCCTCACTTATCAACCACAGCTTTTCTACTACTATTGATTTGATTTACGCTAGTTACACTTCACTCATTTGCTCATTGCACATATTTTTAAAGCTTGCATATATTTTTTAGACGTATATACTGGTTCTGCATCTTTTACTTCATTCAGAGCATAAATCTCATTGTACCATATAATTGAACAATATCAATTTTGTATATATGATCAG
The DNA here is from genome assembly GCA_964019185.1 of Maratus speculifer. Lineage (NCBI taxonomy): Eukaryota > Metazoa > Arthropoda > Arachnida > Araneae > Salticidae > Maratus > Maratus speculifer. The sequence goes on from OZ025298.1 coordinate 259,212,330, forward strand.
ATTTATCACATGATCTCTCCTTTGTGCACTAATGATCTCTTGAACCATTGCAATACGTCAGCGCAGAGAAGAGAATCGGTGACAAATGGGTAGTTATACTATGTATGTGCTAAAACTAATTGCATGTTTCTGAATTTAATTTAATGTATAATACATGTTAAATGTTACATTATAGAGTGCGCAGATGCTTATCGGTTGTACCGGCTGACACACTATCGACTGCATTTATCATGACGAATGTGACATTGCTGAAGATGTTCACATTTAAGAGCCTAATGATTCACGAGGTACACCCAGAAATAGAAATTGATTAAAGCTACAAAACATGTTTTGTTGAGGACATTTTGGTTGTTTTAAGCGATTTTTTTAGTTAAAGTAAAAAACTGGTTTTGTTGCTCAGACAAAAAAATATTGTTAACACTCTTATAAAATTTTAACAAAATTTCATCAATTTTATTTGAGTCTTACTAAAATCTAGTATTTTCAATTTGTAATTCCTACAAAATTTTGTTGGAATAGCCATAGCTCATAGTATAAGCCTGAGCATAGCCATAACTCTCTCACGTAATTTTGTTTAATTGATTTATATAGCTATAAAGGATTAACATAATTTTTGGATAATAAAAACTTTTCAAATTGATTTGGATTAATGATGTTATTATTACGTTATTATGCATTTCGGATGAAAATTGTGGGCGGAAAATTGAAAAAAAAAATTAGTAATATTTTTTTGTTTATTTAAACAAAATCTCCATTGACCCATATTTAAATGAAAAGATTTGTTGGACCAAACAAATTTATGTTGATTCAACAAAACTTTTTTCTGGGTGTAACTGTCGCAAGCATTTGTTAGACGAATGGGGACGTTCTTTACTGATTTCTTGTTTTTATTTTGATATTTTAAAATAATAATTTATTGTTAAATTATTTTTACATAGGATATCTACGGATGCGGTGTTTAAGTTGATAGTTTTGTCATTTTACTTACCCATCAAAAGTACTAATCGTTAAAATTAAAATTTCAAATCGTTTAAAAAAATGACGGATTTACCCGTTTCAGACACTAGAGATTCCGAAAAACATCCTTTTAGAAAAAAAAATTTAAGTCCATCGCGTCTGTCTACATACGCTCTACTTCCTACCCTACAAATATTGAGATAGAGACTTGAAATTTTATATGTACTTAGTATGTAATAATTAAAAGAAGTCTTTTAAACATTAGTAATCGTAATTATCCGAAACTATTTTTTTCAATCTCTTGAAATATTTGTTCTGATGAAAGGTCGATAAATATTTTCGAAATTGTTTATTTTAAGGAGTAAATATAAAAGGCATAAAAAACCACAAATTTTGCATAAAGATTGCAGTTGATCGGATAATTATAATGCCAAGATATTTATAATCATGTTTTACACACACATATTTTCACATTGTATTTCATTCAAATTTCAGTTCAAAGATAAGTTTCAATTGGAAATGAGATGAATAATCCCACGTAGTAAACTGTTAGTTAATCGAATTATTATTTTTGGAGTTGTAAGGTTTTTTCTACGAAAAGAGATTGTAGGAAGACTTTTGTAAGAAGTTTCTTTTACCCAATTTTCCAATAGGGCATTTAAAGTGTATGACGTCATTAACCCACTATCTTAAGTACTCTATCTACTGGACAAATTGAGATAGAGGCTTGAAATTCTATATGTACTTAGAATCCAACAGTGCAATAAAGCCTATTAAATTTCACTAATCTTAGCATTACGGAATTATATTTTGGATTTTCGAAACATTCGTTCTGATGAAGCATACATAAAAATTTTCGGAATTTTTTCTTTTAAAGAATGAATGTAACATACATTTTACATAAAGAATGAAGTCGATCGGACAATCAGTTGTCTTGGTATATGCGATATCAATTTCCACATTATTTTACATTATGCATATCCATGATGGGTAAGTATTATCAAGGCAAACTAGATCTATAAAGCATACTCAATTGAGATTAATGTATGAAGTCTCCCGCCAGAGGACTATGATATCCTGCCCAAGTTATTCTGACCAATCGTGCAAACTCTGAACCAAAACAATCGCCATGTGCATGGAACAGAAATCAGGTTATTGAATGTTAATTTGGGCAGGGTTTGCGCCACGTGGTCCAATGACATGGTTCAGGGTTTGAAGCTGAATCCAGCATCACCTTTTAGGCGGTTTTTTAGCAAAATGCGCAGGCCGTTATATATCTACTTGGCCATGGTATTTACGGTGGCTCCCAACAACTAGTTTCTGGTTGCAATTTGATTCTCAAAATGCATACAATTTTGTAAAAAACGGTTAGTTGGTTTTGAAATTGAAAGCTTCCTGAGAAATGAGATGGCAATCGAAATTGAAAAAGAACAAAACTATCTCCTAAGACATCCCATCTACTATATCCTGTTCAAAAAGAATCATTTAAGAATATTGAAATACAAACTAGAAATTCGTTAGGAACACTTCAATTGATTTAGCATTTCCCTCCAAATATCGCCGGGTGACTAAAGTAGCTTCTTTACAATTTACTTGGTCATTATTGCTTTATTATGATGCTATTTAGTTTGGCTCCGGCCTTTCAAGTAATATCCTGCGATTTGAACGAAACGAGTCCTGGGTTTATTTGTTATCTGCGGATTCGGGTAGAGCCTGGCTTACATTACATTCTGTCCGGTCGTGTTGAGCAATTTTTTCTTCAAAAAATAATAGTGATATTGTACAAGTGTTAATAGAATTTTTTTTTAATATTTCGTTTAAAACATTAAACAGAATTATTTTTAAAATCTATTATTATTTTCTTTTCTTTATGGCCCTTTAAAACTGTGCTTTAAAAAGAGCCTTTTTTCCTCTCCTTTTAAACTAAATTATCATTTTTTTTTTCGAGTCTTCATTTAAATATGATTGTCTAAGTAATTATTATTGCTGTCTTTCGGTATTTCCATTTAAAGATAAATTCTGAATACTCTAAGCGTACAGTAGGTGAATGTAACATCATTGTGACGTCAAAACCGCTACAAATCGCAGATCTATGAAACCATTTAATTTTAATTCCCAAACGCCACATTGTCGCCGGAATTTTGGTAAAAAAATGTCAGTTTATTGAATGTGTGAAATATAGCTTTTTCTTATTTACATATAAAGTTGTTTTCAAATTTCGGTGTTTGTCATTAATTTCAATGCTTAAGCAAAAAATTTGCTCGGCGCCGCAAAAGGTTAACGAAATTTAAACAAACTTTTCTTCCTCTGTATGCAATGCAATGACATAGACAAAAGAGTTGGAAAATTACAGCAGTATATACTGCCAGTATATACAGGGTGTTGCCTAATTTGATCGAGAAATTCAAAGGCGTAATATTAGGCAAGACTAGGATCTAAAATTGCCTTGTACGTGGGTTCTAAGATTACTTATTCAGTCACAGAGTGTCTCAGTTGATTGATCTTTGATTGAGGGTAATAATTTTGAGAAAAATAAAGGCATTCAATCAAAATCCAACGTTATTGTACCACGTTTTGTGTGAAATGTTATAAAATCTCAAAAATTTCCGGAAAACAAGGTGCACAAGCAATCAGTGACACCGTGTCAATTGATAATTACTGCCGAGAATGTGAAGCGTCAAGTGCATACCGCTGCCACGTATAATGAAAACCTAATCATAATATATTTCAGTTTTCTGAAAGTTATTAACGTCAACCCAAGTAGAATAAATTAGAGCACCTTGAAAATTTGATGAGATAGTAGTTTGCGAATACTTTTTCTACATAATGATGCTTACTATCACCCTTCTGAATTTGTTGGTTGAATTCGGCAACACACTGTATTGTATAGCGTCTACTAGATTCTGAGATAAGAAAAGTTATTGGCTCTGCACTATTTGGACGCTGATGGTGGTCAGTTTTATATGTTCTCGTAATAAAACTCACTTTTATACGCTTTCAGGTTCTCCGAACCCAGCACCTGCGTCTACCAGTTACAACGTCAGAACCTCTCGGCCACTGCTGGGGCCAAAATACTATTGAAGGTCACAACAGTTCCTTTTAAGACCATTTCCGGTAGTTTTTCTTTTTTTGTATTGTTTCCTTTGTTCTGCTCAAGCGGTGTTAAAAATATTCCTTGCGGAATATGGATGATGTGTCAGCACTTTAGTGTATTTTTTTGCTTTCATATAAGAAGCTTTCTCTATAAGAATAAATTTCATGAGTTTGATTTGTTTATTGAAAGTGGATCATTTCAATAAAATGACAAACATTTCTTTTACAACCGATATTACAACTCACATGTGATTCTAATTCGGAAAATGAGAAAAGTTGTCTAAACGCTATTTACAAATTTGGCACACAAAAATAAAGTTTTGCAAATTACTATAGAACACATTGTGATAGGAGTATTAAAGAAACATCATAAATGTAAAAATGTCCGGTAAATTTAGGATAGATTCGGTATGTTTATGTCTTAGTTTATTTACCGCTGTAATGGCCGGGATTAAGATGCATTTTTTGCGGTTTAGCGAAACTAGATTAACCAATCAGAATCTTGTATTTTTGCAAATTTTTTCCTATTTGTAAAAATGTAGGCCTTTGTATTGTCCAATCTCGTTTTGCTAAACAGTGAAAAATTTATTTGGATACCAGCCCCCTACAAGCGCTGTTACGTTTTTGCATTACTGCTGCGCGTATCACAGTGCTCTATATTATTTGTTAGTCTGTAGCTGTTGCTAAGAATTAATGTCATGCATCAACAATATCGATGTACATTTTTAATTTATAGGACTACGATTTTGATGTACGATTTTTATTCAATACGACACCAGTTTTTATTTTTTGAAACTCACTTCACTTGATAATAATCAGTATAGTTTTTCAAACAAAATATAATTTTCAAAGAAGTTTGTAGTTTGCAATATCTAAGTACTTACTAAGCTAGATTCATCTGGAGAGGACAAGGTAAGCAAAAGTACAGTGACGTTCACAACAGTTGAATCTAAAAATTAAAAAAAACAAGAGATGAGAATTTTATAAACGAAATGAAAATATTCAAAAATTATATAAATCTTCTAAATTATTAAAGAACGATTTCGATTGCCAATACTTATGCAGCACACAGTCTTTTTAAAACGTAATTTTAAACAATATATTCAAGTAATAACATATTGCTACAATTTTAATAAGTTTTATAGAATTTAATTAAGAGTCTTCATGTAACAAAGGATTTAATTTAATATGAGTAACATAACATGGAATTGTAAATAAAACATTAATTTTATTTATCCGTGGTTTGAAATTTTGCCTGAACCTTTAAAAATTATACAATATATTTTCTCTTTTATGAACGATATATTTCACGTGATGTTATATTTAAAAGAATTAAATAGAAAAATTTTCGACAGAAATTTTGATGCATAACCTTATGTTCAACGATATACAGGCAATGCGTATAATCCCAAAATATCATTCATAAGTTCAAATTAGTTAATTCGCAGATGTTTTGAAATATCCTTTGTCCAAACCTTAGGTAATACATAGAAGTACTGGGACGCACATAATTTCAGATCCACATACTACAAATGTGACAAGAACATTTTGAACCCCTGAAACGAGTGTAAGCCCGAACACGAAATGGTTTCTGAAAACAGAAACCACACTCATCTCTGATACATGCACCATACATGTGGCAATTTGATGAAATTATTACGAGATATTATACACTGTCATGTTTGAGAATCAATTTCTAGCCGGAATAATGCAATGGTACGACTGAAATTATTCCAAGAGCCTTTCAAATGAAGACAAACGAAATAGAATAATATTATTATTGACGATCAAATGTCACAGCAAGCTGAGCAGGATTTTCTTAGCATACAGCACTTGAATTAAAAAAGTATCTTTTATTTACAGATATTTAAAAATTGTTACAGATTTCCGGAACATAGTAAAATGGTTATTTCTGTGACCAATAAACTTTAGTGGCAGACTACACATACACGCAATATGCCGAAACGATACTTCTTTATGGTGAATGTCAAAGGAATGCCAGAGAGGCTGCGAGGGTTTATTCAGAGCTTTTCTTTAGGGATTACATACAACGCATGAAACTATAACTGATGCATTGCACCATCTTAGAGAAACTGGCTCTGTTGCACTTCAAGTCAAAACAAATAAATGCATAACATGCAAGATGTAATGTTCGAATGACGGCGGAGGAGGTGCTGACATTCACCCTTTTAAATCTACAACTGAACATGGCAAAAATAAGCGAGGCATGTGAATACACTCGTCAGTATATCTGACATTTGTTACATGCACATGGTGCCCTTCCACACTATCCGACACTGGAGCAAGCCTTGATACTGGGTGACCAAGCACGACGATTTAGTGACTGTAATTTCATACTCAACATCTTAGAGGAAAAACCATCGTTCCTTTACGACATTCTGTGGCCAGATGTGTCAACGTTTACACGGGATGGCATTATGAACGTGCATTACTGGTCTCTGGAAAACCCTCACATATGTCGCACAGTATGATACCAGATATGCTGGTCAACGAACGTATGGTGCGGTATAAGAGGAACCCAGATTGTTGGACCCATCTTCTTCGATCGGACCTTAACCATCGATCGTTACATTCACCTGCTACAAAACACGGCACGTGCCTGGTATGAAGAGCCGCCTCTCCGAAATGCATGCTGGGTGTGGTTCCAACATGATGGAGCTCCTTCTCCTAAGCATTTAAATGTCCGTGCAAATTTAACCCTTTAGGGACGAGTGACACGAATACATGCCGCAAAAAAGGCTTAAGTATCCTTGTTTATCTCCACCAGTAAAATTTTACGGTACAATTTGCCATATTTAATTGAAGCATTTTTCTATTTAATAAAGCTCAAATTTCTGTTTTTAAAAACCGGTAACAAAACATTTAAAATATCGGAAAGGGTTCCCGTCGCGAAGGGGTTAACGACCGACTTTAGTTAACAGATCATTGGATATGGTGGTCCGGTAGAGTGGCCACCGTGCTTACTAAACTTGTCTCCCATGAACTTCTATCTCTGGGGTTACATCAAGAAACAGATCTATATGATTGAGACTGCTTCTCTGGTTAACCCATTAGTGCCTAGCGTCCCTTTTTAGGAAGGATTATAAAAAAGGCAAGAAAGCACTTTTCACACCAGTAAATAGAAAGATAAATAAACACTAGTTTTCACGAGACAAATTCTCAATAAATTAAGATAAAAGTTATTCTACTTTTAAAAGTGGTGGGAAACCCAAAATTCCATTTTTAATGAAGAAAATAATTTGGACATTAATGGGTTAATCTGAAGCAACGCAATGTCCATGATACTTGCTTGTCACATAGTTACACACACTATACTGCAAACAATCCAGTCGTGTCACGCATTTGATTGTGCATTGTCATCAATAGAGAACACTTTGAGCAGTATATCTAGTAGATTCCGGCATTTGCTGCATTCATTTTTTATAATAGACCGTCTTCTGATCTGATGATAAATTGATATTTATTTTTCTTTTTGATTTAAATTTTTCATTCTTCGCTTTGTGTACGATCTCTAAAAATCAACTAAAATTTTTATATGAAATAACCCTCTTCGGTGATACTTTAATTTGGCGATACTGGCTAATGGTAGTTTCGCCGTAGAAAGGTCATTGCACCCTGAATCGATTTCGAATAACTTTAACACTTTACGGCACACTGTGCCCGTTCTATATTTAATTTTAATTCCAAACTTGCAAACGTCACCAATAATATTTTAGCAAAATTTTGCTTTTACAATAAAAGCTTAAATTAAGGATTTCAAATTATCTTAAAAATTCGTTTGTGAATTCCGGTGACAGTCAATACTTTCTCATTTTACTAACAGATTTGATCTGTGCCGGAAAGGGTTAATAATATTTTTTTACTAATCTTTGAATGAAAGACAAAATCATGTGCAAAAATCTCAAACTTTGAGGGTGCGTTAAAAACTGCGTCAACAGATGTAACTATAGGAATCGAGAGATTGTATAAAAAGATAGGTTTCGTAATTATATATATATATATATATATATATATAGAACCATTAGAATATATATATATATATATAACCATTAGAATATATATATATATATATATACATTAAATGTATATTTCCTAGTATTAGTCGATCCTTGTATAAACCGAGTATACGACTTTTCAGTAAAAAATCGTCCAAACTCGGAAATCCGTATGTAAGCCGATGTTGAAAAATTGTGAGGAAAAATTCAACAAACGAAAAGTTAGCACTTATTTGTACAGATAATAGAAAAAGAAATGCACTCTCTGAAATTTTTGATCCCTCCTGTTTTTCTCTGGGCATTATGTTTGATTTGGGCCCCGCTATTACTGTTATGATTTGTTCGTTCATAGAAATTAAATATTCTATTTTTGGCTTGAATTATCACAAGAATTGATCTTTTGGTCTTTTTAATTATTGTGCATGAATAATGTGATGGATGGAACTAATGATGCAGCCATTTTTTAAGTAGACGGCAATTTTGATGACCATGAATATGACACTGTTGACTTTCATACTGATGTGCCAATGAAAGACAATAATTTTAATGAGTTACTTTAAAATTATGATAATGATTTGGATAATAAATGAGGATTAGTAAGTTTATTCATTGTAAAATTGGAACTTTAAAATACAGAGTGGTCATAAAAAAATTTATATCTGAAATTTCATTTCGATTTTGGAGCTCTAGCGGCCAGTCCGCTCAACCGATCGAGGTGAAATGTCAGATATAGCTGAAATTTCAGAGGTATGAGCTCGAGATTCTGTGAACGGCAACAAAATGGCGCTCACGGTTACGGTTATAGTTACAGAAACTCGAAACTTTCAAACCACATTTTCCACATGGGTGCCATCACCATTAATTGCGTGTGATGACACCCATGTGGAAAATGTGTAATCAAAATAAAAGTTTTAGTTTCTCCGATCTGTATTGTAATCAGAGATTAGTGTACTGACTCTGTGTCATATGCAAATTTCCTCCTTGCGCCCCAATCGAGTTTTTTTATGGGGGGGGGGAGGATTCGCAGAACGGTTTTTTGTGCGTGCATAACATGTCCGTTTCTTGCGATACATGTACGGTTCCAACGCTCTTTAAGGTTTTCGCATGCGCTGAGCATTTTGCGATAAAAAAATGGGTGTTGCCATTGGAAATTTTCGAGTTTCTGTAACTATAACCGTAACCGTGAGTGCCATTTTGTTGTCTTTCACAGAATCTCGAGCTCATACCTCTGAATAGCTATATCTGAAATTTCATTTCGATCGGTTGAGCGGACTGGCCGCTAGAGCTCCGTATATCGGCAAAGTTTTTTTTATGACCACCCTGTACTTATAGATATTCATACTTTTTTATTAAAGATTTTGTTTTATATTTACTGATTTTTTTTTTCATTTTAGAATATCAAATTTTGAAATTTTCTTATACTCGTGTATATACCGATCCCCCTACTTCCGAGCCAAAACAATTTCCAAAAATTCTCGGCTTATGCACAGAAATATATGGTATATATCAGAACATCACTTTTTAAGGCATTTTTGCGTTGATCAACCACAGATGATAAATCGCCAAATAATTTCTCTAACTCGTACAATTGTATACGCATTGAAACAATGTGGGACTTATCAATGTAGCAACAAATGCTCCCTAGTCAAATGGCTGTGAAAATACAGCAATGAAAACGTGAATGAGTCTAAAAACTAGATACTAAATTATAAATTTAAAATATTGGATGAAGAGTATAATGTTTACACAAAGATTTTAGCAGATATTAATTTAATATTAATTAATTTACAATTTCAACGTTGAGAGTTAAACTTATAAGTGATAAAAATATAGTTTAATAATGTTTCCTTTTTTTTCTTTCTCGTCGTTCTATCTTAAAAGATAAGCAGAGCAAAAATTATACTTTTTATAAATTCACTTGCTTGCGCTTCCTGTCACGCCTTAAAAAAGCAGTTAATTTTTCATAATCGATTTCGGTTTCTACGTCAAATTAATGTATTGCAAAAGAAATTTTTGGCAAAAGAACATGACTTGCAGTCAAAAAAGTTTCGCGAGATGTTTAGGATGAAGAGAAAAGGCGTATAAAAGAATGGTTTTTCTTAAAATTTTCTTTTTTCACTTTTATACTATTTCATTAATGTATTACTTTTTGCTATGTTTCAAAAACAAATAATCTCCTTCAGTTTGATTATGAATTTACGGAACATAAGAAATGCATAGAAAAGCTCAAAGGTTCTACTTTTCAACTAGATAATGTCTCTTGTTTTATATTCAGCACTCTCGAAAATTATTAATACTTTGAGAGCATTTTCGAATACTTTCTTGACCCGGAAATACCTTTCATATAAATTCCCATCAAGAAATGTGGCACCTATTCAAAAACAAATCTAAAAAATAAAATGTCATCGAAATCATTAATCTAATAAAAATTATCGTGTAGAAATGAGACGCAGTGTCGTAGATTTCGAGCAGCTTATTTTATCAAAGGAATCTATAAAAGTATTTTGATAATATTAAAAGAAAATTGTTGTGGGAATTGAAACTGATTTACTTTATAAGGAGCAATTTTTTCAAATTTTGTATCCGGACCAGTATATCTTACATAAATTTTATTCCGCTAACACCATTTTTTTGTAAGAAAGATTTTTACTTGTACTTTGACAAATATGCATACTACAAAATTTATTTTTTAAATATAGGGGTACGAGTAGAATTTAAAAATAGAAATAACCATAAAATATCAGTATAAAACTAACATGAATAGGTGAAGTTAATGTATTCCATTGAATCTTTACGATTATTTCTAATGGTAAAAAAATGGGCATACCAATGGTTTCAGGAAGCTTCAAAGAAAAGCCATTAATAAAAAAAAATTCAAAACATTTCATTCGTTTCTTTGTTTAACAGTAATAAAAATATCTTATAGATATTTATAAAAGCCATACTTTCAGATCTATGAAATGTGATAACGCTTCAGTAATTGCTGGATATGGCTACCATCTGCGTTCAAACAATGCAGAGCTAGATGCTTTGTAATACGATACATACGAGATCGCTGAAATTATTATTGTGCATTTCCTGTCATAGAAGTTGCATTGCACATAAAGTAAATGAATTCCATGAAATACAGTAGACTCCCTCAAATCCGCACAGCTTGGGACCAGAGGTTTTGCGGATTTTAGAATTTTGCGAATTTCTGGTCATTGCTTTGTTTACATTTTTAAAAAAGTAATTTGAATGTAATTAATAATGAAATCAAAAGTATAATGAATGCTTAAATAATGCTAAAATATTAAAATAAGGGATAAACTAAAATAATAAAAATTTAGATAGTTTTTAAAATGATAAAAATACTAAAAGCAAAGGTCAAATTAATAATCAATAATGTACAATTAAATATTCATTATAAATGTGTTTTTCCTAAATTATTCAATGAAACTTGCCTCATAAAGGTACTTTACTAATTCACATCAAGATCATAAAATAAAGAAGCTTTATTTCAGGTTTAGCCAGACTTAATAACTGAAAAAGCTTGATTAATACATAAATATATTTGATAAGATTCTGATTACCAGTGATATCAGCAATATCTTGATTTTTTTCAGAAGTAAATTATTCTTTCTTCATGAAAAAAAAATGAATTCAATAACCTTAACAAAAATTACGAATTAAAAAATATATGAAATTGATATAAAACTAAAAAAGCACTGCATATGAACTGAATGTTTCATCGTTTACATCCGTAAAATATGCGTGGATTTTAGAGAGTTGCGGATTTTAGGAGTGCGGATTTAAGAGAGTCTACTGTATATCGGTAAAAGATATATTTATTGTCGTTAACGAATATTCGAGTTTCACTTTCAGGGAGGCACTCTCTTTTTAAAATCGCAAGATTTAATAACTTCAGCTTTTTATAAACATTTTAGTAACTTCACCTTTTTATAAGCATTTTAATAAACAATATATACTACTTGAGAGAGGAGTTACAAAATAATCTAGAAACAAATAACATTGAAATTTAATCATCTATAGAAAAAGGACAAAATCCGTTGTTTCCAAAATGAAGCAAAAAAAAAATGAGGGATTTTGTCCAAATGTAGTAGTACGTCCCGTATTGTGTATTCTATATTGACACTAATCAATGAATATATGGAAACAACCCATCTTGTTTTTGCTTCATTTTGGCAACAACGGATTTTCAACTTATTCAATTGACGATTATTTTGATAATTTTCAAGTTATGATTTTGCGACTTTCACAAAAGTTGCTCTTTACATTTAGCTAACATAATATGCAAATGAAATTTTAATATCATTGACGCATGCGCAGTGAAAATGTATTTAGTAAACCTACTAATTTTTCATACAATTTTTATTATTTTTTAATTCTGATTAAAGGGTGCGATGTTGTTTGTCATATTTTCAGAAAAAAATATCATTTTATATTAAGAACTCTGAAAATTATAAGGAAAAAACTTGGAAAAATTTGGAACCATTTTTATAAAAACCTTAATTACTCTGCAAGTATGTATGCTATTTGCATAAAAATGAACACAGTGTATTACAATAAGGCACTCAATCATAATCTAGTGTTTGAGCGTTTTTGCTACATTAGTTTTGACAGGGTTATTCAAAAAATATTCATTCTTTATTAATTTGTTGACGGTCCCCTATAGAGTTTCGGGAAAAAATCTTCACGGAGATGTATGACATATACTATTATATTTATACACTAAAAGTTTCCAGGTGATTCCTCATGTATTTTTCTAGATATTTAAGCAATCGATTATCGCAGATTAAGATTATCGCAAGTGAACGATAATCAATGGCCAGGTAGTGTATATTAGAAACAAATAATATTGAGATTTTTCGGTTATAATTCTGATGAGAATCATAATCATAACAAAAATAAAAATAAAGTAAAAATACAAACCGTCTCACGGACAATAGAAATGACACATGACAGTGATTTAAACAAAACCACACGCCAAACAAAATCATCTATTTAAAAAAATTAAATTAAGAATAGACCATGATCTAAAATTATTTTCCAATGTGGCTCATCCCATTCAAGTTTTCCACGAGGAATTTATTCATTAATTCAAACCATAGCTTAGGAATAATACAAGAAAGTGAAAAAGAGTGTGACTGAAAGATTATGAAATACCTTATATTACTGAAAAAGGTGATTTAAATTATTACATAGTTTTTAATATATTTTGTAACACCAGTCTCAAGTAATGTAAATCGTTTATTAAAACCCTGTTTGTTTGTTTTATTAATATATAAGCGGATTGCGACCCAATTTCAGTGCAAGTAAATAAAATACGCTGCAAACAGTTTTTTCAGTAATCCATTATACACTGGTCACCAAAATTAAAAGATAGTGAGAAAAAATATGCTCATTAAGTTAATGTTGCAACCAATGCCAAATGCTGAAATTAATTATGTCAATTAAATACTAAAGAATACAAAATTGCGCTACCTCGTATACGTTAGCATCGGAAATGTGTGAATTGACAACGTGGTGAGCAATGGTCGTATGTTGGAATTGCAGTCCATAGAGTTGTCTAAAGCATATGTGGTGTCTAAGAGTGATCAGTATTCATTAGTTATGGCTCAAGGGCATCATATGAGTGAAGGTCAAGTTGGCGAATAATTGGTAGAATCGAGGATAGTTAAACGCAATTGAAGATCGCGCAAGATTTGAATAGCCAATATAGTGTCATATCAAGCGCTTTGAACTACTTCTTAAGCACTGGATCCATTGACAGACCATATGGGCTTGAAAATTGTTTATAGTCGTATCCCGATATAGTCTGAATACTCGTTTTAGACGCGTTTTAATCTGGAGAGAGTATAGAACACGCAACTTGCCTTCCCTTGTCCGTGAAATGTCCCATTCAAAACCTGTTTTCATAGCTTTATTGAACATGAAGACGGGAACAGTTTAAACGGGTTCCTTTGGAAGTAGGAGTGCGTGGGACACAAACTATTGACCTTCTAGCATACAGCCCACCCTTGTTAAGCTTCGTGCAGCAGTAGAATGGCTAATTAGGGTTCTTGTGTCAGCTTGAAGATCTGAAACCAAAGCTCGTGTAGTCTCTTCGCGGTTTCTAAGAGCCTAAAATGACAGAAAACGGTTTTCGGATGCAGTTGTTGGTCTTGGTTTCCTTTAACCAGGCGAGCTATCAATGGATCCAGTGCTTAAAAAAAGGAGAGTCGAAGCTCTTGATATAACACTCTATTGGTTATTCAAATCTTGGGCGATCTTCGATATAGTTTAACCATCTTTGATTCTACAAATTATTCGCCCCTTTTGGCCTTCACTTAAATTATGCTTTTGAGCCATAGCTATTGAATACTTATCACTTTCAGATACCACATTTGCTTTAAAGAACTCTATAGACTAGAATTCCAACATACGACCATTGCACACCACATTGTCATGCACTGCACATTGCACACCACTTACTTTACACATTTCCGACGCTAATGTATGCACGGAAGTGCCAATTTATCTTTAATAGTATTTAATTGACATAAATGATTGATTAATTGGCCGTTGATTGCAACATTAACTGAATGAGCTTAATTTTACTCATTAAACTTTAACTTTGATGAGCAGTGTGTAATAGAAATTTTTTGCGTTACCCTGTTAATGAATAATAAATACCTTACACGCCATATTGTACAGAAATAATGTTTTAGTGCACTTACGAAATTCATATCAGTTTCATTCTGTTTGTAAGAGAATAACATTGAAACATATTGCAAATGATTTATCTTTTTATGCCAAAGTATAATGAAAAATTTTAGAGTATCCCTGTACGCGTACAGTAAATGCGACACTTAACATGTATTAGAATAATTCTCTTCTAGTGCATCGCAATAATGTATGTAAATTTCATAATATTTAAAATATTTCAAAACTATTAAAATGCACCGCGAATGATTTTTCGTCTTAGATCATAACGTAACAGAATACTTTTGAATAGTACACACTACATCTTAAATACTGAAAATGGCACTAGACATGAATAGCGTATACAAATTACATGGCGATAGGAGTATATTTGCGCGAGTTGGAGCACGGCCAGACAGACACACAAACTCAGTTCATAAACACTTTTTATGTATCTTGGAAAGTGTTCGAAATGTGCAAAATTTGAATAAGAGGTAAATTTACATTTTCTTATTTCAAAATACTTAATTTGCGCTGGAATTAAAAGCTTTAATTCTTTTTCAAAAGTTGCATAAAAATTATTTAAAATTCCACACGCAATTTAATATAATAAAATTTCCAGGTCGTTAAAAATATTTTTTACAAAAACATACTCAATATTTAAATATAATATACTAGGAAAAAAACTACATTAAAATTTTGTGTAATAAAGAAGAAAAAAATAATTATTCCCTTATTTTATGCACAAGAAATTAATGTTTTAAGTTTTAAAATGGTACCTAAAAATATGTTTTTTAAAAATGAACTTGTTAAAACGGCATTTAAAAGATGCGAGATAGTTTAAAGGTATAGAAAGATACGTAATATACATTGCGGTTTAATCTAAAATTCAAATTACAGAGAATAATAATAATAAAAAATTCCAGTGATAAAAACTGATCTTTCTCGTCTTTTCATGCATGCCATCTATTTACATACTTTCTTATCAATATGTCACCAATATAATCTTTACCACTCTATCAAACTTTTAAAGATATATATAAGGTTTCTAAGAAATGTATTTTTTGCGTTTGGAAGTTGCAAAATTCACATGAATATTTATGTCGAACATGAAGGTACATTTTAAATTTTTGAAACATTTTGGTAGTTCTGATACATCGTAAGTTTCATGATATTGCGATAGAAGGATATTGTGACAGATGGAATGTTTTACTATTTTTATAAAAGCGAGATATGAAATGTTACTTTCTCAAAAATGATTGATATAGTCATGAAATATTTCAAAGCCTTAGGTTTTGTAACAAAAATTTCTCAGTCGAGCAAGGGTTTATAACTGTTTTATCCTCAAAAGAAATTTCAATTCTAAAAACATTTTTGTTTTACTCATATAAGGTGTGTTTTAAAACGATAAGATTGACTTTATCCGATTATAATTTGTCAAATTAACGCATAATTTTACAAATATGTAACGTAATATTCAGAGTTTCTGTGGCAATAATTATTGTAAAATTGACTATTAATGCTCAATGCTATCTTACTTCATTATTCTTTATACATCACCAACTTCATGATTTTGCGATAGAAGGATATTGTGATAGATGTGGAATGTTTTACTATTTTTACAAAAGCTAGAGATGAAATGCTGCATTCTCTAAAATGATTGATAGATTTATGAAATATTTTCAAGTATTAGTTTTTGTAACACAGATATCTCAGTCGAACAGAGATTTATTTATGTCTGTTTTAGCTTCAAAAGAATTTGAAAATCTTAAAAAAAATTTGTTTTTCTGTCATTAGGTGTGTTTTAAAATGATGTGATTGATTTTATCCGATTATATTTTATTTATAGATTGTCAAATTAACGTATAATTTCACAAATCTGTAACGTAACATCGAGAGTTTATGTGGCAGTAACTATCGTAAAATTAATTCTTAATGTTCAATATTAGCCTATTTCGTTATTCCTCATAAATCATCAATTTCATGATTTGCAATAGAAGGATATTTTGACAGATCTTACAGGACTTTTCTATTTTTACAGACGCTAGAGATGAAATGTTACTTTCTCTAAAATGATTGATATAGTGATGAAATATTTGCAAGCTTTAGTTTTTGCAACATAGATCTCTCGGTCGAACGGGGATTTAATTATGACTGTTTTAACTTCTAAAAAATTTGAAATTCATAACATTTTTGTTTTTCTGACATTAGGTGTGCTTTAAAATAATGAGATTGGTTTTATTCGATTATATTTTATTTATAGATTATCAAAACAATACATAATTTCACAAATATGTGGCGTAACATTGAGAGTTTATGTGACAGTAACTATCATAAAACTAACCCATAAATACTCAATGTTATCCTACTTCGTTATTCCTGATACATCATCGTCTATACCCATACCTGTTTCAGAATGTCATCATAATGTGTTATGTACATAACATAAATTTTTACTGTGATTGTTGTATAAACCGGCGAATTTGATCCGATGTCCTGAAGCAATAAGACGCACGTTGTTACATCGAGCACCCTTCCGTACGATAAATGTTTTCTAAACTCGCCATACCTGAAAACTCATCATAGCTTTATATTATTAATCAGACTACTACAAATATTATATTATTGGACTTACTGGATTTTGATTATTTAGACGATTAATACAGCTTAATATACTAGCGATTTAGGTTGGTTGGACAAGCGGAGAAATTGTGATCATGTAGTTTAAACTGATCTATTGTACGAAAAATTAATTTGTTTTTAAAAATATTTAAAAAAAAATATATTTTAAAATGTTTATACTTGAATTATTAAATTAAGTAGAATTAATACAGCGTGAAAATTTGGATATTCTATTTTTTCAATTTCGCGTCCTTCAAATTTTTCTCACGTCCTTCTGAAGCCTACGGTCACTGGTCAGAGCCTGAGTTTGAGGCACTTTGATGGTTCTCATATATGGAGTGTTTAAAAAAGAGATGAACGATTTTTATTCCTAATTATCTAATTATGATGTTTCATGCATCTTTACAAATAACTATGTCTAAACCTAACTTTTTAGACTTTTGTATCTTTTAATTAAAAAATCTAACGTGATAGGATTTTGTTTTAATCTTGTCCCTTGCATATAACTACGTACATTAAATTAACTTCCTACAACATATTTTGTCCTAATCTTCAGAATAAGTTTCTGTCATGATAAATTTTATGTTTTGATTAAAAAACTTCACCCGTTAGTAGTTTTTAAATGATAGTACCGCTCCTGGTGGGAAATTATATAACTATGCGGATTTCACTCAGATTTTCAAAATAAGCTTCTGTCTCGGTCAGTTTTATGTTTTGATGAACAATTTTATATGATAGAGTTTTTCAATATTTGTAACGTCCTGTTGAGAAATTGCATAACTACACAATTCAAACACGATTCTCGCTCAGGTCTTCAGAATAATTTCTGTAATGGCAAAATTTCGATTTTTTTTATTATAAAAGCTTTTTTGAGATTAATTTTTAATGCTATTAATGCATTTGGGGGAAATTTCATAGCTACACAATTTTAATTTATCTCAGATCTTCAGAATAAATATCCTTCATCGCGAAATTTATGTTTTCGTAAAAAAATTAAAGCAACAGTTTTTTTCTTTTTAAGTAGCTTCCCTGAAGGAAAATTGCACGTGCAATTTAAACTCATTTCAGAGAAATGCATCTCTTTCATATAGATAAAAAAAGCTTTTGACATAGTCAGATTTATATTTTAATGTATATATTTTTTAAAAGTAATAGCTTTTTCTTTATGTTAGTATAATTCTTTTGGTGGGAAATTGCATAATTACACAGTAAAAAATATTCGTGTGACTTTATGCCAAAAATGGTGGTAACTAAGTTGCCACCAAAAGTAGAGTGAGAAAACACCACCAATAAGTTGGTGTAACAAACCACCAACAATCGATTGATGTAAACAAACATCATTTTTGGTGTACAGTAACAAGTATGTTTAATATGTACGTTATAATAAATTGTTTTAGTTAAATAAAGTTTGGCAGCCTCTTTGCGTGAAGCTATTTATTTTAAATTATGGCTGCATTAAATTTGAAATGTAATCTTTGCATAATTTTTTATTTTGCTACCATTTATTAAGGTACACTAAATAAGTATAGTAAAAAAGGGAATTTTCTAATATTTACATGACTTTAGCAGCAAAATAAAAATAATTTAAAGATTACATTTTAAATTTAACACAGCCATAATTTAAAATAAATAGTTTCGCGCAAAGAGACTGCTAAACTTCCTTTTAATTCAGGCAATTTATTATAACGTACATTTTAAATATAATACTCAGTTAAAAAGCAAAGAAATTTCCTATATTTACATGCTTAAAAATATCTTTATAATAGGTCCCATAGTGTGCCTGGGGGGTTAGTGAGGGGCAGAATGAAGCTGAAGCACCTCTGAATTTTGGTATAGTCTCATTTATTATATATGTCAGGGCTTGAAATTCAATTTTCCAGAGGAGGGGAGTCTCCCTACCAAAATTTATAAATGGAGGGGAGTTTAGCTGTTTGGGAGGGAGAAAAAAATCTTTAAAACCTACTGTTATTTTATGTACTATTTAAAAAATTACATGAATACAGACACGACAAAATACCACTAAAGCAATTTTTATCAACAACTCGGAATAATTATGCAAAATGTGTTTTTTAGTTAAAAAAAAGAGTAAATCAATTCCCTCCCAGTGCAAATTACTTTTGTTAAAGGTTTAGTAACAGGTATGAGATTGCAAAAAGTTAAAAAAAGAGGAAAACGAGAGAACCCGTAAATGAGAAATTACTTTTAAATAGCGCACGTTAAAGGGAATTAAAATTATTTTATTTGCAATAATAAAATAATATTTTTTCTTAAATCCTGTTTTATTTTATTTTATTTTTGTTTGGGGGGGGGGGGGGGCAGGATCAGAGTGAATCAATTTATGCAAATGCTACTATAAGTGATTCTGAAATGAAAGTTTCTATTTTAAGTTCGTATTTCTAATGCAATTTTTGCACAGCAATCTTAGCTAGTTGTCCAATTCAAATTTTATCATGTTTTCACTTAAAAGATCATTTAACAAACATGGGAAGCTAATGTTAAATTTGACTTTTATCTACAAAAAAAGTTGTTAAAAACATCAAAATTTTAGGTAATTTTTCGGATTTTCAGATGTTTTATAAAATTATTCAAAATTTATATTTTTCGCGATCTTTTGACAAAAAACGCGTTTATTCACGATCTGTGAAACGAAAAACGCATTTTTTTCACGATTTGTGGACGAAAAACGCGTTTTTTTCGCGATGTATCGACGAAAATTGCATTTTTTCGCAATCTGTGGGCGAAAATTGCGTTTTTCTCACAATCTTTTGATGAAAATTGCATTTTTTTCGCGATCTTTCGACGAAAATCGCGTTTTTCTAGCGATCTTTTGATGAAAGCCGTGTTTCTTCGCGATCCTTAGACGAAACTAGTGCTTTTTCGCGATCCTTGCCAGAAATAGTGTTTTTCGCGATCTTTTGCCGAAAATCGTGTCTTTTCGCGATCTTTTGATTTAGTATTTGTTCTTTTTCTTCTTATAGGCCAAAAATGATGTTGGTAGTAGAAAATCGGCGTCCATTAAATTTCTGCATCCGGGGCCACCGCCCCCCCCTTTTTTCGCACAGCGCTGTTTATATGGCGATCCTTTCACGAAATTCACATTTATTCAGCGGTGCTTTCATGAAATTCGCGTTTATTTCGCACTCATTTCACGAAATATGCGTTTATTCCACGATCCTTTCCCGAAATTAGCGTTTATAGTGCGATCTTAGTGAAGAAATTCCCGTTTTATCGCGATTTTTTTTAAGGATAATCGAATTTTTTGAGAAAAATAGATTCTTTTACCACGATGCTTTGACAAAATCAAAGTTTATATCGCGATAATCTAGCAAAATTTCTGCGTTTTCATTTTCTGCAAACGATTGATGAAATTGATTGCGAATATATGCAATTCAGCTCGGTTCAAAAGCTATGAAAAATCGGTTGTCAGCCCGGAAATTCGGAATAACTACCCGAATTTCCTCGCTGATAAACGGTGTTTCATAACTTTTGGAATCGAATGCGTTAATTTTTTGGAAAATTCGAAACAGATTTACTCCATTCTCGCGGCGGAAAATCGCACGAAACTTGTCGGTCGATCGCGGGGGAAATTTGACGATCGATTGCGGAAAAAAATCGTGAAATTCAACGATTTTTGGCAGTAAAAAACTCGCAATATATGTCATTCAGTCGCACGAAAACATCACAAAATATGCAAAAAGATCGTGAGAGTTAATCGTAGTTTCAAAATACAATTTTTTTCAGAAAATTCGTAATTTTTTTTGGGCGGGAGCCTCCCGCCCACGATATTCTTTTAGGCGGGATTTCAAAATTTTGGGCGCGAATCCCGCCATCCCGCCCTGAAATTCAAGCCCTGTATGTTAATATTAAATTAAGCTTTATTTGGTGGATCTGACAGAAAATTACTTACTGAACATGCCCCCCCCCCACAACATGGAAGTACTAAGATTTTCCATTAAATGTATTCAAATGGGCACCATTGATCATATTAATTGTTCTATTGATTTTATAAACAGAAAAATAAGAGTATGACAATCTCCTTAACTCTTTCAGTATCAACATCTAAAAAAAAAAGAGATAAAAATTATGAAAATTTTACACGATGTTAATATTGCTCCCAATAATCTAAAAACAACAAAATACAAATAGAAATTGAAAAAAATGCATGTTTAAAACAAGATATAACACCATGTTTATTTAACATTCCTGTTAGTTCAAGTTATGCGGAATTTAAAGCAATAAAATACTATAAAATCAAAACTAAATATTTCAAAGCTCTGTACGAAAGTGCACATTTTATGCTATTATTTTATTAAGTAATTTTCATTTTTAAAATGTCGAAATAGCTAGACTGCAAAATCATATTTTGCAAGCATTATGTATCAATTTATATATATATACACGCAAAACAAAATATATCACAAAAACAAGCGTTTAAAAAGAATTAAGAGTGATTGTACAAAACAGAAAGAAAATAGACGTCACTTACTTATCTGAAAAAAAATCCAAAACTTTGTTTAGCTTAAAAAAATCCTACAGAATGCAAATAAATCATTCGTTTATTACATTTTGGACTTAATTCGCATTTTTTTTCTTTTTGTAAACAAAACACTGCTTTGCAGCTGTTTATATCTTATGGCCACGATAGAACAGATGTTTATTTTTGATTTCGTAAATTGTCCAAGCAAATTAAATGAATCACAACTGTTAGTCGATAAAAGTGCAGAATACGAACTATGTCAACAGTTTTTTAATCATTTATCATTACCGCGAAGTATAATCCAAAATAAGACATCATTTTTACCCGGAACACAGTAAATTTCACCCACGGCCCATTTAAAAATGGAGCCCTGTTTCTTTTGCAACTGGTGGTTGATTTCACTTCATCTGGTGTACGGCTTATAAAATTTGTTTAAAGGGGTGAAAATACACCATTTTTAATATTTTAAACCACTTAAAAATGCGTTGACATGAGAAAATTTAGCAAATTTAAACTTTTTTTAGACATTTTATAAACCGAAATTCAGTGCAATAATACTTTCTTTCTTTTACAGTGTACTTAAATGTAATTTTCCTACGAATTAATTTAATGTACTAAATTTCTGTTTTAATACTCATTTTTGCGTGTTTAATTGTTTTATGTTGGTAGCACCACTGATGAAAATTTCATAACTAAAATTTGAGATTTTTTTTTTTTTTTTTTTTTTTGTAAATTTTCTATTACCTTCAAATTACAATTAAGTACGGCAGATTCATTAATATTTTCTTTAAAGCCGATGGCGATAGCAAGAAATACAGTAATTAAAACTAAATAAAATTGTTCGTCTTCCTTTTACTCTATAACAGCCTACTATTTTTAATATTATTTAGAGCAGATCCAATAAAATTTTTACTTATGCTTTATGCTAGGAAATAAGGCAACGAATGTATTAAAATTAATCTTTTGATGAATGCACATGACAAGATGACGGATAACACTGGCCAACGAACTCGGTCGTTAGTGTGTACTATATGCTCACCAAGTTTCATTTAAAACGGTTCATAAATACGATCACTACAGCATGACAAAGATCATATATATAATATATATATATATATATGGATATATATATATATATGTGTGTGTGTGTGTCAACATTTGAACGGAGGGTGGTTTTGGGGTCTGGGGGTCATGATAGGAGAAAATTTACCAGATTTTTCCGGAAATGCGTTCTTCAGAACGGCTGCAATAGGTAACTTTTTATTTTTGTAATGAAAGCTACTACAAGCTTTTAAAAAGTAGCATTCTTTTATTAAAAAATGGTCGATGCATTTCATAAATAAACAGAAAAGGTCTCAGTTAAGTTCGTGGGAGTTTACTGGTAATTAACACTAACTGTGTATTATATTCTTATTAGATTGTTCCCCCATTTGAGTGACTATCAATATTTGAGCTTATGTTTGCGGTTTTTATAAAAATAATGCCTCACTGATAAATAAATAAATCGACAAAAAGGGGGATTAGTTCCCCTTTTTTCCTGCTTTATATTTAACCATTGAAGTCCTAAATCTAAGGGAAGCGTGTTATCAGAATAAACATGCATATCAAATTTGAAGCAAATCTGATAACTCAGTATTAAAAAGCCATTTATCAAAATTAAGGTGGTGGGTTACTTTCCCTCATTATACTCAAGCAACGAACCTCTAAATCTAATCAGGGAAGTGCCTTGTCAGAATAAATCGGTATACTAAATTTGAAGCAAATCGAATAATTCTACTTGGAAAACCCATTTATCGAAATTAAGGTTGCATTAGCCCTTCGTTTTAGTCCTTTATGCTTAACAAATAAACCTTCAAAGCTAATCAGGGAAGACCCTTATCAGAATGAACATATATATGTGGGATTTTAAGTGAATAACTTATGATTTAAGCAAAACTAATACACATTATTATATAAAGAAGGTTTAATTGACATAAAACATATACGTAACATTCAAATATAGCCGAATAATAGATAGCATAATCAAGCTTCCCTGAGCTTTGCCTTAAAAATCTGCGGAATTCGCCATGGCTGAAATTTATAGAACCCCCACGCTTTTTCCACGCATCACCACACGAGTCTCGCTTGGGATATCACGCTCATTAAATCCTTGAGTTTATCTTATACTATAATGCGAGCAAAAATTGTGTGTGTGTGTGTGTGTGGGTAAATTTTATCTCAAAAACGGCTCTAACGATTTTCGCAAAAATTTGGATTTTACCATTTTCGGGCACGAGAAGACCATTGGGCTAGGTCACATGTTCGAGAAAATTCGATTATTGGGTCATTTTGGGTCATAATGGGTCAGGATCAAGCTATTTATATCTATAGAACGGCTGGATCGATTTTAAGGAAATTTTGTATTCAATCGTTTTTTGGTACGAGAAAACTATTGGGCTGGGTCACATGTTCGAAAAATTTCGATTAGTGGGTCATTTTTGGGTCATTATGGGTCAAACCATTTTTATCTAAAAAACGGCTCTAACGATTTTGACCAAATTTTATATTGTATCGTTTTGGATTACAAGAAGACCATTGGGTTAGGTAACATGTTCGAGAAAATTCGGTAAGTGGGTCATTTTTGGGGTCATTGTGGGTCATGCTATTTTTATCTAGCGATTTTCTCACGCAATTTTGACTAAAAATTGCATTTTATGGTTTTCGGGCACGAGAAAAACATTGGGCTAGGTTACATGTTCGAGAAAAAATTTCAATGGGTCATATTGGGTCAATAAGAGTCTGGGTCAAGCTATTTATATTTAAAGAACGGCGTGATGGATTATAACGAAATTTTGTATGTAACAGTTTTTTGACATGAAAAAACTAATAGGCTAAACCATATGTTTGAGAGATTTCGACTATGAGGGTCATTTGTAGGTCATGATGGGTCTTAATGGGTCATGGTCAACCTATATCTAAAGAACAGGTGTATCGATTTTAACGAAATTTTGTATGCAACATTTTTTTGGTACGATAAAATCATTGGACTAGGTTACATGTTCGAAAAATTTCGATTAATGGGTCATTTGGGGTCATTAAGAGTCTGGGTCAAGCTATTTATATTTAAAGAACGGCGTGATGGATTATAACGAAATTTTGTATGTGACAGTTTTTTGACATGAGAAAACTAATGGGCTAAATCACATGTTTGAGAGATTTCGACTATGAGGGTCATGATGGGTCATAATGGGTCATGGTCAAACTATATCTAAAGAACAGGTGGATCGATTTTAATGAAATTTTGTATGCAACTTTTTTTTGGCACGATAAAATCATTGGACTAGGTTACATGTTCGAAAAATTTCGATTAATGGGTCATTTTGGATCATAAATGGTCTGGGTCAAGCTATGTATAATTAAAGAACGGCAGGATCAATTTTAACGAAATTCTGTATGTAACAATTTTTAGAAACGAGAAAACTAATGGACTAAGTCACATATTCGAGAGCTTTCGATTTTAAGGGTCATTTGTGGGTCTTAATGGGTCAAGGTCAAGCTATATCTAAAGAATGGGTGGGTCGATTTTAACGAAATTTTGTATACAACATATTTTTGGCATGAGAAAATCATTTTGGTAGGTCACATGTTCGAGAAATTTCGATTAGTGGGCCACTTTTGGGTCATTCTAATTTTATCTAGACAACGTTTCGCGCAATTTTGATTAAATTTTCTATTTTATCGTTTTCGGTCACAAGAAAATCATTGGGTTAGGACAGATTTTTGAGAAAATTCGATCAATGGGTCATTTTGGATTATAAGGGGTCAGGGTCAAACTAACTATATCTAAAAAACGGCTCAATCGATTTTATCTAAATTTTGTATCTAACGTTTTTCGGCATGCTAAAACTAAAGAGCTAGACCACACGTTCGAGAGATTTCGATTATAAGGGTCATTTGTTGGTCATGATGGGTCATGCTAATTTTATATAGAAAATGGTACTCACCATTTTGACTATACTTTTTATTATATCGTTTTTGAGCAAGAGAAAACCATTTGGCTTGGACACATGCTCGCGAAAATTCTATTAGTGGGTCATTTTGGGTCTTAATGAGCTAGGGTCATTCTAATTATATATAACAACGACTCAATCAATTTTACCTAAATTTTGAAACAAAACGTTTTTTGTCACGAAAAGACTATTGGGCTGAGTCGCATGTTAAACAAAATTATATTAGTGGGTCATTTCGCTTCATTGCTGAATGCTGCCAAGCTAATTTTACCTAGAAAATGGCTTAAACGATTTTTATTCAATTTTATATTCTACTGTTTTTGATTACCTGAAGACGATTGAGCTATGTCACATGCTTGATCAAATTTGATTAGCGGCTCATTTTGGGTAATACGGGTCAGGGTCACGAGAATATGGCAAAAGCCAATAACTTGGTGATATTTGACAAAATATTGGCGACATATGACCAAAAATTCGACTATAAAAATTACTAAAACCAAAACACGTATTTGGAGCCAAATGAAAGAATGCCTCCAAATTTGGCTATATCTAGCAAAAAATATTGTCTTTCAGAATTTAAAGAATTTTTTTATACATTCTTAAGAGGATTCGAGATGCATGGTTAATCCAATCAGAGTCGAGCTAAAAAAGTGATTTAGATCGATGTCCTTTCGTTGTAAATTTTAAAATAAAGTAAAATTTCTAAACATGCGCATAAAAACATAGTTTTCTTATTGGTTGTTTTTCTAAATAATACTATTATAAAGATGTTTTACAGTAATAATACAGAGTTAATGATACATGGAAAATACTATATCGAGTTGAACACAAAGTTAATTTTGACCGAGCTAAGCTCGGTCTCCCCTGCTAGTTATATTTTATTGTTGAACACTTCATCCTTTATTCCTACATATATATTAAATTTGAAACAAATGGATATTTCTATCATGAGTTACCGCGTTACGGGCATACATGCTTGCATACATATATACGTATATATAGAGTCTGCGGGCTTATTAACTCTGAGGCTTTGACAACCTATGAGCTAAAAAGAATATTTAAACTAATAAAAAATTCATAAACTTATTAATTTTTCATTTTATTTCTTAATTTTCATCTTCATTTTTTAGACTTAAGTGATCTGATATAACAAAGTCAATGTTCGATGGAAAAAGTAAAATTTATTTACATTATCCAATTATATAACGTTGAAAAAAGTAATCTACTTACATATCTGCGGTATAATTAGTTTATACGTCAACGAAAACTCTTTTCATTTTTTTAACTATTTATTTCAAGTCATTTTCATAAAACGTTCTGTTTTTCCTCTCCTCTTAACTATCGTTTATTAAATTAACTTTATGCTGGATATTTCCTTTTCTGTAATTATAGTTTTAAAAATCCACTACATTTATAAGTAGTGAAAAGGGTTATTGGATGTCAAACAAAATTATCTGTAAAATTGTGTCGAATAGTAATTGCCCTGTAACATTAAATGTGTCATTTTTAGAAATTCTATAACGATTATGCTTGAGCTCGTAAAAGAATTTTGTGTTGCGATAATTTATGCTTATCTTGCATTAGCTGAAATAACAGTGGTTTATAAATATATATAGGACAGTTGCACCATAAAATTTAATTAATAATAACACATTGCTCAGTGGTGCACAAAACAGGAATTTTAATATACATTAGTACATATTAAAATAAAATAAAACTTTCAACGTTTCGCGCCGTCTTCTGCGGGCGTCTCCAGGAAAATATGAAATGGAAGGACTACGTTTGCATCTCGTTCGAGAGATAATATTTCTACTAAATTAAAAACTAAATGAATTAAAATTTAAAAAATGTTGCCAATTACACGTGAGTAAAAATTAAAATATTGCAAGGAAATAAAAATTTTATGGTTTTATGATGTTATGCCATATTTTTGTAATATTGTAGGATAAATTATCATTACACGGTTTATTTTCTCGTGCTATGATTTCGATGGATTCAATTATTTTACCTTGAACTGGGCTATTGCATGGAACTATCATTTTGGCTTCCTCAAAATTAATATGGCAACCCTTGTTCGCCAAGAAGAAGCGAGCAAGGGCAGTATTCAGTGTTCTGTTATATTTTTGTGCGTTTTTTTTTTACTTTTTCAAATATGTAAGGGACATAATGAAATTTTCTGTAAACTATAAGTTTATTCTGTCGTTGGCCAGATGTGGGAGGAGTATTGTACTGTTGAACTATTTTATTTATAAATTTTGCTGGAAAACCATGGTCAAAAGCTATTTTCTGTATAAAATCAATTTCTTTATTTAAAGTGTCATCTGAACAAATCATAAAAGCTCTTTTAATAAATGACCTGAAAGCAGATATTTTGTATTCGAAAGGCATGTTGGCTGAAAATGGGATAACTGTATTTTCTTTTATTGGTTTTCTATAAACTGAAAATTTTAAACTTGAATTGCATCTATTAATTTGAACATCTAAAAATGGAAGGGTGGCGTTTTCTTCGACTTCAAGAAGATGATGTTTTCATAATGTTGATGATGTTTTCATCTTATGGAACCACAGTTTGGCTGATTTATATGTTTTTCTACAAGGTGTCAATAAATTAGGCAATAGTATTAATTTCACCCTTGAAGTCGAAGAAAACGCCACCTTTCCATTTTTAGATGTTCAAATTAATAGATGCAATTCAAGTTTAAAATTTTCAGTTTATAGAAAACCAATAAAAGAAAATACAGTTATCCCATTTTCAGCCAGCATGCCTTTCGAATACAAAATATCTGCTTTCAGGTCATTTATTAAAAGAGCTTTTATGATTTGTTCAGATGACACTTTAAATAAAGAAATTGATTTTATACAGAAAATAGCTTTTTGACCATGGTTTTCCAGCAAAATTTATAAATAAAATAGTTCAACAGTACAAAACTCCTCCCACATCTGGCCAACGACAGAATAAACTTATAGTTTACAGAAAATTTCATTATATCCCTTACATATTTGAAAAAGTAAAAAAGATCGCACAAAAATATAACATAAAACTTGTAGCCATTCCTCCTCCATATTTCATTGACCTCGTTACAGATAAAATCGACAAAATTCCAATAGATCAAAAATCTGGTATTTATGAAATCCCCATCACTTTATCCAATAATCTTTAAAAAGTCTACATCGGCATGACAACGCGGAAACTTTTAATTAGAATTAAAGAACATCGCAGAGATATAGAACAATATAAACAGAATAATGCCCTTGCTCGCTTCTTCTTGGCGAACAAAGGTTGCCATATTAATTTTGAGGAAGCCAAAATCATAGTTCCATGCAATAACCCAGTTCAAGGCAAAATAATAGAATCCATCGAAATCATAGCACGAGAAAATAAACCATGTAATGATAATTTATCCTACAATATATCCAAAAATATGGCATAACATCATAAAACCTTAAAATTTTTATTTCCTTGCAACATTTTAATTTTTACTCACGTGTAATTGGCAACATTTTAATTTTTACTCACGTGTAATTGGCAACATTTTTTTTAAATTTTAATTCATTTCGTTTTTAATTTAGTAGAAATATTATCTCTCGAACAAGATGCAAACGTAGTCCTTCCATTTCATATTTTCCTGAAGACGCCTTAGAAGACGGCGCGAAACGTTGAAAGTTTTATTTTATTTTAATATGTACTAATGTATATTAAAATTCCTGTTTTGTGCACCACTGAGCAATGTGTTATTATTAGTTAACAGTGGTTTAATTGTCAGTCGGTAGCTCTAGTCGAGATATTGTTTTAATTTATTATAAGTACAATAATATTTAACTCAGTGAAAGAGTTTGCACCATGAAATGTTACGAAGAAATGTGAAAATAAAATCACTAATTTATTAAATGGTGTATAAATTGTCACGAAATCTAAATGCAATGCAAACATTAAAGTAAAGTTAAGATAATCTAACATTTTCTATCTTCATCAGGAAATTTCTGTTATACTGCGTTCAAAGCACAGTAAAACCGTCTTGAAATTTAAATGTTCATTATTTTATGAGTCAATTACTGTTCATAATTGGAATGATTGATTAACAATACAATGAATTTTTTATTTTCAAGACACTTTTACACTGCTTTGAAAGCAGTATAACAGTATTTTCTTGATGAAGATCGAAAAAGTTAGACGAACTCGAAATGAACTTACATGAACTCGAAAGATTACCTTAACTTCCTTTAATATTTGTATAGCTTTTAGACTTTATAACAGTTTGTACGCCATTTAGTAAATTTGTTATTTTATTTTTACGTTTCTTTATATTGTTTAATTCTTCATTATCGTAAGATAATTACTTATAACAGAGAATTAATTTTCATTAATCTTCATTCTTAGTCATACAAAGAGCAGAATTATAAATGGTGGAAAAAAAGATTTGGTATATCTGTTTTCTGGTAAAATAGCTGGTTCTGTTGAATTTTTTTGTACCTTTGCACACGTGAATTTACAGATTGCCTGAAGATAAGGCCTTCACAGTATTTATAATTGATTTTTTTCACCAGTTTTTCACAAAAAGCAAGTAGAGTTTTTACATCTGACATTACTCCATTCGAAGTAATCGAATAAGAGCGAAGTGCATATCGTTTGACAAGGGATTATATACTATCATTTTTTTTGTATCAGGACTTGACGTAGACTAATTAAGATCCTGGGAAACATTATTCTGAGGATATCACTTCTATCTATCTATCAAAATTTTTTCGTAATTTATGCTGAAGGGATTATTACAAAACTTCATACATATTGTTCATACATATCGTACATACATTTCGTACCAGCAATAGTGCTATTATTAAACCGTTGACCAGGCACTTACCTGACAAGCATTATGCTTAGTTTGACAGATTGTGTTGGCCGCGGGGCGGAATTCTCGATTGTCTCTTGGCGAAGATCTACCTGACTAGCACCTTTGCCGTCTTTGATGGTTGAGAAGGTATTTTTTTTCAATGCCTTTTCTTACTACGCTTACCAGTTCTGGATGGGTTTGGGTGTGCTTGTACTTTGTCAAATAAAGAAATGTGTGTGTGTAGGGGGGGGGGTCATGACATTTAATTCTTTCTCAAAACTCCTACTAGTCGCCTATACATCCGGTCCACATTCGCACCAAAAATATGCGAGGAGTACATTTATGAAAGTTACTTTCAGTCTTATAAACTATGGTTGCTAATATGAATTAACATTATAATGCTGAATTAACATTATTGTGTTGTTACTATGTTTTACATATATATACATACATATATATATATATATACATACATACATATATATATACTTATCGTTTACCCTTTGCTGTCGATGATTTGTCTTGTTGTCAGCCTTTGATGTTGGCGTAGGAGGTATCACAAGAAATATGGTCAGATATTTAAAAAGTGTAAAAAAACCGTTAATTAATTTTTGTATAGAAGTATGAGAGTTTGTGTGGCCCTTTGAAGTAGAAATGCAAGTTTGTTAGTCATTTTTAGCTAATAATAATGTCATAATAACAGGAAAGGAAGAGTCGAATGCCTTTCCAAAATCTATAAGCAATATAAGAATTACGGTCATTTTTGGTAATTTTAATCATATGGCAACCACTTAACGCAAAACCTAATTATTTACATAGGATTCTTTCAAGTGACAAATCCTGGCCAGCTTATTCCTCATACCCCTGCAGTAGTTAAGACCTGGTTTATGTAAATCTGACCAATTGTAAACGGCTTTTCATTTGTCACCAAAATATATTTTTGTCAGTCAATCAGTTATCTCTGTGTAAAATACGTAAATAAATAAAACAAAATTCATTGAAAGCTTGAAACACATAACCTAAGACATACATCGTCATTTAAGATCAATATAATGATAATATTTAAATATCTAAATAGTCTAAGTGGAAGAATTCATAATATATATTTTGTGCACCAAATGTTTCAAACTTTCTGCAATATGATATTTGTTTTTATGACATTGGAGTATCCGAAGTCCTATTAATTTATTTAATTATTTTCAGTACATGCAATATCAGTTAGTAAATATTTGTCAAGGCTATCACTCGGTAATTTAATGAGTTGGGAAGCACATAACTAAAGACATTCATCTTCATTTGAGATCAATATATTGTCGATATTCAAGTACCTAAACAGGGGAATTCGTAATTTTCTACTACATCAAAACGTTTTAAGCAATTTGCAATATGAATTTGATTTACTGACATTGGAATTATCGACATCCTAATTTTTCGAAATATATACACACGTAGTTTTTCTTTATCACCAGTCTGAAGCATTTTAAATATCCAAATAGCAATTTGAAATAAAGTCTCCCAAAATTTTTCATAAATGGATTTATTAGTTTGGAGTTCTAATGATCACAGTTACCCCCAAACAAATGAATACAGGGAAGTATAAAGAGAAAATATAGTGGTCATAATTCCCTCCCCCCCCCCTAGTTAATTACCCCAAACTTTTGTGATTGTGCGATTTTGATAGAGTAATTATTACCAACCTTTTGACTTTAGAAAAAACAGCTATGAGAAATAAAAATTTTAAGAGTTCTTAAAGGGTCAAAGTTATTTCCTATGTACTAAAATATCGCTTTTCCAAATAGAAAAAACTAAAAAATAATAACAATGTTGAAAATTTACAATGTGGTCACAATTACCCCTCCTAACGCTATAAATTAAAACTGAAATTGAAATTTCCCTAAAAATGTATTAAAATTTCTAAAAATATGTATGGAGTTAAAATGAGATTAATAAATTTAACTTTGAAACATGGTATTGTTCTTACCATTACTTAAGCTTCAGATGCTTGTGAGAAATTCACTTGAAAAGCAGACCAATGTTAAGCTGCTTAAGAAACATTTACAGGACTTTCTACCAAATTATCATTTTTGGTTACAGTATTATTGTCTACAAGGCTACATTGGGTATTTCTGGTCTTCCACTAATTTATTTCATGTTCCAGGTAATGTTCATATTTTAAGTGCATGAATACTTTTAATAAGATGTTCTTTCTAATATGTTTTGGAGGGTAGCTTCCATTGAGAAGCTTGCGGTGACTTTTAAGAAGATTTACCATTTCGCTAATTTAATATTTCGACGTCATTCTCATGGAGAAATACAATCTTATTTACTTTACAGATTGAAACAAAATGAATATTAAAGTTGGCCTTTCATTCATAATTTTTAAGAACTCAAATAAAAGGATATTAAACGAACAAAGATATAAAATAAATGTTCAGTTTTTAAAGCAACCATACTTTTACTATAAATTAGTGCGGAATTCATAAAATTCAATTATAGAATTTTTATAAAAGTAATTTCATTTTTTCTAGAGTTGCCACTAATTGTATTTAACAAGAAATATCTTCACATTCTTAGAGACCTTGCATTACACAATAGAAAAAATGTAGTCAATAAAATGGTATAAAAGTTAACAAAAAAGTTTTTTATGATTTTTTTATTAAAATTTCGACTAATATTTTGACTGCAATTCATATCGCCCCACCCTCGGAAAAAAACTTTCGTTGCATTGCATTATCCCCCCCCCCAAACATAGAAAATGATTATGAAAAGTTCCATTTTTTTAAATATAAATATGAAACAGGTAAACTTAAAAAAAAATGTTTAAATTTTGAGAACAAAACAATATTTCAATATCTTTTAAGGATTTACGAATTGTTCAACGTATAATAATACATTAATTTTAATATTGTAATCTGGACAAAATTTGTAGGTGTAGATAAATTTTATCTAAAAAACTGGTCTAATAATTTTAACTAAATTTTGCACCCCAGTATACACACACACATACAAAAAAAAAAAAAAAAAAAAAAAAAAAATATTGGGCTTGGTCACATCTTTGAAAAAAATCGATTAGTGGGTCATTTTCAGTCACAATGGGTTAGAGTCAAGCTAATTATATCATCTAAAAAACTCAATCGATCTTGACAACGTTTTGTATCCAATCATTTGCAGTTAGGACTAGAATATAGGCCAAGGTCACATTTTCGAAAACTTCTGATTAGTGGTTTTGGGTCACTCATGAGTCAAAAATGACCCTTAGGAATCTTAAAAAAAGACTGAATCGAATTTTGCCTAACTATTTTAAAATTTATATCCAACTTTGTGTAATACGAGAAAACCATTAAGAAAAGTCATATGTTCGATAAAATTTAATTAGTGGATCACTGTGGTCTAAACAATTTTACTTAAAAAACGGTTCAAATGAATTTGACTAAATTAAGTATACGACCGTTTTCGAGAGCAAGAAGACCATTGGACTAGGTTATATGTTCGAGAAATTCGATTAGTGAGTCACTTTGGGTCATTATGGGACAAAATCCAGCTAGTTATACGTATAAACCAGCTCAATCGACATTGACTAAATTGTGTATTCGGTCATTTTCGAGAAAAGAAAAATATTTAGTTCGGTCACATGCTCAAGAAATTTTTATTAGAAAATCATTTTTGGGTCATTATGGGTCAAGCTAAGTTTATCTAAAAAATAGCTGTATCGATTTTGTCTAAATTTTGTATTCTACCATTTGGAATACAGGGAAATCATTGGGCTATATTATATTATCAAGAAAATTTTATTAGTGGGCGTCATTTTTGTGTCATTATAAGCCAGAGTCAAGCTAATAATGCCAAAAAAAAAAAAAAAAAAAAAAAAAAAAAAACAGTTTTTGGGTTTTTGACTAAATTTCGTATCTAATCGTTTTCGGCCACGAGAAGACTAGTGGGATGCGTCACATATAAGTCATGTTTCAAATTAGCTAAAATTTTAAGATGTTTCAATTTTAACGTTATCTTTAAAATATTAATAAATTCCAATTCCCTTCCACTAAATATCCAGTTCCGCATATTCGTACATGGGGAATTTATAATGTTTCTTGTAATGGCCATCATTCATTTTATATAGTTCAAACTAAAAGACATGTTGAAATTCATTTAAAAGAACACTCTCGTTATGTAAATAATTAAGAAATTTTTAAATCTTCTATTGTCAAGCATTCTTAGGAATCCTGCTATAGTTTTATTTTTAAAAACTGTAAAATTATCTTTAGTGCCAATAGTATCTTTGAAATGAATTTTCTTTAGCCATTTACCTTAATTGTGAAGTTTTTGTTAAAATAAATGTAATTCCACAATCTTCTCTGCAGTTTTGTAAAACCTTTCCAGTCCGACCATATAACACATTTTTTTGCATTAATTAAAATTAGTTTTTTTTCATGCGTTCCCATTTATTGTATATATGTGTGTGTTTTCCTTTTATTATAATTTATTAAATTTTATTTCTGTTTTTTTATAAATTTTTCAATTTGCTACCTTCTACTCTGTGTTCTTCTGTTTTAATTATGCTATTTTGTAATTGGCTGTTGATTTCTATTTTACTATTAGCTATTTCCTTAAACTTATTCTTGTACTTTATCTTTCATTTCAGTCTTGTTGCTGTTTTCATGGTAGAAGCACGTCTTCTCTGCGCCTGACAAAGAAAAGCTAAGTTCTTTCAAAAGGCTTAGCGCATTTGCAATTTTTGATAGTGTGTTAATTTTTTTGGGTTTGGTATACTAGTAATAGTATATGTCTTTTAATAGATTATTATTTTGTTTTAATAAATACTTTTACTATTATTTACATTTAGCAATGTTAGTCTATACATTTACTATAGGACTTTATTTTTAAATATTTAGAAATAAAAATAATAAATATTTTTTGCTTAGTTCTCTTTGTGCCGTTTGTGTTTCTTTTATTGTAAACATATATTTCATTCTTTAAATAAAGGTTATTTTTCGGAGAGAATTATCTGTAATAAAGCGCAAAAATTATTAGAAAGTTGTAATATAAGTTAAATCTTATTGTAATATAATATTTTGCACAATATTATTTGAATAGTACACAAAACAACAATATTAGCTAGCTTTCAGACAATGAGATATTCGTTAAACATTGATTAATCTATTTGGATAGCTAGTGTTAATGTTATAAACGTCAAAAAAAAAAAAAAAATAAAAAAAAAATAAACTGAAAAAAAATCTAACACGAAAGAAGAATATCTTTTAAATCTTAGAAAGGTAGTATATATATCTTTTAAAATACAGGCTCATTTAAATGGAATCCGATAATACGATATTACTGTTTTGTGTAATAATATCTTTGTAATTGGGTAATATTTTAAAATAGAACAAATTAACGTGTTTTACATCCTGTAGGTTCTAAATGGAGGACCATAACTATAACTCGCAAGGCTTAGAGCCTCCTACAAATTTAATAAAAACAAATTTTGATTTTTATCAATGTTAGATTTTTTGAGAGAATTTAGTGTCTCCTTTTAACATTTTAAGACTTTGCTACCAAGTAGAAAATAAATAAAAACTTACAACAAAAGGTTTTAACTTTAATTTTCTCGAAATCTAATTTTTGATACACAACACCTTCTTTTTTTTAATCTTTAATATCAAACCAAAAATTTCCGGTAACTTCCAGTTTTGCTCTGGAGTGAAGAAAAAAGATTACGAAACAGAAATGTTTATTTACAGAACAGAAAATGAAAGAATTAACGCAGAACCGCAAAAATAAATCAAATTACTTCCTTAAATATTCGAATAATGTGGCAATTTTGCAAATATGACTAACCCATAACCATTTCGATGGAAATGGGACTTTCATTACGTCAAAGCAATGGGTCGTTAAACTACGTAATTTTCACTACTATTTCAAGCGGGAGGTTATGTCCTATTAATATTCTTCGACATAGCTGGAAATAAAATGTAATTTCACTTGCTATTATTAACCCTTTCAAGGGAAAAGCACTTCGTAAAATGCTGAAGTAATTGAATGATATTAGAACTTTCAAGCAAATGCATTTAAAAATGAATAAAAGATTTCCTTCTCATACTTACTGAAAGAAAATGTCTATTCCTAAATTCTGGTGCCAGTGTAGCATTTATGAATTAAAATTAAATGTTCCAAACACGAATCACAGCCCTTAAAGGCATTAAAACTTAAATATTCATCATAATGTTACGTCATATCGGGGACTCATCACTTATTCGGACTGAGATTTTCAACTATTAGGTGCCTACTATTAGAAAAATGCTCGGAGGGGGAAATTTCAGGAAATTTCAGTATGTTTCCACAAATCATGAGCTCCAGATCTCCAGACAAAATCCATACTCACTCCAAACGTGGATTTATGTATGATACACATTTTAAACCATTATAAACCATTCAAATTATCATCAACAAATGTGAATATACAAATTACATATGAATTTATCCAAAACATAAATTATGTATAATGAGTTATAAAATTTTTAGAAGCAAATCTTTATAACAAGTTCAATATATATATATATATATATATATATATATACTATAACATACTATATAATATATACAGGGTGTATCACAAAGGACCCATAACTTTAAAAATCTATAACTCGGAAACGGTGATAAATAGAAACATGAAATCAGTGGTGTGTTTATTAAAAAAATCGTAAGAATCTTATACATAAATCAGAAAATTTAGTTAAAAATAGCGCTCGCAGATGGCGCTGAGAGCGTTAAGACCTTCTAAAGAGAGATCAGAAGCATTGAAAGACCAGCCGTCGAAGTCCCACTCCATATGCATCATTCTCCTTCAAGTCTCGGCGACGCGATCATCGTCCTAGAACAGGCTCTATATCTCTGCGTCTTCTTTATGCTTGCTTTTAAATCATCGTCAATATTACAGGGACGAGATAGCATAAGGAAATTTTACAACACAAGAGATAGACAACCGGGAGCTCCACACAAAGAGTGCGATTCGAACCCTCAATCTCCTACACTCGAAGGCAATTACACCCTGTTCACATTACAAACATAATATATCTTAAGATCGTCGTGTTTGAAGTGGACCCTCCCGGAATTGGATGCCTGTTAACATTGAAATATTTACCTAAGATATCTCAGCGAATGTCACTGTATCTCTGAACTGAACAAATGTAACGTATGCGCATGCACTTGAAATAAAGACGGCCGCAACAGCTAGTCAGTAAAAGCAAAGCTTTATAGCCAACGAGAGTGAGTGGTTGTTCCTGTATCTAACCCAGACAAGTTGAAACGCTCTGAGAGAGTTTGTAGAACTCTCTGAGAGAGTTCCCGGCCTGAGATATCTTAACTATATCCATAGTGTGAACAGAGTATTAGAGGCGTGGTGCTTTGACCACTCGGCCACAAAGACACCCTTATCCTTAAAACCTACCTTCGTTAAAATAAAGAAGACACAGAGATATAGAGCCTATTCTGGGACGATGATCGCATCGCCGAGGCTTGAAAGAGACTAGGGCATAGGGAGTGGGACTTCGACGGCTGGTCGTTCAATGCTTCTTAACTCTCTTTAGAAGGTCTTAACGCTCTCAGCGCCATCTATGAGCGCAATTTTTAACTAATTTTTTTGATTTATGTATAAGATTCTTATGATTTTTTTAATAAACACACCATCGGTTTCATGCTTCTATCTATCACCGTTTCCGAGTTATAGATTTTTAAAGTTAAGAGTCCTTTATGAAACACCCCGTAAGTATACAGTGCGCGTAAAGACTATAAGGACCCCCTTTTTTGTTCTTTTGTTATTTTTCGGTGACATTGGCTTGGAGAGTCGGGAAGTCTAGTTGTGATGATGGAGTTTAGTATCTAAATAGTAAGATAAAGAACATTTTTGTACTTTGTTCTCGGGCGATGTTTTTGATTTTTTCTTTTTCATGAAAGCAGTGCTGGTGGAGATTGAATGTGGAGTAACTGTGAAATTGAACAATAATAAAATGTGATGTTCACTGATTTTCGTATAATTTTCATTTTTTGCAGTGACAACACCTTTCACCGAGTTCCATCTGCCAACTTACTTCGGCCGCGAATCTATTGGATGTAATGTGATTGATAATGACAGATCGACCGTAGACATTGTTCGTGCCACCATTTTCGCTTCGTCGAATCGCCGTGTTTTTGCGGGAACACCCCTAAATAATCATATATATATATATATATATATATATATATATATATGTGACGATTTAAGGAGAACTCGAATTATTTCCACTGGTTAAAAAGAAACACACAGTCATGGCAAGCAAGGAAAAAAACAAAATAAATAAATAAATGTAGAAGATCCAATAATTAGTCATGGGCTGCTGTAAATTCATTTATTAAATTCGTAATAATGAGGAAGGAAAAGCTCCTTTTGCAAAAATTCCATCATTATTTCAGCGAGCTGTCCTCATCGAAAAAAGCAACCCAAGAAATCTTCTTTT
Organism: Maratus speculifer; assembly: GCA_964019185.1. Taxonomy (NCBI): domain Eukaryota; kingdom Metazoa; phylum Arthropoda; class Arachnida; order Araneae; family Salticidae; genus Maratus; species Maratus speculifer. The sequence continues at coordinate 259,251,483 of OZ025298.1, forward strand.
TCATCTCGAGACTTCCACCTTTTTAAACTAAAAAGAAAGTTCTGGAACATTCTGTAACCTCAAACCATCATTCTTTTATGTAAACAGAATTCTTGTCCAGCTACGAGATTATTCTCCACAGACGATAAATTTATTAAAAAAATATGTATATTATTTAACCAATTTATAATAGACTCAGAATTTCTTAGGCAGACGATTTTTATAAATAATGAATTTTAAGAGAAAAAGAAAAGAAATGAATTTATTAATATGCACACATCAAAGGTTGACTGAGGAAAAATAAATAAATAGATAAAATAAAATAATGATATTTTTTGAAAAGTATGGGTTTGGAATAAATTTAATAAGACTATCTTAAAAAGGGTTGATAAAAACATAGAAGAAATTAGTTTTATTTGGAACTAGCTGACCCGCCCGGCGTTGCACGGGTCCGTATTAATAATATTAAACGAACTTGAAATTTGTATGATTTTATCATTAACTGGAAGCATGCAGAAATGAATTGCCTGAAATATGTCGTAGCTGACTTTGTGAAAAATCGGTTTTAAAAGCAACAACTAATATTAAGCTCTAAAAATACTTAAAATGAGCAATGAGAAACACGGGAGGGAACATGTATACAACGATTGCGTTAGTTTCGTGTTAAAGTGTTGTTATTTACCCGTAAAATAATGTTTTGAGCCATTATTGACTGTAATACACGATCGGAATGCATAAAAGATACAAATATATCAATCATAGGCAAGAATTATGTGATTATTTTTATCATATGACTTTGAAATATCAATATAGAAGCATCATTTAAGATTTTGCTTGAAAAGTTAACACTCTTTCGTTAATGTCTTAAAATCGTCTGCACTCTGAAATCTAGATTTTAGAATAATATTTGTTATTTAAGTATTCGCGCATGATTTTAAAAGAATGTTTTCATAAATATATTTTATATATTGACATAGAATTACTAACATGTTGTTAAATCATAAACATTTTTCATCTACGTTATAAAGTATTAAAAAGTTCTGAAAAAAAAGAAAACTTTTAGTAATACAATTTTTAGTTCAAATCAAATGTTTTCAATATTTTATTTAATTTTATTTTGACATTTAATTATTTCGAATTTATCAATTTCAATTATTTTAAAAGCAAACATTTTATTAGAATAAATAATATAATAGAAATAAGACCATTTTAAAAAATTACTATTTCTTCGTAAAATATGCTTCAGCTGTAATTCATTTCTTTCAATTCGTCTTATTAATACAAAATCCCTTCCACATGCTTTTGTTTGGGACATTAAAATTTGAGCGATAAATGGTTTAATATTGCAACCCTTTTTCGGTTTACTTCACCACCACCTATCTTTTTCCTCCATTGTTTACAACCGCTGTGATAAAAAATCACCATTTAAACTGACAGTTTGCCAGTCTATGGATTTTAAAGGTCTGTTCCAGCTTTTTTAATTATTTATGCGAAAATTTTATGCAACCAACCAACCATAACTAAATGAAGGGGGAAAAAGAAGAAAAAAGGCGATTTCTTATGAGAGTGATCTTTGGAATTTAATTAATTACTCAGTTAATAAATAGAATTTCGAAATTCTGAAGCTCAGGTGCATCAGGAGAGATTTGGGGCTACTCTCAAAAAAATTTTGAGCCTCGTACATGCTGTAGATTTTGCTAGCCATCGCAGACACACACACACGCAGACAGAGCGTTTTGTTCTTTTATTAATATAGATATCCTTATTCTAACCATAACATAAATGCAATTTAACTTTAACCTAAATTTAAACTAAATAATATAATAGAAAAAAACCATTTTAAAAAATTACTATTTCTTCGTAAAATATGCTTCAGCTCTAATTCATTTCTTTCAATTCGTTTTATTAATACAAAATTCCTTCCTCGTGCTTTTGTTTGAGACATTAAAATTTCAGCGATAAATGGTTTAATATTGCAAACCTTTTTTTCGGTTTACTTCGCCTCCACCTATCTTTTTCTCCATGGTGTACAGCAGCTGTGATTAAAAAAAATCCTCATTTAAACTGACAGTTTGCCAGTCTATGAATTTTAAAGGTCTGCCCCAGCTTTTTTAATTATTTCTCCGAAAATTTTATGCAACCAATCAACCATAAGAAAATGAAAGGGAAAAAAAGCGAAAAAAGGCGATTTTTTATGAGAGTGAGCTTTGGAATTTAATTAATTACTCAGTTAACAAATAGAATTTTGAAATTCTGAGCTTCAGGTGCATCAGGAGAGATATTGAGCTACTCTCAAAAAAATTTTGAGCTTCGTACGTGCTGTAGATTTTGCTAGCCATCGCAGACACACACACAGACACACACACAGATACACACACAGACAGAGCGTTTTGTTCTTTTATTAGTATAAGATATTAAGAAATAAAGTTTAATTAAGAATTTTTTTAATTTAGAGCCATCTTTTAAAATTTACGCATACTGGAATAATGTTTTTTAAGGCAAATTAAGAATTTATATCGTCTGCATAAGGATTAACAGATTAGATTTAGAAACAAGATTTTAATTTAATAATTTGAAGTACGGAATATTATTATAAGAAAATTAAGATAGTATAAAGGTTAGTTTTGGCGAAAAAATTTTAAATTTGTAATATATATATATATATATGTATGTATGTATGTATGTATGTATGTAATACAATTTATATATGTATATAGTTTAAACGCTCTCATTTTGAGTTTAAATTTATTAAATATCATTTATACACATTCTAAAAATCCATTAACAAACAATTTTCAGTTACATTAAAATCGTTTGCTTTAGGCGAAGAATAGTACTGTTCGCCAAATTGCGTGAAGCTTTCGTGTTTTCACACCAAAAATGCGAATGTATTTTATATTTTTACAGACATTCTACTGCCATTCCGCCTCTAAATTTGACTGATTTTTTTATTGAATACATGAATGGTTTAATTTTTTTCAAGATATTCAGAGTATGCCTAGCGTACAGACCTCCCTTGTTAGAAATAGTCTTTAAATAAAATAGAACACATTTTTAAAGGGAAATTATTATTATTATTATTATTATTACATATATGCTTAGATTGGTGTGTTAAGTGTAAACGATTTTAAAGTGATTTAAGAAACAAATCAAAATTATAACCAAGCAAAAATATATACCGGGTGTCCTGAAAAGGACTGAGCGATTTTAAAAATCAATAACTCGTAAACTTTTACAGATATTTAAAAAATTCTTGCACGAGAGTTATCTAAAAGGTCAAAAGATTTTTCCTGCGATTCTGGATTTTAGTTCGAATTAAAAATAATAGATAGCGCTGAGAGCAATAGGTGCTGTGTTGAGATGGATATTGACGTCACTTGGTACTGAAGCAAAATAAGGAGGTTAAAGCTGTGGAGTGGGTCTCGTTTGACAATGGAATCTTGCTCTTAGGGCCGATTTTGAACTTTTGTTTATTTGTTTTTATTGAACAACACACATTTGACCTATATACTCGACATGAAGCCCAATTTTGGACTCAGTCGGTATGATTTCAATGAAATGTGTTGTTGTCATGGAAATAATAAATCCTTTTATATAATAGCAGCGATTGAAACTGGGCATGAATTTAACGAGCAGCACACGGGTTTTGCAGACGATTTTACATTTAAGAAAGCTGTATTTTCTCGGATTAAATTATTTTTTATCATCTAATTTAAAAAATATTTTGTGCAGCATATTTTAAAACAAAGTGAAACGATTTATTAGGTTTTTTGTTGTTGTTGTTGTTAAAAATTAATCAACTTTGCTATTTTAAAAAAATTGTTATATTCTAAGAAATGCTAGTCCTTTTAAAGAAGTTCTTTAGTAGGGTTTTATGTATGTTGTAAAAAAAATTGCGGAAATGGTTTATTCTTTAGAACAAAGAATGTTTATAGTATAAACATTGAAAACTTGGTGCAATAGCTGTTGCACTCTTTTGAAAAAATACCGAAATACAAAATTTATTACGATTATGTATATTAAATTCATGGTAATAGGGAAATAATACTACCTCCATCTTATCTTAAATGAGCCATAATCATTGTGACAACCTAGAATCATCACCTATCATTGGATATCATTGAATTAGTCACGCATGATAGGTTTTAATAGAATGAAGAAAACATTTATTAATTCCTTTTAAGCTTTGATTCGCTTTTCATAAAACTTTAAATGAGTAACGAAAATTCTGCAACGAGTATATATATTATAATTCAAAGCATTTTGTTGAGTAGTTTTTGCGCTATTATGTGCAGACAGATAAAAGAGCATTCCAGATGAAGAATATAGTAGGTGCTATATATATAATTATCCTCACAGAACATAATGTAATTGAATAGTTTTGAGTGTCTGTGTAAATGAATCATGAATTATGCAAAGTTTGTTTACAATACCCAACACGGCATAATAAATCTTATTAACATATATCACTTACAGACCAATTCAAATCTTTCAACACAAGTTAGAGTTTGGAAAGACAGACAGGCAGACGGCTAACTAAATGAAAATCATAAACATTTTTAACTATGTTGGAAAGCGTTGAAAACACATGTTAAGTTGAAATTTGCCATTTAGCAATTTATTTAAATAGACGGAAGTCTATTTGAACGCTTTTGTATAGCCCTGTAATTTACCTATTATCTTTAAATACACGCCATTATTTAGCTAAAATCTATAAACCGAAACATGCTTTAAACTAATGAAATCAAATTTTCAGAGATTACCATCCAGAGCCGGCTATTAATCCAATTTTGAGTGCCTCTTTATATCATTTCATTTCTATTCTTTAAACATATCGTAATATACTTAAAGCTGTTCAACGTAAAAAATGCATAACTCATTTACAAACCATTTTTAATATATTTACTGACACACTTACTTAGGAGTGCGAATTCTTTTGTATAGCCCTGTATATGATTTGCACCAATTGTATACACAGCGTAACATTCAAAAATTTAGTGAAACTTAAAAAACATCATATCACAACTATAAACTTCAAGCAATTATCTTTAGTGCACAGCATTTTTGATGCAGCATAGTTTCCGAAATCTTTTGAGTGTCCCTGTAAATACTTCGTATTTTCTATTACACAGTAAGTAACTCGCAGTAAACCTAAGCAACTTATAACAATATTATTATATGTGTAACAAAATTAAAATATGCCGCAAAATATGTATCCTTCTATACCGTTATGTTACACAATTATTTTGTGTGGCCCTGTAAATGAATAATAACTATTCTTTGTGCAGCATATTCTACATCATTTGTATTTTAATTTAATTCATAAATTGCATATTAATTTTATTATGTTCGGACGGGTATAATATCATCAAAAAGCACTTGAAACTTTTTCCCCTGTCGGCCATAATGTAACGGAATACTTTTGACTGTCTCTGTATTGGAAATACACATCCGATTTTCATAAAATTTGAAATAATTGGACAAAATTCTTCAACAAATATATATTTAAAATTTCAAAACATTCGACAGAGTAATTTTTGCACTGTTATACGCGGACAGACAGACGGACGGACCAGGTATAGGTAAGTATAGGTGATACGCATTTATATAATTACTAACGTATCTAAAAAACAGTTAAATTTAAAAGCGTGTGGCGAAATTGAAAAAGCATTTCCAGCAATTATTACTTAAAGACGGTACAGTAACCGATTTCTTTTTGTGTGCTCCTGTAAATGAACGTTAAATGCTATAAATACCAAATACCCTATTCTATCATAATAATCTTATACTGAAATTCAGTGATTTATATCAGTTTCAATACATTTGAAATAGTGTATTTCATTAATATACACTGCAAGCGATTTTCCCCCCATAGACTATGATGTGATGCAATCTTTTGGGTGTACCTTTAAATGAACTGTTAATCCCACATACTTAATATACAATACAGGACATGACTAGGTGACATAGAAAAGGTTTAAAAGATACCCAGATAAATAAGATATCCTGTTTTCAAAAGTACTTACATTCTTGGAATGTTAAAAAATAAATAAATAAAAAAAAAAAAAAAAAAAAAAAGTCGTTAACGTTGTTGTTTCACGCATTTCGATTTCAAAGGAGTCGTACCCATGAAAGCAATATTTTTCTCTATTACTGCGCTGACGCCAGCAAAATCAAAATTATATGGATTGCATTCAAAATCGGACGGTAAAAGCAAAAGTTCATTTTCGAAAAAGATCCACTCCACAGCCTTAATCTCTTTATTTTGCTTCAGTGCCAAGTGACGTCAATATCCGTCTCAACACAGCACCTAACGCTCTCAGAGCCATCTATTGTTTGTAATTCGAATTAAAATCCAGAGTCACAGGAAAAAAACTTTTGACCTTTTAGATGACTCTCGTGCACGAATTTTTTTAATATCTGTAAAAGTTTGCAAGTTATTGATTTTTAAAATCGTTCAGTCCTTTTCAGGACACCCGGTATATAGTATATATATATTTAAATTTTAATAAATTTAATTAAAATAAGGTTGTATTTAAGTTAAATTAGTTCTAATACTTAATCCAACACAACTAAGTTAAACTTGTCAAACTACATAAAGTTACTTTAGCTGCTGAAATTACATAGTAGAATGGAGCTATTCATTCACAATAGCGAGATAATTAGACAATTAGAGTAAGACAGATTGGGAAATCCTCAAGAAATTCTAATTCCAAAAGGAAATTTACAATAAGGATGATAATGGACTTTTGAAAATTAAAATTTTCGTGGAATTCCAAGAATGTTGAAATACAAAGGATTTCTTGCTCTCTAATTAGAAATACATTGTGAATGTATTTCTAATTGAGTTCCAAGTATTTAGAATAAGAAAAATGACAATCATTACTAAAAAACGTTGTAGATTGCCTATTTGTACAGATAAAGTTGGGAAAACTTAATCGAAGGATGATGAAACTAGAATTGTAACAGTTACAAAAGAGTTTAAATGCTTTAAATTTTTAGAGAGTCTGAAATTCAATAATGGATTAAAAAGAAGCGCAAACAAATTAGCAATGCCCCATTTAATAAGATTGGAGTAAATAGATAATGTATTGGATTTTATCAGATCTCTATATTATATAGTAATTGAATCATCTTTTAAAATATCTACGAAAAAATGGAATCATCTTTTAAAATACAAGTTGGCCAAAATAAAACTGATAGTACTGTGCTGTGTAGTAGAGTGCTCTGTAGCACGATCTAATTAAGAGAATAACGCCAAATTTTGTAAAAAGATTAAACAAAACAAGGGACAAAGGATTCCGCAAAAACTAGTTCAAAAAAATCTCCTCTAGGGGAATATGTGACGCTGTGTAACAGGAAAGAGAGTTTAAAAAATGCAGAATCAATGCTGAAAAAAAAATTACCGTTTATTTAGCACATTTAGCAATTTCAGTATTGATTATGCATTTTTTAAAATTCTTTTTTGTTACATAGTTTCACATATTCCCTAGCGGTGATTTTTGGAACTATTTTTCTTCGCGGAATCATTCGTCACTGTTTAGTTTAATCTTCTTACCAAATATGGCGTTATTCTTTCCATTTGATCGCGTTACACTTTGAGTACTGTCTGTTTAATTATGGCCACCTTATTTCAGAAGAAAAACAACTAAGTCATCTTTTAAAATGTCGATTATAGAAAAACTAAACATCTTAAATCTGTCACGTAATTTAAATTATACTAAAAAAAAGAAAAGAAAATTTGTTGTATGAAATTTATTATTTTGAATAAAAACTTAAAACTTGCATATAAAATTAGAGAAATTCCTCTATAATTGAAATTTTTTTAAAAAAGGCATAAAAATCAGTTTAGTTGATTGTTAAACAACAACTAAGTGTAACGTTTTAACAGTAATATCTTTTTGTTTTTGAAATCGCAATCTCTAATAATTCAAAGTAATGTGAGATAGTCAAATTAGGGGAAATTGTGCAGACTGCACAGATAACCAACTGTGAAATGTAGAACATTGAAACTGTAAGACTTTTTGATAATTTTTAAATTTCTGAAATTGTCAAATTTTAAAATTTTGTGAACATTTGCAATAAAATATGTTTTATATTAGAATTTTACATCAGAATTATTTCTAAATAAATTTTAAATGGGATATAATGCATCGTTTAAAAAAAGTAGAACATTCCAATATGTATTGGGGATTTTAAATCTAAAAGAGGCTACGTTATATCCAGAACTTGAAAAGGAGAGCTCAAGAAGAGAAATAACATGAAAATTCCATTTTAGTAATTCTACAGTCTGTGAAAATCAACCGCACAATTCTTCTCCCACAAGAGAATAAAATTTCAAAGTAATAAGGAGAAAAATAAAATTTCTTACCTGTGGGTCGCATTCGCCTATCATACCTGCTTTTATCTAGTAGGTAATCTAATATCTGTTTGTCAGAAAAGCCGAGGAACCTAAATAGAAAGATACATTTCTGTTACATCGATAAATGTCACGCAGCATATAATGCTATATGTTAAGAAATTGGATATATACCAAATAGGAAAAGTATTAGAATGTATACCTTCTACGAAACACTATTATTATGAACGATGCGTTCAATTCTATGTTAACTTAATGTGCTTAATGCTTGTTGTTGTATTGTGTTTAACCTTTTATCAACCAAATTGCAAGTAAATAAAATTTTCATCTTTTAAAGTATGTTCATGAATTTTTGAATATTTATTAGAATATTTATACTGGCAATTTATATATTTTATAAGGATTGTATCAATTTAAAATAACGAACTAAATTTGTATTTATACTGGCTTTGTGGAACATTTTATGCTCACGTATATTTAATACTCCTCTCAATTATTTTACTTAAAATATTTTTGGAGTATTTTGCACAGTTACGAAACGTAAAACTATAATGGCTTTAGTGTAGAAATACAAATATATGGTACTACTCTGTTACCCCGTCGACCGATTTCGCCAAATTATACAAATTGCCAAACTAACAGCCAAATTATACATATTGACGTAATTGTTATTTAAAATAATAAAAAAACAAATAATTATTAAGGTACTCTGTGGTAATAATGCCACGTTAAGGTTCTACCAATTTTCACGGCTCAGTTTTAGTTTGTATTTTTCAAACAAATATATGATTTGATACAGCAACTCACTGATTATCTATATAAAAAAATAATTTAACAGATATGTATTCATAAAATGTAATGGCGTGATTTCTTTACTAATGCTATTTGGCGTTATTACCCACCTATATGGGTAATAACGCCATGCAAACAAAACTATGATATAAGATGGAATAATTGCATGTAGATTGCCCAATTCTAAAAATAGAAACTCTACAAACTTAGAAATTGACAAATTGCATTCTAAGCTATTGAAAATGTTCAATTTTTTGTGAAAGTGTAAGAAAAATAAAGGTGTGGTGTGTGTGTGTGTGTGTATGGGTTGGGGGGGGGGGAGAATGAGCCAAAAGAATATCAGACTGTGAGCTTCTTTTTGTTTAAAAAGGACCGCTTAAATAGAATTATTAGAAACATTGCACAGTTTTAACTGTGTTTATTTGAATCAGTATTTAGGATGTAGCACGGCCACTGTAGGGAATCAACCGGGGTATAGCCAAGGATTGGCGTTATTACCCCGTTATAGTTATTGCGCTGTACATTTTAAATTACAAATTATCTCGAGAAGATATCCAAAATCTTCAACAACATTTTGAAAATCCATGAAATGAACTACAAATTTATGTAATTAACAAAATATTTCCGGATAAAAAAAATAGTCTTCACATCACAAAACGTATCTCGCAAATTTTAGATCAAGCGTTAATTTTAGTTGCTTGTAAAAACAATAAGACCTAAAAATGAAACAAATTAACTTGAAGCTGTTTTTTGCGATTTATATGACTCAAAACCCTTCTGCGCAGAACACATGGGTGTCATTTACCAGATTATTTCATAATTATGCAAAATATTAGCATTTGGCGTTATTACCCCATCTGGCGTTAATACACCAGACCACCTTGGAATATTAATAAAAATACAAAAAAAAGTCGAAATAAAAATCACTTAATGACGTTTTAAACATGCATATCGTATTTAATGTCATTGAATTGACATTCACGATCATCCATTATTGGCATTTAATCTTATAATTTGGCGATAGTATTTTGGTCGACGACATAATAGAGTAATACCAAAAATATTTTAGAGCCGAAACTTTTTATTCACAATATTTCAAGGTCAATAATGAAGAAATACAAGAGATGAAAATAAGATAAAAGAGAAATCATCTTTTAATTTTTTTTTTGGGGGGGGGGGGGCAACCTATAATGTCTTTGGAACAAGATAAAGTAAAGTAGCTATAACTCATTCTAAATTATGTTTTTGCAAGTAGATGTATTAAATGAATTTTATCAGTTTTTCAATCGTATTTTAAAAATAATCCTTTGATCCTTTAAAAGCTTGGCATCCTTTGAAAGCTTTATTGGCGCTTTTTGAAGGTTTTCTATTACTAGAACTTTTTAAAAATAAAATTTCTTTTAAAAGGATGCTTTAGTTAAAATCTTTGCTATTTACTTGAGAGAAATTTATAAAACTTCTGCAAGTGCATTTCATGCATAAAAAATGAAAACATACATTAACAAATAAATCACATGTTATTGCGTTTCTTCACTTATTTAAAATTATTCTTTATAAATTTTTATGGAAATTATAACGAGATAAATTGGTAAGAGTTGGCAATAACTTCTTTAGCGTGTTAAGATGTAAAATGTAGAAACATAAGCATCTCCTCCTCTCTTTCATGCATGGAAGTTTTAATTTTATAACTCTGTTAAAGAAGCGTCATTTTTTTAGAACTGACTTTATAAAGTTAGATATTTGTTTCTCATTTTGCTTAAAAAAATCTATAAAATGGTACGAAATGATTTCCACCAATGAAAACTCTTCCAGGCTATTTTGTTGGAACTACCCATGAATTACTTACTAATATACCTGTCTTTCTTTTATACTTTTTAGGTGCATTCGTAACATATAGTAATACATAGCACCTGTAGTCGTCGTTCAGTCAATCCGTCCGTCTGTCCGTATATCCGCATATAAGAGAGGAAGAACTCCCAACCGAATTGTTTTTAATTTTAAATTTATAAATGTTGGATAATTTTGTCGAGAGATTTCAAATTTAATGAAAATTGGATGAATACTTTAACTACTGGGATAATAAAAAATATTACGTTGCATTACAGCCAATGAGAAAAAATAGTTTCAAGTGCATTTTAATGATCTCATACTCACCCGAACATAATAAATTTGATATGAATTTATGAAGTATATACTAAAATATACGTTTTGTGGTACAAAGAATATTTGTTATTAATTTACAGGTTTGCACATAGACGTATTCCGTTACATAATGGTAAGGTCTGTCTCAAAAGTTTAAGCACAAGCATAAAATGTCGATTTTCAAAAACTTATAAAAAAGTTAGAATGAATGACGTTTTTTAATTTGCAGATTTTTCATTATTATTTAAATAAATGATAACAAAAATAGAAAAAAAATAAGTTACATAACTGCAAAAATTATAATTCAAAAAAATTTAAAAAAAAGCTGTCTCAAGAGTTTATGCACAATGTCAAAAACAATCAGATTTATAATTTTTACAGAACTTTTACTTACAAATTATTTTTCCGTGACTTCGGATTAATTCAAATAAACGTACGCCCATCGAAATTATTAGATTTGTAGGGTTTCTGATGGCAAAGAGTACTATGCTTTCTCAATGGCCTTTTCGAGTTCTTCAATAGAGTCATACTGCTTTCCGTTGCCGTAAACCTGGTGGAATAAGATAGCCCAGGCATTCTCAATCAAGTTTAAGTCTTGACATAAAGTTGGACGGTCAAGAACTTTAACATATCTCTGAGAAAGCCAAAGTTTTGTAGAATGTGACACGTGGATTGAGGCATTGTCTTATTGAAAAGTCCATTCAGGACCACCCCCCCCCTCCCCCAAATGTCACCGAATGGAAGCAAATGTAGGTTAAGCGTCTCTTGATATTTTTAAAATATTGTCTTCCTTTTAGAAAAACCAGAGAGGCCTGGTCATTGAATCCGAATCGCCCCAAAACCATAACAGATTTGCAGCTTTACTGCCTACTAAAAAATACCCTTGGTTTCTTGCGTAAGTCATGCCAATACGCGTTCCAACCATCAGGGCCACCTAAGTTCCACTTTTTCTCATAGCTGAATAAAACAGTTAGCCATTTGTCCCCGTAGTACATGTGTTTTTTTATCCCAGTTCATTCTTGACTGTTTGTGACGAAATTCGAGAGACGGTTTGCGAGCCATATTTTTTTAGTATGCTGTAACCACACTCTTAAATACATCTATGTACATGTCTTTATACGTCTGTACACTGAGATTATTTTTAATTTGCCGTATGGACGTATTTTTGTCTAGATACAAATCTCCGTACTCTCCGATCAGTCTGAACAGTTGTCATACATAGTCGTCCACATCTTGGTTTCCACTTTAAATTATCATTTCTACAGAGTACTTGATATATACTTTGTTTTTATCGAATTAAAACTTTTAAAACTTCAGAAAGAGTTTTATTTTGCCAGTTTCAATAAAAAAATATTCAAAATCTCACATTTTGTGTATTTTTTGCCCTTCGGTATTTTTAAAAAGAGAGGAAATAATTTTTCTACCTTTTATACATTCATGCAAGTGCAATATGATGTCATACAGCGTCATTACACACGGCCAATCCTGTGTTTCTAGAAAAATTTGCATAGAGTGCTTAAACTTTTAAGACAGCTTTTCATCAAGAAAAAATAAAAATTAAATAAAAATAAATATTATTTTTTGTTTTAACCACCCAAAACGGCTTATTTCATTTTATTTTGATTAATGTCGAGTATTTATTGTAAGTTAGCATAAAATATTTTCTTCTTCATTTCTTTTAAACCAGATTTGCAGAGTGCTTAAACTTTTGAGACAGACTATACAGGGAAGGGACATTGTTTAGAGGGCGATTTAATTATATTAAGCTATTTCGCATTTTGTGAAATTAATATACGTTGCTGAGGTTTAATACAAGTTCCTGTATAATAGAAAGCAGATAGTATTTAAAGGGATATCGAAAAGATTTCGCCTGTTATATTGTATTTGAAAGTACTGTGTACTATTACACCAAGACTTGAATATTTTAAAAAATTAGCGTACGAACGCAATTCATTTCCAACTTTGAAACCTTGATTGAAAATCCTCATTTTTTTAAAGTTTCAGATTCTACGGGAAAAAAATACACAACTTTTATATTTAACATTTCTTTTCGAAATTATCTTACGTAACGATGTAATCGAGAAAAATATAGCGTGGCGTTAAGCAGCAGTCCACATCGTGATAGGAAATAGCATTCCGAAGGAAACAGGATGCTATTATGTCCAAGTTGCTGTTCTTATCCTTAAAGTAGTGCATTCATTTAGAATTTAAGTATTAGCCCGTTTCCTTACTTAGGATGTAATAAGGAAAACAGCACTTTTCTCTTTAGATTCTATTTTTTTTTTTTCAAATTTTGAAATCAGAATGTCAATGAAACATAAAATTTACTGCTCAGAAAACGAATCCAACCCCATCTTTCTCGTCTACGTGGTGATCCTACGATGATCAGAAAAAAAATGTAAATACAAAATTTATGTTTTTTTTTCCCTTTTTCTTGTTTTACTTCTGTAGAATCCTAATCTGAAATAAACAAGTAATGAAATTGCACGTCAAGCGTAGCATATGAAGTGCGTCCCTACTATAACGAAGTTTTAAAATTATTGTGCAGAATGTATATTTTAGTATGTACTTCTTAGATACATACCCATTGTTTTATGTTCGAAAGAGTTTAACATCATTAAAATGCATTTGAAACTATTCCCCATTAGCCATAATGTAACGGAACACTTGATTGTCACTGTAATTAAACTATACATCCGATTTTCGTAAAATTTGAAATGTCTCGACAAAATTTTTCAACAATTATGTATCTTAAATTTTAAATAATTCGGTTGGGTAATTTTCGCGTTGTTACACGCGGACAGACAAACGGACGGACTAAAAGATGGACGGATTAAACGACGACTATGGGTGGTACGTATTTATATAATAACGAACGCTTCAAAAAATGGAGATTCTCATTCAAGATTTGAAAGTTGGGCTCCTAACCACTTTGACGCATAAGGAATCGGGCGAGGTTTCAATTTTACTGTTAGGCTATAGCCTTTTTTAAAAAAAATATTTAACACTTATTTCTCCGTTTTTCAATCCGATGTGTATTATTCGAGTTATTCGACCATTTCCAGACTTCCGAGATAACCTGCGTAAATCAATAACTATGAATTTATTTGCCTCCACTTCTCGTTACATTCCATTTCATTATTAGTCTCTCTGACAGCCAACCTACGTAAAATATCGACCAATCTAAGCATAGATATATTTATAGATGAGCATTTTTATCAAATACAGAAATGCAATTTTTCTTAGTTTATTTAAAATGCAGAAAAACTTTTAACAAACTAATCGGCTTTCCGTAATATTTCTTTCTTACAACAACAACAAAAAATACAATATATATTATGAATTTCAAGCAATATTACCAAATAAAAATTCGAGTGAACAGTTTCGATTCCATTTATTCTTAAGGGAAATAAACAATAAAAGGAAACTGAATTTATATTTATTAAATGGAGATTAAATAATTATGGATAGAAATCAGAAGCTAAATAAATTAGTGTTTTGGATTTTTTGTTTGTTACCCGCAAGTAAATTGAATTTATTTCCTTAAATCCTTTGAAGTAAATATTTGCGTTTCTTTTCTGTTATTATTTAATTTTGATGATGTGTTTTTTATGGAATAGCCGTGCATTAAAAATCACAGAAGCAATACGAAAGGAAAGTTGTGGAGCAGAGACTGTTAAAAATTGGAACAGCTAGGAAACTTTTTAATAAATTATTAGGCTTTCGGTAACTTACATATATATAAATATAGCCCAGAAACTACAAATGTAATATTTGATGTCAATATAAAGTAATATTATTAAACAAAAACTCGTGAATAGTTTCTATTAGATTTATTCCTTACAATAAACGTTAGAAGGAAACGAAAGACATTCATTAAATTGTAGTATTTTTTTTATTTATTGAACACGTACATCTGACATCTGTGTTCGACATGAAAGTCTGCTTATAAGTCACCGTCAGTATACAGGGACGAGATAGCACAAGGAAATATTACATCACGAAAGAAATACAGCCGGGAGCTCCACACAAAGAGTGTGTGCAGTGGAGCCAACGAAAATCGAGCCCACAATCTCCTACGCTCGCAAGCGATTAGCGGCGTGGTGTCTTGACTACTCGACCACGGAGGTAGTTTTGATTCAGGAATTTTGATTCAAATGAAAAAGAGAAAGAAAGAAAAACCATGCGTCATGCATAGGTTATGCAACACTTTTCAACACTGCCACATTATTTTAGTAAAACTTCACCGTTTAATAAGATAAAGAAGATACTTAAGTAAACTTTTTAGAAAAGTAATACACTTGAAATTCAGAATTTATCATTTTCTGCCCCTAACTGGAAAAGTACTCCAGTTTTTTTGTGCAACTTTGTATATGATCAATAGATTTGTACAAATCCAACATAATATGCTAAAATTTAGTTAGGTACAAAAATGAATAACATTGCAAATGAATGATAAATGCTTTGCAGCCCATGTTCTACAGTTAGCTTGTATTAGTGCAAATGAAAAATTTGCATGAATTTCATTATGAATGTTTGAAATTGATTAATGTTAGTAAAGTATCCGTTAGTAAAGTAATTTTTCTTCACAGATCATAATATAATGGAATACCTTTGAGTTTCCTTGTACGTGTACTATGAGTGATACATATAACATATTCTATAATAATCATCTTCACTGTAAAACATTTGTGTAACGTTACTCCATAAAATTGGTGGGAGCCTTGCTGCCTCCAATTTTGTGGAGTACTTTAACCGATATAACTGGTGTAACATTGCGAAGTTACACTAGTAATACATATTTAATTTACACCATTATATAAGTGAAAAATTATAAAATGGAAGTCCTAGCTGTAGCCAATTTTATGGAGTAACGTTATACATATGTTTTACAGTTTTCTACTTCATTTAAATAATGTATAAAAATTCATTATATTTGAAATATTGTATTATTATTAAAAAATATCGAAATTGAGAAGTTTTGTATAACTCTGTACCTAATTTATAGAATTGATACACATTTAGTAATGTGAATAGAATGTTAAATTTTAAAATGCGATTCACAACAGAAAACGCATTTCCAGTCACTATCCCTCATATGCAGTACTGTAATCAAATACTTTTGTGTGTCCCTGTAAATGAATGGCAAATTATATGCACACAAGATTCTAAAACAAGTGTTTTGCAGTGCATCTTAGTGTATATACAAATTTACCTATACTTAAAATAGTGTAATATCATCAAAATACACCGCAAACGATTTTTCCTCATAAGCCATAATGTAACGGAATTCTTTTGAGTGTGTTTCATGTAAATGAACAGTTACTGCTATACACTTCATTAAATACAGATGTCACTCCGTAAATAAAAGTAATATATATCAATTTCATGGCGATCTGACTATGTTTAAGAGAAAAATACAATCTTGAAACTGATAAAACTAGTCAACATTCAGTGCAAATACTCAGAGTCCTGGCTAAAGGAGACCTAGCCCCCCCCCCTCCAAATGCACCCTCTCCCTTTTAAACTTTCACGAATGCTGTTATACTTGGCAGATTTGTTGGCAAATTTATTTAGGACTTTAATAGAAACTATAACGCAACTATACTATTTTCTGAACCCTAATACTTTCTAATTCTGATAGACTTCGGAAAAGTTACACATATATATGGGAATGTTATCAGTTTTTTTACAAATAACAAGTATATTATGTATTTTAATTGTGATAACTAGGCAAAATTATAAAACTTGTTTTTAAATGTTGAGTTCTATTTAATTTTTCCCAGTGAGTTTGACAAACATTGAAAGTTGACTTGGCAATTTTAATCCTCTCCACCCCGAATGAAATTTTTAACGATGTCATTAAAAAACCTCATGGTTCCACACAGTCTATATGTTGGACTCGTTTTGAAAACGTCCACTAAAATTCTGCCATTTTTCCACGTGCTTGTATTGTATTAATCGAATAAGGACATTTAATTGTAAGCCATAATCCCTTTCATACTGCAAGTGATTTTTTTTTTTTTTTTGCACACTGAATCTATATTATTACTTAGAACTTTATGATGAACGAGTAAATAGACAAATATTGACAGCAAAAAAGGATTTGTTTTAGTAGGTTAGTTCCAAATGTAAATGGAAAAATATATACTTCCTTCATGCGATTCATGGCTATATACTTCATCAGATTAGTCGCTGAGATTCGTAAACTGTCGAATAAAAGAAATTTTGTTAAAAAGAAGTTACCTTATGACCACATCATTTAAGGAATGGTAGTATTCCTCACCATCCGAAGTAACGTTAAAAGTAACTTTGCTTCTTACTACAAAATGCTGATTTTTTGTATCACGCTACTCTCTACCTTACACTACGCAAAATATAGAACTCTGCACTACAAACTACTATAAAAAGTAGCAACTGCTACAAGTTTACTTCTTAGTGCGCGCTACTATCGACCGTTGGACGAACACCGATTCAGCCCCCTGAGGGGTTCTAAAACGGTGTAATTTGCTTAATGTTTATTATTTACTATTATACAAAAAACTTATAAACTGGACTCTCTCTATCTGAACACTCTTTAATGCGGACACCTCGGTATTATGAACACATTTCGATGGTCCCGGCGAAACTTAATAGACTTAACATAAGATAAACTCTCTGTATTTTGAACACCTTCTAAGCTGAACATCCCACTATTATGAATGCTACTTTAGATCTCCATTTTTACCTCATCGAAATTCAGCGAAAGTGTTGTAGAGGAATAAAAAAGTTCAACGAACTCGATAAAGTGTAGAATTTTGAAATGGAAAATAGAAAAAAAAGAACATAAACAATTATGTTCGGAAGATTTTTTGCCAGATGAGAATGAAGAATAATCCTGTCACTGGATCCTACTTCGGATTTTTCAGAAAAATAGAAAGTTGCTGAATTCAAAGCATCGAAAGAATGGTTGTCTCATTTCAAAATCAGCATAAAATAAAATTCGAAATAATCAATTTTGAAGCTGTAGATGTAAATATCGGCACTGTACAGGAATAAAAAATAAAATTTCTGCACATAATGAAATATTTTGACACCGTTAACATTTCCAATGCCGTCAAAACCGTCTTGTGTTTCACAGCTCTTCCAAAGAAAACCTTAGCAAAAAGAAGAGAAAAATGCGTTGGTCGGAAAATGTCAAAAGAAAGACTTATCATTATGCTCTGTATCAGTTTTATGGATGAGAAGCTCAAATCACTTATGATTGGAAAACGTGAGAAAAAATGTCAAGATTGCATGATTTCCTGTACACTATAAATCAAATCAAAAAATATGGATGATATTCACAATTTTCTCAAATGAAGAAGGAAGGAAGAAAAATTCTTTTGTGTTGTTGTTGTTGATAATGCCAGATCAAATACAAACATATAGATGAGCAACTTAACTCTGAAGTTCCTATTACCGAATTGACTTCTGTAATCCAACCACTGGATCAAAGATTAATCAAGACCATTATAACTCACTACCAAATCCATTTTTAGAAGAAATTCTCCCTTGGAGGTGGCAAATTCGGCAGAAGAAGGTCAATAACATATATGCTGTCTACTGGATAGCAACGGCATAAAATGAAGCAATCTCCTTCACCATCCAAAGGTACATATAGAAAGTTAGATTCCTATATGAGAATGGGAAATCAAGAATAGAGGACCAAGAAGCAGCAGCCATGAGTTACTTGGGATCAGTTTTCAGGAGGTTCATACTGAATCTGAACCTGGCGCTTATCAGGAAACCAATGAAATTTTTGCTATTTGAAAGAGCAACATTGTTGAAGAGGAAGAGGAGAGTGAAGGAGAAGTAGAACTAGAAGAAACTGACGAAATAAGATGAACGATGATTACCTTTAAGCAATATGGCCAACAGACTCATTCAAGACCTGTTGAACTATGTGCCTGAACATCACCTCAAAGCTTTTTCACTTCTTAAACATCTAGATAATATGTATATTGCACGAGCACACAAAATGCAAAAACAGACTAAAGTTACTCTTTTAAATAATGTGTCGATTGTGTTTTCAAGGGATCTATGGTAATGCAATTGTGTGTTTTGTGAAACTTTTTAAATAAAAAAATGAGATAGTACAGTACAAGACTGACTAAATTTAGTTTGATGTTACACAATGGCATGGCTAAGCAGGCTAAATATTTTTTACCGACTGTAAACTCAATAAAAGTAGTAGTAGTAATGCGTTTCCTATTCTCCCTCCATAATGATCACTTCCATAATCTGAACATTTTTGGTCGATCCCAAAAGTGTTCGTAATAGAGAGAGTCCACTGTATTTTAAAAGATATAATTTATCAATAGAAGATTACAAATTTAAATCTAAAAAAGAAATGTGATACACAGTTGCTGGAAGCAATCTATTTATTTATTTATTTATTTATTTTTGTTAAATCTAAAGAACATAGTTGTTAATAAATCAATGATATGTAAACATATTCTTGTGTACTCTTTTCCAAGTTAAACAAAATCATAATCCAACTTTAATATTAATTTTTATAAGGCAAGTCACTGATTTAAGGCTTAACTTTATAGTGAACAATAAATTTATATTGACATATTTTAATGAGCTTTGGTTGACACAGGTTTAATTTTATATTACTAACCTGTTTTGTGTGTGTAACTAATATTTACAATGTAATTTAAATATTTGAATCCTATTTTACATAACTACTAGTTTTAAAATTGTATGACCCATTTTATATAATTTACAGTTGCATATAAAAATTTTCCTCCATAACTGCATCTTTATACAACTGAACGAACTTTGTTGCGAACTTCGCTTGTGTGGGCGTCATGTTTATGTATTAATTGGCTTTAAATCGCATTGTTTCGCAAAAAAGTAAAATCAAAGGCGTAAATAAACATTTAACTTTGATATCATAAGTACAGTTATTACAAGTAACTATTACATAAATATTTTATTTTCGTGGATGAAAGTACATCCAGTTTTTGAGAATGATGTCATTTCCGTCATCAGAATTATTCCACGCTTCCAAGATTAGGTCATATCTTAATCCAATCATAAAATGAATAACGTAGTACTTTATTCATTGCTTTCGGGTGAAGTTTGGATTTTCTGTACGATCTTCCATGATCGGGTCTTCCACCTTTTCAGGCAACTTTACAAATAACGGCTTTCGATACGTAAGAAATCTGCATGTCTGCCAAAATCGGTTCGAATGTAGCAATGACATTTTTGCGAATTTCTGAAACCCAGTTGCCATGGATTTCTCTTTGAATGGTATGTTTTCTGGTTCCCATGGCCTCATCCACCTTTGTCGTGGCTGTTTTAGAAATTGATAGTAAAATCAATTGCACAGTTGAATACTAGGCTGTAAAAATAATATCTGTCTCAAAATCATAACGATGCTATCAGTTCATTCTTTGGATTTTAGGCTACGAATATTCGCAAGAGAATAGCAATGAAAAGCATCGAGTATAGAAAATTTATGCTTATATTATATGTTTACTTCTAGTTTTAGATATTTTCAGGAACATGTATAGCTAATGAATGATTTTGTTTCTCTATTTTAATGCATTTTCAAACGTATTTTTTGTTACTTTTTAAATATAAATTTTTATTTTTATTGATAAATTTATGTAAATTTCTAATATGTATTTATCAATTCATACTATTTTACGTCTGGATTTACGTCTGAATTCTGCTGAAAGAAAAATGGTGCTATATTTCGGAAGAGATTCCTGATGGAAGATATCAGTTTTGGTTCTAGTACAGTTTCTATGCTTTTTTTCTATTCAGAATGCTCTCAATCACTTGAAAGCGGCGCATTCCATGTAGACATTTAGCCCAAATCATGACATTTGTTGGTTCCTTTGTAGTTGCTTTAATGCAATTAGGATACAGCTATTCCCCTTACTCTACGTCTTATATATTTTAGAAAATCACTACCACAGAGTGATATTTTACTCTCGTCGCTCCAGTTTATTTGCTTCCACTGACCTTCTGAACAAATAATGTGTTTTTTTACCCACTGAACTCGTTTCTTGCGTTGCTCAAGATTTAAAAATAGTTTTTTTTCCTCGGAATTCTATCTTTCAATTCAAAACTTGCTTATCATCTCCTTATTGTTCTTGAATTGACTGAAGTACCCATTACATTCTTTTCACATCTAACAGCATTTGATGAAATTCTTCTATCTTTGACGCATATCCTTTTTATTTTTCTATCTCCAGAAGAACTTGTGCATTTTTTCAGCCCGATCCTGCCTTATTTATCGCTGATTTAGTTTCTTCATATTGTAAGCTATCACAATTTTCGTAATACCAAATAAAGTGACTGATGCACCAACCTGTCTCGTAATTTCAGAGTAATAGAGATCAGTTTCCCTCAATATGACAATTCCGCTCCTTTTTGTAGGGGTCCAATCAGTTTTTGTTGTTGATGATATTCTTTTAAATTATTTGAATTAAGAAAAAAATAGAAATATATATATATATATATAAAACATTATTCTATTTAGTTACATTAGTATCCACCTCTCTGCAAAATTCATCTCTGCAAAATACCGCTTTTATAAATCAAAACATACTACAGTTTAGTTAGTGACATTTGATTGTTTCTCAAAAATGTTATAATGATTAGCTAGAAAGCTTTTATTACTTTAACATTTATGACTAATTATGTCTGTATTTTAGACTAAAGTAAGCGTAACTTTTTTTGGATAAGCAAATATTTTAATTTTCTTCTTCTTCTTATTAAATTCTACAGTAAATTTCCTTGAATTTGATGTATAAAAATTTGTATTTAAGTGAAAATTAATATATTTCCTAAGCACACAAACTTATAAAACGTGAAAATTTCAAAAAATGTCTACAATTTTGATCTCCACTGTGTATATAGCTGAATTTATAAGCTAAGGGAATCATGCTTTAAGTTGGTCTGGGACACAAAAATTTTTAGATTTTCTGAAAAAAGATTATTGCATTAGATTTTTTTTCTGATTTTTTTTCTTGCTTAAAATGACATTTAAACCATGTTTTTTTTTCTTGTTTAGTGGGGAAATATATTTATTTTCACTTTCGTTTGCTTTAAAAATCTAGCTTTCAGGGAATAATTGTCATGAAAACCATTTTTTGTGAATGCGTTTTTCTTCATGATGGGTTTTTGACCATTTGTAGTATTTGAATAGTTATAAGTTAAGAGTCATTAAAGATAATTGCTGCAAACTTCGAACATACCTTTTTCAATTGTTTTACTTTAATTTTGATTCCGTATTCTTGAAAAAAAGAATACTGTTGAAATAATTAATTTTTTAAAATAAAGTTATATCATTTTTTTCTAATTTTTCCTTTAAATATTTTTTAATTAATGTTTCAAAAAATGCTGAATCAAAATTAATGTATATTTATGATTAGAATGATAATAGATAATATGATATTATGATATAAGATATTTATGTTTATTTAAATGAAAAAAAAAATGAAATTCTGCAAATAATATTTCGAGTAATATTTTAAACTACTCCACCTTTTTAATATTATTTTTATTTAAAAAAAATATGAAAAGTTTTATTATGTGCTTTTATTTACAAATGATATGGCTTACCACCAGAAAAATTCAAAGTTTTAATTCAATAAATATTTTTTTAATGTGTCCCGGACCCCCTTTAGCATGAATTTTATAGCCCTAGAGAAAATAATGTTATTAAATTAGCGGTCTACATGCAGAAAACAAAATCCTCAAAAACTTAATTTTTTTGGGTTCTGTGCGATCTCATCTCAGAGGGAGTTGAAAAAAATTTGAAATGTTTTTAATGTTTTTTTGTAGTAAATAATATTTAGATAACCTTATTTCTGAAAAAAAGAATCAACATGTTTGTTTATAAAAAACTTAATATCTTTGAAATCTAAAATTATAAACATCTTGTACACGGCAAAAAGAAAGTTGTTGATTTTCAGCATAATACTTACAGATGGGGCGCCAATTTTATACTGTAAAAGAAGCAGTATTATACCGTCGTATAAATGAAATAACCAGTATATTATTGTTTAACAGTGCGTTACCTACTAGTTTTACTATTTATTACTGTTGACATTACGGTCTATTATTGTTAATTTTACGGTTTTAAACTGATGCCCCAGGTACCAGCATTGTACTGTAAAATCAACAACATTGCGAATGGCAATATTTTAAAATTTGAAATACAATTAAAGTTTTGCAAATTTTTAAATTTATAAACATCGCACATTTTCAATTTTTACACCTTCGGATGGGGGAAAAATGTATTTTTAAATGCAATTTATTTGAAAACTGTATCTTAATTTATTTTTGAAATATTAATTTTTTGGTAGATTTTAATACTGTTTTTCTAATCGTGGCAACGGAAATACTTCTTAAATATTTTAAAAAATGAAAAAAGGGAAAGAATGATTACTGTGTCTTTGTATGTTGCCATTTTCTCATTAAAAATGAAAAAATGAAAAATTGAAATACGTGCTGTGTCCAGAATATCGTCTGTTATAAAACCCGATGAATTTTTATTTCATTAACGCTTAAAGGAATATAAATAATTAAAAGTTTGTTTCAGCTAATAGCATCGAAACTTCAAGTTTTGAATCAAAATAATCAAATTAAAATAATATTTTTTTTAAAAAAGGTGAATACCTACGTAAAAGATGCATATGTACATTTTGATATAGTGAAAATGATGTCGGGTTTACATTTCACGGGGAAAAAATTCTATGAATGAATCAAAGTGGAATAAATTTTGCTTTTTTTCATTTTGGAATAAATGCCTTACTTGATAACTTTATCATGATAGCAGATTTTTATTTTTTTTACTACTTGCATGTACGATTACAGTTTAATTTTGACAATATCTGCTGCTGAGTTTTATAGAAATAATATTTTGTTAACTTTAGGTTAAACATATTTTTTTAAGAGTCAGACTTACAATATTCATTTTTTATTATAACTAATTTTGTAGGTTTATTTTAAATCAATGAAACAGTTCCTTCTTAAACATTTTTTTCGTCGAAATTTTGCGGATTCTACTTTTTATATTTAAATTCAGCACAATACTTGCTAAAACAACCTAGATTGTTTTAAAAGAAGAATATTACTGCTTAAAATATTTTGTGCAGTGTAGAGAACGATTTAATATTTCCTACGGAATATAAAATGATAAAACATGAACAAACAGACACTCATCGATTACATTAGTGATAATAATGCTGCTGTTACCTGCTTAATAAAGACATTAATACGTAATCAATAATGTTACGTGTATTTAAATGTAAATATTTGATATTAGATGTATTAAAATATTTTATCCTCCTCGTATGCATCCTTTAGTCATGTTATCCATTGCTATCGAAATGTACCAGCGTAATCCCACTTTAATAATGTAACTGAAATTATCTCGGATAGTCCTATTTATTTCCTTTATATATTTTCTAAGAACATATGAAATGTTGATAAAGATATAAGATTTTCGCAAAATTTCCGCATTTAAATATATATATTTCCTCAGACACGTCTATTCTAAGAATTACTGCATTGGCGTAATGAGTCAGTGAGATGAGTTTGCTTATTTAATTAAAATTATCATGTGACAGAAGAATTTATATGCATTTAAAATTTGAATTTTCCATCCGTAGCTTTTTAATACAAAAATTCTATGTGAAATTTAATTCGTAGATCACTCATTCGCAGCATAAATTATTTAGGTGTACTACATCATAAATAAACAGTTGCATATAATTATCCGATTCAATTACTAAGAATAATCGTATTCAATCAACTGCAATATGCTTACAGTTTGCGTGCAAATACTCCAGATTATTTAGTACATTATTAGCGTAATTTAATAGGGCAGCTTTTAACAATGCCACATAAACGGAAGTATTTCTACAAAACTGAAATCCTTATTTTCTAAGAAAAGTAATTAATTATCGGTTCATGAGCAACTTGCTAGACGTATATTAATTCCGTTTATTGACCTAGCTGAACAGGAAAATTTAATATTGGAATTTATACACAGCTCAACAATTTCATATGCAGATAAATAATCTCATCATGTTCATTGTAAAAGATAAGTAACACCGCTTTTCTAATCTGAATTGTGCGAAGATATTTTGCAGCTTAGTATCTACTAAATTAAATTGTTTATATCTGTATAGGCAAACAGAAAGCCTGATTATGCATGTGAGTGCATGTATATACGCACATACACGTTTTCTCTTTACCGCGTTTATAAAATTGTATAATTCATATCTGAGAATTTGTCTAGGCGGTCGTCTACATATAGAAATTGTTATTCACAATGAAAATTTTAATTCTAACATTTTTTGACAACACATTTGAATTTTTCGGAAATTGTATCTTTGGATACAAGCAATTTCAAAATTATGCAGGTTTAACCCTTTGCGGGGCAGGGCAAATTCATTGCTTAAGTGTTGAAATAAATGACTGACACCGGAATTTGAAAACAACTTTATTCGTAAATAAGAAAAGGCTATGTTTCAGGCATTCAATAAACCGTAATTTTCTTTCACAAAATTCCGGTGCCAATGTGGCGTTTGGGAATTAAAATTAAGTGGTATATCTATGAAACCAGCGCCCCGAAAAGGGTTAACCCGTCGCGGTTGAAGTGATTATCCCATTTATAGGCATCTTTTAGATGAAATTATTTGGTTGGTACCACTTTTTTTAAAGGAAATATTTTTAGTCAACCCTCATGCGGTTTTCATTTCGAATGTACATTATTTTACAAGAGTCACTCCACATAATAAAAAATTACTATGTGACCCACCATCATAGATTTAAATCAAACTGCGTTAGTTTGGTTTTACTATTAAGATATGATCACAGGTAATTTTTTTTTTTTACTCACTGGTAAAATAGTTTCGGAGAAAAAAATTATCAAAATTTTGAAAAACTGCCGTCAGTTGTCATTCTTGACTGCTCTGTTTTCAAATGTAGCATTTCATAAATATAATTATATTTCAATATCTAACCGACAAATCATCTTTAAACAATTTATGCATAATAAATTGAATGCGCAGCTTATGGAAAAAAATTACTGTTGTGCTTATAACGATGTTAGTTTCTCTAAAAAATTTTCAAAACTTTGAAATCATGAATTTTTTGTGAAAAATTATTATTTAACAACAACAACAAAAAGCATAATCTCAAAAGGTGCAATTTTTACTAAATTTATTTTTTTCTGGACGTTATACTTAAAAGTATCCTTTACCTGATTATGAATAAAAATAGTGGGATTTGGGGGTGTTTTTAGTAGTATTTCTTATTTTAAAGTATTTTGTGCACCATTCTAAATCAAATCAAGGAGACTCATCGCATGTATTTCCCCTGAACCACTGTCACATATTTCAATGAAATTCAACATAATATATTTTTTTACTTTAAATTTTACATGATACTATAATATAACTGGATTTGAAATGAAAATAGTGGAATTTTGGCTGGTTTTAGTAATGCTTAAATCATATTTAAAGTTATCAATAATTTCAGATTTAAAATTCACTGAAAACATAATCGCTGGTAATGTTTTTTCTTTATAAATTTATTTTATTCTCTCTTTTAACTCTTTTGTTAGTTTCTTATATAATAAATTGAATAATATAAACTAAGACAGAATTGAATACATTTTTTAAAAATAAATAACATTTATATACAAAAAATAAAACACTAAAAAAACATTTAAAAATACAAGAGTAAACGTTTCGCCAAGTTACACGCAAGGCCTCATCAGTACAAATAATTATTTTTGCATTACAAACACTGGAACAAATCAAAATAGTTACAGTTAGTTATTATTATTATTATTATTATTATTATTATTATTTTGAAAACGATAATACTCATTCGGGGCAGTACGAGCATCATTCAGAGTTGGCGATCGCAAACAAGTGAACCAACCTTCGAGGAGTAATCTGCCGTGATAACTGCTACAACCTGATTTTAAGATACTGGCGTTCGCAAACTGCGGGATGTGTTTAGTTTGAACGCAGTGTTGGACAATTTGAGAATTTAAATTACCGCTTTTTAGAGCATTGGTATGTTCTCACAGGAGAATTTCTAAAAATCTGCCTGTTTCACCAACGTATACACTATCACAATCTCCGCATGGAATGACATAGAAATCCGTGAAGATAATTCAGTTTAAATGCTTTAACTTTTTCTCTTTGATCATGATTAATGGCTATATCGTCACCAATATAAGAAATATTGTCATGAAATACTCTAAAAGTTTCGATTACTTATATTTTGCCAATATAGGGGAAAAAATCAATATTTCTATAATCTTTTAGTTTAACTTCAAATGATACCAATGTAAAACCAATATTTAGCCAATTTGTGTATTTCTAATGACTAAATATTGATCTAAAATAAAGCTCCCAATGTAACCAATAAACCAATATTAGTGAGCCAGAAGAGAAACTTTTGTCTGGTAATTGATAAACGTCAGTTTATTACTCAGATGATAAAATAAAAAGAGACGACTAACCTTCGATTTTTATTATTTTTTATTTTCATTATTATCATTTAAAAACAAAAACGAGCACATCTAATTCGAGACCTTTGTAATTTTTTCGCACTTAATTTTTTATCGCTCGTTCTATACTTGACTTCAAGCCATTTCGACAGCATCGGATATTTAATCGAATGACGTTATTTGTCACAAATGTCTCTTAAACGGTTCGTTAAACGCTGCGAATGATTACTGCAAAAATGAAGCCTTATCGCTAATTGCCACTCGATGAAATAATTATCTTATAGGTAATTGGAGAATGTTCATCATTAATCAAAATTACATGCCATTATGTCCGGAACAGCGCTCTATGTTAAAAAAGAGGATAATTATGAAAAGTGTTGAATACTTGTACTTTGCATAGCTTCCATTTTGTTTCTTTCAGCTAGAAATGAAACTAGTTGAACATTGAATTACCTAACACCTTTCAAACATTTTAATGATGTTCTAAGACTGGGAGTTCGAATCTAACACTAGGCCTATTAAAATAGCCAATTTTTTTTTACATGGTTTGGATTTAAGTACTAAATCATAATGGGGTACTTTTGTGTTAAAGTGGCCTCCAAGGATTTATCTCCAAGAGCCAAGAAATATCGGCAAATTGTAAAGTAATATATATTATAATAAGATATGATGCATATAACATCTCATGAAACATATAGAAAAGTTATAGTCAGAATTAACGTATATATACAGTGGCGATCAAAAGTTTCCGGCCAGCCAAAATTGTTCGTTGATTTGTAAGTATACTCATGTGAAGAAGAATTTTAAAGTGATAAATGATCAATGTGGTGCATATATGACATTTGTGCTGATAAATCAAGAACTCAGGATTTTTATGCTAGCTCGGAGCAGATAATAAACCGCCAAATGTTGCATTTTTTCGTATTTCATTAATTATTTAAAATATAATAATATAATCATAGTAATATTTATAGTAATCATAATAATATCATAATAATATTTAAAATATAATAATAATGATACATAACTTTAATTTGAAACTGTAAAGTTTAAAATTCATGACTTTTATTATTTATTTTAAGTAAAAAGAACAGAAAAAAATAAATTAATGATATTTTGAAGCTCCATGATTGCAGCGAAGGAACAAAACATAAATAATTCCTATTTATCACAGCATAAATCTTACCAAACGACTTTTGTACAGTAACCCATAAGATGTGTTTCATTTGGATGTTACTACAATTAACAAATAATCGTGATTTTTTGTGCCACATACGTTAGCGTAATATATATATATATATATAGATTGGCCACCAGTTACAAGTGAAGTAACTGAGGAGGTTGTCACAAGATAACAGCTGTTTCTTTTTGTCAGGTCTACAGTTTCTGATTTACGCCAGTGAAACCACTAGTAAACTTGAATTGAAAATTACGTCTTATTTTATCGCCTTATTGATTAACATTTTCGCTCATAAATATGGTAAAAATTTCTATTTCTGTTTTTTGGCATCGGTTTGCCCAAATATTATAAACTTTTTCACTGAAATTTAACACCGATAAAGGATTGTCTTGGTTTTCACAATGTTTTGAAGTATTACCGCGAAAGAAATAGTACCACACTGTAAAAAAAAAAGAAAAAAAAAAAATCTGTAAAGGTACTATACTTTATCTAGGAAACTGGGATTCCAAGAACTTTTTCTGTAACGGTAACAACAAAAACTCAAGTTTTAGAATCGGTTACATGGATTTTTCCTGTTATCGTTACATGGAAAGTTCTTGGAATCCCAGTTTCCTAGAAAATGTTTAGTACTTTTACAGATTTTTTTTACAGTGCAGTAGAAATGAATATTAGTTATTGCATTATTTTTTATTATAATTTTCCATTAATGAGGCGTTTTGATTGGAAATTTCCACTAATGAGAAAGTTAGCAGCGGTGGTACTGAACCCCTGCGAAAGCGGTTACAGTTGAAACACCGCAATTTTAGGGATATATCAGTTCCCCTTTCTTAATAGTTCCATGTGCATACACTGTAAAAAAAATCTGTGAAGGTACTAAACATTTTCTAGGAAACTGGGATTCCAAGAACTTTTCATGTAACGATAACAGGAAAAATTCATGTAATCGATTCTGAAACTTGAATTTTTGCTGTTACCGTTACAGGAAAAGTTCTTGGAATCCCAGTTTCCTAGAAAAGGTTTAGTACCTTTGCAGATTTTTTTTTACAGTGTACTAATGCAGTCTCCAAGTAGCAACAAATAACAATCATACTTAGTTCATTTGTAAACAGATTTCACCACTATTTTTTTTTTTTTTTTTTATCAAAGTACTGAATGATATGTTCCAGGCAAATGGTTCAAAACATCTACACCACCCATATTTTTATCATACAATATAATCGATAGAGGTGCTTAATTAAATATTATCGCCACAATTTTCTAAAATATTGTGTTACACTTTCAGTTAACAATATTCCTTCCCATTTGTAATAACATTACAGACACTGTTCGTTATTCTATCATACATTAACAACTTTGTCATTACTGTAATAATCACAATCTTCTCATTCTTCCTTGAAAATTTCTGTTGGAGATTTTATTAGGCATTTATTTGTTCAAAAATACAGATGTTTAGACAACAGGTGCGAGAGTCATGAATTATAAAATTTATTCTTTAGTATATGGGAAAAAGGAATCTTTTTAAAAAAAGTTACCCGTGGGAGCTTAGTAAAAAAGATCAAAATACTAAGAAAGTAAAAATATTATAATTTATACTCTGAACTACCAATATTCTTTATGGGGAACATTGCCAATCAAATATTATAAAACAAAAACCAAATAAGATAAATCATTCATTTGTGTATTGAGGGGGGTACTGGACACACTTCAAAACCATTTTTATTTATTTAGTTAAACTTTTGAATTTTTTTTTGTGATGGTCATCTATATTATTTGTAAACGAAATCATATGATTAAACTCCCTGCATTTTTATTTAATTAAAAATTAAAGATTTATTAAAAAAGTGGAGTAACTTAAAATCGTTATAACTCAAAATGTTATTTGTAGAATTTAAATATGTTTCACTTAAATATTCAGAAATTCATCAGCTTTAATTTTGATTAAGGATTTTAATAAATATCAATTTAGATAAAGAATATAAATATTTAACGCAAAAATCTTTAAAATGGTTCAACATTTAAAAAAATATATATTTTTTGAAAAGTAGATTTTTTTTTTTTTTTGATTTTTCAGAATCAAATAATTGAAACTGAATAATTGTAACATAATTGAAAACGACCCGTTCCAACTTTGAATCAATTATCTTTAACGATACTTGAGTTATAACAGTTTAAAAAAAAAAAAAAAAAAAAAAAAAAAAAACGCAGTTTTACAAAAAAGTTTTGATTATAAACGCCATTATTTGAAAGCTAGTTCTTGAAAACGATCCCAAAAAAAAAAAAATAATAATATTCCCTGTTCCAATTACGACAGAAAAATATTTTAAATGACATTTTAAGCAGAAAAATACAGAAAAAAGTTTTAGTGCAATAAAATTATTTTAGAAAATCTAAAGATTTTTTGTGTCCCGAACCCCTTTAACCCCTTCGGGATGGGTGCCTTTTACGAAATTTTTAGGATGTCACCAGTTTTTAAAACCAGAAATTTTTGCGTTAACCCTTTATCTACCGAATTACTCATCAAGAAATTGCCTCATCTCAATAATTATTTGTTTTATTATCTGAAGATAATACTGGAATTTTTAAATGATAATTATGTGAAATTTAGGTATGTTTTGTCATTAAAACTGATTAAGTATATCGGTAGTTAAAAATTTTTTTTTGAAAATATTTAAAAAATAATAACATTAATTAACCAAAAATATTTGTATGGAAATATCACAATTCTTATAAAAGCAATGTATTCAAATGTATTGCGGTCCTCTTTGTAAATGAAAAGATTTTTGCAGTTGAAAATATTTCATACAATTTTTTTTCACAGAAAAAAAGGCCATACCTATGAAAATCATTAAGAAAATTATCACTTTTTGAAAATATTTAGCTTCGACTGTTTCTCTACTCTATCTGAATTTGATCGAACAGAGTATAATGTGTAGAAAAAAAGTTCAATTAATAGACTGAGTAAATATATTTTACATTAAAATTTCTTTAACGGTACTTAAAAATGCCGTCAGTGCATAAAGAGTTAATAAATTGAGGAATGTGCCTATTTTAAAAGGCAAATTTTAAAGTAAGATTTTACTACTTGGGATAAAAAAGGATTCTGAGCACTTTTTGCGGCACGTATACGGGTCGCTCGTCCCCAGGGAGTTCAAATTCATAAATAACAAAAAGCAAAACAATAACCATCAATGACAGCACTCACATTGAAATTCTACAGATATAATAGCGGAGTAAAATACACAGTCTAGAAAATTAACTTCTTTCGTAACATTTCAACATGCTCCGAGATGAGAACCATATATATATTTTTTATAATATGTTAAAACATGTCTTTAAAAAAATATGTTTAACATTTCAAACGGATTGAACAAACACTTCAAAGATATAGCATCACACAATTGATGGTCCATTTGTGAAACGTAGGCGGGTAAAAAGTTTCAACACCGAAATGCATGAAATGTATCCGATGTGCTTAAATGATGTTAGCGTATACTTTTTTATGCTAATAAATAACAATAAAAATAATTAACTGTGACCTCTTTTTTACGTCATGGATACAAAAAATATTAAAAACCAACTGCAAATATATGTGAAAAGATTTATCCTCTTTGTTATATTTTGTCTTTTGTTATCAAGAATGTATAAAATAAATTATGCAGAAAAAAATGTTTAATTGAGCATTAGTAGCATCCTAAAAGCCGATATTCCAGTTTTAACACATTCGCTGCCACTAAAAATCATATTTCCGTCCTCAAAAGCCGGATTACAAAACTGTTTGACCAACATCGCAATGAGAACCTTTTGCTCAAATTTTAATGTTTTTTTCGCCGGTTTTTTAAAACAGAAAAATTTTCTGTAGTTGAATCGCGAAAATACTCTTGTTGAATAAAGTAAATTCTACAATAAAAAATAACTGGTGAGAATAATGCAGGATCCTGAGCTCCTTAAGGTTGTTCTCAACTGCTCTGCTCAACAACTGCAAAACATTTTGACATATTTACAAATTCGTTTTTTAACAGAAAGATATAAAATTGAAAGACCTGACTATGAAAGCGATTTCAAATTGAACTCAATTTTCCATTTTATAATTAAAGTACTTACCGAGTTATAAGCTACTTTGGTTACGTAACCAACCTTTTTTCTCCCTTTCGTTGTCTCTTTTTTCTATTTTCGTCGGAAAATGCAGCTCAAAATGTCAACTTTGATGACTTGTTCTGAAATATCTACTGCGTTTGCAAAAAAAGAGAAAATGAGTGCGATTAGATAGTGTCTGAACAACAGCACCTGCATTTCCGAACAAAAATAGATCAAAACTTATGTCACAAAGTTGTCCTTTTTGATTTAAGAGCACCCTTAAGGGGTGCTTCAAGCACTCGACGCTCTAGAGCGTCACCGGCATACAAGAAAGGGCCGGTCCAACGCACTAGCGCGTCGGTGGCAGCGAACGTATTAAAAAAAAGGATTTATAGATTCTGGGAGCTATAGAAACTTTTTCTTTAATGATTTTTTAAATTTCGAGATATATTGGTTTTTGAGAATAAGATATACTTTTCAAAATCATGGGAAAATCGGAAGATGTTATTGCATATTTTCATTTTTGTTTATATTTTTTAAATTAATCAGTTTTTTATACGGTTTATCAAGTGATAAAGCATAATTATCGCACTGTTAAATTTCATTTTTAAAAGGGCCGGGGACACAAAAATCTTCAAATTTTCTAAAAACATTTTATTGCATTAAAAACTTCTTTATGCTTAAAATGACGTTTAAATCACCGCCTAAAAGTTAGCCCCCCCCTTGACGGAAAATGAAAAAGTGACATATGCATTTCGTTTGATCATCGTTTGATCAGATTTGATCAACAATTTTCATCGTTTGATCAACATTATTTTACGAGTTATGATTAAAAATAACCAGGGGGGGGGGGCTAACTTTTAGGATTTTTCAAAATGCTCAAAATTAAAAAAAAATAGCGATTCTTATCAGAAATCGATCGTAGAGATTTGATCAACTATTTTTAGCGTTTGATCAAACCCGGAAGTGCCCCCAAAATCGATATTTTTAACTCCAGACCCCTAAAAGTTAGCCCCCCCATGACGGAATTTCGAGACAAAAATGGTGTCATCTAACGTAAAATTACCTCCAGAGATTTGATCAACCATTTTTAGCGTTTATCAAACCCGGAAGTGCCCCCAAAATCGATATTTTTAACTCCAGACCCCTAAAAGTTAGCCCCCCCATGACGGAATTTCGAGACAAAAACGGTGTCATCTAACGTAAAATTACCTGTAGAGATTTGATCAACCATTTTTAGCATTTGATCAAACCCGGTAATGCCCCCAAAATCGATATTTTTAGTAATAGACCCCTAAGGGGTTTAGCTCCCCCACCACCTCCATGATGGAATTTCGAGACAAATATGGTGCCATCTAACGTGAAATCATCTGTAGAGATTTGATCAACCATTTTCAGCAATTGATCAAACCCGGAAGTGCCCCCAAAATCGATATTTTTAGTAAAAACCCTTAAAATTTAGTCCCCCCCACCTCCATGATGGAATTTCGAAACAAAAATGGTGTCATCTAACGTACTATTACCTCTAGAGTTTTGATCAACCATTTTTAGCGTTTGATCAAACCCGGAAGTGCCCCCAAAATCGATATTTTTAACTCCAGACCCCTAAAAGTTAGCCCCCCCTATGACGGAATTTCGAGACAAAAACGAAGCCATCTAACAAAAAATTACCTCTAGAGATTTGATCAACCATTTTTAGCATTTGATCAAACCCGGAAATGCCCCCAAAATCGATAGTTTTAGTAATAGACCTCTAAGGGGTTCAGCTCCCCACCCACCTCCATGATGGAATTTCGAGATAAAAATGGTGAAATCTAACGTGAAATCATCTGTAGAGATTTGATCAACCGTTTTTAGCATTTGATCAAACCCGGGAGTGCCCCCAAAATCGATATTTTTAGTAATAGACCCCTAAAATTTACCCTCCCCCCCACCTCCATGATGGAATTTCGAGACAAAAATGTTGTCATATAACGTACAATTACCTCTAGAGGTTTGATCAACCATTTTTAGCGTTTGATCAAACCCAGAAGTGATCCCAAAATAGATATTTTTAACTACAGACCCCTAAAGTTAGCCCCCCTCCCCATGACAGAATTTCGAGATAGAAATGGCGTCATCTAACGTAAAATTACCTCTAAAGATTTGATCAACCATTTTTAGCGTTTGATCAAACCCGGAAGTGCCCCTAAAATCGATATTTTTTACTCCAGACCCCTAAAAGTTAGCCCCCCCTCCCCCATGACGGAATTTCGAGACAAAAACGGTGTCATCTAACGTAAAATTACCTCTAGAGATTTGATCAACCATTTTTAGCATTTGATCAAATTCGGAAATGCCCCCAAAATCGATATTTTTAGTAATAGACACCTAAAGGGTTTAGCTCCCCCCCACCTCCATGACGGAATTTCGAGACAAAAATGGTACCATCTAACGTGAAATCATTTGTAGAGATTTGATCAACCATTTTTAACATTTGATCAAACTCGGAAGGGCTCCCAAAATCTATATTTTTAGTAATAGACCCCTAAAATTAGCCCCCCCCCCTCCATGACGGAATTTCGAGACAAAAATGGTGTCATCTAACGTAAAATTATCTCTAGAGATTTGATCAACCATTTTTAGCGTTTTATCAAACACGGAAGGGCCCCCAAAATCGATATTTTTAACACCAAACTCCTAAATGTTAGCCCCCCCATGACGGAATTTCGATACAAAAATTGTGTCATCTAACGTGAAGGGAGCTTCCTCTAACTCGCACCCCTAATGAGTCCCATGTGATGGAGGAATGTTACAATTTTTCAAAATGACAATTCATATTTAATTATTAGAACTATGGGTAAATAATGGCAAATATAGTGTGACATTTACATTAAAAGGGTTTAATGTAAATCACAAAGTTTATTTTATAGTAAACAGTTTTGAAAAATCGAAATCCAATAAAAAATATGCTTGGGCCCGACTGGTGCTGCCAATTAAATTTTGATGAATGCAGTTTGCACTTATGTTTTGTTCATTAATCATGGAATAGTCAATTTTTTCCGAAGATGATTTTTTTTTCATTTTTCAGCACAAATAGTGTATTGCTATGTAAAAATAAAAGGTTGCAGCTTGAGTTTAATAATTATTATATGTTTCATATAGTATATTTCAAAACGGTATTTTGTGCAGTAATTTGTATTTCTTTAAATGTGGTTGATTTTTTAATTAACATCAGATGCATGCAGTTTTGGATGTTTTAAATAGAAATATCCGGTAAATAATCGAATACTTATCATAGGATGAGCCCAGTACCACTTGTGTATGTACATATTTTTTTCTAATTTCTTGAATAACTGATACAAAATTACAGAATATTTTATTTTTCCGCAAAAGATTCATCTTGTTTAAATGAAAAACATGAGATTGAAAGTTTTCTAATATGGCTAGTGTCAATAGATCGTCTGCTTATTTTGACGGAAGCGTGAAGTTCCCTGAATGTATATGTTATAGCAGAGCAGATGTTTTTTTTTTTCATTGGAAAACCAAAGCATCGAAAAATCGTCTGTCTGACGAAAGATAAATAATAATATCCGAATTAGGGCAAACAAATTGCAGGTGTGGATTCCGGCAGAATCCAGCGTTTAAAAAGCCTATGTATTTATTTTGGAAACAAATGATATCCACAAAAACAGAAAAATTTTATGTTAATGATTGAGTACCTACGATGCGATGCGGTGTTCTTTATTTCTGTATTTGAAATTATTTCAGATGATCTCGAAAAGGCAGCTATAGATTTGAAGTTGTGCTAATAAAAGACAAAGAATTTTAGACTCCCCCCCCCCACCTTTCATTACGATATCATATGTTATTTTTTAAACCGTAAACTTAACTTTTAAACCGTAACTTCCTTAATAATACAGTTATCCATGTCTATTTTTTTTCAATTGTTTCTTTAGTTTGCAGTGACATACAGATATGGTTATACATTAATTATTTGCACGATTATTTTATTCAAATGAAGATGAGTGAATAAAATATTACTGTTTTAAATGAAATAAGTTTGTATCAAATAACACTTACAAGAAATAACTGCTATATAAAAATAATTGATAATTAGCTTCTTGTTACATAATACATTCAATAATAATGTATCATCGTGCACTTGCCGAGCCCGGTGAGGGAGGGGGGAGGAGAAGAGAGAGCATTGGCAGAATTTCTTCTCAACAAAACAGGTGGACAACGTTATTTCACTTTTCTTTGACGGTAAACGCAAATATCATTTCAAACATACAGTCGACTCTCGTTAATTCGAAATCGGATAATTCGAATCTTCGCTTAATTCGAACTAAACATGAAGTCCCGAAATTTTCAAAGGCAGAATAACGTTAAAAATTTTCATTAATTCGATTTCATTTTCTCTTGACTTTGTTTAATTCGAACAAACGAGAATTCCGATTTTTCATTTTTTTTTTCTTTTTCACGAATTTCAGATCATTTGAATAACTTTCTTTCTTTGATTTTTGTGAAAATTGTTCCGAACGAGTATACATATAATACAATGCCTTTGATATCCACTTACTTAGAGCTCCGTCTGTCCATCAGTGACGCTATAAATTTTTCTTCCTTTGTGCTTGTTTCTAATCTTTTAATTAGTTTATGTATTTATAGATTCTAATTTAATATTAAGTCATATTCTAATGATAACAGACGAAATTAATTTAAAAAACACTATAACATTAATTCCTTTGTAATAGTACCATATTAAGCATGTTTTCCATAATTCGAACTTCGGATAATTCGAACATTTCTTGTGGTCCCGACGAGTTCGAATTAACGAGAGTCGACTGTACTTCGGAAAAAGCTTTCGGAACAGCGGATAATGTATGAATATACATTACGACAAAATAGAAATGCCACATATTAGAGTATTCCATATTTATGAATTTAATAATTTTATAACCATTTACAGTCATTTAATTTTATAATAAAAAAAATTTTTAGATTAGCATCCTTTTGTCAGGTACCAAATTTATAACAATTTAACGTTTTGAGATATTAAATTTACACATCACAGTTTACGTTGGGACATTTATTCAGAATATGTAAATGGAAAAAAGGTAGATTCAGAACTTTGTTTTATAAAATGATCGATTTTTGAAAAGAAAAATGAAATGCTTTTCTGAACAAAGAATGAACGCAAATTTGTTAACATTTGGAAAATTAACTAATTGAATAATTTGAAAAAACATGTTTTTTCACTTTTCGCTATTTTTAGGTACACATGGACTATAAAAATGAAACGCAGAATAGCATGTACTTTAATATCATTTTCGCGATTTTTACATTCAAAACTATAAATTCAAACAAAGCTGAGTTAAACATATAAAGTCATACAATATTAAAGTTCATTTAAGGGTCACTCAGCCCGTTCAAGGCCAGAGGTTACTCTAGTGTATGTCTCTCTCTCTCTCCCTCTCTCTCTACAAATATATACATATCGATAATTTCATGTTAGTTTCATGTTAATTTTTTATCTCGAATATCATGGAGGAGATAATTTATAGGTCTAGTGCTAAAAATATTGATTCTGAGGGCACTTCCGAGTTTGATCAAATGCTAAAAAAGGCTGATCAATTTTCTACAGATGATTATACGTTAGATGGCACCATTTTTGTCTCGAAATTCCATCATGGATGTACGGGGGGGGGGGGGGCTAAAGTCCTTAGGGGTCTATTACTAAAAATATCGATTTTGGGGGAATTTCCGGGTTTGATCAAATGCTAAAAATGGTTGAACAAATCTCTAGAGTTAATTTTACGTTAGATGACTTCATTTTTGTCTCGAAATTCCATCATGGAGATGGGGGGGGTTAAATTTTAGGCGTTTATTACTAAAAAAAAATCGATTTTGGGGGCACTTCCGAGTTTGATCAAACGTTAAAAAGGGTTGATCAAATCTCTACAGATGATTTTACGTTAGATGGCACCATTTTTGTTTAGAAATTCCATCATGGACGTGGGGGGGAGCTAAAGTCCTTAGGGGTCTATTACTAAAAATATCGATTTTGGGGGAATTTCCGGGTTTGATCAAATGCTAAAAATGGTTGAACAAATCTCTAGAGGTAATTTTATGTTAGAGGACACCATTTTTGTCTCGAAATTCCGTCATGTGGGGGTTAACTTTTAGGTGTCTGGAATTAAAAATATCGATTTTGGGGGCATTTCCGGGTTTGATCAAATGCTAAAAATGGTTGATCAAATCTCTAGAGGTAATTTTACGTTAGATGACACCGTTTTTGTCTCGAAATTCCGTCATGGGGGGGGGAAACTTTTAGGTGTCTGGAATTAAAAATATCGATTTTGGGGGAATTTCCGGGTTTGATCAAATGCTAAAAATGGTTGATCAAATCTCTAGAGGTAATTTTACGTTAGATAACACCGTTTTTGTCTCGAAATTAAGTCATGGAGGTGGGGGGGAGGGCTAAATTTTAGGGGTTTATTACTAAAAATATCGATTTTGGGGGCACTTCCGGGTTTGATCAAATGCTAAAAATGGTTGATCAAATCTCTACAGATGATTTCACGTTAGATGGCACCATTTTTGTCTCGAAATTCCATCATGGAAGGGGGGGGGGGAGATAAACCCCTTAGGGGTCTATTACTAAAAATATCGATTTTGGGGGCATTTCCGGGTTTGATCAAATGCTAAAAATGGTTGATCAAACCTCTAGAGGTAATTTTAAGTTAGATGACACCGTTTTTGTCTCGAAATTCCGTCATGGGGGGGGCTAACTTTTAGGGGTCTTGAGTTACAAATATCGATTTTGGGGGCACTTCCGGGTTTGATCAAACGCTAAAAATGGTTGATCAAATCTCTAGAGGTAATAGTACGTTAGATGACACCATTTTTGCTTCGAAATTCCATCATGGAGGTGGGGGGGACTAAATTTTAAGGGTTTATTACTAAAAATATCGATTTTGGGGGCACTTCCGGGTTTGATCAAATGCTAAAAATGGTTGATCAAATCTCTACAGATGATTTCACGTTAGATGGAACCATTTTTGTCTCGAAATTCCATCATGGAAGTGAGGGGGGAGCTAAACCCCTTAGGGGTCTATTACTAAAAATATCGATTTTGGGGGCATTTCCGAGTTTGATCAAATGCTAAAAATGGTTGATCAAATCTCTAGAGGTAATTTTACGTTAGATGAGACCGTTTTTGTCTCGAAATTCCGTCATGGGGGGGCTAACTTTTAGGGGTCTGGAGTTACAAATATCGATTTTGGGGGCACTTCCGGGTTTGATCAAACGCTAAAAATGGTTGATCAAATCTCTAGAGGTAATTTTACGTTAGATGACACCATTTTTGTCTCGAAATTCCGTCATGGGGGGGCTAACTTTTAGGTGTCTGGAATTAAAAATATCGATTTTGGGGGCACTTCCGGGTTTGATCAAACGCTAAATATAGTTGATCAATTCTCTACGATCGATTTCTGATAAAAATCGCTAATTTTTTTTTTTAATTTTGAGCATTTTGAAAAATCCTGAAAGTTAGCCCCCCCTGGTTATTTTTAATCATAACTCGTAAAATAATGTTGATCAAACGATGAAAATTGTTGATCAAATCTGATCAAACGATGATCAAACGAAATGCATATGTCACTTTTTCATTTTCCGTCAAGGGGGGGCTAACTTTTAGGCGGTGTTTAAATCATGTTCCCATCATAATTAGAAGAGGAAATATTATTATTATTATTATTATTTTCAAAATCTAGAAATCAAGCAATTGTTGTCATGAAATGACTTCTTGTGAAAATGCGTTATTACTTATGAGGGTTTTTTCCCCATTTCTCGGATGTAAATTGTTATAACTCAAGAATCGTTAAAGATAAATGCTTCAAATTTGAAACATGTATTTTTTTATTATTTTATTTTAATTTTGATTCAGCAAATTGGAAAAAAACTTTCGAAACTTTACTTTCGAAAATATTTTTTTAAATAAAGGTTGCACCATATTTTTTTCAAATTTTCTTTAAATATTTTTAATTAAAAAAAATGATATTTTTCAAAATGCTAAATCGAAATTAAAATTTAGATATTTCTGTTTATTTAAATGTAAAAAAAATACAAGTAATAATTGAAGTTATAACGGTTTTAAATAACCCCACATTTTTAATAAATTTTAAACTTTAAAATAAAGAAAAAGATATGAGAAGTTTTATTATGTGATTTTGTTTACAAATGATATGGTTAACCATCACAAAAAATTCAAAATTTTAACTCAATAAATGAAATTTTTTTTAATGTATTCAGGCACCCTTAAACTATCTTTTTCACAACGTTATCATTTTTTCAGGCAGAAAAAGAGATTGATATTGACAAGAATTCTATAAAATTTTAAGAGTTTGTTATGATTGGAGGTAACTGTGTTGCTTCTTGAAAAACTCTGCTGTCACTCACAGTTTATATTACTGCAAATGATTGGGAGACACTATGAGATAAAAGTTTTAAAATATTTTGTAGTTGACAGTGTATTTTGAGATATTTTTGTCAGATATGTCATTCATAAGTGAAATGTTTTTTCATAGATAATTTGTACAATTTAAATGAATTATCATTATATAGAAAATTATATATCTTTCACTATTGCCATATAAAATTCCATATTTATGATAATGCTTTGCCACTACCATTTTAACTAAATTGAGAAAATCATTAAGTTTATTTAGAATAATAGATATACTTAATTTTTATTTTGTAAATTTTTTAAACATTGTACTTAGTGATACTTTAGTTAAATTTTATCACTGATTAGAGAAAATGTTTTGCACAGTAACTGATAAATTTTAAATTTAAATAATAAATTTCGGCCACTTATTACACACAATGTATAGCATTTACGATGTACGTTTTATTAAATATTTAAAAGCAGAATTTTAATGACTTCATCTTACACCAAAAATGGAAAAACGTCTTTTTAGTGCAAGAAACGCCGATTTTTTTTTAATTTCAAAGTATTACAATTCAGCTAGTTTTAGTCTGGAAAAGTGAAATTTTTATTGTTTGTAAATAATTAAATTTTTCTTAAAAAACTAAAATAAATAACTAATTTGACTTTAATAAATTTTCGCATGATAAAAATTTGAAATATTTTTGCAATTTAAGTTATCTCTAAAGATAATGATGTTATAAATTATCTAAAAGTCAACGTAAGCAAGGGATACCCTGTATATAAGATATAATTATATTTGTTTGTCTTTGTAGATACAGTATTACTTAAATTTTCAATGTGATACATCTAACAAAGATATTTTATATTATACCATGATTCAATCATGAAGACGAACTTCAATTTGTATTCAATTTTTGTAATTACATGAGTTTTCTTATGATATCCAGCTCATTTTTTAAGCCAGTTTTCGGGTTTGGTATCAAATTTAACTATTAATTTGTTATCATATTTTACTAAACACAAATGGATAAAAGAAAATATATAGAAGTGTCAGATGAAATTACATACACAAGAATATAATCTAAACGTCTTAAAGTGCTTTGGAATCTTCTAAAAATCAGTTTTAAAGGGCACTGAATAGTTATTGCTGGATTACAAAAATAAATATTCTATCTGATTTGGAACATTGACATGGTTATAGTAACAAGAGGCGCCGCGTGATATCCTTTATCTTATTTCCTTTTTCTCTTCGAAATCCTTTTCCATAAGTGCCAGATTTCAGAACTTAAATTTTTCTTCCATAATTGTACAAAATAGCACTTTCTAATAAAAAAAAAATTGGCTTTTGTAAGCTTTTGCCAGTTGTTGGTATAAATGAAAAACTTGTCATTTTGAAAAGGTTTTTAGTCACATAAAACTCAGGTAATATCATCATTAGAGCTTGTAAAGATAATCTAGATTGTATGAGTTTTACAACAAATAAGGATACAAAATGACTTAGCATTAGTAGCAATAGATAATGTCCGGCTATTAGACCGCTAATTAAAGTCATAACAAAGTTCTTTTATAATATTTCAGTCCAAGTGTCTCTCGTGTCAAAAGTCAATCTCCCTTTCATTCACTTTCGCAGTGGAAATTTAATTCGCTGCTCAGCACGAATTATCTATTGTACTCCATGGGAAGTCGCTTCTTCTTTGTTCGCTGTGAGTCTAGGTTGGACTGAGATGGTTTCTCTTCTGCGATCGGAAATAATTAGTTTTGTCTGATTTCGATGAAATCAGCTTTCGAAGATCCGAAGAAAATAAATCTACCTCTGATTAAGGCCCCGAGCACACGCTTGTTTTGCCCCGGTCTACTGAATTCTACGAAATTCTTCGTATTGAACCCTTCTGTGGTTTATTAACAATAGAATGAGGAGAAATGAACAATACATCAGGGGATAAGAAGCTCAGCTCTACTTGACGGAAAGTTTGCTATTTTGTAGGACAAAAGTCCCCTTCCCGTAAATGTCATTTAAGATCAAAAATACCGTGTTGCCAAAACTAAGAAGCTGACAGTGTGTAGGTTCATGTGTTTGCACCTAAAGGTCCAGACAGACCTACCCACTACTTGCGGTCACTCGACGGCGTGTTTTATGTTCGCAGACAGAGAGTTTTATGTATAATGACTTTTCCATGACAAGGAAGAAAAACTTCAATTCAACTGCTGGACAGGGAATCCTTTCCCTCAAGTATGGTTCGGCTCCTTATCGCCCGAACCATTGTAATCTCTCCACCATTCTATTGTTAATAAACAGCAGAAAAAGCAAAAATAAAGGGTTTCGTAGAATTCAGTTGAAAACGGGCAAAACACGCTTGTGCCTGCAGTCTAGACTGGTGTGAATATCAGTTCATGGCTCGTGTGTGAAGGGAAGGAGACTTTCTCCCAGGAGCAATGAGATGTATCCCCCACCGAAGATTTAATAGTTTGTGTTTTTCAGTAGTCAAAAAAGCGCAATTTCCGTCCTAGAATTGTATAATGCCCCCACCCCCACCCCAGTAGAAAGTGCTTAAAATAAATTAGCTTAAGTTAATTCAACAGTATTTAAGACTACCTTCAAACGAATTGGAATCTCAATACCACCGAAAAGCTATTTAATAATGCTGCAGCATTTCCCTTTGATAACAACGTTTAATCTTACAAGACGACAAAAGGATCTGTAATCAAATATTGGAAAAAAATTCGGGGATAATTCGGTGATAATGGTAAAAAAATTCGGTTTCAATATCGGTGATCTTTTAAGAAACTTTGGATTGTGCTTCTTTAAATTGTGAAAATTTGTTGGATTTAAAGCTTCTAAAGATAAAAAAAAAGTCTTTCGGAATCGTAAGAAACTTAAAAGAGATTATTATTGTATATTTTCGTTCGTGATTACATAAAACTTTCCTAATTAAGAAGTATTTGTTT
Source organism: Maratus speculifer (assembly GCA_964019185.1). Classification (NCBI taxonomy): domain Eukaryota; kingdom Metazoa; phylum Arthropoda; class Arachnida; order Araneae; family Salticidae; genus Maratus; species Maratus speculifer. The sequence goes on from OZ025298.1 coordinate 259,295,911, forward strand.
TGTTTTACTGTGTTAGTCACAGTGACGATTCGATTTTGGATAATTCACGCATTAAAGTTTCAGACATTCAGATTTCAAAAATCAAGCTCGGCTAATTTTTTCGCATAAACTATATTTCTTTCAGCCTATTTAAATATTACGACCTCTGACTTAAAACGGAATTAGTTTCAAAAAGTTTTATATCCGCTTGCAGTCAAAAAGTCAGAAAACAAAATTTTTGATTTTGGTTTGAAAAGCAGAAAATAAAAGCCTGCGGCAATTAAATAATATTTAATGTCCATGTTGTAAAATGCTGAATCTTTCTATCTCCGTCTTCAACCTCCATTTGAATAAGGATGTTTCTAGATTAAGGTATTCTAAAAATAGTATGTAACCAGTCAGACATTGCTTGAGGTATTTCTAAAATAAAGACAGAAAGAAACGAAGGGGGATAGCCGCATTGATCAGTAGTAATGGTAAAGCAATTTAGAATAATGATAAAGCTTTAAAATTACATGTATTTCAATCTGTTTAAAAAGCAGATTTTTGATAAGCACCTTCTTAATACTTCTATGAAACATATTAATTGTATTTAAAGTGTATTTGATTTAAATTTTTCGCGTTTTTAAATTTTTGTTTGCGGATTTTTAAAAACAGTTTCGTTTTTAGCTCACACTGAAAATGATAATATGAAACATTATATGAAGTATATGAAGTATATATATTTCAGCTTATTATTATAAGTATTCATGTTGTTTCAGTTTCGGTTTCAAAACAGCAGGCACTATTGCGTTACGCATTTTTAATGCTATCCTATTTTATAATTTCGGTTTATGTGTCTTTATACCTGTGCTCTAAATAGTGTAAATATACAGCTCATATTCAAAATATTAGAATAATTGAGAAAAAGTAATAAGAAAAAATTATTTGTCATTTATTTATTTTTTATACTAAGTAAATGCAATTAAATTTCTTATAAATTAAATCTGGAATGTTTAGATAAGATTTTAACATTTATAAAATATAAAATACAGCACAATAAATTAGGTATACAGCTTCCTTAAACACACCAGAATATTAGAATAAAATTTAGATTGGTTCAAAATATTAGAATATTTTATTTTACGCAACAATATTACCTTATGAATATGAAGTAAATGGTAATTAATATTTTGTAGCATCCCCTTTAGCTTTCATAACAGCGTACAATCGATCTTGCATAATATATACAAGGTGCTTACAAACATTTCTATCAATATTAGCCCAAATAGACTTTATACGTGCCACTAACTCAGATTTACTTGAAGGAGGATTTTCTTGAAGTTTTTTCTTCATTATACACCATAAGTTTTCGATGGGATTAAGATCTGGTGAATTTGGTGGCCAAGGAAGTACCTTAATGTTGCGTTGGCGGAACCAATTCTTAGTTGACACCGAGGTATGCGGGGACGCTAAATCTTGTTGAAAGATGAAATCATCTTCAAATAAATCTTCTGATGATGGAATCATGTAATATTCTAAAATTTCTTGATATATCAGAGAGTTAACCTTTTCGTAGACGATGCATAACTTTCCAGGTCCTTCTGCACTCATACAACCCCAAACCATGACACTAGCAGCAAATTTTACGGAACGTTTAAGGCATTCTTTATCAAATGCTTCTTGTTTCATTCTCCAAACTCGAATACCTTGATTACCATATGAAACACAAAACATACTTTCATCACTAAATAATATATTTTTTCAATCTTCATTGCTCCATAAACGTCTTGATTTACACCAATTCAATCTTATACGCTTTTGTCTTGCAGTCATGAGAGGTTTTGTTTTCGGTACACGAGATTCAAATTTAAATTTATGGAGACGTCTTAATGTTGTCGATGTAGAAACTTCAACTCCTTCTTCTTTCCATTTTCGGTGCAAGAATCGCACACTTTTAAAACGGTTTTTCTTAACTATACGCTTCAGTTTCCTGTCATCTCTAGCAGATGTTTTTGGTTTTCGGCCACCATTTCGGCGATTATTTTGAAAATTTCCAATTTTTGAATATTGTGTTAGTATTTTACTAACGCTCGACTGCGAACAATGTAAATAATTCGCTATAAAACATTGATTTTTACCGTGCCGATACAAATCAACCATACGAAGTTTAGTAGATTCAGGAATATCACTCACACGGCCCATTTTAAGACGAAAAAGAAACAAACTGCAAAAAAGAATACTGATTTTAAATAAAATAGTCTGAATTTAATCAATGATGCCACCAGTTAAGAATTGGTAATAATTAAAGGAGAATTAATGTGAAATGTGATATTTTGACTTTTCAAAATAATTTTTTTTGCAATTAATCTTTTCAAAAATGATATTAAATTTAAGATGACAAGTAAGTTTAATCAACAATAAGTTCTTAATAAAAATATCGTTTGCATATTTTCATTAAAAAACATTAAATTACCAAACGATATTTTCAATTTCTAAAAAAAAAGGTAATTATTCTACTATTTTGAATATGAGCTGTAATTAAATTGACACGTAAATTTATATATTAATAATGTTCAATATAAAATGTTCGCTATTAAAAATAAAATGTGCATTATTTATAAATTATTATAGGAGGCGAACAAATAATTCTGTAACACGTTGGTCTATGGTAGCGATTCCCAACCTGGGATATGCGTAGCCCTTGGGCTATGTGATGGGCCTACTGGGAATGCATGTGAACAATCTATATAATAAAGGCCAAACGTATCTGTGCGTAACGCATACGTCATTTTACGAATGGCAACACTTTCCGATGACATTTCACTTTTGCGATTTTCCCTACTGCAAATTTTTTAACTTATAGACATCGTACACTTTTAATCCTTATACCGTTGAATAGGAAAAAAAAATGTACTTTTAAATGCAGTTTGTTTCCAAGCTGTATCTCAATTTGTTTTTAAGTTATTAATTTTTTTGTAGTTTTTAATTCAGATTTTTTAATCGTGGCAACTGAAGTACTCCATTTCTGTAGAAAATAAAGGGGAAAAATGAAAAAATATATATATACCGCATCTTTTTGTTGCCATTTTATCATAAAAACAGAAGAAAAAATGGAATTAAATAAATTAAAAATATTATGTCTTACAATAGCCCGTAAATTTTTGTTTTATTCTTACTTATCAAAAATTTTAAACTTTTGACCATTGTACATTTTCAATTTTTACACCGTCTAATTGAAAAAAAATGTACTTGCAGATGCAATTTTTTTAAGCTGTATCTTAATGGACTGATTTACTATGGTTTTTAAAATAATTTTCAAATCTGAATATTTTTAATTTATTTCCATCGCGTGCAAAAAATACTACGAAAAAATACTAAACAAATTGCACTTAATAGTTCAACATTGGTCTCCGACTTATCTTCCATGGCGAATTCACAATTCTATCAACAAGTAAATAAAAGGATTATAATGTAATAAAATTACAAATTCAATCTATAAGGTTTTCTGCTGACGAATTGGAAAAAATATTTTTTTTTTCAAAATATAATTTTTTTAAAACTGTATCACATTTTACTAATTAGAAAATTTAAGTTTTTTAATTAAACAGAAAATACATTAAAAAGCTATAACCCAAATAAAAAGAAAAATAGGGGGGGGGATTAGCTTTTTTTCTTGAAATAAATGAAGAAATAAAAAATTTTGGAAGAGTTAAAAATAAATGACGGAAAGGTTTAATCAGATATTTTGGTAAAATAATTTTGGGTACTACTCTGTTATCCCGTCGACCGATGTCGCCAAACTAATAGCCAAATTATGCATATTGACGTAATTTTTATTTTAAATAATAAAAACACAAATAAGTAGTAGGATATTAATAAAAATACAAATAAAAAATCGAAATAAAAATAACTTAATAACGTTTCAAACACGTGTATCGTATTTAATGTCATTGAATAGACATTCACGATCATCCATTATTGACATTCAATCTTATAATTTGGCGATAGTATTTTGGTCGACGGATAACAGAGTAGTACCTAATTTTGTTTACTATTAAATTTTCTGCCTTATATTCATACTCTGTTCTTTAACCTTTCTGTTGTTGCTATAGTTACAAATTCTGTATACTGTTTCGTGCGCCTATGAATTTATCATAAACTCGGGATTAAAGTATAATGAAACATATATAATACAAATATCGTTTTCTAACAAGCCTGTAAATGAGATGATTTTGTTCATTTTTTCTCCTGTCTGTTGTTAATTCTGAGCAGTTTATTTGGCCAGCTTAAAAGATAGTCTTCTAGAAGTAAGTATTAAAAATTAAAACAAGTAAGTCAAATCATGCGTTAAGCATAGATTATGAAACACTTTCCAACACTTCCTGAAATCTTTAACAAAACTTCATTGTTTAAGGAAAGAAGGTTACTGTATATAGCCAAAAATGTTTTCCATTACTTTTGAACAAACCTGTATTTGACCTGTCGGTTGCTAGATATACTATATAATGAGGAAATTTAGTTTAGCAAGATAATGCCTTGCAGATTTAAATGTCTCTTTCAGCAATTTATACTAAGAGATGGAAACATACATAAATACTTTTATTCGGCCCTGTAGTTTGCCAAGTAACTGTATTATACGCCAGTATTTAGTTAAAATGTATTTTAAACTAAAACACTCTTAAAACTACTGAAATCATATTCTCAGAAATAATCATTCATAGGCGTCCATGTACCCATTTCGTTGCGTGTCCCTATGTATATCATTTCATCTATGTTCTACAAATATTTTTTAGTAAACTAAATGCAGTTCAGCGTAAAAATGTATAACTTTTTTATAAACAACCTTTAAGTAATTTACTCTCATATTCAATAACGTTTGCGAACTCTTTTGTATAGCCCTGTGTATCAGCTATAGCATTTATACAAACTATATAATATGCATAGATTTAGTGAAACTAAAAAGCGCATATCATAGTTAAAATGCGTTTCATCCATACATCAGCCATCATCAGATACATATGCAGTACTTCCGAGAGAATATACTATTTGAAATCTTTCATGTTTCCCAGCAAATGTTATGCACTTCGTAATATACATCACTACATCGTATAACTTATATTAAGCCTCAGCAACATATATCAATTTTATTATATATGAAGTAGTTTAATATAACTAAAATATATCGCACACAATTCCCCTTTTTATCATTATGTAATGGAATTCTTTTGTGTGGCCCCGTAAATGAATAATAGCTATTTTTTTCCATCGCATACTTTCCAGAATGCGTATTTTAATACACTTTGTAAATGCATAAAAATTGTAATATGTTTGGTAGGATGTAATATCTTAGAAAAAATTTTCCCCATAGACTGTAATGTAACGGTAAAATTTTTATTGTCTCTCTAAATAAGCTAATCGTGCTCGAAACTTCATTTGAAATAAGGTTCGTGCTAGGATAAATATCAATAACGTCCAAATGTTGCAGGGTAATCTGAGTATATTTACCCCTTCGAGCGCAGCCAGACGGCCAGACAAACCGAAATCATAAACACTTTTCAACTTAGTTGGAAAGTGTTAAAAAGGCAGATGTTTATGTAATTTTCAGTTAATTTACCACAGCAGACGATTTTTTAATTTGTCACGCTGGCAAGAGAAAAAAAAAAACATTTAATTGTGTCCCTTATTTTTATGATAATTTTTCTTTCAGTTACTTTTTGGTATCTTATTTTTAGTACCATTTTTAGTTTGGAAATATATATTGTCAAAAGAAATAAGTATTAAAGTAAAAATAGTTATTTAAAAACATTCTTTTATAAGGTATAAAAATCGAACTGCGCATGTTAAATGGAAAAAACAGCGTCTTCTTTGCACTTAAAAGTGACATCATAAGGTACATGTATTTTAATTTATGAAACGTAAATTTTAAATTTGCCAAGGAGTCAATTTTGGAAGAAAATTTCTTTGAAAAAATACACGTGCTGCTTTTGTTTACTTTTCATTTTTCTATTATCATAATATTTTTGGTTTGTGAAAATTATTCGTTTAACAGTTTATCTTAACATTCTTTCTTAAGTTGAGGTTTTTTAAAGTAAGTTATATAATTTTTTTTATTCTGAGCCATCTTAAGCACAGTAATCGAGTGTTAATGATTTATTTAGATTTTATGCTGAATGTAAATTTTAGTGATTGGTACTCTATTGGATAGTAGTATGAAGTATTCCGGTTAAATTAAATAACTGTATTAGAAATGAGTAATGTAAATTACATACCGAATCGTGATGGAATTGAAGAGCAACGCGCTTTGGTTAGAGAGCGAAAAAGATGTCGAATCGACAGATTAACGGAAGAGGAAAAAGATAAAGAAAGACAAAAAAATAGAAAACGAATGAAAATTACAAGAAGACAAATGAACGAACTTGAAATAGAAAACGAGAAAGAAATAGATAGATTAAATAAACAAATGCTGCAAGAGAAAATAAAAACAGGTAATCATATACCAAATACGTTTAAATTAGCCAAAAATTCAACTAACGTTGCTCAACATTATTTGGGTAAAATGAATTTTAAATGTGCATTTTGTAGTGCTTTATTTTGGAAACATGAAAAGCTTAGTAATTCCTCACGGCAAAATCCTCAATTTTTCCGCTGCTGTCAAAAGGGCAAAGTGAAATTGCCTCCAATTTCAGAACCACCTGACATGCTGAAAGATTTATTAACTTCAGAAAACAGTGTAGCAAAACACTTTAAGAAAAATATCAGAGCCTATAATTCTGCTTTAGCGTTTGCTTCTTTGGGTGCGAAAATTGAGCAGTTTGAGTGAGGAATTTCTAATTTTAAAATTCATGGAGCAGTATTTCATAGCATAAGTTCGATATGGCCACAAAAAGGAGAACCAAAATATGCTCATATTTATTTTTTTGATACGGACCACGAAATTGATAACAGAATGAGTAATTTGATTGCTTAAATCGTAATTTATTGGAAAATTTACAATTAATGATACATTATGAAAATCCGTACTATCACATTTTAAAATCTACAATTGAAAGAATACAAGCTACGGATGTTAATGATTTCTATAATGCAAACATGAAAATTGTTTTAAAAGGAAATGAAAAACATCCGATGTGAAATCTTATTGTTTACCTACTAGCTCAGATGTAGCAGTTATTTTACCTGGAGATGGTAACGAAGATGTAAATCATAGAGACATTGTAATATATCTAAAGGATGGTATGGTTCGACACATTAACGAATTACATTCAATGTATGATCCATTACATTATGTATTAATTTTCCCCTATGGTGATGAAGGATGGCATCCAGGTATTCGCGAAAGTGATGTTGTTTTCACTACAGCAGAAGACAATGAAAACAATGATGACCAAGAGCAAAATGATTTTGAACAACGAAACAGAGGATTTATAACACCAATGAAGTACTATTCTTATAGATTGCATTACAGGCATATTTCGTATTTGCATTTAAGTTGTAGACTTTTTCAACAATACATTGTTGACAGATATGCCAAAATTGAACACTTGAGATTGCTTTGGCTCAAAAACAATCAATCCAAAATAAGAGCCGATTTGTATAACTGTTTAGAAGATGCAGTTAATAAAGAAGATTTTAACTTAAACAATCTTGGAAGACGTATGATTCTGCCAACATCTTTCGTTGGAGGACCAAGATATATGCATAAAAAATATCAAGATGCAATGGCAATTGTTAGAAAATTAGGAAAGCCAAACCTGTTTATTACGTTTACCTGCAATCCAAAATGGAGAGAAATTAAAGAAAATTTGAAATACAATCAGTCAGAAAATGAGCGCGCTGATTTATGCGTTCGTGTTTTCAATCAAAAATTAAAAATACTAATGGAAGATTTAACTAAAAAACAAATCTTTGGTAAAGTAGTTGGATTTATTTATGTGATTGAATTCCAAAAAAGGGGTCTTCCTCATGCCCATATTTTATTAATTTTAGACCAAAAGGATCAAATTCAAATTTCTGAGGCCGACGACTTTATATGTGCTGAATTGCCAGACGAAAATGACACTGCTCTATTTGATATTGTTACTAAAAATGTGTTGCGTGGTCCTTGCAGTGATACATATGCAACCGCATCATGCTGGGATAAAAATGAAAATAAATGCAAAAGACATTATCCAAAACAATTTCAAGACGTAACATGTTTATCTTATGATGGCTTTCCTTTATATCGAAGACGGGAAGACGGCAGATATGTTACTGTAAATGGAGCCCAATTAGACAATCGCTCGATTGTTCTTTAAAATGCATATTTATGTCGCAAATACATTGCGCACATAAATGTTGAAATATGCAGTACAATTACTTCAGTGAAATACCTTTACAAGTACGTGTACAAAGGATCCGACAAAGCAGTTTTACAAATTTCTAATTCAACCGAACCAAATACAGATGAAATAAAATCTTATGTTGATGGCCGATATACATCAGCTTCAGAAGCTTTATGGAGAATTTTTGGTTTTCCTGTAAATAACGAATCACCGCATGTGACACGATTGCCTGTTCATTTAGGAAATCAGCAAATGGTTTTTTTTTTTGGAGATAACGACGTGCAAAATCCACGAGCCATTTTTGAAAGAAATCCTCAAACAAAGTTAACTGCTTGGTTTAAACTTAATCAAACAGATCCCCAAGCAAATTCTTACCTATATGTAGATATACCGCAATATTACACGTGGAATAAATCGACTAAAACATGGAAAAAAAGAAAAAATAGGAATTTTTCGATTGGTAGAGTCTATACAGTTCCTATTGCAAACCGAGAAGTTTTTTATTTAAAACTTCTTTTGTATCATATTACAGGTGCAAAAGATTTTAAAGATATGCGATCAGTAAATGGTTTCATTTTTGAAACGTATCAAGAAGCAGCTTTTATTAAAGGCCTTATTGAAAATGATAATGAGTGGATGTTCACTCTTGAAGAAGCATGCTTATCTCGGAGACCTAAACAATTGCGTGAACTCTTTGTAACAATTTTAGTATCTTGCAGCCCACGAAAACCTGAAAATTTGTGGCAGAGATTTAAAAATGATCTTTCAGAAGACATTTACAAATGGTTAGTTCAAAAACGGGGTCAAGAAATACCTCACGAAGTTGCACATGGAAAAGCTCTAAAAGATATTGAATTGATTTTGAGAAGAAATAGTCGTTCTTTAACTGACTTTGAAAACACGAAAATAGTTAACGATCTGTCATCACAGCCTCTGATAATTCAAGATGAATTACCAGCTGATATTGAAGCTCAAGGCAACAAGTTTGCGACAGTGAACTAATTATGAATGACGATCAAAGATCAATTTATGATGAAGTTTTGTTTGCTGTTTTAAATGGAAATTCTAAGGTTTATTTTATTGACGCGCCAGGAGGCACTGGCAAAACATTTTTGCTTAATTCAGTTTTAAAAAAGATGAGATCACATAGCATGGTTGCATTAGCTGTTGCATCTTCTGGGATTGCAGCTTTGTTATTAGATCAAGGCAGAACAGCACATTCAAGGTTCAAAATACCGTTGAATTTAAACGAGACTTCTACGTGTGCCATTAGTAAGCAATCTGATCTTGCTAAATTAATAAAGGAAACGAAGATAATCGTATGGGATGAAGCACCCATGATGAGTAAATTAGTATTTGAATGTGTAGACCGCACGCTTAAAGACATAAAAAATAATGATTCAGCATTTGGTGGAATAGTAGTTGTATTTGCGGGCGATTTCAGACAAATTTTGCCTGTAGTGAAGCATGGCAATAGAGCTGATATTGTTTTCGCCACTTCGAAATTTTCTAATATTTGGAAGAATGTTAATATTAGACATCTTAAAATTAACATGCGAGTGAATAAAATTCAAAATATGACTTTTTCTGATTTTTTAATTCAAGTTGTTGAAGGTCAAAATGTCGATTTTTCTAAATTTATCATTCAACCTAATAGTTTAAAAAGTCTTATTGAATATGTATATCCAATGAAGAAAATACAGTGTATTAATTTGACAAAAAGATGCATTTTAACACCTTTGAACGAAGAAGTTGAAAGAATCAACAACTTAATAATTGAACAATTTCCTGGACAACAGAAAATTTATTATAGCGCTGACTCCGTAGTTGATGAAAATCAAGCAATATCATACGCAATTGAGTATTTAAATAATTTAAAACCAAGTGGTATTCCGCCACATGTTTTGCAACTTAAAGTCGGGGTTCCAATTGTACTGCTGAGAAACCTTAATCCTTCTTTGGGTCTTTGCAACGGATCAAGATTGATTGTAAAGTCTCTAAACAATAAATCAATTGAAGCTGAAATTATAACAGGAACCCATATAGGCAATCGAGTTTACATTCCAAGAGTAACTTTAATGCCCTCAGATTCTGATTATCCATTTGATTTTAACAGAAGACAATTCCCCATCAAGCCATCTTTTGCGATGACGATAAATAAAGCTCAAGGTCAAACACTTGAACATGTTGGCGTCTATTTACCTCAACCAGTGTTTACACATGGACAATTATACGTTGCACTATCCAGAGTAACATCTGAAGAAAGCATTAAAATTTGTTGTAAAACAAATGATTTGAATGTAAATAATGTTGTGTACAATGAAGTGTTGGAGTAAACGCATAAATAAAGCATCAATATCTGATATAGAGCTTGATTTAGATTATAGGTAATTTAAAAATATGCATATTAAACTAAGTAAAGTTTTGCAAAATACTACAAAAAATACAGGCTAAGCACAAAATATTTCATAATATTCACAGAAAAATCTTAAATATGCATACGCTAGAAATGATGAAATCAAAACTTATTTTATTTTGATATCATATATTTGGTTTAAACATATGGAATAAAATATATTTTATTAAATCTGGAATTTAATCATACGCAATCGGGTTCATGTTAAGGGATGCCACACATAAATCATATCGGGAAGAATACAGTTTAATGTAAATAACAATGTATATTATAAAACTAACATGTGTTTGAGTATTTTTGGAGTCATTTTGATGATAGCAATGAGTTAACTAATTAGTTTCATTTTTACACCAACTTTTTAAACTTAAAATATCTCACAAATTCAATTTTTACATAATCGAATAGAAAAAATATGTAATTTTTTTAAACTTTTAAATTTATTTATTTTTTGTAGATTCTATAATAATTCTTATATATGAACGTTTTAAAAATCTATGTATATCGCGTGCAGCTCGATTGCAAAAGATTTATACTTTTACATTTAAAACAATATAATTAGTATCACATTTATTCCTGTCTAAGATTCAAGAACAAATTTAAGATTCCATTAAAATGTAAGTATAGGGGAGAGTGGGGATACTTGAGCATAGGGGATACTTGAGCCACCCCTATTATCTTTACAGTTGATTAATTTTTCTTTCTAAAACTGCCAATATGATAACATATTTATAGTTCTGAACATGTAAAAAAGAAATCACACATCTTGGTACCATTTTGAAAGTATAGTGATTAATAGTTGTCTTTTCCCTATCTGAAAAAAATATTTGGGTGCATGGTTTTTTTGTTTTTTTGTAATCAAAGTTTTGTTTAAAGTTGCAACTATATACATACATTCAATAAGCATAATTTCAATTGTATTTTGAGTCTAAAATAGTTCTAATTGCTGCATGCTTTATTTAGTAAAACTCTGGGAAACAAAAATAGTGATAGTGGGGATACTTGAGCCAATGAGAGTGGGGATACTTGAGCCATGTCTTAACCATCCTCACTAGAAATTAAACATGGGTGAAACAAACAAAAAATAAAATTCCATCCTTATATTCACTAATAGATATTTTTCTGGAGAAAAGGGAGAATAATTTTTCATTTTTTTTTTTTTCTTAAAAAAATAAAGACCTAAAAATGTTTAAAAATGCATATTTTTTAAATGAAAATGTCTATTTTATTTTTCAATTTGTTCGATTTGACAAACGACCAAAATTCGAACAAAATAGTCTGTCTAGATAAATGTAAACATAGTTTTCAATTTAATTTTCATTAAATGAAAATAACTTTTTAAAACGGTTTTACAGGCTATAATCTCTAATACTTTAATTAGTTAGGTCCAACATAATAAAATATTTATTTTTTAATATAACATATTAAGATTAGTATTTTATATTGAAATCGTAACCTCTGTTGCTGTAACTTTTTTTTTAACTAAGAAAATTGAAGAAAAATTGGTAAAAAGAGCGCACAAAAACAAGAAAAGCAACAAAAATCCCAGTTCAAACTTACCTACATGGAGCCAAAGAGGAAGACAAAATCTTTTCCTGTGAAATCAAAAAAGTGTTTGAAATAGTAGAATGATACATCTGGCTTAAATTCCGACAGCTACTAAACTAAAAGCATGAGTTCGACAATATCATTAGAGGAAAATTCTGTCAATGATGGTGATGATGTGAAAGAAAACCTTCTATTGATGGTTGGTTACTAATAAAATATGCCAGAAAGAAAACTGTAAAAATATTTGTTGGATAAGTGCTTAATATTTTGAAAATGAAATTTGCAAGAAGAATTGCAGATTCCAAATTTAAATGGCTCTGAACTGAGGATGTTTCTACCGTCGTTATAACTGAGGTTCAAATTATCCTTCGACAACCAGTTTTAACGACAAAAAATGATCGTATTACTAGCTTTGTTTTCTTAATTGGTTTTGAAACACTTTACGTTTCATAATTTATCATTCTGTAAAATATTTGTGCAAAAATAAAGCGAAAAAAATTACTTTTGTAGGTATTTTTCCGTAGTGGCTCAAGTATCCCTTCACTATGGCTCAAGTATCCCCGCCATGGGGATACTTGAGCCATGATGTAAAACAAAAAATAAACATTTATTATGCATAGAAAAATAGTTCAAAATTTATTGAAAGTGGTTTTTAGTTGAAGGAAAAATATCAAATTTTCATTTTCAATATTTTATTTTATTCTAAAAAAATATAAAAAATTAAAAAAAATAAAATTCAAAAAATGGCTCAAGTATCCCCATCTTCCCCTAAATAATAACATAGTACGGTACTTCTAGGTTATCCCATCGACCAATTTTGCCAAATTATACAAATCGCCAAACTCATAGCTAAATTATACATGTTGACATAATTTTTATTTTAAATAACGAAAAAACAAATAATTAATAGAATATTAATAAAAATATTAATAAAAAGTCGAAATATAAATCACTTAATGACATTTTAAACACGTGAATCGCATTTAATGTCATTGAATGTGACATTCACGATCATCCATTATTGGCATTTAATCTTATAGTTTGGCGATAATTTTTTGGTCGACGGGATAATTTAGAAGTACCCATAGTACAAATAAATAGAAATTTGTAACAGATATGTTCTCGAACTAAGTGCTCAATCGGTTTAAATTTTCAGAATAAAAATATCTGCAACAGAAAACTAAAGTTTCGACTTTTTTTTTTTCTTTTTAACCATTAACTTTTGACCTATGGCTAACATCGTTTTATAAAATTTCAAAAATCTCTTTTAATATATTATTGATATTTTCTTAGTTGTTTTGGCATTGTTAATGGATAAGTTTAAAAAATGTATATTAAGTAGGAAAAACCCATCTAAATAAGAAAAAATAGTTTTTGCCTATGTTCTGAAACCCGGGATTCCCGGGTTCAATCCCCTAGTATCAATAATGGCGGAAATCACAAAATTGATAAAAATGTCAGTGCAGTTTGATTCAAATTATTATATGGCTATGATAAAAAGTTAAGCATGTTTGCTTAACTTTTTACTAGTTGAATTAAGGGTGGGGGGGGGGGGCGAGCGCGTGTTTAAAAAAAAAAAAAAAAGACACTCCGAAAGGAAAAGCCTAAGCATTTGGCACGTGAAAGAAAAAAGTTTGGAAGTACTGATCTATGGACAGAAAAAAGGTTCGCGGTGCCTTTAATTTAAATTGTTCATTTAGATATCCTCACAGAGGAAAGAGACAGATGGTGATGCAGTGTGCTGTAAAATTATTTGTTTGCAATATAAGGCGATTATCGTTCAAATTTAAATGCCCTCATTCGATACAAACAGGACCAGCACGTGACAGAACGAACAGGTACTTCATGCTATATAACGCCACATATTCTCATTTTTCATCAAAATTCAAACTTACTGTCAACATGCGGTTTATGAATAAAAATCTGCAACACTAAAACCAAAGGAATACAGGTTTGAATTGACAGCGTACCAAATCATATGGATATGTTTAGAACGAATGTAATGATATAAGGGTAATATTTTCAGCTCAACTTCCAGTCACCATACTTCATCTCTTTTCTTTCCCTTTACTCTGCAGGATATCCTATTGCATTGCATGAAAAAATAAAATTTCTCTACGATTCTCTATTATTGTTAGCAAGTGTCTTAAAATCTATGCCTGATGGATGAATTTGCGTTCTTGATTAGTTTTGCTGGTGATCACAGCAATTCCAATCAGTGTTACGCACTTCAAATATTTAGCATCAAAGTCACCACAAGTTTTTTTCTACACTTTCAACATGCAGAAGAAATTATAATTGCAATTATTTACGAATTAAAAACTTGGAGATTGAAGGCTATTGATTTCTGCGCAGCGAGATTGCTGACATTATGCTAATTAAAACTTACGGTTTTATTTAGCATAGTTAATTAGTAGTTAGATGGATTAGGCCTAGAATTTGGTAAAAGAAAAAGCATCACTGGAAAAATGCATAAAATTGACTAGAAAATTAATATGTACTTTTCAGAAACAAGACTGTATTTCCAAAATCGATATTCTTCTCTTATATAACATCCAATATATACAACCCTTGGCAAAAAGTTTCTGATCACTGTTATTAAGTTTATGAGTTTTGTATTTTGAAGCGTATACTTCGCGATTCAAGAGCATAGGAATGTTTTGCAATATGCCAAATAAAAGAAAGAATGTTAAAATATAAATAAAAAGTGAATTCAATATTGCAATCATATAATTTATAATTATAATGCAGGCAAAAAATGTTTCCTCGTGAGAAAAAAATATCCGATCAGGATCGAAGTTGGAAAATAATAATCGATCACTGAGGAAAAAAGTTTGAAATTTGCATATTGAAGATAGATTAGAGTGCCTGCGCATGCGTATGATACATGAATCCTATTTAAAAGAAGAAATCTTCCAGTTGCGAGATCAAAGGCAGCCCTGAAGTGCTGGAAAATTATTCTTGTGAAAAACCTGTCTCGCGATTTAAAAATCCGCATGATTTAATTATTAGAAGAAGTAAATGCACAATGGAAAGTGGCTGATTTATGAAATTGTGCTCAAAGTACAGTATGCGATATTTGGAAAAAATATCAGTTGACTAATAGCGTGGTAAATTTACCTCGAAGTGGACGACCACGAATGTCAATACCTAGAAAGAAAAAGAAAACTTGTGAAAATATCAAAGAGAAAGCGGCGAGCAACCTCAAAACAACTTGATTCCGAATGGTCTAAGTATAACGTAAAGGCGGGCGACCGCAGTACGTAATCATCTAAATGTAGCAAGATTTAAATCTTGTAAAATGAAAACAAAATCTTACATGATAAAGAAGCATAGAAAAGAGCGCCTGCAATGGTGCAAAAAACATGTGCACTAGCCATTTGATACATGAAATAAAGTTATTTTTAGCAATGAATTTCGCATATCTATCGGTAAAAGTGATGACTGTGGAACATTTGTTTGGAGGAGAGTTGGTGAAAAGTTCAATGATAAGTGTATCAATACGAAAACTAAATTTTCACCTGCATTTTCAGTTTGGAGTTGTATTACATCACAAGCCGTCGGCAAGTTGTGTATTGTGTTACGTACTGTAAACTTTGAAGTTTACATTGACATTTTAGTGGATTTCTTTATTCCCAGCATCGATCAATAGTTCGGCAATCAAAATGACTTCTTATTTCAAGATGATAATTAGCTCCCCAACGCACCAAATCAATGAAGAAATTTCTACAAAATGTAGGTAAGATACCGATTCAAACCATGATGTGACCGCCCAATAGACCGGATCTTAATCCCATCGAAAATATGTGAAATATATTAAAAAGAAAAATCGATTTTCGATGAATTACAAATGCCATAGAACTTACGTAAAGCTATAAGGGAATGCTGGGGTGAAGTTGCTCCCAATGAGTGTAAAAATCTTAATGAGTCCAGTCCACTAACAATTTCGACTGTTATTCGAAATAAAGGTGGATTTACGAAATATATAATTACAGTGATCGGTTATTTTTTTCCAAATCAAAGCATGATCGGATAATTTTTTCTTTGGTGCCTAAATTTCAATCACAATTTTTCTGTTTATAAATTGATGAATGGTGATTTTTCTTTATTGCATATTGTTGTTCATTATATGTAACAAAAATGTATTATCCTAATAGTCGTTTCATTTTTATGCAGTGAGAATAAATAATCTTTTCTTACAAAAGATGGTAGTGTTGATGTAATGATCGGAAACTTTTTGCCAAGGGTTGTATCTATATTAAAGAACGCCGAAAAATGGAAGTAAATAAAATTAAAGTCGTTGTTAAACTGTCCCCTTAAAAACTTTACGTTTATGAATTTTTCGAGAAAATTTATGTTTTTTTCAGAAATTTTTAATATAAACACAAGTCGGATTTAATTTATGTCTGAAATTTTATTTTTTTTAAACTTGTATAAATTTACATAATTTATGTTCCTTAAATACATGATTCGTGATATATATATTTAAAAATACATTAAAAGATTAAAGCAGAAAAAAACTTAATCATCATTTGTATAAGAGCAAATAAAAGGTCAACAAAAAGAAATTTTTTTTTATTTTGATACTAGCTGACCCGCCCGGCGTTGCCTGGGTCCGTATTAACAATATTAAACGAACTTGAAATTTGTATGATTTTATCATTAACTCGAAACATGCAGAAATCCATTGTCTGAAATACGTGGCCACTGACTGTGTGAAAAATCGGTTTAAAAAACGGCTAATGTTAAGCTCTAAAAATACTCAAAATGAGCGATGAGAAATGTGGGAGGGAATATGTATCCAACGACTGCGTGATTTTCGTGTTAAAGTGTTGATATTTATCAAAAATCACTGTTAAGTCACGTAACTAATTATTTTTTTTTCACATAGAAATCCCAAGTGAAATATTTTGAATTTCAAACTAATTATATCACTCTTAAATCCGACTATACCATGAATGAAATAGATACTCGCTCGTAGCTAAAGTGTTGGTATGTAGTATTATAATTTCAGAGCCATTTAACAAAAGTAAGTGTTATTTTTAATCAAATCATGCATAATGTCCACTCTATGGATAAATTCCTAACCGTAAACTTTTTTATCGTAACCGTAACCTGCCTGTAACCTAACTTTGACTTAACAGTACCTTACCGTAAATTAAAAATAACATAAATGTAACCTAGCCTTCACTTTATTGTAACATATCCTTATTCTAACCATAAAACAAATGCGATTTAACTTTAACCTAACTTTAACTTAACCGTGACCTAACTGTAACCTAACGGGATATTAAATATAATCAAAGCCTTACCGTAATGTAATTGCAACCTAAATGTTACCAAACCATATATTGGTTTCATGTCCATGGAAATTATTTTGTCTTGTTCGGATCTGGTTATGATTCATTAGAACATTTTTGTCGGGTTCAGATTTTAGGTATTTTTTGATATTGAGTTATAATGTTCGGGTCGTATTCATGTCCATCGAAATTATTTTGCCTTGCTCGGATACAATTATGGTTCTTTGGAGTATTACTTACCCATCATACGTAGTATAGGGTAAGTCTTGCAATCGTTTTGAAAATCGAAAAAAATTTTTTGACGGATTTACACGTTTTAGATAGTGGAGATTCCGAAAAACATATTTTTAGAAAAAAAAATTTGCCGTCCGTCTGTCTGTCTGTAAACGCTCTATCTCCCGAACGAATTGAGATAGAGACTTGAAATTTTGTATGCAGTTAGTATATAAGAATGGGACGAACCCTATTTAATATCAGCAACCTCGATTATCCGGAACTATTTCTTTCGGACTCTCAAAAAATTCGTTCTGATGAAAGGTATATAAAAATTTTCGAATTTTTTTGTTCTAAGGAATGGACGTAAAAGGCAATAAAATAACACACATTTTGCATATAAAACGAAGTCAATCGGATTATTAGTTGCCGAGATATTTGTAATCCTGTTTTCCACATTCTTCGATTTTTCATGACCCTGTATTTCATTCAAATTTCAATTCAGAGGTATATTTTCATTGGAAATGAGACGCTTAATCCGATGCAGTTAATTGTTAGTTAATAGAGTTAATATTTTTAGAGTTATAAGGATGTTTCTTTTACGCAGTTCGGTACTACTTGAGTAGTTTGGCGTTTTATATAATTTGCCGAAATTGGTGCATCAGCAGTTCTTTAATATAGCATAATTATGTATATTAACAATATTTAAATTTTGTTTATGAATTGCAATGCATTGTATAAATAGTTTTCACATTTTTTATTTTCATATACATATCCATGATGGGTAAGTATTACGGTGGCCCCCAACGACTAGTTTTTGTCGGCAACAGATTTGTTTCAATTCAGATTTCGGCTTTTTCTTCAAATGGAATTTTTGGGTTCGGGTTTTCTTGCGTGTTCACGGAAATTATGCTGCCTTGTTCGAATAAGAACATGCTTCATTGGAATATTTTTTTTTACAAGTTCAGATTTGGTTCAGTTCAGATTTCGTGATTTTTTTCAAAGAAATTTTTTAGGTTCAGATTCGGTTCAGGTGAATGGAAATTTTTTGTCTTATTCATATCCGGTTACGATTCTTTGGAATATTTTTTATCAGGTTCCGATTTGGTTCGTTTCAAATTTCAGGTATTTTTTCAAATAGAATTTTTAGGTTCGGATCTCGTTCATGCCCACGGAAATTATTTTGTCATACTCGAATCCAGTTATGATTCTTTCGAATATTTTGGTCGAATTTAGATGTGGTTTGGGTCAAATTTCAGTTTTTTTCAAATCGAATTTTTTAGGTTCGAGTTGGGTTTATTTCCATAGAAATTATTTCGTCTTGCTTGGATTGGGTTATAGTTCTTTGGAATATTTTTGTCAGGTCCAGATTTGGTTCAATTCAGATTTCGAGTTTTTTCTTCAACTATAACTGTTGAGTTCGGGTCTTCTTGCATGTTCACGGAAATAATTCTGTCTTGTTCGAATAAGGACATGCTTCACTGGAATATTTCTGTTAAGTTCAGATTTCGTTCAGTTCGCGATTTTTTCAAAGAAATTTTTTGGGTTCGGATTGTGTTCATGTCCATGGAAATATTTTGTCTTGTTTGGATCCGGTTGCGTTTGTTTGAAATAGTTTTGTCAGATTCAGATTTGGTTCGATTCAAATTTCAGGTATTTTTTTAAATGGGAGTTTTAGGTTCGTATCGGGTTCATGTCCACGGAAATTATTTTGTCTTACTCGAATCCGGTTATGGTTCTTTCGAATACTTTGGTCAGATTTAGATGTGGTTTGGGTCAAAGTTCAGGATTTTTCAAACGAAGTTTTTTAGGTTTGAGTCGGGTTTATGACCATGGAAAGTATTTTGTCTTGCTGGGATCGGGTTATAGTTCTCTGGAACATTTTTATCGGTTTCAGATTTCGTTCGAGTCATATTTCGGGTTTTTTTAAAGAAAATGTTTAGGTTCGGGTCAGATTTCATGCCCACGAAAATTATTTTTCCTTGTTTGAATCGGGTTATGCTTCACTTGAACAACTTTGCGGGATTCAGATTTGGTTCGGGTCAGTTATCAAATCCATAGTTTTTCCCAAACAGAATTTTTAGGTCAGGATAGGGTTTATACTCACGGAAATTTTGTGTACCAAGGATCGAAGTGTGGTCTGTTTTTTTTTTTTTTTTTTCCTGGTTGGAATCGGGTTATGCTTAAATTAGTCTAAACATTAAGGTTATAATCAGTTTTTCTACTATTCTTTTTATGGCTATTTCTGATAGATAATTTACTTAGCTATTTGATAATTTATTATGGTGAATGAATCGTTTGCGGATACAAACAATTGTACGCCAAACAGCTATTTTATTTTTGTTTTAAAAACAAATTAAAGCCATATTACAATTTTAAATTGAATAGAACACATTTAAATTTAATCACTGATTAAAAAAATAAACTCATAGAAAAGTGTTGTGTAATGTTTTTTACTGCAACACAGCTAATGACTCATACATTCTAATGTTCGAAATGCCAAAAATATGCGTACAACCATATAGTAAAAAGAAATTAATAGAGTGGCGGTATAATGTGCTGGGGTGACGCAAAAAATGTAACTCTAAAATCTGCTACATTAAGTCCAAATAAGCGCCAACAAAACCATGTGCTTTGAAACTCCGATCAATTCAAACTGGTTTAAACCAGTATTTCTTTGTTTTTGTTTTTTACCTTTTAAACTGTTATTGAATAGATGACTAAAATTTCGTTTAAAAAATAACGTTTTGTGCCATTATTGCCTGTAATACACGATCAGAATGCATGAAAGATACAATTAGATCAATCATAGGCAAGAATTATTTGATTATTTTTATCATATGACTTTGAAATATCAATATAGAAGCATCATTTAAGACTTTGCTTGAAAAATCAACATTCTTTCGTTAATGTCTTAAAATCGTCTGCACTCTAAAATCTAGATTTTAATATTATTATTTAAGTGTTCATGCATGATTTTAAAAGAATCTTTTCATCACTATATTTTATATATTGACATAGAATTATAAATATGTTGTTAAATCATAAACATTTTTCATCTACGTTATAAAGTATTAAAAATTTCTGAAAAAAAAGAGAAAACTTTTAGCAATACAATTTTTTACTTCAAATCATATGTTTTCAATATTTTATTTAATTTTATTTTGACATTTAAATATTTTTAATTTTCCAATTTCAGTTATTTTAAAAGAAAACATTTATTTTAATAAGTAATATAATAGAAAAAACATTTAAAAAAATTACGATTTCTTCGTAAATTATGCTTCAGCTGTAATTCATTTCTTCCAATCCGTCTTATTAATACAAAATTCCTTCCTCGTGCTTTATTTTGAGACATTAAAATTTCAGCGATAAATGGTTTCCTCTTGCAAACCTTTCTTTTTTTCGGTTTACTTCGCCACCACCTATCTTTTTCCTCCATGTCTTACAGCAGCTGTAATAAAAAAAAAAAAAATCCTCATTTAAACTCACAGTTTGCCAGTCTATGAGTTTTAAAGGTCAGTCTCAGTTTTTAAAATTATTTCTGCAAAAATTTTATGCAACCAACCAACCATAAGATAATGAAAAAAAAAAGCTAAAAAAAGCGATTTTTTATGAGAGTGAGGTTTGGAGCTTAATTAATTACTCAGTTAATAAATAGAATTTTGAAATTCTGAGCGTCAGGTGCATCAGGAGAGATATTGGGCTACTCTCAGAAAAATTTTGAGCTTCGTACATACCGTAGTTTTCGCTAACTATTGCAGACACACACACACACACACAGAACTTGAAATTTTTATGATTTTATCTTCAACTCAAAATATGTGTTAATACACTGTTAAGAATTTGACCCTTTTGCTGCATCGTCACTCCACCGCTTTTATAGAAAATGATTACTTCAGCCTATTTTGGAGCATTGTCATAGGTCAAAAGAGATATATTCTATAAAAGCGGGGGAGTGATGATACAGCAAAAGGGTCAAATTTTTTACAGTGTACATTATATTAAATACGTGCCCCCTGACTGTGTCAAAAATTGGTTTTTTAAAAAACTAATATTTAGCTGCAAAAATACCTAAAATGACTGCAATGGGAAACGCAGGAGGGAATATGTGTCCAACGATTTCGTGTTGATATTTATCCTTGAAATTACTGTTAAGTGACTTAACTAAATACTTTTTTCACATAGATATCCCAAGTGAAATATTTTGAATTTCAAACTAATTATATATCACTCTTAAATCTGACTATACCGTGAATGAAATCGATTCTCGATGATTCGCTAAAAGGTTAGTATATAATATTATAAATTCAGAGCCATTTTACAAAAATAGGTGTATATTTTTTATCAAACATGTGTAATGTTCATTCTATGAACAAAATCCTATCCGTAACCTAATTGTATCGGAATCATAACTTGTCTGTAACTTAGCTGTATCTTAACAGTAACCTAACTGCAAGTTAAATATACCATAAATGTAACTTGGCCGTCACCTAATCATAACCTACCCATAATCTAACCACAACCTAACCGCAAATTAACCTTAACCTAACTGTAACTTAACCATGACCTAACTGTAACCTAACCGGAAAATAAAATAACAAAAGGGTCACCGGAACGTAATTGCATCCTAACTGTTATCTAACCGTAACCTAGTTCTAATTTAACATTAACTATAAACAAAATATTTTAACCATCTCGCGCTAAGTACTTAGTTTCACTTTCCACCGCTACGGAGCGCATTATGTTTTGTAGAACATCCGAATTTTAGGTTCGGATTGGATTCATGTTCATGGAAATTATTTTGTCTTCTTCGGATACGGTTATGATTGTGTGGAATATTTGTTTTCAGTTTAGATTCGGTTCAATTCAGATTTCGTGGGCTTTTTTTTTCCCTTCAAATGGGATTTTTAAGTTCGGGTCGGGTTGTACTTATATGGAAATTATTTTACCTAGTTCCAATGAGGTTATACTTCACTGAAATATTTTTGTTAGGTTCAGATTAAGTTTGGTTCAAATTTCGGGATTTTTTTTTTCTTTTTTTTACAAATTTTTTGGTTTGGAATGGGGATTATGTCCATGGAAATTATATTGTCTTGTTCGTATCTGGTTATAGTTATTTGGACTATTTTCGTCGGATTCAGATTTGGTTCGATTCAGATTACAGGTATTTTTTTTAAAATTGATTTTTAAGGTTCTGGTTGGATTCATGTCCAGGGAAATTATTTTGTCTTGCTCGGATCGGGTTTTGGTTCTTTGGAATATTTTTTTCGGGTTCAGATGTCGTTCAATTCAGATTTCGGCTTTTTAATGGAATTTTTAGGTTCAGGTTGGGTTGCGCATCAACGGAAATTATTCTGCATTGTTCGAATAAGGATATGCTTCTCTGGAATATTTTTGTCAGATTCAGATTTAGTTCATTTTTTAGGTTCGGATTGGGTTCATGTTCATGGAAATTTTTTTGTCTTGTTCAGGTCCGGGTATGGTTCTGTGGAATATTTTTGTCGATTCAAATTTCAGGTATTTTTTTCAAATGGAATTTTAGGTTCCGATCGGTTTCATGTCCACGAAAATTATTTTCTCTTATTCGAATCCGGTTATGGTTCTTTCGAATATTTTGATCGGATTCAGATGTAGTTTGCATAAAACTTCAGGCTTTTTTTTCAAATGGAATTTTTTAGGTTCGAGTCAGGTTTATGTTCATGGAAGTTTTTTTGTCTTGCTCTTATCAGGTTATAGTTCTTTGGAATATTTTTATCGATTTCAGGTTTCGTTCTGGTCATTTTTTGGGTTTTTTCAGAGAAAAGTTTTAGGTTCGGGTTGGGTTGCATATACACGAACATTATTTTTCTTTGATCGAATTGGGGTATGCTTCATTTGAATATTTTTGTGGGATTCAGATTTGATTCGGGTCAAATATCAAATCCATAGTTTTTTTTCAAATGGAATTTTTAGGTTCGGGTCAAGTTTATGCTCATGAAATTTTTGTCTTGCTTGGATCGGAGTATAGTCTGTTTTTTTCTGGTTGGGATCGGGTTATGTGTTAATACGCCTAAACATTATGTTTTGCTACTATTCTTTTAGTGACTATTTTTTATATATAATTTATTTTGCTATTTGATAATTTATTACTGTGTATGAATCGTCTGCCTATTCGAAAAATTGTACGTCAAAGAGCCATTTCATTTTTGTTTTAAAAACAAATTAAAGTCTTACTAAAATTTTAACTTAAATAAATGCATTCAAATTTAATCAATGATTTAAAAAAACTGCTAAAAAAGCCTCATATATACATATTCATATATTAACTGCAACATAGCCAACCACAAATACATTCTAATGTACGAAGTACCAACGATCTGACGTAATAGCTATGTTCAAAAATCCTAAGTTAAACTGACATTTTGCCAGTCTATGAATTTTAAAGGTCTTTGGGAAAAAACAGTCACTTTTGAAATGTCAAAATCTCAAATTGGTTTCTTTCATAGAGTAAAAAGAAATTAATAGAGTGGAGGTATTATCTCTGGAGATGATGCTTAAGATGTAACCCTACATTAAGTGCAATTAAGTACCAACAAAAGCACGTGCTTTGACACGCCTATCAATTGGCGAAATTTTAAAATGAAGGGCCAAAATCACAGTCAAGTGAAATCCAGCCACCCCATTGGTCGAGTGGTAAGGGTGAAAATCACGAACTTGTTTCTCCATTTGAAAAAGGTGAGGGGGAAAGTATTTTTTAAGCGATTGTTACCGTCTGTTCTTATTTAAGATAAACCATCGAAATTAACTCAATTAAGATATTTTGATGCCATTTTATAAAATGAGAGTGAAAAATTTAGATTATAAATGAAAAGAGATAAGATTTACTTCAAAACTGCCGCTACGATTTTTTCTCGGAAAAAGGAGTATGACAACATTTACCCAACTGCTAAGAGATTGTTCCCTGAAAAGGACGCGGCTCAATGACCAATGAGGTGTTTGGATTTCACCGGACTGTGATTTTGGCCCTCCATTTTAAAATTTCGCTATCAATTGAAACAGGTTTAAACCTGTATTTTTTTTCTCTCGTTTTTAAAAAAAGAACTAATTTATCGCTTCACCGGTAAAAATTTATTAATTATTTTATCATATGTGTTTTAAATATCAATATAGAAAATTATTTTAACGTTTTGCTTGAAAATATAACATTATTTTGTTAGTACATTAAAATCGTCTGCAGTCAGAAATTTATATTTTAGATTAATATTTATTACTTAAGTTTTCATACATGATTTTAAAAGAATGTTTTCATCATTATATTTTAAATATTTATTTACATGCAATTATTAAGTCATAAACATTTTTCATCTACGTTATAAAGTATTGAAAATTACATTAATGAAGGAAACTTTTAGTTATACAATTTTTAATTCGTATTAAATGTTTTCAATATCTTATTTAATTTTAATTTGATATTTAATTATTGCTAATTTTCCAATTTCCTTCATTTTAAAAGCGAATATTTATTCTAATAAATAATAATAGAACGAAGACCATTTTAAAAATTTGCTATTTCCTCTTGAAATATGCTTCAACTGTAATTCATTTCTTTCAATTCGTCTTATAATACAAAATCTCTTCCACGTCCTTTTGTTTGCCACATTAAATTTGAGCGATAAATGGTTTCATATCGCAAACCTTTTTTGAGCTTACTTCACCTCCACTTATCTTATTCCTCCATGGGTTTCTTTAATTCTGTCTCAGCTTTTTTATTACTTCTGCGAAAATTTTTGCACAACCAACCAACCGTAAACAAATGAAAGAGAAAAAAATTGGGAAAAAGATGATTTTTTATGAGAGTGACCTCTTGATTTTAATTAATTACTCAGTTAATAATTGGAATTTTGAAATTCTGAAGCTCAGGTGCATCAGGAGAGATATTGGGCTACTCTCAAAAAAATTTTGAGCTTTGTACGTGCTGTAGATTTTGCTAGCCATCGCAGACACACACACAGACACACACACAGACAGAGCGTTTTGTTCTTTTATTAGTATAGATAACCGATGAAAGGAAAGCAGGCGATTAAAAAGAAAAAAGACTATATATATATATATATATATATCAAAAATTTTATCTCATTTAGAGGCTATTTTTGCAATCGAGTTTAATTTTCACATATGTTTTAATTTGTTACAAAAAAAAAGTTTTAATTGTAATCTGCTATTTTACATTTGTGTAAAAAATAAATGTTGTTAAGATTGAACTTTGGAGATAAATGTATTTTCAGAGCATTAAAAATTTGGTTAGTTGCTAAAAACTTACGTTTTAGCATTACTGCAATAATATTTTATTATTCTTGCGAAGATATGCATTATTTGAATTATCTAATCCTAAATACGTTTGAGAAATCGCTCTCAAAATTCTTTTGTATTTTTATAGAAAAAAACGGTAAAATTTTCGTTTCAACTCAATAAAATAAAAAAAAAGCGGTAGAAAAAGAAAAAATGTTATTTCAGAACTGTGCTTAAAATAAAAAATTTAAATAATAAATATTTTTTTTTAAGTTCTAGGCATAAATTAGTTTGCAGTCAATAACAAAAAATAGAGTTTCATGAAAAAATTCGAAAATGTAAATATAATTTACTAAGAAAATATTAAAAGCTATGAAATTGCAGATTCTGTTTAAAATTTGTAACATTTAAAAAGTATAAAAAATAAATAATAATAAAAAAAAGATCAAGACGGATTTGATCTCAGAACCTTCGGGTTCACAGATTCGCACACTGCCGTAGCGCCACGAATCCACAGGGAGAAATCATACTAATGGATATTTAAAATGTATGCTGACATTTAACCCCCAATTTTTCAAAAACTACGGCCTATTTGAAGAAACCCTTTTACCAGAATAATTAGTTGTATAACCCCTACAACATATTTTGAAATAATCGAAATCTGTGCGCACCATGTTTGATGGCCCCCTTGTTAGATAATCTTTCAGAAATCCTGCATTTTCAAAAATACGGCTTTGTCTCGGTTCGGACGATGCCGGATTTTAGAAGTTATATTATATACTTCCTATACATTTTTATTGTCGTGAAACTGTAGTATCTAAATTAACAGAATGATACAGACGACCGATTTACGAATACACTGTTAAAACTAAAGGTTGCATATGGCACTTCTAGAGGTGAAATGCTTGTCCCGTCAGTGACACCCCTAAGGGAGCCAGAATTGCACCCCTAGGGCACCCCATGGCACCTTATAGGGTGCCATGTGGGTGCCTTGGGATGAAATGTGTTGCCAAGGGATGCCTTAGGGTACCTCTAGGGGTGCAATTCTGGCACCTTATAGGGTGCCATGTGGGTGCCTTGGGGTGAAATGTGTTGCCAAGGGATGCCTTAGGGTACCTCTAGGGGTGCAATTCTGGCTCCCTTAGGGGTGTCACTGACGGGACAAGCATTTCACCTCTAGAAGTGCCATATGCAACCTTTAGTTTTAACAGTGTACCACAATATACTAATATGTTTGCAATTGAGAGAACTTACAAGAAATAAGACCTTTAAATTTATAGAATAAGTCTAATAATGATTACGAAAACTGTTATGGAAATTCAAATGCCAACCGTTAACCTATTCACATTAATAATAAAAAACAATATTTAATTAGAGCATTTTTGAAATTATGCAACAAAAAGAAACAGTAATAAATGAACTTCTACCACTTTCAAAATCAGCTTTCTACATGTGCATTTTAGCATACCAGTTTCAGAATAATAAGCCATGTGCAACTACAAGATGCCTATTTTGTTTCCACTATTCCAGAACAATAATCCTTGTTTTATTTTATCACAGCATAGGTTTTAACTCTTAGCGGTCGATGTTTTTAAATCGTTGATCGACCTCGGGCCAGGATTCTTTTTTCTCTATTAAATGAAAGTAGACTGGGTTGAAGTTTCACTTACTTGTTATCCGAGGCTCCTATTTGAAATGCAGACGCCACCTGGATTCCCATCACTGTCAGGACGAGGAAAGCCCACATTTGGACCCCTGCTGGAAAGAGAAAAAAAAACACAAATTTAGTATAAAGTTCAAAACTAAAACTATAAATCTTAAAAAAATAATAACGACTTTAAATATTACATTTAGAATTAAGGTTAAAAAATGTTCTGCGATTAAATAAGACAAAAAAAAAAAAAAAAAAAAAAAAAAAAAAAAAAAAAAAACAGTAAAAGTTCAGAATTGAAAATCATAATTGGCTTTTACAATTTATTGGAAGTCAATTATTATGTTCGTTCACAGTTTAACATTATAGAAAATAATGTAACTTAGATAAATTTTATTTCAAACGTTTCATATCATGTGTAAATATTTAGCAGGTTGGTTGCCAGAGCAGAGAAATTCAAACGACTTGTTTATATAATGGCACAATAATTCTAGATTTAATTCTTGTAGATACAATTATAAAACTTTATTAAAGTGAAAGGAGAAGTTTCGTAAACTGTCGTACATAGATTGAATCTCTTGAGATACAAATGAAAAATGTCTTTTGTAGCTTACTTGTTACTTGTGTCACATAGATACATGTCTAAATACATATGATGAGACACAGTTGCATATTTTGCACAATAAAATAACATTTCATGAAAAACCCCATATTTAGCTGTGTACATTATAATTATTTGTTTTTATTTAGCATCTAGATGACTTGTTCAATTTCCAATCGCGGCTGCTTTCGCATGTAAAATCCGTCGTCCGTGCAAAGTCCTCAAGTTTCCTATGCATACCTTGGAGGTGCTTTGTCAGCTAAAGATCAAACGACAATCTTACGACATCAAACTCGAGTAGAAATGGCCGGCCTTTATAAGAGACTGGTATGCACTAAGAAAAGATCTGTAAATTTACTAAACCTTTTCTAAGAAACCGGATTCCTAGAACTTTTTATGTATCGGCAACAGCAAAACCGTTGTTACCGCTACATGAAAACTTGAAGCAATCACAGTTTCCTAGACGAAGTTTAGTAATTTTACAGATTTTTTACAGTATCTATTCTGTAGAAGAATGCAATACTCTCCTATCTTTTTCTTCTTATTCCTCTTATTTTCGACAACGTACAAACAAATCGAACAACATAATTAATAGCAATCTAGAACCGGTCACAAATTTACAAAATTGATAAAATAAATGACGATACAGCTACGAAAGTCTAAGTATTATCAGGTAGATCTTTGTCATAAGGCTATTAGATGACTTTCGGCCAGATACAAAACTTGTTAAGGCTCCTGTCCCTGGCAGACGAAGCTATCACGAGCTAATGTTATTCCTATGGGAAGGTTATTTTCTAATATGTGGTTTGCATTTCTACATTTTTAAATTATTTTTTTTCTTTGTATTGGATAGCTGAGGTGCATGCCAACATCTCTCCTTTTTTATTTTTTCGATTTTGAATGCAGATATTTTTTATAAAGTTAGTTTCATTTTCAAAACCGGTTTCGAGAGTGAAAATGCCTTTAAAAAAATATCTGAAACCAAAATCGAAAAAGTAAAAACGGTGTGATCTCGACATCCACCTCAGCTATCCAATGCAAAAATCTTATTTAAGAATGTGGAAATGCAAACTAGATATCAGAAAATAATCTCACCATAGGAATAGCATTAGCTTGCGAAAGCTTCGTCGGCAAGAGACAGGCTCTTTAAGGGAGCACAGGACATTCGAATTTGTCCAAACGATCGAAGACATCGCCTTTTTCAAAGTATCCAAACACAAATAAAATGCAATTAAGATCTTTTCTTTTTTAGTTTATGCCTAAATTATATATCCTTAACTATATTATCCAGAAAAAATTTTGCATATACAAAATTGATACTTAAATTTTAAGTTTTAAATTTCATATCACTAAAGTATGAATTAAAATCATTAAGTGCTGCGCTCATAATAAAACTCTAAATTGTGCAGACAGAAAACCACTTACGAACAAAACAAAATCATAACACACCTACACTGTAAAAAAAAATCTGTGAAGGTACTAAACATTTTCTTGGAAACTGGGATTCCAAGAACTTTTCATGTAACGGTAACAGGAAAAATTCATGTAATCGATTCTGAAACTTGAATTTTTGCTGTTACCGTTACAGGAAAAGTTCTTGGAATCCCAGTTTCCTAGAAAATGTTTAGTACCTTTGCAGATTTTTTTTACAGTGTATTTCCAAATTAAAATCAAAATATACAGAAAAAGTTTTGTTTAAAAATTTATTTTAACACAAAATAATAAAGAAAAAGTTTATAGAAAAAATTCAAACTTTTTTTCATGTTTTTCACTTACAGAAAATTAAAATATCTAAAATATGTGTATCTTTTTGTTGTATTTGTTTTAGCATGTTGATGATAAAGAAACACGCATTGGCTAATTTTTAAATCTATAGCTTACAAAGTTTGAAAGCAAGGTTAGATATTAGGAACTCTAAGGCATCAAATGACGCCAGCAATTTTTTTTCTAAGTACCAAACTGCATTTCATGGTTGCAGTTTTATGTTCTATCATATTTTCTCATTTCTTTTCGCAGCCATGTTAACATAATATTATTTCTATTTTTATGTGTTAAAAGCGATGGGTGACTGTATATATTAAACATTATCTCAGTGTTGATCCTTAGAACAAAATAAAAATTGGCTTTATATAAAAATGTGAAACTCTATTAACCACTTAACTGATCAATGTTTTTGAAAAAACCTTTCAAATAACGTCTATTTTTTCATGTCTTTTACAGAAATTCAATTTTTTATCAGCGGTTTTTCAAAGCATAAATTTTTGCCTAATTGAATCAGAAATATGTTCGGATTATTATAATGCAAAATTTAGAATAAAATTTTACTGGTGAGAATGATAAATTGTGATTGGATTATGCCGTGCGTGGTACTAAGAAATCGTGATTGGTAAAAACACGTTGCCCGTACGACGTACGGGCAAAACAAGGGAGCGGTTAAAGAATAGTATTTGGATTCTAAAAAAAAAAACCTTTTTGTAAAGTCAATATGCCGGCTGGTTAAAATTAAAGTTACCCCATTTAGACCTACCTAGAGACCGCTCTAATAGACAGATATCGATGAAATTCGGAAAGTAAGTTATGTGGAAATTGGGAAAAAGAAATCTGTAATAAAAATAATTAGTTCAAATTTCGACCGATAGATGGCGATTATTATCTACGAGAAAGGACTGTACGCAAATTTCAAGCAATTTAAAAATCTAGTAATCGCTGCCATAAAATCATTATGCACAATGCCATTAGAGAAGAAAGAACGTGCGTTATCTGAGAAGCTTTTTTATCAGAAAGGCAATAATTTGTTAACTGTACTGCGAGAACATCGTCGCTTGAAGCGATTACGAAAAGAAACGATGGCGAGGTATCCTTTGAAAAAGATTATGTCTAAATTCGTAGAGACGGGGGAATTGGGAGCTGCAACGAAAAGGATGGAAACTGATTTCAAATGAAAATGCCGAAAAGAGGGTCTGGCCGTTGTCGAAAGTAATTTGTCTCTCTCTTGATCTGCAGTACGAAAGGTTCTTCAATCCATTGTAAAGTGGTGTCCATACAACTTTCACGTTGTGCAACCGTTAAACCCTGCAGATTTGGTCACATGAACTCAATTTGCGAGAATGTTTTTGGCCAGAATAACCGCTTACAATGCATGGCATTTGAACTTTCTGTGGTTGGAAGAGACACGTTTTATCGTATATGGAGCAGTTAATTCTCAGAAATGTCACATATGTGGTACTGCAAGTCCTAATGTTGTCCATGAACAGGATTTGCATCCTGATTATATTGCTGTATGGTATGGTTTTACGACTGATTTCATTATTGGTCATTTGTTTTAGGGGAAACACTTCTCAGAATGCTAAAAGGTGTTCCATTACGGGTACTCGTTATTGCGACTTTCTTCAGCAGCAGATCTTTATACCCTTGCAAGTGCGAAAGTGTTTATAGATTACCATATACATGAAAGATGGAGAGCAACCTCACCTAGCCCAATGAGTGACGGCACTGCTTTGTATTCACATTGGAGATATCGGGTACCTTCGTGAAATTTACCGACAACATGACTACTTCATTCTTCCCATTCTTTCCCTGATTCTTCTTCATTGAATCCTTGTGACTTCTGGTTGTAGGCAATCTTGAAATATCATTGTAAGGAGGAAGCATACGAGCTCTGCCTGATTCGAAAGCAAACATAAATCGTCATGTTGCTGCAATTGATCGAAAAATCCTCTCGCATTATTGTTAAACACGGTATAATATGCTTTGAACATTTGCTTGGTGCAAATGAAATGCGCATTGAATATAGGATGCAAACAGAAAAAAAGTTTTGGGCTTCCAGTTTGATATATTTGATCACCATGTGCCTCTTTCTCACTTCGTGGTTGAAATTTGAACTAATTTTTTTAATGCAGATTTTTTTCCCTATGGTCTATATAACTTATATTCCAAGTTTCAACGATACCTGTCAACCAGAGCGGATTTTATGTAGGTCTAAACAGAACAACTCTAATTATAATCAACTTGTACATACAAAACAATTCTGTCTATTGAAAGACAATTTGAACTTTTAGACACAATCAGGTCAAAAACTAGTATATATATAAAAAAATAGCAAATAAAAGAACCTTTGGATAAAATTATAGTAAGGCATTTAAAAATATTCACAAGTTGTATATTTTTTAGAGAGAGGGGTACACACTAAATTTTTAAAACATTCTTTATATAGTAGCTTATTTAATCGAAAACAGGTTCATGTGAGGGGGGGGGACTAATGCTAAGGAATGAATGATAACGTTTGTTAACAAAAATTACAGTGAAAGAAATCCAGCTGTCAAATTTGACAACTACGCATAATTTTGGAGTTGTGAAATCTAATAATTTAGTTGCACTTAATGACTAACGACCGCTAATATCTAACCCTGTTTGAAAGTAACAAAGCACGCAAACTACAAATTTATTAATCTGCATTTTAAAGTTTCGATACCTACAGACATGCCATTGTACTCACAGTCTATAAAATATGATTATAACTCATAAAAAAAAATCAGAATAAAGCATAAACCGAAATCTGATTTTTTGATAGTTTAAAAGTTCATATCCCCCTTTAATCTAGGCATACTGACAGGCAGATTGAAGCCTGATCTGTAATCCAATAACACTAATAATCCAAACTTTAGACAGAAACTTTAGAAATCAAGATTCTTTTAACATCCATATGACAAGAATTACCGAGAAGTTTTTGTTTCTATTTGGTGAAGTTATGAGATTTTCTCATTAAAGGATAATTACAATTTGGCTGATCATAAGTTTGTATTATCTGAAATAGCAAAAATTGAATTCAGATATGTAACAGGACCTTGAAGAATTCCAGGAACGAAATTGGTCATCTGGGATATCATAAGAACAAAATTACAAATTTTCCGGAGAAACACTTTGATGCTCCTAAAAAGGGGGAAGGACTGGAATGTCCCCTCCTTCCTACCGCCTGAATTCAATACTGGGCCACACTGGATTTCTCTATGGTTTTCTGTGTATTTTCTGTATTTCTGTGTTGTTACTTGCTAGTTTAAATAGGTTTGAATTTTCGAATTTTTTGTTTTGATACTCTTATTACTTTTTATGCGTTTTGTTATAAGAACTAAGATCACGGTTATTGAACATTAATCAAATATGAAGCAAAATTTGAGTTGGAGCAAACGTACTTCTTTTCAAATTTCTTTTCACCGCATATATAAATAAAGATTTTGTAGGTTTATAATGATAGGACAGTATTTACCGTCTATGAGCGAAATATAATTATTTTGTAATCTTTAGTTTTTAAATGCGTTCGTAATTAAGTAAATATGTTGCAGTTATAATCGGCGTTCGATCCGTCCGTCTGTCCGCATATAACAACTCAAAATCTGCCCAACCGAATCGTTTGAAATTTAAAATATTTAATTGCTGCATAATTTTGTCAAGTCATGTCAAATTTTATGAAAATTGGATCTATAGTTGAATTACAGGGACAGTCAAAAATTATTCTGTTACATTGGAGTCAATGGGGAAATAATTTCAAGTGCATTTTAATGATGTTTACACTCTTTTGAGCATGATACAATTCACATGAATCTGTGAAATATGTACTAAAATATACATTTTGTGCAATTTGTGGTGCAAAGAATATTTTTATTAATATATAAAGCCACACAAAAGTATTCTATTACATAATGTTATAGGGAGAACATTGTTTCGCGTGTGTTTTAATTATATTAAACTATTTCACATTTTATGAAATTGATATACGTTGCTGAGGTTTACTACACGTTAATTTTTGTATAATAAAGAGTATTTAGTATTTACAGGGACACACAAAATATTTTCGATACTGTATTGTATCCGAAATACTGTATATTTAAAAAACTTAAGTATAGTACGAACGCACGTAATTTGATATGTCTGACGTGCAATTTCTGACTTGTTCTAATAGTTAATCGCCATGTCTTTTTTTAAAAGTAATTTTTTAACTGCACCATTTTGGGGTAATACGCATTATTTTAATCATACAAAAGAAGTATATTTGTTAGAATCCTTTAAAGTTTTTGGGAAAAAAATCTTTTTAAATGGCTAAAACCGAATGAAAAAAAATGTAACCTGTCATATCAAAATAGTTTTTATTTATTTCCAAAAGAAAAGATTAATTATAAACTGTTAAAAATGATTTTTTTTTCTTACTTTGACAAAACTTTTGTTTGATAAAAAAGACAAAAAAATCTTTTAACAATATTTAATTAATACTTTCTGACTTTGGGGCAATTCATTCATTGATCGTGAAATGTTAAGAATCAGCCATTTAGTTTTAGTAAAACGAGTCTTTTAATAATGGATAATTATGTCTCCTTAGGAATTACTAATTATCTTTTATGCTGATAAAACGTAGTATTTCAGCTCCAAGCTCTTTTTCAGTCATTTAAAAGAGTCTTTATTTGTTTATTTTTAACGGGGCTGGAGTTTTTGTAGGACATTAATATTATTTAAATATTGAATAGTTTAGAATCTTACGTTTTAGTTCTAGATCTTTTAGTAAATACGATGAAAAAATATGGATACTTAAATATTTAAAAATAAGAATAAACAAATGAATTAATGGATAAATATTTATTAAATTTTTAAAAATATTATTTATATCAATAGAATAAAATCGTTAAAGTGGAATACGTTAAAAATGAATCCCACTTTAAACAGAAAAATTCCAAGTTCTATTTAAAATTATACAATGCAATTATAAGTCATGGTTTATCTGCTAATTTGGAAATTTGTATAAAACGGATTTTTTTTTCTTTGTGATTTCATCGAAACCGCTTTTACTGTAGTTGCTTTTTTACTAACACTAATAGACTTTGCCACCAATGAGCTATGCTCGCCAACCTCTGTTCAGAAACCGCATACGCTGAAGAAAATACTAATTTGGTCGGCTTAAAAAAATTTACTGAAAAGTGAATTATAATTTTAAAACAACTGGCGATCTCCCAATAAAAGGTTTCCAAACCTTTCCCCATTGGTTCGGGGATTTTAAGGTAAAATTAATTGCTGTTTAGATATCAAATAGCTGTTTTCGTGTTCGATTAAATAAAATAATTTAAACATTTAAATAAACTAACACAAAATGAACTAAATCAACAATCAATTCTTTTGATACGTTAATTAGTTGTAATATTGTTCAGAATGAGTTACAGATACATTACTTTATTTTGTTACAAAAACACTGTTGGTTACAAAAAACAAAAATATTTTTTTTAAGGATGATTTCTTTTGCCTTTGTATCTTTTCAGCTCTCTTGGCGCCGAGGGAGGGGGATGGAAATTTTTCAATTCGAAAATACATCTATATTTGTATTGTAAGAACATCATTTTATAATATATAAAGTATTAAGAAAAAAAATTAAAATAAAAGATTTACATGGGTTTATAAATATTGCACAAAATCCCTGTAAATTCAAATATAATTAATCCTCCTAAATCCTTCAATCCTTCTAAAATCCTGCAAAAATTTATTAAATGATTTTGTAAATCTTTTAATTTAGTTTAAACAATTTATGTAAAATGCTTTGGAATGTAAAATTTTCATGAATTCATAACTCTGTAGATAAAGGGTTAAGTGGAAAGATGACGAGAACTTGGGCTAGAGGCCGCTGAGTTTATGAGCCGGCCATTTAACTGTAGAAAGTAACTAGGAGCAGGGACCCTTAGAGAGGCAGTTACTGGCGAATTCAGTCCTCCATCCACAAATCGATCCCAATAACAAGTTAGCGGGATTTTCCCTGTTCCACTTCCTATTCTCTTGGTAGCTCTCAATTAGTCACTCTTTCTTGGGTTGAGGGTTGAGGGTTCGAACAGTAAGTGCTGTGTTCTCGAAATGGTAGGTAGCTGAAGGAGGGCATCCTTCTTTAAATCTAGAAAATATATGGAATTCTGATGTTTGCAATAATAAAAAACGCTTTTCGGAATCACAAATAACTCTGAAGAGATTATTGTATAGTTTCATTTGTAGTTATTTTATATTTTTTTCGTTGTTATATGATTTTTTCGTAGTTCAAATAACATTTATCCTTTTTTCCTTTCTTCTATCTTCACAAAAAGAAAGTATTTCATTCGTGAAATTGTTTGAATTCTGGTTTTCTACGGATTTACACGTTTTAGGGGTCAGAAATCCCAAAAAAAGATGCTTTTAAAAAATATATGTCTGTGGTTCTGTGAATCTGTAAGTGTGTGACTCTATCTGTCTGTATGTGACATAAATTTTGTGCGCGCTCTCTCTCAAGAATTAATGCACGGGATTTAATAAAAATTTATATTCAGGCAATCGCTGATATAAATTGATGCTTATTTGCTTTTGGTGTAAATCGCTCAAAAGGTGGCGCTGCTATGCAGCATTATATACGATTTATGCAATAGCTGTATCTCAAAAAAATATGCACGGATTTTTATCAAACTTCAGATTCAGCTAGTTTTTAGCATGACTAGATGTTGTTTATATTTTGTTGAAAATCACTCGACAGGTGGCACTGTTATGCTGAATTTTGCATGATTTCCGCAATACCTTTATCTTAGGAATTAACACACGGATTTTCATCAAATCTCAGGTTTAGTTAATCTTTGATATAAACAGGTTGCGTTTATATTTTGGTATCAACAGCTCAACAGGTGGCGCTGCTATTCTGAATTTTTTCCAATTCTTGCAATAACTCTATACCTAAAACTAATGTACGAATTTTAAACAAATTTCAGATCAGGTATACTTTGATAAATATTATTGCTGATTATGTTTTGCTATGAATCACCCAGCAGGTGTCGCTTTATGTTGTATTTTCCCCGATATCCACAGTAGCCCTGTTTCAAGAATTAATGCACCAAATTTCATGACTTTTGAATCCTCATGATGAACATTGATTGCCATTTAATTTTGGCATCGTGTTAGCGAATTTTGAAGCATTAACATATATAAAATAGAAAAAAGTTTTGTGAATGCCACATCTGACTAGTTTTAGATCATAGAGAAAACCAGCCAACTCTTCACATTCGTTAGAGTATTCAAGGAAAGGCACAAAAGGCTAATTATTTATTTTCTTAAGAACAACAGGCATTTTAAGCTATAAAACGGAATTGTTTATAAAAAAGTACATATTTATCCTATTTTCTGGAGCTAAACACATTTTAACGCTTCTAATAAATAGTATTTTTTTTTTTTTAACATTTAGAAGGCTTTTTATGACGCCTTAAAAGCATTAAACAAGCGGGTTTAACGGAGTCATTGAAAGCGAAGAGGAAAAATGGTTGAAGATAAAAGTAAAGTTTAATGAATTCTCTTTGCCACTGAATACAAGAAAAATAGTAAAATAAGAGTTATGAATTTCTATCCCCATGCCAATAATAAAGACTGTTATAGCGATGCAAATATTCTGCGCATAACTAAATACATTACTTGTCACCCGTTAAAGAGATTTTCTACACCTTTTATAGTTCATACTGCATGGTGACTGAACTTTAACATTTCGAAGTTATTTTAATATCCATGTTTTATTAATAGTGCTAAGTAATCAGATTATTTTAAATCACTAAAACAAAGAATATCAAGTCGTAAATTGCACGGCAAGTGTAGCAAGTGAGGTGCGTTCCTACTGTAAGCAAAAATAAATCTAAAAAAAAGAAAGTTTTAAGAATATTGCATCTTGGTGTAATAGTGCGCAGTACTCCCGATACGGTAGAACAACCGAAATCTTTTGTGTGTCCCTGTAAATACTATCTGCTTTCTATTATGCAGGAAATAACTTGTAGTAAACCTCCGCAACGTATATCAATTTCATAAAATATGAAAAAGTTAATATTATTAAAAAGCGCCACAAACAATAGTTTCCCCTATACCATTATGTATTGAAATATTTCTGTGTAGTCCTGTAAATTAATAACAACTGTCTTTGCACCACAGATTGTACGGAATGTTTATTTTAGTATATACTTCATAGATGCATATCAATTTCATTATGATCGAAAGAGTGTAACAGCACTTGAAACTATTTTTCCCATTGGCCGTAATGC
This sequence comes from Maratus speculifer, assembly GCA_964019185.1. Taxonomy (NCBI): domain Eukaryota; kingdom Metazoa; phylum Arthropoda; class Arachnida; order Araneae; family Salticidae; genus Maratus; species Maratus speculifer. Next base: position 259,334,251 of record OZ025298.1, read on the forward strand.
AATCGGATACTTTTGATTGCCTCTGTAATTAAACTATGCATCCGATTTTCATAAAATTTGAAATAACTCGACAAAATTACGCAGTAAATTTATGTTTCAAATTTCAAATGATTGGGTTGGGTATTTTTTGTTCTTTTATATGCGGAAAGATGGGCGAACTGAACGACGTATTTATATAATTATGAATGCATCTAAAAAGGGAGAGCAATGTTTTTATAGTAGACTAGAATTTGGGCAATTTTTAATACTTTCCAACATAGTTGGAAAGTGTTAATGACTTCGGTACGTGAGTGTATTTTTAAGGAATTTTTGTACCTGGTCTTGTTGTAACTACTTGCTCAATCCTTCGCAAATCCGAATACTCCGATAGAGAAATCTAGAACTCGGTATTTCTTTGATAGTCGGAAGCTGACAGTAAACATTGTTCTCATCATATTTTTTCGTATCTCATTAATTTCATTTAAGATATAACTCTTTCACTCATTTTATTTAAAATGCATATATTTAATTTAAAACTAAAATATTTAAAATTCATGACTTTCACAATTTTTTCTTTAATATAAAAAGAAAATGATTGATTAATACCACAAACCATAACATTTAATTTTAACATGAAAGCATTGTTTTAATTGCCCACGTGAAAAAAAAAAACTGCTCACTGGCGATTTAAAACATATAGCAGGCGTTGTTTGCGACCGGCTAACATAAAACTACCAATAATTATTTACGATTATGGCAACTTTTATGTAGTTGTATTCAATAAAATATTATTAAAATGGCCCCATTTCATATGAAATATAAAGCGGTCATCCCTGAACTGTTGATTACAGTGACATGACTTAGGCTATTATACTATAGATTGTTTGTAATGAAGAATAACCCTCCAAGATCGGGAGAGTTTTGATACAAATTAAAAGTGTTGGTTTTTAACCGTAACTGATAGAATCATATTTGATTGAAAAAAAAATTAAATGTCTTTTGTTAGGTTATGTTGATGAAAGATTCACACAATTGCGTTCTGCACGCTCGGATATAAATCACAGAAACAGAAGAAATTGTTTTTTCTTTTTCCTTAGAATCGCCTACACCATTGTGTAGGTCAGGGCTTAAAGGGATAAAAGGTACAGTATTTATAGTTCCATCCACAAAATAATTCCATTATACTATAGTCTAGGAGGGAAAATGTTTTATTGATGATACGCTATTTCAAATGCCCGATATGGTCAAAAGTGACCGGCCACTTGCGATTTTAGATGTTTTGTTAAATATCTAGCAAAATACACGAGAAATTATTCTGAAAATCCAGGTGTGTAAACAAAATAATACAAGCCATATATTTCCGCGAAGTTTTTTTTCTCCGAAATCCCATAGGGGACCATCAACAAATTAAAAAAGAACGAATATCATTTGGATAAATCTGACAAAACTAATATAGCAAAAGCGTTCAAACTGCAGATTATGATTATGTGGATTCGTGTAACAATCTGTTATCATTTTTTATGAGGATAGCTAGTATACTTTTAGAGAAATTAGTTTTCATAATAAGAGTCCGAATTTTCTCAAGTTTTTGCTTATACTTTGCTGAGTTCTTAATATTAAAAAAAAAGTATTTTTTAGAAAATATGGAAAGCTACATTCCAAACAACACCGTGTAATCAAAATTAAAAAATAATAAAAATTGTATGAAAAATGAGCAAGTTTACAAAATAATGTTTTACTTGGCACGCGTGTACGCAATCAAAATGTAAATGGCATAATATTTTAGCAAAATGTATAGAATAACTGTTGTGAAAGACTCAAAAACATAGCTTGAAATTTCAGAAAATTATCGTCGATAGAATAAGCTCCAAATCCGTTATTCCTAAAATGAAGCAAAAAGATCAGAGAGTGTATCAATATATCCATTGATTAGTGTCAATACAGCGTACACAATATTGCACGTACTGCTATATTTGAATACAACCCTTCATCCTTTTGCTTTATTTTAGGAATAACGGATTATGTGCTTATTCTCTCGACGGTTATTTTCAGAATTTTCAAGGTTTATTGTTTTGATAATTTCACAAAATTTGTTCAATATATTTAGCTAACGCATTATGCAAATTACATTTTGATTGCTTTCAGGCATGCGCAGTGAAACATTATTTAGTAAATTTGCTCATTTTCCCTACAACTTTCATTATTTTTTAATTCTGATTACAAGGTACTGTATACTATTATATTTGTCTTCTTTTCTGAAAGGAACTATTTTTTGTATTATGAACTCTGCAAATTATAAGCAAAAAATTTGGGACAGTTATTATAAAAATGTTAATTTCTCTACGAGTATATATGGTAACCTCATAAATATGAAGACAGTTTATATTATGATAAACCACGTAATCATAATCTGCAGTTTAAAAGGTTTTTCTACATTAGTTTTGACAAGATTATCCAAAACATCTTCGTTCTTTTTCATTTTTTTATGGTCCCCTATGGGATTTAGACAGAAAATCATCACGGAAATATCACGCCGCTACTATTCTGTTTACGCACCTGAATTTTCAAAATAATTTCTCATGTATTTTTTAGATATTGAACAAAACGACTAAAATCGCAAGTAGCCGGTCACCATTGGCCATACATGGTCAGATTCATAAGTAATGAGTGTTTATTCAAAGGGACAGATTTATTGAGAGGATTGGTACAATTGCCTGGTATTCTCCAAAATAATTACCTCCTGCATCAATACACTTTTGTAGGCGGCATTTCTATGACTCGAAGGCGTCCACGTAGGCCTGTTCCGGCATGGCTTCAACGGCTGTCTTGACATTCTCTTGGCTGTCCTCTATCGAGTTGAAGTGTTTACATTTCAGCGCTAATTTTTAGCGCGGGTACAAGAAGTTTGGGGGCGACAAGTCCGGACTATAGGGAGTATGTGAGAAAATTGAAACGCTCAACCGAATTCGGTAAGCGCTCACGATGAAGAAGGTGTGGCTGGCGCGTTATCGCGGTGAATATTCCAGACACCCTTGATGTCTCTTCACTTGCGGGCGACGCTTTTTTTACAGCCTTTATATGTCAATATATATGTCAACGCCTCCGACCATGGCCGTTAGCAACAGGTGCGCAGGCCGATGTATGCTAGAGTCAAAATAAAGTGAGGCTCATTACTTATGAATCCGACCATTTTTAGTGTAGTATAAGATTGATATGCCTTATTCAGATGAACTAATACATGCTTCCAGATGAGTATAAAATAAACAACATTTTAGATAATTTACAGGGATGCAGAAAAAGAATCCCGTTAATTGAATTATGCAAAAAAAAGTTTGCATTTTAGTGAAGTTATGATAGTACAAACATAATGAAATTAGAATAAATCACTTAGTTAAACTAAAACCATTTTTGTATCTGTTAGAGAGTATCTAGAACTTACGGTTCATTTACAGACACGTACAAAAGAATTCGGTTACATCACCGATTGAGATAAGTAACTTGTTGGAAGTTCGTTTTCCACTGTGATGCTCATTTATATGGGCATGCTTTTATTTTATTTAAATTTCTTATTTAGATATTTCATTTAATTATCTGAAAAAACAAATTCTGATAACATTCTGTTAGTGATGAAAAGCGTTTCATAAAATATTCTTGAAGTATGATTTCTCGCTCTTCTTTGGAATACCACTCAGTATTCTGTGAATAAGAAAGGGAACAGTTGTTTCAGCAACTGAGAGCCACTAAATTGGAGCATGCGTATTTGAGCTTTGGTTTGTCGCCTGCTCGAAAATCGAGATCGAATGTAATCAGCGCTACAGTTTATAATCGGATAAATTTCCCTTTTTTTGCAAGTAGCTTAGTAGCTTGGTCAGCAGTATACGGTATTAGAGATTTTTCTATATGAGTTTCTATAATCCCATTTGCACTTCTTTTCGGAATGAAAATTTATTTTTCTGTTGAAAACAGTAGATTATACATTGAAATATATAAAATAATAATAATAATAATAATAATAATAATAATAATTTTAAATAACAAAAAATTTTTTTAATTATCATGCATATTTCCTCAATTGCGGATCTAAAATGATTGAAAAAAATTTTCTTTCCAAGAAATAAGTCCAATTGACATTATATCAGTTTTTCACTCTATTTCGATTTTCGAGCAGACGACAAATCAAAGTGCGCATGCACCAACTTTGTAGCTGTCAATTGTTGCAACGACCGGTTTCTGAATAAGTATAACACATTTTGAATAAAACTAAATAAAAAAATTTTTTTGTTTCTTTGTTCTTTTTGAAAAAAAAAATGCAGATTTTACTTGGTAATAACATTATAGTTTAGATATATATTTAATTTATTCAAAAAATTGTATTAATAAAATAATAATAGTAAAAAAAATTATAAATTTCTTTTTCGACGTAATAGACAAAAATGATTTTTTAAATAAAAATATATATTCTAAAAGTTGTATTTTGAATAAAAAAGTTTAAAATATTATAAAAAGAAAAAAAACATTTATAATGAGTTTTCTAGTTGTATAAAAATAAATTGAAATTTGATTTTCATACATGTTAATGAAACAAGTGTAATGTTTAAATTGGAAGTTTAGATGTACACATTTAAACTGATGTGAGCAAAGCACATTTATGTAAACACAACACATGTATAGAAAAATATAGAGGAAAAACATCGAATGATTATAAATTTAAATTTCTTAATGACATTAGAAAAATCGATTATCAGTACTATTCTATTAAGATGTGATTGATTTTTATAGTTTAAAAATCAACTTTTTTGGTGCTTCCTAAATTCTATGCATTTTTTATATTTTATTTATCAAAATTTCGAAAAAAAGTCCTTACACAATAGTTTTTTCTTTCTTTCTTTCTTTCTTTTTTCATATATTGTTTTTATCGAGATTTAAATGAAATAAAATCTATGCCAATTTTTTTTCTCTTTTTAAACTTTATTTTTTTCTCAGTTATTCTCTTTTGAAAGTATAAATTCAATTTCATACAGGCAATAAAACTTTTTTGTTATTGACAATTACATGATGGATAACTAAATTCAATAAAGTGTAAAACATTTCTTTCAATAGTTTGTAGTTCAAGTATTTTTTGATTGATTATAGATAGGATTTTCCCAAAACTTTTTTTTACAAACGTCATTTTAGATTTTTTTTTAAAAAGAGAAAAACTCTTAAAATTTTTTAAAAACATTTATTAAGACTTTTTTTACAGTAATAAAAAATAACAACAAAAAGAACATTTTCTATGTATGGATTATGGAGCATTTTTTAACTTAAGAGCCCACAATAGTCACAAGCCAAGACAATTCAAGATGGCGACTCGATTTTTCAGCGGATTCGAAGGATGGGCTAAAATTACTTTGATTGACATGCAATCATCCAATTAGGAAATAGAATGCTCTTAACCAATTATCTGCGACGATTTTTCTCTTCAAAGGTGCGCAATTCTAGCCGATTTCATGTTTAAAGGATTTTTTTCAACTGATTTCCCATTACTTTGGGTAAATGCAATGATGTCGAGCTTCAAAAGAATTTCAATCTATTTATGATTAGCGTTCCAAAATTAAAATGGTTTGATTTTCAGAAAATAAACGAATAATTAATTTAGATAGATTACTATAAAATAAAAACTATTTTATTTACTTAACGCAAAATCTCAAAAAAAAAAAAAAAAAAAAAAAAAAAAAAAAAAAAATATTGAATGAGGGGGGGGGGGATATCAGGTACAAGTAGTTTAAATAACTATTTTTTGGGGGGGGGTAAGGGGGAGGGATTCTTTTTAGAATACGAAACTTATCAAGATAAACAGCACTGAAGGTTAAAGTCATAAATACTTCATAAAATTATGAGAAAAATATTTAGACAAATTTAAATATTTAAACATTGTTTATTATTTGTACAGAGGCAAGCAAGAGGCGAGCAAGGGCGAAAAGGAAATATAAATTTTGAAGAAAGGAGAAATAGGTGTTAATCCCAGCCTAGTCGTTTATAGACATAATACATAATTTATTTGTAGTGACAAATGTGACAGAAAAAGTGTAGCAAATTTTAAAATCTTTGTGTGATGTTAAGTCAATAAAGCAATATATTTTGTCAATATTTCAGGTGGAAGAAAATTTAGATTCTTGATGATTTTTACAAGCATTATATAAATACCGCAAGGAGCTCTAACAATTTTTAATTTTGAGCACTGACATAGCAGTAAACTCTATAGGAGTAAGGAGGGGGGTTCTCAAAACTGTTTTTTAAATGATACAGTCAGTTAAGAATGGTTTTTGTTTTGATCCGATATATTGTACTGATTCATTTTTTTATGGATTTACTCAACTCAGCCGAAAACTCGGGTAATTTTGGTATTTATGTTTAGTGGTTCAATTCTGAGCTAATAGAAAGGAAATAACTGCGAAAAGTTGTGAAAATTTACTTGCACATTAATGGAAAATCACAATATTTTATTTAAATATCTCTCTAAAGATATTTTACTGTAAGAAATGCACAAACACAATACGCAAAAAATGTTAACATGTGTTTTGTGTAGAATTTAATGCATATCTATCGCTTTATTTTTAACACTTTCCTACATAGTTAAAAAGATTTTGTTAATATTATAGTTAGCAGAGATTTATAATTAGCACTTAAAAAAATTAAACATATTTAAAGACTTAATTATTTGTGCAGAAGGAGGATTTCAGGTTTTAATTATATTTTTTATTAAAATACGGAGAGAAAAAAGAAACAATTTAATTTTGTAAGTTGAGAAGGGGGGGGGGGAGTAGAGGGAAAAAACGGATTTTTTTTTTTTTGGGGGGGGGGAGAGATAGTAGGACAGTTTTATAGATGACAAATTATTTACCTTCTTGAATATTTATTAATAGGATGAAAAATGTAACTTAAAAGTGTTTTAAAGATTTTTAATTTTGTGTACCTCAAAAGAACGAGGGGGGGGGTATACAACGATATTTATGGGTTGTTTACGATTAATTTTTTATTTTTACAATAAAATATGTATAAACCAATGTAAAAAAAACAAAAAAAAAAACTTTCAAAGATTTTAAATTTAGTAAGATATGGGTAGGGGAGAAAATAGTGCAATGCCCCCCCCTCAAAAAATGGTGGAATTTGTGTTTGTTTAAAATTTGTGAGCTGAGGAAAAAAAAGAAATAAGCACATTATTTATTTATTTATTTTCGTGTGTGTGTGTAGGGGGAGATGTTTATTAGATGACTTATTATTTATTTGCCTTTCAAAATATTTATAAATCGGTTTAAAAAAATAATAAAAGTGGGAATTATTTAAAGAACTAAATTTTCTGCACTTAAAGGAACAGAATGATAAATCCTAATTTCAGTCGTGGGGAGGGGGGGGGGTGGAAATTTTGTGATTGATTGTTTATTGATATACTAAAGTGACTTATATGTTACAAATATGGGTATTGTGGAGTAGACTACAATACGAAGTGATATTTTTGTAAGGTGCAATTTAGAAGATTGTGACAGATTCAAAAGGCGAAGCGAAATTTTGATATAAAGGGAGGCGAACACCAAGGGCTGATTTTGAGAGTCCTCAAGGGGGGGGGAGGATTTTAGAAATTTGGATACTCCAGTGTAATGCACGGGTCGGAGCTCATTTTTTTTTATGTGGGTCTCGTTTTTTTTTTTTTTTTTTTTTTTTTTTTTTACTTTTTTGCTGTGGGTCGGGTTTGGGTCCGGGTGGCTTCCATTTTTTGCTCCTGTCTGGGTTAATTCCTACTTGGGTTGAGATTGGGTCGGGTTGACTTCGACTCTTTGCTGCTGTTCAAGTTAATTTCTGATTTTTTTTTTTTTTTTTCTCAGATTTGGGTCTCGTTGACTGCTACATTTTGTTTTTAATCTGGTTGACTTTTACTTTTTAGCAGTGCTTAGTGCATTTGGGACACTTTAGGATTTGGTTTTTAGCACTTTCTAACAAAGTTGAAAAATGCTTATGCATTCGGTTTGTCTGCCCGTCTGTCCGTCTGTCCGCGCTCTAACTCCCGTAAATATACTCGGATTGCTACGAAATTTTTATACGTTATTGATGTTTACCCTAGCACGACACCTATTAAAAATGAAGTATCTACCATGATTAGTTTATCTACAGAGAGAATCAAAAGTTTCCCATTACATTACGGCGTATGGGGAAAATCGTTAATATACTCGGATTGCCATGAAATTTTAGGACGTTATTGACGTTTACCCTAGCACGAACGCTATTGAAAATGAAGTTTCTACCATGATTACTTCATCTACAGGGCGAATCAAAAGTTTTCCATTATATTACGCATATGGGGAAAAATCGTTAATATACTCGGATTGCCATGAAATTTTAGGACGTTATTGACGTTTACCCTAGCACGAACGCTATTGAAAATGAAGTTTCTACCATGATTAGTTTATCTACAGGGAGAATCAAAAGTTTTCCATTACATTACAGCCCACGGGGAAAAATCGTTTTTATACTCGGATTGCCATGAAATTTTAGGACGTTATTGACGTTTACCCTAGCGCAAGTCCTATCGAAAATGAAGTTTCTACCATGATTAGTTTATCTACAGGGCGAATCAAAGTTTCCCATTACATTACGGCCTATGGGGAAAAATCGTTAATATTCTCGGATTGCCATGAAATTTTAGGACGTTATTGACGTTTACCCTAGCACGTACCCTATTGAAAATGAAGTTTCTACCATGATTAGTTTATCTACAGGGCGAATCAAAAGTTTCCCATTACATTACGGTCTATATGGAAAAATCGTTTCAAAGGAATTTTAAAGATGTTATACCCTGTCAAACATATTAAAATATGCATTCTATAAAATATAAGGTGAAAATGTAGCTATTATTCATTTACATGGCCACACAAAAGAATTCCATTAGATAATGGTAAAAGGGGGAATTGTGTGTGGCATATTTTAAATATATTAAGCTGTTTCATGTATAATAAAATTGATATATGTCACTGAAGCTTAATATAAATTATACGCTACTGTCTTGCATAATATGAAGTACATAGCATTTACAGGGCCATACAAAAGATTTCAAATAGTATATTCTTTTCGAAGTACTGTATATGTGTCCGATGATGGCTGATAGAGGGATGAAATGCATTTTAATTATGATATGCGCGTTTATATTTCGTTAAAAATATGCACATTATATGGTGTGCATAAATGTTATAGTTGATATACAGGGCTACCCAAAAGAGCTCACCAACGTTACTGAATATGAGCATAAATTATTTAAACGTGGTTCTTAAATAAGCTATGTATTTTTACGCTGAGCTTCATTCAATTTACTGAGAAATGTTTGCAGAATATAGATAAAAGGATATACAGGGCCACGCAAATAATTCGGTACATGAACGCCTATGAATGATAATTTATGAGAATGTGATTTCAGTTGTTTTAAAAGTGTTTTAGTTTACAATAAATTTTAGCCTAATGCTGACGTGTAAAAAAGGTACAATGTAAACTACAGGGCTGAACAAAAGTATTCAAGTATGTTTCCATCTGATAGTATGAAATGCTGAAAAAGAAATTTGAAGCAACTGGGTATTTTCTTGCTAAACTAAATTTTCCCATTATATCAAGTGACATATGAAATACAGAGCTGTTCAAAAGTACTGGAATACATATTTGGGTATATTTGGCTATACACCATTATTTCCCTAAATAGCAAAGTTTTGTTAAAGATTTCATTAAGTGTTGGAAAGTGTTTCATAATCAATGCTTAACGCGTGATTTTTCTTACTTGTTATTTTATCGAGAAGGGTTCGGGTTGATCCGAATTTATTGGGGTGAATTCCTTGGTAAAATGTTCGTTCTTTTTTGCATTTTTTTGTACAAAATGTGCGTCTGTTTCACGATATTTTAAAGAAATTCGTGCTTTCTCCGCGATCATTTTACAAAATTTGTTGTCCGGTTCGCTTCTATTTTTTGCTGCTGGTCGGGTTTATTTTTTTACTTTTTGTTGTGGGTTGCGTTTGAATCCGGTTAACTTCTACTGTTTCCTACAAACACGTGACGTTACACACAGCAAACACGTGGGGGGGTTTCAGTAGCGTAGCTATATTTTTTGGCTCCCGGGGCCAGCAAGAAATTTTGCGCCCTTACCCCAATATAGATATATAACAATTTCTCGCAATTTGGCGCCCCTAGGACTCGGCGCCCGGGGCGGGCGCCCCCTTTGCCCCCCCCCCTTAGCTACGCCACTGGGTGGTTTACAATTCTACATCGATATACAGAATGATATCGGCTCATACAAATTGCCCTCACCTCCGGGAAAAAAAACCACAACGAGAGTGAAACAAAGAAAAAAGGAAAACAATAGAAATCAAAGGAAAAAGAAAAGAGAAAGATCATTCAGGTGTTTTGGGTTAGGAAGCTCGTGAATATTTAAAGAAGGTATCCTCCTGGGGGTGATTAGTTTTAAGAATTCATTGAATAAGTATAGGGAGAGAAAGGGTAGCTAAGCCCCCCCCTTTAAATTTAGAAAAAGGTTTTTATGCTGAATTACCACATTTCGTTCGAATATCGTAAATCATATAAATAATTGGTTTAAAATTTCATTTATATAATTGTTGGCGATTTCTGAGAAGGAAAAAATGAAAAGTATTTATATATTTATTTTGGAGGGGATGAAGGGAATTTGTTAGATGACTTACTTTATATGACTAAAGATTAACAAATATGGCTAAACACAAAATAAAGAAATTTAAAGACTAAATTTTATATTCTTGGTAAGGAGAAATAGGGGGAAAACATCAATTTTTGTGGGGTTAAGAGTAAAACTATGATTGATTATTTATTATTACAGTAAAAGTTTTAGAAAAATCGGTGACTTTAAAAGTTTAAAATTTGTGAGCTGAGGGGGGGGGGGGAGAAACAATTTATTAATTATTTATTTTGGTGTGTATGTGGGATGGAGAAGTTTTTTAAATGACTTACTTTTATTTGCCTTTTAAAACATTAACAAATGGGCTTCAAAATAATAAAATGTGGGAAAGTTTCAATGAATAAATTCTAGGCATTTACTAATAGGATGAGAGGGAAAAATCTCATTTTTAGTTAGTGGGGAGGAGTTTTTGTGATAGATTTTTTATTGTTACAACAAAGTGGCTATATTGTGTAAACATGGATGCAGTGAGATAGACAGCAAAACAGCGAAGTGATACTTCTGGAAGGGATAATATTGGAGGCTGTGATGAGAGCAAAAGGCGGGAACGAAATTTTGATACAAGGGGGGGGGAGGCAAGGATGATATAAATTATTTTTGTAAATCAGAATTTCAGAGAACTCAGATTTTCACCTCCAATTAATAAATACAAAAAACTTAAATATTTTTAAGGACTTTTTGCAAATTCTGCATAACACTAACAAAGTTTTTTTAAGGAGCAAAAATTACTTTTAAAAAATTAAACACTTTTTAAAAAATTGAAGAAACATAAGAAATGTGTAGAATCACTCAAAATTATTCCGCTACATTATGGTCTATGTGGATAAATCATTTGCGGTGTTTCAAGGAGCGCCATGCTAATTTAAAAGTAATGAAATTCATATACATTACTGAGGTACTCTGGAAGACAATTATAAAAAAATATATCATGTATAGCACTTACAGTAAACACACAGAGGATCTCCATAGTAATCTATTATATTATGGTCTAAAAATCTTTCGCGATGTGTTGTTGTAATAATGTTACTCTTTTACAAACAATGTAATTTAAACGACCTTCTTAAATGGACTTAAGAATGCTTGCGGTATGATATTTGGCGAAAAACATTTGCCATTCAATTACAGAGTTACACAAAAGAATTCGGTTGTAAAAAGCTCTTCGGAGAAAAACTGTACCTAGCGTATTTAAATTGTGTTCACTACTTTGAACATGAAATGCAATGAAATGCTGTTTCGTGTATACTCTCTGTTAAAAAGAATTTCCATAAAAACATTCCATTTATATATATAATCAAATTAAACTTGTTGAAATTGGTCATCTGTTTCCCGCCGTCCTTGCTTTTTTTATCACTTAAAGTCTCTTCTTTTTCACTATTCGTTTTTTTTTTTTTTTTTTTTTTTTTTTTTTTTTTTTTTTTTAAGGAAGATACCGCACACTCAGTCTAGCTTTATTAATGTTACAGTGTTTTACAATTAAGTTTTCTTTCAAAATTTATTATTCATTGCAGAACAATGTAATAATTCCCACGAACCATCTGTCGACATATAAAAAAATGCGATTCAATAGCAGGATTTCAATATGATGAATACCAGAAGCGATGGGGCGATCGCCCCCCCCCCTTTGAGCCCAATGAAGGGTTTGCAAAATGATATTAGATGTCCACAGGATAAATGAATCGTGTTTAAGATTGAGAACAGTGCGACCTGATCGGACTCGACGAAGCTGTCACTGCCCGGGTTGGGCCGGGCCAGTTTTAACTCATGAGACTAGGGCTTGGTTAGGTCTAGAGATCTGCATCGGCCTGTATCAGACTGGCAAAAAAATTAAACAGGCCGTATGGGCCAGTCCGATAAAAATGTTTAACGGGCCTGCCGGCGTGTTATAAAGATTTCAGCAAAAACGATAAAATGAGATCTATTTTCAATGAATATGGGTTTAACGACCATAAGTATAAATGTGCGTTACGAGTAGATACTAGTTTAACAACATCAATACATAAATGTAAAGTGTACAGCGTAGAAATCAGCATCGGGCAGTTGCTTTGTGTCTATACGGGTTTAATAATTTTTTGGCAAACTGGAGCCGGGCCAAGATCAGGTTTGCACTGTTTTTCTACATATAGTCGGGGTCAGAACTAGACTTAATTATTCGTAAGACGTGTAGGGCAGACAATATTATTTGTTAAAGGGATAAAAACTATTAACGTACTGTTAACGTACTTTTTGGAAATATACTCCTTGGTGTTTCTTAAATTCATTTCTGAACAACACGAAAGTTTGACACATTTTCTGACTAATTTTTAACTATAAAGGCACAAAATTGACAAGCCTGACTATTGAAGGGATTTAGAATCGAACAGCATATTTCTTTTTTGGTAAATAAGATATTTGTATATACTTGTCGAGGTATAAGAGATTCATGTCACCTGGTTTCAGATTTTTCTCCTTTTGCATGTTGCCGCTTCCGGAAATTCGATTCAAAACGCTAATTTTCACAATATTTTCATAAATATCATGAAAATTAGCGTTTTATATAGTGTGTTGCGCATTGTATTTGCCTGTATCAAAAAATGGACAACGCCATTCCATTACATTGTTTCAGAATAAAAACACCTGTTAAACTGATGTGTTTCCAAAAGAAATGAAATCAGAAATGCATAAAAAATAGCTCCTCTAAATTTGAGAAAATATTTCATAAAATGATAAAGAAGTATTTTCATAAATGTACTTTTTATTACACATCTTCAAAAGTTGTGATAATTTTAACTTTTTTTTTTCTTTTATTCTAAACCATATTAATTTTTCAGTGCATCTTTATTTGAATGTTGAAAGTCTAAGAACCTAAGTAATCATTAATGTTCTTATTGTGCATTGTCAGTAAAAATTTTCTATAAAATCATCTAATAAATATGAATGCAGTAATCTTTAAAAAATCTCAATTGTTAGATAAAAATCTGATTTTGTTTCAAAATAAAGATGCAGGCCTATTTCGGCCTGGACTGTTTTCACTGATTTCTGTACGGGCCGGGCCTGGCCTAGAAATGTAAAAATGTAAACGAGCGGGCCAGGCTCGGGCCGAATATTTTGTTTTATACCGGGCCGGGCCAAAATAACATTCATTCGTTCCGGGCCGGGGCGAGACTGGAAAATCCAGCCCATCCAGACCTCTAGTCAAGTCTTCACTCTTTCGGAAACCGTTCCGAGTTCGGATCTTACTTTTTTTCTGCAAAACTTGACCACACTATATTTTTTCTTCCACTTCGGGCCTGGCGTGGACTTCGTTCTTTTAGAGGTCTACCCGAACCTAAATTTCCATGCGCAGGCTCAAAAAGCAATTCAATTTTAACCCAACCCAAGCTCGCTAAAAAAAAAAAAAAAAAAAAAAAAAAAAAATAATAATAATAATAATAATAATAATAAAAGAAAAAAATCTGATTCAGTACCGAATAGCCTGATACAAGACAGATCAATAAATCCAAAATGAAACAAAATCAATCTAATATTTGAAGGAAATTGGGAAAGGTATCCCATATAATTATATCAATAATTTTTATTTTTGTTTAAGTAGAAAAATGAATATACTATATATAATGTACACATCAATATTCAAACATATAGTTTTTCATATAAAAAATTGTCTGATGCACATTATATGGTGTGCATAAATGTTATAGTTGATATACAGGGCTACCCAAAAGAGCTCACCAACGTTACTGAATATGAGCATAAATTATTTAAACGTGGTTCTTAAATAAGCTATGTATTTTTACGCTGAGCTTCATTCAATTTACTGAGAAATGTTTGCAGAATATAGATAAAAGGATATACAGGGCCACGCAAATAATTCGGTACATGAACGCCTATGAATGATAATTTATGAGAATGTGATTTCAGTTGTTTTAAAAGTGTTTTAGTTTACAATAAATTTTAGCCTAATGCTGACGTGTAAAAAAGGTACAATGTAAACTACAGGGCTGAACAAAAGTATTCAAGTATGTTTCCATCTGATAGTATGAAATGCTGAAAAAGAAATTTGAAGCAACTGGGTATTTTCTTGCTAAACTAAATTTTCCCATTATATCAAGTGACATATGAAATACAGAGCTGTTCAAAAGTACTGGAATACATATTTGGGTATATTTGGCTATACACCATTATTTCCCTAAATAGCAAAGTTTTGTTAAAGATTTCATTAAGTGTTGGAAAGTGTTTCATAATCAATGCTTAACGCGTGATTTTTCTTACTTGTTATTTTATCGAGAAGGGTTCGGGTTGATCCGAATTTATTGGGGTGAATTCCTTGGTAAAATGTTCGTTCTTTTTTGCATTTTTTTGTACAAAATGTGCGTCTGTTTCACGATATTTTAAAGAAATTCGTGCTTTCTCCGCGATCATTTTACAAAATTTGTTGTCCGGTTCGCTTCTATTTTTTGCTGCTGGTCGGGTTTATTTTTTTACTTTTTGTTGTGGGTTGCGTTTGAATCCGGTTAACTTCTACTGTTTCCTACAAACATGTGACGTTACACACAGCAAACACGTGGGGGGGTTTCAGTAGCGTAGCTATATTTTTTGGCTCCCGGGGCCAGCAAGAAATTTTGCGCCCTTACCCCAATATAGATATATAACAATTTCTCGCAATTTGGCGCCCCTAGGACTCGGCGCCCGGGGCGGGCGCACCCTTTGCCCCCCCCCTTAGCTACGCCACTGGGTGGTTTACAATTCTACATCGATATACAGAATGATATCGGCTCATACAAATTGCCCTCACCTCCGGGAAAAAAAACCACAACGAGAGTGAAACAAAGAAAAAAGGAAAACAATAGAAATCAAAGGAAAAAGAAAAGAGAAAGATCATTCAGGTGTTTTGGGTTAGGAAGCTCGTGAATATTTAAAGAAGGTATCCTCCTGGGGGTGATTAGTTTTAAGAATTCATTGAATAAGTATAGGGAGAGAAAGGGTAGCTAAGCCCCCCCCTTTAAATTTAGAAAAAGGTTTTTATGCTGAATTACCACATTTCGTTCGAATATCGTAAATCATATAAATAATTGGTTTAAAATTTCATTTATATAATTGTTGGCGATTTCTGAGAAGGAAAAAATGAAAAGTATTTATATATTTATTTTGGAGGGGATGAAGGGAATTTGTTAGATGACTTACTTTATATGACTAAAGATTAACAAATATGGCTAAACACAAAATAAAGAAATTTAAAGACTAAATTTTATATTCTTGGTAAGGAGAAATAGGGGGAAAACATCAATTTTTGTGGGGTTAAGAGTAAAACTATGATTGATTATTTATTATTACAGTAAAAGTTTTAGAAAAATCGGTGACTTTAAAAGTTTAAAATTTGTGAGCTGAGGGGGGGGGGAGAAACAATTTATTAATTATTTATTTTGGTGTGTATGTGGGATGGAGAAGTTTTTTAAATGACTTACTTTTATTTGCCTTTTAAAACATTAACAAATGGGCTTCAAAATAATAAAATGTGGGAAAGTTTCAATGAATAAATTCTAGGCATTTACTAATAGGATGAGAGGGAAAAATCTCATTTTTAGTTAGTGGGGAGGAGTTTTTGTGATAGATTTTTTATTGTTACAACAAAGTGGCTATATTGTGTAAACATGGATGCAGTGAGATAGACAGCAAAACAGCGAAGTGATACTTCTGGAAGGGATAATATTGGAGGCTGTGATGAGAGCAAAAGGCGGGAACGAAATTTTGATACAAGGGGGGGGAGGCAAGGATGATATAAATTATTTTTGTAAATCAGAATTTCAGAGAACTCAGATTTTCACCTCCAATTAATAAATACAAAAAACTTAAATATTTTTAAGGACTTTTTGCAAATTCTGCATAACACTAACAAAGTTTTTTTAAGGAGCAAAAATTACTTTTAAAAAATTAAACACTTTTTAAAAAATTGAAGAAACATAAGAAATGTGTAGAATCACTCAAAATTATTCCGCTACATTATGGTCTATGTGGATAAATCATTTGCGGTGTTTCAAGGAGCGCCATGCTAATTTAAAAGTAATGAAATTCATATACATTACTGAGGTACTCTGGAAGACAATTATAAAAAAATATATCATGTATAGCACTTACAGTAAACACACAGAGGATCTCCATAGTAATCTATTATATTATGGTCTAAAAATCTTTCGCGATGTGTTGTTGTAATAATGTTACTCTTTTACAAACAATGTAATTTAAACGACCTTCTTAAATGGACTTAAGAATGCTTGCGGTATGATATTTGGCGAAAAACATTTGCCATTCAATTACAGAGTTACACAAAAGAATTCGGTTGTAAAAAGCTCTTCGGAGAAAAACTGTACCTAGCGTATTTAAATTGTGTTCACTACTTTGAACATGAAATGCAATGAAATGCTGTTTCGTGTATACTCTCTGTTAAAAAGAATTTCCATAAAAACATTCCATTTATATATATAATCAAATTAAACTTGTTGAAATTGGTCATCTGTTTCCCGCCGTCCTTGCTTTTTTTATCACTTAAAGTCTCTTCTTTTTCACTATTCGTTTTTTTTTTTTTTTTTTTTTTTTTTTTTTTTTTTTTTTTTTTTTAAGGAAGATACCGCACACTCAGTCTAGCTTTATTAATGTTACAGTGTTTTACAATTAAGTTTTCTTTCAAAATTTATTATTCATTGCAGAACAATGTAATAATTCCCACGAACCATCTGTCGACATATAAAAAAATGCGATTCAATAGCAGGATTTCAATATGATGAATACCAGAAGCGATGGGGCGATCGCCCCCCCCCCCCTTTGAGCCCAATGAAGGGTTTGCAAAATGATATTAGATGTCCACAGGATAAATGAATCGTGTTTAAGATTGAGAACAGTGCGACCTGATCGGACTCGACGAAGCTGTCACTGCCCGGGTTGGGCCGGGCCAGTTTTAACTCATGAGACTAGGGCTTGGTTAGGTCTAGAGATCTGCATCGGCCTGTATCAGACTGGCAAAAAAATTAAACAGGCCGTATGGGCCAGTCCGATAAAAATGTTTAACGGGCCTGCCGGCGTGTTATAAAGATTTCAGCAAAAACGATAAAATGAGATCTATTTTCAATGAATATGGGTTTAACGACCATAAGTATAAATGTGCGTTACGAGTAGATACTAGTTTAACAACATCAATACATAAATGTAAAGTGTACAGCGTAGAAATCAGCATCGGGCAGTTGCTTTGTGTCTATACGGGTTTAATAATTTTTTGGCAAACTGGAGCCGGGCCAAGATCAGGTTTGCACTGTTTTTCTACATATAGTCGGGGTCAGAACTAGACTTAATTATTCGTAAGACGTGTAGGGCAGACAATATTATTTGTTAAAGGGATAAAAACTATTAACGTACTGTTAACGTACTTTTTGGAAATATACTCCTTGGTGTTTCTTAAATTCATTTCTGAACAACACGAAAGTTTGACACATTTTCTGACTAATTTTTAACTATAAAGGCACAAAATTGACAAGCCTGACTATTGAAGGGATTTAGAATCGAACAGCATATTTCTTTTTTGGTAAATAAGATATTTGTATATACTTGTCGAGGTATAAGAGATTCATGTCACCTGGTTTCAGATTTTTCTCCTTTTGCATGTTGCCGCTTCCGGAAATTCGATTCAAAACGCTAATTTTCACAATATTTTCATAAATATCATGAAAATTAGCGTTTTATATAGTGTGTTGCGCATTGTATTTGCCTGTATCAAAAAATGGACAACGCCATTCCATTACATTGTTTCAGAATAAAAACACCTGTTAAACTGATGTGTTTCCAAAAAGAAATGAAATCAGAAATGCATAAAAAATAGCTCCTCTAAATTTGAGAAAATATTTCATAAAATGATAAAGAAGTATTTTCATAAATGTACTTTTTATTACACATCTTCAAAAGTTGTGATAATTTTAACTTTTTTTTTTCTTTTATTCTAAACCATATTAATTTTTCAGTGCATCTTTATTTGAATGTTGAAAGTCTAAGAACCTAAGTAATCATTAATGTTCTTATTGTGCATTGTCAGTAAAAATTTTCTATAAAATCATCTAATAAATATGAATGCAGTAATCTTTAAAAAATCTCAATTGTTAGATAAAAATCTGATTTTGTTTCAAAATAAAGATGCAGGCCTATTTCGGCCTGGACTGTTTTCACTGATTTCTGTACGGGCCGGGCCTGGCCTAGAAATGTAAAAATGTAAACGAGCGGGCCAGGCTCGGGCCGAATATTTTGTTTTATACCGGGCCGGGCCAAAATAACATTCATTCGTTCCGGGCCGGGGCGAGACTGGAAAATCCAGCCCATCCAGACCTCTAGTCAAGTCTTCACTCTTTCGGAAACCGTTCCGAGTTCGGATCTTACTTTTTTTCTGCAAAACTTGACCACACTATATTTTTTCTTCCACTTCGGGCCTGGCGTGGACTTCGTTCTTTTAGAGGTCTACCCGAACCTAAATTTCCATGCGCAGGCTCAAAAAGCAATTCAATTTTAACCCAACCCAAGCTCGCTAAAAAAAAAAAAAAAAAAAAAAAAAAATAATAATAATAATAATAATAATAATAATAAAAGAAAAAAATCTGATTCAGTACCGAATAGCCTGATACAAGACAGATCAATAAATCCAAAATGAAACAAAATCAATCTAATATTTGAAGGAAATTGGGAAAGGTATCCCATATAATTATATCAATAATTTTTATTTTTGTTTAAGTAGAAAAATGAATATACTATATATAATGTACACATCAATATTCAAACATATAGTTTTTCATATAAAAAATTGTCTGATCTATTGAAAAATCCAATCATCAACCAGTTTATACTAAATCCGAATTTGTCAAAATCCAAAAGAAGAAATGTCCCGAATCCGAAACGTTTAAAGTCAACCCGACCCATAATATGTCAATCCGAACCCCCAAAAATTACAAATTATGTCAAATCGAGCCCTTACCCGAACACCTGAAACTGAAATGAAAGAAAATGAGTTCATGTATTTTAATAGAATTAAAAAATATGTTTTACATCTTCAACTTGAATGTTATAATTTGTAGAGAAAAAAAAATCTAGTATTTGCTATTCAGTGCAAAACCTATTCCTAAGTCAGCCTGCTCAAACTTGGTCCGTAGCAAAAAAGTATAAATCTATCCGGCCTACTACTACAAAAAAAAAAAAAAAAAAAAAAAAAAAAAAAAAAAAAATCCCTAACCAAACTTTCTAATTAACTCAAATCCCCACCTTGTTCTTTGCGCAGCATATCCTGATGTAACTTTGCGCCATAAAACCCCATTCAACAACCAATCAATCAACCTGAGTGCTACTCTCAGAAGTGAAATTTTATCCAGAACAGAACCGAATTTGAAAAAATGTAAGTCAAACTGACCCAAATCCGACCCACAGCAAAAATGTCAAGCCGATTCGAACACGACTCACTGCAAAATTTAGAAATAATCTCTACCAGCAATGAAAAACATCACCTCCTGCCCGAACCTCCAAATCTTGAAATCGCTCCCCCTTGAGGATTCTCGTGTTCCCCCCTTGAATCAGAAAAGAGCGTTCCTCTAAGAATTGCACTTAAAATAACTTCATTTTTCAAATATTCGACAAAAAATGTATTTGACCCCAGAGCGTATAGTATTCCCTGCTTCCGATCCGAACCCGAAAATACCATTGGAAATCAAATCAAAACCCGACCAAAATTTTTTTTGTCAATTTAGAATCGAAATGAAAGAAAAACAATCCATGTTTTAATGGAATTATTAAATGTCGACATTTATATTTCTAATATCAATTTTATCTTTTATATAGAAAATAAGTATCTAATATATACTCAGACCGGAATCAACCAAAGAGAGATGGCTAAATTGTTGAAAAGTGTTCGTTAAATAGAGGTATCTTCTATTCGAGACATTCCGTATGGATATTTTAATGTACATGTTAACACTTGCGAATAGCAGTGTTAACATGTAAATTGAAATGTAAAATCTTAAATATTCATAATTAACTATTTGGAAATGTCTGTTATGGCATTTATATAGTTTCATTTTATAGTGTCTTCGATATTTTCTTTTATAATACTCCTTTAAACTATTTTCTTCCATAACGGTGAAAATATTTACACTTTCATTTGAAATATGGGGTCGAATCGTATCCTTCTTGTGAGATTGAAAATCCACTATGAATCAGATCAGAACCTAAAATAGTGTAAATTAATTTCACCCCAAAGCAACTACAGCAACAAAAAAGAATGCAGAGAAAAGCAGATAAAAAATAGAATTCCATTCGGTCCGCAAGAAAAACGTAAAAATCCACTCGACCAGTAGCAAAAAAGTAAGAAGTCAACTTGACCGAAACCAAACCAGCGTCAATAAAATAGTACTCAACTCACCCCCCCCCCACACACACACATACAAAATAGAAATCAACCAGACCCAATATCAACCAGCAGCAATAAAGAAAGAGAACCGGACCCCAACCCAACCCGCAACGGCAAAGTAGAATTGAACCTTACCCAAACACGACTCGCAAGAAAAAAGTATTTAACCAGAACAACGGCAAAAAATGAAAGTAAACAGGACCGAAACCCGACCTGCAACGAAAAAAATTAGCCCCGATCCTACTCACGATGAAAAAAATTGTCCCGACACGAGCTGCAGGTTCGATTGGAATCTCCAAATTTCTGAAAAGTTCCCCCCCCCCTTTTTTTTGAGGAGTCTCCAGATCTGCCCTTGTACCAAACAAAAACTGCTAAAAACTGCAAAATCGTCTAAAAGTTTTACAATGTTATATTGAATTGTCACCCATTAAATATATACGAACTTGTAAAGTTTGTAAATATCTCGACAAATCTTGTCCACGATACTTTGTACTATGATGTTTTGGAACATGCAAAAGCCTTCTGCTCGATAGAAGCTGCATTAGTTGAACGTCGACAAAAAACTCCAAAGAAGAAACAATTCTGAAAAATATTAGAGAGTAAAATTTGCTGAATAGCAGACTTTAAAAAAATTGCTATATTTTGCCTTACAGTTTCATTATTTTTACTTTTATACTATAACTAGCGGCCCGCCCTCACTTTTCTTCGGGTAGAGCAAGTCGCCCAGTCCCCCGCCACTACTGACACCGCAAATTATTTCTACCACTTCATCTCATTAAATTCAACTACTGAAAACATTACCTTCATTTTAGGTAGTCGGATAAAAAGTAGCTTATATGTTAATCTAAGATGTCAGATACCTCCATACAAAATTTCATAAAAATCGATCCATCCGTTCTTGAGTTATAAATGGTGTAACTAACACGATTTTGCTTTATGTATATAGATTATAGCAGCCCGCCCCGACTTCTCATGGATATTTAAGAAAAATTTCAAGTTATAAATTTTTACACACACACTCATAACCTAATAATTAAAATGCCGTCTCCGACATTGACTCCCCTCCCGTGCCCCAGTGACGCCTACATCACACATTATGATGCAGCCTAGTCGAGCGGGGTAAACGGCAACCATGTAACCCATTACGGCAACCATTAAATCAGTCTTGATTTTGAAGTAATTTATTTTGATAAGAATCAGTACCAAAGTAACAATAAAGAGCTTTTACAGAAACGGCATTTTAATTATTTTTTTAAATAAAAAACACTTATTGTGACATAACAATAAAGTTAGACATATGCTGTTGCGACATTTTTTGTAGATAATTACATGTTAACAAAGTCGTAGTACATTTTTTTGTTCTATAATCAATAGTATTCGCAACGCACGCGATTTAAAGATTTTTTAAGTTCATTTTTCTACACCTTGGGTTACAATATTGGCATTTTAATAAGAATCCCTAATTTTTTTGAAAATATAATATAGCCTATGTTCACCGGAAATAGTGTAGCTTTCATACGGTGAAAGAATTTTTCAAATCCGTCAAGTAGTTTCGGAGCCTATTCAATTCAATTCAAACAAACAAACAAACAAATCTTTCCTCTTTATAATTTTATATTAAATTAAATAAGTAATATTTATCCCTAGGCTTATTGAAAAAGTCCGCATTTGAAATTGTAAAAAACGTTACAATTTTAAATATTTGACTGCTCTTCCTAAAAAAAAAAAATCCTTCCTCCCCATATTTGATGCTCACTACTCTTTAAAATATTTACTATCTGTTATAACTTTTTTAAAAACTCCAAAACAATCGTTTCGTGATTTGTTTTTAACTTTAATTAATTTGCGTTTCAGCATTTCGTTTCCTTTTTTGAGTAATTGCTAAATAGTTTTAAAAATTAAAAAACACGGTTTTATATCAAGTCGGGCTAAAAAGTTTAAAATGTTTTTTTTTTTTTTTTTTTTTTGGGGGGGGGGGGGAGGGTGTTGCATAGTTACGATTTTCATATGTGTTTCAGTGATTGTCATGTGTCTAGTGGGTCAGGTAACCTTTAGTTTCTCAAATTGCTTTTGATTCGTTTATCCGGCGTTTTATTTTTATCCTTTTAAGAGGCGACTATAGCCTATGTTCACCGGAAATAGTGTAGCTTTCCAACGGCGAAAGAATTTTTCAAATCCGTCAAGTAGTTTCGGAGCCTATTCAATGCAAACAAACAAACAATCAAATCTTTCCTCTTTATAATATTAGTATAGATAAATAATGATAAATATTTGCAATTCGTTGTCTTTGCAAATATACCTTTATGTTATATTAAAATAAAATGTATTACGCAGGATAAATTCCCCATTTTTAACGACTGTTAAAAGTGTATCGATTTCCTCAAAAGTAATAAATATAAAAAAATATTTCTTTAAAGTTTGAAACAAGTTGGTCAACAATTTTAAAATTACCAATCTTTAAGACTTTCTAACTTTAATTTCTGCTTATTTTTGATAAAACTGTTTTTCGAATTGAAAATGCTTATTTTTTTTACTGTTTTACTTAATAATACTGGACTGAAATTGGGCTGCCTAGTATCGTATAGTACCAAAAACAAACACAGGGAAGAGAAAACTGCACCCGGGGCAAAGTTTCAATTTGGCGCCCCCTTTCCCAACTTTTTCTTGTAACAGCCCAAGAATGATGTTGATAGTATAAATTGTGTCGCCACCCCCCCCCCTTCGGACGGCGCGGTGTTGAATAAGCCTCCTCAAAATGTACTCCTTACAGCGCCGTGCGAAAAAGAGGGGGACGAAGGGGGTGGTTGCCCCGGGTGCGAAATTTAGGGGGCGCCAAATTTTTACTACTAACGTAATTTTTAGTCTGTCACAAGAAAAAGTTCAGGGAATGGGGCGCCAAACTGAACTTTACTCCGGGCGCAGTTTTCTCTTTGCACACCCCTGCCCCCCTCCCCCCCCTGTTTCATGTATTTTGCAAGCTCTATAAGGAAATTTATAAATTCCAAATATAGCTCCTTGTCTTTTTAATGCTACCTATGTATTTCACAAAAGTTCCAATTATATTTTAAAATTATCAGAATTTCCTTTTTGCTAAAAAGGAGCTTACTGTAATTTGTATCAAATCTACCTTGTTTTGTATGGACTTGAAAAAAAAATATACAGTGAAACCTCCAAATAAGGGACACTCCGAATAAGGGACACCTCTATTTAAGGGACAAAACTTCCGGTCCCAGTCCCTTGGTATAGGACGTGTAATGTATTTACCTCTGAATAAGGGACACTCGATTTAAGGGACACTTGAAAATGAGATTAAAGAACCTGGTCCTTGCATTTCAGATAGTGAAGTAGTTTGTGATGAACATGAAAATGCAGATTGTTGTGAACTAATCAAACAGATAGACAATAATGTTGATAGAGAGACATTTATTTACCCACAATCCTGATTCGATATCAGTGCGTTTATCCCCATTGAAAGTAATGCTGAAAATTGTAACGATGATTCTGAAAGTGGAGAATAAAAATAATTTGTGAAATAAAGAACTTTACAGATGCTTTAAGGCTGTTCTCAAATCCAAAAGGGCAACTTTTTAGTGCTGAATTCAGGGGGTGGTCCGTGGGACATTCCCCCCCCCCCAAAAAAAGAGATTTTGGGTTTTCAATGGTAAAAAAGTGCAGCTTCCTCCTCCGGAACTCTGTAATGTCCCCCCCCCCGGACCCACAGAAGTCTCTCCCGGATAAAAGAGTCTGAATTCAACACTGGACGTAAGTTTTAATTTATATTTATTCAGAAATGCCTGAATCTAGTAATCATTGTTGTTCAAAAAATATGTAATCAACCAGTTTTTTTTATTTCTTTGCAAATGCAATAGATCTTTTAAAAAATATTGTAAAGTGAGCGTTTTGAACCAAATTTCCACGCGAAAGAAGAATAACTATTCAAGAAAATGTAAAAAACGCCTTGTCACGTGATCAAAATCACCTCTAACTCAATAGATAATTTGTTTATCATAAAATTGAAAACAGCTCAATTCCATCTCACTTCCGTAGTCAAGCGTTCCAATTTTATACCTTTCTGTTTAAAAAAGAATTTGTAAATGTGTCAAAACGTTTTCCACTTGTTGAGTAGAGCAGTTGAGAGATTTGTTGCCTTAAAGTACGCTTTTTTATGTAAATACTGCTAGTAATGAAAAACTGAATTTATAAATATGGTAAATAAACACTTGAAAGGTTTTTACTTAAAAATTGAAATTTGCAAAACAATCCCTTTTAATTGATAACTTCAGGTAAAATTCTTTTAAATATTTTCATAGTTTTTGCATGGACACAGTTTGCATAAAAATACAAATCAATAATTCTACAAATCATTTAAAAATTTTGTAATCAATTGAAAATTTTAATTAATTATCTTTTCTTCCTTTTGTCTGGTTAATGCACCTTATACACTTCAGGTATATTCGAATTTCACCTTTATTGCTTTTGTCTGGTTAATGCACCTTATACACTTCAGGTATATTCGAATTTCACCTTTATTGCTTTGTAAATTTTATATCCTTCTGAACGATTAATTGAAAACAATATAAAAAACTCCGAATAAGGGACACCTCTATTTAAGGGACAAAAGTTCCGGTCCCATAGGTGTCCCTTATTTGGAGGTTTCACTGTATATACAAAGAAATGTATAATTTTCTTCTTTGGAAGTTAGTTATAACTTAAAAATAGCGTTAGTTTTATAAAAACAAAAAATTAGAAGTCGTTGATTTTTTTCAAGACTATTTTAGTTAAAATTTATCAATAATTGTAGAAAAAATAAATCCAAACCTTGAAATAAGGAAGGTTATTTTAACACGTTACTATAAACCAATAACAGAAAGGAAATACAAGGAAAGGAAAAAACTTACTTTCATTTGCTAAAATGGATTGGTGTTAACCAATTGTAATTTTCAAAAGGGCAGGAGAGGCGGAGACTGGCTGAGGCGGAGCGCATATAATTAAAACGCTTTTTTTATTCCATTTCTGATCAAAATATTTCCGAATTTTGCTCAGCCTAATTGCAGTAGAAATATGGAAAGCATATCATTGGAAAGCTTAAACACTAATATTCCGTGAAGCGTTTTTAATTTTTTCTGAATTTTGCTGAAATAGATTTTATAAGAGTAAAAAGGGCACAACACCTCGAATTTCACTGAATCCAAAATTTAAAGGGTCCTCAGAATTAAACTACAACGAAAATCAGAAAAGTACAAACTAGCCCGGTAATAGAATGTCCTCAGCTATCCTGTGAAAAAAAAAATCATTTAAAAATATTGAAAATTAAGCGAGATATTCGAAAAGATAGCCCCCATAGACTTACCATTAGCGTTCGGCTTTTACCGCGTGACTAGTGTGCGCTCTTAATGCATAAAGCATTGAGTAGATAAACCGTATTTTTCGCCTTGTAATAAAATCATGAATAAACCATCCCAGGATCGAAGGATCACATAACGGCGGAGGAGCGTGGGAGCTGGCTACCCGTAAGGCATGGTGACGTCACTACGACGTCGTTGTGAAGTCACATTGTAACTTTGTGACCATCAACTGTCGATGTGACGTCACGTGACATCAATGTGAAGTTACAGTGACTAAAATGTGAAGTCGTTATGGCCGTTTTAGAGCTCGTTAGTAATATCACATTGCGACCACTTTGTGAAGTCACGATGTGGCAAATTTGTGAAGAATGTGTCATTTGTGACTACTTTGACATTAAGATCGTGACAAAACTGTGACAAAAGCGACGTTGTGACAAAAGTGTTTTTTAAAGTAAATAACATGCTTTGAAGAATTTTTGTAATTTTCTAAAGATTGTTAAGAAAGCCACATCTCAGTCACAATGTGACGTCACTGAGTGGTGGTATTTTGGTCACAGATGTGATGTGACCACAGTCACACACAGTGACGTCACTGTGACGTCACAGCGACCATGCATGCTATGAGGGTAACACTAAGCCTGAGACCACATATGTATTTTACCCAAGTTCAACTGAATTCCAGGAAATCCTTTGCTCATCGACAATAGAAAACGAAGCTATTACAATGATTCGGGAGATAACTATTTCAACCCGACTTAAGGGTGCTCTTAAATCAAAAAGGGCAACTTTACGACGCACGCTTTAATTTATTTTTGTTCGGAAATGCATGAAAATAGTAGGTGTTGTTATTCAGAAACTGTCTAATTGCACTCAATTTTCTGTTTTTTTAAAAAAACGTAATAGATCTTTCATAACAGGCCTTCAAAGTTGACGTTTTTGAGCGCATGTCCCGACGAAAGCAGAAAAATCGGTCGAAAAGCAGGAGAAAAACGGATAATCACGTGATCGAAGCAGCTTAGAACTGGACAGGTAATTTAATTATTATAAAATGGAAAACTAAGTTCGATTTGAAATCGCTTCCACAGTCAGGCATTCCAATTTTATATCTTTCTGTTAAAAAAGGAATTTGTAATTGTGTCAAAACGTTTTTCGCTTGTTGAGCGGAGCAATTGCGAACACCCTTAAGGGAAAGGTCCCTGCTGTACAGTTGGATTGAAGTTGAACAAGAAAAGTTATTATACATCAAACACGCGCCTGCGAATATAAAATACCCTGGCTTCTAACCGCAAAAAATACCCGTGTGTGCTCGCAGCCTAGAACGACTAAAAAAGAATTGCTACAAGACACATCCATAAGCACAGACTACACTGGTAGACCGTGGCAATCAACACCAAAGACCATATTACAAAGTAGAAGACTCCATCACACAGAAAAATCTGAGAAAATGACTCGAAATCTCGTTACGTACAAAGAAAAACCATGTGCGGGCACGCTTTTGAAACCCACCGTTTACATATTCGACGATGGACGAGGCGACGATGGCCTCAGATCACTTTTGTATCAGCCGACGAGACACAGCAGCGCCCCGTCCCGAAGAGAACTCTGCTCCAAGTCATCTTCCAGACTTAAGTGGTCGAGTTAGAAACAAAAAGTGGTTCGGGTATGCTCCTTTCTGACCGTATAGTCAATAACTGCATTCGAGTTTTGACACTGTCCTGAAAAATTTAGCTAGAGTGTGTCCAGAATTCCTGCCCAAGTACAAAATGAGCTGTCATTGAAGTTCTCCGTCATATTTTCCAAAGAAAGACTGATGCCCCCCGCCGGAGATTTTATCCACTTCACCTTCCTCACCAGTATGGAAGAGTGATTACTACCTGAAAGTATACCAATTACCGAGCATCAAATACCGGTGACAGGTTAGAGAACGTGAAACTCGTTGAGCAGGTATATCAAAATAGACCCTCCCAAAAATTTCGGTTTGAGAATACAAGAAACGAACAGGCAAATCTGTGGGAAAGGGATTAAATGACCTTATTGATAAAATGAACGCGTGACAAAAATAAAATATCACCTTTAAATGAATATATGTTTTTAAATGAGTGTATAATTTTCAATCAGTTGAACTTCATGTTTGAAATAAACATAGAATCATAATAGGAAATTTTAGAAAATGGGTGGGATTCCTTGATAAAGTTTATTAGCTAATAAAATTACAAGAAATTTCAGAATCAGCCAATGTAAGTAATGTCCGTTTACTAAAATTCTCTATCGAAACTCTATTACCTAATAAAATTTATCTTTGTACCCACTTCTTTTACATTGGTTGTTTCCTAAAGTTTCTTGTAATTTTATTGGCTAATAAACTTTATCTTTGGATCCACTTCTCTTACATTGGTTGTTTTCTAAAATTTTCTGTAATTTTATTGGCGAATAAACGTTATCTTTGAATCCACTTCTCTTACATCGGCAGTTTTTCTAAAAGTTTCTTGTAATTTTATTGGTTAATAAATTTTATCATTGAATCTTACGTATCTCTTATATACATTTCAGCAGTTTTCTTTTCAGAGCAATCATATTTTACACTAATGGTGGTACGCTATGGGTGCCAAAACTAGTTTGCAATAAGAAATAAAACTGTTTTGCTCCTTAATAGTTGTTTTTTTATTTATTTATATTGTACTGTGCCAAATAATTTCTTATCGTAATAACGCTTCGTTTTTCTTAATTATTGCATTATCTTAAAATAGAGCTACAGCAAAGAAGAGATGGGAAATATGGTTATTTTTGGTTAACAGGTTACATCATTCCACAGTAGCGCTGGTAACAGGTTCCAATATCCTGTTATTTTTGTAACAGGATACAATAAACAATTTATAAACAGTTGGAAAATATGCTCCCAAACGGACAACACATGGGATATAGGCCTTAAGGGGGTGCCTTCCGTGGGGAGAGGGGGGGTCTTTCTAAGGGAACCCAACCCGTATTTACGCAAAGAAATCCAAAGTTCGAAGAAAACCACGGAAAATTCCGAATGATTAGGCTGACGGCCGTGATTGGGTTTTGTTCTAGTCCAGCACCTGCCGTCTACCAGTTTTGAGGGCAGAATCTCTCAGCCACTGGTGGGGCAACAACATTTAAGAAAATATCTATAGGCAATAGGCACATATATTTTTTAATATAAAATAATGTATTCTATAGGAAATACGAAAAATAGGAAAATTAGAAAGTACAAGAAAACATATTAAGAAAACTTTCTTTAACATACAGAGGAAAACGAAATTTTCAAAAATTCAGTTTCCGTATACCGCGTTTTCTCAATCAGCGCTGTTGATGTTTTAAAATCTGAGATGAAATGCATATTTTTTTACAGCAAGTCAACGCATGCTGCCACTACGAGAACGGTTGCAAAACATAAAACAAATATTAACTGATAGGACAAAGAAACCTATGAGATGGGACAGATGGTAGAGAATGAAATTTTTTCCAGACTCAGTTTTTTCGTCTAGTTTCTTAATAGTAGATATGTATAGTATGCAAGATCGACTGTACGCTATTATGAAAGCAAAAGAGGGTGCTACAAAATATTAACTACCATTTACTTCATATTAATAAGGTAATATTGTTACGTAAAATAAAATATTCTAATACTTTGAACTCATCTAAATTTTATCCTACTATTTTTATGTCTTTCAGAAAGCTGTAAACCTAATATATTGTACTGTATTTTATATTTTGTAAATATTAAAATCTTACCTAAACATTCCAGATTCAATTTATAAGAAATTTAATTGCATTTACTTAGTATCAAAAATGATTAAATTGAAAATAATTTTTTTTATAATTTTTCTCAATTTTTTTAATATTTGGAATATGAGTTGTATTAAAATGGTTCCAAAGTTCACTAGCTCATACTTTTTTATATGGACCCATACATAAATAAAAAATAAGACTTATTTCCACAAAATTTTCACCCCCCCCCCCAAAAAAAAATTGGGTGGGGATTCGGTGGGGATTCATTGGGTGTCGGCACTCCCAAAATTGACATTTTGGGAGTGCCGACAGAAGTGAAAACTTGGACAATTACGTTTTTATTTTTTGAATTGTCAGGACATATTTTTTTGTAATCGTCAGGAAACATTTTATTGTGCAGGAAATACTTTTAAAAAATGTGTTTTTTTTAATTCATTATTATAAAGTGCTTCTATAAAAATTACATTACAATTTTCATTTAATGCGCAATTGTGCATGAAAAATAATGCATATTGTTTTACATAAAAAATTGCAATAAAAAAAGACTTAATAATATTTATATATTATTTATACACACATCACATTGGCACTATTTTTTTCAGATACCGATTTGGCAAAAAACTTCGAAGAAGTTTCAAAAATTTAAATTTCAACCCATTATGGGTCCGTAACGTGACCCAGAATAACGGGAGAAATTTTTTTATGCTAGATTTGTAATGTATGAAGAACAAGCTTTCGATAGACATATTACATCAAAAAATGAGAAACGGCCCCCCTGCTCCCCCTCCTCCAAATGGTCCTATATGGAAAAACCGGAAAATTGAAATAGCAAAAAAGATGGCGAGTAAAAGTTAGCTATGCTAGAATTTTTCTCTCCGCTCTAGCTCCCATAGAAGCAAAGTTATAGCCTTCTAAAGATTAAAATGAAGTGAAGAAATAAGCAAAATTAGGTGAGTCACCGAAAAGGGGAGGGGTGTCATGTTAAAAATGGTAGAGAACTAAATGAGCGAAATTTTAAGGTGTATGTTTGGATGGTAACCCCCCCCCCCCCCCCCCCAGAAGAATCCTTTAGAAATCAAATCCACAAATCTTAAATTCAATCTTTCTGATATTCAAATAAAAAGAGACGAAATCATTTTTTATTTATCCTCTCTCTTCAACAACCGCGAATAAAAACCAAACAGGAAACGAAACTTTAAATCAAAAGTCGTTGACGATAACAAAATTATCCTCAGATAATGTGTATTACTCAGCACTTTTCAAGCTTGTCAAATAATTTGTAACAAAACGTTTGAAAATAAGCAACAAATTACGAAGCGATAAAATGTTCTTTTGTAATGTAAAGAACTACATTTATCGAAAAACTGGTGGAAAATCTAGCAGAAAAGAACTACATTTATTGAAAAACTGGTGGAAAATATAACAGACATTGAATTAGCGAATATTAAGGAATTATTTCTATTGTGGTTGCATAGGCGTAACTAGCCTTTTGAACGGGTGGGTGACCAGAATTTTTAACCTGAACTTGCTGGATACAAACAATATCTTATTTTATATAGTAAAACCTTCTAAAACGGAAGGCTATAAAACAGTTTTAATTTCCGTTTTAGACAGGTTTTTATGATAGAGTGCATAATTGTGAGATTTTTTAATAAGGGTTTTTAAGGGTGTTTTAATAAGGGGGGACTTGATTTTTTTAAATAATTGTGACTGGGTCTGCGCAAGCGGTGAGGAGGGCTGTCCGGGCACCCAGCCTCCCCCCCCCCATGGTTACGCGCATGGGTTTGTTTCCAATTGCTGATTTAAATTCAAAACAATTTGAAGCTTGAATGTAGACGTTTTAAATGAGCAAATTAATTAAAAATGCATTGATTCAAGCATTTTATTTGAATGTGACAAAATACTGTTTTGTTATTTTTAAAATAGAATTTCCAACTAAAATAGAGAATTGAATTCTTAAGGCACTAAATTATAAATAAATGCATTTTAGTTATATGTAGAAAAAAGGTACTTTTTATAAAATTAATCTCTGAACTCAAATTTTGCTACATTTTCGGGATGAAAAAATAGAAATAATTGTTTTTTTTTTTTTTTTTTTTTTTTACGTAACGGTAAATATACTAACAAAATCTGACAATCGTATACGCTAGGTTATGCAGCATGTAAAAAAGATTTTCTTTTTAAAATATAAAACTTTATTAATTTAAAATGCATTTGCAACATAAGATTGCATTTAAAGCAATTTTTAGGGTATGTCGAATATACATTTCTGTGCCCATTTTTCCTTCATATTTTTAGTAAAGGGAAATGATTCATTAAAAGCAATGATTGTTGATTTTAGACTTCAGACTTTTAATCGATTTACATGTTTTAGAATGTTTTAAACATAATTTAATTATTTTTGAATCATTAATCTATGTGTTATATATAATATAGTTATATATTGATTATAATATATTGTTTATCGAGAAAAACATTTGAAGCATGAGGTTTTTCTAATAAATTTTCAAATATTTTGCTGATCTAAAAATTTCTGTGTTTTGTGCTCTAGATATTGTGCGGTGGTATTTTGTGCTATTAAAATAGGAGAAAGTGTGTTATGATGGTGACCTATCATCAGGCACCAAGCAGAAAAAATATTTAATTAACGGTGTAAGTTATTACTATTCATGCATGTATTCACTTTTAGTCATAGTGATTGATGAACTGCAAAAAAATTAGCATCACATGTCTAAGAGAGCAGGTCATAACTAGGGGTGAAGATAGGGTCATGCTGAGTGCTAGTGTTGAATTCAGGGGATGGTCCGGGGGAGGGGGGGTGCCGGTGAGCAATGAGATGTTTCCTCGGAAGATTTGAGATTTTGGGTTTTCAATGGTCAGAAAAAGCAATGCTACTCCCCTACCTCCCGGAACTCTAAAATATTCCTCTTCCAGAGCACAGAAATTCCTCTTGAGAAAAGTGTCTAAATTCAACATTGTTCGGCAAACGTCTCAAAAGAAACGATTAAGGACGTTTTTAATGAATATTATTCTTATTTTAGAAGTACAAAAAATGAAATCTTGATTAAAACAAGTGAAAGAAGATGCTGTCATTAAGAACCATGTTTTATTTATTTAACAGGGACTTTTCAGTAACATATTTATGCAATATTAGGTTCCGGCATAGTAACACTGTTATTTATCCTAATACTTTAAATAATGCCCATCCCTACAGCAAAGCTTACAATATTTTAAACTAACCACCGCTGGCGGTCCCTAAATGTATGTTAAGTATTGTATCATGCTACTTTTATTCATAATGCTACTGTTATTCATAATTTAATTTACTTGCTCAATTCTTCGCCAAACTGGAAGATTCTCATACAGATATCAAGAACTTGGTGTTTTATGTTAGCAAGGCACAAGTAATAAAATCGGCAAACAATGTTCCAGTCGCATTTTTCTTATTTCATTAATGAAATAAGAAAAAATTAAAATTAATTACAATAATAAATTAATTTAATTTAATTTCAACATGAAATTCGTTAATTTATTACAAGAAAGATAAAAAATGCTACTGATGAGTTAAAAGAAAATACTTTTAGCGAGATTTGTGCCCGACAAACATTAAAAGAGCCAAGCACACTTTGCGATCATGGCTATTTTTATGTAGCTTTCTCTCTCTTTACTAAAAAAAAATAACTAACGCTGTCACGGCCGCTGACGATGAATTTTTGTAACCGGAGGTCTTTCTTCATGAGTATTAAGAGACTGTTGCATACAAAAATTTGAAAATTGGTGGTAATATAGAGAAATGTTTTATAAACACGCTGATGCAAGCAGTTTTTAGATCGAATAGTTATTTTAAGAGATATTTTATGTTAAAATTGGTCAATTTTGTTCCATTAAAAAAGTTTTGTAGGAGAAAAAACCAATGCATAGCCATTTAAATATTTTTAGATCATTTTATGCATTAGAAGTTTCGGGTATGCAGACTGCTTTATTATTATTTTTTCTTATTCATTTTTTTTGGATATGTTTCCATTTTAAATTTAAATTTTCAGCATTTTAAAAGACTTTTTTTTTTCTTTTTATACAAATTTTAGAAAAAAGGTATTATTTTAAATTGTTGCCAAATGATCAAAAATAATATTTCCTTCACACACACACATACAAAAAAAAAAAAAAAAACTACGTTATAAAACTGTATTTACATGTGAATATTAAAAAAAAAAAGAATTGCAAAATAATAAATTGATTAATATGCTTTTACATAAATGAAGAAAAATTACATCAGATTTAAGAATCATTAATAAGATTTCCTTTTTAACGGAAAGAATATTTTCGCGTGAATTTTGCAAAAAGTAAAAAATAGTTTGGTAAAAATTACGCAAGAATTAAAATATTACTTATAAGAATAACTTATTTAAAGCCATTACCTTATAACATTCTTTAAAAATACCGTTAAGATAAGACTCTGTTGACTAAGTTAATTTTATATTAGCTGATTCTGAAATATTTAAATAATCCTATTTAATCAAATGTAAAAGCATTCGGAAGTAAACCCCCTCCATAAAAGTGAAAAAAAATGAATACCCTTTTATAGAGCGATCGCTACTCTATTATTGTTCTAATTATTATTCAATCTTTCGTTATTTTTTTAAAGGCGATCATATTAACTGATTTTTAGAGGTGGGACGGGGTATGACGAGCGGGGTATACCTCGTAGGGAGCAGAGCCTCCTAGTATTTGAAAGATAATAATTTTCAACAATTGGTGACCTCTTCAAATTTATATATTGTAACCGAAGTTTTTTGGAATTATACGAATTTGGATCATGACATTAGGTGTGCTTTTTAACATAAACATTGGAATTATAGAAAAGTGCTGTTTTAAAAAAGAAGCTATTTTTATTTTTACTATAATTTATATATTTACACTAAAACATTAGAATGGGAAATAAGATGAATATTAATTCTAAATGTATCTAGATCCGATTTTTGTTTGTTAAATATCAAACTGAAACATACATATATGTATATACTAGATCCAGATTTGAATTAGATCCGTGACCTCTTTCAAGCTGAACTATATTTCTACTTTAAAGCCTAACAATGAAATCATCCTTTTCCAGAAATAAAGATTATTATAAAAGGAAAATATTTATAAACCATATAAATACACCGTTCATAAAACCGCGCGAGCTATCACCCACTTCTCTAATACCACGTGCAGAAGGATTATGAATTTCGACTCCTTTTGGAAAAGTTTCTCTTATGGGTCGTGTTGTTCTATTTTTATTGCAACGAACATGATCGGATATTTTACGATCAGAGAACACTCGATAGATCTCTATTCTTCTGATGCTATCTTATTCTAATGGAATCTCACGCTTGGCGCCAAACATTCCTGTTATAGAAGATCGATTTCTTCTTCAGTTTACATAAGGTCAGAAAGATGCTCGATTATTTGTGAAAACCCAACACTAAAATCTTAGAAAAATATTTTTCATGGATTTAAAAAAAAGGGAATGAAAATTTTAGATGGTATTTTTTACAATGACATAACAAATCCAGAATTATGAGACGAATTCAAATATGTACACATACAAAGTTTTTTTTCATATATAAATTTCTGCAAGGAAAAATCCGTGAAATGTAATTAAATGAAATCACTCCCTTATGGACCGCTAGCCAGTATAGGAACTTTGACCGTAGAGGGGAAATGTTTAATCAGAATTTATACTTTAGGCTACATATGGCGAACATTAGGTAAGAGATTAAAAGAAAACTACCACAAAATGAGTTTTTACAGTAAAATTTCAGAAATACAGCATTTCTCAATTTAAGAGTACAAAAAATCGATTTTTCTCTTTTTAACATTAAATGAAAAACTATTCAGTTGTGAATAGTTTGTCTCCCCATTTTTTACTCATACGGGAGATATTCTCAGATCAATCATCTATACAAATTAAAACTATAAATGTCTTTTTCTCCGTGTTCATATTTTCACTTTCATGTTTTAAAAATGCTAAAGTCTTTTTTTTTTTTAAGTTTAAGATAAAGATTAAAAAATTTTTGCACGTTTTCTTTATTGCATTGTGATAAATCTGTGTATAGAATTAGCTTTGAAATATACTGTTATTAAAGAAAAAAGTATATCAAGATGTGTTAGATTTAACCGTTTTTTACTATACGTATATAAAATTAAATATATATATATATATATATATATATATATATATATATATAATAAAAATAATATTAAATATTATGTTAGATATGAAATCTAAGCACAATCTTGTGTAATGCACATTTAAAAGTCTAAAAGATTTAAAAAATTCAATTTTTCATAAAATTTTAAATTTTTGATTAAATAAGCAACTGCATTTTTTTTTCAAAATGTTTTCTTAGATCAACATTAAAATGCAGTGAGTTGAACAATATTTAACAAAAAATATTGAAAAGGTAAATTCTGCTCTTTAAAAAAATAAATAAAAAGAAAACTGGAAGAGACATTTTTGAATCCATGAAAGCTCATATGAAAATTAATTAAAACATGCCTATGCGTAATATCAGATTTCAACATTAGAAAAAAATTGTGTTATAAGAAAAGATATAAAGAAAGTAAATAGATAAATTTATGGAAAATTAAATAAATTCATAACACATTAATTTTCTGACGTAATGTAATCGGCTAAATTCGAACGCTGAATTACGCATTTTGACATGATTTCTGCTTTATAAAGGCCTAAGGCTGCTGGTCACGCAATCCGAATTCCCCTCGGTATCCCCTCCGTAATGTTAAGTCTATGGACGTTTGATGCATTTTTATATTCAAAATATCTCCCCAGGAAATTATTATTTTTAACTTCTTTTTTCAGTGTTCTCTTCTTTAAGCATGTCTATTTTTTCCCTTAGTTTTCAAAATATCTCTAATTTTATATGGAATGTTAAAATTTTACCCAAACTTTGTCAGTTTTTAAAACATAACATATTAAATCAAGCAAAGATTTTATTAGAAATATTTTGGGAACAGTGACATCACCGCAACATTTATTGCTTATACTTTGTCACATTTACTTGGTAATTTTACCTATAAAATAGATAACAAAGTCATTTGAAAATGGTTTAAATGGACTATGTTATCTGCAGGCACCCTAATTGCACTCCTGGACGAACGAAAGGTATTACACTATTTATAGCAACCTTTGTGACTTTTATTATTGCAGAATTTAATCGCATAGTTTGATAACATATCTTTTAGATACTGACTGTGATTTCAATTTCACTTGCCATTTAAGTTGTGCAGTATTACACGGAAACAAGCAAGTAGAATAGCCGTGCAAACATGTGAATATTCCGTAACTGAGATGCGCGCCGGTTTAAAAAAGATTACGAATGAATTACATTTTTAAAAACTAGAAACATCAGCAAATACAGATACTGAAAGGTATTTTTTACTAGACCAGACTGAATAACATAAAAAAGACATACAAATAAAGTTTTATTCATTATCCATTATGTTTTTATGATTGTACTTCACATTTTATGTATCATTATACTTCTTAACTAATGTTTTATTTATTTTTAACGAGATTTTTGTCTGAAATATAGTTTATTCTTATTATCTAAAAAAAAAAAAAAAAAAAAAAAAAAAAAACAGAGACACAATTTGGCCGCGTTTTTTTTTTTTTTTTTTTTTTTTTTTTTTTTTTTTTTTGTATACGTCGATTTACTTCTCCCCTTTTACTTAAAATAATATTATAAATTAAACTTTAACATTAAAAAAAACTCCTTCTCCCCCCCCCCTCGTTCGTAAATTTAAAATTATTAATTTATGTCATTTAAGAAAATGAAGTTTTGTCCCTTTCTCCCCCCTTTGTTAACAAATTTAATTTAACATATTTAATATTCAGTTTATACACATAGATTTGTGTTGTAGCTGCACGTTGCATTTATCAAAATTGTATTCCCACAGAAACAATTTTTAACCGTTAAACACTTCTTATTAAAAAAGAAATGCATGATGTCTAATACAGCTGCTTGAATATTACATCTGTCCTTTACATTTTTCGTTATCCTGCATGTGCAGAATAAGCCATTCTTTATGAAAGGTTCTTTGAAATAAGTAGCTAAATAATTAAAATATAGCTATCTTATGCCAATGCCGCTCCTTGAATTTTATCGCATATATTTTTCTTGTTCTAAAACCAGATGTCTTTCTCACGACAGTTATTTACTACGCAGTAAAGCTAACGAATTATTTAGTCTGTACAGCTACATACGTAGTTATAATCGCAAAAATCTGTTTGTGGCAACTCAAAGTTCTTGCGCCTCAAATATGTTGCCATATTATATCTTATTCATTGTGAGCGCCAAAAGAAAAAACTTTGTTTATCTTCTATTAGAGTTAAAATCCTTATACTTTGGCAGCAATTTGTACCGCCAAGCTCTTGCGAAAATACTTCACTTCTCTTCTATTTCACCTGGGGTATGGACGCATAACAAGAGCAATTTTTATTATTTTGTGCTAAAAACCTTTTGAAATATCTTCAGCTATTCCTCTAAAATATTAAATATAACATGACTTTCTGAAAACACACTGCTGGCCACATAGAATGCAACACCCTGAAGGAAGCATGCAAATCATGTGAAATTTATATCATGCTTTTGCGGCTATGAAATATGCAAATCATTAGCATTCCAGCTTAGACGCATATCACGGGCGACCGTAGAGCCACCGGCAAGCGCTATGCAACGGGAGAATAGATTTGCAATTTGAAGTACGGTACTTTTATATTTTGTGTGTGTAAGCTGTTTACTTATGCCTTGTGCAATACACCGAGCGTCTTTTGATCCAGTTTTTGAATTCGACTGAAGAAGAATAGTAGCCTATAGGTGATTGCGGATTATCCTTTAAAGAAATCGGTCAACGTGTTGAAACGAAACCAAGCAACTGTGATGCGGATCTGTAATAGCTAGTTGCAGGAGGGAACAATGGACCAACTGACTGATCGCACCCACCTAGTTGCACCACTGCCCATGATGACAAGTGGATTGTGCGCATGGCAGTGATGGATCGCGCAACCACATCACGAACCATAGCACAACAGATTCAGTCTGCTAAGTATCATTCTGTGTCCGCTCGTACCATTTGAGGCCGTTTGCCACAGAGTGGAATGTCCCCATGACGCCCATTGCTTCATTTGTCCTTGACTGAAAACTACAGGTGTTTGCGCCGTCAATAGTGTGAGGAATGGCGGACATGGACAACGGAATGGAATGACATTGTGTTTATTGACGAATCTCGCTTCTGCCTGCTATATCACGATGGTCGGATTCAAGTTAGGAAACGGCGTGGTGAGAGGCTGCTGAACTGTTGCATTATACATCGCTACACTGGTCCTGTATCCGGTATCATGGTTTAGGGTGGTATTGGATTTCACTGCCTCATCCCTCTATTACGCATTGCCGGTACACTGAGCAGCTTAGAGCTACATTTCTGGGTGTTGAAGCCCATGCATTCAGCACTTGCTGTCAGTCATATTCCAACAGGATAATGCGCGATCACACGTGGCACGCAATATTCAAATTTTACCCATCAGATTTAATTGCGTTTTTGGGCTACTTGTTCTTCCTACCTATTGTCAATCGAAAACGTGTGGTCTATGCTTACAAAACGACAGGCGCAGAATATACCACCCGCTGCTACACCAGATCAAATTTTGCAATATGTGGAAGCTGAATAAACTGCCGTACCTCAAGGAGACATCCAAAGTCTCTTTGATTCTGTGCTGAGGCCTGTAGCAACGGTTATAGACAACAATTGCGGCTACACATATTACTGATTTTGCCATCATCCACACGTAAAAAGAGATTGTAAATTTAATCGTTTGATCTTTCTAGAACATGTTATCTAAGTAAATTTCGCTGCGATATCTCTGGTCCTTCTTCACTGTAAAAAATTTTTGGAACGTTATTCAAATTAGCAGGAGCCTTCCCGATATTATCTGATATGTCGGAGCTGTTTTCACTTTCCGATAGAATCAGGAAATTTTCGGTTTACTTTCCGAAGTGAACGAAATCCTTGCTAACGCATGCGCAGTCCAACTATTTCTCAATTCGAGTGTTTCTGCAACCGCGAGAATCGGAAGTGATATGTTCCCGCCTAATCAACACTTCGATGTTCTAAAGCATTTTACTTGCATAAACAAAGTAAGTTTGTGTTATATTATTATTTACTTTTGAGTTTAAAGTTATAATTCAATTCTATTAATATTTATTTTTAACTTGTTTACCAGTTTAATTCAGGTGATTAATTTAGTATTGCATATTTCACTGATGTCCATGAAATTCAGTTTGAAAGGTAATAGAAGTAATACCTATTTTTAAAAAAATGATGATAATACTTTAACATTTACTAAGAAAAAGGATAAATTTCTTACTTGTAAATACATTAAAATATATACATTTCTAGTTTATTTATGGGTGATTCCACAGTATTGCGTACATGACATTTACAAAGTTCATTGAATTATTTGTTTATAAGATACTGAGCTGAATGAATAATTTGAATTGTTACTATAAAAGATAAGTTCTTCAAAATACATTTATATGTTACTGAGAAAAGAATTTAAATTCGAAACAAATCACAAATTATAGACGTTGCAGACATGATGTACGCAGTTTCTATTTTGAAAGTTTCTATACTTTTTAGAAAATGTCAATTTTATTTAAAAATATTTTTGATAAGAATTGAATGTATATATAAATTAATTAATATTAGCAATATTTTATTTTTTTATAGTTTTTTTAAATGTAGAATTAGTCATTCAAGTTTATGAGTTGCAGACAGGACATAAATGCTTTTCATATTAAACGTAACAAAATTTAGATACAAATATCTTTATAATAATAATGCAGTTTTAATATAAATGTAAATATACACATTTGTATGTATTTTAATGATATAATACATA
The DNA here is from genome assembly GCA_964019185.1 of Maratus speculifer. Lineage (NCBI taxonomy): Eukaryota > Metazoa > Arthropoda > Arachnida > Araneae > Salticidae > Maratus > Maratus speculifer. The sequence continues at coordinate 259,375,404 of OZ025298.1, forward strand.
CACATTTGTATGTATTTTAATGATATAATACATAAATGATCCTTATTTTATATTTTTATCTATTTAAATTAAAAAACAAAAAGAAAAATTTAACAAGAAAGCTGGGAGCTCTGCCGTTTGCCAATTAAGATTAGCAAGTATTATCAATAATGCCATATATATATATATGTATTAGGGATGTACCGAATATTCGGTATCTATTCGGTATTCGGCCATTTTACCGAATATTCGGTTAGGCCGAATATCAAACTACTCGGTTAAGCCAAATATTCGGCTTGGCCGAATATGAAACTATTCGGCCTGCTGAATATTCGGTTTGGCCGAATACCAAAGTATTTGGCCGAATCGAATGCTTAATAAAGCCTTTTAAAACACATTTTAAAAATCTTTTCACGATTTCTGCTTTTAACTGTCAATTTATAAATATATTTAAAATAGTTAGAAATAAAATCATATTTAAATAAAATAGAATGTTTTTACATTATTTATTTGCTATATGTAAAATTTAACTCAAGAAAACTTGTGTTTTCGTTTGTTGCATTAACAATAAAGAAGATACTATAACTATATTTTCAACTCACATGCTTTGATTTCTGTAAAATATGATATGATGAGAAGGATGGAAAATGCCACCATTCATAAGTAAAGAACTATGACTTAGGCATTCCTTTATTCAGAATTAAGTTGAAAGTATTTATACTTCATATTGAAAAAAATCTGCCTTGAGTTATTTAAAAAGAACAAATATGAGACTGTATAGTTTTTCTTCAACTATTTTTTTTCGTTATTTCTCTTTGATTTCAAAATATTTGTTTTAATTCGTTGAAGAAATCATGATATTTAAGATGATTTTATCAATTGAAAAAGTCTCATAATTATGCTTCTTAAAAAAAAAGGGGCAGATTTTTTTCAATACTGAATGTTCTTATAAAAAGTTCGTTTATTAAAATATAAGTCTCTTTTATTAAATATCATGTAAAACTGTTTTAAAAAGTAACATTTTAATACCTTTAAACTTTGAAGTATAAAAAGTATTTGGAAAGCCGAATATTTGGTATTCGGCCGAATAGTTACTATTTGGCTGGCCGAATATTCGGTATTCGGCCCAACAATTACTATTCGGCTAGCCGAATATTCGGTATTCGGTACAGCTGTTGGCCGAATATTCGGTATTCGGCCAAAATCACTATTCGGTGCATCCCTAATATATATATATATTTAGAGCTATTGTTGAATCTGGGGGAGGGGGTGCTGTTTGAACCAGTGTTGGATAACAAGTTAACAGACCAAAACTAATGGGGGGCAGAAGGGGCACATTCCCTAGGCGTCAGGCGAAGGGAGACCATGTGAACCTGTTGTATTTTGATATTTCTCACGTTTATGTTTAACACGGTATTGTTAAACACGTCCTGTCTGGGTTATGCCAAAATATAGAAGAATTTAAGGATATGGCATAAAGATCCTGTATAAACCGGAATATTTTTAGATTATTTCCGATTCCACTTACAAGATTAATGAATCAATATTTTACAAAAGAGAATACATAGTTCAGTATTACATATTTTATTATTATTAATTTTAAATGAAGTAAGATCTATTAGAAAATTAGTAAAATTATATTTGTAAATATGCTTTACTGAGGAAAAGGGGGGGGGGGCACCAAAATATGTTTGCCCTGGGTTTAGCATACTAACTAAACGATCCAAAGGCAATTCTGCTATGTATTTTTCAAAAATCAAAGGTTTTCGGTTCCGAAAAAAAAAATCGTCCTCAATCCGGAAATTTAGACAAAAAACATATTGCAAATTTCGTTAAATCGCCTCCCAAAAAAATCAATGTCGTAAATCATTCGCAGAAAAATCGTAAATATCGTTAGAGTTTTGCGCAAAAAACACGCATTTCTGTAGATAATCGTGAAAAAACTCAAATTTCGTCTGAAGATCGTGAAAAAAATGTGAATTTCGTCAAACAATAGTGAAAAAAATGTGAATTTCGTCAAACAATAGTGAAAGAACAGAAATTTCATCAAAGATTCGGGGAAAAAAAGCAAATTTCGGATGGAGATCACAGTTGAAACGAAAATATCATCAAAATACCTGCAAAAAAACACAAATCGCAAAAAAAACCACAACTTTCGCCAAACGATCTCAAAAATTCTGCAATTTTTGTCAAAGGATCACAAAAATTCCGCAAATTTCGTCAAAAAACAGTGAAAAATCCGCAAATTCCCTCAAAAAACCGTGAAAAATTTGCAAATTTCATAAAAAAAACTAAGTCCGATAGTTTCGTTCAAAGATCGCGAAAAATCCACAAATTTCGTCAAAAGGTCGCAGAAAAAACACAGAACCAAAAGTAATTTCCCTTCCCCCCCCCCTTCCATTTCTCGCGCAATCTGCTGTAACTTTTCAGAAAATTTGTTGCGAATTTCAAGGAAGTTTTTGCTTAGAATTAAGTTTGAAGATCCCTTTGACAAATTTGGCATTTTCCCGCAATCCTTTAAAGAATTTAGCATTTTTTTCCTCGATTATCAACAAAATTGCTGTTTTTTTATGATCTTTTAATGAAAACTTCGAGATTCTTTCATAAAATTCGTGTTTTTAAGTGGCATTTTGATAAATTTGGGTTTATATGCAGGGGCGTGCAAAGAGAAAACTGTACTCAATGCAAAATTTCAATTTAGTATTCTTTTTCTTCTTACAGACCAAAAATGATGTTGGTAGTAGAAAATCGGCACCCCTACTTTTCTGCACCCAGGGCGACTCTCCCTCCCCTTCCCAGGTCGCTGTTTATATGGCGATCCTTTCATGAAATTCGCAATTATTCCCCAGTCATTTTACAAAATTCGTGTTTATTCCGCAATCATTTTATGAAATTCGCGTTTACTCCACAATGATTTTACGAAATTCGCGTTTATTCCGCAACCATTTCACAAAATTAGTGTTTATTTCTCGATTTTTTAAAGAAATTTATGTTTTATAGCGATCATTTAAGAAAAAGCGAGTTTTTATTTTGCGATTCTTTGAGAAAATTGACGTTTCTATCGAGATAATCTAACAAAATTTTCTGCAAATGATTGATGAAATTGATTGTGAAAATATACATTTAGTCCTCCGTTCAAAAGCTATGAAAAATCGGTTATTAGTATGGAAATTCGGAGATAACTATCCGAATTTCTGAGCTGATAAATGATTATTCATAACTTTTGAAATCGAATGTGTTAACTTTTTGGAAAATTTGAAACGGAATTACTCCGTTCTCGCGACAGAAAATTGCACGAAATTTGTCAATCGATTGCAGAAAAAAATGCGAAATTTGACGATCCATTGCGAAAAATATCGTGAATTCAATCAATTTGTCGCTGTAAAAAACTCGCAAAATATGTCATTCATTCACACGAAAATATCAGAAAATTTGTGATTTTTTTGTAGCGGGAGCCTCCCGCATACGATATTCTTTTGGGTGGGATTTCAAAATTTCAGGCTCGAATCCCGCCATCCCGCCCTGAAATTCAAGTCTTGAATGTGAATTTATTTAAAATATCTCAGAAAGAATATGTGAATTTTATCAGAGTATAGCGAAAAGATTATGTGAATTTCGCCAGAAGATCACAAAAATAAAATGCAAATTTCAATGAAAAATCAGTAAGAAAATGCTACAAAACTAGAACAATCTCTTAAGTTGTATAATTATTTTCAGAGGAAAAAAATTATTGAATTGAAAGACTGAAACCTTTCCCTTTTACAAATGTCAAAAATAGTTGCGAAACAAACATTCACACACACATATGCAAAAAAAAGTCCTCCAGATTCATTTTAAGTGTGTGTGCAATGATTTTTCATTTTCAAAGGCAGCCAGAACATAAAATGTTTCTGTCCTATCAGAAAATCGCCATTTTCACATTCAATTCATGCACTTGGCACACCATGTTAAAGAAGGCCAAATCATGCTTACAATAAAAAAATAAAAAAAAATATTTTTTTTTCTAGAAATCTTGGTTGAATGTAGCAGAAAATAAAGTTGAAGTCCCAGTTTTTTTGTCCATAAAATGAGGCATGAAGTACCTGAGCATTTAAAAAAGGTAATCCTTAAAGCTTTATTTTTGTTATATTTTAATTAAAATAAATATTTCAGACGAGTCAAGTCTCCAGATTTCAACAGAAAACTCTTTAATTTTCACGTGTTTTTCTATACTCCTGATTTTCGACATATTTCTCCTGATTTTATGCATATTTTTAAATATTCTATTACAGTAAACTCCCTAAAATCCCCACATAATTTACGAATGTAAACTATGAAATATTTAGTTCAGATATAATTACAAAATTTGACTGTTTTAGTCTTATATCGATTCCAAACATATTTCAATTAGTAATTTTTGTTATTACTGAATTCCTGTTTTTTCATCAAGGAAAAATAAATTTAATTTATTTCTGAAAGATTTAAGATATTGCTGATATCACTGGTAATTACAATCTTACCAAATATATTTATGTACTAGTCAAGTTTTTTTTGGTTATTAAGTCTGACCGTAAAACTTCCATATTTTATTATTTTGATATGAATTAGTAATGTGTCTTTATGAAGGCACAATGATTAATTTCGGAAAAGTACATTTCATCTACATAATGGAAATGTAATCTTACCTTAATAATTATTAACTTGAACTGCTTTTAATACTTTAATCATTTTGAAAATTATGTAATTTTTTATTATTTTAGTATATTAGTTATTTTATTTTTTATTATATTGTAAGCATTCATTATAGTTTTGACTGCATTATTAATTACATTTAAATTGCTGTTTTAAAAAATATAAACAAAGCAATGACCAGAAATTTGCAAAATTCTAAAATCCGCGCAACCTCTGGTCCCAAGCTGTGTGGCTTTGACGGAGTCTACTGTATTTTACAATCAATTGTATTGTGATTCAGAAATGCAAAATTCCAGTACTACTATAGGTGTAATTCTTTACTGTGATTGATCATAATACAGTCCACTCCCTCTAATCTGCAACCCTATAATGCGCTCTATATTTCAGATGTAAACAAACAGTTAAATTCTCCTTTTTTTTTAACCAAGATGCACACTTTGACTATAATAAAGGTTTGACTGTACTGATGAATTTAGAAATTTTTAATGCATTTCTGCATTTATTAAAAGAAAATGTTTTATGTATCTTATAAATAACTATTAAGACTGCTATCTTCTGAGCACATTTGCTGACTATGTAAAAGATAGATAGCTCTTGAGGATAAATATCTTATTTTTTTAGAATAAACAAACTTATGTTACTAATCAAGAAATTCTGACTCTTAAGGGCATCAAGATTAAACTGCATAGCATAAATAAAAAATGATAAAGCAAACAACCATCACTGTGATGTTTGATAGATTTAAAAATAAAAAAAATGTTTTCAATTAATTTTATATTATTATATCATTTAAATGTGTTCCTATTGACTATAGCTTTTTATGCATGAAAAAGTATTTTCTTTCATTTCTGTGTTATTTATTTGCTGCATATTTAACATTTGTTGATAAATTCCAAATATTAGATTGTAAACAAAGAAATGACCTATAATCTGCGAAATTCTATAATCCGCAAAACCCTTGGTCCCAACCTGTGCGGATTAGAGGGAGTGTACTGTAGTATTTTATGAGATAAACTACAATCAGTTTCTTAAAAAACTGTGATGGATTTTTAAGATTTACTGTTTTTGCATGTTTTGGATTATTAATAATAATCCATTTAATAATAATTCATTTAAGGCTTATTTACGATTTTTACTATAGTTTGATACATGTTAACAAACTTCCACCTTCCCTGTAATATGTAGTCAATTTAAAATATGTTAAAACATCATATCGATCAACTACAAGAAAAGTGATAAATCTCGCAAAAGTTCATGCTGTGTTTTATTCCGCTAATCATTTTATTCCATCATATGTGTGTCTTGCTACACAAACAGTTTCATAAGTGAAGTTATATGGAAATTTACTTTTTTAATGATATATCCATTTGTGACTTCTGACTACAGAAGTGAGGTGGATTGTGTAAGGAGGTATTCAACTCTCGATACCTCGTTCTGCATCCTCATTCTTGAAGATTTTGTGTTTTTATGCATGTTTCCATTTCTGCATGCAGAACTAACTGCTATACAGTATAATTATGCAAATTGTCTTTTGCCTCTCATTTAAAATTTACTTTTGTTGAGATGTGTCACTATTCTTGCGAGTGAACAATATGTTTAAACGCATTATACTTGCAAGAAATACATATTTTCCTTATTTAAGTAAGAGTGACATATTTCTTTTTAATCATTGGGAGAATTAAGCATCCCCCCCCCCCCCTTGTGATGAAGAAAGAAACTATATGAGTGGTGTATTGTTATTAAGAAATATATCCTCATATCAATATTAAAATATTAATAACGATATTTAAAAAAATTAACCTAAACCTTACATAATTTAAAGTTGAAATTTTGAAAAAAAACAGTTGAATTTTTGAGTTGGGCAAAATCATAACAACCCTGCTTTAAGTTAAATATGCTAAATTTATAGTTTCTTTCATTAATTGCAAATAGGAGATCAATTAAAAACTTTTTCTTTTCCTTCTTTACAACTAATTTTTTTTTTGAGGGGGGGGGGAGGGGCATTTTATTAATGCTTAGAAATTCCTTTTAAATCTGGTTCATTTGAAATATATTTAAATTCGCATTTATTTTTGCATTGATAACTTAGATTAAATATTGATACAATTGTAAAATCATGAAAATTTTTGAAAAACCCATAATGGGTTTTTTCAAGTGGGCCCGGGCGGGTTTTTTCAGGCTGGGCCCCCATGGCAACGCTGGTTATCATCCTAGTCATTAATAAAAGTATTTGTTATGAGAACTGTTGTAATATTTTAAGTCTTCCACAAATATGCTGCAACACTCTACTCGGTCCATTTAATGGCCGACAGTCCTAATAATTCAAATTCTATTTAACCAAGTTATCAAAATTTTTGCTATGTCAAAGAAAAACTAAAAAAAAGTAAATAAAACTCCATGAAATAATACATTGGTTGATCGCAGGCAAAAAATGCTGCGCAGTTTTTGATAGTTGATACATAGAAAGAAAATATCACAATTTGCAATCAGCTGCAGGTAAATATAGCCAAATTTGCCATTGGATTGACTATAAAAACTGTGAAATTCATTGCTCAAAAGCAGAAAAAATATCAATAAATTTTGCCAGTCGCAGGAAAAAGCCACAAAGTTTGTCTCACTACTAAGGTTTTGTCAACTGGTCCTTGGGGGGGGGGGGGATTTATCAATGGGTAGTTGGTCAATCGCAGAAAAAGCTCTGCTCTTTTGGCAGTTGCTTGCAGAAAAGCTGCAAAATCCACCAAACGGTTGAGGATTAAAATTATTGTAGAAGATTTAAGTTTACCCATGATTTTCTCCAACCAGTCTCAAGAAAGGTCTCAAAATTTACCTATCAGTACAGGGAAAATATCGTAAATTTTTATAAAAGATGAAATTGCACTCCTACACATACAAAAAAAATCTTTTAATTCCCACAAAACATTTTTGATCAGCAGAAGGTTTGTTGCAAAATATTTTACTTTGAGGTATAGTTTATGTTTTAACAACTTATAAGTCAATAGATAAAGGTTTTTAAGTTAAGTTTTCGCATGCAGGACATTTTGTCCTTTTTCCATGGAATGCCCTAATATGTTTCTAAGTTAGTCTTAATTTTATGCGCCGTCTTCTGGTATTTATTTTCTTCTATTGAATATAGTTTTTTTTTTCAGGAAAACTTGTATTTTATATAATTTAGTTTATAAATTAATCCATTAAAATTTGTAAAAGGCTACTTTGCTTCATTGTATCCAAATTATGTGAAATGTAATGCAAAAAAAAAAAAAAAAAAAAAAAAAAAAAATAATAATAATAATAATAATAATACTTGATTATGCCATTGACTAATTTCACCAAATTTGCAAATATCCAAACTAATCACTAAATTATACAAATTGGCATAATTTTTATTTTAAATAATGAAAAAGCGAGTAAATTAGTATAATATTGATAAAAGTATAAATTAAAAATCACTGATGATGTAACGTTCTTCTTAAGTGTCAAGTGACATTTACAATTATCCATTTTTGGTATTTTATCATAGGCGATAGATTTTGGTTGAAAAAATAATCAAGTAGTACAAAAGAAAAAAATATTTATGCAAAAATTGCTTGTGTTTTTGGATAGAATGAAGCAAAAGATATTTATTAAAATAAAATTAGTTTAATAAAATAAATGCATTTAATACACGCTATAAGCTCAGTGAAAGTGTGATATATTTGAATGTGTATATGGAAAGTAAAAAAAATTTTTTTTGAATGTTTAAATATTTTTCAGAAGACAAAAGAAAAAAGTTGTAATGTAATTTTAAAGCAAATCCTTTTTAAAGTCCCACCACAGGATCACTTAAATTTTAATATAAAAAAAAATCCATCTTTTGAATTTATGAAAGAAGTTAATAAAAAACACCAGTGGGTAAATTTTATCTCTTTTTACATCCAAAATAATGTTTGTACTGTTTATATAATTATGTAAATAGAATATGAAATTTCTTTTTCATTTATATTAATAGCAGAGTATCACACAGAATTTGATATATTTAACAATTTAAAACCTAAATGTAATATCTTAAAGCTCCCATAAGGTAATGCTGTTCCCGGGGTTGGCATGGTTTAAACCAATTGGTTTTTTTCGAAAAAATCTAATGATATTTTCTCATTTTTCTTTATAATTTAAGACTTACAAATTATTGAATATAAATATTTTCTCTTTTAACACTTTTTTTCAGCAATAAGTATTAGATATAGTGGGCCTAGGTTTTTTTTTTTTTTAATGTATAGGATGAAAATCACTACGCATTGGTGAACATATTCCATTGCTGTAAAGAAAAATCTTAGAACATGTGAATTGATCAAAGATAAAATAGATTAAAAATATTCAATATTTAGTATAAAATATTTTCATTAAAAAAATACAGATTATTTAAAGCAATCTATCATAACATGCACAAGCTTTTGAATATGGAGCTAAAAAACTTGATGATCTTTAACATTTTGATAAAATTATAAAAGAATTTTTTTTTTCTTGGGGAGATAATCTTTAAAAATCAAAATATGAAGTTGTATAAGAGAGTATTCAAAAATTGGGTGCTAGTTATAGTATTTTAACAATAACAAACTAATTTTCCCCCTTTGTTATCCAGGGTTGTTAAATACCTGGGTTTTTTCAGGAAAAAACCAATCCACTGTGTTTTTTCAGGGGTTTTATCAGGGTTTTTGGGGTTTTATCAGGGTTTTTGCGGTTTTATCAGGGTTTTTTGGGGTTTTTCAGGTTTTGGGAGTTTATTGGAGGTGGTTGAGAATGCTTGAAAAAAAAATTTCTTATTACTAAATTTAAAGTAGCTAATTGATTATTACAATTATATGACATATATCAATGACAGTAATCAAAATTGTGATAAATTGATTATTAGTAATAATTTATAAAGTATTTTTTATTATTACTAAATAATAGAATAAGCCAAGTAATTCTACATGTCTACATAATTAAATTAGGATTCTAAGCATACATGGTATTTTGTTATGAGTTTCTATTGTATAACATAGAACGGATTACACATCAAAGTATTTTTTTTAATGGGAAAAAATTTGTTTGTTACTTACACGTGCTACAGAGATTAACTAACAATTATTTCTTTTAAAAATTGTGATGGTATAAATAGGACATTTCTTTTCTTTGGGGTGGGGGGTGATGGTTATAAACTTTGAGTGGTGTACTGATATTAAGAAATATATTACAATATATTATATATGTAATATAAATACATTATATATGTAATTTAAAGTTGAAATTTTGAAAAAACCCACTCTTGTTTTTTCCTGGGTTTTTTGGACTGGGCAAAATCATAACAACCCTGTTGTTATCTGCTAAATCTAATGACTATAAAGGTTGATTTCAAATTGTCTCTCAAAAAACAAAACCCCCAAGAAGTATATCTTTTTTTTCTATTATGGAAAATAATATTTACATTCATCAAACTACATCAGATGTTTATTATAAGTAATCAAAAGGTTGTTTATAAAATTTTTCAAAGTTTCACTGTGTAGAGTAGTTTATTGTTTGGACATAAGACTGTTTACTAATAACTGTTTAAATTAAAATATGATTTTTTTTTCAATTTTCTACATAATTCACTCTAATTATTTAATTTAAATTATTTTAAAATGAATTTATACTACACATAATCCAACAATGTCTATTTTTATTAATAAATATGCATGTATATGTACTAAAAAAGGATGTTCTTAAAAAAACCCGGTTTAAACCAAAAACACCTGGTTTAAACCAATAAAACCTGGTTTAAACCAAAAAAACCTGGTTTAAACAAAAAAACCGGTTTTTTTGGTTTTTTTTTAAAAAAACCTGGTTTTTTTCCAACCCTGGCTGTATCCCACTTTTAACTCATTTAGGGTTTTTATTTTTATATTGATACATGTACATTTATTTTAATAATTTAGTTTATCAGTCTCAGCAGAAAATAAAATGTATCTCTGTTTCAGAAATGATTATACTAAATACATTTTCTTTCCAGGCATAAAACTACTTCCTTGGCCTGCCACATTTCTAATTCCAAAAGAGAATTTTTCAACAGATTGATCACAATGATTGACGAGTTGCTGTGGTTGACAAAAAGTCAATTGTTCAGACATCTTTCAAACGAAATTAAGGAATATACCTTATTCCCCAATATGAAACAGCCGGACATCATAGTTCGTTTACTAATATATGAATATCCTTTCCTAAAATCTTATATTGGGAAAGGTCATGAAAGTTGGAACATCAAGGTATATGATAAGGTGAGAGAGGATGTCAGGAAAAATAAAGATTTAGTGCCTACTCCAAGAAGAAAGGTTTACACCGACAAGTTATTGCTGGCACCAAAGAGGCAAAGAAATTTGTCTTTGGAGTGCATTCCATCACAAGTCAACATCAACAGTGAAACATTTCAGTCTTTTCTTGTTATCGGGAAAATTTTTAACTATATTGGAGTAAATATGATTTCAGAAAAAAGTATTATTATCGAATGTAATGGATTTTTGGAGGCAGTATCTGTAGCAATAGGAATGTATTTTGTGTGTAATATTGAATACCCTAAACGAGCAACAACCACATATTTGTTTTATGAAAGTTGCATTCTGAAATTAATCCCCGAAACATTTCCAACTAAATTAATTACTTTTTGTAATATTTTGTCGAAGTTTTAAGTCTTATTAAAATCTTTCTGACTGATATTTTTAATTTTTGAATAAAATATTAGTTCAATAAATCATTTTGAATAATTTTTTTTGTTTTTGTTGATGATTCATAAGTATCTAGATTTTATATACTTTTAAATTTGAGTCTAATTTGAGATCAATAGCTCATAGCTGTTTTTTTTAATAATATATTATCTTTGAGCTAGAAACAATGTGTTTCTTTGTGTACCGTCTATTTAAAAGAAAGCAGAGGTTTTTTACATGCATAAAACTGGTATGTATTTAATAATATTAACATTAATACTTAGTCATATGCATAAACTTACATGAATTACTGATGTTACAAATATTGCCATTTACACCATGAAAACTAAAGCATTTTTAATTACATATTTTACTAAGAACAATTACTGACATAATATAGCATGGTCGTTTCATTATCTGCACTTCTCTACAAATTTGCGTTTTTTATGTGCTGGTTATATAAGATATCATCTTTTTATTAATATAATAAGTATTTTAATTAAAAAAATTATGTGTATATTTTGAAATATTTGCTTAGTGTGTCAAAGTATTTTTGCTGTTAAAAATTATATCGGTAATGCTGACAATAGTTATTTCAATAAGAGAAGTAGAATGTTAAATATGTTTAGTGTTATCACTTTTATAATTTATATTCATAAACATCATAATGGGATAACTGAGTTCAAAATTGGACAAATTATTGAGTTAAAAAATTATTTTTTACTCAATGTTCAATAAGTATAATTCTTAACAATTTGTCATAAATACCTTGTTAAAATAAATAAATAAAATAAGTAAAATAATTATTTTAGGTACTGTTTATATATTTAAAAAATGCCTTTCTGAAATAGTTAAATATATTAATGTTTTATATGACCTCTGAATCCCATTAGCTATATTTTGTGAAAGTCTTCATGCACTGATATGCAAAATAATCTAAAATAATCAGTCTTAAGGGTCCTGTCCCTGCCTGCATAGACACTTGTGAGCTAATGCTATTCCTGTAGGGTGGCATTTTTCTAATAAATCTTTCTCATTTTGACATTTTAAAATAATTTTCTTTGCATTGTATAGTTGATGTCCTTCACAAGAACACTCCTTGCTTACTTTTACAATTTTTGGTCTCAAGTATTTTTTATAAAGTTACTTTCACTTTCTGACGGGTTCTGAAAGTGAAAATAACTTTATAAAAAATAATTGTGACCAAAGTCAAAAAGTAATCAAGGAGCCATCTTATGAAGGACATCAATTTTATACATGTCTGAATTGACATGCAATACATATACCAAACACAAATAAGGAAAGACTAAATAGGGTTTGCAAGGATTCTGGAATATCTGGATAAGCCCTGGATTTTTGTTTTTATTTTCCAGTACTGTATTTTTTCCATCATTTTGTTCAAGAAAGAAATTGAATCAAAATATTGGGAGGGGGGGGGGGAATCTATGATGTAAAATAGTGACTAAATACAGCAAAATGGTCCTGAATATTTTGGGGAGACTTGAAGTGGAAACTCTGGTCATAAAAGACAATATGTAGTCATCTAGGTTAGGTAACAATGTTGACTCAAAAACTATTGTACAATTTTTTTAATGTTTAAAGTCTTAAAAGGGAAAAAGAAAAGAAATGATGCATGCAACTCAAAGAAAAATTGAAAGTAAGCATATATGTTTATTAAATTTCAATATTTGCATAGATAATGCACAAATAGAACAATAGTAATAAAATGTTCCTTTTTTTCAATATATACTAAAGAACAAAAATATTTATCATGCATTCATAACAAAAATGTATGTCATAATATTCATAAAGAAGTGTATTACAGAGTTATGTAATCTGACAAGCTTTTGAAGGAACGGTTTTTAGGTGAGTTATGTAAGAAATCCTGTATATTGCAATGCTTTCGTTTATATAAATATATATACTTCATTTTCTTGTCCGCACGATAACTGCGATAATTTTGTATGGATCATTTTGAAATTAACACAAAAAATTAAGAAGCCTTAAGGTTTCTGTTCCTGCAAGCAGAGACGCTCTCAACTAATGCTCCTCTTAGAAAGAGATTATTTTCTAATAACAGTTTTGCATTTAGAGATTTTTAAGTATTTTATTTATTTATTATTATTTTGGCATTGGGTAGCTGAGGTCCCTCAAAGTTGCTTTTGCTTTCAAAACCGGTTCTGGAAATAAAAGTGTCATTCTAAAAGATATCTGCAACCAAAATAAAAAAAAAGCACCAATGTAAAGAACCTCAGCTATCCAATGCAGAAAAAGAAAGAAAAATAGAAACGAGTTATTAAGAAATAACCTCATAGAGAAAACACTAGCTCGCAAGTGTCTTGGTTTGCAGGAAAAAGAGCCTTAAATTCGTTAATGGACTTGATCAAACCATGAAGGTAAAAGTTAGGGCTAAGGGACATTTTTTGAGAAACAGAAAAATCATCAGCATTTCCTTACTATGAAAAATTGTGAGTGCCATATTGTACTATTAACGCATCAAAGATTGGTGGCTAACAACATGCGTTTGAAAAGCATTTCATATTGCTAATAATTATTTGAAGATGAGGGGAAAAGTTTTTGCAGTGAAAAAAGATCTCCAATCATTACAGATATCATAACCTAGTAGATTTTTTCTGAATGTTTTTAATATTTACATTTATCATTTTTCAATCTGACACCCCCCCCCCCACAAAAAAAGTTATTTAAATGACTCATAATTTGTGTTATCTCACCTGAAAAATTGGATTGAAATTAACTGGATTATGATTCTGCGTTCATTTAATTTTTATGTACAGTTAGCTTATGATTTTTTACACAATCTACTTCTACTTTTAAGCTTTGCTGAATGGAATTTTCTAAATAATGAATTTGCATTGCAAACCCAGAAGACAGTGTTTGTGGGAAGAAGTTACAGATGCCGTTTAGATTTATCATGTGTATCTCATGCTTAAGTTGTAAAAAAAGTAATAAAAAGTTGTAAGTTTAAGTTGTAAAAAAAAAAAAAAAAAATTCTAATTATAAGAATTTCTTAAGATTATTAGAATTTCCTGTCTGCTAAAGGGTTAACTTACTTTCAGTACTTTGCTGTATTAAACAACCACTTAAAACAGAACTGCAGCAAATTTTTAATAAGTTTTGCTAGAGGAATTTTTGGGGGGTAGTTTGTTTCCTCCAGTGCATAAGACTTAGCAGCAATGTCGGTAATAAAATACATTCATGTTGCACACACAAAAATATAAAGAAAAACCTCTAAAAAATAATGTTCATGTGTGTTTTTGCGAAAAAAGGGGGGGGATCAATTCTCGAAGTTATTATTTTTTTTATTAATAATATTACTACCTTTTTTATTTTTGAAAATACAGGCCACAGCTAAATTTCTTTCAGATATAAATTTCTTTTTCTTCTGATTCCCTAAATCTGATGTTAACAGTGCAGTTACAGTATTTTTTATGGAAATGCTGAAATCTGCCCCCAGTATATCTGCCCCCGTCCGCCATTTTGACCTTTACATTAGAAGGGGGTAGATATCCAGCGCTGCAGCATTTCACTTTCTACGAGGGCCTGATATCTGCCCCCAGTATATCTTCCCCCGTCCGCCATTTTGAGCTTTGCATTAGAAGGGGGAAGATATCCAGTGCTGCAGAATTTCACTTTCTACGAGAGCCTGATATCTACCCCCAGTATATCTGCCCCCGTCCGCCATTTTGACCTCTGCATTAGATGGGGGTAGATATCCAGTGCTGCAGAATTTCACTTCTACGAGGGCCTGATATCTTCCCCCAGTATATCTGCCCCCGTCCGCCATTTTGAGCTCTGCATTAGAAGGGGGAAGATATCCAGTGCTGCAGAATTTCACTTTCTACGAGAGCCTGATATCTACCCCCAGTATATCTGCCCCCGTACGTCATTTTGATATCACAGTAGAGGGGACATACATGGAGTGCTAGAATATTTTTTAGGTTCATCGAGAACCTAAGAATCCTGGCTATATATCCTTTCTGCGTATAGTTTTTATTGTTTCCGCTAATAATCATACGGTTTATTTATCTAGAAATTTGTAGACGACACTTAAAATGTAACTCTAAAATTATATAATATATATGAAGACGTAAACTTCAAAACGCACTTTATCGACATTTTTAAAAATGAATTTTCTGTATGAACCTATTCTATTAATAAATCTGCGTAAAAGAAAAAAAAAATTTGTAATTTCAGAGCAGGGCGCGAATCATGTGCCAACCAGCGAATCATGTCAGGGGTGGACTCCGAAATTTTTTTTTGGGGGGGGGTCTAACATCTTTTAGCAATTATTAATGCAGTAATTAAGCAAACTAAATACTTTAAAAACTGATAAAATGGATCTGTCTATAAAGGAACCCGGTTAAAGCGAAACCTCTTTAAAATGGAGTTTTCCTAAATGGAAAATATTCGTGATCACCGGAAAATAATTAAGAGCGGTGTACCTCCGAACCCTGTATTTCCCAAATTATGAATTCATGAAAATTTCATCTTCTGAAGCATTTTTGTGAATTTTTGAATCTACATAAGAAGATGTACACAATTAATTAAGAGGCTACTTCAGTCAAGCGAAAAGGCCCGTTCGATAATGCTAATCCTGTGGAAGAAATAAAAAAATATATATCTCGTTTGAATTTACAAGTTTTTAAATGATTTTTTTCATTGAATATTAGAGATTTTTTCGATTTTATTTACAGATAATTTTAGTGAAAACACTTTTATTTTCGGAACCGGTTTCGAAAGTGAAAGCATATTCATGAGAAAAAAACATATAATCAAAATCGAAAAAGTAAGAAACGACCTGCATACAGATCATCTAAGAAAAAATATTAAAAATATTGAAATTCAATCGAGATATCTTTATAAATCTTTTCCATTGGATTAGCATAAGCTAGCGGGTCTTTTCTTATGACTGAAGTTCCTCTTAATAAAATTTAAAAGAGTTTTGACAGTTAAAATTAATTAATTAAATTTGTGTTTGTAGAAATTTTATGCAGTATTTATAACTGCACTCAAATTTTTTATTTTAAATACTTTTTTAGATTTTTATTGAATTACAAAATGTACAAACATAATGGTCTTACTCTAGAATTATAAAATGATACTTAATTGAAAATTTCCCCCCACAATCTTTCAACGCTAAGAAAGCTGAGAAATGCAAATGAAAAAGAAATCGTCCTTTTAAAAATATTTTTGTTTGTTCAACCAATTATGCTCTTGAGATAAGATGAAGTAAAGTAGTATTTAGAACGCATTCTAAAATGTATTATTACTAATCGAGCATTACATGCATTTTAAAACAAATTATTTTAAAAGGTGCTTTAAAGTGACGTCGGGACATAAAGGGATAAGAAAGCCTACTTAAAACTGAACTTTTCTCCATTCCATAAGATTTAGTCTTAGGTTTTTGTTATGATTAATGTAAAATATAGATAGCATTCTTCAATTCATTAAAAAATAATAATAACTTGATTTATTTATTAATAAAGAAAACTGATGGATAGCACATGCGTATTATTTTCTTGGATTCTCATTGCTGTTTTGACATTATTGAACATATTTTGGAAAATGCCATAAGTAAAATTATTCTTGATTCCGTTTAAAATCCATATGATGAGTAAAATGTATTAATTAGAGTTAAAACAATTTTCAAACAGCCGATAACTCCAAAGAAGCAAACAAAATAAAATTATGCATTGGACATTGATTTAAATTGTATTTTTCCATTCAGAAATAATTTAAAGAGAACGCAACTTTGATTACACAGTATTTCAGTGAAGAGCAAATATTAGCTTTCTAAACAACATTTAAAGTTTCCTTAGAATAGATATAAATATAAATCGAATATAATTATATATTCCTAAAATTATTAATTTCATAATGCAGAAACTTATTATTATATTTAAAAAACACTTTAATATATTAATTCCACAGGTTTGATTTTTTGTAACTGATTGTATTTGTAATTTATTTTTATCAATTGTTTTCCGACGAATTTTTAGATTATTTTAAAGTGATGGCTGTTTTAAACACGATTCAATTCAGTGATGATGTTGTTTCTCGTTAAAACTAACTTTGTCTGACCTTATTTCATTAATAATATGAATTATAAAATTAGTCATTTAACAATTCGCTATAATTAAATTTAAAATTCTGCATGTGATTATATCATTTCAAGTATAAATCAATTATTATGAACATATATCCATTCATCCTGTATAAGATCATTGCTTTTAAATTATCACGAAGTGACCGACGAAACAAGTGGCAGCTACTTAGTGCATCTGGATACCATTTCCCCCATCTGGTAGGTAAGCAGAAAAAAGTGACATAAACTATAAAATCGGAGAAAAGTGACACGGAAAAAAGTTTACGGAAAAAAAGTTACAGGAAAAAAAGTGACAAGGAATTGATTTTGGGGATTCATTGATCAGACGGAGGCTCTTAATTTAGGTAAATGGGTTTTTCATACTGAATTAACGGTTTTGGTCCAATTTTTGGATATACGCCCATATTGAAAAGACGCTTTCTTTATTAATCATTTAATAAATTTTTGAAGGATTTTAGAAGGATTGAATTATTTAGAAGGATTAATTAAATTTGAATTTACAGGGATTTTGTGCAATATTTATAACCCACTCAAATCTTATATTTTAAATTGTTTTCTTCGTATTTTGTAGAATTATAAAATGTACAAATATGGTGTTCTTACAATATAAATGTAGAAATACAGTTGGCTCTCGTTAATTCGAACTTACTGGGACCATAAGAAATGTTCGAATTATGGTAAGTATGACAGAAAAACATAATTAAAAGAGTTCTTTTACAAAGGAATTATAGTATTTTCTAAATTCATTTCAGCTGTTCAAGTTAGAATGTGACTTAATATTAAATTAAAATACATAAATACATAAACCAATTAAGGAATTAGGAACAATCGCAATGGAAGAAGAGGTGGATGTGTCATTTACAGACATACGGACAGGACCGACTAACAAGTTTCTATGCCCTGGGCACTTTCAAATTTTCGTGCCCCCGTAGATTAGTTAATTTACTGATAGTAGTTTTTTCACACAATATACACTTATCTGAAAAAAAGTTTCCACGAAAATTGAAAAACAGTTCCATAAATAAAAATTAAGAAAGAAATTCTACTATTTATTGATTCTACTATTTATTGCAATATTTATAACCCACTCAAATCTTATATTTTAAATTGTTTTCTTCGTATTTTGTAGAATTATAAAATGTACAAATATGGTGTTCTTACAATATAAATGTAGAAATACAGTTGGCTCTCGTTAATTCGAACTTACTGGGACCATAAGAAATGTTCGAATTATGGTAAGTATGACAGAAAAACATAATTAAAAGAGTTCTTTTACAAAGGAATTATAGTATTTTCTAAATTCATTTCAGCTGTTCAAGTTAGAATGTGACTTAATATTAAATTAAAATACATAAATACATAAACCAATTAAGGAATTAGGAACAATCGCAATGGAAGAAGAGGTGGATGTGTCATTTACAGACATACGGACAGGACCGACTAACAAGTTTCTATGCCCTGGGCACTTTCAAATTTTCGTGCCCCCGTAGATTAGTTAATTTACTGATAGTAGTTTTTTCACACATTATACACTTATCTGAAAAAAAGTTTCCACGAAAATTGAAAAACAGTTCCATAAATAAAAATTAAGAAAGAAATTCTACTATTTATTGAAACGTGCTTTTAAACATAAATTGATGTATACTTTTGTCATTTTACCGAATTAATATCACTTTTCGTTCCGCAATTATGATTTTTATAATATAAATTTAGATGAAATAGGAAATGTTTTGTGTTCCACAGAAATTTCGTTCCAGGGCATAGAACTCGAGTGCCCGTGCGATAGTCAGGGTCTGCATACGGATAATTAGAAAGCGGATATCAAATGGATGGGATTATGTGTATACTAATTCAGAACAATTTTTACTAAAATGAAAGAAATCAAGTCATTTCAAGGATCTGGAGTTTAAAAAAAAAGGAAAAATGAAAAATTGGAGTTCCCGTTAGTTTGAATTAAACGACATCAAGAGAAAATGAGTTCAAATTAGCTGAAAATTTTAACATTATTCTGCCTTTGAAAATTTCGGAACTTAACGTTTAGTTCGAATTAAGTGAACATTCGATTTATCCGATTTTGAATTAACGAGAGCCGACTGTATTTCCGAATTGAAAAATCCCCATCCCCCTCCCTCAGCGCCAATAAAGCTGAAAAAATACAAAGGGAAAAAAATTATACTTTTAAAAATATATTTGTTTTGTGTAACTAATAATGCTTTTGGAACAAAATAAAGTAATGTATCTGTAACTCATTCTAAACAGTATTACAACTAATTGACGTATTAAAAGAATTTTATAATGAATAATTTTAATGGACTTATAAGTACCGTCCGTAGATAAAGGGTTAATCGAAGATTATAAAAATCATTAATAAATTAGTGAACCAATTTTATAAGATAGTTTGTGATTTTTTGTGTGAATGGTTATTTTCGAGATTGTCAAAACTACACACTCTCTGAAAAGTATACCAACTTCGACTTTCAGAAATTCTCAAAAGAAATATTTAACATTAGAACCGCGGGAAATTTTACCCAAGTTTTATAAAAATAATTCACATCAGAATTTGTATTTAAGTCTATTTAACTTACTTAGTTTAAATAATTTTTGTGCAGCTTGCATGTAAATTATTTTAAGAAGATTTATCTGGTTCGAATCGACATCTTTTCACAGAATACGGGTCAAAATGACCCGTCTCCGCGGTTCTAGTGTTAAAAACAAATCATGGGGAAAATGTTATTTTGTACAGAGAAATGGTATTTCAAAACAATATTTCCCTGTAAAAAGGCAGGGCCCGTTTAAGCTCTGATGCTATGGGAAGCACAGTGTCATTTCGGGGGCCCTCTTTCATTTGTAAAGAATTTACATTCGAGATACCTGGAAATTCACCACTGCTATAAATATTATTCAAAAGAATGGCTCACTTGATTTCATATGTAAGGTACCCTGGGGTAATAACGCCACGTTAAGGTTCAACCAATTTTCACGGCTCAGTTTTAGTTTGTATTTTTCAAACAAATACATGATTTGATACAGCAACTCATTGACTATCTATATAAAAAAAATAATTTAACAGATATGTATTCATAAAATGTAATGGCGTGTTTTCTTGACTAATGCTATTTGGCGTTATTACCCACCTATATGGGTAACAACGCCATGCAAACAAACCTATGAAATAAGATGGAATAATTGCATGTAGATTGCCCAATTCTAAAAATACAAACTCTACAAACTTTGAAATTGACAAATTGCATTCTAAGCTATTGAAAATGTTCAATTTTTTGTGAAAGTGTAAGAAAAATAAAGGTGTGGTGTGTGTGGGGGGGGGAGGGGGGAGGATGAGGCAAAAGAATATCAGACCATGAGCTTCTTTTTGCTTAAAAAAGACCGCTTAAATAGAATTATTAGAAACATTGCACAGTTTTAACTGTGTTTATTTGAATCAGTATTTAGGATGTAGCTCTGCCACTGTAGGGAATCAACCGGGATATTAATACCAAGGATTGGCGTTATTACCCCGTTATAGTTATTGCGCTGTACATTTTAAATTACAAATTATCTTGAGAAGACATCCAAAATCTTCAACAACATTTTGAAAGTCCATGAAATGTACTACAAATTTATGTAATTAACAAAGTATTTCCGGATAAAAAAAATAGTCTTCACATCACAAAACGTATCTCGCAAATTTTA
Source organism: Maratus speculifer (assembly GCA_964019185.1). Taxonomy (NCBI): domain Eukaryota; kingdom Metazoa; phylum Arthropoda; class Arachnida; order Araneae; family Salticidae; genus Maratus; species Maratus speculifer. The sequence continues at coordinate 259,396,563 of OZ025298.1, forward strand.
GATCAAGCGTTAATTTTAGTTGCTTGTAAAAACAATAAGAGCTAAAAACGAAACAAATTAACTTGAAGCTGTTTTTTGCGATTTATATAACTCAAAACCCTTCTGGGCAGAGCACATGGGTGTCATTTACCAGATTATTTCATAATTATGCAAAATATTAGCACTTGGCGTTATTACCCCGCCTGGCGTTATTACCCCAGGGTACCTTATTTCATTAATCAATATTTCCCCCCCCCCTTTTTTTTCTTTTTACATTAAAATTGAATACAATCAAGCAAAATATGCTAAAAGAGATTAACATGGGGCTAATATAAAAAATATAATTGGATGGAAACATTGAATTAAAAATGTATGCACAACATAACGTGTCAATATTTTGATATACTTCTTTCAATAACGGCAATAGCTATTTTTTTTTGTACATATAAGCTAAATTTAACAATTCTGAAATTCAATATATAAAATAAAAATTTATCTAAAATAATGTACAAAAACTGATCTTTTACATGAAAAATTAATTTGTTATTTGCATTTACGAAGCACTTAAATAATACAAATTATATATATATGCATATATGCATATATGCATAATTAATAATTTGAAAAAAAATCAGGTAAAATTTTAGAATTAAGTTAATTCCATGCAAAATTCAGGGCCCCCTGTGTTCTCAATTTTGGGCCCCTTCAAAACTTTCTAAGGGAAGCATATACTTCTCGTACCTATTCGGTAATCAGTAAATCGGAACTCCCTAGGAGACCCCAATTAGCGCGGGCCGTGCCCTAACTGTCGCATCGTTTGTCCGATAATTGAGTCGGTCTAGCTGCCAGTATCAGATAGACCCGTTGTAGTCCACAGGCTCTTTGGCCTGAAGGCATGGGTATGGCAATCCGTGGTCAAAGAAGGGTTCTTTCTGAATTTCTTAGGAAAATAGGAAGTGCCTGGCTGTTTTTAAAAAGAATGATGAATGAAGTGACAGATTTAGATTAGTACTCACCTCAGTACAAAACAAGAAGAGATAATATTAGTCTTGTTCCATGTTCTATGCAGGGATTCTTTTAGTAATGGTTCTTATGCAGGGATTCTTTTACCAATGGTTCTATGTCTTGGGTGAAAATATTATCACAACAATTCTGGGAAACATTTTTCCAGTTAATTTGTGAATAATAATTAAAAAAATGTGTGCAAGTTCAGATTTGTAATATTATGTAATCTCTATAGTTGTTTGATACGGTGCGGGACCCATCTTGTTCCCAGTGCCCTTGCCCTTGGGCAGTTTTCCACTGTGCCCCCCCTCCCCCCTAACCGGCCCTGTGGCCATTTAAAACTAAAAAACTAAAAAATAAAAATGAAGTACAAAAAATGAAAAAATTAAGCGTTTTTTATGTGTTTGAACTTTATAAAAAAAGGGTCGGAGCATTTTTTTCTTTCGTTCATATCTTAAAAAATGGCTGAGGTGTGGCAATTTGAATTTCTAGTGTGCACGGCCGGTAACAGGTTTCACGGGCTCCTGGGCAGACTAAACATACGGCCCCCCTCCTACAATTAAACATATGGAAATTTGCCGCTTATTTGAATCACTGTACTATTGAATAAGTCCTTTTTTTAATTAAGAAAACAACGTTTGTCATTTGTTTAATCAGCACCGTCTTCTTTAATCGAATCAAATTCTGCTTTACAAACAGTGTTAATATAAAAGGTAAACTTTTTACAAGCTTGACAATCCTAATACTTTTTATACATTTGTAAACGAAAATTTCGGCTAATTTTAGTCAAATGTAAGGAATTAAGAAATATGTCTCTATAAACATAATGCATCTTAGATTTTGATTATAATCAATTGCTAGTTGGCGAGCAATCTCTCTTATGTCCTTAAAATTGTTTTTAAGCACAAATTTTGGCTGCAATCATAGTTAAATAATTTTTTCGGTTATTAATGTCAAAGCTCATATTTAAAATGAAAATGTTGCTAAAATGTATAAAAATTGTAATATTTTTAGGATGATCAGTACTAATGTTAAAAAATATTCAGGGTGCAAAATAAAGTTATACATTTATAATTTTAATAATTCTTGAGCGAGTGGATTCCAATTTCATATCCAAAGCTAAAATTTGCTCAAGACTCAAAATTTAAAGTAAAACCATGTTTTAGCTTGGAATATTTACGATTCTTTCTCGAAATCTAGAAATATTTCCCTCAAACTAATAAAATTTTAAGGAAACATTTTCCAATTACATTACTATTTTTATTTTCCTCGATAAAAATGAATGCGTGGAAGATTCTTTTTTTTTCCTATAACTAATTTGCAAAGACATACAACTTAACAACTTATAAACTTAACAACAATAAATAACAACATATAAATACACTGGTGCTTAACAACATATAAATAGTAGGTGTCTCGCCTAGCTTTAGTCGGGATCAAAATATTAGCTTTAAAAACACCTGAAATAAAACCGTTCATTAATTGGAACAACTTTATATTTTTAAACGGAAATCTAGTATAAAAAGCTTGCAGAAGAATTCTTCTGTTTTTCTTTTTTATCGACTACCAATAAATACATTTAAATTATTTTAAAAGATATTTATTATTGTCTAAACGATTTAAAAATTTTATGAAATACAAATGTGGTGATTTCAAACTCCGTGTTTAATTTTCATGCAAAAAGGCTGATATTTAGTGTTAAAAGGGCTGCACATCAAGAGCAATACTGACATGCGTAATTTACGATTTAAGCAAATAATTAGAAAAAGCCCCTACCGCCTCAAAATATAGCCGTAAGGTATATTTGAAAGTTAATTACTAATTTTTAAAAAAAGGAAATCAAGATTAGAAATAAACGCATTTTCATCTAGCCGCTTTTGATGAGTTTTTAATTCAATTTTCAGTAAGTGCCTTTTTAATCAGAATTATGTTACTGTGACTTCTTTTCTTCTCTAACCTCCTCTCCCTTTATGATTCTTTTTTTGTTAGACTTGGTCCCATGAACAACTTGTCAATATAAAAGTTGTAGATAATATTAAGAAGATTTATAATAAATTTAATTGCATTTAATATCTTGTAAACCGACGAAGATATGATTTTTTTTTGTTTTATTTTAATCCTTTTAAGGACGTCTTTTGCAGTGTGGAAACGGTTAATCTGAAGGTTCAAACTGACAAACGGTAGCAGTAAATTTTTACTGCAATTTTGATCGCATAATATGCATGACGAAAAGTTTTCGATTATTTTTAAATCAGTTTGTTCAAAAATCGCAGTTTGAATTAATTACTTGACCAGTTTGGGAGCAGAAAAGCCTTGCCCATGAAAGGGTTAAAACATTATTTTTGCGCAATTTGAGCCCATTTTTAACGATGTCAAAAATCTGTCATAGATAAATTTTTAGAACTTTTCTTAGAAGTAATAATAACGGTAATTGATTTTATGTACATCACAATTGTGAAATTATGGGTTTTTTTCTGTTTTCACAAATCCCTTCCCCATTTCCAACCTCCTTGGTCTGATTTTGGCCATTAACGAACATGACCGAGATTTTCTTCTCCTTGATTTTATGTATGAGGTTGCAAAAGATTTATGCAAAATTGTAGAAATTACGTGGATATATACAAGAGTGCAAAAATCTAGGCGCCAGCGGCTCTCATCGCTAAAAGAAAAAAGCTTTCCTCATTGAAACTTCAATAGCACTTATGTTGAAAAATGATATGCAATCGAAGATATAATAATAATAATAATAATAATAATAATAATAATAATAATAAAATAGTAATGACAATAATAACTTTTATCTGCGTTTCTAATCAGAGTTTTTTAAGTGTAATATTTTCAAAAAGCATAATTATGTAAAAACGCAGAAGTTTAAATTATTTTGAAACCCATTCCCATCAATTCGATATTTAAAAAGAAAAAAATCTTTGAAAAATCTACTTAAGCCTTATTTACCAGAGTAAAAAGTTCCTTAGACTGCTAATGTACAAAACTTCTTTGTATTGTAGGACTTTTAGAAGAGACGTCTACAAGCATTCTCACGTTGAACTCTTTTTAAAAGGGGTATTCAAATGCTGAAATTTAATATCCTGCGTTGAGGAGCATTGCATGAGGGAATGGGTGCAGAAGAATTAGAGGGACATTTTTGTTGAGCTTTTTTTGTCAATCTCAGGGACTGATCATTGTTCGTTTTTACCTGTCTCTCCAACATAGATCCATAAAAGGATTAGCCCTGTGAAAAGAAAAAAAAACTTACTAACTCGTGTATAAGTCGAGCGACTCCTATTTTTAACTCCCAAATTTTGTGTAAAATTCTTCGACATTTACACTAGTATATACGGTATAAATAAATAAATAAATATGAACAGATAAATATTTATATAAAGTTCTAAACTGGGGGGGGGGGGGCTTTGGATTCTATTACTCATGATGGGCATGGATCTGCAAAAAGTTTTCAGAAATTTCAACATAGGGGAAAATATAACAGGTATAGTATTCTTTACGAAATCTACCTATAAAAAATCCTGAAGAGATGTCTGGAAACGAATTTGCCTGAAAGGTTAAATGTCAATATCGTTTAAAATTGAAAAAAATTTTCTTAAAGATGAATGTATGTTTATGCGTGTGTGATTTGTCTTTTCGTATTTAGATTTTAAATTCTGGGTGAAAAATTTTAAGTATTTCAAAAATAAATAAATAAATAAATAAATAATACAAAAGTGTGAGTTTCAAAAAATTATTATTTTTTTAATAGATTGTCATTTTCAGAGAGAAAATTGAACGTAGATATGCTGCTTTGGTACCTTTATTTTTTTTATGTTTTTGATTTCAATATTTATGATGTCAATTTTTAAACATCGCAGAAAAAAAAATCACAAACGGAATCGACGACGGAAATTAGTGCATTAGTTAATGAGATAAAACTGTCGTATAAATCGTAAAAATGCAGCAGAGCAACGCCACCTGTTGAGCGATTTGAACCAAAAACTAATCAACATCAATCTATATCAGGGACTACCAGGATAATACATTTTCATTAAATTCCGTGTATTTGTTCCTGAGATGGAGTTGTCGCAAAAATCGTGAAAAATGCAGCATAGCAGCTCCACCTATTGAGCGATTTACACCAAAACTAATCAGCGTCAATATATATGAATGACTACCTGAAGTAAACTTTTATTAAATTCCGTGCATTAAGGGTGGATTCCAAAAAATATGTTCCCACTCTCAACAGCTCGAAATTTTCTGATACATTTTCAGACTCATTTTTAAAAGTAGAAACATGAAATTTGCTAAGATGATTTTTGAAGATGCCGTGTGATTTAATTTTCCCCCCAATTCATTAGAATTGGATTTATAAACAATTATTTTCTCACTCTGATCTTTTATTTTTATTTTATTTTACTTTTGTTTTGTTTTTTGTTTTAGATCTTCCGCTTCAAAAACTTCGGTTCAAAACGTCATCTTTGACAGCCTTTTTTTTTTTTTTTTTTTTTTTTTTTTTTTGCAATATTTTCTCCATTTATCAAAAACTCAATAAGCACGGCACATTGTGTACTTTCTTAATAATAGAATTTGCCAGTTTGATGCACTTGACAGCAAAAAGGAATTTAAAAATAAATCGGAATATAAGAAATTTGGTTTGGAATACACCCTTAATTCTTGAGACAGAACGATAGCAAAAATTGTGAAAGATACAGCATAGCAGCGCCACTTCTTGAAACATTTACACTAAAATGTAAACAAACATCAGTTCATATCAAGGACTAACTGAATCGGAAGTTTGATGGAAATATGCGTATTAGTTATCAAGATATAGCTATTGAGTAAATCGTAAAAAATGCAACATAGCAGCGCAACTTATTGATCGATTTTACACCAAAAACTAATTACCACCAGTGTATTTCAGGGACTAACTGAATATAAAGTTTTGTGAAATTCTGTTTATAAATTCTTGAGATAGTGTCCACAAAATTTATGTCACAGAGAGACATTTCGTAAACACGTGTTTTTTGGAATCTTTGACCCCCTAAAACGTGTAAATCCGACGAAGACCGAAATTCAAAAATTTTTATGAATCCATCCTTTTTTCCAGGTAGAGGTAGAATAAAGAAAAAATATGAATATTGCATAGATCCTGATAAGAGATTAGGTTTTCGTTTAAAAGTATAAATTCTGACAAAATTCGGTAACATGTTTCGGTAACAAATTTGATGTTTATTAACCCCTTGAAGGGCAGTGGCTCATTTTTCATCACTTAATTCACTTAACCGCCCTAAATTAGATAAATCGGTTTTTATGCAGAATTATCCAAAGTGTGTCAAATTTTGGATATAGGTTCTTTCTGATAAGGCTTATATATAGTATATAATGCCTGAAGAGATTTGGGAATTTAATGGTTTAGGATAGAGGGAGAACGGGGGAATAATCTCTCTTAAATTAAATTAATAGGTTTTTACGCAGAATTATCCGATTTGTTTGGAATTTTTGACATAAGTTAATTATGATAAGAAGTATCTCTGATTAGTTATGTGATTTTTTTTGCTTATTAATAAAGGGGGGGGGCAATTATCTCGCCTCAAATTAGATAAATCGTTTTTATGCAGAATTACCCGATGTATTTCTTTTAAATGTAGGTACTTTCAGGTGAATACCTGAATAGTTCTAAGACTTTAATGGCTAAGTATAGAAGGTGAATCGAATACAACCCCCACCCCCTTAAACTAAAAAAATGGCTTTTTACGCAGAATTATCGGATTTGCTTCAAATTTTGGATTATAGATTCATTATGATAAGGTGTATCCCTGATTAGATATGGGATTATTTTGCTAATTAAAAAGGGACGAGTGATTATAACCTCCCCTTAAATTAGTTAAATTGTTTTTATGCACACTTATCAGATGTATTTCATATTTTGGATATAAGTTCTTTCTCGTAAAATGAATCCCGGAATAGGTTTTAGGGTTTAAAAATCACCCCAGGAAATGAATATTATATGTTCTTTTTGTTGCCAAAATATTTTCCAAAATATATTCTTAATTTAATATTTTATGTGTTAAAAACTGACAATCTGTGAGTAATATTTAAAGATAAATTGTCAATCACATAAGGAACTAAGACTTTCAATAAACGTTTAAAATGGATTGCATATTCTCTATCGTCTGTTAAATGTTGCTCTATTTCTATATATAAAAATTTTTCTTTTGTTAAGCGCAAAATAATTTGTTAAGAATGTTAAAAAAAAAAAAAAAAAAAAAAAAAAAAATGTTAATTTAAAGCGAAAACCAAAAGCTAAATTTCGAAAATTTTAAGTTTACAAAATGTAACGAATATTGTTAAATGTTAAATGTTTTGTTTTATTCGCTCTTTATTTTGTTTTTTTAGAATATTTTTTTTTAGAATTTTCCTTTTTTGAAATAAATGAGAATTTATTTTATATAATGCGTCGATTAAATTTCATTTTTTAACATCAATAAAACAGTGAGAGCTGCTGATTTAAAACATCAATGACATAAAAAAAAATTGTATAAATGTTGCTTTAAATTACTGAATATAGTTTCATTTACAACTATATAAAAAAGGAGAGGGATTTCAGATTATAAAATGAATTACATACTATATATATGTATCTTTTTATAACTCAAGAGGTGCAGAAACAGTTATAACCTTTCACATGAATTTTCACTTCACATAAATCATTAAAAATTTTAATAATTTAAAAAAATTCAATAGTGAAGATACATACCCTATTAATATATTTTATCATAATAGGAAAGTTCTACTATAGTTCAGAACTATTATATAGAATACATAGAACTATTATATAGAATAGTTCAGAATTATTATATAGAACATTCAGTTATCACTTCATTTTGTTAATGGTTGAAAGCGTTATTGTTGTATATGCAAATTTACAAAACAAGGAAAATCCAAAAGTAAATAGTATAATATAGAAATCTTAACAAACATATGCAAATGCAAATAACAATACTACTAATAATAATTCGCTCCAAAAATTGCTAAAATTACCTTTCTTTGAGATATTTTGAACCTTTTACGTACAATCGTTGAAGAAAAAGGTAACCACCCCCTATCAACTGTGCAATAAATTATTTTAGTAGAAAGTTGCTGTTAGCAAAAGATTATAAATAATGTCTACTTTTAAATGATGCATATAAAATCGCTTAGGGGGCCATTTTCATATAAAAATAAATCCAAATTGTGTCCTTTAATTCAATACCAACAAATAATTTTGCCACCATAAATAGATTTTGCACCCTTAAATTAGCCTAAATTCAAATTTTCATAAATTTCTTATTGTACAATTAATTTCCAAGAAATTAATTATTTTAAAACAAGCATATTTTAGAGGCTGCATCTAAATTGAAGTTATGTACTCAATTATTGGAATGCTACAGAATGATTATATCTCTTCTATTAATGTATATTATTTTTTTACCAATAAGACCATTTTAGTCGCTTAATATCTTTCGGCTATAGTCACGACATATGTTTCGTTAAAATGGGTAATACATGTATATATATATATATATATATATTTGTATATATTAGGCATAATTTAAACCAAACATTTGAAATATCTTGTTAAAATTGGGTATTGCCGTTGAAAAAAAAAAGTTTCAGTTCGTTTTAATATGTACATGTCACCTCCCTCCACTTAGCACATTTTATATGCATCATTTAATAGTGCACTTTATTTCCAATCCTTTGGTACCAACAGCTTTCTTCTACAATAATTTGTTGAGGCGTTAGTATGAAAAGTTTTTTTTTTTTTTGGGGGGGGGGGAGCTATTCCCATGACTGTATGCTATTCTTTTCCTCAAAACATGAAATTTTTAGCTTATGAAGTTTTTCACTGTATACAAGTCCTTTTTTAACTTGTTTTTGTATTTTATATTATTTAATTAATTTAATTGTAAAGTACTTCTTTATGTGAAATTATATTCAATCTAAAGTTAACAAAATACTATTTCTATAAAACTCAGTTACAGATATTATTAAAATTAAATTTTATTCTACATCTAAAAAATAAAAAAATAATAAAAATAAAGATCTTTTATTGTAATAAAGTTATTAAGGTTTTAATGCTTGTATTCCAATATGAAAAAAAGCAGAATTGATTGCACTTTTACTCAAACATAGAATATTTTCCCAAAACCTAAATCTGACGTCATTTTCACTATATCAAAATTTAAATATACACCTTTCATATCTGTATTCACTTTTTAAAGAAAATCCATAATTTAATTTGATCATTTTGATTCAAAACTTGAAGTCTCTATAGCTATTAATTGAAACAGATACTAAACTATCCATATACTTTTTTAAAGCATAAATGAAATTTTATAAAAGAAACAAACATTCACTGGGTTTTATAACAGACAATATTCTTGACACAACGTAGTTTAATTATTTTTTTTTTCACTTTTAATAAAAAAATGGCAACATAAAAATCCAGTAGTCTGTTTTTTTTCCGGTTTTTTCCCTTTGCTTTTAATAAGCATGGAGTACTTCTGTTGCCACGTTTAGAAAAACGGTATTACAAACTACAAAAAAATTAATGTTTCAAAAATAAATTAAGATACAGTATTCAAATAAATCGCATTTAAAAGTACATTTTTTCCCCTATACGATGGTGTAAAAATTAAAAAAGTGGGCAGTTAAGAAATACAAAAATTTGCAGTAGAAAAATTGCAAAACCGGAAATGCATTTCAAACTTTAAAGTGTTACCATTCTTAAAATGACGTATGCGTTACGCACAGATACTTTTGGTCTTTATAATATAGATATTGAAACCACATTTTTAATTATTATATAAGTTGGAAAAAAGCGTTTTTTTTTTTATTATTATCATTTCGAGTATTTAAAACTTAGAAGTAATTTTTTTATTTGATTTAATAAACATTAATTAGAATTCTGTTCTTTGGTACTGTGTATTAGGTATAGAATTTAATATAAAGAGTAATACGCAAAAAAAACTAATCAAACTTAAAAGCGTATACCGAATTTTAAAACGTACACTCCAGCAATTATTATGCAAAGACAGTACCGTAACCGATTTCTTTTATGTGTCCCTGTAAATTAATAAAAAATGTTAAGAATGTTCCATTTTAACGTGATCGTAAAGAAATTCAAGAATTTATGCCAGTTTCAAAAGATTTGGAATAGCGTAATGTCATTAAAATACTCTTCAATTCTTTTAAGTGTCACTAAAATTGAAACATTAACAGTACATACTTAATATGTAATAACAAACATGTTTTAATAAACCTAAATAAGTTTTATCAATTGTATAAAAATCTGAGTGTATTTACGGGAATCAGTGCATGGACAGACGAACAAACAAACAAAACGCAAAAGCACTCTTTAACTTTGTTGGAAAATGCTAAAAATCTACAAAAGTACTCAAAATCTTGCATGTATATAAGAGGGCGTGAGGTTCAAACTTTGCCTTTTCCAGAAAGTAAAATTTTTGCGATTTAAATAAATGTCATAAAAACTATTAGTTTTCATTGTAAACACCAAGATTTTACAATTCCAAAACACACGTTAAAACTTTCTTTCTTTCTTTTTTCATTTTTTCCTAAAATTATAGTTTTTTTTTTTTCTTTTACGCAGATTTATTAATAGAATAGGTTCATACAGAAAATTCATTTTTAAAAATGTCGATAAAGTGCGTTTTGAAGTTTACGTCCTCATTTATATTATATAATTTTAGAGTTACATTTTAAGTGTCGTCTACAAATTTCTAGATAAATAAACCGTATGATTATTAGCGGAAACAATAAAAACTATACGCAGAAAGGATATATAGCCAGGATTCTTAGGTTCTCGATGAACCTAAAAAATATTCCAGCACTCCATGTATGTCCCCTCTACTGTGATATCAAAATGACGTACGGGGGCAGATAAACTGGGGGTAGATATCAGGCTCTCGTAGAAAGTGAAATTCTGCAGCACTGGATATCTTCCCCCTTCTAATGCAGAGCTCAAAATGGCGGACGGGGGCAGATATACTGGGGGCAGATATCAGGCCCTCGTAGAAAGTGAAATGCTGCAGCACTGGATATCTACCCCCATCTAATGCAGAGGTCAAAATGGCGGACGGGGGAAGATATACTGGGGGTAGATATCAGGCTCTCGTAGAAAGTGAAATTCTGCAGCACTGGATATCTTCCCCCTTCTAATGCAGAGCTCAAAATGGCGGACGGGGGAAGATATACTGGGGGCAGATATCAGGCCCTCGTAGAAAGTGAAATGCTGCACCGCTGGATATCTACCCCCTTCTAATGTAGAGGTCAAAATGGCGGACGGGGGCAGATTTCATGGGGGAAGATTTCATACATCCCTTTTTTATTATAAAGTTAGTATGCTATTTTCAATTGTTTCAGTCTTTCATAAGTCCAATAATGCATATTTTTATTGCTGACTTCAAATTAAGGATGAACGTGAAATTTTCAGTTGTGCCACTATCAAAGCAAAACAGAAAATTAAAAAATGCGTATAAATATTTTTCCGCGATGTTTTCGAATATATACGGAAACATCGCCGAAAAATATTTGAGCACATCTGCACTACAGTGGCAGTCGATTTCAAGCGAAAAACATTTAGCTAAAACAGGAAACCTTTTTGATATATAATAAAAACTTTTATACATATTCAGGAACATTCTCGATCCCAAATTAAATGTTCCATATATATTCCGAAACCTTTCCGTTCCGCAATGAAAGGTTGGCTACACAATCTGAAAACTTTCCTATCCTTAATGGAAGCTTTACTATGTTTTCAGATATATTCAGAAAGGCTTCTGATATATTCAGAAACTTTTCCGATCAGTAATGAAGTATTTTCGATATATTCAGAAACTTTTCCGACCTGTAATGAAATATTTCCGATATATTCAGAAAGTTTTCCGATCCATAATGAAAGGTTTAAGATTATTCAGAAAGGTTTCAGATGTATACAAAAAGCTTTTAGATATATTCAGGAAGGTTTCCGATACATTCAGAAACTTTTCATTACGGATCAGAAAGGTTCCGTTTTTTAACCGAAACACTTTCCTGTTCGAATCAGAAACCTTTCCGTTAGTATCGTGCAGCACAGATCTTCGTTATTTTCAGAAATGTTTCTGAAAATTTTTTACAGTGTTGGTATTGCATTTTGCATAGCGAGCAGTGTAAAAATAATTCGTTTCTTCTTACAGTTAACTGTTTTTGGAGTTTTTTGCCTGCCTTTATTTTAAGAACTCATGATTAGTCTCCGATGCTAGTAAAACACTATCATATATTTATGGCTTATCGGCCAATTTTTCTCCAAATAACAAAAAAAAAAAAAAAAAAAAAAAGGAATTGAGAGTTTTCCGGTATTTCTTTTTCGTCAGTTGTTTTTTTAACTGTAAATTACAAAATTCTACTGTTTCTGTCGTAGAGCAAGATTCTAGGGCCCCCAGAAATTACTTATTTTATCACAAGTAAAATGTATTGGATAAAGTAGTGTTAGTGCGTGCTATGAGCGTAGTGATACCTGCTAGCTTGGACCGACAGCCAATTTACGGGTACCAGGTACCAAAAGTAGGTAAAAACACTGCGAACTTTTCTTATTTTCTCAGTCTTGATTTTTATATATGATGCTCAGGGAACTATTTTAGTACTTTATGTAAGCTCCCAGACCAATTGCATGGGCCAAACATCTTCCCAGACATACAAAAGAAGCGCGTTCAGTTCAACTCACCGAAGTAATCCATTTTAAGATGGTAAAGCAAATAAACTGAAAAATGAATACTGATTTTAAATAAAATCGTCTGAATTTAATCAATGTTTTTTATTGAATGTCAGTTATGAATTGGTAATACTTAAAAGGGAATTAAATTGAAATATTCCAATATTTTGGATTACTTGAATAAATATTCTAATATTTTCACTTTTCAAAATATATTTTTTAATTAATCTTTTAAAAATGATATTAATTTTAAGATAACAAATAAGTTTAATCGACAATAAGCTTTTAACCTCCTGACTGCCGCGACCGCATTTTTTCGCACACTAAGCTGCAGGTTTCAGTGCAACATAAGCAATATTTAAATTAATATAATTCAACAAATAATATCCAGTTTTAAAAAATTAAGTTAGGATTAATACTCTCAAAGATTATACACCTATATATAATAACACAGTTTGTATCAAGTTGGAAAAAACATCTTTTTTTAATACTTTTTAATAAATTACAGAGAAAACAACATTACAATTTTCACCTTTTCCTGGTCAATCAGGGGCTTAATAAAAATATCGTTTGCATTTTTGCATTAGACGATATTACATTACAAAACGATATTTTCAAATTGTAAAAGAAAAGTACATCTAATTATCACGCTCGCGCTCATACTCATAGCGACACTTTATGTATGTCTGGGAAGATGTTCGGCCCATGCAATTGGTCTGGGAGCTTACATAAAGTATTGAAATAGTTCCCTGAGCATTATATATAAAAATCAAGACTGAGAAAATAAGAAAAGTTCGTAGTGTTTTATCCTACCTTTGGTACCTGGTACCTGTAAATTGGCCGTCGGTCCAAGCTAGCAGGTATCACTATGCTCATAGCACGCACTAATACTACTTTATCCAGTACATTTTATTTGTGAGAAAATAAGTATCGTGTGTGGGCTCTGGGATCCTGGACTATTGACTGGATTTCTGCTGGAAGGGTTTCCACCTTTCCAGAGGATCATCACACTACTGCACTCATGATTGTGTCGTTTTTTTCTACAAACTTAACTGACTGTGATTCATTTGGACTCCAATTTCCTTTCTTTTGAAGAAAACGGACTTTGCCTAGTACTGTAATCTTCCGACGCAATCCTGTACTGACATGATTTGTTTTCGGAGAAGGCTCTTCTGGCTCTCGTTAGCGCACAGCTTTGCAATACAGGATATCATTTCTGTTTTCACCCCCTTGCGCCTCTTCGGGATGATGTCTTTTTTGTCGCTTCTCCTCAGTCATCGCTGTTCAGAAATGGATTAAATTTCTAAAATAATTGAAAACAAACTTGTTCGTTCATTAATTTATCTGATCTCTAACAGAGAATTTAATCAAACACAATTTGCCGAATTTAATACAAGATCTTTCAATCGATAGAAAAGAAAACTCCACTTAAAAAAATGTCCAACATATAATGAATAATTATTTTGAAATTTCAAAATATTTCTTAATGTCTGGGAATTTAATTAGCAAGAAACTTTTTAAAAGTCAAGACTTTACTCCAAATAAATATAAAATCGATAATTACGCGCAGCTTAGAGAAAAATACTGACTCAAAAGATTTTACAGTCTGTAATCTACTTATAAAGGTAAAAAATTTTTTTGGGATTAATTAAATTTTTTCCTCAGTCATAAATTACGTATGAATTCAAACATCATCTCCTAATAATTATTATACATTGATGACGTAATAGCGCTTTAACATTTTTTAATTGGGTTTAGGTTGTTATAAATCACTTTTATATAGATGGGTTATATATAGCAAGGAATGAACAAATAAAACAATATACATTACTTCACGGTTTTCGACAGATTTATAAGTTTTAAGGGTCAGAGAACCCGAAAAAAATGTTTTACAAAATGTCTGTCTGTGGTGTATGTGGACAAATACACCACACAAATACTTGTGGTGTATTTGTCCACATACACCACAGACAGACATTTTGTAAAAACATTTTTTTCGGGTTCTCTGACCCTTAAAACTTATAAATCTACACAAATATTTGTGGGCGCTCTATCTCAAGAACTAATACACGGAATTTCACAAAATTTTAGATTGTGTTAGACCTTGATATAAACTTGATCCTATTAATTTTTGGTATATATCACTCAAGTGACACTACTATGCTGAATTATTCACAATTTCTGGAATAGCTATATCACAAGAACTGGTGCTTGGATTTTCATAAAACTTTATATTTAGTTAGTGCTTGATATAACATGGTGCTAATTATGCTTTGATGGAAATTGCTCAACTGGTGGCACTGCCATGGTGCATTATTCTTGATTACTACAATAGCTCTACCTTAAAAACTAATGCACGAAATTTTTTAGAATTTCAGATTCATTTAGTCCCTGATATAGATTAGTGTTATTTAGTTTTTGGTGTAAATTGCCTTACGAATGGTGCTGCTATGCTGCATTTTTCATGCTTTCGCAATAAATGTATCTCAAAAACTAATGCATGGATTTTCACCAAACTTCAGATTCAATTAGTACCTGATATAAAATCAATCCTGGTTAGTTTTTGATTTATGTCACCCAACATGTGGCCCTGTTATGCAGCTTTTTTAAAGATTTTGCAAAAGTTCTATCTCAAAATCTAATGCACGGATTTTCATCAATCTTCAGATTCAGTTATAAGTTGACATAAGTTGTTGCCGACTAGATTTTGGTTTAAAACACCTAGCCGGTGGCACTGTTACGCTGCATTTTTCAGGAAGTACTAACATGCATATGATAGAAGAAAGTTTTAAAATTGCAAAATCTGAATAGTTTTTTTTTGTTTTAGATTTTTATTTTTTTAATGTATTATTAAGATAAGTAAATAACAATAGTAAAAAATATTTTATTTACTATTTATTACGACAACATTTCATTTTAAACATTCCATTAAAGTTTATTCCATCCAGAAAAAAAAACAGTATTTTTATAAGTCGGATGACTTGTAAAAATACTGTTTTTTTTCTCTTTTATTATTATTATTATTATTATATTTCTCTACAAAATTATCCACTTATCTCGCTTTTGGCATAAAATAAGCTAATAGAATTCCAATACTATGAAATTAAAAGGGTTAAAAATACATAAAATATGATTACAACAGAGAAATTTTATCAGTTCTCTAGTTTTTTTATATAGGGCTACAAAATGCACCATGGTAGGTACGACCCGCACAAAAAGTGGATTCTTTGTATGATCTAATTGAACTAAATAAATTTTTAAAGACAATATTCCAATGTTAGGTACTTTAAGTTTTTAATTATAAAAAATACACAATTTATTATAAAAATCAGGTAGTGAAATTTAAAAATATCTTACTGCAATTCTTTCAGAAATTATTATAAAAAAAATTTTCACTATGAAAATATGCTATATTTTAAGACTAGAAGAAGCATAAATATAACTGGCATTTCCAATGTGATATCATGATGCTACTCCACAACTGATATAAAGCATATTGGAAAAACGAACACTTTTCAATGTGACATGTACTTTTATACAATAATACTTATAGGTGAATTACACAGAAATCGATATCTTATTTAAAATGAAAAGCATTTCCATAAGAATTTTTTTAATCAAAACTTGAGTAATTTATAAAGTATATCAAATCAGTAGTGGTGTAACTTCACACCAAAAGTAATGGTTCTTTACACCAGCTTTTTACACAAATTTACAGATGATGTGCCGTTACACCCTTTTTAATGACAACTTAGTTTCCATCATTTTTGGCGTAAAGTTTCACCGATATTTTTTACAATGTGCACTTATATGAGCTGTATGCTAGATACAAGTGGAAAGCATCAAGAAATCAGCATGCTAGATACAAGTCGGGAGCCTTGCAATCAACGTAAACAAAGATATCTTGGTGACATATTTATCTTTTACTAACCGAGAAAACTGCTTAGATTAGGAATTAAGTCTGTAAAGCATAAATGTCCCAGCCGGTTCCATTTACTGATGTTAAAACAAATTCAGCCAAAACTAAACAAGCTGATACACGTGACAGAGGACATTGTCAAAATTTATATTCGAATTAAATTTTGGCCAAAATGATGCACCTTATCATTTTAAGGTTTTCATAAAATAAGTGCAATTTTACTATTGTGTTTTGGAATAAAAGTTATTATATTCTTATAATTAGATGAATATTTTCGGAGGAAATGAAAATGCTGCATAATTTGGAGCAAAATTAACTGCTTTATTGTAATAACCACATTTTTTTCGATTGTACTTATAATTGACATCAACTATTTGCATTTAAAGCCATTCAAAAAATGTGCACCAAAATTTAAACAAACAATATTTTGGGGGATACTGTTGAATTAAAAATATGATTTATAAATAAATTTTGATTAAAAAAAATTGCGTTATTTTGCAACATTCTCAGGATTTTTCAGTAAGTATAGTGTAGGAAATTATCTTGTTAAAAAAATGGCAAATATATTTTTCCAAGCGTCATTATTCACTAAATTTTATTCAATATATATAAATAATGAGCTGATATCCGAATCTTAGACGAACCGAAATAAGATATTGCAGTCAATTTTTTTCTTTATCCATTATCAACATATGTCTCACATCAACTATCCATATATCTTCTCACGAAACTTTTATTTTATTCAAATAAAAACTTCTTTTCCTTTACTCCTAAGTTATTTTTATTATGTGAAATGAAAGCCTGGATGGAGAAAAAAAAAAAGACTGTGAACAAGAATTAGATTGCAGAAATCATTATTAAATAAAGTTCCTTCCATTAATTCATCCGATTTCTATGAGTAAATGTAAAAAAATAAAAGTTGTCAAAATCAAGAGAGAATTTTGGGAAGAACAGGGGAAAAATATAATGGAAAACATTTGTTTATACATTTCATTATTATTTTGATACATAAACATTTTATTATTGTATTGTCTATGAATTTAATTAGGAAACTATATTTAAAAATGGACATTTTTTCTCAAACATAAAAAAAGAAAAGAAAAAAAAACGAAAACTAATAATAAAAAAGTACTTTAAAATATATATATCTTGATTTTACAAATTATATAGATTTAATTTTTATAAGTGGCAGCAGGCATCTGTTACAATAATTTTGAAGTGGTGAACTTTATAAATATAAAATAACATATTGTAAAAAAAAAGTAATAATTGGTGTAATTCAATTGCCATATATTACTTGTGGCTATTTTTTTTATTTACAAACAATAAATTTTAAATTATACATTTTACATAATATGTAATGAGAAAAAAAATTTCATTGTGGGAAAAAAGTAAAGTCAATGTAGATATTTACAGAAAAACAGCTATAAATTAAAACTGAACTGTACCGACATTGTCTGCAATTAATGCACAAATGTTAATTTTTGTCAAAGAATTTATATCCTGCATCACTTGTGGGGGGAGAAGGGTCTCTTTCGTACCTAACACATTCAATAGCAACTCGAAGTTCATTAACAGAGTATTGCCAAAAATTAGATGAACCTTACGATATATTACAACACAAAGGTTTTCCATTGAGTTCGATCACGCCCATTCATTGGTCAGTCGATAACAGAAATATTTTGAGAGTAAACCAAGTTTTTGTTTTGTATGCAACATGAATGGACGCATTATCTTGCTTAAATGCGTACTTTGGATCAGCTAAAAGTTCATCAAATGGCTGTAAATTGTTCTCTGATGTATGTATGAAGACTTGAGCAGTTTAGGCAACGTCTGAAGAACTAAGGAGATTCTTGAGGATTAATGCAAAGTGTGGCCGAAATCATTAGTCACCTCCTTGTTGTCGGCTAAAGAAAGACTGAGGCTCTTTCGTCTATAACATATATGTAATATGCCAGTTCATGGATCCTTCTACATGGTGGATTCATAAGGAATGAGCCTTTGTTCAAAGGGACAGGTTTATTGAGAGAATTGGTACAATTGCGTAGTATTCTTCAAGACAGGTACCTCCTGCACTTTTGTAGGGGGCATTTCCATAACTCGAAGGCGTCCACCTAGGCCTGTTCCGAGATAGCTTCAAGGGCTATCTTGACATTTTCTTGAATGTCCTCGATCAAATTGAAGTGTTTACTTTTCAGCGCTGATTTTAAACGCCGAAAAAAGAAAAAGTCTGGGGGAGACAAGTCCGGGCTATAGGGAGGATGTGGGATAATTGAGATGTTCACCCGGGCCAGATAAGCGCTCACGATTAAGGAGGTGTTGCTGGGCGCGTTATCATGGTGAATATTCCAGATATGTTTAATGTCTTTTCGCTTGCGCGTGACACTTTTTTCAGCCTTTATATGTCAATATAAAAGTCAACACATCCCACCATCGTTTCTAGCAACAGGTGCGCGTGCCGATGTAGCGTCAAAATAAAGTGAAGCTTATTACTTATAAAACCGGGGATGTATCAACTCAATTTTTGGCCACACGAAGCACTTCAGATCTATGTTTTGCTTTGAAGGAGTCACCCGTAGATTTCTTGATAGACAAACTTCTTTTGAAGATTTAACGTTGCTGAAATTTTTGAAACAGTCTTCCTTTTCGATTTTAGCTTCCATCATTCAATTACTTCATATGACTGAATATTTATTGCTAGCGGCGATCTTCACTAATCGATGCTATCTCGAGATGCACTTAAGAGCCCACAATAGTCACAGAAAAAGTACGCAAAAAGACCCGGATGATTGTGTAAAGTCTATGGGAGCGTTCTTTTCTAATATCTCGCTCAAATTTTAATATTTTTACATGACTTTTTTTGCATAGGCTAGCTTAGGACGATCTACAACCGGGCTAGTTTTTACTTTTTCGATTTTGCTCATATATTTTTTATATTATGATAGTTTCAATTTCAGAACCGGTTTTGAAAGTTAAAATATTTAAAAAAAAAAAATCTGAAACCAAAATCGAAAAAGTAAAAACTAGCCCGGTTGTAGATCGTCCTAAGCTAGCCTATGCGAAAAAAATCATGTAAAAACATTAAAATTTGAGCGAGATATTAGAAAAGAACGCTCCCATAGACTTTACATAATCATCCGGGTCTTTTTGCGTACTTTTTCTGTGACTATTGTGGGCTCTTAAATGCTTCATTCACATGAAGCCATAAGTTTGAAATTTGCATTTTTCCGTGAACAGCTGCTAAAGAACAAGAACGTGTCTAAACTTTTGGAATATGCAAATTTTACATTTTTCAGTTAAAATAAATATTATCCTGTATTAAGGCCCATTAATTTCGTCTTAAAATTGTTTAATATATATTTTAAAATGAATATAGTCATTTGTATAACCCAAGAATGCGTTTTTTTTCTAATTTAAAGGTTAAATGTCATGAGTGTTTAAACTTCTTCTATTGACTGTAAAATCAAAGTCATAAAAGTTAAAAAAAATACAAAAAACAGAAAAAAATAGCATATTAAACAAAAAATAACAGCAACAAAAAATATCATATATATACAAATTAAATAATTGAAAAACAAATTAAATGGAATGATAATAAATAAATACAAATCAATAGGAATTAAAAATTAATAATGTATTCCAATATAAAAATTAAAAACTAAAAACTAAAACAATAATAAAAATACTATATATATATATATATATATATATATATATATATATATATATATATATATATATACTGGTGTACAAAATTTAAGGACGACTCCCAAAATGCTAATTTTCAAGGGATTTTCTAGCAATAATTTTCACGCGAATATTCAAAAGGAAGTAATATAATTCGAATAATTACTATTCCTGCATAACAGCTAGTTCATATAACGTGTCAATCAAGTCACACATGGTCACAAGAGTCACAGTCACTTGGGCGAAACAGAAGATGGAAAATTCTATACATACCTTTTATGAGTCTCAAATGACTACCATATGTGACTGCACTGACAGGTCATTGTGACTGCTACTTTGTGCCGAGTCACCACGTGATTTTACAATGTCGTTTCATTGAGACTCTCCTAAGATCTCTCGTCTGGAGACTCAATTTCAAAGTCATTGTGAACGTTATATTATGATAAATTACAAATAATGTCTCATTAAATTCGCATAGTGCATTTTCACCCCATTTCACACTGGTTACTACACCGTAGGGTCTCTGTCACCATTTGACAAAGTCTTCTGAAAGAAAGTCACCATGTGACTTTAATGTGGCATTATTTGGTGATTTATTATAATGCAACCTTCACAATGACTTTGAAATTGAGTCTCCAAACGACAATCACATGAGAGTCTCAATAAAAAGACATTGTAAAGTCACCTGGTTACTCGACACAAAGCAGCAGCCGCAGTAACCTGTCAGTGGAGTCATATATAGTAGTCATTTGGGACTCATAAAAGAGACGTATGGAATAATTTCCTATTTTTGTTTCACCGTAGTGACTGTGATTCTTGTGACCATGTGTGACCTGAATGAGATGTTATATGGACTAGCTGTTATGCAAGGATAGTAATTATTCGAATTATATTACTTCCTTTTGAATATTCGCATAAAAATTGTCGCTAAAAAATCCCTTGAAAAGTCCTTAAATTTTGCACACCAGTGTATATATATACATTTTAAATTGCATGTTTGAACTGGCCTAGTTTTTGTAAGCTGTAGAGTGCAATGTAGGATGATATTTTTCATTAGCTATAAGATTATAGCTAATGAAAAATAAAATAAGTAATATAAATAGAACATTTTCAAGAAAATCCAATTCTGGATGCTATTGGCATTAAAGATAATTTTTGCGTTTTGGAAATAAAAACTTTAGCTAGACATTTCATTATTTCTCTTAAACCTGAGGTTATAGAAAAAATATAATTCCACTACGCAATGCAAATTTGAATGGTCGAGAAGCTTTCACGCGGTTATTCATGATAATTTTGAGTCACATATGGTGACGGATTTGAGAGCAGTAGCGAGCAAGAAAATTATAAAACCACGTTACACATGATAAGCAAATTGACTCTGTAATTAATCAGCTTTCATTCAACTTTCTCAAATCTTCTTGCCATAGTTAACAAATTGTCTCTGATTTATTATGATTCTGAAATCAGATTTTTTCATCATAAAATATTATTTTTTAATAATGAAATAAAGAAAAAATAACGTCATAAACAATTAACCTGATGTCTATCACAATGCGCTTTTTGTTTATTAACAGCGGCTTTGTTTATTAACTGAGGTAGAAAATCCATTCTGAAAGTCCTTTCAGAATGGAAGTTCCAAAAGTTCAGGAATTCCAAGTCCTGAAAGAAAGCTTCCAGAAACTGCGATAAAATTCAGAATATTTATGAGTTGTGACATCCAGGTGAGGGTTACTATTTCATCATTTTAAAGTGCGTTCTTACTCGAATATATTTCTGATTCGTGATGTAAAGAAGATGGTTGCTATTCCATCATTTTCAAGCGTTTTCTTATTATATTTATTCGTGAGCTACGATGTTTAGGAGATTGTTACAATTCTATCATTTTCTAGCGTTTTCTTGATCAGATTTTTTCGTGAGCTGCAATGTCCAGAAAGATTGTTTCTATTCCATCTTTTTCCTCGGTTTTCTTACTGATATTTTTTCGTGATCTGCGATATCCAGTAGATAGTTCCGGTTTCATCCTTTTCCAGGTTAGATTTATACGTGAGCTACAATGTCCAGGAGACTGTTATTATTCCATCATTTTCCTGCTTTTCTTGCTTATATTTATTCATGAGCTACGATGTCCCGGAAATGATTGCTACTCCATCATTTTTTAGTGTTTTCTTCATTAGATTTACTCGTGAGCTGCGATGTCCAGGAGATGGTTGCCATGCCATTATTTTCAAGTATTTTCTTATTTCTGAACTGTGATGTGCAGATGATTATTGCTTTCAATCATTTTCATGCATTTAATTACATAACACTTCCTTATTTATCAATTGCAATGTCTAGGATATGGTTAACATTCCATTCTTTTATAGATGAAATTCATTTTTATAATAAGGATAACATTTTTACAGACTTCTTTTCAAATTGGCAAACAAAATATTTCGTGACTACTTTCTTTAATCGACGCAAAAATATTCCTATCTAGTGATCAAAATTTTTGTTGAATTTTTCAGCGATACATTTTCATCATAATTACCATGCAATGATGTTTAAAAAACAGAAAAAGTGTTTATTATAGTGTAATATTTTTGAATTAATTTTCTTATACGATAGCACACATATAATTGTATTTATATAGTTAATTAAAAGTGGAGGATTATAATAGCGCTGACCCATGGGGATTTCCTAATGATATTAAAATAAATACATCTATTTATTTTGTGTTTATAACTATGAAATGCTATTTAAACATTGAAAATAAAGATATGAAAGTATTCATCCATAAAAAAAATGTACTGCAGTTCAGCTAAAAATGTATATATAGGTTTTATACCATTTCTATCATATTTCTAATTTACTTAATATTTTTATAATGTAAACTAGTTTCATTTATCCCCTACCGAAAACTAATTTTCGGAATTTTAATCATTCTCAATTATTATTTACTTCATATTTCAAATTTATGTGTGATTCCATCTCGTATATAGCAAAGCTATTTGGATTTAAAATTAAATAAAACATTTTGAGTTAAGTTAAGCATTTTCCATTTTTAAATATTATAAAGTTTTATATTATAAGTGAAAATCAACTGTTATAATGTAAAAAAAAGAATTACTACAAAGTTTTACACAGTTCGCTTGAAAAAAGTATCTATTTGTTAACATTGATTAATACATTTTATTTACAAAGATTGAAATAAAAATTTTCTTTCTTATCCATTAACTTCTGATAAACACATGTCACTTGTCATCTAACTATTATCGTTTCCAAAATAAAAATTGTTATCTTGTTTTTCAGAAACTTTTTATTTAACTTAATATATCTTTATTATCTAAAACCAAAGCTTCAGAAAACGAACAAAAAAGGTGACAGGCGAATTAAGAAAACTAGGTTAGATTTAGAAGAATTATTGTTACGCAAAGCTTTTTCCATTAATTAAGTTCATCTCTAAAGTGAATGTAATCGGAAACAATTTTTTTAAAGACAGAAGCTTTAGAAAAATCGGTTCCAAGATAAATATTTTTTTTTCTCTTTAATGAATTATTAGTTAAAAATACAGAATATACCATACTATCTCAGATATTAACTGCGAAATCTCTTTAAAAGATAAGGTTTATTCTAAAGAAAAAAAAAGAGTAAATTGCACGGTAGTTATTCCATTACAAAGTTCCAAAGTAGACATGTTAGTTTTTGGAATATTTGTAGTAGCAAAATAATAGAGACAACATTATTTATATTAACTGTACCTTGTCCGACATTGCAATGTTTGTAAGAAATCTATCTATACTAATAAAATCCGTGCGCCTCTGTCTGCTTGAAGCCGATTACAGTTCGCAACGCGGGCGAGTTGGAAGTCGCGAGAGGTGTCTTTCGATTGGAAAAATTCCGGGGAAGTCATTTCGGGCATTTTCGAGACCGTGGGACCAAAATTAAAAAAGTTATGAATTAAAAACCCCTTGGGAATCGGAACGGAAAATATCTCAATTCCCAAACGGCGCTCCGAAGCAGAACACTGCGCCACCTTGCGGTGAAGAACCTGAACTTTTCCCCTTTGGCTAAAAGAAGAAACAGCCGAAAACTGCTTTTTCTACCGGCGCTAATTGCGTTTTTTTTTGCGCGTTTTTTCTTAAACCATCATGCAGACAGTTTTTAAAGTAGAAAAAAACTGATTACATATTCAGAATCTGCGTAAAAATCTGCTTCTGATGAACTAAAAAATACGAAAAAATGTCTTATGGGCGCGCCCACCGTATAGTGCCCACCGTGCAAAACCAAATATTTTTAACGGGACTATGGGCGCGAAGCGACCATAGCTCCGATCCACAATCTTTTTTTTTTCAAGTGCACGTGGCCCACAGTGAGAAATCACATATTTTTAACGGGACCATGGCTCTTTAATTTACTTTTTTTTGTGCTTGAGGATTCGAACACCAAGACTTGCTTATTAAATGAATTTTTTTGCTTATTATATACTGCTTAATACCGAGGTTCGTTTGGAAAAAGTGGCCCAGGTAGCGGGCGTAGCTCGCTAGTATTATCATAAAATTGGGTGTTTGTGTTTT
Source organism: Maratus speculifer (assembly GCA_964019185.1). Taxonomy (NCBI): domain Eukaryota; kingdom Metazoa; phylum Arthropoda; class Arachnida; order Araneae; family Salticidae; genus Maratus; species Maratus speculifer. The sequence continues at coordinate 259,421,446 of OZ025298.1, forward strand.
CACAATATTGCTCCAAGAAATATTTTTCAAGTTCACTGACTTATTTTCAAAATAATGCCAATATTTCTGCAGCATTGACGTTTCACTGCAAACATTTTCAATGGTAACTGATAACATTTCTGTAAAAACAGCATTTCGTTGCAAATATCGCCTGACCAGCTGACATTTTACCAATATTGGTATTTTATTTAGGTGTTACAGAGAATTGGAATATCGGTACAATATTAGGCACATATATAAACAGTGTAACCACTAATGGTTTCTTAATACACTGTATGGCCAAAGAAGACCGGCCACTTGTGACTTTAGACATTTTGTTAAATATCTAGAAAAATACATGAGGAATTTTACTGAAATTCTATGTATGTAAACATAATAGTACAGGTCATAGAGTTCCGTGAAGAGTTTCTCCCGGAACTTCATAGAGGACGGTCAACAAATTGAAAAAGAACGAATATTGTTTGGGTAACCCTGTCAAAACTAATATAGCGAAAACGTTCAAATTTTAGAGTATGACTAAACGGTTTATTTTAATTAAGTGTGTTCGTTTTTGTGAAGATAACATGTGTACTCGTAATGAAATTAAGATTTTTATTAAAACAGTCCCAAAATTTTCCAAATTTTTTGCTTATAATTTGCATAGTTCTTAATGTAAAATAATGTTCTTTTCCGAAAATATGACAAATAACATGGTACATAATACCCTGTAATAAAAATCGAAAAATAATAAAAATTGAATGAAAAATGAGCAGGTTTACTAAATATTTTGTCATTGTGCATGCGTGAATCCTATCAAAATTTCATTTGCATATTGTGTTAAAGAAATGTATAGAGCAACTTTTTTGAAAATCTAAAAATCATAACTTAAAAATTCTGAAAGTTGTCTATAGAATAAGCTCAAAATGAAGCAAAAAGATGAGAGGATGTATCCATTTATCCATAGGTTAGTGTCAATACAAAATACACAATATGACACGTACTACTCTATTTGGATGCAACCCCTCCTTTTTTTCCCTTCATTTTGGTAATAACGGATTTTTGAGCTTATTCTATAGACGGTCACTTTCAGAATTTTCATATTATGATTTTGAGACTTTCACAAAAGTTGCTCTATATTTTAGCTCACATACTAATCCTATCCATGAAATTTAAAGATATTTTTTTCGACAGAAAATTTAACTTAAAAAAACACATTTATATACAAAATTTTACTACATTTGCTACAAAATTCAAGCAATTCAAAATATTTATAGTTATTTTTTTTAAATGAAATATCATTTGCTTATATTTAAATATTTTTATTAATATATATATATAAATTATTTCTTACAGGTGAATGACTCCAACTACCAAATCGGGAAAATTTTAAATTTGAATTAAAAAATACGCGACGTTATATCATGTAATTTTGTTTACAATTGATATGGGTAACCATATCTGCTCTTTTTTGTACCACAAAAAATTATAGCAAATTTTATCTTTGTAAATCGCCAAACAAGGCAAAAATTTCTATTAAATTTTTCTGGTCCAAAAGAGTGGAGAGTTGGCAGCTATGGATTAATTATCACAAAATATTTAAAATTTTAACTCATAGAATAAAAATGATTTTTAATGTTTCCCACTTAAACTAATTCTCAAACAAATCAAAGTTAAAAAAAAAAAAAAAAAAAAAAAAACTTTTTACATTATTGGATATTATTCATTATGCATGCTTTAATAATTTTAAATTGTAAAACGAAATGCAAAATACAAAACGAAAAGAAATACAGTAAAATATATCGTGCTTCAAAACATGGATTCATTGATAATAAACATAATTTCCAGAAATTAATTGTCAGTCAATGACATGTGTTTACAATAAAACGTGTTCTGATCACTACAAATCGGACCGTTTGATAAAAAGAGTCATAATTTCAAAAATTCCATGCAAAAATGTAATGATTTTAATGAATAAAAAAGGATATTTTTAAGCAAATGTGTATAAGAAGTTAAATATTATGAAAAAAAAAGGCTAAAGTTAACCGCGAAATTTTCTTAAAGGAACTAGTGAAATAATTTAACATTCTATTTAAAACATTCGCCGTATAAATATAGCTTACTGGTGAAAATCACAAACTGTCAGATTTTAGTCATGGGAAATATTAAAAGCATTCATTGAAAACAATTCAAAGTTTCAAGAGATAAATTTATTTTTTATTAGAGAATAAAGGATTTTCCATGTAAAATTGCTAAATTTTGTAGAACTTAAATAATAGGTTAATTTGTATGTACTTATGTCATTCCTTAGCACATGTAAGCCAAGATGATGACCATTCCATTATAAAAAATTTTATATTCTTTTTTTTCTTTAGGTTTAACATTTAAATTTTGTTTAAAGGAACATGTTTCAATATAGTAGCTCAGATTCCATGAAATGTTCAGCTTTATTTGTTAATTTATGAAATCCAGGAAAATGATACAGTAAGAATCTACTCAATTTTTACTAAGATTTTAATCAGATTTTTTTTATTGCAATTTCAAACGATTAATTGTGGTAGTTTTTTATCTGTTATATGTGGATAGACAAGCAGACAGACGGGCGGATGAACTGAACAACGACTATAGGTGCTACGTATTTACATAATTACGAACGCACCTACACACAAATAATTTTCTCCTACGTTCTGTAGACCAGAAAGATTCCTTAGTATTTTCAACAATCTTTTAAGGTATGTATTCAAATATTTTGTATATTTATATATACATATATATATATATATATATATATATATATTATATTTTTTATTTGAATTGTAATCGACAAAATTTTTTTTTTTATTGTATACATTTTTAATGGTAATCCATATATATTTTTTTATCAAATTTTGGAAAGCTTTAACAAAAATTGAAGTAAAGTTTGTCTTCTTTTTCCATTATTATTTGAATAACACATGACACACATCATCTATTACTATATGTTTCACAAATCTTTTACTTAAAAAAATAAACATTTGCTTTGCCTCCATTTATCTTTATTATTAAAAATTAAAACTAAAGAGTAAAAAAAAAAGTGATGACGACGTGATAAAATTATATTAGATTTCAAAGAAAAAATATTACTAAGCAATATTTCTTCCATTAAATCGTTTGATCTCCAAGTCGTATGTAACTAAGTATAATTTTTCAAGTTTAACTTGGAAGCTTGAGAAAATTGACACTTAATCAATAAATGTAACTTTTACTGCAACTTTTAAAATTAAAATATTGGATAATTTCAATCTTCACATTGTCGAATAAAGTGAAATATGTACTTTCACTATAATTTGATTTAAAACTGTAAATAGATTTCAAGCATATAAAAATAATCTTTTTTTATCGCATGCAGCAATTACTAAAGATTAACACATTTGCTCTTAAAATGATATAAATAGTTCGGAACATGTTTTCGGATACTATTCCATGACAAAATTAAAACTTTTTAAAAAATAATAAAAAGTATAAATAAAACACAAAACAGATATGTAATCTAACTACGTGCTTATGCCATCGGCATTATTCATATCAAAGGTTGCTTTAGTAGCTAAATGTTTAGCAGATAATTCCGAACATCTGAGTAATACGAAAGTAATACTTTTAGTAAAAATTGAAAACTTTATTTTAATAAATCATTGATTTATTTTCATATAAAATGCTCCTTCGTGTTATTAGTGGTCAATCTAAAAAGTACATTAAATGTAAAAAATTTGTGAGAGTTGAAAAAAAAATGATTTTCTTCTACGTTCTTTATTCCGAAAAGATCCCCGAGTATTTTCAACAATCTCTTAACGTTAAAATATATTTTTTATTTGAATTATAATCACCAAAAATTTTTATTGTATAAATTTTTAATAGTAATTCATATTTATTACTGTACGAAATTTTAGAAAGCTTTAAAAAAGATTGAAGTAAAGTTTGTCTTCTTTTTCCTTTATTGTTTGAATAACACATGTTATACACCATCTATTACTATATGTTCCACAAATCTTTTACTTAAAAAAATAAACATTTTCTTTTCCTCCATTTATCTTTATTATCTAAAACCAAAGCTTAAGAGGGGAAAAAAAACAGTGACAGACGACGTGATAAAACTACATTAGATTTCAAAGAAAAAATATTACTAAGCAATACTTCCTCCATTAATTCGTTTGATCTCCAGGACGTATGTAATCGAGTATAATTTTTTAAGTTTACCATGGAAGCTTGAGAAAATTTGAGATAAGAAATCAAATACCAGACAAATATTCATTTCTGGATTCGTTATAATCTTTCTGGAAAATAATTTAAAAAAAAATTCAAAATTGTGAAAAAACAATCATAAAGTAATTTATTTTATTAAAAACTACTCAATAGAATAAATATGAAAGATTTTGAAAAAAATCACCATTAGAAAAACAATATTGAACGATTATTAAATGTATTGGTTAGATATTGGCTAATATTGGCAATAGTTACTTAAAATAAGCAATGCTGTCCTTACATTTTTTTTTCTTTTTAAATATTTCAGTAAATTTTAGAAACTATAGCTCTCAAAAATATTTTGCAATTTTGTTGCAAAAATGTTGTAGAAGTAATATTTCTGTACTCTAGCTACGCAGCATATACTTTCAATGTAAAGATAAAATTTAAACAATATTATTATTTCACTGGATACGGTTCATAGAAATACAATAGCAGCACAGTTTTGGGGCCCAATATAACTAGTATAACAATATACGTTTGTTAATACTAATCTATTCTTTTTGTAAACATTGTAAAATTTATTAGAATAAGCGAAGCGTATCCTCTATTAGACTACACAAATTACATTTCTCGTACACTTCACAAAAAACTATTCAGTATTTTGACTTCGAATTAAATATAAAAATAAATTATAATCTACAGATTTGCACAATATTATTTTTATTTTACAGAATAGCTTTAAGAAATGTACTATTTTAATTAATTTATTTTATATGTTTTTCAATTACAGACGCATTTTTGCAAATAAAGAATGAAACACGTATATGTTCAGAAAAAAATCATGGGATTAGTAATTAAACATAAAATCATGATTAAATAAATAAATAAAATAATAAAATAATAAATAAAATAATATTTTTATTATTTCGCCAAAATATCTCAAAACTTCTTTTTATTATTTAATTTAATTAAGGAAAGAAATATTTTTGGGCTTGGTAGAAATAAAATATGATCTGTAGATTCTGACAGTATTATTTTCTTATCGAATGATTAAATATATATATATATATATGTATTATTTTGTTTGCAATATATATTTATTTTATTATACGGATTCATTTTTATAAATGATAATGAAATCTGCACTTTTCTTACAGTAAATAAAAATTATTGAAAATGAATAAAGTCTTGAAGTATTAAGCACGTAAAATGTTATCGCTGGATCAAAATTCTTCATTTAAAAAAAATATTTAAATAAGAGAAGGAACCTATGTATCTCCATTTTGCGAAGACAAAATATTTTAAATATTGAAAATAACTGCAGAATTTGTACTTCAAACCATAAAAGAACATTGAACTTTTTTATATTAAAAATACGCGTTATTTGAGAAGAAAATGTACATTTTAATGGAATATTTTATTATGATTAGTTGAAAAGGTATATTTTGGTGCTCATTCTTTTTAATCAAGTAATAAGGTGCATTCAGTAAAAGCGTTCAGTGCTTCAGATTGATACACAACCACTATCGTTCAGCGGAAGTAACCGAAGTGACTAGGAAGGGACCGAACTAAACGAGAAAAAAAAATCTGGGTTAGTTAGGTCACGTGATAGGTTAAGCTGTTATCAGATTCATGAACTTTACTCCTGACAAACTTTTCAGCCGATTTTAACCTCAACTTTTTCCCATTCAAAGAGAAAAAAAGGTTACAATTGCCTTTCAAAAAGTTGAAGGAAAAGCAGAAAAACCAGTCCTACTAATACCGGCTGTTAATATTTATCGCCTATTCCTATCAATCGCTTGTCTCTGATTAGTTGAAATGTTTGATGTTGGATGGAAAACCTCGGCTAGCCCAGACTCTTTTGGAAGTGTGGAAAAAAGTTGGGGAGACATTGCTGTCTGCTATCACACTGGGTGTTGGGAGGATATTTAACGAAAAGTTGGAGGAAATCAAGTATTGGCTCAAAAGTCTTTCGAAATGTTGGTGAATCTGATAGCAGCTAAAATTTATGACAACAATAGTAAAAGAATAATTACAGCAGCATAATATAGAGGGCGCAACTAGTAAGCAATACCAATAGAGCCCAGTGAATCTGTCAACTGGTTAGAAATCGGTCACTTTCCGTCAAAGTGGATAAAAGGATATATCCATCTTGGGTACACGACATTTCGGACCCTGGGCATTTCGGTCTCTAGCATTTCAGTCCCTTGTCATTTCGATCCTTTGTCATTTAAGTCCTTAGTAATTTCTGTCCATTTCAATTGCCTTTCCGGTCACCTTATAACTCCGATTCCAATTCTCGTGGGCCCGCTAAACCCAGTAATTTCAACATTATTCGGGCCTATTTAAAATTTTTTCTATTCTCTCCCCCCTTCCCCCAAATTTCATAGAAAACTGAATTTAATAGTCCGATAAATTTAAACTTTTATAAATCATGATAATGAAATCACAGCGAGCTGAAAATTTGTTTGATTAAATAATGTAATATAATTTTACAGGGGACATTGTCTTTATTATTATTATTATTATTATTATTATTATTATTATTATTATTATTATTATTATTATTATTATATTATTATTATTATTATTATTATTATTATTATTATTATTATTATTTACCGGAATGAATTTTTTAAGTTTTATTATTTATTATTAGTATTAGTTCTTTTATAAATCTATAAACTGCCATAAATATTTTCTTGGTTGTTTTCGTACATTTTTTTCGAATTTTAAAAATATTATTGATTAAATAATAAAAAAAATGTACTTCTTTTTTTCTTCTTCTAATAATTTTAATAATAAATGTATTTTATTAATTCAATTCGACATCTATAAGCTATTATATGTGCGTATTTCCTCAAATCCACCCTACACCCTATTCTTTAATAATTCAGTAATGAGGTATATTTATTAAAGTACAAATATTTAATTTTTCTTATTTTTTTTATAATACCAAGTTGCATCTTATAAATTTGTTTTCATAAGTTATTTTAACATCATAAACATTGGGAAAACAAAAGTGCTTTCGTAATTAGGCGCGCTATAAAAAATTATGTTTTCAAAAAACTGCCCCCCCCCCCCCCACCACTTTTTAAATAATAATAATTATTATTATTATTAATATTATATATTGTATTTTTTTAAGACTCTTCTCACCCCATGAAGACAATTTTCTAGAAAAAAAATATTATTTCAGTTTTATTATTAATTATATCAATAGTTTTAAGTTTCGGTAACTTTAAATATAACATAAATAAACAAGTAAAGGATAGATTTAAGTTTATAACAACAATAAAATATAATCATGAATTTAATATAAAATAGATTATATATTGAGTTTATTTTAAAGTAAAATTGGTAATGTATATTAATAATCTTATTAATTTAATAAATTAACGATACATTATATTAAAAATATTAATTTTATTTTTATATTAAAATTACTGATTGTTTTGAGAAGTAACTAATAGCAATTTTTCATCACTTAAAGTTTTTACTCAAAATTTTTGATTTGTTATTTCCAAAAAATAAAATTGAATTTGTTTGAAAAATCACTCAAAAACATAACATTGAAGTAATATTTAATTAAAAATAATAATGCAGCATTGTACCAAACGCATAAAAGAATTTTAATAGCTTTAAGTGACTTTATTATCCAGATGCAGATTCAAATTTTTTAAAGCAAAATTATAGATTACAATTCGCAAAAAGCAATATATTAATTAATTATATTGAAAGACAAGAAAAATGTTAAAACTAACTAATAAATGAATAAACAACACATTTATCTTAAGAATCCTTAACATTTTTATATATCCTAATGAAGTTAATAGCATTATAGTAACTGAAATTTAAAAAATATATTTTTTTCATTTATCCTATAATAACCATTATATAGGTCTTTTAATAGATTTTAAACAAATAATTGATAAATTAGTCACATAAACAATTAATTATTAAAATAATTTTCAATTGTATTAATAAATACGTTTAATAAAAACAATTTAATTTTTGTAAATTTTTTCAAGTTATACGTGTATGTCGTTTTTGGGCACTTATAATCGCATTATACTAAAAATTATGACTTTCAGTAAAAACACTCTACAATGTTCCCTATAAAATTATGTTACATATTTCATATGCACAGAATTTCAGCTTGTTTGAGAAGGGACCGAAATGTCAAGGGACCGAAAAGGCTAGGGACCGAAATGGTTAGGAACCGAAATGTCTCGCTACCGAAACGTCCTTCTTCCACCAGCTTTGCTGATCATGACGCCATGTAAACGGTCACATTGATCGCTTTGGTTAGGTCTGCTGAACGCGCTCACAATTTCTTTTATGAAATTTTTAAAATACATTTTTAAATGAAAATTATAGCATATTTTTAATGAATTAAAATTTGCGAAAATTCAATTATAAAAGTATTTTCCCGTGTTAAGAATTCAAATGCACAATTTATTCTTATTATGTGAAATCATTTACGGAGACGATACTGACTCATTTTAAAATAATTTTATTGTGATTTTTTTTTTCGTTGTAAAGTGGCAACAAAAGAATTGTAAACCAATAAAATTAATTGTTAAATTCGTTAAAGATGCAATATAAAAGTCGTTTTGGTTAATAAAGAAGCAAAAATAATATAAAAAATGTCATTTTCAGATATTGATCTTATGAAATAATGCTTTGCGAATCCAAACAAAGCATGACTTATGCTTGTATATTTATTTATTCAGATTTAATTCTAAATCGAAGGTTATTAAATTCAGTAACTATGATTTCTGCAAAAGCAGTACCTTATATTTATGATAAAATTTTAATGATTAGATGTAATCGTGTGTGTAAATAGTAATTGTGAAAATCTTTTTCATTGCACAAATGTATTATAATATAAACTGATATACAGTGGACTCTCTCTATCTGAACACTCTCTAATGTGAACATCCCAGTATTATGAACACATTCCGATGGTCCCGGCGGATCTCCATAGATTTAACAAAGGATGAACTCTCTGTATTCTGAACACTCTCTAATTTGAACACCCCACTATTATGAACGCTACTTTTGGTCCCCAGTTCTACTCCACCTCTCTGTAAACTGAACATGTGTTTGCAATTTCAAATCCCATTATGGAAATTCGGAGAAACTGTTATAGAAGAATAAAAAAGTTCAACTAACTTGATTGAAAAATAAACTGAGATCACTGCTGGATTTTAAGCATGTACTTGAAATTGCAATTTGTTTGAATACTTCATATAAAATCTTCAATTAAGTATCGGAGCACCTGTTTTCAGATTATTATAATCTGTCTCCTGGAATAGAAGCCATTTAATGATTTTTTTTTTTTTTTTTTTTTTATTAGAAAATAAAAAAAATGAGTTTTCGATCAGTTGGAGACAATTATGGTAAGTTAAAATAATTAACTTTCATCTTAATTATTTTGAATAATAGTTTTATGTGAATTATTGTTAATTACAAATGAATCATGATATTTTAAAGATTAATTTTAGAATTTTCAACTGATTTCTTCGATTAATCAACTACAGGGAAAATGGATATTAAAGAAAATACTTGTTTTTAATTTCAGCATATTCATTTATTTAATTTCAGCACATTTGATTTTCAACCATAATAGGATATTCATGAAAGGTTGTAGTAAACATGATAGTTTACTTATTAAATTTAAAAGAAAGAAAATATAATAAAAACCTAGTAGCACCAACCTTATATGATCAACTACTGACTCGGTCACCCTACACAGTAGTAGTAGTAATGCATTCCGCAATCTCCCTCTATTATGAACACCCCCATAATCTGAACATTTTTGGTCGGTCCCATGAGTGTTCAGAATAGAGAGAGTCCACTGTATTTTGTTGTTCGAAATTTTAGAAAGCTTAAAATAATGAAGTAAAGCTTGCTTACTTTATCCATAATCGTCTGATCAACGTATATCATTCTTCAGTCATTTCTATAAGTTGCACAAATCTTTTACTTAAAAAAAATCATAAGATGTATTCATCTTTATCATCTAAAACCAAAGCTTAAAGCCGACGTGATAAAATTTTATTAGATTAAAAAAATATATTGCTTCAATAATTTCTCCATCAATCCTTTTTATCTCAAACACGTATATAATCAAGTATCATTCTTGAAATTTGAGATGAAATATGAGAAAAATCAGATTAAAAAAAAATCAACGACAAGATAAAAAAAAATCACACGTAATTACAATGTTTCAAACTATCTGAAAAAATACTTACAATAACTTTAGTATTAATGATGAAAAAGTAATCATTACAGGAAGGTGTTTTATTGAAAACTACTCACTAAATTAAAAGGTGAAAGATGTTAAAATACCATTAGTAAAACAATATGGAACCATCATTGTTTATATTGGTTCCATATTATAGCAAAATATTGTCAATAGTTACATTAAATATTGCCTCAGCAATAGTGTGTTCCCATTTTGCCCAGGTGTGAGCAACTTTTTAAAGGCATATTTCTCATTTTTGTTGTCATATATCCAAAGTATAACCTATTTCTTCACTCTGGATCAACGGTTCCCAAACTTTATGGTACGCGACCCAACTTTAAGTAATATAATTTTTCGCGACCCACCTAATATAATGGCGTATATCAGTTGGTAATCGTATAACCTCTAAGCTATCAGGTATCCTATTCTACGAAAAAGGCAAATTGTCGTACGAAGGATGCACTATCAACAAAAGTAAGTCACCAAAACATCTCAATGTGTGAAAGTTGCATAATAATTAAAACAACACACGTATTAGAAAGGTAAGAAAAAATATATTTTATTATTAAAACATAACTTTATAATCAGTGCATTTTCTGGATCTTGTGCTTACCGATGAAAGTATCAAGGAATTCAAATCTCATTTAAATGTTTCTGGATATTTTTCATGTATATTTCTTTATTTGGAAATTAAGGAATTTCCCTTGAAATATTATTTGTTGGTGAAATTGTTGCATTTTCTTTAAAAGATGAAAACAAAATACATCTTTGTGATAAATCTCGATTGTTTCAGCGACCCGCTAAAATAGCCCCGGCAGTGGGTCACAACCCATAGTTTGGAAACTAGATACTATATTGCAAATATTCAAATCTAAAGATAACATTTAAACAACATTGTTATTTCATAGTATAAATTTCATGAGAATATAGCATAAGCAGATTTTTAGGTCTCAGTATAACCAGAATAACTAATATTGATTTTCAAATATGAATCTATCCTGTTTGTGAATATTGAAAAAAGTACATATTTATTTATTCAGATTGAACTCTGAATCTAACGTTATTAAATTCCATAATTACGCAACTAAAATTTCAGCAAAAGCAATACAATACAGTTTTGATAAACTTTTAATGTTCAGATATAACTGTTTATGTAAATAGTAATTTCGAGTATATTTTTTTATTGTATAAATGCATTTTAATAGTAAATGATATATTTTGCTGCATTAATTTTAGAAATCTTCAAAAAACAAGATTGGAGCAAAGCTTCTCTTCTTTATCCGTTATCGTCCGATCTACACATATTATACTCCACCAATTATTATATGTTCCACAAATTTTTTACTTTAAAAAATCAACTTTCATTTTGCTTCCATTTATTTCTATTATCTGAGATCAAAGCTTAAGTATAAAAAAGAAAGAAAGAAAAAATAAAATAGTGACAGACAATGTGATAAAACTAAATTAGATTTCACAAAATATTCCATTAATTCGTTTGATCACCAAATAATATGCTATCGAGTATGTATATATGTTTTTAATTTAAGAAGACAACTTGAGAAAAATCATAGAAAAAAATCAGCGACAAGGTAAATATTCTTTTCATTCGTTATTTGAATGTTTCATATTAACTGAAAAATCGGTAATAAGAATTTTTTTCTAAATCGTGAAAAAGCAATCATTACATGAACGTTATTTTAGTGGAAACTACTCTCAGAAGTAGACGTGAAGATTTTTGAAATATCACCTTAAATAAAATAATATTGGGCCATTATTAGGTGTATTGGCTTCACAATGAACAAATTATTTGCAAAAATTACACAAAATATTGCCCCAGTATTGATGGGGATGTATTTGTATTTCGTAAGATGGTGTGTTTACATTTGTTCTATATTTTTGCAAGTTTTAAAAGAAATGTTTAGTAATTTTGTTGCAATATTTCAAGTGTAGTATTAATATTTCTGCAGTACAGACACTGAAATGCAAATATTACTAATGTTTAGCCAATATTGTTATTTTATTGCAGGAACTTTAGAGGAATAGAATACATAGCAACTATGGGCTCAAATATAACCAATAAGATCAACAATACTTAGCTATTAAGGACCTTTCTCCTTATCATACATTAAATACTTATTCAGAATTACCTTATTAATTAAATATTTATTTAATATTTAATAAAATATAAGTTTCATTTAAATAAATATTTAATATTAATATTCAAATTCAACATTTAATGCGAATTAACTGCAGTGTTTATTCAGTAATATTCCGCGACTATTATTGTTGTCGATTTCGTGTTCACGGATAATGAAATTTAAAAAAAAAAAAACATGAGTAACAATTCTAAAACCGAGACTTTTGAAAAAGAAGATACAGTTCATTTTAAATACCTTTCTATGTTTAAGTTTAAATGCATCTTTTAATAATAATCACTGAATTTTACTTTATAAGAATTGCTTAGAAACGACTAATATATTTTACTTAATCAAATCTTGGAAAGAATTTAAAAAAGGTTGAAGTAAATTTTTTCCACTTTATCCATTATCAGCTTATCAACACGTGTCACACTTTAATCTATTATTGTATATCATCCACAAATAGTTTACTTTTTCTCTTTAAAAGAAGCTATTTTATTACATTAATTTATCTTTATTATCTCGCACCAAAATTGAACGGAAAAATACAGTGATAGGCAATGTGAGAAAACTAGATTAGATTTAGAAAAATTATTGCTTCGTACATTAATTCTTTTGATCTCCAAAGCAAACGTAATCGGGCATAATTTGTCAAATTTAAGAAGAAAGCTTAATAAAAATCAGATAAAAAAAGCATCGGTGACAAAATAAAGATGTTTAACACATTAATTATTATTTAGACTTGCATAATACATCACAATAAATATCGCATTAACTATTGAAGCCTTAGAAATGATAATGTTTATTATAAATAATTAAAAAAAGGAAAATAATTGAAAATGTTTATAACAAATCAGACAGTTTTTGAAATATCTATTGCATTTTTAAAAAGTTATTTAAAAAATTGCAAATTACCAAAAATTACATTTTATTAACTCTGAACGACTTTTGAATCTAACTTTAGTCAAATATAAAGGAAAAAAAAAAAAAATTAAATGCAGTGTATTTTTGAACATTAATTTAATTTATAATAGACTGATGTAGCATAAATTTTTTCTCATTTAAAACTAGTATGTAAAACAAAAACAGGAATATAAACAAGATCAGAATTTCTTGCGAAGCACGGGATACAAGCCCTCCTTTTTGATTGATCAAAGTCAAAATTAAATCAGCATCTATTTATGTAAAGGCTTAACAGAATTTGAAGTTTATAAAATTTCGTACATTAGTTCTTGAGCTATGGCTGTCGCTAAAATCATGTAAATTCTGAAAAAAATGCAGTACAGCAGTTTCACTTATTGGCCAATTTACACTAAACCCTAATCAAAATAACATATGTCTATGTCTAACTGAAATTGAATTTTAATGAAAATTCGCGCCATAGTTCTTAAGATATACTTATTTTGGAAATCATTAAAAATGCCATATAGCAATACCACGTGCTAGGCAATATACATCAAAACCTTATTAGCAGCTACAATATGAAATTTGATGAAATTGCGTGCAATAATAGTATGTTTACAATCTCAAAAATAATTGCAGCTTTGACGCATCATTTGTCAAGTATAATATACCAAAACTTAATCAGAATTAATTTATAATGACGTTTAAGAGAACCTGAAATATTATTAAGTTCTATGCAGTAGTTCGTGAGTTACAGCTGTTTGAAAATTGTGTTACATATAGACATATTCTAAATCAAATGTTTTCTAAAAACAGCCAAATCGTATTTGGGACCTTCTAAAACTTATAAGTCCATCGTAAATTGGAAGTCGAAAATTTTCACAATTAAAAATTTAATTTTTGTCTTTTTAAATTCAGGCATATGACCCCCTCCCCCCCCCCCCCAAAAAAAAAATGTTTGTAGAGATAATATTTAGTAGTTTATTATAACTGCTAGTAATAACCCCGTCAAAAATAACGGAATGTTGATATGCGTTTCATTTTTAGACTTCATCAAACAAACAGAAAGAAGATTTTATTATTAAAAAGTTTGTATTGTTTAAAAGTACATTTTAAAATTACAATCGGTTATCCAAATACAAATAACTAGGATTTTTTTTTTAAACTCGATATTCAATTTTCGTATCAGTTCAACAACTGGGCAAAACTAACAGTAGTATTTTATACAACAATAATAATAATTAACAAAGTGAAACACAATTTCTAATAATTTCACAAATTATTAGAAATTATTAGCATCTGTTTATTGTTGAAAATTTAGAATTTATAAGTCCTATAAAAGGGCTTTGTGAACTCCCTTTAGTTGAAAAGTAAAGTGAACTGAGTAGAGGAAAAAAAGGATTTTTTTTTTTTGTGTGCATGTGAAAAGAATGGCGACCAGAGAGTTTGGTGCTTTATCGCATGTGATTAAAATAAAAGATGCAGTACGAATGTTTATTATTTAAATTTGTGTTTTAACGTGTTTTAAATGAGCAAATTTATTACATCATCTATAAATATATAATTTAATCAATTTATGATGTGATATTTCTGACTCAATTTCTTAAATAATTAAACAACTGGAAAACAAATAGCAATATTTATTGTAACAATAATAATTATTAACAGAGTGAAATACAATTTCTGACGATTTCAAAAATTAAAATTAAAAATTCAAGTGATTTAAAAAAGTATATTATTTTTATAAAAAGAAATGAATCTCAATAATGAATTGCCATGCAAACAGCTTTCTATTAGGAGTGGATGGAACGGTTTTACTGATTGGTTAATGAAGCTTTATGTTTCGTTTCTAAATATGGATATGATGCCATCTATTTTTACCGACAGTTAATATAACTGAACGAACTTTGTATTAAATTGGAAGTTTTTAAAAGAAATTTCCATATTTAACTCAAGATCATTTTTTAAAGATTTATCAATCTAATTTAAAAATTCATTCCGCATAAATAAAAACCAAAATTGATATTATTATTTCTTTGGTTTTAATTTTATTTTATCAATTTTCAAAAGCTAAGTTTTTATCTACTTGAAATTTGTTTACATTGAAAAAAATTATACTTCCTATCAAATGTAATTATAATGTAATTAAAACACCACGTGCTAAATATATTAATACAAAATTTCAAATTTTAACATGGTAAAATTTCATCACACTTTGAAATGAAAACAAAATTGTAATTTAATGAGAGAATGTTAAAAAAATTTAAATGCATTTAAATGCATTAAATTTGCAATCATGATAACATCTCATATATTTTATTACACCTAGGAAAAAATTAATTTTATTTATAACGAAGACATTTTTTTTAATCGGATAAGGGTTAACCTTTTAAACATTAATAAAATAAAATTTTAATTCTATGAAAAATATCATAATAATAAAAATATTTGTTTTATTTTTATTGAAAGAAATTTTAAAATTATATAACGGAAACATTTAAAACATTATCTCGAATTACATCATTGCGTCCTGCATTTTCTTTGCATAAAAAACTATAATTCCAGAAAAACTTTCCTTCATTTATATTGATTGCGGATAGATAACTTTAAAAGAATATTCAAATAGAACGAAGTTCAAGCAAAGAACTACTGTCTTGTTTATATAAAATAATTAACTCTGTTTTTCTCAAAAATATGAGTCGAAATGTAAAAGTAGAAAACTCTTTTCAAAATATTTAAAGGATTAGCTATTTTTTTTAAATATTTTAAGATCATAACCGGGTATTAACCAGTATTTTTTTAATGAAACGATCAAAGAGTCGTTCATTTGTTTCGAGATTTCTATCTGTAACAAATATTGTATCTGATCATTTGTATCTCAATTTGTATCTGATCATTTCTAGATTGCGTATATGAATGGCAACGGTGTTTTTTGCTTATATCGGTAATCGGTTATTGATAACTGGGTATTTTTATTTTAGAACTTAAAGTATTATAATAATATAGTTTTTGAAGACTTTGAGGGAAAATGAAAAAGAATAGTGTGAAACAACGTAGATTATTTTTAGTCGAAAAATTGCAATACTTTCAGCATCAGATTGCTTAAGCATAACATGACCGCTACAAATATATATATATATATTTTTTTCTGAGAATGAGCGCGACCCTGCATATTATATAAATTATTGAATTTTACGATTGTTTACTGCAATTTTTTTATTGGTATTTTTGGTTAGTAGTATTAGCATAAATATTGGATGTAAGACGTTAATTATAATAAGATTTGCATATGACTGCATTGTTAGAATTTATCTACATGTGCAATCACGAAGTTTCTTTTGAAAATTTGTGATTTGTTGGAAATGATGCTTTGTATTACTTGTAATTATATCATAGACACGACTTTTTTACGTTAAATCTCTCGCAATATTAATATTTTCAGCGATTATATGTTTATGATCAGTATTAATGTATTTTTGTAGAGAGAGATAATTGCCTTTCCATGGAACGTGCTTGCACTAGCTGCACTTTCTAAAAACGATTTGTTAAAAATTTGTATATATAAGTCAATTTTTATATCTAAAACTTAAAATATTTTCCAAATGTTAATTTCTAATTCCGTAGTTGCCGTTTTAAGTCGTTTTCCTAGATTAAAAAATAATATTTTTAGATGCCAACCTTAAGATTAAAATTGCGAGGTAAGTAAAATTTGCAAGCGTTTGAGGTTAGTGATAAAATATGAAGATCCTGGAAAGCTTTTGTTTACGTCTAAGATCCAGCACTGATCAAGACTTATTAAAGTTGCTTCTCAATTTGACACCTTCGGCTTCCCAGTAGAAGACATTACAAAAGCTAACCAATAAGCAAATACGCATGTGAAAATTGCAGAATTTTTTTTATTGACCCTTGTTTACTAAACTTATGATGATACAAGTTGCTAAATTCATATTATGGTTCTCGGGGATTCTATGGAACTGTCCATTTCTACATTTAGCACTGAATTAGACAATAAAAGAAGCTCGTTTACTTTCCAAGTTTCGAGTCAAATTATTCAAGTAACTCTAGTCTTCCTACAACTTTTACACTCGTAAACATACATGTATATTAAAATTATGTGTGTATGTGTGCATGCGCATATATATATATATATATATATAATAAACTTAAGGATATTTTCCCAGCTATTTCAGTTTTAAAAGCGAAAAAAATATTATGATTTTAAAAAGAGAAGAGCCATAAGACTTCGGAAAATCTTCGGGAAAAATGAATTCAATGTTTTTAATCACGTATGTGTGAGGCAATATTTTTAAAATTTAAAGACACAAATAATTTAGCTGAAAATACTTGCATAATACTATACAAATAATTGCATTGATTATACATTGTTAAAAATATATAAAAATCTGTTTTATTACTTTAAAATTTTGTTAAATTAAAATACATATATTGATACAATCATATAATAAAAGAATAATAAAATACGTCATATAACAGTATATTTGAAGCAAATAAACGTCAAATTCAAATGAATTATCAAAGTTTCAATTCAAACATCTAAAAATTTTATGCATTCAAAAATACAAATTATTTAGTTATTTGGAATAATGCAACTCTTAAAAATGTGTTATGGTTTTTAAAAACAATGTCAAAGCTAAATGCTGCGAACTATCTTATAAATTCCCAATTCTAAAACTAATGCATGCAACTTTGAAGTGGTAAACAATAGTTTTTATCATTAAAAATCGTGCTTTGAGGCTTTTTGTCTCCTTATCTATCTCTTGCTATTTTTAAATTTCCAGAAGTGGCAGGCCATTATTAAAATTCCCAGGCTGAGATGGTAAGAAGCTGGATGCAAGCATTTTACTAAAGGATTACTAGCAACTAATTATTTGCTGCAGGCTCTTTGAAAATTCTGAAAGACTAAGTTTGTGATATTTTTGAATGAATATTTTAAAATATCAATATTTTTCTATACAAAACTTTAAAATTGCCTTCATACTAAGCAGTTTGATTATTTTAATCTGGAAAGTAATATTAGAAAACAGCGATTAGTTTTAATGGCATTGTCATGTGATATTTTTGAATTAATATTTTAAAATATCAATAATTTTCTATAGAAAACTTTAAAACTGCCTTCATACTAAGCAGTTTGATTATTTTAATTTGGAGGGTAATATTAGAAAAGAGAGATTAGTTTTAATGACATTGTCATTATAAAAGCTTTTACTTCAAGCTCATTTTAATATCAGGTTAGTAATAAGCAGGGATGTAGTGGAGGGTATACGAAAGTATATGCCGTATACCTTCTGGATTTTTTAAAGGAACACCGTATACCCTCTGTTTCTTAAGAAATCTGTAGTATACACACTCTAGGGTTTACCCTCTGAGCATACCCCCTTGAGCATACACCCTCTGCTTAGAGCGTATATCCTCTGTTATTTTTACGACTACACCCCTGGTAATAAGATATTTAAAAAGCTTTGCATTAAGTGATCTATGATTAAATTTGTCCTATTTAACAATATCAATGGTTGGCAAACTTTTCCAAACATAGGATAACTTTTAATGTTTAAAGTGTTAAAAGTAGTTTGTTTTAAAAATAGCGTTACGCTAAGAGCACTCTCTCCAAGGGCATTCTAATATTTACGTTATAAATGTGATATTAAAACTGAATGCTCAGAACTTTGAAACAAACGACCTGGAATTAAGTTTGATATGCTCAACTGTAGTAGTAGTTGGCAACTTTTTTCAACAGAGGAATTGAACCCTACATCACTGAATAAATAATAGATCTAAAGACATAGTTAATAAATGAAGGTAATAATGTTAAAAAATACTTTCAAAATTTGATTTAAACTTATTATAACCTTTCTTTATTATTTACAGTAAACGAAAATTTCTTTAAATTCGGGAGGCAACGGCATTTTTTTATGCAACCATTTTATATAAGTTGATCATCAAATATACAATTGATCGGTACTTATGCATTGACGCCACCGCAGCAGAAGTTGCGCTAATGTGCCAATAAAGAGGAATCTTGTTGTTTACACGCGCACAAAAAATGGCGTCAAAAATGAGCAAGAAAAGCACTATAAAAGCACTAAAGCCCAAAAAAGCTCTAATAAATGGCGTCAAAAATCAGCAAACAACAATGCAACAAGGAATCCGAAAGATAACTGCTTTCGCATACGAACAACAAGATTGCTATTTACTGGCACATCTTCTGCTGTGGTGGCATTAATACGTAAGTACCAATTGATCTTGCTTAATTAGTCACGAAAACAGGTGTTAGCTGCTCAACAGCGATCGAAGCGGCTTCGGAGACAGCAGCGTTCCTCAGTGAAATGGTTGCGGAATATTGAAGGATATTACTGTGAGCAGTGGCAATCTTTCCTAATCAGATTGCCGTTCATTTCTCTTTGACTAAAAGGATGTTGTAGGCTCCGAGATGTAGCATCGCTGTCGCGACAGCTGACAGCTGTTTTCGTGATTGTTTAGAGAAGACTTATAACATTATTAAGATCACTTTGTATAAAATAGATATACACAAAATATCATTATCTTCCATGCCTATTACATAATGACGGAGTAATATCACTTCCTGGTTTTTGTTTTTATAGAACTAATCAAAGTGTTAAAGCTTTAAAAATTGTTCTTGAAAAATACAGTACTATTTCCGAATAGTAGTGTTTGTTTCATTTAATTAATCAGACCACTGTTTATTCAACACTAACTTTAGTTTTAGCCGAGTTGTTAAAAATAGGTAGTTTTCTGTTAAATATATTATTATAGTTGTGGATTACAAAAATATTCAGAAAGAAATTTTAAAAGGATTTTTTAATAAGAAAAAATAAGTTTGAGTGGCTAAGACCTGCAAAACTGTTATTTTTAATGAATAGTCACATTCTGCCCTCGGTTCGCAAGCTGAATATCATTGAACTGCTGTGTGCCACAAAAGGGACTATGTATATGAGTTTAAATGCAATCTTTTTGCATAATTAATTCACTATTAGTAAAACAATTGTGTAGTACCACAAATCCTACAGATCCAATAATTTTAAATCGGCTATACCTCGGTCTATAAAATATAATTATGAAATATCGCCCCAACGTTAGGAGAAACATTATATATATATATATATATATATATATATATATATATATATATATATATATATCATATTTTTGTAATATTGGTGCAATATTTACAAGAAAATGTCACCAAATATTTCAAGAATAATTTTCTTTTTAAAGCGAATGATCTTTCAAAATAGATATTTCATTGGAGTATTTCCGATGAATACATTGTAGTAACAATATTCAGTCACAATATAAATAAAATAAGAATTAATGTTTTGTGACTGCGACTAAGGAGCATAAAATGCAAAACTTGTGCACAAGATTTTTCGTAAATTTTAAAAATAAACTTTACCACTGCTACATTTTATTCAACCACGTGTCTCTGCAAGGTGATATTCCTAAGTGTCTAAATTCTGAGCCTAAAAGAAAAAAAAATAACTGTCAAAATTTATTGATTTAAAAATCACTTAGTAATTTTTAGGACTCTCTGTTTTAACTAGTTTTAAATTTCATGTGCATCACCACTTAATTTAGCGATTAAGGATTGCACAAAGGATATTACTGTGAAACTTCTTGTAAACTTCTTGTAAGTTTATAAGCATTTCTTTCTGAAAAAAAAATGAACATTATTACCTTTTTTTAAAAAATGAAATTTTAGCATTACTGTCTATCGAAATAAGGTGGCGACGTTTTTAATTATTTGATTTAAATCAGCGCTTAAATCATGATTTTCACCAATTGATCTTTAAAAGAAAATCATTGATAAAAAAAAACACAAATTAACTATACGTTTAAAATGATATAAAATTATTAAAGTCTAAGACAAACATACATTGGAAAGTTTCTAAAAGTATTTTAGCTTATGAATAATAATAATAATAAAATATTTTAATTAGTTGTTTCCAAAATTAATTCCTGAGTATTTTAACAAATTAAATACAGTAAATTTATAAGAAACATAGTTTTTATGTGACATAAAAAGCATTTCCGTTAAAAATAATGTTCAAATGTAACATACTGTGTATTGTCATAATTTAGTTAATCAAATTACTCATTCTTTTATGTAAAATAAGCATAGAAAATATAATAAATTTCAGCAAGTAAAAAAATTAATAAACAGAATCTTGACTTCTCATGCTACTTCTGTAATAATAAATTAACAGCAAAAATTGGAGCTAAAGAAGAATGAAAGCATAACATCTGCTCTAAAGCTGCGGTAAAAGAATGTACGAGAGTAAAAGAACTAATAGGCATAAAGATGTAAAATACAGCAAGAGATTTTTTTGTAAATAAAGGTTAACTAAAGGTTTTTTTTTTTTTTTTTTTTTTTTTTTTTGTATTCATATATTAAATAAAAATTGTCTAAGATTGAAAAGAGATCAATCTTTTTTTAAAGGTATGTGCCTACCTCGGGGTATATTTTTAGAAATACATGAAACTTTTTTCAAACATATGTATTTTTAGTTAAAACAGGGAATAAAACTGTAAATTCATATAAATTTTTAATGAAATTTTAATCTTTCAATTTTAACCTTTAAAATTTAGGCAATACTTAGGAAAATTTTAGTAGAGAATTACGTTTATATCAAACTTTCTATAACAAAAACTACAAAATATATTTCACTTTTGTTTTCAACAGTATATTAGCAAATTATATAACTGCGTTATGAAGCAAAATATTTACAATGCCTCTGAAATTTAATAACATATACCAAATATAGTATATAAAACATGGTTAAAAAAAACAAATTGAATATTTTTCAATAAAAATATCTCTTAAATTAATATATCAATTAATATTCGACATCTTAGAAACTTTTTAAGAACTCATGCGTACACAATGAAAAACATAGTTTCCCAAAAAACACAAATTATGATTCTGATATAGCATAGAAATTTATGTATAAAGTTACAAATTTAAAATCTACCCTAATTGTAAGTGTTTATATATTTTTGTATATATTATCTATTACATATTGCGTATTAAAATGTGTTATTGACCTTTCTGTGGCTGTTTAAATGGTTCCTTTCAGTTTCAGAAATTTCATTTTCGGATTATATTTCGGGCTATAAATTTACTTTAAATTATTGTTGAACCAAAAATAGGACATTTTTGGAATTCTAAATGATTTAATTTTAATTTAGAATAACAATAATAAAAAAATAATCCGAAAATCGTTGCAAAAACAGAGATTTGAGTTTGAGCACATACCTGAATTTGAAACACTGAATGATGATGATAATTATTGGGAGGTAATTATGCTGCTATTTAATATTTTGAGGATTTTGGATATAATTGACTATTCATTATATCTACTCTGTATATGTGCGTATATAGATGTAACCCATTTTCTTTTTTTCTTTTCTTTTTTTTTTTTTTTTTCATTTTTGGTTTTTATACAGAGATATGTGTGTAGGTTTAATTTCCGAGTTAATTTGCGAGTAAACTTTTTAAGTACAAATTCAATACAAATTGCAAATGCTATTTGTGCTACTAACTAATAAAATTATTGCAATTTCTAATAGTTCTGTAATTACTTGCTGTTTCATCTATCCATACTTTTTCAGGATGCAACACCTGCCCTTTTTGAATTATACAAAATACACACTGTTTTTTTAAAATATAATGAAATCCATCTTTAGTTACACCCAGAAATTTCTTGTAAAAATAATAATAACAATAAAAATAAATAAATAAACTTTTGTCTATGACCTAGGACAGACCACCATTTTTCAGAAATAAAGGATAGTAATAAATCATGTTGCTATTAATTGCATTCTTATATTTGTAATTCATAAAATCATAAAAAATTAATAACACTTTATTTTTTATACTAAAAATTTATGTATATTTTTACAGTTATTAAGCATTTTAATAATATCGTTCCTCATTCAATGATTTCCTTTTTGGAGACTAGCACTCTAAATTTTTTCCTTTCTAAAATGAATACTGAGTTATTAATTATAATTTTAATTACTAAAGCATTAAAATGTACATTATTACCCATTAGAGATTCAACTGTTTATTAGTTTTTAATTTTAAGTAGTTTTAGCAATATAATATTAAATCTATGTTAATAATGTATTTAACAATTCCATAATTTATCAGCAATATTTAAAAAAGTTTTACATAATCATTACAAAATAATAATGCATTTAATGTTATTGTATGCTACTAACAAATGAAACTATTAATTTGTAATTTTTATAACTTCTGAAATAATTAACTAATAGTTACAGCTTTGTTAAATCAAGTATAAAAATACATAAATCATATATATATATATATATATACTGGTTTCATTGCCTTATTGTTATGGTAATATCTGAGTTACTTTAATTTTATTTGTAAAAGTGTATAGAAAAAAAATTTCATCCCAATTTAAAAAAGAATGTAAATTTCATTAAAATATAATTTAACAAACCAATGAGGAAATTTGTACTAATCTCTTCTAAATAATTACAAAGCTATCTCTTGAAGAGTCTCATAACACCATACATAATTATCTATACCTAAAATGTTTTTATAAATTAAACATATTAAAAATCTAATAAATAAGTGCTAATAGCTGAAGTTAAACATTATGTAAGGAAAATTTAATATGAGTAAAAAACAACAACAACAAAAACAAAATAAATTTATTGCAATACAAACTAATAAAGTGCGAAGTTTTACTAAATTGCTTCAAATAAAAACTAAACTATGTTTTAAAAACTCTCATAACACCATACTTAGTAGTCTATACCCAAAAATGAATTACTAATTAAAATTAATAAAATTGTAAAAAAAAAAAACCCTGACATTTACGTTTAACATTCCATTAGAAAAATTTTAATAAGATTTTTTTTGAGTGCAAAATTTTTTTGAAAGACAATCTAATAAAATATGTTCAAAGTTGTACCAATTTGCTCTAAATAAATACTAAGCTGCCTCTAGGAAAGTTTCATAATACCATATCTAATTAGCTATATATATATATATATTGAAACTATTAAAAACATTTAAAATTTACAAACAGCTGAAATTTAACATTATACAAGGAAAATTTTAATTGGAATAATAATAATAAATAATAATAATAATAATAAAACAGAATTTATTGAAACACAAGGCAATGAACAAAATTTTACAAATTTGCTCTAAAAAAACTACGCTTTAAAACTCATAATATCATTGTTAATTGCCTATTCCTAAAAATGTGTTATAAATTAAAATAAATTTTTTTGAGATAGCTCAAATTTAACACAAAGCAAATTTTAAAAAGTTTTTTTTTTTTTTTTTTTTTTTTTTTTTATGCAGAGTTTTTTGAAACCTAATCTAATAAAGCAAAGTGCAAAGTTTCACTAAATTGCGCTAAATAAGGACTAGGCTACATGTTGCAAACGCTCAATAATATCATACCTTTCTCCATAGCTCTCGCATATAACGTTTAGTAGGATAATCATGGGCGGTCGGCACTGCGTGAGGGACAGTGCTCTCTCTTCCTAGCGTGCAGCTTCTTATCTCGGACATGCGCGCATATGCACAATACACAAACACCGTGTCGCTAGAACGGAAAGATGGAGTTTTTAGTCACGGAATACACTGACAATTCATAAAATTAAAAATATCATAACTCGGTAAGTTTTGGTCGTATTTTTTTTTCTTAGACTTATGGCTATATTTTTCAAAATAATACACAAACACCGTGTCGCTAGAACGGAAAGATGAAGTTTTTAGTGACGGAATACATTGATAATTCATAAAATTAAAAATATCATAACTCGGTAAGTTTTGGTCCTTTTTTTTTTTTTTTTTTTTTTTTTTGGATTTATGGCTACATTTTTCAAAATAAATGGGCACTAGGAAAAACCCAATTTCGTATTTTAATGTGTATAAAACCTGTGAAAAATGTCACATATATAAGTTTACTAGATTGATGGACTTTTATCATTGGAAGTACATGTTTCTATCCTCAGCAACCTAAAAGATAATTGTCATAATGTTCATTTTGAATCCCCGGTACATATAAGTAAGTTTGATTGGATAAGTGAAATAATTTAAATCCTATAAACTAAGTTTATAATTAAAGAAGAAATGTTTAAAATGCTTCCACTGAACATCTAAAACAGCTTTGAAAACAAATTTGATGGACTTGCATTTTATAATAAATGAATTACAATAAGAAATGTAGTTCCAAAATCAATAAATAGTGGCAAACTGGCACAATATGCAAAATCCGGGCTCTACATTAAAAAAAGGTAAGCAGTAGAAATTTCTGGTTGCTAGTAAAAACGATTTATATGTTTTCCATCATTGTCAGTTTTTGCCCATCTTCATAATCATTCATAAATTTTTCGGAAAACACTAAAATTATTTCATGAATTTATTAGGAAATTATAATCATCAGCTGAGTAATTATATCTTGACTGGCTTGATTTTTCAAACTTAACTAAATTATAACAGTTGTAAATGTCCAAGTGGCGGGAAAGTATCCAGATTAGGATACGAATTGGTTGAAGCCGCCTATACTCTTCTAGCCGACCCAATCGGACGAATACTGGATAACTACTTCAGCTAACTAACCTTTAACGGTCACAAAATCTGGTCTTATATGCGAATCACCTCAACAGAATAAATAGAAAATTATTTTTTGGGGTTGCAGTAAACGCTGAATACGTATATTAAATTAATTTTTAACACACTATTTCTGTTGGTAAATAAATCGTAATAGTTGTAAAATTTCAAGTGGTTAACACTATTCCGGGCGAGGTTCCAGGCCAGAATCCTGGACCAAACTTTTCCCACCCACTTGGAATTTTACACCTGTTGTTATTTATTTGCCAACTGAATTATTGTGTTAAAAATTAATCTAATATAATTGAATTAATTTAGTAAATTAATATAAATCTATCAGAAATGGTATAAGTTTCTCGAGGAAATTTGTAAAAGTTATAATGTATAATATATATATGTACATATATATAGAACCATTAGACAACACTACAATTCAACATCAAAATATGGAATAACTCATTAAATAACAAACTATATCAAACATAGGAGCTGGGAAAAATTGGAACAATATTGGAAATGTGGTGTTTAGCTGGTTCTCAAGGGCAATGCTAAATAGACGCATTTATTGCGATTAATTTCTGATTAGAAATCAAGATAAATCTAAAAAATATATATTTATAGGCACACTATAAACTTGGCTGAATAACGTATGTAACATCAAAATAAAAGATGTTTTTTAATCATCATGTTTTAGAAAAAAGGAAGAAATTACTTAGGAAAACTTTTTATAAATATTATTAAAATATCAGGTTTTGGACATTTTACATTATATAATAGTTATACAAACACGTTTTGTAATGATTCTACAAAATCTGTATTTTCTGAATTTTTGCTTCTCAACTTCTCGCCTTGTGTATGTCTATATTTCATTAAAATGTAAAGTTACACCTGTCTACAGCTTTTTCTAGTTTATAATCATTATGTAAACCGAACTAATGGATCATCATTTCATCAATAAATGCTAAACAT
Organism: Maratus speculifer; assembly: GCA_964019185.1. Lineage (NCBI taxonomy): Eukaryota > Metazoa > Arthropoda > Arachnida > Araneae > Salticidae > Maratus > Maratus speculifer. Next base: position 259,448,543 of record OZ025298.1, read on the forward strand.
TAAATACTACAATGTTAATAAATGTCAGACGACTGCTAAAATATTTTGGTCGTTAATAGTGACCGTATTTGTTCATCCTTAAGAATCGTAATTAGTAGTTGATAGTAAAACCAGACAATTTCATTTAACAAAAACAATACCCAGATTACAGTCAAATCGGATATACTATCAAAAATTTTCACTTTACGTACATACGACAAACAGAACTTGTCTTTACATTAACTTCAGGATTTGATAGATTGTGAGCTAATAAATTTATTCCAATTTTCTGTATCATATCTTAAAATTTGTGACACCTTTTTTGTAATACCCTGTACATTTCTACAACGATTTATCTTTATTTTTTTTTCAATTTATTCTGTCCCTAACAAAAATCATAATAAAATTGTATCTTTTTTAGTAAAATATTTTTGTGAAGCTTAAACAGAAATATGATATCCAGCTGTATTCAATTTTTTTACAAGTAAATTTAATATTAAGATAAGTTATCTTCCTCTAAAAGCATAAACTTTTTTTTATAAATGAGGGGTTTAAAAAGATATTTCGTAATTGTGTAAAGGCACTCCGAAAAATATGTTTTAGATTGCAATATAGCATTAAGGTAAAAAGTGTTGCATTTTTCTGAAATGATGACAAATATGTTCACATATTTTAAAAGCAGTAAACAATAGTTTTATGATTAAAGAATGTTCCTTGCAGCTTTTTTGTCTGCCTAATCTTACTCTCATCTCTATTTTTAAAATACCTCGAGCAACGACTGACAGGTCATTATTCAAATTTAAGATATGGCATATAAAATCAAAAGTAAAATAGATGCATTTTTAAAAGACCTAAATGACATTTAGTTATTTGGTCTTTTGTTGCAGATATTAAAGAAGAGAAAAACTCATAATGCTTTTCTTAAATGTTAAATGTGTGAATTTACACTTTAAATATGGTAGGTATGCTCTAAACGTTAGCTTATTTTATGTTTCATGAATCTATTTGCAATTTGCAATGACATTTTCAATAGTTTAAAAGTAATATCTACAAATTTATAAGACCACACTGTATAAGTGTGTGGTCTTATGTAATATGTGACATACATGTCCATAGACATTTGTACCTGCACTAATTTTCGTATAGATCCATTTAAAAATAGATAAAGTTTTTATAAGAAAATATAACATACATAAGATGTGTGTATTGAAGAATTAAAATAGTATAAACAATACTTCATTCTGGTAAATACACTCACCATAATTACTTAACTGGGCTATAAATGGCCAAAAGGATATATAGGGATATGTCTGTATAACACAAAGGATTTGAGTCCGCAGTACATTAAACTCCCAGTTCTTTTAACATGCTATCTGTAACAGTGGAGATTTCTATTTGTATTATCTCATTTAAGAAGGAAGCAGTAGAAACAAGTGATAAACAGTTCCTTTAATGTAATCCCACAGAAAGCAATCCAGTAGAGTTTTGTAGGGATATCGCGGAAACCAAGATATTGTCCCTCCATGATTAGTTCATCGTGCAGAAAACGCTCTAGCACAGCGGTTCCCGACCTATGGGTCGCGACCCACTGGTGGATCGCGGCGGCTGTTTTGATGGGTTTCCGAACGATTGAAGTTTGCCTCAAAAATATATCTTTTATTTCACCCGTTTAAAAAATATAACAAATACAATATTTTATAATGTTATTTTACAACCGAAATAAACATGAAAACTTTTAGCTTAAGTTAAAATTTCGTGAAAAGACAATATTTTCTTATATAGTCAGTATTATGTTATGACCTTGTAATAAAATATGCCAGTTGTCGTGCAATCCGTTATAGCAATAATGAAAGAATCTTTAATTTTCTTTTGAATGAACACAAGAACAGAATATCCAGAAATATAAAAATCAGCTTTCAGGTTCTTTATGGCGTTCAACGCGACATGATTGCATAAAGTTGATTTTTCTACTTTGTAGTTAACTTTGTAGCAGAAATCCCAGAGTAAACATTATGGTTATTCTGAGGCAGAAATAAACTGCTTGCACCAGTTTTAACTCTGATTCAGATACTTGCATCGGTAAACACTACTTCCAAAAATCTCATTGATTCGAAAGTTGTTTTGATAATAATTAAACGTATTTTTTATTACATTTCTTGTTTTAAATATTTATTTAACTCACACGCAATAGAAATGCCAACTTTTGATTTTTTAAAAAAATGCATGCTTCGTACGAAAATTAGACTTTTTCATAGGATAGACGACAACTTATAGAGGTCATGCAATTTTCCATACTGATATTAGAATATATTTATATTAACCCGGGAGAACTTGCTATGAGAATTTCTCTCGCGGTGACCAATTCTTTCCTTTTACTTTACAGTCACTTAATATAAATTTTTTTGTTTGGCTTAGTACTTCTATTCAAAAAAGAGGTAAAGTAATCGAAATCACACTTTGAAATTTTATTAAAATGAAAAATAGCCTTAAAAATGGTCTTAAAAATGGAACGATGGTGAAAGAAAATCTCATGCGCGAGTTCTCGCGGATTAAGTAGATCGCAAAATTTCTTCTTACTTAAAGGCGGGTTGCATTCAGATAAAGGTTGGGAACTGCTGCTTTAGCGTCACAACTTGGTGTCAATTTATACTAGACCACAAACTCTTAGATTTATACCATCTTTTGCGACCAATTGCATTTCATTTGATCAGTTTGTATTTTGTTTTGAATATTTAGATTAATCAAGGTCTTTCTTCGAAGACGCTGTATTAATCTGTTATTTTATGCAATAAGTGAGTGGTATAATGAGAAAGGATTCTGGTTTCTGCGATTTTGGTAATGAACAAAACTTGAAGGCATGAAGACTGTGAAGAAGTTTTCAATTCAAACAACATTTAATAGTCATAGATTTAACATAAAAAATATAAGTTTAAATAGAAAAAAAATGCTGTCCCAAAAATACATCAACAACCAGTGTTAACTAATATAGCCAAAAATTTCATATTCCAAGGACATGTTCTTCTGATACAATAGTTTTGTGAGATAAAAGAGAATCTGTCTTTCTGTTTCCGACTGAATTCAAAGTTGCTTCGCAGTGTGCAGTTTTCTAAAAAAGAGATTTTTCAAATGTATCGTTTAACGGCTCTTGGATGGAAAGTTTCGGACGTTGCCAGAAAAACTGGACGCATACCAAACATGCCTTGGGAACTCTACATAAGATTTACGGATTTCTTGAAAATCCGAGAATATTTACGGGAGTTAGAAATGGACAAACGGCTAGACGGACAGAAAAACCGGATGCATACACACTTTCTAACTGTGTTGGAAAGTGTTAAGAACTGAAATTTGCCACCACAGATTAAACTACCTTTACTTGTGAGTTACACTATACATTTAAGAGTAAATAAATATCTATTTAAAGTTTGTCCCTGTATCTGAAAATCTGCGTTTAATATATCGCTTCTGTTTTTTGGTGCTTGGTTAATTTAGTAATAGCTATCTCATTAATATATTAAATATCTAAACAATATAGTAATGTTTAAAGAAATAAAATAACATGTATGACTCAGTTAATCGCTGCCAAAAAGAAATTTTTCAAGATTTTCTTCAGAATTTGCAGCTGCCACTCTTTTTGAATTACTCATTTCGGCAAACTAAAATCTTTATCATAAATTATAGATAACATCTTGGGTTACCAAAATTTCCATTATAAAGACACACACTCAACTCTGTAAAAAATCGCTATTCTGAATTTTATTTTATTTTTGATCTCATATTTCTGAAGCTTACTATCGTAAATTTGATAAATTACACTCGATATGATTTGCAGTAAGAGTTCATATGAATAAATGGACGAATCTCTGTTTAGTAATAATTTTCAGAATATAACGTAACTTCAACATACGATTTTTTCATTGTTTTCAGAAGCTGTTTTAGATGATGAAGTAGGATTGAGAAAAAAGAGTATACTATCTTCTAAACTAGTCTCTCAATTTCTATTTTTTAGATATAAATGATTAGAATAGATGATAGAGAGAGTTGAATCTCTTATTGATCAGAAATAAAATATTTTTCATTTTTAGTTGAAACATAAAATAACTAGAGATATTTAAACTAGAGATATTTAAGCACTTAGATATTTAATCTGCAGATAGAACGTTGAAAACTGTACTAAACTTTCAGAGCAGTTAATTAATATCATCAAATGATTAATAATAGAGAGAAGTTATCTAGAAATGAGTAAAAGAAGTTTTTTAAATCATTGGTGCAAATAGTTAATCGAAAAAGTACATGATGAACATAACGATTATTATAACCGCCAATCAAACGAACAAATGGTTAAAGGCTCTAAGAAATACGTTAGTGAACAGAAAGCTACACATATTTGCACATTTAGAAAGGGGAGTAAGAAAATACAGTGAAAATTTCTTGGACATTAACCTAGGTTGAAATATCGTAAGAAAAGAATACAAAGGTAATATTTGAATGAAAATGCAATGAAATTTGAATATGTTGTTAAAGTATATATTACTACTGTGCTTTTTTAAAAAATAGAGTATATTTAAAAGCAATATAAAAGCAAATTATATTTTGAATAGCAAAAACTCATGTGACTGATTCTGTTACATGAATTTTTGCTGTTACCGACAAATAAAAAGTTCTAAAAATCCCCGTTTTCTAGAAAAAGTTTAATAACTTTATAGATTTTTTTAAGTGTGATTCATGCAAAAGAAAAAAAAAAAAAACTTTTAAAATAACTGAAATTATTTTTAGAAATTATCATCCATAAGCAGTCATTTATATCTAGATCTTTGTGAAGCCCTGTATAGGATTTTATTTACATTCTATAAACATCTCTTAGTATGCCAAAAATATTTTAGCTAAAAAATATATAACTGAACTAAAAATCGTGTTTAAGTAATTCATGCTTATAATCAATAACGCTCATGAATTTTTTTAGCCTTTTATGGGTGATTCTCAAAATAGGGGACAATTTCAAAAGTGAAATCTTAAAAAAATTACTGTTAGCAAAATTTCTGAAAAAAATAGGTATTGTTAATATAGTATTAGGTATACTTTACATGTAGTCAGCAGAGCTAAATATTTAAAAATTAACTTTAAAAAAAATAATTAGTATTTTTTGAGCCATGCTAATGACAAAGCAAATTGCATGGAATAAATATATTAAGAAATTTTTATTTTCTTCCTGTTTAAATATTTTTTTCTATATTTATTAGCCTTCCTTTTCAGCAAATGGTTTCCATTTTTACATATATACATATAAGGAGAATAAAAACATTACGAAAGAGCAAACTTTGTTTACATCAGCAACATTCTGACACTAATAATGTAAGAAGCTGTCTTAGTGATTTTCTTACAGATTTAATGCATATTTTAGGGATAATAAATGTAATACCTAAATTTATATGTAAAATTAAACTTTATAAAGGATACAATATAAGCAATAGTTACATTTATGCACACAAGAGTCTTTAGCATGGACAGAAAAACCATGCTAATGACAAATTTTAATTTAAATAAGATTATGAACCATAATATAATCACAATGCAATAGTCCTTTCTGGGGCTTTTTAAAACACAAAAGTCCTATGCAAATAAGTAAAATAAAAAATTTAATTATAAAATAAACATGAAAATTATTATCCATTCTAATGACATACAATTGATGTACGCTCCTAATATTCAACTTCTATTCTTAAAATACAATACATGCTTCTATTTTCAGGCTGGGATAAAATGGCTACTTGTTGCCATGGAGAAACTTTATATTTTCAAACTATTGTCATATGTGAAAATGAAATTTTGATTAATAACCAGCTGTTATAGTATGACCTTGTTTTGAAAATAGAATATGGAGGACAAACTTTAATTCTTTTTTTATGCACTATAATTTTATTTTTAAAAAGAAATTTATTGGATAAATCCTCTCCTTGATTAATTTAAAGAAAGAATAACATTTGTTTTATTTTATAAACATGATATTAACTCTTGAAAAAGCTAGTTTATACAAGGCACAGCTGTTGTGGACATCCATGCTAATGACATTTTGAACATTTATTCTGTTATTTTAAGGTGTTTTCAACTAAAAAGTGAGTAATTCTTGAGTGCAAATAATGAATAATATTAAGACAAACATATCTAATTATAAAAACATGACAGAAAACCTCTCAATTTTTTTTGTATGCCGAAAGACATAAATTGTCCCCTATTTTGAGAATCACCCGTATACGATTTATGACTTTTATACACACCCTGAAATACGCAGAACGTCGTTAATTAAAAAAATGTATCCTAACTGAAAACCCATTTCCAGCAATTATCAATGATAGGCAGTGCTTTAGATATTGTACTGTATCCAAAATCTTTTTTGTGTCACAGTAAAAGGGCGATAAATGGTATGTACACCATATTCTGCATCATGTTTCTTCTTGTAGTAAACTTCATTAAGCGTGTTCTGAACTGCTCCGCTCAACAAACGCAAAACGTTTTGACACATTAACAAATTCATTTTTCAACAGGAAGTTATAAAATTGGAATGCTTGACTATTGAAGCGATTTCGAATCGAACTGAATTTTCCATTTTATGATCATTAAATTACCTATCCAGTTCTAAGCTATTTCGATCATGCGATCACTCGTTTTTCTCCTGCTTTTCGACCGGTTTTTCTGCTTTCGCCGGGAAATGTGCTCAAAAACGTCCATTTTGAAGGCTTGTTATGTAAGATCTATTGTGATTTTAAAATAACAGAAAATTGAGTGCCATCAGACAGTTTCTGAATAACAGCACCTGCCAGTTTCCTGCATTTCCGAGCAAAAATAAATTAAAGCATGTGTCACAAAGTTGCTCTTTTTGATTTAAGAACACCCTTAATGTATATCAGTTTAAATCTATTTGAAATAGTGTAGCACAGCAGGTCCCAACCTATAGATCGCGACCCACTGATGGGTCGAGGCGGGTGTTTTGGTGGGTTTCGGAACAATCGAAATCTCTCCCCAAATTATATCTGTTATTGCATTTGCTTAGATGAATATAACAAATGCAATATTTTGCAACCGCAATCCTCAAGAAAGCTATTAGCTTAAGCCAAAATTTTGTCAGACGGCAGCATTTAAATCAGATTAATTTTTCACAGAATTATTCATTTGGTTAACAAATTGTTAACTGTTAAGACAGTGTTTTTTTTTTTCAGTCGGTATTATGGTATGACCTCGTTCTTAGATATGTTAGTAGTCGCACAATCGTTATGTATAACCTTGAAAAATCCTTAATTGCTTCTGGATGAACATAGAATATATTTAAATCAGTTTTGAAAGTCCTCGATATGTTTTAGCACGAGATAGTACTTGTTTGAACGTGATTTTTCTACTTTACTGTTTTTGAAAAAATAATTAAAAATACAAACCCTATTTAGAAAGTGACTTAAGGTTAAAATTAACTAGGCTTAACTCTTGTATACATGTTCCTCATAGATAAACACCAGAAATCTCACTGATTATAAAGTTGCGTTTTGATAATATAATTAAACATACTTTTCATTATATTTGAAGTTATTCAATTTACACACGTTGGGATTACCAATTCTCTTTCTGGTTGATAATTTCCCCTTCGTACAAAAATTTGCCTTTTTCGTAAGATGGGGCAGTCGATAGCTTTTAAAAGTCCCACAGTAATTTTCATACCGATATTAGATGCATCCTTATATTAGGTAAAACGCGATTTTTTTTTAATTTAAAGGTGGGTTTTGTGCGAATAAAGAGTGGGACCCGCTAATGTAAAAAAATATCCTCCAAATAGTTTAAATCCCTAAACCATTACGTCATGGAATTCTTTTGTCTAGCTTTGTAAATAAATTATAAATTCTTTGCAAACTATATTCCAAAGAATGTGTGCGTTAATGTACTTCATAAATGCATATCAGTTTCATTATATTTTAAATGGTAAAACATCATTTAAAAGCATTTGAAACATTTTTTCCCATTAACCGTGATGTAAAGGAATACTGTTGGTAATACTTGCGAATGAATTATAGATATAAACGTCTGAATTTTCAATAGGGATCATGCTATAGCAAATTTCAATGATATATTGAAATTTGCGTTGTACATATATAGAGTACATTAACAAGTGTAACGAATAGCTGGACAAAGCAAATACTTAAACACTTTTCAATTACGTTAGAAAGTGTTAAAAATGCAAATATTTTCTTAATCTGAGGAAATGTGATATAACCAAAAACAAAAATACAGAATAACTACTTTCGAGTTATCAACAATATGGAAAAATGTTTTTTATCTTTAAAAACTTCAATGAGTTTTTCAGAACAGAAACCTGTCTTTCGATTTATAAAAACATTTATAAATACAAAATTTCTTTAGCTATTCTTCGGAAACATTTTCAAATAGTTTTTATCATGTATCTAAATCCGGAATATAGAATTTGCGAATACAATGTATTCTCAAGTAAATATTTTCACTTTTAACAAATATGTTTTACAGACAAATATAATAAATTAAGAGTCTTGACATAGGTACTAAAATTAATATTATGTTATTACTTATGCACATGCAGCTGGAAATGTTTTATTGAGAATGTATGTAAGCATTCCATGATATTCCAGTTTAGAAAATTATCAGATAAATATACTTTAAAAACTTCTCGGAAACATTTTCGAAAATTAGCGGCAGAAAAAGAACCATTTTTTTATAAATACTTTCTTGGTTAAAAAACCAAGAAAGTACCTTTCTTTTTTTGTGCTTTTTTAAGCGTTTAAAGAAAAACCATTCTTTGCATTAGTTCCCGAAATTTCAAAAGAAAATGAACGCTTTACGATACTGTAAGTAACTTCGGAATATACTATTATATATTTAAGTTCGTGGTTATATTATAACTTCGTAAATTAAAAAACTTTTTTTTTTAAATTTTTTTATGAAATGTATAATTTTTTATTTAACTTAAGCAAGTTTTTTTTGCACTAGTTATTTGTAAATTAACAATAAAAAGTTGTTGGGCGACCACCATTAAAAGAATATTGGTAAAATACTTTCAAGTTCTAATTCTTAATGTTATTTTTAATGTAATTTGATTTCATTAATGAAAGCATTGAAAAGTTAAAGTATTTTCCGTATTTAATGGCTTTTACTTAAAGAAAAATGCTCAAATAACGACTGGGGTTTTAAGGAATTCGGGATAAGGTGACTTCTATATGAGCTTTCGAACTTTAATTTGAAATAGGAGATTTGCTTACGCATCTTTTCTTATTCTACACTAATTGAATTTGTACGTTTTAATGTACTTAAAGGCAGAATGGTATTAGTTTCACTACTCTCTTAAGTTCTTAAAGGAGGAAATCAGGTTGATCACATTGAAAATGATCATATTTAAAATTGTATGAAAAAAATTCTCTATTTTTAAAACCCAAAAATGAAATACAACATTTTTATTCTATACTTTCACACATTCTTATGGCTTGTAAAAAAATCAAATATTATAATTAGCGATATTAATAAATTAAATCTTAACGGCAAAAGTTTCTTTTCAAAATTTCAATACTAAAATATGCATTTTGCGCGGAAAATTTTAAAAATTACATATACATACTTAATATTTCATATATTGCTACTTATACTACTTTATTTTTTACTGAACCTAAATTTAAAATTTATATTAAAATAAATTGCTATAATTAATGGCTTTCATAATTATATTCATTAAATTTGTCATAAAGTTTATATATATATATTTTCAGTACATAACTTTCTGCGAGAAAAGTCAGACTAAATTTGGTTTCAGCATACAATTACACATGAAAACTATTTATGCGCAAAATTTTAAGGTTTTGTGATAATTAGTTTTTAGTGTGCACATAATACCAAAAGTTAATTTTACAAAAAATGGATTTAAATTTAACTCTATCCTTCTCATCCCTGAGATAAATTTTACGAAGAACCACAAAAAAAGTTTAAAATTACTATAAAAAAAAAAACTCCAAAGATATATCAGTCCATATATCGATGATTATGGTATGCATGGATTTATTAAAAAGGTTTAGAAGTAATTTTAACAATTCTAAAAGCATTTAAATTATTTTAAAGAATATTCTTTAGTTGCTCCTACAAGCGACTAGGACTGAGAAGGTTATAGATAATAACAAATGCTTTTAATGTAAGATATTTTTAATGCTAATTTCTGTTCAAATTGATATTTCTGTAAAGTTCTTTTTTGCGATGGATTTGTAACTTTTGAAGGTATGCATATTGAAATTTTTGAAAAATCGATTTTTTTAACCTCCAAATTGATTCCCTCTTTACAAATAGGATTCTCTTGAATTTCTATAATGGTTTCCTACGACATAACGTATCTTTAGGCGCTATTAGCCAGCGACTTTCGTAGAATCGTCACTGCTACGGATATCATTATGTAAAAAGTTATATGTCTAAAAAAAAAGACAAATGTTCTTTCATTTAGAAATCTAATATAACCACGAACACTATACAATAACCTTTTTTGAGTTACCCATGATTCCCAAAAGGTCCTTTCAAAAATTCACTTATGTGGAACAGAAGCGGATTGCAGGGAAAGGTTCACTGACCAATAGAATTACAGAAAATTATGCGAGACAGCTTATAGGAAAGTAGCGTAGAGAGTAGAACTGGTCATGAAAGAAATGCTAACATATTTATTTTTGTATTACTTAAAACAATATGATAATAATGAAGTAGCGATATTTATATAAACATGCAATTCTTCAAGAAAATAAAGTTCGTGTATAGGAGTAAGTTATGAAATGAGTTTAACTGAGTTAAAATTAAAAGTGGTTAATTTCCAAAAAATTTTAGATCTATAAAAACGCATGTGTTTTTGTTCATTAAGTAATGTTCAACCTCTTTGGACGTGTCTTTTCTTATTCCTTGTTTTTTTTTTTTTTTACAAAGAAAAATATGAGTTCGGACTCTTTCCATTATATTTACTGACATTTTAGTTATGTATTTCATTTTTTCTTTTTAAAGGAACAATGAATAACACGCCTTGTGCGACTGCTAGTCCTGCGGGTACATGTCACAAAGTAAGGAGAAAGAATAGAGATGAAGTATGATGTCTGTGTGCGATGCCAAACATAGAACCCTAAAACCCATTCGCCCCATTCGCTTAAATACAAACATGTGCTTTAACGCACAAATCAGTTCAATGTTGTATTTATTTTATCTTGTTTTTACCGTTGCAAATTATTAAGGTGGTGTGGTGTAATAACGCCAGGCGGGGTAATAACGCCAAGTGCTAGTATTAAGCAAAATTATGAAATAATCTGGTAAATGACACCCATGTGCTCTGCGCAGAAAGGTTTTGAGTCATATAAATCGCAAAAAATAGCTTCAAGTTAATTTGTTCCATTTGTATGTCTTGTTTTTACAAGCAACTAAAATTAACGCTTGATCTAAAATTTGCGAGATACGTTTTGTGATGTGAAGACTATTTTTTTTAATCCGGAAATACTTTGTTAATTACATAAAATTGTAGTGCATTTCATGTACTTTCAAAACGTTGTTGAAGATTTTGGATACCTTCTCGAGATAATTTGTAATTTAAAATGTACTGCGCAATAGCTATACCGGGGTAATAACGCCAATCCTTGGCATTAATATCCCGGTTGATTCCCTACAGTGGCCGAGCTACATCCTAAATACTAATTAAAATAAACACAGTTGAAACTGTGCAATGTTTCTAATAATTCTATTTTAACGGTCCTTTTTAATCAAAAAGCAGCTCACGGTCTGATATTCTTTTGCCTCACCCCCTCCCCCCTCCCACACACACACACCACAACTTTATTTTTCTTACACTTTCACAAAAAAATGAACATTTTCAATAGCTTAGAATGCAATTTGTCAATTTCTAAGTTTGTAGAGTTTGTATTTTTAGAATTGGGCAATCTACATGCAATTATTCCATCTTATTTCATAGTTTTGTTTGCATGGCATTATTACCCGTACAGGTGGGTAATAACGCCAAATAGCATTGGTCAAGAAATCACACCATTACATTTTATGAGTACATATCTGTTAAATTATTTTTTTATATAGATAGTCAATAAGTTGCTGTATCAAATCCCATATTTGTTTGAAAAATACAATCTAAAACTAAGCCGTGAAAATTGGCAGAACCTTAACGTGGCATTATTACCCCAGGATACCTTATACATTATTCGCATGTTGACCGTAGGTATGATTAAAATTTCCCCCAAACATGTGAATATGTGCTGTTATAGGATGCACATTACATAGGACCTTTTCCCTGTACATGTCATATTTGGGCTGAATGAAGCTGTTTAAATTTGAATGATAGCCGCCTTCCTATTGCAAACCGTTTTAGTGCATGTTGCATCTCCATCTATCACTTTCCTTTATGGCGATATGAGGCCAATCGGTCGGCCATTTTTTGAATTACATTTATTGACTTTTCACTTACATATTTAAATTTGATTGCATAAAAAAGAAGTGAATACTACTCTTTATCTGACGGGATGTATTTAGCAGGCATGTATGCCTCATGACACTCCGATTGAAAGTCAATTTTTTCTGGTGACAAGCATCTTAAATAAACAAGGATGTCGAATTATGCAAGGGCATTAAATTTTATGCAGATGATATTCAACATATAATTTAAAATGTTAACTTTTGGTAAAATGATGTTCATTTGAACTAAAAAGATTTTTTTTCTGTATATTTTACTCTTTTGTGAGTTAGAAAAAATGGTTCAAGATTAAAATAATATTTTTTGGCAGTGTGAGGAGCTCCAGCCTGATTAACTTTCTTTAAGAAAAATAAAATAAATAAAAACTGAAGGAAATCTGTTGAATAGCTTTCGAAGGAAAAGACCGCTTTGTTTAAAAAACATAGCATCGGGGTTGTTGCGATGTAGTTTTAAGGGATTTGCTTTTGACATAGTTTACTAGATGGCTTCATGATACAATTTAGAGATTTGTTCGACAGATTTTGGAGATGGTTTTGCGACTCAATAAATTTTGACAATAAAACTGCACGTTTAAAGCCTTTTTTTGGCGGCTTCAACATTGCGTACAAGAAGCAGAAAATTTTGTAAGAAAAATTTTATAAGACCCGCAGTAAACACCGGCCCTACTAACTGGCTTGCTAGGGCTTTGCCCAACATTGTGGCGCGTCACCCATATGAGGATAACAATCAACGAACTTGAGGGATTAAAAGAAGAAAAATCAAAATCAAAAATTTTTGATCGAAATGATGCAGAACTGTCACCCCCCTCCTTTATTGAATATGAATGTTCGTGAAAGTTTTATTTTAAATGATTGCGGAATGCATTTATTAGATGAGAATTTTCAAAACATAAACAATGATCACTTTAAAAAAAGATCAGCTTTCGAATTTTCTTATTCAGAGGCACTTGAAACTTCTTCAAAATATTTTAATACTCCTTGAAAACTTTCTCTTAGTTTAAACTTCTTACAAAATAATCTCTAGAAAATTTATCTGTTTTAGAAATTCTAAAATCTTTCAAATAAATATAAAGACATATTTTTTCCTTTAAATGCAGTAGAATCATAGTATAATAGAATTAGGCAAATTCCAAAGAATGAAAAATATAATTTTTGATCTTAAACTAATTTATTTTCTTTGAAGATTTTTGTATCGTTAACTAAAACTATACAATAAGATTTTATTCGAAGTAAACATATTAAAACTTCGAAAGAGAATTCAAATTATCAATAATAGCTGTTAGCTATTATTATTTTATCTTATTGTTTAGATGGAAATCGTAGTAGTGTTCTTAAATTTCTCATTCTTAGTTAATTTTTAAATAACTTAAATAAAACTATGTATGAAAGTCATTTGAAACATCAAACTAACTTAACCTTTGTGAAAAAATACAAATACCATTAAATGGCAAATAAATACCTTTATTTATTCAGATTGACAAGTTTCATTGATTAGACGGCAAGATTCTCAAGATTGTAATGATTTTTCCAAAAGAATTTTAAATTGAAAATTGGTAAATAAAATTCATGTGGCCTCATGTATAATAAAATTAATTGCAATATTGAAAATGGATATTAGTGAACGTGAATTACTTAAGAGTATTGTTTCATAATTCTGTAGAGCATCTCTTAAAAAAAATTAAGAAGCTCCGTTGAGGTTGAATCATTGAATATATTCTCAATTTGTATAAAGATCTGCATTAATTCTCGGATAATGGAGGGAAAATGAAGTCATAATGGATAAATTATTTTATTATTTATAAAATTAATGTTCAAAAGTTCTTTGTTACATAGTCTAACTAAAGCTTTAGTTTTCTAGCTGTATTTGTTGTCTGCACTGAAAAAAAAGGGTCGATCTACTAAAAAAAATTTAGTGATCCTTGTAATTACTAAAATATTTCTTGTAATCTTACTCGGTTACAAGGAATCTGTAAGAATTACTAGAAAAAAGCTAGCAACGAATAGAGTTAATAGTTTTACATTTTTAATAGCTATTACTAAAACTCACTTGGTGTGGCCGTGGTAGCCTAGTGGTCATAGCACCGAACTCAAGGCTGAAAGTACCTGGGTTCGATGCTGGCCGCCACCAAATATGTACCGAATGTATGTATTATAAGTACTTGTTAAATAAAGGGATTATGAAAATCCTGTCGTAGCAGTTACCATGGGTAATGATCTCTGAACTTTCCCTCCCCTTTAGAAACATGTCAAAATAGAGCAGGTGGCAATGTTTGGTGCTGCTATCTATTACGGCTTTGGCGAAAATCTTCCGTTTCAGAAGTCTGTCTTTTTACCCACTGGATGCAGCTCGAAGGAAGCTTCTGCCCTTCGGGCACACGTAATGGTTACTAAAAATAATTTTGGAGCTATTACTAAAATTTGCTTGGTGGCTCATACTAAAAAGCTTTAAGATAGTTATACAAAAATTTCTTTTGTTCAGTTTACAAAAGAAATGTTTGTCTCACTTGAAAAAAAAAGTTTGTAATGGTTGCTAAAAAATTCTGTGGAATACAAATTTACAAAAAAAATTTTAGTAACCTCTTGAATTTTTCTTACAGTGTGCTATATGCTCTTTGATCCGAGATTTAACTTTTCTGTTTTTCATTTCTATACAAAATTTCACTGCTCAACCTTTTTTTCCTGAATGATATTTCATATACCCTTGATAAATGATTTAATCATATTGAGATTATTTTCCTGTACGGGTGTTCCAAAAATAATGATCCACATCTATGAAAACACTAATCTATTGATTTGTTTCACACGTGTTTGAAGAAATGCTCTCTGTAGAAGAATGAATAGCCGTCGTTCCCTGGGAACTGGGTGATAAAACATCTAAAGAGATGCGTCAACTGTAACATCAAAAATACTTAAAACAGTCTCTAACAATGGCCAATATCAGGCTACTTGTGAGCAGGGTTGGCAAGTTTCTGCCGGGGTGGTTAAAACCAGCGGTAGAAACCGGTTAAAACCGGCATGGCAGAAACTGGTTTCTGCCAGTAAGTGGCAAAAACTGGTAGAAACTAAAAAACAGTACTAAATAAGAACTTTACTCAGCAATGATTCATAATTCACACTTACATTTGATATGTAAACCATTGAGCTAAAAATTAAAATATAAGATTATGAATGTTATTCAAAGTATCAAAACGTTTAAAAATGATCATATAAATACATACCTTGCTTATTTAAAACACTAATTTTCATTCACTTGAAAAACAGAAACTTTCACAACAATAACCTGATACTGAACAAGTTTAATTATTAATATTATTGTTTACAGTTGAATTTCTATTTCTTTTAAAAATAAATTTACAAAAAATTCTGATTTAATAACAAATTACTTTTCAGATTATTTTAAAATAAATAACATAATGCAATTTCTTGTGAAAACATATAAGTAAATAATTGAAGCACAAAAAATAACATAGACAAAGAAAATTTAATGAAATATTTTGTAAAATTATTTTACAATATTGAAGACACAAATTACCACTCAAATATACTATTAGTATTTTTTCCACGAAGCATTCCATAACATAAGACTAATTTTGATAATCTTTCTGCGCCCAGAATTAATTTGTTGAGTATAAAATATTGAGTTGTATAAAATAATTGTTTAAACATAAATTACACATGCATATGTAACAAAAAAAAAAAATCTGTTACATTACTCAATTTTTCAAAAATAATTTTTTTTTTTAATTAAAACTATCCACAATATTTTATTTGTGTGCATATATTTATTCTGAATTATTTAAGTACTAATTATTTAAGAATGAACTACTTAATAAATTTAATATTACAAAAAAAAATCAGATTATGTCACAGAATGTCTTTATGCCAGTTTCTGCCGGTTAAAACCGGTTATAACCACTTTCTGCCACTGGCATGGCAGAAACCACTTTCTGCCGGCAAAAACCCAACCCTGCTTGTGAGCAAATTCAAACGAAACGGTAGCCTGACAGATGAAAAAGTTAAGCATTTTTAAGTGAATTGAAAGAGCCCACCTTCACAAGTATCCTGATATTGGCTCTTTTTGGTGGCTTTTTTCCGTGTTTTCGGTGCTAACGCACCTCTTCATATGTTTTATCATCCGTTTCCAAAAAAATCTTTGACTATTTTTCTTGTAAGGGGAGCATTTTTTCAAACACCTGTGAAAAAATCAACAGATTGGTGTTTTCAAAGAAATTCATCGGTACATTTGGAATACCCTGAAACATTTTAATTTTACGGAAGATTTTGCAATAATAGAGATATTGTATTTATCGATTTATATTAAAATCTTACGAATAAACTCGGAAAGCATTGTGAAAACGATAACTTAAAATTTGTACAGTGAAATTACCTTTAGGTTAGTTTGAATTGAAAGTAACTGAATTTATGATCATCATAACAATTTTAAAAAGTCTTACATGGTATTTTGTTTTATATTCACTTTTTGACTTATTTTAAAGTGAAGGAGTTTGAAAACTATTTTTTTTTAATTTATAATGGATTTCTTTGAAATTTGGCAAAGTATTTAAGAGTTGGCTAAAACCCTTATAAAAAGAATTTGAAATTAATATGTTAAAATACTTTTAGTTAGACTATTTTATATATATCTTAATTCGACAAAAAATTGATGTACTCCAAAGTGTCCCAGATGCATTTCTTTTACACAAAATATGCCAAAATTTATTTATGAGACTTTTTAGCTCACAGGCTATCAAAACAAGAGAGCTCTTATGCCCAATCGTTGCCCATGAGTCTATTGAACCATGAGTCTATTGAGCCGTATGCCCATGAGTCTATTAAAATCCATTACAGAACCTAAAATGAATACGAATTTACAAAGTGCAACAAATCTTATCCTTAATGAAAGCTACTTCCAATTCAATAATAAAATATATAAACAAAAGAAAGATGTCCCTATGGGATCGCCAATTTCTAATGTAGTAGCTGAATGGAAGCTTAGAAACCTTGAAAAAATTATTATAAATGATCATAAAAATGAAATCCGGTTATGGCTCAAATACATAGGTGATATCTTCACTATAACAACCAAACACACTAACCTAGATAACCTCCTAAAAAAAGCCAATTCATACGACAAAAATAATCAGTTTACGATAGAAGAAGAAGTGAATCATACAATATCATATTTAGATGTAAAAATAACGCATAAGTATAATAAAATAGACAGTTTACAGAAAACCGACAGCAAATTTCAATATAATTTCTTATAAAGATAACACTCCATTACCATATAGATTAGCAGCCATCCATTCATGTATAAATCGAGCGCTATATGTATGTTCAACAAAAAAATCCTTAGAAGAAGAATTTAAAATAATTGAAAAAATTGTTTTAAATGCTGGACATCCCAAGAAAATGATTAATAAACTTATCCAAAAAGCTACTGAAAGAATTGATCGAATTCAACCCGCGCAAAAATATATCAGATACACTCCCCCCATTCCATATATGAATGGAATAGCGTTAAAGATCAAAAGAGAATTTAGAAAATTAGATAAACATATTCCAATAACCCCCCCCCCATCCATCCCTATTCAAGAAAATAAGAAAAGAAATTGAAAAACATGAAAAAACCCAAACAGCAGAAGTTTATAAAATAAATTGCATAAATGAAAATAACAAAAAAGTAGAATACATAGGAATGACGAAAAGAAAAATAGCTGAGAGAGAGAGCATTTAAGAGATTTAAAATATGATAAACTAAATACAGCAATGTCAAGAAGTAACCAAAAAATACCTTTAAAAATAGAATCTGTACCTATACAAAAGATAGCTAATTATGATAACCTACACAACACATTAATCCGAGAAACTCTCGAAATCCTTACTTCAAAAGAAAAACCATGTAATGATATGACACATGCAGCCATTGACTCCAGATGGGTAAAGATGCTTGGCGAAAAAGAAGGGAAAAACAGAAAAAAGAGGGAAAATCTGGGAATTTGCACGGTACATAAAGCTCAAGAGAAAATGATTTTCACTTACGCTGACTGAAGGTGTCCTAGAAGGGACGAAAACGTTATCAGTTTTAACTTTCGGATTATAAACTTTTATTGTGATAGTGACGATGTATTTTATGATATATAAAATTATCTTCGGGTTTTTTTTTAAAAGATCTAAAAACTAATGCCTGTAATTGGTATTTTTAATAAAGTAAATTATATATGAAGGCTTTATACTTGTGACTGAAGTTATCTACAATTTCCTGAATAGGTTCATACTGATAAGGCGCTTCCCTGATTTGTTTTTGGATTTTATTGTATAAGTATAAAGGAGGGGATCAGTGGGACTATCCCTCTTAATTTAGGTAAATGGATTTCATGCAAAATTAACAGATTTGCTTCAATTTTTGGATACAGGCTCATAGTGATAAGAGGCTTCTCTGATTAGTTGTGGGGTTCTTTTTTCAAGTATAAAAAGGGGAACGGGCGATTATCCCTTTAAATTAGATAAATGAGTTTTTATACAGAATTATCTGAATTGCTTTAAATTTTGGAAGTAAGTTTTTTCTGATAAGATGAATCTATCAAATAATTTTGTTTGATTTAGAAATTCTGTGTAATGTTGGACTGTCTGACGAAAAACGTAAATATCAACGTTAAATGTGCTTTTTTTCCGCCAAAATCTTAAATTGGGCGCAGAAAAAAATGCCAGATACACTCCAGTATGGAATTTTAGTACAAAATTTATACCTTCTATCATGTTGACAGAAAGCGTGACCTAGTGCATTTAATTAAAAACGCATAAATTTGCTCTGTTTTTTTTAAGATATGGCAATAGGATAGAAAAAGCACTATTTTAACAATCAGTTTAGGAATCACAAACTTAATTCTCAATGCACAATCATATTTTAACATACATTATTAATTTATTAAACGCATTTTTTAAAATACATATACACGCTTTAAAAAAATCCCCATGATAATGTTTAAAATATATCTTTGTTGCAGCTTAAAAGTCATTTGTTCTTATTTGGCGAAAGTATTTTTGCGCATCAAAAATGCAATTTTGTTGCAATTCGTATAAATTGTAATCACAAAGAATACTTGGCAATTTATCTTTTGTCTCAGGATAACGGGAAAATGCCTTAAAATTAAATTATAATTAAGTTCTAAAAAGTTTGCAAAATATTACAATGTTTCGTTGTCATCGGAAAATGGCTGTGTATCTAATATTTATAACATAGCAGGAAATAAATAAAAAAAATAGAAATTCCTTCTTTTATAAAAAAAAACCAAGGTGAATTAAGCAGAAAAGATTAAAGAAAAACAAGGAATTGGTAGGAAAAATCCCTGATATCGATGAACGAAACATACTCGTCGTCATCTATAATATCAACTTTTTGCCAAAAAGAACTATTATTGATTTTTACAGTTAGAGGTATTAATTTAATGGAGATTATTTTAATTTCTAAAAGCAAAACTAAATAAGTTGCTTTATTCTGTATATCTCTATTCTAAAAAAAATGTAACTAACGCATTACCGCCGCTGACATTGAATTTTTCGTGATCGCGGTTTTTCTTCATTAATATTAAAAACATTACTGCACAAAAAATTATAAAAATAGATAGTATTATAGAAAAATGTTTGATAAACGCTTCGATGTAGACAGTTTTTAAATCGAATAACTATTTTAAGAGATATTTAATGTTAAAGTTGGTCAAAATCGTTCCATTATAAAAAATTACTGTAAAAAAACCGTTAAATTTACGGCAAAAACGACTGGTAGCAATGTTGTCAGAAGTTTTTGCCGTAAAAAATTGAAGTAAAATTAGAAGCATTTTTTATTAGATCTAATTTTGCCGTAAATTTTAACGGATTTATTTATTTTTTTTTATTTTTTGCAGTGTAAGATCAAAACTATAGATAGGGATTTAAACATATGTAGATTATTTTATATATTAGAAGTTCTGGTGTGCAGACTGCAGTTATTTTTTTAATTTCGCCAATGTTTTGATATTTTAGAAAACATCAAAATAATAAATGCATTAATATGCGCTAAAAGCCGTAAATGGAGGAAGTGATCTCCTATGCTATAAGCACTATATGGCCAAAGATGACCATCCACTTGCGATATTAGACATTTTGTTAAATATCTAAAAAAATACATAAGGAATTATCCTGAAATTCTAAGTGTGTAAATATAATAGTATAAGTCATACATTTCAGTGAAGATTTTTTCCCGAAACTCCATAGAAGACCGTCAACAAATTAAAAAATAATGAATATCTTTTGGACAACCCTGTCAAAACTAGTCTAGCAAAAGCGCTTAAACTGTAGATTATGATTAGATGGCTTGTTGTTATAAACTGAGTTCATTTTTATGTTGATAGCATGTATACTCGTAGAAAAATTAAGGTTTTTATAAAAACAGTCCCAAATTTTTCCATGATTTTTGCTTATAATTTGCAGCGTTCTTAATATAAAATAATAATATTTTCAGAAAATATGACAAACAACATTGCACACAATATCCAGCAATTAGAATTAAAATATAATAAAAATTGTATGAAAAATGAGTAGGTTTACTAAATAATTTTTCACTGCGCATGCGTCAACGATATCAAAATCTTATTTGCATAGTATGTTAGCTAAAAGTAAGAGCAATTTTTGTGAAAATCTCAAAATCATGACTTGAAAATTCTGAAAATAATCGTCAATAGAATAAGTTGAAAATTCGTTTTTCCCAAAATGAAGGAAAAATGAGAAGGGTTGTATTTATATATTCGTTGATTAATGTCAATATAGACAATATAGAATACACGATATGGGACGTGCTAATACATTAGGATAAAACCCCTCTTTTTTTGCTTCATTTTGGGGTCAAAGGATTTTGTGATTATTCTATCGACGATAATTTTCAGATTTTTCAAGTTATTATTTTGAGACTTTTACAAAATTTGTTCTATACATTTAGCTAATACAATATGTAAATGAAATTTTGATAACTTTGACGCATGCGCAGTGAAAAAATTTTTGGTAACCCTATTCATTTTTCATAAAATTTTTATTTTTTTTAAATTCTAATTAGAGGATATTGTGCTCAATGTTGCTTGTCATATTTTCAGAAAAGAATTTTTTTTTTTATATTAAGAGCTCTTCAAATTATAAGCAAAAATCATGGAAAAATTTGGGACTGTTTTTATAAAAACCTTAATTTTTCTACGAGTATAGATGCCATCCATATAAAATTGAACACAGTTTATTACAATAAACCACTTAATCATAATCTACAGTTTGAGTGCTTTTGCTACATTAGCTTTGATAGGGTTGTCCAAAAGATATTCATTCTTTTTTAATTTGTTGACGGTCCCCGATGGACTTTCGGGAAAAAAAATCTTCACGGAAATGTATGATTTATACAATTATATTTATACACTTAGAGTTTCAGGATAATTCATTATGTATTTTTCTAGATATTTAACAAAATGTCTAAAATCGCAAGTGGACGGTCATCAATGGCCATATAATGTATTAATCTTGCAAACAGTTTGAACATAAAAACATATTTACACGTCTTATTTATCTTGCATTTATAGATAATCTTTTAAAATATTGTTACCAACTTTAAGACAGGGGATATTACAATGTTTCCTTTCTATCAACAAAATTAATTTCCCATGAATTTTAATAGAGAAATAAAATTTTAAAATAATAAAATAAGTATGCTTTAAGACCAATAAATAGGAGAAATTACGGCATATTTCAAATAACCAAACAATAAGATTCAAAAATAAATTAAATTAAAAAATATATTTGCACAAGATATTTATTTCTTATTTTGTGATTGTTGTTTTAAAAATTGTATTGAGTTTTAAAACTGCACAATATTGCCTTTTTAACAAGAAAATTTTCTTTACGTGACTGTTAAAGGAAAGAAAAGTTGAATAAAAAAAGAAAACGTTGGAGATAATTACGTCAGACAAATAACGATACATTTAAAATGGCTTATTTAAAACAGCTTTTTATAGCGTTGCTCAAAGATACCAGGACAAAAAGACACTGGTAATTCTACTTAATTCATTCTACATTGGCTTACTTAATTCATTCTGTATTGGCTTATTTGCAAATGTTTAACTGATCTTATTTAGTCAAAGACGAAAACAGCCATTGTATTTCTTAAACAGGCACTGATTCAACCTTAAAAATCTCAAGTCAAAAGGGTGTGAATGAAAACCCGTTTACAAGAAAACCGTCACTGGTTTTTTAATTATAATCCAATCTTTCGCAATCTTTTTAAAGACGATTAAATTAGCATATTTTTAGAGTCTGCTGTGTATGAACGGGGGTTGACGGGTGTAGCACGTATGGGTCAGAACCCCCCAGTTTAAAAAAAAGTTTAAAAACAACATAAATGATATAGAGACGATAATGTAAATATAAGTTAGCTTCGCCTTATATTTTATGACATATTAAAAAAGACGAGTACTGCTATCGAGAAAGAGTGGTAGGTATTTGAAAAATCAATAATGTAGAGCTAAAAAAAAAAGAAAAGGTCTAAAGAAGGAAAACAAAAACAAATACTCAATTGGAGGGGGAAAAACAATACATATTTGTACAGCCAGTAAAATGGTTTGGAAAACAGTCTAGACTGCACAAGGACTGAAAAGTTAATGATCCAATTCATGGCTAACTTTTCTAAATCATTTTGAAGATAGAGACAAGGATCATCAAAAGTGGGACAGGAAAAGGCATAGTGATCAATCTTTTCAAAACAATGAAAGAATTTATTAGACTCCAGATAAAAGTGAAACGAGTAATTTATAAATATACTGTGATGAAACAAATGTAGATTTTTTAAGCATTTATGAAAAAAGAAAGACATTGAATTTAAGGATCTCAAAAATCTTTTATTCTTAGTTTAAATATATTTAAGATTAGTTGATGATAAATAAAAAATTCGGCACGATTCGCTTTTTATATTCGCAATTAAAATGCGAAAACAAAATACAGGAAACTTTAGAAATAAGTGTTAACTCTGACATTTCATTATTTCTGTATATAATTCGTTATTAGTTTAGATAAAAAATTATCCAGCAACACAAATTATACAGTGTCCCACACTCACAAGGCGCCCAATGGCTACTTTCTTAATTATTATTCATAAACAAATGTTTACAATAACAAAAAAATTGAATAAGGTAAAAAAAAAATTAAAGTCGTTTGGATCAATAAAACTATTGCTTAAAAGTTTACGAAATTTAATTTTTTATATATAATCCCACTGGTTCTATAATTGATATTTAGTAGAAATTTCTTATTACACTAATAGCACAAAAGGCGACCGCACAAAATCCTATGTCATCGAGCACAAAAAATCCTTTATTTTATATAAGAGTATTCATAGGGGAATCTAATGATCCATGTCTGCCGGAAGTAAAGTGATGCATAAGTCAAAATTTAATTCCACTAGTGGTTGACTCATAGGTTTATCATTCTATTTGTCCTACAATCAAAAGTATAAAAACTGGGGGCAGGAATACACAATGCTAAGCCTACGAGTCAACCACTAGTGGTATTCAATTTTGGCTTAAGCACCACTTCGCTTCCCGCAGACATGGATAATTAGATTCCCCTATGACTACTTTTCCATAAAATAAAGGAATTTTTTCTTGTGCTCGAGTAAGATAAGAAAGAAGAAGACAAGTAAGATAAAAAAGTTTCATCCATCTAACATTTAATTGACCGAGATGCAAAGTTTTAAATTGCAGGACTTTAACAGTTTTCTGCATCTGAACACAGATCATATGGATATGCTTCGACAGTGGTACTACACGGTAGTACGTAAAGTGGTAGAACAACTTGTTTAACATATATAAGCGCAAATATCTACGTGTAGCTAGTCACTTTGTAGAAGTATTACAAAATTTTTAATTATTATTAAGTTTCAAATTGGTTAAAATAATTATGTATTAACATAACGTGTATTTGTAAAGAACTGAGACTGTTGTTTTTATCACTTCATTTAACAAAAGCTCTGCTTTTTTTCTCACTTATATTTTTAGTACAAGTCGCATATTTTGCTATAATATTTAGATTTTAAATTTATATTGTTGTGTTAATCTCACTCTCAACAATTATTTATACGTTTTTTTATATCTGATAATAATTTATATTTTTATTAAATTTGTAAATGACTGCTATTTTGCAGGGAAAAAAATCATTCAACATAAACAGCTATTATTCGGTTAATTTTAATGGTAGAAGAATGAGGCTTTTTCGCCTTACATGTTACTACAATAACATATTTTTAGTAAATGTAACATATAGATCAAAAGTACTGTATAAATATTTAAATTTTGTATTGTATTCTGTTGACACCATTACAACATTTGTATTAAAGTCTACAAAAAAAATTAATATCTCAAAAAAAGTTGAGATACAGCTTTTATACAAACTGTATTTAAAAGTAGACTTTTTTCCCTATACGATGGTGTAAAAATTGAAAATGTGCGCTATTTAGAAGTTTTAAAATTTTGCAGTTTCAAAAATTTCAAAACCGAAATTTCATTTCAAATTTCAACGTGTTGCCATTCGCAAAATGACGTATGCGTTACGCACAGATACGTTTGCCCTTTATAATATAAATATTAGTAAAATGTTAGAGCTATCAAATGTTTTTTCTAGTTTGTTTTTATTTTCTACTCTGACAAATATTTTAGCTCTATGCTTTTATCATTGGACAGGTAATTAATTTACTTTTGCAAAAGCGGTTAATGTCGTTCCATAATTAAAATTATATTTTATTATAATGATGGGTGTAAAAATCTATGTACAGAATAACCCCTAACTCGGACTCCGTTAATCCGAATCTCCGGATAATCCGGTTCCGTCTAGGCAATTTTTTTTCAAGTTTGAGTAGCGATCGGCAAATTTCCATAACATAAATTTATTTCATCTTCGCATTCTGAATAAAAAGCCTTTTCTGAAATCTTTTCGGAAGAATACCTTAAGATTTCTTAATTAAACTTTTTAATGTTATCCATCAAAGGAACAACTATGTATCATTTAAATTAGGCAATTATTCCAATTTTCACAGTTTTCTATTAGCCATAATGAAACATTGTCCTTTTTAGAAAAATTAATGGTTTATTTTGAACGTCATGTGGAGACTACACACAACGAACGACTTATGCTCAAGTGGATGTGTGACCATGCGGGCCGCAAAACTGGCACAACAGAAGATTACAAACTTTACATACAAAGTAATTTACCATTTTTACTTTCTGCAAATAGTGAAAATGTTTAACATAAAAGATGATTTTCTGTAAGTATGTTTTATTGTATTTCATTTATTCTCATTTTCCGGATAATCCGGATTTGGTCTGGTTTTGAATTAATCCGAATTATCGGGGTTTTACTCTATTTATTTAATTTTTAAGTGTGAAGTCCAATTTCTTGAACACGCACCATTTTAAAAACATATATTTATTCAATAAAACAATAAAGATTAGTTTCAGAGTCTAGAATTTGTCCTTGAAGCTTTCTCTACGCGGAATAGTTGAAACAAGATTTTTTACTTAAACTAAAATTTAATTAACTATTACCAAATTATTAACTTTGTTCTACTTAATGTAAATCTAATTTTCTTATTGAATTGTATTTAGGTGTGTGGCATACATGATTTTCGCTAATACAATTTTTTCCTAATTCGTAGAAATGCTCTTTATTATTTCGGTTTTATTTCAGATTAACTTTCTCCACATGATATACTTAAAGCAATATGTTTTGCTTAAACTAAAATGAAAATGTCTAGTTAGAGAATTGAATTTTCCTTACGCAGCATTAGTATTTCGGCGCCAGAAATATTATTCTTAATAACAAAGGAAAATTTTTTCTAAACGTAATCTATTTTTCTTATTGGTTTGTGTTTAGATGTGTTGCATATTTACGTTTCTTGCTAATATGATTTTTTCTTATTTGTGTTATGGAAATGCTTTTTATCACTTCGATTTTATTTCAGACATAGTGTTCCTTTATTAAATAAGATTTCTACACGAAATAATGCATTACGTATGAAAACAAAAGGCATAATTCTTTGCGCTGCATAGTATGTTAAAAAATAATAATAATAAAGCCAATTTCGATTGAAAATAACAATTTATTTTTAGTACTTTTCAACATATTTGAAAAGTGTTTATGAATTCAGTTGTCTATTCACCTATAAGTGTTCTGACTCAAGTAAATATATTCAGGTTACTCTTAATTTATGTATAGTCATATGAAGATTAGTACTACAACTTCAATATCGAAAACTAAATGTTTAGCATTTATAGCTCGTTTACAACTACACTCAAAACATTTTCTTTACATTATGATCTATGGGAAAAAAAATCATTTGCAATGTATTTTAAGAATGTTTCAAAAATATTTAAACTGAAATCCTAGATGATTAAAACGCACTATAGGATGCCTGTTGTATATTAGGGTGTGCATTTCATTTATCATTTATGTACAGGGAAACACAAAATAATACGGTTACAGTACTAGCTATATGTGCTAATGTCCAAAAGTGCATTTTTAATTGTAGTATGAATTATTAAATTTAAATGATACTTTTAATATTAATTGTAGTGTATATATTCTATATATCTTATACAGGGTTGCAGAAAGGAATTTCGTTACATGATAGAAATTTGTGAGGAGAATTTTCAACTGTGGTATGTGCTTTCCAAGAAAAAATAAAACTTAAAATGAACAGAAAATACACGATTGGAGTAGAAAGGTTTATACGTATGAGGTTATCAAATTTGATTTTATATGCCTATTTTGATTATCATATGCATCCATTTTGGGCGCTGTTAAATAACCACTTCACGCATACTCGAAATAGGTATATAACAGTGCCCAAAATGGACAAACATTGGTAACTAAAATAGGCATATGAACCCAAATTCGGTAACCCCATACCTAAGAGCCTTTCTAAACGAATCGGATATTTTTCTACCGTTTTAGGTCTTATTTTTTTTCAAATGAACTAAATTATAGGATATTGTGTTGTATGTATATTAATCTATACATCGTATACTATACAATAGTGTAGGGCCAAAAGATTATAACCACCCCTACATTTTGCAATAAACGCGCTTGGATGATGTGGAAGGTGCATAATCTGGTGGGAATGGCATTTAAATGCTGCTAGAGAGTCCCAGAAATGATTTTTGTGCTTAGGTCAGCTTGTGAGGTTAAAGATGATCTAAGCTACTTTAATAGAGAGCAGAATTCAGTCGCCCAACGTCTCGGAACGAGTAACTTCGAAAGTGCACGTCCCATGGGTTGTTCGGGATATATCGTTGTACGCGATACTCGTAAAAAGTATATGACGGCGAAACCACCAGTAGAAGCCATCGCATTGGTTTCTTAGGTTTTATGAGATAAAAAGGTTGTCAGAGACTCCCAACCTTGGTAAAGCAAAATTGGCACCAGAGACTGGCTCATTTTATATCCCAAGACAATACAAGTCCAAGTAATATTTTTTCGGAGCATACAATTCAGCTGACACTGTTAAATCTAAGACTACGGAGTAACGTCTCACTCACGTGTGCCAGTTGACAAAGCGTCACCGCCAAATACTCCTAAACTAGACCAGGGGCCTGACTTGTAAGTTTTTGTACCCAGTGCACTTTCAAATTTTTCTTTCCCCTTCAATTGGTTGATTTACTGATTGGTCAAAAAAATAAGTTTTTAGAAGAATTGAAACGAGTTTTCAGGAATACATATAAAAAAAATTCTAGTTCTTTATTGAAATATGCATTTAATCATATATTGAGACATTTTTTGTAATTTCATCGCATTTATATCACAAATTTAACATTTTTTTCCCACAATTATGATTCTTCAAAGGAAAATAAGAGGAATTTTGTCCTCAGTGCATGGGCCCCGGGTGCCCGTGCGATATTCAGGCCCTGCACTGGATCCGGGAACATCATGACTGAACTCTGAAACATAGTGACAGAGTTGGATCGCCCGGATGAAACACGATTCATCCTTCAACACATCGATGGCCGTATTTGGGTACTCCACATTCTTTGCGAACTGTTACTCCCCCCTTTTACAACAGGTCATGCACAAGCCAGCATATATAGGATTATTAAGCTTTTGGGGACGTTCTCATTGACATCCCTGGTTGAACACCACGGACTATGAGAATATCATTGCGGATAATTTCCATCACTACATGTTATCTGTCCATCACAATATTTCCATCATTACATGATTTTCATTCTAAAAGAAAAGTCTATGAATTGGTAAGATCTAAAGTTATAAATGTAGTGGCCTGTGAGTACAAAAAGTTGCTGTAAAGAATCTCTATTTAATAATTTTTATATAATATTACTGTGTATGGTTCCCTAATCATTTCATGTATTTGCATTACATAAATTAAAAATTTTTACCCATAGACCCTATTTTGTCGTTTGAAGTGTAAAGTCGTTTAATAAGTGCAGACTTACACTTACAAGTTTTATGCACAACTTTTTTAACCCGTAAGCACACACGCCTATTTTTGCAGCGTTACCAGAGGTTTTTTTTTTTATTTTTATTTATTATTTATTTATTTATTTAATGAAAAAGAGTTATTGTATGCCTTAAAATATGAATTATTTCACAAATTTGATATTAATTACATGTAATACCCTTTTATATACAAGTTGCTGATATATTACTAATTCATTAAAACTATTTTTGTGTGTGTTATCCCGTAAAGAATGCACTGAAATCAAACGTTTGTACACGTGCGGAAATATTTAATCCAAAGAGGTATATTTCTAGCGATCTATAGAACAAAAAATGACATTTCTTCACGTACCCTTTTCCACCTTGATTTTAATAGGATGTGGCAGGTCAGAAGCGCCCTCAAAAAGTATATCTCTTTAAGAAAAAATGCGATTGTAGAAAAATTTACCCCAGTACTTGTGATTACAGATTAAATTGGTAAGTATTACTTTGATTGGAGAAAATTGAATTATTCTTGAACGGGATATTGATATTCTTAATTTAAAAATGAAAACTAAAATAGCTTTTTTATAAGGCATTAAAATTATGAAAAAGAAAAATATACTCTAAAAATACATTTTTTAGACTTTGTTACACACAGAAATTATGCAAAACACAACATAACAAAATCACAATAAAATTGCTCGTAATGAAGCAAATATTAATGAACACTGAAACATAGAAAATGCGATGTAGAAAATTTTAAAAAAATATCGCATCAAATAGAAAAAAGAATCCCGGATGCTGTTGAATGACATAAGAAAACACACAAATACAACAAATTTTTCATTAAAAAACATAAAGATGGCATAGAAATACTACAATATAGCATACCAAGGTTTCATTTCACAGGAAATTGCTGTGTATATTGCAGAGAAAATGTTAATTATTTTATTAGAAATATAAAACAAAAATTAAGAATACTAATAAACGACATAGGAAAACACATAAACATAACATATTTTTTCAAAAACATAACGATGGTACAGAAATACTATACTATAACATAAAAAACTGTAATTCAACTGAAAATTTCTCTGCAAACTTCTTATTAAAATTAATTATTTTATTAGAAATATAAAAAAATCGAGATCACAAATGAACGACATAGAATACCACATACCGGGTGTCCAGTAAATGACTGACCCATTTTAAAATTAAATAATAAAAAAACGGTTTGAGATAAAAATGCGCGGTTTGCGGTATTGTTATTAGAATATCAATAAATTTGTAATACGCACTTCCTTGAAATAGTTCTAATTTTGGCCAAAAGATGGCGCTGGCGGCATCAGACTGCAGAAATACCGCCTGTTTTCTTGTTCTCAAGCTGATGATCTTTCCGGCTCATTTTCCCGAGTCGAATCTGAGTCGAAATGTTGAATCGACTCTGTACTCAACTGCAGAAATAGGATTTGTTGATTGAAACGAGATTTAAAATAACATTTAAGCACGGAGTAAGACACAGGAGGGGAAACTTAATGCGCATGACTCTTCGAAAATACAAAGTGAAATTTTGGTAAATAATGAGGGGGCTGTGATAGGTAGTAGGCTGGTTTTTTAGCTACTGCAATGCTTTTAAAAGAAAAAAATGGTCATTTTTAATTTTTTTTTTTACGAAAAATCTGAATTTTTAGAAGGTTGTAAAAATGAAAATCTGGTTAATTGTAGATTTCTTCACAACATACATATTTTTTATAGGTATTTGGCGCTTCATTTTCATTTTTATGCCCTTTAAAATACGAGATCATTCTGACAAAAAACAAAGGGCAGGCCATTTAAAAACATTGAATATCGCGGATTAAAATGACTGTTGTAAATTAGTTGAATATCGCAAAGAAACAGACTTATGATTTTTATAAAATTAAGTATTAATCAAATATTTTGGAGTAAATTTTAATTTCGCTTATATTTTTTATAACCTTAGACCATTTAAATAATCCATAACTTTGGATATTTATGCAATTAATGCATGTAGAATTAAAGCTAATTTTTATTTTAATTATTTGGAGCAACTGCTTATTCATATTATGGTGTCTTGTGTGTCACCCCCAGGGGGGGCACATTTTTAATTTCTTTACAACACCAGTCGTGTGACACATCATTTCAAAGGTCTGCAACTGCTTATTCATATTATGGATGTCTTGTGTGTCCCCTCCACTCTGCCCCCCCGGGGGGGGGCACATTTTTAATTTCTTTACAACACCAGTCGTGTGACACATCATTTGAAAGGTCTGCAGCTGCTTATTCATATTTTGGATGTCTTGTGTTTCCCCCCCACTCTGCCCCCCAGGGAGGCACATTTTTAATTTCTTTACAACACCAGTCGTGTGACACATCATTTGAAAGGTCTGCAACTGTTTATTCATATTATGCATGTCTTGTGTTACATCCCCCAAAGGGAGCACATTTAAGCTGTTGCATAGCTTTTATCGCGGGCTTTGAGCGCGGCGACCAAATCTAGAAATCCCGTAACGAGAAAAAAAACCTAACACTCCGGCTAACTCATTTCATTTCGGCAAATTTCGGCACTTCGGTAGACTTCTCATTTATTCATTAATAGAAAAAAAAAATTGTTTTCTTATCGGTCATCACGCTCAAAAAGTGTAATATTAAATAAGTATAATAATAGTAAAATAAATAGTATAAAGTATAAATAATAGTAAATTAATATCAAAGAAAAAGAAAAAAACTTGAATTAACATAAAAAAAACTGCATAAATAAAAAATAAATAAATAATTATAGTTGCATTAGTTGATAAAAAATGCTATGCAATAGCTTTACCGCGGCAGTTCCCGGAGTGCCACACGTATTATTTTTTTTTTTAACTTTGCTTCTATCTTTTATTTCTGACTGTGCAGTAAAAATAAATCTATTAATCTAAACTGTTCTTAGCTCATTCAGGAATTTTTGCTTTTAAATCCCCATCTTTTCCATCCGGATATTCAGGCCCATGTGAAAGGCAAGGGGGGGGGGGGATCGCCCCGTCCGAAGAGATTGAGGGAGCAGCATCAATTTTTTTCTACCAGAACCAATTTTTTTCCTTCTATCTCTACAAGAAGAAAGTATTGGATTCGTATAAATTTTCGAATTCTGGTTTTCGACGGATTGTACACGTTTTAGGGGTCACGTGTGCATGCTTTATAAAATAGACAATGCTTTTATAACAATACAAGACATGCTTTTATAAAATATCTGTCTGTGACAGACATTTTGTGGGTTCCCTATCTCAAGAAAAAATTCAGGGAATTTAATAAAAATTGATATTTAGGTAAGACCCTGATATAAATTATTGCTGATTAGTTTTTACACAAATCGCTCAACAGGTGTCACTGCTATGCCTCATTTTTTATGATTTACGCAACAGCTGAATCTCAAGAACTAGCGCACGGATTCATATAAAAATTCAGTTTTAGGTGGTCCCTGATATAAATTGATGCTGATCAGTTTTTGGTGTAAATCACTCAACAGGTGGCGCTGTTATGCTGCATTTTTTACAATTTACGCAACAGCTGTATCTCAAGAACTACGCACGGATTTTAATGGAAATTTATAATTAGGTAGTCCCTGATATAAATTGATGATGATTAGTTTTTGATGTAAATTGCTTAATGTATGTCGCTGCTATATTGCATTTTTTAAGATTTATGCAACAGCTCTATCCCAAGAACGAATGCACAGATTTTAATAAAAAAAATACGTGTGGCACTCGGGGACTGCCGCGGTAAAGCTATTGCATAGCATTTTTATCAACATATGCAATTATAATTATATATTTATTTTTTTATGCAGTTTTTTTTGTGTTTGATATTAATTCAAGTTTTTTTCTTTTTCTTTGATATTGATTCATGTTACACTTTTTGAGCGTGATGACAAACATTTTTTTTCTTTTATTGAATAAATGAGAAGTCTGCCGAAATGAAAAGTCGTTAGTCGGACTGTTAGGGTTTTTTTCTTTATTACGGAATTTCTAGATACGGTCGCCGCGCTCAAAGCCCGCGATAAAAGCTATATAATAGCATAAATGTGCCCTCCTGGGGGGGGTGACGCACAATACATGCATAATATGAATAAGCAGTTGCAGAACTTTGAAATGATGTGTCACACGACTGGTGTTGTAAAGAAATTAAAAATGTGCCCCCCCCTGGGGGGCAGAGTGGGGGTGACACACAAGACATCCATAATATGAATAAGCAGCTGCAGACCTTGGAAATGATGTGTCACACGACTGGTGTTGTAAAGAAATTAAAAATGTGCCCCCCCCTGGGGGGCAGAGTGGGGGGTGACACACAAGACATCCATAATATGAATAAGCAGTTGCAGACCTTTCAAATGATGTGTCACACGATTGGTGTTGTAAAGAAATTAAAAATGTGCCCCCCGGGGGGGAAGAGTGGAGGGGACACACAAGACATCCATAATATGAATAAGCAGTTGCAGACCTTTGAAATGATGTGTCACACGACTGGTGTTGTAAAGAAATTAAAAATATGCCCCCCTGGGGGTGACACACAAGACATCCATAATATGAATAAGCAGTTGCTCCAAATAATCAAAATAAAAATTAGCTTTAATTCTACATGCATTAATTGCATAAATATCCAAAGTTATGGATCATTTAAATGGTCTAAAGTTATAAAAACTATACGCGAAATTAAAATTTACTCCAAAATATTTTATTAATACTTAATTTCTAAAAATCATAAGTCTGTTTCTTTGCGATATTCAACTAATTTACAACAGTCATTTTAATCCGCGATATTCAATGTTTTTAAATGGCCTGGCTTTTGTTTTTTGTCAGAATGATCTCGTATTTTAAAGGGCATAAAAACGAAAATGAAGCGCCAAATACCTATAAAAAAATATGTATGTTGTGAAGAAAACTACAATTAACCAGATTTTCATTTTTACAACCTTCTAAAAATTCAGATTTTTCGTAAAAATTTTTTTTTTAGATGACCATTTTTTCCTTTGAAAAGCATTGCAGTAGCTAAAAAAATAGCCTACAACCTATCACAGCCCCCTCATTTTTTATCAAAATTTCACTTTGTATTTTCGAAGAGTCATGCGCATTAAGTTTCCCCTCCTGTGTCTTACTTTGTGCTTAAATGTTATTTTAAATCTCGTTTCAATCAACAAATCCTATTTCTGCAGTTGAATACAGAGTCGATTCAACATTTCGACTCAGATTCGACTCGGGAAAATGAGCCGGAAAGATCATCAGCTTGAGAACAAGAAATCAGGCGGTATTTCTGCAGTCTGATGCCGCCAGCGCCATCTTTTGGCCGAAATTAGAACTATTTGAAGGAAGTGCGTATTAAAAATTTATTGATATTCTAATAACAATACTGCAAACCGCGCATTTTTATCTCAAACCGTTTTTTTATTATTTAATTTTAAAATGGGTCAGTCATTTACTGGACACCCGGTAAATATGGGCATTGTTTGTTTAAAAAACATAGAGAAAAACTAAATTGCATCAAAGAAATTTCATCTCAGAGAAAATTTTATTGTAAACACCTTTAAAAGTTGATTACTTTATCAAAACGGAGATAAATATTGAAAATTTTAGGAAATTTTTCTAGTCTGGACTATGTTTCCACTTTTCTAGATTTTCGAATCTCGGTGCTATTGTATTACACTATAATGACAGAAATTATAAAAAAATATCAATAATTCCCCATAATTTTTTATAAGTATGGTTTTTAAATTACGAATGCAAAACTAATTACAAAACATATAGACATGTACATTTACATTTGAAATGAAATATCATACGTAGTGAAAATCTGGATAAGTATATATATTTCTTTTTAATTTTTAATTATTAATTTTTCTTAAACTGTTATTATTTCTTAATATTTAAACTTATTGAATATGTATTTCAAAATATTGTATTGTGTTTATCATTTATTAGGCCTTTTTTTATCGTTATATTATTTGCATTTTGGAGTGAAAAATGTACAAAGTAATCAAATATGTATCTGCTTTTAATTAGTACACTCTACAAAAAATCTATCAGGTTACTAAGAATTTTCTTGGATGTCTAGAAATTTTTATGTAACTACAAGAAAAAAAATTGTAATATGTTCATATTAACACTATAAAAGAAAAAATTATGTATGATTACTAAAAATTTTCAAAAAAACAGGGATGTCTAGACCTTTTTATGTAACTGGAGAAAAAAAAATCATCTAAATATTCTCGGTTTTTTGGTACAATTTTAGTAAGCATAAAGATTGCTGTAGCTTTCAAAAACTAGTTTTTGTAGATTTTTTTTTTTTTTTTTTTTTTTTTTTTTTTTGTAATTCTTTTATAAAGCATCACTATCGAGCGCTTGTAAAATTATTTCTATGACAAAGAAAAGCCTTTTCTTATTCTTCGAAAACATCAATTTTCGTATTCTATAGAGCTGATGTGTGATATAGTACATCATTTTGAGTAACAGCATTTTTCCTGACTATGGAAAATGCATTTCCAATATCATTTTTCTATTACTAAATAAAAGTTGTGCGGTAGAAAAAAGTTCGTATGCGAGAACAAAATCCAGTTCTTTTATCAACGACTTCTACAGAGTCCTTTAGAAAAAATCTCTTTGCTAAAGATTTTCTGTTTAATATATTCCTATATTAGTATTTTCTTTTTTTTTAGAATTATTCATTAATCCATCGACTATGAATAAAAAAAAATTATAAATTAAGACAAATTATAAATTTAAATAAAACCCTAGTTTTCAGTTTTCTAGACTAATTTCTCAAGGTATGGTACGCATTGACATCATCTGTGACGGATACTTTCATCCTGAACTATTTTAAAAGCAAATATCAATAATAACGCACCAGAGTTGAAGATAATTTATTAAAAAAGCCTTAATCACCGTATCGCTAATCATTTATTTTTTTATGCTGCGACACGGTACTTTTAAGTAGCATAACAAATAAATAGAATTTGTTTAATCTACTGTTAATATGTTTTACTTTTCAAACATGCATATGTTTTACTTTTAAAATATGTTTCAATTTTCAAACAAATTACTTTCCTCGTTGGCACTTAGAATAGCGGAACAGCCGTAGCAAAATGTGTTTAAACTGGTTATTTTCTAAATTATTTGCATAGGTGTGACTTTTTAATTATAATAAAATGTTGTATGAAAAATCTTTACAATAACAGACAGATTCACAAGACATTTATTTACATTGTTTTTATGAATTTTGTGAATGTCGATAACAGGTTTTTCTGTTAATCTGTTTATTCTTGTCTCTAACTATCGATTTATTAAGTCTTTTTTAATGAAAAAAAAACTAAATTTTATATTATTATTACACAGCATCCAATATATAATTATACATTAAGGGAAATAATCACTCAGGTTCAACATTTTTTTCAATTATTCATTTTCATTTTTTTCAAAATTTAGAATATAAAAATGAGGGTATAAAAAAAAGGTACAAAAAAGCAACAGTCATTTTTAAAAAATTTCAGATAGTGAAGAATTCATAATTAAATGCAAAATAAAGCTTATTTATTTCAGTTTATATTTGTTTTATTTATATGTTGCTTTTTTCAATCAGTAGAAGCATAACAATAACGAGAAATCATCGTCAAGTATGCACGTACTTTCCAACACATTAATCTTAATAATAAATTTTCACAGTTTATTAAGTTGAACGATAATGTCCACGTAAAATACTTTGAAAAAACACAACACGCTTAATACAAGGTTTATACTAGCGTCTCGTTGCCAGTACAATCTTCATAAAATTGGCCGTTGTTTAGAGTGTAGGATAAGATTAAAAAAGAGCTATACAGAATAACAATATTTGGTGCTATTTAGGCTTCATATGTCTTTAAATTTTACGGTATACCCAATCATATTTTTCTAGTATATAAGACTATACCTAAGTCTACGTTGTATACTTCTTTGTAAAATTTTATTATTCTTTAAGCAACAATTTTTTTTTAATAATTCAAATATTTACTGTACGGAACCTTCTTACCG
The DNA here is from genome assembly GCA_964019185.1 of Maratus speculifer. NCBI lineage: Eukaryota > Metazoa > Arthropoda > Arachnida > Araneae > Salticidae > Maratus > Maratus speculifer. Next base: position 259,485,559 of record OZ025298.1, read on the forward strand.
CAAGTAAGACTTGCATTTAACCATTTATTTTTTTACAGTAAGGAAGTACTACAAATCTGTTTTTCATCTTTAATTTATTATTATTTTTTAAAAAGGGATCAATAATTTTCTAATTAGATACAAGGAAATTAATTTATAATAGCTTTAGTTTGACGTCCTTTTTAATGAATATAACTTTTTAAAAAGTTGTAATAACTACTTTATATAAATATGTCGATGCACTTTTTTTTCCTTGCTCTCTCTTTAACTCTCTGTATGCCAAATTAGTTTCTACAATGTAAATTTTAAATCAAGTGTTTTTAATGGTATTTATAAGCATGGCCAGGTTATAAATGGCTAAGATAATTTGATTTTTGAAATTATGTGAAAGTCATTTTTTATTTGTTAAAATTTTGTTGAAAATGCAATTTAATAATGATATTAATTTTACCATCAGCTGAAACTAAATGTATTTATTTTTATCGATTTATTTACAAGAATAAATAATAATCCCTATTAATTTCTTTTCTTCTTTCATATCCTCCAAATCGTTTAAATAAATAATGCCATTTAGACAAGTTTATTGAGAACATTTCCAGTTTATGATTTAAAATAATAGCTTATAAAATGGCATTTTTCTTATTCCGAACTATTTCAGTTTTAAGAGTTTTTGAGAAAAGTTTAAATCCCATCTATGAGAAATAATTAGTTTAAAAAATTACGTCTCTTCTTCATTTCATTTTTTGTAAATGGGGGACAATAATTTTTCACATATATGTAATGAATTTAAATGTAATTTTGGTTGTTCTCCTTTTTAAAGTTGAAAAAAAAGATATCATGAAATTGTTTTTACGTCAATGGAATTTATGGTTAATGTTCTAATCGAGAGACCATTGTTTGTTTTTTAAAATAAAGTGTTTGCTGAAGCTTGAATATGTGAAAATAAATTTATTTTTATTCAAATTTTCTTGAAAAACATAAGGGAGCCACAATGCTGTTTATTATGATCTATTCAAATAAAATACAATTTCAATTTGAAACTTCATCTGAAAATGATGTAAAATGGTAAAATAAATCTAATAATTCCCATCGTTTTCTTCTTTCTAACTTTTAACCTCAAAGTAATTTAATAATCATGCAAAAGTTATAAATTGCAGTAATCCACAGAATAATTTGTAATAATTTAACTGTCACGATAAGATAAATGCCTGTAAAAATTGCAAATGATAATAATAAATAATAATAATAATAAATAGTATCAGAAAAACTAATTCAAATTTTAATATTCTAAGATCTATTTTAATATCCTTGGATTCATGCAGATAACTGATGATAATTTGATCGCCTACATTCTAAATACAGTAGCAGTGGAATGCAAACTGGGACATTTTTTTTAATATAATAGACTGATGAAGTTTTAATTTCGTTATAAAAATGAGGTGGATACAAATTCTAAATTACAAATTATTCTATAATAAAGCCGGTTCGTTATAGAGGTAGAATATAAAAAATCATGGTTCAAAGTTGTTTTAAAAACCATTATAAATCAGTCAATTGAGGTACACTTTTCAAATAAACTGTATTTAGAAGTACATTTTTTTCCTTAACACGATGGTGTAAAAATCGAAAATGTACGACATTTGAAATTTTGAGAATTTGTTGTAGGGATGAATGTAAAAGCACATGTTGCCATTCGTAAAATGATGACAGGATTTCGTACGGATACGTTTGTTCTGTATAATATATATTAGGTGACATAACCCGGCCTTTCCGTGTTACTAAATGCAGGTCAAAACTTTTTCTAATTGAAAACTGTAATTGTATATTTTAGATCTAATATTGTATTATACATTTTTATAAGTAGCTAATAGTACCGTCAAGCATTTTAATATGAAAAAAAAACACATATTGCAATAAAGTTTCTAAATTTATTAATGTATCATACAATGAAAAATGTACAACAATAAAGCAATAAAAAATGTATGATAGCCGAAGAAATTGCCAAAGATTTTGCTGTATGCAAATACTTTTTTTATTCTGATAATTTCTAACTTTTAAGTGCGTAGTTCGGTTATATGTCAGTTAAATTTTCGTCTTATTTATATTATTTTATTTATTTTTGATGAAGTTTTTATTTATTTACTTAGTATTAGCTGTATAACGTAGTATACTTAGTATAACTTAAAATACGTAGTACACTTAGTTTATTTAGTATATACAAGTTATATTGTATTACGTTAAACAGGGCAATCAACCGTAATCGTCTGCATGCGGTGGAAATGACAGATATATATATATATATATATATATGTGTGTGTGTGTGTGTGTGTGTGTGTTTTTAATTATGCTTGAAAAATACATTTAAAACGAAAATAAGTAAATTATGATAGCGTTTTCAAATAAATTGTATGTTAAGTAAAATTTTTACATTGTTCGTTTATACAAAGATTGAAATTTTGCGGATTTTAAAAACTTAAAAATTACAGTACAAGTTAAATCTAATCGCCAGGTGCATAGCCCGTTTAGTGCCAATTCTGCATCAGATATTACCAACATCAAATAACGGCAGTGTTACCCGCAAACTCTCTTTTCATTCATAATATAGCTATTCATATACATCAAATATTCTAAATAGTTCGTTAACGCCCGATTATTAAAATAGAAGTTCTTCATCTGACTCACGATAGAGAAAACATATAACTTATTTTTTAAAAGAAACTCATCTCCAGAAATAACATTAAGCGAAATTATTAAAAGATTTAAATTTTCCGCTTCAAATACGCCCATAGCAAGTTGCAAAAGAAAACTACGGGCAGCATCTGCATTCTTTCAAACTTTTTTCATATTTAATATCATTGCAAATTTAAAATTTACGTTTTGTAAATTAAAACGCACTTACTGTAGCGTTAAAGAAGACAACATATTTCTACGTGTAAGGCATGCACTCTGATTTTTATATTTTTCAATTTTAAATACTAAACCAAATTTTAAAAATCAATTTATAAACCATAAGACATAAGTGAATTATGAAATCATATTACACCATTTTCATATTTCCCTTGTTTCTTTTTTACGTTTCAGATCAAATTTGTATGTAAACAAATGCACAATTTTTTTTGGACAAAATATATTTGCAAATTAAAAATGTTATTAAAAATAAAATAAAATAAACATATGAATAAATACGAGTGTTCAAAAATCTGAAAAACTAAAGAGCTTGCATTTTTCTGATCTTTTTTTTTCTTTTTTTATAACCACTGTCTATTTTCCTAGTCTACTAGGCTACAACCAAGTTTTACGGATTTGAGTGTCTGGAAACGGAGCGAAATTGCCTGATCGCCACATGGTCAATACATATGTTATCGTCTATCGCCACATCGCGGTGGTCTGCTGGACAAGCATTTATGTATCTTAATGGCAGCTTTGTTTTACTTCGTTTTGTTTCTATGTTACCCAGTTACTTAAAGCAGATTTGCTTGTTTAATTTTACGCTAGTAATACATCATGCCTTGTACCCGTCGGATGATCCTCGCGATTCGAGTTGGTATCGTAATTTAGCGCTTTGATCAGATGACGAGATCTGCTCCTGACTAGGCACCTCCAGGGGGAACTTGGAGGACTTTGTACCCACAAGAGGTTTAACATGCATCTGGCGCAATTAGCATACATAGCTGTATTTTTCTATTCTTTAGGTGGCAGGCAATAAAAAACACAGATTTAAAAAAAAATGTAAAAATTGAAATTTTTCAATTACACGTATGTTAAATTCCAGTTTATAATATATTATATTATTTTACCTATTTATTGTTGAAGTTTTAATTTAGCTAAGAAAAATTAACTCGAAAATAAATGTTGAACTGTATTTATATTCTGTTAAATACAAATGGGTTACTTCATAATGAAGCCTGGTCCTGTACCACAATGAAGATAAATTTTTAAAAATCATACTTGAAAATTATTATAAAAGCTATAATTAATCAGTCAATTAAGTTATAGTTTTATTATTATTATTATTATAATTAATCGCTCCTAAAAATAGACTTTCTACATACGAAGGTGCGAAAGCTGAAAATGCAGTTTAGAAAACAAAAATATGCAGTAACAAAAATTGCAAAATCGAAATTTCATCGTTAAGGGCTACCATTCGAAAATTATGTTAGTGCTACGTAAAGATGCATTTGCTTTTTATAAAATATGTAGTGAATATAAATATAAATGTTCAATAGCTCACAAAAAATGCGATGCATTTTTTCAAATCGAATGCATAACACGAAATTTGGATTAAACCATTACTATACTCGAAGTTATTCTTTCTCAAGCAATGAATTCTAAAAGGAACTTTTTAAATTTTTCAAAATCTATCATTATTAAAAATTTGTCATAAACTTCCAGTCACTTGAAAGTTATTATAGATAAAAGACGTATAATCATAATTTATTTCTATTATGACCATACACTGTAAAAAAAAAGATGTTGCTTAATTTACAAAAATATACTATAACAGAGCTGCCAACTTCTACGCCTATTTAAATCATAGAAACATGTTTAGAACCACAAAAAAAATTAGCAAAATGTATGCCGAAAATATACAATTTCGTTTATTACAGTATATAGCGTTAATTATTTTCTAAAATTTCTGTTTCTAATATAGTTATTTGACTTTAAATAGGCGTAGTAGTTGGCAGCCATGCTATAATCACGAACGAAAATGTACAATAAAATCTTTCGATTCATCTAAGATTCCGTAAAAGCGATCCTTTATCTTTAGAAACCCCATAAAAGAATTTGTCTTTTAAATTTAAAAAATAATTTAGAAAAATAAATTTTTATTAGCCCCTCATAGTTTTCGAAACGTTTGTGACAAGATTTTACAGTGTGTTAATTTGTTCGCTCCGTAGAGTAAGGTTCTCTCTAATTAGAAAACCGGTTTTTCGCATGCTATGTGGTACAATAAATTTTTTTCATGTTGAGCAAACACGTTTAATTAAAAATCATGTAGAATAACACAGCATTAACATTTACATTTTTTTTTCCTTTTTTAATTCCATCAACAATTTCAATAATGTCGCTGAAAATATTTAGATAACGTTTGATAGCATCTGAAAAACCGACTTTCCGGATAGAGAAAACTGATTAGTACACTGTAAAAGCTTCTCGTAAACGTTTCTGAAAAATACGGGCTGGTATAAAAAAATTATTTTTATGAATTCTTTGTTAAATATCGAAAATAATTTTTTTTAGGTTTCTAAAGATAAAAGAATGCTTTTTGGAATATTGAGTAACTTGGAAGTGTTTGTCGAATATTTTCGTTTGTGTATATAGTAAAGTTTCATGAGATGAAACATCTGTCTTTTTTTACTATGCATTATTGGTCTTATTATGGTCATAATAGGTTAAATTACTGTTATCTAACCTTTTTCTGTAAAAATGATTACATGACTGGTCAATTTGCCGTAAAATTTAAATAATAATAATAATAATAATAATAATAATGATAATAATAATATATGTATGTTATTTATTATTTATCATATATTATTTATTTATTTAATGACAAATATGCATGTGAGTAGGGATAGGGAAAGATTTCCTACTGGCATGGCGGCTTGATAATTTTCCTGGTTATCAAAATTTTTCCAATTCATGAAACTCTGGACAAGAAACGTACTTCACATGTTATAGTAAAACAGAGTAATTTGAAACTACTAAGGCCAAATTGTCTACCACAGAAAATGGAATTCCTTCACACAGTATTAATATTTCGGCGCCAGTAGTATTATTTCTAATGACAAAAGAAGTTTTTCTTATCTTCCAAGAAATCTAATTTTCTCATTACATTCTCGTTTAATGTGTGACATACAAGTGCCTGACTAATAGATTTTTTTTTCAGAACTCATGGAATACCATTTCATTACTTCGATAAAATCTTAGAAATAATTTTAGGCCATAAAATATTTCTATAGACTAATGAATTTCTCGTGTAACAAAAAACGTTATAGAAACTATTCGCAATGAGGTATTTCGTCATATTTGAAAAGAAAATTTTGAACACGGTATGATGATTTCTTTTTATAATTTTCATAGATAGTGTTAATTATAAAGGACAAGCGTGTCCATGCGCAACCCTAACGTCATTTTGATGGCGGCGAGGGTAACGAAGAAGAAAGCCCTCCATGGTGCTTTAAGAGCCCACGCTACTGACCGAAAAAGACCCGGATGTTAAGTCTATGGGGGTGTTCTTTTCAAATATCTCACACAAATTTTAATATTTTTACTTTTTTTTTTTTTTCACATTTTAGCTGAGGACGATCTACAACCGGACAAGTTTTTACTTTTTCGATTTTGGCCATAGATTTTTTATATTATGATCGTTTCAATTTTAGAACCGGTCCTATCTGGTTTCGAAAGTTAAACGAATTTTTTTAAAAAAATCCTTAAACTAAAATTGAAAAAGTTAAAACCAACCCGGCTGTAGATCGTCCTCAGCTATCCTATGAAAAAAAAATCACTTAAAAATATTAAAATTTGAGCGACATATTTCAAAAGAACGCCCTCATAGACTTAACACTACCATTCGGGTCTTTTTCAGTGGCTAGTATAGGGTCTTGAGCAAAAAAAAATTTTCAGACCTCTGGAGTCATGTGATGTTCGAATTTACCAATACAAGTGTACGAAAAGAGCATGACATCACTCTAGCAGTCTGTAAAAAAGATATCCGATATATTTCGCGGTAGTTTATCTTTTTCATTAGCCTCGGATTACGGCAACAGCAGACGATTACATTTAGCATTTACTTCAATCTTTTAGATTTCTAAAGAATGTACATTTTCCGTTTTAACTCCCATACTGGACCACGTGTCATATCTGATACATAGCTAAAAACATTATACATATATATATCAAGGAAAGTAAGTTTATTACAATTTTTTAGCACCGGATCACCTGGCCGACAGAATTGACAGTTTGAAGAATGGTGAAAATATCAAAAGAATTATCAACTAAGATAAAAGTATCGTCATTATAATGCATATTTTATTTAAAATTTAATTGATTTGATAATTTTTCTTCAAAATAATGTTTAATATTTCAAAAGTTCGATGCAGAGTTAAAACGTGATAATATAAAAGATTTATGAATCGGAGAGACAAGCTAATTAATCCCTTCGCGATGGAAGCCTTTTACAAAATTTTTAATGTTTTGTTACCGGTTTTTAAAAAAAGAAATTTATGTCATGTTAAATCAAGAAAATGTTCCAATTAAATAAAGAAATTTCACAGTAAAATTTTAGTGGTGGTGATAAACAAGGATTCTTAAGCCTTTTTTGACGAGCACGTATACGTGTCGCTCGTCTTCAAGGAGTTAAAGGTAAATATTCAGCGTGGTGCAGAATTTTGCATGACACTTTCAAAAAATAGTTTAAAATCTCAACAATACAGGGCACTACTGTAGATAATTCCATGGACTTATTCCGTATTGCTTACACAACACAAAATTTTGATAGAGAAATGTTAGAGAATAATACTACATGTAAACTTTTTTTGTATATAAATCTTCCGTTGTGTGAGTAATATGGAATTATTTCATGGAATTTTATGAGTTAGCGTCGTCTATTGCGGATATTTTGAACTATTTTTTATTTCAAGTGTCATACAAAATCTCGCACCAGGATGACTATTTATCTACAAACACCATGTCTCTCCGATCCACAGTCCTTTTCTCTTTCGCACCAAACTTTTGAAATACCCAGTATATCTCAAAGAAAATTGATAATGAATAATTTCTCATACTTAAGCTGTCACTCCGTACGAGAAATTGGCTATCAAATTTGAAATTTACTGTCGAATTTTTGTTAAGTTAATAAAATCAGAATAATGAAATTCACATAATCTAGTATCTAAGCATGAAAGAGCACCTTTTGTATTAATATTAGTAAATAGCGATTTCACATGAAGTGATAACATATAAAAATTTAACAGGTTGATAAATCTGAAAAAAAAAACACCAAAACAGTTTTCGGGACCACATATTCATTGAAAAAGAATAATTTCATATGGATTTTCAATAAATGTAATAGTGAGCTTAATTATTTGTTAAAACGTCAAAACGATTTATTTTGATCTTTCTATTACAAAAATAATTCCCATTGAAAAATAGTTATTATTGCATTAAATTTGTATCTTAAAATAAAGACTTTTACTTTTGATGAGTTCTCAGATTGTCTGGATTTGTAATATTCAATATCAGATCTGGTGGTTAATATTTCTTAATTTATTCAAGACATTACGCTAAAAAAAAGACAGTGTAACATTTTATGTCATGTTTGTAGCTTGACATTACCTTTCAAACTGTTTGTTCCATTGATGTTTAAGCGTTCTCGAGTTTAGCGTCATAATTTTTCATGTGATAAACGTGAAAAGTTTTCAGCCAATTAAACAACATTTGCGACACGTACTGCTTTTCTTGTTCAAACTAAATAAAAACTTGAGTGAAAGTCATCGTATGCTTGCGAAAACATACAGTGACAATGTCCTAACGTATGATCAAGTGTTGAACCAGAACAACTGTCATCATCGACCTCAAAACTGGATCGATTTTGAAAAAGATAAAATAGTGCATCTGGATGGTTCAAAAGGGTGTTTAGCACCATGATGTTTATAAAATCATGATGTCCTAAAAAAACTTTCAAGTAAAACAGTTACTACTGTTTTCTCTAGTCAATGAATATTCATTTTGAACCATGCCTTGTTAAAAAAAGCAACCAGAATGTGTTAAAAGTCGCGAAATGGGATTTTCCTTCACGACATCTCTTCCTGCTAAAAATCATACGTATCAAAACTGGCCACATGCGCAATTTTTATACTTGACAGGGAATTCTCGTGAACCCGCCTCACCAAATTTAGCCCTTTTCTGCTAAAACTGTTTTCGTCGATGTCTTCGATGATCGATTTTCATCGATCTATGAAAAACTTCAATAATTACAAGGATGTCGAAATAAGGCTTGATGACTGTATCACCTCAAAATATGCACGTTTTTCTGGTTTGGTAACCACAACTTGACGGAGAGATTGGGATAATGTGTAGCCAGTTAATGCACATTCTTTGAATAAACCAAATTTTAACATTCTGCGAAACTGCGAGTGTGCGATTTGTTTCTGAAAAAATTAATTATTATAAACCGCCAAGCTTAATTTTTCTCGCAATAATGATAAAAGCTTTGTTCAAATATATATAAGATAATTTGAGAGTATAAAATTATATTCTGGTGTCAAAGTTAGGTGCTCGTATCGAAACTTTTACATTTTGTTAATGATATGGACGATATCACCCAAGATTATTTTTTAAATATAAATTGAAAACCATCCCATTGAATAATTTTTTTTTTGTTTTCTTTGCAACAGTTTGCAATTAAAATTTATGTGATATGAAGTGTTTTCTGTTTTCGTCTTTTGACCGATTCCAGATGCATTTATGCACGTTCACACATACACACATATATATTAAAGTGTATACATTTGTGTATGTCGTCAAATTAGATGCATATTCAGTTATTCAAAAGAACTTTTATTGTAAGCGTGTATACACTCATACATAATAAAAATACTTGCACAATATAGCTATTCGCATATGCATTTTATTTTCATTACTAATGTATATATGTGTGTATATATTTTTTTATTTTTAGGAAATTTTTCTCTAGATTTTTTCAATTTCAGTTTAAAACAGTTTTTCTACATATAACTTTTTTCCTTCGTAAATAATTGCCTGAAAATGAACTTTAATTATTAAAACATTTATTCCCAAATAGCAGTTTCAAGAATATGATATGATTAAAAAAAGAATAGTTTTTTTTACAATATACAATTAAAATAGGTTTCCTAGGAACTGATTTTCAATTTCCTAGTCTTATAAACCTCTTAATTGCTTTTCAATTCGTACAGAATATTTAGTTGTTAAAAAGATTTCAGAAAAATAAAAAATAAACTATATTGCTCTAATTAGCTTTTTTTTTACTTCCTGCTAATGAAGCACATTGTAATGATGATAACGATTGTCACGAATTAGAAAATAAATGAAATTCAACATCTTATTATCGTAATGAAAATAAATAAAAATATATAAATGTTGAATAAAATAGAAAATTTATTACCAAACAATACCATCACACGTATTGTAACAATGCAAGTGAAATTCTAAAATAAAATACAAGAATAAATCAAATATATACCGATTTTTTTAAACTAGATACAAAACAGAAAGTTCCTTTTTATTTTCTATATAATTTCCTGATTTCAATACACATTTTTCTCAACAGAGTGGAAGTTTTTTGATGCCGAAATCATAGAAAGAAGAGGGTAATGTCTGCAGCCCATTGCACACGAAGGCTTCGACAGCTGCGTCATTGCCGAATTATTCATTTCTTAAGGTCCAAATACACACAAAGACTTTCTGCGGTTAGCAGGTGGCACGTTTTAAGTCCGCATTCGGCGCGTTTGATATTAATGACTTTTGAAGTTCAACTTCAATCCAAGTGTAGGACAGGAATCTTTCCCTTCAGTAAGGTTTAAGATAGCTATCTCCCAGGCCATTGTATCTCCCCGTTTTCTATTGTCAGTAAACCGCAGATGGGGAGAAAAGAATGGAGTTCCACGAATTCAGTTGAACTTCAGCAAAATACTAGTCTGTGTTGAGCCTTAATGATTCTTTCAAAGACTCAAACATATTATAATGTCATGGTATAAATCAAGACTTGTGAGTCTTGAAGTATTATTGTTCAATAAACTTCTTCCAACTTTTTTGCGAGTCAGGTTAATTGCTCATGGACGGCCATTGTCATGCAACAAAATCACTTTTCGGATCGGAACATCATGTCTTTTCCGCCGATATGCATGTTTTGATTAATTCAGCAGCTGGTAGTACGCAGCATCCTCGAGTAAGGTTCTAACGGCGACAATGTTCTTTTCAGTGAAAGTTGTTCGCGGGCGGCGGGCATGGGGAATGCTCGTCCTTCCACAAACTTTCTATGCCATCTATGCACTTTTTTGTTGTTGTTGTGGTTTGTTTTTAGGTATATTACCCAAAAACTGTGCTTGAAGTCTTAGTAAGATTTCAGCCATTCTTACACCTTCATTTGTGAGAAATTTAATGATAATGCGTTGCACATCATTGGAGTGAACCTCTCGCTCTCTCATCGGTATGCAGACTGAGAAACTGAGAGAGTGGCACAGGTCGGTTCATAGACAGTCATGTGACACCTCCACCAACTATGCGCAGATGTTTGGGCGTCCTTGCGGCGACTTTCAGGTTTCCCAATAGAAATTATGGTTCATATTTGATTCACCCTCGTATAAAAAATAATGATGATAATAATAAAGAAAAGCAATCATGCGTCAAACAAAGATTCTTAAACACTTTCCCACTTATTCAGAATAATGTAACGAAATTTCATCGTTTAATAATGTTAAATATGATGTTTAACAAAACAGCTTAGAATCAGCAATTATAAACATTTCAAAACCAAATTTTAGCTATTACCATGTATATTGGGAAAAGTATCAAAATTCTTTAGTAAAGTCCTGTGTATAATATATAGGTTTGTAGACGCACTACATTATAGATATTCAAAACTTCAGTTAAGAGACCCAAAACATACGTGTTACGCAGTCAGCAATTTCTGTCAACAAACGACAGTGTGTTTGAATACTCTTTTGCGACCCTGTATATCAACTATAAAAATTATACATACAAAAATTTAGTTAAACTTAGAAACACATACTAAAACTTTAAATACATTTAAAGCAATTTTTCAATCATAAACTTTACTGCAGCCGATTTTTTCTCGATTTTTTGTAAATTAACAATAAATGCTATGCATACCATATTATTGAAAAAGAATTTTCTAAATCACCCAAGTGATGTATATCAATATGTTTGAAATAATTCAAGAACATTATAATACACTACATAAAGTTTTTCCTCTTAGAGCACACTTTTTAGAGAAATTCTTATGTGTGTCCCTGTAAATTATTAAGAAAAGCTATACACTTTTAATACATTACAAAATTAGACATTTTTAATGCTAACACACTGTAGTAAACTTTAAAGTGACGTATAAATTATATGAAAATCCTTGTACATCTATGCGAACCTAAAATATTGAAAGTGGCACAGACATCGCATTGATAGCGCCCCCTTCCCGCAGGTTTTTTTTTTTTCAAATTCAGGGAGGGTCTGCTGACCATAGCCAAATACTTACACAAAAATGTGGTTTAATTATATGCATAATTTCATACACTTATAGGTGGTACAATATTGAAAACGGCACAAAAATCACTAGTACTGAGCCCCCTTCCGGTGGATTTTTTTTCAAATTCAGGGCGGACCAATTAGCCCTAGCCAAACCCTCACACAAAAATTTTGGCTTAATTCTATGCATAATATCATACACTTTTCGGTGATACAATGTTAAAAATGGCACAAAAATCGCTATTGCAGCGCTCCCTTCCGGCGGAATATTTCAAAATTGAAGGAGGGCCTGCTTGTCACAGCCAAAAACATTCTCAAAAAATTTGGTTCAAGTCTATGCATATCTTAATTCACTTTTTGATGGTAGAATGGCGACACATGGATAACAGAGAGACATTTTGTAAAAACATGTTTTTTGGAGCCTCTGACCTATAAAACGTGTAAATCCGTCAAAAACCGGAAGTCGAAAAAAATATCGAGTACAATACTTTCTTCTGATAAGATATAAGAAAGTAAAAGGGAAAAAATATTTTCCGTTTTACTAATTTTTCAATTTCATGATCCACAAACCGTAAACCGCAACTATCGAAATTTATAGAAGAAAACAAAACAGAAATTTTACTATTTCGGATCCGTAGACTTGAAAATGGGAAGTCTTTACTATTTTGATGTTAATTCGTGTCCTCCTGATCAGAAAAAATTTTATAGGAAAGGAAAAAAATAAAGTTGAGTCTTTATTAGTTCGAAAAAAATTCGGAATCTATTAGAGTTTTTAACTAAAAACGGTTTCAATCTACTGTGTACGGTGGGCAATATATTGGGAATCTTTAACTTGGGTAGCCCAATATAATTAAAAAATTAATAATAATTCCATTTATGGATTTAAAATTACGTATAATTTGTTTACTTTCACTTCAAACTGTCTAACAAGAAAGCTGGAATCGTAGTCGGCTTAGCAACTCCGACTCCGACACTTTTGCTCAAAAATGTGCCAGGCTCCGACTCCGCAACCCTGCTTTTCAGCTATGTTGGGAAATGTGGAATTACTTAAAAATTTGAAACATATATTTCTTAACCGGAACATGAAATCCGTCCTTTTTGATTTAGCGCATCTTCTTTTACAGTCCTTGCGATGCATCTTTAAAATTTCGTTCCAGTCTGCGGCAAGAAAAATATATTTTTACGATTTTTATGATTTATTGAAAAAAAATCCATCTATATCCTACCTAATTTTGAAACTTAATTATATTCTGATATTAAAATCTGCAGAGTTAGTGCTTTTACAGTTGTTTATACATATTTCAACTTTAAATATCTTTGAAATGAATAAATTAAAAATCATACAAATATCATAAAAATCATAACACAAATAATAATCCAAAAATATCGTTCTCTATTTCTTTTTATTATTCAAACCAAAACAAGAAATTAATGTGATATTTTCTTTGATACCTATTCCTAAGATTTAACGGTAGATCGAAATCGTAAAATGTATGCGGGCAGAGATAGAAACGTCATTCAAAGATATCATTACAAAGTTGTTACATAAAACATGATTCGGGAACATTTATCAAAACACAACCCAATGATAAACTGTACAAAGTTGCTATAGAGTACAGGAAATGCTACATAAATAAAAAATATAAGAATGGATGAGTACAATATTGTTATTAAATTCTTTGACTTAAAACTTATAAAAGTTATAAATTGCTTTTAATTTTTCAAAGTATACCAGTCAATTTGTTTTCTGTATGTTTTAATTATCACCTGAATAAAAGGTTTAAATGAGATTGGAAAAATGCATATTTTATATATTTTAAGTGCTATTACACACTTTTTAAACAAGATTTTTTCTTATATCTACACGTAAAAATTTCTTCAGAAAATGGCGAATGTTATGGTAGCCAAGCTGCCATCTATTCTCCGTTTATTCACAAAACGTTCATTTTGGCATCCCTTGTTTTGAAGACGGAAAATTTTGCAAAAATAAAGACAAATATTTCTTTTCTTTTTTTTCTTTTTTTTTTTTTCAGTAAGTAGTAACAGAGACCGATTTACAAATTTGTGTGCCCTGAGCACAGATGCTTATGGGGGCCCCCCTTGCACCGATACTTACAAAGAAATTGACTAATAAAAGTAAATGGAAAAAGATAGTTACTAAAGTAACATTTAATGACTTTAAAATATCCCTTAAAATTTAAATATGATAATCAATAACTAACATACTTTTAAATAATTATTCCACAATTATGAAATTTAAATGAGTAATTTAAATGTCTCATTCGCAAAATCATATTTCAGAGTAATTAACTAAAATTGAACATCACTAGATTATCTGTAAATAAATTTACGAGTATACTCCTCTAATACATTCTAAATAGAAATACATATAATGCCAGAAAATAAATCTTGACACTCATTGAAAAATGTAAAGTTTGTGGCAGATGATTCTTACTCATAAATTCATTTAGTAATGTTTCTTTTTTTATTTCTGTAGTTCTTAAAGTTGTTATTATCAGTACGTCACGTGTTAAAAAATTCTCAGACCTAATTGAAGTATTTGTTCATGGTCCGTTCCACTTTCTTCCAGAGAGATTTTAACACTTGAAAGGGCGGAAATTTTGTCAAGTTTCATAAAAATATTTTATATCAGAATTTAAAATAGTTTACATTCTTTATTAACAGTTCTTTTTCTCTGTATCTTTTGAACTTTTTTATAATAAAATTTCTTGTTTGATCCAAAATATATTCATATGGTATCAATGAAAATGGCCACTTATAAACATTCTAGTGTTAATTTAATTATAAAATCACGAGTTGTGCATTGAAAGATTCACTCAATGCAAATTAGCCGTGAATCCCATAGTATTTATATGATTAACCAATTAAAACCGAGTGGAATTTTTTTAAGCTCCCTAGACTTAGTGGCAAGAAAGCGTCTTCAACACCAATCTATATGAAGATAAATATGCGACACTATTTCAAGATATCAGATCTGGCTGTAGTCTTTCTCGGTCTTTTTAAGCCAATTTTTTGTTTTGGTGTACTGTCATGTGGTAAATCGGCCTTCCCTTTTGTAGCACGTAGATAGTGTGATCTGATGCTTGTAAATCTAAGGCTTTACTATTTACAGGAGCATTTTATAAAGCCAAAGCATGAGGTTGTTCAACAATTGTAAGCTTTTTATGTCGATTATGTGCACCACAAGAGTTTCTTTTTGTAGAGAAAATAATTTAAAAAATCCCCTTTTTTCTCTTTTCTTTCTTTTCTTTTCTAATAATTTTCTTTGAATATTCTATAACAAAAATGTATTATTTCTGTTCTAGTAAATAAATCATAAAAGACATTTTTTGTTTTACTTTCTATGCCCTGTTTAATTGCAAATGCAGGTGCAAGTATGTTGCCGAAGTTTAACTGTATGCCCAAGTGTGCATAGATGTTATTCTAAAACAAATTACCTATTCGAAGAATTTTTCTTTTAGTTCGAAAAGTTTTTTATGCTAAAATCCGTTCTCATTTTCACTAAGTGTTTGAAACTTTTAAGCACAAGTTACTATTCAAAAAGTTTTCTTTGTCAATTCTAATGCTTTTTCATGTTAAAACCAGGTGTCACAATCAAAAATTCACGTTAACTATTCGAAAAAAATGTACTTGTTAAAAAAGTTTCTAGTCATAGCTAATAGCGTTTTATATTAAAAACAAATGTCCCTGTCACAAACAATCCTTATTTATATGCAAAGCAGTTATTTGTTCAAGAAACTTTCTGTGACAACAAAAAATTTTTTTCTATCGTATTGAAACACGATGTCATAATCAAAAGCTTTATTTAAATTACAAGCAAAAAAAAGAAAATATATATCTATACATATATATATATATATTTTAAGATGATTTCTATTTGAACTCTTCATAGCTTTCAATAAGATAACATTTTTTTAGCATCAATCTTTTAACAAAGTAGCCTTAGGTAAACTGGATTTTCGAGTTTTGTGTGTGAACATGTTGTCCTGATTCTAATACGTATGCGTCAGTGAGCCACTAATATGTCGTCCTTCTGAATTTCTCAAAGTGTGCCTGGATTTCCAATTATCTGATTCTCATAGTTATTTTGTGCAGAGATATGTTTATTGGGTTTCTGTGTTCAGCAGTGTGGTATAAATATTGCGATGAAAGCTAGTTCCAGCGGATTTCGTTATCTTCTGTCCTTTGTCAAGTATCAAACTAAAGTTTTATTGTTTCCGGGGTTTGTAATTAGATTTACAACTCGCTGTATAGCAGTATCCATCTTGAGAGGTTTTTTTGCAGAGGAATATTAGACAGAAAATTTCGGCAACACATTAAATCTTGAAATTGGTGTTTCAAATAAAACCAGTCAGATATGGCAATCCCAAACTTTCTTCTATCTTATGCATGTTAATTCGCCCTGAAAAATGCAGCATAGCAGAGCCACCGGTTAGGTAAAATCCAAGCAACAGCAACTTATGCCAATTTATAACTCAATCTGAAGTTTGATAAAAATTCGTGAATTAGTTTTTGAGATAGAGCTATTGCAAAATATTTTTTTTTAACTTTTTTTTTTGAAAAAAAAAGGAACAATGCTCAGTCGTAAAGGCTAAATACGAATTTTACGGCTTCTTCTTTCTTTCTTAGTATTTTTAATTTTTCGTGAAATGGTAAGTATACAGAAATAAATAATCCCTGATAGCTCGGCTTACAGGTGGAGGTAGATTTAGGTGGATGTTAGGTACAAATTTCACTAATAAAAACTAAATCAAGATCAGATTTAAATCCAGTTTTTTCACAATGAATGTGGTCTATCGATCTAAATCTTTTGTGAAAATTCTAATATACACGCGTATGCACATGAATATATGTATATGGAATACATTTAAAAATGGTGAAAACAAAATCAGAGACCTTTAAAATGTTAAAATTACCCTGATTGCATATGATGTATATGTGAATAAAAGATTAAAAATAATATGCCTTATGAGTCATTCTCAGGTATGCATTGTTTTTAATCTCTCTCTTCAATCCCATAAAAAAGAGTAAAATCGCATAGTTATTTTCTGTAATAATTTGATTGTGTCTAAAAATACAACTAAGAATATTATCTTGAAACTAAGATGCTTAATGCTTTGTATCGAATTTTGTTCCTTTGCTAAACAAATTTTAGACCATTGTAACTGCCTGCAAGAAATATTTAATGGGCGCAAATTTGCTTGAAAAACTCTTCATATATCTATTCCCATGGATTTACTTTCAGCGGTAAAATTTTTAGGAGACTCGACTCACATAAGTTATTTTTCATGGCTGACAAAAAATATCTAAAAGAAATCTTAGGATAACTAGAACATTTTTAGTGAAAAATTACACATCTTTATTCCCAAACCAGTAATAAACAAGGTTGTAAAGATTTGGAGGCATGATAATTTTTAATGGTTTTTTCCTTGATTTAAGGAACAATGCTCAGTCATAAAGGCTAAATACAAATTTTACGGCTTGTTTTTTGTTCTTATTATTTTTAATTTTTCGTGAAACGGTAAGTATATAGAAATAAAAAAAAATCCCGGACAGCTTGGCTTAAAGGTGGAGGTAGATTTTAGTAGAAGTTAGATACAAATTTCATTAATAAAAACTAAATCAAGTTCAGAGCTAAATCCAGTTTTATCACTAAGAATAAGCTTTATCGATCTAAACCTTTTGTGAAAATTCGAATATACACGTATACGCACACGAATATGCATATATGGAATAGATATAAAAATGGCGAAAACAAAATCAGAGAATTTTAAAATGTAAAAATATGCCAACATTTCCATAGTCTAGTTTTTATCATGTTTCAACATGTTTTTTACATACTCGCATGCTATTATATATTCACCTGCTTTTCATCTATTATATATCCAATATGATGTATTATATATCATATTTTCTTTAAAAAAATCCGCCAAGCTATTTATTTCATTTTCCGTTTTCATATGGAAATCTTGCTATAGAAAAGTTGTGACGTAATATTTAATATTTCTTAAATTCCTCGAAGTATTTTTTTTCATTTTTCACGTGTAAATCTTGCAATAATAAAATAATTGTTGCAGTAAGAATTTTATGGTGTTTTTTTTAATTAATTGTTGGCAATTGTTACAACGAAAAATGTTTATTTCCCCCTGTAATTGTTCTGTAAGAGTTGGTTTTGTTAGAGCTATGTTAAGTCGGTATTCAAAATTTTTAACCCTCCCCATTTCCACCCCCTTGAACCGATTTTGCTCATTTGCAATCCCCGCCAAGATATTAACCATCTTAATGTATTTGCCGAGTTTGAAGACGATCCGTACATAATTGCGACTTTTATGATATTTTATCATAATTTTATCATATTTTACCATATATAATTTTACACATACATACATACATATATATACATTCTTTAGATGGGGGTGGTTTTGAGTTCCTGGTGGGTCATTCCATGTCAATTCAACCAATTTTTCCCCCATTTGTAACCCGACCGACAGGGATTTGGATGAAACTTTGTGTACACACTAATTCTATCACGAAATGATTCCATCAGAAATTTTTCCTTCCTAGACCTCATGGTTTGTGAGATATGGGGGGTCCAATTCTTCGGGGTTTCTCAAATCTCACATTTCTTAATCTGTATTCTGTGATTGCAGTTCCATCTTCAAAAAAATTTTTCTCTGGATCTAAAACATGAATCATCCTAAACATATCACTGTAAGAAGATAAAAAGATGGAGATTTTAACAAAAAATATTTAAAAAATTTACTTGTAATATTTAGGATGAAAAAAGTCAGCCAAAGTTGAGAGTTATGGTTATTTTTCCTAATTTTTGTGACTTCACGAAAAAGGCTGTACACAAAAAGGCAAATTAAATTTCCAATTTCTTTTTGTTTTAAATAAAAGTTTACACTCTGGGCTTTCTATCTATGAAATAAAAATGATGTGTTTCGCATGGCTTATGCAAAAATTTTGGGTACTTTCCAATTAGCCGGATAAGTGCTTTATTTTAATATAAGGTACCCTGGGGTAATAACGCCAGGCGGGGTAATAACGCCAAGTGCTTACATTTTGCATAATTATGAAATAATCAGGTAAATGACACCCATGTGCTCTGCGCAGAAGGATTTTGAGTCATATAAATCGCAAAAAACAGCTTCAAGTTAATTTGTTTCATTTTTAGGTCTTATTGTTTTTACAAACAACTAAAATTAACGCTTGATCTAAAATTTGCGAGATAAGTTTTGTGATGTGAAGACTATCTTTTTATCCGGAAATACTTTGTTAATTACATAAATTTGTAGTGCATTTCATGTACTTTTAAAATGTTGTTGAAGATTTTGGATATCTTCTCGAGATAATTTGTAATTTAAAATGTACTGCGCAATAACTATACCGGGGTAATAACGCCAATCCTTGGTTTAATACCCCAGTTGATTCCCTACAGTAGCCGAGCTACATCCTAAATACTGATTCAAATAAACACAATTAAAACTGTGCAATGTTTCTTATATTTCTATTTAAATGGTCCTTTTTAAGCAAAAAGAAGCTCACGGTCTGATATTCTTTTGCCTCACCCCCCTCCTCCCACATCACATCTTTATTTTTCTTACACTTTCACAAAAAATTGAACATTTTCAATAGCTTAGAATGCAATTTGTCAATTTCTAAGTTTGTAGAGTTTGTATTTTTAGAATTGGGCTATCTACATGCAATTATTCCATCTTATTTCATAGTTTTGCTCGCATGGCGTTATTACCCATATAGGTGGGTAATAACGCCAAATAGCATTGGTCAAGAAAAAACGCCATTACATTTTATGAATACATATCTGTTAAATTATTTTATTTTATATAGATAGTCAATGAGTTGCTGTATCAGATCCTATATTTGTTTGAAAAATACAATCTAAAACTAAGCCGTGAAAATTGGTAGAACCTTAACGTGGCGTTATTACCCCAGGGTACCTTATTACATATGCACACAAAAAAGCAAATGAAATTTCCCATTTCTTTTTGTTTTAAATAAAAGTTTACACTTTGGGCTTTCTATCTTTGAAATAAAAAAGATGTCTTTCGCATGGCTTATGCAAAAATTTTGGGTACTTTCCAATTAGCCGGATAAGTGCTTTATTTTTACATATTACATATGCACACAAAAAAGCAAATGAAATTTCCAATTTCTTTTTGTTTTAAATAAAAGTTTAGACTTTGGGCTCTCTATCTGTGAAATAAAAGTGATGTTTTTCACATGGCTTATACAAAAATTTAGGGTACTTTCCAATTAGCCGGATGCGTGTTTCATTTTTACATATGTACATATGTATAGATCTATATAAATACAGATGTATTATACATGTACATATGTATGTATATATACAGTATATTGATATATATATGTATAACACTAGTGCCCGTCTAACCGAAAAGTACCAAATTTTTCCTTGTTTTGAAAATCTGACTAAGTTTAGCTGTGGTACTTAAATAATTACTGGAGTTTCTATGAGTTACTGAATTTAATGTTATTTGATGCAAAAACAAATTGGAAATTTCATTTGCCTTTTTGTGTAGAGACTTTTTCATAAAGTCACAAAATTTGGAAAAATAATCATAACTTTCAACTTTGGTTTACTTTTTCGGCCGTATATAAATCTCTTTTAATTGCCCTAATCGCTTTTTTCACTTGCTTTTTATGCCGCTTAAATGGATCTCCACATTTATATAATTCATATTTCATTAAGAGCGAAATTCTGTGATGCTCACATATATTAATCAAACTCTTTTCACTTAATTTTTGTTTTATAAATGCAATAGTCCTAACTAATAAAAGTTCTTTTTCTGAATCACAGAGATTATCAATGTAGTCTATTTCTCTGTTATTTCTATATCTAGTTTTGTGACATTCTAAACCAGTTAATATTACAATACTGCAAGCCTAAAGACTAGTAGAAGGCTTAATATCAGGCTCCATATTAAAACAATAAAGCAAAAAAATATTTATACATATCATAAACTATAAAGTATGTAACAATCAGATTATATTTTTAGTAGCACAGTAAAAGTTAGATCATTCTTCTATGATAAGAAACAACAGAATGACAATAATTTTATTAAATTGATTTCAAAACATCTGCTTTCATACTAACGAACATTATCCTGCTTTTATCAGAAGGTGTTTATACATGGCAGGTGCAATTAAATCTTTCAGACTATAGAAACAAATTTAAGTTCTGTTGAACATTTGTGTATTTAAACTTGCCAATATAAATATTTAAACTGATTAAAATTAACCAAGGACAGGAAATACAAGGTTTTGAACATTTTTAAACACAAATAATTAATATATAACCATTCGAAAGAAAGAATGGAAATGTGAGGCGAAAAAATTATCTATTTTATACTGTACAAAAAAAAATCTGTTTTGAGTTTAATTATTGAAAATAAAAGTAAGAGATTCTTTAGATTAGCAAAAAATGCCCATTATTAAATAACTAAATGAAATATATGGACCATTCACTAAATTTAATGGGGAAATATTACAGTCAGATATTTTTTTTTATCAGAAAAAACAAAGCCTAAATTTTACTTTGCAAATTAAAAAAAAAAAAAAACATGCATCAATAATATTAAATTCAATAACTCATAGAAATTCCAGTAATTATTTAAGTACCACAGCTAAACTTAGTCAGATTTTTTTCCTCTTAATTAGTGCAGATTCTCAAAACAAGGCAAAATTTGGTACTTTTCGGTTAGACGGGCACCAGTGTTATACATATATATACCAATATACTGTATGTATACATACATATATACATGTATAATACATCTGCATTTATATAGATCTATACATATGTACATATGTAAAAATAAAACACGCATCCAGCTAATTGGAAAGTACCCAAAATTTTTGCATAAGCCATGCGAAAGACATCATTTTTGTTTCACAGATAGAAAGCCCAAAGTGTAAACTTTTATTTAAAACAAAAATAAATTGGAAATTTCATTTGCCTTTTTGTTTGCATATGTAATATGTAAAAATAAAACATGCATCCGGCAAAGTGGAAAGTACCCAAAATTTTTGCATAAGCCATGCGAAAGACATCATTTTAATTTCACAAATCTTTTATTTAAAACAAAAAGAAATTGGAAATTTCATTTGCCTTTTTGTTTTCATATGTAATATGTAAAAATAAAACATGCATCCGGCTAATTGGAAAGTACCCAAAATTTTTGCATAAGCCATGCGAAACACATCATTTTTATTTCATAGATAGAAAGCCCAAAGTATAAACTTTTATTTAAAACAAAAAGAAATTGGAAATTTAATTTGCCTTTTTGTGTACAGCTTTTTTGGTGAAGTCACAAAAATTTGGAAAAATAACCATAATTCTCAACTTTGGCTAATTTTTTTTATCCTAAATATTACAAGTAAATTTTTTAAATATTTTTTTATTAAAATCTGCATCTTTTTATATTCTTACAGTGATATTTTTAAGATGATTCACGTTTTAGATCCAGAGAAACAATTTTTTGAAAATGGAACTGCAATCTCAAAATACAGACTCAGAAATGTGCGATTTGAGAAAACCCCAAGAATTGGACCCCCCATATCTCACAAACTATGAGGTCTAGGAAGGAAATATTTCTGATGGAATCATTTCATGATAAAAGTAGTGTGCACACAAAGTTTCATGAAAATCCCTGTGGGTCGGGTTACAAGGTCTGGTTGAATTGACTTGGAATGACCCTGGTGTCATATAATGAAAAGTTATGAAGGAGTTATTCAAAAGTCGAGCTGTAACGACCCAGAGTGATTCCTTGTCTTTGGCGCGACACTTACGCCTATATTCTCGCAAGAAGCGATGTTGACTGTGAGAACCTGAATTTAATCTACTCTTTTGTTGGCCAGACGAGGCTGATGTGATATAGCCTGTTGATGGAGACGAGAAACGAACAGAGAATGGAGAGAGATGGGACGGTGACTGACGAAACGAGAGTTTTAAATTTTTATTTTGTTTTTAATATGCGTGTAAAGTCTTAGTTGAAAAGTTTTAGAATGTCTATGTTAATTTAATTTTGTTGTAATGGATAAATAGTCATTGTAAAAACGATGTACCATAGTGCTGATTTACACTGGAACCCTGAGACGTATCGACCATCGTTACAGTACCATGGTAACGACTGGAACAGGAAATATTTCTAGAGAAATCAACCTAAAATTAGAATGGCTAGAATTTAAAAACTCAATATGTTCACCCTAGAATACTAAATTTAAAAACACTTAGCTACGTGCAAACATTCGCCTGTAAGACTATTTTTTCATAATTTGAATAATATAGTTATTTCTTCTTTTTTTTATTTTATCTAAAAAAATAAATACTCTACTAGCTATAAACATATTTATTTCAAATATCCAATTGCATTTTTTGCATATTTTGCCTTGGTGTTTCCTATACATAGATTTGTTTTTACATGTACTGCACAATAAAGCATCTTTATTTGCCAACGTGAAGGAAAAATGGTTCATAATATGGTTTTTGACTCAGAAGATTTTGCTTTTATTAAGCAGGCATGTCAATTTCTAATATAGAAAAATTGTAGATTCTATGTATCTGGTTCAAGTTGAAACTTGCATTCGCTGAATCATCCATTGTGGTAAAAATTGTACACTGACAAGGGAAACTTTTTTTTTGCCGTTGCCCGCACCTAACATTGCAATGGGGCATTTTAAAGCTCTATATTGCAAAATTTGTGAACTGAAAAAATAATTCTATTGAAGGCATATTTTTTAATATTGCAGCAGCATAAATTTCTTAAAATATTATTTTCGAGGCCAATTATGTAACTATTGACATAGCCCCCCCCCCTTTTTTTTAAAAAGCATTTAAAATATGAATTAGTTACTATTAAATATAAAATATTGAAAAAAGTTTTAAAATTCTTTCAAAAATTCTCTTTTTTGCCTTGGGTGTTTTACACACGTAGCTCTTTTTACATGTATTACAAGAAAAAAGCACATTGAAATTTCCTCAGTTATATTAATCTGGGCACATCGACATGAATATATTCCAAAATTCAGTAATAGGTACAAACTTCTCTCCCTCGCCTTGACGTTTTGGATTCGAAATAAAGACATTTCAATAGAAATTTGGATATTTCTAGGCTCTTTGCAGCTTTTTAATGTTAGCCACATGAAATAGAATAAAATATTTTTGTAGTATTAATATGATTATTTTTTATTGATTGTAGTTATAAGAAGACCAAAAAGAAAAGTTTAATTGCACAATGGGATATCAGATACAGAGTTGATATTTCGGCATTACTGTAGTCTGAATGTCTCTTCTCTATTTGTGTATCAATATGCGCTAAAACAAATTCAGAATAACATAAGAAAAAAATAAAGAAAATGATTCACATGGAGTAGATAAAATTCCTGCGGGACGGGTCGGTTCTTAAACGGTGATGATGATGTTTGGAGCTGCTGATCTTGCACTACTTTTTTTATTAGTAGAGAATAGAAAAGATTTATCTCTTCCTCTCAAGCAAATTTTATCAATAGATGATGTTTGGGGATCACCAGTTAAAAAAAAAAAATCTTGAACTTAATTTTAATAGCTTTTGTAGATAAATTGCTAGCTGTCTCTCATATTGAAGAATCAGATTGTTTTTGTGTTTCAATGAAACATTAGGCACGCCAAAAAATTTTGATTCTGCTTCAGCTGACTCAAAATTATGAATAAATATGTAAATAAATTCTAAGTATTCTGTCGCTAAATTATGTTCAATATCCCCCTTTTCATCTAATATTTTATTTTATTTATTACTCAATTGATTGTACAGTTCTCCAATTGCTTTAGGTTTGAATCATAAATTTTCCTTCCCATTAGAGCTATACATAGTTTCATAAACAGCAAATAAATTAACTTGCTGTTCACTTCTAAAAATAACTTAAATATTAAACAATTGACTGCAAGACGACGACGATACTAGATGAACTCAAATTCCAAATGAAATTTTCATTTGATAATCATCGTGATATGATCGTGTAAAGGACACAGGTATATATAAAATTTTGATAAATTTTTCCCATGGAGGAATGAACGAAGGATTTATTTGTAATATGCCTTACTTTTCAGATGACTGATTAGTATTCTAGGGTCAAGATAAAGTGAAATTAGTTGTTCTTGGGATAAATGCATACTTCACTTGTAAAATACTACCAGAGATGATTACAAAGATTTTTAATGTAAAATAATGTAAGTAATAAGGTATTCTTTCAGATGGCTGCCATTTGAGAGCGCTCATGTGCTGTATGACGATCATAGGAAGTGTTATATTTCAGAAAACATAAATAAAAACAATCGGTCAAGTGCGAGTATTATTCTCGTATAGAGGGTTTCGTACAATAAATATATGAATTGGAGCATTCCATTGTACAAATATATCATTAAATGTTGTTACTAAACTTTAAAAGTCGAAGACATTAGACTATACCACTTCTTCCTGCTACTTTGATTATTGAGCCCCCCGATTATGAAATGTGCGAAGATTACGTAAAAGGAAACAATCTAATGTTCAATCGATTGATTATAAAAGACCATGTTTTTATGAATTCTTTTTTAAATATGGAATTAATTTATAAGTGTTAAATTTTAGTCTTTGAAAAAATCATTTTCCAAATGGTTGTTGTAATTTGTTTAAAAAATAATAATTATAATTATTATTATTATTATATTTTACTTCTAGACAGCTGACGAGTTTAGGTTTTAGATCAAAACCAATAAATGGTTATATCACTGATGTTTATTTGCTCATAATATAAATATTATTTTATCTAAGTTTGTAAAACGCATTCCAGTTAGTGTGCCGAAGAAAGTAGGAAATTTTCATAAGTAACTTGTATTGTGAGATATTACGCAAGTAACTCTTAATAAAGATTCAGAAAAGAATAAATCAAGCTTTTAAATTAATTTCATCCATCATCGTAAATTTGAAATCGCAATCAGGAAAGAAGAAATAAATTATCTACAACTTCATTAATGTTCAAAAACGAAAGTGATGGTGTAAACAAATCATTACAAGTTTACATCATCATAATCATCTCATCATAAATTCTGATTTAAATGACATAAATGAAAAATAACTGTGAAAATATAACTGAATGAACAATTTATGAAAGAAATAATTACAATTAACTTTTTTATTATAAAAACATTTAACTCATATTTTTTCTCTTTTATTTTCATGGTGATAATAATGTTTTTTTTTTATGTATTTTCACAGATATGATAAAGTAATACAGTAGATAGAAGCATTTAATGTGAGCTCCGATTATGTATTGTATAATAAAGTAATTTTCCTACAAAACCAGCGTAATTTTATTTGTGTGTATGTGATCCTAAGTACATTTTCAAATGCTGTATATAGATAATTCGATTTGACGGCCTGTGCAGACATAAAAGAATATGAAGATAAGTCAATCTTACCTATCTATCTCTACTCTTTATGATTTTACAAAAAATAGATGAGGACTTACTCGCACAATATACATGTTATGACAAATAATGTCTAATGTGCTTTACAAAAAAAAAAAAAAAAAAAAAAAAAAAAAAAAAAAAAAATCAGGATTTGTAGATTATTTAACCAATTAAAGCCCTTTAATTTTTTACTGCTCTCGGTTATTGATAATTAAATTGATACTTGAAGATTGTTGGATATTTTATATCTATATTAGTTAATCTAAATTATCAGCCCCCTGGAGTATCACTTTCAGAAAAAGGACCTCTTATATATATATATATATATGTATGGGTGATTCTCAAAATAGGGGACAATTTATGCCTTTCGGCATACAAAAAAAATTGAGAGGTTTTCTGTCACGTTTTTATATTTAGATATATTTGTCTTAATATTATTCATTATTTGCACTCAAGAATTACTCACTTTTTAGTTAAAAACACCTTAAAATAACAGAATAAATGTTCAAAATGTCATTAGCATGGATGTCCACAGCAGCTGTGCCTTGTATATACTAGCTTTTTCAAGAGTTAATATCATGTTTATAATATAAAACAAATGTTATTCTTTCTTTAAATTAATCAAGGAGAGGATTTATCCAATAAATTTCTTTTTAAAAATAAAATTATAGTATATAAAAAAAGAATTAAAGTTTGTCCTCCATATACTATTTTCAAAACAAAGTCATACTATAACAGCTGGTTATTAATCAAAATTTCATTTTCACATATGACAATAGTTTGAAAATATAAAGTTTCTCCCTGGCAACAAGTAGCCATTTTATCCCAGCCTGAAAATAGAAGCATGTATTATATTTTAAGAATAGTAGTTGAATATTAGGGGCGTACATCAATTGTATGTCATTAGAATGGATAATAATTTTCATATTTATTTTGTAATTAAAATTTTTATTTTACTTATTTGCATAGGACTTTTGTGTTATAAAAAGCCTCAGAAAGGTCTATTGCATTGTGATTATATTATGGCTCATAATCTTATTTAAA
The DNA here is from genome assembly GCA_964019185.1 of Maratus speculifer. Lineage (NCBI taxonomy): Eukaryota > Metazoa > Arthropoda > Arachnida > Araneae > Salticidae > Maratus > Maratus speculifer. The sequence continues at coordinate 259,513,316 of OZ025298.1, forward strand.
TTAAAATTCGTCATTAGCATGGACAAATATCAGTGTCATTAGCATGGTTTTTCTGTCCATGCTAAAGACTCCTATGTGCATAAATCTAACCATTGCTTATATTGTATCTTTTATAAAGTTTAATTTTACATATAAATTTAGGTATTACATTAATTATCCCTAAAATATGCATTAAATCTGTCAGAAAATCACTAAGACAGCTTCTTACATTGTTAGTGTCAGGATATTGCTCATGTAAACAAAGTTTGCTCTTTGATAATGTTTTTATTCTCCTTATATGTATATATGTAAAAATGGAAACCATTTCCTGAAAAGGAAGGCTAATAAATATAGAAAAAAAATATTTAAACTGGAAGAAAATAAAAAATTCTTAATATATTTATTCCATGCAATTTGTTTTGTCATTAGCATGGCTCAAAAAATACTAATTATTTTTTTAAAGCTAATTTTTAAATATTTAGCTCTGCTGACTACATGTAAAGTATATCTAATACTACATTAACAACAGCTATTTTTTTCAGAAATTTTGCTAACAGTATTTTTTTTTAAGATTTCACTTTTGAAATTGTCCCCTATTTTGAGAATCACCCATATATATAGAAAAAATACATTTAAAAGGAGTATGTACTAAATTTGTAAAACCAAAGTAGATTCATGAGGCACCTAAATACTTTGAAACTACAAAAATGTGTAGTTTCATCATATTATTATCTATGAAAAAGCAAAATAATGCGAATTTGGGCTACCAGCATACATACCAGAAAAAATTGAAGAAAACAATCATATTAAAATGTAATAAGAAGTTAAATTGGATAGAAAAAGAAAAATTATACCAAACACCAAAGATCTACTCTAAAAGATGCTTCAAAAAAGTGTACTGGCATGTTTACAAGCAACTTTTGTTAAAAATGGGATATTTTTAAGTTAATGTATCAAGGAGTAAATCCCAATATTTAAGATACAAACTTAAGGGGGCTCAAGGGTTGAAAACTTTTCAAAAAATCGATTTTTTTATAATCTAATTTGATTATTCATTTAATTCTTATACTCATTTTTATGCAAAAAACCACATAAAAATATTTGCATTTTTAACGGAGTTATAAGCATTTATGTATCAAGTCTTTCATAGCCGCATCCATATAATTTCAACTTTAAGTAGCGTTTTCTCAAAACTTGATTTTTGACGACTAACACCAAAATAAAAAAAATCTATTTGATGGAATGGCTTATTTATTATTATTATTATTATTATTATTATTATTATTATTATTTTTGCATCTATGTAACATCATTATCTAGGTTATAAATTAATATATTTTAGATAGTTTAATATTTTGAGTATTTTTAATGAAAAAAATGTTGTATTTTTTTAGGGGTTTTTTTAAGTTTTCAAATTTAAGAGTTTTTTTAATAATGTTTCTTTTGAGGGATTTTTATATCCTTAATTCATTCTCTAGAGTAAAGTTTTCTGATCATTTTAAAGCAAAAATTAGGTTCTTAAGTCAATTCAACATAAAAATATTTTGGTGTTGGTGATATAGCATATAATTTTTTTTTCGAAAATTGTGTTACATACATTTCACTATATTTTTTATGATATTACATTGAAATACTTCATTTTGTAATTTTATAAGACTGCAAACATACCTTTAAAATATCAAAAAGTTTAAATTAATTACATTGAATACTTCTGTTTTTATATGAGTTCGAAGCGAGAGCTCTGTTTATATGTTTTTCCGTATTGATCAACCCCTGACCCCCCTTAAATATATGCAAACAGCAAACTCTACCTACTTTTCCTATAAAATAGTGAAGTGCTACCATCTTTTGAGAAATTACTAAAAAAATGTCATGGAACAAAATGCAATGCATTAAATGAATTATTTATTTATTTATTTTTATTAAATGAATTATATATTTATTGGATGGAAAAATATGTTTATTGGAAGATACTTTAAAGCATATACTAACTCTAGATATGTAAGTTAAATATATAAATGACTTATATGTATCAAAGAATCTTTTTTTTCTTTTTCATTTTCGAAAATATTATGTTATTTACGAACCCTGCTCTGAAATGAGAATCATCTATTTCATTTCTACTTTTGAATTAATTTATTCATTTTCCGATTATAGTAAGAAAAAAGTCCTTATTTATAGCTTTTATCGGTCGCTTTATTGACATTTTCCCATTCACAGCGCGAAGACAAATAACAATCTATACTATCGATTTTTCAGATAATCTTTTTTTGGCCTTTACAATGTCACAAAATAGAATTATCAGTGTCGCCGGAAGTAACAAATCCATAATAGAGGGAGACAATGGCGTTACCATTTTTCGTGGTTCTATGTCTTTTTTAAACAATTTACAATGACAGTCGAGATGCTTACACAAGCTCTGACATGAGTCAGGATTTTAAAAGAAGAATCTTTTTTTATGATTACTTTGAGTTTAAACTAGAATGGCAGTGGCATTTATATTTATGGGTGTAAATTTTACAAAAAAATAATTTTCTAGAAAGTCATTTTTGAGATGAGTTTATTGGTAATAACATAACTTATTATACTATTGGTTAACCTTCATACATTAAATTTAGATATTTGTGTATTTGAGCATTGATTTTTTTTACTTTTTAAAAAGGTGGTTAGTTCTCAACTTTCAATATCAACAAACTCTAGATTTTCTGACACAATTTCCGATTCATTTTTATACGTAAAGGCATAAAATACACAGGGCTGACTGTTCAAGTAATTTGAATCATAATGCGTTTTTAATAAATAAGTTACTTTCTTGAGTTATACTTTATTTTTGTCATGTGGCGACAAGTTTTTTTACTCTCCAGCATTGTCGCATTCGATATTTCGGTTCAAAACGTCAAATTTTACAGTATTTTTTAAATATATTTTGCCATTACCAAAATATATTGAACGCTATTTGATTATTTAGTTTCTTATTAAGAACACCTGTCAATTTTATGCATATCTGAATAAAATTGAATAGAGAAATATGAACAAAAAATTAACCTGATTACATTTCAAGTTATGAGTGAATGGAGCTTTTGTTATAACTATCATTTCAGTTATAGGTATTTTGTCTTACGAATCTTTTAACTTTAGAGCATGGAAATAGTCGATTCAGATGCATTAGTTTACTCAGTTAGGAATCATTAACTAATCACGCTAATTTCTCTTTTTTTCTTTTAATCCATTTCTTCTTACATGTCATAGGTCACCACGGTCCAGTTATAACCCTTCTCTGTTATAACGTTGCATTTTTTTTTATGTAGAACTAATTTTGAAACGATTCGAAAAGTGTCATGCAAGATTATGTGCGCTTTTACTTTAATGCGAAGGAATAAATATGCACTTAATGCTGCTTTAGCTTTAAAAAAATTAATGAACCTTATCCTTTCGCTATTTGTAAACAATGTCCACATAATTTGTAAACAATGTCTATACCTTATTTATTAAATAAAAAAGCTATTGCTTTTATATTTAAGATAAGGCATCACAACAGATTGACCCAGCCACCTTTTCTTGCCAAAGTGTCACACATTGTTACCCGTTCCCCTCTTGAAATGTGTCCTATTCTTTCGACATAAAAAAAACGTGCTGTACGGACATCGATCCATTTTTATTAGGAAAATGACTGTGGAAACTCGAAACTATTGCGGTAGTCTGATGGACTCCCGGGCCCACTAGTCCAAGTCTTAAACTTATGGAATATAGCTTTTATAATTCCGTGGTTGGATTTTTAGTAATCGGGTCTACTGCCGTTCTAAGCTGCATTAAAGAAGAAGTCTCTGTTTAGGCGAGAACAAGTGGTTGTTCGCAGTCCTCACGTGTCTGAGTGTTAATGGGTGGTACCTAGTTATGAGTTTTATTCGAAGTAAAATCACCAGTCTGTTATATACATTGTTTACAATATTTCTGATATTTGTGAAATTGAATATGCTTAGAGGGATTTCAAATTTATATGGCTCGATATCTCTACGGTAGCCTTCATAATATGAATCCTTTTAATTTTATATTAGAGTAACAAAATACAGCTAGTAAAAGGTGGTCCACAGAATTTTAGGAAAATTAAAATTTGACGATTTGGAAAAGGCTGCAGTTACAATGTATGTATTATCAAAATAAACACATAAATAGATATAATTTTTATTTACTTACACTATAAAACTTAAACAAAATTATAAATGAATATATGCATTCTATAATGATGTAATCTATGAACAGTACTGCATAAAAACAGGAAGCTGGACATTTCCAGTTTAATCAAAAGGCATTTGTCAATATTACGTATCGTTGTAACATCAATATTGATTGCGAAATAAATATTTACCTTATATTTGACAATAAATATTGATATGAAATATTAAAGATTTACATGGAATGTTTGATTAGTTGTTACATTGTAACAATATAGGTTTCCTATTTTAATAAATAATGAAGATTTTATATTTTAGAAGTCAATTACAAAACCTCTAGTTACCATAAAAACCGAAATATTTAGGCAAATGGTTTTATCATTTATTACTATTTACAGTAATTATTATTACTTCTATTATTATTGCCAAGACGGCAAAGTTTGAGTGATTTAGAACGAACTGATTCTATTATTTATGTTTTTATTATTTCCAAATGTCATTTTTTTTAAGTGGCATAATGTGTCAAAGATAAGACGCATTGTCCATTATATCATTATTTTTTTTAAACTGTGAAAATATCTTAAAGATCTAGATAAAATATATTATTAATTATTATTACTATTATTTATCATTATTATTACTTCTATTATTATTTCCAAGACGGCAAAGTTTCAATGATTTAGAATGAACTGATTCTATTATTTATTTTTTTATTATTTCCAAATGTCATTTTTTAAAAGTGGCATAATGTGTCAAAGATAAGATGCATTGTTTATTATATCATTATTTTTTTAAGTGTGATAATATCTTAAAGATGTAGATAAAATATATTATTTATTATTATTACTATTATTTATTATTATTATTATTATTATTCATTTAACCGGCGACAGGTATGGGGAAATAGCGTTTTTACCCCCAGACTTATCTCGGGGCAAACGGTGAAGTGGTATTTATTATTATTATTATTATTATTATCATTATTATCATTATTATCATTATTATTATTATTATTATTATTATTATTATTATTATTATTATTATTAAACATGATATTGAAACACTTTAAGCGCCATTGGAGTCGCAAAGATTTGGGTGATGAGCATTGCCAATACTAAGCATGGCATAGATTATACATTTAATTATTACTAAAATTAGACAGCTACTCACTCGTCACATTTCATTACAGAACATATAAATGCAAGCTGACATAAATCCTCTTAACAGAAGATGAGACGTCGAATAAAAGAAAAAACTCACCTGAAATTAAAAAGAAAATAATTAGTACCTTTGGTAATTTCAATACTACACATTTATAAAATCTATCATGTACATTACATCGTATAACATTAGTAAAATAAAATCAAAATAAATAAATCTTGTCATTAGAATTTAAATAATATATATGTATATACGAAATAAAAGTATCGAGAAAATAAAAAATCAGATATATATTTATCAATTTTAAGAACTTTATATTTTACTCTTTTTACAAAATATCTCTTATTATCTATATATTTATTTATCAGTAATTGAAAGAAATACATAGAAATTCATTGACTATTCACTGATAGAAGTAAAATCTACATTTTTTTTTCGTAGGGATGCCCGGTAGCTGATAATGTCCCATCAAACACAATCGATTTTTTCAATACTATTCTCGTTTAATAATCAATGCTGTAGACAGACAGTCGGCATCCACAATCGATATTTTCAATACCATCGATTTTTAATACTAGTTGAATTTATAGACAGACAGCCTGCATTTAGAAGATTTAATATTTGTAGGGAAAGAACTGGACATTTCACACCATGAAATGTTACGAATAAATGTAATAGTAAAAAAAAAAAAAAAAAAAAAAAAAAACTTTACTAAATGGTGTACAAATTGCTGCAAAGTTTAAAAACTATATAAACATTAAAGTAAAGTTAAGATAATCAACGTTTCGCTTGTCTAATAATTGAAAGGTAATATAATGAACTTTTACGTTTCAAGGCGGCTTTAATCTGTTTAGAAGCATTATAACAGCGTTTTTCTGATGAAGATCTCAGATGGAGGTTGAAACACTGATTATCTTAACTTTGCTTTAATGTTTCTATAATTTTTAAATTTTGCAAAAACTTGTATACTATTTAGTAAACATATTATTTTTATTTTTCTGATTATTTTAATATTTGTATTTTATGTTTTCGTAAAATTCAGATCTCAGTAAGTTTCCACTCAAAATTACATTTTATTTTTATGTAATCATGTTTATATCTAAATTAAAAGAGGAAATGTTCATTTTTTCGCTTTGGTTTGTTTTCAAAATCTATCTTTCAAGCAGTGGTTGTCATAAAATGACATCTTGTGAAAATGAGATTTTCTCCATGATAGATTTTACACAATTTCTCAGTTTAAATTGTTATACCTCTAGAACCGTTAAAGATAAATGCTTCAGACTTGGAACATGTTTTTTTTTTTTCGTATTATTATTATTTTACTTTATTTTGGATTCAGAAAAGTTAAAAAAGAATGTTAACTTTTGAAAATGATTCTTTTAATAAAAGTTACAGTTTTTTTTTAAATTATTACTTTAAATATTTTTATCTTTTTAATTAATAATTTTTAAAATTTAGAATCAAATTAAAATTTAGATAATTCTCTTTATTTAAATATAAGAAAATGAAATTCTACAAATAATATTTTGAGTTATAAAGATTTTAAATTACATGACTTTTTTAAAAGATTTAATTTTTTTTTTATTTAAAAAAATTATTGTGTGATTTTGTTTACAAATAATATAGTTAATCAATCATCACAAAAAAATCAAAGTTTAAACTTAATAAATATATTTTTTATGTGTACTAGATCTCTTTAAGTTCAAATAAATAATGTCATAATGGTACTAGAGTTTTAATGTTTAATAAAAGATTTTTCATTTAAAACTCGCCGTGCACCCGGATTATATACGGAAATATAAGGTAAGTGAAAATCGATAGCATCTTAAAAGCCGATATTTCAATTTGAAAAAACTGAGTAATACATTATACAAACTACTCGGAAATGATCAATGTGAAAAATAACAGTAGTAAGTCTTGCTTGCATCCATTAATAACTATATCGTAATATTAATAATATGTATTCCACAACGAAAAAATAAGAATTTATATTATAAATAAATATTTCACTTGTAAGGCGTTGTTGTATTAATAAAAACATTTAAGATACATTAAACTTTTTTATTTGAATGTTTCAACTCTTTTTAATCGACTCATCTTCAGAATGTAAAATAGAAAATAAAATTACAAACATAATGAACGTGAAAATTATTTAAAGCTATTCATAAGAGAATCCATTGAAATTTATTTTAAAAGTTCACATATATGTAACGATTCGCTTTTTTTCGCATCCCCAGTATATGGTTTGAATGGTTGGGCAATTTACAAGATGTAATTATTTAGCTAGACCACGGACAATATCCAAATTAAAAAGCACGTGATATGTTTAATTTAATTTCAATAATTATTTATTCCAGTTTTTCACGTTCATTATGTTTGTAATTTTATTTTTTATTTACATTTTGAAGATGACTCGATTAAAAAGAGTTGAAACATGTAAATGAAAAATTTTTAATGTATTTCAAATATGTCTTTATTAATACAGCAATATCTTATGAGCAAAATATTTATTTATAATATAGATTCTTACCTTTTCGTTGTGGAATATATATTATTAATATTACGACACACTAGGAAATGTTTCCGAAAATCATTGATAGCAAAATTTTCTTTTTCTTTTATATATGGCTTTTTTTTTTTTAAATCTTGAAAGTACATTGGATTCTAGAGCGTCCAAAAATAACTAATGCTTTTTGAAATCGTGGGCAACTTAGAAGGTGTTATTGTATGTTTTAGTTAGCTATTATATTATATTTTTGTAGATTAAAAATATCGTCTTGTCTAACAGTATGTTATTAGGGTTTCGTCCATCTGCCGAAACCCTATTCGTCTCTGTCCTCTGTCTGTCTGTCACAGAGTTGGTATACAAAAACTACACAAGTTAGAGCGTTTAAATTTTGTGTACTTATAGCTGAATACATCTTGTTATACAACAAATCATAAAATTTTGGAAAATACTATTATTATTTTAATTAAAATATTTTTTTATATCATCAATTCATTTTTTAAGTTTTTTTTCTTCTCATTGTTGCATGCAAGTTTAAATAGCTATAAAAAATATTTCTTTTTTACGCTTTAAAAAGAAATGGAGTACTTCTGTTGTCACAATTACAAAATTGGTATTAAAAACTTATGCTAAACTTTACATTTTATTTCCATATATAATTTTATTTACTTGCGTACCTTCACTAAATCTGTATATTTTGATAGAGGAAAAAAAATCTATGCGATCAAGGCAGCGTTTAAAGGAAGAATTCCGTATTCTGTTTTGGTTGGCGCGATTGGAGAATAAATCCCAAATAGCGCCAAAAAACTACTTTTCGTTTGTTATAATAAAAGTTTTTGAAGGAGTTATTAAACCAAACCCTCTGTGCGATCTGCGATCACACTTACCCCCTTGTTTTCTCTATTTTTCTTGTACATTGTCATTTATGTCATCTTTTTTCAGTGAAAGCTTGCCCAAAATCGGAAATCCCTATATAAGCCGTTGTTCAATAAACGTGAAGAAAAATTCAGGGAACCAAAATTTAACATTTTTGTTTTACATAGCTGATATATATTTTAAAAAAAATGCATTCTTCGAAATTACTGATATTTCCTAAAGATCTTCGGTAGGTCCCCGATTGTTTTACTTATATTCTTCAATACTTGGGCGTATGAGCAGCGACTAAATGAGTTATTTAAAAACAAAATTCCGTTTGAAATGAACAGAATGAATGTCATCTTGGGATGTAACTGTGATATATAACGGTAATTAAAAGGGGGGGAAAAGGTTGACGACATTGTTATCTCTAAATAAGTGAAAGAATCTTTGCTTGATTTATTATAAGAAATATTCGTCCGCTCTTTCAAAATATGTTGCATCAGTGAAGTAATGGACAGAATTGGGAATGATGCACTGAAAAAAATGAACTACTCAAAAATGAGTAAATCAATGTATGCATACCAATTGAGTATGTTTGGATCAAATATGAACACATTGCTTTTTCAAATTGGAAACATCATATGTTATCAAAATCAAACAAACCATAATTTTGTACCCTATAATTATTTATCTCACTCCTGGTGGCTAAAAGGATTTTATTAATGTAAATATTAAGCTATGCGCAGTACTTTAAAATAATTTAAATATGCTTGCAAATAATGCTCCCTTCATAAAAATACTCGATGTTTCCTAATTACTTTGCTATTTTCCTCAATAAATAATCAATCAAATGTTTATTATAAATACATCAGAGTGGAAATAAATATCAGTGCATTTTTACTTTAATTTTTAAGTTCAGGGGTTAGTTGATAGCGATTCATATTTCAACACGACCGTGGAATCAAAAATGAGTATATGTGTTTTTTAGTTTGGAGTACATTCGAATCGGAGCTATTTTGAGTATGTGAAGTACTTAAAATTGAGTACTTTTTTCTTTGCTTTGAAAACCCACTTTTTTCAGTGTGTCATTTTTGAAGAAGATGGCGAGGCTGATTAGTTAAATACTACCGATATTCATAATGATGTACCAATGGAAGAAAGCAATGTTAAGGAGCTATTTGAAAATTCCGATAATAACTTAATCAGGGCTGTCCAACCTTTCATTAAGCGCGGGCGCACTTCATCAAATAGCAAACAATGGAGGGCGCAATTATTCATATGTCTGACAATATATTAATTCACTGTAAGTTGCAGGGTTGCTAGTTTCGATTCTCTTTTTTATACAGAGATTCCGAATTCACATAAAAACTTCGGAATAAAGAATTTTCACTTTAAGTTAAAAATTATTATCCGAAATTTCTGTTAAGAATTCGATTTTCTGAATTAAAAAAAGAAGAAATACTGGCATCTATTGTAAAGACTAGCGATATGCATGTGTCTTACATGATACATCAACTCCACGCAACATAAACCATAATACCTCCTAAAATATATGCAGGGCTCGATGTAAAAATAATTTGAGAAAAAAGGCTAAATCAAAGTAAAGTTAGAATTACATTTTAAAAAAGAAGACCTAACAAAATATTTTGCAGAGAAATAAGGCTAATAATTTAATGCCATTTACAATAGAAAAATCATGTGTAACATTAGGCATTTTAAAGGAACATATTGTAAATTCCGTTTTTATTTAAATAACTTTTAGTAAGATGAATCATTTGAAAGGGCGCTTAGAACACCTCCGAAGAGCGCCATGGTGCCCGCGGGCGCCGCGTTGGACAGCCCTGACTTAGATAGTAAAATACGATTAGTGACTTTTTTCATTATGAAATATTAAAGCATTTTTAGAAATTTATGTTTTTTATTATAAATATGTTTTTTTATATTCATATTCAGAATTTTTTTAGACTCGTATCGATTCCTCAACTTCCGATCCAAAAGAATTCCAAAAATTCTCGGCTTATACACGGAAATATGTGGTATAAATTTTCAGCTACGCAACAAATTTTATGCATGCAAGAATAACTAAATAATATTAAAGTCAACAATAATGCTGTTAATTTTCCTGTAAAACAAACTTGTTTAACATGAATAAAAATTTCGCTCATTATATAGCCGGAGAAAGGGCAACAGAATAATTTAATTTTTGTTTGTTTTTCTTTTTTAAACAAAATTTTAGATTTTGTAATGTTATAGTTTAAAAAAAATTTTTTTGTTAGTGAAAACTTAATTTTTATGGAGTTAAATGCAAGAAAAATGAATACATCAATTTCAGTCACAGGATAAAAAAGTCGGAAATTGTATGCTAAATATGGCGAATGAGGTACGTTCTTATATATCTAGTTTTATAAATATTCTGATCTTGGCATAATAGCTGTTGCACTCCTATGAAAAATGTATGAATTGAAAATTTATTATGATTATATATGTCAAATTCAGTAATATGGGAATAATAGGACTCCATCATAAATAGAACGTAATCACCATGGTAAACTACAATCATTACCTATCACGGGATAACATTGAAGTAATTATGTATGATAAGCTATTACAAACTAAAGGATACAATTTTATTAATATCTTTTTAAATTTTGATTAGATTTTCATAAAATTTTAAATAATTCGACAATTTTCTACAATGATTATTTAAATTAAATTTCAAATCATTCAATTCGATAGTTCTTGCGCTGATATATGCGTACAGACAGATAGACGTACTGACCGGACGATGACTATAGGTACCACATATTTATATAATTACGAACGCACCTAGAAAGCATTAAAACTGACTTATGTATGTCAGCATGCAGCCCCTTAACAGCTCCCAAGGGAACTATGATTGCCCGATCGCCTCTCTCTTGGATCCGTCATTTCTAGGAAGTGCCATTAACATTTAGTTTCTAACCTTGATTATTTCTTTCTCAAGTTCTCCGTTCTGCGAGAAACACAACAAATGACATATTCCGTAACGTGTACCCTAAAATCAATATGAACGATGCTCTGGTAAATTTCCTCTTGCCCTGTTTATCCTGAATTTTCACGTGCGTTCCGATTTTTTAATGGGTCTGTCTGGGAGTGTCTGAAGTTTGGCGCCCCAAGGATTTCGAGAAAATCTTCTTGCTTGTGATTATTATTTAAATGAGATAATTGTGCTGGCCTTCTTCCAACATCTGGAACGAAGAGGATGAGCCCTGAGTCTAAGTTCTGTGTGACACATGGGTAATTTGCAGACATCGTGTCCGCCGAAGTTAGTGAAGTTAACTACAAGGAGGTATACTTTAGGTTGTTTTAGTCTTACACGCTTCTGTAGTTTTCAGATAAATGTACTTTAACTTTAACTTGCCGAAAAGGTAAAAAGTTAGTTATAAAAAATGGTACATATTTCGTTAAAAAATTACTAAAAGTTGGTAATTGCGGATTAGAGAAGTTGGAAAGGAGTTGCAAGGACTTTTTTGTTTTATTTTGTTTTAATTTTATTAATCTTGTTTTTTCCATTATGTCGTTGAGAATCATTAAAAAAAGATTTTATTAAGGCAAAAGATTATTTTAAACATTTAGTTTTTTTTATATTCCTCAAAATTAGATTGATGCAAAAGGAAAGCGACTGATTTGGAATGTTTTTGTCATCTTGAAGTTTCAAACTATTTTTTAACACATTTTGTCATTAAAGTAGTAAAACTTTCGTACATATTCGTTAAAAATCGTTTTTTCCCCCAAGAATAAATTATACTTCGAAATTGAAACCTAAAGAAAAAACAGAACTTTTAAAGTTTTGAACATTTGTAATTTGAAATTATTTATTAAATAAAAATTTTAAAGTCGATGCAGGCATTTTTCAAAGTGTTGTCAGAAATAAGAAAAGAACTGAAGTGTATCCATCTTTCCACGAAATTGGTTTGAAAATTGCGACAAGCAGAAGTGGTCATTGAATTTAACAAGTTGTAAATTGCACGTGGAGCGCAGGAAATGAGGGCCGTTCGTTCTATAATGAAATTTTTAAAATATTCAAACCTTGCTATTATAGTATACAGTATAATGGTCGAAATATTTTGCGTGTCTCTGTAAATACTATCTGCTTTCTAATCCGACTTTCATAAAATTTGAAATGACTCGACAAAATTATGAACCCATTATACATATTAAATCTCAAGCGATTTGGTTGAGAAGTTTTTGTTGTGTTGTATGCGGACAGAAAAAAACGATAGACGGACGGACAGACTGAACGACGACTATGGGTGCTAAGTATTTATATAACTACGAATGCACCTAAAACAATCAGATTTTAGTGTAATAGTATTTCGGATACGGTTTAGTAGTCAAAGTCTTTTGTGTGCCCCTGTAAATACTCTTTGCTTTCTATTATACAGGAAATAAGGAACGTACATCAATTTCATAAAATGTTAAATAGTTTAGTACAATTTAAACGTGCACCAAAGCATGTTTTTCCTATATTATTATGTAATGGTGTACTTTTGTGTACCCCTGTAAATCAATAAAAAATATTCTTTACGCCATAAATTGTACAGAATATATTTTATTGTACTTACTTCATAGATGAATATGAATTTTATTATGTTCAATAAGAGTGTATCACCATTAAAATACACTTGAAATTTTTTTTCTATTGACCATAATGTATCGGAATATTTTATGTGGCAATGTAATTAAACTATAGGGGAGAGTGGGGATACTTGAGCATAGGGGATACTTGAGCCACCCCTATTATCTCTACAGTTGATTAATTTTTCTTTCTAAAACTGCCAATATGATAACATATTTATAGTTCTGAACATGTAAAAAAGAAATCACACATCTTGGTACCATTTTGAAAGTATAGTGATTAATAGTTGTCTTTTCCCTATCTGAAAAAAATATTTGGGTGCATGGTTTTTTTGTTTTTTTGTAATCAAAGTTTTGTTTAAAGTTGCAACTATATACATACATTCAATAAGCATAATTTCAATTGTATTTTGAGTCTAAAATAGTTCTAATTGCTGCATGCTTTATTTAGTAAAACTCTGGGAAACAAAAATAGTGATAGTGGGGATACTTGAGCCAATGAGAGTGGGGATACTTGAGCCATGTCTTAACCATCCTCACTAGAAATTAAACATGGGTGAAACAAACAAAAAATAAAATTCCATCTTTATATTCACTAATAGATATTTTTCTGGAGAAAAGGGAGAATAATTTTTCATTTTATTTTTTTTCTTAAAAAAAATAAAGACCTAAAAATGTTTAAAAATGCATATTTTTTAAATGAAAATGTCTATTTTATTTTTCGATTTGTTCGATTTGACAAACGACCAAAATTCGAACAAAATAGTCTGTCTAGATAAATGTAAACATAGTTTTCGATTTAATTTTCATTAAATGAAAATAACTTTTTAAAACGGGTTTACAGGCTATAATCTCTAATACTTTAATTAGTTAGGTCCAACATAATAAAATATTTATTTTTTAATATAACATATTAAGATTAGTATTTTATATTGAAATCGTAACCTCTGTTGCTGTAACTTTTTTTTTAACTAAGAAAATTGAAGAAAAATTGGTAAAAAGAGCGCACAAAAACAAGAAAAGCAACAAAAATCCCAGTTCAAACTTACCTACATGGAGCCAAAGAGGAAGACAAAATCTTTTCCTGTGAAATCAAAAAAGTGTTTGAAATAGTAGAATGATACATCTGGCTTAAATTCCGACAGCTACTAAACTAAAAGCATGAGTTCGACAATATCATTAGAGGAAAATTCTGTCAATGATGGTGATGATGTGAAAGCAAACCTTCTATTGATGGTTGGTTACTAATAAAATATGCCAGAAAGAAAACTGTAAAAATATTTGTTGGATAAGTGCTTAATATTTTGAAAATGAAATTTGCAAGAAGAATTGCAGATTCCAAATTTAAATGGCTCTGAACTGAGGATGTTTCTACCGTCGTTATAACTGAGGTTCAAATTATCCTTCGACAACCAGTTTTAACGACAAAAAATGATCGTATTACTAGCTTTGTTTTCTTAATTGGTTTTGAAACACTTTACGTTTCATAATTTATCATTCTGTAAAATATTTGTGCAAAAATAAAGCGAAAAAAATTACTTTTGTAGGTATTTTTCCGTAGTGGCTCAAGTATCCCTTCACTATGGCTCAAGTATCCCCGCCATGGGGATACTTGAGCCATGATGTAAAACAAAAAATAAACATTTATTATGCATAGAAAAATAGTTCAAAATTTATTGAAAGTGGTTTTTAGTTGAAGGAAAAATATCAAATTTTGATTTTCAATATTTTATTTTATTCTAAAAAAATATAAAAAATTTAAAAAAAATAAAAATCAAAAAATGGCTCAAGTATCCCCATCTTCCCCTACATCCGATTTTCATAAAAACTGAAATGACTCGACAAAATTATGTAATAATTATATATTTTAAATTTCAAACGATTCGGTTGGGTATTTTTTGTGTTGTTATATGCGGACAGACGGACGGACTGAACTACAACTATAGGTGCTACGTATTTACATAATTACGAATGCACCTAAAAAGAACGGTCGGGAAATTGTACATCAGATGTGGCAAATGAAGTGTGTTTTATCTATAACTAGTTATATAAATACTCAGATGTTCGTGTAACAGCTGTTGCTCTCTTTTGAAAAAGTACATGAAATAAAATTTATTACGATTATATATGCAGTAGAGGACCTATTTTCCGGAATCCTCACTACCGGGGACTATCTAGATTTCGGAATTTTTCGGATTTCGGGTCTTTCCAAAATTTAGAAGCCAACCCCCCCCCCCTCTCCGAAATCTGAAATTTTTCAAAAGTATAAAAATAACAAAATTAAAACAATCCCATGTAGAATATGAATAAAACTTACATTTTCAATATTTTTAAATTATGTAAATAAAAACTACTGCATTTTTCAGTGTTAACAGTGAAAAATTAAAAAAATAAATGGATAACTAATATTCTATTTACAAGCTCAAATATTTTTTCTTTATCGCTACATAATTTTAATAAAATATTTTGATAGATTATTTTTAATAAATTTATTTCTTAAATATATTCGTTTATTGAGGATGGGGAAATTTTTTTAAATGACGATTTTTAATCGCTTTCGCGGATTCCATCAGATAGAAAATAGAAACCGCGAGCAGATAGACCGTTTTGAAATGTATGAGAAGAAAGGTAGGATACAAGAATATTAACAGAACTCTCCTATTAGACATGATTTCAATATTTTTCGGAGGAGAGGAAATATCTAACTTTAAAATAAAAAATAAAATAAATAAAAAATAAAATAATAAAAAGAATCATAATATAAATTAATTTTAGACTAAAAATTGAAAAAGGTGATTTTTACCTAGCGGAAGGTGGAAAGGGGTCCGTGTTTCTTCGCCATTTAAATAACTTATTTTAGTGGTTGCACACTGAAACATAGAACTGAATAAAAAAATTATTAAAATTGTAAAATTTTTAGTAAAAATTAACAAATTTAGAAAATTTATGATTTTTTTCTTTTCCGGATTTTGAGTTCTTCCGGCTTTTGGAATTCCGGATAACAGGTACTCTATTGAATGAAGTTCAGTAATACGAAAATAAAATGACTCCATCATTTATTAATATCAAATAGGAGATAATAACCATGACAACCTAGAATCGGTTAATCTATCATGATATATCATTTAGGAGGAATTAATTTCGTATGATACGAGTTCTACAACGCTTATGTATATTAAATAATAAACCACACGTTTGGATAGTTTTTTCTCTGTTAAAATCGGAACAAACAATTTGATAGACAGATGGATCAGACGATAAAGTCGTCCACAAATGATGTCACGCTTGAAGGGAATGAAAAGAGAGAATGAAATTGTGAAATTGTGTGACAAGGAGTTAAAAGGGGGTAAGATGAATTGTGGAATTGTACCAAGGGGGCGGGGGGAAGTAAGAAGAAGTGTGAAATCGTGCATTTAGTTAAAACAAAAGCATTTAAAATCCGCATATTAAACTTTGAAGTTATTTTCAAATTACCAGAATTTTCAGTGTATAAATTTTTATTTGGAGCTCAAACAACTTTCGTTTCACTTGTTTTCATTTGCATTCATTTTTTTTCAAAAAAGCATTCAGTGTAGATTCTGCGAATAGGATAATAGCAGAATTTCTTGACTTAGAACACACCTCCTTCAATCACAACCTTTGAAATGCCCAACACATGCCGGGAAGTATTTAGCAGAAGTATGATCGGATGGTGCTTTAGAGAAGACAATTATTCTACTGTAGCCGAGTATATTTAGACTAAAAAGCTCGGAGCTAAGCCAGGACAATTTAGAAAAGGTTGATAATAATTGGTTTTCTACACATATACATATAAACCAGTATCTTATCCAAACAGTTAAATGCTTTGATGGGAATTGCTGCAAAAAAGTACAAAGTTCGTATCAAGTTTTTTGCCAGCGCCAATTTCAGTGTGAGAAAGGGGAATGTCTTAAATCACCGATTAATCTTGCTGATTCATAAAATTATAAATGTCCATCTCTCTTTGCTGAAAAAACTTTGAAAGCAAATAAATTTCTATTCCAATCAGTAAAGAAGTGTTGCCATATGATATCGATTGATCTCAGTGCAAAGTTTGCTTACTACTCGTAATTGCAAGCATTGTAGTTTGTATTTTGCATCCAATGACATGTTGAAAAAACACATTGTTGGGGTGCTTAAAATCGGGGGGAAATATCAACCAGAAGTTTGGCAGAGTTAGACCGCTTCAAATAGCTATGCGAAGACAACAAGAAATCATGGCTGTAGTTACTTTCACCGGAAATGTGGAATTTTCAGATTAGGTGGATAGAGATGACATTGACAAAAGAAAGCCAACTAAACCGAAAAGTGAGAGCGATGTCAAAATGCCTGTGTATTAAAGGACAAACATACATCTTCTCTGTGGGAGAAAGAATCCTAATTGTAAATAATTCAGAATAATTTCTGTTTCATGATTTAGTGCATAATTTTATAAATGTTCATACTAATGTGACAAACGAAATATAATGGCAGTTTCATTTAAGTAAAACTAATGTTGAGATTTGTTTTTAAAATTCAATCTTTTTAAAACATTTTGTACTTTAAATAAAATAGTATAAGATTTAAAACTAAATTTACTGAATTTCATTTCAGATACCAAAATACTACTGTTTGCAATTGCTCTTTCATATTAATACTTTATAAGAATTGTATATTAATAATGTTTTTTTATAAACTTCTTATTTCATACAAAATAGGTTCAAGAATCATTTTTATTGTTATGCTCACAAATGACATTAAAACACAAGTGTGAAAATAAGATTTGAAATGTGATCTATGACGTAGTGTTTTTTTTTTTTTTCTGAACGGCAAATATATGTTTATGTAATATAACGTGGCACTTTACAAATAGAGGGAAGGGACGGGGGGGGGGGGTCAAAAATATTGAGAAATAGTGTATATCATTTGTGGATAACACCTACGAACGCATCTAAAAAAGGGAATCAAAATACCTTCTATCTGAAAGGAAAAAATAATAAATCTTATAAATCATACAAGTTCTCTAAGCAACAATAAGCGTCGCATAGGAAAACTGAGGTTCAAATAAATATATAACTAATTTGTTATCATATTTTTTCAGTAACAATAGAAAATATCATAAACTGTTGTAATTTATATTGAAAGATGTGCTAAAATAATTAAAGGAAGTGGTTAATGTATTACTTGGAAATCAAATATGGAAAATGTATAACCTTAACTCGAACAAGTTGTCTAGAAGGCAAAGATCGATATATCTTCAAGTGACTTAATAAAACCATATTTGGTACTACTCTGTTATCCCGTCGACCAAAAAATTTTCGCCAAATTCTAAGATTAAATGCCAATAATAGGTGACCATGAATATCACGTTCAATGACATTAAATATG
Source organism: Maratus speculifer (assembly GCA_964019185.1). Classification (NCBI taxonomy): domain Eukaryota; kingdom Metazoa; phylum Arthropoda; class Arachnida; order Araneae; family Salticidae; genus Maratus; species Maratus speculifer. The sequence continues at coordinate 259,531,994 of OZ025298.1, forward strand.
ATAAAGTTGTTTAAAACGTCATTGCGTAATTTTATTTCGACTTTTTATTTGTATTTTTATTAATATTCTAATAATTATTTGTTTTTTTTTCGTTATTTAAAAAAAAAATTATGTCAATAAGTATAATTTGGCTATTAGTTTGGCGATTTGTATAATTTGGCGAAATTGGTCGACGGGATAATAAAGTAGTACCCCATATTTTAATAAACCAAAAATAATAAGCCAAAACCATATTTTAATAAGACTATTTACAACCAGAAAAATATTTTAAAACAAATTGTCAATAAATCTGAAAGCTTTTTTTTAGAAAGCATTTTTTTTCCGAGACTTCGTTACTATAATTATCCCAAAGTTTACGATTGTCTAAGAGATTAAAAAAAAATAACTACTTAACTTTCGCATTGAGGTCATCTAAAAACATGAAGTCTGTCTTAGATAGATTTTTGTTTATAATATTCCTACTGTATCTTGTATTTTGGAATGTTTTTCCCCAAATAATAATGTTTTCCTAGTTTAATAGCAGGAAATAAAGGCGCAAACTTACTACTAGATGATTATTGAGGTACTTGAATTCAACATGCACCATGACTTCTGAGAAACGGCCGCTATTTATCCACGTTGCTTATTATTCAAAGACCCATTCATTAGTCTACCACACTAAATCCGAGCGCTCGATTACAATTTTACCTATTCGTTGCATGTCATGTTGCCGTATGTTTATATGGCTAATACCAATATTATCAGCATTTCTAGAGTTCGAATTTCCATTACCAGAGTTGCGCTGGAGTTGCAAAACTTTTCCCATTCAAAGGAAAATGTAGATTTCTTACAACTATATACCAACTAGCAGTTACCCGTGACTTCGTTCACATAACATTTAAAGAAGAAATAATTGATCAATCAAGCAAAAAATTTCGATGATGAAAAGCATGTGTAATTAACTTTTTATCACGAATTTATGGTAAAAAACTTCTGATAATCCCTATTTGCTAATTTGTTTGCTGGTTAAAATTTTCCTTTCAGCGATTAATACTAATACATAGAAACATTCTTGAATTCTTTTGTTCAGCCCTGTAGTTTTCCAAGTGATTTTAATACACGAAAGTATCTTTCTAAAATTTAGTTCAAACAAAAATATTTCTTAATACTACCTAAATTACATTTTCAGTAATTATCATCTGAAGACAACCTTGTATCCAGTTCTTTGCAGGACCCTGTATATCATTATATATATATACTACAAACATTTCTTAGTTTACTAAATGCAGTTCAAAATAAAATGCATATTTTATTTAAAAACCATCTTTAAGTAAATTACGCTCATATTCAGTAACCTTTCCGAAATCTTTTGTGTAACCCTGTATATCTAAATTTAGCTATTTATACTATTACCATTTATACTCTCCATTTAATATGCATGCATTTAGCGAAACTTAAAAGCACATATCATAATTCAAAATGCATTTCATCCATGCAACAGTCATCATCCATCATATACAGTACTTCGAATAGAATATATACTATTTGAAATATTTTGTGCGTCCCTGTAAATGCTATGTACTTCGTATTATGCATGAAATAACTCACATTAAGCCTCAGCAACGTATATTAATTTGATTATACATGAAATCGTTTAACATAATTAAAGTATGTCGGAAACTGTTCCTCTCTTTATTCTTATGCAATGGAATTCTTCTGTGTAACCCTGTAAATGAATAATATGTGTCCTTTTCACTACATACTTTACAAAAGCATATTTTAATGCTCTTTGTAAATGCATATAAATTTGAATATGTTTCACAGGGTGTAACATCGTTAAATTTAATTAAAACGATTTTCCCCATACTGCCGTAATGTAAGGAAATTTTTTGACAATCCCTGTAAATAAACTAATCATGATAGAAACTTTATTTTCAATAGGTAATCGTGCTAGGTAAACGTTAAGAACGTCCAAAAATTTCATGTAAATCGGACTATATTTACTAAAGTTAGAAAGCGACCAGACAGACAGACAAACCGAAAGCATAATATCTTTTCAACTTTGTTGAAAAGTGTTAAAAAATAAAGTCAAAAATACATTAATCAGTAGTTTTATTTTCCGTCTTTCCCCCATAAAAAATTTCTTCCATTGATAATTATGAGTTTTGAGTAAAAATATTCATACGTATGTAACTTATAACTTATTAATTAATATAAGTAAAAAGTATTTCTGATTCATTTAAAATATGACGTCATTATTTATCTCGCTCCATTAACTACTGATATTCATACCCCTTGTATTTTTAACGACTGCTATAATGTACCTGTTTTATTTCAACTATGACGTCACATTTTCATAAGTGAACCATTTTATTAAAAACATAATTCTTTTTCATTCTTTTTACTTTTAATTTATGCACGCCATATTTTACACAAAAATTCCCATTAACTAAACAAATATCCTTGTAATTTATATATTATAAAAAATACACCTTTCATTTTTATTTCAAACATGACGTCATATTTATTTTCTTTTAAATTATTTTATTATAGTTTTTCGCGTGGAAGTTTTTTTATTAAAAATTCATTGCCGCTGAAAAATTATTATTCCAATTTTTTATTTTCTTGGCAACAGGAAAGGAAAATGGTTAAATTTTATCTGAAAAATGCCTATTGATTTTGCATGAAAAATAATTAAATTTTGAATTATTAATTAAAATATTCGAATAAAATAAATAAAAATTAGCCTATGTTCATCCCACTCCTATAATCAATCCAAATGCAAAGATTCAAAGACATTAATCCATCCGTTTCGAAGCCAAGTTCATTCCGATTTTTCGGACACACTTTCACATTTATAATATACTAGCAGTTACCCGTGACTTCGTTCACATAACATTTAAAGAAGAAATAATTGATCAATCACAAGCAAAAAAATTTCGATGATGAAAAGCATGTGTAATTAACTTTTTATCGCGAATTTATGGTAAAAAACTTCTGATAATCCCTATTTGCAAATTTGTTTGCTGGTTAAAATTTTCCTTTCAGCGATTAATACTAATAGATAAAAACATTCTTGAATTTTTTTTTCAGCCCTATAGTTTCCTAAGTGCCTTTAATGCACGAAAGTGTCTTTCTAAAATTTAGTTCAAACAAAACCATTTTTCTTATTACTACCTAAATTACATTTTCAGAAATTATCATCCGAAGACAACCAGTTCTTTGCGGGACCCTGTATATCATTTTATATATATACTACAAACATTTCTTAGTTTACTAAATGCAGTTCAAAATAAAAATGCATATTTTATTAAAAACCACCTTTGAGTAAATTACGCTCATATTCAGTAACCTTTCTGAGATCTTTTGTGTAACCCTGTATATCTAAATTTAACTATTTAAAGTATTACCATTTATACTCTCCATTTAATATGCATACATTTAGCGAAACTTAAAAGGCATATATCATAATTCAAAATGCATTTCATCCATGCAACAGTCATCATCCATCATGTACAGTACTTCGGATAGAATATATATTTTTTGAAATCTTTTGTGTGTCCCTGTAAATGATATGCACTTCATATTATGCATGAAATAACTCACATTAAGCCTCAGCAACGTATATCAATTTGATTATACATGAAATCGTTTACCATGATTAAAATATGTCCGAAGCTGTTCCTCCCTTTATTCTTATGCAATGGAATTCTTCTGTGTGACCCTGTAAATGAATAATAATGTCCTTTTCACTACATACTTTACAAAATGCATATTTTAGTGCACTTTGTAAATGCATATAAATTTGAATATGTTTCACAGAGTGTAACATCGTTAAATTAAATTAAAACGATTTTTCCCCATAATGCCGTAATGTAAGGAATTTTTTTTACTATCCCTGTAAATAAACTAATTATGGTAGAAACTTCATTTTCAATAGGTATTCGTGCTAGGTAAACGTTAATAACGTCCAAAAATTTCATGGAAATCGGAGTATATTTACGAAAGTTAGAAAGCGACCAGACAGACAGACAAACCGAAAGCATAATAACTTTTCAACTTTGTTGAAAAGTGTTAAAAAATAAAGTCAAAAATACATTAATCAGTAGTTTTATTTTCCGTCTTTTCCCCATAAAAAATTTCTTCCATTGATAATTATGAGTTTTGAATAAAAATTTTCATTTTTATGTAACTTATAATTTATTTATTAATATAAGTAAAAAATATTTCTAATTCATTTTAAATATGACGTCATTATTTATCTCGCTCCATTAGCTACTGATATTCATACCCCTTGTATTTTTAACGACTGCTATAAAGTACCTGTTTTATTTCAACTATGACGTCACATTTTCATAAGTGAATCATTTTATTAAAAATATAATTCATAATTAAGCTAATTTATGTCTCCATATTTTACACAAAAATTCCCATTAACTAAACAAATATCCTTGTTAAATATATTATTAAAAAATACACCTTTTATTTTTATTTCAAAGATGACGTCATATTTATTTTCTTTTAAATTATTTTATTATAGTTTTTCGCGTGGAAGTTTTTTATTAAAAATTCATTGCCGCTGAAAAATTATTCCAACTTTTTATTTTCTTGGCAACAGGAAAGGAAAATGGTTAAATTTTATCTGAAAAATGCCTATTGATTCTGTATGAAAAATAATTAAATTTTGAATTATTAAGGAAAATATTTGAATAAAATAAATAAAAATTAGCCTATGTTCATTCCACTCCTATAATCTATCCATATGCAAAGATTCAAATACATTAATCCATCCGTTTTGAAGCCAAGTTCATTCCAATTTTTCGGACACACTTTCACATTTATAATATACTAGCAGTTACCCGTGACTTCGTTCACATAACATTTAAAGAAGAAATAATTGATCAATCAAGCTAAAATTTCGATGATGAAAAGCATGTGTAATTAACTTTTTATCGCTAATTTATAGTAAAAAACTTCTGATAATCCCTATTTGCTAATTTGTTGTTAAAATTTTCCTTTCAGCGATTAATACTAATAGATAGAAACATTCTTGAATTCTTTTGTTCAGCCCTGTAGTTTTCCAAGTGCCTTTAATACACGAAAGTATCTTTCTAATATTTAGTTCAAACAAAAATACTTCTTATTACTACCTAAATTACATTTTCAGAAATTATCATCCGAAGACAACCTTGTGTCCAGTTCTTTGCGGGACCCTGCATATCATTTTATATATATACTACAAACATTTCTTAGTTTACTAAATGCAGTTCAAAATAAAAATGCATATTTTATTTAAAAACCATCTTTAAGTAAATTACGCTCATATTCAGTAACCTTTCCGAAATCTTTTGTGTAACCCTGTATATCTAAATTTAACTACTTATACTATTACTATTTATACTCTCCATTTAATATGCATACATTTAGCGAAACTTAAAAGCACATATCATAATTCAAAATGCATTTCATCCATGCAACAGTCATCATCCATCATATACAGTACTTCGAATAGAATATATAATATTTGAAAGCTTTTGTGTGTCCCTGCAAATGCTATGCACTTCGTATTATGCATGAAATAACTCACATTAAGCCTCAGCAACGTATATCAATTTGATTATTACATAAAATCATTTACCATGATTAAAATATGTCGGAAACTGTTCCTTCCTTTATTCTTATGCAATGGAATTCTTCTGTGTAACCCCGTAAATGAATAATAAGTGTCCTTTTCACTACATACTTTACAAAATGCATATTTTAGTGCACTTTGTAAATGCATATTAATTTGAATATGTTTCACACGGTGTAACATCTTTAAATTTAATTAAAACGATTTTCTCCATAATGCCGTAATGTAAGGAAATTTTTTGACAATCCCTGTAAATAAACTAATCATGGTAGAAACTTTATTTTCAATAGGTATTCGTGCTAGGTAAACGTTAAGAACGTCCAAAAATTTCATGGAAATCGGAGTATATTCACGAAAGTTAGAAAGCGACCAGACAGACCGAAAGCATAATAACTTTTCAACTTTGTTGAAAAGTGTTAAAAAATAAAGTCAAAAATACATTAATCAGTAGTTTTATTTTCCGTCTTTCCCCCATAAAAAATTTCTTCCATTGATAATTATGAGTTTTGAATAAAAATATTCATTTGTATGTAACTTATAACTTATTAATTAATATAAGTAAAAAATATTTCTGATTCATTTTAAATATGACGTCAGTATTTATCTCGCTTCATTAGCTACTGATATTCATACCCCTTGTATTTTTAACGACTGCTTTAAAGTACCTGTTTTATTTCAACTATGACGCCACATTTTTATAAGTGAACCATTTTATTAAAAATATAATTCTTTTTCATTCTTTTTACTTTTAATTTATTTCGCCATATTTTACACAAAAATTATCATTAACTAAACAAATATCCTTGTTAAATATATTATAAAAAATACACCTTTTATTTTTATTTCAAACATGACGTCATATTTTTTCATCTTTTAAATTATTTTATTATAGTTTTTCGCGTTGAAGTTTTTTATTAAAAATTCATTGCCGCTGAAAAATTATTCCAATTTTTTATTTTCTTGGCAACAGGAAAGGAAAATGGTTAAATTTTATCTGAAAAATGCCTAAATTAATTAGAAAAATTAAATTTTGAATTATTAAGGAAAATATTTGAATAAAATAAATAAAAAATAGCCTATGTTCATTCCACCCCTATAATCTATCCATATGCAAAGATTCATAGACATTAATCCATCTGTTTTGAAGCCAAGTTCATTCCAATTTTTCGGACACACTTTCACATTTATAATGTATATAAGGATATAAGGATATAAGGATAAGAAAAAGTCGAATAATTCATCAAAATGCTATTTTTCCCGTACTGTGTGTTTTTCAAAGCTTTCATCGTAACACATTTCTGATTAACAAAATTCTTTATTATAGTATTGAATTCATGCATTTATCTCGGGAAGGGATATCTGCTTTTGAGGGCAAATAGAGCGACAGGGAGGTAACTATAGATCTAAGCCATTAAATAACCATGAAATATTAAATATTACATGTTGTATTTCGATGCTCCAAGGAGTATTATTCACCCCCCCCCCTCTCCTCCACCTCCTGAATTTGATACCGGTTTGTACTAGTTTGGAATCTATCTTTTGTTCTTGACAAAGCTATATTATACTATATTTTACATACTATATTTTTCCACAAATGAAGTGTCACACAATTTCCCCTTGTTGTACTATTTATGTGGATACAATAAAAACATTGCGATAGATTTTGTGTTAATTAAACACTTATAAGTAAATACATAGGGTATCTTTAATATGCCTGCTTTTAAGACATATCTCCGGTTAATGAAAATATATTTGCTTTCTCCATCATTAATGTGTACCACACATTGGACATATTTTTTTTCACAAATTAATCAAATAGAATCAAAACTAGCTCTGCATATTAGTCTTTCAGGATCACAATTTGGTGCAGTTTTATCTGTTGAGGGATCAGTCTGGTTAGTGTCAGTGATGAAGGGAAGGAAAACATTCTACTTCCAGAAATGATAATAAATTGTTAACGATGCTCACCCATAATACCTGTCAAAACATGCTGTAACAACTCAAATTTTTGGAGGTGTCATTTATTCTTGACATGGATACTTATTCTTTTGTATTAAGAAACTGTCATTAACGTGCTTTTTTTTACTAAAAACACTAAATTGAATGAATTCAGAAAAATTAAATCACTCCCTTTAATTATTTTAACGTATCGTCATATAAATTCCAACAGCGTTTATTACATTTTTCTATTCTTCTTACAAAAATATGATAATAATTTAGTTACATATTTATCTTAATCTCAGTTTCCTTATGCGATACATATTGTGGCTTACTGAACTTTAAAGCTTTATAAATTCTTCTTTCAGGCAGATTTTTTTTCTCATATAGGATGTTTTTTAGTTTCTCTTTTTATGTGCGTTTGTAATAGGTGTTTACTACAAATGATGTGACACATTTTTTAATATTTTTGCCCCCCCCCCCCCACCTCCACATATTTGTCATGTGTCACGTTATATTACATAAACATATACTTTCGGTTCAGAATCAAAGCATTAAGTTATAGATCATGTTTCAAATTTTATTTTTACACTTTATCTATGTGTTTTAATGTTATTTGTGAGCATAACAATAAAACTGATTTGTGTACTTATTTTGCATGAAATAAAATTTACAAAAAAACTTAATTAATGTACAATTGTTATAAATATTAATATGAAAGAGCAGTTGAAACCAGTAGTATTTTGGAATCTGAAATGAAATTTAATATTTTTGCATTTAAATCTTACACCTTTTAATTTATGAACGCAATAGGTTGGTATTTAAAATGAAACCTCAATATTTCTTTTACTTAAATGGATCTGTCATCGCATTTCATTTCTCACATTAATATAAACATTTATAAAATCAAACATTAAATCATAAAATAGAGATTATTCTGAATTAAAGAAAAAAATGTTTTATTTAGCATAAAGTTGGTAATATATTTAATTTGTGTAAAAAAAAAAAATGAATTAAACTATTCCTATTGATGTAATAAATCTTAACAAATTCCCCCACGTACTTTCCCTATAAGCGGCATGCTATTCAGATTGCAAGAAAGCAAGATACGGGGCATGTATTTTATAGTGCCTTATTCTGCCACTTAAGGCCCAAACACACTTGACCACTTCTTGAAGGTCGGTGTCGGCTCGTTTGTTGTGGCGAAGCGGTGTTTTTTATCTTAATGCGTTTTGCAGGAAAGGGACGGTTGTCCGGCAAAATAAAAATCTTTCCGTCAAGTAGGGTGGATTGCTTATTTCCCGATTCTTTTGTTCGCACCCCTGCGTTCTATTATGAAGAAACCGCAAATGGATCCTATACAAAAGACTTCCCCAATTTTTCCAAGAGTTCAGTTGAAGGGAAGAGTATTGCAATATGAACGGAGTCTTAGGCTGCGAGCGAACAGCACTAGTTTTTATTACATTAAAAGAGTAATCAATCAATCTTTGTTTCCGAACGGAACAAGGGTGAAACCGCTTTAAATGATTTTTGAGGGACTGACCCATACCAAATTGACAAAGGAAGGGGAACTTTTATCTACCCCATCTTCAGTCGTAAAGCTGTCAACTGATTTCGCGTTAGATTCCTCTCTTGAAGTTCAGATTCAGTGCACTGAAAAAGCAGTTTTAGATCAAAGCGCCGACACGAAAGATCAAAGATAGCGCAAGAAGTTAGTGGTATGTGCGTGGACCTTTAGTGCGACGACGTCGGTCATGAAATCTGATTACTGTTGTCTTTTTTCATTTCGAGGGAGAATGATATGAAGACACACTGCGAAATGTGACATCATTAGAGAATAAAGTTGCATACTGATGGGCGCACAGTTGTTTTCTCTTTTCTTTTTATTATTTCTAGTGACGGCGATTTTCCTCCTACAGGCACCTTTCCAGCAACCCTTTTTTGCAACATTACAGTAAAAAATGTTAGTGCTGCTATTTAAAATTAAACATTTTTTGTCACTGTAAAAGTGATTGCTAGAGTTTTACCGTTGTTTTCCATATGATACTCGAGCATACCTCAAAAGACTTTAAACAAAAATTTTATTCAATTTCTGTGAGCGGTATGATAGCCGTTTCATATATCAGAATAATACATTTTTTACTATAATCAGCGTATTTATTTACATATTATTATGACATTTTATTTTTTCCTTAACCCTGCTGTTCTGTTCGGGTCTATTTGACCCGAAAATTTTATTGTTCACTTATAAAAAAAATTAGTGCACAGATATTTCCATGAAACTTTTTGACTTTGTTCATCGGTAATATAACTATATATGCCTAGAAGTATTTACGTTTATTTATATTTTCAAGAGATATTTTTTAACTTAGTCCTAATGTACTGTTGGGGTCATATTGACCCGAGTTAAAAAATAATTTTACCATGCACTTTTAACTTTGTTTGGAATCATTCAATAAAAATAATTACTGCAACGTATCTATTTCGAAATCTGTTTCGTTGGCACAGGTGTTAGATCACGTGACAGGAGAGCAAAGTCAAATGTTGATATCATTGGCGGAAGGGAAAAAATGAGCCTGTTAGTAGCGTTTCTTTTTTCTTGCTGTATTTCAATTTCTAATAATCTGAAGAACAGTTGTATCTCTGAGTATTAATGAAAAAATGGCGAATCGTAGAAACTTGAGCGACGCTGATATTGCTAAATTAATGGAAGCCTCTGACACCGAAGAGGAAAATGCGTCTGAGTATGAAAATCATACAAGTGAGGAAATTGAAAGTGAAAGTTCTGACAACGATTTTGATATTGATATTCAAAAGACGCATAATATACAGAGTATTCAGTCTAAGAATCGTGAAATAGTATGGAAATTGAATCCCCTTCTTCATTCTGGTCGATTAACGTCTGCTAATGTTATAAAAACTACTCCAGGTGTCACAAGATAAGCAACGACAAGGATAACTGACATAAAAAGCGCATTTGCGACGGTATTCAATTCTACAATCGAGAACGAAATCATAAAAATGACTAATATAGAAGGAAGAAATGTGTATGAAAAAGAGTGGAAAGATATTAGTACTGAAACTTTTCAAGCATACATCGGATTATTATAATTAGCTGGTGTGTACAAATCATATGGAGAATCAACAAAAAGTTTGTGGAATCAAGAAACAGGCAGAAATATATTTCGTGCTACAATGTCCCTCGAAACCTTTCATATGATATCGAGAGTTATTCGTTTTGACAATAAATCTACCAGGCAAGAAAGAAGCTCTGTAGATAAATTAGCTGCTGTTCGAGATATTTGGGAAAAGTGGGTAGAAATTCAACCTAAATTGTATAATCCAAGTGAAAATGTTACTGTAGGTGAACAATTAGTAGGATTTCGTGGACGATGCCCTTTCAAACAATATATATTTAGTAAACCCTCCAAATATGGGATAAAAATATGGACTTTATGTGATAGCAAAATTTCGTATGTACTGGATGCACAAATTTATACTGGAAAAAATCAAGGATCAAAGCCAGAGAAAAGTCAGGATATGCGGGTAGTGAGTGACCTTACTTATTGGTATTCGGGGCACAATGTTACATGTGATAACTTTTTCACATCTTATAACTTGGGAAAACTTCTTCTAAAACGGAAAATGACTGTGCTTGGTACCATTACAAAAAATAAGCCCGAACTTCCTGAGAAAATGCTAAACAAAGAAGTGCACATCTCATCATTTTATTTTACAGAGGATACAACATTTGTAAACTACATCCCTAAAAAGAACAAAAATGTTATTCTTATGAGCACTTTCCATCATGAAAATGAAGTTAGTGACAGACCTGACAAAAAACCACAAATGATATTAGATTATAATGCAACTAAAGGGGCGGTGGATAGTCTTGATCAACTTTTGAGTACATACACTTGTAAGAGAAAAACAAATTGCTGGCCTATGATAGTATTCTATAACATGCTTGATACATCTGCTTAGAATGCATTTATTCTGTGGATTTCAATAAACAGCAAATGGAATGAAAATAAATTAACCAAACGAAGGCTCTTTTTAGAAGAATTCGGGAAATCTCTAATTTTTCCACACATTGAAGTAAGACAGCATCTTCCCAGAAGCGAAGATTCAGTCAAAATTGTGAACAGAATGCGTAGTAAAAGTGTAAACGTACCCTCGGAATCAGATGAGAACACTTCATTGTGTACAAAACATACAAGATGCAAGTTCTGCCCATCAACGAACGACAACAAAACTAATATATTATGTTACAATTTCAAGAAACACACTTGCAACTTTCACGTAAGCTATTTTTGTCCAAATTGTAAATAAAAATAAATATTCAAATATTTTTAAGTTATTTTACTGGTGTTTTGTATTATTTGATATATATTTAAGCTTATTTTACTATTTTCTTTAATTTTTTCCAAAATAGTTATTTTCATTTACTGCTAGAAAAGATAATATTCTAAATCGGGTCACATTGACCCGAACACTACATACGTATAGTAAATGCGAACAGAACAGCAGGGTTAAACTAATCAATTCTTTGAATCCTGTCCTTATAAGGTACAAGTGTAAAAATTGCTTTTTTTTCTTTTTTCAACGAAAAATATCATTTTAAAATATTTAATTTTAATATTTTACACTTTACCACAATAATTGCACATTTTCTCTATATTAATTTATGTTCTTCATAAAATAATTTAATAATACATCAAAAAAATATCATAAAATACTCAAATAAATGATATAGTTTAATTGCAATCGAATGGTCGAAAAAAATTATCGTTCAGGGAGGTGGTCACTTAATGGAGGTGACCGAACAGGGAGGTTTCACTGTATATATATATATATATATATATATAAACATTCTATTGAGACTAATCTTTTTTAACACTTTCCAACATAGTCGAAAATTGTTTATGAATTCGATTTGTCTGGCCAACTTTTTGTTTTAACTCGGCCTGCAACGTAGTTGATAAATGCTATTGAAATTTACCATGACATGACTGGGACGGAAAATGAAGAATATAGCATTTATAATTCGTTTACAGAGACACATAAAATAATTCCCTTAAATTATAGACTTAGGGCAAAAAGTCATGTATTATAATGATGTTAATCTATTTCAAACATATTAAAAGTAAAATACACCGCTGGGAATATTTGCAGTAGAATATGGTGAACATAGCAATTAACGTTCATTTATAGGGAATACAAAAAGTTAATAGAGTCAATAAACAATAATTTTTGAAAGTGAAATTTCTGTTGTACAATACTTTTTGAATTTAAATAAGTTTTTGAATTTTACTTGGTACATAAATTGCATATATCATACACTAGGTACACTTAGGTAGGAATGCACAATACGGTACTATTTCATTTCCAGCATAGCCTAAAATTGCTGAAAGGGACTTTTCAATTTTATTATGCTTTACCTAGCTGGACTAAAATTTAGGTTACTATGTAGTAACTTATCAAATCAAATTCTTTAAATCAAATAAATCAAATTCTTTTGTTCAGCCGTGTATATGATTTATAGATTTGTAGTCATCTACAAATCTATAAATCATATACACGGCTGAACAAAAGAATTTGATTTTTTTAAGGACTTGAATTGGTAATTCTTGAAGTTAAAATTTCAAATGTGTTATGCTTTTCAAATTGTTTTTGTAGGTATTGGCTAGTTGAACTCTCGCACTTGGGTTGACCTCTTCACCTAGTTGAATCTTGTTTCTATAGCTTTCACCTATCATTTTCTTATATTGAGAAATTGTATTACAATACGCTGAACATGTTGGAAAGCACTTCATAATTTAGGTTTGAAGGATGATTTTTTTAACTTATTTTTTTTTCGATAGTAATTTGAATTAGTAATTTGAATCACGTCTATCACCCTTTTCTCTAACACTGACTCGTTTTATTTCAGAGCATAATGGAAACACCTTAAATTAAATGACTCGCTATTTTCCAACAAAATTTTATATCCCACAAAAAATTTTAACAATCTCAGCTTGCTGGAAGAAATAAATGAAAACTGTATTTCTCAGTCACAAAGGAAAATGCATTTTCTCACGAAGATTATATAATAATATCGCACTGTGTCATAACAATTCAATTTGTTTATTTCAAGATGTCTTCTTATTATAAAAAATATATTAATCTTTTTTTGAAAAGGTTTATTTTTTTAATTATCATGTAGTTAGCTTTGTTGGTGACATTATTTAGTTTTTTTTCTTTGTTTTAATAGCTCAAAATGATCTAAATATTTAATATTTACTTACTTGTTTTTAAAAGGAAAAAAGATTAGTTTTTCTTATGGTTTAAAAAAGGCAAACTATAAAACGTCTGCGAAAAGAACAAAACTTGGCAAGCGACCAAATCTTTCTTTCGTAAGTGCGTTATCTTTGAAAAACTGAAAACTGGGAAATGGTCCAAAATGGCTGACGATGTTTTTTTCTATTCTTTATTCTTTTTCTTCCTTAACTTATTTCTTTTTAAGTTCTTATTTCAAGCATCAAATAGTTACGTTATGTCAAAGAATGTTCCTTTCTTTTTATTAAAAAAAAGTAAAAAAAAAAAAGAACATACTGCTGACAACATTACGGAAATGAAAAACAAGAAATTCTCTCTATATATTTTATTCATATTCAAATGGTAGATGATAAATTTGGTCAATGCATTTTTAAATGAAATAAAATGGGCAATGTATTTTTAAACGAAATTGTTTTGGGACTAAAAAAGATTCACTTTAAGATAAATGAGTGCTTCTGGTGTATCATTTCTGCCATTTTATATGTAAACGAATGAAAAATGAGAGTTATTTGTTGTGATTCTGTTTCCTGAATTCTTTTTTTTATTATTATTGGGATGCATTTTCTCTTTATTCTACACAAGAACTAAATTTACTGCAATTCCATTTTCAAATAATTAATCTTTAACCATCTTTTTTATAACATTTCTTCAAAGGAAAACAATTACCAGCTATGAAAATAAAAACACACACAAAAAAAATTGTTGTTCTTGTTCCAAAGATTCTATCCGGAGATAACCCCACTAAAAATAATCTTAAGATTATCTGAAGAAATTGCCACTTTCTACAGAATTTCTACAGAAATTTGAAGGAAATTTGTAGACTTAGCTTTATCTTTAAAATATCTGCAGAATTTTTAAAGATATTCTTAAAAATATCTGCAAAATGGGCCAAATACTGTCGGATTTCCCATAGATTTTGGACCTAAAAGGCTATAGATTTTCTACAGATTTTTTTTTAAGTGGGGGAAAAATGCGATTTTTTTTATTTACATTTTTGTTAGTTTCGATCTAAAATGAAGTAGGTAAATCCGTTTTGAAAAATGATGCATCATTGGAATTGCGTATACTTGGCATTGGCATAGGATGAGAGAAACACACAAGAATTCCGATATGACAGACACCAGATAATGAAATCTCGTCAGAAAAAGTCCTCTTTGGATACTATGGACAATATCTTCGTAACACCTCAGTAGGTAAAATGGCTACCTTATCGTTTATTTGCCCTATGCATTCACCAAGGTTTTTTCTCTATTCATCTTTGCGAGGTTATTTTATTGTTAAGCTTCTTAGCTCAGAAACCAAATTAATAAAAAAATCATATTATTTTATTATTTAATTATTAAATAATCAAAACATGATTTTCAAAACTTAAATAAAAAATTTCTTAATACTCAAAATGAAAGTTAAAATCATGAAATAAAAGTATACTTAAATAAAATAAGTTCAAATTACATAATTTATAAACAAAATCTTAATTTAAACATCTGAAATTTCACTGATTTTTATAGAAATTGGCTGTAATTTATTTTTGCGTTATACTTCTAGTAAATTCGATATTTTATTATTACAAAATTAATTTAAATTTAAATGAACATTCCTTATATTAATAAGACACGTAAAATTTAAGACGTGCAAGACATAATTGGCAGACATTAATAAGACATCTAAAATTTCAGGAGTAGATTAAAGAATAAGTAAATTTTTGAAGAAGAAAATGTGATCGTCAAGGACCAATATCAATTTCTTAAAAAAAAAAAAAAAAAAAAAAAAAAAAATGACAGTCAGGAGGAAGAGATGTCTCTTCCTGTGTGATTGTCCAAGATTCCAACAGTTTCCGTGATTTCCAAATGATTCTGTGACTGTTCAGTTTCTCTCTGATGAATTAGGACTCTTTGTGTTACATTTGAAGAAATATCTCTTCCTCTGTCATAGAAGTGTTCAAGGAAAAGTGAATCCTTGCGATTTCTTTCTGTGGAAGAATTTAAAAGACAAAGTTAGCCTATCGATGTATATATATATATAGATATATGGGATGATAAATATCCTTAACGTAACAAAGTCTAGAGTTTATTAATTGATATACTCTATCATATATATATATATAATCATAACACGAGGAACGTGAAGTATTTAAAAGTTGTGAGATGATATTCTCATGTATGGAAGATTTAAAGAAAAATCCCCAAATGAAGTTGTTTATGTTTCATACTTTTCATATCTACATGAAGATTGAACCGTTGAGTGCCAAAAAAAGGGTTTTAAGTATAAAGTTTAGATGAATTCTAATTTTTATGTTTATAAACATATTGTATTATTGATTTGGTTGAATTGCTATGATCTTACTCATATATTATTTGTTTGTGTGAGTAATAAATGCTGTATGAAATTGAAAAGCTAATAGATACATTCATTTGTAGTTGTAAGTTAAGTGAATATTTAAGCAGATAATAATATATAGACATTAAAATTTTTTCTCCCCAGTAATCCTTCCTTTCTAGGTTATGTTTGATTTAGCATAAAGTCACATCATGACTCCTCATATCATGACATATTCATCTCCGTGCATGACAGTTGGAAGGGTAAAATCACGATCATATTCTTGTACAATAGTACCTCGAACATGCAATCGTTCTGTCGTAAAGAAAAATGGGAAAGCTAATTCGTCTAACAATATTCCCCTTACCATTCGATCGGGTTTTGTAGCACTACGATAGACGACATTTGGAATTAACATCTGTGGCAAGTGAATAGGAATTGCTGCTCTGTCGTAAATAGTTTATTTAAGGGGTCTAAGGAATCTTACTTTTTACCTGAAGGTGCAATTTAGCAACATGTCACATTTAATTTTTTTCTTCAGTCCCTATAACACATAAATGCATGAAATTTTTAATATAGTCAACTTAATATCACTTTTATTTAAAATATAATTTTTAATATTCTATGTTGAAATTTTATTTCATTTTATTTATGTTTAATTTTGATGAAAAAAAAATATTTTTTGACTAGCATTCGCTACGCTCAAGGTTGTAGCAAAAATATTGTTTCAAGAGCTCCTCAAAGTATTGTTAATGATGTAAAATTAATGTATCTTCAATGTTTACTTCATTTGCAAGCAATTTATTTATTTATTTATTTTAAAAAATTTCATCAAAATTAAATATAAAAAAATTCAGTATAGAATATAAAAAAAAATCAAATAGAAGAATTATGAAATTGTATATTTTAAAAATTTCATGCATTTATATTCTAGGGACTGAGAAAAAAATTAAATGTGACATGTTGTTAAATTGCACCGCCAAATAGAAAGTAAAATTTCTGATATTCCTTAAGAAGATGCCTTCTATTTGTAATCACTGTCATTGGAGAATTCATATGCTGACAGAGATTTTGCCTTGCCGAGCTTATATCTTGCCGCGCTGTATGTACGCTTTCATAACTATAGGCATCATACCACTAGACATGGATAAAAATGTGGGATGTTTCGATCACGATCACTCCAGCAAATCGGTCTCCTACAATTTGGTTCCTTTGAAAGTCTGTGAGGTTTGACATTTCACACGCTTGATATAAATCCAAAACGTATGGAACTTACCTAAATCTACCTCACACTACCATGATATATACTATTTATATTTTCAAATGATTGGCCACTAGAATTATATTTTAAAGCTTACGAAGCGTATTCTTGAATGTCCCTTTTGTTCAAAGGTGTTTCCATTATTTTGTTAATCACCTGTATATAGATATTCAGGACGATGTTCGAATGCTGCGTGCAGTGTCTCTCGGACTGTTTAATAGTAGGCTTTTGTTGATTATTTATAAATGAGAAGTACTAGTTCAGTATTTAATTTTCTTTTAGTTTATTAACGAAAATTACTTTGGTAATTAAGAGTTCGACAATTTTGTTCTAGAATTCAGGTGCTTTATTTGATTTAAATCGATATTAATGAAAATTTCCAATAAACGTGACGTAATAGAATGAATATTATTTGAGCCACAGGGATGACCACTAGACCGGGAGGCGGCAGCAGAGAGAACCACCTCATTGAGTCCAAGGAATTAAATCTAGGATTAATTAAATATCGATTCGCATATTAAAATGCAATCGGCTAGCCAAGTCATATTTTGGTGGAAAACACCTAAACACACGATCTTAGTACACTGTAAAAAAAAAATCAAGAGGTTACTAAAAAATTTTTAGTAAATTTGTATTCCACAGAATTTTTTAGTAACCATTACAAACTTTTTTTTGCAAGCGAAACAAGCATTTCTTTTGTAAACTGAACAAAAGAATTTTTTGTATAACTAACTTAAAAATTTTTAGTATGAGCCACCAAGAAAATTTTAGTAATAGCTCCAAAATTATTTTTAATAACAATTACGTGGGCTTGAAGGGCAGGAGCTTCCTTCGAGCTCCATCCAGACTTCTGGAGTGGAAGATTTTCGTCAAAACCGCAATAGATGGCAGCACCAAACAATGCTACTGCTCCGTCAGGATATTCATAATCCCTTTATTAACGAGTAACACTGCATACATTCGGGGCGTATTTGGCAGTGGCCAGTATCGAACCCGGGACCTTTTAGTCTGAAGTCCGTTACTATAACCACTATGCTATCAAGGCCACACCAAGTGAGTTTTAGTAATAGCTATTAAAAATATAAAATTTTTAACTCTATTCGTTGCTAACTTTTTTTTAGTAATTCTTACAGATTTTCTTGTAACCGACTAAGATTATTAAAAAATTTTTAGTAATTACAAGGATCACTAAAGTTTTTTTAGTAGATCGACGCTTTTTTTTTACAGTGTAGTTGACTCATAGGTTTACCACTATGCTTTCCTGCTTCCAATGCTCCATGTATACTTTTGGGTGCAAGAAAACATAATAGTAAGTCTACGAGTCAACCATTAAAATTTGGCTATTTATATGTTTTCCATCAAAATATGATTTGACAAATCAATTGCGTTTTAATATGCGTTATCGAGATTTCACAAGTCCTAGATTTTCATCCGTGAACTCGATGAGGTGTTTGTCTGTGCTGCCGTCTCCCTGTCTACACCTCGGGAGCTCGGTTTACGCTTTACAGTGAATATGCAATCCCGAGGGGCAGACCAATAAGCTAATTGTCCTTGTTAGAAATGGCGTATACATTGCTTAATATACAGTTTTACAATTCCATATTAAAGCATATATGTCTGTGATCTGTTGAAAAATTAAATAGGCTTATAGTTAATTTATGTTACAATTCACTTATTATGGAGTATTACTTCATCAATTCATATTTGAGAGAACATTTGAACCACAACCACATTTGTCGGTGGGAAGTTTATTCAGTTTCACACAGAAATGTTGGAAAGCTTCCATGATATCAACGAACAGCTGCTCCAGTTTGACAATTAGAGATAAATCCTATTCTTTTGAGCTTTTGTACTGGTTTAGTGGCATAATTTTTGCCAAAGTCACGATTAAAAACAACAGTATTTCCTTTTTAGGGGCGTTCGTAATTATGTAAATACGTAGAACCTATTAATGTCGCTCAGTCCGTCCGTCCGCATATAACAACGCAAAAACTACCCAATCAAATCGTTTGAAATTTAAAATATATAATCATTACATAATTTTGTCGAGTCATTTCAAATTTTATGAAAATCGGATGCATAGATCAATTACAGGGGCAATCAAAAGGATTCCATTACATTACGGTCAATGGGGAAAACAGCTTTAAATGCATTTTAATTGTTTGAAATTTAAAATACATAATTATTACACACTTTTGTCGATTTATTTCAAATTTTATCAAAATCGGATGGGAAAAATGTTTCAAATGCACTTTAATGGTGTTACACTCATAATAAAATTGATATGTATAAATAAGACATAATAAAATTTATATGCATCTATAAAGTTACACGGATTATACATTTTGCATAATCCGTGGTGCAAAGAACATTTTTTATTGATTTACAAGGCCACACAAAATTATTCCAATACATAATGGTATAGGGAGAAAATTGTTTGGTGCGCATTTTAATTGTAATTAACTACTTACAATTTTATGTGATTGATATATGAGAGTGATATTTTAAAAACTTCGTTATCGTACGAACGCACCTTGTTTGTTACGCTTCACGTGCAATTTCCAACTTCTTTAATTAAAGTTAGCCCATTCTATTTTAAATTGCATGCGAATACACTGTTAAAGATATGAAAAATTTATTGCATTGTCACTCCACCACTTTTATAGAAAACGATTTCTGGACGATATTATGGAGCATTCTTGCTGCTCAGAATAGAGATATTCCATAAAAGAGGTGGAGTGACTATGCAACAAAAATTGGAGATTTATAACAGTGTATAAAATATTAAACATAAACAGGACAGTATAAAATGTAAACAGGAGGCATATTTTAATGTGTTATCACTCACAGGACCTTGCACTATCCCGAGGGACCCTGGCAAATCACTAAGAGGGGATCCAATGCCGCTGACTGTAATACTAGTCTAATAAGAGATATTTTTTACAGTTGTATGTATCATAGAATTATTTATAATACAGAGTGTAAAATGTATGAAAAATAACTTGTAAATTCCTTCAGGTGTAATGCGTACAGTTTAATTATTTTTAATTTCTAAAAATCTCCTATTTTTTAGAATATGTTAAATATTTATCTTTCGCATACATTTCCCGACAATTACTTTTAGATGTTGATTTTTTTGTTTGCTAACTTCTATTATGAATTATAAAGAAGCTGCCGGGCTTCTACAAAATTTCAGAATTGATTCCCTTTACCGATGGTTTCATCGACCCTAATCACTTAAACTCTTCGCTACCTGGGTCCACATATTGCGAACCTCTATTCTTTTTCTCATGAAACTTAAAATGTTTGACTTTTTAAAATTTTTGTTTGATTTCTTAATAGCTATATCTCCCCTTTTTTAAGTAAACCAATAAATGACAACATTTAAGCTGATTTCCTCATAAGATAAATGTTATTTTCATATGAGTTTTCAAAATGTCTCCAAGACAGTGGGGTCAAAAAATTGAGAAATAAATTTTTATGCTTATTTAATTTATTTCTTTTACAATGAATTGTTTTGAATATGTGTATATCATATACACATTTAAAAGCTTTAAATTTGTAATTGGGTAAATTTAGTTTAGTGAGAGTTAAATTGATGTTTTAAGAATATTTGTATTTTCTATCTAACCCGCACTGCTGTATGACATTACTCGATTTCATATTTAATTTTAAAATGTGTCTGAGACTTTGGGAACACCCTGTACATTGGTATTTTTAGAAATCCTAATGAAAAGAATGTATTTTGGAACAGTGGATAACTCGAGGCTACTGTCCATTTTTGTTTGATGTTCTGTTATATATTCATAGATTAAAGATATTATGGATGTTTTTCTTTTAATGTAAATATTTACGTTATAGAAATTATTGTATTACGTTATTACAAATTATTCTGAAAGTGTACATTTCACCGTAAGAATATAAAGCACCTTAAAAGAAAAAAACTATTTAAAATTTAAAATTTAATTTTAATATTTTTATAGTTAAAAATTTTAAACGAAATTTCATAGTGCTGATTTTTAAATTTTGAGTTATTTCCTCCATTTTACATTTTAATCACTTAAAACTATTACAAACAAACTAGTGTATAGATTTTGTAAACGTTTTGTAATTCCTTGAATAATTAATGTTTTCGAGATTTTTTTCTTGATTCTACATTGGTTTTCATAGGAATTTTGCCCTTTTTAAAAAGTTAAAAATTAAATTTAACTCTCTAAATAAAATATAAATTTAAAATATATTCGCGCATTTACAGTTTCTTTTTAAGCAATATCTTTGTATCTTATCATTTTTTTTCTTATTAATTTCATAAATTTTAATAAAAAAGTAAAACGAATGGAAAATTTATGAAGTAAAAAAATATATATAATAAGTTTTGAACAAAACATGTTTAAAGTAAACTAAAGGAGTCCAGGATACATTTTAAAATGATTTTTATTTGTTGACTTAAAATCTCGAATTTTTTATGATCTTTAACCATATCATATGTAAACGAAATTATGCGATAAAACTTCTCTCATTTCTTTTAAGTTGAAAATTATATAAAAAGTGGGGCGGTTAAAAGTCGTCATAACTCAAAATATTATTTAAAGAATTTCAATTTTTTTTCATTTAAATAAACAAAAAGTATATAAACTTTAATTTTAATTCGGCATTTAAAAAAATATTAATTTAAATAAAAATTTAAAATATTTAAAGTAAAAAAAATAAATAAAAAAATCCATCTTCTTAAAAGTCAATATTTATTTTTAAATTTCCTATATCAAAATTAAAGTAAAGCAATTAAAAAAAGACATATTCAAAGTTTGAAACTTTTATCTTTAGCGGTTTTTGAATTATAATAATTTGATTAGGAGAAATGTTGAAAAAAACCACTAGAAAGAAAAATGCATTTTCAAAAAAAGTTGTTTCATTAATAAACATTGAATGAAAGATAAGTTTTCAAAACAAACCAAAACATATAAATTAATATTTCCTGTTCCAATTAAGGTAGAAGTATGATTTAATAATCATGTTTAATATAAAAAAGAAGAACATTTTTTGTGCAATAATTTTTTGGGGAAAATTTAAAGATTTTTGTGTCTGGGATCCTCTTAAATGAACAACAACAAAAAAAAAATTACAAAGGAAGAAAATAGAAAAAACTGCGTACAAAATTAAGAGACTTCTATCTTTGGGAAAAGTCATCGCATCTGCATGTGGTTTTTCAAAATGATTCATTAAAAATTGAAGAAAATAGTACACAAAAAACAGATATTTACGTCTATTTCGACTCTATTTCGTAGTCTATTTCGAACCTTCTTAAGAAACATGTATGTTTTTTTTACAGTCAAAGAAATACTTGATAGGTGTTAATTGTAGCTAAGGCATTGTAAAGGTTGCAGTTTGTTACGTGTTTTTATTTATTATTTGTTTTCAGTTATTCTTCATCTTGAGTACATAGTAGTAGAGAAAATAAAATGCCTACATAATTACTTTTTAATATTTATTAAAATTAACAATGTGTAGCGTTTCTCTTTTCAACTGCAGCTCTCTCATCAAGCCAACATAATTTGCATTCAAAAGATGTGAATACTAATTCCACGAACCGCAGAACACGCACGAAATGGCATGGTTGACGCTTCGCACTGAAATGGAATGAGAGAATAAAATTTATTTTACCTGTATAAATAAAGTTTCTGTTTTCTAATCAATATGTTATTAAATGTGTAAAGCTTGGTTTTGATTGATTATTTCAATTGAACATTTATATTTTTCTTTAGAATTATCTGGAGAAATATTTTGTCGTAATTGTCATAGTGTGTGTGATTTTTATTTTAGTTAACACACATTAGCAGTTAGTATTTCGATATGACTAGTAGTAGTAACTTTTTTCTGCAAATGAATATTTTTCTGGTTTTTCTGCAATTATGTTTTTTTTAAATTTGCCGTAATGTAATGGTATACTTTTGATTGTCCCTATGCAATCCAATTTTCATAAAATTTGAAATTACTCTACAAAATTATGCATCAGCTGTATATTTTAAATTTCAAACGATTCTGTTGAGTATATTTTGCGTTGTTATATGCGGAAGGACAGACGGTCGGATGGACAGAATGATGACTATAGATTCATCTTATTTACATAATTACGAACACACCTAAAAAGTATATTTGCTTTATCTAGTTGCGGGGAGGGTGCAACGGAAATGACGTGTTGTCAATAATGGGATACTCAGAAATGAAAAGCCTAAAAAATGGGGTACGTGAATGAAAAAAGGGTTGAAAGCGTTAATCTAGATCATCAAACAAAGTAGAGATTTTCTTACATTAAGTAGCATCTTTATGAAAATATTTGTATATTGTCTTTACCTAAAGCGTATCATACTGAACTGTGAGAGTTTACAGAACATAAAAATGCCTTTTTTTTGTCTAATGTAAGGATTAACCAAAAAAAAAAAAAACTTTTACTTAATGTTTGCTCTGACAACGGCAAATTTTTAATCTAAAAATTTTTCTCTTGGGAAATAGTTCTTTATTTTTAGAAACTCAGAAACCAATAAATTTTCTTGATCGAAAGAAACGTTTTTCTAAACAAAATTTTGTTTTCTGCCACTTACGATAGGAAACGTTTCCGGGTATTTTTTATAGTACACTAATTTTTCTGAACTCAGAACATAATTTATTTGGATGCAATCAATTCTCAATTGTCTAGTAAAGATTTTCGCGTTCGAGAAATATCATTTACAGATAAACAAGATAAATTAACACCATTAACATTATGCATAATGTATTACAAATATTTGTCGTAAAAGTATTTTCTATACTGCAAAGTTTAAAGCTCTTTGAAAAGAAAAAATAAACAATAACTAAACCGACACATTCACTTAAATAAAAAACATTCGAAATTAATTAAATTTTGAAAATATCTTTACAAATAGACTAAAAAAATTTCCATTTAAATCCTTCAACAAGATATCGCGAATTTAGATTCCATTGAACATTTGTATTAAAAAATACTTACAATTCGATTTATTCAAAACTACTCTTTAAAAGTATTAATGAGCCTTCATATTTTTTCTTTTCATGCATGGTGTTTGATTGATGATTTTGATGTGCTGATATATTTAAGGCGTTTTCAAAGATTTTTTTTTCAAAAGAAAAATTAAAATAAAATAAATATTTCAATTAAACTTTACTTTGAAAAATTATCTAGACATCGCTTAAATGGAGTTTCAAAAAACCGGTTTATTCCCAAGGGACCCGACATTTCAAAAACACCTTTACTCCCAAAAACCTGTTTCACGCAGGGAGTTTTCCAGTCTTTTGTATCTCTAAACTTAGGGGATACTAACTTGAGACTTTGAAATTTAAGACTTTCCTGGGATTTTTTAAATGTAAAAATGTCTATAAAAATTTATTTACAATTAATTATTAGAGTTTATATTAAAAAAGAAAAAATACATTATTTTTTAGCTGATGTATTCAAAAAATGTCGGCTTGATAACTTATGCGAGGGGTTGCTTTGATAAAATAATGTCAAACATTGAAATCCGTCTTTATGGGCTCAACATTTAAATATATAGATACTCACGAGCCAAAATATTATGACCACATGCACATTTTGCAATGAACTTGCATGGATAACATGGAAGGCACATAACCCTTGGGAATTTATTTAAATGCTGCAAAGGAGCCTCATGGATCATTTTTGTACTTATTTCTGCTTGTGAGGATAAAGGCTGCTGATCTAAGCTACTTTGATAGAGGAAAGACTTCCCCAAACGAATAACTTCGAAACTACACGTCTCATGGGTTATTGGGAACATATCGTTGTTAGTATTTGCACAAAGTGTATAAATGGCAACGAAACCATCATTAGAAGCCACCACGTTTTACACTGCCACGCGTCATTAATCAAAAAGGACATCGGAGCCTATCTCCCTTGTTAATGCAAAATTGACACCTGAGACTGGCTCAGTTTACATCCCAAGACTATATAAGTCCAAATGGAATTTTTTCGAGGCATTCAGTTCAGCTAACACTGTTGAAATTGAGAATACGGGGTTCACGTCCCATTGATGTACCCTTGTTGACCAAGCATCATCGCCAAATACCCCTGCACCAGTCCTAGGGACATCATCACTGGACTATGAAACACAAGGAGAGAGTTGCCTCGTCGGATGAAACACGATTAATCCTTCAACACACCGATAGAGTTTTTAGGTACGCTGTCTTCTATGCGAACTATTATTTTTCCTTATACAACAGGTCATGCACAGGCCAGTTGTGGCGCTATTAAGCTTTGGGAAATGTTCTCATGGGCCTCCTTGATTGTTGTAGAACAAACCATGAACGCCACGGACATCACTGCGGATCATTTGCGCCATTACATTTTATCTGTCTCTAGGAATGGAAATCGAGTCTTCGTCCAAGACAACGCTCCATGTCACATGACTCAAATTCTGCTCGATTGGTTCCAGAAACATAATAATGATTTCCAGTTAAGCTTTATTTAGTTCCAGTTAACATCCTAACTCGACAGATCTTAATCCGACAAAGCACATTTTCAGTGTCATTCAACGGCAGCCCAGAGCTCAAAAACAACCATTTTTCTCAAAACTCAAAACAACCCACAATATCCCAGATATGCATGACCGCTGTTTGAACAACTAATACAATTTATCTTCGGTCATGTACCAATTATTTGTGGCATCCGTGCCAAGGCGACTTACAGTTGTTTTGCGGGTTAAAGTTGAGCCAACACGTTTTTAGGTACGCGATCATAATTGTTTGGCTTATGAGTGTCTATATATTGTTTCATCAAACATTTTTCTTAACATAACGGTCTTAGTCCATCCTGTCAATTCTTCCACCTATGAACCTACCTTCCTACCTTCCTTAGAATGCTTAAAATTTGATAGTAGCGTCACTGCCATCACGTGAAATCGAAAATGAATCGAATCCAAGCCGTTGTGGCATTTATATACATTCATTTTGTGACGCGTTGCAATTCCGATAATCAATCGAAAATTACTATAAGCAGGATGATTTCAAAGTGGAGTCACGGAATGATGAATTATGAAACGGATAAAAAAATTGTATGTTGACCAAAATAATGACTGTGGCATTCATCATGTTATAATGACATTATATTGATTTGCTATGCTATAAGAGTAATGAGCAACAATTTAATTAGATGGTGTGTCCTTATTTTGAGAAAAAAATAACTTTATTTATTATATATTATTTATTAAAATTTAATAGTTGAACTATAATTTAATATGGAAACTATCAGAAAGAGCAACTGGATGATGTACATATCGTCCGACAAAGTTTACATTAATATTTTTTTATTAAAAGTTAACAGTGATAGTTAAATTTAAATTTAATAGTCGAAACTATTATCATGAGCAACGCTTTAACCAGATGATGTTCCCATCTTTTGACGAAATTAATTTTTAATATTTATTTAAATTAATAACATGTACTATTGCCCTTTTCTATCTCGTCAAGTCAATTAAAGTCACATTTCAAAGACGAGAATAGTAATTCCACAATTCGTGGAGTCATGCACGAAAGGCGTAGGTAACGCTTTGCACGCAAAAGTAATAAGAAAATAAAAATTTTATTACTTATTCAAATTTCTGTTTATTTTCAAGGCCAGCATGCTTTTAAGTCTGCAATGTCAGGTTTTGATTGATTGTTCACTCAAAATTTCGTATTTTCCTTTGCAATTATCTGAAAGAAAAAAACATTTTCACACTGAATGTGCTTTTGCTTTTAATTAACTCTTTTTTGCGACTAATATTTAGGTTGAAAATAGAGTTCTGCACGACAACTTCCCGGAAATCGAAACCCGTCCCAAACCGAAAAACGGTTAAAGTCAACTAAAAAACAACATGAACAAGGTAAAAACTATATTATAAACCCAAATCCGATACATTCAAATGCTAAGAATTCATAACCCGATCTAAACACGACGTGAATGAAGTTTAATTCGCATTTTATTACAATTATGGATAAATAGCCTAAATTCATATTTTTAACACCAATTTTTTCGTTTTTGTATAAAAATGATTGCGTATGACACAATAATGTTCAAATATATATATTTTTTCCTTTTGAAATATATTCAAGACATCTTTTAAAAAAATCGGATCAGATCGAACCCTATCCAAAGGAATCAAAGCCTAAACATAAATCGACCTTAAACTTGAAGATGCAAAATATTAGCAATAAATAAACCAGAAGTTTCCGTCTCATGATCCTTATGTACCAGAAAAAGACATAGACTCTCAAAACTAAACAAAAATAAACTTATAGCATACAATAATCAGAGATCGACCGAAAATTCAATTTCGTTTTCATCTGCGATCCAAAATTTGAGTTTCGCTTAAACCTCGGCATATTGCAAAATAGCTACCATCGTTTTGCCAAGTATTCTCGTAGTTTCATGTCAGCAGACTTGGTAAGCTATATATTTTTACATTCACCACAACAACATCAGCTAACTTATACATGATATTTTCAAAGCCAGAGTAGCTTATGAGCGTCATTTTGGAAAATATCCGCCATCGTTGAGTCAGGGATGTGATTTCATGCACAGAAAAAAAGAGCTAAACGGACAGAAACTACCCGAATAGGGTAGAAAGATTTTTAGGTATGAGGTTACCTAATCTGTGTTCATAATATTGTTTTGGTTACCGCTTGTGCATCCATTTTGGGCATTATTAACTACCCATTTTGGTATGTTTATATATTTATTTAAAATTGGTATTTAACAGTCCCCAAAATGGATACACAATGCTAATTAAAACAAGCAATCTATTTAGGTTATCTCATAATTAAGAATCTTGCTACCGATTTCTGGGTACTTTTTATCCGTTTTATGTCTTATCTTTTTCTGTGTGTATCAGCGGACTTGGTAAGCTATATATTTTTTATTCACCACAACAACAACACCTAATTTATACATGTACTTTCAAACCAGGCTATATGTTCTGCAGCTACCTAAAGATTTGCCAAAGACACAAAATTGAAGAGGCTGTTGTTTCCATTACTTCTGACTTCTTAATCATAATAATAATTAAAACAAGCATATAAACCTATTTAGGTAATCTTATACTCAAGAATCTTTCTACCCAGTTCCGGGTATTTTTTATCCGTTTTATGTCTCATCTTTTTCTGTGTGTCAGCGGACTTGGTAAGCTATATATATTTTTTTTATTCACCAGAACAACAGCACCTAATTTATCCATGTAGTTTCAAACCAGGCTATATGTTCTGCAACTACCTAAAGATTTGCCAAAGGCACAAAATTGAAGAGTCTATTGTTTCCATTACTTCTGGCTTCTTAATCATAATGATAATTAAAACAAGCATATAAACCTATTTAGGTAATCTTATACTTAAGAATCTTTCTACCCAGTTCCGGGTATTTTTTATCCGTTTTATGTCTCATCTTTTTCTGTGTGTCAGCGGACTTGGTAAGCTATATATATTTTTTTATGCACTACAACAACAGCGCCTAATTTATCCATGTACTTTCAAACCAGGCTATATGTTCTACAGCTACATAAAGATTTGCCAGAGACACAAAACTGAAGAGGCTGTTGTTTCCATTACTTCTGACTTCTTAATCATAATGATAATTAAAACAAGCATACAAACCTATTTAGGTAATCTTATACTTAAGAATCTTTCTTCCTAGTTCCGGGTATTTTTTATGCGTTTTATTCCCATCTTTCTCTGTGTATCAGCGGACTAGGTAAGCTATATACTTTTTTATTCACCACAACAACAGCACCTAATTTATCCATGTACTTTCAACATCAAACTATACGTTCTGCAGTTACCTAAAGATTTGCCAGAGACACAGAATTGAATTTGCTATTTTTTCCATTACTTCGGACTTGTTAATCGAAGTGTGCGAAGAATTAGACTGTAAGCTGGATATGTGCCGTATAGCTAAAGGTGCATATATTGAACGTTTGTGGTGCATATTTTGAAAAACTAGGTTAGTTTACCTTCAATATGATGCACCACTTGTTGTAAATGTCTAGTAGAACTCCGCTAATTCGAACGCTATTAATACGGATCTCCGCATTATCCAAATCAGTCTGGAGAGGGTTTTTTCTTTTCTTTTTTTTTTTTTTTTTCAAAGTTTGAGAAGTGATCGGCAAAATTCCGATAACTTTCATTCATTTCATTTTCGTATTCTGTATAAAAAAAATCTTTTCGGAAATCTTTTCGGAAGAATACCTTAATCTTTTTCATTTAAACTCTTTTATGTTACCTTTCAAAGAAACAACAATGCATCACTTAAAGTCTGCAAGCAGGTTGCTGAGAGTACTCTCCAAAAGTCGTGGAAGTGTTTATGATCTACAAATTGAGATTTCTTGAATAACAAGCAAGCTTGAAACAGAAGGAGGTATAGGCGAGAATGAAAGGGAAATTACACCTGAAGATATTGTGAGCATGTTAAAGAAGAAAAAAAACTGATGGTTGCTGAGATATTGATATCACTGACATTAGCAATTGAATGAAGCAAAAAATAATGAAATTTACGCCTCACATACAGATGATGAAATAATGCCTTTATGTACAACTGAAGAAGTTGAAAATGAAGATGATTCAGACGAAAACACTATTATCAATGATGACCAACCAAAACTTATTAGCCTAATGAAAGAACAAATCATTTACAACAATTAATGGTTTATTTTGAACATCAGGTGGAGACTACACCCAACAAACTAACTATGCTCAAGCGTACGGCCCGCAAATATTATACAAAATTGGCACATCAGATGATTTTATAGTTACAAAATAAACATTCTCACTGTCTGTAAACATTCAGTATATTTAATAAAAGGTGATTTTCTGTAAGTATGTTTTAATTCACTTTTTTCTCATTCTCCGCATAATCCGGATTGGGCCTGGTCGTAATTAACATGAATTATCAGGGTTTTACTGTATTATAATATTCCATTAAAAATGGGATATTATTTTATGAACATCCTATACATTATCGTTTAAAAAAGAAAATATAAAAAAAACTTACTTTAAAATATACTATATTTAACAAAATTTTCTTATGTTTCGTAAACTTAAAAAATGAAATAAAAAAGAAATTGTTAAATGTGAACACCCACATTCTTCAGGAAACAATGGCATCTAAAAACTTTAGAATTTAAAAAGACTTAAAAGAATTTCAGTGAAGCATCAAACTGCATAATAGGGATTAAAAGATCAGTGAATATTTTAATAAAGTAAACCTTGCGGTAAATTTATTTTTAAAATCCACTTTAATACCGTTAAGAAGCGTCTATTAAAATGAACATTGTTTTTTGCAGGTGTGGTTTGTTCAGCAAAAAGAAAGTTTAACTTCTTAATTAATTATAAAAATATGTGATGGATTTTTAAGAGGATTTATCATTTGCGAAATATTTGTACAGTGATAATTTTTAACACTTTCTAACATAGTTGAAAAGTGTTAAGGACATCAGTTTGTCTGTCTGCCACTTGCGTAAATATATTCGTATTGATATGTAATTGATAAATGTTATTGATATTTGCAATGATATGTCCGATATTGAAAATGAAATGTGTAGTAATCATATTTCATTTACAATGGCATACAAAAGTGTTCCGTAAAATTATGCTTTAAAATTTATTTATTTAAAAATCTCCGCTGGCTCGGCATGCAGACACAGGTAGATATCGAAGTTAAGTACTAATTTCACCAACAATGGATAAATGACGATAAGAGATTAACTCAATTAAAAAAAAATATTTAATATGATTTGATATCTAAAGAATTGACGATGTAATGGATTTTTTTTTCTCCCCACCCACCGTTTTTTTTTATGTTTTTTCTTTTTCTTTTTTTTCTTTTTCTTTTCTTTTCTTTTTTCTTTTTCTTTTTTTTTCTTTAATTTTTTTTTTTGGTTTTATCTAAAACTTGTCATTTGAATATTACTTTCCATTTATTTTAAGTTTATTTATATTTCTGCCTAGATACCGTAAAACTACAGGGGGATTATCATCATGAACACCCGGTTCTGTCTCCAAATGTGGACAAGTTTGTTGCTAACTTGGCGGTATATCATCAAATTTGGCGATCAAATTTCTCAGTAAAAGTGATGCAAACTTGGCGCTATTTCCAATATTTCGCCAAATTCCCATAGACTTCACTGTAGACATATAGACTTCACAATGGGGTCCCTTTTTGTTTTCGTTTTTAATTTTTTTCGGTAAGAGCTGGTCCTATCAAAAACTTGTCAGTAAAAAAGTTTTAGATAACATGAAAACAATTTATAATAAATTGAATTGGATTTGATATCATGAGAATTAACGAAGTTAAGATTTTTTTTTGTCCCCAAAACCCTATTTTTTCGCCCCTGGAGAGCAATTTTAATTTTATCAAAAATCTGTCATGCATAAATTTTTTCCCTGTTTATTAGAAGTATTAAAAACTTTAAACTGATTCGATATCCATTTTCTTTAAGAAGTTATGGGTTTATTTCGGTTTTCGGTTCGGTTACAAGCCCCTCCCTATTTCCACCTTCATGGTCTGATTTTGCCTATTAACGAACATGACGATTGTATATTAGGGTGGATCGATTGTCTATGGCGAAAAAAAAATTCCTATTCATCAAAATCTACCTATGCGGAAAAGATGTTCTATTGTACGGAGATTAAGGGAAAAATAATAAAAAAAAATAATTTTAAAATTTAATACTGCCACAAAAGGGTTGAATTTTCGAAAAAATTTGAAAAAAGACCTAATTTTGGTTAGGTTATTTTTGTCAAAAACTAATTATTTTAATAATTTTTAAAAAACAACAATACGGAAAAGATGTTATATCGTATGGACGTTAAGTAAAAAACAATAATAAGTAATAAATTCTAAAGTTAATATTGCCACAAAAAAGTTGAAAATTCGATAAAATATTGAAAAAATGGAAAAAAATCTAATTTTGGTTATATTTATTTTTGACGCAAAATAACCATTTTAATATCGATCAAAGCCTACCTTTGCGTAAGAAATATTATATTGCATGGATATTAAATAATACATAAATAAATAAATAAATAAATAAACTAATTTCTATATTTAATACTGCTGCAAGTGGTTTAAAGTTTCGAAAAACTGGCAGTTCCAGTTTTTTCAGTTAGGATTTGTCTGCTTGTGTATTGTGTAGCTTAGTGTACCTTGAATATTACTGTACCATGGCGTTGTTAAAAAATAAAAAATAAAAATAAAGAGAGAGAGAGAGAGATGAATTACACCCTATTTGGGTCTGGCTTTGATATGGCAGTAAATATGCTCCCTATTACAAAAAGTTATAAAATTTATGTATAGGTATTTAAAAAATAACCGAAAAAAGGAATCGGTCAACATCTATTTATTTCCTGCCAGTGAGAAAGGGTTGCTAATAAGTTACAAGTGACCTGTAAATGAGATTCAATCTCAATAATTTACCACAGCAGCATTTTAAGAAAAATTAAACTGTTTAACGACAAATATTACGCTCTTCTTAATTCTTGTAAAACAAAATAAGATATTGAAAGCTACTACAGTCTTTTGGACCATTTCCGAAAATACTGCCTATTTTTTCAGTTCAATAGATTTGAATATGAATATGAATATTGAGTGTAAACGAAACCGACGTATTGAGAGCAAACTCACTTTTCTGCATCATCAGCTATCACTGAAAAGCCAAAATGCTGCCGAGCTAGGTGTCACATCACCTGTAGTGACGAAGATTGGCATCAGCCAGAATATTGGACAGTTTGGGCACTTCCGGCCAAGCAGGTACTGCCATCGTGTACAGCTCATATTCAAAATATTAGAATAATTACCTTTATTTTAGAAATTGAAAATATCGTTTGGTAATTTAATGTCTTTTAATGAAAATATGCAAACGATATTTTTATTAAGAACTTATTGTTGATTAAACTTACTTGTTATCTTAAATTTAATATCATTTTTGAAAAGATTAATTGCAAAAAAAAAAAATTATTTTGAAAAGTCAAAATATTAGAATATTTATTCAAGTGGTTCAAAATATTAGAATATTTCACATTAATTCTCCTTTAATTATTACCAATTCTTAACTGGTGGCATCATTGATTAAATTCAGACTATTTTATTTAAAATCGGTATTCTTTTTTGCAGTTTGTTTCTTTTTCGTCTTAAAATGGGCCGTGTGAGTGATATTCCTGAATCTACTAAACTTCGTATGGTTGATTTGTATCGGCACGGTAAAAATCAATGTTTTATAGCGAATTATTTACATTGTTCGCAAACGAGCGTTCGTAAAATACTAACACAATATTCAAAAATTGGAAAATTTCAAAATAATCGCCGAAATGGTGGCCGAAAACCAAAAACATCTGCTAGAGATGACAGGAAACTGAAGCATATAGTTAAGAAAAACCGTTTTAAAAGTGTGCGATTCTTGCACCGAAAATGGAAAGAAGAAGGAGTTGAAGTTTCTACATCGACAACATTAAGACGTCTCCATAAATTTAAATTTGAATCTCGTGTACCAAAAACAAAACCTCTCATGACTGCAAGACAAAAGCGTATAAGATTGAATTGGTGTAAATCAAGACGTTTATGGAGCAATGAAGATTGGAAAAATATATTATTTAGTGATGAAAGTATGTTTTGTGTTTCATATGGAAATCAAGGTATTCGAGTTTGGAGAATGAAGCAAGAAGCATTTGATAAAGAATGCCTTAAACGTTCCGTAAAATTTGCTGCTAGTGTCATGGTTTGGGGTTGTATGAGTGCAGAAGGACCTGGAAAGTTATGCATCGTCTACGAAAAGGTTAATTCTCTGATATATCAAGAAATTTCAGAATATTACATGATTCCATCATCAGAAGATTTATTTGAAGATGATTTCATCTTTCAACAAGATTTAGCGTCCCCGCATACCTCGGTGTCAACTAAGAATTGGTTCCGCCAACGCAACATTAAGGTACTTCCTTGGCCACCAAATTCACCAGATCTTAATCCCATCGAAAACTTATGGTGTATAATGAAGAAAAAACTTCAAGAAAATCCTCCTTCAAGTAAAACTTAGTTAGTGGCACGTATAAAGTCTATTTGGGCTAATATTGATAGAAATGTTTGTAAACACCTTGTATATAGTATGCAAGATCGATTGTATGCTGTTATGAAAGCTAAAGGGGATGCTACAAAATATTAACTACCATTTACTTCATATTCATAAGGTAATATTGTTGCGTAAAATAAAATATTCTAATATTTTGAACCAATCCAAATTTTATTCTAATATTCTGGTGTGTTTAAGGAAGCTGTTTACCTAATTTAATGTGCTGTATTTTATATTTTATAAATGTTAAAATCTTATCTAAACATTCCAGATTTAATTTATAAGAAATTTAATTGCATTTACTTAGTATAAAAAATAAATAAATGACAAATAATTTTTTCTTATTACTTTTTCTCAATTATTCTAATATTTTGAATATGAGCTGTATGGTGCACTTCAAGATGTGGGCATTATCTCACAAAACTATAAATAGAATGCTATTGACAGAAAAAATCGGCATGACAAAACAAACCAAAGACCAATCCATCGTTTTAGTCATTCTCTTTAGTCTTTTGTAAAAGATTATGATCATAGCCATTTTCTTTAAACTTTGATGAGTGTAAAGACAGACTACATCACTAGAAAACAACAGAAGAAAAATCATAATAGAAGCAGACTTGAGCTTGAAAAAAGAACTTGGTTTCGAATATATCGGCCACATATATGTAAATTCTGGGAGAGTACCAAACAATTTGAAAACACGACGTACATTTTTTTTGTCATGTGTTAACAATAACATACATGTAACAAAGTTGGTTGCGATCGGTTGTGACGGAATATCTGTTAACATAGATGTTAAAGGATCTATTATTCGAAATATGGAACTGATCTTAAAGCGTCCACTACAATGGTTTTTGTGTTAGTTACACACCAATGAGGTTCCACTATGTCATCTTTTTCCAGCGTGGATGTAACCGCGGCTGGGAACAAATGTTTCACTGGTGAAATAGAAAGATTATTCGCAGCATGTTAGAAGCTTTTTGTATTTTCATTTATGTCAGTATATGAATTCTAAAAGCGCACGAGTGAAATCAAACGGTCTGCTGTAATCCTAATCATTAGATTAAAAAATATCTATATTTTCCATTTACCAGCTTTTTGACCTTTTGCGACGGATTGCATAGATTTAATTAAATAGGAAAATGTGTTGAACCTCCACTAACTGATGGATTTAGTAACGACATGAATTCAGAAGCAATAGGTAAATCCAGCAATCACTCCAGTGACAATAATATCTACAATCAATAATATCTATTCACGCAACACTCATTCTACAAAAATAATAATCAAAAGAGTCACGGAAGTATTTCTGCTGTGTATGGACCATACATAAGAGTCGGTTTTATAAAAATAGAATTGAATTACAAAATCTCATGTCGATTTTCAATAACGGACGTCATTATCACCATTTGCAATGTTGACGATTTTTCTTGATTTAATACTAATGAAGCTGTTAAATAAGAAACTAAAGTTTTTATCTTGTAATCAATTAAATATCCCCTCATTGCAATAAATGTTAAAAATTCTAAAATTCATGTTTTATTTTACAAAAAAAAAAAAATGATTTTTTACCGTAAAAACGTTCAAATACATAAATTTGAGCCACATTGCGGCATATTTAAATTTTGAAATTAATTTTTTTAATTATTTTTCTCATACTCAGCATATAATATAACATCTTTTACGCATAGGTAGGTTTTGGATATTTTTTTAAACTATTATTTTGAATCAAAAATCATCTAGCCAAAATTAGGTCTTTTTTTCATTTTTTTTCGAAATTCAACCTCATTGTGGCAGTAGTAAAATTTAAAATTAATTTTTTTTATTATTTTTCCCTTAATCTCCATCCAAGAGAACATCTTTTCCGCATAGGTAGGTTTTGACACTGTGAAAAAAAAAATTTCGATCCACCCTTGTATATCTCTTGATTTTATGTATCAGTATAGAAGAGATTTGAGATGAAGCATGGAAAGTTACAGTGCCCATAAAAATAATGACACGTGAATATACATACATAGATAACGTTTTTTACAGTTGGTACTTTTGGGTTCCAGAGGACAAGATCAGTGAGGATCTGCAAAATTTCTTCAGAAATTCCAACATAGAGATGAACGCAATAGGTAGTATTTTATACGAAATCTACCTAATTATTTAAAAAAATAAAATATAATTATTTTCATCTAAAATTTTTGATGTTTCCAAACTTTTAACTAGTTTTTAAATGAAAAAAAAAAATTATTAAATGTAAACACCCACATTCTTTACGGTACAAAAGCGTAAAACTTTAGAAAAACTTTGCAATTTAAAAATAGTTAAAAAAAAAAGAATTTTATTGAAGTATCAAACTGCATAGCAGGGAATTGCTTAAAGGATAAGTGAATGTTTAAATAAAGTAAATCTCACGCTCAATTTATTTTTTAATTCCTCTTTAATACTATTAATAAGCCTTTATTAAAGTAAACATTACTTAGTTTCAGATGTCGTTTATTGAGTAAAGAGAAGATTTAACTTGTTAATTAATTATAAAAATCTTGTTATGAATTTCTTAAGAGGGTTTGATCATTTGCATAAGTATTTTTGGAATGATAATTTTTAACACTTTCCAATATAGTTAAAAAGTATTTATAACATTGGTTTGTAGTCTGTATGCCACCAGTCTGTCCATGTTCAAACTTGCGATAATCTATTCATATTAGAATGTAACTGCTAAGAATGACTAACGTTTCTCATGTAATGCTCGTTATTGAAAAAGAAATGAGCTAACATCATTCATTTACAAGGGCACTCAAAAGTATTCCGTAACATTTGAATATATGGGGGGAGGGGGGAAAGGATTTTCAGTGAAATTATACAGTATTACACATTTTTAAACGTAATGGAACTTACGTACATTATTAAGGAATTCAAAAGATTATTGCTATAGAATATATTATGTGTAGCACTATCAGTAAGTCCACAGCGGAACTCAAAAGTATTCCGTTATTTTAATGATGATACTCTGTCAAAAACAAAATGAAATTCATATGAGTTTCTGAGATGCATTAAAACATGTTTTTGTAGAATATAAGGTGCAAAGCATTTCTTATTCATTTACAGGGTCAAAGAAAAGAGTTGTGTCATTTAGAATTCGTTGTCGGTATACGAGTAAAACCTTTTTGCAGCGTATTTTTATTATGTTGTATTATTTCAAACATGATGAAATTTATACATTACTGGAGTTTGCTATCGAAATGCTTGTACTAGAATATGATGTGCTTCGGATTTAAGATTCATTTACAGGAACACATAAAAAGTTTCTGAACTGTTTCTGACGAAGGATCATTTAAATTTAGGAATCACTTATGAAAGAGCATTTTCTATTATGTTACGCGTTTTAAGTTAAACTAAATTTTGGCACGCTAAGTGGAGTGTATAAATTCTATAGAACCTACATAGGATTAAACAAAATTATTTATAAGCACTAATGATATTAAACGAAAATCACTTAAAGAACTCTTTTAATTTGAATAATGCATTTTCAAGCTGAACTAAGATGTGTTTGAGTTACAGAGAGATTTAAGAGATCTAAGTGAGATACAAATAAAATTATATGTAGGGCTATGCAAATAACTGGACACATGGCCGCCTGTGGATAGTAATTCCTGAAAGTGTCATTTCAGAAATTTTAAAGATGTTATTGCCTAAAGTAATCAGCTTAATATGAATCGTGTATAAAAATTTGCAGGTTATATAAAAGGCTCTACAAAAGAACTCAAGAACATTTCCGTCAATTAGTAGAAAATTTGAGGCATGAACTTATTCTGCTATGCTTTTCTTTTAACTAAACTAAATTTGAGCATATTGAGCAGAATAAACACAGATCTATAAAACAAATACAGAGCATCACAAAAGAATTTATGAATGTTTCCTACTAATGCTGAAATCTGCTTTTAATAATTTCCATCAAGTTGAAAAGTGTATATGCATTCGATTTCTCTGTCCATCTAACCACGTTCTAACTTAACCACGTAACTTTTTCTCCTAACCGTAAATATGCTAGGATTTTCATGGAATTGGTAAACCTTATTCAGGGTCTCCAAGGCATTAATGATGTTGAATTAGATATGTGGGATTAATAGATAATTTAAAGGGGTGCCCAAAAGAATTCCACTACATAAGGGTCTAAGGGGGAAAATCGTCTGCAGAGTATTTTAATGACATTAAGCTATTGTAAATGTATTAAAACTTATATAAATCAATGAATTTCACTACGAATGTTTTAAGACAGGTCATCCATAGCATATTTAATCCATTTACAGGGATACACAAAGGAAATTAGTTACAATACTGTCTTTCAGTAATAATTGCAACATGCGCTTTTAAATTCAATTGTTTTTTTAAGTGTGTTTGTAATTATATAAATACATAGCATCTATAGAAGTTGCTTGATCCGTTCATCTGTCTGTCTGTCCGTCTGTTTGTCCTCATATAACAGCACAAAAACTACCCAACCGAATCGTTTGAATTTTTAAATATACATTTGTTGCAGAACTTTTTGAGTCATTTCAAATTTCAGTAAAATCGGATATATAGTTCAAACACAGAGACAGTCAAAAGTATTGCATTATCTTCCTGCAAATTGGATAAAATTGTTTCAAGTGCTTTTTAATAATGTTACAGCCGTCAAAACATAATGACATGGATAGGCATTATATGATGGGAACTAAAATATATATTTTGTAGAGAATGCCGCACAAAGAATAGTTATTATTCAATTATAGGGTACCGCAAAAGAATTCTGTTACATAATGGTATATGGGGGAGGGTTTATTTTTGGAGGCATATTTTAATTATGTTAAACTATTTCACATATAATAAAAAGTGATTTACGTTGCTTTGGTTTACTACAAGTTACATTTTGTGTAATAGAAAATGCGGTTTTATATTGTTAAATTAGATATGATATTTTAACTTATTAAGCAGTGTAGTTTTGTTACATTATTTTAAATGTGTTGGAAAGTGTTTGAAATTCTATGTGTGATGCTTTCAATATTTTTTTTTCTTGTTTAAAATGTAATGGAAAGAATATTCATGTGATCCATTTCTACATTTCTCAAATTATTACAAAGAGCTGGTAATAAATATTTTTCCGTATGAAATAATATTTTTAAACTTATTTAAAATTTAGATGATTGGAATATAACAGTGCACAGAGTTTTGAACATGGATTCTGAACCTACGCACAGACATATAAGAAGATTAAAAGTTTTTGTCTAATTCATAGCAAACCACATTGCAGAACTAAGTTTTTATCATAATTTCTCTTGACCAAAGAATTTTTTTGCCTATATATCACCATTTTAATTTGTAATTGTTTTAAAACCACATATCTTTAAAAATGTAGTTGTTGTAATTGTCACTTTTTGTAAATTATAAAAATGATTTCTCGCTCATAATCAGGAATTTAATAAAATTAATATGATTCATATATTTTTTTAACATTGAAATAAAATAAGTGTTTTTTTTTTTTTTTTTTTTTTTGTCTAAAAAAAATCAAAAAATTTCATGCAGTGGAAATCAGGTTGCTATGCCACTTAATAAAACAAAATCTTGAGTAATAGAAAAGTCCTGAGTAATAATGTAATAAAGTATATTATATTTGGTACATTTGTGCTATTTCTCATCGCTAATATTTCTTTCTATTGAATTTTTCTATTTTGGGAACTCCAGTATTACTTAATTGTATATATTATTCAACGAGCTTTACGTAACTGTGGTTGTTCCATTAGGCAATGCTGCTAGAGTAAAGGCGAGCCACGCCTCCTTGTAATATGAAAATGTACAAATGTGGAATAACAGAATTGTAAGAACATTATTTTATTCAACCAGAATTTGAATGTTCGCTGTGTTATATTAATAAAATGTATTTATTAAATGACATCAAACAAAGCAGGTACTGCAATTAACTTGTGTAAACATTCATTTGCATATTTAATGGTTGTTCGTGCACACCTTTGCAATGGATGTTCTGATTTTGATCATTCTTCTTTTGTTGTTGAAAGGGACAGGAAGAGTTTGAAACAATGAAAATTATCTAAAGCTTTATTGTGGGCTAAGAGTCCTGTAATTAATATAGGTTATTACTACTTTTTCATACTTTTACGTTTTGTGAAAATAAAAAGTATTTGTTAAAGTTTTAAAAGTAGTGTAAATTTTGTAAACATTGTATTACTACATTAATCATGGAAAACCTTTTTTCACATAGTTCCAGGTTCTATCAGTTTGAGTGGTCGTTACCTTTTTATACTGTTTATTATGCTGCCTTTCAGTTATAACTGAGATAAAAATTAAACAAGAAGGAAAAAAAATATGTGACAAAGATAGATTATGAAGCACTTTCCAATACATTTAGAATAATGTAACAAAACTGCACCGATTAAGAAGTTATGATTCTAGATTAAGCAAAAAGTTCCAGGAAAGATGCGTTGTTAAACGCAATATAATAACAAAAGCAACAAGGACTAAATTCAAAGTAGAGACCATCATAGTCCATGACCTTCTGTCATCGTTCTGCGAAATTCCGGACTTGCTGAAAGAACCCTAGTGGCTTCTTGGAATCAACAAGCTCTTGACATAATTCTCCAACTTCATTACAGGATTCAAATCGGCCACGCTTGAAAAAGGTTGCATTAACCGAAAGAGGCCACAATCAGACGGAGCCACGTCTGGACCGAAATTTCTAAATTCCTATAGATATACCACTAGTACTACGTACAATACAAATCTTGGTAAATATTAGATTAAAAATATCCCAGAACTTTTTTGCTCAACTTAATTTTCCGTCTAATTAAACCACATATAAACGCATAACACATTTGAAAACCCAATTTCAGCTATCCCCATCTACAATCGGAAAAATTTTCCACATTTTTAGCAACCCTGTATACGATGTATTGATTTGTATCTATCAGCTACATGCATAACTAAATTGAGTTCGGTTAAGAAATGCATATACCTCCTTTTGAAGATAGAATGAAAGATGAATGAATGATAAATGAATAAATTTAATATGCTTTAAGAGGGCTCAAGGGTTGAAAACTTTTCCAAAAATCGATTTTTTAATGATCTAGTTTGATTATTCAATTAATTCTTAACTTAATGCAAAAAACCGCATAAAAATATTTGCATTTTTAACGGAACTATAAGCATTTATGTATCAACACTTTCATAGCCGCATCCATATAATTTCAACTTTAAGTCGCGTTTTCTCAAAACTTGATTTTTGACGACTAACACCAAGATTTAGAAAAAATTATTTGATGGAATGGCTTAGTTTTTTTTTTCCAAGCATATAACATTATTATCTAGAGAATGAATTAAGGATATAACTATCACTTAAAAAATATTATTAAAAAATCTCTCAATGTTGAAAATTCAAAAAACTCTAAAAAATACAACTTTTTTTTTCATTAAAAATACTCAAAATATTAAACTATCTAAAATATATTAATACCTTCTCTAGGTAATGATGTTATATGCATGAAAAAAAAATTAAGCCATTCCATCAAATAGTTTTTTAAATTTTGGTGTTAGTCATCAAAAATCAAGTTTTGAGAAAACGCGACTTAAAGTTGAAATTATATGGATGCAGCTATGCAAGTGTTGATACATAAATGCTTATAACTCCGTTAATATGCAAATATTTTTATGCGGTTTTTTGCATTGAGTTTAGAATTAATTGAACAATCAAATTAGATCATAAAAAAAATCGATTTTTTGAAAAGTTTTCAACTCTGAGCCCCTTAAAAGCAGTAAAAAGGAAAAATTACGTCACATTTAAAATGAAAAACAATAAAATTGAATAACTGATTGAATTTAAAAATATATTTATACGACACGTTTATATCGTATTTTGAGTAGACTTTTAACCTATTTTTGTGAATTCAAGTTAGCATGTGTTTAGATTCTGCGGTACCTGAACAAAAGGTTAGCGAGCTCGTACATGGCAGAACTTTTCAGTATTAAATAAGTTTTGCAAAGCCGTAATATCAGCTTTTAGGATGCTACAACTGAATATTGAGAGCATTATAACTATACGGAATTCTGAAATAAATATTTTTAGCTGCGTAACGGAATTTAAACATGCAAGAAAAACACAATAATACTTGTTTCATGGTTAATGCTAATGTTGCAACCGTATGATGTTTGTTTGAATACATGCTTGTTCAACATCAAAATGTTTATTTCAAAAGTGATAGTACCCAAAAAGAAACACGTTGAGCAAATTGATGAATACACGATAAAAACTACTTGAAAATGTTCCTGAAATTCAGTAGCAGGAAAAGAAACTTTAGTTTTGTAATTGCTTCTTCAAATCTTACACAAATGTTGTCTAATGAGGTTTCTAACCGAAATGTAAAAAAAAAAAAAAAAAAATCTTAATTGTGAGTTATTTAGAAAAGGTTTTATAATTTGCATTATATTATGTTTTTCTAGAATAAGAAACATTTGACTTTTTTACAGTGCAGGATTGTTTATAGAGTTTTTGCAATATTGCCAATATTGCATTTGGAATCATTTTCAATGAAATACCGCTACTAGCAATATTGGTTTTACATTAAAAATATTTGCAATAAAATATTGGATTTAAAAGGAACATATTACGAATCAGCTCCAGTGCTAGACAAATTTTGACTTCACGTTGTACGCATTTGGCGTGGTGAAATATTGGCAAAATATTTTTGTCAATATTTACAAATTATAATTACACCAAATTCAGGGTAATATTTCATACCAATGTTGCCAATATTTGATAAGATATAAATTAACAGAAACAATATTTGCATTATTTTGTATTACTGCTAGCGACATACTTAAGCTAGATCATATTTTTAGGCAAATGAAGGACGATTAAGTAATCTCACACTAGATACTTATTTTCATAAAATAAAAACATTTGTTCCCTTTTTCAATTCAATCACTTTGACATATAGAGTTTAGATTTTAAGTACTCAAAGAGAGAGGAAATCAAATATTAAAAGGAATTTTGAAACTTAATAACTTTAAACTATTTACGGACAAAAAAAAATATCGATTTAAAATATCATTAGTGTTAACGGTATCCTATCTTCAAAAATTAAACGGAACGAAAATTTGATACTTTACCAAACTTCAATTAGCAATTATCACTTTGCAAACTTTTAGGAAACAAAATTGTTTAACTAATTATCGACAAAATATGTTTGTTTATTTTTACAATGTAACTGCATAGTTGCTTCCTTCTGTTTAATTAATTTGACATTAAGACTGTCTGACCATCTGAAAGCTAAACATTAAAATAAATCCTGTTAAAGGCGGTTTAGGTGAGTAAAACTTATGGTATAGTTAATGTTATTTTTGTTAATGACATAACGTTTACAGATATTACACTCAATAATTTTAGAATCTATTTAGCAGTAAATGGCAAATAAAAAACATAAATAATTTTAACAAATTAATCTGTCTTTTACTAGACATCCCCCCCCCCATGTTTTGACCACTATAGAATTAATACTGCAAAGTTAACCCTTTGCACTCGAGAAGTGATTCGCAATGACCACTAGTGTCCCGCGCAAATGGGTACGCCAAATACTCTGAACATCAGTATTTAAAACTAATTTTCTTCGCCTAATCTAATGGTC
Source organism: Maratus speculifer (assembly GCA_964019185.1). Lineage (NCBI taxonomy): Eukaryota > Metazoa > Arthropoda > Arachnida > Araneae > Salticidae > Maratus > Maratus speculifer. The sequence continues at coordinate 259,576,211 of OZ025298.1, forward strand.
AAATAATGTGAGTTAAATGATAGCAAAATAAATTGAAAGATATTAGTGGTGTCCAAAGCATTTGTCATCCCAAATTACCCAATCCCGATTTACCTAGGACATCTAATAGTCCAAGAGCCGACCGCACAAAATCATAAGTCATCAAGCACAAGAAAAAATACTTTATATTATGAAAGAGTAGTTATAGGGGAATCTGCCGGAAGTGAAGAGGTGCATAAGATAAAAATTAATACCACTAGCGGTTCATTCGTAGGTCTATCATGTTTGCCGTACAATCAAAAGTGTGAAAACACGGAAAACTGGGTGCAGGAAAACGTGATGCTAAGTCTACTAGTAAACCACTACTAGTATTCATTTTTGGATTATGCACCACTTCACTTCCGGCAGATATGGATCATTAGTTTCCTCTATTACTACTCTTCCGTAAAATAAAGGATTTTTTCTTGTGCTCGATGACTTAGGATTTTGTACGGACGGCTTTTGGACTATAACAGCACGAGTGGTGAATGAGAATCATCTGTAGAGGGCAAAGGATTAATAGATTTTGTAACTGATTAATTCAAACAAAACTGCAATTTCAATGTAAATTAAAATAATTCTACAATATACTGTTTTAGCCAATATGTTATTTCTTTTAGATAACAATTGAAGTGTCCTGACTAAAAAATAAAGTTAACGCCTAACCATAAGCCACCGTATAACAAAACAGATGTATTATTGTAACTGAAATGCGGATAATCTACCTTCTAATTTTTAAGATTTTTAAGCATCGCAGATTTTCAACTTTTATATTGCTGTGTGGGGAAAATTATTTTTGAATGTAATTTTATTTTAAAAACTGCATCTCAGATTATTTTTAAGATATTATCTTTTTGTGTTCTTTATGTCATTTCTGTAACGGTGGAAAATATTATTATTATGTCTGTTATTGATATTTTCTCATAATAGCTGAAAACAAATTGTAATTAAAATACGTACGTGCTGTGTCAAGAACATCGTCTGTTATAAAAACGCATTTTATAGCAGATATTTGTGCGGCTTATTTTCTCTGCATTTACTTAATTTCGTAAAAAGCCGAGAGAGTGCAGTTTTATTGATTAATGTGTGATAATATTTTCCGAATTTTGAAAAAATATAAGTTAATGATTTTTGATAAAATATGGAGCTATTATAACCTATATTTGATTTTTAGAATCCATACTAATGTTACAAACTTGAGACATCTTTTGCTGGATTTATGTATTGTTTCGCAATAGTCATGACGTCATATGTATACTTTTCTATACATGTTGTTTAAGATGGGTTCGTAGATGTGGAATTCTTCAACGTCTGTAAATGACGTCATTTTATACAAAATAAAAGTGTGTGTTTATGTCTTAAACTTGAAATTTGTTTTGTTCAATCTATATTTGTATATATGTAGCATTGTAGTAATTCTGGCGTGAAATCATTACAATTTGATAAACAACCGACACCTTGCCGATGTTAGCGTAGATCGTGAAGTGGACACATACAGACAATGGAATGAATTTAACTAGGAATTTTTCTATGAAAAAATAATGAGTCATCTTTAGCTTTTCCATGCAATCCGAACAAATGTTTGTACACAATTTTTACAGCAATGCAGCTAATTTCATAATTTTCTGGATAGATTTTCTTCGATTTATGTGTGAATTATAATACATCCACGACAAATGAAGATAGTAATTACTATCTGACTCCAAACAGTACTGATCCGTGATTTGGAATGTATTTGGAATTACATATAGCGTCGCTGATTTAATTTTCCATTTCAAGCATTTTACATGATGTCATCATATTTTCAGCAATGCAAAGTCAATAAAATCGCTATAATATTTCCATTTACGCTTGTCTTATATTGAGGCAAATAATAATTTTGACTAAATCGATGATCATGATTATAGTTCTCCATTTAAAAAAGGCGTTTTATGACATCTCTCATATCTTATCAAAAAAGTATTCAAACACTCTGTATATTATCAAACGGAATAATTTCAACCGAATAAGTTAGCTAAAATATATACCATTTGAAAACACTTAATTAAGCTAAGTATTAAAATTTTCCTAATTTCAGAAAAAATACTCACGATTTAATAATTTAACATACGGATAACTACAGATACATATTTTTAAAACATACATGCACATATTTATTTAATATTCAAAATTAATCACTTTAACATTCGGAGCTGACTCTTTAAGTACCTAGAGAATAAGAAAATAAAATATTAAAATAAACTGCGAACTAAGATAACTTAAAATGTTATTTACAAGCTAAAAAGTATGGAATTAAAATATCATTATCGTTAATGGTGTTTCGGTCTCAGAAATAACACGGAACGCAAATTTGATAGTTTGCTGAACATGAAACTTCAGTTAGCAATTAGTACTTTACAAACTAATATAGAAAGCACATTTTTAAACTAATTACCAAAACAGTATTTGTATTTATCTTTTAAAGACAAATATACATTTGTTTACTTTGTTTAATTAATTTAAAAACAAGACTTTTTTTATGACTTTAACAATCTGAAAGCTGAACAATAAAAACAAATGTTAAAAACTGTTTCCAAAAATTAAAGATATGAAATAATTACTGCTGTTATCGTTAATGGTATACATTTGTAAGCATCGCATTAAGTAAATATGATCTAAATTGTATCTATTAATCCGAAAATAACAATGAAAAGAGATACAAATTACCAGAATACAAAAATTACAAATTTATTATACTTTTTTTTCGAAATGTAAATATTCTTTTATTAAAATTTGCACTACAATTTCAACATTAATTTATTTTTTGGAGGCATTTGTATAGAACGAACAAAATATAAATTCTAAAGTACGTAGTTTTAAGCTATAATTATTCTGTTTAAAAAAAAAAAAATAGCTGATTTTCTTAATGCAGTTCTTAAGGGAGCTCAGGGGTTGATCGATACGGAAAAACATGTAGGGGGAACTGGGGGACATTGATACATGGGGTACATTGATACACCCCCTGTACAGCACACAGGGTCATTACAGGAAGTTTCACAACAGCTCCAAAAGGTGATACTAGTGCACTCAACTATATACAGAAAGTTTTGGAATGATTCAGTAGTTTGTTGAAATGCGACGGGTGATAATTTGTTTTTCTAGGTCAAAAGTAAATTTGAGTTGTAGAATTGAAATGGTATTATACAACTGTTCCAGTATTTTCAATCGAAAAGAATATTCTCTCTGGCAAGTAAAACTACTCTTTATCAGTTTCTCATTCTTTTTAGTTAGATAAATTATGAAGTATAGGATTTGAGACTCATTTTATTCCAAATGGCTGTATGGGGCACATTAAAACAGTCTTTGTCGGGGCACATTGATACAACCTACATCCTTTTCTAGTTCATTTTTTCATTACCTTTTATTATTTTTTTTTACAATGCACTCCTTAATCCAACCATTTTTCGCTAAAAATTTCTAATATTAGTTTTTATTGAAGAGCTTTAATTTCTTTATATTAGAACATTTTATAGTATTTTTGCAAAGAGAAGACGTACGAACTTACCCAACATATAGTGCTAGTAGAACTAATTAAAGAAAAGGACGGCAGCCTGGAAAATCTCAAATTTATATATATTCTCCAGAGAAAAAAGTATTTTCTACATGAAAAAAGTTACGTTAGAGAAACAAGCTGCAGAACAGCACAAGATAATTATATTAAAAACAGAATTTTTAATATAATTATCCTTTATTTTCTGTTTATAAACCGATTTATAAACAGAAAACTTGGTAATTTTTCATCTTTCCTAAGAAAGAAGATAATGTTGGGGTTGAAGTACCAGATATGACAAAGTTACCATAGCCAACAATCAGACAAGGAACAGTCAGAACATGAGGTCATTGTACATTTCATTTTGATTGCTTTAATATTGCTTACAAATAAAGTGTGGGTGATTTGAATTTTTATAAATAATATAAAATGGTTTGCTAACTATTTTTCTATGAAAAATAGGCATCGATGTTAATTTGTCTCCATTTTTTCCGAGACGTATCAAAGTGTATCAATCTGCCCCGGGGATGGGGCACATTGATACAAATTACTTTTTTTGATTTTTTTAAAATTACATGCAAAAATAATATATAAAACAACGATTGAACATTTTTATAATAAACTACACAGGTTTTGCTGACATCGAAAAATAACTTGAAATTTCTGCTTTCTAGACACCAAAAATTTTTTTAGAAAAAAGCTGTATCAATGTACCCCAGTTCCCCCTAAACAGAGCTCTCGCCTCGAGTCCATATAAAAGCAGAAGTATTCAATGTAATTAATTTAAACTTTCTGCTATTTTAAAGGTATGTTTGTAGTTTTATAAAATTATAAAATGAAGTACTTCAATGTAATATAATGAGAAATATAGCAAAATTTATGTAACACAATTTTCGAAAAAAAAAATTATCTGTTATATCACCAACACCAAGATATCTTAACGTTGAATTAACATAAGAACCTAATTTTTGCTTTAAAATGATCCGGAAACTTTACTCTGTAGAATGAATTAAGGATATAACTATAACTCAAAAACAACATTATTAAAAAAAACTCTCCAATTTGAAAATTGAAAACTCCTAAAAAATACAACTTTTTTTAAATTAAAAATACTCAAAATATTACACTATCTAAACGATATTAATTCATTCTATAGATAATGATGTTACACGCATGCAAAAGAAAATTTAAGCCATTCCATCAAATAGCTTTTTTTAAATCTTGGTGTTAGCCGTCAAAAATCAAGTTTTGAGAAAACGCGACTTAAAGTTGAAATTATATGGGTGCGGCTATGAAAGTGTTGATACATAAATGCTTATAACTCCTTTAAAAATGCAAATATTTTTATGCGGTTTTTTGCATTGAGTTAAGTATTAATTGAATAATCAAACTAGATCATAAAACAAAATTCGATTTTTTGAAAAGTTTTCAACCCTTGAGCCTCCTTAAAACAGTTTTTGTGATAGTGCGAAACTCATTAAATTTCTCAATAAAGTGACACGTTTTTCTAGAAAAAGTTTACGCATATGTTCAGATATATAAATGAATTCAGATGTTTATTGATAATGAAGAATTCTTTTTCAAAAAGGATTAATACCATCTTAAGGATAATGCCATTGAGCTGAGTTGTGACGTCACTGCAGATCGGCTGAACAACATTGGTGTTTGACTGAATGCGTCTAACGATCGTACAATTTTCGTACTGATTAGCTATTAATCTAAAATTTTAAGGATTTTTTTAGTAGAAGGAGGGAAAAAAGGGTTAGACGGGACTGCTTTTCAGGAACTGCTTTAGCACCACTGCTTGTGGAAAACACCGTTCCAGATAAGTGCTTCTTTCAATTTCGGAATAAAGAAATAGTCACTGGGTACTGACACCAATTTGTTTTGTTTTTGGAAAGTGGAAAGGGCAGGGGAGGACTCCAGACTTCCCGCTTAAACATTTGCAGCAATTCTTGAATTTACTGAGGAATATGAGACTGGCAGTGTCACGCAGAAAGATACTACCATTGACGTTACCATCATTTAACAATCTAGGCCGTTTGCGTTGGATGACTTCACATAATCCTATTAAAATGGTACAAGCAGGACTATTTTTTAAAAACATCTTGCCATTTCAATTGCTCCGAATTTACATTATCTACTTGCACTGCACAACCGATGGAAGATAACAAGCTATGGAAAAATAACTCTATCTGTACTCTGGGAAAATATATTCACTCTACAATAATTATTTTTCAGATGCTATTGGTCGTAACCTTTTTTTTTATTAATCCTCGTATATTAAGAAGAAAAATTTGAAAAGTAAATAAAATATAAACTGTTTATTAATTGGATTTTAAAAAAAGACAAGTTTGCAAACATAATTCAAGAAGACATAACATTAAAATTATATGAATTTTTAATAAAAATAATACGCATTTTTTGATTAAAAAAAGAAAATACCATAGAAAAAAGGTGCAATCTCGAGTATAAAATCTAAAATTTTCTAGTTATGAAATTTTTAAAAAGAAAAATCATTAAATGATGTAATTTTATCACAGTTACATAAAAATTCATATTTAATAATTAAATCTTCGTTTTTGCACATGCATGCCAAAAAAAAAGTGTTATAGATATTTTTCAAAGTTTTTCTTCAACAAATTTAAAAAAAAGTTTAATAACACATGCTGAATTTCTTCAGCTATGATTCTTCCACTTTTTCTTTAAAAAAATTAAACAAAATTAAAATTCATAAATCAGCAATAAAAACGAGCCTGAGTTTGTTAGATTGGAACAGAATCATCTCAATTACTATCATCTATTCTATTCATTTTTAATTCTTTCGCTTTTGAAAAACCAAAATTAACTCCTCTTTAGGGTCTGTTTTATAATTACTTTTACAAAAGCATATAAGACATTTGCGAACCATTTTAAAAACTCAAAATCATAAATAAAATTTTTACGTTGAATTTATAAAGCTAATGTACAAAGACGTATGTGCACATTAAGAAGTAAGCCGACCCTCAAGTGCGTTATACAATTTAGCATTTTCAGTCTTGAGGCATTATATCTTACAAGATGGTTTTAAATGTACTGAATTTGAATTATGTTTTGATGATAGTGATTTGGGAACTACCGATTATTTAAAATAATTTATAGTGCATCAACCCTCCATTCATTTAGATTATCATACAGGTTCAAGAGAAAGATAAGTTGCAAGAGCCCAGAAGGCAAAACTTTTCTAATTTTCAATTTTGCAATTCTGGGTTTATAAAATAAAGCAGTTTCTAACAAAAAAATATGTTTGTTTTATGTTTTGTTAAATATTTATAAGAAAGTTTTTAAGTTTGCAACCAAGTAATGTCAATTGTATGAGTGCAAATTTTATTTAATTTTTTTTTTCTCAGAACATCCTTTTTTTCGGCAGATTTCGTTAATTCTATATGGCATCTTCTAAATCAAGACAGTTAAACATTATTAATTTTTCTTTGAGTAACTTGTTTCATTAAAACCATCGAAGTTATGAATGTAATACATATTCATAGCAATATATTATTTACTTTTTAATGTTCTTTTCGAAATGATTCTGTTAAGTATTTTTAAATTCATTTCTTTTTTTCGGAAATTTTTCTTTTTATTCACATTAAATGACCAAATTATTTCCAAAGCTCTTTCTTTTAAAGTATACTAAACTGACTTATACACTATATTGCCATTGATTATTGGACACATGCGATTTTAGACAATTTACAAAATATCTAGAAAAATTTATGAGGAATCATCTCGAAACTCTTAGTGTATAAATATAATTGTATACGCCATACATCGCCGTGAAGATTTTTTACCGAAACTCCATAGGGGACCGTCAACAAATTAAAAAATAATGAATATTTTTTGAATAACCCTGTCAAAACTAATGTAGCAAAAGTGCTCAAACTCTAGATTATGATTGAATGCCCTATTGTAATACACTGTGTTCATTTTTATGCAAATAGCATGCATACTCGCAGAGTAATTAAGGTTTTTATAAAAATGGTCCCAAATTTTTCCAAGTTTTTTCCTTATAATTTTCAGAGTTCTTAATATAAAATAATATTTTTTTCAGAAAATAGGACAAACAACATTGCAGACAGTACCCTGTAATAAGAATTAAAAAATAATAAAAATTGTATGAAAAATGAGTAGGTTTACTAAATAATTTTTTACTGCGTATGCGTCAAAGATATCAAAATTTCATTTGCATATTATGTTAGCTAAATGTATAGAGCAACTTTTGTAAAAGTCTCAAAATCATAGCTTGAAAATTCTGAAAGTAATCGTCTATAGAAAAAGGACAAAATCCGTTGTTTCCAAAATGAAGCAAAAAAATGAGGGATTTTATCCAAACATCCCGTATTGTGTATTCTATATTGACACTAATCAATTAATATATGGATAACCCCTCTTGTTTTTGCTTCATTTTGAGACTAACGGATTTTCAACTAATTCAATTGACGATTATTTTCAGATTTTTTAAGTTATGATCTTGTGACTTTCACAAAAGTTGCTCTATACATTTAACTAACATAATATGCAAATGAAATTTTGATATCGTTGACGCATGCGCAGTAAAAAATTATTTAGTAAACCTACTCATTTTGTACAAAATTTTCATTATTTTTTAATTCTGATTACAAGGTACTGTGTGCAATATTGTTTGTCATATTTTCTGAAAAAAATATTATTTTATATTAAGAACTCTGAAAATTATAAGGAAAAAACTTGGAAAAATTTGGGACCATTTTTATAAAAACCTTAATTATTCTGCGAGTATGCATGCTATTTGCATAAAAATGAACAAGGCATATTACAATAAGGCATTCAATCATAATCTAGAGTTTGAGCGCTTTTGCTACGTTAGTTTTGACAGGGTTATTCAAAAGATATTCATTCTTTTTTAATTTGTTGACGGTCCCCTATGGAGTTTCGGTAAAAAACATTCACGGCGATGTATGGCGTTAACTATTATATTTATACACTAAGAGTTTCGAGATGATTCCTCATGTATTTTTCTAGATATTTAGTAAAATGTCTAAAATCGCAAGTGTCCAATAATCAATGGCAATATAGTGTAGTAATAAAAATTTTGATAAAAGTGAATAAAATGACACTTATTAAATAAAAGTATGCGCATATCTGAAGCATACTTTGTATTTTACATGATTAATGTATATTGTATGATTCTATAAAAATGGATGTACTTCAATACATTTTACAGCACTTTTTACATTTATACAGCAAAATCTATTACAAAGACTGTAATAAAATTTTACTAAAATTTAGCTTAACGCGCTAATTATCAATAACCTTTTCTGTTCAAATTCATGCACCCAGAATTTATAAAACATAGAATCGAAAAACTAAAGTTTTTTCTCATGTTTCCATTAAAAAAAAAAAAAAAAAAAAAAAAAAAAAAAAAAATCTTTATTTTACAGGTTTTGTATTTTGATTTAGGTAAAATTAAAATAAAAGAAAAATGCGTCATTTTGATATAAATGTTTCAAAATGCTTTTCTTTATGAATCGGAATGTGTGTTTTTTTTGTAAATATATTACTATTTGCGCAAGTTAAAAAAATATTTTTAATTTAAAATTGTTAAAATTTTTTTCATTCAATCACAACATTTTTAGAGCACTTGATTTTAATACAAATATACTGAAACATCAGTCAATATGACCTTTTTATCGAAATCATTTTAAATTAAAATTCGTGTTTTCTTTTAAACTTTATGCCATTTTTGTCTCACGTCAAGTCCCATTAATGATAAACAAGAAAGTATGTGTGATCGCAGATCGAACAGGGGATTTCGTTTAATATTTCTTTTAAAACAACTTATATTTTAATTAATAAATCGAAATTGTTAATTTCCAATTATTAAATTCTTATTTAGATGGTAGCAATCAATAAATTTAATTTAAAAATTATTATAAAAGTAAGTTATTTATTTTAATCAAATTAAAAATTTTCAAATAAAATTATTTAATAAAAATCCAAAATTCCATTTTTTTTTTTTTTTTTTTTTTTTTTTTTTTTTTTGAAAATCCGATATTTAAAAAAAATTAGCGGAGATATAAATACAATTTTTAATTTCTAAAGCTAAAAAAATATGTCTTAACGAAATTTAAAATATGGAATCATTAATAAATCGTAATAGATTTTTAAAATAAGAAAACAATAAATTCGAAAAAATATTACAAATGTCAGTGGTTGTTTATTACAGTATGATAATATTAAATTCCTAAAACGTGCAAATTTCTTTTAATAAAATCCATCTTAATATGAAAATTCCAACTTCCAACATCGGATTCTAAACTAATAACCTTCTGTTTACTAACAAGATGCTTTAATCCCAAGTTATGATGTCTACACGAAAAACGTTGAAATTAAGATTCTCTTTTAAAATTTAAATCATAAAAATGAGCATATGACATGAAAAATATTAATTTAATTAAAATAATATTTTTTTTTTCAAAATTTTCTTATTTCTCGTATTCAGATGTAAGTACACAGTTTTTATGTTCAGAATCAGTGACAGACAGATAAAGGTGGTTTCGTCAAATGGTTTGGTTTGGTTTATTTTTGTCGTCCGATTATCTGCGCTAGGGATATAGGACCAGGTGGGAGTGCCCTTCGTGGGGGTCTTTCTAAGGGAACCTAACCCGTATTTACGCAAGGTTCGAAGAAAACCACGAAAACTCCGAACGGTTAGGCCGACAGCCGCGACTGGGTTCGAACCCAGCACCTGCCGTCTACCAGTTGAGAGGTCCGTACCTCTCGGCCACTGGTGGGGCAGTTTCGTCAAATGAATGAATCCCTAAGTACATTTTCTGTTAAAACATGACCTTTCAGAAAAGGAAAATTCTTCAAAGCAACGGTGTGAATGCTATTCATTAAAATAAGTGTGAATAATTTATTAAAAATCATCAGAAGTTTTTCTTTTATGAAGCCAAGTAAAAGAAAAGTAGTATACACTCTATATAAAAATATACATAAATATATAATCATAGAAATCTACAATTTTCGACTAATTTGCACTAAACTTCACATGCATATTTTAAAAGAAAAAAAGTGAAATGGTTTTTCTTTTCTTATCATAAAAAATGGCGCAAGAATAAAAAATAATGATAACACGTTTGCTTTTTTTTAATACAAGTCAATATAAATTCAGGCTCACTCGCTATATTTTCGTATCTGAAATCGACGTCATTCTGAGCAAATAATGCGCATTTTTCATTTGAAACTTTCACTATAAGTACGTTAAAATGGCATACTGATTTCATTTAAATGTATTGGGGTTAAAGTGTACACTATAAGATGAACAGCTCACTTTCAAGGGTAAGATAACAGAAAAAAAGAAAAAAGGGAAAAAATAATTTAATAAATATGACGTTATTTGTTACAGTACATTTTGAGAGCGACATTAAACTGACTTTACAAACGGTTGCCAGTCTTTATTTCTTTTTTTTTATTTGTATATTCTAGCTATACTGTATGTGTCTTAATATTTCAGATATAGTGTTAGCGTTTTCGACGGTTTCTACAAACAAAGCAAATTTTTTAAGACTCGGCACTTTATCTTTTTTATTAAAAGTTTGATTAACACCAGAATGTAAGCGTGTATAAAATGGAACCCTTTTTATACAATCATTGGAGATTTAGTTTATATAAATGAAAACCTAATTTTCCATTCAATAATAATTCCATACATAGAATTTCTGTAATTGGCAGACCTTTTTGTTGAATGTTTTGTATCGTTCACAATGTTGCCAAAGAAATGGAATATAAATCTGTAAAGAACATTGCAGAGCAATTCAAATTTAATGGTAGTAGTTTAATGGCAGTTTAAGAGCCAATCTGTCCATAGTTTTGACCAATACAACCCACTGATGGGAAAAGAAAAAAGAAGTAAAAACTTAAGGTGAACTCTTTGTTGCCAATCTTGTCTATCGATAGCCTTTCACGAAAGTGCATTCAGCCATACATCAAAATGGACCACGAAAATGGAAAAACATTTATATGACCTGCATTGCATTTCTATTTTGATAATAATGAATTAGAGACAGTTCGATTATCGATACTTATTCACATGCATCCAATAATAAATACTTTGATAGTCACGACAGGCAGAGAAAAATTAATTGGAGAATGATTACAGCTCTAATAAAATCACTAGAGCCAGATTGTCTAAGTTTTGCACGAACATCCATTAAGAAGCGCACTAACTCTGAAAAAAGGTTAAGGTAAATAATGAATTACTATAGAGAATAATTGCAAATGACAAATTGCCGACATTCCATGAACGATTATCCAAATAATATCAACTTGGAATAATCAGTTATGTTCCATTGTCAGCTAACTTCTCAGAAAATTTTTGAATATAGTTTTTCCAAAAATTCTATTTTAATTCAAGTCATTTTTAAACCTTTAAAATTCTGTTTTTAGCCTTTAGTTTAGTATTAATTAAAATATATAGAAAAGCATGAGCAATTTGATTGAGATTTAATTTTAAATTTAATTGGAAACTTTTTTGCACGGATATGAAAAAAAAGGATTATTTAATCATTTTGAGATGTTTCTGGCGTATGCTTAATTTAAATTACTATTTAATCAGCAATTTAATTTTCGTTATTTAATCTATTTATAAGTGCATTTTTATCTATATACTTGAGTTATGCATAAATATTTGGTTATATGCGACATTAAAATGATTAAAAGGTATGAAATGGAATTCCAGAAGAAGGGTTTAAGGAATGTGGGTGGTATAACAGTAAGGTATGTAGGGGTAGATGGAAAAGTTTATTAAGACGAGAAAACATTTTGCGATGACCAGTCACTGGACAAGCTTTCAACATTGACACGTGGAATTTTCTCGTAAAAATAAAGGGAAGACCCTTAAACATTGTACGAAAGAGACAATGAAATAGTAAGAGAGTGAGTTCAGAGTTGGAACATAATTATGTTTGTTGAGATATAAGTACGATGTGTTAAAAAAAGCATATGTATATTTCAAATGAAAATGAAATTTCAAATGAAAGCTGTGCCCTTGTGGTATTGGATAAGCCTTACTTATGTACGGATCAGAGAGACAAAAATAGCGTGTTTATAATGTTATAAGTGCATATTAATAATGATATCCTAAAATATAATTTAATTTAGGACAGGATCTGCTACATCTTTGCCGGTAAACGGATATGTTCTGTTTTTTGCGAATTTTTTTTTGCATCGTGATTAAAATGCTCAATTTAACATTTATTTGAAGCGTCCCAGTGAACTGTCTCCCGACCTTACATCGTATCTGATATATTAGTACTTCCTTTTAATATTTATACGAGTATACGTATAGTACGTATTATACAAGGTACAGATTTTGGATACGTTATGATACGGCTAAATCGGTTATACGTATTATACGTGCGTTTACACGCAACTTACTCCAGTGATTAACCCTTTCAAAAACGGTATCCTTAAAAGATGACACATAACTTTTATTTTACTGGCACATAGAATATTTTATTATGATTATTTTTTTATAAAATACTTAAAAATATGCAAGTTCGTATTTTCTAATAAATTCGTTTATATATTCTGGAGGTAATTAGAAAATAAGTTAATTACTTAAAACAGACTTACTCCGCACCGGTAAGGGTTAAACGCATAGATATTTAAATGGTTTTCATTTATAGTGTGGAAAAAAGCTTATCCTCTGTTGGTCTTGGGATCAGAGACATTGAAATACGTCTGATAGATTCCGGCATTCATAAAGACATATAACAACCATAACGGCAAATTTAAGAAGTACTATAAAGCAAATTAATCTGCTCCATCAAATCCCTGTAATATCTTATTTTTTAATTTAATTAAAATTAGAAATAAGATAATTTTTAAGACAAGTTTAATTTTGTTACAGGAAGAAATAACAAGATCCGACGTAGGAATCATAGTGGTACACCACCACTTTCCATCTCATTTCCCTTCATTGACGAAATACTGATAAGATTCATTAATATTAAAAATGGATACGTATTCTTGAAATATATACGTATCTTTGAATTACACTTTTAACTATACTTTTAACTTACTCGTATCCGCATACCTTTAAATGTATCTCTTAAGGTATATGTATTTCTTGCAACAATATTATCCGTATATACGCTATCAGTTAAACGTATAATTGAAATAGCCGCCAGGAGAACTAATCTATACCTGTGGAATAACACCATATCATAAATAGGTTTATAAACTTAATATTCCTTATATGAATATAAGATCCGCCAAATTACTATAAAGAAATACATTCAGTGGCAAAATATTGCGAAACCTCCTTCTTGAAGCTTTGACTCTTATTCTTAGATGCAGCATCTGGACTGATCTATTAAAGTGAATTTTCTGACAAAAACTTTGCTCCCATTCATAAGCACCAGGATCACTTTAATCACAAACACGTAATTTTTTTCTTTGAAAAACATATTGGGGATGTGGATGTAAAAAAATTTGCCTACTCTTTTGTATAGGCATGGGGTATACGCTAAAATAATGAAAATCATGAACTATTTATTGTTTTAACACAATCAAAATTGAATATATCCAGCTGCATGAAAAAGTGTCTAGGCTGATAATCGAACTCAAGTCTTTTGCTTACATGGCCAACTCTTTATCGTTTAAACTAACTGGGCAGCCAGCCAGCATATTTCGCTCAGATAACCTTATGGATGATAACGTCTGGTCTGTCATTAAGACAGCTCAACAGAATAAACCGCAGGTAAAGATGCTTTTTATAAGCGATGGGTACGTAGATAAACTATTATTTTAACACAATCAAAGTGATTGGTAAAGTTATCATATGAATCGAATGTATCCAACTGACGAAAAAATGCCCAAACTGGAAATCGAGCCCAGATCCTTAAACTGCAGGGCCAATGTATTACCATTCAAGCTAACTGGACCAAATGAATATACGAATTGAATATATGCAACTGAGTATCAAGCATTGGTAAGCAAAGGATAAGCAAAGGTTGCAAACCCAGCCTGGACATTTTTTCTTGCAGCTGGATACATTCAAATCGTATGATAATTTTACCAAACAATTTTATTGTTTTAAAATAATAGTTTATCTACATGCATAACGTTTATATGGAATTCCTTTATCTTCTGTTTATTCTGTTGAGCTGTTTAAATGGCAAAGCAGATGTTATTAGCCATAAGATTAACTCAGCGAAATATGTTTGCTGGTTGTTGGCCAGTTAGCTTAAATGGTGAAGCATTGACCTTGCAAGCAAAGGACCTAGATTCGATTCCCAGCTTGGACATTTTTTTCTCTCAGTTGGATATAGTCAATTCGTAATGAAGATCATGCCTTGAAGATACGCTACAGCTTTAATTTAAAAACAGGGAGTATACTGAGCTTTTTAAGAAAATCCAAAAACTATACGGCGTATACCACTGGGCCTTGTAAGCCACTGGGTTTGATTCCCAGCTTGGACATTTTTTCACTCAATTGGATATAGTCAATTCGTAATGAAGATCATGCCTTCAGGATACACTTCAGCTTTAATTTAGAAACAGGGAACATACGGAGCTTTTTAAGAAAATCCAAAAATTATGCGGCGCATACCGCTGGGCTGTGTAAGCAAAGTATATGAGTTCTATACCCAGTCTGGGCATTTTTTTCGCTTAGATGGCTATATTCACTACCTCTGATTATGTCACTAGCTTAGTACTTTTTTAAAGGAATATCGCTGGAGATACTCTAGCTTTATGTCTTTATGACAGCTGTCACGATCTCAGAAGATGCGTCTTCGGATATCGTAACATATCGCGAAATTAGACAGTCAAGATAAAATGATGGTAATCTCGATTACGGAGGACTACATGATGTTTCTGCAACTTCTATAATCATGTAATAAATCGGTTTATTTTAAACTCCATTTTTAGTGACATCCCTCATGTCTCAAACTATACCTTATGGCAGATTTCGATTATGAAAAATTAGCACTAAAATTTCATAAAAGAATTTTTGTTAGTATCTTGGAATTTAATGATTGATTTTTTTTTTTAATGTAAATGTTTATTATACATGTATGGTGTTTTAAGGTAATGTAAAGTTTTATTATGCAGATACTATATTTTACATCAAACATATTAGACGACAAAAATTTCTTGTTCTTCCTTTTAAATATTTTTTTTTTTTTTTTTTTTTTGAGTAGTAAATTTATGATATTCAATCAATAGTGCCCAAGTTCATTCAGTAATTCTTACAACTTTTTATTTCCGAACTCACTTTTTAAAATTAATCGTGCCATAAATATCTATTAGTACATCTTAGTATAATTTTCTTTTGTTGAAATATGCTACATTTTTTAATAGTTCTTACCTGCTAATTTATGAGAAAGTAAAGTGCTTTTAAAAAATTTATAGCTGCTTTATTACATTAAAAAAAAACGAATGGTAGCTATGCTATACTTATTGCAGTTGCAGTATCTCGTAATGATGGTGATTGGATACTTTAGTTAATGGATGGGGTCAATTTGTTATCCATTTTAGTGCGGCAGAGCGATAATTTTTTTAGTTATGATAAAATTCCGAAATAAAATTAATATTATGTTGTGCATAAAAAAGTTTGAAGGGGGTAAGAGTTTACTTTAAGAATACTGCATAAAAAGTTTTTTATTACTAACAAAAATATATTTTATCGCCTTAAATCATAGAGATGTTTTCTTATACAGTTAGATGAAGCGAAAATGGGAAAATTTGCATCATTTAATCACTATTTTTTAAACTCAATTTTTCTTTTATATACAAAGATGTAATTCTATAATTGATTTTTTTCCATCCCGATATGTTAGAATTATAGAAAGCATGTTTTTAGGTGTGTTTCCAATGCTGTACAATATTTTAATATTATCCAGACTAAATCATAAAATAATATATTAATTTTAAAATATTTTTTATCAGCCAACTGCAAGTAATAAATCAAATAATATTATTTTTTTTCTTGGTTACAATTGTATACCAGTTACAAAAACAATAGATTTAATGAAACAGGAAGTCTCGCTCTTAAAAATAGACCTATTGGCTAGAAAGTGTTAAAAGTCGGAAAGATAAATTAAAAATATATTGAATAATATTTTTTATAAATACTTTTAAATCAATTGATAGTTTATTTATAATTGAATTATGATTATATGTTTAGAAATAATTTTAAAAATTTTAAAAACTTTTTACAATGTTTGTTAATATAAATCATATTAAAAAAAAGAAATAGACCAAAAATTACTATTTTTAAAAATAATTTCACGGTTTTGGGCTTTCTACCATGCTAAAAAAAGAAGAAAAAGCAAAAAATTTTCCTGAATCGGGTCTGGTATTCACGCGAAGCTCGTGGATTTTTTTATTTTTTATTAATTTATTTTTTTATAACTATTTTTTTGAATACATGAACAGCAGTCATTAAAATTATAAATGGTTAAAGATAAACATTGAATACTTATGAAGGAGTGATGCTTTTTAAAACTTCTTTTACTTTTAAATTTATTTTTGTATTGCATAGGGGCGACGTTAAAAATTAAGATACAAAAGGCATATAAAGATATTACTATTTCCCGAAGTGTCCGTAAAATTTATATACATATTTATTTCTCTGATTTCACTAAAGCTTTTTAAGTGACAAAAGAAGACCATTTTAAATGTGTACTGAAAAACTGACATAATTAATAAAGCGATTTACTTGAAACTTACTGAAATTTTATAAATGATGGAAGAACGAAAAATTTTATTGGTATAGATGTCAAAATTTATATAATTCTTTAAAGTTTCGATTTAGATTTTACAAATTTCGGTACTACTAGGTTATCCCGTCGACCAAAAATTTATCGCCAAACTATAAGATTAAATGCCAATAATGGATGATCGTGAATGACACATTCAATGATATTAAATACGATTCACGTGTTTAAAATGACATTAAGTGATTTTTATTTCGACTTTTTATTGACATTTTTTATTAATATTCTACTAATTTTTTTTTCGTTATTTAAAATAAAAAGTATGTCAGTATGTATAATTTTGGCTATTAGTTTGGCGATTTGTATAATTTGGCGAAATTGGTCGACGGGATAACAGAGTAATACCGAAATTTCTTATTGACTTCGAAATTTTCAATTTTTTTTCAAATTTCATTAGAACTAAGATATACTAGGAAACTTTATTTGCGCCACTTTTCTCAGTACCAGCTTGCGGTCGGTAATCTTTTTGTGTCAGCATGTAGAAAAACAGTATCGGTAGCCTTGCTTAAAGCGGTTTCAGTTACTTTAATGTTCCCTTAAATGGTGCAAGTAAATTTTTGATTAGTATGCAGAGCACGAACGAGTGATTTAAAAAAAATGGTGTCGAAATTTTAAACTTGAAATTCGTAGAAAATGCTGAAAAAAGACGCACCATTGAAGAATTCTGAAAAGTGAAACTGTTTTTGGTGTTGCTCATACCTAGCATTAAGACTTGATGCATTTTAAAGCCCTGTATTAAGATTTTTTTTTCTGTTAAATCCATACTTTTTTTAATTTGCAGTAGCATATCTTTCTGAAAATGATATTTTCGATGCCACTTATTGAGCTATTAACATAGTTTTCTTTTTAAGTAAAGCCTTTAAATATATTAATTAGTCAATAATAAACATAAAGTATTGAAAAAGTTTAAAATCCTCTTTAAAAATCTACGAATTTGGTTTCGAAAAATTATATTTTATTCACATTTTTGGAGGGAAAAAAATTGGCTTACTTCCAAAAATAGAGATTTCCGATAACCCTGGCCGAATGCCATAGGGGCTAGGCAAATATAAAGTTATCAACTTTTTGGTAATTTTAGAACCCTCCTCCCCCCTCTTTCGATATCATACAATATCATCCCTCGAATCCTTTCACCCCCTTCCAGTAATGATAGCATTATCAAATTATTTTTTTAAAGTGAAATCTTCTTTAAACGCGTTGGGCATTTGTTCTCTTTTTGAGATGGGAAAAAACTATTGAACTCTGTTACCGTAACCGACACCTCTGTATATAAGTATGTACATAAATTGTGTATGGTGCGGTATAAGGTAGGGTGGGGCAAGCGAGACATTAAAAATACAACTTTATAACTTTTTGAAGTTATTGGAGTCCAGGCACATAAGTTTAAAGTTCTGTCTTTGAGGGTCTCTCCCAGGGGGGGGGGGGGGCTTCCCAACATACACCTTAAAATTTCGCACATTTAATTCTCTACCATTTTTAACTTAAACGTTTAAGCTACATGTCACTCCCGGGGCTGTGGACCCACCCCACCCTGTCAGTTACTCACCTAATTTTGCTCATTTCTTCACTTCATTTCAATCTTTAAAAGACTATAACTTTGCTTTTGTGGGAGTTACAGCAGGGAGAAATATTCTAGCACAGCTAACTTTTCCTCGCCATTCTTTTTACTATTTCAGTTTTCCGGTTTTTCCCCATATGACTGTTTTTGAGGGGGCAGGAGAGCCGTTTCTCATTTTTTGATGTAATATATCTATTGAAAGTTATGCTTCATACATTACAAATCTAGCATAAAAAATTTTCTCCTGCCAATCTGGGTCACGTTGCGGACCTATAATGAGTTAAAATTTAAATTTCTCAAAATTCTTCGAGGTTTCCGCCAAATGAAAAAAATCGTGCCCATGTAGTATGTGGATGACATATGCGCCATACAAATATCATTCAGTCTTTATTCGTTACAAACATACAAAAATACAAAAATATAAATCTTTCCTCTTTATAATATAGTATAGATATGTACACGTCAGATGTCTCTTATTCTTCTTATGTTGTTCATGAGATCTATATGAACTGTTACGGTGCAGGAATACAGCGCATGTGCGCATGCACTTCATTTAAAAGTATTTTTATTGAAAAAATATGTCCGGATGATTCAAAAATACATTCGTAATTGTTCAAGTTTTCTCTTCTGTCGGCACTCCAAAAGTATACTTTATTGATTCAAATATAAAATTATCATTATTATAAAATATCACTTTTTTTTCTAATAATACTGAAAAGAAATATAGATACTATTTAGAAGTATTTTATAATAGTTTTTTGCTACATAATGCATTCTACACTAATGAATTTTTGTTGTAGTTTTCCCGAACGAAAAAAGGATGAGGGGGGGGGAGGGGGTAGATAGAAATTCTTATCAGCAAAACAAGTGGATGGCATCTCAAGCAAGCTCTCACAAGCTTCATTTCAAATGTACGTTCTTCAAATATGCGATGTAAATTATAATTATATGTGCATACACATATGAAGATGAATAGGAATGTAAAACGTTAGATTATCCCATATTTTAGATTTATATACTTTTACAATAATTTAGTGATTTTAATAATTACTGTATTTTTATAAAAATATATAAACAGACTAAAAAAGGGTAATATACTATTTTGAACGAAAGACCATGTCTCAATTAAAAAGAGACGACTTTGATTGGATCAAAAATGATATCGATATCAAAAGGCAACTCCCCTCCCCATATCCTACGATATCATATTCTAAATTCCCCTGCCCCCCCCCCCTAAAATGATAATGTTATGTATGTACAGCCCCATAGCTCCAAAATAAGGCAAGGAAAAAATTCGTAGCGCAATATTTGGCGACTTCACTCACTTTTGGTGTGAAATAAACAAATAAAAATCCAATTTAAAAAATTAAAGTATTAAAAAAATGGATAGTTTGGTCCGCAAAAGAGGTATCTCCGATTAATGAGATCAATTTCGTTTATCATTCACTTTCTATTCGCAAATATTTCCAGTGTAAAACCAATATCTAACTAATATCGGGATTTTTCGGTACAGCAGATTCTTTAAATGTGTTTCTGCTTAAGACATATCATAGGTTAATAAGAACAATTACGTTTCCCTTTCTTCTTGCAATTAGGGTTAAAAGCATCGCTTAGCGCATACTACTCCTCTTGAGATAAACCTGATTTTTTTTTTTTTTAATCACAAACTGAGCTAGGATTTTTTACTTACCCATCATACGTAGTATAGTATAAATCTTGCAATCATTTTCAAAATCGAAAGGAAAATTTTTTGACGGATTTACACGTTTTAGACACTTCAGTTTTCGAAAAACATATTTTTAGATTTAAAAAAATAGCCGTCCGTCTGTCTGTTCATTTGTTTGTAAACACTCTATCTCCCGAACAAATTGAGATAGAGTCTTAAAACTTAGTGTGTACTTAGTATGTTGAAATAGGAAGAAGCCTATTGAATATCAGTAACCTCGATTATCCAGAACTATTTTTTTAGGACTCTCCAAGTATTCGTTCTTATAAAATTTACATAAAAATGTTCGATTTTTTTAAAAGTAGTGTCTGTAAAAGACAATAAAAATTATATATTTTTCATAGAGAATAAAATCGATCGGATAATTAGTTGTCGAGATATTTAAAATCCTATTTTCCAGATTCTTCGATTTTTCATGACCCTGCATTTCATTCAAGTATTAATTCGAATAAATATTTTAATTGTAAATGAGACACTTCATCATAATCAGTAAAATAGTTTTACCGTTTTAGGAGTTATAAGGATATTTCTTTTACTATTTGATTATTCGTCGACCAAAAAACAATCGCCAAACTATAAGATGAAATGCCAATAATGGCTTATTATAAATGTCACATGCACTTGACATTAAACATGTTAATTGTATTTGTTTATCATAATTGAGTTTTAATTTGACGCTTTATTTGTATTTTTATAAATTTTTTACTAATTTATTTGTTTTTCATTATTTAAAATAAAAATCATGTCAATTTGTATAATTTACGGGTAGTTTGGAGATTTATATAAGGTATCCTGGGGTAATAACGCCAAGTTAAGGTTCTACCAATTTTCACGGCTCAGTTTTAGTTGGTATTTTTCAAACAAACATATGATTTGATACAGCAACCCATTGACTGATCTATTGATTGATCTATTGATTGATCTCATTGATCTATATAAAAAAATAATTTAAAAGATATGTATTCATAAAATGTAATTGCGTGATATCTTGACCAATGCTATTCGGCGTTATTACCCACCTATATGAGTAATAACGCCATGCAAACAAAACTATGAAATAAGATGGAATAATTACATGTAGATTGCCCAATTCTAAAAATACAAACTCTACAAACTTAGAAATTGACAAATTGCATTCTAAGCTATTGAAAATGTTCAATTTTTTGTGAAAGTGTGAGAAAAATAAAGGTGTGGTGGTGGTGGGGGGGGGGGGAGAATGAAGCAAAAGAATATCAGACCGTGCGATTCTTTTTGCTTAAAAAGGACCGCTTAAATAGAATTATTAGAAATATTGCACAGTTTTAACTATGTTTATTTGAATCAGTATTTAGGATGTAGCTTGGCCACTATAGAGAATCAACCGTGGTATTAATGCCAAGGATTGGCATTATTACCCCGTTATAGTTATTGCGCTGTACATTTTAAATTACAAATTATCACGAGAAGATATCCAAAATCTTCAACATCATTTTGAAAGTCCATGAAATGGACTACAAATTTATGTAATTAACAAAGTATTTCCGAATTAAAAAAAAATAGTCTTCACATCAGAAAACGTATCTCACAAATTTTAGATCCAGCGCTAATTTTAGTTGCTTGTAAAAACAATAAGACCTAGAAATGTAAAAAATTAACTTGAAGCTGTTTTTTGCGATTTATATGACTCAAAACCCTTCTGCGCAGAGCACATGGATGTCATTTACCAGAATTTTTCATAATTATGCATAATATTAGCACTTGGCGTTATTATCCCGCCTGGCGTTATTACACCAGACCACCTTAATTTGTCTAAATGAATCAATGGGATAGTACCCGCAATTCTGATATGATTTTTAATTTTATTTTGGAGATGCAATGCATTTTATAGGTAATTTACACGTGTTTTATTTTTATATTTTATGGTATGCATATCCATAATGAAAATGTATTATGATGGTCTCCAACGACTATTTTTTTCTTCCTTTTAAGAAAATTTTATGTACTTTTGATTGTTGAAAGATAAAAAAAAATGTATGTGACAAAAATTAAGGGAACAAAAATTTCCAATCACCAAAAATGTGAGATATTCCAAAATCGCTAATGGCTGTTCACTGATATTATCAACCAAAATGTGATATAACAAGCTAAGTTTTCAAGGGTGTGACAAAATTGAAATATGATGTTATAAAAAGTTTTTTTCCCTTTAACGCAAATGAAAGTGACAGACTGCATTATTTTAAGTTAAATTATGTAAGTGCGGCATTTTCCCCCTCATTGTTTTACCTCAATAATTTATTATTTTGTTTAAATAAATTGTCAGTAATTTGTTTCCCAACTAAAATTTCTAACTAAAAGATATATTTTTGTAGTATTATGCTGGTAAGTTGTAGAATTTCTGTCAAATGCTGAATTCTATTTATCAAATAAAAAAATATATATTTTACTTCATTTGAAAATTGATAACGTTATATGCGTACTTCGCTTAGTGTAGACGAAAAAAGACCTTTATAAAATCGGACTAGCGGGAATTCTCTGTATTTCCAATAAATACAGTATTTTAACAATATTAAACTCCAATGTAATCAATTTAAATAACATTACTTATACTTAATGATGGATAAAAAATCATGGAGTGCGGGGGGTGGATGGGGGATGTGAAAGATTAAATCGGTACTAATAGCATTTTCACTTTTTTTTAACTGTTAATAATGAAAGTTTAACCCGAAATACCGAGCCTCCGGTTTGAAATTTAAAAGGAAATTGTGTAGTCGTTCCAATTTCCCAACCTTTTCTCTATTTTATTCAATCTCCTTTAAAACAATTTATATTGAAATTACTTTTCGCATAGAAATTTAATTGAAAATTAAAATATGCATAAATATTTCATATTCATTTTAAGTTCATTATAGTCAGATTTCATTTTTAGTCAAAAGTGTGAAATTTGTATTTCCTGCATTTTGAATTACTTTCTTAAATCATCTTGAGGGAATACGAATTAATATTAAAAAATCTGCTTCTAAACGAAACTTAAAAAATGTATAAATATATATATACATATATACGAGGTATTCCGCTACGTAATTACACAATTGATTTTGCTCATTAAGAAACTAATGTAATTTTTTAAAGAAAATAATAAAAAATGTAAAAAAAAAAAAAAAAAAAAAGATTTTTTAAAATTTGAAATATTTTTTTTTTCAAGATTAAGAAAAAAAAATTATTTTTAAACGGAAATATTAATAGAAATACTTTTTAATTCCAAAACATTTAAAAACAGTAAATGTTAAAAAGATCTTCCTTAAAACATTTCAATAACTCACTATTGTATGTGCAATATTTGCAGTAAAAAAAATGTATTTATATACATTTAGAAGACATTTTATAATTCATAACACTGAGAAAAAAAAAATATGATTTTGGTACCAACAATTTAAATTGCCGCTGTAGAAAAAAAATAGTTCGATGTCCTCCTTATAAATTCTAGTTCCCTTTGCTAGAGTGTTGTAGAGTCTCCTACTAGAGTTCAAGAGTGTTTTTTTATATTCTCGTGGCCAAACTTATTCAAACATCTCTGCAAATAGATTACGAACACACGAGATAAGTTTTAGTAACTATAATTCTAGTTTATGAGACCATTCCCGGAATCATGTGGTAATTTCTCGCTACTGAAACGATTCAATGTCGTTTCGTCACCAAGAAAACAAGAGACTAGAAATTCTTGATCATTTCATCGATTCCACTTAGCTGTTTATCCTATTCGCATAGTTCGGGAATCTATATTTCAAGTTTAGTTATTCAAAAAGTAATTAACAATTTATTCTTGGTGAAGGTAGTATATACATACATATATATATAATATATATAGGGCTGTTTAATAGCCTCTTCTTATTAACCAGTAGAAGGCCCTTTAATTGCCTTCAAGAAGGACTTAAAGAAATCGACTGGGAGCAGAGACTGAATTCCAATCCGCACCTTCCATCGGTATAGCCTGTTAGTACTCTTGCCTAGTGCAAGGGGAACGAACGCGGATGGGCTTCCTCCAACCCGCTTGGCCAGAGTGGATTAATTTGGCCACAACCCCCCTTATTTTATCACGAATTCACAAAACAAATCGCGGCCCTCCGTTCCCGGTAGTTTGCATGTTCTTGGTTATGGCAGCGATCAGACAGACATGAAGACAGAGGGTGCTAAGAATTACCGGGCTCGGCTTGGTTGCCATAAGTTGATGACCGTGGCTACGTATAATAGACGATCCCTGTCTTCTAAAAACCGTTTACTTTTTCTTTTTTTTTTTTTTTTTTTTGAGCTAAAAGTTACGGTTACGCACTAAAAGTTTAACATTCAGAGAAAATTCTTGTAGTAAGTGTTTGCAATATTTTTTTAATAAATTGTTTCCTGATGTTGATAGAATAAAAACTTTATTCGAAATAGAGTAATATTAAAACAAAATAGTAATACTAGCAATAAAATATCCACATTGCATTTATAAAATGTACTTGGGTGTATCGTAAAATTTTAATTAAAAGGCTACCACATCCGACAATTTTTTTAATTATTCGCACCATTATTTTAACACTAATCGGATGTGGCAATCCCAAAGTTTTCTTCTATCTTATACATATTAATACTTAAAAAAAAAGAATCATAGCAGCGTCACCGGTTAAGTGATTTACACTAAAATTTAATTAGCAGTTTAAATTCTAATTGAATCTGAAGTTTGAGGAAAATCCTTGCGTTAGTTTTTGAGTAAGAATGATTGCAGAAATCGTAAATAAATCTGGATAGAAGTGCCACCTGTTAAGCGATTTACTCCAAAACTAAAGAATACTAATTTATATCAGGAGATAACTGAATTTGAAGTTCATGAAAATTTATGCAATAATTTTAATGTGCTATTTGTTTAAAAGACTTTGAAGCGGATAAAAACAATTTACTATATATGTGAGTATATAAGGCGCCGTTTGTTTTAAATTTCAGGCCTAAAATGTAGGATTTGTAGTACTACAGAATGTTGACGATAATTATATACAATCATAAATGCGTACACTAAAATACTGCACTTCTATGCTAAAAAACGGTTCAGAAAAGATTTGTATGAAATTTAAATTTTTAAATACAAAAAATTTGAACCGAAATTTAAATTTTGAAAATCCTCAAAAATATAGTAGATGTTTAAGCAAAATTTAAAATTTTCTGGAAAGAAATTTTAAACGAAATTAAAAATTCAGAAATTTTTAAATACTAGCTCAAATTTAAATAAAATTTAAAAAATTTAAAAAAAATGATTATACATTTTTTGACAAATTTTGGCCTGAAATGGAAAAAATTAAATATAATCTAAGAGATAATAAATCTAAGAGGAAATAGTTTTCAAACTCCGAAATAAACTTTGAATCGGGATACTTTTGTACAAATGTCAAATGCTTTACCACAGAGCCATCTAAGTCAACGCCGAATAGACTGATATTAAGTTTCTGTTTTAAAATACAACTCGCAGAAATAGTCGGTTTACATAAAATTTATTCATTTAATTAAAATAAGGCTTTTTCAGAATTTTTTGATTTATCGTGTAAGTGGAAGTATTCAGCTATAAGTAGACTTTTAAGTCTCTAACTTGCACAACTTCTGAGAACGAACTCTGTGACAGACAAACAGATGATAGACACGAATAGGATTTCTTCAGATAAACGATTCTCTAAAAATCCCTGTCGGCTGGGCCTATAGGCGAAGGTAGATTTCGAAGAGTGCTCATTTCAACAACAACAACAACAAAAAAGATATATGATTAGAGATAAACCCAGTTTAATAACTTCATTTGGCCGTTTATGAAAAAAATTTAATTTGGTTTTTCTGCAAAAACTGGTTTTATCAGAATCATCTTAAGAAAAATTCAGCTCAAATGCCCATTTTGACAACATATTTTGAAATAGATTCTGAATTTATTAAAAAATCGACCAAAACAGTACATTATACAGTTCCTAAATAACAAAAAACTGTCAGTTAAATGCATTTGAGAAAAAAATTGAATTTAAAAATGAGTCATAAAATAACTTATTTGTAGTTTGAATACATCCTTAATTCTTTAATCATGATAGCTTCGGAAAATTTTGTGCGAAATACTCACCTTGACAGCATTTTTAAAAATATATTCTATCTTTATCAAACAACTGGCCAATGCGTCACACTATATAGTTCCTAAATAAGAGGATCTGTAAATTGGATGCATTTGAGAGCAAAAATGGATTTAAAAACGAGTCAGAAAAAAACGCAATTTCTTATTTGAACACTTCCTTAAATTTTCAGTCACGATGATTTCTGAAAATTCTGTTCAAAATACCCTCTTTGGTAGCCTTTTTTGAAATATATCCCGTCTTTATCAAAAACTGACCAATGCATCACATTATATAGTTCCTAAATAAGAGGATCTGTAAATTGGATGCGTTTGAGAACAGAAATGGATATAAAAACGAGTTAGAAAAAACGCAATTTCTTATTTGAATACTTCCTTCAATTTCAGTCGCGATGACTTTCGGAAATTCTGTTCAAAATACCCTTTTTGGTAGCCTTTTTTGAAATATATTCTGTCTTTATCAGAAAATTGACCAATGCGTCACTTTATAAAGTTTCTAAATAAGAGGATCTACCATTTGGATGCGTTTAAAATCAGAAATGAATTTAAAAATGAGTCAGAATATAAGCAGTTTGGATTTGAGGTTTTTTCTCCAACTCCTATTTTTGTTTAATTTCTTTTTGCTATACGAATTGGTCCTATGAAAAACTTGTCAATATAAAAGTTGTAGATATTTTTGAGAAGATGTAAATTTAAATTTAATCAGATTTGATATCTTAAAAATTGCGGAGTTATGGATTTTTCTCTTTTTGCAGCGCCCTTTTTCTTTTCGTTTTTAATTTTTTTCATCGGTAAAAGTTGGTCCTATCAAAAACTTGTAAATACAAAAGTTTTAGATAATTTTAAGAACATTTACAAAAAATTTAGTTGGACTTGATATCTTGAAAATTGACGAAGTTATGAATTTTTTTTCTCTGAAAATCCCTGTTTTTTTCGCCCCTTGAGCCCACCTCTAAATTTATCAAAAATCTGTCGCGCATATACTTTTGACCCATTTTTAAGAAGTAATATAAACTTTAAACCGATTCGATATCTACTTTAATTAAGAAGTTATGGCGTTTTTTCGGTTTTCACAAAAACGCCCCTTATTCCGAACCCCCTTGGTCCGATTTTGCCCATTAACGAACATAGCCAAGATTTTATCCCCTTTGATTTTATGTACCAGTTTGGTGGAGATTGATGAAGAATTATAAAAGTTATCGTGTCCATAAAAAAGTGGTATATTTAGATAGATAGATAGATAGATAGATAAACTGGTGCGATTGCAATAGGTAGTATTTCTTACGAAATCTGCCTAAAATTCTGTTTCTAATACGAAAAGTACGAAATAGCAAACTGCCGGAAAACCCCTGTGAATTGATGAAAATTCAGGTTTAGGTTAAAGGATTTCAGGTATTTTTAATTAATGATAATGAATTTTCTGGGATTTTTTTTTTTTTTGGGGGGGGGGGGATAGAAAGAATTAACAAAGCGGGGTATGTCACGTTATATCGAAATAAAATCAGCAGAAATATTCTTTCTTTTAGCGATTTTTCATATTTATTATTATAATTATTTAAGTGTGTATGCAAGAGGTACATTTCAAGAAATGAACTTACGAGTGATCAGTAGTATTTGAAATCGTTCGTTCGGCTGATTGATAAGAAATTGATTCAAACATTTTTGACATATAGCATCTGGAAGTTCTTATTTCATATTAACATTTTAGGAAATGACTTAAGAGACATTTTAAATTAGTTTTTTTGCGTTATTGATTGATTGACAGATTAATTAAACATTTAATTGTTTGCAGATTTATTTTTATTAGTCAATTCTTTAAACTAAAAATGCTATTACCGATCTTTTCTTTCTTTTTATTATTTTAATTATAAAAATACGTTATGAAATGTGGTACTTAGAATCTGTGTGTTAATTTCCCTAGAAAAAAATGGCTTCACCTAGAATGAATAGGCAGCCATTTTTTTAATCTAACCTTCTCACTGACAAGCCTGTATTAATAAGTTCACTAAGCTCCAGGCTTCCCTGCAATATGAACAATGTTTAAAGTAATATAAATCTAATGATTTAAGGGATTTTTAATACATTGTAAAATGGTTAATGCTCTCAAACTTAAATTCATACTTGTAATCAAATATTTTTATATAATGCTGAAATAATCATGTTTTATAAGCATTTAAAGCAAAATGCAGGGAAAACAACATCACAAATTTGCTCTTTTGAAAGAGTTTCAGAGGGTTTTAAACTAGAAATATTGATTTCCGAACTATACCGAATAGAGTAAACAACTAAGCTGAATAGACGGAATGATCTAGAATTTCTAATCTCTTATTTTCTCAATAAGGAAACGATACCGAATCGTTTGCGTCGCGAGAACTTACTACTTGATTTCTGGAGTGGTTTCTTAAACTAGATTTATAGTTATTAAAATTGACCTCTTGTATTCGCATCTATTTGCAGAGATTTTTAAATAAGTTTGATCAAGAGAATATATGAAAATGCTCTTGAATTCCAGCAGTAGATTCCAGAACTTTCTAATAAAAGGAACTAGAATTTATAGGAATGATATGGAACTATTTTTTTTCCAAAACTACAATTTAGGTTTTAGATGCTAGAACCATTTTTTTTTTCTCAGTATTTTGCTCAAGTTTTGCACTACATTTTCTAGATTTTATAAGGTTAAATTTTCATGATTCATTTTATATGAAAGAGTACATTCACTCAATATTTTTTTTACATGCATTAAGTGTTTTATGACGGCCAATTATAAGTACGGGGGATATAAGGCACTAAGAGGGGGAGCTTCGTGGGGGGTCTTTCTAAGGTAGTTTAATTCGAATTTACGCAAGGAAATCCAAGATTCGAAGAAAACTCCGAACGATTAGGCTGATCGGAGCGATCGTGTTCGAACCCAGCTCCTATCGTCTACCAGTTTCGAGAGCAGAACTTCTTGGCATCTGATGGGGCTTACATTCATTTAATTCATTACGATTTCTACATGTAAAGATGGAATTTTTCAATCGATTTTAAACCCGTTTCCTAAAGTGCTATAATTACAAAATTTATGAACAAGGGTGTACAGTCGATGGCAATACAACATTTCAAACTTTTTAGAAAAGTGTGTATAATTAAATAATACATTATTTTTAAGGTGACACAGTATCTTGAAATTGGTCAAAATATTGATTTTCTTTTTTTAATATTAACTGAAAGCTTCTTAAATTGTGTATATTTTGACATCCCAGTCTTACCTATACGACAATTATATTTCAAGATATTGTAAATTTTGTTATTAGATCCAGCGCAATTACTCGTAGTATAAATGAAAACTTCAAACGTATTTTTCTCCCTGCTTATATTTTTATAACTTACTTGTTCGATAAATACTAAGGTTTCTTTTGCTAATTTAGATAAAGGTTTGATTGTTATTATTGTTATTTTTACTTACTCCCCATGGTATATTTAATATTTTTTGCGCGTGGATTTAACATTCAAATTTATAGTTATGGAGAAAAAAAAATCATATTAAATGTAAAATCAAATACATTTAAAAATCCCTGCACAGTTTTGTATAGATTATCTAATGAATGCGAAAAAAAAAATTGAACCAAAAATATTTATATTTATAAAAGTAGGAAGGAATTTTAAAAAGTTAAGTTAAAAAAATAAGTTTTAGTAAAATAGGCTGTGTTACAAGACTTTTTTAAAAATTTTATTTAATTTTTAGTATTAAGTATTGTGCCACCACATATTAATACAGTATTATTAAAGATTTAAGAGATTATTTCAAAGACACTCTGTCCCCTCGAATCAGCCCACCACAGGTGATGAATCGCCAAATATTCTCCTAAACTCATACTACGGTATGTAAGTTTAAAAAATAATGGATTTAATTAGTCTCCAAAATATGTCAAAACGCTAGCAATAAGAAAAGGCATGTATAGTAAAACAATTTAAAGATTTAAAAGTATAAAATAAACTATTATAAGTAAATAAAAGCGTGTAATATTAAAAGAAATAAGCCTTTATGAATAACATTTAAGCATTAAATTATAAATTATACGCAGGCATGTAGTGGAGAATATACCTATTGATTTCTAAGGAAATATTGTTAAACCTATGCTTCTCAAATACGGCTATAGCATCTCTATTGATGTCTTCTAATTCTAAAGCGCACCCCCCCCCCCCTGTTCTTTTTTTTTTTTTTTTTTTTTTTTTTATAACCAGTACACCACTGAGCTGAGCATGTGTTGGATAAATCATTTTAGAAATCTATAAAGATAGTTTTAATAAAGCTTTATTTTTTATTTCCTGATCTTCTTCAGAAATAAATTTAAATAGTTTTATCAAATTTGTTCGCATGGGCTTACAATCAAACGTTAAAAAAAAGTTTTATTTTTTTTTATAATCGAGTTCGTTGCCTAACCAATTTGGTGTATTTAAAGGGAAATTTTTGGGGGAAAATATACATTATGATAAAACATGAATTTCAGTCAAAATATTTTAATGTATTTTCAACATGACCATCAAATGCGTATAAAAGATTGCTTCATAAACAAAATACTTTTATTCCATATTTTTTAATTAATACTGAAGAGTAACAGTTACTATGCACAAAACTTTAATAAATTATGGAAAATATATTTAAGTCTTAAATTTTTTGCATGGTCGAAAATAAAAAGTCATTGTAAATAATGGCCTGGTGGTTCAAAAGTCCTGACATGTTTAAAATTAAAATTTAAAAAATGCTGGTTTTCTTATAAATATAATGCCATTTTTTTCATCGTGGGGAAGAGGGATGTATTACTTAAATTTTGAATTCTGAGGTGTTCATTCGAGTACGTAAAAAAATATTTTAAAGTTTTAAAAAAGGGAACCAATGAACCAATGCAGGATAATCAGAAATGACTGCTGGAGTCGTCTTGTTCCAGTTTACCTTCCATCGGATTCGATGAATCGAGTTGCTGATTGCGTAGATGTTATGCAAGTAAATTGGTGAAATTTTCAAAAATTCTGTAGCATTTGGTTGGTCGATTGAGTCTCAGGGTAAAGCGGTCGAAAAAGCCAAAGGCCATACATTTATATATATATATATATATATATATATATATATATATATAAATTAGATAAATCCTAAATAATTTTTAGGGGAATATCGAGAAATAAAAGAAAATAAAAATAAAGTGAGTAAATTTAGCAAAAAGTTAAAATTAGTAAAAATAACAAGTAAAAAATAATAAAAATATCATTAGAGAAAAAATATCCAAAAAATTCATAGGGAAAACAAGGGGATACGACGAACAACTTGGTCGACCAATGAAGTTTAAGCAGCCGGCCAATGAAATTCATCCGTTCGCAACCTTGAATGTAACAATCGTCCGATAAGGAAAAACGATTGTTTAGAGAGGATTAAAAAAGGGAAAATGAAAACATGTATATAGCAGAAATTTTGGATTGTCATTTGTTAAAATATATATACATACACACACACACACACATATATATATATATATATATACAGTGAAACCTCCAAATAAGGGACACTCCGAATAAGGGACACCTCTATTTAAGGGACAAACTTTCGGTTCCAGTCCCTTGGTACATACCTATAATATACCTATTGTTTTCTAAGGAAATATTGTTAAACCTATGCTTCTCAAATACGGCTATAGCATCTCTATTGATGTCTTCTAATTCTAAAGCGCACCCCCCCCCCCCCCCTGTTCTTTTTTTTTTTTTTTTTTTTTTTTTTTTATTATAACCAGTACACCACTGAGCTGAGCATGTGTTGGATAAATCATTTTAGAAATCTATAAAGATAGTTTTAATAAAGCTTTATTTTTTATTTCCTGATCTTCTTCAGAAATAAATTTAAATAGTTTTATCAAATTTGTTCGCATGGGCTTACAATCAAACGTTAAAAAAAAGTTTTATTTTTTTTTATAATCGAGTTCGTTGCCTAACCAATTTGGTGTATTTAAAGGGAAATTTTTGGGGGAAAATATACATTATGATAAAACATGAATTTCAGTCAAAATATTTTAATGTATTTTCAACATGACCATCAAATGCGTATAAAAGATTGCTTCATAAACAAAATACTTTTATTCCATATTTTTTAATTAATACTGAAGAGTAACAGTTACTATGCACAAAACTTTAATAAATTATGGAAAATATATTTAAGTCTTAAATTTTTTGCATGGTCGAAAATAAAAAGTCATTGTAAATAATGGCCTGGTGGTTCAAAAGTCCTGACATGTTTAAAATTAAAATTTAAAAAATGCTGGTTTTCTTATAAATATAATGCCATTTTTTTCATCGTGGGGAAGAAGGATGTATTACTTAAATTTTGAATTCTGAGGTGTTCATTCGAGTACGTAAAAAAATATTTTAAAGTTTTAAAAAAGGGAACCAATGAACCAATGCAGGATAATCAGAAATGACTGCTGGAGTCTTCTTGTTCCAGTTTACCTTCCATCGGATTCGATGAATCGAGTTGCTGATTGCGTAGATGTTATGCAAGTAAATTGGTGAAATTTTCAAAAATTCTGTAGCATTTGGTTGGTCGATTGAGTCTCAGGGTAAAGCGGTCGAAAAAGCCAAAGGCCATACATTTATATATATATATATATATATATATATAAATTAGATAAATCCTAAATAATTTTTAGGGGAATATCGAGAAATAAAAGAAAATAAAAATAAAGTGAGTAAATTTAGCAAAAAGTTAAAATTAGTAAAAATAACAAGTAAAAAATAATAAAAATATCATTAGAGAAAAAATATCCAAAAAATTCATAGGGAAAACAAGGGGATACGACGAACAACTTGGTCGACCAATGAAGTTTAAGCAGCCGGCCAATGAAATTCATCCGTTCGCAACCTTGAATGTAACAATCGTCCGATAAGGAAAAACGATTGTTTAGAGAGGATTAAAAAAGGGAAAATGAAAACATGTATATAGCAGAAATTTTGGATTGTCATTTGTTAAAATATATATACATACACACACACACACACACATATATATATATATATACAGTGAAACCTCCAAATAAGGGACACTCCGAATAAGGGACACCTCTATTTAAGGGACAAACTTTCGGTTCCAGTCCCTTGGTTTAGGACGTGTAATGTATTTACCTCTGAATAAGGGACACTCGATCTAAGAGACACTTCAAAATGCGATTAAAAGGACTGGTTTTTGCATTTCAGATGATAAATTAGTTTGTGATGAAAATGAAAATACAGATTTTTGTGACCTTATCAAACAGACAGTCATGTAGATGCAGAGGCATACGACACAATTAATGAGCATTTATTTATCCACAATTCTGATTCGACATCAATGCATTTATTCCCATTGAATGTCATGTTGAAAATTGTGATGATGATTCTGAATGTTAGGAATAAAAGAAAATTTTCTAATAAAGAACTTTACCGATGTTTTTAGGCTGTTCTAAAATCCAAAAAAGAAATGTATAAGACATAAATTTTAATTTATTTTTATTCGGAAATACCTGAAACTTGCAGGGGTTATTGTTCAGAAAATATGTAATCTAGCTGTTTGTTCTTTTTTTTTTTTTTTTTTTTTTTTGAAAATGCAGTATATTTTTCAGAAAATGTAATCGAAGTGCATTTTGAACCAAATTTTCATGCAAAAGAAGAAGAATTACTCAAGAAAGGGTAAAAAACATCTTTTTCGCATGTTCAAAATCTCTTATAACTCAATAGTTAATTTATTTATAAAAAAATTATAATTCAATTCAAAATCGCTTAAATAGTCAAGTGTTCCAGTTTTACACCCTTCCTTTTTTATATTGAATTTGTAATCCAGACAAAATGTTTTCTGCTTGCTGAGCAGAGCAATTGAGAGATTCGCTGCCTTAAAATATGCAAGGCAGTTCAATACTTTTTTTTTTTTCTTTTTTTTGTAAATATACTGCTGGCAATGAAGAACCAAAATTTGTAAGTATGGTAAATGAACACTTGAAAGGTTTGTACTGAAAAAATTGATATTTGCAAAACAATCGCTTTTGATTATTTCAAGTAAAATTCTTTTAAATGTTTTTATACTTTCTGCATGTACACAGTTTCTATAAAAATACAAATCAATAATTCTACAAATCATTTAATAATTTTGAAACCAATTCAAAATTTTAATTAATTAATTCTCTTTTCTTCCTTCTGAGTTTGATTAACGTAATTTATACACTTAGGATACATTTAAATTTCACCTTTAATGCTTTGTTTTATTAATATTCTTCTGAAAGATTAATTAAAAATAATATTAAAAAAACTCCGAGTAAGGGACACCTCTACTTAAGAGAAAAAAGTTCCGATCCCATAGGTGTCCCTTATTTGGAGGTTTCACTGTATATATATAAAAATTCAATTTTTCTTTATGTTTCTAAAATTTATGAAAAAATTCAATTTTAATGCTTGATTTTCACTGAAATATTTCTAAAATTAATATTTTATAAAATTAATTTCTTATTTGAATTTCTGTAAAATGTTCTTAAAAATTCTGGTTTTGCATGATTTTTTTTTTTTTTTTTTTTTTTTTTTTTTCAGATTACTAAGACATTTTTTCGAGTGCTTAAAAAAATATTTTAAAGTTTAAAAAAAGAGAGAAACTAAAAACAAGTATATAGCAGAAAATTTGGATTGTTATTTGTTAAAAAAAAATAATAATAAATAAATAAAATAAAAAATAGATATTAATTCATTTTTGAGGTATAATTATGAGTGCTAATTATTTTTTGTTTCTAAAATTTATGAAAAAATTTTAGTTTTGATGCTTTATTTTTACCGAAATATTTCTAAAATTAATATTTTATAAGATTAATTTTTTATTTGAATTTCTGTAAAATGTGTTTAAAAATTCTAGTTTTGCATACCTTCTTTTTGTCAGACCGCTGAGTTTTTCATTCAGTAAAGTTGTGTTGAATAATTCAAAAGTTCAATCTAAAAAGAAGTACTTCTCATCCACTAAACTTTCCAATATAATCATGATGAAATTTTTTATCTGATAAAACTTTCATAACTCATATTTCCTCTTAGCATGAAATTTCCATTGTCTTGTCATAACAATCCATCACAAAAGTAAACTTTTAAACGTAAAGCAGTTTCTTTAAACTGAGTAAACAAATAGAAAGATAAAGGTATGTGCAGTCAAATTTGGCTGGTGATCAGTTGGCAAAGATTTTGCATCCATGCTTCTCTTTAAGACAGTTTTTACGAAAGCGATGCCAAATGTGGGTTGCTTAATACTTATTCAGATAGAAAGGAGGCTACATCATATAAAATATGCAGCAATAAAGAAATAAAAGTTGCTTTGTTGACAAATTTTATTTTTACACCAGAGTGATTACGATTTATAAATTCTTTTATGCTGATATCTAAAAAGATACATTTTATTGTATCAATCTTGTGCAGAAATAAAATTTACGAATCAGGGATATCTTTAATAATTTTAACAATGTATTATGTCATTCTGGCGAGTATATAAAACTTACAAATCTGAGATATTTTAATGAATTAAACATTTTATAATTTCAATCTAGTAATTAAGTAAAAATTACAAATCTGAAAGGATTTTCAATGATTTTAGCATTCTACTGCATCAATCTAGTGAGTATATAAAATTTACAAATTTGAGACATTTTTAATGATTTTAACATTTTATTATTTAACTCTGATAATTAAATAAAATTTACAAATTTGAAAGATTTTTAAAGATTTTAACATTTTATTATGTCAATCTGATGCGTAAATAAAATTTACAAATCAAAGATATTTTAATGATTTTAACATTCTATTATATCAATCTAAAGATTAAATTTACAAATCTGACAGGTTTTTAATGATTTTAACATTTTATTATATTTAATTGGTGAGTAAATAAAATTCACAAATCAGAGGAATATTAATGATTTTAATGGGATCTCTACATAAAATTTATAATTTATTTTCTGTCTCTTCTAACGTGATGGATATGTGTTTCAATTTACGGGTATTCGTACAAAATGTATTAAAAAAAAAACGCCTTAAGAAGTATTTATTAAACTTAACTTATGATAGCACGCAAATTAAATATGCAGCAGGGAGATAATCTAATGCCTTCAATTGAAAATATAAATCCCCATTTATAAATTCCTCACTTAGCAATCACCGCATCAAGAAATCTAAAATTTAAAATGATAGCGTAAAATTCGGTGGTTAATAATTTTTTGGTATTAAAGCTTTGACCGTTACATAAAAGAAATAGCAATCTCTCACAAATAATAGGGACAATAGTAGCATGTTTTTAACACATTCCAACAGAGCTGAAAAGTGTTTAATATAACCCTATTGCCAGAAAACTGATACACATGATATTTTATATCACTAGGGCATACTTGGCATTGAAAATGAAATGTAAAGCGTAAATGGTTCATTTACAGAAACACTCGAAAGAATTGTATTAGTTTATTGTCTATGGGGGAAAATAGTTTGCGGTATATTCTAATAATATACTGCTCAAAACAATTAAAGGGTATTGCAGTTTTATGTGGATTTTGTATCTGGGAAACTTTTTAGCTAATTGATACATGGTCGACAGACATAGTAGGTTATATGAGAA
The DNA here is from genome assembly GCA_964019185.1 of Maratus speculifer. Lineage (NCBI taxonomy): Eukaryota > Metazoa > Arthropoda > Arachnida > Araneae > Salticidae > Maratus > Maratus speculifer. Next base: position 259,613,577 of record OZ025298.1, read on the forward strand.
TAAATTACACATGTTTGGCAGAAAAAAATGCATTTTATTGCGCATTTGTGTACAAAAGGAAAAAAACACAATTTGTGCATATGAGAAAAAAAGAATAAGAAAAGGTGTTTTCTTCAAAGAAAATCATTTTCAGTAGTGGGTATGGTTTCCACGGGCGGCCAGCAACGTTGAACACCTTTGAGGCATGGACTCAATGAGGCTACTAATTACGAGTTGGGGTATTCTGCCCCACTCTTCCAGAAGAGCTCTTTCCAGTTCTTGGAGAGTTTGTGGGGGTTGCTGGCGGCCAGAAACTCGTCTTCCTAAAGCGTCCCAAACGTGCTCGATTGGATTCATGTCTGGGAACACGCTGGCCATTCAATTCGAACGATTCCTTCCTCGAAAAGGAAATCCTCCCTCCACCAGGTTTGCACGATGTGGCCTACAGTTATCGTCCATTAAAATGAAGTTATCTCCGATTGCTGCAGCGTAAGGGACTACAAAAGGTCTGAGGATATCATCCCTATATCGGCGATCAGTCAGAGCTCCATCTCGAATGATGTAGAGGTCAGTGCACCCATCAATGGAGTTGCCACCATACACCAACACTCCTCCACCGCCAAATCTGACACTTTCGTGCACGAACGCAGGATAATTCCTACTGCCACGGTCCCTCCAGATGAAAATACGCCTATTATCCGTATGCACAGAAAAACGGGACTCGACAGAAAACAGAATATTGCTCTATTCATTTCTCCTCCAGTTGACATGCTCGGTTGCCCACTTCCTGCGGTCGCAATGATGCCTTGATGTTAATCTAACACATACCATCGGTCGGCGAGCATACAGACCTACAGCATGGAGCCGGTTTCGGACAGTCTGGGTTGAAATCGTGGTGCCTGTAGCCGAGCGAAGGTGTTGTTGGAGAAGAGTAGCGTTCATGTTTCGGTGTCTCCGAGCTGTTAACGCTAAATACCGATCTTCATTGGGCGTTGTTGCCCGTCTACGACCTTACCCTGGTCTTCGGCCTGCACATCCACTCTCCAAAAAACGGTTCCAGATCCTGGAAATGACACTTTGTGACACTCCAATGGCTTGCGCTACTTCGGCTTGAGTTTGGCCCCCTTCTAACCTACCAACAATTCTTCAAGCTTCTGAATCTGTCAAATGACTTCGCTGAGACATCGTACTCATCGAAACAAAGCAATCACTGAATGCCGATTATCCTTGTCTTCATTCTCCTTTATCCAGTTGAAAGTCAAATTTCATTCGCTGCCGCTGAAGCGAGGTTTTTGACGCCGAACTCAAAATTTGCATACTCCACAGTTTGAAAACCAGAAAAATATGCATTTGTGATTCTCTTCTTCTATTTTCGGCAAAAAAAATTTCATTTATATATTTATTTTATATAAAACTTCAACTATCCTTTAATTGTTTTGAGCAGTGTATTACAGTATTTTAAACAGATTGAAAAAGATATATATCACTGATTTAAACTACACGATGTTTACAATAAAATATAGTGTGTATAGGATGTATTGTTCATTTGCAGGGACACATAAAAGAATTTGACTACAAAACAAATTGAACTATTGACGCCTGTGTACAAAAATTGCTGTAAGTGCGTTTTCACTTACAAGTTTTGCGTGGTACAAGTTTTTAAATTGAACTAACTTTTAAAATACTAATTTGTGCGGAAAAAGTTCTATAGATCATGTAGGGCTACACAAGTTTTCTCAAGTACATTCTGGTTATTTACGCACTCTTAAAACGAAAGAGCTGATTGGCTTCTCATGAAAGAGCTGTAATTTTTTCGATCATAAAAGAGTTGTTTTTCAAACGTTTAAATCTTCTTGATCTAAATTGGTTATTTAAATAGCTCAACTTCATTTAAATTGGTTAAAACTCAAGTTATTTCAACTTCTTTTTTGAGAAGCTGCCTTTCAACAATGAGATGAGTGGATTTCAGCTCAACTTGAGCTATTTTGTGGCTGACATTTTAAGAGAGCGGAAACTGCTTAAACAGAATTTTCAATCGAGCAGTTTTGCAATGAGCTAACTTTTAGCATGCAATGTTGCATAGACACAAATCTATAGATTTCCTGCACTCCCCTCCCCAGTAAAATAGATATTTTTCTTACCATTGATTGCAACAACAGAAATTGGGTTTTCAAATGCACTGTAAAAGAAAAATTCAAGAGGTTACTAAAAATTTCTTAGTAAATTTGTATTCCACAGAATTTTTTAATAACCATTACAAACTTTTTTTTTGCAAGTGAAACAAGCATTTCTTTTGTAAACTGAACAAAAGAATTTTTTGTATAACTAACTTAAAAATTTTTAGTATGAGCGACAAAGCAAATTTTAGTAATAGCTACAAAATTACTTTTAATAACCATTACGTGCAACCGAAGCGGAGGAGCTTCCTTCGAGCAGCATCCAGACTTCTGAAGCGAAAGATTTTCGGCAAAACCGCAATAGATGGCAGCACTAAACATTCTTAACTGCTCCGACAGGATTTTCATAATCCCTTTATTAACGAGACACTACAGACATTCGGGGCGTATTAGCCGGTGGCAAGTTTCGAACCCGGGACCTTTTAGTTTGGAGTCCGTTACTATAACCACTATGCTATCAAGGCCACACCAACTGAGTTTTAGTAAGAGCTATTTAAAATATAAAACCATTAACTCTATTCGTTGCTAACTTTTTTCTAGTAATTCTTACAGATTTTCTAGTAACCGACTAAGATTACTAAAAATTTTTTAGTAATTACAAGGATCACTAAAGTTTTTTTGTAGATCGACACTTTTTTTTTTACAGTGTGCGTTATGCAATTTTCAAATTGTTAAATTTTGCATCATATTTCACCTTAATAAACTGTAAAGTTTTATTATATTATTCCGGATGTGCTGAAAAGTGTTACATAATCTAAGCTCCACACATGATTTTTTGTTCTTGTTTTATTCTTTACAGAAAAAATAGCTTAATAACTTTAAAAAACTTAATGTGTTTATTATAATTTACAGACAGACGATTAAATTTTAAAAAACGATCTATTACACTAAATTTATTTTCCAAATAATTTAATGAAATCTATTTTATTAATATTTAACACTAAATTTCTTATTTAAGCATGAATCGAACAGCTTCAATTTATTATACTGCAACTTATTTTCAATTTCTCCACAAAAAAGCTATCAATTGAAAATCACTACTTTTGTACAAGAAAATGCCTGACATAAACATTAGTCATCAATATTAATTTGTACAAATACTATTTGACGCACTGCAGAAGAAAAAAGAATAACTTTCAACTGAAAATCATAAAATTTAATTAAAAATATTGAGTCAATTGTTAGTAAAATTTTACTTAAATATTAGTTGCGCCTCATTTTAACTTTAAATTTATTTTTGTTTGTGTTAAATTTAGTGAAAAAGCGAATTTTTGGGGTAATTTTCCTTTTTTGACAAATTAATCTTACACTTAGTAACATTATGAAAAATTTCTATTCTGTGATGGTTTCCCTTCTGCAAATTAAAATCATTTTGAGAATATATCTTTTTAGTTTATTTTAGTAAATAGATTTAAAAAATATATTTTTTAATTTATAATTTTCAAAAGCATATTTTTGTGAGATTTCCTTTTTGGTTGGATAAAAGTAAACACTATTTCTTAATCAATTCTTTTGATATTGAGTTTAATAAGCTGATATAATAAAATTACATTTTCCGTCTTCACCTTTACCACGCATTCACAGTCTGCATTTATAAAACTATCTAAGGGATCTAAAGTATGCGAAAACGTTTAGAGTTTTTGTACTCTTATGTTGTAAAAAAATAAATTCGGATTTTTTTTTTTAAGACTATGAAATTAAAGAGTTTTGCATCATAATAAGTATTAATACTAAACAACCCTCATGACAACATTTAATCATTTCCATGTCAATAAAAATATGCTTTATAAAAGCAGTTATACAGCTGAAAAAAAATAAGAAGATCACATGGCAATTTTATTCTTCAGAAAATAATTCTGAAAAGAATTACATATCTTGAATTTAGACAAAAAATCTGATTGAATATGTGAATGCAATTCAATTGTAATAAAAAAATATTTTTTGCCAAGTATTAAAATCCTGTAATATTAAGAAATGGAAAGAAGTTTAGGTATAGTATATTTTCTTAAATCTGGCAAAATGAGATGACGTCGTGGTTATACCATTTAATGCGGGACTCATCCAAGTAGTTGCTAAAATTGAAGTTTTGGTGTATGCAACTGCTGGTTTTAGGGTGGTTCGCAGAAAATCTTTGATTGGAAAAAAGGGTAATATAGGGGCTTTTTCGGATTGCGGGTTGACAAAAAGCAAATAGCCCTAAAAATAAGTAAATTTAAAATTTTTGTGCTCAGTTTTCTTTCTGATCCAATTAGAAATAAAAGAAGCGGGTAGCTATCAAAACTCTTAGCTTAGTGTCAATGGAACGTTATTAAACTGACAATTCAAAATCGTGCGTATACTTTTACTATAAAATCTGATCTAGAACATTCCATAACATCCATTAGTAAAAAATACCAAAGTTCATTGATGCTAGAATAAAATCCACATCTTAGAGTGTATTAAAATTCATTCTATGGCAAACATTTTTAAAAAAAAATGCAAAAAAAAATATTCACCCTTGATAGTACAGATGATTTAAGATATTACTGGCGTGATTTACCAAGTGAGCCATACTTGCTTTCAAAATATGTGCAAAATGTTGGTTCACTCATGATTTGAGCAGGCATTACTAGTGGGGTCTCTCGCGCCCGGGTCAAATTGAAATTTTGCCTCGGTCGCAGTTTTTTTTCTCTTTTCGCACGCTGCTGTTTAAACGTACACAGTATTATAAGCCCAAAAATGACTAAAAACGTAGAATTGGATAACCCTACTCGGAAGGCACTTGGGGGCGACGCAATTTTTGCCGATCCCACTGAAGCTAGCATAGGGGAGGAAATACGGACTTCTGATTGCTACTTATACTTTAAAGAGTACTTTATGGAGCCTTTACTTTAATACTTTAAAGAGCTTACTTTATAGAGCATACTTTAAAGAGCGTTTTGTTTAAGTTCATTTTTGAATTTATGTGACTTAATCATACGTTTCTGTTTAAAAACCTTTTGAAAGATGGATTTTCATAATTTTTTTTTTTCGATTTTATGTATTTGTTAAAAGATAAGAAGAAAGATTTTAGAGAATTTTTTAAATGCTTTTTATATTATTCAACCGATTAGAAACCCATGTTTTCTTCCTTACTAGCTTCGGTGAGATCGACAAACATGCTGATGCGACATGACACATTCGACTCGACATTCTGTTGTCTGCTCCAAAGCAGCTTTTGCTTGCGAAGCGTATGGAGTATATCGACGGACACGCAAAAATATTTACTCTAGCAGATTGATTTTTTTTAATTACTAACTTTTAGCCAGGTGCTAGGCATTTTATAAGAAGTTAGACTAGAAATTAAAATCAATATATTTTTTTTTATCCATCAGTTTGGGGCCCCGGAGCAGCGCCCCGGCTGCTCCGGCGATAATTACGGCCCTGCTTTTGGAAATATAGAAACAAATTCTCATTTGCACATTTAGAAACGTGTTCAAATCCTTTTCAACCAGTAAGTCATCAGTATTAATGGGAAACAAACCAAAGTATTAAAAAGTGATACTCAAGTACACTGGTACTGAACTTTTCCTCACCAAATTGAATTATTAGAAATTGATTTTTGTTTATTAAAAAATATTTTATTGTAATTTAAAACAAATAACAAAAGTTGTTTAATAAAGTTGTTAAGTTGTTAAAGTTGTTAAGTTGTATAATATGGCAGAGATTTTTTTTCATCAAAGTAAGAGTTTTGATGTTTTTGTTTGTGGTCCTAAACATTTTTCCGGTACTGTACTAAATTCGTTAGTCACTACCAAAAATCTGCATTCATATTAGTAAAGTAATTTTTTCTTTATCCTAATATATTTTAGTACAGAAAAAAGGAGCATGTAGTTGATATTAAATCTAATAGAAAAACTACAGTCATGGCAAGGTTATATCAAGAAGAAATCATCCAAATGGTTTCTTTAAAAGTAAAAGTACTATTACAGGTAAAAATTTCAAAAAACAAAAAATGTCAGCGAAATCTAAATCTAATCAAAAATCTAAACATTTCATTGGTTGTTTCAGAAAAGGCTTTTCCACCGTCAGATTTCCAAGTATTTGATTGGTGTTACTGGCGATTCTCTTCGTTTCATTCATCTCCGACAAAAAAGCATCGCTTGTGTCCCGAGCGAGTCGTCTGAAGCATTGGATAACATTGAGACGCCTGCAATTGAAGCAACTTTGATTCCGCGTGTAATAGCACTTTAAGATAATTCTTCCCTCCATCCCATGCTATCCTTCCATTATAAGAGAATCTATAATATGTAACGATGCAGCATCCTTTAATTTACCAAAATTATTTGATTGGTTATGAGGGAAATAAAGTAACATGCAATAAAATAAACTAGCATAATATGAAAACATGCATGAAAAACTGAATGATGGCGTTTCATAAGCCATGCAATTTTAGAATATTTTTAGTTATTTGTTTTGAAAATGATTCGTGTAGAGTTGAAATGAATAAACAGTCGAATACACTTATTTTAATTGTTTTTAAAGTTTTAGCAATTAAAATCAGTATATTATTAAAGGATGTTTAATTGTTATATATGAACGGTAAATGTTACGCATTTAATAATCTATAAGAAACATGAAAACTTAAAAAAATATTGGATTGGCTCAAAATGTTTTAGTTAAAATAACACATACATACATTAAAATATCACATACATTTTTTTGTGCATATGTGTGTTTAGCGAAAGGCAGGGAAAAAGTAGATGACTAAAGATGGTAATTTGAATTAAATTATGTTATTCTAAACAAAATATAACTTTTTTATAATTAAAGTATAATTAAATAAATAATTTTATTAAATTATATTCCTAAAAATAGTTCCTTATAAATTCATGAAACTTGTGTTTTTATGAATAAAATAAAAATTGCTAACTTTTTTTAAAAATAACACTAAAAAATGTCTAAAAGAGCACAAAACCTCCAATAGCTCTAAATATGGAAATACAGTAAAACCTCCTTAAAGCGACCACGTTCCGTTCCAACACAAATTGGTCGCCGCGAGATGTAGTCTTTTAGTAGAGCTCATGTTTAAATTTAAATTTAAAATTTGAAAAAAAAAGGTGACAACGCTACTATTTTTTTTTTCATATTAGGGAAAAATTAAAATATTTAAGTATTGTAATTTTAAATTTAAGTAAAAAATAAATACCGCAGAGTTTAAAAAAGGAATACATTGACGTTGGCTTTGATTTTACGATTGTACGTTTTATAACTTTTCTTTTCAAGTTTTCAAAGTACAGTAAATAAATGCAAAATTTTTTTGGACGGGAACAAATAATGACGATTTTATTAATTTATTTCTTTGAGAGTTTCTTGGTAGACTTTGACAAAAGAGTTTATTGACCGTCACTCATATTTTGTCATCAGAGAAAAATTCATTGCTTAAAAAGACACACAAGTGATTAAACGGTTAAAAGTAAAAAAAATACAAAAAAAAAAAAAAATCTAAACTTTGATTACAAATTTGATGAAAAATGTACTCTCAGGAATCATTTTTCAAATAAAACTTTCTTCAAGCGACCCGGAAAAACAGTAAGTGTTTAATTGTTTTCCAAAATATATATATATATATATATATATATATATATATATATATATATATATATATATATATATATATATATATATATATATATGGGTGATTCTACGATAAGAGGTAATTTGTACGGCAATCCGTTTAAAACAGATTTTTTATTCTATATGTTGCTATTTTTTGCAATGAATCGCATCATCTTAATATACTTTCTTAAGTAACATCCCGATTGAATGCCTAATTAAAAGACATTTTTCTGAAATTTCTTACAAAGTCTAAAAAAGTCCCCTCCCCTGGCATGTCCCCTTGCCGGTTTCAATTTAACTTTCAAACAATACATATATTTTTTCCGCCAGATGCTTAACTAAAGTATGCTTAATTGGAACTTAAGTAATTATACTTACGTATTATAAAATAAAAGATAAAATAATTTTGTAAATTTTAAATAATTTTTAAAATTAACTTTTGTCCCGCTTTTTTTTTTGTCTCTCCCCTGTCAAATTTCGTTCCGCTGAAACAAATATAAATTCAAGGATGGATATATTGGAAGTAGTGCTTAAGAACATCTATCGGCTTGAAGTTAGCAATACTAAACGCGCAACCCATTTAAGCGTCGCCGTTTTTAGTTATTGCGACGCAACCGTGCTGCGTAGTGGTTTAGCATAGTGATCATGTATCTCCCCTGGTAAGTCATAAAACTTATAATATTCATTCAATTCAATTGCATTTACTGCCCTAATTAAACAATACGATAATAATTAAAGTGAAATACACAATTAACCCAAAAACTAATTCAGTCAGTTAAAAAATTTGAATTTACATGAAAATGTCTCTCCCCTGCCGTATTTCCCCTGGCAAGATAACTGCCAGGGGAGCGAGTCACTGACCAAAAAAAGTTATAAAATATGTATAAAGTGACTTGCCCTTATATGAAAAGGTAAATAAACGGGACAAAAATCATAATTTAAAGGTTTTGGATCAAACTCAAACTTTTCTTTTTGGCCGAATTCTCCATGTTTTTGAACCTCTTATCGTAGAATCACCCATATATATATCGCTCAAGGAGAGTATTCAACTTGGATTGTCTCTGAATGGAGGTAAAATTAGTATTGAGCCTGTGGGAATAAATTTCATTCCATGAAAAAACGATCGTTTAGGGAGGTAGTCGCTTAATGCAGGTGGTCGCACAGAGAGGTTTCCATGTATGTACAAAAGCCATGAAAATCTGAGCACTAAAAATAGTAAATTTAAACAAAATCTAGAAAGTGAAAAGAAATGCAATTTTTTAAATTTTCTTCACACCTCCTAAATATTAAATAAAACCTTATTCGATGGATACTCGATCAAAGCCTTTCAAAAACCGCTCTGCCGTAAAAACATTTCCATGGATCATTAAATTCTATGTATCTCATCTGATTTAATACGGAAGAAAATTCCATCAAAAGTATTAAACCACGTAACAAATTCAATCAAACATTAAGGAGAGAATATGGCGTTTATTAGACAGAGAATAATATATGGTTTAAGCTGTCTTAAACTTTTGCTAATTATGTTTTAAGTTAGCGATGTGAATGATTCAACAACAATATATAGTGATGCGACAACAAGAAGAAAAAATATACTTCGTTGACATACATTTTTTGCACTGCAGATATTAAGACTAGTAAATCCTTTTAGGTTTAATTTAATTCCATACTGAATATTTGCAAACGTCCATTGTATATTTATAGGCCAATTTGCATATATTTTGAATACTGGTATGTATTTTATGCTCTTGCATATAGTTTATTATAGAGTTCAGTCGTATTTACAAACAACTATTAACGAATCCACAAAATATAACAATCTATTTTCAACAGAAAACAACACTGAATAATGACGAATTTTTCATTCAAAATCAAAATAATAAAGTAATAGTAATAATGAATAAATTAGGTTACTGAAAATATTGGTTACAATTTATACTTATTTCAGATAAATAGAATTTTAAGAAAATGTTCACAACAATTCTTAAACATCATCGACACTCATTACGGTGTCGCGCATGCATATTGACCTTGAATCATATCCCGCAATTCCAGTATAGAGTCCCGCCCAGGTGCGGTTACACCCAATTTTTAAACTAAAAATTTAGTTTAAAGTCAAATTGAAACAGACACGAATATATACCTAATTGTTGATTACCACCATAATAATTACCCATAATTGATATGCATAACATAATATATGAAAATAAAACATGTATAAACTATTTATAAAATGAATTTCAACTCCAAAATAAAGTTTAAACGTATAGTTAAATATTTTTAATAGATAGTAATAGTACTGCTATATTACGGAATAGCGGGTATACTTGATTCCCGTCAAAAATTCCCGTCGAAAAATTTCAACATGTTGCATAAATCGCCTAACTACTCATAAATTATACAAATTTGCATGATTTTGATTTTAAATAATGGAAAAAATAAACAAATGAATTAGAAAAAAATAATAATACCATAGATGCCAACTTTTACACATTTTTGCTACCACTAAAATTCTACAGAGATTTTCCGTTTGTTTAATCATAAGATTTCGATAATTAAGTAAGACAATATTTACTATAAAATTTTTGTGGTAGGAAAAATGCGTAAAAGTTGGCAGCTGTGAATAATGCAAATATATGGTTGAATTAAAAATCACTTGATGACGTAACAAACACGTGTGACGTGTTTAATGTCGAGTGAATGTGACGCTTACTGTAAGCCATAATTGGTATTTAATCTTACAGTTTGGCGATAATTTTTTGATCGACGGGATAATCAAGTACTACCGAATTGTGTAAAGAATCCTCCTTATAACCACAAAAATGATAATTAGATTAACTAACACTTTACTGTATCGGATTAAGCATTTCATTTCCAATTTAAATTACATTTGAATTGAAATTTCACGAAATAAAGGGTCACAAAAAAAACAAATAGTGTTAAAAATATTATTACGAATATCTCGGCAATAAATTATCCGATCGACTTCATTTTCTATGCAAAATTTTTAGGGTTTTTTTTTTTTTTTTTTTTTTTTTTTTTTGTATTTTAGAATTCCTCCTTAAAATAATTTTTAAAAAATCGCAAATTTTATAAACCTTCAGCAGAACGAATATTTCAAGAGTCTGGATTTTTTTTTCGGATAATCGAGGTTACTGATATTCAATAGGCTTCTTCCCATCATTACATACTAAATACACACCAAATTTAAAATCTCTATCTCCTTTTGTTGGGAAGATAATGCGTTTACAGGCAGACAGATGGAATTTTTTTTTCTAAAAATATATTTTTCGGAATCTTTAGTGTCTAAAACGTGTAAATCCACCATTTTTTTTTTTTTTTTCGATTTTCAAAACGATTGCAAGACTTACCCTACATTAAGTACGATGCGTTAAGTAAAATCACACAATTCGACTTGATACAGGATTCATTTGAAGACATGATCGAAATAGGTATTTACAATAAAATAATTTCGAAATTTACAGTTGCTAGTCTTCGGATAGAAATAAACGGCAGACTTCAGTATTCTTATAACTGTAGTCTTTCTTCCTGGGTTATTGAAACCTCGTAGAAATCAGTTTTAAAACACGTGCCCGAATATTTATAAAACATGACTATCTAAAAATGAATTTATTGACTAAAATATGTGTATGAAGGAAAATTAAAATAAACAAATATGCAGACATAATTATCAGTTGCATAACATGGTATAAATTTAGAATTTTATAATGTATAGTAATTTTTACAAAATGACCGTAAAATACTTTTCAAAATGACCCGGAAGATTAAAACATCTGAAAATCCGAAGTGTACAGAACTTATAATTCACATAAATCTCATGATATTTAAAACACTGTCACATCAATAAAACAATAGTTCGTCAAAGCGCTCGTACTAGAAAACTATTTAAGTTCCAGACCGGATTTTTTTTTTTTCATTTTACATACAGCTGAATTCCCTCTGACCTTGCCAAAATCATAAAATTTGAAAAAGTCTTAGTTATCGCATGTTGTTAATTAAAAACTTCAATCAAAAGAATGGAAATTTTTCATATTTCAACAAAAACATTGATTTTGATCAAACTGCAATGAATAATTATTGAGATGAAGCTTGATGCAATATAATGGAAATGTAAAAAGTGAGAAACGTTAAAAGCACCAAATATATTAAATTAACAGCAAACCTGTTTCGGTAGCATATAGCATGCCGTCGTCAGTGCTAGGAGAGGTAGAAATTTGCTCATACATTAAAGCCATATATAGAGGTTACAATCGTTCTATAATCGATGCTGCTCTTTTTAAACTACAGCGCCCTTGTTCCTCAAACTCACCCGAGTCTTCTACTCTTTCCAATATCAGCATTGTGTTACCCTTCTTTCCAAAATCAAGCTTTAGTATAGCAAATATTTTCAGACTATATGACTTTAAAATAATTTTTGCTCCTACCAACAAATTCACCTTCTCCAAGCTCAAAGATCCTATAGATTTATTTAATTCATAAAGCATCTACAAAATTAGTTGCCATTGCGGTATTTCCTACATTGGACAAACTAAACGCTTTTTAGAAAAAACGTATTAAAGAACATTAAAATTATATTAGGAAACAAGAAATCAATAAATGCTCCATTGCAAAACATTGCTGGGAGATGAACTACCGGAGGGCTGGAAATATTACATCAAAACTTTTTTTTCTTAAATACTCCCCACCCCCTCCCTTGACCCATGTTTTTCTCCTTCGGTTTGAAAATTTTGCACTTGAAAATTTCGCACGTAGACAGAAAAAAATTTCCTTTTTCAAAATTTATATGTATATATATATTTTTTTTTTTCGAAAATCCCATTTAGAAGCGGAAAATCCATTAAAAATCGAATTATAGAATCTGATTTCCTTTCCCTTGAAAGACGGAGGTTTTGGAGAATTATTTCATGTTTAGACGACTGTTACTGGTAATTTTAAACCTATTATTAAACTCATGCGTCGATAAATATTTTTCGATGGTGATAAAAAATATCTAATTTTCATAAAAATCGATTAAAACCTTTTTATTTTTCAAAAACATCTATTTTTAAAAAGAAAAAGAAAGACTTTGTCAGTTGCACAATATATACAGTAAAACCTCTAAATAACGGACACCTTGGGAACGCAGAAATTGTCCGCTATTCGGAGGTGTCCGCTATTTGGAAAACCTCAGAGATTAAAAAATCGCTATGAAATGCTTAATGTTTTAGTAATTTACTTTTATATGTCCTAAAACCTTTATTATATAATTAATCAGAAATGTAAAATATTTTTTAAGCAATAAAATTGAAATAAAATTGTGGTCTTTTTTATCCACTGTTTATTATATTCTCGAAATATAATAAACATATATATGAAATTACTTCTCCAGTAATTGTCATTTTTTTCGTCGGATACTTTTGATCGATTTTATAAACCTTAAAAATTGAATTTCAAGTGGGAGTAAAGGGGGGGGGCGAACAATTTTTTTAAAATCTACGATTTTCTACAATAAATATAATTTTAGATGTGTTTTTGTTTGATGGGGAACTTTTTTAATTATTACTTATTGAATATAAAAATGTCAAAAAGGCGCTGCGTGAAATCAGGGGGTGTTGGAGAGTGAAAAACACCCGGAAGAAGGAATTTCTAAATGTTTCGGAATATCTCATGTGATACATCATCGAAAAGCTCTTTGACCACTCTTTAATATCATGAGCAACATTTAATTTCTAAATTGCTTTTTATGCTTCCGGGTACTTGTGTATTTTTAGCATATTTTCTGACTCAGTTCCTAATTAAGCTACAGCGTTCTACGACCTCTTTTTGAAGGCTTAGCCGAAGGGGCACTCTGTGATGCTCCTTTGATTGGTGGGGTCTATTTATACCCCAGATAGTTATGGGACCTTAGAGGGTGGGGGTGGCAGAAATAGATTTTTTCATGTGACATATCGTTTTAAAGCTCTTGGCCTATGAATTACCAAGCACCCACACCGTCTTCTGTTAATTCATTTTTAATCACAAGATGGCGTTTTAAGTTTTAGTTTGTTCATTATTACACCACATTAAAAAAATTGCATATTCGTGTAATACTCTACATAGGAAGCTAATAATTTTAAAATTAAATTTAATAAGCTGCCATCTATTTTCATATTGAGAAAAGCTGAGGATCTAATAATTAAAAATTAACGATTTAGATTATTTAATTACACGGGTAAAATGTTTTTTTAAATTAATATTAAACATTATTCTCTGTGAGATCTCGATCATACCTATCCACTTGTTTTATTTTATTTATCTATAATAAGTTTTAACCGCTACCAACTTTTTAGTCAATATGTAATATCTTAACATATGTATTAATATTATTACAATGTTATTATTATTATTTTGCTGTCGTGTTAAAGAAAATTCATCATTATTCAGTGCTAGCGTCAAAAAAGCATTTTTTTCTTCGTGTTGTTGCATCATTTACATCTCTAACTTAAAGCATAATTAGTTTGTAAAAGTTTAAGACAGCGTAAACCATATATTATACTTTGCCTAATAAACACCATATGCTTCTATTTAATATTTGATTGAATTTGCTACGAGGCTAAATATATTTGGTGGAATTTTCTTCCATATTAAATTAAGATGTGATATATAGGATTTAATGAGCCATGCCAATGTATTTACGGCAGAGCGGTTAATGGTAGACTTTGACGGAGTATCTATCGAACAAGTTTTTACTTAATATTTAAGAAATATGAGGAAAATTAAGCATCTTAACACTTATTTTTACTTTTTAGATTTTATTTAGGCTTGCGGATTTTGACGATTTTTGTATGCATTCTTATATTTAGAGCTATCGGAAGATCTTTCTGAACCGATTGTGTTATTTAGTGCATTTAAAATGTATTTTAGCGAATTATTTCGCACTTTCATGTCTTTTTTTAAAACATAGACTAAAATAGATGAAAAGTGTTTATAAATTCGATTAGTTTTGCTGTCTGTCATTCTTTTTTTATGCTTACTTTTGTAAGCATGCTTGTATTGACAAGTAATTTTTGTATCGTATTTAAGTTTTAAATAAAATGCTCGATAATAAAAATTAAATATGTATCATTTATAGTTCGTTTGTAGGAATATATAAAATAATCAAGTTATGTTACCGTCTCTGGCAGATAGATTGCATTTTAATATTGAGTTTTAACAAATAATGAAATTTCAGCCATGAACTCAATGAGGTGATTCTCTGTGTTACCGCCTTCCGATTTATAATTTCTTTTAACTTATTGAAACCTCGTGTAAATTGGTTTCAAAATAAGTGTTCGAATAATTCAGAGACGCATCTGCTTAAGAATATACTTATTGACAAAATATATGTGTGAAGAAGAATTAAAATCATACATTGCATGAAGGTCTAAACTTTCATTTCTTAAGGTGAAATAATTATTTGAGATTATTTAGTTTAGTGCATTGGAAAAAATATAAAACGCTGTGTTAAAATCCCATAAAATGAACTAGAAGATTAAAACATCTGAAAATCGAAAGTGTACAAAACTCTGTAAATGTCATAAAAAGCCGTGATCCCTCATAAAATTAGAATCCAATACTGGCTGAGTTGTGCCTGATCTGAATCCAAAAATTCTTTTAAAATTTAATTGCGTTTTCAAACGCAAAAAAAATATATTCATTATTCGAAATTAGATACATTTAAGATCGAAACGGGTCCGGAATCAAAATGATAGAAAATTATTCAATATTTTAAAACAAATTTGAAAAATAGTTTAAAACATGGATCTGCACAATCAATTTTCTTGTTTTTTATAAAATTTATCACATACCTATTTATTAACATACAAGTATATAGTTTTTTTTTCATCTAAAAAATTTTCAAGACTTTTTTTTAAAGATCTTGTTAGCTCGACCTTAAAAAAAGAACAATAAATTAACCCGAAACCGACTCAAATGAGAAATATTTAATATTAACCTAACTCGAAGCGTCAACAAGGCCCAAATCGAATTATGGGTCTATTCGAGTTCGTGTAAAATTGTGTTATTGGACTAAAAGGTAAAAATAAATGTAAAAATTTTAAATTCTCCCCACATCTCGTGAATATATAATTATGTCCATTATACACTGGTTAAATGCATTTTCAAAATCTGCTCTGCCGTAGAAAAATCTGCATGATTCATTAAACCGTAAATTTGTCAGCCATTATTTAATACGGAGGGAATTGGGTAAAACGTATTAAACTACGTATTCCATATTTAATCGAATGTTGAAGAGAGAATTTAGTATTTATTAGAATGAATTATACATGGAGCACTCGTACTAAAACTTTTATTTTTTAATTATTTATTACGTTCACTATTTAGTAATTCAACTACGGTAATAGAATGCGACAGTATATTATACATATGACAAAAATATTTACTATTTAAAAAATGTTTTTCGATTGACAGTAATATAATGCCGTTAAATTAAACTAGGGTATCCAATTTGATGTTCCCGAGTTCCAGAGAGAAAAAAAACTTTTTTTTTAAATTTAACTCTAATATATTTTTTTATTTTTTGTATTTTTTTACATTCTCTACAAACAACAATTAAAAGAATTTCTATAAAATCACGCGCAAAGCATAGGTTATGAAATATTTTCCAAACACATTCAGAATTCTATGATAAAACATCGCCGTTTAATATGGTTCAAAAAGATATCTCAATAAAAATTTGTAATGCACATTTTTACCAATTCTCATTAAAATAAAAAACTGAATTTTATGCGCAGCTCTGTTAGTGACTATATATTTATCATATAATGTATATCAGACTAAAATTTAGATCAGTTAGAAAACGCACAGCACAGTTAAAAATTTCCCTTCAGAAATTTCCATCAATACAGAGGTAAATATACTTCAGATTTTATGTGCAGGTCCTGTATGTGATCTGTAGAATTTATACACGCTAAGAAAAATTTTTAAAAAGTATAATTTAAAAACACGTAGCATTAAATAAAATGAAATTTCAGTAATTATTGTCCATAGAAAGAACCCGAATTACTTTTGTGTATCTCTGTATATTATCAATGATGAATGCTTATGTGTCATATTTTGTGGTATATATCTGCCAGTGCACCTCAGAAACACATACCAATTCCAATATGTTTGAAATATTGTAACATGAATAAAATACACAGCAAGTGATTTTCCCGTAATAGAATTGACTACGTAATAGTCCATTAGGACGACCGTAGTACGTAGATAGAGATCGTAATGGAATGGAATTCTTTCAAGTATTCCTGTAAATGAACAATTAATGCTTATAGTAGTCATCTTTTAATATACTTTAAAGATATATATACATTTCAATGAGTATGGAATTGTAAAATACAGAGTGCTTTTTTTTTATTAAGTCGCGAAAATAAAACTCTATAACAAAAGAACCACTGATCCAAATGACCAGAAACTTCACCAATATACTGCCAAAGCAATGTGAATTTTTTAGGCTTTATATATAAAGAAAACAATTACTGCATTTTTAAAACAATGGGCGAAGCTTTGAGAAAAATAAAACATTATTACGCCTATCAAAAACATACAGAATGCAGTAAATTGAGAAAACGGATTGTGAACATCTTCGCAGAATCAGAATGAAATAAAAATATGCTGTAAAGCATTCGTAAGAACTTCGCAACTAACGCAAGCAATTTTATCCATCGCTTTCAGCATCAATGGTACAGTCATTACAAGGATTTATTTTTATTTCTTTTCTTTTTTTATGGAAAAAAACCATCCCCAAAAATTTTCCATTCCTTTGACAGAATATTGGTGAAATTTCAAATCATTTGGATCAGTGGTTCTTTTGTAATAGAATTTTACTTTCACGACTTAAAAAAACACTCAGTATTACAATTAAAATCACCACAAACGTCTTTTCCTCATAGGCCGTAAAATTTTTGAACGTCCCTGTAAAGGAACTGTAACTGCTTCACCGTAAAAACAATGTATAAGATTACTGGAAATTTTTCAGGAAATTAGGTTGCTTTTTATGTAACTGCAACAAAAGAAATTCATGCAATTAACCAGGGTTAGTAGTTAAAAATTAGTAAGCTTACAGCGATCTGTAGCTTTTAAAACCAGATTTTGTAGATTTATATTTTTTTTTTCTTTTTTTAACTATTTGGAAAATAGTTGTTGTTCTCGGTACAGAACTGGAAATCTGAAGAATATCTGGATCTTTTTATTGATTGAATTCCGCAACTTATTTTTTTTTATTTATTTTCTGATTGGTCCATGTTTAATGTCCAAAAATTGTATACTTCTGTTGCGACAATGACAAAAAAGCAATAAAAACTTTTAATAATAATAATAATTTGAAAACAAATTGTGATAAAGATTTCAACCAAATTTCATTTAAAAGTGCATTTTTTTTCCTCTACGCAATGGTGTAAAAATTTTAAAAAGTGCGATGTTTAAAAGTTTAAAAATTTGCAATCCCGAAAATTGTAAAACTGAAATTTCATTTAAAATTTCTTCATGATGGGTCCAGAAATATTAATATTTAATACACGTGGTACGTAATATGAGACATTCGGAAGTCTGTTTGATTAACTCCGTCAAATAAAAATGCACATTTTAAGCAGTTAAAGTTGTATATCAATTAACTACTGCTTTTTATCATTGGTCTAGAAATATTAATGTTTAATGCATGGCGTATGTAATGTATGATTCGTTGAGATCATCCAAAAAATCTTGTTTATTATTATTATTAATTTAAATATAAAATTTATTTATAAGTCTTTAAAAATTTAGTCTTTGAAAATATTCTTTTCCAAATAGTCGTTGTAATTTGTTAAATTATATATTTTTTTTTCTTTTGAACAATATACAGATAATATTTTAGTAAACATACTAATTTCTGAAGCTTTTACCAGAACTAGTTATGTAGATTTACATTTTTTTTCAGAGCATCAACTTTGTTTTCAATATCGAACTGCAATAGTGAACATCAATAATATATGTCGATTTTGTGACGATCCGAGTACATTTCCGATTCAGAGCACGGACAGACAGACAAATAGAAGTCTTAAATGTTCTTTTATTGTGTTGGAAAAAGTTAAAATTCAGTTATGTAATGAAGTAACATTTTCAAATCTATCGAAAGTTATATTTTTGTGCGGCATGCGAAGAGTATAAAAAAGCCGAAGAAATCGCCAAATTGTCGCATCTTGTCTCATGTTGTCTAACATAAAAAATTTCAAAGGGACAGTTCACTTTTAAAATTTCAGAATTATATATATTTTTTTTATTTTTACATTGTTAAAAAGTTTATGGTATTCTTAATAAATTGATACAAGTCTTTTAACTGTGTGATAATTATTTACTGAAATATTGGGGGAAATGTAGACATCACCCCTTCATTTCCGAATTAACAACCCTGTTACAACTGTCATGGCGGCTTGTTTACATTTTGTTTTCGCGCTTTCACATTATCGTAACTTTGGAACTATGCTAAAATGTGGCAATTATTATTGGTTAAATACCTTAAACAATAATAAGAAAGCTTTAAAATATTAACTTCAACTTCCACCTTTGCCAAATTTGTTTGTTTTCATGGTTTTTCACAGCATTTTTTGCTATTAAGTAATTTGAAAAAAAAAAAACAGCTATTTTTTTTTTCTTAAAGCAATACTTTCCTGATTTTATAATAGTATTGTACTTAGTATTTACTAGCTTTTTAATGAAAAAATATGCAAAATGTGCTTCAAAACAGCATCGAAGAAGGAGTCGAATCGTTTAATGATAATCGCTGTACAAAATACGATGCTATAAATGTATTCTACGGTGCTAACTCATTTTATGAAAAATTATAAAATAGTCAGTTTGATAGTGATTTTTGTTTTAATTGACAATAGTGAACGACGAAATCCGTCAATAGGGATTTAGTGAAATTTATATATTTTTTTAATAAACTATCTAGATTTTTCTGCAGCAAAGTATGTGAATCATATATCAAAATACGAAAACCCCTATAAAAGGGCCTATATTTTACATTATGTAATTTGTTTTACAAAACGTATGCATTTAATTCACTTTACAATCAAAGCTGAACAAAATTTTAAGTTATATATTTAAAAATTTTTTTTGCAATAATAAATACTACATTTTTACAAATTACATCTATTTACTTTTTAAACATGTTTCTATATTCTGCAGCATTTTACAAATAATTTTATATTTATCACTTTAAGCTAGCATCTAATTTTGTTTTTAATACAGAATACGATACATAATTAGTAGTTTTTCCTTTATTATATATTTTATATGTAAAAAATACGAATCAATCTTTAAATGGCTTTTTCTCAAAATAGCATTATTTGCTCTTGCGCGCATGATAACTCTAAAACTTGAGATTGAAGTAGAGCTTTGAAATTGAAGAAGAGCTTTGAGATTGAATTAGAGCTAATTTGAAGTAGAGCTTTAAAATTTTTGTCCTATATAAATATTTATATTATCATGAAAATGAACTAGAATTATAAATCTGTTTCAGTAAAAAAAATGTTATTGAATGCATGTAAAAAATCATAGTATTTCTATTTTTTCTAATTACATGTTAATTACTCCTTATATAACTAACCGATTACAAATATCCTAGTTCAAATTGTTGACCAGAGTATTATCTTTAATTTAAGATAGAGTTTATGCAAATACAATGAAATTAGCATGAGATATCGTGCGCGCAGAGAAATGTTATCCACTGTAAAAAATTTAAATAGCACTCGATTAACCGAGCTTCGATTAATCGAGGTTTCTGTTAAATGAGTTGATATCAAACTGTGATTTTCTTTTGTTGCTGTTAATGAGCCTTAAAGAAGACCAAACTTTTTAGTTCATTGTCCGGGCTTACAGGCTATTCTGCCCCTCAAGCTTCAAATTAAAAAAAAATGTACCCTGAGAAATCAACAGCGAACTAATTTTTTCCAATGGCCGTGTGACCTTATTGTAATTTGTTATCGGACAATTATATCCCCCACGTTTGATTGGCGGACTATAAGTCACACTCAATCTTGTTCAAGCACTGAAAATTGCCCTAAAATATTGCCCTATAATAAGCAAAATAAGCGATGTTACGTTAATAGGCCTTCTGTTGCTCAAAAATTTGGCGTGATCGGGCAGCCACTGACATAAAATTTGGATTTTTTTGAACGAAAAATAAGACTTTTATAAAAAAAAATTATGCAAATTTAACAATTAATTTTAAAATATATGTATTTGTTCTTTAGATCTTTTTTATTTTTCAAAATGCATCTGTCAATGTATTACATACTATAGAGCTAAAAAAAATAACAAAATTAAAATTTGCTTTATAAAATTTACTAAGAGTAGTTGATTTACTTTTTCAATTTGTTGAGCTGAGAAACATAACTTTATATATATTTATTTTTATAATTTAAAAAACGTTCTTTTGTTTGTTATTCTACTAGATGTTAAATTGGCGAAAACGGTGAGTTTTTATACACAGTTTCTGTTAACCGAGATTTTCGATATCCGAGATATTAGCAATCGAAATTAGCTCGGATAATCGAGATTGAGCTGAAATGCTTCCTTCATGGTACATTACTTGTTAATTATACGTTTTATTGCTATTAGTTTTATGGTTTAAAACTGGCATCTGAGCTGTAAGTATATTACAATGTAAAAACATCTTTCCCTTTTTTAACAATGAACTAAATTTAAATAACATTTTAAAGATGCAAATATAGCTAAAAAATTTAAATTTTGAATACATTTCCTTTTTTTAACATTATTTATTTCTTTAATACATTTATTTAATCCTTTTAGAATCAGAGTATTCCTAATATTGAAATATTGAAATGATTGAATGACACCAGGATTTACGAACAAACTTATGTGAAAATTTTATTCTAAATTCCAGGTGCCATTGTAGCATTTTGGTGGTTAAAATTAAGTGGGATATATAATATAATGCCCTATCGCCTTTAAGAGGGTCATCACCTATACCTCTTTCTTAAAACTCTGGATAAAAGACTTTTGAAAACCTACTGTAGCGTAGAAAGATCTTCATGTTTCATTAAATTCTACGTATCACATCTGAATTAAACTGGAGGAAAATTGGATTAAACTTATTAAGCCACGTGACTCATTTAATTGAATATTAAAGAGAAAATTTGGTGCTTATCTGAGTGAATAATATATGATACACAATGCCGTAAACTTTTACATAAAATTAAGAGGTATCCACTCATCAACTGCAGTGCCAGAATCCGTGATTACAGTGTCTCACAAAAATGATGGGACACTTGTGCTTTATAAAAAGAAACTGCAATAAAATAAATAAACAAACATGTGCAAAAATTTTTTGGGTGTGTTTCATATTTAAAGTTAGTAACAATTATTACATAACATACATTTTGTCAAAATATTAAAATATTAATTTAGTAAAAATACAATTGTTCAGAATGGAGCAAAAAATGGCTCACATAAGTGATGGGACACTTACTTTTCCATCAAATATTTATCCAAAAATTTTATTTTTTTAAAAGGTTTTAATATTTTGTTGGATTTTCTTTTACTTTTAAAACATGATTTAATCTTTTTGGGATGAATTCGACTAATTTTTTTGTGATTTCTGGAGTGATTTTACCCCATTCTTCTTGAAGCACCGATTTTAGTTGTTGTTTTGAAGAAATGGTGTGTTTGCGAATTCTTGATTCCAATTCTTGCCAAATATTCTCTATGGGATTTAAGTCTGGAGATTGTGGTGGTGTTTTTATTATTTCAGGACAGTTATATAGCAGCCAGAGTCTAAAGTTCAGAGCAGTGTGCTTGGGGTCATTGGCCTGGTAGAATTTAAAATCGTTATGAAGGTTCAATTTTCGTGCTGAAGATTTCAAATTTTGTTTTAAAATATCAATATACTTGTACTGATCCATTATACTGTCAATAAAAACAAGATTACCAACTCCAACGGACGACATACACCCCCATACCATAACTCCTCCTCCACCATGTTTTACTGTTGGTACCAAGTTCTGTTTGCGAAATTCTTCCCTGGGTTTTCTCCACACCAAGATTCTACCGTCAGAACCAAATATATTAAATTTACTCTGATTAGCAAATATAACTTTATTCCAGTAATAAGAATTCTTCTTTATGTTGGATTTTGCGAAAGCTAGTCTGAGTTTTCTATTCTTTTCACTTACGAAGACTTTTTTCCTGGCTACTCTACCGTGATATCCAGCAGATCGAATTACCCTTCTAATAGTCTCAGGATTAACAATTATTCCATATAATGCTTGTAAATCAGCAGCAACTTTTGAAGCACTATTTCTTGGATTTTTTTTTTTTTAATATTTCGAACGATAATTCGCTTTATTCTATTGGATAGCTTTGATGGTCGTCCAGGTCTTCTTTTATCCTGAATCATATGATTCTTTTTATATCGTTTAATGATATTGAAAACTGTTGAACGACTCAATTTAACTGTTTCAGCAGTTTTTCTAATAGATTTTCCACGTTCAATATGCAAATTAATAACTAATTTTCGAATTTCAGGCGAAGTTTCTTTTCGTTTAGCATTCATGGCTACACAGAGCTAAAAAACACAAAAATTTCAAAACAAACAGGAGAGAAATATTGCAGACGATTTTATAAATTATTGCCAATTGCTTTTAATTAAAAATATAACCCCAAAAAATATTTTTATTGCTTATTTCAGACTATTTTTGTTGCATATATAATGGTGTCCCATCACTTATGTGAGCTATTTTTTGCTCCGTTCTAAAAATTTGTATTTTTATTAAATTAATATTTTAATATTTTGACAAAATGTATGTTATGTAATAATCTTTACTAAATTTAAGTATGAAACACACCCACAAAAAAATGTATACATGTTTTTTTAATTTATTTGATTAGTTTCCTTTTGTAAAGCACAAGTGTCCCATCACTTATGTGAGACACTGTATAAGATAAGGAAAATTACTAAATTATATAAAATGACCGTTTTCTCGAGTATAAATATTAAATAGGCATCCAATCTATACATATAATAAAACAGTAGGACCCGGTGTGTCTGTACATTGAAGATAATTGACAAAAATGGAGTCAGGGCGATAAAAGAAAACCAATGAAACACAAAAAAAAATTTTTTGAATTTTTTGTCTGTCTGTCTGTCTGTTTGTTCGAGGTTATCTTCGTAACTACTGAATGGATTTTTATGCGGTTTTCACTAATGAAGAATGCACACTCCCGGGCAGTGTATAGGCTTTGTTTCATCAAAATCGGACAACAGACAAAAAAGTAACAAAAAGAAACAAAAGAAACTATTAGGTGCGCTGCTCACGTTTTTTAGTACATAACGTTTTTTAGTACATATAAAATCCAATAGATGTCACTGTGCGATTTTAAAACGCGCTATCGTTATGTTTTCGCCAGTCTACTTAAGTATGAGAAAGTTTCAAGCTGGCTGTCGTTCCATGTGGTTTAGTCGGTAGAACGTCAGTGCGCCATACTGATGGCCCGGGTTCGATTCCCAGCATGGAATTTTTTTTCACTATGTTGGCATTAACGCCTATAAGCAATTAAAAGAATTTGAAATATTGTATTCAAGGCGAATTTTCTCTCTGGGAAAATTTCCTTGCATTAATATGTCAGTGTAATTTTTTTTTCGATTTAATTTTTTTTTTCGAAACTTTGTTTTTCTTAAAAAATTACAGTAAATATTTGATATTTCCCAACGTTTTTTGAATGATCGACTTGCTTTTTTTTTTTTAATGTATGTCTGAACCTTATCTAACTACTTCTTCAAGATTTCTTTAGATAAACCGACCAGCGTAGCGGGCGAAGGCCGCTAGTTATTAATAAACTTGAATTTCTTAATGTTTGGAACTTGTTCCCTATATAAAACATTCTGTTCTAAGGAAGGGTATTTTCAAAATACAAAAGAAAATTATGTGTATACTTATTTTATTAGATCTGTTGAATATGTTACATTAAAATTGCTCTATTTTCAGATGGAATTCAGTGCGATCAAATTAACACCATTCATCCTCATGGTTTCAAAGATGTCATGCTTTAAGAATTAAAAAAAAATTAATTAATATCCGAGAAATTATTAATTTTTCCTAAATATTCTTTAAAGATGACATAAGTTTTATTCTATGAAAAATAAGAAATGAATTAAAAAATTAAATAAATTAAAATCTAAATGAAAAATGTAAATAACGAGATATCGTCTGCTAGACGAAATGATAAACATGTATCTTTAGTTTTGTTTCATTCCAATATATCATTTTAATGATTTTTAGTTTATCTTCTTTTGTTTTCTTTTACAAAATATTTTTTATACGTATT
This sequence comes from Maratus speculifer, assembly GCA_964019185.1. Lineage (NCBI taxonomy): Eukaryota > Metazoa > Arthropoda > Arachnida > Araneae > Salticidae > Maratus > Maratus speculifer. The sequence continues at coordinate 259,638,668 of OZ025298.1, forward strand.
TTAACTCTAAAGTATAATTAAATTTGAAAGATGTAATAAATAAATGTCTAATTTTGACCATATTTTGATAATAATAATTTTAAAAAATGCAAAATGAGTGGATTACGTTGGAAATAATGGAAATTCACCAAATTTTTTGTGAAATTCAGATTGCTCCGTAGAATTTTATTTCCCCTATGTTGCCAATTTTCTTTTTAAAATATTCTGTTATAATTGTATCAAAATCAAGCAGCTTCTAAAATGTAATTTTTTAAAAATTCAATTAATTTGCATCGTAAATATGATTTCTAGTTTGTAATATGATATTTAATAAATTTCATATTATACTTTTCTTAAATGTACAATTTACATTTATTTCCACATTTTTACATATTCTACATTTATTTTACATTTATTTACATTTAATGTACATTAAAAGTTACATTTATTTACTTACATGAAATTCAAAGATTTCAAATGCAATTCACTGATTTGCTGCTCTATTTAGTAATAATAATAATAGTAATAATAATGATAATAATAACAATATTAGTAATAATAATAGTAATAATAATAATAATGATGCAAAAAAGAAACATGTTCTCCTGTTTTTCAAATTAAAGGGAAAAGTACGGAATCCCCGTTAGTTGCGTGATCATTAGTATTTCGTTCTAGATTCCGTTGCTTCACGAGGATAAATTAATCATACCATCTCATTAAACAATTCTGGCAATTTCAAAGAGCTATGAAGCTAGAAAGTCAGCGCAGGCGCTGACCACTAAAATTATTCAAACCACTAAACTATAATATCAATGGTACTATGAAACAATCATGCTGCGGAGCACAGTTAATTGTAGTAGGGCTACATAGTTAAATGTTTACAGCAGGAGAAATGGGAAGTGACTTATATCATATTCACATCTTTAGAGTCGGTGGGATACAATTTTTGCTTTAAGCCTAAGAGAGACTCGTGAGCAATATTTGATATATATACGGGTGTGAGTGTATGTATATGTATATATACAATATACATAGATATATTAAGATTTTTTCTACACACACATAAATATACGTATATTATATATAAAAAAAGATAGTTGATATATATATACCATACCATTTAATGCATATTATTATTACATGGCACCTTTAGAAAATTAATTGATGAGAGAACAACAATACCGATCTGGTGTTTGTCATTTTTATCAAACAGATCAAGATCTGATATTAGTTTTTCTGTAAATGTAAGGTCACGATTTTGGAATGGTTATACAAACAAATATTGGTTAATAGTACTATATTATGAATTATATTTTTGCTATTAAAAGTTGAAAAATAAATCTTTCTAGTGTAAAATCACCAAGTTTATATATATATTCAAATGCTAACTGGGGATGCCAACTTAATAAAAGGCTTTCAATTAGTGGTTATATAATTTACTTTGGTAATGTCCCGTTTGCTTGGAAATCCTCGAAGCAGAAATGTGTTGCACTGTCAATTCTATCGAGTCTGAATTTATCTCATTAACTGAAAGTGTAAAGCAATAACTTGGTATTCAAGAGTTTTAAATGAAGTTAATTTATGTGATAATATAAAACCTTTTCAAAACTGTGAGCTAAAACGAAACATATTTACATACGATGTCAATTTATTCACCAAATAGTAAATGAAAATGTTTTTGAGATACAATACTTAAGTTCAAATATATATATTACATATATATATATATTTGCACATGTATCGTGTAATGATCTCAACTCTCCTTGGCTTCGATCAAAAAAGGACCTTTACCTCCAAGGGGGCCTCGTATCTCAATAGGATATTAAATAAATATTCTTTTTTTATACTTAAGAACCTGGATTCCACATTTTTTTAATTCACGGCTCAAGCGTTTTTCTTTTAAATCACTTTCAAGAATAATTATAAGCTTTTAAAAATTTCCTTCATAAAAACTGATTGATATCAATAGCATATATATATATATACAGGGTGATTCCGAATTTTTTTTACAATAAAAGAGGGGTGATAGTACACATCAAGACAAACAATATTAAATAGGAGACCAAGGGTCCAAAACGTTTTCCTAATGAAGAGCCGCCATTAAAGTTTAGAGACCAAAATTTCAAATAAACATAAAAAACGGAAAAATCGGTCGATTGATTTGCGGTTTTCACTAAAATTATTCTTTATGTCGGCATTTTCTTGAAATTAAATTATAAAGATAAATTTCAAAAAATGCCGATAGAGGGCGCTTTAGACTTTGGAGTAACGAACAACTATTTTTTGCCGGTATTTTTTGCATCTCATTAAATGCTTTCGTAAGCTTAGACTCAAACTTAAATTTTGAGCTCAAAATCTGTAGTTGGGAATTGTTAAGTAACACAAACTGAGCTGTGTTCAGAGGGTTCAAATTTCAAATGATTATAAAAAACGGAAAAATTGGTCGATTGATTTGCGGTTTTCACTAAAACTATTCTTTATTTAGGTATTTTCGTGAAAATAAATTATAAATTTCAAAAAAGGCCGATAGAGGGCACTTTAGACTTTGGAGTAACGAAACACTCTTTTTGACGTTATTTTTTGCATCTTATTAAATGCTTTCGTAAGCTTAGACTTGAACTTAAATTTTGAGCTCAAAATCTGTATAGCTGGGAGTGGTTAAGTAGACAAACTTAGCTGTGTTCAGAGGGTTCAAATTTTAAGTAATTGTAAAAAACGGAAAAATTGGTCGATTCGTTTGCAGTTTTTGCTAAAACTAATTTTTAAATCAGCAGTTTTCTTGATCAATCAGTGTTTTCTTGGAAATAATTTTTAAAGATTAATTTCACAAAATGCCGATAGAGGGCGCCTTAGACTTTGGAGTAGCATACAACTATTTTTAACTGTTATTTTTTTAATCTCATTAAATGCTTTCAAAGGCATAGACTTAAATTTTGGGCTGAAATTCTGAATCGTTGGGAGTGTTTAAGTAGCGAAAAATTGAATTGTGCTCGAGGAGGAAAGAGGGTTAAATTTTAACTCCTGAACACACTTCAGTTTGCACTTCTTAACTCCTCATAACGATTCAGGATTTGAGCTCAAAATTTAAGTTTAATTCTAATCTTCCGAGAACATTTAAAATGCTTTTGCAAGCATTTAATTAGAACCAAAAAAATAATGGTTAAAATGAATTGTTGGTTACTCTGAAGTTTAAGGCTCCCTCTGACGGAATTTTTTGAGATTTACCTTTAAAAATTATTTTCAAGAAGATACTGACTTAAAGAAAAGTTTTATTTTAAACCGCAAACGAATCGCCAATTTTTCCATTTTCCATAATTACTTTAAATTTGAACCTCCCCCTCCCCCTTGAACACAGTTCAGTTTGTGCCACTTAACCACTCCCTACTATTCAGATTTTCAGCTCAAAATTTAAGTTTAAGTCTAACCTTCCTAAATCATTTAAAGAGATGCAAAAAATAACGGCAAAAAATAGTTGTTCGTTACTCCAAAGTCTAAAACGCCCTCTATCGGCATTTTTTGAAATTTATCTTTATAATTTATTTTCATGAAAATACCTAAATAAAGAATAGTTTTAGTGAAAACTGCAAATTAATCGACCAATTTTTCCGTTTTTTTTAATCATTTGAAATTTGAATCCTCTGAACACAGCTCAGTTTGTGTTACTTGACCACTCCCAACTACAGATTTTGAGTTCGAAATTTAAGTTTGAGTGTAAACTTACGAAAACATTTAATGAGATGCAAAAAATACCGGCAAAAAATAGTTGTTCGTTACTCCAAAGTCTAAAGTGCCCTCTATCGGCATTTTTTGAAATTTATCTTTATGATTTAATTTGAAGAAAATGCCGACATAAAGAATAATTTTAGTGAAAACCGCAAATCAATCGACCGATTTTTCAGTTTTTTATGTTTATTTGAAATTTTGGTCCCTAAACTTTAATGGCGGCTATCTCCTTAGGAAAACGTTTTGGACCCTTGGTCTCCTATTTAATATTGTTTGTCTTGATGTGTACTATCACCCCTCTTTTATTGTAAAAAAAATTTGGAATCACCCTGTATATATATATATATGATATATTCTAAAAAAAATTACTAAAATTATAGAAATATCCTGAAAAATCTTTTTTATCTTTTTATTCAATATATAAAACAAAAAGCGTAATTTAATACATGATAAAGTTTTTATATTCCGTATAATATGATACATACTAAGGAATTGCGCAAATATCCTATAGTAATTGGAGCTCTCTCAGATTCATTTTTAACGAAATGGGTGAAAATATTTTATAATTTATTTGCATTATAAAATGTCATGTTCCATACAACTCAACTCGATGCAGGATTTCTACATTTCCTAAATTTTTAGTATCATTATTTAAAAATAGTTATAGTGTTTTTACTTAACGGTAGACAATAATTAGAAATTCTACGATTTAATAAGACGAACAATAAAGTTTGAAAATTGTATTAACAACATGTTGGAAATTGCAAGTCAAACGTAATAAATGAGCTGCGTTCGCACTGTAACGATGTTTTAAAAATATTCATATCTTGGTATAATAGTATACAGCACTTCTGATAAAGTATAGTAACTAAAATCTTTTGTGTGTCCCTGTAAATACTATCTGCTTTATCATTATCATTTATTATACGAAAAGTAACTCGTAGTAAACCTCTGCAACGTGTATCAATTTTATAAAATGTGAAACAGCTTAATATAATTACCAACCTTAAACAATGTTTCCTCTATCACCATTGTGGGGCCCTGTAAATTAATAACAAATATTCGTTGCGCCACAGATTGTATAGAATTCATATTTTAATATATACTTCATACATGCAAATAAATTTTAATTTGTTTGAAAAAGTTTAACATCATAAAAATGTACTTGAAGCTATTTTTTCCATTGGTCGTAATGTAATGTAATTATTTTGATTGTCCATGTAATAGAACTATTCATCCAATTTTCATAAAATTTGAAATGACTCTGCAGAGTTATGCAACAGTTATATATTTTAAATTTCAAACGATTCGGTTGCGCAGTTTTTGCGTTATTATATGCAGACGGACGGACTGAACACGACTATAGGTGCCACATTTATATATATTATTATTCTGTATTTATACATTCGGGAGATTCGTGCCAATATAGTACGCATATGACATCTGTAGCCCCCCAAAAAATTCCTTTTAAGGAGATTTTTTTTTTATAGGAAAGAAAAATTCATTAGCATATAACTATATTTCTTAATTTAATAATAGATATTTTTTATGTATTTGAATTTAAATTTTGATCGTACTGGTTAATAATATGATACCTGAAAAAGTTGTATTCGAAACAGGTTTACCGCACCTTCAAATTCAATGCATTTAAAATATTATTGAATCTATAAATTACTAGTTGTAAATTTATATTGATATTTAAATTTATCTATTATAGATTGATTAAAAAAATAAATTCCATGTTGATTTGCAAATAAATAAATAAATAAAATAAAAATAAAAATCGCATAACTCTTTTCTATCCAAAATGAACTAATTCTACTTTCAAAATCATACTCTCATATATGTAATTTATATTCAACAGCATTTTTTCCAAACTAACTCAGGATGATCTTAAGGGAAAAGAAATATTGCTTGTTTCACTTGCAAAATCTATTGATCCGCCAGCTACACATCTGCAACCCACATCGTTACTAGACGTGGTTATGGGAACTGCCAAGCAGTAAATGTTGAAATGTAGACGATGAGAAAGTGTTTTTCTCTAAATTGTGGGTAATTTGCTGGCAGTGTGACGACATGCAAGCGATATTTGAATGTTGTCGAAATTGTTCTTCGACATAGAAATTTCACAAATGCAAAATGAATATTTTTACGAGCGACATCGGATGTAAAGTTGTATATTAAATAAATTTAAGATGCTGGGATTATTCAAAGTTGAGTTTTAACAAGAAAAGTTGTAGTAAGAAAGTTTATTTAAAACTTTTTAGATAAATATTATATTTAAATATTACTTTTGAGTTTTATTGCTGTTATTATTTACTAGCCTATTCGCTCGGCGTTGCACGAGCCTGTGATAATATTTTTAAAGAAACCTTAAATATGTATGATTTCATATCTTTAACCCCTGCGCGACGGGAGCCTTTTACAAAATTTTTAATGCTTTGTCACCGGTTTTTAAAAACAGAAATTTGTGTCTTATCAAATCGAGAAAATGGTCTGATTAAATAAAGCAAATTTTATAACAAAAGTTTACTGGTGGGGATAAACAAGAATTCTTAAGCCTTTTTGCGGCACGTATACGTGTCGCTCGCACCCAAAGGATTAACTCGATTTTATTTGAATTTTACGTACGCATGTTACATATCCGTAAAATGTGTTCAAATGAAGGAGACTAATTGTTGAGATTTGTTATGTGATTTTTTTTCATAATTTATGGGAAAGTGTGTGTGATAGTACACTGTTAAAAACTTGGAACTTTTGCCGCATCGTCACTCCACAGCTTGTATAGAATATCTCTGTGTTGAACAATGAGGATGCTTCATAATACAGTGGTGGTCACAATTATAAGGACAAGGCAAAAATTGCCAAATCTTGGTTATATTTATCGGGAAACTTATACAAATTTAATGACTGGAAACCTATGAAAAATGAAGATATTTTTTTGTATGTTTTTATGTAAATATGTGGTAAATTAATATTTATAAAATGTATTATAAATTTATACAACCATCTGATATGGACAAAATTATAAGACAACTGTATTTGTGTATTCTAGAAAGTAAAATTTGCATGTTTTTTGCTCTGCACACGGAATTTCCAAAATTTTATTCCAAATTTTATAAATGCGCATTTGTACGCATTTGGGATCGTATTATTCTGTTTTTTAATCATGTCGCAAGGTGCAAAGCTTTTGGAGTTTCAGAAAGGAAAAATGGATGCATTTCACAATTCAGGATTCTCTGTATGCTAAATTGCTACAAAGTTTAATAGTAAATCAAGAACGGTTATTTACAATTTTCTTTAAAATACCGGTAAATATGGAAGGCAAAGACATTCCAGCAGGTCATCTTCTGTTTCTGTATGGGGAAAAAGAATGATAATAAGGCGAGAGTCGTCCAAAAAACGGAAAAAAACGTAAATTGAACTTAGAATACAAGTGCTTTAACTATTTGACGTGCTTTACAAAAAGAAAGAAAAATGTTCGCTATAGTAAACATGTGTTAAGACACCTCTTACAAAAGTTCATGAGAGACTAAGCATGTAGTTTGCCAAAAAATGCAATACTATGGGAAAAAGGTGGATTCTGTCTTAAAGATTAATTTGGATAGACTAGATTGTTTTTTGCAACTTCTACTAAGATCTCCGTAAAGAAAAACAATTTTCTCAAATCATGTATTTGGAAGTGACTCAGTAACGGTCTGGAAAGGTTTCACAACTGGTAGAACTACTCCAATAGTTTTTGTGCAGTGTAGGACGAATTCTGAGAGTTTCATTGATGTATTGGGCGATAATCTTTTACCAGAAGCACCGTTGATAGCGATTGGAAGCTATTTTTTCCAGCAGGGCAAGTCCTCGGTTCATGTTCCCCAAACTTCAAATTCGTAGTTTGATGCTAATTTCGTGAAACTACTTGATTGGCCAGCCAGAAGTCCTCTGATCTGAATCCAATGGAAAATCTGTTGGGTATTCTGGGTATAGTTGGTATAGTTGGGTATAACCCTTAACTTATTTTTTTATATTTTACATCGTTTTTTTAAAACAAAAAATCGCGAAAATACTCTGATTGAATAAGTAAACTTTACAATACAAAACTATTGATGGGAATAATAAGGGATTCTGAGAACCTTGAGATTCTGCATATCACTCTTCCAGAAGCAGTTAGATTCTTTTCAATTTCTTTATGTTTGTAGTATCATAAGATTATTAAAACGCTCCGCAACTGATTTTATACAATAGATCGTAACATAATAAAATTCATCTGTACGCTCCTGTAACTGAACTATAAATGTTATTTATTCCATACACCTGAGAAAGCATGTTGTAATCTACCTTACTAATGTACATCAGTCTCATTATGTTGGAAATATCATAACATGCATAAATTATTCCGCAAACGGTTTTTCTCTATATTTACCATCCTTACAGACCAACAAAAATCATTTGTATATCTCTGTAAACAAACTACACATGCAATACGCTTTGCTTTCGTTATTGAAAATTTTATAGCAAACCTTAATATCATATTAAATTACATAAAAATCGGAGTAAATGTATGAGAGTTAGAGCACGGAGAGCTGACATCTTTTCAACTATGTTGGGATGTGTTAAATACTACCAAAATCTAATTCAAATTATATAATCTAAGAACTATTACTCCAGGCGTCAAAGTTGCCTCTAATTCCGAGCGACTCAATGTAAGCCTGTTACCGTATGGTTTCGAGAGAATCGTATGGAAAGCAAGAAACTATTTTGTGTCGAACCAGTTTTGCAGTTACTCTGTCACTGTGCCACGCCGTTACTCTATGAGTCTGCATGTGACAGTTTTTGTTGTATATCTTTCAACAGGTGACACTTCTATGCTGCATTTTTCACAATCTACACAATAGTTATATCTCAAGAACTAATGCTCAGATTTTTATAAAAATTTAGGTTCCGTTAGTTCTTGATATGAAAACATTTGATACTGAGAATGTTTTGGTGCAAATCACTTAAGAGGTTGTGCTGCTATGCTGCATTATTCATGATTGTCGCAAAAATTGTATCTGAAGAACTAATGCACAAAATTTCATCTAACTTCAGATTGAGTTAGTCCTAAACATAGATTAATGTTATTTAGATTTTGGTGTAAATCACATAACAGGTGGCACCGCTATGCTGCTTTTTTCACGATTTAGCAGTAGTTTTATCTCAAGAACTAGTGCATGGATTTTCATTAAACTTCATATTCAGTTAGTACCTGATACAAATTGATCCCGGTTCGTTTTTGGTGTATATCACATAACAAGTGGCACAGTAATGCAGAATTTTTAAAGATTTTTGCAATAGTTCTATCGCAGAAATAAATGCGCTGATTTTCATCAAACTTCAGATTCAGTTAGAAGTTGACATAAGTTGTTGCTGACTAGATTTTGGTAGAAATCACCGGACCGTAAATCTGCTATGCAGAAGTTTTCAGGTGGTATTAACATGTATGGTATAAAGTTTTGAGATTGTCATAACTGACTTGTTTGTCACCCTCTAAATAAGCACAGATGGTTTATTTTTAAATTGTAGTTCATGTCTTCAGTAAAGATCCGTTTATGTCTTAGAAGAGATTTGTATCAAATTGTTTTTATGAACAATTCTCAAGATATTTAAGCAAATAATGTCGACAGAAAAATTATGCATTTGTGATTAAAAGTAGCACAAAATTAGTAAGATAGTTTCGCGTTTTACGTATTAATATTGCAGGTTAATTTTTTTAGTACTCTGTAAACCACTCAGTAAAAATTAATCATCTAAATAGGGCAAACACGAAATTATATTATATTTATGTTTCACATTAGAGTAAAAAAATAATGTAATTTCGCCTTTTATGTAAAGTTTCTGTAATGAATAGAAAAACAAGTAATTGTAATGTTTCACAAATTCGTACTGACACAAATAAAGCCTTTTATACTTGAAATTAATATAAAGTATTAATAGACTTTTCCAACTTATCTACAAAAATGTAGTTTTTTTTTCTGTTGAGTATATTAAAATCATTGTCGAAATTGTTTAAAAAATGATGATATTATCTATGTATTTTTCTACGTATATGTAAACGCACAACCATGAATGATGTATCATTCGAAAGAATTTTGTGCCAACTTTTGATATAGTACACTCACATTTCATTGAAACATATTTTTCGATTAAAAGTTATTCTCAATTAGCGATTTAATTAGCATTGTTTTCATAAATGGAATGAAAGCTTTTCTGAAATCAATGTTAGGACAAAAATTAAATCATGCATATCACGCTCATCAATGATTATAGAAAAATTAAAAGTACAAAAGAAATATATATATTAACTGTAGCTATAAATTCACTAGCTTGTTTTATATTTTTCATAGTAAAGCAAAGTCGAAATGCTTAGAAGAAAACCCATAATCTATAAATCAAAGCAGTGATAATTTAATGTTTAAAAGATATGCTTTGTTATAATAGACTAAATTCCATTATATGTGTATTAAATTTATTTTAATTTTTCCCATGTTTTACCCTATAAGCTGATAAAGTCATCCTCTAATACAATTTACTTTTGTTGATTTTTTTTTCGTAATTGATTTTTGCTGTCTTCGAGCAGTTTTTACTACAATTTTGATGAAATAAAAAAAAATAATGTTCTGGGTTGGCCAATGTCGTTGGCCTAGATATTTTTTAATACTTAATTCTTTTTTTAGAAGTTTGAACTTTGAACCTACATCTAAAAATTATTATACAACAATGAAAATATCTCGCATGATTCTACTGGTATTAATGTACTAGAATTGTGTTTCACATTCGTATAAAATAGTATATATGTAAAACTGCATAATCGTTACTCTTATGTTTTATGCGTTAATATAGCAGTTATTATTCTCTGTTACATGATAAGAATTTTAATCAAAATTTTTCCTCTAAATAAATACTACTTAAACTACTTTGGGTTGTTTAAGTACGAGTGTTGTATAAAAAGTAAAATTAGTTTGTAATTTTTTTTCTTAATGATGTACATGGTTTCAATTCTACATAATTATATAAAAACTCTTTTTTATGTTACAACATAAACCTTCGGCTTCGTTGCAGATAACAACCGAATTTCAAGCTGAAATAATTAGCAGTCATTAAATTTTTGACGAAAGAATGCAGCCTGTACGAAATCCACAGAAGGTTGTTGAATGTTTATGAACATGATACCATAGACAAACTACTCGGATGTAGCAATCCCAAAACTTCCTTCTATCTCAACCATGTTAATACTTCCAGAAAAATGAAGCATTGCAGCGTCACCGGTTAGGTGGTTTAAACCAAAATCTGATTTGCAACAACTTATTTTAGGTTCTAACTAAATCTGAAATTGAATGAAAATCCGTGTATTAGTATTTGAGATAGAATCATCGCAGATATCGTAAAACAACTGGATAGAAGTACCACCAGTTAAGCGATTCACTATAAAATCTAAAAAATATTAATTTATTTTAGAGATAAACTGAATTTGAAGTTTGATGAAAATACGTAATATATAGAATTTCTGAGATATATCTCAACGATAATCATGAATAATGCCGCAAAACTGCGCCACCTGTTAAGCAATTTACTGGAAAAACTAAGAAATACTCATTTAATTCAGGATATAACTCAATAGGAAGTTTGATGAAAATTCGTGTATTAGACCTTGAGATAGAGCTATTGCGATAATCATGAATAATACCAGATAGCAGCTCTATCTGTTGTGCGATTTACACCAAAGCGTAATCAGAACTATATGACATCAAGGACTAAACAAAACTAAAGTATTATGTAAATCTGTACATTAGGTCTTGCGATATAGCTATTGTGGAAATTATGAAAAAGGCAGCCTAGCAGCACCACCTGTTGGGCGATATACACCCAAAAAGAATCATATCCAGTTTATATCAAGGTCTAACTGCATTTAAGTTTTTTGAAATTCCGTGAGATACAGCTGCCACAAAATTTATATCACGTACAGATATAAGGATAAATTTAGACAAACAGACTCACAGACAGACATTTTGTAAAAACACTTTTTTGGAATCTCTGACCCTTAAAACGTGTAAATCGTCGAGAACTGCAATTCAAAATTTTTCACAAATCTAATACTTTCTTCTTGTAAAGATACAAGAAATAAAAAGCTCTGTATACAACGTATACAAATAATTACAATGAAGGAAAAACTAGCAAGTTATCTTAGTATATATTTAGAAACCCTGTAGCAGTGGTCAACATGCCTGTCTACTGCACTGCAGGGCTCTAATTGGATATCTGACTGCGGATGGCGCAGGGTTCACCAACCTTTTCATCCCTTCGGGCCTGATAATTTGAGTATCAAGCTTGATTGAGAAATAAATAATAACGGTCCAGCATTAGGCTGACCACTTGACTAGGACATATCGCATCCTTCATACAAAAGTGGATAACTCAAAAAAAAACTTCGTTCTTCAGGAAATGCGAAAACTAATTTCCGGGCTTTCTTCCTTTTTGTTATTTTTATTCCTTTGTGATCTTTTTATGAGCAATACTTATAAAAAATTTTCATGTTTCCTATAAAGCTTAAACGTTTTTTGTTTTTAATTTTATATAAATGACTAGTTAGGTGTGATAATCCCAAAATTTTCTTCTGTCATGTACATGTTAATACTTCCTGAAATATGCAGCATAGCAGCGCCATCAGTTAACTTGTTTAGACAAAAATCTAGTCAGCAACAACTTATGGTCAATTTCATGAAAACGTGTCATGTCTGTCACACATCTAAAAATCGCTATGCTTGTTGGCCACCGTTATTTTCAAAACGTTTCCTTCGCCCTATTCCACTGATGAGATATCTCCGTTAAAATAAGTCACATTTTTTTCGTTCTAAAATATTGAGTCAAAAATCGGTGTATGTGACAGACATGACAAGCTTTCATGGAATTAGCCTTATGTCAACTTATTGATGAATCTGAAGTTTGATGAAAATCCTTGCATTAGCTTTTCAGATAGAGCTATTGCAAAATCAAAAAAAAAAAAAAAATCTCCCTTACAGTGCCACATGTTGGGTGATATACAGCAAAAACTAATCAGAATCAATTTTTTATCAGATACTAAATGAATCTGAAGTTTGATGAAAATCCATGCATTAGTTCTTGAAATACATTTATTGCAAAATCGTGAAAAATACAGCATAGCAGCACCATCTGTAGGGAGATTTACACCAACAACTAAGCAACACTAATCTTTATTAGGGACTAACTGAATCTGAAGTTTTAGAAAATTTCGCGCATTAGTTCACGAGATAGAGTTATTGTAATAATCAAGAATAATGCACCATGATAGTGCCACCTATAGATCGATTTGCACCCAAAAGTAATCATCACCATGGTATATCATGTATAAATTAAACATAAAGTTTTATGAAAATCCATGCACTTTTTCTTCAGATATGGCTATTGTGGAAATTGTGAGTAATGCAGCATAGAACTGCCATCTATCGAGCGATATACACCAAAAATTAATCAGATCTAGTTTATATCATGGTCTCACGGAATCTAAAGTTTTGTGAAACTCCATGCATTAATTCTTGAGATAGAGCGCCCACAAAATTTATGTCACATACAGACAAACAGATTGACTTTTATGCAAGACAGACGAATTAACAGACTCACAGACAAACGTTTTGTAAAAACATGTTTTTCGAGTTCTCTGACCCCTAGAACGTGTGAGTTCGTCGAAAACCAGGTTTCGAAAATTTTCACGAATCCAATACTTTCATTTTGAAAAGATAGCAGGAAGTAATAAAATTGAATATTTGTGATGAAATTAAATATATATTTATTTTTTTTACATAAAAAATATTGTAGCATCTACTTTATATTTTAAAAAGGAAAATCGAATTTCAAAATATCTACTTCATCCAACCCTACGGAAGAAAATTTGTGTTTTGACGTATTATTTTCTTCCGAAATTGTCTGGCATTGTATTCATGGGCGGACTTAGAAGTCTGCAAATGAAAAAAATAATGGCCCGACCCGGCCCGGCCCGAAAGTTAAAATTTCGGCCCGAGCTCGGCCCGGTCCGGAAAAAAGTTTAAAATTCGGCCCGAACCCGGCCCGGCTCGAATGAATTTCTACAGAACATTGATCTTTAATCTTATGGAAGAGTTCTGACCAAAAAAAATATATTAGTCTTTTTTTTTCCATGTTTATAATCTCCATTTATGCAGAAGTGCAGTAGACTGCGATATTTATGCTTTTAAATGAATCTTTGTTTGTTGTATGTAAATGTTTCAGTTATCACTAGTATTAATAATTCATTATTCCCTGTAATGGAGACAAAAAATCGAAAAAGCGGTATATGGTAAAATTTCCAAAGACGAAATCGCTTTGGAACGAAAAAAATGCATTCCATTCTTAACAGATGTAAATGTTTAATATATTTTTTTCTCCCGTATTGTCTCATTTTGCATGGATGAACATTTTAAAAGAAATTTTCAGTTTTCAGTTTTAAAAAAAATTCCGTCATAATCATTTGTGTGTGTGTGTGTGTGTGTGTGTGTGTTTAATTCTATTTTAAAACGCCTAGTAATCTACGATTCTTTAAAAGGAATAAATTTTAATGTTTAATTGTAGAATAATGACGGCTTAAAAGTATATGCTTTTTTTGCAGAAATTTTTGGAAAAAGCCAAATATTACTGATTTATAAAAAGTCGAGAAAAGGATTTTCATACAGGAAGATTTAATAGGAACTGATTATTTTGGTCCATGTAAACTAGGAAGAATGGAATCAGTCTCGGCTTCGTTCGGAAAAAAAAATTAGGCCCGGCCCGATACTCCAGCAAAAAAATTAAGGCCCGAGCCCAGCCCGGCCCGAAAAGATTAGTGACTAGGCCCGGCCCGGCCCGAGTCTTCAGAAGTAAGGCCCGAGCCCGGCCCGGCCCGAATGCCATTATTTGAAATCGGCCCGAGCCCGGCCCGTGCAGACCTCTAGGCGGACTGTTAAATTCAATGAAACAAAATAGCCAGTTTGGAAAAGGTTACTCCCTCTTAAAATCGCTAACCTGTGATTGCACAACCCTGGTTGTACATGAATTGAAAGTTCGTGGGGAGTTGCACGGTTAGAGTATCAAAAAGCGGCTTTGGAGAATTGGTTACAACGGGTACACACCTATATCTTTTCAAAAAGAATTCGAGAGTAGGATTTGGAAATAAGAAAACGTTGCTCGACAAATTTGTAGAACACGAACGATGTGTGCCAGTTAATAAACATGTTGTGCCTACTTTTACATTAATTTCGATAAAATGATGTTGGTATTCATACAAAATGAAAGCAATCGATAAATTTGGATTTGAGATTATAGTGTAAATTAAAAATATCATTTAATATTTTATCTGATAAAATTTCCGTTTTTTTTTCTTTTAATAAGTAGTAAAACATTTAGTCAAAATGGTTCATCAAAATGACACTGTAAAGAAAATATTTTATTTGAAAACAACATAAAATGTGAAAATAAATTAATTAAAAAATCTAGTACTGTTTGTTAATTGAATAAGAAATATATTTGATTGATAAAGATGCTAAACTTCTAAAAAAACTATTCGAGATTTAGAAAAATGATGTATCTGTGTTGTATATGTAGAAAAAATCAATTTGAAAGAACAGAAAAAATTTTGCGATGGAAAATTCTATGGCTCCTTGTAGGTAACTGCTTTTAATCGATATTCGAATGCGTCGAAATAATCAAATGTATTTTGGAAAAGCAAGACAAAGGTATTTGCACTTAACAATTGAGAAAATAATATATTAAATAAAGATAAAATATTTTTTCTATCTATTTGAATTTTGCTTCATGAAAGATAGAGTGACAGATAGTTAATAGATATTTCAATATTTGGAAATTTCCCATACTACAATTCGAAACTTAAAAAATGAATAAAATTATGCTTTAAGGGACTACAGTACTTTGACGCTCTTAAATTTAAGGCTTTTTCAACTTTAAAATTAAATGCAAAGAGCTTCAAATCATTGCATCATAGATCGTGTAATTTTGGAAAATAGCTTGAGTAGAGCCGAAACGTGTAAATAGTCTAATAAAACTATTATTTTGTAAATTTTATTTTACACCTTTTAGCAATTAAACGTAATATATTACTTCAGTGTGTTATAATTTGTTATATAGTAGACTTTCGATTAACCGGAGCGTTCGAAAAATGCCTCTTCCCGAATGGTCGAATTTGTTGAAACTTTGGAAAAAGGATTGATAATGTCAAATTATTTTACAATAAAATTAAAATAAAATAAAGAGATTGAATGCTATTTTTAATATTATTTAGATTTATATTTAGTGCAATGAAAAAAATATTAATAATATAGTTAAGCTCACAGCTTCGTGAAGAATGAAATACTAGAAGTCTTTTTATATATTATTTAGTCCTTGACGAATTTCACTACGCAAATTTCTCAACATCTCCGGAAAATCAAATTTATACACGGAAAAAGATAGATAATATCAAATTAATTTACACCAAAACATTAATAATTTAATTAATACAAAATAAAGGGAATGGATATAAATTTTAATATTATATAGATTTACAACCTGTATAATAAATAAATAGTATTGTAATTAAACTCATTGTTTTGTGAAAAATGAAATGATAGAAGTCGCTTTATGTTTTCATTTACTCTTTTACGAATTTTACTACGGAAATTTCTCAACATCATTTTTTCTATTGCTGTACTTAATCTTTTTAGCTCCAAGTAATTAAATAACAAATTACTGTGTACGAATGCTTTATCGTGGCGTAATTTTTGAAGAGTTATTCCATTTTCTTCATCATTTTCGGGATATTATTCCAAATTCTTTGTTTCTTTTGAACCACAAGTTACAATATCAATGTCATTTAAAAATTCGTAACATTCCAATTTTGAATCTTCGTTCATATTTTCAGAACAGTTTAACTTCAAAAGTCAACTACTTCAAAAGTTAACTTCAAAGTCAAATCTTCTCAGATTTGTTTCTGTAAATGAAGATTATATACTGTATCTTCTGTAGAATTTTTTGTTTTTCTCATCCAATAAAATAGCTCTTCATGATTTCTGCAGTAATTTTTATTGATTTTCAGTCTGCATCAACATAATAAATTGCATCCAAAACTGTGAGGTTTTTATCGTTCCAATTAATCCGCAAATCGGATAACCTGATGACGGTTAATCGAGATTCTAGTGTATATTAAAGTAAAATTGTATTTTAGATTTATAAGAAATGATAAATTATTTTAACAGATGCATTTTTAACTACAAAAAATAAAATTTGTTACAAAATTTGATGTCAAAGATTGTTTGAAAATGCAAAAAGAGAAATTTTTTGTGTCTGTAACACGTGCATGTCGTAAAATAATAAAAGTAAACATATAAAAAACATTTTAATAATTAATTTATTGTATACTAATATGTAAAAGATCGTTGTTCAATTTTGCATATGTTAAAACTTTTTCCCGCAATGTTACTGAAATGGGACAAAAAATATGTATTTGTTAAAAATTGTTCAAAAATATTTGAATTTGAGTCAAACAAAATCTTCTTTTTATTGATAGAATTAAAAGGAAATTTTCTAACTAAATTTCAGATACATTTATATTATAGTTAAAGATATTTTGAGAAATTTTATTATTCAAATAGTATACGAGACTTCAATATGCATTTATAGTTGACATGTTTGTAAAATGTGTATGAAAGCAACCATGAATCTTTTTTATCATAAAATATCAATTTATCTGCTTGGCGATAGACCAAATTTACTCGATATTTCAATGTGTCTAAATTGTTTATCAAAATAATTCCGACGAATCGCTAAACGAATGCATTTGTACTTGACAGATAAAAGAAATATAGGTTAATATATGAAATATATATTTTCTATAAATTTCAAGCTTATCTGAAATGTGCCAACTAAGTGAAGTACATCTAATCGATAATTGATTGTGTCAAAATGATTTACAAAAATAGTTTTATAAAGAAGATAGTAGGATATAGTTGAAGGGTACAAAATGGAAAAAGCAAAAATTTGTTTCATATTAAATGAAAGTAAAAGATTATGCGTAAAGCATAAATTATGATGCACTTTCCAATACATTCAAAATACTGAAGCAAAATTTTAATGATTAGTAAGGTGAGGGATGATGTTTTGAAAAACGCATAATATGTTACAACTCCGATTAACGCAGTTGTCATTTCTAGTTTGAATCTCTGTAATCTTTATACATACTTCTATTACGTGGCGTCGAAATGGGATGAATGTTAAGCCGCCATTTCGTAACATCCATAGCGACACCCGCAATACCATAGCGACAGTTTTCAGTGGTTAATTTTTGATCACATGATTCGATTCATTAAGCGATGATTCGATTCATTAAGCTAATCAAAAATCAGGTAGAATCTTTCTTTTTAAAGACGCATCTTTTAATGAATGTATGAACAGCAGTGCCATTGGTCCATTTACGATGACGTGGGCATTTAGCGAATCGCTTTTCTGATCAAGTTTGTCTTTTAGACACAACAGAAAACGTTTTGTTTTCACTTCATAGTCAGCGTCTCAATAGTGTTTTTGTAAGAGTTTAAATAAATATTAGCTATGCTATGCTATATTGTAGTCGAATAAAGTGCATTTTATTTGCATTTGCAACAAAGTTTTCTGTTACTTTTTTACACATTAAAACTATTTGTAACTTTTCTGTGTTAAAATTATTTATATTCATATGATATACATTCATTCTGGCTGGAATTGGGCAAATAGTGACGAACGAGTAAAGTGAACTGACATCGCGTAGCGGTTCCAATGTAAATTGCGTTGCAATTCACGAGTTTTAGCGAACATTAATGAGCAGGGTGATAATTCCCCTATTATTATCCGGATTCTTTTGTGCATCCCACTTTGTGATCTAGAAATTTATATATATACTGCATAGTACAGATAAATTTAGTTCATTTAAGAAATGTATCTCAAAGTTAAACGATCACCTTCATCAGTATTCGCCAATAAGAGGAAATGTACTCGATTTTTTTTTTGTGTGCAGTCCTTTATATTATCAATAGAATGTAAGCATACCATGTACTATACAAAAATTTTGTTAAACTTAAAACTTAGAAAAAAGTTAAAAACGTACTTCCTGCAATTAATACTTTTAGTATTGTAAACGAATTATTTTGCATCTCTTTGTAACTGAACGATAAATGAGCTGTAGCTTTTCGGTAAACAACTTACAGTGCACTTGAGCAATTCATATAAATTTCATTAGATTTGAATAGTGTAACTTTATTAAAATACACTGTGAATCATTTTATCCCGTAGACCATTAATTTCTATATTCATCAATAAGTAGCATCATGTAAACGTTTTGAATAACATGTTTTACACCATGAGTTTTTATGAGTTTTTATCAACATAACGATAATGCATTTGTTCGTTTTCGTATGATTTATTTGAATCATATTTTTATATGATTTATTTGTAATTTTATAAATCTAATAAGTAAGTAATATTTTTTAAACTATGTATTGTTATTTTATAAAAGGCATATTCTAGTTGTGCCTAAATTCTTGAGACTGACTGCAATAGAAATTTCTTTCATAAAAATTTGCATTTTTAAGAATTATGATAAAACAAATGGCATTTGGTAACTGGAGTATTGCTCAGGGTGGTTAAATTCCATCTCTTCTTATTTTTAAACATTTTTACTTACTTCATTATAAACAGTTTCGAATTCATTTCACTTTTGCTGCCATTTATCGATTTGTTACATTTCCCTTCAACTATTACCTTCAGGCAAAAGAAGTAAGAAGGATTTGAAGAAATATATACATGCAAAATGTATATTTGATTCAAAACATCAATTTTTTGAATAAAAAAAGTAACTTGGAGTCTACATGTCTGCAAAATATTATATAATTACTTTTTTAAATATATTGAAAATGGATATAAAAAGCTACGATTAAATGACAGATGAAAGTTTCTTTATTAAAATTTCAGTTCGGTGATTGATAAGAAAAAGCAGTTTAGTCGGAATAATTTTGAGGCATAATACGGGTATTGAAAAGTTGCAAAATGAATGCTTTTAATTAACTGATCTGCATAACAGTACATTTTGATAAGTACAAATTAAGAATGCACTAGATATTTGATAGCTATTCGGTATGTGGTTATTTTATAGAATAGTCGGTTAGGGTGAACAACAAACTAAATCGGTTTGTCGAATATCAAACTATATGGCCTGCCGTATACTTGGCTTATCCGAATATAGAAATATTCGGCCAAACACAGTAGTACTAAAAAAAACCTTTTAAAAATATTTTTTTAAACCTTACACAGCTTCTAATTCTAACAGTCAATTTATAAAGATATTCAGAGTAATTAGAAACAGAATCACATTTAATTTTTTTTTTTTCTGTTTCATAAGTAGTTAAGAAAATTAATTATTAATGACAACCTTCATAGGAATCACCGATGTAGAAATACAAGACCCTTAGCAGTGTTTTGTAAATAATCTGACTTTTTTTCACAAAAAAAGGTGTTTCTAAAAAAAATTGGAAAGTTTTTCATGGGAAGGAGGATAACAGACATCAAGACAAATAATTTTTTCCTGGAAATTACAATCACAATCTACTTACTCAATCAAAATTACAGTGTATATCATCTTACTTCAGGTTAAACTTGTATTTCCATTTGTTACTTTACAATAATGAGGATATCGTAAATGTATTTTTAACGGAGTTACTTTGATTTCAGTTAAATGAAAAAAGCTTTAACTAAGTTTAAACTACTTGATGAAAGAAGATAACATAATAAGAAGTACATTTGCTGCCATTCATATGTAAACAACACAGAGCTAGATATTCCTTTATTCAGAATGCAGCTGGCAGAACTTGTACTTCGTCACTGACTAAAATCCTGTTCTTTACTATGATATCATCACATGCAGTACAAGAAAATTTAATTATACAAACCTCACTATAATATCTTCATTATTGATAAAGTTGTAACGAAAATTTCCTTTCAGTGTGAAATTGCACATCTAGTTTATTATTATTATTATTGTTATTTTATTTATTGAATATACTGTATTTTTGATTCAATAAGTGGATTCAAATGTTGTTTCTTGTTCAAAAAATGAGTGACTTGACCGCATTATCTCTCTTGAAAGTTTGTTGCAAGACCTTTAGGAACAATCACTGAAAATGATTGCCCACTTCACACGCTGATCGTTGATGCACTTAAAAACTTTCTTAGTCAATTGAAAGAAATAGAAAAGTTATTATTACAGAATTAAACTATTTAATAGATAATGCTATATATTTATTTTTGTTTTAGCTCTTTCTTGACAAATAAACTGTATGTGACTGCAAAATATTTTTTTTCCAATTTCATTGGAAGAAACATTTTGCAGTCACATACTGTCACTTCACAAATTTTAGTTTATTTTAAAATATTTGTTTTAAAAAAGAAGAAATTTATTCATTTCTTATAATTCATAGTAAAATTTTAGAATTTAAAATTTCATAAATATAATTTTTTAAATATTATTTATTATATATATGTATACATTTAGTTTTATTATTTGTCATTTTTAATGATAATCTGTAGCAGCTTTCCTTCTGTGTGTGTAATATTTACTTGTAAAAAGATCTTACCTTTGAAGATGGAAATATCTGTCTATTAATTCTTATGCAAAATTGTTTTAAATTTAATTTTTTTAATATCTTTAAACATTGAAATATAAAAGTATTCGGCCAGCCGAGCATTATATTCCGTCGAAATATCGATAAATCGATATTCAGTCGAATAGTTACTACTCGTTTGATCAAATATTCTGTATTTGGCCTAACAGTTACTATTCTGCTACTTACGTATTCGGTTTACCTGCTAGCCGATAATTCAATATTTGTTATTCGGTCAAATTCACTATTCGGTGCTTCGCTACTATACAAAGTATATTTTCTCCATATTTTTTGAGAGATAGAAAACAGCATATTTGATTACACTGTCACTGTCTTTCATAATATCTTTTAAAATTGCTTTAAAACTATAATATGTGTACTGAAAAAAGAGACAAATCTTTCTGAATCTAGGAAAGTATTATATAACTACAAACACGTTATATACAATAAACACCCCCGAACTATCGAGGGTTCGGAAAACTTTCCTTTTAGTTTTAAATCTAAGAAACTAATATATTTTTGAGATTTTAAAAAAAAGTATTTACGCAGACAGAATTTTTGCTGCTGCCACTGACTTTCGGAAACGGTACCTTATTGCACTGTAAAAAATTGCTGCAGTAATTTTACTACAGCAGAGATTCCAGACAATGTCCGTAAAAAACGAACTTTATTGTTACATCAACGGACTTTGCCATTACATTAACGGGTTTTGCCCATAAAACACAAAAAATTGCGGAAATTCACCGTTTATGTGAAAAAAGGGACATTTTCCGTAAATTTACCGAGTAATTCATGGTAAAATACCGTAAATTTAAAAATTTTTTGGCAGTGTACTTGTATAGTGTTATCCTAAACCTGAAATAGAGATATTTTTTCAGATGCTACTTTTCTCAAGCAAACGTATTGAGGTTCAATGAACATGTTGCGCATACAAACATGATAGATTAACATCAATATACTATTTTTAAAATGTATATTTTACAATATAATACTCTTAAGAGGGGAGGCAGTTTTAAATCGTAAAATTGACTGTAACAAACCATAAAATCAGCAAGTAATACACCATTAGGCATTAACACACTGTTTAATCCATTTACACAACGGTACATGGTGCATTACTGATTATTTATATATTAACTGTCCCAGCTGTCAGTATTATATTATAAAATTAACAAATTATTTTTTTATTTTTGAAGTGCATAAAAAATAATATTATTTTCTTAATCTTGCATGTTTGAGTTGTGTTTTGCAAAGGAAACTGTTTAGTTCAGAATGAGTCTAAAAAGTGATTATTCTGTTTGTGAAAATATACTTATACCTACTAAAACTACTCATGCACATTTCAAAATATTAGTGGCAACAATAGAAATCGTTTGTTTTTAGTCTCCATGTATTTATCAAAATCTACTTCATAAACGTGTAAAAATAATTTTTTATAAATGAGTATAGAATGATTCACATCTCGATTGTGGATTCCCGGAAGTAATCAATGACTATGTCTTTAATGATGACGATTTTTTTCGATTGGTAAATTTTCAAGAATCGTCCATCACTCGCCATATCCTTGCAGCAACTTTAGGTTCAATCGCCAAATTCACGATAACAAACCTTTTAAAAAAATTATAAAACATATTTCATCGCTTTTAGTAATTCCACTCTTCCTTCCAATACGATTAATGGAAGTAAAAACCTTTTAAGTCATTCCACCATACTTCAGCAGTAGTTTTAGATAAAGGCATGAATTTGAGGATAATTAATCTACTAAAAGAAACTTAAACATTTTAGAAATTCGCTCCTAAGAGGAACTTTTAGGACTTTTAGGACGTACTTTTAGGACATTTTTCCATATCTCTGCAGCAGTTTTAGGTAGAAGCGTGAAATAAAAGGTAGAAAATCTACTAGAAAATAGTTCAACATAGTGATTTTAGAGTTATTTTGTCAATTTTGTCGTCAACATAAATTTTCAATCGGATAATGTTAGACTATACGAATAAGACAACAATTATGCATGTTTCATTAGGTATTAAGTTTTTTTTGCTTTTTTTTAATCTTTACTAGATGTATTTCGTTTGTTCAAGATTCTTTTAAAGAAACTGACCAGCATAGAGGACAAAAACTAATAGTTTATTTATAGATAATAATCCATTAAAATTATTCTTTTGTTTCATTATCCAAGAACTTGCATTCTTTAAGAGCAAATATTATTCAGATATTAACTGTCGTACATTGGTATATAAAAACTTAATTTTAAAACAAAAATTTATGAAATGGAGACAAAAGGAGACAGGGGGCTCGTATAAATAACCCGCAAGATACAAGGTTCCCATGGGTCTACTGAATCTTATTTACCGCTTCTGTCTGGCTGAAGAACTTCTATTGAAAATAATTTGAAAAATATTTTTGTCGATTTCAATTTTAATTTAATTAATTAATTTATTTATTTATTTTAGATATGGACAGAAGACGGCTATCTTGCATTCATTTTTATGTCATTTTAAAGTTTGTTTGTTTTTCTAATAAAATAAAATAGAATTTTTTATTGATTTTGAATGTAAAGCTAGCTCATATTTCGAAACATACAAGTTTTTATAAAGGAGTGAAAAGAATAATTCTGCCTGCCCGTCTAGTTAGAGGACACAGACAGTTTTATAACCTATCTGTTTTAATATTTTAAATTTTACAGTTAATTCTCATGGAATTTTTTATATACATCTTCTTTTGAATCGTTTAATGAATTATAAATTCCACATTTTAATATATATATATCCATATTTTAATATATACTTATATACGCATATAATCATAATTAAAATAATACTTTAGTTGGCATTTATTAAATCATAAATATTAATTCTCAAGAAACACTAAGATTTCCCGTCATCTCCTACCGGGAGCAATAGTGACAGGATTATTGGGAAATAATTCAGGTGTGACAAGGTAATGTTTACACCAATAGTGAGTGTGTTTTTTTTTAATGACATTAGCCATGAATAAAAAAATTAGTTTCTCAGATATGTACATATATATTAAATATACATCGATTTAAATCTGAAACATATGATTACAAAGAACTTCACCGTTACTAAGGAAACCATTGATAAAAAAAACTATTTTAAATTTATGCTTAGTAAATATAGAAATTAAGAAAAGAGAGATTTTTTTCATTATTTACATAATTTAAGAGCTCTGTAATCTCTTGCAGCATTATAAATCTCATAGAAAACAAAGCTGTATTCAAAGTATTATTTTATCTAAAGACAATTTTATTTTTCGTATAAAATAATCAATAATGCCTTTTATGTAAACCAACTTAGTAAATATTTCTAAAAGGAAGATTAATTTTGAGCTAAACAACGTCTCTCATAAAACAGGGAATTATTTTAATTTTCGAACATGAAATTCCATTAGCAAAATCGCACCTTTTGCAAAATCTAAACCTTCACGCGCCTACTACATCTTAAACAAAAAGCTTTTTACGAAAGTAATCCGATTTAGTGTATAGACAAAAGTTTACACATACTGGGTGTGGCTATAAAAATTCTATATGAAGGCAATTTCTTTAACAGCTACGGTGAGTGATATTTTTAAGTAATATACAATATTAAACACGTCTTTTGTACACATGAAAATAAAAAAACTTACATTTTGAGATGAGAAATTTTAATTATTTTTAATATCTTATTTACCACTATTTCGAAATTATAATCGTTGTAGTAGATTTCTAATAATCTTCAAAGTAGATTATTAGTATTTATAAATAAAGACAGAGACACACACACAAAAGAAAACAGTCAGCAGTGGCTTATCTATTATCCTACCACTGATGTAATAACAAATTACAGAAGAAACGCAAACAGTCATTTAAAACAATTTATAATAATAATAAATTTCAATATAATTGATAAGAAAATTTTCAGAAAGGTTAAAGCGACGAAACTAGTTGTTAATGTAAATGTAGCAAAATAAATATTTTAATTATTTTAGGTAAAAGATTAGAGATACAGAATTATGCTACAATTATCAAAGGAATCTAACAACTAGGTTTCAAGGTACTCTCTGCTCTGGTAATTAAAAAAAAAAAAAAAGAAAGAAAGAAAGAAAGAAAAATGAAAATTTCTATAAAAATTTAATTAAAAATATAAAGTACATAGTTTTGAAGTGAATTTAATCGTATTTTGTATTACACTTTTAAAGAGTTAAATCTTCTGGACGTGCAATCTTAATTGCAGATAAATTAATTTGAATGATACGCAACTACGGATTGAAAGTTTCATATTATATTTATTTGTGTTCAAAATAAAATACTTGGAGAGTGCGCAATGAAAACAATATTTTATAGATTTATTATTAAGAAATTTAATAAACATTTATGCCACTTTTATACGCATGGAATTGTTTTTCCCAGGTCAATTACAAAACATAGGACTGTAATATTCCTTGGAAGAACTAATGCGACTACAACTACTGTACAACTTAAGTGAGCAAGGCTTGATCCTCTCTCTCGTCTATCCACCCAGTGGTGGAAGCACCGCGCAAGAAGTAGCAAAATTACAGCAGCTGAAACTTTTTCAGACAGTTTGTAGCATACCGCGTCCCTTTGAAAAGTATAGTGTAGTGCGGAGCTGTCCAACTTTTCAGCAAATCCGGGAGCATCTCATCTATTTGCAAATATTGAAGGGCACCATTTTTAAATATATTAAAATAAACCAATAGTATCTCAATATATTAGGAGCAAGGTTGCAAGTTTAGACCTATTTTTCTAGAAATTTATGCTTGAAATTCTGAAAAAAGAATTTTTACTTTAAGTAAACTAATACTATATGCCTCATTAATAAAGCAAAATTTACTATTCGGAATTTCTGATATGAATGCTTATCTTCTGGATGAAAAAGGAAACCATACTAGCAACTCATCTATGGAGCAAGGGTCTGAGGTCTTTTAAGTTTTACAGACACCTTATAATGTGAAACATAAGGCCCTCTACTATACAGAACTGCTATAAAGGACTCGATAGGAAAAATAACTGAATGAAAAAAACATAAATCACAATAAATTTAGCATTGCATTTTCCTGAGAGAACGGCCTAGCAAAATATTTTGTAGAAAATATCAAAATGTACTTCAACTGAAAAAAACGGGGCAATACTGATTATTTTAAAAAGGTTTTTTAAAATAGAGTTGTATTAAAAAACTTCTGTTAGCATCTGTCCTTCAAAGGGCGCCTTAAAAACCTGCAAAGCGCGACATGGCGCCCGCGGGCGCCGCGTTGGACAGCCCTGATGTCTTGAGTAGCGCTATTCATAAACTCTAATGATTGTTGGGACACTATCTTTAAACTCTACTTCAGAAAAATGTGCCATTATGCAATTAGATTATCATAACTTGCTTCTTTTGCACAATGTATTCTGTGCAACAATTTGCAAATGGTAGCAACTCACCAGCAGCATTTACTAACGCACAATATGTTGTTAGGGATTTTTTTACTGACACACTCATTTAAACTTAAGTTCCTTGAAACATGTGAAAGAATATGATTTTATGCTTTAAACACTTGTCTATTTATTGCATAATTATCTTTTTAAAAAAATCATTTTAAGCAGTTTCTCATGGTGATTTTCAATTTATTTTGAACTCAACATGAGAATTTTTTAAAAATTAAAAAATATATTTTTGATTTAATTTTTAAAATTTGCATGCATTACATTAATTTTTATGTTGCAAGATTTCGGAAAGGGGGAAAAATGACAGGTAATAAGCTAAATAGATTTTTTGTTTTTGTTTTAACAACATAAGGAATAAAGTATGTTATCAATATTAGTAACAACATAAAATTTTATTCCGTCAAATAAGTTTTTAGTTCATTAATATAGTTCCTTGTAAAAAGGCTTAAAAGGTTTTATTTTATCGAACGCATTTAAAATCCATTAGCAAAATCACATCTTCAGCAAAACCTGAACTATCCGTTCTTGTTACATGTTAGCTAAAAGCTGGTTACGAAAGCAAGCCGATTTAGTAAATAGACAAAAGTTTGCATATATGGGTGTGACCATAAAATTTTCTGATGAATGCAATTTTTTTAACAGCCACGTTGAGAGATAATTTCCAGTAATGGATACGCTGAGCTGCATAAAAATTTAAACAACTTTGTTGGACACGATATGTTATAAAATAGTTATTTTGTGGCGAGTAAATTTAATTACTTGCGTACAACACTAGTATTTACTACCGTCGTTTTTTTTAGATTAATGGATTAATTCTTGCTTATTTTTGTGGAAAACGTTTTGCTCGTAAGTGTATTTCACATTTAATTATCAGAAAATTTCTAGTGCAGAAAGTAGTAAATAAAGATTAACGCGTACTTGCTGTTAACATAAAGTTAAATTTCCTCGGACAAAAGAAACCCGTTAAACATGAGATTTTAGAAATTATTTAAAAGTAACTCGAAAATTTTCTTATTATCTGTATTTAAAAGAATAATCTCTAAAAGATTCTGTATTTAAAAGAATCGCTGGCAATAATGGAAAATTTTTAATATTTTGCAAATAAAACTGTTACTTAAAACTGAGAGAAAAATATGACAATGGAGATATTATGGGAAGTGTCACGCACGCTAAAATATGCCAAAGTTATCCCCAAAATTCTTTTTTTTATGTAGGTATATACTTACATATATATCTATTCTGGTACGCATGCAATGGATACACGCACTCACTTTCCAAATCTGGTCTGAAAAATGTAGTCCAAAGTTGCCAAAAGAGAAAATTAAAAAAAAAAAATTGACGAAATTCTAACTGTAATATATTATGTAATAAAGTAATATAGGTAATATATTGCCAGGAATCAATCAATCAATGTAAGTATATATGTAATAGAGTAACATTTGCGCAATAAATCGTTCAAGCATTGTGAAAACGTTCTTTTAGTGTAATTAAAAAAATGAAAGTTTTCGTAACTTCTTTTGGAATTTGATTCAAAAATCCAAAAAATAAATAAATGATTTAAATTGATAAAAATATTTTTGATTGTGCTTTGATTATGTACTGAATTAATCATTTGTTATTGAAATATGAAATACATGTTTATTTTTAGAAAAGTGTTTTATTGTACCATTGTAAAAAAAAAGTATTTAATACGTGTTAATATATCAAATGAATGAAGAAGTAAATGGAATCTCGAAAAAGATTAACCCTTTGCACTGGAGAAATGATTTTGACTGATCACTAGTGCCTCGCGTAAATAACTCTTCCAAATGCTCTGAACACCAGTATTTTAAACTAATATTCTTCGACATATCTAATAGCAAAATAAACTGTAAGATATTAATAGTTTCCAAAGCATTTGGCGATCCGATTAATGAAGGACACTTGATAAACTTATGGGGATTGAAAGTCACCTGTCGAGTACGAGTTAAAAATTGAGTCTAAATACGATTAATTATGTAAGAGCATGGGATTAATAACGGAAATATATTTTTATACTTATAATTAATTGAATGGAGATATTTTAAATAAAATTTTAACAAAATTTCATTACCATATGCGAAAAGTGAAAACATTGTGAGAAGTGATTGAAGAGCACTGTAATTCAGTTATTGATACCATACGCATTGTCACCTGCATTTTGAATTAAGAGCCTGTTATTTCAGTCTTGTTTTGACGCATATGGTGTAGTGATCATATAAAACCCTTCTTATGATGCCATGAGGTTTTGCTGAAAGCGGCAAATATATTAAAAATACTTTTAAATACTTTAATTATTTGTAAAGTTATGAACAAAAATAGAGGTTTGGTGTGAAGAAATATTTTCCGTATGTCTGAATAAGTAATGACATTGCGATGTTGGTTTTCCATGCAAATTATTTTCTGTTGTATTGTGCTTAATTAATATAAAATATTATTATCACATGTCATCTTTAAGTAAGAGGCTTGGTTATATTTCTTATACGGACAAGTAAGATTAATGTCTAATTATATATGACTGCGGAGAGTTGTTTTCATGGTTCAACAAATATTAACTGTAGACAGTAAATTCTATCTTTCTTTAACATTCAAAAAAACAAGTTAGGAGCTATTAAAAAAGGTATAGTTTTACTGCATCCGGGAGTGAACAGCTCAAATCAGAAGCTAGATATCAGTCAAAAGTTATTAAACAATTATTTTTGCAAAATTGGAACTTTCTTCCTCTGCTTGATATGTTCTTTAAAAGCCGAGATTACAAGAGAGCCAGATTTTGAGATATTTAAGGGTGAATGCAAAAAAATACAGAAATTGTAAAAATGTAATCCGCAAAATAAAAAGAGGATGTAAAATGTCCCAGAAATGTAAAACGACTAAGATGACGACCTCAAGTAAGATGGAATGACTAAATTAGAAAACTAACTACTGTTAACTATCTGACTAAAGCACTAAACAGGAAACAATGGAAAAATCTGGAAAAGACCTACATGTAGCAGTGGACAGAAAATGGTTATTGTTGTTGTTGTTGATGATGATGATGATGATATGGTTCTTTTAGCTCACTACAATAAATATACCAACATTTATATATATATACATACTTTTATAAATAAATCCAAAGTAACTCAGATTTTACCAAAACAAAAATTCGGTGAAACTAGTATTATAGTATCTGTAGTATAATGAACGTGAAAAAAGAATTCGTCTTAAAAAACAATTGCCGTTTGAAGTGTTATAGAAAGTAGATTACCAAAATTATGAAAAGCAGATAGATAAATATACAAAGGAAAGCTTTTATATGCAACCACTCCTCAGGGATGCATAGTTCACATATGAAAGCAAGTTATTTAGCTAGTTTCTGTAGGGTCGAGCTATAAGCTAAGAAATTCAACTAATCTATATACAGTGTGTGTGTGTGTGCATCTTGCTTAATTCCCTGATCGCCGAGCAAAAGGACAAAATTGTAATGCTGTTTTCTTCGTAATTAAAAAAACTCTAATAAATTATTATCGCTTAACATGACATAAAAAATTAAATTGCATGTAAAAATATAAGTTTCAGAGCATTAATCATAATAAAATGTTTTAAAACAGCATTATATTTGTAGAATTATATTGATTTCAATAATGCTTATACTGATGTTAAACCTACTGCAATGCGAACGAGTACACCAGTTCGCGGCAGTGAGAAGATAAATAAGAAATTATTTTTGACATGTCAATGCTACTAGTTATATATAGTTTTATGTATATAAAAATGTGAAATAAAACTGTTTTATTTAACTGTTGCTATCCAAATATTTTATTATTGTAGTACCAATCCTTTATTGGTTAAATATTTATATTCTATTTTACGTCTCATTAACTAAAAATAAAACAAAATATGAAAAACTCTTTAAAAATTTTACTAAAGAAAAACGCCGTGGCCATTACGAGAAATTTTCTGCATATATCAAATAGTTTACAAGAAAAAAAAAACTAAGTGTCAAAGTAATCATTCTGGAGATACATCTATAACGGAATTCCTAAAATACAAAGATTAAACACGACACCTGTTGGGCAATATACACACAAACTGAATCAACGTGTATTTGTGTTAAGGTCGAACACAAAAAGAGAGTTTGATAAAATTTTGTGCATTAGTTCTTGAGGTATAGCTATTGCTGCAATCATGAAAATGAATCATGCTAGGGTCACTTGTTGGGTGCTTTAAACAAAAATCTAATCAGCACAAATTAAATGATGCTTTAACTGAATCAGAAGTTTGATTTAACCCTTTATCTACCGACGGTACTTATAAGTACCATAAAAATTACTTATTATAAAATTATTTTAATACGTCAATTAGTTGTAATACTGTTTAGAATGAGTTATAGATACATTCCCTTATTTTGTTCCAAAATCATTATTGGTTACACAAAACAAAAATATTTTTAAAAGGATGATCTCTTTTGCCTTTGTATCTTTTCAGATTTCTTGGCGCAGAGGAAAGGGGGATGGGGATTTTTCAAATCGGAAATATTTCTATATTTATATTGTAAGAACATCATATTTGTACATTTTATAACTCTACAGAATACTAAGAAAACAATTTAAAATAAAAGATTTCAGTGGGGTTATAGAAATTGCAAAAAATCCCTGTAAATTCAAAATTAATTAATCCTTCTAAATCCTTCAAAAATCCTTCAAAAATTTATTAAATGATTATGTAAATCTTTTAATTTAGTTTAAACAATTTCCATAAAATGCTTTAAAATGTAACATTTTCATGAACTCATAATGCTTCATGATAAAGGGTTAATTCCGTAGATTTGTTCAGATGGACGCTCATAAAGACAGACATACACAGATATCTACGCATAGGCATTTTCTAAAATCAGTCAAATCGTGTTCAAAAAACATTCTATAACTTATAAATTCATCGAAAATCAGACGTCAGAATTTTTCATGAGTGTGGTTTAAAGGCAGAAGAAAGTAAAAGGGAAAAGAAGGAAAAAAACATAAGTGGAGCGATGGCAATTTTTAGTTGGTTTTTCTGGAGATAGAGGCGATATTTTCACATCGTTATTCATGTTTCTCGGAAAAGGATTAGACTAAGCCCAGATAAATTAGTTTTACATTTGCACTTATTTTTTTTAATCATTTTTATGAAGAAATTTTTTTGTTGCCCTTCAATTAATTCTTTTAATGCCTGATTAGCGCATTTCAATGAAGTTTGAGATTTACATTAAGTAAAGTTTTCTTTGAGTGCAGTGACAAGGGTGAGGTGTCTTTGAGTGGGGGAGGGGGGTCATATCTCATCTGAAGTGCGTTTTAGGCAGGTTTCTTAGTAGTTATAATATTAAGATATTGAATATGAACAAGATTAAAACAGACTTTTATTAGACAGATTACCATTTTCACAGGTATCCTCTGAGATTGCAACTTTGAGATGTGTACTATAGTACACATCTATAATACATACATATAGTAGTGAAGAGGATAGAATTATATATTAAGGTAAAACTTTAAAAAACGAAACTTAACTATAACAGAGTTTCTTTCTAAAAAGGAAAAAAATTTAGATTTTTAACAAAAAAAAAAAAAAAAAAAAAAAACAGTTTGTTTTTAGTTTGTTTCTTCTCTGGTTTTTCTCATATGTAGCTGAACAAAGAGAAATGGGTAAAAATAAAATTATTGATTTTAATTATTTGTTCAATTAATTTTCAGCAATGAAATTACACTCAAAATTATTGAATGTTTAATACATGATTTATGGCATTGCTAACAAAGCGTAGAAACAACGGAGTGAAATACGTCCACGTCGGGAATCAATCTCGGAACCCTTGGAATAGCACTCCAAGTGCTTTACCTCTAGTCTTCATGATCACGCAATCCTCCAGAGATGTTCCTCTCATGTTTTGCCGCAGGTTTGTGTGTGTGTGCTCATGTTTAGACGGTTCCATCTTGTGCTGCACTTGCAGCCTTACCAATATATGTGAGTGAGAAATGCTAAGCTGGGTATCGCTCTCGTATATGAAAAGATAGAGTGATTGAATGGCTATTTTAATGATTTTCGGTTCGATGCCCAGGCTCGGTCATTTTTTTATTCTGTTGGTACTACGCTTTGATAGCAATGTAATAAACCGCGTATTAAATGTAAAATTATTAATTTATAGCAAATTTCTAAAATTATTAAATTGTTGTTCTGTCGTCGGAAGTACACCTGTGCACACAATTTTTATAATTGTATCATATTTCTGGAAAGTATACAGTTAAAAATTTCTGTAAAAACACAGAAAAAAAGCAGGACTTTCTGTAAATTTACATTAGTTCTTCGCTAAATTCATTCTATCGAGTTTCTCGGTCATCATTTTATCGACATTTCCCTTGTATTATATTCAATTCCTCGTAGGAATTTCGTCTTTATTAAAAATGTTTTATCTTTGTTAAAACTTATAATTCAAAATAGACACATATAAAATTACTTTGAAATTTTATTAGAAATATTAAAAAATGGCTATTTTTTCTTTTAATAATTAAAATAATTAAAATAGTTAAAATAATTTATAAAAGGGAAAAAATCATCTTCTCGGTGTTAGTGCGGAATTTTATGAATTTTTCCCCGCTCAATGATAAAAGACATATATATATATATAAATATATATAAATATATAAATATATAAATATATATATATATATATATATATATATATGTGTGTGTGTGTGTGTGTGTGTGTGTGTGTGTGTGTATATATATACCAGGTATCTAACCCGTTAAGCTGAGATTACTCGGCAGGTAGGGGTCTGGTCATCGGTTAGAAAGATAAAAGTAGTTAAGATTAGTAAGATCGGTAAAAAAGACATATTTTGAGCAAATTAATAAAAGCTCCTGTAGCCCAGGCTATTGGATATTTTTCCCCTGTCAAGACCTTTCGATCTCAACCTCAGGGGGACTAGGAACAAATAGTGTAAAAATCAATGATACAGAGGATCAAAATTACACGAAAAATTAAAATTCTTTCATTCTCACGGAAAATTGAGTAATTTAGTGATTTTCAAAGCTAAATTAACTTATTGTCATTAAAAATAAATTTACAGATTCTTTCGCATTTTTAATTATGTTAATTTACAGAGCCTATTGTAAATTTACCGAAAGATATTTTCTCTGTTATTCAACAGAGAAATTCTCTATTTTTATAATTTTTGTAATTTTACATAAGACATAAGAGCCCACACTACTCATTTAAAAAGTCCCGGATGATAATGTTAAGTCTATGGGGGCGTTCTTTTCAAATAGCTTGCTCAAATTTTAATATTTTCACATGATGTTTATGTTACATAAGATAGCTGAGGACGATTTACAACCGGGCTAGTTTTTACTTTTCAACTTTGATTCCATATATATATTTTTTTAAACTACTTTAACTTTCGAAACCGGTTAGAACCGGCTCTGAAATTGAAACTATCATAATATAAAAAATGTATAATCAAAATCGAAAAAGTAAAAACTAGTCTGGATGTAGATCGTCTCCAGCTATGCTGTCCAAAAAAAAAAAAAAAAAAAAAACCTTTTAGACTTAACATTATCATCCGGGTCTTTATCAGTCAATAGGGTGGGCTCTTAAGATAATGGATTACCAGTAGATTCTACATAATTTCACAGAAAAAGTTTTAACAGTGTAGTGAAAAATCGATTACAAAGTTCTATTTTTTTATTTAAAAGAACAAAACTAAAATAAACAAGTCGAGTTGAAAGTGTACAAAATAGAAGCGTAAGAGGAAAATGGAAAAGGTTTCAAATTTTTTTCTGTAGATGAAAGCAAAATAATTCACCGTTTTTCTCGAGTTTCTTTTAACATTCTACGGATTAGATAGAATCGTGCGAGATGTTAAAAATATATATATTCCTTTTTCATCTTTTTATTTATTTATTTAGTTTAGTTTAGTTTTTTTGTCAGAGAAAAAAAAACCAGTCTTTTGATCTTTTAACATATTTCGAATAAAACACTAAAACGAACTTATATTAGATTTTGAATAAAACATTTGAGACAACTTTTTAAGGTACTCGTGTTTAGTTACTTGCTTTAAAATAAAACGACACAAAGGTTGCTTTTTTCGATATAACTGTAGATGAAATTTAATATTTAGGCACAAGTATTAAAAAGGAAAATTTCTTAGAGTATATTTATTCATTCTGATATTTTTCCTTTATATAGAGGAACAAAAGTGTTTTCTTTCTTTCTTTAAAATGTAAAATAAAGTTTTTATTACCTTTTTTTATCATAAAAAACTTTTCAGCATAAAATAAATTCATAAGTAATATATTATATATATTATATATGAGGAGCCCAGAAGCCAAGGGGTACAAGTGACAAAATGTCGATCTGGAGTAAATTGAGTTTAAAGATAACTGATGTTAAATTGGAACATCAATAACAATTGACTTAATTGAAATAGGAAACATCTGCTTGTTGCATTCTGGTCTTTGAACTCTCATTTCAATAACTGTTAAAAAAATAGACTACAATTTTCTTTAAATGTGTAATTAATCAATATTGTTTGTTTTTCGAAAAAAGTGGTTTATCTCTATAACTCAGCAAGTAATAAAAAAATGGCCTATATTTCTTTACCTGAAATGAAAAAAGTATATCTCCAGATACCCTGTGTACTTAACTCAATTTTTTCAATTTTGTCACTTATACCCCTTGGCTTCTGGGGTCCTCATATATATATACATATATCTACGGCTTGACACTTATATATATATATATATATATCTTCCACCTCCAATAAGCTATGCTTAAAAACTTTTGGCCACGCTCTGCCAACTCTAAAATACGCTATTTGCTTTATTTTAACAAAATTACCCAATTAAGAAAGGCGGAAAATTATTTTCGTGCAGAGTGGCATTCTTTATTAATTGGGTTGTCAATAAATATTTAATTGATTATTTATTAAGAGAAATAGCAAAATTACAAGTAAAATACCCAAATCAAACATTTTTATGACAAGAGCATTATTTGCAAGTATACTTTAACATTATTTTTAAATACTGTGCATAACTTAATATTTACATTAATAAGCATCTTTTATGCCTCGATGAATGAAATAAACCAATACTGGGTACAAAATTATCAATTGTTTGGATTTGATAACATATGCAGTTTCAAAATTGAGAAAGCAATGTGTTCATTTTTGATCCAAACAAACTCAGTTCGATATGAGTAAATCGACTTACTCATTTTTTGAGTTCTTCATTTTTTTCAATGCAATTCGAATATCCTAAAGTGCGTGGTATCTGAAATCGGAAGTAATTTTTTTCATGAATCCAGTACCTTTTTCTTAAACAAAAATACAAAAAAGAAACAGAAGAAACTTTCTTTCTTTCAAAATTTCGCTTTCTATAATAATATTAAGAAGAAAAATCAATTCTTCTTTTCTATTTTCCATGCACAAGCTAGAAAAAGTTTCCACAAATTATACATAAATCTGAACCATATCACTACTGACTTTCTTTAGTGGTA
Source organism: Maratus speculifer (assembly GCA_964019185.1). Classification (NCBI taxonomy): domain Eukaryota; kingdom Metazoa; phylum Arthropoda; class Arachnida; order Araneae; family Salticidae; genus Maratus; species Maratus speculifer. Next base: position 259,675,041 of record OZ025298.1, read on the forward strand.
GACCAAAGCTTTCTCGTTTGTTTACAGTAGAATCATACGTACTTAAGGAAACAAAAATATTCCGAACTGCATAACCTGGATAGTTCCCTAGAGAAATTCGAAGAGGATTGGATTATGATTTTTCTTCTTTTCATATCTAAGCTTTGATAAACAGAGAGAGTCAATAATGGAAATTTTGCCATCTTATTATTTTGAGGCACCTGATACTATCAGTGCGATGCAAATGAGAAGATGGGTATACAGAAAAATGTTAATTAACCTTAAAAGGAATGAACTTATTTTACAAATAAAGTTTAAAACTGAATATGCTATAAATGCTTAAGCAGGAGATGAAAATATTTTTTAATTAATTTCTTTAAAATTTAAATAACATCGTTATTTTAGGATATTAAAAATATCCTATTACATATAAACCTATCATATTAAAAATATCCTATTTGCATTCCTTTTATAATATCAGCAAGCAAACTTATGAATTTTTTTCAAAAACATAAAAAGAGAGTTTTGAATCTCTGTCACTAAAAGAAAATAATGGAATACAATTTTTTTCTTGTTACTAAGTATTTTTTATTTGGAACTGTAAACTATAAAAAAATGACAAAAAAAAATCGTTTTAAAAATGTATGAATAAATTTCTGAGCATTTAACCAAAAAATCCTATAATATTTTCCAATAGTTGTGTTCATTAGGATTTGAAATAGGGTAGTTGTATCTGTAATGGACACCTTTCAATTTTTTTGGTTTATAAGAAAAACACGCAAGGAAAATTTAGCTTTTATTATTTTTAATACGCCCCTCCCCCCCGTTTGCATATTTTAAAATCCTGCACTATTGTTAACGCTCTTAATAAAGCCAATAAGGCAGCAAAAAAAAAAAATATTTTGACGTTTCGCTATTTTTCAGACGCTTTAATGATGACACTAATAGCTGCCTTCATTTAATAAATTTAAGTATTCTTTATTTTCTTTCAAAGTTTGCAGCTTTCCGCTTTAACAGGAATAGAAAACTTCGATTACTATATACTAATAGCCATTTATAAATTCTTCTACTTTTAAGATTTTAAGAAAAATGTTCATTACTGGGATGCTTAGTTAGTCATTTTCCAGTAATGACGCCTCATGTAGACATGTCTAAAAAAAATTCAATTTCAGTAACGTTTATAGTGCATTAAGTATTTTGACGTAATTAATAACCTAAATAATTAAATTTAATATATATTTATACATATATATTTAATATGTTTAGCTATATGTTTATATATATATATATATATATATATATATATATATATATATATATATATATATATATATATATATATATATATATATATATATATGTATGTATATATATGTATATATATATTTATATATATATACATATACATATACATATTAATGCACATAATGTCTTGCATAATTTATAGTTTGGCAATCAAACAAGTCAGGAAACATAAAATATTGTTAAAAGGCATAGTCAAAAAAAGACCCATAAGGCTCAATCCCGCCCCATTCAAATAAAAATAATTAAGCTACAGAAGCTGTTAAAAAGCTATTTTCTGTCTCAAATGTTTGCGCTTATTCACCTCTGACCAAAAAGAAGTTATTGATTGTTAATGAATGGTACAGGAATCATGAAACATGTAGATCAATTGCTTCAAACATCAGTTCTACAGTTTTTTATTCTATATCATTTTATTTAGTATTTGAAATATCCAACTCACAGTATTACTTCTTTCATATTTGTAATATTAATTTTTACAATTAATAAATCAAATAGTCTCTGAAAGTTTAACTATTAAAAATAATGAGATGAAACTATACACTAATGCTTCATTTTTTTTATCATTATTATTACCTTTTAAATCCCCTACTAACTCAATGATTTGATAACTGTAATTGCCTACTATTTAATATTTTAAAGTATACATCAAAACAATTAAAGTATCATTCTTCTGATAATTACAATAATTTTTGAAAACAGTAAAGGATTATCATAAATATTTTATTAATACTTGGAATTTTAATTATTATATTTATTTGAAAGTAACTATTTTGTTTCATTAGTATGCTTTCCGTAAATTCTGGTTCTAAAAGCAATCATAAAAAGAATTATATTTTTTCATTTTTATGGGATATCCATAACTGGAACAGAAAGTATCCATTACTGGAACAAAGAATGCCCATTACTGGTATTTATATATAGATATATATATCTGTTATTTACAATTAAACTTTGATTCATATTGAGAAATATAACGATTAGAATGTTTAAATATTTTTGATGGATTAATATAATATGGAAAAAAACTAGAATATAGTAATTATAACTATAAATTAAAAATAATTGTTAAAGGAATTCCTTAAGAGTGTCCATTACTGGCACATTTACTCTATATCAAGCGCTCTCTGTAAGTAATTATTAATAAAATAATTTAAAGTTATTCTTCTCAAAACGTACTTTATGTTCATTGTAAACAAGATATCTCTTGTATAATCTAAATTTTCTGTTTAAACTGTTTACAAATTATAGATTATGTCTGTATTTTAATTTTATCCGAATTTAAATTTATTTCCTAGTTAAAAATACTCATAATCAAAAATGTACGATACTTTCAATTTAAATAAAAATAGAATTAAATTATTGTTATGTAAACGCTTCGTATATAAGAACAATCTAATGACTGAAGAGTTTGCTGAATTTTTTTAACAATACTCATACATGAAAGGCATAAAAGCCATTCAAAAAACATTTTAAGAAAATTTGAGTAAAAATTTAAACGGTGTTATACAATATTTTATTAAAGAAAAATACAGAAGTTTCATAACAATATAACTATCAAATATGATACGTACAAATTTCTACTTTCCAAACACATGGTGTAAAAAAAAGAAAAAAAAATTGTAATCTTGATTTGTTCCGAATTATAATACCGATTGAGTTCCTATTTGGTGGATGTATTATAAACCACAGTCTGTGTCCACTGTAGATTTTCATACAAATAGTCTGACTGATTTGATATTTAATCGAATTTTAAACCATTTTGTAATCGATTCTATAGAAAAAATTACCATGCGGACGGAGTATAAGTAATATGAAAAGTAAGAAAATTAAAAAAACGCCCTTTTTATACATCGACCTCAGCTACCTGAGGCAAAAACGAATTCGCTTACATATATTGAAATGCAAACGAGATATTTTTATGAATTTCTTCCATGGGATTAGCATTAGCGAGCATGTATTTTCATTTGTCTAACGTAGCCCCTTAAAGAGAAGAAACGTGTAAAAAAAAATACAAAATCAGTGGGACGTAATTATTGAATCAGTCCTTAGAGTAAAACTATGAAATTCGCGTTTAACTTTATCTGATGTATTTTATTTACATTTTTTTAGACGAAGTAATTAAGTATTCACGCATTAATAAGTACAACGTTTTGCAGTAGGCATGTTACATAAAATCAAAGTGAATCGTCAATTTATTCCAAAATTCGAGAATTAAACACTTGGATATATATATATATATATATATATACAAAAATAAGTAAAAAAAATCAAATGTGGTTATATTTTCCTTATTTTTAAGTGCTCTTAAACGTTGTACAACGAACGCTTTCTAATAAGATTTAATATTTGTATATTTTATGAATTTTAACAGCTTTAGGTACCAAGTTAGCTCATACCATTTTTTTCAAAATATATTATAGACATCATTCTAAAACAGAATTATAAATTAAGCAATTAAATGAATTTACTTACTCTTCACATCTTATTCCAAATCATAAAAATGCAAGCTGAAATAAATCCTTAGAATTGAAGAATCATACTTCGAATGAAAGAAAATAACTCACCTGAAAATAAACAAAATATCTTTGTACATAGGTCATTTTTAGTATGATATATTAATAAAATTCTTAGCAAACATACACTGTACATTAGGGTGGAGCTTAAAAGCCATGATTTTTTTATATTATTATTTTTGCATGCCTCACCCTTTTATTTTATTCCTTTTGATACAAAAACACTAGAAAAAAAGTTTGAGCAATAAATTTTAATATTTAAAAGTAGCTCAATGGATTCAAAATTTATAAAATTAGAAAAAATTAAGAATATTAACTATAGAAATGACAAATGTGTACTTGCATTTTTTCAGTGTCTTAATTATAATCATTTATTTAATTTATTGTACAAATTATTAGCTTTTTATTTTAAGTTAACAATTTATTGCCATTTTATGCGTTTTAATTTTTTTCTTACTATATGGTAACATTTGCGTTCATCTTCAACAGCAATTCAACAGAAATTGTAGTTGCGTTTCATCATGAGTTTCACAATCCACTTTATTTCTGAATAAGTGTAAACATATGTTCATCATGGTCATTTATTAGTTGTAATGGTTTTATAATCTTTTTAGCACTTTAATAATTCTTTTTTGACTCCCACAAGTTAGGACCAACTGCAAGATATCCAACTGGAAATTCCAACATTTGAAACAATATGATTGGCATGACTGTAAAAAAAATCTTTCCATTTTTTATTCTCGAATTAATAATGAGAAACACTGACTCGCTTGGAGTAATTTTGGGCTTGTTTTTCAGAATTAATTTCATTCTGTAAAGCAGTATCAATGCGTCTTTTGGTTGTAAACTTACAAAGCGCTCAAATAAAGCTACTTTAACAATTCTTTCTGATAAATACTACAAGAGGTTAGAAATTTTAATGAAAGTAATCTGGAAATAGCTAAATGTATTGAAGAATATTCAAGTAAGAATTTTAGCAACAACATATCTTTATAGGAATCAAATAAAGCTTGAGGGCAGTGATCAAAGCTTTCAAATATAAGCAGAGTGTGAAAATATGTACATCATGTACACCTTCGTGCTCTTTTGAAGTCAATTTAAATTAAGCATTACATATTTACATTTTGTGACAATATTCCATTTACGACATCATCAGTTTAAATTCCTGGGTCGTATTTGTATCTATTAATGAAATTCCAATATTCTTGAATGCGTTCAAATAGTGCAACTTCAGATGAAGATTTGACTCGTATACATATTTGATACACAATATTAATTATCAGTCCTATAAAGTGATGCCTGCAAGCAAGTGACAAAAGCTCCTTTTTTTTTTATTTATTTATTTATTTATTTTTTTTTTTTTTTGCTCTATAAAAACATATGCACCACAATTTTAATCAATGTTTGAGCTGGTAATATTCGATGCATATAGCTGTAATATTATCTGCTATTCTTCAGTCTTCAATTTTCTCAAGTATTCTGCCAGAGCTTTTGTTGTGACAGATGTTAAGCAGTCCGCAGTTGAGTAACATTTCTCCAAAAAAATAATACTGGCAATCGATAAACTTTTCCTTTTCCAGTCCAATTATATATTAATTTTCCATCCAATGAATGTAAAAAAATGTTGCTTTGAAACCTAATTTTTATTTTTAAATATTTCTTAATTCTGTCAAACATTATTTGTCCATGAATTGAGTCTTTGTTAAATATATTTTCTTCTATAAATATATTTTAAAAGATGGAATTTATTTTTCTTTGACACTGCCTACGAGCACGCGTATATTTACCATCGCTTATACATTAGAAACTTTCCCAACATTGAGCTACCTCTAAATATTTTTTAAATGCATTAATATTTTGCCTGATTTATTTTTCCATAAAAAGGAACAAATTTTGATGGTGAGAAGGTTACATTTTGAAACGTAAAAAATAAGCTCTACCCTACTGTACATAGTACAAAAATTACATATTTTATTTTTTTATTTACACTGTAACATAAAAATCCATAAAGTTACTAAAAATTTTTTAGGATACTGAAATTCCCAGAACATTTTATGTAAAGGGAATAACAAAAATTCATGCAATAGATACACAATTGTAAAGTAAATAAAAATATCTTAAACGTTACTAAGATTTGATATATATATATATACTGGTTTGCCTAGAACTTCTTATGTAATGGTAACATAACGAATTCATGTAGTAGATACAGGATGTCCAGCAAATAACACCCTGATTTCAAAATCAAATTTCTCAAAAACAAAGATCGATAGTAATATGAGGTAAACGGTTTTATTATTAGGTAAGCTGTAAAAATTTTATACAGAAATTTCAAACAGTGAATATTTTGAAAAAAAAAATGCTTTCTGATTGCATAGAATGCTTTGATTTGACATTTTTCTTGTTTTAGATTGCCTGCAGAGAAATAATTTTTCAGCTTACAGTGCAATATTTTAAAGATTTTTTCGAAGTAAATTTTTAGAATTTCGAAATTTCAAAAATTTAATTTAAAAAAACTATGAAATATGGCACTTTGAGCCGAAAAACACATTCTTTGGCAGCAATCTAAAGCAAGAAAATGTCAAATCAAAGCATTCTTTGCAATCAGAACACATTCTTTTCAGAATATTTACCGTTCGAAACTTTTGTATAAGATTTTCACAGCTTACCTGATAAACAAACCGTTTACTGCATAATTCTATTGATCTTTGTTTTTGAGAAATTTAATTTTGAAATCAGGGTGTTATTTGCTGGACACCCTGTACCTGTTTGCATGGTAAATAAAAATATCCGTAAGGCTACTAAGATTTTTTTAAATATTGGGGCGCCTAGAACTTTTCATGTGACTATAATAACAAAACTTCATGTAATAAATACACGTTTGCATATTAAATAAAGAAATCTGCAAGGTTACTAAGATTTTTTAGATACTGCGATGCCTGGAAGTTTTTTGGTAATTACAAGTCGGATTACAGATAAAATTTTAGTAAGATTTTAGTAAATTCTTTTGTAAAACTACAGATTTCTAAAAACTTGCTTTGTGGATATGCATCTTTTTTATACATTGTATAGATAACATTTTAGTAAGTATTACAGGTTTCTGTAACCATATGTTTATAGAATTACATTTTTTAGGTGTACATTTTCAAAAACAGATATATCCATTTTGTACGAAATATTTTATTTTGATATTAGCATACAAAATCTATTTAACTACACATACTTATTAATTTTTAATTAAAACCGTGCATTATCATATTGGAACAGATAGTACATATTGTAAGATTAAAAGATTGCAAAGATTAAAGAGATTGCTGATATGTTTGTTCATTCGTTCGAGAAATAAAAACTATATTTTTCATTAAGAACTTATGTCTGTCATATTGTCAATAATGTCCTACAATGAATTGCACCGGATTTAAATAAACAAAAGAATAGACAGACTATCAAAATCCAGACATTTTCACATTTCAATATCTCCTCCCTGTAAATTTCAGTTGAACGTCTCAAAATTCTATTTCATTTTGCTTATTTATGCGTTTTGAACATTGCTTATTTCACAAACGAGCTCTACAAAAATGCTTCAAACATTGATTTGAAATATTTCCATGAAAATTTAAATAAAATGTTTCGAAAATTTGTTTAGTAATGGTTAAATTTCAGAGGCTTTTTACGTATGCATCAGAGAACAAAACGGAGAAGATTTTAACAGCAAATTTTCTCTTAAAGAAATTCGGAATCATGACGAAAACTAGAGATAGAAAATATAGTTTCTAAGTATTCTTTTCTATTCGAAAACTACAAAAACGTTTTTTCTAAATCATGCTGCAATTTTGAAACAGCTGTTCTTTTACAACCCATGAATAACAGCAATAAAAAATCTTGTTTTTCTATCTATCACTTTCACGTATTTTTAGGAAACAAAGTTAGTTGGCTTGTACTTCAGAAAAAAACCTTTCGATTTGGACATTTTGTTGTAATAGGATTCAAGATTTTGTATGGATTTTGTTATTTTGTAAAGTGGATGCTAACTATTACTTGCTGCACGAATTTTTTGCAAGAAACAAGACGAAGAAAAGTGTTATTTATATTCATTGGAATAGATGAACTATTTTAGAATTTATAAACTTTAAAGACATCATGAAAATATAGTTTAAGTACTAGAAATGATATTTTCTTCACTATCTGAAATAGGTACCTATAATTAACTAAAATTTAGTCAGTTTTGAAATATTTCCTAATCATAAAATAGCTGCGAATATTTTTCATATTATGAAGCATCAAATATTTAAAAATAACTATATGCAGTTATTTTTACTTTTAGCTGTTAAATGGATCTTTCAGAACTATAATGTAATTTGCAAATAACTACATGACTGAAAATTATCAAATATGTTTTATTATCAGAGTAACAGGTTGCAAAATTTTCGTTAAATTAAAAAAAAATACAGGATTTATTTATGGGATAGAATGCTTTTCCTATGCAACTCGTAAACAACTCCAGCTGCAACTGCAACAGCAGCAAAAACAATAAAGAATACTGCCCAGTTAAACTGATGGCATTGAGCTCACAGGCTACAAATACTAATTGTACATTAAAGCCTTATATTTTTTAGGGGTAATTCCGTTCGAAAAAAAATTCAGAAGGGGAAACAGCTCTCCCCTTTCCTCTTTTTTATACTTAATCATTGAACCTCCTATACTATCAAAGACATGCTTTATCATATAAAAAATCTATATCCAAAATTCAGAGCAAATGAGATAGTTCTTAATAAAAACCCATTTAGCATTTATATAATGTAAAAGGAGTTATCCCCCTCTTTTATACTTAACCATTAAACTTCCAAAACTATTCAGAGATTTGAACGAAATCTGAAAATTCTGCTTGAAAAACCCATTTATATAAATTAAGGGGGGGCATTAGAACCCCTGTTCCCCTTATTTATACTTATTGAATGAACACCTAATAACAGTCACGGAATCGCCTCATCAGAATGATCCTAATCTAAATTTTGAACAAAAACTTAATTCTGCATGAAAATCCCATTTATATCAACTAAGGGGAGGGGCATCAGCCCCCCGTTCCCCCTCTTATACATATAGAATGGACTCCAAAAACTAATCAGGGAAGCGCCTTGTCAGGATATACCTACATACAAAATTTCAAGTGGATCGGATATTTTTATCATGAGTTATCGCGTTACGCACGAACGCACGTACGAACGTACATACAGAACGGACGAGCACATAAGCTCACAGGCTATGATAGCCTGTGAGCTAAAAAATCTTATTTTGCGGTCTATCACTTTCACGTATTTTTCAGAAATAGAGTTGGGCTATACTTCGAAAATATCCTTTCATTCGGACATTTTGTAGTGACAGGGATCAAGATTTTGTATGGATTTCGATACATTTTGTGATGGTTAATGCATATTTTTATTAGCTGTCCAAATTTTTAGATAGAAGCAAGATGAAAAATCTGTTTCGGTTGACATAGATTTTTTTAAGGGATATATTTTAAAGATATTACAAAAATACAGTTAATATGAATAGTAAATACAGTAAATATTAGCATACATATTTTCTGCACTTATAAAACCAGGTATTTAAAAATAATCAAAATCTACTCATCTGTGTTCATTTCGTAGTCATATAATAGCTCCAAATACTTTTAAAAGTATTAAAAATGAAATATAATGAATTAGTCTGCAGTTCTTCCCTTTTAACTGTACCGTAAAATGGGGTGAATCGGAACACTTTTTAACTTTAACGTTAAAAAAAGCAACAACTGATTTTTTTAATTTTTTATTTTTCTACTAGAAACTTCGGTCTTCTTTTGTTCTTTACTTTTTAAGCAAAACCGAAACATTTTTACTGCTTATGTATATATTATTTACATTTTTAATGGTGTTCCGATTCGCTTCGCAAATAGGGGTGAATCAGAACAAATGTTATAATCTTTATTTATTCCAATTCAAAATTTAATAGGGTTAGTAAAACAGGTAATAATGATAAGGGAGGAATAGGAACACGTAGTTACTGTGAAACCAAGACTTTATTTTATATACAAGTAAAGATATGCCTTTTTAAAAATTAGAAAACAACTTTGAAATCAAGAAAAATTTAAATTTATTTTAAGAAATTATATTCGAATTGCAGAAGTAGAATTTAATATAAATTCAGCCCTGTTCTGTGTTATCCTTTACTAGTAGTCATTGGGTAAGTGAATCTATTGAGTAGCCCCAATCGCTGCATGTATTAATACGATCTACTAATACGTCCTCATCCCCATCCCTTAGTACTGTTTGCATCCCTCTCTTTTTTAATTGGTTTTTCATTTGAGATGTTTGTGTAATGTTGTGGATACCAGAGAATAATTCTGTGCAGTTTTTCTAACTAATTTGCTATTTTTAAATTATTTTATTGTGTGCTCCATGTCTGTTGGATTAGGCGTAGGCTTTTTTGTTTAACCAAGTAATTTCTTGGCACTTTTAAACTCCTCAAGTAATTAGAACAAACAAAATATTGTTACAATACATATTCATACATATGTTTTCATATATTACATGAAACTATTACTGTATAGAAAAATAAATCATGAGAGAAAACGTGTTCCGATTCACCCCGTAAATCTTAAACCTCTGATGTTATAAGCCATTTTTCATTTTTTCATTATGTAGTTTAGAAATAAGTAGTATTTAATACAGCATGTCTTTTACAGGTCTATCATTAATAAAAATCCCCTCCCTTAGGTTTAGAATATGAAAAATAGTGTAGTTACATACAAAGTTTTGAAGACGTTCAAAAAATGAGGTTTTTGAGGATCTTCTTGAAGTTTTTTTATATACCCCAGTAATGGTGCCAACATGTCAAAACTGAATTTCCCAACTCTTAATGTTTTTACCTTCTTATTAAAAAATTGGCAACTAAAAATATCATCACATATATTTATAATAAATTTATTTGTATGACAGGGAACTTTCGTTCCTATTCACCCCACTGTTCCTATTCACCCCATTTTACGGAATTGTAATTTACAATTAGCCACATGATATAAAGGTAGTACATTCCCAAACTGAGAATTTACAAAATATACTGTTAAGTTCAAAAGAAATAAAGCATTTGAAAATTACATAATATATTAACGAAATATAATGCTATTCATTTACAACTCATAAATAGCAAAAATTTAAAAAATCTTGCTTTGCTATCTATCATCTCACGTATTTTTAAGAAATAGAATTGGCTTATATTTCAGAAATACTCTATAGTTCGGACTTTTTGGAGTAACAGGTTTCAAGATTTTGTATGGATTTTGATATTTTTTGTGATAGTGAATGCATATTTTTATTAGCTCTCCAAATTTTTAGATAGAAGGAAGCTGCAAAAAGTGTTTCAGTTGATACAGAGTTTGAGAAGCTATATATTTTAAAGATGTTGCAAAAATATAGTTTAATAGTTATTTGCAGAAATATTTTCTGAACTTTTAAATAGAGATACTTAAAAATAAACAAAATTTATTCATTTTTGTATATTTCTTAGTTACATAACAGTTTTAAACATTTTTGAAAATATGAAGAGTGCAATACCAGTATTATGAAGAGTTTACAGTTATTCACCTTTTAATTGTACAATAATTTACAATTAGACACATGGTCTAAAGTTAGTAATTTAAAATTTAGTTTAATTTCATATTGATAGTTTTAAAAATATGCTATTTAATTCTAAAAAAAAATAAAACATTTAAAAATTCAAGAATTTATTTATGAATTATATGCATTTACGTTGCCATTCGTAAACAACAAAAAAAAATCTCTTGTTTTCTTATCCATAACTTTCACATATTTTTAAGAAATAGAGTTGTCTTGTTCTTTAGAAAAATCTTTCGATTTGAAAATTTTGTAGCGATAAAATTCAGAATTTTGTATGAATTTCAATTCTTTTTGTGATTGTGAATTCATACTTTTTTCCTCGAATTTTCAGAAACAAGTAACATGGAAAAAGATGTTACATTAAAAAAATTAAGTAGATATTGGGTTTAAGAATTTAAATAGTATAAAGACATTACTAAAATGTAGTTTAATACGCATTAAAAAAAATGTTAGCTTCACATTAAAAATATGTACTAAAAATTAATCAATGGTTACTTATATTTGAGTTTTAGGACACTTTGTGAACTATAACTGTAATTTATAATCATCATCGTGATCGTTAGTAGATATGTTTAATTCTCATAGTGACAATTTACAAAATATTCCATTAAATTCAAATGAAAAAAATCAGTTGAAAATTCAAGAATTTATTCATGCAATATATATGTGCCTTTATCTTGCAACTCGTAAATAGCAAAAAAATATTGTTTTTCTGACTTTCACATATTTTTAAGAAATAGAGTTCTCTTGTGCTTCAGAAAGATCTTTCGTTCTGAACATTTCGCAGTGATAGCATTCAGGGTTTTGTATCAATTTCCGTACATTTTGTGATAGTAAGTGCATACTTTTATTTGCTGTTCGAATTTTTAGAAGGAAGAAAGTGAAAAAGTATCATTTATTTTTATTTGAGTAGATACAGAATTTATATATTTTAAAGACATCACAAAAATATAGTTTTATAAGTGTGAAAAGAGATATTTTCTTCATAATTAAAAATAGGTACGCAAAATAGTCAACATTTACTAATTTTTGCGTATTTCTTGATCTTATTAATAGCTACAAATATTTTTAAAATATGAAGCATCAAATATTATGAATTATTTCCAAATTTTCCCCTTTTAACTATCTACAGACTCTTTAAGAATTGTATTAGGTAGTCATAAAAGTTTCTTCTGTTTTTTTTTTTTTTTTTTTTTTTGTTTTTTTTTAACCCAAGAAAGTTTTAAAAATAGCGAGATTTTGTTGAAGGATATCTGTACTATTGTGTTCTGCGAGCCTTCTTCTACATTTACAGGAGTCTTATAATGCTTTCTTTCCAAAAATGTTTTAATTTGGTTCCAAAATACTTATCAAGGTGTTTTATTTTATTTTATTTTATTTCATTTTATTTTATTTTTTGTGAAGAGATATTTCGGGAGAAAAAAGCAAATAGTAATCGGATAGAGAAAGAGTCCGAAGAGTAGGAAGGATGCGTCATAACATCTTAATCGAAAGCAAGAAATTTGTTTTTCCTCGCCAAAGCCCGACAGCCTCTTTTGCAAATCATTTGCTGTTTTTTAATTCAACTAGCACCACTTTCTGAAAATAAAAATCTTTTACTCGCACTTTGACTACGTTTGCAAAAGAAAAATACTATAAAATGTGTTTTTAAAAATATTGGTGCGAGCAACATTGTAGATCACATTTTCAACATCAAAAAGATATTTTTTTTTTAAATATTGGTCCCCATGGACGAAAGTTGGATACTTTATATAACAACCAGAAACGTAAACAAACCTGATCGAGTCGTGATAAAGGTCCTATTACTGTCGCCAAAGCCGGACTTTTACATAAAAAAGTTTTAGTCTCTATTTCACGAAACTGGATCTACTACGGGTGTCTTCCACCTAACGAGACCATCAATTCTGAAAATTACTACTAGCAACTAGACAAACTGAAGGTAGCAACAGTCATGAAACACCCCGAAATAGCAAACAAATGAAGTATTATCTTTCATTATGACGACTCCATTCCGCTTCTATCTTTGACTGTCAGAAACAAACTGCTTGCTTTCGATTTGGACATTCTGTCTAATCTTCCTTACTCTCCGAACATTGCTCCGTCCGACTACTACTTGTTTCTTTCTTTCAATAATTCTTTATACCCAAAAAAATTAGCTCTTTGGATGACATAAAAAATCACCTCACTAATTTTGCCATCAAATCAAAAAAATTTTGGAACGAAGGTGTTATTTAACTACCAGAAAGAAGACAGTTTACTCAACATATTGCACACGCTTTCTTTAATAAAATATTGCCTTTATTCAAATTTCCATGGTTTATTAAAAAAAATCGAAGAAACTTTTGTGTCAACCTAATACTTTATTTTACAATTAGCCGTGGTTTAACCTGAGTAAATATGTTTCATTCTTGTGGGGAAACTTTTACAAAATACCCCGTTAAATTCCAAAGAAATAAATCATTTGAAATTTCTACAATTTATTCATAAAATATACGCCTTTACTGTTTCAACTCGTAAACAAAAACGAAAGCAAAAAAAATCCCTTGTTTTCCAATGTATCACTTTCACATATTTTTAAGAAATAGAGTTGTCTTGTATTTCAGAAAAATTTCGATTTAGATATATTGTAGTGATAGGATTCAAGATTTTGTATGTTTTTCTATTCTTTTCGTGATAATGATTGCATATACTTACTTCTTCTGCTGACTGAATTTTTAAAAAGAAGCAAGGTGAAAAATATGTCATTTATTTATTTATTTTTAATAAATAACAAGTTTCAGAATTTATTGTACCGTAAAATTTAATAAAATTTTCTGCCATATTTGAAAAGCATATTATTAAAAATGGTAATATTTACTATTAAACTTTTGTAGTACAATAAAGCGTAAAGGTTGGTTGCTATGTTTATACGTTTTTAAGATATCACGAAAATATTATTTAACACTAGAACCGCGGCGACGGGTCATTTTGGCCCGTATCATATGAAGAAGTGTCGATTCGAACCAGAAAGCTGATAATAAAATAAGCTAAATATAATCTGAGCAAAAATATTTTCAAGAAATGACTTAAACAGTTTTAAATGAAAATTCCGGTGAAAAATATTTTTATAAAACTTGAATGAATTTTCCCGCGGTTCTAGTGTTAATAAGTATTAGTGGAAATATTTACCTTATCTTTAAAAATCGGTATATGAAAATAATGAAAATTTAGTATTTTTGAATATTTTCCTGTCCCTTAATAGTTTTAAGTAGTTTTCGAAATATGATGAATCAAGTATTAATTAAATGCGTTTTTTTTAAATTGTTATATTACACAAATGCTGTCAGGTAATTTACATTTAGTCTCATGATCCAAAATTAGTAGCTATGTTTATTCATTTTTGAGACATTACTGAAATATTGTTTACTAAGTATTAATGGAAATATTTTCCTTATCGTTAAAGATCGGTACATAAATATAATGGAAATTTAGTATTGAATATTTTTCAGAATATGAATCGTCAAATATTATAAATTATTTGTAGTTTTTTTTAAACTTTCATATGATTTTTTTAAGAACTGTCATGTAATTTATAATTAACCACATAGTCTAAAGTTAGTAAATATATTTTATATTCTCACTGCGACAGTTTACAAAATATTCCATCAAATTTTAAAGAAATGAAAAATTTGAAATATTCAGAATTTATTCATGAAATATATGTCGTTTCCTTACATAGATAACAAAAGAAAAACTTGGTTTTTTTATCTATCACTTACACGTTTTTTAAGAAATAGAGTTTTCGTGTATTTCAAAAAAGAAAAAAGGAAAGTGATAGGATTCAAGATTTTGTATGAATTTTGATACATATATATTTCTTTTTTTATGTGTGTGTGTGTGTGTGTGTGTGTGATAGTGGATGCATATTTTTATTTGGTATAAGACATTTTAGATAGAATTAAGATGAAAAAAGTGTCATTTATCATTTTTTGAGTAGAGACAGAGTTTAAGGATGATAAATTCGGAAGATATCACGAAAATACATAATTTTATATCCAATGGAAATAACAAGTTCTTTGTTATTAAACATATGTAATACTTAAAAAGCAAGCAGCATTGAAATCTGTTATAGAACACCATTGACTAATCACTCTAAAATAGTCTGTTAGACCGAGGGGGGGTGACAGCACAGACTATCACCTCATTGAGTTAACAGCTGAAATTCTAGAAATAGTTAAAACTCGATTTGCATATTAAAACGCAATCCGTCTGCCAAGTGCTATCTTGGTGAAAAATACCTGAAAACTCGATTTTAACAGTTGGCAAATAATTTTATCACTGTGTTTTCCTGCACCTAAAGGTATGAAAACATGGAGGACTGGGAGACGGAAAACACAGTTGTAAACTTACAAGTCAACTTCTAAAATCGGGTTTTAAGTTTTTTCACCAAGATATGGGTTGTCAGACCGACTACGTTTTAATATACGAGTAGATTTTTAACTAATTCAAGTATTTCAGCCGTGAGCTGGATGAGGAAATTGTCTGTGCTGCCGTCTTCTAGTCTATGTCAATTAAAATTTATGTTGATTATGTTTCGCCAAAATACAAAAATATCTTCTTTCATTTTTCTATTTTTCTTTAAAATGTCTAATATTCGCCAACTAAATCAAAAAATGCATAAAATTATCTAATTTAAAACTGCATAGTTACTAAAATTTTTTTCAGCTATACTTGAGAATAATCAAAATTTTCAAATTTTTGAGTATTTTCTACACTGTTAATAAAAGACAAGTATTTCTTAATCTAAATTTTTCATTTCTTAAATATACGGAAATGTAATATAATCTCTTCCATATTACAACCGTTCCAAAAAAGTATTCTTTATCTCTAAAATATTCCTCTAAAAACTCTCTAAAAAAGATTGTAAAAAAAAAAAAAAAAAAAAAAAAAATTATAATTTTACAGGCATAAAGTTACAGATATTTATATGCTTATTCAATTTTTATCTGTACACTATGCAAAAAAATGTACTTTTTCTAAAGGTACAAATTTCGGAAGCTTTACAAAAGAATCTTCTAAAATTTCAGCAATCTTACTAAAATTGTTTTGCAACCAAGTTTTCCTTTACATAAAAAATTATAGGCATCCCAGTTTCCTAAAAAAAATTTCGTAAACTTACAGATTTTTTGTTTTACGGTGCAAAAATGTATCTTTTACATGAATTTTTAGTGTTCCTGCTACAAAAAAATTCTAGGAATCCCAGTTCCCTAGAAAACTTTTAGTAACTGCACTTATTTTTTTTTCTTTTAGTATTCCTAAAACAAAAATTTATTTGCTGCTCATAATCTGCTCATAATAAAAAATGTTCTCCAGTAAATTTTAAAAAACGTTAAACAGTTTTTGCTATCTGAAATATCGTTTTCGAATGTTATCAATTCAGAAGTAAATAGCATTATATTCAACAAGCAACACTGGTTTTCTTGGTTTCCTAAAATTTTTAAACTTAGAGAATACTTTTCGAAAACATGGGTAAGTAGAAGGCGATTTTTATTAAGAATCGATCGAAACAACCTTTTTAAGTCAGGAACAGAAGTTTGGTGATCTTTGTAATTTTGGCAGAAAATGTCCAAACAAACTTTTTAAGTAATTTAATGTATACATAAACATATATAGTTATTAATCAATAAAACGTGCGACCCCTGTTGTCTCCCTTTGTCTTAGACTCAAAGCATTTTATTTTCATAAAAAATGAAATGTTATTAATTCGTCCACGACACAGAAAGATTTTCTAATTATACAAATTTCATTTAATTTTATTTATTTATTTATTTATTTATTTATTTATTTATTTAATTTTTTGCTAAGCACACCCATATTAATCTTGTTGTTGCGGTTTTTTTTAAACATTATGCCAGAACTTTCTCAAATACTATCCGAAACACTTCTACGGCTTCAAACTAAAAAATTTCCATTACTGTTAAGCCAGCAGTTTTTAATGATCACGTAAAAAAAATATAAAAATATCATTGTATGCATTGATTGCTTTATAATCTGCACTCACTTCTTAAGTCAGTCTTGACTGATTACTTAAACATTAAAGAGCATAGAATTAAATAGTCCTTTTTGAGCCGATACACCTCAAATCGATGAGTAATACTGAAATTTTCCGAAGAAACCAGAATTTTGGAATGTAAGCAGTTTCGATCCGGCGGAATTTTCAGCAGTGTTTTCATCGAAAACGAATTTTTGGAATAACTCAGGTTTTGATCCAAAAACGAAAACAAAATTGAATTTTTAGCCGATCTCTAGAAGGATCTCCAGAAGAAGGCCAGTCTCCATATTTTCACTCATTCTTATATTACATTTTTACTTTCTTCTATCTTTACAAGAAGAAAGTATTGGATTCATGAAAATTTTCGACTTCCGGTTTTCGACGGATTTATACGTTTTAGAAGGTCCTGAACACGTTTTGACTATTTTTAGAAAATGTCTGTCTGTGAGTCTGTCCGTCTGTCTGTCTGTCTGTCTGTCCGTCTGTCTGTCTGTCTGTGTGTCTGTCTGTATGTGACAAAAAATTTGTGGGCGCTCTATCTCAAAAACTAATGCTCGAAATTTAATAAAATTTTATATTCAGTTAGACCTTGATATGAATTAGTGCCTATTGGTTTTTGGTGAAAATTGGCCAGCAGGTGG
Organism: Maratus speculifer; assembly: GCA_964019185.1. NCBI lineage: Eukaryota > Metazoa > Arthropoda > Arachnida > Araneae > Salticidae > Maratus > Maratus speculifer. Next base: position 259,693,162 of record OZ025298.1, read on the forward strand.
CGCTGCTATACTACGTTTTTCATGATTTTCAAGATTGCTATATCTCAAGAACTAATGCACAGAATTTCACCAAACTTCAGATTCTGTGACCCCTTGATATACATAGACGCGGATTACGTTTTGGTGTAAATTGGCCACCAGGTGGCGCTGCTATGCCACGTTTTTCATGATTTTCATGATAGCTATATCTCAAGAACTAATGCACAGAATTTCACCAAACTTCAGAATCCGCGATACCTTGAGATACATAGCCGCTGATAAGGTTTTGGTGTGAACTGCCCTATAGGTGGCGCTGCTATGCTACATTTTGCACGATTTTTGCGATGGCTATATCTCAAGAACTAATCCAGAGAACTTCATCAAATTTTAGATTCTGTCACACTAGAATATATAACATAATTAGACGCTGGTTGCATTTTGGTATTAACCTTGCAACAGGTGGTGCAGCTATGCTTCATTTTGCACGATTTTTCCGATAGCTATATCTCAACAAACAACCCACAGTATTTCACCAAACTTCAGATTTTGTTACAAAATGACATATAACATAATTACACGATGGTTACGTTTTGTTATAAAAACTTCAACTGATGGTGCTGTTGTGCTATATTTTACACGGTTTTTTTAAAACTAGCTATATCTCAAGAACTAATGCACAGAATTTCATCAAACTTCAGATTCTTTTACACCATAACATAATTAGACGCTTTTTTACGTTTTGGCATAAATTGTCCAAGATATGGTGTTGCTGTGCTACGTTTTGCAATTTTTTTGTCATAACTATATCTCAAGAACTAATGGACGAAATTCCATCAAGTTTCAGATTCTGTTAGGTCTTGACATAAATAGATGCTTATCAGGTTTTAGTATAAATTACCCAACATGAGGCACTACTAAGCTCATTTTCTCAGAATATTAATTAAATTTTGCGTTTTAGGCTTTTCGGATACCAGAATCTCATTAGACTAGGTCAAATGTTCGAGGAAATTCGATAGTGGATAACTTTGGGGTCACCACGTTTTTTTTTTTTTTATATATATATTAAAATGTACTTATGAGATAGAAGAAAGTTTTGGGATTGACACATCCAACTAGTTTTAGATCAAGAGACATACTTTTTTTTGTGTGTGTGTGTGTGTGCGTGTAAGGAACATTGATAAAACATCATGTACAGGATTTAATTTTGAAACTCCACATTTGATTGATTGTACGAAGTCTTTGAGAATTAATTTGACCTGAGATTAGGTGCATTCACTACCGTCTGCGTTGAGCCAGCCCTGCCTCACAAAATAAAATGGTCTTTCCCGCCGTAATTGCATAAAATTTAAAGACATTAAATTTTAAATCATATTTCAATACATTCGAATATAATAGTTTTTTTAAATTTTTCAGAGAAAGATTGATTTATAATAGACTGCAATGTTGATTTACAGTCGACGTCTCTTTAATTACGTCGATGGCAAAAATTTACGCCTCGAAGACTCACTTAAAATGGCAGTTTTTACAGCGTTTTCTAGAAGATCATTTGTTTTAATAAAGAAAGTTTTTAAAGTTTGTTTCAATTCAATTTCTTGTAACCAAATGGTTAGTATTCCTCATCTTACTTAATATGAATTTTTTCTAATACATAGTAGGAAAAATAACTGTAAATTATTTGCAAGAAATAACACTTCGGACTCGGTTTGAAGAGCAGTTTTTGACCACTATGTATGGATAACAATTTCACTGCCGGAGATCTCGGGGTGATGCTGTATTGGCTGATTAAACTAACTACATGAAATTTCAAGGTTTTGAAATGTTGAAAACAAAGTGTTTCAAATTGTATTACTTAAAAAGTTTTTTTTTTTTTTTTTTTTTTTTCATAAGCTAAAAGTGACCTTTGCTCTATAAATCAGTCTTCTACCTACTACTTAAATCAATAAATTACTTGAAAGCATAGAAGACATAGAAGAAAAATGGGTACATTCTTCTTTTACGTATACTGTTAAAAAATTGCAGCATTCTGTCCACTCATTTGAACGTTTTTATCGAAAACGGTTACACAACCGTCTGTTTACGATCCTGACCATATTACTGTCCCTTTTATGGTCAACAAGTTCAAGTACTGTCATGTAACTGTTTTTTCAAATTACGGCGAAATGACTGGACAGAATGCTTCAATTTTTTAACAGTGTAATTATATAAAACTTCACAGCCTTAAAGTAAATATTACTGGCATTTAAGTGCATTCAAATATAATAGCGTCTTTAATTTTCAGAAAAAGACTGACTTATAGTATATATTTATCTTGATTGATAATCTATTACTCCCTAGTAATGATGGCGGCGAAATTTTACGCCTTGAAAACTGATTTAAAATTCCAATTTTTACAGCAGTTTCTAAACGATCGTTCGTCTTTATAAGCAAAGTTGTAAACACTATTCAATTTTATCTAATCTAAGTTATAAAAGATGCATTATTTATGTTCTTCATGAATACGTCAGAAAATAGCCAGTTTGGATTTCTGAACAACCTTAAAAGTGTTGTGCATATAAAACGTTATCAACTTTTTAATAATTTTAGGCCCTTCCCTCCAGGTGATACCATATATTACCATTCCTCGAACCCCGCCCCCCTCCCCTTTTTAAAAAACGTCGTTATCAATGTCTAAAAATTCTTTTTTTATTTTATTATTTTATTTTATTTTATTTATTTATTTATTTATTTATTTGTTATACATTTGCAGTGATATACATGTGTGATTCTACATTTAATATTCTCATACTTTACGGATTTAAATGAAGAGAAGAAGTTGATCAAATGTCCCTATTACATTTGAAATAACATTATATGAAATAAAATTTACAAAATACTGTTTAAATGTTTTTATAACACATTTGTTATTCACAGTCAAATTTGTCAAACAAATTTGTAATTTAACACAAATGTTATTCAACACTAATACTATCTTCTTGCATTTGCTCCCTACACAGAGATAGCGGAACTTCTTATGAACAAAACAGAAGGACAACATTTTTATTGATTAGTAAGTATATTAAATGACATTTCGAACTTTGTTTGTCTAACTTTTAATTTGTATACGCATATGTCAGAAGAATGGGGATGTCAAACGTCCGTTATTCCACACTTTGGAATGATATGATTTTATAACCATTTAAGGATTTAATAATCAAATGAACTTTTTGTATTGACATAAAAAAACAACAGACTAAAAAAAAACAGTCTATATTGAAATAATGAAACAAAAGAGAAAATTTTGGTTGGATTAAAAATGATAATGATATCAAAAGACAATTTTCTTTATCCTACAGATATCTTACGATATCAAATGTCAGATCTCTTCTCTCCTTAAAGTGATAATATTATGTATGTACAGTCCCAAAATAATATCACCAAAGGTGGTAAATGCTTTTGCATACCTCCCCCTAACGAAACTATAAAATGTTTCCCGAATTTAATTCAACACTTTGTGTCAACCATATGCTTATCATAGCCATAAAGAATATAAATTTCCACAAAATTTATGTTGAATCAGATGAGCTTATGTGACATGTTGTTCACGAACTAAAACGATATCCTTGTGTAGTTGCAACGTTTTACGTTAATTCTTTAATCCACGCATCCCCTTCCGCATCTGTTTACCTCAACAGAGAATATATTCTCAATTTCATTGATCTGGCGCTGAGAGATTACATCCTGTTTTAAATAAATTAGATCACCTGCTACCTCGAGAGATTTGCTAGCAAACATCATCGGAAATGCAAGTCGGATTTAGAATATTTAAATTATAGACGTACAATGTACAGATTGATTGAACTTTGACATTATCTAGTGTATTTCTTTAGAATATTGATAGGTCCATAGCAGTATCAAAGCTGTGTCCAATATATCAAATGCCTCTAATCTTACCAGGTAGAACCCGTCAAAATTCGAGAAATAAAATCTCTAAATAAGAACTGTTTTATTTATTTATAATAAATCTACAAAATTAGTTACAGTAAAAAATACGTCTTATATTGGTCAGTCTAACTCTTAAGCAAATATCATTTTAAGCTAAAATTAACAAAATACTGTAAAACTCAATTATTCAAATTATTAAACGAAATAAAAGCGAAATTCATCGGGTTTTATAGCAGACGATACTTTTGAAGTAGTATACGCATTTTAATTTTATTATTATTATTATTATTATTATTATTATTAAGAGAAAATTGAGTGATTCTGTTGCCACAATTACAAAATTGGTACTAAAAATTATAAAAATTTAATATCTAAAAAATAAATTGAGATACAGCTTTGAAGCAAATTGCATTTAAAAGTATATTTTTTTCTCTATATGACGGTGTAAAAATTTAAAACGTATGATGTTTAGAAGTGTAAAATTTTCAGTAGCGAAAATTGCAAAACCGAAATATGAGGGGAAAGTGTTGCCACTCGCAAAATGACGTATGCACTACCCACAGATACGTTTGGCGTTTATATATATAGATGTAGATAAAGAACACACACGCACCCAAAACTAATATATTTAGATACAATATTTGCACAATGAAATCAGTTTATTTTTTCAAAATAATTTTAAAATGTTTTTCCGTATCATGGGTAATTTTAAAGAGATTATTTTGTATTTTATAATTATATTATGTTTTTCTGTATTGAAGAACACTTATCTTTCACAGTGAAGGTATATATCATACGAACTGAGAAGTTTGTAAATTAAACAATAAAACTTTTCAAAAAATTACTATAAAATCAAAACAATAGACAGAACGCGTTTCGACCTGGAAATTTTAACAACTCATCATCAGACGAAGTAAACACGTGAATGTCACAAATGAACGTCACAAGTAAACACGGCGGTCACAAATGAATTGAAAAGCAGAGAATAGGGCTTATATTGTTTTCTTACGTATTATTTTAATTTAATGGGGATTTTTTACAAAGTATTATTATTAACCATTTGGAAAAATGGTTGTTGTTTTCTGTCGAGAATAGATGTGTCTGAGATATATCTGAATCCTTATGATGTCAGCATTTTTTATATTTGCATTTTATTGGTCCATAAATATTAATGTTTAATGCATGGAGTACATAATACATGGCTCTCTGTTATTACGTACGCCACATTTCAATCATCATAAAAATTATGTTTTTTTCTGATTTTCATTAATTCAGTGGGAAACATTCAAACATTTTGCTTTTTGCAATGGACAACTGCATTTATTTATTTTTTTACGAAATTCTTTATATTTATAATTTTTATTTGAATAGTAAATCGAAATGTCGTTGTTAACAAAGAAGAAATTGAAACAGTTACAAAATGGATAGAAGCAAGTTATCAGATATGCAAAATGCCAAATCTAAAGAAAAACATAGTATGAAAAATCATTTTGCAAAGTTTTTTTTTCTTTTTTTTTAAACTTAGAGAAAGAAAAAATACGCGGTTCTTCGTATAAAAGATCATTTTGCAAAGGTTTTCTTTCTTTCTTTTTTTTTTTTTTTTTTTTTTTTTACATTTAAGAGAAAGAAAAAAAACGCGGTCTGATTATTGAGCTTCCCGGTTACGAAATGTATGGCGATCATAAAAAAAGTAACAATTAAATGTTGAATCAATTAGCTTTATGAGACCTTGGTTCTTTTTTTCATTATTATTATTTTAGAACTTATTTATAAGTCTTAAATTTTAGTCTTTGGAAAAATCATTTTCCAAATGTTCGTTGTAAATTGTTAAATTATATATATTTTTTTAATTGTTGCTTATCGCAATTTTTTGATGTTTTTTCTATTACATCAGTTTTTTAATAAATCTTTTTTTTTAAACTACTTTTTTATGGTGCCTTAAGACCTTCTTTATTTTACACATTTTCCTTTTCTACGAGTTGTTTGGGTATGAACAGCGTATTGGTTCTAAAAATTAGCAGATTGAAGCTGAATTTCTCGAAATGTAATTTTCATTTGGCAAATCAAAAGAACTCTGTAGAATTTGAAAAATCCCTTTGCTCTAAGACATGAATTTGCATTAGGTTTTTTTTTTATTATTTCTTCCGTAATGCTTTCCAGGCCTATTTATACCTCGAATGTAGAATATAACAGGTGCGCCCTTAAACAAACAATTATTCTACAAATTGTCACTAAAATTTCCTGTTTAGTAATGGGGAAATAATCGGAATGCAATGCTAAATCTATGGAAGCATTGTTTTTTTTTTACATTTTTCGTTTGTATATTTTTTATAGGATAGCTGAGATTAATCCCCAAAGAATTCTTTTTCTACTTTTTTGATTCTTTTTATAAAGTCACATTTTATTCCACAACTTATTTTTCAACTGAAAATACCTTCATAAAAAACTCCACAACAAAAGTCCAAAAAGTGAAAAAAAGTTACGATTAGAGATTGATATCAACTATCTTATGTAAAAGATCTGACTAAAACACTGAAATGTAAACGAAAAATTTGAAAGGAACATTCCCATTGGATTCACATTAACTTACGATTTTTCGTCTTGCGACTCGTGCAAGTTTCTAAGGCAATATTGATAAAATCTAGTTGGTACCTTAAAGCAGTTCAAAACCAAGCTATAAATATCATAATCACAAAGATTGTCAATTTTCATAAAATTTATGTTGACATCATACCAAAATGTACCGTATATTCACGAACTACAATAAAATACTTGTCTAACAAATTTGTTTTACATTAATTCTTGAGTTCGTGCATCATCTTCCGCATCTGTTTACCTCAACAGATAATGTAGTCCCATTTTCATTGATCTGAGAGATTACATTGTGTTATGAATAAATTACAACACCTGTTACCTCAATAAATTCGTTTTCGATCATCATCCGAAACACGAGTCAGTTTTAGAATATTTCAATTTATTGTGAAGTTGTAGAGCTTCTTTGGCAAAATTTCAAACAGAAGCACCATAATCGTTTCTAATATCTTTACGGTACAATGTATTTATTTTTCCCTTCTTGGTTTTTTTTTTTTTTTTAGAAAGAGAGAGAAAAAAATGTAATATTAATGGTTACCTAGATATATCTTGTGAGATATAGTTATGACTATCTATAATTCTAGCTATCAGTATTATAAGGAACAAATATGTTCGCGCATAACGCTAACGTCATCGTCACTATGGTAATAACATACGGTTAAATTTCGCTTTCATTGCAGTATATTTAAACTTCTAACTATGAAGATTTTTTACTGTACAATGAATTACGACTGTACAATTTTTTACTGTACAATGTATCCTGTTCTACATTATAAATAATGTAGAACAGGAAAAAAAATCTACTTTTAGATACAATTTTTTTGTAAGCTACATCGCAATTTGTTTGAAAAATGTATTAAAATTTACTCATTTTTTCGTTTTTTAAATACTTTTAAAGCATCTCTATCGCGTGCAGACGAGTGATTTCAAAAGATAACTCCGTTTGCACATGAAATAATGTAAATGAAAAACAGCTCAGAATATGTTTCCTGCTTATATTTCATAACGAAATAAAAAAATTATCAATTAATGAAAAAATAATTAAGTATATATAAAACACATATTTAAAAAAATGTTTAACTGTTTTTAAAACATGTTTTAAAACACGTTTAAATTAAAAACTAATTTAAAATATCACACAGGTTTATACCACTGAAATCTTTAGGTTAAAAAAGGCTAACACTCTTTGTCGATTACCTTGAGTCTATTAATTTCTGATAATTTTCCAATACGAAATTATCGGTTTTGTAAAATTTCAAAATTTTATTTAAATACGCAATTGTTATTAGTCATATAAAAATGATTTGATTGTGCAGTAAAATCTAAAGAAATATATTAACTGTAAAAAAACTATTAGAGTTTTCCATTAAGAAAAAAAATGTTGTTTTCACCTATATTCTTTAAGTCGGTGAATTTAATTTTATAATATTTTATTTTTATTTTATCCTTTACATTTAATGACATTTCAGTTAAATGAAAAATATTGATAGAAATCGAACGTATTGATAATTTACAATGAATCAAGAATACAAAATCCTTTTTTAAGAAAAATGCAAGTAACAAAAAATAGCTTTAAAAAAAGTTACTCTTATAAGCATTCATTGTTTATTTTAAAATTCAGGACAAATGTCTCGATTGCAGTTTGCGTTGCTAATTTGGTGCAATCTCCGATTATGGGAAATACAATGCTACTGCTTTATAAGTTTGACTTTAGAAAGCGCGAAGTAGCGACTTTATTTATAAACATATGTTTTATTATCTTTTTCTTTTTAAATTATTTTAGCAACAGGTGAAATAAAAAAATGTTTAAAAGACTGATTCTGGATTTCTAAATTGTTTTCTTGGTATAAAATCCTTATTAAGTTACAAACAATTAATAATTAACAAATTAGTACACATTACTATTACAAAACAAATACTAACAATTAATAACTGACATATATGTTACCAATTTAAAAATTATTTTAAAAAACACTTCACCCTATAAATTTTTATTATATTTTATTTTCTATGAATTACTGTTTAAAATTTTTCACTGTTGCAATTTCACTGTCACTTGGCTTATTTTAGCGAACGTACACCGTAAAAAAATATCTGTAAAGTTACTAAGATTTTTCTAGTAACTTATATTCCAAGAACTTTTCATGTAACTGTAACAGCAAAAACTCATGTAACCTTCCTCGGTTACCTGAAATTTTGCTTTTATCGTTATATGAAATGTTCTTAGAATACAAGTTTGCTAGAAAAATTTTAGTAACTTTACAGATTTTTTTACAGGGTAGTTCATCACATAAATTACTTTATTGTTGTTATAAATCACATACAGTCACAAACATAAAGAATATTTGATGATTTATCATTAGCACCCGGCTAAAGGAAGGAAGCATTCAAATTACCTCTTTAATTTATAATAAAATTTTAAAATGTTAAGATGCATTGTTATGCACTGTAAAAAAATCTGCAAAAGTACTAGACATTTTCTAGGAAACTGGGATTCCAAGAACTTTTCATGTAACGATAACAAGAAAAATATATGTAATCGATTCTGAAATTTGAATTTTTGCTGTTACCGTTACAGGAAAAGTTCTTGGAATCCCAGTTTCCTAGAAAAGGTTTAGTACCTTTGCAGATTTTTTTTTACAGTGTGGAAACATATTTGTGGACATAATTTTTATTGATCTATAGTCAATGGTTCTCAACCTGTGTGCCGTGAAAAGATCTCAGTTGTGCCGCAAAACTTTTAAGCAAGTAGCATCAAATTTTTAAAAATTCGAATCTGTAATGTCCGACTTTCGAAATTGTATAATTTTCTTTGAAAAATGGCTTAGCGTCACAAATATTCTATATTTGATTGAGTTTTCTTCTGTTACTGACTATAACAGTGTACGAGGAAACCTTAAAAATGGTCTTGCGTCTCTTAAGATAAATTCTTTCAGAAACAAAAATCATACTCCCGCCTCCTGAAGGAAAAATATTACAATTTAAAATGTAGTAGAAAAGATCGTTGAAAAATGATTTAAGAGTATGCCTATTAAAAGATTTTATCTTACAGGGGAAGTCTTCTGACTTTTTTAAAAGTCAAATTCAGGTATCCCTGTAAATGTTAATGTGACAAATTACGGGCAAATTAAGATTATTTTTTCAGATTACCACAATTCTTCTCGCTGTGGAATTTCCTATAGGTTATTGTCTGTAATTTCCTGCACCGCTATTAATGAATAAACCTATACCTGGAATCCGCTTCATCTCCGTATGTATGGGGGAATTCTATGATTCTTTGTAATGATGAGGGTATACTTTTCGACACCAAAACTGATATGAATTAGTCATAAATGGCAATCACAAACCTTACACTGTGAAAAAAAAATCAAAAGATTACAAAAATTTTTTTAGTAAATTTGTATTCCATAGAGTTTTTTAGTAACCATTACACACAGTACAAATAGTAATCATTCCAAACCTTTTTTTGCAAGTGAAACAAACATTTTTTTTTCTAAACTGAACAAAAGAATTTTTTATTTAACTAATTTAAAACTTTTTAGTATGAGCCACCAAGCAAATTTTAGTAACAGCTCGAAAATTATTTTAATAACCATTACTGACAGATACTTAGTAATTATTCCAAACACAATTTTAGAAAGTGAAACAAACATTTATTTTGTAATAAAAATGTGAGAAAGAAGACAGTCTTCTGCAGCGGAAGATTTTTGGCAAAGCCTCAATAAATGGCAGCATCAAACATTTCCACCTGCTCAATTTTGATATGCTTCTGAAGGGGAGGGAAAGACCAGAGATCATTACCCATGGTAACTGCTACGACAGAATTTTCATAACCCCTTTATTTAACGAGTACTTACACTGCATACACTCGACGCGTCTTTCGTGGTGTCGAGCATCGAATCTGGGACTTTTCAACCTGGAGTCCGGTACTATGACCACTAGGCTATCATGGCCCAATTGAGTTTTAGTAATAGCTATTAAAAATATAAAACTATTAACTCTATTCGTTGCATGCTTTTTTCTAGTAAATCTTACAGATTTTGTGCAAGATTACAAAAGATTTTTTAGTAATTGGAAGGATCACTGAGAGAAACTAAAACTGTTTTAGTAGATCGACCCTTTTTTTTTACAGTGTACTTTTATCTTATGCATGTTAATACTTCCTGTAAAATACAGCATAGCAGCGCCACCGGTTAGGTGGTTTACACCAAAATCTAGTCAGCAACAACTTATGCCAATTTATAACTTAATCTGAAGTTTGATGAAAATCCGTTTATTAGTTTTCGAGAGAGAGCTATTGCAAAATCTTTAAAAAAAACTGCATAACAGAGCTAAATATTGGGTGATGTACACCAAAAATTAATCTGGATCATTTTTTTCAGGTACTAATTGAATCTGAGGTTTGATGAAAATCCATGCATTAGTTTTTGAGATACATTTATTGCACAATCGTGAAAAAAGCAGCATAGCAGCGTTATGTGAAAGTGATTTATACCAAAAACTAAACAATACCGGAATCACTGAATCACAATACCGGAATAAAGAAACACGGACTATACCAAGGACTAACTGAATCTGAAGTTTTAAAAAATTTCATGCATTAGTTCTTGAGATAGAGCTATTGGGATAATCACAAATTATGCACCATTGCAGCACCACCTGTTGAGCGATTTGCATTAAAACGCAATCAGCACAATTGTATATCAAGTACTAACTAAATCTAAAGTTTTATAAAAATCTATGCACTAGTTCTAGAGATATGGCTATTGTAAAAATTGTGAATAAGGCACCATAGCAGCGCAATCTGCTGAGCGACATACATAAAAAAAATGATGAGATTTAATTTATATCAAGGTCTAACAAAATTAATAAAATTTGTGAAATTCTGTGCATTATTTCTTGATTTAAAGCATCCACAAAACATTTGCCATATACAGACAGACTGACAGACTCACAGACAGAAACTTTGTAGAAACATATTTTCGAGTTGTCTGACCCCTAAAACGTGTAAATTCGTTGAAAACCGAATTTCAACTATTTTCTCGAATCCCATACTTTTTTCTTGTAAGGATAGAAGAATGTAAAAAGTTCCTCAACACCGTGTTTTGCCTTCTTACCGTGTTTTACCTTCTAATGCATATTAAAGAAAAGTACATGAAAAAGAAAGGGTTATAAGGATTTTCTTTAACCCTTTCGTATCAGGTGTACTATTAATAGTACATGTGTTTTAATGGAGCATTATTTTTTTTAAGAAATACTTTTGTTATTTTTTATATGTAGTAATAATAGTATGTCTATGCATTTAATATATGATTTCATTTATGTTTAGGCATTTAGTAATAATAATAATTGTTATTATTTGTTTAATTCCCTTTGCGCCGTTTGCAATTCTTTTATTTTAAAACATATTTAACTCATTAAATTTAAAATAAAGGTTACTTTCTTGAAAGAATCACGTGAAATAAAGCGCAATGAATATTACAAAGTTGTAATATACGTTAAACCTTGTTGTAACATAATATTTTCTAAACCTCTCTAAAAATTCTTCCTTAGCCTTTTTTCATGTGAATATTAACTGAATAGTACGCAAAACAACAACATTCGCTATCTTACAGACAATGAAATATTCGTTAAACACTCATTAACCTATTTGCATAGCTAGTGTTAATGTTATTTAAACGAAAAAGTATTTTTTTTTTCTAAAAATTGAAAGAAAATTCGGACCCGAAATGGTTAAAATAATTTTATTTTGCTTTTTTCGGATTGGATGGCCCATTTTATTTGTGAAAGTAAATAAATTAAAAATTATATGTAATCATTTCTTATGTAATGATAGATAATCTTCCTTTTTCAGTCTTCATAATTTTAATGTGCCGCAAAAATTTAATTCTAGATTTAAGTACGCAGTGAAATAAAAAAGATTGAGAAACACTGTTCTAGCTTACAAGGAAAAAAATGGAAAATAAATTTTAAAAACTAAAATTTTTCATCTTTATATGCATAAAATAAATTCAGTTAAATAAAAAAGCATAAAAAACTTGCATCAAATGCCAACAACAGAACACTGGCGACTGATAAACACGTGTTTCTTACATCTAGCAGAAGAAATCGATAACTAATTTTTCTACAGTTAGACATACGTAAACAAGAGTTCCGCTTGTAGAATTAAGATCTGCATTTATAATGTATGTACTCGTTCATAGTTTGTTATTATTAATTGCATTCATATTTTATTGTTATTGTTAATAGCGACAGACTAAATATTACATCTTTTAATTTAAAAGGATTATCACAATCAAAAGTATTACTAAAACTTTTTGCAGAACTAGAAATTCATTTAAAGTTATTTTATATACATCAGTTTGGCGTAATGAAAAGTACAAAAAGAAAAGCATGCATGAAGGCAAAAAAACGCATCCCTCCCCTCCAAAAAAGTGGTTTTTTTTTTTTTTTTTTTTTTTTTTTATTATTATTATTAATAAGAACAGTTCTATATTTCTGGCAGCTTGCCAATAAGATTCTGCTTTGAATTATGCATACATATATAACCATTTTAAAACACTACAAATTATCTACAGAAGTTGTGAAATTATAAATAAAAAAGAAGTTTGTTAACTGTCTTTAAAACTGATCCCAATAACAATAGCAATATGAATTTAAAAAACGTAACAAAAATGGAGATTTGCGGAGCAAAGGCAGACTCATCAGGTCCTAATTATCTTGATTAGCACAAATAAATTGTGTGGTTTTATCTTCGCTAAAGCCATAAAAATCTAAAGAATACGAAATTGTTACTACCACAAACAATACACAGAAATTGTGAAATTAGAAAATAAAAAAGTTAAAAATAAATTTAAATTTAATTGGACTAAAAAAGAAAAAATATATATTATCAATTTGAGAATCTATTTTAACTTGATTGGAGCAGCCAAAATAAGAAAAAGAAGAAGAAGGTAAGAGATTATTTGTACATGTTGCCAAAAAAAGGTTTTTAAATGATTATGGACCGAGGAGTAATAATTTATAGCAGGCCTGTCCAACCTTTCTCTATACAGGGGCATACGTCAGCTCTTGGCAAACAATGAAGGGCGCCATTATTAACAGGACTTAAAACATTGAATAAAATCATCGTATAGTATTAGTAGCGATACACAAATTAAATGCATATGTAAATACATCTCGCAATAGAAGACATAAAGATGGAGCTGTATGTAAAAAAAGAAAATAAATTAAAACATAAAAAGTAATAAATTTCAAATTATACAATATATTTCTGCAAGGGGATACTCAGAAATTTTTGTAATAAAATGATCCAGAAAGTACAAATCGCTCGTATAATTAAAATAAAATGATAATCAGAGATATTTTTAGATTTTTTAAGATGCAAGTACTCCTTGATTTGTTTAGGAGACGTAAATACGCTGTTATAAAAAATACAAAATTATATAAAACCATATTAGTGACCAATTTACGGGTAATTCCAAAGACATGGCCTGGAAGAGCTTTCATTGATGAAAACAAATTTCCCAGGATTTTAAAGATTGTTTTTTAAACAAAATGCGAGAAAAGTCTAAAATTTTAAAGATCTCTTAGAGAAAAGGACAAACTTTTACTCATATTATAAAATAACAATGGGCCAGCGTAACAAAACAACAACAACTTGAACTTTTAAGCATAGAAAGAGGGGCGGGGGAATGCTTATTTTTCTACATTTCACATCATGACAAATTAAAAAAGTTATTTCCAACTATTACCAACTTCCGTCGTCATAATTTCCATAATATTTTAAAGAATTATAATATACTGGCTATAAATTACTGAAAAAACCCAATAACACATGATTAATTTTTAAAGTACGTTTTCACTTTTGATAAGTGAAATACACTTACGGAGGTTTTAAAAGTATCACTCAAGCCAATAACAAGGATTTTTAAAAAGTATCTTTTCAATACAATTTTATAAAAAATGCTAGTAACAAGAAATCTTCAAGAGGACGCCAAAGAAATCGTTAAAGGGCGCAGCTTTGGGCATCCTTGACTTATAATATACAACCCTTGGCAAAAAGTTTTTGATCACTGTTATCAAGTTTATAAGTTTTGTATTTCGAAGCGTATACTTCGCGATTCAAGAGCATAGGAACGTTATGCAATATGCCAAATAAAAGAAACAATGTTAAAATATAAATAAAAAGTGAATTCAATATTGCAATCATATAAATTATAATTATAATGCAGGCAAAAATGTTTCCTCGTGAGAAAAAAATATCCGATCAAGATCGAAGTTGGAAAATAGTAATCGATCACTGAGGAAAAAAAATTTGAAATTTGCATATTGAAGATAGATTAGAGTGCCTGCGCATGCGTATGATATATGAATCCTATTTAAAAGAAGAAATCTTCCAGTTGCGAGATCAAAAGCAGCTTTGAAATGCTGTAAAATGACTCGTATGAAAAACCTGTCTCGCGATTTAAAAATCCGCATGATTTAATTATTAGAAGTAGTAAATTCACAATGGAAAGGGGCTGATTTATGAAATTGTGCTCAAAGTACAGTATGCGATATTTGGAATAAATATCAGTTGACTAATAGCGTGGAAAATTTATCTCGAAGTGGACGACCACGAATATCAATACCTAGGAAGGAAAAGAAAACTTGTAAAAATATCGAAAAGAAAGCGGCGAGCAACCTCAAAACAACTTGATTCCGAATGGTCTAAGTATAACGTAAAGGCATGTGATCGCAGTACGTAATCATCTAAATGTAGCAAGATTTAAATCTTGTAAAATTAAAACAAAATCTTTCATGATAAAGAAGCATAGAAAAGAACGCCTGCAATGGCATAAAAAACATGTGTACTAGCCATTTGATACATGAAATAAAGTTATTTTAGCAATGAATTTCGCATATCTATCGGTAAAAGTGATGACTGTGGAACATTTGTTTGGAGGAGAGTTGGTGAAAAGTTCAATGATAAGTGTATCAATAGGAAGACTAAATTTTCACCTGTATTTAAAGTTTGGAGTTGTCTGACATCACAAGGCGTCGACAAGTTGTGTATTGTGTTACGTACAGTAAGTTTTGAAGTTTACATTGACATTTTAGTGGATTTTTTTATTTCCAGCATCGATCAATAGTTCGGAAATCAAAATGACTTCTTATTTCAAGATGACAATTAGCTCCCCAACGCACCAAATCAATGAAGAAATTTCTACAAAATTTAGGTAATATACCAATTCAAACCATGACTTTACCGCCCAACAGTCCGGATCTTTATCCCATCGAAAATATGTGAAATATATTAAAAAGAAAAATCGATTTTCGATGAATTACAAATGCCATAGAACTTACGTAAAGCTATAAAGGAATGCTGGGGTGAAGTTGCTCCCAATGAGTGTAAAAATTTTAATGAGTCCAGTCCACTAACAATTTCGACTGTCATCCGAAATAAAGGTGGATTTACGAAATATATAACTACAGTGATCGGTTATTTTTTTCCAAATCAAAGCATGATCGGATAATTTTTTCTTTGGTGCCTAAATTTCAACACAATTTTTCTGTTTATAAATTGATGAATGGTGATTTTTCTTTATTGCATATTGTTGTTCATTATATGTAACACAAATGTATTATCGCTAATAGTCGTTTCATTTTTATGCAGTGAGAATAAATAATCTTTTCTTACAAAAGATGGTAGTGTTGATGTAATGATCGGAAACTTTTTGCCAAGGGTTGTAGGCAGGCACAAATCTCAATATCTAATGTCTACTGCCCCCTTCAGACCATTTTAAAATGAATTCCACCTTGTTATCCTCGGAATTAATACAGTGAAGCCATCTGTCATTTATACATAAATTGTATATATATATGTATACATACACACACACTCTGGCGGATTCCGCGCCCTACGAGCTACGCTCATCAACTCCCGTTCAGGCACTACAAACTCTAAAAACACACTAATTTGATCAGTTGTTAAAAGATTGTCAAACATTGAAATATATTTAAGTTTCGATCTCCCAGTAAACAAATTCTCATTCATTTCCCTTTGATTATTGAATTTTGAGGCCTAATCAGCTGCTGTTAAATATCTACTGGTTTTACATGTTTGATTAAACAAGACATCTAATAAACAGTGAAATATTCAGAGATTTTGTCTCCTGATATGGTTTGAAATGCGATATAAGAAAAAAAATTACACCAGGCATTTTAAATGTATCGTTTAAATCTGATGCAATTTTACTAAATTTTTCTTTCCCTTTTTAATATTCACGTAAAAATACTTTTGTTGTTTGAAAGCAAATATGATTTGTGACGTCTTAGAATTCACAACAATAGTTAAAAAGATCATATCAAAATATGAAATAAATGTCTCGTTTAAACATTTTTTAAAAATTTTAACTGTTTTACAATATTACTTTTTTATTTTAAATATGACGAATTTCTTTTACTTGCTGTTTTTAACGCACATTAATGAATTTATTTATTATTTTAATATTTTCTTTCTCTTTTTGATATTCACGTGAAGATATTTTTCTTGCTAAAAAGTAAATATTTTTTTCCACTGCCTTAGAATTGGCAACAATAGTTTCAAGGTCATTTAGAAATGCGAAAGGTCTCACACAAATATATTTTTAAATTAAAACTGATTGCAGCATTATTGTTTGGCTATTTTAAATATAACGTAATTTTTTACATTTACAGGAGTTAACGCATTTTAATGAACTAAACATTTTAATATTTTCTTTCTCTTTTAATATTCACACACGTAAATATAGTTTTAAGGCGTAATTTTGAATATTTCACGCTTTTAACTTATTTAAAAATTATTTCTCATTTTATTTATTTTTTCTTATTTGTGATAGTCGCGTGTAAATGTTTTTTTTTTTTTTATTTGAAGAAAATATTATTCTTTGATGATTTAGCAACAATTTAAAATAATAATCTTTTGTAAAATATGTAAAAAATGGTCTCTTAAAATACTGAAAATATGAATTAGAAATGTAAATAAATGATCAAAAAAGTGTCAAATTAAAAAAATAAATGCCGTCTGCACACCGGGAACTTTTAATGTATAAAATGATCTAAAAATATATAGCAGTTACTCATTTAAAACTTTTCTAACGGAGTGATTTTAATGTTAAAAATCTTTTATAATAATTATTCGATTTAAAAACTGTCTGTATCAGCGTATTAATCAATCATTTTTCTATAATACTACCAATTTTCATAATTTTGTGTGCAGTATTTTTCTTAATATTAGCAAAAAAATTCCGTAGGTCATAAAAAAATTGATAATCAGCGGCGGTGACAGCGTTAGTTACTTTTTTTAGATTAAAGAGATATAACATTTATTATACAACCATTTATAAAATATGTATGTATGTACATTTACATAAGTTGTTTACACTTTGTAAAACCTCGATTTAACTAAAACATATCAATAATAACACTTTAAAAGATCACAATAATTACCTTAAAAGAGAGAAATATTTCTTAATATGAATGTCTTATAATTTGTTTTACTATAATCTTCTGATATCATTGCTGTTTACTATTGTGTTACTATTACTACTAATACTACTGCTACTACTAACTATTATTATTATTATTATTGTTATTATTGTTATTATTATGATTATTATTATTATTTAAATTACTATTAAACAAACCACATCTAATTCAACAATTTTTACTCAGAAAATCTGAGATACTAAAATCTCCATTTTTGATAGGATTACGCCGTAAAATCAATACTTTCTTTTGTGGTCTCTGTTTCAAATTATTTCAGTACATACTGCATTTCTTTGAAGGCTTCTTTTATCTTTAAATATTATTTTCGTATATAATAACTTGATGGATGTCTTCGATAAAATTGTCTCGGGAAATGCAATTTTTAAAATGTCAGGGAAACGAAAACAGAAATTAATGGAAAGTGTCCTACATTTTACAGTAATGTTTATTTTTTTTCTTCTTTATAACTCATTTTTAAAAAAGGAGTTCAGCTAGTATAATTCTAGGACGGAAAAAATACTTTTGATACAATTTTTTTTGTTGTTGTTTAAAGGAGGGGAAAATAGCTAATCTAAAGCCTAAAAATACTCTGCGTTTCTTTCCGCGTATTTCTTTCAGTGTAATTCCCGAGGAAATCGACAAGGGGAAAATTAAAAATTTTAAAAATCATATTATCTGATAAACTAATGAAAATAAAATCTTGGAGCTAGATATGCCTATAGTATAAATAAAAAAACTTGTTTAGGAATTTTTCAAAATTCGACCCCAAAGGCAAAGGAAGTGGCTCTTCGCTCAAGCACCCTCCAATTTCGAAAGACATCGCAAAAAACATTATTCGATAAATGGTTAATTTGACGATGTTTCCAGTTAAATCCATTAGTCTTTTATAATCGAGCTCGCCACAATTTAATTTAAACTCTGCGCATTTATAGGTTTTTGTTTTATTTTGTTTTTGGAAGACTTTTCGGTCAGAATTTAAAATTGTAAAATACGAAAATGACATTTTTACATCTTCATCTCAATACTACTAATTGCATAACCGCCATTAGACGGGGTTGTATTAGCTGAGATTATAATTACTCAATTCAAATGTTTTACAGTCCGATGCACAACTTAAATTCTCTGTTATTTTGCACTACCTGCGGAAAATGTCGCATATTACATTTTTGTGAAATTTATTAGAAACTTGTTTGTTTGTTTTTTATATTTATTTTTAATTTTCTAGTCGTGTAGCTCTTTTTTTTTTTTTTTTTTTTTTTTTTTTTTGTTTTTTTTTTGTCTTAAATTTCCTAGTATAAATGCACAGCAAAAAAGCCTTCTGCGAATGCAACATCTATGCAATTAAAGTACATAGATTTAATTTGATTTTTTTAAATCTCGAATACAAGGCATATATTCAATTCTTTATAAGTACCCAGTGCAAAAGAAACTACAGATAAACAACAGGTATGAGAATGTTACGCTTAGTTCAATAACACTACAAACAGTGTATGCTCTTTTACAAAGAGCCAGGCTAATTGTACAATTATTTAATTTGCTGTAGCATTTTTATTCTACCGGTATGTTGCATATTGCAGATTTCGGTAACTGGAAAATGATCAATATTTTGCCTAACAGCCTATTTTTTTCAGTTTCGTTGGAATTTAATTAATGCAATTTAAAACTAATTAGAAAATGACCGACTCGTTGCTCAAAAAGTGTGGTTTCAACAGGAATATTGCTAATAATCCAAAGTAGAAAATATTTATGGATATTTTTTGCACAATAAATAACAGTATAAACGTAAAATATTTAGGTAAAATGTTTCTTTTTTAATGTCTTGATGATAGATATTATGTATGAACCTCTGTGTCCAAGGTTATTAAATACATCATTTTTTATTTAAAAGCCATATTTATTTTTATACTTTGTTCAGAAGTATCATTATGTATGAACCTCTGTGTCCAAGGTTATTAAATACATCATTTTTTATTTAAAAGCCATATTTATTGTTATACTTTGTTCAGAAGTATCATTAAAATCTGCAGAAAATGAAATTTATTAATATTTTCTCAGCATTATTTAGGGAACATGAAGGGTTCCTGAATGAAAACAGTAAATAAAAAATACATAGAAAAGTAGCAGATTTTACCTTATGCACCCCAGTGTCTCACAATTTAGAACACTCTCTTTATTTTCAGGTATCCAAACACCTTTAAAGTGTAATCTTCAATCAAAGTATCGATTTTTCATCTATGCAATCTATATTATAAAGGCCAAACGTATCTGTGCGTAACGCATACGTCATTTTGTGAATGGCAACTTGAAATTTGAAATGAAATTTCGGTTTGCAATTTTTGCAACTGGAAATTTTTAACCTTCTAAACATCTCACATTTTCAACTTTTACACCATCGTATCGAGAAAAAAAATGTGCTTTTAAATGCAATGTTTAAAAATTGTATCTTAATTCATTTTTGAGATATTAATTTTTTTGTAGTTTTTTATACAGTTTTTCTAATTTTGGCAACAGAACTCCATTTCTATTAAAAGCAAAGGGGAAAAAGCCGAAAAAGCCAGATTACTGTATTTTTATGTTGTCATTCTCTCATTAATTATTGGATCTTTGCTTTTTCACATGTCGGATTTAGACTTCACGAGGAAAAATTTCTATGATTAAGTCAAAGTGGAATAAATTTTGCAGTTTTTAATTCTGGAATGCCAAGCATAAGAGCCTTAATTAATAACTTTGTCATAATAACAAATCTTTGTTATATTTTACTGCGTACATTACGATTAAAGTTTAAGTTTAATAATTCGGACAACTGGGTTTCAAAAAACTATTATTTTGTTAACTTTAGGTTAAAATAATATGCATATGAGAGTTAGACAAACTAATATTAGATGCATTTTTTATTGCAACAAATTTCGTAGGTTTATTATAAGTCAATGAAACCAGTTTCTTCATAAATATTTTCTTTCGTCGAAATTCGACGGGTTCTACCTTGTTATATTAAAATCAATTATTTTTATCTGTCGAATTCTGCATAAATTATGTCTGTATCTTAATTATATCCAAAGTTACAACCGTTTAAATTTACAGATATTGCAGCTTTTAAATTGCGTTTAAAAGTTATTTTTAGCTTTTTCTCGAAATGAAGTTTTTCGGATTTTTATTATACGCAAAACATCCTGAAACAAAACAAGTTGAAAATTGCACGTGAAGCTTAGCAGATGAGGTACGTTCGTACAATAACGAAGTTTTTAAAATATCACTCTCATATATCAATCTCATAAAATTACAATTATAGTTAATTACAATTAAAATGCGCACCAAACAATGTTCTCTCTATACTCATTATGTAATAGAATACTTTTGTGTGGCCTTGTAAATCAATAACAAATGTTCTTTGCACAACAGACTATGCAAAATCTATATTATAATATGTACTTTATGATGCATGTCAATATTATTATGTTCGAATGAGTGTAATATTATTAAAATGGATTTAAAACTTTTTTTTTCCATTGACTGTAATGTAACGGAGAACTTTTGATTGTCCCTGTATTTGATCTATGTATCCTACTTTCAAAAAAATTGAAATCACTTGACAAAATTATGTAATAAGTATGTAATTTAAATTTCAAACGCTTAAAATGCATTTGCAACATTTTCTCCCATTGACCGTAATGTAACGGAATACTTTTGATCGTCCCTGTAATTGATCTATCCATCCGATTTTCATAAAATTTGAAATGACTCGACAAAATTATGTAATAACTATCTATTTTAAATTCCAAAAGATTCGGTTGGGTAGTTTTTGCGTTATTATATGCGGACAGACAGATAGACGGACAGACAGACAGACAAACAGACGGACGATCAGACGGACAGACGGACGGACAGAACGACAACTATAGGTGCTACGTATTTACATAATTAAGAACGCATCTAAAAATATGCATGAAATTCTACGTCATTTTCTGTACTTATTTCACAATTGGCTTTTGGAGAAATAGATAATAACTCATTGATAATATATCAAGTAGTTTTATATTTATACTGGTATAAACGACAAACTTGGGACAAATTTTGCGAATACTTCATTGCATTCGTGTTTTAACTGGCATATTGTCTGAGATAGAGATGCCATTATAATGTTTATATTGTTATATTATATATAGTGTCGTCTATGTCCTAGAAATAGTTATTCTGTTCATTATGCAATTTACAAAATGTCAATGAATTGTTTTATTTTTGATTTATCACGTTTTGAGGAAAATGTCAATTTTTGATATAATTTTCACTATTTTTCTCTTTAAAAATATTTCTGAGTACACGCTAAAATTTTTATATATTTTTCAAAGTTTTAAGATTTTTAAGGCAAAGTTTAAATGTTTTGTCATTATAAAAAATAGGTAACAAGAAAAATTTCAAAAATTTCAAAAAATCACATACGAAGGTGTGCGGATAGTATTTTACTCGAACATACAGCCCTCATAGCATGCATGGTTACAGTGACGTCACAATGACGTCACTGTGAGTCACTTTGGTCACATCTCATCTGTGACCAAAATACCACCACTCAGTGACGTTACATTGTGACTGAGATGTGACTTCCTTAAAAATTTTTAGAAAATTACAAATATTCTTCTAAACATGTTATTTACTTTAAAAAACATGTTTCTGGCAATTTAAATATCGTCGCTTTTGTCGCAGTTTCGTCACAATGTCAATGTCAAAGTAGTCACAAATGACACATCTTTCACAAATTTGACACCGTGACTTCACAAAGTGGTCACAATGTGACGTAACAAACGAGCTCTTAAACGGCCATAACGACCTCACATTTTAGTCACTGTAACTTCAAATGGACGTCACGTGACGTCACATCGACAATCGATGGTCACAAAGACACAATGTCATTTCACAATGACGTCGCAGTGTCGTCACCGTGCCTTACGGGAGTGTCGATAATCAATAAAATAACGGATCACACATTTTGTTTTTTCCAAGTTTTGTACAGAGAAAATGGGTTGCTGAATGAAAATGATTATTAAAAAATAAGAAAACTTTTTTATTGGGAGATTTAATGTACACGTCTTCTTAATAATTAAGATTATTCAAGAACATTTAAAATTTTTATAGGTAAATTTTTACCTCCTGCTTTCCCGTAAAGATGTACAAACAAGGCGAATTTTTATATTTTTTTGTCACAGCTTTAAGAAAAGGTTACATTCTTGAATTTAAAAAAAAAAACTAAATAAGATTGTATGGCCCCAAAAACTTTTCTAGAAGTGCAGAGCACAAAGTATCATACAAATCTATTCAGTAATACCTGGCAAAATATAAGACAGAGACGCACATCAACCAGAAGCAAAATGTTTTCCTTTTTAAAGTAGTTTTAAAATGTTTTCATAAAAATTGTTTCCTGTACATAAGAAGAACATACTAAGTTGTAAAAATGTTCACTTTTGTTTTCTAACAGACTTACACTTTACCTGAACTACTAAACGTGATTTATTTCTGGAAAAAAATATTCCTGTCTGTTTGTGACGGTTTTTTTGTGGCCGGTTTACCTCAAGAACTAATGCACGGAATTTCACCAAACTTCAGAATCAGTTAAACCTTGAAACTGATTAGGTTTAGGTGCATTTTGCTCGACAGATGGCGTTTCTGTGTTGTGTTTTTCATAATTTTCCTAATAATTATATGTGGACCTACCTGCATGGAATGGATTCTAACCAAGATTAATAAATCAGATACTTATTTAAAATTATGTTTATTATCTCTGCTGTCTAAAGAGGGGGCACTGTTATGCTATATTTTTAGAAAAAAAATACTATAGCTGTATTTCAGTTGTTAATGAGTAAAAAAAAAACCTAATTTTATATTTGAAGTTACTAATTAACCCTTAATTAGTGAGTTGATTTTTCTAACATATGTGGTAAGGTGGAATATGATTTGATTTCTTGTCCACTTTTTTAAGTTTAACAAATTAAAATAAGAAATTTTCAAAAAAAATTTCTGTTACTTATTTGTATAAAAACGACTTAAAATGTACTGTAAATATACATACATACGTATGCACATAAATTCACGTATCTAAATGCCGCAAAAGATTTGTTTACAAATATAGAAGTCATACAGAATTTTAGTGGCGTGCAAAACGCCCAACCTAAAAAGCTAAGGGTTAAAAATATCTGTGTTGGCCTAATTTTGTATTTAAATACCTAAAATAAAGTTAGTCATTTTTTTTTCAATCTGATTTTCTGCTTTATTTTTCTTACTCCGAGTTAAAGTAAAAAAATGCACTATACATCGAAATGTGTGGTGTGTTGTATTATTATTCAAATTAATATGTATTACAGCAACACTGAAAATTTTTTTAGATAACCGCAGCATATTAGTTTGTCTACACTAGAAAGCTTTTACGAAATTAATGGACATGTTTCATATTTTTACTTTCCTTTGCCATTTAAAAGAAGTAATACAGCACACACAAAAAAAATCTTCAAAATACTCTTACTATGATTAAAACAGTAAATTCATCCAATGAATAGGTAGCTTTTAAAGCAGTATTTATTTCTTTTCTAGCATTTTCATACCAAAATGCAAAACTAAAATAAAATAAATAAGTTTTACAACGTTTTCTCTGATTCCATACCAGTCTTTTCAGAATAAAGGAGCATGTCATATTCTATTTCAGATAAACATTAATCCTGAAGTTTACGGAAATCCAGGTTAAATTGCCTTTAGTTTTTCAAGATTTAATGTTATTAAATAAAAGGATTTCAGTTGAAATCAGCCGGAAACATTTTCAAAGTAGTTCTTATTTGAAAATTCGATGAAAAATATACAGGTTATTTGGAACTATTGATGGAATACCGGAAAGTAATACTGGTTAAAATATTACCGCCGTTAGTATGACTTATTATCAGTGTCCTAAATGATTCCAGTGATTCTTATAATCAAATCTCTTCTTAAAAGGGACTTTTCACTAAAGGTACAGTTCGATTTCGATGCAATTTTTAACCCTTTATATCGTGACGATACTTTAAGGGGATTTTAAAATAACTTGTCTTTAATAAATTGAAATTAAATTTTTTTTGTGATGGTTAACTATGTCATTTGGAAACAAAATTACATGATAAAACTTATTATAATTTATCATAATTTTGTCACAAAAATTATTTAAAAGTTATTTAAAAAGTGGAGTATAAAATCGTTATAACTCAAAATATTATTAGCCGAATTTCATTTTCTTTTCCATTTAAATAAACAGAAATTCAAAAAGACCGGAGATCTTTTGAAGGACTCTGTAACAACCCTCGTAGCATGCATGTTCACAGTGACGTCACAATGACGTCACTGTGAGTCACTTTGGTCACATCACATCTGTGACGAAAATGCCACCACTCAGTGACGTCACAATGTGACTAAGATGTGACTTTCTAAAAAAATTTTCACAGTTCGTCACAATGTTAATGTCAAAGTAGTCACAAATGACACACTTTTCACAAATTGGTCACATTGTGACGTCACAAAGTGGTCATAATGTGACGTCACAAAAAAGCTCTAAAACGGCCATAACGACTTCACATTTTAGTCACTGTGACTTCACATCGACGTCACGTGACGTCACATCGACAATCGATGGTCACAAAGTCACAATGTGACTTCACAATGACGTTGCAGTGACGTCACCATGTCTTACGGGAACTAATGTAGCAAAAGCGTTTAAACTGCAGATTATGATTGAATTGTTTATTGTAATAAACTGTGTTTATTTTTATCTGGATAACATGCATACTCGTAGAGAGATTAAGATTTTTATAAATACAGTCTTAAATTTTTCCAAGTTTTTTGCGAATAACTTGCGGAGTTCTTACTATAAAATAATGTTCTTTTCGAAAATATGACAAACTACATTGTACATCTGTAATCAGAATTAAAAAATAATAAAAACTGTATTAAAAATGAGTAGGTTTACTAAATAATTGTTAACTGCGCATGCGTGAACGCTATCAAGATTTAATTTGCACAATATGTTAGCTAAATGTATGGAGCAACTTTTATAAAAGTTTGAAAAACATAGCTTTAAAATTCTGAAAATTACCGTCGATAAAATAAGCGCAAAATCGTAATTCCCAAAATGAAGCAGAAAAGATGAGGGGTTGTATCCACATTCCGTTGATTAGTGTCACGGAATCAACGGTGAACGAATTATTAATGCTACGAACTTCATTCTCAATGGGAACATTTTGTCTTAAACTTCAATAAAATTAAAAATTACGAGCTAATTTGAGTATATTTATAAAAAAAAGAGCACGGTGAAGCGAATCAAATTTATAAGTTAAAAATTAAAAATAATAAACCGTTGCTCTTACAACATTTGACTTAATTTTTGTCAATCAATCACAGATATTTCATTTACTTAATATTAATTTCAGTAGTTTCTAACAAAACAAACCTGTGTTATATCTTTCATTGTTCCAAAATTATTGTATTTGCTTACTTTTTGAAGATTAATGTTTCATAGATAATTGGAAATATTCAACATAATTATTATTCCGATTTATATTATGTATACATATATAGATATATATATATATATATATATATATACGGTATATATATATATATATATATATATATATATATATACGGTATATATATATATATATATATATATATATATATATATATATATATATATATATATATATATATATATATATATATATATATATATACCGTATTTAAGCATGTGCAACTGCACATGGGTAGCACAATTTTAAGAATAAAAAATTTCTTGAGTTCCCTTTTCTTTCAAGACGGCAATATATTGCTTTATGTTAATATTTTTATTCCTTATGGAATTCAACGCACATGACAAAAATCGCATACGAATTGTATAGCAACAGCGCGCTATCGCGAGGGCAATTTCCCACGCAGCTGATCGTAAAAAAATGTCCATTTGAGAACCACAAGCATCTAAAATTCACAACGGCTGCAAAATTTCACAGCATTACATTCAAACTCTCAAAACAGTTTAGCTATATCTAAAGGGATTTCAGACCACTGGATTACCAAAGTCAGAAAATCGTAGCTTAAAAACGAAGCATGTCTAAGCGCTTTGACTATTTCTGCACAGATTTTTAATGCGTTTAAAGTGGAAAAAAGTTTTCGTATGAATATTTAACAAAAACAGTTACACTTTTCCAGTAATGCCAACCAATCAGCTAATATGAAATAGGGATATAAGTAACTTTAATGTCGCAAGAAAAATCACAATTTACAAGAATAGCCAAGATTATTTAATTAATAAACATTCGTGCATGATCTATAAATCATCAGGCTCTTTGAAGGATTGTTTTAATTTCTATAAAACACAAATGTAGTCTATTATTTTGGTTCTACCATAGTCCACATAAGTCCACATCAGGCATTATACCAAGTCCTCACCTCTCCCATCCTTAGAATATTTCTCGCAAAATATAAATGCAAATATAATTGCATGCATAAAAAATTGATTAATGAATATATATTTTTTTAATTTTTCTACATTTTTATAAATTAAAACTAGTTGGATATACCAATCCCAAAACTTTCTTCTATCTCATACGTACATTTAACATTTCTAAAAGTAGCTACACATGTAAATACTTTAATATTGTTAATTCAATGCTATACTAACTTTGATTTTCATTTTAAATTTCTCTTTCAGTCAATTAATCGGAGTAAAAAAAGAAGATGTGAATCATGATATTTATTAAAATCAATTTTTTCCCTTATTCTGTTATCGTCAGTTGTTTGCAAATAGCTGGCTAAGCAGGACGTGCGTTCTCGTCTCTGCAAAAGCCGATGGACGACAGAAAGACGAAGAAACGTGAAAATGATACAAAAAGATACGCTATCACAGTGCTCTTTTCGCACGGAATATTACCAAATTCAAGGAAGATCTGCAGGCTATAACCAAAAACATACACAGAAAATTTGGTTCAATTCTGTACATACCTTTATACACTTTTCGATGATTCAACAATGAAAATAGCAGGTAAATCGCTTTTACAGAGCCCTTTCCAGAAGATTTTTTTTCAAATTCAGGGAGAACCTGCTTGCCATTCCCAAAAATAATCATAAACAAAAAATTTAGTTCAGTCCTATGCATAACTTCATACATTTTTTGATGGTAAAACAGTGAAAGTGACACAGACATCGTGATTATAGCACAGACATAGAGCACTCTTCCGGCGGATATTTTTCAAATTCAGAGCAGAGCTACTAGCCATAAACATTTACACAAAAAATTTGGTTCAATTCTATGCATAACCACACACACTTTTCGATCATCAAATAAAGCACAAAAATCGCTATTTATGACCCTCTTTCCAGTGGATTTTTTTAATTCAAGGATGACCAACAAGCCGTAGCCAAACACTTACACAAAAAAATTGGTTCAAGTCAATGCATAACTTTATACATTTCTAGATGATAAAATATTGAAAATAGCATAACTATATAGAGCATAAAATAGTGAAAATGCATAACTTCATGCGCTTTTAGGTGGTACAATATTGAAAATGGCACAAAAACAGCTAATGCAGCACCCCCTTCCGGTAGAATATTTCAAAATTGAAGGAGGACCTGCTTGCCACAGCCAAAGACATTCACAAAAAATTTGGCTCAATTCTATGCATATATTCATATACTTTATGCTGTTAGAATGGCAACATAGGCACACACAGACACACATGGATAGATAGACATTTTGTAAAAACACTTTTTTTTATTCTCTAACCAATAATTCGTGTTAAACCGTCGAAAACCGGAAGTCGAAAAAAATTTCGATTACCGTACTTTCTTCTATTGAAGATAGAAGAAAGTAAAAATGTACTTCTTTGGATTACATTCTTTTCTAAAATCTTTTTTATTAGAAAATAAAGAGATGTACCATGTATTTTTTCTTTATATTTCCAAAATGTTTTGAGAAGTTAATGCATAGTTTTATACTTTTTTTTTACTTTCGCTTAGCCTTTTTTAGACGTTATATAACTAAAGAAAATCTTCGAAAGACATTTTTATTATTATCAGAGTAAACACATCAATTGAAAAACTTGTTTTGGGGATGTATTTAAACATTCTTTATCGGCATGGAAGAAAAATAAACAAGCTGTATACTTTCCCATGCTATGCTTTTAGAGTGCTAAAACGACTTATCGCCTTCTATTTCAGAAAGATATAAATCCTTTCACTTTATAACAATCCGGATTAAATGTTCGCAGTTTTTTTTAACTTTGTACATTGAAATCTCTCTGTGTGAAAATCTATAGAAACGATTTCTTACCAAAAATATAAAATCACTGTATTTAAAAACAAGTGTCAAGAGGGAATTTTCCTCTTGTTATTAATATAAATTTTAAAACATATGTATGTTTA
This sequence comes from Maratus speculifer, assembly GCA_964019185.1. Classification (NCBI taxonomy): domain Eukaryota; kingdom Metazoa; phylum Arthropoda; class Arachnida; order Araneae; family Salticidae; genus Maratus; species Maratus speculifer. The sequence goes on from OZ025298.1 coordinate 259,722,586, forward strand.
CTCACAAATTATTTAATATATCTAATAAGTTTAATGAAAACGAGGGATTAGACTTTTTTTGATCTACTAAGTTATACCTCTGCATCATCTGCGGGAAAAACAAAATTTCATGCGATTTTTTCCTCAAGAGGAAATTATCGCAGAAAACAAGCAAAATGTACACGAACAGCCAAAAATTGAAATGAAATATAAAAATATTACATACAAAATTTTGGAATTTGAAATGAAACAATGTTATACTCGGTCAGAGAAAAATGCTAATGCCCGATATCTTATCAACAGGCAATGTTGCAAACAAAAACAAGTTGCAAATTGCACGTGAAACATAGCAAATGAGGTACTTTTGTAAGACAATGAAGTTTTAAAAATATCACTCTCATATATCAATCTCATAAAATTGTAAATAGTTAATTACAATTAAACTGCGCACCAAACAATGTTCTCCCTTTTAAACATTTTAATAAAATTTTTATTTTACTGAAGAAAGGTGTTATAATAATTAAAAATAAATGACATTGACAAGTTTCGGATCCGTCTAATAAGTTCCATAATCATAATCATAATAAAAATAAAATTTCAAAACATTTCACGGTCAATACAAATGATACGCGGCAATGAGATATAAACAACAAAAAACAAAAATCACGCGCTCTATTGTAAAAAATTAAATAAAATAGACCATGATCTAAAAGAATTTCCAAAATGGTTCATCCCATTTAAGCTCTCACGGGGAATTTATTTATTAATTCTAACCAGAACTTAGGAATAATAAAAAAAAGGTATCATTGCAAACAAAATTTTTACGCGTATAAATTTCAATGGATTCTCTTATAATAGACTTACGACAACAATTTGATATGAATTAATTTTGATAATTTGCTTTCACTAAACAATATTTTTATCCCCTCATTTAAATATATTCTAGATAAGGCAGTGTTAGAACGTCCCAATTTAATATCAGATTCATTCTCCCCTTTTTCTAATACCAAGCTTTCTCCCAGTCATGCCTATGTAATAATTTAAGTCCCCATTTTCTGTAATATAAGGTATTTCATAAACTCCAGCAAGATCATCATGTCCAATAGGATCCACTTGCTTATTAAGTAAACATCTTAATTTTGGTGGAGGAATTGCAATCAAATCAATATTAAACTTTTTTATTTAAATTTTAACTTTTCAAAACTGTCTTTCAGATATGGAAAAGAAACTCTTTTAAATTTTGTTGGATCTCCTAATTTGTTGAATCTTTCAATTAACTCTGGATTTTGTTGTTTAGGCTTCCCTTTTCTATAATAACTTATTAATTTATTGATGCTACTTATTTTATACCCATTAGAACCTGCAATCTCACGGATATTACACAACTCCTTATTTAAAAATTCTTCAGAACAGACTTTAACGCTCTGTCAACCATGAAACGGAAAGTAGAGAATTTATAACAAAAAGGTGAACAAACGGAATTTGGAATAATATGTTGTTTGGAATAACAGATCCGAAACATGTCAATGTCATTTATTTTTAATTATTATAACACCTTTGTTAAGTAAAATAGAATTTTTATTAAAATGTTTATATAAAAGGTGAATCTTTTAAAATCTGGAGATTTAAAAAATCTATTGGATTTAATAAACTTTTTATCATGATGTTCTCGCTATACCATTATGTAATGGAATACTTTTGTGTGGCCTTGTAAATAAAAAAAACTGTTCTTTGCAGAAATTATGCAAAATGTATATTATAATATGTACATTATAGATGCATATCAATTTTATTATGTTCGAATGAGTGTAACACCACTAAAATGCATTTGAAACATTTTTCCCCATTGACCGTAATGTAAAGGAATACTTTTGATTGCCCCTGTAATTGATCTAACTATCCGATTTTCATAAAATTTGAAATGACACGACAAAATTATGTAATAATTATGTACTTTAAATTTCAAACGATTAAAATGCATTTGAAACTTTTTTCCCCATTGACCGTAATGTAATGAAACACTTTTGATTGTCCCTGTAATTGATCTCTTCATGCGATTTTCATAAAATTTTAAATGACTCAACAAAAATATGTAATAATTATATATTTTAAATTTCAAACGATTCGGTTGGGTAATTTTTGCGTTGTTATTTGAGGACGGACAGAAGGACGGGCGGACGGACTGAACGACAACTATAGGTGCTATATATTTACATAATTACGAACGCACCTAATGATGCTAACAATAATAATGTTATGTTTCAACTGTATACCCATTAGAAAATTTTAATTAATAAGCTAATTGTCATTATTTTTGTCATAATTGACATTGCATTAAAAAATTTCCCTTGAAAAACTATCGCAGGGTTACATGTGCGCAAGCTTTTTTACATATGTCTGCTGTTTTAGAAATGCTATTGTATCCTCAAATGAAATCAAATATGCCAAAAAGAAAATATTAGGGTTTTTTTCGTTACTTTTAATGTATATTTAATATTTTAATAAGTTATAAGTTAGTAAACATTGGTAATTAGTGTAGGACATTTTGTTCATTTCTCATGGAATTGTCCTGCAGGAGTTTTTCCTTTTTCTTGCAAGTAAAGCTATTTCAACCTGGTAATTTCAACGAAATTACAATATGTCAAACATAATACAATCAATGTTCAATATTGAAATACAATATTCTTTCAGTAACCTGATTAATGCATAGCATTTATAATTCCTTTATAGGAACACACAAAAAAATTCTGTGAGAATGTATAGTCAATGTGAAGAAAAGTTTTGAAAAGTTTTTTAAAGAAGATATAATGTTTCAAACATTAATTAAATAAATTAAATTTGTATATATCACTAAAATGCACAATAAAATATTAAACTGTAATGTATAGTGAGCATAACATATATCGTTATTATATTTTCAAAATTGTTTCTATACCTTCTTACATCTTATTGTACAATAAAGATTCGTTATAGTATTCTTATAAAGGTTGGAAAGGGTTTCATAATCTGTGCTTGATTCATGGCTTTTCTTTGTTCTTTGGGATGAAAATTCTTCTAAAGAAGAAATTTCTAGATAAAGAAAAATCCTAATCAATTTTATTTCATTAATTAAAATAAAACGTATCTGTTCTTCAAATTAAAAAAAGTGTCAAAATATTTCATGTTCTTAGTTTCTGTTTATCTTTGGAAATGATATAACATAAATGCTATAACATAACATCTTCAAAAAATTTTGTAGATAGTTTTTCTTTTTGTTTCGCATGTTAGAACAGTTACCAATTTATTTTAATTTTTTTCTAGCTAGCTTCTGGCATATTTTATTTCTTTATTTCTTTTTTCTTCCAATTTTTTTTTTTTTTTTTTTTTTTTTTTTTTTGGTCTAAAGAATAAACTTTTCAGAATGATCTTTTCCTATAAAGCATTTGGGTTGAAGTGAAGAAAAATTTCCGAAAACTTTTACTAAATTAATCCATGTTCTTTTCTTTTATCTTTGCACAAAATATAACAGGAGAAAAAGTTTCAAAGGACGTTTCTGCCTTAATTAAAACACAAAATACATCTATTGGTTAGACAAGTTTTCAGACAATGTTAACTTTCTTTTTATCGGTATCAAAGAAAAACTACAGGCGATATATTAGTATATATATTTTTTTCAGATTCCTTGCCATTCTTTCAGCAGCAACATACTATTTACCAAATATATTAATCAGTTACAGTATTAACAGTTTATAAAAATACATATTAAATGCTCTCACTGTTTTTTAAACATCGGCGCGTTTCTGCTTTGATTAAAACACAAAATACATCCATTGATTAGACATGTTTTCAGGTAATGTTAAATTTCTTTTTATCGGTATCAAAAGAAAGTTATAGGCTAGATATATATATATTTTTTTTTTTCAAATTCCCTACCATGCTTTTAGCGGAAACATCCTATATCACAAAGATATTACTCACGCAATTTATAACAAACCAGATTAAGTATTCTCGCATCATGTTTTTAAACATCGATGCTTTTCATCTAAAATCTCTCCAAATGAAATGAAATTGAAAAGAAAAATGGATCTTGGAATAAAAGTTTGAGACTATACAGTGAACATCCATTAAAACAAACCCGTTTAAGATGGATTTTTAGTTATGGATTTGTATGGATTTTTAGATGGATTTTTATCGGGCACTTATGAACTATTCATATCTGCTTCAACTAGTCTGCCTACAAGTGCCCCACATGGCCTTCAGAATTAAATTGACAAATCATTAACACTTTTCAATTTTAAAAAGAAAAATGTTTCATCAAATATATTTATTAATATTCATAGCATATGTTAAAACATTAATATTCAAATAAATGAATAAACAAATAAAGTTATTCGTCTAGCAAGATGGCACTGAGATTTTGCTTTTGAGATCTATAAACAGTGTTTTAGCTTATGATGACAAATAAAATATCTTCAAAGAGCGTCAAAAATGTTTTACCATATATCTACAAGTACTGTCACCTTTAGCAATATTTATTAAATAAAAAAAGCATGTAATAATTGATGAAAAATCGCGATGCTAACATGTGTCACAGTCTCCCCTATACTATTTTAGGGCTTTAAAACATTTTTGACAGAGAGATGGCATACAGTAAATATAATTTCAGACAATCCAGTTTTTTGTAAATTAAGGTTACACTATTTTGTGATCTAAAAGCAAACCTATTGGAAATAAAACAAACACACAAAGCCCACGTATTTGTTCTTCGTGAAATTTGTCTTGCAACTATAAAAAATATTTAGTTTAAAATTTACATCCCAGTCTACAAGGATATGTACTACGATGTGCACAAGACCCATCTTTTTTTTTTTTTTAAGAAATACTTTTTATGTAAATGTGTAATACTCGTGCGCAATTGAGAAGTTAAATTTTGTATTTTTCATTTATTTACGTACTTACACCGCCTAATACGCTACACAGTAAAATGTGTATTTTGAATGAACAATTTACACACATTTTCCCACATATATACAAATCGTTTTTGTATCATAAGTATACCTCTTTTAATGTATAAATTTACGAATTAATTTGTTAGAGCACACATAAGTTTTAGCAAGACAGAATATCTTAACTCTTTTGGGTCCGAATTTTTTTCCATGTTTATTTTTTATATCTAAACAGACGAGAATTCTATGCTTCTGATGTGTCCGGCTTTTAAAAGTTTCGGTGTAATACTTTTAAGTTCTCAAAGTTATAGCTTTGGAGATACAAAAATATAAACTTATTCAAATATGCGTAAATTTAATTACATAAAAAGGATAACAAGAATTTTCTATATTATAAATTAAAATAAAATCGGATAAACATTGGAAATCCTCTTAACTCTTTCTGGTTCGAATATTTTTACGTTTTGAGAGCAAAATTATTTGTATTTTAATAACGTTAATCTAAGCTATACAAATAGACTTACTGAAATTTAATTATTGTCTGAGGTCTTACAAATGTACTTATTTTGTGTACTATTCAATTCATATTTATATGATATTAGGCTAAGGAAGAGTTTTTGAAGCCATTTGGAAAATAACGTATTACAGTACGATTTAAGCGGGTATTACAATTCTTAATGTTTTTTGTGTTTAATCACACATGATTGACTCAGAAGAGTAACTCATATTTTAAATTCAAAGAATAAAATATATGTTTAAAATAAAGGAATCGCCAATGGTACAAAGAGACTTAAATAAACTATTATTATTATTATTATTATTACTAAACCTATTATCAAAACCTAAATTAATTCATAAGGGAAGTCTTAAGCATATGCTATAATTTCTATATGTCGAAAGTACACTGAAAAAATGAAGTACTCAAAAATGATTAAATCAATATACTCATATTGAATTGAATATGCTTAGATCAAAAAGGAACACATTGGTTTCTCAATTTTGAAACATTACATGTTATCGAACTCAAACAACCGATAATTTTGTACCCTGCATTAATTTATTTCATTCATAGCGGCATAAAAGATGCATATTAATGTAAATATTAAATTATGCACAGTATTTTAAAATAATTCAAAAGTGCTTGCAAAAAAATTCTCTTGCCATAAAAATATTCGATTTGAGTGTTTTGTTTATAGTTCTGCTATTTTTCTTAATAAATAATCAATTAAACGTTTATTGTTAATAATTTTAGGCAAGAAATAAATGCCAGTATAAGTTTTACTTTAATTTGTAAGTTTAGGGGCAATTTATAGCGATTTATATTCGAACACAAACCTGGGATCAAAAATGAGTAAATGTGTTTCTCAGTTTTGAGTAGATTTGGATCGGAGCTATTTTGAGTATGTGGAGTACTTAAAATTGAGTACTTTTTACTTAATTTTGAGAACCCATTTTTTTCAGTGTAACTCAGTAATTGTTAAGACAAAATAATACTCAATAAAAAGACATGTACTATTAATAGTACACAAGACCCTAAAAGGTTATTTAAAAAAAAGAAAATCCATTTTCTCTATAAAATGGTACGCGATCCAGATATTGCATTGCTATATTTCGATTTTGTGAACTGAAGTATATATGCATCAATCAATGTTTTAACAAGAAAGAATTTGGTATCGATCAGTGTTATTAATGTTTTATGAGTATACTCAATGGGTTGTATATGTACCATGCGAATGAATGCACGAATTTGCAAAAATAATAGATTTTTTCGAAAAAGCAATTTAAAGACAGGCATTTTCCATGGTAAAAAATTGTGATTATAGAAAACTTGAACGGAAAGTTAAAACACAACCGGTTGTTCAGATATCACGCACGCAATTGCATGCAATTGATAAAGTTTTCGTTAAAAAATCCAATTAAAGCTTTGTTTATTCCACATATTTTATTTATTGAGCAGTACTATACATTCAATATTTTATTGAAATGAAAAGCATTATATACAGGGTATTTCGCTACCAGACCGACAAACTTTGAGGGGTGATAGTAGACATGAAGACAAACATTATTAAATAGGAAACCATGGGGCGCAAACGTTTTCTGTAGGAGCTAGGGGCCATTAATGTTTAAGGTCCAAAAATTCAAACAATGATAAAAAACGGTAAAAAGGGTCGATTCGTTTGCGATTTTCACTAAAATCATTCTTTATAACACGACTAAAAAAACAAATTATAAAAGTTACATTCAAAAATTATCGATAGAGGGCGCTTTAGACTTTAGAGTAACGAACAACTACTTTTTACCGTTTAGACTTTAACTTAAATTTTAAGCCCAAAATCGGAAACATTGGGATCCGGTAACTGGCGAAAATTTAACTGTGAACAGAGTGGCGGATTTTAAACATCCATAAACATTATAGAAACTGATCGATTTTGTTGTGGTTTGCGTATTGTTCATTCTCTTGGTAATTATTTTATTCCAAATGACTTACAGCTCTTGTGTATCCATTTTTTGATATAGGGCGCTTCCGACACGTCTTCGAAATTTCAATGATATTACTCCTGTGTATTTTACTACCAGACCAACATACTTTCAGGAAGTGTTAGGGATGCAAAGCGACTCGAAATCACATAGGAATGTGACATTGAAAATGCCTTTTTAGCGAGCTGTGGATAAAAGAAGCAGAGAAAAAAGCAACAGAAGCAAGTAGTAAAACAGCAACACGTTAATGTAGCAGAAAGCAATTTAGTTAAAGGCTTTACAACAAAAGGTATCCGAAATTACGACTAGAAGTAGTCGGGCACGGAGAAGTAGTCACGGTAGAAGTAGTCAAAGAATTACATGCGACGCTGCTTGACAGCAGCGTCGCATGTAATTCCTTACGCTTTGAAAGATTCCTGGCATCTCGAATAGCTTTCTGGCAGCTACAGAAATTCGAGCTTACAGGTCTTCCACTGACGGTACAGGAGTCTCATACCTTCAACTTTTCATTTGATCCCAGCAGAAGAAGTCCATACAGATTCTGATTCAGATGGAGCCTGGTGGTGGTGGGGGGGCTACCAGCTGGTTTGAGCTCAACTAGCCCCACCCAGCAATGTTTATTTAAAAAATACAGGACAATTATACGGTAATAAAATAAAGGTAGGTAACAAAAAGTAATTGATATAATGAAGTAGGTGCGACGATCTGACAGGCCAACAAACCGGGCCACCACTACCTATCCACCGCTGTCCACTTGTTATGTTGAGGTGTCTGCGAACATCCTTGGTAAATTGCGGAGGAACCCCATCGTGCTATAGAGTGGGCAATGAAAGAGGAATATGTGCTTTTACCAGAAGTTCCGACAGAACGTGTTGTAGAAATATCAAGTGGCTTTTTTCTTTGCTTCTTTTAACTCTAACTCGTAAAAAAGATATTTTTGACATTACATTATGTTATGATTCCGAGTCGTCTTTGCATCCCTAACACTTCCTGGAAGTATGTTGGTCTGGTCGTAAAACACCCACGAGTAAAGCCATTGAAATTTCGGAGATGTGTCGGAAGCGCCCTCTAACAAAAAATGGGGACACCAATGCTGCATGTCATTTTGAATAAAATAATTACCATGGGAATGACCTACACGCAAACCGCAATAAAATCGATTAGTTTGTCAAATTTTTATGAGCGTTCAAAATCCGCTCCTCTGTTTACAGTTCAATTTTCGCTAGTTACCCGATAACAATGTTTCCGATTTTGGGCTTAAAATTTAAGTTAAAGTCCAAATTTAAGAATAATTTTAACCCCGTGCACAAAATAAGGGTAAAAAGTAGTTGTTTGTTACTCTAAAGTCTAAAGTACCCTCTATCTACAATTTTTGAACGTAAACTCTAAATTTTTTTTTTACAAACAAAACGTGATATAAAGAATGATTTTAGAGAAAACCGCAAACGAATCCACCCTTTTTTCCGTTTTTTAATCGTTTGAAGTTTTGGACCTTAAACTTTAATGGCGCCTGGCTTCTACGGAAGACGTTTGCGTTCTATGGTTTCCCATTTAATAATATTTGTCTTCATGTCTATTATCACCCCTCAAAGTTTGTCGGTCTGGTAGAGAAACACCCTGTATAAAGCTTTGTTTAATGTTAAAAATTCATTATCATCAATAGGCAAGAGGCATCTTTGTTACTTTTTAGAGTGAAAAACATCATATGTATATGTATATATTTAATATGCAATTTTTTAATTTCTGTTAATAGTAGTTGCCTGACGAGCCGTTGTGTTCTTTTCACATTTCATGAGGTCCTTCAATTGCTTTGGAAGTCAAGTACACTAAGGTTAGTATACATTTCGACTTTCTAGTTCTAACAATTACACATAAATCGTAATTTAGAACTTTTTTCGCTCATTTCATTTTTTAAATATCGAGTTTTTTAAAAACAATTCTTAAAAAGCCATTTAGATCTTAAGAAATACAAATATACCAATTTTTAAGGATTTTAGCCTCATCAATAACATGCAAATCTAATTTTAAAACTTTTTTGCCCCTACATCCATTGACGTTTCATAATTTTAGAAATTGTCCGTTATTAGTACTTATCTCTTAAAAATTACAATAAGGCTTTTGATCTTAACATAGCTAATTTTTAGATCAATTTCAGATCGAATTTTAATGCCAAACAATGTCCCAAAATCGCAATTTCAGAAAGTCTTTTGTTCGTGAAATATTTTGCATTGAAAGTTTGTTAGAAATTTTTTGTGTCCCAGCATTTACACTGTAAAAAAAATTCAAGAGGTTACTAAAAATTCTTTAGTAAATTTGTATTCCACAGAATTTTTTAGTAACCATTACAAACTTTTTTTTTGCAAGTGAAACAAGCATTTCTTTTGTAAACTGAACAAAAGAATTTTTTGTATAACTAACTTAAAAATTTTTAGTATGAGCCACCAAGCAAATTTTAGTAATAGCTCCAAAGTTATTTTTAATAACTTTTACGTGCGCCCGAAGGGCAGAAGTTTCCTTCGAGCTACATCCAGAAGACTGAAGCGGAAGATTTTCGGCAAAACCGCAATAGATGGCAGCACCAAACATTGCTACCAGCTCCGACAGGATTTTCTTAATCCCTTTATTAACGAGTACTTACACTACATACACTCGGGGCATGTTTGGCCGTGGCCAGTATCGAACCCGGGACCTTTAAGCCTGAAGTTCTTACTAATAACCACTATGCTATCAAGGCCACACCAAGTGAGTTTTAGTAATAGCTATTAAAAATGTAAAATTATTGGCTTTATTCGTTGCCAACTTTTTTCTAGTAATTCTTACAGATTTTCTTGTAACCGACTAAGATTACTAAAATTTTTTTTAGTAATTACAAGGATCACTAAAGTTTTTTTAGTAGATCGACCCTTTTTTTTACAGTGTATGACTTTAAAGTAAAATTCATGTCTATTTTCAAACTTCTAATCCAAACATTTTCAAATAAATCATATTTGAGAACGCTCTTAGAGTTCCTTCCGTTAATTTCCCTATTTTAAATTTTGAACCTTTTCGAAACAATTCATAAGGAGTATTTACATCTTAAGTAGCCAGCAGACCAGTTTTTAGCACCAACAATACATCAATAAGTTGGAAATTGCACGTGAAGCGTAGAAAATGAAGTGCGTTTGTACGGTAACGAAGTTTTTAAAACATTCAGAGCTTGCTGATACAGTAGACAGTATTTCGGATACAGTATAGTGGTCGAAATCTTTATGTTCCTGTAAATATATAGGGAGTAATTTTTATTACACCTCAGCAACGTATATCATATCAATAAAATGTAAAATATTTTAATGTAATTAAAACACGCCCCAAACAATGTTTCCCCGTATAACATAATGTAGTGGAATATTTTTGTGTGGCCCTGTAATTTAATAATAAATATTCTTCGCATGACAGGTTATATAGAATGCATATTTTAGTATATATATATACTTTATAGGTTCATATCAATTTTATTATGTCCGAATGAGTTTAACACCATTAAAATGCATTTGAAACTTTTTTTCCCATTGACCGTAATGTAAAGGAATATTTTTGACTGTCCCTGTAATTGATCTATCCATCCGATTTTTAAAAAATGAGAAATGACTCGACAAAATTATGTAATAATTATATGTTTTAAATTTCAAACGATTATAATGCATTTGAAACTTTTTCTCCATTGACAGTAATGTAACGGAATACTTTTGATCGTCCCTGTAATTGATCTATGCATCTGATTTTCATAAAATTTGAAATGACTCGACAAAATTATGTAATAATTATATATTTTAAATTTCAAACGATTCGGTTGGGTAGTTTTTGCGCTGTTATATGCGGACGGGCGGACTGAACGACAACTATAAGTGTTATGTATTTACATAATTACAAACTCACCTAAAAATCGGAATTTTAAAGCTTTTTTTATGCACTCTTTGGGTTTTTTTAGCTGGATATAAAATATATCGTTTATTGGAGCAGAGTTGGTCACCACCTTATATTTGTGCTTTTTTTGCCATGTTTTACATACAATTTACAGCTTATATTAACCATTTGTGCATCAACAACTCCGATTTGAAAAATATTGACTCAAAAGTTAGAACACATCATTTTAAGCATATTTAGAACGTTAAACTAAAATAATTCTTGACTAAATTGTACTTTTTTCACATCTACAATAAATAAAAATTGACATACTTCTCATATATATTGTCCATTTTCGAATGCAAAAGTTTAAAGTATACAAAGTTACCAATAAAAAAATCTACTTTCAGACTCTCCATTTTTTTTTTTTTTTTTTTTTTAGTTTGACAAAATTTGAATGACAAGGAAGGTCTCCATACTGGGCATACACAGAATTTTTTGAAAAAAAATGGTAATTAAACTACTCATGTATGTAATAATTGATCAGTCATAATTAGCGGCAGAATCACAATAGAAACTCTGCAAAAAAATAAAATATTTGGCGTGAAAAGACAAAAATGTCACGCGGTTTGTCGAGCAGCTCTTTTCCCCGCCAAAAGCAAAACGATTGCAATGCAACTGAAAACTTTTGGCTTTTTAGAATGCGTGTAAATGGTATTTATTGAATTTAAACATAAACAATGAAAGATTTTAATATATTGTATACATATATATATATTGCGTTGCATATATATATATATATTAATTGTTGTTGTAGTTATTTAATTTATCTTTGGAAAAAGTATTTTCATATATAAAAAATTCTCATTCAGGAAACTTAGTTCCATACTTTTAAATGTATTCAAAAATAAAAGCCAGGTGTTTCCATAGCAACAAAATCCAGTAGCGTAACTATGTTTTTTGGCGCCCGGGGCCAGCAAAAAATTTTGTGCCCCCACCCCAAAATAGATATATAACAATTTCTCTCAATTTGGCGCCCCTAGGCCTCCGCGCCCGGGGCGGACGCCCCCCTTGCCACCCCCCCACCCCTTAGCTACGCCACTGACAAAATCGAATTGACAATGCTCAACTGGACTTTGAACTTGAAACATTTTTAATTAATTTAAATTTGTATTTCGTTTTAAATCTGAAATTTTGAAGGTTAGATTTGAATATACGTACATATAAATTTCGATAAAATGAAATTATACTTAAAACAAACTAAAACGGACAAAACCAAATATATTTAATTTATCTAAACAAGTTGAACATGTAACTTTTTTCTTTTAAAATGAATGTGACATAAACAAGTATTTTTTTAAATTGTTTTTCATCGCCAACCTATGATAAATCGCCAAATAACGAAATTTGCATTATTTTTTTGCGGACAGGGTACAGAGGTTCCGCCGAAATTTTTTTATAAACGTATATATCCCCATGAGAAGAAAATTCTGCATTTTTTTTCAGATTTTTCGGAGTATGCCCGTATGGAGACTTTCCTTGTAAGTTAATTTTTGCAATATCGACTTGAAGCTTCTCAAATAATAAATCAAACTTTGATATGAGAAAGTAACTCAATATAATCATCTGTTGTAAAGTCCAATGATCAATTTGTATTAACTGATGTATTGGAAAGTGCGACCAACAAATAAAATTATGTTTTAAAACTTACTGTGTAAGTAATATTGTCTTTTGGGTATGTTAAAGATCTGCAACACAGTGCTACAAAAGGTCAATTGTCTGTGATTTTCAGCATTAAAATTGCATTTTTTAAATTTTTTTCTACGAATTGATTTATAATGGACAAAATGAAATTCCCATAAATTAAACAAGATGTTTTAAAAATTAAAGTATGTACTGACAAATTGATATGACCTATTCTGAAAACAAAACTCTATTCAATTAATTTTTTTTTAATGTACAATTTCATTAAAATGTCCAAATTTGCAAATAATTTTAATCCATAAGAAACAAGGTTTATATCAAAAATCTCCGCATAAAAAACATTAGTTCATTTTTAAGAATCTAAATGTACAATTAAAACCTCCTGATTGCCGCGAACTGATTTTTTCGTTCACTAAGCTGCAGGTTTTACTGCAACATAATCAATATTTAAATTAATATTATAACAAGCCTTCAAAGTTGACGTTTCTTAGCACATTTCCCGACGAAAGCAGAAAAATCGGTCGAAAAGCAGGGAAAAAATGGGTGATCACGTGATCGAAATAGCTTAGAACTGGATAGGTAATTTAATGATCATAAAATGGAAAACTAAGTTCGATTCAAAATCGCTTCCATAGTCAGACATTCCAATTTTATATCTTTCCGTTAAAAACGTTTTGCGCTTGTTGAGCGGAGTATAGTTAAGAACACCCTTAGGGAAAGAACACTGGGTTACATTTCGAAATGCACAAATGTACAAATAAAACCGAGTTTTGAAAAATTAACTTATGATTAATACTCTCAAAATTTTTACATCAATCAGTAATAAAATATATTGTATCAGGTTGGAAAAAACGTCTCTTTTTAATATTTTTATTAAATTACTGAAAAAACAAACATTACAATTTTGCTCGGCAATCAGGGGGTTAATAATATTTCATGAAAACCAATATTGTATAAAGAAAAGTATAATTTCTGTAGAAGTTTTGAAATTGGAAATATTTTAAAACATAAATTAATTTATTTTAATAATTCCAACTCAAGAAAATACTAGGTCATTTCAAATGCATATAAATGTAAAATTAATTAAACTTTTCATGGCGTCCATAATTATTCCCTATAATTATTAAAGGTTTTTAAAATCGATTGTACAAGTGTCATGCATTTAAAATACATGAAATAAAAAAAATAACTGCTTTTAAAAATCAATATAATAACAAACATTTTTTGTACTAGTAATAAGTATAATGGTATGTTTATGAAAGCCATCTATTTGTGTGTGCATCACACACGCAATTGCGTGCAAGTGATAGCATTTTCGTATAAAAAAAATCCATTTAAACGAAAAGAATACTCTCTTTTCTCCGTTTTTTAAACAATTTGATTTGCGTGTGCAGTGTAGCACTCTCATATAGAAATCAACATATACAGGGTGTCTACTCTTAATGGTGGCCAATGGCTAATTCCTAAACCGTTATTTATAGATGTATAATTCCAGTTAGAAAAATGTTTTAAATGAGGTAAAGAAATGATATGTTTTAAAAGCGGTTTGAGTCAATAAAATCATTTCTTAAAAAAAAATACGAAATTTACATTTTCATACGGTCCATCGGTCTTATAAGTATATTTAATATTTTCTTTTCCTATTACATGAACAAGTCAGACAAAAATTGTCCCTTTGCTATAACACTAATATTAATCGAGTTATGATATTTTAAAAATACATGACATATACCGCTTTCCTGCATTGAAAACAGATGAGTTTGACTATGATTTGAGGTATCATTACAGTATTCGAAGGAATTAATTCAATTTTTAATATTTGTGCGATTTTTTCAATGCGCAGATACTCATGAAATAACTTTTATTAATTTTAGATTGTCCAAAATAATTATATTTTAACACATTTTTTACTTATTAAGGTTTTGAGACTGTTTCTTTTCACTGTGCATTTTACTTTTAACAAGTATTGTGTTATTTTTATAAGTTTAACGATCATGTTTTTTTAGTACAAAATTTGTACTTGAACTTTAACTCCCTTTCAAATATACGATCGAGATTAAATTTTACATACTGACATCCGAAGACAATCTAATAGTATTATGATTCTTGGTCGTTACTATTTATACTTATTTTACAGTTAAAGCAAAAAAAAAATCCGGATAGTTCACCACCAAGAAATTTTTTTAAAAAGTTTTAGATTAGATAACACAAGGCGACGATGTTTGTGTTTTATAATGTCTGAAACTGAAAATTACTTTAAATTTTAACCATTATGTCAGGATTTTTCTTAAATCATAAATTGTCATCATTAAAAAATAACAAAAATCGGATACTATAAAATAGAAGACATGAGTGTATTTTTTTAACTTTTGACATTTGATTTTGTTACTCTGTATAATTCCACTGGTCGGCAAAAGATAAAATAAAATAAATTTCCCTTGGGAGACAAAAGTATAAATTTTACAGATCTGTCATTCTTAAATCTAAATACGATATCCAAATTTTTACAACGCCATCTGTTTCTTGAAATATTTTTATAATAATAAAAATAATGAAGATTTTTATGTTGCTGACATCCAAATTTTTACAACGCCATCTGTTTCTTGAAATATTTTTATAATAATAAAAATAATGAAGATTTTTATGTTGCTATTTATAATGCTGAAAGAAATTGTATATATTATGTCATTATTTACAATACTAGATAAAACTGAAAACATCATAAATCTTTTCATTTTCTTAAATAATAATCAGTAAATCATATTGTAGAAATATATATTGTTGATATTTGTCTTGAAAATTGGCTTCCTCCCCACTCACACACGCATTTCTTTCGTGTCCAGTAGTATCCATTAATATATTTTAATTCTTATTACATTGTATCTTTGCTAATATTCATATACATTTATTTATAGGTTAACTACAAATTAAAATATATATATACATTTATTTGCACAATTTATAATTATATTTTAGCAAGACATGGAATGTCTTATTTTTAAAAACAATACACTCCATCTAAAAAATGGCACATGATACTAAAATTATACCGAAATATTTCGATTTTGTGAACTAAAATCTATACAGTTAAAACAATTTTGTTACAAGAAAGATTTTGTATTATTAAAGTCTTATGAAAATGCAGTCATGCTCATAATACACATACATGCTCATACGCAATATGACATGCTCATAAATACACGAAATAACAAAAATAATAGGTTTTAAAAAAAGCTATTTAAAGACAAGCTTGACCCATGCTAAAAAATAATGATTACGTAAAGTTCACGAAAAAACAACTGGTTGTTTTCTCATTCACGCATTTGCATATAAATGGTAGAATTTTCGTTATAAAACATACTTAAAGATATTCTTTACCAACTCTGTACAAATATATATATATATATATGTATATATATATACATGACCTATATTATATTTTTAGGCTCGTGTTTTAATAAAGCATAGTCTTGATAGATCACAAAGTATGTTAAATTCTCAACAAGGCAATAACTTATTTATTTTAAAATTTCTTTTTCTTTCACCTTTTTCATAGTTTTAGATAGTTGTTTTTATATTTTATTCAGAGTATCTTTTATGTAAATCTAAGTATTGGATTTTTAACTAATCCATTGGATCAGCAGAAAGAAAAATAATCAGTAAATGTATATATAAAAAAAGCGGGAAAATAACATGTTTTTAATTATTATTATTATTACTGGAAACATAACAAAATACTTTTCTTGTCAAATTTTATCAAAATGA
This sequence comes from Maratus speculifer, assembly GCA_964019185.1. NCBI lineage: Eukaryota > Metazoa > Arthropoda > Arachnida > Araneae > Salticidae > Maratus > Maratus speculifer. Next base: position 259,739,319 of record OZ025298.1, read on the forward strand.
CAGGTACTGAGTCCCCTTAATGATGAGCTATATTTTTTATACAAAATATTTCCATTTAATGGACGTTTTATTCGACATTTCTATTTAATGGATATTCTATTGCAATGTAAATCCTTATGTGTGATTATTACATATTTAATAAATTGATTATCGTCTGTGGAAAAAAAAGCATCCTGATTTTTTTTTTCAATAGAGTGAAAAACACCATACATAACATGTTATGTATATATGTTACGGTCCATTTCATCAATCGGTTTTTATTAATAGTAACCGGTTATTAGTAATAATAAACAAATGATATCCAAATAAACCATATTTGATATGAAATAACATTTACGAAAATTTATCAAATTAATCAACTATTATTAATAATTATCAATTAAGACTGGTAAATATAATAAATTTCAACTCGTTTAGTTTTCGATTTTATTTCGTATGCTTTTTTTTATATATTCATTGCTAAAAGTAAGCATTTCAAAGCTGTAAAATTTATTATTTCAATACTTCAATGTTTAAAATTTTTAACTAATAAATTTAGTAATTATAAAAAAAAAACATTTTAAACTCCTTAGTCTTTTGTATCTTATTAAAAAAACACCTCTTTTAATGGAATCCAGCGCAAAGAAATTACTTTCAAGTGCTATTGACTTGCAAACGCTCTTGCACTCTTTGATTATTCAAACAGAATTTTCTCTGTAATTTTCTCTTGTAAATGTTGGAACATGCGATTACTTATTTATCTGTAATATGCGTGTGCACGCTATTGATGGTTATTTTTAAATGTCAACGGCATGATAGTCTCAAATTGCAAACAAAAGCTATTTTTTATAGTTATTTATGTTTTGGAAAACAAAAATTTTAGGGCAAGTAAAATTTGCTAACAAATGAAAAAAAGAACAATAACAAAAGTAATTATGGTAAATTGAATGCGTGTCTAGAGAAGTGTATTTGTATGTCATATAGATTTTTGTTTTTATGAACATATTCAAGGTGACCGTTAATAGTATTATAGCATCACATATCATTGTTTATCCCCTTTTCAGGTATGTTCGTAATAATGTAAATACGTAACGTCGTCGTTCAGTCGGTCCGTCTGTCTGCATATAACGATTCAAAAACTGCGCTAAACCGAATTGTTTGAAAATTAAAGTACATAATTATTACATAATTTTGTCGAGTCTTTTAAATTGTATGAAATTCGGATGAACTATAGTTCAATTAAAGGGACAATCAAAAATATTCCGTTACATTACGATCAGTGCGAAAAAATAGTTGCGAGTGTATTTTAATGGTCTTTCTTGAAATTAATACAATTCATATGAATCTATGAAATATATATACTAAAATATACATTCTGTACAATCTGTGGTGCAAAGAATATTTTTATTTATAAACAGGGCCTCACAAAATTATTCTTTTACATAATGGTATTGGGGGAAACATTGTTTGGGGAGCATTTTAATTACATTAAACTATTTCACATTAGTAAATTTCTGTACAATAGAAAGTATTTAGTATTTATATGAACACACAAAAGAGTTCGGATGCTGTATTGTATTCAAAGTACTGCGTATTTTAAAAACATCATTATAGTACGACCCACCTCATTACCCACGTCTGACGTGCAATTTTCGACTTGTTAAAATCTAATTTCTTCTTTCCTAATTATAAATTGAATCAAAACTCCATTTCTTTTCTAGAAAGAATATATCTATTTCTTTTTTCTTTTATTCTTGAATTTTCAGCTACTTTACTTTTCCAAATTCACCCAAAGTCATTAATAAACTAAATCAAAAAGAAATCATTTTTCATCCATCAATCAGTAACTGAGTGTATATACTTTACTAGCCATTAAGAAATATACAATAAAAAGGCATCTCTTAACCGTATGTTTTTTAACTGCGTTTGTAATTATGCAAATACGTAGCGTCTATAGTCGTCATTCGATCCATCCGTCTGTCCGTTCGTCTGATCGTATATAATAGAGGAAGAACTACCCAACCGAATCAATTGAAATATAAAAAATATAATTGTTGCATAATTTTGTCGTGTCATTTCAAATTTTATGAAAATCATATACATAGTTTCATTACAGGGATAATCAAAAATATTCCGTTCCGTCATGGCTAATGGGAATAAAGAGTTTCATGTGCAATGTAATGATGTCACACTCTTTCGAACATAATAAAATTTGTATGCATTTGTGAAGAATGTACTAAAATACATTTAGCACAATCTATGCTACAATGATTATTTGTTATTAATTTACAGGGCCATACAAAAATATTTCATTGCACAATGGTATATAGAGAAACTTTGTTTGGGGCGCGTTTTAATACTATTAAATTATCTCACATTTTATGAAGTTAATATACGTTTCTGAGGTTTACTACAAGTTACTATCTGTATAATAGAAAACAAATATTATTTACAAGGACACACAAAAGACTTCGGCCACTATATTGTATCCAAATTACTGTTTACCATCCGCCAAGATCTGAATTTTTTTTTAATTTTGTTATAGCGCGAAAGCACATCATCTGCTATACCGGACGTGTAAATTCCAACTTGTTGCACTTTTATAGCAAAAAACGTCACACCAAAAACATGTAAAGCAAACAAAACGTCTGATTTGTTTTATTAATAATAAAATATAAATATGTAAAAGAAGGCCTAAAATTGCATGAATTACAAAATTTAAAAACAACATAGAAAAAAAATTGAACTTTGAAATTTGTTAAACTCAACGATTACTTATTGTGCTAAAAATGGAATTTTCTCCTTTTACTTTCATTTTATACAAATAGATTTTTAGATATCGACTCTGATATTTATAGTCTTTCGTGCACAAACATTGTAAAGAAAATGACCATCGATTCCCTTTCCGATTTTTTTAGTTTAACTAAACACAAGCAGTTTTTCAACAAAAATGTCATTTGTATTAAGCACTTACATGCACTCTTGCTCTCTTCTGTTGTTCACACAGAATATTTTTTCTCTTTTATGTGCTAGTTCACTGTTCGAACATGCGATTAAGTATTTATCTGTAATATGCGTGTGCAAAAAAATGGTGATTACATTTAAATGTCAACAGCATGATAGTCTCATACGGCAAACGAAAGTTGGGTTTTTTTATTTATATTTATTGCATGGAAAACAAAAATTTCCGGCAAGTAAAAATTACTAACAAATGAAATAAGTTGGATATTGCTCGTCAAATATTCGCAAAATATTCAGATCTTGATGTAATAGTATACAGTACATCGGATGCAGTATAGTGGGTAAACTCCTTTGTGTGTCCCTGTAAATACTATCTATATCAACGTATATCAGTTTCTTAAAATGTGAAATAATTTAAAAGTATTAAAACACGCTCCAAACAGTGTTTACCGCTATACTATTGTGTAATGGAATATTTTATGTGGCTCTGTAAATGAATAACAAATATTCTTTGCACCACAGATTGTGTAGAATGTTTACATTAGTACATACTTCGTAGATGGATATCAATTCTATTATTTTCGAAAGAGTATAACATCATTTTAAAATGCATTTGAAACTATTTTTTTACCATTGTCCATAATGTAACTGAATGCTTTTGATTATCCCTGCAATTAAACTATGTATTCGATTTTCATAAAATCTGAAATTATTCGACACAATTATGTGACAATTTTATATTTTAAGATTCAAATGAATTCGGTTGGGTAGTTTTTGCTCTGTTATATGTGGACAGACGGATGCACTGTAAAAAAAAATTCAAGAGGTTACTAAAAATTTCTTAGTAAATTTGTATTCCATAGTATTTTTAGTAACCATTACAAACTTTTTTTTGCAAGTGAAACAAGCATTTCTTTTGTAAACTGAACAAAAGAATTTTTTGTATAACTAACTTAACAATTTTTAGTATGAGCCACCAAGCAAATTTTAGTAATAGGTCCAAAATTATTTTTAATAACCATTACGTGCGCCCGAAGGGCAGGAGCTTCCTTCGAGCTGCATCCAGACTTCTGAAGCGGAAGATTTTCGGCAAAACCGCAATAGATGGCAGCACCAAACATTGCTACCTGCTCCGACAGGATTTTCATAATCCCTTTATTAACGAGACACTACATACATTCAGGGCGTATTTGGCGGTGGCAAGTTTCGAACCCGGGACCTTTCAGCCTGGAGTCCGTTACTATAACCACTGTGCTATCAAGGCCACACCAACTGACTTTTGGTAAGAGCTATTAAAAATATAAAACTATTAACTTTATTCGTTGCTAACTTTTTTCTAATAATTCTTACAGATTTTTTTGTAACCAAATAAGATTACTAAAAATGTTTTAGTAATTACAAGGATCACTAAAGTCTTTTTAGTAGATCGACCCTTTTTTTTTACAGTGTGGGCAAAAGAACGGATTGAACAACATCTATAGGTGTTACGTATTTATAAAACTACAAACGCACCTAAAAGAGGAAAATTGCATAAATTGCAAAATTTAAAGAAAACATAGACACAAACATTAAAAGCAGAAAAAATTAAACTGAATTTTCGAAATTGTTAAACATAGTATTTATTTATTGTGCTAAAAATAGAATTTTCTCCTTTTAATTCTACAAGGTGCAAGTAGATATTTAGGTATCGACTCCGATATTTATAGTCTTTCGTGCATAAACATTATAAAGAAAATGACCACCGATTCTGTTTACGTTTTCTTTTAATTTGACTAAACAAAAGCAGCTTTTCAACAATAATGTCACTTGAATTAAGCACTTGCGTGTACCTTTGCAGTTTTTTATTGTTCACACAGAACAATTTTCTCTTGTAAATGCTAGTCCACATTTGGAACATGTGATTACTTATCTATCTGCAATATGCGTGTGCACACTAATGATAGTTATTTTTAAATGTCAACAGCATGATAGTCTCCTATTAAAAACGAAAGCTAATTTTTTGTTTATATTTATTGCATGGAAAACTAAAATTTTAGGCAAGTAAAAATTACTAACAAATGAAAAAAGAACAATGATAAAGTAAATATTGTAAGTTGTATGCGTGTGTAGAAAAGTATGGTTGTGTGTCATTTAGATTTTTTTATGAACATATACAAGGTATTCGTAAAAATTATTATAGCATCATTTATCATTGTTTATCTCTTTTTCAAGTGCTTCTTAATTATATAAATACGTAACATCTATAGTCATCGTTAAATCGGTCCGTCTGTCCGCATATAACTATACAAAAACTACCAAACCGAATAATTTGAAAATTAAAATACATAATTATTACATAATTTTGTCGAGTCTTTGAAATTTTATGAAACTTGGATGTATAGTTCATTTACAGAGGCAATCAAAAGTATTTCGTTACATTACGATCAAAGGGAGAAAATAGATTCTGCATTCAATAGATTGTGTGATCAAGTGCATTTTATTGATGTTATACTCTTTGGTGCGTAATACAATTCCTATGCATCTATGAAATATGCACTAAAATATACATTCTGTTCAATCTGTAAACAATCTGAGGCGCAAAGAATATTTGGTACTACTCTGTTATCCCGTCGACCCATTTCGCCAAATAATACAAATCGCCAAACTAATAGCCAAATTATATATACTGACATGATTTTTATATTAAATAACGAAAAAACGAATAATTAGTACAATATTAATAAACATATTAATAAAAAGTTGAAATAAAAATCACTTAATGACATTTTAAACACGTGAATCATATTTAATGCCGTTGAATGTGACATTCAGGATCATCCATTATTGGCATTTAATCTTATAGTTTGGCGATAATTTTTTGGTCGACGGGATAACCTAGTTGTATCAAATATTTTTATTAGCATACAGGTCCACACAAAAGTATTCTATTACATAATGGTTTAGGGAGGGCGGTGTTGTGGGTACATTTTAATCATATTAAACTATATTTCACATTTTATGTAATTAATATACGTTGCTGAGATTTACTACATGTAAATTCCTATATAATAGTATTAAAATACATTTAGTATTTAAAGGAACACACAAAAGATTTCGGATACTGTATTGTATCCGAAGTACCGCATATTTTAAAATCTTCATTATAGTAAGAACGCATCCAATTTGAAACGTCTGACGCGATATTTCCAACTTGTTAAAATGTAATTTTATCTCTCACAATTATAAATTAAATACAAACTCCATTTCTTTTCTAGAAAGAATGTATCTATTCCTTTTCTCTTTTGTGCTTTAATTTTCCGTTAGTTTATTTTCCCAAGTTCACCCAAAGCCATTAATATAATAAATTAAAAATATATATTTTTCCCATTTTATGATCGCTAACCGAGTATACATAGATTATTTGCTATTAACGAATAAATAATAAAAATATATTAGTTAATCATGTGCTTTTTAGGTGCGTTTGTAATTATGCAAATACGTAGCTGCTATAGTCGTCGTTCAGTCTATTCGTGTGTTCGTCCGTCTGTCTGCATATAAAAAAGGAAGAACTACTGAACCAAATCCTTTGAAATTTAATATATATAATTGCTAAATAATTTTGTCGAGTCATTTCAAATTTTATGAAAATAGGATGCATAGTTTAATTACAGGAACGATCAAAAGTATTCCGTTACATGACGGCCAATTGCGAAAAAAATAGTTTTATGTGCATTTTAATGATTTTATCCTCTTTCGAACATAATGAAATTGATGTGCATCTATAAAGTATACACTAAAATATACATTCTTTACAATCTGTGATGCAAAGAATATTTGTTCATTATTTACAGGACTATACAAATGTATATACCAGGTGTCCAGTAAATGACTGACCCATTTTAAAATTAAATAACAAAAAAACGGTTTGAGATAAAAATGCGCGGTTTGCAGTATTGTTATCAGAATATCAACAAATTTAAAGTACGCACTTTCTTAAAATAGTTCGAATTTCGGCCAAAAGATGGCGCGGGCGGCATCAGGATGCAGAAATAGTGTCTCTTTTCTTCTTTTCAAGCTCATGATCTTTCCGGCTCATTTTCCAGAGTCGAATCTGAGTCGAAGTGTTGAATCGACTTTCCACTCAACTGCAGAAATAGGGTTTCTTAGTTGGAACGAGATTTAAAATAACATATTTAAGATTGAAATATGTCTATTGTATTAACCTCCTCAGACAAATATCACGGGGAACTACAAAAACTAGTTTAAAATCACTGTAAAACATTACCAAAGGTGTATCAATCTATAAATAAATATTTATGACATGCAAACATTTATTGAAAACCCTAAAAGTAGTTTTAACAATTCTAGAAACATTTGAATTAATTTAATGGATGTTCTTTAATGTTTCAAAATTCTCTTCGGAATAATCGCTTTTATAATCGCTTAACTGATTCTCTTTTTTATGTACAGAAAATTGAAAATATGGGATAAACGCCAGTTTTCTTAAGCTAAAATAATCGTCAGATTTAGTTTAAATGTTTCTTCTACTAAATAGTATGAAATTGCATTCAAAAATTTTAGTAGTGTCAGAAAGCTTTAAGTGATGGAAGAAGAAAACTATTATTGCTAGTACGTTGTAGGGGCCAATCAGTTAAATGTTTAAAACAATGGTATGCAAATACGTTCCCAAGTCCCTGTCTATGAAAAAGCGGGTCAATTACTTATAAATCGGCACATTGATTTTTTTAAATCTTACAATAAAGGAATCCATCTACAACAAATCATGTCTTAAACATAAAAAATTATTGATCCTGAAGTAGAAAGAAACATGCAAAATTACCTGCTAAGACAAAAACCTGCCTAAAATAAAATATTATTATTTTTTCCAAAAACCGAATTCATCCCTACTTTATATTCATATTTCGTCATTTAACGTATCTAAAAATTTTATTACGAAAGCCATGAGAGATTTTAAGATGTCTTTTGCACACACCTTCCTCCCCCACCCAGGATAGCAAGCGTATTTATGCTGAAATGGAAGGATGTTTAAAAAGAAAAAAAAAGTACCTGTTTTTATATCCTTATAGTCACTCCTTTTCAAAACTTCATTACAAAAAGCATCATAGATCCTGAAATATATTTTCGTCCTTATCCCCTCCCCGTATTTAAATTATTTTGTATGAAGAAAAGAACAAGAAAAGACATTCTGAAAATATCTCCTGTATCTGATTTGAAGTAAGGAATATTATTAAAAATATGATTTGTTATCTTTTTTTAAAAATATGTATGAAAAATGCGAATTTTCAATTTATTTTGTAATATTTTCATTTATAAAATTGAACAAAAATAAGTAGACATTCAGTTATATCTAAAATATCTATGGCCCCGCAAGTGGGCGATAGGTTCTGGCGTTTTAACTGGTAGACGGCAGGTGCTGGGTTCGAACCCAATCGCGTCGGTCGGCCTAACCGTTCGGAGTTTTCCGTGGGGTTTTTTTTTTACATTGGATTTCCTTCTGTAAATGTGGGTTAGGTTCCCTTAGAAAGACCCCCCACGGTGGGTATCTCATCCTTTTCTGGCCTATATTCCATGTGTAGATAATCGGCCGACATAAAATAAACCAAAACAAACTAAAATATCTATAGACAATTTCATGGCAAAACATCTTTATGAAAACATTTTACTGAAATAAAGTTTCGTTTCTTTTACTTCTAGTTTTATTAATATTACATGAGACAAAAGCTGTTGGAAACGTTTCAGAAGCCAACGCAGCATCCACTGTCCCGATACTTTCTTTCATTTACTATCTCCCAATTCTATATTTTTTTCCTTTTGGATTCGATGAGTTGAAATAGGAATCGGCTTTAAAAGCCTACACTGTAAAAAAATTGACGCTTTTGCTGCATGTTTTGCTGCTTGCACTTTTGAATTGAAATTTGAATGAAATACAGGGTCATGAAAAATCGAAGAATGTGGAAAACAAGATTACAAATATCTCGGCAACTAATAATCCGATCGACTTCGTTCTATATGCAAAATGTGTGTTATTTTATTGCCTTTTACGTCGATTCCTTAGAACAAAATAAATCGAAAATTTTTATGTACCTTTCATCAGAACGAATTTTTCGAGAGTCCGAAAAAAATAGTTCCGGATAATCGAGGTTGCTGATATTAAATAGGGTTCGTCCCATTCTTACATACTAACTACATATAAAATTTCAAGTCTCTATCTCAATTTGTTCGGGAGATAGAGCGTTTACAACAGACGGACGGCAATTTTTTTTTCTAAAAATATGTTTTTCGGAATCTCCACTATCTGAAACGTGTAAATCCGTCAAAGAAATTTTTTCGATTTTTAAAACGATTGCAAGACTTACCCTACACTACGTATGATGGGTAAGTAAAAATGAGGGATTTTATCCAAATGCAGTAGTACATCCCGTATTGTGTATTCTATATTGACACTAATCAATGAATATATGGATACAACCTCTCTTGTTTTTGCTTCATTTTGAGAATAACGGATTTTCAACTTCTTCAATTGACGATTATTTTCAGAATTTTCAAGTTATGATTTTGTGACTTTCACAAAAGTTGCTCTATACATTTAGCTAACATAATATGCAAATGAAATTTTGATATCTTTGACGCATGCGCAGTAAAAAATTATTTAGTATACCAACTCATTTTGTATACAATTTTCATTATTTTTTAATTCTGATTGCAGGGTACTGTGTGCAATGTTGTTTGTCATATTTTTTTGAAAAAAATATTATTTTATATTAAGAACTCTGAAAATTATAAGAAAAAAACTTCGAAAAATTTGGGACCATTTTTATAAAAACCTTAATTACTCTGCGAGTATGCATGCTATTTGCATAAAAATGAACACAGTGTATTTCAATATGGCATTCAATCATAATCTAGAGTTTGAGCGCTTTTGCTACATTAGTTTTGACAGAATTATTCAAAAGATATTCATTCTTTTTTAATTTGTTGACGGTCCCCTATGGAGTTTCGGGAAAAAAATCTTCACGGAGATGTATGACTTATATTATTATATTTATACACTAAGAGTTTCGAGATGATTCCTCGTGTATTTTTCTGGATATTTAACAAATTGTCTAAAATCGCAAGTGTCCAATAATCAATGGCCATATAGTGTTACGCTCTAAGCAGAGGATATACGATCAAGGCAGAGGGTATACCCTGTGTATGTTATAGCTTTTTGAGAAACAGAGAGTATACAGTGTTCCTTTAAAAAATCCAGAAGGTATACTGCGTATACCCTCGTATACCCTCCACTACACCCCTGGTTACATGATAGTCAATAGGAAAAAATAGTTTTTATGTCGTTTTAGTGATCTTACACTCTTTCGAACATAATAAAATTGATGTGCATCTATAAAGTACATACTACAACATACATTCTTTAAAATGTGTGATGCAAATAATATTTGTTAGTTGTTTACAGGACTACACAAAGGTACTCCCTTACATAATGGCATACGGGAAAACAATGTTTGGAGTGCGTTTTAATTACATTACACTATTTCACTTTTAATTACTTTGCTGAGGATTACTAAAAGTGTAGTAAAAAGCAGGTAGTATTTACAGGAATACACAAAATATTTTGGATACTCTATCTGAAGTACTGTGTACTATTACACTAAGATCTGAATAGTTTTAAAACTTCCTTATAATATGAACGCGACTCATATTCTACGCTTGACGTGCAATTTTCAACTTGTTATTTTTGTTAACGACAGGCATTCGTATTTTTTAAAATAAAATAAGAGAGCCGTCAGTTATCCATCAGTATTAGTAATGAATTCAGGAATACGCTTTCCCCGGAAAGAATCAAAAAATTCCATCCCTCTGCTCATGAAAGTTTGATGTATTGTTCTTGGTCAAAAATTTCTAATTCTTTCCGGGATGGCAGTATCTTTTGTCGAAAAATGTCTCAATTCAACATTAATTTCAGTACACTATATTTACTAGATTAATTTTAACACAATTATTTCAAACGGTAAATAAATCTTATGAATTTTACTTTTCTAAGTGTGAAAAAAGTATCTGGGTCAGAATTCAAACCAGGAATCTCTTAGCTGAAGTTGACAAAGTTCCGCCAACGAAATTATCCAGGACGAGTCTGAAGGACGTAATTCACCCCGCTAAACATACTCATCATAGCATCTGGTTGTGGTTGTTGACGTGTGCTAAAAAAGCAAGATGGGTCATTGGAGCTTCCATTAACACTGCAGCCAAAGGGTTGGAAGTCAGACTTTCGCAGAAGAGAATGATTAGCAAAGATTCCAATAGATGGCAGTACCAAACAACACCACCTAATGAATTCCGGTATGTCCCTGTAGAGAAATGAAATGTTTCTCCAGAAATCTAGCCCATGGTAATTCATAAGACCGATCACAGAATTTTCAGACCCAGTTTATTTAACGAGGGCGTATACTGCATACACTCGGTGGATCTTTAGTGATGTCGAGTATCAAACTTGAAACCTTTCAGTCAGGAGTCCGGTGCTATGTCCACTAGGCTACCACGGCCATATGGCATCTCGTATGATTCAGCTCAGTAGAATAAATCTCAGGTAATGAAACTTCAGTAAACGCGGGATATGTAATTACAAGAGATTAAGTTTAATACAATCGTTCTAATTTATAAATAAAAATCACGTGCGTTGTAATTTTACATTGGACAAATCCTCGTTTAGATCAGGATTCGGGTCTCAGGGGAAAAATACCAGAATATTCGTAAAGTTTCTTATTTCAACAAACAATTATGTGTTTAGATATGTCAACCCTCACGTTATGAAAATTGTGGTATTAAAAACATTTATAGAAACTAATGTTTGTTTATCTTTGTTTTTTCTTAATAGTTATCTATAGAATTTTTATGAGATTATACTAACATAAAATAATATGTCTAAAAAAGATCTTAGATTCTTTCTTAGAAAAAACTGTAATCTGATATAAGACCAATGTTTTCTACATGTTTTACGTTATCATGGTCCTATAAATCCTCTATAGCAAACTATTAATTCAGGTAAAAATATCTAGTTCTAATAATGAGTCTTTTTTAGCACTTAAGTACTTCCCAGCAAAGTTGAAAAGTGCTTATGCTTTCGGTTTTTCTGTGCGTTAGGCCATCTATCGGTCTATCCACGTTCTTACTCCCGTAAATAGACTCGAATATGCAAACAATTGATAAGGTTATTGAGGATCATCAAACCATGTTTAATACTGCAGATGAAGTATATACGATTTATGGTTCATGTACAGGGACACTCAAAAGAATTCGATACAGGGACAACTCAAAAGAAATCATTTGGAGAGTATTTTAATGACTACGTGATTTCAAATGTATTGAAACTTATAAAAATCACTGAATTTCATTACGATCACGTTAAAACAAAGCACTCGTAACATTTTTTAAATTAATTTACACAGACACACAAAAGAAATTGGTTACAGTACTGTCTTTGCGTAATAATTGCTGGTGAGTAAGTTTTAAAATTTGGTATTTGCTTTTAAAATTAATTAGTTTTTTACATATTACTGTTTATATATAAATTTTATATCTCATATACAGGGCTGCACAAAAGTATTCGCATACCATTCTTCTCTTTATTAAAGGAAATCGGGGAATTTTTATCTGAAATGTATGTCTGTTACAACTGAAATGTATGACCGTATCGCTTAAATGAACTGAATTTTGGAATACATGCTGTTAATAGAAACAAATCTCTATATCATATACAGGACTGCTAAAAAATTCAGATAATTTTCCAATTGTAGATAGGAACAATTGAAGTTCGATTTTTAAATGCATTATATATTTCCATATGGAAAAACGAGACGGAATATTTTAATTTTACAAAAGGCGTAGTTTTTTTTTATATTATTCTGAATGTGTTTGAAACTGCTTCATAATTTATGCTTGAGGCATAATTATTTTCTTTCTTGTTAAAATATTGAAATCATTTATTCCATAATAAAAAGAAATTGTATAGATTTCATTTTCCAATGAATGAAATGGATTGAAAATATTAAAAAAAAAATTTCTTACTAATTTTATCCAAACATTTTTCGTAAGAATAGTTATTATGAAAACAATGAGTTCTTCCTTCATGTATACTAAGCCCCCGCTTTCTGATTTCTTATCCCTGGAATCGAAAAGTAATTTTCTTTCTATGGAATGATATTTATTTCACATTAGATGAAATCCAGTTTGACAACTGCAATCATTTTTGTAGAAAAATTGCTCAGTGTGTGTGATTAATCTAACAAATAAAAATTTTATTCTTATATCCAAGAATAATTTTAGTATATCAAACACATTAGAAAATAATATCAGGTTCCATAACATTGAGGTTCCAGGATACAAAAATTTTCAAATTTCTTTTATTGCATTAAAAATTTCTCTGTTTTTTATCATTAAAATGATGTTTAAGTCATGTTTATTTCTTAATTAAAAGAGGAAATTTTTTTTTTTTTGTTTTGTTTTGGTTTATCTTCAGAATCTAGCTTTCAAACAATAGTTGTCATGGAAGTGACTTTTTTGTGATAATGCGTTTTTCGCTATTTATCGAATTTAAATTGTTATAAGCAGACATGGCAACTTCCGGCTTTTTAAAATTCCAATAATTATACTTCAAACCAGAAATTTATTTAATTAACGAAAATAAGTAAACTTCAAATAATTATATTATTTTACGAAAGGCACAATTGCTTAAAAAAATTTTCCGGTCAAAGTGTATTTACTTAATTTTAAAAAGCCGGCAGTTAAGTATAAGTCAAAAACCGTTAAAGATAAATACCTCAAACTTCGAGCATGTCTTTTTTTTTACTGTTTTACTTTTATTTTGATTCAGCAAATTTGAAAAAAAAATTACATTCGAAAATATCATTTTTTTAAATAAAAGTTGCATCTTTTTTTTCCCAAATTTTTTCTTTAAGTATTTTTTTTTAATTAATACTTTTAAAAATGCTGAATCAAAATTAAAATATAGATATTTCTGTTTGTTTAAAAGTAAAAAAAAAATGAATATTTGCAAATAATATATTGGGTTATAATTAGTGCTCTCGATTATACGTTTATACGAGTATACGTATAATACGTATTATATGAAATACGGATTTGCTATACGTATAATACGGCATCGGCGATTATACGTATAGCACAAAAGAGCATATACGGTGCATCATATATACGGATCTTATCCAAGCGGTTAAACATATAATCGTTTAAACGTTTTTCGTTCAAGGTCTGAAATTTGATGTTTTAATGTTTTTCTGCGGATTAACATCATTGAGAAATTCCGGTAGAGTATCTCCATCGCGTTTCTTTTTTCAAAGAACTACGATGTGTTTACTTAAATACTACTTGTTTTGCAGGTACTTAAAAAAATCTGAATACGTTCCTCAGTTTAGATTTTTTTTTTTTTTTTTTTTTTTTTTCCAAAAAATTAAGTTATTTATTATGAAACGTCATACATTAGTTGTGGTAGAATAAAACTATTCTTTGGAAGATCTGTGGCGCTGTACTTAGTTTTTAATATTTTCTTGTATCTTTACAAGAAGAAAGTATTGGATTCGGGAAAACTTTCGACGGATTTACATGTTTTAAGGGTAAGAGAGTCCGAAAAACATGTTTTTACAAAATATCTGCCAGTGAGTTTGTGAGTCTGTGACTTTGTCTGTCTGTATGTGATATGAAATTTGTGGGCGCTCTATCTCAAGACCTACTAAACAGAGTTAAGAAACATATATGGGGGAGACTGGGGCACATATGAATATGGGGCATATGAGAACATTGCTATTTTTCACAAGTTCTTGTATGTTTTATTATTTCGAAAAATTACCAGATAATAGCACCTATAGACATACATGAAAAAAAACTGTTGAAGCTCTTCGAATATTTGTTTGTCCCCAGGAGCCAAAATACTGCTTACTGTACTCAAAAGTAAAATCTCCAACTTGCTATGAGAATAATTTTATTTATTTATTCATTTTTTTAAAAAATTTTAATGTTTTAACATATAATATGGATACTAATAAATATTTATGGTAATTTTTTTTCTAAAATTGAGAAATGTTAATGATTTGTCATTTTAACTCTTGTGGGAGTGTAGGGCACTTATGAAGAGTCTAGTTGCAGCAGATCTGAACACGTCATTAAGTTCTCCAATAATCATTCAGTGATTCTGTTCCTTTTAGTTAACTTCGTGAAAATAATGCCAGCTCCATTATCTATAATTTTATTAAAATAGAAGACATTTCTGTCTTATGAACTTGATTTCGTATAGAAACTTCTACAAACATATCTGTCAGCAATACATAAAAAGCAACAAGCTCGTTTTACGTTCAATTGTAATTTAAATAAATTTAATGTTTTCTAAATGTATAAAATGTTTTATAAATGTTATATATTATTTTATTTAACGGTAATACTATTTTTTATGCGTAGTTAATGCAAAAAATATTACGTTTAACAACTTTGCAAATTTTTCGATTTCATTCGTTGGAAACTTGTAGTATTAGTTCCATTTCTAAAACAGTTATATTATTTGGTGCTTTGAAAATAGAATTATATTTTTAAAAAACAAAATTTTTAAACTATTGTGGAATCTTCATTATTGACTCCCCCCCCCTTTATTTTAAAAGCTAAAGAAATTAAATTTGGAGGAAGCTTATAAACGGAATTTTTTTTTATCCTTAATTTATAGGCAAATAAGGCAAATATAGGAATGAGAATCTTTCGCCTTTCGGTAGATTTCCGAGAAACATTATCCAAATACTCCCTCCCTAAAATCTCTCTCAAACAAAACGCCCTAAGCAAAATTTAAATTCTATTATTTTCTCAAATTTACTTCTTTAATTTTTTATTTTATTGCAAAAATATTTTATCATCTAAGCTCTCCCCCGAAAAAAAATCTACTTATTTTTATTTTATAATTTTTTGCTTAAACATATCACTCAGAAACTAAATAAATATACATATAATTTTCTATATGGTGAATTTAACAGATAGTACAATTAATGATTATGGTAACATATGAAAAAGATAATTCAAAACGTGTCAAATAATAATTTTTCGTTGTGTTCACATGTTTCCTTTGTTTGATTACAACTGCCCCTTCGTTGGGGCACATATGAAGATTTTTTTTAAATTCATAACATTATTAAAAAAAGTAAGAAGAGCTATAAAGGTAATTAAAAAAAATTACCATGCGTAAAAAAAATTCTGTTTACCATATTGAGAAGTTTTGTTTATAGAAATTACCCCGTTATGAGAAAAAAACTATGTTTATGTGAACTGTTCACTGTTCAGTTCACATGTGCCATAGTCTCCCCTATATATTCAGGTAGTGCCTGATAGAAATTGGTGCTGATTAGTTTTGTGTGTAAATCGTTCAACAGGTGGTGCTACTATGCTGTCTTTTTTACGATTTCTGCAATCTTGGTCGGAATCCAGGTAGATATTTCACTGTTAGTTACACGAGATTGGCAATCAGGAGTCTGATTTTTTGTGAAATTTTCGCAAATTGTTTTATAAAATATATGCTTTTTATTGCTTGGTCTCGTATGTATAAGGCATACTATGCGGATTCCTGTCGTAACACCATCGATTTCCAAATTATTCTCCATTCAGTGACATACGACTGATGGAGTCCAATATTTAAATTAGATACGATAGGTGGAATATACGTATACAGTAAAGATACGTATTCTTAAATATACGTTTAATTAATACGCATTATACGTATCCGGATACGTTTAAACGTATATTTTAAAGTATCCGTATTGCAGAAAAACGTATTATACGGATATACGTATATCGTTTAAGCGTATAGCTGCTATACGTATCCCATCGCGAGCACTAGTTATAATGATTTTAAATTCGAATTTCTGTCTTCGAATACAGTTAAAATTAAATCTTTTTTTCAACAAATGTAATTCATTGTAACCAAGAAAGTCTTAATTAAATATAACAACCGTGCAACAAAATACTTGTTTTTTTAATCCAATAGTTTTTATCATAAGTGATAAATGAAATACATTTTTCGGGCATTTGAATTGCCAAAACCATTTTTGTCGCCTTTATAAATAAATGCATGTAAATATAAATAACTTTTATGGTTGTTTTTATGTTTAAAAATTATTTTGAATATCACAAGCAATCGATGGTTGTGTTTGTTAACTTTAATTTATTTTTAGTATTTTTTAACACTAAACCCTAAAATGGCCTTTCTTTTTAAACCATAATGTTAGCATGCTTCGCAAATCATAAATTTCAATGTTAAAAAGTCAAAGAGCGAAAATCTGTTCCTATAAAATTGATCTAATGGTTATGTTTCTTAAACTTGGTAGTTGTTTTTTACGTACTTTTCAGCACTGAATTTGAAATTGACTTTCATGTTTAACCTTCATGATCAGAATTTTTCGCAAACCATAAATTCAAAAAGTAAAAAAGAAAAAGTGGCGAAAATTTGATACTTTAGTCTTTTAACATTAGCGAATTTAACAGTTTCAAGTTTTGATTATTCGCGAAATAAACAAGTTGGAATTTGCACGTCAGACGTAGCAAATGTACTATAGTATATATTCTATATACTATATAGTACTATATAGTATATAGTACAATATAGTACTTCTATATAGTACTATAGTATATATAGTATATATATATATATATATATTATAGTATATATTCTTATAGTAGCTTTCGTACTATAAGAAAGTTTTATAAATATTCAGATATTGGTGTAATAGTATATAGTTCATGGGACACAGTATAGTAGCCGATATCTTTCGTGTGTTCTTATAAATACTATCTGCTTTCTATTATACACAAAGTAACGTGTAGAAAATCGATACGATAAAAGTTTACCTTTAACAATTTCAACAACTGAGTTTTATAGAAATAGTATCTTGTTATTTTGACATTAAATATCATTTGGACTCACAAATATAAAATGCATTTTTTATTGTAACCAATTTTATAGGTTTATTATAAGTCAATGAAACAGTTCCTTCTTAAACATTTTCTTTCGGCAAAATTTGACAGGTTCTACTTTGTTTGTATAATTATGAAAGCACCTTGTAAGGAGGAACATTTAAACATTCGCGAATATTTAAATTGGTTATTCGCGAATTCCGTTTAGTAAATTATTTTACACTAGGCAGCTAACTTTGTAATGTATTGTCTAAGATTCGAGAATTTGAGACAAAATATAGATTGGTAATTCCAAGATACACGGAAATTTAATAGATTCTGAAAATACAAAAATTATGATTTTTCTAAAAATCACTATTTTTCATAATTTTTCTCAAAAAGTTGTTGATAAATAATGAATTTCAAAGTTAAATAGCGAAAATTAATGAAAAAAAAAGAGAAAAAAAAAGAAAATTTGATGCAATAAGATGTACGTAAAACGTTCTTTTAATCATTTTTTTTTTATTCAATAATTTTTTCAATTTTTTTGGCTTATGGTGAAAATTCATAGACCTAAACAGCACAGAAGTCTTATGAGCTGAGCGGGTGTCACTTCTATAACTTTTAAAATTTTTACATTAAAATTTGCAATTTGCGAAAACTTTTGACATTAGGGTTAAAAAGAAAGGATATTTTTGAATTCGGCGATAAAAAACATACATCATTCAACCATCAAAAGTTAAAAAACACATCAAGGATATATATTTTATAATAAGATTTTCGTTATTGTTTACTTCCGTTACTTTTTACCTTTAATAAAAGAAATAACTGCAATCCACATTTTTTTACATCCGGTTTTTGACGGATTTACACGTTTTAAGGGTGAGAGATTCCAAAAAACGTGCTTTTTTTTTTTTACAAAATGTCTGTCCATGAACATTTTACCATTCAAAAGTACATAAAGATATGCATAAAATTGAACCAAACTTTTTGTGTATATATTTGACTATGGCAAGCAGGTTTTCTTTCAAATTTGTAATATTCCGCCGGAAGGGAACATTGCAATATCGATTTTGTGCCATTTTTTAATATTGTACCGTCAAAAAGTGTATGAAGTTATGCATAGAATTGAGCCAATATTTGTGTAAGTGTTTGGTTATGACTAGTTGGTAATTGATGAATTTGAAATAAGAAGCTGCTATAATCGCGATGTCTGTGTCATTTTCATTATTGCATCACCAAAAAGTCTACGAAATTATGCATAGAACTGAACTAATTTTTTTGCATATGATTATTTTTGGGTATGACAGCAGGTCCTCTCTGAATTTGAAAAAAAAATCTGCCAGAAGGAGGCGCTGTAAAAAAATTTCTGTATTATTTCCATTATTGTACCATCGAAAAGTGTGTAAAGTTATATACAGGATTTCACCATATTTTTGTGTATGTTCTGGTTATAGCCAGCAGATCTTTCTTGAATTTGGAAATCTTCCGTAAGAAAAGAACATTATGATATCGCTTTTTGTATCATTTTCTCGATTCTTTGTCTTTGTATTGATCATCGGCTCGTGCAGAGACAGGAACCGCCGTCCTGTTACACCGGCTACTTGAAAACAGCTTATAACAACATAATAAAAAGAAAACTATTAATTTTAATAAATATCAGGATCCACATTCACTCGTTTTTACTCCGATTAGTTGACTGAAGCAGATATTTATGATGAAAATCAAAGTTGGTATGATATTGAACTAATAATATTAAAGCATTAACAAGTGCAACTACTTTTTAAATTATTAAAAAAGTACGAATGAGATAGAAGAAAGTTTTGGGATTGGCACATCTAACTAGTTTGATTTTTACTTTTGGAATTTACGATTTGTAAAAAATCTTTACAGGATGATAAAAACAGTTTTGAATTCAGGGGGTGGTGCGAGGGGGACTTCCCCCGGAAAATTTGAGATCTTGCGTTTTCCATGGTCAGCAAGTGCAATTCCTCCCCCGCCCCCCCGGAGATCTATAATTTCCCCCCTGAAGCCACAGAAATCCCTAGTGTCTGAATTCAACACTGATAAAAAATGAAGCTTATTTTCGAATTCAGCGCTACAAAATATATCAGAATCAATTATTAAAATCTAAAAAATGTGACACAATCCAAATTTAGCTAGTGTAATATGATTTTTTTTTTTAATTGAGCTGTTGCATTACTGAGTTTTTGCACTTCTAATATAATCTGTTTAATAAATTTTGCATCCATGTTAACTAATGCATTAAAACTGAAAAAGTAAAAAGAATATTAACTGTACATAAATTTTTGTACACCTTAAAAAATACGCAAAAATCCTCATTTATCTAAACTATACAATCGTTGAAAAGCCCAATCAAAAATTATCAAAAATGATGCTTTTTTTCTATCTTTAAAAAAATAGAATTGCTATTCCATTAAATTCATCAGTTAAATAGTAAACCTCATCATCCTTAATTGATAGCCTGTTGAATTTATTCCTTCATTAAAATTTAAAATCCCTTTGGAGCTGTTCTTCCACTTTCTTGAGGCAATAAATCACCTTCCCAGTGATAAATCGTCAGCTGTAATTTCGAGGATACAGGTTAAGCGTTCAATACATTCTTCTTGACCTTCCAATCAATAAATCATATCCGCAAGCATTATAATGTCACCATTTTCATTGTATTTCGATATTTTACGCAATACAATGCTTAAGACCACTTTAACGCTGTCATGGGAATTTAGAATGTACAGTAATGAATATCCAAGAATTAGAGGTACGTGTTTTCCATAGCTTAGAAACTTTTACAAAAACAAAATGTCAAAATGGAACATTTTGCATTTAAGGGAGATAAAATAAACGAATAAATTGATAAAAAATATCCAACTCCTTCCGATTTTTAAGTAATGAAATAAATGATGTATTCAGGTAAGCCCCGCTTAGTGCGGTTTCTATTAGTGCGATTTTCAGTTAGTGCGGTGCACTTCTTTTAGATGCTCCCTCGATTAGTGCGGGAAAATTTTGATTAATGCGAAATGGGTTTTCTTTTTCTCAGCATAACGACACAAACTTTATAAAAATTAAATCAGCAGAAAATTTCTGGAAACAGAAATCACATCAGAAGTATTGTAAGAAGTTTTTCAGACACTGAAAGTGCTCAGATAGCATTTGAAAGATATGCAAGCAGACATCAATAGCAGTATACAAATGCAACTAGGATTATACAATCTAATTTTGTGTTGCCAAAAGATGAATTAGAAAAAAACTCCTATGAACTGGCAATTGATTTTGCTTAAAGCTGCTGGTCACTCACTTTCCGGAAAGTGTTAAGTCTAAAGGTGTTTGATGCATTTTTATTTTTAAAATATCTCCTCAGGAAATTAATACTTTAAATTCTTTTTAAGTGTTCTCTTCTTAAAGGATGTCATTTATTTTTATAGTTTTCAAAAAATTTCTAAAATCGATGCCAGTTTAATGTGCTGTAAGTAACATTTTAACACTTCATATAAAATTGAGCATAAATTTTAGAAATATTTTGTAAACTAAAAAAAAAAGTTATATCCTTTTAGAAGAGATCACCGAAAGATAAACTTAAAACTATTAATTTTCTGGGGATATATTTTAAATATACGAATGCATCAAATGCTCATAGACTTAACATTACGGAGGGGGTTTTGGAAAGTGAGTGGAGCCTTTAAGAGAAGATAAGACTGGGTGTTATACTATGGGAAATAAGCGAAATATGAGACCCGTTTCTTTGGAAATTATCAGATCGTTTTTGATGAAATTTTGAATCAATATTCAATCTGGATTACGCTCAAAATTTATGCCAAACAGTTTTTTTCTGCGAATGAATTTCTTTACTTTAAAGTAGTGGTATTTTTCCGAAATTTTCTATGTTGAGATTTTTTTTATTTGTTTTGTTTTTCTGAATCTAATCATAATTTTTAAAACCTGTCTCTCACATATAATTTATATAAGTTATAATAATTTTAATAATCTTGTATCAAGTAAACTACCATAAATAACTTGAATAATGCTACAATAATGCAGAGTTATTATTATAATTGACTATTCAATATGTCTCAATTTTTGTTTATAAAACTAACACATATGTTTATGTTAATGCGAGAGAAAATAAGTATAATGTACTACCTTTAATTTTTTAAATAATCTTTATGATAATAATTATTTATATTATAAAAAAGCATTTTCCAAACCTATTTTCCCGTGAACCGGTTCACTATCATATCAGACCTCACGACCTGCTATTTGTTTTCCCATCCCCCACCCACCTACAGATTATTTATAGAAAATAATATCTTAGGGGGAAAATATATCTGTCGATAAAACAAAAAAAAATTAAACATATACCATCTTTAAATATGTTAATGAAAAAACATTTACTCTTACAAAAAATTACAGAATAACTACTCTGCGACTTACAATTTGTTCTTTCTGCTTTTCTAGATTATTTATAGGCAATAATATCTTAGGAAATAGATATATCTATTGATAAAACAAAAATGATTTTAAACACACACCATCTTTAAATATGTTAATTAAAAAAAATATTTGCTCCTACAAAAAATTACACAATCATTCCTTCGCGACTAACTATTGACCCCCCCCCCTCCTCCCATATTATTTATAGACAATAATAACTTAGGAAAAAATTTATCCATTGATAAAACAAAAACGATTTTAAACACATACTATCTTTAAATATATTAATGAAAAAACATCTACTCTTACAAAAATTTACACAGTCATTCCTTCGTGACTTACAATTTGTCAAAAATATCAATAATGTATTCAAATAAAGTTTTGAAAATCATTAAAAGCAATGCTTTTAGATTACACGCAAGCAGGAAGTTAATTGTCGAAGAAATCACAAGGATTTCGCTTACTAACAAGCAGAATTTTTGCCTCTAATATGTTCAGTGGTTTAAGGAAGTAGTTTGATTACACCTCTGTTAAATTTGCATTTTATTTACATTAATTTATCTATTTATTTATGAAATTTTAATCCCTTATGTAATACTAGCCGGAAACAAACACTGAACTGTGATATCGTTTTAAGTGAAAACAGCTTAATATTTCGTAATCGGGTTGCTCGCGATAGAAGACATAAAAGTGAATTTTTGTGCAAAAATGTATGTTTATAAAAAATTACGATAATTTTTCATTGAACAGCTCTCGTACACTATTCCCAGCATTACTCCCGTTTATCGCAAACTGATGACAATAGAACCTATTCCTAAAGTTTAACTAACTTTTATAAAACGCACTATTTTTTTGCGTAATTTTAACCAGAGATCGATCGAAAGTTCGGTTCGTTTTCGTTTCCGGCACAAAATGTGAGTTTCGGCGAATTACTTAAAATTATTTTTTGGTCATTTTGTTTTCATTTTCGTTTTCAACTAAAAATAAGAAGATTACTTAAATTTAGTTTCGGTTTCGTTTTTGGTCTTAGAACCTGTTCGGTCGATCCTCAATTTTAACACACATCCTTTTTAAAAGAAGAATGAATTTATTTTATTTTCTAACTAGCAATGTCTCTTGCAATGTAAATATGGTGCATCGGATTGCCACTCAATAGCTATATTTTCCATTTCTGCACCTCCCATTTTGAATCAATTCGGCTATATTTTTCTTTCACAATCCAAGAAATAAAAGCGGAAGAAACTTCTGCGTTGCCATTTCGGAGAACTTATTTCTAATTCGTCCTTGTACAAATACGTTAGCAATACGTTAACAACGACTGAACATGCAAAGAACTTGTAAAGAATACCCCTAACCTTCTAACTGCTGCCAAAAATGATTAGTAAATGCTGTTAATATTGATTTGTGCAGACAGGACTTATTTTGTAGGGTGTTTTCGTTCCTCATATAATTTCATATGATGGATATAGATTCTAATTTTTCAGCGCCTTTTTATAATAGCATTTCGAATAAAAGGTAACTGAACGCAAAAGCCATAAACGGTATTTAATTAAAAGTTGCAGATCTAACCCAGGCTATAGAATACAAATAAAAATATTTTTTTAACGTTAATAGATAAACTAGATAAGTAATAAAAAAGTCAAAAAAGATAATATTGGCAATTAAGTATTTTTCTCTCCAGAAGTTTAATCGTAGGCTTATTGTAAAGAGACCAATGGAATAAGTCGAAAATTCCACGTCGAGCGGCGCAAATGAAGTGCGTTCATACTATAAGGAAGTTTTAGAAATATTCATATCTTGGTGTATTAGTATACAGTATAGTATCCGATATCTTTTAGATGTCCTTGTGAATTCTATCTGTTTTCCATTATATGTTAAGTAACTTGTAGTACACTTCATAACGTATATCAATTTCATAAAATGTGAAATAGTTTAATATAATCAAAACGCGACCCAAACAATTTTTCCCCTTATACCATTATGTAATGAAATGCTTTTATGCGGCCCTATAAATTAATAACAAATATCCGTTTCACTACATATTGTACAGAATGTATATTTTAGTATATACTTCATAGATGCTTATGATTTTTAAAGAGAGTAACATTAAAATGCACTTGAAGCTATTTTCCCCCAATGGCCGTAATATAACGAAATACTTTTGATTGTCCCTGTAATTGAACTAGACATCCAATTTTCATAAAATTCGAAATGACTCGACAAAATTATGCAAAAATTATATTTTTTAAATTTCAATCGATTGAACTGGGTAACTTTTGTGTTGTTATATATGCGGGCAGACAGACAGACGGACGGACGGATTGAACGACGACTATAGGTACTACGATTTTACATAATTACGAAAGAACCTAAAAAAAGTCTTGTTTCTCAGTCTGTCAGATTTTTTTGGGCTAATTACAATGAGTCTATGCACTTTTATGCTAAGTAGAAAATGACCAGTTGTTTGTCGTAACATACAGCCATATTGCAATTCGTCCAAGGTAGTAATTGATTACGCATAATTTTAGAATATAAATAAGAACGGAGGCTTAAAATACTTATAAAAAGCATATAAGAAAACTGCCTTATAGATAGATTTCATTAGCACAAATGAGAATCTAAAGTTAGTGGAAGCTAGATCTTTATTTTTAGAGCACATTTTTTGGAACAAAAAAATGCATAAATAGCATTAAAATCTGCAGATAAGAAAAAAATATAATTTCTTTCCTCAGCTTAACGCATAAAAAATAGGATTCTGGTTTAAAATAAATTAAAAAATGTATAAGAAAGTCATCATTGAAGTCTACAGATGAGGCAGATTTATAACTTTTCCCAGCATAACCAAATGATAAATAAAAATAATAAAAAAAAACATACGATCAATGAAATCGTCAGATGAGGCAGAATGTTATTTGTTTCACAACATAACACAGAAAAAAATAGAATGCTGAATGAAAATAATTATAAAAATGTAACATCAAATAAATCCGCAGATAAAGCAAGATTTTGCTTTTTTCTCCAGCATAACGCAGACAAAATGCAGTCCTGATAAAAATAAGAAGGATTTTTTTAAAGTCAAATTAAAACATTATTCGAATTGAATATTTCCAACTGAGCGAAAAATTGCCCAGGCTGGGAATCGAACCCAGATACTTGGCTTATAAGGGCAATGCTTTACCTGTTAAGCTAACTGGGCGATAGCCAGCTGAGATTATTTTTTTCGATCAGATAATCTTATTGATCACAACATCTGGTCTGTCATTTAGACAGCTCAGCAGAATAAACTGCAGCCAATGGAACTTCATGTAACGATGGATACGTAGATATACTATAATTTTCAACACAATCAAACTGATTGGTAAATTTATCATACGAATTGAATATTTCCAACTAACCAAAAATTCGCCAAGGCCTGGAATTGAACCCAGATACTTGGCTTGCTTGCGGTTTATTCTGCCGAGCTGTCTAATTGACAGACCAGATGTTGTGACCAATAAGGTTATCTGAGGGAAATAATAATAATAATAATAATAATAATAATAATAATAATAATAATAATAATAATAATAATAATAATAATAATAATAATAATAATAATAATAATAATAATAATAATGTCAGCTGGCTATCGCCCAGTTAGCCTAACAGAGGTAAAGCATTGGCCTTATAAGCCAAGTATCTGGGTTCGATTCCCGGCATGGGCTATTTTTCGCTCAGTTGGAAATATTCAATCCGTATGATAAATTTACCAATCAGTTTGATTGTGTTGAAAATAACAGAATAAAACATTATTAAATTATAACCATGCATGATGTATATTGATACAAAAAGACGATTTGACTCGCTTGACGTATCAGACATAAATATTGCGCATATATTGACATAATATATCACATTTATAAGAATCTGGAATGTATATACGCGTAGGTACGATGCATGTGTAAACTTGAAGATGACATTGATAGAGCCATAACTGCTACCTTGGCACATTTGCAAAGGTAATGCCGCTATTTTAAATATTTATAATTAAGTTAATGATTTTTAGTAACAGTTAAAAATGTGTCAAAGATATTTTTATATATTATTTAAAATACATGAGATACATACTGAGTTATCATAAAATCTGTGCGAATGAGCTGATACTTTGAAACTAACAATGAATAAATGAAAAAAAGAAACTGCTTAAATGAGAAACATATGGACAATGTTTGACTGTGTTTTCATAAATTCCAAAATATTTTTGTCGTTCATATACCTACGTTAATATTTCCTGTAAAATGTATTGTTATCAAAATTTCATCATTATCATACAGTTACCATGGTAACATCCAATTCGTTCGCAAATAACTTTGTACGTACATTTTCGACTATTAGAAATCCATAATATGTCATATACATACTTTTCCACGAAAGCTTTTTTCTAGATAAATTATTGTTGAGCTCCATTGTTCAAATATCGCTTCTGGGAAATACCTTTAGTTTGATAGATTAGTCATGACATATACAGATAAAAAAAAATACATTGATTTTAAAAATGGCGTTCTGAAATATTACAAAAATATAGGGGGTGGGGTCATGTTATAAAACATTTCTAATTGTTTATTCATTAATGAAAATTTAAGGTATTTCATATTTTTTTCTTAGGATAAATTACACAATAGGTTCTCTATAACCTGCATAATAGGGTAAGGATAAAGTTTTCGAATCGCTGATATAAAAGAACAGCAAACGCTTGTAAGTTAACTAGGCATTTTAAAGCATCAATATATTAAAATCGAAAAGTAATCAAATTTATTCGTATAAATTGAGTAAAATATATTTTTGAAGGGAGTCTTAGAAGATCGCAACGTGAATAAAACGTTTTGAAAATGAAATAAAATGATTTTAACATTTTTAAAACGTTTCCAGAGAATATATATGAAATTTTGATTTATTTTTGAAACAGTGTTTATTGTTTTTATCGTTCTTTACAGTATGAGAAAAACTGTCGAATTTGTGGATTAACAAAAATAATCTTATATTATCTTTACTTTTAAGTGGTTACGAAGCTTCGCTCTTTTTAAATTTTAACAAAATCAAGCTTTTTATGAAATTAAGGTAATTTTTCTTTAATTGCTAATAAATTTTCTGGCTCAACTTATGTTTATTTGAATTAAAAAAATAAATCAAAAGCTTGAGATCTATATTTTTAAATAGTGGTAAGCACAGTAGAAATTAAACAAATGATGACACAAATCTCTTTTTTTAAAAATTTCCGATACTGTTTTAAAGTATTTAGGACTTCGGCTTGCCTATCTGTCCGTTCACACTCTAACTCGCGTAAATATTATTGAATTTCCATTCACTTGGTATACATTGATGACGTTTACCAAGTCATGTCCGGATTGAACATGAAGGGAGTAGTATTGTTAGTTCATTTACAGGGGAACTCAAAAGATTTTCGTTACATTAGAGTTAGTGGGAAAAAATCTTTTTCAGTTTATTTTAATCACATTACACTATTTCATATGTAATAAAATTGATTTAAATCACAGAATTTCAGTACAAGATGATTATTATATTGGGTTGGAGAAAAAGTAATTTTGCTTTTTTCGTATTTTTCAAAATGAATTTATTTATATAAATTAAAAAAACTAATTAATAATTTAAGTGCTGTTTTGTTTGATGACCTTTTGCCGTTTTTCTGGTAAAACCATAATTCCGTCAATGTAGAGAGTTCCGGGCAAAAAAAAATAACAAAGTGATTTTCACAAGCCTCTTTTGAAGCCAGCTTAACTTCATTAAGAGGGTTCCGCAGAGGGCGAAACAAATGGTAATCGGTCGGATCCAGGTCCGTACTATACTGTAGGGGCATCCAAACCTCCCAGCCAAGCTCTCTCAGTTTTTGCCGAGTGATTAAAAATGTGTGTGGTTTAGCGTTGTCGTGATGGAAGATAACGCCTTTCCTATTGATCAATTTCGGATGGGTTTTTTTAATCGCCTGCTTCAACCGTATTAGTTGTTTACAGTAGTTAGTTGAATTAATGGTTTGGCCAGGTTGGAGTAGCTCATGATGGACAATTCCTTTTCATTCCCACCAAACATTCAGCACCACTTTCCTTGGCGTCAATCCGGGCTTTGCCATCGTTTGTGAAGGTTCGACCACGATCTTTTCGCATATTGTTGTCATACGGGATTCACTTTTCCTCACCAGTAATCATTTGTTACAAAAATAGCTTGATTTTCTTCCATCTCAGTAGCAATTCAAAACTGGAGACTCTGTCCATTACATTTTTCACTGTACGTTCATGGGGAACCCAAGTATCGAGTTTCTTTTGGTATTCAATTTAATGTAAATGGTTCAAAAGTGTTTTATGGCCATGTTTAGTTCCGTAGCAATGTCACGGGAAGAAATCTGTCAATCTACCTCGATTTTCTTTTAAAATTTCATCGACTTTTTCAACAACATTCCTGCCAGGGAAAGGTTCATCTTTAACATCGAAATTTCCCAAACGAAAACGGGCAAACCAATTCTTACTTTGACGTTTACTTAAACACCGATCACCATAAACGAAACACAATTTTCGGTGAACCTGCGTCGCATTTTTCCCTTTTTGAAAGTAAAAATCTAAATGTGACGAAAATGATGTTCTGGAATTTCTATTTTTAAAACGCAATAACTTTTGAATGATTAAACAGATGACGCTATCTTCATTAAAATTTTTTAGAGACTTTTGCCTTTCAAACGCTGTATAGTATGACTTAATTGAGTAAGTATTACTCGAGATATGCGACTTTAAAGCTATCTACTGGGAAAAAAACGAAATTAGTTTTTCCCCAACCCAATATAATAGAGCATTCCTAGTATTTATCGTTCATTTACAAGGACACACAAAAGTAATCTGTTACAGAATTGGCTTTGAGCAATATTTTTTAGAAGTCCGTTTTCAAATTATGCATACTTTTAAATTTAACTATTTATTGCGTACATGAATTATATGTCTTGTATACAGGGCAGCACAAAATAATTTCCTTAGCATTCACCTTATTAGCAGAAATTACTGAAGAAGGAAATTTAAACTGCGATACGTATATTCTATCTGAAATACATTTTTCGTATGCATCTAGTTTATAGATATAAATCTATGCATCGTACTCAAAGCTGCTCAAAAAATTTGGACTGTTTCCGGCTGTAGGTGGGAAATGCTGAAATTAGGTTTTCAAATGTGTTACCCATTTCCAAATTGTTTAATTAGACATCGTATTTCAGCTTATTCAAAGGCGAAGTTTTGTTAAATGATTTTGAATGTGTATTTCATAAAAGTATTTCATAATCTAAGCTTAACGCGTTATTTTTTCTTTCTTTTTTGTTTGTTCACATAATGATAACAGACCACGACTGTAGTTTCGAGAGCCTACATCATCTCATCATCAGATGAGATTAACAGAGAGTATTTATCTAGAAAGAATAAAGCAGTTCTGCAAAAAGAAACAGATTCCTTAATGCATATTGCATTCAAAGGGAGAGGGGATCAGGTCGATTCAATTCGATCAATCAGTAAAATATTAATAATAATAATAATTTACAAAACAAATAGCAAATAGCTAAATTAAATGCTTTTAAACAATGGTTTTTTTTTATAAAAGTGGTACATTCAATTAAAGATTTTAATATTGATTTTCCAAAATGCACTTTTACGGGGATGTAGAATTTGTGAGAGTTCAGCTTCTTCTTATTTTTACTAATGTTCTTAAATTATTGATTAGATTTTTTTGCGAGTTTACTGGTGTTTCAAAAAAAATTAATTCTCTCCGATTAAAAATGTGAAACTTTGTGAAAAATTCACGAAGATATTTTTAAACGTAAAAGAGGAAGTTGAAAATTATGGCTATTGAAATGATTTGGAATCAAATAGATTTCTTTTTAATTTTTCGGTAAATACTATGCATCTTGAGTTCCAAGGGAGTGCTAACACATAACGACCTCTGTCGGATTGTCTGTTGAGAAATACCTTTTAAAACTGCAGCCTTTAAGTGTATTTTCTGAAGAACTCGTCGTTTTTTATTACGAAACGAAAAATTATATCCATTGCCATAGATTCTGAATAATAACATTTGCTTGTTTTGCCTTTACGAATGAAAGTCATAGTAAGAATACATAAAAGATTAATTAGGTTTTATTTAGTAAGTTCTTTAAAATATTTACCTTCAAAAGAAAAACTGACTATGTTACTAACTTGAAAAGGAAAAAAAACAGACCATATCTTTATTTTTCTATTACTTTAATGCAATAAAATTCATAGTATCTACGTTAATTACATTAATAAATACGTAAAAATTATATGAACACATTTTTTTAAAAAATACTGAATGTTTCTACAAGTCTAAATACAGTGACGAATTTTTATCTTTAAAGCAAAGCATTTAATTAATTTCTTTGTAGATACATAGAAAAATGTACTTTTATACATTTTAAATAAAAAATAGTTAGATTTTTTTAATGGAAATAAAAAAAATTTAATTCTTAATTTAGTAATATTTTATTTTTTTATTTTTTATTTTTTAATAACCAGCTGTAATTAAAAAAAGACGCACAATGAATTTTAAATTTTAAATAGAGAAAGCAATAAACTTAAAAAAAATTTTCAATCCAAATTTGTAGAAATATCTATTTTTCACAACATTCTAAAAAAATGTTTTTAATAGGAAAAAAATAGAGATTAAGCATAAATTTAATTTAAAATTTAATAATCGTCTATATCGGTTTTGCAGAGCTATGAGTTCAGTAGAAATGCTTATTGTATTTGTTAAAGAGTTTAGGAATAATATTATATCAGACCAATCGAGATTTTTTTTTAATGCAATTAAACTTTTTATATTCCTAGGCAGCATGAGACAAAATAACTCATTGGAAGATTAAATTTTAAAAAAAAATCCTATCATATCTTTATTTTTCCAAATATAGAAAAATTGACTGATTAAAAAAATATGAAGAAACCTATAAATTTTTATTATTATCATTATTATCATTATTATTATTGTTTTTTTTTTTTTTTTTTTTTTTTTTTTTTTTTTTTTTTTTTTTTTTTGAGAGCATGATAAAAAGTGACTGATTAGACTGATTAGGAGATTTTTTGAAAAATAATTCCCCTCATACCTGTATTTTTTAGGCAGCCCGAGAAAAAGTAACCTATTTCAAAATTTACGGAAAACTTATTCCATATTTTACATTCATTCAGTTCATTTTTCCATACATCCCATACATTTTTTGAAAATACATTTTTAAAACCTTTGAGCAACAACTTTGTAATGTGAGACACTAACATTACAAATAAGCATTAATATCATAATTATATAATTCACTAATTTTACACCTCCCGTACAACATGAAAGGTAGTTTATATTATAAAAAGATAACATATTTTTAACACTTTTGTGTAAGACCTTTGAAATTGTAGACACCTTGAAGCACTAATATCTTAAAAGCACAACATTCAATTTAGTTTCTTTATGTAGAATCAGCAAAAATGTTTCTTATGGGAATTGAATCTAAAAAGTTTGAATCTAAAAGATTTTTTTTTCTTTTCTAATGATGTTAAGGAATTTTACCTTTCGACGCAATATGATAAAAACTTACCAAAAAAGCCTGTCATATTTTTTATGTTTCCATTCATCCTGTAAAATAAATACCTATAAAGGAACTAACGAGTGATTCTAAAGTCATACAATAAAGGAATAGTACAAAGAAAAATTACTGCATGTGATTTTTACAGAAATTAATGGAAACGTGGATTTTTGCATAATCAAAATTTTATTTACGAAATAATAATAAATGTTTCCAGCAAGTGGCTTTTCTTTTATGTAAGCAGTTTGTGCAGCAGCACTATTCTAAACATAATTAGGATTACGAATTTTTAATTTATGGATGCAATTAAATATGCATAGTTGCCTATATTTTTTGCAATTAAAAAATATCAAGTCAGTCTTTGTATTAATGTGAAAAATAAATTACGGTACTTTTTATGCTTTTCTAAATATTAGATCTTCCTTAACGGACTTTTGAATTTTGCTGTACATACATTATGTTAATAATAATCTAATGTTATCGACTACATTAGGATGTATATAGATAAGATTTTAGATCTAAATACTTAAAAAAGGGTAACAAAACTGTTTTTCAAAAACAAAAATGGTAAAAGCATTTAGATTTCTCAGTTAGATTTCTGATTTAGATGGTTCAGTGTACCTGTACATTGTATAAATTCCTTATACATCGAATTCAGATGTTTGTGGTTGGCAGTTAAGTAACTACTGCTATTTGATTTTAGGATAACATAAATTGCTTCGCCAAATTCTTGTTTTTTCTAATAAAATCACTGTGTAAAAAAAAAATCGAAGATATAATATAACAATTCTTTTAATCAATAAAAAATTACGAATGTAAATTTAAAGAGACCACGAGAGAGGAGTTCCAAAGCATCAGCTAACGAAAAGTACTTCATTATCTAATAATTTATTAGAATAAGCAGAACGCCAAAATTTCAAAATATCATTACATAACAACGTGTTTAGGTTCACGCTTCTAATTTCCGAAATCTTCAACGTATTTTTTTTCTAATTAATCTTTATGGTTTCGTTAAGAACCTTATACTGTAGTTTTTAATATGTGTATTATGTAAAATATATTAAAAGACAATGACTTTCAGAGTTGACATTGTGGCTCTTGCTATAAAGTATTACTAGTTATATATCCAGATGCATATATACGCAGAGTAAGAATTTGTGTTGCAAATCATCACACCGGTTTATGTTTGTCTTGCCTACCTTCGGATTCGAATCTTGGAACTCGTCACAAAAGAATGAATGTTTTCTCCCCTACACCAGATGGCTACATCAAATAACTTGTGTGAAGGCCAAATACATCAGTTACGAAAATTTAATTGAAAATTTTCAAGTTTTCTCGATTAAATAGGATCATTTCCGTTTCTTTGTCTCAGAAGAAACATTTCAATTTTTAACATTAAAAAGGTAAGGCTAATTAGGAGCATTTTTGGTTTATTCCGTGCAAATTTACGATTTCCAGCCAAAATCGCAAGTTTTTATTAAAACACCGAAATCTCACATAAAAACAAATTATATTTACCGGGTGTTCACTGCCAGTGATGTCCATTGACTAAATCCTGAACTGTTAATTATAAAGAGGTAGTTCCAATTACAAAAATGTTTCAAATCAAGTAAAGGATAATTTTAAAAGCGATTCTCATCCATAAAAACATTTATTTAAAAATTACAATTTTTATTTTTTATACGGTCCCCAGGTGCTATAAGTTAAATCTTGTAGAATTTTGCTATTTTACACTAACAAGTAAGACAAAAAAATGCCCCATTGTTCTATGATTAAGTGTTGCGAAAAATCTTTAACTTGATGCTCAAAAATTAAGGTAAATTTCAAATTTAACTCTAAAAAATACATAAAAATCAATTATAAAGTTTTAAAAAGCATAACCATCGTATGATTGTGTTTTCTAATCTAAAACTTTTCCTTAAACTTCTTGGATTAATTCTATCCTAAAATTTTTATGTCTGTAAATCTGTAAAATAAATGGTAATCATCGAAAATCATACTAATATTACATTGTCATTAGATTTACATCAGTATGTGAATTTTAACCTCGATCAGATATTTTAAGGTGAGTCAAAGTTCAAATACAAACTTTGAAACGATAAAACATGCATGCAATCACTGCAAATTAAATAAAAGCTTATAAAACAACGTAAGAGCAATTCCATCTCAGCTCAGGCAGGGCATATCAATTCACCATCACAGATTTTTTTCAAAAAAATACAGTAGTTACAACTAAGTAAAACACAAAATTTCCCAAAAGGATTTTTACCAAAAAAAATTTTCTTTCGGTTACAGCACTTTCAAGTTTGTGATAAAATTAACAATTTTCAGAAAAACTGAAAAACGCTTCATTTTGAAATGAACACAGTACCAAACATATTCAACATATTCAGTCATCTTATTTTTTACAAATAGTTATTAAACTGAATTTTACTTTAGCACAGTTTAAAAAAATATTGTGACATTTTTACTTAATTAAAAAAAATTAGTTTTTAATTACAAAAAATATAATTATTACTGAATTCAAGATTTTTTTTCAGAATGAAAAAAATATTTTAAAGCTAAGCATTGATGGCAATCCAAAGATCTTTAATGGCAGTTTTAAAGCAAATTTTATTGTTACCCTAAGGTGCATACAACTTTTGTAATTCAATTTTAAATTATGCAAAATCGTGTAAAATCGCTACTTTTGAAGTGCAATTTCTCAAAAACATCATTTTTTAAAAATCTGATAATATGCTCCATAGATACCTTATTAGTTTCTAAGAAATACCTTACAAGCAAATCCTGTACTTTTGCTTAGAAAATTTTATATGATTTTTTGAAAATATCATGTTGTGAGTTTTTTTTTGAAAAAAACAGAAAGTCAAGCTCTTTCTTATTTAACCGAATTTGTAATATGATTAATATTTCCAACTAAAAAATACAACCCTAGTACATAATTATTACTGTTAAAATATAGCTAACCATTTGCTTAAGTTTAAAATTGTATAAAATACAGCCATTAGTAAAATTAAAATTGATCATATGTCATTTCATTCCATACTCATAGATGTATCAAATTCACCTACAGTGTGTTAAATATTTTGTTATGTAGTATTGGATATAATATATTAATATGCAGATACATACATTACAGAAGAATTAGGTACTGAAAATTTCTTGAATTAACTTCAACTCCTTATTATCGTAAGTGTTAAGTTGTGCAGATTGTCCTATTGGAACTGATTTTTCTAGTTTTAGAAGCACATTTTCCAATGGTAATGCACATTCATCTTTTTTTCTTTCCAGATTCTTCTGACCACTGGAATGCTTTAACAGGATTATGGGGGTACATGAATGATACTTTAATGTCATGTAGTTCTCGTGATATACCATTGATTTGTTCTATCCACCAATTATTTTCATAAATGCATCCAATGAAATCGCCAATTTGGAAATCATGTATTGAATTTTGTTTTTTTATTTGGCTGGAGGTTTCAACTTTTGTCAATATATTTTTAATCGTTCGTCCCATATAACCTTCATTATTTTCAATCTCCTCAATAATTTTTAGATGGTATACCAGCATTGGCATATTCTTTCTGTTTATTAGCTCTATAAGCTTGAATAATCTTTTTGTCTAGATGTAGCAGAATGATATTTTTTAACAGAGAGGAAAGTTCAGCAACAAATCAGACAGAATCTCGGATAGCTCTTATTATAACAATTCTGAATAAAAACACCTTCACTAAAATGTTCTATTTTTACACAGCATTAGTAAATGGTAGATTGTAAAATAATAATTGTTAAAAAGAAGTTTAATAAAATAGAAAACTTTCTTCATGTTGATTTTTTAAATTAAGAAAATTATTAAAATTTTAAATATAACTGTACTGTTAAAATACATTGTAATAAGTCAGGATCAAAAAATTAAAATTTTTAAATTCAATGAAGCTATTACAGAAAACTATTAGTTATATATGTACATCTTAGAACATATTAAAACATAATCATCATAGAATATCAAAATATATTTTAATAAAAGTGTGAAAATAAAGTTTTATAATATTTTCCTCAAAGCAAAAATATACCTGTTCAATAGCAATCTAATTATTGAGTATTAAAAGGAAAGAAAATGAAAAGAAAATCAGATTTTTCTTTTTTTAAAGGGGAGTTTGAATTATTTACATTTTATGAATAGGAATTTTTGAAGATTAGCTTATATTTATCGGCCATAATTATGTGCATAGTATTACCTTTTCATTAAACAATAAAAATCATATTATTAATTCAGTGAAATAAGAAAGAGCTTGACTTTCTGGTTTTTTGAAAAAAACACACAACATGATATTTTCAAAAAATCATATAAAATTTTCTAAGCAAAAGTACAGGATTTGCTTGTAAGGTATTTATTAGAAACTAATAAGGTATCTATTGAGAAGACATATGACATATAAGGTATCAGATTTTTAAAAAATGGTGTTTTTGAGAAATTGCACTTCAAAAGTAGCGATTTTACAAGATTTTGCATAATTTAAAATTGAATTACAAAAGTTGTATGCACCTTAGGGTTAAAATAAAATTTGCTCTAAAAGTCACATTAAAGGTCTTTGGATTGCCATCAATACTTAGCTTTAAAATATTTTTTTCATTCTGAAAAAAAATCTTGAATACAGTAATAATTATATTTTTTGTACTTAAAAACTAATTTTTTTTAATTAAGTAAAAATGTCACAATATTTTTTAAAACTGTGCTAAAGTAAAATTCATTTTAATAACTATTTGTAAAAAATAAATTGACTGAATATATTGAATATGTTTGGTATTGTGTTCATTTCAAAATGAAGCGTTTTTCAGTTTTTCTGAAAATTGGTAATTTTATCACAATCTTGAAAGTGCTGTAACCGGAGAAAAAAAATTTTTTGGTAAAAATCCTTTTGGGAAATTTTGTGTTTTACTTAGTTATAACTACTTTTTTTTTAAATCTGTGATGGTGATTTGACGCATATCAATACTACCTGCCTGAATTGAAATGGAATAGCTCGTAATATATTTTATTTTAGTATATTTAATTTTTAGCGTGCCAGGTTATTTTTGCTAAATATATTTTACGGGACGGGGGGAATATATAAAAATTTTAATTTCGTACTTTAAGAAATGTTTCTACTAACTTGAATCGTTTTTAAAATATTTCTTTATCTTTTTAAAACATTTTTGTAATTGGAACTATGTGTCTATGGCTAGAATTAGAAATTAGCCATTGAATATCGTTGAGAATGGACACTATGTATAAAAATTTGTCTTCGCAAACTATTAAAAACTTGCAACAAAATCTGCAGTCATTCGATCGTTTTTACAGAAAAATTATTATATAACCATAATTTAACCCTATTTTGACCCATAATAAAGACAGTAATGTGCTCAAAATAAACAAAAATACAATTGTCTAATCGTTTTCTATATGAAAAAAAAAAGTTCAGATGATTGGATAATTTGCAACAAATTTTAAACAGTGCAA
Source organism: Maratus speculifer (assembly GCA_964019185.1). Classification (NCBI taxonomy): domain Eukaryota; kingdom Metazoa; phylum Arthropoda; class Arachnida; order Araneae; family Salticidae; genus Maratus; species Maratus speculifer. The sequence continues at coordinate 259,776,743 of OZ025298.1, forward strand.
AGAAGCCATTTAAAACTTCTTTGACTTATTTGTAAGTCTTTATATAAAAAACTATTAGCATCTTCCATTTACGATTTATTATTCACAGATCTATATACCTAGCCTTTTAAATGTAACGAAATACAGGACATAGTTTTCGAAAATATGTCTAAAAAAATGATACAGTGTTTGAAATTAATTCGATCTGGGATTACATTCTTAAAAGTTCTTTAAATCTCTTTAAATATGTGATAATTTTTTTAAACGAGATTTATTTTAAAAAATTATGTTCGAAACCAAATTTTGTAATGCTTTAGCACTACGCGCTGTAAATTTAAGCTTTGAATAGTAAGCTTCTAATTTTATTTAATAAAAATTTAATTAGAAATACTTATAAAATAAAGAACGAACTAATATAACCTCTGATAACTCTCTAATTTTGCATCTAAAACAGAGCTAAGAGCCATGCGTACAATTCCTGTTAGTAATCAAACCGATATAGATTATATTAATATGAAATGAATTTGTGTAATAATTTTATGAAGACTTATTTTATGAAACTACTAATGCATAAATTAAATTTATGAAACAGCTTAAATTTCCGGGTTGACGTATGATTTTGAATGAATGAATAAATGTCAATGATTGAATAAATGAACTAATGTTAACCACTGACAGGATGTTAAGGAATGAATGTTAACCATTGAAAGGATGTTAATGAATGAATGTCTATTGAAGAATGCCCATGAATGACTATCAATGGATGTTAATCATTGCAAGGATGTTAGTGATGGAATGAATATCGATGAATGCCAATTAATTAATATATATCGATAAATGCCAATGAATGTCAATAACTGAGAGAATGTATGAATACCGATGAATAAATAAGTTACGAATGGACAGATACACAGACAGACAAACATATAAATAGATAGACAGATGGAGAGACGGACAGACAAATTAATGGCAAACAGATAGAGAGAGAGAGAGACTTAAAGACAAAAAAGCTTGGGGTCAGCGCACAAGAGGCAGAGCCTCCCAATAATAACAATAATAAAAAAATCTTTCAATTCACTTTTAATACAATTTCTACACATTACGAACTCTTTGATGGAAGCACCAGATTCTTAAATACGAATTTCATCGTAATTCCGAAACTTTTGAGGCAATAATATCGAGTATTCAGTTGAATTTAATCGTATAAATTTAATAGAATGTGCTTCTACGGGAGATGTGCATGGAATCTATATCGTTTCAGTCGAACATAGCAACAGAAAAAATCGATGCTGATCGACAACAACAACAAAGAGAAAGGGGGAAACGTAAATTTCAAACCGCGTAACGCATATTCTTTTTGTTATCCATTTTCGTAACTAAGGGCTTGGATTGAAAACTCAATTTTCGGCGAAATTAACAGCAAATATTGAATATGTGCTCTATTTCTCTTTTTTAAACACAATATTACGTATTTCATTGCATGCAAAGGATAACAACACTTAATTTAATTGCTAGTTTAATGGCGATTCATATCTCGCACAGTTTTCGTTAATTAAATAAATGGGATGAATTAATTACTTTATCTAATTGTCTTATCATGTTTAATATTCTGCGAAACTTCTGATATTCTCTCTGTGCTTTGATAAATGACTTATTAGACTTTTACCTGGTTATCAAATTATATATTATTTTATTTTAATGACTTATTATGTTCTATTATTTAATTAAGATAAACTATTTTCGAATTTATAAATGCAATAAAAAAGCAGTGAATTATATCATATGTTAAGTTATTGTGTTTAAGTTTTTATTGTTTTTACTTGGTTCTATTGATCGAATTTATTTGACATTTAATTCCATTTGATGACCGTAATATAATATCAGGCTTTACAGTAAAATGTTTATTAATTTGATCTATCTCTTGCTTTTCTTGTGGTTTCTTTATGTCGCTTTATGTATAATTTTGTGAAGCTTTCAAAAAATTGCTTTAATTTAGAAAAATATTTGAAGTATATTTAATTATGCTTCTTTGTATTAAAAAAGGGTGACGATAATTAAATTAGGTTTCATACATTCTTGTCAATGCATTGTTCGTATACTATTGTTTCAATTTGCTTTTTGTAACATGCATTGTACACTTTTCACTGATAACGATGTTCTCCAATTCAAACTAACTACTTTTCGACACATTATTTAACACTTTTTTCTGTTTGTAGTCTAAACTAAAGATATGTGTACAGATATATATCCAATCTTAACGAGAAACGAATTTGTGTAACAATTTTGTGAACAGACAGACTTTATGAAACTACTAATTAATGAATTTGAATTTATGAAACATTTAAATTTGCAGGGTGAAGATAATTTTAATCGAATTAATATCAATGATTGAATGAAAGAATATCAATAAATGAATAAATATATGATTGAATATCAATGATTGAATGAATGCACGTCTGGAATGGGTGTCAATGAATAAATTAATTGAGATGAATATCGATGAATGAATGAATTTTTATAAATAATAAATGTCAATAAATAAATTAATTAATATGTACCAGTGACCCAAATAATAACTATATACCGATGAATAAATAAATTACAGAAGAATAGACTCAAAGACAGGCAGTAAGACAAAGAATAGATATACAGATAGAGAAACTAACAGACAGACTGACAAACATATGTATGTAGAGACAAACAAAAATGTTTCAGGTATTGGCGCGCTTAGAATGCAGGGGCCATAGCCTCATAGTAAGAATAATATTCGCAAAAGCATAAAATTGGCAGGTACTCATTTGAGGAAACTATCTAATTGGACTTCCTTTTTCATTATGGTAAATGTAGAATGTTTTCACTAAATGTCGTCAAAAAAGATGTTATAAATTCCCAGACATGGTGTTCATCAGACGCATAAAGCAAAACTGCCGTTCTGAGAAAACAATAGTAGTAATACTGTTTTTGAAGGATAACGGCTAATTACAGTATAGACATAATTAATTTATTAGAAGAAAATCTTCTGTTACAAATCTATTCAATAATTATGCCTGCAAGTAGGGTTCAACAAATGGATGCCAAGGATGTGTGACAGGAATCCTGGCGCATAGAAATGCTTGATTTTTTGAGTACTACTGTACACGAATTTAACACCCAAAAATCTTTAAAATTCTATATAATACTATAGAAATATATGAAGTTTGACAAGTAAATTCTATAAGTTAGAGTCGAGAACACTTCGAGGAAATTTTTTTAAAAAATCAATTCAGACTCGATATTTACCTTTCAAACATTTTTTGGTAATTATCGATTATTCTATTTCATACCACCGAGATAATTGATAAGTAATAAGATTCTTTTATTTTATTTATTTGTTTTCTTCCTTACATAATTCTTTTTTTTTATTTACATAGAAAATCTTTTTCGTAATTAGTAGCAGCAAAAATTTGCAGTGAACACTACAGCCATTTGGCTGTTTTCTGAGGTAACGATTACATAACCGTAATTTAACCCTATTCTGAGCATAGTATGAGCAACAATATGGTCGGAATTGAGTTAAATAACAATTATGTAACCATTTTGTATAAAACCTGTCGAATGCCTATATAGGTTGCGACAAACTTTTAACCATGAATTATCACATAAATATTTAGTATAGCAGCAAATCTATATCATAAGCAACATTTATTTTTATATTTGACTAGCAAAATAAGCCTGTCAGCAGATGTACTAATTTCCTCGAGCATTTAACCATCAAATGGCCTACACATCATATTTAAAAGCCCATACACGAGGAAAAAATTTGGTAAAATAACATATAAAATATATACAGATCAGTGAAGAAAGAAAAACAATACAGAAATAACTTAGCACAATCTTATAATGCAAAATAAATAATAATAATTCAAGAATTATTTTTGGTATAAACGCAGATAAAATTCTTTCTTTAAGCCAGGAAAAGATAGAATTATATAAAAACAGAAGAATTGCTCTTTTGACTCCTGAAGACATCAGAGGTAATGTTGGACAAATAAAAAAGTAAGAGTGTTTGCTTTAAACGACCTAAGAAAATGGCAATATTATTCTTCTCAAGATGTTAGGAAGAAAACAGAAAATTTCTTTGTTTTAAAGAATGAAATTTAATAGCATAAAATAAGAGAAAACACAGAGAAACTTCGGCTATAAATTCTCCATTTTATTCACTTTGGAGTGTGTGATCAGACTTTATCTAACAAATGCTGAACTAAAGTATTTATTTTTAAACTTAAATTCAACGTTAAATTGGATAAATATTCTTTTTCTTTATATTTCATCATTGAATGCAGAGTTTAATAATTTAAAAAAACAGCTACGTAGTATCCGCAAAAATTTGGCGACAAACAATTTAAATGTTCCGCAGGAAAGAAATATTTATAAAATTATTAAAATGATGCGACATTTTCACAGAATATTTGTCAGCAATAACTAAAAAAAATGAAAATAATTTCTTTTACAACCGGTCTAAATGCCGACTAACTATAACAATGCTATAGGCATATTATATATAGGTATGTTATCTGCGTGTTATATCAGCATTTTCTTATTGGTTTATTTATACATCATTCACATAAATGTATTGTAAAGTTTGCAACAGTATTCTGAATGTGTTGAAAAGTGTTTATAATCCGTGATTAATGTATGACTTTTTTCTTTGACTATAAATTAAAAACTTTCTTTTCTCTTTTAGGTAGCTTTCATTACAAAAAGTAAAAAGCTACCTATTGCAGCCGTCCGGAGGAAAGGACTTCCGGAAAATTTTGGTATATTTTCACCGATCATGACCCGCAGACCCCAAAACCACCCTCCGTTCAAATGTTGACATATATATATATATATATATATATAACCATATATATATATATATATATATACATATATATCTCTGATTTTTGTCATGCGATAACTAACGTATTTTTGAACCGATTTGAATGAAACTTGATATGTACATAGTACATACAAATGTCTCGACCGAGTTCGTTGGCCAGCATCATCCGCCATTTTGTTTCAAAATGGCGGCCATTTTAAATTTTTTAAAAAATTTAAAATTTAAAATTCAATGCGAAAAAATTAAAAGTTGAAAAATATTTTTCTTTTACCTGTTAGAACTTAAAACAACGATTCCAGAAAATTTTCTATTTTGCCTATATCTTAAAAAATGATTGAGTTATAGCACTTTGAATTTTTCTTATGGCTGACATTTTGAAACGATCTGATTTTTGTCACGTGATAACACGCGTATTTATGAACGGACTTGAATGAAACTTTGTATGTACATAGTACATACAAATGTCTCAACCGAGTTCGTTGGCCAGCATTCTCCGCCATTTTGTTTAAAAATGGTGGTCATTTTAAATTTTTAAAAAAATTTTAAATTTTAAATTCAATACGAAAAAATTAAAAGTTGAAAAATATTTTTCTTTTACGTGTTAGAACCTAAAACAACGATTCCAGAACACTTTTTATTTTGTCTATATCTTAAAAAATGATTGAGTTATAACACTTTGAATTTTTCTTATGGCTGCCCTTTTGAAGCGATTTGATTTTTGTCACGTGATAACACGCGTATTTATGAATCGATTTGGATGTAACTTGGTGTGTACATAGTATATACTGAGGCCTGAATCGAGTTCGATACTCAATTCCATCCGCCATTTTATTTCAAAATGGTGGCCATTTAAATTTTTTTATAAATTTTAAAATTTAAAATTAGGTACAAGAAAGTGAGAAATTGAAAAAGATTTTTCTTTTATGCATTTGACCTTGATACAAAGATTCAGAGCATTTTTTGTTTCGTCTGCATCTTACAAAATGGCTGAGTTATCCCATATATATATTAATCGATTTCAATATGAGTGTGCATGTGCACCTGAATTAAGATTTCGACCAAGCTCATAATCAGGTTCTACTAATATAACTTAATTTAAAATAAATAAATAAATATATAAGTATATGAAAGCTATCTCTTCCTCCCGGCACTCCCGGAAGGACTATTTAAAAATTCATATGCATTCGAAATCGTCGAACAAGAATGAAATCTCAATCAGAAATTGAACAAAATATTCAAACCATGATTGTTACAATTCATTCAATCTGAACACTAGAATTTCCTGATCGATTTTTAAAACAATTACATAGGATTTTCTTCTAAAAAATTACTATTGTTAAATTTACCTAACTCATTGCCGTCTTCTGAAACTGGCCAAAAATCTGACTTGAAAAAAATAGGCGACCAAAAGCCATGAGTCTGCATTGTCGTTACAATTTCTCATGAGCCTATGGCTAATATTGTAGCTCATAAGGTTATTCGTTATGCATTTCAAATATGAATCCAGGCGTATAATTATATTAAATGTTTTCAGAAACAACAGTATCCCAAAAGTCTACCTTAAACAAAAGTCACGTATCACAGTGGTTATTTATATTTTTAGAAAATCGATAGTAATCACCAAATAGTCGAAATGTCATTGCTCTTTGTAAGGAACTGTATTTTTTTGCTGTGAGAACAGTTCATATATATATATATATATATATGCCTCGTAATAATCATGTAGAGAGAGGTTCATTCTATGTCTAAAATATTAGAAGAGTAATCTTCATTTTTCTTTCAGCAGAATATTTTTTTTCTGAATATGGACTGTAACAGGAAAAATTATTTTGAAATAAATTTAGTTAATTTCAATAAGGTGTAAATATGTCAATAAAACATTTCTTTTTTACTCTGTTCCATTCTTATTCTTTTATTATTTTTAAATTGGGGATAACCTTAAATGCTCATATAAACAATTCTTGTCTTGTTAAAAGTTCATGGACAACTCATTATTTTTTCCATTAACACTCAAATTTTTAAGCCGTTTGTTCTAATCACTTTAAAACACTATCAAGCATACTCAAAACAAGAATTTGAAGAAGTTTTGATTTTAAAGAAAATCACCTTCGTTCAAATTGTAGCTACAGATCTTGAACTTTTGCTAATTGACGCCTTTTAGCATATATGTCTAGCTAATCTTCCCCAGAAGTTCTCTATTGGGTGCATGTCATGACTAAGAATTGGCCAGTCATAGCAGTTACTTGGATTTGTTTAAAATAATGCATTTTAGAGTTGGATACGAGAAATGAGAATGGAGCAATGGTCTTGTTGGTGCATTCATTTGTCCCCTTGTAGCAATTTCCTAAATGGAAGTAACTCTGTTCAAATCTTTGAAACATTGACTGCCTTTCAAAAGATTAATGGGGGCTGCTTCATAACAAGGAAATGCTGCGCACTCCATGAGTGAATCTCTTCCTTATTGTCAATTAAAGAAAGTTCGTAGTTCTTCCCAAATATCGTGCCAGTAATATGCCCAATCATCGGGGCCATCTAAATTAAACCTATTTTCATCACTAACAAGAGAACTCAGCCATTCATTTGACCAATTCTTGTCATTTCCGCTCCACTGAATACGAGTGTCTTTATTAAACTTTAGCGAATGGTTTTGCGAAAACCAAAGAATACATTTTCCAGCAAACGTCGCGTCAATAAACCGTGGATATTTGTACTGGAATGTCTACTTTTATAGAAACTTACCGTACACACAGGTTCAGAATTGAAATGAATGTAAAAAATTCCTCTGTTTTATCATATAATTGATTTTTTTCCTTCATTTAAAAAGGGATTTTGTTTCGATTGTCAAATTTTGTCAGAATTTAGTAAATACCAACTCTACTGCTTCCAGTTTTTTTTAATGGCTATAACTTTCCATCCACGAGCATTTAAAGGATAGATTTCAAAATTTTCCTTTTTTGAAAACATGTCCATTACGAGGCATCTTTGCAGTTAGTTGGATATTCTGAATACATATTTGAATTTATCTCAGAAAACTATTTCGTCACAAGCACATGATCTTGGAATATGTAAATTTTGGATACCAGTACTAAAATTAGCTTTTAACGCTGGTTGTCTATATATTTTTGGGACAGGTTTTTTTTTTATTATTATTATTATTATTATTATTAAATCTACAAATGTTAAAAGTTGTTTGGGTAATTTATTATTTTATTTTATCATTATATATTTTCATAATATATCTCGTTTTTTTAAACTCGTTTAGCTAGCTCTAAAATGCAAAAAAATTGTTGTCTGTAAATTTTTGGGAAGCAATGAATCAGCAGAGCTTAATTTGCGCCTGATCCATATAGACTTCAGCTTCGGTATTTCGTAACTTTTAGTAGCTATTTCAATATTTGTCAGAATTCGCCAAAATTTTTAAAATTATCGTTTTGGAACCCTACAGAATAACGCTTACGAAGTACCGATGTCTAAATTTTATTACTATTTCTCCATTCTCCAATTTTTTATGCTCTTGTCTACCAAAACTCTTACATACGTAGCGTTATCGTGTTTCTCACATAAGAACACAATTTCATCTAACGCTTGCAAATGCAGACTCAATACTTCTCAAACGGCGACGAAAAGTTCCAGAGTTACCCACAGCTGTTTTAATAGATAGTCATGTTATGTTTACTTGATGCTTTTAATTCGTGTTATGTTTACTGCTGCTTTCTGCTTGTGTTTGTAAAATAATATTACTAATTAACTTGGTGCTTAATTTGCACTGAAGCTCACAGAATCGCAGTACTTCTTTATTTCAACCCCCTTTATTCAGAATCAATCAGATTTTATAAATACTGCTCATCGAAGCCTTGTTGGTACAAAGAAATCCTTGGCGATTAGGATTTGCAGGAAATTCTTTACTCCTGATTTTAGTATTTTTGTTCTGTTTTCATTTATCAGATTTTAACGTAAATAAATAATTATAAATGTAGTTAAATATTTTTTTTAATTCTTTGAATTTCACAAGTAAATATATGAAATATAAAAATGCGGTTATGGGGAGGGAAAGGGGCGGTTGGTTAGTCTAAGGATTTTATTGTAACAGAAAATTGGAGATATTTACATTTTTCGTTAGAAATTAAGCCCTGCTTATAAGAATTCATCATCAACCAAAACAGGTTTTGAAACCGAAACCGAATTACGGTAATCTTTCTAACTGCTGCCGAAAATGAAAACAAATACGAAAATGTGCCAAAATTATTTTAAAGTAACTACTACAAACATAAATAACAAAATTAATTAATTACACATGTGTTCCAAGTTGGCTATCTGTGCCACTGACCAAAACTTTTCATTTTCATATAAAATAAAATGTAACTAATTCATCAATTACACAAGATGTGTTTCTGACTATACGAATTTCATCTAAGTAGAAAATGTCTTGTGTACACACATGGTTATATCATGAGCTTTACAGATCATCTGATTCAATTTCTTTTCTACGCACATTTTTAGATTGAAAATATTTCCCAATTTTTACTGTAACATTCTTTTAGATCGAACTCTAGTTTTCTCTCTGGTTCCAGCAGTTTTTTATATAATTAAAAAATAACTGAATCTGAAGTTTTATGAAAACCGTGCATTATTTATAAAGATATAGTTATTGCGGAAATCGCAAAAAAGGCAGCATAGCAGCGCCATCTGTTGACCGATTTATACCAAAAGGTAGAAATGTCAATTCATGTCAAGGACTAAATAATCTGAAGTTTGATGAAAATCTGTTCATTAGTTCTCCAGATCGAGCTACTGCGGATATAATGAAAAACGTTGCATAGCAGTGCCATCTTTTGAGCGATTTACACCAAAATGTAAAATATGTCAATATCTGTCATGGATTAACTGAATCTGAAGTTTGAGGAAAACCCGTGTATTAGTTCTTGAGATAAAGCTATTGCAGAAATCGTGATAAATCTACATCACAGCAGCACCACCTGTAAAGCTTACATCAAAACATAGCAAATGTCAATTCATGTCATATACTAGTTGAATCTGAAGTTTGATAAATATCCGTGCATAAGGTCTTGAGATAGATCTGTTGCGGAGATTGTTAAAAATGCTGCTAAGCAGCGCCACCTGTTAAACGATTTTCCCCAAAAAACGTATGAGTACCAATTTATATCAGCGACTAACTGTATAAGCATATTTATTAAGTTCCGTGCCTTAGTTCTTGAGATAGAAGCCCACAAAACTTTTGTCATATACAGACAGACAGAGTTACCAAGTCACAGACATTTTGTAAAAACATGTTTTTTTAATGTTTCTGACCCCTAATACGCGTAAATCCGTCGAAAACCGTAAGTCGATCATTTTTATGAATCCAGCACTTTCTTCTTGAAAAGATAAAAGAAAGTAAATGTTTCATTCCGTGAGAAGAAAATATGTAAATTTTAATATTTTTTCCGATGTAATATTCTAAAAAATGTATGTATAATAGTATAATCCAATAGTAGTACAACAATAATATAATATAATTTAATATTATGTTGTAATATTTCAAGTACTCTAAACGTCTGTAAATCCAAAAATTCAGTGAAGAACAGAAATTCTTTCTAAATGTCATGTAGTTTACCTCGATTGCATTTCTGTAAACTTTTAGTAGGGCATTTTAACAAAACTTGGCTTCGCCCCTTCATTGCAGGTTTTTGAGTCAATGGCGCTAAGACACACAGAGCAATGTTTTTTTTTTTTTTTTTAATTATAATTTATTGTGAAACTATTATTTGACAAAATCTAGGCTGATAGTGATACTGGCTGAGGTTCCAATGTAATATTGTATTCAGCTATCAAACAAATTTTGACCAATGTGTTCAAAATCCTTATCTCAACCTACCCTATGATAACATTCACAAAGCCATTAAAGAGATTAAAAATGTAATTAAATTAATGTCCTTAATAATGCACATAAAATGTGGAACAACAATGTTTTACTTTTATTTCCTTCCTAATATAATATGGAAAGTTTTATCGTGAACAACCTAAACACAATTATTTAATACGAGGCGAATAAATTCCCCTTAAACAAGTTTGACAATTCTATTACATTTTTGTTATATTACGGTGCAGCAACTTTTATGTAAACTTCCTGGAAAATTAAGTTTCCAATTATATACTAAATTGTTCTGAGATATAAATTACAATAACTGCATAGTTTTATTCATTTTTTCTACTTTGTATCCGAATTCATTATTTTGATGTTGTATTGATTTTCAATACAATAAGGAGGTTTTTCAATAAGCAGTAAGAAAAAAAAATGTTCCCGTTACTTTTAATATCTCGCTATCACTTTCTTCTATCTTTACGAGGAGAAGGTACCAGACAAGTGAAAAATTTCGACTTGGGTCTTTTTAAAGATTTATCTGTTTTAGAAAGTTCTGAGCCCGATTTGACTGTTTTTAGAAAATGGTCTGTCAGTGAGTTTGTTTGTCTGAATGTATGTGACAGTAAGACGATAATTTATTTGTGTCTGAATTTTCATTTACTCAAACTTGTTTGATAAAATCATTTTGAAGTGTTGTAGAATAAACTGGATATATACTAAAAAAAATATGATAAGATTTTTTTTTGTAATTGTTTGATAAAATGTAAACATACTTCACTTATGTCCGAAATTAAGGTCACAAGCATAAAATCTGTGAAAATTCATTAACTAAGGAGCAGAAGTACATTATAATTGGAGAATAAATAGAGCAACATAACAATAATGAAATGATTTTAATTGTGAATTAAGGTAAGGGTATATGATGAAGGGTAAAATTATGAATCAGAGATAAGGCATTTATCTCAGAAAAAACCTATCTAATATGCAGTATTACCCCCCTGGTCTGCTACACATGCACCACAATGAGCTCTCATTCTGTTTATGTTGGTGTAAATAAATGTTTGTGGCAACAAAGCACATTCTTGCAAAAAAGTGCGGTTTTTAACTCCTCGCTGGTCCTGGGTGAGCGGTTCCGCTGTACTATGGCTCTTTCTAGACTATCCCAAACCTGTTTAATAAGATTGAGGTCCATAAACTTCGAGAGCCAGTTCGAAGGGCGAATATCGTCTCATTGCAGAAAATCACCAACATTGTGAATTCTGTGTGGCTTCGATTATCGTTTATAAACATGAAATCTTGGCGTACAGCACCCCTAACAGCTTCACATAGGCTTCAAATACCTCGTCCCTATTGCCTGGCGTGCAGTCGTGTATGTCCCTTTCACAACAGAAGAATCCGGTTGTTGTGGATCCGAAGACAACAGACATGGACACAACAAGAATAAGGAGTGTTCTTTTCAGTGATGAGTCAAGATTCCCCACACAGAATTATTCTCGTCGAATCTCTATCGGGAGAGAATGTGGAGCTCGCTATCATCTGTCCTACGTAAAATAATTCGACAGATTTGGTAGCAAAAGAATTCTCATCTGAGGTGGCATAATGCTTGGAAATCATACACCACTGCGCGTCTTCGATATGGGTACTGTCAATACACATCGCTATAGGGATGAGATCCTTGAAACCTAAGTGAGGTTAATCCAGAGTGCTGTACTTCAGATTTCATGTCTGTGGACGATAATGTAAAGACCACAGAGAGTTTCCATTGTTGATGATTTTCATTAAGAATCGAATATTTGCTGTATAAATTAGTTTTCGAGATCTCCAGAACTCAATGCTATTGATTATGTTTGGAATGGTTAAAAAAGAGCCATTGTACAGCGTAAATGGCATTTTAGGACCTGTCAGAAGCTAAAAACCAAGCTTTTGGAAGAAAGAGCTTTGTTGCCACAAACATTTATTGACAGCCTCATAAATAGTATGAGAGCTCGTTGTAAGGCTTGTATTACAGTGTATGGTGGTCACACTTTATATTAGACAAATTTTTCCCGAGATAAATGCTTTATCTTTGATTCAGGATTTAATACTTTTTGATATACCCTGTTTCTTAATTCACAATTAAAATATTTTTCATATTGTTATGTTGCTATATCATTTGCTCCATTGTTGTATACATCTGTGCCACTTTTTGTGGCAACATAGTGAATGATTCATCAGTTTTCACAGATTTTATGTTTGTAGCCTTAATTTTGGACATGAACGTAAATATGCAAAATATTTGTAATAATATAATATGCATAATTATATGTTTTGTCTAAATTTATATAAAATAATCTTATTAATTGTATATAATATACCATAATTAGTATTTTTATAAATTACTAAAACAATATATTTATTTCTTTATAGAGACTAATGACATTATAACTATTAGTAATAATAAACTAGGAAAAATCACATTTTAGGCTTAGGAACAATTCGTTTTATAATCATCTTAAAAGGAACTATTCCCTAAATGGGTAATAAATATACGTATCCATTTGTGCCTAGTGCCCAATATTTTGTACATTACAAAAATACATAAAAAATAGACTTGAAGATATAATTTCACAATTTAAAAAAATCCCTGTCGGCTTGGCGTACAGGCGCAGATAGATTTCGAAGTTAAATGCTCATTTCAACTGCAAAAAATAAAATATGATTTGAAATAAATCCAGTTTGACAACTTTATTTGACCGCTTTTGAAGTTTTTTTAATTTCATTTTTCTGTAACAGCTGGTTTTATAGAAATAATCTTCAGCAAAATTCGGCTGAAAATACCCACTTTGAAGGGTATTTTTAAAAAATATACTCTGACTTTATGAAAAAAATTACCAATACGGCACATTATATAGTTATTAAATTAAAAAGAGAACTTGCCAATTAAATGCGTTTGAGAGCAAAATGGAATTTAAGAATGAGCCAGAAAATAAGCATTTTGTTATTTGAATACATCATCAATCATTCAATCACGATCGCTTCGGGAAATTCAGTTAAAAATGTCCACTTTGACAGCATTTTTGAAAGATATTCTGCCTCTATCAAAAAACTGACCAATACGACACATTATACAGTTCCTAAATAAAAGAACCTCTGAATTGTATGCATTTGAGAGCAAAATAGATTTAAAAATGAGTCAGAAAATAAGCAATTTATTATTTGAATACTTCCTCAATTTTCAATCACGATCACTTCGAGAAATTCTGTCCAAAATACCCAATTTGACAGCATTTTTTGAAATATATTTTGCTTTTATCAAAAAACTAGCCAATACATTACATTATATAAATCCTAAATAAGAGAACCTGGCAATTGGATGTGTTTGTGGGCAAAATGAATATAAAAATGAGTCAGAATGAAAGCAGTTTGTATTTGAGTACACCCTTAATACGATATTTCCTTCAACTCCTGTTTTTTTTTTGTTTTTGTTTTTGTTTTTTTTTTTTTTTAATTTGTTTAATTTGTTGTCAAAAGTTTGTCAGCATAAAAGTTGTAGGTATTAATGAGAAGATGTATAGTAAATTTAATCGGATATATCTTAAGAATTGACGAAGTTATGTTTTTTTTTCTTCTTCTTCCATCCCCCTTTGTGTTTTAGTTTTTAATTTTTTTTTTTTTTCGAAAAGAGTTACTTATATTAAAATCTTGTAAATTCTAAAGTTTTACATAATATTAAGAAAATTTATAATGAATTTAATTGGATTTGGAATCTTAAAAATTGACGCTGTTATAAATTTTTTTCTCTTAAAAACCCTATTTTTTTCGCCCAAGGAGCCCATTTTTTACTTTATTAAAAATTTGTCATGCATAAACTTTTTGCCCAATTTTTAGAAGTAATGTAAACTTTAAACCGATTCGATATCCATTTTTATTAAGAAGTTATGGCGTTTTTTCAGTTTTCACAAAACCCCTCCCTATTTCCACCCACTTGGTCCGATTTTGCCCATTAACGAACTTGACGAGTTTTTATGTCCCTTGATTTTATCTATCAGTTTGCAGTTCAAGAGCCGACAGTACAAAAACCTAAGGTATAGAGCACAAAAAAACTTTATTTTATGGAAGAGTAGTAATAGAAGAGTCTGTTTTGAAGAGATTTGAGTAGAATTATAGAAGTTATTGTATCCATAAAAAAGTACTATATATATAGATATAGGTAGATAGATAGATAGATAGATAGATAAAGTTTTTTATCTATAGTAATTTTGGCGTCTAGGGTCATGATGGGTGTAGATCTGCAAAAATTTTTGAAAAATTCCAACATAGAAGCAACCTCAATATATAGTATTGCATATCAAATCTATTTAAAATATATATTTCAAAGATCTTTACAAGCTTAAATTATAACTCATTTATTTGGATTCTTGGTAGAAAAACACAAATAAATTTATTACTTTTTACATTTCGCCATCTTGAAAAATGAAAAGCCAATAAACTCCGAAAAAAAAAGGCTTTCATTTTAATCAAATAATTATCCATCTTATGCTGTCATTTTTTGGAAACAGATAGTGACATTTATTATTAAGTATTTATTTCATACAATTTTTATGTTGTAAAGAAGAAAAAAATTAACAAGTTTATTAAAATTCGAACCGTCCCAAAAATGGGACTGAGGCATAAATGTGTTAAGAACAATGGCGCGAAATTTAATCAAACTTCAGATTTTGTTCGACTACGACATAAATTGGTGTTGTTTAAATTTTTGTGAAACCTCCAACTAGGTGGAGCTTTTCTGATGCATTTTTCATGATAGCTATATCTTCAGAACTAATGCACAAAACTTAATAAAACTTCATATTTTTTTAGATCTGTTTTTCTGATGGCAAATTTTTTTTAAAGAAAGAAGCAGAGCAAAAATCATACTATCTCTTATAAATTCATTAGTTCACAATTTCTATCATGCGAAATCAAAGCGTGATTTTTCCATACTCGAGGTCAACGTCAAATAAACGTATTCTAACGACAATTTGTTTGAACATCACTAATTGCACTCATGAAATGAAGCGAGATTTTTAAAGTAAACATTGAATGCTTAAAAAAGTTTTTGTTTAAATTAATTTTACTTTTATATTTCTTTAAACATTTGGATATTATAATTTGACTTACTTTTTGCAAAGCTTTTTTTTTTTTTTTTTTTATACATGACTAAATAAAAATACCTAAAATTGTTAAAATATATATATATATATATATATATATCTAAATTATCATTTTATAAACGCACATAATTTTAAATTACAATTTATATGTTTTTCATTATTTAAATTATTCTAAACGCATGTAAGTATACAGAGTTATAAATACAAATAAATTAATATGCATATAAAAATGTAGAAGACTGAGAATATTTTCAAAGTTGCCAAACATCCAAATTTTTTGATATCGTTGTTTCAAAATAATGCGTTTCACTTTTTTTAGTCACAGAATTTCTTCTTTAAATAAAATGAATAATTTTATTCAAAAATATTGGTATTTTTAAATCATTAATATATATACTATAAAGCAATATATAGGAAATTTCATTTAAACATAGCAAAATTATAAAAAAAAAATTAATTATATCAAAAAGACCTTAAATAATTTTATGAATAATCACTCATTTAAAAGTAACAAAATTA
Organism: Maratus speculifer; assembly: GCA_964019185.1. NCBI lineage: Eukaryota > Metazoa > Arthropoda > Arachnida > Araneae > Salticidae > Maratus > Maratus speculifer. The sequence goes on from OZ025298.1 coordinate 259,793,097, forward strand.
TGAAAATTTAGAAACTTTGTTTCAAGTATTAAGTCAAAGATACAATAGGTCTAAAAAATAAAATTTCACGAAAAAAAATTCTAAACCAAAGATAAACTTTGCATGCAGAAAAAATGTTTCAATAACCGCTTTTTAAAGCCACAAATTTTATTAAAAACATAAAAATAAAAAAAGGGAATTTTGAATAATAATTATCTTTATCCTTTGAAAATGATAGTAGCTGATAAACATATTTTGAGAGCCATATTTTCCCTTTTTCAAAAAGGAATTTTTAAAGAAAAATATGATTAAATACTTCTTTCATAAACTTTTAATGTCTGATAGTTGAAAATTTTGATGAAAGAAATTTTTTCGAAGAAGGCGGAAAGAAGTTGTTTTGCCGTTATTTTTATAATGGCGTGGGAGTCAACATAATTTTCGAATAATCAATACAGACTTCAGGGAAAGTGTTGCTTCTAATAATAATGTGAAACATGCATTATTTCAGTGAAGATAGGGATAAATTAAACAAACATTAAAAAGGATTTTTATTTTTTGATTCTTACTCACTATTACATATTTATTATTTATTCATTATTATTATTATTATTATTATTATTATTATTATTATTAATTTTGTTATTATTATTATTATTATTATTAATTTTATTATTATTATTATTATTATTATTATTATTATTATTATTATTATTATTATTATTATTATTATTATTATTATTATTATGAATTGGTGTACTAGAAATGAATGAATACGTGAGTTTTTGAGAATTAAGAATAACGTACTATGCAAAGAATATGTTTTAAGGTTACTACCTGCATTGAAAGTGCACTTTCAAAATAATTATTGATTTTACTTTTATTATTTCATTTGAAAGTACAACATTTTACTATTGTTGTTACTATTATTACAGTTTTTTACTTTCATATATATTACAGAAGTCAATCCATTATTAATAGTAACAATAAACTGATTTAACTTTTAAATGTATTTTGCAAAAAAAAATTGTTTTTTACGCAAAAAAACTCACTTAAAAATTGATAACTAAAATATTATTATCATTATATGTCATGTATATGAAGACCCCAGAATCCAAAGGGTGCAAGTACATGCCCTTTGCATCAAGTGTCTTCAATATCGAATCAAAATTATCACGTGGTCAAAGGTCATTTACATATTCCTAATTTTTAGAGTAATGGCGCTTCTTCTTCCAAGAAACCTTCTGGCAAACAAATCAAAGAAACTAACTGGCCAGAAACTTTTTACCGCCACTGTACATATTAATTTACGGATCATATAAAGGCTACACAAATTTGGAGTTTTAAAACTATTCGTGGTTATTGCAAACATTGAATTTTTAAATGTGTTATGCATTTTCTAAATCATTTATTTAAACATATTTCACATTAATATATTGTAAAGTTTTGCTTCAAAATTCAGTAATATGTTGGATAATGTCTCATAATCTATGCTGACCGAATACATTTTTGTTCTTGTTTGAATAAAACAGCATAAAACTACATAAAATCTTAGCTTATACTCTTAGCTTAACCCTTTCCGGCGCAATACTCTTTAAAGTTGGAATTTAAAGAAAAAAAAATTAGGCAATCTATTTAGGCCTAGAGGAGTACACAAGTATTGTTTTGTAAAGATTGCACTAACCATTTTAATTATACAGCTGTTGCCGAAGTGGTAACCTCCCATAAGTAAAGCAATGATAAGCGCAGTGAGAAGAGCATTGCTGTGAAGCGCGTATTACAGTAAAACATTTTACCTATTATTTAAAAACAGTAGAGTTTGATCTCTGTGGTGCTGCCATCTAGAACCCATAAGAAAGATTTAAAGTTGCCATTTGAGTAGTTATTGAAATATTCACGGAGTTTTTGTGTCTCTAAACAGGGGCAACTTTAGGTGTTGCCGACCCGGCAACACTGCGCGTTAAAGGGTTAAGAGGATCCGAAACACTTTTTAAAATAATTTTTATTTATTTAATTAAACTTTTGAATTTTATTGTGGTGATTAACCATATAATTATAAACAAAATCTTTATTGTTTATAAACAAAATTATAAACATAATGGAACTTCTCAGACTTTTTTTAATTTAAAAATTAAAATTTATTCGAAAAATGGGGTAATTTAAAATTGTTTTAACTCAAAATATTACTTATAGATTTTCAATTTTTTTACATTTAAATAAACAGAAATATCTAAATTTTAAATTTGATTCAGCTTTTTTAAAAATATTTATTTAAAAAAAAATAAAAATATTTACAGTAAAAATTCGAAAGAAAAATGATGCAACTTATTTTTAAAAAATCATATTTTGAAAAATAAATATTTTTTTTTTCGAATTTGCTGAATCAAAATTGGAGTAAAACATTAAAAAGTACAGGGTTAAAGTTTGAAGCATTTATCTTTAACGGTTCTTGAGTTATAATAAATTAAATCTGAGAAATTGTGAAAAAACCCATTATAAAGAAAAACGCATTTTCATAAGCATTCATTTCCGTGGCAATCATTTCTTGAAAGCTAGATTTTAAAAACAAAAACAAAAGAAAAGAAAATAATATAGAAACATGGTTTAAACGCCATTGTAAGCAAAATAATAATAATAATAAAATAAAACAAAATAAATAAAACACACAAAAAATAATGCAATAATTTTTTTTAGAAAATTTGAAGATTTTTGTATCCCGGACTACCTTAACCAATGATTTGTGAACTGAGCATAAGTGAAATTATAGTAAGCATATGTTATTTTCATTTTACAAATTTATAGGACTTAAAATAAAATTCAAAATCTAATTCCTTGCTTACTTTTTATCTATTAAAATTAGACATTTCAAACATCAGTTTTTAGAACTTTGTTATTTAAAGACTTTTAGTGCATGTAAATAAGCTTATACATGTATCATCATATATAGAAACTGAATTAGATAATAGTAATATTGTTTTAATTTAAGCAAAACTGGTTTTGTCCCATTCCAACAAATATCAAATTCATGCCTCATTTTGCCAAGATCTTTCCTATTTTGCATTACTAATTTTATATTTTTGGATGCACACAATATGGCTAAAGGTGAGCGGCCTCTTGCGATTTTTGACATTTTATTAAATAATAAGGAAAATACATGAGGAATTATCCTGAAACTCAAAGGGCGTAAACAAAATAATAAGTGTCATATATTTTCGCGAAAATTTTTTCCTAAAACCCCATAAGAGATCGTCAACAAGTTTAAAAAGAATAAATTTCTTTTGAATAACCCGGCCAAAACTAATGTAGCGAAAGCGTCGAAACTATAGATATTGATTAAGGACTTATTGTAATAAACTGTGTTCCTTATTATGAGGACAGCATGTATACTTATAGAAAAAATAAGGTTTTCATATAAACAGTCCCAAATTTTGTGAAGTTTTTTGCTCGTAATTCGCAGAATTCTTAATATTAAAAAAAGTTCTTTTCATAAAGTATTACTAACAATATTCTACACAGTACCCTGTAATCAGAATTAAAAAATAATAAAAATTATATGCTTAATGAAGGTTTAATAAATATTTTTTTACTGCGCATCACATGCGTGTTTTTGGAACTTTTAAAAATGTTGCTCTATACATTTAGCTAACACATTATGCAAATTATATTTTGATTGCTTTCACGCATGCGCAGCTCTAAATATATTTAGTAAACATGCTCATTTTTCTTACTTTTTTAATTCTGATTACAGGGTATTATGTACAATGTTCTTTGTCATACTTTTTGAGGAGAATATTTCTTTGTGTTAAGAAATCTGCAAATTATAAGTAAAAAACTTGGCAAAATTTGGGATTGTTTTTATTAAAACCTTAATTTTTCTACGGGTATACATGCTTTCCTCATAAAAATAAACACAGTGTATTACAATAAGCCGCTTAATCATAATCTACAATTTGAACGCTTTTGCTACATTAGTTTTGACAAGGTGATCATAAAAAAGATACTCGTCCTTTTTCAATTTTTTGACGGTCCCTCATGGAGTGTCAGGAAAAAATCTGCACGGAAATATTTGACCAGTTCTATACTGTGTGTATATCGGGAGTTTTGGGATGATTCCTCAGTTATTTTTCTAGATATTTAACAAAATATCAAAAATCATAAACGGCCGGTCACCTTTGCCCATATAGAGTATTATACCTCAGCTAAGTTTAATTAAGATTTGCACCAGAAACTTTTAATTAAGTTTTACTTTTATAATTTTGAGTTAAAATAGTCGAAAAATTGCTTTTCTTTATTAAGAAATAAAATTTTTCAAAATATCCATTGGAAATATAGCATTATATACATGCAATTGCTTATCCCTGAAAGGGTTAAAAGTTCAGAATATATTTTTCAGAAATGCTTCATAACATTCTGAAATATGAAACAGATATCATGAACCCAAATATCTTATTCCTATTCTAAAAGAATTCTTAAATGTTTTCATTTTATTCCACTATAAAATGGGCGAAATAAATAACCTAATGTTTGAAAAAATTTCTCTAAAGTATTTCTAAACAGAAGGTTGTAAAAACATCCTTTACGATCAATAGAAGAAAGCTCCTCATATTCTTTTATTCTGTTCAAAAAATAAATCAGCCCTATTTTGTAAGCAACTATTTTTGAATTCGTAAAATATGAATGAATGAGAATATAACTATATAAGTAATTGTTAAATTATGGTAATTGAAATTTTTTCTGATAGTGTTTTGTTCTACTAAAAACATTGAAAAAATGCATTTACAATAAACTTCCGATTATCCGTCATTGACGAACTAACAGTGTGGCGGATAAATGAAATAGATGAAGTCGTATAAAAGAGTTACTAAAATTGCATTTTTATGCTAATTTATAAATAAGAATATTTAAAAGTTTTTTTTTATTTGCTGTGAACTTTAGTTATAAAAAGAATAACTGATAATTAGAAATCTATTTTTAAAAATATATATAACTTTAATTAATAAATATGTAGTGCCTGTTTTCATCCAAAATAATACATTATACGTTTTGTTTGTGTTCCACTTCTATTTGTACTGAAGAAAAATTGCAAATCCTATGTAATAAAAACACTTAGGTTGCATCGGCTTCTACTTGCATCTCAAACGAATTAATGCATACATAAGAGAGCATAGTCTGCTTAAGTGAAACCTAGATGATAATTCCCTAATTTATCTCATTCATTGGCTTCTGGATTCTCTGAATTGAAAACATTAATAATAATTTTGTCATTCGTTAATTTTTCATAAATACCATCATTATTGTCACAATTAAAATAGACTGGGATTGCCTCTGCAGAAATGTTTTCTAGAAGCTACTGTTGCTAACATCAGACAAGCATTACATTCAAAATAGCCGGGTTGATGTGCATTTGAATTTTCGCTATCCATTTCTGATTTTAAACTAGTCGGATATGGCAATCCCAAGACTTTCTTCTGTCTCTTTACACTTTAATAATTCAAGAAAAATGAAACATAACAGAGTCACCGGTTAAGTAATTTACATTAAAATCTAATCTGCAGCAGCTTATTTCACATTCTAACTGAATTTGAAATTTGAGAAAAATTCGTCTATTAGTATTTCGGATAAAATCAGTAAGAAAAAAAAATTAGACAGAAGCGCCATTTGTTGAGCGATTTACTATAAAAATTAAGGAATGTTAATTTATATCATCAGCTAACTGAATTCGAAGTTGGATGGAAATTCGTGCATTACTTCCTGAGATATAGTTATTGTGATAAACATGAATAATGTGCATAACAGCACCACCTGTTGAGAGATTTACTCCAAAAACTGAAGAATATTAATTTATATTAGGGACTAACTGAATCTGAAGTTTGATGAAAAGCCGTGTATTAGTTCCAAAGATAGAGCTATTTCAATAATCATGAATAATACGGCATAGCAGCGCCACCTATTGTGTGATTTACACAAAAACGCAATCAGTACCATATTATATCAAAGAGTAATGGAATCTGATGTTTTATATCTGTTGATTCGTTCTTGAGACATAGCTATTGTGGAAATTGTGAAAAAGGCAGCACAACAGTGCTACTTGCCGGGCGATATGCACCAAAAACTAATCAGATACAATTTAGATTGAGCTGTAACTTAATCTAAATTTATGTGAAATTCCGTTTAATAGTGCTCGAGATAGAGCGCCCACAAAATTTATATCGGATAGTGACTGACTGACTAACAGACTGACAGACTCAGAAACAGACATTTTATAAAAATATGTTTTTTAGAATCTCTGGCCCCTAAACGTGCAGAGCTTTACAGAATTTACAGAATTGCGAATAATTGGAAGTTTACTGCATATTTCGATAATACTAATTAAAAATAAGGCATTAAAACATTTAGAAAACTCAGAATGTAGTAAGTTGGCTTTATCTGTGTCGTAGTGTAAGATATCCAAATGAGCCTAGCGATGAAGTCCCAATGAAGTAACCTAAACCGGCTTTTGCCCTTACTGGTACTCAAAACTCGTTAACATGTTGAGTGCCTCGTCAATCATTGTTTACTGACAGTAAACTTTCCGTTTAGGTCTATTTAATCTCCAGTGACTGGCAATCTAAAATGTGAGAAAAATCTAAAAACAAAAAAATATTTTTTTTAAGTAATTACTGAAAATTATTTAAAATTTACTTAATTTTTATTTATTACAGGATTACGCTTTCTGAATAATTGCTTAGAACAATGTATTTTTTTTTTTTTAGTTATTTATCATATTTTACGCTGTCAGTCACTATGGCACTTTACGTGTTAATAAGCGATCTTGCTAACAGGTTCCAATACGGCATCCTCCAGTAAATCGTTAAAACAACAAGTATGATAATAAAAAACCTTATAATAACTGGACCTTTAGTTATGATTTATGTGATTGGCGAACACAAATCGTTAATAATAACTACTGATATTTAAATTGTAAATGCGTATTTCCAAATAAAATTTATAGGAAAAAGAAGAAAATGTACTATATTTTGCACAAATATTGTAACGAAGTCGTTAAAGTGCAAATAAAATAAAACTAACTTTATATAGGGTAGGGAACTTTTTTTGGAGGGGGGGGGGGGGGAATTGGATGGATTTTTACTCATAATTCAAAAACTAGTTTACGGAATGAATTGCAATTTTTAATTAGTACATTTCAAGTTTCTACAAATCAAATTCTGTTTATAAATTTCTAGGTTAAAATTCCCATCCTTTTTCAAAATTTAAATTTTTTTATAATAAATATGAAGTGTAACCTCTAAATATGGCAGCAGAAATTAATTTCCAGAACTTTCATACATGTGAATCCAAAATAACAGCTCTGAAAATCAGTTTTTTATTTTTCCTTAAAAAAATAAATCTCATTGATATTTGATAGGAAAATCCACCATAAAAGACAAATATGTCAAAATCGGGCGTTCCTATTGAACATTTCAGAGTTTTATAAAATTTTATTATGAAGATGACATCTTCAGCTTATTTATGTAACATCAATTGAAAAAAAAATAATCAACTGAAAAAAAATCCTATCGAATAGCCCTTTTTTTAACGAGAAAAAGTCAATTTAGTGATTAACATGTATTAGGCGGCCTCTCTCTCTTTTTTTTCTCTCTTTTTATTTCTTTTAAGTCTACCATACATTTACGTTTGATTTTATTTCGCCATAACATAGGTAAAATAAATAACGCTAAGAGATATTTTGCGATTGTTGCTGAATAAAGGACAGAAAAAACATCCTTCACGAAAGATAGAAGAAAGTTCCACATATTCTTTTATCCCATTCAGAGAATAAATCAGTCAGTTTCTAAGCGACCTTTCTTGAATTCATAAAATGGGAATCAATGGAAACGCAATTTAAGTGTTCCTTTAAATTTCGTTAATTGAATACTGTCTTTTTTTCTGACAGCACTTTTATTTTAAAGAGAAAAAAATTAAATGATTGTTAAATTTAATGCATTTCAAAACATTTAGAGTACGTACAAAACAAATATATTGTTAAAGTTTTGTTTTGGTAAACAGCGTAATCAAAAGTATATTCGATATTTGACTGACATTTATCTAGTAATTTTAAATAGCCTATATGCAAATAAACGTTGTTTATTTAATTATATTCATTAACCCTTTCCGGCACACTGTACCCGGTCTGGGATACCTAATTTTAAATCCAAACATGCAAACGGTACCAATAATATTTTAGTAAAATTTTGCATTTACAATAAAAGCTTAAATCAAGGAATTCAAAATATGTAAAAAATTCGTTTGTGAATTCCGGTGTCAGTCGATAATTTCTCATTTCACTCACAGATTTTGCCTGTGCCGGAAAGGGTTAATTTGTAGCACTGCAGCGTTGAGGTTAAATGCTTCTATTAAAATATCAAAATTATTTATAAATATCCTTTAAATTAAGAAATATAGTACAGAATTTCTGCATTTGCATCATTAATATTTGGAATGAAATGCCGAAATATTTATTGCTACGCTTGCAATAATATTGAAATAATACGCTAATCTTGATGAAATATTGCATGATTGCACATACAGCCAATAATGGACATGAATATGTAGTGTAAGAAATATAGAAAAAATAGAAAGCTAAAAGAAAAACACAACCTAATATCAATGTTTTAACGCAAATAATATTCACAGGCTTTGCTAATACAGTCGAGTCTCTATATAAAGAAATCCATTGTTCCAGTAAAAAATTCGTCAGATGCAGAAATTCGTTATATAGAGAATGAAGAAAAAATTGATATTTTATGTGTAAATTTTGAACAACAACAACAAAAAGAAAACTTTAAATGTTTATTAAGAATTTGAAATTTTTAACTATAAATATTAACCTAAATATATTGCATTTCTTATTTAAACAGTTTTTAAAAAGAGAACCGACATTTGTTTGAAAGTATAATAAAAAACACACAAGGGAAACTTGTATTAATTTTAGAAGAAGAAGTATCTTTAAACGAAAAAATGACTTTATCTCTTGTTGTACGTTTTCGTTGTCCTGCTCATTGTCATCCTCGCAATTATTTCATCTCAGGATTTTGCATTTTTATCATTCAAATCACAACATCTCAAATCTTCCGAAGATGTAACAATCTAATTAACACTATTTCGAGAAGATTGTTCGAAGGTATGTGTGAGAGGGGGGGGGGGGGTTGAATTTGCTGGTTTAAAGAACATTAGAATTCAAAGTGGAGAAGTATTGTAAAAAACTAAACACTGAACGCTAAATCAGGAATAAATAATGAAAAAGTGATTCCATGTAATTTCGAAACTTTTTTAAAACTGAATAAATGAAAAACACTTTATTAAAAAATTCGTTATATAGAGATAAATATTTTGCTCTATAGAGACTGTTTTTAATGTAATCATGAGAAAATGGGACCGTTTCTACTAAAAATTCGTTATATAGAGAAATTCGATGCATGGAGTTTCGTTATAGAGAGACTCGACTGTATTATGATAAAAAGTTTATTAAATCCATTAGATTTTTAAATCACAAGATTTTAAGAACTTCACCTTTTATATAAATATTTTACTATACACAATTTATATTACTTGAGAGAGACGTTACAAAAAGTGAAAAATAAATAACATTGACATGTTTCGTATCTATTCTAATAAGAACCATAATCACAAAAAAATAAAATACAAAGCGCCTTCCAGTCAATACAAATGACACGCGACAATGAGATGTAAACAAAAACTACGAGCTCTGCTGTAAAAAAATGACTTGAAAATAGACCATGATTTAAATTAATTTCCAACTTGGTTCATCCCATTCAAGCTCTCACGAGGAACTTATTCATTAACTCTAATCATAATTTAGGAATAATAAAAGAAACAGTATAAATAAATAAATAAACAACGTTAAAGAGCACAAATATTATAAAATAATAGATGTTGAAAAGCATACAGCTGTTTCGGGACTTCTAAAGTCCCATCATCAGTGTTAAAGAAACTCACCCTCCCCCCCCTCCTTTTTTCCTTGATTTGGACTCTTCTAGTGGGAAGAGACATCTGATTGGTCTCCTTCTATGTGCACGTGTCGGTTTACTTTTACAGTTGCTTTGCGACGTTTCATGGTCAGTTCGCCTTAGCGGCGAGCTGTGATGCACGGTTTTATTTTTATTTAACGATGTGACTTGTCTTTTACATTTTACACTTTTTAGTACTGATGATGGGACTTTAGAAGTCCCGAAACAGCTGTATGCTTTTTAACATCTATTATTTTATAATATTTGTGCTCTTTAACGTTGTTTATTTATTTATTTATATATAAGCACAAAGTACAATCCTCCCCCCTTCTTAGAAGAAACAATATCATTGCAAACAAAACTTTTACGTGTATAAATTTCAATAGACTCTCTTACAAGGGATTTACGAGAACAATTTGATATGAAACATAATTTGCTTTCATTAAATAGAATTTTTATTATAAGGTTATATATAATCTAGATAAACTGTGTTAGTACAACCAAATTTGATATCAGACTTATTTTCACCCTTTCTAATTTCAAGCTTTCTCCCGTTCATGCCTATATAATAATTTATCTCACCTTTTTCTGTAATAAAAGGTATTGCATAACCCCTGCAAGATCCTCATGTCCTATACGGCCAACTTGCTTATTAAGTAAACTCTTTAATTTTGGTGGCGGCGTCGCAATAAATTCGATATTAAACTTTTTTTAGTTTAAATTTAAATTTCTTAAAGCTGCCTATCAAATATGGAAATGAAACTCTTTTAAATTTTATAGGATCTTCCACTTCACTGAAATCTACAATTAACTGTGGATTTTGTGATTTAGATTTCCCTTTTTTATAATAATTTATTAATTCATTGATAAATGAATTGATTGATAGAACTGGCAATCTCACGGATATTATCCAATTACTTATTTAAAAATTCTTCAGAACAAACCTTAAAAGCTCTGTTAACCATGACAGAAACAGTGGAAAAATTTATAACAAAAAAGTGAACATGCAGAATTCCGAATAATATGTTGGCTATTACTTTTCTTTCTATAAATTGTTCTTTTCAATGATTCCCCTTCATTAATTAAAAAGGTATCTAAAAATGGCAGAGGACATTTCTCTTCTATTTCATATGTAAATTGAACATTTTTATCTAATTTAACTTCATCAACAAAATTAAGCAAAGGACTCATCCCCACTTCCAAACAAAAAAAAATATCATCAACATACCTTAACCAAAAAATAGGAACTTTGTCAAAAGTTTCAAGCATTATTTTTTCATATCGTCTCATCTTAAATTCCATTAGAAAGCCCGAAATAGGAGAACCAATTTTTTGCTCATAAATTTTCTCCTCAAACATAAAGAAATTACTATTTATGATAACTGTAAGTCACTTTTCAGTGTCATTTTCATGTTGTCACTAAACTTTTCTGAACTATATATCAATTTATTACTGTAGGAACTAACTTCAATAAGGTCAATTGTGGAAACGGTGACTGTGAAAAGCTTTTTTTTCTCAAAATGACGTTTCTCAAACTGAACAACATTTTCCTCGAGAACTATTCGATCGACATGCTTCATTATTCATTCAAAAGACAGAGAAATTTTCTGTAGTGCTTATACAAAGAAATGTAATTTTCATTGATTAATTATTATTTTTTTTTTTTTTTAGATCGGAACATGTTAAAATGAGGGAAAATATGATTTTCTTTATTTGACCGCAATTTTGTCAAATATGAACATTTTAAACTAAATGTTAATGTAATCTCTTGAATATTTAATTATTTAATGTCCTTGCAAGTAAGTATTTGGTAAGTATAGTTTATTTGGTTGCTTGGGATCGCAGAAAAAGAGTACCCCGATTTGAAATTCACATCATACCATCAGTTACTCCTTACCACAAAAGCCGTATTATTCATTTTTGAAACACAAAAATTAATATACACGGTCTGTCCAGTAAGTAATGAGTCTAATTCCATAAAATTCATTTATTTGAACTTAATTTTACAAACACTTATTATTCTTCAAAATAGACTCCCTATGTATCAATACACCATTGTTAACGAAACGCCATACATTTATGCACCCCCTAGCAGTCTTCTACTAGAATGCTGTTCAGGACGCGCGTTATGTTTTTCTGCATGTTCTCTAGATGGTCAAAACCATCACCTTTTAAAAGCTGGATTTTAAACGAGGAAATAGAAAGAGGTCAGGCTATGACAGGTTGAGGCATTATGTAGTTTTGGCAGTGTTGCGACGCTGTGATTTGCCAGGAACTGGGTCGATTGGAGGAAGAAGCTTGTCACAAATTTTTCGCATTTAAAGATCTTCTGTGACAATTTGATGCACAGCTGATTTTGTAAGTCCCAATTTCTCAAAAATCATTCGGTAATTCATCTGACGATCAGAGACCAAAATCCACAACATTTTAGCCACATTGTGCCTGAAGTTCAAGAATTTAATGGACGTCTGGCACGTTGTTCATCATCTCTTTCCTCTCTTCCTTTTGAAGGCTTTGTACCACCTAAAAATTTAAGACATGAGCGAAACAATCCTTACCGTAGTCTTCTTGTTACATGCGAAGGCTCTCAATAGCAGATTTTTTAGTTTTACACTGAACTTTATACGGTATTTTCTCTGAACAGTTTGCTTTATTCTGAAAATCTAACACACATTCAAACACATGTGTGTTTCATGAGTGATCCGTTCTCTCCCAAAGGCTCAAAGCCAAATGATTTCTGCTAGAATATGTAGCTGAGAGACGCCATCATAGGTGTCGCTTGCTAATTTTGTCCCTTCGGCTTTCTGCTTGCGCGAAAACATTCAGTCTCTTGTTTTAATGGACAGACCATGCATATATTAGAGCAATGTTAATAAATATAATGCAAAAACTCCAAAAGTGCTTTCTCTTCTCTTTGAAAGCTTGAACAAATCTTAACAAGAACAAAGAATCATGCATCTAACGTCCAGAAGCAGTTATGAAACACCTTCTAACACATTCAAAATGTTGTTCAAAAAAATGAAAAATGTCTAAATAAACAATTTATAAAATGCACAACGCACTGTCAAAACTTAATTCGTGCAATTACAATCAATGGACAGAAAAATATCTGATTTTTTTTTGAGCAACACTGTATATGACCTATTGATTGGTACGTATTTTGTGTAGTCCATTAAAAGATAGTTCTACTAAACCATATGCCATGGTCGTAAATTCCCATTAAGTACTTTCCTTTAATAAACGGAAATACACTTGAGATTTTTGTGCATTTTTGTATAGAATTTATGCACGTCAAGTAGTATTTAAAAAATACTTAAATATTAAAACGCGCACTGCAACAGAAAACATACTTACAGCAATTATTCTTCACAGGCAACAGAAGAATATTAATAAATTAAACATTTAGCATTATGATTGTTATGAATTTTATTTACAGAATGTCCATAACTAAACAAACTTATTTTTAAGCTGTTTAGAAACTAGTACTGAGAATGTTGTCAAATTTTGTTGAGGACATGGGAATTTGATTGAGCGAAAATAAAATTAATATTAGTCCGTTTCTTAAAGAATTACACATTTAGCATACATTTACAACAGTTTAACAAATTTTGTTACAACTAAACATGTTTCGCATGACGGTCATCATTTTCAGATATCATCTGGTATCGAAAAATAGCATGTTCCACAGTTGACAGCGGAGTGTTCTGGGAAATACTGTCTTTAGAATCAGGTTAAGTTAATAAGTAAAATTTCTGAACTATCATAATGCTAAATGTGTAATTTATTAAATATTGCACTCTAGCGCCGAAATTGTGAGCTTTTTTTCCCCCTTGAACAAATTTTCATCCCTTTATTATTGTCTTTCACAAAATTTCGCACCTTTATGAACAATAGTTTTGTTTGTAGACAATTTTGAAGTAGGGTCTCTTAATTATGGACACCCTGTATACTTAAATATGTTTTAAATCATATGTTACATCATTAAAATACACCACAAACGATATTTCTCCATATTAGGCCGTAATGTAACGGAATTCTTTTAAGTACTTCTGTAACTGAATCGTAAATGCTTCAACTTTATTTTCCATGCTGAATATGCCATAGGAAACCTAAACCTCAATAACGTATATGAATTTCATAAGACTGCATGAGTTAGAGCACGGACAAACGGACAAGCAAACCGAAATTATAAACAATTTTAAAAATTGATGGAGAGAATAAAAAATCACATGAAATTAAAGCCATAGAAGAAGAAACTCCGTTTAATTAAATTTCTATACTTTCGAGGTAATGCTGGATCTTTTTTTGCATTAATGCGAATAATTAAGTATTTCGTTTTTCCATTTGTATTGCATACTTTTGCACGTACCTACAGAACTTGCGAACCTATTAACTCTCAGCCTTTGATTGCGTGTGAACTAAAAAATATTTTGTGAGAAAAATATTAATTACATATTCAAATAACGTTTTAAAATATATTTGTAGTAATATTTTCCTATTAGTAGCATGACAGTAGTAAATGGTCAAAGAAATCTCCAAATAGCGATATTTTGATATTTACAGTTGCCTTTACGATTCTGATTATTTGAGCGTTTAAATGTGTAGTTCGATTAAAAATCTTTTAAAGTTGCGTTTTATTTATGGTATTTAATATTGGAAAAAGACTTTTCTTCATAAGAACTCATTTGTTTCCAAAGTGTTGCGCAAGATGGCAGCACCACGAAAGTTTTGTCCTGAGACGAAAAGGAATTCCCTAAAAACATTCTACTGACGTCACATTTTCTGCAGAGCTGCTTTTATCTTTGAGAAATGATTCTGAGTGGGATTTGTTGACATTCTCGAAAACTGCCATTACGGAAGCAAAACAATTAGCTCCGTGAATTTGAAACTCTTAAAACTTTATTAAAAACTTTAAATTATAAAATTTAAGTTACTCTTCATCCTTTTTTGTGTGTGTACAGGTGATCATCTTCTGTATTTAAATTCATGTAATTAAAAGGGTTGTCAACCGAAACCAGAAGTCATCACGTCATTTTGTTCTGAAGAACATAATATCTAATAAAATATTAATTCATTATTCTTCCAGCTATACAGAAAGTTGCCTTAAGTGAAGAAGAAAAATATTATCTTCAAAGAAGACGCCTAGCAAGGTAGGCATCAATTTATGTACTTTTTATTGAACTATTATTTAACTGAATTCGAACTCACTCTTCAGATTATGAGTTCTGAAATGTTCTTATATATCTAAGTAAAAAAGCTTGTCCATGATTTTATTTGAAAGTAATAAACTATAAACAGTTTTTGAAAATATATATAATTACGATTGTTGAATGTTGATTGACGTTGATTGAATAAATAAAATGGCTACTAGAGATATAGCCCTTATTGAGAAGCTGAATGACCAAAATTATAACAATTGGGCTTTTAAGCTAGAAAATCTGCTACAAAAGGAAAGCGTATTTTCAGTAATTACAGATCGCCCACCGGATCCTGTCACTGCTCAATGGAACAAAGATAATATTAAAGCGAAATCGATCATAAACCTATGCATCGAAGACTCTCAGATTATTCATGGTTAACAATTGGTAAACGCCAAAGAAATCTGGGAGACTTTGAAAAATGTACACTTGAGAAGCAGCCTTTCTTCCAAACTTTTTCTTCTGAGAAAACTCTATTCTCAAAAATTAAGTGAGGGGGGAGACATTATCTCCCATAGCAACAACATTTTATCTATTAAAGATAAATTATTTGCTATTGGCGAGGAAATCCCTGACTCGCATATATGTGCCCTACTGCTTTGTTCGCTCCCTAGATCTTTTGACCCAATGGTTACAGCATTAGAAGCCAGCGAGACGGATCTAACTTTAAATTACCTAAAAAATAAATTGACTGATAAATATAAACATAGATGCGAAAACAGAGACGCAAGTTCAAATTCGCGAGATTCGGCTTACAAAGCAATAAATAGATCTGAGAATAATGAAGCTGTTTCGAGCTCATGCGACTCAGCATATAAGGTAGTAAATAAAAATGCTAGGAATAAGAAATTTTGCACGTTTTGCAAACGAGATAACCCTATACGCGAAGATTGTTATCCTTTAAAGAATAAAATGCAAAATAATAACCCGAAAAATAATCCGAATCGAAATAAGTTTTATAATAATTCAAACTCTTTCAGAAATAATTCGGGAAATTACAAAGGTAATCAAGCTAATGTAAGGGATACTTCCAACTTCTGTTTTAAAGGTAATGTTGACGCAGAAATAGGTTCGAATAATTTTCCTACCTTAACAAATTCGGAAGAAAACATTTATAAGTTCTCCGAACAAAATTATCCCGCGTGCGATTTAATGTCTGCTAATAGTGCACAAGAACTTAATGTAAAAAAATTCGTTATCGATTCCGGCTGCACAAGACATGTAGCATTCGCAAAAGAAAATTTCATGAACTTTAAAACCGGAAATTTTGGTAGCATAATGATAGCGGATGGAAATAAACTAGATTCACATGGTATTGGTGATATTAAACTTAGTACAAATTCCCCATTTCAAATTATACTTAAAGATGTTCTTTACTGTCTTGAATTACAAAGTAATTTATTATCGGTTAAGAGAGCAACAGAAAACGATTTTAAATTCATTTTTGAAAAAGATTCTTGTAACTTTGTTAACGACAATAACATAGTTTTAACAGCGGAGTTAAATAATAATCTATTTGTCCTAAAGATGAGTACGGATATGCTGTCAAAACACAAATGTTTTGTGATAATCCAAATTGTATTACGACTTGGCATAAACGCCTAGGACACAAAAATTTGAATCAATCAGATATCTTGTGAACCATAAGTCAGCGAATGGTATAACTTTAAGTAAGTGTAATCATGATAATATATGTACTAAATGTATTAAAGGGAAAATGTCACAATTACCTTATCCAAAAATAGCATCAAATAGATCTAACGAAGTCCTTTCACTAATCCACAGTGACATTTGCGATCCCATGAAGACGGAGACATTCTCAGGTAAAAGGTACTTTATTACTTTCATTGATGATTATAGCAGGTTTACTATGGTTTATTTACTTTCACACAAATCGGAAGCCCTAGAAAAATTTAAAGATTTCTCTGCACTAGTAAAAAATAAATTTGGTAAACAAATAAAAGCCTTTAGATCGGATAATGCAGGGGAACATCTTGGGGAAAATTTTGAAGACTATTTAACCCTTAACGGTATTGAACGCCAATTAAGTGTACCATTTTGCTCACCTCAAAATGGTGTTGCTGAGAAAAAAACCGTACCCTTGTAGAAATGGCACGCACAATGCTGTCAGGCGCAAATCTACCAAGACAATTTTGGGGTGAAGCAATTCTCACTGCCACTTATTTAGCAAATAGGCTGCCAACCAAAGCAAACAATAACGTAACCCCAATTGAACTTTGGAATAATCGTAAACCAAATTTGTCACACATAAAAACATTTGGCTGCAAGGCATACGCCTAAGTAGAAAAATCTAAAAGAGCTAAATTCGAAGAGAAAGCCATTGAAGGCATTTTCTTGGGATATGACCAAAGGAGCAAGGGATATAGAATATACATCGGGGATAATAGAGTAATGATATCTAGATCAGTAAAATTTCTAGAAAACGTGAAAAATGATACTAAACAAGGCCAAAATAACATTTCGACCCCAACCGAAGTTGTTCAAATTGAATTAGATGGTGATAAACATGACGTGGACGCGATTCCACATCAAATACAGCTTAGAAGGTCGGGAAGAGAAAAAAAGGGGAGTACCTCCCGATAAGTATGGAATTAGTGCAAACATGTGTCAAGTTGAGGAACCCAAAACTTGGAAAGATATAGAAAATATGAAAGACCCAAAAATTAAAAATAATTGGCTAGCAGCAACAGATGAGGAATTCAATTCACTTATGCAAAATAAAACTTGGGAATTAGTCGACCCACCTCCGGGAAAACATATTATAGGTTGTAAATGGACTTTTAAAACAAAACGCAATGCACATGGAGAAATAGAACGCTACAAGGCGAGACTTGTTGCGAAGGGTTATTCGCAAAAATTCGGGTGTGATTATGATGAAACTTTTGCCCCTGTCGTGGCACACACCACAATAAGAAGTTTCCTAAATGCTGCTGTATATAAAAATTTAGATATGTGACAGGCCAAACTAGATTTTAGGCCAAACTAGATTGGCCTAGGCCAAACTAGTCTATCCTAACACCCATCGGATAAACTAGTTTTTCCTAGGCCAAACAAGTCTATGCGAACGCCCATTGGATAAACTAGAATTTCCTAGGCCAAACTAGTCTATCCGAACGCCCATCGGATAGCCTAGTTTTTCCTAGACCAAACTAGTCTATCCGAACGCCCATCGGATAGACTAGAATTTCTTAGGCCAAACTAGTTCGGCGAACGGTCATTAGGATAAACTAGTTTAGCCTTCTATTCATTGGTTTGAACTAGTTTGTCCTAGGACGATCTAGATTGTCCTAGGCCAATTCAGTTTGGCGTGATTTTATTGAATCTAAAGACCGCCACGGTGGCAACTTTCTAGATTTCATCTAATTTATCCTAGGCCGGTGCAATTACACGTGATTTTAGCTCACAAACTACCAAAGCCTGAGAGCTAATGTGCTCGCAAATTCTGTGTGCGTGTGTATAACCATGTACGTATGTATGTACGTATGCACGTACGCATGTACGTAATGCAATAATTCCTGATAGAAATATTCAAATTGCTTCAAATTTTGGACATAGATTTATCCTGATAACAAACTTCCCTGAATAGTTTCAGGAGTTCATTGGATAAGAATGAGGGAAGGGAAACAAAATGCTAATCCGCACCCCCTCCCCTCCTCAATTTAGTTAAACCATTTTTTCATACAAAAGTATCAGATTTTATTAAAATTTTAGGTACAAGATCATTTTGATAAGGCACCTCCATGATTAGTTGTGGGTGTTCATTGTTTATGTATAAAAGAGGAATGTTATGTTAAATGTTGAATGTTATGTTCGTAATTTATGTAAATAGGTTTTTCACGGAGAATTTACAGATTTGTTTCAAATTTTGGATGTAGGTTCCTTGTGATAAGGCATTACCTGATTAATTCTAAGGGTTCTGAGGTTAAATATAATAGGAGAACGGATTATTTTTTCAATCGGATAAAAAATTTTGGTTTTATGAAATTTTTTTAAAAATCGTAATAGATATTGGTTTTTGCACACATCACTTCAGGCGAAATTGTTCATATTAAAAAACTAAATGTCCGACCCCTTTTTAAAAATAAGAAAAAGCTTAAATAAAGCATGACACTTGAAATTTAGGAGGCGGGTGGTAAAGTAAGGCGACGCGGAATTTTTTTAAAAAGCTCAGTGTTTTTTAACGTTTTAGATGCTAATTAAATATTTCCATTTTTTTAAACTTTTAGAAACAAAATAAAACATGATGTTAAGCATTTAAAAAAAAAAAAAAAAAAAAGATGCCGCTTCAAATTTCGTGCATTAGTTCTTCAGATACAACACCTACAAAATTTATGTTACAGACAGAGTCATAGACTCACAATTTGTAAAAACTTTTTTTTTTTTAATCTCTGACCCCTAAAAGGTGTAAATGCATCAAAAACCGGAATTAAAAATTTTTCATGAATCAAACACTTATTGTAAAAACAGAAGAAAGTAAAATAAATAGAAGAATGAATTTTAAATGAACTTCGTTTATTTCAATAGATGTGTTCGAGCTGAGCGGATTCGTGTGAAATATTTCGAATTTAAGCTTAAACTTGACTAATGTTTGAGAAATTAAATTTGATTTTGAAATATTTTTTGTAAGCGTGCCAAACAGTGGTTGGCATCAATTACAGCACGTCAAATTGAATTGGCCTAGGATCAACTTGCCTGTCCTAGGATAAACTAGCTTGGACTAGGCTAAACCAGAAGATTGGCGCCGGTGCGGTCTTTAGGATCAATAAAAACACGCCAAATTGAATTGGCCTAGGATAAACTAGTTCAGCCCAATAAATAGCAGGCTAAACTAATTTATCCTAATGACCATTCGGCCAAACTAGTTTGGCCTAGGAAAATCTAGTTTATCTGATGGGCGTTAGGATAGACTAGTTTGGACTGGGAAAAACTAGTTTATCCAATGGGAGTTAGGATAGACTGGTTTGGCCTAGAAAAAACTAGTTCATCCGATGGGCGTTAGGATAGACTAGTTTGGCCTAGGAAAAACTAGTTTATCCGCGTTAGGATAGATTAGTTTGGCCTAAAATCGGGTTTGGCCTGTAACAGATATAATTCATTTAGATGTAAAAACAGCATTTTTGCCCGGAAACTTAGACGAGGAGGTATTCATGACACAACCCGAGGGATATATAGTAGAAGATCAAAAGGAAAAGCTGTGTAAACTGAATAAAGCTATTTACGGGTTAAAACAGGCTGCTAGAGCCTGGCACCTAAAAATCAGTCAAACATTCAAAAACATGTGATTTAATCAGTGCACATTAGATTTATGCTTGTTCAAGCGAAATAAAAACGGAAACATGTCATATATTATAGTATATGTTGACGATATTTTAGTAGTAGGAAAGAAACGGGATACAGAAGAGATATACAAAGAGTTATCAAGGGAATATGAAATAAAATCGTTAAGTAAAGTATCGCATTATTTGGGGATAAATATCAAACAAACAGAAGATGGAAGTCTAATGTTAGATCAGGAAAATAAAATTAACGAAATTGTTAGGAAATTTAACTTAGTAAATTCTAAACCAACTTATACTCCCATGAATACGGATTATTTTAATTTAGATCCTGATACTAAACTAATGAGTAATAATACCCTTTATTGACAAGCAGTGGGGGCGCTCTTCTATATATTTCCACCATTACTAGACCGGATATATCAGCCTGTGTAAACATATTAGGTAGAAGAAATGAAAAACCTAGAGAAGTAGATTGGTTAGCAATTGAAAAAGTAATTCGCTATTTAAAAACAACTAAAGACCTCAAACTAATTATTGACAAAAATAGAGTCCATCTTAACGGCATATTGTGATGCTGATTGGGCATCAGATAAAACTGACCGGAAATCCACTACCGGCAATATCTTCAAATTGGGCAACAACTTGTTAAGCTGGTCAAGTAGAAAACAGACCAGTGTCGCACTGTCCTCTACTGAGGCAGAATATATTTCTGTCTCAAACACCTGTCAAGAAATGGAGTGGTTACTCGCATTGTTAACAGATTTAGACCTACCACAAACCTTACCGATCGCAATATATGAAGATAACCTTCCATGCATAAAAATCTCAAAAAATGAGAAAAATTTATCCAGAAGTAAGCATGTAAGTGTCAAGTATTACAACGTAAAGACTATGATAGAAAACGAAACAATGTGTCTACACTATTGCCCTTCAAAGCAAATGATTGCTGACATCATGACAAAGTCCCTTGCGAAACCTCAGTTTGAAACTTTGAGATCTCAGCTGCAACTGAGGCTAGCACTTTGAAAACAAAAGTGGGGGTATTGGAAAAGGACTTTTCTTCATAAGAACTCGTTTGTTTCCAAAGTGTTGCGCAAGATGGCAGCACCACGAAAGTCTTGTCCTGAGACGAAAAGGAATTCCCTAAAAACATTTTGCTGACGTCACATTTTCTTACCTTTCAGAAATGATTCTCAGTGGGATTTGTTGACATTCTCGAAAACTGCCATTACGGAAGCAAAACAATTGGCTCCGTGAATTTGAAATTCTTAAAACTTTATTTAAAACTTTAAATTATAAAATTTCAGTTACTCTTCAGCCTTTTTTATGTGTGTAAAAGTGATCATCTTCTGTATTTTCTTCAAGTTCATGTAATTAAAAGGGTTGTCAACCGAAACCAGAAGTCATCACGTCATTTTGTTCTGAAGAACATAATATCTAATAAAATATTAATTCATTATTCTTCCAGCTATCCAGAAAATTGCCTTAAGTGAAGAAGAAAAATATTATCTTCAAAGAAGACACCTAGCAAGGTAGGCATCAATTTATATACTTATTATTGAACTATTATTTAACTAAATTTGAATTCACCCTTCATTTAATTTATTTATTTATTCGGTGAATCAGTTTTAAATTCGCTATGGAATATTATCCGGAAACAAATACGAAACAACTTATATTGCTTTAAGTTAACTTATATTGTTTTAAGTGTAAATTAGTTTATTTTCCAGAATTAGTAGGATTCTGAAAGATACACGGTAAAATGTTACATTTTTTTTTTAAATATCATGCAAAGAAGATATATTAAAATTCATTTTTAAAAAATACTCCAATTGAAATATAATTTACAATTTCTATTCTACAGTGCAGAAATTAAAATTATGTGATTTGTAGAAATTAAATTATTTTGTTAAAAACGAAATTCCTTTTCAAGTTGTTGCCACCAGCAATATTACATCAGTTTTATTCACGGACATTGTTTAGCTTTATAAAATAAATTTCGTTTAAGAACAGAGGAAGGATACTATGGGCCCGAGAAAATTCCATTAATGAGTAGAATCTACGCCGCATATCAAAACACCAGGGAGTAAGAAATTAGATTTCTTGGAACATCAGAAAAATAGTTCTTTTTTCATTAAAAAAGAATGTTACAAGCGTCGAAATACTTATAACCGCGTGAAAAAAATAAATAAATTGTCTGTTTTGGATGATAAAAGTTTATACTGATTTCCTTTCTGCAAAATTGCATTTATAAAACGAAAAAGGTAAAAATAGACATGGAAAACAATAGAAACCGGCATGAAAAAATTACTTAAACTATAATTGAAAATTCTTTTATTCATGAAACTTTCCGAAA
Source organism: Maratus speculifer (assembly GCA_964019185.1). Lineage (NCBI taxonomy): Eukaryota > Metazoa > Arthropoda > Arachnida > Araneae > Salticidae > Maratus > Maratus speculifer. The sequence goes on from OZ025298.1 coordinate 259,815,934, forward strand.
GTCAATTTATTAATAAATTTCATAATTAATATATTTCTGAATAAAAATAATGCCTCTATTTTATTAGAGGCAATTTCATTTTATTTTATCTTATTTACTTCTATTTTTTTATTTCGTTAAGAAAGAAACATTTAAGTATTTTTTAGGTGTGTTCAAATTTATATAAATAAGTAACACCTGTAGTAGTTGTCACATCCGTTAGTCTGTCTAACTCTCTGTCTATCTGTCCAGCTGTCTGCGTATAATAGCGAAAAAAACTACTCAACTAAATAATTTGTACTTTAAAATATATAATCATTGTATAATTTTGTCGAGTCGTTTCAAATTTTATAAAAACTACATGTTTGATTAAATTACAGAGACAAAAGAGTTTTGCCTTTTTACTTTTATCTATTATTAGTGTAACATATATGTTTGTAGAATATAGATAAAATAATATACAAGACCACGGAAAGAATTAAGTACTATGGGTAATAATTTCTGAAAGGGTGATTTCACAAAGTTTTAAGCGAGTTTTAATATTACTTTATTCCTCGCGGAATAATTTCCTGTATATAAATACAGTAGGTAAAATACAAGGTTGTACAAAAGTATTCAGAGTATTCAAGTATGTTTCTGTGTATTGGTATAAATTGTTGACAATGAAATTTCAAGCTGTTACATATTTTATCATGCGGACCTATTATGCGATTATCAACTTATTATATGAACAAACAAACCAAGTTTATATAAAAAAATTCAGCTATGTTGGAAAGTGCTTATGAATTCGCTTTGTCTGACCCTCTATCTGTCTGTCAATTGAAACTCTAATGTTCGTAAATACAGTTGGACCGCTCTGTTATTCATATATGTAATTGAGATTTACAGTTTTTAAATAAAATACTAGCGAGCTACGCCCGCTAGCTGGGCCAGTTTTTCCAAACGAACCTCTATATTAAGCAATATATAATAAACAAAAAAATTCATTTAATAAGCAAGTCTTGGTGTTCGAATCCTCAAGCACAAAAAAAGTAAATTAAAGAGCTATGGTTGTTATGCGCCCATTATCCCGTTAAAAATATGTGATTTCGCACAGTGGGCTCTACGCTCCATGGTCGCCATCGTCCCATTAAAAATATTTGGTTTTGTACGGTTGGCTCTGCGCGCCCATAAGACATTTTCTCGTATTTTTTGGTTCATCAGAAGCAGACTTTTACGCAGATTCTGAATATGTAATCAGTTTTTTTCTACTTTAAAAACTGTCTGCATGATGGTTTAAGAAAAAAGCGCAAAAAAGGGAGAAAAAGAGGTTTTCGACTGCTTCTTCTTTTAGCCAAAGGGGAAAAGTTCTTTCCTTCACTGCAAGGTGGCGCAGTGTTCTGCCTCAGAGCTCCGTTTGAGCGCCGTTTGGGATTTGAGAAATTTTTCGTTCCGATTCCCAAGGGGTTTTTAATTCATAACTTTTTTAATTTTGGTCCCACGGTCTCGAAAATGCCCGAAATGACTTCCCCGGAATTTTTCCAATCGAAAGACACCTCTCGCGACTTCCAACTCGCCTGCGTTGCGAACTGTAATCGACTTCAAGCAGACAGAGGCGCACGGATTTTATTAGTATAGATGTGGTGTTCATAGTTTATTTACAGAAACACGAAGTATTTTATTATACTATGGTCTTTGGAAAAATGTCATAATTATGTAAATACGTGGTACCTATAGTCACCGTTTGGTACGTCTGTCCGTCTGCATAAGTGTTGAATTCAGGGAGTGGTCCGGGGGGGACACTCCCCCCTCTCCGGAGCCACAAATGTCGCTCCCGGAAAAAAGTGTCGGAATTCAACTCTGGCAAGGTGGCGCAGTGTTCTGCCTCAGAGCTCCGTTTAAGCGCCGTTTGGGATTTGAGACATTTTTCGTTCCGATTCCCAAGGGGTTTTTAATTCATAACTTTTTTTAATTTTGGTCCCACGGTCTCGAAAATGCCCGAAATGACTTCCCCGGAATTTTTCCAATCGAAAGACACCTCTCGCGACTTCCAACTCGCCTGCGTTGCGAACTGTAATCGGCTTCAAGCAGACAGAGGCGCACGGATTTTATTAGTATAGATGTGGTGTTCATAGTTTATTTACAGAAACACGAAGTATTTTATTATACTATGGTCTTTGGAAAAATGTCATAATTATGTAAATACGTGGTACCTATAGTCACCGTTTGGTACGTCTGTCCGTCTGCATCAGTGTTGAATTCAGGGAGTGGTCCGGGGGGGACACTCCCCCCTCTCCGGAGCCACAAATGTCGCTCCCGGAAAAAAAGTGTCGGAATTCAACTCTGGCCTGCATGGAAAAGCGCAAAAAAAAACCGTACCGAAAGATTTCAAACTTAATGTGCATAATCGACGAAGAATTTTGCAGAATCGTTTTTCAGAATTCGATTCATCTCAAATTTTAGAAGAATGGACTCAAAAAGATGTTAATAAAAGTTTTCTTCATTCTATTAATTCCTATCATGCGTCATTAATTCATCGATATCCCTTGATATGTAATAATTCTAGATTTCCATGGTGATTACATCTTTTATGATCTAATCCTATTATTTCCGTACTAATGAATTTAAAAAAGGGAAAGGGGACGGGAAATTGCGAATGTACAATACATTTAGAAATATTTCCTGATACAGAAGATATGTTTACTGAAATTAGATGCAATATGGTAATTTCGACTATTTCTGATACCTTTCCCTTATTTTCAGAAAACATATTAAAATTTGTCGGATGTGCCAATCCAAAAACTTTGTGTTGCAGAAGTTCTTGCAAATATAGATGCAAACATAGTTTCTCATTGCAATAAGTCAGACATCTTATTTTTTATTATTACAAGATGTGTTATTGTTGCCCTGAGGCGACGATATATTAATATTAAATTTTTTATATCACAGTATCAAATTTAATTAGCAATCTATGCTGATCAAGAGGATTCTAATGGTATGATATTCCGTGCATTAGTTCTTGCGATATGACGATCCCTAAAATCGTGTAGATCCTATAAAATGCAACGCATCAGCGCGACATGTTGGATGATTTACACCAAAACCTAATCAGCAACAACTTATGTTAACATCTAACTTAATCTTAAATTCGATGACAATCCATGTATTAGTTGATTAAATTTAACTATTAAAAAATCGCGAAAAAATCATAATATAAGCTCACCTGTTGGGTGATTTGCACTAAAATATAATCAGTATTCATTCTTAAAACGCGGCATAGCAAAGCCACTTATTGAGTGATTTACACCAAAATATTATCAGCACCAATATTTATCAAAGTACCTGAATCCGAGTTTTGATAAAAATTCGTACATTTGTTCTCGAAACAGAGTTATTGCGGACATTATGGAAAATTCAGCATTGCAGCGCCACCTCTTGGGCATTTACATCAAAACGTAATGAGCACTAATTCATATCAAGGACTATCTGATTCTGAAATTTAACGAAAATCTGTACATTAATTCTTGAGGCTATTGAAAAAAAATAGCAAAACATCGTCCGGCATCACTTGTAGGGTGATTTACATCAAAAACTATTCAAGATCTAACTAAACGTAAATTTTTATTAAATTCAGTAAAATAGTTCTTCAAAAAGAATGCCCACAAAATTTGTGTCACATACTGATATACATACAGACTCACAGACAGTATTTTGTAAAAACATGCTTTTGGGGATCGCTGACCTCTAAAACGTGTAAAGCTGTCGAAAATCGGAAATCCAAATTTTTTACGAATCGAATACTTTTTTCTTGTAAAGATGGAAGAAACTAATAACATATTAAAAATCTTGAAAAATTGGGTATTTTTTATTTGTTAAAACATTTCTAAAATATGAGATTCTTTTCCCTCCATAAAATATATTTTAGTAAATTTTCTGGTGTTTCCGTATGTAATTTGATTAATCGTCTGCAAAAGGTTTTTTGCGGGTAAGGAAGTGTTTTCAGAATTGTAAGCACGCTGAACATTGTATTTTTGAAAAAGTACCGTCTACGTCAGGAAAAATTCAAATTGAATATTTAGCACATATTTCTTTTTACTTAAGTTTTATTCAATTTTTAAGAAAATATATCATAAGGAAAATAATGATAAATTAAATAATTGATTACATTAATTATTTTTATAAAAGATTAAGATTTAAAGCTGCTTCATGAATTTCATTATTCAAAGCTTAAAGGAAAATACTTCAAAATTAATAATACATCTGGATAACTAATAACGATTCATTTTAAAATCAATATTCCAAGCGTAATCTTGAAAATGCGTAATAACGTATAAACGACATTCATTAAATTCAACATTTCTTTAATTTAACTAATCATTTTTAATCATTAAATCATTGTTCTCTAAAACTGATTCTAAAATTGCCACGTGTTTCATTTTGCGTGTTGGTTGTAATTACAGGACTTACTAAGTTTTTATGAATTTAAGAAAACTGGCTATGGTTTAAATGAGATTTAACAGATTTTGCTTGTGTGAATGAAAATTATTAATTCAAATAAAAACGAATTTTTTAAAGCAAATAGCATATTTTATGTAAAAAATTAACTATTTTTAATTAAACAGAATAGGTTTAATTATAGAGAAAATTAATTATAAAGTACTGGATTTAAGAGAGACTTCTCACCAATAATTTGTTGTTTTCAAATGGTCAGCTTACATTTTTTATCAGAACTATTTACAGATCTTATCATCCATTAATAAAAAACATTTTCAAAATAAAACTTGCAAATACTATTAAAAAATAGACAAAATACAAGATTTCACAAGATACATAATATGAACTTTAAAAACCTCGCCGATTTACTTAAAAGGTGTAAAAATTATAAAATAGATGCTACAAGTTAAAAATATATATGCTATTCAAAATTTTTTAGTTCTTTTGACATGCAATTCCCGCGGCCATCGTCAGATAATATTTTTATTATTAATAGCTGTTTCATTCGTAGAAATACTTCACATCATTTAAAATGGAAGGGTCTATTTAAATGGTTTATAATAATAAAAAATAGCTGAAGGTGGAAGTAGCAGCATTTTGGGTTGAATTTACGCAAAGAAAACTATATTTAAATGCAGTACCATTTCACCACCCACTGAATACTGGACCTGAGTGCAGAAATAAAAATGACAGCTGCCGAAGGCGGAATTTTTTTCAGCGTAAGTAGGGCCCCTTATCATATCCGTATCAATAATATTTTAAAATTTTGCCCGCTTTATTTTTCTGAGATTTACGAAGTCAAAGAAATCCTTTTTAAAATACTGGCGTCAAACTGTTAATAAAGTTGATTTTCCGTACATACGTTAAAATAAATCCACCATTTTGGTCAGCACTCAGACCTAGTATTCAGGGGGGCGGGCGGTGGCCTTTTTTTATGCCGCCACTTTGCTTGCATTCGTCTGTTTCGCTTTTAAAATTCACAGCTAGACAGTAGTAGAAATAGCACTGTTTCAGATAAAACGGAGTAAATTTATCTGGTTCTATTTCTGTCGAGTTATCCATTTCTGAGAATTAGTTTCAGAAAAAAAAAGTTGTATTTATAAATGCTTCATTCGTTCTCGAATTCTTCAATTTATAGAACGCTTTTCGGAATTGCGGGTAACTCGGAAAAAGTTATTGTATCTTCCTGTTCTTGATTGTATTATTTTTTCCTAGATAAATGAACATTTGTCCCTTTTTATTGAAAATAAGTTTTTGATAGCCAAAAATTTCGTCGTAATCAGAAATTTTTTAATACATACATTGTGTCGGTAAAATTTGGAAATAACGTAAACGTTTAGCTCTTTCAATTTCAAATCTTCTTATTTCTTGCCTTTCTCTAATTTCTATAACTAAGCTTGTGGTGTTTTCTTGTCCTTTGAAAAAACTTTCAAAATATATTTTTTAAATATAATAAAATAAAATAAATAAGACATAAATAACAAGAAACGTAATGATGATACCTTAAAGGAAATAGCACATTTTATTGAATTTTATCACTTTTAATGAAGATTGATCCTTACTTTTTTTTAATCTCAATTACAACTTAATGAATATACATTTAAACTGGGGGTCAACACAAATCTTCCTAATCATAATTTTCTATGCTTTTTAGAAAAAAAAAATCAGAAAATGAAAATAATAACAATCTGTTACTAAAGTGCTGGAAAAAAATATTGCACTGTGTCCCAAAAGTTTATTGAGAACAATTTTTGAGACCTATATGCTAGGGACATATATACTAAAAAGCGTCAATTTTCAAAAGTTCAAGATCTATAGCAACAATTTGAACTAAGCTTATTTTCCTTAAAGTCAAAACGTCTTCAAACTCTTGTTTTGAATATGCCTGATTGAGTTTTAAAGTGATTAGAACAAGCCGCTTAAAGATTTTAACTTTAAATGTAAAAACAGTGAATTGTTTATAAACTTTTAGGAAAATCAAATTTAAGTTTTAATTTTTCTAACAAAATCTATGGTTGTGCAATATTATTTGTGTGTAGTGTTATTATTGTCCTGTTATTATTTATAATTATACTTTTTTTTTGAAGTTGTTAATTCTCTTTTTGAATTGGAAAATTAAAAAAGCTCGTTGTGCATAAATTTTTGGGACTCACTGTAGGGATATTTTGCGGCACTTTTATCACATGTTTAATGTCGATTTTCCCGCGATTGAAAAAAATTAATTATCCTGCCGCAAAATGTTCGAAATAATATTCTTAATTATTTCCATGTTTATGAAAATCAATGCAGTTTTGAAGTCAATTTACTAATAGCAACGAAATAAATTATAATTTAAAATTGCAGAATATTCTAAATTTTCGTCTTCCGAGAAACATATATCTCATATAAAACATCGTATATTTTATCATTTTACTTTTATTTTTTAAATATATATATAACCTATTTTTTAATGCTATGATACTTCGTAATTTGTTATTTAAAAGATTTAATTTTTCATTCGATATAATCTTACAGTGAAAGTTTTTCTTCTCGGTAGTTGACCTTTACAACAAGCTTTTTCAAGTGCTTTATGTAAGCATAAAGTAGGATCCTTTAAAAGTTAAAAACGTGTATTCATCAAGTTTTGAAGCATCTCTTTTTGAATTTTCCGTAACTTCTTAAACAATCCTCCATTTAGCCTCTTTTTAGATTTTCATAGTATATCCAGGTTTTGGTTTGACCTTGTCCAAACATCTTTACAATGTAATCTGTACGAAATGCCTCTGGTTAAAATTGGAACACAACAGTAACTATGCCAAAGCTTTTTTATAAATATTATTATTAATATTAAGCTTTCTTTCATTTTTTAAAATATATTTTATTACAATTACAGATTATGTTGTATTATGCTGCTTAAGTTTTATTTCCATTTGAATTATTGTTTTCAATTGAAAAGAAACAATATATCAATATTGTATTTATTGAGAAAATATTGGCATGAAATTTCACCCTAACAATAAAATATTTTCATTTTTCTACAAAATATTTCTCCATTTTATTAATATGACATTAGAATTTATCTATTTTCTATTTTCTTTCGATTATTACATTTAAAACTTTTTTGCATTGAAATTAAGTTTTATTTCTCTCCTGATTTTTCATTTTCACACTTAAAACACTGTTTCTGATTAAAAAGTCCTTTCGGCATGTGCCGGAAAGAAAAAATAGTTTTTTTTAATATAGCTTATTTTACTCAAACACACGAAGCTAAAACTAGTCGAACTCGATTAGATGATTTAAGAAAAATTCCTTATTTCTTCATTTCAATATTTTGCTAATTTCACTCAAATTTTAAGAAGTTAAAATGCGACGAATCCTATAGAAGTATTTTCGTCGATGCTCAATTAGAATCAGAATTGCGCCAAATTAGAAACTATAGCTAAATTGGCATCATTTACGGTTGCTTAATTTTTTGTCACCAAGTTTGGCCATACTTCGCCAAGCTTTGAAAGAATTTTTGGTCACCAAATCTGGCTATTTTTTGCCAAGTGTTGCCAAGCTTGGCTAAAATTCGAAACTAATGTTCACTAATACTCATAAATCAATACGTGATTTTTTTTCATTGCTGTCTTGTTTCAAAATATCAACCACCCTAGAATTTCAAACTACTATATCTCAACGACTTTTTAAGTTAGAGGCGATACCTCGGAATCCTTGTGTTGAGGCTTAACACGTAATTATAAAATAAATTTGAATTTCTATTTTTTAAATTTAAATGGCCACTATTTTGAAACAAGATGGCGGATAAAGCTGATCAAAGAACTGGGTCGAGACTTTGGTATCTACTATGCATACAATTAATCTCATCCAAATTGGTTTATAAATACGAGAGTTATCGCATGACATAAATCATATATTTATATATAAATATATATGAAGTCAACATTTTTTGACGGAGCATAGTTTTGGGGTTTGCACGTTTGAAAATATACCAAAATTTTCTAAAAGGTCTTTTCTACGGACGGCTGCAATACTATAACGGTAGCTTTTTACTTTTTGTAACGAAAACTACCTAAAGGAAGCGATACTACCAAAATAACATTAGATCAGTATAGTGTGTATTGAGAATATATTGGCATGAAATACACATTTTATCAAGCAGTACGTCTCATTTAATTTCAAATATTTTCAATGGTAAGCAATAACATTGAGCAATACCACAGCATTTTATTTTAATCATATCCTACGACCATTACATGAGAATCGGTGAAAATGTCCCGCAAAGGACGTTTTCTTATGTATCTATATCTATTGACTTATAAATTTTAAAACATAAACGATACATTAAAATTAACGAAAATAAATCTTAATCTTAGTATCATTGTTTTAATTTCAGAATTTAATAACATTGTTAAAACAGAACAAACATGTGGAAAAGCTGTCCCATATGTCACATAAAATGATCCCACCCACCTCCCCCCCCCCTCCGTCCAACTTAAATCCTAAAATTATTCTATAAAGTTTTCTTTCTGTATTGCAGATTTGCTACAGGCGAAATTCGCATCTTCATATATATGATATATATGTGTTTGTGTGTGCGTAGTAATAAATATGAAACATTTTATATTTTTATTTTTAAAAAATGTACTATATTCCATGTAAGATTTTTCCTTTTTCCGTTTTATATTCGTTGAGATTTATAAAGCTATAGAAGTAATTGAAACAATACATTTTGTTAAATCCACCATAAAATATAAAACAATGCAGGACGCGCTGTTATTGTTTTAGCTCGTAACGCGTCCTCTATTGATTTTTATTTGAAGATGAATTTAACAAAGAGTATTATTTCAATTATTATTTATCACCAGTTTATTCGGTGTTTTTTCGACATAGAAGTAATTATCTTTTATTTTCTTTTTTGATACGTGCCTATATATTTTTTTCGTTAATTCTAATATCTTACTTCAAAATATAATGATGCGACTTTAATAAAAGCTATATATTAATAAAAATATGGCATATTAATAGAAAATAACTAATGAATTATTAATAAAAGACTGTAAATTATTCATGAAAGATAGATTAGATAGATAAGGAAAATTTCTGACGTTAAGAACTGAATTCTGATTTGACATTGTCGAAATCCACATTTTCTCTTCCTTTTATCCATTGTCCTTTTTCTTTGACATAGAAAAAAAAATGCATAGTAATATATTAAAATTTTAAACCATAAAATATTTTGAGCTACTTTAATCTCATAATAAATTATTTCTTATTTTCTTCTACTTTTAGTAATAAAAATATTATTTTTAGCAAGAACTGTTAAACTAATAATGTTATTATACTTTTTTGTTAATATGACACATCCTTATTATTCTAACAAAGCTCTTGCTTAAAAGCATGTCTTATTAGCATACGATCTGACGTCTTATTATCATGCCATCTTGCATCTCATTAGAATATGCTATATTGGCAGCAGAAACAAAAGGAGGTATCAGAGTAATATTTTTTTTCTAAACAAATATTTCAATCAAGTGCAAAAAAGTGTTCTACAAGTGCAAAAAGGATTTTACGTGCATTAAGTGTTTCAACATGTTAGATTAAATATAAAATATAATCTAATAACGAAACAATATATTTAATGGTTAGAACGACAAATTTAAAAAATAATGACCAATTATTTATTTCAAGTAACAGATTGTTTATAGTGCAATTTTTATAATATTCTAAGAAAGTAAAACGCTACGCATTCATCAAGCATTTCTTTCGTGTTATTTTCCCATTAAAAATATAGATAATAAGGTTTTTAGAATGGTAAAAATCTGTGAAAAAGTAGATATTCACATGATAATTTCTTCAATTTTAACTATAATTATACTTGTAAATCATAATAAACATAGGTTTGACGGGTATTGTACTTTTTGTACGTGGACGTACAAAGTTAAAGTGCACGTCTTTGTATGGAAGTGTGGTGGTAAATATTTGTTCATAAAAATTCTAAGCTAAAGTTATTTATACACATTTGTTATTTATACGCAATACGTTGCAGCAATATGCAAAAATCACAATTTTTGGTAGTTTTAGAACATGATTGCACAATTATAGCAGGAAAACGTGAGTCCTGTTGTTCGGTCATTATGGAAAAAAACTTCAAAAAGAAAATGAAGATAAAGAAGATTATCCCGAGGTGTGTTTATCTTATTAACACTAACCGTTCAAATGCTTCATAATTGGACGGAATATTTCCCTTTATATCCCATCAATAACAATTTAATTCCTTTCAAACTTATTTTTAAAAGATTGTAAAATGCTTTAAAAACTTTTCAAAATTCTAGTAATAATCAGCTTTTCTTCTTTTTTTAATTTGTAAATAATAAAAAATAAGCCCAAGCTCGTTTTGGGGAGGTTACATGGTCTCGGGCCAAGCTTTCCTCATTTCTCGTGTACCTAGTCCTTCCGCGATAACTTGGCTGATGAACTTAAAATTTTTTGCAACGGTACTGAGTGAAAAACTTGCCAGCAGACACAAATAGTGCACACGGTGCATTTTTAATTATACACTATATCCTGCTATTTGCTAATAGTCACTGCCATCTTAATTTCCGAACAAATTTATTTAAATTTGTGTTACTCGTTCGTCAAGTTGCCCTGAGAGAATTAGATATACACATCCCTTCTAAATAATATTCCAACTGTTATTATTTTAAATGTAATAATAATAATGTAAAAATATCATTAAGGATAAAATAATCTTAAAAACGGAAAAAATATTCATTCTATGAAATTAAGATAGATTATTTCACATGCAATTGTTGGAAATTAAAAGTTGATAAGTAAGACACTGTTTACTTTCAAAGCATAAAATGTAAAAGTGATAACAGTGTTGGTAAAACAATACACTAAATGTTATTCCTTAAATAATTTGTCATTGTTTTAAGTCTGAGAAAACATAACATTAATTTTCAATAACTTTTTTTTTAATTTTGAAAGAGCTGTTAAAATCGACAGTGTTATCACATATCATTATTTTGACATTATCATCCTTAATCATAAAATTAGTATTTCAGCATCTAACTAATCATTCTTTTATACAAATAAGTTTTGGTTCGATAAAAACAATATTAATAATAAATCAATTAGTTTCATTAATATTAATATGAAGTTAAATTAAAATTCTGTCTCTCGAATAGCTTTCACAAACTAGATAATTTTTAAATTAACACATTTACAAATTTTATCTTGTTTACGTATTTGAACATATTTTAATAAAGAGTTTATTCAACATGAAACGTAACAATATTCTGTTAAAAAATAAAAATGTAAAATAATTATTTATTATAAGTTCCAAAAAGGTAGTTTCTTATCAGACACATTAATTCTATAATATCTCTGATGGGAGCTCTATTCATAAAATATTTATGACTGTTTATGAGTTTGGGAAAATAATTGAACGCGTTTACAATTACGATTATTATTTACACGGATTCCGTCGCTATGTAAAGGAAAATAAGGCGTAAAATAAAGTTTTATCCCATAAAAGTTTGCAAAATCTGTACATATAGGGGAGACTAGGGAGGACTGATCATTGGGGAACCTTGATCCACATTTCAGTTTTTATGTCTAACCTCTTCGGTCCCTGGATCCTCATTTGGGTACCTCTGTTCTTTTTCTTATAAAAACAAAATATCTGATTTTTTTACATTTTTACACCACTTCTTAACAGCTGAATGTTTTTTGCTTTGAAAGCAAACGAAAAATTGCCTCCATTTAAAGCTGAATAACTTGTAAAATAAATTTTACTTTTATCAGAGTGTGCAAAAGGGCTAAAAATGTTCAAAAGACATAAATTTTCACAAATACTTAATTTAAATCTTTTTCAACAATTTTTTCTCAGAATTTGTAGATTATTTACTTGTTTAAAGCTCTTAAATTTGTGACTGCGTTAATAAAGGTTAATAATTATTAATTTGATGTTTTAAGAGGGTTTCTTCTTTAAGGTCCATATTTTTTAACCTAAATGAATAAATACTTAAAGGATTAAAACAAAATATTTTTTTTCTTTTATTTACAATTTGTTTGGAAAAAACAATGGATAGGTATTTATATTATTATTTTAGCTTCGGAACTGAATAGGTAAAAATAATTTCGGAGTTTTGTCAAAAAATGGCAATAAAAGCTACTGAAATGATGAAACAATAGTCTTTGTTTGTTGCAGGTAATTGAAACAGATAAAGAACAACTGGATAAGTGGGATCGCATATCGCACATAGGGTTTCGTTTAATATTTCTTTTAAAACAACTTATCCTTTAATTAATAAATCCAAATTGTAAATCTTAAATTATTAAATTCTTACATAGATGTAGCACTAATAAATTTAATTTAAAAATAATTATAAAAAGAAGTTATTTATTTTAATCAAACTAAAAATATTCAAATTGGATTATTTAAATAAAATAAAAAACTCTAAATTTTTAAAAATCCGAAATTTAAAAAATTTAAAAAAGACATAAATAAAATTTTTAATCTCTAAAAACGAAAAAAAAATATTTTTAATTAAATTTAAAATGCTGAATTATTAATGAATCGCAAAAGTTTTAAAAATGGAAAGAAACTAGAATGCCAAAAAATATTATAAGTATCCAAGAATAACCCTAATAATATAAACCCCTTAAATTGGCCAAAAATACAAATTTTTTTTGTATTTGATCCACCTTAATATGAAAATTTCAAGATCCAGCATCGGGGTTCGAACTAAGAATCTTCTGTATACTAGCAAGTCCTACCTCCAAGATATTATGTCAACAGGAAAAGGGTTGATATTAATGTTCTCTTTTAAAATTTAAATCGCAAAAATGAATCGATGACATAAAAAAAATATTTTATTAAAATAATAGACTTTTCGTTAATTTATGATTTGTTTTCTGGCACAATGTATCCAGCTGTAAGTACACAAAATTTGAAGTCTCTAACTTATATAGTTTTTGTGTACAGACTCTGTGACGGACAGACAGACAAAGGAGAGAGACAAATAGGGTTTCGTCAGATGTACGAAACCCTAGAAATGAATTCTGAAGAGTTTCTAGTTTAAAAAGTGTATTTTTTTTGGAGAATTTTCTAACATTTTCTCAAATAAAATATATCATAAAAATTTAAATAACTAGGTTTTATGTAAAACAGACATAGAGATCTTCCATTCCAAACATAAAGATTGTACAGTAAATTAGTATAAAGATAAGAGGTTTGACCCAACAAATATGAAAGAGGGTTGACTAGATGATCAAAGCTCCCTTAACTTTGTTGGTTTTATTTATATAATTTTGAAATATTTCTACTATACATTTTACATAATGAAGGGTTCATGATTATACTTCTAAAATAATTAAAATTTATCCTGTAAAGCGAAATAGAGTGAGAGGAAGGTAGAGTAGGGGAAAGGAAAAAATTTAAAACTGTTTAAACGAAGATTTGAAAAATTCCTATTGAAGCATGAAAACGCTTAATTAAATATAAGATAGGAAGTTGTTAGGACCTTTCATTTCATTTAAATAATTTCCATAACCAGTACATAGAAAAAAAATAGAAATGAGTAGAAAGGATGAAAGCGGCAGCATAGAAAATGTGTGTCATGCCTCAGCAAAAGAACATAACATTGATCAAAACAATGTAGGTAGGTATGTAGACAAACTTCACAAAGATCAACACAATGAGATAAGGCAAACCTATGCGGTAACTAGTGTTACCAGGTCGACTGTCACAAAAAGTGGGTGTTAAAACTGAGCTTTTATCCTGTGATTTGGATTCTACCTAAGAATAGAATTTTACAAAAGTGTACCAAAGTTTAAAAAAAACACATTTAGAAAGAAAGGCAAAAAATATATATGCACAGTCACAGTTCATAAAATATATTAATTTAAAGCCTTCCAGCAATCTAATCTTTTAGATCTATAATCTTAGAGCTCTATATTTTAGATCGATAATCAAAATCTCAAAATTTTAAACTATTTGAAGCTCCATGTATCCTTAAGTGAGTAAAATGTTATCAGATAATTCAGAAATACAGTTTAGCCTGCAAGTTGCTTATAAGTATATATCTCTGTAAAATACAAATAAGAAAGAAAAAATCATGCATAAAGAATTTATTATAAAGTACTTTTCAGCACATTCAGAATAATGTAAGAAAACTGTACCACTTAAAAAATTAAAATATTACGTTCCATTTCATCATATGGAAATGCATAGCACATTTCAAAATCGAATTTTAACCGAATTTCAAAGAATTTCAATCCCACCTACAATCGGTAAATTATCCGAATTTTTTAGCAGCCCTGTATGGGATATAGAACTTTAAATCTATTTAAAACATACGTTCTAAAATTTAGTTCATTTAAGAGATACATGTATTTTAGTTGAAAATTCCCCTTCAACATTTTAAGCTATTGCATAGCTTTTATCGCGGGCTTTGAGCGTGGCGACCGAATTCAAAAATTCCGTAACGAGAAATATCCTAACACATCCGTAACGAAAAAACCTAACACTCGGCTACCGTCGTTTCACTTCGGCAGACTTCGGCATGGTATCCTTCGGTAGACTTCGGCAGACATTGACGCAGTATTTTTCAGATATTTAGAGGATATCAAGTCTCAAACTTATATATCTTATTTCAGTTACTGTAAATCTATAGTTTCAATAATACAAATTCCTGATAGAATGTGTATAGAAAAGAATCGTCTTAAGATAAAACAAGGTAGGATAATGTAGCTTTTAGTGATTGGAGACCCACCCAATGGTTACGATCGAAAAATTTAAATGCTTATAACTCGCGATCTAATTTTCGTAGCGCGGCCAAATTTTGTTTGGTAATTTATTATGAGACAGTGTTAATTTTTGGTGACAGGAGACACCCACGGTGAGGGTCGAAAAAGTTAAAATGCTTATAACTCGCGGTCTAATTTTCGTAGCGCGGCCAAATTTTGTTTGGTCATTTATTATGAGACAGTGTTAATTTTTGGTGAAAAGAGACCCCCCACGGTGAGGGTCGAAAAATTTAAAATGCTTATAACTCGCGATAAATGTTTGTAGCGCGGCCAAATTTTGTTTGGTAATTTATTATGAGAGAGTGTTAAATTTTGGTGACAGGAGAACCCCCCCCCCCCCCACAGTGATGTTCGAAAAATTTAAAATGTTTATAACTCGCGATAAATGTCCGTAGCGCGGACAAATTTTGTTTGGTAATTTATTATGAGAAAGTGTTACTTTTCGTGACAGGAGACCCCCACGGAGAGGGTCGAAAAAGTTAAAATGCTTATAACTCGCGGTCTAATTTTCGTATCACGGCCAAAATTTGTTTGGTAATTTATTATGAGACAGTGTTAATTTTTGGTGAAAGGAGACGCCCCCCATGCTGAGGGTCGAAAAATTTAAAATGCTTACAACTCGCGATCTAATTTTCGTAGCGCGGCCAAATTTTGTTTGGTAATTTATTATGAGACAGCGTTACTTTTGGTGAGAGGAGACCCCCACGGTGAGGGTCGAAAAAGTTAAAATGCTTATAACTCGCGGTCTAATTTTCGTATCACGGCTGAAATTTGTTTGGTAATTTATTATGAGACAGTGTTAATTTCTGGTGAAAGGAGACCCCCCCCCCCCATGCTGAGGGTCGAAAACTTTAAAATGCTTATAAATCGCGATCTAATTTTCGTAGCCCGGCCAAATTTTGTTTGGTAATTTACTATGAGACAGTGTTACATTTGATGACAGGAGACCCTCACGGTGAGGGTCAAAAATTTAAAATAACTATAACTCGCGATCTAATTTTCGTAGCGCAGCCAAATTTTGTTTGGTAATTTATTATCAGACAGTGTTACTTTTGGTGACAGGAGATCCCCCATGGTGAGGGTCGATAAATTTAAAATGCTTATAACTCGCGATCGAATTTTCGTAGCGCGGCCAAATTTTGTTTGGTAATTTATTATGAGACAGTATTACTTTTGGTGACAGGAGGTCTTTCATTGTTAGGGTCGAAAAATTTAAAGTGCTTATAACTTGCGATCTAATTTTCGTAGCGAGGCCAAATTTTGTTTGGTAATTTATTATGAGACTGTGTTACTTTTCGTGACAGGAGACCCCCACGGAGAGGGTCGAAAAAGTTAAAATGCTTATAACTCGCGGTCTAATTTTCGTATCACGGCCAAAATTTGTTTGGTAATTTATTATGAGACAGTGTTAATTTTTGGTGAAAGGAGACGCCCCCCAGTTATGAGGGTCGAAAAATTTAAAATGCTTACAACTCGCGATCTAATTTTCGTAGCGCGGCCAAATTTTGTTTGGTAATTTATTATGAGACAGCGTTACTTTTGGTGAGAGGAGACCCCCACGGTGAGGGTCGAAAAAGGTAAAATGCTTATAACTCGCGGTCTAATTTTCGTATCACGGCTGAAATTTGTTTGGTAATTTATTATGAGACAGTGTTAATTTTTGGTGAAAGGAGACCCCCCCCCCCATGCTGAGGGTCGAAAATTTTAAAATGCTTATAAATCGCGATCTAATTTTCGTAGCGCGGCCAAATTTTGTTTGGTAATTTACTATGAGACAGTGTTACGTTTGATGACAGGAGTCCCCACGGTGAGGGTCAAAAATTTAAAATAACTATAACTCGCGATCTAATTTTCGTAGCGCGGCCAAATTTTGTTTGGTAATTTATTATCAGACAGTGTTACTTTTGGTGACAGGAGATCCCCCATGGTGAGGGTCGATAAATTTAAAATGCTTATAACTCGCTATCGAATTTTCGTAGCGCGGCCAAATTTTGTTTGGTAATTTATTATGAGACAGTATTACTTTTGGTGACAGGAGGTCTTTCATTGTTAGGGTCGAAAAATTTAAAGTGCTTATAACTTGCGATCTAATTTTCGTAGCGCGGCCAAATTTTGTTTGGTAATTTATTATGAGACTGTGTTACTTTTGGTAACAGGAGATCCCCCATGGTAAGGTTCGAAAAATTTAAAATGCTTATAACTCGCGATCTAATTTTCGTAGTGCGGCCAAATTTTGTTTGGTAATTTATTATGAGAAAGTGTTACTTTTGGTGACAGGAGACCCCCCCCCCCCACGGTGAGGGTCGAAAAATTTAAAATGTTTATAACTCGCGAATAATTATCGTAGCGCGGCCAAATTTTGTTTGGTAATTTATTATGAGACAGTGTTAATTTTTGGTGACAGGAGATCCCCCATGGCGATGGTCGAAAAATTTAAAATGCCTATAACTCGCGATCTAATTTTCGTAGTGTGACCAAATTTTGTTTGGTTATTTATTATGAGACAGTGTTAATTTTTGGTGACAGGAGACCCCCACTGTGAGGTTCGGAAAATTTAAAATGCTTATAACTCGCGATCTAATTTTCGTAGCGCGGCCAAATTTTGTTTGTAATTTATTAAAGTATTGCATAGCTTTTATCGCGGGCTTTGAGCGCGGCGAAAGAAATTCTGTAACAAGAAAAAAAACATAACACTCCGGCTAACGTCGCTTCAGTTTGGCAGACTTCGGCACGGTATCCCTCCGTAGACTTCGGCAGACATTGACACGGTATTTTTCAGATATTTTGAGAATATCAAGTCTTAAACTTATGTTTTTTTTTATTTCAGCTGCTATAAACGTATAGTTTCAATGATAAAAATTCCTGATTAACCTACATGTATTGTAAGATAATAAAAATATTTTAAACGATATTAACTTCTCATTTGTTCAATACAAGAAAAAAAAATTGTTATCGGTCATCACGCTCAAAATGTTTAACTTGAATTAATATTAAAGACAAAAAAAACTGCATAAATAAAAAATAAATAAATAATTATAATTGCATAAGTTGATAAAAAATGCTATGCA
Source organism: Maratus speculifer (assembly GCA_964019185.1). Classification (NCBI taxonomy): domain Eukaryota; kingdom Metazoa; phylum Arthropoda; class Arachnida; order Araneae; family Salticidae; genus Maratus; species Maratus speculifer. Next base: position 259,834,248 of record OZ025298.1, read on the forward strand.
ATAGCTTTACCGCGGCAGTCCCCGAGTGCCACACTTATTTTTTTTCTATTAAGGAGATTGGTATACGAATACTTTTGTGGAGCACTGTATATGAGGTATATAATTTATATTTAAAGAATAATATGCAAAATACAAATTAAATTTAAAAGCGCATACCGAATTTTAAAATGGACTCTCCAGCAATTATTACACAAAAACAGTACTGTAACCCACTTACTTTATGTGTCCCTGTAAATTAGTAAAAAAAAATGAATGCTCTGTTTTAACTTGATCATAGTGTAATTCAGTGATTTATATCAGTTTCAATAGATTTGAAATGATCCAAACTTTTTTTCCCATCTACCATAATGTAATCAAATTCTTTTCAGTGTTTCTATAAATGAACCATTAATCTACATACTTTAAATGTGATACCAAACATGTTCTGGTGATCCTAAATAATCTTTATCAATTTCATGGAAATTAGAGTACATTTATGGGAATTAGAGTTGACTGACAAATGGAATGCATAAGTGCTAAAAACATGTATTTTGTCTATATGGTACATAACCATGTAGTTTGGGATGTAAAAATGTTGTACTTATAACTATTCTAAGCTATTAATTTGACCATTCAGCTATTATTATACAACCCAAATTTTCAAGTATCTCTATTTATTATGTTCACATAAGTACACATATTTTTATGTAATATTGTATTGATGCACATATTTCTATGTAATATTGTTACACATAAGCCTGTGTAACAATCTGTTCTTAAACATGTAGCTGTGTTAAATTTGTAAAGTTTCTGTGTAATGTTTTGTTTATAAGCATATGCATATATGTGTAATATTTTTGCACATATTTTGGTGTAATAGAAAAACTTCACATATATTTGTGTAACATGCAAATTTCGGAAATTACATTATTAAACTGGATAAAACCATAAAATTTTCTACCAAATATGCACTCGTTTGAGTTTTGATGGTATGACAAATTATACACTTTCATTAAGCTAATAAACATGCATTAATACTGGTAAATTTTAACGATAAGTGTGTAAATTTTATGACAAAGATATATTTTACAAATTTACATAGATACATATAGTAAAAATTACTAATTTACACTTTTATTTCTTCGAGTGCATTTTCGTAAAGTACAACTCAAAAGTTTTTCGTTGCAGAAAGTTGCATATACTTAAAATAGTAAATCAAAACGTTTTTCATTAACTTCTAAAAAAAGAAATATAAAATATAAAATTTATTAAAAGTGTGTTAATGAATTATGAGGGCAAAATTAGATATATAGCTATACCCGTTTCCTAACTTAACTTTTTAATAAATGTACAAAATTTTTAATTTTTATTATTATTTGATTATAATCGTTTTTTGATAAACAATGTTTAGAATAGCATCTTTACATCTCTTTAGTTTTATTTGTTTCATTATTATTATTATTATTATTATTATTATTATTATTATTATTATTATTATTATTATTTTCATTAAACAAATGCGTAATGTATTTTGTCATATTTTTAATTCAAAATTTATGACATAATTTATGACAATAATTTGTAGATATCTTGTTTAACCTACATTAAAGCTTAATATTTTAATTTTCATATTCCTAAGAATTGTGATGAGATTAAAACTTTTAAATGTCTGTAATTATCAGCACATGTCACGATTACTAATTATATATAATAAAAGATATATTATTAAACATGCTTGAGATTTAAGAAAAGATATATTATAAAATGAGATAAATAATGATTGACATTTATCTCCCTGTCTAACAATCGCTTCATTAATAATAATAATAAAATTAATAACAAAAATAACAACAATAATAATAGTCCCTTTGAGGATTTTTTTCTAAATTTAAATTATTAAAAAAAAAATACTTGTATCTATACTTTGTTTTAATTACTTTCCTAGGGTATGTGCATCTCAGTAAAAAAATAAATACATAAGTACATAAAATAAAATTAAAAAAAAATTAATTTAACAAAATTAAATAACAATAATTATTATTAATTATTAGGCAATAACACTGGATATAATTATATTTTGCTTCTAAAAATTGTAATGCTTTTTGGTAATGGAATTGGGTAAGCGTTGAAAAATTAAATACAGCTGAAATTTATCAACAAACAAAAGTATTAAAAATCATTAGAACATTTTTCATGCAAAATATTATGAAGAAATCCATTGTTGCATTAGAAAAAAATACATGTCAATTCAAAATAAATTATGCTTCATTTTTTGCTTTTATTATATTGTTTTCATACTATGGGAATAAATGGTATTGTGAGTGATAAATTGCTTTCTTATCTCACGTTTTTTATGTATATTTGTATAGATTTTCAAGTCTTGTGCTATCTAGTATCAGCTACTGAAACTAATTATTTGTTTAAACAAAACCTTCGAAATTCGGAAAATATTTCTCAAAATCTCACATTTGTACACCAATTATTCGATTTGTTATTGAATTTTGAAAAGTGTCAAGAACTTTTGACTCACCCTGTATAATCAATTTTATTAGTTTCACTGTCTCTAAGTTGTTCCTTAGATTATGAACAGAACAACGTGTTCCGCCTAATAGGAAATGTTGCCCAAAGTCTCCGATGCCGCCCAATGTCAGAACTTTTTTCCCTTCCGGGAGAATACTGTTGCCGCAAAAGTAGATTTACAGTCATAGAAAGCTAATGAAGTGACACTGCAGTTTCGACAAGGATATGACCTTGAGCATACAACATTTCTATGAGTAAAAGAATTTCGTTCACAGTTCACATACTTATTCATGTAACACAACACAAAAATATGATTTTTGCGATGTCAATACTAGAGAGTTATTACACTTTTCTAAAATATTTTCCCAAATTTTACATGAAAACTAAAAATATATCATTCAATAAAAACGAAACGCATATTTAATTTTTATTAAAGGTTTTAAAAATAGTTATTGAACAATTAATAATTTATTTATAGATTTGTTTATAAATTATTTTAAAGTATTTATGTTATTTTATACATAGGTAACTATATTTTTGTATATCTTCTGCAATGCTATAGTTATATTAAATCAATAAGACTCTTTTATTTTCGAAACTTTTTTCGAAAGTGAAAGTATGACACTCAAATTATTAAAAAACTGTTATTAGATAACACAACTTAATAATTCAATCATTTTTATTGCTTATTTAGCGACAGGAAGCTCGTAAAAATGATAGCAGGAATTTTCTATGCTATAAAATGAAAAATAAAATCATATAAATATTCAAAAACCTTTTCAGGAAGTAGGTAAGACTTATTTGACAGACGCCTATATTATGAACTTTAGCAGTTTACTATCCATGTTCATTATTGTATAAATTCAATCTTGTCAAACTGCGGAATGGTAAAAAGAATAGAATTATACTCTATATGGCCAGATGACCGTCCACGTGCGATTTTTGACATTTTATTAAATATCTAGAAAAATACCTAAGGAATTATCCTGAAACCTTAAGTGTGCAAACATAAGAGTATAGGTCATATATTTCCGTGAAGACTTTCTCCTGAAACTCCATAGGGGACCGCCAACAAATTGAAAAAGAACGAAAATCTTTTGGATAACCCTGTCAAAACTAATCTGGCAAAAGCGTTCAAACTGTAGATAATGGTTAAGAAGCTTATTTGTAATTAACTATTTTCATTTTTATGCGGCTAGCATGGAGATATTAATGTATAGAGAGATATTAAGGTTTTTATAAAAACAGTCTCAAATTTTTTCAAGTTTTTTTGCTTATAATTTGCAGAGTTCTTAACATAAAATAATGTTCTTTCCGAAAATATCACAAAAAATATTGTACATAATTTAATCAGAATTACAAAATAATAAAAATTGTAGGAAAAATTAGCAGTTTTACTAAATATTTTTTCATTGCGCATGCGTCAACGTTATCAAAATTTCATTTGTATATTGTGTTAGTTAAATTTAGTTAAGTGTAAAGAACAACTTTTGTGAAAGTCTATAAAGCATAGCTTGAAAATTCTGAAAGTGTTCGATAGAATAAGCACAAAATCCGTTGTTCCCAAAATGAAGCAAAAATCTAATCCAAATATATCCAAATATAGGTTTTTATCCAAATATACTACTACGTGTCATATTATGTATTATATATTGCGATTAATAGATAACTATATGGATACAATTCCTCACCTTTTTCCCTCACTTTAGGAATAACAGATTTTTAGCTGATTCTATAGACGATCACTTTTAGAATTTTCAAGTTATGTTTTTGAACAAAAGTTGCAAAAGTTACAAAAGTTGCTCTATGCATTTAGCTAACACAATATGCAAGTGAAATTTTGATAACGTTGACGCATGCGCAATGAAAAAATATTTAGTATAACTGCTGATTTTTCCTAGAATTTTTATTATTTTGTAATTCTGATTAAAGGGTATTGTGTATAAAAATTTTGTGATATTTTCGGAAAAACATTATTTTATGTTTTTTCCCTTAAAAATGTACCGGATACTTAAATGTACCCAGATTATGTAAAACATTTACTTAGTGAGTATTTACGTTATATTTCCTTTATATTTTGCCTAATCATTTGCGTTAAATGCAATTATTGGTTAAATGGGCTCTGATAAGTAAAAAATGCATTTGTCTCAATTAGATTTTCTCATGATTCTATCTTTTCATTTACATAAAAAAAATCTAAATCCAAATTAAATGTATTCAGATTATTAAAAAAAATATATTTATGAGTGTTTATATTAGATTTCCTTAAGTTTGTATTTGCCCATTCCCAAAAAGATGTAAATACTGATTAAATGTATCTCAAATGATAACAAAAAATATTTAGCAACTTTCTACACAAATATTTTCTTGCGATTTTAACTAAAAACTCGCATAAAGATGTAAATATTAATTAAATATCATCAATTTATAACCTGTATCTATCTATCTATCTATATATATATATATATATATATAAACAGGGTGATTCCAATTTTTTTTTACAATAAAAGAAGGGTGATAGTACACATCAAGACAAACAATATTAAATGGGAGACCAAGGGTCCAAAACTTTTTCTTAAGGAGATAGCCGCCATTAAAGTTTAGGGACCAAAATTTCAAATAAACATAAGAAATGGAAAAATCGGTCGATTGATTTGCGGTTTTCACTAAAATTATTCTTTATGTCGGCATTTTCTTGAAATTAAATTATAACGATAAATTTCAAAAAATGCCGATAGAGAACGCTTTAGACTTTGGAGTAACGAACAACTATTTTTTGCCGGTATGTTTTGCATCTCATTAAACGTTTTTGTAAGTTTACACTCAAACTTAAATTTTGAGCTCAAAATCTGTAGTTGGGAGTGGTTAAGTAACACAAACTGAGCTGTGTTCAGAGGGTTCAAATTTCAAATGATTAAAAAAACCGGAAAAATTGATCGATTGATTTGCGGTTTTTACTAAAACTATTCTTTATTTAGGTATTTTCGTGAAAATAAATTATAAAGATAAATTTCAAAAAATGCCGATAGAGGGCGCTTTAGACTTTGGAGTAACGAACAACTATTTTTTGCCGAATTGTTTGCATCTCTTTAAATGATTTCGGAAGCTTAGACTTAAACTTAAATTTTGAACTCAAAATCTGAATAGTAGGGAGTGGTTAAGTAGCACAAACTGAAATGTGTTCAAGGGGGAGGGGGAGATTCAAATTTAAAGTAATTATAGAAAATGGAAAAATTGGTCGATTCGTTTGCGGTTTAAAATAAAACTATTCTTTAAGTCAGTATCTTCTTGAAAATAATTTTTAAAGATAAATCTCAAAAAATTCCGTCAGAGGGCGCCTTAAACTTCAGAGTAACCAACAATTCATTTTAACCATTATTTTTTGGTTCTAATTAAGTGCTTGCAAAAGCATTTTAAACGTTCTCGGAAGCTTAGATTTAAACCTAAATTTTGAGCTCAAATCCTGAATCGTTATGAGGAGTTAAGAAGCGCAAACTGAAGTGTGTTCAGGAGTGGAAATTTAAACCTCCTTCCTCCTCGAACACAATTCAATTTTTCGCTACTTATACACTCCCAACAATTCAGAATTTCAGGCCAAAATTTAAGTCTATGCATTTGAAAGCATTTAATGAGATTAAAAAATAACAGTTAAAAATAGTTGTACGCTACTCCAAAGTCTAAGGCGCCCTCTATCGGCATTTTTTGAAATTTATCTTTAAAAATTATTTTCAAGAAAACACTGATTGATCAAAAAAACTGCTGATTTAAAAATTAGTTTTAGCAAAAACCGCAAACGAATCTACCCATTTTTTCCGTTTTTTACAATTATTTGAAATTTGAACCCTCTGAAAACAGCTAAGTTTGTCTACTTAACGACTCCCAGCTATTCAGATTTTGAGCTCAAAATTTAAGTTCAAGTCTAAGCTTACGAAAGCATTTAATACGATGCAAAAAATAAAGCCAAAAAAGAGTGTTTCGTTACTCCAAAGTTTAAAGCGCCCTCTATCGGCATTTTTTCAAATTTATCTTTATAATTTATTTTCACGAAAATACCTAAATAAAGAATAGTTTTAGTGAAAACCGCAAATCAATCGACCAATTTTTCCGTTTTTTATAATCATTTGAAATTTGAACCCTCTGAACACAGCTCAGTTTGTGTTACTTAAGCACTCCCAACTACAGATTTTAAGCTCAAAATTTAAGTTTGAGTCTAAGCTTACGAAAACATTTATTGAGATGCAAAAAAATACCGGCAAAAAATAGTTGTTCGTTACTCCAAAGTCTAAAGTGCCCTCTATCGGCATTTTTTGAAATTTATCTTTATAATTTAATTTCAAGAAAATGCCAACTTAAAGAATAATTTTAGTGAAAACCGCAAATCAATCGACCGATTTTTCCGTTTTTTATGTTTATTTGAAATTTTGGTCCCTAAATTTTAATGGCGGCTATTTCCTTAGGAAAACGTTTTGGACCCTTGGTCTCCTATTTAATATTGTTTGTCTTGATGTGTACTATCACCCCTCTTTTGTTATAAAAAAAATTTGGAATCACTCTGTATATATATATATATATATATATATATATATATATATATATATATATATATATATATATATATATATATATATATATATATATATATATATATATATATATATATATATATATGTATATGTATATATATATATATATATACATATATATATATATATATATATGTATATATATATATATATATGTATGTATATATATATATATGTATATATATATATACTCTTTTATGAAAAAAATATGAAAAATGATGAAAAGATGAAAAAATGTAAAAATGGGTGAAACAACAATGAACCACAAAAGAGCAACACCAAAAAAACAAAACAAAATAAACTCCCTGCTCTTCAGAAGGTGGGAGGAGCACAGGTATCAAAAAATTGTAAAAAAGTGTATCCTCACAGGTTTCGCAAGGCATCACAAAGCTGCATACTCCAATTATATAAAAAATAACTGAGAAAATTAAGAAAAAATTTTTTAATATACCAAAACAGTAAAATAAATTAACATTAAAAAATGAATTTAATAAATATCCAACAGCAAAATCATAAAGTAAATCAACTCGTAACATAACATAACTCAAAAATATTATATTTAGAAATTTCCAAAGTAACATGAAGAACATCAGAAAGTAAGGAAAAAAATTCGGATAAATATTGAAAATTCTCTTAAGGAAGACGTTAATCGATAAGACTTATTTGACAAGCACCTATATTATAAAGTTTAAGAATTTATGATCCATGTCCGTCAATATATGAACCCAATAAAATCAATTGTGCAATAATAAACAGAATATAATCATACAAAACATATGTATGAAACATTTATTTTAGTAAGATAGGAAAAATTCAATAGAATAAAAGTAAATTCCTTTCAGTGATGCGAAAACCAAAAGACTTAGATTGTTTTAAATGGCATAGAAAATCAGATATAAATTGGTAAAATATTTCTAAAAAAATGAAGAGATAATCATAAAGGTACACATATTGAAAAATATATTCTAAATTTTAAAATGCATCATTTGCAGTTGTGGTAAAAATAGTTTTAAAATGTTATGAAAATTAATTTAAAAAAAAACACGCATTATTATATATAATTGAGTGGTTAGGTATTTAGTCTCTCGAAAAAGCATTAAAGATATACGTATCTTATGCTTTTAACTACTCACTCATGCCAAATTATAAATATCAATTTTGTTCAAATTACCTAAATAATATATTTATGGAGTTTCAATATTAGATTTCAGTATTATTTCATATAAACATTAGCATAAAAGTGAAAACATTGATTAAAGGAATTCGGATTATGTAAATGAAACATTTAGTGGGTATCTACATGTATCCTATCTACAATTAACTGGTGTTAATTTTCTTTGTTATTCCATCAAACCATTAGCATAAAAATGTAAATGTTAATTAAAAGTGTTCATATTATGTAAAAAAATCATTTAAGGAGTACCTGGATTAGACTTCTTGAATATTTCATCTATTCATTTGGATAAAGATGCATATATTGATTAAACGGGTCCTGATATGTAAAAATATATACATAACGAGTGCTTACATTAGATTTCTTTGATTCTATGAACTCATTCGCATAAAAAATGTAAATTCTAATTAAATGGTTTTAGGTTATGTAAAAAGTCTATTTAATGAGTATCTAAATAAGTCTTCCCTAAGATTGCATCTATCCATTCGCAGAAATATGTAAATCTTGATTAAATGTGTATCAGATATGTAATAAATATATTTAGCGAGTATCTACACTAATATTTTCTCATGATTAAATTTAATCATTCACACAAAGATGTAAATGTTAATTAAATGTAATGAAATTATAAAAACATTAAATTTAATTAGTATTAATATTCTTTTTATTATTATATCTATCCATTTGTATAAAATTGTAAATATTAATTAAAATTGATAACATTATCAAAAACAAAGTATTTAGTGAGCATCTATATTAGATGACTTATGATTTCATTTATCGATTTACATATAGATATAAATATTGATTAAATATGTTCAGATTATGTAAAAGTTGTATTTATGTTATATTTTCTCATGATCGCATCAACTCATTCTTCTTATAACGATGTAAATAGTAATTAAACGTGTTTAGATTATGTGAAAAATGTATTATGCGTGTATTAGAAGATTTCTTTATGATTTGAGCAACTCATTCACACAGAATTGCAATTAAGATAACTGGTGTTAATCCAAAACTGGTGTTAATCAATCGAAGTGAAAAAACTTTTTTAAAACTCCATAAACTTAATTAAATTGCGCCAACGCAGCTAAATTAAATTGGCGCAACTTTATTTAAGTTATGGAGTTTTAAAGAAGTTTTTTCACTTATAATTGTAATTGTTCAATAAATGCGTGCAAATTATTTAAAAAATGTATTTAGTTATTATTAATATCAGATTTCCTTACATTTTCACATTTTATATTTGTATAAAGTTGTGAATATGAAGTATTTCGATTTTCTAAAATATTTATTTAATGAGTATTAACATAAGATTTTCTTACCATTTCCACCTATTTGCATCTCTACCATATCATAAAACCACCTATTTGCACAAAATAGGTGGCAAAAATCTACCTATTTGCATAAAAATATAGGTATTAATTAAATGTGTTCAGATATGTATAAAATGTATTTAGAGACTATTAATGTAACATTTCCTTGTGATTTCATTAACTCATTCACATAAAAATATAAATATTAAATAAATGTGTTCAGATTATGTACAAAGCAAAATAAATTTAAAGGTTATTATTATCAGATTCTCTTATGTTTTCATCGCTTGCTTTTCTCGAAAGATGTACATATTGTTTTGATTATGAAAAATATTTCTTTAATGATTTTTAAAATAAGATTTCCTTAATATTTAATTTACCCATTTACATAAAAATGTAACTATTAATTAAATATGTTCAGATATGTATAAAATGCATTTAGCGAATATTAATACATGATTTCATCTACCATAATTACTTACATAAATGTGTAAATATAAAATAATTGTGATCAGTTATGTAAAATGTAAACTGACTGGTATTAATGTTAGATTCCTTTTTAATTTTCTTTTCTTATTTGCTTAAATATATTAATATTAATTAAATGTGATCATATTATGCAACAACATATTCAGAGGCCATTTATGTTATAATTTTTTCTGAGTTTATGACCCATATTCATCAATTATATGATATCACTAGCATAAATAAAAAAAAAAGAAATTTAGCATAATTACGTAAACAATGAAACAATGCAATGGAAATGCAATTTACACGTCCGCAAAAAAATGATAAGTTTTCTTTTAGTGATAGGAGAAAACAGAAATGTGGTACTATGTTGTAAAAATTCAAATCTTTCTGAACCTAAAAAAAATATAGTGTAGCCACAAACGAAAATATACAGTAATCTTTTCTTAGCTCTCACTATTCCAAATAGAATTCTTCTTCCATAGAAATCACAGAAATTACTATATTTTTAAGATTTAACCCCTTCAGTTCCGAAGCTAAAGTAAAAATACAAATACCTATACATTGGTTTTAACCAAACGAAATGACATTGTAAAAAACAGAAAAAAAATCTTTTCTAAAATTGATCCTTTAGAAGCTTATTAATTTAGGATCAAAAATATGGAACTAAAACTACAAACTCTCTTAAAACATCGATTTAATAACTATTAATCTAAATTAACTCAATCGCAAATTTAAGAGCTTTAAACAAGTAAATAATCCACAAATACTCAAAAAAAATTGTTGAAAAAGATTTAAGTTTATCAAAGATTTAAGCTTATGAAAATTTATCATTTTCTTGGTCACACTGTCTTTTGGACATTTTAAAACATTTTTCAAACTCAGATTAAAATAACATTTGTTTTAGGAGGGATTCAGCTTAGATGCCGCCATTTATTCGTTTGCTTTCAACGCAATAAACATCGAGCTATTAAGAAGTGATGTAAAAATGTAAAATATCAGTCATTTTATTTTTTTAAAGTGAAAAAACAGAGATCCCCGAGTGGGGACCCAGAAACCGAAAAGGTAAAAAATGATTTATCAGAGCAAAGATTATTTTACTGTCCTGATTTTCGGAAAAGTTTCTGAGTTGTTTTTACAGTGTATTCATCAGTTTTCGAAATCTGGAATATAAGTTTTTTAGTACTTTCCATTCTTAAAGAAATGTTTTATTATTTAAAAAACAGATTTGTAAATAAACAGAATTTACATTAACATAAAAATATATATGCTAAAAGTGATAGCGGTACATTTAAAGACACTGAAATATACCTTTTAATAAACATACTTACTAGTTTCGCATTCACATTCTCAAAATAAATTATATACTATTTTCGAAAAATTTTAAAAATGAACTTGATAAATTGCATGTTATTTTTGCAAATTAAGAAAATTAAATTTGAAATTAAATTTGAAAAAAAAAATGAACAGTGTATAAGTCGAAAAAGATTTTAACAAAGATTTTTCGTTTTTAACAAAAAACCAACTTCTTTAGTCGTGTGTAAAATTCATGAGTTTGGGCTCGCCAATATATGAAATCTATAAAATGAAATAGTAAAACGGAAAATTGATATAGCTGAATTATATTAGAACGAATTCCAAAAGACTGCTAATATATTAATTTTGTTATTTTTGCTGAAATTGTACTCTGTTATTTTTTCAAAGTAACACTAAAAATTTACTGAATGATGAAATTTTGTTCCTGTTCAATGTCGCTGAAAGAGGACTGAATTGAATGATATTAAAAATCAACTGTTTGTTTTTGAGTGATAAAAATTTGGAATTTGAAAATACTAAGATGCAAACTGGGAGCTTAAATAATCCAAGATTCTACGATAAAAAGAAAAACAGAAATTGTAACACTATAAATAGAAGAATGAAAATAAAGCATTCAGAAGACATTTAGAGAAATAAGCTGGGTAATCAGTTAGTATGTACATACAAGCAAAATATAGTGAGATTAATAAATGGTTATGAAAATCATCCCTTATGAAAATTAATGTCATGTGGCATTATTGATAAAATTAGAGTTTTAAAGAAATATGAAAACTTTTGCGAATATAACGCACAAAAGTAAGTACTATAAAAACATTCTATTGTTAAAAAAATAAAGAAAGAAAATAAAATAAGAAAAACAGATTTCTTAATCTAGGAAAAAAATATGTAGCAAAGAACAAAAATACGCAATAATATGTTTTTAATTACTTGAGATTTCAAAAAGTATCCTTTATCTTCATAATCCTCAGAATTCAGTATATTTTTTATATTTAAAGAAGCATTTATAAAAATTGAGTTTCTTTTACCACTGATTTTTTAAATGTTTTCGAGAATTTTGTATCGTGTGTTAATCGGTTTTACTCAAATCGGAATATAGATTGTTAGGATTTTCCTACAGACAAAATGATAAATTAGCAGCATTAACACTATCATTAAAATTATTTTGCTTCGCTCGCATGTATAAAATCATATTACTTAGCTGAAAACGTTTAACTGGCAATTCATAGTATCCTAAAACCCGATTTTCCGGTTTAAGGAAACTGATTTATATACTACTAATTTTAATTGATAAAAAGTATAAATTAAAACATTAAAAACGGTTAAAATAGGTTTATTCTTCTAATATAATATTGGGCCTACTAATAATAATTATTATATCATTATTATCACTGTTTTAAATATTTTAATTTACATCATATACCAATTAAAATTAGTGTATTATTAGAAAGCATTAATTTGTTATATAACTGATTAATACACTATAAAAAGAATTAGAAATATTTCCCACAATCTTCAAATCTCAAAAATATGTTGGTTTTTGAGGTTTATGATGGCAAAGAATAGCTTTCAGAACCATAAGTATCTCGGAAAAGACTATTGTATATTTTCGTTTTTGGTTGTAATATATTTTCGTATGTATAGTAACATTTGGCCATTTTTTTACTGCGTTCTCTTAGGAAAATCTTATGCATAAAAATAAATATTCTAGCTACTCGTATAGGCATGCAGTGGCGCCAACTTTTGAAAAATATTGGGTTGGCTCAAAAATATTGGCTGAGCTCAAAATTATTTTTGTAAACTGGTGCGACCAGTTTGTTTTTCTTTGAAGGATTGATGGGGAATGATGAGAGTTTTAAGTCAAACTATCATGTTTTAACAAAGTTTCAATTTTATTAAATTATATTCCGATGCGCTTTTCCTTATAAAGACACTGATATTCATTGTAATGTCATGATATCATGAACATGACTACAAATTGAATTAGAAGAAAGTTAAACATGGAAGCAAAACATTTCAGTCATTTGGATTTATGGGCGTTACTCGGAGAATTAAAACACATGGTCATTGGCAAAGTAAATTTTATTCTAAGGAGAAAAAGGAATAAAAAATATAATAATATAAATTACTAGAAGAAGGAAAATTGGATACCCTATGATTCAAAATTATTGGGGCTCGGGCCCTACGGGCCCATATAAGTTGGCTCCCCTATATGCATACTAAATATTTGAAAAATGGACTTGAAAGAATTAAATATTTATACAGCGTGTGCCCTTATTAGAATTTTTCCAGAGTTTGTAATTCATGTAACCAATATAAGAATTAAATGACATGAATGTGAAATAGATGAAACATAAGAAGAAATATGATTACAGTAAAACAGTTTCTTTACATCTTTCATGAGACCTCTTGAAAAATACACGTAAATCAAAAGACGTACAGCCATAAATTTAATTTTAAAAGGAATGTACTTTTTACATTTTACGGAAGCAATCATACGAATTCAAAAGTCGCGCAAATGATAAGCGCGCAAGTTGTTCTCTAAGTAAAATGTTTGTTTTGGTGTTTTGAAACTTACTAATTTAAAGAAACGGAGATACGAATGAAATAATAAAAATTTCATTCAGGGATGAGAAGAACAAAACATTAAGGTACTATCAAAGGAAAAACTAATTCAGAAGCCACCTAAAGAAATAAGGTGAAAAAATGTGTTAAAATCTAAAAAATAAATTAAATTTTCGATTATGAGCCTTTTCTTAATACGGTGCATTGAGAGAGATATAAAAGTATTTTATTGTAATTGTATTTATCTCCCTGTTTCACAATTTCGTGTTATTTATTTTGTTTTCTACACAGACACTCACAGGATAAAATTGTGTATAATTCAAGTCATTTTTTCAATATTTATATGTTTATACAAATTCTTGAGTACTTCTTCACTTAATAAAATGCTTGTTTTCGTGAGTTAAAAGTTATGAATTTGAAAAAACGAAGACGCAAATTACGCGGTCGTAATAAAGAAAACTTCATTCATTGGTAAGAAAAGGGGGACACTGTGACACTATCAAAAAGAAAGAAAAATAAGATAAACATCCAGAAGTAATTTAAAGGAATGGGAAAAGAGAGAAAGGAAATAGGCATGCATACCGGCAAATAGGTACTGAGGTTTAAAAAGTGAGGTTCCTTCATGTAAATTAATCTCCATTCACTCTAGAGCACCTCTGAAATCCATGTGAGAAAACGTGCGTGTTTTCTAAACTCGGCATTATCACAGCATTTCCAAGTCAATAGTCAATAGTCAAAAATCCACTAAATGTCACACAGCAATTAAGCTTCTTGGCAATTAAAAAAAAATTTAGGACTCTAACTTGGAGGTACCGTGGTATCACCCAGCACCTTGTCTCACGTGGTATACTGCATATCCTTGTCATTGGTCTGCCATTGGCATCTGTTCCCCAAATCGGCGGCACTTAGTCTTTGCCCCAGGTGCTGGTGCTGCATTTTGATCGATCCCGATAGTGGCTCCCCCTGTCCGATCGAGTCGTTCGCTCGCTGCGGGATTTTCTCTCGTCGAAGAACCAACGTGGTTCTTCTCATCGTGTTCTTTTTCATCTTTTATAATCCCCGTATCCCGATCTTCATTCATCCTGAAGAGAACTCGAGATTCTCTTGCTGTTATCTGTTCACTCCATCTTCCCCCTCGTTGTTTTGATTTGGAACGGAGATGAAATCGATGAGTATTGTAACTGAACTAAAAGATTAAACGGTCATAGGTGACGATGACTAGGAATGATAGGGGTAATGTCAATACACAATTGAGATAAAATGCATATTTTCATTTATTTCAGTCGTTTCGTACATTTCATATCAAAAGAACTTCAGATTGTATTTTCACATTATTGTTGTGATTTAGATAGGATCATATCGATGAATATTGTATCTAAACTAAAAGATTAAATGGTCATAGGTGATGATGACTAAGAGTGATAAGGATACTGTCAATATACAATTGAGATAAAATGTATCTTTTCATTTATTTCAATCTTTTCGCACATTACATGTTAAAAAAAAAACTTCATATTGTATTTTCACATTATAGTTATGGTTTAAATAGAAACTGAAATCAAAGAGTATATCTGAATTAAGAGAAATAGCAGTCGCAGGTAACGACATTCCCATGTTAATAAATGCATTATCGATATACAATCTATCTTTAAAATACAATGTATCGATAAAATGCATCTTTTCACTTATTTTACTGTTTTCCGACATTTCGTATCCCATACACTTGAACTTCGCATTCTGTATATGATTATTCGTTCTATTGGTTTAGATGTGAACGAAAATCAATGAGTATCATTGAACTTAAAATTCAACCTTCATGCGTGATGGTGATGCGGAGTACTATAGCTAAGCAATTGTGATACAATGTATCTTTTCACTTATTTCGGTCTTTGACACATTTCATATCGTGTAAGCTTGAAATTCACACACTTGTTTCTTTGATTTTCAACTCGTTGTTTTGATTTTGATAGGAACTGAAATTGATGGGTATAACTGAACAAAAAGGTTAAGCTGTCATAACTGATGATGATTCAGAGTAATGTAATTGCAATAAGAAGTATATTTTCGTTTATTTAATTCATTTCGCTCATTATTTAAGTAATTTGAATTTGATTATCTCTTGCGTTAATTGCTTGTTCTGGAATTCCTCGTTGCTTTAATTTAGATAAGAGGCCGTCTACAAATGATGTCACACTTGGAGGGGCGGAGAGGTTTATAAAATAGTGCCGGTTTTTGACAAGGGGATGGGAGAATATAAGAAGAAATATGACATCACACATTTTGGTTAAAATAAAAGCATTAAAAATCAGCAGATTAAATTTTGAAGTTATTTGAAAATCAAAATATTTTGTGTTCATAAAGTAAAGATAAGATTTAACACAATCAATGTATTAAATTCTATTCCAAATTACAAAATACTATTGTTTTCAATTGCTCTATATTAGTATTTTATCTCTATTCTGTATTATTTATGCTTTTGTTATTATTCTTGACATTATTTCATACAAAATAAGTACATGAATCATTTTTATTGTTATGGTTACAAATGTTATTAAAATACTTAAAGTTTGAAAATAAACTTTGAAATATGATTTAAAAAGCAATGCTTTGTTTCTGAACCACAAGTATATGTTTGTGCAATATAGTGTGACATGTGATAAGAAGTGGGTAAGGGTTAAGGTGAAGTGTGACACTTTGTGAAAAAGGTGGGGAGGGAAGTAAAAAATATTGGGAAAACGTATGACATCATTTATGGGCAGCCCCTAAATAGTGAGTTCAATGAATCTAAGATAATTTAAACAAGTTGGAAATTGCACGTGAACGTATCAAATGAGGTGCGTTCGTACGATAACGAAGTTTTAAAAATATTCAGATCTTGCTGATATAGTAGAGCGTACTCCGGTTACAATATAGTAGTCGAAATCTTTACGTTTCTGTAAATATGCAGGAAGTAATTTTTATTACACATCAGCAACGTATATCTTATTCATAAAATGCGAAATAGTTGAATATAATTAAAACACGTACCAAACCATGTTTCCCGTATAGCATTATATAGTGGAATACTTTTGTGTGGCCCTGTAATTTAATAATAAAAATTCTTTGCATCACAGATTGTACAGAATGCATATTTGAAATGATTCGACAAAATTACGCAATAATTATATGTTTTAAATTTCAAACGATTAAAATGCATTTAAAACTTTTTTCCCTATTGACCGTAATGTAACGGAATCATTTTGAATGTCCCTGTAATTGATCTATCCATCCGATTTTCATAAAATTTGAATTGACTCGACAAAATTATGTTATAATTATGTATTTTAAATTTCAAACGATTCGGTTGGTTAGTTTTTGCGTTGTTATATGCGGACAGACGGATAGACGGACAGACAGACGGACGGACTGAGTGACAACAATAGGTGCTACGTATTTACATAATTACGAACGTACCTAAAATATGATGCAGTCATAGGTGACGATGGCTGAAAATAATAAAAAAGTGATTGATGTAGTACGATCGATGTATACATTTTAATTTCACCCATTCTAATTCGTTTCATATCGCATAAACTTTAGATTATAATGCTATTCTTGGTCTCTTCTCGATTATTCGTTCTATCGTAACTCTATATTGATTTAAATAGGAGTTAAAGTGGAAAGTTATCATAAAACTAAAAGATTAAGAAATCGCACACTGAAAATTATGGCAGTGGTATTGATATAACAATTGTAATAAAATTAAACTTGTTTCAACATTTTCCCACATTTAAATAAACTTTCACTTGAGATTTTCCGTCTATTATGAGATGTTTCGCTCTTCTTAACCTTACTGTTTTAATTTAGGTAGAAAATGAAATCAAATATTATATATGATCTGAAGGTGTTCATAGAAAATGACAATTCTGAATTATAGGAGTATTATATGAATCATTTATTCAATTATCATTATTCAATTATTCATCTCAATTAGAAAAAATGTATATTTATATAAAAATATTATATACAAGTATTTTAATAATTTCAGAAACTTTGACAGCACTTAAATATGACATTCTCCCTTAATGCGTTCATTTGATATATCTTTCCCTCTTTGCTTTTATTTTTATACAAGTTAAAATCGAAATATATATAATGTAACTAAAAGAGAAGAATCTTATACGAAAGACGAGTTTAGTTCTATTGATATACAGTAGTATAGGCAGGAAATGGATCTACAACTGGTAATTTTTTCGAGAAAAAAGAGCATTTGAAATTAATCAAAAAATTACATCAATAAAAAAAAGTTCGTATTTTGTCACTTTACTCGCTTTACATATACAGGGTGTCCGAAAAGTCTGGAAACAGTCGAATAACTCGAGAAATACATATGAGATTGAAAAACGTAAATATACGTGTTAAATATTTTTAAATAAGCTACTCAGTGATACCAAATTTGGCCTTCGTAACTGACCCCCTGGGGGTCAGAGGGGGTCCAACTTTGAAATCTTAAATTATAACCCACCATTTTTTATTGCAGATTCGGATTCTACGGACAAAAATACGCAACTTTTGTATTTGATGTTTATTTCGAATCCTCGTTTATCACGGTGTATTCAAGCATATTAAATCGATACATTTTTCGGCTTTTCCAACGGGATTTTCCCTAATCGAAACTAATTGGGGAGAATTTATGACATCAAATTAATCGTCTTTTGCAAGAATAGCGTTTCCTGAAAATCACCCATGCCGATTATTTCGATAGTACTACACACAGTTAAAAATTTGACCCATTTGCTATAGCGTCACTCCACAGCTTTTATAGAATATCTGTTTCATGACCAATGAGAATGTTCCATAACACAGTAAAGTACACTGTAAAAAATTGACACTTTTGCTGCATCGTCACTCCACCACTTTTATAGAAAACGATTACTTTACTGTGTTATGGAGCACTCTCATTGGTCACAAAAGAGATATTCTATAATAGCTGTGGAGTGACGCTGCAGCAAATGGGTCAGATTTTTAACAGTGTAGCACTATTGAAATAATCGCCAAGGGTGATTTTCAGGAAACGTTATTTCTGCAAAAGACGGGGAATTTGACGGCAAAAATTCTGCCCAATGAGTTTCGATTAGGGAAAATCCCGTTAGAAAAGCTGAAATATGTATAGATTTAATATGCTCGAATACACCGTGATAAACGAGAATTTGAAATAAACATCAAATACAAAAGTTACGTATTTTTGTCCGTAGAATCCGAATCTGCAATAAAAAATGGGGGTTATAATTTAAGATTTCAAAGTTGGAACCCTCTGACCCCCAGGGGGTCGGTTGCGAAGGTCAAATTTGGTATCACTGAGTAGCTTATTTAAAAATATTTAACAAGTATATTTACGTTTTTCAATCTCATATGTATTTCTCGAATTATTCGGCCGTTTCCAGACTTTTCGGACACCCTGTATACTTACAGAATCTGCGGACACATTACCTATCAGGCTTTGTCAGCCTATGCGCTAAACAATGGTGGAATCATGTGGTGAAATAAAGCTTCATCTAAAAAAGTTACATTAAAAATTGGAAAATAATTTCAGTCTAAATATCTGCGTCGAAAAAAATGGAAAAATATTTATTGTAAAGTTCATGAAGGCGTTTTAGTTTGAAGGCTCTGGTCGAAAAGTGATGAAACCAGATTATGTGTTAAAGCTCATGAGATTATCCATTTTTTTTTTGTTGATAGCTGAAAATGCGAAGTGGACTTTACTTGTGCCTTAAGATAAATAAGGGAAGTAAAGGGATTTTTCAAACATTCTGAATTCCAATCATTCAGAACCAATTTAAAAATTGGGTTTATAAATATATGTTAGAGACTGATATAATAATGGGCCAAAACCTGAGGGTCAGTTTTGTTCAAAGTATCGGAAAATTCCATTCCAGGGGCCATTGATAAACCTGAATGAATAAAGCCCAAAGTAAGCCGAAAAACTCTAACCATGTACGATTCAACCACATACTATTTGCCTGGCTTAAATCCATTGATACATGGTTACTTTTTTGAAGTAATTACATGAAATAAAAATTATTACGTTAGAAGTGTTATGTCAGAAATGTTAATCTACAATGCCTGAACAATCCGATTATATACTAATGTTATATTTAAAATATTACTTCATGGTTAATATTTTTTAGCGTTGTGGAGCTCAGAGTGGCTCGATGCAATAATATCCACAAAGCTGAGCTTGACAGAAATTTTTCAGCACATAACTTCACATTCTACTTAGTATGCCCGTAATCGTTTTGAATTGAAAATATGATTCTGACTGTAAGGCACCAGTAAACTCAGTCTATATTTTTAACTACTAAAAAAATTTTGGGTAATTTCATGAGCTGTACAAATAATCTGGTTCCATTACTTCTCAACCAGAGCCTTCAAACTAAAACACCTGTAAAAGATTTATTATAAATCTTGTTTCATTACTTTTCTTCGCACATTTTTAGACTGAAATTATTTGCCATTTTTTCATTGTAACATTTTAAAATCGAACTGTACTTTTCTACCGGGTTCCAAAAGTTTTTTTATATTATATACTAGTATAGGTAGTATATTAACGCGGTACTACTATATTTTTTCGACAATAATATAATCTCTTTTTTTTTAATTTTCCAACACATTTGAAAATTATTTAAGAAATTAGTTTGTGTACTAGTCTGCCGTTTGCCTCATCTGCTTTAACATGCATGATTTTTTATACGTTAATGAAGTTTTTTAAGAACAATTGGCGTTGAAAATGAAGTATTATCGATTCTAGTTCTTTTACAGGAACATACAAAAGAATTTTTTTACATTGGTATGTGGGTAAAAATAGTTTTTGATGAATTTTATTTATATTATATTATTTCAAACATAGTGAGATTGATACCATCAACTATGACATGGTTGACATGCATCAACTATGCATGGACTATGACATGCTTTCTTAGTTGTATATAGTAAATAGCATTTGTAATTTATTTACAGGGACGCACAAATTAATTCCATCACGTTATGGGTAACAACCGTTTGTGTTGCAATTAATGATGTTATAATACTTCAAGCATGACGAAATTAAGAAGAATCACTGAGATTTCCTACAATTTATATTTTACATATTATAGAGAGCATAGTATTAATAGCTTTTTTACAGGACTGACTATGTCAGCAATATATATGAATTGATCACTAATGTATCAATTGGTCAACAATATATTTATGATTATCAATTGCAGAAAACTGATTTTTAGTAAGTTATTGTACTTTATAAATTTCTTATTTAGGTATCCCATTTCATCGTATGAAAAAAAATAACATTTCTTAATAATTTCTGCTTATGCTGGGCAGCGTTTCAAAATCCATGCATAATGCATGATTTTTTATTCGTGTTGTATTTAAATTTGTATTTACCTACTTTCAGACTTTTTTTTAAATTTATTTTTTAATGACTGAAAAGTATTTTCTCTAGATAAAATTTAAATATTAAGTGGCGAAAGCTACGAATCTTTAAACTTACTTTTAAACTATACTTTCTTTCATCCTATCTTTTCGTGTGCTTGATGGAGCACGAAATTCGCAAGAAACAAAACATATTTATGACAAAAAGGAAGTTTTTTTTCAAATATTTCGCGTATAAATTCTTTATGACGTTATATTTCTCTGTTCTTTAAGGTTTACATACACAGTAAAAAAAGAGAAATGTTTCTTAATCTGCAAAATTATAATATAACCACGAAAATACGTAATTACCTCTTCCGAATTACACGCTGTTCCGGAGTTATTTACCTTTTTAAACTTTCAAAGTCAATATTTTTTCAGATTTAAAGTGAAATTAATAAGAACAAAGTTTCTTTTGCTGCCACTGATTTTCGAAATTGTATCCGAATGGTTGTTTTTAGGATAAAAATCTATTCATTTTCTTAATTTTGGGCTATTAGTTCTCAATTAAATTTTTTTAACACATTTCAACATAGTTCAAATGTGTTTATGAATTTGGTTTGTTTTTCCGTCTACCGCCTGGCCGCCTGCCTGTCTACACTCTAACTTCGGGAAATAGATTCATATTATCATGTAATTGATGGATTTTAATTGTATTTTCCATCGAATGTTTGATGTTGCTTAGCATTATTAGTTCATTCTGAAGGGCGCTCAAGAAATTACGTTAAATTAAGGTAAATTGGGAAAATCGTTTGAAGTGTATTTTAACGACATTTTGCTATTTCAAATGCTTTAAAATAGATGTAAATCACAAATCACTTAATTTCACTACAAGATGTTTAAAATAGAATAAAGCATTTATAGCGTTTATCGTTTATTTAAAGGGACACACAAAAGAAATCTCTTACAATGCTGTTTTTGAGCAATTATTGCAGGTAGAATGTTTTCAATTTTGGTATACGCTCTTAAATTTAACTACTTTTTTGCCTGTTACTTGTTGTGTATAAATTCTGCATTTATACAGGACCTTGTATACATTATCTGTATACAGGGATGCATAAAAAAATTATGTATCAGTCTCCTTATTGGCGGGAACTGCTGAAGGAGAATTTTCGACTGTAACATTATTTGTCGCATGCATGTAGTTTACAGATACAAATCTATCTTTTACATACAGGGCTTTTCAAAGAGTTTGGATAATTTTCCCACTGTAGATTGGAGTTGATCAAACTGGGATTTCAAATTCGCTATGCGTTTCGAAATGGTCCTTTTAGGTATCCTATTTCAACCTTTCATTAAATTATGATTTATTTATTTTTTTTTTATTTTTTTTTGGGGGGGGGGGGACTCTGTAACCCCGCTTGTCAAACTCCGTCTCATCTCTAAAAATAAGTTAATTTGATCGGTTTAAAAAAATGTTGGAAATTGAATTACAATTAAAAAAAAAAAAGAAAGAAAAATGGCGATCACCCTATAAAAGGGTATTTATTCTCTTTCCCTTGTAAGTTTTATGGAGGGGTTTTAAGGACGAATGAGCGTTTTGTTCATGACTGTTTTCGTGTTTAATTAAATACGATGGCTTAAATATTTCAGAATCAGCTAATATAAAATGAACTTATTCAACAAAGTCAGCTTTTTTTTCAGTGCAATGCTATAAAGTAATGAATGATTTTAAATAATTTATTCTTAGATGTAACGTTTTAAATATGACATAATTTTCACAAAAACTTTTGTGTGTGTGTGTAATATTCACGCAAAAATATTTTTATCGTTAAAAAAGAAATATTATTTTTACTGTCTAAATAAATCTGACGCAGTTTTCTAATTTATGACTTTTAACACATATTGATAAATTTATTATTTTACAATTTTCTTTCTCTTTTAAAATCACGTGTAAATATATCCGAAATTTTTAAGATTTTTCTGTTTTATATTCATTTAATTTTAACTTGAAAGTTTTTTCTATTTATAATAGTCACTTGTCAATATTTTTTTTTATTTAAAGGCACTTTTAATCTTTGCGCTGCTTTAATAGTTGGCAACAATTTAAAATAATTCAATTTTCTAAAATATGTAAAATATATCTCTTTAAATGCTGAAAATTTGAATTAAAAATGGAAATAAATACTCAAAAAAAATGAGTCGCATAAAAAATAAATGCAATCTGCACATCGAGAACTTCGAATGAATAAAATGATCTAAAAAGATTAAATACCTATGTATATTTTTTGCTCTTATAAAACTTTTTTAATGGAACGATTTTGACCAAATTTAACATTAAATATATTTTTAAATATTCATTCAATTTAGAAACTGCCCGCATCAGTGTTTTTATCAAACATTTCGCTATAACATAACCAATTTTCATATTTTTACGTGTAACAACACTCTTAATATTGACGAAGAATGACCCCAGTCACAAAAAATTCAATGTCAGTGGCGGTGACAGCGTTGGTTACTTTTTTTAGAATAGAGAGACTCTGAATGTGTTGGGAAGTAGTTCATAATTAATGCTTGTTTCATGATTTTTGTTTCCATTCTTGTGAATCCTTTAAGGGTCATTCCATGTCAATTCAACCAGACCTTGTAACCCGACCCACACGGATTTTGATGAAACTTTGTGTACACACTAATTCTATGATGAAACGATTCCATCAGAAATTTTTCCTTCCTAGACCTCATCGTTTGTGAGATATGGGGGGGGGGGGGGGTCCAATTCTTGGAGTTTTCTCAAATCGCACATTTCTGAGTCTGTATTTTGAGATTGCAGTTCCATCTTCAAAAAATTGTTTCTCTGGATCTAAAACATGAATCATCTTAAAAATATCACTGTAAGAATATAAAAAGATGCAGATTTTAATAAAAAAAATATTTAAAAAATTTACTTGTAATATTTAGGATAAAAAAAAATTAGACAAAGTTGAGAGTTATGGTTATTTTTCCAAATTTTTGTACCTTCACCAAAAAGGCTGTACGCAAAAAGGCAAATTAAATTTCCAATTTCTTTTTGTTTTAAATAAAATTTACACTTTGGGCTTTTTATCTATGAAATAAAAATGATGTGTTTCGCATGGCTTATGCAAAAATTTTGGGTACTTTCCAATTAGCCGGATGCATGTTTTATTTTTACATATTACATATGCACACAAAAAGGCAAATGAAATTTCCAATTTCTTTTTGTTTTAAATAAAAGTCTACACTTTGGGCTTTCTATCTGTGAAATAAAAATGATGTCTTTCGCATGGCTTATGCAAATATTTTGGGTATTTTCCAATTACCCGAATGCGTGTTTTATTTTTACTTATGTACATATGTACAGATCTATATAAATGCATATATATTATGCATGTACATATGTATGTATATATACAGTATATTGATATATATATATGTATAACACTGGTACCCGTCTAACCGAAAAGTACCAAATTTTGCCTTGTTTTGAGAATCTGCATCAATTAAGAGGAAAAAAATCTGACTAAGTTTAGCTGTGGTACTTAAATAATTACTGGAATTTATATGAGTTATTGAATTTAATGTTACTTAATGCATATTTTTTTTATTTGCAAAGTAAAGTTTAGGCTTTGTTTTTTCTGACTAAAAAAAATCTGACTGTAATATCGTTCCCCATTAAATTTAGTGAATGGTCCATATATTTCATTTAGTTAGTTAATAATGGGCATTTTTTGCTAATCTAAAGAATCTCTTACTTTTATTTTCTATAATTAAACTCAAAACAGTTTTTTTTTTTTTTTTTTTTTTTTTTTTTTTTTTTTTTGTACAGTATAAAATAGATAATTTTTTCTCCTCACATTTTCATTCTTTCTTTCGAATGCTCATATATTATTATATTATTTATATTTAAAAAATGTTCAAAATCTTGTATTTCCTTTCCTTGGTTAATTTTAATCAGTTTAAATATTTATATTGGCAAGTTTAAATACACAAATGTTTAACAGAACTTAAATTTGTTTCTACAGTCTCGAAAGATTTAATTGCACCTGCCTTGTATAAGCACCTTCTGATAAAGGCAGGGTAATCTTCTTTAGTATGAAAGCAGATGTTTTGAAATCAATTTAATCAAATTATTGTCATTCTGTTGTTTCTTATCATAGAAAAATGATCTAACTTTTGCTGTGCTACTAAAAATATATTCTGATTTTACATATTTTATAGTTTGTGATATGTATAAATATTTTTTTGGTTTATTGTTTTAATATGGAGCTTGATATGAAACCTTCCACTAGTCTTCAGGCTTGCAGTATTGTAATATTAACTGCTTTAGAATGTCACAAAACGAGCTATACAAATAGCAGAGAAATAGACTACATTGATAATTTCTGTGATTCAGAAAAAGAACTTTTATTAGTTAGGACTATTGAATTTATAAAACAAAAATTAAGTGAAAACCGTTTGATTAATATATGTGAGCATCACAGAATTTCACTCTTAATGAAATATGAATTATATAAATGTGGAGATCCATTTAAGCGGCATAATAAAAGCAAGTGAAAAAAGCAATTATGGCAGTTAATAGAGATTTATATACGGCCGAAAAAGTAAACCAAAGTTGAACGTTATGATTATTTTTCCGAAATTTTGTGACTTTATGAAAATGTCTCTACACAAAAAGGCAAATGAAATTTCCAATTTGTTTTTGTATCAAATAACATTAAATTCAGTAACTCATAGAAACTCCAGTAATTATCTAAGTACCACAGCTAAACTTCGTCCGATTTTTTTCCTCTTAATTGGTGCAGATTCTCAAAACAAGGCAAAATTTGGTACTTTTCGGTTAGACGGGCACCAGTCTTATACATATATATGTTACAGGCCAAACCCGATTTTAGGTCAAACTAGATTGGCCTAGGCCAAACTAGTCTATCCTAACGCCCATCGGATAAACTAGTTTTTCCTAGGCCAAATCGGTCTATCCTAACGCCCATCGGATAACCTATTTTTTCCTAGGCCAAACCGGTTTATCCTAACGCTCATCGGATAGACTAGTTTTACCTAGGCCAAACTAGTCTATCCTAAGGCCCATAGGACAAACTAGTTTTTCCTAGGCCAAACTAGTTTGGCCTAACTTTTATAGGATAAACTAGTTCAGCCTGCTGTTTATTGGTCTGAACTAGTTTATCCTAGGCCAATTCAATTTGGCGTGATTTTATTGAATTCAATGACTGCCTCAGCGCCAACATTCTAGTTTCTCCTAGGCTGATCTACTTTGTCCTAGGATAATGTAATTATCCGTGTTTTTAGCTCACGGGCGTCAAAACCAGCGAAATAAAGGGCTCACAGGTTCTGATGTATGTACGTACGCATGTATGTGCGCACGAATGTACGTAACGCTATAACTCTTGATATAAATATCCGATTAGCTTCAAATTTTGGATGTAGGTTCCTTCTGATAAGATACTTTTCTGATTAGTTTTGGAAAATCACTGAATAATAATAAAGGGAGCGAACGGAAGTCTAATCCCCCACCGTTAATTTAGAGAAATGCATTTATCATGCAGAATTATCAGTTTTCATTTAAAATGTTAGATATAGAATTATTCTGACAAGGCGCCTCCGGGATTAGTTGTGGATGTTTATTGTTTAAGTGTTAAAGAAAGGGCAATGTAGGTACCCCCCCCCCCCCATAATTTACATAAATGGTTTTTAACGCAGAATTTACGGATTTGCTTCAAATTTTGCTTATAGGTTCTTTTTGATAAGGCAATTCCCTGAATAGTTTTGAGGGTTTAATGGTAAAGTATGAAGGGAAAATGACGGATTTCCCTCTTACCTAGTATAAACTAGTTTTTCCTACGGGCATATAGATAAACAAGTTTCGCGTACGAAATCTAGTTTATATAATTGGCGTTAGGATAAAATAGTTTGGCCTAGGCTAATCTAATTTGGCTCGAAATCGGGTTTGGCCGGTAAAAAACATGTGTTTCACTAGAATAAGTATAAATGTGTGTCAAGAGTAATTGCTTATCATAGAAGGCGGCAGCCTTCAAGTGACGCAGCTTTAAACCTACCATCGTCAAAACCTACCATCGTCATAAAGGTAGATGCGGAACTTCATATATACAGCTAACTCAACATCAAAGAAAATCGGAAAAGCCGCCTTCTAATAACTCAGCAAATATTGGTCAGAATGGTCCAATTTTTTTAATATAGTCTTATATTCCCAGTCTAATCCTACCCTATAATTTTTACATTTCTACGTGCTGTATATTTTTAGATCTCGATAACCATTTTAAAACTGAAATTGATGGTGTTTGTTCCTGATAATGAGATCTAGATAACGGGCTGGGAGATTTTATTAAAACTTATATATAATATGAATCTCTTTAAGATAGAGGTAATAAGACTTGCCTTGTTTCTAGGAAAACTCTTGTTTGTTATATATTGGTCTTGGAAAATTGGACTATATTAGCTCGCGGATTACATGTTATTCTATGGGTTAGCAGACGGAGCAGGAGTGAAAAACCTTATGTACTTATGGTCACAGTTAAAACACCCAAATCCAAGCAATAAATGTTTTTTAAACTACAAAAACATCTTATCATGTGCTTTAAAACATTCAA
Organism: Maratus speculifer; assembly: GCA_964019185.1. Taxonomy (NCBI): domain Eukaryota; kingdom Metazoa; phylum Arthropoda; class Arachnida; order Araneae; family Salticidae; genus Maratus; species Maratus speculifer. Next base: position 259,862,194 of record OZ025298.1, read on the forward strand.
TAAATATATACTAAATCAAATTTCTATTTATATTGCCTTTATTTTTCGTAAAAAGAAAATATTACGTTTCTTACATTGGATATTTTTGCATTTTGTGGAAAAAATATTTTGAATCCTTTTTTAAAATAGGAAAATATTTTTTAATTATACATATTCAATATACTTTCGACTTATGATTTTTTTTTAAGTTTTCAAACAAAAATTATTTTAAATTATTTGTTGTTGGAAAGTCATGTATTCATACGCCTAGGGACGCCACTTGTCTAGTTTTGTTTTGAATCCGAACCCGAACGCGGCAAGTTACACGGAGCATTTTTCATTCAGGTAGTAATATTCTTACATAATGTCCATTAAATTGATATAGAAAATGCACGAATTAAAAAATATAAACCAGACAAGATAGAATCATTAAGTAATTTTCGGGTTTTAATAATCCACATGTTGTTTCTTGTTACGCCAATTGAATCTCGCAATGTCAATATACAACGAATAAGCTCTGCAATAAAGTTAACCGGAGAATCTTGCAATGGATTATTAATTAATACAGAATGTGTAACTTTGCAGTAAAGTTATTTGCTTGTATTTTTGAAGACTTATGGATTACAGTGTGGAGGCAGGATATATTCAAAATTTTACGAGAATGCCAGTTAAAAATCTGGACTGCATTTTGTTTTGTTTTGTTTTTTGTCAGTAATTTTGGGTGAAATGCAGTTTACTCTCCTTCGCCAAGGAACTTTTTATGTGTATTGTTTGATAAACAATTTTACCTCTATATATATTTTGTTTATTTTTTTAATTTTTTCGCTGCTTGAGCAAAGAATAGGTTTGCATTAATCATAATTAATAAACGGAAACTTACTGGCTTGCTTAAAGTATTGTTTTTAAATACAGGGTACAAAATACATGAATTTTCTTAAATCCCAGTTTATTTTATTAAAATTTGTCATTTCATGAAAATAAAATTATTGCATATCTGTTATCTTTGAGTTTAAGTGTTAAAACACTTTTCAATGTTTACATTTTAACATGTTTTGCAGATAATACATTTTGTGAATTTCACAGAGTTGACTGTATTATACTCTATTATAAGCATTCATTATGATTTCTAGTACATTATTACATTCAAATTACTCTTTTTAAAAATGTAAACAAAAGATGAGAACATTATATTTCTGCAATGTCTGGTTCCAAGTTACACACACTTGATGGACTTTACAATTTCTATATATTGCTTGTTTTAAACTTAAGTGAAATGTTGGCTAAAACATTTTCAGTTTCATAAATTATTTCAATTTGAAATATTTTAGTAATCGCTACTACTGTTATTCCGTCGACCAATTTCGCCAAATTATACATAATCACATATTTTTTTTTTTTAAATAATGAAAAAACAAATAATTAGTAAAATATTAATAAAAAGTCGAAATAAAAATCAATGACATTTTAAATATACAAATTGTATTTAATGTCATTGAATGTGACATTCACAATCATCCATTATTGGAATTTAATCTTATAGTTTGGCGATAATTTTTTGGTCGACGGGATAACCTAGTAGTACCTAGTAATCTATAAAGCTAACAAGTAACATTTATACAACATTTCATTAACTCTATTCCTCTTAAGTAAATTTGAATAAGCGACGGCAAAAATCCATTGCAAGATTCTCTGGTTAACTTTATTGCAGACTTTATTCATTGTATATTAAGACATTGCAAGATTGTATTGGCATAACAAGAAACATCCATGTGGATTATTAAAACCATGAAATATACGTAATGATTCTATCATGTCTGTTCGATGGTTTTCAATTTGTGCATTTTCTTTATCAATTCTATTCTAAATAAATTCTACCTGAATGAAAAATGCTAATAACGCGTTCTGATTAAAAAAAAAAAAACTAGACAAGTGGCGCCTTCTTAATATGGAATATAATATAGAATGTATGAAAACTTATGAATTAGAGGGGGGAGGCAGGGTATATTCAAAATTTTATGAGAATGCCAGGTAAAAATCCTGTATTGTACTTTTTTTTGGTTTGTTGTCAAAAACTTTTTTCTCATGTCTATGAGTAAATTACTCCTTGCACCAACATAAGATTTTGTTGTCAGTGGCACAGCCAAGGGGGTGTTTTTGTGAACTACATCCATGAATCGCTAAAAAAAAAAGCAAATTGCATAAAAAATGGGAATTACGTCCACAAATTGCTTAATGTGAATTACGTCCATGAATCATGTAAAAAAGCGAGAATTATATTCATAAATTGTATGAAAAATGCAAATTACGTCTATGAATCGTGTAGTAAAACATAAATTATGTTCATAAATCGCTCAAAAAACACGAATTTTGGCAGCAAAAAGTTGAAACGGAAATTACCTATATAAAACGCATAAAAATAGCGACTTGCATTCATGAATTGCATAAAAAATGTGAATTGCGTTCATGAATCACTCAAAAAACGCAAATTACATCCATGAATTGCATAAAAACGTGAATTACGTTCATAAATCACTCAAAAAATGCGAATCACTTCCATGAATTGTGCAAAAAAACACGAATAACGTTCAGAAATTGCAAAAAATGCCAATTACGTCCAAGAATTGGTAAAAAAAAGCGAATTACATTCATAAATCCTATAAAAACACAAATAATGTCAATAAATCGATCAAAAAACGCAAATTTCGTCGATAAAAAGCTCAAAAGATGCATATTATGCCTATGAATCACATAAGTATAGCAAATTACGTCCATAAATCATGTAAAATGTAAATTACATTCATCAATCGCATAAAAATTGCGAATTATGTCCATGAATCGCTCAAAAAAAGCAAATTGCATAAAAAACATGAATTGGGTCCACAAATCGCTCAAAACGTGAATTACGTCCATGAATTGTTTAAAAAAGTGAGAATTACGTTCAGAAATTGTATGAAAAACACAAATTATGTCTATGAATCGTGTAGTAAAATGGGAATTATGTTCATAAATTGCTCAAAAAACACGAATTTTGGCAGCAGAAAGCTGAAACATAAATTAAATTCATAAATCACTCAAAAAATGCGAATCACTTCCATGAATCGTGCAAAAAAATACTAATAACATTCATAAATTACAAAAAATGCGAATTAGGTCCAGCAATTGGTAAAAAAAGCGAATTACATTCATAAATCCTATAAAAACACAAATAACGTCAATAAATCGATCAAAGAACGCAAATTTCGTCGACAGAAAGCTCAAAAAATGCAAATTACGTCTACGAATTGCATAAATATAGTAAATTACATTTATAAATCATGTAAAATGTAAATTACATTCATTAATCGCATAAAAATTGTGAATTATGTCCATGAATCGCTCAAAAAAAGCGAATTGCATAAAAAACATGAATTGGGTCCACAAATCGCTCAAAAGGTGAATTACGTCCATGAATTGTTTAAAAAAGTAAGAATTACGTTCAGAAATCGTATGAAAAATACAAATTATGTCTATGAATAGTGTAGTAAAATGGGAATTATGTTCATAAATCGCTCAAAAGACACGAATTTTGGCAGCAGAAAGCTAAAATGCAAATTACGTCTATAAATCGCATAAAAATAGGGAATAGCATTTTGTATTCATGATTTGCATAAAAAACGCAAATTACATTCATGAATCGCTCAAAAAATGCAAATTACGTCCATGAATTGCATAAAAATATGAATTATGTTCATAAATCACTCAAAAAATGCGAATCACTTCCATGAATCATGCAAAAAAACACGAATAACATTCATAAATTGCAAAAAATGCGAATTACGTCCAAGTGTTGTGTAAAAAAAGCAAATTACATTCATAAATCCTATAAAAACAAAAATAACGTCAATAAATTGATCAAAAAACACAAATTTCGTCGACAGAAAGCTGAAAAAATGTAAATTATGTCTATGAATTGCATAAAAATAGCAAATTATGTCCATAAATCATGTAAAATGTAAATTACATTCATTAATCGCATAAAAATTGCGAATTATGTTTATAAATTGCTCAAAAATGCAAATTACATTCATAAATCGCATAAAAAACACGAATGATGACCATGAATTGCGCAAAAAATGCGAATTACACCCAACATTAAATTAATTTGCAGAAAGTTTTTGGTTTTATACAAGTCTGCCAACAAGAACCTACAAGTTATTCTGAAACCCATTCTAAACCAACAAAAATTTAATAAGATAAATTTGTCCAAGAAAGACAAAATAATTTCCATTGACATACATTGACCAGAATCGAAAAATTCCTATTGAAATCTATCCTATACACTCCAAAACCAGAAAGAAAAAAATCCCTCCAAGAGTAACTCAATCTATCTGCTGCAAAATAAAATACATTGAAATGCAACTGAACAAGAACCTGAAAATTACATTTGAAATCAAACCGAAACCAGATTCAACCCCCCCCCCCAAAAAAAAAAAAAAAAAAAAAAAAAAAAAAAAAAAAAAAAAAAAAAAAATCCAACCATATTTTGATTTCGGAAAGAAAACTTAATTTCCATAGATACGCGTGGTCAGAAATCTGAAAATTCCAATTAGTCTATGGGTTAGCAAACCTTAATTCGATCTGAAAAAACAAAAAAAAAATCTGACAATACACACTGACAAGCAGAGTTGTATAATATAGACGCACGCCATGTGCAGAAAATTTTATGAAGAAACAATTTTTATTTATTTATTTCGACAAAGAATTGCGTAAAAAAAAAAAGTGTATCTCAACAAAGAATCATGTAAAAAAAACCAACATTTCGACAAAATACCACGCGAAAAACGTGAATTCCGTGCAAAGACCGCAATAAAAACATTAATTCAATCCATGAATCGCATAAAAAATACGAGTTCCATGCATGAATCGCATAAAAATGTGAATTACATGCATGAATCACATAAAAAATGTGAACTACATCCATGAATCGCTTAAAAAAAAAAGTAAATTGCATAAAAAATGGGAATTACGTCCAGAAATTGCTTAAAATGTGAATTACGTCCATGAATCATGTAAAAAAGCGAGAATTATATTCATAAATTGTATGAAAAACGCCAATTACGTCTATGAATCGTATAGTAAAACATGAATTATGTTCATAAATCGCTCAAAAAACACGAATTTTGGCGGCAGAAATCTGAAACGGAAATTACCTCTATAAAACGCATAAAAATACCGAATTGGATTCATGAATTGCATAAAAAATGTGAATTAAGTTCATGAATCGCTCAAAAAACGCAAATTACATCCATGAATTGCATAAAAACGTGAATTACGTTTATAAATCACTCAAAATATGCAAAAAAACATGAATAACGTTCATAAATTGCAAAAAATGCGAATTACGTCCAAGAATTGGTTAAAAAAGCGAATTACATTCATAAATCCTATAAAAACACAAATAACGTCAATAAATTGATCAAAAACACAAATTTCGTCGACAGAAAGCTCAAAAAATGCAAATTATATCTACGAATTGCATAAATATAGCAAATTACATCCATGAATCATGTAAAATGTAAATTACATTCATTAATCGCATAAAAATCGCGAATTATGCCCATGAATAGTTTAAAAAATGCGAATTGGGTCCACAAATCGTCAAAACGTTAATTACGTCCATGAATTGTTTTTTAAAAAGTGAGAATTACGTTCAGAAATTGTATGAGAAACACAAATTATGTCTATGAATTGTGTAGGAAATCGGGAATTATGTTCATAAATCGCTCAAAAAACACGAATTTTGGCAGCAGAAAGCTGAAACACAAATTATGTTCATAAATCACTCATAAATTGCGAATCACTTCCATGAATCATGCAAAAAAATACTAATAACATTCATAAATTGCAAAAAATGCGAATTAAGTCCAATAATTGGTAAAAAAAGCGAATTACATTCATAAATCCTATAAAAACACAAATAATGTCAATAAATTGATCAAAAACACAAATTTTGTCGACAGAAAGCTCAAAAAAATGCAAATTATATCTACGAATTGCATAAATATAGCAAATTACATCCATGAATCATGTAAAATGTAAATTACATTCATTAATCGCATAAAAAACGCGAATTATGCCCATGAATAGTTTAAAAAATGCGAATTGGGTTCACAAATCGTCAAAATGTTAATTACGTCCATGAATTGTTTAAAAAAGTGAGAATTACGTTCAGAAATTGTATAAGAAACACAAATTATGTCTATGAATTGTGTAGTAAAACGGGAATTATGTTCATAAATCGCTCAAAAAACACGAATTTTGGCAGCAGAAAGCTGAAACGCAAATTACGTCTATAAATCGCATAAAAATAGCGAATAGTGTTTTGCATTCATGAATTGCATAAAAAACGCAAATTACATTCATGAATCGCTCAAAAAACACAAATTACTTCTATGAAACGCATAAAAACGTGAATTACATTCATAAATCACTCAAAAAATGCGAATCACCTCCATGAATCGTGCAAAAAAACACTAATAACGTTCATAAATTACAAAAAATGCAAATTACGTCCAAGAATTGGTAAAAAAAGCAAATTACATTCATAAATCCTATAAAAACATAAATAACGTCAATAAATCGATTAAAAAACACAAATTTCGTCTACAGAAAGCTGAAAAAACGCAATTTCTGTCTATGAATTGCATAAAAATAGCAAATTACGTCCATAAATCATGTAAAATGTAAATTACATTCATTAATCGCATAAAAATTACGAATTATGGTCATAAATTGCTCAAAAATGCAAATTAAATTCATAAATCGCATAAAAAACATGAATGATGACCATGAATTGCGCAAAAAATACGAATTACACCCAACATTAAATTAATTTGCAGAAAGTTTTTGGTTTTATACAAGTCTGCCAACAAGAACCTACAAGTTATCCTGAAACCCATTCTAAACCAACAAAAATTTAATGGAAAGATAAATTTGTCCAAGAAAGACAAAATAATTTCCATTGACATACATTGACTAGAATCGAAAAATTCCTATTGAAATCTATCCTATACAATCCAAAACCGGAAAGAAAAAAATCCCTCCAAGAGTAACTCAATCTATCTGCTGCAAAATAAAATACATTGAAATGCAACTGAACAAGAACCTGAAAATTACATTTGAAGTCAAACCGAAAGCAGATTCAAATCCCCCCCCCCCAAAAAAAAAAAAAATATCCAACCATATCTCGATTTGGGAAAGAAAACTTAATTTCCATAGATATGCGTGATCAGAAATCTGGAAATTCCAATTAGTCTATCTTAAACCTAATCTGAACCTGAAAAAGGAAATTCCATACAACCGGAGCCCAGTATCTATACAGGACAAAATATTTTCCATTAAAGCGCAACCTGACCAGAACTTGAAAATTCCATTTGAATTGAACCTGATTGAAACCTGAAAAAAATTTCCATCGAACCTTAACCTAATCCGGAAAAGAGAAAATTATTTCTGCCGATACACACTGACAAGAGTCTGAAAGTTAACATGAAACCTAATCCAAACCCGAAAAGGAAAAAACAATGGAAACACAAGTCTGTCCAAGAAAGACCAAATAATTTCTGTCCACATACACTGACAAGAATTTCAATTGAAATCTATCCTAAACCCAGTTCAAACACTACCCCCCCCCCAAAAAAAAAAAAAAAATTCCAATTGTAACCCAATTTATCTGCGACAAAATAATATACTTGAAATGCAACTCAACAAGAACCTGAAAATTCCATTTGAAGTCAATCCGAAACCAGATTCAATTCCTCCCCCCCCCCCCCAAAAAAAAAAAAAAAAATATTTAATCAAATCGAGATTTTAGAAAAAAAAGAACAATTTATGTCGATATGTATTGACCAGATCATGGAAATTCCAATAGAAGTCTATCTCAAACCCGATCAGAATAACCTGAAACCCAATCTAATCCCCCCCCCCCCAAAAAAAAAGTAAAATAAAAAAATTAGGAAATAAAAATCTGTTCAAGAAAGACAAAGTAATTTTTGTACCCATCCACTGACCAGAATTGAAAACTAGTACTTGAAATGCAACTCGGCAAGAATCTGAAAATTCCAATACAAGTCAAACTTAATCGAGATTCAAACCTGAAAAAAAACAAAAACAATTATCTAACCAAATCAAGATTTTTAGAAAAAAAAATTATGTAAATACGTACAGACTAGAGCATGGAAATTTTAATAAAATCTTAAACCCGATACAAACTCCTCCCCCTCCCTTACATAACTAACAAGAAGCCTTGATGACCCCACAAAACATAACTAACAAGAACGAAGAGTCATGCATACTGCATCGATTATGATGCATTTTCTGACTCATTCTGAATATTGTAAACTTATTGTCATACATGTACAATAATTTTACCATTCTGTGCAAAAAAACAAAGCATAATTAACGAGAGTAAAAAATTTTCCTTTAACATGTTTATATACAGTAGACTCCCTCAAATCCGCACAGCTTGGGACCAGAGGTTGTGCAGATTTTAGAATTTTGCAGATTTCTGGTCATTGCTTTGTTTACGTTTTTTAAACAGTAATTTGAGTGCAATTAATAGTGCATTCAGGACTATAATGAATACTTACAATATAATAAAATGTTAAAATAAGTAATAAATTAAAATAATAAAAATTTAGATAATTTTCAAAATGATTAAAATATTAAAAGCAAAGATCAAGTTAATGATCAATAGTGTATGATTAAATATTCATTATAAAAATTAAATATATTTTTCCAAAATTATTCAACAAAACTTGCCTCATAAAAGTACATTACTAATTCACATCAAAATCATAAAATAAGGATTTTTTTTTTTAAAGTTTAGCCAGGCTTAGTAACCAAAAAATCTTGATTAATGCATAAATATATTTGGTAAGAAAATTGTGATTACCAGTGATATCAGCAATATCTTGATTTTTTTTTTTTTAATTTTTCTTCCTTCATGAAAAAAAAAAAAAAAAAAAAAAAAAAAACATGAATAGAGTATTATTGAGAAAATTAAAAATTAAAAAATATATGGAATTGATACAAAATTAAAAAAATCACATTTTGTCCAAATATCCAATCTGAAAGTTTCATTGTTTACATCCATAAAGTATGTGTGGATTTTAGAGAGTTGCGGATTTCTGGTTTGCGGATTTGAGGGAGTCTACTGTACTTTCCATTTTATTCTGAATGCTTTAAACCATAGGTTCCCAACGGGGGCGGTACCGCCCCCCAGTGGGCTCTAGAGCCTTCCAGGGGGGGCGGTAGCGGGTCTAGAGAAAAGTGGGGGGCGTTGGTACAGTCAAGGGGGGCGGTCATGGCATACCTACTTATTTAGGAACTAATGTAATGAAAATAGTTGATCTCCTCTACATTGAATAGTCCGAGACAAAAACTTTAATTACACCTTTGAATGGAAATCTATACAGACGAACCTAAATCTGATTGAATTTATATTACTTATGTCAAAAAATAGCCGTGGGACTCTGAGAAGGGCTATGACTCGAATTAAAAACCATTATGAATTCAAAAATTGTGGAGAAAAAAAATCGCGATAATTGGCTGGCTGTACGTTTTGAACATTATTTTTTCATTGACCTGTCTTTCGAAAAATTCTGAAGTATGACGACACATGCCTGAACAAAGATTTTTAAACACACCCGTGATTTGAATCAGTTCAAGAAATTTGTATATAGTTATATAAAGTTGTGTATAGTTTTAGTGAAAGTGATAAAAATCGTTATATCTATAAATTTATTCAAAAGTAAATTTATTTAAACTTGTATTGGCAAAATTTTTATATCGTAATTTCAGGCGTATAATCCGCGGATCAAACAAATATTTTTCTACTCAAAAAATTTTTTAAAGTAATTTCATAATTCGCGGTAAATATTTGGCCTAAATTACAAAATAAAATTTCTGGGTCGAAAAGAAATTGTTTGATCCGCAGATTATACGCCAAAAATTACGGTAATTCAAAATATCTTAATGGAAGAAGTGCCAGCAGTACAGTATTGATCATTAGAAATATGGATCTAGGCACTCTCCTACAAACCAATCATTACCTATGTGCTTAATTTGCCAAGAAGTTTTTTTTCAAATGAAGTCATGAAGCCTTGTAGGCTACAAGAGCATTTGAATAGCGTGCCGATAGAAAAAACGAAAATATATCCTATTTTTACTTACATCTATCTTTACAAGAAAAAAAAATATTAGATTCGTGAACATTTTCGAGTTCCGGCTTTTGACGTTACACCTTGATTACTCGTTTTATGGGGTCAGAGATTCCAAAAATATGTTTTTACAAAATGTCTGTCTGTGAGTCTGTTTTATTTATTTGTATGTGACATAAATTTTATAGGCGCTCTATCTCAACAACCAATGCACGAATTTTATAAAAAAAAAAGCTATATTCAGATATTCTCTGTTATAAATTGATGCTGAGTGTAAATCACTCAACAGGTGGCGCTGCTATGCTGCTTTTTTCACGATTTCCGCAACGGCTTTATCTCAAGAATTACTGCACAGATTTTCACCAAACTTCTGATTTGATTATTCCTTAGCATGAATAGATACAGTTTACATTTTATTGAAAATCTCTCTACAAGTGGTGCTGCTATACTGTCTTTTTCACATTTCTGCAACAGCTATATCTCAAGAATTAATGCATGAATTTTCATCAAACTTCGTATTCAGTTTTACCTTGATAAATATTTTTGCTGATTATGTTTTGGTGAAAATAGTATGATAGGTGGCGCTTTTATTCTGCATTTTTCTCGATAGTCGCAGTAGTTCTATTTCAAGAACCAATGTACGGAATTTCATGCCATTAGAATTCTTTCGATGGACATAGATTGCCATTTAATTTTGATACTGTGATAACGAATTTGAAATATTAACATGTATGAGATAGAAGAAAGTTTTGGGATTTCCACATCTGACCAGTTCAAAGACTAGAAAAGAAAAAGTTTAAATAATCAACTATATCAAACCTTTTTAAGTCATCTTCTAAACAAGAAGATGATGGAATACAAGCCTCATATATCATTATAATTTTAATTAAAAAAAGTATTAAAATTGCACATAGTCGGCGAGAAATTAATCTTGCTTGTAGTCAGAGAGATAATAAAAACTGTTCTTCATCATAAGAAACCATCTGATATCAACAGAAAAAAATCCTGATTAATAATTCGATTCAAAGAGGAATAGATGGCTAAAAGCATTGAAATATCATTATGCTGTTATTTAAAGACCTGCAAATTTTCCATTCAACTCCAGCGTTACCAAATAACAAAAACTTCTAAAAGAAAATAAAAATCAAGAGTTTTTATTTGCTAAAAATTTGGAAACTGATACAAAGAGAGAATCAATATTTGATATCACGAAGTTAGTCTAAGAGAAATAAATTCTTTATCATAATAGTTTGTCATTTGCTACTGATGTTGCGCGACCAACGACCGGACATCAGGATAGTTTCATTAACACATTTTAAACAAGCAATATTACATGTACTCTCTGTACATTTCATTACACATCATCAGCAATTGGTTTGAAAAAATTCGTATGAACACCTGTATACGTTGGTTCATTATATTATTAGAGCAGTCAAAAAGAATAGAAGCAATTCATTGAATGACAGGATATTTTGCTAACTTTATAGTGAAAATCATTTCACAACAAAAGGAAACAATTATTTTACTTTGTAGTGCAGTTGTCACCATCACTTTGTATCAGAATTGCAATTGAATTCAATAGAATGCTGCTGCACACAGAACTTCATTGCCCCTGAAAAGGTGTTTGTCTGAATCATTTTTCGATATATTTGATAAGAAATCTAAGTAGAAGAGAATACAACCAAATTGCAACATTATTTGCAGTCTGTGAAAACAAGAATATTTACTTACTTACTGTCAACACTTGGACGCTCTTCATGAAGTTTTCTCAGAGCGATTCCAAGATACTTACACATGATTTTACTCAGTTGCTTTTTAGATGCTTTCGCAAATGGTGCTACAGCAGTATCATCATATTTGGAGAAGGAAATCGTGTAATTCGCAGCAAACGAGAACTATAAGTAAAATTCAGAATTGGGTACCAAGAGATCTAACTGCAAAAACCTGCAGCTCTCTAATCTGAATTGTGAGGGAAAGTACATAAAATTTTAATTGCTTTCCTTTCATCAGATTTGGCTGAAAGTGGGTTCCGTGTAGTTGCAAATTTACTGTCTAAGAAAAGGAACATGCATCTTTGAACATGACAGTTTGTGAATGATGTTAAAGAAATTGAAATCTGATATGAAGAAATTGTTAAAACTCTAATAGTCTTGACTATTTAGTTATTTGTTAAAAATTTTTATTGTTATTGTGTTTATTTTTCAATTTTTATAAAACAATTTTTACTACATTTGATGGTCGTTTTAATTGACATATTTTTAATTAATAGATTGACAGACAGATAAAATATAGATAATATGCAATAATGTTTTAACATTTGGTATAATTAACTATTACGGAAGAGAGGGCGTTAGAATTTTTTTCTCTTGTAAAGGGGGCGATGGACCAGAAAAGGTTGGGAACCTATGCTTTAAACCTATCAGTTTCATCTTTGTACAGTAATCTTCCCATCCAAATCTCTCCCCCCACCCCCTGTTAGTTTATGTATGTTTTGTGCAAACAGCAAAAAATAAATAAACTAACAAGAATGAAAAGTTACACATACAGTATAGATTATGAAACACTTTCCAACACATTTTCATTATTGTAAACCTATCATTTTAATCCATTTGCAGTAATTTTACCACTCTATATAAAGAACAAATCATAATTAACAAGAAAGAAAAACCTGTGTGCACCATAGATTATTAAACACTTTCCAGCATATTCTGAATATTGTAACGGATATAGTCTTAATCAATCTGCAATATTACCAACCTATACAAAGGTTGAAACATAATTAACAAGAATCATGCACGCAGCATAGATTATGAAATACTTTCCAGCACATTCTGAATATTGTATTCCTGATCATTTTAATCCATCTGCAGTATATGTATCATCATGTGTAAAGAATAAACATAGTTAACTAGAATGAGAAATGATACATAGAGCATAGATTATGAAATTTTTTTCTTAGAAATACACTGCTGAATGTACATTACTTTCTTATCTTATACTAACGTACTTTACTACAGAGTTGTTTTTAACGAAATCAAGTAGCACAGCATATATTAATAATAAAATATGAAATATCTTTTTTTAAGTGGGTGGGGGAGGGGTAATTAAAGGTGATCAGAAATCATGAAAATGAATTCTTTGCATTAGTCTTTAATTTTTTGTTTTTATCTTTTTATTATTAACCTAAAAAAAGCACTGATATCAGTACAAAAAACCCTGAACGGGTTAAAAGCTTGTGACGCAGCACTTTATCTTATATATCTAAGAATTTTAAATTTGGGACTTAAAACTAATGATATCAAAATTTATGTGACGCTATGCTATTAATTAATATATACATATATTAAAATTTATTCATTAAGATTTTATCAATTACATCTTTCATAAATTCAAAATATGAATCTTAAAAGATATGATATCAAAATTTAAGTGACGCCTTGACGAGGCTTTAAACAATGTTTTAAAATTCCATTTATTTATTTATTGTCTAAATACATTTTCATATCTAAACAATACTTTTCATTTTCCAATACACTGTTAAATACATCACTTTCACTGAATATATATAATGCACTGAAATGTATTTATTTGAATAAATAGATTTATCTTTTGGGCTACGCTATCCAAAATCAAAAATAACATTTAAATAAATATTTTTTGCGTCATTGTATCCAAAGTAAGTTAAATAGATGCAAATAGATACAATGACGCAAAAACTATTTATTTAAATGTTATTTTTGATTTTGGATAGCGTAGCCCAAAAGATAAATCTATTTATTCAAATAAATACATTTCAGTGCATTATATATATTCAGTGAAAGTGATGTATTTAACAGTGTATTGGAAAATGAAAAGTATTGTTTAGATATGAAAATGTATTTAGACAATAAATAAATAAATGGAATTTTAAAACATTGTTTAAAGCCTCGTCAAGGCGTCACTTAAATTTTGATATCATATCTTTTAAGATTCATATTTTGAATTTATGAAAGATGTAATTGATAAAATCTTAATGAATAAATTTTAATATATGTATATATTAATTAATAGCATAGCGTCACATAAATTTTGATATCATTAATTTTAAGTCCCAAATTTAAAATTCTTAGATATATAAGATAAAGTGCTGCGTCACAAGCTTTTAACCCGTTCAGGGTTTTTGTACTGATAACATCAATACAGGAATTTCACATGTCCACCCTAAAGACATAATGCATTTTACATGGGTTTTTTTCCTGCAGACTCGTGCCAACTGAGATCAGGCTTGCATTTATTATTATTATTATTATTGCATATTCGAGCCAGATTGGAGGTGAACATAATTTGGAATCGAACAGCGTTTTCCATTTTTCAGAAATTAATTTCTTGTCGACATATAAGCTATTCTTGTCACGGCGTCAAGTTTTTCTTTTCCGTAAAGTCGTAAGCGGAAATTCGATACAAAACGTAGCTTTAAAAGTATTTTCTCAAAGTTACATCGCTTTTATGGAAAAAATGGTAAACGCCATTCGATTGCATATTTTCTGAGTGAGAATGCCTGTTAATCTTATGCCTTTCCGAAAATGAATTAATTCTTAAATGTGTTAGGATGTAGCTCTTTTGGATTTGAGAAATGTTTCAAGGACTGACAGAGAAACATATTCAAAAATTTACTTTTTACTGAACAGTTTAGTTATGATGTTTAACACTCTCCTTTTTTTCTTTTGTTCTACACTACATTAATTATTTAATGAATCCCCATTTCAATATTGAAAGGTCTATGAAATTAAATAATCAATAATATATTTTGTATTTTTCATTCTGTGAACACCTCGTAATTTAAAAATACATTGTAAATTTATCCAATATGTATGTATGCAGTATTTTTTAAAGGAATCCTAATTGTATGTTAAGTAAAATCTGAATTTTTGACAGAAATTGAGTAGGGCCAGATTGAGTGGGACTGAGTCTTTTTTCACATATTTTTGTAGAGGCAGGGCTCGGGCTGAACTTTTAATTTTTACACAGGGTCACGGCAAAATAACTTTCCTTCGGGAAAGGCGGGGCCCGGAACTCGAAATTCTGGCCCGTGCAAACCTCTAACAGCATTCTACAACGCATCGTATAAAATACATTATAATGGTGATGACAAAACCACTTTGCACAAGGTTAGCAATGGAGCAGTAGTCGGGATCAATATTAAAAAGAATATTGCCCAATTAAACTGATGGCTTTGCATTCACAGGCTGTTTACAGTCATTGTGTATTTTAGCCTTATTTTTTTATAGAATAACACCCTCAAAAAATAAAGTCAGTTGGATTACCTTTTCCCATTTCCCCCACTTATATTTAACCATTGAACCCCCAAAACTAATCACAGATACGCTTTATAAAATTAAACAATTATCCAAAATTTGAAACAAATCAGATAATTCTGCTCAAAAAACCATTCATCTGATTTAGAGAGGGTAATCCCACATTCCTACCTTTATACGTACTCATTAAACCCTCAAAACAATTCAGGGATTCGCCTTTTACAGAAAAAACTATAAGCTATATTCAAAATTTACGACAAATCGGATAATACTGCATAAAAACCCATTTATCTAATTTAAGGAAGGCGATAAATCGTCCACTAACCCATTATACATAACCATAAGAAAAGACCCAAATTAATTAAAGAAGCAACTGATCAAATGAATTCATGTCCAAAATTTTAAGCAAATTGGATAATTCTGTATTATAACAAATTCATATATTTTAAGGAAGGAAATAAATTGCTGGTTCAGACCAAAAACTAAAGAACCACCAAAATTAATCAGTGAAACGCTTTATCAGAATGAACACATCTAAGATTTGCAGGAAATCGGTTAATTCTGCATGAAAAACCCATTTAACAAAATTTGGCGGGATTCCCTCGTTCTTCCCTTTGTTCTTATTCAATTAATCCCCAAAACCAATTAGAGAAACGCCTTACCAGAATGAATCTATTTCTAAAATTTGAAGTAAATCAGTAAATTCTGCGTGAAAAAAGCATTTACATAAATTATGGGGCGTTACCCCTATTCTCCCCTCCCTTTATACTTAAACAATTGACACCCACAACTAATGAAGGCGCTTCAACAGAATACTCCTATATCTAAAATTTGAATAAAATATGCTAATAATCCATAAAAATCCATTTATTTGAATTAAGGAAAGGGGCGAATCAGCCTCTCGTCCCCTCCCCCCTTATTCTTCTCCAATGACCTCCCAAAATTAATCAGAAAAGCTCCTCATAAGAATAAACCTATATTGAAAGAGTGATGCAAATCGAGTATTTCTATAAAGAATTATTCCGTTACGTACTTACGTACATACATAGATACAGAACCCACGGGCACATTAGTTCTCAGTCTTGGGTAGCTGACGGGATAAAAACATGTCAAATTACATTATTTCTATCAAGAGTTATCGCGTTACGTACATACGTACATATATGCGTACATACATACATACAGAACCTGTCAGCCCATTTTTTCTTTGGCTTTGATGCCCATGAGCTAAAAACACGTAAAATTACACTGGCCTAGGATAAACTAGATCAGCCTAGGACAAACTAGAATTTTGGCGCTGAGGCGGTCATTGAATCAAATAAAATCACGCCAAATTTTATTGGCCTAGGATAAATTAGATCGACCTAGGACAAACTAGTTCAGACCAATAAACAACAGGCTAAACTAGTTTATCCTATAAGAGTTAGGCCAAACTAGTTTGGCCTAGGAAGAACTAGTTTGTCCTATGGGCCTTAGGATAGACTGGTTTGGCCTAGGAAAAACTAGTTTATCCGATGGGTGTTAGGATAAACCGGTTTGGCCTAGGAAAAACTAGTTTATCCGATAGGCGTTAGGATAGACCGGTTTGGCCTAGGAAAAACTAGTTTATCCGATGGGTGTTAGGATAAACCGGTTTGGCCTAGGAAAAACTGTTTATCCGATAGGCGTTAGGATAGACCGGTTTGGCCTAGGAAAAACTAGTTTATCCGATGGGCGTTAGGATAGACTAGTTTGGCCTAGGTCAATCTAGTTTGGCCTAAAATCGGGTTTGGCCTGTAACATATATATCAATATACTGTATATATTACATACATATGTACAAGTACATGTATAATATATCTGTATTTATATAGATCTATACATATGTACATATGTAAAAATAAAACACGCATCCGGCTAATTGGAAAGTACCCAAAATCTTTGTATAAGCCATGTGAAGGACATCATTTTAATTTCACAGATAGAAAGCCCAAAGCGTAAACTTTTATTTAAAACAAAAAGAAATTGAAATTTCATTTGCTTTTTTGTGTGTATATGTAATATATAAAAATAAAGCACTTATCCGGCTGATTGGAAAGTACCCAAAATTTTTGCATAAGCCATGCGAAAGACATCATTTTTATTTCATAGATAGAAAGCCCAAAGTGTAGAATTTTATTTAAAACAAAAAGAAATGGGAAATTTCATTTGATTTTTTGTGTGCATATGTAATATATGAAAATAAAGCACTTATCCGGCTAATTGGAAAGTACCCAAAATTTTTGCATAAGCCATGCGAAACACATCATTTTTATTTCATAGATAGAAAGCTCAAAGTGTAAACTTTTATTTAAAACAAAAAGAAATTGGAAATTTAATTTGCCTTTTTGTGTACAGCCTTTTTTGTGAGGTCATAAAAATTTGGAAAAATAACCACAACTCTCAACTTTAGCTGACTTTTTTTATCCTAAATATTACAAGTAAATTTTTTAAATATTTTTTATTAAAATCTGCATCTTTTTATTTTCTTACAGTGATATTTTTAAGATGATTCATGTTTTAGATCCAGAGAAACAATTTTTTGAAGATGGAACTGCAATCTCAAAATACAGACTCAGAAATGTGCGATTTCAGAAAAACCCAAGAATTGGACCCCCCATATCTCACAAACTATGAGGTCTGGGAAGGAAAAATTTCTGATGGAATCATTTCCTGATAGAATTAGTGTGCACACAAAGTTTCATATAAATCCCTGTCGGTCGGGTTACAAATGGGGGAAAAATTGGTTGAATTGACATGGAATGACCCTTAAATGAACTTGTACTTCAAAGAGCCACAAATGTACGTTAAATCATGTATGTTATTAATTTGTGTTGTTTGTTGAAAAATACTACTAACTGAACATGAAAATGCCATGAAATGTAATGAACATGAAAATGGATACTACCTAAAAAACTGATACTCTGTCTGTAGAAAATTGATTAATACATGGTGAAATTTCGACAGAAACATTTCCGAAAATCTGTTACAGCAAAAAAAAAAAAAAAAAAAAAAAAAAAAAAAAAAAAAAAATCTGCTTTTATAAATTCCTTATTATTATTTTTTTAATCAGGAAAATATGTTGGTTTTTGAAATTGATTGATAAAGAACCCTTTTAGAAATCGCTACTAACTTGAAACATTGTGTAATAGTGTAATTTTCCTGAATAATTACATTGTATTTTATTTTCAAGACTTAAAAATGTTTGTCTATTTTTACAGCGCATATCTGGAACAATATTTTTCTAAAGGCGGAAGTAAATTTCAAAGTTAAGTTCTAATTTCACCAATAAAAACTTTGGCAAAATTAAAAATAAACCCAATTTTTTTTATCAAGAATGATCTCTAGAAGTTAAACCTTTTGTGAAAATTCTATTATACACGCATACACACTCATTTAGTTGGAATATATTTAAAAATAGTGAAAACAAATTCACATAACCTCAAAATATTAAAATATATATGCTAATATTTCCATAGTCGGGTCTTTATCATGTTTCAATATGTTTCTTCAAATTCACATGACGTTATATTGATGCTAGTGATGATTATATGATTATGATTATATGACGCTAGTGATATCTATTATAATTCCAATATGATATAATATTCACATTTTTTAAAACTTTTCAAATTATTTATTTCAGTTTTCACATAGAAATCTTGGTATAAAAAAATTGTGACGTAATATTGGTATTATTATTATTATTATTTGTTAATTCATCAAACTATTTATTTAATTTTCATTTTTCACATGGAAATCTTGTAATAGAAAAGTAATTGTTCTATTGCAAGTTGTGTTTTTTATTTTTAAATTGTAGGCAACTGCTATACAAATAATGAAAACTGTTTATTTTTTCCAGTCATTTCTCTGTGATAGCTAGTTTTATCAGAATCATGTTAAGACAGTATTCGAAATTTTTAACCCCTGCCATTTTTACCCCCTAGGGCCAGTTTTGTCCATTTGCAATCCTCGTCGAGTGATTAACCATCTCAATGATTTTGGCGATGTTTGAAGACGATCTGTGCATAATTGCGACTTTTATAGTGCGGATAAAATTTAGTACATGCATACTTATATATATATATGTATGTAAACTTTTTAAAAGGGGGTGGTTTGGGTTTCCTGAGGTCATATAATGAAAAGTTATGAAAAAAAATTCAAAAGTCGTACCATGGTAACGACTATAATAAATACTATTTCTTACGAAATCTATCTAAAAGTTCCTTCCTTATGGATTACTTGTTTGTATGCATATTTCTCCTTTTTCTTCAATATTTTCTTGCTACCGAATTGACAATGCATGCTCCACAAATATGACCTAACTACAATGTAAAGATGATTGCCTTTTAAGTGTTTCTCGTATTTATTTCCGAAAATATCATTTTTTTCTTTCTAAGATATTTGTGGTAGAGATCAACTGTGCCTTCATATGCCTTTGTGGAGATGCTCAGTTCGAATCAAGCAGCTTCCTTCCTGGGCCATAGTTAAGGGGATACAAGGGGGGAAAGGCTCAGCCCCCACCCCACCCCCCAACAAAAGAAAGCATTTTAAATCTCCCGTGGGAAAGATTCGAAGGTCACTAAATGAAGTTATGTTCCTAAAATCCAAAGGAAATTCTGATCAAAAATTTAATTTAGTTTGGTGGTCCTTTCACAGTTTTGCAGAAATACTAAACTGTAACTAAAATAAATGTTTCAACACTCGCTCAACCAATTAGCACATACAAAACTAACATGACGCTTAATATTGCACGAATAATTCACTTCAAATTTTTCATCATCTTATTCCTTCCTTAACATAAAATGAAGTTATTACAACAGTTTATTAAGAAACACAGCACCCATAGTGTGAATCTGCACTAATTTATCATTCTGCTTCAGAAAGAAAGGCAGAGAGAGAAAATATGAACTCCTCCCCTATATTTTCCTGAGCCTCCCTCTCTCCTTATTATTAACTTCTAGCTACGGCCCTGCTTCCTTGAAAAGTTTCTGTGGGTATGAAATTTTCTGTTCTTTGTTCTGTACAATCTATTTCTCACCTTAGCTATTTACTGTTAGTTATGTTTAATAAAAATGTCTGTAAAAGTCATTTGACTTGCAAGTTACATCTAAAAAGAGTTGGTTAATATACGGTTAATGAATAAAATAAATTTAAGGCTGTTCTTAATCCAAATTGGCTACTTTCTGACATTCTTTTAATTCAGTTTTTTTCAGAAACTAATAAAAATGACAGGTATTGATACAGAAATTGTTTCTTCGGAAGACATTTGCCATCTTTTTACAAAACACAAAAAATCTTTCAGAAAATACTCTCAAAGTTGCTATTTCGAATCAAAATTTTAGACAGGGAGAAAAGGGAAAAAACTGGTCGTCAGGGAGAGAAAAGGCTTATAATTTATTTATCGAAAACAGAAAAGCGCTTCAATTGTCAAGTTTGGCAATTTTTTTGCTTTACGTTTAAAAGTGAGTGAGAAAGTTTTGCGTTTGTTGAGTGGAAAATTTGAGAACAGCTTTAAGATCATAATAGACAAGAATTTGGAACAAAAAGTGTCAAAATTGCTGTAAAAATTGCTCTTAAATATCTTTCCTCTATGTTTCAAATGCATATTGTTTAAACTGAGAGCAAATATAACGCAAATGAGGCTATTTATTCTTCTTCTAAAGTTGGATCAAAAATTACTTAATTATTTAAAAAATAAATAATTTTTATATAATTATTTTATTGTTTCTTTTTTAATTTATATTCCGAATGTTTCAGAGTTTTATACAAAAATACACTCTTGAGAATTTATTTTTTCCTTTAAGCAATTTTCGAGATTTTAGTTGCAGTTGTTTTAATGGAATAAATTTTCTTTTATAAATAGCAGTTTGCAATTAAATTACAAATTTCCAACAGTAAAGTTCCATGGCTGATGTAGTTCTAAAGCTACTAGTTTTTTAAACTATTTTTACTTCTATTCTTATTTTAGTCCTCTGATTTTCTTCTTTTTTTCTTTCTTTTTTTATTGTTGGCCCATCATGGCCGTATAAAATTCTTTTTCATAAAAATTTAACACCCGATTAATCCACAGAAGTTTAATTTACACAGTAGAATATTCGGCGTGCTAAAAGTGAATATTGGTTTTAAAAGCAAAATTCTGCTGTTGCTCTTTATTGTTCCACCGAAAATCAGGTGAAAATCCAAAAAGTTTAAGATCTGAGGGAGAAAAGTGGTTATAATATTCATAAAAAACAATTTTGAATAGGAAACAAGTTCTGTAACATTTCTTGTTATGGTGTCATTAATTTTATTCAGATCTTTAAACAAATTAACTTATTTGTGTTTTCTGCAAAGCGTAAAAAAGTAGTGAATTTTCAATAATCGAGTTCTGTGCCCATACCATATTACTGTATTATAACAGACATAAAAGACAAATCACTGTTTAAAAACAGGTCTTGCTGGAATTTACACCTTGAAATAATTAAATTAAGATTTAAAAACATTACATTTATTACTTTCTTAAAAGATGAAGATAAAAAGATTAAAAGCAACATTGCGGTTTTATTAACTTGCAATTAAGAAATTGGCCTAGTGAAATGAAGTTTAAATTGCAAGTTAATAAAACCGCAGTTACACCAAGATTAATTGGTCGGCTTAAGGACTATAAGTAAAATTCCCCCCTCCGCCCAATAGTGACTAAACATTCTTCACCTACATATTATATTGAAAAAGCCTTCGTGCCATATTTAAAAGACATTCTCCCAAACTCTGAATTTGTTATTAATTCTACAACCGAATTTGTTAGCAGGATAAAAGCAGTTTCCATTAATCATAACAGTATTCTTGCCAGCCTGGACATTGTATCTCTTTATCCCTCTATAGATGTTAAAGAAATTGTTAAAATAATTGAAACCTCAATTGATAGTAACCCAAATTTTCATTAAAATATCCGTACTGCACTAAAATCAGCTATTAATCTAATTACACAGAATAATGTATTTGTTTTTGACAATAAATATTATAAGCAAATTAACGGAGCACCTATGGGGCTCCAATTAGCGGATACATGGCAGAATTAAAACTTAGACCTATGGAAAAGCAAATTATGGAAAATTTTGAAGTTAAACCATCAATCTGGATAAAGTATGTAGATGACATCTTCATAATTTGGGATCATGAATTACAATCATTAAATAGTTTTTTTTTTTTTTTTTTTTTTTTTTTTTTTGCAGAATATTAATGAAATGGATTCAAGGATTAAGTTTACCTTAGAAATTGAGAAAGAGGAGACGTTGAATTTTCTAGATGTTAAATTAATGAAAAATCAATCTGAAAACAAAATAGAACGTACTGTTTATAAGAAAGAAATTAGATATAGCAATACCATTTCATTTGATAGCAACTCACATTTCTCATATAAAATTGCTGCCTATAGATTTTACCTAAAACGTGCTTTTGAAATTTGTTCAGACAAATTCCTACAAAATGAAATTAATTTAGTTAGACGCACTGCTTATGATAATGGTTTCCCTCCCGATTATATTAATAAATTACTTCAGCAAATTAAACAACCTAAGCAAAGGAAAACATCTTACTCAGATAAAGTTATATATTGTAAATTTGATTATATTCCGCAACTATATGAAAGATTAAAATACGCATTGATGAAATATAAGTTCAATAGCTAAACCTCCAACTAAGTTACAGGATTTAATTCAAAGGATAATTGACCCAATGCAGAATTCTGACAAATCAGGTGTATATATAATCCCATTCAATAATGAGCATCATGAAAACTTGTTTTACATTGGCATGACAACCCGGAGATTTAGTGAGAGATTGAGAAACATTTATCAGACATCAAGTTCAATAAACCAAGTACAGCATTATCTGGATTGAATCAGAAAGAAAACATAAAAATAAATTTCGATAAAGCAAAAATTATCTTTCAAGCTTCCAATTACTATCTTTCAATAATCCGGGAATCAATAGAAATTTTAAGTAATATAATACATGTAACGACAGCCTTTCTTATAATATTCCTGCAATATGGCACAATATCCTGGGCATTTCTAGAAGAGTAACTGCTGAAAGTTCTACATGAATTCCTCCCCCCTCCCTTTTTTTCAAGAAAATAGACCGGCTCAGTTCTTGTACATGCGTGTTAATGCTTTGCTTTGTATCTCCATCAGTTCAGGTTTTCTCATCCAGTTCATGACTACCCTTGAGAATGGACATGTGTATGTCCGAAAGATCTCGGGACATATAACATTTGTAAATGTTTCTTTTAATCCTTTTATTTTCACCTTTTAAGAAAGTAATAAATGTAATGTTTTTATTCTTAATTTAATTATAACAGACATTTTAGGGAAAGAACATGAATTGCAGTCAAAAATTTAGACGCGATAGGATCAGGAGAGGTAATTATCACCACTTTCTACATTTTCAACTCTTTAAAAATGTCAGCCAAAAAATAACTCAAATTGAGCCAAAATTCGCTCATCTCACGTTTTGAAAGGCAGCTTCTCATAAAGAGTTAAAAAAAACTCTAGTGAGTGAGTTGTTTTTAAACTATTTAAATCAAGATGAGTTATTTAAACAAGCAATCTAAATCAAGATGAGTAAAACATTTAAAAAACAACTCATTCACGATTCAATAAATTACCGCTCTTTCCTGAGAAGCGAAATCCACTCTTTCGTTTTAAGAGCGTACATTGTTATTTTTTCTTTATTTAGAAAAGCGATACTTTTAGTACATAAAAAATAACTTTGACCGTTTCAGAACAACTCTTTAAAGTTTAAATTCTCATAACTATTTTTTTCTTTCAGTTAAAAGAGTGGATATAATTATCCCACCAAAATCTCACAATCACAAAAATTTGGAGTAATTAAGACAGTAGTGCTGAAATTAAAACCACTATATTTTCTCTTTATACTTCCCTTATGCACATTTATTTGGGTTTAATTGTGACCTTTAGAACGCCAAACTGACAAATACATTTATAAAAAAAATTTCGTAGACTTTGTTTCAAATTGTTATTCGGATATCAAAAATATTTAAGAGTAGTGATAAATAATATCTAAAATGAAAAATACATTATGAGGTCAATATCTAAGAATGAAACAAAATTTTACCGTACACTGCTTTCTCCAATATGGAGGTGGCCATAGTTACCCGCTGGTCATAACCGTTCCATCTAACCCTATATAATCAACGTATTTATAAAGGAGCATTTTTTAAAACGCTATTTTTACTTCTATGCTTATTTCAATCCCTTTATTGCCTTCTTAATTTTATTATCATTATTATCATCATTATTATTATTATTATTATTATTATTATTATTATTATTATTGCGACGTCATGGCCACGTAAAATAATTTTTCTTAAAAATTTAAACCCGGTTATGATGATAAATTTATATTTATTTCTTTCGAATGAATTTAAAAATACTTATATAAATATTTCATTTTCGACTCCAATTAGAATAAGCTTTAATTATCTTTGAAGATTTATTAGCATAGCATTTAGCTTTTTTTTATTCTTTCCTCAGTGATTTTGTTGTCTGGTATAATTAACATCACTATGCTATAATAAAAATCCAGTTATTGATTTTTTGTTGTTTATTTAAACAGATAATTTGCATTGCTTTAAATATATCACGTATATCGAATTTTGCACTTATTTAATTTATATTTATTTAATTCTTTATTTGTTCAAATATTTTACTCTTAATTTTTTCTTCATCTGAGCTGTTAGTTTTTAATTAGCATGAAAAGTTATTTAAGTACCCAATGTTTACTTCTACGAATAACTTTATGAAACCTGCGGAGTAATAAAGTAAAATAAGTAGAATAAATGCCTGAAAATTATTTTAGTATTAACCGCTTTAATGCTTTGCCCGAACTGCGTTAAAGCTAGTGCTTGCATCATTAAATAAAACTTTAGGACGCCATGAATTTCTAATTGCAATGCCCCCTTAAAAAAATAATAGACAGAATTTTTTCAGTTAAAAAAGGCCAAATAATTTAGTACGGAAAAATGGTGTTTAAGCCCTATTTTTAATTAATGAATTTAAAAAACAGTTAAAAGATTAAAACTTAAAAATTTTATGTAAATTATGTTTAAAAATATTTTAATAATAATTGTAATTTTCGGTATCAAGTTACTTAAAATTTACATTAATAAAATAATGGTATTTTACTCTGCATTGCAAAAAAGACGAGTATTTCTGAATCTACGAAAACATAATACACTGCTCGACATTGAAAATGCAATACCAAGAAGGAGTGGTCAGAAATTTATGCAAATTTTGGATTAGACGCACGTTACTGAGTAATGTGAATGATGTGAAATGCACAGGTCTCCGCCGCACGTGATGTATGATATAAGGGAAGGAACTTACAGAATGGGCAATATTCATGTCGTTATTTCTGCCAGACGAATTATCGAAGAAATTTTGTTTTTGTGTCGGAGGATACGTGTACAGAAGAGAATGCCAGGCCGCCGTCAACGAAGGCACTTCCAGCAGATAGACGATTTTACGAGAGATATGGTGATGGGACTGAGAAGTGGGGGTTGGTCCTTACGTCAAATCGCAGCTGATACCTACATGAATGCGAGCACGGTGCATCGGCTGTGCCGAACATGGTTGGAACAAGGAAATGTGACAAGATTGAGGGGCGCAGGTACAGCCAGAGTGACGCCAGCACGCGTGGATCGACGCATCCACCGGCAAGCTGTGGCGGATCCGCAAATTACTTGTAACTCGATTCTGCAGCATGTACAAGATACTATGGATGTTTCTGTGTCGACGAGAACCATTTCCCGTCGATTGGTTGAACATGCCATGCATTCACGGCGTCTGTTAAGAAGATTGCCATTGATTCGACAGCACAGACGACAAAGTTTGGAATGATGCCGGACTAGAGGGAAGTGGATGACAGAATGGAGAAACATCATGTTCTCGGATGAGTCACGCTTCTGTTTATCTAGTGGCAGTCGCCGCATACAATTGTGGCGTGGAGATAGACCGAATACGGCTGTAACTGTGGAACGCCCCACTGCGCGACAACGAGGCATAATGGTTTGGGGCACTATTGCGTATAATTCCATGTCACCGCTAGATCGTATTCAAAGCACTGTGACGGCCCAACGATACCCGGATAATATACTGCGGCCAGTGGCAAGCTCCTACCTTCAGGGGCAGTCTAATGCAATTTTTTAGCAGGATAACACCCTACCACACACTGCTCGCATGTGTCAACATGCTCTGCAAGGTATACTGATGTTTCCCTGGCCACCGTACTCTCCTGACCTGTCACCAATCGAACATGTGTGGGATGTGATTGGACGCTGTTTACGGACTCTGCCCCTGCCTCGTTCAGAAGACGAACTGTGGCAAATAGTTGAAAGGGAATGAAGAGCCATCCCTCAGGACACCATCCGCACTCTTATTGACTCTATGCCTAGACGTGTTTTTTCGTGCATCGCTATCCGCGGTGGTCCTATATCCTACTGAGCCGATGCCGTTCTCTTTCTGTATTCTGACTTTCATTTTGAAATAAAGATCACTTAAAGCTCCTTGCTGTCTCTGTGTTTTTCCCAAATTTCATCACTTTATGACCACTCCTTCTTGGTGTTGTATTTTCATTGTCGAGCAGTGTATAAACAGATACGAAATTACACAATAAACATATGGAAATTACTAAAAAGTTGTTTATTTTTTAAAGTGTCAGAAACAAAATATACTTTCGAGATTTTAAAAAGCATTTACAAAATATAATGTCTATTTTTCAAAGGCGTTTCCTAGTAGTTTCATCAGTTTTCTCAATTTGGAATATAGGTTTAGGCGGAGCTTGTTGAGCCATTTGATATTTACTGTTGTCCTACCAACGGCAAAATATCCCTCCACCCGTTTGTCTCTGCCCGTCTGTCTATCCGCCCATCTGTCCATCAGTCTTTCCGTCCGCAACAGAGAAAAAACTACCCAATTGAAATTTGCAGCATATGATGTAAAACAACTGATATAAAATGAGGAAGTTAAGTATTGCATCTGAAACTGGAAAGCTCTTGATTGGCTTCTTGGTATAACTTAAAGACAGAAATGCACTTTGAGAGACCGGTCGCGAAGCGAAGATCCGTATTGTACACGACGCGACGCGACGGCCAGGTTCTTTAAGAAAAAGACTTATTCACTGAACAGGCAGAATCAATAACGCCACGAATAACATTGGAGGAAGTGGGCGTTATTGGAGGAAGATGGTAGCAAAAAAGCAAGATTAACTTGAGGAGGCATTAAAACATGACTCGCCAAAGTATTCTTAAACGTTTACGTGACATGGGAAAAATTCAAAAGGAAGAAAAATGGGTGCCGCATGAATTGATTGAGAGACCGATGAAAAATCCAAGAACCATTATTGAAATTTTGCTTTTGCAGGCACAGAAGAAACAGTTTCTAGAAACGAATCGTCATTGCCAATGAAAAGTGGATATATTTAGAGAATCACAAAAGGAAAAAATGGTGGCTTGCACCTAACAAAACATCAACATCGAACGGCACGGTCAAATCGCTTTGGAAAGAAGATAATGCCCAGCGTTTGATGAGACCAGAAAAGAATCGTGTTCTAGGAGCTGCTGAAACCGGTCGAAACTGATAATGAACATTTCTACCGACAACTAATTAATTTGAACCATGTATTGCTCAAACAATGGCCAGAATGGGACACGAGACACAAATGAGTGATATTGTGACACGACAGTATTCCGTGCCATCGCAATTGTATCGTTCAGGAAGGATATCATCCAAACGCTGAAATAGCATATGCGACTGCACCCGCCATATTCGCCGGAACTGGCCCCTTCCGATTATCACGTATTCAAGTCGATGACGCATGGCTTAGCTGGGATACACTTGGCTAATTTCGAAGAGGTGCAAATTCGACTGGATAAATGGTTACGGTCCAAAGACGCGTCGTTTTATCGTCGCGGTATTCACGTATTGTCAGAGAGAAGGCAAAAATGTGCAGCTAGCGAAGAACGATACTTTCAAAAAAACATTTTTTGTATTTCTCTTAAAATTTTCCATTTTTCATGGATCAAAAGAACCCTGAAACTTAGTTGCACACCTATTAAAATTAATTATACATTTGAAAATGTGCTTTAAAAATGTCACTATCAGTGAGACTTTTATAAGTATGTTATAGACAATATTCTTCGCTGGGTTCGAGAAAAAAATGAAAGACTGCTTAGAAATAACATTCAGAATACGAAAATACACCGTATATTGAAATTTTGCGCAGTTATTATGATTTGATCAGCTTTTTAATATTTTCAGTACCATGTTTTAATTCTTTTCCCTATTTTAAAGTACCATAACGTATATTTTCTTTTTTTTTTTTTTTTGTCTAAATTGAATATTTTATTAATTTAGTTACATACGAAAGTATGTTCCAATTAGTATTTAACAAACAGTAATTTGTACAGGATTTATCTAGAACACTTCGCGCAGGTAACCTGCATATATACTACATCATAAATGCAGGCATATGTGCATTTATAAAGCATACATGCCTTATTTGTTTGATGACATATATTGAATGAAATCTATTAGTCGTGCTACTTTTACAGCTTCTGATACCAAATATTACGTCAAATGAATATTGACCAAAAATTAAATCATTTTAATTTATGGTGTTATATCTAGTTCAAATGTTATTTAACTCAAATTATATTTGCATGCTACAATTTAATTATTTTAAAGTTTTTTTATTTTTTTCCTTGAGATTTACGTGTAAAAATCATTTTGTTTGAGAGATTAATTTGTTTTGAATTATAACAGAATTATTGCGAATGCGCGATAGAACAGAGCAAATGAGATAATCCTGCATTGCTGATGACATTTTCTTAGTAAATTAGAAAGAAAATGAAAGACGAATTTTGTTTTCTCTTTGCAATCATTTGAGTGATTATTATTTCATATGTTAGTTTGCATATTCGAATAGTACCAAAAGAAATTTAATAATTTAAAATTTGTAAATGCAAGATATTAAAAGGAAATGCTAGTGAAATGTTAACTTGTTTTAATTTTTAATGCTCTTTCTCTAACAGTTTTAACAAAATTGTTGTCATTTGTTGTTACCTTCGTATTATTGACGTCATTTTTACTTGAAAATAGAAAATAATACCAAGCAAAAAAAATTTCCACCATATATTTAGTAGATCAATTATTATTCATACTTTCATTTCACATATCCGATTTAGTGCTTTTATAAATTCTTGTATTCTATGTTTGATTTCTTATTAGATTTTTTAAAAATGATAAAGTTATAGCATTAAATTATAATCCCTATTAATTACTTTTCCCTTTTGCTTTTGCTTTAGCGTTTGTCATTTGGAAGATTTTTCAAAATATTTCCAGCATAGGAATTAAAATAAATGCTTGGAAAATTGTATTTTTCTTTCTAAATTATTTTGGGTTTATGCACCTTTCTGAACTGGAAAAATATATATATATGTATATAAATATGCACATAAATATATACTGTGGAATTATTATTATTATTTTAATTCATTGAAATTTATGTCAACACATAATATGACACTATTTTTGGTTTTCTAAATTATAATATTGTCTTGACTATTGATTGAAATAATAACTTCGATTTCAATTTCTAAAATGACTGGAAAAAAAGAAATCTAATAATCTCTATAGTTTCACCATTTTCTCCCTTTCATCCTCAAAAAGAAAGTCATTAAGTTCCCGTCAGAAAGAAAATTCACAACTATAGTAGACCAAGTCGATTTTTCTCTATTGAGAATAATAACATTTGAAAGTTCTTAATTCAGATATAGTAACTTTTAAGGATTATATATGTCACTGTTGAATTCAAATTATCTTTTTTCTAGTGCTCTATTTTTACAAATAGTAAAACAAAATATCTATTTTAAATTTATACTTTTTTTATGAGAACTTGACCCAGTATGGATGCCAAATTTCCGCGTGCAAATGAAGTAAAATAACGAATGATTACAAAAACACTTTATCTTTATTTATATTTAATCTATTTTTTATTTTAAATTTAATACAAAGAGTGTTATTATATTATTAGTGAACCATTCGTAAATCATTCATTGTACATAATACTATCATCATCATCATCATCATGTACTCTAGTGGAAGTAGCTTGGCGCCTGTGGTATTGGCCTATATTGAAAGTTTCTTCAAATGTAGGGGAAGATGGGGATACTTGAGCCATTTTTTGAATTTTATTTTTTTTTTAATTTTTTATATTTTTTTTAAATAAAATAAAATATTGAAAATGAAAATTTGATATTTTTCCTTCAACTAAAAACCACTTTCAATAAATTTTGAACTATTTTTCTATGCATAATAAATGTTTATTTTTTGTTTTACATCATGGCTCAAGTATCCCCATGGCGGGGATACTTGAGCCATAGTGAAGGGATACTTGAGCCACTACGGAAAAATACCTACAAAAGTAATTTTTTTCGCTTTATTTTTGCACAAATATTTTACAGAATGATAAATTATGAAACGTAAAGTGTTTCAAAACCAATTAAGAAAACAAAGCTAGTAATACGATCATTTTTTGTCGTTAAAACTGGTTGTCGAAGGATAATTTGAACCTCAGTTATAACGACGGTAGAAACATCCTCAGTTCAGAGCCATTTAAATTTGGAATCTGCAATTCTTCTTGCAAATTTCATTTTCAAAATATTAAGCACTTATCCAACAAATATTTTTACAGTTTTCTTTCTGGCATATTTTATTAGTAACCAACCATCAATAGAAGGTTTTCTTTCACATCATCACCATCATTGACAGAATTTTCCTCTAATGATATTGTCGAACTCATGCTTTTAGTTTAGTAGCTGTCGGAATTTAAGCCAGATGTATCATTCTACTATCTCAAACACTTTTTTGATTTCACAGGAAAAGATTTTGTCTTCCTCTTTGGCTCCATGTAGGTAAGTTTGAACTGGGATTTTTGTTGCTTTTCTTGTTTTTGTGCGCTCTTTTTACCAATTTTTCTTCAATTTTCTTAGTTAAAAAAAAAGTTACAGCAACAGAGGTTACGATTTCAATATAAAATACTAATCTTAATATGTTATATTAAAAAATAAATATTTTATTATGTTGGACCTAACTAATTAAAGTACTAGAGATTATAGCCTGTAAAACCGTTTTAAAAAGTTATTTTCATTTAATGAAAATTAAATTGAAAACTATGTTTACATTTATCTAGACAGACTATTTTGTTCGAATTTTGGTCGTTTGTCAAATCGAACAAATCGAAAAATAAAATAGACATTTTCATTTAAAAAATATGCATTTTTAAACATTTTTAGGTCTTTATTTTTTTAAGAAAAAAAAATAAAATGAAAAATTATTCTCCCTTTTCTCCAGAAAAATATCTATTAGTGAATATAAGGATGGAATTTTATTTTTTGTTTGTTTCACCCATGTTTAATTTCTAGTGAGGATGGTTAAGACATGGCTCAAGTATCCCCACTCTCATTGGCTCAAGTATCCCCACTATCACTATTTTTGTTTCCCAGAGTTTTACTAAATAAAGCATGCAGTAATTAGAACTATTTTAGACTCAAAATACAATTGAAATTATGCTTATTGAATGTATGTATATAGTTGCAACTTTAAACAAAACTTTGATTACAAAAAAACAAAAAAACCATGCACCCAAATATTTTTTTCAGATAGGAAAAGACAACTATTAATCACTATACTTTCAAAATGGTACCAAGATGTGTGATTTCTTTTTTACATGTTCAGAACTATAAATATGTTATCATATTGGCAGTTTTAGAAAGAAAAATTAATCAACTGTAGAGATAATAGGGGTGGCTCAAGTATCCCCTATGCTCAAGTATCCCCACTCTCCCCTACATGATGAATTGGTGAAACTCATGACAAAAGATTCAAGATATCTTTTCTTTTGGCCAAAATGAAGTTTTGTACGGTCCGCGTACAATGCACCTTGATTGAGATTTATCAAAAAAAATGCTCTCGCGAACCCGTTTTTTCAAATTTATTTTGCTCTAAGGAGATTCTTTTTGAGAATTTCTTTGAACAATAACATGAGTTCAACTAAAATAGACTCCTTCGGTATCCTTCTTTCTGTTTGCGATACTTTGTTCTAAAGCTGTTATAGAGACAAAGTCGGAATTGTTAACTTCAATCGCATCAAATTTAGGACATTTCCTCTTTGCATTCAAAATAGTTTCTTTCAATTTCCAGGAACATTTGTGTTTTGTTTCATGCGGCATTCTGCTTCAATAAGACCAAATCCTGAGTCTTTCGGAAGGAAAAAATGGCCGGACACCATAAATTTATGTTCAATTGACTCTGCTGTTACATTTGTGTTATAACTTGTTTCAAAAGCGTAAATGACATTTTGGTATTTCTATTTCACCATCACAGGAATCAGAATATAAAATAACTTTCTCATGTTTAGAGGTTTTCTTTCTTAGGTTGCAACAATGCTAGAAAGATATTGAGAAATTATTCTTCCCTCCATTTCATACCAGACACATTTGTATCCCACATTATTATTAAAGGAATGCACTCCAAAGTTACAAACATATAGATCACGTTTGTAATAAGCTATGGATGTTGAAAAATTAGGAAAGAAAAATGCTTTTTGTAAGTTAAGGCAGTAAGTTTCATCTCAGTCTTTCATTTTGTTAGTTTTCATTTTGTCTCTAACCTTATTAGCTTTCCACAAGTGGAAGTTCTCTTTCGATTTCAAGTCTCTGTTTAGTTTTTCATTATTTTCTGTCAAAACTTCGACTGATATGTTATCACAAACTTTACATGTATCTGTACTTGGCGGCCTGAAGTGTATTATAAACTTTGTTCTGAAGACATTCAAATAGATTTTATCTTTCACCGATGCTTTATCCTTTGTCATACATTAGTTCAATATTAGAGTTTTCTGGCAACCCAAGCCGAATGTCATAACCCCAAAATAAAACAGGCGAAAAATTCATAGCGCCATATTAGATAACTTAACTCACTTTTGGAAACACTTTAAAAAATAAATTTGGAATAATAAAAACACAAATATAAATCCAATAACAAAAAATTTTAAGTATAAAATATATACAGGGTGTCCCAGAACTTCGTGTACAAACTTGGCGGAATGTGGCTCCAACATGATTGGGCGCCATCTCATTATGCGAGGTGTGTAATGACCACTTGGACCGGGCATTTGTAGGCAATTGGATTGGGCGTCGCTTTCCCGTCGCTTGGCCTCCCAGATCGACTGATTTATCTCCTCTTGACTATTTTTTTCTGGGGTGCTATGAAGAACACTGTGTACGACACACCCATAAATTCTAAAATCGACCTGGTGGCACGAATCGCCATCACTGCTGCGATCATCAGAGAAACGCCAGGTATCTTCGAAAATGTTCGCCAATCCTTATCGCGTAGGTGTCATGCGTGCATTCATGTCTATGGACGAATTTCGAACATCTTCTGTGATGCATTTAATTAATACATTGTACTATTTTGTTGTGCAATAAAGCATTTTACATTAAATTCCGTATTGTGGCCTTATTGGCTCTTTGTGTCATTTTATCAAGTGAGAAAGATGTTTCTGCTTATGCTTTCCTATGTATTTATGGTTCCTAACAATGTTCTCTACCTTTCCTCCAAGTTTATATACGAAGTTTTGGGACACCCTGTATATAAAATATGAATTTAACGGAGAATTTTTATCCGATCTCTAAGTTTTATGTATAGGACTACAAAATGAACCAGGTCTCGATGTTAGGTACAAGCAACACCAAAAAAAGGTTCCCTTGTTAGTAGCAAACATTGGCAGGTATATAGTCAATGACCCTGGTTCGAATCCATGATTGGAACTTTCATTCTGTTGGCTCTAAACATTTTAAGGAAAAATAAGACTGGGTGATTCCATATGCGAAAAATTCGAGATTTAAGACCAGTTTCGCCGGTAACTACCCGACCGATTTTTGATAAAATTTGGAATCAATATTCAGAAAATTATAATGAAGACTTATGGCAGACCACTTTTTTTTCGACCAAAATTTTCTGTTTTAGAGCATAGGAAAGTTTTCAAAAATGTTTCCTTCTGAAACTATTTTTTTTTAATTGCCTACCACATATGATCATAAATTTATATTCTATACCACTAAATTTTGTTTACCGAAATTACTCGATTGCTTTAAGATTTTATGAGGTTTTTAGCTAAAAAGTATAATTTTTCGAAGAGCTTAAAATCTTTGACTCTTCGAACGTGTGAGGTTCTTGCATAGTTTTATCAAATACATGAATTAGAGTATATGTAAACACTTCAAAAAAATTTAGTTATATATAATAAATTAATATAATATATTAAATTAAAATGAATGTGAATGGGCAAGGCGTATTAGTCATATCTTATTTTAAGGGACCAGGTACCCTTTGAACAACAAAATACGTGAAAAGATGACCCCTGTAAGAATTGCAGTCACTCTATATCTAATTCAGTTTTAATTACAAAGTTGAAAACACATATTAAGAAAGATTTATTTTGTCAATTAAAATTTTTTAAAAATGTATTCACATACAAGAAGTTTTTTATTTTATTTTTAAAGATAATATTATTTTTACAAAAGAATTATTCTTGCATGCATTGGGGGCATGATTTTTCACATTTGGATGGTTAAAACAAATCAAGATTTTTTTTTTATTGAGTAGAGAAATAATGTGTTTTCAAAATGACCTACAATGAAAAAAATATAACTTATAGATCTAGAAAAAAAAATTTTAGAGAAATATGAAATATCGGGATTTTTTTTACAAAACAAGAAGTCGCGAATTCTTAACTCTAATTTGGGAAACATAATAATAGGTTATTTTCTGCTTCTATACATTTAATACATTTAGCGAAAATTTTGTAAAATTCTAGGCAACCGTTTTTCAGAAATCGTCCGCGCAATGATCACTGTTTCGAGAAAAATGACTTTAAGGATAAATAAATCCATTGATCATATAGGAAAAGCCCAAGTGTTTTAAATATAACTTCTCTCCTAATGCGAATTTTTGTATGCGGTTGGTTTATAAATGCTCGTAAGGAATCGTATTTAATTCCAAGTTATTTTTTGAAAAATCGATTTTTGCATTCTTTAAAGGGTACCGACCCCTTAAACGGGTCAGGGACTCGAAAATCTTCAAATTTTCTAGAAAATTTTATTGCATTTTATATATATATATATATATATATATATATATATATATATATAATGACGCTTAAACCATATTTCTGTCTTAATTAGAAGCGGAAATATTTTCTTTTTTTTTTTTTTTTCGTTTTGGTTTGCTTTCAAAATCTAGCTTTGATTGTCATGAAAATGATTTCTTGTGAAAATGCGTTTTTCTTCATGACGGGTTTTTTCACAATTTCTCATATTTAAATTGTTATAAATCAAGATCAATTAAAGATAAATGATTGAAACTTAGAAACTATCGTTTTTTATTGTTTTAATTTAATTTTTAATCAGCAAATTTGAATATATATATATATATATTTTTTTTTTTTTAAATATGATTTTTAAAAAATAAGTTACATCATTTTTTTCACATTTTTAGTTTAAACATTTTAATTTTTTAAAAGATTAATATTTGAATTTTTTAATAAATTTTAAATTTATTTATTTATTTATTTATTATTTATATATATATGAGGAGCGCAGAAGCTAAGGGGTATAAGTGACAAAATTGAAAAAAATGAGTTAAGTGCACAGGCTATCTGGAAATATGTCTATTTATTTGTAGGTAAAGAGTTAAAAGTGATTTTTTCATTATGTACTGAGTTATAGGGGTCAGTCACTTAACCTCTTTCCCAAAACTGTGAAACGATTGGAGGCCAAGGGGTATAAGTGCAGTTGTGTCCGTTAACGTCTATATAACAGAAGCACGACCAACGACATACATACAAAGCCATTTGCTTTTTTTATTCATTAAATATATGCATTTTAACTGTTATCAAGTAAGAAAAATCATGCGTTAAGCATGGATTATGAAACACTTTCGAACACTCCCTGAAATCTTTAAAAATTTTTGCTATTGAGGGTAATAAAGTCTTACAGTCCATTGTCAAATATGTATTCTGATACTTTTTAACAGCCCTATGTTTTATTTGTCGGTTGATATATACTGTATAATGGGAAAAATTAGTTTAGCAAGAAAACGCATAACAGTTTGAAATTTCTCTTTCAGCAGTTTGTATTAATAGATGGAAGCACACTTGTATACTTTTGTTCATCCTGTAGTTTATCTTGAACCTTTATTATACGCCAGTATTTAGCTGAAATTTACTTCAAATTAAACACACTTAAGACTACTGAAATCACATTTCCAGAAATTATCATTCATCGATGACCATGTATAAAAATTTATGTGTGATCCTGTATATCATTTTACCTATATTTTACAAGCATTTCTTAGTAAACTGAATGCAGTTCAGCATAGAAATACAAGACTTATTTAAAAGAAATCTTTAAGTAAAGTACGCTCATAGTCTGTAACCTTTACGAATATTTTTGTGTAGCCCTGTATATGAACTATAGCATTTATACAATTCCCTCTTTATTATTAGGTAATGTAAATCTTTGTATGGTCCTGTAAATAATTAATAACTATTCTTTTCACCTCAGATTTTATAGAATGTCTATTTTAGTGCAATTCATAAATGCATATAAATTTTAACATGTGACAAGGTGTAACATATTTCAAATTCATTTAAAACGATTTTTCCTATAACCCGTAATGTAGCGGAAAATTTTTGATTGTCCCTGTAAATAAACTAATCATGTTAGAAATATGTGCAATAAGTTGCACAGAGTCATTGCAAGAGTCATTTGCAACAAGTTCGTGTTGAAGTAAACATGAATAATTCCCAAAAATTTCAGGGCAATCCGAATATATTTACGAGAGTTAGGACAGACGGACGGACAAACCAAAATCATATTCACTTTTCAACTTTGTTGGTAAGTGTTAAAAAAATATGGAATTCCAATATTTCTAAATTTATAATAAAAATTTAAAACTTCTATTAGAATAAAAGTTTTTCATTTCATTCATTATATCAACATTGTTCATAAATTTTTCGTAAATTCATTTTTTTATTTCATATTTTTCCCTTTTTTAGAATTTATATTTAAACAAAATTTTGTCCTTTGATTTATTTGATCAACATCAGTCTTAATTTTTTCATAAATACAATTTTTTATTTAAAAATTTTTCATTTCTTGTGTTCATTCGGCACTTGTACCCTTTAGTTTTCAAGCAGTTTTCATTACTACTTGGAATCCAAGGGGTATAAGTGCCGAATGATGATAAATATTGCTTAGTTATAAATTAAAAAAATATCCTATTCCACCTTTTTTTTAAACAGTTATTGAAACAAGAGTTCAAGGATCATTAAGAAAAAAGCAAAAATTTCATATCTCGATTCATTCAATTACAGTCGATGTGTAACTTTGAACTCAATTTACTCGAAATCTAAATTTTGTCACTTGCACCCCTTGGTTTCTGGGCTCCTCATATATACAAGGTGTTTCTAAATTCATGGTCCATACTTTAAGGGGTGTTAGTACACATCAAGACAAACAATATTTAAATAGGAAACCAAGGGTCCCAAAGTCTTCCGAAGGAGATAGGCGCCATTAAAGTTTAGGGTCCAAAAATTCAAATGATTATGAAAAACAGAAAAATTGGTCGATTCGTTTGCGGTTTTCACTAAAATTATTCTTTATGTCAGTATTGTCTTGAAAATAAATTATAAAGATAAATTTCAAAAAATAACGATAGAGGGCGCTTTAGACTTTAGAGTAACGAACAACTATTTTTTTACCGCTATTTTTTGCATCTCATTAAAGGTTTCGTAAGCTTAGACTTAAACTTAAATTTTGAGCTCAAAATCTGAATAGTTGGAAGCAGTTAAATAGCACAAACTTAACTGTGTTCAGAGGGTTTTAAATTCAAATGATTATAAAAAACGGAAAAATTGGTCGATTGATTTGCGGTTTTCACTAAAACTATTCTTTATGTCGGTATTTTATTGAAAATGAATTATAAAGATAAATTTCAAAAAATGCCAATAGAGGGCGCTTTAGACTTTGGAGTAACGTACAACTATATTTTACCATTATTTTTCGCATCTCATAAATTTTTTTTAGAAGCTTAGACATAAACTTAAATTTCGAGATGAAAATCTGAATCGTTGGGAGTGGTTAAGTAGCGCAAACTGAACTGTGTTCAATGGGGGTGGGAAGGTTCAAATTTCAAATGATTATAAAAAACGGAAAAATTGTTCGTTTCGTTTGTCGTTTTCGCTAAAACTATTCTTTATGTCAATATTTCCTTGAAAATAAATTTTAAAGATTAATTTTAAAAAATACCGTTAGAGGGCGCCTTAAACTTTGGAGTAACCAATAACTATTTTTTAACCGTTATTTTTTGTATCTAATTAAATGCTTGTAAAAGTTCAAACTTAAATTTTGAGCTCAAAATCTGCATCGTTTTGAGTAATTAAGTGCGGAAATTTGAAATGTGTTCGAGGGGTGGGGAGGGTAACATTTTAACGCCTGAACACGGTTCAGTTTCCGCTTCTTAACCCCTCCATCGATTTAGAATTTGAGTTCAAAATTTAAATCTAAGCATTTGCAAGTATTTAATTAGATACAAAAAATAACGCTTAAAAATAGTTGTTGGTTACTCTAAAGTTTAAGGCGCCCTCTATCGGTATTTTTTGAAATTAATCTTTAAAATTTATTTTCAAGGAAATATTGACATAAAGAATAGTTTTAGCGAAAACGGCAGACGATTCGACCAATTTTTCCGTTTTTTAAAATAATTTGAAATTTGAACCTCCCCACCCCCATTGAACACAGTTCAGTTTGCTCTACTTAACCACTCCCAACGATTCAGATTTTCATCTCAAAATTTAAGTTTATGTTCTAAGCTTCTAAGAAAATTTTATTAGATGCGAAAAATAACGGTAAAATATAGTTGTACGTTACTCCAAAGTCTAAAGCGCCCTCTATCCGCATTTTTTGAAATTTATCTTTATAACTCATTTTCAATAAAATACCGACATAAAGAATAGTTTTAGTGAAAACCGCAAATCAATCGACCAATTTTTCCGTTTTTTATAATCATTTGAATTTAAAACCCTCTGAACACAGTTAAGTTTGTGCTACTTAACTGCTTCCAACTATTCAGATTTTGAGCTCAAAATTTAAGTCTAAGCTTACGAAACCTTTAATGAGATGCAAAAAATAACGCCAAAAAAAGTTGTTCGTTACTCCAAAGTCTAAAGCGCCCTCTATCGTCATTTTTTGAAATTTATCTTTATAATTTATTTTCAAGACAATATTGACATAAAGAATAATTGTAGTGAAAACCGCAAACGAATCGACCAATTTTTCTGTTTTTCATAATCATTTGAATTTTTGGACCCTAAACTTTAATGGCGCCTATCTCCTTCGGAAGACTTTGGGACCCTTGGTTT
Source organism: Maratus speculifer (assembly GCA_964019185.1). Lineage (NCBI taxonomy): Eukaryota > Metazoa > Arthropoda > Arachnida > Araneae > Salticidae > Maratus > Maratus speculifer. The sequence goes on from OZ025298.1 coordinate 259,902,227, forward strand.
CCTATTTAAATATTGTTTGTCTTGACGTGTACTATCACCCCTTAAAGTTTAGACCATGAATTTAGAAACACCCTGTATATATATATATATATATATATATATATATATATATATGTATAAGTGTGAGAAGTTCTATCTTATGATTTTGTTTAGAAATTATATGGTTAATCATCACAGAAAAATTCAAAAATTCAACTCAATAAATAAAAATTATTAAGCAATTAAAATTTGAAAATTACTCCATCTATAAAACATAAAATTTTCAAGTCATGTCAGTGAGTCTGGTTGTTTGTGGGCAAAATTTCGCATATACTGCTGGACGAAGAACTTAGTAATTTGTTCAGGGACTATTTTTGGGCGAGAAAATGTCGGGAGAATTTAAATAGTGTGAAGATTGTCATTAGAAAATAGTAGTGATAACTGGCTAGCTGGCATGCATATTTGCCAACCTTCACTAATAATTAAAATGTGTATTTGGAGAGTTTTAAAATCTTTAAAAAAAAGCGCAAACATATGTTAAATTTCTTCATTGTTTTTAAGTACTTTTTAACTTTCTACAATAAAAAGGAGTATTTTTGGTGTCTTGATTGTTTAGAAAAAGTACTAAATTTTTAATGTTAATTTATGAATAATTAATATTCACATCATCCTTTTAGTTTTGTTTATATATATATATATATATATATATATATATATATATATATATGTGTGTGTGTGTGTGTGTGTGTGTGTGTATGAAGGAGAAAATATGCTTAATTTATTTGCAGTTTTACATTGCTCAGGTAACATATATAATCTAGTAAATCTTATCAGTTCAGATTACCGAACATCATCAGATTTCGATACAATTAGCTCTTGTAAACATATATATTTTCTCATTCTCACCACGAGGAGAAAACAATTTTTCCTTTTTGCCTCCCTTATTTTATTCTCTTTCAGGTTATTCTAGTACATATCGAGTATAATATAATCTCTTTTTCATCAACAATGTTAATGTAAAAAGTATTAACTTACAATTAGATTGTCAAACATAAGGAAATGATATTAATGAATAGAGCATTTGATCACTATTAGAACTGCGCTACAAATTTAGCACTAGGCTAGAATTACGTAATAGATGAGAATGGCATCGGTCTTATTGCATTACGTAAATAACCAGCTAGAAATTGTACAGTTGTGGACCCCCCTCCCCTCTTCCCCCTACTAGCTTAGCAATTGACTATAACAGAAGATAGTTACTGGTGAAAAACGATTGAAAATAAAATCTACTTTTAAATGATGCATATAAAATTTGCTAGGGGGAACCCCCTGTAAATCAAAACTAGGGTAAAGCTTTTTTTTTTCAAACTTTTTTTTTTCAAAACATGGCAACACCATGTTTTGACAATATATTTTAAATTTTCGGTTCACACTATGCCTTGAGACGAAATTTTAAGTCATTTGGATAATACATTTTTAAATTATAAACACTCAAAATTAAAGCTTCTAATGTTAAATTACATTTCCATATTTTTATTAATATATCCTGAAATAACAATCCCGATGTGATATATGTATTATTATTAATATTATTATTATTATTATTATTATTATTATTATTATTATTATACTAAAAGAGAAAAACGCAAATACATTAATTTTGTAATTTTAAAAAATTTAGAATATAAATTATGAATTATTGATCTGTCTAGTCTAAGAAAAAAAGGTAACTAACACTGTCACCGCCTCTGACAATGATTTTTTTTGTGACCGGAGGCCTCTTTTCGTTAATATTAAGAAAGCTGCTACACACAAAAATGTAAAAATTAGTAGTACTATAGAGAAAGGTTTTATAAACACGCTGGTGAAGGCAGTTTTTAAATCTAATAATTATTTTAAGAGTTATTTATTGTTAAAGCTGGTCAAAATCGTTTCATTAAAAAAGTTTTATAACAGCAAAAACTATGCATAAAAATTTTAACATTTTTAGATCATTTTATACATTAGACGATTCCGGTAGGCAGACTGCTATTATTTTTTTAATTTGACTCATTTTTTGAAGATTTACATATTACTAATTATTACATACTAAGTATACACTAAATTTCAAATCAATTTATTCGGGAAATAGAGCGTTTACAGACACACAAAGACAGACGCACGGCATTTTTCTTCAATACTTATGTTTTTCGGAATCTCTAGTATCTGAAGCATGTAAATCCATCAAAAAAATTTTTTTTTTTAAACAATTACAAAATTTACCCTATACTATGTATGATGGGTAAATAATAAAAGACACTGTATCATTACATGAGTGGAAGTCAAGCGTTAACCAGTAAAATTTTAGGTATTCTGAATACCCATCAGTAACCAAATGCTAGCATTTAAGAAATTGTGCGCAATTTTTACAAGCTATATTTTTGGTAATTTTAATAAATTTTCTCTACATACTCAAACCTTAAAGTGTTTATGCTTATCCATACAAAAATAATTTAAATAAGGGTTTGATAATTTATTTTTACTTTTTAAATACAAAATTTTAAAAAAATGAATATATTTAAAATAAATTACAAATTTTATTATTAGTTACACAACGAAAAATTTGGAATTGATATAATTCAGTGATTTTTTAATTGACTAATAATTTTTGCGATTTTTATAAATGACAGTAACAAATTTCGCAATATATTTCTGCAAACAATTAAAAAACTTTAACTAATGCACGCCTGCTATACAGTGCCGCAGGCGCAGGTAGTGGGAATCTGTGTAGATTATTCATACAACACACATTTCGCCTTTAATTTATAAGTAGTGGTTATTTCCGAACAATAATTTCCGTAAATTCCTTAAATTCTGGTTTCATTTTCCCACCCTCTCTACTATATCTCCATTTGGTGAAACGTGTAGCAGCTAACCGTGTAAGGAGGTTCTTGCAGATCAATACCGGGCTCTTAATTGAGTGGTGGTTTCCATTATTTCTTAATAGAGAGTTCAGCAAATTTCTTAAATTGTTCTTTGTATCCCCACCCTGTCGAATAATACATCTACGGATAGATTGAAAATCAGAGTATCGTTTGGATTTAGGTCTGTTTACGAAAAAGTGTTCATTGGTGATGGAGAGTGAAACTGAATCATTCAGCAAAGTGTGCGTAGCACGCTTACTATACCCGGCCGCTGGTGGCCGTGATCAGTGTCGGATGTTCGTACTAACATATTGCGAATCGCGGCGGTGGAAAGTGGAACCAAATCACTTTGTAACCCGTGCATGGTTAGGGTAGTTAATTTATAGTTAGTGTTAAGTTAGAATTTTGTTACCGTTAGGTAACAGTTCGGCTATATTTAGGTTACAGTTAGGTTGCGATTAGATTGCAATTACGTTACAGTTAGTCTTAGATAATATTTAAATTCCGGTTATGTTACAATTAGGTTATGATTAAGTTACAGTTAGGTTAAAATTAAATTGCAGTGAGGTTACGGTTAGATTACGGATAGGTTACGGTAAGGAGACGGCTATGTTACATTTATGTTATATTTAAGTTACAATGTGATTACAGTTAAGTTGCAGTTAGGTTACAGACAAGTTATGGTTACGTTACAATTAGGTTAAGGTTAGCATTTTATCTACAGGGTGAACATTACTCACGTTTTGATTAAAATATACATTTAATTTTGTACAACGGCTCTGAAATTATAATAATATATACTAATTTTTTAGCTAATCATCGAGTATCGATTTCGTTCACGGTATAGTCGGATTTAAGAATGGCATAATTAGTTTGAAAATCAAAATATTTCACTTAGGATTTCGATGTGAAAAAAACAAATAGTTACGTGACTTCGAACAGTGATTTTTACAGATAAATATCAATATTTTAACTCGAGAATCACGCAATCGTTGGGCGCATATTCCTTCCCCCATTTCCCATTGCTGTCATTTTGAATATTTTTACCGCTAAATATTAGTTTGTTTTTTAAATTGATTTATAGCCCAGTTAGCAGCCACGTATTTCAGACAACATATTGCCACTTATTTCGAATTACAGATAAAATCATACAAATTTCAAGTTCGTTTAGTATTATTATCACGGAACCGGGCAACGCCGGGAGGGTCAGCTAGTTTATAATATAAGTTTTTAACTTTTAGTTGTTGAATGTATATTATTGTGTATACTATATGTATATTATTATATATAATACGTTATAGATGAAAAATGTCAAAATCTAGTAATAACGCTAAGAATTTTGAAACCAATACCTCATATTTTCAAAGAGACCTTTTTCATTAACAAAATTGTTGAAGCGTAAAATTAAAATTAAACATAATTTTAATTTTCTGAGATTCAATGAATAAAGTACTCAAATATTATCATTTCATATTTCCATTCAAGTTTATAATTAATATAGATTTCAAGTTAATTCAGATACCTATTAAAAATTGATTTTTTATAAGTAAAATAATTATTTTCTTGTATACTAATTTCTTCGTAAATTATCTATATGTTAATACATGTCTGTGTACACACCAAAAAAAGTATGAAGCTAATTGAAATTATTCAATAGAAATTTATATTAAAAAAATTTCCGAAAGCAATTTAACTTCGTGCGTAAGAAAATTAAACCATTTTAACAGGACAGAAGATATACTGAAATAAAATGGAAATAGGAAGGATATTTGTAAAAATCAAAATAACCAAATAACTTCTTCATTAAAATAGATGCTGAGTCAGTTTAAAGTTTATGCTACTTCTAAAAAATGGGCATAAATTTCATGCATGACAGATTTTTGCTAAAATTAAAAATGGGCTCAAGGGACGAAAAAATAGGGTTCTTGGGAGAAAAAAAAAATCACACCTTCATCAATTCTGAAGATATCAAATTCAATTAAATTTGTTATAAATTTACCTAATATTATCTAAAACTATTTTATCGACAAGTTTTTGATAGGAGCAACTCTTGTCGAAAAAAATAAATATAAATTAAAAATAAAAGCAAAAAGGGGGATGGAAGAAGAAAAATATCCATAACTTCGTCAATTCTTACGATATCAAATCCGATTAAATTTACTATATATCTTCTCAACAATATGTACAACTTTTATACTGAGAAGCTTTTGATAGGATGAATATTTCTAGCAAAAACAAATTAAACAAAAATAGGAATTGAAGGAAAATTCGTATTATACAAAAATCTAAAACTGCTTACATTCTGACTCATTTTTAAATTCATTTTGCTCTCAAACACATCCAATTGGGAAGTTCTCTTGTTTAGGAACTATATAATGTGACGTATTGTGACGTACGGCCAATTTTTTGATAAATGCAGAATATATTTTTTAAAATGCTGTAAATCGAATTTGTGATTGAAAATTTGAGGAAGTATTCAAATAACAAATTGCTTATTTTCTAACTCATTTTTAAATGCTCTTTTGCTCTCAAACGCATCCAACTGACAGGTGCTCTTCTTTAGGAACTATATAATGTGCCGTATTGGTCAGTATTTTGATAAAAGGAAAATATATTTCAAAAAATGCTGTCAAAGTGGACATTTTGAACAAAATTTCCTGAAGCGATCATGATTGAAGAATTAAGGATGTATTCAAATAACAAATTGCTTATTTTATGACTAATTTTTAAATTCAGTTTTACTCTCAAACGCATTCAATTGGCAATTTTTCTTATTTTGAAACAATATAATGTTGCGTATTGGTTGATTTGTTCATAAAATCAGAATATATTTCAAAAAATACTGTCAAAGTGGTCATTTTAAACCGAATTTCACTTAAGGTTATTCTGATAAAACCAGCTCTTACAGAAAAGTGAAATTAAAAATTCTTCCAAAGCGGCCAAATAAAGTTGCTAAACTGGGTTTATCTCTAATCATATTTTATTTTTTGTTGGTGAAATAATCACTTAACTTCGAAATCTATCGGTAGACCAAGCCGACAGGGATTTTTTTTTTTCATTTATGTCTGCAACAATTTGACAATCAAAATCTTACGATATTCCCTTTAACTATATCGTTCTCTTTCTCTCCCCCTGCGTATTTCTTAGCTGACTTACATTACCTAATAATGTTATTTACAGGATACAGAAGTTATTTAAAATACATAATTGCTGTCCAAGCTTCCATATGAAATATCCTCTGCTTATTTTAGTTTTCTGCTTATTTCGATTTATTTATACTATCACAATATAATTAATTGCCGAAACGTCAGTGAAGGCTTACTTTGGAGGCACGAAATTTTTTGGTTTCTGTCTGTCAGTCAGTCTGTCAATCTGTCTGTCTGTTCCGCGACAACTAACGCAAAAAACAACCGATTGGCTTGAAATTAAGTGGGTATGTTAGTGAGGCACTGGGATTAAGCTGTATAGTTTTTTGTTAGATTTGATTCATTCGTTCGGAAAATATTATTTTGCGCAATAATGCTTTTCTATGGCAAATCCAATGATTTTCAATTTTTTTTTTCCTTGAGAGAAAATGACACATTTCATTAATGGAATTCAATGATAAATGGACACTGAAATTTACCAGTTAAATTATTCGTATTGTTTTGAAATTTTGTCTATGCATTTGTCAGATTTTTAAAGTTATTACTGTAAATTTTGGACATTTTTTATAAATGTGTTCCAATAATATAAACTAATTTGTTTTAGAGATTTACTTATTTAAAATGTATTAATTTCATTTTCTTTATTTTCTCTTAATGGTTGCTAAGCAACCATTCATCCTAATCCTTATTATATTTTAATGCTATATATTTGAAAGCGTGTACGAAAATTTAAATGAAATCAACGTCAAAACTGATGAATTAATTAATGTTTTTGTATCTTTGTGGATAAATATAACATAGCCCACAAAAGAATATAGGCTATGTTTTATTAATTTTATTCAAATACTTTCCTTAATAATTCAAAATTTCCTTCATTTTCACACAGAATCAAGAGCGATTTTTTAGATAAAATTTAACCAATTTCCTTTACCGTTGCCAGAAAAAAATCTGGAATAATTTTTCAATGGCATTAAGTTTCAATTGAGCAATTTCCATTCGAAAAATTAAACTAAGAAAACGTAAATATGACGTCAGAATTAAAATAAAAATAAAAAATAGCACTTTGTTAAATATTAAACACGGAAATTTGTTTCGTTAATAATAATTTTTCTGACAAAAATGGGGGCATAATTAGAAGTAAAAGAAATAAAAAATAATTATATTTTTAACAAATATTTCAATTGGTAAAATTTGACGTCATAATTCAAATAAAACAGGTATTTTATAGTTGTCGTTAAAAATACAAGAAACATGGACAGCAATAACTCATGAATAATGACGTCATTGCCGAAACTTCAGTGAAGGCTTATTTTGGCGACGCAAAATTTATTGTTTTCCATCTCTCAGTCTGTTCTTCTGTCTATCTCTCAGTACCCGATAACTGCCACAAAATGCAATCAAAACTTCTTTTTTCGTAAACAAAATTGTAAAACCCTAGATTCCTGAGTTTACACTTTCAAAAGTTCCTGATACATCAGATTTAGGTGTTTTTGGTAGGCAAGTATCTAGAAGTATGAGGATAATGAAAAACGTTTATTAAAACTGTCACTTATCCCTATAAATCAAAATGTAGAAAGAAATACAAGATATACGATAACCATTAGCAGATTGATAGAAAGTTAGAAATTTAAATTTAATGAGACCACGGGGGTTCAGGGGGGCTCCGCCCCCCTGAAGAAATCTACTGTGGTATAATTTAAAAAAAACAAAAATAAAAGATCATGAATTTTTCAGAATATCCTAACATAACTAAATCTTTAATTTAACGGCTTTTGATGGCTTCAAATTTCTTATTCTTGTTTTATTCTTATAAATAATTACGTAATTCGAAATTTTCAAATTACCGTTTCCGGGAAGTTGAATATTACGCTAAGTTTGTTTTAAATGAAAGATGTGAAAAGCTGACGTTGAGGCTCTTGATCTACAGATTTACTAGTTATATAATATTAGGAAACATAATCAAAAGGGAAACTAAAGCTATTTTTAGACGATAAAAACTAGCAATGATGAAAAAACTCAGGAAAATAGGAGAATGTTCCTTTAAAGTGAATTTTTTAAACCCTTAATTAACGTAAATAATTACTGCTTAATTAACTAAAAGTGGAAAAATGAGCTGAGTAGAGAACATGCATCATAAAGTAGGAACACATTTCACGAGCATTTTGAGTTTCTATTGATTTTCATAGTTTTTTACAAATATAAGTATGCACCCAGAGAAAAATTTTGTTGAATCAAAAAAACTTTGTTCGGTCCAACAAATCTTTCTGTTTAAATATGGGTCAGTAGAAATTTTGTTTGAATAAACAAAAAAATATTGTTGATTTTTTTTTCAATTTTCTGTCCACAATTTTCATCCGAAATGCATAATAATGAAATAATAACATCGATAAATCCGTCTCATTTTGAAAAGTTTTTATTATCCAAAAATTATGGTAATCTTTTATAGCTATATAAGTCAATTAAACAAAATTATATGCGAGAGTTATGGCAATTGCATACCAATTTAAATTTTACAAAAGCAACAAAATTTTGTTGGAATTGAAAACACAAGACTTTAGTAAGACTCGAATAAAATTGATGAAATTTTGTTAAAATTTTATAAGGGTGTTAACAATATTTTTTTGTCTGAGCAACAAAACCGATTTTATACTTTAACTAAAAAATTCGCTTATAACAGCTAATACATACTCAACAAAACATGATTTGCTGTTTTAATCAATTCCTATCTCTGGCTGTGATATCCCTCTCAATTAACGATATTTGTGTGCTTTAAAAACCGCACAATATCAAAGCATGTCTTTTCTCAATAATCTCAGTAGCAACTCAATAATCAATGTATTTTTAAAACGTATTAAAATAGATGCACTTTTCTGAAGCACACAGATATTAGTATGAATTTTAAACAAAACAGTAAATTGATTGCAGCTTAAAAAATCTGTTAGAAATGTCACATAATACAAAAATATCCAAAAACGAAATAAATTTTTAAACACTTTACAGGCTTGAAAGAAAATTTCAATTTTATGTGAAGCACAATAAAATGCGCCTGCATTGTAATGCTTCTTTAAGCCTATAAATGATATAATCGAACAAAAAGTTCATAGGAAATAATAAATCGGTTTTTTTTATTATTATTTACTTTTGATTTCTTCTATCATTACACGAAGAAATATTGGATTAGTGAAAAAAAATAGACTTCCAGTTTTCAATGGATTTATACATTTCATAAGTTCCTGAATACGATTTCGTGGTTTTTAGGAAATATCTGTCTGTTCGTCTGTTCGTCACTCTTTCACTCTGTGAATTTGTATGCTTCAAAAATTTTGTGGGCGCTCTGTCTCAAGAACTAATTTACAGAATTACACAAAACTTTAGATACAATTAGACCTTGATATAAATTGGACCTGAGTAGATTTTTGGAGCATATCGCTCAACAGGTGGCGCTGCTATGCTGCATAATTCACAGTATCTCTCTATCTCAAGAAATAATGCACAGATTTTTATAAAACTTTGGATTCAGTTAGTGCTTGGTATGATTTGGTTCTGATTACATTTTGATGTAAATCGCTCAACAGGAGGCACTGCTATGCTACATTATTTATGATGATTGGAATAATTCTATCTCAAGAACTAATGCAGGAATTTTTATCAAGCTTCATATTCAGTTAATCCCTTGTATAGATTAATATTGTTTAGTTTTGGGTGTAAATTTCCGCACAGGAGGCTCTTCTATACTGTATTTTTCACAATTTCGCAATAGCTGTACCTCAAGAACTAATGCATTGATTTTTGACAAACTTCAGATTCAGTTAGTACCTAATAAAAATTGATACTGATTATTTTTTAGTGTACATGACCTGTTATGCACAATTTCTGAAGATTTTCACAATAACTCTATCTCAGAAATTAATGTATAAATTTTCATCAAACTTCAGATTCAATTAGAAGTCGACATAAGTTGTTGCTGGCTAAATTTTGGTGTAAATCAATTAATAGGAGGCGCTGCTATGCTGCATTTTTCAGGAAATATTAATATTTATGAGATAAAAGAAAGTTTTAGGATTGCCAATCTGGATAGTTTTAAACACATGTTTGCTTCTTGAAAAACGTAAAATTTTAGGTAGAATAAATTAATAAATATAAAATTAATGCATAAACATAAATAAAAATGAGTGAAAAGAAAGGTATATTTGTTAGGAAAATGGGGTGCATTATTCAGGCAGTAAATTACCAAATGCTGTTCCCATAGTATTAATGTCATTTATGGTACAAATATTTCCCTCCTTCTATTTAAAATACATATTGTATTACATACATTGAAAATACATGCCTTTCACTAACTTTTATTTAGAACTTAGAAATATTAATAAATAGTCGCATAAACCGAAGCATTTTAATTTAAAATCAAAAAATGGTTTCTAATTTACAAACGCAAACGCTAAAACTAAAATTGATAAGAAAAAATGCTATTAATCCGATTTCGGTTAACATAAAATGTTACACAGAAACCGTTGAAACAGTTAACAAAACGTTTGTTGTAAATTGAAATTCAGCGTTCCAGCTTTTATTTCCGCTGATAACACAAATGAGTATGTCAAATTTACCCGACAGCTATACATAGAACGCTGAGTACATTAGGTACCTGAATTATGCTTATGATTATTAATGTACGTATTAAGAGATTTTTGTTATTTTGGTATTTTTACAACAAAAATAACAGTAAAGGAAATAAAATGAACCTATGTTTTAGTTTTAAGAAGATTATATGAATTTGTATTCTACAAATGGCATTTATGTTACAATGTTGATTTATTTTCAATGCAAACAACTTTAATGAAGCATTCAACAGATTAATTTTATGAATGAACACATCAAAATAAACTAGGAAATTCAAATCGGAGTTAGCGGTTTATCGGACATAGGGGAACACTATGAGTATAAATCTATATATATTTTTTAAATATATTTTTGTTTAAGATTTCAACTAATAACACCAAAAACACTTTTATATGGAAAATATCAATTATACAAACATATAGTTTTGAAAGCTATTTAAAACGAAACGTTCGTATTTGCTATGTGCCAGATGCTAATAACCAAAACAATTGCCAAATATTTTGCTACTTACAGCAGTATTTTTTGATACTGATTATTTCAGCAGTTTAAGATCGTAGTTCGATTACAAGTATGTTAATTTTTTTTTATTATTTGATGTATATAATTAATTCTTTATGAAGTTTTATTTTCATTACGGGATATTAACCGGAAACAAATGTTGAACTCATTATATTGTTTCAAATTTAAGCGGGTCAATCTTTTGTAATCGGGATAATACACATGATAGAGATAGATTTAGAAAACACGTATTTGAAAAACTTTAAAATACCATAAAAATTAGTAGGAATTTTTTTTCACTTTAAATTGTGCTATGTTTAGAAGTTTTAAGAAAATGCATTAAAGTAAAATCTATTGGCCGGCTGAATATGACGTCAGTATTATAGGTTCACTTCAATTCACTATTTTTGAACACTAATCAGAATTTTTTCTTAGAATCACAATAAATTACCACTATGCAGATGCAGGAAATTTTCATATGATATTTAAATGATCAAACAATAGGGTATTGTTTTGTTAGTATGAAATTTATAAAATATATTTAAATTTTTCTGCCATTTGACTCAAAAATGAGATAAATCAAAACAAGCAGTTTTACAATCTGTGTCATGATAAGTAAATATGATAATAATCTCTCGTCATTTAACAGAGATTCTGTTACACATTTATTATCATTGAGTGAAATGCAAACATATAGGCATCAAATTAATTTCAATTTTAAAATAACTGTTAAAGTCAGCTTACTGTTGAATTTAAACACTTTTCTCCGGAAGATCTGTCACTCCGAGAGTAGCAGGTGTGAATATAGAGTTCCGGCGGGAAATTGAACATTTCGACAATTTTAAACATAAAATCTCAAACCTTCCATCTTCCAAACATGTCATTGCTCCGGTGGGCAATATGCCTCCTTCACAACTACCATGAAATTATCACTGAGTCATTTCCTGAAAATAATAATAATAATAGTTTTTAACCTAAACGTTGAAATTTCAGAAAAATTATTTATATAAGTTTTTAAAAAATCGAGAAAATACTTCACATCACCATGCATTATTGACGTTTAAACAGCTAATCAGTGTTTCTAAATTATTGGATTTTTTATTCAAAATATCTACTACATTCATAATCCTCACTTTTTTATGTCAAACATTTCTTGATTAAATTAAGCGAGGTTTACTATCAATCGGAGAGAGTGATATATATTTTGAATAAAACTTTTATCCAATACTAGCTGACCCGCTCGGCGTTGCCCGGGTCCGTATTGACAATATTAAACGAACTTGAAATTTGTATGATTTTATCATTAACTCGTTACATGCAGAAATGCATTGTCTGAAATACGTAGCCACTGACTGTGTGAAAAATCTGTTTTAAAAACAACAACTAATATTAAGCTCTAAAAATACTCAAAATGAGCAATGAAAAACGCGGGAGGGAATATGTATCTAACGATTGCATGGTTTTCGTGTTAAAAAGTTGATATTTACCCGTAAAAATCACTCTTAAGTCACGTAACTAATTATTATTTTCACATAGAAATCCCAAGTGAAATATTTTGAATTTCAAACTAATTATATCACTCTTAAATCCGACTATACCATGAATGAAATCGATACACGATGGTATCTAAAAGATTGGTACATAGTATTATAATTACAGAGCTATTTAATAAAAGTAAGTGTTATTTTTAATCAAATCTTGCGTAATGTTCACTCTGTGTATAAATTCCTAACCTTAAACTTTTCTACCGTAACCAGAACCTGTCTGTAACCTAACAGCGACTTAACAGTACCCTACCGTAAATTAAATATAACAGAAATGTAACCTAGCCTTCACTTTATTGTAACATATTCTTATTCTAACCATAACATAAATGCAATTTAACTTTAATCTAACTTTAACCTAAATAATATAATAGAAAAAAACCATTTTAAAAAATTACTATTTCTTCGTAAAATATGTTTCAGCTGTAATTCATTTCTTTCAATTCGTTTTATTAATACAAAATTCCTTCCTCGTGCTTTTGTTTGAGACATTAAAATTTCAGCGATAAATGGTTTAATATTGCAAACCTTTTTTTCGATTTATTTCGCCTCCACCTATATTTTTCTCCATGGTGTACAGCAGCTGTGATTTAAAAAAAATCCTCATTTAAACTGACAGTTTTCCAGTCTATGAAATTTAAAGGTCTGTCCAAGCTTTTTTAATTATTTCTCCGAAAATTTTATGCAACCAATCAACCATAAGAAAATGAAAGGGCGAAAAAAGGCGATTTTTTATGAGAGTGAGTTTTGGAATTTAATTAATTACTCAGTTAATAAATAGAATTTTGAAATTCTGAGCTTCAGGTGCATCAGGAGAGACATTGGGCTACTCTCAAAAAAATTTTGAGCTTCGTACGTGCTGTAGATTTTGCTAGTCATCGCAGACACACAGACACACACACACACACACATAGACAGACAGAGCGTTTTGTTCTTTTATTAGTATAGATGGCCATAGTCCATAATATTCATTTTTCAGTAGCTACATATAAAAACTTTTATGGAAATAACTACTTAAAAAGGTTTTTTTAAATATATAATTAACATATATTATTCTTAACGATATTATTATACTTAATCTCCGTCGGGGAAGAATTAAATGAGAATTTTTTAATAGCATTAGAATATATATTTTTTTAATAAAAGTTTATTATTTTATTTTAAAAACTTAAGGTTAATATACATTAAAAGTTCTAAATTTATACATACTATTGAAAAAAAGTCATCGATTCAAAATTAATATGCATAGTAGGGTGGACCGAAAAAAAATACAAAAATTGCTTTTCAAGTCGTAATACTGCACAAAAGTTGAGGATTCGAGAGACTAAAAATTGAGTGAAAAAAGAAATAAAATCGGTTTATATCTTACAGTCGCACATGTGCTGTAATGTTTGCCAAAATGGGGGAAATATTCAACTGTCACATTTTTTTTTATTAGCCTTTTTACGAATATCATATCTAAAGTTCTTTGTATTAGAATAATAAAACATAACTGTAAAATATTATTTAAATCCGTCAACATCTTCCTGTCGCGAATGTGCTTTAAATGTTGGCAAGAATCACATTTTTATGGTAATCTTTCATCTTATTTAGCTTGACAATATTTAATTGTAATAATCCTTTACAACTTTTGAACACATGCGCAACCGAAAGATGGTAGGAATTTAAATAATATTTCAACATAGGGCTGCCAGATTTCTCTCAGAAAAAAAAACCGGAAGATTTTAATAGACATCACTTTTTATTTTATCGCGCTTACCATCATTTTTTATAACCATACTGAATATGTTAATATTGTTTTCTATAGCAAATTTTAAAAAAACTGCATTGGTAAGTCAATTTAATCATTATTTTCTTACTGTTTTTCAATTATGTTATTCTATCAACATTGTTTAACTGATTTTGCAGTCATATATCCAATTAAGAATAAAAATTAATTGCATTGTAAGAAACAAAATAAATCAACACATTCTAAAATTCAATTATGATCATGAAAATTTTAATAAATGGACATGCTATAAAAATATTTGTTTATATTTAAGTATAAAGGGCGATAATAAATGAAACAAAATATTAAAGCTTAAGATACAGATAAATTATAAATTTCATAATACAGATACTTGTAGTTTTAATAATGCCATATTTAGATGATCTATTTCTATAATGATACATACTGTAACGAATAGCTAGGTCCAAGATTTCGCGCATGCTGAATTAATATTATACAACTCCCCAAAGATTTTTCTCATCCTGATCGGAAAAAAGCTGTATTTGCATTTGATTGCAGAACATTTTTTCTTCAAAGGGTGGAATTTTGAAACAAATTGAAAAAGAAAATAATTCTTCAAAATTATCAAAGAATGAGACGTGTAGAAGAAAGGAAAAAATCCGATTTAAATGTTCACCGTATGATAGACCTAAAAAAATGTTAAAAAACGTACAACTTATGGAAAGACGTACAATCTAGCAACTCTATTTCAACTTTACGTTTTGTTATTTTGTTAAAAAACTTCATCTATTACATTCGTGAAAAGGATAATTTTAGAAATATATATAATAATGTAATTTTTCCCATAATTCGGCAAAATTTACAACACACGTGCAACCGGAAGATATAAACCGATTTTATTTTTATTTTTTATTTTTTATTTTATTTTATTTTATTTATTTATTTATTTATTTTTTTACCCAATTTTTAGTCTTCCAAATTCGCATTTTTTCCGTGCTATTACGATTTGAAAAGCAGTTTTTGCATTTTTTCGGCCCACTCTAGTACATAACACAATTCAAATACATATTTTTTAAAAAATCATCAAGTTCTGTAAAATTTACATAATACAAATCAAAACATTTTAGCACGAATTCAAGCAAAATACAAAAGGATGTCACACATTTTCGAAACGAATTCGGAAAAAGAAATATATAAGCAAACATACGAATTTTCTTTTCTAATGTGTTCAGTCTAAAAGCTTTTTTGTGGAAATGTCATAATAAATCTTGATTTCTAAGGTAATAGAGCTTTTCTTAAAATATCAAATTTGATTTCTTTCCACTCGTCAACCACAATCTTCCAGAAGATGTTTTGTGATGCCACGTAAACTGAAATTGCTATAAAAGTCCAACTGTATCGACTGTAGAGTAATCCTTAGGAGACAAGTCGGGAGACTTGGGTAAAATTAATTTAAATGGGATAGTGGGGATCATTTCTCATTTTTTTTCTCACAATATAGCAGCACATTAAAAGGTATGACTGGTTAGCCTTATCCATATGGGACTTAAGGTTGCTAGTAGCTCCGCTACTGAGTAATGTTAAGCCTATAGACATGGGAGGTTGATGTATTTTTTATTTAAAATATTTCCTAAGGAAATTAATAGTTTTAACTTGTTAAGGCTGATTTGTTAACTCTTTTTTCTGTGTTCTGTTCTTAAACTGTGTCTCTTTTTGTTACTTTTCAAAATATTTCTGAAATCTACGTTTAATTTTATGTGAAGTTTTAAAATTTTACCCTCCGTTCATCCGTTTATAAACATTAAATATTAAATTAAGCATAGATTTTAGAAATATCTTGGCAACTTAAAAAAGAAATGACTTTCTTTTAGAAGAGAACATTGAACAAAAGAAGTTAGAAACATTAATTCCTAGGAGAGAATGTTAAACATAAGAATGATTCAAACGTTCATAGACTTAACATTACCGAGGGAGATTGGAAGCTGAGTGACTAGCAGCCTTAACACGATGAAGATTGCTTGGATAAAATCTCCTTTGAAAATAGGTATTAACCCTTTCCAGCACGGGCAAAATCTGTAAATAAAGTGAGAAATTATCGACTGACACCGGAATTCACAAACGAAATTTTCAAATATTCTGAAACCCTTAAGTTTTTATTGTAAAAGCAAAATTTTACTGAAATATTATTGGTGCCAGTTGCAAGTTTAGAAAATAGTTATAAGTTTAAAATTATCCCAGACCGGGCACAGTGTGCCGGAAAGAGTTAAAACACATTCATTTTTAATAAATCCGAACTAATTTTGACATGGGTTCGATTTTCTTGATTTTAAATTTTCCGTTATCTGCAATAACCATAAAAAACTTTAGAAAAAACTTTCTTGTTTTCCTTGATACAAACAAAAGGCTTTTTGTCCTCTTTTTCAATTGTAAATCAATTTTTTTTGTGTTGCATTCAGATAAATATATTCAAGTCTTATTAGTTGCCTTATCAATTGATATCTATGGGATTAAGGAGACGATTTCGGACGCTCTTCGGAAAGGTCTCGGGGAACTCGATATCATCTCAGATTCGAGATCGGCACTGTAGACGCTTTATTCTTTAGTGCCCGTCACAGTAGCCAAGGTTAGACACCTGGTTAAAAGTAAAATAATGAAAGTCCATACGCACTGGATCAAAGCTCTTATCGGTTATACCTATAATGAACATGCTGATACATTGGCTAAGGAGGCTAAATATTTCCACATGGTTGATGTATAGGTTCCTCTTTCCTGTCGTAAGGTAAAGAGCACGCTCTTTGGTCAGGCACTCATGTGATAGATTTGCAAAACAGATCGGACGTATCTGACAAGGTCGGGTTACGTATGCGATCTTTCAGAGAGTCTCCATTCAGAGATTCCAGAGGGATTTCTTTGTAAAACTGGTCCTAACGGAACAAAGGGCCTTCGAAGACCATCAAGCCTGCTTCTTCAGAGGCAACCTTGCATGCTTCTGCGGAAATGGAAATAGCATGATTGCACATTGCGTTTATGAGTTTCCTCTGTGCAGGTCATTGAAGGAAAAGAGTTTACTTTCAAATTTCCACATTCGAATATATTTCGATCTTTTCCTTGATCATTACAGAAAGAAGGAAATTATTGCAGAAATCTCCTAACAATGACTTTGGATCGGGTTCGTGGTCACGCGGGCACTTGAGCTTTCGCACATCTTGTTCCGAAGTTCTTGAACGCCAATCTCAAAATCATTCGAACGCTAAATTCTATTAGAGAAGTCTGGGGTCGTAGAACTGGCGTAGAACTAGCCGGTTCTTTGCGTTGTCGATGGTTGTTGCTCGGGAACGCCTTGGTGGTTTTGACCTGTTTGGCTATGACGTTATTGTTACTTGTGCCTTATGACTCCTCGTTTGGCCTTCTTTACTGGCGGGAGTGCATTCGCGATGGCTGGGCGTCAATTTGCTATCTTTTGGGGCTGGAGATCATTACAAGATCGCCTCGCAAGAACTATGGAACTGCTCAGCTCTGGTTTGCGGAACTATTTAGTTTTATCAATTTTAACTATACATATCTATTTTTCACTTGTGAAATAATTCTCTTACAGCAATTTATTTAATTAGTCTTACACGCTGACACCCTAGGCAGTGATTATAGTTTATAATCAGGTTTTATAATTTGCTTTATAGTTCATAAAAAGATTTTAGATTTCACGATAGTTCTTTGGAATTTGTATGTTCTTTTAAAACATGAGATGCGGATTTAGAGTTCGCCGTTGTTGAGTAGCATTTCCCCCCCCCCCCCCAGTCAAACGAACTTTGACTTCTTTTCTATTTCTAATAATTTTTTTTTTACTTATTTTACAAATAAAACTATTAAAAACATGCTTTTTATACATTCCTTTAATAATCCAACTAAAAGTATTTCTCTTCGTGAAGCACACATCACTGCTAAAAGGCATATCCTAGTTTGAACCATATTTTGGTGCTCAGAAGCTACAACCATTA
The DNA here is from genome assembly GCA_964019185.1 of Maratus speculifer. Classification (NCBI taxonomy): domain Eukaryota; kingdom Metazoa; phylum Arthropoda; class Arachnida; order Araneae; family Salticidae; genus Maratus; species Maratus speculifer. Next base: position 259,920,638 of record OZ025298.1, read on the forward strand.
CATGGTGAAATCTCGTTCTAACATTTGGAGTTCCGGTTGAACCATACGTCCTATTCTAATAACTGGAACAAAATTGTAACAGGAAGAAGCTCCAAATGTTGGCTCGAGATTTCACTATCTGATGGTTGTAGCACTGTCACTATCTGATTCAACCGAAGCTCCAAATGTTGGCACGAGATTTCACTACCTGATGATTGTAGCTACTAAGCACCAAAATATGGTTCAAACTTGGTAACATTTTTAACCGTGTACTAGCCTTCTTAATTTCTAATGTTTTAATTCAAAATGTTGTTCAAATCATAGAGAAAATCAAAATCAATACAAAAATGTGAACACTATCTGCAGGCATCGTATTATTAACTGTACATATTTTAAACAATTTTAAATTAGCATTAATTTTTTTAATTTTTAAATTAATTTTAAATTTTAAGTTTTTTTTTTTCAATCACTTTGTTCTTTGTTGAGAAAGAACTAAAAACAATTACAAGTCTATTTCATAGTGCACTTGTCGTATTTTAGCTCATCTAGAAGGTCACGAGGTCAATAGTACAGTTTGCTTTTGTTTTCATAGACCAAAATTAGGGTTATCAGCAGTCAATTCTTTTCATTGAAAGAGTGAGAGAGAAATTAAAATAAATACTACTTATGTCATTGTGCACATGATCGTGTATTAGCTCATACGAAATTTTTCGAACGCCACAATATCAATAACCTGAGAGACCTTTTCTCAAGCTATCCAAAATTAGAGATAGTATCCTATTAATAATTTTAAAAAATTAATTTTTTACTGTTTAATACCAAAATTTATTGTATTCATGGTTCATTATTCGTTTAAATGATAGATCTTTCGAAAGGTTTGGTTGTCTTAGTTAATCTCCATAGTAGTCGTAATCGATTTTAAGTTATCTGAGCATGTTGGAGAATTGATTCGCAGCAACCCTAATTTTGCAGTCTAAATTATTCGTATTGTAGGCTTCAAGAATTTTCATATGTGTTGCATAATATTTCCAAATTACTTTTATCTGGCAGAGCGGTAGCATTTGACATTTTTTTTCTTTTATCGCTTAGGTGTAAATGATGATGGTTTTTTGTTTTATTTTGTTTATTATTATGATTTACTTTTATGAAATGGCAACGATATTTTTCTCTGTAGTGGCATTTTGTTGAAATATAAGAATATTCTAGTCAGTTGACATGTAGAATATGTGGGGTCAAGATGACGCACTGTATTTTGAGAAATTTTTCTGTTTCCTTTTCATTTAAATAAATATGTTTGTTTTGTTACTAAAGATCCTTTTTGCATTATTCAAAAAAATAGTAGCATAAGATACAGGGTTCGTACGGGGTCTTGGAATTTCATGATCAAGAAATTCATTAGTACCAGTATTTTCTTATAGGAAATCTGATTAAATGATGCGGAATTTCGCGCGTTTTAAATGTATTGTGTTGGGGGGGAAATAATTTCGCTTTTTTTTCGTACTTTTCAAAGTGAATTTATTTATATAAATTAAAAAAACTAATCAATGTGCCGTTTGTTCTATAACCTTTTGCCATTTTTTTTTTTTGGTAAAATCATAATTTTGTCACTGTAGAACTTCTGAGATTTCTGGGCAAAAATCTGAACAAGGTGATTTTCACAAGCCTCTTTTGAAGCCAGCTTAACACCACTAAGAGAGTTCTGCAAAAAGTGGAAAAATTGGTAATCGGTCGGAACCAGGTCCGGACTATATGGTGGGTGCATAAAAATCTCCCAGCCAAGCTCTTTCAATTTTTGCCGAGTGGCTAAAGATGTGTGTGGTTTAGCATTGTCGTGATGAAAGACAATACTTTTCTTGTTGATCAATTTTGGCTGGGTTTTTTTAATCGCCTGCTTTAATCGCATTAGTTGTACACAGTAAATAGTTGAATTAATGGTTTGGCCAGGTTTGAGCACCTCATGATGGACAATTCCCTTCCAATGTCACCCAACACTAAACATCACCTTCCTTTGCGTCAATCCAGGCTTTGCCATCGTTTGTGAAGCTTCGACCACGATCTTTTCCCCACATTGTTGTCGTATGTGATCCACTTTTCATCACCCGTAATCATTCATTTCAAAAATAGCTGGATTCCGTTCATTTTCAGTAGCTATTCACAAATGGAAATTCTGTCCATTAAATTTTTCACTGTAAGTTCATGGGTAACCCAAGTATCGAGTTCCTTTTGGTTTCCAATATTATGTAAATGGTTCAAAATTTTTTATGGTCGATGTTTAGTTCTGTAGCAATGTCGCGGGAAGAAATGTGGAATTACCTCGATTTGTTTTAAACATTTCATCGACTTTTTCAACGATTGGTGGGCCAGGGCGAGGTTCATCTTTAACATCGAAATTTCTGGAACAAGAACGAGCAAATCAATCCTGACACTAGCGTTTACTTAAGCACTGATCACTGTAAACACCATACAATTTTCGATGAGCCTGCGCCGCATTTTTTCCTTTTCGAAAGTAAAAAAGCAAAATGTGACAAAAAGCATCTTCTGAAATCACTATTTTAAAAACGAAATAACTTTTGACTGATTAAACAAATGACACTACCTTTATATTTAGAATTTTTTATAGACTGTTGCCTTTCAAACGATGTATAGTATGGCTTAATTGAGTAAGTATTACTCGAGATATTTTTTTCTTTAAAGCCATGTATTGGGAAAAAAACGAAATTACTTTTTCCCGAACCCAATATTTGTTTATCTATTTTTAAAAAATGCTGTTATTTCATCTTGAAAAAAAAAAACGAATCCATACGAACCTTGGTGTAGGTATTTTAGAACTGATAAATATTTATTGACTGTTTTAAAAGAAAATAGATAACCTTTATTCTGTTGGAACTATATGAAATAATGTACGGTAATGCAATTTATGCATCACTTTCTAAAAATTATATTCTGTTTTTGCTGTAAGACAAAAAAATAGCTTATGCAGTTTTTTAATAGATCCATAGATACATCCCCATGAGACGGCCATCACCAACTGACTCAGTGTCTACTAAAGCTGTAGTCTTCGTGGGTCTAGATGTAGCCATATCCTATGCTATATTCAAATAAATATTCAGTTTAAATAATAAATATATATGAATTATCACTTGCTAATAAAGCGTAGAAACTAACAGGGTGAAAAATATTCAAGCCGAGGATCGAACCCGGTATCCCTGAAAAGTTACAAGGTTGATGCCTAGTTTGACATTTTTTACACCCAATTCCAATTTTCTAATTAATTTTCAGCAGTGAAGTTACGTTTGGAATTATTGAATATTTAATACGTGAAGTATCACTTACTAGCCAAGCATAGAAACCAATAGGGTGAAAAATATCCAAGCCTAGGATCTTCCTCGTTGCTTAAGTGGTAGAGCACTTAGAGCGCTATTCCAAGGGTACCGGGTTCGATCTCCGGCTTCGATATTTTTCTTCCTGTTGGTTTCTACGCTTAGTTTGCAAGTGATAATTCACGTATTAAATTTTCAATAATTTTATTACTGAAAATTAAATGGAAAATTAATTAAACTGAATACAGTTACAGTTTCCATAACCTATATATACATTTATCAAAAAAGAAAGACTTCAGAAAACACTAATAACAAGTCAAAACATTATAATAATAACCAGTATATTACTTCGACATATAGGATTTTAAATTAAAAATATTACGGAATCCTACTCAGACTATCCAAATTACACAATATAGGTGAAAACCAATATACTTTTGATTCAGACTCTAACAAATCATATTCTGCAATCTAAAAACGGAAATTATGCGATGTTCAAATGTTTAAAAAGCTGTCAGAAAAACGAAAATTATGGGTCAAGTGTAATCACCTTTAATATGACGTCAAAATTACTTACGGACATATTTTTACTTTACTAAACTGACTGACGATTAACAAAATCCCCTCCATTCCTTTATTCTTATCATTATTTAGTTTGTTTTTGCTCTTTGGATTTTTGTCTTTTTCCCCTTTTTCTCAATCATCTGTTTTATAAAAATTTAATTTTTTTTTAATTAATTCATTTTGTTTTTTTCGCACTTATTCGATGAAATCCAAATCTTAGGAAAGGTTGATTATTATATTTCGTGATTAATTTACCAATGAATAAAAACGTTATGTACGGTCCATAAAATATTTAAAAGGTATTGAAAAAATAAATTTTAATAAAAGCTGTTGCACGCAGATTTAAAGCCACTTTCATTTTCTTAACTTTCATTTTTGGTTTTCATTAAAATAAGAGCATTAGATAAAAACCTACATTTATTTTTTGTCAATTATAAAATGCAAATTTTGTTTATTGCTATTAGATTGTGTTTTCATATGCATTTATTTCGATTTAAATATCTGTTTTCTGGCATTAAAATATTTTCCACTTAAGTTAAAAATTTAATATTTGCTTTATATCTGACATACCTGCTTAATGAAAACCAAAAATTTTAATTAAAAACTGCTTTTGTAGGTTTAAGACTTCAGCGAAAGTTAGTTTTAAAATTACTTTTTCAATTCATTTTGAATATTTTTTACTGTCATAAATATTTATTTATGCGTCGACAGTAAAATTAACCATGGAATATGAAATGAACTGGTAATTAATTATTTCTGAAGGTACAGGGTGGTTCAGAACTCTACATCAAAGATGTAAAGGCAGGAAAAAGGGACCTATATAAGAAGATTTCGTACAGAAATGTGAGTGCGGTAATACAGCATTGTGGCAGTAGAGGGCGCTGTTGAATTGGGCGGATAAAAGCGCTTCGTTACATGAATAGTTATTCCCCGCAGGGATTTTGAGTAACATGCATCATTACATTAGTACGGAGCTTGCTGATATGCTTTTTATGTATGGGGCTGCACATGGAAATGACAAACACGCACTACACCTCTCATAGCTTTCGAACCTGTTTGAGACTATCCTCTAACGTGCGTAATACTGCTTGTTTCACAGCAAGAATTCTGCGATGTCTATCAGTGCCCGTACCATGCCTCGAAACATAAAACGATCCACTTGCGCACAACTCCTAAACAAAACGCCCAAATTTTCAGCGATCCAGCACATTCTTACTCGGAAATCCTTCCATATACATCCTCCGAGCAGCCGCTGCAAAGTGAAATTTATGGGGGACCACACTTGACCCATAAATTTCACTTTTCCGACAGCTTTTTAAACATATAAACATCGCACAATTTCCATTTGTATACTGCAGAACATGATATATTAGAGTTAATAACAATAATAAAAATAATTTGGTTTCCTGAACAGCTCCATTCATGAAGTTCATGTCAGCAAGCTCCGCATTCTAGCTCCCCACGTTGTTCAAAATCCGCGCGGTGAATGACTGCGGAAGCCATCGAAGTGTTTTTATCCTCTGAATTCAACAACGCATTCTACTGCTTTAATGCTGCATTTCCGCATCCCCATTCCTACAGAAAATCTGCTTATTTAGGTTCCCTCAACCTGTCTTTACATTTTTAATTTATTGTTCTGAACCACACTGTATAGTTTTTATTGAGTGTATCTGATTAAAACTATGATATATTAAATAAAATTTAAAAAGTTTGAAATTTCATTATCCAAAATGCATATGTTTCACTGTCTTAAATTTAATTTCTTTTTCTTTAACATTGTAATAAAAATGTTTTACCTTAGAATCCTACTAATTAACCTTTTTTTTTTTGTTCATATACAGATAAATGGATAAAATAATACTACTAATAATTTTTTATGACTTTAGCTGAGACTCAAAAGCTAAAAAAGGGGGAAAGAAAAAAGATAACAAGATATTATTTGATCATATAAAATAAAAACGTAACAAAACAAAAAATATTTTATCACTTGTACTTAACTGTACAACTGCTGTTATTTATCAGTTTTATGGTAAAGACAGGGCCTCCAAATGGTTTGCTAATTGATGTAAAAAGAATTATGCAAATAATTATTATGTAAAAAAGCAAGTAATTAATTGTGCGAAAATTCAAAATTAATCTCGGATTAAGAGATTAATTACTGTGAAGAAGAATTTTAAAAATGCAAAATAACTAATAATTATTTTTTAAATTTATTGGATCTTTACTTTAACTGGAACTTTCTTTTATGTTTTTTTTGTTGTTGTTGTTGTTTGTTTACAGGTGTATATATTTGATTACTATTAAAATGCCATTTAAGATTTTGCATTTCATCTTATTTAAACACCTTTTTTAAGATCGCAAATATTTGTAACTGAGCAGAGTATCATATAATTTTATACCATCATATAATTTCATACAATTAATTATATTATAAAATGTTAGTATTTTACAAATTTTAAATATGTATAGAATAAAATACAAAATCGAATTTATCACAATAAAAAAATTACACTCAACGTTGTATCACTTGATGAACGTTCCACATTTCCGTTCATTCGTTCATTCATTGCTATCCCTCCTTCATTGATTTTCATTCATTCATTCTTTCATTCATTGCTTTTAATTCATTCATTCATTCATTCATTCATTGCTTTTAATTCATTTATTCATTTATTCATTTATTCGTTGCTTTTCATTCCTCCAGTTCTTTTCATTTATTCATCTTTTTATTTTTAATCTTTTATTCATTAAAAGAACACAGAAGCTCCAAAATATGGTTCTCCTGATTTCTTAAAATTTCTGTTTAAATTGGAAATGTATCAATAATTTAAATTTTAATGATTCTATGACAATACGCAACATACAACTAGAACAAATATATCTTTCTACAGTCGCTCCCCCTCCCCCAAAATAATAATAATAATAATAATAATTAGCTATTACTTCTTACATCTTTTCATATACTTTTCATGTTCATACATTTTTCATACAACATGTTAATCACTAAATTGTCACTGTCTTTCTGTGACAATTTAGTGATTATTTTCTAGTTGTAGAAAATAAACGTACATTCTTTCGTTTATTTTCTATAAAAATAAACGAAAGTTTTTTTCTACAGAAAAAAAACTTCTATAAAAAAATAGAAGTTTTTTTTAATAGAAGGATAGATAATTTATAAATAGATTTATAAATAGATATATAATAAAAAGTTTGTAGGTACTCTATCTCAAGAACTAATGCATGGAATTTCACAAAACTCTATATTCAGTTATACCTTGATATAACCTGGAGCTTAATAGCTTTTGGTGTACATCTCCCAACAGGTTGCGTGGTTATACTGCCTTTTTTACTATTTCCACAATAGCTATATCTGAAGAACTAATGAACAGATTTTCATAAAAATTTTAATATGGTGATGATATGATATAATATGGTGCTCATTACTTTTTGGTATAAATGGTCCAAAAAGTTGCGCTACTATGCGGTATTATCTATAATTATCGCAATAATGCTATTTCAGGAACTAGTGCAGGAATTGTCATCAAACTTTGCATTCAATTAGTTCCTGATATAAATTAGTATTCTTCAAATTTTGGAGTAAATCACTCAACAGGTAACGCTTCTATTCAGATTTTTACAGTGTTTGTAATGATTCTATCTCAAAAATGAACCCGTAAATTTTCGTCAAACTTCAGATTCAGTTAGGTGTCGACATAAGTTGCTGCAGGCTACATTTTGGTGTAAATCACCTAACCGGTGACACTGCTTTTCTTTATATTTCTGGAAATATTAACATGTATAAGATAGAAGAAAGTTTTTATGATTTCTATATCCGACTAGTTCTTATTATATTGATGTGACCTGCCATGCAATTGTATATACGTCTATGATGTACATATGACTAGATGATGATACTATTTTTGAATCATCAGTGAGCATTTCGCCATCTGAAGAATATTCTACAGTTTTAACACTATCGTCCAATGGTAAGCATATCCGAAAGAAATTTCCGAAGATTTTATTGGGGGAAACTCAAAAAGATTCATAAAACTTCTTAAAGATACTTTTAGATTTTTTTTCTTTCTATTTGAAATTTACTTCCATTTTGTTTTATAAAAATACAGCACTTTTTATAAAAATAATAATAACATATTTTCTGATTTATTATTCATCAATACCATACAAAAATCCTGCAATATCTTACATTATATTGTATCAACATTCACCTGTCTAGCACACATACATACCTAGTAAAGATATACATTTTTATGCACCATGTATATTCAAACGAGAAAAACACAAGTAAAAATTCTATTCAGCATAATACCGACGGTACTTAAAAGTATCATTTTGAAAAGCGAGCGTTTGGTAAAGCAAACAAAATGGAAATTAACTTTTTTGTCAAATGAAAATTAACTTTTTAAGATATTGTCAAGTGATCTATTTAATACATGGAAAAAAATATGGTAGCCTCATTTTTAAAATTTAAGATGTTTTCAAGTAAGTGATACTTTGTCATACAAGAAAATGGATGAAAAATTGACGCTCATGCGCCCAAAATAGGCTCTTGAACGACCGAAATCGCTTTTTCTGTCCAGTGACAGGTAAATTAATTTTTACATGTTGGTCAGCCCTGTTTATCTGAATGTTTGTCTGAAAAGAGAGGGCATCGTGACTTTTCACACATTTCGGTGGGGTGTGGCCAATAAAAGTTTGGGAACTACTATTTTAGTCCTTTGCAGTGATGTATATCAATTTCATTATGTTCTAATTAACTTAATGTCGTTAAAATGCATCTGAAACGCTTTATCTCCATAGTCTACAATGTAGAGGAATAACTTTTTGCATCCCGGTGAACAAACTACAATGAGACCGTAAAGACATGATGCACTTTTGACTAGCTACAAAAAATCGACGTAACTATATGGAAATGCGAAATAAATAAAATAAATACAAATCTACAAATCTACAAATAAAAGAAAAACTCTTCAAGTTTCATAATTTGTTCAGTGCAGTTCAATGTGGCCTCCATTTGAAAAAGAGAATCAGAGACGTTACTTTATCTGTTACACCAAACATCAGAAATCCTTAACCAAGGCTAATGAAAAAGAAAGGCTACAACGGTGCTTTAAGCATATCCTTTTTACAGACCGCTAGAGTCGCGTGATACACGAATGCTTATGTACTCAGTGTTCGAAAGGAGCATCACTTCACTCTAATGGTCTGTAAAAAAAACGTGTGAAATACACGCGGTAGCCTGTTTTTATCGTTAGCATCGTCCTTAACTGTGTCCGGGAAGAACTTGAGTATCATTTAGATGTGTGTAGGGCAACAAGTGGAGGCTATGTCTAGCTGCACTGAGCAGGTATGAAAGTTGGAGAATTTTTCTTTTATTTATTAATATTTCATATTCCCAACCTGTTTCGTTGATTTAATGGAATCAGTCAAAAGTGCACAATGATTTTATGGACATACTTTATTCTTAATGAAAAAGAAAAAAATGTTTTTAGTGCAACAAGTGGAGGCTATGTCTAGCTGCACTGAGCAGGTATGAAAGTTGGAGAATTTTTCTTCTATTTATTAATATTTCATATTCCCAACCTGTTTCGTTGATTTAATGGAATCAGTCAAAAGTGCACAATGATTTTACGGACATACTTTATTCTTAATGAAAAAGGAAAAATGTTTTTAGTGCAACAAGTGGAGGCTATGTCTAGCTGCACTGAGCAGGTATGAAAGTTGGAGAATTTTTCTTTTCTTTTACAAAAAAGTAAATGCTATATACTTTTTTTTTTGTACCGAAAAGTCTGTCGTAAACATCAGTAAAATATCAAAAATTAGATCCTATCCAATTATATTTGCGCATGTTACAAAGCACAGAGCGATAAACAGATATATTTTCCGAATTCATAAACACTTTTAAACTCTTGGACACGTATACGTGCCACAAAAGGCGCTTAAGCATCTTTGTTTATCCTCACCAGTAAAATTATACTGTAAAATTTTCCTTATTTAATCGGAGCATTTTCTCGATTTAATAAGTCACAAATTTCTGTATTTAAAAACTGGTGACAAAACATTAAAAATTTCGTAAAAAGCTCCCGCGCGAAGGGTTTAAATATGTTGAAAAGTTTTTAAATATATGAGATTTTATAAATTTTAAGAAAAAAAAATCCTTTAAAATATTTTTAATCATTGGTTACAGAAACACTTAATACTCTTTAAATCATAAATAATTGCAATTTGCGTTTTTATTCAACTCAAAAATTATACTGCAGTTTATGTATGCTATTTTTCTTCAAACAATCGAAATGTTTGAATATTTAAGAGGGAAGAAAACATCTAAATGATTGTAAAAATAAATTCGTCGACAAATCCCACTGAAAGTTCAAAATTACTTACATATTCATATACCCACAAACTCTAAAAATCTTACACCAGAAAATTAATTTCAACACATTAATATTTTATGAGATACAAATTTAATTATAAAATACTAACGATTATTTGACAGTGTTAAATAGATTTATATTCATACGATTAAAGGTATTTATAAGTAATTTAAATAAGCAAAATATATTTATCTTTATTTAAATACATTTGCGCGCCTCTAAAATTGCGGAAATAATGAGAAATTAAAAAGAAAAGTGGAAAAAAAGAAAGAAAACAGATGAAGAATTTGGAGCGTAATATAAATTTATTTCTCGCGTGTGAATCTAAAGTTGTAAATAATATAAAAAAAATTAATAAAATTAAGAATTTATTATAATGTTAAATAAAACGTTTTGTGACTTAATAGTGGGGAAAGAAATCTAAATTTAAATAAGTAATAAATGTATGAATACAAATAAATCGCTATTAAATTCAATTATCTTCAACTAATCTTGTTTCTACGTAAAATATATATGTGGTTTCCGGTAATAACAATATAAGGCACATTTTTGAAAAAATTGAGAAAATTTGGGAAAATGTAGCTTTAAAAGAATACTTTCATCTACCATAGTACTGAAAAATTAAAATCGAATGCTTCCCGTCATAGGGCGACTATAAATTTTCATTTAAAAATTGAAAAAGCAGTAATACTCGGGTAAGTGCATAAAGTAACGGTGATATACAGATAATATTTTTATTTATTTCTTTAAATCGTCTATTATTATTAAAATAACATAAAAATGGCTTGTATAACTTATAAATTTCTCTAAATAATTAAATTAACTTCAATAAACGATAAAAGTTACATTTATGTTACATTTATTAAAATTAATGTAAAACGGTAATAACCAAATAAAGTTACATTTTTAATTGGTTCTCAATTTATAAAAACCATTTTTATATAACTATTTTGGCAAAAAAAAAAAAAAAAAAAAAAAAAAAAAAAAAAAAAAAAGAGGTTCTTATATTCAAATTGAATGTAATGAAAATTATTAAGTTCTAATCTATTTTATAAAAGTAATGATAAAAATACATTTTTGAAAACTTTAAACGTTAATTACTCAAAATATTAAAATAGTGCCTTACCTGGTTATTATCGGAAGCCACAGATATTATATGAACTTTTAAAAATTTCACTGTTAAAAAGTGACTAAAAAAAATAAAAGAGATTAACAGGAAAGAGATGTTAAATGTTAAATAAATGCATTTTAATTAAAACTTCTAAATACTTTCAAGCTTTTTCATGTTCTTCATCAGAGATTATTTTTATAACTAATTACTGTTTATTTATACAAATACGTCACTTCGTTTTGAAAATGGGAGAACCAGTAGAGCTGAAAGTAGAAGTGATTTTATTTCATCTTGTTCCATCCAAAAACAAATAACAATAAAATAACTAACCGGTTTAATATTTCCATGAATAAAAATTGAGTATTTTTTGGTGCTATTGACATATTTTTGTTAAGTCCGAAGCTCCGTATTTTATAATTAATCTGATACTATGATTATTAAATAAACAGGTCCCATTACCTATTTATAATGACGTATTTGAGCATGTGGTATTTAGTACAAAGGTGTTGTTTAAAAACGCTACATTCAAGTCCATTTTTAAGGGAAACTATAGTCATGATATCAACGCTTGGAGTTAGACCCAATCACGAAAGATTAATATAAAAAGAAAAAGAGAGAAAAAATATTTTTCATTTCCTCTTTGCAATCAGTTGCCGATTGTGACAACTCTTTTGTCACTAGTAACTTTTCATTACTATATAAAACAAATTGTTTAGATCTTTTTGTTTTTAAATTTTACTTAAAAATCTGTATTATAAAGCTAAAAAAAAAAAGTCCGTGAGTAACATAAATAAGATGTTAAAAATATCGCTAACAAAATGTAAAACAAAAAAAGAGAAAAGAAAAGAAAAAGGAAAGAAAGAAATGATAATTAAAAAAGTATAAATGTTGCTCCGTATATGTGAATTAAAATGATGAAAGGATTGCATTATTTTTGCATAGATGTAAAACTCGTAGATATAAGCAGCAATGACAGCGTAAATACTGACAGTTCAGAAATTGTTTCTTTAAGTGAAATATTCTAAACATTTTATTATTTTTAAATTGCACAAACTTTTATTTGATAATAATTATTAAATTAAAGTTTAAAGAATTTTTAGTAAATTTCATTCTAAAATTTATCAAAATAGTTTTTAATAAATAGAATAAAAATTATTTATAATAATTAAAATTTTACATGAAATGTAATAATTAATTATTAAAGAGAGAGAGAGTAAGAAAAAAAATGGGGAGAACATCGAAATAGAATTATAGAATGCATTATTTAGAAATATAGAATAGAATTTAGTTTTTACACTAGCTTTCCTATAATTTCGTTTTCATCTCTAGGTATCGATACAACGAATCGATGTACATAATTCAATAAAACAAACAAGGAAGCCGTAGAACAAAACAAACCCGATATAAGTACACGATCATCGATAGACGAATCTAGGCTATTTCTTTTTTGTTTGAACAATCTATAGATGGAAGACATCTTTAAAGATTGATTTTAAACTATTAACATTGGTTTTTCAATCTAGATCAATATAAAACGAGACTTTCAGAAAATGTAAAATGTAGATACCTTTCTTTTTTTCTTTTTTATTGGCCCTTTTTTAAAGCTAACTTGATGATTTATATATATTAAACTAACGTAGCTATTCTTTCAAAAATAAATACTAAAGAAATTGTAACTATTTTGATCGCCTTTTTTTTTTTAATTTAAGCCAAGATTTAACTTTTTCGCTATATTTCTTTTATTTCTCGTCTTTTATTTTATTCTATTTATTTATTTTTAAATTAAAAGACAAAACCTTCAAACTGTTGTTTTTTATTTCCCATTTTTATTATATCATTATTTTTATTATATTATCATATCCATAAATTTAATCTAGCATATACTATTTAAATATATGATAATGTGATATTTTATAAGAATTTCTAGCTGAAAATCCTCACTCTAGCTATATTTACTTCAATTTTCATTCTTAATAGTTTGTATATATTTATAAATGTGTAAAAATTGTAAATAATGAAAAAAAAAATACAAAAGGAAGTAAAATGTACCAAATAAAAATATTTTTATCTGTATTATAAAGCAAATACATGTCCGCGAGTAGCGATGACGTCATATTGAAGTTCGTGATATTGAAGTCATATGACGTCATACTGACAAATAAATCTTCCTTTTACTTCTGTTCTTTAACTTCTAAACTGGGTACGATTTCAGTTTTCTAAAAAAATGTTCTTTTAAATGCAGTTTGATGGAAAACTGTATCACAACTTACTAATATTTTATGGTTTATTTAATTATTAGATTTAATTCTTATCTATCTCTACCGTGATCAGCTTAATTCCGAATGATGGATCGTTTGTACTTAAAACAATATAATTAATACGACATGTAATCGAACTACGTCCTTAATCTTTAACTACTGTTAGCGTCTCACAGACCGCTGAGTTATTTAAATTTCGGAGTTTAACTCGGAATTTTTAGTTTAACTATAGATACTGGTCAAATTTTGTTTCTTTTAGAACCCTATTACTATTTCCAGACTTTTGAATAGCTGAATTTTATTTATAATAGTCCTGTATATAAAGCTCAATACAAAAATAGTATTCTGATAATTAATTTAACATTTGATACATTTTTAGATTAAGCGGTCTGACAAACCACTCACCGTAGTTATGCGACAATTTTTGTCATAGAAGTTAAGGGTTTAACTACTGATATTATCATAACCAAAAAGGCGACTAACTAATCGAAAATTTTTGGGATTTCTTTTAATATTAATTTTTGGAATGCGAATAATATGAAAATACTGTTCTCATTCAATTTTAAAACTTTACTTAGATACATAATGGCTTTTTTTATATAATAATGTTGTTTGGTATTGTTAGTGACTAATCAGAAAAAATATAGTGAATATTTTCAATAAAATATGTTTTCATCTACATTTTATAACCCGGATAGCTCTGGTTGGATCTCCTAATTTAATAAATAAAAAAAGAATGTTTTTAACTACATAAAGTAAGAAACAAAGTTATTCAATTATAAAAATGTTCAACTCTGTTTGCTCATCTACTGCAAAATTATTCAACAGGACAAAAACAACTTCATGTAGTGTCTTTATTTAATTTCACCGAATTCGCCACTATAAGGAATTCAAATCACTTATTTATCTGTTTTTCAAATTCCTAATTATTTCATATAAATTCAACTCTAACTTAAAACTTTTCATCCAATTCTCATTTTTACCACTTTCATACATAGCTAAAAAAGTTTATGTATTCTGTTTGCCTACCGTAAAATGGGGTGAATCGGAACACTTTTCAACTTTAACGTAAAAAAAAAAGCAACAATCGATTTTTTAATTTTCTACTAGAAACTTCGGTCTTGTTTTGTTCTTTACTTTTTAAGCAAAACAGAAATATTTTTACTGTATATATATATATATATATATTATTTATTTTTTAATGGTGTTCCAATTCACCCCGCATATAGGGATGAAGCGGAACAAATGTTATAATCTTTATTTATTCCGATTCAAACTTTAATAGGGTTAATAAAAACAGGTAATAATGATAAGAGAGGAATAGGAACACGCATTTACTGTGAAACCAAGAATTTATTTTATATACAAGTAAAGACATGCCTTTTTAAAAATTAGAAAACAACTTTGAAATCAAGAAAAATTAAAAATTATTTTAAAAATTATATTCTAATTGCAGATGTAGAATATAATACAAATTCAGTCCTGTTCTGTGTTATTCTAGTAGTCATTATGTAAGTGAATCTGTTGAGTAACCCCAATCGCTGCACGTATTAATACGATCTAATAATCTCCAGCCCTTAGTACTGTTTGCATCCTTCTCTTTTTAAATTGATTTTTCATTTTGAAAGATTTGTGTAATGTAGGGGATGTTAGAGAATAATTCTGTGCAGTTTTTCTAACTAATATGCTATTTTTAAATTATTTTATTGTCTGTTCTATGTCTGTTGAATTAGACGATGACTTTTTTGTTTAACCAAGTAATTTCTTGGCACCTTTAAACTCTTCAAGTAATTAGAACAAACAAAATATTGTTACAATACATATTCATACATATGTTTTCATATATTACATGAAACTATTACTGTATAGAAAAGTAAACCATAAGAGAAAACGTGTTCCAATTCATCCCGTAAATCTTAAACCTCTGATGTTACAAGCCATTTTTCATTTTTTTCATTATGTAGTTTACAAATAAGTAGAATTTAATACAGCATATCGTTTACAGGTCTGTCATTAATTAAAAATTCCCTATCTTAGGTTTAGAATACGAAAAATACTGTAGTTACATACAAAGTTTTGAAGACGTTGAAAATAATGAGGTTTTTGAGGATCCTCTTGAAGTTTTTTTATGTACCCCAGTAGTGGTGCCAACATGTCAAAACTGAATTTCCCAACTCTTAATATTATTACCTTATTACAAAAAAATTGGAAACTGAATATATCATCACATATATTTATAATGAATTTATTTGTATGGCCGGAAAGTTTCGTTCCTATTCACCCCATTTTACGGTACCTGACAGGCTGAAAGTGTTATAACTTTCCTGAATATATCATTAGCATATGTATTATTCAGACTTTCTATATAAGGTTCGGTATTGAAATTGAAGTGTGTAGCATATCAATCGTTTAAATTCCGTTACATATAGGTCTATGGAAAAAATTGTTTCTAATGCATTATAGAGACGTTACCATGTTCAACCATTCTAAAATTGATATATAGAGACGAAATAAAGCATCTCTCTCAGCTGTATACAAGAAATAGCTCTTTTAGTTCGTAAACAAAAATGCACAAATAAATTACATTCGGTTATGAAACATAGGGATGGAAAAAATCTTTTGCGATGTTTTATGATATTTGAAACATAATTAATTTAAACAAACTGAAAAATGCAAATTCAGTCGTAACAATTAAGATGCGTTCCTACTATAAGAATGTTTTAAAAGTATTCAGATCTTTATATAATAGTATACAACACTTCGAATACAGTATATTAGCCGAAATCTTTTGTGTGTGAAAACTGTGTAAATACTAGTGTAAATACTATCTGCTTTCTTAAAATTAAAATACAATAATTGAAATGTCAGTTTAATGTTAATCATATAGTGGAAATACTAATACAAATGTCAAAAAAAATCGTATCTGTGAGCTTTTCATTGCAGAAAAACAATAATTTTGTAAACACTATTTTTGCTGTGTAAAACGTTTAAGGACACCACTATTTTTTAATAGAAATGTTACATATAATTATTATTCATTTGCCACTTAAAGACTCTTCTGTACAGTGATTTTTCTGACCTTATCTGATGATGATACTGTATAATGATTTTCTGACGTTTATTACATGCCTACAAAATGTTTTTACAGAAGTAAAGAAAAACTGGCATTTATAGTTCGTTTATAAGAACACGCAAAAATTCCTTTATACTGTGCTTAAAATTCCTTCATACTTTATTCATTGGGATAAAACCTTTTTAGGTCCATATTAATAATGTCATAATACTTTAAATATAATGAAATTTAAAAGAATCACTCATTAGGGCACATTCTCTATGCATAATGAAATGCATAAAATTTATTGTTCATTTACAGAGAGGAACAAAAGACTTCATTTACAGGAATGATTATTATTGATTATTGTTGGAAGTGCGTTTTCCGATGTGATGTGTATTTATGTTATTGTGTTCATGCAGTTATGTGTTTTCTAAATCGTTAATTTGGATACCTCAATTCAATACATGAACAAATTAAATTTTGTTATAATATTCTGTTAGTTTTGAAAAATGTTCCGTAATCTATGTTCGATTAATTATTTTCGTTAATATTTAGTTTTTAAATTTCCTTCACACTAGTATACCTTACTTAGTATATTATTTCATAAAGATATTTTCTTTGCTAATATACTTAATAAATACTTACATAAATGATATAACCTGTGTGCTTATTTATATAGAAAATGTTTAATGGATAAAATATATCTAACAATATTTTTTATCAACAAATAAAATTAATGGTGATTAAGTTAATGTTCTCCATATTTTGATTCAACTAAAACTTACTGAATCTATTAAGCTAAATCGTAAATTAAGATTTTTATTTTTCATTTGAAACGAATAGCATACAGCAATAATTCCGTGAATATACAGCAACAAATCCTTCGAGTAATATAACAATTGTTCAACAATCTTTTATTTCTATAATCGAGTTGCTTTTATCATGAATATTGAGAAGTTTCCGCGAAGAGTAAATGCAATACACTGTTAAAAAAAATTCTGAAATTTACGAACATTTTTTTTACTGAATTTCACAGAAAAAGTCCCTTTTTTACAACAAAATGCATTTTCCGTTAAAAATCAGGAAACTCCACCATATTTCCTGAAAATAACGAAACGGATGGAAAAAGAAACAAAAAACGGAGACACTCCGCTACTTGGGTAGCTACGTGGCCGAGTGGTCAAGGCATCACACTGCTAATCGCCTGCGAACGCAGATGGTGGGTTCGAATCCCACTGGCGCCATGAAATGATGAAAACATAAAAAATCTCTTTTATATTGCATTTTTTCTGTTTATTTTTCTCTTATTTCTTATTAAAAAATCCTTTAACTAATTAGCCAAAAAAAATGTGTACGACAATTTCAAAAAATTGTATATAACATTATTTTTGTAAAAAATGAATATTTTTTTTTTTCATTCATTTATTCAAAAAAAAAAAAAGAAAAGAAAAGAAAAGAAAAAGAAAAAAAAACGAAAAAACTGTGATTTTTAAACAGTTATTTTTTTAATTTAAACTCGTTAAAAAATTAAAATTGATTTTAAAAAATAATAAGTATTATGCATCAATCTAAAATAAAATAAAATAAACCGTTTACAAATATTGTAACGAATATATTTGAAAGGAAATTTTTAAAAGGCACAAGAGATTTTCCCACTAACTCATAAAGGACATACTTTTTACAAGCCGGCATGAGCAGTTTTGGCTCAGTCAATAAGGATTTGTTCTGCTATCAAAAGGTCTCGAATTCGATCCTCAGGACGGCTTGATGTAAATTATGCAAAAAAATAATAATAAATAAATTAAGTAAAATAATATAGCAACTTAAAAACACTTGGAAATTTCAAGTTCTTTGACGATTCATTAATTAAAAAATATATATTAAATTATTACCTTTAAAAATCAAACCTTGTAACAGAAAGTTACTGCTTCTTCTAACGGAGTTTTCCTTTCTTTTATTTCTCAAAAAGTAAAATCGACTAACGGAAAGGTAAAAGTTCGGCTACTTTGCTGCAGTAGTTTCACCGTGAATTCACAGATTTACTTTTAACAGTGTACTTTGTCAATTAATAAAAACTCTAAATTTTCTGTCCCGATTTGGAAATAATTCAGTTGTGCTTTTTAATGTTACAAATAAGAAACTTTGTTTACGAAGTAACCTAGCCTAATGTGTCAAAAAACACTTTAAATTTTTCTTTTAAAATGCGAATAGGAGAAAAGAATTTTCAAGAATTTTTTTGTTGCGGTTTATACAAAATTATATCTATGCATTCTAAATTTAGGAAAAAAAAACTTTTTTGAAATATCCGTGCAATCCGTCAAAAAACACTTTATGTTTTCTAAAATTTCACTAGAAAAAAAAACAGTTTCCATGAGTTATCTCTCTAAACCTGCCAAGAAATCTTTTACGTTAATTCAAAATACCAATAGAAAAAAATCTTTTATTAAATTCTCTGTCTCTCAACCTGTCAAAGAATGGTATGATGCATTCGTGAATTTAAGAAGGATGAAAAACTTCTATGATTCTTCCGCCTCAATTTATCAAAGAATGCTTTTAATTATCCTGAAATTTGAATATGAGAAATTAAACTTTATCTGAACCTGTCAAAGAAGAATTTTATTTCTTTCAAAAAAGTTTCTCAAAACATGATTATTTTAGTAAATTGTCTCTATATACATACATTAAAACAATAAAACAATGTATCAGGGCCTGATTAAGAAAGAGGCATTCGGGGCAATTGCATCGGGCTTCCCAAAGACAGATATAAATTTATACGTTTTTCATTAAAAGAGTGTCAAATGATAAAAAATGGCTAAAAGTGGCCAAAATTCGTTTTTATTTCAGTTTCAAGTGGCTCTCTTTACCCTACCCCTTCTATTTCAATGCCCCATGTCTCCTTGAGGTCTTACATTTATCTTTATATTCCTGTAACCAAAAAAAAATTGCGTTCTATGGGTTCTTAAACTTATCTTTCTTCTGCTGTTATATATATCGATGTGATAGTACTTGATATGAAATTTATGTACACATACAATAGGTATGAATTTTAGTTTTAGTCACATCAGTATAATTTACGAAAGGTTAAAATAGAAGCCACCCTTATAATGTTTGCCCCAGAGCCCCCCACTTTCTAAATCGGGCCCTGCAAAATATATATATGTATATGTGTGTGTGTGTGTCGGTGTGTGTGTGTGAATAAAAATAAAAACAAAACAAAAATAATGCAGGCTTTTAAACTTCAAAAATCAAATTTAAATTAAAATCAAAGTCCCAAGTCATCTTCATCTAACTTGAAATCTTATGCTAATCAAAAAATCCTTTTTACTCCTTGTAAGTTTCTTTCTCAGCAAGATATTTATTATGTCCATTATTTAAGTCAGAGAGTAACTTTAAGATAAAAAGTGCTGACGTTAGGGTAATTCTCCTACATATGCGATTAAGGATTTGCAGTCACATACCCCATGAGTCGCATGGATCTTCATGACCATATATCAATCAAAAGCTATTCATCATTGAAAAAACAAAGTAATGTTCTAAAATATTTTTTATTTATGAAATTTTAGATTTTTAGTATTAACCGTTTACACGCCGAATTAATATCGCAATATAATTATAGTTTTGTTTTTCCTATATTACAGCTTCAAAGTTTTAATTTATGCATACAAATTTAGAAAATAACAAAAAAAATATTTTTGCAGTTTTTTTGGCTGTTTTTATTTCGGTGTTCGCATTTTGGAGCATGAATATTGATTGACAACTTATGCAAACATAACAAATTATTTTCCGCTATATGCTATTGTATACTGTTCTTGAGAATTTTCTCAAATTCAAGAACATTTAGATTTTTAGCGGTAAAATGTAAGTAACATAGAGAAAAAGATAAAAACAAATAATGTATTTTTATGCAAATTAATGAATTTACATTTTCCTTATATCTGTGAATGCTTAAACAAAAATATTTATTTTTTCAAAATTTGAAATCAATCTTATATTTTATAGGAAAAATAAGAATATCGTTATTATGTTGGAAAATATGTGTTTTGTATTAGAAATAATACAATGTTCCCATTTGGGAACATTGGCGTTCAAACGGTTAACAAAGAGCACATTGATAAATATGAGCTACCGTTATTCTTGTTTTTGATTTGGAAGTTATTAATGTTGTTAGCGCGAGGTTAACTACTATTGATTTGCAATACAAGAAAATTTTACTTTATTTTCCATTTTAATTGAAAAAACACATTGAAAATTCTTGAATATTTGTCATTCTAAATTTTATGAAAATCTAGTCAAAATTAAAAACATATTAATAAAAGTTTTCTTGATTCTATTAAATCCTATCATACGTCATTAATTCGATTATAGCCTATGGCAGATAATAGTTCTAAGTTGCCATAGTGATGACGTCCTATTTAAGAAGGAGTCCTCTAATTTCCTCATAACTGAATTTAATGTTTTGTAATCGTAATTAATATTGTATTCGTGAACTACTGCATGAGAGTGCAACGATTCACCAAGATCTGATTATTTATAAAACTACTTCTGCTACAAACGCACCTCATTCGCCAAGACTAACTCGCAATTTCCAGCTTATTTTAAATATACTTCTTTAAAATTACATTAGTTCATATTACAATAAAACCCTGATAATATGACAAACAAAGATGAAATTTTAAAATGTAGTGAGGTAGAGTGATTATCGGGGGGGGGGGGGGGGGGGTTACCCGACTTTTTTCAATATTTTTTTCGGTTTACTTAAAATTTCGTTGTTTATGAATATGCTTTTACTACAAAGAATTTTTCAAAATATAGATTCGATCATAACTCATTCTTCGAAATTGAATTACAGCTTGACTTTCATTCATTTTCTCTCAAATCATTGCAATATACACCTTTTATGTTACAACACCATTAAGCATTCACAGTACGTTTGATTTTAGAAACATACTTCAACGTTGTTCCCAGAATAAACACGGATTTCGTATAATTCTCCGTAGTTTGCGAAAGTATAGCTAGCAATTTTCATAAACGGGACTATTACTTTGACGGAGGCAATTAAATTCTGAAAAAACATAATTAGAAGTAGAAAAAATTCGATTTAATAGCTTATTAGAAAGACTAATTAGAAGATAAAGAATGTAGCGTAAGAAATTTTTATGCATGAGTTTATTTTTAGATTTTCTAAAAAAATTCTGCAATATAAATAAGTACTTCCATAGGCACTTGCCATTTAATCTTTATTCTAAAAAAAAATTCTATTATAATAATAATAGGTAATTAATTGTTAAAAGCAGTATTCGTTTACTTTTTTTAATTCAGTTATTAAATTTCTGTTGTGAAAAACGAAAAAATATCTTTTTTTTTTTTTTTTTTTTTTTTTTTTTTTTTTTACTTTGCTTATGTTCTGGATTAAAAGATTGCATACAAAATATAAAGCACTTAATTACAAATAAATAAATAAATAAATAAATAAAATAAATAGAATGCTGAATCCATCTTTTAAAAAGGTAAACTTAAACACTATATGTAAATTACTCATAAAGATGACAAAAAAATTTAAAAAGATGTTAAACTACTTTAATTCTTGGTACTTTCAACTGTAAACATAACCTTCCTCAGAGAATACAAAAATAAAAACTGATATTAACGTCTTATTTTTCAAATGTCATATACTTGGTATCAAAATTCCAGATCGAAAATTTGATTTTCACTTTTACTCCTTTTTGAGACCAACTACATGACATTTGAAAAATAAGATGCTAATAACAATTTTTTTTTTTTTTTTTTTTTTTTTTTTTTTTTTTTGTATTCTCTGACTAAAAATGCGTTTACAATAGAAAGTACTAAGAATTAAAGTAATTTGACATCTTTTTAAAATATTTTTTGTCATCTTTTTAAGTACTTTACATATATTGTAATTTTCAAGTTTATACAGTGTAAAACACAGGTGTAAAACAAGGAAATTCATCTGAAACGTTTAGCTGTGATAATTAACACTTCCGAAACAGGATAATTAGAGATGTAAAACATTTATATAAACCTCGAACAAAAAATGTTAACAAATAAAATTTCTGCTTACTTTCTTTAAAATGAAAAAAAAATCCCTTTTCACTATCGGAATAAAATTTTCCGGTGTTCAAAAATTTGAATTCGTGACTTACACTTCTTTTTTACTAAAATTAACTTTAAAATTTTCAAAAAACGAATTTTGGTACTATTTCTTAATTTACAATCGTAAATAATTTGCGGCAAAGCGTAAAAGTAATGTTGCTGCGAATCGTAAATAAATCCTTGTAAAAAAAGTATCATTTTATTCATGATCTGAGATAAATAGATAAGGGAAGTACACTGCTCAAAACAATTAAAGGATATTTGAAGTTTTATAAAAAATAAAGATATAAACGAAATTTATTTTGCCGAAAATAGAAGAAGAGAATCACAAATGCAAATTTTTCTGGTTTTCAAACTGTGGAGTATGCAAATTTTGATTTCGACGTCAAAAACGTCGCTTCAGCGGCAGCGAATGAAATTTGTCTTTCAACTGGATAAAAGAGAATGAAGACAAGAATGATCGGCATTCAGCGATTGCTTTGTTTCGATGAGTACGATGCCTCAGTGAAGTCATTTGACAGATTCAGAAGCTTGGAGAATTGTTGGTAGGTTAGAAGGGGGCCAAACTCAAGCCGAAGTAGCGCAAGCCATTGGAGTGTCACAAAGTGTCATTTCCAGGATCTGGAATCTTTTTTTGGAGAGTGGATGTGCAGGCCGAAGACCAGGGCAAGGTCGTAGACGGGCAACAACGCCCAATGAAGATCGGTATTTAGCGTTAACAGCTCGGAGACACCGAAACATAAACGCTACTCTTCTCCAACAACACCTTCGCTCGGCTACAGGCACCACGATTTCAACTCAGACTGTCCGAAACCGGCTCCATGTTGTAGGTCTGAATGCTCGCCGACCGATGGTATGTGTTAGATTAACATCAAGGCATCGTCGCGACCGCAGGGAGTGGGCAACCGAGCATGTCAACTGGCGGAGAAATGAATGGAGCAATATTCTGTTTTCTGACGAGTCCCGTTTTTCCGTGCATCCGGATAATAGGCGTATTTTCATCTGGAGGGACCATGGCAGTAGGAATAATCCTGCGTTCGTTCACGAAAGTGTCAAATTTGGCGGTGGAAGAGTGTTGGTGTATGGTGGCATCTCCATTGACGGGCGCACTGACCTCTGCATCATTCGAGATGGAGCTCTGACTGGTCGCCGATATAGGGATGAGATCCTCAGACCTATTGTAATGCCTTACGCTGCAGCAATCGGAGATAACGTCATTTTAATGGACGATAACAGCAAGCCACATCGTGCAAACTGGAGAAGGATTTTCTTTTCGAGGAAGGAATCGTTCGAATGGAATGGCCAGCGTGTTCTCCAGACATGAATCCAATCGAGCACTTTTGGCACGCTCTAGGAAGACGAGTTTCTGGCCGCCAACAACCCCCACAAACTCTCCAAGAACTGAAAAGAGCTCTTCTGGAAGAATGGGGCAGAATACCCCAACTCGTCATTAATAGCCTCATTGAGTTCATGCCTCAAAGGTGTTCAACGTTGCTGGCCGCCCGTGAAAACCATACTCCCTACTGAAAATGATTTTCTTTGAAGAAAACACCTTTTCTTATTCTTTTTTTCTCATATGCACAAATTGTGTTTTTTTCCTTTTGTACACAAATGCGCAATAAAATGCATTTTTTTTCTGCCAAACATGTGTAATTTATTCTCATATAACCTACTATGTCTGTCGACCATGTATCAATCAGCTAAAAAGTTTCCCAGATACAAAATCCACCTAAAACTGCAATATCCTTTAATTGTTTTGAGCAGTGTATATTAATCATGATTTGCAGGCATGTTTTTGCACGAGTGATCACGAAATTAACATGTAGTACTTCAGATTAAGTTCATGTATTATAATACGAGAAAATCTTATGCCTCTATGTGTTTATATATGTATGTGAATATTCGTACGAATTTTATCTAAAAAATGTCTCTAACTATTTAATTATTAAGTTTCCTTTCCTACCGTCTCGGGATACGAGAAGACCACTGAGCTAGGTCACACGTTCGAGAAAATTCGATTTGTGGATCATTCTGGAATCATTATTGGTCAATGTATTTCAATAGGAATGAAGGCTGAAACATTTATTAAGTTTCTGAAAATGGTTGTAAATTAAATGGCAAAAGTGGCAGCATTTCGACAAATTTGGTGAATTATTGGAATATATTGATTTTGTTTTAAGATTTTTTTCTAAGTTTGAGTTTTAAAATTTACTTAAAGAATATTATAATCTATCTCAATTGATTGCAATATTTTAAACCACTGCTTTAAGTCATATTTTGTGTTTGTATCGCCCAATTTTAACCAGTTTTCTCCATTTGCGTGCAATCTGATTAAAATTCCCAGACTTCCTTTTAGATGGCGATCTTCATCGATTTTGTTTTTTCTTTCTTCTTCTTTCTTGATACAGTTCAGGAGTTTTCGTAGCACTGTAACTCAGTGACAATTAATATCTACTGGTTTTTAAGTACCAATACCTTCACTCAAGGCTCATGCAGAAACTTTAAGCATATTTTATAATCTTCTGTAGTTGAGTTCATTGCCGAATTGGCATATTTATCGAATATAATTTCTTGAACGGAATAGAATTTTTTATAATGCTTTAATGGTATCCATATTTACATTAAATTATATTGTGGTACTTACGCATTATCCCCGTAAGAAAATAGATCACCAAAAGCTGTTGACAATCGCTAATAGTATTCAAAACGATACTATAATGCACATTTAATAAATATATAACACCTTTAAGAATGATAAATAAGATAATAGGAAATTAAAATAAAACAAAGCAGTAATTCAGTATATATTTATTAAATACATAATATCAAATTGAAGGCTTTTTGTAATAAATGATAAGAATGATGGCAGTTCTATTCCATATTGAACCGTACCATTGACCACCATAAGGAATATTGAAAAAAAAATTTGCACTCACTCGTACATTCTGGCTAATCTTTCATAATCGAACGGCACATTTATGGATGTATTATAGAGAATATGGTTTGATGACACAGAGAAATTTTGGTACAGACTCAATCATTTTATATCATTATTCCTATCATGATGTTCCACTTTTCATCATTTTCCGAAATTCCATTGGTGTAATTTCAATATTCAACTTCAGATAGACACTCATCTCTATCACATTGTTGTCTCTTACTCTTTTTTCTTTTTAATTTGCAGGAGTTTTCACACCGAAAGCTCTATTTCTAGAGTTCCTAAAAGTTAACCGGTGATTTGTTTGGAAATTCGATTCAATAAATATTATTACATCAGTTGAATTTGTTTACATGCAACTTAAGTAAAGAAAAAATTGTGAAGTAAGTTGAGTTGCATATATATATATATATATATATTACACTCACTCACAAACAAATCTTTTGTGTTTATTTTCACGGAAAGAAATATTGATCTGACAGTCTATTTTCCTTTGAAATTATTTTAGAATATATACATATTTTGAGTGCAATGCAAAAATGTAAATTTTATATAGATTTATTGAAAAAAATGGCCGCTTGGCGTATGAAACGCGGAGCGGTTAACCCGGTATCAGTTTACGATAGCCACATGACTTTTTCTATTATAGTATAGATCAAAAAACTAAAAAAAAAGTTCTTATCCATCGCATTTAAATTATCATATATCATTGATATATTTTTGACAAATCTGTGAAAAAAAAAAAAAACGAACGAAAACAAAAAATTTTTTAGATGTTCCAAAACTAGTATTCTCAATTAAAAGCAAATTCAGTGAAAAGTAGACCGCGTGCTTGCGGTCTTATGTCTATGCGTGCTTGTATGCACACATGTATATCTATACATTTCTAAATTAAAAAAAAAATCCATCATATTACATATTTATCTTTTGCTAACTATTAAAAGGTCTTAATAAGTTATTAAAAAATGTTTCAATTCATCTATAAAAATACAATTCCAGCTATTTTGTGAAAAATATTCGTCTACTATTTTTCTGTAAAAGTGCTTCGTACTGGTATGATAAAAATAAAAATTTAGCAATATATTTAAAAACCCATTCATTTTAAAAATATCAGTATCAAAAAGTTTTTAATGACTATTCTTACAGAAATCTAAATCTTAAACGTCTATATACTTTTAAAATAGAAGAAACTCAAAATTTATTTTTATTATACCAATACGAAATACTATTGTTACAGATAAAATCTAAATGATTTTTTTAAACAGTTGCAATTCTATTTTTATATGATGATTTAAAACATTTCTTAATAATTTATTAAGACTCTTTAACGGCTATCAAAAAACATAGACCTGCATGAAAGACCCCATTTTTAATGAAATAACACCTGGTAAAAACTGGTAAATACAGCCTCTGACAATAAAGTTCGGTGAATAGTCTTGTAGCATTAATGTAGGTGAAATATTGACGAAAGTTAAGATACCATCCTTCGAAATAGTCACCTCCCATAACTATGCATTGCTGAGATCTGCTATAAATGTCCTGGAAAATTCGCAAGAAATGTTCTTTTGGCATGAAGTTCAAAAGATTCGTCACGTTTCGTTTGATGCTAGCAATATGGTCAAATCTCTTTCAAAGAGAGTTTGAGTTGTGAAAATAGAAAGAAGTCTGGAATATTGAGATCTGGCGAGTATGGTGGATGTTCAATTTACAACACCCCTTATGAATTTCTTTCGATGTCTTGCAAAGCTTAAAACCAAACTTTAAACTGATCTTTTGTTCTTTCATTTTCCTGTTCTCAGTTAAGAACCAATACACTGAACAAGCACATTGTAAAGCACGTCTTACGCTGAACATAAACGACGCTCAACTGAAGAACGGTGGAGGTGAGATGGTTAACACTTGCCTCAATGCAGGTGCAGCGTTTGTTTCCCCAGTTTTGCTAGATCGGCCATTCTGAATTCATTCACCGATCTTTTTTGTCAGAGGTAGTATATAAATGTATAATATAACACAAGTATTAACCAAAAATTATTTATCTGATATAAAAATATCATAATTAGCATCTACTATAAAAATAGTAGAATCATAAAAGAATGAAAAACATTAAATTAAAAACATAAATTTTCTGATAGATGTTTACGACCTTCTTAAAATACCAGAAAAAAATGAATCTTACATGCAACAACAGTCTTTCTGATTTGGAAAATATAGTCTTCTTGTAGAAATGAAATAAAATATTTCCTTAGAATACTTTAACAAAATGCTAGAATCGATTTATTTTATGTTCATACAATTTTTCTGTCATTGAAATTTACTTATTAGAAGAAATTTGTTTCTATAAATAGATAGCGGCTAATTAAGGCAGTGCAACAATGTTTTCTTTTTTTCGTAAATCTTAAACCTTCTCCTAAAAACCTGATAAGTATGTTCTACTTGAAATGGACTGAATTTACATGAGCAAACAGCTAAAGAGCAATTAATAGAAAACCGATTTTAATAATATTTTTTGAAAAACATGTTTTTTAACCCTAACTAGGCAACTATTTCTGATATTTCTCTTATTTGTTTTTCTATCCATTCTTTCAAGTTAATTAGCTCTTTTTTATTTTTTTTATTTTAATGAGAATAATTTATTTTTTCTACATTTGGGATGGGAAATGACTACCTAAATATTCAGCACAAAGCAAAGAAAAAGAAAGAAAGAGTTTAATTTTATAAAATAAATTTTGCAGTTATCAATTTCTTTCTACTTTTGAAACACATAATATGCATTTAAAATATTTCGTTAATGGTTCATTATTTAAATAAAAATTTAGGATAGAAAATGAATTGCAAAAAAAGTCGGCTAAAATTATAAAAAGTCAAGGCAGTAGATTTTTTTGGTTTTAACCATGGAACTATTAAGAAAAAAAAATCCCTGTCGGCTTGGCCTATAGGCGGAGGTAGATTTCGAAGAGTGCTCATTTCAACAACAAAAAATAAATTTAATTACAGATAAACCCAGTTTATCAACTTTATTTGTCCTCTTTTGAAAAATTTTTAATTTCATTTTTCTGTAAGAACTGGTTTTATCAGAATCATCTTAAGCTAAATTCGGATCAAATGTCCATTTTGAAAACATATTTTGAAATAATTCCGACTTTATTTAAAAAAATCGACTAATACGGTACATTATATAGCTCCTAAATAACAAAAGACTGTCAATTGAATGCGTTTGAGAGCAAAATTGAATTTAAAAATGAGTTATAAAATAACAAATTTTGAATACAACCTCAATTCTTAATCATGATAGCTTCGGGAAATTTTGCGCGAAGTGCCCACTTTGACAGCATTTTTAAAAATATATTCAGCCTTTATCAAAAAACTGACCAATACGGGACATTATACAGCTCCTATATAAGAGAACCTGTCAATTGGATGCAAAACTGAATTTAAAAATGAGTCAGAAAAAACGCAATTTGTTATTTCAATGCTTCCTCAAATTTTCAATTACGATAACTTCTCGAAATTCTGTTCAAAATACCCTTTTTGGCAGCCTTTTTTGAAATATATTCTGTTTTTATCAAAAAATTGACCAATGAGTCACATTATATATTTCCAAAATAAGAGAACTTGTAAATTGGATATGTTTGAGAGTAAAAATAGATTTAAAAATGAGTCAGAAAAAACGCAATTTGTTATTTCAATACTTCCTCAAATTTCCTATCACGGGCACTTCGGGAAATTCTGTTCAAAATACCCTTTTGGCAGCCTTTTTTGAAATATATTCCGTCTTTATCAAAAAACTGGCCAATATTTCACATTATATAGTTCCTAAATAAGAGGATCTGCCATTTGGATGCGTTTAAAATAAAAAATAAATTTAAAAAACTATTCAGAATGTAAGCAGTTTTGATTATAGGTTTTTTCTCCAACTCCAATTTTTGTTTAATTTATTTTTGCTATACGAATTGGTCCTATGGAAAACTTGTCATTATAAAAGTTGTAGATGTTATTGAGAAGATGTAAAATAAATTTAGTTGGATTTGATAGTTTAAGAATTGACAAAGTTATGGATTTTTTTCTTTTTCCAAACTCCTTTTCATTTTCGTTTTTAATTTTTTTGCCGGTAAGAGTTAGTCCTATCAAAAACTTGCAAATACAAAAGTTTTAGATAATTTTGAGAATATTTATAAAAAATTTAGATGGATTTGATATCTGGAGAATTGACAAAGTTATGATTTTTTTTCTCCCAAAAACTGTATTTTTTTCGCCCCTTAAGCCCATTTTTAACTTTATCAAAAATCTGTCATGCATAAACTTTTGGCCCATTATTTAGAAGTAATATAAATTTTAAACTGATTTGATATCTATTTTTAATAAGAAGTTATGGGGTGTTTCTGTTTTCACAAAAGCCCCCTATTCCGACCCCGTTGGTCTGATTTTGCCTATTAACGAACTTAGCCTAGATTTTATCCCCTTTGATTTTATGTACCAGTTTGGTGGAGATTGGTGAAGAATTATAGAAGTTATCGTGTCTATAAAAAAGTGAGATATATATATAGCTAGATAGATAGATATATAGATAGATATATAAACTGGTGCGAATGCAATAGATAGTATTTCATACGAAATCCACCTAAAAGGGAACTGACGTAGCCTTGAAAGAGTAAAGCTTCGACAGTAACAGCTTTCGTAGAAGTTCATAAACCACTGCGGCAAACTTCCACCGATAAATATATGTAGAAAATGTCTCCTTATTTAAACCTTTCATTAATGGAAAATCTCAATTAAAAATAATGGCAAAAACTGATGTTCATTTTTATTGGCAATATTTTAATTTGGCGGTGATACTTCCGCCACATTATAACAACCAAGACAACCTCCTGTCAGTGAAAATATATCTGGACAAACTGACACAAAAAAAAAAAAATACCATATTTGTGAGAGAAATTTCCCATCAATGAGGCGCTAAAATAAGACGAAATTTTCCATGCAAGTTTATTGGTGGAAGTTTTTCCGGCGGATTAAAAAAAAAAACGGCTGTCATGTTGTGACAATTTTCTCAGTTATTTCGCTCGCAACGGAAAGACATGCACTATATGTCCACTTCTCTTTATTCATAACTTCATTGGGTTTAACAGGTTTTTATTGACCAAAATTGCCTTTTATGCAGTGAATAATTCAAATTATATATATGAAACCCCCTCCGTGTGTAACAATTCCGCGGTCAACCCATCCACGAGAAAAAGAAACTTATTGCGACATGTTAGGTTTAAGTATTCCGAGCCTTTCTCAAATATTCTAATTGTTCAACTTATGGAAATATACATGTAAAAGATTTATTCATTACTCATTTTCTTTAAAACTTACAAAAACTACCTAATTATAATGTTTAAGTTCTAAATAAAACAACCAGCAACTACAAGAAAAACAAACGATCTAAGCAAATTAATGCTGTTGCCATTAAAAAATGACAAATTCCAAATCTATAAAAAATATTGTGAAAAGTTACCTCCGATTTTAAAGGCTGTCTATTTTCTGACCAATGAAAATGTTCCATAGTCGTAATGGAGCGTTCTGATTGGTCAGATTTACAGTGGGATCTGTAAATGACGTCACTACATTTTACTGCGTTCTAAATTCTTTTCACGATTTAAAAACAATACTTAATTACAGATTTTTATTTAAGGAAAGCGGAGGTGCGTTTTTATTGCAGCATTGTTACAATTTTTATATTTGGGTTGCTTTAATTTTTTTACAGTCGTGAATGACTCTTGATAATGACTCCATTGTCACATCATGAGTTATTATTTACTTTTTATTGTTGACATTTGTTTTCGATCTTATAAAGTGTTTTCTTTTAAGTATTAGCTAAAAAAATTGGAGTTTTACATTGTTAATTTTTTTTTAATCAATAAGCAAAGACAGATTTCTGTTGAAATTTTTTTAGACTTTTTCCCCCGCCCCCCCCATGTTTAATTGCTGTATTTTTTAAATATTTTAAGCCTAAAGTGGCTATAATTGACCACAGTTGTAATTTTTTATCATCCTTTTAAAAATGCAAACACGTCATTTTGATGGGCTATCTTCTAGTTTTAAACTATAATGTTTAAAATTTTTAAACTAGCTTTACAAGTAATTGAATTAGAAGTTTATAAAATTGTATCTATGATTAACAAATCACTAATATTGTAATAATACATATTCGACATTGATTTTTTCCATGATTTTAGAAAATCCAGCTAAGATTTTAAAAGAAATATTGTTGCGTATATAGGGTTCTTTTGATCTTATGGTTAGACAACTTCAAACTCTTGCTCTTAGAAAAGTAGAAAATAATTTATTTACAGACCTTCAGAATAATAGAGTCTTCGAAACTCACAAATATTACTAGATATTCAAAAATAACTGTTCAAATCTATCGTACGAGTACAGATATAGGTCCTAGAGACTCTTTATACAATGTCTCAACGCTAAATCACATTCAAAACAATGTAGAGAAAACTCAAGCAAACTTGCTTACAATCGCAGCTCACTCAATGACTGACTGATGAATAATAACAACGACAGCTCGTATTGCTCTCCTTATATAGGCTCGCAGCATGCGCTAGAAGTTTCCACAGGCTTCTCGAAAAATCCAGAAACCAAGGAAAAGCATTCAATGTATCAGCATACCTAAGGGGGGTTACCATAGAGAGGGAAGGGTTACCATCGCCAACAATCGCCAAGTTTGTCGCCAACTTGGCGATATATCGCCAAATTTGGCGACCAAAATTAGTCGTCAAAAGTGACGCCAACTTGGCGATATCTTTATTATTTCGCCAAGCTGCCATAGACATTCACTGAAAATAATAGACAAGTTTGCTTGATAACAGGAACAATGTAACAAAAACTAATATTAGTAAAGGAATGGAGCTCAATAAGATTATTTACATTATTTTACAGTATAAACACTAACTATTTACAAAATTCGTAACACTACCCCACTCCTGACACCAAATGTTGCAGCGTATTTCCATATCGTACTCTTAAAGCTTATGTATCCACCTGGCTATCTGGCCTTCAGGGTTCTTAAAATTCAATAACCAAGTTAGAGAAGCATGATCAGTTCGGATCAGGAACTTTCGACCGTAAAGATAGTGGTGAAAATGGTCTACGGCTTTCACTACAGCAAGAAGCTCTTTTCTTGTTACGCAGTAGTTTCGCTCTGCCTTTGATAAGCACTTGCTGAAATAGGCGATAACACGCTCCTGGCCTTCGATTTCCTGGGACAGTACAGCGCCAATGCTTTCGTTACATGCATCCGTATCAAGTATAAACTGTTTATCGATTTGAGGATACGACAGAATTGGAGTGGATATCAAGGCCTCCTTAAGCTTTTCGAAAGCAGCGTCACATTCCTGTGTCCACATAAATTTTTGATTGGCTTCTGTTAATCTATGAAGTGGTCTTGCAATCATCGAGAAGCCTTTGACGAATTTCCTGTAATAGGTGCATAATCCTAGAAAGCTCCATAGCTGGTGAACATCTGCTGGACGATTCCAATTTTTCACAGCCGATATCTTCTCTGGATCAGTCCTAACTCCTTCCGCCGAAATGATGTGTCCAATGTAGGCGACTTCATTTCGAAACACACTGCACTTCGAAGGGCTTAACTTCAAATTAGCTTCCTTTAATTTTTGTAACACCCGCCTGAGGTTGTTCAGATGTTCATCAAAAGATTTTCCTATGATTATGATATCATCTAAATAAACAAGACATGCTTCATATGACAGCCCCCGGAGAACCGTTTCCATAAGGCGTTCATAATGCCTTTTGGTGCATTACATAGACCAAAAGGCATTACCTTGAATTGCCATAATCCTTGTCCCGTTGTGAAGGCAGTCTTCTAGCGGTCGTCGGGATGGATCTCTACCTGCCAGTAACCACTCTTCAGGTCTAAAGTCGAGAACCAAGTGTTGCCCGCAAGTGTGTCGAGAGTGTTGTCAATACTTAGCAGAGGGTAACTATCCTTTTTGGTGACGTCATTCAGTCGGCGGTAGTCTACACAAAATCTTGTAGAACCATCCTTCTTTCTTACTAATACAATGGGAGACGCCCTAGACTTGTCGATGATTCGATGACGTCATTTTCTTCCATATCTTTAATTAAATTCTGCACCTGTTCTTGCTTGGCAAAAGGTATTCGTCTAGGGTGCTGTTTAATAGAAGAGTGATCTCCCGTGTCAATTCAATGTTGTGCCATTTTGGTTAGTCCAAAGTCTTCAGATGTTTGGGAAAATAAACTTTGGAATTCCCTAATTAAACTTTCTGCAGCATCTCTTTGGTTTGAATCTAAGTCTGTATTTTGTAACAAATCCTTGACTAAATTATCTGAAGATTTCTCAGAGTGACTGGAATTTTGACTTATGCACGTCACAGGAGCACACGATGCTATCACCTCTCCTTTCTTGATAGTCCTCGTCTTATCACTGATGTTAGCAATTCTGACTGGAATGGTCTTTTTCGAGAGGTCCAATACAGATGAAGCCACCAATATTCCTGCTTGTGTACTATTGTCTTCTGGATAATCTATATGGCCAAATCGATAATTAGTTTCATTTTTAATTACAGCAGGAACTAAAAATTCTGTTCTTGGATCTAGATTGATGTCTTCTTTGGCTATTACTATTTGTTTACATTCAATTTCGTTATTTAATCCAAAAAGACTTATTTCTTCAAATTTTGAGAGCATTTTGTTATTTTTGAAATCAAGTTTGAAGCCAAACTTCTTCAGAAAATCTAGTCCGATTAAGCAAGGATCTGTTATGTTAGCCACATATGCCGTATGGTAATATTTCGTTCCTCCAAAGTTGATGGTTAAATTTGCCTAACCATATATTCCTATCTTGTCGCCCGTCACAGTTTGCAGGGTAACGCATGGTGGAGTCCAGATGAGTTTAGATTTCAATTTCCGAGCCAAATCTTCTCTTATTATTGTCACATTGGCTCCCGTATCAACAATCATACGGCACTGAATTCCGTTAATAAAGCCTATCACATATAATTCATTATCGCCGCCACTCATTTTCGATAATTGAAGGATCTTCAGGTGGGGCTTTTTATTCTCTGGTCTTGAATTCATCTCACGTTCGTGGATTTTGGGGCAGTTTCTTCGGAGATGTCCTGTATCACCGCATCCCCAGCACGTGAGATTCTGTCTTCTTAAGCTTGTTCTTCCATATTTTAAGGCTTCAAGCTCTTGATTAATTTTCCTAATTTCTTTCAAGACGTCGATTTCAGTGTCTGAGATTTGGTCACCGTTGCCCCTCGGACTGAATGACGATCTCTTCGGCTGGCTTGTGTAGCTGCTTCCAACTTTAAGGCATATAGTAATGCAGCCTTTAAATCCTGTACATCTGCCATTCGTACCGCTCTCTGCACTTCGGGATCTTTTATTTCGTGTACAAAGTACTGCAGTGAGAGCATTTCCCGTACATTTGTTGGGCAGTCGCTGAATGCTAAATTTGCCAGCCGTTCTATTTCTGAGGCAAACTCTTGAAGGGTTTCACTCGATTTTTGATGGCGGCTCTTCATTTGTATTCTCGTATAATCTTTGAAGAATTTTTCTCTGAATCTCATTTCAAGTGCACAACTTAAAGTCTCAAATTGAGTTGCGTCAATGTTTGCAGCACGTCGGCGGCTTCTCCTCTCAAAGACGCTGCCAGTTGACAAGCTTTCACCTCGTCACTCCATTTGTTCGCTTCGGCTACAATAGTAAATTGGGTCTTGTAAACTTGCCAGGAACTCTTTCCGTCGTATGTCGATAGCTTAACGTGCACAGGAGAAGCAGACAGATTCCTAAATTCTTCATAATTACCACTGGACGCTGAAAGCTTCTTCTCAAGATCTTATACTTTTTTATTTAGCTTTTCATCTACTTCAACTATTTTCTCTTCAATATTACTTCCTTCATTCTGAACTTTCTCTTCTACTTTACTAATTTCATTCTCTATTTTCTCTTCTACCGAATCTATTCTTCTATCTACCGACGAGAACTTTTCTTCTAAAGTTTTCTTCTTGGCCTTTATTCATTTTTTCCGCCAACTCTTCTTGGCCTTTCGTCAATTCTGTCTTTATGCCATTGATAGCATCTAACAGTTCTTTCAGTTGTCCGTCCATTGTTCTTGTTTTCGCCATAAGATCCCGACTCCTGACACCAAATGTTGTTGCGTATATAGGGTTCTTTTGATCTTATGGTTAGACAACTTCAAACTCTTGCTCTTAGAAAAGTAGAAAATAATTTATTTACAGACCTTCAGAACAACAGAGCCTTCGAAACTCACAAATATTACTAGATATTCAAAAATAACTGTTCAAATCTATCGTACGAGTACAGATATAGGTCCTAGAGACTCATTATACAATGTCTCAACGCTAAATCACATTCAAAACAATGTAGAGAAAACTCAAGCAAACTTGCTTACAATCGCAGCTCACTCAATGACTGACTGATGAATAATAACAACGACAGCTCGTATTGCTCTCCTTATATAGGCTCGCAGCATGCGCTAGAAGTTTCCACAGGCTTCTCGAAAAATCCAGAAACCAAGGAAAAACATTCAATGTATCAGCATACCTAAGGGGGGTTACCATAAAGAGGGAAGGGTTACCATCGCCAACAATCGCCAAGTTTGTCGCCAACTTGGCGATATATCGCCAAATTTGGAGACCAAAATTAGTCGTCAAAAGTGACGCCAACTTGGCGATATCTTTATTATTTCGCCAAGCTGCCATAGACATTCACTGAAAATAATAGACAAGTTTGCTTGATAACAGAGACAATGTAACAAAAACTAATATTAGTAAAGGAATGGAGCTCAATAAGATTATTTACATTATTTTACAGTATAAACACTAACTATTTACAAAATTCGTAACAATATCAATTACTTTGCTTGGTTTC
Source organism: Maratus speculifer (assembly GCA_964019185.1). NCBI lineage: Eukaryota > Metazoa > Arthropoda > Arachnida > Araneae > Salticidae > Maratus > Maratus speculifer. The sequence continues at coordinate 259,957,292 of OZ025298.1, forward strand.
CATTCTATAATAATACATGTCTGATCATAATTCGTAGTCATTGTTTTAAAAACAAGTTGGAAATTGCACGTCATGCGTATCAAATGAGGTCGTTCGTACAATAACAAAGTTTTAAAAATATTCAGATCTTCATGTAATCGTGTACTGTACTTCGTTTACAGTATAGTGGCCGAAATCTTTTGTATGTCGCTGTAAATACGATCTGCTTTCTCTTATACATGAAGCAACTTGTCATAAACCTTAGCAACAGCAACGTACTTCAATTTCATAAATGTGAAATAGTTTAATAGTATGCTCCCCAAACAGCGTTTCCCCTATACCATTATGTACTAGAATATTTGTGTGTGGTCCTGCAAATTAATAAAAAGTATTATTTACACCATAGATTGTGCAGAATATGTTTTTTTAGCATATACTTCATAGATCTATAATAATTATACTGTGTTCGGAAAATATAACATCCTTAAAACACATTTGAGACTTTTTTCCCCCATTTAAGCGTAATGTAACGGAATGCTTTTGATTATCTCTCTAATTAAACTACACGTCCAATTTTTATAAAATTTGAAATAACACGACAAAATTATGCAACAGTTATATATTTTAAATTTCAAACGATTCGGTTGGGTAATGTTTGCTTAATTATATGCTGTCAGACAAACGGACTGACAGACAGATGGACGGACAGACGGACGGACTGAAAAACGACTATAAGCTAAGTATTTATATAATTACGAATGAACGCAAAAAACAGCCAATGTTTAAAAAGTCATTTCAATTGCTTTAATTGGTTTTCATTTTGTAACAATACATGTCTGATATTGATATAGTCATGGTTTCAAAAAAAGTCAGCTAAATTTTTAAAAATCGTATCAATTACTTTACTATTGGTTTTCATTTGACCTTTATTCTACTTTTTTAATGTTATTTTTCATATAATTTTGAGGGGGCAGTGATTTTTTTAATGATACGTTTTTTTATTTGATTAATTTTCATTCCTTTATGAATAAGTAATGCGTTTATTTAATTTTTTTTATAAATATTTAAAATCATATGCATGCATTCATTTAATAAAAAAAAAAAAAGAAATAATAATTATAATTTTTACCAGATTTTCTGCCAGTGGTTGGGCATAAATAACAGATTTCCAGGAACATGAAAATCACGAAACTTCACCATGAGTAAGTAAGCTAAAAGAAGATTTTTCAATGTGTGAAGCTGAAAAAAAAAATCTTGAAATAATTTTGATTAATCTTGAAATAAATCCTGAAATATTAAAATATTAATAACAATTTTCTACTGAGTACATCCTGCACCGGCCTTGGTATCTGAAAAGAGACTAAACTCACCACTATAGAACCTAAATGGTGTACTGTTAATAGTACATGTCTTTTAATTAAGTATTATTTTCTTTTAACAAATAATTTTCAACTGTTTACTTATAATAATGTTAACGTATGTGTATGTACTTACAATATGACTTAATTAACATTTGGACTTTTAGTAATAATAATAATAATAATAAATATTTGCTTAATAATCTGTGCATTGTTTGCGATTCTTTTACTTTAAACATATGTTTCATTCTTAAAATTTAAAATAAAGGTTACTTTTCTGAAAAAATCATGTGTAAAAAAGCGCAAAAAGTATTGTAAAATTGTAATATAAAATAAATCTTGTTGTAATATAATATTTTCTAAGGACCTCTCCAAAAACTCTTCCTTAGTCTGTTGCCATATAAATATGAATTGAATAGTACGCAAAACAATAACATTCATTATGTTCCAGACAATGAAATATTCAATAAAATTCTAATTAAACTATTTTATTGCTAGTGTTAATGTTCTTAACGTATAAGTAATTTTTTCTATAAAAATATAAAAAATAGGACCCAAGAGGGGTTAAAAATAAAATAAACGTTAAAAGTTCCAAAGAAAAACTCCACAGTTAAGAGCGAACTCGAAAGATATTTTTTCAGGGGGTGTTGAGGGGGCGTATATGCATGAACAAAAATCTAAATTACTAAAAATTACCATAAATAACTTGAAAATAAAAAGTATAAATTGCGTAAGGAAGAAGAAAAAAATTCTGGTTTAGTTTCTATACCATTTTCAAAATTAAAGAGAAACAAGGAAAAAAAATAATGCGTCAAGCATAGATAATGAAGCACGTTCCAACACATTCAAAATAATGTAAGAGAACTGCACCGTTTAAAAAATTTTATATTACGTCTCATTTCACCATATGGAAATGTATTACGCATTTCAAAACCAAATTTCAGATGTTCCATTCAGATGTTTTGGAAAAATATTCGAATTTTTTAACAGCCCTGTATATGATATAGAAATTTGTACCTGTTAACAAAATGCATTCCAAAATTTAGTTCATTTAAGCGATACATATATTTTAGATAAAAATTCCCCTTCAGCAATTTCCTCTAATAAGGAGAATGGTATGCGAATACTTTTGCGAATCTCTGTATATGAGGTATAGAATTTATATATATAATTAATATGCAAAAAACTATTTAAATTTAAAAACTCATACCAAATTTTAAAACGGTTGGTTGGTTGTATAGGTTTTAATGGCACAAAATCCCTTGAGGGACATGCTGCGCCAAACCAAAGACAAAATTGTAAAAATGAGGAAAAAAAGACAACGTCAAAATATCCGGATGGGGGCTTCCCATCTGGATATGGTCAGGTAAATATAAGAAGGCAAAAATAGTAAAATGCTAAATCATTAGTTTATTGTAGAAATAAGATAATATTAAATTTCAAACCAAAATGTAAAAGGTGAAAGTTGCATTAAAAATCCATTGTAGATATGAGTTAAGTTGATAAAAACAATGCGGTGATTCATGAAATTAAAAATCAATTAAAACCAGACAAACATATTTAAAATTGTAAAAAAGATAAAATTCTAAAACTAGTTAAAAATTCTAAAACAGTAAGATAGTGACACGATAACCAAATTGGAAAAGTACTACAGAAAACAATAATTACAACTTTAACCAGGCACATACTCTTCAAACATAGTATTTTCCTCGGAATCCGAGCCACTGTCGTAAGACTCTGATTCCATAGCTTCTTGGACATAATGCTGCAGTTGCCTGGGATCTTTAAAATTTCTTTTGCATGGGCTGAGCGATGCATTTTGCAATCTTTTAACAATAGTCTTCCGCCGTGGGGTTGCTGGAGTTGGGGTTTTTATGGTTTCAGTTTGTTTTTTAAGCATATGTGATTTCTGTAATGTTTTTGATTTTGTAGCAGTTTGGATCCCAGCCTTGGTCCCTTCTTTCTGAACACCAGTTTTCACTATTTGACTAGAGTTGGGTTTTTTAGAGCTTAATGCAGATGAGTTCGGGTCATTTTTTTGTGAGGTAACAGCCTTAGTTTCATTTAGAGGTTTGGATAATCCCTTAGATTGAGCTTGAGATTTCTGATTTTTAAATTGAGCAGATTTTTGTGTGTGAGTAGATGTGTGTAAAATAGTAACAGGTTCTGACGAAGGTAAACAGATATCACGGGATTCTTTGATTGGGGTGTTTATTGATTGTGTTTTGGCTGACTTTTTCGATGACATAGAAAAGTCAGTCTGGGTGCTAATATGTCTTACAGATTTAGACTGCTGTTTCAATAGGCTTGAATAAGATACGCCAACAGACGGGGTTCTGGCTTCTACAATTTTACGAGCTTCTGGGTAGGAAAGATTTTGCATTAGTTTTACAGTCAGAATTTCTTTTTCACGGATCCAGTTTGCGCAAGAGCGAGAGAAAGCTGTATGATTACCCTTGCAGTTTATGCAGCGTTCTGATTTTTCACATGAATTGCTGTCGTGGTCAATTTCTGCACAGCGTGCACAGGTAAGGGAACCGCGACAGTTAGTTTTAGTGTGGCCGTATCGCTGACATTTAAAACAACGGAGAGGGTTAGGAATGTACGGTCTGACAGGACAATTTAGGTAAGCAGCTTTAATTCTTGTTGGTAAAGTAGGGCTATTGAAAGTGAGAATGACATGCTTTGTAGGAAGGACTTGGCCATTCCGACGGATCGTGATACGACGTGCATCTATAATATTTTGGTCTTTTAGGTTTTCTAAGAGTTCATCTTTCGTAGAGAATAAAAGATCTGGTTCAGAAATAACGCCTCGGCTTGTATTTAGAGTTTTATGCACCTGAACAGAAACAGAAAAAGGGCCTATTGTAGAGCTATTTGAAAGAATCTGTGATTGTTTAGTTGAAGAAACCTCCACTAGTAAATCCCCAGATTTTAATTTTTTGAGAGTATGACCATCCCCTAAGGCAGACTGGAAAGTTTTTGCTATGAGAAATGGTGACGTTTTGCCAAAGGAACTATCAGAGTGGCTATCAGTGCGTTTAACAATAAAAAAGCGTGTGAAGGAAGAAGTCTGAACAGTTTGGTGCTCTCCACTGGGGAGAGACATAGAAGGAAATGAAGTTTTCCCATCCATGTTAAAAATAATAAAATTCAGACCCCGGCCGCACCACCCACTACCGAGCCCAACAAGGGGATGCACATTCGTGCACCAGTGCTAACCAGGGCCCATACGGTCACAAGACAAACCTATGTCAGTCTCCACCCTTAACGAGATGACTAGTATTTGCTCGATCACTTGATCCCTAAAGCCAGTGACAAAGCCAGCTGACCAGCCGATTGATGCATACGGGACCAATATGCACCTCCCGTCTACCTGAAGCAGAGGCCAAAGCAGTGTGTTGGTTTCCCTCAACTACCAGGATCCCCCTTTCCAGGGACACAGGTCGCCATGCACGGCCAACACGTGGGTGGTTTACAATTCTCCATGAGTCGATATACAGGATGACATCGGCCCATACAGAATTGCCCTCACCTCCGGAGAGGAAACCACAATGAGAGTGAAACAAAGATGAAAGGAAGACAAGAGGAGTAAGAGGAAAAGGAAAGGAGAAAGATCACTCAGGTGCCCCGGGGTTGTGAAGCCCGTGAATACCTAAAGAAGGTATCCCCCTGGGGGGAATTTTAAAACGTACTCTACAGTAATTATTAAGCAAAGACAGTTCTGTAACAAATTTATTTTGTGCTTCCCCGTAAATTAATAAAAATATAATACGAATGCTCTGTTTTAACATGATCGTCGTGAAATTCAGTGGTTTATATCAGTTTCAATACATTTGAAATAGCGTAATGTAATTAAAATACTCTCATGATGATTTTTTCCATACACCATATTGTAATCGAATTCTTTTGAGTGTCTCTGTAAATAAACCATGTACATACTTCATATGCAATGTCAAACATTCTTTGGTGACCCTAAACAAGCCATGTCAATTGCATGAAAATTCGAGTATATTTACGAGAGTTAGAGCGTAGACAGACAGACGGACAGACAAATCGAATGTGTAAGCACTTTTCAACCTTGTTGGAAAATGCTAAAAAATAATTGTAAAATGATGGTTTTGTAATTTGGAAAATAAAAACGGCAGCAATAAAGAAATAACATATTTTCTGTATACAAGTATTTTCGCAAAATACCGGAATCGATTTATTTTATATGCATAGAATTTTTTTTTCCTATTAAATTTTTCTTATTGGCTTAAATTCGCTTCTATAAATAAGACGTAGCTAATTCAGTCTATACATAATATATCCTTTTTTCTACCTGTGGATCATTTACATCTTCCGAAAAACTGAAAAATGCGTTGCACTTGAAATAAACTGAGGGAATTTTTGCATGAGTAAACAAATGAAAAGCATTTAATATAAGACCATTTTTAATTGCATATTTGAAAGGGATTTTTTTTCCTTTACCAAGAAACTTCTTCAATTTTTTATTTATTTTTTTTTAACATTCTTTCAAGTTAATTAGCTCATTTAAAACAGCTTCGTTTGCTGAAAAATTCGTTTTCAGAAAGAAATTTGTAGACTGCAATGAAACGTTTATTTAGCTAGTAGAAAGGATTTTTCTTTATGATGTCAGAACACAAACGCATACACACATGCACATACACACACATATATTTGCATGCATATGTATTTCTATATATGTCGCTGTTTTTATATGCAAGTTTATGAATAAATGCTAATATAGTTCGAGAGATAAATAAAATGAAAGATATCCTCAAATAGAACAATTTGGAAATTGCACGTGAAGCGTAGCAAATGAGGTGCGTTCGTACGATAATGAAATTGTAAAAATATCACTCTCGTATATCAATCTCATAAAATTGTAAATAGTTAATTACAATTAAAATGCGCACCAAACAATGTTCTCCCTATACCATTATGTAATGGAATACTTTTGTGTGGCCTTGTAAATCAATAACAAATATTCTTTGCACCACAGAATGTACAGAATGTATATTATAATATGTACTTTGTAGATGCATATCAATTTTATTACGTTCGAATGAGTATAACACCATTAAAATGCATTTGAAACTTTTTTTCTCCATTGACCGTAATGTAACGTAATAGTTTTGATTGTCCCTGTAATTGATCTATGCATCCGTTTTTCATAAAATTTAAAATGACTCGACAAAATTATGTAATATTTATATATTTTAATATTCAAACGATTTCGTTTGGGTAGTTTTTGCGCTGTTATATGCGGACAGACGGACAGACGGACGGACTTACTGAATGGCAAATATAGGTGCTACGTATTTACATAATTACGAACGCACCTAAAAATGGGTCGATTGGTAGCGATATAGATAGGAGAGATGAGAAAAGCTTGATGGGGAACTTTTATTGAAAAAAATTATGCAATAAAACAAATTAAAGCGCAGTAAAACTAGTCACTGGGGGCTACCGTAATACTTACCCATCATGGATATGCATATTACAAAATATGAAAATAAAATGTATGATAACTGTTTATAAAATACATTGCAATTCCAAAATAACGTTTAAACGTATATTTAAATATTTTCAATACATAGTAATGTTCTATTACGGAAAAGCGGGTACTACTTGTTTATCCCGTAACCCATTTCAACATATAATATAAATCGCCAAACTATTACTAAATTATACAATTTGGCATAATTTTTATTTTAAATAATGAAATAACAAATAAATTTATAAAATATTTATTTTACTACAAATAAAATTAAAAATTAAAAATAACTTCATGACGTAAAAAACACATGATTATAAACACATGTAACGTGTTTAATGTCAAGTGAATGTAACATTTACGATAAGCCATTATTGGCATTTAATCTTACAGTTTGGCGATAGCTTTTTGATCGACGGAGTAATCAAATAATACCGAGTTCCGTAAAAAACGCATCCTTTTAACTCCAAAAATGATAATTATATTAATTAACAGTGTAATGCGTTGAATTAAGCGTCTCATTTCCAATTAAAATATATCTTTGAATTAAAATTTGAATGAAATACAGGATCATGAAAAATCACAGAATGTGGAAAGTATGATTACAAATATCTCGGCAACTAAATTATTCAATCAACTTTATTCTTTATGCAAAATTTATGTTTTTTATTGTTTTTTACATCTATTACTTAAAACAAAAAATTCGAAAATTTTTACATACCTTTCGTCAGAACGATTATTTCGAGTGTCCGAAAAAAATAGTTCCGGATAATCGAGCTTACTGTTATTAAATAGGCTTATTCCCATTCTTATACACTAAGTATATATATGAAATTTCAAGTCTCTATCTCAATTTTTTCGGGAGGTAGAGCGTTTACAGACAGACACACAGACAGACTGACAGCATTTTTTTTTTCTAAAAATATGTTTTTCAGAATCTTCAGCGTTCTGAAGCGTGTAAATCCGTCAAAAAAATTTCGATTTTCAAAACGATTGTAAGACTTATCCTGTACTATATATGATGTGTAAGTAATAACTTAAGATGAAAAATTTATAGTTGGTTGATTATGTAGGATTTAGTGACAAGAGATTCTTTTATTTACAAAATCAAAATTAAAACATCTGCAAAATTATTCGCAAAAGTAAATATGATATAAACAATTTTAATCTCATTAGCGTGAACGTACACAACCTTTGGTAGTGATGAATCATCTTGGTTTAAAACATTTGTCCTCCACATTCGGTTATGTTAGACACAATTGTTTTTAAATTATAGACCTTCAAACCTGATATCTTTGATATCTTTAAATAGGGTCATTAGCACCTGTTAAACCAATATAATTCATTTGAAAAAATAATACTATCCCTAATTATTTATTACTGGTGCGAACGCTCGTCCTCGGACAGTGGGTAGAACTCGTGATTTTTGCTTAAAATTTGTATTGTTTGATAAAAATATTCATTTTCTGTTACTCCATAATCTAGCTACTTGGATTAAAGATCATAAAAAGTCAGTAAATTAAAATACAGTTTTCACAAAGTAGAGAGTTTTTATGTTAACTTGGCAATAGGATAAATCGCCAAATATTGTTCTTATTGACATTATTCATACTGCATTCATTTCACTTTTAATGAAAATCCTTAACCTATTCTCATTTAAAAAGCATAACTTTGAAGGTTTCGCTATAGTGTTTCGTTTGGAAATTTTTTTTATTTTTGACACTCAATATTTGAAAAACGGTATAATCATTATACACTGCTCAAAACAGTTAAAGGATATTTGAAGTTTTATATAAAATAAAGATATAAACGAAATTTTTTTTGCCGAAAATAGAAGAAGAGAATCACAAATGCAAATTTTTCTGGTTTTCAAACTGTGGAGTATGCAAATTTTGAGTTCGACGTCAAAAACGTCGTTTCAGCGGCAGCGAATGAAATTTGACTTTCAACTGGATAAAAGAGAATGAAGACAAGGATGATCGACATTCAGTGATTGCTTGTTTCGATGAGTACGATGTCTCAGCGAAGTCATTTGACAGATTCAGAAGCTTGGAGAATTGTTGGTAGGTTAGAAGGGGGCCAAACTCAAGCCGAAGTAGCGCAAGCCATTGGAGTGTCACAAAGTGTCATTTCCAGGATCTGGAACCGTTTTTTGGAGAGTGGATGTGCAGGCCGAAGACCAGGGCAAGGTCGTAGACGGGCAACAACGCCCAATGAAGATCGGTATTTAGCGTTAACAGCTCGGAGACACCGAAACATGAACGCTACTCTTCTCCATCAGCACCTTCGCTCGGCTACAGGCACCACGATTTCAACTCAGACTGTCCGAAACCGGCTCCATGTGGTAGGTCTGTATGCTCGCCGACCGATGGTATGTGTTAGATTAACATCAAGGCATCGTCGCGACCGCAGGGAGTGGGCGACCGAGCATGTCAACTGGTGGAGAAATGAATGGAGCAATATTCTGTTTTCTGACGAGTCCCTTTTTTCTGTGCATCCGGATAATAGGCGTATTTTCATCTGGAGGGACCGTGGCAGTAGGAATAATCCTGTGTTCGTGAACGAAAGTGTCAGATTTGGCGGTGGAGGAGTGTTGGTGTATGGTGGCATCTCCATTGACGGGCGCACTGACCTCTACATCATTCGAGATGGAGCTCTGACTGGTCGCTGATATAGGGATGAGATCCTAAGACCAAGACCTGTTGTAGTCCCTTACGCTGCAGCAATCGGAGATAACATCATTTTAATGGACGATAACTGCAGGCCACATCGTGCAAACCTGGTGGAGGATTTCCTTTTCGAGGAAGGAATCGTTCGAATGGTATGGCCAGCGTGTTCTCCAGACATGAATCCAATCGAGCACGTTTGGGACGCTCTAGGAAGACGAGTTTCTGGCCGCCAACAACCCCCATAAACTCTCCAAGAACTGGAAAGAGCTCTTCTGGAAGAGTGGGGCAGAATACCCCAACTCGTCATTAATAGCCTCATTGAGTCCATGCCTCAAAGGTGTTCAACGTTGCTGGCCGCCCGTGGAAACCATACCCCCTACTGAAAATGATTTTCTTTGAAGAAAACACCTTTTCTTATTCTTTTTTTTTCTCATATGTAGAAATTGTGTTTTTTTTCCTTTTGTACACAAATGCGCAATAAAATGCATTTTTTCTGCCAAACATGTGTAATTTATTCTCTTATAACCTACTATGTCTGTCGACCATGTATCAATCAGCTAAAAAGTTTCCCAGATACAAAATCCACCTAAAACTGCAATATCCTTCAATTGTTTTGAGCAGTGTATTTGAAATTTATATCAAGGAAAACACAATATCTTTTACCTTTTTAATGCAGTTTGTCTAACAATTTTCTGACAAATACTTTTCGAGCTATTAATTTTTCAATAATTTCAAAGGTTTCATTTCCCGAGATAAATCTATGGCAACGGTTAGCGAAAAAGCCAGCCGTCAGCAGCACATAGCTTTTTATTAAAGAGGATGTGTACAAAGAGTTATGTACCACACCGGAACTTCAAAATTTTTAAAATTAGAAATCTTCACGAGACAAGATTTTCTTACTGCTATAGACACTACCAAACATTTAAAAGGAAAGATGATAATATCGATTGAAAGATTAATATAAATTATAATAATTTTAAGCTTTCATTGTAATTTCGGTCCAGGAAGGATATTTATGATCACTATATATATTTTCAACATTGTTTTCTATCTTTTTTCTATTTGGAAAAATGATATTTTTAGTGTGAAAAATAACAGTAGTAAGTCTAGATTACGTCCATTAATAACTATATCGTAATATTAATGTTTTTTAGAACAACACAAAGAAAAAGTAAGAATTTGTATTATAAATAAATATTTTACTTATAAGACGTTATTGTATTAATAAAGACATTTAAAATGCATTAAAATTTTTCATTTACATGTTTCAACTCTTTTTAATCGAGTCATGTAAATAAAAATAAAATTACAAACATAATGAACGTGAAAAACTGGTATACATAATTATTGAAATTAAATTGAAATTTTTAGTACATAGGTAGTAACTTTGACTCTAAGAAAATCTAAAGTTTTAATTTTCATACCTGTTTTTTGGCCCCACCAGTGGCCGAGAGGGTCTGACCTCTCAACTGGTAGACGGCAGGTGCTGGGTTCGAACCCAATCGCGGCCGTCGGCCTAACCGTTCGGAGTTTTCGTGGTTTTCTTCGAACCTTGCGTAAATACGGGTTAGGTTCCCTTAGAAAGACCCCCCACGAAGGGCATCCCTCCCCCTGGGCCTATATCCCTAGCGTAGATAATCGGCCGTCACAAAATACAACACCAAATACACCATCATACCTGTTTTTCTTTTTCTTAAGTTAAAAGGGTGGTTAGAATTACGCCATCAAAATCTCACTATTATAAAAGTTTGGAGTAATTAAAACCATTAGTGGGGAATTTATAACCACTGTATTTTCTCTTGATACTTCCCTATACACATTTATTTGGGGTAATTGTGAAAATTAGAATTCCAAACTGACAAATACATTTATGAAAAATTTTGGTAGATTTGGTTTCAAATTGCTGTTCGGATATCAAAAAAGTTTCAGACATGTGATGAAGAAAATCTAAAATTAAAAATACAGTAAGAGGTCAATATCTTAAGCATGAAACAAAATTTTGCCGTACACAGTTTTCTCCAATACGGAGGTGGTCACAATTGCTCCCTGGTCATAATTTCCCCCCCTCCTCACCTAACCCTATAGAAAAACATACCAAGAATTCTAGAAAAAGAAATTCTTATTCTATTTATCACTTAATTTTTTTTAATAAAATCTCGAATATCGGTATCAATGCTTATATGTAGAAGCTCACCTTTCACTTTATGCCTCTTTTGCACAACAATTCAAGAACAAACTCCAGGGGTTTGAGTAGACAAAGTATCTAATTAATGAATTTTATAACCTAATGACCCTTTATAATCTAATTAAGGAATTTTACTAAGTACTGTGCATAGTGTTTAAAACTCCTATGGACTAACATTTATTAAAATAAGCCAACTGCATCTAATCTTTTCCAGCAACATAAGCTATGAAACATCTCTTTCTGCGAACGAAAATCGTTCATAAACCAAGGTTTCGTGCTGTCAAATAGAAATTTAATGCACGGTTGGGATTTCTGACTTGAATTTGAATTTCTATTCAGAATAATTTCATCAAGAATTCACAAAGTTTTACTCCACATCAGCCGTTGTCAGGCAGAAATTTAATATACGTCAAGGGCATTTGATCTAAATTTTAACTTCAATGTAAAATAAATTCAACAAGTATTCACAAAGTCTTACTCAATATGTAGATTAAACTTACCTTGATTTAACAATCTGAACATTTACCTTATATGAAATCAGAAATACTTTTATAATCAGCATAAATATAATTTTCAATTTTTTAAATAAAGCATAATTGCTAAATACTTAGAACACTTTATTATGTCTTGCTTCCGAATAATAATACGTCTTTTTATTAATTGTTATGTTTTTTTTTATAATTATTTTTTATAATCGATACATATAGCAATGATAGTTTTTCTTTATATTTACTATTAATATTTCATTTAAATTTCAGTATTTATTAATGATACAAAGATAATGTGTTTAAAATTGTATACATTATTAATCAGTTTTTTTATTTCAAGGGTATGTTAAATTTAAAAATCGGAACCAGGATACTTTTCTGCTAGTCAAGCACCAGTTTTATATTTAGTGTTTTAAAACCATTATAAACTGTTACAAATTATCAACAACTGTTAATGTATAAATAATAAAAGAATTAAATCAAATTAAATATGATGTATAAATTACAATAAAAGTCTATGAAACAGATTCCAATAACAATTACAACATAGATCTAAAACACAGTAAACATTGGAAAATTAAAATTTTGTGAAATCAAAACAGACTCATCAGACCCCAATTACTTTGATTACCACAAATAACATGTGCGTGCTCATCTTCGCATTAGCCATAACAAGACAAAAAATGCGAGATTAGGACTACCGCACACTATAAATCCAGGGGGGAAATGCCAGAAAACACCTAAGTTTAAAAAATAAATTAGATTGAAATAAATCAAGAAAGAAACCCATATTACCAACCAGCAAATAAAATACCGGAAAAACACTTAAATTACGCAAATTAGTGCACGGATAAACAGACAGACGGCCAAAAAAACTTAATTCAGAAACTCAAGTATGCTGGAAAGTATTAAAAAGCAAAAACGTGCGGTCCGTTGTTAAACGTATTGCAAAAATATTACGTATTAAACAATCATGTGTGCGTATTTATTAAAAAATGTAACATTTCGGTATCAAAATGAATAAGTGAAACCCTTTCATTCATTCAATGTTTATGCATGAAAATATTTTCGTTAATGTTAGCCTCTTTATAAAAATTACTAGTTAAAATCTTATGCATTTCAAAATATGTATTTCTTACTTTCCTTGTGAAATATTCATAAAATTACCGTCCGAGCTATATAAAAAAAAAATTAAGTAAATATTTTTTTAGAAACGAATGAAAGGTTATTAGAGTTAATTAACTAACGTAATTTAACATGTTTTGAAAGCAAACAACTTTACTGATCATAGAACTTCTTCAGAGTCACCAGAAAAAAAATATGTGTATATGATGAATTGAATGAAAAATGTGAAACGAATTAAAATTTAGGAATGCAAATAAAAAAACTTTGCTTTGCGTGTAGAATTGTGATTCTCTTTCAAACAACATGAATGTAATAAATATTTAATAGGTGCATGTTTTCCAAATGAAAATTACTTTTTATTATCGATCCTTTATCAAATATTTTATTAGAAATTTTGTACAATGAAAAATTAGTTGGTTGTGGCAATCCCAAAGCTTTCTTTTATCTCATACACGTTAATACTTCTAGAATAATGAATCTTAACAGCGTCACTGGTTAGGTAATATAACCAAATTCTAATCTGCAACAACTTATTTCAAGTTCTAACTGAATCTGAAGTTTGTTGAAAAATACGGTAATTGTATTTGAGTTAGAATCATAGCAGAAATCTCAAAAAAAAAAACTGGATAGAAGCGCCACTTGTTGAAAAACTAGAGAATACTAACTTATATCAGGGACTAAAAAAATTTGAAGTTTCATAAAAATTCGTCCATTAGTTCCTGAAATAGAGCTATTTCGATAATAATGAATAATGTCCCATAACAGCGCCACCTGTTGAGTGTTTTACACCAAAACGTAATCAAAACCACATTACATAGAGGACTAACGGAATCTGAAGTTAGGTGAAAATCCGTCCATTAGTTCTTGAGCTATAGCTATTGCGGAAATCTGAAAAAGGCACATAGCAGCACCACCTGTTGGACGATATGCACCAAAAGCTAATCAGATCCAGTTTATATCAAAGTTTAACTGAATCTAAAGTTTTCCATCATTAGTTCTTGAGATAGTGCGCCCACAAAATTTATGTCACAGACAGACAGAACCAGAAACTCACAGACAAATATTTTGTACAAACATGTTCATCTAAACGCCTCCATATTGTAAATTATTTTACCATTTTTTTTCAAATCTTAAATAAAAAACACAATTTTTACCCACTTGCCTAAAACAGGCATTTACGCCAGTTTTTTCTTTCAAATAATGATCGTATCATAAAAATAATCGATTTGGGTATCTTAATAATAATTTTGCTAGTTTTCATAATAAATAATCAATTAAAGGCACCTTGCTAATAATTTTGAACGGTAAATAAATGTCAGTAATTTTTACTTTAATTTATAGGTTTCGGGGGGGGGGGGGGAGGGGTTAATAACGGTTCATATTTGAACACAACCATGGATTAAAAAATGAGTACATGTATTTCTCAATTTTGAGTATATATGGATCGAAGCTATTTTGAGTATTTAAAATTGAGTATTTTATGCTCAATTTTGAGTATTCATTTTTTTCAATGTATTAAAAGTATTTTAGATGCATGCGTATATTTTTTTAAATATTAGAAATTGAAACTATTTATTTATCTTTAAATACAGTTGTACCAAATAAATTCATTGACATATTATAATAAAAAAGAAGTAATTCACCATATCAAAGAAAATATGTCTATGAGAGTTTTGCTAAAAATATAGTTTAATTGGAAATCAGTTTGTATTGAAATAATAAAAAAGTAATTATGTCTCCATAGTTCATAGAAATATTGAAATTCCTTAACTTATTGTCAAAACTGATTCCAACTTTCGATTTGGAAATAAACATAGATATTTTCTTTGTGTGTGTGTGTGCGTGTAGCTTAATTAGAGCCGCCTAAATATATTTTAAAATTTTCAGAAATCGTAAAAATCGCAAAATGGCGTGCGGAAAATATTTTTTCAAAGGGTAATATAAATATTTTTTTAATGTAAGCAGTATTCGAAAGAACTGACTGTGAGATTATATTTGAAAGAAGATGTTTTTCCATATTTGTTTTATTTAGGCGGATGTGAGGTTCGCAAAAAGAAAAAAAAAGATTTATTGTATGTTTCGTTATTATTATTATTGTTACTAATATTTGAAAGGGTTAATGTAATAATTTTATGAAAACATTACAGCGTTCAAAACGTAAATGCATAAAATTTAAGAAAAAAAGCCGATCTCGAACTTTGCATATTTTACATGTCTCTGTTTCAAAAATTTCGTTATTTTAAATTACATGATTTACATTTTGATTCCATGTAAAAATGTTGCATTTCCGGCTGGTAAATCATTAAAATATTTGCGTAAATAAAATCAATCCTATCAGAGTAAAACGTTTGCTTCGAAAGAAAAGCATTAAAATCGAAAATGGGACTGAAATATAACAGAAAAGGTGTAAACCAGGCCCGTAGCTAAGGGGGCGTTATGGGCGGCTCAGCCCCCCCCCCTGGAAACGATTCCAAGGTCACTAAATAAATTCCTGTTCCGAAAATTCAAATGAAATTTTTTGTTAAAATTTAATTTATTTTTGAGACCCTTTCACAGTTTTTCAGAAATACTAAATTGTACCTAAAATAAGTGTTTAAACACTCCCTCATCTTATTTGTACACATGAAACCAACATAATGTTTAATTTTGCTTCAAGTTATACACTCAAAATTTTCACCATCCTGTACTTTTCTAAGCATAAAATGAGATTATTACTACAGTTTAATAAGAAACATAGCATCTTCAGTGTAAATATGCACTAATTTATCTTTCTGCGTCAGAGAGAGAGAAAAAAATTATGAACCCCTACATTCTCTTGAGCCCCCCCCCCCTACTATTCACTTCTAGCTACGGCCTTGGTGTACACTCGATAAATCTGTTATTGAACAAGTTTTAATAAACTTTAGTTTTATTGTGCAACAATTTTCCAGAATATATTAAAACAACTCACATAACTAAAATAACTTAACAGTTGAGAAATGCTCTTAAGTGAAATGCCCTTGAGAAATGCCCTTTTTTGCATAGGATAGTTGAGGGCGATCTATAACCGCGCTGGGTTTTACCTTTTCAATTTTGGTTTCAGTTTTTTTTTCATTAAGGTACCCTGGGGTAATAACGCCACGTTAAGGTTCTACCAATTTTCATAGCTCAGTTTTAGTTTGTATTTTTCAAACAAATATATGATTTGATACATCAACTCACTGACTATCTAAATAAAAAAAAATAATTTAACAGATATGTATTTATAAAATGTAATGGCGTGATTTCTTGACCAATGCTATTTGGCGTTATTACCCACCTATATGGGAAATAACACCATGAAAACAAAACTATGAAATAAGGTGGAATAATTGCATGTAGATAGCCCAATTCTAAAAATACAGATTCTACAAACTCAGAAATTGACAAATTGCATTCTAAGCTATTGAAAATGTTAAATTTTTTGTGAAAGTGTAAGAAAAATAAAGGTGTGGTGTGTGGGGGGGGGGGAGGATGAGGCAAAAGAATATCAGACCGTGAGCTACTTTTTGCTTAAAAAGGACAGCTTAAATAGAATTATTAGGAACATTGCACAGTTTTAACTGTGTTTATTTGAATCAGTATTTAGGATGTAGCTCGGCCACTGTAGGGAATCAATCGGGGTATTAATGCCAAGGATTGGCGTTATTACCCCGTTATAGTTATTGCGCAGTACATTTTAAATTACAAATTATCTCGAGAAGATATCCAAAATCTTCAACAATATTTTGAAAGTCCATGAAATGTACTACAAATTTATGTAATTAACAAAGTATTTCCGGATAAAGAAAATAGTCTTTACATCACAAAACGCATCTCGCAAATTTTAGATCAAGCGTTAATTTTAGTTGCTTGTAAAAACAATAAGACCTAAAAATGAAACAAATTAACTCGAAGCTGTTTTTTGCGATTTATCTGACTCAAAACCCTTCTGCGCAGAACACATGGGTGTCATTTACCAGATTATTTCATAATTATGCAAAATATTAACACTTGGCGTTATTACCCCGCCTGGCGTTATTACACCAGACCACCTTACTTTAACTTTCGAAACCGGTTAGAACCGGTTCTGAAATTAAAACTATCAAGATATAAAAAATATGTAACCAAAATCGAAAAAGTAGAAACTAGCCCGGTTGTAAATCATCCTCAGCTATCCTACACAAAAAAAAATCATGTAAAAATATTAAAATTTAAGCGAAATGTTTGAAAAGAACGCTCCCATAGACTTAACATTATCATCCGGGTCTTTTTCTGTTACTAGTATTGAGTCTTAAATATCAATATGCGTTAAAATAAAATTAAACAATTGTTTTCTAGGATTTTATCTACAATATTTTTGATAAAAATTACACTCTGAATTAAAGAAGTTTGTAAACTGCTATCACGGTATAATGGATTTTCGAATATTTTCTCAATAAAGTTGTTTGATTGGGAACTATAGGGCAGTGTCCCAACTTTCAGTAAGAAGCTGTGCACATCAGCTCTTTCCAAGCAATGAAAAGCATCATTATTCATAGGATACAAAGCTCGAGACACTATTATCTCATAGCATTAATAGCGATATACACGCGTCTTTTAATTTTTTTTTTACACATGTATCTCATAGTTTTAGCCATATAGCCTCTAATAGTTTAGAAAATCTAAGTAAGAACAATTCGAAAAAACATAAATCGTAGTAAATTTTGAGTAACTAAGAGAATATACACTCTAAAAACTACAACTGTTCAGCATACATGCTAATTAATGCTGAACACATGCATTAATTAGCATGTTAAATACATTTTAATTTTATCGGCTTTACAAAGATTACACACAATTGAATTATAATTAAATAAAAAATGCCAATCTCCCAGCAGGGCCGTAACTAAGGGGGCTTCCAAGGGAGGCTCAGCCCCCTTAAAACATTTTGAGTCTCCACTGGAAATGATTTTAAAGTCACTAAATAAGTTTCTATCCCAAAAATCCAAATGAAATTCTGTTCAAAAATCTAATTTAGTTTTCAAGCCCTTTCACAGTTTTTCAAAAATACTAAATTGTAACTAAAATAAGTGTTCCAATACTCGCACATCATATTTGCACATATGAGGCTCACATTATGTTTAATTTTACTCCAGTTATACATTCAAATTTTTCATTCTACATCTTAGCATAAAATGAAGTTATTACAAACAGTTTAATAAGAAACGTAGTACATACAATGTGAATATGCACTAATTTATCTTTCTGCGTCAGAGAGAGAGAAAGAGAGAGAGAGAAAATATAAATCCCCCCCCCCTATTTTTCACTTCTAGCTACAGTCCTGTCTCCCAATAAATGGTTTTCATTCTTTTGTTTCTGATTAGAGAATTTTAAGGCCAGGTAGGCTGCTGTTAAGTGGCCCAATGATTATTTTCGTTTTTGATTATATAAGTTCAGTTAAACACTTGAGAATAACCTAATATGAAATGAATTAAGTAAACAGGGTCTTTGTCTTCTGGTGTTTTTTTATCAATGCAATAAGTAAGTTGTTTATGTTTAAGCATGTATCGTTTTAATCCTGATGTCATTCTCACCGCAGTTACTTTTCCTTTTTTAATATTTACATGAAAAACTCATGTTGATAAAAAGAAAATAATATTTCCGCTATCTTATAATTCACAACAATAGTTAAAAGTTCATCTAAAAATACGAAATATATGTCTCATGTAAATATATCTTTAAACCGTTTTGCAATATTATTATTTGGTCATTTTAAATAGGACGTTATTTCTTCTATTCACTGCTTTTAAAATTCTATTTACTGCTTTTAATTTCTGTTTACTGATTTTAAACTTCTTCATATGTGTCCAAATGCTTATGAGACTGTTATTGACAAAGTCTCATTTTTTGGTTGACTTGTATAATTTCAAAGTTCCTGTTTTATTTCAATGAAGCAACAGATTTCAGTCAAACAATAGTAATCATTCGTAGTTAAGTCTCCATTTTAAGTATACGATCTCTTATGCAGGTATTGATTTTTTTTTTTTGACATTTGAAAACATTAATAATATACTTACAAATGTTATCTTCCACCTATGTCAAATACAACAATTAAAATGAAGATCTTAAGGATGTTTATTAATTTTAACCACTTTGAAGCGTACAGGCAGATTTAGTTGCTCTTTTCCAATTTAACTTTTTTTAAGAAGGAGGGAAGGAGGGAAGGGGGGGTCCTATTTTGTTTCCTAAGAACTTTTCATCCTGATCAGAATTGGATAACTTTCAGAAAGCTGGTCCCTTATATATCAGTTTTAATATCGCATACTTTCATTTTTAAACTATTTGATTGAGAAAAAATAATGTACTTTTGAATGAAATTTGGTAAAATTGTGTCTTTTTGAGTGATTTTTAAATAATTTTCAAGAATATTTTTTTAATCTCTCGCAACATTTTTTTATTACCATAATTTAAAATTACTAGTGGCAGAATTAACATAACTGTCAACTGATCGCCCAAAACAACTGAAAAAAACAATAAGACAAATTTATTATCAAATTACTTCTCTTTAGCGCTAAACTAATACTTGTTAATGAAAATACAGATTTTCATGTTAGATTCAACGTAAAATTAATATCATGTCAATTTAGAATTAGATTAAATACTGATAAGATAAGGTAGATAAAAAAATGAATAATAATAATATAAGACAGTTAACAAAATTATATATTTAAAAGCACAAACTATATAGAATTCGGTACGTATTTTTTCTTAGTTTTTGTATTATGTGCCATTGATGTATTATTATCTAATTAATCTTCCTTTTTTTCAGGTATAAACATAAACCTGACATTCTCCGACGATCTCATACCTCGCTACTTGAAAGCCTATGTAATAAATAAATTACTTATCGAGTTATAGGCTCTTTTAACCCTTTGAGCTCTGGTGGGTAAATTTCTTCAAAATTTCAAATGTCACACACACTCAGAAATGAATACTCAGATTTCACGAAATTCTCCTCTTTTTTGACGAAACCATTTCCTGGGAAATGCTCCGAACAAATATTTCGTCAAATTGATGAAATCACTTCCCTCACTTGTTTGACGATACCAAATCGTCAAAAAGGGACTAGTGCTGCCATCTATCGAATTTCTTAGAAAATTCTGTATTTAATGACAGAAGCAAAAAAACTATGTCACACGTGGGGTTCGAACTCATAACGTACAGTGTGGCAGTCCGACGCCCTACGTTCACGCCACAGATTGCTAGGACAAGTATGATTATAAAGGCATATAGTGGATTATAGTGTGTGTTTAAATTTTTATAATTGTGATAGTACTTTTATCGATTCTGTTATAAATCTTGCAAGTTTTAAATAATAAGACGAATTTATTATTTTGATTTTCTAATGGTTAATGAATAATTATAATATGGCTTAATTAAATAACATCTAGGGGGAATTTATTTGCTTAAGGAATGATTAAAATATGGGCTGGTTAGTTTGTTGCTCAGAAATAACGAATTATGAAGTGCTTATTGGGAGAGAATTTACTACTTTAAGCGAGACTTTAAGTAGGTGGATAAGATTTTAACAATTTACTGTTTATAGAGGGGAGAGTGAAAAAATATGTATATATTTTTAATTTGAGTGAAAAAAGTAGATACTGGATATAAAATAGATCTTAGAATTTTGAAATTTTATTGATCTATTAACCAATTTACTTTTTGAACGGTTTTGAAAGAAGTAAATTTTTTTTCGAATGAAATCAAAACGAAATACAACTTACAAATAAATAAATAAAAATAGTAATAAACATTCCCCCCGCCCCCCCCCCCCAAAAAAAAAAAACTAATGTAGCAAGAGTAATTGCTTACATTTCATTATTTTCTGAAAAACGCTAAAAGTACTGTTTTAAACAAGAAATATATCCTTGCTAAAATCGCAAGATTTGGGGAGGTACAATAGCGGGTCCTTTTATAAACAGCTACCGCGACGGTGTCCTTAAAATTCATCAAGTCTGGACATGATTAAGGAAGCACTTTCGTCAAATATTTGACAGTTCACGTTTCGTTAAAAGTCACGTGATTTTGATACGAAATGATCGTCAAAAACGACGAAATAAGGCTCAAGGATTTCTGAATCGTCAAAAATGGGAGTTTTATTTCTGAGAGTGTATCGGCACCAGTATTTTGAAAAGAAAAAAAAACCCGGTTAACGATAAACGCGAAAACATGCATTAAACCTTTTTCAAATAAATTTGGTCGAACTTTCTGGTGCCGTTGTGACATCTCGGAATTAAAATTATGTGGTAGAAAATTCTACCATCAGAGCTGAAAGGGTTAATCACGTGACAAGGCGTTTATCTTATTTTCGTTTACTTTTTTCTGATTTCGTCAGGGAATTCCTTCAAAACACCAGTTTTGATAGTGTTTCTGAAAGATCTATTGTGTTTACAAAAAAAATCGGTAAACCTCTTTCTATTAGATAGTTTCTGGATGACAACACCTGCCAATTTCATGTGTATCCTAACAAAAATGAGTTAAAATATACGTTATAAAGTTGTCATTTGTATTTCAAAACAGCCTTAAACAGCCTCATTAACAATGGCAGTCTTGTTGCCTTCAATTTTATGAAGTACTTTAACTGGTATAACCAGTGTAACATTTCAGTGGTACACTAGTAATATGTGTTTAAATTATTCCATTATATAATTGAAAGAAAATTACTCCATAAAACGGAATTAGCAGCTGTCGCCTATTTTATGGAGTAACTTTAGACAAAGATTTTACAGTGCATTAGTAAACTGTGAAGTTTTGCTATAGTACTGTAAATGTGTTGGAAAGAGTTTCATAATCTTATTCTGTACCCATGATTTTTTTCTTATTTTATTGTGCATAGAGATTAAAAATTCATTGTTTTAGTCATCTCAAAAGTGTCGAAATTTTAAGTTTTTTGAAAATAAAACATTAAACCTAAAAATACAAAAAAAAGTTATAAAGCGTGATACACGATCCCACATTCAAACCTACATGCATACAGTGTCTCACATAAGTGATGGGACACTTGTGCTTTACAAAAGGAAACTAATCAAATAAATTAAAAAAACATGTACACATTTTTTGTGGGTATGTTTCATACTTAAATTTAGTAAAGATTATTACATAACATACATTTTGTCAAAATATTAAAATATTAATTTAATAAAGATACAAATGTTTAGAACGGAGCAAAAAATAGCTCACATAAGTGATGGGACACCATTATATATGAAACAAAAATCGTCTGAAATAAGCAATAAAAATATTTTGGGGGGTTTTATTTTTACTTAAAAGCAATTGGCAATAATTTATAAAATCGTCTGCAGTATTTCTCTCCAGTTTGTTTTAGAATTTTCGTGTTTTTTAGCTCTGTGTAGCCATGAATGCTAAACGAAAAGAAACTTCACCTGAAATACGAAAATTAGTTATTAATTTGCATATTGAACGTGGAAAATCTCTTAGAAAAACTGCTGAAACAGTTAACTTGAGTCTTTCAACAGTTTTCAATATCATTAAACGGTATAAAAAGAATCATATGATTCAGGATAAAAGAAGACCTGGCCGACCATCAAAGATATCCAATGAAATAAAGCGAATTATCGCTCGAAATATTAAAAAAAATCCAAGAAATAGTGCTTCAAAAGTTGCTGCTGATTTACAAGCATTATATGGAATAATTGTTAATCCTGAGACTATTAGAAGGGTAATTCGATCTGCTGGATATTACGGTAGAGTAGCCAGGAAAAAATTCTTCGTAAGTGAAAAGAATAGAAAACTCAGACTAGCTTTCGCAAAATCCAACATAAATAAGAATTCTTATTACTGGAATAAAGTTATATTTGCTGATGAGAGTAAATTTAATATATTTGGTTCTGACGGTAGAATCTTGGTGTGGAGAAAACCCAGGGAAGAATTTCGCAAAAGAACTTGGTACCAACAGTAAAACATGGTTTAGGAGGAGTTATGGTATGGGGGTGTATGTCGTCCGCTGGAGTTGGTAATCTTGTTTTTATTGGCAGTATAATGGATCTGTACAAGTATATTGATATTTTAAAGCAAAATATGAAATCTTCAGCACGAAAATTGAACCTTCATAACGATTTTAAATTCTACCAGGACAATGACCCCAAGCACACTGCTCTGAACGTTAGACTCTAGCTGCTATATAACTGTCCTGAAATAATAAAAACACCACCACAATCTCCAGACTTAAATCCCACAGAGAATATTTGGCAAGAATTGGAATCAAGAATTCGCAAACACACCATTTCTTCAAAACAACAACTAAAATCGGTGCTTCAAGAAGAATGGGGTAAAATCACTCCAGAAATCACAAAAAAATTAGTCGAATCCTTCCCAAAAAGATTAAATCATGTTTTAAAAGTAAAAGGAAATCCGACAAAATATTAAAGCCTTTTAAAAAGTAAAGTTTTTGGATAAATATTTGATGGAAAAGTAAGTGTCCCATCACTTATGTGAGCCATTTTTTGCTCCATTCTGAACAATTGTATTTTTACTAAATTAATATTTTAATATTTTGACAAAATGTATGTTATGTAATAATTGTTACTAACTTTAAATATGAAACACACCCAAAAATTTTTTGCACATGTTTGTTTATTTATTTTATTGCAGTTTCTTTTTATAAAGCACAAGTGTCCTATCACTTTTGTGAGACACTGTAGCTAACAACTTTTCCTCTTTTTTTACCACAAAAAAATTTATAGATATGTTTGCCTTATTTAATCAGCACTTTACGACATTTTAAACTAGTCGTTGGGGGGCACCGTAATACTTACCCATCATGGATATGTATATGAAAATAAAGCATGTGAAACTATTTATACAATGCATTGCAATTCATAAACAAAATTTAAATATTGTTAATATACATAGTAATGCTATATTAGAGAACTGCTGATGTACCAATTTCGACAAATTATATAAAACGCCAAACTACTCAAGTAGTACCGAACTGCGTAAAAGAAACATCCTTATAACTCCAAAAATAATAATTCTATTAACTAACAATTAACTGCGTCGGATTAAGCGTATCATTTCCAATTAAAATATACTTCTGAATTGAAATTTGAATGAAATACAGGGTCATGAAAAATCGAAGAATGTGGAAAACAAGATTACAAATATCACGGCAACTAATAATCCTATTGACTTCGTTCTATATACAAAATGTATGTTATTTTATTGCCTTTTACGTCCATTCCTTAGAACAAAAAATTTCGAAAAATTTTATGTACCTTTCATCAGAACGAATTTTTCGAGAGTCCGAAAAAAATAGTTCCGGATTATCGAGGTTGCTGATATTAAATAGGGTTCGTCCCATTCTTACATACTAACTACATACAAAATTTCAAGTCTCTATCTCAATTTGTTCGGGAGATAGAGCGTTTACAGACAGACAGACTGACAGACAGACAGACTGACAGACAGACAGACAGACAGACAGACAGACGGACGGCAAAAATTTTTTTCTAAAAATATGTTTTTCGGAATCTCCACTATCTAAAACGTGTAAATCCGTCAAAAAAAATTTTTCGATTTTCAAAACGATTGCAAGACTTACCCTATACTACGTATGATGGGTAAGTAAAAGGTAAAATTATCTACAATTTTTTCTGGTACAAAAATGCGTAGTATGTTGGAAGCTACGTGTATGTCTAAAATATTTTTAAATTATCTATATAATAAAGGCCAAACGTATCTGTGCGTAACGCATACGTCATGTTTTGAATGGCAACACTTTCCGGTGAAATTTCGGTTTTGCAATTTTCGTTTTTTAAACTTTTAAGCTTCTAGACATTGAACGTTTTCAATCTTTATACCATCGTTTAAAGAAAAAAATGCACTTTTAAATGCCGTTTGTTAGAAAACTGTATCTCGATTTGTTTTTAAGATATTAATTTTTTTGTAGTTTTTGGTTCAATTTCTCTAATGGTGGCAACTTGAGTATCGCATTTATGTGGGAAAGAGGGGAAAAATAGCCTAAAGTTATAGTAAAAAAGAAAAAAAACAGATGCAATTTAGTGGATGGAGGTGATGCCAAAAGTGTAACCCTAAAATTCACTGCATTGCATCAAACACAACAGCGTGCTTTCACAAAAAAGGAAAACTTTTAGCGATGCAATTTTAATTCATAATACAATGAAATGCTATTTTATAATGCTAAAATATAATCAGATCATTTTCATTTAGAGAAAAAATTATGTTAAAGAATTCGGTCTCTGTTCCACGTGATTGTTTTGTTTGGGCCGAATGAGAGACTTAAATTGGAAGAGTAACGCCCATCAAACCATTTTAATCGCATACTGCACCTTCATCTATCTCTTTTCTCCATGGAAAATAACAGATCACTGTATATTTTAGTTGTCATTTTTTCATAGCAACTGAAAAATATAGTAATTAAAAACCTGTTATGTCAATATATCGTCGGCTATAAAACCCGGTGAATGTTGTTGGTTTTATTTCGTTTTTATCTATGAATTTAATGACTTTTAGTTGGTTGTAAACTTGCTTTACAAAAGATACATCAATTAACTTTTACAAAAATGTATTTTAAAGAATATCTGAGTGTCATATTTTCTTAGTTGTTTTTAAAAACTGAGAATGCAATTTTATTCTTTGGCGAAATCTTTGGCTAATAATTTCTATCTTGCGTCTAATACGGAAGTACCGATAATTTTTAAAGCTGTATATGATTACATAAATAATATGCTTCATATAAAATTGCTGTTTGGAATTAGTTGGCAAATTAAAAAGCCTATTACGCAGAAAAAATTTATTAGACCTTTCCAGTTTTAAATTTAAAAAAAGTTTTTCACCTTTACTTTGTGACCCGGGAACCCCGGGTTCGGTGTACTAGTTATATTAAAAGTCAATTGCATTTAATGTTTGTTTGTAACGAATGAATTTCTCTTTATATAAACGAAAATTATCCAAGAACCAACGTTACGTATTGGAAGACAGAAATTTAACGTACAATTAGGACTTTCGATTTGAATTTTAATCTCTAGGCTGTGTATTTTTATCAAGAATTTACATAGTTTTACAACATATCAGTCGCTGCCAAACAGGAATTCAATATACTTTAAGGATTTTAATTTCGAAAGAAAATAAGTTCAACAGTTATTCACAAAGTTTTTCTCTGTGTGTAAGATAAAATTCGGTTTAATTTAGTTCCATACGAATAGAATTTAATTTACTTATTAGGAAAATCTGAAATAGCTATATTAAATAGCAACAGAGTACAAATTATTTTTATTTGTTGAAAAAATGGACCGTTAGCAGAAAATACAGAGCTCTTTGATTATAAAAGCTTCTCTAATTTAAATATATGTAGGGGAAAGTTGTATAAAACCGGGACCCTAATGTTTTTCTTTATATTATTGAGCACTATGTGAATAAAACAGTCAAAATTTGTATTAAAACGATAAATTGATTCCTTAGGAAGAATAAAAGTATTCATTCAGTCACGATAAACAGAAATTGAGATTAAAACACTTTTTTTTAGAAATGTGCAATGTCCCGGTTTTGTCCGACCAGGGTAGATAAAACCGGGAACTGAAAAAAATAAACAAAAGCACATTGTAATTTTGAAATAATACTATTTATTAAAGGAAAATTGACATGTTATACTTATAGAATGTAAATCTATATCAAATCTACAAAAAAAATGAGTTAAGCTATGCTTTAAGAGTTAAAATTGTTAGGCACAAAAATCATAAAGAAAGTTCGATCTTGTTCATTTGCATTGCGGCATGCTTCATGAGTCCACTCTCTGCAATGAAGACAGTGTATCCAAATCAACTTAGGTTTAGATTGTTCATGTAAGCTGTTGCAAAAGATGCATGCTTCACTTTCAACTTCTTCCTCGTTTGATGTCAAGGTTTTTTTTTACATCAGTTTTTCTACTTTTCTTTTCTGTCATCATGGAAAGCTTCGCTTCAGGGTTAAGTTCTTCTTGTCTTGTTTCTCCATATTTTCTTTTTCTTATTATTCGAGTTCTGATTTTAGGGGATTGAAATAAGGATAGATGTTGCAATGGAAATGACTAAAAACAATCATCTATACAACAACTTAATTTAAATAATACTTTTTGTATAGTTTGTAAATAATTATAAATCGTCAAATAAGGTATAAAGAAGTTAATTCTATTTCAATCATGCGAATAAATGAGCTGTCCAAAACCGGAAACTTCCCGGTTTTGTCCGACCACGCTATTTTGATGAAATGTTACTCTAGTGTTGTTCAGATAACTCGTAGACATCAGTACAAAGCACTAAAATAAAGAGTAAATAATAGACTATCATACGTTATACTTACCTAATCTAAATCCTTAGGTATTTAGGATTGGTAATGCAATATTACAGACGTCGAACTTTTAACATTTTCACGTAAAATCTTTAAAAAATCACCAGTGCGAAATGAGTTCTTTTACACGACTTCTGGTTACTGGGAGCTGGCATGCCGCTTGCCTAAAAGTAATTCTAAAAATTTCGGCTAGATACCGCCGCAAATAAAGCCATAAAGCCTGATTCCCTGTTTTATTCACCTACCCGGTTTTATCCAACTTTCCCCTAAATTGTTTTCATGCATTTTTGTAACGATTTTACTTTGTGATTTAAATTATAATGAAAAAACATTATGTGACACCAATTTGAAATAGTTAACTATCATTTACATCATTCAAAATATTCTTTACTTTAATGTGCCACTGGAAAATATTGATCGAAGGCTTTTTAATTTGAACTATAAATACACCTATTCGATTATTTAAGAAAGTGTTAAAAATGATTTAAAATTTCTACATGTAAAATAAGTGACATAATTAATAGCTAGTCGGATGTAGCAGTACCAAAACTTTCTTCTATCTCATATATGTTAAAATTTCGAAATTCGATGTCAAAATTAAATGTTAAGCTATGTCTATTATAAGGATTCATGAGACAAAATTTCGTTCCTTAGTTATTGAGATTGTCTCTAAAATCGTATAAATCCAACAAAATTCTTCATAGCAGCGCCACTTGTAAGTGATTGACAAAAAAACCCAATTCATGTCAAGAATTAACGGAATCTAAAGTTTGATGAAAATTCATGCATTAGTTCTTGAGATAGAGCTGTTTGAGAAATCGTAACAAATGTAGTACAGCAATGCCACCTGTGGTGTTATATATAAATAAATCTAAACAGCTTCAATTCATATCAAGCACTAATCGAATCTGAAGTTTGATGGAAATACATGCATTACTTCTGGAGATAGAGCTATTGCGGAAATCGCCCAAAATGCAGCAAAGCAGCGCCACCTGTTGAGCGATTTACATCAAAAGCTAATCAACACTGATTTATATAAAGTATAACTGAATATATTTTTTTATTGAATTCCGCGCATTAATTCTTGAGATAAAGCGCTCACAAAATTTATGTCACATACAGACACATAGACTCACAGACAGACAAATTTGTAAAAGCATAATTTTCGGGTTCTAAAACGTGTAAATCCGACAAAAACCGGAATTCGAAAATATTTATTAATCTAATACTTTCTTATTGTAAAGATAGATGAAAGTAAAAATGGAAAGACACATCATAGTTTACATTTCAAATTGAAAAGGATAAAAATTTATGTCAGAGACGTTATGTACAGAGGAAAAAAACATGTAAAATGTTGGTTCAAAGAAAAATATTATTTTTTTCCTTCTCTGGTCATATTCAGTTATAAAGGAAAACATAAAAAGCAGTAACTTAAGAAACTTAAGGAGAGTAAAAAAAAGTCAAAATTATGTCAGATTACTTTCAGAAGTATCTCTGTTTCAAAAGAAGACATTCCATTTTTCATCCAAACAATCGTCTTTGTGGATGATTCTTTGGCACTCCATCAGGATAGGATTGTCAGCCGTACATCTAATTCTACTTCTATTTCTATAACGTTAGAAACAAACAAGTGGTTAATGTGATCGCAGATCGAACAGAGGGTTTCTTTTAATGTTTCTTTCAGAGCAGCTCATCTTTTAATTAAAAATCAAAATTGTTAATTTATAATTGTTAAATTCTTACACAGATGACATCACCAATAGATTTAATTTTAAAATAATTATGAAAAGGAAGTTATTCGATTTAATATTTAAATAAAATTTAAATAATTTTGAAAATCCGAAATTATATTAATTTAACGGAAATATAAATAAAATCTTTAATTTCTAAAAGCGAAAAAAATTGTTTAAATAAAATTTAAAATGCTGAATCATTAATAAATCGCAATAATTTTTAAAATAAAAAAGAAATTGAATCCCAAAAAATATTATGATGTCAATAATTATTTAACATATTATAATATACCCTTAAATTGGTAAAAAATACGAAATTTCTTTTTAATAAATCCAACAAAATATAAAAGTTTCAACTTCTAGAAATAAAAATCTCTTGTTTACTAGTGGGATGCTTTATGTCCAAGCTATAATGCTTACAGAAAAACGTTAAAATTATGTTTTTCTTCTAAAACTTAAATCGCAAAAATAAACGAATGACAATGAAAAAAATATTTCTATTGAAATAATAAACTTTTTACAAATTTTATGATTTGTCATGTGACACGAGGTATTCAACTATATAAACACAAAATTTGAAACCTCATACTTATATAGTTTTTATGTACGGTCTATGTGGTGGACAGACAGACAGAAAACAGAAACGAATAGGACTTTTTCAGATAAACGAAACAATAAAAATAGAAATGAAACAGGAATTGGGGCTATTTCGTTTAAAAGTGTCCCATTCAAGTCCCTGTATGTGATGTGTATCTTATGCCTCTCTCTCTCTTTTAAAACAAGTTCTTTATATACGACATCCCATAACATTGGATAGACTTTTGAAAAAATATTTTTTTCAAGGATGGAAACAAAATCAACGTTGCTATTTTAATAAGTACTCCTTTCAACTTAAAAATCAAGATGTGATATAATAGTTCAACAAAGGAACTAAATCAGATTAAACATATTAGAAAATAAAATTTTTACATTTATTTCTACATTTCTAACTCCAAAAATGTGTTAATAAACTTTGCATTTACTAATATTTTTTTTAATTAAATTTCCAAGAATATACTTGTTCAATAAATAAAAATTTGGTGTAAATACCGTGACTTTATATCAAATAAATCACGTTTTTTGTTGTAATCATATCATAATATAC
The DNA here is from genome assembly GCA_964019185.1 of Maratus speculifer. Taxonomy (NCBI): domain Eukaryota; kingdom Metazoa; phylum Arthropoda; class Arachnida; order Araneae; family Salticidae; genus Maratus; species Maratus speculifer. The sequence goes on from OZ025298.1 coordinate 259,987,819, forward strand.
TTTTTAAAGATGTATTTCACATACACTATATGGCAAAGGTGACCGGCTACTTGCGATTTTAGACATTTTGTTAAATATCTACAAATACATGCGAGGAATTATTCTAAAATACAAAGTGCTTACAGAGTATTACAAGTCATATATTTCCGTGAATATATATATTTTTTTTTTTTTTTTTTTTTTTTTGGAAATCCCGCAGGAGACCGTCAACAAATTGAAAAAGAATGAAAATGTTTTGCATAACCCTGTCAAAACTAATGCAGCAAAAGCTTCCAAACTTCTGATTATGATTACGTGGCTTATTGTAACAAACTGTGTTCAATTTTATGAGGATATCTTGTATACTCATAGAGAAATTAAAATATAAGGTTTTTATAAAAAATAGTGTAAAATTCTTTATACTTTTTGCTTATAATTTGCGGAGTTCATAACATAAAAACTTCTTTTCAGAAAATATGACAAATAACATTGTACGAAATACCCTAGAATAACTATAATCTTCTATCTAACAAAAATAATAAAAAATAATAAAAATTGTTGGAAAAAGGAGCAGGCTTACTAAATAATGTTTCTCTGCACATGCGTCACCGCAATTAAAATGTAATTTACATAATATGTTAGTTAAATGTATAGAGCAACTTTTATCAAAATCTCAAAAACATAACTTTAAAATTATGAAAATAATCGTCAATAGAATAAGCTCAAAATCCGTCATTCCTAAAATAATGCAAAAAGATGAGCAGTTGTATCCAAATATAGTAGTACGTGCAATAATGCGTATGCTAGATTAACACTAATCAATAGCAATATGGATACAGCCCCTCCTCTTTTTGTTTCACTTTGGGAATAACAGATTTTGAACTTATTCTATAGACGATTATTTTTAGAATTTTTGAGCTATGTTTTTGATACATTTACTAAGGTTGCTCTATACATTTAGCTAATACATTATGCAAATTACATTTTGATTGCGGTGGTGCATGCGCAGTAAAACATTATTTAGTAAATCTGTTCATTTTTCCTACAATTTTTATTATTTTTTAACTCTGATTACAGAGAATTATCTACAATATTATGTGTCACATTTTCTGAAAAGAAAATTTCTTTACATATTTTATTTTTTATATTATTTTCTTTTTTCCTCCTTCACTGGCCAAATTCTATTATAACGGAAAACTTAAAATAAGAAGAGTAAAAAACAATGCCAAAATTATCTCGGATTACTATCAGAAATATGTGTTAACACATGTTTCAAAAGAAAACATTCCATTTACTTTACGCAAACAATTTTCATTGTGTTATGTTCCATCAGGTTAGAACTATCAGTCATACATTTAATTCTACTTCTATTTCTAAAGCTTTAGAAGAAACAAAGATAAAGAGATAAAACAGAAATTGTGCCTATTTCTTTTAAATGTGTCCCATTCAAGTCCCTATGTATATATCTTATGTCCCTCTCTTTCTTTTAAAACAACTTTTACGCACGGCATCCCAAAACATTGGATATTTTTTTTAATATTGTGATCGAAGATGCAAACAAAAACAACGTTGATGTTTTAAGAAATACTTTTTCAACTTAAAAATCAAGATGCAATAAGATAGTTCAACAAAAGGACTAAAACAGACTAAACATATTGGAAATTAAAGTATTTAAATTTGTTTCTGTATTTCTAATTTCAAAAATGTGTTAATATCCTTAGTATTTACTAATTTTTATTGAAACTAAATTTCGAAACATACACTTTATAAATAAATTAAAATTTTGAACAAATATCGAAACACTATTTCAGATAAATCACACTTCTGTTGTAATCACATCATAACATACTTTTCAAAAATATATTTCACATATTACTTCATTTGTCAGAAATTAACACTGATCACAGATAAAAAGAGACAAACATTCTGATTGCGGAAAAGGAACAAAGAAATCTGAAAGAGATTGTAAAATTAAAACATCAAAAATATCCTTTTCTGGAAATAAAATTAGGCGTAATCGAGCAAAGCATATGTTATATAAAATGTCTTTTTATTTTACAGCGAAAATTAAAAAAAAATCCCTGCTGGCTGAGCTACAGGCACAGGAAGATTTCGAAGTAAAATATTAATTTTACCAATAAAAACTAAGAGTCATGTTAATGCAATAGCTTTTTCTTCATTCAACTGGAATATTTTTATTTAGTTGTTATTAAAGATTTTATGAGAAGTTCTATAGAATGAGCCAAAAGTCTTAACCCTTTGAGCTCTGAAGGTAGAATTTTCTACCACATAATTTTAATTCCTAAATGTCACAACAGCACCAGAAAATTCGACAAAATTTATTCGAAAAAGGTTTAATGCATTTTTTTTTTTTTTTTTTTTTTTTTTTTTGTATATCGTTAACCGGTTTTATTCTTTACAAAATACTGGTTCTAATGTGACATTTGGAATTTTGAAGAAATTTTCCGCCAGAGCTCAAAGGGTTAAGGCATTTAAACATCTTTAAAAGTAATTTTCGATCAAAATATACATTTTTCGTTTTTGCAATAATATTAAAATTGAATCTTTTATCTATCAAAATCTGCTTAATTTTTTTTCTGTATCTAAAATAGAACTTGAGTTACAGCCATTTAAACTTACAGCTATTACAGCTTTTGATTTGTGTTTTAACCCTTTATCTACCGACGAAACTTATAAATACCATTAAAATAACTTATTATAAAATTCTTTTAATATGTCAGTTAGTTGTAATACAGATTAAAATGAGTTGCAGATACATTACTTTATCTTGTTCCAAAAGCATTATTGATTACCTAAAAAAAAAATATTTTTAAAAAGATGATTTATTTTGCCTTTGCATCTTTTCAGCTTTCTTGGCGCTGAGGGAGGGGGATGGGGATTTTTCAATGCGGAAATATTTCTATATTTATATTGTAAAAACATCATATCTGTACTTTTAATAATTCTACAAAATACTAAGAAAATAATTAAAAGTAAAAGATTTGAGTGGGGTTATAAAAATTGCACAAAACCCTGTATATTCAAATTTAATAAATCCTTCAATCCTCCTAAAATCCTTCACATATTTATTAAATGATTATGTAAATCTTTTAATTTAATTTAAACAATTTCCATAAAATGCTTTAGAATGTATAATTTTCATGAATTCATAATGTGGTAGATAAATATGCGATTATAATGTGTGTAATCGAAGTTCTAGAAAAAGTTATTCTGTTTATTATGCAATTAAAACAAAATGTCATTGCATTTTTTTTTTATTTTTGAGTCATCGCGCTTTGCGTAAATTTCAATTTTTGACTATTTTTCGCCTTAAAAAAATTATTTCTGCGTAACTGCTAAATTTTTTCAAATTTTTAAAATAAATGTCATTATAAAAAGGGATAACAAGAGAAAATTTCCAAAAATCACTTCCGAACAGTGGCGCCAACTTATATGGGCCCATGGGGCTTGAGCCCTCCCAAAAATTTTGTATCCTAGCGTGCCTCATTTTTATTGCTCTATTTCGTCATTTATTTCATTATTATTTTATTATTTATTTTTCTCTTTAGAACAAAATATATTTTGCCAATGACCACGCGTTTTAATTCTCCGATGACACCCATAAATCCAAAATGACTGAAATGCAAATGTTTACCTTTCTGCTTTTCAATTTGTAGCCATGTTCATGATATGATGATATTACAATAAATATTAGTGTCTTTGTAAGGAAAAATGCATGAGAATATAATTTTTAAAAATTTCAACTATCTTAAAACATGATAACTTGACCTAAAGTCTCATCTTTCACCAATTGTCCACCCTCCAAACAAAATAAACTGATTGTACCATTTTACCAAAATATCTTTGAGCCCACCCTTTATTTTTGAGCCAACCCAATATTTTGCAAAAGTTGGCGCCACTGCTTTCGAAGGTATGCTGATACCTTAACAGGCTTAACTGGCACTTTAAGAATTTGTCTTTAAGTTTACTTCAATTTTCATTACAAAGAAATAAGACATTTACTTGTAAATAGTTTTAAATCAAAGAATGTATATCTGTGCATCTATTTTGCCCACTAAAAGCAAAAATTTTTGAAAAGGTATTTTTATAAAAATATATTTATAAAAAGTTGCTGTATTCACCAGTAATTGGCACCTATAGCACTAATGTATGACACCTTGTGATCCAGTAATTGGCACATGTTCAAATAAAAAAAAAATTTATTTTGCATTGGGTTTAATCGCTTTAAATGAATTTACTGTAGATGAAGATGCCATATTTCAAGTTTTTGAGAGTAAGAAATCGGCATATTAGTCGGCATATCAAGTTTTTGAGAGTAAGAAATCGGCATATTAGTCTGAAATGTGAACACTTTAAAACAATACAATATATTTATAATAATACCCAGTAATTGTCATGCTGTCCCCAGTAATTGTCATATGAAGCTTTAATGGCTTCCAATTACTGATAGTATTTCATATTTTCAAATAAAAACAACTGATAAACAAAATTAGTCTATAACTTTAAAAGTACTGCTGAAATAAGTGGTTTAATCTCAAATCTTGCGATTCACTTGTAATTGGAATAGGTGCCAATGACTTGGAACTAGCAAAATTGAAGCACCATTAATTGGCATCTATCATTAATTCAGAAATCCAAATATTTGTGTCAAAAATACTTTTACACAATTAAAGTAACCTTTTTCAACTAAACAAAACTGTTGTCAATTAAAATTTTAAATATATTATAAATCGGATAATAATGAATTGAAAAGCATGCCTTCCTTTAGCAGAGAAGAAGCATTTGCAACAAAAATGGCTAATTTGATACAAAGCATAATTGTTTCTCTTTCCTAGGCACTATTGTTATCTAGTTGCATAAATCAAAGTTATATTTTTTAAAGTAAATGAGCATATAACTGGTATATGGTCTTGCATTTTTAAAAGACTGAATATAAATCTTATTTTAGGACATGTTTATAGGATGTGCCAATCATTGGTGCATGCCAATTACTGAGGATGTTACCCTATTTTAAACGGTACTGAAATTCAAATGGTACTCAAATCTAAACGATACTCACATCTAAATGGCAGTCATTCAATTTCATTCCACACGTTGAAATATAGTTTTAGAACTCAAAATATTAGTATTCCAAAATTACTACTTTAAATAATGATTCACTTCGTTTTATCACATGTATTTATATCTTAGTACATTGTACTACAAAATTGATTCAGGATCTAATCGCCGAATTCTAAGCCTTTCCAGAGGAGATATATCTTCAGACAGACAGACGAATTTTATACTATCGATAAGGATTGTGAATCTTTTCAGATTCACATTCCAATCTTTTTCAGAAAGTATTTTACATGACCTTGATGTACCAACTAAAAAACAAATTTAGTTAATCTAAATGTAATGAACCAAATACTTTTAAAAATATTTATTGTGATTTTAAAAATATGGTATATATATACATAAAGATATATGTATAACATACATATACTTTAATTACACTACAACAATAAAATAATTTTTACATTTTAGAAAATAATTAATCATCAACAAGATTTAATGCAACATCTGTTGTTGTGTCTCGAGATAAAAAAAAAAATAATATCAATCACATACATAAAACACTTTTAGCAGAATGCAAAATAAACCGAATTCATCTTGGCAATAGATATTTAAGCTTTATATAGGGTAACATCCCCAGTAATTGGCATGCACCAGTGATTGACACATCCTACAAACATGTCCTAAAATAAGATTTATATCCAGTCTTTTAAAAATGAAAGACCATATACCAGTTATATGATCATTTACGTTAAAGATTATAACTTTGATTTATGCTACTAGGTGACAATAGTGCCTAGGAAAGAGAAACAATTATGGCTTGAATCAAATTAGCCATTTTTGTTGCAAATGCTTCTTTTTTGGCTTAAGGAAGGCATGCTTTTCAATTCACTATTATCTGATTTATAATATATTTTAAATTTTAATTGACAACAGTTTTGTTTAGTTAAAAAGGATTACTTTTATTGTGTAAGAGTATTTTCGACACAAATATTTGGATTTCTGAATTAATGATAGATGCCAATTAATGGTGCTACAATTTTGCTAGTTCCATGTAATTGGCACCTATTCCAATTACAAGGAATTCGCACGTAATTTGAGATTAAACCATTTATTTTGGAAGTATTTTTAAAGTTATAGACTAATTTTGTTTGTCATTTGTTTTTATTTGAAATTATGAAATATTATCAATAATTGGAATCCATTAAAGCTTCATATGACAATTACTGGGGACAGCATGACAATTACTGGGTATTAATATAAGTATATTGTATTGTTTTAAAGTGATCACATTTCAGACTAATATGCTGATTTCTTATTCTCAAAAACCTGAAATATGGCATATTCATCTACAGTAAATTCATTTAAAGCGATTTAACCCAATGCAAAATGTAAAGTTTTTTTTTAATATAAACATGTGCCAATTACTGGATCGCAAGGTGCCATACATTGGTGCTCCAGGTGCCAATAACTGGTGATTTCAGCACCTTTTTATAAATATATTTTTATAAAAATACTTTTTCAATTTTATTTTTTTTTTTTTGCTTTTAGTAGGCAATATAGATGCACAGATATGCATTCTTTGATTTAAAAATATTTCCAAGTAAGTGTCTTATTTCTTTGTAATGAAAATTTAAGTAAGTTTAAAGACAAATTCTTAAAGTGCCAATTACTGAGGGTGTTACTTTACGCATACATATGTATATATATACACTATATTGCCATTGATTATGGGACACTTGCGATTTTAGACATTTTACTAAATATCTAGAAAAATACATGAGGAATCATCTCAAAACTCTTAGTGTATAAATATAATAGTATACGTCATACATCTCCGTGAAGATTTTTTACCGAAACTTCATAGGGGACCGTCAACAAATTAAAAAAGAATGAATATCTTTTGAATAACCCTGTCAAAACTAATGTAGCAAAAGCGCTCAAACTCTAGATTATGATTGAATGCATTATTGTAATAAGCCTTGTTCATTTTTATGCAAATAGGATGCATACTCGCAGAGTAATTAAGGTTTTTATAAAAATGATCCCAAATTTTTCCAAGTTTTTCCTTATAATTTTCAGAGTTCTTAATATAAAATATAATTTTTTTCACAAAATATGACAAACAACATTGCACACAGTACCCTGTAATCAGAATTTAAAAATAATGAAAATTGTATACAAAATGAGTTGGTTTACTAAATAATTTTTTACTGCGCATGCGTCAAAGATATCAAAATTTCATTTGCATATTATGTTAGCTAAATGTATAGAGCAACTTTTGAGAAAGTCACAAAATCATAACTTGAAAATTCTGAAAATAATCGTCAATTGAATAAGTTGAAAATCCGTTATTCTCAAAATGAAGCAAAAACAATAGGGGTTGTATCCATATATTCATTGATTAGTGTCAATATAGAATACACAATACGGGATGTTACGGCTACTTTTGGATAAAATCCCTCATTTTTTTGCTTCATTTTGGAAACAACGGATTTTGTCCTTTTTCTAAAGACGATTACTTTCAGAATTTTCAAGCTATAATTTTGAGACTTTTACAAAAGTTGCTCTATACATTTAGCTAACATAATATGCAAATGAAATTTTGATATCTTTGACGCATGCGCAGTAAAAAATTATTCAGTAAATCTACTCATTTTTCATACAATTTTTATTATTTTTTAATTCTGATTACAGGGTACTGTGTGCAATATTGTTTGTCATATTTTCTGAAAAAAATATTATTTTATATTAAGAACTCTGAAAATTATAAGGGAAAAACTTAGAAAAATTTGGGGCCATTTTTATAAAAACCTTAATTACTCTGCGAGTATGCATGCTATTTGCATAAAAATGAACACAGTGTATTACAATAAGGCATTCAATCATAATCTAGAGTTTGAGCGCTTTTGCTTCATTAGTTTTGACAGGGTTATTCAAAAGATATTCATTATTTTTTAATTTGTTGACGGTCCCCTATGGAGTTTCGGTAAAAAATCTTCACGGAGATGTATGATGTATGCTACAGTAAAACCTCTAAATAACGGACACTTCCGGAGCGTGGAAACTGTCCGCTATTCGGAGGTGTCCGCTATTGGGAAAAACCTTAGAGCCTCAAAAATTGCTAAGAAATGCTTAAAGTTTCATTAATTGACTTTTATATGTTCTAAAACCTTTATTATACGATTAATCAAAAATTAGAACAATGTTTTTAAGCAATAAAACTGAAATAAAATTGTAAATACCTTTTATCCACTATTTATTACATTCTTATGAAAAAAAAATCTGTTACAAAAATTTGTTTTTGTTTGCGATTACATGTAATTTGGTTTTCATTGTGAAGTTTCAATTCTGTCACTAGTTTTAAGCCTTCTGAGTCATTTTTTATAAGAACATTGTATAATTGTTCACTGTATTTTGCTGCTTCTTGGAAATTCTTGATATTGCACGAAGCATCTGCAGTTTCAATATCTGTTTAATCTTCACTAATTGTTAGTTTTTGCGAAAATTCGGAAGGAATTTAATCGCATATATCAGTTGATAACTCAACATCAATAAAAATGAAAACTTTGGCTGCTTCTTTACTCCTGATACATTTCAACAGGCCAAATTCTGATCCTGTCTTATTTAAATTATTTTTTTTTTTTTTTTTTTTTTTTTGCACATTAAGCCTTTTAATGCTTTAGTTAAGGGATATTAGTTACAAATATGATGAGAAAAAATGTATATAATTTTCAGAATGTTCCCAATTGGGAACATTGGTCAATTCCGGTGGTAATTTTCCAGTGGTCATTGTTTATTTTTATGATTTTCTGTACATTTCCCCATAAATGATAAAAATGTAACTTCTATTTCGAAAATCAAGTTATCTAATTCGAAAAATCTATTTCAAAAATCCTTTTTGTGACTGATCATTTTCTTGTAGCCATTGTTCATTTTTATGATTTTCTGCACATTTCCTCATTAATGATGACAGGATGCAAATGAGGAATGCAACTTCTATTTCAAAAAATCGAATCATCTTTTTTCTATTTCTGCTAATTTTGTCAAGTCAATTTTGATTAACTTAAATTTTTAAACTTATGTTCCCAATTGGTAACATTGGCCAGTAAAGGGTTAATTCACTTAATTCTTTATTCGTGTCGGAAGTGTGTGTTTCATTTCTCTTTAATATAAATTTACTTTTCTGAAACATTATTGTACGCTTTCCGGTTTTATGTTTTTTAAAACTGCGGAAATACAAATTGGAGCATCGGGAGCATTAACTAATTTTAGACGGTTCTCAAGTGTATTCATGGAATTTAAATTTAAAAGAATGTTGCGAGATAAAAGCTTTCTGTACCAGGCTTTAAAATGGTGTATAAAGCCTTGAATAAATGGCTGGCACACTGATGTTGTGTTAGGGGAAAAAATACAATTTTAATAGTGCCGAATTTTAATGTTTTGGACGATAAGTTGCGTTTTTCAAAAGCAAGTTGTCTTTACACCTTATTATTAAAGGAAATTAACAATTCGATTTTTATAGGTCTGATTATCCACGCTTTCTGTTTATACTTCTATATAATTTGAAATTTGTTAAATCGAATATTCTTTGGAATGTCCCTCCCGGGCCACCCCCTGAATCTAACACTGTACGTAGGAGGGGGATCTTCCCCAACCCACCCCAACATTTATCTGTGATCACAAAATTTGTGACACACTGCCCTCATAAATTGAAAGGCTTTTTACTTTTTTCCATTTTTATTTTTCTCGTTTAGAAATAATTTTTCATCCTTTATCGCCAAAATTACTGTCCGCTATTCGGAATGTCCGTTATTCGGAGGTTAAACATACAAAAATTTACATTTTGGGAGTGGAGATTGGAAAACTGTCCGTTAAATAGAGGTGTCCGCTATTCGGGAGTGTCCGTTATGGAGGTTTTACTGTATTATATTTATACACTATGAGTTTCGAGATGATTCCTCATGTATTTTTCTAGATATTTAGTAAAATGTCTAAAATCGCAAGTGTCCCATAATCAATGGCAATATAGTGTATATATATATACTAAAATAATGACGAGGCATAATTAGATGGAAAAAATTGTCAAAACATCAAATCCCAACTGATATCTGCAAGTAAATTTTATGTTGTTTTATGTTGACTAATTTTATCAACGGAATTTTTATATTAATAAACTAATGCCTAGTCTTAATTGACCAAATTTTTAAGCGTATTATAGAACTAGAATGGAATTTGATCAGGTGCTATTAAAATTTTTCAACTTCCAATCAGCTGCATTTAAATAAGTTCCCTTCATTTAAATTGGTGCGTTTTCTGTAATCTCGTTGTATTTTGATTTAGAACGTTGATCAACGTCGCCGTCGTATCGAAAATATTCTGACGTGTGTCACTTGTGATATGCCTGCCACAGGATTACCGTCACTACTACAGGTAATTTATTTTAAATTTTTAGTTATTTACTGAATGTTAATGTTAATGTTAGTGTTAATGATTAAAATGCGTTTCTTTTTAATAAATTCCAAATAAATAGAATGTTGCACCACAATTATTTTAATAGTAAGCAGGAATAGTTACCTTATATTTGTATGATATTACTAATATGTACTAAACTATACGAGCTAGGCTCGTTAACTCTCTTTCCTGTCTCAAAAACCAGTTAATTTGATCGGCTTAAAAGAATTACGAAAGATTGAACTATAGTTTATTTACTTACTAAAATTTTATTTATATTTTTCTTTTTTATATTTATTCTATTTTATATTTATTCTTTTGTTTTTTACGGAGGGTGTTTAAGGCCAAATGAACTCTTGTTATTGACTGTTTTCGCGTTTGATTAAATAAGATTATTTAAGCATTTCAGAATCAGCTAATGTAAAGTGAACTTGCCAACAGAGTCTTAACTTCTCGGTATTTTTAGATGCGTTCGTAATTATGTAAATACGTAAGTACCTATAGCCGTCGTTCAATCCGTCCGTCTGTCCATCTGTCCGTCTGACTGTCCCTCTGTACGCATGCAACTGAGCAAAAACTACCCAGCCGTTTGCTATGAAATTTAAAATACATAATTATTGCGTAATTTTGTCTTGTCATTTCAAATTTTATGAAAATCGGATGGATAGTTCGATTACAGGGATCATCAAAATTATTCCGTTAAATTACGGTCAATGGGAAAAATAATTTCAAGTGCATTTTAATGATGTTACACTCTTTCGACAATAAGAAAATTGATATGCATCTATGAATACCGAACGTACCTCATTTACTACTTTTGACATGCAATTTCCGACTTGTTTAACAATGGAATGCAAAAACTAGCTACGTTAAAAAGCACCAAATATAGTATATAAACAGCAAACCGGTTTCTGTAACATTTAGCGTACCGTCGTCAGCACTGACGACTGTACGCTAAATGAGTCGTATACTGCGTCAATGAGTACGCGCCCTGATATAAATTTAACCCTACCCATATATCACGTTTTGTTAGTAAATGTTTTCTACTAGTTGCAGTTCTTTTAATATGTATAGTTTTAAACCATATATCTTTTTTAAGGTAAAAACAATGATGATGAAAACATTTTCCCAAAAGTATAATTAATAACTAAATACTTCAAATAACACATCCAGAAAAAGTGAAAGATGCTACACCTAAGAATACAGGTAATAGATTTTTCCCACCATAGTTTGCTTAAACACTAAAACTATGATGTACTTCTAAATGTATTTTGATAAAATTACTCAAAAGAAGAAACTCAGAAATGATTCGTTTTCATTGAAGTACTAGAAACGTAATAAGAAACGAGAAATGTATCCATAGTTGCATGGTTATATTATGGGCGGGCGGGACTAGCAAAAATGATTTACATACTAATTACTCATTGAAAACTGGACCAATGCATTTTCTTTTTTTTTTTTTTTTTTTTTTTTTTCGCGATTAGCCTATTGGGATTATACAAAATTATCTCTTTGTAAACAAAAACTCTACAATTTTTTTTTATCTCTTTGTGTGTGAGTGATTATAAATTATAATAGTCTCACGAAAGCCCCAATACAATGCATGACCCAGACAGAGTTACCATTTTGATCTTTAATTCTGAGTTCATACTGGGAATCCCGAAAGAATATTTTTTATTTAAAAATGGATGTCATTAACTCCTTAACAGTATTGCTTAAACGTTGTAGGAGTATGAAGAGTTTGTTTTCTTCGTTACTGAAATCTTTCGGAAGCACAAATTTTTAACTTTCATTTTTCTGTACTTGGCGGACATATGTCGATTATACAAAGCAAATATTTTAACACAAAATAAGTGGTGTTTAGTCCTTAATATTAAATAAAACTGTTAAGGTGTTAAATAGTAGGAGCTTTAATTTTCAAAATTTCTAGTATGAATTCAGCATTTCTGTATCGAGGAAAGGGCCAAACTTAGAATCTTGGCCCCATTATGGAAACCACTGATTCTGACACTTATCCGACAGATCTTTCTCAGCTCCATATGCATAAAAACATTAATTTATATACCATAGAGTACTCGGGTTAAGGGGCTCCGCCTTACAAATACTTTCCAAAAAGGGCTCCGCGAGCCCAAAAGTTTGGAAACCACTGCATTAACCTATCGGTTATCGCCTGGCGGATTTTTCACCCGACTATTTTCTCAAAAAAAAAAGTATAAAATAAATAGAATAATTGTTTTTAAAATCTCTCTTTTAGAGGCATTTAATGTTTATCTTTAAAGTTACGCTTAATTTCATGACAAACATCATTTTCTAAGCATTTGCCAGCATTTTGTATAAACTAGAAAAGTAATAAATTACATTTTAATATACAATGCACATTTATATTTTCATCTAGTCAGTTCTAAAACACAATACATTAACCTATCGGTTATCGCCTGCTGGATTTTTTACCCGATTTTTTTCTCAACAAAAATAAGTATAAAATAAATAAAATAATTGTTTTTAAAATCTCTCTTTTAGAGGCATTTAATGTTTATCTTTAAAGTTACGCTTAATTTCATGACAAACATCATTTTCTAAGCATTTGCCAGCATTTTGTATAAACTAGAAAAGTAATAAATTACATTTTAATATACAATGCATATTTATATTTTCACCTAGACAGTTGTAAAATACAATACATTAACCTATCGGTTATCGCCTGCCTGATTTTTCACCTGACTTTTTTCGTAACAAAAATAAGTCTGAAATAAAGGTAAAATAATTGTTTTTAAAATCTCTCTCTTAGAGGCATTTAATGTTTATCTTTAAAGTTACGCTTAATTTCATGACAAACATCATTTTCTAAGCATTTGCCAACATTTTGTATAACTAGAAAAGTAATAAATTAATTGTACATTTCAATATACTGCACATATTTATATTTTCACTTAGTCAATTGTAAAACACAATACATTGACTTATCGGTATCTCCTGCCGGATTTTTCACCTGACTTATTTCTCAACAAAAACAAATATAAAATGAAGGCAAAATAATTGTTTTTAAAGTCTCTTTTTTAGAAACATTTAATATTTATCTTTAAAGTTACATTCTATTTCATGACAAACATAATTTTCTAAGCATTTGCCAGGATTTTGTTTGAACAAAAAAAAAATTAATTAATTAGTTATGCATTTTAATATCCAGTACATATTTATACTTTCACTTAGTTGTTGTAAAACATAATACATTAAATTATCTGTTATCTCCTGTTGAATCTTTCTCTCGACTTTTTCACAACAACATTAAGTATAAAATAAAGGTTTAATAATTGAGTAAAATAAAGTAATTGGGAGAAAAATAATTGTTTTTAAAATCTCTGTTTTAGAAGCATTTAATGTTTATCTTTAAAGTTACGTTAAATTTCATGACAAACATAATTTTCTAAGCATTTTCTTGCATTTTCTAAAAACTGGAAAAGTAATGAATTAATTTTACATTTGATTGTGCAGTACATATATATTCTTTCACTTAGTCAGCTGTAAAACATAATACATTAACTTATCAGTTATCTCCTGCTGGATTATTTTTCTCCCAAGTTTTTCATAACAAAAATAAGTATAAAATAAAGCTAAAATAATTGTTTTTAAAGTCTCTCTTTTAGAAGCATTTAATGTTTATCTTTAAAGTTACGCTTAATTTCATGACAAACATAATTTTCTTAGAATTGATCAGAACTACGTATGGACCAGAAAACTAATAAATTTAATGAAACATTTTAATATGCAATAGATATTTATACTTTTACTTTTTCATTTGCAAAACATGGTACATTAGTTTATCGGTTATTTCCAGCACATTTTAAAAAATTCTGTGAATTCACAATAAAATTATACTGGCAGCAAAGTTGACAGACATTTACCGTTCCGTTAGTAGATAAGAATAAAAATTGGGAAATAAAAGAATGGAAAACTCCGTTTGAAGAAGCGGTAACTTTCCGTTACAAGATTTGATTTTTAATGATAATATTTAATTATAATTTTAAAATTAATCAATCGATCAATCATGAAATAATTCAAACTTTCCGAGTGATTTTGAGCTGCTCTTTAATTTAATTAAATTTAATTTTTTGTATATTTTACTTCAAGTCGTCCCGAGGATCAAACTCGAGGCCTTTTCACATCGGAATAATTATTTAATGACTGAACCAAAGTTGCCGATGCCATTTTGTACAAAGTATGCCTTTTATGAGTTTGTGGGAAAATCTGTTGTGCTTTTCAAAGATTTCCTTTCAAATATATTCATAAACGGTTTATTTTAGACCGATGCATAATACACATTACTTTTTTAATCAATTTTAATATTTTAACTAATTTAAATTTTAAAAAATCTCCATTTAAAGTCACTGTTTTCTTGTTTGTTTTGAATGAATGAATGAATGAAAAAAAAAATTATTCATTTTTAAAAAAATGTTAGAGAGAATCTTTTGAAATTCTCGCACACTATTTATTTAATTATTTGTTTATTTATTTTTGGACTAATTAGTTAAAAGTTTTTTTAATAAGGAATAAGAGAAAAATAAACAGAAAAAATGTAGTTTTGACATCAGGTGAAGGAAACAATTGCAAAATGATTATCTATGAAAATCTCCACTAACTTTAAATTGATAATTTGCCCCTTTCTTTCCTCAAATTATTCTAAATTTTAAAAAAGAAAAAAACAATTTAAAAAAAGAAATTTCTCCTTTATTATTTTTAATAAATTGAAAAAAAAAAGTATGTATTTTGAATTGCAAGTTTTAACAAAAATAAAACATCTTTAAATAAAGACATGGAAATAAAGGTAATTTGATATTAGATAAGAGAAATGTCTGCAAAATGATGAACGAAAAAGTTATAAAATGCATTTAAAAAAGGACTAATGTAAATTTATAGAGAATTTTGCTTTTTTTCTCTATGTTTTAACAGAATTTTTTATCACTGTATAAAGTTGGTATTATAAAATTGCTGGAAAGTTGGCAAGAAATTTAATAGTTTTAATCTCACTGACAAAAAAAAAGGTATAATTGCAATTCAGCAGAACGATACAAATCCCACGACAATTGCAATATGATTGTCTATGAAAATCCCCACTAACTTTAAATTGATAATTTTTCCCTTTCTTTCCTCAAATTATTCTAAATTTTAAAAAAGAAAAAAACAATTTAAAAAAAGAAATTTCTCCTTTATTATTTTTAATAAATTGAAAAAAAAAAGTATGTATTTTGAATTGCAAGTTTTAACAAAGATAAAACATCTTTAAATAAAGACATGGAAATAAAGGTAATTTGATATTAGATAAGAGAAATGTCTGCAAAATGATGAACGAAAAAGTTATAAAATGCATTTAAAAAAGGACTAATGTAAATTTATAGAGAATTTTGCTTTTTTTCTCTATGTTTTAACAGAATTTTTTATCACTGTATAAAGTTGGTATTATAAAATTGCTGGAAAGTTGGCAAGAAATTTAATAGTTTTAATCTCACTGACAAAAAAAAAGGTATAATTGCAATTCAGCAGAACGATACAAATCCCACGACAATTGCAATATGATTGTCTATGAAAATCCCCACTAACTTTAAATTGATAATTTTTCCCTTTCTTTCCTCAAATTATTCTAAATTTTAAAAAAGAAAAAAACAATTTAAAAAAAGAAATTTCTCCTTTATTATTTTTAATAAATTGCAAAAAAAAAAAAAAAAAAAAAGTATGTATTTTGAATTGCAAGTTTTAACAAAGATAAAACATCTTTAAATAAAGACATGGAAATAAAGGTAATTTGATATTAGATAAGAGAAATGTCTGCAAAATGATGAACGAAAAAGTTATAAAATGCATTTAAACAAGGACTAATGTAAATTTATAGAGAATTTGCTTTTTTTTCTCTATGTTTTAACAGAAATTTTTATCACTGTATAAAGTTGGTATTATAAAATTGCTAGAAAGTTGGCAAGAAATATAATAATTTTTAATCTCACTGACAAAAAAAAGGTATAATTGCAATTCAGCAGAACGATACAAATCCCAGGAAAGAGCCAGAATTCTTTCGTTGAGTTTTTCCATTTCTGTGAAGCAACATATCATTTTTGTAAACATTCAAAATAAATGAGACAAAAGCCTCCCTTACGGTTAGTAGCATAAGTCTCAAAATTTGCCAACCAACCAAACCAAAATAAATTTGCCCAGATAACGGAGTTTTATTTTTATTTTTATTGAATACATACATCTGATTTGTGTGCTCGACAAGAAAGCCTGCTTATAAGTCATCGTCAATATACAGGGACAGGATAGCACAAAGAAATTTTACAACACGAAGGAAATACAGCCGGGAGCTCCACACAAAGATTATGTGCAATGAGGTCAGTGGGTTTCGAACCCACAATCTACGCTCGCAGGCGATCGGCAGCGTTGTGCCTTGACCACTACTTCCACGGAGACCCCCAGATAACAGAGTGTCTCCGTTTTTTCTTTATATTTCCATCCGTTTCGTTATTTTCAGGAAATATGGTGGAGTTTTCTGATTTTTAACGAGAAATGCTCTTTTGTTGTGAAAAGGGAATTTTTCTGTGAAATTCAGGAAAAATGTATCCGTGAATTTCAGATTTTTTTAACAGTGTGCTGCTTTTATTCCCCGATTTTCGTTGGAACAAAAATAGGTATAAGGGTTGACAGCATTTGCTTTAATAAATATTCTTTAATAATAATTCAATGTTTATCTTTGAAATCATGACTAATTTCATAACAGACATAATTTTATCACCAAATCTCAAAAAACATTTTAAGTTTTACGTATGAACTAGAAAAGTAATACATTAAATTTATTTTACATTTTCATATAAAGTAGATATTAAGGCTTTTACTTTGTCATTTGTGAAACAAAGCAAACTAATCCATCGGTTATCTTCTGCTGCCTTTTTATCCCGACTCTTCTAGAAACAATGATTAGAATGAAATATAGGTAAAAATTTTGTTTTGGAAAACACTCTTTTAGAAGCCATCATTATTTACCTTTGAAATCGCACTTAATTTCAGAAGAAACATTTTCTAAGCATTTGCCAGCATTACATATGGACTAGAAAACTGATAAATTAAATTTATTTTACATTTTAATATACAGTACATATGTTTGCTTTTACTTCATCAGCTGTAAAATATAATAAATTAATTAAAATACAACGGTTATCTACTGCTGCTTTTTCTCGTCAGAAATTATGACAAAGAACACTGTACACAGTACCCTTTAATCGGAGTTTTTAAAACTATATTGGAAAAATAAGCAAGTTTTCTAAATAACGTTTCACTGCACATTCGCTAATGCAATCAAAATGTAATGTGCGTAATGTATTAGCTAAATGTATGGAGCAACTTTTGCAGAAGTTTCAAAAACATAGCTTGAAAGTTCTAAAAATTAATCGTCGAAAGAATAAGCTCTAAATCCGTTGTCTCCTCTTCACCCCCCAAAAAAAATAAACATTTATGGGGCAGAATCTAAATGTAGTATTCTAAAAAAAAGTTACTAACGCTGTTACTGCCTCTGTAGATGATTTTTTTTTTAACCGTGGGTCTTTCTTCGCTAATATTATGACAAATACTGCATACAAAAATATGAAAATTGATTGTCTTACAGAGAAATGTTTAATAAACACGCTGAATGACACAGATTTAAAGTGAAGAGTTATTTAATGGTAAAAGTGATAAAAATCATCCCATTAAAAAAGTTTCATAGGAGCAAAGCTATACACAGGAATTTAATATATATTTTTAATACCTTTCATAAAGTTATACGTTAGAAAAGTTTACTTTAGAAGATTTAGATAAGATACATTAGGGATTTTTTAGAATAGTTAGATAATATATTTGGACACAGCCTCTCATGTTTTTGCTTCCTTTCGGGAACAACGGATTTCGAGCTTATTCTATCGACGATAATTTTCAGAATTTTGAAGCTATGTTTTTGAGACTTTCACAAAGCTGTCTTATACATTTTGAAATACATTATGCACATTACATTTTGATTGTATTCGCGCAAGCCCATTGAAACATTATTTAGTAAATCTGCTTATTTTTCAACAGAATTTTTATAATGTTTTAATTCTGATTGCAGAGTGATGTGTACAATACAGTTTGTCATAGTTTCTGAAAAGAATATATATATATACTAGCAGCCTTCGCCCGCTACGCTGGTCAATTTTTTTTTTTTTTTTTTTTTTTTTTTTTAAGAAATTTTGAATCAAACAAAATTTTTATATCATAGTAATTTTTAGTTTTATATCGTAATTTAGACTGTCTGTCATCGGGGAAAAATCAGTCATCTAAACGGAAAGTTCAATGTTAGTCACCAATGAATGACGTAGCGCTCAACATGTTAACAATTTTAATCACATAAAAATTCGTTCAGCGGAACTTTTAAAATAAAGCCAAACTTTTGTAATTGGGTTCATCTGATAAAAAACATTTCCTAAGTATTCAATTAAAACACGTAGAATGCAATATTTCATTTGTTACAAAATTTCTGAAAAATTATCCAACTAACAATGTTAAATCCATTAAAATCTATCTTGTAGAACTTAAATTATAAGCGGCCGCAATGAAATTTCATTTTGCGTTTTACATATATTCAGATAATTAAATATAGCTTACATAATCATGTTAACCTGATTATAGAACTCTCTTTCAAAATTATAGGTTCAATAGATTTTTTTGTTCTGTGATTAATACGAAATCCAGGCTTTCTCTTATATATATAGATAAGGAATGAAAATTTCAGGTTTTTGCGCCGAAGACAGCGCCAAATCAGGAAAATGTGAAGTATCTCGCGAACTACTGAACTTAAAAGTATTTGCTTCATACCATTCGATTCAGCATGAAAAAATGCACTAAAATATGTTATCAGTTGAAAAATAACTACAAAAGCCGATTTTTAAGAAATTTTTTAAAAATTCGTTCTTTTTTTTTAACCTCCTTAGGGGTGGAATTTTCGAAAATCCCTTCTTAGCGGCACTCGATGTTATAAGTAGTATTTTTACTCCAATTTTCAAGATTTTAGATTCGGCAGATTTTTTTGTGTTGTGATTAATAGGAAATCCAAACTTTCTTTTATATATATAGATAAGGAATGAAAATTTTAGGTTTTTGTGCTGAAGACGTCGCCAAATCAGGAAAATGTGAAGTATCATTCAATTCAGCATGAAAAAATACACTAAAATATGTTATCAGTTGAAAAATAGCTACGAAAGCCGATTTTTAAGGAATATTTTTTTAAGTTCGTTCCTATTTTTTAACCCCCTTAGGGGTGGAATTTTCGAAAATCCCTTCTTAGCGGCACTCGATGTTATAAGTAGTATTTTTACACCAATTTTCAAGATTTTAGGTTCGGCAGATTTTTTTGTGCTGTGATTAATACGAAATCCAGACTTTATTTTATATATATAGATAAGCATTGAAAATTTCAGGTTTTTGCGCCGAAGAAATCGCCAAATTTGGAAAATGTGAAGTATCTCGCGAACTACTGAACTTAAAAGAATTTGCTTTGTACCATTCGAATCAGCATGAAAAAATGCTCTAAAATATGTTATAAGTTGAAAAATAACTACAAAAGCCGATTTTAAAGGAATTTTTTAAAAGTTCGTTCCTTTTTTAATCTCCTTAGGGGTGGAATTTTCGAAAATCCCTTCTTAGCGGCACTCGATGTTATCAGACGTATTTTTACCCCAATTTTCAAGATTTTAGGTTCGGCAGATTTTTTTGTGTTGTGATTAATACGAAATCCAGACTTTCTTTTATATATATAGATAAGGATTGAAAATTTTAGGTTTTTGTGCTGAAGACGTCGCCAAATCAGGAAAATGTGAAGTATCTCGCGAACTACTGAACTTAAAAGAATTTGCTTGGTAAAATTCGATTCAGTATGAAAAAATACACTAAAATATGTTATCAGTTGAAAAATAACTACAAAAGCCGATTTTTAAGGAATTTTTTTTAAGTTTGTTCCTTTTTTTAATCCCTTTAGGGGTGGAATTTTCGAAAATCCCTTCTTAGTGGCACTCGATGTTATAAGTAGTATTTTTACCCCAGTTTTCAAGATTTTAGGTTCGGCAGATTTTTTTGTGCTGTGATTAATACGAAATCCAGACTTTCAATTATATATATAGATTTGAAATCGTTTGTGTGTCCCTGTAAATGCTATATGCACTTCGTATTATGCATGAAATAACTTACATTAAGCCTCAGCAACATATATCAATTTGATTATACATGAAATCGTTTACCATAATTAAAATATGTCGGAAATTGTTCCTTCCTTTATTCCTATGCAATGGAATTCTTCTGTCTGACCCTGTAAATGAATAGTAAGTGCCCTTTTCACTATATACTTTACAAAATGCATATTTTAGTGCACTTTGTAAATGCATATAAATTTGAATATGTTCTACAGGCTGTAACATCGTTAAATTTAATTAAAACGATTTTTTCCCATAATGCCGTAATATAAGGAAATTTTTTGACTATCCCTGTAAATAAACTAATAGTGGTAGAAATTTCATTTTCATTAGGTATTCGTGGTAGGTAAACGTTAATAATGTCCAAAAATTTCATGGAAATCGGAGTATATTTACGAAAGTTGGAAAGCGACCAGACAGACAGACAAACCGAAAGCATAATAACTTTTCAACTTTGTTCGAAAGTATTAAAAATCGAGCCAAAAATATATTAATCAGTGATTTTATTTTCCACCTTTTCCCCACAAAAAATTTCTTCCATTGATAGTTATGAGTTTTGAATAAAAATATTCATTTTTATGTAACTTATAACTTATTAATTAGTAAAAGTAAAAAATATTTCTGATTCATTTTAAATATGACGTCATTATTTATCTCGCTCCATTAGCTACTGATATTCATACCCCTTGTATTTATTTTTGACGACTGCTATAAAGAACCTGTTTTATTTCAACTATGACGTCACATTTTCATGAGTGAACCATTTTATTAAAAATATAATTCTTTTTCATTCTTTTTACTTTTAATTTATGTTACCATATTTTACACAAAAATTCCCATTAACTAAACAAATATCCTTGTTAAATGTATTATAAAAAATACACCTTTTATTTTTATTTCAAACATGACGTCATATTTATTTTCTTTTAAATTATTTTACTATAGTTTTTCGCGTGGAAGTTTTCTATTAAAAATTCATTGCCGCTGAAAAATTATTATTCCAATTTTTTATTTTCTTGGCAACAGGAAAGGAAAATGGTTAAATTTTATCTGAAAAATGCCTATTGATTTTGTATGAAAAATAATTAAATTTTGAATTATTAAGGAGAATATTTGAATAAAATAAATAAAAATTACCCTATTATTTAATCCGGACTTCTAACTTTACGTCTGCAAAATTTCAAAGCAATCGGTTCAGTAGTTACGGCGTGAAAGCGGAACAAACAAACAAACAAACAAACAAACTCACTTTCCTATTTATAATATTAGTAAGGATATAGGATGGACGAGTCTTGACTCAAAATAAAAAGTAGTTTCTGACGGACACATACATTTATTAACAGACGAACAGAACAAAAAGTAAAACAGATTTATTCTTCGTTACTTTTCTATACAATCTTTAAAAATCATATATTAATTCGTCGTAAATGCTTTAAAGTTCTTTAAAACAATCGTCATTTTTATAATTCGAAATAACCGTCTTAGTTTTAATCAACATAGTTTTCCGTCGTTCAACACGTTCTATTTACTTCTTCTTAATTCACTTCTGGCCACACAGCTTCGCTAATTCACCTTTTTCTATTTAATCTCGAGCCAGAGTTCCGGAGAGTGGCGGAGGGAAATACAGTCCAATGCAGGTGCAACACAGAGTGTAGCCCACATGCGAGAGTATATCCCACATATATATATTTTTCATTAAGAACTTAAAAAACTATAAGCAAAAAACTTGACGAAATTTGGGACTGTATTTATATAAACCTTATTTTTATTAGAGTATACATGATATCCTCATAAAAATGAACACAGTTTATTACAATTAGCATCTTAATCATGTTCTTTAATGTGAGCGTTTTTGCTACATTAATTTTTACAGGGTTACCCGACAGATATTCGTTCGTTTAAAATTTGTTGACGGCCCCTATGGAGTTTCGGAAAAATAATTTCGGGGAGATAACCTATACTATTTATTTATACACCTGGAGATTCAGGATAATTCATCATGTATTTTTCTAGATATTTAACAATACGTCTAAAATTACAAGTGATAGGTCATCAATGGCCATATAGTGTATAATATTAATATTATGTTAGTAAATTTACGCACCATAAACCATTTCTATTACTATTATATTAGTAAATTGACGATTTGCTGACCTTATGTTAAAGTTACGGCTCACATCTGTAAAGTTACGGTCTATTGCCCGGTAGCCGATCTGTAGACCGCAATCTGGCTAGGAAAATTTTTGCAGTGTATATTACACTTATATCACAATTTTATTTTGATAATTTATTGTATAAAGAATAAAATGATACATGAAACTTTGTTCTAGGTTCAATTTAAAAAAAATCATTCTGTAAAAAATAGTTAACCTGCCTTGTAATATTGTTCTAAACTTTAAATTTTTGGTGATGATTGTTGACCAGGTTCCTTTTAAAATGCACTCGCTAAAGTTGTAAGCTGTGATCAATTATGAATGAACTGAGAAAACTCGTATGTAATAATTCATGATCCGCAAATGTAATAAATATTCATCTGTCCGTGAAATAGGCTTTCAAAAATCATGTAAACAGACGATGAATAAAGTAATTTCATACTACTCAGGCTAATAAATAGTCCAAAAACTAAACTGGCAGGCAAATATGGAGCAGGCACCATCCCAAGAAATTTAAGAAAAGCTTAGCGAATGCCCTGTATAGGCACCAAAAATATATGTAATAATGATCTAAATTTTAAATATTTGTTGACGATTGTTGAACAGGTTCCTTTTAAAATGCACTCGCTAAAGTTGTAAGTTGTGATCAATTATAAGAAAAAAAATGCTTTAAAAATTAATTTATTTTGAAGTAGAAATAAAATTCATTTCATAGAGAAATTAATAGGGATGATGCCTGAAAGCATATTTTGAAGAGAATTTCTACATGACTGACGTCGTTAGCAAAGGCGAGGCAATTCCATTCCTCATTCTATAATTCAAACATTGGCACCACACAATTGGCGACAAAGAGCATATGAAAAATGAATTATGTCATCTACGCAGAATTTTCTGTTACGCTTTAAACAATTAAGAGGATTTTCAATTTAATGGCAGGGTACCCAGAAATAGCAGTCCAAGAAAAAAGGCCAAAAAGAATTCGACGCAAAATCGTACGCTAGGAGCATGTTTTGAGAACATATTGTGAATGGCAAAACATACCGCATGTACATGAAAAGATTATTATGTAACGAGGAAGTTAGACTCAAAATTGAGCAGAGGTAAAACTGATATTTTACTGACCACAAGCAAATTCGATCTTTATTCTTTTTTTTATTATTTCTAGCGAGAATGAATAGTAATCTTAATGATTTCTATTTATCTGATACCCGCATTAGTACTAAAAGCAGATGTTTAATAAGTTTTCTTTCTTTTCTTTTGCAGGAAAATTATTGTGGGAATGAAATGAACGTTAAGATAAGTGGCTAAGTAATAAAAGTTTAATTTTAACTGAAATTTAGAAAAAATGTATATTTTAAGAAAACTATGTGTGATTCTACACCACACACCCCAGTCTTCCGCATACAGGAAACTGAAAAAAGCACGCTTCTGATAAAATGTAGCAAAAAGAAAAAATCTACACTACCAGTCTCCTCTTCCCTTTTCTCTTATGATAATTATTTTGTTTACAACAGACTGTAAGCGTGTAAAAGTAAATTCACTTAATACTTCACACCTATTTTCCATTTTTTCTTGTAAGTTATCCCTTGCGATTATCTTTCGAAAAGTTAATAACAAATTTTCATCGAACAGCTGTAATTGGAAGCTACTAATTATGAAAATTCTTCGATGAAAGTTGTGTTGCATCCATCGCTATTAACTGATGTTATTCGGAAAATTTTCAGAAAATTATAATTAGTGCACATTTTGGCACTTCAATTACTTTGAGATCGTTTCCAACGAAGTAATTTTTAAAAACACTGTTTAAATGTTCCTGCCCTATAATATAATACTTTAATGACCAAAGTAAAGCAAATAAACTTATCGTTTACATCTATCTACATATTACTAAGCAAAAACGCGTTGTAAAGCTAAGCATAAAAGTATCATATATTGCTACGTATGCTATAATTTTAGTTTTAATGATTAATATTTTTCATCTAAATACCACGTAATTTAAACTTGTATTTCAGCGAAAACATAAACAACTAGTCAGATATGGCAAGCCCAAAACTTTCTTCGATCTTATGCATGTTAATACTTCCTGAAAAAATGCAGCATAGCGATGCTACCATTAGGTGATTTAACCCTTCATCTACCGACGGTACTTATAAGTACCATTAAAATAACTTATTATAAAATTCTTTTAATACATCAGTTAGTTGTAATACTGTTTAGAATGAGTTGCAGATACATTACTTTATCTTGTTCCAAAAGCATTATTGGTTATACAAAACAAAAATATTTTTAAAAAAGATGATTTCTTTTGCCTTTGCATCTTTTCAGCTTTCTTGGCGCTGGGGGAGGGGGGTGGGGATTTTTCAATGCAGAAATATATCTATATTTATATTGTAAGTACATCATATTTGTACATTTTATAATTCTACGAAATACTAAGAAAATATTTAAAAATAAAGGATTTGAGTGGGGTTATAAAAATTGCATTACAAAATCCCTGTAAATTCAAATTTAATTAATTCTTCTAAATCATTCAATCCTTCTACAATCCTTCAAAAATCTATTAAATGATTATGTAAATCTTTTAATTTAGCTTAACCAATTTGCGTAAAATGCTTTAGAATGTAAAATTTTCATGAATTTATAATGTGGTATATAAAGAGTTAAATCAAAATTTGGTCACCAACAACGTATATCAACTTGTTTGATGAAAATCAGTGCATTCGTTTTTGAGATAGAGCTATTGCAAAATCTAAAAAATATATATACAAATAAATAAATAAAAATCTGCATAACAGCATCACAGGTTGAGTGATGCACACTAAAAATTAATCACGATCATTTTTTTATCAGGTACTAACTAAATCTGAAGTTTGATGAAAATCCTACGTTAGTTCTTGAGATACTTTTACAGTGTAAGCGTCAAAAAATGCAGCATAGCAGCGCCATCTGTAGGGCGATTTACATCAAAAACCAAACTACACTAATTTATATCAGGGACTAACTGAATCTGAAGTTTAAGAAAATTTCTTGCATTAGCTCTTGAGATATAGCTATTGCGATAATCGTGAATAATGTACCATGGCTGCGCCACCTGTTGAACAATTGACACCAAAACATAATCGGCACCATATTATATCAAGTGCTAAGTAAATATAAAGTTTTATGAAAATCTATGAGCTTGTTCTTGAGATATGGCTATTGTGGAAATTGTAAATAATGCAACAGCTTACCAGCGCCATCCGTTAAACGATTTGCACCGAAAACTAATCAGATCTAGTTCATATCGAGGTCTCGCAGAATCTAAAGTTTTGTGAAATTCTTTGCATTAGTTCTTGAGATAGACCTATTGCAATAAACACAAATAATGCACCATGGCAGCGCCACCTGTTCAGTGATTTGCACTAAACGTAATCAGCACCATGTTATATCAAGTACTAACTAAATATAAAGTTTTATGAAAATCCATGCACTAATTCTTGAGATATAGCTATTGTGGAAATAGTGAATAATGCAGCACAGCAACGCCACCAAAATATATATACAGACCAATAACGGTATGAACAAGCGATACACACCAAAAAACTAATCGGATCTAGTTTATATCAAAGTCTAACAGAATCTAAAATTTTGTGAAATTCGTGCATTAGTTCTTGAGGTAGAGCGCAAACAAAAATTTTATCACATACAGACAAACTAACAGATAGACTCACAGACTCGTAATATATCTCTAATATATATCTCGTAATATATATCGAAATATATTTCTAAACTGTGGGGGGAAGTATTTTGATATCAATATCATTTTTTTATCCATTCAAAATTTTCTCTTTTTATTTGTAACATGGACTTTGGTTCAAAATAGTATGTTATCTTTTTTGTCGGTTATCAATTTTTATGAAAATACAAAGTTATTATTAAAATCACTAAATTATTCAATAGTCTAAAATATGAATACTCCAACGTTAGACATTCCTATTCTTTTTCATATGTGCATGCAAATATAATCATGGCTCGAGGAACCCTATATAAATTGTATTTGAAATGAAGCTTGTGTTTGTTAATAAACAAAAGAGAAAGAGATAGAATGTTGTCCACTTGCTTTGTTGATAAAAATTTCTATCTAAGCCCTCACCCGTCCTCCGTTCGAGACAAGTGAAACAAAACTTTATTACTGTTGAATACATTATGTAACAAAAAGCTATTGTAAAATAATTTTAAAAATTAACTACTTCTTTTAAGTGTTATTTGATACAAAGCTATATTTGATTAGCTTCTCTTCATTTGAATTCTTCCGAAACTCTATAATGCTCCCCCCCCCCCCCTCCGTAGCCACAGAAGCCCCCTCCAGAGAAAAAAAATCTGAATTTCAAAATGAGTTTAGCCAAATGTTCCTTATGGGTTGAAGGTAATTTAAAAAGATCATAAAAAGTCACTAAATCGAGCTATGTTTTGCAACAAATTTAATTCAAATTTACTATTTTTTTCCCCTATTCGTAAGTGAAAAAATTGAAATTGTGCGATATTTAGAGAAGAATCCAAAAGTTGACTAAAAATTTCTGAACGGAAAAATCTGCAATTAAATACTTTGTTGCTAATAAAATTACCATAAACTAATTAGATAAAAAAAAATAATGCAGAATATTTTTTAATTACTAGAAAGTAAAAGAAATAAAACGCGTGAAGGGACGCAAAAAAAGGGCATACTGCACCGGGCAGTGCCGCACGAAGGAAGCGTTTGGATTCTGACACAGCCAGCCCCATCCAAACTTACGAAAGAGCGAATTTAGAGGCCAAATATACCCACCGCCGAGCTGCCAGCGTACCGGCAGTTCGGCGTTTAAGCGGGAACCCTCGACTGCACGCAAAGTGCAGGAAGGTTCGAGTTCGAAGAGAATCGACACTATTCTGATCAGATCGGCTAAAGGACCAGCGATCATGAGCAGACGTGCCTGAAACCTACGCTTCCATTACATTCTTTGAGCTCACATCTATTTATACCCTTCCTATATTTTCTCTTTTATCCAAGTGGTGGGAAACATTTTTTTTAAACGCATTTGTCCTGACTAGATAAAAATCGTTATTAGTATTGTTAAAAAAAAGTAGGGGTGATCATTCTGTAGGGGAGATGCTCGGCTTTACTTGTATTTTAAAAATTTAGCTAAATGTTCTTTAATGAGAGTTAACGTTTAAAGGCTTGTATTGCTTTTTTTTATTATTATTAAAATTAGATTAAGTTGAACAGGAAAAAGCGTTTCTCTGGAAAAATTTATTCTGCTATCATCCACGAATATAATCAGCAGTACGCTTATCATATTTTTTCATTTTTATTCTGCAATCTTGCATTATTTTGAAATTACTAAATCAGCATGATAAATTATACATTACAATTCGTGTTGATACATTAAAAGTAAGAATGTTGAAAAGTATTGAACAAAATAAATTGTAGTGCACAAATAGACATCTTATCATGGGAATTTATTTCTATGTCAGATAGAATATAAAAGATAATGGTATCCATTAATTGATAAATTTTTTATCAGTAATATATAATTTTTTTTCACTTGATAACTGCTTTAAGATACTTTCCTGCTAAAACGATTTACAAGCGGCGCAAAATACGCAAATTATTTCAGTGTTAGTCCATGATACTTGTATTCGAGATTGATAAAAATTATATTTTTTCTTTATATATATAATTGTTTCATTCAATTTTTTTAATTACTTCTTCAATTTCCTTTGGGGGTTCACGTGTTCATGTGCACCAATGGATGAGCCACCACTAAGTACGCGGGTCCCCAAAATTTGCAAATCAGTCCCAGAATCCCTAAAAGTATTCTTTAAGATTAAGAAATAATACTTCATTTCAGTTATGTTGTTTTTTATATTCATATATCTTAGACTACTATATGACTACATAAATAAAATTAATTACTGTATATCTCCACCCATTTCAACGAATATCCTGAATAGGGGAGGAGTATACTTTGAATTTTATCATACTTATATTATACGTAGACGTAGAGAGAGGGATATTTCTCAAAATACAAATTACTGTAAATATTGGATTTTTCAGTTCAAACTATAGCTACAGTGTCTTATTCTATAGCTAGATCTATATAAGACGCCAGCGAAAATAATAAGACTAAACACAGGCTAAATTTTGGGACTACTATATGACTACATAAATAAAATTAATAATTACTGTGTATCTCCACCCATTTTAACGAATATCCTGAATAGGGGAGGAGTATACTTTGAATTTTATCATACTTATATTATACGTAGACGTAGAGAGAGGGACATTTCTCAAAATACTAATTACTGTAAATATTGGATTTTTCAGTTCAAACTATAGCTACAGTGTCTTATTCTATAGCTAGATTTATATAAGACGCTAGCGAAAATAATAAGACTAAACACGGGCTAAATTTTGGACGAGTTTATAAAACTGAGCATCATTTCACTACGACAAAACATGTAAATTTTTTATTAAAGTTATTCGAGTGCTGAAATAGTAACTGATATACTAGTTGTACTTTTACGTGATGCAGTGTATACGTTTTGAGTAAATGCATGATGATTTACTCATCTCCGATTTAATGTTGCGAAATATTGTAGTAGATATTATGTTATTATAATAAATAAGATGCAAAATTTTAAAATTTTGCCATTTTGAAGGAACTTAATTTTTTGCAATGTCTCTTATTTATTAATACCTGGTTTATACTGTCCAATTTGGGAAAAACAATGTTATTTTTATAACTTTTAATGATAGTCATAGAGATTTGTAAAAACAATAACATTTTATACATGAGGAAGTTTGAAAATTTGACCAAAAATAACATGAAAGTTCTGAAGGACCGCCCATTTGAATAATAAATAATCAAATCATGTGATAGTCATGAAATTTGTTAGCACATAAAAAAAAAACTAAAAAATTGTAATTTAACAAATTACAATGACTATTTGGAAAATAATATTTTCAAAGACTATAATTTTAGACTTATAAATGATTTATATATATATATATTAAAAAAAAAAAACAATAAAACTATCATTTTTATAGTGATCAAAACGTAGCCTACGTAATAACAGAGTCATGTTAATATGCCTAGAGTCTTAGAGACACGTTAATATTCCTGGAGCAATCATAAACAAATTTTACTTCTAAACATCGCATATTTTCAGTTTTTACACCGTCGTATAAAATAAAAAAAAATTTACTTTTAAATGTAACTTGTTTGAAACCTGTATCTAAATTTGTTTTTAAGTTATTAATTTTTTTGTAGTTTTTAATACTTTTTTTTTTTTTTATTGTCACCATAGCAACAGAAGTATTCCATTTTTGGACATTAAACGTGGACCAATCAGAAAACGAATAAAATAAAACACAGAAGTATTTCATTTCTAGACATTAAACATGGACCAATCAGAAAACGAATAAAATAAAATAAGTAGCGGTATTGAACCAATAAAAAGATTCAGATTTCCCAATTCTCTACGGAGAACAACAAGTATTTTCTCAAATAGTTAAAAACTTATTGGCATAAAACATAATCTTTTGGAAAATTATCTGTAAAATCTATGAAAAACCCTGCAGATTTTTTTAAAGAAAATTATCCGGGAGCTTATAGAAATACTATTCAGAAGAGAACATATTTTCCCCTCTTCTAAAATTTTAAAGAGTTGTTCTTCTCTTTCTATTCAAATAATGCGTAATCTAAAATAATAAGACTAAACACTGGGCTGTGTATTTCACAGGCTAAATTTTGGACGAGTTTATAAAACTGAGCATCAATTCACTACGACACAACACGTAAATTTTTCATTAAAGTTATTCGAATATAGAAGTAGTAAGTGAGATAATTGCACTTTTACATGATGCGGTGTATACGTTTTCAGTAAATACACTGTGATTTACTCATCTCTGATTTAATGTAACGAAATATTGTAATAAATTCTATGTTGTAATATCAAATAAAATTTAAAACTTAAAAAGTTCGTCATTTAAGAAACTTAATTTTTTGTAATGTCTCATATTTATTAATTTAATATCTAGTTTACACAGTCTACTTTCAGAAAAACAATATTATTTTTATAAATTTCAATGATAGCCATCGAAATTCGTAAAAACAATAACATTTTTCACAAACTTTAATATATCCACGTTCAGCATACATGAGAAAATTTGACTAAAAATAACATGCAAGTTCTGAAGGACCGCCCATTTGAATAATAAAATATCAAATCATGTGATAATCATGAAATTTGCTCACACAATAAAGAAAAAAAAACTTATTGACATAAAACATAATCTTTTCAAAAGATATCTACAAAATCTATGATAAACCCTGTAGAAATTTTTAAAGAAAATTATGCGGAAGCTTATACACGGGAACATTTTTTCCCCTCCGACATTACATCTCTTTTTACTTACCCATCATACGTAGTATACAATCATTTTGCAATCATTTTGAAAATTGAAAAAAAAAATCACAGTTTTACACGTTTCAGACACTGGGGATTCTGAAAAAACATATTTTCGAAAGTAAATTTGCCGTACGTCTGTCTGTGTATCAGTCTGTCTGTAAGCGGCTCTGTCTCCCGAACGAATTGAGATAGAGACTTGAAATTTGGTGTGTACTTAGTATGTAATAATGGAAAGAAGCCTGTGTAATATCAATAACCTCGATTATCTGGAACTTTTTTTCCGGACTCTCGAATTCTTCGTTCTGATGAAAGGTACAGAAAAATTTTCGATTTTTTTTATTTTAAGTGAGTGTAAAAGACAATAAAAATACACAAATTTTGCATAAAGTACGAAGTTGATCGGATAATAAGTTGCCTTGATTTTTAATCTTATTTTCCACACTCTTCAATTTTTCATGACCCTGTATTTCATTCATACTTCAATTCAAAATTATATTTTAATTGGAAGTGAGCCGCTTAATCCAACGCAGTAAATTGTTAGTTAATATGATTATTATTTTTGGAGCTCTAAGGATGTTTCTTTTACGCAATTCGGTACTACATGAGTAGTTTGGCGCTTCACACAATTTCTCGAAATTGGTTCATCAGCAATTCATTAATAGAGTATTACTATGCATATTAAAAATAGTTATATATACGTTTATTTTTATTTATTTTTTTTTTTTTGGAATTGCAATGTATTTTATAAATAGTTTACGCATATTTTATTTTCATATTTTATATTATGCATACCCATGTTGGATAATTATTACGGTGGCCCACAACAACTAGTTATTATATCGATATATAGAGAAGTTTATAACCATGGACTACAAAATAGTATGATGGTACTCTCGTTCTTGCAATAGATTTTTTTTTTCAAGGTATCCTCGGGAAACTTTCTATAAAAAACTATTTTTTATTTACTTCTGTAATGCATATATAAAATAATTTCAAAATAATTAAGAGGTTTCTTAAATTTCCTTAATTATTATGAAATTTTATTTATTTAGTTATTTTCAAATCTAATCATAAAATTGAATTTTTCATTCGTTAATTCACATTTCTGCATAAAACTAATTCGTAATTTGTCAGTAAGGGATAGTAAAGTATTCAATCAATAAAAAAAGTTAAAAAATAATACAATTCCCAAAGCTTGAAAATTTGCCACTAGCTTATTGAAAAAAAAAAAAAAAATTACGATGATAAATTTTTAAAAACAGTTGCTGATCTTAATACAAAATTACAGCCAAAAAAGATTTAAAGATTGAATATAAAAAATACGAAAAAACAAAAAATCAGCCAAGAAAACAAAAAAAATGGCAGACATCATTGGGCGATTACTTAAGGGTTACTAATTTATGGCGTTTCCACCATTTTGGAAAATGTTACTGCAGAAAAGAAAAAGGTAAAGAGACAGAATGATAAATCACTAGCGAAATAACACCAAATACACTGGCGCTAATTTATAATTATAGACTTTTTTCACCATAAAACAAAAAACAAAGCACGACGCGTTTCGAGCGGAAACAATACAGGTCGTCATCAGCTGAAAGAGACACGTGTCCGTAAGGGCACGAGGTCAAAGATTACCTCGAAAATTGACTCGCGAAACTGTTGGACTTATGAAGTTGTTTGTTCAAAATGTGTAGGTTTGACTTGCGATGGTGCCCATACTATGTCCGGCATTTCTTCAGGTTTAGTTGCCAAAGCTACGTCAGTGGCTCTTTTGGGGCAATAGAGTCATTGTTGCCTTCATCGAGAGACTCTGGCAGTAAAAGGTTTGAATGAGTGACTAAAGAAAACTCAAGACGATGCTGTGAAAAATACTAATTTTACCAAAATACACCCTAAAAGTACAAGACTGTTTGGAGTGTTCTGTGTCGAAAGGGGCAGTGAACACAAACAACTTCTCCTTCACTATAATGTTCGATGGCTGTCAAGAGGTATTGTCAAGATTATTCGAATTTCGTGACGCATTAAAAATGTTTTTATTGGAGCAAGAAAGTGACCGTATATCAATAAGATACCTTATTGAATGCATTTGTGATGATGAGAAATGGCTAAAACAGCTTGCTTATTTGGGTGATACGTTTAATGCATTCAATGTAATGAACCTGACAATGCAAAGAAAGGATGTCCACAGATTTTACGTAAAAGACAAAGTCAATCCAATGATTTAAAAAGTCGAATGATGAACCTGTGAAGTAGCAGAAAATAGTTTTGATGCATTCCTTGTCTTACATGACATCCTTGAATCAAATGAAATAAAAGTCAACAAGGTAACTGCAAATGTCATCAAACAACACCTTAAAACACTGGCGTCTGCTCTCAGATAAATTTTAATTTTTTTCCGTAAATTATAAGTAAGTTGTAGGTTTCATCTATTTTCAAATAATATTTCTTTCTTAGTTCAAATACCCGTAAGGGTTTTGAATTTTGTTACGTGTTAAAAAGGGAAATGTGTTCTATTCTTTTACTATTAGTTGTTTTAGGAGTTACTTTCCAAAATTTGACGATGGTTGAAGATGAACATTTGAAAGGCCCAAAACTCTCAAGAGCTGAACAAAAGTAAATCTCGCAACTAGGACTATCTTGCGATTCTTATTTAAAGACAATTTTCAAGGGAAAATCCTTAATTTCCTTCTGGATGAATGCACGAGTAGGGTATACAGAAATCTCTAAATTAGTTGTGAAAGTTCTTGATGGCGTTCAACACGCCATATTTGTGTGAATGAGCTTTTTCTACTTTATTGTTAAAAAAAATAAAAATTACAGAAATAAGCTATATGTAAAAAGTGACTTTAGGATAAAGTTAACGAGTTTTAACCCTGATATCGATGCCCTCATCAGTAAACACCAGCGCCATAAATCTCACTGATTGTGTTTTTATAATAATCAAACGTTCTTTTTCATTATTTTTGCAATAAAGCGCGAGGCGGCTAAACAAAAGCATCACCTCATCGAGTCCTGAAATTCCAGGATTCGTTAAAACTCGATTTGCAAATTAAAGTGCCATTGATGTGTCAGGTCATATCTTAGCGGAAAGCATATTTCAGATGTGTATATTGCTGGGACGATTACTGTTTCTAAACCAATAGGAGAGCGTCATTATCACGGTCAAGTACACGCCCACACAGTTTGATTGACAGGAACACATGGACAATTGACGGTGCTAATTATAACGATTATCTGTTGCGGATGAAAGTGAGCTGACTGGCTGAATGGTTAGAGCGTCGAGCTTGAAACCGGAGGATATGGGTTCGAGTCCATCGCGGGCCGAGAGTCCGTTGGCGATTTTTTTTTTTTTTAATTATTGGAGGCTGTCTTTTATTAATAAATAAGACATTTAAAAAAAAAATATTTCAAACCCTTTTAATATTCTAAATATCGTTCCAAAATGATTTATATATATACAGTGGCTCACAAAAGTGTTCATACACTTTAAAAATTTTTACTAAAAATAAATTTCCCTGAAATTAAATTCGTATATGAAGTACAGTATTTTTTTTATATTATCTCCAAGTTATTCTAAATAACACACAATCTTTTTGTTTAACATTAAGGAATTTTGTTTTAATCTAAAAATGAAAACGGAAGATGCCACAGAAAGAACACGCCACAAAAGTCTTCGTACACAGAAGCATTTTCGGATAAATTCATAATTAAAAATATTATTTGTCGCTTTATTTTTATTTTTGCATTATTGTGACATTTAAAAAATCGCTTGGCTTTATATTTTGCAGAATTGGCCCGTAATATTCTATTTATTAACTAAAAAATGGTTTGTAATCGTAATGTCACGACTAATAGCGTTTGAAAATTAGTAATGTTTCTTCATAATAGTAGTAAATCAATTCAAAATATTGCAAAATTAGTTAAATTATTCCCTTCTACGGTGAAGTATGCAATAAAAGGCTTTATAGAAAAAAATTGGATTGAAAACTAGGGATTAAAAAGTCGTCAATCTAAATTAATGCAATGTGATCAAATACTTACAATTAAAAAAGTCGTAAAAAATCCGCATTTAAGTATTGTAAAAATGACCACAGAATTTAATGAAACAGTTCCTATTTCATTTTCACTTGAAACTATTCGTCGAGTGGTAAGCCCAGCTGCATTATATAGGCGTTCTGCCCGTAGAAAATTTTTTGTTAGGGCGAAAAACAGAAAGCTTAGGCTTTCTTTGGCAAAATCAATGATAAATATACCCAAATCGTATTGGAATAATATTGATAAAAACTAGTATGTCATTCTTGGCTCCAATAGGTGCATTATAATATGGTGAAAAAAAATTAAGAATTTAATTCAAAGAACTTAGTTGGAACAGTTAACCATGGTAGTGGAGTTGTCCTTGTGTGAAAGTGCATAGCAACATCAGTATTAAGTAATTTGGTATATATTGATAGCATAATAAATCACGATCGTTATTCAAATATTTTAAAAGGCAATTTAAAATTATCTGCCCAAAATATGGGTAACAGAAACAACTTTGTTTTTCATTAGGATAATAATAATAAGCACATGGTTGTCAATGTTCGCCTCTGGTGTCTCTATAATTGTCCACAAGTTCTGAAAACATCACCTCAATTGCTGAATTTAAACCCAGTAAAATATATTTGGAGATAATTGGAAGTGAGAATACGAAAACACAGCATTGAAACGAAAAGCGAAGTAAAAACAGCAATGTTCGATGAAGGAATCAACTTTCATGCAGAAATTACAAAAATACTAATTAAATCTATTCCCAGGTATTTAAAAAACTGTTGTGGGTGCTAAATAATATCCTATTAAGTACAACTTTAGCGAAATATTACAATATTTACAAATATACAGCGATTTTTTTAAAGTGTACGAAGACTTTTGTAAGGTAATTTTTTTGTTATTTTTTGATTAACCATTTTTTTCAAAATAAAGTTTTGCTATGTTTTTAAAATATTTTATGTAGTTTTATTAAGAATGAGTCATAGATCTTACTCTTAAATACTCATTCTAAAATATTGATTTTAATTAATGGATAGAGCACTATTTCATTGAAATTCCTAAGTGTACGAACACTTTTGTGAGCCACTGTATTAAACAAATGGGAAAAAAAGTATTCTGCGAAAATATCCGTATAAGCAAAATTCTTACTTTAATTTTTATTTATTTATTTATTTATTTATTTCAGGATCAGAGGAAGTATAATTTCTAATTGAAGTAAATAAAATTCAGTCATTTTGAAAAAAAAAAAAAATTCTTTCGTACCTTTAATTTTTAATTACCGAGTACAAATTCAAACAATCCGAGTACAAATAAATAATAAACACACACGATCAATTGTCCACGAATTCCTGTCAATCAAACTGTGTGGGCGTGTACTTGACCGTGATAATGACGGTCTCCTATTGGTTTAGAAATAGTAATCGTCCCAGCAATATACACATCTGAAATATGCTAGCGGAAAACACCTAGAAATTCTACTTTAGTGGCTGATTGGTAAGTGTACCATTGTATTTTCCTGCTCCCAGTCATTCCTATTTTCTTACATTTGGGTGCAGTAAAACACAATGATAAACCTACCACTAAAATCGGATCTGCATGTGGTTTCCTCCAAAAGGCGACTTGGCAGACCAGTTGTATTTTAATATGCTGATCGAGATATTTCTAATGGTGGGATTTCAGCAGTAAACTTGATGAGGTTATGGACTGTGCAGCCACCTCCCGTTCTATAATATGTTTGTTGTTATATATATTATCAATTCTTATTTTTATTGATAGTATATCCTTTGTACATCTTTCCGTTGGATAGAATAACCGATAGCGTATCCAGGTCATACAACAGTTCCCATTCCAATGTTAGATAGACCCTCATATTAGGTGGATCACGTGCAAATAAAGTTTGGGAACCGATGGTCTAATAAATATATTCTACTTCAAGCTCGTCCGAGGTTGTTTAGACTTGAAAAAAAAAAAAAAGAAAATACAATTTTGAGAATATTTAGCTATATATGATTGAGAAATCTTCGCTAAACAGAGTATGTGATATATATATATATATTTTTTTTTTTTTTTTTTTTTTTTTCTAGAATATTTTGATTGGGTGACACTAACTTTTGTGTCTGTATTTCTAAAAGTGCCACTTAGCAAGAAGAAAACATCGCTATATTTTAAAACAACTGATAAATAGGGTGGCGAGTAAGAAAAACACAATATAAAAACAGGCACCTAATAGTATTTTCTTACAGAAAACAATTAAAATAATGTAAAATAAAGGGATTAAAGTAAACAAATTTCTCTTTAACAAAATACTGGTACAGTAGAGCTCCGGTAATCCGAATTCCGTTTATCCAAAAATCAGCTTAATCGAAAGACCTTAAAATTCCTTAAAGTACTTTTTAAATGTGAAAAATTTTATTGTCAACACAATTTTTAGCAATATCAAACGACAGCTTTCAACATATTTTGATTTATGATACTATTTTATTCGTATGTTTTAGATCAAAACATTTCCGAATTATTTTTAATACTTAATGGCTTTAAAGATTAGAAGCAAAATAAGTAAAAATCAAAACTTTGGAAGGTGTAATACTTGTAGAAATAGTGCTAAAAAGCAAATTCTTTATGAAATAAATAAACAGAATCAGCTTACTTATTTTATAGCCTTTAGGATCGGAATTATTTCATTACAGTCTGCGATGCGCAATTTTTTTAAACCGCTGCACGTATTGTTTCATTAATTACTTATAAAATTTACCTTTTGTATTTGCTTTCTGTTGCTCTGAGTTGAGTGCGCATTTCTCTCCTCGGCACAGTTCTTTTTCGCATGTAAAGCGAACTCCTGTTACGTCACTATCAGCGATGACCTTCGATTTTAATTAGTAAGTTATCGTCTTGCTGTTGAAGCGACTTATAATTTTGGTTTGTCAATCAGGGTGCTTTGAATACGTTACCAGAACATTTTTTTTATTACAACGATGTTCTAAATTACAATCACGCTTTTCATCAAACAAGTTTCACCATAACCCTTCCACCTATTCGGAAATTCGTATGGAATCTCGGTTATCCGAAAATTTCTATTGAACCTCGGTTAACCGAAAACGCTTTGGTCCCATGCTTTTCTGATAACCGGAGTTTTACTCTATTTAGCCTTTTTTTTTTTTTTTTTTTTTTTGACTGGGATTTTTCTTTGTTCTCTCGCCAAACTGATAAAGAAAATTAAATTTCATATGTTTTGAGGGGCAGTCGGAAAATAAATTTCCCTGGCGTTTGTGGACAGAGGTGTGTATGAAAGTCAAGCAATGTAATAAGACATAGACATGGGGATCCGACACAACTTTATTTGTCAATATAAGTATTAAGTGCGTTGAGACTTTTGTCATACCTAGGGCCGTAGCTAGAAGTGAATAATAGAGGGGGAGGGGGGTCAAGAAAGTGTAGGGAGGAGATCATATTTTCTCACATCCAGAAAGATATATTTGTGCATATTTACATTGTAGTTAATATGTTTCTCATTAAACTGTTGTAATAACTTCATGTTATGCTAAGAAAGTAAGAGGGTGATAAAAAAAATTCGAGTGTGTAACTAATGCAATATTAAACATAATGTTAGCTTCGTATGTGCAAATAGGATAAACAAGTGTTGAAACACTTATTTTAGGAACAATTTAATATTTTTGCAAAACTGTGAAAGGTCCTCAAGACTAAATTAGATTTTTGAATAGAATTTCATTTCGATTTTCGGAACATAAATGAGGTTCGAACCCTGCATCTCTGGTTTCCAAATAGACAACGTACTGGTCACACCATCACGCTTTTAAAAAAAATGACGCTTAAAATAAAATTCATACAAAAACACCAAAAGTAACCTTTGGCCAAGTGCGAGAGCACGGTAGATACGCATGCGCCAGTTTTGTGATTCCAGAAGATGCTTTATAGACAGTACCAACGGAGAGGGAAGGCTCCCGACAGCGTTATTAGGCTATTTGAAGAAGTCGGCGCCACAGAATCGCCAAGGTTAAAGTAAGCCAAGCATCGAGCATGCGCCGTAAATGCTCAGATTGTGAGCCTACCCTCCCGATAGCTTCTACTCTGAGAGGCCACACAGAACCATTCAACGGGCCAGTTGTCCTTGTTTCACATGCCTATGCCTGATTTATAGTACAGTAGAACCCCGCTAATTCGGACCCCGTTAATCCGGATCTCCGAATAATCCGGATGGGTTTGGCCATTTTTTTTTTTTTTTTTTTTCAAGTTTGAGAAGCGATTACCTACTTTTCATAACATTAATTTATTTCGTCGTCGAATTCTGAATAAAAAAAACCTTTTATTGACATCTTTTCCGAAGAATTATGCAAAGTAAGCATTTTTTCTGTCTGTAAATATTCAATAAGTTTAGCATAAAGGTGATTTTCTGTAAGTATATTTTATTTTATTTTTTTATAATTCTCCGGATTAGAGTTGAACGAGGAGTCGAAGAGTCGACTCTAAATCTCGACTCCTTCCAAGTGAATCGAACTATCGACTCCTATCTAGTTAACGGAGTCGACTCAAAAGAGTCGAACTTTCATTTCAACTCAATTTGGGATTCGGAGTCGAAGAGTCGAAAAGTCAACTCACTCACTCAAAGAGTGGTTGGACCAGTTTAACAGAGTGGCGGAGTTGGGGAGTCGAGAGTTGAAGATTGGGTGGTCGACTCTTCGATTCTTCGACTCCTTGGAAACCACTCTTTCGATTCGGTATCAGATTTCGACTCTTCGAATCCGCGCTGGGCTTTTTAGCGAAAAACGAATGTCTTGGTTTGACATTGGGGATTTTGGGAAAAGCGGAGGCGGTGTAGATGTGCATTTCACGTACAATTAGGAAGATACGGAATGAATGAAAAAAGTGGGAAGGGCAGAGAAAAGTGGGCGTTTATCTGGTTATTTCTGAAAAGATTAATTGAATTTATTGAAAAAGGGGCGTTCAGCAGGATATTTCTGGGAAGATTAATTGGATTTATGATAGGCTTGTGCTGATTTCCGTATAGGGGAAAGACGATCAAACAAAGCAGATATTATGTTTGTATTTTTTGCTAAAAGTAAGTAGGACTGGTTATAGAAATATTTCCAACTGCCGTTATCTGATGCAATATAGAATGATGCAAAAAAGTTGAAGAGAGAGAAATAAAATTCTACTTTAATAGCAAGTTGTTTAAAAAACAGTGTTGAATAAGACACATTTTTTTCAAGAGGATATTTCTGTGGGTGTGGGTGGATTTTACAAAGAATTTTGGGTAGTGCTGGAAACTGCACTATTTTACCATTTAAAACACAAAATGCCTAATATTTCATGGGGGGGGGGGGCTCATTGTTCCGCGGGAATACCTGACCCCCGGGCCATTTTCCGAATTCACCACTGCTGAAACATGCTATGAGTTTATTTTATGATTGATGTATTCTAGATAAAATGTTGTCTTTCATTTGATTACGAATATATTCTTTTAATTTTTTTTTATAAATTATAAACGTTTGCAGGTAATATAAAAATAGATATAATTTGCATATAATTTTTTAAAGTTTAGATAGTCGATTTTTTTAAATATTCCTTCTTTCAAACCAGATTCGGAGAATATTTCCTGTTTATTTTATTTTATTTTATTTTATTTTATTTTTATTTATTTATTTTTATTTTATTTATTTTATTTTATTTTATTTTATTTTATTTTATTTTTATTTTATTTTATTTTTTGGAAGCGCAAGTATGTTCGTGTGTCAATCGGGAGGAGAGGGGATCACAATGTCATAGCTGCCAAATTTTATGTTTATTTTTTACAGTTATTTTTTATGAAGGGAATTTGCTTGTTTTCCTGTTTCTAATTATTTTAAAATACATTTTTGTGAGTGTGTGTGTGTGTGTGTGTGTGTGTGTGTGTGTGTTAAAAAATAGTTGTAGGAAAAAACATAAAACCTGGCAGTTATTCAGTATTACTATCATGATTTTATAAATAGAGTTTCAAAAGGAAGTAAATTATAAAAACTATGAATATCACAGAAAAAAATTTAAAAATTAGTCTCCCCGCCGCTTTTTTATGATCGCATAAGGGGTAAATTATGTCCCAAACGCTAAAAATTTTTGATATATATATACAGAGGTGTGAAAATTATTAGAATAATTGTGAAATTTACAACAAAATCTTGTTATATTACAGAAATAGCACATTATTTGAAAAACAATGATACATTTAATATTTAGTGTGTATTCTCTTGCTTTTTATTAAAGATTCGATACGTTTGGACTAATTTTGAATGTTTTTTTGGCAATTAATTTGTATTTCGTTGTCATAGTGCCGAATTCCGAATAGTCTTTCTAACAGATCCTTCTTGTTTGTGATGATGCATTTCTGTAATTTTTCTTTACAATGGCCCAAATATTCTGTGTGAGATTAATATGTGGACTGTTTCCAGGCTATAGAAGGGTTTATATAATTTTTTTCATCCAAAAATTTAGCCACAGATGAAATTTTATGGGACGTAGCTCCATCATGTATGAATATGAAGCCTTCAATTGGAAACCAGTCTTTTAATTGTGGAATTATTCTTTGTCCAAGCACTTTTCTATACTAATACAGGTCTATTATGCCTTCTGCAACGTATAAATGTCTAATAGCTTGAGAAGACACTATATTCCAAACTATTACTTTAGTAGGATGTTTAATCATTTGTGCTATGCAATTTGGGGAAAATTCTTCACTGGTACTTCTCTTAACATGTTCATTGCTTTCTATTGATATTTAAACATTGATTCATGAGTAAAACATAACTGAAAGATAAAAAAATTCCTTTACTTGTGTAATTTGTAGAGAAATATTGTTATAAAGAATTTTTTAATCAAATTTATAAACAGTTCTATATGTTTAGTCAGTATGCAAAAAACATGATTTCAAGAAAAAAAAACAATTTAAGTTCAACTGATTAGTTAAGAGAAAATTAATATTTCTCATCTTGCTCCAGCCATATCTGAATTGTTCTTGCACAACTTTTGCCCAAACAAATCCCTTCTTTGACATAGCAGATTTCATTTTACCCTTCTTTTCGAGAACGATGAACGCTGAGTCCAGCTGAGATAAGTTTTCTATGGATAGAAGAATCTCATACATTTACTCCACACGCTTGCAAAGAGATTTTAAGTTCATGATTAGTTGCTTTTCTGTTAACTTTAGCAATTTGAATTAAACCCCTTTCAGTTTTTGTGGTAAATTTACTTTTCCTTCCACAATTTACACAAATACAATTACAACATTACTCTAAAATTTTCATATTCACAGTTGGAGTCCAAAGATATTTTTGTTCTAAACAAGCTTGCAAAATTTTTTAGCGATTTTATACTGTGTATAGTTATTTTAGTGGATAAGACACTTTACTACAGCTATTTCTCTAGGTGAAATATCATTTTCTATACCCATAATCACACAATAATCCTTTGACAATCGAAAAAAGCTACCATTTAGAATAAATTAAACAAAAAAGCAAAAAGATTTGTTTAAGAATAAAATAACACTGATGCCAGCTCAAGAAAAAAAAGAAAATACTATTTCAGCAATCAGGTGATATAAAAATTTTATTTAAAATTCGTTTTTTAATCAAACAAATTCTTTATGCAATGTTAAAATTTGATTACTTTGGATAAAATATTTTTCTTTTTAAGAAATGGCAACATTTGACAAAACTATATACCCAAAACTATTCTAAAGGAGTGAAAAACTGACTAGATCAATAAATCAAATCACGTTTCATGAAATATTGCAAGTATATACAATATTAATAAAGAAAAACGGAAAAAATCACAATTATTCTAATAATTTTCACACCTCTGTAAAATGACATCTTTTTGATTTGACATAATTTGATTTGATTGATTCAAATTGACATAAAATTACAGAAAACTTGCAGATATTCATAATTCATTTAGAGGAGCTCACAGGTACAACCCGGATCGATACCAGCGACAGCTACCCCAGGCTGATGTAAAATAAAAAGTTCTATCCGGTCCCGACCCGTACAAATAAATAAATAAATAAACTTACATGGCCCGGCTCAATTTCTAGAAAAAAATCCTATTTTTGTTAGCATACAATAATTTTCTTAAGAATATTTTATGCACATTCATGAGCAATATTTCAGTTTAGTATATATTCGCAAGACAGAAAATATACAATAGCAACAGCAATGTTATCGTTTACTTAGATTTTTAGACTCTTCAATATTCGTTAAAAAATTAATGTAATTTGGAATAAAAGAAAAAACAAAAGGGTTAAAAATGCCGTAGCTTTTAAAGCTGTATAATATAAAGTAGATTTCTGAAAACATTTCTCTGAATTTATTAAATCTGTTTTTAAATTCAAAAAAGCTACTTTCTTACACATTTCTGAATTTATTTGGAAACAAACTCGTAAAATTGAAAAGTTTTTTATTCTGAAATTATGTAATCGATTGGCGTTTTCCAATTTTTCGCAAAATACATTTGAAAATTACTGTTAAAACTGAAGTTTATATATCAAGGGAAAGGAGAAAAACCTGTCGTTTCATGACAAGAATACATTTTTTCTTCATATGTAATGTATCTATTAAAAAATGGAAATGCTGTTTGATTTTTCATCTCCTCTATAGCTGCCCGTCAATTTTTAAAGTTCTAATTAAAAATGTGTCAGAAATTATGTCAATGCTGAGTTTTTTTCTACAATTGAATCCTAAATTTTCTAATGTCTCTTTACCTC
Source organism: Maratus speculifer (assembly GCA_964019185.1). Lineage (NCBI taxonomy): Eukaryota > Metazoa > Arthropoda > Arachnida > Araneae > Salticidae > Maratus > Maratus speculifer. The sequence continues at coordinate 260,031,921 of OZ025298.1, forward strand.
TTCAAACACACTACAACAGCTCCATTTTTTCTTTTTCGTATTTAGTTTGATTAGCAGTTCATTTATTAAACAAATGGAAAACGCTATTTGATTCGAAATCACCTCAATAGTAAGGCTATCAGGTGTGTGTGTGTGTAGCAGGTGTTATCTTTGCATTTTCTGACAAAAAAAAGATCTAGGACTCGTTAGAGAAATATTTTCAATTGGTTTAATCTGACGCAGTTCAGGAAAAAAAAAACTGTAGACGAGACAGAAATAAAATTCTACTTTTATTGCAGATTGTTTAAAAAGAGTAGTATTGAATTCAGACACCTTTCTCCTGCAGGGATTTCTGTTGTTTCGGGAGGACATTATAGATTTCTCGGAAGCGGGGGAGGGGGGGGGGGGTGAAAACAAAAGATCTCAAATATTCCGGAGTGGGGGCTCTTTGCGACGGGGGAATGCGCCACCAACGGGATAACTCCTGTATTCACCAGCATGAACATAGATAGAGGGAAGGACTTCTCACGAAATAGCCTTTGGAAGAAGAAAACCGTTCCGCGGAAAAAGTTTCAAATAGGTGGCGCCTTGTTCCATGGTGTATAGTTCGCCTGTTGTTTTGTTTACATTTATCTTTCCGCTACTTTCCGGAGAAAAATGTCAAAATAGCTAATAACAATAATAATTTTGTCAAGATAAAACTTCTTGTTGATATGAAATATATTTTTTTTTTGTTAATTCTAATACTTATGATTATGCAAATGTATATATTTTAAAAATATATGTATTGATTTTGTATTTAAATGCAGATATATTTTCCTATGACGTTTGAAGAATTTGGGCCTATCACGCTGAATTTAAACCGATGCATGCTTAGTTTCACAAATAATTGCTTAGCGATAAAAAAAAAATTATGACATATTTTATGATGTATTATGAATTGCTTTATTTTAATAAATATTATAATTATCCATTATCAATTTGGCAGGTAAGATAGATGACTTTACTTTTCGTTACGTCAAACTAAATCATATGAAATTTTCAGCGCATTAATTTTACTCTGTGTTTACTTTCTTTATAGAAGTTAATGTTAAAATCTCCAAATAACCAACATATAAAAGTAAAAGACCCAGTAATCCATTAGTATAGTAACTGTACCAAAATGTTTAAAGCTTATTAAAGGAATAAATTAACTTTGCTGTATCGTATCCTTTTTTAGGAGTACTATGCAATAAATTTATTTCAGTAGTTTAGCATTTAAAAAATATTTTTCATAACATAGATAAATATTTAAATGGTACAGTAGCATTTTTTTTTTTTTTTTGGGGGGGGGGGGGGGTAATGCATTCAAATAAGCTTACTTTTATTTCTTGGCTAATCAGTAATCAAAATCTCTCTATCTAGGTTCATGTTCACCAGTGTTATAAAATGCTATGAGTTTATTTTATGATCGACTTATATTAGATAGAAGTGAATATCCTTCATTTGATTGCGTCTTTGGCGCACCAGGATAACTCTTAGGAGGGGGCTAGGATTTTTCAGAGGTCTGCACGAACCCAGATCTTGGTTCTTTTATAAATGCTTCTTTAAATTTCAAAAATATGTTTTCCTTTTGAGGTTTCTAAAGATGGAGAAATAATCGTCTATAATATTTATCATAAAATGCGTTTGCATTGGCAAAAATATACAGTCTATTCTTTCAGACTATCTAATATTGTCTATTTTTTTTTTCACCGTAACGCCTTAATATACTTTTTTTTAAATTAATAAATCCGTAAATATAAAAGTTCTAATATTTTGTATTTCAAAAGAAAATACGTAACAGAGAAAAAAAATGTAAGACAAAATAAATATTTTTCAAAAATTCCAGTTTTTAAGTAGAAAATTTTAAATAACTATTTTTGTCTCAGTGTCTGGGAGGGGCTTCAGTCCTCTCAGCTTCCCCAGTGGATTTTGTATATATTATTTTAATTATTTTGTATAAATTATAAATGTTTCGCAAGTGATGTAAAAATGGGTTGGAGAAGGTGGGGCAAAACTGGGTACCATAACTTTTGTTGTTCTCAAATGCAATCAAATGGGAAAACAAATTCTCAACACCGTTTTTAATGTTAAAAGAACCTTCGGCTATTACAAAACATAATCTTTTCGATAAAAAATATAATTGATTATATAAAAAATAGCTTTTTTCAGAGATATGCATGAATCCAATTTTACCGCACTGGTTGGGTAAAAGTGGGTACCTATTTAAAACTCTAAGAAAACTCGTTTTAGCTTTTAACAATTCTTGCTAAATACAGTAACAAAAAAAAAAAAAAAAAAAAAAAAAAAATACATTTTTGTTACATTTAACAAAAAGAAATGTACATGTGTTCTTCCATGTGTTAAAAATAAATCTTTAGTCCAGGATTGGAAAGTGACCATTTTTTCGCCCGTGTTTGTTGTATAAGTTTAGAGGTGCCATGAATGAAACTTAAATTAAAGGATTAACAGCATTAAATTGCAATTTCAAATTCCATGCTAAATTATTAACGAACCTGAAAAAGTTATTCCATGAGTAAAACAAAAGACAAAACAAGTTATATACTCGGTTTTAACACATTTGTAAGTACCCGATTTTACCCCCAGCGTGATACAGATCTTAAACCAAGATGCCCTTACTTTTAATCCTATAGTAAAAAATCTGTAAATGTGTTAAAATATGAACAGGAAAACAAAGAATTAGATATAGTATATATCAATATTTACTAAGTTTCCAAACAGCTAATATATGTAGAAAACTTAGAGACAAAAAAAATATTTTGTAAGAAAAATTCAAATGCAGTCTTTCACAGAAATAACAAAATCCGCACACAATACAATTTTGTTCATGCTGACTTTCGATAAACAATTTCTGGTGTTGGTCGAAAGATGAAAGTTCATATTCAGGAGATATCTGCGCTACCCGGTTTTACCCACCTACCCAGTTTTCTACACTTCTTCCCTATAATTTACACACAATTTTTGAAAGTTTAAGCAATCGATTTCTTTGATATTCCTTATTTGAAACCAAATACGGAGAATATTTTCAGAATTCTATCCCTGCCTCCGCACTTATTTATTTATTTATTTATTTATTTACTCATTTATTATTTTTTTATTAACGCAAAAAGACTTTTTTGTGAATCGGGAAGGAGGAATACATTATCATAGTACCGATCAGTACCAATCCGGGACTGGGACCCCGGGAAGGGACCTTGTCTATAGCGAATTTGTTACTTTTCAATGCAATTCCGTTTTAGAAGATTTTACTTTATAGCATTTTTCAGATTTTTAAGCCTCTAGTACGCAGAACAGTGCATATGTTAGTACGTGAAATGTAGATCAACAATGTTAATGTTATCTTTGTAATTTATATACAAACTGAGATTTATTAAAAATTAGCTAACAAAGCATAGGACACTTCTTTAAAAAATAAAGATTATAAACATGAAAAAATAGCTAAAATTTTAATTCCAGAAATAATCAGACTTCCTCGTACGTAACAATCTTTAACCAAATCGACGTAAAAATTCTAGTTTTGTAGAAATCCTGCGATGCCGATCGTAGAGGTTTACACGGGCCTGCCCCGGACCCACGGAATGAGGAGGAAAATTCAAACATCCCGGCAAAAAAATTAAATGGACCTGGCCGATGAAAAAATAAAGCCTTATTGAACTTAGTTGTTCTCAAGATGTCTAGGGCAGACTCTATGTTTTGTAAAAGTATTAATAGAGATAATGAACTTCGGTTGACTTAATCTTTGGAAATATACGTAAGGTGGCGCAATACACGTGATACGAGACATAGAATTGGGGCATCTTTACAACCAACCAACCAACCATCCAAGTGAGTCGAGAGTCGATTCTTCAAGTCGACTCATCGATCAAGTAAATCGACTCAGAGTCGACTCCTCGAAAGGAGTCGAAATGCCCAACCCTGAATCTTTTATTTTGAACTCCTCACTTGCTTAGCTAAGAGGAATATCTTGATACATATATACGCATGCGCAACGATAAGGCGAACCATCCCAGAAAATTAATTAAACTTTCTTATTAAATATTTCTGGTATGAAAGTAAGTATTGTTTTTTCAAAGATTTCAGTTTTGTAATATAACTTCCGATTTTTAATAAATTTACATGTGATAGGATATTTGAACGCAGTAGCGTGCGAAAGGAAATCTGCGTCCGGGGCAAAGTTTCGCCCCCGTCATCGGTCAAAGTTTAAATTTTACGTCCTACCCTAAACCCTATCGTTTAAATATTCGATCTGAGCGCCCTGTTTCTCTTTCTGACGGGTGTCACAAGTGCAGAAACAAATAAATTCTGCTGAATACATATTTCGCCTTTCTTTTGAATTTTAAACGATTTAATTTTAATTCAGAAATTCCATACAACAAAGTAACATAAGAGAAAATTATACTTATATTATGGCAAAAGAGGTCTGAAAAAATGGCTATTGGAAAAAATGTATATGACACTACAGTATAATAATTTGCAACCATTTTGGATTCCAAGAGCACTGTTAAAAATCTGCTGCATTTTGTTGCAACGCACTCCACCGCTTGTATATAATATCTCTATTCCAACCAATGAGAAAGCTCCATTTCACGGCCAAGTAACCGTTTTCTATACAAGCAAGGGAGTGCGTTGCAACAAAATGCAGCAGATTTTTAACAGTGAAGGAACCATATCCAATTTTGAAAGCGTATATGTTTTTGTCCCGAGGTCAGAAAGAAAATCTCATACTCAGAAAAGGGAAGGTTAACAAAGAGACAGACAATGACAAAAATCTAATATACAGCAATTAAAAAAAAAAAAGGAACAAATTTCTTTTGGGGTGTAGGATAAAGGACGATGCACATGCATTAACTTTGAAACGTTCATTTCAAAAAGAAAGTACCTACATTTTTCGAAAAATGTAGGTACTTTCTTTTTGAAAAAAAAATTCCCGATATGTACCTATAATTTATTTTTAGTAAAAAATAGGTTGTATAAATTTGGCGACTATCGGTTTCCGCGCCTGTTCTTTAGATACAGCTTTATTATGATATATTTTGACCCGATCCATCATGACCCACAAACGACCCTTATAATCGAAATCTCTCGAACATGTGACTTAGCCCATTAGTTTTTTCGTGTGAAAAAACTGTTACACACAAAATTTCGTTAAAATTGATCCTGCCGTACTTTAAATATAAATAACTTGACCCAGACCCCTAATGACCCAATATAACCCATTAAAATTTTTTCTCGAGCATGTAACCTAGACCAATGTTTTTCTCGTGCCCGAAAACCATAAAATGCAATTTTTAGTTAAAACTGCGTGAGAAAATCTCTAGATAAAAATAGCATGACCCACAATGACCCCTAAAATGACCCACTAACCGAATTTTCTCGAACATGCTACCTAACCCAATGGTCTTCTTGTAATCCAAAACGATAAAATATAAAATTTGGTCAAAATCGTTAGAGCCGTTTTTTAGATAAAAATGGCTTGACCCATAATGACCCAAAAATGACCCACTAATCGAAATTTTTCGATCATGTGACCCAACCGAATAGTTTTCTCGTGCCAAAAAACGATTGGATACAAAATTTCCTTAAAATCGATCCAGCCGTTCTCTAGATATAAATAGCTTGATCCTGACCCATTATGACCCAAAATGGCCCAATAATCGAATTTTCTCGAACATGTGACCTAACCCAATGATCTTCTCGTGCCCGAAAATGGTAAAATCCAAATTTTTGCGAAAATCGTTAGAGCCGTTTTTGAGATAAAATTTACACGCACAGACACACACAATTTTTGCTCGCATTATAGTATAAGATATGATTTATAATTTATATTTAATTAATTTTATTTGTAATATTATTTGTCCAATCTGATATCTCTTTTTATATAATTTGGTCTTTGGTTCAAATAGTACATAATCTATTTTTAGTCTTTTATTTATTTTTATGAAAACAAAGTTATTATTAAAATCCCTAAATTATTAAAATTATTTAATTCTAAAATATCGGACTCCAATGTTTGACATTGTTATTTCTCTTTATATGTGAATGCATATATAATCACGGTTCGAGAAACCATATGTGAAGTATATTTGAAATGAATCTTATGTTTACTAATTATATATATATATATATATATATATATATGTCGTTCACTTGTTTTGTTGATAAGCATTTCTATATGGCTCCTCCCCTCCAACTCACACATACGCACACACAACTCCAATGTTCGGTTTTCTTTTGGCACATCATTTGTAAATAGAATTAAAAAAATCTTTTTGTTTCATTCTAGTTTTTTTTTTTTTTTTTTAGTTCATTTGTGATAGCAATGAAATCTTTGCAATTAATCATTTTTACTCAAATTAAGAAGATGTTACATAGGATTATTCACGCTCTTCATTTTAAAATGTAAGCGACAGATTTTTATGTATTTATATGTAATTTAAATATTAACACAAGTTTCCATTTTTATTAAAAAAAACTGTGATAAGAAAATTATTTTAATTTGTAATTAAAAAATAATAATAATAATAATAAAATAACAATACGATTCTATGCAATTCTTCAATAATATCCTATAATATTCCTATAATATCCTTCTTTTTCTTTGTCACTAGGGATTTTTCCCTAGATCAGAGAATGCTCCCTGCACAGTAATCAATTCAGAATCCGAGGCATGAGCTAGAGGTCTGCAGGGGCCGGGCTTGGCCCGTGGCCCGTACCCGGCCCGGCGGAATCGTTTTGAATTTTGTAACGGGCCGGGCCGGCAGATTTAGAATAGTTTTTTCAACGGGCCGGGCCGGCAAAAAAATTGAACGGGCCTGCCGGCCCGTTTGCAAGATTTAAGCAGATACAATAAAATATGAGCTATTTTCAACGAAATGGTTTTAACGAGAATAAGTATAAATGTGCGTCACGAGCCATACTAGTTTGACAGCATTAGTATAAAAATGTACAGTGTAGAGATCGGCATCGGGCAGTTACATTGTGTGTAACCCGTTTTAATATTTTTTTAGCAGACTCGTGTCGGGCCGAGATCAAGCTTGCATTATTTTTCTACTTGTAGACTAACCGGACCGGAACTGGACTTAATTGTTCTCAAGATCTGTAGGGCAGACAACATGATTTGTAAAATTATTAACAGCGATAAAGAACTTATGTTAGCTTAATCTTTGGATATATACTTCTCGATGGTTTTTTAATTAATTTCTCAATCATGCGAAAGTTTGACACATTTTCTGATTAATTTAAAATTGTAAAAGTATAAAAGTGATAAGCCTGACTATTAAAGGGATTTGGAATCGAATAGAGTTTTTCATTTTTGGTAAATAAAATACTTGTGTAACCTTGTTGAGTTATATAATAGTTTCTCAAATGATTGCAGGTTTTTCTCCCTTCCCATGCTATCACTTCCGGAAATTCGATTCAAAACGCTAACTATGACAGTATTTCATTTACATGCAGTACTCTTAAATTGCTTGTATCAAAAAATGGATAACCCCGTTCGATTATATAGTTTCTGAATAAAGATACCTGCTAAACTTATGCGTTTCTGAGAAAAAAATGAATTTAAAAATATATCAGAAAGGAGCTTCTTTGAATTTAAGAATGAATTTGGATTTAAAATCTTTAATAAAATGATATAGAAATATTTTTATGAATCTTCTTTTATTAAACAGCTTCAAAAGTTACGATGTTTTTAACTTTCTTTCTTTTTTCTTTTATTCTAAGTCTAAGCCATATTAATTTTTTAACGAATCTTTATTCGAATGTTGAAAGCCTAAATATCTAAGTAATCATTAATGCTGTTAATGTGTATTTCCAGTAAAATATACTGTAAAATCATTCCATAGATATGTATCCAGTATTCTTTTAAGGAATTTTAATTATATGATAAAAATCTGAATTTTTTAGAAATCGTAGAAATTGTAACAGGTCGGGCCTGGTTTCACTGATTTCTGTACGGGCCTAAAATATAAAAATTTAAACGGGCCCGGCTGGGCCCGGGCCGAACTTTTGAGTTTAACAACGGGCCGGGCCTGGAAATTCCGGCCCGTGCAGACCTCTAGCATGAAATAACGGAAATACATGTTGTTTAAGTGTTTGATCTTTTATTTTGAACCCCTCGCCCTCACTTGCTTAGTTATGAGGAGTACCTTGATATTCTTAACGCATGCGCAGTCAATTGGTTAAACACACGAAAAAATTAATTAAAGCATTCTTTTTTAAATGTTTCTGGTGTGAAAGTACTTTTTGTTCAATGATTTTGATTATGCAATTTAACTGCCGATTTTTAATAGATTTGCTGTTTTTAGTTCATTTTTAGTTTTAATGTTGCGTCTAACCTCCAGTTCTTTATAAACATGTTCCACTGGATTTAAATCCGCCGTTTGAGATAGTGTTTTTAGAACTTGAGTTAAATTATAGACAGGCACCACGGCACCAGAGGAGAACGTTGAGGGACATGTTCTTAGGATCGTTATATCTTGATAAAAAACAAAGTTATTTACAGTACTCAAATTTAGATTAATAACTTTAAATCATAGGTTCCCAACGGGGGCGGTACCGCCCCCCAGTGGGCGCTGGAGCCTTCCAGGGGGGCGGTAGGGAATCTAGAGAAAAATGGGGGGCGTTAGGACAATCAAGGGGGGCGGTCATGGCATACCTACCTATTTAGGAACTAATGTAATAAAAATAGTTGATCCCCTCTACATTGCCCGGTCCGTGACAAAAACCTTAACTGTACCTTTAAATGGAAATCTATAAAGACCAATATATATCGAAGAGAGGGGGGAGGATGAATTTATTTTACTAATGTCAGAAAATCTTCGTGGATCAAGTAGAAGGACTAAAATGTCGGCGAACAAAATTGTATTATATTAGGCTAAAAACATTGCAGCTACAATTCTTTCATGAATGTCAAGATATCTCAGCTGAAGACGAAAAATCGCTATTGCATTAAAAATCATTATGAATTTAAAAAATGTGGAGCACAAAATTCGCGATGATTGGCTGACTAAAGGTTTTAAACAGAATTATTTTTTATTAACCTATAATTCGAAAAATTCTGTAGTTTGACGGCATAGACCTGAACAGAGACATTTAAATGAACCTGTGATTTGAAACAGTTCAAGAAATTAGTTTCTTCTTAGTGAAAGTGATAAAAATCATTATATCTATAAATTTGTTCAAAAGTAAGTTTATTTAATCATAAATAGGGAAAAATTTTATCTTTCAAAATATCTTACCGTAAAATACCGTTAACTCGCCCCTCCCCCTAACCCAAACTTGGCAAAAAATCGGAAAATATTCATTGGAGACGCTTACACGGGATTTTCCAGCGAACTTTTCACGAAATTTGCGTTTTTTCATATTTGCGAGATTTTCTCGCGATATTTGACGAAATTTACGGTGTTTTTCGCGATATTTGATGGAATTTGCATTTATTTCGCAATTCATTAACGAAAATTGCATTTTTATGCAATCTTTTGACGAAATCTATGTTTTTCAGCGCGTTTCTTTCGTTATCCTCTGATGAAATGGGCGTTTTTTTTTCGCGATTCTTTAATGGAATTCGCGTTTTTAAGGCGATTTTTTTAAACAAAATTAGCGCCTTTTTGACAAAATCCACATTTTTCTCGAGATTTTTAAACGGAATCCGTCATTTCTGTTATCTTTTGATGAAATTCGCGTTTTTCTGCGATCGTTTGACATTTTGCATTTTTACTGCGGTCTTCTTATGACATTCGCATTTTTTATCGCGATCCTTGACGAAATGTGCGCTTTTTTCGAGATCCTTTGACTGTGTTTTCTTTATAAATTTGACATATTCGCGTTTTATTTCTGCAATCTTTTGACAAAAAGTGCGTTTTTTGGCGATCTTTCAAGAAATCTAAGATTTTTTCGTGATTTTTTACCGTAATTCACGTTTTCTTTCTTTCTTTTTTTTTTACATAATTCGCGTTTTTTAGCGATCTTTTGATAGCATTTTTTAGATCTGACGTAATTCGCGTTTCTTCCTGCAATCTTTCGCTGAAATGTTCGATTTTGGCGATCCTTCGATGAAATTAACGAATTTTTGCGATCATTTGAAGAAATTAGCGTTCTTTTTTTATAAAAAAAATTCTATAACGAAATCTGCGTTTTTTCAGCACTCATTAGATAATCCCCCCCCCCCCCTTTTCCGCGGTTCTTTGACGTATTTTCCGTTTTTCAGCGATTTTTGGATGTAATTTACGTTTTATCCGTGATCTTTAGGAAGAGACGCTTTCTTGATTTTTTTTTTTTTTTTTTTTTTTTTTTTTTTTTTAATATAAAGTTAGGGGAGGACGTTTGATCGGTAAGGGCGTATTAACGTTATTTTACGGTAATCGAAGAAGAAATACCGTCAGTACAGTATTGAGTATTTGAAATATGGATCTAAGAACTCTTCTACAAGCCAATCGTTAACTATGTGCTTAATTTGCCAAAAAGTTTTTTCAAATGAAGCCATGGAGCTTTCTAGGCTGCAAGAGCGTTTTAAGTAAATGAGTGCTGAGAGAAAAGACAAAACATATGTTCTATTTTTACTTTCTTTTATCTTTAGAAGAAAGTATATTGGATTCGAGAAAATTTTCTAATTCCGGTTTTTGACGGATTTACATGTTTTAGGGGGTCAGAGATTCCAAGAAGCATGTTTTTACAAAATGTCTGTCTGTGAGTCTGAGGTTGTGTGAGTATATGATTTTGTATTTGTGTGACATAAATTTTGTGAGCGCTATATCTTAACAACTACTGCACGGAATTCAACAAAAATTTATATTCAGGTAATCACTGATATGAATTGAGGCTGATTAGTTTTTGGTGTGAATCACTAAACAGGTGACGCTTCTATGCTGCCCTTTTCTCGATTTACGCAACAGCTTTATTCCAAGAACTACTGCCCAGATTTTCACCAAACTTCAGATTCTGTTAGTCTTTGATATAAATGGGATGCTGTTTACATTTTGCTGAAAATTTCTCAACACATTGTGCTGCTATGCTGCCTTTTTCACGATTTTTGCAACAACTCTATCTCAAGAGCTCACGTATGGATTTTCACCAAACTTCATACTTGGTTAGTTCTTGACATTGATATTTATCATGAATATACCGAGTTTATTTTTAGATCCTTTTTCAAATGGAGGTACAGCAATATCAACATATTTGGAGGAGGAAATCGTGGAACTCACAGCAAATAAGAACTAAAAGTAAAATTCAGAAATGGATACCAAGAGTTCTAACTTCAAAAGGCAATATAGCCGCAAGCAAGAGAACATAAAATTTTAATTGTTTTTCCTTCATCATATTTGGCTGAGAGTGGGCTCCGTGCAGTAGCTAATTTACTGAACAAAAGAAGGAACAGACATCTTTGAACCTGACAATTTTTGACTGATGTTAAAGAAATTTGAATCCAACATGAACAAAAACTCCATTAGCCTCTACCATTTCATTATTGTTTTTTAAAATTCTCATTTGTTTTCTGTTTATTTTTCAATTATTAATAAACAATGTTTTACTACATTTGATGGTCATTTAAATTAACTTCTACTTTATGATTCTTAATAGATAGATAGACAGATAAAATATAGATAATATGCAATAATATTTTAATATTTTGTATAATTAATTATTATGGAAAAGGGGGGGGGCGTTGGCATTTTTTTCTCTTATAAAGGGGGCGGTGGACCAGAAATGGTTGGGAACCTATGCTTTAAATTGACTTTTAAAATATTTAAATAAAGAGCATGATTCATTATGCCATCGAAAAATATCAAATTACCTAGTTCTAATGTTTCCATGCACCCCCACACAAGACTGTTCAACTAACTTCTTCTCGTTTTTTCTTCTCCATATTATTATACGCCAATCCGAACCAAAACTGTAAATTTGCTTTCGCTTACAAATAAAACATTATTTGAATATTATTCGAATTTATTTATCATTGATTTTGAAAAGGAAAGCCTAAGCTTTTTGTTTTTTGCACTAACAAAACATTTTCTACGTGCAGAACGCCCAGTTAATTCTGTTTATCTCAACACTCGTCGAACACTTTCAGGTGAAATTTAAGAAGAAATTTTTTTATTAAAATCTGTAGCAACTTTTAAACGCACTCAGACGTGCATTTTTCACAATATTTCTAATTATAGACCTCTAATCATTCTGTGTTAACTTTGACGGATGGCTTTTTCTCATCTTGTTTTCGACGCGATTTTCTATTGAAAATCAAGTTATCAAACACTGCGACGAAGAATGTTTCAATCCATTTCAAATCACCAAGGTGGCTCCTTCGATATTTTTTACTTTCCTAATCTTTTAACCAAGTTTTCTTCATAGTTTTCTGAGTTTAAAAACACGATTAGACATTATTGATTATATAGTTTTTGGCGATGGTCATTTTTAACAACCTATACAGCCATTTTTGGGTGAAAAAAAAACATGATTTACTGAAATTCGATAACTGCTTTAATTTTACACCCATCAAGATGAATGAAAAACCAAAATGTTTCAGCATAAAATTGTTTACATTTTATGTACCTATAAAATTTTTATTTGACTTAAGGATGTAGGTTATTAACATGTTCAAAAACGGAGGAGATAAAACATCAAGCACTACATTTCGTTGTCATTATTTTTTATGAACGAGATCAGATTCACTTTAAATATTTATTTATTTATTTTTTTACACAGATGATAGAACTACTTCTTTTTATAAATTTCAGACCTAAAAATCTTTTTAGGTGCGTTCGTAATTATATAATACGTAGCACCTATAGTTGTCGTTCAGTCCGTCCGTCTGTCCGTCCGCATATAACAACGTAAAAACTACCCAACCGAATCGTTTGAAATTTAAAATACATAATTATTACATAATTTTGTCGAGTCATTTCAAATTTTATGAAAATCGGATGCATAGATCAATTACAGGGGCAATCAAAAGTATTCCATTACATTACGGTCAATGGGGAAAAAAGTTTCAAATGCATTTTAATCGTTTGAAATTTAAAATACGCAATTATTACATAATTCTGTCGAGTTATTTCAAATATTTTGATAGTCGTGTGCATAGATCAATTACAGGGGCAATCAAAAGTATTCAATTACATTATGGTCAATTAGGAAAAAGTTTGAAATTTAAAATACATAATTATTACATAATTTTGTCGAATTATTTCAAATTATATGAAAATCGGATGCATAGATCAATTACAGGGGCAATCAAAAGTATTCCATTACATTACGGTCAATGGGGAAAAAAGTTTCAAATGCATTTTAATCGTTTGAAATTTATAATACGCAATTATTACATAATTCTGTCGAGTTATTTCAAATATTTTGATAATCGTGTGCATAGATCAATTACAGGCGCAATCAAAAGCATTCAGTTACATTATGGTCAATTAGGAAAAAGTTTCAAATATATTCTATACGTTTGAAATTTAAACTACATAATTATTACATAATTTTGTCGAGTTATTTCAAATTTTATGAAAATCGGATTTATAGATCAATTATAGGGACACTCAAAAGTATTCCGTTACATTACGGTCAATGGGAAAAATGTTTCAAATGCATTTTAATCGTGTTACACTCATACGAACTTAATAAAATTTATATGCAACTATAAACTACATATTATAATATACATCATACATAATTTGTGGTGCAAAGAACATTTGTTATTGATTTACAAGGCCACACAAAAGTATTACATTATATAATGGTATAGGAAGAGCATTGTTTGATGAGCGTTTTAATTGTAATTCACTATTTACAATTTTATGAGATTGACATATGAAAGTAATATTTTTAAAACTTCGTTATCGTACGAACGCACCTAATTTGCTACGCTTCACGTGCAATTTCCAACTTGTTTCTATTATTTTCCCCCGCACATTTATTAAAAACTGCGTTAAATTTAAATTTAGCAATTTCCACTAATAATTATCTCAAACTGCGCCATTCGAAGAGAAAATTGCGCCCAGGGCAAAGTTTCATTTTACCCCCTTTTCTTCTTCACGCACACACACTTATTCTTTGTGAAATGTGTCACAAAACTGAAAAGTGCAGAAACAGAAATAATTTCTATTGAATATATATTTCGCGTTTACTTTGGAATTTTATATTTTAATTTTTAGAAACTCAAAGCAACTAAGTAGTATAAGATAAGAGGGAATTACACGTATAATTTTGGCAAAGGTAATTTGAGAAACGGATATAGAAATCTAACAGAACAATACAACAGTTTGCACACTTTTGTATTTTTAGAAGATAACACCATGATATTTTGAGTATATATGGTTTTGTCACTAGTATAGAAAGAGAATTACAGACTTAGAAAAGAGATTAGCAGAACAGACTAAGACAAAGACCTAAAACAAGTTTTAATTCCATTACCTATATATACAGGGTGTCCCAAAAGGTCATGTCCAAACGGAACACATGGTTGTGTCAGGTCATGAGGAAACAGAATTACATAGGAAAGGGGGGTCGGAAACGCGATCTAAACAGTGAAATTGCATCGTAACCGTCACGCAAAGAAAAGATAACAAACGGTGTAAAATATCTTTATTTTACAACAAAACAGTACCAAATAAAAAAGAAAAATGCTACAACTCATAGTAAGTGCTCATCCAAGTGCTCATCAACTGGTTCATCCTTTCTCTGCAACGTCCGCGCTTCGAATGATCCGACTGCCCGCGCTTTCGTCTGACATCGCTTATCGCCCTCTAGCGGATTACAATCGCGTTTCCGACCCCCCTTTCCTATGTAATTCTGTTTCCTAATGACCTGACACAACCATGTGTGCCGTTTGGACATGACCTTTTGGGACACCCTGTATATATATATATATATATATATATATATATATATGTCTGTGTGTGTGTGTGTGTGTGTGTGTGTGTGTGTGTATTTTTATTTACAAAAAAAAGAAGAAAAAGCGAATTTTATAATACGAATTTGGCACCCCCTCAACTTAAGACTCCAAGGAGACCGCCTTCTTTGTCCCCCGCTTTGCACGGGCCTGATCTCCAAACGGTCTCAATGAAAAATTCTGAAATTTTCGAATAATAAACATCTTTCTAATTTAAAGTTGAATTGTAAATTTTATGATTGAGACTTAACTAGTTGTTGAATAACAGTTCACAAAAAGTGCGCCCAAGACTGCACCCCTTTTCTTTTTTTATTTTCTTCCAGATAGAAGCATTACAGGTACTTTCTTTAGCATTAATAATGATTTGTGCTAGGTACATGAAAATGATGATAAAGGCAAATTTTACGCATTATTGCTTAGTAAATACAGTAAAACCTCTAAATTACGGACAGCTCGGGAACGCAGAAATTGTCCGTTATTCGGAGATGTCCGCTATTGGAAAAACCTAAGAGATTCAAAAATCGCTAAGAAATGCTTAATATTTCAAAGATTGTTGAACACATTGTGTGTTGATTGTTGACACGTATTTACTTTTATATGTCCTAAAACCTCTATTATATAATTAGTCACAAATTAAAATTATTTTTCAATCAATAAAATTTAAATAAATTTGTGCACACTTTTATCCACAGTTTATTATATTCGAGCGAAATAATCTGTTACAAAAGTTTACTTTTGCTTGCGATTAAATTACAGTCGACTCTCGTTAATTCGAACTCGTCGGGACCACAAGAAATGTTGAATTATCAAAAATATGAAATTAAACATGCTTAATATGGCACTATTATAAAGAAATTAATGTTATAGTGTTTTTTAAATTTATTTCGTCTGTTATTATTAGAATATGACTTAATATTAAATTAGAATGCATAAATACATAAACTAATTAAAAGATTATAAACAAGCACAATGAAAGAAAAAAATTTAAAGCGTCACTGATGGACAGACGGGTCATTAAGAAAGTGGCTATCAAA
Source organism: Maratus speculifer (assembly GCA_964019185.1). NCBI lineage: Eukaryota > Metazoa > Arthropoda > Arachnida > Araneae > Salticidae > Maratus > Maratus speculifer. The sequence goes on from OZ025298.1 coordinate 260,047,860, forward strand.
TGCATTGGATTACATGTATACTTGTAAGGAACAATTTTAAAAAAATCAAAGAAAAAAATTTATTCAAATGATCTGAAATCCGTGAGAAAGAAGAAAAAAAATGGAAATTCGGAATTCTCGTTAGTTCGAATTAAACGAAGTCAAGAGAAAATAAGTTCGAATTAATGAAATTTTTTTAATGTTATCCTGCAATTGAAAATTTCGGGGCTTCATATTTAGTTCGAATTAAGCGAAGATTCGAATTATCCGATTTCGAATTAACGAGATTCGACTGTAATTTGTTTTTCTATGTGACATTATTGGACATTGTAGAGTTCCGGGCGGGAAGGAAAGGATTGCACTTTTTGACCTTTAAAAGCATACAATCTCAAAATATTCTTGTGTGACATTTCAGTGCTCTGGGAGCTATTCCTCCCGGGCAACACCCTAAATTTAGCACTGAACGTGGGAGGGGGGGGGGGCGTATCCAGCTCTTGCGCTTTATCTACATTTATCTGTGATCACAAAATTTGAGACACGTTGTCCTGATAAATTCAGAGGCCTTTATGCTTTTTTTTTTTTTTTTTTTTTCGCTTTAAAACATATTTTTACATTCTTTATCGCCGAATAAAGTGTCCGCTATTCGGAATGTCCGTTATTCAGAGATTAAACATACAAAAATTTAGGTTTTGGGAGTGGGGATTGGAAAACTGTTTGTTAAATAGAGGTGTCCGCTATTCGGGAGTGTCTGTTATGGAGGTTTTACTGTTTTAATACCATCATTAATTTAAGTTGTTAAAATAAAATGTAGAAGACAAAAATAAATACTATGATTTGGATAAATTATAACACTATTTTTGCAGATCATTCAAAAATAACATACAAAATAAAAGAGCTAAATGGTGCTCACATTGAAAGTCTATCGTTTAGGGATTTTTTTTAAATTATCCGTCTGTTTATTCTAAAGAATATTGATTGTTAATAAGAACTATTGTGTTTTATGGTTTGAAGGTTTGAAGCTTGAATATATTCAGGAATAAATGAAACACAGAATCTTGATTTAAACACTTACACCATAAAATATCAAAAGAAAATCTTGAATAAACAAAGAAGTGGACATGCATTATTGTACCTTAATAAATTTTACAGATTTGAACAGTTGCTTCTTCAAGTGGAAGCTGATAATTGATATCGATATAAATCTCATTCGACATATCGACGTATGCTGGAGAGCATTTTATGAGCATTTGGGGCAGTGTTTGGGGTACAATACAACCAAAACATTTTTGTCATGACAATGTCATTCTTCAATTGAGTGAGGTGGTGAGGAGTTAAAATCCGGGAAGCATTTTCAGAAAGAATCACGCAGGCCCCTAACCAGATGGGGGCGAAGGGGGCTGAGCCCCCCCCCCCCTAAATTCCTCCGGAGCCCCCTCTAAAGCCTTCAATATTTTTTACTTAATGTATATTTTAACTTTCCTCAAGAGTAAAAAAAAAAGAAAGGGAGAATGAAACTGAACTTCTTTCAGAACACTACTATCAGTTATTTTGCATTATCTTGTTTGCGGCAAAGAAATTTGCGGTACAGTTCTGGAAACGCGTTCTAGATCGGAACATTTCTTTCTTCTCAAAAATTAAATCCAGATGCAGAAACTAGCTATCACATGTTTCGTCGGTCTTTTTGTGATAATTTAAAAGCCATAATCTTATACAGGATGAATGGAAACAGGTATCTTGGTCAAGCTGATCGGCAATTAATAATGCAATGGGGAAACATCTTCACTAAATGTAGTTAACTAAAAACACGCGTTTCTAAATTTTAATGATTTGCCTATTGGCAATATATATTTGGCAGTGATTTAGTTAATGATGAAATATCCCTTGTAAAACAGACTGTTGAAGGAAATTAAGAAGATAAAAATATGTCAATTTATATACAAATGAAATAAGATAAATAATTGCTTGAATACTAGTAATTGTTTCATGCTGAGAGTACGGCAAGGGTATATTGGAAAAGCAAAATTTAATAATAATAATAATAATAATATTACTTTTTTTGTGTGTGTTTCATAAATTTGCAAACCTTTTTTTTTTTTTTTTTTTTGTCATATAACAATAAAAAACATTAAGCGAAAAAGCATGATTAAATTTAAGTTTATTTTATGATAAAATACCTTATATTAAAATATCTTCAGTTATTTGTTATATATTGCATTTAAATCTATTTTCAAGCTTAAATCCACTACTTTCTGAGTTCTGACACATTTGCGAAATAATTTTTATTAATAAAAGCATAAAATTTACAGACATGGATTATTCAGACTCAAAGGATTAAACTGCGCAACTGAGTTTTGTGCTAAGATTGTTTATCAATTTAAACGAACTATTTTCTGATTATTTTCTTTTTTATATATATATAAAGACATTTGCAGTTATTCAGACAATACAGGATCGAGCAGCGTTTTATGTTTTTCTATAACAGAATATAAAAATAATAATAATAATAATCTGGTAAAAAAATAACAACAAATTTAACGCTGTAGGCTGATTTTTCTGGAATTTAACGATGAAATGCTAGTCACAGAGTAGAAAATGGTTATAACTTATGATGTATGGCATTTATTAAAAAAAAAAAAAAAAAAAAAAAAAAAAAAAAATCTTGAATGCATCATGAAAAAACATTTTTTAAGACCCTTAGAAAAAAGGAAATGCATAATAATAAATAGTTGCCTTCATTTAATGAAGACTGTTCACTTGTTTCGAAAATGGAAATTCATATTCTTGTTTTTTTTTTTTTTCTGAAATGAGTTTGTATTAACTTCAGGAAAAACATGTAACACTTATACGAAGTGAGCTATGTTAAGGGGGCACAGTACCTTTGAAAACATATCTTCAATTTTGAATAATATTGTTATATATCTGGTGGCACAATACTTAATACTAAAAATTAAATAAAACTATTGTTATTATTATTATTTGTAAAACGAGCTATTTTACTAAAATTAAATTTAAAAAATAACTTTTTAAAAATCCCTACTACATTTATAAATATGAATATTTTGGCTTTGATTTTTTTCCTTATTCATGGGAATATACTATACATAAAACTGGGTATGAATTTTTAGATGCATGGGATTTTACATTTAATATGAATTTTTTTCTCTCGTGTATAGCAAAAAATGAAGGAAATTCAATAAGCTCTCAATTTAAATATTTTTTAAAAAATAACCCTAAATTTAAATGTTAAATTCATAGCAAAAATATTCAGTACTCCATGAAGAACAACTAAAAAAAATTCAAACCTCTAAACTAAATTAGCAAAAAATCTTTACAGATTTTTTTTTTTTTTTTTTTTTAAATGAAGATGCCTTTATTTTCCAAACCGGTTCCGAAAATAAAAGTGTCCTCACAAAAAATACCTGTAAAAGAAATCGAACAGGTAAAAAACACCCTTTGTATGGATCGATCTGAACTATTTAATGAAAAAAAATTATTTAAAAATGTGTAAATTCAAACGAGATACTTTTTAAAATCTCTTCCATAGAATTAGCATTAGCAAACGGGTTTTTTCGCTTGACTTGACTGAAGTAGCCTCTTAAATAATTGTGTGAATTAGAGGTCTGCACGGACGATTTCCATTAACGGCATTCAAGCCGGGCCGGGCTCGAGCCTTACTTCTGAAGACTCGGACTGTGCTGGGCCGGGCCTTAATTCTTTTCCTGGAATATCGAGTCGTACCGGGCCTAACTTATTTTTTCCATACGAAGCCGAGACTGATTTCATTCTTCCTAGTCTTCACAGACCGAAATAATCAGTTACTGTTGAATCATCCCGTATGAAAATTCTTTTCTGGACGTGTCCAAGTCTGTTCATAAATCAATAAAATTTGGCTTGGTCCAAAAATTTTTGCAAAAGAGGCTTATGCTATTAAGTCGTCATTATTCTACAATTAAACATTGGAATTTATTCTTTTTAAATAATAGTAGATACTAGGCTTATTAAAACAGAGTTAAATACATGAAACAAAAACCTGATTATGATGGAATTTTCTTTTAAAATGAAACTTCTTTTAAACTGTTCATCCATGCAAAATGACTAACAATAATATGCAAGAAAAAAATATATTAAACATTTACACCTGCTAAGAAGGGAATGTATTTTTTTCTTTCCCATGTGATTCCGTCTTAGACGATTTTACTTCTACCATATACCATTTTTTAGATTTTTATATCTTCATTTACATGGAGCATGGATTAATAATACTAATGATAACTGAAAGATTTACATACAGCAAACAAAGATTCATTAAAAGCATAAATATCGCAGCCTACCAGGGTCGTACGAAGAAACAACTGCGCCCGGGGTAAAGTGTCAATTTGGTGCCCCATTCCACCAACTTTTTCTTGTAACAGCCCAAAATGATGTTGGTAGTATAAATTTTGTGCCCCCTAAATTTCCGCGCCCGGGGCGACCGTCCCCTTCGTCCACGTTTTCGCACGGCGCTGCAGAACACGGCACTTCTGCATAAATGGAGATTATAAACATGGAAAAAAAAAAAAAAAAAAAAAACTGAGATAAATTTTTTTAGTCTGAACTCTTCTGAAAGAATAAAGATCAATGTTTTGTAGAAACTTACTCGGGCCGGGTTCGGGATGAATTTTTAACCTTTTTTCCGGGCCTAGATGAGCTCGGGCCTAGACGAGCTCGGGCCTTGTTTTTAGCTATTATATCGGGCCTGTCGGGCCGCTAAATCTTCTCTACGGGCCGGCCTGAAATTTTAACTTTAATAACAAGGAGGGTCTTTTTTTTTTTTTTTTTTTTTTTTTTTTTTTTTTACGGATTGGGTTAGGCTTGGGCTTGGAAATTTCGGCCCGTGCAGACCTCTAAGTGTGAATTTTCTAATGTAGATTCAAAAATTCACAAAAAAGCTTTAGAAGATGAAATTTTAATGTATTCAGGATTTGGATCATAAAGGGTTCAGAGGTACACAGGTCCTAATTGTTTTATATACATTTTCTGATGATCACAAAGTATGTTCGATTCAAGAAGGTTTCGTCATAGACAGGTTACGCTTTAGTCGGGTTCATTTATAGCCAAATCCATTTTATCAGTTTTTATTGTATTGAGTTTGCTTACATACTGTATGAACTTGCTAAAAGATGTCAGCCCCCTAAAAAAATTTCGGAGCCCCCCTGACATGATTCGCTGGTTACGGCCCTGGAATCACGTTTTGAGCACGTTGTAAAGATTCGCTTGTAATAAATATAATTATATTAATCATATGTTTTATGACACATTTGAACTTACAAGGAAGGTCTCCATTGGGGGCATACTCAGAACTTTTTGAAAAAAATACGAATTAAACTACTCATGTAGGTAATAAAGGATCAGTGAAAATTAGCGGCGGAATTACATTATTAGATATGTAAAAAAATAAAATACTTTGGAATAATTGGCGTGAAAAGCTGAAAGCGACGCGGGATTTGGCGAGCAGTGCATTTCCTCGCCAAAAGCAGACGATTTTAACGAATCTGAAAACTGATTTTAATTGACTTCACTATTAAAAATCTGCAGCATTTACTGCAACGTCACTCCACTACTTTTATAGAATATCTCTCTTCTGACCAATGAGAATGCTCCATAGCACGGTGAATTGACCGCGTAATACACTGTTAAAAATCTGCTGCATTTTGTTGCAACGCACTCCACCGCTTGTATATAATATCTCTATTCCAACCAATGAGAAAGCTCCATTTCACGGCCAAGTAACCGTTTTCTATACAAGCAAGGGAGTGCGTTGCAACAAAATGCAGCAGATTTTTAACAGTGTATTATTCAATTTGGAACAATTTTAATCAATTTAAATTGTGTTTTAAATCATAAAATATATTAATTTCATAATGTTATAAGCACATATAAACGTATATGACAAAATTACACTTAAAGTAAAGTAAAAATGCAAAACTAAAATTACTTAAACTAAACTTATTGAAATAAATTGAACATAGAAATTTTTTTCTTTAAAAAGTATTCGAAGCGTAAAAGCGTATTTTTCAAAATTTCGTTTTTTCGCCAACCGGAGATAAATCGCCAAATAAACGAAATTTTTATTATTTTTTTACGGACGTTACAAGGAGATTCCGCCGAAATTTTTTTTATAAACACATATAACTATATGAGAAGAACATTCTGTAATTTTTTCAGATTTTTCTGAGTATGCCCGTATGGAGACCTTCCTTGTTAGTTTATTTTGTGTTTGGCGATGCAGCTAGCTGAACGTTCTCGCTTTCGCCAACTCGCCAATGCTGGTGCTCAAAACGTGATTCTTTCTGAAAATGCGGGCGGGATGCCCCATCCACGCCACTCCCTTTCAACAACCTTCGCTTTAACACGAAGTGTGATTTGATTGATTAATTATTATTCCGACAAAGTAATAAATAGGACGATTTAATCCCTCCTCAAAATACTTATAATAAGGAAATAAATAATAAAAAGAACATTTTACAAATATAAAAGCATTTTTAAGATTCCTAGCGTACTGTGACGTAAAGGATATATAAAAATGCTTTTTTTCTTTTTTTTAAGAAATTCTGCTACTTTTTTTTAAAAATTGAGTCGGGAAAGATCGAATGGGGTCTGTTTTTACTGATTTTTGTACGGGCCGGGCGCGTGCCGGATATTTAAGTTTTACAAAGGGTCAAGCAAACCTTTAAATGAGCCCCCTCCCCCCATCCGCCCTCACCAATATATTTTAAAAATTATTTTTGTTATCGTTTGCTATAACAATTGCAAGGTAAAGAGGTACTTTTATGTTATTCGTACGCATGTAATGAATCGCCAAATATATTCCCGATCAATATGATTCTTATTACATTCGTTTTATTTAAAATATAAACATTTCATTCATTTGATTTAAAATACATCCATGTAAAACACACACGTTGCAAATGTATTTAAAAAGCACTGTATTTTTTAAAAAAGTATTTAAAAAGAATTCGTAAAATATTTAAAAATCATTGGTAGTGATATGGATTCGCAGCATAACCTCTTCACTAATATATTTCTGAAAGAATTTTTCTGCATTAAATGGCTTTGTAAGTATATACAGATTGCCGTGAGAATAGACAGAAAATACAATTGAGGTAGAACAGGGTTTCGCGTTTTGTAATTCATTATTTACGATTATTATGAAATGAAAATATCATGGATGTTTTATCGAATTATTTTAGGAGTGCTGAAGCATTGTGACGATTTTATTCCGTTATTATTGTTCGGACTTTTTTAGTTTGGAAGCTTTTAATTATTTATCAACGAAGTTTAATTTTAATGTTTAATGTAAGGTGGCACGCCTTTCGGAATCAAATTAAAATGCTACTTTTAAATTGGGGTGGAGTTATTCAGCCTTTGCGTCTGTCAGAAGAATGATACTGCTCGATAAGCTTGAAGAGTTAAAGTTCTTTATGACGTGTTTTAGAATTCTTGGGTCATGATTTCATATTCTATTAAAAATGTTAAAAAATAATACATTTGTAACCACTGACGTGAATTCACAACTTTTAAGTATTTGTTATTTTCTCCATCTCCGTTTGTCTTGCTTTTAATATTCCTCATAAATTGCAGCTTATATTTTCTCTTACGATGGGGTTTGAGGCCAATAAACATATTATACCTTGAAAATATTTTAAGTCGAAGTCGAAATAACAGATAATAGATAGATAAATTTACTGTGTAAACACACATATATATATATTAGTAATTTAAACATAATACGGAAGGCCTTTACATTAATTAACAATGTTTAATATGCAAGTCCGTAGGTTTGATTTCCTATTAATTAGACTAAAAATACAGATCACGAATATATTACACGTTAATCGTCTCAAATTTTATTTCATATGCAATTTGAACTTTTCGAACACAAGAATTTAAAAAAAAAAAAAAAGTTATTAAGCTTTTTAGACCTGATGTATTATCTATGGAATACATATCTTTACAATTTTTTTGCGCATATAAATAATATTTTTAAAAAAAAGTAAATTGGTGTGAATCGAGCCTAATTGATGGTTCTTACTCCGTGGCAGAACTAAACAAAATAGCAAACTGTTTCTCATAGATCCTTTTTAGATAGCTACGTATTATATAAAATTTGCTAGCAGCAGAAATGTACAACAATTATAAAAATGAAAACGTAAATAATTTTACTGTGTGTTAAAAAAAAATATTTGTAGGGTCTTTTAGTAATAGAAAATTATTAAATACATATTTATTTTATGTTTCTTTTCAATGCAAATAAGTAAAATAAAATAAAACTAATCCTAATAAATTGTCAAAAAATGTATTTTGTATAAGTCCCCATGACCCACCAAATTTTATGAACATATTTTTTTTGTTGTTGTTTAATTTTTGTTAGTTATCAGCATGTTAATGTAAATGCATAACAGAAATTTAAATATATACATAAATAAACCCTGGGTTCTGGACAGGTCATGTCCTTAAATCCCACATTATTATTATTTACAGTATCTTAACGACTTAAAAATAACTCTTGTTTCAGAAATATTTCAAAATAAACTTTTAATAATATTTTCCATTAACACTTCAACACAAGAATACTTATATCGATATTCAAGCAAATGCTGTTCTTTCATAAGACTGCGTTGCATTATAAAGGTGTAGTGTGGGCGTGTTCAAGAAACAACATCTTTGCGCGCGCTAGGAAGATTTTGCATGGAGGATGTATAATCGAAGAAAGGAATTTTAAAGTTATTCAATTATTGCATTATCTTTATGGTTCAAAATTGGGAAATACAAATACTATATCCCTTTACCCTTTCAAAACATGATTCTCGTAACAGAAGTACACACCTATGAGCACTCAAATAAAATTTTAAATATTCCGGGAAAGTGTCACGTGACCTATTTCATGTAAATAAGCCCGATCAGCATTTAAAACATGACCACCAACCCTGGTCAAAGATAACGCATGCGAATCCAAAAAAAAAAAAAAAAAAAAACTGCTGGCCGATTTGATCACGTGATTGTGCGTTTTGTGCTTATCTGTTATTGGTTGCACTTTGGTTGGTAGGTTGACTGATACAATTTAACAATTGGTGATTTAAATTTTTTAATATTTTTTTTTATTTATTTAAAAATCATTTATCAGTTGCTTTATACTTTTCGTATTAAATAGAATGTTGTTAATAAACCAAGGTTGAGATATCCACATATGGAACTCGCTAAGGGGGGGGGGGGAACCCCCCCCCCCAAAAAAAAAAAAAAAAAAAAAACAATAGAAAATGTTGTTACACTTGGGAAATTTAAAACTTTTATGTCAAATTTAATTAAAATTTTAATAAAAACTGCAATACATTTGCTATTTTTGATAGAATTTGCAAAAGTTACAACTTTAATTGGGAATATTATTAATTTTTTTACAAATAAGACCTGTTTTATATTTCTAAGTGCGCTAACTTAGCAAAATTATAAAACGAGTTGGCAAATATGAAAATTTCACTTGGCAATATAAGGTCTTCTCCCCCACCGATAAAAAGTCTTAGCGATGGCCCTGTATCCACATATTACAAGATTGATTTGTAATCTACAATACTGGATGGATTTCAATTGAATTTGCATTGTTAGTTAGACATTTTTCAAAAGAAGTTTTAGTATGTATATATTTCTTATTTAATGATTGTATATTTTAATACCGTGTGGATAACAGGCCAAAATATGTCATAAAATATGAGAAACAAACGACATCCGAAATTATGTTAGTATAAGCAAAACACCTATTTATACTTTCAATAGAAAAATTATAAACATTCTAATTATACTTTACTTATTACAAAACTAGAAGGCAAACACCAAATATTTCCCCTCTTTAAAAAATATGTATGCAGATATTTTTAGTTAAAAAAAGTATATCTTTTACATTTTGCTTTTATAATATTTTCCATTTTGATTTTAACAGCGTAAAATATCCACGCATGTATTATATTGCATCCTAATCTCAATAAAAACTTACTTAAAAAAAAAAAAAAAAAAAAAAAAAAATTAAGAAAATTTTGTATGCGTATACGGATATTTTCGCAGAATACTTTTTTTTTCTATTTGCTTAATATATATATAAATCACTTTGGAACGGTATTTAGACTATTAAAAGGGTTCAAATATAAAACTTTCTTTGCGAAAATCTCATTTTCTCGTATTTAAATAAGTATTTTATTATTATAACTAGAAGACAGCAAGTCAAAATGACGTGTTTGCATTTTTAAAAAGATGATAAAAAATTACAAATGTGGCCAATCAGCCACTTTAGGCTTAAACAATTTTTAAAAATACAGCAATTAAACATGGGGAAAAAATCTATAAAAAAAAAAAGAAATTTTAACAGAAATTTGCATTTAAAACTATAACAAAACTGTCTGGTGGATGGGGGGATTGTAATGAACAAATCGTAAATACAGAAATTTTAAAAGAATAAAGTACGATAAAAAATCAATTATAAAAGATTATATTGTGAAACTACAGCCAAAAAATATATAAAAATACTCAGAGAAAATAAAAATATCTAAAATGTATTAAAAAATTCCTATTTTGGCCCATTTTTTAGCTAATACTTAAAAGAAAACACTCTATGAGATCGAAAACGAATCTCAACAATAAAGAGTAAACAATAAACATGTGCGGAAGACACACGCGCTGCGCGCGAGAGTTCAGGGGTTTTTGCTTCCGAGTACTATATCCGCTGTAAGATCCACTCCATGTACCTGTTTCCTGAGCGCACGCGCTCAGCGCGCATAGCTCCCGAGCGCCCCCAATCATTCCTGAGTCGTGATATCGACAATGGACCTTATGCACAGAAGCTGAGGTCGAGGCTAAAATTCGTCTGCTGGCGGTATTTGACCATTAGCACTGGGCGGAGCTCGCAATGTTTCCCACAAGCGTTATGGTATTTGATTGGCTTTTGGTGAACGCTTGTGGGATAAATGGAGAAGTTGATTAGCTATAATCCATCGTGACGTTCTTTGATGTCAGAAATGCTTGTGGTCCTTTACTGGCGGTGTTTACCATAGCAGTCTATGGAGTGTGATTTATTAATGCGTGTTTGTTAGAAATACTGGAAAATAATTCTTTGTTGAAGCAGCATATACTTAATATATTATAATATAAATTCAAAATTGTTGTTCTGCTTGCAAGAAAATTCTCTAAATTTGTAAATTTTTCCAAAATAGGAATTTGAACCCTTTCGTTAAAATGTATCCAGAAAGGCTGAAGTCGTCTGCTAACGATGTTTGCGCTTGCGCATTCAGGCATTCTGGCGGTGCTGTGACTAGAATAACAGGTTAGCATACCGCCAGCTCTGGCGTGTGACGTCACGTGCATAAGGTCCATTAGGAAAGCGCAGCACTGTAAACAAACAGCTTGCGCAGTTGTGATGTGCAGTAACTCAGGGCAAAAACATTACCGAGTTTTCCATGGCGCCAATGTGTTTTCAGGTATGTCTTCTTTTAATAATTTATCCGCATATGCAGAAAATTTGAGTCTTCTGGCCAAAGTAAGATATATGGATAAATTAAATGGAATGCATGTCCATTCATATGCGTTTCCAGACCCATATATTATCCCGAAGTGTGAATGGGGAGATGATATAAATGCATGGCCACATGTGCTGTTTGATGACATATATTCTCATTTGAAAACGTACAATAACAATGTATTTGATGAAGAGACTCTAAAAAATTATAAGTCGTTATCAGCTTATGAATATGTCACTTCAGGTTAGTATTTTTAAATAAATATTTAATGATATAATTCTTTTGATAATTTATTTTGTTTGATGTAAAATTTCATCGATGTTTGTATCAGGGTTGCTGGCTTTTATTTATATATATTTTTTTTAAAGATGGTTTGCATATATTTCACATTAAATTTGGGTTAATTTATTTTTAATACTTATAAACATTTTATGCTTAAAAAATATATATAAACTTCTAATATTTATCTAAGTCATTCAAATCTTCTAATATCTAAGTCATTCTAAAGATTCATTCACGGAATTTGTCATTCTTGAATGGCTACAGTATTAATTTGCTTACATTGTTTCTTTTTTCCGTAATTGCTGGTTGTTTATTTAGAACTTAAACATTATAATTAAATAGTTTTTGTAGGTTTTAAAGAAAATGAGTAATGAATAAATCTTTTAAATGTATATTTTCATAAGTTGAACAGTTAGAATATTTGTGAACGGCTCCGAATAGTTAAGCCTAACGTGGATGCAGTTGCAATAAGTTTCTTTTTCTCGTGGATGGGTTGACTCCGGAATTGTTATACACGGAGGGGTTTTATATATATAATAGAAATATATGTGCTTCTGCATTATTAATATAAAATTTATCTTTAATAAAAATGTGTTATTTGTCAATAAAAAGCAACCAATAATTAAAAAAAAAATCATAAACCGATTTTTGCCCGCGAAGGACTTGAACCCATAACGGCTGGTTGCAAGCTCAGCGCTCTAACCGTTCGGCCAGCGAGTTCCCCTTCATTTGCAACAGATTAACTTTATAATTAGCACCGCAAGTAATTACATCCGTGATCTGTTCTCCACCTGTTATTGAGCAAACAATTGCAGTACCGGTAGCACCCATCCCTCATCTAATGCTTTTAATTATTTATTATGCAATTTAAACTACAAGAAACTCATTTTTGAAAGATAAATTTTGCGAAAAACAGATGTAAAAAGATTTAGGTAGTAATATTTGATGCATTACTAAGGAACGAAAATTATTCTAAATTCATTCCAATCATGGATGATTTTTTAAAAATTCATTTCAAACCACATATGTTTAGATGCTTATTAATACTTATTTTTTACACCTCAAGCAACAAATTTGATGACAGCGTCATCTTTCGGTCGTTTCTATCTTCGGGCGTGATCAGCAGCAGCGCGCGCTCAGGAGCCATGAGCATAGTGTGGGTTAAGGGGCTGCTTCATTCAAATGAAAAGACCCGTTCGCTAATGCTAATCCTATGGAAGAAATTTATAAAGATATCTCGGTTGCATTATAATATTTTCAAATGGTACTTTTGCATTGGATAATTAAAAAACGGCCTGCATTCAGATCAATCTCAGCTATCCAATGCAAAAAGAATCATTTAAAAGTATTAAAATGCAACCGAGATATCTTTATAAATTTCTTCCATAGGATTAGCATTACCGAACGGGTCTTTTCATTTGAGTGAAGCGGTTCCTTAATAACGAGGACGAGATATCCGTTCCTACTCGCTACTGTGCGCTCAATATAACAGGTGGAGAACAGATCACAGATGCGATTATTTACTGTGCTAATGATAATCTGAAATCAATGAAGATGAGCTTGCTGACCGAATGGTTAGAGCGCTGAGCGTGTAATCAGACGTTACGAGTTTGAATCATTCGCGGGCGAAAAGTCCGTTTGCGATTTTTTTTAATTATTGGTTGCCTTTTATTAATAAATAAGACATTTTCATTAAAGATAATCAATAATACAGAAGCACATGTATTTCTATTATAACAATAAAATATTTATTTAAATATGAGAAAATGAGATTTTTGCGGAGAAAGTTTTATATTTGAACCTTTTAAATATTCTAAGTATCGTTCCAAAGGGATTTATATATATATATATTAAGCAAATAAAAAAAAAAGTATATTGCGAAAATATCCGTATACGCAAAAATAATTTCTTAATGTTTTTTTTTTTAGCCTCCGATGCTATTTTTTTCAGACAAGCTAAAAAGTGTCGTGTCAAAAATTGTGACCCACTTTTTCATAATCTGGCCGTTAAAACGTTATTACCAAATTTTTGACTAAATACAATCTATATATATACATATTAAGTAAATGAATAAAATAAATAAATAAAATAAAAATAAATAAATAAAGGTATTGTGTGAAAATATCCGTATACGCGTAAAATAATTTCTTGATGTTTTTCATTCTTTCTTTCTTTTTTTTTTCTTTTTTTTTAAGTACTTTAGAAATAAGTTTAAGATGCAAATCATATTTTATAGTATTAAAATGCACAATAAAAATATTATAAAAAGATAAATGTAATAGATATACATTTTTAAACAAAAAATATATGCACCTATATTTTTTAAAGAGATATCTCTTTTAAAAATATTAGTTTTGTAAAGAATAAAGTATGATATTGTTCTTCATTCTTTCTTTTCTTTTCTTTTCTTCTTCTTTTTTTAATACTTTAGAAGTAAGTTTAAGATGCAAATCATATTTTATAGTGTTAAAATACACAATAAAACTAGTTGGATGTGCAAATCCCAAAAATTTCTTCTATCTCATACGTACATTTTAATATTTTTTAAAAAGTTACTCATTTTAATGCTTTAATAATTTTAATTCAATGTCATACTAACTTTGATTTTCATCTTAAATTTCTGCTTCAGGAATTCTTTCTTGCTTTTCTATGAGTAAAAACAAATTTCCGTCTCTGCACGAGCCGATAGTCAGATTTTTTTTTCAAATTTAGGAAGATCCTACTTGCCTTACCAAGAAATAATCATAACCAAAATATTTAGTTCAGTTTTAGAACTAACTTCATACACTTTTAGGTGGTGCAACATTGAAAATGGCATAAAATTCGCTATTGCAGCGCCCCTTTCCGGCGGATTGTTTTCAAATTCAGGGAGTACCAACTAGCCATAACCATCCACTTACACAAAAAATTTGCTTCAATTCGGTGCATAACTTCATATACTTTTGGTAGGTAAAATATTGAAAATGACACAAAAATCGCGATTGAAGCGCCCCCGCGGAGATTTTTTTCAAATTCAGGGAGGAACAACTAGCCATAGTCATACACTTACACAAAAAATTTTGTTCAATTCGATGCACAACCTCATATACTTTTGGTAGGTACAATATTGAAAATGGCAGAAAAACCGCGATTGCAGCGCCCCCTGCCGGCGGATTTTTTTTCAAATTCAAGGAAGACCAACTAGCTATAGTCATACATTTACACAAAAAATTTGGTTCAATTCGATGCATAACTTCATATACTTTTGGTCGGTACAATATTGAAAATGGCACAAAAATCGCGATTGCAGCGCCCCCTGCCGGCAGATTTTTTTCAAATTCAGGGAGGATCAATTAGCCATAGTCATACACTTACACAAAAAATTTGGTTCAATTCGATGCATAACTTCATATACTTTTGGTCGGTACAATATTGAAAATGGCACAAAAATCGCGACTGCAGCGCCCCTTCCAGCGGATTTTTTCAAATTCAGGGAGGACCAACTAATCATAGTCATACACTTACACAAAAAGTTTGGTTCAATTCAATGCATAACTTCATATACTTTTGGTCGGTACAATATTGAAAATGGCACAAAAATCGCGACTGCAGCGCCCCCTTCCGGCGGAATATTTGAAAACTGAAGTAGGACCTGCTTGCAACAGCCGAAAACATTCACAAAAAATTTGGTTCAATTCTATGCATAACTTCATACACTTTTTGATGGTTGAATGGCGACATACAGACACATACACAGACAGACAGACATTTTGTAAAAACATGTTTTTTGGAAACCTTTGGAAACCCCTGAAACGTGTAAATCCGTCGAAAACCGGAAGTCGAAAAAAATTTCGATTACAATACTTTCTTCTATTGAAGATAGAAGAAAGTAAAAATTATAAAAAACAAAATGTAATAGATGTATATTTTTTAAACTAAAAATATTACTTTTGTAAGGAATGATTAGAATGTTTATAAATTTTCTCCTGATAATATTATATAATCACATTGCTTATATTGCGAGTTATATTTACATGACTTTGAGTTCCATTTGTTTCTCCTATCTTATGATGTATTTTAGTCTGTTATCCACACGATTTTAAAATATGCAATTATTAAATAATAAATATATATACTAAAATCTTCTCTGAAAAATTTTCTAACTAACAGTGCAAATTCCATTGAAATACATTCAGTATATTAGATTAAAAATAAATCTTATAATACGTTTTATTTTACGAATTTTTACGATATTTAATTGATTTTTTTTCTGTAAATTGCTTCACAGAATTGACTATTAGAAAATGTAAGACAGTCTCTGTTATCATTTGCGCCTGCGCAGATAAAAACTATTTCATATAACTGCTCATATTTCACAAAATACTTTACATAGTTATTTTCCAATTGTATTATAATGGGTATACCGTAAAAGTTCAAAGAGATCTGAAGCTTAAATAATATCAAATATTGGTATCCCGTATAACTTTTTTTTTTCTTTATCCTATCCTAATCATTTTTTTTTCTTTTTGATGAACTAAATTTGATACTTACACTGAAAGTAGTGAATATTTAAACTTCATTTGGCATTTCATAAAACAAGATTCAGCTTTAAAAAAATGTTTCTTTTTACAGTGTAGCTAAAAAAAAAAAGCTTCATTCAAAGTTTAAACTTGGCATTGTGTTAAGCATGCTTCGAAAGGAAGTCGCAAAGTTTCAATGTCACGATTTCTAAAAAGTTTTAAACTAACTTTTAAAGACACAGGAAGCGCATTGAAAGATCCATTCAATGCAAAGAAGTTGCGAATACTTTAGTATTTTTGTGATATTTCTAATTAAACCAATATGTTTTTAACAATTTGATGTTTATTGCTTTTATATTGCTAGTGGGCATTGCATTACAGAAATATACAGTTAAAAATTGTTATCTAGGATGTCCAAATCGTCCGTATTGTTAAAGGTTAATAATTCGGCTATAATTACCGCTTTTTTTTTAACCTCTATCAAAATGTTTTTATGCTTCTTCTACAATGGGTACTTCCAGTGCTGCTCAACACTTTCGCTGAATGTCCGCAAGTCAAAATTTGTGTGTAATAGAAAAATGCGCCTTTCTCAAAAACTTTGTGACATAGGCTTAATCGATATAGTTTTCCAGCAAACTTTAAGTTAATGTCCACTATCTCTATTTTTTTCACAATTTTAGTTTCAGTAGATTCGGAAATAGATGGGGGGGCATGTTTTTGCACTAAATTTTTGGCGATATCTCTGAAAATATAACACTTAAAATTTTTAATTTTTTTTTTTTTTTTTTTTTTTTTTGGGGGGGGGGGGGGTTAGCGTTACGACAGATTTCATCCCACACGATGTACCAAGAAAAGTTTTTTTCCTAAGTAATTTAATTTGTCCGTCTACATTTTTCCTAAATTTATTTGTGAATGTTTAATAATCTGTAAATATGTAGGTCAATAATCTTTATGAGTTCCCCCAATTTGAACTTTCCAAGTTCCATAGATTACGAGTAAAATGGTTGCGAAAGACAAAAAACAAACACAAGTGGGAGATCTTATAATGATTTCGTTTAATTTTTTAAGTACGGAACTCTAAAAAATACTTATTACAGTTTCCCTTTCATGGTTATGTTTTTAATTTAAAAAAAAATCATGGGCTGCGTAATTGGCACGTTTATTCCAAAGTTTTGGTCTTTCCATACTTTTTTCTGTATATACCATTGTAAACTAAATTGACTTTAAAGTGAATCCTTAACTGTATCTAATTATCTGAAATATTAACAACATTAATGAATTTCCACTGACTGGAGGCTTAAAAATATGAAAAATTCTACACATATGAACCTTTTAAGAAAAATCTCTGAAAAAAATTCATTGTAGACAGATTATTTATTAAGAAATTCACCGTCTCTTACAAATGTGTTATGATTTTTTTTTTTCACACGGATTTTTCTATCCATTTGGCACCGACTAGAAATTGTTTCGTTTAAGACAGGATTTCGTCATATACAGATTTTTGTAGCACCTTTTATAATACTGTTTCCCCCATCCCCTAGCATTGTATATGAACTATTCTTTAAAGAAAAGTTTAATTGTTGAATCATGGTAATTTAAAATTAGACTAAACTATGGCTATAGCGGAATCGATCGGTATCTTGAAATTTTTCCGTAGAAGACAATATTCCGTATTAGACAAATTCTACTCTGTCTGCGGATTCGCAGGAACTTGAAAATCTTTCCGATTTAGACATATTTCCGCCTTACACAGTCCACCTTGTACAGAGAGTTTACTGTATATATCTATTTTCGGCGAAATTGTATACAGCCCAGGTCCGGTTCGGCGCGACCCGAGTCTGCAGAAAAAGTAAGACAAGGATACTACCCAGAGAAGTGATATCCAGACTTAACCCGTCCTGAGGCTCGTGTAGGCCTCTAAATGGCATTTGAAAGAGGGAAAAAAATGTACTAAGGTCTGGAAAAATTTTAAATAAATTATGAAAAAATTGAACGTAAATTTGAACGTAAATTTCGTTCAAACTCGTCTATTTTTTGAGTTTCCGTTCAGTTCAAACTCGTTTATAAAATAGTGAGCGAAGTTAAGTTCAAAGTTCACAAATAGTGAGCGAAACTCGTGAGTTTTCGTTCAGTGAGCGCGTTCATATTCAACACTGATTATAGCCTGTTTTACATCCAGGAACACAGCACTCATCTTAATTTATTTTATGAAATATCAATATGAAACATAAACGAATAAAATAAAATATCTTTTAATTCGAACATGTGCCACTTAAGCACACAATCATATTAAAATACTGCTAAAAAACCAGCCTACATTGTATCGCAGCCCCCTGATTATTTACCGAAATTTCACTTTGTCTTTCCGAAGAGTCATGCGCATTAAGTTTCCCCTCCTGTTTCTTACTCCGTGCCACGAGCGACTAAATGCTCGATCGCGGCGCGGAGCTCATTGGCTGAAGTAAAACAACAGTGACGTCACGAACTTGGAGCTCGCTTCAAGCATAATCGCCAAACGCCAACTCAGGGTTGCAGACTATCGCGGATTATTTGTTTTGTTTACATTTTTAATATGCGCGTTGGATGAAGACGATTACAGAAAATTGTTATTATAATCACGTGGTATTGCTTTTAAGTAATTTTTGGTAAAATGCAAAGAAGAATTATTGCCTGTTAGTTCTGTCATCATATTTTCTGGAATGCGAATTTACTGTGAAATAGATGCAAAGGAGTCCCTGTGCCTAGCCATGTGATTCAACGACAAGGATTACTGTTTAAATTTAGTTTCCAGCTGATACCACTTTTAAAAGCATTAAGGGGTATAGTATTATTTAATCCCTGCTTTTGAGTGTGCATCTGCTAGATTAAATTTATGGAATCCATAGGAGTTTGATAGCAGTTATTGTCTGATGAATGTGGGCAAGTGGTTTTGATTACAATATTTTATGGTGTTCGCCAAATTTCTGTTCAGGTATGGAATGAACTTTATTCTGATATTTTTTCTTTGAATTTTAATATGTTATATTGTATACTAATTCTGATTGTTATTCACAATTTATCATAATCGTTTAAAACTAATATTTATTAAGTTAGCTAGTGTTTATAAATAAAATTTGTTAACTAATATCTATTAACCAATTTCTTACTAAGCCTAAAAGGAAAATGTGGTCTGTAGATTTCATTAGGCTTACTTCCTAGTAGTTATGAGTTTAAGTGATAAAATTGCATTTTAAAGTTAAAAAAGTATGTTGCAAATTTTTCCCATTACTTTTTCAACCTTTATATTTCTTTGCACCCCTTTATTAAATACCAGTTGTAAGTATTTCATAATAGCTTTTTGTTAAGATAATGCATTCAACAATAATAATGTCTTGTTGCACTTACCCTGCACGAAGGAGGGAGGGGTGAAAAGATAGAAGTTTTTATCAACAAAGCAATTGTTTTGTTGATAAAAACATGTATCTCCCACTTAAGTGACCATTATTCTTTCTTTTTGACTTATTAGTAAACACACAAACTTTTATGCTCACTAGATATTTTATATCTAACAGAATTTTCATTTAATTCAATCACAGGCATATATTTCTGCCGTTAAAGGACCAAAAAATTGCTATTAGAAATTTCTGGTAGATGAAATTTAAAAAATAGGCAACATTAGTAAGAGTGGGAGGAGTAAAAAATTTGGTACAAAGAAGGGTCTCACAAAAGCTCTCCATCCCCGCTTTTGCTAAGGACAGCTCTGTTTATTCTGAAAGAAAGGAAAAGTTGGTGTGTGCATGGAAGGGGGGGGGGGAATTCAGACTATTAATGATATCTGTGTTTTATTTTTGCTTCTCAATTATATCAAATAAGAGTGGTTGGATTTGAAGCCGAAACTAGCCTCTTTTGAGCTTGGGGCATCCATGGATTTTGCCCCCCTCCCCTTTTTTATGACCTCACTTACAGTAAAAGTTATCGACCTCAGGTACCCTATGTAAAAAAAAGAAAGAAAGAAAGAATCATTTTATAATAATCAAAATGCAAGAAAGAGATATGCAAACAATATTCCCAAAAGATTAATATTAGCTTGATTTTTAAAAGTCTACTACACTAGTCACTTGAAGAAACTGGAATGCTAATGTTAAAGTTATGGGAGTGTTCTTTTTAAAACTTCTTTCTTCTATAATAATAGTTTTAAAATATTTTCGTTCTTGTTTAGAATAGCTGAGGTTGAATTTTAACCAGGTCAGCATTTAATTTTCTGATTTTGGTTGCAAATATTTTTTTTATAAATTTACTTTTACTTTCAGTGTAAATTCTGACTATAAAAGTAAGCAAAGTTAATGGCCAATTTTAACTATCCTAAGAAGAAAAAAATCCTTTAAAATATTGAAATGCAAGCAAAAAATTCGAAGAGAAAGCTCTCATAAGTTTAAAATTAGCTTACGAGTTTCTCTGTATTTCATATATATTAATAAATTTATAAATGTATATATATTTTTGTATGAATCGACAAACAAAATATTCATTTTGCATCCCCTTCATCTTTTGTTTTAGCACACAAGGACCCAAGACACACCCTTTTTGTCACTCCTCCCCCCCCCCACTTAGTTTTAGCCCTACATCAGATCCCTATATACAGGGTGTCCGAAAAGTCTGGAAACGGTCGAATAACTCGAGAAATACATATGAGATTGAAAAACGTAAATATACGTGTTAAATATTTTTAAATAAGCTACTCAGTGATACCAAATTTGACCTTCGTAACCGACCCCCGGGGGTCAGAGGGGGTCCAACTTTGAAATCTTAAATTATAACCCCCATTTTTTATTGCAGATTCGGATTCTACGGACAAAAATACGTAAGTTTTGTATTTGATGTTTATTTCGAATCCTCGTTTATCACGGTGTAATCGAGCATATTAAATCGCTACATATTTCGGCTTTTCCAACGGGATTTTCTCTAATCGAAACTAATTGGGGAGAATTTATGACATCAAATTCTTCGTCTTTTGCAGGAATAGCGTTTCCTGAAAATCACCCGCGCCGATTATTTCGATAGTGCTACACAGTTAAAAATTTGATCCATTTGCTGTAGCGTCACTCCACAGCTCTTATAGAATATCTCTTTCATGACCAATGAGAATGTTCCATAACACAGTAAAATACACTGTAAAAAAATTGACCCTTTTGCTGCATCGTCACTCCACCGCTTTTATAGAAAACGATTACTTTACTGTGTTATGGAGCATTCTCATTGGTCACAAAAGAGATATTCTATAATAGCTGTGGAGTGACGCTGCAGCAAATGGGTCAAATTTTTAACAGTGCAGCACTATTGAAATAATCGCCACGGGTGATTTTCAGGAGACGCTATTCCTACAAAAGACGAGGAATTTGACGTCAAAAATTCTGCCCAATCAGTTTCGATTAGGGAAAATCTCGTTGGAAAAGCGGGAATATGTATTGATTTAATATGCTCGATTACACCGTGATAAACGAAGATTTGAAATAAACATCAAATACAAAAGTTACGTATTTTTGTCCGTAGAATCCGAATCTGCAATAAAAAATGGGGGTTATAATTTAAGATTTCAAAGTTGGACCCCCTTTGACCCCCAGGGGGTCGGTTTCGAAGGTCAAATTTGGTATCACAGAGTAGCTTATTTAAAAATATTTAACACGTATATTTACGTTTTTCAATCTCACATGTATTTCTCCAGTTATTCGGCCGTTTACAGACTTTTCGGACACCCTGTATGTAAGCCAAAAGTACTACTGTTCTATTTTATCCCTACTTTACTACCTTATCATTGGTAATATATTTTATATAGTGAGTAACCATTAATAAACATTTTTTTTCGATAATAAACTTTCAAATGCATTTGACTATAGTTTACTTGAAATAAAGTATGTCACATTGTAATTTGTGTAAACTCAAATTAATTCAAATGGTATCCACATATGCACTTTCTTTTATAAAAAGAAGAAGCAATTTATGATTTCTTCCGTACAATCAGTATTGCATTCAGACACCTTTCTCTTAGAGGGATTTCTGTGGCTCCAATAGAGGGGGAAGGGAGAAATTGCATATTTGACTATTGAAATCTCAAAACCAAATCCCCCCCTGGCAAGATCAGATTTGGTTTTATATCTAGAGGGTGGAGGGTCAGAAAACATTATAACATATTTTACCTTTTTTCTGATAATGATTAATTTCCATTCATTTTGCACTTAAAACTGGTTTATTTATTTTTTTTTTTTATTTGTGAAAAAAGTAATATACTAAATTATTTGGTGTAATTGTCATTTTACTTTACGCCAAATATTTATCATTTAAAACTGGATTTTTACTAATTAATGTCCCATATTACACATCACAAAATATAATATAAAACATTTAAAAAATATATGTTAGAAAATTTTAATGTACAAACTATGTTGTATGTCACGAACGAATGAACTAGTGAATTCATTAATTTGTTGTAATAAAAATAGTTTTTTATTACTAGCTTATGTTAGTAATTAGAAAGTTAATTGTTTAAAAACCTGTAGTTCTTGATAGATTTTCAGGTTTGAACGCTTAAAAAAAAATAAACGGATTTAAATAAAAGAAAATGATTTTAAGAAAAACAGGATATTTTTTTCTTTGTTACGATATTTATAGATTACTGAAAAATGCTATGCAGAAACATAATTCACAGTTTTAAATTCAAACAGCTATTGGGGATATATAAAAAAAAACCTTAAAACTATTCAGGGTTTTACTTTATGAGAAAGAAACTATAGCCAAAATTTGAAATACATCGGATAATTGTGCATAAAAAAACAATTTATCTAATTTAAGGGGGGGAATAATCGCGGCCCCCTTTTTATTAGCAAAAGAACCCCATAACTAATCAAGGATACCCCTTATCTTAATGAGCCTACATTCAAAATTGAAGCAAATCGGATAATTCTGCGTAAAAAGCCATTTATTTAATTTAAGAGAGGTTATCCCCCCATGAACCCTCTATACTTAACCATTAAACTCCCAAAATTCTTCAGGCATTATATACTCTGACGACTAACTGACAACATTAATCGTGGCAGAAGATAGATAGCGAAGTCTTATTGTGAAAAGGCATGCAGGGATGAAATTATCTTCATTCAAAAGCTGGGAAGAATAGGTGCTATTGACCTCAAGGGACATACCTAGAAAATAATTGCACTGGTCTAGTGGCAATGAGCTGAGGGGGACACTGAGATTATTGAGCACTGAGAGGGAAGGACGGTAATTGGAAGAGAGACATGTACTGGTAATGTACAAGAAAATACAAATCAATTCCTTGTCACTTTTTTCCCAGTAACATGTTTATTTTGTCCCCTTTTTTTCGGGTAACTTTTTTTCCGTGTCATTTTTTTTCCGCTTTTGTAGTTTGTCGCTTTTTTCCCGATAACACTTTTTTCTAGATACAGGCAAGTAGATATCATGATTAAAAAGCTATGTAACTGAGAAATGCTCTTCATTCTTTGATAAGATCTTTCAGAAGACGATTCTCACAGTGGATGATTTGAAACGAATTTACGACGTAGTAGCAACAAAAAGGAGAAAAAATGGTTGCCATGCGATCAAAATCGCTTATAACTCGTTAACTAATTTATTTATTTTGTTTATCTATAAGCAACTCAGGGGTGATTCTTGTCCGAAAATTTAAGACAATCTCTTCCGAAATTTTGAAATTGGGTTATCAGTTCCGCATAGTTGCCAACTGGTATGGTTTTGAGCGCGGATAAAACAATCGAGGAGAAATGAAAATTTCGTGAAAGGATCTCCGAAAAAGCACACATTTCGTCAATGTTTCGTGAAAAAAAGGCGGGCAATGTTTTTGTCAACGAACTTTGTCAAAAGATCGCCGAAAAAAGCGAATTTCCTGCGGATCGCCGAGAAAACGGCAATTTCACCAAATATCGCAGATAAAACGTTGATTTCGTCTGAAGACCGTGGGAAAACGTCGATTTCGTCTAAAGATTTCTGATATAATGCCGATTTCGTTAAAAAATCGGGAAAAAAAATGCCGTTTTCAGTAAAAAATTGCTTAAAAATATTTTGTCAATAGATCATTGAAAGAAAAGACCGCTTTCATCAAAAGATCACGGAAAAAACGCCGATTTCGTCGAAAAACCGCGAGGATAAAGTGCCGTTTTCAAGAAAAGATCGCGTAAAATTGCAAAATTTGTCTAAAAATCGTCGAAAAAACGCCGATTTCATAAAAAACTACCGATTTCGTCCAAAGATCGCGGAAAAACCACCGATTTCGACAAAAGATCGCAATAAATCACCGATTTTGCTAAAATATCGCAGATAAATTGCTGATTTCGTTTAGAGGTCGCGGCAAAACGCCAATTTTGCTAAAATATCCCAAATAAATCGCTGATTTCGTCTGAATGTCGCAGGAAAACGCCCATTTCGTCTGAAGATCACGGATAAACACCTTTCGCGGGGGGGGGGGGGGGGGGTAACTCGCGGATACCCCCCCCCGCCAATTTTCGAAAAAAAATTTCAACCAGAATCACCCCTGAAGCAACTCTATCCCCCCCCAGAGCCGAATTCTGGCTGCGCCACTGTATTTTCTTATGTATTTTTAATAAAATTTTACAAGTTTTATTGTATAAATATTTTAAAAACCCATCCCCCCCCCTTCCTGAATGCAGCATAATACTAACAACTTGGATTAAAAAACACACATAACTATGTTTTTATTTATTTTTATGTTTTTAGCTCACAGGCTATCATAGCCTGAGAGCTTATGTGCCCGTCCGTTCTGTATGTATGTGCGTATGTGCGTAACGCGATAACTCATGATAAAAATATCGGATCCACTTGAAATTTTGTATATAGGTATATCCTGATAAGGCGCTTCCCTGATTAGTTTTTGGAGTTCATTCGATATGTATAAGAGGGGGAACGGGGGGCTCATGCCCCCCGTTAGTTGATATAAATGGGATTTTCATGCAGAATTAAGTTTTCAAAATTTAGATTAGGATCATTCTGACGAGGCGATTCCGTGACTGTTATTAGGTGTTCATTGAATAAGTATAAATAGGGGGAACAGGGGTTCTAATGCCCCCCCCCCCGTTAGTTGATATAAATGGGATTTTCATGCAGAATTAAGTTTTCGTTCAAAATTTAGATTAGGATCATTCTGATGAGGCGATTCCGTGGCTGTTATTAGGTGTTCATTGAATAAGTATAAATAGGGGGAACAGGGGTTCTAATGCCCCCCCCCCCCGTTAGTTGATATAAATGGGATTTTCATGCAGAATTAAGTTTTCGTTCAAAATTTAGATTAGGATCATTCTGATGAGGCGATTCCGTGACTGCTATTAGGTGTTCATTGAATAAGTATAAATAGGGGCAACAGGGGTTCTA
The DNA here is from genome assembly GCA_964019185.1 of Maratus speculifer. Taxonomy (NCBI): domain Eukaryota; kingdom Metazoa; phylum Arthropoda; class Arachnida; order Araneae; family Salticidae; genus Maratus; species Maratus speculifer. Next base: position 260,073,547 of record OZ025298.1, read on the forward strand.
ATGCCTCCCCCCCCCTCTTAATTTATATAAATAGGTTTTTCAAGCAGAATTTTCAGATTTCGTTCAAATCTCTGAATCGTTTTGGAAGTTTAATGGCTAAGTATAAAAGAAGGGGATAACTCCTTTTAAATTATATAAATGCTAAATGGGTTTTTATTAAGAATTATCTAATTTGCTCTGAATTTTGGATATAGATTTTTTATATGATAAAGCATGTCTTTGATAGTATAGGAGGTTCAATGATTAAGTATAAAAAAAGAGGAAAGGGGAGAGCTGTTTCCCCTTCTTAATTTTTTTTTCGAACGGAATTAACCCTTGAAAATATAAGGCTTTAATGTACAATTAGTATTTGTAGCCTGTGAGCTCAATGCCATCAGTTTAACTGGGCAGTATTCTTTATTATTAATAAAATTTTATAAGTTTTATTGCACAACTATTTTTCAAAACAAACCTGCTCCCACCCCCGAATTCAGCATAATACTAACAACCCGGATTAAAGAACACACAAAACTAAGTTTTTTTTTATTTATATGTTTTTAACAAAATTTTATAAGTTTTATTGTACAAATATTTTAAAAAAACCTGCTCCCCCCCTCCTTAATTCAGCATAATGCTAACAACTATCATTAAAGAAAACACATTACTGTTTTTATTTTCTTACATATTTTTAATAAAATTTTACAAGTTTTATTGTATAAATATTTTAAAAACCCATCACCTCCCACTTAGATTCAACATTACCATCCCCCCCCTTCCTGAATGCAGCATAATACTAACAACTCGGATTAAAAAACACACATAACTGTTTTTATTTATTTATATGTTTTTAATAAAATTTTATATGTTTTATTGCACAACTATTTTTTTTAAAAAAACTGTCTCCCCCCCCCCCCGAATTCAGCACATTGCTAACAACTTGGATTAAAGAACACACATAACTATGTTTTTTTTAATTTATATATTTTTAACAAAATTTTATAAGTTTTATTGCACAAATATTTAAAAAAAATCTTCCCACCTCTAATTCAGCATAATACTAACAACTCGGATTAAGAACACACATTAACTATGTATTTATTTATTTATATATTTTTAATAAAATTTTATAAGTTTTATTGTATAAATATTTAAAAAACCCATGACCTCTCCCTTAGATTCAACACCCCCCCCCCCCTTTCCTGAATGCAGCATAATACTAACAACTCGGATCAAAAAACACACATAACTGTGTTTTTATTTATTTATATGTCTTTAATAAAATTTTATAAGTTTTATTGCACAACTATTTTTTTAAAAAACTGTCCCCCCCCCCCCGAATTCAGCATAATACTAACAACTCAGATTAAAGAACACACATAACTATGTTTTTATTTATTTATATATTTTTAATAACATTTTATAACTTTTATTGCATAAATATTTGAAAAACCCATCCCCCCCCACTCCTGAATGTCGTTTAATACTAACAACTCGGATTAAAAAACACACATAACTATGTTTTTATTTATTTATATGTTTTTAATAAAATTTTATAAGTTTTAATTTTATTAAATTTTGTTGCAGAAATATTATTATTATTATTTTACAACTGATTACTTAAAAAACTTATCTTGGTTACGTGTTCGATTTTAAACAAGCGATAAACGAACGTATTTAAAAAAGTATTTAAGGGTAATGTACGTCGCCAACGCGACGCTTTATCGCCAATTATAGGATAAGTTGAGATATTTCGCCAAAAGGACTCCAGTTATGTTCTAACCAATGAGCATCGCGCCGCGATCGATCATTTAGTCGCTCGTCTCCGTGCCCATGGCGGTGTTCAGCTTTTACGCGCGCTGAGCGCGCGCGCTCAGGAGCCACGGACATGGAGTGGCTACCTATAGTGGACGGGATGTGCGTTCAGTACTCGCTACTGTGCCACCGGTACTGCAATTGTGAGCTCGATAACATAACAGATGGAGAACAGATCACGGATGTAATTACTTGTGGTGCCAATTATAAAGATGATTTGTTACAAATGGATTATGGATGTGATCCCGCTGGCCGAATGGTTAGAGTGCTGAGCTTGTACCCAGACGATACTGGTTCAAGGCCTGCGCGGGCCAAAGGTCAGTTTGTGTTTTTTTTTTTTGGGGGGGGGGTTGCTTTTTATTAATAAATAAGACATTTTTATTAAAGGTAAATTTTATATTAATAATACAGAAGCACATGTATTTCTATTATAATAATAAAAAACTTATTTAAATACGAGAAAATGAGATTTTTGCGGAGAAAGTTTTAATATCCTTTTAATGTTCTAAATATCATTCCAAAGTGATTTATATATATATTAAGCAAATGAAAAAAAAAAGTTTTCTGCTAAAATATCCGTATACGCATAAAATAATTATTAATGTTCTTCTTCTACTTCTTCTTCTTCTTTTTTTTTTTTTTTTTTTTTTTTGAAAATTTTAGAAGTAAGTTTTTATTGAGATTAGGATGCAAATATAATGCATGCGTGGATATTTTACGGTGTTAAAATCAAAATGGAAAATATTATAAAAGCAAAATGTAAAAGATATACATTTTTTTAAATTAAGAATATCTGCATACATGTATTTTAAAGAGGTGAAATATTTAGAGTTTGCTTTCATGTTTTGTAATGAATAAAGTATGATTAGAATGTTTATAATTTTTCTATTGAAAGTATAAATAGGTGTTTTGCTTATACTAACATAATTTCGGATGACATTTGTTTCTCATATTTTATGACATATTTTGGCCTGTTATCCACACGGTATTAAAATATACAATCATTAAATAAGAAATATATACATACTAAAACTTCTTCTGAAAAATTATCTAACTAACAATGCAAATTCCATTGAAATCAATCCAGTATTGTAGATTACAAATCAATCTTGTAATATGTGGATACAGGCAAGGCAACACTAGATACCGGGCTTGCTCATTCCTTTTATGATGTCACAAAAGGTGGCTGAATGTCATCCAGCGATTGGTACAAAACGATGGGTGCGTCACTTTGAGCCCCATTTGTACCAATCGCAGATAGTGGCCAGCCACCTTTTGTGACGTCGTGATAAGGAATGAGCAAGCCCGGTATCTAGTGTAGCCCTGATATAGGGCCATCGCTAAGACTTTTTATTGGTGGGGGAGAAAACCTTAAATTGTCAAGTCGAATTTTTATATTCGCCAACTCGTTTTATAATTTTCCCAAGTTAGCGCACTTTGAAAATGTAATACAGTTCTTATTTGTAAAAAAATTAATAATAGACACTTTCAGTGTGACGCCAGTAATGACATTTTCCTTGGATACTGACTCCAAACAAACGGTCGCTATGCTTCATTTCTTATAAAATATAAATCGTAGAAAATGGTATCATTGCATATAAAGCATTAAACATGTGTCTGTTATATATAGCTGAAAATTGTCGCTGTAATATGCAAATAAAATAGAAAATACAGCATAGCAACCGTTTGTTTGGAGTCAGTATCCAAGCAAATCGTCATAACAGACGTCACGACTGAAAGCGTCTATATTCCCAATTAGATTTGTAACTTTTGCAAATTCTATCAAAAATTGAAAATGTATTCCAGTTTTTATTAAAATTTTAATTAAATTTGACATAAGAGTTTTAAATTTGCAAAGTGTAACAACATTTGTGAATGTTTTGGGAGGGGAGGCTCCCCCTGCCCCCCCCCCCTTCAGTTAGTCTCCCGTGTGGATATCTCAACCTTGGTTTATCAACAGCATTCTATTTAATACGAAAAGTATAAAGCAAGTGATAAATGATTTTTAAATAAATAAAAATAAAATTATTAAAAAATTTAAATCACCAATTGTTAAATTGTATCAGTCAACCTACCAACTTTGACAACAAACAACGTGCAACCAATAACAGATAAGCACAAAACGCACAATCACGTGATCAATTCGCCCATCATTTTTATTTGCGTCGCGCGCGTCAATGTTTGAGCAGGATTGGTTGTCATATTTTAAATGCTGATCGGGCTTACTTACATGAAATAGATCACGTGATACTTCTTGGAATAATTTAAATTTTATTTGAGAGGTCACAGGTATGTATTTCCGTTACGAGAATCATGTTTTGAAAGGATAAAGGGATATAGTATTTGTATTTACCAATTCTGAACCATAAAAATAATGCAATAATTGAATAACTTTAAAATTCTCTTCTTCGATAGCACCTACTCCAAGCAGAATCTTCTGAGCGCGCGCGCACAAAAAAAGCGTCTTTTGAACACGGCCATTTTTATTTGCGTTGCGCGCGTTAATGTTTGATCAGGGTTGGTTGTCATATTTTAAATGATGATCAGGCTTACTTACATGAAATAGGTCACGTGATACTTCCTGGAATATTTTAAATTTTATTTGAGAGGTCACAGGTATGTATTTCCGTTACGAGAATCATGTTTTGAAAGGATAAAGGGATATAGTATTTGTATTTACCAATTCTGAACCATAAAAATAATGCAATAATTAAATAACTTTAAAATTCTCTTCTTCGATAGTACCTACTCCAAGCAGAATCTTCTGAGCACGCGCGCACAAAAAAAAGCGTCTTTTGAACACGGCCCATGATTTTGAATAGATTAGAGAGACGGTTACAGTCATAGTTGTTATTGTTGTGTGTTTTGTTTGTTATTGGTTATCCTAGCAATATATTTTTTTGTCAAATACTTAATCTGTCTGTCAAATACTTCTATAATCGTATTGCTTATCCATGAGTCATTCAAATTCGAGTAAAGTAAGTTGTTAGTAGTATGCAAAGTATGTATTTCTTTAAAAATACAGCTTATTTTGGTTTGGCGTTTGTATAGTAATGTTCTGTTGCGTACTTAAACTTTTTTGGTTTATGTATTTTTTTGGATGTCTTATAGGGAAAAGCTTACTGCGTTTATAATAAAATTATAGGTACTTTTCCATTATACCAACACTATTGTTGCCAAGTTCAATAATTCGCGCAAAATGAAATTAATGTAAAATGGAACATTTGAAAAAATAAATAAATAAAATATTAACACGAAAGTGAGCATTTTAAAAGTAAACAGATTTTGACGAACTACTTTATTAAGCCAATGCAATGTATTCCTAAAATCTAGGAACAAATTAATATTATAGAATCTATAAAGTATCTAATAAAATAAAACTCAATTTAAATTGCAGCATGAAACTTTAAAAGTCTCTTAGAATTAAACTTAGTTTACGATTAAATACCAATAATATTAATAACAATAAAATTCCCTTACTGTAAACAGTAATTCGCAACGTTTGGCATGGTCTGCAGTCGTTTTTTTTTGCAGGGTAGGATTGTGCATGTCACATAATTGCCAATAATTTAGCTTGCTACTGGTATAACGGAGAAGTTTTTAGATATACAGTGAAACAGAGGTATTCAAATTAAACCTACTGAAAAAAAGGCAAAATAGTTGGCAATGAACCTTTTTCAGTAGGAACTCTGATTTTTGATTATTATATAAATATTTTCCTACTATAAAATATAAATAAATCATGGCTACTGTTATTCATTGAATTATGTGATCTGATTTTGTATATTTAGATGGTAAATTGATTAAAGTCAAAACTTATTTTTGTAATTTTAATATTGCTTTATTTATTTTTTCTTTCCTTATGTTAAAATCATTTTAATTTTAAAAGTAACAACCGTGTTTATTTGTTTATCTCAGCGTTTTATTGCTGATCATTCACAAAAATGGTAATTCTAAGTGTTTTGGGAAAAAATTACCAAGCTTTACTGCAGACCTATGACACATCAATTCAAGTATAATTTTTCTGATCTTAATATTGGATGTTATATCCAATCTGTTCAAGGATTATGTGGCATCAAAGTATGATGCAATAAAAGACAGTGAAGGCGTTTTTTGATATGTATACTATGTTTTTACATGGCATAATTTTCCTTAGTCTATGAGGGATAGGTTTTTCAACCAGTCAACCTATTCATCGATCATTTATGTGCACTGATTTGCTGAGTTGTATGATTATGTATATGTACAAACATCTTTAAAAATACAGATTATTAGTAAAAATGAAAATAAGCAGTCACCACTCGGCAATTAAATGTGAAAAACTAGCCATTAAAAATATGGAAAAAGAACTGGCCTGCAGGATTTTTCAAAAGTGTCTTTGTTAAAATGTGCGAATTTTGTAATGCACATTTCATAAAAAAATCATGGGAAAACCTGGATTTCATCAAAGAACCGCCGATAAAAGCAAATATCGTCTAGAAAATAGAAACTCACTGCAAAATTTCATCAAAGAATCAAGTATAAAACTTGAATTTCGTCAAAAAAATCGCATAAAAAAAGTCAATAAATAAATAATTGTTAATAGATTGCAGAAAAAATGCTGATTTCATCAAAAACTCACGAAAAAATGCAAATGTTATAAGTGACCCTTAGTGGAGGATTTTGGAAGATAGCCACTGCAAATTGAAAATGAAAAGAGATAGAGCAAAATTTATGCTATTTGCATCAAGTGAGCGCTAAGACCTTTTTAAATTAAAATTTTAAATAGTACATTGGAAAATGAAGTTTTACATATGTTTATGTACAGTACAATATCAATATTTACAATTGCGCACACTGCTGTCTTTCTGAAATGTGAATATGCAGAGTAGAATCATTGTGCATCAATTTTTGGGCATAAAGTTTATGATTTATCTTATTCATGTGAACCAAATGTCGTTTCATTCTAAAACTGATGCTCTAAAACTTTCAAATTGGAAATTTTTCCTGTTTCATTTTCGATTTAAGTGGCTTTGCAAAATTTGCCACTAGGGATGCTTCTGTCATTTGCATTAGCTCAGGTATAGTCGCTTTACTTTACTGTTACCTTACTTGCTTAGCTGTTGCTGCTTGCAAATATTTTTAGCTTAAAGGGACTTTCCTATGCACATGTAAAAAATCTATTTTTGCCAGTACGATTTTTACTAAGGTTTTTTTTTTTTTTCAGCTGCAGCAAAAACTTGTCAATCCTGCCTATGGTAATACAGAATTTTATGTTAAGCCTGATAACATATCGTAAAAGTTTGGGGAAATTATCATATGGATTGGGAGAAATGTTGCGAGTAAAAACATTTTCTGCGCCCTTGTATACTTGTTTGTCTTCGCAACATGATCGCTGCATTAAAAAATTGTATTTTGGGGATATTTAAATACAGAATGTGTATCTGGTGATGTGTTGTTTTGTTTGTTTTTATGTACAAGAAATATTTATACTGCAATGCAGTGTTCTCGCTGACATTTGACCAACATTAGTAATTTGGCTAATTAAAAATAAAAAGCATTCGCCAAATGAAAAAAGTATTAACAAAATAGATTCACTGTGTAGCTCCAAAAAAATTATCTTTAATCGTGTAATTAGTGTTCATTCTAGGCCATTTTTGAAGGGTGCAGCACCCTGCCCTTTTTAAAAGTAGTAAAATGCACCACTGGTTTTACCCAGAGATTTTTAAAAAATCTATTTTTTTTATTCCGTAGTGTTTCTAAACAGGGTTGGCAAGTTTTTGACAGTGTGCGGTTTTATCCGGTTAAAACCGTGGTTTAAACCGTCATGGCTAAAACCTCTTGTCAAAAACCTCGTCAGAAACCTCAAATACTACACTGATCTGTAAAATTTCAGATTAAACATCTGTCACAAATATACAATATTAGATGTAATATTCAGTGTTCTCGCTGATATTTGACCAACGGTAGTAATTTGGCTAATTAAAAATAAAAAACATTCGCCAAATGAGAAAAGTATTAGAAAAACAAATCCGCCGTGTAGCACAAAGAAAAAAAAAATTAACTTTTTAATGTATTCCGTTTTTTTCAATATGTTCTAAAATAACAAAAGTGTTTATAACTGTGACAGCGATTGTTATTAATCTAATTTCAACTATCCGCTACAAATATAAAAAATATGTATACATTAAATATATGCATATGTTTGAAAAACAAAAAAGAAAAAGCAAAAATTGAGCACTAGCAATTTGGCGAATCTAATCGCTTGTTTACTTGCCAAATGAAGAATTTAGTCGCAATTTGGCGCATTGGCGAATGACAGCGAGAACATTGGTAATATTAAAAATTCACTTTTACTGTATTGTATATTATCATTTCCAGAAAAAAAAAAAAAATGTCATAAATCTGAAAATTTGGCCTGCTTCCAAACTTGCTCAACTGGCAATGCTTCTGCTATAAAGTCCTGCTAGCTCAACATCAAAGGAGAGAGTATTTTGTAACTTTGGCTTCAGACACTAAACTCATAAACCATTTGGGTGTAAATAAATGTGCTAAATTGGTTAAGTGCTATAGGATGCTGTGGGGTAAAATTGATCCAGATTAACTGTACAAAATCATTTTCTTCTGTTTGAACATTCTAAAAAACAATGTTTTATTGCAATTAAAATAATTTAATTTTTTTGTGATTATTAAATTACAGTACAATTAATTTTAAATAAAAAATTACTCACTGTTTCTCTCTTGTTCTTAAAATGTTTAAAGTGCATTACACGTTTTTGACGGTTTAAGCCAGTTTTTGACACTTGTCATGTCAAAAACCAGTTTCTGACATCAGAAACCCAACCCTGTTTCTAAATTTGTGTGTCCAAAAATGATAGATTTTTTTCATTTCTTTTTAAGAAAAAGAACATAAAACTATTGAATCATGTTTTAATTGTATTTTTAATTTTTATATCACTAGCAAAAGCCATGCTTTGTTTGGATTCGTGAAGCATTATTTTATAAAACAGATATTTGAAAGTAACAATATTTTTTTTTATTATTATTTTTGCATCTTTATTAAACAAAAACGTTATTTTATATTTTGGCGCATTTTAATTTTTTATTTATGATGTAAAACTGGCATAATAAGATATTTTTGAAGCAAACTTTTACAATTTTTTTTTTAATTTTCAACTAAAAACTCTTTTAAAGATGTTTTTACAATTTCAAGTAGCCACTGGTGTTTTTTAATTGTTTGAAATATGCATGTTTCCAATCTTTGTAATCAACATCTGATAATCTTTGATATTTTAGAATAATATATTTGAAGAAAGCTTGAAGAAAGTTACTTCTTCAAAATCCTATTTTCTGGAAAAAACATTTGAAATCTGCTTTCGTTGATACTATGAATTTTTAACTGTAAAACATTTTATTTTAATTTCTTCGTTTTTATACATGTTAGCGTATGAGAATTGCTGTAATTCTCTCCGCGTGGAAGAACTTTTTACTTTCTGCGAATGGCAACTCAATTAATGGAATTACCTTTTAACAAAGCGCTCTCTCATTCTCGCAGTGACGTTTTCACGAATAATTATTGTTGTGTTTGCGAACTTATTAAAGTCTTATTTTTCTATAAAATCCTTCTGATTAATGAGTCGATATTATTTAGCCGCAATACGACCTTCGCAAAAATATTTATAAAGAGCTTGAACCAACAACTTCACGCAGATCTTTTAATTTTTCATTTATATAACAAATTTAAGAATTAATTTTATTTGTTTACAATTATTTTGTTGCCAGTTTACAAAAAAAAAAAAAAAAAAAAAAAAAAAAAAAAAAATCCATAATACAATTCTTTTAAAATGTTTAAGTGTCATCTGTGCAAACGATTTTGCGGGATAATGAAAACATGGTTTATTTAATAAATTAATCGTGATTCTATCTATAATTATTTACTCCATGATTTAAACTTTTTTTTTCTGAAAATATACGCGTTTCATTTTTTATTTATTTGCTAAAATGCGTCTGTATTGGAAATGCATGTAAAATAAATTAATTAAAATAATAATTTTTTTAACGTTTTACTGTAAAAAAAATTATGTTCTGCAAGTCTACAGATCATAATTTATTTTTGTGTTTAATTTGAAGTTAAAATATTTGATAGTTTTTTTGTAAAGCGTACGACAAATTGTAATTTGAGTGGACTAGTGGAGGATTCGCTTCGCTCATCCTAATAAAATCATTCGAAATTAATGTTACTTGATTTATCATATTTAAAAATTATGTGTTTCATTGCTTTCTTTTTTTCACCTTCTAAAGGCAATAACATTTTTTTTTCTGGCAAAAGTGCCCTTTTCTGTTGCAGTAGTGCCTTTTGTAGTGAATAGCACCATGCCCTTTTTATTTCTAGAGTGAACACTACGGTAATGTACCCCTTTTTATTTTAATAGGTTCTAAAATAACCTAAGTTTTTATAACTGTGACAATGATTGTTATTAATCTAATTTCAATTATCTGCTACAAATATATTAAAAATGTGTATATATGCATATGCCCAGCAGCAGAATTTTTTTCTGCAGTCTGCAACATAAGTAAAAACTTAAGAACAGTCTGCAGACTAATCCCTCGCATTACATTATATGCACTCAAACCTCCCAAGTATTTGTGATAGACATAAAAGAAAAGTATACCTTTAAAAGGAAATTACTTTTGTTCTCAGAATTTTTAACCCTCATACATTGTCTGAAAGAGGGGGGGGGGGGTACCCTTTGACTTTCACGATCTTTTGACAAAATTTGCATTTTTTTGCTTTTTTTTTTTTTCTTAGAAGATTTGACGTTTTTTTTATCTTTTGACAAAAACTGCTGTTTTTTTCGTGACCTTTTGAATAAATTTGCCTATTTTCACGATTTTTTGAAGAAATTTGTTGATTTATTGTTGTCTTTTGACGAAAGCTGCCGTTTTTTCGCAATCTTTTGACGAAAACTGCTGTTTTTACGTAATTTTTTGAAGACATGTTCCTTTTTTTTCATGATTTTTTGATGAAATTTGTCATTTTTTCGCGATTTTTTGAAGAAATTCACCATTATTTCGTGATTTTTTTTACGAAAACTGCCATTTTCTTGCGATCTTTACACGAAAGCTGCCATTTTTTGCAATCTTTTAAAGAAATTTTCTGTTTTTTCGTGAACTTTTGAAGAAATTTTCCGTTTGTTTACGATTTTTTGAAGAAATATTCCGTTTTTTGCAATCTTTTGAAGAAATTTGCCAGTTTTTTTTTTGTGATTTTTTGACGAGATTTGCCGTTTTTCGTGATTTTATGATGAAAACTGTCGTTTTTTAGTGATTTTTTGACGAAAACTCGTTTTTTTGCGATGTTTTGAAGAAACTTGCCCTTTTTTTCGCGATCTTTTGAAGAAATGTGCCACTTTTTCGGGATTTTTTTGACAAAATTTGCCATTTTTTTCGCAATATTTGAACGATATTCGCATATTTTTCGTGATTTATGACAAAATTGATTTCTTTTCGAAGACTAGTTGTCGAAATTCGCGATACATTTTATGTCTGAATTTTTGGATTTAGGACCGACATTTTTTAATTTTTGCTAAATTTTTAACAATTGAAAAATAGTCTGCAGTCCTTCTCAAGAGTCTGCGACATGTGTCACAGCATTACACCGATTCTGCTCCTGGGTGCATGTACGAAAAAAGAAACGAAAGAAAAGTAAAATTTGAGCACTAACAATTTGGTGAATCTAATCACTTGTTTACTCTCCAAATGAAGAATTTAGTCGCAATGGTGAGCGACAGCGAAAATCCTGGATCACAGCATTAATGAATTTTGTACCCTTTATTGGAATTTTTTTAATAAAACATCATTGGAAGCAGTGAGTTTGCAGTACTATAACCCAATGCAGCTGCATCCAATGATTTTTTGTTCTTTGTTTTCATGTGCATGAAATGCTTTTATACACGGAATATAATGCTTGTGACATTGGCAAATTTCATGAATTTTCATTTTTCCAATTTCACAATGATTATTTTCTTGTAATATTGATGAAATGTACACTAAAACATTGTTTTTTACTGCTCACATTAACATTTTTTGAAATTTCTTTGTCCCCATTGTATATTGTGATGTTATCATCACGGCTTCTTTTCTAACAAATAAGTACTGGAGCTCTGCCCTTCCCCCCTTCCTCAGGAGCAGAATTTCTTCTAAATACCTGTGACAGATACTTCAGAGACAAAAAAATAATTTTCAGGTAAAATATTTTTACAACTGAAACATTAATTAATCAGACAATCATTTATTTGTAGTGCTTTTAGGCATTTTATTGGTTTTTTTTTATAATAATAACTTTCTTTAAGCGATAATGAGCTAAACATAATATAAAGCAAAATGAAGGTTCAGTGAAAAGAATCTTCAAATGAGAAAAAAAAAATCTGGAACGCCTGCCTTCTGTTTTGAACTTTCTGTTACCAGGCCGTAACCCTAATTATGCTTCAGCTACATTTGCATTTCTAAGCTTCGGTTGATTCTGATCGATATTTAGATGTTTACTGAAAAAAGAAAAGTACTGCAGCTGAACTCTGGTGACTGGCCGTGTAAATTAAGCCTCGATTGCCAATTCATCATCAAAAATATCAGATTTCATTATCACTAAAGTTAGAAAGTTGTTGAGCATGGGACTTGAAAACAGTCTTAAGAAATTTTTATTTTACCTCAATTTTTCATATTTGAAAATAAAGTAAAAACACAGTTTTTGGGGAAAAAAAAAGCAACTTTGAAGCTAATAAATGGCCTGGTTCTTTTCACACAAAATATGGTAATACTAGCAGACTTGCCCATCTTTGTTTGTAATTATTTTAAATTTATGTTGCTATTCTTGTTGGTTTTTCAAAACTAATTTGGGATTGTGAATCCCATTGCCTTTGGTAGAGTACACTTTTGAAAATGCAAGGAACCACAATTAAAAACTTAAAAGGAAATAGTCAGCCATCCCATCAGTAGTGTCACCTAATAATTTTTTCTTAATTTCTAAAATATTCTTTTTTGAAATTATGTATTTTACTTAATGTTGTTTGTATATAAAGATAGTATAATGAGTTATAAACAAAGGCATAATAAAATTTATATAATTATATATATAAAAAAGTTACAATTTTTTTTTTTTAAGTATGCCTTGTTCTACTGTATTCTACATTTTTTCCACTTTAAATCAATTGCAGGCCTTGTATTTAATCAGTCAAGCCTGATCCATACAGCTTAACAAGTAATATGACTGAAGTAGGTAGCTAAGTTTTTTTTATATTTTGTTTAAATTTGAGTAACTAATCCACTCCCCTCTTACATGAAACTATACTTAAAAGAAGAAACATTATGAAGCATTTGCTTAGGGTGTAACAGTTGAATTGCCGTGATAATGTACACCTGTTACATTATTAAGAAATGAACAAAATGTTATATTAAAAAAAGCGAATTTGTATTTACAAGAAAATAAAATTTTAAATGAGGTATCAAAAAAGATGATTTGGTGTAATATTGGTTGTCAAATTGAAATTTATAGGTCTAAAATGCAACTAATTGCTGTTAATTATGATAATAATGATGATAATCCTTCACGTGTCACTTTTGAAATGATTCAGATTGAAAAGGCAAAATGAAAAACTTTTTATAAATACAGATTCTGTCTCGCCAAACATTATTTTATCCACCTATAACTTAAAAATCTCTAAATATAAATAGTAACTTTATTTCTTGACTTTTGGCCAGCTTTTTGGGAATTTGAAAGCTGAATCCATTGTGTATCACAAGAAATTACAATAGTACAAAATAAAAACAATTCACATTTGCAAAGAAAATACATTCATTGCAAGTTTAGAGAAATTTTTCTTCACCCTGAACTTTTTTTTAAAGCAGTTCGATTGATCTGCAACGCTCATTGTTGTGCTGTACTATTTCTACTACTCTGCCCATAAAGATTTTTCTTTTTGATTAATGACAGAAAAATAACATAAAGTGATCTTTGTGCATTTTCAGATCAGTTTTAAAATTTGGCTTTGCATTTTAATATATAAATTTAAGATATGTTCCATATTCTACTTATCAATTATTCATAAAGATTTGCAACTTTTTTTTTTCTATTTTTGTTTTATTTTTAAGTTTGTTTATAATTTATAAAACTTGGAGATAAATCACACTTTTTAAACTAAATTTATGACAGTCGCACTTTTCAAACTAAGTTTATGACAATACCATTTTAAAAAAGAGTGCTTTTCTACTATGTAGCCTTGACATTTTTAAACACTTGCTGCAGTTTAGAATTTGGATAGTGTGATTTGTTGCTAAATGATTAGCTTTGTAAACAAAGCTAATGATATTTTATGTTTATATTTATATATTAAACTATTTAATAAATTATTGTTGGTGTTATATAATACACTATATTGTCATTGATTATTGGACACTTGCGATTTTAGACATTTTACTAAATATCTAGAAAAATACATGAGGAATCATCTCGAAACTCTTAGTGTATAAATATAATAGTATACATCATACATCTCCGCGAAGATTTTTTACCGAAACTCCATAGGGGACTGTCAACAAATTAAAAAAGAATGAATCTCTTTTGAATAACCCTGTCAAAACTAATGTAGCAAAAGCGCTCAAACTCTATATTATGATTGAATGCCTTATTGTAATACACTGTGTTTATTTTTATGCAAATAGCATGCATACTCGCAGAGTAATTAAGGTTTTTATAAAAATGGTCCCAAATTTTTCCAAGTTTTTTCCTTATAATTTTCAGAGTTCTTAATATAAAATAATATTTTTTTCAGAAAATATGACAAACAACATTGCACACAATATTCTGTAATCAGAATTAAAAAATAATGAAAATTGTATACAAAATGAGTTGGTTTACTAAATAATTTTTTACTGTGCATGCGTCAAAGATATCAAAATTTCTTTTGCATATTATGTTAGCTAAATGTATAGAGCAACTTTTGTGAAAGTCACAAAATCATAACTTGAAAATTCTGAAAATAATCGTCAATTGAATAAGTTGAAAATCCGTTATTCTCAAAATGAAGCAAAAACAAGAGGGGTTGTATCCACATATTCATTGATTAGTGTCAATATAGAATACACAATACGGGATGTTACGACTACTTTTGGATAAAATCCCTCATTTTTTTGCTTCATTTTGGAAACAACGGATTTTGTCCTTTTTCTATAGACGATTACTTTCAGAATTTTCAAGCTATAATTTTGAGACTTTTACAAAAGTTGCTCTATACATTTATCTAACATAGTATGCAAATGAAATTTTGATATCTTTGACGCATGCGCAGTAAAAAAATATTTAGTAAACCTACTCATTTTTCATACAATTTTTATTATTTTTTAATTCTGATTACAGGGTACTGTGTGCAATGTTGTTTGTCATATTTTCTGGAAAAAAATATTATTTTATATTAAGAACTCTGAAAATTATAGGGGAAAAACTTAGAAAAATTTGGGGCCATTTTTATAAAAACCTTAATTACTCTGCGAGTATGCATGCTATTTGCATAAAAATGAACACAGTGTATTACAATAAGGCATTCAATCATAATCTAGAGTTTGAGCGCTTTTGATACATTAGTTTTGACAGGGTTATTCAAAAGATATTCATTCTTTTTTAATTTGTTGACGGTCCCCTATGGAGTTTCGGTAAAAAATCTTCACGGAGATGTATGACGTATACTATTATATTTATACACTAAGAGTTTTGAGATGATTCCCCATGTATTTTTCTAGATATTTAGTAAAATGTATAAAATCGCAAGTGTCCCATAATCAATGGCAATATAGTGTATATACATTTTGGTATTCACTGTGATGATCTTTTAGTTAACATTAATTTGCTTTATGTAGTTAGTTAATTTTTATGTTAGGAAAAATAATGGTATATTCTTAGGAAGTGGTCAGTCTAGGTAAAAATAGCAAACAAAACAAGCTCACCAGAAGGGAAAACTTTCACAGAAAGATTCAGAGAGATTTTTTAATTGTATTATATATTTTTGCATTTTTAACCTCTTCAGACCTGAGCATAAAAAACTCTACAAATATATATTTATTGCTTTTGAATAATCAAAATGACATCATAGATGACAGAAAGAGTCATTTTTATGAAATCAGTACTTAAGGGGACTGGTAATTTAGATTTACAAATATGGATATAAAAGTACTAATCCCTTTAAAACATCAGTTTAACTAAGGTAACATCCCTAGTAATTGGATTTGTCTTTAAACTTGCTTCTATTTTCATTACCAAGAAATAAAATATTTACTTGCAAATATTTTTAAATCAAAGAGTGCGTATCTGTGCATCTATTTTGCCCACTAAAAGCAAAAATATTTGAAAAAGTATTTTTAAAAAAATATATTTATAAAAAGTTGCTGTAATCACCAGTAATTGGCACTTAGACTTTTACACAATTAAAGTAACCCTTTTCAACTAAACAAAACTGTTGTCAATTAAAACTTAAACTATATTATAAATCAGATAATAATGAATTGAAAAGCATGCCTTTCTTTAGCAGAGAAGAAGCATTTGCAACAAAAATGCTAATTTGATACAAAGCATATTTGTTTCTCTTTCCTAGGCACGGTTGTTATCTAGTTGCATAAATCAAAGTTATAATTTTTAAAGTAAATGAGCATATAACTGGTATATGGTCTCTCATTTTTAAAAGACTGGATATAAATCTTATTTTAGGACATTTTTGTAGGATGTGCTAATCACTGGTGCCTGCCAATTACTGGGGATGTTACCCTATAAGTAACATAAATTTACATAATAACAATATTAAGGCCTGGTGCACACGTCTGGTTTTTCAAGCTCCGGCACCGTTGCGGTGCCGCAATTACGGTATAGAATACAAAGGAAACAGGCATGGCATGCACACATACCTCTGGCGACGTACGTCCACCTTGCGGTCGTTTTTCCAAGCTTTTCCCCACAACACCGCAGTGGCGTCTCACACGCAATTCTGGCTCCTTAGTACCTTGTTGCCTACTGAGTGCTGCACACGTCCAGTAAAATACGTAAATACGGCAAGGATAGCAGACGTAGAAAACGTTGATATTGAACTTTTCATTGGAGAAATTAAAAATTATCCAGAAATTTGAAAAATTCTCCGTTAATTTTGCAGCAAGCTCGTCAAAGGATCGAATGCTCATTCGAAAGTAATTAAAAAACTTATCTGGATTTTCTCGTAAATCTGCAAAAGATGTATAAAATCTACCCCTTGTTAAACGTAAATCGGTATACTGATGTACCCAATAATGTCTATTCTGTGTCTATATATAATTTTTATAGATAAGATACGCAAAAATAATTGGCTTTCTAGAATACATGTCCATCGTTGTCGACGGTCTGATTCTTACTGCCGCAGCTGGAAAAATTGGACATGTGCATCACATGTTGCGGGCACGCAGCGGCGCCGGAATTTGAAAAAACCAGACGTGTGCACTGGGTCTTAAGGTCTTTAAACAAGTAAATGATCAACAAATTCTCAAATTTTTTTATTGTAAAGCATTTAAGTTAAATAATCATGAAAATTCCTTAATTTCTTGGCCACAATGTCTTGAAGATATTTTCGAAACTCTGATGATATTTATTTAATATTATTTATTTTACAAGGTAATATTTATCAGTGCTGATATTTATTCCTTTTCTTTTAAAGCCAAAAACATTCAGCTGTACAGGGCCGTAACCAGCGAGACATGCCAGGGGGGGCTCTGAAAATTTTCTGGGGGGCTAACATTTTTTAACAATCCATATCTTAAGCAAACAAAATATAGCAAAAACTGATATATATAGCCTATAGTGTCTAGAGTGTCTAGCTAGCCCTGTAGAGTCTGTACCTGCCTATAGTGTCTAGAGTAGAGGTCTGCACGGGCCGGAATTTCCAGTCCCGTGCCCTTCCCGTTCATAATTTACATTTTTAGACCCGGCCCAGTCCGTTGTGGCACGTCAATATTTCTATTATTTCTAAAAAAATTAGATTTGTATCGTATAATTAAGATTATTTTAAAGAATACTGCATATATGTCACTGGGAGGATATTACAGTATATTTTACAGGAAATATACATTTTCAACATTTATGATTACTTACATTCTTAGACTTTCAATATTCAAACAAAGATTCATTAAAAAATTTATATGGTTTCGAATAAAAGAAAAAAAAGAAAGTTAAAAACGTCGTAACTTTTGAAGCTGTATAGTAAAAATAGATTTATGGAAATATTTCTATATTATTTTATTAAACATTCCAAATCCAAATTCATTCTCTAATTCAAAAGAGCTGCTTTCTGAATTCATTTTTTTTTTTCGAAAAATCATTAGATTAGCGGATGTTTTTATTCAGAAACTGTAATCGAATGGATTTATCCATTTTTTGATACAAGAAAGCTAAAAAAATACTTTCAAAGTTAGCGTTTTGAATAGAATTTCCAGAAGCGACAACATTGGTTGGAAGAAAAATTTACAACCATTTGACAAAATAACTTATATTTCAACAAGGTTATACAAGTAACCTTTTTACAAAAAATAAAAATGCTGTTTGATTCCAAATCCTTTCAAAAATCAGGCTTGTCAATATTATGCTTTTACAGTTAAAAATTAGTCAGAAAATTTATGAAACTTTAGCATTGTAGAAAATTGTATTTAAGAATCACCAAGAAGTAACATATACAAAGATTACGTTAACATAAGTTCTTTATCGCTATTAATAATTTTACAAATCATGTTGTCTGACAATACACATCTTGAGATCAATTAAGTCTAGTTTCGGCCCGGCTCGTCTGTATGTAGAAAAACAATGCAAGTCTGATTTCGGCCCGGCATGAGTCTGCTAAAAATATTAAGCCCGTGTTACACACAATGTAACTGTCTGTTGCCGATCTCTACACTATAGAAGTTACATTTCTGCATTGATGTTGTCAAACTAGTGTTGGTTCGTGACGCACATTAATACTTATTTTCATTAAAGCCATATTCATTAACAACAGCTGTAATTTTATCGTTTGTGCCTAAATCATTATAACTAAATATCGTTATAACTAAATATTGCTAAATTTTTTTATCGGCCCGGTCCGGCCCGTATGGCCCGTTCAATTTTTTTGCCGGCCCGGCCCGTTAGAAAATTCGGAACGATTCCGTCGGCTGGCCCGGGCCCGTGCAGACCTCTAGTCTAGAGTGTATAGAGTGTAAAACCTCTCTATAACGGAATTTTTCTATAAGGAAATTAATAAATGCAAAATACTTCATGATCATCGGAAAATAAATATATATTTTTTTAATCAAAAATAAAATCTTTTTGAAAAACTACTGCAAGGTTTAAAATATTATTTTTACACAATATATTTAATAAGAAATTAAATTAAGAGAATGCGTATTATTATATTTATTTTTGTGTAAATTAATTTGACTTTTTGGTGTCTATGCAAGTCCAGCCAAGTTCAATATAAGTGTCCAATAGATATATATCCAATTATCTATGAAATTTTTTCTGATTTAATATTTAGTTTAAAAATTTTAATCTTACCATTTTTGTAACATTTTATCTCACGTGTTTAAATGTATATTTTCAAGTAAGATTAGTAATTATAACTATGGTTAGTATAAAATAATACGTTTGTACTGGCCATTAATGGTGGGGGAGACCAACCAAACACACAAATTTTAAAATATGGGATTCTAAGTTAAAGTTGATTGATTTAAAATTAAATTTATTTTCGCAATGTTTTTGCTGAATTTTGTTATAATTTTTAAAGGACAATTATTTTTTTTTTATCTTGGTTAGACTGGCGCCGACTCTAAAAAATCAAATTAATGTACATAAATATTAATAATACACATGGTAAATACAATGCTCTTAATTTAATGTCTTATTAATTATTATGAAAAAATACTTTGCAATAGTTTTTGAAATCTGTTTTCTTTTTGATAAAAAAAAAAGTTTATTTTTTAGTTAAAAATTAACAGGTTTTTTTGCATATGTTATGGTAGATATTAAATACTTAATGAAACTTAATTTATTATTCTTATTTTAATTTCCTACTTTTAATATCTCTAACTAACGGCAAATCGTAATTTATTAAATTTCATTAATATTTTATTTTCTAATACTATAATTATTTCTTAATATTTCATACATCAAATAATTGCAGATATTTTTGCCATAATCTTATAATAAACTTAACCTTAATCATGTTTTTTTTGCTTAATTTTTGATTGTTATATGACAAATTGATAAAAAAAAAATTTTTTTCATTTAACACACAAACAAAAATAAAATAAAATAAGTAACTAAAAATAAAATAAAAGAAACTTTTTTTCTTCTAATGTACACCCTTGTATGTAACCTATAGAATGAAACAATTACTGACTTTTTTATTCCACGTGTATAAATTGAAATTTTTTATCTTTTTTATTTTCAAACGTTCTAGTTTCCAAGTGATATTTCATTCAACTAAATCTACTGATAAGTACGTATTGTCAACAAGCAAATCATTAAAATGTAGAAACATGGGTTTTTAATGACTATGTCTTAGTCAAGATTTTGAACATCGCTTGACTAATTATCGGTCAACTTGAACACCATCTGTCCATTTCCATTCATTCTGCGTAAGATCGTTGCTTTGAAAATATAACGATGTACTAACACATGTGGTCACCAGTTAGTGCATCTGGACTTAATTTTTTTCAGGAGAAAGAAATGTTCCTTTAAAATGTGTTTCGAGAAATGCATTATACCGCTAGCAAGATAACAGAAAACAACTAATCTAATAAGGTTCTGAATACAAAATTCTTGGCGTATTCCCATTTTATTCAAGGCAGTTAAAAGATCTAAAAAATTTCTCTTACTTTTTTTTTTTTTTTTTGAGAAAAGTTAAAATATTGATTTTGTTTAAAAAAAAAAAAAAGAAAGTAA
Organism: Maratus speculifer; assembly: GCA_964019185.1. NCBI lineage: Eukaryota > Metazoa > Arthropoda > Arachnida > Araneae > Salticidae > Maratus > Maratus speculifer. The sequence goes on from OZ025298.1 coordinate 260,094,293, forward strand.
AGAAATTGTTAGAGGGGGCTCTAGAGGACGCTAGGGGGGGCTCAGCCCCACCTGCCCCCCGTCTGGTTACGGGCCTGCAGCTGTATAGAAGTAAAGTAAAAATGCAAAAAATTTGAACAGTTTAGTTTTTATGAGGAAAAGAATAGAGGTGTACACTAGGGATGCACCGAATATTCGGTATCTATTCGGTATTCGGCCATGTTATCGAATATTCGGTTAGGCCGAATATCAAACTATTCGGTTCAGCCGAATATCAAAGTATTTGGCCAAATCTTATATATTCAATGAAACCTTTTAAAACACATTTTTAAAAACCTTTCACAATTTCAACTTTTAACTGTCAATTTATAAATATATTTAAAATAATTAAAAAGAAAGTCATATTTAAATAAAATAGAATGTTTTTACATTATTTGTTGTTTATAAAGTATAACTTAAGAAAATTAACCATGAGAAGGATTAAAATGGTGATTTATTAGAATTCTCCTTAAGAATAAATGATGTGCAAATGCAAGTTCCTAAATTTTCTTTAGTAAATATTCTGTTTCTTGCTTTTCCCAAATAAAAGACCTTTAACAAAAAAGAAAAACTTTTGAGAATAGTAATAGCTATCAAGGCAATTTTTGTTCATGAAACCATAATCAACTTATTGACTCATAAATACATTGTATTTCATCTCACTTTAGATCAAACTTATGTTTTCGTTTGTTGCATTAACAATAAATAAGATACCGTACTGTGTTTTAAACTTGCATGCTTTGATTTCTGTAAAATGTGATATGATGGGAAGGGCGGAAAATGCCATCTTTCATATGAAAAGAACTATGAGCTAGATATTCCTTTATTCAGAATTAAGTTGAAAGTATTTGTACTTTATATTGAAAAAAATCTGCCTTGAGTTATTGAAAAAGGACGATTAAGAGACTGTAAAGTTTTACTTCATCCATGCTTTCATTATTTCTCGCTGATTTTAAAATGTTTGTTTTAATTCGTAGAAGAAACCATGAAATTTAAAATTTTATTAATTCAAAAAGTCTCATAATTGTGCTTTTTAAATAACTAAAGGCAGATTTTTTTTCAATACTAAATTTTCTTATAAAACACCCTTGTTTATCAAAATGTAAGTTTCTTTTATTAACTATTATGTAAAATTGTTTTAAAAAGTAACATTTTAATACCTTTAAACTTTGAAATATAAAAAGTATTTGGAAAGCCGAATATTCGGTATTCGGCCGAATAGTTAACTATTCGGTTGGCCGAATATTCGGTGTTCGGCCCAACAATTACTATTCAGCCAGCCGAATATTCGGTATTTGGTTCACCTGTCGGCCGAATGTTCGGCATTCGGTATTCGGCCAAAATCACTATTCGGTGCGTCCCTAGTGTACACATTTGTGTTCCTCAGGTCTGAAGAGGTTAAAGTGAACTAAAACCAACAGATTCAAAAAGTGTGCAAGCCAAACTCATGTCATTGGCATAGTGCACCGGTGCTCTACCATCTGAGCTACTCAGATGATATTCACTCTTATATATGCTGTCGAGACTGTATCTGCAGCACAGTGTAGAATATCTCCATGAGCCACAACCCTATGGCAAATGTGATAAAATTAATACCACCATCAGTGAAATGGTATATAGATATCAAGGTTGGTAAATTTTTGCCTTAGGTGTAAAAAAACCTGTGAATTTATTTTTTTTCCTCCAGAAAAAAGCGAAATAAAATATTTCATGAAAGGAAAAATAAACTTAGTTAAAAGATTTATATTCAAAATTTATTTTTAAATTCTTAAGTTTAATAAGTATAATTATACATTTTATGAAATATGGCTTTTTGTCTATTTTTTGAAGTAGAGGGAAGAAAGAAATTCTAGTTTCCTAACAAGACATAACAGAGAATTTTTCCAATATATAACTTTGAATTTAATTATTTTATCTGTTTCCAGACTAGTTTCATCAGATAAATAATTATAAATTTTTACCAAAGACTTAAATACTTACATTTTTTTAGGACTTGTTGTATAAAACAAAAGTAGCAAAATTATATAAAACCTTTTAATAGTTAAAAAAAATATTATTAATTGGCAAATTACTTTATTAAAAAAAAAAAAAAAAAAAAAAAAAAAAATTGTTTTTACATTTTCAAGTATTAGATTAAATTACCCATTTTATAAAGATTCAAAATATGTAAAATGTTTTTATTAAATTTATTTTTTTATACCATTATTATCCTTACTAGCATACGCAGCCCGCTTCGCCGGGCTTAATTTGAAAGTTTATTTAATAATTTATGTGTATGGTACGCTTCTCTCTCAGCTGGCGACGGATCCCCCGGTGACTCTACGCTTCTCTCTCAGCTGGCGACGGATCCCCCGGTGACTCTCCCCGGACCATCGGCACTCCACGTGCGTCGGGTGAGCGTCAGAACAAACTTTCAGCATATACATATGGGTGGTTGTACTTGAATGCACAGACCTGCGCGTTTTTTTCTATCTTGCTTTTATACCTCTGGACCGAGTTGGCGCATTGCCAAGATTTGCTTCCTCTGGACCGAGTTGGCGCATTGCCAAGATTTGCTTCCTCTGGACCGAGTTGGCGCATTGCCAAGATTTGCTTTCCCCTGTGCCTCAATTAATTAATTAATTATCCTCAGAATTCCTTTTATTTATAGAGATTAGCTGATAGTTTTATTATGCATTAAATGCAAATAAGGAATTTGCGATTTTTGCCGTTTTTTATTTTTGTCCTGTTTTCTTCCAGTTTTTTACTCTTCCTGCCAAAAATGAAAACCCTGATAAATATAATGTATGCCACAGGTTTGTGGCTCATGACGATATTTTATCTTATGCTGTAGATATAGCCTTGCTAACACATGAGAGTGACAAGTATCCGTTCTTGCAATTGCCCAAGTAGCTCGGATTGTAGGACATTGGAGTTCTATGTCTATCTCCAGGCTTCTACATATTTTATTCTGTTAGTTTTATGCCTTGTTAGGTATATAAAAATTCATGAAATTAAAAAAAATAATTTTTTAGATGTATTTCATAAATATAAAATTATGTGTTGACATGATATAAATAAATGTGTAGTTTGTTAAATTTGATCTTTCATTGCAAAGTTTTATTTTTTACAAAAATGGGTTTTAACTTCATAAAATAGGACCCAGATTTTTATATATTTTTTAAGGGATAGACTCTTGTTGTGCTTTTTCTTTTTCATCGTAGTTATAAATGAGAAAACATATACTGTAGACTATCGCAAATCCACATATCATCATAAATGTAGACAAATGAAACTTTCAGTTCAGATTTCGGGGCAAAATTACTAGCTTTAAATTGTTTTATGTGTATTTTAATGTTATAATTATCTTTTATCATTTTAGTTAATTATTTTACTTATTTTAATATTATTCCAATTCCAAGCATTTATTATAATTTTGATTATAATAAATGCTATATATTCAAATTACTGTTTAAAAAATATAAACAAAGCAACAACCATAAATCTGCATAACTTCTGGTCCCCAAGCTATGTAAATTTTAGGGAATATACTATATTACAAAATAAAGCAAGTTTAGTTGAAAATTTATTTAAAATGATGTTGATGCTTTGTTTTACTTTTGTATAGTTATTATGATTGTTCGTTTAGTAAAAATTATGTGTATAATTGTTTCTTATCATAGGTTGGTGAAATATTCACTGCTGCTGGTGCTGCATTCACTAAATTGGGTGAACTTACAATGATGTTGCACTCGGTTGGTGAACCATCACCTTCTAGGTAAGCTTCATTTTTTGTTCTCTAAACTATTTTTAAGAGTTCACCCTGCCCTTTTTACAATCTTTTATTTAACTCATCTTTGTTTTTGTATCTAATGATGTAAATTTATTAAAAACCCACTTTCTTATATGCTCAAATTATAAAAATTAGGTATGAAGATGGGCTTTTGATGACATTAATTACAACATTTTAATGTTTTTAGAATTTAATTTTTTAAAGCATTTTTCTGCTAACTCACTGCAGTTAATTAATCATCAAATATTTTTTATGGTTATAATAGTATACAAGTTACAACAATAATGCGACCGTGACCAAATCATACTTGTCATTTAAAGAAAAAAAAGACAATTGGCTGTGAAGCTGCAACAGCAAAATATTATAAATACTGAGCAGTAGAAAATATGAATAAAAAATATTGTATTATATTTAAAAGTATATGCTTTATTTTATATTAATTGAATTATGATTCTTTGTCAGAAAATAAATTTAGAAATCTTTATTAAAAAAAAAAAAAAAAAAAAAAAAAAAAAAAAAGCAGAGTTTTTTTTTTTTTTTTTTTAAAAGCTATATTTGAAAAATAAATAAACAGTAAATTTAATAATTAAAAAATAATAATAAAATAAAAATTAAAAAATCATCAGCTCACATTTACTATCAAGCATTAAAAAATAAACAGAATTTTTTTTATAACCAGATTCAGTGCTCATGCCAAAATTAACAGGTTTTAACATTAACATTTTGGAAAAACCATTTTTACTTACCCATCATACGTAGTATAGGGTAAGTCTTGCAATCGTTTTGAAAATCGAAAAAAATTTTTTGACGGATTTACACGTTTTAGATAGTGGAGATTCCGAAAAACATATTTTTAGAAAAAAAAATTTGCCGTCCGTCTGTCTGTAAACGCTCTATCTCCCGAACAAATTGAGATAGAGACTTGAAATTTTGTATGTAGTTAGTATGTAAGAATGGGACGAACCTTATTTAATATCAGCAACCTCGATTATCCGGAACCATTTTTTTCGGACTCTCGAAAAATTCGTTCTGATGAAAGGTATATAAAAATTTTCGAATTTTTTTGTTCTCAGGAATGGACGTAAAAGGCAATAAAATAACACACATTTTGCATATAGAATGAAGTCGATCGGATTATTAGTTGCCGAGATATTTGTAATCTTGTTTTCCACATTCTTCGATTTTTCATGACCCTGTATTTCATTCAAATTTCAATTCAGAAGTATATTTGAATTTGAAATGAGACGCTTAATCCGACGCAGTTAATTGTTAGTTAATAGAATTATTATTTTTGGAGTTATAAGGATGTTTCTCTTACGCAGTTCAGTACTACTTGAGTAGTTTGGCGTTTTATATAATTTGTCGAAATTGGTACATCAGCAGTTCTTTAATATAGCATTACTATGTATATTAACAATATTTAAATTTTGTTTATGAATTGCAATGCATTGTATAAATTGTTTCACATGTTTTATTTTCATATACATATCCATGATGGGTAAGTATTACGGTGGCCCCCAACGACTAGTTTAGTCATGAAATGAGAGCTTGATTTTAGACTAGCCAACTGCTCTGAAAAAACATAGATGCTACGATTTGGACCTATAAACTATGATGCTATGAAAACTGATCTTAAATTAAGATTTTTACAAATAACACATTTTTTTTCTAGTTGCAGTTTTTAGTCCGCACAGCATATTTTTCAAGATTGATTTTTCTCTGAAATTTCCTTAATTTTAAAGTATTTGGTTCTGAAAGTTTTAAAAAATTGGTCATTATTCAGAATATTCAATATTAAAAATGCTCAAGGGAAAAAAAATCTATGCTACAAACTTTTTAATGTAAAACCTCTTAGTGGATAGTAACCACAAGTCAATCATGTGTCTACTAGTAATTTTACAGGATTTGCTTTCCTTAGAAACAGGTGTCATTTTAAGTGAAAGAAGTCTTTTTATGACAGTAATTTGAAATATTGTGCGGAATCACATGATTTGCATACAGTGTTGGAAATTCTTGCATAATGAAAAATGCTGTGTAGTATTTCTCCCTGCAAATTCTTCCACAGACCTATGATTCTTCAACAAGTATATTGTAAAGTTTAGTGGAAGTCTGCAATTTTTTTTTTCTTAATGAAATTTTCCTAAATCAACTCGTGAATCGGACTCGAAAACAATTGATAATTTCTTCAAATGATCATGAAAAAATATCTGGTATTTCATCAAAGAGCTCAGAAACAAATAGTGATTATTTTCAGTTGGTTGCTGAATAAAATCACTAAATTTGTTAAGAGTTCAGAAGGAAATTGCAAATTTCATCAAAGGATCATGGTAAAAACATTAATTTTATTAGAATATCGCAGAAAGAATACACAAGTTTCACCAAAAAACCACATATAAAACACAAATTTCATCGAAATATCAGTCGTATTTCATCGAAAGATTGTGGAAAAAAACATGAATTTCATCAGAGGATCGATGATCGTGGCTAAAAATATGACTTTCGTCAAAAGTTCAGTGTAAAATGTGTGGATTTAAACAAAAAATCCAAATAATAATAAAAATTGAATTATGGTTTTGGAAAAAAAAAAAAAAAGTGATGTTATAAGACATTTTGTTATTTCTATTCAAATCTTTATAATGGGCTGGCAGACCTGCAAAATTTTTTTTATCGGCCCATATGGCCCATTCATTTTTTTTTGCCAGCCTGCCCCGTTGAAAAAGTCATTCTAATTCTGCCGGGCCGGGTACAGGTTGCGAGCCAGGCCCGGGCCCATGCAGACTTCTAGTCCAAGACCTTACAAAGATGATGGAACTATTTCTTGAGAGAAAAAAAAAGAATATTAACCATGTTATTTGGCATTATTTTTTAATTTGTAGTTTTTAATTTTTTCAAAAATTAATGATTGTTTATTTATTATAATAAAAAATTATCTACTTTTTCCCCTTACTAAACATATTACTAATATATTTTCTTATGAAATAGTTCCTTTTTGTGAAGCTAACATCTTGCTTATATTCCTTCTAAAATGAATACTTAAATTATCACTTTAGTAATTAGGCATAAAATTGTATATTATATACCTAATTAAAGATTATTTGTTTAATAATTATTAATTTTAAAATAGCAAATAAAGCCTTTGTGCAAAAATGTTTAAAGATAGAAAACCAACAATTATAAATGCACAAATAAAGTAAGAAAAGGGAAGCAAACAGCTGTTTCGAATCTACCACATCATTAAAAATTCTCACTCCTTAGTTAATGACTTATCAAGTACTCCTTATTTTCCTAGCATTTGGAAATCTTTAATTCTCTCCTCCTTTTTTTTTCTTTTTTTCCCCCTTGCTTTTAAGTTTTTGTTTTATTTGTTCTCCGGTAGATGTCGCTACTTGTCCACCCAGTTGTTCCGGCTGCTTTCTTCTCATTGGTTGCTTTCCTTTAGGCGGGATCGTTCCCGTAGCGGGTATATATGCATGCGTCTCTGTCTCTTTGCTCAGTTTTGCTTTGTCTAGCTCGCTGAGTTTTTGCACTGAAGAAGAATCTTGTTGTAGATTCGAAACAGCTGTTTGTTCCCCTTTTCTTACTTTATTTGTGCATTTATAATTGTTGGTTTTCTATCTTTAAATATTAATTTTAAGTAGTGTTAACAGTTTAATATTAAATGCAGATAACTGATTATTTTGATAAATGTAAATATCACTAGTACTTTATGTAGTCTTACTACATAATTATTTCAAAATATTAATGTGTATAACTTTATTGTATTCTACTAACTAATGAAACTACTAAATTGCAATTTTTATAATTTCTGTAATATTACTAACTAATAATTAAATTTTATTAATAAAAGTGCATAATAATTGTTAGTAATCAGAGGTTTAATTGTTTTAGAAACATAAAGATCTTGGTCTTGGTATCTATTCAATATTTTAACACTGCGGGGGGAGGGGGGGGGGATAGATTTAAATTGAGAAAATTTGATTTAAATCTTGAAAAAATCTGATTTAAAAAAAAATCATTTCTTTTTATTCTATTTTCTGTTAAATTTAAGGGGACTCAGGAGTTGAAAACTTTTCAAAAAATTGATTTTTTTTTTTTTTTTTTTTTTTTTTTTTTTTTTTTTTTTTATGATCTAATTTGATTATTCATTTAATTCTTAACTCAATGCAAAAAATCGCATAAAAATATTTGCATTTTTAACGGAGTTATAAGCATTTATTTATCAACACTTTCACAGCCGCATCCATATAATTTCAACTTTAAGTCGCGTTTTCTCAAAACTTTATTTTTGATGACTAACACCAATATTAAAAAAAAAAACTATTGATGGAATGGCTTATTTTTTTTTTTTTTTTTTTTTTTTTTCCCATGCATATAACATCATTATCTAGATTATGAATTAATATATTTTAGATAGTTTAATATTTTGAGTATTTTTAATGGAAAAAAAAGTTGTATTTTTTAGGGTTTTTTAAAATTTTCAACTTTGAGAGATTTTTTAATATTGTTTTTATTAAGTGATAGTTATATCCTTAATTCATAATCTAGATTTAATGTTATATGCATGCAAAAAAAAATTTAAGCCATTCCATCAAATAGTTTTTTTAAATCTTGGTGTTAGTCGTCAAAAATCAAATTTTGAGAAAACACGACTTAAAGTTGAAATTATATGGATGCGGCTATGTAAGTGTTGATACATAAATGCTTATAACTCCGTTAAAAATGCAAATATTTTTATGCAGTCTTTTGCATTGAGTTAAGAATTAATTGAATAATGAAACTAGATCATAAAAAAAAAAAAAATCGATTTTTTGAAAAGTTTTCAACCCCTGAGCCCCCTTAAATGATTCTTTTGTGTTTTGATTTTTTTTTTTTTTTTTTCATGCAATTTTATTTGTATAGAATGAAAAAGTAAGTGAAAGTAATTTGTTATGCTGGCAGTTTAGCAGCTGTAATAAGTTATATTATTTATTATGTCAGTTTCCTGATTATGCATGTATTTGTTGTATGTAATTAAGGTTAACTGATGGCAAATAAGATTATCCCATAACTTTTGAAAAACAATCTGTTACTCTGATGACCTTGAAAAAAAAATAATTACTTATATATTTTAATTTTTTATGTACTAAAATCCTAAAGCAAAGATGTGTAATTTTTTAGTGGAAAATGGACCATGCAAGAAATGGATATGTTAAAAACCGCTGTGAAAACTTTTAACTCAGAAATGGAACGAGTAAATGATTCTATTAAAAATAAAAACACGTAAGTTATTTTTTAATATACAGTGAGGAGGAAAAGTATTCATATTGTGCCATGTCTGGGGAGGGTATGATGTATTTTTAATTGTGTTAAATTATATTCAGATAAAAGATATCTCAAAAAAGTATCGATTACTAAACACATATTCAGGGCAGAGAAAGATATCACAAAAATATCTGTTACTAAACACATATTCAGTGGCAGAGGAAAGGCAGCATTGGAGTAGAAGCAGAAAAATATTTTAAATTGTACAGATTAATCTAACAGCTTAAACAAAAATACTTGGCTTAAAATAGTTGTTAAAATTTACTTTGTCTCTAGATTTATTGCAAAACTCTAATGATGAACAAACTATGAAAACTGGAAATCAGAAATGTATAATAAGAAACTATGAATAACTTTGATTCATCAGAGGAGCTTGCAGATTTAATTCATAGTGAAGATATGTTATTTCATCCAATTTTGTTGTCATTAGGTCTTAAATGATAAAATTTAGCTCCTTATAACATATTATACTGTTAATGCAAATTTTGCTTGTTTTATAGCTTAGTATTACATTTTATGATAGTAAGCTTTGACAAGCACTGTTGGGTCTTTTTCAGAAAGTTTTGTTACTGAAAACCATATGTATTACAATAAAAATGAATCAAACTTTGCATATTGTTGAAAGATTTAAAGAAGAAAAGTATTCATATGCATTTTACTAAATTTAACATTAAAGCAAAGGAAGATAGATACTTCATTTAGTGCAGTATTGTTTTATATAAATAATTACTTGAACATGTTTTATTCCCCAAAGCAGAATATTTTGCAATGTTCTGTAACAAACCTTCATCTGACAAAAATTCTACAATGCATTAAAAAAAAAAAAAAAAAAAAAAAAAAAAAAAAAAAAAAAAAAAATGCATATACAGTGAAACTTTCAAATAAGGGACACCTCTATTTAAGGGACAAAAGTTGCAGTCCCAAAGATGTCCCTTATTTGGAGGTTTCACTATGTAAGGAACTCCGAATAAGGGACACCTCTATTTAAGCGATGAAAGTTGCGGTCTCATGGGTGTCCCTTATTTGGAAATTTCACTGTATATATATTTTTTTTTTCATAGACTTTCAAAAAATATTCTGTAAAATACTGACTTGCACACTCACAAAAGAAATGATTGGTGAATTTCACAATTTCATTCAGATTGAATGACTGATTTTACTTTTTTTCCTGCAATCAATTGACAATTTTTAGAAAAGATTCTTCTCTCAGTCAGTTGGTGAATTTTGCAGTTTTTTCCCATAATCAAAAATCAAATTTCCACTTTCCCCCCCATGGTTGATTGATAAATTTAGATTTATTTTCCAACAATTCATAGACAAATTTCGTAATATTTTCCTTCAACTGATTGGCACATTTTTTTACTTGCCACCGATTGGTAAAATTTGTGCTTTTTTTTTTTTTTTTTTTTTTTTTTTTTTTTTTTTTTTTCAGCCATTGATCAATAAACTTCATGATTTTTTTTTGCCAATCTGCTTATGAATTTTGGGAGGTTTTAACTCCTGACCAGTATGTGAATTTTGCAATACAGTCAACTCTGAAATTTGCACACTTAGGGACTGAGGGTTTTGCAGATTATAATTTTAGCAGATTATAGATCATTCCTCTGTTTACATTTTATTTTTTAAAATCTGACAATAAATTAGGAATAACTATGAAAAAATTACAATTTAAAAGGAAAACATAATGCAACACTGGTATATTTAATAATTTAGAATATAGGAAATTTAAATTACATACAATACACATTATATAAATACCTTTATAAATACATCCAAAGTTATTCAGACAATACCAATAAAAGAACCAATGAAACCAGTATTTTTACAATCATATTATTAAAAACAGTTGAAGTTTGAAGAGAAATAGAAGGCAGATTACCAAATTACTAAGAAATATATGGATAAATGGACATTATATAACCAGAGTAATTCATATATTACCATACAATAAACCAATGAAACCAGTATTTTTACAATCATCTTATTGAAAACAGTTGAAGTTTGAAGTGAAGATTATTCATTATTTTAAACATTGAAAAAACGCAATGCTAGTTTCAGTTTTGGTTTGTTGCCAATAATTTATTTGTCTGTTGTCTATTAACAGTCATTACTTCTTACTCAGGGATAAAATTTTTCTACTTAAGGAAATTTAAATATTTATATCTAATTTATACTTAAATATTTAAACTCTGAAAAATTGATAACAGAAAAAATATATACTAAATTTAACTTTATGTGCTTAATTGTTAATGATAACTTTCATTGTTTGCATTCTGACGTATAGTGGATTGTACATCAGCGGATTTTACTGATCTTTTTTCTATGATCTACTGGCAAATTTTACATCAAAACCTGTCTTTGTACTGATAAGCTAATTTTGTAATTCTTTGATCATGATTTTTTAACACTATTGATTGTCGAATTTTGTTGTTTTTCTGACACCAAACTGACAGATATTGTGTATTTTAACCCATGATTGGTTGGTGTGATATAGTTCTGTATTTTAAAATATTTGATGATGAATGTAATGTTTTAAGTATGCATTTGTTGGAATTTATAAATAGTTGTAGGCTGTGATCAATTATAAAAAAAAAATGCTTAAAAAAAAATTATTTGGAGTCAGGGCTGGGATTTTGCTGTCAGAAAATGGTTTCTGCCGTGCCAGTGGGAGGAAGTGGTTACAACCGGTTTTAACTGGTAACAACTGGCATAAACTCATTTTCTGACATATTCTGAGACTTTTTTAGTAGTATTACATTGCTTACATACATTTTATTCAGGATAAAAACAAATAAAATATTGTGAATAGTTTTAATTAAAAAATAAGTAAATTTGTATTAGAATTTGTTAATTTTAAATCTTTCATGGAGAACCAGCCATATTATTTGCAGATTATTGAAAATCATGAAAATAATATTAAGGACATGATAATTGTTAGTTATTAATAAATATCATGATTTATAAAGAAGTTAAATACTTGTTACTAATGTTAAAATCTATTGCTGTTGCTTTAGATAAAAGTAAAAAATATGACTGTTCTATTGCAGCTGTTGATAAAATTTGCTTAACTTTATTTAATGATGAAATATCATGGAAACTCACGAATGGGCGATTCAAATCTCATTTAATGCAGTGCTAGATATTATGCTAGCTTATTTACTTCATCCTAAGTATATGGGATGAAAATTAACATTTGAGCACAAAAAAAGGGCAAGAAAATTACCTTTTGATATTAATCTAAATTTTGTGCCATATATAATAACCCTTTATAACAAAATCAGTTCCTTTCCCAGAAACATATTTCCCCAAGCAAGTCATAGAAAATGCCTTGCCTTTTGTGGATGGTTGCCTTTAAAAACAAATACCAGTGAAAATGAAAATTTTTCAAATTTTACATCCTGCCAGCCTCATTAAGTAATGCTGGTCTTGAAAGAATATTTTCTAACTTTTCTTTAATTATAGAAGAAGATATTTCGTTTAAAAAAAATTCTGTTATTTTTTGTGCTACAATTATTTACTTATGTATTTTTACAAGAGCAATTTTCTTTGTGCGTAGTAGTAGATAATTTAAGTTATTCAGTGCATTATTTATTTAAAAATTCTCTAAAAAGTGATGTTAAAGCCATAGTGTTTTTTGTAAATTTCTTTTTTTTTTAAACTTTTAAATAGAAATTCAATTGTAAAACCAATAATACCAATAGTTAAACTTGTACAGCATCTGATTACCATTATGAAAATTTCTGTTTTTCACATGATAGAAAATGAGTGCATAAACAAAGTATATCTATATGATCATTTTGAAACTTTTTGCTATTATGAATATTTTAATTTTTTAACTAAATTCTTTATATATTAAATACATGGGTGAATTATGGATTACGCAGGTTAAAGTTCTTATTAGTATCATTTCTTAGTTTTTGCCATGCCGGTTTTAACCACCCCGGCAGAAACTTGCCAGCTCTGTTTAGAGTAGAAATAAAATTAAAGCATTTCATACAGAAATTAATAGGGATGGTGTCTGAAAGCACTTTTAATATTTTTACATGACTGTTTTCATGAACAAGGACGATCCATTTGATCATTCTGTAATTCACACATCGACACCACATAATTGGTGAAAAGAGTACATGAAAACTGAATGGTATCATATATGTGAAATTTTCTGTTACACCTTAAACAATTATTAACAAGATTTTGAATTTAGTAGCAGAGCAGCCAGAAATAGCATTCCTAAAAAAATAAGCCAAAAGAATTCGAATGTCGTATGTTAGGGCAAAGTTTTGGTAACCTAGAGTGAAAGACTAAACAGACTGCATGAATTGAGAAATGTTTGATTTATAAAGAAGTTAAACTCAAATATTAAGTGGAGTAAAAAGTTATTTTTACTGATTGAAAGGAAAGTTGATCTTTATTCTTTTTTTAATTATTTCTAGCAAGGGTGAATATTCAACTAAATGAATTCTCTTTATCTGAGAGCCATTTTAGTGATAAAGGCAGATGTTAAATTTGTTTACTTTTAAAAATTATTGTGGCAATCAAAATAAAAGTTAGGATAAAATGAATAAGTAATTAAAGATTAGTTTTAACTAAAATTTAGAAAAAAATTTATAATTTATGAAAACTATATCACAGTGGCTAATTTCCCAATATTTATGTTCGTACTGATTGGTAAATTTTAGAGCTTTCACTCACGAACAATTATAAAAAATTGCAAGAGTTCTCCTCTGTAACCAATAGATGAATTTTGTGATAATTTATATGAATTAACACATTTTATAGATTTTTTTTTAAATAATTTTTTCTTTTAAAAATTGCATGTTTTTTTGCCAACTAAACAGTGAAGTTCTGATTTTTTTTTCTCTTGATCCACTGATCCATTGCGTTTTCTGCTACTGATAGACTGATTTCAGTTTTTTCGACAATCCAATGACAAATTTTATTTATTTATTTTTAAACCAGTGACAGATTGAAAAAAATCGTGAAGTTTTTCCTGCAACTTTTGTATATTTTCTAAAACTAGCACAATTGGGCTCATGATTTTTTTTTTTTTTTTTTTTTTTTTTTCCTGATTAACTGGTGTATTGTTAGTTTTTTCCACAACCAGTTGATAATTTTCAGATTTAATTTTTTTTTTTTTTTTTTTTTTTTTTTTTTTTTTAATTTGGTAATTGGCTGGCAAATTTCATATTTTTTCCTGTGATTGAATGACAGATTAATTTTAGATGTTCTGCAGAGAAAGCCATTGTTCTGTGACATGCATCACACTTTTAAGCATATTGTGCTTTGAGTTTTTGTTATTATATTTATCTAATTCATCAAATAATTTAAGTCCCATCTAGGACAGTTTCTCATTCTGTTGGCTATACACCATTTAAGCAATTAAAATTTGAAAAATGTAATTTATTTTTTATTTTAATTATTGCTTTATTTCTTCCATTTCTTTAACACTGAGCATTTCCAAAAAATTTTTTTTTTGTTTAATGGTTTCTGTTGATAAATCAATGATGCATTTTCAAAGTATTTAGTATCAGGGTTGGCACGGTTTAAACCAATTGGTTTTAACCATGGTTTAAACCAAATGGTTTTTTTCTCAAAAAAACCAATTGGTTTTTTTAGATGAAATCTAATGACATTTTCTTTTTTTCTTTATAATTTACGCGTTTCAGATTATTGGACATAAATAATTTCTACTTTTAACACTTCATTTCAGTAAGAAGTATTATATATATAAAACCCCTCCGTGTATAACAATTCCGGGGTCAACCTATCCACGAGAAAAAGAAACTCATTCACCAATGAAAACGTTTCATAGTCGTATTGAAGCGTTCTCATTGGTCAGATTTACAGTAGGAGCTGTAAATGACGTCACTACATTTTACTTCGCTTTGAAATCTTTCCACGATTTCAAAAAGTACACTGTTAAAAATTTGACCCATTTGCTGCAGCGGCACTCCACAGCTTTTATAGAATATCTCTTTTATGACCAATGAGAATGCTCCATAACACAGTAAAGTAACCGTTTTCTATAAAAGCAGTGGAGTGACGCTGTAGCAAATGAGTCAAATTTTTTACAGTGTATATTTAATTAAAACTTTTTATTAAAGGAGAGCGAAGGTGCGTTTTAAATGCAATATTGTTAAAATTTTTATATTCGGGTTGCTTTAATTTTTTTTTCTTTACAGCCGTGAATGACTCTTGAGAATTTCAAATCTATAAAAAACATTGTGAAAAGTTACCTCCGATTTTAAAGGCAATCTATTTTCTGACCAATGAAACCGTTCCATAGTCGTAATGGAGCGTTCTCAATGGTCAGATTTACAGTGGGAGCTATAAATGATGTCACTACATTTTACTTCGCTTTGAAATCTTTTCACGATTTCAAAAACACCATTTAATTAAAACTTTTTATTTAATCAAACCGCGGTTGCATTTTAAATTTCATTATAATCCCCACACCCATCTACCAGATAGTTTTGCTATAGTTTTAAATGCAGATTTCTGTTGAAATTTTCTTTCTTTCTTTCTTCCTTTTTTGTTAGATTTTTCCCTTTTCAAGTTTAATCGCTGTATTTATCAAAATTGTTTCAGCCTAAAGTGGCTATGATTGACCACAGTTGTTGTAATTTTTTATCATCCTTTAAAAATGCAAACACGTCATTTTGACGGGCTATCTTCTAGTTATATATAATGGGTTTAGGTCTTTTTTTATGCATAAAATTAAACCAATTGTTTTTTTTTTTCTTAAAAAAAAAAAGAGCAAATCGTTTTTTAGAAGAAATTTAATTACATTTTCTTTTTTTATTTATAATTTATGAGTTTCAGATTATTAGATATAAATAATTTTTATTGTTTTTTAGAAGAAATCTAATGACATTTTCTTTCTTTATAATTTACAAGTTTCAGATTATTGAATATAAATAATTTCTACTTTTAAAACTTTATTTCAGCAATAAGCATTAGATATATTAGGTTTAAGTCATTTTTTTATGCATAGGATTAAAATCAGTATGCATTGGTGAACGTATCTATTACTCTAAAGAAAAATTTTTAAACATGTGAATTGATCAAAGATAAAATAGATTCAATATTTAGTATAAAATATTTTAATTTTTTTAAATATTGCAGATTATTTAATGCAATTAATAATGTAACACAATGATCTTTTAAGATTTCTGTAAAATAAGCTGTAACAAGCTGTAAAATAATTTTTTCTTTTGGGAGATTATCTTGAAGAATTAAAAGCAAAGACTGGTTGCTAGTTATAGCATTTTAATAATAATTTTTTTCCCTCTGCTATCTACTGAATCTAACGACTAAAAATGTAAACTTTAAATTGTCACTCAGAAAGAAAAAATCCTAAGAAGTATTTGTAATTTATTATTTGAATAATTGTGGAAAAGAATATTTATCAAACTACATCTAAATGTTTATTATTAGTAATCAAAAGATTGTTTATATAGATTTACAGGGCATCAATGGTTCACTGTGATGAACAATCAAAACTTTCAACATAAGGCTGTTTTCTAAAACTGTTTAGATTGAAAAATGAATTTTTTCAATTTTCAGCATAAATTCAGTTTAATTATTAAATTTAAATTATTTTAATTGAAGCTACACTGCTTATAAACCAATAATGTCTGTTTTTATCAGTAAATATGCATGTATATATAATAAGAATGGATGTTTTAAAAAAACCCGGTTTAAACCAAAAAAACCGGATTTTTGGGGGTTTTTCAAAAAAACCTGGTTTTTTTCCAACCCTGTTTAGTATATCGTTGCCTGTCAGTTACTTCTTTGCAGTTTAATCTTTGTTTTCTGAATCTTGTCTTACTAAATGCATATACTTTTAGAAAAAAATGTAGACTTTTTCTTTAAAAAAAAAAAAAAAAAAAAAAATATGGAAATATTTATTTCAAAATACAATAAATTTATATAATAAGTATCATACATTTCTGCATCATGTTTCCATATTCATACTTTATAAAAACTTGCATAGATATCTGACCCATTATTTAACTGCATGAGCACAATATCCGTTTTCTTTCTTTTTTAAAATATTAGATTTTTAATTGCTCTAGAATGGTTAGGGCTAGTTATCCATTTTGCACACATTTGAGCTCTATATAATCTATATAAAAGTCACTCATAAAATGGGTAATTGCAAATCAGTAGATTATGAACCTTGTTGCATTGATAACTAAAAAATATTTATATTAAAAGATTGAAACTTTTGACTGTATGAATACTTTTTCCTTTATTTTTTGTTTTTTTTAACAACAGCCAGTGAAAGAAGTATGTCATGGTATTTCTACTAACTGTTGAATGTGATAAAATTATACTGAAAAGCAGCTAAGGGCAGTGAACTACTCTGACCTGTCTCTTCCATTGGTTGTGTTTTTAACTAATGCTTTAATGTTGATTTTTTATAGTTAGAGAAAATTTTATGCTTTAATTTCTGGTTTTTACTATCATTTTTATGTTTTTTTTTTTTTTTTACTATCTAATCTAAAGGGTATAAAAAATCAAAATTATCCAAGTATTTTTTTATAAATATAGTTTGGACAAGGTATGTTGGCAAGATTTGTGTCTAAAATTTTGAAATGATTGCCCAAGATAAGGTTTCCATATTATACGTTTTGCCTGTAAAATTGTATGTTTTCTAGCAGTTTTTAGGCCTATCATACAATGTGCAGTTATATTTGTCCTGTGTGATGATTATTTCTGTTTTTCTACCACATCTTACTTTTGAAATTTAAAGATTTTTATATTTCAATTTGCTTCAAAAGTTTAATTTTTGTTGAAAAACTTTTACGTGCACATCAAATGTAAAAAATGACTTATTTTCGATTAGGATGATAAAAATCTTGGGAAAACTGTGCATTCACAAAGTCTTTTGTAGGATTAGATCATCTGAACATGTCATTATAATGATAATCTATACCTGTTAAAGTTTGTTTATTTGTAGGGGCTAATCTCTGATGCTGATTTCAAAAGTGATGGTACCAAAATGATAGTGTTTTTCCCGATTCAAACATAGGCTATATCTTATATTGTTGTCACTAACCCAGATAGAGTGCAGGAGTAAAAGACTTTCTAAAAATGTGATTTTTGTGTTACTGAAGAATCTAAAACATGAAATTTAGCATGTTTATTACTTATGTAAATGATCACTAAGAATATTTACTAAAAACAATAGAAAATTTAAATGGGTGATAATTTTCAAAAAGCATTTGAAAAATATTCTAAATAGCAATTTTTAAACAATCTTGGAAAGTGACAAATCAAATTAAAAAATAATGAAGTCAAAATGATGGCGACAGTCCTTGCTCTGAACATAGCATATATCTTATGTAGGTGTCACTACCTGTTAAGCGTTACAGAAGCAAAAAATGTTCTAAAAATGAGGCTTTTGTGTTATTGAAGGATCTAGAAACATAAAATTTGGCATATTAATTATTTATAAGATATAAATGAACTCTTAAGAGCATTTCCTAAAAAATACAAAATTTAAAAATTAGTGTAAATGTGCAAAAAGCACTCTAAATTGCGATTTTTAAGCAATCTCAGCAAGTAACGAACCGATTTCAAAAATAGTGATAACAAAATGGTGACAGTCCTTGCTTCAATAATGTTTATATCACATGTTTACCCTAAAAGAGGTGCAGGAGCAAAAAACACTCTGAAAATGTGACTTATGTATTAAAGAAGGGCATAGAAACATAAAATTTGGTATGTTGATTACTTATAAAATATAAATAATTTCTAAGAACATTTCATGAAAAATATGAAATTTTAAAAAGGTTAAAATGCTCAAAACAGCCATCTAAAAACTTTCTAAATATAGATTTTTTAGCAATCTTGCAAAGTAACAAGCAGATTTTAAATAATATAATGATGTCAAAATGATGGTTAAAGTCCTTTCTTCAACATAGGCTTTATCTCATCTTGTTGCCATTACTCCAATAGGGGGTCCAAGAGCAAAAAACAGTCTAAAGATGCTAATTTTGTGTTACTGTTGTTTAGGCCCTTCAGTTACACAAAAATCACATTTTTAGAACATTTTTACTTCGGTAGTTTCAAAGATCAGCCCTGATACTCTCCAAAGGTGACGCCAACTTGACACTATTTCTGGTATTTCGCGTAATTTCCATAAACTCCCATTGCTATCCAATAATTTATTTTTTAACCAACCATTAATGTTTAATGTGTTGATCTCTGATTTTTCTCTATTTATAAATCCAATAATAACCTACCTCTTCACCAAATTTCAACTTCTTCAGTCACCTTGAAGTAGTCAAACATTTTGATCAGTGAGTCAGTGGTAAAAATAGTGATTTTCGGGCATCAAATTCTCGTGAATGGTAAGAGATTTTTTAAAATTTATTGGATTTGGTAATTAGAAGATGGTCTTACATGATGCAAAAAATTGCAAATGTCTAGGTCAAATAGAATTTAAGTTATTGGGGGGGGGTCAAAAGTGGCCCGAAATGGTTCGCGTAATATAACCCACGGCTGGTGTTACACCTTTTTACTTTGTGAACTTGGCTGACACACTGCCGTGTGTCTAGATATATCAAATTTCATTTCATTAGCTGCCCTTGGCGACCATATTGGTGTCCCTTCAATACATACTAAGAATTAAATCATATTGCTTTTATTCTTAACTAGCGGCCTTCGCCCGCTACGCTGGTCGGTTTATCTAAAGAAATCTTGAAGAAGTAGTTAGATAAGGTTCAGACATACATTAAAAAAAAAAAAAGCAAGTCGATCATTCAAAAAACGTTGGGAAATATCAAATATTTACTGTAATTTTTTAAGAAAAACAAAGTTTCGAAAAAAAAAATTAAATCGAAAAAAAAATTACACTGACATATTAATGCAAGGAAATTTTCCCAGAGAGAAAATTCGCCTTGAATACAATATTTCAAATTCTTTTAATTGCTTATAGGCGTTAATGCCAACATAGTGAAAAAAAATTCCATGCTGGGAATCGAACCCGGGCCATCAGTATGGCGCACTGACGTTCTACCGACTAAACCACATGGAACGACAGCCAGCTTGAAACTTTCTCATACTTAAGTAGACTGGCGAAAACATAACGATAGCGCGTTTTAAAATCGCACAGTGACATCTATTGGATTTTATATGTACTAAAAAACGTTATGTACTAAAAAACGTGAGCAGCGCACCTAATAGTTTCTTTTGTTTCTTTTTGTTACTTTTTTGTCTGTTGTCCGATTTTGATGAAACAAAGCCTATACACTGCCCGGGAGTGTGCATTCTTCATTAGTGAAAACCGCATAAAAATCCATTCAGTAGTTACGAAGATAACCTCGAACAAACAGACAGACAGACAGACAGACAGACAGACAGACAAAAAATTCAAAAAAAATTTTTTTGTGTTTCATTGGTTTTCTTTTATCGCCCTGACTCCATTTTTGTCAATTATCTTCAATGTACAGACACACCGGGTCCTACTGTTTTATTATATGTATAGATTTATTTTAATTGCTCAATTTTTTGACAAATAGAAGATTCTGCTAGAGAAATAGATAGATACAGATGTCAAATACGTACTACAATGGCGCGATTGCAACAAAATGGCAATTATATGTGCCGTACATGGTAACCCAGCTATTGTTATTTATTAATAAACTGTTTGTTTACTTTTATCTTTTTTAAACGACATAAATTCTTTTATTCTGTTATTATTAACTAAACTTTTTTTTATTTATTATTTCCTTTTTAAAATATTAGAAATTAGTTAAAAATATGCATGTAACTGGTATTTGAAAATGAAATTTTCGCCAAATTGACGTCAGAAAAATAACGCACCAAAGTGGTGCATATACGACATCTGTGCTGATAAATCAAGAACTCAGTATTTTTATGCTAGCCTGGCGCAGATAATAAATCGCTAAATAATGTACCCGTGGCATTTTTTCGTATTTCGTTAATTATTTAAAATATAATAATATAATCTTTTTACTCATTTATAATACATAACTTTAATTTCAAACTGAAAAATTTTAAATTCATGACTTTTATTATTTTTTAAAGAACAGATAAAATAAAAAAAATGATATTTTGAAGCTCCATAACTGCAGCAAAGGAACAATCAAAACATAAGTAAATCCAATTTACCACAGCCTAAATCTTACCGAAGAGCTTTTGCACAGTAACCCATAAGATATGTTTCATTTGGATGTTGCCATTAAACAATTAACAAATAATCATGATTTTTGTGCCACATATGTTAGGATAATATACATATATATATAGATGTTGATATATGATAGTGTTTGATGCTGCTTTTGTCTTGGCACTATCAACTGATGAAGGGGGAATGAGTTGCAACTTGTTACATAAGTTCATGAGAGGTTATGCATTGAAATTTATTTTAATTTGATATTGAGAGTGTTGTGACAGCATAAATCAGATTCACCTCTATAACGACAGCTCACAGCTGTCTTTGTGGAAGATTAAATTAGATTAATTACACATTTGAAGATCAAATTGTATAAAATCGTTAAGTAAAAGATGCCTCTGATTCCCATGCTAATAATGATTTTATAGCTTATATAAAATAAACATCCATACTATTGATTCTAATTGAATCTTTTTAACTTTATTTCAAAATTTTGACATGCATTCTTTGAATTTTCATGCAAAAACAATATTTTGTTTACTTTATTAAAAATACCAGTTATATGCATTAGTTTTAGATCTTTTAAAAAAACTCAAAAATAATTTTGTATATCATAAAATACATTGTCACTATCACAATAAAAGTGTAGTAAACAAAGAAGTTTCTATAATCCGAAAGTTAAAAAATTTTTAACTTTCGGATTATAGAAACTTCTTTGTTTACTACACTTTTATTGTGATAGTGACAATGTATTTTATGATATACAAAATTATTTTCAAGTTTTTTTTAAAGATCTAAAACTAATGCCTATAATTGGTATTTTTAATAAAGTAAATTATATATGAAGGCATTATACTTGTGATTCTGGTTATCTACAATTTCCTGAACAATATTTTGTTTTCTTACCATAGAGTCGAATGTGTAAACTTTAAATAAAAATAGAATCACTTTCTTCTGCCCAATTACAGTGGCGGTCAAAAGTTTCCGGCCAGTTAGTTTCTTCGATTTATTTACCAAAAGGTTTCAGCAAAGAAAAGCACAGTTGCTTCAAAAGTTAGGAATATGTGAATGACATCTGACCACATGATGATTTTGGTTGGATACTGAAGATGCTTCATGCAAAGGGATAAAATTCGAAGTTTGCGTGTGCAAAAGTTTCCGGCCACTTACAATGCTTTAGTTTTTTTCTATCGGTAAACTGTTTTTTGGTTGTGTTTATGAATGAATCAACGTGTATAGCATAGTCTGAATTCAAAATTGAAAAGTTCAGCAATTATTTTTCATAAATGAGTGATTTGTTTGTCGCTAAAAGGCCAATCTTCTCCAGATATTGTGGCAAAGTTATCGATCAGTAAAATCGACCGTAAACGATATTTAAAAATTATATAAAGATGGCCGTAGCCTTCAGGACTTTGAGGTCCGGGAGATCCCGGAAAATTACTATTCCTGTGGACAGACAGGCCCTGACTGGCTCCTTTGGGGGCCCTCGGCTAGAGACTGAAAGGGGGCCCCTCACGGGAAACTTAGCGAAAGCAGAATATTATATTTTATTTTTAAATTTAGGCTTGGATGGCAAAAAACCACATTTAGGCTATTTTGTCACTTTGGAAAATAGTTGAGTAAAATGTAAGCTTTTTTGTAACGTTGTTAACTTACTTTCACCATATATATTTATATTATTTTTATACACCATACCTAAACTAATTCCATGCTATAAAAAAAATAAAAATTATTCATTTTAAGTGGTTATTACTTCAAAATGAGTGTGAGGTATATTTTTAGTTTTCGGCAATCAAATGACTGTGTCGAAGTCATAATAATCTAAATCCTATTGTGATACCTAAGTAAATATTAAAAGCGACATAACAGTAATAAAAAAAGTGGGTACGTGTGATCGCAGATCGCTCAGATTATTTCCTTTAATATATCTTTCAAAACAACTTTTCCTTTAATTAATAAATCCAAATTGTTGATTTATAATTATTAAATTCTTACACAGATGGTAGCATTAATAAATTTAAAATAAAAGAAAGTTATTCATTTTAATTAAATTAAAAATGTTCAAATTAAATTATTTAAATAAAATTCAAAATGTTCAAATTGTTTAAAAACGCGAAAAAAAAAAAAAAAAATAGCGAACATATAAATAAAATTAAAAATTTTTAAAAACGAAAAAAAAATGTTTAAACGAAATTTAAAATGCTGAATCTTTAATAAACGAATCGTTTTTAAAATAGAAAGAAAACTGTAATTAAGAAATATATATATATGAAATGAATATTAGTGATAAAAAAAATATAAACCCTTAAATCGGCAAAAAGTACTTTTTTTTTTTTTTTTTTTTTTTTTTTTTTAATTTCTAACTTACTAGAGAATTGCAAGAAGTGTAAGTCACTGATTTTGACGAAAGTGGTACCGTTGGAAAAATCTCTTTTTGAGGAGGAAAAACTCAGTGGAACTACCTGTCGGAAATGAGCCATTTTTGAGATATCCAACAATTTATGTCACGTAGCTAGTGAACACTTACTGGGAAACCGCAAAAAATTGTGGTCTCGATTTTAACGAAAGTGGTATCGCTGAAAAGATACTATCAGTAGGATTAAAAAACTCAACGGAATCACCCGTCGGAAATTAAACGTTTTTAAGATATCCGACAATTTGTATCACGTAGCTAATGCACACTTACTGGGAAACTGCATTAAGTTACATAAATTGTCGGATATCTCGAAAACGATTCACTTCCGAAGGGTAGCTCTATTGAGTTTTTTACTTCTCAAAATGATATTTTTCCAACAACATCATTTTCGTCAAAATCGAGACAACAATTTTTTGCGGTCCTCTGTTACGTGTGCACTAGATCAGTATGTACTAGCTACGTGGCTTAAATTATCGGATATCTCGAAAACGACTCATTTCCGATGAGTAGTTCTTTTGAATTTTTTACTGTTCACGATAAGATCTTTCCAACAATACCACTTTCATCAAAATCAAAACTATTTTTTTTGCGATTCCCCAGTAAGTATGCGCTAGCTACGTTACATAAATTGTCAGATATCTCGAAAACGACTCGTTTCCGATGGGTAGTTCTATTGAGTTTTTTACTCCTCATAATGAGATCTTTCCAACGATACCACTTTCGTTAAAATCAGTGACTTACACTTCTTGTAGTTCCCTATTTAGTACGAAAGCTTCAAATTCCAGCATCACGGTTCGAACTGTGAATCTTCTGCTTACTAGCGAGTCTGTTTTCCTAAAAATCTTTCACATACCTTTCCTTGAAGGACATAGCTGACGCTTTGTTTGTTTATTTGTATTTTATGCTGTTCAATTATCTACACGTGGGATATAAGCCCTTAGGGAGGGGTGCCCTCTGTGGGGTTTTTTCTAAAAGAACCTAACCCGTATTTACGCAAGGAAATGCAACGTTCGAAGAAAATTACAGAAAACTCCAAACTGTTAGGCCGACGGTCGCGATTGGGTTCGAACCCAGCACCTACCGTCGACCAGTTTCGAGATCAGAATCTATCGGCCTCTGATGGGGCCATAGCTAACGCAAATTACCAACTCGTAACAGCTGTATCTGGAGTACTACCTACCATCATGCTGAATATTATGCTATCATATGGGTCTTTTAAAATAATATTACAGAACATTGAACCTATAATTTGTTCTAGAGGTTTTCATGGGCCCGGGTTTGGTCCGAGACCCGTATCCAGCCCGGTCAGAGAAAGAAATTTAGCGAGGGTGCTAGGCCGATAAAATAAATTAGGGAACCTGCCAATCCGATATAAAAACTTAAACGAAGACGATAAAATATGATCCGCTTTCAGTGAATGACTTTTGCGAGAATGAGTATAAATGTGCGTCACGATCCGATGCTAGTTTGACACCATCTAAACAAAAATGCGGGCATCGGACAATTATATGTATTAGAGGCAGGGTTTAATTTTTTCAGCAGATTCATCCCTAAGGCCTTGATCAGGTGTGCACTTTTTTCTACGTAGTAGAGTCGGGCCAGAACTGGACTTAAATGTTCTCAGAATGTGTAGGGCATTTACTATGTTTTTTTAAAAATATTAATACAATAATAAACTTCTGTTAATGGAATCTTTGGAAGTATAACTTGGGGTGGTTTTCAATCCATTTCTCAATAACGCGAAACTTTCTGACTAATTTTTAACTGTAAATGCATAAAATTGACATGCGTGACTATTAAAAATTTGGGAATAGAATAATTTTTCCATTTTTGGAAAATAAATTATCGAATGGTAAGAGATTTTTGTCACGTGACTGCAGGTTTTGCCCCGTTTCTTTAATATCGCTTTCAAAAATTCAATTCAAAATGCTAACTTTGACAATATTTCTAAAAGATATAATGTTTTTATCAAAAATGGAAGACACCATTCGATTACATAAGCTCTGAATAAGAAAAAACAGCAAAACTTATGCATTTCCGAAGAAAATGAATTTAGAAATGTGTCAGGAACTAACTCCTTTGGATTTGAAAGAAGCTCTAATAAATTACAGAGAAATATTTTCACAAATATATTTTTTATAATACATCTTCAAAAGTTAATCATGTTTTTACCGTCTTTTTTTTTCTTTCAGTCTAAACTATACATTAATTTTATAATGAATCTTTATTTGAATAATCTAGGAATATTTATCTAGGAATAGAATCTTATTTGAATAATTTAAAAATCTTGGCTTCTAAGTAATTATTAATATTACTATCATATATTTTCTATGTTGAGAAAATATAGTGATTTTAAAGTATAGTTTTAAAATATAAAATATTTCACAAATGTGTATGTAGTATTCTTTAAAAGGATCTTAATTGTATGTTAAGAAAAACTAATTTTTTTTTTGTGCAAATCTAGTGGAATCGGGTCGTCTTTACTACTTAACCAAGTATTAAAAGTTTTAAACATTTTTCAGTGTTTAAAAAATTTCTCATTTTTTTCTTTCCTTTTCGTACTGTCGCTTTCATACAACTGCTTCATGTTGACCACACTGTGAAACTGCACTAGTTACAACCATACTATACGAGATTGACAAGTGAGCGTCGCGATACACTCTGAATCTGATTCTATGAGTACTGCAGAAAGGGCGATGTATAAGTCAGCAGCCCTATTCCGTCTGTCCAACAACATGATACGACGAAACTATATAAGTTATCATGAAAAAACTATCAATTGTTTAAAATTTATTGTAAATGCATATTATTATTGGAAAGTACACAACTTTTTTCTTATGTAAGTAGTAATTATAAAATCGTATATTCATTTTTGAGTTGTACTTCCGGGGGCCCTCGGCGATCGCCGACCAGCCGACCTGGCCAGTCCGGGCCTGTGGACAGAATTATCAAGAGAAAAACAATTGATAATTCGCATAAAAATTCTGCTGCAATATACTGTTATTTACGGAATGAAAATATTGCTGAAATAAGTCCGTATACCGTATCAACATGCTGACGTGATTCATAACTTTATGGAAGAGTCGGTGTTAAAATTTTTTCAGAGTTAAAAAAAATTACAAACGTACCCGACTGGCGTTTTCTAAAAAACACAAACTCTGGTCAAGTGAAAACTGGAAAAAAGTTCTATTTTTCCATCAGTCAAATTCGAAACAGCTTTGGAAGTGGTGGCAGACACAACGTGCAATGACCTAACAACAAAAGATATGATTCGACCTATGTTATTCCTACAATGAAGCATGGCAGAGGACACGTTATGCTGTGGAGAGTATTTTCTTCAAAAAGTGTAGGTCTGTTATTTGAAATCTACAGCCAGGTGAATGATACAATGTATAAGGATATCTTGCAAGACTATTTCTGCCTTATTAGGGAAAACAATTTGGTCGCAACTATTTTTCTTAACATGATAACGACATAAATAATGTATGCAAACCTCAATAAACAATGGTTTTCGCACAAAAAATTTCGTTTTTGAAATTATCAGCCCAAGGGCCCAACATAAATCCAATAGAAAATCTTTGAAAAGAAGTTGACAGAAGTCTGCGGAATTATAAATATTCCAACTCGTACGAAATTTCGCCTAAATTGCAAGAAATGTGGGAGAAACGTACCATAGACAATCTTTAACCATTAATTGTATGAATGTCACGTTGCAGCGCCACAGTACTTATTATTAAAGCTAATAAAATAGTAATACAATAAAATACTAATTGTAAATGTTGTTGATCACTGTAATTTTCTATTACAATACCACTTTTTTACAAACTTGTGAGAAACTTTTAAGAACATGCGTTTTCCTTTATACTTAATTTTGTCAGTTAAATTTATTGATATTTACATGTTCTTCTATAAGTAAGTTCCTAACTATTATGTCAATAAAATGTATAAATATCACTTTGAGATTCCTCTTCATATGGGTATATTTACAAATAAACTAAAAAATTTTTGCTGGCCGGAAACTTTTGACCACCACTGTATCTGTTAGCTTTTTCTTTTTAACACTTTCCAATATAGCTTTAATTTATGAATTGAATTTGTCTGTCCATACTTTATCTCCAGTAAATATTTTCAGATTTTCATGTCATGAAGCTGATTGTTTATTTCTATTAATAAGTATCAAGTTGCATGCAAATGTTCGTACATGTGTATGTAAATAAGGTACAAGCACACAGAATCTGATAGTATGAAAGCTCTCAAGTAATATCCTGTGAGCTAAAAACTTGCAATATGACAGTAAAAAATATAGTTCTTATTTCTACAATTCAATGGTTTCAAAATAGATCATTTAAACAGTCCTTCTGAAAAAAAAAAAAAAAAATGGCAACAATATGCAGAAGATTATTAATTATTCTTATTTGTGAAATTGGCACTTAAAACTATAATCTAAAGGATCATAATTCAAAAATGGCCAGGCAAAGCCTGGCACACTTTTCAAATTCTTTCAATGGACTAAAAGCTCTTTAAAAATAACCAGTTTATAAATTTAATATTTTTTATTATATTAAAAATTAAATTAACACATTGTTTAACATTAAGCTCTGACCTTCTTAAATGTGTAAGCCTTATTCAGTTTCAGTTTAACAATTTGTTCACTCTCCAAAAAATATCTGAACAGCCAGAAGCAGATTTTTTTTTGTTCCAGTCTGCCTCAAACTAAAATTTTTCAGCATCTTAGCAAAATTATGCCAAGCTTGCTATCATAAGGAATAACAGAAACCCATAAAATACCTAAGCAAAATGTGCATTTATAAAGAAAATATAATTAAAGTATACAACAAATGCTATAAATCAAATGACTTAAAGTAAATTTTAACTATTTTGCAAGCACAGCATTTCTCTTTAAGTTGGTGTATTAATCTGCAAGTCTTAAAATAATCTGTAGTGCCCGCTGCTGTGCTGCACTGTTTCTGCTACTGGATCTAAACATAACAACAATGCGAAATCAATAATAATAATAATAATAAAACACATCTAACATACAGTTGAATGCATCTAACATTAAAAATTTGTGATATGAAATCTATTCTAACAATGTTCAGTACAGTTGTTAAATCCACATGTGTTTGTCAAACATAGTTATGTTCATAAAATGTCCAATTTCATTAGGTGGTTGTTAGCTTATTCTTACCTTAAAATCATTTCATAAGTTACTTTTTATGTTATTAATCATTTTTTTTCTTGTTTCTTGTGTTTCTTAAACTGTGCAGGTTGAAACTTTTCACTTTTGAAAATTAGTTGAACATATGTTCTTAGTACTTAAAAATGTATGGATTCTTTTCATAGATAATTTATTATCGGTAGAAACTAGATTGATGTTAACTTGAGGTTTACTGTACAGTTAATTTTATGAGTATCAATGCAATAAAATATATGGAAAGTTTCAATTTTGAATGTGTAAGCATTTTTCATTTTTATTTATAAATTTCAAATAGGTAATTAATGTAATTTAATCTAACGAAAAGCTTTTTTTAAGTATTCAGAGTTATCCACATGTAGTTTATATTAATTATTTCAGTTTTCTTTCAAATTGATTATGAAGTAATTAACTTCTCAGCTTTATTATTTATTGTTCATTTGTTTGTTTATAAATGAAAATATTTAATAGTATTTTGCTAAATAACAAAACTACTTTCCTAGTGTTCCCATGAAAACAGTCGTCAAAAGAAAAAGTTTTGATGAGTCTACTGTTACGAAAAAACCTGTTGTAACTCAAACCATCAAGACTGTTTCTCAAGATAAAATAAGAGCCCTTAATGCTGTGATTGCCCAGAGCACCCCTAAATCTGCTGGTATGTATTTTAATTTTAGTTTGGCTCTTTAACATTTCTTATATCTTTAACTAACTTTAATTCTTCTGCTGTTGATGTGTTACTAAAAATATTCTACCAAAAATTCAATCCAATATAAAAAAATTTTAACTCAAATA
The DNA here is from genome assembly GCA_964019185.1 of Maratus speculifer. Lineage (NCBI taxonomy): Eukaryota > Metazoa > Arthropoda > Arachnida > Araneae > Salticidae > Maratus > Maratus speculifer. The sequence continues at coordinate 260,123,934 of OZ025298.1, forward strand.
AATTATTTTACGCCTCCATTGCAGGAAAAAACTCATTAATTTTGACAAAGTATTGTGAAGATAAGTAGCAAATTTTGTTGTATGCCCGTTTGGTCAGGGAATTTGACAGTCATGTTTTGCTGGGAACCCTGCAGAATTTTAATTCATTTAGTTAATTTTTTTCATTATTTTTAGTTAATTCTATACTAACAATCACATTTAAACTATCTTCTGTTGACCTCAAAAAATTTTGCCCTCCTCCTCTGTGTAACTAAGAAAATTTTAAAATAGTGCTTCTATTTGAAAATTTTATCTCTTTGATCCAGGTTATTTCTCTGTGCCACTAAAATTTTTTATTTTCATTTAAAGAAAAACATGATCTACAACAGAATAAATACTTAAGAAATGTATATTAAAAACATTGTTTTTGATGTATTTTTGGTTCTGATCAAGTTAAGAACCATAATCATAATATAAAAATACGAATCGCTTCATGGTCAATACAAATGACATGCAACAGTGAGATGTACACAAAAACATGCGCTCTGCTGTGAAACATTAAATAAAAAATAGACTATGATCTAAAATTATATTCCAATGTGGCTCTTCCTATTAAGACTTTACTTAATAAGCAATTTGATCCTGTAAAACAATAAGATCTTCATGAAATATCTTACATTGATTAAAAAAAAAAAAAAAAGAGGATATAAATTATTGCACAAAGATAACTGGCAGAAAATTTAGAGCTAGAAAAAGTGAACATGAATCGAATATTAAATTTTGAAATTATGTCGTACAAAAGCTGCTTTATCTTGATTATGTTTAGGCAAGGGAATAAAAATTCTGTTTAATGAAAGTAAATTGTTATTGTAAGTCTATTATAACGGAGTCCATTGAAATATATATATATATGTTACAGGCCAAACTAGATTGGCCTAGTCCAAACTAGTCTATCCTAACGCCCATCGGATAAACTAGTTTTTCCTAGGCCAAACTAGTCTATCCTAACGCCCACCGGATAAACTAGTTTTTCCTAGGCCAAACTAGTCTATCCGAACGCCCATCGGATAAACTAGTTTTTCCTAGGCCAAACTAGTCTATCCGAACGCCCATCGGATAAACTAGATTTTCCTAGTCCAAACTAGTTTGGCCGAACGGTCATTAGGATGAACTAGTTTAGCCTGCTATTCATTGGTTTGAACTAGTTTATCCTAGGCCGAACTAGATTGTCCTAGGCCAATTCAATTTGGCGTGATTTTATTGAATTTAAAGACCGCCACGGCGCCAACCTTCTTGTTTTGATTTAATTTAGCCTAGGCCAATGCAATTCGATGCGATTTTAGCTCACATATTATCAAAGCCTGAGACCTAATGTGCTCGCAGATTCTGTGTGTGTGTATGTAACCATGTACGTACACATGGTATGGTATGTATGTACGTACATAAGTATGTATGTACATACTTATGTACGTACATATGTAGGACTAATATAACGGACTAATGTGTAACTAATATAACGCAAGCACTCTGGTGTTGGAATTTGGACGCGATTTAGTTCAAGCCAGCCGGCTTCGACCGCTATCGGGCCCCTTCTTTTATATAAAATCTTGAAACGGACGTATGTTGAAGCGAATGAACTTCGAAGTGAAAAAAACATGATGATAAATATTTAAGAAAAAGGATTTTGCATTGAAATACCACTATTTTCTAATAGTAATTTTTGTAAAAATGTTATATTCTTGCTGGAATTTTTTGAAACTTTGTGATAGTTTATCGCATATGATATAATTTTACAAAAAAAAAAAAAAAAAGTTACATTTCGGCGTGAAAGAGGATGTGGTTGCGAACAAAATCAGGAAATATAACGGAAATTCTATGTTTTAAAGCACTGCGACCTCAAGTAACACATCTACTAATAGGTTGTTTAACGGAGTTTCATTCAAATACAGTTTTGTTAATAATAGAGTACGCTCCCTGGTGTTGGAATGAGGAATTAATATAACGTGGCTTAGTTAAAACTTGCTGGCTTCGCCCGCTATCAGACTGGCGTGAGCAGCGGGGATATGGTTCGAATTTCGTTCGCTTCGAGGTTCTTTCGAAAAGGAGGGTTATATTCGGTGGTGCGTGCTCAGCATGCTTGCTACGATTTAAATTTTGTTCGCGTCAAAGTTCATTCGAAAAGGAAGAGCGCATTCGACTGTAAGCGTGCAGCACACCTGCTATATGCTGCCGCAGTCTGTGGGGACGCTACTGAAGAACTAATGCACGAAATTAAATAAAAAATTATATGCAGGTAGTCTCTGATCTAAATTGATGCTGATTAGTTTTTGGTGTAAATCGTTCATCAGGTGGAGTACTGTTTGGCATTTTTTACTATTTACGCATCAGCTTTATCTTAATAGCTAATACAATCAAATTTCCATCGAACTTTAGATACAGTTCGTCCATGACATGAGTTGGTGGTGTTTTTATTTCGAAGTAAATCACTCAACATGGCTATGATATGCTGCATTTTTCAAAATTTTCACAATAGCTGTATCTCAAGAACTAATTGACGGAATTTAATAAAAATTTATATTCAGATAGGCCCTGATATAAATCGATACTGATTGCTTTTTCATGTAAATAGTTCAACAAATGCCGCTTCTAAAGTGCGTTTTTACTGATTTGCATTAACACTATTTCAGTAACTAATTTACGGATTTTCATCAAACTTCCGAATCAGTAAATCCGTGATATGAACTAAATCTTTTTACGTGTTCGTGTTAATTGCTCAATAGGTGGCGCTGTTGTGCTCAATTTTCCCGATTCCTGAAATAGTTTTGTTGCAAGAATTAATGCACGAATTTTCATCAAACTTTAGATCCAGTAAGTCCCTGATATAAATTAGTATTCTGTAGTTTTGGAATAAATCTCTTGAAAGGTAGCGCGCCTCTATACAGTATTATTCGTGATTATTGCAATAGCTCTATCTCAGGATCTAATGCATGGATTTTCATGAAACCCCAGATTCTGTTAGTCCTTGATATAAAAAAGTACAAAAGTACTTTTTAGTTTTTGGAGTAAATCGTGCAACAGGTGGAGCTGCTATGTAGCATTATTCATGATTATCGCAATATCTCAAGAAGAAATGCACGGATTTTTATCAAACTTCAAATTCAGTTAGTCCCTGATATAAATTAATATTCTTTTGTTTTTAGAGTAAATGGCTCAATAGGTAGCGCTTCTATCCAGTTTTTTATGACTTCTGCGATAATTCAAATATCTGAAATAGTACTAATACACAGATTATCATCAAATTTCAGCTTGAATTAGAATTTGAAAGACGTTGTTACAGATTTTTCAAAAAGTTCCGTCAGGAATTTAACATTTTTACAAAAATTGCTATTAGAAAATAGTGGTATTTCGATGCAGAATTCTTTTTCTTAAGTATTTATTATCATGTTTCTTTCTTTTCGATTCAACATTCGTAAGTACCTAAATCGCGTTGTATTAGTTCCAAATTCCAACACCAGGGTGCTGGCATTAGTTCCACATTCCATCACCAGGAAGCGCACCTTATTACTAACAAAACTGTATCTTAAGAAAACTCCGTTAAAGAATCTATCAGTAGATATGTTACTCGATATCGCGGTGCTTCAAAACAAGAACTTGAGATTTTTGAAAAATCACTATTCTTCAATAGTGGCATTAAATGCGAAATATATTTTTTATAAATTTATATCATATGTCATAAACTATCTCAAAGTTTCAAACAGATCAACCTAGAATTTCAGTTATATTTCCTGCTTTTGTTACTAACAAAACTGTATCTTAAGAAAACTCCGTTAAAGAATCTATCAGTAGATATGTTACTCGATATCGCGGTGCTTCAAAACAAGAACTTGATATTTTTGAAAAAATCACTATTCTTCAATAGTGGCATTAAATGCGAAATATATTTTTTATAAATTTATATCATATGTCATAAACTATCTCAAAGTTTCAAACAGATCAACCTAGAATTTCAGTTATATTTCCTGCTTTTGTTACTAACAAAACTGTATCTTAAGAAAACTCCGTTAAAGAATCTATCAGTAGATATGTTACTCGATATCGCGGTGCTTCAAAACAAGAACTTGAGATTTTTGAAAAAATCACTATTCTTCAATAGTGGCATTAAATGCGAAATATATTTTTTATAAATTTATATCATATGTCATAAACTATCTCAAAGTTTCAAACAGATCAACCTAGAATTTCAGTTATATTTCCTGCTTTTGTTTGCCCCCCCCCCCCCCCCCCCCCCCCGGTCTTTCCCTTTCGTAATGGGACTTTTTATACAATTTTTTATCACATGTTATATGCTTTATTTAAGCTTTTCCTTATTTTTAAAAGGATTCGGATATTTACTTTTTTAATATGAACAATTTCGCGTGAAGTGATGTGTGGGAAGACCAATATCTGTTACGAATTAAAAATCTTTTCATAAAACCAAAAGTTTCTATCCGATTGAAAAAATAATCTGCTCTATCTTTATATTTAAACTCAGAACTCCCAAAATTAATCAGGTAAATGCCTTATCAGAAGAAACCTACATCCAAAATTTGAAACAAATCTGTAAATTATCCCTGAAAAATCTATTTACATAAATTAAGAGTGTTACCCCCCATTCCTCTTTTCTTTATATGTAAAGAATGAACACCCACAACTAATCATGGATGTACCTTATCAAACTGATATTGTACCTAAAATTTTAATAAAATCTGATACTTTTGCATGAAAACTGACTTAACGAAATTAAAGAGTGTGGGGGGGGGGGGGGGGTGCGGTTTAGCCTTTTGTTCCCCTTACCTTATTCTTATCCAATGAACCCCTGAAACCTAATCAGGAAAGTTCGTTATCAGGATAAATCTATGTCCAAATTTTGAAGCAAATTGGATATTTCTATCAGGAGTTATCGCATTACGTACATACATACGTACATGTTTACATACACACACACAGAATCTGCGAGCACATTAGCTCTCATACTTTGATAGTCTGTGAGCTAAAATCGCGTCAAACTGCATTGGCTTAGGCTAAATTAGATCAAAACTAGAAAGTTGGCGCTGTGGCGGTCTTTAAATTCAATAAAATCACGCCAAATTGAATTGGCCTAAGACAATCTAGTTCGGCCTAGGATAAACTGATTCAAACCAATGAATAGCAGGCTAAACTAGTTAATCCTAATGACCGTTCGGCCAAACTAGTTTGGCCTAGGAAAATCTAGTTTATCCGATGGGCGTTCGGATAGACTAGTTTGGCCTAGGAAAAACTAGTTTATCCGATGGGCATTAGGATAGACTAGTTTGGCCTAGGAAAAACTAGTTTATCCGATGGACATTGGGATAGACTAGTTTGGCCTAGGAAAAACTAGTTTATCCGATGGGTGTTAGGATAGACTAGTTTGGCCTAGGAAAAACTACTTTGGCCTAAATTCGGGTTTGGCCTGTAACATATATATATATATATATATATATATATATATATATATATGCATAAAGGGTTTGTTCAAAAAATCTCAGCAGAACCTTTATACAGTGTTTGTTAATCCAAAAAATCAAAAAATGTTGTATGTCAAATACATTTTAAGAAAAAAACCATTCATGTTTAACTTGTTTAGATAAATTTAAATAACTTTAGCTTTGTCAGTTTTTAGTTTGTTTTCAATATAATTTTATTATTAATGTATATATATATTTGTGTGTGTATTTATATTCAAATTTAACCATAAAAATTTGTGATTTAAAATGAAGTTCCTAATTTTTTTAATTAATTGAAATTGTTTCAAGCTCAAAGTCCAGTTGAGCATTGTCAATTTGATTTTATTGCTATGGAAACATCTGGCTTTTATTTTTTTTAATATGCTTAAATGTATGGAAAAAAAAATCTTCTCAATATGAAATTTTCTATATATGAAAATATTTTTTTTTTAGTAATAAACTTAATTACTACAGTAACAAGCAATATATACATGTAATGCAATTTATGTATGTAAATATTAAACTCTGTCATTGTTTATGTTTAAATTTATTAAATACCATTTACATGCATTCTAAAAATCCAACAGTTTTTAGTTGCATTAAAATCATTTGCCTTTGGCAAGGAAAAGTACTGCTCACCAAACCGCATGACGCTTTCGTCTTTTCATGCCAAATATTCAAAAGTATTTTATATTTTTAGACTTTCTACTGTAATTCCTCCATTAATTATGACTGATTTTTTATTACATACATAAGTAGTTCTTTTTTTTTTTTTTCTCCCTCAAAAGATTGAGTATGCCCAATATGGAGTTCTTCCCTTAAAGTTATGGTTTGAGTTATGAATAAATGCTTTGTTGAAAGTTTGAATAGGAGGAGCCAAATTGGAAAATAATTTTAGATCATAGTCTTTTTTTAATTTAATGTTTCACAGTAGAACACTGATTAAGAATTAATACCGATGTATGTCATAATACTGATGACTCAAACTATTCAGTAAAGATTGATAATGATCTCCTGGAGTTGTTTAACTCCGCTAGTGAAGAATCCGATTTTGACCACTTCGATGTTAAATATTATTCATTATTTTTAAATATTTCTGCCATTTTATAATGTATTATTTTATTCTGTGTTTTTTTAAATTCATTTATTAAATAGTTAAAAATTTAAACGCTTTGTTTTATATCTTTGTTTATTTTATTATTGCTGATATGTTATTTAAAATTCAAAGTAAGTATATATTCTTTTTATTTATTATTGCTGTTATCATTATCTATTATTACATTATTTTTATTTACTGGCGATTTGACCATCATATCTTTTACATTTCATTATGCGGCCGTCCTGTAAAATCAGATTTTTTGCATATTTCCCGTTTTTGCGGCGCTTCCGGTTTTTACTACTTCTAGTAGTTCTGGAAATTTATCAGCAAATTTTATTGCTGGTTCACTCTTGGTGGGCTTGCGAAACATAGAACTTTTTTTTCCATTTTGGTGTAAATGACTTACTTTTTTCACCCTATTAGAATTATAAGGTTTCTTTTGATTATTTATTTTTTTGTTGATTGGAAGCAGATCCTGAAACTTGATTTTTGCAACTATTTTTGCTTATTGGTACTTTATTAGTAAAAATACTGACCATAAACATCTAAAAGCACAACATGATTAATTATATTGTCATCAGTATCCTCTTCTGAGGTATGATCGCTTTCATCTGGAGGAAGTTGACAAATTTAAAGTTCTTCATCTGAAAAATCCAAAACATTAGAATCTCTTAGTCATCAGATAATCAACAGTTGCCTCTAAATTTTAATTTTTTTCTCCATACTATGTTACTTTGCTAAAAAAAAAATCCCAATTAATGCCTTTAAAAATTAAATCTGAGAAGCTAACACTCTAAACTGCTAATAAATTTGACTGTTCTTTCATAAAATTTGGAGATTCCCCTTTCAACTATTTATGGAATTTCTTTTTCCTTCCCTTCTGAAGGGGATTCCCCTTTCAAATAATACCAAAAATTTCCTCTTTTTTTTTTAAACTAAAAGGGGATTCTTTATTCTGTTATTAAAATTCCTCATACAGAAAATAATGTTGACACGGAATAATGACGACAAACCAATGTTCCCAATTGGGAACATGAATATTTATTTAACAAACAACCCCAAGTTTGTTTTTGATTATTATTATCAAATATAACATCCTTTTTATTGGTTAAAACTATTTTACATATATCAATCAGTTTTTAGCAAGGGCGGCACCAGAATTTGCCCGACGTGGGGGCACTGTATCCCCGACAGGGGGGCCAAGTTCATAACATATATCAGAGGCCCCCGCGTGCTGGAGCAGGTCCTAAAAATTGCGTTGGCAAAAATTTCAAGGGCCCAGTTCGTACAAAATAAATGTTCCGGTCTGCGTAAAATTAAAAAAGTTGTCCTGCTTATATGGTCTAGCAAGTATTATATATATTAGCCCCCCCCCTCCCCCCCCCCCAAAAAAAAAGTTAAAGTCTCGACCCGACTTGACTCTATTTCTACAAAACATGAATTTTTACTTCTATATTGTTATAAACTGTTTTACACGAAGAGTTCTGATCAAAAAGAATTAATCTTTTTTTTTTTTTTTTTTTTTTTTTTTTTTTTTTTTAACTATTTGGAAAATAGTTGTTGATCTCGGTGGAGAACTGGAAAATCTGAAGCAGATCTGAATCTTTTTATTGGTTGAATTCTGGAACTTATTTTATTTTATTCGTTTTGTGATTGGTCCATATTTAATGTCCAAAAATGGAATACTTCTGTTGACATGATGACAAAAAATGTAATAAAAACTTTTAAAATATTAATAATTTGAAAACAAATTGTGGTAAAGTTTGCAAACAAATTCCATTTAAAAGAGCATTTTTTTTCTCTATGTCACTGTGTGAAAATTTAAAATGTGCGATATTTAGAAGTTTAAAAATTCGCAGTTCCGAAAATTGTAAAACTGAAATTTCATTTAAACCTTGTTTATGTTGGGCCCAGGAATATTAATATTTAATCCATGTCGTACGTAATATATGAGGCGTAATAATGGGTGCTCTACTGTATGTATTACTGAATGCAAAAATACAAATGAAAAACTTACATAATTTCTTTAAAAAGTTAAATTATTATTATCAACAAAATTACGAATTCTGCGTATAAAGAAGTTTTAAAATTAAAGCATTCGGGTAAAAATATCAAATTACATACAAACGCAAAGAAATAAGAAAACATTTGAACTTACTCGTATGAAAGACTTGAAACTTTTTATGTACTGCAGAAAAATAGTATAGTTCACACATTCGTAAAAAGATTGAACTCATAAAGTATTTATAATTAGTAGAAATAATAATTCAAATGCAAAATTTGCAAAGTCATAAATTTCATTGTTTTATAGTCAGATTCGTTCTTTAAAAGGTCATTGTAGCATTGTTCTTACGGTTACTGTATTATTTATATATTTTTTGTTAAAAAAAAATTAAATAGACGATTTCGATATTTTTAAATAAAAATACTAGATTAGGAAAAAGAATTAACTCCTTATATCTGTGGTCAATGGACAAATGTCGATAATAGGGAACTGCACCTTATGTAACTCTGAAATATCCTTCAAGACTATCAGAGCAGATGTTTTTCTAGTAATTCCCACAACAACATTGAGATGTATAAAGGTTCTTTTTACAACCAATCAGCAAGAATACGTTTGCTGAAGCTAAACAACATATTCATCGATCTCTTTATCATTCCAGCAGTCGAAAAGTTTGTTTTATATTAACTTGCAGAACAGAATTTGAAAACTACTCAAAACAGATAGTCATGCATTTCCTTTTGGTGAACCGCAGCTGTTCTTTGCAGTTTAAACATCGTTAGATTGAAATCTAAATAAGAATACGAGTATAAAGAAACAACATACTTGGCTAGAACAAAATCTGTATAAAATTGAAATTTCTTTTATATCCTTTTTCGTTAAATCTGAATACGTTGCTGTACTAAATACTAATTTCCTTGAAATTAATGTGAAAGTAATTAACCGAACTAGAATTTTTGAAATATATAAATTTTAAGAGTTTATAAGTACCGCGTTTTACTTTTTTCATCATTTTCTAATTTAGTCATTTTTAGGTGCGTTCGTAATTATGTAAATACGTAGCACCTATAGTGGTCGTTCCGTTCGTCCGTCTGTCCGCATATAACAACGCAAAAACTACCCAACCGAATCGTTTGAAATTTGAAATACATAATTATTACAAAATGTTGTCGAGTCATTTAAAATTTTATGAAAATTGGATGCATAGATCAATTACAGGGGCAATCAAAAGTATTCCATTACATTACGGTTAATGGGGGAAAAAGTTTCAAATGCATTTTAATAGTTTGAAATTTAAAATACATAATTATTACAAAATTGTGTCGAGTCATTTCAAATTTTATAAAAATTGGATGCATAGATCAATTACAGGGGCAATCAAAAGTATTCCATTACATTACGGTCAATGTGGGAAAAAGTTTCAAATGTATTTTATACGTCTGAAATTTAAAATACATAATTATTACATAATTTTGTCGAGTTATATCAAATTTTATGAAAATCGGATGCACAGATGAGTTACAGGGACAATCAAAAGTATTCCGTTACATTACGGTCAATGGGGAAAAATGTTTCAAATGCATTTTAATGGTGTTGCACTCATTCGAAATTAATAAAATTTACATGCAACAGTAAAGTACATATTATAATATACATTTTACATAATTTGGGGTGCAAAGAACGTTTGTTATTGATTTACAAGGACACACAAAAGTATTCCATTATATAATAGTATAGGGAGAAAATAATTATAATTCACTAATTACAATTTTATGAGATTGATATATGAGAGTAATATTTTTAAAACTTCGTTATCGTATGAACGCACCTCATTTGCTACGCTTCACGTGCAATTTCTAACTTGTTGAGAAAATGTAATTATTTTATAAACTCTCAAAAAACATTTCGCAAAAAATAAAACATACAGGCAGTAATTTGCTGGAACGCACGTGTGGTTGGAACGGATTTTTCTATTACTTGAAGAATTTTCTGTCTTTTGATTGTAGAACTTTTTAAAAAATTGAGATTTGATTCATGAATTTTTCATATTTTGAGAGAAAATAGAGGTAAGTAAAAAATCAGATTATAATAGAAAATCCTAGTACACAGCGTTGTTGCACAGTTAATTAAACAGTCCTTTAATTAAAAAAAATGCATCTGTAGATATTGGAGGATTTCGGGTAGTTTTAGCATTAAATTGATTAATTTTCTTTATTTTCGAAAAAATGTTCAAATTGAAGCAGACTTTTTTAGCTATAGAAATAATAATAAAAACAATGGGGGAAAATATCTTCAATTTCCATTTTGCTTTAGAATGTATATTGATCAAATGCACAAAGTGTGATGTTCCAAATTTTGATAAGATCAGAATTTAAATCTGAAACAAAAACTTTAACACAAAATTTCCAAGAGAAATGTAAATGAAGTGAAAAATTGTAAAATAGTTGGGAATCTAAAAGTGAATTATTTTAATATCAGCGAAAAGCGATCTGCAATTATAAATATATCGCTGATTCAAACTGCGGGTTATGCATGAGATCTAGCTGCGGGTTAGAGGTCTGCGAGGACCAAAATTTCCCGCTCAACATTGTCGAAGCATTCCTTTGATTTTCATCTTTTCTATTATTTTAATTAATTTCTGCCTTCTGACATAAGATTTTTTTTTTTTTAATTTTGATCTTAGATTTCTCATTTTTACATATTTATAGATAAAAGGGATTTAAATTCCTTTTCTAACACGAATAGTATACTAAGCAACACAGATGCCAGAATACCCATGTAATTTGACGAACATGCTGTTTAGGTGTTAGTATTTCAGGTATTTGGTGTTTTTTCTGTATTTTTTGCGGGAGGTGGAGTAGAAATGGCAGAATTAAAGTGCAATTTTTTCTGTTTTTACGGAATCTAATCAATGGAGGGGGGATAGTTCAATTCACGGATTGTTTACCGAGCACGGAATCCTCCGCGGAATGGGTTATACCTGACCTGAGCTAATTAATTATATATCCTGAAACAGTTTTTAAAAAATAGATAACCCGAACTTGACAAAACTTCTAAAATCAATAGTATTCATTCCGAACGCAATCCGAACTCAGTATGAAAAAACAAAATTCCATCTTGTAAAGCAATAATGGAAAAGTAGTCTAGTATCAATTATATTTTTTATGTAGAAAAATCGATATATCTGTATATTGATTCATTGACATTCAAATAATGTAATTTTTCATTTTAAAATATATTTTGGGGATACTTTTGAGGAATCTGATAGAATCGAGCCCATACGCTAAAACAATTAAAATTACCCGACTCGAAAAATAAAAGTAAATCCTAAACTTTCCGAAAAAAAATTAACTTTAGCCAGGTCCGACTAAAACCACCAGTCGAGTTGAGTTTAATTTTCCGAGGAGATGCAGGATCGGGTTTCTACCCGAAACCCGATTTGAGCTAGACATCTCTACATTTCGACCTGAAGCCGAAATATTTCAACCCAACCAAACCCTAATTGTAGCTGATGAAAAAATATATCCATGCTGTAATGCAGTTATGTAAGAATATGTTTACAAATATATATTCAGTAACAATTTCAGATTTTAAGTAAAAAAAAATCAGTATACATAAATTCATTGACATTCAAATACAGTTTTTCATCTTAAAATAAGTTTTGTAAATTCTTTTGAGAGATCAATTCTTCTCGAATAAAGAACCATAAGTATCAACATCCAACCCGAACCTGAAACAAAGTTAATCCGACTTTAGTCCGACACTCAACGACAAAAATTTAGGCTCAACCCGATCCGGTCCAAACTGCGAGTCATGTCAGGTGCAGTTTGCCCCACACGATGAAGCATTCTACTTGTTATCCAAGACAACCCCGACAAAATAATTTTCGTTTTCGTATTTTAACTGAACTAAAAATTCTTCATTACCAAGCCGATCGTAAATCCAAAATAAGCGAAAACTGATCCACAAATTTAATGTAGTTAAAAAAAAGTATAAAATTGATTTTTAGTATAAATTTTATCTTTTTGTTGAAAAATAAACATGCATAGAGTCATTCATGCATTATCCTATTCTGCCATCCATGTAGATTTTTATTTAAAAAATTCAGATTTTTTTTCGACAATTCGGGTTTATCTAAATTCAAATTGCAAGAATCAAACTTCAGTCAGAAACCGATGTACAAAAAAGAATTAGTTTAGTCTAGGGGTGCACAACCTGTGGCCCGCGGGCCAAACTGATACCAGTAATTTTATGCAGAATAATTTTCCTTATAATAATGACAAAAATTTTGCTATGAAAGAAAACAAACGTCACTTTTGAAATATTCTGGTGTCAAACGATTTTCTGGCAAAAAGGTTGTGCATCGCTAGTTTAGTCAATCCGACTTTCAAAAAAAAAAAAAAAAAAAAAAAAAAGCTCCATATTTCGACCCAACTTGAATGGGCTGAAATTCAAAAGTCAAAATATTTTCCCCGACGAAATTGAATTTTGACCCCGATGGGGGGGCCAGGTATGCCCGACGGGGGGGCATATGCCCCCACGGCCCCCCCTCTGGCGCCGCCCTTGGTTTTTAGAAGCATTGGATGATTTTTCACATTTATATGAATATCTTAGTTATGCTCTGTAAGAAACAATGAAAATGGTCATTTGATTTTCTGTATTTTCCCCATTAATAATAGGAATGTCACTTCTATTTCAAAAAATCATGTCATCTTTTACTATTTCTGCTAATTTTTTAAAGTCAATTTTGATTAAATTTTATTTTTACTAAATTTTTAATTTTTGTTCCAATTGGGAAACATCCTTTAAAAGGTTAATTTTTTAGTGAATACTTATTTGAATGTTGAAATGTCTAAGTATGTTAATGTTACTATTGTATTGCTAATCGTTAATGGTGCTATTCTGTTTGAACGCATCATAATTTTTAAATATATTATAAATTATCCCATAAATATGACTGCAGTATTCTTTACTTGAATCTTGATTGAATGTTACTTAAAATTTGAATTATTTCTAGAAATTGAGCCATGTCAATCAAGGCAGTTTTCGCTGATTTCTGTATGGGCCGGACCATGAATTGTAAAAATATGAATGGGCCAGGCTACCAAACTTTTAATTTTTACATTAGCACAGGCCTGGAAATTCTGTCCTGTGCATGCCTCTATTTCACCATAGCATTGCAGAAAAAAAATCATCAAAGGATTCTGGGAAAAAATGTAAATTTCACCAAACACTCATAGGAAAAAAAAAAAAAAAAAAAAAAAAAAAAAAGGAATTTTCTCAAAAAATTATGCAGTAACTAAAAATTTCATTTAAAAATATTCCAAAAAATAAACTAATCAAACATCTCACAAATTTTATCTAAATATTACAAAAAGTCACAAATTTCACCAAAAGATCTTTTAAAAAATGCAAATTTCGTACCAAAGTTTGTGAAAAAACATCAAAGGGTTGCAGAATTAATGCATAGTTAGTGCCACAATTAATTCTCCCCTCCCATTCCTTCTTTCTCTCTGTTGTAACCTTTCAGAAAATTTCCTATGAATTTCAGAATTTTTTTTTTTTTTTTTGTGCTCAGAATCTGCTCTTAGAGTAGCCTTATAAAAAAATAATTTGATGAAATGCTTGGAATTTTGTCTATTACTCACAACAATACTGAATTTCAGCGTATATTTATCTTAGTAAGAAAAAATAAATATTTCATACTTTTCAGATAATTTAGAGAGTTTGACTGTTAGGAATAATTTTTCAAGTCAAAATTTAATATAGAATTTTTAAACAGAGAAAATCTGCAACTTCTTCGAAATTTATTAAGTTCTAACAAATATTTTAATTTTATTTGAAAAAAGTTTGTTTCATATGTTGATACCTTAATGTTTTTTTATGTGTGTGTGTAATTTATTTAATTTATAATATATGAAAGTGTTATTTTTCAGATATATATATTTATTTATATATTAATGATTATATTTAAATTATTGGTTCAATAATTAGTCTATTTTAAATGAACTCTAAAATAACTTTTTATTTTTATGTAAATTTACTTTAAAAAAATAATCTCCTTTTCCCTTCCTTCAAACTATGGAGAATCTCCATTTTTTCTCTTGCTGAAGTCAGCAGCTCTGTTAATTAAGATTTTGTATAAATACATATATATATCTTGGTGTCCATAGTGTAATTTTAACCCTGTTGCTAATACAATGTTATAATTGAGTCCAATAGTATATTTTTTATTTATTCTTTAATGTTTCATTTATAAATAAATTGATTGCAAATAATGCTTTGTTTAATTATGCGATTCCAAACAGACAGTTAAAAATTGCTGTCTATAATGATATACATACTCTAAATTCAAAGATTTAAAGTGTAATTTTAATTTTTTTTTTTAAAAATATTGTTTGTTCAACTTTTTTAAAATTTTTATTTTTAAATTTATTTTCCAGACATAACTTTGAATATGTTGAATGCGATGGAACCGGAAGTAGATGTTGAAAGCTTAGCTAACAAGCTTGATTATGACAGTCCTGATGCTTCTTGATTGTACATATATAATTTTCTTTCATTGTCTCTCTCACCTTGTAAATATCCATCATACTTTTATAATAAAGTTCTTCTAACCCATGTGCTAATTTTATTTAATGTTTGTTTCTGCAGGGTATATTAATTAGCGACAGGAGAATATGTTACAGTAAAACTTCAGTTATACATTTTGCTCAGAACCGGAAAACAAAATACAGTACAGAACCATTTATCCGGAATGGTTGGGATCAGATGTATTCCGGATAACTGGTTTTTCTGGTTAACTGGTTGGGCATTAAAGCAGCATCCATTTGATAAGTTTTGTGAAACATATGTAGTTGCGGTATTACTTCTAATTTTAAATTGATTATTAGATTACTTGAACCAAGAATCTGATGCAAGTAAGATCAATTGTTAGAGTTTGAAAGAAGATAATTTATGGGAACTCCTTGAACAAAAATTCTTCTGTTTTCTCGGCATAAAAATGAAAACATTTATAATATTTATTAATGTATAATATGATTATATGCTTCTATTTCAAATACTAGATGCTGTTATCAAACTATACAATTGTTTCAAGCAATGTATATGTCAAACTGATTGTGTATGACATTTTTTTCTAAAACGATTCTAACATCAATCTAATTAGAAATATCATTCCAGATAACTGGTTTTCCAGTTAACTGGTTTCTGGATAAATGGTTCCATACTGTATAGAATTCGGTAAAACATACAACTCAATTAATGGTCTACCAGAACTATTTTTAAAAATATCATTAAAATTTTCTTTTGCTGAGGTGTTTAAATTTCCTTTGTATCAAAAATGGAAGTTTTAAAAGCATTACAGCACTCATGATATAAATTTGCAGAAATGGAAGAAAGTAAAAAGCAAAAGTACATATGAAAAGTACACATGAGGTTATTTTATTAACAAATTTTTACTTTTAATGAAAAATACTTGTAACACATGTAGAGTACTCAAAAGAAATCACCTGAATCTTATTGCATGTAAATCGTTCATAAAGAAATATTTTAGTAATTTTCTAAAATTTATTAAAATAATCATCAATTTTGGATTTCTTCTTTTCAGCAATGTGTACTCTGAATAGTTACTTTTCACTTCTGTTAATAAAGCAGCCATTTTATTGTTGCTACTTTATTAGCCATTTCAAAACTTGTCATTGGTTGATCCGTCTGAGTGTGATCATCACAATCAGACTCATCTAACTCATCGTCAGTCCTATCAGAGTTGAATTTAGACACTATTCTTTGGAAGGCATTTTTGTAGCTGTGGTAGAAAGGAAAATGCACTTTTTAAGTATTGAAAGTACAAAATCCTAAATCTTTTGAGTATGACATCTCATTACTTTCAGGGATAATTTCTTTTCGGGCCACCCCCTGATATCAACACTAATTCCTATTATTTATCTTCTTGATAATGTCTCCATCATCTAAAAATGCAATTGAAACTGCATATAGAGTAGGTTTTTTTAATTATCGCTTTTAAATTTAACTTTTTCTTCAGAAACTGCATGACAAAGCCACGTCGTTATTGTAATGCACATAATCATTCTGGTCAGTTTCATGAGCCCATTTTTGCATGTGATTAATCTGATTTATAGAAACATCAGAGTGGTAGTCGGCTAAGATGGAAGACAATGTTTAAAAACAAATTATTTTCATCAAAATATACAAGTGAGATAAAATTTCATTAAACAAGCAAAAACGTAACATATAAGTTAAAAATTTATGTTTGATTTGAAACATATAACTCAGAGAAATGTACAATTCAAGTAATGTATAAGTAGAGTTTCACTGTAATTAATCATAAGATGAACTCGGTTCAAGCAAGAACTCAGTCTAATATAGTCTAGCACATCATTTCTGAAACTGTCTTCAATTGGGCCCTACTTCTATAATGGTGCCTTCAATGTTAACTATAAAAACTTCTTAGCCTGTATCAATACAAATCTAATACATAATTATACTGCTATAAGCAGAGATACTATAGCAACGCTGTGGAAGATACCTGTAATAAAACAGTGTTGAATCTGAGAGACATCGAAGAGTCAGGTTTTTGATGACGACAGTTCTTTATTAAAACTTCAATCAACCACGAAAACTTGTTTAAAAATATCTTCATAACAGCATTCAGTTAATTACTATTCAGAGCCAACTTTGTTGAAAAACGTTTAAGAGAATCATAAAAAATATTTCTTTAAAAACAGTATTTAATTTCATTACACCGGGAGCTTTTCAAAACTAACTTAAATTTAAATTATAAATAAAATCATTCCTTTAAAACATCATAAACGAAAAACTAAATATCTTATTTGAACTTAAACTATAATAACTTAAATCATAAGAACTTGACGGAAACAAAAAGACAGAAAGAGCAATGAAGTCGATCAGGAAATGGCATTTATTCTATCTCAGGTAGGGAACGGGACGGGACAATTCCACTTCTGAAAAGGGAAGGTCTAAGACTCGCCAATTACGGAACGCCTAATGCCATCTATCGAAGCCTCATGTCAAAACTTTAGTTAATTTATGTTTTAAACTCAAAATAGCCATAAGTGACAAGTAAAACCGGCTGATTAGCCAACAAAACTAAATAAATTTACAAATATATTCGTACTTTTAACATCATAAATTAATTATAAATAGAAAAAAAAAAAAAAGATTATCATTTCAGGCAATAATGTTATTTAGCTGCTAATCTCTTATATTTTTAACCCTTTCGGGTCCGAAATTTTTTCTTTTTTACGCTCCCCCCCCCCACCCCCAAAAAAAAACAGTTTTTTAAATTTAAACATGAAAAAGTATTGCTTTGAGAGGCAAAAATTGTGTTTTATTAAATATTATAATTATTTAAGGAATTATACATTATGTACTATTAATAGTACACTGTTTTTTCAAGGAACAAGTTGTCATTTACAGGTGTTCTATTATTAGTACAATATGCTAAAATAAATAAATAAAAAATAGATAAATGTAGTACAATTTCAAATCAAAATTTTGAAAGATATATAAACTAGTTGGATGTGTCAATCCCAAAACTTTCTTCTATCTCATAAGTACATTTTAATATTTAAAAAAAAAAAAAAAAAAAAAGTGGTGACCCCAAAGTTACCCACCATCGAATTTCCTCGAACATTGGACCTGGCCTAATGAGATTCTGGTATACGAAAAGCCTAAAACGCAAAATTTAATTATTATTCTGAGAAAATGAGCTTAGTAGTGCCTCATGTTGGGCAATTTATACTAAAACCTAATAAGCATCTATTTATGTCAAGACCTAACAGAATCTGAAATTTGATGGAATTTCGTCCATTAGTTTTTGAGATATAGTTATAACAAAAAATTTGCAAAACGTAGCACAGCAACACCATATCTTGGACAATTTATGCCAAAATGTAAAAAGCGTCTAATTATGTTACGGTGTAAAAGAATCTTAAGTTTGATGAAATTCTGTGCATTAGTTCTTGAGATATAGCTAGTTTAAAAAAAACGTGTAAAATATAGCACAGCAGCACTATCAGTTGTAGGATTTATAACAAAACGTAATCATGGTGTAATTATGTTATATGTCATTTTGTAACAAAATCTGAAGTTTGATGAAATTCTGTGCGTTGGTTGTTGAGATATAGCTATCGAAAAAATCGTGCAAAATGCAGCATAGCTGCACCACCTGTTGCAAGGTTAATACCAAAATGTAATCAGCGTCTAATTATGTTATATATTCTAGTATAACAGAATCTAAAATTTGATGAAGTTCTATGCATTAGTTCTTGAGCTATAGCTATCGCAAAAATCGTGCAAAATGTAGCATAGCAGCGCCACCTATAGGGCAGTTCACACCATAACCTTATCAGCGGCTATGTATCTCAAGGTATCGCGGAATCTGAAGTTTGGTTAAATTCTGTGCATTAGTTCTTGAGATATAGCTATCATGAAAATCATGAAAAACGTGGCATAGCAGCGCCACCTGCTGGACAATTTACACCAAAACTTAATCAGCGTCTATGTATATCAAGGGGTCACAGAATCTGAAGTTTGGTGAAATTCTGTGCATTAGTTCTTGAGATATAGCAATCTTGAAAATCATGAAAAACGTAGTATAGCAGCGCCACCTGCTGGCCAATTTTCACCAAAAACCAATAGGCACTAATTCATATCAAGGTCTAACTGAATATAAAATTTTATTAAATTTCGAGCATTAGTTCTCGAGATAGAGCGCCCACAAATTTTTTGTCACATACAGACAGACAGACACACAGACTCACAGACAGACGGACAGACTCACAGACAGACATTTTCTAAAAATAGTCAAAACGTGTTCAGGACCTTCTAAAACGTATAAATCCGTCGAAAACCGGAAGTCGAAAATTTTCATGAATCCAATACTTTCTTCTTGTAAAGATAGAAGAAAGTAAAAATGCAAAAGATATATTCAAAAATGTGCAATTGGTATTATATAATTCACAATAATTGACACTCAATTTAACCTTCTAAACAGAAAAAGACCTTGTAAAAATTGCAAATAAAAATAAAACTTTCATTTGTTGGTATATTCTGGTGACCTCTCTTATTTGGTACTAGCAGCCTTCGCCCGCTACGCTGGTCAGTTTTTTTTAAGAAACTTTAAATCAAACGAAATTTTTATATCATAGTAATTTTTAGTTTTATATTGTATTTTAGTCTATATGTCATCGGAGAAAAGGCAGTCATCTAAACAGAAAGTTCAAAGTTAGTCACCAACGAATGACGTAGCGCTCAACATGTTAACAGTTTTAATCACATAAAAATTCATTCAGTGGAACCTTTAAAATAAAGCCAACCTTTTGTAATTGGGTTCATCTGATTTAAAATATCTCCATAAGTATTCATTTAAACAACGTAGAATGCTATATTACAATTGTTACAAAATTTCTGAAAAATTATCCAACTAACAATGTAAGTTCTATTAAAATCTATCTAGTAGAACTTAATTTATAAGAGGCCGGAATGAAATTTTACTTTGCGTTTTATATATATTGAGAATTAAATATAGCCTACATAATCATGTTAACCTGATTATAGAACTCACTTCCAAAGTGCAGATTCAATAGATTTTTTTTGTACGATTATTAATAAAAAACCCCAGACTTTCTTTTATATATAAAGATTGAAAATTTCAGCTTTTTGCGCCGAAGACATCGCCAAATTAGAAAAATGTGAAGTATCTCACAAACTACTGGATTTAAAAGAATTTGCTTGGTACCATTCGATTCAGCATGGCAAAATACACTAAAATATGGTACCAATTGAATCGTCTACAAAATGGTATCAATTGAATTGACTACAAAATCTGATCTATCTAGAAGGATTGAAAATTTCAGGTTTTTGCACGGAAGACATCGCCAAATTAGGAAAATGTGAAGTATCTCACGAAATAATGGATTTAAAAGAATTTGCTTGGTACCATTCGATTCAGCATGGAAAAATACATTAAAATATGTTATCAGTTGAAAAATAACTACATAAGCCGATTTTTAAGGAATTTTTTTAAAGTTCGTTCTTTTTTTTACCCCCCCTTAGGGGTGGAATTTTCGAAAATCCCTTCTTAGCGGCGCTCGGTGCTATAAGAAGTATTTTTTCCCCAATTTTCAAGATTATGGGCCCGGTAGATTTTTTTGTGCTGTGATTAATACGAAATCCAGACTTTCTTTTATATATATAGATAAGGATTGAAAATTTCAGGTTTTTGCGCCGAAGACATCGCCAAATTAGGAAAATGGGAAGTATCTACGAACTACTGGATTTAAAAGAATGTGCTTGGTACCATTCGATTCAGCATGGAAAAATACATTAAAATATGTTATCAGTTGAAAAATAACTACATAAGCCGATTTTTAAGGAATTTTTTTAAAGTTCGTTCTTTTTTTTACCCCCCTTAGGAGTGGAATTTTCGAAAATCCCTTCTTAGCGGCGCTCGGTGCTATAAGAAGTATTTTTTCAGCAATTTTCAAGATTATGGGTCCGGTAGATTTTTTTGTGCTGTGATTAATACGAAATCCAGACTTTCTTTTATATATATAGATTGAATGCATGCATTTATATTATTTAATCAGCCCATTTCACTGAAATCTTTTAACTTTTTTCATTTTATTCCCCTAACAACTGTTATAAACTTATTAAACGGATCTTTCTCCTTGGCACACATGTGCAATGCCAAATTGGCGGGGGGGGGGGGGGAAGCATATGTCAATGTGTTGCGTATATGACATCTGTGCCAAAAACACTTATTGTGACATAACTATAACAATCAGACATATGCTGTCGCGACATTTTTTTAGATAATTATACGTTCTGCAAAGTCGTAGTACATTAATTTGTTTTATAATCAACAGTATTCGCAGCGCACTCGATGTAAGGATTTTTGGTACTTCTAGGTTATCCCATCGACCAAAAAATTATCGCCAAACTATAAGATTAAATGCCAATAATGGATAATCGTGAATGTCACATTCAATGACATTAAATAAGATTCACGTGTTCAAAATGTCTTTAAGTGATATTAATTTCGTTTTTTTATTTGAATTTTTATTAATATTCCACTAATTATTTGTTTTTCCGTTATTTAAAATAAAAATTATGTCAATATGTAAAATTTGGATATTAGTTTGGCGATTTGTATAATTTGGCAAAATTGGTCGGCGGGATAATAGAGAAGTACCGGATTTTTTAAGGTCATTTTTCTACACCTTGGGTTACATTATTGGCATTTTAGTAAGGATCCCCCCCCCTTTTTTTTAAATATAATATAGCCTATGTTTACCGGAAATAGTGTAGCTTTCCAACAGTGAAAGAATTTTTCAAATCCGTCAGGTAGTTTCGGAGTTCATTCAATTCAAACAAACAATCAAATCTTTCCTCTTTATAATATTGGGTATAGATGTGACGTCATTATTTACTGATTTTTATTAGTTACATATATCCATGCCTCTTGTTCTTTTAACAAATATTTCAAAATTCCTATGTTATTTAAATTATGTCATCATATTTTTCCAAATCAAATATTTTAATAATAATTTAATTCTTTCTCGTTCACTTTACTTCTAATTATGTCGCCATTTTTCGCAGAGAACCTCTTATTAACGTAACGGATATTTGTGCGTCTTATATAATAAAAAATTTTTTTTTGTGTATGACGTCATATTTATTTTCCTTTGAATTATTTTTATTTTAATTTTTCACATGGATACTGTTCAATTGAAAATTAATTGCCGAGGAGATATTATTATCCCAGATTTTGATTTTATTGGCAACGGGAAAGAAAAATGGCTATTTTTTATCGGAAAAATTTTAATTGATTCTGTATGAAAAATAATGAAATTTTGAACTATTAAGGAAAATATTTGAATAAATCAATTAAAAATAAGCCTATGTTCACCGGAAATTGTGTAGCTTTCCAACGGTGAAAGAATTTTTCAAATCAGTCAAGTAGTTTCGGAGCCTATCCAATTCAAACAAACAAACAATCAAATCTTTCCTCTTTATAATATTAGTATAGATGAAAAGTTTTGAAGCAATTCCTGTCACCATGGAACCATACGTAGACATTGCATTTTTCAAAAAAAGATATTTTTCTAAAGTTCATCCTCCTAATTTGCACCTTGCTTTTCTCTACCATAGGGCCAGTATTATATCTTATATCCTCAACTGGGTAAAGTGAGAGTTTGAACTTTTTTTTAGAGAGAATAGTCAATGGTATGCAAATTACTTGGCCATGTTTCATGGAGTTTATATTTTGGTTTTTAAAAGCCAGCTCTTTCAACTGATAAAGTAAAGTAATAAATCTAGTTTTAATTTTTTTTTTTATGTCAATACCGTGATTAAATGAATCGTTTTTACATTCTAACCATGAATTTCTTACAGCCATTGAAAAATAATGGAATTAAAGTCGAACAGTCCACTTTCTGTACCAAATATACCGATTTTTCCATCAGCTGACCTGTGATATTCATTGCACCTCTATCTCATTTTTTAAGCATTTTTTGGCGATTCTTTTGGACATTCTTAAAACCTGTTTTTACTTTCTTCTATCTTTACTAGAAGAAAGTATTGGATTCATGAAAATTCTCGACTTCCAGTTTTTGACGGATTTATATGTTTTAGAAGGTCCTGAACACGTTTTGACTATTTTTAGAAAATGTCTGTCTGTATGTGACAAAAAATTTGTGGGCGCTCTATCTCATGAACTAATGCTCGAAATTTAATAAAAGTTTATATTCAGTTAGACCTTGATATGAATTAGTGCCTATTGGTTTTTGGTGAAAATTGGCCTGCAGGTGGCGCTGCTATACTACGTTTTTTATGATTTTCAAGATTGCTATAGCTCAAGAACTAGCACAGAATTTCACCAAACTTCAGATTCTGTGTCCCCTTGATATACATAGACGCCGATTAAGTTTTGGTGTAATTTGGCCAGCAGGTGGCGCTGCTATGACAGGTTTTTCATGATAGCTATATCTCAAGAACTAATGCACAGAATTTCACCAAACTTCAGATTCCGCGATACCTTGAGATACATTGCCGCTGATAAGGGTTTGGTGTGAACTGCCCTATAGGTGGCGCTGCTATGCTACATTTTGCACGATTTTTGCGATAGCTATATTTCAAGAACTAATGCAGAGAACTTTATCAAATTTTAGATTCTGTTACACTAGAATATATAACATAATTAGACGCTGATTACATTTTGGTATTAACCTTGCAACAGGTAGTGCAGCTATGCTGCATTTTGCACGATTTTTCCGATAGCTATATCTCAACAACCAACGCACAGAATTTCATCAAACTTCAGATTTTGTTACAAAATGACATATAACATAATTACACGATGATTACGTTTTGTTATAAATCCTTCAACTGATGGTGCTGCTGTGCTATATTTTACACGGTTTTTCTTAAACTAGCTATATCTCAAGAACTAATGCACAGAATTTTATCAAACTTCAGATTGTTTTACACCATAACATAATTAGACGCTTTTTTTACGTTTTGGCATAAATTGTCCAAGATATGGTGTTGTGCTACGCTTTGCAAATTTTTTGTCATAACTATATCTCAAGAACTAATGGACGAAATTCCATTAAATTTCAGATTCTGTTAGGTCTTGACATCAATAGATGCTTATCAGGTTTTAGCATAAATTACCCAACATGAGGCACTACTAAGCTCATTTTCTCAGAATATTAATTAAATTTTGCGTTTTAGGCTTTTCGGATACCAGAATCTCATTAGGCTAGGTCAAATGTTCGAGAAAATTCGATAGTGGGTAACTTTGGGGTCACCACGTTTTTTTTTTTTTTTTTTTTTTTTTTTTTTTTTTTTTTTTTTAAATATTAAAATGTACTTATGAGATAGAAGAAAGTTTCGGGATTGACACATCCAACTAGTTTCTAATTTCTTTCATCTAAAAGATTAGAACTGAATGGTTTAGTTCAATAATGGAACTGAAGTAAAAAAATTGTCAAAAATAACTTGTGACCTAACTTATCTGAAATACAATTGCACAGTGCTGTTCAATAGCTGCAGCTGAACCAAACATTTTTCAACTCTTCATCAATAGTTGTTTTAAAGCTCTGGTAAACTATACAATTATAAATTATACCAGATTTTTCACAAAGCATGAAAAATTCCTCCATTTAAACTTGTTCTTTGAACACCATTTTTGATTCATCTGTATATAAATCTTCTTTCAATAAAAGCTCATTGGAACGTTTTTTTCAAAATTTGGATAACAAGTCTGACTTTCCGAATAATATCATCAGTGCTGTGTTCTGCATTTATATCTACTATGTGTATCATATTTCTTAATTTTTTGAATTGATTTTTCGGAATTTCATTTTTTTTACCAATTTTATAGAAGTATTTTGATTACCAGGGGAAGTGCAACACACTTTTTTATTTCATCTTCAATTGTGTTAATTGATTTTCCTTCCGAACACACTATATTTATTAGTTTCTTCAATAAAAAAAAAAAAAAAAAAAAAAAAAAAAATCTGAAGTATCATCAGTTTGAATTACAGCTGATTTTGGTAGCCATTCGTCTTATGAATCTTCAAAATCTATATTAGAAATTTGCAGATTGTCAAATAAGATAAAATGTTTTACAAGGATAAACAATGTTGTTTCCGTCGATACTAAACTTCTATTTTGTAATACATATGTATATACCGGGTGTCCCAAAAATGACTGATGGATTTTAAAATTTAATAACTTGCAAACAGTGACAGCTATTTAAAAAATTTTTGCAGGAGGGTTATGTATAATGTCAGGAGTTTTTTTACCGTAATTTTTTATTTTAGTTCGCATCTCAAACAATAGGTGGTGCTGACGGCGATTAAAGGCCAGGTGATCAGTTCTGAGTGAAGCATCGACCTGGCCTTCAATCGCCGTCAGCGCCACCTATTGTTTGAGATGCGAACTAAAATAAAAAAAATTACGGTAAAAAAACTTCTGACATTATACATAACCCTCCTGCAAAAATTTTTTAAATAGCTGTCACCGTTTGCAAGTTGAATTTTAAAATCCATCAGTCATTTTTGGGACACCCGGTATATGTTAATGTGCTGTGATTTTGCTATATATAAATGAGGATTCATTTGTCATATAAATATAGATAAGATCTAGCACAAAACCGTAGTAGTTTTTTTTAACAAATTATAGGCTAATAATATTGCATAACAATATTGTGTGACAAAAAAGAATGCGAAATATTGATATAAAACATAAATATTCAACTTAATTTACTATAAATTTCATTTCTAAAAGTTAATAAATACAATGTGCATATTTTAGTAAAATTAATTCCTTTAAAGACTACTGTACTACTAATAGTACACATATTCTAAGATTGATAAATCATAACTTTTGAATGTTTTTGATTACAAAATTATTTGAAACATTAGCTACAATAATTTATTTTATGAAAATAATTTCAAATAATAATTTTAATTACTTATAATATCAATAATAAGAGCAAATTAAAAAAAAAATCCCCTGCTTGATTTGCATTTGAAGTTTCATCTATCTTGAATGAGTGTTCCTGGAATTGTAAGGCTATCTTTTAGTGAAATAAATGTAGTTTAAAAAAACTAAAAAACACATGAATGCGATGACGAAACGGAATAATTACAAGACATCTATTGAAGAGTGTTTTTGTCATCGTGCCAAAAGCGAGATGCTTCTCTTCTGAATTAAAAAAAAAATCAGGGGACTTTTAAGTTTCATTTCTGCTTTCTTTTTTTAAAAAATTATTACTTTAAAAGTCATCACCCAATTCACAGATATATTTCGTGTTCTTCAAGTTTTCTTTAGATAAATCGACCAGCGTAGCTGGCGAAGGCCGCTAGTAATCATAAATGTGTTGATGGTAGTTTCACAACATCAATAAGGAAAGGGCAGCTGTTGGTTAAAATACTGTTGGTCAGTGAGAAAACCTGTCCATTCTTTATAACTCTTACCGTACGTATGAGCTCCGGGAATTTCATTGATCATTCAGCAGGTTACGCTTAACAGATCTATGATATGATTGGCATAGAGTTGCCAAGGCGATTCCTGCAATGATCGCAATGACAAAAATGTAGTGGTAGATTGGTAGATGAAAGTGTTTGTTTGTAAACATGCCCTTTCCTTATACAGAAATATAACATTTTCAGACTAGAAAGTGGCAACCGAAAGTTCATCGTGTCCAAACTTAAACTCGACTTAATCTTTTAACAGACTCTGGCAGGAACGGCATCAAAACCCTTAAAACCGATTCAAAAACATTCAGCCGAATCGAATCATACCTCATTTAATATTATGTGTTATGTAAATGCATAGAAAAAGAGATCTTGACAACAGATAAATAATGTACTATATATATAATTTTTTTTTACAAAGTACGTAGATGTGCTTATATTTTATTACTCTATATTTTTTGATATACTAACAGGTGTCGAACGCATCGGAATCGGAGGATTTTATGCGCATTTGTATCATAAAATACTTGTCGCTATGTAAAAGGAAATAAACAAACAATGTTTTTTTTCTTTTTCTTTTTTTTTATTTTTTTTTTTTTTTTGTAAATTTTAAGCTCGATTTGTAATCGAGCCTGTAAAGCAACATATTGTCCTAGAAACGTGCAATTTCATACTGAAATCCAGTTCTTTTTAATTAAAAATATTACTGTTAAATTTTACTGGCAGGAATGCTAAAATTCACTACTTTTGAATATCTAGATAACTTAAAACACTTTGTGGGACAGTTCAGTGTTGAATGCAGCCCCCCCCCCCCCCGGAACAATGAAATATTCCTCCCTTTCTCAGAAAATGTGAGATTTTGTGTTTTTAATGGTTAAAAGTGCAGCACCCTACCGTCTCAGAAGCCCTTGGAAAGTGCGATTTTTTTTTTCAAAGTACGTAGATGTGTTTACATTTTATTGCTGTACATTTTTTGGAATATTAACAAGGCCCGAACGCAATAGGGGATTTTATGTATTTCAGTATCATAAATTTTGTAAAATGCTGGTTACTATGTAAAGGGAATTAATCATGATAATAATTATTTTTTTTACTTTCTTTTTGTGAATATTAAGCTCGACTTATAATCGGGCCTGTAAAGAGACATTTTTGTCTGGAAAACATGGAATTACTTAGTGAAAACCAGTTCCCTTTTATTTTGAAATTTTACTGTTAAATTTTAATGGCGGGAATATTAAATTTCACTACTTTTGTACATCTGGATAACTTAAAACCCTTTGTGGAATTGTTCAGTGATGAATTCAGAGGGTCCACCCGGAGCAATAAAATCCCCTTCTCTCTGGAAATTGTGAGATGTCTAGGACACATAATCCCCGGAGGCATATTAGCAACCTTTACATTGATACGGACATGGGAAAGAATTCTATTCTGTAATTGGCTGATCTGTTTTATCGTTTCTTTAGCGAGAATTTAAAGGGCGTGTCGAATTTAACCGGAGATGAAAAGACATTTGTTTTGTTGCTACTTGTAGAAAAGTTGTTCTTCGGATCAGTGTGATAGATAAAACTAAGTTGTAGAAATAATTAGGATGAGCGAAGCGAATCCTCTACTAGGCCACTCAAATTACAATTTGTCGTACACTTTAAAAAAAACTATTCAATATTTTAACTTCAAATTAAACACAAAAATAAATTATGATCTGTAGATTTGCAGAATATAATTTTTTTTACAGTAAAACGTTAAAAAATTTATTATTTTAATTAATTTATTTTACATGCATTTCCAATAAGGAATTTTAGCAAATAAATAAAAAATGAAACGCGCATATTTTCAGAAAAAAATATAAATCATGGAGTAAGTAGTAATAGATAGAATCAGGATTAATTTAATAAATAAAATATGTTTTCATTATTCAGCAAAATCGTTTGCACAGATGACACTTAAACATTAAAAAAAAATGTATTGTGGATTTTTTTTTTTTTTTTTTGTAAAGTGGCAACAAAAGAATTGTAAACAAATAAAATTAATTGTTAAATTTGTTATATAAATGAAAAATTAAAAGAATTGAAGCGTGAAGTTGATGCCTCGATTCAAGCTCTTTATAAATGTACTACAGCAAAGTTGGCCGATTCAGAAACGACAAATTGACTTTAACCATTTCTTACTTTATCATTTGGATCTAAAGTAATGTTACGTTCTTATTTGTGGACGGAAAAAGATTTAGTGAACGGGACTTTAGACTTTGTTGCACGTAATAAAGAAAATCACAAGCCACCAGACCAGATATCGCGAATAATCATGGATAAATTTGAATACTACAATAATTTAACTTATAAGAATTGGTGCGTACCAATTCCCTCAATAATTAAATTCTAGAAAAATGGAAGCATAAATTGCTCAAGGAAAGAATTTCTTCTGCAGTTAGCTTTTGCTGTTACAATTCATAAATCCCAAGGTTTAACATTAGATGAAGCAGTTATAGATATTGAGGATATATAGACACCAGTTGGCTTAAAAACGTACGCAACGTTGTCGAGAGTGAAAATCCTTCAAAATTAAGCATTCAATAGGAAATTTTCCTTACGAAAAATTCTATAATATCAAAAATTCTGATACGCTAACATGTATAAAAACGAAGAAATAATAATAAAAAAGTTTTACAGTTAAAAATTCATAGTATCAACGAGAGCAGATTTCAAATCTTTTTCCAGAAAATAGGATTTTGACGAAGTAACTTTCTTCAAGCTCTCTTCAAATATATTATTCTAAAATAGCTATCAAAGATTATTTGATGTTAATTACAAAGATTGGAAACATGCATATTTCAAACAACTTTAAAAAACACAAGTGGTTTCTGGAAATTGTAAAAACATCGTTAAAAGAGCTTTTAGTTGAAAATTTAAAAATAGTTTGTAAAAGTTTGCTTCGAAAATATTTTATTATGCCAGTCTTATATCATAAATAAAAAATTAAAATGCGCCAAAGCATAAAATAACGTTTTTGTTTAATAAAGATGCAAAAATAATATTAAAAAATATTTTTACTTTCAAATATCTGTTTTATAAAATAATGCTTCGCGAATCCAAACAAAGCATGGCTTTTGCTAGTTTAACAACATTTCTTATTTCTTCTTATTTAATTTTTTTTAAATTTTCATAGTCACATAGACATGTTACAATGTATTCATAATTATAATGTTTGAGTGATGCATAACTTCATGCCAGAAAGAATTGTATGCGAAAATGTGAAATAAAAGACATTTTCATTTTTTATCGTAAGTTTATAACTCGCAGATGTAGCTGTCTAAAAATGTGCATTAACACACATTTACAATTTTACACACATTTACATTTTACACACATAAGCAATGCTTACATGAATTATAAAATATTATAGTCATACAAAAAAAGAACAGTTAAAATTACTTTACCTTAGAAGTAAACTTAATATTTCTTAAAGATAGCTGAATGACTGTATTTATGATTAAAATGTTTATTTTCGTTTAAAATCAGATATTGTAACCACTGAACTAGTAAGCATGTACTTGGAGACTGAAATGAACCTTGCACTTTGCAGCATTCAAGTACATTCCAACAGGATTTTTTTTTACATAGTATTAAATTGAATAAACTCAGTTTCTTAAAACAATAATTCCACATTGTTGCAGTTACGTTGTAAAAGTACAGATAAAGAATTGTAAACGTTCATCTAACTAACGTTTGATTTCTGGAGATCATTCGATTTTGAGTCATTTAATTGGGCGATATTATGATGAACAAAAATGAATAATTGTCCGAAATTTGATGTTTTTTTCTTTGTAATTTCACATTTGTATAAATAAAAATATTGTGATTAGAAACCTATGGTATTGGACATAATAAAGCCATGTTGGTTTGTTATTCTATCGCTCCTGCACTATGGCGACTAACGTGCTCGTGACGCCTGACATTGCTACATAACATTAGCCAATCATAGAACAGGATTTTTTCCCATGTCCGTATCCATGTAAAGGCTGCTTATATGCTCCCCGGAGCCACAGAAGTCCCTTGCGGGGAAAAGTGCCTGAATTCAACACTGGGGACGGTGATATGTTTATAAAGCCACTTAGTTTTAATATCCAAATGCCACAATGGCACCAGAGGTTTGCTACAGAAATTTACTGTTAGTCTTTCTACAAATTAACCGAAAAAATGGACTTTTAAGTAGAGGGGGGGGGGGTGAGGTTGCGGTGACTGTTTTTCTGTGGATCCACGTCGGTATAATTTATGTTGTTAAACATTTCGTCTTTCGAGATAAATATCTCTTAAGTCACTTATGCTTAATGTAGTTTGCTTATCAGTTGCAATACGTTCCAGCGAGAAAAATCGAATTTCGTCAAAGAATTTTAAAAGTAGAAATTTCGTCAAAGGAAAAAGCATAAATTTTGTCAAAGGGCCACGGAAAGAAAACACGAATCTTATCAAAAAGTTGCAAAATTACTCCAGTTTCGTCAAACAATTTCGGAAAAATGGAAATTTCGTCAAAGAGCCATGGGAAAATACTAATTTTATCAAACAGCTGCAGAAAAACGCAGATTTTATCAAAGAGTTGTGAAAACATGCGAATTTCATCAACGAGTTGCGGAAGAAATTCAAATTTTGTCAAAGAGTCGTGGTAGAAAAGCTAATTTCATGGAAGACCCTAGTAGCACACAGATATCGGCTAATGTCCCTATCATCTTATCAATATTAGCCAATATCTCGAAAATCACTGAATGTCAAACATCAAATTTACAATATCTGCCGATACTCACAGATGTAATTTAAAATTAATTTTTAAAAGAAAGCATCCAAACGAATTTTTTACATTGCTTAAGACTTCATAATATGTAAATAATATTTTAAACACTAAAATTTAACAATTTAGCTATTTTTAGAAAACTTGATTTCATACCTTATTTCTAATATCTTATTTACATTGGCCAATGTTTTAAAAACGATATTAGTATTCCAACATTCAGAGATATCTATCGACATTCATTAAAAACAATATCAATTTTCAGACATTCCTAGATGTTTATCGACATATATCATATCTTGACGAAGTTTTAATCTTGGCATAGTATAAAATTCTGAAGGACCGCCCATTTCTGTCGTTTTCGTCCTCCTAGAATGCTTGTCTGAAACGCCTACCATGAAATTTTTATTGTATTATAATGTAGGTGTAAAAATAGTTACACAGAAATATATCGAGATTGATACGGAAGATTATCTAAAGTACAATTTCTATAGAAATTCATAGACACTGAAATAGAAAATATTTCTCAAGAAAATATTTCATATTAAAATCTATTTGATAATGATACATAAAAATTTAATAAGGAAATCTGCAATTATTGATGATGAATTATTTGTATTGAAAAATAATGTAGTGTCTATAGAGATCTTAAATTATAACAATTGTTATAGTTTTATAAAACATGAAAGATGCTTTTTAACTATTTGGAAAAATGGTTGTTGTTCTCGGTAGAGAATTGAGAAATCTGGAGCATATCTGAGTGTTTTTATTGGTTGAATTCCGCAACTTATTTTTTCCTTTTATTCGTTTCCTGATTGGTCTATGTTTAATATCGAAAAATGAAATACATCTGTTGCCACGATGACAAAAAAGTATTAAAAACTACAATAATAATAATAATAATAATGATAATAACTCAACAACAGATTTAGATACAGGTTTCAAACAAGTTGCATTTAAAAGTAAATTTTTTTCTGTATACGACGGTGTAAAAATTCAAAATGTGCGATGTTTAGAAATTAAAAAGTTTACAGTACCGAAAATTGTTAAACTGGATTTTCATTTAATATTTATTTATGATTGGCCCAGGGATATTAATGTGACTTTAAATGTCCAGGCATATTAATATAACTTTGTTATTACTTAAGTTACGTTTTGATCATCATAAAAATGATGTTATTATAGTTTTTTTTTTTTTTTTTTTTTTTTTTTTTTTTTTTTTTTTAAATACTGAAATCATTTATAAGTCTAAAATTATAGTCTTTGAAAATATTATTTTTCAAATAGTCGTTGTAATTTGTTAAGTTACATACTTTTATTTTATTTTATTTTATTATTAATATTTTTTATTATTATATATTGTTTTTACATGGAAAAAAAAGATCAATTTATGTATTTTTTATACGATCTTTATCTTTTCAAAATGATCTCGAATTTCAGGCTTTTAAAATTATTTAATTTTTTTTTTCATGAAAGAAAATAGGTAGATCATTAAAAAGTTGATCATTAATTTTCAACATTATTTCTTTTTAAATTTGTAACAAACTTAATAATAAAAAGTGATATTTAAATAAATCTTTGTTTAAAAAATATAAAAATAAAATGAAGAAAAAAGTTGATTGTGATAAAAAATTATTTCAGACAATCATTTTAAATTACAATTATTTCAATCATTTTATTCAAATTTTATCAGACATTTCTTTTTATCACTAACTAAAAACTCTACTCCCACCACTTTCTATTGATAATTCCTTATTAGTAGATTTTTCGCTGCTTCAGCACGCATTCCATAATCTATTTAATCCATTAATTTCTGTTTTATACATAATAATTTTATTTAAACTTGCGTGTGCAACAGCTAGAATAAGTGAAATTTCAATTTTAAAATTTATATTATTGCAAATTTTTAAACTTCTAAATATCGCACATTTTCAATTTTTACATCATCGTATGGGAAATAAAATGTATTTTTAAATGTACCTTGTTTAAAAACTGTATCAATTTATTTTTGAGATATTAATTTTTTTGTAGTTTGTAATACCAATTTTATAACTGAGGCAACAGAAGTACTCCATCTCTTTTAAAAATAAAAGGTAAAAAATGAAATAAATTTTATATCTATTTAAACTTACGTGGCAACAATTAGAAGAGAGAAAAAAAAAAAAATGAGCTGATGATTTTAAAAATAATATTTAAATTAAAATAATAGTCTTTTTTCAAAATTTTATGATTTGTTGTGTAACAAGATGTATTCAGCTGTAAGTACACAAAATTTGAACTGTCTGGCATATATAGTTTTTGTGTATGGACTCTGTGACAGACAGACAGAGGACAGAGACGAATACGGTATCGTCAGAATAACGAAACCCTAAAAAACAATATCTCGAGGTACCCTATAATTAATCTCCGAGGTAAAGTACTAGTATCCGTCAATAAAAATCTATGCTTACTTTTATTTATTACACAAAATAAAAAATCTATGCTTTTATTTATTACTTATACAGTCGAGTCTCTCTATAACGAAACTCCATACATCGAATTTCTCTATATAACGAATTTTTAGTAGGAACGGTCCCCTTTTCGCATGATTACATTAAAAACAGTCTCTATATAGCGAAATATCTATCTCCATATAACGAATTTTTTCATAAATTGGTCTTAATTTATTTAGTTTTAAAAGAGCATCGAAATCATATGGAATCAATTTTCCACCACTTGTTTTTGATTTATCGTTCAGTGCTAAGTTTTTTTCCCTCCTTGTTCTTTAAATCCAACGAATTCATCTTACCTCCCACACACCTTTCCACATCTTTTTCAAAACAGAGTCAATTGGATTGTTACATATATAAGAGAGGAATCAATGAGAGGCACATAAGAGAGGCCTTCAAATGGAGGAAAATGTTAACTACAATTTTTCATTCCTCGTTAAAATTTGAGCATTTGTTTATGCGAACAACAATTTTAAAATCAAAACAACAAAAAATTACAGATATCTTCGTCTGAAATTAATGCAAGTGTTCCTTATTTAATTTTCATTAAGCTTTCAAATAAATGTCTGTTCTCATTTTTGAAACAGTTTAAATAGTTAAGAAATAAAATGTTAGGTTAATATTTACTTTTAAACATTTCAAACACTTAATTAAAAAGATCAAAAATATTTGTTGAAAATTTACACATTAAATACGATTTTTAACATCATTCTCTATACATCGAATTTCTCTATATAACGAATTTTTTACTGAAACGATGGATTTCATTTTTTAGAGACTAGACTGTATTTGTGAAATTTCGGTATATTCACTCTTAATACAAGTGAAATGTTTAAACATATTTCTATGTAAAATCTCTAATAAGAAATAAAAAGACTTAGTAAAAGAAAAGTACTAAACTCACACCAGTTATACTTTATAAAACATTTAATTTAATATAAACAGCTTACCATCCTTGTTTAAAAAAGAACTATTAACAGTATTTCAATTAAGGTCTGCTTGCTACTTGCTAGTGCGGACTTTAGTTATACAGTAAAACTCCGATAATTAGGATTAATTGGGACCAAATCCAATTCGGATTATCGAAAATCCGGATTATCCGGAGCAGGGTTGGGCATTTCGACTCCTTTCGAGGAGTCGACTCTGAGTCGATTTACTTGATCGATGAGTCGACTTGAAGAATCGACTCTCGACTCACTTGGATGGTTGGTTGGTTGGTTGTAAAGATGCCCCAATTCTATGTCTCGTATCACGTGTATTGCGCCACCTTACGTATATTTCCAAAGATTAAGTCAACCGAAGTTCATTATCTCTATTAATACTTTTACAAAACATAGAGTCTGCCCTAGACATCTTGAGAACAACTAAGTTCAATAAGGCTTTATTTTTTCATCGGCCAGGTCCATTTAATTTTTTTGCCGGGATGTTTGAATTTTCCTCCTCATTCCGTGGGTCCGGGGCAGGCCCGTGTAAACCTCTACGATCGGCATCACAGGATTTCTACAAAACTAGAATTTTTACGTCGATTTGGTTAAAGATTGTTACGTACGAGGAAGTCTGATTATTTCTGGAATTAAAATTTTAGCTATTTTTTCATGTTTATAATCTTTATTTTTTAAAGAAGTGTCCTATGCTTTGTTAGCTAATTTTTAATAAATCTCAGTTTGTATATAAATTACAAAGATAACATTAACATTGTTGATCTACATTTCACGTACTAACATATGCACTGTTCTGCGTACTAGAGGCTTAAAAATCTGAAAAATGCTATAAAGTAAAATCTTCTAAAACGGAATTGCATTGAAAAGTAACAAATTCGCTATAGACAAGGTCCCTTCCCGGGGTCCCAGTCCCGGATTGGTACTGATCGGTACTATGATAATGTATTCCTCCTTCCCGATTCACAAAAAAGTCTTTTTGCGTTAATAAAAAAATAATAAATGAGTAAATAAATAAATAAATAAATAAATAAGTGCGGAGGCAGGGATAGAATTCTGAAAATATTCTCCGTATTTGGTTTCAAATAAGGAATATCAAAGAAATCGATTGCTTAAACTTTCAAAAATTGTGTGTAAATTATAGGGAAGAAGTGTAGAAAACTGGGTAGGTGGGTAAAACCGGGTAGCGCAGATATCTCCTGAATATGAACTTTCATCTTTCGACCAACACCAGAAATTGTTTATCGAAAGTCAGCATGAACAAAATTGTATTGTGTGCGGATTTTGTTATTTCTGTGAAAGACTGCATTTGAATTTTTCTTACAAAATATTTTTTTTGTCTCTAAGTTTTCTACATATATTAGCTGTTTGGAAACTTAGTAAATATTGATATATACTATATCTAATTCTTTGTTTTCCTGTTCATATTTTAACACATTTACAGATTTTTTACTATAGGATTAAAAGTAAGGGCATCTTGGTTTAAGATCTGTATCACGCTGGGGGTAAAATCGGGTACTTACAAATGTGTTAAAACCGAGTATATAACTTGTTTTGTCTTTTGTTTTACTCATGGAATAACTTTTTCAGGTTCGTTAATAATTTAGCATGGAATTTGAAATTGCAATTTAATGCTGTTAATCCTTTAATTTAAGTTTCATTCATGGCACCTCTAAACTTATACAACAAACACGGGCGAAAAAATGGTCACTTTCCAATCCTGGACTAAAGATTTATTTTTAACACATGGAAGAACACATGTACATTTCTTTTTGTTAAATGTAACAAAAATGTATTTTTTTTTTTTTTTGTTACTGTATTTAGCAAGAATTGTTAAAAGCTAAAACGAGTTTTCTTAGAGTTTTAAATAGGTACCCACTTTTACCCAACCAGTGCGGTAAAATTGGATTCATGCATATCTCTGAAAAAAGCTATTTTTTATATAATCAATTATATTTTTTATCGAAAAGATTATGTTTTGTAATAGCCGAAGGTTCTTTTAACATTAAAAACGGTGTTGAGAATTTGTTTTCCCATTTGATTGCATTTGAGAACAACAAAAGTTATGGTACTCAGTTTTGCCCCACCTTCTCCAACCCATTTTTACATCACTTGCGAAACATTTATAATTTATACAAAATAATTAAAATAATATATACAAAATCCACTGGGGAAGCTGAGAGGACTGAAGCCCCTCCCAGACACTGAGACAAAAATAGTTATTTAAAATTTTCTACTTAGAAACTGGAATTTTTGAAAAATATTTATTTTGTCTTACATTTTTTTTCTCTGTTACGTATTTTCTTTTGAAATACAAAATATTAGAACTTTTATATTTACGGATTTATTAATTTAAAAAAAAGTATATTAAGGCGTTACGGTGAAAAAAAAAATAGACAATATTAGATAGTCTGAAAGAATAGACTGTATATTTTTGCCAATGCAAACGCATTTTATGATAAATATTATAGACGATTATTTCTCCATCTTTAGAAACCTCAAAAGGAAAACATATTTTTGAAATTTAAAGAAGCATTTATAAAAGAACCAAGATCTGGGTTCGTGCAGACCTCTGAAAAATCCTAGCCCCCTCCTAAGAGTTATCCTGGTGCGCCAAAGACGCAATCAAATGAAGGATATTCACTTCTATCTAATATAAGTCGATCATAAAATAAACTCATAGCATTTTATAACACTGGTGAACATGAACCTAGATAGAGAGATTTTGATTACTGATTAGCCAAGAAATAAAAGTAAGCTTATTTGAATGCATTACTCCCCCCCCCCCCCCAAAAAAAAAAAAAAAAAAAATGCTACTGTACCATTTAAATATTTATCTATGTTATGAAAAATATTTTTTAAATGCTAAACTACTGAAATAAATTTATTGCATAGTACTCCTAAAAAAGGATACGATACAGCAAAGTTAATTTATTCCTTTAATAAGCTTTAAACATTTTGGTACAGTTACTATACTAATGGATTACTGGGTCTTTTACTTTTATATGTTGGTTATTTGGAGATTTTAACATTAACTTCTATAAAGAAAGTAAACACAGAGTAAAATTAATGCGCTGAAAATTTCATATGATTTAGTTTGACGTAACGAAAAGTAAAGTCATCTATCTTACCTGCCAAATTGATAATGGATAATTATAATATTTATTAAAATAAAGCAATTCATAATACATCATAAAATATGTCATAATTTTTTTTTTTTTTATCGCTAAGCAATTATTTATGAAACTAAGCATGCATCGGTTTAAATTCAGCGTGATAGGCCTAAATTCTTCAAACGTCATAGGAAAATATATCTGCATTTAAATACAAAATCAATACATATATTTTTAAAATATATACATTTGCATAATCATAAGTATTAGAATTAACAAAAAAAAAAATATATTTCATATCAACAAGAAGTTTTATCTTGACAAAATTATTATTGTTATTAGCTATTTTGACATTTTTCTCCGGAAAGTAGCGGAAAGATAAATGTAAACAAAACAACAGGCGAACTATACACCATGGAACAAGGCGCCACCTATTTGAAACTTTTTCCGCGGAACGGTTTTCTTCTTCCAAAGGCTATTTCGTGAGAAGTCCTTCCCTCTATCTATGTTCATGCTGGTGAATACAGGAGTTATCCCGTTGGTGGCGCATTCCCCCGTCGCAAAGAGCCCCCACTCCGGAATATTTGAGATCTTTTGTTTTCACCCCCCCCCTCCCCCGCTTCCGAGAAATCTATAATGTCCTCCCGAAACAACAGAAATCCCTGCAGGAGAAAGGTGTCTGAATTCAATACTACTCTTTTTAAACAATCTGCAATAAAAGTAGAATTTTATTTCTGTCTCGTCTACAGTTTTTTTTTTCCTGAACTGCGTCAGATTAAACCAATTGAAAATATTTCTCTAACGAGTCCTAGATCTTTTTTTTTTGTCAGAAAATGCAAAGATAACACCTGCTACAAACACAGGGCTCGAAATGTACCGGAGCAAACCGGAACGATGTTCCGGTTCGTGAAATTATGAAAAATATCGTTCCGGTTCGTGAAATTATTAAAATACACTGTTACAGTTCCCGAAAAACATTTTTTATTTTCCGTTTCACCTTCATCCGAAAAAAAGGATAGTTAAAACGTGCTGATACGCACTTAACAACCCTGTGGCAAGCTACACTCTACACCGCACTAAGCATGCCTAGTGCCAAGTCCCCAGCGGCAGCGGTGAAGCAATTGCGATATTTCCTACTCTAAATGAACGACTCATAAGGGAGATATCTGAACTCTCCCCTCTCTGAAACTCTTTCCGCGTCTGAAAAACGTGCGTTAGCGAGTTAGCCGTTGATTTGATTGTCGTGTAGGTTAATAATCAGATTTAATAGATTAGCATAACTGAGCATTAATCAATACGTAATCACCTTATTTATAATCTAAATTAACTATTTCTAAATTAACTTTTATGTTCATTTTAGAGAATTTATTCCTAGTCCAAAATTCAATTAATAGTTTAAAACTATAAGATGTGAATTCATTTATAACTTTTCATGTAGTGAAAAATTTTCTCTTCCACTTCTTCTCCGAATAAGTGATAGACAGCGGGAGGGGTTGGACGTTGCAAAAAGAACTGGT
This sequence comes from Maratus speculifer, assembly GCA_964019185.1. NCBI lineage: Eukaryota > Metazoa > Arthropoda > Arachnida > Araneae > Salticidae > Maratus > Maratus speculifer. Next base: position 260,163,383 of record OZ025298.1, read on the forward strand.
GTTAGTAGAGACGCCACATAGGAGAAGTTCTCGCTACGAGCTTGGCAATCTGCGCTAGAGGTATGCGCAATGATAAACAATTGTTGATGGCTTCTTCTTTGTTTATATTCAGCACTTGTATTCCTTTCAATGAATTTACATCCAATCTTAAACTTTAGTAACTAAATAAATATGACAGTCCACACACACATTTAAACTTTTTTTATTTTAATCTTTTGTTATAACGGAGATGGAATTGTTTACATACCGCATGTTGTTACCGGCAAAGTAAAAAAACAACCTTTTTATTAGCACTTTCCAACAAAGTTGAAAAGTGCTTATGCATTCGGTTTGTCTGGTGTCTGTACGTCTGTCTGCGCTCTAACTCCAGTAAACTTACACGGATTGCTATGAAATTTTCATAAGTTATTAATTTTTACCCTAGCACGAATCCTATTGTAAATGAAGTTTCTACCATGATTAGTTTATTTACAGAGAGAGTCAAATGTTTTCCATTACATTATGGCCTATGGGGAAAAATCGTTCAAATGAATTTCAAATGTGTTATACCCTGTCAAACATACTCATATTCATGTGGATTCACAAAGTGCACTAAAATATGCATTCTGTAATGTATGCAGTGAAAATATAGCTATTTCTCATTTACAGGGCCGCACAAAAGAATTTTATTAGATAATGGTAAAGAAGGAATTGTGTGCGACATATTTTAAATAAAAATTGATATATGTCACTGAAGCTTAATGTAAATTATACGATACTGTCTTGCATAATATGAAGTACATAGTATTTACAGGGCCATACAAAAGATTTCAAATAGTATATTCTTTCCGAAGTACAGTATTTGTGTCCGATGATGGCTGATAGAGGGATGAAATGCATTTTAATTATGATATGCGCGTTTAGGTTTCACTAAATAAATGCACATTATGTGTGTGTATAAGTGTTATAGTTGATATACAGGGCTACCCAAAAGAGCTCCCCAACGTTACTGAATATGAGCGTAAATTACTTAAACGTGGTTCTTAAACAAGTTATGTATTTTTATGCTGAGCTGCATTTAATTTACTGAAAAATGTTTGCAGAATATAGATAAAAGGATATACAGGGCTACGCAAAGAATTCGGTAGATGTACGCCTATGAATGATAATTTATGAGAATGTGATTTCAGTTATGATAAAAGTGTTTTAGGCTACAATAAATATTAGTTTAATGCTGACGTGTAATAAAGATACAAGGTAAACTACAGGGTGGAACAAAAATATTCAAGTATGTTTCCATCTAATCGTATGAATTGCTGAAAAAGAAATCTCGAGCTACTGACCATTTTCTTGCTAAACTAAATTTTCCATTATATCAACTGACAGATGAAATACACGGCTGTTCAAAAGTACTGGAATACATACTTGGGTATATTTGTCTCACTATTATTTCCCGTAATAACAAAGTTTTGTTAAAGATTTTATGAAGTGTTGGAAAGTGCTTCATAATCCACGCTTAACGCATGATTTTTCTTACTTGTTAAACTTAAATAGCTGAATAAATGTGAGTCTTCATATCCACACTTTTAAAATTTAATTTTTTGATATAATGGAGATGGAAGCAGGCGAAATTTTGGCCTTACTGAAGACACGGACCGTTTACATTCCGCATGTTGCTTACCGGCAAATGGAAAAAGAAAATCGGCGTTTTTCATTTCGCAAATATATTATTTTATACGTATATAGCTTATTCTGTTCAATGTAACTTTTAGAAATTGTTTTTGTCAAGTTAAAAATAAATTTAGCTATACTTTGAAAAAAAAAAAAAAAAAAATAACAGTCAAAAATAATTTTGAAAAATAGCGTTCCGGTTCGTGAAATTTTTCATTATAATTTTGAAATAGCGTTCCGGTTCGTGAAATTTTCCATTTCGAGCCCTGTACACACACCTGATAGCCTTACTATTGAGGTGATTTCGAATCAAATAGCGTTTTCCATTTGTTTAATAAATGAACTGCTAATCAAACTAAATACGAAAAAGAAAAAATGGAGCTGTTGTAGTGTGTTTGAAGAGGTAAAGAGACATTAGAAAATTTAGGATTCAATTGTAGAAAAAAACTCAGCATTGACATAATTTCTGACACATTTTTAATTAGAACTTTAAAAATTGACGGGCAGCTATAGAGGAGATGAAAAATCAAACAGCATTTCCATTTTTTAATAGATACATTACATATGAAGAAAAAATGTATTCTTGTCATGAAACGACAGGTTTTTCTCCTTTCCCTTGATATATAAACTTCAGTTTTAACAGTAATTTTCAAATGTATTTTGCGAAAAATTGGAAAACGCCAATCGATTACATAATTTCAGAATAAAAAACTTTTCAATTTTACGAGTTTGTTTCCAAATAAATTCAGAAATGTGTAAGAAAGTAGCTTTTTTGAATTTAAAAACAGATTTAATAAATTCAGAGAAATGTTTTCAGAAATCTACTTTATATTATACAGCTTTAAAAGCTACGGCATTTTTAACCCTTTTGTTTTTTCTTTTATTCCAAATTACATTAATTTTTTAACGAATATTGAAGAGTCTAAAAATCTAAGTAAACGATAACATTGCTGTTGCTATTGTATATTTTCTGTCTTGCGAATATATACTAAACTGAAATATTGCTCATGAATGTGCATAAAATATTCTTAAGAAAATTATTGTATGCTAACAAAAATAGGATTTTTTTTCTAGAAATTGAGCCGGGCCATGTAAGTTTATTTATTTATTTATTTGTACGGGTCGGGACCGGATAGAACTTTTTATTTTACATCAGCCTGGGGTAGCTGTCGCTGGTATCGATCCGGGTTGTACCTGTGAGCTCCTCTAAATGAATTATGAATATCTGCAAGTTTTCTGTAATTTTATGTCAATTTGAATCAATCAAATCAAATTATGTCAAATCAAAAAGATGTCATTTTATATATATATCAAAAATTTTTAGCGTTTGGGACATAATTTACCCCTTATGCGATCATAAAAAAGCGGCGGGGAGACTAATTTTTAAATTTTTTTCTGTGATATTCATAGTTTTTATAATTTACTTCCTTTTGAAACTCTATTTATAAAATCATGATAGTAATACTGAATAACTGCCAGGTTTTATGTTTTTTCCTACAACTATTTTTTAACACACACACACACACACACACACACTCACAAAAATGTATTTTAAAATAATTAGAAACAGGAAAACAAGCAAATTCCCTTCATAAAAAATAACTGTAAAAAATAAACATAAAATTTGGCAGCTATGACATTGTGATCCCCTCTCCTCCCGATTGACACACGAACATACTTGCGTTTCCAAAAAATAAAATAAAATAAATATAAAATAAAATAAAATAAAATAAAATAAATAAAATAAAAATAAATAAATAAAAATAAAATAAAATAAAATAAAATAAAATAAACAGGAAATATTCTCCGAATCTGGTTTGAAAGAAGGAATATTTAAAAAAAATCGACTATCTAAACTTTAAAAAATTATATGCAAATTATATCTATTTTTATATTACCTGCAAACGTTTATAATTTATAAAAAAAAATTAAAAGAATATATTCGTAATCAAATGAAAGACAACATTTTATCTAGAATACATCAATCATAAAATAAACTCATAGCATGTTTCAGCAGTGGTGAATTCGGAAAATGGCCCGGGGGTCAGGTATTCCCGCGGAACAATGAGTCCCCCCCCCCCATGAAATATTAGGCATTTTGTGTTTTAAATGGTAAAATAGTACAGTTTCCAGCACTACCCAAAATTCTTTGTAAAATCCACCCACACCCACAGAAATATCCTCTTGAAAAAAATGTGTCTTAATTCAACACTGTTTTTTAAACAACTTGCTATTAAAGTAGAATTTTATTTCTCTCTCTTCAACTTTTTTGCATCATTCTATATTGCATCAGATAACGGCAGTTGGAAATATTTCTATAATCAGTCCTACTTACTTTTAGCAAAAAATACAAACATAATATCTGCTTTGTTTGATCGTCTTTCCCCTATACGGAAATCAGCACAAGCCTATCATAAATCCAATTAATCTTCCCAGAAATATCCTGCTGAACGCCCCTTTTTCAATAAATTCAATTAATCTTTTCAGAAATAACCAGATAAACGCCCACTTTTCTCTGCCCTTCCCACTTTTTTCATTCATTCCGTATCTTCCTAATTGTACGTGAAATGCACATCTACACCGCCTCCGCTTTTCCCAAAATCCCCAATGTCAAACCAAGACATTCGTTTTTCGCTAAAAAGCCCAGCGCGGATTTGAAGAGTCGAAATCTGATACCGAATCGAAAGAGTGGTTTCCAAGGAGTCGAAGAATCGAAGAGTCGACCACCCAATCTTCAACTCTCGACTCCCCAACTCCGCCACTCTGTTAAACTGGTCCAACCACTCTTTGAGTGAGTGAGTTGACTTTTCGACTCTTCGACTCCGAATCCCAAATTGAGTTGAAATGAAAGTTCGACTCTTTTGAGTCGACTCTGTTAACTAGATAGGAGTCGATAGTTCGATTCACTTGGAAGGAGTAGAGATTTAGAGTCGACTCTTCGACTCCTCGTTCAACTCTAAAAAGATTAGACATTTAACCGCTTCAGGACACTAGCCCTTCAATGACAAACTCCCTCTCTATAAAGCAGGATCATTCCATTTTTTAGCAGGTGGGGAAAGGTAGGAGGGAGTGATCGCGGCCGCGGCATGCGGTACGAAGGCAATGAATGTATAGTAAAACCTCCGTAACGGGAACTCCGAATAGCGGACACCTCTATTTAACGGACAGTTTTCCGATCCCCACTTCCAAAATCTAATTTTTTGTATGTTTAATCTCTGAATAACGGACAGTAATTTTTGAGATAAAGTTTGAGAAATTGTTATTTAACGAAGAAAAGCGCCCGGGGCGGACGCCCTCCTTGCCCCCCCCACACACACACTCCCCTCCGGAAGATTTGAGATTTTATGCTTTCAAGAAGAGGCAAAATACAGTCAGCAGTGACACTTTTTTTTCTTTTTTAATGTGACAGTGTACGTTGAATTTTTTTTTTTTTTTTTAATTTTCATCGTAGCAACATTAAATTTTGTACATATATACATTTCACAAAAAGTATATAGAACGCCTTGAAAAAATTTCCAATCTTATAAAATTTTTTTAATTTTTAAACGAAATTTTAAATTTTTAAACGAATTTTTAAAATGCTCCTCACGTCTTAATTTATGAGACATTTTCTTGCTTTTGCATTTTTATCACTTAAAACTCTATTATAAACCAATTTATGTAAGATTTTTTTAATCTGTTGAATAATTAATATTTTACGGATTTTTTTCTGACTTTTATATCGATTTTTATCAAAATGTTTCCTTTTAATAAGTAAAAAATCATATTTGACTATCTTAATGAAGACGAATTTTAAAAAGATTGCACAATTTCTTTCTAAACAATATCAGGATACTTCCTTATCAATTTTATAAATATTGATCAAAAATTACGTCGCAAGGAGCATTTCAAAAATTTAAAAACGCTGAAAAATTAGTTTTGAAAAAAAAAAACAGATTTAAAGTACATAAATACATTTACCTTTATTCTTAAAACCTTCATATATAAGGAAGGAAAAAAAAAGTTTTGGTTCTATTATGCCACAAAAATAGGTCTTTTTGCGACGATTTTGCTATAGATAATTTTGCTCAAATAAAGGTCCACTGTCCCCTTAAGATGATTTAGGAAAATTAAAACTATTGACATAGTTAAAACTTCACATTGAAAAAAAAAATGTAATCCTTAAATGCTAAAGGAAACTTTTTAAATGCATTTTTTTAGTAAGAATGTGATAAACCATGTATAAAACAATGTAAGCATTTTATACATGGATAAAATGATACGTATGATTTTATTTAAATTTTATTGCTTAAATAATTTTAATTTCTGATTAATCATATATTAGAATTTTAGAACATATAAAAGTCAATTAATGAAACTTTAAGCCAGAGGTTCCCAAAGTGTGCTCCGCGGAGCCCTTGGGGCTCCGCCTGAACTTTCCAGGGGCTCCGCGGAGTTCCAGAAGAATAAACAGAACATGAAAAAAATTAGTATATTGCAAGTGAAAGATTTTCAAATGCATGTAAGAATTTTTGTCCATGTGTGTAAAAAATAAATATATCTATAACAGGATTGAAAAAATACAATACACTTCAAAGTTATTAAAATATTCGCATTATACATGTACCTATTTTCTGTATAATATTTTTGGTTTAAATTGTTTTATTTTATGTTTATGCATTTAATGTGCGTTAAAAATTCAATTTAAAATAAGCTACAAGAAATAGTATTCTGAATCGAATGCACAACATGAATCGAAACAGAAAAGGTCCTCCAGTGCTGTTAATACTGCTGCCCAACAAAAGAGAGAATAGTTTTGCTCTTTGGAGCTTCTCCTATTCATATGTTTATACTTATTTATTTTTTGTTTAGTGACAAGTTTCTGAACAAATTTTCAGAAAAGTATTCAAGGTCGTCTCTAATAGATACATTTGAGCATGACTTTCCAGCTGCTCAAAATAAGATGCTGGACGATTTTAAATGGGTACTAAATTCATTCAATGTAAAAACAAAATCACTCAGCTTAAGCTCTGAGAAAAAGGCAGATCTCAGTGGTTTAACATCTGAAAACGATCTAGTAATCTCTTTTCAAAGCAAGGTATTACTGAATTTTAGTGTCATTTAACAGATAAGTACGAAATCTTGTTAGACGGAGAAAAATTATTTTTACTCCCATTTTCAACGACATATCTGTGTAAAATTGAATTCTCCACTTACACAAATATCAAAACAAAATATTGTAACAGGTTAAATCCAGACTCGGATATTCGCTTACAGTTGTCGAAAATTGCACCAGATATAAAAAAAAAAACTGTGCAAAATAAATCAAGCACATTTTTTCACACTAAACTTCTATATTTTATTGTTCGTCAAACTTTATGCAAAATAAACTATCGGCATTTATATTTGTATATATTGCATATTGTATTATTTTTAATTTCGGAATTTAAATTTTTCTTAAACTGTTTATTTTACTTTTATTAAATTTTACTTATTCAAATCTTTTATCCTAGTTTTAAAATTCTATTTAATTTTTAAAATAATGTCTGTCAAAACGTCTTTTTTTAAAAAATCTTATATCATTTAAAATCCTTCACTAAATTCACTTGTGTGTAATGTGTGTATATATTTCTTTTTATTTTTATATCCTGATTTTTTTAACCTGTTTATGTTATTTGTATTAATTTTTAATTATTTAAAAATTTTTATGCTGTATTTCATAGTAAAATAATATTTGTCGCTTTGTAGCATATTTTTATTGCATCTTCTATCATTTACAGCCCCTCATTAGATTCATATGACATTTCTGTGGAATGTGAATATTTATTTCTTTTTAGATATATAAATTAAATTCTTTAATCTGTTTATGTTATTTGTATATTTAAATTTTCTATACTGTTTTTCATTGTACAGCATCGTTTGTCGAATAAAATGCCCCCTTTTTGTTTCTTTTATCATTTAATAAACCCCTCATTAAATTCATTTAATAATTATATACGTTTTGTATATAGATTCTTTCTTTTTGTAACCTTAATTGCTTTAAACGGTTTAATTTATTTTTATAATTTCTTAGTTTTCTTTTTAATTTTTTATGCTGTTTTACATAATTGTATTCAATTTTATAAGCAATTTAAATTGATCAAAACGCATTTTTTAGCAACTTCTATCCCTTTACAACCCCTTTTTAAAATTTTCTTTTAATTGGTCTCTGCCACATTTTCCAATAAGAAATAAGTCTACAGCAATTTCAAAAAATATATTCTTTACATTTGTCATCACATTAAGAATTTAAAATTTTGCTCAGTTCTTCCCCTTGCTTAGACTTTTTGTCAATGAGTACCCGCCATACTAGAAATTTAATCTCATTTATGTATCCCTTTGTGTTAGTAAAGTTTTGCTACTGGTTTCAGTTTGTTCAACATGTGTATTTTTTAATTGCATAGCTGTTTTGAGGCAAAAACAATGACGAAAGAAACTTTCTTTCAAAACTATAACTAATAACCAAATACTTTAAATAAAATATTCAAAAAAGTTAACCCCTTCGCGATGGGAGTCTTTTACGAAACTTTGAATGTTTTGTCACCGGCTTTTAAAAACAGAAATCTATGCCTTATTAAATCGAAAAAAAGCTTTGATTAAATTAGGCAAATTTTACTTTAAAATTTTACTGGTGGGGATAAACAAGAATTCTTAAGACTTTTTGCAGCATGTATACCTGTCGTTCGTCCCCAAGGGGTTAACAACGCTGCATTTAACAATAGAGCGTATAGATTTTGCCGCGCCCATTTAACCCTTTAACGTTCATTGGTTTCGCCACGAAATCACAAAATTTTAATTCCGATATGCAACACTGACACCGGTATTTTTATCTAAAAATATCCTTTTTATTATGTATGTGAAAAATCACGTTTTCTTATTTAGAAATACATTTGTTCTTAATTACCGGTGTCACTCATTTATTTCGACATCTTAGCAATGAAAATGTTTTGATCGTTAAAGGGTTAACACTAAAAGAATGACTACGTCTAAATGTATTTTTTAAAAATGGTTCAAAAAAGAAAGAAGCTGAGAGGCGATTCATTTTCGATGGATGTATAGAAGTACGGGAAACTGAAGAACGAAAAAAATGTTCCATAATCGCATGATTGTATTACGGGTAGGCGGGACTAGCGAAAACGTGTTACAAAATTAATGATGGGTGACGGAACTATGCATTTTCTTCTTTTTTCGCGAGTAGCCTACTGGAATTATACAGAAGTGTCTCTCAGCAAACGAAAACTGTACAACTTACCTTTATTTCTGTGTGTGTGTGCTTTTCGCCATAAATAATAATAGTTTTACGTAAGCCCCAATGCAGTGGGAATGCAATCCGAACATGGTTACCATTTTGATCTTTAATTCCGAGTTTTTACTGGAAATCTGAAAATAATATTTCTTATTAAAAAAAATGGGTGTCATTAACCCCAAAACAGTATTAATTGAACATCGCTCGGGTAAAAAAAAAGAGTTTGTTTTTCTCGTTACTAAAAGCTTTCAGAAATCACAAATTTTAAACTATAACTTTTGTTGTATTTGAAGGAAATATCTTAACTATCCTTTTCCGGCACACTGTGCCCTGTTCTGGGATACCTAATTCCAAACTTGCAAATGGCACCAGTAATATTTTAGTAAAATTTTTCTTTTACAATAAAATCTTAAATTAAGGAATTCGAAATATCTAAAAATTGCGTTTGTGAATTCCGGTGTCAGTCGATAATTTCTCATTTTACTAACAGATTTTACCTGTGCCGAAAGGGTTAAACAAGTTAGATATTTTAATTAAAAAAATAGGGTTTTAATCCTTATTTTTATTTTATTGTATCCAACAATAGTAATATTAAATAAAACTGTTAAAGAGTTATATAATAGAAAATTTTATTTTTAAAATTTCAATTATGAATTCAGTATTTCTGTATTAGGGAAGGTCAAAACTTAGGACCTTAGTCCAATGTTGTAAATTATTGGCCTGGATTTTTATCCAGCAGATTTTTCTCTGCTCCATAGGCATAAAAAACAATAATTTGTAAACCACAGAGTACCGTTGGGTTCAGGTGCTCCGCCTCAGAAATTCTTCTCAAAAAGGGCTCCGCGAGTTTAAAAGTTTGGGAACCGCTGCTTTAAGCATTTCCTAGCAATTTTTGAATCTTAGCAATTTTTGAGGTTTTTCCCAATAGCGGACACCTTCGAATAGCGGACAGTTTCCGCGCTCCCGATGTGTCCGTTATTTGGAGGTTTTACTGTATAAAGATTTAAAAACCTTGGAATTCTATCCTTAAAGAATTTGAATTTATCAAGTAGTACAAGACATTTTAAAATTACGTGCTCTTTTTTATTTCTTTGAATTTATTCATTAAGAAATTGAAAAGTGTGCATGAAATTGTGCCATACTGAAAAATTTCAGCTCTTTAACATTTCGTCGAGTAGTATTAAGCATACATGAAAAAAAAAAAAAAATAAAATAAAATAAAATAAAAAAGTCACGTGCTAGCATTTCAAAACCAGGGGGTCAACCACGAAGCAGTCGAATTTCCCCTTTCCTCGGAAATGCTTCGGATGTGAGATTGCATCTCGACGACCTTGAGTTATTGGTACCATGAAGCCAGTGAGAATTCTCCCGTCGGATAAATGTTATCGTAATCTCCTAAAAAATTTTCGACCCCTCACATGTGGGGGAAATAGCAAGCTTTTTGTCAGAGATCCGTCTTATAGCTGTTCATGCCGCTATGTTACAATTTACACTCTTTATTAAAAATGTTACCGGTACGCGTCTAATTAAGATATTTTGATGATCTTTTTTTAAAATAAGAGTGAAATGACCATATTTTTAGCTGTAAAAAGCTCAAAAGGATATGATGGATAATTGTTTATAAAATGGGAAAATAAAAATTAAATTTCCTCTTTGACTAAGCAAAGACTTTCTTTCAAAAACTAATAAAAAATTAACATGTTAACCTAGAAATATTTAATAGCTATCATAAAAAAGGTCTTATTTTGAATTTTTAGATGTTATGTAAACAAAAGTGTTATAAATTCTTGTTAAATAAATAAGCGCATGAATGCTCCGAAATTTCAAAAAGTTCTACTTAAATATGAAAGAATTGGGAAATAAACTAATAATAAACACGAATAATAGATATTTTTTGCAAATACTGCAAGCAATTTTTTGTGAATTTAGATTGATTTTTCTTGGTGATACGCACTTTTTTCAAATGAAATTTTAACATAATAAAATAAATAAATGAAAACTATAGTACTAATTTTTAAAAATAATAATAATTGAAGTGTTTATTAAAACATAGTCTTACAAAATGTCAAGCAGAATATTATTAATCTGCTTTAAATAAGCATTGCGCAGTACCAAGAAAATCAATTATACAATTAAGCACATCATACCCGAAAAATAATTGATCGTATATCTATTTTTACTAAAACTTCTCTATACTAAATGTAACATTCATGCTAATATTTAAAGCCATGCGGACCATCTTTGTTTACTCAAATAAAACTATCCAAAATTAAAAAAAAATTAAAAAAAAAAATCTATTTTTAAAATGTTGTATTAATTTTAATAGTTTGTTGTATTATGTATATATAAACATGCAGAAAATATTTTAATAATATCCATTAAGAATTTCCGATCAGTAAAAAAATTAAGATATTTAATAAAAGAAGATTAGAAAAAGAAATTAGGAAAGTATACTTTTGAAAATTTTAAGATATTATTTTTTTTAATATGGCATATTTTATAGGATATTTGGAAAAAAAAAAGATATAGAGCAGTGACATTTTGAAAATCTTCGAACAAGATAAATATATTAATTATTTTAAGATGATGTAAATTTGTCCTCTTTTTTTTTCTCTGTCCTTGATTTTTATACAAAACTAATTTTTGAAATAAAAAATAATTATTACTCAAATTAAAAGAAAGAGGTAGTTTCGATAATAAATTAAACTTATTATTTCAACCCCCGCCTCCTTTTTTTCCCGTCTGTATGTTTTGTTTGAGCAATTAATTTACATTCTGAAAGATGACTTTCATACGAAATCGAGGACAGAAACAAAAGAATAAAAAGCCAAGAAGACTCATCCACATCATAAAATCTTCAATAATAATAACAATATATCTTCATCTCTTCGAAGTTTTCGAAAATTACTGTAAAGTTACTATAAAAATACATTACTTTTTGATGTCATTTAGAAACCTTACAATTTATTTTATATCCAATAATGTCGTATCAAAAATATAGTATCTAAACATATTCAAAAAGCCTGAAATACTTTCCAAAGGTATTTACATTTTTATTTCTTTTTCTTTTCTTTTTCCTTTCTTTCTTTTTTCTTTCTTTTTTTTTTTTTTTCTTTACAAAAATTAAATTATTATTTTATTTTATTTTGTAGTTATAGGAAATTATTCATCAATGTAACTAGGGAATTTTGTTATTTGTGCAACAAAAAATAAACCTTAGAACTGATACAAGATTTAATAATATGTATATAAATAAACGTTAAAAGTTTTGAAAAATTAGTTTTTTTGGGTAAACAATGATAGCTTTCATTTGAACTAAAATATTTGCAAAAATGTTGCATTTATTATGAATAAGTTTTAGCAAAAATATCTGGTCAACTATTTTTCTAGTATGCACTCCATGTTTATTTTGCTGATTTTTTTTATGCGAGAGTTATTGTATAATGAGTTTTCTTGACATAACACACTGTTTATTTAAAGGAAATTAATAAAATTATACATTATTTCATTAAATTATATTTTTATATGTACTGCAATTATTTTTAAAAGATTGTATCGGATTTTTTTATTTAATTTTGCGTTAAATTTTCATTTTAAACACGCAGTGTACAGGAAAAAAATCAATTTAAATTTACCAAAAGCTGCATATGATATTTTCAAAGCAAGTTTATTATTGTCATTTAAAATGAGTTAAAAAACTTAAAATATTTTCACTTTTATTTTAAATTTATTTGAAATTTCTTCAAATTTTCAAGCATTTATGATAGTATTTAATTAATAAAAACATATAAAAAATTATTTTCATATTATTTTAAAGTTTGAAGTAAGGTCTTTCTTATGATAATTATTAAATATCTCTAGAATAACGCGTTAATTTTTTTATTAATTTTTAAATGAAAGTCCTTCCTTAGTAAAAGAAGGCAAATTTCATTTTTACTTTTCATTTTCTAAAAAACTACCGGTCGTATGCTTTTGAGCTTTGAACAGCAAAAATTCTGAATATTTCACATTCATTTAAAAAAATATCATTAAAATATTTTAATTAGGCGTGTGTTGATAACATTTTTAATAAACACGAAAGCAATATCTAATATTTGTTTTCGGTTTTCCCAGAGGAGAAAAAGAGGGAAGGAGAGTGGAAATGAAGTCGAAAAAAAGTGGTCAATCAGGTTTTTCCCATGCCGCTTTGAATGAAAACTGACTCGTTTTCTATTTCTTCATGGTAGCGTCTAAACGGTGCGTCGGACTTTTTTTCCGCGAAACATTGAAATTCGACTTGGGCTTCTTCCCGATTCGGAAGAAGTTCGACGTGCTTGTAGTAGAGCCCAGAGTCGATGACTAAACGCGTGTCCTAAATTCTGAGTTCTGCCTAATTATTTTGATTGAATTAGAGCTTTATTTATTTATTTATTTATTTATTTATTTTTATTATTTATTTATTTATTTATATTATTTATTTATTTATTTATTTTTGAAAAAGATATTGCTATCAAATGTTTTTTAAATATTTATCTTGACGAAGTCCAATTCTTAGTGATCCTATATTCCATTTTTAAATTTTTTGTTTTATTAATTAATTAGCTACTCATGAATATTAATCAAAAGATTAAATGTAAAGGCTTGGATTTCGAGTGCTTTAAAACATCAAAAAATTTCCATTCGAGATTTAAACAAGGAAGAAACAATTATGAGTCAAGCATAGATTATGAAGCACTTTCCAACACATTCAGAATAATGTAACAAAACTGTACTGCTTAAAAAATAAAATATTACGACTCATTTCACCATATAAAAATGTACAACGCATTTCAACACCAGACTTCAGCTCTTCCCATCTACAATCGAAAAATTATCCGAATGTTTTAGCAGTCCTGTATATGATTTACAGATTTGTATCTATTAAGAATATGCATTCCAAAATTTAGTACATTTAGGAAATACATATATTTCAATTGAAATTTCCCTTACAACAATTTCCTCTAATAAGGAGAATGGTATCGAATACTCTTGTACAGTTCTGTATATGAGGTACAGAATTTATACATAAAGAGTAATGTTCAAAAAACTAATTAAATTAAAATTTGAAAGCGCATACCGAATTTTAAAACATATTCCCTAGCAATTTTTACGCAAAGGCAGCACTGTAACCAATTTCTTTTATGGGTCCCAGTAAATTAATAAAAATTCTATAAATACTTTGTTTTAGCATAATCGCAGTGAAAGTGATGTAGTCGAGGGGGGACGCTGGGGGACGGCGTCCCCCCATATTTATTATTTTATTTGAAGCGTCCCCTTACTTTTTTCTCTCAAGTGTGAAGCTAAGGTCGCGAGGGGACGCAGATCTTTCCAATTCACTAAAAAAAAAATTAAAAAATTAACAATTTGATAAGGTAAAGAATTGGTATTTTAAACTATTTTAGTTTTCTTTAACAAGAGCACTAAAAAAAATGAAAGTGATTGGGAAGAAAGATATTTTCTCGCTGTTTCATCATAATTACGAGTACTGAAATACCGCGCGAACATTAGTTCTTTCATAGGTATAGATTAGTTTTACTTCGAAGTCTGCTATCACCCAGGGTTCTACTCCCCCCCCCCCCCTGCTCTTAACAGAAAGACCACACAAACTCCTGAAAATGATTTCGACACACCGCAGTCTCAGTTTAAATACCCAGATGTATCAGTTTTGAAAGCCTGGCCATTTTTTTAATTACTCATCAATTAACAACAGCATGCTTCCATTAATTAGTAAATAAGGTCATTAAAGACATTCAGGGTAACTGTAATAGCTGTCACATATCGTTATTTAGTATGGGTCATCAATTGACCGGTATGTGGCGTCTGTAGCTGAATCCAGACTATCAATAAAAAGTCATCAATGCAGACTGACAACCCGTGATACTATTCAGAATATAGTGAAAGAATATCCTATAAGCATATCCTCCCTTCTCTCGTTCACATTGACAAACGTTTCCCGTTTAAATTTGGAGAAAAAACTTCAAGCATTGGAATAGTTTAAATTCAAGCGAGTATCTCTAAATTGCTTCTAAATTGTATCTCTAAATTATTATTATTATTTTTTTTTTAGCTATAAATATTTTGTATCGTAATTTCAATATTTGAATAATAATGAAAGATGTAAGCAGCCAAAACTGGAAAATTTTAACATTTCTTCCGAATGTCGTCGTACAGAAACAGATGCGAAATCACCGATCACATCTGAAGATCAAAAATTCAATCCAAGAGAATTGCAAATATTTTTTGCGTTTTGACCAATGTCTTAAATTACATGCTACATTTTGAATTTTTGATAAGGGTGACATATTTTCCAAATATCAATATGATTTTTTTTTATAAAACTTTATTTTTTATTGAACGGGAAGGTAAAAAAAGGAGGAGGGGCGGAAAAAATGGGCGTCATCAATGGTAATTGAGCAGAATTGCCTCTTTGAATTTTCAAAATTTAACTGAATATTTCTTTCTCTCTCAAAATTTTCAAAAAATAATAAATCTTGTTTTTCTCAGAGGATTTAAGGTAACTAAACAGTAAATGAAAGGATAACCAATAATTACACTGGTGTCCAAAACTTAAGCATAATTGGTAATTAAGTAATTATTTTTAAGTAATGAAAGAAATATGAATCGGAATATGCTGAAACTCCAGATGTGTAAACAAAATAGTACGCGTCACATATTTTCGCGAAGAGTTTTCCCCGAAATCGAACAGGGGACCGTCAACAAATTGAAAAAGAACGAAGATCTTTTGGATAACCCTGTCAAAACTAATGTAGCAAAAGCGTTCAAACTGCACATTATGATTAATTGGCTTATTATAATGTACTGTGCTAATTTTTACAAGGATAGCATGTATACTCGTAGAGAAATTAAGGTTTTTATAAAAACAGTCCTAAGTTTTTTGCTTATAATTTGCAGAGTTCTTAATATAAAATAAAGTTCTTTTTTGAAAAAATGAAAAACATCATTATACACAATATCCTGTCATCAGAATTAAAAAATAGTAAAAATTGTATGACAAATGAGCAGGTTTACTAAATAATTTTTAACTGCGCATGCGTGAACGCTATTAAAATTTCATTTGCATATTATGTTAGTTAAATGTATAGAGCAACTTTTGTGAAAGTCTCAAAAACATAGCTTAAAAATTCTGAAAATTATCGTTGATAGAATGAGATCAAAATCCTTTATTCCCTAAATGAAGCAAAAAGATGAGGGGCTGTATCCATATTCCATTGTTTAGTGCCTACACAATATTGCACGTACAACTATATTTAGGTAAAACCCCTGATTTTTTTGCTTCCTTTAGGAATAAAGGATTTTGAGTTGATTGTATAGGCGACCATTTTCAGAATTTTCAAGCTATGTTTTTGAAACTTTTACAGAAGTTGCTCTATACATTTAGCTAACACAATGTGCAAATGACATTTTGATATCATTGATGCATGCGCAATGAAAAATTATTTACTAAACATACTCATTTTTCATACAATTTTTATTATTTTTAAATTCTGATGACAGGGTATTGTGTACAATGATGTTTGTCATATTTTCAGAAAAGAACATTATTTTATAATAAGAACTCTGCAAATTATAAGCACAAAACTTGGAAAAATTTAGGACTGTTTTTATAAAAACCTTAATTTCTCTACGAGTGTACATGCTATCCTTATAAAAATAAACACAGTACATTACAATAAGCCAATTAATCATAATGTGCAGTTTGAACACTTTTGCTATATTAGTTTTGACAGGGTTATTCAAAAGATCTTCGTTCTTTTTCTATTTGTCTACGGTCCCCTGTTTGATTTCGGGGAAAACTCTTCGTGAAAATGTATGACGCGTACTATTTTGTTTACACACCTGGAGTTTCACCACATTTCGATTTATATTTCTTTCATTACTTAAAAATAATTACTTGATTACCAATTATGCTTAACTTTTGGACACCAGTGTATTCATTAGAGAGAGACAATGTCCGCCTGAAGCCCCCTTAAAAGATTATTTTTAGTTCTGATTTTATTTTACATTTGAGTATTTTTTTTTTCAAAACCCGAGATTAAAATACATCAAGTGTTCAGAAGAAGAAAAAAAAAAGAACATTTTGTTTCATTACTTTATTTTGTAAAACGTTTATAGAAATTTAATTTGGGATTTTTAATATACAGCTTATTTATTATATTTCTAAAATAAATGAATAAATAAATAAAATAAAAAATAAAAATAAATAAATAAAAAAGAAAATAAAATACTGATTTTATTGAATTCTTGCAATGTTGTTTGAAAATGTCTGCAATCTCTATAAAGTTTGCAGCACCATAAAAAATAGAAAATTAAAATACAACGTTTTAAACTTGGATTGCCACACTGTCTGTGTATATGTTACAGGTACAGGTCAAACCCGATTTTAGGCCAAATTAGTTTTTCCTAGGCCAAATAGTCTATCCGAACGCCAATCGGATGAACTAGATTTTCCTAGGCCAAACTAGTTTGGCCGAACGGTCTTTAGGATAAACTAGTTTAGCCTGCTATTAATTGGTTTGAACTAGTTTATCCTAGGCCGATCTAGATTGTCCTAGGCCAATTCAATTTGGCGTGATTTTATTTAATCTAAGGACAGCCACGGTGCCAACTTTCTAGTTTTGATCTAATTTATCCTAGGCCGATGAAATTTGATGCGATTTTAGCTCACAGACTATCAAAGCTTGAGCTCTCCTCTAGAGGTCTGCACGGGCCGAAATTTCCAGGCCCGAGCCCGGCCCGAAAGTTAAAATTTCGGCCCGGGCCCGGCCCGGCCCGAACGAAAAAAATATTGGCCCGACCCGGCCCGGCCCGAATGTTAAAATTTCGGCCCGAGCCCGGCCCGGCCCGAACGAAAAAAATATTGGCCCGACCCGGCCCGGCCCGAAAGTTAAAATTTCGGCCCGAGCTCGGCCCGGTCTGGAAAAAAGTTTAAAATTCGGCCCGAACCCGGCCCGGCTCAAGTGAATTTCTACAGAACATTGATCTTTAATCTTATGGAAGAGTTCTGACAAAAAAAAATTATATTAGTCTTTTTTTTTTTCATTTTTATAATCTCCATTCATGCAGAAGTGCCATAGGCTGCGATATTTACGCTTTTAAATGAATCTTTGCTGTATGTAAATGTTTCAGTTATCACTAGTATTATTAATCCATATTCCCTGTAATGGATACAAAAAGTCGAAAAAGCGGTATATGGTAAAATTTCCAAAGACGAAATCGCTTTGGAACAAAAAAAAAAAAAAAAAAAAAAAAAAAAAAAAAATACATTTTCTTTTTAACAGATGTAAATGTTTAATATATTTTTTTCTCCAATATTGTTGTATTCATTTTGCATGGATGAACATTTTAAAAGAAACTTTCAGTTTTCAGTTTAAAAGAAAATTCCGTCATTATCATGTTTTTTTTTTTTTTTGTGTGTGTGTGTGTGTGTGTGTTTGTGTGTGTTTGTTTAATTCTATTTTAAAACGCCTAGTAATTTACGATTCTTTAAAAGGAATAAATTCTAATGTTTAATTGTAGAATAATGACGGCTTAAAAGTATATGCCTTTTTTGCAAACATTTTTGGACAAAGCCAAATATTACTGATTTATAAAAAGTCGAGAAAAGGATTTTCATATAGGAAGATTCAATAGGAACTGATTATTTTGGTCCATGAAAACTAGGAAGAATGGAATCAGTCTCGGCTTCATACGGAAAAAAAAGTTAGGCCCGGCCCGAAAGATTAGTGACTAGGCCCGGCCCGGCCCGGCCCGAGTCTTCAGAAGTAAGGCCCGAGCCCGGCCCGGCCCGAATGCCATTATTGGAAATCGGCCCGAACCCGGCCCGCGGGCCGGGCCGGGCCGGGCTCGGGCTTCGGGCCGCGGCCCGGCCCGTGCAGACCTCTACTCTCCTCAAAAATAACTCCAGATACAAATATCCAATTTGCTTCAAATTTTGGACATAGGTTTATCGTGATAACGAACTTTCCTTATTAATTTCATGAGTTCATTGGATAGGAATAAGGGGAGAGGAACAAAAGGCTAATTCGCAGCCCTCGATTTGCAAGAACACTATTTGAATAACTAATTTACGGATTTTCATCAAACTTCAGGATTCAGTAAATACGTGATATAAACTAATGCTATTTACGTTTTCATATTAATTGCCTAATATGTGGCGCTGTTGTGCTCAATTTTCACGGTTCTTGAAATAGCTCTATTACAAGAATTAATGCACGAATTTTCTTTCATCGCACTTTACATTCAGTAAGTCCCTGATATAAATTAGTATTCTGTAGTTTTTGGAGTAAAGCTCTCGAAAGGTGGCACTGCTATACCGTATTATTCGTGATTATTGCAATAGCTCTATCTCAGGATCTAATGCAGGAATTTTATATAATACGTAGCTATCTAAAAAGGATCTATGAGAAACAGTTTGCTATTTTGTTTAGTTCTGCCACGGAGTAAGAACCATCAGTCAGGCTCGATTCACACCAATTTGCTTTTTTTTAAAAATATTATTTATACGCGCAAAAAAATTTTAAAGATATGTATTCCATAGGTAATACATCAAATCTGAAAAGCTTAATAATTTTTTTTTTTTTTTTAATTTTTGTGTCCGAAAAGTTTAAATTGCATATGAAATAAAATTTGAGACGATTAACGCGTTATATATTCGTGAACTGTACTTTTAGTCTAATTAATAGGAAATCAAACCTACGGACTTGCATATTAAACATTGTTAATTAATGTAAAGGCCTTCCGTATTATGTTTAAATTACTAATATATATATGTGTGTTTACACAGTAAATTTATCTATCTATTATCTGTTATTTCGACTTCGACTTAAAATATTTTCAAGGTATAATATGTTTATTGGCCTAAAACCCCATCCTAAGAGAAAATATAAGCTGCAATTTATGAGGAATATTAAAAGTAAGACAAACGGGGATGGAGCAAATAACTAATACGTACTTAAAAGTTGTGAATTCACGTCAGTGGTTACAAATGTATTATTTTTTAACATTTTTAATAGAATATGAAATCATGACCCAAGAATTCTAAAACACATCATGAAGAACTCTAACTTTTCAAATTTATCGAGTAGTATCACTCTTCTGACAGACGCAAAGGCTGAATAACTCCACCCTAATTTAAAAATAGCATTTTAATTTGATTCCGAAAGGCGTGCCACACTTACATTAAACATTAAAAGTAAACTTCCTTGATAAATAATTCAAAGCTTCCATACTAAAAAAGTCAGACCAATAATAACGGAATAAAATCGACACAATACTAATAAAATCGTCACAACACTAAAAAAAAGTCAGAACAATAATAGGGAATAAAATCGCACACCTTAAATAATTCGATAAAACATCCATGATATTTTCATTTCATAATAATTGTAAATAATGAATTACAAAACGCGAAACGCTCTACCTCAATTGTATTTTCTGTCTATTCTCGCGGCAATCTCTATATGCTTACAAAGCCATTTAATGAAGAATTTTTTTTTCAGAAATACATTAGTGAAGAGGTTATTCTACGAATCCATATCACTACCACTGATTTTGAATATTTTACGAATTCTTTTTAAATACTTTTTTAAAAAATACAGTGCTTTTTAAATACATTTGCAACGTGTGTGTTTTACATGGATGTATTTTAAATAAAATGAATGAAATGTTTATATTTATATAAAACGAATGTAATAAGAATCATGGTGATCGGGAATATATTTGGCGATTCATTACATGCGTACTAATAACATAAAAGTACCTCTTTACCTTGTAATTGTTATAGCAAACGATAATAAAAATAATTTTTAAAATATATTGGTGAGGGCGGATGGGCGGAGGGGGCTCATTTAAAGGTTTGCTTGACCCTGTGTAAAACTTAAATATCCGGCACGCGCCCGGCCCGTACAAAAATCAGTAAAAACAGACCGCATTCGATCTTTCCAATTTCGATTCTCAATTTAAAAAAAAAAATGTAAAAAAATTTCTAAAAAAAAAAAAAAAAAAAAATTATATATCTTTTACGTCACAGTACGCAAGGAATCTTAAAAATGCTTTTATTTTTGTAAAATGTTCTTTTTATTATTTATTTTCTAATTACAAGTATTTTGAGAAGGCATTAAATTGTCCTATTTATTACTTTGTCGGAATAATAGATAATCAATCAAATCAGACTTCGTGTTAAAGCGAAGGTTGTTGAAAGGGAGTGGCTTGGATGGGGCATCCCGCCCGCATTTTCAGAAAGAATCACGTTTTGAGCACCAGCCTTGGCGAGTTGGCGATAGCGAGAACGTTCAGCTAGCCGCATCGCCAAATATAAAATAAACTTAATTCAAATGTATCATAAAACATATGATTAATATAATTATATTTATTACAAGCGAATCTTTACAACGTGCTCAAAACGTGATTCTTTCTGAAAATGCTTCCCGGATTTTAACTCCTCACCACATTACTCAATTGAAGCATGACATTGTCATGACAAAAATGTTTTGGTTGTATTGTACCTCAAACACTGCCCCAAATGCTCATAAAATGCTCTCCAGCATACGCCGATATGTCGATTGAGATGTACATCAATATCTATCAGTTATCAGCTGCCACCTGAAGAAGCAGCTGTTCAGGACTGGAGTTCATAGGTTGATTGCAGAGGTACATATTTACTTCTTTTTTTATTGAAGATTTTCTTTTGATATTTTATGGTGTAAGTGTTTAAATAAATATTCTGTGTTTCATTTATTCCTGAATATATTCAAGCTTCAAACCATAAAACACAAGAGTTCTAATTAACAATCAATATTCTTTAGAATAAACAGACGTATAATTAAAAAAAATTCCTAAACGATAGACTTTCAATGTGAGCACCATTTAGCCCTTTTATTTTGTATGTTACTTTTGAATGATCTGCAAAAATAGTGCTATAATTTATCCGAATCATAGTATTTATTTTTGTCTTCTACAGTTTATTTTAACAAACTAAATTAATGATGGTATTAATATAAAGATTTAAAAACCTTGGAATTGTATCCTTAAAGAATTTGAATTTATCAAGTAGTACAAGACATTTTAAAATTACGAGTTCTTTTTTATTTCTTTGAATTTATTCATTAAGAAATTGAAAAGTGTGCATGAAATTGTGCTATACTGAAAAATTTCAGCTCTTTAACATTTCGTCGAGTAGTATTAAGCAAACGTGGAAAAAAAATAAAAATAAAATAAAAATAAATAAAATAAAAAAAGTTATGTGCTAGCATTTCAAAACCAGAGTCGATGACTAAACGCGTGTCCTAAACTCTGAGTTCTGCCTAATTATTTTGATTGAATTAGAGCTTTATTTATTTATTTATTTATTTATTTATTTATTTATTTTTATTTATTTATTTATTTATTTTTGAAAAGGGTATTGTTAACAAATGTTTTTTAAATATTTATCTTGCAGAAGTCCAATACTTAGTGATCCTATATTCCATTTTTAAATTTTTTGTTTTATTAATTAAATAGCTACTCATGAATATTAATCAAAAGATTAAATGTAAAGGCTTGGATTTCGAATGCTTTAAAACATCAAAAAATTTCCATTCGAGATTTAAACAAGAAAGAAACAATTATGAGTCAAGCATAGATTATAAAGCACTTTCCAACATATTCAGAATAATGTAACAAAACTGTACTGTTTAAAAAATAAAATATTACGACTCATTTCACCATATGAAAATGTACAACGCATTTCAACACCAGATTTCAGCTCTTCCCATCTACAATCGGAAAATTATCCGAATGTTTTAGCAGTCTTGTATATGATTTAGAGATTTGTATCTATTAACAATATGCATTCCAAAATTTAGTTCATTTAGGAAATGCATACATTTCAGTTGAAATTTCCCTTACAACAATTTCCTCTAATAAGGAGAATGGTATCGAATACTCTTGTACAGTCCTGTATATGAGGTACAGAATTTATACATAAAGAATAATGTTCAAAAAACTAATTAAATTAAAATTTGAAAGCGCATACCGAATTTTAAAACATATTCCCCAGCGATTTTTACGCAAAGACAGCACTGTAACCGATTTCTTTTATGGGTCCCTGTAAATTAATAAAAATTCTATAAATGCTCAGTTTTAGCATAATCGTAGTGAAATTTCACAACGATCATGCTAAAACAGAGCATTTATAGAATTGAGGGTAGTCGAGGGGGGACGCTGGGGGACGGCGTCCCCCCATTTTTTTAATTTTATTTGAAGCGTCCCCTTACTTTTTTCTCTCAAGGGGGACGCTAAGGACGCGAGGGGACGCAGATCTTTCCAATTCACTAAATGGTTAAAATAAAAAAATACATTAAAAAAACTAGCAAAAGCCATGCTTTGTTTGGATTCGCGAAGCATTATTTTATAAAACAGATATTTGAAAGTAAAAATATTTTTTAATATTATTTTTGCATCTTTATCAAACAAAAACGTTATTTTATGTTTTGGCGCATTTTAATTTTTTATTTATGTTGTAAGACTGGCATAATAAAATATTTTCGAAGCAAACTTTTACAAAACATTTTTAAATTTTCAACTAAAAGCTCTTTTAAAGATGTTTTTACAATTTCCAGTAACCACTGGTGTTTTTTAAAGTTGCTTGAAATAGGCATGTTTCCAATCTTTATAATTAACATCAAATAATCTTTGATAGCTATTTTAGAATAATATATTTGAAGGGAGCTTGAAGAAAGTTACTTCGTCAAAATCCTACTTTCTGGAAAAACATTTGAAATCTGCTCTCGTTGATACTATGAATTTTTAACTGTAAAATTTTTTTTTCTCTAATTTCTTCGTTTTTATACATGTTAACGTATCAGAATTTTTGATATTGTAGAATTTTTCGTTAGGAAAATTTCTATTGAATGCTTAATTTTGAAGGATTTTCACTCTCGACAACGTTACGTACGTTTTTAAGCCAACTTGTGTCTATATATCCTCAATATCTAAAACTGCTTCATCTAATGTTAAACCTTGGGATTTATGAATTGTAACAGCAAAAGCTAACTGCAGAAGAAATTCTTTCCTTGAGCAATTTATGCTTCCATTTTTCCAGAATTTAATTATTGGGGGAATTGGTACGCACCAATTCTTATAAGTTAAATTATTGTAGTATTCAAATTTATCCATGATTATTCGCGATATCTGGTCTGGTGGCTTGTGATTTTCTTTATTACGTGCATCAAATTCTAAAGTCCCGTTCACTAAACCTTTTTCGGTCCACAAATAAGAACATAACATTACTTTAGATCCAAATGATAAAGTAAGAAATGGTTAAAGTCAATTTGTCGTTTCTGAATTGGCCAACTTTGCTTTAGTACATTTATAAAGAGCTTGAATCGAGGCAACAACTTCCCGCTTCAATTCTTTTAATTTTTCATTTATATAACAAATTTAACAATTAATTTTATTTGTTTACAATTCTTTTGTTGCCACTTTGCAAAAAAAAAAAAAAAAAAAGAACCATAATACAAATTTTTTTTAAATGTTTAAGTGTCATCTGTGCAAACGATTTTGCTGAATAATGAAAACATTTTATTTATTAAATTAATCATAATTCTACCTATAATTACTTACTCCATGATTTATATATTTTTTCTGAAAATATACGCGTTTCATTTTTTATTTATTTGCTAAAATGCGTTCGTATTGGAAATGCATGTAAAATAAATTAATTAAAATAATAAATTTTTTAACGTTTTACTGTAAAAAAGAATTATATTGTGCAAATCTACAGATCATAATTTATTTTTTGTGTTTAATTTGAAGTCAAAATATTGAATAGTTGTTTTGTAAAGTGTACGACAAAATGTAATTTAAGTGACCTAGTAGAGGATTCGCTTCGCTCATCCTAATTAACAATTTTATAAGGTAAAGAATTGGTATTTTAGGTAATTATATAAGGTAAAGAATTGGTATTCCTTAGCAATTTTTACGTAAAGGCAGCACTGTAACCGATTTCTTTTATGGGTCCCAGTAAATTAATAAAAATTCTATAAATACTTTGTTTTAGCATAATCGCAGTGAAAGTGATGTAGTCGAGGGGGGACGCTGGGGAACGGCGTCCCCCAATTTTTTATTTTATTTGAAGCGTCCCCTTACTTTTTTCTCTCAAGTGTGAAGCTAAGGTCGCGAGGGGACGCAGATCTTTCCAATTCACAAAAAAAAAAAAAAAAAAAAAAAAAAAAAAATTAAAAAATTAACAATTTGATAAGGTAAAGAATTGGTATTTTAAACTATTTTAGTTTTCTTTAACAAGAGCACTAAAAAAAATGAAAGTGATTGGGAAGAAAGATATTTTCTCGCTGTTTCATTATAATTACGAGTACTGAAATACCGCGCGAACATTAGTTCTTTCATAGGAATACATTAGTTTTACTTCGAAGTCTACTATCACCCATGGTTCTACCCCCCCCCCCCATGTTTTTAACAGAAAGACCCCACAAACTCCTGAAAATGATTTCGACACACCGCAGCCTCAGTTTAAATACCCAGATGTATCAGTTTTGAAAGCCTGGCCATTTTTTCACTCACTGACCAATTAACAACAGCATGCATCCATTAATTAGTAAATAAGGTCATTAAAGACATTCAGGGTAACTGTAATAGCTGTCACATATTGTTATTTAGTATGGGTCATCAATTAGCCGGTATGTGGCGTCTGTATCTGAATCCAGACTATCAATAAAATGTCATCAATGCAGACCGACAACTCCTGATACTTTCAGAATATAGTGAAAAAATCCCCCATAAGCATATCCTCCCTCCTCTCGTTCACATTGACAAACGTTTCCTGTTTAAATTTGAAGAAAAAACTTCAAGCATTGGAATAGTTTAAATTCAAGCGAGTATCTCTAAAGTGCTTCTAAATTGTATCGCTAAATTATTATTATTTTTTTTAGCTATAAATAGTTTGTATCGTAATTCCAATATTTGAATAACAATGAAAGATGTAAACAGCCAAAACTGGAAAATTTTAAAATTTCTTCCAAATGTCGTCGTACAGAAACAGATGCGAAATCACCGATCACAACTGAAGATCAAAAATTCAATCCAAGAGAATTGCAAATATTTTTTGTGTTTTGACCAATATCTTAAATTACATGCTACATTTTGAATTTTTGATAAGGGTTATATATTTTCCAAATATTAATACGATTATTTTTTTTTTTATAAAACTTTATTTTTTATTGAACGGGGAGGAAAAAAAAAGGGGGAGGGGCGGAAAAAATGGGCGTCATCAATGGTAGAGCAGAATTGCCCCTCTGAATTTTCAAATTTAACTGAATATTTCTTTCCTTCTCAAAATTTTCAAAAAATAATAAATCTTGTTTTTCTCAGAGGATTTAAGGTAACTAAACAGTAAATGAAAGGATAACCAAGAATTATTCATTAGAGAGAAACCATGTCCCCCTGAAGCCCCCTTAAAAGACTATTTTTAGTTCTGATTTTCTTTTACATTTGAGTATTTTTTTTTCAAAACCCGAGATTAAAATACATCAAGTGTTTAGAAGAAGAAGAAAAAAAGAACATTTTGTTTCATTACTTTATTTTGTAAAACGTTTATAGAAATTTAATTTGGGATTTTTAATATACAGCTTATTTATTATATTTCTAAAATAAATGAATAAATAAATAAAATAAAAAAGAAAAATAAATAAATAAAAAAGAAAATAAAACACTGATTTTATTGAATTCTTGCAATGTTGTTTGAAAATGTCTGCAATCTCTATAAAGTTTGCAGCACCATAAAAAATAGAAAATTAAAATACAACGTTTTAAACTTGGATTGCCACACTGTCTGTGTATATGTTACAGGCCAAACTAGATTGGCCTAGGCCAAACTAGTCTAACGCTCATCGGATAAACTAGTTTTTCCTAAGCCAAACTAGTCTATCCGAACGCTCATCGGATAAACTAGTTTTTCCTAGGCCAAACTCGTCTATCCGAACGCCCATCGGATGAACTAGATTTTCCTAGGTCAAACTAGTTTGGCCGAACGGTCATTAGGATAAACTAGTTTAGCCTGCTATTCATTCGTTTGAACTAGTTTTTCCTAGGCTGATCTAGATTGTCCTAGGCCAATTCAATTTGGCGTGATTTTATTTAATCTAAAGACAGTCACGGTGCCAACTTTCTAGTTTTGATCTAATTTATCCTAGGCCGATGAAATTTGATGCGATTTTAGCTCACAGACTATCAAAGCTTGAGCTCTTCTCAAGCTTCCTCAAGCTTTTCTCCTCAAGCTTCTCCTCAAAAATAACTCCAGATAGAAATATCCCATTTGCTTCAAATTTTGGACATAGATTTAAACTAATAACGAACTTTCTTTATTAATTTCAGGAGTTCATTGGATAAGAATAAGGGGAGAGGAACAAAAGGCTAATTCGCAGCCCCCGATTTCCAACTACACTATATGAATAACTAATTTACGGATTTTCATCAAACTTCAGGATTCAGTAAATACGTGATATAAACTAATGCTATTTACATTTTCATATTAATTGCCCAATAGGTGGCGCTGTTGTGCTCAATTTTCACGGTTCTTGAAATAGCTCTGTTACAAGAATTAATGCACGAATTTTCATTACACTTTAGAATCAGCAAGTCCCTGATATAAATTAGTATTCTGTAGTTTTTGGAGTAAAGCTCTCGAAAGGTGACGCTATACGGTATTATTCGTGATTATTGCAATAGCTCTATCTCAGGATCTAATGCAGAAATTTTCATCAAACTCCAGATTCTGTTAGTCCTTGATATAAATAAGTACCTTTTAGTTTCTGGAGTAAATCGTGCAACAGGTTGCGCTGCTGTGTGGCATTATTCATGATTATCGCAATAGTTCTATCTCAAGAACTAAAGCACAGATTTTCATCAAAATTCAAATTCAATTAGTCCCTAATATAAATTATTATTCTTTTGTTTTTAGAATTAAGTGGCTCAATAGGTTGCGCTTCTATTCAGTTTTTTATGATTTCTGCGATAATTCTATCTCAAATAGTATTAATACACAGTTTTTCATCAAATTTCAGATAGAGCTAGAATTTAAAAGACGTTGTTGCAGATTTTTCAAAAAGTTCCAGCAAGAATTTTGCATTTTTACAAAAATTACTATTAGAAAATAGTGATATTTCGATGCGGCATCCTTTTTCATAAATATTTATCATCATGCTTCTTTCTTTTCGGTTTACGTTCGCTTCAACATACGGCCGTTTCGAGATTTTATATAAAAGAAGGGGCCCGATAGCGGGGGAAGCCAGCTGGTTTGTACTAATCGCGTTGTATTAGTTCCAAATTCTAACATCAGGGTGCTAGCGTTTTATTAGTTCCACATTCCATCACCAGAGAGAGCACCCTATTATCAACAAAACTGTATCTCAAGGAAACTCCGTATAACAATCTACCAGTAGATATGGGACCATTCAAGTATTACATAAGCATATTTTTAGTCATTTTGTACCCCCTCCCCCCCTTTGTAAGAAAATATAAGCAAATGCTAGACCCCCCCCCCCCTTTGCTTATGTAAGATTTTATGACAGTTAATACATCAATACTTCTTGATTTATAAAAAGTTACCAATCCTTTACATTATTAATCCTACACGTAATGCTTACGTAAGAATTGTCGTGACCGCCCACCTCCCCCTTGTCAGAAAAAATAAGCAGAATCTGGACCCTCCCCTTCCCCTTTAGTGCTTACGTAATACTTGAACGGTCCCTATGTTACTCTATGTCGCGGTGCTTCAAAACAAGAATTTAAGATTTTTACAAAAACCACTATTCGTAAATAGTGGCATTTAACGCGGAATATATTTTTATAAATTTACATCGTGTGTCATAAACTATCTTAAAGTTTCAAATAGATCAACCTAGAATTTCCGTTATATTTCCTGATTTTGTTCGCACCCCGCCCCTCTTTCCCTTTCGTAATGGGACTTTTTTTTTTATAATTTTTTATCATGTGTCATAAACTATCACAAAGTTTCAAACAGTTCCAACAAGATTTTAACATTTTTACAAAAATTACTAATAGAAAATAGTGGTATTTGATGCGGCACCCTCTTTCTTAAATATTTAGCATCATGTTTTATTATGTTTCTAAAAGTTTCAAATAATGGTAATATTTAATTAGCGGCTAAAATGTTAAAAAACGCTGAGTTTTTAAAAAAAATTCTAGCCTCCCCCCCCTCCATCCTAAATTTCAAGTGTCATGCTTTATTTACGCTTTTTCTTAATTTTAAAAGGGGTCGGATATTTAGTTTTTCAATACGAACAGTTTCGCGTGAAGTGAAGTGTGCGAAAACCAATATCTCTTATGAATTTAAAAAAAATTCATAAAACCGAAATTTTTTATTTTCGGGTTTATGAATATATATATATAATATCTTTTCATATATATTATATATATCTATATATATATAATATGAATATATATATATATAATATATATATATATATATTATATATATTATATATATATATAATATATATATATATATATATATATAATATGAATATATATATATTCATATATTATATATATATAAAACTTAGATATTTTATATATATATAAGGTTTTTTTTTTATGTTTAACCCGAGAACTCCCAAAATTAATTAGGTAAATGCCTTATCAGAAGGAACCCACATCCAAAATTTGAAACTATCGGTAAATTCTTCGTATAAAACCTATTTACATAAATTAAGAGGGTTATCCCCCCCATTCCTCCTTTCTTTATACGTAAACAATGAACACTTACAATTAATCATGGAGGTGCCTTATCAAAATGATCTTATACCTAAAATTTCAATAAATTCTGATATTTTTGCATAAAAAACTGACTTAACTAAATTAAGGAAGATGGGGTGCGGATTAGCCTTTTGTTCCCTCCCCTTATTCTTATCCAATGAACTATTGAAACAAATCAGGGAAGTTAATTATCAAGATAAATCTATGTTCAAAATTTGAAGAAAATTGAATATTTCTATCAGGAGTTACCGCATTACGTACATACGTACATAGCACATGGTTACATAAACGAACACAGAATCTGCGACAAGGGCGGATCTGGAGAGTCTTCAAGAGAGGGGGGGGGGGCGATTTTAGAAATTTGGAGACTCGACTTTAATAAGTGGGTCGGGGCTAATTTTTTCTCTGCGGATCATGTTACTTTTATTTTTTGCTGCGGGTCGGGTTTGGGTCCGTTCACTTCTAGTTTTTGCTGAGGGTCGGGTTTGGGTCCGGTTCACTTCCTTTTTTGCTGCTGGTCGGGTTAACTAATGTTTATGTTGTGGATCGCATTAGCAGGATTAGCAGGTGTTTTTATTCAGAAACTAAGGCGTTATTCATTTTTTGATAAGCAGTTTAAGAAAATACTGTGAAAATCATCGTTTTGAATAGAATTTCTGGAAGCGACAGCGTGAGAAGGTAGAAAAATCCGCAATCATTGGCATGCGAAGCGAAAACTGCGCCCGGGGCAAAGCAAAATGTGCCCCTCCCCCGACTCAAACTTTTTCTTGTAATAGGCCAAAAATTACGCTGGTAGCATAAATTTGGCGCCCCCTAAATTTCCGCGCCCGGGCCGACCGCATCCTTCACCCCCCCCCCTTTCGCACGACGCTGCATATTGTCTGTCCTACACATCCTGAGAACAATTTAGTCTAGTTCCAGCCCGGCTCGTCTATATGTAGAAAATGTTGTTCGTTGTTGCAGTTGTGAGAGGTAGTCCGAAGACCACCTTTTCCAAAAGCTTTGGAAAATCTTTTGCAGCAATTTCCGACGTTCCAAGGGAGTAACATATGTCGAAGAGATGTCAGGCTCAGGCAAGGATGTCATTGGTGCTCCTATAATAAAGTGTCCTGGTGTCAAAGCAGTGAAGTCATTGGGGTCAGAAGATTGAGCTACAAGCGGTCTTGAATTTAAACATGACTCAATCTGTGCAATCAATTTTAAGAACTCTTCGTAAGTCAATATCTGTTCACCAATTGTTTTTTTTTTCATGATTTTTCATTTGTTTTATTCCCGCTTCCCAAAGGCCTCCAAAGTGAGGGGCAGAAGATGGATTAAACTTCCATATTATCTTTTCGTCAATCAGATATTTGTGAAAAATTTCATCAGAAACAATTCGAGCCATCATTTTCTTCATTTCCCGGCCAGCTCCTACAAAGTTTGTTCCTCTGTCTGAATATATTTCTTGAGGTTTTCCACGTCGAGCTACAAACCTTTTCAACGAGGCTAGAAATGTTTCAGTGGTAAGATCTGTGACAATTTCAAGATGGATAGCCTTTGTTGCAAAACAAATGTAAAGGCAAATATAATGCTTAAAGGGTTTCACACCACGCCCCTTACGAGGTTTGAACAAAAAATGGCCAGCTAAATCCACGCTTTGTCCACTCCTACCTTCGAAAAAACTCGAGCTTGTGTCACACATGATGCTGGAAGATTTCCCATCAATTGAGATGAAAGATGTGAAGTATTTCGGAAACATTTAATACATTTCCTTATTTCTCTTTTTACAGCTTCTTTAGCATTAACTATCCAAAATTTTTGTCGAATGGCCGAAATTGTTAATTGAGTGACACTATGAAGATGTTTCTCATGAAAGTATTTTATGATCAAATCTGTAACATGATGCCTTTTAGGTAGAATAATTTGATGTTTTTGGTATTCAGAGAGGTTTGCATTTTTTAACCTACCTCCAACACGAAGAATACCATTTTCGTTAAGAAAAGGGTGTAAAGGAAGTAATTTACTCTTAGAATTTAGGTTCTTTTTTGAATTTAGCGTTTTCAGTTCTTCTCCGAATTCATGGCCTTGAATCAATTTCACAAAAGCGTTTGTTGCTCCTTTAAGTTCTTGAACAGTTAAGAAACCATTGATTTTTTCAGATAGACATCTACTATTTTTGATATATCTGAGGCACCAAGCCATAATTCGTCTCAATTTGGTCCAAGATAAAAATTTATACAAAAGTTCGAATTCAGGAATATTTTGGGATACGGAGCAAAGAAGCATTTTACGTTTTTCCTGCAGGACCTCTTCATCAGATAGATTTATTAGAATTTCATGCGTAAATATTGGTAAAGAATTTTCCTTCAACCAGCAGGGACCATTTAAGCACACAGAATTATTAATCAATTCAGATGCAGAACATCCACGAGAGAGAACATCTGCAGGATTTTCTTTTCCCTTACAAAATTTCCATTGCACAGGAGCAACAAATTCTTGAATTTCACGTACACGATTTGCGACAAAAGGTTTCCATTTACTGGCACTGTCTTTTATCCAGTGCAAAAAAATTTGTGAGTCGCAAAGACAAAATATATTTTCATTATCAATTTCAAATATCCCCCTTAAATAATTCGCTAATCTTGCAGCTGTAAGTGCTCCAAGAAGTTTAAGGCGAGGTAACGTAATCTTTTTTAGAGGTGCCACTCTAGATTTTGCAATTACAAATGAAGTTTCACAAGAAAAGGGATCACGAATATAGGCTACTGACCCATATCCCTTTATACTAGCATCAGAAAAAATAAAAAGCTCAGCATTTTCAGGATTTAGTTTTACATTATTTACAAAATATTTTCTATGCATTTCAAAATTTACTAACTCCCTAAACTCATGAACCCATTTTCTGAAATTTTCACTTAAAGGATCTGGCAACATAGAATCCCAGTCCATTCCGTGTTTCCAGACTTCTTGATCAAAAACTTCATTCTTATTACAAATGGAGGAATGAGTACAAGGGGATCATAAATTTTAGCCATAGTTTGTAAAACAAGACGCTTAGTGATAATTTGGCTATCAGATACCAAAAGTGGTTGTAAATCTAATTTTAATGTGTCACTTTCTGTCATCCATTTGATTCCCAATATCTTTGAAAGGTTTTGTTCAAGGGTGTCTTCCTCAAAGTTTATCTCATGTTCTTTCCATAAATTTTTTAATTCCATTGAATTGGTTTTGAATTTTCTTATCTGCATTTCTTATTTTCCTATCTGCATCTTCTATCTGAATTTGTAAAAATGCTTTCTCTTAGTCTGCTGAGAAGGCAATCTTGTGAAGGCAGAATCTTAAAATAATATCCAAAATATTGGGATTTAAATTGGGACCAGAAAATAAGCAGTCATTTAAGGATTTTGCTCCTTTATCTTTAGACGACACGTCATATACTATTCTTACTTTAGTTGTCAATTTACCTTCCCTTATTACTGGTCTGTGAGGCATATAATATGCGTTCACTTCGTTTTTATTAAATTTACATTCTTCAATTATACCCAAATCAGACTGCTCATTTAATACTTTCTTATATTTGCATAATTTTGATTTTAATCCCCAAAGTCTCTGTTTAGCTACATCAAAATTGGATTTCAATTCATTTTTGTTTACCTTCCACAAAAGTTTCGTTTCATATCTTCTATTAACAAAATTTAAATTTTCTTTAAATGAATCCATTGCATCTAAATCCTTTTGTGAAAATAGTTCACTTTTACTATCAGAAATATCCAATGATTCTAGATCCCAAAACCTTTGCAAATCAAAATTTCCCTTTCATTTACCGATACATGATGAGCGTTCATTGTTTTGTTGCTTTCAGAATTAATTTTTCCCACTGTCGTGTAACCAAAGAGTGTATTAGCTACATATAAATGCTCATTAATTTCTTCTACGAAGCCTTTCTGCACATTCCAAAAATAATCGGCTCCAAGAAGGATTTGCACTGCTGATTCCTGGGGGGGGGATCTGCTAATTTCCATCTTTTACTCTGAACAGCGTTCGAAATCCTTGGTGGTCCGCTGATCCGAGACCACCGATAATTCAATCGGAACACTAACTTGAAAAATTTAGTGGTCCGCAGGACCAGTGTCTTTTTTCAGGTCCTGAGAGAACCGCAACCGTTCGCACATAAGATTTTTTTTTCAGCGATGCCGCGGAAACGCTATAGCGCGTAAATTACGCAAAAAATCGGCGATGGGACGCAAAAAATAGCTCTTACACGTCCCAAAGCACGCATAATTTCGTTAAAAGATCGCGAAAAAACGGCAAATTTCGTTAAAAAAATCGCGAAAGAACGACTAATTTCCGGCGAATTTTGTCAAACAATTCTCGAAAAAATGGCTAATTTCATTCCAAAACCCGAAAAAAGGCAGATTTCTTCAAAAAATCGCGAAAAAACGACAAATTTCGCCCAAAATAGCGATAAAACGGCAAGTTCTGTCAAAAATCGCGCAAAACGGCCGATTTTTTCAAAAAATTGCGGGAAAATGGCAGATTTCTTCAAAAAATCACAAAAAACGAAAAATTTTGACTAAAAATCGCGATAAGACGGCAAAATTTGTCAAAAAAATCGCTAAAAACGACAAATTTTCTTAAAAAATTCGCTAAATAACGACTAATTTCCGGCAAATATCGTCAAAAAATTTGCGAAAAAATGGCTAATTTCATCCTGAAACCCAAGAAAACGGCAGATTTCTTCAAAAGATCGCGAAAAAATTTCAAATTTCGTCCCAAAAATCGCGATAAAACGGCAAATTTTGTCATATCGCGAAAAACGGTTATTTCGTCAATAAATCCCGAAGAAACAAAAGATTTCGTCAAAATAACGCAAAAAAGGAAATTTCGACAAAAAAGCACACACAAAATAAATAAATAAATAAGTAAATGCCGGGAGAGAATTTTTCTGTTTTAAAATCTAATTTTCCTGCTTCCCAATCGGTTTTTTATTGCTCCAAATCTTTCTGAGTGAATGTGACTCCTGCAAGCACCATTTCATTAAGCAAAGTACCCATTTACTCAACAAAAATATCCCTCTTTTCAGCAAAAATGTGTTTTTCAATAAACCTGTCTTGCCCCATTTTAAAAGAAATGCAAACAATAGTGATACTTGTTATCTTCTACACTTAAATAAGCATTATTTTATAATTAAATTTATATCTTGCACATTTATTCTTTAAAAAGTGCAGAAAATTTCTCTTAAAATAATATTGGATTTAATTATTATTATTAAAATAATTATTGCATTGTATTTTTCTTGTAGAAATGAACAAGTTCAATTTTTGTGTTGAAAAATATGACTTATTAGTGGGGACCCGCTTTTGTATAAAGGGAGACAGAATTTTAGAAGTCCTGGGTCCCAGGGACCCAGGATTTTTCAAATCCATCTGCATAACTGACACTAGCTACAATTCCACCACTCTGGCTACAATCTGGAGAAAAATCGAAAAAAATTTGCATTAAACCTTACAGTCAGTTGAAATAAGTAATGACAAATAAAATATCTAATTTGATAGTTTTTCTTTACTTTTTTTTTAATTTTTAGCAAATTATAATTTTACATTTTATTCTGCTGAAAATTTTAGATAAATGCAAAGTAAGATTGATTTATTTTCCAGGAAGGGAGGGGGATAGAGGCTATTCTAAGTGTTAAAATTATTTTATAGAATTTTATGTAGCGGACCAGTGATGATGTCTGCGGACCAGTAAATTCTCATTCTTACTGGTCCTTGGGACTAGGGACTTTTTTTAAGGAATTCTAACGCTGCTGAACATATTTCGTAATTGAAGGATCGGAATTTGGAACCTTTAAAGTTGTTGCGCTTATTAAATCCGTAGCTAATACCTCAACATTTATGAAACGACGATAATTCAATTTACTTCTTAATTTAATTTTAAAAACATCATATTCTTCTTCCCGACCTTGATCAATACCAAAGGCAAATACAATTAAATGTTCTTTTCGTAAAACAGGCAAATTTAATTATCGAGCTAAAGTTTTTGTTATGAAGCTTTTCTCGCTTGCAGAATCAAGTAATAAACGAACTAATTTTGATTTTGAGTTACCTTGATCAGTTATATAACATGTTTGCAATAAAACAGCATGATTAGAATTTTTTAAATTACAATGAGAATTAGATACAATTGTTTGATTTTCGGATATTTCTGGTTTCAAGTTTTTCTTAAAACAAAATAATTTGTTATGTTCAGTATTTTTACAATTTATACATGGCTGCAATTTTATGCGACATTGCGAAGATAAATGGGATTTGAAAAAACACCAATAGCACCTACCTTCCTTTTTTAACATTAATCTTTTCTTTTCATCAGCTAAATTTTTACACTCAGACGATAAATGTTCATTACTTTTACAGAATACACAAAAAACTTTAATATTAGCATTTAAAGTATTAGCATGTTGATATTTATTTGACTGCTTTCTTTCACGATATTCAGTTTTATTTTTATATACAAACGAAGAAGTTGTATCATTTTTAGAACTAGTCATAAGCAAAGTTTTTTCTCTACATTCTATTTAACATTTAAGAAACGCAATTAGATCTGTTACATCAAGGTCTTTACTGGTATCGCGTCTTCTGTGATATTCAATTACAAGTTCATAGGGTAATAACTTAATCAAAACAGGATTTAATAAATGCCCATAGAAATTAGATGTTACACGTAAATTTCTTAAACTTCTAATGTTTATTTCACAAACGTCATGCCACAAACGTTCTTAATGCATTTAAATTTGAGCAATTTTTCACAGGTTCCATGTTTAACAAATTAGACATATGTTTATTAATAATAACATCAACTTTACCAAATCGGTCCTTTAATAAATCAATACAGGTATCATAATTTTGCTTTGTCAATGGAAATCCTTCTACCACATTGTATGCACGATTAAACAACAAAGATTTTAAATATGCAAATTTTTCTACTTTGGACAGCGATTTATTCTGGTGTATCGATGTTTCAAAACAATTTAAAAATTCTACCCATTCTTCGATTTCACCAGAAAATTTTGGAACATCTAATTTGGGTAATTTCATGGCCGAATAAGAACTTGCTTCTGTTCCACTGACAGAACTATTCAATGTATTCACAGAACTACCTGATATCATAGTAGAAATATTGCCTTTATTGCATTTACTTAATCTATTTTTAATTTTAAATTATCATTTATCAACTGATCCACTGCTAGCAATGTCCCCTTCAATGTCTAACTGAACCTTTCACTGCTAGCAATGTCCTTTTCATATTCTTTAAGTCAGATATTTGAGCTTCAATTTCATGATTTAATTTTTGAAAAGTAGATTTTTTTAAAGACAATGTTTCGTGAAGCTCTAATAATTCATCAGTTTTTGTATTATCAATATCATCAGTTAATACGGTTTCTAATTTTGTGATTAGTTTTGTAAAACTTGTTTGCTTTGCTTTAAGTTTTTCTAAATTTTCCATAACAAAATAATAAAATCTTAATTTCTAATTGATAATAATAAAGCTTCTTACCTGTTTATTTCAGGTAATCCAAATGTTCATTCGCAGTAATCCAATTACAGGGAGAAAAATCCAATTTTCACGCACAATATTTTAGTCACAAGTTAATCAAGTCACACTATTTAACACTCCCGGGTTTCGGCACCATAAAAAATGGGTGTATCAGTCACAAAATGTTTCAATAATCACAGTCAATCGATGGGAGAGCATTATATGATTAAATAGTTTATTAAATATAATATAACTTGATATTTTAACATAGGTATCCAGGGTTACACTATTCTCTGATATTCAGAGCCAACAAACATATTCCATGGTTCACAATCATGAAATCACGATAGAAAACAGTCAAAAATTTACATGTGCTCTGCCTGATTGCAGAGTGAAGAGTGAACCCCTTTTAAGGAAAATATAATAAGAAAAAACATAGAGATAAAATTACATAATCATAAATTTAAAAATTATCATTAACTTGACATAAAATAATTAAAAAACCAATAAATCTCTGTTAATGATTTTAAAAACTACTCAAGTTGACAACTTATCAATAAATAAAACATTAATTTTGACATAAAATAGTTATACGACCAATAAATATCTTTAATAATTTTAAATTCAATTAAGCTGTCAACTTGTCAAGAAATAAACATTAATTTAATAATAAATCAATATTAAGTAGTTTTAAATTATTATTTTACTCATAAATATTAATCAAGAACTTTCATTTGACAGTAATTAATTTTGTCAAGGCCAAATCCATTAATATCAATAAATTTGATTTCTTTATTTAAGGCATTGCGCCTAAACAATATTTATGTGAAATATATTTATGTGAACTTCTCAGACAAATAAATCCATAAGCTAAAAATTATAGAATGTTGCATGAATTAACTAGAAATGATGGATAAGAATATGTTTTAAATTGATCTATACCTATAATATAATGAAGTAATGTTTGTTTACTTGTAGACGGTAATCTCCGGAGCTACCGAACCGATTTCAAGAGTAAAGGTATCAAAATGATGGTGATCGCCCCGAATCAAACATATGCTGTATCGTATGTGCTGCCACTAACCCAGTGGGGGTGCAGTAGCCAAAAACGTTCCGAAGATGCGATTTTATGTTACTGAAGGGACTAGAAACATGAAATTTGACATGCTAATTACTTTTAAGATATAAATGGTTTTTAAGAACATTTATTAAAAAACAAGAAATTTAAAATTGGATGAAAGTGCATGAAAAGCGTTCTAAATTGCGATTTTTAAGCAATCTCAGAAACTAACAAACCGATTTCCAGGGCCGTAACTATAAACTTGGGGGAAACGGGGCAAACTATTGAGGCCCTTCCCGCCCGGGGCAAATTAAAACTTTGCCCCGAGCGCAGTTTTTTTCGCACGCCGCTATTTAATCGTACACAGTATGATAAGCCTAAAAAGATGAAATATGGATTTTTATTTTTTTTTTATTTTATGTATTTATTAATAGATAAAAAAGAAAGATTTTCTAGAATTTTTTAGTTGCTTTTTAAATTATTCAACCGATCAGAAACCCATATTTTCTTCTTTATAATAGCTTCGGTGGGATCGGCAAACATGACAAATTCACATGATACATTCATGACACATGACACTGGCGCGACATGACACATTCGGCACCAGAGACCTATCAAGCTGAAGTTGGGCCCGTTACCTACCCATTTTAGGCGACACTTTCGGAAAAAAAAAATACTTGATGAGTTGACAAAGTTGTTTGCTAAAAAGTGCCTAGGTTAAAAGCTTCTAAAAATTTTATTGAGTCATTCAGAATATTTAAATTTTACGTTTTACATTTTTAAAACAATATTATTTGAAAAGTATTTGATTAAAAAAAAATCAGCCACATAATTTGTGGGTCCCTGAAATAGTTGTGCCCATAGCCGAGACGCCGGAGGCCCGTGGATTAATCAGGCCCTGTTCGACTAAATATTCTGCTGTCTACTCTAGAGATGCTTTTGCATGCGAAGCGTATGAATATACCAACGGACCCGCCGAAACATTTACTCTAGCACTTTGATTTTTATTATTATTATTATTCATTTTTAGCTAAGTGCTGGCCATTTTATAGGAAATTATATGAGAAACTAAAATCAATAGTTTTTTTTTAAACCACAGGTTTGGGACCCCTCAGACTTGGGAACCCCGGGGCAGTGCCCCGGCTGCCCAGGCGATAGTTACGGCCCTGCCGATTTCAAAAGTAATGGTACCAAGATGACGGTGTTCGCTCCCGAGTTAAATAAAGGCTACATCTTATGTCGATGCCACTAACCTAAAGGGGGTACAAAAGCAAAAAGCGCTTTAAAATGCTATTTTTGTTTTATAGCAGAGCTTAGAAACATGAAATTTAACATATTAATTACTGATAAGATATAAATAGTCTCTAGGAACACTTCCTAAAAATCATGAAATTTAAAAAGGATGAAAATGCACGAAAAGTGTTCTAAAAGCGTTCTAAAAGCGTTCTAAATTGCGATTTTAAAGAAATCTTGGAAATTAATAAACCGATTTAAAAAATAATGTTATCAAAATGATGGTGGCATTCCTTCCTCCAACTTAGGCTATATCTTATGTCGGTGTAACTACCCCGAAGCGGATACAGGAGATAAAAAGCGTTCCAAAAAGGCGAGTTTTGTGTTACTGAAGGGCGAGCTAACGAATCGATTTAAAAAATAATAATGCCAAAATGATGGTGACAGCCCATCATTTACAATTTATTATCCAGCCAATACTTAAGGCTTTATTTTATATCGATCATATATATTTTTATATCGATTATTATTTTATATCGATCATATCGATCGATTTATATATCACTATTACCTCGAGGTTGAACTTCTAGACATTGAAATAATAAGTAAGAAAAATGATGCGTTAAGCATAGATTATGAAGCACTTTCCAACGCTTCATGAAATTTTTAACAAAACTTCGTTATTTAGATAAATAAGGATATAAAGCTAAATATGTATTCCAGTACTATTGAAGGGCCTGTATTTGATCTGTCAGCTAATATACATACTATATAATGGGAAAATTTAGTTTATCAAAAAATGCCTTGTAGCTTGAAATTTCTCTTTCATAAATTTATACTAATAGATGGAAACATACTTGAATACTTTGTTCAGCCTTGTAGTTTGCCTGGTATCTTTATTACACATTAGTGTTAAGATAAAATATATTTTAAACTACAACACTCATGAAACAACTGAAATCACTTTCTTATAAATTATCATTCATAGGCTCCATGTACCCAATTCTTTGCGTGGACCTGTATATCATTTTATCTACATTCTGCAAACATTTCTTAGTAAATTTAATGCAGTTCAGCGTAAAAATGAATAATTTATTTAAGAATCACCTTTCAGTAATTAAAGCTCATATTCAGTAACGTTGGCGAGTTCTTTTGAGTAGCCCTGTATATTAACTATAGCATTTATACACACCATGCATAAATGTAGTGAAACTTATACGCGTATATCGTAATGAAAATGTACTTCATCCATCCATCAGCTATCATCGGATACATATACAGTACTTCGGAAAGAATGTACTATTTGGAATATTTTGCGTGTCCCTGTAAATACTATGTACTTTATATTAGGGAAGGCAGTATCGTATAGTTTACATTAAGCCTCATTGACATACATCAATATTATTGTACATGAAACAGTTCAATATATTTAAAATATGTCACACACAATTCCCCCTTTTACCATTATCTAATGGAATTCTTTTGTGTGGCTCTGTAAATGAATAATAGTTACATTTTCACCTTATATTTTATAGAATGCATGTTTAAATGCACCTCGTAAAAGCATATAAATTTTAATATGTTTGACAGGGTATAACATTTGTTAAAATTCCTTTGAAATGTTTTTTCCCCATAGGCTGTAATGTAATGGGAAACTTTTGATTATCCCTGTAGATAAACTTATCATGGTAGAAACTTCATTTCAATAGGGTTCGTGCAAGGGTAAACGTCAATAACGTCTTAAAATTTCATGGCAATCCGAGTATATTTACGTGAGTTAGAGCGCAGACAGACGGCCAGACAAACCGAATGCATAAGCACTTTTCAACTTTGTTGGAAAGTGCTAAAAAACGATGTAAAAAAACATTGGTCAGATATACTGGAAATATTTTATGTCAACAAACAACGAATTCTAACAACAATTGTAATTCATCTATCGAGAATACATTTTAAATTGAAAGTAAATTGAAAACTTTATCATTTACAGAAACATAGAATTGTGTGTTTGAAAGGAATACCTCTAAAATCGCAGTTATTAGTTTCTGTATTTTTCAAAGTTATTAAACTACATAACTTGAACTGTTATCTATACTAATAAAATAACAAATCGCTCTGTCTGCGTGTGTGTGTGTGTGTGTGTGTGTGTGTGTGTGTGTGTGTCTGCGATGGCTAGCAAAATCTATGGGACGTACGAAGCTCAAAATTTTTATGAGAGTAGCCCAATATCTCTCCTGATGCACCTGAGCTTTAGAATTTCGAAATTCTATTTATTAACTGAGTAATTAATTAAATTCCAAAGATCACTCTTATAAAAAATCGCCTTTTTTCTTCTTTTTTTCCCTTCATTTAGTTATGGTTGGTTGGTTGCATAAAATTTTCGCATAAATAATTAAAAAAGCTGGAACAGACCTTTAAAATTCATAGACTGGCAAACTGTCAGTTTAAATGATGATTTTTTATCACAGCGGTTGTAAACCATGGAGGAAAAAGATAGGTGGTGGTGAAGTAAACCGAAAAAGGGTCGCAATATTAAACCATTTATCGCTCAAATTTTAATGTCCCAAACAAAAGCATGTGGAAGGGATTTTGTATTAAGACGAATTGAAAGGAATGAATTACAGCTGAAGCGTATTTTACGAAGTAATAGTAATTTTTTAAAATGGTCTTTTTTCTATTATATCATTTAT
This sequence comes from Maratus speculifer, assembly GCA_964019185.1. Classification (NCBI taxonomy): domain Eukaryota; kingdom Metazoa; phylum Arthropoda; class Arachnida; order Araneae; family Salticidae; genus Maratus; species Maratus speculifer. Next base: position 260,205,597 of record OZ025298.1, read on the forward strand.
TTTTAAAAAATGTTTGCTTTTAAAATAATTGGAATTGATATATTCGAAAAAATTAAATGTAAAAATAAAATTAAATAAAATATTGAAAACATTTGATTTGAACTAAAAATTGTATTACTAAAAGTTTTCTTTTTTTTTTTTTTTTTTTTTCAGAACTTTTTAATACTTTATAACGTAGATGAAAAAATGTTTTTAATTTAACAATATATTAATAACTCTATGTCAATATATAAAATATAATTATGAAAACATTCTTTTAAAATCATGCGCGAAAACTTAAATAACAAATATTAGTCTAAAATCTAGATTTCAGAGTGCAGACGATTTTAAGACATTAACGAAAGAATGTTAACTTTTCAAGCAAAATCTTAAATGATGCTTCTATATTGATATTTCAAAGTGACGGCTAGGTTACATTTATGTTATATTTAAGTTACGGTAGGGTAATGTTAAGTCGCAGACAGATTATGGTTATGGTACAAAAATTTACGGTTAGGAATTTGTCCACAGAGTCAACATTACGCATGCTTTGATAAAAATATACACTTTTGTTAAATGGCTCTGAAATTATAATACTATATACCAATCTTTTATCATCGCGTATCGATTTCATTCACGGTATAGTCGGATTTAAGAGTAATATAATTAGTTTGAAATTCAAAATATTTCACTTGGGATTTCTATGCGAAAAAAATAATTAGTTACGTGTTTTAACAGTGATTTTTACGGGTAAATATCAACACTTTAACACGAAACTAACGCAATCGTTGGATACATGTTCCCTCCCGTGTTTCTCCTTGCTCATTTTAAGTATTTTTAGATCTTAATATTAGTTGTTGTTTTTAAAACCGATTTTTCACAAAGTCAGCTGCGACGTATTTCAGACAATGCATTTCTGCATGCTTCCAGTTAATGATAAAATCATACAAATTTCAAGTTCGTTTAATATTGTTAATACGGACCCGGGCAACGCCGGGCGGGTCAGCTAGTTTAAACTAAAAAAATAATTATCTCAATCTATTCTGATATATAGCAAATGTTTTATTAAATATTGAAATTAACAACACAAATTTCCAAAACACACTACTCATTTTATGTCGCTTTATCCTATCTAATAAAAAACAAGTAAGAAAAATCATGCGTTAAGAATAGATTATGATGCACTTTCCATCACTCCAGGAAATCTTATCAAAACTTCGCTAATTAGGGATATAAGAGTATATAGCCAAATATGTATTCCAATACTTTTAAACAGCTCTGTATTTGATCTGTCAGTTGATATACATTCTATATAATATAAAAATTTAGTTTAGCAAGAAAAAGGCTTAAATTTCTTTTTCAGCAATTTGTACTAAAAAATGGAAACATACTTGAAAACTTTTGTTCAGCCCAGTAGTTTACCTTGTACTTTTATTACACGTCAGAAAGAAGCTAAAATTTATTTTAAACTCAAACATTCTTAAAACAACTGAAATCACATTGTTATAAATTATCATTTATTGGTGTCCATGTACACAATTCTTTGCGTAGCCCAGTATATCTTTTATCTATATTCTGCAAACATTTCTTTGTAAATTGAATGCAGTTCAGCGTAAAAATGCATACCTTATTTAAGAACCACCTTTAAGTTTGTTACGCTTATACTCAGTAACGTTGGCGCGCTCTTTTGGGGTAGCCTTGTATATCAACTATAACATTTATACACATCATATAATATACATAGATTTAGTGAAACTTAAACGCATATATCATAATTAAAATGCAACATCCATCCATAAGCCATCATCGGAAATATATACAGTACATCGGAAAGAATATGCTATTTGAAATCTTTTTTTGTGTCCCTGTAAATGCAATGTACTTTATATTATGCAAGACTGTATCATATAATTTATATTAAGCCACATTGATACATATCAATTTTACTAAACACGAAACAGTTTCATATATTTAAAATGTGTCGTACATTATTCCCCCCCCCCCTTTACCATTATCCAATGAAATTCTTTTGTGTGACCCTGTAAATGAATAATAGCAATATTTTCACCGCATATTTTATAGAATGCATATTTTAGAGCACCTCTTAAACGCATATAAATTTTAATATGCTTGACAGGGTGTAATATCTTTGAAATGCCTTTGAAACGATTTTTCCCCATAAGCCGTAATGTAATGAAAAACTTTTGACTCTTCCTGTAAATAAACTAATCACGGTAAAAAATTCATTTTCAATAAAGCTCCTGATAGGATAAACGTCAATAACATACAAAAATTTCAGAGCAATTTGAGTATAATTACAGGAGTTAGAACGCGGCCAGACGGCCAGACAAACCAAATGCATAAGCAGAATGCATAAGCAGGATGCATATTTAAAGAATGCATAAGCACTTTTTAAACTTTTGGAAAGTGTTAACAACGTTAAAATTCATTTGGAACAATTTTTCCCCATAGGTCGTAATGTAATGGACAACTTTTGATTGCCCCTGTAAATAAACTAATCACGGTAGAAATTTCATTTTCAATAGGGTTCGTGCTAGGGTAAACCTAAATAACGTCCAAAAATTGCATGGCAATCCGAGTATATTTACGAGTGTTAGAGCGTGGATAGACGGCCAGACAAACCGAATACATAAGCTCTTTTCAACTTTGTTGGAAAGTGCTAAAAACGAATATAAATATATTTATGTGAAATATAAACGTACATGAATTTCACAATCCAGAACAATGTGATATCTCAATATTATTTAGGGCAAATGTATCCGTGCGTAACGCATACGTCATTTTGCGAATGGCAACACTTTCCCCTGCAATTTCGGATTTCCAATTTTCGCTACTGTAAATTTTACTCTTCTAAACATCGCCTATTTTAAATTTTTAAACTGTCGTATAGAGAAAAAAATTTACTTTTAAATCCAATTTATTTGAAAGCTGTATCTCACCAATTTTGTAATTGTTGCAACAAAATCACTCCATTTTCTCTTAAAATTGAAAAGAAAAATAGAAATTAAAATGCACAACACTTTCCCATGCAATTTCGGTTTTGAAATTTTCGGTACTGCTAATTTTACACTTCTAAACATCATACATTTTAAATTTTTAGACTGCCATATGGAGAAAAAAATGTACTTTTAAATGCATTTTGTTTGAAAGCTGTATCTCAAATTATTTTTGAGATATTAATTTTTTAATAATTTTTAGTATCAATTTTGTAATTGTGGCAACAAAATCACTCTCTCTTCTTTCACACTCTCTTTCATTTCTCTTAAAATTGAAAAAAAAAAAAAAAAAAAAAAAAAATTAAAATACATAAATTATTTTTAAAATATCGTCTGTTATGATCCGGTGAATTTTCGTTTAATAATTTGGATAATTGAGTTTCTAGTTTTTTGTTAATTTTAGCTTAAAATAATATTTCCTTGAAAGTTGGACTGAACAATATAAGAGGCATTTTTTACCGAAACTAATTTTGTAGATTTATTATAAATCAATGAAACAGTTCTTTCTTAAAGATTTTCTTTCGTCGAATTTCGACGGGCTCTACCTCGTGTACGATAAATACCGAGAGACAAAGAGTCTGTTTGCTGTTTACTTAATTCATTTTACATTAGCTTATTTTCAATGTTTTAATTATTTTTTTAATCAAAGAATCAAGAACGAAAACAGACCTTGCATCTCCAGACAGCATCTAATTTGGCATTGCCTTCAATCAAAGAAATATGAATGGAAATCCATTTATAAGGAGATCGCCCATTAAAAATATATATATATATATATATATATATAATTCAATTTTTTAAAGCAGATGAAATTAGCATGCTTTTAGAATCTTGGATGCCTGGAGGAGGTTGGTGAGCATAGCTCGCAGGAGGCCGATCCCCCCCCCCCTAGTCCGTTAAAAAATAACACGTTTTAAATTCATGTCAAACGTAGCAAATGAGGTGCGTTCGTACTATAACCAAGATTTTAATATATACAGTACTTCGGACACAATACAGTATCCGAAATCTTTTGTGTGTCTGTAAAGACCTAATGCTTTCTATTATACAGAAATTAACTAGTAGTAAATCTGAGCAATGTATATCAATTTCATAAAATGTGAAACAGTTTAATATAATTTAAACTCACCCCAAACAATGTTTCCTCCTATACTATTATGTAATAGAATAATTTGTTTGGCTCTGTTTATTAATACAAATATTCTTTGCACCACAGATTGTATATTTTAGTTTATATTTCATAGTTGCATATGAATTGTGTTTGAAAGAGTGTAACATCATTAAAATGCACTTGAAGCTATTTTTATCCATTGACCGTAATGCAATGGAATACTTTTGATTGTCCCTGTAATTGAACTATTCATCCGATTTTCATAAAATTTGAAATGACAAAATGATGTAATAATTACATATTTTAAATTTCGAACATTTCGGGTGGGTGTTTTTGCGTTTTTATTTGCGGTCAGACGGACGGATTGAACAACAACTATAGGTGCAACGTATTTACATAATTACGAATGCACCTAAAATGTTTTCTTTAAATAGTTTCATTTTGGAAGATCACTGTTATCTTAGTAAAATCGTTTTGTTTTAAAAGTATTTATTTATTTTTCTAAATAATAGGACGTTCCAGAACATTTTATTAAAACTACATTCATTGTTAAACGCGATTTTGTCGAGAAATATTAAACATGTCACATTTAAACTTTATAATGAAGAATGAAATTCTACAATGCAATCACTATACATTTCATAATATTTCTATTGTCGTTGTTGGCATCATTTTTCTGCTGTGCATTATTATTTAGCAACTATCTCTCCCATTCCACACATTTCACTTTTGTACAAACGTCCTAATAATATAACTTCAAAAAGAGCAAATGACGTTGACTGCTTAGAAGAAACCGACATGAAAAAGAGATAAAGAAAAAACACAATCGGGCGGGACAAATGGGCCCGAAGCCAGAGTCTGATCTTGCTCCCTCTGTGTTTAGATGAAACACGCACACACAACAGAGAACGGATTGCTAAAAAAAAATAAAGACATTTTTTCTTCCTATAATTTTTAGTTGTTGTCAATTTTCTGCTATGAAATCCAATATGAAAGTAAACGCTTCTGTGCTCTGTTGATGCAATCAACCCTTCTAGAAAAGATCGTGGAATGCTGGCGAATCATACAGGTGAGTTGAGATGTTTTGTTTAGATTTCAGCTAGATTTTTTTTCCCTTCTCTTGTGATAGATGTAGGGCAGACGATTTATGTTTGAAATTCCTACTGAATCTGTTGGTTTATTTTTGAGCCAAAATAATCTTTATAGATTTATATTTTTTAAAAAATTATAAACATTTTGTAAAAGTTTCGGAATGATATTCAAATGAAATTTTGATATAAAGTTAACACTGTTCAGGCATGATTATTTTAAAGTCACTCTCATGTTAATAACTGTTGCGTAGTGTGGTAAGTGAAAAAGTTGCAAAGTAATTGCCCTAATAAGTATGAATCTTTAATATTAATGCAATGTTATGCAATTAATAAATGCAAGAGTCAGAGACGTTGCATTTAAATCCTCGACTAATGCTAAGAAATAATCGAAATAAGATAGATTTAATCATTTTATGTTAGTCAGATATAAAGAATTAATAAATACTTTATAGGTGACTACTTTAAAAATCGCTTTATTTTGTTAATCCGCCAGCCCACACTCCAACATTTGTAGATTGGGTGCACAATTTAATTGTAGATAGATTTTATCCCAGCGCGTGTACTGACGGGTAAATTAAAAAAAAAAAAAGTGGAATGTATGAAAAGCTATCAGTTAGAATGATGGAAAAATACTTAATTTTATAAGAAAAAAAAATCATATGTTTTATAATTTTTCTATTTTTAAAATAAAACTGTTTTTCGTTTTTTTACTCAGTTTTTGGCTGATAAAAAGTACAAGAGTTCGTAAAGTTATCTATTTTTTATAACAAGAAGACGAGCAGTTTTATACTTAAATACTATGATATTTTTCATAAAATGAACATTTTTATTACTATTAATTTTTAAAAATATATTTACGTTTAAGTCAATTCAGCAAACGTTTGAAATTTAAATACAAGTGTTGTGCATAATTTAACGTTATCAACTTTTTTGGCAAATTTTCTACTTGTTTGTTATAGCAGGCACAAAGATGAATCTCCGAGCAACCAAGATATATTGCGAAATAGTGAGACATATATGACTTTATAATCATATATGACATTTTATGACATGTATGTCTCAAATATAGCGCCATATGATGCATTTATATGAAATATTCATTTATTACATATACCCTTTCCCTCTTATGATATCATAAGTTATCATTTCTTGATCCCTGCCTTCCGTCCTAATGTTATTGTTAACAATGTCTAAAAATTCTTTGTTCATCTTCTAATGATTACAATGTAACTTTTTGTTACACAATACATTCAACAATAATTGCACTTGCCCCCTTAAGGGGACAAGGGACCTTGAAATCCTTAAAAATATTTTTTTTTTATTTTTTGTAAATTTTACCTAAATATTATTCAAGGGTACATTATATGCGTTATAACATCCATTTATCACAAAAAAAGCAAAAAAAAAAAAATTATTTTTGACAAAAAAATGGCATTTTACGCAGCATCTTCGAAATCTTCAAAATGCCCCCTGTGCATTCCATATCAATGAAAATCCCCAATATTTTTTATGAAAGTTTGTTTTATATATATAAACAAAATTGTGCATCGAATTTTGAATATTTGAATTTAAAGGTAAAAAAAAAAAAAATTGAAATTTTGAAATTTTTTCGAAATTTGTTTCAAAATTTTCAATTTTTTTTTTTTACATCTTAAAATTCAAATATGTAAAAATCGATGCTCTATTTTGCTTATATATATAAAACATACTTTCCAAAAAAATATTGGGGATTTTCATAGATATGAAAAGCGCAGGGGGCATTTTGAAGATTTCGAAGATGCTGCGTAAAATTCCATTTTTTTCTCAAAAATAATATTTTTTAAAATTTTTTTGGGGTTAAATGCATATAATGCACCCTTCAATAATATTTAAGATGAAATTTACAAAAAAAAAAAAAAAAAAAAAAAAAAAAAAAAAAAAATTTGAAAATTTGAAAAAAATTTCGAAAAAATTTCAAAGTTTCAATTTTTTTTTTTTACCTTTAAATTCAAATATTGAAAATTCGATGCACAATTTTGTTTATATATATAAAACAAACTTTCATAAAAAATATTGGGGATTTTCATTATTATGGAATGCACAGGGGGCATTTCGAAGATTTCGAAGACGCTTCGTAAAATGCCATTTTTTTGTCAAAAATAATTTTTTTTTTGCATTTTTTTTGTGATAAATGCATGTTTTAATGCATATAATGTACCCTTGAATAATATTTAGGTGAAATTTACAAAAAATAAAAAAAATTATTTTTAAGGATTTCAAAGTCCCTTGTCCCCTTAACATGGAAGGGGTAAGCAGAACTTCTTGCCAACAAAACAGGTGGCAAACATTCTTGATTCTTCCCATTTTTAGATGCGTTCGTAATTATATAAATACGTAGAATCAATAATCGTCGTTCAGTCCGTCTGTCTATCCGTTCGCATATAACAACGCAAAAACTAAACTGAATTTTGTGAAATTTAAAATACATGATTGTGGCATAATTTTGTCGTGTCATTTCTAATTTCATGAAAACCAGATGCATAGTTCAATTGCAGGGACAATCGAAAGTATTCTATAACATTGGGGCTAATGGGAAAAAATAATTTCACGTGTATTCTAATGATGTTATATTCTTTCGAGCATAATAAAATTGATATGCGATGAAATATATTCTAAAATATACGTTCTGTACAATATGCGGTGTAAAGGTTTTTTTTTCCTTTACAGGACCACACAAAAGTATTCCAATACATAATGGTATATAGGGGGACATTGTTTGGGGCACCTTTTAATTATATTAAACTATATTTCATTTTATGAAAATAATGTACGTTTTGAGGTTTACTACAAGTTATTTATTGTATAATCGAAAGCAGATGACAGTTACAGAGACACAAATGATTTCGGATACTATATGTTATCCAAAGTACTGTATACTATTGCACCAAGATCTGAGTAGTTTTAAAATTTCGTTATAGTACGAACGCACCTCATTTGCGACATCTTTTGCTAGTTAACATAACATGTTTCACTTCGAAAGTGATTTCTCTGACAACATATTATATCTACATATCGCAGAAAAATAGGAATGCCGAACATTCGAATAATTCATATTTTGGAATAAAATGATTTTATAGTTATTTAATGTTTTTAATAATATCTTTGTCTTTTCATAAAAATTGATAACAAACTAAGAAAAAAAATCATTTGATTTTTGATTTAAAAAAATGAAAATTTTGGTCGAATTAAAAATGATAATCATATCGAAAGGCATCATTCTTTTAGAGATATCTTACGATATCAAATCCCAGACTCCCCTTTCTCTTCTAAAGTGATAACGTTATATATGTATAGACCCACAATTGACCAAAAAATTACCAAAGAACTGGGTATTTTTATTTAAATATTATGCTAAAGCAGCTATTTATTGTTAGAAGTAAGCAAAATTAAGTTTTGAAGATTTATTCTCAAATATTTTTGCAAATATTTTTTACAAAATGAATTTACATTTGTGAAAACTCCAGTTACTTTTCTAAAAGTGATATATCAAAATTAAATTCACTGAAAAATTAATTTTTGTTAAATTTCAATTACTTAAAAAGTAGCATTAAACAATTCCATGATTCTTTTTTCTTTTTTACTTTCTTTTTCTTTCTTTTTTTCTTTTCTTTCTTTCTTTCTTTCTTGCTTTTTTTTTTGAGAAAAATGCATTTAATATTTCTCAACAGCATTTATTAATATGGATTTTTAATATGATTACAGCTCATATTCTAAATATTAAAATAAATACTTTTTTTCCTACGAATTGAAAATATCATTAACTCTCAGGTATATCAAGGAATATTACATGATTTTATCATCAGAAGATTTATTTAAAGATGATTTCATCTTTCAACAAGATTTAGTGTCACCGCATACCTCGCTGTTAACTAAGAATTGGTTCCGACAAAACAACATTAAGGTACTTCCTTGGCCACGTAACTCACCAGACCTTTATCCCATCGAAAACTTATGGTGTACAGGGAAGAAAAAACTCCAATAAAATCCTCCTTCAAGTAAAACTGAGTTAGTGGCATATATAAAATCTATTTCGGTTAATATTGATCGAAATGTTTGAAAACACCTTATTGTAGTATGCAAGATCGATTGTACGCTATTATGAAAGCTAAAGGGGATGGTACAAAATATTAACTATCATTTATTTCATATTCATAAGGTAATATTGTTGCGTAAAATAACATGTTCTAATATTTTAAACTAATCTAAATTTTATTCTAATAATTTGATGTATTTCAGAAAACTGTGTACCTAATTTATTGTACTATAGTTTTTATATTTTGTAAACGTTTTCAAATTTTATCTAAACATTCTAGATTTAATTTAAAAGAAATTTAATTGCATTTACTTATAGTATCAAAAATAAATAAATGAAAAATATTTTTTTCTTATATTACTTTTTCTCAATTCTTCTAATATTTTGAATATAAGCTGTATTTTAATCTTTATAAAGGAAAAAAAAAATCACTTATAAACGTGCTTGTCTGTAGTAAAATCCAGCAATAAAAGAGAAATGATTTTCACGATTTAGCCGAAAAAAATATTTCAGAATTAAACAAATGCTATGATATTGATACTGGTGAAGTACTTTGTGCAACGGAAACATGTCTAAAACAAAATGCTTTGCCGTTCTCTTGCTGTTCTGTCTTAATTATAATTATTTATTTATTTATTGGTGTGTTCAATTTTTGTCCTTTATTCATATACCGAAAATTAAAATTCTCCTAAAATTACTTAATACGATGGGTGCCACATAGTGATGGGAAATACAGTTATTTTTGGTTAACAGGTTACGATGTTACACACTTGCACAAGTAACAGGTTCCAACAACCTGTTATTTTTATAACATGTATCTAATGGTATCCTGTCAAGAGTTGTTTTAATTAGAAGGCCTTTAACAAGATGCCTGAAATAATTTTGGGACGAGAGTATAGACGCTGTTTTTTGATCACATGAATCCACACTGTTAATGTCAGTTTTTGTTTAAAATCTTAATTTTTACAGGACAAAACTTATCTAGTTATGCTACTTTTTAATTTCAAGCATTTTCAGATTTTTTGGCACTAAAAACAAGTTTTCCATTTATGGTAACTAAAGCATCAAGAATTCATAAGATTTCTAAGTATAATAACTCAGTAAGTTTTAGCAGTAGAAGAATACATTTTTGCAGTCTTAAGGATGCTAGTCACTCAGCGGCCAAATTCCTCTCGGTAATATTAAATCTATTAGGGTTTGATGCATCCTTATATTCAAAATATCTCCTTAAGGAATTAATATTTTAAAGTTCTTTTTTAGTGTTCTCTCAAAGGGTGTCACTTTTTTTTTAGTTTTCAAAATATTTCTAAAATTTATGCTCAATTTAATATATTATGTTTAAAAAAAAAAATAACGAACTACACGTACAAATTCAACAATTCTTTTAAAATTATGGATAGCTTTAAGAAATATTTTGAAAACTTCTTTAATGAGACATTTTTTAAGATGAGAATACTGAGGAAAAAGTTAAATATTGATTCTCAAGGAGATGTTCTGAATATAAGAATGCATCAAATGCTCATAGACTTAACATTACGGAAGGAAATTCGGCCCAGAGTGTTAGCACACTTTATGATTAGAACATGAAAAAAAAAAAAAAATCTGATTAAAGCTTACAGGATTTAGACATTGTAATTTTACTTATATTTCTTAACTATTTAAAAAGCACCTATGTTAATGTAAATTGGATTTTAAATGATGCGTAATAAAATCTGAAACATTTTTTGCAATTGGAACTATACCATTACAACTAAAGGTTTAGAAATTAGCTTTTAGCAAACGATAACAAGATATGCCCTGTTAAAAATAAACACAATTTAAACATAGTTTGTAAAAAAAAAAAAAAAAAAAAAAAAAAAATGTTTCCGACTTTATTGCTGCCATACATATCAATGCGTATGCAGAGCGAACACTACAAAACCAGGAAAATATTATCTTACTTTTTTAATCATATGCAATTTAGCAATACAGCACTAAAAACATATTTTTCCATACTTGCTGTTTAAAAATCTGAAAATTCCTTAAAGTCCAAGTATCGCAACTCTGTAAGTTTTGGTTATAGAAGAATATTTTTTTACATGTTAAAACACCTAGAAAGCTATAAGACCGAAACATTGTATTTTATTATTATTATTATTATTATTATTATTATTATTATTATTATTATTATTATTATTATTATTATTATTATTATTATTTCTTAAGTATTTAAAAAAGCTTTTTTTTAAGATAAATCAATTTTTTATTATACAGAGCAAAATTTGAAATAGTTTTGTAATTGGAACTATACCTCTAAAATTAATGGTTTAAAAATTAGCTTTCTGTAAACGACAAGAAAAAACGTGCTGAAATAAACAGTGCTTAACAACATGTAAAAAAAGAAATTTGAAAAAAAGAAATTGTAAAAAAAGAAATTTGAACTTCGACTTCATTACAGCCATATTTATGAACGCCTATCCAAAGATAATCCAAAAGAACCTGAAAATATTATTTATAAACTTTGAGTTAAAAGCAATTTATCCAAACGGATTTTTATTACTTTTTCAAATTAATTACAGTTGTACTCGTGCAATTAATGCGGTGTTATTATCTTTTTACTATTTACAATGAAACAAAATCGCAGAAATATGAAAAATTTCCTTGCCCTGATTTTCTAAAAACACAGCCTTAAGAAACTAATAAATAAATATATAAATAGAGCATATTCCTCCTCTCCCCTCCCCTCCCCCCGCCAAAAAAAATCTAGCGTCACACACACACACACACACACACACACACACACACACACACACACACACAAATTCTCAAACTCCATAAGCATTATCCCTTTTAAACTTCCTAAGTCAAATAAACCCCTGCTACCTGGTCAAAAGTAAAACAAAAACAAAATAATCCCCTTCCTCTGATTCCCTTTAAACATTCAAAGTCAAAGAAACCACCACATGGGCAAAAATGGCTGACGAAATTAACTCTGCCAATGGAACGAAATCGAAATTAATCCCATCCTTTAATATCCCTTATAGGCCAGTCAAATTGTCAGAAAAAAGGGCCGATAGATGCAAAAATTCTGCTAGAAGATTTTATGTTTTTAAAATGTTTATGGGGATGCTAGTAACAAGAATTAATAGTTTTCCAACAAAATATCTCGAGGCTAAACTTTGTGAAGCCAAAAAACCACAAAATTTTCGGACTTTTTTCAGTTTTTTGCTTATAACTCAAAAATTATAAAATTTTTGTGTACCATATTCAATTACAAAAAGAAAGAACATTAAATTCTCTACAAATTTCATATTAAAACTGTTTTTCTAAAGACAATATTAAGCGCGCTACAGCCTTCTGAAAGTGACTCTTTTTTTCTAACTTTGTGGAAAAAATTCAAAAACGAAAATTTGACACAATTTTTCATTATTTTATACTCTTTAATGTAACTTATTTAAATTACAGGTGTTTGCATGATAACAATCATAATGAATTACAACGGTAACATTGAGAAAAAATTAAGAACATTATAATTTTTTGTATTTAGAGCTTTAGTAAAGAGCATTAGCTATTTAACTGAATGTAAGTAAAAAATGTTTTCGGTATTTTGCCTGTAACTCGAAAATTATAAACATTTTGCGTAACATACTTACAAGGAAGGTCTCCATTGGGGGCATACTTAGAATTTTTTGAAAAAAAAATACGAATTAAACTACTCATGTAGGTAATAAAGGATCAGTGAAAATTAGCGGCGGAATTACATTATTAGATATGTAAAAAAATAAAATAGTTTGGAATAATTGGCGTGAAAAGCTGAAAGCGACGCGGGATTTGGCGAGTAGTGCATTTCCTCGCCAAAAGCAGACGATTTTAACGAATCTGAAAATTGGTTTTAATTGACTTCACTGTTAAAAATCTGCAGCATTTACTGCAACGTCACTCCACTACTTTTATAGAATATCTCTCTTCTGACCAATGAGAATGCTCCATAGCACCGTGTCATACACTGTTAAAAATCTGCTGTATTTTGTTGCAACGCACTCCACCACTTGTATATAATATCTCTATTCCAACCAATGAGAAAGCTCCATTTCACGGCCAAGTAACCGTTTTCTATACAAGCAAGGGAGTGCGTTGCAACAAAATGCAGCAGATTTTTAACAGTGTATTTTTCAATTTGGAACAATTTTAATCAATTTAAATTGTGTTTTAAATGATAAAATATATTAATTTCATTTTGTTATAAGTACATATAAACGTATATGACAAAATTACATTTAAAGTAAAGTAAAAATGCAAAAAAGTATTCGAAGCGTAAAAGCGTATTTTTCAAAATTTCGTTTTTTCGCTAACCGGAGATAAATCGCCAAATAAACGAAATTTTTATTATTTTTTTGCGGACGTTATAAGGAGGTTCCGCCGAAATTTTTTTATAAACATATATAACTATATGAGAAGAACATTCTGTAATTTTTTCAGATTTTTCTGAGTATGCCCGTATGGAGACCTTCCTTGTTAGATGCAAAAAGAAGAACATTAAATTCTCTATAATCTTGTTATTAAAACGTTTTTCTAAACCCATTACTAAGTGCGTTATGGATTTTTGAAAGTGTCACTTTTTTTAACTTTATAGAAAGTGACCTATTTTTTGCCTCCCATCACAAAAAAACTTTTCATCACTAATAGTGAAAATTAAATAGACCTACTGATTGATGAAAAATGAAAGTTTTAAGAAAGGCAGGTAGAAGATGCACAAATTCTAGAAACCCTATAAGAAAACAACACTGTTAAAAATCTGCTGCATTTTGCTGCAACGCCATCCACCACTTGTATATAATATCTCTATTCCAACCAATGAGAAAGCGCCATTTCACGGCCAAGTAACCGTTTTCTATACAAGTAGGGGAGTGCGTTGCAGCAAAATGCAGCAGATTTTTAACAGTGAAGAGAATGTTAATGGAAGATTGTGATCAGTGACGTTCCCAAGCCGCTTCCGTTCAGATGCAAGTGTTCTTTTTTAAATACATACTCCTCTAATATGCTGCTATTAAGTTTATTGCATCTCTTCTCGTGCAGTAATGAAAAATGAGTGAGCTCTACCCAAAATTGTGTTTCATTTGCCAAACGACTTCAAATAGTGATACTCGCGTTGTGAGCGAGAAAGGACTTGCCAAGCTCTTTGAACATAGCGTTTAGCGTCAAAGTAGCATCCATCAAAAGCAATATTCATAAGTTTTTTGAAAAGTAGCAAGGAATTTACAATACAAGATGATTGCCGAAAACCATATGCGAATGAGAGAATGATAGTAGCATACGTTCGTCGGGATGAAGATGCTACAAAGACTATAGTTTGTCCCTCAGATCAAGCACTTCTTTCAAGCTTCAAGATAATTGCTTCTTATGTGACGAAGGTAATCCCGGTGACTTCAACGAAAAACAATAGAAAAAGTCCTACGCAAAGAGAAATTTGATTCACAAAGTAATGAAATTAGAAGCGAAAATTTTGAAAGCTGCTGAAAAACGTGGATGTAGGGTCCCAAAAAGTAATTGAGTGTATTCAGCACGAACCTGACTTGCAGATGCGAACCCGACTTTCAGATGTATGTTATTATAGTTTTTGTCGCGTAAAACTAGATCAATCTGTAACAAGTGGAGAGAAAAGAGGGCGTCGACCAGCGCCATCCGTTGACGTAGCCAATGGCAGAAACAAGAGTCGCTTTATTTCATTGCTTAAAACAAATTAAAAATTTCAAAACAAGAATTTCAAAATAACAGAATTCAATCTGAGCAGGCAAAGGAAGAAGCTGATGTCATAATAGTTACCTCAGCCATTTCAAGAGCCGAATTTTTTGAAAGTGTTTAATTGTCGGAGAAGACATTGACCTTCTCGTGATAATGACGAGCTTAGGCTATCAGCACAAAAATCTGTTTTTCTAAAAGCCAGGAAGAAGTAACATCGAAACCAAGTGGTTTTCAATCCTGTCGTTCAAATACAGTTACAACAATGTTCTCTTCACTCATGCAATCTGCGGATGCGATACAACATCCGCTTTTTTAGGCAAAGAAAGTCAAAGTTTTGTAACACTTTGAAAAAAACATGATCAGCTTAGAGAAATAGTCTGCGTATTCAATAAAATAGGATCTACACATCAAGAAATCATCAAGGTTGGAAAAAAATTCCATATTGCACTATACAGTGGATGCATAGCTACCACACAGAATTTGAACACCTTAAGGTTCCAGTTATTTGCTAAATCTGCCGCAAAAAAAGCAAAGTTCATTTTGAAAGACTACCAACAACACAAGAGGCTGCGCAGCATCATTTTCTTTTATGTTATCATGAGATACAAGCTAGGCTAGGAAACAACATCCCTCCTGAAGGATGTGGGTGGGCTCACAGGTTCTCTTTCAGCCAGTTCAAATGTGCCAAGACCCGGCACTTGAATCCTTGCCCCATGTTGTGTCATGTGGCTGCAGAAAAGGGTACAGCAAAGCATGTTCTTTTCATAAATTAAGTCTCAAATGCTCGGCAATTTGTAAAAAAATGTAATGGGATCAACTACGAAAATGTGGACGACATTATTTATCAAGAAGGAGGGGATGTAAAAATGTCACGTAAGTACTTTTTACTTACATTTAGTTAAATATCTGATATTAATGTT
Source organism: Maratus speculifer (assembly GCA_964019185.1). Taxonomy (NCBI): domain Eukaryota; kingdom Metazoa; phylum Arthropoda; class Arachnida; order Araneae; family Salticidae; genus Maratus; species Maratus speculifer. Next base: position 260,221,508 of record OZ025298.1, read on the forward strand.
CTCCATTAAAGCTCTAAATACAAAAAAGTTATAATGTTCTTATTTTTTTTACAATGCTACAGTTGTAATTCATCACGATTGTTATCATGCAAATACCTGTAATTTAAACAAGTTACATTAAAGAGGATAAAATAATGAAAAATTGTGTCAAATTTTCGTTTTTACAATTTTTTCACAAAGTTAGAAAAAAAGAGTCGCTTTCAGAAAGCTGTAGCGCGCTTAATATTGGCTTTGGAAAAACAGTTTTAATATGAAATTTGTAGAGAATTTAATGTTCTTTCTTTTTGTAATTGAGTATGGTACGCAAAAATTTCATAATTTTTGAGTTATAGGCAAAAAACTGAAAAAAGTTCGAAAATTTTGAGGTTTTTTGGCTTCACAAAATTTAGCCTTGAGATATTTTGTTGGAAAACCATTAATTCTTGTTACTAGCATCCCCATAAACAGTTTAAAAACATAAACTCTTCTAGCAGAATTTTTGCATCTATTTATGACAATTTGACTGGCCTATTATTAAAAAACACCTTTGATATTTTTATTCCAAGGAAATCCATCTACTAAAATGATTCCATGCAACACTATTATCTCCAAAACAAATTATAACATTTCAACTTATATGAATATGATGAGTTAAAAAATATTTTTTCTTCCTATTGAATAAAAAGAGTTGCAGTATTAGAAGTATTAGAATTAACAGTAAAACAGTAATGAATAAATGGAGTTTTTCAGAACATTTTACAACAGTCGTAGGATTTTTTTTTTTTTTTTGTTAAATGGCCAGGTGTTTCTTTGCTAGTGAATTAGACTTTGATTGGGTGTTTGGGTAGGGCTTTACAGCTACTAAGGTTTACCTATTCTGCATGGATAGGGAATGGTGGATGATACTTTCTAGACATTGAAAGCCGATAAGGACACGAAAGAAAGATTTGTGACTGTCTGTAGTTGATTACGATCTCTTTCGGTTTGCTTAGGCGGTCGTAATAAGAGTTTTAAAAAAGACTTTTTTTTTTTTAATTTCAAAATATATTTTTGAGGTCTTTTTATATTAATATCGAAAAAAATTTTTGGAAATTTTATTTTTATTATAATTCAGCATTTCTTTCTTTCTTTTTTACATACTTTGCAGATAATGCGTTCCAAATTTAACAGAGACTTTCCGTTAATCTGTTACTAAATACTGCACCATAAAAGAATAACGTTGTTATTTATCCTAATACGTTAAATAATGCCCATCTCTAGTGCCACATCAGTTACCGTTGACTGACACTGAACTTTCCGTTTACGCCGCATCAATTAGTGTTGACAGGCTGGCTAAAATATGATATTAAAAAAACAAAAATAATTTAAGTGACGGTAATTCACGTGGCTACTCAGCGTGCTAATATTCTTCGCGATACCATTGCGATACAGTCGGCTCTCGTTAATTCGAACTCGTCGGGACCACAAGGAATGTTCGAATTATGGAAAATATGAAATAAAAACATGCCTAATATGGTACTATTACAAAGGAATTAAGGTTATAGTGTTTTTTAAATATATTTCGCCTATTATCATTAGAATATGGCTTAATAATAAATTAGAATGTATAAATAGGGGAGACTAGGGTACAATGGACCACGGGGTACAATGGTCCATCCTTTATTTTTGATATTAATTCTGTTTTTGAAAGCTTCATATTTTAGTACATAGATTGCAGTACTAAAGTAGTAAAAAGAAGTTTGAAACCATGTGCATAGCTGACATTTTAGCCATTTTATACTTGATAGTTGATTTGACACAGGAGGAGAAAGGCAGAAGTAAATATTTTCAGTGAAACATATCTTCATTTATTTATTACAGATTTGTAATTTGAAAGACATTGCGTGGCAAAATAAAAAGGTAAGACAATACATTATTATATTTATTGTAGATAAAATAATAGAATTCTAAATTACTTTTTTTATCATCAAGGTTTTGTCAAACTTCCATATGCGGTACAATGGATCATCAGAAACTGGGGTATAGTGGACCATGGTCCATTGTATCCCAGTTTTGTATCCCATGTTTTTAAAAGTTAAATATTATATGTGAAATTCAAAATTAATAAATTATTTTACTTCTGTGTGTAAATTAATTAATGATTCATGTTGTGTAATGCATTTTTGAAATATGTATCTGTATAATATAAGCTTTCAAACTTAAAAATTAGCCTAAATTAAGAATTAATAAATTATTTTATTTCTGTGTGTGAATTAATTAATGATTCATGTTGTGAAATGCATTTTTTGAAATATTTATCTACATAATATATGCTTTCAAATTTAAAAATTAACCCAAGTTGAACACCAAAAATTAGTAAACAAAATATTTTGAAAAGTGATAATAAGCTTAAAAATGGTAAACTAAAAATATCCCTTTTTGAAATATGTCCTTTACCAAAAGCTTACTTGAGCAAAACGCCAAATAAATGAAAAAAAGGTGCATCAAGAATTCTAATTGATACACCAGTAAAAAATGTAATTGAAGAAGAAGCGAAAAGAAAGGATGATAAAAAATTGAAGAAAAAAAATATAACTTTAGTTAGAGCGAAAAAGTGAATAATAAAATGTGAATAAACAAATTATGATATTAGTTTATCTTTCTTATTGTTAAAAAATGAGTTACACTGATAGATTTTTATTAAAATTATATGTGGTCCATAGAGCCCCATGCTGTGGGCCACTGTACCCCGGCATTGGGGTACAATGGTCCATTTTGTCACTTGGTATTTAAAAAAAATATATATATATAAAAATAGGCATAATTATTATTTTTGAGTGGAAGCAATATAAACGTTAATGTATAGGTAACATGCATGTACTTGATCAAAAGAAAAAAAAAATCAATATTTTAAGAGTAAAGAGTCAAAATTTACAAAAGTGGACCATTGTACCCCAATCTCCCCTACATAAACTAATTAAATGATTAAAAACAAGCACAATGGAAGAAAATTTTGAGGCATCATTGACAGACAGATGGGGCACTAAGAAAGTGGATATCAAATGCATTGGATTATATGTGTACTCGCTCGGAACAATTTTCGCAAAAATCAAAGAAAGAAAGTTATTCCAATGATCTGACGTCCGTGAGAAAGAAAAGAAGAATGAAAAATCGGAATTCTCGTTAGTTCGAATTAAACGAAGTCGAGAGAAAATGAGTTCGAATTAATAAAAGTTGTTAACGTTCTTCTGCCATTAAAAATTTCGGGACTTCATGTTTAGTTCGAATTAAGCGAAGATTCCAATTATCTGATTTTGAATTAACGAGAGTCGACCGTATTTTAAATAAAAATATTAAACTTCATTATCAATTAAACTTCATATTTTTCTCTTCAATATGCACTTATGGTATGGAATGCATCAGCAATTTTCAAATTTCTCACCAGAAAATTAATATTAATTTCTTAATTTTCAGCATTTTAAGTTCTTCTTAATTCCCGCCTGTTAAGCTGTTAGGGTCTCTTTCATCCGACGAAACTCTATTCGTCTCTGTCCCCTGTCTGTCTGTCCATCACAGAGTCCGTACACAAAAACTGTAAAAGTCAAAGACAGTAAATTTTGTGCATGCAGCTGAATACTTCGAATCAAACGACAAATTATAAAATTTTGAAAAAGTCTATTATTTTTTTAAGTTAATTTTTTCAATGTCATCCACTTATTTTTGCGATTTAAATTTTAGAAGAGAATCTTAATTTCAACGTTTTTCGTGTAGACATCATAGCATAGAGGTAAAGCATCTCGCTGCTAAACAGGAGGATCTTAATTCGAACCTTGGTTGTGCAAATTGAAATTTTCAGATTCCAATTTATTTATTTGCCAATTTAGATATTTATTATTTTGTGATAAATAATCACTGATATTCATAATATTTTTAGGAATTCAATTTTCTTTCTATTTTAAAAGCTGTCGCGATTTATTAATGATTCGGAATTTAAAAAAAATTCTCGTTTTAAGAAAGTTCTGGGATAGAAATTCATAGACTTTCTGTAGTTTAGAAAACCGCTTTTATCAAAGAACTGTCTGAACATCGAATGTTGCTACTCTCATATAGAGTCAGTTAAGTTCAGGTTATCAGATCCGGACTCATACAAATGCCACTGCTCATTTCCGATATCGTTGCTGATGAATCACATGACTGAAGGTTATTTATTGAATCACTAGCTGACCCGCCCGGCGTTGCCCAGGTCCGTATTAATAATATTAAACGAACTTGAAATTTGTATGATTTTATCATTAACTCGAAACATGCAGAAATGCATTGTCTGAAATACGTGGCCACTGACTGTGTGAAAAATCGGTTTAAAAAACAGCTAATGTTAAGCTCTAAAAATACTCAAAATGAGCGATGAGAAATGTGGGAGGGAATGTGTATCCAACGACTGCGTAATTTTCGTGTTAAAGTGTTGATATTTATCAAAAATCACTGTTAAGTCACGTAACTAATTATTTTTTTTTTCACATATAAATCCCAAGTGAAATATTTTGAATTTCAAAGTAATTATATCACTCTTAAATCCGACTATTCCATGAATGAAATCGATACTTGCTCGTAGCTAAAGTGTTGGTATGTAGTATTATAATTTCAGGGCCATTTAACAAAAGTAAGTGTTATTTTTAATCAAATCATGCATAATGTCCACTCTATGGATAAATTCCTAACCGTAAACTTTTTTACCGTAACCATAACCTGCCTGTAACCTAACTTTGACTTAACAGTACCTTACCGTAAATTAAATATAGCATAAATGTAACCTAGCTTTCACTTTATTGTAACATATCCTTATTCTAACCATAAAACAAATGCGATTTAACTTTAACCTAACTTTAACTTAACCGTGACCTAACTGTAACCTAACGGGATATTAAATATAATCAAAGTTCTTACCGTAATGTAATTGCAACCTAAATTTTACCAAACCATATATTGGTTTCATGTCCATGGAAATTATTTTGTCTTGTTCGGATCTGGTTACGATTCATTAGAACATTTTTGTCGGGTTCAGATTTTAGGTATTTTTTGATACTGAGTTATAATGTTCGGGTCGTATTCATGTCTATGGAAATTATTTTGCCTTGCTGGGATACAATTATGGTTCTTTGGAATATTTTTGTCGGGAACAGATTTGTTTCAATTCAGATTTCGGCTTTTTCTTCAAATGGAATTTTTGGGGTTCGGGTTTTCTTGCGTGTTCACGGAAATTATGCTGCCTTGTTCGAATAAGAACATGCTTCACTGGAATATTTTTTTCAAGTTCAAATTTGGTTCAGTTCAGATTTCGTGATTTTTTCCAAAGAATTTTTTTAGGTTCAGATTCGGTTCAGGTGAATGGAAATTTTTTGTCTTATTCAGATCCGGTTACGATTCTTTGGAATATTTTTTATCAGGTTCCGATTTGGTTCTATTCAAATTTCAGGTATTTTTTCAAATAGAATTTTTAGTTTCGGATCTCGTTCATGTCCACGGAAATTATTTTGTCATACTCGAATCCAGTTATGATTCTTTCGAATATTTTGGTCGAATTTAGATGTGGTTTGGGTCAAATTTCAGTTTTTTTCAAATCGAATTTTTTAGGTTCGAGTTGGGTTTATGTCCATACAAATTATTTCGTCTTGCTTGGATTGGGTTATAGTTCTTTGGAATATTTTTGTCAGGTCCAGATTTGGTTCAATTCAGATTTCGAGTTTTTTCTTCAAATATAACTGTTGAGTTCGGGTTTTCTTGCATGTTCACAGAAATAATTATGTCTTGTTCGAATAAGGACATGCTTCACTGGAATATTTCTGCCAAGTTCAGATTTCGTTCAGTTCGCGATTTTTTCAAAGAAATTTTTTGGGTTCGGATTGTGTTCATGTCCATGGAAATATTTTGTCTTGTTTGGATCCGGTTGCGTCTGTTTGAAATAGTTTTGTCAGATTCAGATTTGGTTCGATTCAAATTTCAGGTTTTTTTTTGAATGGGAGTTTTAGGTTCGTATCGGGTTCATGTCCTCGGAAATTATTTTGTCTTACTCGAATCCGGTTATGGTTCTTTCGAATACTTTGGTCACATTTAGATGTGGTTTGGGTCAAAGTTCAGGATTTTTCAAACGAAGTTTTTTAGGTTTGAGTCGGGTTTATGACCATGGAAAGTATTTTGTCTTGCTGGGATCGGGTTATAGTTCTCTGGAATATTTTTATCGGTTTCAGATTTCGTTCGAGTCATATTTCAGGTTTTTTTAAAGAAAATATTTAGGTTCTGGTCAGATTTCGTGCCCACGAAAATTATTTTTCCTTGTTTGAATCAGGTTATGCTTCACTTGAACATTTTTGCGGGATTCAGATTTGGTTCGGGTCAGTTATCAAATCCATAGTTTTTCCCAAACAGAATTTTTAGGTCAGGGTCGGGTTTATACTCACGGAAATTTTGTGTATCATGGATCGGAGTGTGGTCTGTTTTTTTTCTGGTTGGAATCGGGTTATGTTTAAATTAGTCTAAACATTAAGGTTATAATCAGTTTTGCTACTATTATTTTTATGGCTATTTCTGATAGATAATTTACTTAGCTATTTGATAATTTATTATGGTGAATGAATTGTTTACGGATACAAACAATTGTACGCCAAACAGCTATTTTATTTTTGTTTTAAAAACAAATTAAAGCCATATTACAATTTTAAATTGAATAGAACACATTTAAATTTAATCAATGATTAAAAAAATAAACTCATAGAAAAGTGTTGTGTAATTTTTTTTACTGAACACAGCTAATGACTCATCCGATCAATTCAAACTGGTTTAAACCAGTATTTCTTTGTTTTTGTTTTTTACCTTTTAAATTGTTATTGAATAGATGACTAAAATTTCGTTTAAAAAATAACGTTTTGTACCATTATTGCCGGTAATACACGATCAGAATGCATGAAAGATACAATTAGATCAATCATAGGCAAGAATTATTTGATTATTTTTTCATATGACTTTGAAATATCAATGTAGAAGCATCATTTAAGACTTTGCTTGAAAAATCAACATTCTTTCGTTAATGTCTTAAAATCGTCTGCACTCTGAAATCTAGATTTTAGATTAATATTATTATTTAAGTGTTCATGCATGATTTTAAAAGAATCTTTTCATCACTATATTTTATATATTGACATGGAATTATAAATATGTTGTTAAATCATAAACATTTTTCATCTAATTTCTTCCAATCCGTCTTATTAATACAAAATTCCTTCCTCGTGCTTTATTTTGAAACATTAAAATTTCAGCGATAAATGGTTTCCTCTTGCAAACCTTTCTTTTTTTCGGTTTACTTAGCCACCACCTATCTTTTTCCTCCATGGCGTACAGCAGATGTGATAAAAAAAAAATCCTCATTTAAACTGACAGTTTGCCAGTCTATGAATTTTAAAGATCAGTCTCAGTTTTTAAAATTATTTCTGCGAAAATTTTATGCAACCAACCAACCATAAGAGAATTAAAAGGAAAAAAGTTAAAAAAAAGCGATTTTTATGAGAGTGAGGTTTGAAAATTAATTAATTACTCAGTTAATAAATAGAATTTTGAAATTCTGAGCGTCAGGTGCATCAGGAGAGATATTGGGCTACTCTCAGAAAAATTTTGAGCTTCGTACGTACCGTAGTTTTCGCTAACTATCGCAGACACACACACACAGAGCGATTTGTTATTTTATTAATATAGATGGTGTGTTTTTGATAATATCTTAATTTTTTGGTTTAATGACTGAAAGATAGTATTTTAATACGTACTTCAACATATGGTGTTTCTTTGTGCATTGACTCATGGATGCACTTTGATGCGCTCTAATTGTGCAAGGCACTTTTCTCTGTTAAAAAATATAGTGAAAAATTACCTCTGCTTTTTAAAGACTATCTATCTGACCAATGAAAACGTTCCATAGGCGTTTTTAGTTCGTTTTCACCAGTCAGAAATTATATAACTTTTCAAACAGAGAAATTTGTAATATATTATTATTTTTTATGTGTAATGGCAACTCTTTGTAACGTGCAGTAAAAAACTAAAAGCCGTAGCGGCAGTTCTTATTATATTTAAATATCACATCTCTTAGTAGCGGATAGAGACAGCTTAATGCAATAATGTTAAAACTTGGACTGAGTAACAAATGGGGAAAAAAATCAAAAAATCCCTACATGGTTTCGGTGAGTCGTTTTCTGGGTATTGATGTTAAAGTGATATCATACTTATAAACTTAGACAAGGGTTATAATAAAAGTATTATTTCTTCAATTTTCTCTTTTAATGAGGATTTTAATTGCTATTTTATAGAAATGTACAATGAAAGCGTATTATAATCTTTTTAATATTAGAATATGGTACTTCTAGTTTATCCCGTCGACCAAAAAATTATCGCCAAAATATAAGATTAAATGTCAATAATGGATGATCGTGAATGTCACATTCAATGACACTAAATGCGATTCACGTGTTTAAAATGCCAATAAGTGATTTTTATTACGACTTTTTATTAATATTTTTATTAATATTCTACTAACTATTTGTTTTTTCGTTATTTAAAATAAAAATTATGTCAACATGTATAATTCGGCTATTAGTATGGCGATTTGTATAATTTGGCGAAATTGGTCGACGGGATAACCTAGAAGTTCCTAGAATATTAATAATTACAACGCATTCTTTTCAAGTATTAATGACATAATCCTAAACCAAACCAGATACTGAAGTTTGGCGATTTTAGTGACAAGCACTCTCAAACGAACTGCATTTTCAGAAACCTAAAAATTTACACGAATCAAAGCACGGAATTTTCGGCAGACAATTAACGACGTGAACAGTTCCAATGATGATTCCTAAACGCTGCGAACCTATTAAAACGAAACAACAACAAAAATCACTGGGCACAAGAAACTGACTGTGCAGCGGGCTCTAAAATGGACGAAACTCGTCTATGACACAGTCACTAACGTACGTATGAGCGCTGCGCGCTCATTTAAACAAAAAGAAACATCACTGGATGCACGAAACTCGCTGTGTAGCAATCTCTAAAATGCACGAAACTCGCTGTGTAGCAATCTCTAAAGTGCACGAAACTCGCTGTGCTGCAACCTCTAAAGTGCACGAAACTCGTCAATGCCGCAATCACTAACGTACATATGAGCGCTGCGCGCCCATTTAAACCAAAATAAACACCCCTGGATGCATGAAACTCGCCATGAAGCAATCTCTAAAATGCACAGAACTCGCTGTGCAGCAATCTCTAAAGTGCACGAAACTCGTCTATGCCGCAGTCACTAAAGTACGTATGAGCGCTGCGCACTCATTTAAACAAAAAAAATCACTGGATGCAAGAAATTCGCTGTGTGGCAATCTCTAAAATGCACGAAACTCGCTGTGTAGCAATCTCTAAAGTGCACGAAATTCGTCAATGCCGCAATCACTAACGTATGTATGAGCGCTGCGCGCCCATTTAAACCAAAAACAACATCACTGGATGCATGAAACTCGCTGTGCAGCAATCTCTAAAGTGCACAAAACTCGCTGTGTAGCAATCTCTAAAGTGCACGAAACTCTCTGTGCTGCAATCTCTAAAGTGCACGAAACTCGTCAATGCCGCAATCACTAACGTACGTATGAGCGCTGCGCGCCCATTTAAACCAAAAAAAATCACTGGATGCATGAAACTCGCTGTGCAGCAGTCTCTAAAGTACATGAAACTCGTCAGTTCCGCGGTCAACGCTCTTATGAGCTCTGCGCGCCCATTTAAATAACAACAAAAAAAATTACTGGATGCACGCAATTAGTTTTGCCACAATGAATATTTTTCTAATATTTATAAGGCATAAATATTATGTTAATTTTTAAATACGAAAAAAGTATTTTTGATACAGGAATGCGCTATCGTATTAACATTTCACATTATAATATTAAGAGTAATAAAATTACGAGAAAAAGAAAATATAAATGCACAATACAATGTAAAATATAGGGAAAAGTAACCGAAACGAACATCAATATCAAGAAAACAACTTGCCAAAACCGGATAGGGATTTTTTCATTTTTTCCCCATTTCGTTATGCAGTCTAAGTTTTAACATTGTTGCATTAAGCTGTCTCTATCCGCTACTACATCTCTTTGGTTGTAACTTATCTATGTACGCTTGTTCCGGTAAAGCAATGTTTTGTATTTGTTCTTATTAAATTAATTTAGAAGTTATAAATTTACATAACTGTAGTAATTTGTGAAAATGGCGACGAGAAATTTAAAACAATAAGCTTTACCATATACTTTTAACCGTGGTATCGACTATGTCGAAGTTAGGCCTAGTTGGTCAATTGTCAGTATTTGACGACAGCAATGAGGATTTTTCTCTTTATGTGGAAAGACTTGAGCAATATTTTTTGGCAAACGATATCGATAAAGCAAAAAAAGTTCCTGTGTTAATTTCAGTATTGGGACCTAAAACTTATAAACTTTTACGCAATCTTATAACGCCTCAGCTACCAAAAGATTTGACTTACGACGATTTGATTAAGAAGCTGCGAGATCATTTTCGTCCGGCTCCTATTACTATAGCGGAACGATTTCGCTTTCACAGAAGAAACCAAAACGATCGTGAAAGTATTTCAGAGTATATTGTGGAATTAAAGCGTTTGGCCTCCACCTGTGATTTTGGATCGTTTCTGGAGGAAGCTCTACGGGATCGTTTCGTCTGTGGCATTCGTTGTGAAGCTACTCAAAAACGCCTACTCGCTAAAAAAGATCTCAAACTTGAAGATGCTTGTGAAATAGCTTTGGCGATGGAATTGGCGGAGGAAGGAGCCAGCAACATTAAAGTTACAGTACCTGTACCTTCTAGTGTCAGCAAAGTGAGCAAATTTCAAAGTAAGTCGCTTAAAAATACTAAAAATCCTCAAAAATGTTATCGGTGTGGTGCATCACACGATGCAAACAAGTGTAAGTACAAATTAGCCAAATGCCATGCGTGCCACAAAATTGGCCATATTTCACCTGTGTGTAAGTCAAAAGGTAAAACTACTAACCCTTCTGCTAAAAAAGTATCAGCTAATTGTGCACAGAATAATTCTGATGAGTATAATCTGTTTACTATTAGTGTAAATAAAGTGTGTAAATATTCTAATTATATAGTTCAAGTTGAAATATGCGACAAAATGTTAGATATGGAATTAGATACTGCTGCAGATGTTAGTATAATTTCTGAAAAGTGGCTACAACAAAATTTACCACACATAGTACCTAAATGTATACCCGTTACACTGAAAGATTACAATCAACAACCCATTGCAATCGCTGGGGAAGTATCTGTTAGTGTGAAATATGAAAAACAAATGTGTGATTTACAAGCTATTGTTGTTAAAGGTGATCGACCATCCTTATTTGGGAAGGATTGGATCAGAAAATTTAAATTAAATTGGCACAAAATTTTTGCGGTGCATAAAATACTTAAGGATATGCCTAATAAAGTAGATTCTATTAGTGCATTGACAAACAAGTATAGCAAACTTTTTGAAGAAAGTTCAGAACCTATTAGACATATAAAGGCTTCATTAAAAATGAAAAAAGAAACCCAACCTGTGTTCTTTAAAGCACGTCCAGTTCCATATTCCTTAAAAAGTAAAGTTGCCGAGGAAATTCTAAATTCCAAAAAGAGAGGTGTTTGGGACTTTGTGCAACATTCTAGTTGGACAACTCCACTTGTGATTGTTCCTAAGAAAAATGGAGATGTACGATTGTGTGGCGATTTTAAAGTCACTGTTAACAAGTTTATTGATCAAAATCAGTATCCCTTACCAACTCAACAAGATTTGTTTGCAACTCTTAATGGTGGACAGTACTTCACAAAATTGGATTTGCGTCATGCTTATCAACAAATTGAATTAGATGAAAGCTCTCAAGAATACCTTACGCTGAATACGCATCTTGGTTTAATACGTCCTTTAAGATTATTATATGGCATAAACAGCGCATCAGCAATTTTTCAGTCAACAATTGAACAAATTCTGCAAGATATAGACCGAGTGATTTGTTTTCAAGATGACATCCTTATTACTGGTACTACGTATGAAGAGCACCTAAGCACTCTGGAGAAGGTATTTCAGCGATTTAGTGAGTACAATGTTAAACTCAATTTATCAAAATGTAGCTTTTTACAGAAGAGTGTAGAATTCTTAGGCCATGTTATAGATAGTGAGGGCATTCATCCTACAGATGAGAAAGTACAGTGCATTAGAAAAATTAATGCTCTATCAAATGTCACCGAACTAAAATCGTTCTTGGGTCTTCTGAACTATTATTCAAAATTTATACGTAATTCTGCCATGCTACTTGCCCCTCTTTACAAACTACTCCATAAGGACACTCCTTGGAAGTGGACGGCAGAATGTGAAGAAACCTTTCAAAAATGCAAAACTATACTTACTTCAGATGCTGTTTTAGTTCATTATGATGACAAATTGCCTTTGAAAGTCTCTTGTGATGCTTCACCTGTGGGTCTTGGAGTTGTTTTATCTCATGTTATTGATGGTGATGAACGTCCAATTGCTTATGCATCAAGGACTCTCTCCAAAGCTGAACGGAACTATTCTCAAATCGAGAAAGAAGCTGCTGCAATAATCTTTGGAATAAAGAAGTTCCAACAGTACCTATTTGGCAGGAAGTTTACATTGGTTACTGACCATCAGCCATTAACAAGTATTTTTGCTCCTAACAAAACTGTTCCTGCCATTGCTGCTGCAAGACTTCAAAGATGGGCAGTATTGTTATCTTCTTTCAACTACAGCATTGAGTATAAAAAAGGCTCAGAGCACTGCAATGCTGATGCCTTGCACGTGCGCCTGTTGAATCTGAAGTAGAAACATCATCAGAAATATTTAAAATTTCTTATTGCGATGAGTTGCCAGTAACCTGCATAGAAATCGCAAAAGCAACTCGTAATGATAAAGTGTTAGGACCAGCTTTGAAGTATGTTCAAAATGGATGGCCACGGAAGATGGATAACGAAGCTCTCAAACCATATTTTTATCGTAAAGATCAACTCTCTGTTGATAATAATTGCCTGCTGTGGGGGATGAGAGTAATTGTACCAGAAAAATTCAGGAAGAGACTCCTGGGTCAACTACACGACACTCACTCAGGTATATCAAAGATGAAAGCCATAGCTCGTAGTCATATATGGTGGCCAAAGTTAGATGATGACATTGAAAAACTTGCTAGACAGTGTACCGCTTGTAAAAAGAACAGTCGTTCTCCTCCTGGTACTCCACTTCAACCATGGACTTGGGCAAAACATCCTTGGGATAGAGTGCACATTGACTATGCACAAAAAGACAAGAAAAATTATCTATTGCTTGTCGATAGCCACTCTAAATGGTTAGAGGTTATGCAGATGCCTTCCACGACTTCTCCTCACACTATTGAAGCTCTACAGCAGATTTTTTCACGATATGGATTGCCATTAGAATTAGTATCTGATAATGGTCCTCAATTCATATCAGAAGAATTTGAGTGGTTTCTGAAGTCGAATGGAATAAAACATGCTCCTATTCCAACCTATCATCCACAATCTAACGGTCTGGCTGAGAGAACGGTGCAGACATTTAAAGAAGCATTAAGTAAAATGAATAGTGATGATACAGATCATAGCTCACTGAGTCGAAAGATCTCTCGTTTTCTCATGAGTTATCGCTCAACTCCTCACTCTACAACTGGACTGTCTCCTGCTGAATTGTTTTTATCAAGACCAATTCGCACACCCTTGGCACTTGTACATCCCAGTACACAAGCTCGTGTTGAACAACAACAATGTGCTCAAAAGAAATATTATGACAGAAGCCATACTAGAAACAGAAACTTTGTGTCTGATGAAAAAGTGTTAGTCCGTTCTCATAAAAATCAAGAGTGGAGCAGAGGAACTTTAGTTAGACCACAAGGTAATAAAACTTGGGTTGTGAACATCAACAACAAGATGTATCTTGCACATGTTGATCAGCTTCGTCATGAGTACAGTAAAGATGACCAAGAGCCTACAAATCTTGATAATTTAGTCAGTAAGAGTTGTCATAGTAATGTTGACATTCTTGAAAACATTGATGCAGATGACAGGCCAGCAGAAACTTGCCCTGTAGAGAATAATACTTCTGCCACCACCGAGAAGAACACTTCTACAGTCGCAGATAATTCTGAAATCTCTGAAACTGATGCTAATGTAGGTAAAGAGAAAATATCAACCACCAAAGAAGCAGAAAAACAGTTGGTGGATACCACAAATAGCACACCAGCTGTTAAACATGAAAGAAAAACGGATGCATATGTTCGTCGTAACCCACCCCGCACTCGGAAGAAACCTTTTCGTCTAGACTTATAAATATCTGGACATTCAAAATTTTTTTAAGGGGAAGTACTGTAATATATTATTATTTTTTATGTGTAATGGCAACTCTTTGTAACGTGCAGTAAAAAACTAAAAGCCGTAGCGGCAGTTCTTATTATATTTAAATATCACATCTCTTTGGTTATAACTTATCTATGTACGCTTGTTCCGGTAAAGCAATGTTTTGTATTTGTTCTTATTAAATTAATTTAGAAGTTATAAATTTACATAACTGTAGTAATTTGTGAAAAAAATTTTCATGATATTTTTAACAGCTTACTGATGGATTGTCGGCTTTTCGATGCCCATTTCCAATGTCTATAGGTTTCAATTTGGAACTTAAGATTAGATGTAGTAAATTTCCAAATGCGAGATTATTTTCGAAGTGCTAAATCTTAACTGGACAAGTTCTCACATCCACTAAGCTGGAAACTTACATCGGTACCAACCGACATCGGAAATAGGTGTTGATCCTGTAGTATACATGTTGTTCGGAAGGAAAAAAGTATTTTCACATGTAACTGCACAATAAAGCGCATTGCTATGTGTAGCAAAATTATCGCTAGATTTTGATCTGGTTAATTTAATTTATGAATATATACATAAAAAAGTAATGAATTATTTTTTGAACTATCGTAAGTATAGTAAGAATTGTGGATATATTATGCCTAGTATCATAAATAAAATGGTGGTATTATCGATTGTGATTATTTGGCACCGACTTAAAAAAATAATTCAGTACTTTTTATATGTATATATTCATAAATTAAATCAAAAATATGTAAATAAATCTCTTGTAAAAAATATTCTCTCGAAAACCCATGTTTGGTGGATATTATTCTATGTATTAAATTTAACCATTTTTATGACAGTGCATGATATCCGTTGTATGGTTATGAGATAACAATTTGTCATTAAGTAATTTTAAAGAAGTATTTAATTCTTTTTAGGGCGTTTTTTGAAGTCAGTTATACATATATAATTTTTGAAAAAGTATTTTATATATCTGTATAAGATTGAATATATAACATACAGTATGCATATTACACATTTTTTAATAAATCCTCAATCTCGCACTTTCTATCAAACCTCAAACAACGATGAATTTTTCATGATCGGGTTTGGTATTCACACAAAATCTACAGCCTACTGTTTTTGTAATGAGATGTAACTATGTTGTGCATTGTTGTAACGGAGATGTTCAGGAAAAATCACGAATCGCAACCATGAAATTATCAGGCAGGATTTTCAAGATAAACATTGCATGTTTACAAAAGAGTACATAAAAAAAAAAAAAAAAAAAAAAAATATATATATATATATATATATAACTTTAATTTTTATTTGGATATTTCTCAAATAAAAGTATGTTTAAAATTTTACTTTTTTGTTTTTTTACAGAGATAGTCGAAGACCATGACGTTCCACAACACCGATCAAATGTCGCGTTTCGAAAAATGTCGGTACTACTGCCGTACCGGAACCACATTCCTCTTTTCTCATATAGGCCTCTGCAGCCTGGTCTTCGGCTACACTTTGGTAGGTGCCTTCACCTTCGAAGCGCTGGAGGCCAGCAACGAAATGAGGAAGAAGGTCGAAATGAGAGAGGAAGGCGAGAAAATCATAGACCACCTGTGGGAGCTGACGACTTGCGGCGAAGTTCTAAACGAGAGCAGTTGGTCAGAAAATGCTACAGCCATTCTGAGATCGTACGAAATGAAGATGGTGAAAGCCATACGGAAGGAAGGTTATGATGGAAATGAAGAAACTGAGCGCCTTGAATGGTCGTTTTCTGGTGCTCTGCTCTACTCCATCATTGTCATAACAACTATAGGTAGAGTATAAGAAATTAAAAATTCCCCTGAAAAGCAAAACATAGAAGATCAGCAGAATAGAATAGTGAATATGTTAGAATGGGAGGCGGCAGCACAAACAACCACCTCATAAAGTTCACGGCTGAAATTCCAGAATTAGTTAAAACTTGATTCGCACATAAAAACGCAATCGGTCTGCCAAGTCATATCTTGGTAGAAAATACCCAAAAACCCGATTTTAGAGGTTGACCCATAGGTTTACCATTATGTTTTCCTGCTCCCAATCCTCCATGTTTTCATCTTTTGAGTGCAAGAAAGCACAATGGCAAATCTATGAATCAATCGCTAAAATCGGCTTTTTAGGAAGTTACCCCCAAGGCAGACCGATTGCGTTTTAATAAGTGAATCGAGATTTAACTAATCCTAGATTTTCATCTATGAACTCGATGAGATGATTGTCTGTGCTGCCGCCTCCCAGTTTATCTGAAGTTTATCTGTTAATTTGGAACAAGTGTATTTAATTGTGTATGCATATGCAGGCGCGTTCGCGCGTATTCGCGTGTATATCTAAATAGGTTTTTCATGCATCATATTGTACGAAAGTTTTTCACCCTGATGAATTATTAAATCTCACTGTTTTTCTATTCTAAGGCCCCTGTCCCTGGCCGAGGAAACGTTCGCGAGCTAATGCTATTCCTATGGGGAAGCATTTTTCTAATAACTCTTTCGCATTTTGACATTTTTGAATATTTTTTTTTTTTTTTTTTTTTTTTTTTTTTTTTGCATTGTATAGCTGAGGTGCATGCCGACAGCGCACCTTTTTAACTTTTTCGATTTTGGTTGCAGATATTTTTTATAAAATTAGTTTCACTTTCAAAATCGGTTTCGAAACTGAAAGTGCTTTTTAAAAAAATATCTGCAACCAAAATCGAAAAAGTAAAAAAGGTGCGCTGTCGGCATGCACCTCAGCTATCCAATGCAAAAAAAAAAAAAAAAAAAAAAAAAATATTCAAAAATGTGAAAATGCGAAAGAGTTATTAGAAAAATGCTTCCCCATAGGAATAGCATTAGCTCGCGAGCGTTTCCTCGAGCGAGGACAAGGGCCTTAACATCATGATATCATTGTGTAATGATGCAACAACATGATGTCAACGTTATTGACAGATAGACATGTACACGATTCATAAATAGTTTAACACATAAATAGTTTAATATTCAGTCACCGGTGATATTTAATTTTTTAATTACAATTGTGAATTAACCCTTTACGCCCCAACGGTACTTTAAAGTACCTTAAAAATAGCCTGTTACAAAATTAATTTGCTACATCGATTGAAGTCATAAAGTTTAGAATGTGTTACAGATATTTTACTTTATCTTATTTTAAAAGCCTCTTTGCTTTCGCAAAACAAAAATATTTTTTAAAGGATGATTTTTTTTTTAAATTTGCATTTTTTCGGCTTTCTTGATGTTGAAAGATTGTGGGGGGGGGGGCGGAAATTCTAGTTAGGAATTATTTCTATGTGTATTTTTCTATTGTAAGAGCATTATATTTATATATTTCTTAATTCTATAAAATGCTAAAAAACTATTTAAAATCAAAGAATTGAGTCGAGTTATAAATATTACACAAAATCCCCATAAATTCAAATTCAGTTAATTAATTTTAATTAGCAAAATCTTTCCAAAATTTATTAAATGATTGTATAAGTCTTGTAATGTAGCTTTAAACAATGTTCTTAAAATGTTTTAAAAGATAAAATTTCCATAAATTCATGATTTGGGATGTGAAGGATTAAGACCGGGATTTTTATGTGAAACATGAAATTAAAATTAACTAAGGTGGTCTGGTGTAATAACGCCAGGCGGGGTAATAACGCCAAGTGCTAATATTTTGCATAATTATAAAATAATCTAGTGCTCTGCGCAGCAGGGTTTTGAGTCATATAAAGCGCAAAAAACAGCTTCAAGTTAATTTGTTTTATTTTTAGGTCTTATTGTTTTTACAAGCAACTAAAATTAACGCTTGATCTAAAATTTACGAGATACGTTTTGTGATGTGAAGACTATTTTTTTTTATCCGGAAATACTTTGTTAATTACATAAATTTGTAGTACATTTCATGGACTTTCAAAATGTTGTTGAAGATTTTGGATATCTTCTCGAGATAATTTGTAATGTAAACTGTACAGCGCAATAACTATAACGGGGTAATAACGCCAATCCTTGGCATTAATACCCCGGTTGATTCCCTACAGTGGCAGAGCTACATCCTAAATACTGATTCAAATAAACACAGTTATAACTGTGCAGTGTTTCTAAAAATTCTATTTAAGCGGTCCTTTTTAAGCAAAAAGAAGCCTACGGTCTGATATTCTTTTGCCTCATCCCCCCCCACCAACACCACACGTTTATTTTTCTTACACTTTTACAAAAAATTGAACATTTTCAATAGCTTAGAATGCAATTTGTCAATTTCTAAGTTTGTAGAGTTTGTATTTTTAGAATTGGGCAATCTACATGCAATTATTCCACCTTATTTCATAGTTTTGTTTGCATAGCGTTATTACCCATATAGGTGGGTAACAACGCCAAATAGCATTGGTCAAGAAATCGCGCCATTGCATTTTATGGATACATATCTTTTAAATTATTTTTTTTACATAGATAGTCAATGAGTTGCTGTATTAAATCATATATTTGTTTGAAAAATACAAACTAAAACTGAGCCGTGAAAATTGGTAGAACCTTAACGTGGCGTTATTACCCCAGGGTACCTTATCTTCGTTATATTAAATGACGATTGAAATTTTATTGCAACTACAGATTTGTTAAATGATATTGAATTAAAATCTACATTAAGTTACTTCATTTAGAAATGTCCAATTACAGAAAACAGTTATGTTTATTTGTATCAAATATTTAAGAAGAAAATTAATTTAGCTATCAATATTTCGTTATTTCTTTCAGTTTTCCTTTATGAAAAATTATGTTAAGAATTCATATTTTAAAGAGGAGTGCAAATGAAATATTCTTAATTTAGGTTTGTAATTCAATCGGTTTAAGAACAAGCTATTACTCATTACTACAGGGTGTCCCAGAAGTAATGGGGCACACTTAAAGGGGAGGGATAGGGGACATCATAAGGATTCAGAATTGCATAGCAACCCATGGTCGGAAACGTTTTCCTGGAGTGGTAATGCCGATACAAAACACAAGAAAGAAAGGACATGAATTGGGACGGAAAACATGTTTATTATTCCTAGTTCTGCAAAAATGCCGTGATAATGCTGGAAAGTGGTGAGGAATTTGTTGCATGTATCGTGGCAGCTGTTGAATGAAGTTTGGGACATTCCCGGTATTTTCGGAAACATTAGATCTTCCTTGCTCCGGAGATGCATTTCCATGCAACACGGCCCAGGTTCGTAATTTCGAACACCTACTTTTATAATGCTCGTTGTCTTTTTAATGTTCTTTTTACTTATTTTTTTGCTGTACTAAGGATAATAAAGATGATTTCTCCTCTTATTCTTGTCCTGTCTTTTTTGGAACTTTTGTCTTCATTACCGCTCCAGGAAAACGTTTCCGACCATGGGTTGCTATGCAATTCTGAATCCTTGTGATGTCCCTTAACTCCCCATTAAGTTTGTCCCACTACTTCTGGGACACCCTGTATAATCACATAAAAATGATTTTCGACTCTCAATATACTGTTTTAATTTATTTTAGGTTACGGCAACATCGCACCCAAAACAGATACCGGAAAGATAGTAACCATCTTATATGCTATAGTTGGTATACCACTACTTCTTCTTTGTCTCTCAAACATTGGCGATGCCATGGCACAATCTTTCAGGTTCATCTATTGGAAAGTTTGCTGCTATTTATGTGCAAATCCTAAATCACAAAACAGGAAGATTCGATCCAGCAGATCGAGTCGATACTTAGCTGAGCACAGAACATTGCAGAATAGCGATAGCGTAAGGGATCTCGATCCAATTGGACGCAGGATATACGGTGGACCCACAGACACTTTTGATAGACAAAGATCTTACACGTCTACCGGAGCTATGAATCAGTCCTTGAGTCGACATCACTCTTACTATTCCCCGACTGAGGTAAGCTATACAGGCAAATAAATATAAAACTAAAAAATCGTACTTTAACAAATTACAACGGCTATTTGGAAAATAATATTTTCAAAGACTATAATTTTAGACTTATAAATGATTTCTCTTTTTATTAAAACAATAATAACATCATTTTTATGATGGTCAAAACGTAGCTTACGTAATAACAGAGTCATATTATTATGCCTGGACATTTAGAGACGCGTTAATATTTCTGGACCAATAATAAACAAGTATTAAAAGAAATTTATTTTCGGTACTGCAAATTTTAAAACTTCTAAACATCGCACATTTTCAATTTTTACACCGTCGTATAAAGAAAAAAATTACTTTTAAATGCAACTTGTTTGAAACCTGTATCTAAATTTGTTTTTGAGTTATTAATTTTTTTTGTAGTTTTTAATACTCTTTTTGTCATTGTGGCAACAGAAGTATTCCATTTTTTGGACATAAAACGTGGACTGATCAGAAAATGAATAAAATAAAAAACAGAACTATTTCATTTCTAGAAATTAAACATTGACCAATCAGAAAACGAATAAAATAAAATAAGTTGCGGAATTCAACCAATAAAAAGATTCATATATACTTCAGATTTCCCAGTTCTCTACCGAGAACAACAGCTATTTTCCCAAATAGTTAATAATATTACTTGATAAATATGGAAGAACGGTTTTCTTCCAGTTTTTTATACTGTTTCATGTATTTTTTTTTTTATAGGTTTTGTAGAACTGAGAATAAATCCTTGAATCGAACTATTATCTATTATTCTCTGACTGAAACAATCCTTATACAAACAAAAAATAGAGTTATAAACATTTCTCGAAAATATTAGCATACGATTTTCCAACAATTTTGATCTTGTTATTTGATCTACTATTTCTCTTATTTTCAATGAGTTACTAGTACATAAAATAATAATTTTCTGCCTATTTGATCATGTTTTATCCATTAATTTGAATGTTTCCTGGAGCTTTGAATAATTCTTTGAATCGAAACATTTTCCTTGGAATCCTATTATTCAAATCCTTATGTTAAATTCTATAAATGTAACCATAATCCCTGCAATTATAACACGTCAGAAATTGCCAGTCTAGTGTATCAAATACTATAACGTACTATAACGATACTTCGTACCATAAAAATGTTCAGCTTTTGGTGTAATAGCATACACTACTTCGGATCGACTATAGTAGCCCAAATCCTTTGTGTGTCCCTGTAAATAGCATCTGCTTTTTGTGATATAGTCTTCTAGTAAACCTCAGCAACGTATATCAATTATATAAAATGTGAAATATTTTAATATAATTAAAACGTTCTCCAAACAATGTTTCCCCCCTTTACCATTATGTAATGGAATAATTTTTGTGTGGCCCTGTAAATTAGTAAAAAATACTTTTGTACAGAATGTATATTTTAGTATATACTTCATAGATACACATCAATTGTATTATGTTTGAAAGAGTGTAACATCATTAAAATGCATTTGAAAGTATTTTTTCCAATTGGCCGTAATGTAACGAAATACTTTTGATTGTCCTTATAATTAAACTATGCATCTGATTTTCATGAAATTTGAAATGACTTGATAAAATTATATATTTTAAATTTCAAACGATTCGGCTGGGTAGTTTTTGCTCTGTTATATGCGGACAGACGGGTGGATGGACAGACTGAACGACGATGACAACTGTAGGTGCTACGTATTTACACAATTACGAACGCACCTGATAAAAGAAAAACAGATTATATGTGATATGGCAACACGGAAATTTAAAGAGCGTTTAACGGATCATATCACAGATAGGAATCCTAACTAGCGTCGGATAACTATTTTTAAACTAAATCGGAAATAATAAGTTATGATTAATTTTAAAGAAACTAAAATAATAACGAAATTATCAAATAACGGAAAATTAGTAATTATGGAGTCAACAGAAATCCTATGTCGTGCTAATTACACTCGTACACACATCATCCCAAAAATTTGATTTGTATAATGAAAATACCTGAGCACTCCCAACTTTAGTAGAAATTTGGAAAAATCCGACAGCATAGCTTGCCCTCTATTTCATTTTGATCTTTGGATCAGCCCAATCTGATATAAAAGGACTCAGCTTCTGACTTTTGCTCTTTGTGTTGTTTTTTGTCCTGATAATGAACATGACAAGCTCGAAAGTACTAGGTTTTTAAATTTTCATACTATAAATAAAAATACCTTTAAGTAATTTGAATTTTTTTGCTTTTACAAATTTTTAATCATAAGATGAGCGTTTTGTTTTCTTTTATTGCATTCGTTATTTTGTTTCCTTAAGCATTGAGTCATTGCTTTAGTCGAAACCGTTCCTATTATTCTGCAATTGACGTAATCCACAAACAAACAAAAATAGAGTTATCAACATTCTAAAAATAGCATTCTGGGGTCACCACAAAAGTTTCTTACACATTATTTTTTGATATACTAATTTAAATATCACTGTTGTGCAGCAACAATTACAAAGCATAGAACATTAAAAAGATAATAACTAGGAGTTATAGGAATCAGTGAATAAACAAAGACACTGTTTAGCAGCGCTTCTTACTAAGCATTCAAATACAAAATTGGACTAACATATATATTTTTAATAAATAACTTCAAACATAAAATTTGGTGAATTTCTTCTCAATGAAAACTGAGATACCAATATAATATTAATCGTAAACAAATAGTATAGCAGCACCCCTTCCGACTAAAAAAAGTCAAAATTGAATCAATACATTTTTTAATAAATATATTGCATATTAAATCTTATAGAATTCCATTCCGTAGGTGTCGATATCACGCAAATCGTGGAAAGCACAACATAGCAGCGCTATATGTTGAGTGAACAAAGTCAAAATTGGAACAACATAATTTTAAACAAATATTTTACATCTCTTTAAAATTATATTTTAGTGTAATTCCATCCCATAGATTCCAGTATACAACTATCATGGAGATTCTGAAAAACACAACACATCAATATGACTTGAAGCAAGATGTACCCAATGCTTATCAGAACTAATTTAAGTTTAGGTCTAACTGAAAACAAAGTCTAATGGAATTCCATTCATAGATGCCGAGATATAGCCACAGGCATAATAATACAATTTTTTCTATCTATATGATTACAGAAATCGCTAAAAACATAACACATCTGACAGATCTGTTAGGATATTATATTACAAAATTAAATTTTTTTTCGCCAATATTTACATTATGCTAAACTAATTTCCTTTTAATAATATTCCGGCTTATCAAATTAAAAAACTATTTATAAAACTAATTTATTAATCTTTATATGAAAGGTATAAAGTCATAATCTACCTTAAAAATATTTATTCCAATTATTACGCTTAAATAAAAAAAAATTGGCTCTAATTTAATATATTCTTAAAAAAAATCCTTTATTATTTAAACCCATACTAAAATTTGCTATAATTTTCCTGTATTTATCAAACCCTTTTAAAATCTTTATTTAGTTATATACTATATTAATCTATGAATTATTCCATTCTAAAAAACTTACTTACTCAAAATCATTCTTTTTATTTAAAAATCTAGTATAATATTTAGTGTCTTACGTTTTTACTTACCCATCATACGTAGTATAGGGTAAGTCTTGCAATCGTTTTGAAAATCGAAAAAATTTTTTTGACGGATTTACACGTTTTAGATAGTAGAGATTCCGAAAAACATATTTTTAGAAAAAAAAATTTTGCCGTCCGTCTGTCTCTGTCTGTCTGTCTGTCTGTAAACGCTCTATCTCCCGAACAAATTGAGATAGAGACTTGAAATTTTGTATGTAGTTAGTATGTAAGAATGGGATGAAGCCTATTTAATATCAGCAACCTCGATTATCCGGAACTATATTTTTCGGACTCTCGAAAAATTCGTTCTGATGAAAGGTATATAAAAATTTTCGAATTTTTTTGTTCTAAAGAATGGACGTAAAAGGCAATAAAATAACACACATTTTGCATATAGAACGAAGTCGATCGGATTATTAGTTGCCGAGATATTTGTAATCCTGTTTTCCACATTCTTCGATTTTTCATGACCCTGTATTTAATTCAAATTTCAATTCAGTGGTATATTTTAATTGGAAATGAGACGCTTAATCCGACGCAATTAATTGTTAGTTAATAGAATTATTATTTTTGGAGTTATAAGGATGTTTCTTTTACGCAGTTCGGTACTACTTGAGTAGTTTGGCGTTTTATATTATTTGTCGAAATTGGTACATCAGCAGTTCTTTAATATAGCATTACTATGTATATTAACAATATTTAAATTTTGTTTATGAATTGCAATGCATTGTATAAATAGTTTTCACATGTTTTATTTTCATATACATATCCATGATGGGTAAGTATTACGGTGGCCCTCAACGACTAGTTTACGTAGTGAATTCTATTAAGTGCAAATCTATTAATCTTTCAATCTTTCTAGTTTGGAAAGCTGCTCGTGATAGTCATATATTTTTAAACGAATTATGCATGAAAATTATTTTATTACCGCAGTAAAATATCAATAAATGAAGATGCAGTTTCAAACAAACAAACTGCCTTTGAAATTGCGGTTTCCTCAGTAATTTATGTCCAGGTCTAACTGAACATGAAGTTTGATGGAATTCCATCCATAGATGAAATTAAAATTGGACGTAAAAATTAAAACTTTGAAAGTTAATAAATTTGAAAAAGAAAAAGAAAAAAGAGCAAAATATATTTCTCATGTTATTGTCATAATCAATATATTGAATCCGAACACTCTGAGATAATATACTTCATTAATTTCTAAAAGGTTTTAAATAGATATCATAAAATCAACAGTAAAAAGTTTTAGTATATAAATTGTCTACACGATTTAGCTTTACGATTTAGCTTTATTGAAACCTTTTTTAAAGCTAATTTGTCTTAAAAAGTGTTTGGTAAGGACGAAGCAGCTATAGTATTTATTTAGTATATTTTAGCAATTAATGAAAGATGCAATAATCATTACAATGTTAGGATTACTCACAAACACGTTTTTGCATTAGGTATTATTGATACGCACTTTTTTTTTCAACTGTGAACTTTTTTTCTGATAATATTATCTTTTTTTAGGTGGAATTTTCAGATGCCCATAAAGTTCCTATTATATCCAATAAATACGCTCTCTATCCTATGGATAATGCAGATCTTCATCAACATCCACTGCATCCATATCGTCATGGTAACGCCATCGTTAGACAACCTAATAGAATGCAAGAGCCCTTCTTACCTCTTACAGATGAATTGAGCTACGAAGCACCATCATCCATGGAATCTGAAAAAGATGAAGACGATGAAGAAGAACAAGCGAGCGTTCCCATAATGCTGTGCATATCTATTGTCATTAGTTACATTTGTGGTGGTGCCACAATGTTTTCCTACTGGGAAGAATGGGATTTTGCAGATAGCTGTTATTTCTGTTTCATAACTTTGACTACGATAGGGTTTGGCGACATGGTTCCAGGGTCAGCTGTGTTATCAGAAGATGCACAACTGGCATTAGGGATGTGTTCTTTGTACTTGCTTTTTGGGATGGCTTTAATAGCCATGTCTTTCAATTTGGTACAGGAAGAAGTCACAAAGTCAATGACTAGCATAGGAAAAAGGATCGGAATACTTTCAGATGAAGATGATGACGATGATGATATATAACATGTTGACTCTGAAAATTATGTTTGTTTTTTAAACTTGAATAATTTTTTTTAAAGAGGAAAATTACTACCTTAAAAGTTGGTGCAGTATGAATAAATAATTGATTTTTATTCGTATTCTCTTTGTTAATTAAATTTGTAGTGATGAAATAATATTTTTAGATTGGAAAAGATAGAATAACTCAGTCAGACAACTGGTATTACTTTTACGTATGTGTTGACTATTCACACTAAAAAAGAACTTTTTTTTTTTTTGAAAATATGATGTCGACTTGAAGATTTTAGCTTATGTTTATGTTGTCAATATTGCAGACAAGCCGTTATGGTAGCAAACGAGCGTGATTTTAGTTGTAAGGTTAAGGAGTAATCCGCAGTGAATTTCTAAAACAGTGGAAAAAAGTCATGATTTCTCATCAAAAACTCTTTTTTATTAAAGGAGTGAAATTAGCAAACTTGGTGGAAAGAATCTCAGTAATATGACAATATTCCACTTAAAAGATAATGTAACTTCTTGTAAGCATTTTCATCATAGCTGCATAACTTATTATCTTCCATAATTATATGTATTTGATTATCTAATATACAGGGTGAGCAAAAAGTCCGTAAAAACTTTAAAAATTCATAAAAACCAAAAAAATAACCGAAATGAAAAACGGTTTGCAGGGTTAGCATCCATAGGTCACGGGGATTTTTTTAAGACAGAAATAAAAAATAATTCAAAAAACAGCCGACAGATGGCGCTGGTACTTGCGATTTCTGCGGAAATATGCAAATGAACCGGTTATAAGAGCTTCCGCTCCTAATCCACAACTAGTTTACCGTTGTGAGCCGTGAACTTGATCAAGGATGCTCACTGCGAAGGACAAAGCTTTGTTGGTGAAGTTATTTTACATGAACAAGGAATCAGCGACTATTGCTTTGCGTAAATTCCGATTTCAAAAGGATTTGAGGACGGGAAAGGGGCCTTTAACAGCGGCAAGCCTCATAAAGCTTGTTCGGCGGTTTGAGGAAACATTCTGTTCTTTATTTGGGTATCTTTTCTTTGATTTGGGTACGTCAGCGCCACCTATTGGCTGTTTTTTGAATTATTTTTTTTTCATGTCTTAAAAAAATCCCCGTGACCTATAGATACTAACCCTGCAAACCGTTTTTCATTTCGGCTTTTTTTCGGTTTTTATGAATTTTTAAAGTTTTTACGGACTTTTTGCTCACCCTGTATAATACATAATATTAAAATATGTAATAGATATAAATCATGATAGAATTCCAAAACTTAGTACCACCGAGGATTTATTAGAGGATAACTAAGTGGCATTGGGAATGTGTTCCTATTGTTTTATTTCCATGATTGCTTTATAATAGACATCTTTAGTTCAGTATAATAATAATAATAATAACAAATATATATATATCGATTAATAATGCAAAATTATTCCATACTTTCGCGGGAGAGATGGCGCTGATGACATTTAAATTGATGATTCTTATTATTATTTTTTAAATTTTATTATTGAACAATATACATCTGATTTGTGTGCTTGACAAGAAAACCTGCTTATAAGTCATCGTCAATAAACAGGATCGAGATAGCACGTGGAAATCTTACAATACGAGATAAATATAACTGAGAGCTTCACACAAACAGCTTGCGAAATGGAATCAGCGGGAATCGAACCCACAACCTTCTACGCTCACAAACGATTAGCGGCGAAGTGCCTTAATTACTCGGTCTCGGAGGCACGGCCAACTTCATTAGAGGCTTGGGAAGCTCTTGGTTGTTAGGACGGAATTTATGACATCATATCAGGATGACCCAATCGCCAGAGACAGCTCTTGTTTGTAACGTTTCTTCCTAAGACAGCTTTCTCGCGGGATTGGGTCAGTGGAGATTACATGATCTGACGTACTGAACTCCGTCCTGAACTCCGCTTTAACAAGCAAAAGCTTCTGTGACCTCTAATGAAGTTGGCTGTGACGGAGGTCTCATAATTTTTACTCTGTTTTTCATATCATACAATCTAATTTTCTCAAGAGAAACATGTCAGAAGTTGTGCGTTAAACATGGCAAATGGGGTGTTTTCATAGGATAATGAGTTTTACAAATATTTAGATCTTGATGAAACAGCTATTGCACTCTTATAAAAAAAGGCATGAATATAATTTTTTTTTCGATTATGTATATTGAATTCAATAATAGGGGAATTAATAAGACTTTATTTTAAATAGGACTTCATCACCATGGTAATCTAGAATCAAGACCTATCATGGCATATCATTAAATCAATTGTGTATGATAGGGTTTAATAGAATAATCACCATGCAGTCTAGAATCATTACCTATCATGGAATATTATTAAATTAATGATGTATTATAGGATTTAATGGAATGAAAGAAACTTTTATTAATACTTTTTAATTCTGTTTTGATTTTCATAAAATTTGAAATGACACAACAAGATTCTGCAAGGATTATATACAGGGTTACGATAAAAAAAATCATTAACGTTCACTTCCCGATTTATTCAAAGGTATAATACTTACAAATGTGATTGGTACATGAAAATAACCACAAAATATCCAAGTTTGTACACGAGGTGACGTGGCAACGCTAGTTCTGTATTTGTAAAGTGTTCTATTCAGTCTCTCCTGAAATGAAGACAAAGCAAAAAGACTTTCTGCGTCCTTTCTGAGTAGAGTGAGCATAAAACTTGGATATTTTGTGGTTATATCAATCATATTTGTAAGTATAATATTTTTGAATAAATCGGGTTTTGAAAGTGAATAATACTTTTATAGTAATCCTGCATATTACATTTCAAACATTTCTGTTTGGTAGTTTTCGCGCTATTATATGCGGGCAGGTAGGCGGGCTAATCAGATGATATCTACAGATGCTAAGTATTTATATAATCACGAATGCACCTAAAAACATTCGTTTGAAATTTTAAAAGAAAACTTGAAATGAAATAGTACTAAGGATTTTCACCATTTTGTCATAAGATAAGAATGATAAAAAAATAGCTGTTTTTACTATTGTCTATGCATTTTTGTTAAATATATAAATGAAGTTTTTAAAGTTTTTTGGTTTTGAGTGATGCAATTAAAGATAAATAAAATTATTTATTGTAATAAAAAAGTTTGTAAGAAAGTCAAGGTGATTTTATTATTTTTAACGATAGCGATTTAACCATTCCATAATTGAACATAACAAAGAAAAAACTTAAATCGAAAAAGTAATAAAGGACCTGGTTAGAGATCGTTTTTAGCTATCTTCTATAAAAATAAAATCGGTAAAAAAACTGAAATTATAAAAGTATAATTTTAGTAAAATATTCTAATACAGATCTTGATTAAAAACAAATGGTGGATGGTAAATAGCATTATGATTGAAATTAAGCAATATATGTGAAAAGGTGATCATTTCGTGGTTAGCGCGACTACCACGCTAAAGGTTTAGAGTTCGATTCTGGATTTTAGCAAGGTTCACTCAGCCTTTCATCCCATCGGGATAGATGAGTATCAAGCTCTAAGTAGGAGTTTAAAAATAAAAATCCATTTAAAAGATGCTTCTTAAACATGGCCCACTAGATCTATAGGCCCACTTATTTGAGATTAATGTATGAAGTCTAAGCCAGAGGACTCTGATACCTTGCACAAGTTATTCTAACCAATCGTGCAAATCCTGAACCAAAACAATGACCACGTGCCAAGCCACGTGCACCGAACAGAAAACAGCTTACTTAATGCTGTTTGGGCTAATGCTTATTTGGGCTCAATGCTAATTTGGGCAGGGTTTGCGTCACGTGGACTCGCACGTGGTCCAATGAAATGGTTCAGGGTTTGAAGCTGAATCCAGCTTCACTTTTTCAGCGGTTTTTGGCGAAATGGGTAGGCCGATAGTATATAGTAGGCGTTGTCTTAAATCAGCGATTTTAAAGAGCATTCACGTGATTTTGTATTACGGGTGGCGTTAAATTTCCGGCTAATATAATGGTAGACCTCTCTTGCAGGAAAGCGCAATTTTATACAGCAGAAAGTCTAAAGTGCGGACTTACCAGTGGCAGTATTCAAGAAAGGAATGAATAAACAAAATTGTTGAAAGAAAAATAAAGATCCAGAGCAAAGAAGCTTTATTAATGAATCTTAATTCATGTCTATGTATAGAATTAAACAAAAACTTCCCAATGATGAACCTTAGTAAATAAAGCATCGTACATTAATTGAAAGGTTTAAAAGTTAAGCAAGTTATAATTTGTTCTTAAATTGTATATTTTCCCTTAAATAATTTTTTTTGGTTTATTTTTTATTTTGTAATTTATTTAATAAAAATTATTATTTAATTTAATATTAATTGTTGTTATATGCAATTTTTAATTTATGAACGTCATACTCACCTCATTTTTAAGTAGTGAAATTTATTTCATTTTATTATTATTATTTTTTTAATTGGAAAACAATAGTTTTCATGACTAAAAGTTCGGAAAAATCCGAAGTTCGGACTTTGAAAAATCCCGAGGATTCCGGACTTTAAACTCTGTACTGTATTTACTATGATTTGCACTTTCTTTTGAAATTATTTTTCACATCGAGCTCTGTAGAGAAAGGGGCTCTTATGGCTTACACTGTGAAGCATCTATGCATCCATAAAATGCGTCTACATATCACAGAGCACCCATTTGCGCCAATTTTTATATTTCACTGGCATTATTAATTTAAGTAAAATAATTTCTTAGTATATTTTTCCTGTCGTTGTTGTTAAGTTGTATATAAACTTGTTTCCTTTAGAGAAAGTGATGCCAATGAAATATAAATATTGGCGCAAGTGAGAGCCCTGACATCGTTACTTTCTACCAAAAGTGTCAGCATGAGCTTTTTTTTTTTTTTTTGAGAAAGTTAAAATTTATATCAGAAATTTCGAATAAAGACTTTTTCACTTTATTTAATGACAGTCATTTTAGAAAAACTTCTATACTAATAAAATCCGTGCGCCTCTGTCTGTCTGTCTGCTTGAAGCCGATTACAGTTCGCAACGCGGGCGAGTTGGAAGTCGCGAGAGGTGTCTTTCGATTGGAAAAATTCCGGGGAAGTCATTTCGGGCATTTTCGAGACCGTGGGATCAAAATTAAAAAAGTTATGATATAAAAACCCCTTGGGAATCGGAACGAAAAATGTCACAATTCCCAAACGGAGCTCCAAAGCAGAAGATTGCGCCACCTTGCGGTGAAGAACATGAATTTTCCCCCTTTGGCTAAAAGAAGAAACAGCCGAAAACCTGTTTTTCACCGGCGCTAATTGCGTTTTTTTCCGCATCAATTTTTTTGACTTGCCGTAGAATATTTACCGTAGTTTTCACTAAAATATTGAACTTAGAAATAAAACAGGACTATCGAAACTTTTTTTTTGCGCGTTTTTTCTTAAACCATCATGCAGACAGTTTTTAAAGTAGAAAAAAACTGATTACATATTCAGAATCTGCGTAAAAATCTGCTTCTGATGAACTAAAAAATACGGAAAAATGTCTTAAGGGCGCGTAGTGCCCACCGTGCAAAACCAAATATTTTTAACGGGACTATGGGCGCGAAGCGACCATAGCTCCGATCCACAATCTTTTTTTTCCAAGTGCACGTGGCCCACAGTGCGAAATCACATTTTTAACGGGACCATGGCTCTTTAATTTACTTTCTTTTGTGCTTGAGGATTCGAACACCAAGACTAGCTCATTAAATGAATTTTTTTGCTTATTATTTACTGCTTAATACCGAGGTTCGTTTGGAAAAAGTGGCCCAGCTAGCGGGCGTAGCTCGCTAGTCTATACTAATAAAATCCGTGCGCCTCTGTCTGTCTGTCTGCTTGAAGCCGATTACAGTTCGCAACGCGGGCGAGTTGGAAGTCGCGAGAGGTGTCTTTCGATTCGAAAAATTCCGGGAAAGTCATTTCGGGCGTTTTCGAGACCGTGGGACCAAAATTTAAAAAGTTATGAATTAAAAACCGGTCGGGAATCGGAACGGAAAACGTCTTATTTCCAAAACAGGTCTCAAACGGAGCTCTGAGGCAGAAAACTGCCCTATCTTGCGGTGAAGAACAGGAACTTTTCCCCTTTGGCTAAAAGAAGAAGCAGCCGAAAACCTATTTTTATCCCGTCATTTTGTCAAAGAATGTATAAGAGAAAAAGAAGTAATTGGTAAAAAATGTTAAACACGGTTTAATTAATATAATAAGTACAACTATTTAAGACAGCAAGACATGTTCACTAAGAGGTAATAGTGTTGCTAATTAATATTCTGAGGATCTCAGACGTAACTGGCTATTCAAATATTTATTTTGTATATGAGTATTAATCGTTGTAGCTCATTTTCACACTTTTTCTTTTTGGTAGCACACACGAATATTGTGTAACCTAAGATTTACGCGATTAATACTAATTTCTGTTAGTACAAACGGAAAACGAGCTGCTAAAATTATTTGTTAGTTATGTTGTTTGTGATATTAATGAAATTACTTATTTTTTTTTAATAGCAGTCTTTTGCAGTTTTTAATAAACAATTTTTTATTTGCGCGTTTTTTCTTAAACCATCATACAGGCAGTTTTTAAAGTAAAAAAAAAAAAAAAAAACTGATTACATATTCAGAATCTGCGTAAAAGTCTTCTTCTGATGATCCAAAAAATACGAGAAAATGTATTATGGGCGCGCAGCGCCAACCGTGCAAAACCAAATATTTTTAACGGGACGATGGCGATCATGGCACGTAGCGCCGGTGGGCCGGCTTCGCACGGTGGGCGCGTACCGCCCACTGTGCGAAATCACATATTTTTAACGGGATAATGGGCGCATAACAACCATAGCTCTTTAATTTACTTTTTTTTGTGCTGAGGATTCGAACACCAAGACTTGCTTATCAAATGAATTTTTTTGTTTATTATATATTGCTTAATACCGAGGTTCGTTTGGAAAAAGTGGCCCAGCTAGCGGGCGTAGCTCGCTAGTCTATACTAATAAAATCCGTGTGCCTCTGTGTGTCTGTCTGCTTGAAGCCGATTACAGTTCGCAACGCGGGCGAGTTGGAAGTCGCGAGAGGTGTCTTTCGATTCGAAAAAATCCGGGAAAGTCATTTCGGGCATTTACGAAATCGTGGGACCAAAATTAAAAAAGTTATGAATTATAAACCCCTCGGGAAACGGAACGCAAAATGTCTCATTTCCCAAAAAAAGCTCGCCTTACACTGCGCCACCTTGAAGTGAATGACTAGAACTTTTCCCCTTTGGCTAAGAGCGCAAAAAGAAGAACCAGCCGAAAACCTCTTTTTCTTCCCGCGCTAAGTGCGCTTTGTTCCGCATCAATTTTTTTGACTTGCCGTCGATTATTTACCGTAGTTTTCGCTAAAATATTGAGTTTAGAAATAAAACAGGCCGCCGCAGAGAAAATATACCGAATTTTTTTTTTGCGCGTTTTTTTTTAAACCATCATGCAGATAGTTTTTAAAGTAGAAAAAACTGATTACATATTCAGAATCTGCGTAAAAGTCTGCTTCTGATGACCCAAAAAATACGAAAAAATGTCTTATGGGCGCGTAGCGCCAACCGTGCAAAACCAAATATTTTTAACAACGGAGATGGATGCAAAGCGACCATGGCTCCGATCCACAATCTTTTTTTTTTCAAGTGCGCGTTGCGCCCACCGTGCGAAATCACATATTTTTAACGGGATAATGGACGCCTAACAACCATAGCTCTTTAATTAATTTTTTTTTTGGTGCTTGAGGATTCGAACACCAATACTTGATTATCAAATGAATTTTTTGCTTATTATATTCTGCTTAATATCGAGGTTCGTTTGGAAAAAGTGGCCCAGCTAGCGGGTGTAGCTCGCTAGTAAAGTATAAAATCTGTTTTTGGAAATTCTGAATGAAACATGAGACCAAAATCTCAAACCTTTCTTAATATTGAGATAATATCGTTCTATTACTCCCGATATTTGAAATATGGCACCTTTTAATATCTGTAATGGGACACCCGCGCTTACTGGAAGGTAGGACAAGCCCGTTGTATAGTACCTCTTAAAACATGGGCTAGTATAAAGATTGGGCACTGTAGGCTAAAATCTTTAAGGGCTCAAGTACCTTTTGAACTAATAAAATACATGAAAAAAAATCCTTATTAAAAATAGCCGTCTCTCTATAACAAATTGGCTTTTAATTATAAAATTTAAAAAACATAATAAGAAAAATTCTCTAGGACAATTAAAATTTGAAAAAAATTATTTACTTATCTATAAAAATTTTATTTTTTATATTCGAGTGGCCAAAACAAACCAAGATTGCTTTAATGAGCACAGATATAATGAATTTTCAAAATTGCCTACAATGAAAAAAATAAAACATGTAGATCACGAGAGATTTTTTTTTTTAATAATCTCATAATATCCAGATTATTTTAATACAAAAGTATGTGAATAAACATAATAATTCGCCATTTTTGTACTTCTATTCATTTAAGATATTAGGTGAAATTTTCGTGAAATTCTAGGCAGCCATCTTTTAGAAATTCGGCTAGCGTTGATCAAAGTCGCCATTTTAAGAAAATTGACATTAAAAATTAAATCCTCCTTTGATGATATAGAAAAAGGGTCAACAACATAGACATTTTTTAGACATAACTTCTACGGTAATAAAAATTTTTAAATGGAGTTTGTTTTTAAATGTTTCTAAAGAAGCATATGTAACTTTAAGCTACTATTTTAAATCGATTTTTGAATACTTTAAAAGGCACCTGATCCTTTAATGGATTGTAGCGCCATAAAATTTAGCTTAGGTATAAAATATATCCAACTGTCTTTGGAGGGGTTAAAGATATAAAGTTAGGTATAAAAATTTCAGACGTATCAATTCAGGATTTGAATGGTATTCCAGAATTCCTTTATAAAAGAAAGCACCATTATATCTTATCATATATATATATGGATAACAAATGAATATAAATAACCACAACACACGTTTTAATTAGAAAACTGTTTTTATTTTAAATTATTCTGTGCACAGTAACTTTAATATAAAACTATACAAGAAGAAAACATATTTCTTACGATTCTGGTGCTGAAGAAAAAAAAAAAGAGTTATAATTTACAAAACTTTGGTTTGGAGCTGCAACAAGAAGTTTTTCTCTTCTTTTACATTAAAAATACTTTTCATTATCATACATTAAAAAGAAATTTAAAATCATAAATTACCTTTCAAAAAATAACAATTTACATATCTGTAAACATCTTGAGTGCAACAACAATTTCCCAGTGCAAACATATTAAAAGATGCTAAAAACTACTTTTTTATTTTAATAAAAATGATTATACAAATAAAATTTTGTACATAAATTTTTTTTATTCTTTTATTTAACACATTTTAGCAATTAATGAAGTATACTATCTCTGGGATAGTCTCATTTGTTTTATTTAAGTGTTTTATAAATTAGAAAAAAAAAAAAAAAAAAAAAGAATTTAAGAACTTTTTTGGTGATTTAGCAAAAATCTATTGTGTCATAATAACAAGAAATTAAAATGATTGAAAAGATACAAAATTTACAAAATGCATTTTTATGCTTCTTTAAGAAATTCAGTTATTAATAAAAAATAATACGTTTTGTTTAAATTTGCTTTTTTTTTTTTACTTTTAAATATACTTTTGCATAAAAATATTATTAATTATAAAATCTTTTTACATGAACGCTAAGCTACAAAGCATTTGATACTTTTCATCTTAAATATAATAAATAGAAAGCAGGTAAAAATTTACATTCTTTTTAATTCACAGATTTACAAAATTTCAAAAATGTTCAAAATACAGCCTCTACAAAAAAAGGAAAAATTATATATATATATATGTATATATATAAATTCTTTACACATATTTACACTCCAAGTTGATGTTATCCTCCAACCGTAAGTGGTTTATATTTTCTTCATATCTTTCCTTTTAGAATCAGCGTTTACAAACACTTAAAAATAATAGACAATAATCCATTGTTTTCTTCCCCTTTAAAGTAAAAAGAAACTTAATGCCGATTTTGGAAAAAATACTTTACATTTTTTTCTACCACATAGAGAAAATTCAGAAAATTTGTATATTTAGTTAATTATAAATTGAACTGTAAATTCACCAGATTTTTGGTGAGTATTAAAATTAGTCATAAAGAGATTAGATATCTATAAAGATAATAAAAGGTTATGAGAAAGGATATCTATTAAAAGAATTTTTCACTTCTGAAAACTATGACAATATTTGCAAATTAATATAATCTAAAATATGTCTTATTTTTAAACTGTTTTTTTTTAATTTTTTTTTCTATTAGGTCTTTTGCGGGAACTTTACAGAACGTTCATCTTTGTTCTGTAGGAAAATCTTACATTATAAAAGCAAAAGCTTGATATTTTTTTTATAACTAAGCGCATTAAAAAAATATTAGAAGCATTTAACGTGTAGAAAAAAACAATTTCGCAAGACTGTTAAAGCAATGTAGCGAAAAAACAAACAAACAAACAAACATTTGTGGTCCCCAAAACATTAATAAAAACTTCAAAAACAATAATAAAAGAACGCAGTATTTTTTTAATACTATTTTTCACTCAATGCATACTTGGAGTTTAAATTTCTTTTTTTGCTATAAACATTAGAACAGTTTCAAGTGTACAGCATACAGTAAAGTGTACAGTAAACATATGCACTTTTACAAAATTCCAGGGACCAAATCACCAAAAGTACTATACACTATATTTTTCAGATACAGCAATTGTTAATTTTATCAAACATTGGCTAACTAAGTTAGTCTCTTTTATGAAAAAATTAGAAATCTTATTTACATTTTTACCAAGCATTCCGATCAGATGCATATACTTGATATTCGTTTAAATGCAACTATCGTAATATTCTCTGTTCGTAAAGAAAGCCTGTTTGCAGGAACGTCGATCTAATTTTACTGCAAGTCGCAAATATAACAGTGATAATAAAGACGTAGATATGTATAATTTTTTGGAAAACATAAGTATTCTTTTAAAAAAGATATATTAAATCATTGCATTAAATCAAACTGGTAAAAATCATTTGTTGAGTTTTCTTTAATTGTAAGCATTTATAGGCAAAAAGCATATCGGTAAAAGACTATCTAAATATTTATCATAATCAAGATTATTGTGCGTTTACCGACATTTGTTTATATCCGAAGTTGTTGAACTTTTCGATTTAAAATTTATGTTGGCCGTTATTAAAATTTGATGATGGAAAACTTGTGAATACGAATCGGAACATTTTGGTTTTAAGCTCATCCTTGATGATTGATTATATTGCTGACGCCCAGTTGAATAGATTACCGAAAACTCGTAAGGAATGTTAAGTACATGCCCACGTTCTTTTATGCTACGAAAGTAATCCACTAGAATTCTCAGATATCAACTTAATTCTCCAGATTTAGAAGCGCAGAACATTACACCAGTGAAAATGTTTCATTTACATAAAAATTAATACCACATCATATAATTTCTTTTCAAGAAATCAGACTTATAAAACATCCACTTTACTCAGCTGTTTAAATAACGACTAAATGTACTTAGTTGCCTATTTTGTTTAAATATTATTATCACTAAAATCATATTAACGCAAGCGCAATTACATAATAATAGAAAAATCGTTACGACCTGCAAACCAAGAGTTTGAGGCAAAACCCAGTTTCAGGAAAAGAGTTCTCAAGTGATACTACGAACATATTCATACATGCATATATTTCGATTATATTGACGATTAGCAGGCTTCGACCTGCTTTTAACCCGGGAGTACAAGCGCCAGGTCTTTTTGACCGGGAGTGCGTATGATTTTTGCAATTGTAACCACTTATCTTTTTAAAGTAATCTTCAACTTATTTTATCGCAAAATTTGTAAGGATTGTCTCCGCCTAAATAAAATGACTGTTATAATTTGATTTTACTGGTGACAAAGTTAAAACCATTTCTAACCTGGGTAAGTGCGTGTTCTTCCGGGTTAATCTAATGGAGCCTGTCCATAAAGTTAGTCAGCCTCGAAAATTTCTCACACAATTTAAGTGGACAAAAATAATGCATTATGCTTGACTTTTGATCTCAAACTTTTCATTCGAGATATGCAGCAATGAGCCACAGTGATATAATAACGTCAAAGTTTTCACACGTCACAAAGTTTTCAGCACACACATCCATGAAGAATTTTCTTGATGCTAAAGTTATTTATAAGCAATTACAAAACCAAGGTTTAGATATCTAGCAATCACCAAGGATTCTTCAAAGCCTCTTGTCAGCAGTTAGACTCTCCTGAATTTTTAACTGAACGATGACCACTGAGTTCACTGGAAGTGTCCGGCGAATCAGAATAGACGCCTGGCATTGTCGAATCACCCGATACTGTAGTTACTAAATACAATGTGCCGTCAGCCATTTGTTGCACTTTACGACTTACAGTAGGAACTGTCCGTGATTCCAAATCTTTGCTTTTGTTTTTCTCTAAATAGAAAAAAAATAGTAGCATTAAATTAAATTAAATTATTAAAAAAGAGTGTTACTCACTTACTAGGTAACTGCAAGAAGTGTATGTCACCGATTTTGACGAAAGTGGTATCGTTGGAAAGATCTTATCGAGTGCAGTAAAAAACTCAATGGAGCGACCCGTCGCAAATGATTCGTTTTCGAGATATCCGACAATTTATGTCTTGTAGCTAGTGCACACTTAATGGGGGACTACAAGAATTTTAGTCTATTTTAACGAAAGTGGTATCGTTAAAAAGATATCATCATGAGGGAGAAAAAACTAAATAGAACTACCCGTCGGAAATGAGCCGTTTTCGAGATATCCAATAATTTATGTCACGTAGCTAGTGCATATTGTTCTAGTGCACACTTAATCGGGGACCGCCAAAAATTGTTTTCCCGATTTTGATGAAAATGGTGTTACTGTAAAGATGATATTGTGAGAAGTAAAAAACTCAATGGAAGTAACCATCTGAAATGAGCCGTTTTCGAAATATCCAACAATTTATGTCACTTAATGCAGTTTCCCAGCAGTGTTTATTAGAAATGGGACACAAATTGTCGGATATCTCGAAAACGTCTCATTTCCGGCGGGTGACTCCATTGAGTTTTTTAATCCTCACGATAATATCTTTTCAATGATACCACTTTCGTTAAAATCGCGAATAAAATTTTTTGCGGTCCCCCACTAAGTGTGCACTAGCTACGTGACATAAATTGTCGGATATCTCGAAAACGGCTCATATGCGGCGGGTAGTTCCATTGAGTTTTTTACTGCTCACGATAAGATCTTTCCAACGACACCACTTTCATCAAAATCGGTGACTTACACTTCTTGCAGGTCCCTAGTTAGATACAAAATTCCTCTCACTAACGTTTAATTACGGGCTTGGAATGGATTTTATTTTTAAAGTATTATCCCATAAAATGAACATTTTAAACTTCTTTTATCTGTGTATGCTTCTCTACCTTCTTCTGTGTATGTTTCCTTTTTTTTAGACGTCAGAACATTTTAAAATACATAATTAATTTTATTCGAAGTGTTAAAACCTTACTCATAGTTCTTCAGCTTCGATCGGATTTGAGCACTTAAGATATTAAATTAAGCATATGTTTTAGAAATATTTTGACAACCAACAATGAAAAAGAAGAAGAGTACATAGAAAACAGTTTACAAAAATAATTTTATAAACAGACATTTTTAAAATATGAAAGCATTCCAAGCTCATAGGTTTAACAACAGCAAAGAGAATTTAAATCTTACTGACCAATACCCTTAAAACAGAATATTACAATAAAAATTTAACACGTTCGCTGCCGCTCACGCGCCATCGCGTGATATGGCGTCAACGTTAAGGGGCCACTCACGCGCTAGCGCATGATGTAAGGTGATGTCCAATAGCCAGTCACGCTCTGGCGCGGGAAAATCTTTCACTGATAAAATAAACTATTATAAAAAGTAAATCGGCTTCTGGGAAAACCCCACTTCTACAGTGCGGCATTAACTATCATCACATATTTACGTAAGCGGCAGCGAACGTGTTAGTAGCAACAATTTAACATAAACAGGAAGAAATCACTCTAATTCTTATTCATTAATAGTGACAATATTATACAGCAACCCATCTATAATAAGCAACCTGTTAATAACAATAGTTTTTACCGTTGCGGAAGATTTGCTATCTAGAATAACGTTTAACAATTTAGAAGGATAACACTTTTTAGTGTAAAACTGTCTTATAACGATAATTCAAGTATGAGGAAATTTTTGTAGTGGTAATTCCTTAATTTATAGATGCAATCAAATGGACAGTTCGGAAAGGAAAAAAAAAGTAGTATGTTTAAGTCAGCTTTACGCCTAAACGAATTAACATTTTACCAAAGGAAAAAGATGTTCCTTGAACGTGTCAAAAAAATTTCCATTCTTCAGCTGTTTTCTTTTTTTTTCTTTTTAAGAACAGCTTTAAAATATTAATATTAAATATTGCAGCATATTCAGAATCATTCATATTATTTTCTTAGCTTCTCTAAACATTTTCACAATATGTGGAGTAAGCTCTAAAATTTTCTGTTTTGTTATATAGGTTTTTTAAACTATCAAGTTTTTTTTTAGGGTTTCGTTCATCTGACGAAGCCCTATTTGTTTCTGTCCTTTGTCTGTCTGTCACAACAGAAGCCGTAAACAAAAACGGTCACAATGTAAGTCAGAGACTTCAAATTTTGTGTAATTACAGCAAAATACCTCATGTCACACGACCGATCATAAAAATTTGAGAAAAAATCTATTATTTTAATTAAATCAATTTTATCAATGTCATCCGTTCATTTTTGAGATTTAAATTTTAATACAGTATCTTAATTTCAGCGTTTTTCGTGTTGACATCATAGCTTAGAGGAAGAGCGTCTCGCTAGTAAATAAATGGTTCTGAGCTCGAACCGCGATGCTGGAACTTGAAATTTTTATACTAAGACAGATTTAGTTAAAATAAATTTCGTAGCTTTTGCCAATTTAAAGGTTTATATTACTTTTTTATCACTGATATTCATAACATTTTTTAGAATTACAATTTTTTTTTCTATTTTAAAAACTATTGCGATATATTAATTATCCAGCAATTTAAATTTCGTTTAAACATTTTTTCTGCTTTTGTTTTTAGAAATTTATAATTTTATTTATATCACTGTTATTTGTTTTGTTTTATTTTTCATTTCGGATTTCAAAAAAATTTGGAATTTTGAGTTTTATTTAAATAATTTAATTTGAAAATTTTTAATTTGATTAAAATAAATAACTTCCTTTTATTTTAAAAGTAAATTTATTGGTGCTACCATCTATGTAAGAATTTAATATTTATAAATTAACAATTTGTTAAACAACTTAACAACAAGTTATTTTGAAAGAAATATTAATCGAAACACTCTGAGTGATCTGCGATCACACTGATCGACTTGTTTAAATATGTATTTCAATTTAATTCGAAATTTATACACTGTAAAAAAGTCAGTAAAGTTACTAAAGTTTTTTTTAAGAAACTAGGATTCCTCGAACTCTTTATGTAACATATACACGTTTGCACTCTAAATCAAAAAAGCTGTAAGGTCTACAAGGTAACACTGTAAGGTAACAAGGAAGGTCTCCATACGGGCATACTCAGAAAATTCTGAAAAAATTACAGAATGTTCTTCTCATAAGGATATACTGGGTGAACCAAAAGTCAGGACGAACTTTAAAAATTAATAATTCGAAAACGAATCAAGATAAAAAGATACGGTTTGCACCAAACGGATGGAAAAGAAACCGGGTTTTGTGTGACAACGAAAAACTATAATTCTGTTGGCGACCAACGCCATCACTGGCAGCACTGAAAGATGCCATCTGCCAAAATGTGTCTGCCATAACGCAAGAAATGCTACTAAATGCTGTGATTGGGGTAGTGCTAGTCTCACAGCTGCACTTATGAATGATGGACAGTATATTGAACATTTACTGTAGTACTAATTAACTGGAATTAGCTGACTTTTTAGCTGTCAAATTTTTTTCATTTGTAAATCATCTTTTGGTAAAAATAAAACACTATAGCGCCATTTGTTGGTCGCCAACAAAACTATTTTTTGTTTTCGTTGTTACACAAAACCCGGTTTCTTCTCCATCCGTTCGGTGCAAACCGTATCTTTGTATCTTGATTCGTTTTCGAATTATTCATTTTTAAAGTTCGTCCTAACTTTCGGATCACCCGGTATATGCATATAAAAATTTTTGGCGGAACCCCGACAGAAAATACGTAAAAATAATGAACATTTCATTTATTTGGCAGTTTATCCTGGTTAGCGACGAAATGGAATGTCAAAAAATGCTTTTTATGTCAAATGCTTTTTAAGGTAAAAATATCTCATGTTGCACTTGTTAAAAAAGTTTTTATTTAAATAACTTTAGTTTTGTCAATTTTAGTTTATTTTAACTATAGTTTTGGCATATATACATTCATAATTAAAGTTAACTTTATGAATTAAAAGAAAATTTAAATTAATTAAAATTGTTTCAGTTCAAAAATTAAGTCCAATTGAACATTGTCGATTCATTTCTGTTGATATGGAAACAAAAACTTTTCCGATATTGAAATGTATTTATTGCCAGCATCTGGCCATTAATTTTACATACGCTTAAATATATGAAAATGTATTTTTCAATATGAAAATATTTTTTTATTATAAAATTATTTTTAAAGTGATAAAATTAAATGCTAACTGCAACAACAAGCAGCATAAATAATGCGATATATATATATATATATATGTATGTAAACCCTCTCATTGTTTAAGTTTAAATATATTAAAACCATTTACACGCATTATATGCATTAAAATTGTTTGCTTTTGGCGAGGTAAACTGCTGC
The DNA here is from genome assembly GCA_964019185.1 of Maratus speculifer. NCBI lineage: Eukaryota > Metazoa > Arthropoda > Arachnida > Araneae > Salticidae > Maratus > Maratus speculifer. The sequence goes on from OZ025298.1 coordinate 260,264,469, forward strand.
TTGCCCAATCGCATGACGCTTTCGTCTTTTCGCGCTAAATTCTTGAAAGTTTTTATATTTTTAATAGACTTTCTACTGTAATTCTGTCACTAAATTTGAATGATCCTTTATGATACACATGATTAGTTTAATTAGTATCTTTTAAAAAATATTCTGAGTATGTCCAGTATGGAGATCTTCATTGTAAGGATTATTTATGAAACTGGGATGCCTAGAACTTTTTACGTAACTGGCAACATCGGTTACAAATAAAATTTTAGTAAGATTATTTTAATTTTGATAGATTCTTTTGTAAAGGTACAGATTTATATAGTTTTGACAAACTAGTTTTGAAGATTTACATCTTCTTTTGTACAGTGTATAAATAAAATTTTAGTAAAGCATACAGATTTCTGCAATTTTACAACTGTAGAATTACAGACTTTTTTCTCTTTTTTTACAGTGTACAAAAAAATTTAAGAATGTAAACTTTTTACAGAAAAATACTCACTCTTGGAAATGCGTAGATCAATAGAAAACAAAATTTTTCGCAATGAAATTTACTTGACCAAGAGTTAATTTACGGAATTTTTTGTTGTGAATTATGGGGCGAGTAATCATTTTAAGATGCTCGGTAATTTTGAATGCAAGAAAGGCTAAAAGCATTACTGAGCTGTAGACGTAAAGAGTATTTTTTATATTTTGATGGAAATAATTTACAATTAACACTTACGGAAAGTCAATTTTTTATATCTCTAAGAAAAAAGATAATATTATAATTTTTTTGCGCTAAATCTAAAATTTTTTTTCTATGTAAAAAATAATAATTTAAAAATCACATTTAACTATGCAAATCCATTTTTCATAATGAAATGTGAATAAATTTTATATTTATACTTTTATTGATAATTTTAATTACTGATGATTTTATTCTATTAGTAACTACGCTTTAGCAAAGCAAATAATAATAAAAGAAATGATATTTTATTACTAGCATCAAAATGTCTGTAACACTAAAAAATTGCTCCGGACTGTTAAAACTTTTAAACACAAAATATCAATTGAAATTTGTGTTTAATTTTATTTCTGTTATTTAATCTCAGAGCAAGCAGAAACAACAAAAACGCATATTTGAAATCTATAATATATATTGATATTCAGTCTAAAATTTTGCCAAGTATACAACAATCGTGCAAACTACTATATGTGGCATTATTACATCGGTAATAAAAATAGACCAGATGTTGAAGTTGTTCCTACCTCAAATTAAACTTAAAAAAAAAAAAAAAATGCGCAAATGACTAAGTGTACTTAAGAACACACGGCACATTAAAATGCAACTTGTAAAACACTTTTTGAATTTTTATTTGCTTGTATTCACTTTTTTCCATTGTTTTAATTTTTCTATTTATGGCACTTTAAAAAAGAAAATAATTAAATAAGGGGCTCATCAGATATATGTAATTCTATAACAAAGAACTCGAGAATCAATCTCTAACTAATAATAATACAAAACTTTTGTACGGTTTGGACCAGCAAATTTTTTTACCAGTGAACTTTAAACAAGTCTACTTTAACTGTGACCATCTTTTATTTTAAATGAAAAAATAATAATAATAAGCTGAAATTTTAATAAGCTGATTGACTTACTTCCTTTGTCTTTACTTCCACCTTTCTTTTTACTTTTTTTCTTATCAGAATGGAAAAGTTCAGAATTTGATTTCCAATCCGTCAAGTCACTAGAGGACCTTCTTGCTTTTGCTCTCTGAACATCAGACATAAAACCAGAGTCAAACTCGTTTCTACCATTTTCTCTCCAGTAACTTTTATCATTCTTCTTACTTTTCGAATCCTTTTGTCCCTTGTTTGTTTTTCCTAGTTCAGAATTACTTTTCAATTCTGCAAGATGGCTAACGTCCACATGCTGGGTAGAAGGCAAGCCTGAGTTTTTAGAATGGTTATGCAGTTTTTTAAACGTCAGAATTATCCCATGAGCTATATCCTTAATTTTCATAGAAGAACTTCTTTCTGTTTTCTTCGGTTTTACAGGAATCGGTGCGAACCCATGTTTGAAAGCGGAACTAGCAGCGGCTGCTGTTGAATAGTAATGTGACTGTGGATCAGAAGGCATTCGAGTCAGCATTCTGGAATTTTGATGTGGAGGGGCATGAATGGATGTTAGAGGGGACGTAAAAAGATGTTTGAGAGTTTCAGGGGTCGGTGGATTGCTTTTAGAAACATTCGATGACATTTTGTCACTTTCTGCCTTATCGTTTCTTTTTTTGCTTTTGCTCAACTTCGGCTCCAGCATATGAGAGTCATAATCTCGAAGGTTGACGTAAAAGCTGGAACTGGCGTAACTTGAATGGCGACTCTGCATCGTGCTGCTTTCTGAACTTGAAGCGTAATCGCATTTCATAGACATGGAACAAGAATCGGAGAAGTCCAGGTCGTTCATCGACGATGACCTACCATTTACGTAATAACTATTGTGCTTTAAAACAGTCCAGGAAGTTTCTGAATCTGAAGGTACCGAAGGAGTTTCTTTAAACATATCTTCGTAGACATGCGAAGAATCTGATGGACATGGACTTTCAGTTCTGTTGCTTGGTGTTACGGATAGAACGCTTTTCGATATTCTTTTATTTTGATTTGAAACAAGTTTTGCACAAAGGGGAATTTCCGAATCACTTTCGAAATGTTGAAATTCTATTTGAGAACGGTGATTTGTTGTTTGTGAAGATGAACATAAATCAGCAATCGATTCATGTTGGCGGAATTTGATTTCTTCAGAATGTACGGAATTGCTACTGCGAGATATGTCGCACAAACTTTTACATTTTGCCTGTAAATAAGAATTGTTTTCTGAATTAAGCCTTTCTGAATTTTTATTCATACCATTTATATTGTTTAAATGGTAATTTTCATCTTTCGATATATCACTTTTTGGAGAATCTTTAATTTTTGAAATAGTAACTGCTTCATTTTCTTTTACATCGTAATTATTTATCTTATTCTTTTTTCGCTTACCGTTTGAATCACTATCGTGCACTGAAGATTTTACAGGAGACTCTTGCTCTTTATGAATAAATGACTGTACATTACTATATTCTGGTTTGCTAACATTCTGCTCAGATTTAGACATAGTTATCCATTTACTCATACCCATTTTTACGGGTTCTTTAGAATAATTGTTCACGTTGTTCCTATTTTCACTTTGTTTAGATAACGATGTTTTAGAGTCTGGAAAAGCTCCATATATTGAATTGGGAATCATGCCATTACATTTTGAATTTTTACCCTTTTTTGTCGTTTCTGTATTATCCTGATTTTGATAGAACGATGTTAATTCTGTAGATTGACTGAACTGGTTTCCTTCCTTTAGATTTTCTGAAGGAAATGGTTCGCTGTATTGAATGAAAAGCCTTTCTTTCATCGAACTTTCTGGAGAAGGTGTTTTTCTAGATTGATTGGACGGTATTTCTTGCATCAGACTTTCTGAAGAAGGTGCCTTTATAGTTTTATTGGACTGTATTTTGTTCGTCAGACTTTCTGGAGAAGGTGTTTTTCTGGACTGCATTGTTTTCATTAGACTTTCTGGAGAAGGTGTTTTTCTGGCTTTACAGGAATGCATTTCTTTCATTAGACTTTCTGGAGAAGGGGATTTTCTGGATTGATAGGATTGCTTCTCTTTCCTTAAACATTCTGGAGAGGGTGTTTTGGTAGATTGGTTGAAATGCTTTTTTTTCTTTAGATTTTCTGCAGGAGATCTTTTTCTGGAATTGTTTGAGTCAGAAGAGCTCGTTGATTGATCACTCATTCTAGGAATATATTCAAATACCTCATCCTCAGAGGATGATTCCACTTCATTTTTACCAGAAAACGTTTCTTTTTCTTTTAGAAGAAATAAATTGCTAGAACAAATCACGTTTTCTTCTAAATTTTCGCTCTTTCTTTCGCATGTGCAGTTACAGCTGTTATTTTCATTTGTGAAAGACGTGCCACAAGAAGGATAATCCAATTGGTTTACAAAATTTTCGTTTGCTTCTTTCTTTTTTAATTTCTCAGATATAGGTAAAATTTCTTTCTCCAAATAAAAATTATCAGCAGAACATACGGAAACTCGTTTCTTTTTACGTTCGAAATCATGCTCCTCCGAAGAATCGCATAAATTATCTAATGATTTCGAAAGGAAGTCTTTGCATGCGGGAATCTCTTTAGATTTTTGTTGATCATCAATTTTCTCATCCTGATAATGAGCTACTTCCCATGATGAAAAATTGAAGAATGATTCATTTTTGGAGCTTTGCTTGTCACTTAGAATTTCAATATCATTTTCATTATCATTTGACTGGTCTCTTTTGGTATGCGCTACAAATTGGACCGTTATCAACTTTTTCTGTTCTGGACTATTGGAAACGATATTAGTATTGTCAGGATGTGGCATAAATATTACATCGTTGTTGAAACATTCCGAATTTCGAGAGAAGAACGAGTTGGAAAATGTCACTCTTTCTTCAGATTGATTCGAATGACCCTCAGAAAAAGAAACATGTTGAATTACGTTCTCCTCTAATTTTTGGTCATTATAATCAAGATCTTGAAAATTTCCTGAATTCGATTCTTGGTCAAACTCCATCTCCTGATATTCCCAACAACATTCTTTTTCAGGATACATAGCAGGTTTATTGATTTCTTCATAATTCAAATCTGTTGGGTGTGTACCATCTTGTTCAAATTCTGGGTTATCTTCTAGTACTTGATCCCTGACGATATAATCTAATTAAAAAAGAAAAGAAAAATAACGGTTATGACAACGAAAGAAAATCGACTTTACACAAATTTAATAACAGAATCCTGAAAATAATAATCTTTAAAGACAGAAAAATATTCAATCAAAGAGGTATTATACACTGTTAAAAATTTTGTCCCAGTTTGAATCAAATTTTGGTGCTATATAGCTGCCACTGTAAGAGGGTGAAATCTTGAACCGATATTTGGAGCTTCTGTTGAAGCATATAGTTTCAATCGTTGGAACGAGGTTGAAATAGGAAACTCCAAATGTTGGTACGAGATTTCACCATCTTATAGTGACAGCTACTGAGCACCAAAATTTGGTTCAAACTACAGCAAAATTTTTAACAGTGTAGCATTGAGTTTTAAATATACAGATTTTTATACACAGCAAAAACATAATAAAGATAACCAACACAAAATACCGTAATTAACACATTGACAGTTATGGTATACAGATTATCTGTGCTTGCAACGTTTTCTCGGTACCATATTTATACGAATACGGGTGACATCAATATTTTCATTGAAATTTTTATGAGAAAAGTATAGGTCTATTAATAACACTGACTAAATCAGCAAAAATAAAAATTAACAAATATAAATAAATAAATAAAATAAAATATGTTTATTATGTTTATTTTTTTTAATCTCTTACGAAATTCCATTATTTTGCGATTTTTGTGAAGAAATTTGATGTTTTTTTGCGTTTTTTTGTTGAAATTTGTTGTTTTTTCGCACTTTTATGTCGAAATTTGCTGTTTTTTCGCGATCTTTTGACGAAATTTATTGCTTTTTCACGATCGTTTGGTGATATTTATCGATCTTTCTTGATGTTTTGACTAAATTTGTCGTTTTTTCTCAATGTTTTGTAGGAATTTTTCGTTTTGTTGTAATCTTTTAACGGATTTCTTCATTTTTTCGATCTTTTGACAAAATTTGACTTTTTAGCGCGATCCTTTGGCAAAATTTATTGTCTTTATTGCGATTCTTTTAAAAATTTGCGTTTCTTCGCGATCATTTCACGAAATTTCTGTTTTTTTTCTCCTCCTTTGACAAAATTTCCGTTTTTTCCGCGATCCTCTTACTAAATTGACGATTTTTCTTCGCACGATTGACGAAATTTATTTTTTCGGCGATCATTTGTCCAAATTCGTGATATATTTTCTGTCCAAATTTTTGTATTTATGACCGATTTTTTTTTTTTCGAAACCTTTCCGATTTTTTTTTCATTCGATTGAATGGTGAATTTCTTAAATGGTTATTTAAAATGTTCTGCAGGGAAGTTTGTTGTTCTGCGTCGTACGACGTTGTACTTTTAAGCAGATTTTGTTTTGGGGATAAACGCTATTGCGTTTATGCGTATTTTTTTCGTGGCGACTGGATTATTTGAGTTTAGGAGCGACTAGCTCCTTAAAAAATTTGGGAATCTCCACCTATTGGATGCAGATTCTAAAGCAGAATGTAACTGGATGTGAATTCGACCCCCAGGAGTATATTGTTCGATTTTTTGTTCTTATCAGGAGCTGGATTCAAAATTGTCTATCCACTTAATTATTATTTTTTAAAAGGGCTGATAAAACGTTCCCTCGCATTGTATTAAGATTTAAAAAAGCATTTATTTCAATCGATTTCCCTTTAGCCTTTCCCCCTTTTTTAATGCATTAAAATAAAAGCATGCCTGTGAAACATTTTAACTTGGAATTAATTACAATTTCAGAAGGTCTGACCCACTGCCTTCCCTCATTCCCCGTATGAACCAGCCGATGCACAGTGGGGCAGGAAGCCTCCAAAGTTGGCAAAAAATAAAATTTACTTTGAACAAAAAAAGCACATCACGGATTCTTTTGTAGAAGAAAAGTAGTAAAATTTTAAACTTTTACATAAGCTAAATAATAATTTATTAATTAATTTACAAACCTTTTTCAATATTTTTTGTAGAAAAATGAGTTAAAAACAAGAATTTAAGATAGTTTTATACTAATTAGATATTTATAAATCATCCATAATATCGCATTAAAAATGTAAACATAATTAGTAATTTTAATTATTCTCAAGCAAACCTTATAATGAATATTAGCGACTCGTTTTGAAGGATTGGATCAACCTTTCTCAGGCAAAATGTACGTGTTACTATAAAGACAGCAGAAGAAAAACTGTTTCTGTTGTTTTAGTGCTAACACACACTTTTTGTTTTCCTGTTTTTCAGATCTTAAACTCATACATGTCACGTACACTAACGAATATGTAGAACTAGAATCGTGTAACCGTTTTACTCTTGATATTTTTGATCGCCCAGAACAAATTCAGATGGAATATGAAGATAGGCACGTTTGCTTTTCATTGACGCTTCTGTTTGTTTTTCAAATCGAGGAAATGAAAGCGAATTGCCAAGCCACTCTTTGTTAATTCTAAAGCATTTCCCTTGTTCCGCCAGGCTTTTGCTCATCGGAATTTATATTAAACTTTAAAACATTTAATCTTCTTTTCATTTAAACTACTTGTTCGTAATTTCTCCGATTATGGAGCTCTTATACCATAAAATCACATTACTTTTCAAAAGTTTTTTGTTAAAACGTTCCATGATAGTCAGTTTCATTTAAATACATTGTTTTGTGATAAACAATGCATTAAAATTCGTATTTAACAAAGAAAATATTTATAATCATGTTTGGCACACCCGTACACTAACAAAAATTTAAGGACGATTAGCTATAAAAATGACCATACAATTAAAAAAGTGGCAAAAAGGAGCAAGATTTTCTGGCATATTTGTCCTTTTAAAACTCATACTTAGTAGAAAAAACTATAATTAACACTTAACTCGCCTTAACTCATAACTAAAACCTACAATGTTTGTAGACAGTGTTAATTTTTTTTATAAATTTCACCACTATATATTCTAAGCGTCTGTATATCTATAAAAATCGTATTAAAACAAATTGAAAGTTAATGAATTATTGTTATATACTTGTAGTTAAAGGTTCCATAGTAAAAAAAAATTATTTTTAATTATTATAGCGAAATTAACAAACGAATGTTGAAACAAAATTACTGATTTTTTTTTCACTTATTATCAAAGCACAATATGCAGTTTAACTTCTTTCTCTAGTGACGATCAAAATAACTTTGCGCAAATTTTAATACTAGGAAGATGTGTACTGACATCTGCTCTATTAAAGTGACGTATGTCGGTAGTTCAAAATAAAATTTCATTTTTTCGACTTTTTGCCAGTTTTGAAGGCTTTTTGCCCCACTGTGCGATGTTTAAATTTAATAACCGTAATTCTCTAAAATGCGATGTCTTAAATACAGTATGTCCCACCGAAATAAAGCCACCGTGATTTTATATCGTAATTGGACAGGAAACAAACCAATAGGAACGAAACAAATATAATAAGAAAGTTTAAATACAAATAGATATTTACAAGGAGTAACTCACTCCTTGCCCCATCTGGGCAGGAAAAAAAAATGAATGTATAAAAAAAGAGGGGTTAAAGTGTCCCATCGAAATAAAACCATTGTTGTTAATAGCCAATATATCCGCCATGTTTATATATGACATGGAATATTACACTGTTAAAATCTTGTCCTAGTTTGAACCAAATTTTGGTATTCAATAGCTGCCACTGTAAGGTGGTGAAATGTTTAACCAATATTTGGAGCTCCTTTTAAAGCATATAGTTCCATTAATTAGAACTAGGTTGAAATAGGAAGCTTTAAATGTTGATACAAGATTTCACCATCTTATAGTGGAAGCTGCTGAGCACCAAAATTTGGTTGAAACTAGAGCAAAATTTTTAATAGTGCATCTCAGGTTTTTAGGATAGCAGCCTCCAGTTCTGCCATAGACTTAAACTGTCTGCCGTTGCCATATATAAATCTGCTGAGTATACACGATACACTTTCTTGAGGGTTGAAATGAGTGTACAGGACTGGACATTCCATGACTTGCACCCAATTATCCAAATATCCCTCCTAGAAGGATTTTGCTAAGATTATGGGGCGTTTTTCTCCTGGAAAAACCAACTTAGGCCACCAAGTCTCTCTGCAAATGACAGTAAATGGGTTTCTAACATTTCTTGGTAATCGGCAGCCTGCATGCGTTCTGAGTGAAAGGCCAGGTTAAGATTACCAGCATAGTCAAAGCCTTCAAACACTATTAATAAGCCACCGCATACCAGCCTATGTTGAAAACTATCCAAAAGCAAATCAAAGTCGATGGAGCGAAATATAAACAAACCCGGAAGGACAGCCGGCATCTTGTTATGTTCTCAGATGAGAAAAAATTAGTTTCGATAGCTCAGACAGTCTTGCTTTCCATTGGCATGACATGAGGAAAGGAGAGGAAATTTTCTCCAAAAGACAGCATGATGGAGGCTTATTAATAGCGTTGGGAATCTTCGGTTATAGTGGTAAACTTAACATGTCTTTCCTCTCAGACTGTATGTAGGTTACCGATTACCAATAATTATGAGAAATCCATTTATTGGCAATTTCAGAAAGAATTAGTGGCCTAAGTTAAATTTTGCAGCAGGAAAACGCCCCCATAACTTTTGCAAAATTCTCCTTGGAATGGTTTTTGGATAATTGGGGACATGCCATGGAACACCTGACCCATACCTCCATTTCAATCACCAATAAAATATGTGGGGCATCCTCAGTAGGGCTTTAAATGCCAATGTCAGACATTTGAAGTCTGTGGCAGAACTGAATGCTTCCATCATTGAGCCCTGGGATATTATTGATGCTACTATCTTTCACGGATTGGTACATGATATTCCACATCGTATATTCCAAGTCATATGAAAGCATCGCGGACATATTGGCTATTAACAGTTAATTTTATTTTGGTGGGACACTTCCCCACCCCCCCTCTTTTTAATACATTCATTTTTTTCTGACCACGTGGGGTAAAGAGGGAGTTACGCCTTGTAAATATGCATTTCTATATCGACTTTCTTAATGTATTTGTTTCGTTCTCGTGGATTTGTTTTGTGCCCAGTTACGGTTCAAAATTACAGTGGGATACATTGTATGCTTTCTAAAATAATTAAAATATTGATTTTATGACAATGACATTAATAATTAATTCAGTTGACATTTAGTAATTATTAACAATCGTAATTGTTCATGTTATCTGATCTTGAGACCAAATCGTAATGTTTCAACTGCTATGACACTGAGATTACCTATTAATAATAATAATAATAATAATAATAATAGAAGAAATAATAAATCTACTTTTGCATTCTACAGGTGTCGAATGAGTACTGATGTTCGTAGGAATCGCTGTGCCTTGTGAGATATCTGACAAAGTTTCAGAGCTGGTTTCTTCGGGATCTGAAGCGTTTAACTGGTTGTCAAGAGCTATGGTGTCTGGGTCATCTGCAGCAAAAAGAAAATAATGAATGGAAACTAAAGTGTAAAACTGATTAATAAAAGACTTTTCTAATTAATAAATAAAGGAACATAACAAAAAGAATATTGCCCAGTTAAACTGATAGCATCGAGCTCACAGGCTATGCATACTAATTGTATATTACAGCCTTATAGTTTCAAGGATTACTGTCGTCCGAAAAACAAGTTAAGGGGGGAAATAGCTCCCCCCCCCCCATTTCTAATTTTTATACTTAATCATTGAAGGCTTTAAACTAAACAGGGAAATTCTTTATCATATGAAAAATCTATATCCAAAATTCAGAGCAAATCGAATAATACTTCAGAAAAACACATTTGTATAATTTAAGAGGAGTTATCTCCCTCCTTTATACTAAACCATTAAACTTCCAAAACTATTCAGAGACTCGCCTTATCAGAAAGAACCTACATCCAAAATTTAAAGCCAATCGGATAATTCTGCATAAAAATGTAATTATAAATTTAAGAGGGGGGGGGGATAATCGCCCGTACCTCCTTTATACTTAAGAAAGAATCATACAGCTAACTAGAGAAGCATCTTATCACTATGAACCTGTTCCTTAATTCTGCAAGAAAAAACATTTACCTAAATTAAGAGTAGTCAAACCGAACCCCCATTTATACTTATCCAATGAATTTCCAAAACAAATCAGGGAAGCGCCTTATCAGAATGAACCTATATCCAAAATTTGAAGCAAATCGGTAAATTTTGTATGAAAAACCCATTAACCTAAATTAAGGAAGGGGGGGAATTTTCCCATTTTCCCCTTTTAGACTTATACAATGAACTCACAAAACTAATCATGGAGGTACCCTCATCAGAATGATCCTTGTCTAAAATTTGAATGAAATCTGACAAATATGTATGAAAAACCTATTTATCGAAGTTAAGGGTGGAGGATTTGCCCCCCGTCCCCTTCTTTATATATATCCAATAAACTTCAAAATATAATTATGGCGGTGCCCTCATCATACTTTACGAATGCATACTTAGTTACATTTAATAAATAATACAATAAACCCTTTTTTTAAAAAAAGCGGAAATAACAATGATTAATGAGAAATTTTCCGTAATCCTAATCTACAAAATAACAACCGGTATAGCATTGCTTTTTTGATCCCTCGTCGTCGGTGTGATTTTATCATAAGTGACGGAATATTCTGTACATGACTGGGAACGATTTACATAGAACCCTGTTGCTTAAGGGGGGAAAAAAGATACACATTTTAATATATTTTATGAAAAAAAGATACACATTTTAATGTATTTTATGGTGTGTTTAAGAAGTTTTTATAACAGTTTGTTTAATATATGACGTTACATAGAATATTCAAACTCATTTAATTTTTTTTCATTTCTTCACTTAAAATTAGGATATTCAAATCACTAAGATTACATGAGAAACTCCCATGTGAGAGCTAATTGTATGAAACAACAAATATCCATTCAGTTAATTTTTCTTATTCCAGAACCAGAATCAATAAAAAAGTTTTTTGATTATTTATGTTATTCTGTATGTTCAATAGATGGCAGCACTACAAAATTGTAGGACTCGGAATTGTGAATCATTCAAAAGAAATTTTGGGCTTTACTGTTAAGGGTGTATTTCGATCCAAACTGCTTATTTTCCGATTTATTTTTGCTCTCAAGTGCATCAAACTGGCAAATTGTCTTATTAAGAAAGTACACAAGGTGCCGTGATTGGCGATTCTTCAATAAATGCAGAAAATATTGCAAAAAAAGCAATCAAAATAGGCAGTTTGAACCGATTTTCCCGAAGCGAGAGATCTGTGTCCGAAAAAAAAGGGTCATACTGAGAAGATAATTGTTTATAAATGAAATTCAAATGAATTGAGCATAAAAAGACACCACACGGCACCTCATACGTCTCTTCAAAAATCACCTCAGCAAGTTTCACATTTCTACTTTTAAAAATGTGTCTGAAATTGTATCGGAAAATTTCGAGCTGTTGAAGGTGGAAAAGCGTTTTTTCACCTTCGACAGCTCAAAATTTTCCGATACAATTTCAGACACATTTTTAAAAGTAGAAACCTGAAACTTGCTGAGAAGATTCTTGAAGAGGCGTATAAGGTGCCGTGTGATATCTTTTTACGCTCAATTCATTAGAATTTGATTTATAAACATTTACCTTCTCAGCATGACCCTTTTTTTCGTTCATCGATCTCACGCGTCGGAAAAATCTGTTCAAAATGCCGTTTTTGATCACTTTTTTTGCAATATTTTTTACATTTATCAAAGAATTGACAATTATGGCACCTTGTGTACTTTCTAAATAAGATAATCTGTGAGTTTGATGCGTTTGAGAGCAAAAGTGAGTTCAAAAATAAATCGGAAAATAAGCAGTTTGAATCAAAATACACCCTTAATGCAAGAACACAATGCTACTTTTGACTGCATTATGTAACAATAAGCTATTACTAAATACTTTTAAATAGTAACTTTGATATAAATTCATTTCATATATTGATATTTTATTGATTTCCGTAAAATTAGCGTCTAATAAATGTGTATATCACTGCAAATGAATAAAAAAAAAGTAAAAAAATCTAAAAGTCTAAGAATTTTTCGACATTGATAATGATATCAGTGGTGGGAGAAAGGGGGGGGGTGTTCGACGAATGATAACGTATGTTACCGTAAGGGGGAAGTGATCCAAAAATTAACAAAATGTTAATAACGTTAGATAAGTATAGCCAGGGCCGTAGCTAAGGGGACGCTATGGGCGGCTCAACCCCCCCCTAAAATATTTTGAGCCCCCTCTGGAAAAGATTCCAAGGTCACTCAATGAATTTCTGTTCCGAAAATTCAAATGAAATACTGTTCAAAAACCTAATTTAGTTTTGAGACCTTTTCACAGTTTTGCAGAGTTACTAAATTGTATCTAAAATAAATATTCGAACACTCCCTCATCCTATTTGTACATATGAAGCTAACATGATGTTTAATTTTGCACCAATTATATACTCAAAACTTTCATCATCATATACTTTTCTTAGTATTAAATGAAGTTATAACAGTTTAATAAGAAACAGAGTACTTACAATGTGAATATGCAATAAATTTATCTTTCTGCATCAGAGAGAGAGAGAGAGAAAGAGAGAGAATTATGAGCCCCTCTATTGTTCACTCCTAACTACGGCCCTGAGTATAGCCCCTAGTAGAGACAGTTAGTTGCCTTTCAAATATGCCCACCCCTCAGAGGCAATTACCACAAAAATTAATCAGGTACTTACCCAGATCGTACAAATTATAGAGTACTCAAAATGAAGCTCTTAAATGTGAAATCGGCCATTAATAATATTTCTGATAGGAAAAATGTCCCTGGAATAGTCCCTTTTTCTCGACGAGCTGGTTTGTTATGATCGATGGGTCTACGGTCTATGTCTAATAGGTGACAGTCAGACCAATCTAATAATACAGTGAACTCTGGTTAAGACGGATAATAAGGGGCAAGCATTTTTTATCCGTATTAACGAGAGTCTATTTTAATAGTAGTCCATAAATCTGACATTTAACATTACAGTAAATAATACTTACTATGTACATATACATTCTAATATGATTAAAAATTTGTTTTCTCAAACTATTTTATGCTTCTTTAATACTAAAAATATTAAAAAAAGAAGAAAAAAAATTAGATTGACAATTTTAAAACTTTCTTCTATCTTATGCATGTTGATACTTCCTGAAAAATCTAGCATAGCAACGCAACCGGTTAAGAGGTTTAAACCAAAATCTTATTTCAACTTATTACTGAATTTGAAGTTTGATGAAAATCCATGCATTAGATTTTGAGATAGTGTTATTGCAAAATCTTAAAAAAAAAAAAAAAATTGCATAACAGTGTCACATGTTGGGTGACAGGATCATTTTTTTTATTATGTAGTAACTCAATCTGAAGTTTGATGAAAATCAATGCATTCGTTCTTAAGATACATTTATTGCGAAATCGTGAAAAATGCAGCATAGTAGCGCCATCTGCAGAGCGATTTACATCAAACACTAATCTATACATACAACACTAATCTATATCAGGGACTAACTGAATCTGAAGTTTTAGAAAATTTCGTGCATTAGGATTTGAAATAGAGCTATTGCAATAATTAAGAATAGCGCACCATGGCAACGCCACCTGTTGAACGATTTTCACTAAAATGTAATCAGCACCATATCATATCAAGTACAAACGAAATATAAAGTTTTATGAAAATTTATGCTATAGTTCTTGAGATATGGCTATTGTAATAAATATAAACAATGCAGCATAGCAGCGCCATCTGTTGAGCGATATACACCAAAAACTAATCATTTTGTTTATATCAAGGTTTAACAGAATCTAAAGTTTTGTGAAATTCCGTGCATTAGTTCTTGACATAGAGCGCCCACAAAATTTTGTCAAATACAGAGCGACAGACATTTTGTAAAAACATGTTTTTTCCGTGATCAATTAGACAAAAATTGCGATTTTCTGTGATTCTTTGACGAACGTCAGCATTTTTTGCGGGATTTTGATAAAATTAGTTTTTTATCTGCGATCTTTTAACGAAATTCGCATTGTTTCTCCATTACTTCATGTTGTTTCGTAATTTTTAATAGAAATTAAGTACTGCTGTTGATTGGAATATTTGAGTTTAGGAGCCACTGGCTCCTTCAAAATTTTTTGGAATTTGCACCTATACCTGAAATCCGCACAGCTTGGGACCAGAGGTTGTGCAGATTTTAGAATTTAGCGGGTTGCTTTGCTTACGTTTTTTGAACCGTAATTTGAATGGAATACTGTAATTAAAATTACAGCGAATGCTTGCAATATACTAAAGTAATAAACTAAAATGACAAAAATCAAAATAATTAAAAAAGGATCAAGTTATTAAGAGTAAAATTCAAGAAAATAATTAGTAATGTATAATTAAATATGCATTGTAATGATGAGATGTATTTTCCTTGAATTATTCAATGAAATCTTCCAAATAAAGATACTTATTCACGTTAAAATAATAAAATAAGGAAGTTCTATTTCAAGTATAGTCAGTCTTAATAGCGAAAAAAGCCTGATTAATACATAAATGTATTGGGGAAAAAGATTGTAATTACCAGTGATATCAGCAATTACTTGACTTTTTTCATAAATAAATTTATACTTCCTACATGAAAAACGATAAGTTCAATCATATTCTAGAAAATTGTATATTAAAATATATATACAGAATGATATAAAACTAAATAAGTCTCTAATTTTATTTCTACATCTGAATTGAAAGTTCCATTCTTTACATCTGCAATGATGTGTGGATTTTAGGCGTTTGCGAAAATTAGAATTGCGAATTTGAAGGAGTCTACTGCATGATCATATTCAAACATGCCCTTTCATACTCTCTTTTAATCATGTCTCTTACCCTGAAGATTTAAGATCGGTACGGATTAGCTTGCACTTGAACTGGACCTGCAGGTCCAATTCAAGTAAGGAACTCCAGCAGGACCTCCTTAAAGTCAACACGAACTCAACAAAAAATAAAATCGTCAACCCGAAAGTGAAAACAAAATAATTCACGTTTTAATTTAATGAAAAATCAGTCTAAAATTACATCTGTAATGTCAGCTTTATCTTTTTTTTAAAATAAAAATGAACACATATTTGCTCTTTAATATACAATATGTAGTTTCCTTTTCACAGTAAAAATATTTAGATTTTTTTTTTCTTTTTTGAAATGTCGGGTAAATTTAAACTATACATAATTTCAATCAGGTCTAGTTTGGGTTGATCTGACATCAACTCAACCTAAAACCTATTCGCACCGAAAAAAAAAAAAAAAAAATCATTAGCGTCAACTTGAACCGATGCAAAAGGCGCATCGAGTGGGGTAAAATCGACTCAAAGTAGATTCTACTCAAAACTATTTGGCGAGCTACTATACATCATTATCTGAAGGGAAGTAACCGATAAGTATGGGCCAGTTTTCTTCAGTGTAAAATAAACTCTCAGCTGTTTAATAGCTTAATATTACATCAAAAACTCATATAATTCTGGATTCACAATATAATGTAGAACTTACATCACTTAAATAGATATTTGTTTGACAGAAGACATAAAAAAGGGGATAAATAGCGAAAAAAGTATTGTGCTATAATTATAAATGCGCTAAGATATTCTATTTTCGAAAACATATCGAACAGTTATTAATTATAGCAACGGAAAGAACAGCGAAGCGTTTCTTAATATTGGTTTATGCTACATTAATTAATACGTATAATTGTTCCATTGCACGTATTAGCCATTACATTAAATCGAAAAATGGCTGGGTAATTTTATCCCACAAAATTCCAGGTTTATTTTACGAAATTATGATTTGCTGGCATCTCAAAATCTGTGTTTTTTTTTAATATTTTATCAGAAAATAAGGTGAAATGTAATGGATCAGATTTGCAATATTCTACTTTAGTGTTGATGTTATTAATTGGGAAAGTATACATAAACCTTCTGTTTATTTTTATTTCATCACTTCTTAAAAATAATCACCAGGTCATTAAAAATACTTTTTACAATACATACACACACACACACATATATATATATGTATTGTAAAATGCCCGATGCCATTAAACTTTTAGGGAAATAACTCACTTATCTAATCATTGAATCCATGCAATTTAAGAAGTCGACAACAGGTATCTCTCAGACCACAGTTTGACACCCCTAGTCTTACAAACACTCTCAGAAATAAAACTCTCATTTTTGACGATTCAGAAATCCTTGTGCCTTATTTCGTCGTTTTTGACGATCATTTCGTATCAAAATCACGTGACTTTTAACGAAACGTGAACTCTCAAATATTTGACGAAAGTGCTTCCTTAATCATCGCCAGACTTGATGAATTTTAAGGAAACTGTCGCGGTAGCTGTTTATAGAAGGACCCGATATTGTACCTCCCCAAATCTTGCGATTTTAGCAAGGACATATTTCTTGTTTAAAACAGTACTTTTTAGCGTTTTTCAGAAAATAATGAAGTGTAAGCAATTACTCTTGCTACATTAGTTTTTTTTTTTTTTTTTTTTTTTTTTTGGGGGGGGGGATGTTTATTACTATTTTTATTTATTTATTTGTAAGTTGTATTTCGTTTTGATTTCATTCGAAAAAAAAAATTACTTCGTTCTACAAAACCGTTCAAAAAGTAAATTTGATCAATAAAATTTCAAAATTCTAAGATCTATTTTGCATCCAATATCGACTTTTTTCACTCAAATTAAAAATATATACATATTTTTTCCCTCTCCCCTCTATAAACAGTAAATTGTTAAAATCTTATCCACTTACTTAAAATCTCGCTTAAAGTAGTAAAATCTCACCCAATAAGCACTTCATAATTCGTTATTTCTGAGCAACAAACTAACCAGCCCAAATTTTAATCATTCCTTAAGAAAATAAATTTCCCCTAGATTTCATTTAATTAAGCCATATTATAATTATTCATTAACCATTAGAAAATCAAAATAATAAATTAGTCTTATTATTTAAAACATGCAAGATTTATAACAGAATCGATAAAAGTACTGTCATAATTATAAAAATTTAAACACACACTATAATCCACTATATGCCTTTATAATCATGCTTACCTGAGTAATCTGTGGCTTGAGCGTATGGCTTCGGACTGCCTCACTGTACGTTATGAGTTCGAACCCCATGTGTGACATGTCTTTTTTGCTTCTGTCATTGAATATAGGAGCTTCTAAAAAATTCGATAGATGGCAGCACTAGTCCCTTTTTGAGGAAATTTTTTGACGATTTGGTATCGTCAAATGAGTGAGGGAAGTGATTTCATCAATTTGACGAAATATTTGTTCGGAGCATTTCCCAGGAAACGGTTTCGTCATAAACAAGGAGAATTTCGTGAAATCTGAGTATTCATTTCTGAGTGTGAAGAGAGGGCCAAGCTTGGTAATCACAGATTTTGATTATTTCAATATATGCTGTAAGGGTAGAGACTCCTTCACTGGTTCAATGAATTTTATAAAATGCCTCATAATTCTTCAGAAACAGAAGTGGGCCTAATTAATATTATAACACAACTTAAACATTTACTTTGTAAAATGAGGATAACGCGGTCGTAGCTCAGTTGGTACGTTATTTGCCTATTGTTCCGTGGGTTCGGGTTCATCATCGGAACGCACTACGTTTGTTTTTCCCTTTTTTTAAAAAATAAATACTTTTATATACAATTTAATAATTTGAATTAAAAATTTTAATATCCTACGTTAATTATAATGTTAACATATTTAAATTTTAATTTAGCTCTTTGTTTTTTAAAATCACGATTTCTCATCCTTTAAAGAGCTTTTAAAACATTGAATCCAATTTTGGATAAAGAGAATTTCAAAACTGTTACAAAATCTATTGTGGTGCTCTGTAGTTATGAAAAAATAAAACAAAATTAAATAAAATTAAAATAAATACAGAAAGAAGATAAATGGGAAAGAAAAATAAGTCAAAGCGCATACATACGCATTACGAATAATAATAATAATAAATAATAATAAACAAGAAATAGGTTGCAATTTAATTCTTAGGCTAATTTTAATATAATTATGCTTGTTACTTTAAAAGCAGAATACTAATATCATAATATTGACTTCACTTATTAAGGCAATACATAAATGTTGTTTCTTTAAAATCATGAATTGACACCAATTGTTTTATAATTATTGAATCGATAAATAATATAGGAAATACATTTTAAAAGTGATTAAAAAAAACAGTTTTATGAAGTTTTATACATCTATTTAGTTACAAATAAAAGAATAAATAGATTAAAATTGTAATTGATATGCAATATTACAATTTTTAATTGAGATTATTAAATTATAATTACAAGCATATTTATAAAACAAGTATGAGAAAAAAAATATAGCGTGTTCCGGTATCGAATCCGAGTCTGCGGAACAATGGGCAAACGCCATACCAACTAAGCTACGGCCAACGTATCCTGTTTTACAAAGTAAGTGTTTAGATTATTCTATTATGTTCCCCCCCCCCCCCCAGTTCTCAAGAACTAAAGAGAGTTGTATAAAATCAACTGAACCTGAGATTAGGGGATCTCTACCCTACAATATATACTGAAATAATCAAAATCTGTGATTACCAAGCATGACCCTCTCCTTATTAGAGTCTAGACCGCAGTATTAAAAACTTTTGAAACAGATCATAGTGAACACAGCTTTTTAAAGATCTGGTACACAGACGAATTTAAGTGATATATAATCTCTAATGTTTGCTGTTTGATGTAACTAATTAAAATTTTTCAAAATTAAAAAACAGGTACACCTACAGAATCAATAGACATATCCGGATGACGAGGTGAACCAGTTAAATTATGTCACCGTCACTCCAAAAGCATCAAAAACTGAGTGTAGTTACAAAACCAAGGTTATAAATTCTTTCCATTCTATCACTATTGACAGAAGAGCATTCATTACCATCCGATTAACCGCGATTGTCCAGAATAGGCAAAAAAGACAAAACAGAACAGTCAATAGTCCAGGAAATCATACAATTTTCGAAAATATTATGCCACAATATCCGCAAGGTCATAAAATAGCATCTCCATTGTCGCCCTCACCATTGACATTTCGTCCCTGAAGTTCGAGAAATCGTTGAACCATAACTCTGGAGGTTAATCGCCAACTCTTTGTGTTTGGCTGGAATTGAGACAATGGCAGAATGAGACATCGTAATTTAGACGGAGACACAAATCAAAATGCTTTTCGGGGAAAAACTTCACATATTGCCGCATTCCAAACACATATTTTTGAGGATGAGCTGGATGCTCATGGCAGAAACGTGTCGCTAGAAGTAAAAGAAGTCGGAAATTGCATGTCAAACGTAGCAAATAAGGTGCGTTCGTACTATAACGAAGTAAAAAAAATATTTAGACTTGGTGTAATAGTATACAGTACTTCGGATACAGTAGAGCATCCGAAATCTTTTATGTGTTCCTGTAAATACTTTATGCTTTCTATTATACATTAAGTAACTTGTAGTAAACCTCAACAACATATACCAGCTTCATAAAATCTGAAATCGTTTAATATAATAAAAACGCAGCCCCAACAATGTTCCCCTATAGCATTATGCAATGAATAGTTTTGCGTGGCCCTGTAAATGAATAATAAATAGTTTTTGCAGCACAGATTGTACAGAATGTATATTTTAGTATATACTTCATAGATGCATTTCAATTTTATTATGTTCGAAAGAGTGTAACTTCATTAAAATACACTCGAAACTACTTTTTACCATTGAACGTATTGTAACAGAATACTTTTGACTGTCCCTGTAATTAAACTATACATCCGATTTTCTTAAAATTTGAAATGAGTCGACAAAATTATGTAATAATTATAAATTTCAAATAATTTGGTTGGATAGTTTTTGCGTTGTTATGTGCGGACAGACGGATGGACTGAATGATGACTATAGGTGCTACCTATTTACATAATTACGAACTCACCTAGAAATCTCACTCATCAGCTTTTGAAATAGAGCTAATGTGGAAATCGAAAAAAGAAAAAAAAAATGGCATAGCAACGTTATCTTTTGGGTGAGTTACACTAAAACCTCATCAGCCACAACTTATGTCAACGTCCCGTAGGCTAGCTAGGCTATCCACAAAATTTGTGTCACATATACACATACACATTTTTTGGAAACTGTCAAATCGTGTTCAGGATCTTCTAAAATAAATAAATCCGTCGGAAATAAGAAGTCAGTTTTTTCCCGAATTTCAATAGTTTCTTCTGGTAAAGATAGAAGAAATTAATAAAAGAAAAGAACTTATATTTTTTAATCAAACATTTAATATTATTTCCTAGTTTTCAAATATAAGAAAACAATATACAATACAACTACTTCCAAAGATTTCGATGTTTTATAGCAGGAACTTAACATCACATAATCATCGTCATATCTCGGTGGAAAACACCTAAAAACCCGATTTTAGTAGTTGATTCGTAGGTTTACCATTATCTTTTTCTGCTACCATTCCTCCATGTTTTCACACTTTTGGGTATAGAAAAGCACAATGTGAAATCTACGAGTCAACCGCTGAAACGAGTTTTTAACTGTTTTCCACCAAGATATGCCTTGTCAGACCGATTGCGTTTTAATATGCGAATCGGAATTTAACTAATCCTCAATTTTCATCCTTGAACTCAATCCGTGTTGCTGCCTCCCGGCCTAATTCACCCTTCCCGGAATCCAAATCGCGCCCAATTTGATAACCACTACTCGAAAACAATCTTTTGTGGTTTTAATGAACTAAGTTGCTGAAACTTTTTCTCTATAAATGATGAATTTTTCCGCACAACTTTAACTTCCTACCTTTAAAAAGCCTTAACATAAAATGTGGCTTCAGACTATTCAACAGTTTTAGCTATCAATGCTAAAGGAGGAAAGTTATTCATAACATCTTTTATTTTGCAACTTTTTAAGATTTTGTATGCATGCATGCTAATATGCAAATGCGCTTCAATGTTTATATAATTAAGATACTTCTAGAATAAAACAAATTGTGCTCTATAAATTGTCACTTAAAATTCTGAGAACAAAAATCACCGTTTTATTCATTTTAAACAAAAATTTACGTTGTAATAATTTCATATCTATCGAATTTAAAACAATAACTACTATTTCACATTCTGCATACTGACTGTTAGTGCTATTGTTAGTTAGTTCACTTGTCAAATGTAAGATTCGACATTCATTACTTACCTATATGTGATTCGATGAACTTTGCCCTGAGTTTTTTGCTGAGGCTGACCCATTCCGGTTCGCACTCTTTCTTCTGCTTCAATTTGTGTCCTTTAGGTTTGCCAATTTTCTCGATTATTCTAATATCGCCATTTGGTTCTACAAGTTCCGGAACTTCCACGAAATGGCCATTGGTAATTGGAGGATATTCTGTTGGTGTAAGCGAGAAAAAAAAATAGTATTATTATCATACAAAAAAGAGATATTAAGTTTTACATTTCAGTTAAATAAAATATGCTCTATAAAAACAATACGAACGACTGAAAAAAAAATTAGAATGTTAAAAAATTATACAAAATTTTATTTATGCATACTGTAATGCAAAATGAGACAATTAAAAAGTTTTTCGGAATTCGACTGCGCATAGTTAAAATTTCTTATGCTTGGTTATTTTTAAAATTATTTTTAAAATTATTTTTAAAATAAAATAAAATTTATTCCTTTGTTTAAAATGGATTTTTTCTGGTTTTTAGAACTGATCTTTGGATAAATTTGCTGGGTTCGTTAATCAAATTTATAATAAGTAACAGGAGTTATTCTTGCAATGGCAAATCGTATGGGGGTGGGGGGGGGGGACGCCGAAACTACGGGGGAGCAAAATTGGATACATGATTAGTACTTTTTAAGTTCAAATCGATTCAATACTTGTCAAATGCCTTTATTTATTTTATTACATTTTTAAACTACTTATTTTGGGTCATTAAAAAAAGAACTTGTTATAACAAAATGTTGTGTATCACCAGTTAAATAAGACATTTAAACATAAACTAAGGCCCAAATAACACAGACTGTTGGTCCAACTTCTTTTTGTTATTATTATTATAATTTGTTTGGGAGATGATTATTATTGCAAGAAGATCTGAATATAATGATGAGCCAATGGTACACATGTTTGTTGACACAGCAATTAAAAATGCATTTTTTTCCAACTGCAAAATAGTATGATTTCCCAATGGTTCGAAATACAAGATTGAGCAACCATAAAATGGCATTTTCCACCACTCTCGAATTACCGTAGAGCCAACGTGGTCTTTGTACTAACTGAAACGGATATGGAAGCCACTAGACAACTCAGCTTTCCATAAGCAAACATTTTCTTTTCTCTTTTTCGTTTGCCAGTAAATAATCACGTAAAGTGTGATTTTATGTATTTTAGTCAGTAATTTAGTAAATTAGATTAAAAGAAATGTTAATCATATTCGTTTTTTAAACATTGTTATTGAGCGTTAATAAAACGGATTATTTCAAAGTTTTAAACAACAACAACAATAAAAAAAGACGCATCAATAAGGAATCACCTGATTGCTTTGAAATTTCGCATGCATAAATGTTTCAACCAAGCATGCAAATGATTAAAATTTGGTGTCCAATGAATGAATAGTGCGATCTCCAGCGCATCCAGCAAGTGTATACAAACAACTGTTCTCGATCTTTTGCTAAAATTTTCTGCCTGATTGCGATTTAGGAGACTTTTCAACGACTGTAAAAATGCCACGCCGCAGGATTCGAGCTCAGTACTTGCAATTTTCAATCTTTGAAAGAGATCGTATTATTGGACTGAAAGAGACAGGTTAAGCAAATCGAAGAATCGCTGGTCATCTTGGTCGAAGCGATACGGTAATCAGCAGATGCTGGCAAGAATGAGTTGACCACGTTAGATTTCAACGTCTTCATAGTGGCGGTCGACCTAGTGCCACAACAAATCAGGAGGATACAGTGATTGTTAGATAAACTGTCACAGTACCCGATTCATTGCTATCAACCATCAGATGTGCTACTCGCACACTAGTGTCCACCAAGATCATGGCTTGCTTTTTAACAGGATAGACCACATACGACACGTGTTGCTATGAACTGTCTTCAAGATTGTCGAACACTTCCTTGGCCAGCCAGGTTGGCAGATCACCATCGAGCATGATGGGAAGGCGACTGCATCTACCTGAAAATGTTGATGACCTAGCCTGACAATTGGAGCAAATTTGGCAAGAAATACCGCAGGACACCATCTGGATGTTTTATCAATCTATGCCACACTTTGCGGCAGCTTGCATCCTGGCTCATGGTAGGTCACCACATTATTGAGTTTGTTACTTTGTAACAATGCAACTCTGAAATAAATTATTCAATTGTTGTGAAATTTTAATAATTTTCTATTCTGTATGTAGTCTTCCTTTACACCAATTTTTGTCTCCATCGGACAACACCTTCTAGGTGTGTTTGTGTGGTCTAGGAATTTTCTTTTTTTTTTGCTATAGAGTGTATTTGATACATACTTACCAACCTCCCGCTTTTTTTAGATCAACAAAACGTATTTTAGACCAGAAATTTTACGTTTCAATTATATGTGTCATGTAGAAACAAGAAAAGTTTAATTTAACAAATTTTCTTGTTGAAGTTGAGTTTTTTTTATTTTAAAAAGAGCGGGAGATTGGCAACTATGTTGATAGAATCTTAAGTTATGTAAAGGTTTGAATAATGAAAACATTTTCTTTAATTTATGTTTTCAATATTTTCTTACAGCAAATACTGCAAATTGTATTCAATAATATTGCATAACCAATCACTCTTTTTCCAATCAACCTTTGCATTGTAATTCTATTTAATTGAATCTTATTTTCTTCATTCAAGGATTTTACTTCAACAGGAAAATAATGCGCAATTGTCTTACAAGCAGTGCATATACATTTAAATCTTTTGTCTGAAAATGATAGAGAAGAACCAGACATATCACGAAATTTTACCATAAACAGGGAAAGATCCAATCAGATAACCAGAGCTGATTCACACACTGTCTCAGAAGGATCTATTTCCTTCTACAGTTCGTGATCAGAATTATAAGCGATGACTTCTCTTTTACCTAGATTTCAAATTTATATGTTTCGGTACGTTTATGCATTTCACCAGTTACGGTTACAATTAAAAAATTATAGGAGGGCTCAATTTGTTATTTTCAAATAAACTGAAAAATTAGAATTATCAACCTACAATATATATAAAATGCGAGAACTCCGTT
The DNA here is from genome assembly GCA_964019185.1 of Maratus speculifer. Classification (NCBI taxonomy): domain Eukaryota; kingdom Metazoa; phylum Arthropoda; class Arachnida; order Araneae; family Salticidae; genus Maratus; species Maratus speculifer. The sequence continues at coordinate 260,289,498 of OZ025298.1, forward strand.
CCTAAAGCTTATATCACACGGTCTGGCAAAAATATTTTTAAGGGATTTATAGTGTCAATTAAGTAATAAAGGGGGTAAGGTTTCAGTGCATAACATATAGTTTAAAATTACTTATTTATGGAACATTGGAAGAAATTGTGTAATTAGGCCAACGGCCAACCCTATTATAGAAGTGAATTTTAGCCCGAACACTTATAATGCAGTTTCGGCTAAACGGATTTTTGTGGGACTTACATTGCCTTTTTTTTTCTTTTTAATGCAGGGGAGAGAAAGTTTTAGTGTTTAACACTTCGATCTACATTGCTTAGTTATCTAGTTTAATAGCTTTATCTAATTACTAGCATCAGTACAACACGAAGAAAAAACATGAAAGAAAGTCTTAGTACTTGGGACCCTTTTCTTCTCGGCTCCTTAGGCTTCAGCATATTAACTATTAATTAATAAATTAAGCAAAACAAAAAAATAAAGAGGTAAAAAATCTACTTAAATTTTGCATTCCGAAATGCAAAACATATTCTAGGAGAGTGAAGCCGCGGACAAAAGCTACTAATTAATTAAGTATTTTTATGGGAACAATTAATCATCGAAGTTAATTATTAGCGTTTTTATCATAAAATGCATATTTTTATTGTTCTCCCTCGAATGTATGTCCGTAACATCTCCTTTTGCAGCATTTTCTTAAGATTAATTTGCCCTTCTATGTAGTAAAATCAGTTGTTTATCCCCCCCCCCCTCAAAATCCAACCCTTTGGATAAACGTTCCCTCTTAAGCTTACAATTAATAAGCAACGCTCATTACATATTCTTCATTTCACACAATCATCAAATCAAGTAAATAACAGACAGAATAACAAATAAAAGTGTGAGAAAAATTAAAAATTCAGAACGTTCTACCGTTTAAAACTAAACAACAGTAGAAATTGAAATATATCAGGGCAATGTACTCTTATTATGTATATCAAAGAAGTAAATAAAACTACTATAAATTTTGAATGCAAGAAAAGAAAAATTTAACAATTGTCGATGCGAAAAATTAGAGTGTATAGGAAATTAGTTAGAGAATTTTACTTTAAACCTTCCTTCAAGATAAATGGCTCAGTAGAATGATAATAATATAGAATATATATTAGGAAAAGCGTGAATCTATTCATGAGAAATATTAAAAGCTCAATATATCCTACAGTTAAAAACTAAAATGTATCAGAAATATAAATATTTCATAGCAGCGTTTTCTTATTATCTATAACTAAAGAAATAAATCAAACAATACATTTTACATGCAAAAATACGGTGAGAAAAATTCAAATGTTTAGCAAATCAGTAAGAATAATTTTACTGTAGACCTCCATTCAAAATAAATGGTTCACTAGGATGATGATAATGCAGAACATATATTAAGAAAAACATTAATCTATTGATGAGAACTCGCTAGATGTTATTGAGTTCGCATGAATGTATTCAAGATATTAGAACAATGCTTTTATTCCATCGGAATTTTTATAGTTTGTTAGATGAGTAGTTTCAACGACCAAAAGATACATTAAGAGGGGATGTCACGTTTAGTAGCCTGAAGAATGACATTATTTAAAACAGTGTGGAAAACTGTGTAGTTTTAAAACTAGTGAATGAAATAAAAAAAGAAAAAATCAGAATTGTCACATGTGTCTAATGTTTGAATGACGTGTTTCAACAAAGCTAATTTTGTAGCCGATAAAGACTTTTTAAAAAAAAATATTGAGAATAAAGTAATTTTCAACGCAAGATTAAGAATATATATATATATGGATTTCACATACGAAATTGATATGTCATATAGGTGTATTTCACTCTGAACTAAATTTAAAAGTATATTCAATATAGTCAATCAACTTTGCCCCACCCTTACAAAAATTTGATCCATTCTGCCATGGTGGAATTTTCACGTATTATTTCCAATGAGCTACTATCTATATTTTGAGACCAAAACTTTACCGCTAACTCTAGTAATATAGCAGATTAATATTTTTTTCTCTTTTCGCCCAAAGTTACCCTGATAGGTAAAGTTACCCTGATTGACTATATCTTTAATATACAGTCGAGTCTCTCTATAACGAAACTCTATCCAGCGAATTTCTCTATTTAACGAATTTTTAATAAGAACGGTCAATTTTTTCATGATTACATTAAAAATAATCTCCATATAGCGAAAGGTATATCTCCATTTAACGAATATTTTCAAAAAAGTCTTTCATATGTTCAGAAAACGCTTCAAACTATTTGTAGAACAATTTTTTTTTCGTTGATTTCTGGTTTATATTTCATAGCTACATTTCTCTACCTTATTCCTTATGTTCAAAAAAAGTCACCCCCCCCCCAACCGAAGAAAAACATCCTTTTTGCATGGTTACACTTGACTTTGTTTTAGCCAAGATGAGTATGCGTTCTTAGAAAAGATTAAAACATTTGCTTGCTACTGGAGCGATTTGCAATTATCACAAAGCATCCTAAAAGATAAAATTATTCCATTGTTGTCTTGAAAATGTTGTTTGTTTCTTGATTTGGATTAGTAAAGCAGAGATAAAAAGGCACTTGCAAAAAAGTTCGTGTTTTTTTTTTTTTTTTTTTTTTTTTTTTTTTTTTTTTTTTTTTTTTTTTTTAATTATAGGTTTTTATCTACCTAAACTAACACTCATTATTTTTAGAGAGGGCGTTTGTTGTTTGTGGCGACCCGGAGAATTTTTTTGTTGTGAGAGATCATTTGAATGAAGGATTGTTACTAAATGTCATCTATGCTGGTATTATCTTGTACTGCATCTGCATAAAATTGCTTCTGGGGTAAGCATAACTCTCCCTGTTAAAATAATAATTTTGAAAATAATCAATAAGACACGGGAAAAAAAAAAGGAAGTAGCGAAAATGTTTGAGATTCTGGAAAAATTCCGTTAAATATTTCAAAAACTTAATTAAACAGCTCACAAACAATTCTGTTTCAAAATTTAAGCATTAAATGTAAAAAAAATCCGTTCTCTATTCAACGAATTATTCTATACAACGAATTTTTGACTGAACGGTGGATTTCGTTATATAGAGACTCGACTGTAATTTATTATAGTCATTAAATTTTAAACAAAATTTTAATGGTTATTTATCGATGAACTATTTTTCATCATAAAAAACAGAGAAATTTTTTTAGCATAAAAATATACATGCTAATTAATAATAGATAAATTTGAAGTTTCTAGAATCCTTAGATCTTTAATTAGAATTATAATTTAAATCCTGTTTAGGGTTGTAAAAGATTTTAAAATTAAGTTTTTATCGCAATTTTTTGTTTATTTTGTCGAAAGTTTTAAGTGATAACTTTTCCCATTTAATATTTACGGAATAAAAGTTTTAAAGTAATTATGTAACATTTCAAGATATTTGTAGTAAAAGATTTTAAAATTTTGTTTTTCTTGCAAATTTTTGTTTATTTTGTCCAAAGTTTTAAGAGATAACTTTTTCCATTTATTATAATATTTATGGAATAAAAGTTTTAAAGTAAATATGTAACATTTCAAGGTATTTGTAGTAAAATATTTTAAAATTAATTTTTTATTGCAATTTTTTGTTTATTTTGTCGAAAGTTTTAAGTGATAACTTTTCCCATTTAATATTTACGGAATAAAAGTTTTAATGTAATTATGCTACATTTCAAGGTATTTGCAGTAAAAGATGAACAATAATAAAGATTTAAGGGACCTTTGAAAAACTTTAATGATTTTTTTTTTTTTTTTTTTTTTTTTTTTTTTTGTTAACTAATATACATTAACTTATTATTTACGCAAATTGTTATACGCAATACTTAGAAAACTGATTTTGACAAGAGGAAAAATCATTTGGTGAATAAAAATTGAGAATTTATTTCTTTTAATTTAAAGAGTTTTAAAGTTTGCTATTTTTTATACATTACTTACTGTCTTTAAGGAGACACAGTACTTAGAAACCATCTCTTCAATTATGAATAATATAGTAATATATCTGGTGGCGCAATACTTAATACTAAAAATTAGATAAAATAACTTAATATACAACATAATGAGTTTGCATGAATTTTTAGGTGTGTAAGATTTTATATTTAATATGTTTTTTTTCTCTCGTTTATATCAAAATTTGAAGGCAATTCAACAAACTTCCAATCTAATTTTTCTTTTTAAATAACTGTAAACTTGAATATTAAACCCATACACAAAGACATTAAATACCCCATGGAGAACAAGTAAAAAAATATTCAAACCTCTATCTAAATTGGTAAAAAAGCCTTAGTGTTTATCGAACAAGCAAGTTATAAAAATATGAACACGATGAAAACTCACTTTAAAGTTTTCATTTGTATGGATAATTGCACTGGAAATATTAACAAAACTTACAATATCTCACGATATAATTGTCGTATAGGTAAAAATGAGGTGTCAAAATATTCAATAGTTAAAGAAGCTTTCAGTTAATATTAAAAAGAAAGAAAGAAAGAAAGAAAATCAATATTTTGACCAATTTTAAGTTACTTTGTTCCCTTAAAACACTAAAACTTACACAAATAGTTGTCAAAATCCTCCTTACTTTTTGTATCCTCAATACAATGTACTTAATAAAATTAGGGATAGATTTTATATAAATTAAAGAATTAGTTTGTTTCGACTTTTATATTTTTTATTTTTATTATAACAAGGTAGAACCCGTCGAATTTCGACGAAAGAAAATGTTTAAAAAAATTGTTCCATTGATTTATAATAAACCTATAAAATTAGTTACAGTAAAAAATGCACCTCATATTGGTAAGCCTAACTCTCAAGCAAATGATATTTAACCTAAAGTTAATAAAATACTATTTCTATAAAACTCAGTTGTAGAAATTATTAAAATTAAACTTTAATCGTATGTGTAAGCAATGGAATATAATAAAGATTTGTTATTAAGATACTGTTATCAATTAAAATATCATGTCATTTGTTTGGTATTCCAAAATGAAAAACAAAAAAATTATTCCATTTTGACACAATCATTGAATTTTTTCCCACATGAAATCTAAACCCAATATCATTTTCGCCAATTCAAAATTTATGTACGCAACTCTCATATTCGTATTCACATTTTTTAATGATAATCTAATTTGATCATTTAAAAATCATTTCATTTCAAAATTTCAAGTCATGATTGTGAGCAACATCTTTTATAGATGAAGAGTATTTTTCTTAGCCTCACTTTTTAACCTCAATAGAGACTAAAAGTTATCGTAAATGCGTTTTCAATTTGTATTTGTGTTAAAATGTTTAGCTTTACTTAATAATTTTTTTTAAAATATGATATCATTTTCATTTACTTAAACATTTCGTCTAGTATCTGAAACAATATAATTGCGCATGTGCACTATCAGTATAAATGCATAAAGTATTTGGACTTAATTTTGACCGGTTTCAATTGGTTTCAGATTTTCAATTTTGGTATCACGCCCAGCCACAACTCTTCATACATCTCTTTCCTCCGTGACTTTTTTCATTTACTTTCAGTAGAAATAAAATACTTCCGTTGCCACAATTATTAAAAAGGTGTTAAAAACTACAAAAAAGTTAATATCTCAAAAATAAATTGAGGTACAATTTTAAAACAAATTGCATTAAAAAACAATTTTTTTTCTCTATACGACGGTATAAAAATTAAAAATGTGAAATGTTTAAAAATTAAAAAAAAAAATGCAATTGCAAAAATTGAAAATCCAAAATTTCATTTCAAATTTCAAACTGTTGCCATTAGCAAGCCCCACCAGGGGCCGAGAGGTATGGACCTCTCAACTGGTAGACGGCAGGTGCTGGGTTCGAACCCAATCGCGGCTGTCGGCCTAACCGTTCGGAGTTTTCGTGGTTTTCTTCGAACCTTGCGTAAATACGGGTTAGGTTCTCTTAGAAAGACCCCCACGAAGGGCACTCCCCCCTGGTCCTATATCCCTAGCGCAGATAATCGGACGACGATAATAAACCAAACCAAACTAAACCAAGTTGCCATTAGCAAAATGACGTGTATGCGTTACGCACAGATACGTTTGGCCTTTATAATATAGATATAAAATCCATCCCCAATTTTATTAAGTACACTTTATTGAAAATACAAAGTATGATGGAGTCATTAGACAAATATTTGCAGAAGTTTTACTGTTTTAAACATACTAATCTATTAAAAAACAGCACATTTTAAAATACTTTAAATTAAAAAAAAGTAATTTCTAAAGTTTTACCGTCAAATGATTTTTTTTCTTGCCAAAATCAATTATTTATCTTTAACAATATGAGTAGTAATTGCACACCAGTAAAAAACTTTCTAAAGGGTACTGAATTACTTAAAGTGAACGTCCTTATGGGAAAAGATGTACTTTTTGTCTGATGAACAATGCCAAAAATAATGTTCTAATTTTTACTTTAAAATATACTTAAGTATTTTTAGTCTACTACGTTCTGACGAAGGTTTATAAAGATGCGAAATTTGTAAATATGTTAGAAAAGCCTCTTCCTACAGCCGTGTATTTTCAAAAATGTCATAGTCAAGATTTTCAAATTCATTTGTTGCAGTTTTTTTAACTACAGTAGACTCCCTCAAATCCGCAACTCTCTAAAATCCGCACATATTTTACGGATGTAAACAATGAAACTTTCAGTTCAGATATTGGGACAAAATTTTATTTTTTTAGTTTTGTATCAATTCCATATGTTTTTTTAATTTGTAATTTTCTTAATAATACTCTATTCATGTTTTTTTTTCATGAAGAAATAATAAATTTTTTTGGTAAAAAATCAAGATATTACTGGTAATCAGAATCTTCTTACCAAATATATTTATGCATTAATCAAGATTTTTTGGTTATTAAGCCATGCTAAACTTGAAAAAAAAAATCTTTATTTTATGATTTTGATGTGAATTAATAATGCACTTTTATGAGGCAAGTTTTGTTGAATAACTTTGGAAAATATATAACCTTTATAATGAATATTTAATCATATATTGATTATTAACTTGACCTTTGCTATTAGTACTTTAATCATTTAAAAAATTATCTATATTTTTATTATTTTAGTTTAGTACTTATTTCAATATTTTATTATATTGTAAGCATTCATTATAGTTCCGATTGCACTATTAATTGCACTCAAATTACTGTTTAAAAAATGTAAACAAAGCAACGACCAGAAATCCGCAAAACCTCTGGTCCCAAGCTGTGCGGATTTGAGGGAGTCTACTGTATATCAGTATGTTCAAAATGGTAAAATTTCAATACATATTCTACAACTGACCGGATATTTTTCATTACAACTCTTTACGATGTATTTTATAAAATTGAGAATCAGATTTCCAACAATATACAATGCTTACATTTTAAAAATAAAACAATTAAGTAAATAGTTTTTTTTTAATGTAATTTTATATACATCATGACATTTTTTTTCCTGTTAAGTTTTTGGAAATCTCTTCCGTTAATTTCAAATAATAAACAACATTTAGTCGCAATAATGACAACAATTTCCTTTAACGAGCAACAAATCTAAAAACTCTGTTAAAAAAGAAAGAAAATCTGCATTTGTGAGAGAAGAATAATTTAAGAATTTTCTTTAAGAGCCCACTCGACTCGCTGAAAAAGACTCAGATGATAATGTTAAGTCTATTGGGGCGTTATTTTCAAATATCTCTCTCAAATTTTAATATTTTTACATTTATTTATTTATTTATTTTGGATAGGATGAGCACAATCTGCAACAGGGCTAGTTTTTAATTTTGGTTTCGGATTTAAAAAAAAAAAAAAAAATACTTTAACTTTCGAAATCGGTTCTGAAATTGAAACTATCATAATATTAAAAAAATATACATACAACCCTTGGCAAAAAGTTTCCGATCATTACATCAACACTACCATCTTTTGTAAGAAAAGATTATTTATTCTCACTGCATAAAAATGAAACGACTATTAGCGATAATACATTTGTGTTACATATAATGAACAACAATATGCAATAAAGAAAAATCACCATTCATCAATTTATAAACAGAAAAATTGTGATTGAAATTTAGGCACCAAAGAAAAAAATTATCCGATCACGCTTTGATTTGGAAAAAAATAACCGATCACTGTAATTATATATTTCATAAATCCACCTTTATTTCGGATGACAGTCGAAATTGTTAGTGACTGGACTCATTAAGATTTTTACACTCATTGGGAGCAACTTTACCCCAGCATTCCCTTATAGCTTTACGTAAGTTCTATGGCATTTGTAATTCATCGAAAATCGATTTTTCTTTTTAATATATTTCACATATTTTCGATGGGATTAAGATCCGGACTATTGGGCGGTCACGTCATGGTTTGAATTGGTATATTACCTACATTTTGTAGAAATTTCTTCATTGATTTGGTGCTTTGGGGAGCTAATTGTCATCTTGAAATAAGAAGTCATTTTGATTTCCGAACTATTGATCGATGCTGGGAATAAAAAAATCCACTAAAATGTCAATGTAAACTTCAAAGTTTACTGTACGTAACACAATACACAACTTGCCGACGCCTTGTGATGTAATACAACTCCAAACTGCAATTGCAGGTGAAAATTTAGTTTTCGTATTGATACACCTATCATTGAACTTTTCACCAACTCTCCTTTAAATAAATGTTCCACATTCATCACTTTTACCGATAGATATGCGAAATTCATTGCTAAAAGTAACATTATTTCATGTATCAAATGGCTAGTGCATATGTTTTTTACACCATTGCAGGCGCTCTTTTCTATGCTTCTTTATCATGTAAGATTTTGTTTTAATTTTACAAGATTTAAATCTTGCTACATTTAGATGATTACGTACTGCGGTCACATGCCTTTACGTTATACTTAGACCATTCGGAATCAAGTTGTTTTGAGGTTGCTCGCCGCTTTCTTTTCGATATTTTCACAAGTTTTCTTTTCCTTCCTAGGTATTGACATTCGTGGTCGTCCACTTCGAGGTAAATTTTCCGCGCTATTAGTCAACTGATGTTTTTTCCTAACATCGCATACTGTACTTTTAGCACAATTTCATAAATCAGCCACTTTCCATTGTGAATTTACTTCTAATAATTAAATCATGCGGATTTTTAAATCGCGAGACAGGTTTTTCACACGAGTCATTTTCCAGCACTTCAGAGCTGCTTTTGATCTCGCAACTGGAAGATTTCTTCTTTTAAATAGGATTAATATATCATACGCATGCGCAGGCACTCTAATCTATCTTCAATATGCAAATTTCAAACTTTTTTCCTCAGTGATCGATTACTATTTTCCAACTTCCATCTTGATCGGATATTTTTTTTCTCACGAAGAAACATTTTTGCCTGCATTATAATTATAAATTATATGATTGCAATATTGAATTCACTTTTTATTTATATTTTAACATTCTTTCTTTTATTTGGCATATTGCAAAACGTTCCTATGCTCTTGAACCGCGAAGTATACGCTTCGAAATACAAAACTCATAAACTTGATAACAGTGATCGGAAACTTTTTGCCAAGGGTTGTATAACCAAAATCAAAAAAGTAAAAACTAGCCTGGTTGTAGATCGTCGTCAGCTGTCCTATACAAAAATAAATCATGTAAAAATATTATAATTTGAGCGAGATATTGAAAAGAACGCCCCTATAGGCTTAACATTATCATCTCGATCTTTTTGAACAAGTCGAGTAGGCTCTTAACCTTTTAAAATTTAGCAGTCTATTTTTTTTTTTTTTTGATAAAATATTTTTTCTATAAAATCATTCAGTAATATAAAATAGGATATTGTAAAGCCCTTAAATTTAAGCCCCACCAGTGGCCGAGAGCTTCTGACTTCACAACTGGTAGACGGCAGGTGCTGAGTTCAAACCCAATCGCGGCCGTCGGCCTAACCGTTCATTGTTTTTCGTGGTTTTCTCCGAACTTTGAATTTCCTTGCGTAAATACAGATTAGATTGCCTTAGGAAAGCAACCACAGAGGGCACCCCACCCCTTTTGAGCCTATATCCATGTGTTGATAATCGGCCGTTATAAAATAAACCAAACCAAACCACTTAAATTTGAAGAAAACGTTCAAAGAGATCCTCCCATTAAAGAGAGACATAGGATAACATATCTTACCTATGTGTTCCTCTATGAACTTGTTACAGAGTTTCCTACTTAAGGGAATCCACGGAGGCTCGTCACTGGTAGTCGCTTCTTCAGAAGAAGTTACAGCAGGAATAGTTTTGTTTTTCTGTGTTTCTGTTTTGATGATGGCGGAGCTGGAATTCGAATGACTCTTCTTAGATGAAGGACTAGAGCTGAGATCCTCTCCGACTCCATCCGGTTCCTCGTACGGATAGGAATCGGGGGAGTTTGGTTCTAGAAAACGAAAAAAATGCTATGAAATGTATTAACATATTAAAATACAATTTTAATTCTTGAATTTAAATTAATTTCTAGTTGAATAATTTCCAACTCGCAATGGTATAATTCTAAAACTGTTTCTTTTAAGTTTGTTTTTCATAGTAACAAACATTATTTTTAGAAATTAATTTGTAATCTACTTAAAAATTCGAAATACATGCTAATATACCGGGAGACAGCAGCAAATACAATTACTTCATCGAGTTCACGGATGAAAATTTAGGATAAGTTAAATATCGATTCGCATATTGCAACGCAATCGGTCTGCCAATTCATATACTGGAAGAAAACACCTAGAAACCCGATTTTAGCGGTTGACTCATACGGTTACCATGGTGTTTTTCTGCTCCCAAACCTTTATATTTTCATACTTTTGGGTACAGGATAGCACAATGGTAAACCTACGAGTCAATTGTTAAAATAGGATTACTAGGTGTTTTCCACCAAGATATGAATTGGCAGACCGATTGCGTCTTAATTTGCGAATGAAGATTTAACTTATTCTAAATTTTCATCCATGAACACAATGAGGTGATTGTCTGTGCTGCCACCTCTTGGTCTATAACAAAAGAAGGCCTCCTTACTGGGCATACTCAGAATACTTTGAAAAAAAAGTGCTAGTGAAACTACTTATGTATGTAATAAAAGGTCAGTCAAAATTAACGGAGCAATTACAGTAAAAAATCAGTAAAAAATAGAATATTGAGTGTGAAAAGACGAAAGTGTCAGGCGATTTGGCGAGTAACTCTTTCTCGCCAAAAGCAAACGATTTTAATGCGACTGAATATGGTTTCTTAATGGATTTTTAGAATGCATGTAAATGATATTGAATGAATTTAAACTTAAACAATGTGAGAGTTTATTAATTATAATTAATAAATAATTAATAATTATATACATGTATATAAATTATATTAGATATATATATTACTTATACTTCTTTCTGCAGTTATTTATCACTGAAAAAAGTATTTTCATATGTATATATATATGATACATATTGAAAAAAATATTGTCATACATTTAAGTGTATACAAAAATAAAAGTCAGATGAAGATTGCTGCAGTTATACATTTCAATATTTAAGATGTCGTTTCCATAGCAACAAAATTGAAACGTCAATGTTTAATTGGACTTAATTTAAACTTTGAATCGGGATTTTTGATAGTTAAATTTCAATATAAATACTTGTAAATATCGATCTGACAAAATTAGAGTTAAAACAAACTAAAACCAACAAAACTAAAGTTAATTTAAATTTAATTTATTTAAACAAGTTCAACATGAGACTTTTTTTTTCTTAAAGTGTATTTGACGTAAAAAGTATTTATTTATTTTCAGTTAATTATCAGCAGTTTATAAGCCAGTAAATCATCAGCAGTTTTATCAGCTGATTCGAAATTATGCTCGAGATTATTGAATATTTAAAAAGTGATTATCACATTACTAACTAAGCGAAGAATCAACAGAGTTAAAAATGCCCAAGCCGTGAATCGAACCCGGATCCCTTGTAATAGTGCTCCAAGTACTCTACCGTTTAAGCTATGAAGACGGCCTTGCGTTTAAGCTATGAAGCGAACAATACCTTGGACCTTACTGAAAATATTCCAAACACTCATTAAAAAGTTAATACCGGCGCAAAAAGGACATATTTTATAGTTTTGACCAGGTTACTTATTTTAGGACGATTTAGAATTTTAAATATTTATATTGTTTTCAGGCCCTTCCATGGACTACAACAACTATGTCTATATCATTGAAATAATAAATAATATAATTCGGTCTACAAAGGAGTCTCTACTAATTTCTTCCACCACCAAGTCTTTGAAGTAATTCTTTTAGCGAATCGTCTGCTGGCTTCCTTACATGCATATATTAATATTTACTATCGGGAAATATGCAGCAATTATATTTATGTATACACTGGTGGGCAAAAATTGAGGACGAAGCAGATATATTAGCATAAAAACCGAACGAGGAAACAGATAGGACTCAAAGAACAATCAAAAGATAGACCAGTGTCGGATGCAGCAGCGCATGTGCGTATATGGCGAGGCTAACAAGAAAGACAGGCTACCGCAGTGCATTCCACGTATCTTTTTTTACAGACCGCTGGAGTCATGTAATGCTCGAATTCACCAATGCCGATGCACGATAATAGACTACGTCATTCCAGCGGTCTGTAAAAAAAGGTACTTGGGATGCACCGCGCACCGCGGTAGCCTGTCTTTTTCGTTAGCGTCGCGTATATGGCATATGACGAAAGAAGAGGCGGTCGTAAGGGTATAATACACAAAAATGGTGGACATTCATGAATTCGATGAAATCTATTGAACGTTGTACACGCACATTTATTTAAACGGCTGTTTATTGTTACTACTGTGCGAATATGGATAATAAACAATCTAGGAGATGTAATCTGGATGTCTTTACCAGAGATGACATCATTGGGAGGTTGGAAAAAGGTCAAAGTGTGGCAAAAGAGTTCGGGGTCGCTTACAGTATTGATTCACGAGCTGGAGAACATATAAAAAGATAGGAACAGCTGCCCGAGTGTTCAGAAGTGGTCTTCCACAAGAAATAATAATGAAATTGACCACTGTATTGTCCTATAGGCAAAAGAAGCAGGCGGCAGACAGCTGGAGAAATCGCAAGGTACATGAAATCGACTACTGAAGGTCGGATATCGCATTTTACTGTAACCAAATGGCTGCTACACAAAGGTGGTCTATACGCACGACGACCGTATTTCTTACGATCATGGTTTTTTTTTTTCTATTTTTACAAGAAAGTATCAGATTAGAGAAATTTTTTGAATTTCGTTTTTTGACAGATTTACACGCTTTAGGAATCAGATTTTAAAACACATGTTTTTACAAAATGTTTGTCTGTAGGTGGCATAAATATTACGAACGTTCTACCTCAAGAACTAATGCATGGAAGTTGACAAAAAATTAGTCCCTGATACACTGCTCGACATTGAAAATGCAACACCAAGAAGGAGTGGTCAGAAAGTGATGAAATTTGGGGAAAAGACAAAGACAGCAAGGAGCATTAAGTGATCTTTATTTCAAAATGATTGTCAGAATACAGAACGAGAACGACGTCGGCTCAGTAGACTGTAGGACCACCGCAAACTGCGATGAACGAAGAAACACGTCTAGGCATCGAGGCAATAAGAGCGTGGATGGTGTCCTGAGGGATCGCTTTCCATTCCCTTTCAACCATTTGCCACAGTTCATCTTCTGAACGAGGCAGGGGCAGAGTCCGCAAACGGCGTCCAATCACATCCCACATATGTTCGATTAGTGATAGATAAGGAGAGTACGGTGGCCAGGGAAGCATCTGTATACCTTGCAGAACATGTTGGCACACGCGAGCACTGTGTGGTCGGGCGTTATGCTGCTGAAAAATTGCATTAGGTTGCCCCTGAAGGTAGGGGATTGCCACTGGCCGCAGTACATTATCCAAGAATCGTTGGGCCATCATAGTGCCCTAAATACGAACTAGAGGTGACATGCAATTATACGCAATAGCGCTCCGAACCTTTATGCCACGTTGTCGCGCGGTGGGGCGTTCCACAGTTATTGCCGGATTTGATCTGTCTCCATGTTGATGCCACACACGTATGCGGCGACTGTCACTGGATAAACAGAAGCGTGACTCATCCGAGAACGCGACGTTTCGAAATTCTGCCATCCAAGTCGCTCTAGTCCGGCACCATTCCAAACGTTGGCGTCTATGCTCTCGAGTTAATGGCAGTCTTCTTAACGGACGCCGTGAGTGCAGACCATGTTTAACCAATTGACGTGAAATGGTTCTGGTCAACACGGAAATAACCAGGGTATCTTGTACATGCTGCAGAATCGAGGTACAAGTGACTTGCGGGCCCGCCACAGCTTGTCGGTGAATGCGTCGATCCACGCGTGCTGACGTCTCTCTGGCTGCACCTGCACCCCTCAATCTTGCCATATTTCCTTGTTCCAACCATGCTCGCCATAGCCGATGCACCGTTCTCGCATCCATGTGGGTATCAGCATCAGCTGCGATTTGGCGTAAAGACCAACCCCCCCTTCTCAGTCCCATCACCATACTTCTCGTAAAATCGTCTATCTGCTGGAAGTGCCTTCGTTGACCGCGGTCTGGCATTCTCTTCTATACACGTATCCTCCGAGACAAAAACAAAATTTCTTCGATAATTCCTATGGCAGAAATAGCGACATGAATATTGCCCATTCTACAAGTTTCTTCCCTTATATCTTACGTCACGTGCGTCGGAGACCTACGCATTTCACATCATTTGCATAACTCAATGACATGCGCCTACTCTGAAATTTGCATAAATTTCTGACCACTCCTTCTTGGTGTTGCATTTTCAATGTCGAGCAGTGTATAAACTGATGCTGATTACTCTTTGGCGTAAATTTATCAACAGGTGGCGATACTGTGCAGCATTTTTTCACGATTTCTGCAACACGAAGACGATTTTCCAGCCTTAACTGATGCGGTGGGGTGTTTTGCACCCCAGAAAAATCTTTAATAGCTGTAGATTTGGAAACAAAATTTTTATGGTATTTATGTTTGTGAATTTATAGGTATATGTATATATACTAACGTACTTTTTCAATTGTTTTTATACAATGAAACTAAATTTTGGAATGCATGTTGTTAATAGATATAAATCTCTAAATCATATACAGGGCTGCAATAAAAATCGGATAATTTTCCGATTGTAGATGGGAATAGGTGAAATTCTGTTTTATAATGCATTATAAATTTCATATTGTGGAATGAGACGTAATATTTTAATTCTTTAAATGGTGCATTTTTGTTACATTATTCTAAATGTGCTGGAAAGTGCTTCATAATCTATGCATGATACATGATTTTTGCTTTCTTCTTTTCTTTTGAGTGATTTTAGCATGCTTTTCTATTGAAGTACATTTGGGTTTATTGAAGTACATTTGGGTTTTAGATAAAAGTTCTTTTTATAAAATACTCTATAACACCCACACTGCAAAAAATACCATTAATTTTTTTATTAAAAAAAATGCTGGCAAAATACGTACCAACACATTTAGCTATAAATTTACAGCAATTTTTATTTTACATGGGTAAATAGCAAACTTTCAATTTGCACAGAAGTGAGCTAAATGTTATCTTTATATTGGCTTGTTAAATAAAATCTTTTAATAGCATCATGATATAATCAATTCTTTCATACATATGTAAAATGAAAATTTTTCTTTCGTATGTATTTATTTATTTTTGGTAACGCATATTACATGTAAAAATTTCCGAATCATTTTTCTAGAAATCGAAGATTTTTCCTTAAATTAGCACAAAAGAATATTTTCCCCGTTATCTAGTTCCTAATCAGTTTGCATTATTCATTGGACTTTCCTTCTGTTTTCAAATTACAATGTCTGTCTAATGTATGGTGCAGTATACAATGAGAACTTTCAAAATATCTCATTTTAGTATGTAAATGCGAATTAGTAAAGAAGATTCTACTACTAGATAATGGCGAAATTAAAAAAAATTATGCTACGATTTAAATAAACAAATGCTTAGGAAATTTGAAGAATTAAAAAATTAATGCATCCAGAGATTACGTACAATATATGATTTCACAATTACATATAAGGGTAAAGTAAGTGCATCAAAAAACAAATTGTCTATAAAATCCGAAAATCAAGTGACTAGAACTCATTTATTGCAAATTCGTTGAACTTCGATAGTATACTGAATAAATAAAAATATATAAACAGGCACATAAAGTGGATTAAAATTGTTAGAGAAGTAAAAAAAGAATATACATGATTTACATTAATAAACGTTAAACAGAAATTATAAAAAAAAAAATACATATATATACACATAAAGCAGTAAAATGTATATAAAACAAGTCAAAAATTGCACATTAAACGTATAGCAATGACGTGCGTTCTTACTATAACGAAGTTTTTAAAATATTCAGATCTTGTTGTAATAATATACAATAATTTGGATACAATATATTAACGGAAATTCTTTGGATGTCCCTGTAAATACTATCTGTTTTCTATTATATAGAAAGTAACTTGTTAAACCTCAGCAACCTGCATCAATTTCATAAAATGTGAAACGTAGTTTAATTAAAAAGCGCCCCAAACAATGTTTCCCCCTATACCATTATGCAATGGATTACTTTTGCGTGGCCCTGTAAATGAATAACAAATACTCTTTGCACCACAGATTTTATAGAATGTATATTTTAGTATATACTTCATAAATGCATATCAGTTTTATTATGGTCGAAAGAGTGTAACATCATTAAAATGCACTTGAAACTACTTTTTTTTCATTGGTCGTAATATAACGAAATACTTTTGATTACTCCTGTAATTGAACGATACATCCGATTTTTATAAAATTTGAAAAGACTCGACAAAGTTATACAACAAATGCATATTTTAAATTTCATACGATTCGGTTGGGTAGTTTTGCGTTGTTATATGCGGACAGACGGAGAGACGGACGGACTGAACGACGACAGTAGGTGCTACGTATTTGCTTAATTACGAATACACCTAAAAAAATGGCAGGGGGGGGGGGGTAAAAAATAAACAGCATGCAGAAATTTTTTCTGCTAATAAACAACTGTTGTTTATAATTAATAACAGTGTTGCCGTGAGAAAATATTGAGAGATAAATTAAATTTAATAAAAGCCAAATAACAAGCGAAATCATATTTTTTACAAGAAATAGATATTATATTCTAAACTATTCTCTTTCAGACAAGCTTTACCTAGATTTTGCTCTTTTTTTCCCAGGGAATTTACGCTGTTTTATGGAAAGAATACTATAGATTAAAAAAGTTTGGAATATTATAATTTATATATTATAAAACTCGGTAGTACCTTGCTTTTTGAAACACAATCCCCATTTTTTGTATCCTTACGAACTTCAAAGCATTTCCTTTACAAAAAGTAAATCATCACTAACGACGCGATTCATGGGTTATTCGCAGAATTTATTCGTTTTCCATCCATAATTCTTTTTTCATCCACCCATCTTGGGAGTATCACAAAGTTTCAAATACAGTAGAACCCCGCTAATCCGCACCCCCTTATTTCGGATAGCCGACATAATCCGGTTCGGTCTGGTCGATTCTTTTTTTTTTTTAGTTTGAGAAGCAATCGACAAATTTTCATAATGTAATTTTAGTTCATTTTTTAAATTTCTAATAAAAAGGTTTTTTTCTGAAATCTTTTCGGAAGAATACTTTAAGCTTTCTTATTTAAATTCTTTGGTGTTATTAAAAAACTAGCTATGTATCCTTTAAGTGTGAAAATTCCATTTTTCACAGTTTACTATTTAATCCATTTAGAAATGTCATCAAAAGCTCACCACACAATAAAGTTTTATTTAGAACATTGCAAGAAAGCAAGGTAAAATAATAGATACACAGACTGATAAGGATTGCTTTCTGATCTTTCTCAGCCAGTCCGTAGTTCTCTCGAGACTGTTTCCTTGTCTTTATGACAAAACGCTTCTACAAATCACTAGCGGAAAATTGAAATAGAAAAGGGAATAAACAAGAATGCAAAAGAAATAACACCTGAAGATTTTGTTAGCATGTTAAAAAAAATTGACGGTTGCTCAGATGTTGATAGGAGGGATATTAGATGACGAAATAATCGCTTTTTCCGCATCTGAAAAAAATGAAAATGAAGATACCAACGAAAATACCATTACCAATGATGATCAACAAAAAGTTATTAGCCATAATGAAGCAACGTCCCTTTCAGAACAATAAATAGTTTATTTTAAACTTCATG
The DNA here is from genome assembly GCA_964019185.1 of Maratus speculifer. Lineage (NCBI taxonomy): Eukaryota > Metazoa > Arthropoda > Arachnida > Araneae > Salticidae > Maratus > Maratus speculifer. Next base: position 260,307,758 of record OZ025298.1, read on the forward strand.
TGGAAACTACATCCAATGAACTACTTATGCTGAAGTGGATTTGGGACCATGCGGTCCGCAAAACTGTCACAGCAGAAGATGAAAAACTGTATAGTTAGAAAGTAAACATTTTTACTATTTGTAAATATTGAATATGTTTAGGTGATTTTCTGTAAATATGTTTTATTCTATTCCATTTATTTTAATTCTCCGGATAATCCGGATTGGGTCTGGTCCAAATTAATCCGAATTATCGGAGTTTTAATGTACAGGCGAATATTTTTTTAATCTACCTCGTACCACTTTTTCAAAACAAAAATTTTTTATATACATTTTGAGAACATTTACAAATGAAATATACTACGAAATGTACTTTTTAAAAATAATGGTGCGAATAGTATGCAAAAATATTCACCTATAATTGAAAATTTGCGATATCCCCCATGTACGTAAAGCGAATGTATCTTCATTACCGCCTTAACGCCTTTGGGACGATCGTCTTTTATACAATTTTTAATTTTTTATCCCCAGTTTTTAAAAGCAGAAAATTTTATCTATTTGTTTCGGGAAAATGCGGGGGGGGGAGGGGGGGAGGGGCGCAGAACACCCCATCTAGTTCACGGATGAAAATCTGTTATTAACTAAGTCTCGATTCGCACATTAAAACGCAATCGGTCTGCCAAGTCATATCTTGGTGAAAAATACCTAAAAACCCGATTTTAACAGTTGACTCGTAGGTTTACAATTGGTTTTTCTGCACCCCAAAGTTTGAAAACATGGAGGAGCAGGAAAACATAATAGCAATACGTTCGTAATAGCATACGAATCAACCACTAAAATCGTATTTTTAGGTGTTTTCCACCAAGATATGACTTGGCAGATCGATTGCGTTTTAATATGCGAATTGAGCTTTAAGTAATCCCAGATTTTCATCCATGAACTCGATGAGATGATTGCCTGTGCTGCCGCCTGACGGTCTATTGGATTAAATTAGACAAAATTTACAATAAAATTTTACTGGTGAGAATAACAAAAGGATTCTGAGCATTTTATACGGCACATCATACCGATAGCTCGTTCCTAAGGGAATAAGAGAAAAAATGATAAGAAGAAAAATGATGATTCTTGTGATAATTGTACTTTACTGTGTTTTAAAACTTTCTGAAAATGCTATTGTTTTACTTTAATGGGCATGTATGCGCTATGGGAAACTTCATTTTCCTCAAAAGCATTTTGTATGAGGAAGCGAAATTAAAGGGAAAATAACCGTTATTCATTATATTTTTCACAAATTCGCAAATGAATCACCTTTAAACAAGATAATAAAAACACTGTACATTACAATAGTTTGGAACAATTAGTCTTTTAAACATTATATTTAAGCATTTTCCTTGATGATCGCAGGCCAAAATGATCTTACCTATGTGACCTTCAACAAATTTGGCACAGAGTTTCCTGCTCAGACTGATCCATTCGGGTTCTTGGACAGTGGAATTTCCATTGACTGCAACTTCGGCATGGGTTTGACTTGAATGAGGGATTTTTCGATACCTGTCTTCTGGTACTCGGTACAGCATGCTGTCATCTGGTCTTACATCTATAAATAAATAAAATAAATCAGGGTGATTCATGCACTCAAGCACATCACTGTTGAAGTGAAAAATTCCATGCTACTTCCATAGCCTACAACCACCATAACTAAACTTGTAATTTTTTTTTTTTTTTAATTTCTTGTATTTTATTCTATTATTTTTACCATAAAAAGTAATAAAAACAAATTTCATCAAAAAGTACAGGTAAGGAATGATAAATTTAATGGTTATCAATGGGTGATGCTAAAATTCAAGATCGTATCATAGTAATAGAAATTAACCAAACACTCGAAATCGTACACATATCAGTCCAACATTTAGTTACTTTTACATTAAACGCCCCCTCACCTCCACCTCAAAAAGAAAAAAAAAAAAAAAAAAAAGGAGCGAGGGTCTATTGTTGTTTTATATATATGTATATATATAAGAAATCCAACTCGAATTTTTGCTTGTGGGAAATAAATGCAAAAATTTGAAATCTCCTATCAAAATTCGTGAAATATGAAGCTTTTTTTTTTTTTTTTTTTAAATATTAGAAAATTACAAACTTCTTGATCGCAACAAAGGCATCACAGTACATACTGATTTAAAATCTAGGCTTAAACGTCATTTCAAAGATGTGTTACCACTAGGTCAGCAGTTTCCAAACTGGGTACGAGGCGGGCTTGGTGAGGGGTATGTGAAAATGATATAGGTAATGGCGGAAATCACATATATGGTTAGTAAAGTCACAAAAAATGTTAGAAATGGCAACGTCATTTGTATCGATTTATTATATGGTTGTGATAAAAAGATTATTAATAAAAAAACGTATATTTATTTGCATTATCTAGTTGAATAGGGGAAGGGGGGAGAAGGAGGCGTATTTCTGAGAGATGGTACTCAAAAATGAAAGGAGTAAGGGAAAGAAAAAAGGTTGGGAAGCACTGATCTAGGCAACGTTGTCCAGTGTTCTGCATAAATCGCCGTTTCTTGCCCAAACAAACCAGTATTTAAAGTAATTTTATTTGTCGTATCTAATGGCCGTTTATCTGCTATTAAAAATAGCGAAATGAATTTTAAGAAATTAATGGTGTTCAGAGAATTTAGAGCCCTGATTTACACTGGATACCTGGCAATACTAGTTAGAGGCGACACATCTTTGAAGAGACGTTTAAGCTTAGATTTTAAATGAATTTGTACTGTGGCGCCTTTATTGGGATCTTGGAGGGCTTTGGCGGAATAAAAATCCCAGACAGATAATTTGACATCATAGTTGTTCACAAATGATAATAATGACAACGGGGCTGAATCTGTGCTCCAGTAATGAACCACTTCTGTTTACAAGCATAAAAAGTTTCATATCATTTACTGTGCTTCGTGTAATTGATTATTTAGAATGTAAATGATTTTTTAGTTTATCTTATAATATTCATTTCTAGACATATTTATAAAAAATTTTAAATCATTTCCTCAATTAATGTGTTATACACAATATCTGCAAAAGTGGAACGTCTGAAATTTCTTACAGTTTCAAAAATCACACAGTCATGAATGTAAAATGCTCAAAAATGCTATTTTTTTTTTCGGTGAAATAATAATATAAAGTGAGCTTTTTTAAATATCAACTAAGGGGACGGTGAACGCTTAAAAAAATTTCTTTTAATTTTCATTATAGAGATTTGAAATTTTCTGCAAATATACATTTTATCACAAGTATTTAGAATAAATTAGTAGAAATTTCCAATCTTACTATAATTTTAAGATTTTTTTTTTAATTTTAAAAGGCAATTTTAAAATATTCCTTGCGTCTTATTTTTTTAGATATTTCCTCGATTTTTTATTTTAATTATGCAAAACACTATTACAAACAAATCTGTGTATCCAGGGGCCTCGCTTAGGGGGAGAGAGGGGGGAGCCTCCCCTCCCTAAACGTTTGCAGATGCTGTTACAGTTGGCAAATTTACAAACTAAACTGGCAAATTAGTTCAAAACTTTAATAAAATACTATTATACACTTTCTATTTTTGATAGATTTGACGAAAGTTACCAATATAATTAGAAATAATATTAAGCTTTTTACAAATAAAAGCTACATTAAATTTTCTAATTGTGATAACTTGGTAAAATTATAAAACTAGTCGTTGGGGGCCACCGTAATACTTACCCATCATGGATATGTATATGAAAATAAAACATGCGAAACTATTTATACAATGCATGGCAATTCATAAACAAAATTTAAATATTGTTAATATACATAGTAATGCTATATTAAAGAACTGCTGATGTACCAATTTCGACAAATTATATAAAACGCCAAACTACTCAAGTAGTACCGAACTGCGTAAAAGAAACATCCTTATAACTCCAAAAATAATAATTCTATTAACTAACAATTAACTGCGTCGGATTAAGCGTCTCATTTCCAATTAAAATATACTTCTGAATTGAAATTTGAATGAAATACAGGGTCATGAAAAATCGAAGAATGTGGAAAACAAGATTACAAATATCTCGGCAACTAATAATCCGATCGACTTCGTTCTATATGCAAAATGTGTGTTATTTTATTGCCTTTTACGTCCATTCCTTAGAACAAAAAAATTCGAAAATTTTTATATACCTTTCATCAGAACGAATTTTTCGAGAGTCCGAAAAAAATAGTTCCGGATAATCGAGGTTGCTGATATTAAATAGGGTTCGTCCCATTCTTACATACTAGCTACATACAAAATTTCAAGTCTCTATCTCAATTTGTTCGGGAGATAGAGCGTTTACAGACAGACAGACGGACGGTAAAATTTTTTTTCTAAAAATATGTTTTTCGGAATCTCCACTATCTAAAACGTGTAAATCCGTCAAAAAAAATTTTCGATTTTCAAAACGATTGCAAGACTTACCCTATACTACGTATGATGGGTAAGTAACTAGTTAGCAAACGCCAGGAACTATTTATGTTTGATTAATTTTAAACACGATTATTCAATCGGTAAATTAATTATAACAGAAGTAATTTATTCCATTTTTCAATATTGGGTGAAAAACCCAATTTTTCAAAAACCTTTTTTCACCTAACATTGAAAAATGGAATAAATTACTTCTGTTATAATTAATTTACCGATTGAATAATCGTGTTTAAAATTAATCTAATGTAATTTCGTATGCAGCGATTTTCTGCAGTTCCACATACTGACCTTCGATTTATTCTGTAGAACTGATCCAGAGTATCAGACTAGATAAAGTGATCGTTGAGGTTAATTGGGAGAAATAGTCCTCCAGTCTTCGTGTCCGGGATAGCTCAGTTGGTAGAACATTGACGGTTTCAGCCAATACATCCCTGGTTCGAATCCTAGCCCGTACTTTTTTCACCCAATATTGAAAAATGGAATAAATTAGTTTGTTATTTATGTTTGCTTTTCGCTGAGTTGGCAAATGCTGAATTTTGACTTGGCAATTTAAGGCTCTTCCTCCCCCCCCCCCCAATAAAAAGTCTACGCGAGGGCCCTGTGCGTATCAACTTTTTAATCCCTTAAATATTTGAAGATATTTTTCTGAATTCCATATCGATTTTCATCAAACTTTGCCTTTTAGTAAAATAAAAATCAAATTTAATTGTCTTAATGAAGTCGAACTTTAAAGTACATACACAGTTTCTTTTTAATCAAAATCAGGATCCTTCCTTATCAGTTTCATGAATTTTGATAAAAAATTTAATAGCAAAAGGCATTAAAAAAGAAAGAAAAAAGCTGAAAATCAGTATTGAAAAAATAGAGGATAGTATTTATTACAAAAAAACTTATAATTATATAAAATGAATGAGCAATTCAAATAATAATAATTATCTACAAGCTTACAAATGTTAAATGTGAGCACCTTTCATCCCACGGCACTCATCAATTCGATAGTTCAGTTCTTCGCAAACGTTGATTAGAGTTCGTGAGGTCATTGTTGCAACAGCTGAAATAATCAGATGATAGTGGAGGCATAAACACACGGTCCTTTATGAAGCCCCACTGGTAAAAATCACATGGTGTCAGATCGGGTGAGCGTTTGAATAGAACTTCTTTGCTAATCAACGTTTGGGAAGAACTAAGCTATCGACTTGATGTGTGCTATGTGACGAAAGGTCCTCACGTTGAACACTTGTAAACTTATAGGTAAAACTGTTTGAGTTGTTCTTTCATTTTATGTATTAATTATAATTTTAAGTTTTATGTAATAAATACTACCAAGCGTTAAAATGCCGATATTCATTTAGAAACATCCCGTACATTAAAAAGCCAAAAAATTGTTTGCGAACAAAATTAAAACACTTGAAACTTTGTGTAAAATATTCGAATCTGCATGCCAAAATTCCACAAATGGTGAAGTACAAATTGAATAAGAATATATAAACACAAGAAGAAATGTCGACTTTGTGGTTTACTTTGCTCAAATAATGGTCCATGGTCTCCTATCTTAAATTTGGATATATTGATTGATGAAAACAGTTTCGTGACTGGATAAAATATCCACTAAAAATGCTTTCGACATATGAATATTATTGAAATATCTTAGATATTATTAGAATAAATAAAAAATTAAAACAAATAGAATAAAAAAAAAGTCATAAGTGGTCTTTTGTTTTTATAAAGGAAGTAGCACAGTTCATAAACTTTGAGAGAGTATAAAACCTGCTAATAAAAAATATTTAATCACGAGCAAAAGAAAGTTCGAAATACAGCCGAACCTCGGGAACACGAAAGCACTTAGCGCGAAATTTCGTTTAACACGAAACGATACTAAGGTCCCGTCAGATAAATCTGAAAATCAATGTAAATTAATTCGTTTAATACGAAATAGAATTTCGCAAAACCCCGCTTAAAACGATTTTATTTATTTATTTATTTATTATTATTATTATTATTTTTTTAATTTTTTAATTTTTTTTTTTTTTTTTTTTTTTTTTTTTTTTTTTTTTTTTTTTGCTTTGAAAATAAAAAAAATCTTTTGTATGCGAAGTTTTCGATGCTTAAAATTTATATGTCAGATCTTATTTTATAAAAATGGAATTTTCCTCACTGTTTCGAAATGACATAAACAGGATAAGGGGTTCTAAAAATTGTAAAATATTTGAGAGCTTTGGACAAATTAGCTGAGGTTCCTAGAAAGAAGTAGTCTACAAAAATCCAAACAAAAATCAATGACGGATTTTTGTAAAAAATGATTATTAGGTAAATAAATTTATTTAAATTACCCAAAACGATGACCAGTTTGTTTTATTTCTTAGTTAAATTTTCTATTCCTTTTAAATTTATGATTTTAATATGGATATATTTGTAAGTTATTTATTTAGTCTTTTTATTTAACATAGACGGCACTACTATTTAAACGAATAACACGAAATACCAGATAACACGTAAAAAATTCGCAGTCCTTTCAGTTTCGTGTTAACGAGGTTCAACTGTGATTAGAAAGAAAATCATAAAAGATTTCTCACAGCTATTTCTGAAAAATGTAAGACATCAGTTGTATAAATTTCAACATCTCATAACAATTCCGGAGTCTGATCTAAGCTGAAATGCTTTCAACCGGAAATTTTACTTAAGGAAAAATTTCAAAATGAAATAGAAAATATACTCATAAGAAGAAGACGCATTTTCTTATATATATTTTCTGGTTTGAACATGAAAATCTTGGATCAGACTCCGGAATAATTAAGAGATGTTGGCATCTATGCAGTCAGTGTTGAATCCAATAGGTTGAATCCCCGGGGGGGGGACATTCCCTCACAGAGCAATGAAATGTTCCCTCCCCCGGAAAATTTGAAATTTTTCATTTTCAATGGTCTAAAAGTGTCATGACGCTGCCGTGTGTGCTAAAGTTATAAGGGAATAGGCCGTGATCTCACACAAGAAACATTTATTTAGTAACACCAATTAAATATAAGATTTAAGCATTATATATATATAGAGAGAGAGAGAGGAGACTTCGGAAGACTTACGAGGAGATGAGTAGAACCCGGGAAATACCATCTCCGGCTCTGATCATGGATACACTCTCCTGGTCATCATAGCTACTTCGCATCCTCTTTATAACTATTCACAACTTCATTATTGCTAACTATATTCTGCTGCTCGTTTACCCGGTCTAAGCATATATATCAAATTGCTTATCTAAAAAGGGGTTATATTTTAACGACCTCCGACTTTTGTTTTTGCTGATTAACTCTCATGATTTCTCTAATCTTAATTGCGTTCGTGGGAATATCAACTTAGAAAGGGGTTACTCGATTATTCTTGCGATGTGGGTGCGCTTTATATCTGAATCAAACTTTGGTTAATAGATTAGATTCCTCACATGCCCAAGAAATTCTATGATTTATCGAAACTGGCATGTGAATTTTGTTTCAACCGCTTGATAATGGAGAAACGTTAGCTGATTACTTTTTACTATCTAGACTTTTGGACTTAAACTTATGTGACATCGTCACAAAAGTACGATTCCCCCCTGGAACACTATAATGTCCCTCCCTGGAGCCACTGAAGTCCCTCTTGGAGAAAAGTGTCTGAATTCAACACTGTATGCAGTAAGCGCAGGAGGGTTATTTTAATTGAAAGTAAAGATCTTAATCTAGTAAGTCATAAATATGCATTTTCCTAGCTAAAATTTAGCATACTTGAAATTGCAGGCAATGAATTTCAAATTTTAATCTAAACGGACGAATTGCCGTTTTTACATACATGAAGCTCAAAACCAGAAAATAAATAAAATCCATTTTTGATCATTTTCAGTCAAGTATGAATTGGCAGGAAAAAGAAAAATGCACGTTCAAAAAGTGCATGTTTTTACTCAATTTCTTTCAATAATTGTATTTTATTAATTAATCGTTCAGGAACTATTTAATAAAACATGCTTGAAGCTTATAAATCAAAAATTTAAAAATATCACATAAAAAATTAAATACACAAATTTAGGCAAAACCAATCGGTGTTTTGTTTAAAATACTATTTGGTTCATTATTCAATGCCATAAAAATATTCAACATTCCAAAGACTAAGGAGAATATTTAGACAATCCAATTTATTTTTTCACATACTTCGAGATTTCATAATTGATTGAGAAAATGTGTTCCAAATCACTCCCACCCATAAACGATACAAATTCGTGACAGAAACTCATGCTAAAAAAATAACTCCGTATTTCTTGAGTGATTCAATAGAAAAACAAACGAATGAATTGCGAAGGTCGGCCATCTTGCGTATACAAACGACAAGAACAGATGCTCTCGAAATAGCGTTGAACCAGCTGTCGGAATCACATTTAATGTCATGATGGTTAAAGTAAAACATCTATTTCTTCAAGGACAATACTTTATGTGTGCAATAATAACATGCAAATGTAAGAAATATTTGTTATGATTGAGAACCATGCGCACGGAAATGTAGAACAAGAATGCCATGTTGCTCTCAATATGTATATGTAATATGTATTGATTAAACTATATACACAAAATGATCTGATTGCAATTTAAAAACACAAAATGATCTGTATTTCAAAATGAACTGATCGCAATTCATTAAATTTTATTGATAAATTAGGATAATAAACACAATTTCGCAAAGGTTTGGTCATTTTGTCAGTAAGATTGTATTTTTCCAGAACAGTGACAAAAACTGAAAAAAAACTGACAAAAACAGGCAAAAAAGAAAAAAAAATGGTTAGGTTAAAAAAAAAACTATACAACAAAAGGGCTGTGCATATATAAAGTCATCAACTTTATGTTAATTTTGGATCCCCTCCCCCCTTTTCGATATCATACGTTATCATCTCTTGAATCCCCCCCCCCCCCCAGTAGTGATATCATTATCAAAGTCAAAATTTTTTTTTTATGATTTTAGAATTTATTTCATTCGTTTGGAATGATATATAAAACTGGTTACATTTATTTTTATCATGATTTATTGATTCAAATGAAGATAAGTCAATAAATTATTAACTTATATTAAATAACACTTTAAAAAAAAACAGTTACTATTTAAAAGTATTTTATAATAGCTTTTTATTACATAATGCATTCAACAGTAGTACTGTCTTATTGCACTTTCCCTGCACGGAGGAAGGAGTGGGGGATACATAAATTATTAACCAAATATGAAGTGGACAACATACTTTCTCTTTTATTTATTAGTGAACACAAGCTTTAATACAAATTTACGTCACATACAGGGTGTATCTAAACTACTGGGCAAAACTTTAAGAGGTGATAGTACACATCAAGACAAATAATATTAAATGGGAAACTGAGGCTCCCAAACGTCTTCCGAAGGAGATAGGCGCCATCAAAGTTTAGGGTCAAACACTTGAAATGATTATAAAAAACGGAAAAATTGGTCGATTCGTTTGCGGTTTTCACGAAAACTATATTTTATGTCCAGGCCCGTAGCCAGGATTTCCTTTCGGGAGGGGCTCAATCTTGAAATGTTTTCGGATCATACGAAAGTAATTTGCATAATTTACAGCAAACTTTTTTTAAATAATCAAGGCTTAACCTAAAATGTGTTACTGCATAGGATACTTGATAACCGTATATAGTATTGCTATTTCGTATTTAATTTTTTCAATTTCTGTTGCAAATTTTGACATTCAAGAACAATTTTAGGAAACCGGAGACTTTTTAGGAAAAATCTTCTGTGAAACCTAAAAAGCGCAGAATAACAATGTTTGAGATGAGCCTGAAGTATCCTATGAGAACAACGTTAAAAAATATTGAAATGCAAGTAACATGAATTGATTTAAAACACAGGATTAATATTAAAGTGGGAGAGTTTGGCACTGCGAGTGAAAAGTCTTGAAAATATTAACCCATAAATAAAATTAATTAGATGCATTATTTTTTTTAAAAGAAAAATTAATTGCTAGTGTCATATATAATAATAAAAAGTACCTTTGTATTTCACAATTTCTGATTATAATAATTATAAATACTATACTCTTGGTACAATAAATTTACTTGTGCAACAGAAGCAATCATTGTAATTTCTTCTTAGCCATGATGCTGAATAACTTATCAAGATCTACTGTAATATCCATATGAATGGAAATAAGTGCAAAGCTACTCATTCTCTCCTCAGTCATAATGCTTCGAGGCAAAGATTTAATTATTTTCATTGTCAAAAAAGATCTTTCAGCAACTGACTGTTGTTGTTGGGTTATCAATTAAGAGTGTCAGCGAGTATTTGATATTATTGTAATCAGAGTTGGGTTTTTGCCGGCAGAAAGTGGTTTCTGCCGTGCCAGTGGCCAGTAGGGGGGTGGGGCTAGGTTTAGTCTGTCCTCCCTCTGAAGAAGAACAGACTGTTTTTTCTTGCCTGTATTTGTTTGGTTTTTTAATTGTTTTAATTTATTAATTCTTCACAGTTCATTGTTACCATTTTTAACATACACTCTTTCCTTGAAAATTATGAAATTTCATTGCATAATGTGAATTATATATATATATATATATATATATATATATATATATATATATTGTTACATATGCATATGTAATTTATGTTTAAACAATTATTTTATACAACTCAATATTTTATACTCAACAAATTAAGAAATAATCTGGGGGCAGAAAGATTAGCAAAATTAGTCCTATGTTATGGAATGCTTCATGGAAAAAATACTAATAGTATATTTGAGTGGTAATTTGTTTCTTCAATATTGTAAAATAATTGTACAAGATATTTCATTAAATTTTCTTTGTCTATGTTATTTTTTGTGCTTCAACTATTTACTTATATATTTTCACAAGAAATTGCATTATGTTATTTATTTAAAAATAATCTGAAAAGTAATTTGTTATTAAATCAGAATTTTTTGTAAATTTATTTTTAAAAGAAATATAAATTCAACTGTAAACAATAATATTAATAATTAAACTTGTACAGTATCAGGTTATTGTTGTGAAAGTTTCTGTTTTTCAAGTGAATGAAAATTAGTGTTTTAAATAAGCAAGGTATGTGATCATTTTTAAACGTTTTGATACTTTGAATAACATTCATAATCTTATGTTTTAATTTTTAGCTCAATGGTTTACATATCAAATGTAAGTGTGAATTATGAATCATTGCTGAGTAAAGTTCTTATTTAGTACTGTTTCTTAGTTTCTGCCAGTTTTTGCCACTTACTGGCAGAAATCAGTTTCTGCCATGCCGGTTTTAACCGGCTTCTACCGCTGGTTTTAACCACCCCGGCAGAAACTTGCCAACCCTGATTGTAATACGTCACATTACAGTACTAAACTTTTGGGACCTCTGTGCTGATGTCAACAATTTGTTTGCACCCTAATTCATATTCAGCTTTCACTTGCTATGTTGACACTTTAGCCTGAAAATATTGCTAACAGATTCTGTAATTTTCTAGTTTTTTCCCATGAAGCAAGTCCTGGGAATATCTCTTAGAATGTCTTTATTCGAAATGAATCGATCATTTAAATTTTCTACACGGACTTTCATATATTAGACTTTCTACATGGGGAATAAAGACCATGATGTTGTAATACTATTCAGCTGGTGTAATTTGAGGGTTTGTATGTGTTGTCTGTCTAAATGTTAGGCTTGGATTCTTTCAATTTGGAATATGTCTTCCCGAAGGTCTGATGCACAATGGAATATTTCACAAAAGATTTCGACTGCATTTTTCTCTAAATTTATGTAAAACTATTAGGGCATGTTTAACATAAGTTACAGCCGGTATCATATCACGAAATTTTTCTTGAAGAACTTACTATGAATTTGTCAGACAGAAAATCTTCTCACAGACAAGCTTATGAAAAAATCATTCTTCTCCCGACTGCATAAAAAGCTCCAGCTGCTGAAAAAATCTTCCATGTGTTTTTCAAAATTATTTCTGAGCTAAAGCAGATGTACGTAGCTCAACAAAAGTTAGTATGCTTTCATGCCTCTTGATAAACTTTGTATCATAAATGCGGAGAAGTCATTTTCTTTTGTTTTCTGATGCAATTGCTTCTGAAAGAGCTAAATTTTGCCTTTAGGTGATTTTTAAAATCTTTTGTCACTGATTTAACAAGCCCATGATACTTTTGGATTACGGGAAACAGAATGCTGTTGAACAAGGCAAGATTTAACCGATGGCTTTCAAAGTGGACGTATCTAATTTTTAAATACTCTGAAAAATTCGCGAATGGAGCCCGCTAACATGACCAAACTTATTAGTTGTTTCATCTTACGCCTATGTGATGCATTTATACAGGTCAAGGCATAGTTCATCACAATGTTGTAGCAATATTTTTTTTGAATTAATTTTTGGCAAAGAAGACATTTATTTGAATAAAATCTAAAAGTATTTTCTGAATTATTGGGGTTTGTGAATTTTTTAATAGTCCAAATATCTAATACAAAGGTCAAGCTGTTCTGCAATTGAAATGTTCATAGTTTCATCCGCAATAGAGCTCATCAGTGTGACGTCACAGACAACTCAACCCCGCATTTCCATGGTAACTGGGTCAATACAAACCGAAAGAGTTTAGAGTTTGTTAGAGATGCACGATATACCTTCAAAAAAAGTCTTTCAATATGAAATCAGATACCGCTCAAAGGCTGATCGTTGAATTGCTGAAGTTTTAAAAGCGATCCGCAAGTATTTGGGCCGAATTGTAACTTCTTTAAATCAGTTTCAGGGTTGAATTTTTAGCTTCACGATAAAACAACATATTTCATCTCAATCTTTTTTTTAACTCTGTGGTTTGTTTTGAACCAATTTCTGGGGTTGTGACGTCACCACTGATGAGCTCTATTAAGCTACGCGTTTTGTTTAGCAAAATAGATCACGTTATTTATTTTGATAATTAGTATTTTAGTAACTGTATTCGAGAATATTTGAATGATTTTGCTCTAAATGTCTGGAGTGGAGTAAATAACGTTTCTACGGATATTTATAGTATCTAGTTGTCGTTTCAATTCATTCTCTCCAGACTTCACTCAAAATTAAAAAAATTTCTTAACTAACAGCCTTTTTTATATCGATTTCTCTAACATTAGAAGATCATCATCGTGGTCATCTCTAAGTGGCATATTTTGCTCTGTACAAAATAAGATTGTTTCAAGAATTGGTCCAAGAGCTGATTTCTTCTTTTCCTGGAGCTTTTTGAAAATCCAACATTGAAATAATAATTTTTATATAGTCCTGAAAAAAAATCTCAATTTTGTTTGCTAAAATAGCATATGATTTGTGATAATCTCATTGCATATATTATAAGATTTGCATAAGAAACACTTTAGCCTTTTTACCAATGTCTGAAACATGTAGAAATCAGTACATAAGTTAAAAACCTACAATGTTATAACACACAAATTTCATAAAAACACAAAGAAATTTTTAGGGGGTTTGTGTTTTCAGGAAATTTGTGTGTTATAACATTGTAGTTTATTAACTTATGTATTGAAATTCACACAAAGTGTTGGAATTTTACTTATGTAGAATCCAGTCTTCGTGGCTTTTGTGTCCTTTCTGCACCCATTCTTTCGTGAGAAAACAAAAATCAAGGTTTACAATAAATGCGTTTTAGAATATGTAAGAAAAGGAAACACTATTTCTGGATATTTCCTCCATTTTTCTTAGTTTTGTTACTTCCCTACAATTAATAGAAAACTATATGGATGTTTGGAAAATAAAAAGGAACCAAAAATGTTTCTCTTCGTGGCATCATCTAAGTCATCTTCTCTTACTGCATAGTACTATCGAATCCAGTTGTTTGCCATACTGTAGACTCATATTGAGTACTTGATGAATCCCCATCAAAGTCAAATTGCTCCGTACGCTAACATCAAAACAATCCTAAATTTCAATTTCTAAACAAGGATTGCTGTCAGGAAATGTTGCTATTACTGGAACTGGTTTTATGTAAGTCAGTTCAAGATTTAGTGCATCCATGATGCTGTTTTGTGATTTTGCAATTTGAAAAAAATTTGCACCTCTGAAAAACTATTTCTGGCATTTCACATCATATTTTCTAGTTACTTAATAGATTATATTAACAATCATTAACATTTTTGTTTCCAACTTATCTAGCCAATTGACAAAATACTGCATTTTCCATCATTGAATTCATTGCTCAAAAAATTTATTTTAGACCCAAAAATTGCATTTGATAAAATTCGCTTTTTTGAACTCAGACTACACTTCAATTCAATTACTAGATTAAATTTCGGACAGTAAACTGAGCCAGTGTTGTTATTTAAATTTTTATATGTCCCTTGACATAACTCAAAAGGTCCCTACACTGACTATAAAAATAGCACCCCCCGCCAACATCTGTAAATTGACCTCACAGTGTAATTGGGTAAAATTTTATCCAAATATGAGTACTGATGGGGCTAGAAAACTCTCTCGGTGGCGCTATGAAGAACTTTCAAAAAATGCCTACATAGGAGTACCCATCCCTGAAGCTGATAGTTCTACAAAATATAAAGAAAATTAACCAGACAAGTGAGCTACTTTACACACATTTTCTTATTACTATTAAAGATTCATATGCAAACAATTCTCAGAAAAATTGGCTGGTAAAGAGACTGGGGGATATCGCCATGGCGTCTGTAAAGATTTTAGGTACCATATCATTTTTTTTCGCATCATTACTTTTCCAAAACGCATTTTAATAGTTACTTTTTAATAAAAAGCGTTTTACAGTTAAAACATCATTATCAAAGGTACTTTTTTAAAACTATATTTTTTCACATGATTTTACATATTCGGCAGCTAATAAAGTTTTTGGCTCCTTTCTCTGCAAAATACACTCATGTCTATAAATTAAGGATAATACAGAATCACATAGAAATCAAATTCTAAAGTAAAAATTTCACTTGCATTATTATCACACACATCTTCAAGACTAATATGCAAATTTCAGAAAGCCACCAGATGGCGCCGATAGTACGTCACAAAGGCGAAAGTGTGAGAGAGTCGAATATAAGGAACGGTGGCAAAGAAGTAAAACAGTTAATAATCATTTTCTAAGCCTCTCAAAGCCAAAACCGAACAGTTATGACACAGAAGTCACATGTGAATGATATTTTACGTGGTAGAATTATCGGCCGTCTGGAATGTGGGCGTACTCAGATGAAAGTATTCGAGGAACTTGGAATTACCCAAAGTGTAATATCTAGACTTTGGCAACTATTCTATGATGATAGAAATGTCAATAGACGTTACTATACAAGTCGTCCCCGAGTTACAACCACGGATGAAGACCGTTATTTGGCAGTAACTGCAAAAAGAAAAAGACGGAACACAGCATCAGACATATTTTGTCAGCTATCTTTTGCCACGTGTACGACTTTTTCAAGGCATATCGTATACAGATATTTGGAACGTATTGGTCTATATGCTCGCAAACCTATAAGATGTGTTCCGCTCACGGCAACTCGCTGTCGCCTGCGGTTAACATGGAGTAGAGTACATGCAATGTGGACATCGTCACAGAAGGCATGTGTAAAGTTTTCCGACGAGTCCAAGTTTAGCTTGCAGTCTAATTCACGTCTGACTTTCATACAGAGAACGCCAGGCACCCATTACCACCAAGATAACATCATTAAACGACATTGCTAGGGTGGTGCAGGATTGCTCGTTTGGGTTCGAATTATATTGGGCTCCAGAACAGATCTACATATTCAAAACGGAAACATATCAGGCCAAATTTATCGGGACATCATTCTGGAGCAACATGTACGTCTATTTAGAGGTGCTATGAGCTCAGAATTTGTGCTTATGGATGATAATGGCCGTCTTCACCGAGTAAACATCGTAAATGAACGCCTTAAAGCTGAGGATATCACCCGTATGGATTGGCCAGCATTTTTGCTTGACTTGAATCCGATAGAGCATGTATGGGATATGCTTGGCCGACGGGTTGCAGCCCGTCAACCACATCCTACATGTGTGCCGGAACGTCGGAGAGCATTGCTTGCTGACTGGAGTAATCTCCCCCAAAATCAGCTTGATAATTTGATACTCAGCATGCCTAGACATTGCTCGGACTGCATTTCATTTTATGGGAGGCATACAATTTATTAACCATTATACCAACCATATAATGTTAAGTTTTTTTAATGGATGGTAATTTTTGTAATTGATCTAGGGAACACCAATTGTAGATTTTATTAATGTTATCATACATGTAGCATCGTTTTTGTTCTTTTTCTTTTGTTGAATGTTTGGGCTTGATGAAGAAGTCACGTTTGTTTTGTTTCCGTGCCTTTATTTGCTAAAACTGGCATTATCCTTAATTTATGGACATGAGTGTATTTCAACAGGTTTCCTTTATATGCATGAAGATAAAGAAATTTAAGGAAGATAATAAATGCAAGTAGTTGTTTTATATCTGTCTCCTAAAGTTAATACGCCATGTGTATTGCACTAGTTATTCCTAGTCATATTAATGATCAAATTTTACTGCACATAAAGATAGTTAAAATTGCGTATCAAAAAGAATTTATAATTTTGTGGTAAATATCTATTAAAAAAACAATATATCCAAATAGTCGATATAATGAAAGAATACTGTAACAGTGATTGAATAAATGGATATTTTTACAGCTAAAAATGGAATTTATTTTAATCCTTTCTGGCGCAGACAAGTTCTGTGCGTAAAATGAGAAATTGTTGACTGACATTGGAATTTACAAAAGACATTTTTAGAAATCAAGAATTCCCTGATTTAAAATGTCATTGTAAAAGTAAAATTTTACTAAAATATTATTGGTGCCGTTTGTAAGTTTGGAATTAAAATTAGGTGTTTCCGAAGTGGTAACACTGCGCCGGAAAGGATTAATGTAGTAGAAGATGAAAACTTACTTTATTATCATAGAGATAATTTGGTAAAGTCTTTTCAAACTTTCGGGAGGGGCTTCATCCCCCTTAGCCCCCTCCCTGGCTACGTGCCTGGTCAGTATTGTCTTGAAAATAAACTATAAAGATAAATTTCAAAAAATGCCGATAGAGGGCACTTTAGACTTTGGAGTAATGAACAACTATTTTTTACCGTTATTTTTTGTATCTCATTAAAATTTTTTAGAAGTTTAGACATAAACTTAAATTTTGAGCTCAAAATCTGTGGTTAAGTAGCGCAAACTGAACTGTGTTCAATGGGAGTGGGTGGGTTCAAATTTCAAATGATTATAAAAAACAGAAAAATTGGTCAATTGATTTACGATTTTCACTAAAATTATTCTTTACGTCTGTATTGTCTTGAAAATAAATTATACAGATAAATTTCAAAAAATGTCGATAGAGGGCGCTTTAGACTTTGGTGTAATGTACAACAATTTTTTACCGTTATTTTTTTGCATCTCATTAAATTTTTTTTGAAGCTTAGACATAAACTTAAATTTTGAACTGAAAATCTGAATAGTTGAGAGTGGTTAAGTAGCGCAAACTGAACTGTGTTCAATGGGGGTGGGAAGGTTCAAATTTCAAATGATTATAAAAAACGGAAAAATTGGTCGATTCGGTTGCGATTTTCTCTAAAACCATTCTTTATGTCAGTATTTCCTTGAAAATAAATTTTAAAGATAAATTTTAAAAAATTCCCTTAGAAGGCGCCTTGAACTTTAGAGTAACCAATAATTGTTTTTAACTGTTAATTTTTTTTATCTAATTAAAAGTTTTAAAGGATTCGACTTAAATTTCTTAGCTCAAAATCTGAATCGTTGTGAGTAATTAAGTAGGGAAAAATTGAACTGTGTTCGTAGGTTGAGCAGGGTAACATTTCAACTCCTGAACACAGTTCAGTTTGCGCTTTTTAACCCCTCCCAACGATTCAGAATTTGAGTTCAAAATTTAAGTGTAAGCTTTTGCAAGCATTTCGTTAGATACAAAAAATTACAGCTAAAAATTGTTGTTGGTTACTCTAAAGTTAATGGCGCCCTCTAACGGAATTTTTTGAAATTTATCTTTAAAATATATTTTTAAAGAAATACCGACATAAAGAATGGTTTTAGAAAAAAAAACACGCAAACGAATCGACCAATTTTTCCGTTTTGTATAATCATTTGAAATTTGAACCTTCCCACCCCCATTGAACACAGTTCAGTTAGCGCTACTTAACCACTCTCAACGATTCAGATTTTCAGCACAAAATTTATGTTTATGTCTAAGCTTCCAAAAAATTTAATGAGATGCAAAATATAACGGTAAAAAATAATTGTACGTTACTCCAAAGTCTAAAGCGCCCTCTATCGACATTTTTTGAAATTTATGTTTATAATTTATTTTTAAGACAATACTGACATAAAGAATAATTTTAGTGAAAACCGCAAGTCAATTGACCAGTTTTTCTGTTTTTTAAAATCATTTGAAATTTGTACCTACCCACTCCCATTGAACACAGCTCATTTTGCGCTTCTTAACCACAGATTTTGAGCTCAAAATTTAAGTTTATGTCTAAACTTCTAAAAAAATTTAATGAGATGGAAAAAATAACGGTAAAAAATAGTTGTTCGTTACTCCAAAGTCTAAAGCGCCCTCTATCGGCATTTTTTAAAATTTATCTTTATAATTTATTTTCAAGACAATACTGATATAAAGAATAGTTTTCGTGAAAACCGCAAACAAATCATCCAATTTTTCCGTTTTCTATAATCATTTCAATTTTTGAATCCTAAACTTTGATGGCACCTATCTCCTTCGGAAGACATTTGGGACCCTTAGTTTCCCATTTAATATTATTTGTCTTTATGTGTACTATCACCCTTTAAAGTTTTGCCCAGTAGTTTAGATACACCCTGTATAGTTTCTCCAACAGTGATTATATATGCATACACATATGACGAGACAACAGGAATGTCAAACGTTGAAGCATTCCAAATTTCCGAATTAGATGATTTTACAATAATTTATTGATTTTTATTGTATTTTCATAAAAATAGATAACAGACTGAAAAAAAAATAACATACTATTTGAAATCAAAGACTGTTACAAATAAAAAGAGAAAATTTTGGTTGGATAAAAAATTATATCGATATCAATCTCCCCTCCCCCGAGCGATATCCTACGATATCATGTGCCAGACCTCCCCCTCCCCCCTGAAATGATAACGTTATATTTGCTCAGCCCCAAACCATATATATTTTTGCATAAGGTAATTGAGACTTAAATTAGAATTTCAATTTGATATTTCATTAATATTAATTTGGCTAATTTTAAAGAATTTTATTTAATTTTATTGATAACATATGATTGTTACGTAATGCATTCAAGAATAATGATCTTTTGCGCTTGCACGTCGTTAAAGATTAGCTGAAACACAAAAATTAGTTTGTCTATTACTATGATTGTTTAAGGTAATCTGCCTACCCTCAAATTACTGTTTTTGTGAAATTTTTTTACTTTTCACTTACCCATCATACGTAGTATAGGGTAAATCTTGAAATCGTTTTGAAAATCGAAAAAAATTTCTTGTCGTATTTACATATTTTAGACACTGGAGATTCCGAAAAACATATTTCTAGAATACAAAAATTGCTGTCCGTCTGTTTGTGTGACTGTAAACGCTCTGTCTCCCGAACAAATTGAGATAGAGACTTGAAATTTGGTATATACTTAATATGTAAGAATAATTACATAAATACCTACAAACAGGTAGATTTTAAAATTGTAAACTTTATACGTAATTTTTTGCGTTTTATCAAAATGTTAATTTCGTTTTTCTGGAAAACTGCATTTTTTATTGTGTATGTTTACGGGGAACATAATTCCTTAAAAAGTTTTCAAGATATTGTAATGAAAATTTTGTCACGATATTCTATTGATCTACAGGTATGTTATGAAGCTAAATATAGTTTGTAAGTTTGTCTTTAAATATAGTTTAAATCAACCTTTTCGGATCTGGAGTATTATTAATAGTACATATATTTCAATGGAACATTGTTTTGTTTTAAGAAACAGTTTTGCTACTATTTATATGTGTAATTTATTATGCATTTACTATGCATTTACTATAGGACTTCATTTACGTTTAGGAATTTAGTAATAATAATAATTATCATTATTTGCTTAATTCTCTTTGAGCGTTTACGATTCTTTTATTTTAACTAAATATTTCACTTATTAAATTTAAAATAAAAGTTACTTTCCTGAAAGAATCAAGTGTAATAAAGCACAAAAAGTAGTAAGGTATCCTGGGGTAATAACGTCACGTTAAGGTTCTACCAATCTTCACGGTTCAGTTTTAGATTGTATTTTTCAAACAAATATATGATTTGATACAGCAACTCATTGACTATCTATATAAAAAAATAATTTAACAGATATGTATTCATAAAATGTAATGGCGTGATTTCTTGACCAATGCTATTTGGCGTTATTACCCATCTATATGGGTAATAACGCCATGCAAACAAAACTATGAAATTAGATGGAATAATTGCATGTAGATTGCCCAATTCTAAAAATACAAACTCTACAAAGTTAGAAATTGACAAATTGCATTCTAAGCTATTGAAAATGTTCAATGTTTTGTGAAAGTGTAAGAAAAATAAAGGTGTGGTGTGTGTGTGGTGGGGGGGAGGATGAGGGAAAAGAATATCAGACCGTGAGCTTCTTTTTGCTTAAAAAGGACCGCTTAAATAGAATTATTAGAAACATTGCACAGTTTTAACTCTGTTTATTTGAATCAGTATTTAGGATGTAGCTCGGCCACTGTAGGGAATCTACCGGGATATTAATGCCAAGGATTGGCGTTATTACCCTGGTATAGTTATTGCGCAGTACATTTTAAATTACAAATATCTCGAGAAGATATCCGAAATCTTCAACAACATTTTGAAAATACATGAAATGCACTTCAAATTTATGTAATTAACAAAGTATTTCCGGATAAACAAAATAGTCTTTAGATCACAAAACGTATTTCGCAAATTTTAGATCAAGCGTTAATTTTAGTTGCTTGTAAAAACAATAAGACCTACAAATGAAACAAATTAACTTGAAGCTGTTTTTTGCGATTTATATGACTCAAAACCTTTCTGCGCAGAGCACATGGGTGTCATTTACCAGATTATTTCATAATTATGCATAATATTAGCACTTGGCGTTATTACACCAGACCACCTTAATACAAGTTAAATCTTCTTGTAATACAATATTTTCTAAACATCTCCAAAAATTCTTCCTTAGCCTATTTTCATATGAATATTAATTGAAAAATACGCAAAACAATAACACTTTTTATCTTTCAGATATTCGACTATTCGTTAAACACAAATTAATCTATATGGATAGCTAGTGTTAATGTTATTAACGCAAAGTAATTTTTTCAAAAAACTGAAAAAAAAAAATTCGGACCCGAAAGGTTTATTTTAAGAGACAATATTATTGAAAAATATACACTTTTAAAAAAGAAAAATTATGTTCTGGGTACAAAATTTAACGCTTCCCTACATGATTTTTTAAAGGAAAAATAATTACTTGAAATCTATATAGCTATATAAATAGTAAAAATAAAAAACTTTAACTTATCACCTAAAATGTTATATGTTATGGAGTGTACCCTACATACACAGTTAAGGTTTTTAAATGTTGCATTGCTATATTTTGAAATTAAATGGGCTGAAATTAATTAATTTTATCCGCTTAACACTCTGCAATTTTTAATATTAATATTTTTAAGCATTCAGTAAAAATAATAAAAATAAATCATGACTTAATAGCTTGATAGATTTTTTTTTCAAAGAACAAATTTTAAATTTTATCAAATGTAGCCAACTGACACTGACAAAATGCAGTGGCAGATTTACAACAAAACATTCTGGGCACAGGCCCAGGGCCCCTGAAAATCAGAGGCCCCCAAATTCTGCTTAAAGTTTTCAATTACAGTCCAAAATTTGATGTAGTTTTGACATCCAATGAAATTTTACATTTCATTCAACATTCTACTATGTTCATATTGTATTTTTGTAACAGTATATATTTTGTCTGAATCATCCATTTATTAATTTATTATAGTGAATATTTTCTTTTGTCTTTATCACTTTTAAAAGAATAATGTTTTTTTACTTCTTCTTTTATCCTTTTCCTGTTATCGTCCGATTATTCAAGTATTGGTGAATGCAGCTTGCAGGCTGTAGAGCCCCCTAATATTTTAAATAATTGTAGCTTGATGCTATCAAAAATTTATTATTAATTGTTGCATACCTTATCATTCCAGATATATAGACCTGTATAGGAAAAGATAATTAGCGTCACACAATTTATTATAAAATATCTACTCATTTAAATTTCCTAATTGTGAAATAATTATTTCAAAGTAAGTTATTGATTAACATATTTAATTTTTAATGAATATTTTAAAGTTAATAACGGTTATTTTAGTAACTATCTTTTATCATTTTTTTAGTCAATTCCTCTGTAAGTATCGGTGCAAAGGAGCTCCCCGTAAGCATTTGTGCAGGGCCCCAAATTTTCAAATCGAACTCTGACAAAATGCGTGTTATTCCATTTTTTGGGCTGTTCTTTATCATTTACAGTTATCATATTGGTCAAATTCATGGCAAATAATGAGAATTATTGTGTCTTTAGGTGCGTGCCGGATGTGGCACACCGTGCAGTGAAGAGCTAATATATGTTAGTAAATTTATGAGATATTGCAAGTTTTTTGCTTCATAACACAAGAAAATGGTTTGCTAATACATTGTAAAAAAAAGTGAAGTAGATTAAATAGATTTCGTTTTAGAAGATTTGGCATAAAAGCAATTATGTTTAAAAATTTGACTAAATGCTGCCTAAATCAGAAAAAATAATTAAAATTTTATATTAATTCATAGTTTTATTCTGTTTTTTTAAGCTAAAAACACATCCCTGTAATAAAAATTTCATATTATCCAATAAAAAGTACCGCGAAGTTAGGAACATACTTTAACCCTTTCCGGCGCAGTGTTATCACTCCCGGCAACACCTAATTTTAATTCCAAACTTACAAACGGCACCAATAATATTTTAGTAAAATTTTACTTTTAAAATGACAGCTTAAACCAGGGAATTCTTAATTTCTAAAAAAGTCTTTTGTAAATTCCGGTGTCAATCAACAATTTTTCATTTTACGAACAGAATTTGTTCGTGCCGGAGAGGTTTAAACAAAAACACAGAAAGTTGTTTACTCTGCCCTCCCTTATCCTCTGCATCTGTTGTACAGGGTGGGGCATAACGATCTCCCCATTTTAAGAGGCCAATAAAAATATATAGCACATTGAAAACAAATACTTTGTGTTTACATTCGGAAAGAATAATGTATGCCATTTATTAATTTTTACAATCTGTAGCAATTTTTTCTATTAATTTCGAGGTTTTGTTGCACGAAAAACGATATCATCACATGCAGCAGCATGTGACTTCTTCTTGTGGGGTTACATGAAGGCTAAAGTTTACACTCATGAACCTAAGTCTTAAACACTCGATGAACTGAAGGATGCTATTCGATTTGAAATTGCAGCAATTCTTCCAGCAATGGTGGAAAAGATCATGCTGAATTTCCGGGAGAGACTTCACAAGTGTATAAAGATCGAAGGAAACATTTAGACGATATCATTTTCCGTATAACAAAACTTTGAAATTAATAGCAAAAATTGTAACAAATTGTAAAATTAATAAATGGCATACATTATTCTTTCCAAGTATAAACATAAAGTATTTGTTTTCAATGTCCACTATATTTTTATTGGCCTTTTAAAATGGGGAGATCTTTATGCCCCACCCTGTATAAACTAAACAAGTTGGATATTGCACGTGAAGCGTAGCAAATGACGTGCGTTCGTACGATAATTAAGTTTTAAAAATATTACTTTCATATATCAATCTCATAAAATTGTAAATAATGAATTACAATTAAAACGCTCATCAAACAATGTTCTCCCTATATCATTATGTAATGGAATGCTATTGTGTGGCCTTGTAAATCAATAACAAATGTTCTTTGCACCACAAATTATGTAAGATGTATATTATAATATGTACTTTTTAGTTGCATATAAATTTTATTAAGTTTGCATGAGTGTAACACCATTAAAATGCATTTGAAACATTTTCCCCCACTGACCGTAATGCAACGGAATACTTTTGATTGTCCCTGTAATTGATCTATGCATCCGATTTTCATAAAATTTGAAATAACTCGACAAAATTATGTAATAATTATGTATTTTAAATTTCAAACGTATAGAATATATTTGAAACTTTTCCCCCATTGACCATAATGTAATCGAATACTTTTGATTGCCCCTGTAATTGATCTATGCACCCGATTATCAAAAAATTTGAAATAACTCGACAGAATTATGTAATAATTACGTATTTTAAATTTCAAACGATTCAAATGCATTTGAAACTTTTTTCCCCATTGACCGTAATGTAATGGAATAATTTTAATCGTCCCTGTAATTGATCTATGCATCCGATTTTCATGAAATTTGAAATGACTCGACAAAATTATGTAATAATTATGTATTATACATTTCAATCGATTCGGTTGGGTAGTTTTTGCGTTGTTATATGCGGACAGACAGACGGACGGACTGAACGACCACTATAGGTGCTACGTATTCACATAATTACGAACGCACCTAAAAAGATTTATCTAAAACAATATAAACAAATGCGTTCAGATTACTATTTAAATGATGCATGGAAGGTAAGTTAACCGCTTCCTTGATTTGCCCGTACGTCATACGGGCAACGTGTTTTTCCCAATCATGATTTGCCCATAACACGTACGGACAAATGATTTCAGATCATTATTTATTATTCTCCCCAGTAAATATTTATTCTAAATTTTGCATTATTTAATCCGAGCATTTTTCTGATTCAAATAGAAAAATATTTTTGTTTCGAAAAACCGGTGATAAAGGGTTAAAGTTCTGTAAAAGACGCAAAAAATAGGCATTATTTGAATATTGATCATTTAAGCGGTTAAAAGAAAATCAAAATTACACAGTTAACATTACAAGTTTTACAGTTAAAATTAGCAAAAATATAATAACATTATTACCATTCCGATTCCCGTAGACAAATGTAAATTAAAATATACACAATTTTTTCCACTTTCGCAAAAAGTGACAAAACTTATTTTTGCAATGACGGTTTTCCTAGTATTTTCCCATAGTTTTTTGTATTTTTTCCCCATTTAGCAAAAACGTGCCACCCTAATTTCACATATACGTAATGGAAATATACAAGTTTAAGCGGCAATGATTATCGTGAAGTTAATTCCCGAATGCTCAATGTGAACAATTATTCTTTACTAGAAGACAGCCCGTCAAAATGACGTGTTTGCCTTTTTAAAAGGATGATAAAAAATTACAACTGTGGTCAATCAGCCACTTTAGGCTTAAACAATTTAAAAAAATACAGCGATTAAACATGGAGAAAAAAATCTATTTAAAAAAAAAAGAAAATTTTAACAGAAATTTGCATTTAAAACTATAACAAAACTGTCTGGTGGATGATGGGGTTTGTAATGAACAAATCGTAAATACATAAATTTTAAAAGAATAAAGTAAGGCAAAAAAATCAATTATAAAAGATTATATTCTGAAACTGCAGCCAAAAAATATCGAGAAATACTGAGAGAAAATAATAAAAATATCTAAAATGTATAAAAAAATTTCCTATTGTGGCCCATTTTTTAGCTAATACTTAAAAGAAACCACTCTATAAGATCGAAAGCAAATGTCAACAATAAAGAGTAAACAATGAACGTGTTCGGGAGATACACGTGCTTCGCGCGCAAGCTCAGGTGTTTTTACTGAGTACTATTCCGCTGTAAGATTCACTCCATGTACCTGACTCCTGAGCGTGCGCGCTCAGCGCGCATAGATCCCGAACGCGCCCGATCATTCCTGAGTGGTGATGTTACAAAGGAATCATTCTAAAGATTCAATCACGGAATTTGTCATTCTTGAATGGCAACAGTATTGATTTGCTTACATTGTTTGTTTGGTTTCTTTTTTCCGTAATTGCTGGTTGTTTTATTTAGAACTTAAACATTATAATTAAAAAGTTTTTGTAGGTTTTAAAGAAAGTGAGTAATGAATAAATCTTTCACATGTATATTTTCATAAGTTGAACAATTAGAATATTTGTGAAGAGCTCGGAATAGTTAAGCCTAACGTGGACGCAGTTGCAATAAGTTTCTTTTTCTCGTGGATGGGTTGTCCCCGGAATCGTCGTACACGGAGGGGTTTTATATATATAATTCTGGACACGTTAACTTCATCCGCTCAGCAATATTCTCATCAATGGTTGCGATTTACACAGAAGCGCGAATACTTGTGGAAGAAGTGGTTTCTGATGATGATCTTCATATATCACGACAGGAAAAGAGTTTCAAACTGTAAAGGCTGCCATGACTCTGGGCGCGGTTGCCAGAGATCCGACATAAGAGAAAGTTTGAATATTGTCGAAATATACGCAATTATTTTTCAAAAAAACCGGAACGGTCGCTGTATAACACAATTCGTTTTCATCAGCGTCTAACCAGGGGCGTACGAAGAAAAAACTGTGCCAAGGGCAAAACTTCACTTTGGCGCAACCCCCCTCCCCCCAACTTCAACTTTTTCTTGTGACAGGCCAAAAATGACGTTGGCAGAATAAATTTGGTGCCCCCAAAATTTTCGCGTCCGGGGCGACCACCCCCTTCCGCACGACGCTGCGTATAATCCTTTTTTATTCAATTAAAACCATGGAAAATTTGTTTTATATGCATTTAGACAGTCATGCACAGCATGAATATAAGTCGATTTTCAATTTAGTGAATAAGGATACCTTGAAAATGCATTTTTGAAAAATAACACTTATCAATTTCGAAATTATTTTCAAATTATTTTGCATTCACTACCTTTTTCTTCTAAAAAGAAAAGGATGCTTATTCCGAAATCATATTTAAAATTCGTCTCCGTCTTCTGTCTGTCTGTCACAAAAGTCCGCACACAAAAACAGTAAAAGTCAGAAACTTCAAATTTTGTGTACATACAGCTGAATACCTCGTGTCACACGACAAATCATAAAATTTTGAAAAAGACTATTAATTTAATTAAGTCAATTCTTTCAATGTCATCCGTTCATTTTTGCGATTTTTTTTTTTTTTTTTTTTTTTTTTTTTTTTTTTTTTTTTTTTTTTAACTTTCATTTCAACGTGTTTATTGTAGAATCACAGTTTGAAGGTAAAGCGTCTCGCCATTAAACAGAAAATTCTTAGTTCGAATCCTGATGCTGCTACTTAAAAAATTTCATATTAAAATGAATTTAATAAGAAGAAATTTCAGATTTTTGGCCAATTTAAGGGTTTACATTATTAGGGTTTCGTTCATCTGACATTCATAATATATATACATATATATTTTAATTCAATTTTCTTTCTATTTAAAAAACTTTATTAATGATTCAGCATTTTAAATTTAATTTTAAACAATTTTTTTCGCTTTTAGAAATTTAAAATTTTATTTATATACCCGCTATTTTTTTTTATTTCGGGATTTTCAAAAGCATTAGAATTTTGGATTTTATTTAAATAATTTGATTTGAACATTTTTAATTTGATTAAAATACACTTCTTTTTATAATTATTTTAGATTTAAATTTGTTGATGCTACCATCTAAGAATTTAATAATTAAAAATTACTAACTATTTGGATTTATTAATTAAAGGGTGAGTTGTTTTGAAAGAAATATTAAACGAAACTCTCTGTGCGGTCTGCGATCACACTTATTCACTTCTTTAAAAATTAAGATTGCTTGATTGGCACATGTTATAATAAACCTTATTTTCTCTTATTTAAACTGTCATGAAATAGGGCAAATTTCACTATTTTAAAAATTGGTGACAATAAAAAAATCTGAATAATATAAAAGTAGCGAACTGCCAACACTGCTTGACAGATGGAGAATTATTGACTAATAATCTATAAAATTCTGATGTTCCGGAAGTATGATAAAATTATAATTTCAATTCAAGTTTTTTTTTGGTTTTGTTTTTTAATTTTAAGATTAACTTAGATATCAGCAATCTCATATACTACCTCATGATGCAAATAAATAAGAATAAATATAAAAATACTAGCCGCCCTTGACGACCAGTTTGGTCTCCCTTGAATGTAGTATACTATGCATTTAATCACATTGCTTTCATTCATAATTTATTTTAATTGCTCAATTTTTTGCCAAATTAGAAGATTCCTCTAGAGAAATAGACACAGATGTCATATACGTACCACATTGACGCGATTGAGACAAAATGGCAATTATATGTACCTCACATGGTAACCCGGTCATTGTTATTTATTTATTAATAAACTATTTGTTTAATTTTATTTTCTTTTTTAAAATGATATAAATTGTTTTATTTTATAATTATTAACTAAACTTTTTTTATTTATTATCATTTCTTTTTTTTAAATAATAGAAAGTAGTTAAAAAATATGCATGTAACTGGTATTTGAAAACGAAGCTTTCGCCAGATTGGCGTCAAAAAAATAACGCGCCAATGTGGTGCATATGGGTCATTCCACATGAATTCAACCAATGGGTGTTGCATCATAGTCACAGATTTTTTTTAATTTTTTATCATAGACAGACATAGTAATGAAACCCTCAAATCTGAAATTTAAAAGTAATATTCGCAATATTGGCAGAGATATAGACATTTGAAAACTGACCTTTTTTATTAAATGGCGGCCATCTTGGAATTTCATCAGTGTCTAAAAGTGCCCATAACTTGATAACTAATGGCTCAAATTTTATATATCTGGTACCAATTTGAAGCTATTTGTACAAAGAATGCATATTTTACATCAAAACAATAGTAGATTTCCATTTATTTACTTTTTATTATGTGCAAACTGAAAATATCACCCCCAAAAAGGGCCGATTGTAATTGCCCATAAAAAAAAGAATCATCATGAATTTTTTTGAAACTTGATAAAAACATTGCTCTATGTGTGTGCTTTAAATAATAAAAAAATTGGAGAGGTAAAATCTGTTGTTTAAAAATAAATGATTTTTTACACTTAAGGTGTCAGTAACCAAATAATGATCATTTCAGAATCTGTAAGTATTCCTAATTTCAAAAATAATGGTTAAAATTTTTTTTTCTAAAATCTAAATTAATGTAAATGTATATTTAAAAATTCTTTTGCACTAATTTTGTAGGAATTCTCCCCCAACCCCATCCTCCTCTGCAAAAAAATGTATACTATTGGAAAAACTTTTACACTGAAAAATATAAGTAAATAATTAAGGAACATAATGTATAATTATAAAATACTTGTAAATGCAATGCATATAAATGAGGATTTGCATTACATATAGAGAAGAGTGGGGTGGAATGGCACAGTAGGTTTTTCCCTTTATGTATCATTCTGAAAATTTCATCAATCACACATTACATGAAGCAATAGTATCCCAATCTTCAGTTGAAAAAAGTAGCTGGTTGACGTAAGCTTGCAGTTGTATAAAGAAAAGATTATTTCAAGAATCAAAAGTAAATTTACTTCATATACTTTTTGTGCTTTCTGTATATTAATGATTTGTTTATGCATAGATGTAATAGTTCTCCTATTTATAGAACATTATATTGTATATTAACCATAATTTAAATTATGCCTAAAAGCAGTATTTCTGTTTATAATAAAAGAAGGTAGAGAGAATAATAGGACATGTCAGGAAAGGGGGGGGGGATAGAACATGTCTAATTCTTACTTTTTAATAAGATGACTATAAATTGCTAATATGCAAATACTTTTAAAGAGTAGTATATTAATTATAGCATTGAAAATATATTCATTTACTTCAAAATATATATAAATGGAACAAGTGATTATAATCTCTAACAATCCTGAATTATCCTTCCATTGATGAAGATACTGGAATTTGATGTTGTAGCACTGACTTTATCAACCTATAATCTTTGTTAGATTGTAAATATAGCCAACA
Source organism: Maratus speculifer (assembly GCA_964019185.1). Classification (NCBI taxonomy): domain Eukaryota; kingdom Metazoa; phylum Arthropoda; class Arachnida; order Araneae; family Salticidae; genus Maratus; species Maratus speculifer. The sequence goes on from OZ025298.1 coordinate 260,338,277, forward strand.
CTAGAATAATTTATTTTGTATAATATATTGTTTTATAGTTGTCTCATTCCTGTCTGTTAGTGGGGAGTATGGGACACATTTTGAAATTCACAATTTCTTTAATTATAAAATTGTTTAGCTATATTGCTCAAGAACATTAAAAAGTGTTTTATTTTGTATTCAAAACGAAATTTTTGTTTTTGTGTCAAACAAAAATGATTTTCTAATTTTTGTAAAAAGTATCCCATTCCTCCCCACTCTCCCCTATCCATAGAGCCTATTTAAGACATTTTTTCACTTAAAAAATGAAATTTATGTGGTCAAATTTATATATATATATAATTTATATATTTTTTATTTTATTTAAATTACACAAGTGAATGAATTCAACTGTGATTTACAGCAAGTATTTCTCCAATATTTTAGGAAAAAATATTATGTGGCCCTTTTTTTTATGTAGTCTATTCTAGTAAGGTATTTAATATTTATGTAAATATGTTTTGGGAATTATATTCTCATATTTTAAATGAAATAAAAAATATTGTAGAAATGAAAATTTACTTGTATTTTAATGTATGAATATTTAGCATAAATAGGTGCAAATTGATATTTCTTTATTGAATTATATAATATACTCACAATATATTAATTGAAATGTTAGAAAAATTTATTTTAACCATTATTTCTTAAATTAGAAGTATTTACAGATTGTAAAATAATCATTATTTGGTTAGTGACACCTTAAGTGTAAAAAATCATTTATTTTTAAACGACAGATTTTACCTCTCCAATTTTTTTATTATTTAAAGCACACATATGGAGCAATGTTTTTACCAAGTTTCAGAAAAATTCATGCTGATTCATTTTTTTTATGGGCAATTACAATCGGCCCTTTTTTGGGGTGATATTTTCAGTTTGCACATAATAAAAAGTAAATAAATGAAAATTTACTATTGTTTTAATGTAAAATATGCATTCTTTGTACAAATAGCTTCAAATTGGTACCAGATATATGAAATTTGAGCCATTAGTTGTCAAGTTATGGACACTTTTAGACACTGATGAAATTCCAAGATTGCCACCATTTACTAAAAATGGTCAGTTTTCAAATGACTATATCTCAGCCAATATTGCGAATATTACTTTTAAATTTCAGATTTGAGGGTTTCACTACTATGTCTGTCTATGATAAAAAATTAAAAAAAATCTGTGACTATGATGCAACAAGTTTTCTTTAAATTGGTTGATTTCACGTGGAATGACCCATATATGACATCGACATCTGTGCTGATAAATCAAGAACTCAGTATTTTTATGCTAGCAAGGTGCAGATAATTAATCGCGAAATATTGTACCCGTGGCTTTTTTTTCGTATTTCATTAATTATTTAAAATATAATAATAATATAATCCCTTCACTCATTTCATTTATAATACATAACTTTAATTTGAAACTGAAAAGTTTAAAATTCATGATTTTATTTATTTTTTTTTAAACAAAAAGAATAGAAAAAATATATAAGAATAATGATATTTTGAAGCTCCATAATTGCAGCGAAGGAACAAAACATAAATAAATCAAATTTACCACAGTCTAAATCTTACCAAAGGACTTTTGCACAGTAACCATTAAGATGCTGCGAGTTTCATTTGCTCGTCGGCATTAAACAACTAACAAATAATCGTGATTTTTGTGCCACATACGTTAGCGTAATATGTATATAGATATTCAGAACTTAGTAATGCACTAGAATGCTTAACCCGTGAACTCCAAACTTCGGTTCAACCCCGCCCGTTCCACAGTAATGCGATTTAGGATTTCGTAAGTTCAAATGCGCATAAACCTTGTTGACAATACGATTAATAATGAAATATAACGCACTATTCCTATACAAAACTTAATCAGAAATCAAACAATGATATTTATTTTTAATCAAAATTTTCATTTTGTTATTGGAAAGTGGAAATTAATGAAAGCATATTTTCAAAAATCGCTGATATTTGAAATTTTAGTCTGTGCGAATTATACATGATTGAACACCAAGTGTGGAGTTGGGCCTCAATCTACGTGAATTTGGATTTTATATCTTTGTTTTCTAGTGAAAATCGCATCTATTAATAAAGATTTTATTCAATTTTAATATGCCTTTACAGACAGGAAAATCTGTTTATCGTATAATTTTCCGAGATTTAACAGCGTGCTAATGATGCGTTTCTTGAATTTGTTCTTCTTTATACTCTAAATGCTAATTTTTTTGGAGTTACACGATGTAGTTTATAAATATTTTAATTATTTACTTATAATTATGCATTTTTAAAAATCATATGCATATAATCAAGTGGAGAATCATACAATTATAATCTCTCTAGATAACGTGCTTATTGCAATCTATGAATAAAGTACTTAGTTATTAGTAAAGTACGAGGCATTTCTTTCCTCGCTTTCTATCGCTATTTAAAAGTTATTCCCTCTGATATTCGCACAGATTAACTATTCAAGTATTCGGCTTTTAAAAATTCATAATTCACTTTCGATAGATTAAGTGAACTCTGTGATTATTGTCAACATAAAAAAAGAAGAAAAGATTTTAAAGAAATTAAATTAAAAATCATAAACTTAATAATTATATTGAAATATGTATATACATATAGAAGTATCCGTCTTCAATGTAAAAAATGGGCATAAATCACATTCTATCATATCAAAACAATCGATTAAGCTCTATTAAACAGATTATGATCTTTCCCGCTTCTTTTATTATTTTTTCCTGCATGGGAACTACCTAATTCTATCTTGTCTGTATTGTTTCGGGGGAGAAAGGGAATTAACAAAAAAATAAGGTGAAAATGATAAACAAACAAACAAACAAACAAACAAAAAAAGTTTGCAAACCGGATATTTGTAAGGAAATCGTGCTTTTCTGTCATGAATCAATTATGGAAAAATATACTTCTTCCAAATTTGCAAATTCTACGGGATTTACGAATTCAAAAGAAGTGAAATAAGAATAGCCTTTTAATTAACTTGTTACCTGTATTTGATTTAAAATCTTATTATTGTTTTAATTATTTTGAATCCTGTATTGTACCGATAGAAAGGTAACAGTAACTTCATAAATTTACAAGGAAAACGGACATGCTAAACAAAGTGATAAATGCATAGATATTACTACATAACAAGGCCTTCAAATAAATTTTTGAGTATTTTCTCATTTTATTTGGGCATGGAATGTTAATGTTTATTAATTTAAACCTTTGTATCACCGTGTTGCAGATCTGCAACATACACAAAATTCAACAGTACTTGAACAATAAGTTTAAAAACAATATTTTACTTAACTACTAAGAATGTATTTATTAAAAATACAACACAATGTTCAATGGTGCACAAAACAAGAATTTTAATATCAACTTGTACAATTAAAATAAAATAAAAATATCAACGTTTCGCGTTGTCTTCCGCGGCCGTCTTCGGGAAAATATGATAATGGAAGGACTAAGTTTGCTTTTTGATCGAGAGATAATATTTTATTTTGATTCGAGAGAAATATTATCTCTCGATCAAGAAGCAAACTTAGTCCTTCCATTATCATATTTTCCTGAAGACGGCCGCAGAAGACAACGCGAAACGTTGATATTTTTATTTTATTTTAATTTGATATTAAAATTCTTGTTTTGCGCACCATTAAGCAATGTGTTGTATTTTTAATAAATACGTTCTTAGTAGTTAAATTTTATGGTGCAATTGTCCAGTATATATTTAAGATTTTATTTGTTGTTCCTATTTTCCAACACACCAGTTAATAAAAATTTATTATTTTAATTCTCAACAGATGATTATATTGAATCAATTTCTCATACCAAAGTTTTGTATATCATTTGAGAAACTTCAGGTCGATATTGCAAAAAATTAACTTAGTAATTTCGATAAAATTAAAAAAGCAGAAGTCCGGGAGAAAAATTTTTTAAAGATAATTTTGTATACTTTAAAATTTTGCATTAGAAAATGGATGTCTGTTTCTATTTTTTGTAGATGTGAAAAAAAAACACTTTTTAGTCAATAATTATTTTAGTTTTACGTTCGAAATTTTTTTATTATTTTTCACATACTTAAAATGATGTATTCTAACATCTGAGTCAATATTTTCTAAATCGGAGTTGTTGAAACACAAAGGGCTAACAGTATCCGAAAGTGTTTAACTGCTGAAATAGCTCATTGGGCTTCCGAGATAAATGCTTTCAGAAAACTCCTTTGCTAAGTCATTTGAACTAGAGGTGATCGCTTTGGACCAAATTATACCTTTTGCGAAGCCATGTCATTACAACTAGTTCAATTACACACGAGTTGATGAGAATATAGAAAGGTCTTTCAGGGTAGATCACTTTAAACTGTCTGATTAAATCTATTTACAACTGAGGAATAGTTCATTTGAACCATTCGTTCTCGTACGCCGTATTTTTAATTTCCGTCTATTTTGTGAGTACCGTTTTCTCTTTGAAATCAGGTCTCTTCCAACAGTAAAATAATCGGTATAACAACACTAATAATTCAAAGTCAAAACGTCTCTTAAAGTTGGAGCCTTTCACATATATGGTTCCACGTAGAAGTTTACTAGATATAAAGCTTTCGTGAAAATTTCAAATTTGAATAGGGCACATTTGAATTGGACATCACAGCAAATTAAAACTGTAGGGGTATATACTTAGCCTATCATTCTCTTCCTTTATCACGTATTTATGCATCTCTTAATTAGTAATCATCAAAACGACAAACACGTCCCTTTTATTAATTAAAAACGATAGAATTCCGGTTGAATATGTTTTAAAAAGAAATTATAATGCAACTGAGGATATCATTGTATCACAATTTCAGTTTTCTAAAAGAAGAAATAATCCAATTTTATTCCTAATATGATCAGAGCCCACTGATTAAACAAGTTTGATTTGACCTCTCTAGAGACATTGAATGGTCGTATTTTATTTTTCAGTGAATTCATGTGTACATGTGTGATAGCAATAAAATATTTGCTCAATTTAAAGACAGATTTCTTTTTTCTTTTTTTTTTTTTTTTTTTTTTTTTTTGCGACGGACATGTAATTTTTTGACAACTTATATATTACAGAATATAGAGAAGGACTGTAAAATCGTCTTATCGTGTAGGGTACCAAGCATTCAAAAGGAGCCACCAGGAAGTGTGCTGATCAACTGACGTTTATATTTTCGCTTTCAACTTATATTTTTACACATCAAGATTTTTTTTTATTTGTACTGTGTAATATGCTTAAATATCCGCTGAACTCTGTATATATATAAATGTATCGCTCCTAACTCATTATACTTTACCAAACTCACAATCTATTCATTTATATCAAAAAACTTATTCCCGCTATTTACAAAACTAAAATCTTCATGGCTTACCTCGAACGTAAGAAACCAATTCGCCCTCCTGCAGATTACCGCCATTTTGCAGGCTGCCTTTATACTTGGTGCATATATAGGAGTCTGGCATGGCAGAAGTTTTCGTATCACAGTTTTCTTTCTCACTAAATCGATTCTTTGGGACAGTTTTAGAATCTTTTTTCGTTTTGGAATGCGTTTCGAACTGCGTCCTCCTCTCCCAGGTCTGAATTAGGACTGCACTTCTTCCCTGGACATCAGAATTTTTGCGCTTTAGTTTGGCATCGACGGAGAATTGCCTAGCCTCTTCCACCAGACTCGACTCTTTGGAAGTTCGAGGTAAGCTTGGTTCTAGTTGAAAAGAAGAGGGAAGGAGTTTTAGACTCAAATGTTTAACAATTACCTACTACACTACATAATCCCAAACAAAAGGTAATCCACAGATAAATATCGTTATGATACATTTTTTTTTCAACAAATGTAGATAACCAGGTTATATTTAGGCGGATTATCGAGATTTATTAATGTCTGACCCATATTCTTCGCTAGATTTACAATACAGGCTACTTACAATGCGTTGTATACATCTTTTATAAAAGGGTAAGAGCTATTAAATGCTAATATGCAAAAAAAATATTAATTTCTCGCATAAAATTACCTGAATTTTTCGATTCAGATAATTTTGATTTTACCGTAAAGGAAACTTACAAATTCTTATTTATATATATTAAATTTTTAGAATAATCTTTGATATTCATAACCCGCCCTGAAACAGTTTTAATAGTATTTTATTGGACTAATATCAATAGGAGAGCAAAAAATTAATTGCTTACGTTTGTTCTTAACAGTTTTTCAGTAATGTTTTATGTACTTCTGTTTATTAAATAAAGAAAAGTAAACGTAATTTACAAAATGAAATTACGCACATACTCTAATTATCCATAAAAGCTTGTTTCGACTATCACACAGAGAATCAACTTTCATACACTGTAATGGCAACTTGTTTAACATGGGATTACGCATAGACAGTAGCGACACGAGCGGACCACTCTGAAACTACGATCATAACGTAAGAGAGGTTGCTAATTCGGCGAAACATCGCTTCCTTGGCGACAAATGATAAGCGGAAAAAAATACAGCGACTGCTCGCTGCTTCTTGTTTAGAAATTTATGAAGGAATTATGAAATAACTTTGACTTATTCGTCTTGCAAACAATGCATGTGTCTCTTCGTAACATAACGATCTAAAAATTTTAAACTTGAAAATTCAAGAATAATAACAATAATAATTACGAATCAATATAAGCGCGGAAATCTAAGATCAAATAGCATAAGCACATGTGCAAAGATAATGAAATCAGCATTCAGCAAGAAGCGCCAAGCAGAATAAGGTTACAGTTAAACAGAAATCACGAGGATAAAAATCGCCAACGCGATGGTTTAGTTTTTAAGTGATCCACTGAGAGCGCTCTTTTCAAGCCGAGTTGAGGCTCTGTTACTACTCTGTGGACTATCATAAAACAGGTTTGTAAAACCCCTTAATGATCGTATTAAATTACGGTTTAAAAATTCAAATTCATTACTGCCACCACTTTTTGAAAAAAAATATATTCATCTTATTTAATGGCAAGTAAAATGATACCAGAATAAAACCAATTAAACTATTTCATAAAACTGGTGGGAATCAAACAATTCTGAATAAAAGCGACGAAGCTTGTAGCCCGTGAATGTCTCGCGGGCGACGATTAAGTGGTTAAATTGTTTTTGTTATTGTGCCAAGCCTGGTGAGAGCCGATTACCTACACTGTAAAAAATATGACGGCTAGTAATTTAAATGAATGGGAATTTAATAAATAAAAAAAAATGTTTCACTTCGCGTGTCAAAAAAGAGGATAAACATGATGTACTATGATGAAATAAAAACAAATAAAAACGTTTTTAACGTGATTTATTTAATCTATTAATTTATATTACATACATAATTTTATTTAAACTTACGTGCGATAATTAGAAGAAAGGAAATTTAAATGTTGAAATTTACACTACTAGAAATTTTTAAACTTATAAATATCGCACATTTTCAATTTTTACACCTTCGTATAGGAAAAAAATGTACTTTTAAATGCAATGTGTTTAAAAGTTGTATCTCGATTTCTTTTTGAGATATTGATTTTTTTGTAGTTTTTAATACCATTTTCGTAATTGTGGCAACAGAAGTACTCCATTTCTTTTTAAAGCGTAAAAAAGAAATAATTTTTATATCTATTTAAACTAAACGTGCAAAAATTAGAAGCAAAAAAAAACTTACAAAAAATGGACTGGTGATATTAAAAAAAATATTTTAATTAGAATAATAGTATTTTTCAAAATGTTATGATTTGTTGTGTGACGAGAGGTATTCAGCTATAAGTACACAAAATTTGAACTCTCTGACTTACATAGTTTTTGCGTACGGACTCTGTGACAGACAGACAGCGGACAGAGACGAATATGGTTTCGTCAGATGAACGAAACCCTAAAAATGTAGAATACAATTTTCGTTAAATTTATAATTAATCACTATTGATTATTATTCGACAAAAGTGGTTTGTCTCTAGAATGCAGTACATAATTAGGAAATCACTTATATTTCTTTACTTGATAAGAGAAAAGCACATTTTCAGATCATCTGTGCACTTCGTTCATTTTTTTCATTTTGTTACTTATACCACTTGGCTTCTGGGGTCCTCATATATATATATATATATATATATATATATATATATATATATATTTCTTAATTTTTTTTCTACAAAATTGGTGTAAAGTTTTACATAGGAATAGGAGTACACATTAGATATTATTAGATGTATACATACATACACTTTACAGTACATATATTTTAAAAAATCCTTGTGATAGGGAAAATAAATTATTGATAGACTTTTCCTTCATAGAAGACATTCATCTTTTTTACACAAGAATTGAACGGGATTGACTGAATCTCGACATTCCAACCATTCCATCAAAACTTAAAGCGCATTAAAAACTTCTGTGTCTGCTAGACCTCTAGATTCTTCAATACCATATGCCTCGTCGTCCTCGCATTTGTCAGCGATTTTATTTATTTCAGGATTTGGGAATGGTTATTTAATGGTTAATTTTCGTGACATCAGGCCGAATTCACACTACCACGCCCAGGGCCATGCGATGCGGGGGTGGGGGCGAAGGGGACGGTCGCCGCAGGAGTGGAAATTGAGTGGGCGCCAAATTTATACTATCATCTTCGCATCGTTTGCTTCTTTTTTTTGTGTATATATATATATATCTGAAAACAGCATGTAATCCAAACGGGGTTATACTGTACTGGTAGATACATCTTTTTTGCATGTGTTTTCCAGACCCCATTTGCTGAAATACAAGTGTAATGTTCTTTTATATTATTTAGTTGTAAAAATTAAGCCTTTGAAGTTCCAAAATAAACGCCAAACATGTTTTCAATAAAATTTATTATACACTTAGTTTTGTGATACCTGTCACAAAGAGAAATGGGTATCTGTGTATGGGGGTGGGTCTGAATTGGAACTTCGCCCCGGCCACAATTTTCTTTTCGCACGGCACTAACCACGCCTAAAAAAATTTCACTTAAAAAATTTTGGAGAAAGCTGGTTAAAAGTATTGTCCTTGATCAATCGGGTTAATCGACTTCCGGATAATCGGCACTCTAATGTGTATTGACAAATTTCAAGAGGAAACTTATCTTTTTCACTCTTATCTGCCATCATTTTTGTGTTCAAAACTCCTGTATAACACTATTTCATTGAACATTGAAGCAGGATAATAAATGGGATTATAATTCTTAAAAGCTATTACAATGCAGACAATCAAGATTGAGTTCAAGTCCATCGTTAGGCATGCATTAAGATTTAAAATATTTGGATGCATTTTAGATCACGAGCTATGCAAATATAACGTTATCAACTGTTTGATAATTTTAGACCCCCCCCCCCCCAACTTTCAATATCATATGTTATAATCCCTCGACACCCCCTCCCCGGTAATGATATCGTTATCAAAATGTAAGTTTTTTTGTGATTTTTAGAATTCATGTCTTTTGTTTTGAAGTGATATACAAAACTGGTTGCATTTATTTTTCGCATACTTTATTGATTCAAATGAAGAGAAGTCAATAAATTATCGTTTTTTCAAGTAGCACTTAAAAGAAACATTTGAAAATATTTTATAATAGTTTTTTGTTTCATAATGCATTCTACAGTAATAAAGTTAAAGTCTTGTTGTGCTTGCCCGAACGGCGGACGGATGGGGTGCAGACAGAAATTCTTATCAACAAAACAAGTGGACAACATTCTTTCTCTTTTATTTATTACTATTCATTTCAAATATATTTCACATATGGTTTTTTCGAACAATGTTTTTATATGCATACACATACGAAAAATTATAGAACTATCAAACGTTGGAGCATACCATATTGTTAAATTAAATAATTTTATAATAATTTATTGACATTTAATAATAACTTTGAATTTTCATAAAAATAGATAACAGACTGAAAAAAGATAACATGCTAAAATAAAAAGAGATAAACAATAAAAAGAGAAAATTTTGATTGGATCAAAAATGATATCGATATCATAAGACAACCCCCTTCCTCCCCCTAAAGATGTCGTAAGATATCATGTGCCAGACCCCCCCCCCCTCCCCCCTAAAATGATAACGTTAATTATGCACAGCCCCTTACAGGTATAAAAATCTTCCTTCTTTACAGATAATTTCTATCTTCGTCATTTTATCTCTGCTTAGAAATTCCTTTAAATATGGCTCTTTTGAAATATATTTAAATTGGCATTTATCTTTGGATTCTCATACCTTAGAATAAATAATGATACAGTTATGAAAACACGAAAAAATTTTAAAAGAAAAACCTACAATGGGTTTTTTATGGATTTTTTTTTTAAATGGACCCGGTGTTTTTTGAAGTGGTTCAAAAACCCTGCCAAGGTTTTTTCGGGCTGAGCCCACTTGGTATATTGTAATGAATGTGGAAAAAAATCGAAGCAAAAATATTCATATTTGTAAAAACAGTAGGGATTTTTAAAAAGTTATTTTTTTAATTAAATTTTAGTAAAATAGACTGTTTTAAAACATTTTTTTAAATTTAATTTTTAACATTAAGTATAGCGCCACCTCATATAATACAGTATTATTCAAGACTGAAGGGATGGTTTCAAAGGTACTCGGTCTTCTTAATGAGATTGCTAAGGTGCGTCATTTAGAAAATCCATAATAGATTAGGTACTGTGTAAAATGGGAAAAAAACATGTTTTTTCTTAGAATTGGTAGGTAATGATTTAATACATCGGAAATTGCACGTCAAGCGTAGCAAATGAAGTGCGTTCGTACTATAAAGAAGTTTTATAAATATTCAGATATTGGTGTAATACTAAACAGTATTTCATATACAATGGCAACATCCGAAATCTTTTGTGTGTCCTTGTAAATACTATTTGCTTTATATTATACAGGAAATAACTTGTAGTAAACCTCAACAATGTATATAAATTTCAAAAAACGTGAAATAGTTTAATGTAATTGAAATGATCCCCAAACTACATTTCGTTTTACACCATTATGTAATGGAATACTTTTATGTGGCCCTGCAAATTAATAACAAACATTCTTTGCACCGCATATTGTGCGGAAAAATGTATAAAATGTGCAAAATGTATATTTTAGTATACTTCATAGATGCATATCAATTTTATTATGTTCAAAAGAGTAATAAACATGAGTAACAATGTTATAACAAAAACAATAAGTATGTAAGTATGCTGTTATAACAAATAAGTATGTAACATGATTAACACTAGAACCGCGGGGACGGGTCATTTTGACCCGTATCATATGGAGAGACGTCTATATGAACCAGGAAACTCTTAATAAAATAGGCTAAATATACACTCAGCAAAAATATTTTCAATAAATAAAATAAACAGTTTTAAATAAAAATTCCGGTGAAAAATATTTTTATAAATCTTTAATGAATTTTACCGCGGTTCTAGTGTTAAAATTCACTTGAAACTTTTTTTTTTTCAATTGGCCGTAATGTAACGGAATACTTTTGATTGTCCCTGTAATTAAACTAGTCATCCGATTTTCGTGAAATTTGAAATGATTGACAAAATTATGCAAAAATTGTGTATTTATTTTAAATTTCAAACCATTCGAATAGGCAGTTTTTCGCTGCTATGCAGACGAACGGACTGAACGACGCACAGTGGGGCAGGAAGCCTCCAAAGTTGGCAAAAAATAAAATTTACTTTGAACAAAAAAAGCACATCACGGATTCTTTTGTAGAAGAAAGGTAGTAAAATTTTAAACTTTTACATAAGCTAAATAGTAATTTATTAATTAATTTACAAACCTTTTTCAATATTTTTTGTAGAAAAATGTGTTAAAAACAAGAATTTAAGATAGTTTTATACTAATTAGATATTTATAAATCATCCATAATATCGCATTAAAAAATGTAAACATAATTAGTAATTTTAATTATTCTCAAGCAAACCTTATAATGAATATTAGCGACTCGTTTTGAAGGATTGGATCAACCTTTCTCAGGCAAAATGTACGTATTACTATAAAGACAGCAGAAGAAAAACTGTTTCTGTTGTTTTAGTGCTAACACACACTTTTTGTTTTCCTGTTTTTCATATCTTAAATTCATACATGTCACGTATACTAACGAATATGTAGAACTAGAATTGTATAACCGTTTTACTCTTGATATTTTTGATCGTCCAGAACAAATTCAGACGGAATATGAAGATGGGCATGTTTGCTTTTCATTGACGCTTCTGTTTGTTTTTCAAATCAAGGAAATGAAAGCTATTGCCAAGCCACTCTTTGTTAATTCTAAAGCATTTCCCTTGTTTCGCCAGGCTTTTGCTCATCGGAATTTATATTAAACTTTAAAACATTTAATCTTTTTTTCATTTAAACTACTTGTTCGTAGTTTCTCCGATTATGGAGCTCTTATACCATAAAATCACATTACTTTTCAAAAATTTTTTGTTAAAACGTTCCATGATAGTCAGTTTCATTTAAATACATTGTTTTGTGATAAACAATGCATTAAAATTCGTATTTAAGAAAGAAAATATTTATAATCATGTTTGGCACACCCGTACACTAACAAAAATTTAAGGATGATTAGCTATAAAAATGACCTTACAATTAAAAAAGTGGCAAAAAGGAGCAAGATTTTCTGGCATATTTGTCCTTTTAAAACTCATAATTAGTAGAAAAAATTATAATTAACACTTAACTCGCCTTAACTCATAACTAAAACCTATAATGTTTGTAGACAGTGTTAATTTTTTTTATAAATTTCACCACTGTATATTCTACGCGTCTGTATATCTATAAAAATCGTATTAAAACAAATTGAAAGTTAATGAATTATTGTTACATACTTGTAGTTAAAGGTTCCATATTAAAAAAAAAATATTTTTTAATTATTATAGCGAAATTAACAAACGAATGTTGAAACAAAATTATTGATTTTTTTTTCACTTATTATCAAAGCACAATATGCAGTTTAACTTCTTTCTCTAGTGACGATCAAAATAATTTTGCGCAAATTTTAATACTAGGAAGAAGTGTACTGACATCTGCTCTATTAAAGTGACGTATGTCGGTAGTTCAAAATAAAATTTCATTTTTTCGATTTTTTGCCAGTTTTGAAGGCTTTTTGCCCCACTGTGCGACGACTATAGGTGGTGCGTATTTATATAATTACGAACGCACCTAAAATATTCTAGCTCAGTTAATAGAAAAAAAAATATGTTGTTAGTCTTATTCGTTAGGATTTAGAAACAAAAGACAGGATTTCCTGCACACAATGATAAATACATTAAGTTGGAATATGAAATCAGCATCAAATTTACGATTGGATTTGGTGTGTTTCAACTAAAAAATTAATAAAAATTTAGAGGTACACTCAGTTTGACTCAAGAAAATTATAATTTCACCGATTTTAGAACAATGTAGCTATAGATGATTGGATTGAACCGTGCCCGAATCCGAAAATTCTTCTTAGTATCTGCCCGAAACGAAGCCCGAACCAATAAAAAAATTTCGTTAACTCCAAATTCGATCTGAACCCGACCATCCAAAATATTCAAACGCGGAAGGAAAGGAAGTTAATCCATATTTTAATACAATTATGAACTAGTCGTTGGGGGGGCCATCGTAATGCTTACCCATCATGGATATGAGTAATATAAAATATGAAAAGAAAACATGTGTAAACTATTTACAAAATGCATCGGAAATCCAAAGTAAAATGTACACGTATATTTAAATGTTTTTAACACTTAGTAATGCACTATTAATGAATTTCTGATGAACCTATTTCGACAAATTATATAAAACGCCAAATTACTCAAGCAGGTATCGAATTGCGTAAAAGAAACATCCTTATAGTTCCAAAAATAACAATCATATTAACTAACAATTTACTGCGCCGGATTAAGCATGTCATTTCCAATTAAAATATATCTTTGAATTGAAATTTCAATAAAATACAGGATCATGAAAAATCGAAGAATGGGGAAAACAGGATTACAAATATCTCAGCTAATAATTCGATTGACTTCGTTCTTTATGCAAAATTTGTGTTATTTTATTGCCTTTTATGCCCACTTCTTAAAATAAAAAAAATCGAAAATTTTTATATACCTTTCATTTGAAAGAATTTTTCGAGAGTCCAAAAAAAAATAGTTCCGGATAAACGAGGTTACTGATATTAAATATACTTCGTTCCATTCTTACATACTAAGTACATACAAAATTTCAAGTCTCTATCTCAATTTGTTTGGGAGATAGAGTGTTTACCTCTCTAAGCGTTTGTCCCGTAATATTCCGTACACTAAGCTCCAGGTTTCACTGCAATATAAGCAATGTTTAAGATATTATTATTCTATAAATTTAATGAATTTTCAAAGCATTGAAGAATGATTAAGACTCTCAAGAATTACATTTATATTCCTAAATAAGATTTTTTATATAATATTGAAATAATCATATTTTATTAGCATTTAAACAAAATGCAGAGAAAACAACATTACAATTTTACCCATTTGCAAGGCGCTTGGAGGGTTACAAACAGACATACAGACGGACGGACGGAATTTTTTTTTTCTAAAAATAAGTTTTTCGGAATCTCCAGTATCTGAAACGTGTAAATCCGTCAAAAAATTTCGATTTTCAAAACGATTGCAAGACTTACCCTAAACTATGTATGGTGGGTAAGTAAAAGAAGCTTAAACTTATATTTTAATTTCGACTATACACACACACACATATATATATACTATATTATATAAAAATCAACACATATGCACTCAGTAATATTCAAAGACAGTGGACTCTCTCTATTCTGAACACTCATGGGACCGACCAAAAATGTTCAGATTATGGGGGTGTTCAGTATGGAAGGAGATTGGAAATGCATTACTATGTATGGTGACCGAGCCGGTAGTTGATCAAATAAAGTTGGTTCTATGGGGTTTTTATTATATTTCCTTAGTTTTAAAAGTAAATTAGCATGATGTCAACAATTTTTAATCCTTTGAGCGTCCTGCAGAATTTTACATGCAAGTTTAATGATTCATAAAATAAAATCTACAAAAAGTATTGATATGAAGGTTTGTATCTTATAATCTTAAATATTTATTTATAATATAAAATAAAAAAAATAACATTAATATTGACTTTGACTTAAATAAACCTTTTAATTAAAAAACTACGCGACAGATAAACACAATTAGGTGGCTTAACGGGTTACTGAATGTTCTGTGGGGAAAAATGAGATCTGCTGAAATTAAATAGCAACGAAATTATAAGCAAATACTTTGTTTAATTGCCATTTTCTCAGTATCTGATCAACAAAGAAATCAGTCCAAAATTTCAAAAATTAATCTTTAAAATATCATGCTTAAACTGTTATTAAAAATATTCCATATAGAACTGTTATTTGAAATAAGTATGATGGAAGTGGATTATTTTAACTTACCGCAATTGTCTTCAACTAATCAAAAACTAAATTTTTACATTTTCTAATTTAAAAAAGTCATAAAATGGCTTCTGTTAAAGCAGGTAGATGACAAGAATGTGACATTTAACTGAAGTTTCTATCGAACAAATCGAAGCATTCAAACAAATTGCAATTTCAATTGTATACTTACAATCTAACAGTGATTTTGTCTGTTTATTTTTTAATCAATTTTATTGAACCTGTTTATTCATCTGAAACAGTTTCTGCAAATTTCAATTACCAGAATTGAAATTCAGATTGCAAATGTGTGTTCAATTTACAGAGAGATGGAGTAGACATGGGAACCAAAAGTAGCGTTCATAATAGTTTGGTGTTCGGATTCGAAGGTGTTCAGAATACAGAGTTCAACTTTTTTTTGTTAAATCTATGGAATTTTGCCGTGATCGTCAGAATGTGTTCATAATACCGGGATGTTCACATTAGAGAGTGTTCAGATAGAGAGAGTCCACTGTATATAGTTTTTTAAATGGAAAAATAATCAGGATTTTTTTGAAAAAAAAAAAAAAAACAAATAAATTCGAACTTGACCCAAAAAGAATCAAAACTCAAGCCGAAAACGAAACATTTATCGTCAACCACACCCAAACACGACTCGCAACAAATACAATCGGCGTCAACCAGACCCAAACCAAACCAGGTGCCAGGTTCAACATTTCCAGCAACCTAACAAAAATTATACATGCAAGTGTAACAAAATAATGCTAATGGTAATAGTAATGCTAATGCTTTTAAATTAATATGTTTGATAAACGTGAAACTGTTTTAAGAATTGATAGCATAAAAAAGGTTTAAACTTTCGTGTTGAGGAAATTGAATCACTGAAAAAGCTGTCTCAGAGACCGAATGTTTATGTTTAATATGTTTTATAAGCGTGAAACTGATTTAAGAATTGATAGCATAAAAAAAGGTTTAAATTTTCGTGTTAAGGAAATTGAATCACTAAAAAAGCTGTCTCAGAGACCAGAGACTTTTACTCAGAGACCGAGATGTTTTCGAAAATGTTGGGAACAAAAGAAATCTTTGTTTCAGAAATGCTTGTTTAACTTTTTGGAAATCCATTAGTTTCTCAGGTTTCAAAAGAACATTTTTCGGATTCGTAGATAACTTGGATAGAGGTTGTATTATATTTTCATAAACTGCCTTAAAGTTTCCTTATATTTTCAGGAACATCTATCTTTATTTATTTATTTATTTACTGCATACTTGTGTACAATTTTTTTCTTTATTCATTAAGTTTCAGATAAAAATAATAAAGTACATAAGCGATTTATTTCCTGATTTATTATACTAGTATGTACTGCATGTAAAAATACCATTATTCTTAGAAAAAATTACATTTTTTCTTCCTTCTGTTAGTTATAATACAAGCTGAGGTCAAAATCACCATGACACTATTCGCATTTTTTTTTTTTTTTTGGATGATTATTTTGATTTCCGTAACGAATGAGTAACTCGAGCCACAATTTTGGCAAGTTAAATGGGGCTGCATATGGATTTCGGCATGATAGAATGTCTATGGTTTCTCTTACAATGGATAGATAAAGTAGACTGGAGGGGAATATTATCTTATTTTCAGTCTTGTTTATTTAGACGATTTCTTCTTGATATGTAATCTCATATGGGCTGTGGTATTTCTATTACATTTAACATCAGCTACATGCTACTTTTTTATGTACTAAAATTTCTTACTAGTCATTCCAATATTTAAGTACAGAAAAAGGAGTATATAGTTGATATTAAATATAGTAGAAAAACCACAACCCTTCAAGATTATATCAAAAATTATATCAAGATTATATCATGTCTTTTCTAGCAATATCTCGTTGCAATTCTACTCGTATGGTCCCATTCATAATGGTTGTATTTTAATTAAGCACAGCTCATTCAGTTTTAAAGCTACAAATATTCAATTTTCTGTAATGATCTTATTACAGTAAAGAGAAAAATTTTCTAACCAACTAATTCTGTCAAGAGGATCCGTATGAAGTTTAAAAGTGTAACTTTTTGAAAATTAATAACAGGACTATTTCATTCATATAAATCCTATTTATTTTATTTTCCTACCTTTTTTTTTACACTTTTACAATTTGCATTCCATACACTGTTAAAAATCTACTTTTCAAATGTAAATTTTCCCATCATTCAGCTGTTTTTTTTTTTTTTTTTTTTGTAGAAAACGGTTAAATAAGCGTAATTTATTCCTATGAGAACGCTTCGTAATATGTCAAGTAAATGTCATCAATAACAAGTCGGAAATTGTACATCAAGCGTGGTAACCGAGGTACATTCGCACTATAACTAGTTTTATAAACATTCAGATTTTAGTCCAATAGCTGTTGCACTCTTATGCAAAGATGCAAGAATACAAAATTTATTACAATTCTATATATTAAATTCAGTAGTATAGAAATAACAGAACTCAATCTTAAAAGGAAGGCATCACCATGGCAGCCTAGAATCATTACCAATCATGGGATATCACTGAATTACTTTCGCATGCTGTGATTTAATAGAATGAGGAAAAGTTTTATTAATACCTTTTTTTAATTTTGATTCAATTTACATACAATTTGAAATGATTCGACAAATTCTGCTACGATTATATATTTTAAATTTCAAACCATACGGTTGGATAGTTTTTGCGCTGTTACATGTGGACAGACAGACGACGACTATAGGTGACAGTTATTTGTATATTTAAGAACACACTTGAAAACAGTTGAGAGACTCAGCAGTTTACTACTGATTTTTAACAGTGATTAAACCTACAACAGATAAAAAATTAAAGGACGTTTCGATCTTTTGGGAGTACCTTGTATATTAAAAAAAAAAAAATATTTTCCTAAGAGCGTTGTTCCTAGAATAATGCGAATAGCAGATATTATCCCAAAGAGAAGCCGTTTTCTTCTGTGTATTACAACAGTAAAAGTACAACAAAATGAACATTTCTTTTTGGAACAGTACTTTTAAAACGTAGATTTTTGCAACCCGAAAATTACTTTACTAAAACACAATTTACAAGTATAAAAGATGTAATTTGTAAATTTTTGCTATCAACAAATAAAATCTTACCTATATATGATTTCGATGAATAATCTTGGGATGTAGAGATGGGGTTATTTCCGTTTATCTGTTCTGATCTTGTAGCTGGAACAGGAGTCGATGTAATTATTTGTCTGTGATTGCTAAATGTGATAACATTCTGGTGGGTTTTAGGTGTTTGTTGTAGTTTAGAATTGATTATCACTGGGTGGTGATTTTTATATTCCGATGGTTTTTGATTTTCAGAAACATCGTAATCTCCGTAAAGATTTGATTTATTAGGAAGATGTCCGTTACTTACTGTGATGCAGTGATTTTTATCTTCCGATATCTTCGGAATTTTAAGATCACCATTTTTGTCATAGCAGTTATATTTACCAGTAATATGACCGTTACTTAATTTGGCGTAGTGATGATATTTCGATGAATCTCGACTTCCTGCGTCATCATTATCAATGCAGGAGTTAAGTTTGTTAGGAAGATGCCCATTACTTAAGTTAATCACATTCTGATGATCGACTGCAGTGCCATTTTGTTTACTTCTGACGATAGAAGATTGAGAGTGATATTTAGAATTCACGTTATTTTTCCTTTCGGAGCTAGAATTTTGTTTCCGACATTTACTTTCCTCGTCTTCCTTAACAGAAGAAAATTTTTTCCTGTTATTTACAACAGAAACTGTTCTTTGGTTATTGCCATTTAAATCCAAGCAATTATTGCTGTAAATCTGCTTGATAGATCCTATAACATCACGATAATTGTCCGACGCAGATCTTTTGTCAGAGAACTTATTGTTGCTGGAGAAATGTTTTCCGACAGTCACCGATTTCGAATGATTATCCAAGGCCGATTCTCTGAGGATTTTGGTCGGAGAGGCTCTTTCTTGGATGAAGCTGCCATCAGAATCGAAGTGATGATTGTGGAACACGTCGATGATCTGTCGATCATTAGGAGGCGACAAAATGAGTCTGAGGTTTGAACGAGAGGGTTTTCTTCTTCGACCCAGCGACCCTTTGTTAACAAGTTCCAGACGATCCTTTTGAAAGCTGTTGTCCAGCGGAGCCTGAAACGAAAGTAGAGGTTAGGACATATGAAGTTGTTGAATATTAATCAGAAAAGAGGAGTCCCAGAATAATTCTTAACGTTTAATGTGTCCTTGGAGCTCTTTAATGGCGTAGGGGGATAACGAGATAGGGATAATTATTATAGTATACATTTGCAGTGTTGATGAAAGATCGTTAATGTTTTTCCTATGTTTATTTATTCTTTTTTTTATTTTATTTCTTGTTCTTTGACATTTAACTCACGTAATATTTTGTCACTTCATTGTCAAAATTTCTGTAATAGTGGCATTTCGTTGCAAACATTTGTAATATAAAGCCAATATATAACCACACTGTAAAAATGACAAATGTCTTATAATGTATAAAAGTACTATAAAACCCTGAACGAAAATATACACTAACTTCTTACGAATTACCCATGATTTTGAAAAACGTTCTCCCCCTATAGAAACACGACATAATAAACCCCTGCATCCCAGGTTACAGAATATAGCTGAAAAAAAACCTTTTTCTTAACTCTAAATATTTTTTTTTCTTTTAATATATATATATATATATATATATATATATATATATTTATAAATGCACACTAACTATACCAAAAATCATATTTCTATGAAAAATATAATTATGCGTTCGAATAAAGTTTGAGAAATGTATTAAAAGTAATACTTTCGTATTTGTCTAGCACCACGGATTAACAGGTTGAGGAATCGCCAAAGATCGCTGTTTACAATCAGCATATTTTATTTTTGCCATTTTAGTGATTTAAGCGAATAATTAAGCAGCATGGTCCCATAATTTCTTAAATTTGTGTTTTATTTATATTTTATTTTTTTTATTTATTGATTGATAAATGCTTTTTGTCGGTGATTTAATTTCGTTATGTAATATAAACTAGAAACAAAAGCTTATCTATTAATTTAGGATTTAAGTCTGAATAGATTTACTTTTCGTGATTGTCGTAACACGATAGAAATAGATTGTCTTTTTTTTTATCATGCTTGAAAATTATTTTAATAAGTTGGAAATTGCACATCAAACGTTGCAAATGCGGTGCGTTCGAACCATAATCTTCTGTGTGTCCCTGTAAATAATTTGCTTCCTATTATACAGGAAATAACCTTTAATAAACCTCAGCAATCTATACCAATTTTATGAAATGTGAAATAGTTTAATATAATTAAAACATACCTCAAACGTACCCCTATACCATTATGTAATGGAATATTTTTGTATGGAAATAAATACAAAATATTCTTTGCGGGATTTTTTTTTCCTAAATATAATTTATAGACAAAAGCTGCCGCATAGAAAATTTCGTATTTTAATGTGTATACAGCTCATTGTTATACCAATACTATAGCTTCAAGCTATTTTTAATTTATACATATATTTTATAATTGGAAGTATATGTTATATATCACGTCCTGTTAAACGGATTTTCATGCGACTTACATTTTTAGTTAGGCAATTTTGAGGGGAAGGTTTTAATCTATAACACATCGTTCTGTGTTTGTCAGTTATAGAGTTACACGAAAAAGTTTACAATAAAATGATATTTCTTTCCGATTTCTAAACGGAGTGTTGTGGAGTTACATTATTAGTTAGATAATTTTGAGGGAAAAGATTTATTGTTTATTGTTTAGTTTATGACGGCCGTTTATCAACATGTGGGATATAGGCCCGAAATGGGTGGGATGCCCTCCGTGGGGGTCTTTCTAAGGGAATCAAACCCGTATTTACACAAGGAAAACCTAGGTTCGAAGAAAACCACGGAAAACTCCGAACGGCTAGGCCAACGGCCGCGATTGGGTTCGAACCCAGCACCTGCCATCTATCAGTTGAGAGGCCAAAGCGTCTCAGCCATTGCTGGGGCGGGAAAAGATTTTGTGCATAACACATCGTTCTGCATTGCGTAGTTATAGCACTATGTGAGAAAATTCAATAATTAGATAAACCAAAATATCTATGAGATTTTCCTTCCGAACGTTCATAACTTACATGCTATAAACTGATTTTTATGGGACTTACATAGTCAGTTAGGTCATTTTTTATGTAAGTTATGTATTGAACTTCATATCATTTATTGGATGAAAGTTCTTATCCTACAGAATGATGCAGTCAAATGACAGTTGAAATTTTCATCTACATTTGTTTTGAATGAAAATGTAAAAATCTTGTGCAACGATATTTTAAAAATAAATATCCAATACAGAAAATCTCAAACATCTTGAGATTTTGAAAATAGATAAAGTCCTGTAAAAATATTGAAAATATCAAAAATCTGTCACTCTGTGGCAGGGTTGGCAAGGTTTTTCCCACTCCCGGTAAATACCATGGTAAAAACCGGTATTTACCGTCCTGGGAAATACTACGTTTTTCCCACATGGGAAAAACTGAACAAATGAAAACAAATATAAATTCAGAACAATCTTAAAAAATACCAAAATAGAGCTTAAGAAATATTTTAAAATATTCTTCAAACATTTTTTAATAAATTAGACAAGAATCTGGCAACAAAAAATTTTAAACAAATATGGTGTTAACTTCTGGTTGTAAAAGAATTCTTTGCGTAAATATTACGCCTAATTAAAATTGTAAAATTAAAATAACTAGTCAGATATGGCAGTCCCAAAACTTTCTCCTATCTCATATATGTTCAAACTTCCTGAAATGGTGGAACATGTAATAGTGGCACTGTTATATTATCATACTAGTGCCACTAGTTAGGTGATTTACACCAATATCTAGTCAGCAGCAGATTATATCAGCCTGTAACTGACCCTGAAGTTTGATGAAAATCTATGCATTAGTTTCTGAGATAGAGTTACTGATGAAATATTAAAAAATTCTATATAACATCACCCCTTTTTGGATGATGTACACCAAACACATATCAGAAACTAATTTTATTAAAGGCTATATTAATCTGAAGCTTGAAAATCCTCATATTAATTCTTTAAATACAGCTATTGCAAAATCTGAAAAATGTTAGTATTACCTGTAGGGCGATTTACACCAAAAATGAAACAAAACTAATCTATATCGGGGACTAACTGAATCTGAAGTTTGATGAAAATTCATGCTTTAGTTCTTGAGATAGAGCTATTGTGATAATCGTAAATAATGCAGCACTATCTGTTCAGCAATTTACACCAAAAAGTAATCAGCACCAAATTACATAAGTGAATCTAAAGGTCTATGAAAATCTGTACATCAGTTTTTGAGATAAAACTATTATGAAAATCGACCTGTTGAACAATATACACCAAGAACTAATCAGCTTCAGTTTATATCAAAGTCTAACTGAATCTAAAGTTTTGTGAGATTTTCTAAAAACCTTCAAATCATATTTAGGACCATCTAAAATGTATAAATCTATCAAAAACAAGAAGTCAAAATTTTTCATGAATTCAATACTTTGCTGTAGTAAAGACAGATCAAGATAAAAATTGCTTTTAATAAATCTATGTGAAAAGTAATAAAATTTTTATTTAAATGTAATGCAAACTATTTATTGCTTATCTTGATGACATCGATATTTTTAAGTTTAATCATTTCATTTTGTGTTTTAAAATATTTATTTAAGAAATTTACTATTATTAAAAATTTTGATGAGCAAATTTTGTGTATGTAATAATATATATAATATAATAGTTTATGTATATATTCCCTTTAGAATAATTTTAAATCTGTGGGAATTTTGTAATAATTATGTAAACTTTAATTTTACACATCAGATTCAGAAAGCCAGAATATTTTTTACATACTGTCATTTGGGAGTTTTTCCCGGTATTTACCACTTTTTCCCAGTATTTCCCGGTATTTATCACTTTTTCCTGCTGGGATGGGAAAAACAAGTTTTGGACGGGAAAAAGCATAGCCCTGCTCTGTGGTATATGATACTCTGTGAATATGTATGTGACAAAAATTTTGTGGGTTCTCTATGTCAAGAAATAATGAACGGAATTTCACAAAACTTTAGATTCTTTTAGACCTTGATAGAAACTAGAGCTGATTAGTTTTTGGTGTATATTGCTTAACAAGTGACGCTGCTCTGCTGCATTATTCGCGATTTTCAGAATAGCTATATCTCAAGAACTAATGCACAGATTTTCATACACTTTAGATTTAGTTAATCTCTTATATATAGTAGCGTTGTTTAATTTTTGGTATAAATCGCCCTAACGGTGGAGCTACTAAGTTGCATTTTTCATGATTTCGCAATAGCTGTTTTTCAAATCTAATATACGGGTTTTCTGCAAACTTCAAATTTAGTTAGTACCTGATAAAAATTGATCCTGATTCGTTTTTAGTGTACATCACCCAATTATGCAAAATTTTTTAAGATTTCCGAAATAGCCCTATCAAAGAAACTAATGCATTAATTTTCATCAAACTTCAGATTCAGTTAGAAGTTGACATAATTTGTTGCTGAGTAGATTCTGATGTAAAGCAATTAACCAGTAAAACTGCTATGCTATTTTTTTCAAGAAGTATTAACATGTATGAGATAGAAGAAAGTTTTGGGATTGGCACATCTGATTAGTTTATAAAATAGTATTAAAAATTTTTTTAAAGTTCCCAAAAGTTTGCGGTTCTTATCGGATATTAATAGAATATAACTAGAATGTATGCAGTAATTCTAAAGAGTTTTGATACTGTATATATAGTTTTTTATTTTTAGTATGATCTCTCATTCTTTGACTTATGTTCAGATTTTGCAAAAAAGGAAGAGAATAAAGACAAATCCCACATAACCTAACATAATCCTTCATTTAACTAAGAAATAATAACTAGGCTATAAAAGCCTAACAATACTATGCGAAATGCTTATGAAAAAATAAAAAGATTATTATACTCCATCAAGAACTAAAAAAAAAAGTAAAATAATTTAATTTTCATTCAGCATACGAAAAAAGTATTAGAAAAACAAAATAAAATTAAATGATATCCTATAATAAATATAATACAAACTGATAAAAAAAATTTACCTCGCATTCTACAAGATCCATGTTCTTTCGAAACAACCTGCAAAAGAGAAAAACAGTTTAGAAAAATCTTCATTAATCTCATAAACATTTAAAAGTAATATTTTAGAAAAATGAATGTATATTATAACAGTCTAAGTCATGTGACTGTCAAAAACAATTACAGACTGATCGTTTCGCTTTTCATATACAAGGCGGTCATTTTTAATCAATAATTTTTTCGAATAAAACTGCTTAAAAGTTGTCATGGTTGCAAACAGCTGTTGGTTCTTTTACATTAGAAGGACACAAATTTCGCCAGTAGCTTTTTTGATGCGTTCGTAAATTATATAAATATGTAGCGTCATTCTATCCGTCTGTCCGCATATAACAGAGCAAAAACAACTCAACCGAATCATTTGAAACTTGAAATATATAATTGTTGCATGTTTTTGTATTGTCATTTAAAATTTTATGAAAATAGGATGTATAGCTCAATTACAGGGACAATAAAAAGCATTTCGTTACATTACGGCCAATTGAAAAAAATAATTTCAAGTGCATTTTAATGGTGTTACACTCTTTCGAATACAATAAAATGGATATGCTATGAAGTATATTATAAATATATATATTCGGGATAATCTGTGGTGCAAAGAATGTTTGTTATTAATTTACTGGGCTTCTCAAAAGTATTCCATTACATAATGGTATAGGGGGAAACACTGTTTGTGGTACGTTTTTTAAACTATTTCACATTTCATGAAATTGCTTCCGTTGCTAAAATTTACTACAAGTTACTTCTTGTATAATAGAAAGCAGATAGTACTTACAGGGATACACAAAAGTTTTCGGGTACTTTACTGTACCCGACGTATTGATACTATCATGGGAAGATCTGAATATTTTTAAAACTTTCTGAGTGATTTACACCAACAGGTATTTAGCACCATAATATATCAAGGACTAATAGAATCTAAATTTTTATGAAAATCCGTCGATTAGCTCTTGAGATATAGCTATTGCAGAAATCGTGAAAAAGGCAGTATAGAAATGCCATCTGTTAGGCGATATGCATCAAACAATAATCAACTGCAGTTATATCAAGATGTAACTTAATATAAAGTTTTATGAAATTCCGTGCATTAATTCTTGAGATAGAGCGCCCACAAAATTTTTGTCACATACAGAATGACAGAGTGACAGACAGGCTCACAGTCAGATATTTTCTAAAAACAGAATTTTTGGGCTCCTGTACCCCTAAAATATGAAAATCCATCAAAAACTGGAATTCGAAAATTTCCACGAAACCAATACTTTCTTTTTGTAAGATAGAAAATAGTAAATATATATATAAACTTACAAAAAGGATATTTTAAAATTGCAAACATAATCTTTTGAGCTATATGAAAATTTAGTGTTTTATGCTTTCTGGAAAACTGCGTTTTTCATTGTGTATGTTTACGAGAAACAAGCACAAGACTCTCAAGTATAATTAGATACAAAAATATTTGTTTGTAATCATGCACACATACTGTTATTCAATTTTTCTGCTCCACAAATTAAAAAAAAAAAAAGCTATAAAAACTTTTTTTTTATATATATATGACCAGGCATATATGGAATGAAAGAAGAAAATTGCATTTTTGTAATGTATACTTATTTAGACATAATATAACAATTTTTTTTTCATTTTTCGATATTTTAAGAATTCTAAGTACGTTTAATGTAATATGTGTATAAAAAAATTACATAGCCCATATACATAATTAATATACACACATATACATACATACAAGTATTTTTAAATGTATTACAAATGATTATCTAATTATTTCCCTTTATTACAATGACTATAGTACATGCATAAAGGATAATATTATATTTTACACAGGCATCAGGTATGCATGAATTAAACACGTAATATAAAGAAGTGCATACGCACATACATTTTACATTCTCTAATGCCCACGGTAGCATATCTGCTACCAACAGTGCTTCCAATTTAGTGGATTGTTCAGATATTCAAAATTCATACCAGAAATTTAAAATAGCAATATTTGCTTTATTTAATAACATAAATTTCTTCTTTAAATTAAACGAAAATTTCCATTGAAATTTTCTGATAGCAAAACCTGATTTTCTAAGATTAAAAATTTCTAAAATGTATTCTACCCTGAGAATCAGAAGGTTAAGAAGGTAAACATAATAATTTGATATACTATCACGTGCTTATGGTTTTTAAAATACAGAAATAAAAATAGTCGAATGTGGCAATCCCATAATTTTCTTTTATCTCATGCCTGTTAATATTTTATAAATTTCTAACACAGTGCCAAAATTATATGACAATCTATGCTCATCATGAGGATTTTAAAGGCAGGAAACCCCGCGCTTTAGTTCTTGAAATAGGACTGTTGCGGATATCGGGAAAAATGAAATATAAAAACGGCACTTCATGGGCGATTTATACCAAAATATAGACAGCAATAATATTTATCAAGCTACACCAGAACATTAAATTTTATGAAAAAATTCGTGCATGAGTTCTTGAGACACAGCTATTGTAAGAATCCAGAAAATTCAGCTTAGGAGGTTGACCTAGACTATTGACGCTAAAATATACTATATCACGGATTTTCTGAATCTGAAGTTTGATGAAAATCTTTGCATTAATTCTTGAGATAGAGCTATTGCGGAAATCATAAAAAGGCAGCACAGCAGCGCCACCTATTGAGCGATTTACACCAAAATCTAATCAGCATCAATTTACATATGGAACTATCTGAATATAAATTTTCTATTATATTCCGTGCATTAGTTCTTGAGAAAGAGCGCCCACAAAATTTATGTCATACACAGACAAGCATATGGATAGACAGTCACAGACTCACAGACAGACATTTTGTAAAAACATGTTTTTCGGAATCTCTAAGCCCTAAAACGTGTAAATCCGCCAAAAATTGGAATTCGAAAATTTTTATGAATACAATACTTTCTTCTGTAAAGTTGTAAGAAAGTAAGAATGGGTCTTGTCTAAATTATGAGAAAGTTTTGAAGTGAAGTATCTCACGATTCTAAAAACGCCAAGTATGGTTTCTCACTGCAAGAAGAACGTAAATACAAATCGTTCAATCATTCATAATTATTTGGCTGGGACAGCCGCTATTCTTTCGCATTATTAAATGAACAAACTTTAGCACGTTGTTTTCTTTCTCTTTATAAATGAAAATCATTATTAACGAAAAAATATTTCTACAAACAAATTTTCTTTAACGGAATGATGGAAAAACAAGTTGGAAATTGCACGTTAAGCGTAGCAAACGAGGTTCGTTCGTACTATAAGGAAGTTTTTAAAATATTCAGATCTTGGCGTGATAGTATAGAGTACTTCGAATACGAGTATCCGAAGTATTTTGTGCATCACTCTAAATACTATCTGCTTTTTATTATACAGGAAGTAACTTATAGTAAACCTCAGTACCGTATATCAATTTCATAAAATGTGAAATATTTTAATATAATAGAAAATGGCCCCAAACAATGTTTCCCCCAATACCATTATGTAATGAAATACTATTGTGTAACCTTGTAAATTAATAACAAATATTCTTTGCACCGCAGATTGTACAGAATATATGTTTTAGTACATACTTTATAGATGCATATCAATTTTATTATGTTAGAAAGAGTATAACGCCATTAAAATGCACCGGAAACTATTTTTCCTCATTGGCCGTCATGTAGCGGAATACTTTTGATTGTCCCTACAATTAAACTATAGATCCGATTTTCATAAATTTTGAAATGACTCGACAAAATTATGCAACATTTATATATTTTAAATTTGAAACTATTCGGTTGAGTAGTTTTTGCTCTGTTATATGCGGGAAGACGGACGGATAGACTAAACGACGACTGTAGGTGCTACGTACTTACATAATTACGAACGCACATAAAAAAGCTACATTAAACGTTATTCCCGACACACGTTTTTGAATAAAATCAACAAAAGCTTTATATTAAAATCGCAGTAACACGATGGTGACCGAGTTATTCTTGTAACTTTCCAACGCTCATACATACACTTATTAGTTTATTTTTTTTTCAAATACATAGATTGTATATATTATTTTCACTTAAAAAAGAGTAATAAAAATCAGATTTTATCAAAATGTACATGATTGTGAATCGCATTACGAAAACAAAAATTAATGAAATTTTCGAAATTCAAAAACATTAATTCAATATTTAGACCTCAAATATAAGAAAAAAAAAAAAAAAAAAAAAAAGAAAGAAAGAAAAAAGAAAAGAAAGGAAAAAATATCGAAGATTTTTAGACCTTTTAATCTTAAAAAAAGGACCAATTCAAATCCTTGCTTATTCGGAAAAGGTATAAAACTTTGAATAATTATAATATCACATGAGAAAATCCGAAGGATGTGCGATTTTCTTTTCCTGAATAGATAAACGCTTTTAGATCTCGATATTGGTCCCACACAGTACATATTTAAAATAAAATCTTGAAAGTTTTTTCAAATATGTGTTAATGTAAGTGGAGGTGACGATGGGCGTAGATAGATTAAGTAGGCATGAGTTTTTCGTTATGAAACATAAGCATATTTTACGAAATTGTTTTAATAGTTATGAACTAACTATGGAACGTACCCAGGTGTAAGTTGTGGATTTGGACGAGTGTGGTATCAAAAGAAAGATCTTGTCATGTACGTTAAAAAATGCAATAGGAATACCCGTCCGAATCCAACCGTTTTCAAGATATCAGAACTTGAAGTGTGAATGAATAAATAAATAAATCGACAGGCAAGTATATAAATTGTACGCAAGTTAAGTGTTTCTTTGCATTGTTTTTAATCCTCCTGCCAATATCTTTTTCCGAGCTACAAGCAAAATCCTTTACACCCAAACATTGCCGTTGTTTCTCCTCTTTTAGATAGGCACTTCGCATCTTACGAAGTTTTTCCATGCGGCTGCTTTCGGAGAGTTTTCCCATCTGTTTTTGTTATTTCCAGCACTTTGTTTCATGCAAGTTTGTGGCAAATGTGTGACGTGACGTAAGGGATAAACTGTATGCATATGTAGTGTGTAAAATAGAATGTTTTTCTTATGCTGGCGGTTATGTTAGAGCATAACCACTAACATAATCGCCAGTTTAAGAATCACTCTATTTTGCACACTGTATATGTATACAGTTTATCCATTACGTCACTCGCCGAAAAATTTGCATAAAACAAGGTGCTAGAAATAATCAAATCAAATGAAAAAACTCTCCGAATGCAGCCCTAAGCGAAAACTTCGTAGAATGCGAAGTGCCTGTCTAAAAGAGGGAAATACCTGTCAATGTGTGGGTGTAAAGGATTTCGCTCGTAGCTCGAGTAAGATATTGGCAGTAGAATTAAAAACAATGCAAAGAAACTTTTAATTTGCGAACAATTTATATACCTAAAGTGCAACTACCTGCCTGTCAATTTATTTATTTATTCATTCACACTTTAAGTGTTGATATCTCGAAAACGATTGGATTCGGACAGGTAACATTGCACTTTTTAACGTACATGACGAGATCTGTCTTTTGATCCATAATCTTTTGACCCCATTTTTGATCCTTTTTCACCATATGATGATATGGTGTGGTATCAAAAAGTATTTGATATGTTGTATGAATGTTTATGATTAATATATATGGTATAATGTCTGATACCATAAGGGTCAAACTTTTAGCAGTGTAGAAATGTGTAGGTTTTTCACTTAAGCATAATATATATTGAACTTTCAAGAAATTTTTTTTTTATTCACTTTTAGTGAAAGATTCGTTTTTTGCACTGCTTTTCATCGATGTTGCAGGGCGTCTAGCGATCGTTACTTCGTTATCAGATATATATTTGTTTGAGCGCATTCGTCTAAAATCAATGAAAGAAAACACATGTTAGAATTTTTTATATTATTAAAAAACATCCGCAAATAACACTGACTTTCTGTCTGACTGCGGGATATGGGATAGCTAACTAAATGTACAAGTCTGAATATTTAGATGAGGATAATCTAGTGCATATGATGTGAGGATAATATAGTGTTATCTGATACACCTGAGGATCAGAATTTAAATTTTTTGATATTTAAAATCTCTATATTAATTAAAAACGACAATGTATTATCATCAAAAACTCATCTCCTTTTTTTGCGAGCTCTGCACTGTTAAAAATGTGAAACTTTTGTTGCATCGTCACGCCACCGCTTTTATAAAATATCTCTATTTTAACCTATGAGAATGCTCATGCAGTGAACTAATCGTTTTCTATAAAAACGGTAGAGTGAAGATGCAGCAAAAATTTCAAATCTTTAACAGTGTGTTAAAGTATTGGTCAAAATTATCTTTGTTTTTAAAATCTATTTTCTGACCAATGAGAATGATCTGAAAGCGCTTATTGAGCATTCTCATTTGTCAGAAAATAGATAGTCTTTAAAAACTGAGATAATTTTTCACGATGTTTTTAACAATGAAATGGCAAAAGCGCTCGCGAATGCCCAGAATTCAATTCATATAGCAAAAAGAAATAAAAAAAAAAAAGGGCATGCGATTTTTCAAGTGAAAAATGTTATAAATATTGAGACGATTTTTTTTAAAACCTAAACATTCTCGTTTCAAAATAATCTTTAGAACATCTTTTCAGACCAAATTTACATCACACGCAAAAATTACAAAATGCTCGAACGCGTACAAGTATTTTTTACAAAATCAAATGTGTGAAAAATTCAACTAAAACGCTAAAATTCTGGTTGTTTCTAAGCGATTTTGCTCAAGTTGTCACTTACTCAATATACATATTTATCATAAAATTTTAAAAAGTTTCAGATATAGTTATATTTAATTTCAGAGAATTTGGATGATAAAAACTATTTTAATGAAGTTTTGAAGTTTAACAATTTAACTGCAAACCTTGTACCACTTAATCAAAAATGACAAAAAAGTAGCATTTAAAAAAAGTTAGGGAAGTCTGACCATTATGAGCTACGCTCACCAATCAAGACATTTTGCATCCCTTTAAAAAGATCACCCGATTATGGAAGTTTAAATGACTGTTGATTAGTAATCGCCATTGATGGCAATTTTCTAAAATCTGATTGACATTCATTTTCCCTTAACTGGGAGATTTTTAGGTATACAAGATTCATATACCGCTATTGCGACAGCTGACGGCAGTTTTAGTGATGATTACGTATTTGAAAATAAGCTTGTATAAAACAGTTAAGTAAAAAATGTCCCTACCTCTTGGATTTTTATAACGTCTAGCAGAAAAGTTTTCTTTTAGATTCGATACGAAAAACATTTTCTGCTTACCGTTCAAAGTATAGTGTGAGTTTCACCATTAACTCTTTCAGCAGCAAAACATTTCTGCTGCAAAAGTATTCAAATGTTTAATTCACACCCCAATTTACGAATAAATTTATTTGCAAATTAATCAAAAGCTCTTTTTTGCGTACATTATGTAATCAAAATTCTACTAAAAAAATACTGGTGTCATTTTTCATTTTGGGCAATAAAATTAAGCGTTCGCAAACTGCTAACGGCGCCTGTGAAAGGATTAAATGCTTTTCGCAGTTAAAAATTCACTGATGTCCAGAGATAATAGGGTAGTTACCAGACGATTTTGATTCTGCAAGTTTTGGCGAATATCTACTGAAATTCCTGACAGTTTGTCCTTGAATAAAGAACATGTTCACTACCAATTTTTATGTTTTATGTATAATATTGTTTTTGGAATAAGCCGAGAAAGTGAAAAGATCGCAAAAAATTGCTACTTATTTTTAGAATAAAAGTTATACATATTTTATTTATTTATTTATTTATTTTTATTTTTATTTTATAGAAAAACTCAAGCCGTAGGGAGTTACAGTTATTACATGCATATTTTTCAATTCAATTTTGCCAGTTTTGTATGAACAGATTTTATCATTTAATGGCAACAGTCATTAAAATATTTATTCGAAATTAGTGCGGATAATTTTCACTTTGCCTTTTATGAAAAATAATAGGGTATTATAATGTACATGCAATAACATAACCGAGAACAATGAAAAATTACCGGCATTCAAATTTCCTTATAGTCGACAGGAAAAATTTTGTATGATTTGGCCTTGTGAAAAAAATTGCATATCATTCAATAAATCGTGTACGGGGAAACGAATGAATATTTGATACCAAAATGTAGACATGTCATGAATATAAAGCAAAATTATGTCACAGATAAAATAAAACTTATTAAAAAACAAGGAGGAAAAATCATGTGCCAAGCATAGATTATGAAGCACGTTCCAACACAAACAGAATAATGTGACAAAACTGCACTGTTTAAAAAAATTAAAATATTACGTCTCATTTCACCATATGGAAATATATAACGTATTTCAA
This sequence comes from Maratus speculifer, assembly GCA_964019185.1. NCBI lineage: Eukaryota > Metazoa > Arthropoda > Arachnida > Araneae > Salticidae > Maratus > Maratus speculifer. The sequence continues at coordinate 260,371,280 of OZ025298.1, forward strand.
AACCGAATTTTAGCTGTCTCCATCTGCATTCGGAAAATTATTCCAATTTTTAGCAGCCTTGTTTATGATATAGAGATTTGTACCGATTAACAGCATGCATTCCAGCATTTATTTCATTAAAGAGACACATATATTTCAGTTCAAAATTCCCTTTCAGCAATTTCCTCTAATAAAGAGAATGGTATGCGAATACTTTTGTGCAGCCCTCTATATGAGGTATATATTTATATATATATATATATATAGAGAGAGAGAGAGAGTAATATGCAAAAAACTAATTAAATTTAAAAGCGCATACCGAAATTTAAAACGTTCCTTCCAGCAATCATTACGCAAAGACAGTACTGTAACTGATTTCTTTTCTGTGTCCCTGTAAATTAATAAAATATGCTATGAATGCTCCGTTTTAACGTGATCGTAGTGAAATTCAGTGATTTATATTAGTTTCAATACATGTAAAATACCGTATTGTCATTAAAATTACTCTCAACGATTTTTCCCCCGGATCGAATTCTTTTGCATGTCCTTGTAAATGAACTATTAATCGTACATACTCATATGCAATACCAGACATTCCTTGGAGACTCTAAATATGTTTTATCAATAGCATAAAAATTTAAATATATTTACAGGAGTTAGAGCGTGGCCAGACGGCCAGACAAACCGAATGCATAATCATTTTTCAACTTTATATTTGGATAGTTCTAAAAAGAAAAAGATGAAAATACATCATAAAATAATGAGAAACTGGGAAATTTTGCAACTTGGAGAGAAATAGAATGTAAAATTTATCAGAAATGATAAACAAATAGGTTTTACTTTAAATTTGATTAATTTATCTGATACGAAAGATGTAAAAAATAGGCAGTAAAGAATTAGATGCAAAGATTTGGAAAATACGAATATCCAGTCAAATTTTATATCCAATAGTAGCATTTTATGTATATACATTTTTGATGACATGTATATTAACTAAACGTACATATTAGTTTAAATATACATCTATCTATCAATGTATGTATATGAATTGCATTTATAAAATTACTAATGGATTTTATATATAAAATATCAAGTAGAAATTAAAGTAAACACAAATTAAAATTGATTTGTTTTTTTAACTTGCATGTTAAAGCTTTGAAGCAATTTAATATATTGTTGAAATATTTCAAACACTTTCAGGCAAAACCCTTTAAAAACATAATTTTTATTAAAGTTCAAATTACAAATAATGTAATTTTATCTACAGAAACTTGCAATTCATATCACACTTTATTTAATATATGAACTCATTACCACATTTAAATATGTTTTCAAAATTTATTAATTAAAAACAATTTCATCAGAAAAAGAAAAGGAATTTGCATTTTAATTTTATCCTTTTATACATATAGACAAGGATAGTGGCTACACAAACCTTCACCTCATAAAGTTGATGGCTGAAACTCTAGTATTAGATAAAACTCGATTCACATATTAAAATGCAACTAGTTTGCCAAGTCATATCTTAGTGGAAATTACCTGCAGACCCGATTTTTGTGGTTGACTGATAGGTTCCAGTTGTGTTTTCCTGCTCCAGTCCTCCTTGCTTTCATACTCTGTAAAAAATTTGCCCCTTTTGCTGCATCCTCACTCCATCACTTTTATAAAAAACGACTACTTCGCTGTATTATGGAGCATTCTCATTGGTTAAAACAGAAATATTCTATAAAAGCGACGGAGTGACGATGCAGCAAAAGGGGCAAATTTTTTACAGTGTATTTTGGGGTGCAGGAAAACACAATCATAAATCTACTGATCAACCACTAAAATTGGGTGCACCAGTTATATTTTAATAGAATTCAAAACCTAATCCTAATGTCAGCTACCATCTCGATGAGGCGATTATCTGTGCAGCTGCTTCCCGGTCTATTATCTATACGCCCATTCATTTTCTGGTGTACAATTAAAATCGGATCTACAGATGATTTCACCAACACGTTACTTGACAGAACAGTTGCATTTTAATGTGTTAATCGATTTCTGTCCAATCCTGGACTTTCAAGCATTAACTCGATGAGGTGATGCCCTATGCAGCCACCTTCCGGTTAATAGACTTTTCAAATGCATTTCAAACTGACATTTTCTAAGTATGAATGGTAAGTTAATATTGGCCAGACCGTTTATACAGCTAATGTGTTCCAGCTTCCAGTCCTGTTTCGGTAATTACTTTGACTTGAAATTCATTTCTAGAACAAACAAAATTTTAAATTATGAATAAACTGTAAAATTGCAATTCATTATTCATACTGTATTAAATAAGTTGTTACATAAAACAGCCAAATGCAAGATATCGACTATTAATCTGTCTTTTAACTGGCCCGGCCATATATAACTTATATTTCTTAAAATGTTCTTTTGCATAACAATTTTAAGCTTGTTAATGGACTATATTACAGTGTGTTTTCACCAATGGATGGATTAGTATCAGGCGAGAGGGATCAGGTTCGCAACGCGCGAGTTTACTGAAACTCTGGAAGAGGGGGGAGGAGGGGAGGGGAATGCCTATGTAAGGTTGCACGGTGTGGGCAGAGCAAAAAGCGCCCTAGGTTTTTCTATTAACAATAAAAATAAACATGAGCATATTACCAAATGATTGCCATATTGTCTTGGCAGTGATTTATTCTCTATAAAGACTGAAGTAACGGTTATTTAAGTATATAATACGTTTATTTCTTAATTAGCAACTGAGTGAATACCTATTTCCAGCAATTGCTGAAACAGAGTGAACAACAGTTCTTTTTTGAACAAAAATAAATAAATAAATAAATAAATAAATAAATAAATAAATAAAAATAAACGCAATTTCAAAACAGAATTTTATACCTTGTTTGCAATTGTGCAGAAAACCCATGCTAGTACATGCTAACATGCAATTATTTTTATACTAATTCATTGAACGGCGATTGGTGTATTTCAGCGAGAGTGATTTGTCATAAGAGGGTATTTTTGTGATAATTAAATTCAATTTAATCTGTGTGACTGTCATCCAAGAATATTGAAAGGTACAAGTAAAGTAATAAGCTGTTTTATAAACTGTCGCACGCTGCCGAAGGAACCTCACCTCTAGGTTCGTATAGTAATATCCATTTAGTAATATGAAATTCCACAAATTAGGAGGTGTAAGCTGTCAAAGGTAGTGAAGTCGCAAACATTAGGTTTTTCTGAGAGTATTTTCGTTAACACTGATTAAGTTTACTTACGGGCCTGGACAATGTCGAGTAGTTTAATTAATTTAAAAGAAAGCCATTGTAGATGAAAACTTATAGTCTCCCTTATCACCGTCACCTCCACAAAAATTTAGGTTACGAGTTTGAGCATTTTTAATTCTTTTATTGTTTAATATCATTAGTTTAGAAGACAGAAAAACAGTAGAAAATTGAAGAACGAGTCAGCGGTTATGGTAAATAAAATTAGTTCATGAAAGGGTTGGTCAAGCTCTTAAGTTATAATAAGATTTTCCTTTACATTTGTGACGAAAAGTGAAAAAAATTTCAAAACGAAACAATTATTCAATGAAACTTTAGTCAACAAACAGTTCCACTGTGGTCTAACTGCAGTTTCGATTTTTTTGTAACATTATTAAAATATGATTTATTCCTCTTATTTCATCGTTGAAATGTGCGGTTAAATAAGGCAAAATTTACATAAAAAATTAGTAGCAAGATAAAAGCATCAAAGTTAGCAGCAATCACAAACAACTTGTATCATTTACATTCTCGCACAGTACTTGTCTTTATTTTATTTTTATTTCTATTATTTTTTTTTAAGTTTGTAGAGCATGATGCTCCCTGTACCTTCCTCTCTACTGCAATGCACACTAATGTCATCAATGAGATTAATTTCGAGTTTTTAAATGTTTTGATGAAAAGTAATATCACTAAAATATAGATAGGGCTCACAAAGAATTTATTTCAATATGACGAAACAAGAATGACAAAAAGAAGGCGTAAATGACACAAGGCTGAACAAAGCTAATGCAAAAAAGGCCACAATGTGAAACAACTTGTTTCATAACGTTCCAATCATACCAATTAACTTCCCATCAGCTTCACTTTATTTCCAGATCATCTCACTATATTCTATGGCCTACATTTTGATTCAACCATCAGACAACGAACAACAAGGAAAGGAAGAAAAAAAAATGGGGAAAAATAATCACCTTTCAGTAAAAGTAGATTCATATGTGATGCGGAAGTTGGGGGGGCGGGATCCCTGGGGTTGTGTTGAGATGTATCAGGATGACGGCATGGTTCGTCGGCTTTGGCCGGAAGACTTCAAACAAGCTTCCGGCCTTCGTTAGATTGGAACATAAAATGGGATTTTTCAATTGTGGGGTTCTTTGAAATCTGTGATAACTATTGAAATATAGAAAAAAAATGTACCACATAATTTCTGAATCGAGTTGTTTTGAAGTATTCTTTTTGGAATTCTTTTTCCCCCTCTTTTGATTTTGAATAAGTGAAATGTTCCGCAAGTGTGAAACAAGGGATATTACCTTATAGAAGTGCAAGCACATGTTACAAGTGCATGTAGGTTAAAATTTGCGGATATATTACTAGTCCGCAAGAGAGGTGAAGGAACTTTGAATTGTTATTATTATTTTATTTATTTTTTAATGTATTTGTTTTTTATCATATTTGAGGGGGGGAATGTTAAGTTTTGTTTATGTACATATATTTTTATTTTATGATGTTTTAGAGATATAGAACTTTACATATTAATCTGATACAGCCTGTTCCATAACAATATAAAATACAATATGTACTATATGATCCACTATATATTAAAGTACTTCAAGGAACTATTATTACTCATTTCTATATAGATGTTTATATAGTACAGATAATAATGCATATAATTTAGAATACATTAAACGTGTAACAAATTTTAATTTGGTCGAATACCGAATATTCGATCAAATTCTAGGCCGAATACTAACTTTTTGGAAAACATATGCTGCTTATAATTCTTTAAATGCTAAATTGGAAATGAAGTGAAATAAAAATGGATCTTGTATTATTTGAATGTTTAAAAATTTTAACATCTTAATATGTTTTTGTAATATTTGAAACATCTTGATATAAGGCTTTTACTTAATTTAAATCAATAATAGCGTAATTTATCTGTAATCCCTATGCATTTTAGCTAAACTTTATGAATTTATTATCACCTCTAATGTACTTTCAAAATTTAATTTTTTTTTTTAAACCTATTTCGATACAAATACATAAGCATTTGTACTTACTCCTATTATCTCGGAAATACCAAACTTATTTTTTATAAGTCAGTATAGAAGGTTGTTTTTATTAAAATGTAAAGATATTCATCTTTTCTACTATCCAGTCATACTTTTATCTTTTCTTATAGACTGGGAGACGGCAGCACAGACAGTCACCTCATCAAGTTCACGGATGAAAATCTGAGATTAGTTAAATCTCGATTATCATAATAAAATGTAATCTGTCTGTAAGTCTTATCTTGCTGGAAGACATCTAAAAACTCGATTTTAATGGTTGACTCAAAGGCTTACCATTATGTTTTCCTTCTCCTAAACCTCCATCTTTTCATGCTTTTAGGTGCAGGAAAACACACGAGCCTATGAGCCAATCGTTAAAATCGGGATTTTAGGCGTTTTCAACGAAGATATGACTTGGCAGATTGATTGTGTTTTAATATGCTAATCAAATGCGTTCAAAACTAATGCTTACTTTTTCACATAATCAGTGAGATGCCAATGCCCCCTAGACAATGGCCTTGATGAAACAAATTTTGGTGCAAATAGTTAGTGTGGATAAAATTCACTCGCAATTTAAAACGTCAAATTCAGCACAAGTTACAATGGTTTTAAAAAGCACAATGCAGTCATGCAATCATACAGCTAGAAAAATCCTTTTATCTCTATAACATCACTATTTGTACTTATTTAGGACCTAAGCAACCTAACAATACAACTGAAAGTTATATTCAATTTTAAATTGAATTTGTGTAAGAGGTTTTGTAAGATAATGAAATATTTTAAAAGTTGTTCTTGGAAAAAAAATAATAATAATATTGCTGAACAATATAAATCTTCTTGTTAGTCAACAAAGTCCTTTTTACTTGAAACTTGCAGACATTAATATTCCAGTTCTTCACAATAGAATAACGTTTTTGATCTTACCATAAATGTATTACATATAAAATCTACCTTCCTTCCCCCACTCACCCATTAACTGTATTTTTAATGTCTGTTTAAATCTCTAACTTTGGCATCATTTTCTGAAAAGATTAGCCTTTAAAGAAAACAGAGTTACTTTCGACTTCTGAATATATAAATAAGAATACAAGCAAATTTTGCGGATTTAAATATGAAAATAACTGCATGAATGTGTCGGAAAATGTTAAGTTTGAAATTTGAGGAAAACGTTGCAATAAATAAATAAATAAATAAATAAATAAAACAATATAAATATAATAAATAAATAAATAAAATAAAAAATCTTGGATTTATTTGGCCAAATATCCAAAGTAGGAAGTGGAATAAAATAAGTAATGGGATAAAATCTTAAATATATTAATATAACATACTTAGTATATATAGTACTCTGTAAGAAAAAAAATCAAATATTCGGCAAAAACTGCTGGCAGCAATGTTGTTTTTGCCGTAAAAATTGCAGTAAAATTAGATGTAATAAAAAAATTTACATCTAATTTTACTGTTATTCTTACGGCAAAAACTGCTGGCAACATTGCTGCCAGCAGTTTTTGCTGGAAATTGCGCAACGAACTTGATCTCTTGCCTTTTCTTAATCCATCCATTGGTGAATGCAGTGTATTGTACCCCATTAACAAGCTTAAAATTGTTATATAAAAGCGCATTTTAAGAAATGTATGCTATACAGGGTGTTTCGCTACCAGACCGACAAACTTTAAGGGATGATTGTACACATGAAGACAAACATTATTAAATAGGAAACCATGGGGCGCAAACGTCTTCTGTAGGAGTTAGGGGCCATTAAAAATTAAGGTCCGAAATTTCAAACGATGATAAAAGACGGAAAAAAGGATCGATTCGTTTGCGGTTTTTACCAAAATCATTCTTTATATCACGATTTTTTTAGAAAAACATTTAAAGGTTACGTTCAAAAATTGTCGATAGAGGGCACTTTAGACTTTAGAGTAACGAACAACTACTTTTTACCGTTATTTTGTGCATGGGGTTAAAATTATTCTAAAGTTTAGACTTTAACTTAAATTTTAAGCCCAAAATCTGAAACATTGGGATCGGATAACAAGCGAAAATTAAACTGTGAACAGAAGGGGAAATTTTAAACGCTCATAAATATTGGACAAACAAATCGATTTTGTTGCAGTTTGCGTGTAAGTCACTAATTTGGTAATTATTTTATTCAAAATGACGTACAGCTTTGGTGTCCTCATTTTTTGATAGAGGGCGCTTCCGACACATCTCTGACATTTCAAAGGCATTACTCCTGGGTGTTTTACTACCAGACCATCATACTTCTAGGAAGTGTTAGGGATACAAAGACGACTTAGAATCACATAGAAATGTAATGTTTGAAATGCATTTTTTGCAAGTTACGGTTAAAGGAAGCAGAGAAAAAAGTAACAGAAACAGCAGAGAAAGAGCGACACGTTAATGTGACAGAAAACAGTTTATTTAAAGGTTTTACTAGAAAAGGTGTTTGAAATTACGACCAGAAGTAGTCCGGCAAGTTTGACAGCTACGGTAGATGGCGCTAAACGGTAATGCGCCTGCGCAGAGATCACTTTAAAGTGATCATTCGCGAACCGGTTCCAAAGGTAACAGAATGAAGTATTTGAACGATGAACAGCACGATAGGGCTCCTCCACATTTTACCAATGACGTTTGCCGAAACTTCAAAGTAACATATGGACAGTGTTGGATAGGTCGTGGTAGCCCGGTTCATTGGCCTGCCAGATCGCCGATTCTATTATGTATGGACTTCTTTTGCTGGGGTCAAATGAAAAATTGGGTGTATGAGACTCCCGTACCATCAGTTGAAGACCTCGCAGCTGGTATTTCTGTAGCTGCCAGAAAACTATCAGAGATGACAGGAATCTTTCAAAGCGTGAGGAATTCCACGTGACGCCGCTGTCAAGCATACCGGACTACTTCTGGTCGTAATTTCAAACACCTTTTCTAGTAAAGTCTTTAAATAAACTGTTTTCTGTCACATTAACATGTAGCTCTTTCTCTGATGTTTCTGTTACTTTTTTTCTCTGCTTCCTTTAACCGTAACTTGTAAAAAATGCATTTCCAATATTAAATTCCTATGTGATTCCAAGTCGTCTTTGTATCCCTAACACTTCCTGGAAGTATGATGGTCTGGTAGTAAAACACCCTGGAGTAAATGTCACTGAAATGTCCGAGATGTGTCGGAAGCGCCCTCTATCAAAAAATGAGGGCACCAAAGCTGTACGTCATTTTGAATAAAATAATTACCAAGGGAATGACTTACACGCAAACTGCAACAAAATCGATTTGTTTGTCCAATATTTATGAGCGTTTAAAATTTCCCCCTCTGTTCACAGTTTAATTTTCGCTAGTTACCTAATCCCAATGTTTCCGATTTTGGGCTTAAAATTTAAGTTAAAGTCTAAACTTTAGAATAATTTCAACCCCATACACAAAATAGCGGTAAAAAGTAACTGTTCGTTACTCTAAAGTCTAAAGCGCCCTCTATCGACAACTTTTGAACATAACCTTTAAAATTTTTTTCTAAGAAAAACGTGATATAAAGAATGATTTTAGTGAAAACCGCAAACGAATCGACCCTTTTTTCCGTTTTTTATCATCGTTTGAAATTTTGGACCTCAAACTTTAATGGCCTCTAGTTCCTACAGAAGACGTTTGCGCCCCGTGGTTTCCTATTTAATAATGTTTGTCTTCATGTGTACTATCATCCCTCAAAGTTTGTCGGTCTGGTAGCGAAACACCCTGTATATATATTTTTTTTACAGTGTATAATTGTTTCTATATCTATCTAAAAAATTGGTGGGTTTTAAAAATGAATCTTTTTAAAATACAAATTGTAATTTTTTTTCCTCATTAATTTGTTACAGGTATCACTCATCATTTTTCATTTAATAACAAATATTTGTAGCTATATTATTATACTTGGTATCCATTTTAAAGATTTGGCTGACATGACTTTATTTTACTCAAGAGAAAAACGTTAATTAAATAACGAAAGTAAATAAAATCTTATTATCAACTTATTTATCTATTGTATATCATAAAAACCTCATTCAGACTTAACTTCCTGCATTATTTTATTATAAAAGAACGCAAGATTAAAATTTTAAAGCAAAAAATGTATACGATGTAAAACAGTTGTACTGTAGGTAGTACAAAAAAGCATATTTATTTATTTATTCATTGATAATTTTTTTTTAATGTAATATTTGGCATTAAAACATTTTAGTGCTCTACAATTATTTATTTTAATACTTTTATTTAAAAGGAATTTTATTCGATAAATTACTGTACAATAAAACATGCAATTTTCAGCTTTAAGTTTATTTTGTACTAATTGTTATACAAAAAAAAAATTAAAAAGTGACAGGAAAATAGAATAAAAATAGAAGCTTAATAATATAATACATAATTAAGTCGTGGTTAAAAATCTTACCATCAAATATGTCGATTATTTAGCAGAGCATTTGTTTCTTTAGTAGAGAAAAAATTATTTAATTTAAATAGTAATAAAAGCGGAAAAAATATAAGAATAGATTTTAAGTTAGAGTTTTTGAATTGAGACAACAATCTAAACATTTCTTTCGATCACAATAATCAGAAATGTACGGTTAACTCTTTATCTACCTAATTACGAATTCATGAAAATTTTACATTCTAAAGCATTTTACGTAAATTGTTTAAACTAAATTAAAAGATTAAATAATCATTTAATAAATATTTGAAGGACTTTAGAAAGAATGAAGGATTTAGAAGGATTAATTAAATTTGAATTTACAGGGATTTTGTGCAGCATTTATAACCGTACTCAATTTTTTTTATTTTAATTTATTTTCTTAGTATTTTGTAGAATTATAACATGTACAAATATGATGTTCTTACAACATAAATATAGAAATATTTCGGCATTGAAAAATCCCCATCCCGCTCCCTCAGCGCCAAGAAAGTTGAAAAGATGCAACGGCAAAAGAAATCATCATTTTAAAAATATTTTTGTTTTGTGTAACCAATAATGCTTTTGAAAGAAAATAAAGTAATGTATCTGTAATTCATTCTAAACTGTATTACAACTAATTGACGTATCAAAGGAATTTTATAAGCTATTTTAATGGTATTTATAAGTACCGTCAGTAGATAAAGGGTTAAGATCGCAAAAGAGAGTATGATTCTATAGCATGTTTCCAGAGAAAGATGGCATGTTTAACTCCTGGGGACGAGCGACACGTATACGTGTCGCAACAAGGTTTAAGAATCAGTGTTTATCCCCACCAGTAAAATTTTACTGCAAAATTTGCTCTATGTAATCGGAGCATTTTCTCTATTTAAAAAGGCGTAAATTTCTGCTTTTAAAAACCGGTGACAAAACATTAAAAATTTCATAAAAGGCTCCCGCCCCGAAGGGGTTAATGTATCACAAATTGCAGCTGTCCTTTCTGATCCACCTATATCCAGACTATTAGACTATTTTTTTTTTCTCCCTTAAATCTGCTGTTTAATATTTTCAGGATTCTAAATAACATTTCTAATCATATTCATATGCAGTTATTTATTTAATTAAATAAATAAAAAGTTTTCAATAAGTACACTTATTTTAAACCACAGCATAAGGCGGTAAAATCATCCCACTTCACATAAAATCATTTGAAATGTTAAATTAATGAATAAAATCTTTACTACTAACCTGCTGACATAATTTTCTCAGGACAATTTACTTTTGTCTACTGCACTTATAAACAACAAGCACGTTATTTTGAAACTAATATTCCAGTCCACGAGGGCGCCGCAAAAAGAGATGGGTCACAGGATCACTGTAACTTCTTACTTTTCTCAGAAACGTTAACGACATTGGCATTCAAGTCGGTTTCAACTCATCTTCTTTGAAGGAGGGAAAGAATTTAAATAAAATTTAATACATATTCATAAAAACTGTGTCTTTTTTCCAGCTAGCATATAAGAGCTTCAACAATAATAATATAGCCTTTATAAAATTGTAACAATAGTCGTAAAGTGTATTCTAGTGATGACCTCATTAAAAATGAAAAAGTAAAAAATCTTTATCCGAGTAGGCTGCCACCCCACGCATCATAATTTGAATACAAGGTTGATATCAAAACTCACATTTCCTTCGTCTCTCTTTATAGTTTCTTGTTGTTTGCACTAATAAATTTGATAAAGGTTGGTTTACTTAAATTGAAGAAAAAAATTAAAATAACTTATCTTTAAAGGTGATGATGAGACTAAATGCAATCATTTTAAAAATATGCCAGCTTTAAGACTCGTTTTCTCGGAAACTATTCAATCAATTTCGATGAAATTTAAAATCCACATTCAGTGGATTATGCTCAAGATTTATGGCAGAAAGATTTTTTTCTTTTTTTTCTGCGACTGAAACTTTTTATTTTAAAACCAATGGCAATTTTTCAGATTTTTATTTTCCTGAAACTTATTAAAGTTTTTTTTTAATTGTCTACCATATATAATCTTATATTTATGCTTTATCATACACAAAAAAAAAAAAAAATCTATATCTAAATCTCTGGATGCTTTTTTAGATAATGGGATTTTTACCTGAAAAATACAATTTTTCAAGAGAGACAAAAAAACTTAGACACTTCTAATTTGTGTGAAGTTCTTGAATAATTTTATCAAACACGTGAATTAAAGTATATGTAAACACCTGGACAAAATTTAGTTTCATATAATAAATCAGGTAATGTTTTAACCCTTGTCGGTTCTAAGTCGCTTCCGTGACTTCTGAACAACTATCTCGTACACGAATTTCATCCATTTTTTTATATATATAATGTTTATTTTTTAAGATATAAAGTAACTAAAAATATTTTTTGTATTGTTTACTTTTCATTATGTAAAACGACAATTTTTTCTCATGTCTTTTTTCTTTTGTAATGTTTACTTTTTAAGATAAAAATTGTTTTTGTAATATTTACTTCTTAAAATATAAAGCGGCAATTACTTTTATTCCCTACTTTTGAAGATATAAAAGGACAAAAATTGTACTTTGTAATGCTTATTTTCCCTTTGTTATGTTTATTTTCCCTTTATAACTTAAGTTATAAAGGGACAAAAATTGTTTTTTGTGATGTCTGTTTATTAATACATAAAGTAACAAAAATTGTTTTTGTGATGTTTGCTTTTTAAGAAATAAAGCGACAAAAAATGTTTTTTGTAATGTTTACTTTTTAGACATTTTCCAACAAAATCGAAAAGTGTTTATGAATTCGGTTTGTCTCTGGATGGAGATCTAGCTCTCGTTAACAGAATCGGATCGCCTTGAAATTTTAAGTTATTGACACTTACCCTAGAACGAACCTTATTGCAAATGAAGTTTCTAGAATTATTAGTTTAGTTACAGGGACAGTCAAAATTTTTCCATTACATTATGGCCTACGGGAAAAAGGCGTTTAAAATAATTTTAAAGATGTTACATCCTATCAAACATATTCAAAAGTATATCTACGAAGTGCACTAAAATATGCGGTGAAAATAATAGTTAATATCCATTTACAGGGCCACATAAACGAATTCTATTATACAATAATAAAGAGGGGGCGATTGTTTGCGACATATTTTAATTATAATTAATGATTTCCTGTACAAAAATTTAGTAAAATACTTTCAAGTAATAAAGATACTGCGTGAACTACAGGGATGAACAAAAATATTAAAGTATGTTTCCATCTATTAGTATAAATTACTGAAAGAGAAATTTCAATCTTTTAGACGTTTTCTTGTTAAACTAAATTTCCTCAATATATAGTATATATATCAATAAACAGATTGGATGCAGGGCTGCTCAATAGTATAGAAATACATATTAGACCATGGACAGTAACACCTTATTTCCTTAAATAATGAAGTTTCGTTAAAGATGTTGGAAAGTGTTTCATAATTTATGTTTAACACATGATTTTTAATACAATGAAACCTCCAAATAAGGGACACCCATGGGACCGCAACTTTAAATAGAGGTGTCCCAACTTTAAATAGAGGAGACTTAAATAGAGGTGTCCCTTATTCGGAGTTCCTTACATAGTGAAACCCATGGGACCGCAACTTTAAATAGAGGTGTCCCAACTTTAAATAGAGGAGACTTAAATAGAGGTGTCCCTTATTCGGAGTTCCTTACATAGTGAAACCTCCAAATAAGGGACATCTATGGGACCACAACTTTTGTCCCTTAAAGGTGTCCCTTAGAGGTGTCCCTTATTCGGAGTGTCCCTTATTTGGAGGTTTCACTGTACTTGTTAAAATATAAAATGAGAAGACAACAATTATCTTTTTTCTTTTTTTTCACTTTTTGACATTTTAAGTGTCATCTTAAAATACCCGCTCTTTTTAATGCCATCAGATGAGTACTTGAAACTCGAAAACTGTAGTGTTAACAGCAACATCATATTGTGTGATTCTCATTTAATTATATAACCGGTTGTCTCTCTAATCAGATACCGGGAAAAGAACATAAAACCTATTACATTGAAAACGAGAACACAACTAAGACCGAAAAAAAAAAAATGTATAAATAAATGAACTACGCAACTTTATACAGATTGAAAAGTAAAATGTCCACAAAACAGATACCATCCACGCAATATAGCGTGCTATGACACATGGATAATGAATGAAAAATCGCATGGATTTTTGGAATCGGCGCCATTGAATCTGTTTGAATGCGTTAACTCTGTACCAAACCTCGCACGCATTCTTGCCCGGTTGGATTTATTTCAAAATACCACTATTATCAATAAAATCTAGATTCAGCCTTTTGTAATTTGTATTCCGTTAACCTTCATGACTTCAATAACCCAGGTCCCGAAAAACAGGAAAAATGTCGGTAGCCTATACGTGAGAACTTAATTCGATTTGGGGAAACAAAATTCATATATGTTCTTCCGTTATAGAATTAGTAAAATAGAAGGTCACAAGTAGACTTTCCTTTATTGAATTTAACAATATAATCATTAAATTTTTGACACTATAAAAATAGATGAGTGCTATAGCGTACCATGACATACTCTGTTAATTGTTGCGGGTTACGAATATGATACAAATAAAAACAGTTTTATTACATAACGCTATGTAATTCACATTTCAGACTTATACAAGACAAGCAGTGAAATCGTATTCTATGAAAGTTACCTTAATTTACATTGTGGTAATTAAAATGACTTTTAAAAGGAATTTTATTCTATTATTAATTAATTAAATTTACAATTATTTTTATTAGATTTTTATAAAAATATTTTTATTATATTTTTGTAAAATAATTACGGGTACTTACGTATTAACGCCACCGCAGCAAAATTTGCGCTTGTGTTCCAATAAAGAGCAATCTTGTTCGCACGTGCACAAAAAAATAGCGTCAAAAACTGATAAAAAAAGCACTAAAAAACACTAAAAACACTAAAAAAGCACTAAAAAACGACGTAAAAAATCAGCAAACGACAAGGCTGAACAAGGGATTCAAAAGATACTACGTGCGTGTGCGAACAACAACATTGCTCTTTATCGGCTCATTAGAGCAACTTCTGCTGCGGTGACGTTAATATGTAAGTACCTAATTACTTTATTAAATTTTTACTTCTATTACTTTATCTTTACTTATTAAATTTTTTATAAAATAATTTTTATCAATTTTTTTGTAAAATTATTCTTATAAATTTTTTTTAATTATTTTTATTAAACTTATTTAATTCTATTCTATTATTATTATTATTACTATGAACGATGGAAAAAAAAATGTTTAAACCGTCTTTGTCAATGGCTATATGATTCGCGTTTCATCTTAATATGAGTTATGAAAATTGTATTCTGTAAAAATTAAGTAATTTGTATTGTCTAAGGTTGTTACTTGACACAGATTAAATAAACAAAAATTTGAAAGAAATTTTATTATTATTATTGTTATTGTTATTATTATTTAAGTACACTACTGCAAGTGCGTGAGAATTACATCTATGTTTACAACAAGTTGTAATGTAGTATCCTATGCATCGCTGAGTACTGTTGTACTCGCTTATGTATCGTCAGTTAATTTCAGCGATAATTTCTGTCACAGTAATTAAAAGAGAAATTCTTCCACTTTTGTAAAAAGGAAAATTTTAATCGATTTTTCGAAATCTTCCTGATATATTTTGACAATTAATATTGTGCACAGTTGCGTTTAACTGGTTCTCTTGATGATATACACTATGGTTGATAAGGATTCTGGCACCATTTTGATTGCAAGTGTATGAGAGTTACATCTATGTTTACAACAATAGAGCTAATTACAGGGCAACTATTCTGACTAAAATACATGAGCTGGTTAATTTCAACCAATTGACGATTCAAGCCTAATTCAACCGGATTATGTAACTAAAAAGATAGAAAATAAATTTAAAATATAATTATGAAGCAACACGTTTTATTTATTATTTAAAAGTAGAAAATATTTTTTATCAAAAAACTGTAGGTCAAAGTAAGAATCTTAAAAACGTGAGTGATGAAAGCAGTTTTAGAAGGAAACTAAGCCACAATAAAAAAAAGGCATAAGAAAGAAAATAATTCAATATTTAATAAAAATTAAAAGTATTATGAGTTTGATTAACATTTCAATTTATTTATTTAGTGTGTCTATGAGCACCTGACGTTTTTACAATATTAGTTTAGACTTCCAGATTGTTGATTAAAGAAACCATTATCTTTATATAAATTTTAAATATTTATTATTATTATTATTATTATTATTATTATTATTATTATTATTATTATTATTACTACTACTACTACTATCAATGCTTCGATTGTAACGACTTTTGCCTAAAGACCGAATGGAGTCGGTATAAAGTGTTACGAACGACCTATTAAAATTTAAGAAGTTAACATCCTTAAAATAAGCAAACTCAAAACATAAATTAAATTTCATCTACTGTAAAGCATTTTTATGTAGTTTGAAAATATATTAAAACATTTGTGATCCAAAAACAAAAATAAAAGGTCACTAAAAGTAAAAAAATATAGGATAGTTATACTACTTGAATTTAACAGAGTGCTAATCGCATTAAATACTTATTCTTTTATTTCTTTCACCAATCCTTCCCATTCTTTATTATTTAGTCAGTCTAAGTAAACTTTTTATACATCAATGAAAGAGAAATAGCATTATCAACCTAACATAAAAGATTTAACCTTGGAAAAATGTAATAAATCAACATATTTTAAACAAAGGGTACCATGAAAAAAATGAATAGCATACAGCTTCGAAAACAAGCAAAATTTTATTTGCCTGTAAGTAATGAAAATGGCAAAAATATAATTCAGCTATTGTGCTGTCGTTAGTTGAAAATCTTTTTTAATAACGTACAAAATAAGGAAATGCAATGCCATATTCAAAATCTACCTCGCTGTTTTTAGAGCTTATTTGTTATTTTAAGTAAGTTTACCTGTTTCATTATCATATGAAAAATATTTTGAAAAGCTGGTATAAACTTTGCAAAGCGAAAATCCTTCCTCGGAAAAAATACAGAAGTTATAGAAACATTAGAAATCTCCGCCCAATAATTTTTGTGAAAATGCAAAGAGAACGTACCAGGAAGGGAAATAAAGTCTTTACTTGAAAACAAGTATATTTATTTGCTTAAGAGATTATGTTTACATGATTAAATACACAAAATAAACTCTGATAATACGTTAACATATTATGAGAGCTATAAAATGGCTGTTTCTATACAATCTAACCATAATATGCCTGTGGTGATAAAAACTGGAACAACTAAATCTATGAGTAGCTGGCGTTCAATATATTTAATGCATTAGTAAAATCTAATTTAAATCCTTTTAGTGCATGTATAAGTTGCATATTTTTATGTAGACACTATAAAGAAAAAAAAAAATAAAAAAAGCAAACTGATTTCACAGTTTTACTATAATTCTCAACCACGAGGTCGCCAGTAAAAAACTATTTATTCAAAGAAAAATCTAAAAACTATATATTTTAATGCAAAAATTGTTAAAATAACAGAAAGTTCACAATAAATACAGATTTTACTCACTAAACAAACAATTATTTATTGAAACCACGTCTGATAGATTTTTTTGGTACTTTTCAAGTAAAGGGGTCTTACGCGTTTTCTTTTTTCTTTTTTAATAGTCTTCGCACAATCAAAAGTGGGCTCGTGTAACCATTATAAAAAAAATCAATCTTTGGACAAGTTCGATCACAATTCAAGCGAATTTGTATGGCGTTATGTTACAATTGGTGAAACATGGATACATTACTACACACCAGAAATTAAAGAACAGACTAAAAATTGGACTTCTAATGAACGTACTCCGAAAAAGGCAAAAACGGTTTTTCGGCCGGAAAGATTATGTCGAAAGGTATAATCCTCATAGCTATCTGGAAAAAAGAAAAATGATCACTAATCAGTATTATGCTGATTTATTAGACTATTTTAATGCAAAATTAGAAGAGAAGTGGCCCCATTTGTGCAAGAAAAAGTGCTTTTTCATCACAACAATGCACCAGCCCACTCATCTGCAATCACATCCGCTATATTGGTTGAATTTGCAATACGAATTGCTCCCTCATCAACTCTACTCTCCTGACTTTGCCCCCAATGACTTTTTTCCTTTTTTAAAATTTAAAAGAGTTCCATGGTGAAAGGAGATTTTCTTCAAATTCTGGAATCATTGATGCCTCAAATGTCTATTTTGGGGAATTTGAAAAATCTTCTTCTTCTTCTTCTTCTTCTTATTATTATTATTATTGGAAGGATAAAAAAGTTAGAACATCGTTAGAAAAAGTGTATCTTTATGAAAAGAGATTATGTCGAAAAATAAAATGCATTTTGGAATCTATATTGGCTTTTTCATTTCAAAGTCACGGACGTATCAAACTGTTCTCGTATAATGCGGGTCGTTAATCATGTGCGCTGGTTCATTCGCGCCCATGATTGCTTTTCTTCTGAACAGACATGAAGTCTCTGTAAAATTATATTTATAAATACATATTTTGCAACCATAAATAGAAAATGTTTGTTTTGGAAGAAGTTAGAAATTTCTTTCTTTTTTGTGAGCCAGTTTTTCTTAAAATAACTAATAAATTTTGATATTGAAAATGTCACTTTTAACGAAAGAGACGGAACGGATTTTGCCATTATTTTTTCATTGATATGCTTTGTAGTTGTTTTTAAAACTTTTTAAGACATATTTTTTTTAATAAAAATATGTATGCAGGGTGAGTCATAAATATCGAAACAATAGGCTAACTCCTTAAATATTGCCCCTAGACCCATACTTCCAATTGCAAAGTTTCATAAAAAAAGATAAATTTTTTGATAAGATTAATTGCAACTCCATGGGGGGGTCTATTTTAAAAATTACGAAAATTAAATTTTTATACGGCCCCCAAAGGATAAAACTTCCAATTAGAAAAATTTTCCTTATCCATTCCTGAATTGAACAAAAAAAAAAATTCATCTCGATATCTCCAAATCCCTGAAAGATATTAAATTCCAAAATTTTCCAAAATTCGTGACTTACATCACTTAAGCATACCTCTGAGCGCAGCGATATCAGTTCATTTGAAGTACAATTTAGGGATCGACCATAAATTTACGCATTATTAAATGTCGATCCAAGACAATACTTTAACTTTTAGATATAAAATAAAAGCGTATAGGTTTTTGATTTAAACTTCCTTGAAATATGCTAGATGTTTGCAATATCTCGCGATTGGCGCCAGGCTCGTAAATGGCACGACCCATTGGCTGGACCGTCTTACTAAACACTTATTAAAAGTGTTATAATTTAAATGATATTAATTAAATTCTCATTAAACGTGTCTTTAAAACTTATTGCCGCAGGCAATAAATTTATTAAAAATAGTAATAGCGATAACGACGCTTCTATTAACGGAATTATTGAAAACATATTTTAATAAATTACACAGAAATATTTTCAAAAATCTACTTTTTACTATTCAGCTTCAAAATTTTTGTGGTTTTTAACCTATTTTTACTTTCTTTCTATCTTTACAAAAGAAAAGTATTGGATTCATGAAAATTTTGAATTCCGGTTTTCGACGGATTCACCCGTTTTAGGGCTCAGAGACACCAAAAAGCATGTTTTTACAAAATGTCTGTCTTTGTGACTGCTCCTGTATCTCTGTATATGGCATAAATTTTGTGAGCGCCCTATCTCAAGAACTAATCCACGGAATTCAATAAAAAAAAATTTATATTTACTTAGTCCTTAATATAAATTGGAGCTGATTAGTTTTTGGTGTGAATCGCTTAACAGTTGGCCCTATTGTACAGGCTTTTGTGCGATTTCCGCAATAGCTGTATCTCCAGAATTAATGTGAGGAATATCATCAAACTTCAGATTCAGTTAGTCCTTGACATGAATTGATGTTTTTTATATTTTGTTGTATATAGCTCGATGTATGGTGCTGCAACACTGCAGTTGTTACGATTTCTGCAATAGCTCTATCTTAAGAACTAATGCAGGAATTTTCATAAAAAGTCAGATTCAGTTACTTCTTGACATGAATTGGTTTCGTTTACGTTTTTGTATCAATCGTCTTTCGGGTGGCGCTGTTATACTGAATTTTGTATAATTTACACGATTTCAGTGATATCAATTACTAATGCATGGAATTTCGCATCTTTAGAGTCCTCAGATTGCTATATCCGAATAGTTTATTTATTCCAAACGGCATTTAAAAAAACAAAAATATTTATTCGAATGTTAAAGTCTAAGAGTATGACGTTTCTTCTGAGTATTTTTTATGCTAAGCTCTCACTAATATTCCGTTATAAGTGTATTTAATTGATCAAGATTTAATGCGTTCGAACCAAACATCTTTTTAGAAATTCAATTGAATAATTTCAACTTAAAATGTTTAACAGTGTGTCGCCCGTAATTAGTTTTTTTTATGCCGGCCAATTATCTACAATAGGAATACAGGTCCTAAGGGGAGGTGTGTCTTCCGCGAGGGTCTTTCTAAGGGAACCTAACCCGTATTTATGCAAGGAATCGCATGGTTCGAAGAAAACCACGGAAAACTTCAAACGGTTAGGCCGACGGTCGATATTGGGTTCGAACCCAGCACTTATCGTCTTCCAGTTTGACGGCCCGTAATTAGAGGCACCTTTTACGCATCGTATAGTAGAAATTTTAACAAGAAAAATATAAAGTTGAAACCAAACAATGAAAAAATTGGGCCAAAACAATGAAAAAATTTGAAATTGACATGATAAAAAAATGGGGTTTAAATCAATTGACACATTTAAATAGTAGTTAAAGAAGACGAGAATGGCAAAACTTAAACAAAATCTGAATTCGAAACTATACAAGACGGAATTAATCATCTAGGAACTTTTAAAAAGCATTTAAACGTTAGGAGCCCATCTTTGTTTAAATGCACTTTTCTGAATCAGGTGTTTTTATTTCAGAATTTCTCATTTTTAAACAGACATAAGTCAATAATCGTCGATTACGGTAACAGTCCCGCTAGTTCAATAGTTTTTTAACATCTCAAACTGTCCAACGCGCCGCAAAAAGTTTTCACTTCAAAAAATTTACTTTTAAAAATATGATTTGTTTGAAAAAATTGCATCTTTTTTTTTATATTGCTAGTTTAAATACTTTTATTTAAAAAAAAATATTATTTAAAATGCTGAATCAAAATTGAAAATTAGACAATTTCATTTAATCAAAAAAAAAAAAAATTCAACGCGACAAATAATATTTTGAGTTATAACAATTTTAATTTACTCTAAATTTTTTGAAAAAAAAAATATTAAGTCTTATGATGTTATAACGCTTATAAATTATGTGGTTAACCATCACAAAACATTCAAAATTCTAACTCTATAAATAAATAAATGTTTCCAGGACACCTTACAGTAATATTCTTTCTTCAATTACTCGCATTTCAATTTGTGTCTGATCCTTTAAAACCTCACGATTTATTAAAATTGTCATAACTCTCTGAGTTTTGAAGATATCAAGATGAATTTTTTTTGTTCAATTCAGGAATGAATAAGGAAAAATTTTCTAATTGGAAGTTTTATCCTCTAGGGGCCGTATAAAAATTTAATTTTAGTAATTTTTAAAATAGACCCTGCAACTTACCTTATCAAAAGATTTACCTTTTTTTTATGAAACTTTGCAATTGGAAGTATGGGTCTAGGGGCAATATTTTAAGGAGTTAGCCTATTGTTTCGATATTTATGACTCACCCTGTATATATTTATCTAACATCCTCTCTCTCTTACAATACCTCTATCCCCCATCTTTCCCATCTCCTCTCTTTCTCTCTCTCTTTTTCTCTTTCTCATATATATATATGTGTATTTATATATGGGCAATTCATATATATATATACAGGGTGATTCCGAATTTTTTTTACAATAAAAGAGGGGTGATAGTACACATGAAGACAAACAATATTAAATAGGAGACCAAGGGTCCAAAACGTTTTCCTAAGGAAATAGCCACCATTAAAGTTTAGGGACCAAAATTTCAATCAAACACAAAAAACGGAAAAATCGGTCGATTGATTTGCGGTTTTCACTAAAATTATTGTTTATGTCGGCATTTTCTTGAAATTAAATTATAAAGATAAATTTCAAAAAATGCCGATAGAGGGCGCTTTAGACTTTGGAGTAACGAACAACTATTTTTTGCCGGTATTTTTTGCATCTCATTAAATGTTTTCGTAAGCTTAGACTCAAACTTAAATTTTGAGCTCAAAATCTGTAGTTGGGAGTGGTTAAGTAACACAAACTGAGCTGTGTTCAGAGGGTTCAAATTTCAAATGAATATTAAAAACGGAAAAATTGGTCGATTGATTTGCGGTTTTTACTAAAACTATTCTTTATTTAGGTATTTTCGTGAAAATAAATTATAAAGATAAATTTTAAAAAATGCCGATAGAGGTCGCTTTAGACTTTGGAGTAACGAAACACTCTTTTTTGGCGTTATTTTTTGCATCCTATTAAATTCTTTCGTAAGCTTAGGCTTAAACTTAAATTTTGAGCTCAAAACCTGAATAGCTGGGAGTGGTTAAGTAGACAAACTTAGCTGTGTTCAGAGGGTTCAAATTTTAAAAAATTGTAAAAAAACGGAAAAATTGGTCGATTCGTTTGCGGTTTTTGCTAAAACTAATTTTTAAATCAGCAGTTTTCTTGATCAATCAGTTTTTTCTTGGAAATAATTTTTAAAGATAAATTTCACAAATTGCCGATAGAGGGCGCCTTATACTTTGGAGTAGCGTACAACTATTTTTAACTGTTATTTTTTTAATCTCATTAAATGCTTTCAAATGCATAGACTTAAATTTTGAGCTGAAATTCTGAATCGTTGGGAGTGTTTAAGTAGCAAAAAATTGAATTGTGCTCGAGGAGGAAAGAGGGTTAAATTTTAACTCCTGAACACACTTCAGTTTGCGCTTCTTAACTCCTCAAAACGATTAAGGATTTGAGCTCAAAATTTAAGTTTAAATCTAAGCTTCCGAGAACTTTTAAAACGCTTTTGCAAGAATTTAATTAGAACCAAAAAATAATGGTTAAAATGAATTGTTGGTTACTTTGAAGTTTAAAGCGCCCTCTGACAGAATTTTTTGAGAATTTATCTTTAAAAATTATTTTCAAGAAGATCCTGACTTAAAGAATAGTTTCATTTTAAACCGCAAACGAATCGACCAATTTTTCCATTTTCTATAATTACTTTAAATTTGAACCTCCCCCTCCCCCTTGAACACAGTTCAGTTTGTGCTACTTAACAACTCCCTACTATTCAGATTTTCAGTTCAAAATTTAAGTTTAAATCTAACCTTCCTAAATCATTTAAAGAGATGCAAACAATAACGGCAAAAAATAGTTGTTCATTACTCCAAAGTCTAAAGCGCCCTCTATCGGCATTTTTTGAAATTTAACTTTATAATTTATTTTCACGAAAATACCTAAATAAAGAATAGTTTTAGAGAAAACCGCAAATCAATCGACCAATTTTTCCGTTTTTTATAATCATTTGAAATTTGAACCCTCTGAACACAGCTCAGTTTGTGTTACTTAATCACTCCCAACTACAGATTTTGAGCTCAAAATTTAAGTTTGAGTTTAAGCTTACGAAAACATTTAATGAGATGCAAAAAATACCGGCAAAAAATAGTTGTTCGTTACTCCAAAGTCTAAAGCGCCCTCTATCGGCATTTTTTGAAATTTATCTTTATAATTTAATTTCAAGAAAATGCCGACATAAACAAAAATTTTAGTGAAAACCGCAAATCAACCGACCGATTTTTCCGTTTTTTATGTTTGATTGAAATTTTGGTCCCTAAACTTTAATGGCGGCTATTTCCTTAGGAAAACGTTTTGGACCCTTGGTCTCCTATTTAATATTGTTTGTCTTGATGTGTACTATCACCCCTCTTTTATTGTAAAAAAAATTTGGAATCACCCTGTATATATATATATATATATATATATATATATATATATATATATGTGTGTGTGTGTGTGTATGTGTGTGTGTATATATATATATACACACAATAAAATCTCCCTAAAGCGGCCACGGTTCGTTCCAATAAAAACTGTTCGCTTCGAGAAGAGGTCTCTTAATGGAGCTCATGCTTAAATCTACATTTTAATTATTGTAAAAAGATAACATTTAGTATTACTAAAATTTATTTTTCACATAAGATAAAATATAAAAATGTAAGTATCAAAACAAAAGTTAATTACATATGTTAATTACTGAGAAGTTTAAAAAAGGAATACATTGACGTTTGCTTTGATTTTACGGCTTTATCTTTTTTAACTTTTATTTCCAAATCCTTTTAAAGTTATAATAAATGCTTTTTTTGTACAGGAACAAATTATGACGATTTTATTATTTAATTTATTTATTTAATTTATTTATTAATTTATTTTTTTTTCATTATTTATTTATTAATTTATTTATTTTTTCATTATGTATTTATTTATTTTGTTTATTTATTGATCGATTTATTTTCTCATTATTTATTTATTTAATTTAATTATTTATTTTTTTACAGTTTCCAGACAGAATAGAGCAGACGAGTTTATTGACCGTCATTCTTCATTCGACATCAGAGTTAAAATCATTACCTAAAAAGATACAATGGGATTTAAATGCTTAAAAGTTATCGGAATAGTTTAAAAAAATCTAGACATAGTTTAGAAGTTTGATGAATAATGCACTCTCCAGAATTATTTTTCTGAAAAAGAGTTTCTTCAAATGACCAGCAAAAAACGGAATCTGTTTCATTTTCTTCAAAGAAATTTCAGGTAATTCAACTCGGATGGTCTCCGAAAAGAAGAAAAATTTGCATTGAGTCTATGAGAATAAATTTCGTTCCATAAAAAAGTGATCGTTCAGGGAGGTGAACGCTTAATGAAGGTGATCGCACAGAGAGGTTTCACTGTGCATATATATGCATATATACATAACAATAATAAAGATGACGTTATAATTTGCAATACACAAAATGAGAAAAAAAAAATGAAACTCATATCTATTATGACAAAAATATTATAAATATAAAAAATGGAAATCTTTAACAAAAAAGTTCAAGTCCAAATTCATGCAGGTTCTACTAAAGTTATACATATGAGATATAATTTACTGAAAAAGGTGCAAAATTTGGGTTATAAATATATTTATTATAACTATATGCAGGACAATAAGACATGTTTTTTTTTTTTTTTTTTTTTTTTTTTTTTCTCCTCACAGCATTATTGTTTCGAGCCTAATCAAAGTTTTTTGCATTTACATAGCTGCCATCTTTCAACTAATCTTCCGTAATACCTGGTTTAGTTTGATCCAGGTTAACGTCATTTCAAACCAGAAAATATATTTCATGAATCTTTATTTATTTAATTTCAAGATATTTAGTGCAACATACTTAATTTCATTTCTTTGAAAAATTTCTGGTTCGAAACTCATTAAACCAGAGTCAAATTAACGCATGTATTACGGATAATCTATGTCAGGTTGGCACATATGCATTTATCTAAATATTTATTGACTCTTAATAAATTCCAATAGCCTTTGTATCCAAAATTGCTGGAAAAAAGTAAAATAAAAAAAGGGTAGAAAAAAAAGAAGGTTACAGTTAAACCTAGTGCCATTTTAAAACTGGTCAATCAGTACAGACATCACGTTTCCGACTGAAAACAATTCCCACGCACCTTGTCTCCAACAGATGGGAATTGGAGATATAACTGGATATAGTCTACCTCCATTATCATTAGTAGTGTGTTTCAGGATGTAAGAACTTGTGAAAATAAAAAGACAGCTACGAGAAATGGAGATTGTCTCGCACGCAATGGCTGTGCTAAGATATTAAATACTTCGTGATTTCACAATTGCGTTTTAGTGTTAATATAAAAGGTAATAGCGATTTAAAAATTATTATAATCGAAAAAGATATTTATTTTACAGCATTTTATTGTACTAAGATATTCAACCAGGCCTTCTTGTGTTACACAATACAGATGTAAACCTTTTTTATATTATTATGAAAACTCTAAGACTTTAAACAGTTACTATATATTTCTTTTAGATTGCAGGCTAATAACACCAAAAAGCAATTTTATAGGGATAATATCAATTAGGTATTAGTGTGCAAATAAAAAAAAATCATAATAAAAAAAAAATCAGATTTTTTTTAATTAAAATTAGATTTTTTTTATAATTATTATTTAAATCGGATTTTTATAGGCTATTTCCATGAGTACTTGTAGTGTAAGTCACAGGCTACGATTCTTGGCTACCAGTATTATAGAACGAAAAAAATGTGATTAATTTTATTGGCACATTCTCATTAATTGAATAAGGCCAAGCAGACTTTTCGAAAATAACGGTGGCTAACAAGCATAGGAATTAATAAGTTATGTGACTTACACTACAGAACCCATGGAATTAGCCTATAATTTTTTTCCAGCATTAAAATTATGAATATATTCTAAGAATTTTTAGGTTTCCAAAACAATTTAACTTCTAATTGCTAACATAATCTGTGTTCTTACACTTTAATTAATAAAATTTAATTATTAGTAATTACAGAAATTATAAAAACTACAAATTAGTAGTTTAATTAGTTAGTAGAATGTAATAAAGTTATGCACATTAATAGTTTGTAATAATTATGTAAAACTGTATTAAGTACTATTGATATTTACATTTATTAAAATTATTAGTAATTGCATTTAATATTACACTTTTTAAAAATAATAATTATTAAACAATTAATCTCTAATTAGGAATACACTATGCATTTTTATACTTTAATTACTAAAATGATAATTTATAATTTAGTATTCATTCTAGAAAAAAAAAAAGGGTCAGGATGCTAGTTAAAAAAAAAGACACTATTTCATAACGATATATATTAGAAATGTGTTTAATAACAATAAGAAAAAAGAAGCATGTAATTTTTTAAATGATAAATAAAAAATCACTCATTGTTAATAATTTATTAATTACAAAATGCAATTAAATAACATGTTTAAACAATATTCTGTTTTTTTTTTTTTCTCCAGAAATAAAGTTCTATGAATTTTGAAAGGTCTTAGGCACACATATTTAGAAGTACTGAAATACGAAGAAATTTTTTTCTAAACATATCTGACTACAACTACAAATTAAATTTCAGTTTTTTTTTTTTTTTTTTTTTAAGCAGGGTGCATTTTGTCAATTTCAAAAGGCTAAGGTGTGGTACCCTTAAAAATAGCCTAGAAGTAATTAATAACAGAATTAGTAAAAACCTCAAATATGTTATTTTATTAGTTAGTACCATCAATAACAAAACTAACAAAATGTCTGTCTACACGTATATCCGTATGTCCGTGTGTCGCCATTGTAACATTGAAAAATGTATGAAGATATGCATAGAATTTGTGCCATTTTCAATATTGTATCATCGAAAAGTGTATGAAATTATACAGAGGTCTGAACCAAATTTTTTGTGTATGTTTTTGGCTATGGCCACCAGGTTTTCCCTGAGTTGGAAAAATATCTGCCAGAAGAGGCGCTGTAACAGCAAATTTGTGCATTTTCATTATTGTTCATCGAAAAGTGTGTGAAGTTATTCATAGAATTGAACCAATTTTTTGTGTATGTTTTTCGTTATGGCCAGCAAGTCCTCTTTCCATTTGGAAAGTTTCGCCGGAAGGGTTCACTGTAATAGAGATGTCTGCGTCATTTTCATCATGGTACCAGCAATAGACATATGAAGTTATGAATGGAATTGAACCAAGTTTTTTGTGTAATTTTTTGTGTAATTTTAGAAATTTATCAAAAAATCGACAAGCACGGCACATTGTGTAGCTTCTAAATAAGAAAATTTGCCAGTTTGATGGGTTTGAGAGAAAAAATGAATTTAAAAATCAATAACAAAATAAGCGGTGAGTTTGGATTGGAGCACATCGATGTGTTCCAATCCAAACTCCTTAATAAATCCTTAATAAATATCATGATCCAAATCAACTCTTTTTTTTTATTCCGATTAATTGACTGAAGCAGAAATTTAAGAGAAAAATCAAAGGTGGTGTAGTATTGAACTAATAATATTGCAGTATTAACATCTGTAACTACTTTTTCAAAATATGAAGATATATGAATAGAAGAAAGTTTTGGGATTGAGAACAAACATCCAACTGGTTTTTAGATAAGTTGCATATCTTAGTTCTCGACTGCGAAATGATAATCCCGCTGTCTGAGAAAATGGATTATACAGCAGTATTAGAAGTAGAACCTTACACGGATCTGATTGTACCGGACACGAAAATTTTGCTAAAAGCTTATCCGAATCCTAAACCAATCAAATAAATAATAAGAAAAAAAATCATTTCAACTAGAAACTGAAGTGAGAGAAAATTAATCCATTTTTTAATGAAATAATAGAAAAGTAATCTAGAATTATATTTCTAATATTAATTTAAACTTTTTTGAATAAAAATAACACATATGTACTCAATAATATTCATATTATGGTTTCTGTATTTAAAAAATTTTAGGATTTTCATTTGTGATGTCAGATTAATCCAAACCCAACCTGATTAAAAAAAAAAAAAAAAAAAAAAAAAAAAAAAAAAATCAAAACCCAACAAAAACAGCCCTGAATATAAAAAGTTTAAAGTCAATCCAACCCTCATCGCAAAAAATAGCGTCAACTCGATACAACTCAAGGTTCGGGTTGTACCCAATGCAGGACTCTAATTCCAGCCTAACTGTGATCAATCTACAACCGTGGGAAATTTTTCTTCGACACACACACACACACGTCACTTTCTCTATCACACACATACAACACAATCGACTTTCATTACAAGGTGCTAGTCACTCTTTAATCTTCTATAATTAACATAATTCATTCCACTTGTTAATTATGCTGGGGAAAAAAATGAAAAGCTAACAAACAAAACGGTTTCCTTTCCATTTCATTCCTCCTGAACAAATTATCTTTCCTTACCAGCATCACTGGTGAGGGAATACTGTGCCATTAGACAATAGAAAGGCATAACGGTTATGATCTTCAGAATGAGCAAACAGGTTTCATCTGGCCTTGAACACATCGCTGATATAACGGCAATTTTTTTTTCCATCATCTTGAGAGAGAGAGAAAAAAATGCGCTGTCCACGAGGTGATAGCTGGGAAAATAATCCATTTCCTTTCTCATTGTCATATCCATCGCATAAACAATAAATTTTGTTTGGGCTGGTTCAGATCCGAATCCTGCATCAAGTCAGATTACCCGATTCTGAAAGAACCGGACCTGACCATCGGGTATAGTTGAGTTAACGTTAATTTTTTTCGGTGCTGGCCTGGTTTGAGTCCCGCTTCAATTTCGGGTTGAGTTTTGATTATTTCGAATCGGGTTCGGGCCCGGCCTTTTATAAATCCTGAATATCTTTTATGAGAACGATGTATTTCAATATTAATGATTGTATATGTGTTCATTTTTATGCAAAAAAGATGATATTATGCATTATAATTGTAGATTACATTTCCATATTACATTAAAATATGGTAATTTTTTTTCTTCGAAATTGGTTCTAAATACTTCGGTTTCACGCCGGTTTCGGGTTGAATTGTGTCGCGTTTGGGTCAAATTTTGGATTGACATTTTATTACTGTATTTTATTTATTTATTATTAATTAATTTATTTATTTTTATCCGGTTTAGGTCGGGATTGGAATTGACTTTAACCCTCGTAGTGCGAAAAATTACTTAAATGCCTAATATTTAAAAAGGAGTATCCCCATAGGTAATTTAAGTCCATAGTCCACATTGGTAATTACGTTTATGCAATGCGACGCGACGACGGGTCTATATGAACCATTCGCAATTTCTACAAATAAACAGAAAAAATTAACTGCGTGTTACTAATAAGTCGACAAAATTATGAAATAGAACTTTATAGGCTAATTCATAGAAAATAATTTTAGCATACATATTCCAAATGATTTTTAAAAAATGCAAAATGTCCAAATGTGGTCAAATTGACCCTATCTTAATACTTGCGAGAGTTAAGCAATATTAGTTGATTCCGAAAATTCAAACCTGATTCTTCAAGTTTTTAGTTCAGATTATGAGAGCCAACTTTTGGAAAGCTCAGTATGGGATATCATAATTGCTGATCCTCGATAATTCAATAAGCAAATCCTCGATAATTCGATAACTGGATAAATCGGCATTGGCGCGCCCAATAAATAGTGAACTATTTTCCTGGTCCCTTTTATTTCACATAGGAACCAATGTTAATCAACCCTCATTATAAATGCATTTTGTAAACAGTATCAGTTATTATAGTATAGAAAACGTTCTCAGCCATTTATGAAATGACGCTTCGAATATAGAAAAAAGAAGTGCATTTCAAAACTGTCATCTCTGTGAGTGTTCTGTAATTATAAAAACAATGCAAACTACTTTACAGTGTATTATATCCAGTTTGAAAATGGCAGAAGATGTATTCAAAACATCGAGTTTTTTGGAGAAATGAACGTATGAGACGAACTGCCGAAATATGTTGCAGTGTCAACAAGTGTTTACCTCCTCCACAATACAGACAAAAAACGTAATTTCATTGCAATCAAGATTGGACATCGCTTCTAAGTTTTCCTTTTATTTTTTGTAACGTGAATTTTTGCACTCATGCGACATTTTATAGGACATTGTAAAAAAAAAAAAAAAAAAAGTCTCTCGTGGTTCTCAACCTGGGATACGCGTATCCTTTGGGGCACTCGGTGAAACACGTAGAAGTATTTGAAACTAATGCTGCTCTGGAAGAAAGCATATAAATAAAAGTTTTAAACTCTATGGAAAAGTTTGCAAAGGTCGCATTGACATGATTAAAAACTTCGTTCAATATTTACATATCAATACAGATATTTTCGTGAGCTTCCATTATAAGTTATTGTGATTTAAATTATTTTAATATTATTTCTATTTATTTCAGTATTAGGTTGCCATTATAAATTCTTAAGACAAGCTACAAAATGTAAGATTAAAAATAAATGCCTAAA
Organism: Maratus speculifer; assembly: GCA_964019185.1. Taxonomy (NCBI): domain Eukaryota; kingdom Metazoa; phylum Arthropoda; class Arachnida; order Araneae; family Salticidae; genus Maratus; species Maratus speculifer. Next base: position 260,402,104 of record OZ025298.1, read on the forward strand.
TATTTTTAACTTGTGATTATTTGACAAAATTAAGATAATTTTTAGATAACAATATAAAAAAAACCATATATAAGAATAAGGCCTGATTTAGGAGAAGAGGGATACTCATAAATGAAAAGTCTAAGGAAGTTGGTATTAGACAGAAAAAGATTCGGAACCTCTGCTTATTCAAAGTGTTGCCTCTGAATGTTGCTCTGAAAATTCGTGAATGGTTTTATGAATGCATGGATTTTGATAATTTTAAAGACCTTAAAGAAAACTCATATGATCCTTATTTTGATTATTGCTATTTTGAGGACATACAATAATTTTGAGATTATTTGATATGATATAAAGAAATGTTTTGAACGTAAAATAAATGTGGCAAAACTGAATAAAGTGTAATTTTCAACTTTGTATTCGTAAAACCCACATAAATTTGTAACGAATTATCGTATCGTATTGCGAAAAGTATCATTCGATTCAGAATTACATGACATAATAAATAATACCGCACTTGAAAAGTTGAGTTATTTCTTTTGGATTAAAATGCTTCCCTTTTTCCATACGCTCAAAAAACAATGATAAAACAATTTTATTTTGGAAATACCCACCGATTCTTCGTTTTGATTGCCAAAACTTAGTTCTTTCCAAATTTTCGTGACAGGCCATTAGTTGTTTTAGTAAAAACCTATTTTACCTATATTAAAGTACAATTTTCAGCTTTGTATTTATAAAAACTGCTGTAACTTTACAACAAATGATCGTATCGATTTTCGGACACTGTCAATCGATTCAGAATTAAAAGATTCATGATAAACCGTATCACATCTAATCCACTTAAAGATTTTTAAATTTGCGACCCTCTCTGTGTTAAAAGTGCTTCCTTCATCTTCTGTGCCCCAAAATATGGTAAAAAATTGTATTGTTCGGGGACTTACCGGATTTATCTATCGGGACTTACCTAGTGCAAAAATGAATTTCTTCCAAAATTTTGATAAATCATCATAAATTCTTATTTTTTTTTTTTTATCTATACTAATTATATAAAAATACGATATACACGTTTCGCTTAAATTTGCTTTTAATAATAATAATAATAATAAGTAAATTTTGAATCTATTTTGGTGAATCATAAATGCTCAAAGGTGTTAAAAATTTTGTAAATTTATTTTTATTTATTTATTTTTATTTTTTTACAAAACGGTGTATTAGATCTCAAAGGGTAAACAAAAGATTAAATTACTGCTGGTTAAAGTGTAACTTTTGCTATACCGAATTGAAAAAAATAGCACACATCAGTTAAGATTCAGCAACTATGCTTTTGAATGTCCTTTCAAATTGTATCGTATTCTACATTTTGGAGATGATTTTCCAATTTTCAAGGACTATTTCTTTTTTTTTTTCTCTCTCTCTTCTTTTCTTGCGATTTCACTGGTCATTTGATTTGTTTGTTTGTTTGTGAATTTTTGTTTTTTATTGAATTTATTTATTTACTTATCAATAATTACAGTTTTTTAACCGATGTAATCAGAATCTCAATTTACCGATGAACATACCTTATGTACCAAATTGAAAGAACAAATCCATGCAATAATAACACATAAAGATGTAATTAATATACAGCACTGGAATATTCTATCTAAAACGAAAAGCTTCTTTGGTCCCGAACAAAAACAACAATTCTCAAATTGTAGGTTAAACGTGGCAAATGAGATGCGTTCGTACTATGACTTGTTTTACAAATATTCAAATCTTGATATAACAGTTATAGCACTTTTATACCAAAATGCATGAATATAAAATGTATCACAATTATTTATTTCAAGAATATGGAAGTAATAGGACTTAATATAAATATATTTTTAAAAAGATGGCATCACTATGGCATTCTAAAATCATTACCTATAATGATATATTATTGATTTAATGACGTAGGATAGCATTTAATTAAGAGAACAAAACTTTTATTAATCTATATTTTTAAAAGAGCAGGCTACTTTTTTAGTCATTAGCCTTGAGCTTTCTATTGGACCGATTTTGATAGTTATTTTTTTAAATGAAAGCTGTTTATATGTACATGTGCCCCTTCTAGCTATTTATTTCCACTTTTATATTTAATTTTAAAAGGTTTTCCATGAAATTTCTTTAAAACAGTAATCGAATTACTCCATTGTTGAAGAGAAAAAAAATGAAAAGTATTTAAACACATGGCTTTTTGAACGTACTTTTTAATTTGAAAGTTACATTTCGGCAAAAAAAATATTTATATACCTTTTCTTTATTTTGATAAACGAATAAAAATTCGCATATACTGTGACGTCACAAGAATTTTGTTTACTGGGTTTATTCATCTTTGTGCATTTTAATTTTATTGATGCCATTTTTTTCATTACAATGAAATGGAAAATGTGTTTCTATTCTAATACATGCTGGTTAAACATAAAAATATGTATATAAAGTATGTGTAAAGAGTTTGTTCAGATGAAAGTGGGTACATCTTTTGTTTAAAATACATTTTTACCTTGACACATGTAAACAGAAAAATTGATCTCATGGTGTCAAAATGACGTAATTTTTAATGATATTTAATTTTTTGATTGTAAAGATTATAATTGGAGACTTTATTGATTATGTTATCCTGATGGCATGTTTTCTCTCGCTTAAAATAATAATAATAATTTTAGGTAAGATGTATTCATTTTTTAATAAAAATTCAGAAAAGTAAAGAATTTCAGGAAAATTAAAGTTAATAAAGAATGGTTTTATAAAAAAAAAGACTTGATGTGAGGCTTATATTCTATAGGAATAATTTTTGTAATTTATTGTAAATTCATTTACCAGTTCCTTATTATTGACAAAGTCTAATTTCTTTCATTGCGGACTTTCATTGTGTAACAATGGAATTCTCTGTTGTCTTCAAAAAATAGTAGTCTACTTTTGAACGGCAGCCAAAACCCAATTACAATTTTTAGAAATTTATAACGCCGATGACAAAGTACAACGCCATCTCTTTCACTTTTATTGTATTTACATTTTTTTTTTATCAATCTAAAAACTGCATACAATTTCAATTATTTCATGATAAAATAAGAATAAAATTAACTTTAGGGTGAAATTTATTCGAAAACTGACTCTCAATTTATCGACTTTTTTTTTTGAAGCATAAATATTTTTCAAATCTCTTTCAACCAACTTAAAGAATAGAGGCAGAAAAAAAAAAGATAAAACAAAAGGATTAACATAAAATGTCATCATGTCAATATCTTTTGAATCAGATTATGAAAGGAATTATGTTTCATTACTTTTTAAGGATCCATTGGATATGTTAGTTTATAATAAGAAAAGCATTCTGTTTGTGGAAATGGCTTAGCTATCCTGATTATGGAAAAGGAATGAAGAAACCATGCAAAGAAATTATCAGTCAAAAGCATTAAAATTCTGTTTTATCTGCAAATTGTCTTAATATTATTGAAAAATATTTCCTTCATTTTTACATAGAAATTAATTTGATTAAAACAACGGATGCGTTTCAGAAGAAATGAAATCGAAGCGAAGAATGAATTGATGAGGCCATTTTAAAAATTATTTTAACGTCGAATTTCGATCGGTTCCATTTCGTATCTTTTTTTAAGTTTTGATTCGGTTTTCATAAAGTTTGAAAGGATTCGATAAAATTTTAAAACGATTATATGTTGGGGTGAGTGGGGAGGAACTGACATTTATTGATATTCGTTAAAATATACTTTTTTCTGAAAGTCAGCTAATAAAGAAGAGGAAACTAAAGATGAGGAAACTAACTAGAGAGAAACTAAAAATCAGCTCACTCTATCGAAGATATTTTTATAAATTTTCACAAGATTTAACTGGATTTTTTTTTTTTTTTTTTATGAATTGCTTTAGAGTGCTGACTATTAAATTATGCCAAAAAGAAAAAAAAAATCGTTGTTATTCTTTGAGCATGCGCAGATAAAAATTATTTCATACAACTGCTCATATTTCATAAAATATTTAATATATTTATATACCAATTGCTTTATAGTTTTTCTACTACTCTTTGCCAATTTATCTGAAACAGGTGTTACATTTGATTGAAAACCCTGAAAGATGTCAAATAAAAACATGCAAGGATTTTTTGAATTTTTAAAAGAAATCGCTATATTTCCATGAATATATGTGTCATTCTTACAAAAATCAATAAGCATATTGTACAGTATCCACTTGTTTATATTCTGCAGCTATAAACTATTTCGTGCATTTTAATGTATAGGATGATCCCAAATATTATTATTTTTCTTTGATATTTTGTTAGGCCTCTAATTATTCTTCTTATCAAATCGACAGTGATAAATTTGAGGCCAAACATATTCCTCATAATCCTGAAGTTCCAGTAGAATCCAACGAGTGTATTTTTAAATACTTGACAAAATGTCTAAACTTGATAACGTTCGATGATTAATGACCATGACCATATTGTGTATGTGCAGACCGCTTAATAAAAGGGTTAATTTTCATCTCCAAATACCTTGAAGGTACAATAAATTTGGGATAAAATTTTTATTATGGTGCAAATGAAGAAATTCAGATCATTAATAAGTGATTTATCACAATGCTAACTAAGCGTAGGACCAACAGAGTGAAAAATATCCAAGATGGGAATCGAACCCAGAACCCTTTGAAAAGCATTCCAAGTGTCCTACCATTTAAGATACGAAGACGATACTCAGCTTAACATCTCTCACTCACATATAGGAGTAAGGCTGCAACTGCAGCACTTGGACGTCTATATGAGCTCAGAAACCTGCAGCGTAACATAAGACACAAATGAATCCAGCATCGGTGAATACATACATATTTTTAATTAATTTTTCAATTAATTTTCAGCTGTGAAAATCAATTGAAAAATTCATTAAAATTATATACGAAGAAAATCTTTTGCTTCTTTTCAAATAAATTTATTGGTAAATCTTGCTGTCATTCAATCATTTCAACATTTTAGCAAGGTGATTTCTTTACCCTGAAAGGGTTAATGTGGGTCGATCTAAAACATCCCCTTGAATACATGTGGAATGCTGAATAACACTTCAGAACTGATAAGTAACAGAACGATTTATTCTTAAGTTATGTTTCTTTTATCTTCAAGAACATGTGAAATCGCTCTTCTTTTTAATAGACCTTGCAGATGCTTTCAAAATATTATAACTATATTTCGATAAATGCTACCTTTAATAGAAGAAAATGTATAACCATTAATAGTAGAGTTGCAGAACTGCTATTGTACATTATCTCTCTGGAAAAGGAATTCATCCATGCCTAAGCAAAATTTACGGTTAACAGTTTGCATACAATTTAATCGTTTCACATGGCTTGTTGCCAAAAAAAAAATAAAGAAAGAAAAGAAAAAAATATCCGTGGTAGGAGAAGATACGGGATAAACCCGTTCCTTCCAATGCACAATCGCAAAGATAGACCGTTTAGTTCTCGAACATCGTGATGAATCAGTTCCGCTATAGTGAAAACAAAATCAAAATCAATAATCGTTGATTATTATGGCTTTGACTGTGACCAGTAACGATATATTTTGGATAAAGGAAATGATTTGATTTATAGTAGGCAGCAGAAAACATTTGAGGATCTCAAAAAGAAAAGAGTAATAGAATAAGTTTAATAAGAGAGTAGTTTTGTAAGAGAAGCTGTTGCTTACTTAAGGAGAATTACCTGATGGCGAAGAAACAAAGCGAAATCCCAAGCTATCCAATGTTAAAATTATTTATCCTTCTCGTTCATTCAAATTTGAAAATTTAAAAGATATATTTTTTTTTTCAGTACTTGGATTGGAAGGCTCTTTATCCCTCTATATGCTCCAAATTTTTATGTCTTTTTTCCAGTCATAAGTAGTATTTTTTTTCAATTTTCGAAAGTTTTGAAATTTTAGCAGAAATTTTAAAATTACAATAATTATCTTAAAAATATTTTAAGCTTACATATCGATAAAAAAAATCTTATTTAGTATTTTTTTCAATTTTCGAAAGTTTTGAAATTTTAGCAGAAATTTTAAAATTACAATAATTATCTTAAAAATATTTTAAGCTTACATATCGATAAAAAAAATCTTATTTAGTATTTTTTTCAATTTTCGAAAGTTTTGAAATTTTAGCAGAAATTTTAAAATTACAATAATTATCTTAAAAATATTTTAAGCTTACGTATCGATAAAAAAAATCTTATTTAGTATTTTTTTCAATTTTCGAAAGTTTTGAAATTTTAGCAGAAATTTTAAAATTACAATAATTATCTTAAAAATATTTTAAGCTTACATATCGATAAAAAAAATCTTATTTACGTGCTGAAAATAAATACTGTTGAAATTTCCAAGTTTCAATGAACAAGAAGGATAAGTATTTTCCTCGTAGGATAACTTGCGATTCTGCTTTGTTTCTTCCCGTCAAATAAGTCTCCTTTAAGACTGAATGAATTGATAAAATTTCAATACAGGGTGTTCTACACTGAATAAAATAAACGAACATTTTTTAATCTAAGAAAATATAATACAACCACGAACAAAAATATACAGTGAGTTCTTTAGAGTAATGCACAATTCTGAAAAGCATTCTTTATCTTTAGAAACTAAAATATATTCGATAGTTAAAAAAAATAGTAAAAAAAAAATATTTCGCTGTCATTGATTTTCAGAAACATTTTCAAGTAGTTTTTAACACTTTCTAACATAACTGAGAAATATTTATGAATTTGATTTGTCTGTCCATCTGTCTTTCTGTTCTCTAGTACAATCCGATTGCCGTGAAATGAATGATTGTTATTGGGGTTTACTGGGATATTCGGTATGAAAAATGTAGTATGCAGCATTTTCGGTTTTTTTACAGGACCTTTTAAAAGAACTACATTATACACTGTTTGCTTAATGGCGAAAAATTGTTTGTCGTGTATTTAATGACATTACAGTATTTTAAACAAGTTGAAATTTATATACAGTACTGCGGTGTACTATAAGGTCCTTACTTTTGAATACGGTGTGTAGATAGCTAAATTTGTAAATAAACTAGAGTTTATTTACAAATTTAGTTTATTATGTTTGTAAATAAACTAGAGTTTATTTACAGGTACACACAAAAGAATTTGGCTAAAAAAGAAAATTAGCGATAATTGAACTATTGCCAATGCTACGAACGATAATTGCTTGAAGTGTGTTCTCATCTGTGTTATGCATTTTTAAAATTAAACTATTTTTTAAGTATTATTTGGTGTATATAAATTCTATAGATCATATACAGAGTTGGACAAAAGTTCCCAACAACATATGTTTAGTCGCGAAAATTGCTGTATGGAATTTTTCAACTGTGATATGCATTCAACCGAACTAGCTTTTAGCATGCATATGTATCTCCAGATATCAGATATGTATCTCCAGATACCAGATATGTATCTACAGGGTTGCAAAAAATCAAATATTTTAACGAAAATTCATGCCAAACACAGAAATTATGTTTTCAAAATGCGTTTTCGAAAATCTTCATTTAGATATCATCTTTCGTTTGGAAAATTAAGTCATAAAAATGTATTTACACGTAGATATTAAAAAGAAAAATAAAAAGCTATAAAATAGTAATTAAATGACTTTGATAATTGTTAGTTCTTCCATTTCAAACGAGGTGACGTATTTTTATTAATGGAGCAGCAATAAATTCTCTGACGATGGCTGCGGGAATTGCAGGCCGAAAGTTCTAAAAAATTTTATGTAAATTGTATATTTTTAACTTGTCGCATCTATTTTATTAATGTTTTTTAATTTGATTTATTTAATTAATTAATTTATTTTGCATTTTTAAATGAAACTTTAAAAAAATTATATTGTATCTTTGAAATTAATGTTGACTTTTCTATAAGCTCGCAACTTTGAGTGTAAAAAAAAAAGAATAATTAAAATTTCGTTGAATAGGAAGCCAGGGCAGGTGACAAAAAACTGACTTGTTTTGAAATGTACATTCGCTTTTCTTTTCTTTTCTTTTTTTTTTTTTTTTTACGAAAATAACAGCTATTGAAGAAATACCGTCAGCTATGGAAACCATTAAAGAAAAAAAAAATTCTCACTCATTATTAGTCTAATGGCTCTGGAGATATATATCATGTTTTCACCCATTTTAAGTCTAATTTGCATATCTAATTTTCAATTTTTTCTTCTCTGTTAACCATATTATACTGTGACTGGATACTTCATAAATAGGAACATCTATACACCGCATTCCATTACAACTGCAATAAGCAAAAGTGTTGAAGAATAAGAATAATTTTAATTAGTAATTACCGCTTTTACGACCTACTTTTATTAATTACTCATTATTTTATAATGGTCAATCAATAATTTCCTAAAATAAATTATTCTTAAAGTGTGCTAATTGTAATCGCAATAAAGCTGCCCATTTGGAAAACAGAGCAAAACAAATAAAGAAACTTCTGATGATGGCATGATACTTGTTGTGACTTCAAATAATGAACACATACGCGGCATAATCAATGCCATTCTTAGAAATTAAACTGTCATCGGTTCGCTCTTTTATCAAACTGAGAGACGTGTTTTATTTAATGATTAAATGTTAACTGTAAGCGCTCGCCTATTGTTATCTTGTTTGATATCAGATTATTTTCGAGTAAGACGACCATCATTAATGCAAAGTAATCTTAGTATAAAATTCACTTGATGGAGGGATTAAAAACTGCGTAAGCTGCTTAAACTTTCATTTAAAAACGTTTCTCAGCATATTATAATCCTATATCATCCCATCATGCTCAGTTCGTTCTTATCATTGGTTTTAATACAAAAATACTTATTATGTAATATGAAGACCAGTGTAATTGTTGTTATTGTTGGAAGGAATTATTGTTAATATATCCAAAGTTAATCAAATAGCCCAAGATTTGACTGAATTTGAGTTAGGACCGTCTAGTAAAGGGTCAGGTGGGGTAATTATGATCATAGGGTAATTATGTCCGCCCCTATAAAGAAGAAAATTGTGTATGATTAAATTTTATTTTAGCTTAGATATTAACCTCACAATGTATTTTTCAGTTTAAACATTCTTTATCAGTCTGAAGCATTTTTTGAGATCCAAATAGCAATTTGAAACAAAGTTACCAAAATTTTTAATAAACGAATTTGTCAATTTGGAGTTCTAATGGTCTTAATTATCAAAAAACAAATGTGTGTAGGGAAGTATAAAGGGAAAATATAGTGGTCATATTTTCCCTACTAGTGGTCTTAATGACCCCAAACTTTTGTGATTATGAGTTTTTGATGGGGCAATTATAACCATTCATTAACTTTAAAAGAAAAAGAGCTATGAGAATTAAAAGTTTTAAAAAATGTTCTTAAAGGGTCAAAGTTACTTCCTATGTGCTAAAAACACCACTTTTCCAAAAAAAAAAAATAAGTAAAAAAAAATCACAATGTTGAAAATGTGAAAATGTAAAATGGGATCCTAATTACCCCTGTTGATCTTACATTTTTTTAAATACGGATTCAGACACAAAGTAAAAATTGTATTTATTCATAAATTGAAATACGCACACACACGAAAAAAAAAAATACTTTGCCAGATGCTTATCAAAACTGAAAAATGCAGTCAAACTGTCTTTAAATGTTTTACAATCCTGTAAACATCAATATGGAAATAGATTTGTTATTTACGTGAAACAAGGATAAATATATCTGATTCTGATGCAATGTATGAAATGTCAAAATTTTTATGAAAATGTCTAAAATATTGTTCATCATATCAGAAACTATTATTGTTTAAAAGTTACTAAATTTAAACTTTTAATCTTTATATTTTATTTTATTTTATTTTTTGTCCTATAGTTACATTTGTAGCTTTTTCGTGTTCCAACAAGTCAAACAGTAAAGCTTCCATGCCTCTACGACCAAGAACCTACCGCGTTACGATACTTTGGATTTCCTCAGTTTTCGGCGTTTTCTGGTACTAAAAATAGAAAACTGCATTGGCAGTATAAAAATGGATATTTTTCCTATTTATGAGGGGAATTTCTAAATATCACTTTACGAACCACGAACATGTAAAAATTTTAATTTCGTAATTTTTACAAAAGTATAACTATTTTTATATAAAAGGGCTTTCACATGATGAAAGACAACATGCGAAATGTTTTTGTAAATAAACCTTTAAGACTAATGATTTAAGAATTATAGTTAGTACGCAATATTTAGAAGAGATAAACTGTGCATGGAGGACATAAGTTTCAAAACTCGCCTTATCCCAAATTTTAAAAAATTGAGTTTTCTCTATTAATCTATTCTGTCAGTGGGCATTCATCTCCATTAGCAGAATTTTCCGTGTAAATCTGCAGCAAGTCAAAATTTATCTGCGACCCAAGTATTTTTGACCAAGCTTACCAGTATAAAAAGTTATTAGTAGCCCATAAAATAATCAGAGTCTGTATTTACAAAGAAAATATTAGCAAAAAGTCAATAAATACAATATATGTAGAAAAAATCTACATTTTAGCTATTTTTTAAAATTTATTTAGCCCAGAATTATCTTTAAACCTGATTGATCTGAAAAATATTTTAAAAAAATCTGCAGCGCTGCAGCCGTGCTGCACTGTTTCTGCTACCGAGCCTACATCGAAAAAACACTAAAATCTTCAAAAAACTACTTCCATTATATATTATGGCATTATAAAATCACTACTACAATGTGTACAATGTTTACTACAGTGAAATCCAATGGACGCAGTCAGAACTTTTTCGCGATTTTCAAAAAATTCGATTTTCTGGATAAGGCGAGTTTTGAAATTTATGTTTCTCATATGTACAGGGTGTTTCTAAATTCATGGTACAAACTTTAAGGGGTGATAGTACACATCAAGACAAACAATATTTAACAGGAAACTAAGGGTCCCAAACGTTTTCCAAAGGAGGTAGGCGCCATTAAAGTTTAGGGCCCAAAAATTCAATTTTGGCAATTCAATCAATGCAGCTTTTGAATTTTATGTTTATAGTTTATTTTCAAGATAATACTGACATAAAGAATAGTTTTAGTGAAAACCGCAAACGAATCGACCAATTTTTCTGTTTTTTATAATCATTTGAATTTTTGGACCTTCCCCCACAGTTCAGTTTGCGCTTCTTAACCACTCTCAACTATTTAGATTCTGAGCTCAAAATTTAAGTTTATGTCTAAGCTTCTAAAAAAATTTAATGAGATGCAAAAAATAACGGTAAAAAATAGTTGCTCGTTACTCCAAAGTCTAAAGCGCCCTCTATCGGCATTTTTTAAAATTTATCTTTATAATTTATTTTCAAGACAATACTGACATAAAGAATAGTTTTAGTGAAAACCGCAAACGAATCGACCAATTTTTCTGTATTTTATAATCATTTGAATTTTTGGACCCTAAACTTTTATGGCGCCTATCTCCTTCGGAAGACGTTTGGGACCCTTAGTTTCCTATTTAATATTGTTTGTCTTGATGTGTACTATCACCTCTTAAAGTTTGTACCATGAATTTAGAAACACCCTGTATATATATATATATTTTTCATTTCGAGTAATGTTGTGTTTCTATCGTTCGAATGCGGGTCGATTTCTGGTTAAAGAATGTCAATATCGATTCGGATTAAGGATTCAGAAAAGTTGTCTTGTTTAATTTGGGTCGAATTTTCAGTCAATGAAAGTTGCTTTTGCGGCTTAGCGTCGGTATTCAGATCGACTTCAAATTGAATTTTCGGATTTGAACAAGACTGTTAACAGAGTTTTATTAATTGAATAGCAATTGATCATGAAATTACAATTCAATGGATAAAAACAATTTAATCTAACACACTTGACAATGAACGAACAAGAAAACCGTGACCTTCTAAAATCTGATATCACGCTGATAACTTTTCTGGATTTCTCGATCTTGTGAAATGGGGTGTCATTAAAAGAAAAAAAAAGAATCGAATTCATTTTATAACGGTGTGAGTGCAACGCAAAGACAGAGCATTACGTTCAAAGGAAGCTTTTGTTCCATCCAGTCTTACAATATGAAATGCTAAAGTTATAACCATTCATTTCAATACAATATGTGAGAAGTTAGATAACAGAACAAAGGAAATTAATCAAATGGTTCCAGGGAAGAGTTCGAAATGGCACTTGGAATTTTAAAAATGGTGATTAGTGACGATGCCATGAAATTGAAATTGGATACGAACACCTTTTTATAGCGTCTTCAAAGAAATAAAAATGGCGTGGGAAGGCAGTGGAATGCCAGAATTGACATGGACTACAATAGAATCATTAGCAATGTTTGATCGGCATTTTAATTTTGACTGATGTCTAAATTTAGGGCAATATTTTCCGATGAAACAGGAAGAAATGTTGAGTGACACGTATAGGTGCCGCGAAAACACTTAAGAATCCTTGTTTATTCCCACCAGTAAAATTTTACTGAGAATTTTGCTTATTTAATCGAAGCATTTTCTCGATTTAATAAGACACAAATTTCTGTTTTCAAAAACCACAGTGACAAATCAGTAAAAATTTCGTAAAAGGCTCCCGTCGCAAAGGAGAATTTCGGAAACAAACTGGCACAATATTTCTGAACGCATATACTATATAAGCATATGCATATATAAATTAGACAAATCATAACAAGTAGAATAACTCATTACAGAAAACAATTTTTGAACAGAAAACAAGGTTCGTAATGGATTTATTGATTTATTTAATAAAAGATAAAGAATATTTTAATCCTGGAAATCAATCAATTTCAGATGAAAATCCCCCCCCCCCCCTTCTTAAGCTTATAGCGCCTGGTGGAAAAACTTCTGTCCTTCCATTTCGGAAATGACTTACTAAATTGCTCTTATTTTGTTCTCAAATATAAATGAATTTTTTTAATTTCTAATGTCGCAAAATCGTTAAGCTTTTTTACTTGTATATATACATACGCTATACGAACAAACACGAGGAGACAGAGAGGAAGGATTTGTCTTTCCGAGGACACCAAGGAATTAAAAGAGTGTGACAGCTATTTGAAGAATCGAAGACTTAACATCACAAAAACATTTATTTTCACAAAACATAACAAACACACACAAAACATACCACGATTACAGATGAGATTTTAGACACAGAAGGGAAGTATTCACCTTGGATAAGGTGTGGAACATTTTACATGTCAACGGTGCGACATGTTTTCAGTCGGGCTAACTCAGATCTCACTGGGGGGTAAGAAAAAGTGTTCCGTGCAAGGAACCAGTGAACACAGCGCCCTCTGGGCTCTGAAAAAAATAGTGGAGTTGAGAGGTACGTTACAAGAGCAATTTTTTTTACCTTTTTCAGATAAACCGAAAGGCGACAGTACAGACAATCACCTCGTTGAGCTCATTCTTGTAAATCTGGGATTAGTTAAATATCGATTCGTTTATTAAAATGCAATCTATCTACCATATCATATCTTGGTGGAAAACACCTAAAAACCCGATTTTAGTAGTTGACTCATAGGTTTACCATTGTGCTCTCCTGCACCCAAAAGATGAAAACATGGAGGATACGGAATGGAAAAACATAATGGTAAACCTGTGAGTCGGGTTTTTAGGTATTTTTCACCAAGATATGATTTGGCAGACTGGATTGTCTTTTAATATGTGAATCGAGATTTAACTAATCCTGGATTTTCACCCTTGAACTCGATGAGGTGACTGTCTGTGCTGCCGCCTCCCAGTTTAACCCTTTGCGGCGCGGTGCTTTCATAGATATACCACTTAATTTTAATTCCCAAATGCCACATTGGCACCGGAATTTTGTTTAAAAAAAATTACGGTTTATTGAATGCGTGAAATGTAGCGTTTTCTTATTTACAAATAAAGTTGTTTTCAAATTCCGGTGTCAGTCATTAATTTCAATACTTAAACAATGAATTTGCCCTGCGCCGCAAAGGGTTAAGAGAAAAGATAAATAAGGATTATTTTAGGAGGGATGCTATCCCCCCCCCCCTCTCCTTCGTGTAAGTTCTGATGCCGCTAGTATTTCTTTCGTTAAGACGATGATGTCTTTCTGTTAAGGCAGTTTTCCCTAATAGACAGATTCCATTTTCACAGGCTTTACTGCAATAAAATCTCAACAGAAATTAGCATCTTTAAAAATTGCTCGATTTCTGTTAAAGATATATTTACAAAACTAGGCGGGATATGAATGGATAAAACACCTTTATGAACAAGTTGGCGAGAAAGGAGAAAAGTTTGAAAATCCATAAAAGGTCTTAAAGGAAAAAAAACAAAAAAACAATGTAATACGCATTGATAATACAATTATGACTACAACTATAAAAATAAGCTTTTATTTCCTCCGCCCAATGTTTTTTCTTCCAATTCATGGACAACAAGGAAACAGGTAAAATTTTATCCTCTCTCAATACCTGAAATAGGTAACCATGGAGATGAGAATAATAAATATAGACACACCCGCCCCACGCTGCGGGAATCTCAATAACCCGATGTGAGTCATTCTACAACCAGATCCATTCACTTCTCTAATCTGCGTGGAGCTATGTACATATGCATTTATTCCCCATTTACATTCTACCTCTTCTTTTATTATTTCTGTAAAAATGGCGTTCAATTCGAAATTTGAAATTTAGTATAGTGCCAGCTTTAAATTGAATTTAAAGTTGAATCTATCATTCATGGATACGTTCTTATTAAAAAGATTTGAAGATTTTTCAACTTCTTCTGGTACTATAAAATATGTTTTAATTTTTACAGTGGCAGAACTTGAAAATTCATAAATTTCAAAGCATCTTGATTCGCTAAATTTTAGATGTACAAAAATGGACTTTTTACTATTTTAATTACCGAATCATGGAAAAAGTTTTAGGACGTAAGCACTGTTTAAAAAAAATAATAACTTTCATTTTTTTTTTTTTTTTTTTTTTCAAAAATAACTATTTTTAAGAAATTTGATCTCAGTATGAAGAACATTTGAAGTGTTTTTGCACTTGGAACTTCTAAAACTAACGAACTGAATATTTTCAACTAAGCGAAAAATTGCCCAGGCCGGGAATCGAACCCAGATCCTTGGCTTACAAGGCCAATGCTTTACCGTTTAAGATAACTGGGCGGCAACCGGCAGGCATTTTTCGCTCAGATAATTAAAAAATAATAATCGTATTACTTAACAGTTTACTGCGTCGGATTAAGCATATCATTTCCAATAAAAATATATCTTTAAATTGAAATTTGAATGAAATACAGGGTCATAAAAAATCGAAGAATGTGGAAAACAGGATTACAAATATTGCGACAACTAATAATTCGATCGACTTTGTTTTTTATGCAAAATTTGTGTTAATTTATTGTCTTTTACGTCCACTCCTTAAAATAAAAAAACTTCGAAAATTTTTATATACCTTTCATCAGAACGAATTTTTTGAAAATCCGAAAAAAATAGTTCCGGATAATCGAGGTTACTGATATTAAATAGGCTTCGTCCCATTCTTACATACTAAGTACATATAAAATTTCATATCTCTATCTTAAATTGTTTGGGAAATAGAGCACGCAGATAAAGACACGCAGACAGACGGACGTAATTTTTTTTTTCTAAAAGTATGTTTTTCGGAATTTCCAATATCTGAAATGTGTAAATCCATCGATTTTTTTTTTTTTTTTCGATTCTCAAAACGATTGCAAGACTTACCTTACACTACGGGGAACTGGGGCACATTGATACAGCTTTTTTCTAAGAATTTTCTTGGCATCCAGAAAGCGGAAATTTCAAGTTATTTTTCCATGTGGTGTCAGCAAAACTTGTGTAGTGTGTTATAAAAATATACAATCGTTGTTTTATAAATTATTTTTGTATGTAAATTTAAAAAAATAAAAAAAAAGTCATTTGTATCAATGTGCCCCATACCCGGGGCAGATTGATACATCTCATGGAACACTTTGATACGTCAGGGAAAATGGAGACAAAATAACATCAATGCATATTTTTTATAGAAAAAAAGTTAGCAAACCATTTTATATTTATTTATAAAAATTCAAATCGCCCACAATTTATTTGTAAGCAATATTAAAGCAATTAAAAAGAAATGTATAATGACCGGATGTTCTGGCTGTTCCTTCTCTGATTGTTGGCTGTGGTAACTTTGTCATATCTGGCACTTCAATCCCAGCATTATCCTCTTTCTTAGGAAAGGTGAAAAAATTACCAGGTTTTCTGTTTATAAATCGGTTTATAAACAGAAAATAAAGGATAATTATATTAAAACTTCTGTTTATAATATAATTATCATGTGCTGTTCTGCAGCTTGTTTCTCTTAACATTTCTCATGTCGAAAATACTTTTTTCTCTGGAGACTCGATATAAATTTGAGATTTTCGTCCTTTTCTTTTGTTAATTCTACTAGCACTAGATGTTGGGTAAGTTCGTATGTTTTCTGTTTGAAAAATACTATAAAATGTTCTAATATAAAGAAATTAGAGCTATTTAATAAGAACTAATATTAGAAATTTTTGGCGAAAAATGATTAGATTAAGGAGTGTATGGTAAAAAAATAAAAGGTAATGAAAAAATGAACTAGAAAAGGATTTAGGTTGTATCAATGTGCCCCTTTCAGCCATTTTAAAAAAAACGAGTCTCAAATCCAACACTTCAAAATTTATCTAAAAATAAACAATGAGGAACTGATAAATAGTAGCTTTACTTGCCAGGGAGAGTATTCTTTTAGGTTGAAAATACTGGAACAGTTGTATAATGCTATTTCAGTTATACAACTCAAATTTACTTTTAACCTACAAAAACAATTAATCACCCGTCCCATTTCATCAAACTACTGAATCATTCCAAGACTTTCTGTATGTAGTTGAGTGCACTAGTATCACCTTTTGGAGCTGTTGTGAAACTTCCTCTAATGACCCTGCGTGCAGCATAGGGGGTACATCAATGTGCCTCGGTTCCCCCTACGTATAATAGGTAAGTAATTTAAAGATAGTGCATTTTTATTTGATGGAGTTAATCCAACTGACTTCACGCCTCATATTACGTAGGAAATGGATTAAACACCAATATTCCTGGACTCATCATAAACAAATTTTAAATGAAATTTCAGTTTTACGATTTTCTGAACTGCAAATTTTTTAACTTCTAAACATAGGACATTTTAAATTTTGACACCATTGCGCAGAGGAAAAAAAAAAATTAACTTTTAAATGCAACTTGTTTGAAACCTGTATCTAACTTAGTATTTGAGTTATTATTTTTTTTTTTTTTTTAGTTTTTATTACTTTTTTATCATTGTGGCAACAGAAGTATTCGATTTTTGGACATTAAACATAGACCAATCAGAAAATGAATAAAATGAGAAAAGAAGTATACCATTTTTGGACATTATACGTGGACCAATCAGAAAACTAATAAGTTAAAATAAGTTGCGGAATTCTACCAATAAAAAGATTTATATATACTTCAGATTTCCTAATTCTCTACCAAGAACAACGACTATTTTTCAAATAGTAAAAAAAAAAAAAAATAAAAAATAAAAAAGTTAAAAAAAAAAAAAATACAGAAATTGTACTGGCAATCTGGAAAGCAGTAAAATTCCCTGTTTTTTAAAGGAAACTTTTCCATAAATTCTAGAAAATTTTCCATTTTTAGCGGGGGGAATTTTCTGGAATTGACGGTAATTTTTCCGCTAAAAAACAGTGAGTTGTACTGGCGTCCCGGTTGCCAGAACAATATCCATTAAAATGCCCGTTTTTTTTTTTTTTTTTTTTACATTGTAGCACCTACAGTCACATCTGATCCGTCCATCTGTCTGGATATAACAGCAGAAATTCTATTCAACCGAATGATTTAAAATTCAAGACATATAATTATTGCAGGATTATGTCAAGTCATTTCAGATTTTGCGAAAATCGAAACAAAACTTTAAAAAAATAATAATAAATAAATAAAGGTTTTCTTCATTCTGTTAAATTCTATCCTATGTAATTAATTCAATACTATTCCACGATAAATAATGATTCTAGGTTGCCATGGTGATAACGTCCTATTTAAATTCGAGTCCTATTAATTCCGTATTACTGAGTTTAATATGTAAGTAATCATAATAAACTTTGAATTCAAGCATATTTTGCAGAACAGTGCAACAACTATTGATATTAAGATCTGAATATTTAATAAAACGAGTTATAGTACTAATGATCTGTTGTAATGTGTGTCTAGTTATATTGATATAATCTCATTTGTCACATTTTCCGTACAATTTACGACTTGTTTACAGAGTATATGAAACACAATAAATAGCTTTCATGTTTTCAAGGTGATTAAAAAATTTTCTCTGCAACTTTTTTATGCAACCATCTGGGTTATTTTATACAATTAAGTTTTTAAAAGTTACATTTATAGCTAAAGTCATACTATTCTCTAAATTTTTTTTTCCTCTTTTGATTCATTGAATAGTTAAGCGTGTTTAAAACTGGAACATAGTTGCATCACATGACACCATCTCTTATAATGACCCAAATCGAATTTCGTCTACAAATTTAAAAGAAGAAATTTTCTTTATTGAATTAATTTCGTTTATAGGTCAGACATTTTGCATACAGCTGCGTTAAAATATTCAAATTGATGCTGTAACAATAGCTACTTGTTATATTTCGCCCGTTTGAGGTATAACCGTTGGTATTAGAAAAACTAATAAATTGAAATTTTATATAAACGTTTAATTTGTCTAACATTATTTTAATTAGTTGGTTAAATTAACAGTTCTTAGAAAATATTTTCTTGTTTACTATTAATTCTCATTGGTATACATTTCACATAAGCTATTTCTAATATTAATTTACCTTTAACAATACTCGTTTATCAGCTGTCAAATTATTTTTCTGTAGTTTTTAGATATGGTTTCAAGGATTTTAATCAACTGGTTTAAGTAAAAATCATTGATTCTAATCGTAACTTTTCTAAATGTGTAAAATGACACAAAAAAGTATTAAAATACAAGAAGAACATAATTTGAAAGTTTCTACAGATATTTTAACTTATAAATACACACATAACAGAAAGCTTTAAATAGTTTTGCTAAGCTTAATATTTGGCTGTTATATAAAGTGCAAGAACAGTAAGTTTGTGAAAAGTTTGGTTTTTATCTAACACATATATATGTAATATTATGTAACATAAAAAGGATTTCATTATAAAATTATATTTAGATCTAATATAACTTGCAATGTCCTAATTTACTTTTACTAATCAAAATATTCATTCTTTTATATAAAATAAGCAAAGCAGGTATAGTAAATTTCTGCAAGTAAAAGAATAAAATAACCAGAATCTTATTTTTTCAATCAACTTTTTCAATAATAAATTTATAGCCAATACTGGAGCTAAGGGAGAATGAAAGAATGGCATCGGCTCAACCGATGTTGTAACGGGATATATAAAAGATAAAGAAATAATTGGTATAAAATGAAAAACACAGCAAGAGCTTCTTCAAAAAAGGTTAATATATATATATAAGAAATATTTTTTTTTCCTTAAGCTTATACCAAAAAATAAATAAATAAATAAAAATTGTTAGGGATTAAAAAGGTTGTAAAACTATTTGAAACACTGAATGTTGATAATTCCTACTGATGTACCAATAATGCTGCTGTTTAATATTTTGAAATTTTCACATATAACTAATATTTCTTATATTTACTCTGAATATATGTTTGAATGGGTTAACGCATTTTCATGTTTTGGGGGTATGTGTTTAAGTTTAGACTTACACGATTAACAATACAAATGCAAAAGCAAATAATATTACAAGTGCAAATGTGATTGCAACTGAAAATAATATTTGTTAGTTTTATTATTTGTGTTAATGACTAATAAAATTACTTATTTGCAATTTTTATTAATTTTATGATTACTTACAATTTCATCTAGGTAATTTTTAGGGTGCCACAACCTGACCCTTTTGAAATAGACAAAATGCACCCTGCTTTTTCTAAAAAATATAAAAATTAACTATATTTATAGACAGAGATTTCTTGTAAAAAAACAAAAAAAAAAATCTTTCCATATTCTACAACGTTTTAAATCTATGTGTCCAAGACCTTACAGAAATGATAGAACTTTATTTCTTTAGAAAAAAAAAATTAAAACATGCTGTTATGTATATATTTTTTTCAATTTTTAGTCCATAAAATTATTAAAAGTAATGACACCTCATTTATGATATTAAGGAACTATATACTTTTTTATATATAATTACTAAACAAGTTATTGGTCATGGCTTTTTTTGGAACTAGTTTCTTGTCCTTTTCTTTACTAGAATGAATACTAAATAATTAATTATCATTTTAGTAATTAAAGTATAAAAATGTACATTAAATTCCTAATTACTGATTTAATTGTTTAGCAATTACTAATTTTATGTAATGTTAAACAATTTAATATTAAATGCAGTTCTTAATAATTATGATAAATATAAATATCACTAGTATTTAATATAGTTTTACATAATTATTACAAAATATTAATGGATATAAGTCTGACATAATTGTTATGCCACTAATTATTGAATCTACAAATTTGCATTTTTTATAAATTATGTAATTACTAATTATAATTTTATTAATTAAATTGTAAAAAACGCTGATTATGTTAGCAAATACAATTTTACTTATTTTAAAAACATAAAGCTCTTGGCAACCATTTAGTATTCAAATTCTGGGGAAAAAATAAATCATAAAAATCTGACTTAAATAAAAATATTCCGTTCTTTATTTTTTACTCTTTATTTCTAGATAGCAATTACTATTACGATTATTATTAAATTGCAATAGATATATAATATATAAACATTTTCGTATTATAATTGACACAGAAAAAAATAGCCTATTCATCTGCTTTCATTTCCCTATAACTAGATTAATTTATTATTGCTGTTCAGTAACAACACTTGTTGTCCTTTAACAAATTGAGGCTATTCATTATTTGGTACATATAAAAAAAATAAGAACCCTAGTTTTATTTGTTTTTACATTTTAAGCTAAGCTTATGGCATAAGCAGATTAGAAGAAGAAACAAAAATAGCCATAGAAAATTAAAACAAGATTACAACATAAGATTACGACTAACTAGATTATGTTTCATCGCATCGTGGTTTTCCAACACTTTATTTTTTCCCTTGAACAACTTCAAGTTTTGTTTGATCATTTGAAAAGAACATAGATAGTTTTTCAGTGACAAAACGACATAGAAGGAAAAAACAGTTTGACAGGTTCGGTAAATGCATCTAATTGCATAACAAAAATATTTTAAATATCTTTATTATTGTTATTTCGGATTGCATATAAATTTTCGAATCTATGCATCTATTTTTTTTTTCCTGCTTGGGGTGGATTAAAACTGACCCTAAATATAAATATTCAGACTCGGACCCGGCCCAAACCCGAAATGAAAAAGTAAATAATCCATATTTAAAACAATACCTGAACAAGTGGGTAAGTGTGATTGCAGATCCGCAATGGGTATTGTTTAATATTTCTTTCAAAATAACTAAACCATTAATTAATAAATCCAAATTGTTAATTTGTAATTATTAAATTCTTACATCGATGGTGGCAATATTTAATTTTAAAATAATTTTAAAAGGAAATTATTTATTTTTAATAAAATTAAAAATGTCAAAACAAATTATTTAAATAAAATCCAAAATTCCAAATTTTTTGAAAATCCGAAATTAAAAATAGTTAGCGGAGATATAAATAAAATTTTAAATTTCTAAAAACTAAAAAATTTGTTCAAACGAAATTTAAAATGCTGACTGTTTAATCAATCGCAATAGTTTTTAAAAAAGAAAGAAAATTGAATTCCAAAAACTATTATAAATATCAGCGATAAAAATAAATATATAAACCCTTAAATTGGAAAAAAATACGAAATTTCTTTTAATTAAATCCATCGTAGTATTAAAATTTCAAGTTCCTGCACCGGGGATCAAACAAAGAATCTCCCTTTACTAGTGAGATGCTATGATATCTACACGAAAAGCTCTGATATTAAGGTTCTCTTTTAAAATTTCAATAAACGGATAAATAAACGGATGGCATTGATAAAATTGATTTAATTAAAATAATAGACTTTTTCAAATTTTTAGGATTTGTCGTGTGACACGAGGTATTCAGCTGTAAGTACACAAAATTGCAAGTCGCTGACTTAAAGAGCCTATTTTACGGCAGAGCATTCAAAGCACGTGCCCAGGGGCTCCCAAATGCTGCTGAAGGTTTTGCAACTATTGTCCAAAATCAATACAATTTCTTACAAAACCTAATACAATTTTACATTTCATTCTACATTCTACTGTGTTCGTATTGTATTTTCATAACATTGTATATTTTGGTGAAACATCCGTATTTGATTATTTTATTATAGAGAATATTTTCTTTCATCTTTATCACTTTAAAAATGTATTGTATTTTTTATTCTTATTTAATCATGTTCCTGTTCTTGTCCGATTGAGATTGGTGAGTGCAGCTTACAAGCAGCAGAGCCCCATAACATTTTAATTAATTATAGTTTGGTATTGCGGAAATTCTATGTTTAGTTGTTGCTTGCTTTATCATTCCAGACATATAAACTTGCATAGAAAAATATAATCATCGTTACACAATTTATTATACAACGTCTACTTATTTAAATTTCATGATTGTCAAATAGTTATTTAAAAGGTAAATTAATGTTTATTAAATTTAATTTTATAATTGACATTTAAAAGTGATTATTAATGTCGATAGTGGTTATCTTAATGAACAACTTTTTCATTTTTTTTTCTACCCAATCTTCCTGTAAGCAACTTTGCAAGGGACCCCCCCCCCCCCCTGTAAGCATCTGTGCCCAGGGCCCCTAAATTTTTAAATCGGTCCCTGCTGACTTATATAGTTTTTGCGTACGGATTCTGTGACGGGCAGATAGACAGAGGACAGAGATAAATAGGGATGAACGAAACCCTAAAACATAGTCCAAAATTACATCTCTAGAGTCAATTTTATTTATTTTTTATTTTTTATAAAAATGAAAATAGTGATTGTTGTTTAACATTCAAATGCATAATTTATTCTTCAGAAAAACTACTGAGATTTTCTTTTGAAACTTGCATAAATAAAATTTCTTTTAAAGACTTTAAAAACTCTTTTTTTAATATGTATCTTAATTTGAAAGTTTCGTATACTGTCATTTTTTACAATTTCGATAATGAAAAACAAAAATTTAATTGCAGATAGTTATCCACTTATATCTAACTTATTATTTCTCTGATTTATTACAGATATATTAAAAATATGGGGATGCTAAATACTGTTAGGCAAAGCTGTAGAAACTACATCCTTTTCCACTTCAAAAAGATTAATTAATTAATAAAGAGAAAAAATACAAATCATGATTGATACCTATTTACGACTAACATCACGCACAACAAAATTTAGATGCAATGAATAATCTACCAGTTTGTTAATGATGCAAATCTAAACAGAGTTGACAGTGGACTACTAAACTACATGGCCAAAGATGACCGTCAACTTGCTATTTTTGACATTTTGTTCAATATCTAGAAAACTACATAAAGAATTATCCTAAAACTCTTAATGTGTAAATTTAATACTACAAGTCATATATTTCCGTGAAGATTTTTTCTCGAAACTCCATAGGGGACCCTCAACAAATTGAAAAAGAACGAATATCTTTTGGATAACCTTGCCAAAACTAATGAATCAAAAGCACCCAAACTGTGGATTATGATTAAGTGGATTAGTGCAAAAAACTGTTCATTTTTATACTGATAGCATGTATATTCGCAGAGAAATTAAAGTTTTTATAAAAACAGTCCCAAATTTTTCCAAGTTTTTTGCTTATAATTTGCGAAGTTGTAATATAAAATAATGTTCTTTTCCAAAAATAAGACAAACAACATTGTACACAGTATCTTATAGTCCAAATTAAAAAATAATGAAAATTGGGAGAAAAATGAGCAGGTGTACTAAATAACTTTTCATTGCTCATGCGTAAAGACTATCAAAATTTCATCAGCATTTTTTGTTAGCTAAATGTATAGAGCAACTTTTGTAAAAGTCTCAAAAACATAGCTTGAAAATTCTCATAATAGTCAACGAGAGAATAAGTTCAAAATACGTTATTCCTAAAATAAGGCAAAACGATGAGGTTTGTATCCAAATATTGTAGTACGTGCCGTATTGTGTATGCTATATTGGCATTAATAAATGGATAAATGGATACAACCCCTCATCTTTTGCCTTTATTTTGGGAATAACGGATTTTTAACGTATTCTCTCGACGACTATTTTGAGAATTTCCGAGCTACATTTTTGAGACTTTTACAAAAGTTGCTCAACACATTTAGCTAACGTAATATGGAAATGAAATTTTGATAGCCTTCACGCATGCGCAATGAAAAAGTATTTAGTAAACCTGCTCATTTTTCACACAATTTTTACTGTTTTTTAATTTTGGTAATAGGATATTGTGTATAATATTGTTTGTCTTATTTTCAGAAAAGAACATTATTTTATATTAAGAACTTTGCAAATTATAAGCAAAAAACTTGGAAAAATTTGGGACCTGCTTTTTATAAAAACTTTAATCGCTCTACGAATATACATGCTATCGGTATAAAAATGAAGACAGTTTATTGCAATGATCCACTAAATCATAATCTACAGTTTGGGCGCTTTTGCATGGTTCGTACGGATACCGTTATTTTTCATGTGAATTGCCAGAATTATTTTACCGAAAAATAAATTTACTTCAAACATACGAAATTTCGCTCAATTTAATGGGAGATCTTCTATAAGAAAATACTGGTACCAAAAAATTTCCTAGTCATTAAATTCCAGGATCCGTACGAACCCTGTTTTGCTACATTAGTTTTGACAGGGTTATCCGAAAGATATTCGTTCTTTTTCAATTTGTTGAGGGTCTCCTATGGAGTTTCGGGAAAAAATCTTCACGGAAATATACTACTTGTAATATTTTGTTTACACATTAAGAGTTTCAGGCTAATTCCTCATGTACTTTTCTAGATATTCAACAAAATGTCAAAAATCGCAAGTAGACGGTCATCTTTGGCCATGTTAGTGTATTATAAAATTCAAATTTCGTGATTTTCACCACTCTTTTGAAATGGAAAAATTGTCCATATTTAATGGCATATTGATTAAGGTACAAACAAGGGAAATTTTACCATTTCAAAAAAGCATTACAAATCAAGAAATTTGAATTCTTTATTAAAACAAAGTAGTAACTCATTGGCAGCAAAGGTCTAGAAAACGTTAATTTTTCTCAAAAATGCAATACTCGTTTGAAAATATAGCAATAGCTTTATACGATATATTATTTAATCATGCACGTATTCACTATTACACTTTACTTCAATATACATTTTTAGGTGTGTTCGTAATTATGTAAATACGTAAGTACCTATAGTCGTCGTTCAGTTCGCCCGTCCGTCTGCCCCGCGGATGTAACAGAACAAAAACTACCCAACCGAATCGTTTGAAATTTAAAATGCATAATTTTTGCATAATTTTGTCGAGTCATTTCAAATTTTATGAAAATCGAATCGATAGTTGATTTACAGGGACAATAAAAAATATTCAGTTATATTGAGCCCTATGGGATAAAGCAGTTTCAAGTACATTTTAATCATGTTACATTCTTTGAAACATTATAAAATTAATATGCATCTATGAAGTATATATTAAATTATACATTCTGTACAATCTGTGGTGCAAATAATATTTGTTATTAATTTACAGGGCTGCACAAAAGTATTCCATTACATAATGGTGTAGGAGGAAACATTGTTTGAGGTACGTTTTAATTATATTAAACTATTCCATATTTTATGAAATTGATGTACGTTCTTAAGGTTTACTACAATTTACTTTCATTATAATAGAAAACAGATAGTATTCGCTGGGACACACGGAAGATTTCGCTCATTATACTGTATCTGAAGTACTGTATACTGTTACACAAAGATTTGAATATTTTTAAAGCTTCGATATAGTACGAACGCATCTCATTTGCTACGCTTGACGACTTTTTTTTTTTTTTTTTTTTTTTTTTTTCCCTCTATGTTCAGTGTTATTTATTTCCCAATTAATTTTAAATTTAATGTACCGTTTTACTCAACATTCAACATTTATAAGATTATTATATTTGCTTGCATTTCTTATACTTTTCTCTGTATGTGATGCTGAGAAATAAAATTCTAACGGGAACTTCAGCAAACGTTTTTTTAAGAAGATACGCAATTCTCGCAAACAAAATTCAGAAACAAACATCAGTAGAGAATTAATTTTATCTATTTATTTATAATTAATAAAGCGAAGCTGGCAAACAAAATTCAGCATCAAAACACTCAATCAATGATTCCTTATTTTTTCTTCACCGCTCTTTTTTCCGGAAATAATGAGGACAAAAACAACTAAGCATTAATTGTTTATAATTTTCTTCTAAAGTTCTCGTGTAAGCAGAGCAGGCAAACAGTCAGAAATGTCAATATTATTATACTGCAATGTTTTTGCAACATTTCCATGCACGAGGGAAGGAATACTTGTACGGTTGCACGTCGAGGGAAGGTCCATTGTTTCGGAATTAAAGATTATCCCGGAGAAATGCTGTCATAGATAGATACACGGCAAACGAGGGGTAAAAAAAAACTGCCAACAGCCTACAAAAGTGATTGAAAACTTATAAGGTTTCGTCGAGGGGATTAATAATAGGAGACAGAGGGGGCTCGAAAGTTTGCCTTTCCGATAAAGATGTTTTATGCTTTAGTATAAATGAGCGGTTTTAGCGATTTTGTGATTTTTAGGATAGAGAAAAAAAGTATTTCGTTCAGACTATCAAAATGTTGCTTTCAAACTATATTCGCCTGATATTTTAAGTCTGGAGCTCTGCAAATATAACATTATCAGTTTAGGGGAGAGGGGAGTGGGGGGATCTGGCATATGATATCGTAAGATATCTCTAGGAGAAGAGGGGGTTTGTCTTTTGATATTGATATCCTTTTTGATCCAATCAAACTTTTTCTCTTTTATTTATAATTTGGTCTTTGGTATAAAATAGCATATTATCTTTTTTTAACCTGTTATCAAAATTACGAAAATAGAAAGTTGTTATTAAAATCACTAAACTATTATAAAATTATTTAATTATAAAATATGGAATACACCCAGCGTTTGTCATTCCTCTTCTTCTTCATATGTGAATGCATATATAATCATGATTCGAGAAAATTATATGTGAAGTATATTTTAAATGAAGTAGAGTGGAGTTAACAGAGTAGAATGTTGTTCACTTGTTTTGTTGATAAGAATTTCTATGTACCCTCACCCTTTCTCCGTTCGGGACAAGTGCAACAGGATTTTATTACTGTTGAATGAAGTATGCAACAAAAAACTATTGTAAAATACTTTTAAATGGTAATTTTTTCTTTTAAATAGTTCTTTAAAGATATAAAGTTTTTTCATATGCAAAGTGATATTTTATTAACTTCTCTTCATCTGAATCATAAAAATGTGCGAAAAATAAATGTAAGCAATTTTGTATATCATTCTTAAAAAATGAAATAAAATCTATAAATAAAAAAAAAATTACACTTTGATAACGATATCATTACCGGAGAGGAGGGGGAGTAGAGGTATGATAACGTATGATATCGGAAGGGGGGGGGGGTCCAAAATTACCGAAATGTTGATAACATTATATTTGCACAGCCCCATTGCCACTTCTTACATTATTATTCCACAACTACCGTTTAGCGCAAAAACTTCTGTTGAACGTTCAAAGGATATTCACCATTAATCCTTTAAAAGGGTCCGAAACACAAAAATCTTCAAATTTTCCTTTTAAAAAATTATTCCTTTAAAAATTTTTCTGCTTCTTTCTGCTAATAATGACGTTTAAACCATGTTTCTATCTTAATTAAAAGAGTAAATATTATTTCTTTTTTGGTTTGGTTTATTTTCAAAATCTAGCTTACAAGCATTGATTGTCATGGAAATGACTTCTTGTGAAAATGCATTTTTCTTCATGATGAGCTTTTTCACAATTTCTTAGATTTAAATTATTATAAAAGATAAATGCTTCAAATTTGGAACATGTCTTTTTTGATTATTTTACTTTAATTTTGATTCAGCAAATTTGAAAAAAAGTATGTATTTACTTTTGAAAATATGACTTTTTAAAAATTAATTACATTTTCCAAATTTTTACTTTAAATGTTTTTTTAAATTAGTATATTTTTAATGCTGAATCAAAAATTAAACTTTAAATATTTCTGAATATTTAAATGTAAAAAAAATTGAAATTGTACTAATAATATTTTGAGTTATAACGGTTTAAATTTACGCCCCCCCCCCCACCGTTTTTTAAATAAATTTCAAGTTTTAAAATAAGACAAAAATGTCAGAAGTTTTGCTATGTGATTTTGTTTACAAATAATATGGTTAATCGGCCCAAAAAAATTCAAAATTTTAACTTAATAAATAAAAATTATTTTAAATTGTGTCCCAGACCAGCTTAACCCTTTCGCGGGCGGTATCCTTAAAAAAGGACATCTAATTTTTATTTAGCGGGCACCCATAATATTTAATTAAAATTTTCCTTTTATAACATACTTAAAAATAGGCAAGTTTGTATTTTCTAATAAATTCGTTTAGAAATTCTGGTGTAAGTTAATTATTTCAAACAGGTTTACTCCGCACCGATAAGGATTAATGAAATGACTATGGTAGCATATATGCTACTATCACCAATGTTTCAAGTTTAGTGGAAATTTCAATTCAGTTATTTTAAACTGAAACCAAAAATTTAAAATAGCAATGTTTGCTTTAATTAATAACAGACATTCCGCCATTAAATAAAGAAAAATTTATCATTTAAATTTTCTGGTGTGAATTCAATTCTCTTAATAACGGAATTTCTAAAACTATTCTGCCATTCTTAGAAGTAAAGGGTTGACGTTAATGTGACACGACATGTTCGCACTTGAAGTCCAATCAAATCAATGATAAAAATAAAATCAATTGAGCTTTCGAGGCCCCTGTCCCTGGCCGAGCATTAGCTCGCTAGCTAATGCTATTCCTATGGGGAAGCATTTTTCTAATAACTCTTTCCCATTTTGACATTTTTATTTTTATTTTTATTTATTTATTTATTTATTTATTTGCATTGGATGGCTGAGGTCTCTCTCAAGATCGCACCATGATTACTTTTTCGATTTTGGTCGCAGATATTTTTTATAAGGTTACTTTCACTTTCTGAACCGGTTCTGAAAGAGAAACTAACTTTATAAAAAATACCAGCGACCAAAATCGAAAAAGTAATCATGGAGCGATCTTGTGAGGGACCTCAGTTATCCAATAAAAAAAAAATTAAAAAATGTTAAAATGCGTAACAGTTATTAGAAATATGCCTCCCCATACGAATAGCATTAGCTCGTGAACGTCTTCGCGGGCAGGGACAGGGGCCTTAATCGGCTGTTGAGATAGATGGTGGTACAAGCTTTTCAGGACTTCCAAAACCTGTCCCATGTAACCAAAAGTTTCAATTATTCAAGTGATGCAAATCACTTAACTGATCAAGAATAAATCCAAACTAGTCGTTGGGGGACCACCGTGATACTTACTCATCATGGATATGCATAATATAAAATATGAAAAGAAAACGCATGTAAAGTATTTATAAAATGCATCGCAATTCCAAAATAAAATTTAAAAGCATATTTAAATCAGGGTTGGGTTTCTTCCGGCAGAAACCTATTTCTTCCAGGACAGTGGAAGAAACTGGAAAAAACCGGAAGAAACTGGAAGAAATGGAAGAAACCACCAGAAACCAAAACAAATGGTCAAAGTTAAAGTATATTAACTATGTAAAAGAATAAAAGTGTAATTACATGAAATCTAAATTGGAAAGTTTAATTATTATAAAAAATATTTTTACAAAGATAAGTTATTTTTTTAATAAACCTCAGGTTCAGCAGACATTTTCAGTTGATGGATTTTTACTACTGTAGAGGTCGGTATTTTTTATTATGGAATGGGTTTTTTTATTAATTGCTCCATTTATAAAAAAGGAAAAAGAAACTACCTACAAATTGTTTATTTTTCATGTAAAATATATTATTTTTATATAAATGTGCATTATTTTAAACTGTGCAACACAGTAAATAAATAAATTTGTAATTTTTTATATTTTTCATCTAGCATGAATATTTCAATGCTGATTTTAAAAGATTAGTGTTCTAAAAACATCTATAGGTATGCCAAAATGCTTTTAAACTATCCTGAAATGTAAAACTTAAAACTTAAAACTTATTTTTTGTTTTTTTCCAATTTAAGTTGAGAAATTGATTGCAGCATCCTACTGCTAAAAAACATTTTTGCTATACTGTGTTGCGTCATACTAAGAAAAATAAATATTTTAATGACTTTTTTTAATACTGAGGATAGATTGAAACAGGTTTTTAAAGCTAAAACCGATTTTAGGTGACCTTCCTACTTTTTGGCCGAAAATGATAACATCCAAAAAAAATTTTAAGTGATTAAATTGTATGTTTTAAAGTAATTAATACATACATAAATATACATAATTGAAATTAATTATATGTATGGTATTTATTAGTTATGTAAAACTGTTAATAATCCAAAAACTTTATTTTCATAGACAATAATAAATAATTAATCCATGACACAGAAAGATTTTCTAATTAAACGAATTTCATTTAATTAAAAAATATTTTAGTTTTAGGTATATACATCTTGATTTTTCTTCTATAATGATTTTTGTAAATGATTATTTGTTATTCTAGAACTTTCTCAAAGAATATTTGAAATCTAATGCAATTTAAACAAAAAAATTTCTATGAGATGATAAATAAATGATTAAATAAATCACGATTGATAATTTTAAACAATGAAGTTCATTGCAATACATTCATTTGAGCTGATACAGTTCAAATCAATAACTAAAATTGAAAATTTCTGAAGGAAGAAACAAGATTTTTGGAATACTAAGTGTTTCGATCTGGCTGAATTTTTGCCCTCGTTTTCGGCAAAACTCAGATTTTGGGCCAAAAACAAAACCATATTTTTGATTGATATTTATTTAATATAGTAATTATTATACATTATTTACATTAATAAAATTGATGTACATTAAAAGCTTTTATTTAAATGGGTTTCATTCTACCATTAGTAAGAATCTCCATTTACTACTAGTTTCAGAAATTTAAGTAGTAAATATGTTCGTTAAATTAAAATAGATAACATTTAACTGATTTTGTGTATTTTGGATAAAATTTCTTTTCATTTAGCCAATGGTCGAAGATCTCTAGATAAGTGCTGTGTGTGGCTAAAAAACTGATGCAATTATTAATTTAGCATATATGCTTAATTAAATTTGTTTTGGTCCAGTGAAATTAATTTATATTAGATTATAGGAAGAAGATATTTATTATGTCTTACAAAATTGAAAATATATGGTAAATTGTTAAAGAAAAACAGTTTCTTCCATTTCGAAGAAACCTATTTCTTCCGGCCGGTTTTTCCCATTTTTTTCCGTGGTTTTTTCCACTGCGGAAGAAACTTGCCAATCCTGATTTAAATAGTTTTTAATATACATAGTAATTCTCTATCAATGAATTGCTGATGAGCCGATTTCGACAAATTATATAAAACACCAAACTACTCAAGTAGTACCGGATTGCATAAAAGAAACATCCTTATGACTCCAAACATAATAATCTTATTAACTAACAATTTACTGCGTCGGATTAAGCGCTCATTTGCAATTGAAATATATCTTTGAATTGAAATTTGAATGAAATACAGGGTCATGAAAAATCGAAGAATGTGGAAAACAGAGTCATATATATCTCAACAACTAATAATCCAATTGATTCCGTTCTTTATGCAAAATTTGTGTTATTTTATTGCATTTTACTTCCATTCCTTAAAAAAAAAAAATCGAAAATTTTTGTATACCTTTCATCAGAACGAATTTTTCGAGAGTCCGAAAAAAATAGTTCCGGATTATCGAGGTTCTTGACATTAAATAGGCTTCGTTCAATTCTTACATACTAAGCACATACAAAGTTTCAAGTCTCTATCTCAATTTGTTCGGGAGATAGAGCGGTTACAGACAGACAAACACACAGACGGATGGCAAAAAAAAAAAAAAAAAAAAAAAAAAAAAAAAAAAAAAATTCTAAAAATATATTTTTCGGAATCTCCAGTATCTGAAACGTGCAAATCCGTCACAAATTTTTTTTTCGATTTTCAAAACGATTGCAATATTTACCCTATACTACGTATGATGGGTAAGTAAAAATGTTATATAACACTTATTTTGTCCATGCCAGATAGCTGCGTTTAATAAAAAAATTTGTTCGGAAAAAACAAACAACAACAATAAAAAATGGTGGAACTATGAAAGGAAAATTTACTTGTATTATTTTTACTGAATACTTAAAGCTATTGATATAAAGAAAGTTGTAGTGTGTTAAGCAGATAAAATTAATTAATTTAAGGCCATTTAATTGCAAAATACAGCAATACAATATTTAAAAGCCAAAATTGTATACATAGAGTACGCGCCATAAAATATCAAACATTAGCTGAAATTTTGAAATCTATTTATTTATCTACTTTAACTATTTTCACCATTATTAGACTGATATAAAAGTTTATTTTTTTTTTCTTAAAAATAGAAAAAATTTTGCTGTAGGGGGTTAATAAACAAGAAAGTTGTTTTGAAAGAAATATTTAACGAAATCCTCTAAGCAATCATCGATTACATTTATTGACTTGTTCGTAAATTTACTGGAGTAATTCACGGTAAAATACCGTAAATTTACTTTTTTTTTTTTTTTTTTTTTTTTTACTGTATACATTGTGCAGTAAAACGCAATTCTGTTTTAAAAGTAAAAATCTCACTGTGTCAGCGATTCCGTGTTAACCTTCTAATGGTCATGGTATACGTGCTACCAAGAGTGTTTCAAATTCACTGGACTTTTTCATTAGGATATTGCAAATTCACATCAGTAATTTAAAATAGCAATATTCGCTCCATCAATTAAGAGACTTTCGTATTTAAATAAAGCGAAATTTACTACTGATTTTTTTTTTTTTTTTTTTTTTTTATGATAGTTCATATTCTCTAGGCTACGGATTTTCTAGAACAAATTTTACCATGGAATTAGAGGGTTAACAAGTTTTACTGTATTAAGCTCGTTATGTTAATTTGGCATAGTAAAATCTGCTAAGAAGGAATCAATAGGAACTGGAAGAAAATCGGTTTTAAATAGATTTCTGTATTAGCATTTATGATTGCAATAATATTCTTACCGTCCGATATTCTTGCCGTATTTTTACATTTGGGGCTGTGCATATATAACGTTATCATTTTAGGAGGGGGGAGGGAGGGTCTGGCACATGATATCGTAAGCTATCGCTAGGGGGAGAGGGGATTTGTCTTTTGATATCGATATCATTTTTATCCAATCAAAATTTCTCTCTCTCTCTCTTTTTTTTTTTTTTTTGGTAAGATGGTCTTTAATTCAAAAAAGTATTAATTCAACTGGTTCAAAATAGGATAATTATCTTTTTTTAATCGATTATCTATTTTTATGAAAATTCAAAGTTATTATTAATATTACTAAATTATGAAATTATTTAATTCTAAAAAGTAGAATATCCCAACGTTTGACCTTCCTATTTTTCTTCATATTTGTATGCATATGTAATCACGGTTCGAAAAAAAATACGTGAATTATATTTGAAATGATGCGTGTCTTTACTTATAAATAGAAGAGAAAGAAAAAAAATGTTGTCCACTTGCTTTGTTGATATGAATTTTTATCTGTACTTCATTCCTCCCATATTCAAGACAAGTGCAACAAGACTTTATTACAGTTGAATAAATTAGGTAACAAAAAGTTGTTATAAAATACTTTTAAATAGTAACTATTTCTTTTAAATGCGATATAAGGATAATAAGGCGATATTTGACTGATAGTGAGTTTTCTAATTACATCCCGTGTGCAATTTTATGATTAAGTATCGTAAGTGGTCTCATTTTTTTCCTTATGTATTATAGACTAAGAAAAGCGATGGTGGACATCCGGGACCCGCGACTGATGAGGAGGAGGGGAAGGGTTGAAAAGTGCAAGTGAAAAAAATTCCATTTCATAAGAAATAAAGAAAATTATGTATAAATATTAACGTTTAAAACATTTATAAATGAGGAAAAACATTTGTGGACATCCGGGACTCGCGACTGGGGAGGAAGAGGGGGAGGGGAGGGGTTAAAAATTGCAAGGGAAAAAATTTCCATTTAATAAAAAATTAAGGAAAATTATGTATTAATATTAATGTTTAAAACATTTATAGATGAGGAAAAACGTTTGTGGACATCTGGGACTCGCGACTGGGGAGGGGGAGGGGAAGGGTTGAAACGTGCAAGGAAAAAAAATTCCATTTTTTAAAAAATAAAGTAAATTATGTATAAATATTAATGTTTAAAACATTTATAGGTGAGGAAAAACATTTGTGGACATTCGGGACTCGCGACTGGGGAGGGGAAGGCTTGAAAAGTGCAAGTGAAAAAAATTCCATTTCATAAGAAATAAAGAAAATTATGTATAAATATTAACGTTTAAAACATTTATAGATGAGGAAAAACATTTGTGGACATCCGGGACTCGCGACTGGGGAGGGAGATGGGGAGGGGAGGGGTTAAAAATTGCAAGGGAAAAAATTTCCATTTCATAAAAAATAAGGAAAATTATGTATTAATATTAATGTTTAAAACATTTATAGATGAGGAAAAACATTTGTGGACATCTGGGACTAGCGACTGGGGAGGGGGAGGGGAAGGGTTGAAACGTGCAAGGGAAAAAAATTCCATTTTTTAAAAAATAAAGTAAATTATGTATAAATATTAATGTTTAAAACATTTATAGGTGAGGAAAAACATTTGTGGACATTCGGAACTCACGACTGGGGAGGGGAAGGGTTGAAAAGTGCAAGGGGGAAAATTCCATTTCATAAAAAAAGAAAATTATCTATAAATATTAATGTTTAAAGCATTTATACATTAGGAAAAACATTTGTGACATCCGGGATCCACGACTGGGGAGGGAGAGCGGGGGAAGGGCTGAAAATTACAAGGGAAAAAATTCCATTTCATAAAAACATGGGAACATGATTAAAAGGGGCAAGAAAAAAAATTTCATAAAAAATGTACATAAATATTAATGCTTAAATTTTTTATAGAATAAGAAAAATATTGGTTACGTCCGAGACCCGGAACTGGAGAGGTGGAAGGGTGGGAAAAGAGTTGAGAGGGGCAAGAAAAAAATTCCCTTTAAAAATATATTAATATATACATACATATATATGTATATATACACATAAATTTTATTATTTAAAACTTTTATAGAATGAGTAAAGCATTGGTGGACATCCGAAAGCCGCGACTGAGGAGGGGGAGGGGAGAAAAAGGGTTAAAAGGAACAAGAAACAAATTTGCCATTTCAATAACTCTTATATGACTTCTCTTTGGATAAAGTATGCGAAAAAGAGATGTAACACCAATTTTGTATAACACTCCAACCAAAAGAATTAAATTCATAAAAAATATAAAAAATTACACTCTGATAACGATATCATTACCGGAAGGGGGGGAGGTCGAAGGATGATAACATATGATATCGAAAGGGGGGGGGGGGAGAGTCCAAAATTACTAAAAAGTTGATAACGTCATATTTGCACAGCCCCTTTAAGATAGGAATCCGTTATAGACAGGGTTTACTGTATTTTTAAAACTCGTTTTAAATGCCTTTGTCCCACTTTATTATTACTATTATTTGAGGTGGGGGAAGCGAGATTGTATCTGGCAATACTAGTCTAAGAAACAAGTCTCTAAGAATCTTTGAAAATCTGACACCTGGCAACATTAACAGATGTTATCATATCATCTTCTCAAAACAGAGAGCAGTGTTCTACTTATATTCACCTAGGCTCCATATTAACAACTGCCCCTCCTCTACCCAAAAAAACTTTTTTTTTTTTTTTTTTTTTGACTTTTTGACGCAAAAAGTTTTTTTGCATCTAAGCACGTTTAAAGAGAATGCGGCTCCTGAAAATGTAAAATTTCTTTAAATCTTCATTCGGGATAACTTAGGTATAAATTACACGTATTTCGAAATATTTAATTTATTCAATAATATAACAATATTATAATAAGGGTTACGTTTTTTACTGCTTCAGTGTCAAAAACTTTTAGATAATCAAGGCATTGAACTTAAAGAAAAAATTTGAAGGCGTTAAACTTGTTCTCGGCCCTTTTAGGTGCGTTCGTAAATATGTAAATACGTAGCACCTATTGTTGTCGCTCAGTCTGTCTGTCTGTCTGTCCGTCCGTCCGTCCGTCCGTCTGTCTGTCTGTCCGTCTGTCTGTCCATCCGCATATAACAACGCAAAAACTACCCAACCGAATCGTTTGAAATTTAAAATACATAATTATAACATAATTTTGTCGAATTTTTTTTTCAAATTTTATGAAAATCGAATGCATAGATCAATTACAGGGACAATCAAAAGGATTTCGTTACATTTCGGTCAATGGGGAAAAAAGTTTCAAATGCATTTTAATCGTTTGAAATTTAAAACATATAATTATTACGTAATTTTTTCGAGTAATTTGAAATGTTATGAAAGTCGGATGCATAGATTATTTACAGGGACAAGTATTCCATTACATTATGGTCAATGGGAAAAATTTTCAAATGCATTTTAATGATGTTACACTCATTCGAATATAATAGAATTGGCATGAATCTATTATGGACATGTTTTAATTATATTCAAGTATTTCACATTTTATGAATAATATATACGTTGCTGAGGTGCAATAAAAATTACTTCCTACATATTTACAGAAACACAAAGATTTCGACTACTATACTGTATCCGAAGTACGCTCTACTATATCATCAAGATCTGAATATTTTTAAAACTTCGTTATCGTACGAACGCACTTCATTTGCTACGCTTCACGCACAATTTCCAACTTGTTTATTCATACGAAGGGATCTGTGCTTAATTGTTTTTTGCTTCAACCCCTCCCCCCCTCCCATGCACACACATTCATTTACACCAATTGACTTTTTTTAATCAGTAATCACTATGTTGTGCTTATAAAATAGAATCTGTTCTATCTTTGCAATTCTATTATCGATCTTCAGCAAAAAATGCCTCTTAATACATACATTTTTATTAATTGCGGTAATAAAGTGCGGTATCCTGAGAATTATATCTTGTAATAAATAATATGGATAGGAATAACAATTCGATTAAAAAAGTTTCAGTTGTCAATATTCATTATGATTACATGAATTCAAAATATACAGGGCGTCCCTTCTTATCTTTACCTCTATCTTAACTAATTTAACTCTAGAGATAATTCCAATTATATATAAAAAAAAAAGATCTTTTTCATCATAGGAAAATCATCGATTTATATTAAATTAATTTTTATTATTATTTTTTTAAAAATAATAATTTTTGTTAAAAAAAAATAATAATTTTAGTCCGATCAAATGGTTTCTATAAGCTATAAATCGGAAGAATTAACCTATGTTCTTACAGGTAAAGCAGTAAAAATTCCATTCTTCTGCGACCAAAACTCACAGAATTACGATACTTTCAATTCCATGAAACTTCCGAACTTTCTGGCACTAATACAGCATCTTTTTATTTTTTCTTAGTTATTGTATGAACACATTACATTTGCCACGTTTGACGTTAAATTTGTGACTTGTTTAGTATTAAAATTTAAAAGAAAATGAAAATAAAAAATATTGTTACATAGACTATTAACCCCTTCGCGACGGGAGACTTTTGCGAAACTTATAATCTTCCGTCACCGGTTTTTAAAAAGAGAAATTTGTGCCTCATTGAATAGCGAAAATGCTCTGATTAAACTCATATTCCGATAGGATGCTGGGAGGGAGCTGGTATGATGTCCAGACTTTTTAAATTAAATTAAGCAAGAGCCACCACTTTTTCTTAAACTTAAATATGCAGTTTTTTACTATATTTTTTGTTATTTTACACACAAGCTCAGGAAATAGGCTTTTTTTTTTTGTTAAAACTAATTGTTAAGTAATTTGTTCTGCTCGTTTGCCCGGAGTGACAGTTCCCATTAGTGGTATTCTTACTATGTGTCAGGGATGTGGGGCCTAGATCCCAGGCTCCTCGAGAAAAACGTTTCGAATTGCTGCTGCTGCTGCTGCTGCTCTGATTAAATAAAGAAAATTTTTCAATAAAATTTTACTGGTGGGAAAAAATAAGGATTCTAAGCATCTTATGTTTCACGAATACGGATCGCTCATCCCTAAGGGGTTAACCCTTTCCGGCGCGCTGTCCTTAAAAAGGACACCTAATAAAAAAATTTACCTGCAACAAGAAAGTTTAATTAAAATTTTTCTTTTATAACATACCTGAAAATAAGTAAGTTCTTATTTCCTAATAAATTAATTTGTAAATTCTGGTTTATGTTAAGTATTTCAAACAGATTTACTACGATTGGGAAAGGGTTAAGGGGCCTTATCTAGTGGCGAAGAAAAAAAAGTTGAATCCCATGTTATCCTATGGAAAAATAACTTATCTTTCTTGTTCATTCGAATTTGGAAATTTCAACTCTATATATGTGTGATTCTGTCCAAATAGGCCAATTCTGTCCAACTGCCCATGATTCACGGACTTCAAAGTGCTCACAAAATCCATATTTTAATTTAAAATATATTTATTTTTTTCTAAATTCCAAATCTGAAAATTTTCAAATACAAAATACAAATTTAGTTTTTTAAAGATTTTATCTAACTTTATGAAAAACAAATTTCATTTTAAACTCACAGAGGTCAGTGCTTTCGCGAACAATCTCAACCACTATTAAGGGTGTATTTCGATTCAAACTGCTTATTTTCCGATTTATTTTTAAATTCATTTGTGCTCTCATATGCATCAAACTGGCGAATTGTGTTATTCAGAAAGTGCACAAGGTGCCGTGACTGCCGATTCTTTGATAGATGCAGAAAATATTTCAAAAAAAGCAATTAAAAACGGCAATTTGAACCGATTTTTCCGAAGCAGGAGACCTGAGGACGGAAAAGGGGGTCATGCTGAGAAAGTAATTGTTCATAAATCGAATTCTAATAAATTGAGCGTAAAATGACATCACACGACACCTTATACATCTCTTCAAAAATCCCCTCAGCAAGTTTCATGGTTCTACTTTTAAAAATATGTCTGAAATTGTATCGGAAAATTTCGAGCTGCTGAAGATGGAAAAGCGTTTTTTCGAATACACCCTTAAATAAGAAATAATATTTTGATTTTAATAGATTGCATTAACAATAAATTTAAATTAAATCTAAATTTTAGTGATTGAAAATAATCAGTATGTGTACTATAACTAAAATATGCAACAGAAAATAACTTTAATTATAAATAGAAGTTTTCTTATACGTCCATTAAAAACATTTCAAAAATATGCATTAAAATATTTAATTGCTATAAAGGACGTCAAATACTAATAAAAAACATTAAAAGATCTTAATAATTTTTACATGTTTCTATTGAATTTACTCAATCATCATCAGAAAAATAAAATACAAATAAACACAAAGATGGAAAATGACAAACAAAAAGATTGTCATTTTCCATCTTTGTGTTTATTTGTATTTTGTTTTTTCTGACGATGATTGAGTAAATTTAATCGAAACATGTAAAAATTATTAAGATCTTTTAATGTTTTTATTAGTATTTGACGTCCTTTATAGTAATTAAATATTTTAATGCATATTTTTGAAAAGAAAATAACTTGTTAACTCTCATTTATGTGTCAAAATGTTTAACACTCTTCAGCAAGTTGAAGTTATTAAATTCATTTTAAAGTA
Organism: Maratus speculifer; assembly: GCA_964019185.1. NCBI lineage: Eukaryota > Metazoa > Arthropoda > Arachnida > Araneae > Salticidae > Maratus > Maratus speculifer. The sequence continues at coordinate 260,442,142 of OZ025298.1, forward strand.
ACATAACAAGTTGTGAAAATTATGTAAAAGAATCTTGTTCTGTACTAAGAAAAAAAAAGAAGCATTTTTATTAATTAAAGTAATTAATTTAGGATTGACGGCGCTAAAAAAAAATTCTATTTAAAATCCAAGGTGAGAAAATATTGTTTATGCATTACACATACAGCTCACCATCAGTTCTATTTCAGTAATATTGCAAGGGTTCGAATGGGGATCCCCTAATTTATTTTTGCCCAGAGTCTTAAATATCATTAACGGGGCTTGTAAAATAATACTTAAAAGAAGTGTAACATACCTTTAAAGAGGTGTCATGTATTCCAAGAAAAGAGGCAAAGCATCCTCTCTCATCCAGAGAATTTTCCAAGTTCGTATCCAGCGCCATGCGATCCGGGCGAACTACATCGGGATCAAAACGCAAACACGATGATCGGCTTTGAACAAATGCGAAAAACGGCGGGAAGAGGAAAAGAAAAAAGGTAACAAAAGGTTCTCTGCCACAGGATGCGATTTCGACGGATGGATGTGCATGCAACTGAGGTATCTTTGCGAAACGCCATCGGGCTCGCACAGGTAACCCGCTTGGCGAAAGCCCTGAGGGGAAAGTCGCCAAAATGGGGATGGACAACAGGCGAACGACGACAAAGGAACAAAAAGTTTGTAACACTTTCAAATCGTAGTTGAAAAACAAGAGAAATGTTTACAGTGGCCTAGCAATACAAAAAATATTTTTAAGGAAAAAAAAAATAGGATTTTACTTAATTTATATATGTATATATATATATATAAATGTATAGCTCTAGGCCTTTTTTTAACTGCTCTACCCTCTGGCTCATTCGACCAATCCAATGCTCCGGAATTTCACTGAAATTCCATATTTCTTGCTGAATTTATATGCATTAAGACATATCGATTCATCGACTTCGACTGAAGGTAAACTAAATCAAAAAGATTTCAGTAGGCACTTCCAACATACATGCATTGGTTCATTGGTTCACAAAAAATATTGGAAGGGGAAGGGTTCAAGTACATTCAAATAAATATAAATTGAGTAATATACTTCCTAACAATTCCTTCATATTTAAAATAACAACTAAGGGACGGATTGAAAACTTTTCTTTTTAAATTTATTTTGAAAAAGAACAAAGGGGTACCAAAATTCATGCTTGCCTCATATGAAAAAATAATTTCACTTGCATACGCACACACACCCCTTACGGTATTTTGAAGTTATTTTGCTATGAAAAATTTAAAAAAACTGTAGATGCTCTTTTTTTATGAATTCTTTATTTTTAGGACTGAGGTACTGGTCATGACCAGCATCCCATTAAACTAATGTTATTCCCATTTACGAACTTTACGATTTTACGAACAAATTATACGAGTCCGCTCAACTTCGTAAAATCGATCGTTTACAGTACGTTTTATCATGGAAAGTTTCGTCAAAGATATAGACTTAAAAAAAAAACTTTTTAAGGTAAAATTGAAAATCTTTTTCTCTTTACAGCAATTGGAAAATAAAATGGAGATTTTCTCTTCAAAACTTTGTGTTACTTTCCCATTAAATTAACGTTTTATCCCTTTAAATTTACAAGTCATTTTCAAAATCGTATTATTACTTTTTTTATTATTATTATTATTTTCTAAAAGGAGGAAAAATGAAAAAGAAAAGTCATACAATGTTCTATATCCATCAGTTATATCTGTTAAATCGAAATTTTAAAGATCAGAAAAATTTTCAGTTACGATGGGTTTCTATCCTAGCTGGTACGCTGCATCTTAAATTTATATGGCATTCTTTTCGTAGGGGCAATAGAATTTTTATGTAATGCAGGTTATCTACACGCATGAGTTCCATTTTCACAGTGTTTACTGCATAAGAAGATACTAAATTTTTAATTCACTGAAAGCCGCTTTTTCGCCAAATAATAACACTCTTCTGCATCCGCTTCTTTCTGCCGAAATCCCTGCACACTCCCCTGTGTGTACCGGAAGCCACTTTATCGCCTCCTCCTCACTATCCCCTAAATATTATAGATGACGTCACTTGAAAGACCCTAAACACAGCACACCTGCCCTGCTACCTGAATGCCATCAGCTGTTTGCCGAGTAAACAGCTAATCGACCTCAAAATGAGATCAAGTAACATTCATGATCGTCTGCTCTATAATTTTATATTATGATGAGACGAAATATATATTTATACATAAATTTACAATAACTGACATAAAATTTAGAAAATATCAGCTACGTATAGCATAAAATTATAAGGCATCTCCATATGTGAATATTTATATTATAAAGAACAAATGTGTATTTCCATAATGTGGATGTCATTTTCTGAATGGCAACGGTTGATGATAAAATTTTAAGTTTACTTTTTAGGTGCGTTCGTAATTATGTAAATACGTAGCACCTATAGTGGTCGTTCAGTTCGTCCGTCTGTCCGTCTGTCTGTCTGTCCGCATATAACAGTAACAACGCAAAAACTACCCAACAGAATCTTTTGAAATTTAAAATATATAATTATTACATAATTTTGTCGAGTCATTTCAAATTTTATGAGAATCGGATGGATAGATCAAATACAGGGATAATCAAAAGTACTCCGTTACATTACAATCAATGGAAAAAAAAAAGTTTCAAATGCATTTTAATAATATTACACTCATTCGAACATAATAATAATGATATGCATCATAAAATACATATTATAATATAGATTTTGCATAATCTGTTGTACAAAGAACTTTTACTATTGATTTACAAGGCCACACAAAAGTATTCCATTGCATTATGAGTATAGAGAGAACATTGTTTGTTGCGCATTTTAATTGTAATTAACTATTTACAATTTTATGAGATTGATATATGAGAATGATATTTTTAAAACTTCATTATCGTACGAACGCACCTCATTTGCTACGCTTCAGGTGCAATTTCCAACTTGTTTTAAACTTACGCCGCACATTTAAAATTTTTATACCTACAGATGGTTAATGTTTCAACAGCAATTTTGTGGGATATAGCGAGATCTTGATTGTATAAAACTATTGTAAATTATAAAACTTTAAAACAACGTAGATATAAAAACCCAAGCAATAGAAAAAAGAAAGAAAAATCATGCTTTAAGCATAGATTATGAAATCATTTCCAACACTTCCTGAAATTTTTAACAAAACTTCGTTATTTAGGAAAATAAGGTATCACTGTCCATAGCCAAATGTGTGTTCCAATACTTTTGAATAGCCCTGTATTTAATCTGTAGGATGATATTATGTACTATATAATAGCGAAATTTAGCTTAGCAAGAAAACGCCTAAATGGTTGAAATTTCTTTTTTAACAATTTATACTAACAGATGGAAACATACTTGAATACTTTTGTTCAACCCTATAGGTTACCTAGTACCTTTATTACACGCCAATATTTTTCTAAAATTTAGTTCAAACATAAACACTCTTAAAACTACTTAAATCGTATTTCCAAAAATTATTATCCATAGGCAACAATGTATCCGATTCTTTGCGTTACCCTGTATATCATTTTATTTCTGCAAACCTTTCTTAGTAAACTGATGCATTTCAACATAAAAATGCATAACTTATTTAAAAACCACCTTTAAGTAAATTACGCTCATATTCAATAACCATTACGAGCTCTTTTGTGTAACCCTATATTTCAACTATAGCATTTATACACGCCATATAATATGCATACATTTAGTGTAAATTAAAATCGCATATCATAATTAAAAATGCATTTTATCCATCTGTCAGCCATCATCTATAATATACAGTACTTCGGATAGAATATACTATTTGAAATCTTTTGGGTCTCCTTGAAAATGCTATGCACGTTGTTCGTAAATGCATATAAATTTGAATATGTTTGACACGGTGTAACACCTTTAAAATTCATTTGAAACGATATTTATATAATGCATGAAACATTAAGCATCAGCGACGTACATCAATTTTATCTTTTTTTTTTTTTTTTTTTTTTTTTTTTTTTTTTTTTTTACACATGAAATCGTTTACACTTCCCCCTTTATTATTACATAATAGAATTCTTTTGTATGGAGCTGTAAATTAATAACTATTCTTTTCATTGAATATTTTAGAGCACTTCGTAAATGCATAAAAATATGAGTGTGTTTGATACGGTGTAACACCTTTAAAATTCATTTGAAAGATTTTTTGCCATAGACCACAATGTAATGGTAAACTTTTGACTGTCCCTGTAAATAAACTAATATTGTAGAAATTTTATTTGCAATAGAGTTTGGGCTAAGATAAATGTCAATAACATCCAAAAATTTCATGGCAATCCGAGTATATTTACAAGAGTTAGAGCGTGGCCAGACGGACAGACGAACCGAAAGCATAAAACTACTTTTACACTTTTCAACTTTGTTGAAAAGTGTTAAGAAGGAATAAGAGGAAGTGGGCTCAGAATTATACTCACAAGAGGGGAAAAAAATTACAACAATTTAAAATATCGTTTAGACATTTTTTTTTTCACCAGTTACACATTTTTTTTTTCATCTGTTTTTCTTATTTTTTTGATACATTTCTTTTTAATAACGGGGTTAGGTGGTATGTAAGGGCACAAACATGTACGATTTATCAAACTCCTGGGACTTTGTGTATAAAAACAACAATATAAGGACAGTATGAAAACAACTTTACAAACCTTATGAAATGTATGAAATCGTTATGAAACCGTATGAAAACAAGTTGGCAAACCTTTCGAAAATACTTACAATTTTCAACCGTTATTTCCGCATTCTATTGAGAAAATTTGTCGTTTCCACACACTGTCCATCTGTCTACCGTCTGCCCGATTTCTAACTCGCGTATAGATAGTCGGATTGCCGTGTAATTTATATATGAGGACCCCAGAAGCCAAGGGGTATAAGTGACAAAATTGAAAAAATTGAGTTAAGTGCACAGGGTATCTGGAAATATGCTTTTTTCATTTCAAGTAAAGAAATATAGGTCATTTTCTGAATATTTGGGGAGTTATAGAGATAAACCACTTTTTTCGAAAAACAAACAATATTGATTAATTATACAATTAAAGAAAATTGTTCTCTATTTTTTTATCAGTTATTGAAATGAGAGTTGAAAGATTAGAATGCAACAAGCAGATGTTTCCTATTTCAATTTAGTCAATTGTTATTGATGTTTCAATTTAACGTCAATTATCTTTCAACTCAATTTACTCCAAATCGACATTTTGTCACTTGTACCCCTTGGCTTCTGGGCTCCTCATATATTATTAAGGTTTACTATAGCTTGTTCGTTATTGGAAATGAAGCGTATAGCATTTATAGTTCATTTACAGGGGCACTCAAAATAATTACGGTACATTATGGTCTATGGGGAAAATACTTTGCAATATACTTTAATAAGGTTATATAATTTCAAATATATTGTTAAAAAAATACCGGGAAGCAAAGACTCTGTTAACTTAGTTCATTTTATATTAGCTAATTTTTAAATGTTTAACTAATCTAATTTAATCAAACACAAAAACAGCAATTAACAACATCTGATTCGGCATTAAAATCCTTCAGCAAAATGGTATAGAAGACTATACAGAAAGTGATGCCACTGGTTTTAACTATAATTCTATCTTCTATAACCTTTTTAAAGTAGATCAAATTAACAGATTTTTAGCGTCTGAACGGGATTTAGTTCATAGGAAATAGAACCCCCTAGTCAATAAAAAAAGAAAAAGAAACTCGGGCGAGGCTTTCAAACCGCAACCTTTGAGATTAATTGCTGATACATATTTCCTTTAATTTTTGATTAACTGAAATTCTTTTTATCAAATATTCTATTCTCGAAGCTGGTAGACGGGAGGTGCTGGATTCAAATCCAATCACATCCGCCGCCCTAACCGTTCGGAGTTTTCTGGTCTTTTTTTTTGTAATCTTGGGTAACCTTGGGTAAATACGAGTTAGATTCCCCTAGAAAGACACCCCACGGAAAACACTCCCCAAGGACCTATACCTCTCGCACAGATAATACGCCGTCATAAACAATCCCCCCCCCCTTTTTTTTCAAAAAATCAAATAATTTGTTTTAACGATAAATAAGTATAGATGTCAAAAGCCGGTTATAGAAGCTTTCAAAAATTTATTCATTCATCGCTGTGTCTTTATCATGCGAAAAAAAAATATATTAATATCCGAAATAACATGCAGGGTGAATTTAAATTGTTTTTACAAAATAAGAGGTGTAATAGATAGTACTAACCCAGACAAGCACTAACTACCAAAAACAATGGGTTGCAAACTACTTATTTAATAAAAGTTATTCAGTTATTTAGCCAAATACGAGGTGTTTCATCTTAATTGAGGTCGGCTTGTCGGGAATAATTTTGTAAGAAATAAAAATATTGTAACAACATTGTAACAATATATACCTTGTTTTGAATGAAATACAGGGCCGTAGCTAGGGAAGTGATAGGGTAGACTCAGCCCCCAAAAACATTTTGAGCCTCCCCTGTAAAAGATTCTAGGGTCACTAAATGAATTTCTGTTCCGAAAATCCGAAGGAAATGCTGTTCAAAAATCTAATTTAGTTTTGAGGCCTTTCCACAGTTTTGCAGGGATACTAAATTTAACTAATATAAGTGTTTCAACACTCGCACATCCTATTTGCACACATGAAGCTCACATGATGTTTGATTTCGCTCTAGTTAACATTGAAATTTTTCATTCTGCATCGTATTCTTTTCTTAGCATAAAATGAAGTTATTACAAACAGTTTAATAAGAAACGTAGTACCTACAATGTGAAATATGCACTAATTTATGTTTCTGCGTCAGAGAGAATATGACCCCCCCCCCCCCCATTTTTCATTTCTAGAAACAGCCTGATGAAATATGGTATTTATCACAAAAACTTCTGTAAAAACCAGGTGCTCACGCAACCGATGATACGTATGAACTGATAATCACATTTCGGCATGTGGAGCGTCAAACAGGGCCCGATTATGACTAAATGGGGCCCTGGGCAAAGGTAAATCAGAAAGCCCCCTTCCAAATCATTGCAACATTATTCATATAGAACTGATGGTCATTCATATGTGTAAGACATAAACATAAAGAGAATAGCTCCGTCAATTCTAAATTAAATACCTTAATTAATAAAAGTACATTTTTTCAACTTAGTGCAGAACAAAACTCTTTTATATAACTTCAGCAATTTGTCATATTACTTTAAGATGAATTAAATAACTTCAACATATAGACAAGTTGGAATTGGGAAAATAAAGTAAATATTTTATAATTTAATGTATGGATTTGGAGGCCCCTTAAGGTCCGGGGCCCATGGGAAAAGTCTCGATTTGTAATAAGGGGCTGGCGTCAAATGTATACTACTGGCGCGGATAATAGTAAATTCTACCACTTTTTTTTTTTTTTTTTGAGATGTTATATTTGACAAAGGTGAGCCTGCCTATAAAAATTTTCATTGTAGCATTTTTAAAGCTTTCCGAAAGTTATTACCGTCGACTAACGGCAAAACACCTTGTATTTTTTAAAAAGGTGGTATGCGACCCCATGTTCTATGGTAATTATTATTTGTCTGAATAGATGCTATCATCCCTTTTATTTTTCAAAAACAATTTACATTCACCCTGTGTATAATTATTTCCACCTATAACCTGGGAAGCTTGAGTTAATCCCCTTGTGACCGATAATTGTTGAAAATGCGTTTGGTATTACAAAATTGGTATTAAAAACTACAAAAAAAAAAAAAAAAAAAAATAGTATCTCAAAAGTAAATTGAGTTACAGCTTTCAAACAGACTGCATTTAAAAGTACATTTTTTCCCCTATACGATGGTATAAAAGTTGAAAATGTGTGATTTTTACAAGTTTATAAAATAAGATATTAAAAATATATTTATATATATGAACCGATTTCAAAGAAGCACTAAAAAGAATTAAACAATTCTTTAAAATAACCGGCATAAAAACGGTTAAATTTAATATATATCATTTAATATCCACCAAATATAGATTTTAGAGAGAATATTTTTTAAAGAAATGAATTTACATATTTATGATTTAATTTATGAATATATACATATAAAAAGTAATGAATTACTTTTTGAAGTCGGTGCCAAACAGTCACAATTGATAAAGCACAATTGACTGAAGGATGCTCTCAAATCCAAACTGGCTATTTTTTTAAATGATTTTTTTTTTTTTTTCTTTGCAAACATATAAAACTGGTAATTTCGCTTTTTCAGAAACTATATAATCAAACAGCTTATTACATTTTTTCGTAAATCCAGGATATCTTTCAGAAAATGCTGTCTAAATTAACTTTTTAAACCAAATTCCTGAATGCAACAGAAAATGCTAAGTAAATACTTTGACAACAATCGCTTAAAATCGGTGGTGTAGTCGTAAAAAAACTTGACTATAGGCTGATGGTATATCACAGATATAAATGTTATAGTTACGAAACATTATATGGAATTATCTAGAAGAAATACATCGTATGTAGCACCGCATACTCTCAACTACATCCCTCCTACATCTTTATTTTCAAAATGTAATTTGTTTATCAATAAGTAAAACGAAATGTTCGATTCTAAATCCCTTCAATAGCCATGTCTACAAGTGTCAAGCATTTACACTATAAAAATGAGTCTATTTATGCAGGCTTGGATTGGCCCGCCGCCCCATCGACCCCAGGGCCGGTGTGGCCAGGCAAATCCTCTCATCCAGGCAAAACTTTGCGTCCCTAAAGTACCTAGTCCCACTCAACATTTTTTCCTCGTTATACACATGCATTGTGACCTAAATTTTGAGAATTCGTTTTAAGAAATAATCTTCAGTCAATACAAAAACAACACAAAAGAGTTTATTATTATTATTATTATTATTATTATTATTATTATTATTATTATTATTATTATTATTATTATTATAACAAATAAATTAGAGATACAGTAAAACCCCGAAAATTCGGATTAAATATGACCGGACCCAATCCGGGTTATCCGGAGAATTATAAAGAAATGAAGTAAAATAAAACATACTTACAAAAAATCACCTTTATGTTAAACTTATTGAATATTTACAGACAGTAAAAATATTTACTTTGTTTAATTCTGTCTAAAATATTTCAGAAAGAGTTTTTTTTCTATTCAGAATATGACGATGAAACAAGTTAATTTTATCGAAATTAGCCAATCGCTTCTCAAACTTGAAAAAAAAATGACCAAACCGATCCGGATTATCCGGAGATCCGAATTAACGGGGTCCGAATTAGCGGTGTCCTACAGTATATCGAAACAATTTCAGTTTCGGAAACCGAAATTGGTATCTTTGCATTCGATTGAGAAAGAAATTATGCACCCAGGAAAAGCTTTAGCTTCCACGGACCCCGGTATTACATTTTTTTCCTAGCTTCTTTATATGATATCTTTTAGATTTTCATGAAATATTTTACACATTTTCACTCCCTTGTTCTTGCCTCTCGCTTTCTCTTTAAAGACGGCCCTGAGTGCAATGCACCTACAGTCACTTCCAAAATTGAGTATACACTAGGTGTTCGCTTTGAATTTTACGTATAAAAAGCTAAAATTTTGTATGAACGGAATGGAAGTTTTTTAGACGGTACTGCATATAGATTCTAAAAAAAAGGTTGCGAAATATCCACAATATTGAGGTAAAATCAGCATAAAAAAATTCCATATATAATGTAAGGCGGAAATGTGTGTCATTTAATTGAGTATACACTAGAATAAATTAATTCGTAATAACCACTTTTTATTTAAAATGTTTTGCATTTATATTTGTAACGATTCTTGTTGGTTGTAATTCTTATTAAGTTCTGCATTGTAATAATTTTCGTGCCAAATTAATCCAAAATGAGCAATCGGAAGGAGACTTCAGTAGAAGAGCGGAATTTGGTTACAAAATGGTCAACTGAAGGGGGCAGATCTCTTCGCGAAATCGCTTCTTTGATTGGCAGAAGTCATGGGTGTATTCAAAACATCATTAAAAAATACCACAGAACTGGAACAGTGGTGAATACACCTGGAAGAGGACGCAAACAAATCCTCAACGATACAGCAAAAAGAAAAATTATTCGCAGTGTGAAGAAAAATCCAATGAACAGTGCCCCAAAACTTGCTGCATCTGTAAATTCAGTCATAATGTGTTTCTGCAGAAGTGTCAGTGTTTCTGCAGAAACTGTGTGCAGGACTCTACGACATGCAGGCTATAATGGTCGTGTACCTAGGCGAAAGACACTCATCAATGAAGTTAATCGTAAGCAGAGCCTTTTATTTTCTAAAAATCACATCTCTAAGTCCCAAGATTTTTATAAATCAGTGATTCTTAGTGATGAAAGTAAATTTAATCTTTTTGGATCCGATGGGCGTGGCAAAGTTTGGAGGCAACCTCGGACTGAGCTGCATCCTAAGAATACAATACCGACGGTCAAACATGGTGGTGGATCCGTCCTTGTTTCGGGTTGCATGGTTGCTGGTGGAGCCGGAGAACTTGTGTTTATCGATGGAATTATGGACAAGATGTTATATCTAAACATTCTTAAGAATCATCTTAAAGCTAACTCCAACAAACTAGGTTTGGGATCGAACTTCATCTTCCAGTAGGATAACGATTCTATAAGCATACGGCTAAAATTGTGAAGTTGTAGCTTCTGTATAACTGTCGCCAGCAACTGCATACTTCCCCACAGTCTCCGGATTTAAATGTAATAGAAAATTTGTGGTCTCATTTGGAGAAAGCGGTCCAAAAGCATCACATTTCAAGTAAGGAGCACTTGAAAACTATTTTGAAAGAGTGGGCTAAAATTTCAGTGGAAACCACAAAAACTCTTGTAGAATCAATGCCTGCACGAATACGAGCTGTTATTCGAGCAAATGGATATGCTACAAAGTACTAATTCATTGTTACATAGTATTTAATAAAACTGTGTACTCAATTTTGAGACTCTTGTTTTTGCTTTGTACTATCTTTGAAATTTTTTTTATAAAAGCTATTTCAATATTTTGCATTTTTTCTTGCTCTGTTGTTAGAGAACTAGACACACTATTATGTATAATATTTTAAAATATTTTCTTATGAATTTGATTGTTTTACACACAAATTTAGAAACGATCAGTTCGTGTATACTCAATTTTGGGAGCGACTGTTTAATTGAAGTCATGTTGTTTGAAAATAACTTGAGAAAAGAAAGAGATAAATTTTAGAAGGTCAAAAACTTTTGTGGATATATTGTTGCTGGTTGGAAAATGTTGACTTTCTTTTCGAGGAATACAAGCTTGGTTTACACTTCTGAATTACACTGGAAGTATTATCCACTATATATTGTAACGCATAACTTATGGTTTTGAAGTCGTCTCCATTCTAAAAATTGTAGCAACTTTTGTTTTTCAAATAATAACACCCGTTTTTGACACCTTACTTGATTTTCTTGCATCAAGACGGCCAGGAAACATGCATTGTTTAGCCACTTCTCATTAACTTAATTCTCGATAAAGTTAGAAGATTCTAAGTTAAACCTACTTGAGAAACGTCCCGTAAGACATGGTGACGTCACGGTGACGTCGTTGTGAAGTCACATTGTGACTTTGTGACCGTCGATGTGACGTCACGTGACGTCGATGTGAAGTCACAGTGACTAAAATGTGAAGTCGTTATGGCCGTTTTAGAGCTCGTTTGTGACGTCACATTGTGACAACTTTGTGAAGTCACGGTGTGACCAAAATGTGAAAAATGTGTCATTTGTGACAAAATTGTCGTTGAAACTGTGACTATTCTGTGACGATAGTGACAAGATTGTGAAGACACTTTCTGACATTTTTGTGAATATTTTGTGATCTGTGACGATTTTGTTACTAACTTTGTGACGGTGTCTACATTGCCAGTGTTGTAATGTTACACTGAGACACAATTATACAGTTATGAACATTGATATATAGTGTAAAATCATTTATATCTTTTACAAAACTTTATTATATTTTGGCAATATATCTCAATTGGAACTTGAGAGCTGCTATAAAAAGAAAGCACCAAACGAAAGTTATACTGAATCAAACTGCAATGCCATACAGATTTTAATCTTTGTTACATTTTTTTCTGTTGCAGTAAATGGGAATATTTAAGACAATTGAATATTCCATCTATCACAATTATTTGAAATTTAGCTGTTTGTTTTTTAAAAAGCATCAAAATTATGAAAGAAACATTTCTATTTAACCCTTTAAGCGGCCTTTAGATTTTTTCGTGAATATTTAATGATTTATTAAATATTAGAATTCAAAACATATTTTGTTTTGATAAAGTCTGTATGGCATTGCAGTTTGATTGAGAAACTTTCTTTTTATAGCAGCTCTCAAGTTTTAATTGAGATATATCGTCAAAATATAATAAAGTTTTGTAAAAGATGTAAATGATTTTACACTATATATCAATGTTCATAACTGTATAATTGTGTCTCAGTGTAACATTACAACACTGGCAATGTAGCCAACGTCACAAAGTTAGTAACAAAATCGTCACAGATCACAAAATATTCACAAAAATGTCACAAAGTGTCTTCACAATCTTGTCACTATCGTCACAGATTATTTTATTGCAGTATTGCAAATGTGATTATTTTATTCACTGCAAAAGAGTACATTAATATGAATTTTGTATTAAATCAGCCCGTAAGGCTCCACAATAGTCACTGAAAATGACCCGGATGATAATTTAAAATCTTTGGGTATGTTCTTTTTAAATATCTCGCTCAAATTTTAATATTTTTATATGTTTTTTTCTTCATAGGATAGCTGAGGATGATCTACAACTGGCCTAGTTTTTATTTTTCGATTTTGCTAATATATTTTTTATATTATGATGGTTTCAATTTCAAAACCGGTTTAAACCGGTTTTTAAGTTTAAAGTATTTTTTTAATCCGAAACCAAAATCGAAAAAGTAAAAACTAGACTGGCTGTGGATCGTCCTCAGCTATCCTATGAAAAAAAACTCATGTAAAAGTATTAAAATTTGAGCGAGATATTTGAAAAGAATGCTCCCATACACTTTACATTATCATTCGGGTCTTTTTCTGTGACTAGTGTTGCGCCTTAAATTCTATAATTATGTGACTGAAAAACACGGTATATGGTAAATATGTTGACACAGTTTTTAAATCAAGCAACTATTTTAAAAGCAATTTAATTTTGAAACTGCAAATGCTCGAATGTTGTTTTAGATAAGTAAAAAAATAAATTCAAACATAAAAATAATAAATTATGGATATTTGTTATACTTGTGATAAGCAGAAAATGACGTACTTCTCATCAATATTGTCAATATACAAATAAAAATATCATAAAATATACAAACTTACTCTTGCATATGTTCTATTCCTAGCTATCTCTAGCTTTTTAATTTTACAAAATTTACATTTTACTAACAACGATCTGAAACTAGTCCATCGAGAAACGTAACTTTGGTATGAAAACAAATATAACTTGTACCAATAATACAAGTATGTTGAGAATTCTAAAAATTACATTTTGGAAGCAATTGCTTTGTTGGAAGATAGTAACAATAAATAAAATCTTATTTTTAAGCTCACTGTAAAAGTAATTGTTTTTTGGGGCATGTTGCAGATATTTAGAAGGAGTAATTTTAGATCAAAGTTTGCCTGCAGTAAAAAACATATTTTAAAAAAGCTTATTGATTAAAATAACTTTAATAATTGATTGCCAAAATTACATCTTTATTTATGAAAATATACACATTAAATAATAGCATAATTAAATAATAATTTTGTGTCCATTTTAGCATGTAAAATTTAAATACTAAATGTGGTTATTTAGGTTTTCAGTTATGTCAAAATATTTCATGCACTATAAACATTACTGAAACTGTCTACATTGGGTGTTCATTATTGGAAAATGACTAATTAACTATCCCAATAATGAACACCTCTCTTAAAACCTTAAAAATAAAGGACATTTTTTAAATGGTCATTAGTATATAAAATTCAAAATTTGCTATTACTATTCAAACGAAAACGTTTAAATTTTGTAAGAAAATAAAGAATGCATAAATTTATTAAATAAAGGCAGCTCCTAGCATATTCATTAAGATTTTCACTGAAAAAACTTTGAAACATTACTTTCTGCTTCCTGATTGGTTTAATTAAAAGTTGCCAAAAATAGCCCAGATTGTAATACATGCTAAGGGAAATTATAAAAAAAATAATTAAACCAAAATATTTATTAGTTATTGTTTTATGAACCAAAAAAAAAAAGGAAAGGGGGTCCATTTCTGGAAGATTGTCTATTGCTAGCACATCTACCCTATGAAACTTCCAACCATAAACTTAAAATAAAACCACAAACACGTAAATAAAATTATTAATATTTTATTTACAATATTAGAGGGCAATTATAAATAAGAAAGCCATTTTAATCATGATGTATATTAATAGTGCATATAATAGATATTTTAAAATTTAGTGTTATTTCTAAAGCACAATCATATTGATTGTGCTTTGGAGTTGCTCTTATTGATTGATTAACTTCTAAATTTTTATTCAGACTTATAGTTGTTATGCTTTGAAAATATTCCAATAAGAATGTTCATCAACTGAGACGTTTTCACCCACTATGATTACTTTTTTAAAAATTTTATAACATTTGTTAGGTTGAAAAACACATTAAACAATTATTATTATTATTATTATTGCATATTCACGATTTCTTTTAATAGTTCTTTTTGTTACCCTATTTCTTATAAATTTATCTTCAAAGCAGATGCAATTTTTTAAAAATAAAACTATGCCATGTTTCATAACATTCCTTGATACAAAAATTTTAAAACTATGTTTACAAATAATTTTATTCTAAAAAAAGGATTTCTTTTAAATATTTTAATTAGTATTAATTGTTTAGTAATTATATAAACGATTGATTATAATTGATTATAAATTTGTCCATATGCTGCTATATTTAAGGAAACATGTTGTTTTAATCAGATATTCTAAATAAAGAAATAAATTAGATTAAAATGCAATTAAAATCACTAATTTTTATAACCTGACCCAAATTATAGATAGTGAAGTTTTCTATATAAACAAAATAAATAATGTATTAGACTATTAAGTTTATAAAACATTTATTTAAGGTTTTAACATGTTTTTGAAAAGCTAACTAAAATCGTTCTAACAATAGCAATAATGATAAAGCAAACAGCAAAAAGAAAAAAAAATCATACCTATGTTTTGTTGTAGTTTTTCTATCCAAGTTGCTTTTTGCCGATTATGTTAAGCTCAATATTAATTATTGTGACTCAGACTGGAAACATTTTCACCAAGTCAGCGCCACAATAATTCTCTTGAACTCATTTTTTGCTTGATATGTCAGCTAAAAATTGCTCTTGAGGATTTTCTTGTTTAAATTTTTAAATCCGTTTTAGTACTCGCACATAACTTCTATATGCTCTCCAGTAAACTTATTTCTGGCACCTTAGAACTTTATTTTATTCTCCGGTAAAAAAGTCGTCTGCAGACGATCATGAATTTTTTAATGCGCATGACCGTTTATTTCATTTTGTAAACAACAGATTTGGAGGTTGAATACACAATAATTTAATAGGAGTGTCTCTAGCTAAACTTTTTTATTAAATGAATTTGGTAATTTAATTTATCTTTTATTTTTGTCAGTTTCAAAACAATTAAAGTTAAAAATTATTCATAAACCTTTTATTTTATTTAAAAATAATATTAACAATTAGAGTTTATTAGATAAAACATAGTATCTTATACTATAATGCGAGCAAAAATTGTGTGTGTGTGTGTGTGGGTAAATTTTATCTCAAAAACGGCTCTAACGATTTTCGCAAAAATTTGGATTTTACCATTTTCGGGCACGAGAAGACCATTGGGCTAGGTCACATATTCGAGAAAAATCGATTATTGGGTCATTTTGGGTCATAATGGGTCAGGATCAAGCTATTTATATCTAGAGAACGGCTGGATCGATTTTAAGGAAATTTTGCATCCAATCGTTTTTTGGCACGAGAAAACTATTGGGCTGGGTCACATGTTCGAAAAATTTTGATTAGTGAGTCATTTTTGGGTCACTGTGGGTCAAGCCATTTTTATCTAAAAAACGGCTCTAACGATTTTGACCAAATTTTATATTTTATCGTTTTGGATTACAAGAAGACCATTGGGTTAGGTAACATGTTCGAGGAAATTCTGTAAGTGGGTCATTTTTGGAGTCATTGTGGATCATACTATTTTTATCTAGCGATTTTCTCACGCAATTTTGACTAAAAATTGCATTCTATGGTTTTCGGGCACGAGAAAAAAATTGGGCTAGGTTACATGTTTGAGAAAAAATTTCACTTGGTCATATTGGGTCATTAAGAGTCTGGGTCAAGCTATTTATATTTAAAGAACGGCGTGATGGATTATAACGAAATTTTGTATGTGACAGTTTTTCGACATGAGAAAACTAATGGGCTAAATCACATGTTTGAGAGATTTCGATTATGAGGGTCATTTGTGGATCATGATGGGTCATAATGGGTCATGGTCAAACTATATCTAAAGGATAGGCTGTGGATCGATTTTAATGAAATTTTGTATGCAACATTTTTTTGGCACGATAAAATCATTGGACTAGGTTACATGTTCGAAAAATTTCGATTAATGGGTCATTTTGGATCATAAAGGGACTGGGTCAAGCTATGTATAATTAAAGAACTGCAGGATCAATTTTAACGAAATTCTGTATGTAACAATTTTTAGAAACGAGAAAACTAATGGACTAAGTCACATATTTGAGAGCTTTCGATTATAAGGGTCATTTGTGGGTCTTAATGGGTCAAGGTCAAGCTATATCTAAAGAATGGGTGGGTCGATTTTAACGAAATTTTATATACAACATATTTTTGGCATGAGAAAATCATTGGAGTAGGTCACATGTTCGAGAAATTTCAATTAGTGGGCCACTTTTGGGTCATTCTAATTTTATCTAGACAATGTTTCGCGCAATTTTGATTAAATTTTGCATTTTATCGTTTTCGGTCACAAGAAAATCATTGGGTTAGGACAGATTTTTGAGAAAATTTGATCAATGGGTCATTTTGGATTATTAGGGGTCAGGGTCAAACTAACTATATCTAAAAAACGGCTCAATCGATTTTATCTAAATTTTGTATCTAATGTTTTTCGGATGCTAAAACTAAAGAGCTAGGCCACACGTTCGAGAGATTTCGATTATAAGGGTCATTTGTTGGTCATAATGGGTCATGCTAATTTTATATAGAAAATGGTACTCACCATTTTGACTATGCTTTGTATTATATCGTTTTTGAGCAAGCGAAAACCATTTGGCTTGGACACATGCTCGCGAAATTTCTATTAGTGGGTCATTTTGGGTCTTAATGAGCTAGGGTCATTCTAATTATATATAACAACGACTCAATCAATTTTACCCTAAATTTTTAAACAAAACGTTTTTTGTCACGAGAAGACTATTGGGCTGAGTCGCATGTTAAACAAATTTATATTAGTGGGTCATTTCACTTCATTGCTGAATGCTGCCAAGCTAATTTTACCTAAAAAATGGCTTAAACGATTTTGATTCAATTTTATATTCTACTGTTTTTGATTACCTGAAGACGATTGAGCTATGTCACATGCTTGATCAAATTTGATTAGTGGCTCATTTTGGGTAATACGGGTCAGGGTCACGAGAATATGGCAAAAGCCAATAACTTGGTGATATTTGACAAAATATTGGCGACATATGGCCAAAAAATCGACTATAAAAATTACGAAAACCAAAACACGTATTTGGAGCCAAATGAAAAGAATGCCTCCAAATTTGGCTATATCTAGCAAAAAATATTGTCTTTCAGAATGTAAAAAAATTTTTTATACATTCTTAAGAGGATTCGAGATCCATGGTTAAACCAATCAGAGTCGAGCTAAAAAAGTGATTTAGATCGATGTCCTTTCGTTGTAAAATTTAAAATAAAATAAAATTTATAAGTATGCGCATAAAAACATAGTTTTCTTATTGATTGTTTTTCTAAATAATACTATTATAAACATGTTTTACAGTAATAATACAGAGTTAATGATACAGTGAAAATACTATATCGAGTTGAACACAAAGTTAATTTTGACCGAGCTAAGCTCGGTCTCCCCTACTAGTAAATTTTTAAAATGTGTAAAGGTAAATTTAATGGTGATAATATATTTTTTTAAGTAAAGTTATCAAACGTATTAAATACACATCTTTTTAAAAAAAAATTAAAAAGTGGTATAGAGAATGAAAAGTTTTTCTTTGTCAATCTGTAATTTTTTTCATATTAATTATCTGTAGGAAAAAAATCTTGCAAAATAACTTTTTTTAAAACATACGTCTAAAACAAAAATTGCAAGAAGATTTTTGACGTTCAAGTTAAGTTCATTATTAATTATTGTGATACAGACTGGAATCATTTTCACCAAGTCAGCGCCACAATAATTATCTTGAACTCAATTTTTATTCGATATATCAGCTAAAAATTGCTTCAAGAATTGATTCAAAAGTTTTTAAGTTCATTTTTTTGTCACACTGCGATTTTAAAATGTAGTGGTATTATGTCGCATATTTGTGAAGAACGTTACATGAAGTGACATCACAGTGACGTAATTTTTTTTATATTGCCAAAACAAAACATAATTTTACATTAAATATCATGTTTTAGAGACTTTTTGTAATTATTTTAAATTTACCAACATGTTCACATCTAAGTCACAATGCGACGTCACAAAGTGGTGGCATTTTGGTCACAGATGTGATGTGACCACAGTGACTTACAGTGACGTCACAGTGACGTCACTGTGACCATGCATGCTATGTGGGGTTAATTTATATCTTCATGAAAGTCATCGCACTGGTTTTTTATTATTATTATTATTATTACTATTTATTCGAGATATGCTAAACAGACCCAAATATATTACAGACTTTTTTTCTCTATTCAAAGAAATTTTAATTTTTAACTAAGAAAATTATTAATAAATTTTTATTTAAAAAATATGAATTATGTCTCAATCCATTAATTTTTGCATACAACAAACCACAATCATTAAAAAAATTGATATGTATGTTTACAGCTCATTTGAATGATTAGTTTTTGAGATACAGAGAAATTATGTCTTTCCATAATTTAAGGAGACCAGCTTCTTTTATCAAAAGAGCTACAGAAAAAGAAATTGTAGAAACATACCAGAAAAACTTTTTAGGATTTTCTGTAATTTAAAGTGAGTTTATTTTAAATTTAAAATTCCTGTATAATTTTACTGCTGGCTAACCGAGTATTTTAGATATTTTTTTAATATGATTTTCAGTTTATTTTCCGAAATTTATAAGTAAGCTTCTAACATTTTTTTTTTCATTGTATTAAGATTTGAGAAAATTATATAAACTACTATATATCTCTTATCTGGTCGGCAAAAAATTGAAATAGGATGTCAAAAATTGGGAAAAATTGAAAAATCAACGTTCGTGCATTTTTCAACATGTAGATTATCTCTAAAGCAAAATTTGTGAATAACATTTAATAGTAGATATTATTCCCAATCAATTGATTTTCACTCTTTTTGAATGGTTATTTGCAGAAGAATTGGTACGGGATGATTTCTATTTTTACATGATTATTATAGGACAACTATTGACAAGAGAAAATAAAATAAGAAAGTCTAAGCCTTAATATCAGTTATTTACTACAGACTAATCTGTGTTCAACCGCAATGGTGTAGTCGTAAAGACAACAGAGGGTATACGCTCAAGTCAGAGGGTCTACCCTACGGTATATATACCGTAGCTTCCTTAGGAAACAGAGTACAGTGGCGTAGCTAGGGTGGGTGACACCCGGGGTGGATGTAAATAGTGTCCCCCCCCCCACCCCATCCGTCATATCTTTTCAATCACAATTCTACATTATTATAACAAATGACCATACCATTCCTTATTTACCTTTTGTCCTGCTGCATATAAAAAAAAAACATAGATTCACCACTCAACCCATAGTCCGCATAAGTCAATGTGGTGTCTTTATGTAGAAGAAAAGTCTTTCTTTAGAAATTTGCTTTTGCTACCCACTCGTTGGATAGGTAGATTTTTGTTCCCTTGTGGATGTCTTATTCAGATACACCATTTTGCATAAAATTTCACATTCTCAAAGAAAAGAAAATTAACTGAATTATGTCGTGCGCTAAAAGTTTCATTTTATTTAAGAATTCTTTTCCAAAATTTTATAAGATTACATACATATATTTGCAAATAAAGATTGGGTGTCACCTCTTAGAGGGTATCACCTCTTAGAGGGTGACACCTGGGGCGGACCCCACCCCCCTCCGCCCCCGCTAGCTACGCTACTAACAGAGGATATACGGGTTTCCTTTTTAAAAAATCCAAAGGGTATACGGCGTATGCCCCCGTATACCCTTCACTATACCCCTGTATCAACAGTTCAACTTTTTTAAACTTTTAGCATTATTATATGATTCGTTTTAAAAAATTGCTGAATATTTTGTAGATTTGAAATTTGATGCAGTTTAAACATCCTGAGGAATATAGCAAAGTCTTTTATCTAGACTCGGTGATATAATATTAAGTCTTTTTCATGTTTTTTTTTTTTTTTTTTTTTTTTTTTTTTTTTTTTTTACATAAATATATTAAATTTGTCAAGACGTCAAGACGGGTACAGTACGAGCGAGCAAAATTAATACAAGTTTATTAAAATTTCTGCACCCTCTGAACGTCCAAGGTAAATAGTGCTGCCATCTAGATTTAAATTAATAAAGTAAAGACGCAGTAAGATAAATTACATTAAAAAGGGGGAAAAAACGATATTAATCTATTTATTATAAAATCACAAGCAGGCAGTTTTTTTACTTATGGAAATAAAAACAAAGATTTAGTTTTAATAATAAGGTAAAAAAAATAACTCATAGTATAAGACAAATAAATATTTATGTGGCGATGATAAAAAGTTAATCTATTCATCAAAAGGAAAAAAAAAATGAAGTTAAAAAAGAAAATAGTAATTTAACAAATGACAACGACTATTTGGAAAATGATATTTTCAAAGACTCAAATTTTAAAGACTTATAAATAAATTCTATATTTAAATTAATAATAACAAGAAACATCATTTTTAGGATGATCATAACGAGTCATATAGTACGTACGCCGTGCATTAAAGTTCGATAATTTAGACCAACGATAACAAAAATAGTAGATTAAAGATAGACAATTTTAATTGTTTAAAATGTGCATTTTTATTGGATGGAGTTAATCAGGCTGACTTCTGAACGTCTCATATTAGGTACGACATGGATTAAACATTAATATTCCGGGACCCATCACAAACAAATTTTAAATGAAATTTCAGTTTTACAATTTTCGGAACTGCAAATTTTTCAACTTCGCAACATTTTAAATTTCATCGCACATTTTACATTTTACACCGTTGCGTAGAGAATACACTCTTTAAGGAAATTTGATTGAAATCCCTATCACAATTTGTTGTTAAATTATTATTATTACTAGCTGACCCGCCCGGCGTTGCCCGGGTCCGTGGTAATAATATTAAACGAACCTGACATTTGTGATTTTATCTGTAACTCGAAAAACGTGACTACTAACTATGAGAAAAATCTGTCAAAAAAAAAATAAACAACTAAATTTTAGAGTAACAAATATTCAAAATGACTTCAATGTGAAACGGGGGAGGAAATATGTGTCCAACAATTGCTTGATTTTCGCGTTAAAATGTTGATTTTTATCCGTAAATATCACTGTTCAGTCACGTAACTTTTTATGTTTTTCACATCGAAATCCTAAATGAAATATTTTGATTAAAAAAAAAATATATACACTCCTAGTTCCGACTATACCATGAATAAAATCACCATAAAATCGATAAGCAATGATTAGGTAAATGTTTAGTATATAGTAATGTAGTTTCAGAACCATAGTACAAAATTAAGTATACTTTAATCAAAACATGTGTAATGTTCACCCTGTGGATAAAATCCTAACCGTAACTTAATTTTACTATAATCGTAACCTATCTGTAACCTTACTGCAACTTAACCTGAACCTAACAGTAACTTAAATATATCATAAATATAACCTAATCGTCACCTTATCGTAACATATCCGTAATCTGATAGTAACCTAACTGCAATTTACCTTAACTTAACTGTAACTTAATTATAACCTAACTATAATGTAATCGGAATTTAAATTTAACCTAAGACTAACCATAGTGTAATTGCAACCTAAATGCAAACTAAATGTAACCCAAATGTAACCTAACCGTTATCTAATCATAGCCAAATTCTAAAATTAATAATAACTATAAACTAACAATTCTAACCGCGTACGTGCTACAAAGTACTCCAGATCCACTTTTCGCCGCTACGGGGCGCAGTATGTTTTGTACGAAAATCCGACACGGATCACCGCCACTTGCGGTTGGATAGAATAGGCGTGCAATGCACGATTTGCAGAATGTTAAAGTTTCACTTTACATCACCAGAATGAGCATTTTTTCGTAAACAAACCTAAACCCGAACGATACTCCGATTATCATTCTTTCTGTGGATATATTACCCAACGGGGTGGGGATACAAATAGCAATTTAAGAAATTTATTGGAAATTCGGAAATAATGATTCTATTCGGAAATAATGATAACCACCACTCAATTAAGAGACCAATATTAATCAATAACAACCTCCTACATGGTTAGTTGCTGCATAATTTATCAAGTAGAAGATAGGCTGTGAAATATGCTCTGTAAAATATGTTAGTTCTACTTTTCACCTCCAGTAGCTCATCAATACCTTAACAAACATATATCCAAAGGAAACTCCAGTATTAAACTTATTCGTATAGATATATTAGTCGAGAGGGTGAGAAAATCCAATAAGAATTTAAGAAATTTAGTAAAATTGTTGTTCGGAAATAACCACTTCTTATAAATTAAGGATGAAATATGTTCTGTACGAATATCCTACACAAATTCCCACTACCTGTAGCACTGTATGGCAGGTGTGCGGTAAACTCGGAACAATTTTTAGTATTTAAAAAGAAAAAAAATAGAGCAATGATAAAATGTGTTTAAAAATATCTTTAAAAATAAAAAATAATGCATCAAGCACAGGTTATGAAACACTATCCAACACATTCAGAATAATGTAAAAAACTGCACCGTTTAAAAAATTAAAATATTACATCTCATTTCACCATATGAAAATATATTGAGCATTTCAAAACAGAATTTCAGCTGCTCCCATCTACATTCGGAAAATGATCCGAAATTTTTAGCAGCCCTGTCTATGACACATAGATTGATATCTATTAATAGCATGCATTCAAAAATTTAATTCATTTAAGAGATACACATATTTCAGTTGAAAATTCCCCTTCAGCAATATCCTCTAATAAGGGGAATGGTATGCAAATATTTTTGTGCTGCTCTGTATATGATGTACAGCTCATATTCAAAATATTAGAATAATTACCTTTTTTTTAGAAATTGAAAATATCGTTTGGTAATTTAATGTCTTTTAATGAAAATATGCAAATGATATTTTTATTAAGAACTTATTGTTGATTAAACTTACTTGTTATCTTAAATTTAATATCATTTTTGAAAAGATTAATTGCAAAAAAAAATTATTTTGAAAAGTCAAAATATTAGAATATTTATTCAAGTGGTTCAAAATATTAGAATATTTCACATTAATTCTCCTTTAATTATTACCAATTCTTAACTGGTGGCATCATTGATTAAATTCAGACTATTTTATTTAAAATCAGTATTCTTTTTTGCAGTTTGTTTCTTTTTCGTCTTAAAATGGGCCGTGTGAGTGATATTCCTGAATCTACTAAACTTCGTATGGTTGATTTCTATCGGCACGGTAAAAATCAATGTTTTATAGCGAATTATTTATATTGTTCGCAATCGAGCGTTAGTAAAATACTAACACAATATTCAAAAATTGGAAAATTTCAAAATAATCGCCGAAATGGTGGCCGAAAACCAAAAACATCTGCTAGAGATGACAGGAAACTGAAGCGTATAGTTAAGAAAAACCGTTTTAAAAGTGTGCGATTCTTGCACCGAAAATGTAAAGAAGAAGGAGTTGAAGTTTCTACATCGACAACATTAAGACGTCTCCATAAATTTAAATTTGAATCTCGTGTACCGAAAACAAAACCTCTCATGACTGCAAGACAAAAGCGTATAAGATTGAATTGGTGTAAATCAAGACGTTTATGGAGCAATGAAGATTGGAAAAATATATTATTTAGTGATGAAAGTATGTTTTGTGTTTCACATGGTAATTAAGGTATTCAAGTTTGGAGAATGAAGCAAGAAGCATTTGATAAAGAATGCCTTTTCCGTAAAATTTGCTGCTAGTGTCATGGTTTGGGGTTGTATGAGTGCAGAAGGACCTGGAAAGTTATGCATCGTCTACGAAAAGGTTAACTCTCTGATATATCAAGAAATTTTAGAATATTACATGATTCCATCATCAGAAGATTTATTTGAAGATGATTTCATCTTTCAACAAGATTTAGCGTCCCCGCATACCTCGGTGTCAACTAAGAATTGGTTCCGCCAACGCAACATTAAGGTACTTCCTTGGCTACCAAATTCACCAGATCTTAATCCCATCGAAAACTTATGGTGTATAGTGAAGAAAAAACTTCAAGAAAATCCTCCTTCAAGTAAAACTGAGTTAGTGGCACGTATAAAGTCTATTTGGGCTAATATTGATAGAAATGTTTGTAAACACCTTGTATATAGTATGCAAGATCGATTGTACGCTGTTATGAAGGCTAAAGGGGATGCTACAAAATATTAACTACCATTTACTTCATATTCATAAGGTAATATTGTTGCGTAAAATAAAATATTCTAATATTTTGAACCAATCTAAATTTTATTCTAATATTCTCGTGTGTTTAAGGAAGCTGTATACCTAATTTATTGTGCTGTATTTTATATTTTATAAATGTTAAAATCTTATCTAAACATTCCAGATTTAATTTATAAGAAATTTAATTGCATTTACTTAGTATAAAAAATAAATAAATGACAAATAATTTTTTCTTATTACTTTTTCTCAATTATTCTAATATTTTGAATATGAGCTGTATAGAATGTATAGAATTTATATGTAAAGGATAATATGGAAAAAAAACTAATTACATTTAGAGGCGCATACCGAATTTTAAAACGCACTCTCCATTAATTATTAAGGAAAAAGAGTACTGTAAACATTTCTTTCGTGTGTCCCTTTAAATTAATAAAAAATGCGATAAATGCTCTGTTTTAACATAACCGTGGTTAAATTCATTGATTTGTATTAGTTTGAATAACGTAATGTCATTAAAATACTCCCCAAACGATTTTTCTCCATATACCCTAATCGAACTCTTTTGAATATCCCTGTAAATGAATCATTTGTCATACATGCTTCATATGGAATAGCAAGCATGCTTTGGTGACCTTAAATAAGCTTTATCAATTGCATGAAAATCCGAGTATATTTACAGGAGTTAGAGCGAGGAGAGACGGACAGACAAACCGAATGCATAAGTACTTTTCAACTTTCTCGGTAAGTGCTAAAAAGACAGACGTTTCTTAAACTACGAAAATTTATTATAATCACGAAGTAAAAATCTTCGATTACCTCTTCTAAGTCACCCAATATTTCTTTATCTTTAGAAACATCAGAAAAAAATTTATTTTCCGTTTACAATTTATTTAATACACAAAGCATTACAAAAGCATGTCAGCTGTTTCCATTTACTTTCGGAAAATTATCCGAATTTTTTAGCAACTCTGTATATGCGATAGAAGAGATTTATACATATTAACAACATGTATTTCAAAAATTAATTCATTTAAGTAGTACATATATTGCAGAAAATTTCCCTTCAGCAATTTCCTCCAATAAGAAGAATAGTATGCGAATAGTTTTGTGCAGCCCTATATATGAGATGTAGAAATTATATATAAAGAGTAGTATGCAAAAAACTAAGTAAATTTAAAAGTGCATATCGAATTTTAAAACTCTCCAGCAATTATTACGCAAAGACAGTATTGTACCTGATTTCTTTTGTGTGTCCCCGTAAATTATTAAAAATTGCTATGATTTGTCTATTTAATTTAATAGTAGAGAAAGCAGGGAATTTATATCCGTTTCAGTACATTTGAAATAGCGTTAAAATACTCATTAAAATATTCTCCAAAAAAAATTTCCACATTAATCTATTTCTTTTGAGTGTCTCAGTAAATGAACCAATATTCGTACGTACTTTATATGCAGTTTCATGACCTTAAATAAGATTTGTCAATTGCATAGAAATCCGAGTATATTTACAGAAATTAGGGAGAAGACAGGCGGACAGACAAACCGAATGCATAAGTACTTTAAACTTTGTTGAAAAAAAGCTAAAAAACACTTCTGATATTAAAAGAAATTGTATTATTAATATTACCGAAAATGAGAATGTAAATTATATTTAAAATATTGCTATTCGCAACAGCAACAGAAAGCATTCGAATGTAAGGAATTATTTTTGCCCAATTTCTAATTTTTAGTGGTAAAAGAGCCAGTAAGATCTTTTCCGATCTTTTACTTAATTTAAAAACCATATGTGTTGCTATTTAAATAGATCAGTTTCAATTACACATGTATTATTGTTCAACCGGTCAGAGTTAAGGAAAAACAGAAAGACGAACAACATGAATTCCAGGTTGTGAGGTTCGTTGCTAGGTTCTGACGTCATTTGAACTAATTAATTCTCTTAAACTTTCATTATTATTAAATACGTTTTCAAAGCAAGTGTTTCAACTCCGTGCTAAAATTTAAAGTTTAGGTGAAAAAAACAGTCATTTTTGAAAGATTAAGTACTCAAATTTGTTTTTTTTTTCTGTCTAGGTTTTTTTTAATTATTTTTGTAAATGTTTTATACAACCGACCAAACGAAAGCAAGCGCAAAAAAGAAACGTGTTTTTTATAAGCGACTCTGCATGAACCAACCAACCGAAAATCAGCGTAGAGAAGAAAAGAAAAAAAAAGGCATAGTTTTGATGATAGTGAGTTCCACTTCGTAATTAATATATCTGAAATTAATCAAAATATTAAAATTTTGAGCTTCAGGTGCATCAGGAGAGATATTGGGCTATTCTCATAAAAATTTTGAGCCTCGTAAGTCCCGTAGATTTTGCTAGCCATCGCAGACACACACACAGAGCGATTTCTTATTTTATTAATATAGATTATCATTATTATTTAGTTTTAACTACTCTTTTTATCATTTTGGCAATAGAAGTATTCCATTTTTAGACATTAAACTTGGAACAAACAAAAAACGAATAAAATAAAAAATAGAAGTATTCCATTTTTGGACATTAAACTTGAACCAATCAGGAAATGAATAAAATTAAATAAGTTGCGGAATTCAACCAATAAAAAAATTCAAATATACTTTGGATTTCCCAATTCTCTACCGAGAACACCAACGATTGTTTCCAAATAGTTAAATAACTAAACACAACTCCGAAAATAAGTGAACAGATTAAGAAAAATATATTTAAAATAAAACATTTTATTAAAACAGTAATAAAATAAATGAAAGAAGAAAATTGATATAACCTATTAACTCACATTTTTTACTATTTCTTCGGTTTCAGAAGTAGAAGATGCAAAAATTCAACGAGTTATTTTTAAAGTGATTATTTATGTTAAATTTTCTTAGCGAAAAAAAGTGATTTTTAAAAGGACATAAAATTATCCATACAGCATCGATTATGAAACACTTTCTAATACATTCAGAATACTATAACAAGACAAACGTTTACTAAAGTGTGATAACACTTTACACTTATGTTTGTTTAGTAACAAACGTTTACTGAAGTACTAGGTCTAAATTAATATTTTGAAAAGCGCATAACGCATTTGAAAGTCTAGTTTCTGCTATTACCATAAATAGCTTGTATGTGAAAATATATGCTGTGTATATGCGTGTGTGTGTGTAGCCCTGTATACGATCTATAGATATTTATGTACGCTACATAGTAGGCTAAAAGTTAGTACAATTAAATGCAGAGTACTGTACTGTTTAAATTTTCCATTCAGCAATTTTTGCATAATAAACGGATGTTTTTGAAAACTTTTGTGTAGATCTGTATATGATCTATAGAATTTTTTCGCACCAAGTAATACTTTAAAAATAATTAAATTAAAAACACGTACTCCAACTGAAACACACTTCCAGCAACTATTGTTAGTAGGCTTCAATAGTTCAATTATTATTCATTTTCTTCTGTGGCCAAATTATTTTGTGTGTCCCTGTAAATCAGGCCCGCGGGCCACAAATGGCCCGCCAGGAGCTTCTCTGTGGCCCGCCAAGGCTTTGGTATTTTCGTATGTTTGATTCAATTCTTAGTTGATGCAAAAAATACACTTTGCATTGCAAATATTGCAGCGCTGCAAAATTGGAGAATGATTTTATTCAAAATATCTACCATTATTTCAGAATATCTTCATTACATTTTATGGCAGATATTCATATACATTAAATTTAATTATCCGCTATTGAATTAAAAAAAGTTTAAATTTTTAAAGTAATGGTTGTTATTTTGGGCGAAAATTTTAATTTAATTATCCGCTATTGAATTAAAAAAAGTTTAAATTTTTAAAGTAATGGTTGTTATTTTGGACGAAATTTTTTCACAGTTTGGCGTAGGAGATGAAAATAATACTAATTCAACAACACTGACATTAAAAGATGCGAACATACTGTCTTAAACATGATCAAAAGTACTTTAAAACTTCGTTTCCAGGAGATAGCGTATGCAAAAGTTATCAGTAAGAAAGTTAATAAGAGCATACCTTAATCTAAATATTTAAAAATTTTAAAAGTTTTTTTTCTAATAGTGTGTTTTATATTAAAACGAATACATTATTTTACTACTCTATTTGATTCACTATGACATTAAAAAAGTAACGCGTAGTATTTCGTAAGTATTAAAAATTTATCGAAAATCAATTAAAATACGACTCTAATTTCTAATTAAAAGTTTCTAAAAAATTCAAGAGAAATAAATCTATATTATAAAGGCCAAACGTATCTGTGCGTAACGCATACGTCATTTTGCGAATGGCAACACTTTCTCATGCAATTCAGTTTTGTAATTTTCGGTACTGCAAATTTTATACTTCTAAAAATAGCACATTTTCACGTTTTACACCATCGTATAGAGAAATATATATACTTTTAAATGCAATTTGTTTGTAAGCTGTATCTCAATTTATTCCTGACATATTAATTTTTTTTATAGTTTTTAGTACGAATTTTATAAATGTGGCAACAGAAATACGCCATTTTCTATTAAAATTGATAAAATTGAAATGTGCGCATGAAAATTTTGAGAAGATGAAAATTATGACGGATTTAGAAATCACGTGAAATACTAAGATCGTGTCAATTTGGAAAAAAAAAATCATATGCATTTATATTAAACATAAGAGCCTTTATTGATAACTTCATCTTAATAACTAATGTTTATTATATTTTACTTTATTATATTTTTACATATGCAGTTTAAGTTTAATTTTAATAATTTGGACAACTGAGTTTTACTGAAATAATAGTTTTTTCTTAACTTTAATTTTAAATAATATTTATTTGAGAGTTAGTCTGACCATGATAAGATACAACTAATTTTCTAGGTTTTTTATAAATCAATGAAACAGTCCCTTCTTAAACATTTACTTTCGTCGAAATTCGACGGGTTCCACCTTGTAGCTTTAAAAGAGAAAATGACACGATTTCTCTCTTGTAAAATAACAATAGTAATAATAATCCTTCTATAGTAAAAAAAAACTAGCCTTAAAAGGAATGACTCCTGGAATGATGCTGATGTGGAAGATTTCCGGAACTAACGAATCCGGGTTGTCCACTCCTTCCATGAGCCGAATAGACCAATCAGGAAAGGGCTCCGTCTATGCTTCGCCGTATGGGTTACCATAAAGAGAGGAAAGGTTACCATCGCCAACAATCGCCAAGTTTGTCGCCAACTTGGTGATATGTCGCCAAATTTGGCGACCAAAATTAGTTGTCAAAAGTGACGCCAACTTGGCGATAACTGTAATATTTCGCCAAATTTTTAATTTCTTTACAATATTAGTCGTTTGATACATCATTTGAGAGGTTTGCAACTGCTTATTCATATAATGGATGTCTTGTGTGTTATCCCCCACTCTGCTCCCCAGGGGGGACACATTTTTCATTTCTTTCCAACACCAGTCGTGTTACACAAGATTTGAAAGGTCTGCAACTGCTTATTCATATTATGGATGTCTTGTGTGTCACCCCCACACTCTGCTCTCCCCAGCGGGGGGGGGGGGGTCACATTTTTAATTTCTTTACAACACCAGTTGTGTGACACATCATTTGAAAGGTCTGCAACTGTTTATTCATTTTATGGATGTCTTGTGTGTCACCCCCACTCTGCCCCCCAGGGGGGCACATTTTCAATTTTTTACAGCACCAGTCGTGTGACATATCATTTGAGGGGTCTGAAACTGCTTATTCATATTATGGATGTCTTTTGTGTCGCCTCCCACTCTGCCCCCCAGGGGGGCACATTTTTAATTTCTTTACAACACCAGTCGTGTGACACATCAGTTGAAAGGTCTGCAACTGCTTATTCATACTATGGGGTATTGGCGAGCGCAGCAAGCAGGGGTAGCCAATAATTTGGAATCGCGAAGCGATTACGCGGAGGGTTGGCGAGCATAGCGAGCAGGGGGGCGGCGCCCCCCTAGTAATAACAAAAAAATATTAACCTGATTTTATAATTTGGCTGCTTGCATAGTCGAAAGCGAGCATTTTGGACATAAGCTCATTAATTAATTTCATTCTTAAAGATTAGTAAACGTATCATTGTAAATTATCCCTGTGTGATCTTTATCTTTCTTGATGATGAAGATATAGCATCACAGATTCATAAAAGTCAAGTTGAAATAATTTTTTATACTCAAGCAAAGACTGAAAAATTGTGTTCAATATGTAGAAACTTCATTGAAGTTTGATAAGAATTTACTCACAAATATTTCGAATAACCCACAAATATCTAGAAATAATTTCGAAAAATAAATAGATTTTGAACTGAAACTTCGTTGAAAAAAAAGTGTGTATGTGAAACATTAAAAGTAATCCATCTGCTTTTAAAAACAATGGATGCAAATGCACACAACTTGAAATTATTCAAGGTAGAATAAAGGATATCCAGAATAGTTAAATTTAAAAATATGCAGAAGCATTTCTATAAATATTAATGATGTAACCAGAAATTTCGTAATCGCATGAAATCCATAATTTCAATGTGTTCCTATAACTGAAAATTTTTATTAAATTAACAAATTTTCATTAGTAGAAGGTAGCCATCAGTAACCACCGACAAATATTTTTTTATAGCCACTTTTTCTCATTTTGTGGTCTCGTGGCCGGTGGCTAGCGTTAATTTTGCCTTTTTACTTTAAAATTCTTGAAAATATAGGTTCAAAAAATTTTACTTTGTGGGCAGTTTTTTCTTTTTCTTTTCTTTTTTTTTTTTTTTTTTTTTTTTTTTCGTAGACACGGTATGTACTTAAAAATAAATGAGGAGAATCAGGAAATTATTCCTATGCCGGATCAATAACCACAGCTAATATATTTTAATAAATTATGAATTTTTTTTTTATTTCGTAATATTATATTGTAAATAGTTATGTTCTATCAATGATTGATTTTATAAAAAGTAGCAATTACAACATCAAAGAAAATACAGATATTAGGATTACAAAGTCAATAACACATTTTTATATGAATTTGATTGCGATTTAAATTTTTAAATGTTCAAAATCTGTTTAAACATATTTGCTTTTTTATTTTAATTTATTTTTCATTACATTTTATAGTACACTCTCATCAAATTCTTTTTGCCACGGATTTGATTTTACTTAATAAATATTTTTAAACATTTTCTGGTGCGTGTTTTTACTTTTTTCAATAAATAGTTTTAAAATTTGTGTATGCATTTTTGTTTGTTTGTTTGTTTTTTTAAAAACAATGCTGTATTTTTAATGTACAGTTTTCACTTTGTGCGATTGTCAAATAAATCTACTTCTTTATTTTCGATAATGTGGCCCGCGACTTTGTGTACAATGCTAAATTCGGCTCGCGGTAATAGACGAGTTTGACATGCCTGCTATAAATGGACGATAAATTTTTTGCTCACCACGTTCTATAGTAAGGACCTTGTAGTACACTTCAGTGATATAAATCCATTTGAGTATGTTTAAAATAGCGTAATATCATTGAAAAACACTGCAAAAGATTTCTCCCCACCCCATAGACTGAAGCGAATGGATTTTTTTTTTCTTTTTTTAGTGTCTTTGTAAGTAAACCGTAAAATTTTCAATACTAAATATGCCATAGTGATGCCTAATAACGTATATTAACAATAGCAACAACAACAAAATGTGTTTTTATATCAACGTAGTTTTTTTTTTTTTTTTTTTTTTTTTTTACTTGAGAATACAATAGCATTGTCAAAACAGCTGTAATGAGTATAAAATTTATTCATACATAATACCCGCTGTTAAAGATTTCTGTAAAAATACATTTAAAAAAGACCAAACTCTCTGTAAATTTACACTAGTTCTCGATAAAAATGCATTCGATTGAGTTTCTCGGTCATTATTTTACACACATTTTACTTATCTTGTATCTAATTTCCTGTAAGCATTTTCATCTTCCATGTCTTTATTTAAAGCTATTTTTCTCCTTGTTAAATTTTCTAACTCAAAATACACAATTTAACTTTTTTTGCAATTTTATTATAAGTATTAAAAAAGAAAATTTAGCATAAAAATTGCTTAAAAAAAAGCTTAGAATAATTTTAAAAAAGGAAAAGTCATCTCATCAGATTAGTGAGTATTTTCCCTCGGTAAATCATGGGCCACCATTGACCGAAAGGTTCTGACCTCTCAACTGGTAGACGACAGGTGCTGAGTTCGAACCCATTCGCGGCTGTTTGCTGAACCGTTCGGAGTTTTCGTGGTTTTTTTCGAACCTTGCTTGGTTAGGTTCCCTTAGAAAGACCCCCACGAAGGGCACTTTCCCCTGGGCCTATATTCCTTGTGTAGATAATAGGCTGACACAAAATAAACCTCGCTAAATCATAAAAGACATATTTTGTACACCATAGAGGTAGCTCCTACGCAGTAAGATGACCTGCCACTGTCGAGAGGTCTCGGGTTCAAACCCCAGGACGGTTTGAAACAAACTGTATTAATGTTTATAGATACAGCGGTACAAATTTACTCTTAAAATTGAAGTTCTTTGAAGCTCACTGCAGATCAAGTCATTCGCTAATTTTAAAAACTAAATTAAATGATTATCATTAAAAGTAAATTCACAGAGCCTTGTGTATTTTAACGATGTTAATTAACAGAGTCCATTCTAAATTTACCGAATAACTTCTCTATTACAGAACAGAATCTCTGTTTCTCTAATCTCTGTAATTTTACACAAGATTGGATTACCCGCAGATTCTCGGTAATTAATCAGAAAAAAATTTAACAGTATAAAATGGCCCTTTAATAGATTTTAAAATCTACACATTTTAAGGCGTAGACCTTAGTAAATTACCCGCTTTTAATAATAAATAATTATTTAAAGTAATAAATAATAAAAATCGCCTAATTTTTATTGGTATTTTTTTCCATATGAAGACATGAATAAGAAGTTCCTCAATCAATAGTTAAATAATAAAAGGTAAAAAGCTTTACCTTTATGTTTTGATATATTATTCAGTAGGAATATGTTATTCTTAGGATGAACAAAATACATTTATTAGAAGAAAATACACTAGACTAATATGATGCACACAATACTTATGTCACTTCACAATATAAAAGACAGATATATACCGGGTATCCCAAAAATGACTGATTGGTTTTAAAATTCAATAACTTGCAAACGGTGACAGCTATTTTTTAAAATTTTGCAGGAGGGTTATGTATAATGTCAGGAGTTTTTTTACCGTAATTTTTTATTTTAGTTCGAATTTCAAACAACAGATGGCGCTGACGGCAATTGAAGCCCAGGTACTGACCTCACTCAGCACTGATCACCTGGCCTTCAGTCGCCGCCAGCGCCATCTATTGTTTGAAATTCGAACTAAAATAAAAAATTACGGTAAAAAAGCTCCTGACATTATACATAACCCTCCTGCAAAAATTTTTTAAATAGCTGTCACCGTTTGCAAGTTATTGAATTTTAAAATTCATCAGTCATTTTTGGGACACCCGGTATATATTCTTTAGACTATTTACAAAACAAAATAAACAAAATTGCTTTGAAGTATGTATTAGTTATTAGTTTGTTGCAGTTTTTTAATGGATAATATTATTCCTCGGGAATAATGATAGATTTTGAATCCAGCAATATTTTGCTGCTCAATGCTATCAGAGTCATGGTGCAATTATCTATTCTGAGTTTTTGTCTCAGAAAAACAAGACAGAGAATTGTCTGGTGCTGCCGTCTGATGGCAAATTCTAGAAACTAAAGAGCTATTTTCTGATAAGTTTAAATCCTTGACTTAAGTAATCTTTCCGTTTCAGAGCCATTCCATGAAAAATTAATACAATGTCCCGCGCAGGAACTTTACATAAATACCTTCATCTATTGACTTATGAGCTGTGGAAACATAAACTGTACATTAAAATAACGGCCCCACCAGTGGCCGAGAGGTTCGGACCTCTCAACTGGTAGACGGCAGGTGCTGGGTTCGAACCCAATCACGGCTGTCGGCCTAACCGTTCGGAGTTTTCCGTGGTTTTCTTCGAACCTTGCGTAAATACGGGTTAGGTTCCCTTAGAAAGACCCCCACGGAGGGCACTCCACCTGGTCCTATATTTCATTAGCGTAGATAATCGGACGACAAAAATCAACCAACCAATCAACAACCATTAAAATAACAAAAATACTCTAGATTTTCATATTAGAATGGTTGTTTTGATACGAATATATAAAAGACATTGTTAAAACAGCAGATGTATGTAGAAAAGCTGTCCCACATATAACATGGAATGATGTTACTCATACATCATACGGCTGCTGATGCAACATCTCCGTTACTAACCGATGGGTGTTTTGTAATAGTGGATTATACCATGGTCTTATTTTCAGGTCAATAAAAAAAATGCAATAAAATTTAACTTCTAGATAATTCTTAACAATGCTTTTACTGGTATTAAATTATGGAATAATATATCAATAAATTATATATGTGTTTCCCTTGTAACACATATTTTTAAAAAAAATTGTATACCAAAAATTAAGACAAAATCGAGTATTTTGAAAGTTTGAAAAAAATCCAATATTAATTTAAACTTATTATACAGACAAAGGTGTCGTTAAATAACTGACTAATAAATCGCCTTTTATTTGAATTAAAATATTCAAAACAATTTATATGGAATCCGCTTATGTGTACATTCTACTTTAAGGACGATGAGGAAATATTGGTTAAGAACTAACTTGAAATTTTGAGACACACGCATTTCTCTTAATTCGATGATCAGTAATTTCCTTCCCAACTAAAAAGTTTGTTTCATTCGATTGATATTTATTGTGTCAAATCGCACACACAAGTTGAGCACCAGTATCTCTTCAGAAAATATACATGGTCTTTTTGTTACAATTTCATATACCACCGCCTCCTGAATGTTAGACCTGAGCGCTGATGCAAAAAATTAACCGCTTCCACAGGTGAATTTTATTCAATGCTTGTACAGTTAGTTAATTTTTAATAACAATATATTTTTTTAATTTTTCGCTTTATTTTTTACTTTCTTCTATCTTCAATAGAAGAAAGTATTGTAATCGAAATTTTTTCGACTTCAGGTTTTCGACGGATTTATACGTTTTAGGGGTCAGAGATTCCAAAAAACATGTTTTTTCAAAATGTCTGTCTGTCCGTGTGTCTGTGTGTCTGTCTGTGTGTGTATCTGCATGTATGTCACCATTCTACCATCAAAAAGTGTATGAAGTTATGCATAGAATTGAAACAAATTTTTTGTGAATATTTTTGGCTGTGGCAAGCAGGTCCTCCTTCAGTTTTGAAATATTCCGCCAGGAGGGGGCACTGCAATCGCGATTTTTGTGCCATTTTCAATATTGTACCGACCAAAAGTATATGAAGTTATGCATCGAATTGAACCAATTTTTTTGTGTAAGTGTATGACTATGGCTAGTTGGTCCTCCCTGAATTTGAAAAAAATCCGTCGGAAGGGGGCGCTGCAATCGCGATTTTTGTGCTATTTTTAATATTGTACCGACGAAAAGTATATGAAGTTATGCATCGAATTGAACCAAATTTTTTGTGTAAGTGTATGGCTATGGCTAGTTGGATCGCATTGAATCTGAAAAAATCCGCCCGAAGGGGGCGCTGCAATAACGAATTTTATGCCATTTTCAATATTGCATCACTTAAAAGTGTATGAAGTTAATTCTAGAACTGAACTAAATTTTTTGTATATGATTACTTTTTGGTAAGGCAAGTAAGTCCTCCCTGAATTAAAAAGAAAATCTGCCTATCATTCTATTGTCCATCGGCTCGTGCAGAGACAGAAATTTGTTTTTACTCCGATTAATTGATTGAAGCAGAAATTTAAGATGAAAATCAAAGTTGGTATGGTATTGAATTAAAATTATTAAAGCATTAAAATGAGTAACTATTTTTTTTTAAATATTAAAATATACGTATGAGATAGAAGAAAGTTTTGGGATTGGCACATCCAACTAGTTTATAGTAAATAAAAAAAAATTTTTTGATAAATAATTGTATCTAAATTCAGGGAACCATACAAGAACTTTCAAAAATCCGCCCACGACAGGCGCCATTTTTATGACAGCGCACGGGTTTATTATTCAGAATGGCCAGGGGCGTATTTAAGTAGAATTCATTAGGGGGGCGTAAATGACGATTTTGCCGACTAACTTAAAATATATATGTTTATATCTTTAAAAGTATGTTTCTGTATTTGTATATATGCATCTACCGGATGTCCTAAAATTGACTGACTGATTTTAAAACTCAGTAACTTGCAAATTGTGGTAGCTGTAAAATTAAATTCCTACAAGAGTGTTATGTAAGAATGTAAGATAGCAGGAGTTTTTTACCGCGATTCTCGATTTTAATTTAAAATAGCGGGGATAGATGGTACTGTTAGCAACAGGCGCTAAATCTGAGCCCTTTTGGCCTCTTTTCTCAATTCTGGTGTGAAAGAAAAAGATTAAATATATGCAGTGGACTCTTAATAACAAAATTACATTGGCAACTGAGAGTCATTTTATATATTTAATCTCCTTTTGTCGCAACAAGACTGAGAGTGAAGAGAAACAAAATATCGGCCCCCAATTTTACAACCATTGCTAGCAATGTCATGTATTTCTTCTATTTTAAACTTAAGTCGATAAACGCTGTAAAAAACACTTCTCACATCTTACCTAACCCTTCTGCAAATATTTTTTAAATAGCTGCGACCATTTGTAAGTTATTGAATTTTTGAATCAGTTAATTCATTTTAAGACACCATGTATGTTCTATATAAAATTCAACATTATTAACCCACCAAGATTAACTCATTAGTGCCTAGCTTCTCTTTTTAGGGATAATTACAAAAAAAACAAAAAAGCACTTTTCACACTAGTAAATAGAAAGATAAATAAGTACTATTTTTTAAAAGACCTCAATAAATTAAGATCAAAGTTATTCTTCTTTTAAAAGTGGAAAGACCTCAATAAATTAAGATCAAAGTTATTCTTCTTTTAAAAGTGGTGGGAAACCCAAAAATTTCATTTTTATTGAAGAAAATAATTTGAGCATTAATGGGTAAAATTTTTCACTTTAAAACATCGAATATTTTACACAATTTTTAGTAAGAAGTTACTTGGAATTTATTTACAGTAAACTTATTTATATTAAAAAGGATTAAATCAAAATTTATTTTATCACTCTTCCTAGGTCGGGCTGGGATAGGGACTTACCTTACTTTTTTCCTGAAAGATCGGATCGGGCCAGGCCTAATTTATTTTTTCCGTACCGAGCCGGGATTGATTTCATTCTTCTTAGCCTTCACGGGCCAAAATATTTTGTCCCAGTTTTGAGCCAGCCTATATGAAAATCATTGTCTCGGCGTAGCCAGGTCTGTTGAAAGATCAGTAAAATTTGGCCTGAGCCAAAAATTTTTGCACAAAAAGTATACAGTTTAAAATCGCCTTTATTCTTCAATTAAATATAAAAATTTATTCTTTTTAAAGAATCGTAGATTTCTAAGCTCATTAAAATGTAGTAAAATGTATAAAAAAGTATTTGCCTATGGTGGAATAATGTTTTAAATTGAAAATTGCATTTCATCCATACAAAATTAATGCAGTAATATGTGAGGGTAAAATATATTACATTTTTATACCTGCTAAGAAGGAAACATGTCTATAACGATTTTTTTCTTTCCTATGCGATTCCGTTTTAGAAGATTTTACTGTATACCATTTTAAAGATATTTATATCTCCAATACATGGAATACGGATTAATAGTATTAAGAACAAACTGAAACATTTACATGCAACAAACAGCGGTTCATTTTAAACATAAAATACGTCATTTCTATATAAATGAAGATCATAAACGTTAGAAAAATTCTAAGGTATTTTTTTTTTAATCAGAACCTCTCCATACAAGTAAAAATCACTATTTAATAGAAAATCAATCGGACTGAGTTGGAATTTTGCCTGCCGGTTTTGGGCGAAATTCCAACTTCTATTTAGGGCCGGGCCAAGATTTTTTTCAAACAGGTCGAGCCTGAAAATTATGGCCCGTGTAGATCTCTATCTCTAGTCTCTAAAAGGGATAAAAAAACATTTTATTCAACAGACAGGTCAATTTTTCAATAATCGGCTTTAGACGTAAATAATCGACTAAATGATTCAATTATTCAACCCATTTCATTGAACTTTACCTATGTCACATCACCTGCGGATATCTAGAAGATAAACAAACACCATCAGACTGAGAATCAGCTGCACGGATCATCACCACATCGAATTGACGGCTGTATTTTCAATATTCGCAAGATAAAATGCAACTGGTCTGCCAAAGTCATTCTTAGTGCCACCTGCAAACCTGATTTTCGTCAATGATCGATAGGTTTATCATCAAATTTTCCTGTATTAGAGCCAGAATTTCACAATGGGCCAAAATTTTCAGGCCCAGTCCCGACTCGAATGATAGTTATCTTGAACCGGCCTACCCAATGTAAAAATTTTAAGTTTGGTCCGTTTATATTTATAGCACACAGCCCTGCCCTGCGCGATCTGGCCCAATTCAATTTCTGTAAGGAAAAAAAAATCACAATTTTGTCTTAACTACAATTAAGATTCCTTTAACAATATTGCATGCATATTTATATAATAAATTTACAGTATATCTTACAATATATACAGTATATTACGATGCGTTCGCACGGCAGAAAGTACATAAAAGCAACATTAATGACTACTTTTCCTAGACGTTTCAACATTCAAATAAGTATTCATAATAAATAAATAAATAAAAATAATAATAATTAAGTTTAGAATACTTTTGAATCTGTCTAATAAAAAGTAGATTTGTGAAAATATTTCTCCGACATTTATTAAGGTTTTCCCAAAACAAAAGGGCTATTTTTGGACACACTTCTGAATTCATTTATTTTCGGAAATGCATAAGATTGGCAAGTGTTCTCATTAGAAACTATTCAATCGAATGACGTTATTTATTTTTTGGTAAAGGCAATGCATCTTAGATAAAATAGTGTTAAAGAAAGCGTTTTGAAACGAATTTCCAGTTCCGACATCACGAAAAAGGAGAAAAAAAACTGAAGCCGTAACAAGAATCTTTTATTGTCAACCTTATATATATATATAAATTGCTATTGGATTCAAAATCGCTTCAATAGTCAGGCTTGTCAGTTTGAAGCCTTTACAGTTAAAAGTAGTTTAAAAATGTGCTGTTTAGCAATACATTTGACCACCTTACGATATATTTCCAAAGATTACTTTAACAGAAAATTATCGTTTTTAATATTTTTACAAAACATGTTGCCTGCGCTATACATCCTGAGAACAATTAAGTACAGTTCCAGCCCGTCTCGACTTCACTGAGAAAAAAAGAAAACTTGATTTCAGCACTGCACGAGTCTGCTAAAGAAAAAAGAAACTCAGCTCAGACACCATGCCTGATGCCGACTTCTATGGTGGACATGCAACATTTCTGTATTGATTTATCAAACTAGCATCGGTTCATGACGAACATTTACACTTATTCTCCCGAAAATCATATTCAATTGAAACTAGCCAATATTTTACCGGTTTTGCTTACTCTTTTAGATCGAGCCGGCAGGCCCACTAATTTTTTTTTACCGGCCTAGCTGATCCGTTTAATTTATTTGCTGGAACGGCCCGTATTTTTCGTTTATCAGCCCGTTGATAAAAATGTCTTAATTCTGCCGACCCGACCCGTTTGAAAATTGTCTTTATTTCGATTGGCCGAGTGTGGGCCTCGGATCAAGCCCGGGCCCGTGCAAGTTCCTCTCTTGTACCCTAAGATATGTAAAACATAGACGACTGGGAGCAGGAAAACACAGTGATAAACCTTCCGATTGACCACTAAAATAGAGTTTTTGACAGTTGTTTCCACGAGGTTATGGCTTTGGCAGATCAGTTGCATTTTAATATGATAATCGAGTTCTGTCCAATCCTAGAATTTTAGCCACAAACTCAATGAGGCCTGTGTAGTGGCTTTCCTGTCCAATAAGAATGAAGAACATTTTTACTCAACTTTCCTTTCGTCCAATAAACAGTCTTTTTCGGACGGTACATAGTTGCCGAAGTGTGACTGTTGCCACTCCTGGGTTAAGTCCATGCACACGAAAAAATATGAATATCTTCACCGAAGTCGCCATCATCTTTAATGCTAGTTGATCTACTAGAACTCTACTCATCTACTGCAAATTCTCAGAAAAACTAGTCTTTCCCGATTTCTTTTTTTTTTCCAAATTATTTTCAGCACTCACGAGAAGTCGAAAAATGGTGAGGCAAACTTCGGATTTTCGGAAGAAATCCTTTAGAAAAATGCTAAGGATTGGTGTTTTTTAGTGTATGTTTTAAGTAAAAACATGTAAAATTGGAAAAAAACGGGTGTTTTACAGTTGTATCGATTGATACTGACTACCTAGAATTTGCCGACTGTCATCGAAGTTGCCGACATTAGGGGGGCGAGACGCCCCCCTACGCCCCCCCAGTAGCTACGCCCCTAAGAATGGCGGTGCATATAGCCGCACTAACGTCATATTAGTAAAATCGGGGCTAAGGAAAAAGACAGGCTGTCGCGCTTCCTTGATTTAGAGTAGTCACGTGACGCTCGCAGTCTCATCTGGACTGAGCAAATCTGTGTGATAAAACAGATCACAGTCCGGGGTTTACATTACCTATCATATCCAAGTCATTCTTTAATTTGATAGAATTCATTAATTTACAATATAATAAAAACATTAAAACATCGTTTTTATTTTACAACATTGTTTTAAATATAAAAAACCTTCTTAATTTATACAACTTTTTTTTTTACTTCTAATTACTTTTGTCTAAAGAGAATACTATAATGATATATGCATCGGTTTTTAGAGCAGTTGAAATAATATCCTTTTCGACGAGGATGAATGGAATTTATCGCATATTACTAATGCATTTTTAACTATTTGGAAAAATAGTTGTTGTTCTCGGTAGAGAATTGGGAAATCTAAAGCATATCTGAATATTTTTATTGGTTGAATCCCACAATAAAGTTGGTTTATTTTATTCGTTTCCTAATTGGTCCAAGTTCAATGTCCAAAAATGGAATACTTCAGTTTTTTATTTTATTCGTTTTCTGATTGGTCCAAGTTTAATTTCCAAAAATGAATACTTCTGTTACCACGATGACAAAAAGAGTAATTAAAACTTTAAAAAAAATAATAATTTAACAACAAATTATGATAGAGATTTCAAACAAATTTCATAAAAAAGTGCATTTTTTTTCTCTACGCAACGGTGTAAAAATTTAAAATGTGCAATATTTTGAAGTTCAAAAATTTGCAGTTCCGAAAATTGTAAAACTGAAATTTCATTTAAAATTTGTTTGTGATGGGTCCAGGAATATTAATATTTAATCCATATCGTACTTAATATCAGGCATTCAGAAGTCAGTCTAATTAACTCCATCAAATAAAAATTCACATTTAAACAGTTAAAGTTGTCTATCCTTAATCTACTGGTTTTTTATCGTTGGTCTAGGAATGTTAATGTTTAATGCACGGCGTACGTAATATATGACTTGTTATAATCATCCTAAAAATGATGTTCATTATTATTATTAATTTAAATATAGAATTCATTTATGAGTCTTTAAAATTTGAGTTTTTGAAAATATCACTTTCCAAAGAGTCTTTGTAATTTGTTGAATTACAGTATTATTTTATAATTGACATTTTTAGACATTTTCATCACAGTACAGTAACTCCTCCTTATATTTATTATTTGGATAAATAGATTTTTTTCTGCCTTTCTTCGATTAATAAACAATAAATATCTTCTTACTAATAGCACTTTTTACACTCTTATATTTAACTCAACCTGTTTTTCTATGTGAAGATGAAATCATGAAATTGGTTTTTAATCTATTTCCTGATATAGTAGACATATTGTACAAATTATGTTCAAATAGTCCAAGAGCCGACCGCACAAAACCCTAAAAGTGCTATTACACGTAAAAATTGCAAGCGACAAAAATCATTTGCGTTTTTTCGTTTTCTTAGCATTTCATTGGCTGTTCGAGAAGAGGATTTACCATCGTTTGGATTTCCAAGCTTTTGATTGGCTCTTACTGACGACTCGCTTCGTTCCAGGCATCAAAGACGCTCCGACACAAGAGAATCGCCCGCTAACCAAGCGACTCCCCTGATCCCATAGAATAACATGGAGATGCCTGCAGCACGATACGTGTAATAGCACTTTAAAGGTGCTATTACACGTGCGCTGCTGCTGGCGTCAAATCGCAGGCGTCTCCATGTAATCCTATGGGACCAAGGGAGTCGCTTGGTATCGCGCGATTCTCTTTTGTCGGAGCGTCTTTGACGCGTGGAACGAAGCGAGTCGCCGGCAACAGCCTATCAAATGCTTTGAAATCCAAATGATGGTAAAGACTCTTCTCGAATAGTCAATGAAATGCTAAGAACACGAAAAAATGCAGGCGATTTTTGTCGCTTGCAATTTTTACGTGTAATAGCACTTAAAAGTGCTATTACACGCGTCTTGCTGCAGACATCAAATTGCAGGCGTCTCCGTGTTATCCTATAAGACCAGAGGAGTCGCTTGGTTAGAGAGCGATTCTCTTGTATCGGAGCGTCTTTGACGCCTGGAACGAAGCGAGTCGCCAGTAAGAGCCAATCAAATGCTTGGAAATCCAAATGATAGTAAATCCTCTTTTCGAACAGCCAATGAAATGCTAAGAAAACGAAAACACGCAGGCGATTTTTGTCGCTTGCAATTTTTAGGTGTAATAGCACTTTAAGTCATCGAGCACAAGAAAAATCTTTTATTTTATGAAAGAGTAGTAATAGAGGAATCTAATGATCCATGTCTTTTGGAAGCGAAGTGGTGCATAAGCCAAAAATTAATACCAATAGTGGTTGACTCGTAGGATTAGCATTGTGTTTTCCCGCACCCAGTTTTCCGTGTTTTCATATTTTTGATTGTACGGCAAACACAATGCTAAACCTACAACTCAACCACTAGTGGTATCAGTTTTTGGCTAGATTTTTCTATTACTATTCTTCCGTAAAATAAAGGATTTTTTCTTGTGCTCGATGACTTAGGGTTTTGTGCGGTCGGCTCTTCGACTAGAAGATGTGGCTCCAATGTCAATGC
The DNA here is from genome assembly GCA_964019185.1 of Maratus speculifer. Taxonomy (NCBI): domain Eukaryota; kingdom Metazoa; phylum Arthropoda; class Arachnida; order Araneae; family Salticidae; genus Maratus; species Maratus speculifer. The sequence continues at coordinate 260,486,298 of OZ025298.1, forward strand.
AGCATTTTAATATTTCTGCAACTTAATTATTAATTAATAAAATAATTGTTTTATTAATTAATTTTAAATTTACTTCAAAATTAATTTTGAAGTATTTTCCACTAATCGCTGCACTGGCGATAAATACAAAAATATTCTCTGCAACTCGTAAAATTTCTTGGAAGTTAAAACAATACTGGATTTAATTATGCGATAATAAATGTTTGTCAAAAATATGCTAAAGCGTTGTGAAACACCAACGATTAAACATTTTAAACGCTTAAAAGTAGAATAAATAAAAATGAAGAGTGTAATATTTAATAAAAACAATTTGTCAATTAAGTGTTAAAATTAAATTTATTAACTATTATACGTTAATAAATCAATTTAAAAATACTGAAACGTCCGTTTAAATAACGATGTTACAGTTTTTCTTTCCTGTTCTCTTTCTTAAATATTAAACAGCGTAAATTTTTTATAGGGCAGTTGCAATTGACGTCATACTGGAGGTCACACACTAGAAATAGACAGTTCTGATTGGTGAAACTATTCTGACCTCCACTTGAAATACAATGCCTATCAGCTGATTGCAAGTTCCCTATATATTTGCTTAAGCTTCCTACCAAGTGTAGAAGAAGCAATAAAGTTTTCATAATCGAGTTTGTCTACCACGTTAAGTTAATGTATAAAAACAAGATTTTTTTTTCTTTTTTGAAAAACATTTTTTAAGGAGCCAGTAGCTTTTAAACACAAGCATTCCAGTCGTCACCAGGGCCTTATTTCTAAGAAAAATCAAGAAACAACGCGAATTTTGTCAAAAGATAGCAGAATGAGGACCTTTGTTTGGGCCTAAAGAGGGCATTTAAAATTCGTACAATACATGCATCCTTTTAGGCATACAGCACCTCCATGTATCTCTTTACTCTACGATTTCATAAGCTTTAGTAAAGAAATTGAAACAATATTAATGGCAACTACTTTGAGCCAATAGCGCACGTGTGCTGGTGCAGTTTTTAGACACCCTGCTTCAAGCATGTTTTTGTTTTTGTTTATTGTTATGGTGTTAGCTTTTGCCGGTTAGAAGTGTTTTTCTTTAATAAATATATCAATCAGGATTCAGTCTGTAGCCTATAATCAAAAGTGAGAAAAAATGGTATGTATTTATTTAGTTTAATTAACTAAAATAATCACTTAATGTAAATTATTTATGTTGAGAAGGATTTTTGAATTTGTAAAAGTGCACATGTGATCTTGCGTTTAAACTTTAGAATAATTCTTAAAATAAGATGATAGCATAGTCTCAAATTTCCGCATATGAATATGAGATATAAGTTTGCGTTAAAGAAATTTGAAAAATAATAATGTTATATTTTTATAAAACCATATATTTCCTGTTTTATTGTTTATTATTATTATGTAATAATAATAATAAATAACGCTAATGTTCCGTAAGTGGATATGTCGTCAAAAATGTGGTGCGATTTCAGATGTAACAAGAATATGAAATGTATATGTGAATGATGTTGTATATCTAGAAATGCTTGCATATTTACAGAAAAATGTATCGAATGATTAAAAAAAATATTTAAATTGATTAAATAAACTGATTTAAAAAATATACTATACGAAAATCTGAAACAAATAAAAAATGTCGTTTATTAAATATTCTTTTCTTTTCTTTCTTTTTTTTTTTTAAAGAATTTGTATTCTACAGTAAATAGTCAAATAATATACAAGTATCATAACTTAAGTATATTTCAAAGGTGACCACTAAAATTCATTTCAAAGTTAAAAGAATAAATATATTATTTTGCAATTTATTATGTAATCGTCGGAAAAACAAACCAGGTTACAATAATGACATTAATTTTGTGCAAGCAGCATTCAATTAGATTTGCCAATTGACAACATGCCTGCTTATGGAACTTACTGTAAAAGTCCAGAAAATTTTATTAGTTTTAATTAAACACATTTTGCATCTCTACTCTGTATGCTGTGCAGTACGGCAGAGTAAAAGAAAATTTTTTTTTGGTACTACTTGGTTATCCCATCAATTAATATTGCCAAACTAATAGCCATATTATACATATTGACATGATTTTTATTTTAAATAATTAAAAAACAAATATTTAATAGAATTTTAATAAAAATCACTTAATGATGTTTTAAACGCGTGTATCATACTTATTGTCATTGAATGTGACACTCACTCGATCATTCATTATTGGCACTTAATCTTATAGTTTGATGATAGAGTTTTGGTCGACGGAATAACCAAGTTGTACCAATAAAAAAAAAAAAAAAAATGGTAGCTACTAAAAGTTGCCTTTAAACTAATACAGTCAATCACCAAAACTTTGCTGGGCTTGGAAATTCAGGAAAATTTATAGGTGAGTATTTTGATGAACTTTGTTGTTTTATTGTAATGTTTTAATGAAATCTACCATTAATATTTTTTAACAGCATTTTCCATTTTTCACAATTTTTTGATGAAACTTGTCACTTTTTTGCAATCTTTTAATGAAATTTGCTTTGCTTCCCATGGTCTTTTGATGAAATTCAGGCTTTTATTCCGATCTTTTGATGAAATCTGTTGTTTCTTGGTATTTATTGACAAAATTTGCCATTTTACAGTTTTTTTTACAAAATTTGTCCCTTTTTTGCGATTTTTTGATGAAATTTGCATTTTTTCCCATGATTTTTTGACAAAATTCAGGCTTTTTTCTTAATATTTTGATGAAATTACGCATATTACGGGTCGTTTAAGAACTTTTTTTTTGTGCATCATCTCCGATATTTTGCGTAATTTACATGCTATAATGCATCCGCGTTATTGCTGGTGGTCATGACAACTTGTTAGATTTTTTTCCAGAAACCTGGGTGAAAAAATATACGATCTCAGAAATGTTTTCTGGGTTCCTTGTTCCTTGGGATCCCAGCAATGTTATTTTTGAGCCTTGCTTTGGGCCAAGAGAGAAAAAAAGTTTAAATCTGCTACATTACTTGAGTTAGCAGCAAAATTTTGGTCTCAAAATGTAGATAGTAGTATTAGTGTGAGTTTGGCAGCTCATTGAAAATAATTCTTCAAGATTCCATCGTGGCAGAATGCATCAAAGTTTCGTAAAGATTGAGAGAGCAAAGTTACCGTACATCAGACAGATTGACTGTACATCAACTGCATGAAATTTTACCGCAGTGAAAAAATGACTTGAGACAGTGTTTTTAGTCCAAAAGTCGAAATTCTGGGTAAAATTTTACATTCTTACAAAAAAAATAAAATTCCTATAAAGCTGGTTATTTCTTAAAAATGTTATTTAAACCTTTATTACTAACTATTAGACACATATTTAAATAGAAATAAATCTTTAATTCTTTCCCCCCCCAGCATTTCAACAGTATCAGAGGTGCCAAGTATTACGATTTGTCCGTAATTATTATGGATATGAAACAAAAGTTACGGTCCTCGGATAGAAATTACGGATAAAAAGTCGCGAATTTCATCAAAGGATCGCTTGAAAAAACGCAAATTTCGATATAAGATCTTGGGAAAAACAGAAAAGATTGTGTAAAAGTACGCGCATTTCGACAAAATGTCGCGAAAAACGTGCAAATTTCGTCAAAAGATATCGAAAAAATGGGCTCATTTCGTCAAAAGATATTGAAAAAACGGGCTCATTTTGTCAAAAGATATCGAAAAAACAGGCTCATTTCGTCAAAAAATCGCTTAAAACGGTTTCATTTCGTCAAACGATCGCGGGAAACGCGCTCATTTCGTCATAAAATCTTGAAAAACGAGCTCATTTCGTCAAAAAATCGCTTAAAACGCGCTCATTTCGTCAAAAAATCGCAGAAAACGCGCTTATTTCGTCAAAAAAACGTGGAAAACACGCTCATTTTGTCAAAAAAACGCTTAAAGTGCGCTCATTTTGTCAAAAAATTGCGGAAAACGCACTCATTTCGGCAAAAAATTGCTTTAAACTTGCTCATTTTGTCAAAAAAGGCTTAAAATGTGCTCATTTCGTCAAAAGATCGCAAAAAAACGCACACATTTTGTCAAAAGATCGCGAAAAACGCACACATTTCGTCAAACGATTGCGGAAAACGCGCACATTTCGTCATAAGATCTCCATAAACGCCCTTATTTGGTCATAAAATTGCTTAAAACGTGCAAATTTCGTCAAAAGATAGCGAGAAACGTGCACATTTCGTAAAAAAAAAAAAACGCTTAAAATGCGCTTATTTCGTCAAAAGATCGCTTTAAACTCGCTCATTTCGTCACGATTGCGGAAAACGTGCTCATTTCGTCAAAAAAATGATTAAAATTGCTCATTTCATCAAAAGATCGCGAAAAATGCACACATTTCGTCAAACAATCGCGGAAAACGCGCACATTTCGTCAAACGATTGCGGAAAACGCTCTCATTTTGTCATAAGATCTCGAAAACCGCGCACATTTCGTCAACAGATCTCGAAAAACGCGCACATTTCGTCAAACGATTGCAGAAAATGCTCTCATTTCGTCATAAGATCTCCAAAAACGTGCTCATTTGGTCATAAAATCGCTTAAAATGTGCAAATTTCGTCAAAAGATAGCGAAAAACGTGCACATTTCGTCAAAAAACGCTTAAAATGCGCTCATTTTGTCAAAAGATCGCTTTAAACTCGCTCATTTCGTCAAAAGATTGCGGAAAACGTGCTCATTTCGTCAAAAAAACACTTAATACGTGCACATTTCGTCAAAAGATCGCGAGAAACGCGCACATTTCGTCAAACGATTGCGGAAAACGCTCTCATTTCGTCATAAGATCTCGAAAAACGTGCACATTTCGTCAAAAGATCGCGAAAAACGCGCACATTTCGTCAAAAGATAGCGAGAATGTTGAGGAAAAATGTTTTGGCTAAATTTTAATTTTGTCCACCAGATGGCGGGATTGTTTGTCCACCAGATGGCAGGATAGTCTTAACCACCAGGTGGCAGTCTGGTTGCATTTGATAGTTTTTTGAGTAGTTGATTTTTTTTGAGTTAGGGAGTGTTAGATGGAATACTGTGTTTTTTTTTAAGGTTGTACTTACTCTTGGTGGCTGGAATTTGGAAAGATGTTGACAATTATGGTTCTAATCTTGTACTGTGTATTTTTTCTTTCAGTTTTGTGTGTCTTGTCAAGTAGGCAAGCAAATAAAGTAAATTTCAGCTGATTTGATAGTAGTCAATAATGAGTTTTTTAAGTTTTAGTCAGTAATGTTTTATTTGATCCTGACCTCTGTTTAACATATTAGCAGAGCAGCATGGTTAGGTGTGAACTGCTTATTTAGTAAAGATTGTTTACATTTTCAGTTAGGCTTAATGAAAGCATGCTATTAGTCTTAGTGATGTTTATTACATATGACAGTATGCTTTATCATGAATTTTGCAAGAATTATTTAGCATATTATGCAAATTAAATATAGGAAGTTGTTTTCAAGAGCTTTTTGTTTGTTTTTGAAGTCTTAAATTATTTATTTCTGGGACTTAGTTTTTTTTTGACAACATGGCTGACTCTGAAGATTATTTCAGTCAAATAGGTCATAAAGCTATTCCTGTTCTATCTAATGCAAATTATCACTCATGGAAAGATAGATTGGAGTCTTTATTGCAATTATCTGGGTGCAAGAAATTTATTGTTGATCCAGAACCTGTATTGTCTGCTGATGCTACAGAAGCAGATAAGGATAGATTTGAAACTAGGAAAGACAGAGCTTTAGGACTGATGAAAACTTATATGGATAGTCGCCAGGTTGCTATTTTAGATGGAATTGAGTCTCCTTTAAGAGCTTGGCAGAAAATAAGAGATACATATTGTCCCAGGTCTCGTGCAAGGATAGCTGAACTTAGAAAAGAATTTATTTTATTGAAGCCAGAAGAGGATGAACATATTGGTGTTTTTATTGCTAGAGTGAAAAAGGTAGTCAAAGATTTAGCTGATGCTGGGAAAATTAATGATGATGCTGAAATAGCATTTCAATTAATTGCTTTTCTTCCTGAGACTTATGAAAATATAGTAACTAAGTTGTATGCATTAGAAGATAAGAAATTTACTTCTGCTGAAGTGGAAACAGAATTATTAACTGAATATGGACGTTTAGAGAGCAAAAAGAAATTGGAAGAGTTTAGTCAATAGGATAAAACATTTTTAGTACAAGGAGCGAAAAGAAATGAATTAACTAATCTTAAAAAGCAAAATAAGCAGAGGGAAATAAAAATAGTTTGTTATCGATGCAACAACATCGGTCATTTTGCTAGAAATTGTAAAGTTAATTTAAATAAGGAACAAAAGCAGCGAAAGTTTGGAAATTATAAGAAGAATGAGAAATCACAATCTCAAAAACAGTCTTTATTTTATGTCTCAGAAATGGAAACTGTTCATGTAGCTAATGTTGAAGAGAATCTAGATATTTTCACATGGGATTCAGCTGCAACTTGTCATGTTCTAAATTCAAAGAAATTTTTCCAATCTTATAAGCCTTTAGAGAAAGTATTTATTAAGTTTGGCCCTCACCCTACTCAAGTTATAGGAATTGGAGATGCTGTTGTGAATGTTTATTCTAATAAGGTGTTACATACTATCACTCTTAAAAATGCACTTCATGTTCCATCAGTCCAAAGAAATTTAGTATCCGGAAAGAAGATGGATGATGCTGGATTTACATTTAGAGGAGGACATGGAATAATAAAATTTTATTATCCTGATGGAGCACCATTTATAACAGCAAAGAAAGATAAAAACTTCTTTATTTTTCATGGTTATTGTGCAAAACCATTGGAGGACAATAGCATTTATGAATCTCATTGTCAGTTGGATATGAATCATCAACGTTTTGGTCATTTTAGTAACCGGATAATACGAAAGATGATTGTTGAAAATAAAGTTACTGGTGTTAGAGATACTCAATTTAAAGAAAATGTTGATTGTGAAAGTTGTAGTTTATCAAAGTCAAAGAGAGCAAGTCATTTGCCTATGGATAAAGTTAGATCTACTGAAGTTTTGCAGTTAGTACATTCGGATTTGTGGGGTCCTGCAAAAATACGGTCAATAGGAAATGCTTTATATTTTCTCACATTTATTGATGATTTTAGTAGGAGAGCATTTATCTATCCGTTGAAAGATAAGAAGAATGTTTTTGAAACATTTTTACGTTTTAAAGCAATGGCAGAACGTCAAACAGGAAAGAAGTTGAGAGCACTTAGAACAGATAATGGCTTGGAATATTTATCGAATATTTTTCAAAATGCATTGAAAAAGAAGGGATACGGCATGAAAGAACAAATGTTTTTACCCCTGAAATGAATGGAGTTTCAGAACGTTACAACAGAACTATTATGGAAGGTGTCTTAGCTTATTTGCATAGTGCAAAGCTGCCTTCGAATATGTAGGCTGAATTAGCGATGACAGTAAATCATTTGAAGAATAGAGTTCTTCATTCAACTACCAATGAAACCCCTTATTTCCGATGGTTTGGTAGAAAACCTAATGTTGGCTATTTTAAAAGAATTGGATGTACGTTTATGTGAATATTCCCAAACAGAAACGACATAAGTTACAGCCAAAAGCAAAAATAGGTGTTCTAGTTGGATACGCCATCTATACAAGAGGTTATCGCATTTGGTATCCCAAGGAAGGAAGAATTGAAGAAACTAAAAGTGTGAAGTTCAATGAAAAGTTATTGGAGATGGATAGGAGATCAGTCAACAAGATAGATAATCAAATGTTGGCATGGTTAAAATTAGTTTTATCTGAAGACTTCTCAGAAGCAAATAGTTGTCCCATAAACAAATCAAATAGAGTTGAGAATCTTGAATTGGAGAATCGTGAGAAGCAACAATCTCCTGTGAAAGAAATAGCAAGAATGTTTGAAAAAATGAACACAGATGCATCAAAGCCAATAACATTTACTAGAAAAGAAGTTACTCGTAGATCTGGAAAATCTAAAGGAATAGTTGATGTTTATTATTATCCTTCTACAGGAGAGCCAAAAATTAGGAGTAGAAATCAAATGGAAAAATACTGTGCGGAAAAATCATTAAGTTATGACCCAAAAGATTTTAATTGGAATCGAAGTCATGGAACAGATGCTAGAGAAACTGAAGTTTCATCAGCTTCGGATGAAGATAGTGGATCTTCGAATGTTGGTAGTTCAAAAGAAAAGGAACATTCTATTAATATTCTAAAAGAGATGGGTGATTTTCAAGTTTTTCTTACTGATGATATTGAAATTCCTCAGCATTATTATCATGCACAAATTTCACCTCAGAAAAAAGAATGGAATCAAGCAATGAATGACGAGATTAAATCATTTGAGCAGAGGAAAGTGTGGAAGTTAGTTCCTCCTCCTGAGGATGGAAAGATCATAATAGGTACAAAGTGGGTTTATAATATCAAAAGAGATACTTCTGGTAAGATTAAAAAATTTAAGGCTAGATTAGTGATTTTAGGTAACCACCAACGACCAGGTTATGACTTTGAAGATGTATTCAGTCCAGTGGTAAGTTTTACTGTTATTAGAGCTTTTGTTATGTATTTAGTTGTTATTCATAAATGGTTAGTTTTCCAACTTGATGTTAATAGTGCTTATCTTTATGGTAAATTAAAAGAAGAAATTTATGTAAGACAACCTGTTGGTTTCATTAATCAAGAGAAGAAAAATAATGTTTATAAGTTATTACGTGCAATATATGGACTTCGCCAGTCAGGACGCATGTGGTTCCAAGAAATGGATGAAAAATTTGTAAGTGTAGGTTTTTCTAAGTTTAAAAGTACTAACTGTGTGTATAATTATGAAAATGATGCTATAATCTTAGTGTATGTTGATGATTTATTTATATTTGCCAAGACCCAATTAGTATTGAATAAAGTAAAAGCTTTAATTGGTTCATTCTTTGAAGTTAAAGAACTTGGTAAATTAAATATGGTGTTAGGTGTACAATTTGATATGGATGATAATAGTATTAGAATGCATCAACGAAATTATATTGATAGAGTAGTAAATTTTTTTAAACCAAATTTGATGGTCAAGCCTTCCGTACCCTTATCTCCTGGTATTGAGTTAGGAGATAAAGATTGTCCAACAACTGAACAGGACAGATCTGTCATGGAAAGAATTCCTTATAAAAATTTGCTTGGCTCTTTGATGTTTATTGCAACACGGTCTAGACCAGATATCAGTTACTCATTATGTAAATTATCTCAGTTTAATCAAAATCCTGGTATAAATCACTGGAAAGCTTTGTTACAAGTTTTGAAATATGTTGCTGTTACAAAGAACTTAGTTGTCAAATATGAGAATGATGAAACTTTAAATGGATTGATAGGATATTCAGACAATGACTTTGCAAACTGTAAAGATACTAGAAAGAGTGTTACAGGTTTCATTATTTACTTGAATGGTGTACCAATATCATGGAAGTCAAAGAAACAAAATTGTGTTGCTAAATCTGCTATGGAGGCAGAATATATTGCTATGTCTGAATTGTGTAGTGAGCTAATATGGTTGGACAGAATTCTGAGAGAATGCAACTATGAGAACTTACCTATTCCTGTTATCTATTGTGACTCTAAAAGTGCTATTGACTATTCAAAGAACAATATTGAAAATAGTGCAAATAAACATATAGATGTTAAGTATCATTTTGTAAAAGATCATATTTTGAAAGGTCATGTAACTGTGTTACGAATAGATTCATATTCTAATATTGCTGACTTCTTTACAAAGCCATTACCCAAGAGTTCGTTTTTGAAATTTCGCGATTCCATTCTGGGGTAATTTCTTGTTTTAGGAAAATTTAACCAAAATGGGGGAGCATTGTTGAGGAAAAATGTTTTGGCTAAATTTTAATTTTGTCCACCAGATGGCGGGATTGTTTGTCCACCAGATGGCAGGATAGTCTTAACCACCAGGTGGCAGTCTGGTTGCATTTGATAGTTTTTTGAATAGTTGATTTTTTTTGAGTTAGGGCGTGTTAGATGGAATACTGTGTTTTTTTGAAGGTTGTACTTACTCTTGGTGGCTGGAATTTGGAAACAGGGCCGTAGCTAGGGAGTGGCCAGGTCGGGCGAAGCCCGACCTGGAAAAAGTTTTGCCTGACCTAGCGCAAAACTCTACATTAAATTTCTAAAAAAAAGAACGTTAAATGTATATTTTTCCACTTTTTAGCCAACCTAGAATGAAATTCGACATTTCGATGATTTCATCACTAAGTATTTCCATTTAAAAAATTGTTATGTAATACAACAATGAAATTGCAGTTTTTCTTTCTTCCTGCCCAGGTTTCCCCTTCTTCCCTTAAATTTAGTTTTTAGACTGGAAATAGCAAAACAATTATTTCTATAAAGTTTTTTCTCCCTCTCTTTAACAGACTTCTGCAGTGTTTTGCATTCCTCACTTTTTTGCTTTGAAGAAGTAATTGCCTCACACCGCTCCAAATTAAACAAATCTGGAGCTTATATTCCTAAAGATTGCTTTCTTTGTACAGTTATCACCATACAAAATTTATCGTTAGAAAACCGTCCGAAACCAAAGGATTCTGAAATTACCGTGAACCAGTTTACAATATCGTTTAATTAACTTGAATTCGTTATGCTTGACAGTTAGTTGCTGTTACATGTAAACTCATTACATGTAAACAATAAACAGCAAATGTCACGCATTAGAATTTTTCTCTCTCTTTTGTTATTTTTACTTACTTGCTTGCTTTGGGAAGAGAGGGTTCTTTTAAAAAGAGGTTGGGTACACCTGTGTTTTGCCCAACTTCAACTAAATTAGAGAAATGCATTTTTTTCTTCATTTCGGCGGTTTAATGACAATAGAAAAGGGAAAAATTACAATAGTTCAGGAGATAACGATGTAAATGCTACTTGATTGAAAGGCTCCCTATCCTGCAGTTAAACTGAGTTAAAACAGTTTTCCTTCCTGGACATGGAAAAGTCCCAATTGAAACACAGCACTTGCGAACATAAAATACGCCGACAAGTGACCGCAAGTAGTGGTCATGTCTGCCCGCACCTTTACCATCTGTAATCTGAAATTGCGTTCTTTCCTCTGAAATATTCTTTAAAGTGTTTAAGGGATTATTTTTCTAAATAAAGAGATACTGTGAAATGTTTTTAAAAGTTAGTTTTAAACAGTTTTACAAAGGGATGATCTGGATCCAATTTGTCATCCCTGTGATTGTGCTGAGTGCGGCCCTTTGTGGACAGAGCCGAGCCGCCCTACAGTGGGGCAAAATCCCGAAAAGCTGGCCAAAATATGAAAATGTTAATCAAATTGTATGAAAATTCGTATACTGGTGTTTTTGAAGATGCTAAGTAAAAATACAAAATTAAAATTGAAAAAAAAATGGCGGATACAATATGGCGGAATAAAAATTAAAATGTCCCGAAAGTTATTCAATTTATATGCAATTTCGTAAATTTTTCAGGATGCTAATTAGGATTCAAAAGTTAAATTTTAAAAATAAATAAATAAAATTACAGATTAAGAGTAAAAACAATAAGATTTAAATAAAATTTAAAATTTCGCGGTAAACTTAAAAGGGAATTTTCAAAAAACCAAGACATATTTAAACGAAATTTAAGTACGTTAATGAAAAGTAAAACATTAGACTATTTAATTTTTATATTATTGAAATATAAAAACGAAAATATATTCCAGAAATTAACCTTTAGAATCAACTGTAGTATAATAAAAAGATTCTTCAGAGGTCAAGGTGTCGAAATTGTTAGCAGAACTTGTTGGCAGTATTGGAAGATCCTGTGACTCTTAGGATCAATGATTTTAATTTCTTCTACAATAATTTACCTAAACTGGAAAGGAAAGAATATGATGACATTAAAAGACGTAAAAATAGCTTTTTTTTCTCGCTACTGCATCTTTGCGATAAATCTTCTCGATGCCTTTTGATCGGTTTGTTGCATGATTCTTGAGTATCTTATGGCATTTGACAGATTGGCAGTAATGAAGATAATGTTATTTCTTTGTCATTAATAAGTAGTTTGTGTACTGAAGTAAGCATATAGAACCAGGAGTGCTGCTCAAATCTACGAGCTATAATTAAAAAGGTAATAATTGTAAAAGAAATTTTTCGAAGTTTATCAAATAAATAACAAAAGACAAGCAATTACTACTACATGACTACAATTGGCTACAAGAAATTACTTATGGCATAGAAGCGTTTAATCAAATCTTCGTATATGCTCGTTTAGAAACAAATAGTTGCGTTTTCAAAGAATCTTTGAATTGTATTTCCATCATTTGTGCTTCCAAATCTGGGATTTAGTTTCTCGACGAGAAGTCTTGATTGTAAACGAAATATTTTTTGCATATTTTATTTTGCAATTTCAGTGTTCTTCTTTTCATGCAGAGTACGAGCTTTTCATTTTTTCTATCCAGTTGTCTGCCAGGTGTCAGGCCTCTCTAAACATCTTTGCATGTAACTTAGATATTCTGAATTCTAAATTATCTCAATCCACTTTTAATAAAAAATGTCAGATCGGTAAGATGCTGTTTTGATGCTGTCTGACATAGGTAGCAACGTTGAGTATTACACTAATTCGTTTTTAACGACTTTTTCTTCCATATCAATGATTGTATTAAACGAAATAAGTTGATTCTGCTAGTATTTAATGCAATCCCATTCTTTGACAGTTGCTTCCGTATTTCTTGAAAAAGGAAAATGGATCTTGATTGGCCCGATAAAATCAGTAAAATGAAAATCTCGATATTTTCAAATTGACGATTCATGAATTATTCGCAATATTTATATATTCTAGTAGACGGAAGAAAAGAAAAATATATTAGACTTCCTGCCATCTTCATAGGTAAATATTTGTTTAAATGTACTCAGAATAGATGTGCCATCACATCCTCACTTGCAAATCAAATCCAAATTACTAATATAAGCGAAAGTGATATTCATAATGATTTTTACTCGCATTAATGAAATACGCTCAGTAGTTTGATCTAGCAAATATAGCCATTGACAAAATAATTCTTCTAATTATAATAGAACAAACAAAATTACTACCTATAAAGGTAAGAAAATGTTATTCTACCGGATCAGTAATAGAGAAGTATTTACATTTTTTCATTACTAAGCTTACTTATCAAATTAATGTAATCTTATTATTATAATACTTATTTACAATATAATAGGAAATAAACTATTATAAAAATGAATAATTCAAAATTTTGAAAAATATTTATCAGCTAAATTATGTAAAAAGTAGCCAATTTCAAAATTTTTGAGGCGGCCGAAAAAGTGGCATTTTTACTTGCGGTTACTAAAATATGCGTGAAATGCAGAAAGGCAGTTTTAGGCAGCTGGTTTTTTATGAATCACTAGACAATAGCCCAAGTTATTATTTCCATTAAATTTCGTTGCGGAACACTGTGGAACATTTAAACTTTTTGATGTTTAAAAGCAAAAAAATAAAAAAATTTCTAAACTTTTTATTAAAAATGATAATGAATTTATTAAATTTTACTTGCTTAATATAAATTTTGTAATACATGCAAATAAAGTACATACTATCATAGTGTGAATCCATTTCAAATCATTAAAATCGGATAATATTATAAAATATAGCACGCGTTTAGAGGAACTGTTGTTTTGCTGTTTTTGTTCGCTCTAAATGATACTCGTTCAAGCATCATTTTTGAAATGATGCTGCTTGTAAGGGCAAAGCAAAAATCTTTTTTTAAATACAGATTCTGACTCTCCAAATATTATTCTAGCCAACTGTACAATCGAAATTCCCTAAACCGTAACTTCATTTTTCGACTTTTGGCCAGCTTTTTGGGTTTTTGCCCCACTGTGCGCCCCCGGAAATTTTTGAGTACTGGGCAGCGATTTTGAAGAGTAAATAGCAACTCATGAATACAATAGCAACTCTTTGTGCACTATGCATCATATGCATAGTTAAGCCATTTTGAATTTTAACTGCTGTTCCGTCTTTGGTGATAGTGTATTTAAAAAAAAAAGTCTGTTTTCTTTTTAAACATTAAGTATTTAGAGAAGATGAGTGCAGGCGAATGGATTATTTCAGCTGTAACTATAATTGTCTGCTCCTAAATCATGAGTAAGACGCATTGATTATTTATTCTATGGATTTTATTTTATTTCTTATTTTATTATCAATTTATTGTGGAATGTAAATATAGCGAACCTTCATTTAATAAATTGTACCTAAAAGTATTATTAATATAAATATAAACGAACATAGAACATGCATATATTTAAATTATTAAAATAAAAATAATTTATTTACGTTAAAACAAATATATATGTATTAAACTTTAATCTATATATATTTTTTTTCTGTGCCTCTGAAGAAACTTTGAAATTTTTACTCTGACTTTAGAAATTTCTCATATTTTAAGTGAAAATAAATCTCTAAAATTGCAATATATGCATTTGATGAACTACGTATAAAAGACTAAATAAACGGTCAAGTACTCAAAGGGTTACTCGTGGGTTTTACTCGTGCTTAAAGGGATCCGTAATTAAACATATGTATTATAAATCCCTTCTGGACGAGCGACTGGTGTGCGTGCCACTTAAAATGATCAGAATTTTTCATTTTTCTCACCAGTTATGGTTTTTTTTTATCGTAAAGTTTACATCTCTTTTAATTGGAGCATTTTTGCAATTCAAGTACAGAAATTTTTCTGTCTTAAAAAATCGGTAATTAAAGATTAAAAATTAAGCAAAGTGATCTCGTTGCAAAGACATTAACTGTATTTTAAAAGAAAATTGATGCTGAAAGAATAATAAGAAACTATTCAACGTAGGTTTAGTTAAAACATTCTAGAAAAGTGTGAATGAGTATACAATAAAAGTTCAAAGTGATAGGAAGCCTAAATAATTCAAATATTGCTATTCTGTACAACACTTTTTTTTAATCTTATTCTTATCTATTTAAGAAACTTAAATCAGTACTGAGAATAAAAAGTAGTGTATATTTAAACTTTATTTGGTATTTTATAAAACTAAATTCAGCGTAATAACCTTTTCTTTTTCTAGTATAGCTAGCACAAAAACCCTTGTTCAATGTTTAAACTTGGCATTGTGTAGGAGCTTGTATAGAAAGTAGCTCGCAAATTTGCAAAGCGGCTTTGGTTTGTGACACATTTTACCAGATGTGTTTATAATTAACTTTTAAATATACAAGAGTCGTAATGAGTGACTTACTCAATATAAACTAGTCGCGAACTCCATACTATTTACGAAAGGTTTGCATGCACAAGGAATTTTTTTTAAAAAAATAGACATTTTAATACCAAAAACTTTGTTACATAGAGGCCGCTATATCCGTTTAGAAAATGCTTTGCATGAAACAAGGCAAATACTTTAAAAAAATCTTGGTACTAAAATGGATAATTTTTTTTCTTAATCGTATGAATCCTGATTTATATAATTAATTTTAATTAAATAAGTGTTAAAAGTTATTACCTGAGCTTTAGAAGCTGATGGTATGCAGAGTACGCCGCCACTCATTATTTATGTTCAAACCATCCCTGTTTTTAAGGGATAACCCCCTGACCGCCGAGCAAAAAGGCAAAATTGTAAAAAAAATTTCTCTGTAATTATTTTAAATATTAATAAAAAAGAGATTTTCTATCATGGGATATTTTTTTTGTTACGTATATGCTTATAAGCCTTGAAAGTATCAATCGTAACTTAGTTTCTTAAATTGTATTATATTTGTAGAATTATATTAATTTAAATAAAGTTTCAACTGCAGTGAAACCTGCAGCCAAATGAACGGATACATCGGGTCGTGGCAGAGGGAAGATTAATATTTCGGCTATTTATCGACGAATTTTTTTAAAAATCATTATCAACAATGCTTTTATACTTCTGCTACGATAGGTCTCAATAGCTTTGCTCAATGCCCTCAAATCTAAATTTGTGTGTAACAGAAAAATGTGCTTTTCTCAAAAACTACGTTCTAGAGTAATCGTTATAGTTTTCCTGCAAGATTTAATGTAACGTCTATAACCACTAATTTTTTCATAATTTTAGTTTCAGTAGATTCGGAATTAGATGTGGGGGGGGGGTACATATTTTTCCACTATATTTTCGATCATATCTCTGAAAATATAATACCTAAAATTAAAAGAAATATATTTTTAAGTTCAGCAGAACGAAAGTTTTCACAAGATACCCCACACGATAAACAAAGAAACGATTTTTTTCTTCAAGTAACTTAATTAACACCCTACTCCCCTCCTCTTAAATATATTTGTAAATGTTTAATAATCTGTTAACATGTGTGTTTTTATTACTTCCCCAATTTGAGCTTTTTGCGTTTTTATAGTTTATGAGTAAAATGGCTGGACATACAGACATGGGAGACGAGAGTGATTTTACAATGATTCCGTTTTCACTTTATAAGTATGGAACCCTAAAAAAATGAAGAAATAATCTAGCCATCCCTAGAAAAACTTTTGCCCTACCTGACAATATGGTCTAGCTACGGGCCTGTTTGGAAAGATGTTGACAATTATGGTTCTAATCTTGTACTGTATATTTTTTCTTTCAGTTTTGTGTGTCTTGTCAAGTAGGCAAGCAAATAAAGTAAATTTCAGCTGATTTGATAGTAGTCAGTAATGAGTTTTTTAAGTTTTAGTCAGTAATGTTTTATTTGATCCTGACCTCTGTTTAACAGAGAAACACGCATATTTCGTCAAAAGTTCGCAAAAAACGCGCACATTTCGTCAAACGATGGCGGAAAACGCTCTCATTTCGTCATAAGATCTCGAAAAACGCGCACATTTCGTCAAAAGATCGCTAAAAACACGCACATCTCGTCAAAAGATCGCGAAAAACGTGCACATTTCGTCAAAAGATCGCGAAAAACGCGGACATTTTGTCAAAAGATCGCGAAAAACGCGCACATTTCGTCAAAAGATAGCGAGAAACACGCATATTTCGTCAAAAGTTCGCAAAAAACGCGCACATTTCGTCAAACGATGGCGGAAAACGCTCTCATTTCGTCATAAGATCTCGAAAAACGCGCACATTTCGTCAAAAGATCGCGAAAAACGCGCACATTTCGTCAAAAGATAGCGAGAAACACGCATATTTCGTCAAAAGTTCGCAAAAAACGCGCACATTTCGTCAAACGATGGCGGAAAACGCTCTCATTTCGTCATAAGATCTCGAAAAACGCGCACATCTCGTCAAAAGATCGCGAAAAATGTGCACATTTCGTCAAAAGATCGCGAAAAACGCGGACATTTCGTCAAAAGATCGCGAAAAACGCGGACATTTTGTCAAAAGATCACGAAAAACGCACACATTTCGTCCAAAAATCGCGAAAGATGTGAAAATTACGTGCAAACATTACAAATTTCCCCAAGAGATTGCAAAAAATGTGCAAATTTCGCCAAAAGATCACGGAAAAAAGAAAGAATTAATTTTTGAAAATTTACCCCCCTCCTCCCCCCACTCTTCTTTGAACTCTGGTTACTGATAACTTTTATTGAAACTTGGCACCTCTGCAGTATGTTTTGCTGTTTGCATTGCAACAATATGCAGATTTTAAGCATTTATGGATTTTAGGGAGTCTAGTGTATTCTGGGATTCTAATGCCTTAATTTAAATCTGTCTCAGAATGCAGGTTAAATTCTTGCTTTTTCATTTGTCTACATGTTAAATGTCAAAATATAAAAATTAAATATATTTTAAAAGTAAAACTTTTGAAATAAAAGATAAAACTGTCGCAGAAGGAAGGTCTTCATACTGGGCATATTCAGAATTTTTTGAAAAAAGTCCTAATTATACGACTTTAGTCAAAATTAGCGGTGGAATTATAGTAAAAAGTCTGTAAAAAAAAAAAAAAAAAAAAAAAAAAAAAAAACTTTCAAATATTTGGCATGAAAAGACAAAAGCGTCATGTGATTTAGTGAGCAGCACTTTTCCTTGCCAAAAGCAAATGATTTTAATGCAGCTGAAAACTGTTGGATTTTTAGAATGTGTATAAATGGTATTTTATGAACATAAACAATGAAAGAGTTTAATATGTTGTATAGGTGTTACATATATATATATATATTGCTTCTTGTTATAGTTATGTAATTTATCACTGGAAAAAATATTTTCATATATAAAAAATTCACACCCAAAAAAATACTGATATTAAAAAACTTAGAGAATTAATGATCAACTAGCTTTCTACTGCCTTTGGTTTAGTACTTTCAGAAATTAAAAATCAGCTGATGAAACTGCTAAACCACAGTCATCGAAATACTCAAGGCCAGAGGACACAAATTGTGACGTATTCACTAATTGACCGACTTCTCACTAATGTTGGAATTCAGACCAGAAATTTTGAATAACAGTTTTATTTTATTTGTGTAATATTTATCATCATATAAAACAATGAACTTGCTGATTAACTTATGATTAATTACTTCTTAAACTTACTAATGAGAATATTTAGAATCCCCCCCCCCCCCCAAAAAAAAAAAAAAAAAAAAAAAAAAAGCCAGATGCAACAATGCTGTAGCATTCCTTCTCTGGCTGAATTTTTATTTAGGGATTCCAAGCTCTCATTATTAAGTTTAAATAATTATTGTTTTATAAGATGATAGGTATTCCACAAATAAAATTGCTATTCAAAAATTACCTGTATAAATTCTAACGTTACTGATAAGTCAGTCAATTAGTGATGACATGTTTGTGTCCTCTAGCCTTAAGTATTTTGATGGCAGCAGCTAAACTCATTTTTCTCAGCCAGCACTTTAAAAAAACAAAAGTTTTAGACTTAGTTTGCTTCCAGTTTTATTTAAAATTTTTATGTACTTAATTAAAATATTGAAGGTTGAATTAATTTTTGTCATCTAATTTGTATTTTTTCATGCATTTTGTGTAATCAAGATTTTTTTCATAGCCTAAAATTTGAATCATATATGTAAATTGTGTAATATTATTAATAGGTAATACTTATAATATGCATGTCTATTAGGGTGGTCACAAGAAATCAATTTTCGAATTTTTTCGGGGGGACCCCTCAAAAAGTTGCCAATTGGTTAGAAAATGAGATTGGAAAAGTTTCAGCTCATTTGCATAATATTAACCCGTGCCGCATCGGGGTCAAAGTTCAGAAAAAACGTGATTTTTCTCAAAAAAATGCAGTTTTTACTTCATAAAATGAATAAAAATAGACATAGAAACATAATCCTAGTTTTATTTGATAAAGTAATCTTTTGTCTTGAAGGATCACTTACCATCATTTAAAAAATATATATATAGATGTATAATATATGCATTTTTCAGGATCAGACGTAATCGGATCCTCAAAATAGACTTCTTATGATAATGCGAAAAATAAATGCAAAATTTTCTTTTTTTTTTTTTTCTAACCTGTTTATCTTTTTATTTTTTTCATTTTGCATTTAAAAAATGTTATAATTATAAGAAAAAAAATCAAAATAATTGAAAAAAATTGAAATTTAAAGTGAATGAATGAGAAAAAAAATAATTACAAATAAAGTGTAAAATGAAAACAAATTATGTTTAAATGCAAAAGTTTTATTATTAAAAAGGAGCTTAATAAAGAAACAACATTATCACTTACTACTGTCACGTTAAGATGATAATGGCTTAGATAAAGTGGCTTTGGAAGAATCCGTAAAAGTTTTTCTACATTCAGACACCACTTGTAACAGAAATTGTTTTTGTTCTTTGTCTTTTGTTAAACATGAATTGAAATCTTGTATTAACTTTATTCCTCTTTCAGCTGGATCATTGACAACCTTAAAACCATTCACTATTTTTTTTTCTTTCAAAAAATCCTTGTTTTCATACCATAAATCGGGATCAGCGTTTAAAAATCGCACATTAATATCAAACTTTCTTAAAAAATTTACAGTTTGAGATGAAACAAAAAAATCGACTTCTTTTTCCAATAAATTATCCACTTCGTTGAAACCTATTAATGCTCTTACATTCCTATTATCAACCTGATCTTCATCATATTCTTTTTCAACTGACATTATTTTAGCGGCCATGATTATTTTGAATTTTTTTTTCCAAAGTATCATCAAAAAATGAAAAGGCAATTAGCTCGGGGCTGAGGTACCAAAAATGTTTTATCATTTTAGACAGTGTTTTGTCCACAATCACTTTATCTATATTTCGATATTCAACAAGTGATTTTATTAGTTTTAGATCTTGATTGGGGGCCAGAGTAGGAATGGGAGCATTAAACCATGCTTTTACATAAACGTTGACTATAAATAGACAAATGCGTCTAAAAGCATCTTTTTCTAAGTCTGTTAATAAAAACAAATCCCTGAAAAGATAAATTTTCAGAGAATATATTGCTTTTGCCATCCATCTGGCATGATGAATAGCACCAGGAGCTCTGAAGAAAATGTCTTTAACAGGATAACGTCCTATAAAAGTTAAACAAAGCTGAGCAAATTCTTTATAATCATCCCTTGGTTGTTGAGATTTTAAATGTTCGATGAGGAAACTTGAAATTTCGTCCAAATTGAGTATTTTATGTTTAGCATCTTCATCTTCAATAGCTGTTTTGTATTTGGTCTTGTCTAACTTAGACCAACCAGCCTGAAATTTCTTAAAAATATCTGGCTGAGGACCAGTGGTTTTGCCTATTTTGGTATCAAAAACAGCTTTTAGAATAATTTCTAAAATATGGTGGCGACATGCTAAATGCAGAAGATTATTGCCTAATAACTGTTGTAGCAAAACGCAGGCTCCTCTCAGATGACCAGTGTTTACAGAAGTTGTATCAAAACACATTGCCTGTATTTTGTCAACTGCTCCCCACTCTTCAACTGCAGAAAATACAGCTTTTGCCTGAGTTATTCCCATGCTATTTTCAAGCTGGGGAACACCTATCAACTGCTCTTCATTCCCACAGCTAATTAAAACCGCTATTCTCTCTACATTTTCTTTATTGAAAATATGTGGAAGCAGTTTTCCATCCCAGTGAACAACAGCTCCCTCTAAATCGGAATTTTCGAATCTTTTTTTAATGAGTTCAGTTCTCTGTTTTCGAAATAACTGTCTGCGGAGTCGTATTACACTTCTGCTTTAAATTAATGTCTGTGGATTGTGACCCAATGCTTCTGCAGTAGCTGTTATTATTCGAAATGCATCTCTATCAGAAATGCTACACCTATCTAATAACAAAGACAATTTTTCGGTCATAATTTCCTCCGTTCCTCGAGAGTACTTCCTTTTCTTAATTTTTGCCTCGCATTCATCTGCATCTGAAAAATTCTCCGCTGTGTCGTCTTGAAAAGCTTCCTCTTCCTCCGACTGACTGGTGCTGCTTGTTCTTAGTAAAGGCTCCAATTCTGCAACTTTATCTTCTAAAAATAAAAAGAAACATCATAAAAAAAAGCCCTTAGAGAAAATTGTATTTTGTTTAATAATCTTAACAGAAAATATAATAAAGAAATTTAATTAATTTCTTAATAAATATTAAAATATGTGCAATTAAAACTATTAAATTTGAATAACATTAAAAAATAGACAAAACTCACCAGCATTTTTTCTTGATTTTTCCAATCGTGCCATTTCAGCTGCTCGTCTTTTTTCTCTTCGTTCTTCTAGTTTTACAAATTTCATGTCAACGCCTCCCATGCAGCCAGGGCGCCCTTTCTTTCTCTGGAGTAACAAAAACTGTTTGTCTTCCTCAATAATGTTTTTAAGGGCATCCTGATGAGCAACATCAAAAAGGTCATCAAGAGTTGACTTAAATGTGTCTATTTTTTATTTTGTGCTTTTGAATTGGATCTGCTACCACTTTTTTGTAGATTTCTCCACTCTTTATAAAGCTTTTCAATTTTTGCAACACAATCTTTAAAATGCCTGGTTGGTATCTTGGTTTTCTCCCAGAAAAGTACAACTTCTTGAGCTGTTAGTTTAGCAGCTTCTCTGGTCATCAGTATTACTTGGCGAATATTATAAAATAAACTGCGTAAAACTTGACAGTTACTGGGTAACTTACTGCCCGTTATTTGATGTGACATGTGGCCAATTAGAAAAATCCGGTCTTGCTGCCTTAAACTCATATTCACTGTTAATTTAGAACACGAAGGTTCTAAATCCATTGTATCTCGAACTTCACAAAGGAAAAAATCACTAAATGAATTTAACCGCTTGAAATCTAAACAGTAACTGAAGCGCTCTTTTCTGTTTTTACGAATAAGCGGGGGAGGTAATGTGAAACCTCCTGTCAGTCATTTCAGAAAGAGGGGTGCAGTTTGAGTATAGCTGGGTGCCGGAATGTTTCAGATTCTATAAATAGATTATGGTAGCATGTAACAGAAATGTTTCTTGCTGGAAAAAAAGGAAAAAGAAAAAAAAAAGAGATAATTAAAGATTTGATTTTAATGCATTTTAATTGCAATATAAACTAGATAGCTCTTTTTTTAGAGATACAGGCCTAAATACCCGTGAATTAATTATAATTCGGGAAAATACTTTTTTAATTAGAAAAATTGTTATTTTTCTTGTCTTTCAATACAAATAATAATAATAATAATAATAATAATAATAATAATAATGAAGATCCGAGGTAATTAGAATTACCTTTCTCATTTTCCCCTTTTTTCAAAAGCAAAGTTTGAGAGTATCGTTCTCTACTTTGCCTGAAAAATGCTAAATGTCATTAAATATAAGATTTAAAGTGGGTAAACGTCAAAGTCAATAAAGTGTTTTTTGAAATAAGATAAGAAATAGGTTTCTAGGATAAATAGTTTTTATTTAATAAAGGAAAAACCACAATTTTTTGCAAAAAATTGCATTTTTTCAATAATTCAACCCCGATGTGGCACGGGTTAATATTATTCAATTGATCTGAAACTTTGCCAATATCCTTTTCTAATTAAATGGCAACATTTACAGGGGTCCCCCGAAAGATACGATAAAAAAAATTTTCCCCTTGTATCTTGTGACCACCCTAATGTCTATGTATGTAAAATTTATATTTATTAAATTAAACAAAAAGCCATATAAAATAATAACAATGTGTGACATTCTTTTAAAAAAATCAAAAAAATCCAATTAAAAAAAAATCTAATTGTTTTAATTTAAAAAAAAAAAAAAAATCACAAACCCTGACATAAAAACATTTTTTTTTCTTTTTTAATTGCATTCCACTACCGACAAATGAAAAATCGTCAAATAAAGAAATGTTCAATATTTTTTTACAGACACTATATGGAGGTTCTGCCAAAAAAAATTTTTTAAACATATATATCCTCATGAGATGAAAATTGTGTAATTTTATTCAGATTTTTCGGAGTATGTCCATATGGAGATCTTCTTTGTCAGTTGTAAGTTTGCTAATTTCATCTTTTTATCTGTTTCTTTTCAGGCTCGAAATGCAGAAAAGGCTATGTAAGTAACTCCTTTCTGTAAAATTAATATATGAATTTTAGTTTATTTATATCCTTTTATAAATTTGTTTTATTATTTTAACTTCTGAAATTATGTTTTGTGAAACCAATGATATTAAAGAAGAATTTTATTTAGGCAATAAATCCTGACTAGTTAAAAAATATTTTGTGAAACTAAAACTATGCAATGATATAAAAAGTTACATATTTTTACTGCCTTTACTTGACTAGAAATCAAAGAAATGTTCAAATAAAAACAACTGTTTTTGTCTTTATTTCACTGTAAAAGAAATACTTTTTACGTAATAACAATAATAGTGATTAAGGATAATACTAGCAAAAAATGAATGGTTGAAATAAAATATAAAGATATTACAAAAGTAATAGCTAATAAGCAATGAGAATATATAGATGAAGTTTCTTGAAATGGGAGTTGGAAACTTTCACTGGTCAAAATGCAATATTGTTAAAAAAAAATAAGAACAAACTATATTTTTATGGTCCTGTGAAACTACAAGGTTCAAATCCTTTTGTTGTGAACAGTAGTACATTCTATATTATCTGTTTTTAAAATGTTATATAAAGTTCTGCCAGGAAATTTGGATGTACTAATTTAAAAACCAATAAAAATAGTACAAATTAATTCTGCTTATTTCTTTTTGATAACATATGTAGCTTATAATAAAATCAGGTTTTTATTAAAATTTATAATCTAAATTAATCAATATAGTGTCATTTGTGCAAAAAATGTCCTGATCGGTAATTGCCTTGGGTGAGATTGATAATTATGTTTTTGCCAGGGTGATTGCCAATCATTTACATTTTTAAATTAAATAAACTTTGAATAATATTTTAATCAAAATCTGTATTTTATTAAATAAACACATAATGAGTCTTTATCTATGCGGAATTTGGCTACATCAATTGCCCGGGAGCAGAAGCGGCGCAACGCACGTCTGCAGACTATTTTCAACTGTTAAAAATTTAGCAAAAATTTCAGTCCTAAATTAAAAAATTTGGACGTAAAATGTATCGCAAATTTCGACTAATAGTCTTCGAAAAGAAATAAATTTCGTCATAGATCACAAAAAACATGCAAATTTTGTCCAAAAATCGCGATAAAACTGCAAATTTCATCCAAAAATAGGCAAATTTCCTCAAAAGATTGCAAGCAAAATGGCAAGTTTCTTCAAAACATTGCAAAAAAACGGCAAATTTCTTCAAAAGATCACGATAGAACGGCAGTTTTCGTCAAAAAATCACGAAAAAACAGCAAATTTCTTCAAAGGTCGCAAAAAATGATAATTTTCGCTAAAAAAAACTGCAAATTTCTTCAAAAAGTCATGAAAAAAATGGCAAATTTCTTCAAGAGATCGCGAAAAAAGGTCAATTTTTGTCAAAAGTTGCAAAAAAAAAACAGCAACTTTCATCAAAATATCACAGTCAATTGGGAAATTTTTCAAAAGATCACGAAAAAGCGGCAAATTTATTCAAGAGACCTCAAAAAAAAAAAAAAAAAAAACAGCAGTTTTTGTCAAAAGATCGGAAAAAGCGTCAAATCTTGTCAAAAAAGCACGAAAAAAATGCAAATTATGTCAAAAGATCGCGAAAAATGACATCTCGTCAAAAGATCGCAGGCCTCGCAGCGTTTCTATAATTCCTATAAATTTGAAAAAAATTCCTATTTTTCCTATATTTCCTATTTTTTCCTATATTTTTCATCCCTCCACCCAGGCATGAGATTTTTCCGCGGATCCGCGATTTCCCTTTTTGTTATCATTTTCCGCTTCTCCGATTTTTTCTTTATATCGTCAAAACATTGCGGAAAAACGGGAATTTCGTCGAAAGATCGCGTGGAAAAATACTATTTTCGTCGAAAAGTCTCGAAAAGAAAAAATGCTATTTTCGTCTAAAGATCGCAAATAAATGCTATTTTCATAAGAAAAAAAAAAACGCGATTTTCATCAGAAGATCGCGAGAAAAATGTGATTTTTATAAAAAGATCGCGACAGGGACATCGCTAAGACTTTTTATTGGTGGGGGAGAAGACCTTAAATTGCCAAGTCAAATTTTCATATTTGCCAACTCATTTTATAATTTTGCCAAGTTACCACACTTAGAAAATGTAATATAGTTCTTATTTGTAAAAAGTTTAATAATATTTCCAATTAGAGTTGTAACTTTTGCAAATTCTATCAAAAATAGAAAATGTACTACAATTTTTATAAAAATTTTCATTAAATTTGCCAAGTGTAACAACATTTGCGAATGTTTGGGGGGGGAGGCTCCCCCCCTGTCCCCCCCCTTAGCGAGGCCCCTGGATCGCGAGTAAAATGCGATTTTCGTCCAAAGGTCGCGAGAAAAACACGATCCTCATCCAAAGATCGCGAAAAAACGCAATTCTCGTCCAAAGATCGCGAGAAAATCGCAAGTTTCATCAAAAAGTGAAAAAAAAGGCAATTTTATTCAAAAGATCGCAAAAAAATTAATTTTTTATAAAAAGATCGTGAGAAAAACGCAAGTTTCATCAAAAAATGAAAAAAACGCAATTTTATTCAAAAGACCGCGCAAAAATAAATTTTTTATAAAAAGATCGCGAGAAAAACGCGATTTTCGTCAAGAGATCGCGACATAATAACGTGATTTTCGTCAAAAGATCACGATTAAAAGGCAAATCTCGTTGAAAGATCGCGAGAAAAACGCGATTCTTGTTAAAAGATCGCGAGAAAAACGCGGTTTTCCTCCAAAGATTTTGAAAAGAGCGCGATTTTCGTCTAAAGATCGCGAATAAATACTATTTCCATCAAAAGATCGCGAGAAAAACGCAAGTTTCATCGAAAAGGCTTGAAAAAAACCACAATTTTGTTCAAAAGATCGCGAGAAAAACGCGATTTTCGTCAAAATATCGCGAGAATAACACGATTTTTGCCAAAAGATCGCGAAAAAACATGATTTTCGTCAAAATATCGCGAAAATAACGCGATTTTCGCTAAAAGATCGCGAAAAAAACATGATTTTCGTCAATAGATCGCGGAAAACAAACGATTTTTGTCCAAAGACCGCGAAAAAAAATTTTCATCAAAGAATTAAAAAAAAAACCTTTTTATGTTAAGAGATCACAAGAAGGGTAGAATTTTCCCCTAAGTATTGAAGGGAAAATGCAAATTTCATCAACGCATTACAGGAAAAAAAAAAAAAAAAAAAAACTGGGTATGCCATTGGAAAATGTATAATTAATGTAGGAAAGGATTTCCCCCCCCCCCTCACTCCCTCTTCTCTGCTGTAACTTTTCGTAAAATTTGCTGTCAATTTCAGGGTTTTTTAAGATCTTTGAATTTTTCTTGCTATTGAAACTCCTTTCATATAAATTTATTACAAAAAAATCATTTATAACCTTTATTTGAATTATTATTATTTTTTTTTTTAATGCAAATTCTGCAAGTGATGATGATTCAGAAAATAATTGTAAAAAATGTTGAATATTTGGGGAGGGGGCGGGGTGTTCAACTCCTAAAACTAATATTTTAATCCTGAAGTGTGTTAAAAACTTCTGAAATAGTCTGGAATGAACTTTAAATAGTCTACGTTAATGTATTAAAACATGTGTTGGTGTTATTACGTGTAAATAAAATTTCCTATAAATTCCTATATTTTCTTCAAAAAAATTCCTATATTTCCTATAATATTTTTGAAGAAAGTCACTTCTAGGCCTGAGATCGTGAAAAACCTGCAAATTTTGTCAAAGGGGAGTCCCCCCCCCCCCCTCTTTCAGACAATGTATGGTGTTAAAAATTCTGAGAACAAAGTTAATTTCTTTTTTAAAGTATACTTTTCTTTTGTGTCTATCACAAATACTTGGGAGGTTTGAGTGCATATAATGTAATTCGAGGGATTAGTCTGCAGACTGTTTTTTTTAACTTTTTACTTGTGTTGTAGACTGCAGAAAAAAATTCTACTGCTGGGATCAATTGTAATAATTTTAAGTGTAATATCGAATAATTCTTTCCATTGAATAAATTGAATTCAGTTTTTCACATACATTGATTAAGTTAACAACTTAATGCTAAAATAAACACCTTTTTCTTTAATTAAGTAATTCTAGTTAAAAATAGAGTTAAGTTAGTGGCACTTTGCTAATGTAATGTAAAAGAATAAATTAGTGAAGTTGAATATAATCTGCAAAAATTTTTTGTACGCACTTGCATAATTTAACTTTAATAATAATGAAAAAAAAAAAACCTCATTCTTTGTGTTATAGTCTGTCTCTAAAGTTTAAGCACTCTGCAAATTTGCATTAAAATAATTGAAGAAGAAAATATTTTATGCTAATTTACTATAAATACTCAACATTTAATCAGAATAAAATACAATAAGCCGTTTTGGGTTGTTAAAATGAAAAATATGTACTTTTTTTTTTTTTAAATCTTGAAGAAACATCTCAAAGGTTTAAGCACTTTATACAAATTTTTTTAGAAACACAGGATTGGCCGTGTGTAATGACATTGAATGGCTTCATATTGCACTTTTATAAAAGTATGAAAAGTGGAGAAATTATTTCCTCTTGTTTTAAAAATTCCAAAGGGTAAATAATTCAAAAAATATGCAAGATTTTGAAAATTTTAAAATTTAAATCACAAAATAAATCTTTTTCTGAAATTGCAAAGGTTTTAAATCAATCAAAGCAAGGTATATATCAAGTATTCTCTAGAAATGATAATTTTAAGTGGAAACAAAGATGTGGGCGGCCACATCTGACGACTGTTCAAACTGATTGGAGAATACGGAGAATCTAGACAAAATATGTCCATAAGGCAAATTAAAAATAATTACTGTGTACAGGTGTACAAAGACACAGTACATAGACATATTAAAGAGTGTGATTACACCATACTAAAGAAAATGGCTCACAAAAGTCTCTCAAGTTACATCACAAACAGGCAAGAATGAACTGGGTTAAAAAACACATCTCTTACAGGGACAAATGGCCCTACTGTTTTATTCAGCAATGAAAGAAAATGGAACTTACATGGCCGTGATGGCTGGAATTGGGCATGATTTACGAAAGGAGCCAAAAGCATTTTTCAGCAGGCAACAGGGCTGTAAATCTGTTATGGTTTATGGGGGGGGGGGGGCATTTGGATTCAATGACCAGACCTTTCTGGCTTTTCTAAAAGGAAGACAAGATTTTAAAAAGTATCGATATGCTAAACCAACATTTGCTTCCTTTTGGTGGTTTTTTTTGGGGGGGGGGGGGGAGAGGGGATCCTGAATGGGCTTTTCAACAAGACAATGCCTCATTCCACATATCACATTCTACAAAACTTTGCTTTCTCAGAAAAATGTTAAAGTTCTTCACTGGCTATCTCTAAGTTCAGACTTAAACCCTATTGAGAATGCCTAGGGTAAACCCACCAGGTTTATGGCAATGGAAAGCAGTATGACTATTGAAGAACTCCAAGAGGCCATTGAAAAAACATGGTACTTTTTGCCAGCAGAAATCCTAAAAAAATAAATAATTTCAATGGACGCATGTTTATTTGAACTAATCCAAAATCACAGAAAAATAATTTGTAAGTTAAAGTTTTGTAAAAATTATAAATCTGGTTGTTTTTGACACTGTGCATAAACTTTTGAGATAGTTTTTTTTTTTTACTTTGTTATTACTATTATTATTTTTACAATTATGTAATTTATTTTTTTCTACTTTCAATGTCATTTATTTAAATAATATTACAAAATCTACAAATAAAAAAAAGTTATACATTCTAATGTTTTATTATTCTTTGAAGATCAACATTTTATGTTTGTGCTTAAACTTTTGAGACATACTTCACTTGAACTAATGATTTTTTTGCACATCAAATTCTGGTTTTTGTTACACACTCAAAAATATGATCTGTTTTATCACATTTTGACTGGTAATACTGGCAAAAAGCCATTAGCTATTTTTGAGGGGCTGACATATATAACATTAATAACTTCATGGCAATTTTTGATCCCCTTTTCTACTTACAATATCTAAGAATCATTTGTTACAACAATCTTATAACTCAAAACTTTTCAAGGGACTTGTTAAAAATTATTGATGAATATTATTTAAAAAATATCTATTAATTATGCAATACCTGGTAAAACTCAATATAATGTAGATTGATATACTGAAAACTTGATAATTACCGTATTTTTGGGTGTATAGTCCACGGTTTATACAAGAAAAAAACCTTTCAAAAAGCCACTGCGGCTTATACATGGTGCAAGTTATACAAAGTGTTTTTTTTTTTTTTTTTTTTTTTTTTTTTGAAATTATGATTTTTTAAACCTCAAAAAATTTGAAAAAAACGTCAAAATTTGTAAATTTTTTTCGCTATGCCACGAAATTTAGAGAGTTCTCCCATGTTTGTAACGGCTTTTTTTTTTTTTTTTTTTTTTTTTTTTTTTTTTTTTTTTTTACTGCTTAAATACAGTTATTTCTGGGTTTGGAAGACCTGTTGCAACTATCGCCAAGTATTGCACTGATAGATCTATAATAGCTACTGTATACAGGGTGTTTCGCTACCAGACCGACAAACTTTGAGGGATGATAGTGGACACGAAGACAAACATTATTAAATAGGAAACTATGGGGCGCAAACATCTTCTGTAGGAGTTAGGGGCCATTAAAAATTAAGGTCCGAAATTTCAAACAATGATAAAAAACGGAAAAAAGGATCGATTCGTTTGCGGTTTTTACTAAAATCATTCTTTATATCACGATTTTTTTTTTAAAAAATTTTAAAGGTTACGTTCAAAAATTGTCAATAGAGGGCGCTTTAGACTTTAGAGTAACGAACAACTACTTTTTACCGTTATTTTGTGCATGGGGTTGAAATCATTCTAAAGTTTAGACTTTAACTTAAATTTTACGCCCAAAATCGGAAACATTGGGATCGGGTAACTAGCAAAAATTAAACTGTGAACAGAGGGGGAAATTTTAAACGCTCATAAATATTGGACAAACAAATCGATTTTGTTGCAGTTTGCGTGTAAATCATTAACTTGGTAATTATTTTATTCAAAATGACGTACAGCTTTGGTGCCCTCATTTTTTGACAGAGGGCGCTTCCGACACATCTCTGACATTTCAAGGCATTACTCCTGGGTGTTTTATTACCAGACCACCATACTTCCAGGAAGTGTTAGGGATACAAAGACGACTTGGAATCACATAGAAATGTAACGTTGGAAATGCATTTTTTGCAAGTTACAGTTAAAGGAAGCAGAGAAAAAAGTAACAGAAACAGCAGAGAAAGAGTGACAAGTTAATGTGACAGAAAACAGTTCATTTAAAGGTTTTACTAGAAAAGGTGTTTGAAATTACAACCAGAAGTAGTCCAGCAAGTTTGACAGCGACGGTTGATGGCGCTAAACGGTAATGCGCCTGAGCAGAGATAACTTAGAAGTGATCATTCGCGAACCGGTTCCAAAGGTAGAAGAATGAACGTATAAGTCGTGAAATTTTAGACAAAAAAAAGAACTACAAAGTGGAGGGTTGACTTATACGTAAAACCTTAAAAAAAAAAAAAAAAAAAATCTATTAATAAAATATCAGAAAATAATTTGCTAATGAATCGGTGCTGCAGCATCCCATTGTGTTTGTGGAGTACACAATCCTAAATCCAGAACCCTTCCAACCTCGACGATTCTGAATTTAAGATCATTTAAGATTTAGTTTATTTTCAAAAAAATAATCTACCCTACCCTGTTGCAAAGAACAAAAAAAAAAGTGCATGATTTATGTCATTTCGGAACAATTCAGACATTCAGAGCAGTCGGTCTTTTCCGAAACAAATCCAAAGAATCATTCCTTTACAGAGTCGTTTCATTTCGGACGAGTTCAAGGAATCAAACTTTTCCCGAGTCGTTTCATTTCAGATAGAGTCCGAGGAATCGTTTCTTTTCGGAGTTGGTACCAGGGTTGGAAAAAAACCTGGTTTTTTCGAAAAACCCCAAAATAACCGGTTTTTTTTGGTTTAAACCAGATTTTTTTGGTTTAAACTGGGTTTTTTTAAAACATCCTTTCTTATTACATATACATGCGTATTTATTGATAAAAATAGACATTATTGGTTTATAAACAATGTAACTTAATTTTAAAATAATTTAAATTAAGTAATTACAGTGCATTTATGTAGAAAATTGAAAAAATTCATATTTTAATTTAATCAGTTTTAGCAAACAGTCATTCAAAGAATTAACTGTTCTACACAGTGAACCATTGATGTCCTGAAAATCTTTATAAACAATCTTTTGATTACTAATAATAAACATTTGGATGCATTTTGATAAATATTCTTTTAGACAATTATTCAAATAATAAATTTCAAATACTACTTAGGATTTTTTTTTTCTTTGAGTGACAATTTGAAGTTAACATTTTTTGTCATTAGATTCAGCAGATAGAGGGGAAAAATCACTATTAAAATGCTATAACTAGCAACCAGTCTTTGAATACTCTCTTATTTGGTTTCATATTTGGCTTTTAATTCTTCAAGATAATCTCCCCTATCAAGATAAATTTCTTTTACAGATTGGGCAAAATCTTAAAAGATCATTGTGTTATGTTATTAATTGCATTAAATAATCTGCATTATTAAAAAAAAAATTAATATTTTATACTAAATATTATACCTATTTGATCTTTGATCAATTCACATCTCTGAATTTTTTTCTTTACAGCAATAGATATGTTCACCAGCGTGTACTGATTTTAATCCTATGCATAAAAAAATGACCTAAACCCACTAGATCTAATGTTTATTGCTGAAATAAAGTGTTATAAAAGTAGAAATTATTTATATCCAATAACCTGAAACATGTAATTATGAAGAAAAAAAAGAAAATGTTATTCAACTTCTTCTAAAAAACAAATTTTTTTTTTTTGACAAAAAACTATTTAGTTAATTATACGTATAAAAAAAGACCTAAACCCACTATATCTAATGCTTATTACTGAAATAAAATGTTAAAACTAGAAATTATTTATATCCAATAATCTGAAGCACATAATTATAAAGAAAAAAGAGAAAATGTCATTAGATTTCTCCTAAAAAAACCAGTTGGTTTAAACCATGGTTAAAACCAATTGGTTTAAACTGTGCCAACCCTGGTTAAAACCAATTGGTTTAAACCGTGCCAACCCTGTTGCAAAGAACAAAAAAAAAGTGCGTGATTTACGTCATTTCAGAACGATTCAGAGCAGTCAGATTTTTTAGAAACGATTCCGAGGAATGGTTCCTTTATAGAGTCGTTTCATTTCAGATAGAGTCTGAGGAATCGTTCCTTTTTGGAGTTGGTGCATTTCGCACCGATTCCGAGGATTCGATCCTTTTGGGAACCAATGACCAGATACGAATACATTTTATGTCCGAAATTTTGAATTTATCACAGATTTTTTTTAATTTTTGGAAAATTTCAGAAAAAATATCACGCTTGTTTGAAGAAAAAAAAATGCGCGTAAACACCGCAGCGTTTCTTCCGAAAATTACGGTACTGATAATCTTAATCTTTTAGCCGAATTACTGTTGGTATTATGCATCATGAAAAATTTGGTGAATTTGTGTTAAAAATTATGACTAATGGCTTCTAATTTCGAACCCTGATCGAAATATACGTTCGTAAATGGTGTATAGCCTGCAGACTATACACCGATGCATCTCCGCGGGTTATACACGAACTTTTTTTACTGCACTGCTCGATTTAGGGGTGCGGGCTATACACCGGAAAATACAGTACAAAGTACAAATTATGTCTTTTGAAGGAGAAGAAGAAACATGATTTGTATTGTGAGTCTTACAGATTTC
Organism: Maratus speculifer; assembly: GCA_964019185.1. Lineage (NCBI taxonomy): Eukaryota > Metazoa > Arthropoda > Arachnida > Araneae > Salticidae > Maratus > Maratus speculifer. Next base: position 260,519,531 of record OZ025298.1, read on the forward strand.
TCACAATGTAACAAGTAGGCCAGTCAAATTGTCAGAAAAAAGGGCCGATAGATGCAAAAATTCTGCTAGAAGATTTTATGTTTTTAAAATGTTTAGGGGGATGCTAGTAACAAGAATTAATGGTTTCCCAACAAAATATCTCGAGGCTAAACTTTTTGGAGCCAAAAAACCACGAAATTTTCGGACTTTTTTCAGTTTTTTGCCTATAACTCAAAAAGTATAAAATTTTTGTGTACCATACTCAATTACAAAAAGAAAGAGCATTAAATTCTCTACAAATTTCATTATAAAAACGTTTTTCTAAACCCATTACTAAGCGCGCTAGGGCTTTTTGAAAATGTCACTTTTTTTTAACTTTACAGAAAAAGATCTATTTTTCGTCTCCCATCCTAAAAAACTTTCTTTCATTGCTAATTATGAAAATTAAATACACATATTAATGAATGAGAATTCAAATTTTTAAGAAAGGCAGGCCGAAAGAACAGAAATTCTGGAAACACTATACGAAAACAATCACGGAAGAGTTGGGGGAGTGAAGGGGAGGAATACCGGGGGTAGAATGCCGACAAAAGGAAAAAAGGAATGCCGACGGAAGATACTGACCACTTGTCAGCTGCTGCCCAATTTGCGTTCATTCTGTCGCAGGTGTTCCTTTTTTTTAAGGCACATTCTTCTAATATGTTACTATTCAGTGTATTGCTAGTATTCTTCGCATGCAGTAATTAAAAATGAGCGATCTCGATCCAAAATTATGTTTCGTTTGCCAAACGGCTTCAAATTGTGATACTCGCGTTGTGAGCAAAAAAGGACTTGCCAGGCTTTTTGAATGTAGCGTTCAACGGCAAAATAATTTTCATCAACGTTTTTTGAAAAGTTGCAAGGAAGTCAGAATACATGATGATTGCCAAAAAACATATACGAATGAGAGAATGATAGCAGCATATATTCGTCGGAATGAAGATTCTACACAGACTAGTTTATCCCTCCGATCAAGCACTTCTTTCAAATTTCAAGATAATTGCTTTTTATGTGGAAAAGGTAATCCCGTTGACTTCAACGAAAAACAATCGAAAAAGCCATACGCAAAGAGAAATTTGATTCACAAAGTAATGAAGTTAGAAGCAAAAATTACGTTCCTGAAAGCTGCAGAAAAACGTGGGGATAAATGGTCCCAGAAAATAATTGAACGTATTCAACACGAACCTGACTTGGTAGCTGTAGATGCATGGTGTCATAGTTTTTGTCGCGTAAAACTATATCAGTCTGTAACAGTTGCAGAAAAAAGAGGGCGTCGACCCGCAACATCTGTTGACGAAGCTATGGAGGCTATATTTATGTACATTGAAGAAAAGTTTGAAGAATGCCAGTTTTCTTTAGATGAGTTGATGAATCAAGTACCACAGTCATTAGAACTTCCCGATTCACGGACTGTTAAGGCCCGTATAATCCAGAAATATGGGGATGCTGTGCTGATTTCTGAAAACAAGAAAAAGAAAACAGTGCTCTGTTTCAAAAATGTTGAGCACAAAATACTCACTGATCATTGGTATTTGAGTAGGAATTTAGATCCTCAACAGGAGCGACTTCGTATTGTGAAAACAGCCGCTGATATAATTGTGGAAGAATACAACTACAATAATGTTCTTTTCACTCATGCAATCAGCGGATGCGATACAACATCCGCTCTTTTTGGACAAGGAAAATCAAAGTTTTGTAACATTTTGAAAAAACATGATCAGCTTGAAGAAATAGCCAGCGTATTCAATAAATCAGATTCTACACGTCAAGAAGTCATCGAGGCTGGAGAAAAGTTCATTATTGTACTATACAGTGGATGCATAGATACCACACATAATTTGAACACCTTGAGATTCAAGTTATTTGCTAAATCTGCTACAAAAAGCAAAGTTCATCTTGCGAGATTACCACCGACGAAAGAGGCTGCGCAGCATCATTTTCTCCGATGCTATCATCAGGTACAAGCATGGCTAGGAAACGACATTCCTCCTGAAGAATGGGGGTGGGTTCACAGGTCGGACGGTCTCCTTCAGCCAGTTCAAATGTGCCAAGATCCAGCACCTGAATCCTTGCTCCATGTTGTGTCATGTAGCTGTAAAAAAGGGTGCAGCAAAGCATGTTCTTGCCAAAAATCAGGACTCAAATGCTCGACAATTTGTAAGAACTGTAACGGGATCAACTGCGAAAATGTCGATGACATTATTTATCCAGAAGAAGAGGATGACGAATCTGATGTCTGGGAAACTATCGAAACCAGCAATGATGAGGACTTTCACAGTCAGGCAGCTGATGTCGCAACTTGCTCAAAGAATATCAAGGCTATTAAAGAACAAGAAACCTGCTCATTTGCCCCTCAAGCTGAGGTTGAGGAATTATTTCAATTAACCCGAAAGCGTTCCAGACGTTATTAAATAAATGAAAAATATCATCGTAAGTATTTTTTACTTACATTCTGTTAAATACCTAATATTAATGTTCTCCACTTAAGCTCTAAATACAAAAAAAGTTACACTGTTCTTAATTATTTTACTATGTTACCGTTGTAATTAATCATGATTGCTATAATGCAAATGCCTGTAATATAAATAAGTTACATTAAAGAGGATAAAATAATGAAAAACGGTGTAAAATTTCCATTTTTGCAATATTTCCACAAAGTTAGAAAAAAAGAGTCATTTTCAGAAAGCTGTTGCACGCTTCATAATAGCTTTAGAAAAACAAATGTATAATGAAATTTGTAGAGAATTTAATGCTCTTTCTTTTTCTAATTGCATATTTGCACAAAAAATCTATACTTTTTGAGTTATAGGCAAAAAACTGAAAAAAGTCCGAAAATTTCGTGGTTTTTTGGCTCCAAAAAGTTTAGCCTCGAGATATTTTGTTGGGAAACCATTAATTCTTGTTACTAGCATCCCGATAAACAGTTTAAAAACATAAAATCTTCTAGCAGAATTTTTGCATCTATTTATGACAATTTGACTGGCCTAAAGGTGCAGCATTAACATTTCAATGTACTACTATAATATCCCTTGACTGTCATGTTATATCAACATTTTTTCTGTACTGATTGCTTGATCTGTCATTTTCTCTTTCAATTTTTTCATAAAATTGAAGCACTCAAACTCAAAAATTATTGTGCTATCTTCTGGGATTTGCAGTTCTCTGTGTTTTTCTATCGTTTTGATAGAAAATTTCCATCTTGACACAATATTTTATTAAAAAAATTAAGTAGAATAGCATTTAATAAAAAAGTAATGATCAAATATAAATTAAAATACCTGAATGCATTATTACAATTTGCAAGAAATCAGTTGATTCAGTAAATTATATTTTGTAACAAGCTTAAAAAAAATGCTAGTTATAAAATTAAAATCAGTATTATCAGTGTTTGTTCATATTTGTTCATAGATCCCATAAATATAAGTAAAAAAAAATAATTTTTAAATTAAACTTTAAATAATGATTTTTAATCTAATATAACTTATTATTATTATTTTTTTTATTATATTACATTTTCACTTTTATTTATGTTTCTTTTAAAATTTATTGATTTTCTGGCATAATGTTTTATATTATTTATCTTTTACGTAATCTTACAATTGTTTATATTAATTTCGTTTTTTGTTTAGTTTAAATTTCTTTTCTTTTCAGGTTTATGGATTATTTTGCTGTTTTTATGTGTTGATGTATGTTGTAATTGATAATGATTTTTTAAAAATACTTTTCATACTTCTATTCAATGTTTATAAAATCTGTTGTAGGACCACATTGGCTCGCTTTCGAGCTGCTCAATTAGCTGAACAAGGTAAAGGCCAACAGGAGAGACGCCCTTTTTTAGCTTGTGATTGCGATAACCTTAAGGCTGCTGAGAAATGGAGGAAGCAAATTATTGGAGAGATATCTAAAAAGGTTGCACAGATTCAGAATGGTTTGTTATTTGTTAGCAGTATTATTTAATTGCTGTGGTAGTTGAAAATTATTATACCTTTATATATTTTTTAATTCTTTTATTGAAATTATGTTCATTTTTCTAACTTTGAAAATTGAATTTCATTCAGACGATTTATGTAATATTTTCACTACATCTAATTAAAATTTTATTTATAAGTTGCATTGTTTTATTAAACAAAATAGAATCTCTAACATAAATACACTATCTACCAAAAAGTATTTGTACACTTTCAGTTTTTGACATTTTGTCAAAAATTTAAAAATATACTGGTCGGATTCTTCTGGAACTTCAGAAATATAAAGATTAAGGTTCACTTTATGTTTATTTACATTCATTTGTTAAGCGGGTAATTAGGGGGCCGGCAAAAAAACAAAGAATAATAGAAATATTTGGGATCGCCCTGTACATGAAAATGCACAAAACGACTTATCGCTTTACAATACAAATATATGAATACAGTAGAATATGTACACTAATTTTTGTGAGAATAGCATGTATATTTATGGCGATAGAGCGATTTTTTTGAAAAATTCAAAAAATTCTCGTATGTTTTTTGTTTATATCATGCTGGGTTTTTGACCAAATTTAACGCAAATTTCAGAAAAATTGGCAAAATGCAGTAGAAAAAATGTAGCGCAATTGGAATATAAATATATTAAATATTTTATGAAATATGAGTAGTTGTATAAAATAATTTTTATCTGCGCATGCGCGAACTAGAAAAACATTTTTTTTACATCATTTAATAGTCAATTCTATGGAGTGACTTATAAAAAAAATCCAATCAAATATCGTGAAAATTCAAAAAGATATCATTATTTTAGTGAGATGTTTTTACTCTGCTCTCTAAAAACGGCTGAATCTTAAGGGATTTTCCACAAATTGACATTTTTTAATAACTGACTTAAAAAAAAAAAAACTAGTATTGAATTAATACAATATCTAATACAATATTGCTGCTAATAAGTACTTGACAATTGTGATAGAAAAGAAAAAGAGCTTTATTCGCATTCAAGGCCAAAACTAAGAGAGGGGGGGGGGAGAAGGGCATGTGCTCCGGGCGCTAGGATGAAAGTGTTCCAAATGTATCTTTCGCTTGGCGATTTTTTTCATGGCCATGTTTAGCATAATATTGTTAAAATTATTATATCTGGGCTATGCTAAAGCATAAAAAAATCTAATGATGATGGCTTAAGGTCCCTGCCCCTACCCGCGAAGATGCTCACGAGCTAATGCTATTCCTATGGGGATGCATTTTTCTAACTCTTTTGCATTTGGACATTTTTAAATAATACGTTTTGCATTGGATAGCGGAAGTCCTTTTCAAGATCGCCCTGTGATTACTTTTTCAATTTTGGCGTAGATATTTTTATAATGTTTCTTTCACTCCCAAAAGCGGTTCTGAAAGTGAAACTAACTTTATAAAAAATATCTATGACTCAAATCGAAAAAGTAGTCAAGGAGCGATTTTGAGAGGGATTTCCGCTATCCAATGAAAAAAAAAAAATGAAAATTTCAAAATGCGAAAGAGTTACTAGAAAAATATCTCCCCACAGGAATAGCATTAGCTCAGCAGTGTCTTCGCGGGCAGGGACAAGGGCCTTAAAGATCCTGTTGAAAGTAGAATTTTTTTGATTCGGTTTAAAGTATCAAATTGGAGTATTTTAATAAAGCCGAATACGTTATTTTATATTACATATTTTAAGTTTTAAAATAAGTCGGCTATTAATAAATTGGAGTTTGTAAATATGCTTTGCGAAGGAGGGGGAAAGGGGTACCTTCAAAATCCACGTTTGCCTCGGGAAAAAAAGACTGGTTTTGGCCCTGTTCACATTTAATAATTTGTAGATTCTCCTCGAGAGGCAATTACAGCTGCGACTCTCCTGGGCATGCTCTCAACTAGTCCTTGTATTACATTTAATGGTATTTTATTCCACTCTGTTTGCACAAGGCAGGTAAGCTCTTTTACTGATTTTGGGCGTGTGTCACCCGCCTTAATTCGACGATCCAACTCGTCCCAGAGGTTCTCTATTGGGTTCAGGTCTGGGCTCTGGGCAGGCCACTCGAGTCGATGCACTCCATTATCAGCATACCAATCCATGCTGGACCTCGCTACATGGCAGCTTGCGTTGTCATCCTGGAAATAACATGGGTCCAATCCATAGTATTGCCACAACGTAGGAAGTATACTGTTGTCCAGTATATTACAGTAGGCATCGGCATTGAGCTTACCATGAATTGGGACCAAGGGTCCTAGTCCGAACCTGAACCAGGAAAAACAACCCCCGAAACATAATTCCCCCTCCGCCAAATTTAACTGTGGGCACAATACATTCTGGTAGGAGGCGTTCTGCAGGCAGACGCCAGACCCAGACCCTACCATCAGAACGGTAGAGGGTGAACCTTGATTCATCACTCCAGAGAACCTGTTTCCATTGCTGTACAGTCCATTGCTGGCGTGTTTTGCACCAACTTAACCGAGCTGCGCGGTTGGACTTGGTGATTAAAGGCTTATGGGGGCAGCACGGCCATAAAAATTAAGCAGATGAGCTTCCTTACGGATGATATTCATGGAAACAACACATCCTGAAGCTTGTTGAAATTCTTGGCGTATGTGTAACATTGGTTGGTTGCGGTTCTTCCGAATTTCTCTAGACAGAACCCGTCGGCCTCTATCTCCCAGTTTCGTCGGTCTGCCTACTCTGGCCACATTCTGACAATCACCATTCAGCTTCCATTTTCTAATCACATAAGCCACAGTCGTTTTGGGGTAATTAAGCTCGCTAGATATGTCGATTAAAGATCGGCCATTTCGGTGGTACCCGATGATCACACCTTTCTCAAAATCAGACAGCTCTGTTCTTCTTGGCATCATGCATGCGATTGATGTCAGTGTTGTTTTCGACACCACAATTAACAGTGGAGAACTTGACGTATTTCAGGATCGCAGATATCGGCATTTGCATAAGAGCCATTATCAATTATGTATCAATGGGTAGATTTGACACAAATGCTTCGATTTTTTATAATTATTTTTATCCTGAAATAGGTTCGTTCTGGTAATTATCTAAGAAAAGAAGTAAATCACCAGTAAAAAACGTAAATAGAGATTTGGCAATTTGCGTAAAATCTGACGTCATTCAACTGCTTTCAGAGACCAATTGAAAATCATTTCACTCCTATCCACAATAACTTTCTGAATTTCCACGAAATTCGATCGGATTTTTTTATGGTAGCTCCATAGAGTTGAATATTAAATTATGTAAAATGATAAATTTTATCGTTCACGCATACGCTGATTAAAAAATATTTCATACAAATACTCATATTTTAGAAAACTTTTAATATATTTATATTTCAATAGCACCTTATTCTTTCTACTACATTTTGCGAATTTTTCTGAATGTGGCTTTATATTTGGTTGAAAATATTGCATGACATAAAACATTTTAGAAAATATTTCATACATTTATATTTCAATGAATTTTGGTGAACTCCCCCCCCCCCCTCCCTTTTCTTCTTTGCAAAGCATCTGCAAAAGTATTTGCAAAGAAAAATTTTCTAATTTATTAATAGCCGACTTATTTTAAAACTTAAAATATGTAATATTGAATAAAGTAATCTGCTTTGTTTAAAAAAAATGATACCTTAAGATCGTGAAACCGAATCAAAACGAAAAAAAAAAAAAAAATCTGCTTTATGCGGGATCTTTATGCCATCATCATTAGATTCTTCTATGCTTTGGTATAGGAGAAATGCTTTGAATGGGACGATTTTGACAATATCATGCTAAACATAGACATGGAAAAAAATCGCCAAACAAAATGTACATTTGGGACACTTTCATCCTAGCGCCCGGGGCACATGCCCTTTTCCCCCAACCCTCTCTTAGTTTTGGCCCTGAATGTGAATAAAGCTCTTTTTCTTTTCTATCACAATTGTCAAGTACTTATTAGCAGCAATATTGTATTAGATATTGTATTAATTCAATACTAGTTTTTTTTTAAGTCAGTTATTAAAAAATGTCAATTTGTGGAGAATCCCTTAAGATTCAGCCGTTTTTAGAGAGCAGAGTAAAAACATCTCACTAAAATAATGATATCTTTTTGAATTTTCACGATATTTGATTGGATTTTTTTTATAAGTCACTCCATAGAATTGACTATTAAATGATGTAAAAAAAATGTTTTTCTAGTTCGCGCATGCGCAGATAAAAATTATTTTATACAACTACTCATATTTCATAAAATATTTAATATATTTATATTCCAATTGCGCTACATTTTTTCTACTGCATTTTGCCAATTTTTCTGAAATTTGTGTTAAATTTGGTCAAAAACCCAGCATGATATAAACAAAAAACATACCAGAATTTTTTGAATTTTTCAAAAAAATCGCTCTATCGCCATAAATATACATGCTATTCTCACAAAAATTAGTGTACATATTCTACTGTATTCATATATTTGTATTCTAAAGCGATAAGTCGTTTCGTGCATTTTCATGTACAGGGCGATCCCAAATATTTCTATTATTCTTTGTTTTTTTGCCGGCCCCCTAATTACCCGCTTAACAAATGAATGTAAATAAATATAAAGTGAAACATAATCTTTATATTTCTGAAGTTCCAGAAGAATCCGACCAGTATATTTTTAAATATTTGACAAAATGTCAAAAACTGAAAGTGTACAAATACTTTTTGGTAGATAGTGTAGTCCACTTGCAAATTTTTGTAGATGCACAGAATGAAGATGGAATTTTTGTAAATTTTTTCAGATGTAGCAATCCCCTAACTTTCTTCTATGTTATACATGTTAATAATTCCTAAAAAATGCAGCATAACAGTGTCACTTGTTAGGTTATTTGTACTAAAACCTAGTCAGCAACAACTTGTGTAAACTTTTACCTGAATCTGATGTTTGGGGGAAATCTGTGCATTAGTTTGAGAGAATAAAGCTATTGTGTGAAGATCTTAAAAAAATTCTACATGATAGCACCACCTGTTGTGTGATGTACCACAAAGACTCATAATTATTAATTTTTATAAGATTCTAACTGAATCTGAAGTTTGATGAAAATCCATGCATTAGTTCTTGATAGTCTATTGCAAATCGTGAAAAATCCAGCATAACAGCAATTTTCACCAAAAACTAAAAACAACTAACTCAATGTTTTATAAAAATCTGTGCATTAGTTCTTGAGATAGAGGTATTGTAGAAATTTTGAATAATGCACCATAGCAGCACCACCTTTTAAGAGATACGTACCACAAACTAATCAGCTTCGGTTTATATCATGATCCAAATTAATTAAAGTTTTGTGAAAATCCATACATTAGTTCTTGAGATAGTGTGTACGCAAATTTTTTGTCACTTACAGACTCACACATTGTCAACCAGTCATTTTCTAAAAACTCTCAAATCTTGTTCATTAACTTCTAAAACGTGTAAATCGATTAAAAACTGGAAGTTAAAATTTTTCAAGAATATAATACTTTCTTCTTTAAAAGATAAAAAAAAAGCAAAGACATATGGTCAAAACATGCATTCCCACTGACAGTTAGTAACGAAGAAGAGGTCTAAGAAATGTAGTTTTCACACTGACTGCAAAACAGACATAAACATAACATTTCAAAACTGACTAAAACCAGCTATAACTGGTTCAAATGGATTTCACATGCTGCTTTTAATACTTTAACAGTTAGACAATCGCTATTCTATAAAATAACAAGTTAAATAATTGAATTTCATAATTTTACACACTTTAACGGTCTTGGTTAGTTATTTTATGAAATTAGTAGATATTTTATGAAATAATGGATTTTATGCTTTAACGGTAGCATATATTTCCAATTTCAAAAATACTTTTAACATTAATCGCATTTTTGATTGGTATATTTAAAATTATTATTCAGTTTCATTCATTATACTATTATCAATTACTATTCAATACTTTTATTTTCACAAATTTATTTATATTTTTAAATATTTTTCATGCATAAGATATAAACAAATTTTTCGATGTATATATTTTAAGTTATTATTCAAGTTTACTGATTATTATCAAATACTTTTTATTTGATATTTTGTTTTATTATAAATTACTTTATTTATTTATATATATATATATATTTTTCCATTTAACAATTTTTAAGAAATGTATATTTTAAATTATAGTTCCATTGCACATATTATTACTTATTTTTATTCAATATTTTTTATTTGATAAATATTCTATGATTCATTATAAATTTATATGTCATTTTTGAATTTTCAAAAAGGTTTTAAATTAAACGTTATCAAACTATTGTTTATGTATGTTTGGATAATAATTATCACAAATTAGCATACACAAGTTACTTACAAGTTTTATTTAATTATTTTTATTTGTAAATAAAAAAGCTTTTAAAATACTTATTTTGTTTAAGAAATGCGTTGAAAATTATTTAGAAACAAAATTATTCTAGCAAATTATTTCTTAAGTTGCTCTATTAAAGGTACTTAAGTATTTTATGACCATATAATATTTTTTTTTATTTGTGATCGGTTTGTATTATGTATAACCTAAAAATGTGGTTAAAATATGCATTATATATATTAAAGACATTTTCATACTAAAATATTGAAGAAAATAACTCAATTTTTGCATGAATGTATATAATAACAACTTATTCCAAGTATGTGTATTTCAAAAGATTGCATGGGAAAATAAATCTTTTGTATGTTTTTGAAGAACACTTTACAAGAGTTAGGTTTTCAAAATCCTTCAGGCTTGAAATGAAATTTTCTTGCTCCATCCTCACATGCACAATTCGAATGTGTGTGCCATCACAAAAGGGTTGGTATCATAAAGTTTCCTGGAAAAACTCGGCTAACATTGCAATAGTTATTGCAATTTTTGAGCTATTGATTTCACATATCCTTTTTATTTTAATAATGTAGTAAGTGGCATACATTGCATGCAAAATCTGCTTAATATGTCCATGAGTTCAGATTTAAAGAAAGAAACAAATAAAATCTTTCTTCTTTGCTAGTTCCTGTACAAGACTCAATTTTAAATCTGACAAAGGGGTGGTATTTGAAACATCCTTTATCTTTTTCTTATTTCTTTCAATACCTCGGTGCATTCCTTTGCATTTTATTGAGTGTATGTGTGGAACAGGTTTCCATGGAGGTTCAAATTTTGTTTGGCAAAACTGATAAATTACTAAACTTTGACAAACAGTTGTCATGTGGAAATATTATTATCAGAAATGTTAAATAAAAAAAGGATTTCTTTCCTAGTTTCATCCTAAACTTTTTCTCAAAGTCACAGTGAAATCAACAGATGTTTCTCTCCTATTAGCATTGATACTGCTTTTGTAGCTTGTAAAAAATTTGAAATTTTACTATAATTTAAATGATGAATTGTTTTTAATGTAAAAATTTCACAGTTATGCTTGTATCAAAAAATTATTTATACATAAAAATATTTTGTACTATTGAATTATCAGAAATTATGGTGCATCAAATTATTATGTTGTATTTTGCGCTATGTTATAGTAATGTGCAATTAATTTACCAATAAAATTGCATCTACTACTAAATGTGGGAAAGTAAACAAGTCCGAAAGTTTCTTTGTAACTAAGCATATTTATTTGGATCTTAATAAAAGTAAGTTGTTTGTTAGGTATCTGCATAGTAAGTGACAGGAACCAATTACATTTATAATGATAATGACTGAGCATTTTTCAGACAGATTAGAGAGAAGTAGTCTATTTTTTTACTCCTTAAAAGTATCATTAATTGTGCAATGGCATAGAAAGGGTTCCCAATGATATCGAAAATCTAGAGAGTCAGGGAATTTCAATGTGGTCAGGAAAATTTTAGAATATGTAGGAAAAATCAGAGAATTTACAAATATTTTCTAAAAAGTCTGAGAGGGGGGGGGGAGAATGATGCAAAATTTATCAAATAGTCTTAGGTAAAAAAAAGTTGCAAAATTCTTTAAATGACTGCAAAAAAAAGTCTGAGAAATTAAAAGAATGATCACGGAAAATATTGCTAATTTAGTAAAAGGATTACCGAAATAAATAGCAAATTTCATTGTATGTCTGTCTGCTTGGTCATGGAAGTTTTTGAGAATTGATCAGGAAAAATGCCAGAAGTGTTTTTCTGGGATTCCTGTTTGGAGAATGGATTTCATCTATGATATTTTTAAGAGTTTGCAGCAATGAACATATAAAAAGCATGTTAAGGTAAAACTCCTCCAGGGGTTCTTCTAATATACATTATTTTCTGTTTCTTGATTGACTAAATAGAGTAAACATTTGCTATTTTCTTGTAAGCCTCTGAACTTGTATGTCAAATATTACTTGATTTGCTAAATTTGAAGTACATGTGAGTTATCTGATGAAATTTAGGTTACTTGCTGTGTGAAAATTTTTAGTTTTTTATTCATCTGTATTCAATATTTTCATGAAACATTAATTTTGCAAATTTTGCATTTATCAGCTGGTTTAGGTGAGTTTCGAATACGTGAATTGAATGACGAAATCAACAAGTTACTACGTGAAAAGGGACATTGGGAAACTCGAATAGTTGAGCTTGGAGGACCCGATTATTCTGTAAGTATCGTAAGAGGCTTTTAATTAAAAGTAACATTCCTTTTCTTATTAATAATAACTAAAAAGAACACTGAATTCTTTGGTTTAAATAAAAAAAATAATCTATTTTGTTATTCTATCTTTTATCCAAGTGAAACTGCAGTAAAATATAAAATACTGCATGTCTTTTCAACTGTGATGATAGATTATTAATATTTATTTATTTTTTGGTGGTGGGGGGGGGGGGGGGGGTGCATCAATATGCTTTTCTAGTGATAAAAACCTTAGTACTAGGTTTAAGATTGATTAGTTGTACTTTATACTTATAAATTTCAATTTGATAATCACAAATTAAAATCCAGTCATAATTTTTATGCTAGCTTTCTGCATTTGTAAGATACAAATTTGATTTTTTCTGTCAATGCCCTTTTCTAATAAATTGACTACTTCAACTTGATTTAAATCACTGTCTATTAGTAATGCAAATAAAATATTGAAATATGTAGACTAAAGATGAACAAAGAAGTCAGATTTAGAAAAATATTTTTTTAATAAAAAGTTTTCTTCGTTGTATAAAAAATTCTGTTTTTTTTTTTTTTTTTTTTTTTTTTTTTTTTGTGTGTGTGTTTATTTTTATAAGTCATCACACTTTTGTTATTGCACATACACCTGAGCAGAATAAATTTAAATGATAATAATAGTAATAATAATAAAATACACCCAACTAAAATATTTTGACAATTAAGGAAAAATGTTTCTGCGTTAATTCTGTTAAAACATAAACTTTTTCATGAACCTTTTTTCAGATCTTACCACATTTTTGAGTTATTTACTTTATGATTTATAATTTATAAGTGGTTTTAAATACAAAGATATCCAGAATTTAGAAGAGAGTTGAGACATTGTTGCATACAGAATCTGTTAAAGAGTTTTATTGTTTGATACTTTTTATTTTGATCAGACAGTTTGAAGGATATTTTAATTTATGTAAAAATTTTAGTTGTATTAAACAACTAGGCCTTTAGGAATACATATGAAAAATGCTTAAAGTTTATTTCAGATGTAAAATATTAATTTCTAAGAAATACAGTAGAGCAAAGTTAAGACGCTCACGGTTACTATGCGATACTGCTTAATAAGCAGATTTTTAAAGATCTCTTGAAAATTGCCCATGAAGTTAATGCAAAAATATCATGTTTAATGCAAGAATGGTTAATATATGAGAGGTTTTTGGTCTTTTAAGGCAAAAAAAATTATGCTTAAGACGCAAATTCATTGATCAAGATACAAATTCCTTGTCTCTTTCCCAGTGTTACCAATTTACCAAATCTTTTGATATTCAAATAAAAAATACATTTTCTGAATAATAATATTTATCTTAAAAGCAGATTAAATAAGGTGAATATTATTAATCAGAAATAGTTGTAGTTGTTTGAATTATCCCCCCCCCCCCCCCTGCTAAATTAATAACATTGCAATTCTTCTTTTATAAAGTGTCCTAATATTTTTTGTGTATGATTTCACTGTAATAGAGAAACTCAGACAAATTCAGGATACTCAGATATGTCATAAAATTATTATAATTAATGATGATTATACATATTGTTAGTCAGGTTTTAAATATATATTTTATCCTTACTGTGTCTCATAATATATATTTTAAGGGGGAAAAAAAAAGAAAAACTCATAAAGATTAAATAAATACAACTGTGGTTGTTTATTCCTTTTATGTTTCCTTTATTTTTTGCAATGCTAACAAAATGTTTTAGCACAAAGTTTAATAAGGATAATTTCTTTTTGCATAATTGACAGAAGGACCGATTATAATGGTACTCATTATCACAAGTAAAATGCGATTTTAACTTATGAGTAACAGGTTTATATATATATATATTTTTAATTTTGTTAAAAAAGTGTGTTAGTCTGGCTAGAAATTAATTAGTTTATTCTTAATTGTAGCATATTAATCGACAATAAAGTTGTTTAAGTTCATTTTTTTATTTTCAGTTATTATCCTGTCGTTCCTAATTTTTTTAAAAAAGAGTTGAAAACAATTAACTTTTAATCTAAATATATGTAAAAGACACAATTTTTGACCAAAAACATATAAATGAAAATTCTAAAGATCATTGAGACTATTAAATCATCAATAAGCCCAGTTCGTGCAACATTATATACATTGCAATTAATACATGATCCTGTTTAATATGGAACTTTTGCCCAATCTCTTCAAACATGTCTTAATCAGGTTCAACTGTATCCATGCATTACAAAGTTTTCTTCTTCAGGCATTTTTGTTTTGTTTTGTTTAAAAAAGGGTGTGTTAGTTTGTGTAATCAATATGGATGTAATTTTTGTATATATTTCTGGAAAAACTCAAGTATTGATATACAGTCGAGTCTCTCTATAAAGAAACTCCATGCATCAAATTTCTCTATGTAACGAATTTTAAGTAGGAACGATCTCCTTTTCCCATAAATACATGAAAAACAGTCTTTATGTAGTGAAATATCTATCTCCATATAAAGTATATTTTCCTAAAATGATCTCAATTTTCTATCACTCATTCCTGACTTATCGTTTAGTACTGAGTTTTTATATATCTTCTCTCCTTGTTCTTTAAATCCAATAAATTCATTCCCCTCTCCTTCCTCCCACAACCTTTCAACATCCTTCTCAAAACAGTGTCATTAGATTGTTACACATATAAAAACATGATCAATGGGGGTAACTGAAGAAAAAATAATTCAAAATGGCCGAATATTCTATATTAGAGAATAATGTAGATTATGAAGACGAAGAAGACATCACTTGAACAGACTTAAAAGAGAAATGGAAGGAACGTGGAGATTTCGAAGACAATGTTGCTCTCTGATTTTTTGGAAGTGGATGGCAATCTCACTATTGCACAGTATCCTATTCATAGTGATATTGTAAGCAGAGTTATGAACAATGCTAATAAGTGTGACAATGAGCACGAGAACAAAAATTTACAACGAGAAAAAATCATCACACAATGAAATAATGAGTTCTTTTAATCTTATTAGGAGAGGACTTCAAATGGAGGAAAATGTTCCCTATACAATTTTTCATTCCTTGCTAAAATTTGAACATTTTTTCGAGAGTGTAAGACTTTTGAAATCAAAACAACAAAAAATTACAGATTTGTCTAAAATTAATATGAGTCTTCCTTATTTGATTTTCATTGAGCTTTCAAATAGAGAAATGTCTGTTCTCTCTTTTAAAACTGTTTAAATAATTAAAAAATAGAATACTAGACTAATATTTAAAGTTAAACATTTCAAATGCTTAATTAAACATATCCAAAATATATTTGTTCAAAATTTGTACATTAAATAAGAATTTTAATGTCATTCTCTATATAATGAATTTTTTACTGGAACAATGGATTTCGTTATATAGAAACTTGACTATATATCGATAGTCTAACATCTGTATTTTAGATATGCTAGTATATTGTTGCTATTTTTACCTAAGCAAAAATTTCTGTGAATATAAGTTTCATATAATTTTTATGTACTACAGGTGTGCAATATTGCTATTATAATATGTACTAAATTTCTATTTTAAATTCAAATCCTTTCTATACTCTTTATCCATTTTAATCAAAGTAGTTTTCATATGGGAGAGCACTGCAAAATAAAACTAGTTGGATGTGTCAATCCCAAAACTTTCTTCTATCTCATAAATACATTTTAATATTTAAAAAAAAAAAAAAAAAAAAAAAAAAAAAACGTGGTGACTTTAAAGTTACCCACTATTGAATTTCCTCGAACATTTGACCTAGCCTAATGAGATTCTGGTACCCAAAAAGCCTAAAACGCAAAATTTAATTAATATTCTGAGAAAATGAGCTTAGTAGTGTCTCATGTTGGGTAATTTACACTAAAACCTAATAAGCATCTATTGATGTCAAAACATAACAGAATCTGAAATTTGATGGAATTTCGTCCATTAGTTCTTGAGATATAGTTATAACAAAAATTTGCAAAACGTAGCACAGCAACACCATATCTTGGACAATTTATGCCAAAACGTAAAAAAGCGTCTAACTATGTTATGGTGTAAAAGAATCTGAAGTTTGATGAAATTCTGTGCATTAGTTCTTGAGATACAGCTAGTTTAAAAAAAGTGTGTAAAATATAGCATAACAGCACCATCAGTTGAAGGATTTATAACAAAACGTAATCATCGTGTAATTATGTTATGTGTCATTTTGTAACAAAATCTGAAGTTTGATGAAATTCTGTGCTTTGGTTGTTGAGACATAGCGATCGGAAAAATCGTGCAAAATACATCATAGCTGCACCATTTGTTGCAAGGTTAATACCAAAATGTAATCAGAGTCTAATTATGTTATATATTCTTGTGTAACAGAATCTAAAATTTGATGAAGGTATCTGCATTAGTTCTTGAGATATAGCTATCGCAAAAATCGTGCAAAATGTAGCATAGCAGCGCCACCTATAGGGCAGTTCACACCAAAACCTTATCAGTGGCTATGTATCTCAAGGTATCGCGGAATCTGAAGTTTGGTGAAATTCTGTGCATTAGTTCTTGAGATATAGCCATCATGAAAAACGTGGCATAGCAGCGCCACCTGCTGGCCAATTTGCACCAAAACTTAATCAGCGTCTATGTATATCAAGGGGTCACGGAATCTGAAGTTTGGTGAAATTATGTGCATTAGTTCTTGAGATATAGCAATCTTGAAAATCATGAAAAACGTAGTATAGCAGCGCCACCTGCAGGCCAATTTTCACCAAAAACCAATAGGCACTAATTCATATCAAGGTCTAACTGAATATAAAATTTTATTAAATTTCGAGCATTAGTTCTTGAGATAGAGCGCCCACTAATTTTTTGTCACATACAGACAGACATACATACAGACAGACAGACATACATACAGACAGACAGACGGACAGACTCACAGACAGACATTTTCTAAAAATAGTCAAAACGTGTTCAAGACCTTCTAAAACGTATAAATCCATCGAAAACCGGAAGTCGAAAATTTTCATGAATCCAATACTTTCTTCTTGTAAAGATAGAAGAAAGTAAAAAATTAATATCTATTATTGTTCTTTCCTGCTTTGAATGATACTGTATCTTTATCACATTGAGTAAGCATTATAAATGTAAATTACCCTATATTAATGATGGCAATATGAAAAAGTACTATTATAAAATAGGTACTACTTGGTTATCCCATCGACTGATTTCGTCAAATTATACAAGTCGCCAAACTAATAAATAGCAAAATTACACATTTGACATAATTTTTATTTTGAATAACAAAAAACAAACAATTAGTAGAATATTAATAAAAATATAAATAAAAAGTCAAAATAAAAATAACTTAATGACGTTTTAAACACATGTATCGTATTTAATGTCATTGAATGTGACATTCATGATCACCCATTATTGGCATTTAATATTATTGTATGGCGATCGTGTTTGTCGACAGGATAACCAAGTAGTACTGTAAAATATTATTCCTTTTACCATACAATGAGTTTGAATTTTTTATGAAACAAATATCGTTCCAATAAGGCTATTGTTACTTACATCTTAATGAACTTACATTGTTTCCTTAATATCCATATCTTTTTTATTTTATTTATTTATTTATTTTTTTTTTTTTAATTTTTTTTCAATGTCTATTATTAAAACTCAAAATTATTCGTTATTGTAGAAACTGCTAATGAAAGCTTAGCATAAAAATATAATACTGTTACGAAAAAATCTTTTGAAAGAATATGCAACATGTAGTAGTACATTTATTACCATTTGTAGTAGAAGATATAATAAATACATGTAATAAAGAAATTCTGTTATTCATTAGTATATTGTTTCTTAATTTTTAATATTTGTCTAATGATTTATTTATGATGTTCATACATTTTGTTTTTTCAATAATAGAAATTAGGTCCAAAAGTGTTGGATCATGAGGGCAAAGAAGTACCAGGAAATAAAGGATATAAGTAAGTATATATATAAATATTCATTTGACAATACTTTTATTAATGTTCTTGTCTCTAATTTAAATATGACATGAACAATATCACAATCAACGACAAATAAACTATAAAATAGAGAAAAAATATTCAACTGATTAAAATTATGAGTAATAAAAAATGTAATAAATATTTTGTTTAATTAAAAGTGAAGTTTTTTGGAAAAAGAATAACTAAATGCTTATTTTTTTTTTAACTGAACAAATAAATAAATAAATAAATGTTAAATTTTTTTCAGAATTAGCAGACTATTAAAATGTTTTCTTAACTTTCTTCTTTCATGCAGCTCATTATTGTTTGCTATTGCTCATTCATTCATAATATGAATCAGAAAATGACATTTCATAAGGCACTTTTTTAGAGCATGAGATAAGATATTGTCTTACCATAAATTCATTATGTATGCTGGAAAAAAAAAAAAAAAAAAACATTTATCAGATATTTACCAATTTTGCAGAATTTTGATGCTTGGTGTAAAAAAAAAAAAGTTTTAGATCTACTATTCATTAGTACTTGTATAATAGTAAATCATAGCTCAGTTCAATGATGATAATATTTTGACAATCTTTAATTAAAAAAAAAAAAAAACTTACAAAAGTTTGCTTTTGTTTGCGATTACATGTAATTTTTTTTTAAATATGAAGTTTTAAATCTGCTAACATAAACCTTCTGAACCATCTTTTTTTACAAAAAAAATTAGATAATAGTTCACTGTACTTTGGAAATTCTCGATATTGCAGGAAACATCTCCAGTTACAATATTTGTTTCATCATCGCTAATAAAATCTCTTAATCTTCTAGGGCAGGGGATGTCCCTCCCGGACCACATCCTGAATATGACACTGGATTTTGAGGGGCAAAGGTTTCCCAGCTCAACCCCTACATTTATCTGTGATAACAAAATTTATGACACATTCCCATGATCAAATTAGAGGCTTTTTACTTTTTTCTGTTAAAAAATTTCAACTTTGCACTTTTTTTCCGTTAAAAAATTTTAACTTTTAACTTTTTTCTGTTAATATTTAATCTTTTATCGCCAAAAGTATTGTCCACTATTTAGAATGTCCATTACTCAGAAGCCAAGCATACAAAAATTTAGGTTTAGTGAGTGGGGCTTGGAAAATTGTCTGTTAAATAGAGGTGTCCGTAACTTGTATATATTTGTGATAGTTAAAGTTCAGACAGACTAATCAATATCATAAACTCTTTTTTGTGTTAGAAAGCATTAAAAATGAAATTAAAAGAAATATTTCTTTTAAAAATCTAAATTTTCAAAGAAAAAAAATTATCTTAAGGTACTCTCAGTTCTTCATTGGAATACTTTTATGTCAACTTTCATAATTGTGGTTCTATCAATTATAGGACAGGGTTGTCTACTGAGAGAAAACAAACTTCTTTTAAAATTATTATTATAGATGACAAAGTAGTACGAGATACTGTAATAATAAGTTCCAAATAAATGCATCCTGCTTTCATAAACTCTCTTAGTGACTGCTAAAATAATTTAGTTATTTACGCACCAATTAGAATCTCAACAAATGAGTATTGAATACTGTATATATTTGTGTATAAGTTGAGGAATTTTAGACAAAATTTGGGAGTTGAAAATGGGTGGGGAGGGGGAGGGGGTCTTGCTTGACAGTTGCTTCTAAATATTTCTTCTGAAAATCCTACAATACAAAGAAATTCTTTTAGCTTTGAAATTGTTTACTCTTGTAAATAAGGTTTGAATAGATTTTTGAAAGATTTTTTTTTCATTTTAAGTATTATTGGGTTGATGTAAATAGGTTTTAAAAAACTTTAAACTTCTTCAGTTTTGCATAATTGTACAATTTTAAAACGTTGAATTAAAAGTAAATTGTCAGATTAAGAAACATAAAATATAGAAGTAAATAAATAAATTACTAATTTAATGAAAATTTATATATATATTTAATCCTCAATTAAATCATTTTTCAATATACTGCCAGAAATATAATTTGATTTATACACAAAAATACAATTTTTTTTTTTTTTAAATTTTTGATTAAGAATTGGGAAGTTGACTTATACAAGAGTATATAGGGTAATTGTTTTTTGCGAGACAACAAAAAAAGATAATTTTTTTCAAGAAAACAAATCTTCTATTTCTTTTTTATAATATTAATATAAAGGTATTAATTCTTTGTAATTAATATCTTTATATTAATTTTATATATAAATATTATATATATCTTTATTATCATCTTAAAGATGATAATAAAGATCATTAAGATATGTGCAGTATTAAAGATGAATCAATTCATATTTGACATTGTCTTCTTACGGACACATGTCTGCTTGAGCTGATGATGAGCTATTGTTGTTTTAGCTCGAAAAATGTCCTGCATTGTTTTTATTTTATGATGATTTTTACAAAATGTATTTATTTTAATTATTACTTAGCATCAGTTTATTCAGCGTTTAAGTTAATGTTCTTTTAAGGCTTTTTGAGCAACACCATGATTTTAGAGATTATTGGTGTGATCAAAATAAGGTTGGAAGTCCCTAAGCTAGATTAACATGAGAATTTATTTTATTATTTTTAATATATTCCTATTCTAATAAAAAGTAAAAGCTTAGACGTTAAATGTTTTATAGACATGTTATGATTAAATTATTGCATGTTTTCTAACTGATTTATTTTTTTCATTAAAATATATATATATATATATGTATGTATATCAGCAATAAGACAAAATAGCTTGCTCAGTGATAGCTTTATCTGCTTTGTCTGTTATCTATAAAAATATGTATATGTTTAATATTTTTCAAAAGTATGTAGTAATTTCACTGCAATAATACTATATTGAATAATATAGAAGTTCTTGAATGAATGTTTCAATTGTACTGTATTTATTAATTTAATATGAACAAAGATGTTAAAATATTAAAGTATTTATCATTTACGTATGATTATGTATCATTACTTAATTTATCAAATTTAATCTATATCTTCTTTTTTTTTTTTTTTTTTTTTTTTTTTTTTTTTTTTCTTTAAGTCACTATTCATGTCTAGCATGTTTTTTTGCATGTGTTTGTGTATCTATGTGTAAGTCTGTATTATGCATTTATTTGTTTAATAATTTAATATTAGAAAATATATATATATATGTGTGTGTGTCTGCAAATAATTTATTACTTTTTTTTAAAATGTGTTCTTTTTTTCAGATATTTTGGCTCTTCTAAAGACTTGCCTGGTGTTAAAGAATTATTCGAACAAGAACGTAAGTATTGAACTTAAAATATTAAATAAACTAAATAAATATCAAAATGAATGCAGAGAAGAAAATAGTATTATATATTTAGTGAAATAACATTTAATTTGTTAAATTTAATCGATACAGACCTGCCAAATGTTAAGGGAAAAAATCATATTTGCTACGATTTGGACCTATAAACTACAATGCAACAGAAATTGGTCTTAAGAGAAAACAGTACCTTTGAAACCATCTCTTCAATTTTGAATACTATTGTAATATATGTGGTGGCATATTATTAAATATTAAAAATAAAAAAAAATTTTTAAAACAGCTTATTTTACTATTGAAAAAAAATCCCTACTACTTTTACAGATATGAATGTTTTAGCTTCAATTTTTTTCCCCCACATTTATTAGAATATACTACATGAAACTGTCTATGGATTTTTAGATGTATGGGATTCTGCATTTAATGATTTTTTTTCTCTCATATATATAAAAAAATGAAGAAAAAATAATTATAAACTTGAATATTAAATCCATGCACAAAAATATTAAATAGACCTTGGAGAACAAGTAAAAAAATTTCGAAGCTCTATCTAAATTAGCAAAAAAGCCATAGTGTTTATCGAAAAAGCAAGTTATAAAAATATGAACTTTGTGAAAAATCTGTTTAAAGTTTACATTTGTATGGACAATTATGCTGGATTTATAAACAAGATTTACAGTATCTCACGATAAAATTATCATATAAGTAAAAATGAGGTGGCAAAATATTCACAATTAAAGAAACTTTCAATTAATATGTAAAAAGAAAATCGATATTTTGACTAATTTCAAGATATTCTATCACCTTAAACTACATTTTTTTTTGGGGGGGGGGGGGGGGGGGAGGGGGGAAACCTAAGCACATTTTTTTTTTCTCCAGTTTTAATTTTTGGTCCACACAACATGTTTTTCAGAAGTGACTGTGTCCCAGAATTTTTAATTATTCAATTTAGAAAGTTTTAAAAAATCAGTCATTAGTCCAAAAATTTGGACACTAAAAATTGCTCACACGAAAAAATAAAAAAATATGAGCTGCAAAACAATCTTCTTAACATAAAACTCTCCTAATGGATATTAACCACAAGGGAATCATGTTTCCATAAATGTATATATACAGGAATTCCCTTCCTTATAAATAGGGGTGCTATTTTTAGAGTTTCTTGAGGAGGGAGAAGAAGATCTTTGAGGGACAAGGTGTGTAGAATCGTGGGATTTGCACACAAAAAAGCAAAGCCCTACATAATAAAATTCTTTGCAGGTCGGCAGATATATTAGATATTCAGTCAAAGATTTCAGAAACAAATAGTGATTATCTTCAATTGGTCGCTGACTAAAATCGCTAATTTCGTTAAGGGTTCAGGAAGAAATTATAAATTTTGTCAAAAGATTGCACAAAAAAATTAAGAATTTTAATAAATTATCAAGGAGAAAATATTGCTAATTATGTCAAAAAGTCATGGAAAACAAGTAATGAATTTTGGTCCTGAAAAGATATCGCAAATTTTGCCGATTGTTTTTTAAAACTATCGCAAGTTTCAACAAATTAGATAATTTTTTTTTTCGGCAAATGGTCACAGAAAATAAATTTTATCAAAGACTTGCGATGAAAACACACATTCGTCAAAATACCACAGAAAGAAAAATGAATTTTGTCAAAAAAACACAGATAAAAAATGCAAGTTTTAATTGAAAGATGACCCCCCCCCCCCCCCCCAAAAAAAAAAAAAAAAAAAAAATCATGGTGAAAAATGAAAAATTCCTCAAAAATTGAAGTGAAAAATGCAAATTTCATCAGAAATTCACAAAATGTGGTTTTCAACAAAGAATCCTGATAGAAAATCTGATTATGGAAAAAAAATTGCGAAATTCATTAAAATTCAGTGCTCTGGGCAGAAAAATTAGAACTGGGCTTTTTACTTATCCATCATACATAGTATATAGTAAATATTGCAATTGTTTTGAAAATTGAAAAAAAAAAAATTATGGATTTACATGTTTCAAACACTAAAAAATCTTGAAAATATATTTTTAGAAAAAAAAAATTGATTTCTGTTTTTTAGTGTGTCTGTAAATGTTCTGAACAAATTGAGATAGGGACTTGAAATTTAGTGTGTACTTGGTACATAAAATATTATTTTTTCGGATTCCCAAAGTATTCATCCTGTGAAAAGGCACATAAAAATTTCTGAATTTTTTTTTTTTAAAGGAATGAATGTAAAAGACAATAAAAAAAAACATAAATTTTGCATAAAGAATGAAGTTGATTGGATAATTAGTTACCGAAATATTTGTAATCATATTTTCTACACTCTTTTATTTTTTATATACAGTGTTTCATTCAAATTTCAATTCAAATATACATTTTAATTGAAAATGATATGCTTAATCTGACACAGTTACTGTTAGTTAATATAATTATCATTATATGAGTTATAAGAATGTTTCTTTTACATAGTTAGGTACTACTTGATTATCCTGTCCTAAATAATCTATATTATGCAAAATTTCATAATCTCTACGTTTCCTGAACCCAAAGTGTGCAATATAAAGATATTCTACTGTATTTTGATATGTTTCAGATATATTTGGTCATGTTCAGGGTTCTTGCTGTCATTAGGTCAAATCCTCCATTTGGTGAGTAAAAGATCAATCATACTTGACAAATTGCAAAGGCTCAATTTCTTCTCCTTTTTTTGTATGTGCATGTGTACCTATACAGTCTGATCCATGTTGCTGAATAATTGGATGTTGCTTTACATGTTCATTTGCATACTGCCATTTACATAATTCTTTCTATAGAGATACTGACTCAACACCAATTTTTTTAGCAACAGTCAAAGACGAAATGATTATGTAATATATATTTATCTATTATCAGTTAATCACTATCTGAGTACTGGCATTAGAGGTCTGCACGGGCCGGGCCGCGGCCCGCGGGCCGGGTTCGGGCCGATTTCCAACAATGGCATTCGGGCCGGGCCGGGCTCGGGCCTTACTTCTGAAGACTCAGGCCGGGCCGGGCCGGGCCGGGCCTAGTCACTAATCTTTCGGGCCTTAATTTTTTTGCTGGACGGGCCGGGCCTAACTTTTTTTTCCGTAAGAAGCCGAGACTGATTCCATTCTTCCTAGTTTTCATGGACCAAAATAATCAGTTCCTATTTAATCTTCCTACATGAAAATCCTTTTCTCGACTTTTTATAAATCAGTAATACTTGGCTTTGTCTGAAAATGTTTCCGAAAAAGGCATATACTTTTTAAGCCGTCATTATTCTACAATTAAACATTAGAATTTATTCCTTTTAAAGAATCATAGATTACTAGGCGTTTTAAAATAGAATTAAACACACACACACACACAAAAGAAAAAAAAAGAAAAACATGATTATGAAGGAATTTTCTTTTAAACTGAAAACTGAAAGTTTCTTTTAAAATGTTCATCCATGCAAAATGAATACAACAATACGGGAGAAAAAAATATATTAAACATTTACATCTGTTAAGAAGGGAATGTATTTTTTTTTCATTCCAAAGCGATTTCGTCTTTGGAAATTTTACCATATACCGCTTTTTCGACTTTCTGTCTCCATTACAGGGAATATGGATTAATAATACTAGTGATAACTGAAACATTTACATACAACAAACAAAGATTCATTTAAAAGCGTAAATATCGCAGCCTAAGGCACTTTTGCATAAATGGAGATTATAAACATGAAAAAAAAAAGACTAATAAAATTTTTTTTTCGTCAGAACTCTTCCATAAGATTAAAGATCAATGTTCTGTAGAAATTCACTTGAGCCGGGCCGGGTTCGGGCCGAATTTTAAACTTTTTTTCGGACCGGGCTGAGCTTGGGCCGAAATTTTAACTTTCGGGCCAGGCCGGGTCGGGCCAATATTTTTTTCGTTCGGGCCGGGCCGGGCCCGGGCCGAAATTTTAACTTTCGGGCCGGGCTCGGGCCTGGAAATTTCGGCCCGTGCAGACCTCTAACTGGCATTGTACCAGTCAAAACAGAAACAAAATCATGCACATCAAATGCCAAACAGAGAAAAGTTTTGCTGCAATGTAGTGCTGAAATTACCCATTTACCATACTATTTATTAGTTGTATAGAAAATAATCATTGGCCAGTCAAATTTTTTCAATTGTTGAAATCTCATAGTAATTTTTAGCATATGTTTTCACAATGATGAATCAACTATAGCCGTTTTTTTTAATTTTTATTTAGGCTATTAAAAGAATGTCTGAAACATTTACACATTTAGGACTAGGAAACATTTAGAATGTACTCATTTGTAGTAGTTTTTGTAGCAGATAGTCAAAGTTTTATTTTATGAGCAATTACAAAAATATATATATATATATATATATTATATTAATAGGGATGAGATTCTTCCGCGGATCTGCGGTTTTCCGCCTTTTTGTTATGTTTTAACTTCTGCTTTAACTTCTGCTTTTTTCTGATTTTTTTGAAAATTTTGTTTTTTTTACTTTCTGAGTTTTTAAGAATTTATTTCTTGCAGACTTCTGTTTTTTATTCGTTTAAATAAAAAAAGAATTGTAAAACAATTTTAATCCACATCAACATGTGCCTCAATTTCAACACTTCAACTATGAGAGGTCCTTTATCGCAAGCGGTGGTTAACTTATTTCATCACGATTGCCGAATGCTCATTGAAAAACATATTGGCATTGTCTTAAAACAGAAGACTTCAACATGGGCGATTGTGTTCCGTGTATACCTTGCATTTCCAGATTTTTCGATCGATTTTTCCGGGTTTATGAGATTATTATATTTAGTGGAAAATTCAAATTTTAAAATATCATGAATTTCGTCATATGATCGGCGAAAAAAATTAACAATTTCGTCGAACGATTGCGGGAAAAAAAAGCGGAAATTTCACAAAAGGTCGTGGAAAAAAAATTCTTTAAATGTTAAATGGGATTTTTGTCCAAAAATCGACGGAGAAGGGATATTTTGACAAAAGATCATGGGTAAAATGGAAATATGTCAAAGAGTCATGGAAAAACGTAAATTTGTTAACGTGTCACGCAAAAAATACCCACGAATTTAATTAAAGAATCGTGCAAAAAACTAATTTCTTTATAAAATCGCAAGGTAAAAACGCAAATTTCGTAATAAAAAGATTTAAATTTCCTCAAAAAATTGTGAAAAAATAATGAATTTCGTCAAAAACCGATCAAATTAGTAAAAAAATTGCAGAAAAACGATCAATTTCGTCACAAAAATCTCGGAAAATGATCAATTTTGTCAAAAAATATCGTGAAAAAATGGTCAATTTTGTGTAAAAAAAAAAAACCCACAAAAAACGATTGATTTTGTCAAAAAATCGCGAAAAAACGATCTATTTCTTCAAAAAATCGAGACAAAACGATCAATTTCATCAAATAAACGCGAAAAAACTGCAAATTTCGACATATAAGTGCAGAAAAACGGCAAATTTCACGAAAAAACTTCAAATTTCATTACAAAATCACGTAAAAACAATAACTTTCGTCAAATAGGTGCGAAAAAATGGCAAATTTTGTAAAAGAAAAATCGCGAAAAAGCCGCCAATTCTGTCAAAAGATTGCGGGGGAAAAAAGGGGAGGGGTTATTGCTGGATGGAACTTTCTGTTCCAAAATCTGTTTTTGCTGCTTTAAAAACTAATTTTGTTGTCACATTTCTTTTTTTTCTTTTTTTTTTTTTAACTTTTGCTTTTTTTAAAAACTGTTTTTTCTGCTCCAAATCTTTTTGATTGAATGGAACCTTTGAAATTGGTATATTTTGCATTTGATAATTTTCAGGGTTTTCTACTTTGTATCACTTAATTTTCAGGATTTTTCTTCTGAGTCACAATGAGCTCTGATATTAGTAAAATAAATTTTCATTATTGTAATCAAATACTTTCTGCCTATTTCATGTTAATAATTCCTTTTTAATTTATGCAAAGCCAAATTGTATGTAATTTATATTTATTAATAGCAATTATATTTGTTGAGATTGAAATTCCTGTCAGAGCTCAAACGTCGTTCGTGCAGTTTTAGCTTTTTTGCTTTTTGGTCAATCTCATCCCTGATATTAGATCATTTGAAAAACAAGGATAAAATGAGGGGTTAACACATTTTTCAGTGTTTTACACCGAATCTATTTTGCTAATGTTTCTTTTCATTTAGCCATTGATTTTTATTTCTTATTCACCAAATCACTAATGTTGCTCAAAAGCCAGCAAGAACCCTGGTCATGTGTAAAAGGTATGTTTAATGATGTGTGAAATGTGATAAATATAATGCACAACCTTGATTTTTAACATGTTTGCTGCCGTTTACGCGAAGATGTGTTGATAGTTAATGCCGCTCTGTAGAAGTGGATTTTTCCCAGAAGCCGATTTACTTTTTATAACAAAGAATTAGTGAAAGATTTCCCCGCGCCAGCATGTGACTGGCTATTGGGCATCACGCGCTGGTGCATGAGTGGTTCCTTAATGTTGGCACCATACCATGCGCTTTTGCATGAGCGGCAGTGAATGTGTTAAGCTATATTTTTGCCTGCTATATTTTTATTTTCATATTTTATAATACAAAGGGAAAGAAGTAAGCTTAGATATTTATGTTTGAATTTTTTTAAAGTATATCCATTAAAAAAATTAGCTTTATAAGATTATGAAATATAAATAAAATATATGAATGTAATACAACATTAAAGAGTCAAAATTTTGAATAATTTCAGATGACTTGAAATTTGGCTTTTGTATATAAATTTAAGTGTAGAATTAACTATTTTGACAGATGTAAATTTTTCCATTTTTGGGTGAAAAAAGTCCGGGTCAGGATTCGAACCAGGGTTGTATTGGCTGAAGGCGCCATGCTCTACTAACTGAGCCATCCCGGACACAAACACTGGAGGACTATTTCACCCAATTAACCACAACGATCTCTTTATCTGGTCTGATACTCTGGATCAGCTCAACAGAATAGATCGAAGGTCAATATATGAAACTGCAGAAAATCGCTGCATACGAAATTATATTAGATTAATTTTAAACATGATTATTCAATCTGTAAATTAATTATAACAGATGTAAATTTTTCCATTTTTGGGTGAAAAAAGTCTAAGCCAGGATTCGAACCAGAGATGTAATGGCTGAAGCCACCATGCTCTACCAACTGTGTCAACAAATAGTCCTCCAGTGTTCGCGTCCAGAAAGGCTCAGTTGGTAGGGCATGGCGGCTTATAATTATCTGTTATAATTAATTTACCAATTGAATAATCGTGTTTAAAATTAATCTAATTAACTATTTTATTAATTGTTACTAAATTTGTTGTTTAGCAATGTTACTAAAAATTTAAACATTTTTTTCCAGTGTAATGTGTAAAAGACCTACAAAGCTTAATTGATACAAACTATTTAATAATTGATGCTCTTAACAACAACAACAAAAAAGTATCAATACTTTTTTTATGCAATTATTTGTAGCTCAATCATTTAGGCATATTTATTATCCACATGACTGTACTTTGATCTGTTACATTGTTATATGCTGAGGCCTGACAATCACAAAATAATAAAGCTGGCCAATCTATGCATTCTTGTTGATGATATGCTTTTCTTGTAGCTCCTGCTCCTCAAAGGAGAACACGTGCTGAAATGATGAAAAATATTGATGCTGACTATTATGGATATAGGGACGATGATGACGGTATATTGATTCCTTTAGAAAAAGCTCAAAGTGAGCAGTTAGAAAAAGAAGCAAAAGAAAAATGGCTTGAAAATAAAAATTCTGAGAACAACACTATGGAAAGTGAAGAAAGTGATTTTTATGCTGTGCCAGATGAACCTATGGTTTGTATTTTTTTTTTTTTTAAGTAAAAGTTTGTTAAATAATAATAAAAAAAAAATCATTTTATTACAAGATATATGCAAAATTTTAGAATTTAAGAAAAAATTAAACAATGCATTACTGAAGAATAAGTAATACAATGGAGAATAAGTGACATTGCATTCTTTTTTATATGGGGGGAAGGGGTGATTTTTTTTTCTCATTTTTAATTCTTGTCAAAAAATTCTTAAAGAAATCATAAAATTAAATGTGCATTAGTAAATATATACATTTTTTTTTCTGAAATGGCAACTAAAAATTATCTCCATTGTGAAATACAGCAAGTATAAATCTAATATTGATAACATTGAGATAGGAGGTGGCTAATTAAACCATGGATGCATTTGCATCCACAGATGCTTTCTGGTATCCTTTAAATCTCAATAAATTTGCATGTATAAATACGTATTTTTCAATAGTGTATAGTAAATATTGAATACGATAGTATTCATAAAAACTCCGGGTTCATACTCATCAGAGGATAAATTTTAACTTGTAAAAATCAAGGGAATCTCAGGGGATAGTGCAAAAACTTCTCCAAATCTGGCAAAATGACTGGCTACTCTGGGAAATTGCGGGTGATTGCTGCTGTTCTTGTGCTTTATGATATCACATCTGTCAACATCCATTCAGTCACTAGACAAACTTTCTAACATCGTGAAATTTGTGAACAGTTTAAGAGGAACTTAAGAATAAAGGATATTTTAAAATTGACATTGGTACTTGCAGCCCTCATCTAATTCATATTGCTTTTCAAAGAGATAATAAAATCAAAGTGGAAATTTAATTCTTTCAGCAAGCTACCAAATTTTTAAGGAGCAGCTCCACAACATATACTATTCTGTTTTACTAAAATTAAGGTTTTTTAAATTCTGCTCATACTGTTTATATAGATGATGTAAAATAACCTTTATTTTTAAAATTACCTTGTTTTTATTTCATTTTGAGAAGGTGAGAGTGTCACAATACTCTTTTAAAAAATGTCGCTAATTGCTGACATGAAAAAATTGTACATCAGAGGATTTTTTCTTGGAATATGAATCCTGAGACTCATAAATTGCTTAAGGGGACAGTTTAAATTTTTCATCAATTTTACTTATTTTAAAAAGTATGCTGCAAATGGTGAACTCATTGCATTTTAATATTCAACTAAAGGGAATTTTGAAGAAAAAAAAGTTAACTGCACATTTAATTAAAATTATTATTATTATTTAATCCCTTCCTTTTTTTTTTTAAGATTGATTCTTTTCCTCTCCCCTTTTTCTTTAACGATTTCAAAATGTTTATTAAACAAGACTGTACATAGATTTTTAGATACATCTAATATTACATTTTTAACACACCTTTATGTATTTTTAAAAAATAACAGAAAATCTAATCGTTAATTCGATGTCCAGATTTATCACATATGTAATAAAGAATATGCACAAAAAAATTTAAATCTTTATCTAACAAAAAAGAAAAAAAAAATTAAAAAGGAAAGTGACAAAAATATGATAATGAAGAAAAAGCCATTTAAAGTTTTTAATATGCATAGGTAATCGTGCTGGGTCAATTAACAAAATGTACAACATTTCACAATATAATTACCATATGGATAAAATAAGGTGTCAAAATATTTGCAGTTAAAGAAGCTTCCATTTAATATTAAAAAAGAAAATAGACTTTTTGACTAATTCTGAAGTTAACTGTCTCCTTAATAGTACACAAAATAAGAATCTTTATATTTATTTGTATAAATGTTTTGTTTTTATTTGGATAACAAAGGCTGATGTGCTAATTTTAATGAGACATTTCTTGTAATAAACTATTTGAAAACATGATTAGAGAATCAGTTGAAATTACTGCAGGTGGGGGTATGATATAAGCCTGTAATGATAATTTATCTTATAATATTCCAAAAATCAAGCATAACATTTTGAAAAGTCTCTATTTTTATTTGCAACATTTCAATACAGTAAACTCCCTTAAATCCACACAGCTTGGGACCATATGTTGTGCAGATTTTAGAATTTTGCAGATTTCTGGTCATTGCTTTGTTTACATTTTTTAAACAGTAATTTGAATGTAATTAATAATGCATTTGAAACAATAATGAATGCTTACAATATAGTAAAATATTAAAATAAACTAATAAAAATTTACATTTTTTTTTTTAAATGATTAAAGTATTAAAAGCAAAGGTCAAATAAATAATCAATAATGTATAATTAAATATTCATTATAGAAGTGAGATGCATTTTTCCTAAATTATTAAATGGAGTTTCCTCTAAAGGTGCACTACTAACTCATATCAAAATCATAAAATAAGATGTTTTATTTCAAATTTTCCTCTGACTTAATAATAAAAAAAGCTTGATTAATGCATAAATACATTTGCCAAAAAGTTTATGATTACCAGTGATGTCAGCAATAATTTATTCTTCCTCCATTAAAAAAGCATGAATTTAGTATTATTAAGGAAAATTACAGATTAAAAAAATATATGGAATTGATAAAAAATAAAAAATAATAAATTTTGTCCCTACATCTGAACTGAAAGCTCCATTGTCTATATCTGTAAATTATGTGCGGAATTTAGAGAGTCTACTGTATTTCATTTTTCTCATGTACCCACTGGATGGCATCACTGTAGTTTTTCAATCATGTTATTGGTCAAGACTCAACAAATTGTCTCTCATATAAGACAATTTTATTTATAGATTTTTAAACCATTTCAATATCTTATTTTATCATGAGGACAATTGCAGAAGCAGGTTGAAGCACAGATATTATGTTTCTATCATATTTATTTATAAAATTCATATAAATGTTATTTTGTGTACCATTAAGCAGTTTTATGTGTTTTTTAATATATTCATGTAATATTTTCTTACTTAATGTTATGTGGTACAATTGTCTAATGTATGTTTATATAGTAAATTTGAATTTTGATCTAAAGCAATAAAAAGTTAGTCTGTGCAGGTTTTATGTAAAAACATCTGCTGTGAATGAAACAATAAGAATCTCTTGAACAAAAAAATTTTGTGGCTTGTTTCTTTCTTTGTACTCTTGATAGTTGTAAAGAAATTTGTTACCTTTTGCACATAAGATACATTTTTCATAAATATACAGGGTGTCCACAAAGGCTCTTTACAATTTCCAACTTTTGTTGCAAACATAAGGGGACAGCTTCATGTGTACATTATTAGAAATCTATATTGAACAGGGCTGGATTTTTGCCAACAGAAAATGGTTTCTGCTGTGCCAGTGGCAGAAAGTGGTTTTAACTGGCAGAAATTGGCAACAATTGGCATAAACTTATTTCATGAAATAATTTGAGCTAATTCATAAGGAAAGCTATTTCTCAGAAGAAATGGGGAATAGAAATTTAGAAACATCTTGCACAAAAAACAGCTCATAAAGCGAATAAAATTTTCCGCTTTATATAAGCACAGATTGGCAATCAGAGTCTATAGATTCACTCACAAAATATATATTCAAAGTTTATACCGCGGGATATTTTATATCAAATGTAATACACACCTAAAGGTCTAAAAACTTATTAGAAATTACTCGACTACGAAACAACACAGGAAACGACATAAAACAAATACTAAAACTTCTTTCAAAATATTTTTGCTTTACACGCAAATTTTGTTTGCAATCCCCTGTGACAATTGTCATAATTTAAAATTGCTAGTTTCTTAAAATATATTCAATGTAATAGGTACAGTAAATGATGACATACTAGAAACTGAATTCATACAATCCATTTTTAAGCATATCATTACATATATAATGTAATTGATTGAAAAAATGTTGTGGTGACAGAACTCCCAATCATAATGTATTAATTGTATGAAAATTTAATGAAGATAATAGACTGCTGAATAGGTTCAATTAAAAACATACTTAAAACATTACTCAGCTTCCTCTTCTGTTATACAATGTATAAAAATATATGTGCATCAGGTCACACCAGTAGCATCTAATGTCAGTGAAAACAAAGAAAGGGTAAACTACGTTGATACATAGAAAACTTATGCCCTTCTTCGGGAAAAAAGTAACAATTCAATACATAAATAAAACATTGGGTCTAGATTGTTGGGTGGCTGAGACGGGTGGGATATGAAATGTAGCCACATCTACGAGTTATATACGAATAGTTTTGAAAGCAGATAGGTAAGAAATGCATTCAAAACAACATTTTGTTGTATGCTCCAGTAGACAGGTAATGCTGGTTTTTACCAAAAATTGTCAGATTTGCTCCATCTATACGAAATAAAGATATTGTTTCATAGTTTAAATATGTTAAACAGATATAAAGGTTTAAGTAACACTTTTAAATAATAACCAGCTCTGTAGGAATTTTTTAATTTTTTTGAAAAAATGTCAAAAAATGACAAATTTTACCGAAAATTTCGATTTTGGGAGCGAAAGTGCAGATTCAAGCCATTTTTTTTTAGCGGTAAAATTTCATGCAGTTGATGTACTAGTATAAAGGCAACTTTTAGCACCTACCCGTTATAGGTCAAAATTAACATTTTACCCAATAGCCACTGGCCGGTACACAGATTTTTTTCACTGGCCAGTTTTTTTTATTTACTCCCCAGTAAAAAAAAACTAACATTTTATACAAAATTGTGTTTTTTGATCTATCAAAATTGTAATTTATTAATATCTTATACTTGCCATTCGACTAAAAAAAACTGGCATTACATCTAATGCAAAAATATTGCTGCAGTCAAAATAAAATGTAATCAAACAGAAAATAAAAAAATTGCATTAATAACCAAATTGAAATACAGGAACTCGGCAATCCGCGTTAATGAGGTCCTGCAAAAACAACATAAATCGTAAAATACGCGTAAGGGGGCTTCCATATCTCACTTAAAAAATGTTTCAAAATTAAAATTTATTAAATAATAATAATAAAAAGTTACATAAAGAACACACAAAACTACTCTGAATTCGCATTAACGGAAGGCGTAACATTGAGGATTTCTGAAACTTAATTTAAATTAACTTTAAATATTTGAAAACATTATGTAGTCAAACAGAAAATTAAAAAATAGCATTAATAACCAAACTGAAATACAGGAACTCAACTCGGAATCCACATTAATGGGGTCCCGCAAAACCCCACATAAATCATAAAATACGCGTAAACGGAGGCTTCCCAAATCTTACTTAGAAAATGTTTCAAAATTAAAAATGATTAAATAATGATAATAATAAGTTACATAAAGAACACACAAA
The DNA here is from genome assembly GCA_964019185.1 of Maratus speculifer. NCBI lineage: Eukaryota > Metazoa > Arthropoda > Arachnida > Araneae > Salticidae > Maratus > Maratus speculifer. The sequence continues at coordinate 260,554,518 of OZ025298.1, forward strand.
ACTACTCTGAATTCGCGTTAACTTAACGGACGACGTAACATCAAGGATTTCTGAAATTTAATTTAAAGCAACATTGAAAATTTGAATATATTACATAATCAAACATAAACTTAAAAAATTGCATTAATAACCAAATTGAAATACAGGAACTCGGCAATCCGCATTAATGGAGACTGCAAAACCCAACATAAATCGTAAAATACATGTAAACGGAAACTTCCATATCTCACTTAGAAAATGTTTCAAAATTTAAATTTATTAAATAATAATAATAATAAGCTACGTACAAAACGATCATTTTCAGAATTTTCTAGTATATATATATACTGGTGTGCAAAACTTAAGGACAAGTCCCAAAATGCCGACTTTCAAGGGATTTTCACGCGAATATTCAAAAGGAAGTAATGTAATTCGAATAATTACTATCCCTGCATAACAACTAGTCCATATAACATCTCATTCAGGTCACACATGGTCACAAGAGTCACAGTCACTACGGCAAAACAAAAAATAAGAAATTCCATACGTCTCTTTTATGAGTCTCAAATGAATACTATATGTGATTCCACTGACAAATCATTGTGACTGCTGCTTTGTGGTGAGTCATCAGGTGACTTTACAAGGTCGTTTCATTGAGACTCTCGTGTGATCTCTAATCTGGAGACTCAATTTTAAAGTCATTGTGAACGTTGCATTATGATAAATTCCAGATGTCTCATTAAAGTCACATGGTGACTTTTCACCACATTTCACAGTGATTACTTCACAGTAGGGTCTCTGTCACCATTTGACAAGCCTTGTGACAGAAAGTCACATGTGATTTTAATGTGACATTAAGTGATTTATCATAGTACAACATTCACAATGACTTCGAAAATGAGTCTCTAAATGACAGTCACATGAGAGTCTCAATAAAAAGACATTGTAAAGTCACCTGGTGATTTGACACAAAGCAGCAGTTGCAGTGACTTGTCATTGGAGCCACATATAGTAGTTATTTGAGACTCATAAAAGAGATGTAAGCAATTTCCTGTTTTTGTTTTGCCATAGTGACTGTGACTCTTGTGACCATGAGTGACCTGAATGAAATGTTATATGGACTAGCTGTTATGCAGGGATAATAATTATTCGAATTATATTACTTCATTTTGAGAATTCGCGTGAAAATTATCGCCTGAAAATCCTTTGAAAATTGGCATTTTGGGACTCATCCTTAAATTTTGCACACCAGTGTATAATTGGTACCAGACACATTTAAATGCCAAATTACACAAATTAAAGACACTGAAAAACAGGAAGGGTTGGGTCCTGCGCGATGAAGCTACCAAATAACCCCAGCTACGTCTCGCTTATTATTTGTCAGATGAAGATAGTTAATAAACTAATACCAGCTGTGATAGTAGAAAAGATTGGCATCCCACTCAAGTACATGTTTTTAAAGTATGTTCTCAAGTGTGCTAATATTTGATGGTGTATTTCATTAGGTTGATTATCTGTATTCTATGCATTGTGTAGGGACTGTTTTGATTTATAATATCATCTTTAATCTTTTAGAGTGATGGAGAGCATTCTGATGATGACAATAAATCAGATGAAGAAAAAGAACCAAGATTCATAGCTCATGTTCCTGTTCCAACACAGCAAGAGGTACATGATTGAATTTATGAATTTACTTGTTTACAATTTGATGTTTATTCATTTTTCACTATAAGGCAAATTTAAGATTATGAAAATATAATTTCAATATAAGTGTTTCATTCATTCACTTAATACAATTGTATTAATGCTGAATTTATTAATGTAATTATGGTAGAGACATCATTTTAATTCTTCATTTATTTATGACTAGAGATAAGTAAAATTGTAAAAAAACTTGCTAATATAGAATGGTTTTAAAAATATCTTTATAATTTTACGTCAATATTAGATTTATCATTAATATAATCAAATGAAGGTATTAAAATTATTTCAGAATTAATATTAATGCTTTATTTTTCACATATTCAGTTAATAATCATTATACTGTTAAGAGCAGTGTTAGTAGTTTTTTGTTTAGCTGTTAATATGAAGAAAGGAAACAGTTTTGATTGCATTTAACTTTATTATTAGAATTTTATTTGTAATCAGTAGATTTCACATACAAGTAATTGCTATTGTTAATTTGTACTCTATACTTTGGCAAATCTTTTTATTTTATTGAAATTTTTCTCTTCTAATTAAATATGGCTTGTAAGCTTTTTTATTTATTGCTTTGAATTATATAAGAATTGTTTTCAATCTTCGATACTTGTTTTAAAATCTGTTAATACTCTATATAAAGACTCTTGATTCTTCTCAAGCTAAACTATTTTCTAGCGCATTCACCAAAGTCATTTATATTGATTAATGTTCAAAATTTGAAGTTCTATTTATTTCACCATTAAGAAACTTTACCATATTTCTATAAAGGCAAATATAATCTTTCAGAAAATAGTGTCCAGGTGATGGTTTTTAACCAATTTTTAGTGTGTGACAATTCAGAAAGTGATTATGACAAACCAACTGATTATAACTTGAAATCATCAAAAGATAAAAGAAATTACCATTTAGTTCTTAACACTAGAACGCCTGAAATATTGCTACCCCCTAAAACGCTGGCAGGTGTCATTTTGACACTGGTCGATATTATGCAAAAAAGTTCGAAAAAAATGTACAGTTTAATATTCTTTTTTGTAAATACATGTAGAACGCACAAATAATGTTAAATCTAAAAAAAAGAAAAACAAATTTTACAAGATTAAATTTAAATGCTTAAAGTACACACAAATATTATTATATTTGTAAAATACTCTTAATTTTTCGAGATATAGAGAAATATATTTCACACACAAATTATATTTTATCTATAATATAAGAACAATTTTGCTTGATGATAAGAGCATACATATGGCACACACAAATAATTATTATGTTTATAACTTAAGAATATTTTTGCAAGATAATATGAAAATTTAAAGAAGTGATAATAACTACTTACATTACTAATAGTCAGTACATTTGTAGGTGACATTTTTTGTGCATTTGCCGCATGTCATTCTATTACAAGAAGAACATACTTTATTTGTCACATTTCCATGACATTTTTTAACTTCGCATTTCCTACGCTTAAAAGAATTTTTGGTCCACAGTTCTTCGTCATCTCTCCTGCTTCTTTTAGTGGATTTTTCAGTGTATTCTGATCGCATTTCTTCAGCTACTGTTTGTATAAATACATGCCTTGTTATGTTTTTTCTCGTTACACGTTTGAAAACAATCCAAGAAGCAAAGTCTAAAATATTGTAGAATGTGTGAATTGGCCATCTTCTTGAACCTGCTTTGACTGAGTATTGTCTTGCCATTTGGTCAACAATATCTAAGCCACAATTCGTTTCATTATAAAAACTGACCGGTTTCAGGTGTTTTTTTTTTTTAATTGTTAGCAATTGTGATGCTTGAATGCATAGAACTAAGAATTATTACTTTTTTTTCTTTTTAGATTGATAAACTGTAACTGTTGAGCCCAATTCAATATTCTTCAATATTTTTGTTGAGTACAACTCTTCTTTTCCTGATTTTACATAATCTAGGATTTCTCGTCTGGTCCTATTTACTGTGCCAACTAAGCTCATCCGTCTTTCCTTTAGTTTCTCTGCCAATTCAAGAGAAGTAAAAAAATTGTCAACTGTGACATTTCTTCCCATATTTTTAAAAGGTTCTGTTAGTTTTAAAACCACATACTCAGAAAGTCTCTGACTTTGATCTCGTTCTTCATTTTTTCCTAAGTAGAGAAATGCGTTTAAAATATACTTACTTTCTAAATCCAAAATCTTTGCCCGTATTTATCAGGTTTTGATGCTATAAACTGAGTAAACGGACAGCGAGTCTTACTTGGAAACAATTGTTCTTCAATTGTTATGTTCTGGCCTGGTTTGTATCAGCTTATGCAATTTTCAATAAAACGATTCCGAAATTCTGAAATCATTGCGAATTTATCATCTTTAATTTGATTACGACGAGTTGATTTGATATCAAATCACAAAAATCTTGATATTTCACAAAATTTGTCTCTGGACATGGTTTCTTTACAAAAATTTATACCCCATTTTGTAGACCATAATGAATGAAGTTCGAGGTTACTAGCTCCTGAAACTCCACGTGCATACAAAATCGAAATGTAAGCTAAAAGTTCCTGTTCTGAAAGAGACCAAGCATCATTTTCTAATACTCGGCGAGCTTCTGTGTTTGCGCATTTAATTATAAGCTCTAAAATCCTTTTGTCTATAAAAAGCAACCAAGCACTCAAAACATTGTGTGTAAAATTCACATTTCTTTTTGCATAACTAATTGGACCACTAGCTTCTCGCAAAATATTTTGTATTGCTAATCTACCGGTTGCACTTACAGAACCACATTCTTTCCAGCGTGAGCCATCGCGAGCCATAAATTCAGTCTGATTTCGAGAATAATTTCAATATCCTCATTGCTTTCCGATTCAGATGATACAACAGGAATAAAAGTTTCACTATCAGATTCATCATACAGTTTAGATAATTCTCCACCTTCTGATTCATTATCTGATAATTCTCTCAGAAGTGCGGTAATTTCATCCGCAGTAAGCCCCCTTTTACGAGACATTTTAAATTTATTCATAAAATGTAAAAAGAACGAAAGAAAAACTCATGAAATTTTACTTGTCATAACTCGGAAGCAACCGTATATGTACTATTTTTGTGAGAAATAAAACCTCAGTGGCAGGTGTTGTTGCAGCTGAAACAAATCACGTGATGACCAGGTGTTGAAAAAACATTCTGAGATCCCCTTGAACTACGATAGTGTGTGGAATTATCGCACAGAAGAACGAAATTAAAATTAGGGGAAATGAAATTATTGCGGTGTTCAATTGACACCAGTCCGGCATTCTAGGTAAATTTGCCCGTAAACCAAGTTTGAATAAATCCATTTCCAAAAAAATTTCGATGCAAGTTCTACCCCCATATTTAATAAAAGTCAAGAGACATGAAAAATTTCCTTTATAATTTACAGATTTTACATAGAAATTTACACGCTTCGGTGTCGAAATGACACCGTCCGGCGTTCTAATGTTAAACATTTTAATGGTAATTTTAACAAATTTCATATACTTTTGTACAAAAATGAATTTGTAAAAGTGTCAAAAAGTTTGTGTAGTTGAAAAAAAAAAAAATAAAAAAAAATAAAATATTTGAGAGGAGCTTTAATGGAAAGTATTTGTAATTATAAATAAAAGTGTGTATTTTGATATCTTTATAACTAATTGGTCTCTAATTCTTTTTAATTTTCAGATTGAAGAAGCTTTAGTAAGGAAAAAGAAGGAAGAGCTGTTAAAAATGTATGCTTCTTCTGATATATTAAGAGAAGAAGCTGAAACCAAGTCTTTAATTGGAAAACAGTGAATTCATTCTTTTATGCAAGTGTAATTAGTCATTTACTCATCTGAAATTTATGTGCTGCTCACCCATTATGTATATAGAATTGTTACATGAATCGAGAAAACATTTATTCTTTGTAAATAAAGTATTTATTTTTTATATTTCAAAATAGTGTTTTTTTTCTTACAGTGTTTATTATGTTATTGTTAAAAATCTTGATTATTACAAGTTTTAACCTTTTTGATTAGCACATTATTATGTTTTATTTTTCTACTTAGTTCAAAATTATGATAGTCTCACAAGGGCACCACCAAACATGGTGCACACAGATTTTGATGATTTCAAAGTATGTTGTAGGGGTCATACCACTAATTATTCAGTTGAAAGGATTCTTTCAAATGGGCCTTAGTTTTTGAGAAATTGGGGGTCAAAGTTCAGCGTATATTTCAAATACTTATTAGTACGCGCGCCGCATCTGAATCTGTGGCGTCGTGGTAACGTACGAGCCTGCAAGTCGAAAGGTTGCGGGTTTGAATCAGTCCTCGGCTTTTTACTTATTTTTATGTTTTTTTACACTTCACAAATTATAAGCAGAATTCAAAATTCTACAGCTTTGAACCTTTTGATGTTTTCTGAAGAGAACAGTTTACTTTGTCAAAAAAATTTTATTATTTTTTTTTCAAAATATGGTGAACTGACTGCATTTCAGGGTTCAACTAAAAGTACATTTTGCAACAAATAAATAAATAAAAATTTGTATTTAATTAAAATTTTGAAAAAGTATAAGAAAATTTCAATATTTTAAAATCTCCACTACTTTAAACATTAATATTTTTAGATTAATCGGTCATTTTTTTTCTTTTCAAATGTGTATTACATAATATTGTGCTTGGATTTTTAGATAATTTAATACTGCATTTAATATAATTTATATTACTAAAATTTTTAATTCGTGATAAATATGTTTAAAAATATATTAAAAGTATTAAAAAAAAAAAAAAAAGGTTTAATTATCATTTGTAAAAGTGCAAAAATAAGATCAATGAAAAAGAAATCTTCATTTATTCTGATAATTACGTAGGAAAGCAGACGATTAAAAAAAGTATTTTTATATGTATTATAAATTTTATCTCATTAAACAGACAATTTTCGTACTTCAGTTGAATTACGGAAAGAGTGTTTCGGTGTGTTATAAAAATAGATGTAATCTGTCATTTCTTATTTGTGCAAACGATAACTTATGTTCATGTTGAACTTTGGAGATAAATGTATTTACAGAAAATTGGAAAATTGAAAACTTGGATAACTGGTAACAACTTGCATTTTAACATTACTCCATTAATATTTTATTATTATTATTTTTTTTTTTTTGAAGATACGCATTACTTGAATAATCTAATCCTAAAGACGTTTAAAAAATTGCACCAGAAAATTATTTTGTAATATTTATACATATACAAAAAAAGGCAAGTTTTCATTTAGAATGTTATAAAATAAAAAAGCGATAGGAGAAAAAAAATCATTATTTCAGGATTGTGCTTAAAATAAAAAATGTGAATAATAATTAATAAAAAAAAGTTCTAGGCATAAACTAGTTTTGTAGTTTTGTCAATAGAAATATTCGTTTAAAAATTGCAGAAAAAAAAATTTTCATGAAAAAATTGAAAAATGTAAATTTAATTTATTAAGAAAATATCAAAAGCTGTAGCAATTTTGTAATAAAAATACTTAAAATTTGTAACTTGTAAAAATACAAAAATACTTAAATAAAAGCCGATGACTGATTCGAACCTGCAACCTTTCGACTTGTAGAATCGTACGTTACCATGACGCCATGGATTCACATGCGGCGCTCGTACTAATAAGTATTTGAAATATACACTGAACTTTGACCCCCAATTTCTCAAAAACCAAGGCCCATTTGAAAGAATCCTTTCAGCTGAATAATTAGTGGTATGACCCCTACAACATACTTAGAAATCATCAAAATCTGTGTGCACCATGTTTGGTGGTGCCCTTGTCAGTATCAAATATAATATACTGTTATCTCTAATTGAATTTATGTAGTCACTATTTAATCTTAAATTTCAGTTTTTAAATCTTCACACCTAAAATCTTAATTTAAAAAAATTAAAATATAAACCACATTCCCCCCCCCCCCCCCCCCAAAGAAAAATTTAAAAATCAATTAAAAAAGAAAATTAAAAAGTAATTAAAAAATGAAATTTACAGATAAATTAAAAAAAAAAAAATTTAAACTTTAAATGATTAATTTTATTCATTACTACTAAACCCAGCTGGTTTTGCCCAGACCTCACCCTTTTGAAATCTGCAAGAAAAATTAAGACCAAAATTGATAAAAGAAAACAAGCAGAAAAATTTCCAAGTTATTTAATTTAAAAAAAAGGCAAAATTGAAAACATTACTGTCTTAACATTTTTAGTGTCCCTTCAGTGATTAAAAAAAAAAAAAAAAAAAAAAAAAAAAGTTGTTGTAATGTTAAAAATAAAATCACTTACCTCTCACTTAAGTAGGGACCTGATTTTTGTTGTGAAAATAATAATTTTTTGGCAATAAAAAGATTATTCAGTGTAACTTTCAGAATTAAGCGTCTTTGTCAGAGAGACTGGGGTGGATTTTTGAAAATTCCAGATTTCTGAAAGAATATCAAATATAACTTCCAATTATTCTTAATGGTGCCTTTATTCATAATTTAATTCATAATCAAGTGATATTTATGTGAGAAATAGAGAAAATTAAATATTAAAGAAATATTGTACTTCATATATACAAAATTCATATTTTCTATGTTAGGGAAGAAACCTTTTTAAACTTTGAGTATTTTAGGTATATTTCATAAGAAATACTACCTATTACAATAATTATGGTATGGTTTTTGAAAAAATTCTTCATAACTTTTTGTTATATCAGAACTTAAAACACTCCCATCTAAACAGTTTATACTAGTCTGCATGATATAAGTTGCAATTATGTATGGATTGTCTTCAAACTTGCCAAAAACTTTGGGATAATTAAAAAATTGGCGGGGATTGCAAATGGGCAAGATTGGGCCAAAAGGGTGGAAATGGAGAGGGTTAAAATTTTGACTACCATCTTAACACGATTCTGATAAAACTAGCTCTTACAGAAAAATGGCAGGTAAAAATAAACATTTTTCGTTATAGCAGTTTCAACAATCAAAAATCAGAACAATTACTTTTCTATTGCAAGATTTCCACATAAAAAAATGAAAATGAAATAATTGATTTGATGAATTAAAAAAAAAAAAAAAAAGAATATTACGTTATAGCTTTTCTATTGCAAGATTTCCATGTGAAAATAAAAATGAAATAAATAGTTTGACAAATTCTTAAAAATTTGAATATTACATCATCACCAGGTGAATCTGTAACATCCTAACTATGAAAATATTGGTATATTTTAACATTTTGAGGTTCTGTGAATTTGTTTTTATTCTATTTTTAAATCTATTCCATATATGTGCATATGTATGCATGTTTATCAGAATTTTCATAAAATATTTAGGTCCTAGCTTAAGTATTAATAAAGAAATTTTATTAATAAAGAAACTGGGTTTATCTCTAATCTTGATTTAGCTTTTATTGGTGAAAATAGAACTTAACTTCAAAATCTATATCCATCTGTAGGCCGAGCTGGCAGGGAAGTTTGGTGAAAATTTTGTCTGATGTAAAACATTACATTTAAGATACACTTATTTAAAGCTATTACCTTATAGCATTTTAGAAAAATACCGGAAAGCTAAGACCATAAGACTAAGTTCATTTTATATTAGTTGATTCTGAATGTTTAAATAATCTTATTTAATCAAATGTGAAAATAGCCATTAACAGTAGTTCATTCGGTCATAAATCCCTTCCATAAAACAAACTACAAAAAAAAAAAAAAAAAAAAAAAAAAAAACTATTTATAGGGTGATTGCCACTTTTTATTATGATTATTCAGTCTTTCGTAATTTTTTGAAAGATGATTAAATTAATTGATTTTTAGAAGCAGGATGGAGATTGGCAAGAGCGGCTTGTAAAGGGCAGAGCATCTTACTAGTTATAAATAAATCATAGGGCATGCAATAGCATGACAAACATTTCATGGATGTAGTATGCATGATGGCTTTATTTGAGAAGCAGTGGATATACAGAGATTCTTAAGAAAGTCCTGAAAGTAAACAGCATATACCTCCATATACCATCTACTATGCAGTTAGATTTGCTTTAGTTTTAAAAGTAATGATTTGTTGATAACATTGATTTTCTTTGAACAAAATATAACTATAACAAAACACTGAATATATTTTTTTTACTTACTTACTACCTCATGCATCAGGTTTTGTTCAGATCCATGATGAATGATTCTTAAGTAAACTTCAAATTTATGTCATTTTATACCTCTAACTTCATTTTGTTGATTTTATGTTTTAAATTAAAAAATAGTGAAAAAATATTTAATTGAAAGTATATACCATTTAGTATTTTTTGTGCAATTTTATTTTTGGAGTCTATGTGTACTGAAAGTGAGAGAAATCCCATAGAAAGACACAAACCTTTATTAATTTCATCAAAATTTTCACTTTTTTTTTTTTTTTTTGTAAAAAATATTTTTATTTTTTTAAATGTTTCAAAATTGTTATCTCAATAGACCAGATTTAGAAAATCTGGTTTATTGTGATATACTCTAAAAAAAGGCAACATTAAAATATGGATGTTGTGTTACTTTTAGCATAGAAAAAATAGCGTAAAGTCATCTGTGTTTGTGGATACATTTGAAATGGTTAAAATTTATATTTTTCAAAACCAATTGCACCATTGATTAGAAGAACATTTCAGTTTTAAGATCATATGTTTGGTTTGTGGGCACCACTAAAATTTCCTTATAGAGGGGTGAAACCGTGACAAAACATTTAAGTTTTTACAAATTTTTGTGCAATTTTCACACACATTACTTTGTAAAAAAAATCGGTACTACTCTGTTATCCCGTCGACCAAAAATCTGTCGCCAAATTATAAGATTAAATGCCAATAATGGATGATTGTGAATGTCACATTAAACACGATACACATTTTGAAACATCATCAAGTAGTTTTAAATTCACTTTTGAATTGTATTTTTATTCATGTGTTACTAATTTATTTGTTCTTTCGTTTTTTCAAATAAAAATTGTGTCAACAAGTATAACTTGACTATTAATTTGGCAATTTTTATAATTTGGTGAAAATGGTTGACGGGATAACCTAGTAGTACTAAAAAATCTTTCTATTCATCCAAATATTTCAAAATTTTTTAGGTGATATAAATTTGGTCTATTAAGATGCTCTAAAATTTTGCTAGAATGCATATATTTAGTTGATTTTAGTAAAGAAATAATATAATTTTTGTCAGGCACAAAGCGCACCTGCGTTAGGTTGTGCATTTGAAAGAATTAAAGTTCACATTTTTACAAACCAATTGCACCTTTGATTAGAAGAAGGTTTTAACTTTAAGAACATATTTTTGGTTTCTCGATATCTTGGAGGGATGTTGCAATACAGAGGAAAATCTTTTGGAAAACGACCCATTTAGATTTTTTTTTTTTCGAAAAGTTAATTGCAACTTTATTTGAATTGATTGCAATATTTTAGATATAACAGTACTATCATTCAGATTATGTCTTTAAATTTTAACTGTACCAAGTGTTTTGTTTTTTGAAAATGTTTCTTCATCAATTCCTGATGCACAAACAAGATTTCAAGAGCTGTGCACGTCTGCGTAGAAATGCAATTACTGAGCATGTCTGCGCTGAAATATTATTTTTCCGTAAAGTTGCGCCAAACCTGAGCCGAAACGTACTTATCAAAATGAAATTTAGCACAATTTCGTCGATTCGAAAGGGAAAAAAAATATATTTAACGCTTTCCAGACCGCTAATTTCGTCAAAAAATGAAAAAAAAAACGCCGTTGAAAGATCATAAAAACACGCAATTTTGAGAAAAGATAACAAAAAACACACAAATTAGGTGAAAAGATCGCAAAAACACGTGAAATTCGTCAAAACACGCCGTATTCGCAAAAGGATTAAAAAAAAAACAGTAAAATCCATCGAAAGATTTTGAAAAACATGCGAATTACATTGAAATATTGCGAAAAAATGTGCATTTTGTCAAATAACTGCTAGTATTATAAAAAAAAAAAAAAAAAAAAAAAAAAAAAAAAAAAAAACAGAAAAAAAGGAATAAAACGCGGTCAAAAGCCCGCGAAAAAACACATTATTTCGTCAAAAGAATGCAAAAAAAAAAACACCCGCACATTTCATCGAAACATTGCGAAAAACACGCGACTTTCATCTAAATATCGCAAACACACGAACTTCATTAAAAGAGCGCGAAAAACACGCCATGTTCTTCAAAGGATTGCGGAAAAACAGTGAATTTTGCCAAAATCGAACAAAACAAAGTCAAAAGATCGTGAAAAAACCCGCAGATTTCATCATAATACCGCAAAAAAGGCAAAAACCTGTCGAAAGATTGTGAAAGAAACGTGTATTTTGTCAAAAAACTACTAGTATTGTGAAAAAACGAGCTAAACGCGGTCAAAAGATTTAGAAAAAAAAAAAACGCAAACTTTGTCAGAACATTGCTAAAATACGCTAATTTTTTCAAAAAATCGCAAAAATACGTGAAATTTTGTCAGAAGGCGCGAAAATATGCTATTTTCGTCGATAGATTTCGAAAAATCGGATTTTAGGGCTCGAAATCAAAAAGCACAGGAGGTGACAACGATATCCCGGTCCCCGTGACACCGAGCGCAGTTCATACAAGGGAATGCAACGAAGGGTCGGCACAAGCACAGTTAGCCGGTCTCCACAGATTACATCGTGAATATTTTTATCTTTTAACATTTTTCTTTATACAAGTGCATATTCTTTAAGTGTTGGATAATTTTGCTAAAAAAGAATTGAAAATCCTCTACTTTTCTTATTCTCTTCCTAACAGAAAGATTATGGATTTAATTTTGAAGATTTTTTTTTTTTAATTTTTATTTATTTATTTATTTTTAAATGTAAATATACAGCGGTATAATTATAAAAGACGCTGTGAAAACCGCATGATAGTTGAATTGCAAATATGAGCACATTCTGTTCTATTGACTTTTTGCAGAAAATAACGGGAAAAAGCATATTATATCTGATTTTATTAGTAAATTAAAATTATTTATAAAATTTGTTCCTTTTGTGGAAAAAGATGCTACCAATATTTTCTTTTTTTCGAAGCCAGAGAAATTAAAATTTGGCAAGCAAACGATCTTTATAATATTACTAGAATTAAGTCACGTACATTTGAATATTTGTAATCGCATTTTGCAGAAAAGATTTTTTGAAAGAAATAATTATTTCAGTTATTAACTAGTCTAGAAAGCGTAAAAGAATTAAGTCCGTGAATTGTAAACTGTCTAAAATTATCATTTTTCCGAAATTATTTTAAAAAAGTTTTTTTTTTTTTTTTTTTTTTTTTTTTTTTTGTTTATTAAGCAGATTAGTTTGTTATTTTGAATACTATTTTGATAGTTTAATTTAAAAGTTTCTATGGCAACGATAATGAGATAGTTTAAGAATTTCACAAGTTGCTTGAAGAAGTTGAATTTTCAAGATGCAGAAGAATTTGTTCAAAACGAAGATTTAAAAGTTTATTGTGAGGATGGATCGTGGAGGAAATTCAGTCATGAAAAAAAAGGTTTGCTAGAAGAAAGCAGAATTATGAAAATCTCATTCATATAGGTAAAATGAAACTTTTCTTTTCTTTTTTTTTTCCTTAATACATTTTAAAACACACAAGTTTAGATGAAGCTGCAGTCATTGGAACTTTCTAAATATTTTAAGAGAATGACTACTTTTCTAAAATTGAAATCATATATAGGTATTAATATTGTTTCTATTTTGTCTAAGAGGATTTATTATGTTGATGAAAATTTAGTTGGGTATTTTATTAAAAATATGATATTTGAAAGTTTATTATTTACAGTAATTAATTTCAATTTGATATTTACCCATTCGCCATTTTTATTATTCTGTTTCGGAAATCGACAGGAATAAGAATTTAATAAATTTTTATTATTATTATTATTATTTTAATTTTGGTAAAATAGTATTAATAATTTCTTTTTTATTTATATTTACAGTAGAACCCCGATAATTCGGATTAATTGGGACCAGACCCAATCCGGATTATCGAAAATCCGGATTACCCGGAGAATGCGAATAAATGAAATAAAATAAAACATGCTCACAGAAAATCACCTTTATACTGAACATATTCAATATTTACAGACAGTAAAATGTTTACTTTGTAATTATAAAATTTGTTATTTGTTATTTGTATTCCGCCAGTTTTGCGAGCCGCAATGTCACGCATTCTTTTGAACATGCTCATTTATTCCTCATATTTCGATTTTCCGCAAGTGATTTGTAGAAGGGTTTTGATCTGATAGTGATCCTTATCATTCAGTGTGTCTATAAGGAATATTTTACTTTGCTTTCTTGCGAGGCTCTGAGTAAAACTTTATTTAGTGAGCTTTTGATGACTTTTCCAAATGGATTAAATAGAAAACTATGAAAACTGGAATTGGCAAAGCTTAAATGATGTATCGTTGTTCCTTTCATAGATAACATTAAAGTTTTAATAAGAAAGCTGGAGGTATTCTTTCGAAAAAGATTTCAGAAAAATATTTATTGACTCAGAATATGAGGCTGAAATAAATTTATGTTATAAAAATTTGCCAATCACTTCTCAAACTTGAAAAAAAAATCGACCAAACCAATCCGGATTTACGGAGTCCGAATTTGCGGGGTTCTACTGTATGTATAAATTATAATATTTTTCAAGGGATCTGTGGAGCATTTTTTTAAGGGGAAGAATATTTTTTTAATTAAAAAATATTTTTTTAGCCTTTGGAAATAAAAAGTAATAATTATCAAAAAATAAGTTTTTTAATAATGTTATGAAAATAAGGTGGTATGGGGTAATAACGCCAGGCGGGGTAATAACGCCAAGTGTTAATATTATGCATAATTATGAAATAATCTGGTAAATGACACATGTGTGCTCTGCGCAGAAGGGTTTTGAGTCATATAAATCGCAAAAAACAGCTTCAAGTTAATTTGTTTCATTTTTAGGTCTTATTGTTTTTATAAGTAGCTAAAATTAACGCTTGATCTAAAATTTGCGAGATACGTTTTGTGATGTGAAGACTATTTTTTTTTTATCCGGAAATACTTTGTTAATTACTTAAAATTACAGTACATTTCATGGACTTTCAAAATGTTGTTGAAGATTTTGGATATCTTCTCGAGATAATTTGTAATTTAAAATGTACAGAGCAATAACTATAAGGGGGTAATAACGCCAATCCTTGGCATTAACACCCCGTTTGATTCCCTACAGTGGCCTAGCTACATCCTAAATACTGATTCAAATAAACACAGTTAAAACTGTGCAATGTTTCTAATAATTCTATTTAAACGGTCCTTTTTAAGCAAAAAGAAGCTCACGGTATGATATTCTTTTGCCTCATCCTCCCCCCCCCCCAAACCACACCTTTATTTTTCTTGCACTTTCACAAAAAATTGAACATTTTCAATAGCTTAGAATGCAATTTGTCAATTTCAAAGTTTGTATAGAGTTTGTATTTTTAGAATTGGGCAATCTACATGCAATTATTCCACCTTATTTCATAGTTTTGTTTGCATGGCGTTATTACCCATATAGGTGGGTAATAATGCCAAATAGCATTGGTCAAGAAATCACGCCATTACATTTTATGAATACATATCTGCTAAATTATTTTTTTTTATATAGATAGTCAATGAGTTACTCAATCAAATCATATATTTGTTTGAAAAATACAAGGTAAAACTGAGCCGTGAAAATTGGTAGAACCTTAACGTGGCGTTATTACCCCAGGGTACCTTATTTCGAAATCATACGAGGCTTGACATATAATTAAACCTCTCTATTAATATTCTAAAACTAAAAAAAAAAAAAAAAAAAAAAAAAAAAAAAAAAAAAAAAAAAAAAACTAAAAAAAATAAAATAAATAAAAGTAAAAATAAAAGACGTATTCTTTTAATGAATTTATGAATTTTACTGGCAACATTGCATTCACTATAATACTCTCAGCAATGGAGAAAAAAATGTATTATTTATTTTTTAATTATTTTAAAACATTTATTTTTGAAATACTTGAATTCCGATCAATATCATCATTGAAAAGAGTACGTTCTTATAGTCTTTAAAGGTGTATGGTTTATCAGATCTTTCTTCAAGGTGTTATAAAGTTGTTGAAATAAATATTTGAATTTTTACTTATATTGGCATACAAAAGTATGAAAAGATGTATGCATAAAATTACTTTTTTCTTATAAGTTTGAAGTTATAAAATATATTTTTTTAATTTCAATGAATGGAAAATGTATAGTTATTTATTTTATTTTTATTTTGCATGCGATTTCTGTATTCTTATTAGGTAGATTTCGTATGAAATCTACCCATTACATTCTCTTCTATGTTAGAATTGTTGAAATATTTTTGCAGATCTACACCGATCATGACTTTTAGTACCGAAATTCATCCTTAGTAAAAATCTTTATTTATCTATCTATCTATTTCGCTTCTATAAAGAAGCGATACTCGATTGGACACGATAACTTCCATAATTTTGCTCAAATCTCTTCCAAAATGATAAATAAATTCAAGGGACATAAAATCTTAGATAAATTCGTTAATCGGCAAAATCGGAAAAAAGAAAGGTTTTTGTTAAAAAAAAAAAAAAAAAAAAAAAAAAAAAAAAAAAAAAAAAAAACTCTAACTTCTTAATTAAAATAGATATCAAATCAATTTAAAGTTTTTATTACTTCTAAAACAAGTTTTAAAAAAAAGTAGGAGTAGAACTAAAAAATTAACGTATTAAAGGTGAACTCAAATCCTATCAAAAACATGAATGTGAAAGAATGCCAAGTTTGTTAAAGGTTTTGCTAATAAAAGAAGTGAGATCTAACTTCAAACCAAGTTCTTTCGAAGCTCCTTAAATCATAGCTCCTGTCATGCATAATATTCTTCAAATGCTTAAAATGATTTAGTATGTTACTTGTTATTCAATAGAGCGACTTGGCAAGTTTTCTCTTATTCAAATTTCATTATTTAATTGATCAGAACTTAAAGTTGATCACTTAATTAATTTATCAATACCTTAACTTCAATGTTCTTATTCAAACTCTCGATTGACTAGATCTTTGCCAATCAGAT
The DNA here is from genome assembly GCA_964019185.1 of Maratus speculifer. Taxonomy (NCBI): domain Eukaryota; kingdom Metazoa; phylum Arthropoda; class Arachnida; order Araneae; family Salticidae; genus Maratus; species Maratus speculifer. The sequence goes on from OZ025298.1 coordinate 260,571,253, forward strand.
TCTAGATTAAATTATACTCAGACTCAAACATTAAAGTTGGTGGCTGAAAACTTGCCAAGTCGCTCTAATGAATAACAAGTAATATACTAAATCATTTTAAGCATTTGAAGAATATTATGCATGACAGGAGCTATGATTTAAGGAGCTTCGAAAGAACTTGGTTTGAAGTTAGATCTCACTTCTTTTATTAGCAAAACCTTTAACAAACTTGGCATTCTTTCACATTCATGTTTTTGATAGGATATCATTATTTTTTGTCAAATCACTTCTTTTATTAGCGAAACTTTTAATGAACTTGGCATTTTTTCACATTCATGTTTTTGATAGGATATCATTATTTTTTGTCAAATAAGCAGGTATTTGTTTCCTTTTTGAAATAAATTGGCTTAATATTAAATTAGTTTTTTTTTAATATTAATTAATCTTACAGCTTTTTTCTGCGTTTATTTACTGTTTTTTTTTTCAGTCAAATTAAAAAATTTAGGACTGCTTATGTTCCTTTAAATTCCACTAATAAGGATATTTCTTGGCGATATAGCGCCAAATTGACGAGAAAAATTACCCGCCAGAAGTGATGCTAACTTAGAGCTATTTCTGGTATTTCGCCAAATTCCCAGAGACTCCCATTGTAATCTGGCAATTTATCCAATAATTTTGTTAGGTCAAGGACAATCGCCATCATTTTCACATCTTTTTTTTTTTTTAATCGGTTCGCTAACTTCCCAATATTGCTTAAATATTGCTATTTAGAAAGTTTTTAGAACGCTTTTCGCGCATTTTTACCCCTTTTTAATTTTGTATTTGTTAATAGGGTCAGGTGGGGTAAAATGGGTAGTGGGGTAAAATGGGTAATCAAAATATAATGTTTAAAAGCTAATTATTTTTAATTATATTTTCAGTTTTTTGAGTTGGATATTATAATTGGCTGTTCTGAGTTCTTTTCTACAATTCATATTTTTTCACTAGATTCTTTATAAGTGAATGGCAACACCTTAAGCTGAAGTGGAAAAATTTAAGTTATGTGTAATCTGTTTTAACTTGCATCTCCAGGTCCTGATTATTGAAGAATTTGTAATATTATAAGATAATATTTTTAGCTGTATATTTTTGCTGCTGCTCCAACTTACAGGTAAGGAAAAAATTCTTTTATTTTTTTTTAATGTCATTTTTTGGAAATGGGGTAAAATGGGTATATGGTTAGGCTTAACATTTCAGCAACATTTTTATAAGATTCAGAATGATATTTTCTTTTGAATGACTATAATTCATTTGTGATAAATTAAAAAAGATAGAAACATAAAGAATATGCTATGTAATAATTAATTATTCAAATAAAACATGTACTGATTTCTCTTAATTAATAGAATTGAGACACAGGGTGAAATCCTGTTCTTGTTCTTTCAGAATCAATCTTGTTCTTATGTAATTTAGATTGTTAATTAAAAATGTAGAAAATTTTGAATTATTTTGAGAATTTTTATTCTTTGAATCAATAATTACTTGATAGTAAATAAAAATTTAATGAAATATAAAAATGCCCATGCTATAATTAGTTATTTCAAATAAAACAAGTAACTGTTTTTTCATGATAAATAACAAGATATAGCTATGTTTAATCTAGGATGTCAAATATTTTTTCAGTTCTTTTGAAACAAATCTTGTTCTTGTTCTTTAAAAAAAACATTCTTGTTCTTAAATAGTTTACATAATATTTAAAGACATAAAAAACATTTAAATTGCTTTAAAGCAATTTTTATTGCTCATTGCATCAATATCTCTTATAATAAAAAATTTATAATTATAACTTATTCAGATTTTGAATGTTTACTGCGGCTTTTTGCCATTGAGTGAAAACTGCTTTTTGATATTAACAACTTAAACCTTGTGTATCATTAATAATTAGCCCTTTTTACAGATGCAATATTTTTCCTTCAAAATTATTGTATTTATTCTATTGTTTTCTTTTTAATGAATATTAAAATGTACAAAAAATTCACAGTATATTAATGCAAGTTTCTTTGTTACAGATTTCCTGACATGCCTAGGATATATGTGAAAAAGAAATTGCCTGCTTACTCAGATGAGGAGTTGAAACAGGCTATTACAGCTGTTGAGAATGGAACATCAATATATAATGTCTCAAAGAAGTTCAAGATTCCATATGAGACTTTAAGGAGATGGGTAATAAAAATGCCAACACATAAGGGATCAGGGAAATTACCAGTTTTCTCCTATGAAGAGGAACACATGATTGTTGAGTGTTTAAAATTTATGGCAAGATGTGGGTATCCTCAGGATCGGAAAGATCTTAAATACATAGTTAAAAATGTTGCAGAGGCTCTGCCCCCGTCAAGAAAAATGAAACTACCATTCAAAGATTTTGTACCAGGTCGTGATTGGTTAAGAAATTTTGAAAAAAGATGGCATGAGGAATTGCGCAAAAGAAAACCAGAGATACTGACCAAATCAAGAGCAAATGCGATGACACCATATATTGTAAACCATTTTTTTGACATGTATGAAGAATTGTTAAATGAAAACAATTTGTTGGAGTGTCCAGAAAGGATCTTTAATTTGGATGAAACTGGACTTGGCACAGATGCAAGAAATTGTGGAGTTTTTGTGGCAAAAAATGCAAGAACAGCATACCAAAGGTCAGCAACATGCGGCAAAACAATGTTTTCAGTGCTTTTTTGTGTATCTGCTGATAGGAAGTACATGCCACCATTTACAATTTACAAGAGTAAACATATCTACGATGCATGGACCCATGATTGACCTAAGTGGTGCCATGTATGGATGCACTGATTCTGGATGGATGACGGATTCAGTTTTTGAGCAATGGATTAAACATTTTTCCAAACATGTTGCAGATCTGCCAAAACCAATTTTACTCATCTTTGATGGACATGGAAGTCATCTAACTTACGAAACTATAAAACATGCTATTGAAAATCAAATCATTGTATTGTGCCTTCCTCCAAATTCGAGTCATGCACTTCAACCACTTGATGCAGGTGTATTTGCTCCATTGAAAAAACAATGGAAGGACATTTTGAAAGCATGGTTTACAGAAAGCCGTTATCTGAGTGTAACGAAATCAGTTTTCCCTATGCTTTTGGGGAAACTCTTCAAAAATATGTCAGCAAAAAACATCATAAAAGGTTTTAAAGGAAGTGGAATATTTCCACTAAATCGAAAAGCAATTGCACACAAAATAACAATTTCTTCGGAACATGCTGAAGGATTACAACCAGCTGTTTCTGTTTCCTCTAATATGCCATCAAGTTCTCAAATCACATCCTTGTCTCAATCTCAAGAATGTATGTCTCAAAGCACAATTTCCTCACCCTTTAAAAATTTGAAATGTGCAATATTATCAGCAATATCACCGAAACCTTCAGATTTCACATCTGCCTGCATGAATAATTTAAAACGAAAACGTAAACGTGTGCAGGCAAGTACTGGAGAAGTACTGACAAACGAAGATGTTCTAGAAAGGCTTAAAATGGAAAGCGAAAAACGTAATGAATTAAAAGACAAGAAAATGAAATTAATGAAGAAGAAAAAAAGTTCCCATTCTGTAGAAATAATTGGAAAAGAAACTGCAAAATGTATGTCTCCAAAGCAATGTGTAACTGTAGGTGCCTGGGTAAAAGCATTATACTTAGGGAAGAAAAGCAGTAGAGAATTCATTGGCAAAATTATGGCTGTCGAAGGAAATACGTATGAAGTAAAGTATTTGAAAAAGTCTGAGATAGGCAACTTTTTTATTTTCCCTGATGTAGATGACATGGATATCATTGAAGAACATCAAGTTATAAAAATTTTAAATGAGCCACAATTTAATAATAGAGGACATTATTTTTTTGAAGAATGATGTGTTGTAAAAAACATAGTTAATCTTTTGTAAAATTTACTGTATGTACTAATTTTTGTAATTAAATAATTAAAATTACTTTGTGGCATATCATCCTATGTTACCACACTGTACTGTATCAATATTATGCATTTTTTTTCATTTACTATTGTATTAAACTAACATACCCATTTTACCCCACGGTATACCCATTTTCACCTGTGTGGGGTAAAATGGGTATACAAAACATATAGTTATAAACACCCCCTTCACGAATATATGTGTATCAAATTTTGAATGAAAATTATTTAATTTTACTCTCAACACATGTAATGTACATATAAAACAAACAAAAAAAAGTTAAAAAATATTTTGACAAAAATATTTGAGTGAAAATTCAAAAATAGGTCATTTTATACCCATTTTACCCCACCTGACCCTAAATGTTCTTAGTGATCATTAACCCTTAAGCGGTAACCATGGGTCACTAGTGCCTCGGTCAAATTTTCTTTCCTTGCTAGCTTAGATTAGAGAGTGGGGAGGGGGACTAAATTACCCTGAAAAAAATAGTACACTAGCAGGCTATTAGCTCCCGAAACGCCGGGGTTTTAGTGCGTTCACAGCCGACGTAAGAGCCAGTCAAAATTTCGAAAAGGCACGAGTGACCCAGGGTTACCATTTACGTTGACGAAAAGTGTAAGGTAAGAAAAAATTTGTTTGGTTAGGAATTGACGTTTTTTTCATAAAAAATCGATACATTACACTAACTTGGGTTTCCGAACCGAAAAAAGAAAGCGATGTGCATTCTGTGACACAAAGAAGGACAAAAAACCTTTATTTGCTGCAGCAAGTGTCACAGACCTGTGTTCGAGGAACACAGACATCAAATCTGTTTCGATTGTTTATAAATGATGATATCAGTGTTGCTGTAATTTTTCATTATTATATTTTTTGTTTAATTAAATAAAGTTTGATAATTAACATCATTTTCATAAATAAAATTGATTAAAAACTAATAAAATTTCTATTTCATTGTAAATTGTACCTATTTATAAATTAAAAAAACGTCATTTTTATGCTCAAAACTTAAGCATTTTTTAATTTATACCGGCTATTTTTATCTTTTTTGTGAAAGTACCATTCTTGATCTTCAATTTCCCGTTTGAAACAGCAAAAAATGTCAATTCTATCTAAAGTTATGATTTTTTAAAGAAAATGTGCATTTTTCACATTTTTATTTGTTTATTTAAACATATTGTTTAAACAAATAAATAAATGAGCAATATTGTGACTGATTCTTGTTCAAGGGTAGTTGATGTAATATCATGAATTTTTTTAGAATTTTTAAAGCACTTTAAACCACTTTTTACAGCGCTAAGCACGAGTGACCCATGATTACCGTTTAAAGGTGCCGAAAAACACGTTACCGTTTAAGGGTTAATATCTTATAAGTAATAAACATGCCAAATTTGATGTTTCAAGGCCCTTAACATACAGACATCACATTTTTAGAAATTTTTTGCTCTTTTAACCCTTTTGGATTAGTGGCATTGATATAATATATAGCCTATATATGAGCAAGGATGTCACCATCATTTTGATATCATTACTTTTAAGATCGGTTTGTTGTTTGCTGAGATTGCTTAAAAATCTCAATTTAGAACATTTTTAGAACGCTTTTCGCGCATTTTCACCCTTTTTGAATTCTGTATTTTTTAGCAAATGCCCTTAGCGATCATTTATATCTTATAAATAATTAACATGCCAAATTTTATATTTCTAAGTTCTTCAGAAATACAAAAGTTGCATTTTTAGAATGTTTTTTGCTTCTTAACCCTCTTACGGTTAATGGTATACACATAAAATGTAGCCTATGTTTGAACCGGGGCGAATACCATCATTTTGGTACCATTAATTTTGAAATCGGTTCATATTTTCAGAGATTAGCCTCAATACTCGCCAAAAAAGACGCCAACTTGGCACTATTTCTGATATTTCGCGAAATTCCCATAAACTCTAAAATGCCAAACTTTATAATTCTAGTCCCTTAAAATACAGACATCGCAATTTTAGAACTTTTTTGCTCTTTTACCCTCTTTGGATTAGTGGCATCGACATAAGATATAGCCTATGTTGGAGCAAGGACTGTTATCATCATTTTGATATTACTTTTAAGATCGGTTGTTGTTTACTGAGATTGTTTTAAAATCGCTATTTAGAACGTTTTCAGAATGCTTTTCGCGGATTTCCACCTCTTTTAAATTTGATATTTTTTAGCAAATGTCATTAGTGAACATTTATCTTTATATATAAAAATCTTCTGTGCGTGTGTATGTCACTGAACTCCTCCTAAACGACTGGACCGATTTTAATGAAATTTTGTGTGTGTGTTCCAGTGGATTTGAGAATGGTTTAGATTCACATTTTATCGAATTCGATTCAGTACTTTTTTTGTAATTAGGCAAAAACTAATAGTTAGTGATTTTTCGCTAATTAAAAGTGTTGAATAAGTTCGATGAATGGAGTGCGGGCGGAATATCGGAGCTGTCTAAGGCGCCAGATTTAAGCTCAGCTTCTTGAAGAAAGAGATCGCGTGTTCGAACCCCACTGCTGACAAACGTGTATGCTTTACAATAATATTTCCTGTATTATAATTTTGATTAACCGACTTCAGACAATCGTTAACTTTTAACTAAAAAGAGAAAAATAAACTTTTCTATCAAAAATTGAACCGACTTCAAAAACTAATGAAGAGTAAAAAATAATTTCCTTACATAATTGTAATAAGAAATTAAATTAAAAGCGTAGTGTTTATTCTGCGTATTACCATATTTACGTATTTATTTGATTTTCTGGAGTCGGTGCCAAGAAGGACAACGTCTGTCGGTGACTGGACAACGTCTGTCGGGTGCGCTAGTATCTTATAAATAATTAACATGCCAAATTTTGTGCTTCTGGGCCCTTCAGTAAAACAAAAATCACATTTTTATAATGTTTTTTACTTCTGAACCCTCTTTTGGTTAGTGACACAGCCATATGATATAGTGTATGTTTGAACCGGGGCGAATACCATCATTTTGGTACCATTACTTTTAAAATCGGTTTGGTAGTTTCAGAGATTATCCCCGATACTCGCCAAAAGTGACGCCAACTTGGCACTAATTCTGGTATTTTGTAAAATTCTCATAAATTCCCATTGTAATCCAATACTTATCTTCTAACCAACCATTAATGTTTAATTAATGGTGATTTCTGATTTTTTCCTATTTATAGATCCAATAACCTACCTCCACACCAAATTTCAACTTCCTAAGTCACCTGGAAGTAGTCAAACATTTATATGAGTGAGTCAGTGAGTCAGTGAGTCAGTGGTAAAAACAGTGATTTTCAGACGTTAATTTCTCGTGACCGGTAAAAGATTTTTTAAAAAAATTATAGGATTCGGAAATTAGAAGATGGTCTTACATGACACGAAAAATTGCAATTGTGTAGGTCAAATAGAATTTAAGTTATTGAGGGGTCAAAAGTGGCCCGAAATGGTTCGGGTAATATAACACACGGCCAGTCTTACGCCTTTCTACTTTGTGAACTTGGCTGACACACTGCCGTGTGTCTAGATCCAAACTGCTTACTTTACGACTCACTTTTTAACCAATTTTTTACTCTCAAACGCATCCATTTGCCAGGTTATCTTATTTAGGAACTATATAATGTGCCATATTGGTAGATTTATAAAAGTACTTTCTTTTTTCATAAAGGCAAAATATCTTTAAAATAATGCTGTCAAAGTAGGCATTTTGATCCGAATTTCCCGAAGCAATCGTGCTGGAAGAATTAAAGGTGTACTCAAATAACAAATTGCTTACTTTCTGATTCACATTTAAATTAATTTTTGCTCTCAAACGGCTGCACTTGGCAGGTTCTTGTAATTAAAAACTATATATTGTGTCATATTGGTTGATTTTATAATAAAGGTAGAAAATGTATCAAAAAATGCTGTCAAAGTGGGATTTTAAACCAAATTTCCCTATGCGACCGTTCTACAAGGTGTCCACTCTCAACGATGGCCAATGGCTAATTCCAAAACCGTTTGTCATACACATATACCGGGTGTCCTGAAAAGGACTGAACGATTTTAAAAATCAATAACTAGCAAACTTTTACAGATATTTAAAAAATTCTTGCAGGAGAGTTATGTATAAGGTCAAAAGTTTTTTTCCCCTGTGACTCTGGATTTTAGTTCGAATCACAAACAATATATGGTGCTGAGAGCGCTAGGTGCTCTGTCGAGGCCTACGTCACTTAGTGCTGATGCCAATTAAGGAGATTTAGGGTATGGAGTTAGTCTCTTTGGAATGCACGTTTGCTTTAATTTCCCGGTTTTGAATTCAATCCATATAATTTTGATTTCGTTGGCGTCAACCTTAGATCAGGAATGACTAGATAACGGATCTCTTTGTTCTCTTCGGGGATTCTTGAAGCAAGGACCTCCGAAATTTGGCGAGATTTTCCTCGCCAAAAGGGTGTCTTTTTTGGCGATGATCCCTTGGCGATTTTCTGCTTTCATTTTCATAATAAAATAACGCAACGCACTCGAAAAAGGTCTTGGTGGCCGGTGGGATCGGCGGGAGAAACCAGTTTGACGCACATTCTCCCCACCATCACCTGATAGTAGGAAGGAGATCCAAGCTTCAGAAAAGGTTGCTATTTCTGAGTCCAGTTATATACAGAGCACCTTATTCATATATTTATTTATCTGGGCATTTTTTAAACTTTATTTAGGTCACCCGGGCATGCTTGGCATCGTATATGAATATGTGGAATTAACAATTCATTTACAGGTGCACCCAAAAGATCCCATTATATCATGATGTATGGGCGAAAATCGTTTGCATAGTATATTAATGACTTAAACTGTTTTAAATGTATTGATACGGATATAAATCACTGAATTTCATTGCAAGGTGATTATGATAGAATAAGGTATTCATAGCCTTTGTCATTCATTTACAGGGGCACACAAAAATTAGCCGATTACAGTACTGTCTTTAAATAATTATTACTGGAAATGCATTTTTAATTTCGGCATGCGCTTTTAAATTTAACTGTTTTTTAAGTACGCTCGTAATTATATAAATATGTATCACCTATAATCGTCGTTTGGTCCGTCCGTCTGTCTGTCTGCATATAACAGTGCAAAAACTACTCAGTTGAATCGTTTGAAATTTTAAATATATATTTGTTGAAGTATTTTGTAGAATTTTCTCAAATTTTATGAAAATCGGATGTATAGTTCCAATACAGGGGCAGTCAAAAATATTCCGTAATATTACGGCCGACGGACAAAAAAAATTGAAGTGCTTTTTAAAGATGTTACACCCGTCCGAACACAATGAAATTTATATGCATTTATGAAGGATATTAAACCCAAATGATGTAGAATATGCTGCACAATAAATAGTTATTATTCATTTACAAACTCCTCACAAAATAATTATGTAATATAGAGGTATAGAAGGGAACTTTATTTGCGGCATATTTTTGCTTTGTTACACATAAGTAGAGGAAAATTGTCTGTCCGACCCCAGGAGGAGGAGCAGAGGAGCCGGAGCAAGGAGCAGTGAGCAGCTCCTCCTCTGCTCCTCCTCCCAAGCACCTGCTCCTCCTCTGGTGCTCCTGCTCTTCCTCATGTGATTATACTCTAAGAGGAGGGGTCAAATGATTTTTTTTAATTTTAAGCGGGAATTTCAGGGAGTTAGAAATTTTTTAACCATACTATAGTATGAGGGTGTTTATTAATTTTAATGCGGGGACTTTAAAATTTTCGGCGTGTTACAGTACGTGGGGTATGTTTTTCAATTGAATATTGCTGTTGTTCATTTAAAAAGGTAATTAAAAAGTAATTAAAAATAAAGAATGAAGCTACTTTTTTTTTCACCGTGTTCTTTGATGAGGGGTTAAGCGGGTATTTGGGGGCATAGAATTTTTTTGGTGATCTTTAGTATAAGGGTTTTTTAATTTTAATGCGGCTACTTAAAATTTTCAGTCTGGTGTAATTTAAGAGTTTATTTTTTGATTTTAAGCAGAAATTTTGGAGAGTTTGATTTTTTTTCCCCGCTATGCTCTTCATGATGAGTTAAACGGGTATTTTGGGGGAAATTATTATTTTAGACTTATCATACACGAAGGATATTTATTTTTTTTTCGGGGGGGGGGGATATTTTAATGAAGAACTAATTAAGGAGGGAGCATTCATGCTGAATTAATGAGTTAGTTTTTAAGGGAGTAATTTTGTTAAGATGGAATTATTTTTTCATTTTTTGGAGTTTTAAGCGGATATTAATGTTTAATAGGGGGACTTTAATTTTTTTGCAATGAAATTGACGTGCGCTCGTCGATCTAACCGTTCGGAGTTTATAATTTTCTTCTAATCATGTGTGGATATTGGCTTAGAATATCTTAGAAAGACCTGAATAACCTTTATCTCTACCCACCTTCATAAATAACACTTGCTGGTAATGGGAATTTGGGAATAACAATTTTGAATATTAATTTAATGAAGGAACTTTAAAATTATTTCGAGTATTATTTTTAGTCAACTATGTTATACACTTGATATTTTAGATTAGTTAAAAGATAACTTTAAAATTTGAATGAGAAAATATGTTTTAAAATGGGATTTTACGTACTAACATTTATTTGCACTCGTAGACCTAACCGTTCGGAATCTGCGATTTTCCTCGAATCATGTGTGAATAACTGTTAGATTTCCTTAGAAAGACCTGAATAACCTTTATCTCCTTCAACCGTCATAAACAACGCATGTCTGTAACGGGAATTTTAACTTAAATTTTTAAATATTCATTTTAATGAGGTGACTTCGAAAAAAATTTGTAGAACTTTTGAGCGATAATAATTTTTATTGGGAAACTTAAAAGAATCTTGTGATTTTTTGGGGAGTAATTTTTAATTGCTGAAGTTTGCAATTTGTATTCGGATTTCTTTTGTGTGAGATTGTATAAAAGTCGATGAAAACTATTTCTATTCCAATTAATGAAATTTAATAATAAAAAGAATAAAGTGTACCTCACCAGACACCCCTTTTTCAAAATTCGTGCATATTTTTAAACATAACAATGTGTTTAACATAAGTAATTTTCGTGTGTCCTTTCTTTTCTGAAAGAATAAGCGATTTTTAACACAAATATCTTTTGACATGTGTAATTTTTCACTGGCAGAACAATTTTCAAATAAATAAATTTTAATATTAATAGAATTTTTGACTTTCCGAAGAAAAAAAGGAACTTATTTTTAATGTTTTAATACTTGTCGGTTAAAAAAAAAAATTAAACTATATTTATTATCGAAATGAATTCATCTTCATTAATTTAAAAACATATAATATTTATAACCAGTAACGCGGAACTTTTTCAAACCCTGTTAATGAGATTTTACAACAAAAGTGTTACTATCTAATTGAATTACTGTTTTTAAAAATGAAGGACGTAACCGTTTCCTTCAAGGAAAAAACACCTTTTTAATATTGTATTTTATCTTCAGATCAAAATAATTTGTGAAAAATGCTTTTAAATAATTTTAAAACTGTATTGAAAAATAATATTTTACTTACCTTAACATCAATGAAATCCAAATCGATCTAGAGTTTAATAATTATTTTCTCAAAAAGTTCGTTCTAGTATGTGTGTAAACATAGATGAATCATTCTTATCTGCTTATCTGATAGCGTTTTCCGGAAAGGGTTGAATCTCTGAATCATAGCTGATAGCAATTCTTTGGGGTTCATGTGTTATCTTAATTAATCTTAATGAGTACTATGTCTAATTAAAATTTTTTGACTTGAAATAAAATAACGTCTTTTGAGTAATATCTTTTGAAAATTTAAGATATAATTATTTAAATCAAATTAGAGGCTTTTTTTTTTCTCATCGATTTATTTTAAATAAAACTAATTTTTTTTTTTTTTTTTTTTTTTTTTTTTTAATACTTTGTTAGCAAAATAAAGAGTGTAATACATTCATTTCGGATTTAACTATTTGAAAATTTAAACTAACCTATGATTAAAATGATTACATAAGGTTGAGTATGTGATCTTTTAAATGAAATCTAGTTAAAAACGGAACACGCATTCATATAAAACTTTAAATACTTATGCTTTTGTGTATAATATAATGCATGAATTAATATTAAATGAAAAATATCAATTAAAAATAAATGAAAAATATCAATTAACATTTACAAAATATTAATTAAACATTGCATGGATTAAAAACTTAATATTAATATGGGAATACGCATCCGTATAAAACTTTAAACATTTATGCTTTTGTGTATAATATAAAGAATGTATCAAATATTAAATGAAAAAATATGAATTAACAGTAAATGAAAAATATAAATTAACATTAATTAAATATTAATTAAATATTGTGTTGATTAAAATATGAATTAAAAACTTAATGAAAATATTAATTTCTCATGTAATTAAAATAACATTTTATAAATTAATGAATTAATAATAAATGAAAAATGTTCATTCGAAACAACTTGAGAAATACTCATTTGTAATGAAATAAGAAAATAGCAATGAATAAAATATTTATTAAAAATTGAATGAAAATTATTCATTGAAAAAAAAATATAAAAATCAAATATTCTTACCTAAAAATTTCTCCCATCAGGACTTCAGTTGCAACCTTCCTCGTTGCTTGCTACTTGTAAACTGAGTGATAACACATAGGCCTTATCTTTTGTACCGTGATAACCTCGACCAATGACAATTTTGTATTTGCGCGCCCTCTAACTGAATAGACTGCGTGTGAATCGATATGTAATCGTTATTCTGTATGCTGCTATCAACATATAAGAGATTGGTGTCTTAATCATTTAGTTAGTATTATTATTTTATAATTAGTTTACAAATGTCATTAATGGAACCAGTTCGGTGAGTTGATGAATTCTTCACCCCGATTGAAGGAACAAGACATGGAAGTCTCAACAATGTTCTTATTACGCATGTCCTCTAATTAATTTTTAGAAATTAGATAATCTTTTAATTTTTAGAATTTAGTTAATGTTTTAATTTTTAGAAATTAGTTAATCTTGAATAATTATCTTTACTTTTAACAAAATATAAAATAATTAACATTTTATTAACAAGTCATTTTTAGAAATTAGTTAATCTTGAATAATTATCTTTACTTTAAACAAAATATAAAATAATTATCATTTTACTAACAAGTCAACTCTTCTCTATTCGGGTTATCAGTTTTGTACTTGCACACCCTTAAAGCTTACTAACAATAGTGAAACAAATAAATAATCGGATTTTTTAAAAAAAATTTCGGCAAGGTTCGAAACAAAAGAGTACTTAAATAAGAGCTCGATTAGGCAAGGGTTCATTCTATTTGATGACATTATACGAGAAAGACCAGAATGAAGATGATGCGTTTTCGGTTTAATGTAACAAATAATCAGATTTTTTGTTACAATGAAGACGATTTATCCGGTTCCAAGTCACGCAGCAAGTTTTGGTGGTGTAAGTGCTTTATATCGTGTTGCCAAAGGCAAAATATCGAAGAAGAAGTTTCAGAAATGGTTGAGCGGAGTCGATTCTTATACGCTTCACGAACCGGTTCGGAGAAATTTTCCGACAAACTGAGTCATCGTATATTCAATAGATCAGCAATGGCAGACCGATCTGGTGGATCTAATCAGTTTACAAAAACACAATCAAGGATTTCGATACCTACTGACTTGTATAGACATTCTGTCTAAATATGCTTGGGCGATTCCCTTAAAAACGAAACGAGGAGAAGAAATTGTGAAAGCCTTTCATTCTATTTTTTCAACACGAAAACCCAAATTTCTTGAATCAGATGCCGGAAAAGAATTTAAGAACAGACTCTTCCAAAGGTTTTTAAAGCAAGAAGGTGTTCGTTTTTTCACAATAAATAATAATACAAGGCATCGGTGGTCGAACGATTTAACCGAACCTTGAAAACGAAAATGTGGAAATATTTCACACATAACCACACTTATCGTTATTTAGATGTATTGGACCAATTACTGTACAGTTATAATCACACCTATCATTCAAGCATTAAAAGAGCCCCAGTGGAAGTGACAATAGAAAATGAAAGTGATGTGTGGTTAACTCTTTATGGGGATATGGAAGATGTGAAAAGAAAACCCTGTGTGTTTCAAGCAGGCGATGTGGTGCGTGTGTCGAAACAAAAATTAACCTTCGAAAAAGGGTATAAAACCAATTGAACCGAAGAATTGTTTGTGGTGACGGAATGTGTGGCGAGAGACCCTCTCGTGTACCGAATAAAAGACTTGTTAGACGAACCCATTCAAGGAACCTTCTATCCACAAGAACTTCAAAAAATGAAAATGAAAGATACTTATACTATTGAAAAAATTTTAAAGAAGCGCACGCGAAAAAGATGAATGGATTATTTTGTCAAATTTAAGGGTTATCCAAATAAATTTAATCAATGGATTCCCTCCTCAGATTTGTCTTCTTTATAAGTGACTGCAAAAAGCATGATCGATTATTTGTTATCGTGTCCTTCTACCTGATGTTACCTTCCGACAGTTCCAGAAATTATTTTCCTGAGAATAAAATTTCACATTTTATAACACGATTGCACACACCTATCGAACTGCAAGGAGAATGGGAAGTGGGACTCGTAGAGTTTATTTACCCTCATACTTGGTATAACGTGAATCAACATACGATCTTAATTGGATTCGACCTGAATGATGGGAGGATAATTGGAAGACGAATCCCACCAGGATTTTATGAGACGGTGCCTGATATTTTAAAAGCCATTTCTATCAAAGATATTGAACAAAAAATTGTGTTTTCTTACAGTCCCATCACGAAAAGAGTGACTATCAACGTGCGAGATAAAGCTAAAGTGATTTTAGAAACTGGATTATCTGAAATGTTGGGGTTCGAGCCATGTGAAATCGCTTTTTTAGAGAGTAATATTAAACAAACAGTCGATAGTTCATACGTGGCAGATCCGTGTGCTCATTACAGAGTGTTGATGATTTATTTGGATATTGTCGAACCACAAGTTATTGGAGATGTGTTGGCGCCCCTGTTACGAATTGTAAATGTCACCGGAAAAGACGGAGAAAGGATCTGCGTGAAATTCGATCGACTGCATTACTTAACCCTTAAGTCGAAAATCATTCGACTCATTAGAAATCGTTATAAGGAACCACCTGGGCGAATTAACACCATTTGAACGTGGACGTTCGTACGTGAAACTTCATTTTCGTCAAAAATATCTCTCGTGATGCTTGTTCCCTACCAGTGTTGTGCGAAATCTTTTGAAGATTATTATACCCATCAGTCGGGTCGTGGCTTAAACTATTATCAAGGTACTACTTTACAAAGAGGTTATGGATTTGGTGGATTGTTTCGATCGCTGTTTCGTGCAGCAGGGCTTTTTAAATCAGGAGCAAAAGCTGTCGGAAAACAATTGTTTCATTCTGGGGTGAACGTCCTCAGTGATCTCTCATGAGGAGAAGATATTAAAATAGCTGCCAAGCGACGGTTAAAAGAAGCTGGTCAAAACTTGACGGATAAAGCTGCAACCAAAGTGAAGACGATGATTGGTTCAGGTCACCAGTATAAAAAGAGGAAACGTTCTAACAATATCACCATTCCTTGCAAAGTCAAGAGAGTGAAAGTACACGATATTTTCTCTTAAAGATGTCTGGACTCATTCATAAAGATTCTGCTGCTTGTGCCAAATCGTAATTGGATTTGTTTTTAATTCCACCTACTCAAACAGCTATTGAAAAAGGTTATTTCGTTGAATATCATCCCCTTGCTAATATTCGAGATGGAGGACCTGTGGAATTTAACATTTCTGGGAATGATGAAGATTATATGGATTTGTCGGCTTCTTACCTCTACGTGAAAGTGAAAATCACCAAGTCAGATGGAACGGTCTTACCTGTAGATAAACCTGTCGCCCCTGTCAATTTATTTTTACAAGCTTTGTTTTCACAAGTGGACATCAGTTTAAACTAAAGAGCCATCTCTTCTTCG
Source organism: Maratus speculifer (assembly GCA_964019185.1). Lineage (NCBI taxonomy): Eukaryota > Metazoa > Arthropoda > Arachnida > Araneae > Salticidae > Maratus > Maratus speculifer. The sequence goes on from OZ025298.1 coordinate 260,587,203, forward strand.
AGTAACACTTATCTTTATCGTGCCTATATTGAAACCCTGCTGAACTATGGAGAAGACACAAAGAAAAGTTTACTGGGATGTGAATGTTTTTATAAAGATACAAATTTGACTGTGTCGGATCCCACAACCAATGGAAACTCAGGATTGAAGAAACGCTATGAACTGACTAAAAACAGCAAAACATTGGATATGATATTGGACCCATTCATTGTCACATTTTCCAACAAAATCGACTGCTCTTGAATATGGTTGATCTGAAAATTAAAATGACTCGCAGCAAATCAGACTTTTGTTTGATGACCAAGAAGGATAAGGTCAAACCCTTTGAAGATTATAAAGTGATTTTAGAACATGCTTCAGTGTTTGTTCGTAAAGTGAAAGTGAGTCCTGGTGTATTACTGGGTCATGCAAAAGCACTGGAAAAAAATTCTGCGAAATATCCCATTGATCGAGTCCTATGTAAAACTTATTCAATCTCCACTGGAAGTAAATCATTCATGCAAGATAATGTGTTTTTAGGGGCCATGCCAAAACGTACTATTATTGGACTTTTAGACAATAGTGCTTATACAGGTCAATACGATTTGAACCCCTTTTATTTTTATTATCACAAAGTCAACTTTCTAAGCGTCTATGTGGACGGTCAACCGGTACCCAGTAAGCCTCTAGAATTGGACTTCGATGGAAACAACTATATAAGAGCTTATCATCGACTGTTCTCTGGTTTTAATCACGACACTGGCATTTATTTAACACGTGAAGAATTTGCTGATGGTCACACTTTATATAATTTCGACTTAAGCCCTGACTTTGCGACGGACCTCATTTGAATTTACAACATCAAGGAAATTTACGAATTGAAATCAAATTCGCTGAAGCATTAGAAAAAACGACCACCGTATTGATTTATGCGGAATTTGAAAATATTATTGAAATCAACAAATCGCGTCACGTGATTTGTGACTTTCCCAACTGAATGGATTCATTACAAATCGAGAACATTTTATCACATGAAGCAGTGACCCGAAATTACTTTTTGGGTGTTTTTCCAAGTGATCAACTACCAAGAAGAATCAAGTGTTATCTTGTCTGTTTTATCTGCAACGTGGACAAGTCTACAGAAGCCAGAAGTCACTGGGTGGCTTTTTACCTGTCTTCGCCTGATGAAGTGGAATTCTTCGATTCTTATGGAAATAAGCCTACATTTTTCAAGGACCTATATCGAACTATGCATCGCGTTTTTCACGAATTTTGTTTAATCCACTTGTTTTACAAACCCATATAACTGCCGACTGCGGCCAATATTGTATCTTTTATCTGTATTCTCGATGTCGAGGTAAAACTCTGAGACAATTTCTGTCACATTTTGTTACTGAAGATGTGTCAAACGACCGACGAGTTTATAATTTTGTAGCCAAACGATTTGGCATTCGTGCTCATTTTTATCAATAAATCTTAATTTAAACCAAGAACCTATGTGTCTGTGATTATTTAAAGTGTGTGTTTTACTTGTCTGTGTTTATTTTCAATGGAGTTTCCACGCTTTCAACACCCTTGTACTATGCTTCTTGCAGGTCCCACGGGCAGGGTTGCCGGCTTTTAGCCGGGCCAAAAAAAGCCGGCTGGCTTTTTTTGGTTTTATCCACTTAAAAAAAGCCGGCTTTTATTTTTAAAATGTTAATTTGTATCGAATCCATATTAAATTTGGATTGATTTATTTTTAATACATTTTTAATTATTTACTACTAAAAAAGTTATAAATTTCTATTTAATTTTTCAAAGAAATAAGTCTTTATAACCTCTAGAAGTCAATTGTGAAGGCATTATGTCTGAAAAATATAAATCTTGGAAAAAAGAAAATATACTCAAGAAATTTGTTTTAAACTTCTATATTTCATAGTTCTACTTATATTATACATTCTTAAGAATTATATTTAATTGAATTATGACAAAATGAAACACATCAAAGCATTCATGGAAACATTCTTACAGGTCAATATGTAAAGATTAAGTCATAAAATGAACAATGTTGAAAGAGAAATAAGGAAGGATTCAGTATTTGAGGAAAGTTTAATACATACTAATTACATAAAATTAAACAACAACAAAAAATGTTCTAATAAAATTTGTTGAATTAAAGTTTTGAATATTTCTTTGTTATTTAAAAGTGCATACGTGCCTACTTGCATGAATGAATATTTTCATGCATATGCTAATTGAGAATATGAAATAAATTGTAAATTATAATATATTATGAAATATGCATAATTCGAAATACTATTTTCAATAGTGAAGAATGGTGTTTTTTTTATATGTATGATTTTAAATGTTTATAGGGAATAAAACATGACATTTTAATAACTCTTAAAATTAGTTAAGTAATAAAACATAGGTAAGTAACCATAGTCCTCTTTAATTTTATAAAGCAGTAAAAATGGAAAAACACGGGTAAGATTAAAGGTCAATGTAAATCAGAAAAAGCACTTACAGGGCTTGAAATTCAATTTTTCGAAGGAGGGGAGTCTCCCTACCAACAGTTATAAATGGAGGGGAGTTTGGCTGTTTGGGAGGGAGAAAAAATGTTTAAAACCGGCCATTATTTTACGTGCTATTTAAAGAATTACCAGAATACAGACATAAAAAAATATCACTGAAGCCATTTTTATCAACAATTCAGAACAATTATGCAAAATGTGTAAAAAAAAACCTTTATACTGTCTAGTTGTTACTGGTGGTAAATTCCCTCCCGGTGCTAATTATTTTTGTCACATATCTAATTATTGTTTTAATAATAATTAATAAAACTTCTAATTAATTTAATGAATTTATATTTATAATTTTAATTGTTATAACTAATGTCATTTTTCTGTATATTAAATGTGCAAGATACAAATTTAATCATAAAATAATACTTATGTGAGTGTAGAAAATAAGAAATACCACTATTGTTTGCATTTCTTTAAAAAAGGGGGAAGTCAAATTCATCGAAAAAGACTTTCTTAAAAAATGAATACTTTGTTGAGTAAAAGGATACTTTTTGTTTAATGAATGGCTGCTTTCAGGAATTGCACTCACTCAGAAAGATTTGGAGCAGTCAGAAGCTGATTTTAGAGCAGCAAAGAAAAAAAAATATATTGAAGCAGGAAAATTAGTTTGTTGAACAGAAAAATGAACTCCCAGTAATATCATTTTTTGGGGGGGGAAGAGGTTCACTTTGAAAAAAGTTTCATTTTTTCGCTATCTTTTAATGAAATCTGTCTTTTTTAACGATCTTTTCACGAAATCTGCCATTTTTTCGGGATTTTTTGACGAAATTTGCCGTTTTTTCGTGAATTTTCTGAGAAAATTTGCCGTTTTTTCGCGATTTTTAAAATGAAATCTGATGTTTTATCGCGATTTTTTTACGAAAATTGTCGTTTTCTGCGATATTTTCGGGAAATTTGTAGTTTACAGTGAATCTTATGTCGAAATTTGTCATATTTCGCGATTTTTGGACGAAATTTGACGCTTTTTCGTGAATTTTCTGAGGAAATTTGCCGTTTTTTCGCGATTTTTGATGAAAAATGATGTTTTGTCACGATTTTTTTATGAAAATTGTCGTTTTTCGTATATTTTGGGGAAATTTGTCGTTTATAGTGAATCTTTTATCGAAATTTGTCGTTTTTCGCGATTTTTGGACGAAATTTGCCGTTTTTTCGTGAATTTTCTGAGGAAATTTGCCGTTTTTTCGCGATTTTTGGACGAAATTTGACGTTTTACAAAATTATGTTATGAAATTTGGCATTTTTTCGCGAGTCTTTTGACGGAATTTGCCGGAAATTAGTAGTTTTTTCGCGATCTTTTAACAATATTTACCGTTTTTTAGCAAACTTTTGCGAAACCACGCGTCTTGTGAAACATGCAATAGCTGTTCTTTTGTGCGTCATCTCCGATCTTTTGCATAATTTACGCGCAATAACGCGTCCGTGGCATCAGTTTCATAATTTTTGGAATTGAATGCGTTATTTTTTTTTTTGGGGGGGGGAGGGGAAATTCCGAACAGAATCACCTCTATTTCGCCGCGGAAAAAATCGTGATTTTGAATGATTTTTCGCTGTAAAAAAACTCGCAAAATGTGTCGATTATTCGCACGAAAATATCATAAAATTCGCAAAACGGTCTTTGGAGTTGATCATAGTTTCATAATGCAAAGTTGTTTGGGCGGGAGCCTCCCGTCCACGTTATTCTTTTGGGCGGGATTTCAAAATTTTGGGCGCGAATCCCGCCATCCCGCCCTGAAATTCAAGCCCTGACTTAGTATGGCCATTTTATAATTTAGCTGACATATTTGAAATTCTAACTTTAAATCACTCCATCAATGTGTTATTCTAGTATTAATGTCTTCATTATTGAAAAATTGGGTTATAAACCAATTTCTCATAATGAATCATAATTAAAATCTCAATTTTTCATTTTAATAAATAAATCTATTAAACTCAAAGTAAATTAAACATCATTAAAATTAGTTAAAAGACACTTAAAAATGTGTAGCTTATAATTAAAAGGCATTACTGTATAAATGCCAATCATGGCAAAAAAAGCCAATTTTGGCCAAAAAAGCCGGCTAAAATCAATAAAAGCCAACCGGCCTGGCTTTTTTTAATTTTAGCCGGCTTTTTTGCAACAGGCTTTTGCAAAAGTTGGTTTCTACGTGATTTATTAAAAGAAAGAAACCTAATGTTTGATCCTCCTTCCGATAAAGTGATTTGGTTTTACGGTATTTACCAAAAACTGTATGATGAAATACCCGATGTTACCTTTGTGGAAGGTTTTCCTTCGAATTATACTGAGTATTTAGGAACAAATTCTTTAATTATCTTAGACGATCTCATGGTGGAATGTGGATCAGACAACCGCCTGACTTATCTCTTTACAAAAGGAAGTCACCATTTAAACATCAGTGTAATATTTATTATACAAAATCTGTTTCATAAAGGCAAAGAAATGAGAAATGTTTCCCTCAACAGTCAATATTTGATCTTGTTTAAAAATCGCCGGGACATGAGTCAAATCATTCATTTAGGTCGACAATTATACCCAACAAATAGTAAATTTTTCGAAGAAGTGTTTACAGATGCTACTAAAAAAAACATTTTCTTATTTATTAGTCGATTTACGGAATGAAACCCATGAGGAAACGCGGCTGAGAACACTCGTTCTGCCAGGTCAAAGACAATATATATATATACTATGATGAAAAAAGTTTTAAAAAGAAAGACATATGCATTTTAATTTAGTTGGGATCATGACCTTGACGAAGAAACAACTGCGTGATTTGGAGCTAATTAAGACTTGCCCCAAAACCTTACGCAAGCAACTTGTGAAAAAACTACCTTCAAGATCCGTCAAAGCTATTTGTGAGTGTACTCACAATGTATTGAAAGGAAATTACCTCTCTCATCTTATCAAAAGAAGACTTTGAAAAAATATAAAAACCCTCTTCGAAAAATCGGTACGAAAAAAGGAACTCTTTTTTTCAAAAAAGCAACTGATTGTGCAACACGGTGGATTTTTAAATATTTTAATTCCTGTAGCTGTGAGTGTATTAACGGGTCTTATCAATGGAGCTCGCAGCTAAATACGCTCTCATACCGGAAGAAGAGTTGACTAAACATGTCCCCACGAAAAAGCAAATGACTGACTTTGACGTGGCAATGTCAAAAATACTCAATAGTTCACTTCCCGATCATGAGAAAGTTCAACAGTACTATGAACTTTTAAAAAGGAAAATGAATTTACAAGAATTTAATGTCCCTTGGAGATCGAAACCTTTTCAAGAGGAAGAAGAGAAAAGGAAGTCTAAACCTCTGGAGACTGAACCTGTTAAAACGGAACCTGTGATAGCAGAATCTACTGAAATGGAATCTTCTGAAACGAAACCTGTACAGTCCGAAAAACCTTCTGAGTTGGGAGAACAGGATTACGACTCGTTTGTAATAACCTCAGTTCCAAGTCATATGATGAAACAAGCAAAATCTTTGCTGAAGTTACTGAAATCTAATTCAAGTAAGATGAGCTGGGATCGAACTGGAAAAGTGACTTATAATGGAAACACCTTGCAAGATACGAATTTAGCAGAACTCTTTCATCTCATTTTTAATGTGAATAAGAAACCTGAGAAAGTACCGACGGAATTTCTTCAAGCGCTTCGTGAAATTGGAGTACCTTCAACTATAATCAAAAACAAATATTTATCATCTGGAACTTTGAAGAAAGTAATGAAAAATGTATCACCAAGAAGAAACTTTGTAAAACCAAAGAAAAAACCTTCTAACAATGTAAGGTGGATGGGGTAATAACGCCAAGTGTTAATATTATGCATAATTATGAAATAATCTGGTAAATGACACATGTGTGCTCTGCGCAGAAAGGTTTTGAGTCATATAAATCGCAAAAAACAGCTTCAAGTTAATTTGTTTCATTTTTAGGTCTTATTGTTTTTATAAGTAGCTAAAATTAACGCTTGATCTAAAATTTGCGAGATACGTTTTGTGATGTGAAGACTATTTTTTTTTATCCGGAAATACTTTGTTAATTACTTAAAATTACAGTACATTTCATGGACTTTCAAAATGTTGTTGAAGATTTTGGATATCTTCTCGAGATAATTTGTAATTTAAAATGTACAGAGCAATAACTATAAGGGGGTAATAACGCCAATCCTTGGCGTTAACACCCCGTTTGATTCCCTACAGTGGCCTAGCTTCATCCTAAATACTGATTCAAATAAACACAGTTAAAACTGTGCAATGTTTCTAATAATTCTATTTAAACGGTCCTTTTTAAGCAAAAAGAAGCTCACGGTATGATATTCTTTTGCCTCATCCTCCCCCCCCCCCCACACCACACCTTTATTTTTCTTACACTTTCACAAAAAATTGAACATTTTCAATAGCTTAGAATGCAATTTGTCAATTTCAAAGTTTGTAGAGTTTGTATTTTTAGAATTCGGCAATCTACATGCAATTATTCCACCTTATTTCATAGTTTTGTTTGCATGGCGTTATTACCCATATAGGTGGGTAACAACGCCAAATAGCATTGGTCAAGAAATCACGCCATTACATTTTATGAATACATATCTGTTAAATTATTTTTTTTTATATAGATAGTCAATGAGTTACTCTATCAAATCATATATTTGTTTGAAAAATACAAGGTAAAACTGAGCCGTAAAAATTGGTAGAACCTTAACGTGGCGTTATTACCCCAGGGTACTTTATTACATAATCTCCAATGGGCGAGTTTATTTTAATAAAAAGGAATTAAATTATAATAAACTGTGTTTTCATTTTTTGCCTTTATTACACAAATATATTGAAAAATAATAATAAAAGAAGGGTTCTTACCTAGACACAACCGACTCATACACTTGCTTTGGGAAGAAATGAAGTCTTTTCGACTCACCTTATCAGCACATCACTTATCAGCAGTGCGCATGCGTGGAGATAACAGTAGATAAGCATGTGTGTTATCGGTCATTTCCTTCGTGATCAGTAAAGAAGAAAGTTGGGTTTTATTTCGCGCAAATTAAGAAGAGATGACTTGTTAATAAAATGTTAATTATTTTATATTTTGTTAAAAGTAAAGATAATTATTCAAGATTAACTAATTTCTAAAAATTAAAACATTAACTAAATTCTAAAAATTAAAAGATTATCTAATTTCTAAAAATTAATTAGAGGACATGCGTAATAAGAACATTGTTGAGACTTCCATGTCTTGTTCCTTCAATCGGGGTGAAGAATTCATCAACTCACCGAACTGGTTCCATTAATGACATTTGTAAACTAATTATAAAATAATAATACTAACTAAAACGATTAAGACACCAATCTCTTATATGTTGATAGCAGCATACAGAATAACGATTACGTATCGATTCACACGCAGTCTATTCAGTTAGAGGGCGCGCAAGTACAAAATTGTCATTGGTCGAGGTTATCACGGTACAAAAGATAAGGCCTATGTGTTATCATTCAGTTTACAAGTAGCAAGCAACGAGGAAGGTTGCAACTGAAGTCCTGATGGGAGAAATTTTTAGGTAAGAATATTTGATTTTTATATTTTTTTTCAATGAATAATTTTCATTCAATTTTTAGTTAATATTTTATTCATTGCTATTTTCTTATTTCATTACAAATGAGTATTTCTCAAGTTGTTTCGAATGAACATTTTTCATTTATTATTAATTCATTAATTTATAAAATGTTATTTTAATTACATGAGAAATTAATATTTTCATTAAGTTTTTAATTCATATTTTAATCAACACAATATTTAATTAATATTTAATTAATGTTAATTTATATTTTTCATTTACTGTTAATTCATATTTTTTCATTTAATATTTGATACATACTTTATATTATACACAAAAGCATAAATGTTTAAAGTTTTATACGGATGCGTATTCCCATATTAATATTAAGTTTTTAATCCATGCAATGTTTAATTAATATTTTGTAAATGTTAATTGATATTTTTCATTTATTTTTAATTGATATTTTTCATTTAATATTAATTCATGCATTATATTATACACAAAAGCATAAGTATTTAAAGTTTTATATGAATGCGTGTTCCGTTTTTAACTAGATTTCATTTAAAAGATCACATACTCAACCTTATGTAATCATTTTAATCATAGGTTAGTTTAAATTTTCGAATAGTTAAAACCGAAATGAATGTATTACACTCTTTATTTTGCTAACAAAGTATATATATATATAAAAATAAATATTTTAGTTTTATCTAAAATAAATCGATGAGAAAAAAAAAAAAGCCTCTAATTTGATTTAAATAATTATATCTTAAATTTTCAAAAAATGTTACTCAAAAGACGTTATTTTATTTCAAGTCAAATAATTTTAATTAAGACATAGTACTCATTAAGATTAATTAAGATAACACATGAACCCCAAAGAATTGCTATCAGCTATGATTCAGAGATTCAACCCTTTCCGGAAAACGCTATCAGATAAGCAGATAAGAATGATTCATCTGTGTTTACACACATACTAGAACGAACTTTTTGAGAAAATAATTATTGTCTGAGCGAAGCGAAGTCTTATACTCAGAGTACGTAACGATATTAAAAGTCAAAAAAATTCTTTCGTCAAGCAAATCTGAAAAAGTACTTTGTCGGATTTAGATTCTGTTTGTACCAGACGGTACATAGGAAGGTGACCTCGTGAATGCACCTACTTACAAAAATTAGATCCAAATAGTTTAAAAGTTATATTAAAAAAACTGGTAAAAAAGTACAATTTATTTGCATACGTCACAGATATTTGATGTGCGTCACTTTTCACCGGCTTGATGTTTCCGTTAGATTCCCAAATTTAAGCACATGGGGCAAGGAAAATACGCAAACATTTTTTATTTAAGTACAATAAAACATATTTAAACTTAAACAAATTGGAAAAAAAATCTGTTTTATTAATATTATTTATTTATTTATTTATTTATTTATTTTATTTATTTAAAAGAAAAAAGCCATAATATTTAATAACTTAATATCTTAGATTTTGCGTTAATCTATATTATAAAGGCCAAACGTATCTGTGCGTAACGCATACGTCATTTTTCGAATGGCAAAACTTAGAACTCAACTTTCTGATGAAATTTCACTCTTGCAATTTTCATTACTGCAATTTTTTTAACTCCTAGACATCGCACATTTTCAATCTTTACATCGTTGTGTAGAGAAAAATATGTGCTTTTAAATGCAGTTTGTTTGAAAACCGTATCTTAATTTGTTTTTGAGATATTAATTTTGTTGTAGTTTTTAATTTAATTTTTCTGGAGGTGGCAACTTGAGTACTCCATTTCTGTGCAAAGCATGACCAACTAGATATAACGGCTTACGCATTTCGCTAAAAACCACCGAAAAAGTGAAGCAAGATTCAGCTTCAAACCCTGAACTATTTCATTGGATCACGCGGCACAAACCTTGCCCAAATTAGCATTGTATGAGCTGATTTCTGTTCTGAGCACATGATCATTGTTTTAGTTCAGATTTTGCACGATTGGTCAAAGTAACTTCGCAAAGTATCAGACTCCTTTGGCGGGAGACTTCATACATTAATCTCAAATAAATGAGCCTTATATATGTAGTTGGTCATCTTGCAAAGTAAAGGAAAAATAGCCATAAAGTAAAAAGAAGAAATAGAGAGGACTTATGTGTGGTGGCTGGGAGTGGTGCAAAAAATTTAACCCTAAGAAATCTGCTACATTAAGCCCAAACACAACCGCGTGTTTTCGCAAAAAAAGAAGAAAACTTTCAATGACAAGTCTGTGGAAACTTTTAGTACTATAGATTTGTTTATAATAAAATAAAATGCTACTTTAGAATGCGTAAATTTAAGCAGATCATTTTTATTTAGAGAAAAAATGCACGGCTGATGTCAAAGGATTTAGTATCTGTTCAATGTGATTATTTTTTCCCCTCCGGGTTGAATTTTTTTCCCCCGAGTTAGACAAGAAAACAAAGGTGGTCTTGGCAGTTATTCCAGGTTTAAAGTAATGTCCGGCTCCCCAAATTTTTGCACAATTGTTTAAGACATTTAATTATAATTATATTAAGTAACATTATTCGCTTAATGTAATTTTTATAAATTTCAGTTAAACTTGCTAAAGCAGACGATTTTTTAGTTCTTTATTGTTATCTGTCATTTTAGCAAAATTATTTAATTTTTCTTTCTTTTTGGAATAATTATATTTTTTATGTTATTTATTTTTTACTTCATTTTTAGAACCATTTTTATTTTCCAAATATATTTTCAGAAAAGAAAAAAATTGCATTTTTCACATAGAAAATTGATCTGAAATTGAAAAATAACGATGTAAATGACGAAATGAGATTTCATAATTCGCTAATATCCAATGTTATAAATGTAACTGAAAATTTGGTTTGGCATGATTTGTAAAAATCAAGGTTTGCGTATTTCACGGAAAATACGGCATCTTTCTTTGCACGTTGAAGTGACGGAGTGCAATGTTTGTGTATTTTAATGTTTATTCTTTTAATTTGTATTGTGTATTTTAATTTATAAAACGAATTTTAAATTTGCCATAGAGTTAACTTTGAAGGAAACTTTTTCTAAAAAATGTACATGCAGTCATTTCTTTACTTTTAACATTTTAGTATGCGCGTAAAATTTTTCGGTACTACTTGGTTATCCCATAGACCAAAAAACTATCGCCAACTTATACGATTAAATGCCAATAATGGATGATTGTGAATGTCATATTCAATGATATTAAACACGATACACATGTTAAAATGTTATCAAGTGGTTTTTAATACCACTTTTTATTTGTATTTTTATTCATGTTTTACTAATTTATTTGTTTTTTGTTATTTAAAATAAAAATTATGTCAACATATATAACTTGGCTATTAGTTTGGCAATTTTTTTAACTTGGCGAAAATGGTAGACGGGATAATCCAAATAATACCGATTTTTCATGTGAGCAAAATCTATATTGTAACGAACACGTGTGTAGCACTGATGTTATGTTGCAAATGACAACATTTCAGGATAAAATGACTGATAAGTAATTTTTGTTACTGCAATTTTTTAATCTTCTAAACGTCGCACATTTTTAATTTTTATTTCGTCATATAGGAAAAGAATCTACTTTCAGATGCAATTTAATTGAAGACTGTATTTCATTTGACTCATTTATTACAAACTTATATTTTTCAAGCATTTTTTTTTTTTAATTTTATGTATCTCCATTAAGAAATAATAATACACAATTTACTCATAAATCTATGAATATTGTTCCTGATAATTTCCCTTTATAAAATTAAAATTGCTTGAGTAATAAAATAAAAGAATGGTTTAAAACGCCGATTAAATTACTAAAAATTACAAGTTCAACATGTAATCAAACAACTTAAAATTTAAATAAGTAAAATATACTTTGAAAATGCTTTGAATTTGTTTGAAAACTATATTTCAATTTCTGATTGGCTGTGGTTAAAAAAAAAAAAAAAAAAAAAAAAGGCACTCCGGGAGTGCCGACAGAAGTGAAAACTTGAACAATTATGTATGTATTTTTTTAGTCGTCTGGACATATTTTATTGTGCAGAAAATACTTTTAAATGAAGTGTTTTTTATTCATTATTATAAACTACTGCTACAAAAATTATATTACAATTTTCATTTAATGCACTATTGTACATGAAAAATAATGCATATTATTTTACATACAAAAATTGCAATCTATTGCTTAAAACAAATTTACAAATGCATGAAATATGAAATATCGTCAGTTGGTATTCTTTGAAATAAATACCCATAAAACTTATGAATTTTCATCCCCATTTCAACAATTCTTCCATCATCATCATCATCATTATTATCATTATATTCTAGATTTGATATTATAGGTTTATGGTAACTAAAATATATAGCAAACAATTTTGATTCAATTCTATTTAAATATCTTGTAATGACTGCATCAATACTGCATAATTTTTTTATCTCTCTGTGCTAAGATTGCGATGGTTGGTCATTGTTAAATCAAATTTTCTATTTAAAAATTCAATTAATTGTAGATTTTCATCATCCACAAAGTTGATGTTGAAATCCCTACTCAAAATCATCGGCAAATCATCAAATCTCTTTCCAATTCTATCTTGAAGTAATGCAGAAGCCTCTTTAGAACAAATAAATAAATTTTCATACAAAAATTCTCATTTGCACTTAAAGACTTATCCGGTGAAATATAAATGGCAACCAATACAATTAGTTTTTCATTTTCAGAGTGGCAACAACAAACACATATATCAGTGATATCAAAAACATTACTACTAAACATACTGGTGTACCTCACATACACATTCATATGAATTGTGGAAATATATGCCCATTACATCAAACAACCTTTTATAAATAGCTACTCCTGCTGCTGGACGACCGTATCTTCTGAAACTTGCAACAAATTGAATAGTAATCAAACAATATAAGTTGTTAAACTTTAAATACAATTTTTTAAGAAATGGTTGGAAAGTGCAGCATAATCGATGCACAATATCATGATTTTTCTTTCTTAACTTTTTATTCCATCTGGTAACAGTATATTTTGTTAAACTTTAAATACAATTAAAATTTTTAAAAATGGTTTTGAAATGTAGCATAATTGATGTGCAATGTCATGTTTTTTCTTTCTTAACTTTTTATTCCATTTGGTATCAATTTATGTTGTTACTATTTAAATACAATCAAAAATTTAAAAAAAAAGAGAGAAAAATGGTTGGAAAGTGCAATGTAATCAATGCGCGATGTCATACTTTTTTTTCTTAACATTTTATTCTCTCTGGTAACAGTATAAGTTGTTAAGGTTTAAATACAATTACAATTTTTAAAATTGGTTGGAAAGTACTGCATAATCAATATACAATATCATGTCTTTTCTTTCTTATCATTTTATTCCATTTGATAACAATATAAGTTGTTAAACTTTAAAAACAATTGAAAATATATATATATATATATATATAAAGGTTTAAAAGTGCAGCATAATCGATGTGCAATGTCATGGTTTTTTTCTTAACTTTTTATACCATTTGGTATCAATTTATGTTGTTACTATTTAAATACAATCAAAAATTAAAAAAACTGAAAAAAGTGGTTGGAAAGTGCAGCATAATTGATGCACAATGTCATATTTTTTCTTTCTTAACATTTTATTCCTTCTGGTAACAGTATATGTTGTTAAACTTTAAATACAATTATAATTTTAAAAATTGGTTGAAAAGTGTAGTATAATCGATGAGCAATGTCATGTCTTTTCTTTCTTAACTTTTTATTCAATTTGATAACAATGTAAGTTGTTAAACTTTAAGTACAATTGAAAATTTAAGGAATTGAAAAAAATGGTTGGAAAGTGCAGCATAATTGATGTGCAATGTCATGTTTTTTCTTTCTTAACTTTTTATTCCATTTGGTATCAATTTATGTTGTTATTATTTAAATACAATAAAAAAAAATGAAAAAAAGTAGTTGGAAACTGCAGCATAATCAATGCACAATGTCAAACTTTTTCTTTCATAACGTTTTATTCCATCTATTAACAGTATAAGTTGTTAAACTTAAATACAATTATAACTTAAAAAAACACACACAGACATTCGCGCAAGCGCCCTGTGCCGCCTAAACAGAGCAGCACACTCAGGCACGGTAGAAAGAGTGGGAGATACTAGTTCCCCTCGATCTTACGCTTTTTCGATCAGCATCACGTGACCCTGACGCGAGTTTGGAAGTTTTTACCCATACAAAAAGTGCTCAGCGCCGCTAAAGAAGTTTTCACTTCAAAAATGAGGTGCGAGTTATTTTTAAATATATTTCTACCGAGTGAAACTCGATTACGATAGATTAATCTATTTGTCCTTAGAAAAATATAAAGAGTTCGGGATTTGTTTCCGGCGAATATACTATAGCAAAATTAAAATTTCCTTTATAAATAAGAAAATAAAATCAATACAAATTTAACAGACATGTCATTAAATTACGTGCTCGAAGCACTGAAATGACCAGAAACAAAATTGCTGCCGTAACGAAATCTTTGACTAATAATTTCTGGCATGCGTCTAATACGGAAATGTGACTTTAGATAAACTTCATAGCTTTATTTGATTCCATAATTAATATTTTTCATTTAACCCTTTAATCTAATCACGTTAGCCTAATCATGTTTTTCCGCTATGTAATATTCTAATTGAAAGATTGATTTAATATAATATTGAGATTAATGTTAATTTTTTGAATTTTTATAAGATAAAACAATGTGTAAAGTACAATAGAATACAAAAATATGTAAAGTATCAAATACAAATCTTCATACCAATACTTTACACAATATTATTTTATGAACGAAACTTGAATGAAAAAAATCCGGAAGACACTTAACCCTTTGAGGGAAAAAGGCACTTCAATTCTTAAAATGCTGAAATGATTGATTGACACCAGAATTTAAAAACAAATTTGTTTCAAAGTATTTAAAAGCGTTTTTTCCACGTATTTGAGCAAAATAAAATTGCTATTTCAAATTACTGGCGTCAATGTGGCGTTTTGAAATTAAAATTAAGTGGGATAAATTTTATCCCACTCCCTTCGAGTGGCTTAAGAGTTAAAATGCTTTTTTGGAGTTAGTTAGCAATCTAAAACGCATATTACATGTAGAAAATTCATTAGAGTTTTCAATTTAAAAAATGGTTTTTATCTTTGCTATGTAACCCGGGAAGCCCGGGTTCGATCTACTAGTTTTTATAATAGCATTTTGTAATCGCGATTAGAATCATGTATTTCATACGTGCAAATTGGAAACAATTCTTTCGTGTTTAAATAAAAGATGAGTTTGACATGCGTACTTTAGATATTACTTTTGATACTACTTAGTTATCCCGTCGACAAAAAAATGATCGCCAAATTATAAGATTAAATGCCAATAATGTATGATCGTGAATGTCACTTTTAATTGCATTAAATACGATAGACGCATTTAAAACGTCATTAAATGATTTTTATTTTGCACTTTTTAATTGTATATTTATTAATATTCTACTATATATATATCTATATATAATTTAAATAAAAAGTATGCTAACATGTATAATTTGGCTATTAGTATAGCGATTTGTAAAATTTCGCGAAATTGGTCGGCGGGATAACCAAGAAACACCTTACTTTTAATCATAGATTATATTCTGTTATTTTTTTTTAATAGATTACTTAATGTTATTTCTTACTAAGCAATCTGAGTTAACCGCCGATTATTGCGTGATTGCACGTATTTTATATCGTTAAATTTTATAAAAACACATAATGACAGACGTCATATACGCAAAAAGTTGGCGCGATTGCAACAGAAACGATTATTAAATTTGGCGAAATTTGGCGATTTTATGTCTCAGATGGTAACTTGTTTATTTTGTTTCATCAATTATTTAAAAAAGAAACAATAATTAAGCTATAAATAAACAGTTATAAATAAAAAACATAATAATATACAGAATAAAAAATATAAATATCACAAAATATCATAAATATTAACATTTAGAGCAATATTCAAAAACTATCACAAAAAAAAAGTTTTCACCAATTTATGGGAGGAAAAGTTGCTCTACGTAGTGCTTATTTGACATCCGTACCATGTTTATATGTAAAAATAAGCATAAACGTTCATAAGTTTTGTTTATGTAGCTATTTGCAATAAATCTCAGTTTCTGAAGTCCAAACTGGAGAAAACATATAAAAACGCCAAGGTAAAATTGGAACAGTATCACGAAATTAGGGCAGGTATATCATATACGCATCAGGTTTGGAGCAAATTTGGCGAAAATCATTTTTGAATATTAGTTATATATATATTTTTCAATTATTTTCTATTATTTTAAAAAGGAAATAACAACAAATAAGAACACGATTAATTAATAAATATCGAAAAAATATATTTATATAATTTGTAAAAACAAAATTTATTAATAAATAGACAACAGCCGGGTTACCAAGCCATTCAAAATAACGATATTTTGGCGCCAATTATGCAAAAAGAATTCCATATTCTTTTCTAGCTTTTTTGGTGAGCTTTTTTATTTATTTACTTAATTTGTTGGCATTAAATGAATCTATGTTATTTTGATCTTCAGTCTTTGGGGTTGCATTTTTAATACTTTCCAAAAAGTTGAAAAGTGTTTATGCATTCGATTTGTCTGTCCTTCTGGCCATCCGTCCGCCTGTCTACGCTCTAATACCCGTAAATATACGCTTATTTTAATGCAATTGGTAAACCTTATTAAGATCCCCTAGGCATGGTTGGTATTATACATGATGTATGTGGGAGTAAAGCAGTGGCGTAGCTAAGGGGGGGGCAAGGGGGGCGTCTGCCCCGGGCGCCGAGGCCTAGGGGCGCCAAATTGAGAGAAATTGTTATATATCTATATTGGGGTGGGGGCGCAAAATTTCTTGCTGGCCCCGGGCGCCAAAAAACATAGCTACGCCACTGGAGTAAAGTATCTTTCGGAAGGCACGCAAAAGAATTCGATTACATTATGGTCTATGGGGAAAAAAGTTTACATAGTATTTTAATGATATTATGCCATTGCAGATGGATTGAAACTGATGTAAATCACCGAGTTTCACAACGATTACGTAAGAACAGGACATTCATAGCATTTTAAATCCATATACAGGGACACACAAAAGATATCTGCTACAATACTGTCTGTTAGTACCAATTGTTGAAATGAATTTTCAATTTCGACATGCGCTTTTAAATTTAACTATTTTTTAGGTACGCTCGTAATTTTATAAATACGTAGTCCTTACAGTCGTCGTCTAATTCGACAGTTTTTCTGCCTATGCGTCTGTCTGTCCCCATCTAACACCACTAAACTACCCAACCGAATCGTTTGAAATTTTAAATATATATTTGGTGCCAAATTTTGGTAAGTCATTTAAAATTTTAGTAAAATTGGATACGTATTTCAAATACAGGGACAGTTAAAAGTATTGCGTTACATTACGGTCGATGGGTTGAAATAGTTCCAAGTGCTTTTTTAACTAGCACTTCCCTCAGAGGGATTAGTCTGAGCGATATTGCTGAGAACATAGATTTAGTAATTACTTGCGAAAAGTAAAAGAAAAAAGTAAGATGCTACCTTTAATTGACCATAAACTGCCTCAAGTTCAAAAGACGAAAAGGACAAAAAAGAAACATAGAATTGCAAAATATTCTATATTAATTCGAATACACAATTATAAAATGGGGACGTAAACTATGCAAAACAGCCATGCATGGATATAAAATTGGAAGTACGCAATACATTAAATGTAATACAGATAATAAAACACTAAAATATCTTGCATCTGAATTTGAACTGTGAAATTACATCAAGAACATAAAGATACTCCACACCAATTTTAGTACCTAAATATGGCACAAACCATGATGGTTGAATAGAAAGAGGGAATTTTTTATACGGTGTGTGAACGCCTTAAATAGTTAATATATACAATAGTATAATATCTACATCTGATTTCTATTGATGCGATGATGTTCTCGATAAGAATTTAGGAAATTCTCTCTTTAAAAAGTGATACATAAAAATCCCGAAAACTCCAAAAAAGGAATACGATGCGTTGTTTGAGTGTGTTCCAGATATGATCATTCAGATTTAAATGTGTAGTGCATACTGGTCACTACATACGCTGTTTTGCTTTCTTTTCAAACCTATTCTCAAGAAGTTGAGCAGTATTTCGCTTTAGTATGCATTGAATAAAAGGAATTGGTAATGCTTGCAGTATAAAGTACGACATGAGATTCAAATATCTCGCCTGCATGTGCATAAGCTTTGAGCTGCCAAAGTATCATCACCAGTGATTTAAAAATCTGAGCACATTTTTTTCAGCAAAACATGCAGGTCAAATACGCCAAACTGAACTCGATTATGCAGTTTCACCTGAATAAGTTATTAATTAAAAGACTTTGTAATGACAAATGAGAAAATCTCGTGATTGAAAAAAATAATGCCCCTCTACCCCATATACCATTATGGATCGAAATTTTTTTGTAGTACCCTGCAAATGAATAATAAGTATTCTTTGTGCGGCATATTATACAAAATTTATATTATAATGCTTCTCAATTTCTTTGTTTCGACGGGTGTTATAATTAAAAAAGCACTTGGAACTATTTCAACCCATCGACCGTAATGTAACGCAATACTTTTAACTGTCCCTGTATATGAAATACGTATACAATTTTACTAAAATTTTAAATGACTTACCAAAATTTGGCACCAAATATATATTTAAAATTTCAAACGATTCGGTTGGGTAGTTTAGTGGTGTTAGATGTGGACAGACAGACGCATAGGCAGAAAAACTGTCGAATTAGACGACGACTGTAAGGACTACGTATTTATAAAATTACGAGCGTACCTAAAAAATAGTTAAATTTAAAAGCGCATGTCGAAATTGAAAATTCATTTCAACAATTGGTACTAAAATACAGTATTGTAGCTGATATCTTTTGTGTGTCCCTGTATATGGATTTAAAATGCTATGAATGTCCTGTTCTTACGTAATCGTTGTGAAACTCGGTGATTTACATCAGTTTCAATCCATCTGCAATGGCATAATATCATTAAAATACTATGCAAACTTTTTTCCCCATAGACCATAATGTAATCGAATTCTTTTGCGTGCCTTTCCAAAGATACTTTAATCCCACATACATCATATATAATACCAACCATGCCTAGGGGATCTTAATAAGGTTTACCAATTGCATTAAAATAAGCGTATATTTACGGGTATTAGAGCGAAGACCGGCGGACGGATGGCCAGAAGGACAGACAAATCGAATGCATAAACACTTTTCAACTTTTTGGAAAGTATTAAAAATGCAACCCCAAAGACTGAAGATCAAAATAACATCGATTCATTTAATGCCAACAAATTAAGTAAATAAATAAAAAAGCTCGCCAAAAAAGCTAGAAAAGAATATGGAACTCTTTTTGCATAATTGGCGCCAAAATATCGTTATTTTGAATGGCTTGGTAACCCGGCTGTTGTTTATTTATTAATAAATTTTGTTTTTACAAATTATATAAATATATTTTTTCGATATTTATTAATTAATCGTGTTCTTATTTAATGTTATTTCCTTTTTAAAATAATAGAAAATAATTGAAAAATATATATATAACTAATATTCAAAAATGATTTTCGCCAAATTTGCTCCAAACCTGATGCGTATATGATATACCTGCCCTGATTTCGTGGTACTGTTCCAATTTTACCTTGGCGTTTTTATAAGTTTTCTCCAGTTTGGACTTCAGAAACTGAGATTTATTGCAAATAGCTACATAAACAAAACTTATGAACGTTTATGCTTATTTTTACATATAAACATGGTACGGATGTCAAATAAGCACTACGTAGAGCAACTTTTCCTCCCATAAATTGGTGAAAATTTTTAACCATTTGAAAAATGGTTGTTGTTTTCGGGAGAATGGACCCGATGATGTTACCACTTTTGAATGATGTTACCACTTTTGAATGATGTGGTCACTTTTGAATTTAAATTAATTTCTTTACTTTTAGAAGAGTTTTTATTTGAATTTAAATTAAATTCTTTACTTTTAGAAGAATTTTTATTTGAATAGTAAATTAAAATGGTTAAAATCATTGTAATAAAGGAGAAAACTAACAAATTTAAAAATGGGTAGACGGAAATTAACAGATACGGAAAAAGCCGAAGCCAAAGAAATGAATGAACGTGAATATCGCATTCAATGATATTAAACACAGTCAACATGTATAAGTTGCTTATTAGTTTGGCGATTCGTATCATTTGGCGAAATTGGTCGACGGGATAACTGAGTAATACTGTATTTGGTTTGGCGCAAAAACGTCTTTCAATGCAGAAAATGATAAAATCAAAAGATTATTGAGCCGCTGAAAACCAATTACGTGTTGAAAGGCGATCACGAAAAAGGAAGCAATTTAATGCCGAACCGATTAATTGTAAAACATCATGTCGCCAGGGCGACCAATCCACTAGCCATGGCGTTTTACTATCGGTCGGTTCTAACCAGGAAAATTTGAGTGCCAATAGTGATTCTAACAAGCCGGAAAATGTTATAGCTATTACTCTTGATTTTCCACCACCTAAAAAGAAAACTAAAAAGCAATCGGCTTGGGAAAAACTGGAAAAAAACTTTTTTGATTCGATGTCTGATGGACCCATTCACAGATGCATGTGCTGCGATCGATTTTGGTTTAAAACCTCCATCACCAAAATTCTGCTCTGTAAAATCAAACAATATATGCCAAAGTCTTACAAGTATAACAGTATATGCCAAAGCTGTATTTTAATAATGATTACTTTTGCACCAACAATGTTAAATAGTTTGAAATGTTTCTTTCGTCGCCAACTTTTATGCTTGGCGACAATAGAGTGATATAACTTAAACGAACCGTACCTTCAAATTGCAGCATGTATAAAGTCATTTATAGCAGTGGCACGGATAATACACAATAAAACAACTGGTATTTAGCTTAAAATGATAGATGAATGTATCGAGTGAAACATTTTTCAAATGGTTGGGGTAATTTCTTAAATTACAATTATTTTTTTTTTTTTGGTGATAGTTTTTGAATATTGCTCTAAATGTTAATATTTATGATATTTTGTGATATTTATATTTTTTATTCTGTATATTATTATGTTTTTTATTTATAACTGTTTATTTATAGCTTAATTATTGTTTCTTTTTTAAAAAATTGATGAAACAAAATAAACAAGTTACCCTGTGAGACATAAAATCGCCAAATTTTCGCCAAATTTAATAATCGTTTCTGTTGCAATCGCGCCAACTTAGTGCGTATATGACGTCTGTCATTATGTGTTTTTATAAAATTTAACGATATAAAATACGTGCAATCACGCAATAATCGGCGGTTAACTCAGATTGCTTAGTAAGAAATAACATTAAGTAATCTATTAAAAAAAAATAACAGAATATAATCTATGATTAAAAGTAAAGTGTTTCTTGGTTATCCCGCCGACCAATTTCGCGAAATTTTACAAATCGCTATACTAATAGCCAAATTATACATGTTGGCATACTTTTTATTTAAATTATATATATATATATATATATATATATAGTAGAATATTAATAAATATACAATTAAAAAGTGCAAAATAAAAATCATTTAATGACGTTTTAAATGCGTCTATCGTATTTAATGCAATTAAATGTGACATTCATGATCATACATTATTGGCATTTAATCTTATAATTTGGCGATCATTTTTTTTTGTCGACGGGATAACTAAGTAGTATCAAAAGTAATATCTAAAGTACGCATGTCAAACTCATCTTTTATTTAAACACGTAAGAATTGTTTCCAATTTGCACGCATGAAATACATGATTCTAATCGCGATTACAAAATGCTATTATAAAAATTATCGCAAAATCTAAGATATTAAGTTATTAAATATTATGGCTTTTTTCTTTTAAATAAATAAAATAAATAAATAAATAAATAAATAATAATAAAACAGATTTTTTTCCAATTTGTTTAAGTTTAAATATGTTTTATTGTACTTAAATAAAAAATGTTTACGTATTTTCCTTGCCCCATGTGCTTAAATTTGGGAATCTAACGGAAACATCAAGCCGGTGAAAAGTGACGAACATCAAATATCTGTGACGTATGCAAATAAATTGTACTTTTTTACCAGTTTTTTTAATATAACTTTTAAACTATTTGGATCTAATTTTTGTAAGTAGGTACATTCACGAGATTACCTTCATGGTACCGTCTGGTACAAACAGAATCTAAATCTGACAAGTACTTTTTGAGATTTGCTTGACGAAAGAATTTTTTTGACTTTTAATATCGTTACGTACTCTGAGTATAAGACTTCGCTTCGCTCAGACAATTATAACACCCGTCGAAACAAAGAAATGGAGAAGCATTATAATATAGATTTTGTAGAATATGCCGTACAAAGAATACTTATTATTCATTTGCAGGGTACTACGAAAAAATTTCGATCCATAATGGAACATGGGGTAGAGGGGTATTATTTTTTTCAATCACGAGATTTTCTCATTTGTCATTACAAAGTCTTTTAATTAATAACTTATTCAGGTGAAACTGCATAATCGAGTTCACTTTGGCGTATTTGATCTGCATGTTTTGCTGAAAAAAATGTGCTCAGATTTTTAAATCACTGGTGATGATACTTTGGCAGCTCAAAGCTTATGCAGGCGAGATATTCGAATCTCATGTCGTACTTTATACTGCAAGCATTACCAATTCCTTTTATTCAATGCATACTAAAGCGAAATACTGCTCAACTTCTTGAGAATAGGTTTGAAAAGAAAGCAAAACAGCGTATGTAGCGACCAGTATGCACTACACATTTAAATCTGAATGATCATATCTGGAACATACTCAAACAACGCATCGTATTCCTTTTTTGGAGTTTTCGGGATTTTTATGTATCACTTTTTAAAGAGAGAATTTCCTAAATTCTTATCGAGAACCTCATCGCATCAATAGAAATCAGATGTAGATATTATACTATTGTATATATTAACTATTTAAGGGGATCACACACCGTATAAAAAATTCCCTCTTTCTATTCAACCATCATGGTTTGTTGCATATTTAGGTACTAAAATTGGTGTGGAGTATGTTTATGTTCTTGGTGTAATTTCACAGTTCAAATTCAGATGCAAGATATTTTAGTGTTTTATTATCTGTATTACTTTTAATGTATTACGTACTTCCAATTTTATACCCATGCATGGCTGTTTTGCATAGTTTACTTCCTCATTTTATAATTGTGTATTCGAATTAATATAGAATATTTTGCAATTCTATATTTCTTTTTTGTCCATTTCGTCTTTTGAACTTGAGGCAGTTTATGGTCAATTAAATGTAGCATCTTACTTTTTTTCTTTTACTTTTCGCAAGTTATTACTAAATCTATGTTCTCAGCAATATCACTCAGACTAATCCCTCTGAGGGAAGTGCTAGTTAAACTCTAGATCGATTCGGATTTCATTGTTGTTAAGGTATGTAAAATATTATTTTTCAATACAGTTTTAAAATTATTTAAAAGCATTTTTCACAAATTATTTTGATCTGAAGATAAAATACAATGTTAAAAAGGTGTTTTTTCCTTGAAGGAAACGGTTACGTCCTTCATTTTTAAAAACAGTAATTCAATTAGATAGTAACACTTTTGTTGTAAAATTTCATTAACAGGGTTTGAAAAAGTTCCGCGTTACTGGTTATAAATATTATATGTTTTTAAATTAATGAAGATGAATTCATTTCGATAATAAATATAGTTTAATTTTTTTTAACCGACAAGTATTAAAACATTAAAAATAAGTTCCTTTTTTTCTGCGGAAAGTCAAAAATTCTATTAATATTAAAATTTATTTATTTAAAAATTGTTCTGCCAGTGAAAAATTACACATGTCAAAAGATATTTGTGTTAAAAATCGCTTACTCTTTCAGAAAAGAAAGGACACAGAAATATTACTTATATTAAACACATTGTTATTTTTAAAAATATGCACGAATTTTGAAAAAGGGGTGTCTGGTGAGGTACACTTTATTCTTTTTATTATTAAATTTCATTAATTGGAATAGAAATAGTTTTCATCAACATTTATACAATCTCACACAAAAGAAATCCGAATACAAATTGCAAACTTTAGCAATTAAAAATTACTCCCCAAAAAATCACAAGATTCTTTTAAGTTTCCCAATAAAAATTATTATCGCTCAAAAGTTCTACAAATTGTTTTCGAAGTCACCTCATTAAAATGAATATTTAAAAAATTAAGTTAAAATTCCCGTTACAGACATGCGTTGTTTATGACGGTTGAAGGAGATAAAGGTTATTCAGGTCTTTCTAAGGAAATCTAACAGTTATTCACACATGATTCGAGGAAAATCGCAGATTCCGAACGGTTAGGTCAACGAGCGCAAATAAATGTTAGTACGTAAAATCCCATTTTAAAACATATTTTCTCATTCAAATTTTAAAGTTATCTTTTAACTAATCTAAAATATCAAGTGTATAACATAGTTGACTAAAAATAGTACTCGAAATAATTTTAAAGTTCCTTCATTAAATTAATATTCAAAATTGTTATTCCCAAATTCCCATTACCAGCAAGTGTTATTTATGACGGAGGGTTGAGATAAAGGTTATTCAGGTCTTTCTAAGATATTCTAAGCCAATATCCACAGATGATTAGAAGAAAATTATTAAACTCCGAACGGTTAGATCGACGAGCGCACGTCAATTTCATTGTAAAAAAATTAAAGTCCCCTATTAAACATTAATATCCGCTTAAAACTCCAAAAAATGAAAAAATAATTCAATCTTAACAAAATTACTCCCTTAAAAACTAACTCATTAATTCAGCATGAATGCTCCCTCCTTAATTAGTTCTTCATTAAAATATCACCCCCCCCCCCCGAAAAAAAATAAATATCCTTCGTGTATGATAAGTCTAAAATAATAATTTCCCCCAAAATACCCGCTTAACTCATCATGAAGAACATAGCGGGGGAAAAAAATCAAACTCCCCAAAATTTCTGCTTAAAATCAAAAAATAAACTCTTAAATTACACCAGACTGAAAATTTTAAGTAGCCACATTAAAATTAAAAAACCCTTATACTAAAGATCACCAAAAAAAATTCTATGTCCCGCAAATACCCGCTTAACCCCTCATCAAAGAACACGGTAAAAAAAAGAAAAAAAAAGTCGCTTCATTCTTTATTTTTAACTAGCATACGCAGCCCGCTTCGCCGGGCTTAATTTGAAAGTTTATTTAATAATTTATGTGTATGGTACGCTTCTCTCTCAGCTGGCGACGGATCCCCCGGTGACTCTACGCTTCTCTCTCAGCTGGCGACGGATCCCCCGGTGACTCTCCCCGGACCATCGGCACTCCACGTGCGTCGGGTGAGCGTCAGAACAAACTTTCAGCATATACATATGGGTGGTTGTACTTGAATGCACAGACCTGCGCGTTTTTTTCTATCTTGCTTTTATACCTCTGGACCGAGTTGGCGCATTGCCAAGATTTGCTTCCTCTGGACCGAGTTGGCGCATTGCCAAGATTTGCTTCCTCTGGACCGAGTTGGCGCATTGCCAAGATTTGCTTTCCCCTGTGCCTCAATTAATTAATTATCCTCAGAATTCCTTTTATTTATAGAGATTACTTTTTAATTACCTTTTTAAATGAACAACAGCAATATTCAATCGAAAAACTTACCCCACGTACTGTAACACGCCGAAAATTTTAAAGTCCCCGCATTAAAATTAATAAACACCCTATGGTTAAAAAATTTCTAACTCCCTGAAATTCCCGCTTAAAATTAAAAAAAAAAATATCATTTGACCCCTCCTCTTAGAGTAGAATCACGTGAGGAGGAGCAGGAGCACCAGAGGAGGAGCAGGTGCTTGGGAGGAGGAGCAGAGGAGGAGCTGCTTACTGCTCCTTGCTCCGGCTCCTCTGCTCCTCCTCCTGGGGTCGGACAGACAATTTTCCTCTACTCACATATAATAAAATTGTTATAAGTTTGTTTGGTTTACTACAAGTTACTTCCTGTATAATAGAAAATGTGAAGTATTTACAGGGACACGCAAAAGATTTCGGATACTATGTTGCATCAAATGCTATACATTAACGGTAATTGCTGGAGATTTTTAGTTTTGATACGATTTTTTTTTAAAGTTTTACTAAATTTTTGCAGGTTACGTTGTGTATATAAATGGTGCAAATCATATACAGGGCTACACTAAAGAATTCGCATTCTTTACTGAATGTGAAAGAAAACATCTTAAAGTTGGTTTGTGAATGAGTTATGCATTTTTACGTTGAACAGATTTAAGCATATTACGATATGTTTAAAGAATAATGAAATGATATATAGAGTAACGCAAAAAATTGGATATATAGCCGGCTCCGGATGATTAATCTCTGGAAGTGTGATTTCATTATTTTAAAGCATATTTCTGTTTTAAATAGATTTTAGCTAAATAATGGCGTGTATTTAAAGATAGTAGGTATAATACAGGGCTGTACAAAAGAATTCAAATATGCTTCCGTCTATTTCAATAAATTGCTGATTGTTAAATTTGAACCTAACATGGGGGGGAGGGGGCATTTTTAAAACTTTCCAACATAGTCGAAAGTATTTATGATTTCTGTTTAGTTAGTACGTTTGTCTGTGTGTCTTTCCAAACTCTAACTTTTGTTAAAACAGTTGAATTGATCTGTAACTGATATATGTTAATGAGATTTATAATGCCGTTTTCGGTATTGAAAACAAAGTATGCAGCGTTCAGCGTTCATTTACAGAGACACTCAAAACTACTTCATTATATTATGGTCTGTGAGAAAATTTCGTTATTATATAAATACGTAGCACATGTATTCCTCATACGGTATGTTCGTTTATCTCTCGGCACATAATAGCGCAAAAACTACCCAATGGTTTGAATTTTAATATGTATAGTCGCTGCAAAATTTTCGTTAGCCACTTCAAATTTTTTGAGAATCGCATGTATAGTTCATATACATGAACAGGCAAAAGTACATGACAAATGCTTTCGTGTACTGTAACTGATTTTATAAATATTTAGAACTAGGTGAAATCGCTGTTGCATCACTTTCCTTACTTTTTTTGAAAAAAATTCTGAATCTAAAATTTATTCTGATTATGTACATTTAGTTCACAGTATTATGGAAATAACACGACTTGCATCTTAAATGAGGCATAATCACAATGACAACCTAAAATTAGTTTGGACAAAGCAAATTAAAGTTTGGAAAGGCACACAGACAGACGGCTAACTAAATAGAAATCATAAACGCTTTCAACTATGTTGAAAAGTTTTAAAAACGCATGTTAGGATCAAATTTGACAATCAGCAATTTATTGAAATAGACTGAAGCATATTTGAACTCTTTTGTATAGTCCTGTATTATACCTACTATCTTTAAATACACGCCATCATTTAGTTAAAATCTATTTAAAACTGAAACATGCTTTAAATTAATGAAACCACACTTCCAGAGATTACCATCTGGAGCCGGCTATATATCCAATTTCTTGCGTGACTCTGTATATCACTTCATTTCTATACTTTAAACGTATCGTAATATGCTTAAATCTGTTCAGTGTAAAAATGCATAACCCATTTACAAACCACCTTTAAGATGTTTTCTTTCACATTCAGTAAAGAATGCGAATTCTTTTGCGTAGCACTCAATATGATTTGCACCATTTATACACGAAACGTAACATGCAAAACCGTAGAAAAACTTTTAAAAAAATCACATCAAAACTAAAAATTTCCGGCAATTATCGTTAATGTACAGCATTTTTGATGCAGCATAGTATCTGAAATCTTTTGTGTGTCCCTGTAAATACGACACATTTTCTATTACACAAGAAGTAACTTGTAGTAAACATAAGCAACTTATAAAAAATTTTATTATGTGTGTAGCAAAACAAAAATATACCGCAAATAAAGTTTCCTTCCATGCCTTTATATTACATAATTATTTTTGGCCCTGTAAATGATTAATAACTATTCTTTGTGCAGCATATTCTACATCATTTGTATTTTAATATCCTTCATAAATGAATATCAATTTCATTGTGTTCGGACGGGTGTAACATCATTAAAAAGCACTTCGATATTTTTCCCGTCGGCCGTAACATATCGGAATACTTTTGACTGTCCTTGTATTGGAACTATACATCCGATTTTCATGAAATTTGAAATAGCTCTACAAAATACTTCAACAAATATATATTTAAAATTTTAAATGATTCGGCTGAGTAGTTTTTGCACTGTTATATGCGGACAGACACACAGACGGACGGACCAGACGACGACTACACTACCTGGCCATTGATTATCGTTCACTTGCAATTTTAGACATTTTGTTAAATATCTAGAAAAATACACGAGGAATCATCTCGAAATTCTTAGCGTATAAATATAATAGTATAAGTCATACATCTCCGTGAAGATTTTTTCCCGAAACTCCATAGGGGACCGTCAACAAATTAAACAAGTTGGAAATTGCACGTGAACGTAGCAAATGAGGTGCGTTCGTACGATAACGAAGTTTTAAAAATATTCAGATCTTGCTGATATAGTAGAGCGTACTCTGGATACAGTATAGTAGTCGAAATCTTTACGTTTCTGTAAATATGCAGGAAGTAATTTTTATTTCACTTCAGCAACGTATATCTTATTCATAAAATGTGAAATAATTGAATATAATTAAAACACGTACCAAACCATGTTTCCTCGTATAGCATTATACAGGGTGATTCAGCTCGTCGGTGACAAACTTTAAGGATCGATAGAGCACACCTAGACGAACATTTTTGAATAGGGAATGTAGGGTCCCTGACGCGATGGTAAGGCGCTAGGCGCTTTCGAAAATTTGGGTGCCGAAATTCGAAACGTCATAAAAACTAGGGAAATGGTTAGATTTTCTTGCTTGTTGCGTCGAAATGATTCTGTTTGTTTAGACTTTCTTCAGTACCAATTTGATAAGCGTATCTCTTAAAACATGGATAGGGGGCGCTGCAGACTTTGGAGAGCTAGACAACAACTTTAAGCCCGTTATTTTGATAATTTAACACATGCTCGCCAAAGTTTATACTCTAACTTAAAGTTTGAACCCAAAAGTAGAGCCCTGCAAAAAGCGTAAGAGCCGGAATAAAATGTCAAAGTACAGGGTGGTCGAAACTCGAAGGCTCCTAAGAGATAAACAAACAGATTTCTTGACTTATGGCATGTATTTTCATGATTCTGTTTGCTGGGGCTCTCTGAAACTCAGTTGAACGGTACAAAAAGAAACATCGATAGGGGGCGCTTTGGGCAAAAAACATAATTCGTTGACATTTCGGACGCTAACTGGAAACGGGGCGCTACGATCAGTTAGTAATAATGAAAACACATTTTCTACCTCTGCTCAACACTTCTGAATAAATTTAGACCAAAAACATCAATGATACTGGAAATTTATTTACAAAAAATAACACTACAGAAGATGCTCGAAATTTCGACCTTGGGCCATGATGCAGGCTTCGCACCTCCGTCGCATTGAGGAGTGTGTGTTTCCAACAATGCCAGGAGTATCTCTGATCTGCCCTGCAGCTGCCACAATGCGCGCCACAAGTTCTTCAGCACTGCTGACAGGTGTATGGTATACCTCGGCCTTCAGGTAACCCCAAAGGAAGAAATCCAAGCAGGTGAGGTCTGGTGATCGGGCAGGCCAGTGAACTGGACCCCCACGCCCGATCCACCGCTGGCCATACCT
Organism: Maratus speculifer; assembly: GCA_964019185.1. Lineage (NCBI taxonomy): Eukaryota > Metazoa > Arthropoda > Arachnida > Araneae > Salticidae > Maratus > Maratus speculifer. The sequence goes on from OZ025298.1 coordinate 260,617,166, forward strand.
TGCGTTTAGATGGAGACGCACGTCGTTCGTGTAATGGGCCGGAGCTCCATCGTGCTGGAACCACATCTGGCGACGCGAACCTTCGGGTACGTGCGCCTCCTCCAGAAGCTGCGGCAGCACTTGATCCAGGAAAATCAGGTAATTTCCACCTGTCAGCCGTTCAGATAACAAATAAGGGCCAATGAGGCAATCCCCCAGAATGCCGGCCCACACATTTACTGAGAAACGCTCCTGGGCTGCTCGGCTTCTGGTTTCATGTGGATTTTCATCACACCACACATGACTGTTGTGGGCGTTCCACATTCCCTCCCGGCTGAAGGTGGACTCGTCCGTAAACAAAATGCTGTTTACAAAACGGGGATCCCTGGATCTCATCGCCAAGTACCATCTTGAGAATTCCACTCGAGGGCCAAAATCCTGCTCTCTGAGCAACTGCACCCGCTGGATGTGGTAGGGGTGCAGATTCCGGGAACGTAAGATGCGCCACGCAGTTGCTTGCGAAATGCCAACATGTCTGGCGATATCTCTCCTGCTAAGACCTGGGTTGTCCTCAACCAGGTTAAGCACAGCCTCTTCGTTGTCGGGGGTGCTCACTGATCGCTCCCGTTCAGGCCTGCCTCCGTCGAAAGATCCCGTTGTGGACAACCTCTGGTGTACTCGAGCGAAGAAGGCATGGCAGGGGATTTGCCTGTTGGGGTAACGCTTGGCGTACAACCGCTGAGCGGCTCGTCCATTACAACCAGCAGCGCCATACGCCAAATGCATGTCAGCCAATTCAGAGTTTGTGTACCGTTCCATCCTACTACCGATCTGCAGACAAGTAACCCGAAGCTTAAGTAGGTACCGCACGTTCAAAAGACGTGTCTGCGCATACAACTACGTCATCTCGCGTTGTCGTCTACGCATTACGTATCTTTTGCATATCGATATGGTACGATATCTTTTGCATAAATCAGCAAAAAGCACCTTATGTAAATTTTATTGCGCGCATTGTGCATGATTGAAACCAGCTGTGTTTGTTAAAAAAAACAAACAAACTGCAGTTTTAATAGATTCTTATGATAAGTAAATTACTCTCTTGTTTTGTTTCTAACTGATCGTAGCGCCCCGTTTCCAGTTAGCGTCCGAAATGTCAACGAATTATGTTTTTTTCCCAAAGCGCCCCCTATCGATGTTTCTTTTTGTACCGTTCAACTGAGTTTCAGAGAGCCCCAGCAAACAGAATCATGAAAATGCATGCCATAAGTCAAGAAATCTGTTTGTTTATCTCTTAGGAGCCTTCGAGTTTCGACCACCCTGTACTTTGACATTTTATTCCGGCTCTTACGCTTTTTGCAGGGCTCTACTTTTGGGTTCAAACTTTAAGTTAGAGTATAAACTTTGGCGAGCATGTGTTAAATTATCAAAATAACGGGCTTAAAGTTGTTGTCTAGCTCTCCAAAGTCTGCAGCACCCCCTATCCATGTTTTAAGAGATACGCTTATCAAATTGGTACTGAAGAAAGTCTAAACAAACAGAATCATTTCGACGCAACAAGCAAGAAAATCTAACCATTTCCCTAGTTTTTATGACGTTTCGAATTTCGGCACCCAAATTTTCGAAAGCGCCTAGCGCCTTACCATCGCGTCAGGGACCCTACATTCCCTATTCAAAAATGTTCGTCTAGGTGTGCTCTATCGATCCTTAAAGTTTGTCACCGACGAGCTGAATCACCCTGTATAGTGGAATACTTTTGTGTGGCCCTGTAATTTAACAATAAAAATTCTTTGCATCACAGATTGTACAGAATGCATATTTTAGTATATACTTGATAGATTCATGCCAATTCTATTATATTCGAATGAGTGTAACATCATTAAAATTCATTTGAAAATTTTTCCCATTGACCATAATGTAATATTATACTTGTCCCTGTAAATAATCTATGCATCCGACTTTCATAACATTTCAAATTACTCGAAAAAATTACGTAATAATTATATGTTTTAAATTTCAAACGATTAAAATGCATTTAAAACTTTTTCCCTATTGACCGTAATGTAACGGAATCCTTTTGAATGTCCCTGTAATTGATCTATCCATCCGATTTTCATAACATTTGAAATGACTCGACAAAATTACGCAATAATTATATGTTTTAAATTTCAACCGATTAAAATGCATTTAAAACTTTTTCCCTATTGACCGTAATGTAACGGAATCCTTTTGAATATCCCTGTAATTGATCTATCCATCCGATTTTCATAACATTTGAAATGACTCGACAAAATTACGCAATAATTATATGTTTTAAATTTCAAACGATTAAAATGCATTTAAAACTTTTTCCCTATTGACCGTAATGTAACGGAATCCTTTTGAATGTCCCTGTAATTGATCTATCCATCCGATTTTCATGACATTTGAAATGACTCGACAAAATTACGCAATAATTATATGTTTTAAATTTCAAACGATTAAAATGCATTTAAAACTTTTTTCCCTATTGACCGTAATGTAACGGAATCCTTTTGAATGTCCCTGTAATTGATCTATCCATCCGATTTTCATAAAATTTGAAATGACTCGACAAAATTATGTTATAATTATGTATTTTAAATTTCAAACGATTTGGTTGGGTGGTTGTTGCGCTGTTATATGCGGACAGACGGACAGACAGACGGACGGACTGAGCGACAACAATAGGTGCTACGTATTTACATAATTACGAACGCACCTAAAAAGAAAGAATATCTTTTGAATAACCCTGTCAAAACTAATGTAGCAAAAGCGCCCAAACTCTAGATTATGATTGAGTGCTTTATTGTAATATACTGTGCTCATTTTTATGCAAATAGCATGCATACTCTCAGAGTAATTAAGGTTTTTATAAAAACTAGTACACCGAACCCGGGGTTCCCAGGGCACAAAGTAAAGGTGAAAAACTTTTTTAAATTTTAAAATTGGAAAGTCTAATAATTTTTTTCTGCGCAATAGGCTTTTTAAACTGCCAACTAATTCCAAATAGCAATTTTATATGAAACATATTATTTATGTAATCATATACAGCTTTAAAAATTATCGGTACTTCCGTATGAGCGGGGCCGTAGCTAAGGGGGCGCTATGGGCGGCTCACCCCCCCCCCCCCTCCCGGAAAAGATTCCAAGGTCACTCAATGAATTTCTGTTCCGAAAACTCAAATGAAGTTCTGTTCAAAAATCTAATTTAGTTTTGAGACCCTTTCACAGTTTTGCAGAATTACTAAATTGTATCTAAAATAAGTGTTTCAACACTCCCTCATCCTATTTGTACATATGAAGCTAACATGATGGACTATTTTGCACCAGTTATACAGTCAAAACTTCATCATCATATACTTTTCTAAACATAAAATGAAGTTATTTTAACAGTTTAATAAGAAACAGAGTACCTACAATATGAATGTGCACTAATTTATCTTCTGCATCAGAGAGAGAGAAAAAAAAAACTATGAGCCCCCCTACATTCTCTAGAGCCCTCCCTATTGTTCACTTCGGCCCTGCGTATTAGACGCAAGATAGCAGTTATTAGCCAAAGATTTCGCCAAAGAATAAAATTGCATTCTCAGTTTTTAAAAACAACTAAGAAAATATGACACCCAGATATTCTTTAAAATACATTTTTGTAAAGGTTAATTGCTGTATCTTTTGTAAAGTAAGTTTACAACGAAATAAAAGTCACTAAATTCATAGATAAAAACGAAATAAAACCAACAACATTCACCGGGTTTTATAGCCGACGATATATTGACATAACAGGTTTTTAATTACTATTTTTTTTCAGTTGATATGAAAAAAAATGACAACTAAAATATACAGTGGGGTCAATCCATTTCAAGTGGTCCAGAAAATATTTTTTTGGTCGCTCGACCATTTTTAAAAAATCTGAAATTTTTTGTACAACAACCCTAACATGACGAAAGTTCAAAATGACCGTTCTTTTAATTTAGTTTTTTTTGTTTGTGCATGGCGGCCATCTTTGTTTCATCGTGTGCAGCGATTTTCTCAGATACTAGGATACACAAAATTGTAAATATCTCGTCTTCTATTTTCCCAATTGAAATGGGGTTTGCAGCATTTTGTTCAGAATAAAATAGGCTAAATATACAGTGATAGAAAAATTTTGAAAAATAAATTTTTACAGGTGAAATTTTAGCACAAAATGTACGATTTTTTCCAAAATCTGTCCGTTTGCAAGAGGAAAATTTTCATGCAAGAGCAACTGTCAACCTTACACAATTTTTTCTACTAATAGTTCAAAAGTACGTGTACTCATACACCAAGTCCCAGATCTGGGAGTTAATTTCTCTTTGCGAAAAAAATTCCGAAATTCGTCAAAAATTTCAAAAATCGCACTTTTTAGGCTTTGATATCTCTGGTAGGGCACGAGATAAAAATCTGAAATTTTGGCCTGTGATAGTATTGTGTAGTAGCGTTATGTACAAAAAATTTCAAGAAGGAGATTTGACTACAAGCTGAGATATGACATGGAAAATATGCGAAAACAATACTGTCAAACTATTGTAAACCTACTATGTAATTGTTCAACAAGACTGTCAACCTTGCACAATTTTTTCTACAAATATATCAGAAGTGTGCGTACTCATACATCAAGTCCCATATCTGGGAAATGATTTCTCTTTCCGAAAAAAAATCCGAAATTCGTCGAAAATTTCAAAAATCGCATTTTTTAGCCTTTGATATCTCTGGTGGAGCACGAGATAAAAATCTGAAATTCTGGCCTTTGATAGTATTATGTAGTAGTGTTATGTACAAAAAATTTCAAGAAAGAGATTTGACTACAAGCTGAGATACGGTGATTAAAGAAATGTTAAGAAATGCTATTACGAGTACATTAGGAGAAATGAGATTAGTCTCTTTTAATTACAATATTTACCCAGAAAATATCGTTTGTTGAAAACAGTTAAATAATAAACATTTAATTTACAAAATACTATATATGCTCAACAAAGAGCTTAACAATATTTACGAGAGATGTTATGAGTTCGACAAGTTACTGTTATCAGTCCATCAGGCTATTCTTTCTAAAAATTTTATTTGAAGCCCCCCCCAAGTCTTGTCATCCCTTGTTAACTTGAATGAAATTCTCTAAGTTTAATAACTGAAGCCATGTCAACTCGATCAGTTGTAATTCATTGTCTGTAATTTACTTTTCCTGAAATGTGTTCCGAGTAAAATTGTTGCAATAGCATTTCTAGTAGATTTGTTCATCTGGACAAATACACTATCTACCAAAAAGTATTTGTACACTTTCAGTTTTTGACATTTTGTCAAATATTTAAAAATATACTGGTCGGATTCTTCTGGAACTTCAGAAATACAAAGATTATGTTTCACTTTATATTTATTTACATTCATTTGTTAAGCGGCTAATTAGGGGGCCGGCAAAAAAAACAAAGAATAATAGAAATATTTGGGATCGCCCTGTACATGAAAATGCACGAAACGACTTATCGCTTTAGAATACAAATATATGAATACAGTAGAATATGTACACTAATTTTTGTGAGAATAGCATGTATATTTATGGCGATAGAGCGATTTTTTTGAAAAATTAAAAAAATTCTGGTATGTTTTTTGTTTATATCATGCTGGGTTTTTGACCAAATTTAACGCAAATTTCAGAAAAATTGGAAAAATGCAGTAGAAAAAATGTAGCGCAATTGGAATATAAATATATTAAATATTTTATGAAATATGAGTATAATTTTATCTGCGTATGAGAATAATTTTTATCTGCGCATGCGCGAACTAGAAAAACATTTTTTTTACATCATTTAATAGTCAATTCTATGGAGTGACTTATAAAAAAAATCCAATCAAATATCGTGATAATTCAAAAAGATATCATTATTTTAGTGAGATGTTTTTACTCTGCTCTCTAAAAACGGCTGAATCTTAAGGGATTCTCCACAAATTGACATTTTTTAATAACTGACTTTAAAAAAAAACTAGTATTGAATTAATACAATATCTAATACAATGTTGCTGCTAATAAGTACTTGACAATTGTGATAGAAAAGAAAAAGAGCTTTATTCACATTCAGGGCCAAAACTAAGAGCGGGTTGGGGGAAAAGGGCATGTGCCCCGGGCGCTAGGATGAAAGTGTCCCAAATGTACATTTTGTTTGGCGATTTTTTCCATGTCTATGTTTAGCATGATATTGTCAAAATCGTCCCATTCAAAGCATTTCTCCTATACCAAAGCATAGAAGAATCTAATGATGATGGCATAAAGATCCCGCATAAAGCAGATTTTTTTTTTTTTTCGTTTTGATTCGGTTTCACGATTTTAATTATCATTTTTTTTAAACAAAGCAGACTACTTTAATCAATATTACATATTTTAAGTTTTAAAATAAGTCGGCTATTAATAAATTAGAAAATTTTTCTTTGCAAATACTTTTGCAGATGCTTTGCAAAGAAGAAAAGGGAGGGGGGGGGAGGGAGTTCAAAAAAACTCATTGAAATATAAATATATTAAATATTTTCTAAAATGTTCTATGTCATGCAATATTTTCAACCAAATATAAAGCCACATTCAGAAAAATTCGCAAAATGTAGTAGAAAGAATAAGGTGCTTTTGAAATATAAATATATTAAAAGTTTTCTAAAATATGAGTATTTGTATGAAATATTTTTTAATCAGCGTATGCGTGAACGATAAAATTTATCATTTTACATAATTTAATATTCAACTCTATGGAGCTACCCATAAAAAAATCCGATCGAATTTCGTGGAAATTCAGAAAGTTATTGTGGATAGGAGTGAACTGATTTTCAATTGGTCTCTGAAAGCAGTTGAATGACGTCAGATTTTACGCAAATTGCCAAATCTCCATTTACGTTTTTTACTGGTGATTTACTTCTTTTCTTAGATAATTACCAGAACGAACCTATTTCAGGATAAAAATAATTATAAAAAATCGAAGCATTTGTGTCAAATCTACCCATTGATACATAATTGATAATGGCTCTTATGCAAATGCCGATATCTGCGATCCTGAAATACGTCAAGTTCTCCACTGTTAAATGTGGTGTCGAAAACAACACTGACATCAATCGCATGCATGATGCCAAGAAGAAAAGAGCTGTCTGATTTTGAGAAAGGTGTGATCATCGGGTACCACCGAAATGGCCGATCTTTAATCGACATATCTAGCGAGCTTAATTACCCCAAAACGACTGTGGCTTATGTGATTAGAAAATGGAAGCTGAATGGTGATTGTCAGAATGTGGCCAGAGTAGGCAGACCGACGAAACTGGGAGATAGAGACCGACGGGTTCTGTCTAGAGAAATTCGGAAGAACCGCAACCAACCAATGTTACACATACGCCAAGAATTTCAGCAAGCTTCAGGATGTGTTGTTTCCATGAATACCATCCGTAAGGAAGCTCATCTGCTTAATTTTTATGGCCGTGCTGCCGCCCATAAGCCTTTAATCACCAAGTCCAACCGCGCAGCTCGGTTAAGTTGGTGCAAAACACGCCAGCAATGGACTGTACAGCAATGGAAACAGGTTCTCTGGAGTGATGAATCAAGGTTCACCCTCTACCGTTCTGATGGTAGGGTCTGGGTCCGGCGTCTGCCTGGAGAACGCCTCCTACCAGAATGTATTGTGCCCACAGTTAAATTTGGCGGAGGGGGAATTATGTTCTGGGGTTGTTTTTCCTGGTTCGGACTAGGACCCTTGGTCCCAATTCATGGTAAGCTCAATGCCGATGCCTACTGTAATATACTGGACAACAGTGTACTTCCTACGTTGTGGCAATACTATGGATTGGACCCATGTTATTTCCAGGAAGATAACGCAAGCTGCCATGTAGCGAGGTCCAGCATGGATTGGTATGCTGATAATGGAGTGCATCGACTCGAGTGGCCTGCCCAGAGCCCAGACCTGAACCCAATAGAGAACCTCTGGGACGAGTTGGATTGTCGAATTAAGGCGGGTGACACACGCCCAAAATCAGTAAAAGAGCTTACCTGCCTTGTGCAAACAGAGTGGAATAAAATACCATTAAATGTAATACAAGGACTAGTTGAGAGCATGCACAGGAGAGTCGCAGCTGTAATTGCCTCTCGAAGAGGATCTACAAATTATTAAATGTGAACAGGGCCAAAACCAGTCTTTTTTACTCGAGGCAAACGTGGATTTTGAAGGTACCCCTTTCCCCCTCCTTCTCAAAGCATATTTACAAAGAAAATTTCTCCAATTTATTAATAGCCGACTTATTTTAAAACTTAAAATATGTAATATAAAATAACGTATTCTGCTTTATAATACTCCAATTTGATACTTTAAACCGAATCAAAAAAATTCTACTTTCAACAGGATCTTTAAGGCCCTTGTCCCTGCCCGCGAAGACACTGCTGAGCTAATGCTATTCCTGTGGGGAGGCATTTTTCTAATAACTCTTTCGCGTTTTGAAATTTTCAATTTTTTTTTTTTTTTTTTGCATTGGATAGCGGAAGTCCCTCTCAAAATCGCTCCTTGACTACTTTTTCAATTTGAGTCATAGATATTTTTTATAAAGTTAGTTTCACTTTCAGAACCGCTTTTGGAAGTGAAAGAAACATTATAAAAATATCTACGCCAAAATTGAAAAAGTAATCACGGAGCGATCTTGAAAAGGACTTCCGCTATCCAATGCAAAACACATTATTTAAAAATGTCCAAATGCAAAAGAGTTAGAAAAATGCATCCCCATAGGAATAGCATTAGCTCGTGAGCATCTTCGCGGGTAGGGGCAGGGACCTTAAGCCATCATCATTAGATTTTTTTATGCTTTAGCATAGCACAGATATAATAATTTTAACAATATTATGCTAAACATAGCCATGAAAAAAATCGCCAAACGAAAGATACATTTGGAACACTTTCATCCTAGCGCCCGCAGCACATGCCCTTCTACCCCCCCCCTCTCTTAGTTTTGGCCCTGAATGCGAATAAAGCTCTTTTTCTTTTCTATCACAATTGTCAAGTACTTATTAGCAGCAATATTGTATTAGATATTGTATTAATTCAATACTAGTTTTTTTTTTAAGTCAGTTATTAAAAAATGTCAATTTGTGGAGAATCCCTTAAGATTCAGCCGTTTTTAGAGAGCAGAGTAAAAACATCTGACTAAAATAATGATATCTTTTTGAATTTTCACGATATTTAATTGGATTTTTTTTATAAGTCACTCCATAAAATTGACTATTAAATGATGTAAAAAAAATGTTTTTCTAGTTCGCGCATGCGCAGATAAAAATTATTTTATACAACTACTCATATTTCATAAAATATTTAATATATTTATATTCCAATTACGCTACATTTTTTCTACTGCATTTTGCCAATTTTTCTGAAATTTGCGTTAAATTTGGTCAAAAACCCAGCATGATATAAACAAAAAACATGCCAGAATTTTTTGAATTTTTCAAAAAAATCGCTCTATCGCCGTAAATATATATGCTATTCTCACAAAAATTAGTGTACATATTCTACTGTATTCATATATTTGTATTCTAAAGCGATAAGTCGTTTCGTGCATTTTCATGTACAGGGCGATCCCAAATATTTCTATTATTCTTTGTTTTTTTGCCGGCCCCCTAATTAGCCGCTTAACAAATGAATGTAAATAAATATAAAGTGAAACATAATCTTTATATTTCTGAAGTTCCAGAAGAATCCGACCAGTATATTTTTAAATATTTGACAAAATGTCAAAAACAGAAAGTGTACAAATACTTTTTGGTAGATAGTGTAGTGGATTGGCTTAGCATACATTCTGAATTGTTTAAATCACACAGAAGCATTTGAAAAAGATATTTGTAACTAACATTTAACTTTGTACCATAAATAATTAATTTAAATTTTTGGAGGCATGAACAATTACATAGTATGTTACAATAGTTTGGCAGTATTGTTTTCACATATTGTCCATGTCATATCTCAGCTTGTAGTCAAATCTCCTGCTTGAAATTTTTTGTACATAACACTACTACATAATACTATCAAAGGCCAGAATTTCAGATTTTTATCTCGTGCTCCACCAGAGATATCAAAGCCTAAAAAGTGCGATTTTTAAAATTTTCTACGAATTTCAGAATTTTTTTTCGCAAAGAGAAATCATTTCCCAGATCTGGGACTTGGTGTATGAGTACACGCACTTTTGACCTATTTGTACAAAAGATTGTGCAAGGTTGACAGTCTTGTTGAACAATTACATAGTAGGTTTACAATAGTTTGGTAGTATTGTTTTCACATATTTTCCATGTCATATCTCAGCTTGTAGTCAAATCTCCTTCTTGAAATTTTTTGTACATAACACTACTACATACAGCTCATATTCAAAATATTAGAATAATTACCTTTTTTTTAGAAATTGAAAATATCGTTTGGTAATTTAATGTCTTTTAATGAAAATATGCAAACGATATTTTTATTAAAAACTTATTGTTGATTAAACTTACTTGTTATCTTAAATTTAATATCATTTTTGAAAAGATTAATTGCAAAAAAAATTATTTTGAAAAGTCAAAATATTACAATATTTATTCAAGTGGTTCAAAATATTAGAATATTTCACATTAAGTCTCCTTTAATTATTACCAATTCTTAACTAAAGGCATCATTGATTAAATTCAGACTATTTTATTTAAAATCAGTATTCTTTTTTGCAGTTTGTTTCTTTTTCGTCTTAAAATGGGCCGTGTGAGTGATATTCCTGAATCTACTAAACTTCGTATGGTTGATTTGTATCGGCACGGTAAAAATCAATGTTTTATAGCGAATTATTTACATTGTTCGCAATCGAGCGTTAGTAAAATACTAACACAATATTCAAAAATTGGAAAATTTCAAAATAATCGCCGAAATGGTGGCCGAAAACCAAAAACATCTGCTAGAGATGACAGGAAACTGAAGCGTATAGTTAAGAAAACTCGTTTTAAAAGTGTGCGATTCTTGCACCGAAAATGGAAAGAAGAAGGAGTTGAAGTTTCTACATCGACAACATTAAGACGTCTCCATAAATTTAAATTTGAATCCCGTGTACCGAAAACAAAACCTCTCATGACTGCAAGACAAAAGCGTATAAGATTGAATTGGTGTAAATCAAGACGTTTATGGAGCAATGAAGATTGGAAAAATATATTATTTAGTGATGAAAGTATGTTTTGTGTTTCATATGGTATTCAAGGTATTCGAGTTTGGAGAATGAAGCAAGAAGCATTTGATAAAGAATGCCTTAAACGTTCCGTAAAATTTGCTGCTAGTGTCATGGTTTGGGGTTGTATGAGTGCAGAAGGACCTGGAAAGTTATGCATCGTCTACGAAAAGGTTAACTCTCTGATATATCAAGAAATTTTAGAATATTACATGATTCCATCATCAGAAGATTTATTTGAAGATGATTTAATCTTTCAACAAGATTTAGCGTCCCCGCATACCTCGGTGTCAACTAAGAATTGGTTCCGCCAACGCAACATTAAGGTACTTCCTTGGCCACCAAATTCACCAGATCTTAATCCCATCGAAAACTTATGGTGTATAATGAAGAAAAAACTTCAAGAAAATCCTCCTTCAAGTAAAACTGAGTTAGTGGCACGTATAAAGTCTATTTGGGCTAATATTGATAGAAATGTTTGTAAACATCTTGTATATAGTATGCAAGATCGATTGTACGCTGTTATGAAAGCTAAAGAGGATGCTACAAAATATTAACTATCATTTACTTCATATTCATAAGGTAATATTGTTGCGTAAAATAAAATATTCTAATATTTTGAACCAATCTAAATTTTATTCTAATATTCTGGTGTGTTTAAGGAAGCTGTATACCTAATTTATTGTGCTGTATTTTATATTTTATAAATGTTAAAATCTTATCTAAACATTCCAGATTCAATTTATAAGAAATTTAATTGCATTTACTTAGTATAAAAAATAAATAAATGACAAATAATTTTTTTTTATTACTTTTTCTCAATTATTCTAATATTTTGAATATGAGCTGTAATACTATCAAAGGCCAGAATTTCAGATTTTTATCTCGTGCTCCATTAGAGATATCAAAGCCTAAAAAGTGCGATTTTTGAAATTTTCGACGAATTTCGGAATTTTTTTCGGAAAGAGAAAACAGTTCCCAGATATGGGACTTGGTGTATGAGTACACACACTTCTGATCTATTTGTAGAAAAAATTGTGCAAGGTTGACAGTCTTGTTGAAGAATTACATAGTAGGTTTACAATAGTTTGGTAGTGTTGCTTTCACATATTGTCCATGTCATATCTTAGCTTGTAGTCAAATCTCCTTCTTGAAATTTTTTGTACATAACGCTACTACACGATACTATCATAGGCCAAAATTTCAGATTTTTATCTCGTGCCCCACCAGAGATATCAAAGCCAAAAATGTGCAATTTTTAAATTTTTGACGAATTTCGGAATTTTTTTCGCAAAGAGAAATTAACTCCCAGATCTGGGACTTGGTGTATGAGTACACGCACTTTTGACTTATTTGTAGAAAAAAATGTGTAAGGTTGACAGTTTCCCTTGCATGAAAATTTTCCTCTTGCAAACGGACAGATTTTGGAAAAAATCGCACATTTTGTGCTAAAATTTCCCCTGTAAAAATTTATTTTTCAAAATTTTTCTATCACTGTATATTTAGCCTATTTTATTCTGAACAAAATGCTGCAAACCCCATTTCAATTGGGAAAATAGAATACGAGATATTTCCAATTTTGTGCATCCTAGTACCTGAGAAAATCGCTGCACACGATAAAACAAAGATGGCCGCCATGCACAAACAAAAAATAGTAGAATTAAAATAACGGTCATTTTGAACTTTCATCATGTTAGGGTTGTTGTACAAAAAATTTCAGATTTTAAAAAAATAGTCGAGCGACCAGTGCTGGACCACTTGAAATGGATTGACTCAGTGATCTGTTATTTTCTATGGAGAAAAGAGATAGATGGAGGTGCAGTATGCGATTAAAACGGTTTGATGGGCTTTATTCTTCCGATATAAGTATCTCATTCGACCCAAACAAAGCAATCACATGGAACAGAGACCGAATTTTTTAACGTCATTTTTCTCTAAATGAAAAATATCTGAATATATTTTAGCATTATAAAATAGCATTTCATTGTATTATGAATTAAAATTGCATCGCTAAAAGTTTTTCTTTTTTGTGAAAGCACGCCGTTGTGCAGCGATGCAATGCAGCGAATTTTAGAGTTACATTTTTGGCGTCACCTCCAGCCACTAAACTGCATCTCTATTTTTTTTCTCTTTTACTCTATGGCTACTTTTTCTCTTTTTCCCACATAAATGCGATACTCAAGTTGCCACCATTAGAGAAATTGAACTAAAAACTACAAAAAAATTAATATCTCAAAAACAATTTGAGATACAGTTTTCTAACAAACAGCATTTAAAAGTGCATTTTTTTCTCTAAACGATGGTATAAAGATTGAAAACGTGCAATGTCTAGCAGTTTAAAAATTTACAATAGCGAAAATTGCAAAACCAAAATTTCATCGGAAAGTGTTGCCATTCAAAACATGACGTATGCGTTACGCACAGATACGTTTGGCCTTTATTTTATATAGATATAGATGGTCCCAAATTTTTCTAAGTTTTTTCCTTATAATTTTCAGAGTTCTTAATATAAAATAATATTTTTTTCTGAAAATATGACAAACAACATTGCACACAATACCCTGTATTCAGAATTAAAACATAATAAAAACTGTATGAAAAATGAGTAGGTTTACTACATAATTTTTCACTGCGCATGCGTCAACGATATTAAAATTTCATTTGCATATTATGTTAGCTAAATGTATAGAGTAACTTTTGTGAAAGTCGCAAAATCATAACTTGAAAATTATCAAAATAATCGTCAATTGAATAAGTTGAAAATCCGTTATTCTCAAAATGAAGCAAAAACAAGAGGGGTTGTATCCATATATTCATTGATTAGCGTCAATATAAAATACACAATACGGGATGTACTACTACATTTGGATAAAATCTCTGATTTTTTTGCTTCATTTTGGAAACAGCGGATTTTGTTCTTTTTCTATAGACGATTACTTTCAGAATTTTCAAGCTATGATTTTGAGACTTTCACAAAAGTTGCTCTATATATTTAGCTATATAGAACATAATATGCAAATGAAATTTTGATATCGTTGACGCATGCGCTGTAAAAAATTATTTAGTAAACCTACTCATTTTTCATACAATTTTTATTATTTTTTATATCTGATTATAGTGTATTGTGTGCAATGTTGTTTGTCATATTTCTAGAAAAAAACATTTTACAGGGTGGCCATAAAAAAACTTTGCCGATATAGCTCTAGCGGTCAGTCCACCCAACCGATCGAAATGAAATTTCAGATATAGCTATTCAGAGGTATGAGCTCGAGATTCTGTGAACGACAATAAAATGGCGCTCACGGTTACGGTTATAGTTACAGAAACTCGAAAATTTCCAATGGCAACACCCATTTTTTTTCATCGCAAAATGCTCAGCGCATGCGAAAACCATAAATAGCGCTGGAACCCTACGTGTATCGCAAGAAACGGACATGTTATGCACGCACAAAAAACCGTTCTGCCAATCCTCCCCCCCCCCATAAAAAAAACTCGATTGGGGTGCAAGGAGGAAATTTGCATATGACACAGAGTCAGTACACTAATCTCTGATTACAATACAGATCGGAGAAACTAAAACTTTTATTTTGATTACACATTTTCCACATGGGTGTCATCACAGGCAATTAATACTGATGGCACCCATGTGGAAAATGTTTAATCAAAATAAAAGTTTTAATTTCTCCGATCTGCATTGTAATCAGAGATTAGTGTACTGACTGTGTGTCATATGCAAATTTCCTCCTACGCCCCAATCGAGTTTTTTCTATTGGGGGAGGATTCGCAGAACAGTTTTTTGTGCGTACATAACATGTCCGTTTCTTGCGATACACGTACGGTTCCAACGCTCTTTAGGGTTTTCGCATGCGCTGAGCATTTTGCGATGAAAAAAATGGGTGTTGCCATTGGAAATTTTCGAGTTTCTGTAACTATAACCGTAACCGTGAGCGCCATTTTGTTGCCGTTCACAGAATCTCGAGCTCATACCTCTGAATAGCTACATCTGAAATTTAACCTAGATCGGTTGAGCGGACTGGTCGCTAGAGCTCCATATATCGGCAAAGTTTTTTTTTATGACCACCCTGTATATTAAGAACTCTGAAAGTTATAAGGAAAAAACTTGGAAAAATCTGGGACCATTTTTATAAAAACCTTAATTACTCTGCGAGTATACATGCTATTTGCATAAAAATGAACACAATGTATTACAATAAGGCACTCAATCATAATCTAGACTCTACAGTTTGAGCGCTTTTGCTACATTAGTTTTGACAGGATTATTCAAAAGATATTCATTCTTTTTTAATTTGTTGACGGTCCCCTGTGGAATTTCGGGAAAAAAATCTTCACGGACATGTATGACTTATACTATTATATTTATACACTAAGAGTTTCGAGATGATTCCTCATGTATTTTTTTAGATATTTAACAAAATGTCTAAAATCGCAAGTGAACGATAATCAATGGCCAGGTAGTGTATATACAGGGTGAGTCATAAATATCGAAACAATGGGCTATCTCCTTAAATATTTCTCCTAGACCCATACTTCCTATTGCGAAAATTCCTAAAAAAGGTAAATTTTTTGATAAGATACGTTGCAACTCCATGGGGGTCTATTTGAAAAAATACGGTCCGGGTTATGATATTAACATTTTTTCAGGCCGCGCCGAACTTTTTCCACTATGGGTCAGTTTGGGACCTGACCTAGATATTTCGATCCATGCAGACCTCCAGTGCTAACGATCAACATATTTTGAAAACAAGTTTTGATTTAAATCAATACGCTGCTTTATTATGTCCAAATAAGAGGCACGGTCTTAAATCGACATTTAATACGAACAATTTGTGGACGATCCCTCATTTGCTTTGAAACCGAGTCAAAAATTCTTCGGTTACAGGCATGGTAAAGTGGTGTAAGTCACGAATTTTGGAGATTTTGGATTTTAATATTTCTGTCAGGTTTTCAGATACGGAGATGAAATTTTTGTTGTTCAGTTTAGGAATGGATAATGAATACTTTCCTAATTGGGAATTTGCTAATTTTCGTATTTTTTCAAATAGACCCCCCATGGAGTTGCAACTTATCTTATCAGAAATTTCACCGTTTTTTATGAATTTTTGCAATTGGAAGTATGGTCTATATTTAGTATGGGCTATACTAGAGGCAATATTTAGGGAGATAGCCTATTGTTTCGATATTTATGACTCACACTGTATAGGTAATACGTATTTATATAATTACGAGCGTACCTAAAAAACAGTTACATTTAAAAGCGCATGCCGAAATTGGAAATGTATTTCCGGTAAAAATTATTTGAAGACAATACAGTAATCGGCTTATTTTTGTGTGCCCCTGTAAATGAACGATAAATGTTAAGAATGCCTTAATATAAGATTGCTTTAATCTTGCAATGAAATTCAGTGATTTATATCAGTTTCAATATATTTGAAACAGTTTAAGTAATTAATATACTATGCGAATGATTTTCACCCGTAGATCATGATGTAATGGAATCTTTTGGGTACACCTGTAAATGAATTGTTAATTCCACATATTTCATTTACAATACCGAACATGCCCGGGTGACCTAAATAGAGGTTTAAAAATGCCCAGATAAATAAATAGATGAATAAAGTGTCCTGTTTTAAAAACTGTACTATTCTTGGAATGTAATAATGATAATAATAATAATAATAATAAAAAATAAAAGAGGGTACTGTTCTGTAAACAATCAAAACTTATTTGGGTTCAAAAATCTTCTAAATATTCTTGAATTTTCTTTTTAAAAATTTTATTACATACTTAGAATTATAGAATAAAGAAATATTGAATTCAAATTATTTACATACTATGTACAAAATGTATAATATGTACAAAATATAAATGCTTTTACCTTGATAATTTTTGATCATCATACTAAAAACTGGAAAGATGATCCTTTATGCATTTCTGCGTGCCTTTTCATAAAATTAACATAATTCTTCAATAAAACTCAAGACACGCACGACAAACAAAAAATATAAACATTTCTCTCTAAAAAAATTCTTTTACATTCCATCAAAAATTGATGCCAACTTTTTTATCTAAACTTTTAACTCATCTCGTAAGATAAAAAATATAAAAAAGCAAAGCAGACGAAAAAACAGCTTCGCTTCCATAGCAACGAGTCGCGTCTTATAAATAAATTAAATATCACAATTGCAAATATGCAAACGATTTTCTGTGAATAAACTGGGATAACTTAATTTATCAATTCCTAACATACTCCCACCTTTAATTTAGGCGGAAGCCAAATTAAACTTAAGATCACTTTTGATCAAATTAAGCCCTAATTCAAAATAAAAAATATGCAAATAAATAAAGATAATAACTAAACAATAATAAAATAATAATGAAACATTTAGAGTTCTAGAAAAGTCATTTCAGAGTTCTAGAAAAATCAGTTCAGAGTTCTAGAAAAAGTCAGTTCAGAGTTATAGAAAAAGTCAGTTCAGAGCTCTAGAAAAAGTCATTTCAAAAGTCTCTTTACTTACTCTGCCACTTCTAGATGTACTGTTTCTCACCATTCACCCCACCAAGCTGCTGCTGGATGGATGACTAATAGGACACAGTTCTTTCAATTAATAGGAAACAGTTCTTTCGAAGAAACTATTGTATTCCAATCCAATGATTTTAAAAGGTTATTGGTTCCTCTAAAATTTGAGCCATTATCAGAGTATATAGTAGTCGGCCTTCCTCTCCTGCATATAAATCTCCGAAGTGACTGAATGCATCCTTCCGTTGAGAGACTGGATACAAGTTCCAAATGTATTGCCCTATATACTGCACATGTAAAAAGTACAACCCAAACTTTGGATCTTTGCTTTACGAAAAGAGGGCCAAAAAGATCAGCTCCAACAACTTCAAAAACTTTGGAATCTCTGACTCGATCTAGAGGTAGGTGGATTGGAGGTGTAGTATATGGCTTTGTAGAGTATCTTTTGCATCTGTAACACTTAGACAATTGACTTCTAATGATGCGTCTAGCAGAAATTATCCAATATTTTTCTCTCAAAATGGATCCAACTGTTTGAAGTCCAGCATGACAATTCTTTAAATGACATTCTTGAATCAGACAATTCACTACATGATGTTTCGATGGTAATAAAATTGGATATCTGAAAGAAAACTCGTCATCTCGCTCTAATATCTTTGTTTTTACTCTTAACAAACCTTCTTGATCTTTCATAACCTTTAATCCTTTTATTGCATCCGTAGTATTACCAAAACTTTCAGATTGTATTATTGACCAGAGCGACCTTTCCGCATCTTCTTTTTCTTCAATTGACAATTCTGATGGAAAACATATATTTCTGTTTCTGCACTTCATTATGAATCTCTTCACCCAACATACGACATTAATAAATCTACCAAATTTTGAAATTCTACTATATATCATAAATTCATGTGAATTAGAACATAAAAGAGTAGGTACTGAAGTTTTCTTCTTTTCCATCATTACTAATTCTTCGTTGGGGCTTGTTTCTGAATGTGGCCAATTTTCTTCTGATAACTTCAACCATTCTGGTCCCTCCCACCATCTCATCTTCAGCAGCTGTTTAGGACTACATCCGCGAGAAGGTAGATCAGCAGGGTTGAGATGACCAGGTACGAAGTTCCATTGTTGAGATTCGGAAAATTTACAAATTTCTCTAACTCTATTGCCTACAAACGTTCCCCATTGATCATTTCTTCGAATCCAAGCGAGAACGGTCGAAGAGTCGGTCCAATACTTTACTGGTATGGAAATACAATTAAAGGCTTTCAAAACAAATTTAGTCAACCTTATTCCTAAAATACAAGCAAGAAGCTCTAAACGTGGTATGGTTACATTTTTCTTTGGTGCAAGACGAGACTTAGCTCCTAAAAGTTGTACAAAGACTGCGTCTTTATCTTCACAACGTAAGAAAACTGCTGTTGCATAAGCTCTGGTACTTGCATCACAAAATGTATGAATAGACCATTTTTCTTTACAACCATAGCCTACACGTCTATTTATCTTCACGTCATTTAAATACTTGAGTTCGCTATACCATTTTTGAAAATTATTCCGGATTTCTTCTGGAAGTGGAGCATCCCAATCTAATTTCGTCGACCAGGCGTCTTGAATTATCAGTTTGGCTGGCAACAATGCTGGGGCTAAAAATCCTATTGGATCGAAGATCCCTTGGGTTACAGCTAATATCTTTCTTTTCGACAGATTTTCTATCTCATCACTAAATTTATGAGCGATCTTCAAACTATCTTCCATTGTGTCCCACTTCAACCCTAAAACCGGAACTATCGTTGTTACATTTTTGCTGAGCACCTTCTTTTCGTTAAGGAAACTGCTGTCTTCACTTTTAATTGGTCCGAATTCCCACATTCTTAATTCCATTTTCGCATCAGCCATGATTTTTGTAGATTTTGAAATAAAATTTTCTAGTTCAGGCACATTGTCGACTGAAGTAACGCAGTTATCTATATAGTATGATTTCATAAGCTTCTCAGCTATCTGTTTGTTTTCTTCATCAACATTACTCAAATGATATCTTATAACTGCACCTAGCAAAAATGGGCTACAAGTTGCTCCAAAAACTACTCTATTGTGTTGATAAACTTGAAATTCGTCAGGACTCTTCCACCATAAAAATCGCAAGAAATGCCGATCTGATTCTTTGACTTCAATTTGAAGAAATGCTCTTCTTATATCGGCTACTACCCCAATAGCTTTCTCACGAAATCTTATTAACACTGCAGGAATTTGTTCGATGAGGTTTGGTCCTTTAAAGAGGCAATCATTTAAAGAAGGAGACCTCCCTACCTTACACGATGCATCAAAAACTGGTCGAACACTTGTAGTAAGACTATCTGGTTTGATGACGGGATGATGAGGTAAAAAATGTCCTGAAATCTTGAGTGCTTCATCTGGTACTTTACTTATAACGCCTTCTTCTTCCCATTCATAGAAAACTTTAGCATATTCTTCAAACATTTTCATTGATTTTAATTTCTTTGTTGAATTTATCAATCTTCGTTCAGCTATGTGTCTATTTGAGGGAATCTCACGTTTGCCGTTAATCCAAGGAAGACCTACAATATAGCCACCTTCTATATTTCTATCAACTTCTTTTATAAAATTATCATGAGCGAGTTCTTCTTCTTCTGCTTTAGACAAAGTTTGACAGGGATCTGTTATACCAATTGTCTCTAACTTCCATAATTCTGGAATCTTCATATCTTTTAAAGCTAGGTTCGGGATAAACATATTTCCATAATTTAGGCAAGACTGTGATGTACTTTCTAAACGACCACAAAGTGTCCATCCAAACTTTGTCTCTATTGCTGTAAGACCGCTCTTTAACTGTTTTACTCGACCTGTAAGAAGTTGTCCGTAGTAATCGCTTCCAATCAAAATTTCAATTTTTGGACTTCCTGCTCCTAAATCTGTGATCCATAGTTTTTTTTGTTTAAGCTCTTTAATTACTGATTCTTTTGGTATCCGAGGAATATAGTTACAAATTATATCTTGATCCAAAAGTTCTAAGACTTCTTTCGTTTGTTTCTGTCTATCAGAAGAACTTAACTCAACTTGGAATTTATTGTGAGATTTAGCTTCTGTTTGCGTACCACCAAACAAAGTGTGTACAATAGCTTCAGAAGAAATGGGATGTAAACCTAACTCTTCAGCTGTACCTTTTAAAATATAGCTCTTTTGCGACCCACAATCAAGTAACGCTCGTACTTTCTTTGTTATTCGACCTTTAATAACTATTTCTAAAGTCATAAGGGCTACTTCAGCAGAACACTGCTTACTTGCTATGGTGCTTTGAATAACTTCTGGGGTCTTAACTGTATTTTCTGGTTCTTTACACATTGAAATTTCAGGGCATAATAACTCGGTATGGGGTTTAGAACAAACGTGGCAACGAATAAAAACTTTGCAAACTTTAGCGTGGTGACCAAAACGAAGACATTTTAATCAGCAATTTTTATTCTTAATTTTGGCCTTCCGTTCATTAAAGGAAAGAGATCTAGCCCTAACACAGTCCTTGCTTTCATGAGATTTACTGCAAAATAAACAAAGGCGTTCTTTTGCGCTAAATAGCCCTGCCGCAGTAGGTATTTTACTTTCTGCTTTTCTTAACTTTTCTTTAGGTTTGTCTTTAAAGCCCAGCTCTATAAAACTCGATTTGGCTAATTTGAATCTTTCCTCGTTTGCAACTTCTTGTTTCAGAAATTCCATCAAACTTACTATATTTGCTTTTGTTGACAATGCATTATTATTACTAACAATGTTTGATGTGTTTGAAATATTATATCGCTGCCATGCTTTTAATACATCTTCCGATAAGCTAGATTCTATCATGGGATAGAGCCACGCCGAATTGCTTTCTAAACTTAAACCCATTGATTCTAACGATCTTAAATATGCCTCGACTTTCGTGAATAAATCTGATAAGGGAAGTTTATCTTCGCCGTGCGCCTGTACATTAGCTATAATCAATTTTAGGAATTCTCTAACGTACACTTCTATTAGTAAATCTTTATTTCCAAAACGCTCTTGAAATGCCTCGACAGCTTTGGGGTAATTAACTGCGGTCATTGGATAGCTCTCTAACAAGCGCCTGGCACTGGTTCCAGGTTCTACCGATTGGATAAGATACTGAAATTTGTCACTATTATCCAAATCTATGTCTTCATGAATTTTCTGAAACTGAGACCAAAATGAAAGATAATTTATTAACTGCGAATCGAATGGCTTAATATTTAGTTTAGGTAATTTATAATGCTTTGATTTGGAATAACCGTGATCTGTGCTTTTTTCACTATCATCTTGATTACGTTTATTTGTACCCAATGCTTCGCTAACTTTACGCTTAATGGTAATAAATTGATCTGAATAACTTTCATTTTCCACTACTTCATTTTCAATAGCCTCTTCATCGCATTTATCATCATCTAACATGAGTTCAATTATAGCTTCATCAATAGCTTTAATTTCATGAATCAAATTTTCTAATTTACTAAAACCGTCTAAAATTTTGTCCTTATCTAATGACTCGCTGTTAATTTCTTCATTCAAAACATTTAAAGTTCTGGTAAATGACGAACGTAGTGGTGTACGCTTTTTCTTTAGCTTATTCATCTTAGAAAAATTAAGTAGTAATGCACAGCTTATGAAAACACTATACGCTATAAAAACAATTCAATATCTCAACAGTATTATTCAAATGTCCCTGTTCGGGCGCCAGATTTGTTCTGTAAACAATCAAAACTTATTTGGGTTCAAAAATCTTCTAAATATTCTTGAATTTTCTTTTTAAAAATTTTATTACATACTTAGAATTATAGAATAAAGAAATATTGAATTCAAATTATTTACATACTATGTACAAAATGTATAATATGTACAAAATATAAATGCTTTTACCTTGATAATTTTTGATCATCATACTAAAAACTGGAAAGATGATCCTTTATGCATTTCTGCGTGCCTTTTCATAAAATTAACATAATTCTTCAATAAAACTCAAGACACGCACGACAAACAAAAAATATAAACATTTCTCTCTAAAAAAATTCTTTTACATTCCATCAAAAATTGATGCCAACTTTTTTATCTAAACTTTTAACTCATCTCGTAAGATAAAAAATATAAAAAAGCAAAGCAGACGAAAAAACAGCTTCGCTTCCATAGCAACGAGTCGCGTCTTATAAATAAATTAAATATCACAATTGCAAATATGCAAACGATTTTCTGTGAATAAACTGGGATAACTTAATTTATCAATTCCTAACAGGTACTTTAAACGTTGTTGTTTAACGCATTTCGATTTAAGAGGAGTCGTTCCCATGGAAAGAATATTTTTCTCTATTATTGTGCTGACGCCAAGGAAATCAAAATTATATGGATTGAATTCAAAATCGGGAAATAAAAGCAAAAATGCATTCCAAAGCGATCCACTCCATATCCTAAATCTCCTTAATTGCATCAGTACTAAGTGACATCAGTTTCCGCATCGGCAGAGCACCTAGCGCTCTCAGCGCCATCTATTGTTTGTAATTCGAACTAAAATCCAGAGTCACAGGAAAAAAACTTTTGACCTTATACATAACTCTCCTGCAAGAATTTTTTCAATATCTGTAAAAGTTTTCAAGTTATTGATTTTTTAAATCGTTCAGTCCTTTTCAGGACACCCGGTAGTTCTAATTACAAAAATGTTTTATGAGGTAAAGAAATACACTGCTCAAAACAATTAAAGGATATTTGAAGTTTTATATAAAATAAAGATATAAACGAAATTTTTTTTGCCGAAAATAAAAGAAGAGAATCACAAATGCAAATTTTTCTGGTTTTCAAACTGTGGAGTATGCAAATTTTGAGTTGGACGTCAAAAACGTCGCTTCAGCGGCAGCGAATGAAATTTGACTTTCAACTGGATAAAAGAGAATGAAGACAAGGATGATCGGCATTCAGTGATTGCTTTGTTTCGATGAGTACGATGTCTCAGCGAAGTCATTTGACAGATTCAGAAGCTAGGAGAATTGTTGGTAGGTTAGAAGGGGGCCAAACTCAAGCCGAAGTAGCGCAAGCCATTGGAGTGTCACAAAGTGTCATTTCCAGGATCTGGAACCGTTTTTTGGAGAGAGGATGTGCAGGCCGAAGACCAGGGCAAGGTCGTAGACGGGCAACAACGCCCAATGAAGATCGGTATTTAGCGTTAACAGCTCGGAGACACCGAAACATGAACGCTACTTTTCTCCAACAACACCTTCGCTCGGCTACAGGCACCACGATTTCAACTCAGATTGTCCAAAACCGGCTCCATGCTGTAGGTCTGAATGCTCGCCGACCGATGGTATGTGTTAGATTAACATCAACGCATCGTCGCGACCGCAGGGAGTGGGTAACCGAGCATGTCAACTGGAGGAGAAATGAATGGAGCAATATTCTGTTTTCTGACGAGTCCCGTTTTTCTGTGCATCCGAAAAGTAGGCGTATTTTCATCTGGAGGGACCGTGGCAGTAGGAATAATCCTGCGTTCGTGCACGAAAGTGTCAGATTTGGCGGTGGAGGAGTGTTGGTGTATGGTGGCATCTCCATTGACGGGCGCATTGACCTCTACATCATTCGAGATGGAGCTCTGACTGGTCGCCGATATAGGGATGAGATCCTCAGACCTATTGTAGTCCCTTACTCTGCAGCAATCGGAGATAACATCATTTTAATGGACGATAACTGCAGGCCACATCGTGCAAACCTGGTGGAGGGAGGATTTCCTTTTCGAGGAAGGAATCGTTCGAATGGAATGGCCAGCGTGTTCTCCAGACATGAATCCAATCGAGTAAGTTTGGGACGCTCTAGGAAGACGTGTTTCTGGCCGCCAACAACCCCCATAAACTCTCCAAGAACTGGAAAGAGCTCTTCTGGAAGAGTGGGCAGAATACTCCAACTCGTCATTAATAGCATCATTGAGTCCATGCCTCAAAGGTGTTCAACGTTGCTGGCTGCCCGTGGAAACCATACCCCTTACTGAAAATGATTTTCTTTGAAGAAAACCCTTTTTCTTATTCTCTTTTTCTCATATGCGCAAATTGTGTTTTTTTCCTTTTGTACACAAATGCGCAATAAAATGCATTTTCTTCTGCCAAACATGTGTAATTTATTCTCATATAACCTACTATGTCTGTCGACCATGTATCAATCAGCTAAAAAGTTTCCCAGATACAAAATCCACCTAAAACTGCAATATCCTTTAATTGTTTTGAGCAGTGTATTTAAAAAATGATTTGGGTCAGTAAAAACATTTCTTTAAAAATTACGAATCTTAAATTTTTATATAGTCTCCAGTCCTATTAGTTATATTTAGTAAAACTTTCTTATTACAATGACAAGTAAGGAAAAAATAAAGTATCGTTCATATAAAACAAAAATTAACCGAGTTATGAAACTTTAAAATTGCTTGACTTGTACCACTTTTTTGTAATTAATACAAATGAGTTCGGCCAGGATTTAAGGAGTCATATACCAAGTGATTAAAGTATTTAAATTTATTTCATGTGTATCTGCGCGTTGAAAAAAATCGTACAAGTATTACGACTGACAAAGAAGGTCTCCATACGGGCATACTCCGAAAAATCTGAAAAAATTACAGAATGTTTTTCTCATGAGGATATATACATTTATAAAAAAAAATTTCGGCGGAACCTCCCTTCCCTGTCCGTAAAAAAATAATAAAAATTTCGTTATTTGGCGATTTATCATCTGTTGGCGATGAAAAACAATTTCAAAAAATGTTTTTTATGTCAATTACATTTTAAAAGGAAAAAGTTTCATGTTTAACTTGTTTAGATAAATTAAATATCTTTGGTTCTGTCAGTTTTAGTTTGTTTTAAGTATAATTTCGTTATATCGATATTTATATGATTTTATATTCAAATTTAACTATCAAAGTTTGAGATTTAAATTTAAGCTAATTAAAATTGTTTCAAGTTCAAAGTCCAGTTGAGCATTGTCAATTTGATTTCGTTGCCATGGAAACATCTCGCTTTTATTTTTGAATACGCTTAAATGTATGAAAATAATTTTTCTGAATAAGAATTTTTTATATCTGAAATTTTTTTTCCAGATGTAATAAAATAACTACAGCAACAAATGATATGTATATGCAATACAATATACAGGGTGATTCAGCTCGTCGGTGACAAACTTTAAGGATCGATAGAGCACACCTAGACGAACATTTTTGAATAGGGAATGTAGGGTCCCTGACGCGATGGTAAGGCGCTAGGCGCTTTCGAAAATTTGGGTGCCGAAATTCGAAACGTCATAAAAACTAGGGAAATGGTTAGATTTTCTTGCTTGTTGCGTCGAAATGATTCTGTTTGTTTAGACTTTCTTCAGTACCAATTTGATAAGCGTATCTCTTAAAACATGGATAGGGGGCGCTGCAGACTTTGGAGAGCTAGACAACAACTTTAAGCCCGTTATTTTGATAATTTAACACATGCTCGCCAAAGTTTATACTCTAACTTAAAGTTTGAACCCAAAAGTAGAGCCCTGCAAAAAGCGTAAGAGCCGGAATAAAATGTCAAAGTACAGGGTGGTCGAAACTCGAAGGCTCCTAAGAGATAAACAAACAGATTTCTTGACTTATGGCATGCATTTTCATGATTCTGTTTGCTGGGGCTCTCTGAAACTCAGTTGAACGGTACAAAAAGAAACATCGATAGGGGGCGCTTTGGGCAAAAAACATAATTCGTTGACATTTCGGACGCTAACTGGAAACGGGGCGCTACGATCAGTTAGAAACAAAACAAGAGAGTAATTTACTTATCATAAGAAGCTATTAAAACTGCAGTTTGTTTGTTTTTTTTTAACAAACATAGCTGGTTTCAATCATGCACAATGCGCGCAATAAAATTTACATAAAGTGCTTTTTGCTGATTTATGCAAAAGATATCGTACCATATCGATATGCAAAAGATACGTAATGCGTAGACGACAACGCGAGATGACGTAGTTGTATGCGCAGACACGTCTTTTGAACGTGCGGTACCTACTTAAGCTTCGGGTTACTTGTCTGCAGATCGGTAGTAGGATGGAACGGTACACAAACTCTGAATTGGCTGACATGCATTTGGCGTATGGCGCTGCTGGTTGTAATGGACGAGCCGCTCAGCGGTTGTACGCCGAGCGTTACCCCAACAGGCAAATCCCCTGCCATGCCTTCTTCGCTCGAGTACACCAAAGGTTGTCCACAACGGGATCTTTCGACGGAGGCAGGCCTGAACGGGAGCGATCAGTGAGCACCCCCGACAACGAAGAGTCTGTGCTTAACCTGGTTGAGGACAACCCAGGTCTTAGCACGAGAGATATCGCCAGACATGTTGGCATTTCGCAAGCAACTGCGTGGCGCATCTTACGTTCCCGGAATCTGCACCCCTACCACATCCAGCGGGTGCAGTTGCTCAGAGAGCAGGATTTTGGCCCTCGAGTGGAATTCTCAAGATGGTACTTGGCGATGAGATCCAGGGATCCCCGTTTTGTAAACAGCATTTTGTTTACAGACGAGTCCACCTTCAGCCGGGAGGGAATGTGGAACGCCCACAACAGTCATGTGTGGTGTGATGAAAATCCACATGAAACCAGAAGCCGAGCAGCCCAGGAGCGTTTCTCAGTAAATGTGTGGGCCGGCATTCTGGGGGATTGCCTCATTGGCCCTTATTTGTTACCTGAACGGCTGACAGGTGGAAATTACCTGATTTTCCTGGATCAAGTGCTGCCGCAGCTTCTGGAGGAGGCGCACGTACCCGAAGGTTCGCGTCGCCAGATGTGGTTCCAGCACGATGGAGCTCCGGCCCATTACACGAACGACGTGCGTCTCCATCTAAACGCAAGGTATGGCTAGCGGTGGATCGGGCGTGGGGGTCCAGTTCACTGGCCTGCCCGATCACCAGACCTCACCTGCTTGGATTTCTTCCTTTGGGGTTACCTGAAGGCCGAGGTATACCATACACCTGTCAGCAGTGCTGAAGAACTTGTGGCGCGCATTGTGGCAGCTGCAGGGCAGATCAGAGATACTCCTGGCATTGTTGGAAACACACACTCCTCAATGCGACGGAAGTGCGAAGCCTGCATCATGGCCCAAGGTCGAAATTTCGAGCATCTTCTGTAGTGTTATTTTTTGTAAATAAATTTCCAGTATCATTGATGTTTTTGGTCTAAATTTATTCAGAAGTGTTGAGCAGAGGTAGAAAATGTGTTTTCATTATTACTAACTGATCGTAGCGCCCCGTTTCCAGTTAGCGTCCGAAATGTCAACGAATTATGTTTTTTGCCCAAAGCGCCCCCTATCGATGTTTCTTTTTGTACCGTTCAACTGAGTTTCAGAGAGCCCCAGCAAACAGAATCATGAAAATGCATGCCATAAGTCAAGAAATCTGTTTGTTTATCTCTTAGGAGCCTTCGAGTTTCGACCACCCTGTACTTTGACATTTTATTCCGGCTCTTACGCTTTTTGCAGGGCTCTACTTTTGGGTTCAAACTTTAAGTTAGAGTATAAACTTTGGCGAGCATGTGTTAAATTATCAAAATAACGGGCTTAAAGTTGTTGTCTAGCTCTCCAAAGTCTGCAGCGCCCCCTATCCATGTTTTAAGAGATACGCTTATCAAATTGGTACTGAAGAAAGTCTAAACAAACAGAATCATTTCGACGCAACAAGCAAGAAAATCTAACCATTTCCCTAGTTTTTATGACGTTTCGAATTTCGGCACCCAAATTTTCGAAAGCGCCTAGCGCCTTACCATCGCGTCAGGGACCCTACATTCCCTATTCAAAAATGTTCGTCTAGGTGTGCTCTATCGATCCTTAAAGTTTGTCACCGACGAGCTGAATCACCCTGTATATATATATATATATATATATATGTATAAGTATATAATATATTAAACTTTCTCATTTTTTATGTGTAAATTCATTAAATATCATTTACACACATTCTAAAAATTCACAAGTTTTCAGTTGCATTAAAATCGTTTGCTTTTGGAGGGGAAAAGTGCTACTCGCCAAATCGCGTGACACTTTCGTCTTTTCACGATTCAAATTATAATTTGATTGCTTTAATGCATACGCATAGAAAACATATTTAATGAACCTCTCATTATTCATACAATTTTTATTATGGTTTAATTATGATTATAGGGTATTATGTACAAGTTTGTTATATTTTCTATGCTATGAGCGTTGGAAATTATAAGCAAAAAAACTTGGGACTGTTTTTATGAAAATCTTAATTTCTCAACGAGTATACATGCTATTCTCATAAAAATGAATTCAGTTTATTAAAATAAGCCATTCAATCATATTCTACATTTTAAACGCTTTTTCTACATTAATTTTGACAGGGTTATCCAAAAGGTTTTTTTCAATTTATTGACGATCCGTTATGAGGTTTCGAGGAAAAAAAAAAAAAAAATCAAGAAATATATAACCTGCACCATTTTTTTTACACACCTTGAGTTTCAAGATAATTCCTCATGTATTTGCCTAGATATTTAACAAAGTATCAAAAATCGCAAGTGGCCGGTCATATTTGGCCTTGCAGTATATCTTTTAATGGAATATTATTTTGCTTTAAGAAATACTTTTCTTACTATTTATATGTAGTAATGTTATTATATGTCCTAAGTAGTCGTTTCCAAATTTTATTTCATAAGGATTTTATTGTAAAAGATACAAATTAAATACCACTTGTATCATTTTCCCTTTTAAAAAATTAAACATTAGACTGTTACAAATTTTAAAAGTGCGCTGACTCCTTAATAATATCCAGAGTTTATGTAACGCGATGGAATTTTCGTAGATGTTACTCATAATCGTGGGATAGCCCGAAGTCGAGAGCTCAAAAGATAAGAAGAATCGAGAAAGAGAAATAAATGCTCCACTCTGTCATTAAGTCAGGAGTGTCGTTTTGAGCGCTGTCACCAGGACGAGGACTTTTCTGTGCTCTGCTATTTTGTCGTCCCGCGGTGCCAAATCTGAATTTAGACCCGGCAGGGATGCATGCCGACGCGTAGATCCAAGGACTCCCCAACTCTCGCATACTGCTTTCCTTCTGTACGGGTAGATCCACCGAAAAAGTGGGACTAGATCACGGTTTTGTCATCAGAAAAAATCACCCATTCTCGGTCCACGGAAAATTGCTCCTCAAATGTGTGACTTGCCTACCTGCCTTCCCCTACATCCCTGTCTTGGAAAATTTCACCAGGTGACGAGATTTTGATTGTTTCTCTGTGTGCCGAATCGAACGGATGATGGAATTAATGATGATCTGGTAATGATTTTGAACACTAAAAAATTCATTTGAATGGTGTGTGTTTTTTTTTTTTCTTTTTTTTTTTTTTTTTTTCATTTGAAGACTGCTTGACTATTTGATTTCGATCGAACTTATCGATTATCTGACTTTTGCGAAAAAGAATTTTGAGTTTATGCTTACTGTATTAGTAAATCGAACATACCGACGAGTTGGCTTTTGCAAAAATATTTAGTCTCTTTTCAGAATATATAAAGGAATTATTATGAATGGAATTAAAAGATGAGCCGTTTTAATGCTTTGACTGTTTTTTAGTGTGTATTAGAAACTAAAGCGAAAATATTCTGAAAAATGCATGCGATAATTTACAAAATACCGTTTAAGTAACTGCATAGATGGTGGATTTTTTTAAACTACCGAGTGCTTTTGATTATGCATTATATTGCCAGTAAACAAATAAATTTTATTTTACAGATTGTCAAATTCATGAAAGATTTTGTTCCAAGTTAGTTTGTAATTAATAGTAGTAATAAATTAAATTATATGAATTTAAGAAGGAATAAAGACAATTTACGATATATCTTATAATTTAAGTTTACGAATTGGAACAATAAGCGAGAAAACTCATACTTCAAAAGTTTCATAAATATTTTTTAAAAGTGTTTCTAAAAGACATCTTAAAAAGAATCTGAGAAACACTTTACGAAATTGCTGGCTAGTATTGAAGAAAAGTAGAGAATTTTTTAAAAATTGACTGTGTACTTTATTTTTAAGTATGAAAGATTCCTTAGAATGATGCTGTTCATGTTTTTAACTGTGGAATAAATTGAAAGCACAAGAAGGATTTAGTTTTTCTGGCTTAGATCTTTTTAACAATAGCTTCAACTTGGCGTGATTCAACCATCTAAAAATAACGAGAAGACTTAGTTCTCATTCCAAACTAGTATAGAAATGGATACCTGTAAGGCCTTTGAGGCAGATTCTATGAAACCCTGAAGAACTAAATGTGCAAAGGAGATTTATCGATGATTTTCAGACAATAACGTTTTAACGGATTCTTCTAAAATTGCAATATTGTGTGAGATTTATTAAAAATATATAGATTAGTACTTTGTTTATTTTATTTATGATATCTTTAATAGCTGATAATGAAGCGAAAAATTAAAGGCAAAAAATGTTATAAGAAACTACGACTAAAAAGTTATTCAGTGTGGCTTGGAAATTATTAATGCGTGTACGTAAGTAAAAATCTTGAAGAAATTCGTAAGTTTCATTATTTTTTCAAATTCTTTTGTGGCAATGATTTCTACTTGCTTTGTGTCTCTTATGACTTGTTAGAAGACGTAAACTTTACTAACAATTTTATGTTTCTGGATTAACAGTTTTATGAGAGATAATTCTGCCAAATAACTTTATCTTTGTTTCTCAAAAATATTTTTTCATCGATGTTATTAAAAATATAGTTAAATGAGAAAAAGACTCATCTGTGACAGTTGAAGCAATTTTATAAGACATATAAATTTATATCCGTTCTCGAGGGGCGCCCCCTGCGCCCCAACATTTTTTTGCTGTGCTGAGTGGAATTTAACAAAAACTGCTCAACTGACTGACTGCAAAAAAGCACAATGTATCTAAACGGCGGCCCGATAATAGACCCCTCTCCGGGGACTGGTGCCGCCCTTTGAAAGAGAAGGGCGTTAGTCCTCTTCAGGTCGAGTGTGTGTGTTTGCACCACCTGATCGGAAGCGGGACTTCCAAAGCGTCAGGGCGAGTCGGGACGACGGAACCGTCTAGCCGAGAGCAGAAGCCCCCGAGTGCCGGAGGAAGCGAAGCATCAGAAGAAGCAGAGTCATCCGAATCGAAGATGACTGTCAGCTACCAGTACGATGTGGCTTCTTCCGCCTCCGGGGGCTTCATTCGGCTCCTCTTCCGATGGAGGGGTAGTGTCTGGAAGGTGGTGTACCGGGAAATGGCAATCTTCACAGTCTGCTACGTAATGCTCTCGCTCCTCTACAATTTCGCTCTCACGGAATCGCAAAAAAGGTAAGCTCTCTCTCTCTCTCTCTTTTTTTCTCTCATTTTAAGTAATATAATGTATTTGCTTAGCCAAAGACTGCACTATCAACTTGAGAGAGGAATGGGGGAAGGGGAGGGATCGGAGCGGTTGACTTTATTGTCTTAAGAGGGACTGCTCAGACGGGGAAACTATGACTCGAGAGAGTTATGTCCCTCCCGGTCTCCTTTATTAAGGTGTTAAGAAAGTTACAATTTTCAGTCCGAGTTGAAACTGCTCGTAAAAGCGGCAGGGTGGAAGGTAGAAAATAATCAGCAAATAATGAATAAGTTGAATGGGTAGACAGGATTCACTGTCTTTGGACACTGGTCACCCAATATTCTGCAAGATGTTTAATATCTCCTGGATTTTACACATTTCCATTTCAAGTCCTCTCCTTCTACCACCACACATAAGGCATTTTATTTTTAAATTTCTTTATGAGGCATATTTCGTGTTCCAGCATAGGCACTGACTACAGAGGGAGAAGGAAGAGGCATTTGTGGAAATTTTCAGAAGGAGCTTTGTCGTCCAGGAAAATATAGAACAAATGTCTCTTCATCTCTTTGATTAATTTCTGCTACCTTTGTGACCGAGGGTGCGCCTGTCCCTCTCCTGGTTCCCTCTTTGAAAATAAAAACTATTGATGCCTTTGGGACACAGGGCATGAAATCTGGATGTGCCTAAATAAGCTCCTGCTTGTTGCTATACTGTTAAAAATCTCCAACATACTGTCTAGTTGCTTCACCAGATTAATGGAAAACGGTATATAACCATAAATTATCGCTATTTTGACCAATGAGAACGCTTTATTTTATGGTCAAGTAATTGTTTTTTTACATAAACGGTTAAATGACTGGTCAGTTTGGTGCAAATTTTTAACAGAGTATAAAAGTTTTCTAAGTATGGTCAAGCGTAGCGAGCGGGTGGGGTAACAGTATATCTGATTCCAGTGAAAGAGCCTTTTATTTAATGATACGTGTGCGTATATCCAGAGTTGGAAGACTTTAGACCAAAAGAAATAGAAAAAATGATTAACAGCATTTTCAGAGAAGAATTTGAAGATGATAGCACAAGAAGTTTACTTCATGCTCTGTCCTTTTTCTCCATAATAGAGGAATTCATAGTATAATCCAACAGGGATGAAGTACAACTCGCCCATTAGCATTGCAAATTCGATTCGAAGTCGACCAGCAATGGAATTCTAACTCAACAAAATATTTTCATTCATACACAATCCACACCAACGTGGCGATATTTTTGAACTTGTACTCGAAACGGAACTGATTTTAACTCATGAGAACCCAAAACCCAATCCACACTTTATTCACAACGAAGAAAACACAATTGGTAGTGGTGGTGGTGGGGGTGGGGGGTGGCACATAATATCGTAAGATATCTTAGGGGGAGGGGGCGTTGTCTTTTGATATTGATATCATTTCTGATCAAATCAAAATTTTCTCTTTTTATTTGTAACACTGGTTTTTGGTTCGGAATAGTATGTTATCCTTTTTAGTTGGTTATCTATTTTTATGAAAATACAAAGTTATTATTAAAATCATTAAATTATAGATAAATTTTTTGATTCTAAAATATGGAGCGTTTGTCCTCAACGTTTGGCATTCCTATACTTCTATTTTTTGTATGTGTATGCATATAAAATAAAAGTTTGAGAAGCTATAAGTAAAATATATCTGAAATGAACTTGTGTTTGTTAGTATATAAAAGAGGAAGAGAAAAAATGTTGTCCTTTTGTTAATTTGTTGATATAAGAATTTCTATCTGCCACCCACTCCATCTCCATTCGGGGCAAGTGCAGCAGGACAGTTTTACTGTTGAATGCATTATGTAGCAAAAAGCTATTATACAATACTTTTAATTATAGTAACTACTTTTAAGTGTTATTCGATATAATATGATATTTTATTGACTTATCATCTTCATTTGAATCAATAAAGTATGCAAAATATAAATGTAACCAATTTTGTATATCACTTCAAACAAAAGAAATAAATTTAAAAAATCAAAAAATTTTTACACTTTGATCATGATATTATTACCGGGGGGGGGGATTCGAGGGATGATAACATATAATATTGGAAGGGGGGGGGGAGGATTCGAGGGATGATAACGTATGATATTGGAAGGGGGGAGGGGGTACAAAATTACTATCAAATTGATAATGTTATATTTGCACAGCCCCCAGGATGGCCACTCTCAACGGTGTTTCGTCGCCTATTCCTAAACCAATGGTCATTGATATGTAATTCCATTCACAAAAATGTTTTAAATTAGGTAGAAATGTATTTTTAAAGCGATTTGATGCAAGAAAATTATTTATTTAAAAATTACGAAATTTAAATTTTTTAAAAATTTCTCGGCTCTATAAGTGATATTGAGTAAAAATTTCCTTTTACAAGTAAGGCAAAAAAAAAAAAAAAAAAAAAAAAAAAAAAAAAAAAAAAAAAAAATTGGCCGAGGTATGAAACTTTCAATTTTAGGACTTAACCCTTTCTAGCACTCCGGGCACATTTAATTTTAATTCCAAACTTGCAAACAGAACCAAGAATAATTTAATAAAATTTTGCTATCACAATGAAAGCTTAAATTAAAGAATTTTTAATTTCTAAAAAAGTCGTTTGTAAATTCCGATGTCAGTCAATAATTTGTCATTTTATGAACAGAATTTGTGTGTGCCGGAAAGGGTTAAACCAATTTTCTATAATTGAATGCAGATGAGTTGAGTCGAAGTTCCAAGTATCATACACAAAACGTTTAAAATGTTAAAAAAGATTTATTTCGTGTGTACATTTCTACATCTCCGCGTATGTGTTCGATCGTGAAAGGTTTGAGATAAATTTAATTTTTATTAGTTATGTTTTATAAAATCTATTATACTACATAATGTAATAGTAATTTAAAATATGTATTTGTTTGTAAAGAATTGCGACTGCTGCTTTTCATCATCTTATTTAACGAAAATTCTGTTACTTTTTAACTTAACTTTTAGTACGATTTATATATTTTTCTTTACTATGTCAGAATGAAAATAAATTTCAAATTTATATTCTATTGTTAATTTTGCACTCAAATATTGCATATTTATATATTTTAATATCTGATAATTATTTATATTTCTAATAAATTTGTGAACAACCTTTTTTTTTTTTTTTTTTTTTTTTTCATCAAAAAGATGATTCAAATTTAAACAGCTGTTGCTCAGTCATTTTTAACCTTTGAATAGTTGGACTTTTTTTTTTTTTGGCCTTATTCCTTTGTGAAGTAGAATATATATATATATATTTTTTCATAAACATCATTTATATGACCGGGAAGCTGTTTAAAAATGTAAAATTGGTATTTTTAAAAACATTTTTTTGGCTCAAATCCATTTAAAAATACTTCTTTATCTCATTTGAAACATTTTTGCATCTGGAACTAGTGGTTTAGAATTAGCTATTGGACATCATTGAGAATGAACACTCTGTATATATATTTATTCGATTATTTTTATTGTAACTGAAAATTCTCATTGACCGAATAAAAATTAATATAATCTAAAAAGTACAATCAATACCATTGTACAATACCTCTTGGTATCGAAATGATCTGAATTACTTTTCATTTTGTAGCGGGCCTGAAACCTATTAGGCCAGTCAAATTGTCAGAAAAAAGGGCCGATAGATGCAAAAATTCTGCTAGAAGATTTTATGTTTTTAAAATGTTTATGGGGATGCTAGTAACAAGAATTAATGGTTTTCCAACAAAATATCTCGAGGCTAAACTTTGTGGAGCCTAAAAACCACAAAATTTTCGGACTTTTTTCAGATTTTTGCTTATAACTCAAAAATTATAAACTTTTTGCGTGCCATACTCAATTACAAAAAGAAAGTACATTAAATTCTCTACAAATTTCATACTAAAACGTTTTTTCTAAAGCCAATATTAAGCGCGCTACAGCTTTCTGAAAGTGACTCTTTTTTTCAAATTTTGTGAAAAATTTTCAAAAACGAAAATTTGACACAGCTTTTCATTATTTTATCCTCTTTAATGTAACTTATTTAAATTACAGGTATTTTCATGATAACAATCATGATGAATTGCAACGGTAACATTCTAAAAAAATTAAGAACATTATAACTTTTTTTGTATTCAGAGCTTTAGTAAAGAACATTAATATTAGCTATTTAACTGAAGGTAGGTAAAAAATGTTTTCGGTATTTTGCCTGTAACTCGAAAATATAAACTTTTTGCGCAATATACTTAATTACAAAAAGAAAGAACATTAAATTCTCTATAATTTTGTTATAAAAACGTTTTTCTAAGCCCATTACTAAGCGCGCTATAGTTTTTTGAAAATGTCACTCTTTTTTTAACTTTACAGAAAGTGACCTATTTTTTTGCCTCCCGTCCCAAAAAAACTTTTCATCACTAACAATGAAAATTATATAGACCTGTTGATTGATGAAAAATGAATTTTTTAAGAAAGGCAGGCAAAAGTTGCACAATTTCTAGAAACCCTATAAGAAAACAATTACAAAGGGAGTGCTGGGAATAAAAAAAGAGAATACAGATGGAAGATTGTGGAGTGATGTTCCCGAGTCGCTTTCGTTCAGATGCAAGTGTTCTTTTTTAAATACATACTCTTCTAATATGCTGCTATTAAGTTTATTGCATCTCTTCACGTACAGTAATGAAAAATGAGTGAGCTCTACCCAAAATTGTGTTTCATTTGCCAAACGGCTTCAAATAGTGATACTCGCGTTGTGAGCTAGAAAGGACTTGCCAAGCTCTTCGTTAAAGCCCAAGCTTAGTGTCAAAGTAATATTCATCAAAAGTAATATTCATCAAGTTTTTTGAAAAATAGCAAGAATATTAGAATGCAGGATGATTGCCGAAAAACATATGCGAATGAGAGAATGATAGCAGCATACGTTCGTCGGGATGAAGATTCTACACAGACTATAGTTTGTCCCTCAGATCAAGCATTTCTTTCAAGCTTCAAGATGATTGCTTCTTATGTCACGAAGATAATCCCGGTGACTTCAACGAAAAACAATAGAAAAAGCCCTACGTAAAGAGAAATTTGATTCACAAAATAATGAAATTAGAAACGAAAATTATATTTTTGAAAGCTGCTGAAAAACGTGGGGATGTAGGGTCCCAAAAAGTAATTGAGCGTATTCAGCACGAACCTGACTTGCAGATGCGAGCCTGGCTTTCAGATGCATGGCATTATAGTTTTCGTCTCGTAAAACTAGATCAATCCGTAACAAGTAGAGAAAAAAGAGGGCGTCGACCCGCATCATCCGTTCACAAAGCCAATGACAGAAACAAGAGCCGCTTTATTTCATTGCTTAAAACAAATTAAAAATTTCAAAACAAGAATTTTACAATAACAGAATTCAAGTTGAGCAGGCAAAGGAAGAAGCTGATGTCATGATAGTTACCTCAGCCATTTCAAGAGCCGAATCTTTTGAAAGCGTTTAATTGTCGGAGAAGACATTGACCTTCTCGTGATAATGATGAGCTTAGGCTATCAGCATAAAAATCAGTTTTCCTAAAAGCCAGGAAGAAGTAAAATTGAAACCAAGTGATTTTCAACCATGTCGTTCAAATACAATCACAACAATGTTCTTTTCACTCATGCAATCTGCAGATGCGATACAACATCCGCTCTTTTTTGGCAAAGAAAGTCAAAGTTTTGTAACACTTTCAAAAAACATGATCAGCTTAGAGAAATAGCCTGCGTATTCAATAAAATAGGTTCTACCCATCAAGAAATCATCAAGGTTGGAAAAAAAATCCATATTGCACTATATTGGATGCATAGCTACCACACAGAATTTGAACACCTTAAGGCTCCAGTTACTTGCTAAATTTACCACAAAAAAGCAAAGTTCATTTTGCAAGACTACCACCAACACAAGAGGCTGAGCAACATCATTTTCTCCGATGTTATCATCAGGTACAAGCTAGGCTAGGAAACAACATCCTTCCTGAAGGATGTGGTTGGGCTCACAGGATCTCTTTCAGCCCGTTCAAATGTGCCAAGACCCGGCTCTTAAATCCTTGCTCCATGTTGTATCATGTAGCTGTAGAAAAGGGTGCAGCAAAGCATGTTCTTTTCATAAATTAAGACTCAAATGCTCAGAAATTTGTAAAAAAAAAGTGTACTGGGATCAACTACGAAAATGTCGACGACATTATTTATCAAGAAGGAGGGGATGTAAAAGTGTCACTAAGTATTTTTTACTTACATTCAGTTAAATACTTAATATTAATGTTTTCCACTAAAGCTCTAAATACAAAAAAGTTATACTGTTCTTAATTCTTATACAATGTTACCGTTGTAATTCATCATGATTGTTATCATGCAAATACCTGTAATTTAAATAAGTTTCATTAAAGAGGATAAAACAATGAAAAATTGTGTTAAATTTTCGTTTTTGCAAATTTTCCACAAAATTAGAAAAAAAGAGTCACATTCAGAAAGCTGTAGCGCGCTTAATATTTGCTTTAGAAAAACAGTTTTCATATGAAATTTGTAGAGAATTTAATGTTCTTTCTTTTTGTAATTGAATATTGTACGCAAAAATTTAATAATTTTTGAATTATAGGCAAAAAACTGAAAACAGTCCGAAAATTTTGTGGTTTTTTTGGCTCCACAAAATTTAGCCTCGAGATATTTTGTTGGAAAACCATTAATTTTTGTTACTAGCATCCCCATAAACAGTTTAAAAACATAAAATCTTCTAGCAGAATTTTTGCATCTATTTATGACAATTTGACTGGCCTATATCGTGATAGCCAAAAAAATATTTTCCCCTTATGCCTTTGCCTGCATTGTGAGTTAACTATCGTATTAAGTTCTTCCAACATGGTGCGTAAATATTAACACGCGCCAGATGTTGTCACGCGCCAGCGCGTGATATGGCGCCAACGTTATGAGGCCACTCACGCGTTAGCGCGTGATGTGGAGTGATATCCATTAGCCAGCCACTTGCTGGCGCGGGAAAATCTTCACTGATTCTTTGTTATAAAAAGTAAATCGGCTTCTGGGAAAGACCCACTACTACAGTGCGGCATTAATTATCATCACATCTTTACGTAAGCGGCAGCAAACGTGTTAAGAGTTTTCATAATAAAATTTATTTTAATAATGTATAAGCATATTTAATATTTTAAATAAAACTTAATATAAAATTTAATTGTTAATATATTACATGTATGTAAATACAGGAGTTCGCGTATTATTTACATTCAAAATCACCTGCACGCATTCACGTACACACGTCACTATCCCCCCCCCCCACCCCTTTCCAAAAAAAAAAATAAATAAATAAATAAAATAAAATAAATTCGTACTTTATGGGAACATTAAGGGGAAAAAACATATAGTTCAAATGAGGAACTCACTGCATTTCAAGGTTTAACTAAAAGTACATTTTGAAAGAAAAAAAAATTAACATCATATTTAATAAAAAATTTTACTAATGTTTATAATAATTTGAGTTTTTTTAAATCTTTACTACTTTTTATAAAATTATATTTTGAACTATTCTTTTAAAGATTTTCAAGTGTGTAGATACCATCCATCCCTAGTACACAAGACTAGGGATGGATTTTTAGATTCTCTAACATTATTGATAATATAATTTGAATTTTTTTATATCCCTACTACATTTAAAAAAATATATATTCCATCCCACTTTTTTTCAAAATTTTCAAATGTGAATTCACAAGACTACACATGGAATTTTAGGTACATCTAATATTTAAAAGATATTCTTTTATGAGTTTTTAGTGATCATTTAAAAAAATATTGACCTTTTTTTATTGCAATTTATGTTTTTCCCCCAAATTTTTCGTCACAGTATTTTAATTTGGAGTGGACAACGAAGTTGATTATCAAACAGTCATTGCTTTTTTATGGTTTGTAAAAGAAATTTATTATTTGTTGAAATGAGTTTTTTTTTTTTTTTTTTTTTTTTTTTTAATATGCAATATGTGCTGTGTTTATATTTTAAGAAATGAAAGAAGGAAAAATTTTTAGGACTTCTAAATTGATTTATCAATGCCCAGGACCTGACTAATGCAGGGCAGTTGCCCCAGGCCCTCACATCCAAGCCCTCCCCCCCCCCACCCTCAAATGGCCCTTAATCAGGAATTTTGTTAAAAGGATGTCAAATGCCCAAACAAGACAAAAATTCTTATTTTTGCAAAGACTTATAGGTGAAAGTGTGGCTCTCCTTGTCCCCAAGAATAACCATCTTTCTTGTGATAGGGGAATGTGAATGATGTCTGATAAGAAATTTAAACATTCATGCAAAAGCATCATACATTACATATGAAGTTTAGAAATAAGCCACTTCAGCGTGAGTCGCAAATAACTTGTATGGATAGATGAAATTAAGAACCCAGGGATCGAAATGTACCTGAGTAAACCGGAACGATGTTCCGTTTCGTGAAATTATGATAAATATCGTTTTAATTCGTGAAAGTTTTAAAGAATATTACTACAGTTTTATGTATATAGGTTATTGTGTTCTCTTTTGATGGACAGTCGCAGAAA
Organism: Maratus speculifer; assembly: GCA_964019185.1. Taxonomy (NCBI): domain Eukaryota; kingdom Metazoa; phylum Arthropoda; class Arachnida; order Araneae; family Salticidae; genus Maratus; species Maratus speculifer. Next base: position 260,657,826 of record OZ025298.1, read on the forward strand.
AAAAGTAAATACTCCTACTAACTCTGCAACAAATTATTGTACAATAAAGTTTCTGATACCAAGCAAATAAAGTTTACTTTTAAATGATGTATATAAAATTTGCTGAAATTTTGCATATTAAAACGAACCCTATTTTTTTTTCCTTTTGAACAGCAGTTCTCAATTCTGACAGTATAAATGAAGTCTACTCCTTCAATTAGCTTAAAAACAAATTTTCCTGCAATTCGTACGATAAATTTCAATTAAATTAATTATTTTAAAACGAGTCTTTTTAAACGGCTGTATCCAAATTAAAGGCCAGTACTCGACTGTTGACCTAGCGAGCACCCTTCTTGATCAAGGCATTTTAGGCGCCACCCAAGTAGTCTTTGAAGACTGCTTAGATTACAGCATAGTATAAGAAGTTTCAAAATATCTAGTCACTTCTATCATAGACAGCTTTTTAAACCATTATTTTGACGTTTATTAAGCATAATTTGAAAACTATTTGGATCAAAAATTTTAACTTTTTCTTTTCATAAAGCAGGACTTGATAAACCTAAATCCCCCCCCCCCCCAAAAAAAAAAATGTAGGTTGAATTTATTATTATTTTTTTTTCAAATTAATTTCATAATTTATATTATAAAACTATAAAAATTGCAAATTCAACGTATTTATGCTTGGGTATTTTAACATTATTGCTACATAAAAAATTAGTCCATTAGGAGTATAATTTCAGGATATATTAATATAACTAAGAAAATGCAATTTAACATTAGAAGCACTAAATTTTGTATGTTTTTATAATTCAAAGACTTATCATTCAAAGGACTTGAAATTTGGTGTCTAGGCATAGTTTGAACCGAAGATTTCAAATATCTTGTTAAAATTGGATACTACTTTAGAAAAAAATAAATTTTATGTTCAATTTAATATGGAGGTGCTTTCACTCCCAAGCAAATTTTAAACACATCATTTAAAAGTAGATTTTATTTCATAGTGTTCGATACCAATAAACTTCTTGACTGAAGTGGAAATTAAAAAAAAAATTAAGATGAAAATTAAAGTTTATATAGTATCGAACTATTAATATTGAAATATTTTAAGTAATATTTAAGTATTAACATTTTTTTTTAATAATTATATGCTTATTGCAAATTGTATATTTTGTATTCTTATGTCAGAATTGTTAAATATTTCAAATTTGCATTGCAATGTTAATTTTATTTTCAACCACTAGGGGGGGGGGCCCGCCCCCCTGTTCGCTATGCTCGCCAACCCCCCGCGTAATCGCTTCGCGATTCCAAATTATTGGCTACCCCTGCTTGCTGCGCTCGCCAATACCCCATGGTATGAATAAGCAGTTGCAGACCTTTCAAATGATGTGTCACACGACTGGTGTTGTAAAGAAATTAAAAATGTGCCCCCCTGGGGGGCAGAGTGGGAGGCGACACAAAAGACATCCATAATATGAATAAGCAGCTGCAGACCTCTCAAATGATGTCACACGACTGGTGTTGTAAAGAAATTAAAAATGTGCCCCCCTGGGGGGCAGAGTGGGGGTGACACACAAGACATCCATAAAATGAATAAACAGTTGCAGACCTTTCAAATGATGTGTCACACAATTGATGTTGTAAAGAAATTACAAAATGCGCCCCCTCTGAAGGCAGAGGGGGGTGTTACACACAAGATATCCATAATATGAATAAGCAGTTGCAGACCTCTCAAATGACGTGTCACAAAATTGGTGTTGTAAAGAAATTAAAAATGAGCCCCCCTGGGGGGCAGAGTGAGGGATGACACACAACCCATCCATAATATGAATAAGCAGTTGCAGACCTTTCAAATGATGTGTCACACAACTGGTGTTGTAAAGAAATTAAAAATGTGACCCCCCCTGGGGAGAGCAGAGTATGGGGGTGACACACAAGACATCCATAATATGAATAAGCAGTTGCAGACCTTTCAAATCTTCTGTAACACGACTGGTGTTGTAAAGAAATTAAAAATGTGTCCCCCCTGGGGAGCAGAATGGGGGATAACACACAAGACATCCATTATATGAATAAGCAGTTGCAAACCTCTCAAATGATGTATCAAACGACTGGTGTTGTAAAGAAATTAAAAATTTGGCGAAATATTACAGTTATCGCCAAGTTGGCGTCACTTTTGACAACTAATTTTGGTCGCCAAATTTGGCGATATATCGCCAAGTTGGCGACAAACTTGGCGATTGTTGGCGATGGTAACCTTTCCTCTCTTTATGGTAACCCATAAGGCGATGCATAGATGAAGCCCTTTCCTGATTGGTCTATTCGACTCATGGAAGGAGTGGACAACCCGGATTCGTTAGTTCCGGAAATCTTCCACATCAGCATCATTCCAGGAGTCATTCCTTTTAAGGCTAGTTTTTTTTTACTATAGAAGGATTTTTAGGCGCTTTCGTAATTATGTAAATACGTAGCACCTATAGTTGTCGTTCAGTCCGTCCGTCCGCATTTAACAATGCAAAAACTACTCAACAGAATCGTTTGAAATTTAAAATATATAATTATTACATAATTTTGTCCAATTATTTCAAATGTTATCAAAATCGGATGCATAGTTCAATTACAGGGACAATCGAAAGTATTCCGTTACATTACGTTCAATGGGGAAAAATGTTTCAAATGCATTTTAATGGTGTTACACTCATTCGAACATAATAAAATTTATATGCATCTATAAGGTACATATTATAATATATGCAAAAGGTATATTATAATATGTACTTCATAGATGCTTATCAATTTTATTATGTTCGAATGAGAACACCATTAAAATGCATTTGAAACATTTTCCCCCATTGACCGTAATGTAACGGAATACTTTTGATTATCCCTGTAATTGATTTATGCACCCGATTTTCATTAAATTTGAAATAATTCGACAAAATTATGTAATAATTATATATTTTAAATTTCAAACGATTAGGTTGGGTAGTTTTTGCGTTGTTATATGCGACCGACGGACGGATTGAACGACAACTTTAAGTGCTACGTATTTACATAATTACGAAAGCATCTAAAAATGTAATCTTAGAGATGGTAAGGTACTTAAATTTGTATGCTTACTAAAATTTTATGTGTTCAGTATACAAAATAAATGGAATGATGTAAGCTGTAACATAAGTTTTTGTAACGTTATAGAAATCTGTAGTTTTACAGAAGAATCTACTGATGTTATAATAATCTTACTATAATTATGTTTGTAACCCGGATAGCAGTTACATAAAAAGTTTCAGGCATCCCAGTTTCCTAAGACATTCTTAGTACCTTTACACATTTTTAGGTGCGTTCGTAATTATGTAAATAGGTACACCTATAGTTGTCGTTCAGTCAGTCCGTCTGTCCGTTTGTCCGCATATAACAACGCAAAAACTACCCAACCGAATCGTTTGAAATTTAAAATATGTAATTATTACATAATTTTGTCGAGTCATTTCAAATTTTATGAAAATTGGATGCATAGATCAATTACAGGGACAATCAAAAGTATTCCATTACATTACGGTCAAAGGGGAAAAAAGTTTCAAGTAAATTTTAATCGTTTGAAATTTGAAATATATAATTATTACATAATTTTGTCGCGTAATTTTAAATTTTATCAAAATCGGATGCATAGTTCAATTACAGCGACAATCAAAATGTATTCCGTTACATTACGGTCAATGGGGGAAAATGTTTCAAATGCATTTTAATGGTGTTACACTCATTCGAAAATAATAAAATTGATATGCATCTATAAGGTACATATTATAATATACATTTTGCATAATTTGTTATTCAAGGAACATTTGTTATTGATTTACAAGGCCACACAAAAGTATTCCATTACATAATGGTATAAGGAGAACATTGTTTAGTGCGCATTTTAATTGTAATTAACTATTTACAAATTTTTGAGATTGATATATGAGAGTGATATTTTTAAAACTTCATTATCGTACGAATGCACCTCATTTGCTACGCTTCACGTGCAATTACTAATTTGTTTGATTTACAGTGCAAATCTGTATCTGTTACATGAATTTTTGTCACTGCCGTTATATGGTTATATGAAAATTTATGCATATCCCAGTTTCCTAGAAAAATGTCAATAACTTTGCAGATTATTTTTTTTAATAGTGTATGATGTGTATAATTTACATAAATGCACAAAAGAATTTGAGTGCTATAACTGTGTATGAAAAATAATTGCTGGAAACACGTTTTCAATAATGGTATTTTTAAATTTGATAAATATTTTGCTTAAGGGAGACCCGTAAGAAAAAATCCAAAATTTTTATTATTGATTTTAAAGTAATGAATTTTGGTGTACTGTTTAAGAATCTTCTTGTAAGGAATAATTAGCAAAAAAATTCACTTTTTATTAAAAAGTATATTTTTTATGGGGATTTTTATGATTTTTTTTGTCGAAAAATACATTTTTTAAAATTACTACTCCTCATTCAATTTTCAATATTTTGGTATTACTAAAATTTCTTAAATAGTGTTATAGTATATAGAAAAAAACTAAAGAGAGATATTTTTAATTTTCTATTTTAATCGGCTAAGAAAAAAATAAATAAAAATACGCATGGTAAATTTCCTTTAATTCGTTATAATTTTTATGTTTACCAATTTATGTAAAATTTTCAGAAATAGTTTAAAAAAATATCTCTCCTTACTTTTGTTGCAAATTTTTTTAAGATTCTAAAAACATAAACACTTTGTTTCTAAATCTTTTTACTACTGAGCCTTAGTACTTTGAACTTAGGCAAAATATGAAAAAAGTCACTTTCAGGAAAACACGTTTTAAATGGCCGCTAGTCCTTTAAACTCTATAGTGAGTACAATTAAAAAAGCTCATTTTCTACCTGTTCCAAGTGAAACCGAGTTCTGAAATTTCGCATGGATATTCGCAAATATGTATTTTATCGTTTTCTGAGAAAAAAAAAAAAAAAAAAAAAAAAAAAATGAACTTTTGATGATTTTTGGCCGAAAATGGGGTACGGGTCTCCCTTAAGGGGACAGTGGACCTTTATTTGAGAAAAATCATCTATCGCGACATCGTCAGGAAAAAGGTTTATTTCTGGGGTATAGTAGTATTTAAATAGTTTTTTTCTTATTAAAATATCCTTTATGAAGGTTTTAAGGAGTAAATAATAAAGAAAAATGTATTTATATTCTTTAAATCTGTTTTTCTCAAAACTAATTTTTCAGCGTTTTTAGATTTTTGAATTGCTCCTTGCGTCTTAATTTTTGATCAGTACTTATAAAATTGATAAGGAAGTATCCTGATATTATTTAGAAAGAAATTGTGTAAGCTTTTTAAAATTCGTCTTCATTAAGATAGTCAAATTTTATTTTTTACTTACTAAAAGGCAAAATTTTGATGAAAATCGATAAGGAATTTAGAAAAAAATCTGTAAAATATTAACTATTCAAGAGATTTAAAAAATCTTACACAAATTTGTTTATAATATAGTTTTAAGAGATAAAAATGCAAAAGCAAGAAAATATTTCAAAAATTAAGACACGAGGAGCATTTTAAAATTTCGTTTATAAATTTAAATTTTTGTAAAAAAAAGTTACAAATTTTAATAAGGTTGGAAATTATTTGAAGGTATTCTATATGCTTTTGGCGAAATGTATATATGCACAAAATTTCATATTGCTATGATAAAAATGAATATAATAAATTCTTAATGTCCACCGTAGAGGTCTGCACGGGCTGAAATTTCCAGGCCCGAGCCCGGCCCGAAAGTTAAAATCTTGGCCCGGGCCCGGCCCGGCCCGAACGAAAAAAATATTGGCCCGACCCGGCCCGGCCCGAAAGTTAAAATTTCGGCCCGAGCCCGGCCCGGCCCGAACGAAAAAAATATTGGCCCGACCCGGCCCGGCCCGAAAGTTAAAACTTCGGCCCGAACCCGGCCCGACTACTAACTCTAACGGAAGAGTTCAGACCAAAAAAACTTATCTTAGTCTTTTTTTTTCTTTCATGTTTATAATAATCTCTATTTATGCAGAAGTGCCACAGGCTGCGATTTTTACGCTTTTAATGATCCTTTGTTTGTTATATGTAAATGTTTCAATTATCATTAGTATTATTAATACATTAAAAAAATTAAAAAATGGTATATGGTAAAAGTAAAATCTTCTAAGGCATTGGAAAGAAAAAAATACGTTTTCTTCTAAGCAGATGTAAATGTTAAATATATATTTTTTTTCGAGTATTGTTGTATTAATTTTGCATGAATGAACAATTTTAAAAAAAAATTGCTGTTTTAAGTTTAAACAAAAATTCCGTCATAATCATGTTTTTTTTTTTTTTTTTTTTTTTTTTTTAATTCTATTTTAAGACGCCTAATAATCTACCATTATTTAAAAAGGATAAATTCTAATGTTTAATTGTAGAATAATGACGACTTAAAAGTATATGTCTGTTTTGCAAAAATTTTGGACCAAGTCTATATTGGACCAAGCCAAACTTTACTGATTTATGAACAGACTTTTCCACGTCGAGAAAAAGATTTTCATACGGGAAGATTCAACAGGAACTGATTATTTTGGTCCGTGAAGACTAGGAAGAACGAAATTAGTCTCGGCTTCGTACAGAAATAATAAGTTAAGCTCGGCTCGGCCCGGCCCGATACTCCAGGAAAAAAAGGCCCGAGCCCGGCCCGGCCCGAAGAGATTAGTGACTAGGCCCGTCCGGCCCGGCCCGAGTCTTCAGAAGCAAGGCCCGGGCCCGGCCCGGCCCGGCCCGAATGCCATTACTGAAAATTGGCCCGAACCCGGCCCGCGGGCCGGGCCGGGCTCGGGCTTCGGGCCGAGGCCCGGCCCATGCAGACCTCTAGTCCACCGTCCCCTTAATAAAGGGGGTGGGCTGCCTAATAATTAAACCAAAAATTACTATTTAAAATAATAATTCTATAAAAAAAAAAAAAAAAAAAAAAAAAAAAAATGTGAAAAAAAAATATATACGGATGGCTTATTGCGAAGGGACTGAAATACTTCTTTTACTGCTCTGTAATAATTTAGTTAGTCGGAATTTATCCTTAGCGATTAAATGCGTGAATCCCTTTTTTCCCCTTTCTTTTTGTATTTTTTTTTTTTTTTTTGTATTTTTTGTATTTTTTGTATTTTTTTTTTTTTTTTGCCTTCTTATCTTTGTCATCAGTATGAATACCAATATAGAAAATTTTTATACGATATTTTAAAGACAATGCAATTTAATTTACCCGAGGAAAACGCGTAAAATTTTAAATGTTCCTTTAATATTAAGGATTTTTAGAGAGGGGGAGGGGAATATGCGTTTTGTTAAATTATATATTTTTTAATAAGCTAAAATTCACGGTATAGGTTCGTGTAAGAGATTTAAAAACGAAGTGCATAATTCTAAACCTGTTTAAAAATGTCTTTCAAAAAAAGAAAAAAAAATCATCCTTTGAAGTTTTTACACAATATTTTTTCGTATGCTTCATATTTTGTATTGATAAGGAATACTATTCTCAATCAATGGCGCCAACTTATAGGCTTCTAAGAGTAAGTCTACCCAATAAAACATCACCTGCCACCAAATGTCTACTGATTTATTTTGTTATTATTTATTTAATCCTTGAAACAAAATATTGTTTTATTGAAGTTTTTAAAAGAATTTTTTTTAAATAATAGTAAGTATATCAATTAAACTTACTGGAACAGTGAAAGTCCCTTCATCGGATGTAACAATAAATTTTTCTCCATAACAGATCTCCTGCATATTTTGCCCTCATTTTTCATATCTTAATAAATGGATGGTTCGAGTAAAATGATACAATTTTTCTTGAAATTTAGTTTGTTGCATTTTCAATAGTTAGTAATTTTTATGTTATTTATAATAAATATTAATGTAATTATAAAGAAGAACTTGGAGAATAAAATTCATTAAATTATTTATTAAATTAAAATTAAATTATAATGATTTTATATTTTATTTAGAAAAACCAGAATTTGATTTCAAATATTATTTAATCATTTGCCCGCCCCCCCCCCCTTCCTCGCCAGCTCTCTCTCCAAACACTCACAAAAGAAAATAACAATTGTGTTTGTTAATTAAAAAAGAAAAAACTTTTTGAGCCCACCAAATATTTTTCAAGAATCTTCGCTACTGCTTTCAATATTATACAGGAAATTATTATTAAAGCAAAGAAGAAATCAACGGGCAAAATTGGAAGACATTAAACATTTAAAAAATCTCTGTCGGCTGGGCCTATAGGCGGAGGTAGATTTCGAAGAGTGCTCATTTTAACAAAAAAAAAAATATATATATGATTAGAGATAAACCCAGTTTAATAACTTCATTTGGACGTTTATGAAAAATTTTTAATTTCATTTTTCTGCAAAAACTGGTTTTATCAGAATCATCTTAAGAAAAATTCAGCTCAAATGCCCATTATGACAACATATTTTGAAATAGATTCTAAATTTATTAAAAAAATCGACCAAAACAGTACATTATACAGTTCCTAAATAACAAAAAACTGTCAGTTGAAAGCATTTGAGAAAAAAATTGAATTTATAAATGAATCATAAAATAACCGATTTGTTGTTTGAATACATCCTTAATTCTTTAATCATGATTGCTTCGGAAAATTTTGTGCGAAATACTCACTTTGACAGCATTTTTAAAAAACTGGCGAATGCGTCACAGTATACAGTTCCTAAATAAGAGGATCTGTAAATTGGATGCATTTGAGAGCGAAAATGGATTTTAAAATGAGTCATAAAAAACGCAATTTGCTATGTGAAAACTTTAAATTTTCAAATCTCGAAGACTTCGGGAAATTCTGTTCAAAATACCCTTTTTGGTAGCCTTTTTCAAAATATATTCTGTCTTTATCAAAAAACCGATCAATGCATTACATTATATAGTTCCTAAATAAGAGGATCTGTAAATTGGATGCATTTGAGAGCAAAAATGGATTTAAAAACGAGTCAGAAAAAAACGCAATTTCTTATTTGAGCACTTCCTTCAATTTTCAGTCCCGATGACTTTCGGAAATTCTGTTCAAAATACCCTTTTTGGTAGCCTTTTTTGAAATATATATTATGTCTTTATCAGAAAATTGACCAATGCGTTACTTTATACAGTTTCTAAATAAGAGGATCTGCCATTTGGATGCGTTTAAAATCAAAAATGAATTTAAAAATGAGTCAGAATATAAGCCGTTTGGATTTGAGGTTTTTTCTCCAACTCCTTTTTTGTTTAATTTCTTTTTGCTATACGAATTGGTCCTATGAAAAACTTGTCAATATAAAAGTTGTAGATATTTTTGAGAAGATGTAAAATAAATTTAATCAGATTTGATATCTTAAAAATTGACGGAGTCATGGATTTTTCTCTTTTTTCAGCGCCCTTTTTCTTTTCGTTTTTAATTTTTTTATCGGTAAAAGTTGGTCCTATCAAAAACTTGTAAATACAAAAGTTTTAGATAATTTTAAGAACATTTATAAAAAATTTAGTTGGACTTGATATCTTGAAAATTGACGAAGTTATGAATTTTTTTCTCTGAAAATCCCTGTTTTTTTCGCCCCATGAGCTCACTTCTAAATTTATCAAAAATCTGTCATGTATATACTTTTGGCCCATTTTTAAGAAGTAATATAAACTTTAAACCGATTCGATATCTACTTTAATTAAGAAGTTATGGCGTTTTTTCGGTTTTCACAAAAACGCCCCCTATTCCGACCCCCTTGGTCCGATTTTGCCCATTAACGAACTCAGCCAAGATTTTATCCCCATTGATTTTATGTACTAGTTTGGTGGAGATTGGTGAAGAATTATAGAAGTTATCGTGTCCATAAAAAAGTGAGATATATAGATAGATAGATAGATAGATAGATAAATTGGTGCGATTGCAATAGGTAGTATTTCTTACGAAATTTACCTAAAAATTCCATTTAAATCTAGGTGTTAAAATAAAAATTCCACCCGAATTTTATTTATTTATTTATTTATCTATTTATTTATTTATTTATTTATTTATTTATTTATTTATTTATTTATTATTATTATTATTATTATTATTATTATTATTATTATTATTATTATTATTATTATTATTATTATATTTACCGGCTGTGGTGGTACACTGGGGTGTGATGGTACAATGACATATACATAGTTTCAATATGAATACTTAAATTACTTATTCTGATGTTATATTCAAATGCCATCAGAATAATTGGATGTTATTCCCAAATTGCTCAGATAATATTATATTTATAGCATGGCTGATTCCTTTCAGGATAATGAAATTAACCGTAATATGAACGAGTTGTCTATGTAAAAAGGTGTTACTGGCATTTATGATATATTACAAGCCAGGTTTATTTCTTCATTTTCCCGGAGATTTTAACTGAACCAATTTTAATAATTATTTTTAAATCGAAAGCTGATGATTTGTGGATAAGGCATCAAAATCTATTTTGTAAAATATTTAAATTCTTATACTTTCGGTTTTAAAATTTCTTCAAAATGGTGGCAATTGTCTTACTTCTATTGTTACAGGAAAAATGGAAATAATGATTATAATAAAGGGACTTTGATATTTTAATTGATTAGATCTAATGGGCATTTTCTCATTACAATCAAAAAGAAAAAAAGTCCCTTAATTTGAAAAAAAAAAAAAATGTTTTGAAAAATGTTAAGACAGATTAAGGTTCTAAAAGTGATAAAGGACATAAAAACATAAAAGAAAAATCTTGCGATAGCTATATATTAGGAAACACATTCCGACACTTCAAGAATGCTTTAACAAAACTTCGGTGTTTGATAACGTAAACAAAATATCTAACAAGGAAGTTCTCCATACGGACATACCTCGAAAAATCTGAAAAAATTACAGAATGTTCTTCTTGTGTCGATATATACGTTTATAAAAAAACAAATTCGGCGGAACCTCCATTCAGTAACCATAAAAAATAATGAAAATTCCTTTTTTGGCTATTTATCACCGGTTGGCAATGGAATGTAATTTCATAAAAATACTTTATGTCAAATACACTTCAAGAAAAAAAAGTTTCATGTTGAACTTGTTTTGATAAGTTTAATTTAAATAACTTTAGTCTTGTAAATTTTAGTTTGTTTTAAGTATAATTTTGTTATATCGAAATTTATATGTATTTATATTCAAATTTAATCATCAAAATTTGAGATTTAAAACGAAATTCATAATTTAATTAAATTTGTTTCAAGCTCAAAATCCAATTGAGAATTGTCGATTAGATTTTGTTGCTATGGAAACATATGGCCTTTTTTTTAATACGCTTAAATGTATGAAGATAATTTTTCTCAATATGATTTTTTTTAGCTATGAAAGCATTTTTTCCTGCGATTAATTAAATAAATACTTCAACGAGTAATATATATATATATGTAATACAATATGTATATAGATGTATATAATATATTAAAGTCTCTCATTGTTTATGTTTAAATTCATTAAATACCATTTACAAGCAAACTAAATAGGGTAGATGTGCCAGTAATGGGCCACCTTCCAGTAATGGGCCACCTCGCACTTTTTGGTTTATAAAAAAATAATAAATAATAGTTAAGCTTTTATTATTTTTTTCTGAACTCTACCTTGCATGCTTTATAAGCTGGATTAATTTTTTACACTTTTCGTCAAAACAATTAGGAAGCAGAAAATAAAGTTTCACAGTTTTTCTGTTTTTCACTGAAAATCTTAATGAACATGCTAAGAGCAGACTTTACTTACTTAGTTTTATATCTTTTTTATTTTTCCGTAAAAATTGAATGTTTTTGTTTGGTTAGCAATATAAAACATTGAATTTAATATACCAATGGCCATTTACAAAATGTTATTTATTTTTAAGATTTTAGGAGGGGTGGTCCATTACTGGATTGCTTATTTCTTGATTTGCCAGTAATGGGCCACCCAAGTGATCAATACTAAAAGTGTAATTTCAGTAGTGATAAAATATTTTGATTTAACTGAAAACTAAATAAACAAATTTAATACTTAAATTTTACTTACTAGAATTTAATAAAAACAATTTCTTTATAAATAAGTCAAGTCTCTCTATAACGAAACTCCATACATCGAATTTCTCTATATAACGAATTTTTAGTAGGAATGTTCCTCTTTTCCCATGATTACATTAAAAACAGTCTCTATATAGCGAAATATCTATCTCCATATAACGAATATTTTCATAAAATGTTCTTTATTCAATTGTAAAAAAATACTTCGAAATCACATGAAATCAAATTTCCATCTCTTATTCCTAATTTATCGTTCAGTGCTGAGTTTTTTTTCATATTACTCCTCTGCTTGAATTTTCTTGTTCCTTAAGTCCAACAAATTCATCAACCCCCTCCTTTCACACACCTTTCAACATCCTTCTCAAAACAGTGTTAATTGAATAGTTATACATATAAGAACGGGATCAATGGGGGTAATTGAAGAAAAAACAATTTCCAATTGCTTCAAAAAGGCCGAATTTTGTATACAAGAAAATAATGTGCATTCTGAGGAAGAAGAAGATGCGACTTACGCAGACATAAAAAGAACAAGTTGGAAATTGCACGTGAACGTAGCAAATGAGGTGCGTTCATACGATAACGAAGTTTTAAAAATATTCAGATCTTGCTTTTATAGTAAATAGTACTTCGGATACAGTATTATTGGTTGAAATTCTGTAAATATACAGGAATCGTAATTCTTATTACACCTCAGCAACGTATATCTTATTCATAAAATGTGAAATAGTTGAATATAATTAAAACACGTACCAAACCATGTTTCCCCGTATAGCATTATATAGTGGAATACTTTTGTGTAGCCCTGTAATTTAATAATAAAAATTCTTTGCATCACAGATTGTACAGAATGCATATTTTAGTATATATTTCATAGATTCATGCCAATTCTATTATGTTCGAATGAATGTAACATCATTAAAATGCATTTGAAACGTCTTCCCCATTGACCGTAATGTAACGGAATCCTTTTGATTGTCCCTGTAATTGATCTATGCATCCGATTTTCATAACATTTGAAATGACTCGACAAAATTACGCAATAATTATATGTTTTAAATTTCAAACGATTAAAATGCATTTAAAACTTTTTTCCCTATTGACCGTAATGTAACAGAATCCTTTTGAATGTCCCTGTAATTGATCTATCCATCCGATTTTCATAAAATTTGAAATGACTCGACAAAATTATGTAATAATTACGTATTTTAAATTTCAAACGATTCGGTTGGATAGTTTTCCGTTGTTATATGCGGACAGACAGACGGACAGACAAACGGACAGATAGACAGACTGTCAGACAAACGGACAGATAGATGGACAGACAGACGGACTGAACGACAATTATAGGTGCTACCTATTTACATAATTACGAATGCACCTAAAAATAATTATCTGTTATTTTTTGTAGGGTGGCCCATTACTGGAACATAGGCGGTCCATTACTGGAACATAGGTGGCCCATTACTGGGCATTTGGGTGTTTAGACATATTTCTATTATTTAAAATGAAATTTTTATTTCTATTGGGAAATGTAACTGTGGGATTAGTTAAATATTGTTGAAAGATTAATCTAATATGAAAAAAATTGGAATACAATAATTATAACTATTAATAAAAAATTATTTTTTAGAGAAATTCCTTAAGGTGGCCCATTACTGGCACATCTACCCTATCTAACAGTTTTGAGTTTCATTATAATCGTTTGCTTTTGGCGAGGGAAAGGGCTGCTTGCCAAATCGAGTGACTCTTTAGTCTTTTCACGCCAAATATTAGAAAATATTTTATTTTTTTACATACATTCTAATGTGATTCCGCCGCTAATTTTGACTGATCCTTTATTACATACATAAGTATTTTAATTAGTATTTTTTTCATAAAATTCTGGGTATGCCCAGTATGGTGACATTCCTTCCTTGTAAGCAAACATTTTAGAAAACTTAGAACGCATTTCAAAACCAGATTTTAGCCATTATCATCCATAGCTGGAAAAATACTTCTTTTGTACTGCTTTGTATTTGAGCTATCAATTTGTATGTAGCCTACATAGAGTGCTGAAATAATTTCAGTAAGAAAACATAGGTTGAAAATTTCCTTTCAACATTTTCTGTCCCAATGTATGGAAATATAATTGAATTCTTTTCTACAGCCTTCTGTATATTACCTACAGATTTTTGTTCCTTCCATATATTAAGTTAAATTTTATTTCAGGCTAAAACGCAATTGAAACTGTTGAAATAACTCCACCGGAAAATCAATGGTCAGACACAACATTTATGGAAAGTCTAAAAAATAAAGTGACAAAAAGATGGTTAAATGAAAAAGTTAATAATCTGACTCATCCGCATATTTTCTTTACGTGATTTCGGGGGAGTCGGGTCAATGCTTGTTTTCAAATAAAAATTGGAAAGTTTTATTAAACTTAGCCTCTTCGATGCGTCTTTCATTTTAAATAAAATATACCAATCCGTCTGCTCTTTTTAAAATATTCTACACTGTAAAAAATATCCGTTAAATTTACGGCAAAAACTGCTGACAACAACGTTGCCAGCAGTTTTTCTTGTAAAAATTGCAGTAAAAATATGCGTATTTTTTTTTATTACATCTAATTTTATTGTAATTTCTGAGGCAAAAATTGCTGGTAACATTGCTGCCAGCAGTTTTTGCCGTAAATTTTACAGATTTTTATTTTTATTTTATTTATTTTATTTTATTTTTATTTTTATTATTTTTTTTTTACATTGTACATTATTATCCAACAAGCATTGTATATTGGCATTATTTACTTTTTCATTTTTAGATAATAAAGAATAATTTATATTATCTTGTATTTACCATTTATTGCTCTAACCGTTCTTTCCTTGATGGATGTTAGAAGTTTAAATTTAGTTATTGATTTGATTAAAATAGCGATTATAAATAAAATTTCTGGTATATTTTGCTTTATCTTTGCACTTTTTGAATTAAAACGAGCCGGAAATTGTACGTCAAAGGTACCAAATGAAATGCTTTCTTTACTATAATGAAGTTTTAAAAATATTCAGATCTTGGTGTAATAGTACACAGTACTTCGGATACTGTATAAGTATCCGAAATCTTTTGTGTGTCACTGTAAATGCCATCTGTTTTTGTATTATTCAGTTATATCAGTAACTTTTAGTAAACTTGTGCAACGTATATCAATTTCATAAAATGTGAAATAATTTAATATATTTAAAACGCCTCCCAGGCAATGTTTCTCCCAGCATCATTATGTAAAGGAATACATTTGTATGGCCCTGTAAATTAATGAAAAATATTCACTGCACCGCAGATTGTGCAGAATGTATATTTTAGTACATTCTTTATAGATGTATATCAATTTTATTATCTTCGAAAGAGTGTAACATCATTAAAATGCACTTGAAACTATTTTTTCCCATATCCGTAATGTATTGTAAAACTTTTGATCGTCTCTGTAATTGAAGTATGTATTCTAACAGAATTTGAAATGATTTGACAAAATAATGAAATAATTATATACTTTAAATTTCAAACGATTCTGTTGGATATTTTTTGTGTTGTTATATGCGAACGGATAGACGAACTAAACGACAACTATAGGTGATATGTATTTATATAATTACGAACGCACCTAAAAAGGCCTGTATTAAAAAAAAATTATTCATACCGTTTGTATTCATAAATAAAACTAGCAGGGGAGACCGAGCTTAGCTCGGTCAAAATTAACTTTGTGTTTAACTCGATATAGTATTTTCACTGTGTCATTCACTCGGTATTATTACTGTAAAACATGTTGTTTATTTAGAAAAACAATCAATAAGAAAACTATGTTTTTATACGCATGTTTATAAATTTTACTTGATTTTAAAATTTACAACGAAAGGACATCGATATAAATCACTTTTTTAGCTCGACTCTGATTGGTTTAACCATGCATCTAAAATCCTCTTAAGAATGTATAAAAAAAATTCTTTACATTCTGAAAGACTATATTTTCTGCTAGATATAGCCAAATTTGGAGGCATTCTTTCATTTGGCTCCAAATACGTGTTTTGGTTTTCGTAATTTTTATAGTCGATTTTTTAGCCATATGTCGCCGATATTTTTTCAAATATCACCAAGTTATTGGCTTTTGCCATATTCTCGTGACCCTGACCCGTATTACCCAAAATGAGCCACTAATCAAATTTGATCAAGCATGTGACATAGCTCAATCGTCTTCAGGTAATCAAAAACAGTAGAATATAAAATTGAATCAAAATCTTTTAAGCCATTTTTTAGGTAAAATTAGCTTGGCAGCATTCAGCAATGAAGCAAAATGACCCACTAATATAATTTTGTTTAACACTCGACTCAGCCCAATAGTCTTCTCGTGACAAAAACGTTTGGTTTCAAAATTTAGGTAAAATTGATTGAGTCGTTGTTATATATAATTAGAATGACCCTAGCTCATTAAGACCCAAAATGACCCACTAATCGAATTTTCGCGAGCATGTGTCCATCCAAATGGTTTTCTCTTGCTCAAAAACGATATAATACAAAGTATAGTCAAAATGGTGAGTACCATTTTCTATATAAAATTAGGATGACCCATCATGACCAACAAATGACCCTTATAATCGAAATCTTTCGAACGTGTGGCCTAGCTCATTAGTTTTAACATGCCGAAAAACATTAGATACAAAATTTAGATAAAATTGATTGAGCCGTTTTTTAGATATAGTTAGTTTGACCCTGACCCCTTATAATCCAAAATGACCCATTGATCGAATTTTCTCAAAAATCTGTCATAACCCAATGATTTTCTTGTGCCCGAAAACGATAAAATACAAAATTTAGTCAAAGTTGCGCGAAACGTTGTCTAGATAAAATTAGAATGACCCAAAAGTGGCCCACTAATCGAAATTTCTCGAACATGTGACCTATCCCAATGATTTTCTCATGCCAAAAATATGTTGTATACAAAATTTCGTTAAAATTGACCCACCCATTCTTTATATATAGCTTGACCTTGAGCCATTATGACCCACAAATGACCCTTAAATCGAAAGCTCTCGAATATGTGACTTAGTCCATTAGTTTTCTTGTTTCTAAAAATTGTTACATACAGAATTTCGTTAAAATTAATCCTGCCGTTCTTTAATTATATATAGCTTGACCCAGACCCTTTATTATCCAAAATGACGCATTAATCGAAATTTTTCGAACATGTAACCTAGTCCAGTGATTTTATCATGCCAAAAAAATGTTGCATACAAAATTTCATTAAAATCGATCCACCTGTTCTTTAGCTATAGCTTGACAATGACCCATTATGACCCATCATGACCCACAAATGACCCTCATAGTCGAAATTTCTCAAACATGTGATTTAGCCCATTAGTTTTCTCATGTCAAAAAACTGTTACATACAAAATTTCGTTATAATCCATCACGCCGTTCTTTAAATATAAATAGCTTGACCCAGACCCTTAATGACCCAATATGACCCATTAAAATTTTTTCTCGAACATGTAACCTAGCCCAATGTTTTTCTCGTGCCCGAAAACCATAGAATGCAATTTTTAGTCAAAATTGCGTGAGAAAATCGCTAGATAAAAATAGCATGACCCACATTGACCCCAAGAATGACCCACTTACCGAATTTTCTCGAACATGTTACCTAACCCAATGGTCTTCTTGTAATCCAAAACGATACAATATAAAATTTGGTCAAAATCGTTAGAGCCGTTTTTTAGATAAAAATGGCTTGACCCATAATGACCCCAAAATGACCCACTAATTGAAATTTTTCGAACATGTGACCCAGCCCAATAGTTTTCTCGTGCCAAAAAACGATTGGATAGTAAATTTCCTTAAAATCCATCCAGCCGTTCCCTAGATATAAATAGCTTGATCCTGACCCATTGTGACCCAAAATGACCCAGTAATCGAATTTTCCCGAACATGAGACCTAGCCCAATGGTCTTCTCGTGCCCGAAAATGGTAAAATCCAAATTTTTGCGAAAATCGTTAGAGCCGTTTTTGAGATAAAATTTACCCACACACACACACACAATTTTTGCTCGCATTATAGTATAAGATAAAAAAAATCTTATGTTAGTTTAAAATATCAATTTTGGCGCTTTTATATAATTAAAAATAGTAATTAGAAATTACTATTAAAATTTAAATTAAACAAAATTGATTCGTTTATCTAATTAAAATTTTGGTACAATTTATTTTACCTTTACACTTTTCGAATTATAACAAAAATTGTAAACATAAACTTTGGATAACATGAATAAATAAATAAATAATAATAAATAAATAAGTAAAGAATAATAAATAAATAAATAAATAAATAAATAAATAATAAATATTGTTCTTTCTTTCGCGATAGAGAAATTTCTCCATATTTTTAAAATTAAAAGTAATAATTATAAATCGCATTTCTAGAACCTTTTGTTTTATTTTGTACTTTTTGTATAATAAAAAGTTTTATAAGTATACATGTTGCTTCAAAATTCGAAAAACAAATATCAGCAAAAATATATTATTGCTATTCTTTCTTTTCCGTTAGAAGATAGATGTTAGCATTTTTACTTGAGTAAAACATTATTAATAACTTAATTAGTAATTATTAATAACATAATAATTATTAATAAAATTATTAATAACATTCCTGATACATTTCGTGCTTTACATTTGTAATTCTTGAATCTTAGAAAAATTTATAAATGTATATACAGCTTAAAATAAAGTTAAATAAAATGCTGTTCTTTCATCCGCAACGAAGAACTGATTTTTGTACAGTTATTTTATTGACAAATAGTATAGTAATATGGTAAAATGCATCAGAAATTTGATTTGTAATTTTGTTTTATTTTTGCACTTTTTGATTAACAAAAAGCCTTGTAAATTTGCACATTGCTTCATCAATGAATGAATCAGCAAACAGGAGTTCTGCTTTTTCAGAACTTAGTGTTAACTCCGATGAAAAACTAGTTGGATGTGTCAATCCCAAAACTTTCTTCTATCTGATAAGTACATTTTAATATTTTTTAATATTAAAAAAATAATAATAATAATAATAAAAAACGTGGTGACCCCAAAGTTACTCACTATCGAATTTCCTCAAGATTTGACCTAGCCTAAAGAGATTCTGGTATCCGAAAAGCCTAAAACGCAAAATTTAATTAATATTCTGAGAAAATGAGCTTAGTAGTGCCTCATGTTGGGTAATTTATACTAAAACCTAATAAGCATCTATTTATGTCAAGACCTAACTCTGAAATTTAATGGAATTTCGTCCATTAGTTCTTGAGATATAGTTATAACAAAAAATTTGCAAAACGTAGCACAGCAACACCATATCGTAGACAATTTATGCCAAAACGTAAAAAAGCGTCTAATTATGTTATGGTGTAAAAGAATCTGAAGTTTGATGAAATTCTGTGCATTAGTTCTTGAGATAAAGCTAGTTAAAAAAAAAGTGTAAAATATAGCACAGCAACACCATCAGTTGAAGGATTTATAACAAAACTTAATCATCGTGTAATTATGTTATATGTCATTTTGTAACAAAATCTGAAGTTTGATGAAATTCTGTGCGTTGGTTCTTGAGATATAGCTATCGGGAAAATCGTGCAAAATGCAGCATAGCTGCACCATCTGTTGCAAGGTTAATAGCAAAATGTAATCTGCGTCTAATTATGTTATATATTCTAGTGTAACAGAATCTAAAATTTGATGAAGTTCTCTGCATTAGTTCTTGAGATATAGCTATCGCAAAAATCGTACAAAATGTAGCATAGCAGCGCCACCTATAGGGCAGTTCACACCAAAACCTTATCAGCGGCTATGTATCTCAAGGTATCGCGGAATCTGAAGTTTGGTGACATTCTGTGCATTAGTTCTTGAGATATAGCTATCATGAAAATCATGAAAAACGTGGCATAGCAGCGCCACCTGCTGGCCAATTTACACCAAAACTTAATCATCGTCTATGTATATCAAGGGGTCACAGAATCTGAAGTTTGGTGAAATTCTGTGTATTAGTTCTTGAGATATAGCAATCTTGAAAATCATGAAAAAGTAGTATAGCAGCGCCACCTAACAAGGTCTAACTGAATATAAAATTTTATTAAATTTCGAGCATTAGTTCTTGAGATAGAGCGCCCACAAATTTTATGTCACATACAGACAGACAGACAGACAGACAGACGGACATACTCACAGACAGACATTTTCTAAAAATAGTCGAAACGTGTTCATGACCTTCTAAAACGTATAAATCCGTCGAAAACCGGAAGTCGAAAATTTTCATGAATCCAATACTTTCTTCTTGTAAAGATAGAAGAAAGTAAAAATATACATGTATTATAGTGTTTCCCCTAGAATAAAATAAGGACAGGGTGCTCCTATAAAAAAGGGCACTTCAGGTGAACAAAAAGGGCACGTTTTAAACCCTTTCGGGTATAGAAAAAATCTGTTTGTAAAATGGTAAGATAAATGATTGACTGACACCAGGATTTACAAACAACTTTTTTAGAAATTAAAAACTTGTTACTTTTAACTTTCATTGTAAAAGAAAAAAATTATCAAAATATTTTTGATTTTCTTTCTAAGTTTGAAAATTAGGTGGTCCCAACATAGTATCAATGCATCAAAAACAGTTAAAAAAAGGATTTTTGAAAATTTTGTTTTGATTTCTGTTTAACTGTAGAGCAAATGTGTATTGCTGATGGGCATTGTACTGTGTAATGGTGTGCTGTGATTGGTTTATTAAAATATGGTAAAAAACTTTGTTTATTTAATATTTTGTATAAAAATATGCTATATTTTTGTAACATATTATTCTAATACAACTTAATGAAAAATAAAGTTATTTTAAAACAAAATATGGAGTCAATCTGATGCCATGCAATCGAGGATATAATTTTTAGAGACAAAGACTGCTTAAAGATTAATCAGGGATGATTCTGAGTAGAAAGAAAAAATCTGAAAGGAATATACAGCAGAGAGAGGAAGAGAGGTATGAGAGAAATACACTTTACTCACAAAAATTTTTTTGGTGACCATTTGTCGAAATTTGCAATATTTTTATGCGTGAATTTCTCGACTGACTGATTTTTTCGTTTTCGGAATCAAATGCCTTAAAATTTCAAAATCCAACCATTCCTGTTTTAAAATATGGTGAGGGAAAAATATAATTAAGATTAAAATTTTTCCCCACGATTCTTGATTTTTTGACGAAATCTGCTTTTTTCCGTGAATCTTTTGACGAAATTTACCGTTTTATCGCGATCTTTTGGGAAAATCTGCCGTTTTTCGGAATTTTCTTTAACAAAATCTATTGTTTTCCTGGGATTTTTAATGAAATCTGCCGTTTTTTCGCGAATCTTATGACAAATTTGCCGTTTTATAGCGACTTTTTGACGAAATTTGCTGTTTTATAGCGATTTTTTGACGAAATTTTCTTATTTATCACGATTTTTTGACAAGATTTACCATTTCGCCGCGATCTTTTGACGAAGTCTGCCGTTTTATCACAATCTTTTAATGCGATCTGCTGTTTCTTGGGATTTTTTGACGAAATTTGCCGTCTTTCTGGGAGTTTTTACATGAAATTTGTCTTTTTTTTCACGATGTTTTGGTGAAAACTACCGTTTTATCTAGATTTTTTTTGTCAAAAGTTCTCTTTTTTGCGATCTTTTGAAGAAATCTGCCGTTTTTCAGCATTTTTTGACAGTGCTATTTTTTTCGAGATTTTTCGTTTTTTCGCGAATTTTCAGACAAAGTTTGCCGCTTTATCGCAATTTTTTGACGAAAGTTGGCGTTTTATTGCAACTTTTTGACGAAAATTGTCGTTTTATCGCAATTTTTTGACGAAATTTGCCCATTTTTTCGATTTTTTGGCGAAATTTGCTGTTTTTTTTTTTGCTATTACTTGAAGAAATTAGCTGTTTTTTCGCCATCTTTTAACAAACTTTTCCGTTTTTTCGGCGTCTTTTAAAAAACTTTTCCGTTTTTTAGCTTTCTTTTAACAAATTTTTCCGTTTTTTCGCCCTTTTTTTAACAAACTTTTCCGTTTTTAACGAACTTTTCCTTTTTTTCGCCATTTTTTAACAAACTTTCCATTATTTTGTGATATTTTGTTGAAATTTGCGTCTCTTCCCGCGATGCTTTGACGAAATTCTGACTTCTTCCGTGATACTTTGATGAAATAACGCGTCCCACGGGATGCATAAGAGCTAATTTTTTGCGTTACGTCTCTGATTTCTTATGTAATTTACGAACTATACTGTGTCCGCGGCATCGCTGCGTAAAATATGTCGACGGCAAAATTTTGCGAACCCAAAATGAGCAGGGCGCATTTGTTGCTATATAAAAACGGGCAGGGCGCATTTGCAGCTATATGAAAACGGGCAGGGCGCTGCGTTCTCACAAAAATGCCTCGGGGAAACACTATGTATAGAAATATAGATAGTACAAAACATATTTCTGTTTGAAGGCTTAAAACACACATTTCCGTTTTACATAAAACGATCTCATTTCATCTGCTGAAGAATTCAACATTTGCGATCCGTTCTTACGGGGACCCACTACCTTGAAATTGGTTAAAATATCGATTTTCTTTTTTTTAATATTAACTAAAAGCTTCTTTAATTTTGAATATTTTGATAGCTCATTTTTACCTGTATGATAATTATATCGAAAGATATTCTAAATTAGGTTAATAGATCCAGCGCAATTAATTACGCACATAAATGAAATCTTTAAATTGATTTTTGACCGTGTTCATATTTTTATAACACGCTTGTTCGATAAATACTAAGGCGGTTTTGCTAATTTAGATACAGGTTTGAATTTTTTTTTAATATTTGTTCTCCATGGTATATTTAATATTTTTGTGCATGCACTTCAAGTTTACAGTTATTAAAAAAATACTTAATGGGGAGTTAAACCAAAAATATTCATATTTATAAAATTAGTAAAAATTTCAACGAAACTGTTGATGACAGTATTATTATAGAGATTCCTGTTACATTTTGGTTAATATTTTTTATTTCTTGAATCTTAAAAAGGTTTTTAAATGTACGCGTAGATTAAAGGTAAAAGAAAATACCGTTTTTTCATTCACATTGGAAAAACAATTTTTTAAATAGTTTTTTTGATTTAAAAATAGCAATTGTAATAATATGTTTCTGAATTTAATTTTTTTTATTTTGTTTTGCCTTTGTTTTTTTAATTATAAAAAAACTTATAATCACAAATATGCGCAATATTTTATAACGAAATAAATAAAAATAAAATGTCGCTTTTTCTTTTCCATTAGAAGATGATTTTCAGCACATTTATTTGATTTAAAAATAGCAATTAAGATTTACTTTTTTGCTCATGTTATTTGAAATTTTGTACTTTTAAAATTATAACAAGGCTTAAAAATACTGCAACTAATTCTTATAATTTACGCCTTCGCGTTCCTTTTACATCTTTGTTGAGAATTGTTTAAAAGAATTACAAGCGTCGAAATCGACGAATAAAAAAGTTTAAAAGAGCTGATTGATCGAATTCATGAAAAAATAACAAAAATTATTACAATAATTAATCGATATCATATTGGCTAGCCTGATTCTTAAAACAAATATTATTTTTAGTTAAAGTTTATTTTTAACTTCTCAAGGTACTGAAAATTAAACTTTATTACTGCACATAATCAGTAACATGCAATTAAGATAGATTTTTCATCGTCCGCAAAAGTTATATGCATGCTTTTCATATTCACATTCACTATTTTAAAAGTTTTTTTATGTGCAATAGATTAATAAATATAGTATAAAATTGATGTCACGTTTCCCAGTTTCAATTTCATGTAAGCATTAGCATGTTTTACTCGAGGTTCTAGTCTGAGCCTTGGACAAATCCAGAAATCTACTTTTTAACATATTCTTAGTAAAATACTTAGTTTTTTCAAAGAAAATATTCATTTTTAGTTTAATATTCATAAATATTATACTTAATTTACCATGATATCATTTTCATGAACTGAAGCTCTCTTGGACGAGAATCTTAATCTCAATATCAGCGAATATATAGATATACATGTATATATACACTGGTGTCCAAAATTTAAGCATAATTGGTAATTATGTAATTATTTTTAAGTAATGAAAGAAATATGAATCGGAATGTGCTGAAACTCCAGGTGTGTAAACAAAATAGTACGCGTCACGTATTTTCGCGAAGAGTTTTCCCCGAAATCGAACAGGGGACCGTCAACAAATTGAAAAAGAACGAAGATCTTTTGGATAACCCTGTCAAAACTAATGTAGCAAAAGCGTTCAAACTGCACATTTTGATTAATTGGCTTATTGTAATGTACTGTGTTAATTTTTACAAGGATAGCATGTATACTCGTAGAGAAATTAAGGTTTTTATAAAAACAGTCCTAAATTTTTCCAAGTTTTTTGCTTATAATTTGCAGAGTTCTTATTATAAAAAAATGTTCTTTTCTGAAAATATGACAAACATCATTGTACACTAGGGTGAAGCGAAATTTTTTTTTTTTTTGAAAATCAAAAACGGGTAGGTGCCAAAAGTTGCCTTTATACTAGTACATCAACTGCGTGAAATTTTACCGCGGAAAAAAAATGGCTTGAGTCTGCGCTTTTGCTCCAAAAATCGAAATTTTGGGTAAAATTTGTCATTTTTTGATATTTTTTCAAAAAAATTGAAAAAATACTACAGAGCTGGTTTGTATTTAAAAATGTTGCTTAGACCTTTATATTTATCTACTTAACATATTTAAATTATAAAACAATATGTTTATTCTCTATAGCTGGAGCAAAACAGACAACTTTTAGTAAGAAAACAGTATTATTACTCTATTGGGTCATTCAACGAATTGTTGTTTTTAATACAGCTCTTGTTTTCAAAACTACCTTGGACATGCGTCGTGGAGGTGGCTATATTTCCTATACCACCCGGCCCAACTATTCGATCATCTTAGTACAGTGTTTTATTTATACATTGATTTGTGATCTTCTTTATAAAAATTTGGCATGTTTTCGATGCTTCCACCTTGTTTATCTGTTCTTTGGATCCACATGCTGCTGTAACTATCTTCATGTATATTTTTACAGTTTATACAAAAAAAAAAAAAAAAAATGACAAGCAGAGTAATGTACGGGAATATTATTAGAGGGATCTATTCGGCCATCTATTATATTTATCAAACTTACATTCAGTTGATGAATAGTGATTGGAAGTTCTGTTACCACAACATTTTTTCAGTCAATTGTTTTTTTTTTTTTTTTACGTAATGATTTGCTTCAAAGATGATTTCAGATATTTCAACTATAAGTATGCCATCATTTATTCTACTTTTGCATTTTTTACATGTTGGGAAGCGAGCTGTTTAATGTGATGGTGATCGTCAGAGAGAATTGCAATGAAAATTTGTTCTCCATGTGTAAAGCAACCGCTGTTGTAAATAACTTTTTTTTTTGCATTAGTTTTATGCCGTTTTCTAAGTATTTTATTTTCGTATCCAGGTAATTTCCTATTAACTTTTAGATCCCCTTTTTATGAATGGACAACATTTGATGGTGAAATGTCCTGGCCATAAACTTATAATGCATAGTACTTTATGAGGGAATGTACGGATTCTAATCGACTATAAGTGCTCATTTATAATTAGGAGAATTTTATTTGTCACTGTGATCTATTTTGCATGGGGTAAGCTTAGAATTGAGTATAATATTGAATCCTTCGCTACTTCAACTCCAGTGAATTTCCTCTGCGTCAATTATTAGAGAAGTCGATATAAAACGTTCTAAGCTACATGGATTCACTGGATCAATAACGAAAATCTTTGTCTACGTACTATTCACTTCCTATTGCAACTTTTTTTTTTTTTTTTTATAAAATAGAGATTAATTTTGAAAAATTAATTTCTCAAATTGAGAAAAATATACTCAGAACAGACTAGAAATTTCTGTCGGAGATTGCAAAGCTAATTCATAAAGAAAGCTATTTCTCAGAAAGAATGGGGAATAGGAATTTAGAAAACATCTCACACAAAAGACAGCTCATAAAGTTAATAAAATTTTCCGCTTTATATAAGCACAGATTGGCAATCAGCGTCTATATGTTCACTCACAAAATGTATAATCCAAGTTTATACCGTGGGATGTTTTATATCAAATGTACAACACACCTGAATAATAGATCTAAAATCTTATTAGAAATTACTAGACTACAAAACAACAGAGGAAACGACAAAAAGCAAGCTAAAACTTCTTTTGAAATATTGTTGTTTTACACGCAAATTTTGTTTGCAATCCTCTGTGACTGACGATCGTCATAATATTAAACAGCTAGCTTCTTAGCATATATTCAATGTAATAGGTTCAATAAATGATGACATACTAGAAGTTTAATTCATACAATCAATTTTTAGGCAAATCATTGCATATAAAATGTAATTGATTGAAAGAATATTGTGATAACAGAACTTATAATCATAATGTACTAATTTCATGAAATTTTAATGAAGATTAAAGACTGTTGAATAGGTTCAATTATGAACATACCCAAAACATTACTCAGCTTTTCTTCTGTTATACATGGTATAAAAATATACGTGCAGCAGGTCACACCAGCATGATCCAAATCATCCAGTCAGTGAATACAAAGAAGAGATAAATTACTTTGATATATAGAAAACTTATACTCGTCTTCAGGAAAAAAATAACAATTCAATACATAAATAAAACACTGGGCCTAGATGATTGGGTGGTTGAGACGGGTGGGATAATGCAACTACCTCTATGAGTTATATACACAGTAGTTTTGAAAGCAGCTAGGTAAGAAATGCATTCAAAACAACATTTCGTTGTATGCTCCAATAGAGAGGTTAACGCTGATTTTTCACAAAAAGTTGTCAGATTTGCTCCAATTATACAGACTACAGATATTGTTTTATAGTTTAAATATGTTAAGCAGATAAATATAAAGGTCTAAGCAATACTTTTAAATACTAACCAGCTCTGTAGGAAGTTTTTAATTTTTTTGAAAAAATGTCAAAAAATGACAAATTTTACCCAAAATTTCGATTTTTGGAGCAAAAGCGCAGACTCAAGCCATTTTTTTTTCAGCGGTAAAATTTCACGCAGTTGATGTACTAGTATAAAGGCAACTTTTGGCACCTACCCGTTTTTGATTTTCAAAAAAAATTTTTTTTCGCTCCACCCTATTGTACACAATACCCTGTCATCAGAATTTAAAAATAATAAAAATTGTATGAAAAATGAGTATGTTTAGTAAATAATTTTTCATTGCGCATGCGTCAACGATATCGAAATGTCATTTGCATATTGTGTTAGCTAAATGTATAGAGCAACTTCTGTAAAAGTTTCAAAAACATAGCTTGAAAATTATGAAAATGGGAGCCTAGAATCAACTCAAAATCCGTTATTCTTAAAGGAAGCAAAAAAATCAGGGGTTTTACCTAAATATAGTTCTACGTGCAATATTGTGTAGGCACTAAACAATGGAATATGAATACAGCCCCTCATCTTTTTGCTTCATTTAGGGAATAAAGGATTTTGATCTCATTCTGTCAACGATAATTTTCAGAATTTTTAAGCTGTTTTTGAGACTTTCAAAAAAGTTGCTCTATACATTTAACTAACATAATATGCAAATGAAATTTTAATAGCGTTCACGCATGCGCAGTAAAAAATTATTTAGTAAACCTGTTCATTTGTCATACAATTTTTATTATTTTTTAATTCTGATGACAGGGTATTCTGTACAATGATGTTTGTCATTTTTTCAAAAAAGAACACTATTTTATATTAAGAACTCTGCAAATTATAAGCAAAAAACTTAGGACTGTTTTTATAACAACCTTAATTTCTCTACGAGTATACATGCTATCCTTGTAAAAATTAACACAGTACATTACAATAAGCCAATTAATCATAATGTGCAGTTTGAACGCTTTTGCTACATTAGTTTTGACAGGGTTATCCAAAAGATCTTCGTTCTTTTCAATTTGTTAACGGTCCCCTGTTCGATTTCGGGGAAAACTCTTCGCGAAAATATGTGACGCGTACTATTTTGTTTACACACCTGGAGTTTCAGCACATTCCGATTCATATTTCTTTCATTACTTAAAAATAATTACTTAATTACCAATTATGCTTAAGCTTTGGACACCAGTGTATATATATATATATATATATATATACTGAAAAGCAAGAGGTTTATGAATAAAAATAGGTTTTTTTAAATTGTGATGTCATTTTCTGTTCAAACGTTGTAAAATAATTTATTTTTAATTTTAACATCAAAATGGGTATACGCATTGATATATGGCAATTTCCATTGTTTCCCACCACTCTTCAACAATGGAAGTAGCTCGATTGCCACAAATGTGAAGAAATTTCACAAAGAACTTTTAAAATTAAAATAGAAATTTAAAAATGGATTATTTTAAAATTTAGCGAATATGGGCACATCTACAAACTAGTCGTTGGGGGCCAAAGAACTATTTACCCGTCATGAATATACATAAATTATAAAAATAAAACATGTGTAAACTATATATAAAAGTCATTTCGACACCAAAATAAAATGTAAACGTTATATTTATATACATTAAAGTTATAAACCTATATTATATATGTTACAGGCCAAACCCGATTTTAGGCCAAACTAGATTGGCCTAGGCCAAACCGGTCTATCCTAATGCCCATCGGATAAACTAGTTTTTCCTAGGCCAAACCGGTCTATCCTAACACCCATCGGATAAACTAGTTTTTCCTAGGCCAAACCGATTTATCCTAACGCCCATCGGATAAACTAGTTTTTCCTAGGCCAAACTAGTCTATCCTAAGGCCCATAGGACAAACTAGTATTTCCTAGGCCAAACTAGTTTGGCCTGACTTTTATAGGATATACTAGTTTAGCCTGCTGTTTATTGGTCTGAACTAGTTTGTCCTAGGCCGATCTAGTTTATCCTAGGCCAATTCAATTTGGCGTGATTTTATTGAATTCAATGACCGCCACAGCGCCAACATTCTGGTTTGTCCTAGGCTGATCTAGTTTATCCTAGGCCGATGTAATTTTACGTGTTTTTAGCTCACGGGCGTCAAAGCAGGAGAAATAATGGGCGAGCATTTTCTGTATGTATGCATGTACGTACGCATATATATGTACGTACGTATGTACGTACGTATGTACGTACGTATGCACGTGCGTATGTACGTAACGCGATAACTCTTGTTAGAAATAAAGTAATTTGACGTGTTTTTATCTCATCAGGCTACTAAAGCGTAAGAACTAATGTGCCCGTGGGTTCTGTATCTATGTATGTACGTAAGTATGCAACGCAATAAATCTTGATAGAAATACCCAATTTGCCTCAAACTTTCAATATAGGTTTATTCTTATGAGGAGCTTTTCTGATTAATTTTGGGAGGTCATTGAAGAAGACTAAGGGGGTTAAGAACCAAAGGCTGATTCGCCCCTTCCCTTAATTCAAATAAATGGGTTTGCATGCATTGTTAGCCTCAAATTTTAGATATAGGAGCATTCTGATGAGGTGCCTCCATGATTAGTTGTGGGTGTTCATTGCCTAAGTATAAAGGAAGGGGGGAATAAGGGTAACGCCCCATAATTTATGTAAATATTTTTTTCGCGCAGAATTTACTGATTTGCTTTCAATTTTAGAAATAGATTCATTTTGGAAAGGTGCTTCTCTAATTAGTTTTGGGGGTTAATTGGTTAAGAACAAAGGTAAGAACGGGGGGCTCCAGCCTAATTTTGGCAAATGTGTTTTTCATGCAGAATTAACCGATTTGCTGCAAATCTTAGATTTGTTCATTCTGATGAAGCGCTTCACTGATTAATTTTGGCGGTTCTTTAGTTAAGTACAAAGAGGAAATGTACAATTTATTTCTTTCCTTAAATTGGATAAATTAGTTTTAATACAGAATTATCCAATTTGCTTAAAATTTGGACAGGAATTCATTTTGATCAGGCGCTTCTTTAATTAATTTGGGTTTTTTTTTTTAAGTATAATGGGACAATGGACGATTTATCGCCTTCCTTAAATTAGATAAATGGGATTTTATGCAGATTTATCCTATTTGCCATAAATTTTAAATATAGTTTTTTTTATAAGGCGAATCCCTGAATAGTTTTGAGGCTTTAATGATTAAGTATAAAAGGAGTAATAGGAGATTACCCTCCTTAAATCAGATAAATGGTTTTTTGAGCAGAATTATCTGATTTGCTTCAAATTTTGGATAATTGTTTAATTTTATAAAGCGTATCTGTGATTGGTTTCGGAGATTCAATGGTTAAGTATAATTGGGGGAAATGGGAAAAAGTAATCCACCTTACTTTATTTTTCGAGGATGCTATTCTTTAAAAAAAATAAGGCTGTAATACACATTTAGTGTAAACAGCCTGTGAATGCAAAGCCATCAGTTTAACTGGGCAATATTCTTTTTAATATTTATCTCGACTGCTGCTCCATTGCTAACATTGTGCAAAGTGGTTTTGCCATCGCCCCTGTATAATGTATTTTATTCGAAAGGTAGTACAATACTGTTAGAGATTTGCACGGACCGGAATTTCGAGGCCCATGCCCCACCCTTCCCAACGAAAAGTTATTTTGTCTTGACCCGTTGTAAAAATTGAAAGTTCAGCCCGAGCCCTGCCTGTACAAAAATCAGTGAAAAGAGACTCAGTCCGCCTCGATCTGGCCCTATTCAATTTTTGCAAAAAAATCAGATTTTACTTCATATACAATTGAGATTCCTTTAAAAAATACTACAAACATATTTATTGGATAAATTTATAATGCATTTTTAAATTACGATGTGTTCGCAGAACACAAAATACACAATGTATTATTGATTATTTGGATTCTTAGACTTTTCGATATTCAAATAGGGAATCATTAAATAATTAATGTAGTTTAGAACAAAAGAAAAAAAAAGGAGGGATATAAACATCATGACTTTTGAATATGTTTCGTAAAAAGTAGATTTGTGAATATATTTCTCTATCATTATTTAAGGCTTTTCTCAAATCCAAAAGAGCTACATCCTAACACATTTATGAACTAATTTCTTTTCGGAAATGCATAAGATTAACAGGCATTCTCACTCAGAAAATATGTAATCGAATGTCTTTAAACATTTTTTCTTAAAAGCGATGTATCTTTGAGAAAATGCTATTCAAGCTATTTTTTGAATAGATTTTTCGGTTACGACTTCACGGTAAAGAAAAACTTGACGCCGTGATAAGAATAGCTTATATGTCGACAGATAATTAACTTCTCAAAAATGGAAAACGCTGTTCGATTACAAATTATGTTCAGTTCCGATCTGGCTGAAATATGCAATAATAATAATAGTAGTAGTAGTAGTAATAATAATAATAATAAATGCAAGTCTTATCTCACCACGGCACGAGTATGGAGAAAAAAAAAGAAACACCATGTCCAATGCATCATGTTTTAACGGTGAACATGGTGAATTTCTGTATTGATGTTACAAGCAATGACTCTTTACACACATTTATACTTATTCCAATGAAAGATATATTTTTTATGGTAAAACCCGAATTTGAGCCAAATTAAATTAGCCTAGGCCAAACTATTTCATCTTAACGCCAATTGGATAAACTAGTTTTTCCTACGCCAAACTTGTTTATCTAAATGCCCATAAGATAAACTAGTTTTTCCTTGGTAAAAGGGTAATCTTTCATTTTTTCCTTCATACTTAACCATAAAACCCCTAAAGGGGATTCGCCTTATCACAAAGAACCTATATCCAAAATTTGAAGCAAATCCGTAAATTCTGCGTCGAAACCATTCATCTAAATTATGTAAGGATGAGAGTGTTCCGCGTTTTTTCATACCAGTATAACATTAGAGAAAATATTGTTCTGTTAAATCGCAGCATTTTTTGATTGAGTAAAATAACATTTTCTCTAAGATTATAACTGGTGGGAAAAAACGCGGAAAATTCTCATGCCTAATTATGGGGAATTACTTACATTGCCCTTTCTTTTACACTTAAACAATAAACATCCACAGCTAATCATGGAAGCACCTTGTCAAAAATATCCTAGATCTAATATTTTAAATGAAAATTGATCATTCTACATGAAAAATCCATTTCTCTAAATTAACACGGTATCGGATTAGCCCCCCGTTCACCCCCTCTTATTCTTATCCAATGAATCCCCTAAACTAATCAGAAAAGTTCTTTATCTGAATAAAGCTACACCCAAAATTTGAAGCAAATCAGATATTTATATCAAGTGTATCGTATGACGTACATAAGTACAAACATGCGTACATATATGCTTACATACATACATACAGAACTTGCGAGCCCATTATTTATTAGGCTTTGACGTCCTAGAACTAAAAACACGTAAAACTACATTGGCCTAGGATAAACTAGATCAGCCTAGGACAAACCAGAACGTTGGCGCTGAGGCGGTCATTGAATCCAATAAAATCTCGCCAAATTGAATTGGCCTAGGATAAACTAGATCGGCCTAGGATAAACTAGTTCAGACCAATAAGCAGCAGGCTAAATTAGTTTATCCTATAGAAGTCAGGCCAAACTAGTTTGGCCTAGGAAATACTAGTTTGTCCTATGGGCCTTAGGATAGACTAGTTTGGCCTAGGAAAAACTAGTTTATCCGATGGGCGTTAGGATAAACCGGTTTGGCCTAGGAAAAACTAGTTTATCCGATAGGCGTTAGGATAGACCGGTTTGGCCTAGGAAAAACTAGTTTATCCGATGGGCATTAGGATAGACCGGTTTGGCCTAGGCCAATCTAGTTTGGCCTAAAATCGGGTTTGGCCTGTAACATATATATCATATATTTTAATACATAGCAATGCTCTATTACTGAAATGCGGGTACTGCTTGATTATCCCATCGTCCTATTTCGACAAATTATATAAATCGCCAAACTACTCGTAAATATACAAATTGGCTTAATTTTTATTTTAAACAACGAAAGAACACATAAAAATTAGTAAAAGATTTATAAAAATACAAATTAAACGTCGAATTAAAAATCACTTGATGACGTAACAAACATATGTAACGTGTTAATGACAAGTGATTATAAAACTTATGATAAGCTATTATCGACATTTAATCTTTTCGTTTGGCGATATTTTTTTGGTCAACAGGATAATCAAGTAGTACCAAAATTCATAAAAGAAACATCCTTATAACTTCAAACATAATAATCATATTAACTAACAGTTTATTGCGTCGGATTAAGCATTTCATATCCAATTAAAATATATGTTTGAACTGAAATTTGAATGAAATACAGGTCATGAAAAATCGAAGAGAGTGAAAAATAGGATTACAAATATCTGGGCATCTAATTATCCGATAGACTACGTTCTTTATGCAAAATTTATGTTTTTGTATTGTCTTTTACATTCAATGAAATTTTAAAAAAATCGAAATTTTTTATATATCTTTCATCAAAACGAATGTTTCGAGAGCCTTAAAAGAATTATTGTTAATCAAGGTTACTGATATTAAATAGGCTTTTTCTAATTATTACATGCTAATTACAAAACAAATTTAAAGTCTCTAGCTCAATTTGTTCAGGTGATAGAGCATTTTCACACATACAAACAGACATATTGTGATTTTTTTCTAAAAATATGTTTTTCGTAATCTCCAGTGTCTAAACCGTGTAAATCCGTCAAAAAAAATTTTTTTTTTCGATTTTCAAAACGATTGCAAGATTTATGTAATAAATGCTTTCTTAAAAAAAAAAAAAAAAAAAAAAAAAAAAAAATTATTATTAAAATTGGTTAAGAGAAAGTTCAAGCCAGATACTTTATAAACAGTCTTGTCTTTTTAATATATAATTATTTGAAAACGTTTCAATAAAGAAGTTTATATTCAAAAACACGTTTTAGTTGAAAATTTTAAACTACAGTTTTTCCTTCTTTAATTTTTACCCGCTATCTCGCTGCTTCATAAAAGAAATGTCAAACACACATGTTTGAGGTGAATTGGAGTGGATTGAAAAGAGAGTAAAAATATGTACGTGTGACGAAACTGCGATAATTTTTCAAGATGTTTTTCTTCACAAATACTCAACACAAACGGAACAAATTGTTTATTTTTAACTCTGTTGCTGTGCGGTCAAGGGTAACATCCGACTGAAATATATATATATTTTAAAATAGCGAACTTACCTAAATATGAAAAAAGTGAGTCATTTTTTAAATAGTAATTGTTTGCGAAATTCTTTTTTATTTTAGTTACTAGCTGAGCTACTCAAACCTGTGATACAAGTCTTATAAATACACTATATTGCCATTGATTATGGGACACTTGCGATTTTAGACATTTTACTAAATATCTAGAAAAATACATCAGGAATCATCTCGAAACTCTTAGTGTATAAATATAATAGTATAAGTCATACATCTCCGTGAAGATTTTTTCCCGAAACTCCAAAGGGGACCGTCAACAAATTAAAAAAGAATGAATATCTTTTGAATAACCCTGTCAAAACTAATGTAGCAAAAGCGCCCAAACTCTAGATTATGATTGAATGCCTTATTGTAATACACTGTGTTCATTTTTATGCAAATAGCATGCATACTCGCAGAGTAATTAAGGTTTTTATAAAAATGATCACAAATTTTTCCAAGTTTTTTCCTTATAATTTTCACAGTTCTTAATATAAAATACTATTTTTTTCAGAAAATATGACAAACAACATTGCACACAGTACCCTGTAATCAGAATTAAAAAATAATGAAAATTGTATAAAAAATGAGTTGGTTTACTAAATAATTTTTTACTGCGCATGCGTCAACGATATCAAAATTTCATTTGCATATTATGTTAGCTAAATGTATAGAGCAACTTTTGTGAAAGTCACAAAATCATAACTTGAAAATTCTGACAATAATCGTCAATTGAATTAGTCGAAAATCCGTTATTCTCAAAATGAAGCAAAAACAAGAGGGGTTGTATCCATATATTCATTGATTAGTGTCAATATAGAATACACAATATGAGATGTACTACTGCATTTGGATAAAATCCCTCATTTTTTTGCTTCATTTTGGAAACAACGGATTTTGTCCTTTTTCTATAGACGATTACTTTCAGAATTTTCAAGCTATGATTTTGAGACTTTTACAAAAGTTGCTCTATACATTTAGCTAACATAATATGCAAATGAAATTTTGATATCTTTGACGCATGCGCAGTAAAAAATTATATAGTAAATATACTCATTTTTCATACAATTTTTATTATTTTTTAATTCTGATTACAGGGTACTGTGTGCAATGTTGTTTGTCATATTTTCTGAAAAAAATATTATTTTATATTAAGAACTCTGAAAATTATAATGGAAAAACTTAGAAAAATTTGGGACCATTTTTATAAAAACCTTAATTACTCTGCGAGTGTGCATGCTATTTGCATAAAAATGAACACAGTGTATTACAATAAGGCATTCAATCATAATCTAGAGTTTGAGCACTTTTGCTACATTAGTTTTGACAGGGTTATTCAAAAGATATTCATTCTTTTTTAATTTGTTGACGGTCCCCTATGGCGTTTCGGTAAAAAATCTTCACGGAGATGTATGACGTATACTATTATATTTATACACTAAGAGTTTCGAGATGATTCCTCATGTATTTTTCTAGATATTTAGTAAAATGTCTAAAATCACAAGTGTCCCATAATCAATGGCAATATAGTGTATACCTAAATTCAGTGTTAATGAAAATCCTACGTAACGAAACTAATGTTCGGACCTCACTACCTTTGGCATCATACACCCGCATATATGAATGATGTTATATTTTAAAATGAAAATCTATCCAAACGAACCTAGAGTCACAGCGGAATAAAATTAATAAAATGAAGTAGTAGGGGCTAATCATCATACGATATCATTGGAAACTCTCATGGAATATCATTGAATTAATTGCCTATGAAAGGGTGTAACTGAATCAAGTAAACTTTATTAATATCGTTTTAAATTTTGATTCGATTTCTATAAAATTTTAAATGATTCGATAAAATTCTGCAACGATTATGTATTTATATATACATTAAATTTCAAACCATTCGGTTGGGTAGTTTTTGTGCTGTTATATGCGGACAGGCAGACAGATGTACGGCCAGACGAAGATTAAAGGTGTTATTTATTTATATGATTACGACGGCATCTAAAAAGATAATTATTGAGAATATTTTCACAGAAAAACTAATTTCTCCCGATATTTCATAAGAAATTATTTTTCCTTCGCTTACTATCTAGAAAAAAAAAAAAAAAAAAAAAAAAAAAAAAAAACAATAGGGTAGATGTGCCAGTAATGGGCCACCTCGCACTTTTTGGTTTATAAAAAAATAATAAATAATAGTTAAGCTTTTATTATTTTTTTCTGAACTCTACTTTGCATGCTTTATAAGCTGGATTAATTTTTTACACTTTTCGTCAAAACAATTAGGAAGCAGAAAATAAAGTTTCACAGTTTTTCTGTTTTTCACTGAAAATCTTAATGAACATGCTAAGAGCAGACTTTACTTACTTAGTTTTATATCTTTTTTATTTTTCCGTAAAAATTGAATGTTTTTGTTTGGTTAGCAATATAAAACATTGAATTTAATATACCAATGGCTATTTACAAAATTTTATTTATTTTTAAGATTTTAAGAGGGGTGGTCCATTACTGGATTGCTTATTTCTTGATTTGTCAGTAATGGACCACCCAAGTGACCAATACTAAAAGTGTAATTTCAGTAGTGATAAAATATTTTGATTTAACTGAAAACTAAATAAACAAATTTAATACTTAAATTTTACTTACTAGAATTTAATAAAGACAATCATATATCATATCATATATATATATTATAAAGCAGAAATTCTGAAACTTCCAAACGAGTGTTTTCAAAAACTACCCGATGGATTTTTTTGCAGATTATATCATTCGATAGGAAATATTTTTGCGGAGGTTTATGATACAAATATACAGAGATAACTGTGATTTTTCGTACTAAATTTCGTATTTTTCGGTTATTTTTGACGGAAGGGTTGCAACAACTAATTTTTTGGCGATAATTATATTTCAAAAAAGAAATGAAATGCTTTCTCTAATGGAAAATAATATAAACATAAAAAACCTGTTAATTCATTGATTAAAAATAAATAATGATAAAAAGAAAAAATCCGTTTAATGCAAAATAATATTATGAAAGGAAAACATTTATCTTTAACGAAAGAAAAAAAAAGAATATTTATAATATTTAAAAAGTCCTTCCGGCAATGCCGGGAGGAAGAGGTAGCTTTCATATACTTATATATTTATTTATTTATTTTAAGGTAAGTTACATTGTTCAAAAATACTAAGCTGAAATTAGTGGAAAAAATCTTATAAAATTAGTGATTTTATAAGATTGAATACTAGTTTTTGTCAAGACTGAATATTAATAGAAATTTTTAGAAATTAGTCATCTTTTATTCAACCTGGTTTTATTTTAAGCGATTTAGAGAGTCACCAAATTCCACGATATCATAAAGTGTATGCCATTTTAAAGCAACATTGTGGATCGTTCAGATCAGACCGTTTCAAAATGTCAGCCATAAGCAAAATTCAAAGTGCTATAACTCAATCATTTTTTAAGGTATAGACAAAATAAAAAGTGTTCTGGAATCGTTGTTTTAAGTTCTAACACGTAAAAGAAAAATATTTTTCAACTTTTAATTTTTTCGCATTTAATTTTAAATTTTTAAAAAATTTAAAATGGCTACCATTTTGAAACAAAATGGTGGATGATGCTGGCCAACGAACTCGGTCGAGACATTTGTATGTACTATGTACATACCAAGTTTCATTGAAATCGGTTCATAAATACGCGAGTTATCACGTGACAAAAATCAGATCGTTTCAAAATGTCAGACATAAGAAAAATTCAAAGTGCTATAACTCAATCGTTTTTTAAGATATAGACAAAATAAAAAGTGTTCTGGAATCGTTGTTTTAAGTTCTAACGCATAAAAGAAAAATATTTTTCAAATTTGATTTTTTCGCATTTAATTTTAAATTTTAAAAATTTTAAAATTTTTAAAATGGCCACCATTTTGAAACAAAATGGCGGATGAGGCTGGCCAACGAACTCGGTCGAGACATTTGTATGTACTATGTACATACCAAGTTTAATTGAAATCGGTTCATAAATACGCGTGTTATCACATGACAAAAATCAGATCGTTTCAAAATGTCAGCCATAAGAAAAATTCAAAGTGCTATAACTCAATCATTTTTTAAGATATAGACAAAATAAAAAGTGTTCTGGAATCTTTGTTTTAAGTTCTAACACGTAAAAGAAAAATGTTTTTCAAATTTTGATTTTTTCGCATTTAATTTAAAATTTTAAAAATTTAAAAATTTTTAAAATGGCCTCCATTTTGAAACAAAATGGCGGATGATGCTGGCCAACGAACTCGGTCGAGACATTTGTATGTACTATGTACATACCAAGTTTAATTGAAATCGGTTCATAAATACGCGTGTTATCACATGACAAAAAACAGATCGTTTCAAAATGTCAGCCATAAGAAAAATTCAAAGTGCTATAACTCAATCATTTTTTAAGATATAGACAAAATAAAAAGTGTTCTGGAATCTTTGTTTTAAGTTCTAACACGTAAAAGAAAAATGTTTTTCAAATTTTGATTTTTTCGCATTTAATTTAAAATTTTAAAAATTTTAAAAATTTTAAAATGGCCACCATTTTGAAACAAAATGGCGGATGATGCTGGCCAACGAACTCGGTCGAGACATTTGTATGTACTATGTACATACCAAGTTTCATTGAAATCGGTTCATAAATACACGTGTTATCACGTGACAAAAATCAGATCGTTTCAAAATGTCAGCCATAAGAAAAATTCAAAGTGCTATAACTCAATCATTTTTTAAGATATAGACAAAATAAAAAGTGTTCTGGAATCTTTGTTTTAAGTTCTAACACGTAAAAGAAAAATATTTTTCAACTTTTAATTTTTTCGCATTTAATTTTAAATTTTAAATTTTTTAAAAATTTTAAAATGGCCGCCATTTTGAAACAAAATGGCGGATGATGCTGACCAACGAACTCGGTCGAGACATTTGTATGTACTATGTACATACCAAGTTTCATTCAAATCGGTTCATAAATACGTTAGTTATCGCATGACAAAAATCAGATATATATATATATATATATATATATATATATATATGTCAACATTTGAACGGAGGGTGGTTTTGGGGTCTGGGGGTCATGATCGGTGAAAATATACCAAAATTTTCCGGAAGTGCTTTCCT
Organism: Maratus speculifer; assembly: GCA_964019185.1. NCBI lineage: Eukaryota > Metazoa > Arthropoda > Arachnida > Araneae > Salticidae > Maratus > Maratus speculifer. Next base: position 260,697,290 of record OZ025298.1, read on the forward strand.
CCGGACGGCTGCAATAGGTAGCTTTTTACTTTTTGTAATGAAAGCTACCTAAAAGTAACTCAATGTGAAAGAAAGTTTTGAAGTGACACAATATTTGGCTATTTATTTCTTTCGAGCCAGATTAAAAGAAAACATCTCAAAAATTTCATTAGGTAAAACATAAGTATTTTTTTTCTTTCTTTTTTTAAAAATATTTTTAAATCTAATTTTCCTGTTATGTGTTTTACAGAAGAAACTCGCAGAATTAATGTTTTTTTAAAAGGCTCCAAATGTTATTTGTATGTTGTTTGTTCATTTGGATGGTTCAATCTACTTTTGTCGCCAATCAATGCGATTCTAAACAAAAAAAAAAAAAAAAAAAAAAAAAAAAAAAAAAAAAAAAAGCGTTGTTCGCAAGAACAAATTTTTTTTTCTCTCTCTCTCTTTTAATGAGTGAAAGCATTTTTAGGAAAAAATTTTATATTTAACTTAAATACATATATAGCAGTTAATACCACAAAAATGAATAATATTTAAATTTTAGGGTAAATGTCTTTCCACATACATAGATATTGTAAAATAATTTAACTGCAACTTTAAAAAATTTTTTGGCACAGATATTTCATACGCACTACATTGGTGCGATTTGTCTCTTACGCCAATACCATATATACATCTGGGTAATTAGCTGACGCCAAAGAGTCATTATTTTGCTTGATATGGCAACCTGGATGTTATAGTCTATTTATTAATGAATTGTCTATTTACAATTGTTTTCTTTTTTTTTCCAGTTATACAAACTATTTTAATCTAGGCACATTTGTCATACATGCGCCACATTTGCGCGACTGCAATAAAATGGCGATTTTATGCCTCACTTGGTTACCTGGCTGTTGTTTATTTATTAATAAATTTTTATTTTATTTTATTTTATTTTTTAAAGAATATAAATAATTTTGTTTTATAATTATTAACTAAACTTTTTAAAATTTATTGTTATTTTCTATTTAAAATAACAGAAAATAATAGTAAACTATATATGTAACTGGTATTTGAAAACAAAATTTTCTCCGAATCGGCATCAAAAGAAAAAAAAAAAAAAAACGCGCCAGTGTGGTGCGTATATGTCATGTATACATTTTTTTCACTATTCTACAATATTTAAACATGCTGTATAAATAACAATTATTGTTTTTTCCAAACATGTTTGGCACAGATATTATATACACACTGAGGGATCTGACTATCGCCAAAACGGTGTTTTTTTGCCTGATATGGTAACCCAGCAATAGTTGTGTCGGTATTAATAAATTGTTTATTTACTTTCAATTTCTTTTTAGAAATTCTATAAATTGTTTTGTGCTATAGCAACTTTTTTTTTTTATTTATTAATATTTTCGTTTTAAAATAACGAAAATAATTTTTAAAAATGCATATTTCTTCGCTATTCTAAAACGAGGATTTTGCCGCATTGGTATTGGAAGGAAATCTTGCAAGTCCATGTTTGTGATGGAGTTTTTTGTGAAATATGGTATTTTCAAATATAAATTGAGTGCTACTTGATTAACACATCGGCCAGTTTCGCCAAACTATTCAAATTTACACAAATTCATTTTAAATAACGAAAGAACAATAACCATAAATAAAAAATACAAATTAAAAGTCGAATTAAAAAGCACTTATGACGTAAAAAAATACGTGTATCACGTGTAATATCAATTGCTATCATACTTACGATCATCGATTATTGACATTTATCCTTATAATCTGTTATTAATTTTTTTTCTCGACAGAATAATCAAGTTGTACCGTACATTGTACAAACTCCAGTTATTACAAAAATAGAGCTAAATAACTAAATTTAGGTGCAAATGCACACACCCATGTTGTAAGAAAGAGGCACAAATGTCGTTATATGCACCACGTTGGGGTGATACATTTCTGGGCCACTTTAATGGAAACTTCGTTTTCAAATGACAGATACATTTCTATTTTCTATTTTACTTTTCTATGTATAGAGCATAACATTTTGTATCATTTTAAAATGCAAATAAAAGTAAATAAATACTTCATTAATAAATTAAAAACAAAGCTGGATTACCATAAGAGGCATAAAATGTTCATTTTGTTTCAATCACGCCAACGTGATACGTATATGACATCAGTATCTAAAAATGAATTTCACACATTCAAAAAGCATTCACTTTATTTTTCTAAGGAAAACTTTATTTGACTTTATTTATTCTGCTGCATTCCAAAAAAGGAACACTGTCACTGTAATAGAGCAGATGTACGTTGCGAAATATACTATAATATTGATAGAGGATGTATTAAGGTTTCCATAGATACCCATATCCTCAAGTTAAGAGGTTTAGAGTTCAAAAACTATCAAATGAAAATGAATCACTTGAAAACTGTTTAAATTCAATGGTCAATCTCTGCGATCATAATGCTCGCTATTTTAGAAGTATGGTGAATAGACAATATTTAAATTGCTCTTTTCATACTTGCCTCATTTATCTATCAAACTCTACAATAAATGGTCAACTGAGATATTTTTTTCTTAAAAGCCCGAATTTTATCGAATGCATAAGCTGATACAACAAAATAATATTTTATTATTATTTTAATACATTTTGGCGTCAACGGGACTTGATTCCATTGTTGTTGTTTTTCTTTTTGGCTCAGTTTTGTTTTTTCTAGCTTACTGAGTTTTGCACTCATGAAGAATCTCGACAGTAGATTCGAAACAGCTGTTTGCTAACTTTTAATGCATTTTTGGTGCATTTATAATCGTTGGTTTTCTACCTTTAAATACATTGGCGTTTTGTATGATTTTCAGAAATGTGAAAGAGCATTCGAGGTGAAGTTGCTTTAAAAAACGCAATCATATTCAATATTTTGTTTGATTCATGTTTTGCTTTGAAAAATAGACCAGCGCAGCGGGCTTAGCCTGCTAGTATATTATAAAGCAGAAGTTCTGAAACTTCCAAACGAGTGTTTTCATAAAATACCCGATGGATTTTTTTGCCGATTGTATCATTCGATAGGAAATATTTTTCCGAAGGTTTATGATTCAAATTTACAGGGATAACTCTGATTTTTCGTAGTAAATTTCGTATTTTTCGGTTATTTTTGACAAAAGGGTTGCCAGTAGTTGTTTTTGGCGAAAATTATAATTGCTAAAAGAATTAAATTGGCTATATCTATTAGAAATATAACAAATATCTTGCAAATAATAGCAGAAAATAACTACTGATAATAATAATAAAGAAAGACCGCTTAAATGAGGCGTAATATTATAAAAATATATTTATCTTGAAAATGAAAAAAATATTTGTAATGCTTAAAAAATAAATTAACGCGAAATATAACAATTGGTTCAACTTTTGGCGACTTATCCCTGGCGTTAGAATAAAAACATGAATTTCAGAAATTGATTAAATGAATTTTTAATGATAGTTATTTCTTTTTTTATTATTTTATTTCTCTTTTTTATCGAATTTCTGTATAATATAACTTACAGCAGAAAAAAGCAGATCTGATTGTAAAAGCACAGCCAGACTTCATGCGCTGACGCTCATGCGCTATGAGATCAGTCCGGTCGTGGTAAAAGACACTATAAGTTGTGAGTTACTATTCGTTTCTATGCCATTTTCATCTTGCTTTTGTCGCCAAAGAATGTGTTTTTAAGCCGAAAATGCACTACTGACTTAATGCCTGACTTAGGTTCTTAATGGTCGCAATAATGTTGTTTTTTTTTTCAAGTGAAGATAATTTTTAGAGTATATTTTAATATTGAATCGTAAATTATATAGATATAAGTATAACTCTTTTATTACTTTTTGCAAATGTTTTTATTGTTAATTTAATTTTTCTTGCGCCATTTCGCCAATTTCACTTACAGGAAAAATTTCAGTTTCAAAATTTAAAAACTGAAGAAGGAAAGATTACCCCATCGATTAAAAATCTACCGCCAAATTCCAAGATTAATTGTCAATAATGGATGATCGTAAATGTCACATTCACTTGACATTAATCCTAATATAAATATTTATTATGTCATCGAGTGATTTTTAATTCGACATTTTATTTCTACTTTTATATATGCTCTGCTAATTTGTTTTTCGTTATTTAAATGAAAAAAATATGTTAATCTATATAATCTGGCTAATAGTCTGGCGATTTGTAAAATTTGGCGAAATTGGTCGACGATATAACCAAGTAGTACTGAAGGAAAAATTTTGCAATTTATGCAATTATGCGTTATTACTATAGGTAAATTCAACATTTTGAAATAAAAAATTCCTGCTGAATAAAATTTACAAGTCTTTTTTAATTGACCATTTCCTCTTCAATCAATATTTCGCTATTCTCTTTCACGCAGGCTAAAAAAAAATGTTTTTTAAATATTTTATTAGATAAAACGTAAATAACATTTTTCTATTTTTTAAAAATATTTTTAAAATCTAATTCTTCCATTATGTGTCTTACAGGACAAAATAGCAGATTTACTTTTAAAAATGGTTTTATCTGTTAATTATATGTTATTTGTTTATTTGGGTGTTTGAATTTACTTTTGTCATCAAACAATGCGATTTTATACCAAGAAGGCATAAGCCGGAGCGATGTTCGCAATTAGTACTAAATTCTCTCACTCTCTTTTAAATGTGTTAGAGCATTTTTAGGATATTTTTTTATGTTTAATTGTAAATATATAAATAGCAGTTATAGAAAAAAAAATGCGTATAATGTTTAAATTTTAGTATAAATGTCTTCCTCATCCAAACTGTAAAATAATTTATTGCAACTTTTTAAAGTTTTGGCACAGATGTCATAGACACACCACATTCGCACGATTGCAACAAAATGGCGATTTTATGCCTCACATGGTAAACCGACTATGGTTGTTTATTTATTAATAAACTATTTATTAACTTTCACTTTGTTTTTTAAAATAATATAAATCATTTTGTTCTATAGCTATTAATTAAATTTTTTTATTTATTATTTTTTATAAAAATAATAAATCAAATAATACAAAATAATTAAAAAATATTTATGAAATTGGTAATTAAAAACCAAGTTCTCCAAATTGGCGCCAGAAAAAAATTTCGCCAATGTGGTGCATACATGACATCTGTGTCAAAGTTTTTTCACTATACATAAGTAGTGAAAATGCAGTATAAATACCAATTGAAGTTTTTTTCCAAATATGGAAATTTTGTCACAGATTTGGTCATATACTCATCGAGGTATCTCACTGGCGCCAAAATGGCATTATTTGCTTCATATGTTAACCCAGCTATAGTTGTTTATCTGATGATAAGTTGTTTATTTACTTTCTTTTTCTTTTTTAAAGTGATACTTGTTGTTTTGTTCTACAGTTACTTTTTTATTTATTGTTAATTGCTGTTTAAAATGATAGAAAATAATAAAATATATATAAATTTCTTTGGTATTCTAAAACGAGGATTTTGCCACATTGTAGTTGCAAGAAAATCGTGCTAAACCTATTGAGTATATGATGTCTGTGTAGGAATCTTTTGTGAAATATGAAAAGTGTAAATTGGCTACTACTTTATTATCACGTCAACCAATTTCGCCAAATCGTTCGCCAAATTATACAAATTTACATAATTTTATCTTAAATAACTAAAGAGAAAATGCTTAAATACGAAAGAGCAAATAATTTTGTTTTCATTTTTCAGGAGGAATTTTTGCAATAATAAAGTAATTGTTGTAGTGAGAATTTTAATGTGTGTTTTTTTTATTGTTGGCAACTTGCTGTAACGAAAAATGTTTATTTTTTTCCTGGCATTGTTTTGTATGAGCTGGTTTTGTCAAAGCCATGTTAAGATGGTATTCAAATTTTTGAACCCTTCCCAATTACCACCCCCTCGGGCCGATTTTGCTCATTTGCAATTCCCACTGAGATAATAACCATCTCATTGTACTTGACGAGTTTGAAGATGGTTCTTGCATAATTGTGCCTTTTATCGCGCGGACAAAATTTAATATATATATATAAACTTTTTAGGTGGGAATAGCTTTGAGTTCCTGGCTTCACATAATGAAAAGTTGTGAAGAAATTTTTCAGAAGTTGTACCATTGTAACGACTGTAATAATTAATATTTCTTCAGATAAGGGAAAATTATAAATCCTGTTGCCATAATGGTCTCATTTCGATTCCAAATGTGCACTGTTAGTAATAAACTAAAATAGTTACTTCTAAACAGCTGGTTTTTGTGCAACGTTTAAGATAATTTAATATCACAATGGTGTCTGAATCGTTTTCAGCAATAAGCAAAGTGCTGCTGGAGGTCCAAATTATTTAAAATACAAATTTAAATTCACCAGTTCGTTTCATCCATGGTTGATTTTGAAATATTGACCAGCGCAGCGGGCATAGCCTGCTAGTTTCTTTATAAATACAGTCAAGTCTCTCTATAACGAAACTCCATGCATCTAATTTCTCTATATAATGAATTTTTAGTAGGAATGTTCCCCTTTTCCCATGATTACATTAAAAACAGTCTCTATATAGCGAAATATCTATCTCCATATAACGAATATTTTCATAAAATGTTCTTTATTCAGTTGTAAAAAAATACCTCGAAATCACATGAAATCAAATTTCCATCTCTTATAACTAATTTATCGTTCAGTGCTGAGTTTTTTTTAAAATGCATTTAAAACTTTTTCCCTATTGACCGTAATGTAACGGAATCCTTTTGAATGTCCCTGTAATTGATCTATCCATCCGATTTTCATAACATTTGAAATGACTCGACAAAATTACGCAATAATTATATGTTTTAAATTTCAAACGATTAAAATGCATTTAAAACTTTTTCCCTATTGACCGTAATGTAACGGAATCCTTTTGAATGTCCCTGTAATTGATCTATACATCCGATTTTCACAAAATTTGAAATGACTCGACAAAATTATGTTATAATTATGTATTTTAAATTTCAAACGATTCGGTTGGATAATTTTCCGTTGTTATATGCGGACAGATAGACAGACTGTCAGGCAAACAGACAGATAGATGGACAGACAGACAGACTGAACGACAATTATAGGTGCTACCTATTTACATAATTACGAGCGCACCTAAAAATAATTATCTGTTATTTTTTGTAGGGTGGCCCATTACTGGAACATAGGCGGTCCATTACTGGAACATAGGTGGTCCATTACTGGGCATTTGGGTGTTTAGACATATTTCTATTATTTAAAATGAAATTTTTATTTCTATTGGGAAATGTAACTGTGGGATTAGTTAAATATTGTTGAAAGATTAATCTAATATGAAAAAAATTGGAATACAATAATTATAACTATTAATAAAAAATTATTTTTTAGAGAAATTCCTTAAGGCGGCCCATTACTGGCACATCTACCCTATATTTCAATTTCTTCGTCAATTCTCAAGATATCAAATCCAAATAATTGTTTTATAAATGCTCTTAATATTGTGTAAAACTTTTGTACTGACAAGTTTTTGATAGGACCAACTCTTACTGAAAAAAAATTAAGACGAAAACAAAAAGTGGGGTAGAAAAAGAAAAAAATCCATAACTTCGTCAAATCTTAGATATCAAATCCGATTAAATTTATTTTACATCTTCTTAATAATATCTATAACTTTTACATTGACAAGTTTTTATAGGACCAATCCTTATAGCTAAAATAAATTAAACAAAAATAGGAGTTGAAGAAAAAATCTCAAATCAAAACTGCTTATATAATGATTGATTTTTAAATTCTTTTTTAATTTTAAACGCATCCAAAAGACAAGTTCTCTTATTTGGGAACTATATAATGTGATGTATTGGCCAGTTTGTTGATAAAGATAGAATATATTTCAAAGAATGTTTTGGAAATAGCCATTTTGAGCAGAATTTCCTGAAGCAATCGTGATTGAGAAATTGAGGAACTATTTAAATAACAAACTTCTTCCTTTCTGACTCATTTTTAAATCTATTTTTGCTCGAAAACACAACCAATTGATAGGTTCTCTTATTTAAGAACTGTATAATGCGCCGTATTGGTCAGTTTTATTTATTTATTTTTTGATAAAGGCAGAATGTATTTCAAAAATATACTGTCAAAATGGGCATTTTGTACAGAATTTTTTTAAGCGAACGTTATATAAGAATTGAGGAAATATTCAAATAACAAACTGCCTATTTTCGGACTCATTTTTAAATTCAAGTTTACTCTCAAACGTCTTCAATTGACAGTTTCTTTTATTTAGAAACTATATAATGTGCCGTATTGATCAGTTTTTTGCTAAAGGCAGATATTTATAATGTATTTAAAAAAAAAATCTATCAAATTGAATTTCACTTAAGAGGATTCTGATAAAACTAACTCTTACGGAAAAATGAAATTAAAAGTTCTTCAAAAGCGGCTAAATGAAATTGTTAAACTGGGTTTATCTCTAATCATATTTTATTTTTTGTTGTAGAAATGAGCACTTATCTTCGAAATCTACCTCCGCCTATAGGGCAAGCCGACAGGGATATTTTGTATACTTCCTACACAGAGTCTAAATAATTTGAATGCAGCTACCTATTGCTTTTCATAAATCTTACAAGTATTAAAACTGAATGCATAGCTGTTATTCTTATAAACTACAAAAAAAGATTTTTGCCGCGTTTGCCCTGTCATTGCCGTAAAAGTAGTTTTAGAGGCATTGTGAATAAAGAATTTGTTGTGCCGGGTAGTATGGAAGTCGGCCTTTCAGATAAATTCAGACTTTGGAGAACAAATTTGAAAACGAAAGGTGATTTGGAAAATCCCACATATTAATCATTCATAGAAGAAAAATTAAGGCCAATATGTCAGATTATCTTAAGATGGTATCAAAAAATTTTCGTGCCATAACAAAATCATAAATAAGATTGCGTCACTTTCGATGAGCAGAGCAAGACAAAAGGCCTGCCACAATAAAGATTTGCATTATCGGTACAGTCACATCTGTTGATAGGTTCTTAATTGCAAGTTTAGATATTGCGATTAATATTTTTTGTTTATAAAATATTTGTCAGGACTTCGAATCAAAAACGGGCAAAAACCGCCATTTCTTTTAAAACTAAAGCCTGAATTAAAATATAATTTTTTTTTTTTTCAGTTTTTAAACAGAATCACAGTGTTTTAATAACGGGTACGAATTTTGTTATTCATTTTATCCTTTTATTCATTTTTATTTTTTCTTGGTATGCAATGCATACAAAAGACGTCTTCTAAATAGATTAAACGAGTTTTATTTATTTATTTATTTTTATTTTTTACCTGTTGAAAACAAGTAGACAATGCAAATTTCAAAAAGTGTTTTAAATAATTTAAAAAATCAGATTATATTAATGAAATAGTGATGATGATAATAATTTCCTAAAAACTACACTTCTTTTTTTTTAAATTTTCGCACAAAACTTCTAGACAAAATGGAAAATTAAATTTTATTTTATATTTTATATGTAGTATAATGAATTATCAGTTTTGTAATATTGTAGCAAAAAAAATTCGATTTTTTATTTTCTTTACCAGTTTATATTTTTTCTATTATCCACGCACACACATATAAAGGATCAGTTATAATTAGCGAAACAATAGACTATCTTCTTAAAAATTGCCCCTAGAAACATACTTCCAATTTCAAAGTTTCATAAAAAATATGAAAAATTTTATGACATATATTGCAACTCCATGTAGGGTCTATTTGAAAAAAAAAAAAAAAAAAAAAAAAAAAAAAAAAAAAAAAAACGAAAATTAAATTTTTATACGGATTCCGTAGGGCAAAATTCTCAATTAAGAAAGTATTCCTTATAAATTCCTAAATTAAACAAACAAACGACATTTTTAACTTCCTCTCTAGGACGATAAAAATCTGAAGTTGAGAAAGCTAAATTTATAAAAAGCTCTTAATCCACACGTTAGAAAAAGATAAAAATTTTAAATAACTGTTAGCAATTGCTATAACGAAAAATGTTTATTTTTTTTCCTGTCATTGTAACACCTGCTTTTGTCATAGCCATGTTAAGACGTATTCAATTTTTTTAACCCTTCCCATTTCTATCCCTTTGGACTGATTTTATTCATTTGCAATCTTCGCCGAGATATTAACCATCTGAATGTATTTGGTGAGTTTGAAGACGATTCGTACATAATTGCGACTATTATTGTGCGGACAAAATTTAGTACATAAATACATACATACACACATGTATACAATTAATGGCCTTATATTATATATATAAAACCCCTCCGTGTACGACGATTCCGGGGACAACCCATCCACGAGAAAAATAAACCTATTGCAACTGCGTCCACGTTAGGCTTAACTATTCCGAGCTGTTCACAAATATTCTAACTGTTCAACTTATGAAGATATACATGTGAAAGATTTATTCATTACTCATTTTCTCTAAAACCTACAAAAACTATTTAATTATAATGTTTAAGTTCTAAATAAAATAACCAGCAATTACGGAAAAAAACAAACCAAACAAAAAATGTATACAAATCAATACTGTTGCCATTCAAGAATGACAAATTCCGTGATTGAATCTTTAGAATGAATCCTTTGTAACATCACGACTCAAGAATGATCAGGTGCGTTCGGGATCTATGCGCGCTGAGTGCGCGCTCAGGAGACAGAATACGTGGAGTGGATCTTACAGCGGAATAGCACTCGGTAAAAACGCCTGAGTTCGCGCGCGAAGCGCCTGTATCTCCCAAACACGTTCATTGTTTACTCTTTATTGTTGACATTGTTTTCGATCTTATTAGAGTGTTTTCTTTTAAGTATTAGCTAAAAAATGGGCCAAAATAGGAAATTTTTTTATCCATTTTAGATATTTTTATTATTTTCTTTCAGTATTTTTCGATATATTTTGGCTGTAGTTTCACAATATATTCTTTTATAATTGATTTTTTTGCCTTACTTTATTCTTTTAAAATTTATGTATTTACGATTTGTTCACTACAATCCCCCCATCCACCAGACAGTTTTGTTATAGTTTTAAATGCAAATTTTTGTTAAAATTTTCTTTTTTTATAGATTTTTTCCCCCCATGTTTAACTGCTGTATTTTTAAAAATTGTTTAAGCCAGTGGCTGATTGACCACAGTTGTATTTTTTATCATCACTTTAAAAATGCAAACACGTCATTTTGACGGGCTGTCTTCTAGTATGTAATAAGTATATAGAATTCGACGAAAATAAACTATGTTGTATAAACTTTAGGAACCCGCAGCAGCACGAGCAGAGTAGTCGCTCCGACAGTTGGCGAGCAGTGGAAGAATTTCATTGGGGTATTTCCCCATTATAAAAACAAACACCATCAATCTTCAAGTTCTTTATTGATGAACTCGTAAAATAGATAAACTCTTCCCCGCAATCACCTTAGCACACATCGACACTACAACTTTCGTTATCTAGTCCACATCATCAGATATTCTAATTCAGCGGAGAAATGAAACGTGCGTCTTGATAGTTTAAAGGGCAATCGCATTCTAACTCTCCTAAAAAGCCAAATGAATATGGGACATTTTCACGACAAACTAGCTTTCTCCTACTCCGCGTCAATCATTTTAAAAATCCAATTAGGATGAACTCGAGTCTCAACGAAAAAAAATGATCAGTTCTGATTGGTCTTAGTAGGCGTGTCCTCGGCAGGAACTATATTCTTCCTCGCAAGTAACAAGCCCTTTAGCAACGCGTATTAACACCTGTCACGCGATGTTAAATAAAAAATTAAATTAAAATCCCGGGAATATTCCAGAAACTAAAAAGGTTACGAAATACCTCCCGCCGTTTTGAGAAGCAAGGAATAATTTATTAATAAATAAAATAAGAAAAATAATTTTAGCTGTTACAAGTTAATACATTACGAAACTAAGATTGAAATATGTTCCACAAATTTAGAATTGAAGCTAAGAGAGAACAAAAATGGCTCAATTTTTTTTATTTTTTACATATATATATATAATAAACTTTTTAGATGGGGGTGGTTTTAAGTTCCTGGGGTCTTATAATGAAAAGTAATGAAGAAATTTTCTAAAAGTTGCACCATGGTAAAGACTGCAATAGGTAGTATTTCTTACGAAATCTACCTAATTACATTTAATTCTTAGAACCGTAGGGCCTTTTATCTACCGCTGTAAGATTCATTTGCATTATGTTATGACATGACATGCGTTTATACTAACACTTTGCGATAGTATTGCGGCATGTTTTCGGCCATGATGGTGCCCTTCATTGAGTGCCAAGAGAAGAGGTGCGCCCTTGCTTACTAAAAGGTTGGACAGGCCTGATCTAGAGGAATAACAATTGAATTCACAAAAGTAAATTTTTGGAAGAAGATTTTGAAGAGAGAAATTATTACTGGCGCAAAGCCAACATGAAATACAGAGGCGTAAACTCAATTAGATTTTCTGAAAGGAAAAAAGAATGATAGCATTTTAAAATAAAAACAGTAAAATTAAAGGGAAATTTTTATACATATTTAGAACAGATTAAAACTTTAAATTACATTATATGCATATACCGGGTGTCCCAAAAATGACTGATGGATTTTAAAATTCAATAACTTGCAAACGGTGACAGCTATTTAAAAAGTTTTTGCAGGAGGGTTATGTATAATATCAGGAGTTTTTTTACCGTAATTTTTATTTTAGTTCGCATATAAAACAATAGATGGCGCTGACGGCGATTGAAGGCCAGGTCGACGCTTCACTCAGCACTGATCACCTGGCCTTCAATCGCCGTCAGCGCCACCTATTGTTTGATATGCGAACTAAAATAAAAAATTACGGTAAAAAAACTCCTGACATTATACATAACCCTCCTGCAAAAATTTTTTAAATAGCTGTCACCGTTTGCAAGTTATTGAATTTTAAAATCCATCAGTCATTTTTGGAACACCCGGTATATGCAATTTATAACACTTTCGAACAAAACTGAAAACTGTTTATGACTTCAATTTGGCTGACTGCCTGGCTGTCTGTCTGCGCTCTAACTTTCGTAAATATACTCGAATTGCGCAGAAATTTTTGTGCATTATTTATGTTTACCCTATCACGAACTTTATTTCAAATGAAACCTTATAGCATGTTTTGTTTATTTACAGGAACACTTAAAAGTTTTCTGATATATTACGGCCAGTGGGGAAAAAATAGCTTCAAATGGATTTTAAAGATTTTACACCATTTCAAACATAATAAAACTGATATGCATTGACGAAGTGCACTAAAATATTCATTTTATAGAATGTGTGGTGAAAAGGATAGTTACTATTCATTTACAGAGTCACATAAAAGAATTCCAATGCATAATGATATAAAGGGAAATATTTCACGGCATATTTTAATTATGTTAAACTATTTCATATATAATGAAATTGCTATACGTCCATGAGGCTTACTATAAGTTATTTCATGCATAATGCGAATGCATAGCCCTTACAGGGTTACATAAAATATTTCAGATAGTATATTCTGTCCGAAATATTGTATAATAGAGATGACGACAGGAATTCATTATTAATTATATGCTCTTTTAATTTTGACTGTATTTATACATATTATAGGGTGAGAATAGATGCTATAGTTTATATAAAATACTGAACAAAAGAATTTGTAAAGACTACTGAGTATCAGTACGTTATTTCCCTAAATAACGAAGTTTTATTAAAGATTTCAGGAAGTGTAGGAAAGTATATATTTCATAATCTATGCTTAATGCATGATTTTTCTTTTTTGTTTGTAATGATCTTCTTGCAGGAAAATTATTTTTAACGGGTGCATTTTATCTACCGAGATTGTATAAAATTGAGAAAAAAAATGCAACTTTTAAAAAAATAATGACAAGAATATTTCTAAACATAAACTTATTGCCTACCTTATTTTTTTCTCTTTTTAAACCTGTATTATCTATTTACCTTCAATGAGAAAAAATTTTAAACAAGATTATATCACATACCCTATAGAGTTATTCATCTATATTATAAAGTAAATACATGTTCTTGAGAAACGTTGACGTCACATTAGCGGTGGCAACGACTTAATAAATTTCGCTTTTATTGCATTTTATTTAGTTTAAAAAGGTCAAAATTTTAAATTACAATGAAAATATGTATTTTCAATTGAAGTTTGTTTGAAAATTTTGTCTTAATTTACTGGCGTTGTATGATTTTAATTTTTGCCGAAACGTCAGTGAAAGCTTACTTTGGAGACACGAATTTTTTTGGTTTCTGTCTGTCAGTCTGTCTGTTCCGCGATAACTGACGTAAAAAGCATTCGATTTACTTGAAATTAAGTGGGTATGTTAGTGAGGCACTGGGATTAAGCTTTATAGTTTTTTGTTAGATTTGATTCATTCGTTCGGAAAATATAGAATATTTTATTTTCCGCAATAATGCTTTTCTATGGCAAATCCAATTATTTTCAATTTACATTTTTTTCTTGAGAGAAAATGACACATTTGTTTAATGGAATTCAATGATAAATGGATACTGAAATTTACCGGTTAATTTACTCGTATTGTTTTGGAAATTTTGTCTACGCATTTGTCAGATTTTTTAAAATTATTACTGTAAATTTTAAAGATTTTTTATAAATGTGTTCCAATAATAATGGAGTCATAATTAGAAGTAAAAGAAATAAAAAAGAATTATATTTATAACAAACAAGTCACTTGATAAAATATGACGTCATAATTGAAATAAAACAGGTATTTTATAGTAGTTGTTAAAAATACAAGAAACATGGATATCAATAACTCATGAATAATGACGTCATTGCCGAAACTTCAGTGAAGGCTTACTTTGGTGACTCGAAATTTATTGTTTATGAAATTGTTCGAGATTTATTGTTTATTCCGTCTGTCAGTCTGTTCCGCGATATCTGCTGCAAAATGCAATCTAACTTTTGTTTTCGGAAAAAGAAAATTGTAAAACTCTAGCTTACTAATTTTACACTTTAAAAAGTTCCTTATACATCAGATTTAGGTGTTTGTGGTTGGCAGGCATGTAGAAGTATGAGGTTAATGAAAAATGCTTGTCCAAACTGTTACTTATCCTTATAAATCAAAATGTATAAAGAAATGCAAGATATACAATAACCATTAGCACAATTAATAGAAAGTTGAAATTTTAAATTTAATGAGACTACGGGGTGTTCAGGGGGGGCGGAGCCCCCCTGAAGAGATCTAATATGTTATAATAAATAAAAAATAATAGATCATAAAAATTTCAGAATTGCCTAACATAACTAAAATTTTAATTTAACGGATTTGATGGCTGAAAACTTCTTATTCTTATTTTATTCTTATAAATAACTAGCAGCCTCCGCCCGCTACGCTGGTCAGTTTTTTTTTTTTTTTTTTTTTTTTTCTTTTTTTCTTTTTTTTTTTTTAAGAAACTTTGAATCAAACGAATCAAACGAAATTTTTTGAATCATAGTAATTTTTAGTTTTATATCGTACTTTAGACTGTCTGTCATCGGTGAAAAATCAGTCATCTAAACGGAAAGTTCAATGTTAGTCACCAATAAATGACGTAGCGCTCAACATGTTAACAATTTTAATCACATAAAAATTCATTCAGCGAACTTTTAAAATAAAGCCAAACTGTCGTAATTGGGTTCATCTGATAAAAAAACATTTCCTAAGTATCCAATTAAACAACGTAGAATGCTATATTTCATTTGTTACAAAATTTCTGAAAAATTATCCAACTAACAATGTAAAATCCATTAAAATCTATCTTGTAGAACTTAAGTTATAAGCGGCCACAATGAAATTTCACTTTGCGTTTTATATAATATTGAGATAATTAAATATAGCTTACATAATCATGTTAACCTGATTATAGAACTCTCTTTCAAAATTATAGGTTCAATCGATATTTTTGGGCTGTGATTAATACGAAATCCAGACTTTCTTTTATATATATAGATAAGGATTGAAAATTTTAAGTTTTTGCGCCGAAGACAACGCCAAATCAAGAAAATGTGAAGTATCTCGCGAACTACTGAACTTAAAAGAATTTATTTGATACCATTCGATTCAGAATGAAAAATACACTAAAATATGTTATCAGTTGAAAAATAACTACAAAATCCGATTTTTAAGGATTTTTTTAAAAGTTCGTTCCTTTTTTTAACCCCCTTAGGGGTGGAATTTTCGAAAATCTCTTCTTAGCGGCACTCGATGTTATCAGAAGTATTTTTACCCCAATTTTCAAGATTATAGGTTCGGCAGATTTTTTTGTGCTGTGATTAATACGAAATCCAGACTTTCTTTTATATATATAGAAAAGGATTGAAAATTTCAGGTTTTTGCGCCGAAGACACCGCCAAATCAGGAAAATGTGAAGTATCTCGCGAACTACTGAACTTAAAAGAATTTGTTTGGTACCATTCGATTTAGCATGAAAAAATACACTAAAATAGTTATCAGTTGAAAAATAACTACTAAAGCCGATTTTTAAGGAATTTTTTTAAAGTTCGTTCCTTTTTTTAACCCCCTTAGGGTTGGAATTTTCGAAAATCCCTTCTTAGTGGTACTCGATGTTATCAGAAGTATTTTTACCCCAATTTTGAAGATTATAGGTTCGGCAGATTTTTTTGTGCTGTGATTAATAGGAATCCAGACTTCCTTTTATATATATAGATTACGTAATTTGAAAATTTTAAATTACAGTTTCCAGAAAGTTGAATTTTGCCCAAAGTGTGTTTAAAAAAAAATGATGTGCAAAGCTGACGTTGAGGCTCCTGATCTGCAGATTTACTAGTCAATTATTAGCTTTTAGTTCACAGGCTATCAAAACCTGAGAGCTTATCTGCCCGCCCGTTTTGAATGTACGTAAAGCGATAACTCATGATAAAAATATTCAATTCACTTGAAATTTTGGATATAGGTATATTCTGATAAGGCGCTTCCCTGATTAGTTTTGGGAGTTCATTCGATAAGTACAAGAGGGGAAACGGGGGCTAATGACACTCCTGTTAATTTATACAAATGACTTTTTCATGCAGAATAATCAATTTTCGTTCAAAATTTAGATATAGGATCATTCTGACGAGGCGCCTCCGTGATTAGTATTAGATATTCATTGGATAGTTATAAAGAGGGGGAACGGGGGTTGATGCCTCTCCCCTTAATTTCGATAGATGAGTTTTTCATGTAGATTTATCAGATTTCATTCAAATTTTAGAAATAGGGTCATTCTGATGAGGTTATTTCCATGATCAGTTTTGCGAGTTCATTGGATAAGTCTAAAAGGTGGGAAATGCGTGGCAACCCCCCCCCCCCTTAATTTAGGTTAATGTGTTTTTCACGCAGAATTTACCGATTTGCTTCAAATTTTGGATATAGGATTCAGAGGTTTACTGTATAGCATTATGGCGTATATTTAGTATAATAAAACCTGATAAGTAAGAATTGGACGGAAACTTTATCCAGCAAATCCTGTGTAAATGTAACTTGTTTATAGCGACATTCTGCTTTTAAAGCAAAAAAAAATTCATTGCCTGTATGATAGGAATTATACCTGCTAAGTTGAAAATATGTTTCAAACCCTAGCTATTCGCTTTCGCAGGTTTACTGAATAAGATTGTAATTTATATTTAGTGTAACAAACCTACTAAGATGGAATCGCAAGAAGCTCTTTTAAAAACCATGTGTAAACATAACCTGTTTAATTTTGTTTCAAAAATAAAAATTTCAGATTTCTTATAATAAGAATACCGCACAATTATACATGCTAAATTGAAAATATATTTCAATCCCTATCTGTTGGCTTTCAGAAATTTCTCTCTATCTTTCTATTCTAGAAAAAAGTAACTAATGCATAAAAGCCGTGCCACTGACAATGAATTTTTAAGACCCAAGTTATTTCTTTGCTGATACCTAAAAAACTACATCATAAAAAAATTTGAAAAATGATAGTCTTATACAAAAATGTTTGATAAATACGTTGATGTAGACAATTTTTTAAACGAATAATTATTTTATGAGATATTTAATGTTAAAGTTGGTAAAAATAGGTTCATTAAAAAAGTTGTATAAAAGCAAAAACTATAAACATAGGAGAAGTAATTTATTCCATTTTTCATTATTGGGCGAAAAAAGTCCGGGGCAGGATTCGAATCAGGGATGTATTGGCTGAAGCCGGAAATGCTCTAAATACATCCCTGGTTCGAATCCTGGCCCGGACTTTTTTCACCCAATAATGAAAAATGGAATAAATTACTTCTGTTATAATTAATTTACCGATTGAATAATCGTGTTTAAAATTAATCTAATATAATCATAGGAATTTAAACATTTTTAGATCATTTTATACATAAGTTCCCGGTGTGCTATTAGTTTAAATTGTTGCCAAATGGTCAAATAATAGCATTTTCTTAGTTAAAAAAATTATGTACACGCGACTATCACAAAAAAAAACAAAAAACAATTATCTTTTAAATGAGAATTATTTAATTACGAGTTAAAAACGGGTTAATATTGAAAATTATTTCATAAAACTATATTTACATGTCAATATTAAAAGAGAAAGAAAATATTAAAATAATGAATTCATTATAATCCGTTAATTGCCGTAAATGGAAGAAAATATGTTACATTTAAAATAGCCAAACAATAATATTGCAAACAATTGAAATAAAAAAATATATCCGTGAGACATTTCACATTTCTAAATGATTGTTGCAAGTTCTAAGACAACAGAAATAAAAATATTTCCTTTCTAAGAATAAAAATATCTTCATGTGAATATCAAAAGAAAAAGAAAACTTTTGAATAATAATTAATATGCATTAAAAACAACAAGTAAAACAATTATGTCATATTTAAAATGACCAAATAATATTGCAAAACAGTTGAAATTAAAAAATATATTTAGAAGAGACATTTACTTCATATTTTTTATGATCTTTTTAACTATTGTTGTGAATTCTAAGACAGCACAAAAAAATATTTCCTTTCAAACAACAAAAGTATTTTCACGTGAATATTAAAAAAAGAAAGAAAAATCTAGTGAAATTACATTAAACTTAAACGATACATTTAAAATACCTTATATATATATTTTTTCTTATATCGCAGTTCAAAAAATACAAGGAGGCAAAGACTGTGTATTTCACTGTTTAACTAGCATTGTTTAATCAAGCATGTAAGAAGACAGTAGATGTTTAACAGCAGCTGATTCGTCCTTAAAATTCCCCACTCAAAGGGAATTAAAGGGCAATCCGTTTACAAGAAGATCGCTACTTGGAAAAAAAAAATGTAGTTCAATGTTTTGCAATCTTTAAAAAGCCGATCGAATTAGCGTGTTTTAGAGTTTGTGGTGTCTCACCGGGGGTTGAACAGAGCCCCTTAGTTAAAAAAAATAAAAAAATAAATAAATAAAAAATTAAAAATAAAAAAATACTAATGCTGTCACCGCCATTAACAATGATTTTTTTGTGACCCATGGTCATTCTTCATTAACATTATGAAAACTATTGCACTTAAAAATATGAAAAATAGTGGTATTATACATATATGTTTGATAAACACGCTGATACACATATTTTTTTAATTGAATAATTCTTTTAAGAAATATTTAATTCAAAGTTGATCACATTAAAAGTACATTAAAAAAGTTTTATAGAAGTAAAAACTTTACATAAGAATTTAAACATTTGTAGATCATTATATACATTAGAAATTCCCGGCGTGCAGACTACATTTTTTTTTTTTTTTTTTTTTTTTTTTTTTTTTTAATTTGAAACATTTGTTTGAGGATTTATTTTCATCTTAAATTCAAATTTTCAGCATTTCGAGAAATATTATTTATATATTTTAGAAAAAGATATAATTTTTATTTGTCGCCAATTTTAAAAACAGCACAAAGAATAATATTTTCTTCAAATTAAAAATTTGTTTACACCGAAAAAAAAAAATTAAACCGAATTACAAACCGAAAAAAAAATTCAAAATAGAATTAAAGGATTACACATTAAAAGCAGGAAAATATTAAAAATTACGTCATAAAAACTATATTTACATTTAAATTTGAGAAAGAAAATTTTAAAACCGTCCGTATTTAAAAGGGTTAATATCTCAGTTAATTGCCGATGATTAATTTTTTCAAGCAATAAGGGACACCTATGAGACCGAAGATTTTGTCCCTTAAATAGAGGTGTCCCTCATTCGGAGTTTTTATTACAGTGAAACTTCCAAATAAGGGACAGCTATGGAACCAGAACTTTTGTCTCTTAAATAGAGGTGTCCCTTATTCGGAGTGTTCTTTAATTGGAGGTTTCACTGTATTTCATATTAAATTTTGAAAATGAATCTTCGTTAATACACCTAGTGAAATATTTTTTCCTTTCTTACTTTATAGAAAATAAGTTATGAATTTCATAAGAGCGTTTTTATATGTGCATGGAATTTGCAGACATTAATAAATATTCAAGTGTTTCAGAATAAGGCTGTGAAGCGTTTTTATATCTTGAGTTGTAATATATCATCCTCTAATGAAGACATTTCCCGTACAATTAAATCTCTAATTTGGGCAGCCTTTTCTAAAATATCACTAACATTTGTAGGAAATACAGAAAGGCTGTATATTTTTTAGTATCTTAATAACTGTATATTTTGTAAGTAAGAATGAGAATGACTTCATGAATGAGCCAGAAAATAGCCATTTTGGATTAGAGAAAAAAAAATTGCAAGAAATGAAATTCTTTAAATCCTAAATTTATTTGGCAGGATATCTCACTATTCGGCGAGATGTCTCTAAACATTCTGCTACATATATTCGGCCGAATCATTCGATCAACAAGCCTTCAATATTCGGCCAACCGAATATTCGGCAAAAGAGCCGAATAGGCCGAAAACCGAATAGTGGCCGAATATTCGTCCCATCCCTACTCGAAATACGAAATAAATCTCTCGTGTAAATATATTTTTGTTTCTAATTGTTGGTCAATATTGTTATTCGCCCATTTAAACATGACCTATTTTCCTTTATTTACTGCCTTGGCTTTTAATACATATTAATGAATTATTTTTTTTATGTTTTCAATAACTTTTATTATTTACTTGCAAATACAATTTTTATGACGTCATTTTCAATATTTTTCTGCTTTTAACAAATAATCCTTTAATTCTAACATAAAAGTTTTTTCTGTTTTTATGTCAGTTATATGTAAATAAACTTTTAATTCAAATAACATTTTTTTTTGTACATTTGGCAACAATTTAAAATAATAACGTTTTCTAAAATAGGTAAGTAATCTCTTGAAATGATGAAAATTTGATTAAAAATTTAACAATAATCGCTCAAAAATTAAAAAATAAAGCTCAATTCTTCTTCGATTCTTAGAAATAAATGATTGAATTCTAATATAATAATTGTTCCTATAAATCTCTTTTAATGGAATGTTTAACAACTTTAACAACAAATATTGCTTAAAATAATTCTTCGATTTAAAAATTTTCTATTTCAGATCAAATATTTCTTTTGTGTTTTTCATATTCACTGTTTTCATATTTTTGTACGCAGTCATTTTCTTAATATTCGCGAAGACCTCAAGTCACAAAAATTTCATTTATGGCAGCTGTGATAGCGTTAGTTCCTTTTTTTTAAGAATAGAGAGATTATATATAGCAATATCAAAAATACTTTCAATATTTTTTCTTTTCAAAATTTTTCGAGTATTCTCTTATGGAGACTTTCTTTGCGTGTTCTAATTAATGAGATCTTATAAAATCAACTGGTAATATTTTTCGGCAACAAAAGTGCATTTAATGTCAAAAAAAGTTGCACTAATTAAAAAAATAATAATAAAAGCATTCTTATCTTTCAGTGAGCGAAAATAATCAAGCAAATGGTTCGTTAAACTTGCTACAGGAAGAAAATCCTTTCTGCCGTGTAGAAGAAAGTAGGTTAGAATCAAGCAGAATGAAATTTGTGTTGTTTTTAAACCAACACTTGCCAACAATTCCCTGTTCGAGGCGAAGGTATCTCGTATTTTTGTTCGTCTGGCTTGCTTTGAAAATTACTACTGAGTGAGTTTGCTCGGGACACAGTTACATTCAACTGCCAGGTCATGTTTTTGAAAACACAAAGCAAGTAACTCGCAAGCATTTTGCCAAAATCAAATTTTCTCTTTTCTTCAAAAGTCTTTGGTACTCATCAATATTCAGGAATCTTTGCAGAAGTTAAAACAAATGATAGTTTGTGATTTTAAAAAGTAAACCTTATTGCTAAAAAAAATTTAGTATATTTCTTACAAAGAAAAAAACGACTGAATTATGTTCGCTGGGGCTGATAATTGTTTGCATATTATTCTTAACTACATACGCAAATACGAAAAAATATAAAAACAGATTTTCTAAACTGTATAGCATTAGTGTGGTAAAGAAATGTTATTTGCCCGTGATGAAGATCAACTTTATACAATTCAGCAAAAAAGTATAAACTTGCATTATCTACATTACTTTCAATACATTTCCTCAGATTAAGGGTCTCCGCTAGTCACGTGAAGACACTCAATGCAATCTTTCTACACAAATTTCTTTCTTTCTTTCTTTTTTTTTTCTTTTTTTTTCCCTACCGAAAGGATTGAAAATTTGTCCAAAACTTTTCTGGACATCAGAAAAGTTTTGATGTCCAACTTTTGTTTTTACTCTTCAATTTTCTTTACAGTTTTTTTTTTTCTAAGTTAACTTTTAATTCGAAATCGTTCAGAATTGTTTCAATTATTTCAAATCAATTAATTACAAGTGACTCTAGGATCTACTACTACTATATATTGGCTAATATTATATTTGAATTTTGTCTGGCAATTGTCATATTGGTATTTTTTTGTTTCTTGGAGTTCTTACGATTGATCAGAATGGATAAAGTTTTTTACTATTTTTGAACCTTTAAACCCTTCAATAAAGGCAAGATATGTTTTTATGCCACTTAATTTAAAATAATATTCGTACCAAAAGTTTACCGTTTAAATTTATGTGAAAAAATAATATAAAAAAACCTGCAAAATAGTCTGTCATGTAAAATGTCTTTTTTTTTTTTCATAAATTTTTCAAAAATCCTAGCGTGTATTCAGCATTACGAGGACACACAATTATTTGCCTCTAAAAGGTTAACTGAGAAAATAATCCATTCATGATGCTGCTAATTTTAAACTTCATTTTTCTATGAACTCGATATTCGTATGCCTAATAAACTGTAGACCCATGGCATTTGTCACCCCATCTCTTACACTATCTACCAATAAGTGTTTAAAAAATTTTGATTTTTGACATTTTCTCAAACTTTAAAAATAAACTTGTCGGATACTTCTGAAACTTCAGGATTATGAAGATTATGTCTGACCTCATATTTATCAACATCCATTTGATAAGCAAGGCAATTAGGGGGCCGACAAAAAATTAAAGAATAACAGAAATATTTGGAATCGCCCTGTACATGAAAATGCACGAAACGATTTATCACTGCAGGATACAAATATGTGGATACTGCACAACATGTACACTAATTTTTTGTAAGAATAGCATGTATATTCATGGAAAAAGAGTGATTTTTTTTAAAAAATTCAAAACTTCTGGTATGTTTTTTGTTTATATCATGCAGGGTTTTTAGCCAAATTTAACGCAAATTTCAGAAATATTGGCAAAATCTATTAGAAAAAATACAGCGCAATTGGAATGTAAATATATTAAATATTTTATGAAATATGAGTAGTTTTATGAAATAATTTTTATCTGCGCATGCGCGAACAATAAAAACGATTCTTTTGCATCATTTAATAGTCAATTTTATAAAGTAACTTATAAAAAAAATCCAATCAAATGTCATGAAAATTCAAAAAAGATATCAGTATTATAAGTAAGCTGTTTTTACATTGCTCTCTAAAAACGGCTGAATTATAAAGGATTCTCCACAAATTGACATTTTTTATTAACTGACATTTAGGAAAAAATTGGTACTATTTAATGAATACAATATCTAATACAATATTGCTGCTAATAAGTATCTTGACACCTGTGATAGAAAGGGAAAAGAGATGTCAAAAAGATGTCAAAATACTTATTAACAGAAATATTGTATTAGATATTGTGTACATTAAATACTAATTTTTTCCTAAAAGTCAGTTAATAAAAAATGTCAATTTATAGAGAATCCCTTATCATTCAGCCGTTTTTAGAGAGCAATGTAAAAATAGCTTACTTATAATAATGATATCTTTTTGAATTTTCACGATACTTGATTGGATTTTTTTTATAAGTTACTCCATAGAATTGACTATTAAATGATGTAAAAGAATCGTTTTTATCGTTCGCGCATGCGCAGATAAAAATTATTTCATGAAACTATTCATATTTCATAAAATATTTAATATATTTATATTCCAATTGAGCTATATTTTTTCTAATAGATTTTGTCAATATTTCTGAAATTTGCGTTAAATTTGGTCAAAAACCCTGCATGATATAAACAAAAAACATACCGGAATTTTTGAACTTTTTTTTTAAATAACTCTTTTTCCATGAATATACATGCTATTCTTACAAAAATCAGTGTACATGTTGGGCAATATCTATATTTGTATTCTGCAGCGATAAATCGTTTCGTGCATTTTCATGTACAGGGTGATACCAAATATTTCTGTTATTCTTTAATTTTTTGTCGGCCCCCTAATTGCCCTGCTTATCAAATGGATGTTGATAAATATGAGGTCCTACATAATCTTCATAATCCTGAAGTTTCAGAAGAATTCGACAAGTATATTTTTAAATATTTGAGAAAATGTCAAAAATCGAAATTTTTCAACCACTTATTGATAGATAGTGTATTAGCAAACTCGAATAAACGTCTCTAATAAGTCGGTGGGCAGGAAAGTTGTTTTTCCTTAAAAATTGGAATAATTGATAAAAATATTCTTATACTAAATATTCCGTAACTAAGTTATTTGGATTAAAAATTATAAAAAATCAATAAATTAAAATACAGTTTTCAGACATTATACATTTGAAAGTACATTCTCCCTATTCAACGGCGTAAATTTGAAAATTATGCTACAATGAGAAGTAGAGATCTGCACTGGCCGAAATTTACAGGCTCGAGCCCGGCCCTTCCCAAAAGTTAAAATTTCGATCCGAATTCAGCCCGGCCCAGAAGAAAATTAAAAATCC
The DNA here is from genome assembly GCA_964019185.1 of Maratus speculifer. Lineage (NCBI taxonomy): Eukaryota > Metazoa > Arthropoda > Arachnida > Araneae > Salticidae > Maratus > Maratus speculifer. The sequence goes on from OZ025298.1 coordinate 260,722,482, forward strand.
GGTCCAAACCCGGCCCGGCACGGGTGAATTTCTACAGAACATTGATCTTTACTCTTACGGAAGAGTTGAGACCAAAAAAAAAAAAAAAAAAACTTATTCTAGTTTTTTTTTTTTTTTTCATGTTTATAATCTCTTTTTATGCATAAGTGCCGTAGGTTGCGATATTTACGCTTTTAATGAACCTTTGTTTGTTGTATGTAAATGTTTCAGTTATCATTAACATTAGTAATCCATATTCCATGCAATGGCGAAAAAAAATCTAAAAAATAGTATATGGTAAAAATAAAATCTTCTAAGACGGAATCGCTCTGAAAAAAAAAAAAAAGGTTCTCTTCTTAGCTAATGTAAATGTTTAATATATTTTTTTCTCGCGTATTGTGGTATTCATTTTGTATGATGAACAGTTTAAAAGAAATTTGCAGTTTTCAGTTTAAAAAAAAAATTCCGTCATAATCATGTTTTTTTATGTGTTTAATTCTATTTTAAGATGCCTAGTAATCTACGATTCTCTAAAAATAATAAATTCTAATGTTTAATTGTAGAATAATGACGACTTAAAAGTATATGCCTTTTTGCAAAAATTTTTGGACCAAGCCGAATTTTACTGATTTATGTACAGACTTGGCCACGTCGAGAAAAGGATTTTCATACGGGATGATTCAACAGGAACTGATTATTTTGGTCCGTGAAGATTAGGAAGAATGTAATCAGTCTCGGCTTCATACGGAAAAAATACGTTAGACCCTGTCCGATACTCCAGGAAAAAAATTAAGGCCCGATCTCGGCCCGGCCCGAAATGATTAGTGACTAGGCCCCGCCTGAGTCTTCAGAAGTAAGGCCCGAGCCCGGCCCGGCCCAAATGCCATTAATGGAATTCGGCCCGAACTCGGCCTGTGCAGATCTCTTATGAGAAGCCCGTAGCAGAAAGTTCGAGAAAAGAGACGGATGTCGCAGATTTTCTTTACTCTTTTGCAGATTATTTTTCATCAAACCTTTTTATTTTGCGTCATACAGCTCTTTATCAAAATATTAGAATAATTGAGAAAAAGTAATAAGAAAAAATTATTTTCATTTATTTATTTTTGATACTATGTAAATGTACTTAATTTTTTTGTAAATTAAATCTAGAATATTTAGATAGGATTTTTAACATTTGCAAAACGTAAAATACAGTGCAATAAATTAGGTATACAGCTTTCTGAAACACATCAAAATATTAGAATAAAATTTAGATAGGTTCAAAGTATTAGAAAAATTTTATTTTACTCAACAATAATTAACTTATGAGTATGAAGTGAATGGTCGTTAATATTCTGTAGCATCCTCTTTAGCTTTCATAACAGCGCTCAATCGATCTTGCATACTATATACAAGGTCTTTACAAACATTGCTATCAATATTATCCCAAATAGACTTTATACGTGCCACTAACACTTGAAAGAGGATTTTCTTGGAGCTTTTTCTTCATTATATACCAAATGGATTGATGGGATCAAGGTCTGGTGAGTTTGGTGGCCAAAGAATTAGCTTAACATTAGGTTGGCGGAACCAATTCTTAGTTGACACCGATGTATGCGGTGACGCTATATCTTGTTGGAAAATGAAATCATCTTCAAATAAATCTTCTGATGATGGAATCATCTAATATTCCAAAATTTCTTGATATATCTGATAGTTAACTTTTTTGTAGATGATGCATAACTTTCCAGGTCCTTCTGCACTCATGCAACCCAAACCATGAAACTAGCAGCAAATTTTAAGAAACGTTTAACGTTTTCTTTGTCAAATGCTTCTTACTTCACACTCCAAATTCGAATATCTTGATTATCATATAAAACACAAAACATACTTTCATCACTAAGTAATATATTTTTCCAATCTTCTTCGCTCTATAAACGTCTCGATTTTGACCATTTCAGTCGTATACGCTTTTGTTTTGCAGTCATGAGAGATTTTGTTTTCGGTACAAGATTCAAACTTAAATTTATGGAAATGTGTTAATGTTGTCGATGTAGAAAATTCAACTCCTTCTTCTTTACATTTTCAGTGCAAGAATCACATATTTTTAAAACGGTTTTTCTTAACTATACACTATCACAATATTTATATCACAATATATTTTGGAATTTCTATATTTAATAATAGATTGAATTAAACAAATATCCTTAAATGATGAGAAATAATGGTTTAAAATCAAAAATGCTAAATTAATGTTTAAATATGCTAACATTGTAGTTAAGGTACGTTATTAATACGAGATGGAACCCGTCGAAGTTCGACGAAAGAAAATCATTGAGAAAGAACTGTTTCATTGATTTATAATAAATCTACAGAATTAGTACCAGTAAAAAATGCATCTTATAGTCTAAATCTCAAACAAATATTATTTTAAGCTAAAATCAACAAAATACTATAAAACTCAATTATCCAAATCATTAAACGAAGTAAAACCGAAATTCATCGGATTTTGCAACAGACGATATTTTAAAAATAGTATAAGCATTTTAATTTCTTTCTTTTCTTTTTTTTTTTTTTTTTTTTTTTTTTTTTTTTTAATTTTAAGAGAAAATGGAGTGATTCTGTTGCCAAATTACAAAATTAGTACTAAAAGTTATATAAAAAAATTAATAACTCAAAAATAAATTGAGATACAGCTTGGAAACAAATTGCATTTAAAAGTACATTTTTTTTTCTATACGACGCACAGTGGGGCAGGAAGCCTCCAAAGTTGGCAAAAAATAAAATTTACTTTGAACAAAAAAAGCAAATCGCGGATTCTTTTGTAGAAGAAAAGTAGTAAAATTTTAAACTTTTACGTAAGCTAAATAGTAATTTATTAATTAATTTACAAACCTTTTTCAATATTTTTTGTAGAAAAATGAGTTAAAAACAAGAATTTAAGATAGTTTTATACTAATTAGATATTTATAAATCATCCATAATATCGCATTAAAAAATGTAAACATAATTAGTAATTTTAATTATTCTCAAGCAAACCTTATAATGAATATTAGAGACTCGTTTTGAAGGATTGGATCAATCTTTCTCAGGCAAAATGTACGTATTACTATAAAGACAGCAGAAGAAAAACTGTTTCTGTGGTTTTAGTGCTAACACACACTTTTTGTTTTCCTGTTTTTCAGATCTTAAACTCATACATGTCACGTACACTAACGAATATGTAGAACTAGAATTGTATAACCGTTTTACTCTTGATATTTTTGATCGTCCAGAACAAATTCAGACGGAATATGAAGATGGGCACGTTTGCTTTTCATTGACGCTTCTGTTTGTTTTTCAAATCGAGGAAATGAAAGCGATTTGCCAAGCCACTCTTTGTTAATTCTAAAGCATTTCCCTTGTTTCGCCAGTCTTTTGCTCATCGGAATTTATATTAAACTTTAAAACATTTAATCTTCTTTTCATTTAAACTACTTGTTCGTAGTTTCTCCGATTATGGAGCTCTTATACCATAAAATCACATTACTTTTCAAAAGTTTTTTGTTAAAAAGTTCCATGATAGTCAGTTTCATTTAAATACATTGTTTTGTGATGAACAATGCATTAAAATTCGTATTTAACAAAGAAAATATTTATAATCATGTTTGACACACCCGTACACTAACAAAAATTTAAGGTTGATTAGCTATAAAAGTGACCATACAATTAAAAAAGTGGCAAAAAGGAGAAGATTTTCTGGCATATTTGTCCTTTTAAAACTCATACTTAGTAGAAAAAATTATAATTAACACTTAACTCGCCTTAACTCATAACTAAAACCTACAATGTTTGTAGACAGTGTTAATTTTTTTTTTATAAATTTCACCACTATACATTCTAAGCGTCTGTATATCTATAAAAATCGTATTAAAACAAATTGAAAGTTAATGAATTATTGTTACATACTTGAAGTTAAAGGTTCCATAGTCAAAAAAAAATATTTTTTAATTATTTTAGCGAAATTAACAAACGAATGTTGAAACAAAATTATTGGGTTTTTTTTCACTTATTATCAAAGCACAATATGCAGTTTAGCTTCTTTCTCTAGTGACGATCAAAATAACTTTGCACAAATTTTAATACTAGGAAGATGTGTACTGACATCTGCTCTATTAAAGTGACGTATGTCGGTAGTTCAAAATAAAATTTCATTTTTTCGATTTTTTGCCAGTTTTGAAGGCTTTTTGCCCCACTGTGCGACGGTGTAAACAGGGAAAATGGAGTTCTTCTGTTGCCACAATTACAAAACTGATACTAAAAACCATAAAAAAAATTAATATTTCAAAAATAAATTAAGATACAGTTTTCAAACAAACTGCATTTAAAAATGCAATTTTTTTCTCTATATGACGGTGTAAAATTTTAAAATGTGCAATGTTTAGATGTGTAAAATTTATTGTAGCGAAAATTAAAAAACTGAAATTGCAGGGGAAAGTGTTGCCATTTGCAAAATGACGTATGCGTTAAGCACAGGTACGTTTGGCCTTTATCTATACTAATGTTATAAAGAGGAAAGATTTTATTGTTTGCTTGTTTGAATTGAATAGGCTCCGAAACTACTTGACGGATTTAAAAAATTCTTTCGCCGTCGGAAAACTGCACTATTTCGGATGAACATAGGCTATATTATATTTTCAAAAAAAAAAAAAAAAAAAAAAAATGCTGGTTTTTACTTAAATGTAAATAATTTAACCCAAGGTGTAGAAAAATGACCTTATAAAAATCCTTTCATCGCGTGCGCTGCGAATACTATTGATTATCTATACTAATATTATAAAGAGGAAAGATTTGATTGTTTGTTTGTTTGAACTGAATAGGCTCTGAAACTACTTGATGGATTTAAAAAATTCTTCCGCCGTCGGAAAACTACATTATTTCCGATGAATATAGGCTATATTATATTTTCAATGAATTTTTTTTTTTTTTTTTAATGAAATTTTGTATGGAGATATCTGACACCTTAGATTAACATATAGGCTACTTTTTACCCGACTACCTAAAAGGAGGGTAATGTTTTTGTAGTTGAATTTAATGGTATGAAGTGGTAGTAACAATTTGATGTGTCAGTAGTGGCACGGGATTGGGCGACTTGCTCTACCCGAAGCAAAGCGAGGGCGGGCCGCTAGTAAAATAGGTTTTTAATAAAGATGATTAAATTATAAATTATGAAACAAAAAAATGCGAAAAACAAACATAGCGCAACCGAGCATCGATCTCGGATCCACTGGTCAGCAGATAAAATCTATACCAGCAGAGCCACGGTCAACCATGCCTTTTCTTTTCAAAGTTAATATTTAAATTGTGTGAGAATATGAGAACTCCCCCCCCCCACTGTTTCTCCAGAACTAAAGAGCGCTGTATAAAACCCATTGAACTTGAGGCTAAGGGGCCGCTGTCCTACAACATATACGAAAATAATCAAAATCGGTGATTATCAAAGTTGGTCCTCTCCTTGTAAGTTTAATCGATAATAAGTTCTTAATAAAAATATCGTTTGCATATTTGTATTAAAAGACATTAAATTACCGAACGATATTTTCAGTTTGTAATAAAAGTAATTATTCTAAAATTTTGAATATGAACTGTACTATGTTTAGCGCTTTATTACTTAATACAAAAAGTCAAGATTATTATTAATAAAAATTTATAAAATGCCTAAAAGCGCTACAGGTAAGTGATTATTTTATAAACTAACGCTTTAATTGTAAAAATATTTTACCTGCAGATTATTTTTTGTCCCTGAAGTATCTATCGCAGACACTTGGAGAATGTTCTGCTACTGGGTTGAGAAGTATTTAAGTTTGAAAAAAAAAGCGGGGGTTGGGGTGGGAAATGGATTAATTTTTCGTCAAATCAACTTTTCCAAAATAAATAATTAAACATACAAACCAGACAAAAAAATTAAAGACTGTGTTCATTACATTAATACTCAGAAAATAGAGTGCTTTTATGTTAACTTGGCGATGAAATAAATCGCCAAATAGTGTTTCCATTGACATCATTCATATTACATTAATTTCACTTCAAATAAAAGCCTTTAACACATTTCATTTAAAAAGCATAACTTAAAAGATTTCGCTATGGTACTCAATTGTGAAATTTGCTAATTTTTGAAATTCAGTACTTGAAAAATTGCATTAGCATTAGATTTTAAATTTATATTCGGAAAAATATAATTTTTTACGCAGTTTGCCTAACATATTTCTCACAAATACTTTTCGAGCTATTGATTTTTTCATCAACTTTAAATGTTTCATTTTCGGAGATTAATCTGTAACAGTGATTAGCGAAAAAGCTAGCCGTCAGAAACTCATAGTTTTTTTTATTTAAAGAGGTTTATGAGTTACGTATTGTACAACTGCAGTAGCTCGATTGTTATAAAAACTGTAAAATTCCATATCTTTTTCTTTTTTTGACGTGACAACGTCTTGTAAATTGGTTTGCCGGGAGACACTTCAAGAAACTGCGTTACGTTACGTTACGCTCCGCTCACGATACGCGCTCACTTTTCTCTTAACTTTTTCCGGTCACTTGTGGGACCATTTTCTGAACGTGAATGTGAATTCGCTGCAAGGAAGGGGCGGTGCTTAATAGGAATTTTAGATAGTATCAAACTAAGACGAAATACGTTATGTATTAGTTATTAGTATAAAGTACAAAGAAAATAAGTGTAGTTTATTTCGTAATTCGGTGGTATATTATGGAAAACTAATGATATGTGATTAGTGAAAGCCATTTTACTTTAGTTATATTCTGCTCATTGAAAAATTCTTTAATATGCTGTTTACAAAATTCAACATTTGACATCAATAAACATGAAGTAAAATGTGTTTAACAAACACAGTGTATTGCAAGTTATTGTATGTATATTTGTATATAAATACGTATGTATGTGTAAAGGTAAAAATAAAATTTTGTTAATATGAAATTCAGTGCGAGATTCTTTGTATAAATTAATGTTTTAAATATAATTCTTTGTATAAATAAATGTTTTAAATTGTTACTATTATTTCATCCTTCTTCCTACTATACGAATGAATATTCACATTAAAATTATTTTACAACTCAAAGTCGTTGTCGCGTAAAACTTTCGCCCGTATACCGACTTTACAGGCAACCAATTTTTATTACTTATAAAGGAAATTTTTTTTTTTTTTTTCTTAAGACATTCTGGTGAAAATTCAACACTTTCAGAAACACAATTACATGCCTCTGAAAACTTTTAAAAGGAAAAATATATTTATAAAATTTGTATTTTTTTCTGCGAACTCTTTGAAACTCGTGTGTCTCAAAAGCCTTAGGACTCAAGACTTTTGTCATCCGACATGGTAAAAAAGAGACAAATGTTTCTTAATATATGAGAATATAATATAACCATGAACGATCTCATTCGAGTCATCCATGATTCTGAAAAGCTTTTTTTTTATATTTTCACAAACCTCAGAAACCAATATATTTCAGAGATTTACAGAAGCAGTTTTAAAAACTTAGCCATAAAGGTTTTTTTCAAAGTTCAATGTGCCTAATGATTTGCAATGCAATAGATTTTATATTACCGATGAGAAATCAATAAGGTCCATAAACTAACATATGATTAGCCTCTCAAAATTAAATTTCTAGTTTCTTTCTTTCTCTTTTTTCATCCCTTCTTTTTTTTTTCTTCTATCTTTTAAAGAAGAAATTATTGGATTCATGAAAATTTCCGAATTACGCTTTTGGATGGCTTTATACATTTTACAGGTCAGAAAACCATTAAAACAAAATGTCCACCTGTGACTTTACAAAATGTCCAAATGTGAGTCTGTCACTTTGTGAATCTGTATGCGCCAAAAATTTTGTGGGCATTCTATCTCAAGAACTAATGCACGGAATTACACAAAATTTAGATTCAGTTTAGATCTTATATAAACCGGAACAAATTAGGTTTTGGAGTATGTTTCCCAACAGATGGTGCTGCTATGCTGCCTTTTTTTACAATTTCTGCAATATCTATATCTCAAGAATTAATGTACGAATTTTCATAAAGCTTCAGATTCCGTTAGTACTTGATATAAAAAAGCGGATTATTTTTTGGTGTAAATCGCTTAACAAGTGGCGCAGCTATGCGGCATTATTCATGATTATCGCAGTAACTCTATCTCAGGAACTAATGCTCAAATTTTCACCAATCTGAATGTATCTGAATCGTCGATTCAATTCTTAATTATTTTCCTAAAACAGTTATAAAACCCCTTGAAAAGTTCGCAAAAACATACTTGAATGGAAAATCAAGTATGTCTTTTGAAGGAATTATCCAAATAAAAGTGGATATGATTGTCCAAGATGTATGCATAGAAATATTTTGGCAGACTGAATGCGTCTATGTAGTGTTTACAAGTCTTAAAAAGTTGAAAATTCTGAAGTAGCTTGCCATCTGCTGCTCAGAGTCAATTGATGTAAGCTTTTATAAGAGTGTTTTAGAGAGTTATTTAAGTTGAACCAGCTGAGGGTTGAATAAAGTGTGTTTTAGTTAGATAACTGCTATCCACCTTGAGTGCAAGCTATCGTAGCACATGACTTTCCCTAATGAACGAGTGTTAATATAGTCAGAGTCCAAGTAAGCAGGTAATACCCTGGCACCAGACGCCGAACCGAATAAAAAATTCATCAGTGGCATCAGTTATCATCAACTGATTTGTAGAACAACAATGAAAAAAATTCACACCTGGTGCCAAATGAAGTTGTTGACCAATGCTGTAGTTGTAAAATATCCAAAGCGAACACAATAAATGTAGAAAGTATGTGAGAGAGCATTTGCTATAACTTTATGTGAAAAAGAGAGAGTATACGAAGGTTCTTGAAAAACTCCAGAATATGTACGGTGTGTACCACCGTGTACGCTAAACTACATCTTTGATTATGGCATTCAAGAATGTATCAGGAGTTATATGATAGCATACTATAGAATATATTATCCGGACATTCATTCTGCCTATAGCGCACACTCTGTGGTACATTATGATTCTTTAGCTTTTTGTCTTCGTTAATAATAATATTAAAAAATGAAAATTTAAGAATCCTAAATGAATTGAAAAAAAAAAAAAAAAACTCTGAGATTGTTTGTCTGGAACAAAATCCTTCCGATGAATAGTCGCAATGTCTTTTATAATTCTTCATGCTTTGGAAAGCCAAAAGTAACTATACTTTCAGGTTTATTTTATAATTAGCTTTAAAAAAGTGTGTTGTACATTTGTGCGTCACCTAAAAATCTAACAAACATAAGTAAAACTTCGAATGAACAATGAATTTACAAAGCTAATGTTATATTATGTAACAGCACCAATGTATGTGGATGATTCTCTCCAAATAGGCCAACATAAGAGTCATGAGGGAGGGACTGTGACGAAGTGATGAATTTTAACAAAATGTCCATTTATCTTTAAATGCCATTATCTGAATTGAGATTAGGCTTAGAGGACTTTTGACTATATCTAAATACTTATAAATCAGTAAAAGTAATTATTTTTTTTAAATATTTATCTGCATTCAGTAGAGGCTGATGAGGGAGCGATGAGGAAGGTTTAGGACCTTTAGTCAAAAGTCCTCTAAGCCTAATCTCAATTCAAATAATGGCATTTAAAGATAAATGAGCATTTTGTTAAAATTCATTACTCCTTTATAACTTTAATTTTGGTATATTTGGAGAAAATCATCCATGTACAGATTAAAAAGTCCACCGATCCACATATACGTCATCCAAATCAACTGCTGACAATCTTGAGAAATCTATAGAACGGTGCTGCTCCCGCACTTGATGGTTAACGTAGACTGCAGCTACAAAATAATAACAAAGAAATATAGATTAAATCTTATAGTAGATTTGTACTCGCGTCAGGTGTAAAAAGTTATTTTTTCAGAAAAACCAATATTGATCCAATACTAATAGAATGAGGACATAAAATTAAGTTTATATTAATATGGTGATGTACACGTAATATTTGAATTAGGTTAAAAATATGATTAAGTGTCAATATATTGCCAATAACTGAACAAGATTATAAACATCTATTTAATGCAATGATGATATTTCAGAGCAATATCGGTATTACATTCGAACTGTTATAATTTCAAGAGCAACTAATATATATATATATACATACATATATATATATATATATATATATATATATATTGTGCATTAAAAGACATGTGTAAAATTTTCTTAAAATATGAATCCAGTAAAGAATTGATATACACCACTGCAGCTAATATAATAATGGTACAATATGGGCCATATTGGCGGAGTATTGAATCACATTCCTATTCATTTATGCACTATATGACCAAATGAGACCGGCCACTTGCAATTTTAGAAATTTCGTTAAATATCTAGAAAAATATATGAGGAATTATCCTGAAACTCTGAATGCGTTAACATAATAGTACTGGTCACACATTAACGTGAAGAGTTTTTCCCGAAACTTTATAGGAAAACAAATCAACATCAACAAAGTGAAAAAGAACGAATATTTATTGGATAACCCTGTCAAAACTAATGTAGCAAAAGCGTTCAAATTGTAGATTATGATTACTTAGTTTAGTGTAATAAACTGTGTTCGTTTTTTGGCGGATATCATGTATACTTTTAGAGAAATTAAGCGCCCAATCCAAAGTTGCGGGTGTGACATTTCCACAACTTAATTTAGTCACCAGCAAAAAAATTTTTGAGCATTGGTTTCTATTTGTATGAATTTCAGTGTAGACCACTTACACATACATTTATCCAAATCTGAAAATTATTTGATGTATCATTTATTTATAAAAAAAAAAAAAAAAATAATTTCCGCCTGTTACGGGTGTGACATAAAAAGGACATGCATTTTCATCTTTCAGTGCAAAAATGCAAAACTCTGTGAATTGAGACAACTGAGTGAAATGATATTTTTATATATTAGACAGTAATACTTAAATAATTATTCTATGAAAAAATTAAATTTCTTACTCAATTCTTGCTTTTGTGGAAAATGTTTAAAATTTTCGTTGCGGGTGTGACGCCCTGTTGCGGGTGTGACTTGTATAGCCAATAAAATAATGACATACACAAATATTTTCAAGGCAGATTTTTTTAATTAAAGAATTAATAAATATTACAATTATAACATCTAGAGAGGAAAATATTAAAAAAAAAATTCATTTCCAATCTTGAATTTATATTTTCTGGTTGGTAGCTTTTTTTTTTTACAAAAATGCTCTTTTCTTTCCTAGAATGCATCTGACTGACTGGGCCAAATATGCACGTTTTCTTAAATTTTTTTCAAACATTCTAATTCTATATCGGCACCATCCATTTTTCTTATTTGTCCATCAAAGTTTTCACTTTTTTAATGTCGAGAATAAAACAACGTCTACAAAATCTCCAACTGCACATACAACGTTGGATATTATATCCTTGTCAAAGTATGGATACATCTAACTGACTGAGCCAAATATACACATTTTCTTGATTTTTATTCCGATACTCTTATTCTATAATATCCGCATTCATTTGTCTTATTTGTCTATCAAAGTTTTCACTTTTTTTTAAAATGTGGAGAATAAAACAACTTCTACAAAATCTCCAACTGCAGTCTTATCATTGGATATTATATTTTTGACAAAATATGGTAACAAATTTTCTTGTTGTCACTTTCTAAAGTTATTGCTACATTAATTGTTCCTACGTCAATAAAAACATGATGTATCGATTGAATGCTGATCTCCAATTGTGCTTGGTGCCAGCATTCATGAATTATTTTCACAATATCTTCTGAAATTTCACATTCAGCAAAGTTCTTTTATATTTTTTAGGACTTTTTCTACACACATGGCAAAATCTGAAGCTGAATTTATGGTTGCAGAGCGTTGCTAGTGTTACCATTTTCTTGGCAACTGCACCAACCCCATCGACAACTCCTTTACCATGAGATGAAATGCAAAAGGGTTGCCATCCTTTACCATGATTTTTTAAAATAGTCTCTTCTTTTCCCTCCTTGCTTTGTCTCCTTCCTTCTTTTATTGTAGATATGCTTCATATTTAAAAGGGTTTTCCTTAATCTTTTTTCAATGATATCGTGATCTTTCTGTACTCTTCATTCTCTGCAAAAGAGAAGAAATTAATGTGTAAACTGAATAAATATAGCACTTCCAGTCCAAAAATATGAGCTTAACAAATTTTTAATAGTTATCCCTTGAAATTTCTAATCTTACATAAAGTTAAAATTATGTTAAATTTTGGTTAATTTCAAACTGACTATATACATTTTATGCTAACTTAATAAACATTTTAACAGTTTCTATTATTCTTACTTCTACTTTTTATTTAATTTGAATTAAAAGAAAAAAAATCTTCCCCTAATATTGATTTACTTATTTAAAAAAAACGAAATTTATATATATTAGATAAAGACTATCAAATAACAAAATTAATAAAATGTATATAAAAAACAAAACAAAATTAACAAATTTAAAGAAAATTGCTAATATATTGTTTCGTAATTTTCTTTTTTTAATTTCTATAAAAATCTTACCTTTTAAATTAATTTCTTAATCATATATCACTAATAAAATTATTTTCTTGCAGTAAAGCAACAATTTTATCAATCCAAACTGAATAAATCAACCGCAACAGGGACATATCACGCCCGCAACGCTCAATAATTATAATTAAAATATTAATTAATTTCTTTTGTGTCTGTAATTCGAAGTATCTTAATAAACTATTTTTGAATATAAAGTTTCATAACTTTAAATCAAAAATATTTTTCTGCAGAGATATAAATGTAACATTTTGTTGCGGGTGTGACACAATAATTAAGAATAATTAAATATGCTTACCTTTTGTAATGAAGATTAGTGAACACTTCTCTGCAGACAAAAACTCTCAATAATAGCTGTCAGATCATATATATCCAAGTTTGGAGATTTTCAGAATGTTTGTTCAACTGTACGAAACCATGCAATGTAAATATTTTTGCCGCAGTCTATTTTACAAAGTCATAGTGTCACTTTATTAATTAAAATAAGTGTATTAATGACAAAAATTTAATTCTTTTTTGATAAAATATGAAATAGTACACTCTTAAGAGTTAATATGCAAAATTTCAATCCTATTTAAAGAAATTTAAATTTTCCTCCTCATGTCCATTTTTTCGTGGATTGGGCGTAAGACTTTTATAAAAACAGTCCCAATTTTTTCCGAGTTTTTTTGCTTATAATTTGCAGAGTTCTTTATATAAAATAATGTTCTTTTCTGAAAATATGACAAACAACATTGCATATAATACCCTGTAATCATAATTTAAAAATAATAATAAATGTATGAAAAATGAGCAGGTTTACTAAATAATTTTTCATTGTGCATTCTTGAAGGCTATCAAAATTTCATTTGCATATTGTGTTAGCTAAATGTATAGAGTAATTTTTGTAAAAGTCTTAAAATCACAACTTCAAAATTCTGAAGTGATTGTCTATAGAATAAGCTCAAAAACCGTTATTCCCAAAATGTAGCAAAAAAAGTGAGGGATTGTATCCAAATATAGTAGTACATGCCTTATTTTGTATTATATATTGACACTAATCTATGGATAAATGGATACAGTCTCTCATCTTTTTGCTTCATTTTGGGAATAATTTATTCTGAGCTCATTCTACAGACCATCTCTCTCAGAACTCTCAAGTTATTATTTTCACGAAAGTTACTCTATATATTTAGCTAACACAACATGTAAAATATATTTAAATAGCCTTCACGCATGCGCAATGAAAATGTATTTAATAAACCTGTTTTTTTTTCATACCATTTTTGTTATTTTTTACTTTTGATTACAGGGTATTGTGTATAATGTTGTTTGTTATATTTTCGGAAAAGAACATTATTTTTTATTAAGAATTCTACAAATTAAAAGCAAATACTTGGGAAAAATTGGGACTATTTTTCAGAAAGCCTAAATTCCTTAACGAATATACATGCTATCCGCATAAAAATGATCACAGTTTATTACAATAAAACATTTAATCATAATCTACAGTTTGAACACTTTTGCTATAATAGTTTTGACAGGGTTATCCAAAAGATATTCGTTCTTTTTCAATTTGTTGACGGTTCCCTATGAAGTTTCAGGAAAAAATCTTCCCGGAAATTTCTGACCTGTACTTTTATGTTTACACATTTAGAGTCTCAGGATGATTCCTCGTGTAGTTTTCTACGTATTTAACAAAATGTCTAAAATCACAAATGGCCGGTCACCTTTGTCCATATAGTGTATCAGCCTTAGAAATTTTGAAACAGACAGTACTTCTGATCAATACGTATCCAACATTGATTAAATGTGTTGTAAAACAACACTCTTGGTGAAGTGATAATTTTTGTTTAATATTTAGATTACATTAGAAATCTTTTCAAAAAATGACAATATAGTAGTATTTGATACATTAAATACTTTCCTGATTTCATGGATAACAGTTAGAGTAATATTTGTATTCATTATAAATAATTATATACATTAAAAATATTGCCAATATCATACGAAGAATTATACAATATGCAGAGTTTTCCCCAGGTTTAAAAAGGGGCACGGCGCTATTTTTCTCAAAAGGGCACTTTTTACATTCTTCAAGGCACTTTTTTGATTATTCAGAGCACTTTTCTGATATTTAAGGGCACTTTTAATTAGTTGAATCTAGAATCCAGTGGTTCAAAAAATCGCGGAAGCACAGAAATTTCATCAAACAATCTAGAAAAAAATCCAAAAATTTTGTCAAAAAGTAAAAAAAAAAGGTTAAGTTTTGTTAAAAGATCGCGAAAAAACGGCCAATTTTGTTAAATGATCGCAAAAACAGCAGGTTTTGTTAAGAGATCACGAAAAAAACGACTGATTTTGTTAAAAGATCGCAAAAACAGCCGATTTTGTTGAAAGATCACGAAAAAACCAGCATATTTTGCTAAAAAAAAACGCAAAAAACGACAAATTTCGTGAAAAAATCGCGAGGAAACGGCAAATTTTGTTAAAAAAATGACAAAAAATGGACAATTTCTTCATAAAATTTCTAAAAGCTGTCAATTTTGTCACGTTTAAACTCGAAAAAACGCAAATTTCAAAAAAGGAGCGAGAAAAAAAGCACACACTTCATAACGGGAGTGAAATCGTCCCCTATTTTCTCCCAGACTCAAATATTAAAGACATAAATTCTAAAAATATTTTTAGGATGATTTTAACGAGTCATATAATACGTACGCCGTTTAACTTTTGTGCCCCTTTGACAAAATTTGCATTTTTTTTATCTTTTGATGGAATCTACTGTTTTTTCGGGATATTTTGGGGAATTTTGCGTTTTTTCGCGAATTTTTGGCAAAATTTGCCGGGTTTTTTTTCGCTAATCTTTTAACAAAATCTGCTGTTTTATCACGATTTTTGGACGAAAGTTGCCGTTTTTCGTGATCTTTTGGCAAAATTTTCCATTTTTTCGCGAATCGTTTGAGAAAATTTCCCGTTTTATCGCGATTTTTGGACGTAATTTGTTGTTTTAACTTGATCTTTTGAGGAAATTTGCCGCTTTTTTGGGATTTTGTGACGAAATTAGCCATTTTTTCGCTAATCTTGCCTGAAATTAGTCATTATTTCGCAATATTTTAACGAAATTTGCGTTTTTTAGTGACTTTTTGACGAAATTGCGTGTTTGTAGGACGCGTAAGAGTTCTTTTTTGCATTTCGTCGCCGATTTTTTGGATAGTTTTGCTCTATTAGCGCGTCCGCATCATCGCTGAAGGGCTGCGTTTTTTCAAATGCGTGGCAAGAAGGGCGCTATTTTTTTGAATGAGCGACAAGAGGGGCGCTAGGTTTTGGATGAGGGGCAAGAGTGGTACTATTTCTTAAACTAAAGGGCAAGAGGGGAGGAGAGCCCCCTCCTGAAACTCTCTGGGGGAAACTCTACAATATGTGACATTTATATTTTCAAAATATGATATTATTTACATTTCAAAGCAAATTAATGCAATATCGGCACAACAATGTTTCAATGTTGTGTTTCTACATTACCTAAGCGATAAATGTTGAGTGAGGAAATCTGTCCTAGACATGATAAAAATGTTTGGCAAATAAATATTCTATTTAAAAAAAATAAAGAATTCCAAGTATGCTAATTCACCTGTTTCAGCCACCACTCTGGCAATTTGCCTTTTTTGATTTTTTTTTCTTTGTCGTGCATCGCTAAACAAATGACGTCAGTATACTTCATTTAATCTGCTTGAAAATATTTGACTACATAATGTTACGTAAGTCATCTTTTCACTTGAAAAGCTTTTTAAAACGAATGTCATCAGTAGATTAAAAATCAGATAAGAAAGGAAAAAGAAAAGAAAGTAAAAGAAAGCTCAATTTTTAAAAAGAAATTTTTCAGCTATGGTTCAGGCATCACTAATGAGATGTAAAACTGCATTTAATTTGCTAATAATTAATCATATCGAATAATTAATTAATCTTCTCGAAGTTACCATCAATTAAAGAAATTAATAAATTAGAATTTTATTTTATTGTAACTTGTTCAGAAAATATAGTTCTTTGGAAATATAATTTTGCCTGTGAACGATGTTTGTATAGATTAAAAATCATAAGAAAAAGATAATTATAAATTACAATTTTTAAAAAAGAAATTTTTGTATTATGCTGCGCGTATCATTGTGGTACGAAAAACGACACTAATATATAAATGACTAATAACAATTAATTCCGACAATTTATAAATTATCATTTTATTTCTTGTAACATGTAAAAACTAGGTACATTTTCATGTGAACAGCAATGAAATACAATTTAATAATTTATAATGCATGTATATATATATACACGAGAGAAAGTCCGAAAATAAGTTTCCGACGACGACATTGGACAAAGGTGTGCATAAAAGACAAAACATATAATGAAGCATTAAAGATAAGACGTAATTATATTTTTCTACTTAAGTACAAGTGAGTTGAGACATTTGCCATAGCCCTTTATAATCTTTAAAAAGACGTCCTATAAAAAACCCGGGCTTTGCATACGATAGAAGCATCGAGCCGCTTATGTGATTTCGGCATTGCTTCCATGCTGTAGTCAAGCATTGCTTTAGTCTATAGTGGTCGTGCACGCCCACCCAGACCTCGGTCTGCACAATACTTGTTGATGCATCTCTGTGGAGGTCTATAGCCAGATGTGATGGCGAAGCAAAAAGAGCGGAGATAGTGCCACAAATTCATTGAGGGGCATCATCAAGTGTTGGACAGACCGTGACCTGGACGGGCGTGCACGGCCAATATTGACAAAAGCAATGCTTGACTAAAATTTTGAAAGCAATGCCAAAATCACACAAGCGGTTCAACGCTTCATTCGTACGCAAAGCCCTAATACTTTTTTCTTGGAGGTCTTTTTGAAGCTTACAAAGAGGTATGGCAAATGACTCAACTCACTTGGCACTTATGTAAAAAAGTAAATTTACGACATATCTTTAATGTTTCATTATATGTTTTGTCTTTCATACACACCTTTGTCTACAGTTGCCAAGGGAAACTTTCATCGGATTCCTCTTGTATAATACCGCGTATACACTACATGGCCAAAGATGGCCAAATACATTCTAAAAGCGACATTTTCAAAACGTGCAATAAATACTCAAATCTGGGTATGTCGCATAATCAAAATGACTCCGAATCAAAATTATTCAAGTTTAAAACATGTATGTACTCATTGCTTAAACTTGGACATACTCAAACATGAGCAAATGACGCTTTGTTCAGTAGGTTATTCTTGATTACACATGATGTTTCTATTTATGTATTGTTGATGGTTGTCAAATTCCACTTGCGAAATCTTTCTTTTATGAATTCATCCATTCTTTGGTTTCGAAAGCTGAAGAAAAAACTTTATGCTTTCGAGATAACAATGTAACAGCTTTTAAGTGTTCTTCAGCGAACATTATAAAAACTAGTAGATCGAACCCGGGCTTCCCGGGTTACATAGCAAAGATAAAAAGCATTTTTTTTTATTTAAAACTTTAATGAATTTTCTACATGTAATATGCGTTTTAGATTGCTAACTAACTCCAAAAATGCATTTTTAACCCTTTAACTCCTTGAAGGGGGTGATATAAAATATATCCCACTTAATTTTAATTGCAAAACGCCACATTGACGCCAGTAATTTGGAATAGCAATTTTATTTTTGTCAAATACGTGAAGAAACGCTTTTAAATATTTTGAAACATATATTTTTTTTAATTCTGGATTTTCAGCATTTTAAGGATTGACGTGCTTTTTCCTTCAAAGGGTTAAGTATCTTGCAGATTTTTTCATTCATGTTTCATTCATAAATTAATAACTGTGAAAAGTATTGGTATGAAGATTTGTATTTGATAACTTTAGATAATTTGGTACTTCTAGGTTATCCCGTCGACCAAAAATTTTTCGCCAGATTATAAGATTAAATGCCAATAATGGATGATTGTGAATGTCACATTAAACACGATACACATGTTTAAAACGCCATCAAGTGGTTTTAAATTAACTTTTTAACTGTATTTTTATTCATGTGTTACTAATTTATCTGTTCTTTCGTTATGTAAAATGAAGATTATGTCAACAAATGTAACTTGGCTATTAGTTTGGCGATTTTTATAATTTGGCGAAAATGGTCGACGGAATAACCTAGCAGTACCCATAATTTTTATCTTTTACAATTAAAAAAATTAACATTAGTCTCAATATTATATTAAATCAATCTTTGAATTAAAATATTACATATCGGAAAAACATGGTTAGGTTAAAGGGTTAAATCGACCATTTTCGTCAAATTAAAAAAATCTCCAAAATAATAACCAAGTTATATGTTGACATAATTTTTATTCTTAATAAAGAAAAAACAAATAAATTAGTAAAACATGAATAAAAATACAAATAAAAAGTAGTATTAAACACCTCTTGATGACATTTTAAACATGTGTGTCGTGTTTAATATCATTGAATATGACATTCACAAATCATCCATTTTTGGCATTTAATCTTATAATTTGGCGGTAGTTTTTTGGTCGATGGGATAACCAAGTAGTACCGAAAACTCTTACGCGCATGCTAAAATGTTAAAAGTAAAAAAAGGATTGCACGTGCATTTTTTTTTTTCAAAAAAGTTTGCTTCAAAGTTAACTCTATGACAAATATAAAATTCGTTTTATAAATTAAAATTCACAACACAAATTAAAAGAATAAACATTGCACTCCGTCACTTCAACGTGCAAAGAAGATGCTGTATTTTCCGTGAAATACGCAAACCTTGATTTTTACAAATCATGCCAAACCAAATTTTCAATTACATTACAGGATATTGGATATTGGCGAATTATGAAACCTCATTTCGTCTTTTATATAATTCTTTTTCTATTTCAGATCAATTTTCTATATGAAAATGTACTTTTTTTTTCTTTTCTGAAAATACATTTAGAAAATAAAAATGGTTCTAAAAATAAAGTAAAAAATAAATAACATAAAAAAAATATTTATTCCAATAAGAAAGAAAAATTAAATAATTTTGTTTTGCATTTTCCTTCTGGTAAAATTGACAGGTAACAAAAAAAAAAAAAAAAAAAACTAAAAATGTCGTCTGTTCTTGAAAGTTTAACTGAAATTTATAAAAAAAAATACATTAAGCTAATAATGTTATTTTAATATAATTACAATTGAATGTCTCAAACAATTGGACAAAAATTTGGGGAACTGGACATTACTTTTAACCTGGAATTATTGCCAAGATCGTCTTTGTTTGCTTGCTATCTCGGCGAAAAAAATCTCTATTTCTTCTTTTTATTTATGGCTATTTTTCCTTTACTTTGCACAGAAATCCGTACTCAAGTTGCCACCTCCAGAAAAATTAAATTAAAAACTACAAAAAAATTAATATCTCAAAAACAAATTAAGATACAGTTTTCAAACAAATTGCATTTAAAAGTACATATTTTTCCCTACACAACGGTGTAAAGATTGAAAATGTGCGATGTCTAGGAGTTAAAAAAAATTACAGTAATGAAAATTGCAAAAGTTAAATTTCATCAGAAAGTGTTGCCATTCTAAAAATGACGTATGCGTTACGCACAGATACGTTTGGCCTTTATTATATAGATGTAGCTCGCCATATTTCATGTTGTAAAATATTGTTGAAAGGGGCGTTTCATTTAAAATCATAATAAATGAAAAAATATGTATAAATTTAACTTCCTAGGTAAAAATTACTACATTTGACGAATAAAATCTAATTTTGATTCAAACTGAATTTCTGATATTTCAGATCTGAAAGCATAAGGTCATTATAATTGAAACAAAAAGTTTCGAAACAAAAGGAAAGCATCGATTTACTCAGATTTGAAAGTGTTATTTTCTTAGTACAAAAGGAGCAAAAGTCTTAACAATGGAAAAGGACGGAGATGGATTTCTGAATCCTTTGGCATCCTTCCAAAGTATTAAAACATTCAAAGAACAGCGTGACCGCAACAAAGACGCCGCTATCCGTAAGGCCTGGCTGTCTGAACTTTAAAGTGCATTTAGGTTACGCTGTACGACACTGGCTCTTTTTTCGGACTCTTTGATGCGGTGAACTTTTGTCGCACTGCAAGAGAATGCGTGGAATAGCAGGGAAAAGTCGCTGACATGTTTATCATCTAGTATGAAGAAAATTTATTTTGTTGAATTCAAGGCCCCACACTAGGCACAGAATAAGACCCGAATGATAATATAAAGTCTATGGGGGCGTTCTTTTAAAATAATTCGCTCAAATTTTAATATTTGTACATGATTTTTTTTTTTTTTGCATAGGATAACTGAGGACGTTCTACAACCGGCCTAGTTTTTATTTTTCCAATTTTGGTTTCAGATTTTTTTTTTAAAAATTACTTTAAATTTCAAAACTGGTTTAAACCGGTTCTGAAATTGAAACTATCATAATATAAAAAAATATATATAAGCAAAATCGAAAAAGTAAAAACTAGGCCGGTTGTAGATCGTCCTCAGCTATCGTACGCAAAAATATCAGGTAAAAATATTAAAATTTGAGAGAGATATTTGAAAAGAATGCCTCCATAGACTTTACATTATCATCCGGGTCTTTTTCTGTGCCTAATGTGGGGCCTTAAACGTTTTGCTTCCAAATCTTTGAAGAACGATAAAAAGAGATCGAAATGATCAAAAGTGTTCAATAAAAAAATTGAAAAAAAATATCATTTATCGTCGCAGAATTTCAGAATATGTAATCTACATGAAGTCTTAGTTTTGATAAAGTTTACTATTAATATCTGGTGTTTGTATGACAACATTTGCTACTGTGACCAAAATATATTCGAAATGCTTCATTTAAAATGCACCGTAGGTATCGCCCGCAAACTTTTTATGAAACATTTTTACTATTTTAATAAACATTTGGTGATAGCCAGGAATTTATTTAATTTTAACTTCTTAAAATAAATTTCATTCCAATGAGATAAGAATTTTCACTTTATTGATTTTCCAAACTTGCGAATGTTATTGAGCAAAAAGCATGCTTTAAATTTTCTTCTCGCGATAAAATTCCAGCTACAGAACATAGAAAATGTTGAAAAAAGCTTTTAATAATGATTTTTTGCAAAAAAAAAAAAAAAAAAAAAAAACAAGCATATATATGATTAGATGCATAGCAAATCCGTCGTCAGATGATCCACGATCTGCAGACCACACATTTCGATTAATGATCAAGATATAGATAAGCTCAGAGAATTGATAACTTGGTGCTGGCGGCTGACAATAACAGACATTATTGAACAAGTGTCTCATTTGGTTCCTGTCAAGCAATTTTAATGACCATTAAGGATTGAGTGTCGCTTTTTAAGTAGTTCCAAGATCTTTGAATTTGTTCCAAAAACCAAAACGTACTCAAATAGTATAAGATGCCTTCTGAAGAAGAATCTTTTATAAAACACATTATTACAGGTGAATAAACTGGATATATGCTTTCGATACAGAAATAGCTCAACAATCAAGTGATTGGTGCAAATGTGAAGCAAAACCGAAAGATCACGTAAAAATCCCTCAAAAATCATGGCAATGTTGACGTTTTCTTTGATTGTTGTGAAATTATGCGTCATGAATTCCAACCAATTGGTAAGATAGTCGGTAAAAATTGTTATTTTAGTGGTTTGCGGTGTTTATGGGAAGCAACTCGTCAAAAACGGCCTAAAATGCGACGAGAAAACACATGGATTTTACACCATAATAATACCTCTGATTGCAATGTAAATTAGTATTTGGGAAATTTTAACCAATTATTTTTAAAAATATGACTCCACAAGCTCAGTATTCACCTGATATGACACCGTGTGGCTTTTCTTATTTCCACGGTTAAAATCGCCTCTTCATGGTTATCATTTTAAGTCCACTGATTCAATAACAGAAAATTCTCTAAGAAATTTGAAATAATTTCACGAAAACGACTGTAAGGCATGTTCTCATGGTTGTAAAAAAAAATGCTGACAGAAGTGCTTTGCAGTCAGAGAAGATTGCGTTGAAAGCGACTCAACAAAGTTTGATCTATAAATTGACATCTTTTGTTTTATGTACTCCGAGTACGTTTTGATCATACTTAGTATAATTTAACATTTAGAAATTTTGATATTTTATGGTTAAATTTCTAATTTACCAATCAGATGATACTTCTCGATTTGTATTAAAACTGTGTATGTTGTTTTGTGTATGTTTTGAGTATTTTTTCCATGATGGGCATTAAAATTACATAAGAAACGCATTTTATTTTTAAGAAAAAAATTACAATGTACGTTTGTGTTAATCTTACATTCCTTATTTACAAAGAAGTATGACTTTGTTGTCCCTCTGTATATTTCCTAAAGTTTGTAGATGAACGTATCCATGCAAATTATTGTTAGTGTATATTTTAAAAACTATCGCAGTTTTGCAGAGTAGTAAAAATAAACTTATTATTTTTGTTTAAAAAATTGCCGAATAAAATTGTAATCGCCAAATAAAATTGCTTATACCAAATTTACTTCTTTACAATTTTACCCTTATTTGTAATACACGTTTGCATTCTTGTGATGAAATCTGTATATAAGAACGTGAGTTTTCGCATTCGCCTTATCCAGAAAATGAAATTTTTGGAAATCGCGAAAAACCTCTGATTGCATCCACTGGATTTCAATATACCAAAAATACTTGATAAAAGTACTTAAAAAAAGATAATTTTTTTTGGTGCAGGTTAACTAAGAAAATCTACTAATAAAGAAAACTCGATGATTTTTTTTCTTTTAACCATTTAGAAAATGTTCTGTTGCTTTCGGTCTATATATATCTGAGACATATCTGAATCTTTGTGATGTCCGGATCAAATTCGTTTTCGAACTGATCTATGTTTATTGTCCAGGAATGGAATACTTTTGTTGCCACTATGACAATATATATATATATATACAAATAAAAAAAGAAAAATAAATAAAATAAATAAAAATTACAAAAGAAAATAACCTTAAAAACAACTTGAGGTATAGCTTTCAAATAATTTTTTTAGTACACCTCCCCCCCTCCTATACAATGATATAAAAATTGAAAATGTACGATGTTTAAAAGTTTAAAAATTTGCAGTACCGAAAATTTTAAACTGGAATTTCATTTAAAACTTGTTTATGATGGTCCAGGCATATTAATGATTAATCTATGGCGTACGTAATAAAGGACTCTGTTATTACATAAGTCATGTTTTGATCACCATAAAAATGATACTTATTAGCCTCCGATGCTATTTCTTTCAGACAAGCTGAAAAGTGTCGTGTCAAAAAATGTGGCCCACTTTTACTTATCTATCATACGTAGTATAGGGTAAGTCTTGCAATCGTTTTGAAAATCGAAAAAAAAATTTTTTTTGTGACGGATTTACACGTTTCAGACACTGGAGATTCCGAAAAACTTATTTTTAGAAAAAAAAAAATTGCCGTCCGTCTGTCTGTCTGTAAACGCTTTATCTCACGAACAAATGGAGATAGAGACTTAAAATTTTGTATGTACTTAGTAAGTAAGAATAGGACGAAGCCTATTTAATATCAGTAACCTCGATTATCCGGAATTGTTTTTTTCGGACTCTCGAAAAATTCGTTCCGATGCAATGTATATAAAATTTTTTGATTTTTCTTTTATTTTAAGGAAAGGACGTAAAAGGCAATAAAATAACACAAATTTTGCATCAAGAACGAAGACGGTCGGATTAATAGTTACCGAGATATTTGTAATCCTGTTTTCCACATTCTTCGATTTTTCATGACCCTGTATTTTCTTCAAAAATTCAATTCAAAGATATGTTTTAATTAGAAATGAGACGTTTAATCTGACGCAGTAAACTGTTAGTTAATATGATTATTGTTTTTTGAGTTATAAGGATGTTTCTTTTACGCAATCCGGTACTACTAGTGTAGTTTGGTATTTTACATAGGTTGTCGAAATGGGTTCATCAGCAATTCATTAATGGAGCATTACTATGTATATTAAGAATATTTAAATATACGTTTAAATTTTGTTTTGGAATTTCAATGCATTTTATAAATAGTTTTCACGTATTTTATTTTCACATATTATATAATGCATATCCATGATGGGTAAGTATTACGGTGGCCCCCAACGACTAGTTTCGTAATCTGGCCGTCAAAACGAGACATTCATACAATTTTTTTGTTAAAATGCATTTCCTTTTTCTCAGAGTCTATAAAAAAAAGCGTTTAAACTAAAGAAAAAATCCGTTTTTGATGAATCTAGTCAATGAAGAAGTAGCACGTCAAATTGTATCTCTTTATTCTTCCGCAATTCCAAAATTGCTAATCAATTGGATATTTCACGCCGTTCTGTTTGCTATTATATCGATAAATACAAGAAAAATGAAGTTAGTTCATTGCATTATAAACGGGGTCGCCCTTCTAAAAAATCTCTATCGATTTTTTTTTTTTTTTTTTTTTTTTTTTTTTTTTTTTTTTTATTTTATCGGAGGCGAAACTGAATTCTGCAATGGCAGAATCTACATTCAACTTGTTATTATTATTACTTTTGATATAGAATTTATCTATTAGTCTAAAATTTTAGTTTTGACCACCATAAAAATGATGCTTATTATTATTATTACTTTTAATATCGAATTTATTTATAAGTCTAAAATCTTAGTCTTTGAAGATTAGTATTTTCCAAATGGTCGTTGTAATTTTTTTAATTACATTTTAAATTACATTATCATTATTATTATTATTATGTGAAGACGAGTTTTGAAATTCTCCTTATACTTATTTTCGTTCGAAATTTATTTTTCTATAAATTTTCAGTATAAACTTTGCAAAACTTTTTATTTTTACTCGATTTGTCATGTTTTTATTACCCTAAATGCAATTTAACACTCTCTGCTTTTTAGAATAGGTTTAGTAAGAGCTTAAATAAGTATGAAGGTAATGATAAATATATTTTAAAAATTCTACGGATAAATGCCTGTTATATTTAATACAATAATGATCAGGCTATATTTTTAAGGAGTCGGGTATCCTTTGAGCTAATAAAATATATGAAAAAGGGACCTTTGTAAAAATTGCAGTCACTCTTTAATCTAATTGAATTTTAATTATAGGATTGAAAATATATGTTAAGAAAGGTTTATTTTATCAACTAAAGTTGTTGAAAAAAGTATACACATATATAATGTTTTTTAATTTATTTGTAAAGATAGTATATTTTCTGCGAAGGAAGTATTCTTGCATGCATTGTGCACATGATTTTTCAAATTTGAATGGCTAAAATAAACCAATATATTTTTTTTATGAGTACAGATATAATGTGTTTTCAAAATGACCTACAATGAAAAAATAAAACTTTTTGGATCCAGCGAAAAAAAATGCATTTGAAGAAATTCGATATATCGGATTTTTTTTAATAAAAAATAGTGGTGAATTCAAAACTTTTAACTTGAGATACACAATAATAGGTCATTTTGTGTTTCTATACGTTTTATATATTCAGTAAAAATTTTGCGAAATTCTTGACAACCGTTTTTCAGAAATTGTGCGCTCAATGATAAAAATCACTGTTTTGAGAAAATTTATTTTAAAGAATAAATCATCCATTGGTCATATAGGAAAAGCTCAAAGTGTTTTAAACTGAAGTTCTCTTCTAATGCGAATTTTTGTATGCAGTTTGTTTTTAAATGTTTCTAAAGAATCATATTTAATTATAAGGTACTTTTTGAAAAATCGATTTTTGGGTTCTTCAAAGTGAGCCTGACCCTTAAAACAAAGATATAATCATTATTTTTCTCACTGATAATCTCAAATTTACCCCATGATATTAAACGTGACTTTGGAAACGATAATGTACCATTTTTAAAAAATGGGGAAAACTGCAGAATAAGCACTGCTTCTTTGTACTTCATGCCAAGAAAAAACATTTATAGTAAAAGGAACAACAAATTAATGCAATAATATCGTATCGCATGTGAAATCATATGAACTGGGGAAAAGTAAAAATACAAATTATTTTAGAAATATCTTTTTGCCTTGAAAACAGTTACAAGACAAAGAACAAAAGAGAATAATATAATTCTGAAATCTTACTTCAAATTAATTACATATTTTTTACTTTCAATAATTTATATGCTTCATTATTTAAACATGAATATGCAAGATTACCATAAGATGTAACATAACCATATCTAAGATTATTCACTTAAAATATTAAACAAAATAAAATAAATCAGAAAATTTTTTAAATTAGAAAAAAGTTAGAACATTAGGGAAAATGTTAGAAAATAGAATTATTGTCATATAAATTATATTTCTTTAAAATATTTTTTATGCTAAATTTCAGAAATAATATGTTACATAAATGTTCACTTCTTTTGTTATATCCACTAGCAAAAGCCATGCTTTTTTTGGATTCGCGAAGCATTATTTTATAAAACAGATATTTGAAAGTAAAAATATTTTTTAATATTATTTTTGCATCTTTATTAAACAAAAACGTTATTTTATGTTTTGGCGCATTTTAATTTTTTATCTATGATGTAAGACTGTCAAAATAAAATATTTTCGAAGCAAACTTTTACAAAATATTTTCAAATTTTCAACTAAAAGCTCTTTTAAAGATGTTTTTACAATTTCCAGTAACCACTTGTGTTTTTTAAAGTTGTTTGAAATATACATGTTTCCAATCTTTGTAATTAACATCAAATGATCTTTGATAGCTATTTTAGAATAATATATTTGAAGAGAGCTTGAAGAAAGTTACTTCGTCTAAATCCTATTTTCTGGAAAAACATTTGAAATCTGCCCTCGTTGATACTGTGAATTTTTAACTGTAAAACTTCTTTTTTCTAATTTCTTCGTTTTTATACATGTTAGCGTATCAGAATTTTTGATATTGTAGTATTTTTCGTACGGAAAATTTCCTATTGAATGCTTAATTTTGAAGGATTTTCACTCTCGAGAACGTTACGTACGTTTTTAAGCCAACTGGTGTCTATATATCCTCAATATCTATAACTGCTTCATCTAATGTTAAACCTTGGAATTTATGAATTGTAACAGCAAAAGCTAACTGCAGAAGAAATTCTTTCCTTGAACAATTTATGCTTCCATTTTTCTAGAATTTAATTATTGGGGGAATTGGAACCCACCAATTCTTATAAGTTAAATTATTGTAGTATTCAAATTTATCCATGATTATTCGCGATATCTGGTCTGGTGGCTTGTGATTTTCTTTATTACGTGCAACAAAGTCTAAAGTCCCATTCACTAAATCTTTTTCGGTCCACAAATAAGAACGTAACATTATTTTAGATCCAATTGATAAAGTAAGAAATGGTTAAAGTCAATTTGTCGTTTCTGAATCGGCCAACTTTGCTTTAGTACATTTATAAAGAGCTTGAATCGAGGCAACAACTTCACGCTTCAATTCTTTTCATTTTTTATTTATATAACAAATTTAACAATTAATTTTATTTGTTTACAATTCTTTTGTTGCCACTTTACAAAAAAAAAAAAAAAAATGCAATAAATTTTTTTTTAAATGTTTAAGTGTCATCTGTGCAAACGATTTTGCTGAATAATGAAAACATATTTTATTTATTAAATTAATCATGATTCTATCTATTATTACTTACTCCATGATTTATATTTTTTTTTCTGAAAATATACGCGTTTCATTTTTTTATTTATTTGCTAAAATGCGTCCGTATTGGAAATGCATGTAAAATAAATTAATTAAAATAATAATTTTTTTAACGTTTTATTGTAAAAAAAATTATATTCTGCAAATCTACAGATCATAATTTATTTTTGTGTTTAATTTGAAGTTAAAATATTGAATAGTTTTTTTTTGTAAAGTGTACGACAAAGTGTAATTTGAGTGGCCTAGTAGAGGATTCGCTTCGCTCATCCTAATAAAAGTTAACTGTTTTGTATTACTAGCAAAAGCCATGCTTTGTTTGGATTCGCGAAGTATTATGCTATAAGATAAATATTTGAAAGTAATAATATATTTTTTAAATTACTTTGCATCTTTATAAAGCAAAAATGTAATTTTATGTTTTGGAGCATTTGAATTTTAAAATATATTTTAACCAAATAACTAAGAATTTCCTCAAATTGTTTATTTAATGAAATATAAGACTGGTATAAATAAAAATATTTTCGAAGTAGAATTATACAAAATATTAAATTTATTTGTTTACAATTCTTTTATTGCCACTTCACAAAAATATAATGCAATTCTTTTAAAATTCATAAATATCGTCTGCTTAAATGATTTCACAAAATAAGAATAAATTGTGTATTTGAATTCCTAAAACAGAAAAATACTTTTATAATTGAATGTTAATAAGAGAATTTTCACAAATTTTAATTCATTAAAAATATGCTATAATTTTTCTAAAAAAAAGTATTTTATAAATTTTTATAAAAGAAATCATGAAACTACATAATTAAAAGGAATGAGCATAGTTTGAAAATCTGAAAGCAGTTTTTGAGATATTTTGTCAGAATAATGAAAATATATTTTATTTTTTTAATGATGATTCTAGCTATAATTACTGACCCCATGATTTAAGTTTTTCTTCTGAAAACGTACGTGTTTTAGTTTTTATTTGGAAGAATGCGTTCGTAATGGAAAAACGTGTAAAATAAATTAATTAAAATAATAATTTTTTGAAAAGTATTTCTGTAAAGAAAATAATATTCTGCAAATCTATAGATCATAATTTATATTTGTGTTTAATTTCAAGTCAAAATACTGTATAGTTTTTTTGTAAAGTGTACGACAAAATGTCATTTGAGTGGCCTAGTAGAGGATTCGCTTCGCTCATCCTAATAATTTAATCATAATACGCGACTGAGTTTTATAGAAGAGTTTTGCAAAATTTCAAACTAACCTGTTCAAAAAATGTCGAACATCTTACAATTTCGGAAAGCAGATTTAATTAATTAAAACATCCAATTAAATAGTTCTTACTAAAATAGATATGTGTTTAGGATACGATTTAAGAATTTTAGTTTATAAAGCACTTCTGTATTTTTTTATTACAATTAATTTTTTTTTTTTTTTTTTTTTTTTTTTTTTTTACTTTGAAGGGTTTTTTTGAAAAGAATTTTATTTTTGAACGTAATATTCTGTTGAAAACCATCCTAATTTTAAGAAAAATATCGAAGATGAATACTGTTTATTTATGCCAGTGAGTAGATCTGAATTTAAAACAGCGGGAACTTCCTATTCAGTGTAACAATTTCCTGTTATACTGACAGCTGTCGCTTTTAATTTTTTGAGTTTTACTATGCCCAAAGCACAGTTAAAAATGTTATCTTAAAAAGGGATACTTGAAAAAGGAATATCCAAAAATAGTCCATTCGAAGTAGATTTCGTTCTGGACATGATTACCAAAGTTTTGCAGCTTTATAATATTGTTTGGAAGGGTCTATTAATGAAAGTATTAAAAGCTCCTGATGGATGTGTATGGGGGAGAGGAGGGGGAAGTAAGAGGAGATGGTAAAAGAAGGTACCCCCCCCCCTTATTTTAATTTTTTTTTTGTTGTTAATATCGCGTTATCTATAAATTTTAAGGAAATAATTGCTATTACCAAAAATAAAGAAAAAAATGCTATAAAAAGGTTTCTATTCATTTTTTTTTCTAGAGTCCATAGATAACGATATAATTGCATTCAAAAATGAAGAAATTTGCCAAAAGTCACTCAAGTGAAAGAGAGTGGATCAACGACACTTTCATTCAACTTGCTTAGTTTAAACTAAAACGATAGTTAATAAATGTTGTGATCAGGTGCAGCGGCGCCAACTTATATGGACTCGTGAGGCATGAGCCCACCCAATAATTTTGAATTCTAACGAACCAATTTTCATTGATCTATTATGTTATTGATTTCATCATCAATTTATTGTTCATTCACTAGAACAAAATTTATTTTGCCTTGTGACTACTCTCTTTAATTCTCCGACTGACACGTATAAATCCAAAATGACTGAAATGTAAACGTTTAACTTTCTGCTTTTAGGTAGCTTTCATTACAAAAAGTAAAAAGCTACCTATTGCAGCCGTCCGGAGGAAAGCACTTCCGGAAAATTTTGGTATATTTTCACCGATCATGACCCCCAGACCCCAAAACCACCCTCCGTTCAAATGTTGACATATATATATATATATATATAACCATATATATATATATATATATATATATATATCTGATTTTTGTCATGCGATAACTAACGTATTTATGAACCGATTTGAATGAAACTTGGCATGTACATAGTACATACAAATGTCTCGACCGAGTTCGTTGGCCAGCAACATCCGCCATTTTGTTTCAAAATGGTGGCCATTTTAAATTTTTTAAAAAATTTAAAATTTGAAACTAAATGCAAAAAAATCAAAATTTGAAAAATATTTTTCTTTTACGTGTTAGAACTTAAAACAACGATTCCAGAACACTTTTTATTTTGTCTATATCTTACAAAATGATTGAGTTATAGCACTTTGAATTTTTCATATGGCTGACATTTTGAAACGATCTGATTTTGTCACGTAATAACACGCGCATTTATGAACCGATTTCAATGGAACTTGGTATGTACATAGTACATACAAATGTCTCGACCGAGTTCGTTGGCCAGCATCATCCGCCATTTTGTTTCAAAATGGTGGCCATTTAAATTTTTTTTAAAAATTTAAAATTTAAAACTAAATGCAAAAAAATCAAAATTTGTAAAATATTTTTCTTTTACGTGTTAGAACTTAAAACAACGATTCCAGAACACTTTTTATTTTGTCTATATCTTACAAAATGATTGAGTTATAGCACTTTGAATTTTTCATATGGCTGACATTTTGAAACGATCTGATTTTGTCACGTAATAACACGCGCATTTATGAACCGATTTCAATGAAACTTGGTATGTAGATAGTACATACAAATGTGTCGACCGAGTTCGTTGGCCAGCATCATCCGCCATTTTGTTTCAAAATGGTGGCCATTTTAAATTTTTTAAAAAATTTAAAATTTAAAACTAAATGCGAAAAAAATCAGAATTTGAAAAATATTTTTCTTTTACTTGTTAGAACTTAAAACAACGATTCCAGAACACTTTTTATTTTGCCTATATCTTACAAAATGATTGAGTTATAGCACTCTGAATTTTTCATATGACTGACATTTTGAAACGATCTGATTTTGTCACGTGATAACACGCGTATTTATGAACCGATTTCAATGGAACTTGGTATGTACATAGTACATACAAATGTCTCGACGGAGTTCGTTGGCCAACATCATCCACCATTTTGTTTCAAAATGGTAGCCATTTTAAATTTTTAAAAATTTTTAAAGTTTAAAATTAAATGCGAAAAAATTAAAAGCTGAAAAATATTTTCCTTTTACGTATTAAAACTTAAAACAATGATTCCAGAACACTTTTTGTTTTGTCTATATCTTAATAAAATGATTGAGTTATAGCACTTTGATTTTTGCTTATGGCTGACATTTTGAAACGGTCTGATCTGAACGATCCATCATGTTGCTTTAAAATGGTTTACACTTTATGATATCTTGGAATTTGGTGACTGACTCTCTAAATCGCTTAAAATAAAACCAGGTTGAATAAAAGATGACTAATTTCTAAAAATTCCTATTAATATTCAGTCTTGACAAAAACTAGCATTCACGACGACTTATAAAATCACTAGTTTTATAAGATTATTTCCACTAATTTGAGCTTAGTATTTTTGAACAATGTAACTTACTTTAAAATAAATAAATAAATGTATAAGTATATGAAAGCTACTTCTTCCTCCCGGTATTGCCGGAAGGACTTTTTCAATATGTAGTCATGTTCATGATATGATGATATTACAATAAATTTTAGAGTCTTTATAAGAAAAAGCATATGAGAATATAATTTTTAAAAATTGCAACTATCTTAAAACATGATAGCTTGACTTAAAAGTCTTATTTTTCACCAGTTGTCCATCCTTCAAAGAAAAACAAACTGGTTATATCATTTTATCAAAATATCTTTGAGCCCACCCAATATTTTTGAGCCAATCCAATATTTTTTCAAAAGTTGGCGCCACTGATCAGGTGAATAGAACTCTTTGAACAATAGCTTCAACAAATAAAATTCTATATCAACTATAGATTAAGTTGCATGGATTAATGTATTCCGTAATCGGGTTTGCAGGCCTTTTAAAAAGCGTGTCTTAACACCATTTTAATTTCATTCTGTAACTTTTTCTTTTGTATAATTTATCTAACAAAGATTACATTCGTCGGTACCATGTCAAACTATCCAATGTGAAAACAGCCACTTTTCAGGAGAGCAAAAAAACAGTTTTAATTGGGGATTCAAAATCAGCGCTAAACAGCAGTAAACAATTATTACGTTTTTCGGGTGCTGTTTTATATCCTCTTTAAGCATGCTATCGAGATAAATCATTTCAATAATTTTTCTCGTCTAAAAATCACATTGGATAGTTTGAAATGGTATGATTATTTGTACGTTTTTAGCTTCTCTCTAATTTTTCAACTTCAAACTATCCAATACGCACATTGGATAGTTTGACATGGTACAAATTTTGCCCTTTTCCCATTTTCGTTGTTTCAAAGTATCAAATGTGCGCATTGGATAGTTTGACTTTGTAAATTTCTCAGGTTCACTGCGTCATGGTAACGAATGTACCACAAACAATAGTTTGTTTTGTAAAATTTTTGTTATTAGCATATTGGATTTTTAAACATTTCGGAATTTTCTTTAATAATTCTATTAACAAATATACAGGGAATTAATAAAGAAAAAGTTTGTTTTTAGACGGTATGTAATTTTACAAAATGTAAGAATAGACGGAAACAATTTTCTAACAAAGACGCTGGCAAGCACGAGAGGTTTCCCAGTCCTTTTTAAGGTGCGTTCGTAATTATGTAAATATGTAACACCTATAGATGTCGTTCAGTCCACCCGTCCTCACATAACAACGCAAAAACTACCCAAACGAATCGTTTGAAATTTAAAATATATAATTCATAAATAATTCATAAAAATATTCATAATTTTTTCCAGTAATTTCAAATTTTAGGAAGATCGGATGCATAGATCAATTACAGGGACAATCAAAAGTATTCCATTACATTACGGTCAATGAGGAAAAATGTTTCAAATGCATTTTACTCATTTGAAATTTAAAATACATAAGTATTACATAATTTTGTCGAGTTATTTTAAATTTTATTAAAATCGGATGCATAGATCAATTACAGGGACAATAAAAAGTATTCCGTTACATTACGGTCAATGGGGAAAAATGTTTCAAATGGATTTTACTCGTTTGAAATTTTAAATGCATAATTATTGCATAATTTTGTCGAGTTATTTTAAATTTTATGAAAATCGGATGCATATAGATGAATTACAGGGACAATCAAAAGTATTCCGTTAAATAACTCAATTCAATCAATGTCGGTCAATGGGGAAAAGTTTCAAGTGCATTTAAATCGTTTGAAATTTAAAATACATAATTATTACCTAATTTTGTCGAGTTATTTCAAATTTTTTGAAAATCGGATGCATGGATCAATTACAGGGGCAATCAAAAGTATTTCATTACATTACGGCCAATGGGAAAAAATGTTTCAAATGCATTTCACTCGTTTGAAATTTAAAATACATAATTATTATGTAATTTTGTCGAGTTATTTCAAATTTTATGAAAATCGGATGCATAAATCAATTACAGGGACAACCAAAAGTATTCCATTACATTACGGTCAATGGGGAAAAATGTTTCAAATGCATTTTACTCGTTTGAAATTTAAAATACATAATTATTAAATAATTTTTTCGAGTTATTTCATTTTTTTGAAAATCGGATCCATAAATCAATTACAGGGAGAATCAAAATTATTCCATTACATTACGGTCAATGGGGAAAAATGTTTCAAATGGATTTTACTCGTTTGAAATTTTAAATGCATAATTATTGCATAATTTTGTCGAGTTATTTTAAATTTTATGAAAATCGGATGCAGAGATCAATTACAGGGACAATCAAAAGTATTCCGTTACATTACGGTCAATGGGGAAAAAAATTCAAGTGCATTTAAATCGTTTGAAATTTAAAATACATAATTATTACATAATTTTGTCAAGTTATTTCAAATTTTTTGAAAATCGTTGCATAGATCAATTACAGGGGCAATGAAAAGTATTTCATTACATTACGGCCAATGGGAAAAAATGTTTCAAATGCATTTCACTCGTTTGAAATTTAAAATACATAATTATTATGTAATTATGTCGAGTTATTTCAAATTTTATGAAAATCGGATGCATAAATCAATTACAGGGACAATCAAAAGTACTCCATTACATTACGGTCAATGGGGAAAAATGTTTCAAATGCATTTTACTCGTTTCAAATTTAAAATACATAATTATTAAATAATTTTTTCGAGTTATTTCATTTTTTTTTTTTTTTTTTGAAAATCAGATACATAAATCAATTACAGGGAGAATCAAAAGTATTCCATTACATTACGGTCAATGGGGAAAAATGTTTCAAATGGATTTTACTCGTTTGAAATTTTAAATACATAATTATTACATAGTTTTGTCGAGTCATTTCAAATTTTATAAAAATCGGATGCATTGATCAATTACAGGGACAATCAAAAGTATTCCGTTACATTACAGTTAATGGGGGAAAATGTTTCAAATGCATGTTAATGGTGTTACACTCATTCCAACATAATAAAATTGATATGCATCTATAAAGTACATATTATAATGTACATTTTGCACAATCTGTGATGCAAAGAACATTTGTTATTTATTTAAAAGGCCACACAAAAGTATTCCATTGCATAATAGTATAGGGAGAACATTGTTTGGTGCGCATTTTAATTGTAATTAACTATTTACAATTTTATGAGATTGATATATGATAGTGATATTTTTAAAACTTCGTTATCATGTGAACGCACCTCATTTGCTACGCTTCACGTGCAATTTCCAACTTGTTGAATATTATGCATATCCTAACTAATAAGCGGAATCGATGGGGTATTTCTTACCAGTATTTTTGAATAGTTATCGTCGATTTATTTAATTCCTTTTAAAATAGCTTGGATTTTTTACCTTTTAATAAAATTTGAATGTAAAGAACAAATCTTTATAGGATCTTTTAATGCAATAATTTCAAAAGTTTCTCTCACGTGATAAATTATTAAAATGTTGTAGAACTTTTTAAAAATGCTTCGCCATAATTATTAAAAATTATTAATGACTTTGTTTTGCTTCTCTGCTGTCTCATCGTTTTCTAACTCTCGTAACCATACTCAGATTGATATGGGATTTCTATATGGTTTTATCATTTACTATGATACATATTTTGATCAAAATGGAATGTATAGAATTACGTCATCTACAGGGACTCTCAAAATAAGCACATTCCATTCCATTCAATAAGATATGATTTAGTGTATTTAAACAAACATAATGAAATTGATATGTTGTTATTCAGTGCACTAACATTTGTGTTCTGTAGCATATTGTGTGAATGTATAAATTAATTTCATTATCATGAAAAAGAATTATTTTATAAAATAATCTATTTCTGTATTATAAAGAGGAAAAGTTTGTTTTTTTGTTTGTTGGTGGTAATCTCTGGAACTACCGAACCGATTTCAAAAGCCAGGGTACTAAAATGATGGTATTCGCCCGGAATCAAAGATAGGATTTATCTTATGTCGGTGCCACAAATCCAAAGGAGATGCAGGAGAAAAAAATATTTTTAAAATGCGATTTTTGTGTTACTGAAGGGACTACAAGCATAAATTTAGCACGGTAATTACTTATAAGATGTAAATGGATCTCTAGTATTTCCTTAAAAAGACGAACGTACGTAAGTATGTTTGTTTTTTATTTGTCTGTCTGTCTGCTTTTTTGTTTGTTTGTCGGCTTGATTGTTTGTAAGTTTGTTTGTTTGTCAGTCTATCGATTTGTCTGTTTGATTTTTTGTTTGTCTGTCTGTCCATCTGTTAGTTTGTGTGTTGTCTGACTGTCGATTTTTTTGTCTGTTTCTTTGTTTGTCTTCCTCTGACTTTTTGTTTATTTGTTTGTCTGTTTTTTGTTTGTTTGTCGAGTTGTTTGTTTGCCTATCTGTATGTCTGTTTGTTTGTCGGTCTGTCTGTTTGTTTTATGTCTGTTTGTTTTTCTGTCTGTACGTCTGTTTGTTTGCCTGTTTGTTTGTCTGCCTGTCCCTCTGATGTTTTGTCTGTTTATTTGTTTATCTGTTTTTCTATTTGTTTGTCGGTTTGTTTGTTTGTCTGTCTGTTTGTTTGTTTACTTGTGTGACTATATGTCTGTCTGTTCGTCTGTCGGTTTATTTGTTTGATTGTCTGTTTGTTTGATTGTCTGTTTGTTTGCTTGTCTGTCTGTTTGCTTGTCTGTCTGTTTGTTTGATTGTTTGTTTGTTGGTTTATCGCTCTGTCTGGTTGTTTACCTGTCTATCCATCTGTCCTTTTGCTTGTCTGTTTGTTTTTCTGCCTGTTTGTCTGTTGTTTGTTTGCTTATCTGTTTTTTTTGTTTATTTGTCTGTCTGTCTGCCTGTCTGTTTGTCTTTCTTTTGCCTGTCTGTCCGTCTGTCGGTTTGTTTGTTTGTCTGCTTGTTTGTTTTTTGTATGTCTGTCTGTCTGTTTGTCGGTTTGTTGTTTGCTTGTATTTATGTTTGGTTGTTTGTTTGTCTGTTAGTCTGTCTCTCTGTCTGTCTGCCAGTTTGTTTGCTTGTTTGTTTTTTGTCTATTTGTTTGTTTGTTTGACTGTTTGTTTGTTTGTCTGCCTATCTGTCTGTCAGTCTGTCTGTTTGTCGGTTTGTTTATTTGTCTGTTTGTTTCTTTATTTGTCTGTGACTGTTTGTTTGTTTCCTTGCTTGTTTGTATATCTGTCTTTCTGTTTGTCTGCCTGTCTGTTTGTTTGTTTATTTGTTTGTTTGTCTGTGTGTTTGTTTGTTTGTTTGTGTATCTGGCTGTCTGTCTGGTTGTCGGTTTTTTACTGTCTGTCTGTTTGTTTGTTTGTTTGTGTGTTTGTCTGCTGTTTTGTTTGTGTGTGTGTCTGTTTGCCTGCCTGTCTGTCTGTTTGTTTGTTTATTTCTTTGTTAGTTTGTTTGTTTGTTCTATAAATTCAGCAATACGGAAATAATATGTCTCTATCTTGAATAGGGCGCCATAACAACCTAGAATCATCCCCTATCATGGGATGTAATTGAATTAGTTATGAATGACAAGATTTAATAGAATAAAGAAAACTTTAATTAATATCTTTTTATGTTTTGACTCGATTTTCATAAAATGTTAAATGACTCGACAAAATTCTGCAGCAGTTACATATATTAAATTTGAAATCATTTGGTTGGGTTGTTTTCGTGCTGTTTTAAGCAGACAGACGGATAGACAGACAAATGGAACAAATGACGACTTGAGGTGCTACGTATTTAAATAATTAAGACATTTCCCCATAGACCATAATGTAATGGAATACTTTTGACTGTCTCTGTAAATAAACTGTGAACGCTACATACTATATTTCCGATACCGAACATGGCATTGTAAATCTGAATAACATATATCAATTACAGAGACATGTGTAAACTAATGCATTACCAACAATGCAATTACTAATCTTAAACTAATGCAATGACTATTAATATACTAATGCACGTTTCAGTTCGGGCAGACAGACAGACAATCACATGGACAGACAAACGGAATTCACAAACACTACTTAACTATGTTGGAAAGTGCTACAAATGCATAATAGTTTCAAATTTTCCTTTCAGAAATTATCGATAGACGATTTTTTTTTTTTGTACAGCCCTAAATTATACATACCTACCATCTTTATATACACGTAACTATTCAGTTAAAATTTAATAAAGATCAAAACGCACTTTAAAACTTCTAAAATCAAACTTCCAGAGATCATCCATAGACGGCCATCTATCCAATTCTTTGCGTGGTATTTTATACATTTTTTCAATATTATATAAAATTATATTAGTACACTATATGCAGTTAAGCGTAAAAATCCATCTCATTTTAAAAAAAAAAAAATGTATTTTCGTTCTTATGTAGAAATTCTTTCGACTTTTTTGCATAACCCTGTATATGATCTGGAGCGTTTATACATACAACGAAATATTTTAAATTTAAAAACTCATATCACAAATAAAAATGCACTTCCAAGAATCATCTGTAATGTACAGTACTTCGGATACACAGCAGCCGAAATCTTTCGTGTGTCCCTGTAAATACTTTGCATTTTCTATTATACATAGGAAATAACTTATAGTGAACCTCAGCAACGAATATCAATTTCAGTATATGATGAAATATTTTACCATAATTAAATTACGCTCCAAACAATGTTTCCCCTATACTGTTATGCAACGAAAAACTTTTGTGTGGCCCTGTAAACGAATAATAAATATTCTTTGCACCTTAGATTCTATAAAATGTATATTTTCGTGTTACTCATAAATGCATATCAGTCTTATTATGTTCGAAACAGTGCAACATTAAAACCACTTCAAATTGTTTTTTTTTTTTTTTTTTTAATTGACCGTAATGTATCGGAACACTTTTGATAGTCCCTATAATTAAATTATACATCCAATTTTCATAAAACTTGAAATGTCGCGACAAAAATATACAACTGTTATCTACTTTAAGTTTCCAAGACGGACTATATGCGGTTTATATGCGGACGGACGTGTAGACACACAGACAGGCGCACGGACTAAACAACAATTATAAATTCTACTTATTTATATAATTACGAATGCACCTAATAAGAGCGTATCATGCATTATGATTTCCAAATATTCTTTGAAGGCATTTTTTCCAACTCATATTATAGAGATTGAATAAAGCAAGACTACACTTTGGAAATAACAATAATCGTTAATAATAACATTATTACTCTTCGGAATTTCATAGTCATTGGCCCAACTACTTCATTGATTAAATAAGACAAAGGTAACTACTCGAATAAAAAATAAATAAATAAGTATACTCTACCGTTATTCTCCATTTCTCTATTTGAGGGTTATTTTTTTTTTATTTTTATTTATTTTTTTTTTATTTTATTTTATTTTATTTTATTTTTTTTTTTTTTTTTTTTTTTTTTTTTGTTATCTCATTTTTTATAAAATTTAAATAACATTTAAAAACAAGTTTTTATTTATGATATTTTTTTATCAATTTACTGTACATTCGTTTTTTAAGTTATTAAAAGAAATTAAGTACTTAATATTAAATACGTAAATATCAAATTTTATACAATCCAAACTATTGAATGCGACAGATTTACTAATTTGAAGCAATGATCATCAGATAAGTACAAGTAAAGAATTCAAACTAATGAAAGTTATTTTTATTTTATTTTATTTTATTTTTGCTAGTAAGAACAATAAAGTGACATCATGCTTAAATTGAATAAAAAACAGCAAATTTCCTATTTCTGTCTGGAGCTGATTTTAAATCAGCAATATCAAAAATTTTTTTGCTACCTCAAAAAATGGCTGTTTTCATATTGGATAGTTTGCCATGGTACAAATAATCAGAAAATGAAAATTATTACAATTTTCGTGGCAGACGATCGAATACGCACATTGGATAGTTTGAAATGGTACGTTTTAGAACAAAGTGCACATTGGATACTTTGACACAGAACATTACCTAAGTTTCTAAGCGAGTTAGGACCGTGCCGATTTTGCATAGTACATATCTTGCATAATAAAACAAAATAGCATAAAATATGAAAAATGCATTTTTGCACATTGGATAGTTTGACATGGTACCGACGATATGTTGAGATTCCATCCGTCATGACAAAGAGGAATGTTCAACACTTATTTCACGATTCAATGCGGCGACTAGTTTCGGACAGGATTTTGGTCTGATATGATCATTGTAATAAACGGTCAAGTGCGACGATTACTCGCGCTCGGAGGGTTTTGTAAAATAATTATATGAATTATTAACTGTATTTTTTTTTTTTTTTTTTTTTTTTTTTTAATCGTTGCTAAAAGAATAATAAGATTTTGTAAAAAATTGTGCAACGTAAGGTTGGGTATAGCCGTATATACTAGAAAAGTATGAATGGGTGTACTATAAAAGTTCAAAAACATATGAAACCTAAATAACATGAAATATTGCTATTCTGTATAACTTTTTAAAATATTATCCTAATCTGTTAATGATGAACTTAATTCGGTATTGATAATAAAAGTAGTACATATTTAAACTTCATTTGGCATTTTATAAACTAAATACAGCATAGTAATAATCTTTCTTTTTTATAGTGTAGCTAAAACAAAACCTTTGTCCTAAGTTTAAACTTGGCATTGTGCTAAGAACACTTCAGAAGGAGGTCGCAAAGTTGCAATGCCGTCTTGGTACGTGCCGCATTTTCCCAGATAGGTTTTTAACCCTTTATCTGCGGAATTCTTTACCAAGAAATTACTTCACTTCAATAATTATCTTCCTTAATATTTGAAGATGTAATGGAATTTTTAAATAATAATAATGAGAAATTTAGATTTTTTTAAAATTAAAACTGATTAAATGTATTGGTAGTCATGTATATATATTTTTGCGAAATATTAACCAAAAAGAATAAGATTAATTAACCAAAAATATTTTTAAGGAAATCTCACAATTCTTATAAAAGAAATGTATTTAATTTTTTTACGATCCTCTCTGTAAATGGAAAGACATTTGCAATTAATATGTTTCATATAACTTAGTTTAAAGAAAGAAAAGATATATCCATGAAAACGATTAAGAAAAATATTACTTTTTAAAAATAATTAGCTTCGACTGTTTTTTCTATTCTATCTAAATTTGATCGAACAAAGCATATTGCATGGAAATAAATATAAAAAAATACTTTTATTAATAGACAAAATAAATAAGTTTGATATAATTTTTTTTAAAGTATCGTACTTAATAGTACCATCAACGCATAATGGGTTAGTTAAATTTAAATATGCGGAAGGCGTATTGAGAGATCCACTCAGTGCAAATTAGTCACGAATCTCATATGTGATTAATTCTAATTAAATTTGTCTGTTCTTAATAGGGTGCCAACGATTTTAATCAGTTGATTTAAATCGTGGTTTAAATCATGATCTAAATCAACTGATTTTTTTTAATCATTGATTAAAATCATAAATTTTCTAATTTTTTAAACTAACATAAAAAAGTATTAAAATCTAAGATAATTATTAGAAAGTTTCTACAGGTATTGTGACTTATGAATGCACATAGAAAAGCTTTAATTTTTTTTTCTAAGCTTAATTCCTGCGTATTGTACAAAAAATTAAGTACAGTAGGTTTGTAAAAAACATAATTTTTATATAACAAACATAAAAAGCATTTCGTTTAAAAATGATATTTAAATTTAATATAACATACAATGCCATAATTCGCTTTTTGTAATGAAATTATTTATTCTTTTATATAAAAAGAGGCAAAGTAAATATAATTAATTTATGCAAGTAAAAGAGTAAAAAGTCGCATCTTATTTTCTCATTATCCTTAAACAATGATAAATTTATACCAAAAACTACAGCTAAAGAAGAATGAAATATTGACATTGGCTGAACCATTATTGAAAAGAATTTATAAGAGGAAACAGTATTTTTATAAAATGTTAATCATAGCAAGAGCTTCTTCAGTAAAGTTGAATGACTGTTATTTTAATTTTTAGCTTATATACACCACCAAATAAAAATTGTTACAAATTAAAACGGCAGAAAATCTCTTTGGAACACTGAATGCTGAGAATCTCCACTGAGTGCTAATGATATTTCTGTTCGTTTTGAGGATTTTAGATTAAACTGGCTATTTCTTATATTTACTCTGCATGTTTGTATGAATGTGTTAACAGATTTTCATATTTTGTAGAGTTTAACATATGCATACACCGTTTAAGAAAAATCTGCGAATTCACGGTAAAACTACTGGCAGCAAAGTTGCCAGACATTTACCGTTCCGTTAGTAGATTTTCCGTTTTGGTAAATAAAAGAAAGGAAGACTCCGTTTGAAGAAGCGGTAACTTTCCGTTACAAGGTTTGATTTTTAATGAAAATAATTTAACTTAATTTTTAAAATTAATGAATCGATCAATCGTCAAAGCATGTAAGTCGTTCCTTTTTACTTACCCATCATACATAGTAAGGGTAAATCTTGCAATCGTTTTGAAAATCGAAAATTTTTTTTGACAGATTTACACGTTTCAGAGAGTGGAGATTCCGAAAAAACATATTTTTAGAAAAAAAAAAAAATTGCCGTCCGTCTGTCTGTCTGTAAACGCTCTATCTCCCGAACAAATTGAGATAGAGACTTGAAATTTTGTATGTACTTAGTATGTAAAGATGGAACGAAGCCTATTTAATATCAAAACCTCGATTATCCGGAACTATTTTTTCGGACTCTCGAAAAATTCGTTCTGATGAAAGGTACATAAAAATTTTCGAATTTCTTTATTTTAAGGAATGGATGTAAAAGGCAATAAAATGACACGAATTTTGCATAAAGAACGAAGTCGATCGGATTATTAGTTGAGATATTTGTAATCCTGTTTTCCACATTCTTCGATTTTTCATGACCCTGTATTTCATTCATATTTCAATTCAGAGGTATATTTTAATTGGAAATGAGACGCTTAATCCGAAGCAGTAAATTGTTAGTTAATAGAATTATTATTTTTGGAGTTGTAAGGATGTAACTTTTACGCAGTTCGGTCTACTTGAGTTGTTTGGCGTTTTATATAATTTGTCGAAATTGCTACATCAGCAGTTCTTTAATATAGCATTACTATGTATATTAACAATATTTAAATTTTGTTTATGAATTGCAATGCATTGTATAAATAGTTTTCACATGTTTTATTTTCATATACATACCCATGATGGGTAAGTACTAGGGTGGCCCCCAACGACTAGTTCATATTCGGAGCAAGATTAAGTTACTAGCAGATTTGTAGGATAATAAGTTAAAATTTTAGTCAAACTTCTTTGAATGGCTCTCAAAATGATGTCTGTGCCCTTTGCAGTCACAGTGTATATAATCTTCTTGCAGGAGGATGTTGGAGATCGCATTATCATTCTACGGATCACGTATTCACCACGAGCACTAGTGTTTCTTGCCCGACCACTTGCCTTCAGGTCAGTGTACATTCCCGAGATATTACATATGCTGACAGTTTGATGAATAGTCACCTTGCTCACATGTGCTCTCTTAGCATATTCAGAAAAGCCAATTTTATGCTCCATAGATATTCAAACGAAAAAAATCTAAGCAAAAATCATGTTCAACATAATCCCGGTACTCAAAAGCACCGCTTTGAAAAGTGCTTTGAAAAGTAAACAAACTGATTTTTTTTTTTATTGTATTGTTGTTCGAGGAGGGGGCATAAATAATTGTCAAGTGGTGTTTTTTAAAAAGAAAATATAATAATAGCCCTACCTTTAAAATTTAAGACAATTCCGAATCAAAAGTTAGGAGTACTATGTCAGATAT
The DNA here is from genome assembly GCA_964019185.1 of Maratus speculifer. Lineage (NCBI taxonomy): Eukaryota > Metazoa > Arthropoda > Arachnida > Araneae > Salticidae > Maratus > Maratus speculifer. The sequence continues at coordinate 260,766,648 of OZ025298.1, forward strand.
GAGAATGGAAGTAAAACTGACACTCATACTCACTAAAATTAATTCGTGAATAATATTCAACTTACAGGAACTGTTATTGCTATTTAGTGATTTTCAAGAGAAGTATTTATAATTATTTTTAAAAGTACCATTGCGAATGAATTCAATGAGTGTGCTTTAATTGGATCATAAAATTGGGGCCCTTCAAAGTATCATTGGTGTACATGGAGTTAAACATTTCTCTAAATAAATAAATAAATAAATAAAAATAAATAAATAAATAAATAAATAAAAAATAAAACATACATCACTTAACAATGGCTTTCTGACACATTTTCTGACACATTTTTAAACATAAAATTATGTTACTGCTGAGACATCATTATTGGAGTGATTTTATAATCGAATATTTTTTTTTCATTTTCTGATAAGTGAATTAACCTTATAAACGAACTGAGTTATAAACGATTGTCTTAAGACGGTAAATGTATTGCATTCTCTACACCAGCGATTCCCAAACTTTCTTGGAACGCGACCCACCTTTCAGTGAAAAAATATTTCGCGACCCACCTTTCAGTAAAAAAAAAAAAAAAAAGAAAAAAAATCATGATCTACCCCCCCCCCCCCAAAAAAAAAAAGGTTGTATATCAGTATAGCAATTTTTGTATGATCTCTATACGCTCGGCTATCCTATTCTACAAAAACGCAAATTTTCGTACGGAAGATACATTATCAACAATAACAAGAGTCGGTAATCTCAATGTGTGAAAGTGAACAGTAGTTAAAACAACGCACAAACTACAAATATAGTTCAAAATACGTTTAGTTATTATGAAAACATAACTTTATAATCAACTAGCTGCACCCGTCAAAATTCGACGGAAAAGAGTATACATTGGATGTGATATATATCAGTCTTATAATACACAATAATATACAGAGCGAAATAAACAATTGCCACTTCTTAAAATAGGGATAACATAATCTTTCATGATGAAGATACACAAACTTCAGAAAATAATAAAAAATAAGAAAAACAGCTCATAAAGTATTATGTTGGACTTAACTTCAGCTACAAATCTTTTTTTAATGTGGTTTCTAAACATTAAACATTATTTAAATGCCAAATTGTTTAGGAAGTTAATATAATACCTCAGAAGACGAATTCAAAAATATCTTCATAGTTTATTTTTTCTCCGTTTAAATATCTCTTGGTAACTCTACAATAATTATAGTATCAATAAAATATTTTAATTATTATTCGCGTTTGAAATGAAATAGACGCCCTCTCGCGGACAAAGTCTGAAAAACGAAATAGAACTGATACCGTGAGCATGAAATCAGTGTTTAAAAGGCCGATAAATAAATAAACAGTTCTATAACGCGTGCAACGTTGGGTTCTTTGTATTAAAATTATCTAAAATCAAAATTTTATACACAAAGTTTAGATCTATAATATAAAAAAATACATTTGACTTACTCATGGCAAAATAGCATGACAGCAACACAATGCTTTCATGCTTCAGCTTCTCTAAAGCAATTACTAGATTTTCCAGCATCTACAAATTCTAAAATTGTCGATATTTGTAATTTATCTCCCATAATTAAATAAAAAAGATAAAAAACTGCACTTTAAATAGCTCTTTAAACTGGTTCTATGCTACAGTGCTACAGCATGGAACGTAAACAAACAAACGTAAACAAACGATTATCAGGTCTATTACAACGCCATCTTTCGGTCATTACAAACGCGAATAGAAACGGGGAATTAAACTGCATAACCAATCCACTAAACATTTTTAACACTTGCAATAAATTTATTTATTGGTTTGTAGCCTCCATGAACCCTCCAAAATTAATTTTATTGTCATGACAACGAAAAGAAAAACGATATCTTTGTTATAAAAAAGAACAAAATTTTTGTGTTTGTTGTTGATAAGCAGAAAACATTTTATTTATTTTTATTTTAAATAATAACTTAATACAACAAAATGATTTTAATTAATTTTTGATATTATGTAAAATAGAAATATCGTAATACCGTTATATCACAGAATATTTTTTTCTAATATGACATCATTTACACCTTCTAAAACACTCATCCTTTCCAGAAATAAAAAGCGTGATTTATGCAGTTATTTAAAAATTCCTTAGTTTCATAAAATATTTATTGTAATTAAATGGAAATGGCGCAATTTATAGAAATATTTTCATTCGTGCACATCGCGGACCTTTAAATAAATAGAAGTTCAGTTTATTTAGATGCAGGAATAAAAGTCAGTGAATATGACATCATCACTGAAACAGCTATAACAATATATATTATATTCACGGAACAAACTTATCTGTTTTCTCAATGACGACATTTTCTCCATCGATAAAATTTCGCTTCAGATATTATATTTTATAAAAGTTTATTTTCTCTTATTTTATTTACATAATACTTAATAATATCACACAGTAAATAATCTGTGTATTGTACAGCGATTAGTGAATAATTATGTGCAATCATTTTATTAGGATTAAATTTAACGAAGACCATTATTTTTTTTCTTTGAAATGCAATTACACTTTCACCGATGAGATCAAGATCCTGATTGGTGAAAAGGAATAAAACAAAATAAATTTTTATAATAGTGAGAAAAGCTTAACCTGTTGCCACTGTTTTGAAGAAATGTCACGAAAAAGCTTTTAAAATTAAAAATAAAATATAAAAATGGAAATAAATTAAAAATTAGCCAGAATGGGCACATCTACACATAAACAGCTTTCATTTAAAAAAATAATTATCAAAATCGGGCCAGTAGGAAGCTCAGGGCTGATGACTAAAAAAACAGCCAGGTGTTTTAAATATATAGATGAGATTTCTGGTAGGGGAGAGGGGGGTTAGTGTGGACAGAAAATTTTAATTTAATTTTATAAAATTCTTTGAACATTTTTAAAATTTCGCAACCTTTTCAAATTAAAGAACGATATTTTCTGTTTATTAATATACAGGAAAGATGATGATAAATACAGTTAAACAATAAGAAAATTGGTAGTTTTTAACATTGATCCATGTGTCCACATTAACCCCTTGTAGGGGTTAGTGTAAACAAAACCAAAATATGTTGGGGGCTAGTGTGGACAGGTAATTTTTTCACAAATATTCCCTATTATCTAAACTTCTAAGTTTAAATTACAGTCTAAAGGGTTTATGGAGAAAGAAGTAACACTAACAATCACAAGTTGTGTGATTTTTTTTCTATTAATCCCCATTTTTAATTAGGGAATTATTTTTCATATCAAGAAAAGAAAAATGATGTGCTGGATCTTTTTTTCTGCAGAAATACAACATCATAGACACTAAAACCATTTAAATTTTCCACTGTGCCTACAAAATATAAAATATTGCAACATCTAAGAGTTGGTGAAGATGGGATTCGTTTATAATAGTGTAACAGTTGATATTTCTCATGCTTCTAACCAACATAGAAAAAAATGTATATTCTATTTTATTGAACTAATTTAAAATTAAGGCTAAATTAATCCTCTAAAAATGCAAAATTGGTGAATTTAAACAAAAAAAAGCAAAAGAAAAAATTTCAAATTTCTGCTTGTAATGATTTGATGAAAATTTCAATACATATCCTTGTTTATATAGAAAATAGTCTTATTTAATGTTTAATATAGTAATTACATTTGTAAGTTAACATACTTTCTGTAAATCTTTACATTATAATTAATTTAGTACTTAAAATACAAATTATGCTGTACAATAAGCTGTCTACACTAACCCCTAGTAGTGTGTCTACACTAACCCCATGCTATCATTGTGAAGTTATTCTTCAGTTATACTCATTTAACCAATTTAATATCTTAATGAAGGTTATAGAAATAAAGAAGACAAGTCACACTTGTCTTATAACAACTTGTTTATTGGATTCTAAATTTAAATTCTTTGTGCTGAAAAAATAAAAAATAAATCTTATTTTTACTTTTCATGCATGAAATTAAACTTCTTGCAACTATTCGAAAACTTTTTAACCCTTTGGAACTAAATTTTTGCTTAGTATAGAGTACATTGTTGTCAGTTTGTATAAATTTTTTAGTAATTTTTTCTACATTATTTAAATTGTTATTTTGAATGTCTACACTAACCCCTTGTCCACACTAACCCCCCCCCCCCCTCTCCCGTACTGGTGTTTACCAATGTGCGAACATATATTAACACGCAGTTTGTCTCAGTACTTGTCTTTCAAAAACAGCAAAGTAGAAAAAGCATGTTCTCATAAGCACGAAGTGTTGAATTTTATCAAGAACCTCAAAGCTGATTTAAATATGTCTGGATATTTTATTCGTATATTAATCAAGAAGGAAATTAAGGATTTTACCTTGAAATATTATTTCCTGTTGAAATTGTCATATGTTTTTAAGCAGATGAAATAAAATATATATTTTGATGAAAACTTTGATTTTTCCGCGACCCACAAAAACCACTGCCGCGGCCCATTAGTGGTTCGCGACCCATAGATTGGGAACTGCTGCTCTACACTATCGCATACGAAAACTCGGTTCAAAAGAATAATTTTAACGATATGTCCTAATATATATATATATATATATATGCATACATATATATACATTTTTCTAAAAATTTTCGAAAAAAAAAAAGAAAAAAAAAAAGAAAACAATTTGACTACATTTTGTATATTTAGCAAACATGATAGGTTTAGGAAAAGATAAATTAAACTAGTCGTTGGGGAGCCACCGTAATACTTACCCATCATCGATATGCATAATATAAAATATGAAAATAAAACGTGTGTAAACTACTTATAGAATGCATCTCAATTCCAAAACAAAGGTTAAACTTATATTTAAATAGTTTTAATATGCATAGTAATGCTCTCTTAATGAATTGCTGATGAGCTAATTTCGATGAATTATAAAATGTCAAAATACTCAATTAGTACCGACTGCGTTAAAGAAATATCCTTATAACTCCAAAAATAATAATTATATTAACTAACAAAAATGTATATATATGCATACATATATATACATTTTTCTAAAAATTTTCGAAAAAAAAAGAAAAAAAAAAAGAAAACAATTTGACTACATTTTGTATATTTAGCAAACATGATAGGTTTAGGAAAAGATAAATTAAACTAGTCGTTGGGGAGCCACCGTAATACTTACCCATCATCGATATGCATAATATAAAATATGAAAATAAAACGTGTGTAAACTACTTATAGAATGCATCTCAATTCCAAAACAAAGGTTAAACTTATATTTAAATAGTTTTAATATGCATAGTAATGCTCTCTTAATGAATTGCTGATGAGCTAATTTCGATGAATTATAAAATGTCAAAATACTCAATTAGTACCGACTGCGTTAAAGAAATATCCTTATAACTCCAAAAATAATAATTATATTAACTAACAATTTACTGCGTCGGATTAAGCGTCTCATTTCCAATTAAAATATATAAAAATAATTTCATTCAATTGAAATTTAAATGAAATACAGGGCCATGAAAAATCGAAGAATGTAGAAAACAGGATTACACATATCTCGGCAACAAATAATCCGATTGACTTTGATCTTTATGTAAAATTTATGTCATTTTATTGTTTTTTACGTCCGCTCCTTAAAATAAAAAAATTCGAAAATTTTTATATACCTTTCATCAGAACGAATTTTTCGAGAGTCCGAAAAAAATAGTTCCGTATAATCGAGGTTGCTGATATTAAATAGGCTTCGTTCCATTCTTACATTCTAAGTACATCCAAAATTTCAAGTGTCTATCTCAATTTGTTCGGGAGATAGAGCGTTTACAGACAGACGGACGGACGGCAAATTTTTTTTTCTAAAAAAAGGTTTTTCGGAATCTACAGTGTCTGAAACGTGTAAATCAGTCAAAAAAAATTTTCGATTTTCAAAACGATTGCAAGACTTACCCTATACTACGTATGATGGGTAAGTAAAAATGTTTCAGAAAAATGCCTGTTTTGATTTGAGAACAGCTTTAAGGAGATAACCTTAAAACTTTTTTTAAATTTTTCTTTTATTAAATAATGCGACGTTACGAAACTTAAAAAAAAGAAAAGTTATGACGATACTCCAAATAAAACCGATTTTATGATAAAATAAGTGGAACGATACGCAGCCAAATAGAGAAAGACTTGAACTTTAAAGTCATTTTTCTCAAAACAGAATTTTTTGACATTGCTTGCTTTCTATTTCCGAAACTAAGTAAAGTTGAAATTTAATGTTTTGTATTTTATATACAGTGTCTCACAAAAGTGATGGGACACTTGTGCTTTATAAAAAAAAAAAGAAAAAAACTGCAATAAAATAAATAAACAAACATGTGCAAAAATTTTTGGGGTGTGTTTCATATTTAAAGTTAGTAACAATTATTGCATAACATACATTTTGTCAAAATATTAAAATATTAATTTAGTAAAAATACAATTGTTCAGAACGGAGCAAAAAATGGCTCACATAAGTGATGGGACACTTACTTTTCCATCAAATATTTATCCAAAAATTTTACTTTTTAAAAGGTTTTAATATTTTGTTGGATTTCCTTTTACTTTTAAAACATAATTTAATCTTTTTGGGATGGATTCGACTAATTTTTTTGTGATTTCTGGAGTGATTTTACCCCATTCTTCTTGAAGCACCGATTTTAGTTGTTGTTTTGAAGAAATGGTGTGTTTGCGAATTCTTGATTCCAATTCTTGCCAAATATTCTCTATGGGATTTAAGTCTGGAGATTGTGGTGGTGTTTTTATTATTTCAGGACAGTTATATAGCAGCCAGAGTCTAACGTTCAGAGCAGTGTGCTTGGGGTCATTGTCCTGGTAGAATTTAAAATCGTTATGAAGGTTCAATTTTCGTGCGGAAGATTTCAAATTTTGCTTTAAAATATCAATATACTTGTACTGATCCATTATACTGTCAATAAAAACAAGATTACCAACTCCAGCGGACGACATACACCCCCATACCATAACTCCTCCTCCACCATGTTTTACTGTTTGTACCAAGTTCTGTTTGCGAAATTCTTCCCTGGGTTTTGTCCACACCAAGATTCTACCGTCAGAACCAAATATATTAAATTTACTCTCATCAGCAAATATAACTTTATTCCAGTAATCAGAATTCTTATTTATGTTGGATTTTGCGAAAGCTAGTCTGAGTTTTCTATTCTTTTCACTTACGAAGAATTTTTTCCTGGCTACTCTACCGTGATATCCAGCAGATCGAATTACCTTTCTAATAGTCTCAGGATTAACAATTATTCCATATAATGCTTGTAAATCAGCAGCAACTTTTGAAGCACTATTTCTTGGATTTTTTTTTAATATTTCGAACGATAATTCGCTTTATTCCATTGGATAGCTTTGATGGTTGGTCAGGTCTTCTTTTATCCTGAATTATATGATTCTTTTTATATCGTTTAATGATATTGAAAACTGTTGAACGACTCAAGTTAACTGTTTCAGCAGTTTTTCTAATAGATTTTCCACGTTCAATATGCAAATTAATAACTAATTTTCCAATTTCAGGCGAAGTTTCTTTTCGTTTAGCATTCATGGCTACACAGAGCTTAAAAACACAAATTCCAAAACAAACTGGAGAGAAATACTGCAGACGATTTTATAAATTATTGCCAATTTCTTTTAAGTAAAAATAAAACCCCCAAAAATATTTTTATTGCTTATTTCAGACGATTTTTGTTGCATATATAATGGTGTCCCATCACTTATTTGAGCTATTTTTTGCTCCGTTCTAAACATTTGTATTTTTATTAAATTAATATTTTAATATTTTGACAAAATGTATGTTATGTAATAATCTTTACTAAATTTAAGTATGAAACACACCCACAAAAAAATGTGTACATGTTTTTTTAATTTATTTGATTAGTTTCCTTTTGTAAAGCACAAATGTTTCATCACTTATGTGAAACACTGTAGTTTTATAATCTCTACCTAATTTTAATTTCCTACAATTATTCTTTTTTATTTATTTTTTATTTAAACTTTATCATGAATTTTTTATTTTATTGTTTAACTGCCTGAAAAAATAATTTCATCTGTAAATTTTATTATTATTTTAGATTGAAGTAACAATATAGCGACAAGGAAATACAATATAGTACAATGAAGTTTTAAAGTACAATATTTATGAATATAGATATGCAATATTAACTAGATATGCCTATAGAATATATTTTTAACTATCCTGCACGAAACACATATATGTCAAATCACCTCTATGAAAATCCTCAATTCACCTGACTTAATTAAACTAATTTCTGATCATTTTTTATTAAACGTATTTAAAGAAATACATAAAAAAGATTTGTATAATTTACACACACACGCAAAAAATTAATTTGAAGTAATATTTACAGCAACAAGAATTTTTCGAATACTGTGTTAAAATCAACCCAATATCAAGTTGTTGAAAGTGGTCTTTCCTTTAACATGTTTCTTCCTCTTTCCAATTTTTGTAAGTTATTGAATTTACTCTTTCACGCGGTGTGACCTTGAAATTTAAAAGTGATGAGATTTAAACTAAAGTTGAAACATGGTAAAAGTGATAAAAGTACATTTAAAGTAATGTTCCGTTATACGTTTATGCGAGTATAAATATAATACTTATTATACTGACTTCGGATTTCAGATACGTATGATTGGCAACGACACGACGGTTATGCGTATTCCGCAAAGTTAGCATGTACGGCCCATACGGATCTTACCCAAGCGGTCAAACGTATAAAAATCTAAACGTTTTTCGTTCAATCCATGAAAATAGATGCTTCAATACTTATCTGAGGATTAGAGACTTTGACATTGAGTCCCACATACCTCTAGATCAGTGGTTCCCAAACTTTCTCGGTACGCGACCCACTTTTCTGTGAAAAAAATTTTCACGACCCACCCGAGATAAAGTTGTATATCAGTATAACTATTTTTTTACTATCTCTATACACTCGGATATCCTATCCTATGAAAAACGCGAATTTTCGTCCATTATCAACAAAAACAAGAATTTTGAATCTCTCTGTGTGTAAGTGAATGTAATTAAAATAAAACAATGCACAAACTACAAAGAAAGCTACAAATACGTTTAATTATTATGAAAACATAACTTTATAATCAGTGAGATCCCTGATACTGGTGTTTTCCAATGTGTGGAACATACATTAACTCGCAATTTTTCTCAGTGCTTGTCTTTCAAACGCAGCAAAGTAGAAAAAGCATGTTTTCATAAGCACGAAGTGTTGAATTTCATCAAGGACTTCAAAACTGATTTAAACATTTCTGGATAGTCTGTTCGTATCTATATTACTCTAGAAGAAAATTAAGGATTTTTCTTTCAAATATTATTTTCTGTTGAAATTGTCATGTCTTTTTAAACAGATGTAATAAAAGATATATTTTGATGACAAACCTCGATTTTTCCGCGACTTACCAAAACAGCCCACCAGTGGGTCGCGACCCATAGATTGGGAACCACTGCTCTAGAGTCTTGCATTCTCACAGTTTACCGGGGCCACAAAGATTTTTTGTTAAAAAAAATAAAAAGGGAAAAATAAAAATACGATGACCCGAGTTTAGCTAGTTTTTGGTTCTTGTGCAGGTACATAAAAATCTGAATACTTTTTTTCTATTTAGATTTTTGTTGTTTTCCCTTAAAGATAAGTTGTTAATTGGGAAATTTTTTACTGTTGGTATTGGATAGCTTCAAAGGTACCTTTCGCACATCTATAAGCCCAACACTTAGCTTCTTTTGATGTATGACATGATGGTCACTTCGCGTGAAACATTATTTTTGCATGTCGCCTCATAGTAGACTTAAATTTACTTTATATTTTATAATAACATTGATAAATCAGAGTTTCGTAATCATACTTTTATTGTTTTTAAAAATATTGTTGTTTAGTTTTAAAATATTTTGAAAATGCTTTTTACTTTTTAAAAAGGTAATGCAAGTCATTGTAAACCTAAGCAATTGCGTTCTAAAACCTGCAAGTAGATTATTTGCCAGTATATATAAAATATAAATTTATAGATACTTTATATGAAAAATAATATTTGCAACATTAACAGAAATTAGAAGAAAAATAAATTAATTAAAATATTTATGGAGAAAAATGACAAGATTTTAAGTATGAAAGTTAATATTCAGATTGCTAAAGTAACGACACTGATTTACATAACCGATTAGGCTCATTCTTCATTCAGTGGCGTAAGACTGTTGAGATACATTGTTATTAAAAAATACAATACTTGAAATTACTTGAAATATACGTACATTTTTAACATACGTATGACCTCCAAACTGGTAGACGGTAGGTGCTGGGTTCGAACCCAATCGCGACCGTCGGCCTAACCGTTCGAAGTTTTCCGTGGTTTTCTTCGAAACTTGCGTAAATACGGGTTAGGTTCCCTTAGAAAGACCCCCACGGAGGGCAACCCACCCCATTGGGCCTATATCCCATAGCGTAGATAATCGGCCGACAAAAATACAACAACAACAACAACAACAACATTTAACATACGTATCTTAAATATACGTTTAACCGATGCAGCCTTATAGTATCCAGATATGTTTAAACGCACATTTTAAGGTATTCGTATATCAAAGAAAAGTATTATGCGTATATAAGCATATCCTTTAAACGTATAGTTGAAATACGTATCCCATCGCAAGCACTAATTTAAAGGCATAATAAATACCTTTTATACTGATCAACATGTTTCATTGCACAACAGCGATTTCATCAAGATCTATATTGATAAAAATTAATTCTGCAAAAAAAAATTTTAAAATAAAACTGGTAAATACGAGTTCATAGAGGTAAACAAATACAAGATAGAAAGTTCTCAATTAAAATGGGACATCTGTGAACGTCTGTGCGATGAAATATGTCGATCAAAATGCCTTTAAAATTTACTTTTATCACTTTTAGGATGCTTTAGATTTAGTTTAGTTATAATAAATTAGATAGTTTTTATTTCTTGGATAGTTTTAGGATGAAATTTAGTTTTGTTACATATCATACAAATATTGATAAAATAAATTACAAACACCGTTTTCTGGAAGTTACTATCTCATGTTCAGTCAGAATAATTATATTATATAAGGTGATAAAGCATATAAGGTAAAAATCACCAGGTTAACAGTTAATGAATAACTGACACTAATTCAAAATTCTAACTCAAATAAGGATTTTTTTTTTTGTAAAATTCAGCAAAGTAAGGTCATATAGTGGTACTTTAAATACTTTTTTTTTCGGGGACACATTATAAAAAACCTTATGATACATTAGGGCATTGATTTATAGCTTATAGTTATTTAATTTAGCTTAGCAGGCAAGGGAATGACAGTTATTGACTAAAAGAATTTCCTTTCATACGTTTCTGACAAAGGTAATTATACTAAAGAAATTTGAAATACATTATTTGAACTGTTTAAAAAAGCATGGTAATTTATATTGTAGTAATTAGTAAACAGCATTAAAATTTAACCCCTTAGGTACGAGGAATCCTTGTTTATCCACACCAGTAAAATTATACCATATAATTTGCCTTATTTAATCGGACCATCTTTCTAGATTTAATAAGGCACAAATTTGTGTTTTTAAAAACCGGCGACAACGCATTAAAAATTTCGTAAAAGACTCCCATCTTAAAGGAATTAAGTTTTTTTTTTTTTGGCCAATATCGGACTCCTACGAATTCATTGTTTAAATATTAATTATTCGATATCTACATTAAAAATATGAAAAAAAAGGACACATGCATTCGTAATATGATATCATATTACGAATTTTCCAAATTTGACCGACAAATTCAGAGGGTGATAGTAGAGTCAAGAGGATAAAACAAGTTCGAATTTGCACGTGAAGCGTAGCAAATGAGGTGCGTTCGTACGATAACGATATTTTAAAATTATCCAGATCTTGCTGTTATAGTAGATAGTACATCGGATGCAGTATAGTGGTCGAAATCTTTTTTGTGTTCCAATAAATATACAGGAAGTAACTTTTATTACACCTCAGCAACGTATATCATATTCATAAAATGTGAAATAGTTTAATGTAATTAAAACACGCCCCAAACAATGTTTCCCCGTATAGCGTTATGTAGTGGAACATTTTTGTGTAGCCCTGTATTTTAATAGTAAATATTCTTTGCATCACAGATTGCACAGAATGTATATTCTAGTATATATATATATATATATATATATATGTATATATACTAGATATATTTTGTTCATTGTTTTTTAATTCTTTATTGTTAATTGTTTACTTTTTTGACATACACTCTATCCTTGAAATTTTGAATTTTCATTGCATAATCTGAAATATATATATATATATATATATACAGAGTGTTTCTAAATTCATGGTACAAACTTTAACGGGTGATAGTACTCATCAAGACAAACAATATTAAATAGGAAACTAAGGGTCCCAAACGTCTTTCGAAGGAGATAGGCGACATTAAAGTTTAGGGTCCAAAAATTCAAATGATTATAAAATACAGAAAAATTGGTCGATTCGTTTGCGGTTTTCAGTAAAACTATTCTTTATGTCAGTATTATCTTAAAAATAAATTATAAAGATAAAATTCAAAAATTTTCTAGAGGGTGCTTTAGACTTTGGAGTAACGTATAACTATCTTTTATTGTTATTTTTTGCATCTCATAAAATTTTTTTAGAAGCTTAGAAATAAACTTAAATTTTGAGATGAAAATCTGAATCGTTGGGAGTGGTTAAGTAGCGCAAACTGAACTGTGTTGAATGGGGGTGGGGAGGTTCAAATTTCAAATGATTATAAAAAAACGGAAAAATTGGTCGATTCGTTTGCGGTTTTCGCTAAAACTATTCTTTATGTCAATACTTCCTTGAAAATAAATTTTAAAGATAAATTTTAAAACATCCGTCAGAGGGCGCCTTGAACTTTAGAGTAACTGACAACTATTTTTAACCGTTATTTTTTGTACCTGATTAAATGCTTGCAAAAGCTTAGACTTAGATTTTGAGCCCAAATTCTAAATCGATGGGAGGGGTGCGCAAACTGAACTGTGTTCAGGAGTTGAAATGTTACCCTCCCCAACCCTCGAACATAGTTCCATTTTCCGCTACTTAATTACTCACAACGATGCAGATTTTGAGCTCAAAATTTAAGTTTGAACTTTTACAAGCATTTAATTAGATATAACAAACAATGGTTAAAAATAGTTGTTGGTTGCTCTAAAGTTTAAGGCGCACTCTGACGGAATTTTTTGAAAGATATCTTTAAAATTTATTTTCGAGGAAATATTGACATAAAGAATAGTTTTAGCGAAAACCGCAAACGAATTGACCAATTTTTCCGTTTTTTTATAATCATTTGAAATTTGAACCTCCCCACCCTTATTGAACACAGTTCAGTTTGCGCTACTTAACCACTCCCAACGATTCAGATTTTCATCTCAAAATTTAAGTTTACGTCTAAGCTTCTAAAAAAATTTTATGAGATGCAAAAAATAACGGCAAAAAATAGTTGTACGTTACTCCAAAGTCTAAAGCGCCCTCTATCGGCATTTTTTGAAATTTATCTTTATAATTTATTTTCAAGACAATACTGACATAAAAAATAGTTTTAGTGAAAACCGCAAACGAATCGACCAGTTTTTCTGTTTTTTATAATCATTTGAATTTTTGGACCTTACCCCACAGTTCAGTTCGCGCTACTTAACCACTCTCAACTATTTAGATTCTGAGCTCAAAATTTAAGTTTATGTCTGAGCTTCTAAAAAAATTTAATGACATGCAAAAAATAACGGTAAAAAAATAGTTGTTCGTTACTTCAAAGTCTAAAGCGCCCTCTATCGGCATTTTATGAAATTTATCTTTATAATTTATTTTCAAGACAATACTGACATAAAGAATAGTTTTAGTGAAAACCGCAAACGAATCGACCAATTTTTCTGCATTTTATAATCATTTGAAATTTGAACCCCCCCCCCCCCCCTCCCCTCTCCTTTGAACACAGTTCAGTTTAAGTTTATGCCTAAGCTTCTAAAAACATTTAACGTGATGCAGAAAAAAAAAAAAAAAAAAAAAAAAAAAAACGTAAAAAATAGTTGTTCCTTACTCCAAAGTCTAAAGAGCCTTCTATCGTCACTTTTTGAAATTTATCTTTAAAATTTATTTTCAAGAAAATGCTTATTTAAAGAGTAGCTTTAGCAAAAACCACAAATGAATCTAGCAATTTTTCTGTTTTTTATAACCATTTGAAATTTGAACCTCTGAACACAGTTCAGTTTGCGCTACTTAACCACTCCCAACTATTCAGATTTTGAGCTCAAAATTTAAGTTTAAATCTAAGCTTCCGAAAACATTAAATAAGATGGGAAAAAAAAAAAAAAAAAAAAAAGGCATAAAATAGTTTTGTTAATCCAAAGTCTAATGCGCCCTTTATAGACATTTTTTGAAATTTATCTTTATAATTTATTTTCATGAAAATACTGACATAAAGAATAGTTTTAGTGAAAACCAAAAATCAATCGACCAATTTTTCTGTATTTTATAATCATTTGAATTTTTGGACCCTAAACTTTAATGGCGCCTATCTCCTTCGGAAGACGTTTGGGATCCTTAGTTTCCTATTTAATATAGTTTATCTTGATGTGTACTATCACCCCTTAAAGTTTGTACCATGAATTTAGAAACACCTTGTATATATATATATATATATATATATATACTTCATAGGTTCATGTCAATTCTATTATATTCGAAAGAGTTTAACATCATTAAAATGCACTTGAAACTATTTTTTCCTATTAATCGTAATGCAATGGAACACTTTTGATTGTTCCTCTAATTGAACTATACATCCAGTTTTCATAAAATTTAAAATGACTCGACAAAATTACGCTAAAGTTATATATTTTAAATATCGTGCGATTTGGTTGGGCAATTTTTGCTTTGTTTTATGCGGGAAGACAGACAGCGGACGGACTGACAGACTGAATGACGAATATAGGTGCTAGCTATTTGTATAATTACGGTAATTATCATTATACACTTGATTGTGCTTGATTAATGCCCTATCGTATAATATACCGAGTTTATGGTTTAACATCCTGAAAATAAATCCTGACAATTTGAGAAAATGACGTATTAAAATTTATGATACAACAATTAAATATTTCTTTTTACCGCTCACCTAAAATACTACTACTTCAATCTTCAAGCCACGAGTCTTGTTCATTTTCAAAACGGAATCATATATTTGTATCAATAAAGAAAATATTCTCTGAGGAAGAGCCTGAATAAGGGCTTGAAAGTACTAAGATGTTTTTAAATAAAATTAACTATTAACATCTATATGTGATTATTTTAATCGCCGTTTAAGTAAACCTGAACATTTTAAAGGTCATATTATATATTTTGTGTTAAAAGCAAGACGAAAATTTCGTTCCGTCATATATTTTTATATTTATATAGTATGGATTTTTTTTTTTTTTTTTTTTTTTTTTTTTTTTTTTTTTTTTTTTTTTTTTTTGAGTTGCCCTTTAAATGAATAGTAATTATTATTTTCACTGTATATTTTACAGAATGCATATTTTAGTGCCCTTTGCGAATCCATGTAAATTTAAATATGTTTAACAGGGTGTAACACCTTTGAAATTCAATTGAAACTTTTTTTTCCCATACGCCGTAATGTATCGAAAAACTCTTGACTATTCCTGAAAATAAACTAATCATAGTAGAAAATTAATTTTCAATAGGGTTCGTGCTAGGGTAAACATCAATAACATATAAAAATTTCATAGTAATCCAAGTATATTTACAGGAGTTAGAGCTCGGATAGATGGCCAGATAAACCAAATGCATTAACACTTTTCACCTTTGTTGGAAAGTATTAATAAAAATTATGCTTAAAAGTATTTAAAATGCCATTCAAAATGAGTAAATTACGATACATGTTTTACACAAACTTCATTTGAAAGCATATATATTTTTCTAATCAACTGTATAAAAATTTAAATTGTTTTATTGCATGAATGTTAAATTTATGTTTTATTTATTTTACTTTGTATATTTATACTTAATAAATATTAATTTTGTCGAGGAAAATTAGACGGCGACAAATGTTGGTCTCTATATTATTTTTGTTGAATGAGTTATTCTTCCGTAATGAAACTTTAATGCGACAAATAAATTTTTAAAATGAATGCGTTAAAAATAAAAAATAAAGAAGGGGGGAAATGTAGTAATGGTGATACAGGTTTCAAACAAATTTCCCTATTCGAAGGTGTAAAAATTAAAAACTGCGATGTTTAGAAGTTAAAAAAATTGCAGTTTCAAAGACTGAAAAGCGAAATTTTATCATGGAGTGCCGATATTCGCAGAATGACGTCAACGTTACGCACAGATATGTTTGTCCTTTCTAATATAAATATATGCATAAATATGGTTAAATATGTATTTTCTGTTGCTTATAAATATTTTATGCATGAAAAATTTCACAGGTGGATCTAATGATTCAGAACACGTCTTTCTCGGTGGCATTTGTTTGAAAAAAGCTGAAAAATAGGATCAAATATTATTGTTATATGCTCGTATTGACCATTTATCTCAACCTAGAACATCTCGGTCAAATACTCAAATGAAATTCATGGTAAAATTTGATTGGACATTATCGAGGAGACGTCCAATCAGGATTAAAGGTGAATACCGTTTGAGAGTTTGACCAAGGTTTCGGGTATAACTCAGGATCGAAGTAATTGATGAATACGAGCATTAGAAGTCAACATCTCTACTCCACGTTGAAAGTAACGATATGATTCAAAACTTGTCCTTCGAGTATTTCCGCTCTGCGAGCGTAAACTAGTGTGGAAAAAGTCTTTTAATCTCTACTGGAGAATGAATTATATGTTTTTAATGATAACTGGCATGATTGTAGGGATTTTTTAAAAAATATAGTTTGTTTTAATAAGTGCAAAAAATGGTACTCTTTCTTACACAATTTTTCGAAAAATCGATTTAAAAAAAAAAATTTTTAAGAACCGTACGCGCTAAAAAAAAAAAAAAAAAAAAAAAAAAAAAAAAAAAAAAAAGTTTCAGAATTGCATTTAAAAAATTATAGTTTAAATAAAATTTGACAAATATCAATTTAATCTTTTCAGGGTTAAAGTTTTTCTGTTGCTAAAATATTAAAATGATTAAATAACAGTAGAATTTATTAATAAACAAATAAAAAAAAAAATTTCACCTATATTATAAAAGCAAAATTTTAATACAAATTTCTGGATGTAACTTAAAAGTTTCAAATTAAAATTAGACGGTATAAATAGTATAGCACCTTTCAGAATTTTCTCAAAAGACAAGAAAGAACAAATTTTCCTTTTATTACAGGAAGCTGAATATAAACCTATACCACTGTTCTAAATGATATATCTATTTGCATTTTATTTAAATAGTAGATGAAAAGTATAATGAATAATTATTTTTAAAAATGTGATAGATTATTTACCATAATATCTTATTTTTTCCTTTGTTTTCCAGCATATTCGAGAGGATAGTGTATTTCTGTTCGACGTTCATGGATCTCATTCCCCTCTCCTTCATGTTAGGCTTCTATGTGTCATTCATAGCAGCTCGTTGGTGGAGTCAGTTTATAGCAATACCATGGCCAGATAAGTAGGTAACAATATCTTGTGTCTTATTTGGTAAAGTTTGTAATTTCAATTACTTGCTTGCATAACAGTTTTTTTGTTTGTTTATTTGTTTTTAATTTTAAATCAACATTTGATTTTCAGATTATAAAAATTTCGCTGTATATTTGACTTTTTGCTCTTAATGTAAACATGAGCGACAGCAGGCAATGTCCAAGAAGGTCAGGATTTCGAAATAGGTGTGTCTGTTATCCGAATCCCAGATTTTTTTCTCTGGAAATCGCCTCAAAATGCTGTTTTGGAAATTGGTCCCAAAGCTGATATTCTGGCGAAACACTATTTATCAAAAATGGTCATGTACAAATTTTTCTTAAACTTTAGTTCTTTAAATGAAAGCTGTAATTCTTAAACAGACTATACTAAGAATTTTTTGCCAGAATTCCCCGTGCAAGACACTTTTTGAAACATACGCACGCACACATACATAACCTGCGGTAGAATTTTTAAAAGCTTTATGACAAGCCGAATCAACAGCAAAAAATTTCTGCAATGTGATACATTTTAACTGCATAAATGAATGTAAATGTATGGATAACACAATTAGGAAAAATACACTGAAGAACTAATGTATCAAAAATCAAGTATTTTTAATGCATCATGATCTTATCTATTTTAAAACTGCATGTAAAAAAAGCCAAAATCATAAAATTATTGAATTAACATTAGAGGAATTATTTAGCATATTTGCAGTAATTTATAATAATAAATATAGATTATCCCATTCTTTCTCATTCTTCCTCATCTTTCTTTGTTCTGTCAAAAAATCTTGAAAATTTCTCAAACATGTGGCCTAGTAAAATGATTTAGTGTACGGAAAACTTATTTTACGAAATTTTATCAAAATCGTTTGAGCCTTTTTTAAGATAGAATTAGTTTCAACCGGATATACTGTAATTCAATATGGCTCACTAATCGAATGTTCTTGAATATGCGACCTAGGCTAATAGTATTCTTGTGCCCAAAAACGATAGAATACAAAATTTAATCACAAAATCGTCAGAACCATTTTCTACATAAAATTAGCGTGATCCACAGTAGTAACCCAAAATGACCCACTGATAAATTTTCTCAAACATCTAATCTAGCCCAATGGTCTTCTCATGCCCAAAAATGGTAAAATGCAAAATTTTTCAAAATCTCTACAGCCGTATTTTAGAAAAAATTTATACACACTCACATACCGGGTGTCCCCAAAATGACTGATGGATTTTAAAATTCAGTAACTTGCAAACGGCGACAGCTATTTAAAATTTTTTTGCAGGAGGGTTATGTATGATGTCAGAAGTTCTTTTAGCGTAATTTTTTATTTTAGTTTGAATTTCAAACAATAGATGGCGCTGACGGCGATTGAAGGCCAGGTGATCAGTGCTGAGTGAAGCATCGACCTGGCCTTCAATCGCCGTCAGCGCCATCTATTGTTTGAAATTCGAACTAAAATAAAAAATACAATAAATAAACTCCTGATATTATACATAACTCTCCTGCAAAAAAATTTTTAAATAGCTGTCACCGTTTTCAAGTTATTAAATTTTAAAATCCATCAGTTATTTTTGGGACACCCGGTATTTTTGCTCATATTATAGTATAACCCACCAAAATGATCCACAAATCCAATGTTTTTGAGCATGCGATCTAGCCTAATAGTATTCTTGTGCATGATAATAGTATAATACAAATTTTAGTAAAAATTGTTACAGCCATTTTCGAGATAAAATTAGCGTGACCCACAGTGATTCAAAAATAACCCTCTAATCGAATTTTCTCGAACATGCAACTCAGCCCTATAGTCTTCTCGTTATCCAAAATGGCAAAATGCAAAACAGGATACCTCGGCACATTAACAAAGTTTGTTTAAAATTAATGCATCACACAATTATCCTCAAATCTGAATAATATGAGTTTAAAAAAAATTACCAAGGAAGAAATCCCAGTTCAGAGAAATATAATTTATTTTCCAGATGCCGTTTTTACCTATTTGTCGTTTATTGTTTACAAGGTAGAACCCGCCGAATTTCTCGGCGAAAGAAAATGTTTAAGAACTGTTTCATTGATTTATAATAAACTTACAAAATTACTTATAATGAAAAATGCACCTTTTATTGGTAAGTTTAACTCTTACACAAATTATATTTAAACTTAAATTACAAAATACTATTTCTATAAAACTCAGTTGTAGAAATTATTAAAATTAAACTTTAATCGATATGTAAATAATAAAAGTAATGAAGATACTTCATTATTATAAAGTTATCAAGTAAGGCTCTTATACTTGGTATCGAAAATTGAAAAATAACAAAATGTATTCATTTAAAGTATCATTCAATTGATGTAAATAGCTTTCAAAATAGTTTAGGTTTCTTTGATTTTGCATAAGTATACAGATTTAAAACGTTGAATATATAAAAAAAAACCTGATTAGAAATGAATAAAAGAAGTTTACTAATTTAATGAAAATTTATTAATTTTTCTTTTAATCTTTGATTACAAATCATTTTTCGACATACTACCAAAACTGTACATCGATTTACACACGAAAATTAATTTTTTTTTCAAAATTTTGCTTAAGAATTAGAAGCATCGACTTATACGAGAGTATATATGGTATTTATTTTTATAATATCAATTTTCATAGTTTATTAAATAACTGAATTGAACTCTAACTGCAAACTTTTATTTTTACATGGCAATACACTAGTATATGTGAAGAGGAATGAAAAAAGAAATTTCATCTTCCGGCAAGAAACTGACTGTTCGATCACTGATGAACAAGACATAATTGCAAATCTGCATCCACCAAAATTAAATGGTGTCACCAGTAGGTCATAAGCATATTTGCCATTTGATTTGGATTTTGCAATGTATAATATAGCATAAAACAAATGTTGCGGTTTAGAGTAAACCTTAAGAAATGTAAGTGTCACACTGTCTTTTCCCTATTTTCACCACATTAAAAAAAGTTTAAATATGAATTTTCATTTTAAAAACATGTCGAGGAAATTTTCTTTGTTAATTTAATTGGTTTATTAATTTAAAATTTTAATTATTACCATCAAATTTACAGTTTTTAAATATGTTAACATTTTCAAGATTTTTTTTTCTAAAATTTTCTATTTTGTACTAGCGAATCATAATTAATAAAAAATATTTTTGCAAATATTGTCCCATTCCTCCTCATTTTCTCCTAAAGATAAAAAAGAAATTTTATGCTTATTGTAAGAAAATTTACGATTTCAAAGCAAAATAAAAAGTTTCTATAAAAGACATAAATTTTACATACAATCACACGCACACACACACATATTTTTATGTGTATATACGGAAATTATGTTGCACTGGACTCCCAAATTTCGATAAGTAAAAAATTGAAATGAGGAAAAATGCGGAAATAAATAAAATATATTGCAGTACTGGATTTATTTTATCGTATATTGTATAGACCAATATTTCTTGAAACTCCACTTGGATAAAAACTTTCTATTTCATTCTTACGAGTTGATTGTTAGAGTGCGAAGATTGTGTATGCCCAAGGTTCTGCCCCGAATAGCAGACAATGGCATGATCCAATTTGGAAGACACCCAGATTCTTGGAACGATCTCAGATAAGCCAAAGGCAATTAATGACTTTGAGTATAGTATGATTCTATTTATGTATTACGCTCGGAATCATTGGATTACATGAAGCAAGGGTGACAGTCCTCTCCCTTCTCTTTACATCATGTTGGGAGAATAGGTTGACCAGTACCAGGAGGAAAAATATATATTTCAAATGCACACTTTAAATATTTTATTAATTATCATATTTATTTCCTATAAAAAGTGATTCAAATGAGCTATGAGTTATTCAGTTATTTATGTATTACACTTGAATCATTGGGTTATATGAAACAAGTGTGGCAACCCTGTTCCTTCTCTTTGCACCATGTTGAAAGAATAAGTTGACCAATACTTGAAATGAAAACAAATACATTTTTCAAATACCCATTTTAATATTTTAAGAATTCTAACATTTTTTAATATGAATTCTAACATTTTTTAATATTCGGTTTTAAAATATTTTAATACCAACTATACGCTGTTTTTCTTTATCATTGCATCTATACGCATGGGCTCTTCTAAATTAAACGATGCAAAAATGTCTGATGTCATTGTTGAGTGACATGTGATCATATAAACATGGTTACTGGTAAAGTTCATTTACAACATTGTGTTTTGCACAATTTCCAATAAAACAGACCCATCTCTCACCCGTAAGAAAAGCGGCACATCTTGACAAAAGAAATTTCACAGGTGAGGCAAAAGAAAATTTGCATGATTTTACTGTGACTTGAAATTCTAGAACTTAGCTTTTCATGCAGGAGTAAAAACGTGCATGAAAGTGTAAAACCCTTAAGAATGAAGACATCTAATAAGGTTTGGAGTGTTGGATAAATTTACCTCCCCACACAATCCACCCCTCTTCTGTGGTCACGAATGGACACATAGCGAAATAAAGGAATTTCTCGTATAAATAAACTTATGAAACTTTCTGTGTAACAAGGCATACCTATGAAAGACCTATTAGTGGAATAAAACGCAAAATGAATAAGCGAAATATGTCACTTTTATTGCGCGTGTGAAACATGTCAAAATTTAGTGAAAGTTTTTAGTAGAGATGAAATTGTGGATAGAAAATGAAGGAGATGGTTCAAAAATTTTGAAGCAGATGATTTCAGTCTTAATGATAAGCCATGCTATGGACGGTGACCTTTGGTTAAATTCCTGTTAATTCTTCTACATTTCGTATGCAAAGCAAAAACAAAACAAAAGGAAAGCTGAATATTTTAAACATGCATATTCACAAAATAATTGAACTAAAATTACCTAAAATTATTTTTCTAACATAAATTTCATCTAAATTTAAGACTAAGAAAGAAAAATGACGTCACTATTTAAAAATTATGCCACTCAATAAGAGAAAAAACAATTTTTTACTATAATTGCACCTCAATCACATTATTTTAAAAATGTAATTTTAGTAATTATCATTTAACATACATTGTAAAAATGATTCCTCTTTATTAAATCCGACTCAAAAGTTAGACAATGAAGGAATAAAAACAATTTTTGAGAAAATATTATGATTGAAATGTCCCATAAATATTTTCATAATTAAACCCTTTTTAGGCTCTATACATCTACTCAGTATTACAGATAAAATAGATTAAAAAAGTTGAGTAATATACGACTAATGATCCAACTAACCAATATTTGGAAAGAACTTCGTTTTGGAACTAAAAAAAAAAAAAAAGAGGATCCAATGACCCCCCCTCCCCACCCCCCACCCCAAATGAGGGAAAAGGGAGAAAATAAAAAATTTTCAACATGGTAAAATGGAATATCATTTATTATGCATCTTTTTTTTTAAAGTAAATCAAGTGTAGTATCATTTATTATTTACTTTTTAATATTAACCGAATAACTCCATCTGTAAGCCGATACGATTATTCCTCACAAAGTTGCGGCAGTTTTTATGAATTACAAATCATGAATGGTTTTATGAATACATGTATTTTGACAAATTTAATGACATTGAAGAAGACTTGGATGACACTTATTTTGATTATTGCTATTTTGGACATTCAAATAATTGGAGATGATTTATTTTGACATATAGTACATGTTTTGAACATAAAATAAATGTGACAAAGCCATATATAGGGTTAACGAAATTAAACTTCCGCTACTCAAAGGGTCCTGGAGGCCGTTCTACTAGTCCAAATAGAAAAATAGTTAGGTACAAAACATTTCAGGATATGCGCTCAGGATTTCCGAAATAAAAGTTTTTAATTTAAAAAACCGCTATCACGTGGCACAGTGGGACAGCACATTTTAATAACATATACAAATGTAAACATGATAAAAGGAAGAAATTGTTCTTGCCACATTTAGATGAGCATTGCAGTATGCTGACGTTGCCAGAGAGAGCACAGCTTGTCAAAATGTACTACCGCAACGGTAAGAATTCAGAAAGTTCTGCCTTCTGAAAAAACAATGAAGTAAGCCGATGTCCTAGTGTGCTTTCAGAGACACGATGGTGAAAGTCGAACGAACAGCACAGCTATTTGTTTTGTCGGGAAGAGGAAAAAAACTGTCACTAACGCCGTCGTAGAAGATATTGCTACATACATAGGGAAAGCATGCACTGAATCGCCTCACGGAACTGTCAGAGTCAGATTTCACGTACCTTGATACGCTCTACTCCACTGTCCGACATATCATGCGTAGAGTTCTTAACATTTCATCATATACGAGTCCAGCTGTTCAAGCATTTGGAACGGTACGATCTGGACTCTCTCTAAACATCCGCACTGCAATTTCTCGTAAGAATGACGGCTGATGATTTTTAGCTATGGAAAATTCTGTGAACGGATGAAGCCCATTTTTACCTTAATGGCTAATACTCATAAATGTCGCATTTGGGCGTGAGAAAATTCTCACGAGGTAAACGCCAAACTCTTGCAGGATACGAAAGTGGTCGTATGGTTCCAGTTCTTTCTGCATTCTTTATCGGACCACCTTTTTTAAGAAATGACCCCCTTTAGGACTTATTCCACCTGTTTTATAATAGCATATTACAGACCAACGCAATTCCTATTATCCAGCATGGATAATAGGAATTGCCGTTTCTTCCGCCGTTTCTTGCGACGACAAATAATAATAATAACAATAATAATAATAAGGCCAAAGTATTTTCAGTGTATTTAGTTGAATAATTTGATAGTATTAGCCATGCTTAATTAAAATCATTAAAGAAGTTCGTAATTTTATTTTAAGTATAAAATAAAGATAGAAATGCCATTCATTTGTTTTTAGCTCACAGGCTATCATAGCCTGAGATCTTATGTGCCCGTCCGTTCTGTATGTACGTTCGTACGTTCGTATGTTCGTTCGTGCGTAACGCGATAACTCATGATAAAAATATCGGATCCACTTGAAATTTTGTATATAGGTATATCCTGATAAGGCGCTTCCCTGATTAGTTTTTGGAGTTCATTCGATATGTATAAGAGGGGGAACGGGGGGCTCATGCCCCTCCCCTTAATTGATATAAACGGGATTTTCATGCAGAATTAACAGTTTTCGTTCAAAATTTAGATATAGGATCATTCTGATGAGGAGATTCCGTGACTGTCATTAGGTGTTCATTGAATAAGTATAAACAGGGGGAACGGGGGGCTCATCCCCCCCCCTTAATTGATAAAAACGGGATTTTCATGCAGAATTAACAGTTTTCGTTCAAAATTTAGATATAGGATCATTCTGATGAGGCGATTCCGCGACTGTCATTAGGTGTTCATTGAATAAGTATAAACAGGGGGAACGGGGGGATCATGCCCCCCCCCCTTAATTGATATAAACGGGATTTTCATGCAGAATTAACAGTTTTCGTTCAAAATTTAGATATAGGATCATTCTGATGAGGCGAGTCCGTGGCTTTTATTAGGTGTTCATTGAATAAGTATAAACAGGGGGAACGGGGGTTCTAATGCCCCTCCCCTTAACTTGTATAAATTGATTTTTCAATCAGAATTGTCAGATTTCGTTCAATCTCTGAATAGTTTTGGAAGTTTAATGGTTAAGTATAAAAGAGGAGAATAACTCCTGTTAAATTATATAAATGCTAAATGGGTTTTTATTAAGAATTATCCGATTTGCTCTGAATTTTGGATATAGGTTTTTTAATATGATAAAGCATGTACTTGATAGTTTAGGAGGTTCAATGATTAAGTATAAAAAATGAGAAAGGGGAGAGCTGTTTCCCCTTCTTAATTTTTTTTTCGAACCGAATTAACGAAAATACAAGGCTGTAATGTACAATTAGTATGCGTAGCCTGTGAGCTCAATGCCATCAGTTTAACTGGGCAATATTCTTTTTATTAGCTCACAGGCTATCATAGCCTGAGAGCTTATGTGCCCGTCCGTTCTGTATGTTCATTCGTGCGTAACGCGATAACTCATGATAAAAATATCGGATCCACTTGAAATTTTGTATATAGGTATATCCTGATAAGGCGCTTCCCTGATTAGTTTTTGGAGTTCATTCGATATGTATAAGAGGGGGAACGGGGGGCTCATGCCCCTCCCTTTAATTGATATAAACGGGATTTTCATGCAGAATTAACAGTTTTCGTTCAAAATTTAGATATAGGATCATTCTGATGAGGCGATTCCGTGACTGTTATTAGGTGTTCATTGAATAAATATAAACAGGGGGAAGGGGGCTCATGTCCCTCCCTTTAATTCATATAAACGGGATTTTCATGCAGAATTAACAGTTTTCGTTCAAAATTTAGATATAGGATCATACTGATGAGGCGATACCGTGGCTGTTATTAGGTGTTCATTGAATAAGTATAAACAGGGGGAATGGGGGGCACATGCCCCTCCCCTTAATTGATATAAACGGGATTTTCTTGCAGAATTAACAGTCTTCGTACAAAATTTAGATATAGGATCATTCTGATGAGTCGAGTCCGTGGCTGTTATTAGGTGTTCATTGAAAAGGTATAAACAGGGGGAACGGGGGTTCTAATGCCCCTCCCCTTAACTTGTATAGATAGATTTTTCAAGCAGAATTGTCAGATTTCGTTCAAATCTCTGAATAGTTTTGGAAGTTTAATGGTTAAGTATATTAGAGGGGAATAACTCCTCTTAAATTATATAAATGCTAAATGGGTTTTTATTAAGAATTATCCGATTTGCTCTGAATTTTGGATATCGATTTTTTATATGATAAAGCACGTCCTTGATAGTTTAGGAGGTTTAATGATTAAGTATAAAAAAGGAGAAAGGGGAGAGTTGTTTCCCCTTCTTAATTTTTTTTCCGAACCGAATTAACGAAAATACAAGGCTGTAATGTACAATTAGTATGCGTAGCCTGTGAGTTCAATGCCATCAGTTTAACTGGGCAATATTCTTTTTATTTATTTGTAATTTATTCAAGTGTCCGAGGCTACCCAATCTTCCCCTATCTCTTCCGGTTGAATCTGCTTAGCTTGCAACACCTGGAATAATTGGAAGTATCGCAAAGCGAACTTAAATTCTGAAACGTGTGAATCGTTCATATCTAATTTGCATATTTTCACAACTAGTTGTTTCAATCATTCAAGATTACACCTGAATTTTCGTTCAATGCTAATTTGTGTTTAGTTGCAAAAATTTAATAATTTAGCTGATTTAAAGACATTTAATTTCAAGCATCAGCGAATTATACTTTCTTTTGTAGCATAATTTTTTTTTCATTAAGTTGGGGACAAATATTATTATCTCATAATTTTTGCATCGCAGTGTATTAGAAAATTTAATGAAATTAATATTATTTTTTAACTTATAAATTTTAAATATAAAATGGTTCTAAAAATATTTTATTTTGTTGCTGTCTTTAGTTTCTTGGTGACAACGAAAAAAAAAAAGTCCCGCTAGTTGTATTTGTGTTTGTTTTTATTTTTATTTTTATTTTTATTTTAATTTATGTTAAGACACTCGAATGTGTGTTTTTAGCACTTTCCTACAAAATTGAAAAGTATCCTTATGCATTCGGTTTGTGTGCCCACCTCGCGTAAATATATTCAGATTTTCATGTAATTGATAAAGCTTATTTAGGGCCACCAAAGCATGTTTGGTATTGCATATGAAGAATGTAATGGCTCGTTTACAGAGGTACTCAAAAGAATTCGATTAGATTATGATATATAGGGAAAAATCGTTTGCAGAGTATTTTAATGAGATTACGCTAATTTAAATGTATTGAAACTAATATAAATTACTGAATTTCACTACAATCACGTTAAAACAGAGCATTCATAGCATTTTTTTATTCATTTGCAGTAACATACAAAAGAAAACAGTTACAGTATCTCTTTGTATATTAATTGCACTAGAGTGCATTTTAAAATTCGGTATGCACATTTATATTTAATTAGTTTTTTGCAGGGGAGTTTTAAACTGAAACATATATATTGCTTAGGTGAAATAAATTTTGGAATGTATGTTGTTAATAGATACAAATCTCTATATCATACACAGGACAGCTAACAAATTCGGATAAGTTTTCGAAAGTAGATGGGAATAGCTGAAATTCGGTTTTGAAATGTGTTATACATTTCCATATGGTGAAATGAGACGTAATGTTTCAATTTCTTAACCAAACTGCAGTTTAGTTACATTATTCTGAAGGTGTTAGAAAGTGCTTCATAATCTATACTTGACGTATGATATTCCTTTCTTGTTGATTGTTAAATTTGTATTTTTTTATTGAAATGCATACATTTTAAGCAATGCATATTTATACGGACTCGTCATTTGTTATTGCAACTTTAAAGTAAATATTTTCTAATTGTATATAATAAATTAATTTCCAATCTCAAAATTCGAAAGATTTCATGCAATACAAATGTATCGCTTTAACATCGGGTTGCTAAGATGCATTTAAATTATTTTCCATAACTGGAATGTGCTCTAGAAGTTTATCACTGGTCAATATTTTTATGTTCGGTAACGGCCCGATTGAATTTCTAGGACAAAGTCCATATAACTATCAAGTTCCCTATAACTGTGAAATTTTTCACTCTGTTGAGCAATTTGAAAAAAAAAGAAATCATGTATTTAATATTAAACAAAGTCCCAAATGCTTAACTAACATTTTATTGCAGATAAAACTCTTTTTAAACTATACCAAATATTTATGTAAAACTTGTAAAGTAACATATGAAGTACTCACAACGTACAAACGTGAACTTATAAAGTACATTTTTCACATACTTTGGTTTGCAAGTCATGGAAAAAAGAATAGCATTAAATACAATGACATTCAAATAAATATGATGGTAAAAGAAATAAGAAAAAAGATGTATATTAGAAAGAAAGAAAGAAACACTTAAAATTTAATAATTTTGAAGTTGTGTAAAGAAGAAAAGGTAATTAAAAATATTTCTCTTTAATTTAACAAGGTAGAACCCGTCAAATTTTGACGAAAGAAAATGTTTAAGAAGGAACTGTTTCATTGACTTATAATAAACCTATTAGTTATAGTAAAAACTGCATTTTATATTGGTAAGTCTTAATCTTAAACAAACGATATTTAACGTCAAATTAAAAAAAATACTATTTCTATAAAACTCAGTTGTAGAAATTATTAAAATTAAACTTTAATCATACATATAAAGCAGTAAAAAATAATAAAAATCTGTTATTATGATAAAGTTATCAATTAAAGTTCTTATGCTAATATTCCAAAATGAAAAAAAAAAAAAAAAAAAAAAAAAAAAAAAAAAAAAAAAAAACGCAGAATTTATTGCACTTTGACT
The DNA here is from genome assembly GCA_964019185.1 of Maratus speculifer. NCBI lineage: Eukaryota > Metazoa > Arthropoda > Arachnida > Araneae > Salticidae > Maratus > Maratus speculifer. The sequence goes on from OZ025298.1 coordinate 260,795,723, forward strand.
AATTCACAGATTTTTTCCCCCGTGAAATCTAAACACGACACCATTTTCACCATATCAAATTTTGATTTAAAACTTGAAGTCGCAATGCTGTTAACTGAAAGAGATATTTTACTGTTGATATTCTTCTATGTGTAAATCAAATTTTGTAAATATTAAGTAAAATTCACAGGGTTTTATAACAGGTTTTAAAATATTTAAATTTCATTTTTTTTTCACTTTTAAGAGAAAATGGCAACATAAAGATACAGCAATCAATTTTTTCCCTTTTTTTTCTTTGTTTTTAATAGAAATGGAGTACTCTTGTTGCCACAATTAGAAAAGTGGTATTAAAAACTACAAAAAAAAAAAAAAAAAAAAAAAAAAAAAAAAAAAAAAAATATTTCAAAAACAAATTAAGATACAGCTTTCAAACAAATTTCATTTAAAGGTACATTTCTTTTCCTACACGATGGTGTAAAAATTGAAAATGTGCTAAAAGTTAAAAAATTTTGTAGTAGCAAAAATTGCAATACCGAAATTCCTTTTAAAATTTGAAATTGTTGACATACGCAAAATGACGTATGCGTTACGCACAGATACGTTTGGCCTTTATAATATAGATAGATATGCCTAAATAAATATGTAAATACTGATATACCACTCTTGTAAGGTCCTGTCTTGACAGAATGCCAAGCCGATTCCATTGAGACTTTGGGGAGAACAGCCTATGAGGCCGAGATTGCTTCTACGTATTCATGGAAATGATATTAAATAGTGTTTTCTATTTTTTGTTCCGAGTAAAATCTTATTTTAAATTAAATAGATTGTGCACCTTCTATCAATTATGTATATATTTTCTCTTACATTTTTGTGAATATTTAATAAAAGCATGTTTTTTTCTTTCTTTCTTTCTTTTCTTTTTTTTTTTTTTTTTTTTTTTTTTTTTTTTTTTTTACATTCATATTTATGGCTAAAACGCAGTTTTAACGATTGCTTGGCATCTGACTTGGCGGCTATACAAGAAATTCGCCAATTCTAACAACCTAAATATCCAGGGCACATGTATATCATATTCTCACTGGGATTTACTTGACGCCAAAATGGCATTATTTTGCCGAACATGGTAACCCTGATATTGTTTATTTTTTGATAAACTGTTTATTTACTTTAATTTTTCTTTTTTCAAATTATATAAAATATTTTTTTTTCTAGTTATAAGTTTTTAAAATTTAATATATATATAAAAATTGTTTTATTTATTATTATTATTATTATTATTTTTTTTTAATAATAGAAAATAATTTAAAAACGTATATTTAACCAGTATTCGAAAATGAGGTTTTCGCCAAATTAACGTTGGAAAAAATTGTACAAAACCTTGTACGTATATGATAAAGTTATTAGGTTAATTTTAATAATCATACTTTTAAATCATCTTTTTTATTATATTTGTCTTTTTATAACTCATTTAGTGTAACAGAATTATAATGTAATATTTAAAAACAGATAATTCAATTACAGAAACAAAAAGGTATTTGCCAAAAAAATTCTACATATCCAGGATGTTTAATAAACAAACTTATCTCGAGATGGTACGAACTTCCCCATTTTCGACATGGACTCGCTCTTTTTGCCCATGCGTAGTTCTGTCCAGGTTTCTATCAAACGTGGTTCAATCTGTTAACATACGTGCAATATTACTTATAGTCTATTTGGTCAAAAACCATGTGAATACAGAGCATATTTTAAGAAATTTTCACTGGACGACATTAGGTTTGGTCTTTTGTCTCAAACAAATGTTGATAAATTCCCTCTTCTGCTGTGGTATTCGAAAACTAATTTATAAGAATAAAATAAAATGGATAATAAACTACATAACCTTTACTGAATCATGTAAATCCCGCAATTTTTAGGTAGGTAATATATAATAAATAAATAAATAAATAAATAAAATAAAAAGTGCTGCATTTTCAGTTCTGACAAATTATCAATTGTTACTTTATTAATGGACCAAATATAAGATCCAACCTACCAAATTTGCATCAATAATTAAAATATTAAGTGACAAATTATCATCTAAATTCATGTTAAAATGTTAGTTTTTATTAGTTTGTACATTTGCTTGTTGCTCATAACCATTATAAGTCAGACTAATTATGTTAATAGAGACTCAAATAAATTCTGAAAAGTAAATTCAACCTGAATCATTAAATTTTTTTTTTTAGTGAAATAGTACTAGAGGTTTTGTTTTAGATCAAAAGTGGAAAACTATTAATGCAAACAGATATTTCTCTTAACGTTTCAAAATCATGAAATAAAAAATACCATGTTAACATTTTTAACGGTTCCAAAATACCAAATCAATTATACTTATAGTGGTTAAATATCGTTTGATTTTTGCAAGTTACTGCACTTTGCAAAGAGTAGAACTAAAGCAGAAAACAGATTTTGCACTTAATCTGCCTATTCGAAATAAAATAAAATAATAAAAATAAAAGTAACTAACGCTGTTACCCGCCACTGACAATGAATTTTTAGTGACAGGAAGTCTTTCTTCGTTAATATTAAAAGAGCTATTACATACAAAAATATGAAAATTGGTGGTATTATAGAGAAATGTTTGATAAATACACTGGGGAAGACAGTTTGAAAATTGAATAATTATTTTAAGAGATAGGGGAAGATGGGGATACTTGAGCCATTTTTTGAATTTTAATTTTTTTTTAATTTTTTATATTTTTTTAGAATAAAATAAAATATTGAAAATGAAAATTTGATATTTTTCCTTCAACTAAAAACCACTTTCAATAAATTTTGAACTATTTTTCTATGTATAATAAATGTTTATTTTTTGTTTTACATCATGGCTCAAGTATCCTCATGGCAGGGATACTTGAGCCATAGTGAAGGGATACTTGAGCCACTACGGAAAAATACCTACAAAAATAATTTTTTTCGCTTTATTTTTGCGCAAACATTTTACAGAATGATAAATTATGAAACGTAAAGTCTTTCAAAACCAATTGAGAAAACAAAGCTAGTAATACGACCATTTTTTGTCGTTAAAACTGGTTGTCGAAGGATAATTTGAACTTGAGTTATAACGACGGTAGAAACATCCTCAGTTCAGAGCTATTTAAATTTGGAATCTGCAATTCTTCGGGCAAATTTCATTTTCAAAATATTAAGCACTTATCCAACAAATATTTTTACAGTTTTCTTTCTGGCATATTTTATTAGTAACCAACCATCAATAGAAGGTTTTCTTTCACATCATCACCATCATTGACAGAATTTTCCTCTAATGATATTGTCGAACTCATGCTTTTAGTTTAGTAGCTGTCGGAATTTAAGCCAGATGTATCATTCTACTATTTCAAATACTTTTTTGATTTCACAGGAAAAGATTTTGTCTTCCTCTTTGGCTCCATGTAGGTAAGTTTGAACTGGGATTTTTGTTGCTTTTCTTGTTTTTGTGCGCTCTTTTTACCAATTTTTCTTCAATTTTCTTAGTTAAAAAAAAGTTACAGCAACAGAGGTTACGATTTCAATATAAAATACTAATCTTAATATATTATATTAAAAAATAAATATTTTAATATGTTGGACCTAACTAATTAAAGTATTGGAGATTATAGCCTGTAAAACCGTTTTAAAAAGTTATTTTCATTTAATGAAAGTTAAATTGAAAACTATGTTTACATTTATCTAGACAGGCTATTTTGTTAGTCAAATCGAAAAATAAAATAGACATTTTCATTTAAAAAATATACATTTTTAAACATTTTTAGGTGGTTATTTTTTTAAGAAAAAAAAATAAAATGAAAGATTATACTCCCTTTTCTTCAGAAAAATATCTATTAGTGAATATAAGGATGGAATTTTATTTTTTGTTTGTTTCACCCGTGTTTAATTTCTAGTGGGGATGGTTAAGACATGGCTCAAGTATCCCCACTCTCATTGGCTCAAGTATCCCCACTATCACTATTTTTGTTTCCCAGAGTTTTACTAAATAAAGCATGCAGCAAATAGAACTATTTTAGACTCAAAATACAATTGAAATTATGCTTATTGAATGTATGTATATAGTTGCAACTTTAAACAAAACTTTGATTACAAAAAAACAAAAAAACCATGCACCCAAATATTTACTTCAGATAGGGAAAAGACAACTATTAATCACTATACTTTCAAAATGCTACCAAGATGTGTGATTTCTTTTTTACATATTCAAAACTATAAATATGTTAGCATATGGGCAGTTTTAGAAAGAAAAATTAACCAACTGTCGAGATAATAGGGGTGGCTCAAGTATCCCCTATGCTCAAGTATCCCCACTCTCCCCTATTTAATGTTAAAGTTGGTCAAAATTGTTCCGCTAAAAATGTTTTATAGGATCAAAAACTATGCATAACAATTTAATCATTTTTGGATCATTTTATATTTTAAAAGTTCCCAGTGTGCAGACTGCATTTTTTTTCTTTTTAATTTGACTCATTTTATGAGGATTTATTTTAATTTTAAATTCGAAATTTCAACATTTCAGGAGATTTTTTTTACATATTTTAGAAAAGAAAATTATTTTAAACTGTTGTCAACTATTAAAACAGTGCAAAGAAAACAAGTTCCTTCAAATTAAAAATTTATTGACACGTGATTATTATAAATAGAAAAAACTTTCAAATTAAAATTAAATTAAATTAATATTATGTATTATGTAGCAGAAAAATATTGAAAACTACAGCATAAAAACTACATTTACACATGAATTTTAAAAGAAAAGAAAATTGTACAGTATTAAATGTATGAATGGGTTAAAAGTCGTAAATAGATAAAAAAGGCATCAGATTTAAAAAACAAAATAAAACAATACAAATAATCTTTCTTTTCTAATGTTAAAAATATTTTTGCGTAAATATTACTAAAAGGAAAAAATGTTTGGTGAAAATTACCTCAGATTTAAAACGTTGCATTTAAGAATCATCACTTATTTAAATCCATTACCTTATAGCATTGTTAAAAAATACCGAGAAGCTAAGATTCTGTTGATTACGTTCATTTTATATTAGTTGATTCTGAAATGCTTAAATAATCTTATTTAATCAAACATGAAAACAGCCATTAACAACAGCTTGTTTGGACTTAAACCTTCTCCGTGAAACAGAATTTTAAATACTCGTTTAAAGGGAGATTGACATTGATTTATTATTATTATTATTATTATTATTATTATTATTATTATTATTATTATTATTATTATTATTATTATTATTATTATTATTATTATTGCCGAAACGTCAGTGAAGGCTTACTTTGGAGACACGAAATTTTTTGGTTTCTGTCTGTCTATCAGTCTGTTTGTCAGTCTGTCTGTCTATTCTGCGATAACTAACGCAAAAAGCATCCGATTGGCTTGAAATTAAGTAGGTATGTTAGTGAGGCACTGGGATTAAGCTGTATAGTTTTTTGTTAGATTTGATTCATTCATTCGGAAAATATAGAATATTTTATTTTGCGCAATAATGCTTTTCTATGGCATCCAATGATTTTTTTTTCTTGAGAGAAAATGACACATTTCATTAATGGAATTCAATGATAAATGGATACTGAAATTTACCAGTTAAATTATTCGTATTGTTTTGAAATTTTGTCTGCGCATTTGTCAGATTTTTAAAGTTATTACTGTAAATTTTGGAGATTTTTTATAAATGTGTTCCAATAATATAAACTAATTTGTTTCAGAGATTTACTTATTTCAAATGTATTTATTTCATTTTCTTTATTTTCTCTTAATGGTTGCTAAGCAACCATTCATCCTAATCCTTATTTTTATAATGTTATAAATTTGAATGCGTGTACGAAAATTTAAATAAAGTCAGCGTCAAAACTGATGAATTAATTTATGTCTTTGTATCTTTGCGTATAAATATAACATGACCCAGAAAAGAACACAGGCAATGTTTTATTAATTTTATTCAAATATTTTCTTTAACAATTCAAAATTTCCTTCTTTTTATACAGAATCAATGGCAATTTTTTAGATAAAATTTAACCAATTTCCTTTATCGTTGCCAAAAAAATTCAAAATCTGGAATAATTTTTCAACGGCAATAAGTTTCAATTGAGCAATTTCCATTCGAAAAATTAAACTAAGAAAAAATAAATATGACGTCAGAATAAAAATAAAAATAAATATAGTACTTTGTTAAATATTAAACACGAAATTTGTTTCGTTAATAAAATTTTTTCTGACAAAAATGGGGACATAATTAGAAGTAAAAGAAATAAAAATAATTATATTTTTAACCAATATTTCACTTGGTAAAATTTGACGTCATAGTTGAGATAAAACAAGTATTTTATAGTAGTCGTTAAAAATACAAGAAACATGGATAGCAAATTGCCGAAACTTTAGTGAATGCTTTTTTTTATCGCCACAAAATTTATAGTTTTCCGCCTGTCAGTCTGTTCTTCTGTCTGTGTGTCCGCGATAACTGCCACAAAATACAATCAAAACTTCTTTATTTTGGAAACAAAATTGTAAAATCCTAGATTACTGAGTTTACTCTTTCAAAAGTTCCTGATACATCAGATTTAAATGTTTGTGGTGAGCAGGTATGTAGAAGTATGAGGATAATGAAACATGCTTACTAAAACTGTTACTTATCCTTATAATTCAAAATGTATAAAGAAATACAAAATATGCGATAACCATTAGCAAATTGATAGAAAGTTACAAATTTAAATTTAATGAGACTTTGGATCATAAAAACTTGTTTCAGTCCATTATGAGCAATAGTTATCCTTAACTTTAGGCTTCTCTTGACCGTTTGCTGTGAGTCTCCCTCTTAGAATTAAGTATTGTAAATATGGACACAAAATTTTCTTTCTTTGAGGTGTCAAATAAACATATGACTGCATCGATTTGTTAAAAAATGTGTGGATTGAGGCATTTTAAGTAGTAATACAGTCTTGCTGTCGATGAAGATGCAGTTTTTCTGCTGCAAACAAACCTATTACATCATCAACGGTGATTTATTCTCTATCAAAAAAGTTCTGAACATCAAGACGGGCTGCACTAACAACCTTGGTTTTCAAACATTTTAAAAGACGTCTAGCGCGTGGAGATGCTCATTTGAACCTCTTCCAATATTTTGGAAACATATATTCTTTACAACTCAATAGTGTTTAATTTTTCTCTACAGACCAACATCTCTTGATAGAAACTAATGAATTGTTAAATTTGTGTCTGCGAGAATTATCTTGAATAACCGAATCACTCTCTTCCTTAACCCTTTACGGCACGGGCAAAATCTGCAGTAAAATGAAAAATAATCGACTGACACCGGAATTCACAAACGAATTTTTTAAATATTTTGAATTCCTTAATTTAAGCTTCTATGGTAAAAGCAAAATTTTACTAAAATATTACTGGTGCCGTTTGCAAGTTTCGAATTTAAATTAGGTATCCCAGACCGGGCACAGTGTGCAGGAAAGGGTTAAAGCTGCATTTATTTCCGCCGACTGTTCTTCGTATCCACCGGGATGACATCCATCTTTGATAAGAATCAAAGTGTTTTTAAAAAAATCATAAAAATGTTTCTTTAACAATTCTATATGAATTCTATATCAGGAAATATAATAAAAGATCTCTGATTGTATTTTTAAAGTGCTTTATAAGATCCAGGCATTAGGCAAGTCAGGCGTTCTTGTTCCTTATCTTCCACCTATAATCGAAGTAACACAAGTTGAGATGCTTGTTCAGTTTTGATAAGTCGGGTTGGTGATATATAATGGTTTGCGTGAGAGAATGTTTGTGTCATAAGATTTTTAAGTATTTCACGAGCTTTGAAAAATGCAGGGAAACGAAAGGTACTTTAGTTTTTTGTTCCTTCTATTTTTGTAAATTTTTAAAAACGTGGAGCAGAAACTCAATGATGTGTAGCTATTCAATTTCCAATGCTGAACTTTGATAACTGATAATTTTAGATGAGACATAACTAAGTCGGACTTGTAACGAAAGACATTCAAAGCAATAACTCTCTATCCAAATATTGTTTCATACGAATCTAGAAGTCGCTGTTTGCAGTTCTCCCATTTCTAGTTAAGTCTGCCAACTTATTTTTTGCGTCATTCTCAAGAACCAAAGTTATCAAATACAATCATGGCAGAAACCATGAAGCCTTTCTGTTCTTCGCTTACATAATTTAAATTCTCCTAGAAAATTTGATTTCATTTCTTGTCCTTCTGCAAACAAATTGTCTGTAACAAACTTACTATAAACTTCATAAGGTTCAGTGAAATCATTTACTTGGATAGCAAAACAATCTGCATTTTGTAACCGTGCTATTGTGTTTTATTTTACTGCTTTGACGAATTTTGCCATTCTTATCATCTCCGAATCCCAGAATCAGCTTATATTATTCCCATGTTTTATATTAAAAAATTGCCGGCACCATCACCTGTCACTGGGCGACAATATCTTGGTACTGGGCGACACTAGTGTCGCCTACTTTCTATGTTATTTTATGCCCTGTGTGAATATGTACTTTGGAAACTCTACCTAGATTCTCATTGGTCCATCTAATATTTGTTTACATTTCTACTACATGGAATTAGTGAATTTGATGCTTTATGGTGCAGACATTTTTGATTAATCATGTCATGGTCATCATTACTTTTACAAAAATAATTTGTCAACTTCACACGGCTTGAATCGAATGAAATCCAGGCACGAAAGCGAAAAAAAAAAAAAAAAAAAAAAAAAAAATGGTGAGCTTGGACAGCCCAAGTTTGCAGAAAGAAAGCAAAAAAAGGAAGTTTTTTGTTATTGAGATGCTTTTATCATACGCCATTATTTAGGTGACTGAAAATAAGTACTCTGCATCTGAAAAAAAAAAAAAAAAAACACTCTGTAATTTTGTAATTCTGATTTCACAGGAACCAAAGAAATAAAGCGTTATATGGCCATTAATCACAGGACACTTTCAATTTTAAACATTTTGTCGAATATTTAAAAGTATACTTGTCGAAATTTCTTGGAGCTTCAGGAATATGAGGGATATGTTTGACTTCATATTTACCAACAACGATTTGATCAAGGAGACAATTGGGCGGCTAGCAAAAAATTACAGAAAAATAATAATATTTAGAGTCACTCTGTAAAATAAAATGCGTGAAATAATAATCGCTATAGCTTACGAATATGAAGTATTGTACAACATGTTTATTCATTTGTGTAATAATAATCTATATATATAAAAGAAAGTCTGGATTTCGTATTAATCATCCCACAAAAAAATCTACCGAACCTAAAGTTTTGCAAATTGGGGTATAAATACTTCTTATAATATCGAGTGCCGCTAAGAAAGGATTTTCGAAAACTCCATCCCTAAGGGGGTAAAAAAGAGAACGAATTTTTTAAAAAATCATGAAAAATCGGATTTTGTAGTTATTTTTCAACTGATAACATATTTTAGTGTATTTTTTCTCATGCTGAATCGAATGGTACTAAGCAAATTCTTTTAAATTCAGTAGTTCGTCAGATATTTCACATTTTCTAATTTGGCGACGCCTTCAGCTCAAAAACCTGAAATTTTCAATCTACATATATAAAAGAAAGTCTGGATTTCGTATTAATCATCCCAAAAAAATCTGCCGAACCTAAAGTTTTGCAAATTGGGGTAAAAATACTTCTTATAATATCGAGTGCCGCTAAGAAAGGATTTTTGAAAATTCCACTCCTAAGGGGGGAGGGGTAAAAAAGAGAACGAACATTAAAAAGAATCATGAAAAATCGGATTTTGTAGTTTTTTTTCAACTCATAACATATTTTACTGTATTTTTCTAATGCTGAATCGAATGGTTCTAAGTAAATTCTTAGTAGTTCGTCAGATATTTCACATTTTCTAATTTGGCGACGTCTTCGGCGCAAAAACCTGAAATTTTCAATCTATGTATGGATGATTCTACAATAAGAGGTTTCAAAAACATAGAGGATTCGGCCAAAAAGAAAAGTTTGAGTTTGATCAAAAACCTTTAAATTATGATTTTTGTCCCGTTTATTTACTTTTTCAAATAAGGGCAAGTCACTTTATACATATTTTATAACTTTTTCTAGTCAGTGACTCGCTCCCCTGGCAGTTATCTTGCCATGGAAAATACAGCAGGGGGGAGACATTTTCATATAAATTCAAATTTTTTAACTGACTGAATTAGTTTTTGGGTTAATTGTGTATTTCACTTTAATTATTACCGTATTGTTTAATTAGGGCAGTAAATGGAATTGAATTAAATGAATATTATAAGTTTTATGACTTACCAGGGGATATACACGATCACCGTGCGAAACCACTACACCGCACAGTCGCGTCGCAACAACTAAAAATGGCGAAGCTTAAATGGCTTGCACATTTAGTATTGCTAACTTCAAGCCGATAGATGTCCTTAAGCGCTACTTCCGATATAACCATCTTGGAATTTATATTTGTTTCAGCGGAAGGAAATTTGACAGGGTAGATACACAAAAAAAGCGGGACAAAAGTTAATTTTAAAAATTATTTGAAATTAATAAAATTATTTTATTTTTTATTTTATAATACGTAAGTATAATTACTTAAATTCCAATTAAACATACTTTTGTTAAGCATCTGATGGAAAAAATATATGTATTGTTTAAAAGTTAAATTGAAACCAGCAAGGGGACATGCCAGTGTAGAGACATTTTAAGACTTTGTATGAAATTTCAGAAAAATGTGTTTTAATTAGGCATTCAATCGTGATGTTATTTAATAAAGTATATTAAGATGATGCGATTCACTGCAAAAATAGCAACATATAGAATAAAAAATCTGTTTTAAACGGATTGCCATACAAATTGCCTCTTGTCGTAGAATCACCCATATATAAAAGAAAGTCTGGATTTCGTATTAATCATCCCACAAAAAAATCTACCGAACCTAAAATCTTGCAAAGTGGGGTAAAAAATACTTCTTATAATATCGAGTGCCGCTAAGAAAGGATTTTTGAAAACTCCATCCCTAAGGGGGGTAAAAAAAAGAACGAACTTTTAAAAAAATCATGAAAGATTGAATTTTGTAGTTATTTTTCAACTGATAACATATTTTAATGTATTTTTTCATGTTGAATTGAATGATACTAAGCAAGTTCTTTTAAATCAGTAGTTCGTCAGATATTTCACATTTTCTAATTTGGCGACGTCTACGGCGCAAGAACCTGAAATTTTTAACCTATATATATAAAAGAAAGTCTGGATTTCGTATTAATCATCCCACAAAAAAAAATCTACTGAACCTAAAATTTTGCAAATTGGGGTAAAAATACTTCTTATAATATCGAGTGCCGGTAAGAAAGGATTTTTGAAAATTTCATCCCTAAGGGGGGTTAAAAAGAGAACGAACTTTTAAAAATATCATGAAAAATCGAATTTTGTAGTTATTTTTCAACTGATAACATATTTTAATGTATTTTTTCATGCTGAATCGAATGGTACTAAGCAAGTTCTTTTAAATCCATAGTTTGTGAGATACTTATTATTTCTCCTGATGGGGGGAGAGGGGCACGTGTAACATATTTAAGCAAAATGTCTTCTAATAATAGTAAACCTATGGAACTGAACTTAAATAATGTGGGAAAAAAATTAATAAAAAATATCGATCCCATTCATCATTTTTTTGGATCTTTTCTCACCACAAGGGGATATTTTTGTTCTTATTTCTTTTGCTTTTTTCCTACAAATTGCTAAAGAATTCTAATTTTTGATACTTAAACTCCTTTATCTTTTTACACTTACTCGCGCCTTTTGTACTTTTTGCAACCAGAGAACACCATCACATGTTTTTTCCTTTAATATATCTTCCTTATATTATAGCCTCCCTTTTGTTTGTTGTTTTTAATTCCTTCTGTTTTTAGTTTCCGTGTATTTACTAAAATCAACATGTATTTATCTTTTTTCAGAAACTCCCACCTAGAGCGTTAATCGGATGTTCATACTTTTAGGACATTTCGATCTCTGCAGCATTTATAGGTAGAAGCGCAAAATTCAAGATAGCAAATCTACTAAAAATTATTTAAACTTAGTGATTTTAGAGCTAACTTGTCTATTATGTCGTCAATATTTAATTTGAACCAGATAATGAGATATTATACGAATAAGACAACGATTATAGCTATTTGGTTAGATATTAGGTTTTTAACCGTTACTAGATGCATTTTGTTTGATACAAGATTCTTTTAAAGAAGTTAGTAACATGAACAGAACTTAGAACAGAACTTAGTAACAGAAGTTAGTTGTTAGTAACATGTATATTTATGGAGAGATATATTTTTTTAAGTTAAAAAAATCTTTTGTTTAAATTATTCAGGGTTTTTTACCAAATTTAACACCAGTTTCTGAAAAGTTAACAAAGCGTAGTAGAAATATTATATTGCAATTAGAATATAAATATATCAAATATATCATGAAATATGAGCAATTTTATGAAATATTTTTTTATCTGCGCATACGTATACGATAGCATTTTTTTTCATAGTCAGCTCTATGTCACAACTCATAAAAAAAAGCCAGTGAAATATCATGAAATTTCGGAAAGTTATCAGCGGTTGAGTCAGATGATTTTAAATTGTTCTCTAAAAACAGCTAGATGACAATAAATGAGTTTTTCATAAATTGTCATTTATCATTATTTTTTCATTTTTATTGATGCTTTAGTTCGCTTTGGAAAACCACCAAAACTAACATAATCCAAGAAAAGAAGATATATCAAATGGACGCATTTCTTCTAAATCTACTAGTTGACATTCATTAAATACCAACACCTTTGCAGAAAACTATTTAATAAAAAAAAAAAAAAAATCACAGTTTGTGGAAAATCCCTTATCATACAGCAACCTTTAGAAAACAACTAAAACTCGTCTTACTCTATTGCCGACATCTTCTGAATTTTTACAATATTTGATTGACCTTTTTTTTATGAGTTGCTCCATATAATTGACCATTAAATCATGAAAATAATATTTTTTATGGTGCGCACATGCGCAGCTAAAAAATATTTCATACAACTGCCCCTATTTCACCAAATATTTAATGTATTTACATTTTAATTGCACTATATTATTTGTGTCGTCTAGTCGTTTAGTTGCAAAGCTGACCAACTTCTTCTCTAATTAAAATAATATATATGTACTAGCTGACCTGCCCGGCGTTGTCCGTGATGTTATTCAGTTTTCAAATGTGTTATTTGTTTTCTAAATAACACTTAAAATAAACTCAAATTTCTATGATTTTATATCGTTAAGTCCATTTTGTCAAAATTTATATTTTTAAATGGAAAAATCGCAAAAAGTTATTGAATTTAAAGCACATGCTTTTTGGTATTTTATTCTCTATGTAATTTGATTTTTTGGAAACTATGCTTACCGAAAGCGAACGAAACCGCGACGGAACACTCAGGTTTTTACTGAATTCATAAAAAAATTCACATATTTTATTTTGTAAAAAAATAATTTTATCCATACGAAAGTTCCAAAATTTTTATAAGTAATGTAAATCTGGTTTATTTAAAGCCTCTAAAAAGATTCTGCTAAAATACCGACATTTAGTTACTTTTACCGTAGTATAAATGCATTTTCCTTGAGCAGGGATGTGATTCGTGTTTGCGGTATCTTTGAACGGGTTAAATCTCGTATTTTATTTAAACAAATTGCACCATAGATTATAAAAGTGTTTTAGCTTTAAGAAAATATTTTCGGTTTTTCAGGACGTATACAATTGCGCCATGCAAAGAAAAAACTGCAATGAAACGATCTGGATTTTATTGATTTCGTCAACATTTTCGCACTTTTTAGTTTATAAAAAATATTTCTACTCGTCCGTATGTTTTAAATTTTTTTAAGGAGGTGTAAATTTGGTCTATTGAAATGCTTTTAAAAGATTGTGCTGAAATATGAACGTTTAGATACTTTTAGCGTAGAAAAAATATTCTATTTGTGAGCTGAAAAGTGACCTCCTTTTGCCGGTGTATTTGAAAGAGTTGAATCTTATATTTTAAAAACCGATTGCATCATACATTATAACAATGTTTTTAAGCTTTAAGAATATGTTTTTTGTTTGCCGGTACCTATAGGATTGCGCTTTGCTAAGGCAAAACCGCAATGAAAACGATCTGTTTTTATTGATTTAATCAACTTTTTCGCACATTTTATTTTGTAAAATATATTTCTATCGGTCCGAACGTTTCGAATTTTCTGTAGGGAGTATAAATTTGTTCTATTGAGAAGATTTTAAAAGATTGAGTTGAAATATGTACGTTAAAATAATTTTAGCATAGAAAAAATATCCTCTCTGCGAGTCGCAAAATGACCTTCTTTTGCCAGTGTATTTGAAAGGGTTAAAATCCAAATATTTTAAAACCAATCACACTATCGGTTAGAAGAAAGTTTTAACTTTAATATCTTCTATTTTGTTTGCTTACATTTTAAAAATTACACCCTGGAAGAGCATTGACAAAAAGGAGAAAAATGGTTTTGGAAAAAACGACTCTTTTTGAATATTTCTTTTACTTACGGGTCATTCCACACCAAATGAGCAAATCAGGTGTGGCTGACATGTCACAGATTTTATTGAAAATCATCATATAATTAGATCACAATCATTTACAAGGAAACGCAAAGTAGTAGAGTTCAGACTAGTTTATTTCAGTATAAAAAATTACTTTAAAGTTGAGACGAAATCGAGGTCTTGTGTACATGCTTGAAATTTCAAGTTTGATTATTTGCCGTAGGAATGGAAAGATTGTAATAAAAAATATTTACACTTAAGAATGAACTATAAGTAACAGATTAGCATAATTTAGTAATTGTATTTTTATTTTATAATTAAAAAATAAATAAATAATAAAAAAAACCGTGGAAAAAATAAAATATTTCAGTTATATGTTTTAAAATGAAGGACACTTATTCCAAATTCAATTTTTTTTGCCATTATAGCTAATTGAATATATTTAATACATCTATAATTTAATTCATGCCTTTTTCATTCCTTTATGAGAAAAAAAAATAAATAGTGAAAACTGCCGATTAAAAAGTCAACATTTTTTTCATTTTTTTGGAGACGAATAAAAGCTTTTAAAAATTTTAAACTCTTTGATATTACAGATAAAAGTGTATATTTTAAGTATACGGAGTTTTATTCTTGCTTTCAGTTTATTTTTGCCTCAAGAATATTTTAAATTTGTATAGAAGAAAAACTATTTTTTTCTTAAAATAACTGTATTTTAATCTTAAATTCAATTAACAAACATAGATGGCAGCATACGTCTATTTTTAGCAAGAAATTCCCAAAAAAGCGCGTGTTTTCAAAGAAAGATTGTCTTTAGAATGTCTCAAATATTAGTTTTTTGAACCCATTTTTGTTATGTTAGAAATTAAAAAGGCAGTATTGAAACTTTTTTAGTGTGTCATGGACTTATTAATTCTTATGTACGTGTAATATTGTTGATGTAGGAGTTGTCCTTTAATTGTTTTTTGAGGTAACATAAGAGGAATAATTATGATTTTGTCATTTTTTTAAAAGTTTCTAAGTTTTTTTGAAGATGAAGGAAATAAATAACAACTTTGAAACTTTTAGAATTCGATCTTCATACATAGTACTACATCTTGCATCAATTTCAGAGATTTTTTTTAAGTCCTTTGATTTTTATAACATTTCAAAATTTTTAAAAAATTACAAAATTTCAATATTTACAACCAATTTTTGATTAATTATGATATTACCAAATTATTGTTTCTCAATAAATATAAAGATTGATATCCAGAGATTTCAATATCATAAAAAAACTTCATTTTTGTTAAATAGTTTTCAAAATATAGAACTTGAAACTTGCAACTTTCGACGATTATCCGCAAGCCATTCTATATCACAAGTTTTTTAAATGTCCAAAATTGATAAAATAATTAATTTTTCGTGAAAATATTGTACACACATACATTTGAATATGAAATGAACACGTACCTCAAATTTTATTAAAATCGGATTCTATGCAGCCGCGGCTTTTTTTACATTTTTGCTCATTTCACGTGGAATGACCCTTACCCATCATACGTAGTATAGGGTAAGTCTTGCAATCGTTTTGAAAATCGAAAACTTTTTTTGACGGATTTACACGTTTTAGATAGTGGAGATTCCGAAAAACATATTTTTAGAAAAAAAATTTTGCCCTCCGTCTGTCAGTCTGTCTGTCTGTCAGTCTGTCTGTCTGTAAACGCTCTATCTCCCGAACAAATTGAGATATAGACTTGAAATTTTGTATGTTGTTAGTATGTAAGAATGGGACGAACCCTATTTAATATCAGCAACCTCGATTATCCGGAACTATTTTTTTCGGACTCTCGAAAAATTCGTTCTGATGAAAGGTATATAAAAATTTTCGAATTTTTTTGTTCTAAGGAATGGACGTAAAAGGCAATAAAATAACACACATTTTTCACATAAAACGAAGTCGATCGGATTATTAGTTGCCGAGATATTTGCAATCTTGTTTTCCGCATTTTTCGATTTTTCATGACCCTGTATTTCATTCAAATTTCAATTCAGAAGTATATGTTAATCGGAAACGAGACGCTTAATCCGACGCAGTTAATTGTTAGTTAATAGAATTGTTATTTTTGGAGTTATAAGGATGTTTCTTTTACGCAGTTCGGTACTACTTGAGTAGTTTGGCGTTTTATATAATTTGTCGAAATTGGTACATCAGCAGTTCTTTAATATAGCATTACTATGTATATTAACAATATTTAAATTTTGTTTATGAATTGCAATGCATTGTATAAATAGTTTAACATGTTTTATTTTCATATACATATCCATGATGGGTAAGTATTACGGTGGCCCCCAAAGACTAGTTTAAATCGTTAACTGCAACATTATTTCGAATTGATTATAGCATTTGAGAGCTAATAGTATGATCTTTCGAAATATGTCTGTTAAGTTTAACTGCGCCGAGCAGTTCAGTTGATTTGGATTTAAACAAAATGATCCAAAAAACAGAAATAAACGCCAATAAATTCTTCTTCTTCCGTTAGGTGCGTAAAAGGGTTTGTGCGCATGTGCAAACGATTTATTTCACCGGACATTAAAAAAATGACTTTTTGAAGAAAGTGAGTTCCGAAAGATGGCGTTGTATAGACCTGATAATCATTTGTTTACGTAGTGCTGTTTGTTCCATGCTGTAGCATAGTGAAACCCGTTTAAAGAACTATTTAAAGTGCAGTTTTTTATCTTTTTTATTTAATTATGGGAGATAAATTACAAATATCGACAATTTTAGAATTTCTAGATGCTGGAAAATCTAGTAATTGCTTTAGAGAAGCTGAAGCAATTATTAATTCAAAGAGATTAGTAATGTGCGGCATTAAAGAATGCAAAGAAGAAGAAATAGAGATTGTAGGCTCGTGTTTACAAACAAGCCAAACAAAAGGAAATCCCCATATTATTTCAGGTTTGCTAGTAAAGGAAAACAAAAATTTGAAAATAAAAAAATTTTCTTGCTCTTGCAAAGCTGGAGCAAGCGAATCATGCAAGCATTGTGTTGCTGTCATGTTATTTTGCCATGAGTAAGTCAAATGTACTTTTTTATATTATAGATCTAAACTTTGTGTATAAAATTTTGATTTTAGATAATTTTAATACAAAGAACCCAACGTTGCATGCGTTATAGAACTGTTTATTTATTTATTTATTATAGAACTGTTTATTTATTTATCGGCCTTTTAAACACTGATTTCAGCGGAAGATGCTCACGGTATCAGTTCTATTTCGTTTCAGACTTTGTCCGCAAGAGGGCGTCTATTTCATTTCAAACGCGAATCTTCATGTGCCCCTGCCACCTTATTTCGGGTTTTAAAATATACTGTCCTAATAATAAAACTAAAGAGTTTAGGTTCATATCTGATTTTCGCTAACCGTGGTAAAAAAAGAGCTTTTTCACAAAATTTTATTTTTTGGAGACGGTCGGTTTTGAAACTAGATGACACATTTCTACTACAGTTTGTCAAATTTTCAGAAATTGGCTTTAAATTTGGACAGAAAAACCTGTGTGATATAAGCAAAAAACATGTCAGATTTTTTTTTTTTTTAAATCTATATATCTCCATGAATATACATGCTGTTTTTACACAAGTGAATATACATATTGTACAATAGCCGCAATTTTGTAATATATAGCAATAGATGATTTCGTATATTTATTTTACAGGGTGACCCTAAATATTATTATTTTTCTGTGAGTTTTTGCTGACTCCCAAATTGTGTTGCTGGTCAAATCGATGTAGATAATAAGAAGTCAAATATATTCTTCATAATCCTGAAGTTCCAGAAAAATACGATAAGCATATCTTTAAATATTCGACAAAATGTCTAAAATTGAAAAGGTCCGATGATTAATGGCCATGTAGTGTATATTTTGTCGTTAATTGCGAGAGAAATGTGGATATAGAGAAATATAAATACTGAAAAATCTAATTCGCATCGTGCTTCGTTTAAACTCTGATAATACGTGTATTTCGGGAGCGCAAAAAAAAAAAAAAAAAAAAAAAGAGGCTGCTACGGCATTTACCTCACTTCTTTCCTTTACTTATCCTTCCATAACGAAGAATAAACTATGACGAAAATGAAAACGTCACACCAGTGTAAGATATCAAACAAGTCACATAATACGTATCGTGCCTTGATTCGCGATTTTCACGAAAGAAAACGAAACTTGTTCTATTTTTAGGCTGCCAAAAGTTGTTCACTTCATTCCTTGTGACAAAATGCCGATAGAAATAACGAGTCCGTTACACATCAGCGGGTTAAACAAACAAATATTCACAACTTTTAACTTAAACTTTGGCAAATTCCCATTGATGAAATAAATTCATTAGTGTTTCTTTGAGTCATTCTATAGTATGTTAGATATTAGCAAGATTTAGAAATATGGGCTAACAGAGCTCAGCAATAAACACCTGTAATTCAGACAGTTCAACACAGCAGGATTGGCAAACACCCAAGATGCTCTTTGTTTCTATTTTCTTACGGCTATTTCTCTTATAAAAACAGAAAGGTCCTTTTTTTTTCATTTCGAAGTTTGTAGGTAAGAAAGAAAGCTTTGTGTTTTGGGTGGAAACCAAAATCTTGTAAAGGTGCATTTGACCTTTATTTCAATTATACTGGAAACATTGAGAAATTCAAATTTCAATGAATTTCATTGGACCATTGCCATGCATTACAGCAGAAAGAACTTATAACAAAAATGAAAGGAAAGAGAAAATTACCCGTTTATATACGGACATCATTATATTAACAAAAATGAAGGGAAAGAGAAAATTACCCGTTTATATACTCGATTTTATTATAACATTACAATATCACACTTAACATATTTCTTATGACTTTATTAAGTGATTTAGGGATTTTTATAAAGGAGACACAGTATCTTTGAAACCATCTCTTTAATTTTGAATAATATTGTAATATATGTGATGGCACAAATTAAAAATTAAATAAAATTATTATTATTATTATTACTAATGTAAAACAGCTTATTTTACTAACATTTATTTTTTAATTAACTTTTTTAAAAATCCCAATTGCCTTTCCAAATATGAATATCTTGGCTTCTATTTTTTTTCCACATTCATTAGAATATACTACATAAAACTATATGCATGGCTTTTTAGATGTATGGGATTTTAAATGTAATATGATATTTTTTCTCTCGTGTGTATCAAAAAACGAAGAAAATTCAATAAACTAAATTTAAAAAATAATAATAACTATAAACTTGAATGTTAAATACATTCAATTTTGAACTTGTCTGATTGGCACAGACTCCAAAAAAATCAAATTAATGTACATAAATATAATAATATGAATGGTAAATACTATGCTCTTAATTTAGTTTCTTATTATTATTACGTAAAAAAAATATTTTCCACTTTGCAGAAGTTTTTGAAGGCGGTTTTATTTTTGCTAGAAAAGTTTATTTTTCTCTTTTTAGTTAAAAGTTAACGATTTTTTCTTTTTTGATAAAAATTGCTGGCATTTTCGCATGAAAAAAGGAAAATCGACAATAAAAAGAGCTTCGTCTCAAGAAAATGGTTCTGCGAAATGGAGAAGGGAGACTCAATAATTTATCAAAAGATGACCCGGGAAGAGACTATAGTGTAAATAAACTTTTCTACCATAAATAAACCGACTTCAAAATCTACTGCAAAGTGAAAATTATTTTTTTTTTCCTTAGTAGTAATAAGAAATTAAATTAAGAGCATAGTATTTACCATTCGTATTATTATATTTATGCACATGAATTTGTTTTTTTTTTTTTTTTTTTTTTTTTTTTTTTTTGGAGTCGGTGCCAGCCAAGCCAAGTTGCATGTAATTTTCCAAGAGGCACACATCCAAGTATCTAATAGTTTTTTTTTTTTACGATTTAATATTTAGTTTAAAAATGTAACTTTATTATTTTTAAATATTTTTTCTGATGTTATAAATGAGTATTTTCAAGAGAGATTAGCAACTACAATTATGTATCCTAAATTAAGGATTAGTATGAAATTAATGCGTTTATACACGATATTATGTAAAAAAATCTTAGTCAATCACAGATTTTAAAATGCAGGATGCTGTCCGAGTTGGCTTATTGAGAATTGGATTTTTTTGCAACATTTTTGCTGATCCCTGTTACGATTTAAATTAGATAATTAATTTTAATTTTGAACTTGTCTGGCTGGCACCGATTCAAAAAATCAAATTAATGTACATAAATATAATAATATGCTATGCTCTTAATTTCATTTCTTATTACTATTATGTAAAAATAATATTTTTCACTTTGCAGCAGGTTTTGAAGTCTGTTTTATTTTTGGTAGAACAATTAATTTTTCTCCTTTTAGTTAAAAGTTAGCGTATTTTGCTTTTTTTATGAAAATTGCTGACTTTCTCGCAATGAAAAAGTATTAGGTTTTGGAAATTGACAATAAAAAGATCTTCGTCATACGAAAATGGTTCTACTAAAAAGAGAAGAGACGCCCAGTAACTTATCAAAAGATATGTCATTTTTGTACAACACATCATTCAGATGATGATATGAATGAAAATTGGTGACTTTTTTTTAATTGCCTTATTTTATCTAACCTTGATTCATTATGTTATTACCTTATAAATCTTTTAAATTTAAATATTTTGTTTTACGTCTTTACATAATAAATCCTTTAATGTAATAAATTTCTAATTTAACTATACATATTTTGTTTAAAATTTACTTTATAAATCCTTTAATGTGTAAATTCATAAATTAAGTTTATTTGTTTTTCATTATAAATCCCTTAATGTAATAAACTTCTAACTTAAGTTTTAATATTTTGTTTTATTAGTATGCTTTCATTAAGTTCTGGACCTAAATACTATAGAAAAAAAACAAACAATTATCATATTTCGTAAGACGGTCCATTACTGGAACGTAGGGCGTGTCTATTACTGGAGCATAGGGTGTTCATCACTGGACTTTTTTTGTGTTTTGACGTATTTATATTACTTAAAATTAGATTTTTATTTCTATTGGGAAATTTAACTGTGGGATTAGTTAAATATTGTTGAAAGATTAATATAATATGAAAACAACTAGAATATAATAATTATAAATATTAAATTAAAAATTAACTTTTTAAGAAATTCCTTAAGAGAGTCCATTAATGACACATCTGCCCTATAATATTTTTTAATAATGAAAATTGTTTGTGGAACCAGAAGAAAGGATACTATTTGGCTATCACGTCGACCAAAAAACTATCGCCAAAGAATAAGATTAAATGCCAATAATGGTTGATCGTAAATGTCACATTCACTTGTCAAAACACGCTGCGCGTGTATTTTATGGCATCATATCATTTTATTTCAATGTTTTATTGTATTTCTTATTAATATTATGTTAATTTATTTGTTCTTTTGTTATTTATGATGAAAATTATGTCAATTTATGTAATTTGGCGAGTTGTTAGGCGATTTATATAAGCTGGCAAAATTGGTCGACGGGATAACCAAATAGCACCGAAAAAAGTACCAAAGTTTTACAGTTTATAATCTAATTTTAAAAAGCATTAATTATCATTAGTTATTGCTAATTTGATTCAGCATTTTATTAGTACGCTTTGTTACAACAGACTTGATAATTGTAAAGTAATATCTAAAAAATGAAAGAAAAAAAGAACAAGAAAAAAATTTACAAAAATTACAGATAAGTTTACATGCAAAAAAAGAAGAGAAAACTATTGTATTATCATTATTTTTCATTGCTCGTCGTAATTAATCACCATGGCAGGGGTCGTACATTTCTGGGAATTTTTCAGGACAAATATCAGTATTTATTTATAGAAACATACATCTAGATTTAACGTACGAAGTGGCACTTTATTTTAAGAAGATATTTTCTATGAGAAAATACTGGTGCTGAAGATTTTCTTGGTCTTAAAATTTCAGGACATGTACGACCCCTGCCATGGTTTCCTCTAATGATTACTTCAGCTGATATTTAAAAAATCATACAGTGTTGATGCATAAAATTGTTTTAATGCTTTGATGTCAATAAATTTAATTGTGGAAAGTGCGTTTTCAATAGCGTATTGCGCTTACCTGATGCACGAATTTTTAGCATATTATGTGATCTGCATACAAATATAAAGAAAATGTACATGGCTGCAGAAGAGATTTTTGAATGCATTACAGTGTAGGTATGTTAACTGCTGATAATGATATTTTAGCTATGTGTTGTTTTTTCTAATTGTTTGTTTGGATATCTCCTTTCATTCTATGAAAAAAGGATTTTTCAGATGATCTTGAGAATTATTTCTAACACATTAATTTCGCACTCTAAAGAAAGGATTAAACTAAAAATAACAATTACACCAACTGAGACATTTTTTACCTTTGGCCTTTTCCCCTCATGCCCAGAATCTCACAACAGCAGTCGCAATCCAATCTTTTTTTCTTCTTGTACTGCCGTGATAATTTATTTTTATACTCAGTTATTTGCACCTTCTGTTGTCACAGCCAAGGCTAACTTATGGGCCTTGGTCACAGCAAGTTTGAAAACTTTAATTCACGTGAGACATCGTCTGAATTTAATGCGCTTCTAAAAATCTTATAGAATACTAGATGGACAGCGAACCAGTGTGTTTATTTAAATTGCATGATATCTTATGAATCTTTGGGACTGGAGTGGGGGCTAAAATCTAATTTTATTGTACATTTAGAAAAAAAAAAACCTAATAATATTAATTTTATTAAATACTAAATTTCAAATAATAAATCATATTTACAATGAAAGTTAAAAGTTTATTGAAAATAAATTCTCGCTGTCAAAGCTTCATTTGTAAAAAGAATTGTGTGTTTGACTGTTTTAAAATTTTTGTTTCATCCATGTTTCTGTCAATCATGTGCATCAGTATAATTATTGAGCTGGTTATATTTTTATTGCTTCAACATCTGGCAACAGTTTAATCTTTTTTGTTTTTTGTTCTATCAATAAATTGATGTGAAGGCTATTTTCAGCCTCTTCTATCATTATTAAGATCTAAGGTAGAAATATATTATTTTTGGCGACTTTTAATGTTATTGAGTAGAGTTTTAATTAGCTTATAGATATTTAAATATTTTAGTGTTAGGAATTCTTATTTGTTGAGAGTTGTTTTACAATGGAATCTAGCAAACTGAGTTCTTTTAAGATTTGATTCAAAATTTCGGACTCGGCGAAATAAAAATGAAATCATTTTAACAAAAATGATTTCATTTGGACGAGTTTATTAAAAAAAAATATTTCAGATATATGAATTAAAATAAATACTTAAAAATGTAATTTTCTCACTCAATCATTCGGTTTTTTTTTTAATTTTAATCAACAACTTTAAGAAAAAACTTGTTAAAAAATCAGTATTACTTTTTTTTTTTTTTTTGGTACTAAATATATTGCAATAACTGTCTCGTTAAAAAAGATTAAATTTGAATTTTTTTAGCCTTTTCATTGAATTTTGAAAAAAAAAGACTACGGTGTTGTGGTTTCTAGATAGCGATTTGCCGACATGCGATTTTTTTAAATTTAGAGTAAGATTGTATACATAAAGACCATTTTGGCCGATTTTAACAGCCTGGGGACGAGCGACTTAAACAAGGCTTAAGAATCCTTGTTTATCCTTACCAGTAAAATTTTACTGTAAATTTTGCCTTATTTAATTGGAGCATTTTCTCGATTTAATAAGGCACCAATGTGGCGAAGGGGTTAAGAAATTTGGCCTAATGTAAGTCTTACAACAGATTAAATCCGTTTAAAAGCTAGTTGTCCGTCGATTGATAAGAAATTAACAGAGTTGTTTAGCTGCAGTATAAAGAAATTTAGAAATGATTGCGAATAATTAAAACAATACATCTGAGTTCTTAATTACACCAGGTGGTTCTCTATCCCGGGAAAAGTTCCATATCCACCAAAAAACAACTTTTCAAAAGTTTAAAAAAAATTTAAAGTTGTGGCTAAGAAAGTGCTTGATATCAAATTTCTAAGCTTATATAATGGTTCTTATTTATAATTTTCCATTAAAAAAAAAATACCATTTGTAAATCGAGTGCCTTCATTTAAATTGATAGAAATTCTTTTCTCCTATACTAAATACATCATAACGTGTTTCTGAAAATTCAAATGTTTTAAAATTATGCATGATGGACTTGGCGGCCATCTTTTCACATTTCACACAAATCTCTATCTACCCAAATCCATAGTCAAAATTCGAAATTCAAAATTGTTATTTAAGCAGACATTTTAATATTTTTCTTTAAGGACTTTTATTCGCGGGATGTTATCTTATAAAACAATAGTGATTTTCTATCTAAAGGATTCACCTTTTAATTCATTTCATAAACTAATTATTTAAAAGCAATAAAAATAAATTTCTTTTCTTACACTATCCGTCTTTTTGAATTTGTCAGTTTGCAGTTGAAAATCAAAGTTCGACATTTTACAAAAGAAAACATTTTATGCCTTTCATTTACGAAATTGTGTGCTTAGAAATTTGTGTGTTAAAATAATGGTGACATATCTTTGCGATTTCTCTTATGGTTCCTTTTTCAAATTAATCAATCATTTAAAAGCAGCAATAATCAAATTCCTATAAAAAAAAAAAAATCTTTTTAAATTTATTTCTCCGTAGCTAAAATCAAAAGTTCTAAATTGTTGTTAATGCAAAATTATTACGCTTTTCTTTACGAGCTTAGGGGCTTAGACATTTGAGTAAAATATGGAAATATGGCCGCCAAGCCTATCATGCATAATTTTAAAATATTTAAATTTTCAGAAACACATTATGATTCGTTTAGTATACGGGAAAAGGATTACTATTAACATATACGAAGACACTCGACTTGCAAATGGTAATTTTTTTAAATAGAAAATGTTAAATAAGAATCATAACATAAGCTTGGAAATTGGATATCATGCCATTTTTTAACCACAACTTTAATCTTTTTACTTTTGAAAAGTTGTTTTTTGGTGGATATCATTTTTTTTTTTTTTTTTTAATAGATTATATATAATTTGAACAATTCTACTAATTCTAATTAAAATGAATTTTCGTGTAGCCTCTGTAAACAGTGAACAAACACAATATTTATTATTTTTCTTTGTTTTATTTGGGTCTCCTAATTGTTCTCCTTATCAGATATTCAATGATAAGTAAGAAGTCTGATATAGCCTTTATAATTCTGAAGTTCCATATAAATCTGACAAGCGTATTTTTAAATATTTGACAAAATGTCTAGAAGTGAAAGGGTAGCTGTTGAAAATTCTTCCGCATCTTGTTGTTGATTGCTGATAAACGTCAATCCAAGTTTTTTTCTGAGACACATGCTGTCCATTGTGTCATTACCTTTAACATGTTTTTCAGTTAACATTTTCAGAGTTTGGAAAACAGAACTAGCTTGGCCGATACTAAAAACTATTTCTTCAAAGCTAAATATGCATTGGCATACCGAATTTGCATAGCAAGATACTCCATTGCTATTCAAATAACCAGGAGGCATATTTTCGATTAAACTTACGTTATTTGGATTATCATCAATAATTGACATTTCTGCTGACACTCGAAATTTTTTGCTGAACCACATGTGATCTTTCGTTTATTGTTTTATTGATTTAATTGTAATTGATTTGATTGTGATTCTTAAGACATCTAAAACCGATATGTTTTCCTGAATCTTTTATATTTTTGTACAGATTTATTGTGAGCAGTAACACTTTTGGGGTCAAAATTTTTTATATGAAGACCGTTTAAACTGGTAACTCTTGACAATGCTACATAACTTTGCCCATGGGTAAAAGTACTGTTTCCAATATCTATTAAACATGATGATAAACTAAGACCTTGACTTTTACGGATTGTTATTCCATATGCTAATGATATGAGAAATAGTTTACGATAAACATATATTTTTGATAATATTTCATATTTATTAATTACTGGTTCAATCTTATAGATACCAGAAATAAATTTTACATCAATAGCTTTTACTTTCTCACTAGCATCTTGAACAAAATTTATAATCGTTCCTGACGCACCATTTACTAATCCTGAGGTAACATCTACATTACGCCTAAGCATAATCTTGGTTTATCTTTTAACTTCAATTCTTTTATCGAATCCTGCAGTCCGAGAGTTATCCTCTTCATAAGTATTTAAGAAAATCGGGATTCGAGGTGCAAAACTCCATATATAGAGGCACCTTTTTTCCAAATTTTGTAGGTCTATGCATGCGGCGGTCTCTTCAGAACATCATCTATATATTCACAAACTTTTCTCTTTATTATTATAGAAAATACTTCAATTTTCTGAAAATTTTAAGTTTTCAAGTAAAGTTTGAAAGCTTATCAACCTAAATTGAGTTAGGGTAGAACATCCTTATCCCATGTTCTATGGTAATTTTTCATTCTCTTGATGCTCACTATCACCCTTCTGAATTTCTCTATTGAATTGGGCAGCATCCTGTATAGTCACACCTATATTCTAAACAGGTAATATTTTATTTTTTGTAATAGTTTAATAGAGAGAATGGGAAGCGAAGGAATATCAGGCTGTTTGGATTGATCGGGCCATGTGTCAGAGTCGAAGGTGTTGAGGCCTGAATACAGATTGCAAGATAAATGAAAATTAATTTAATAGTATAAAATTCCTCTTGAGTTACATAATTAAAATTTATACAAAATGCAAATAAATGTAGTAAAATTACTTTCATGTGTTATCTATTTTATTATGTAGAATACTTTTTAACTGTATTTTTCCGTTCTGAATCAGTAGCTTGTACGGCCTACTATTGACTGTACACCCGAAAGTAATTTTAGTACATTTATTTGTGCTTTAAATGAATTTTAATTAGATTGCAATATTTTAACAATTTATATATGCATGAATTTTTACTTTTCAAATAACAAAATCTAAATAGATCCGATATTTTCAGGTTGATGAACATAATAGCGATGTACATACCAGGATTTGATGAAGATAGTAGAGTGCTTCGGCGGACGTTGATGAGGTACTTGAACCTGTCTCTTGTTCTAGTTTTAAGGTCCATCAGTATGGCTGTGAAGAGACGATTTCCAACCAAAGAACATCTCATCGAAGCTGGTAAGTTGCATACTTTTGACTTTATTTATTTACGAACAGACTTTGTACGCTACAATGGTATATTTCTCCAATCAAACCTTGAATCAAGTGAAATACATCAGGGAATTTCGCGTATTTAAAAGCTTATCGACTTTGATCTAGAATGCTAAAAACAAATTAAGCACCATTTTGATGGTATATTTTCTAATGCGGTCAGGCAAAATATGGGCTTTCAAGGGCCAATTATTTTAGTTGAGCGTTTATAACAAAATTTGGTAAAAAACGAAATAATGGAATATAATATACTGAAATTATCCCTGAAAAATTATCTTACTAACAAACTTAAATATAATCAAAATAGGCCCACTAGAACTTTTTGAAAATGGTAATTGGGTTTATCTGATTATAAAAACGCCTATAACTCCATAACTAAACAACGCAGAACGAAATGTAATCCCCTAAAAATGAAAATCCCATTATAATCCTTTCAGCAGAATTCGAGTTATAAGCGGCCAAAAATAAATTCTCATTTATATTTTATCTATTTTTTAGATTTAATATTAATATACATTAAACTTTCTATTCTAAAGAAAAAATAACTAATGCTGTCACCGCCGCTGACAATAAATTTTTTGTAACCTTGGGTATTTCTTTCTAATATTCAGAAAACTACTGACACAAAATAGTGGAAATTATGAAATAGTAATATAGAGAAATGTTTGATAATCACACTGATGTATGCAGTTTTCAAATTCAAGAATTATTTTAAGCGATATTTAATGTTAAAGTTGACAAAATTTGTTCCATTAAAAAAGTTTCATATGAGCAAAAACTATCCATAGGCATTTAAAAATTTTTTTTAGCACATTCTGACAAAGTTGAAAAGTACTTATGCATTCGGTTTGTCTGGCCGTCTGTCCGCGCTCTAACTCCCGTAAATATACTCGGATTGTTATGAAATTTTTATACGTTATTAAGGTTTACCCTAGCACAAACCCTATTGAAAATGAAGTTTCTACCATGATTAGTTTATTTACAGGGAGAGTTAAAAGTTTTCCATTACATTACGGCCTATGGGAAAAAATCGTTCAAATGAATTTTAAAGGTCTTATTCCCTGTCAAACATACTCATATTCATACGGATTCGCAAAGTGCACTAAAATATGCATTCTGTAACGTATGCAGTGAAAATATAGCTATTATTCATTTACAGGGCCGCACAAAAGAATTTCATTAGATAATGGTAAAGAGGGAATTGTGTGCGACATATTTTGAATATATTAAACTATTTCATGTATGATAAAATTGATATATGTACCGAAGCTTAATATAAACTATACGATTCTATCTTGCATAATATGAAGTACATAGCATTTACAGGGCCACACAAAAGATTTCAAATAATATATTCTTTCCGAAGTACCGTGTATGTGTCCGATGATGGCTGATGGACGGATGAAATGCATTTTAATTATGATATGCGCGTTTATGTTTCACTAAATATATGCACATTATATGGTGTGTATAAATGTTATAGTCGATACACAGAGCTACCCAAAAGAGCTCGCCAACGTTACTGAATATGAGCGTAAATTACTTAAACGTGGTTCTTAAATAAGTTATGCATTTTTACGCTGAGCTGTATTCAATTTACTGAGAAATGTTTGCAGAATATAGATAAAAGGCTATACAGGGCCACGCAAAAGAATTCGGTACATGAACGCCTATGAATGGCAATTTATGAGAATGTGATTTCAGTTGTTTTAAAAGTGTTTTAGTTTACAATAAATTTTAGCCTAATGCTGACGTGTAATAAAGTTTCAAGTTAAACTACAGGGCTGAACAAAAGTATTCAAGTATGTTTCCATCTAATAGTATGAATTGCTGAAAAAGAAATTTCAAGCTACTGGTATTTTCTTGCTAAACTAAATTTTCCCATTATATCTACTGGCAGATGAAATACAGGGCAGTTCAAAAGTACTGGAATACATATTTGGGTATATTTGGCTATACGCTATTATTTCCCGAAATAACAAAGTTTTGTTAAAGAATTCATGAAGTGTTGCAAAGTGCTTCATAATCTATGCTTAAAGCATGATTTTTTTTACTTGTTTAATATACAATAGAATCTCCTGGTGTGCAGATTGTATTTATTTTTTATTTGACTCCTTTTTGTGTGTTTATTTCCATTTTAATTTAAAATTTTCAGCATTTCAAGAGCCATTTTTTTTAACATATTTTAGAAAAGGTTATTATTTTAAATTGTTGCCAAATGATCAAAGAGTAATATTTCCTTCAAATTGAAAATCTATTTACGCGTGGCTGTTACAAACAGACAAAATACTTTCAAATGAGAATTAAATTATTACGCGTTAAAAGGGGAAAAATACGTCATAAAAACTATGTTTGCATATAAATATTAAAAAAGAATTTTTTAAAAGAATGAATTCATTAAAATGCATTAATTACCGTAAATGAAAAAAAAATACGTCATATTAAAAATAGCCCAATAATAATATTACATACAGTTTAAATTTATATATATATTTTTACGACTTTGAATGGGATAATGTAAGATTATACGAATAAGACAAGTTATGGATGTTTGGTCAGATATCTTTTTTAAACCTTTACTAGATGTATTTCGTTTGATTCAAAATTTCTTTAGAGAAACCAACCAGCGTAACGGGCGAAGACTGCTAGCATAAAACATCACTGTCAGATGTACCAATCCCAAAATTTTCTTCTATCTCATACATATCAATACTTTAAAATTCGTTATCACAGTGCCAAAATTAAATATGTTGCATTGTCAACATTATAAACATTCATTGGAAACATAGTTTTTATAACTGTAGTACATCAAGAAGTGAATGAAAAAATCGACTAAAAACTCCATCTTTACATGCTTTTGAACCATGAGTTATATAAAAAAAGCATTAAACAGAAACGCCTAATTAGAATTATAAAAGTTGTAATAACTCATTTACTTATCACTTATTTTAAGTGCTGCATTATTTAAAAGATTTTTATGACATTTTTAATAAAAATAATTTTAATTGTGACAGATCTGACAAGTTGTATGTCCCATTTTTTTTTTTCATTTTTATCCATCCAAATCCATTCATCATTTCTCGTGTCACAGAAAGGAAGTGAGCAAATGCTGGGTGTGAATCACAAAAACTACATAAAGTATGAAATTGAAGCCAAATTTTTTTCTTGAATCTCAAGAAAAGAATATACGAGAATAAATCAGTTAAACGACTAGGTGAATAATTAGACTAAGATTTACGATCTCAAGTGATAACACTCTTCAATATCATTTATTCACCAACATTTCTTTCATGAAAAATGGCATCGCTCAAGGAAAATAAAACTACTTTTTCTTCCACGTCGTATTTCTGAAATTATGATGTTTTTTCGCAGATGTTAGCGTTAGATCATATTCTGATTACAAGATAAACGTTCAGTCAAGTTCTTATGTGAAAATTTCATTTTCTAGCTAAGTTTAAACGTGTATTTGCTTTTATATTATCGTTTATTAAACTTTTTTTTTTAAACTCAGCTAGGATTTTGTATACAAAGATGGAATTCTATAATCGGTTTTTACACAAATTTTTAACCGACTTCAAGGAGGAGGTTATGATTTCGACCTGTATGTATTTGTTGTTCACGCATAACTTTCGTAAATATGAACCGATTTTGATAATTCTTTTTTTGTTAGAAAGTATAAGATGCCCACATGGTCCCATTTCAATTTTATCAAATTCTTGCGATTAGAACTTTTTAAAAATAAAAACATTAAAATTCGAATTTTTTTGAAGCAGTCAACCAATTAAAAGCGTTCATTTTTCAGGTAATCGCAGGCTTTCATGTCGAGCACACAAGTCAGATATCTGTGTACATTAAATAAATAAAATTTCAGGCTATCACTCTTACACCGATAGGAGATCTTTTTAACCGCTTTCAAGGAGTAGGTTATGATTTCGATCTGTATGTATTTCTTGTTCACTCATAACTTCCCTAAAAATGAACCGATTTTGATAATTCTTTTTTTGTTTGAAAGTATAAGATGCCCACATGGTCCCATTTTAATTTCATTAATTTCTGATTATTAGAATATTTTTAAATAAAAAATGTGGATTAGATAAAAAATAATAATGATTTGTCGCAAATAATCTTTCATTGTTGCAACCGTTTTCAAATCATTAAAACTATGCATTCATATGCGTTAGCGCCAAATTGTGGCCAAGCTTCATTCTTTTTTGAAGTCGGTTACTATTTTTTTAAAAAAAGCATAATTATTATAGGCTAAAGTTTACTAAATTGGAAATTGTAGGTCAAATATGAGAGATGAAGTCCGTTCCTACTATAAGTGGTCAAATCATCACTATTCACAGGCCATTTTCAATATTCAGTCCTTGGTGCAATAGCAGTTACATTCTTATGGAAAAATGCATGAATACAAAATTTGTAACGATTATATTTGACGAGCTCAGAATGCAAGGAGTACCAGTGGCAAAAATTCGATTAAGAGTAAACTGAGTTTAAAGACAACTGATGTTAAATTTAAACATCAATAATAATGGGCTGAATTGAAATAGGTTTGGTTTACTTTTGTCGTCCGATTATCTGCGCTGGGGATATAGGACCAGAGGGGGAGTGCCCTTCGTGGGGGGAATTGAAATAGGAAAATGCCGCTTGTTTTATTGTGGTCTTTGAACTCTTATTCCAATAACTGTTAAAAAAATTAGAGTACAATTTTCTTTGAATACATAATTAATCAATATTGATTATTATAGGGCAAAAGTGATTGATCTCTTGAACGCAGCAGATAATTAAAAAATCACCTATATTTCTTTACCTGAAAAGAAAAATGGCATATTTACAGATCGTCTGTGCACTTACTAGGGAACTGCAAGAAGTGCAAGTCACCGATTTTGACTAAAGTGGTATCGTTGGAAAAATCTCATCATGAGCAGTAAAAAACTCAATGGAACTACCCGTCGCAAATGGTTCATTTTCGAGATATCCGACAATTTATGTCACGTAGCTAGTGCGCACCTAATGGGGGACCGCGAAAAATTTTAGTCTCGGTTTTAACAAATGTGGTATCGTTGAAAAGATATCATCGTGAGGATTAAAAAACTCAATGGAATCACCCATCGGAAATGAGTCGTTTTCGAGATATCTGACAATTTGTGTCACATTGCTAATGCACACTGCTGAGAAACTGCATTAAGTGACATAAATTGTCGGATATCTCGAAAACGGCTCATTTCAGATGTGTAATTCTATTGAGTTTTTTACTTCTCACAATGATATCTTTACAACGAAACCATTTTCATCAAAATCGAGAAAACAATCTTTTGTGGTCCCCCATTAAGTGCCCTTTAAGTGCAGAACAGCATGCACTAGCTACATGATATAAATTATCGGATATCTCGAAAATAGCTCATTTCCGACGCGCAGATCTATTGAGTTTTTTCTCCCTCAGGATGATACCTTTTTAACGATACCACTTTCGTTAAAATCGAGGCTAAAATTTTTTGCGGTCCCCCATTAAGTGCGCATTAACTACGTGACATAAACTGTCAGATATCTCGAAAACGAATCATTTGCGACGGGTAGTTCTATTGAGTTTTTTATTACTCTCGATGAGATCTTTCTATCGATACCACTTTCGTCAAAATCGGTGACTTACACTTCTTGCAGTTCCCTAGTTCAATTTTTTTAAATTTTGTCACTTATGTCCCTTGGCTCTGGAGTCATTGTATATATTAAATTCATTAATACGTAAATAATAAGACTCCATCTAAAATAATACGTAATCACTATGGCAACCTAGAATCATTGTCTAGCATGGGATATCACTGAATTAATTACGTATGATATGATTTTATGGAATAATTACCATGGAAATCTAAGGCATTACCTTTCACGGGATATCACTGAATAATCACCGTATTTATTTGTCTATACCGCGCATCCCGCATTTTACAAGGGAAAATGCATAATTTGTTTTATTTCTTATGTAACCCGCACCATTAATATGAAATGCACGTGAATGAATAACCAAATGATTTTCAGAAAAAATGTCTAAAAGAAATGTTACGTCAGATCAGAAATCAAGGCAATTTTTTTTTTCATTCCTCAAGTGATTTGGTTGTAATACCAGATGGGATGACGAAAGTGCTGAAGTTCTAAGATGGTACCATCAACCGACCGTTTATGGTTTTATTTCGGCAAGTCTACAATCAGAAGATGGCATCAACAGTTCACAACTCCACTCCAAGTGGGAGAATAAAGCATGCATCACACACAACTGCATGTGAGTGAATAAGTAAAGCTTGAAACTCCATCTCAGCAGAGATGATAATAATGATATTCATACAAGCGGTGGTCCGGGGGGAAAAGAGGATCACCTGAGCAATAAAATATGTCCCCCCCCCCAGAAATTTTGATATTTTGTGTTTTCAGTGGTAAAAAAGTGCAATCTGCCCCCCCCGGAACTTCAATGTACCCCCCGGATCCACAGAAATCTGTCCCGGTGAAAAGTATCTGAATTTTACACTGACTGAAATTTCCAATAAGATTGATAAAACTGAAGATGATATGATTTAAGAGGATATTGACTGTGCCAGTGATGACGAGGAAGACAGCTGTAGCAGCAATGAGAATTGCTGACTAGCTTTTAAACAGTGTTACTAACGTTGTTGCATAAAAAGGTGCAATGACTGAAATAAAGATGCAGAAACACTTCTATTAAGTAAGAATTTTTCAATTTTAATTTCTTCAATTGATACATTTCTTGATTCATATGTATATCGTGTGATTGCATCTAGCAGTATAATATTATTTCATGTATAACGCGTACTTAGGGTTTTTGCTCTGATTTTCTGAAAAAGGAATGCGCGTTGTAGATGAGTAAATATGGTAATTATGTGTGATAGGATTAAAATGAATACAGACAACTTTTAAGCTATTGCATAGCTTTTATCGCGGGCTTTGAGCGCGGCGACCGAATCCAAAAATTCCGTAACGCGAAAATCCTAACACATCCGTAACGAAAAAACCTAACACTCGGCTAACGTCGTTTCAGCTCGGCAGACTTCGGCACGGTGCCGAAGTCTGTCGAGCTGAAACGACGTTAGCCGGAGTGTTTTTCTATCTTCTTTAGACACAATATTTTAGTTCAACAGTGAATGGCAGTTGCTAGTGAATAGCTGTACGGGTAAAATTTGAGTATAAAGTTTTTAAATATGAATAAACAAAGTGCATTTATTAATGAAGAAAGTGGTGAAAAAATAGTGAAAGAAAATGAGTGAATACTCTATATACATACATTTTATTATTATCACAAATGCGGTATTTTTAAGCTATTGTATAGCTTTTATGGCAGGCTTTGAACACGGTGACCGAATCTAGAAATTCCGTAACGAGGAAAAACCTAACACTTTCGTAACGAGAAAATCCAATACTCCGGTTACCGTCGTTTGTATATAACTCCCGCATATAACTCGCGATCTAATTTTCCTAGCGCGGCCAAATTTTGCTTGGTAATTTATTATGAGACAGTGTTACTTTTGATGACAGGAGACCCTCCCCACGGTGAGGTTCGAAAAATTTAAAATGCTTATAACTCGTGATCTAATTTTCGTTGCGCGGCCAAATTTTGTTTGGTAATTTATTATGAGACAGTGTTAATATTTGGTGACAGGAGGCCCCCCACGGTGAGGGTCGAAAAATTTATAAGGCTTATAACTCGCGATCTAATTTTCGTAGCGCGGCCAAATTTTGTTTGGTAATTTATTATGAGACAGTGTTACTTTTGGTGACAGGAGACCCTCCCCACGGTGAGGTTCGAAAAATTTAAAATGCTTATAACTCGTGATCTAATTTTCGTTGCGCGGCCAAATTTTGTTTGGTAATTTATTATGAGACAGTGTTAATGTTTGGTGACAGGAGGCCCCCCACGGTGAGGGTCGAAAAATTTTTAAGGCTTATAACTCGCGATCTAATTTTCGTAGCGCGGCCAAATTTTGTTTGGTAATTTATTATGAGACAGTGTTACTTTTGGTGACAGGAGACCCCCCCAATGGTGAGGGTCGAAAAATTTAAAATGCTTATAACTCGCGATCTAATTTTCGTAGCGCGGCCAAATTTTTTTCGATAATATATTATGAGACAGTGTTAATTTTTGGTAACAGGAGATCCCCCCACGGTGAGGGTCGAAAAATTTAAAATGCTCATAACTCGCAATCTAATTTTCGTTGCCCGGCCAAATTATGTTTGGTAATTTATTATGAGACAGTGCTAATTTTTAGTGACAGGAGACCCTCCACGGTGAGGGTCGAAAAATTTATAATTCTTATAACTTGCGATCTAATTTTCGTAGCACGACCAAATTTTGTTTGGTAATTTATTATGAGACAGTGTAAATTTTTGGTGACAGGAGACCCCCCCCCCCCCCACGGTGAGGGTCGAAAAATTTAAAATGCTTATAACTCGCGATCTAATTTTCGTGCCGCTTCCAAATTTTCTTTGGTAATTCATTAAGCTATTACATAGCTTTTATCGCGGGCTTTGAGCGCGGCGGCCGAATCTAGAAATTCCGTAACTATAAAAAATCCTAACACTCCGGTTAACGACGTTTCAGTTCGGCACACTTGGGCACGGTATCCTTTGGTATACTTCGGTAGACATTGACGCAGTATTTTTCAGATATTTAGAGGATGTCAAATCTCAAACTTATGTTTCTTTTTTCAGTTACCATAAACTTATTGTTTCAATGATAAAAATTCCTGATTAGCCTACATGTATATTACGATAATAAAAATATTTTAAACGATATTAACTTTTCATTTATTCAATAAAAGAAAAAAAAGTTGTTTTCTTATCGGTCATCACGCTCAAAAAGTGCAACTTGAATTAATATCAAAGAAAAAGAAAAAACTTGAATTAATATCAAAGACAAAAAAACTGCATAAATAAAAAATATATAAACAATTATAATTGCATAATTTGATAAAAAATGCTATGCAATAGCTTTGCCGCAGCAGTCCCCGAGTGCCACACGTATTTTATTAATATCTTTTTTTTTTTTTTTTTTTTTTTTTTTTTATTCAATTTCCATAAAATTTGAAATGTCAGGGCCAAATTCTACAACGATTATATTTATTAAATTTCAAACCATTCGATTGGGTATTTTTTTTTGCTGTTGCCGGACATGCGAACGAACTAAACGATAATATCGGTGCTACGTAATGCAGGGTTCGTACAGACTCCTTGGACTCCTTAGAAACTACTTAGAAATGAAAACGTTCCCAAGTAGTACTTAAAACTACTTAGATAAACAAAATACTCCTTAGAAACTCCTTAAATTGTATTGCAGTTTTGTACGCAAGCGATATTGCTCCCGAAAAAAAAAGAAAAAAAAAACATGATTGTAAAACGCACGGTGAAACCCTTTATGCACGTCATTCATCAAAAGCACATCAGTGATTGGTTGGGATTGGACTAATAGCCACCAAAGTGATTTGCTTTTCATAGCCATAAGGGAAAGAAAAGTGAAAAGAATAATCCAGACACACCTCTAAGCTTCTAATTTCAAAAAGTGATTACACTGTTTAATTCCTTCACAGCTAGATATACAACTTTGATTCCTTCTTCATAATACGATTCATCATCCTCAATTTTGCTGATAACTGTGGATTCAAGGGTGATTCTCGTCCGAAATTTCCGAAAACTTAAGGCACCTTCTTCCGAAAATTTGAAATTGGGTTATCAGTTCCGCATAGTTGCCAACTTGTGCGGTTTTGCGCGCAGAAAAAACAATCGCGGAGAAATGCAAATTTCGTGAAAGGATCGTCAAAAAAGCACACTTTTCGTCAATATTTCGTGGAAAAATAACGAATTCTTCAATGTATTTCTCAACGAAATTTGTCAAAAGATCGCTGAAAAACGCGAATTTCCTTGTGGGAATCGCGGTTAAAACGGCGATTTCACCAAATATCGCAGATAAAAATGCTAATTTCGTCTTAAGACCACGGGAAAACGTCGATTTCGTCTAAAGATTGCAGATATAATGCCGATTTCATTAAAAGATCGCGGGAAAAAACGCCGTTTTCGATAAAAGATTGCTTACAAATATTTTGTCAAAAGATCATTGAAAAAAACGCCGACTTCATCAAAAGATCACGGAAAAAACGCCGATTTCGTCAAAAGATTGCAGGGATGAAATGCCGTTTTCGAGAAGAGGTCGTGTAAAAATGCAAATTTTGTCTAAAAATCGTCGAAAAAACGTCGATTTCATAAAAAAGAAATACGGGAAAACGCCGATTTCGTCAAAAGATGGCAATAAATTGCTGATTTTGCTAAAATATCGCAGATAAATCGCTGATTTTGTCTGAAGATTGCAGGAAAGCGCCGATTTCATCTGAAGATCGCGAAGACCCGTCCCCCCTCCCTCTCATCTCAGGGAATCTTTGCGGAATTGGGGATGTGCAAGTGCATGCCACATAAATAACAACAAAAATAGCAAGTCCTTAAAATTTTTTGGACTCCTTGAATTTTTTATGTACTCCTTGGATTTTTTCTTCCCAACTCTGTATGAACCCTGGTATGTATGTAATTACAAACGCGTCTAAAGAGGTTGTCAGAACTATAACACAATAATTAGAACAAAAATTTCTCTGCACGTTACCTGTATAATTTTTCAATAACTTTTTTAGAAAAATAACAATAATAATAATAATAAACAGGATTTAACAAAATAAAGTAGTTAAACTAATCGATGAATAAAAACACTACGACTTAATACATTTTTTTAATTATATAATTCAAATTTTATGTACAGTGATGGAAAAAAAGTAAGCACCCACTACGAACCCCTCAATAAATTAGCATAGAAGAAAGTTACTGGTACCGAACGATTCGAAATAAAGTCTACTTTTAAATGATGTACATAAAATTTGCAAAGGGGATTATCTACCTATTAAAAAGAACCCAAATTTCATTTTTTTTAAATGGCAGTACCCACTTTTAACAAGATACAGTCGAACCTCTATATAACGAAACTCCATACGTCGAATTCCTCCATATAACGAATTTTTAGTAAGAACGGTCCCCTTTTTGCATGATTACATTAAAAACAGACTCTATATAGCGAAATATCTATCTCCATATAACGAATTTTTTCATAAATTGATCTTAATTTATTCAGTTTTAAAAAAGCTTCGAAATCATATGGAATCAATTTTCCATCACTTATTTTTGATTTATCGTTCAGTGGAGAGGTTTTTTTTTTTTTTTTTATAATTATTACTTCTCTCCTTATTCTTTAAATCTAACAAGTTCATCCCACCTCCCACACACCTTTCAACATCCTTCTCAAAACACAGTCAATTGAATTGTTACACATATAAGAGAGGAATCAATGAGAGCACATAAGAGAAACTTTCAAATGGAGGAAAATATCAACTACAATTTTTCATTCCTTGCTAAAATTTGAGAATTCTTTTTGAGAGCGTAACAATTGTAATTTTAAAATCAAAACAACAAAAAATTACAGATTTCTTCCTCTGAAATTTATGTAAGTCTTCCTTATTTGATTTTCATTAAGCTTTCAAATAAATGTCTTTTCTCTTTTTTGAAACTGCTTAAATAAGTAAGAAATAAAATGTTAGGTTAATACATACTTTTAAACATTTCAAATTCTTAATTAAAAAGATCAAAAATAATATTTGTTCAAAATTTACACATTAAATACTATTTTTAACATCATACTCCATACATCGAATTTCTCTATATAACGAATTTTTTACTGGAACGATGGATTTCGTTATATAGAGGCTCGACTGTATTTCAAATCTTCAGTTCAAACTATGCTAAGACACTAAATTTCAAGTCATTTTAATGATAATTTTTTTATTATAAACATTCAAAATTCAGTGCTTCTAATGTTAAATTACATTTTTATATTTTCATTCCTATCTCCTGAAATTATACTTCTAATTAGCTATTTTTTTTTTTTTTTTTTTTTTTTTTTTTTTTTTTTTTATGTAGCAGTAATGCTAAAACACTCAAACATAAATACGTTGAATTTGCAATACTTATAATTTTATGATACTATGCATCATGAAATTAATCTTTGAAAAATTTATAAATTTGAACCTAATTTTTTTTTTTTTTTTTTTTTTTTTTTTTTTTGATGGATTTAGATTTATTAAGTCCTGCTTTTTACCCATCATACGTAGTACAGGGTACATCTTGCAATCGTTTTGAAAATCGAAAAAAAAAAAATTGACGGATTTACACATTTCAGACACTGCAGATTCCGAAAAACATATTTTAGGAGAGAAAAAATTGCCGTCTCTCTGTGTGCCTGTAAATGCTCTATCTCCGGAAAAAATTAAGATAGAGACTTGAAATTTGGTGTGTCCTTAGTATATAATAATGGAAATAAGCCTATTGAATATCAGTTAACTCGATTATCTGGAACTATTTTTTTGGACTCCAAAATATTCGTTCTGATGAAAGGTATATAAAAACTTTCGAAATTTTTTATTTTAACGAGTGGGTGTAAAAGACAATAAAAAATACAAATTTTGCATAAAAAACAAAGTCAATCGCATAATTAGTCGTTGAAGTATTTGTAAGCCTATTTTCCACACTCTTCAATTTTTTTTTATGATTCTGTATTTCATTCAAATTTCAATTCAAAGGTATATTTTAATGGGATATGAGGCGCTTAATTCGACGCAGTAAACTGTTAGTTAATGTGATTAATATTTTTGGAGATATAAGGGTGTTTCTTTTATGCAATGTACTTACTTGAGTAGTTTGGCGTTTACTATAATTTGTCGAAATTGGTTAGACAGCATTTCATTAATAGAGTTAATTATATGTATTAAAAATATTTAACTATTTGTTTAAATTATATTTTGGAATTGTGATGCTTTTATAAATAGTTTACATATGTTTTATTTTCATGTTTTATATCATGTATATCCATAATGGGTAAGTATTACGGTGGCCTTCAACGACTTGCTTTTTTCCAAGTAATTTCCCAATAATGATTAGAAACAGCAAAATATTGGTTTAAGCGGCCATCTACGATAAAAGTGACTAGATATTTTGAAATTTCATATTCTATCCTGTAATCTAGCAATCTTCAATGACTGCTTCACTGGCGCCTAAGATACCGTGATCAAGAATACGGTTCTCTCTGTCAACAATCGACTACAGAACTTCAATTTAAATACAGCCCCTAATATATGCTCGTTTTAAAATAACTATTTTCTTAGAAACATATCATATGAATTGGATAAAAAAATTTTTTAGACTAATTGAAGGGTATAAAGTTTATTCATGCTGTCAGAATTGGTTACTTCTATTTAAAAAACAAAGTTAGGGTTCGTTTTCGTATATAAATGGCCCCTTCAGCAAATTTTTTATGCATCATTTAAAAGTAGACTTTATTTCCAGTCGTTTGATACCAATAACGTTCTTCTATTATATTTTTTTGCAGAGTTTGTAGGGGATGTTTACTACTTTTTAGCTCACAGGCTATCAAAGCCTGAGAGCTTATGTGCCTGCCCGTTTTATATGTATGTACGTACGTTCGTGCTTACGTGCGTGCGTAACGCGATAACTCAAGATAAATATATATCCAATCGACTTGATATTTTGTATATAGGTATATTCTGACAAGGCGCTTTCTGATTAGTTTTTGGAGTTCATTCGATATGTATAAGAGGAGGAACGGGGGGCTCATGCCCCTCTCCTTAATTGATATAAATGGGTTTTTCATGCAGATTTATCAGTTTTCGTTCAAAATTTAGATATAGAATCATTTTGATGGCGCGCCTCCGTGATTGGTATTAGATGTTCATTTGATAAGTATAAAGAGGGGGAACGGGGGGCTAACGCCCCTTCCTTTAATTTATATAAATGGGTTTTTCATGCAGAATTATCAGTTTTCGTTCAAAATTTACATATAGGATCATTCTGATGAGACGTCTCCATGATTAGTATTAGATTTCATTGGATAAGTATAAAGAGGAGGAACGGGGGGCTAATGCCCCTCCCCTTAATTTATATAAATATGTTTTTCATGCAGAATTTATCAGATTTCATTCAAATTTTAGACATTGGATCATTCTGATGAGGGCACTGGGCACTGCCATGATTTATTTTGCGAGTTTATTGGATAAGTCTAAGAGGAGGGGAATGGGAAGTAACTCTCCCCCCTTAATTAAGGTTAATGAGGTTTTACCAGAATTTACCGATTTGCTTCAAATTTTGGATATAGGTTCATTCTGATAAGGCGCTTACCTGATTGGTTTTGGAAATTCATTGGATAAGTATAAATGGGGGATCGGTGGGATTAATCTCTTAATTTATTTAAATGTTTCTTTTTGTAGATTTAACCGATTTGGTTCATTTTTTGGATACAGGTTTATAGGGATAAGATACATCCCTAATTAGCTGTGCGGTGCTTTCGTTAAGTTCTTGTTTAAGGGGTACTTGCGATTATCCCTGCCCTTGAATTTGATAAATGGGTTTTTATGCAGAATTGTCCGATTTGTTTTTAATTTTGGATGTAGGTTCTTTCTGATAAAGCGAATCACTGAATAGTTTTGGAAGTTTAATGGTTAATTATAAAAGAGGGAGATAACTCCTCTTAACTTCCTCTTAACTCCTCTGCTCAATGCCATCAGTTTAACTGGGCAGTATTCTGTTAATTTTTTTCCACGACTGTACAATACATCATTTGCTCAGGAACATTTGTAGGATAGAAAAGAAGGCAGCAAAAAGTGCTAAACAGATGTCTTCTTTCTATACTGAGCCTGCACAAAATTGAATTATGAAACTGTATCTTTACAGGCTCACACTAGAATAAATTCGAAATCGTGATAAATGTGCATTATGTAAGAGTCTGTCATTCTAAAATAAATTTTGTCTGGTAGTAGAGTTTAAATTTCTTTTTTCTTAGAACCGGAAATTTGTGAAGACGTAGTATTGCTTGTCTGGTTGCTGATTTTATTTTATATTTTTACGGTCTTAAAAATAGTGTTTCAGCAGTGAATATGCAGGAAATATGATTTAATTTTGAGCTAAAATTTTAGGATATTAATGCTTCCTTCACAAATAGTTTTTAAAAACATCAAACAAGCCGAATGCATTTTTCTTTTGCAACAACATCCGCTGTATTATTAGATTTTCTAATCAAAACTGAAAAGAAATGATTTAAACTCACTATGAAGATCTATGAGATATGTCAGTTAAAAATGAAATCTCCATGGAGATATAAGTCATTCTTTTTTTTTTTTTTTTTTTTTTTTTTTTTTTTTTTGTTTGTCGCAACTGTAACATTTCTTTGTCTGAAATTTTTGTCTACAGTAATGGACAAAAAATTATCACGATCATGTTTTCTTTACAAAAAGAGACTAAACTGGTTGAAAATTGAAGTACGGTTTTAATGAGGAATACTAATATACAAATTGCGATTTAAAATAGAAAAACATATTTACAAAAGTTTTACTACACCTTAGATAAAATTACACTAAAACAAAGCAAAATATCACAGTGTTTTTTTTTTTTTATGTGATTTAAAGTTTACATCTAAATCCTCACTTTTAATTTTAATGCTCTGTCTTTAATCGATTTATCTTGTCTATATATGTAATTCACGCACAGATATCATTTTTTAGTTAGTCTCACATGTCATATTGCTTGTCGTTGGCTTAAATACAGCTCACTTCTAAAATCGCTATTACAGCGACTCCTTCCTGCGAAATATTTTAAAATTCAAGGTGAGATTGCTGGCTGTAGCCAAAAACATATGCACAAAATTTAGTT
Organism: Maratus speculifer; assembly: GCA_964019185.1. NCBI lineage: Eukaryota > Metazoa > Arthropoda > Arachnida > Araneae > Salticidae > Maratus > Maratus speculifer. The sequence continues at coordinate 260,839,259 of OZ025298.1, forward strand.
TGACTCTATGCATAACTTCATACACTTTTCGATGGTACAATATTGAAAATGGCACAAAATTCATGTTTCAGTATCGCTTTCCGGCAAAATTTTTCTAAATTGAAGAAGGACCTGCTTCCCCCAGCCAATTACATACACAGAAAATTTGTCACAATTCTGTGCATAATAATATACACTTTTCGATGGTACAATAATGAATATGGCACAAAAATCGTTATTAACAGATGCTCCTTCCGGCAGAATAGTAAGCCAAAGATCTGGGATCGAATGCTTGGCCATTTTTTTTTTCGCTCAATTTGAAAAATTAAATCTGTATTATCATACTTTAGCAATCAGTATGATTGTGTAAAATATAATTGTAGTGGAAACCGGGACACGTTTACCATAGGGGCAAGTTTTCCAATTAGCTTTACATTTTAAATGAGTCGCTTGATGGTGCCAGCGGTTGAACTGGCTGAATTGGCAGCATTGTACTTACCATCTACAAAAGTTATAGTTTACTAGCTACTGTCATTTACAAGGAGAGTGCAGAAGTATGCTAGATAATCATAGATTTTGATTATTTTAACATACGTTGTAGGGCAGAGACCCTCTTAGCCTCAGGTTCAATGGATTTTATATGAGGACCCCAGAAACCAAGGGGTATAAGTGACAAAATTGAAAAAATTGAGTTAACTGCACAGGGTATCTGGAAATATGCTTTTTTCATTTCAGGTAAAGAAATATAGGTCATTTTCTTATTATTTGTAGAGTTATAGAGATAAACCACTTTTTTCGAAAAACAAACAATATTGATTAATTATACATTTAAAGAAAATTGTACTCTATTTTTTTAACAGTTATTGAAATGAGAGTTCAAAGATTAGAATGCAACAAGCAGATGTTTCCTATTTCAATTTAGTCAATTGTTATTGATGTTCCAATTTAACATCAATTATCTTTAAACTCAATTTACTTCAAATCGACATTTTGTCACTTGTACCCCTTGGCTTCTGGGCTCCTCATATATACAATGCTTCTTAAATCTTAAGAAACATGGGGTCTAATGATATGACAGAATTTAAATACCTATTTTGTAAAAAAAAGGGCATATATGAAGACCGTAATTTGAGCAAAAGTTAAACTCTACAATTTAATAACTGGGATTTTGTGATCAAAATGGTGTAATGGGATGATGTAAATGGGTTTTAATACTGTCTGTTTCCTGCCTATTTTCGATATAGACTTATTCTTATGAAATAAAAATTTACAAATTCATGAACACCAACTCTTTAGCTTTAAATTGCTGAATGACACACATGTTTGTATTTAAAAAAAAAAAAAAAAAAAAAAAATCTGCCGCGGACTTTCCACATATAAAGTATTCCATTGTTTAAAACATTAAATAAAAAGGAAAAATTACGATCTGTTTAAAGTCTTTGTATATGGGTGATTCTACGATAAGAGGTTTCAAAAACATAGAGGATTCGGCCAAAAAGAAAAGTTTGAGTTTGATCAAAAACCTTTATATTATGATTTTTGTCCCGTTTATTTATTTTTTCATATAAGGGCAAGTCACTTTATAAATATTTTATAACTTTTTCTGGTCAGTGACTCGCTCCCCTGGCAGTTATCTTGCCAGGGGAAATACGGCAGGGAGAGACATTTTTATGTAAATTCAAATTTTTTAACTGACTGAATTAGTTTTTGGGTTAATTGTATATTTCACTTTAATTATTATCGTATTGTTTAATTAGGGCAGTAAATGGAATTGAATTAAATGAATGTTATAAGTTTTATGACTTACCAGGGGAGATACACGATCACCGTGCGAAACCACTACACCGCACGGTCGCGTCGCAACAACTAAAAATGGCGAAGCTTAAATGGCTTGCGCGTTTAGTATTGCAAACTTCAAGCCGATAGATGTCCTTAAGCGCTACTTCCGATATAACCATCGATGAATTTATATTTGTTTCAGCGGAACGAAATTTGACAGGGTAGATACAAAAAAAAAGCGGGACAAAAGTTAATTTTGAAAATTATTTGAAATTAACAAAATTATTTTATTTTTTATTTTATAATACATAAGTATAATTACTTAGATTCCAATTAAACATACTTTAGTTAAGCATCTGATAGAAAAAAATATATGTATTGTTTGAAAGTTAAATTGAAACCAGCAAGGGGACATGCCAGGGTAGAGACTTTTTAATACTTTGTAAGAAATTTCAGAAAAATGTGTTTTAATTAGGCATTCAATCGTGATGTTATTTAATAAAGTACATTAAGATGATGCGATTCATTGCAAAAAATAGCAACATATAGAATAAAAAATCTGTTTTAAACGGATTGCCATACAAATTACCTCTTATCGTAGAATCACCCATATATGTATTTGTGTCGTTGTCTATATAGATTAAATTAAAGGGATGCATCGAAAAGTGGTAGCTTTAGCCTTTTTAGTCTTTTCTCATCAAAATATTTTATCGTTGACATTTTTTAATAATTGAAATTAATCAAAGCAACTGCAGATGAATCGTGCAATTCTAGTTTATGTAATTATTAACATGTTTTTAATGCAAAAAAAGAACTATATATATATATATATACTAGCTGTTGCCCGTGACTTCGTTCACATAACATTTAAAGAAGAATTAATTGATCAATCAAGCAAAAGAATTCGTTTATTAAAAGAATGTGTAATTAACTTTTTATCGCGATTTATAATAAAAAACTTCTAATGATCCCTATTTACCAATTTTTGTTGCTGTGTTAAATTTTACTTTCAGAGCTTTATAGTAATAGATAGGAACATTCTTGAATACATTTGTTCAGCATTGTAGTTTACTTATTACCTTTAATACACGAAAGTGGTTTTCTAAAATTTAGTTCAAACAAAAATATTCCTTATTACTACCTAAATTACATTTTCAGAAATTATCATCCGAAGATAACCATGTATCCAGTTCTTTGCCTGAACCTGTATATCATTTTATCTATATACTACAAACATTTCTTAATTTACTGAATGCAGTTCAAAATAAAAATTCACATTTTGTTTAAAAACCACCTTTAAGTAAATTACGCTCATATTCAGTAACCTTTCCGAGATATTTTGTGTAAACCTGTATACCTAAATTGTGTAACTATTAGCATTTATACACACCATTTAATATGCATACATTTAGTGAAACTTAAAATCACATATCATAATTCAAAATGCATTTCATTTATGCAACATTCATCATCCATCATATACAGTATTTCGGATAGAATATATACTGTTCAAAATGTTTTGTGTGTCCCTGTAAATGCTATGCACTTCATATTATGCATGAAATAACTCACATTAAGCCTCACAACGTATATCAATTTGATTACACATGAAGTCGTTTACCATAATTAAAATCTGTCGCAGACTGTTCCTTTCTTTATTATTATGCAATGGAATTCTTCTGTGTGTCCCTGTAAATGAATAATAAGTGTCCATTTCACTGCATATTTTTCAAAGTGCATATTTTAGTGAACTTTGTAGATGCATATAAATTTGAATATGTTTCACAGGGTGTAACATCGTTAAAATTCAATTGAAACGATTTTTCCCCATAATGCCGTAATGTAAGGAAAATTTTTGACTATACCTGTAAATAAGCTAATCTTGGTAGAAACTTCATTTTCAATAGGTATTCGTGCTAAGGTAAACGTTAATAACGTCCAAAAATTTCATGGCAATCCGAGTATATTTCCGAAAGTTAGAAAGCGGCCAGACGGACAGACAAATCGAAAGCACCATAACTTTTCATCTTTGTTAGAAAGTGTTAAAAAATAGAGTCAAAAATATATTAATCAGTCGTTTTATTTTCCGTCTTTTCCCCACAAAAAATTTCTTCCATTGATAATTATGAGTTTTGAATAAAAATTTTCATTAGAATGTAACTTATAACTTATTATTTAGTTTAAGTAAAAAATATTTCTCATTCATTTTATTTTAAATATGAGGTCGTTATTTATATAGCTCCATTAGCTAATGATATTCATGCCCCTTGTATTTTTAGCGACTACTATGAAGTACCTGTTTTATTTCAACTATGACGTCACATTTTTCCAAGTAAAATATTCTGTTAAAAATATAATTCTTTTTCATTCTTTTTACTTATAATTTATGTCGCCATTTTTGACGCAAAAATTCTCATTAATTAAACAAACATCCTTGTTAAATACATTATAAAAAATACATCTTTTATTTTTATTTCAAATATGACGTCATATTTATTTTCATTTAATTTTTTTTTTTTTTTTTTTTTTTTTTTTTTTTTTCGCATGGAAATAGTTTAATTGAAAATTCATTGCCGCTGAGAAAATATTATTCCGGATTTTTATTTTCTTGGCAACGGGGGAGAAAACTGATTAAATTTTATCTAAAAAAAATGCCTGCTGATTCTATATGAAAAATAATGAAATTTTGAATTATTAATTAAAATATTTGAATAAAATAAATTAAACATAGCCTATGTTCATTTCCGGGCTATAATCTAACTATACGCAAAGATTAAAAGACATTAATCCATCCGTTTTGAAGCCAACTTCATTCCAATTTTCGGACACACTTTCACATTTATAATATATATAAGGATAAAAGGATATATGTACATATATATACAAAAAGTTACTATAGAATCTAGAACATCTGAAAGATGTTCAGTAATAATAGCACATAATTGTATAAATTATTTTTAGATTGCTTGTGTGTAAATTTTTATTGCTTTCGCATTTAACTGTAGATTTTAACCACAAGGAAAGAGGTTACGCTATGTAAGAATCCACTTCACTTTTACCAAACCATTTTAATGTTCATTTTTTATCCCATTAGATTTTGAAATGTAGGCGTCTTTTTCCTTTCGTTGTCACAACAGGTTTCATGACGAAGACAGAACTGGAGATGTTCCAGAGTGTGCCATCGACTGAATTCAACACTTTCTGGATTCCATGTACGTGGTTCATCAATGTTCTTAGAGGTGCTCGGCAAGAATGCAGGGTAACGGACTCAAACGGGCTGAAGCTCATCATGGAGGTATGACTCATAGGCCCGCATCCAGACAGATTAGCGAAATGAGATTGACCAATCAGAAGTGGGCATTTTTGCGAGCTTTTTTCGCTGTTTTAAATGAGCAAATTTTATAGCCAAGAGTCGACAGCACAAAAACCTAAAGAATTAAGCATAAGAAAAAAAACCCTTATTTTATGGAAGAGTAGAAATGGGGGAATCTAATGATACATATCTGCCGGGAGTGAAGAGGTGCATACGCCAAAAATTAATATCGCCAGTGGTTTAATCATAGACTTATCATTGTGTTTGCCGTACAATCATTTCATACCTTTGATTGTAGGGCAAACACAATATTAAAATTATGAGTAAACCACTAGTGGTGTTATTTTTTCGCTTATGCACCATTTCACTTCCTGTAGACGTGAGATCATTAGATTCCCCTATTAATACTCTTCCATAAAATAAAGTTTTTTTTTTCTTGTGCTCGATGCCTTAGGTCTTTGTGCCGTCGATTCTTGAATTATTATGACTGGTTAATCTCTTTTCGCTAATAGTGTAAAATCTTCCAGTATTCTGGCCATAGTTTTCTTTTCCAATCTCAATAGAATTATTTATTCACCTAGGTAAAATATGCATTTGGAATTTCTGTCAATTTATATTATTCAGCCGGTCACAAAAAATCGGGAGCTTTAGAAATACGCAGCAGCAACCAAAAACTGCGAAGCACTAGGTTGCTCCTATATCTGACAAGGAGAGGGCTAATTTTGATAATCACATATTTGAATTATTTTTGCATATGTTGTAAGGAAGAGGCCCCTTATTCTCAAATTCATCGGATTTTATATAACGTTCCTTAATTCTCGAGAAGCAGGGGAAGGGGAGGTCTAATGTTATATAATACAACTTAAGTACTTACTTTGCAACACAAATTTTGCTTTGGAGTAGCTCATTTGGCAGAGCGTTTGCCCTTTGATCTGTGGGGCTAGGATCCAAACAAGGAACGCGCTATGTTTGTTTTTCTTATTTTTTTTTCTTAATATACTTTTAATTTAATTATAATTTCATAAGCTCATTGTTAATTAAAAATTGTGTATCAATTATAATTTACATGTATTTACTTTTAATTGTAATTAAACCGTTGCATAAAAGATCATAAAACTGTTTTTTATGACTTTTAAAATATATTTCATATATTCTTTAAACTGTTCATTTAAAAAAAATTACTTGTAAAATGTATTTTATATATTTTTTGGTGATGTAATGGTACATAATAATTGTTTCAATTAAAAAAATTAAAGAAATGCCATTTATATAAATATCTCATTAAGGGAATGATAGATTCGATGATAATACTACTCCATCTTCTAATTAAGAAGCATAATTATATTAAAAAGTAGCATAAAAATTAAATTACAACCTCTTTTTTAAATATTAAAGATTTTTAATTTTGTAATGCGTATATACTTCGTTTTGAATCATTTTAAGCTCACCTTTATCTTATTTTCGCATTTATTTTTATTTTTGCCACAACTAGAGGGTGCCACAAAAGATTTTGGAATTTTTGCAAATTATAATAGATCTCTCTCTCTCTCTTTTTTTTTTTTTTTTTTTTTTTTTTCCCTTAAAATGCTGAGAAAAGTTTAATAAGGATTTAATCAAAAAGGCTAAATAAAAAGTAAATATTTCAATCGTAATTAATGCACGATTTTAAATTTTTTAATTGAGAATATCAAATTATAATTACAAGTAAATTAATAAAACAATTAAGGAGAAAACAAATATAGCACATTTTAATCATCCAATATTAAATCTTATTCATTTCCTTTATTAGGTTAATATATAAAGAATGTTCCTTTAAAATCACGAATTCATACAATTATTCAATATCATTACATCGATCAATAATAAATGAAATACATTTTAGGTCATTTAAAAATATAACCGCTCTAAATGACAATTTAGTTACAAATAACAACAACAACAACAAAAAAAAAAATGTTAAAATTGCAACTGATACACAATTTGTTTTATTAACAATGAGTTTCGTAAATTTTAATTACAAGTATATTTACAAAACAAGGAAACGTAACGCGCTCTGGGATAAAACCCGAAGCCTACGTATCAATGAACTAATGCTCCACCGAATGAGCTACGCCAACATAAGGTTGATATTACAAAATAAGTATTTAAGGTGTATTATAATATTATACCCCCACCCCCACCCCCATGTTTCTCGAGAATTAAGGAGCGTTGTATAAAATCTGTTGAACCTGAGATTAAGGGACCTCTACCCTACAACATATATAAAAATAATCAAAATCTATGATTATCAAAGTTGGTCCTCTTCTTGTGAATGTTTATATAAGGAATATAAAATTCGATTGCTTGAGACGATTATATCGAAAAACGAATAGCTAAGCATCTTGGTGAACATCGACTATCGAAATACAAGGCCAGTTTACGAAGTGACGTCAAAGTAATGACGTCACGACCATGAGATCATTCGGTTGGAGCGTGGTCAACAAAATCGTACAAGTCATACATATTGTTAATATGTTATATATAATCAATAAAAACCTTGTGTGGAAAACTAAATCATTAAAATCCAACGTTTGAACACACAATAATTAAAAACACTTAACAGACGCATACGTATCGCGAGTACTGGGACTCGCTTCCTCAGTGTTCAAGCGGTAAAATGTTTAAAATCAATCCCCCCCCCCCAACTGTCAGCAAGTCAGAAACCCAAATGATTGCAAACACAGAACCAAAATACCATCAAGCTTTAGTAACCAATAGAATCAAAGCGAAAATGAAGTTTCGTGACATAACAAATCTAACCAGAAAATTGAAATGTACGGCACGCTAGATAAATCATTAACCAAGGAGTTTTTAGCTCACAGGCTACCATAGCATGAGAGTTTATGTGTCCGCCCGTTCTGTATGTATGTACGTACCGGGTGTCCCAAAAATGACTGATGGATTTTAAAATTCAATAACTTGCAAACGGTGACAGCTATTTAAAAAAATTTTGCAGGAGGGTTATGTATAATGTCAGGAGTTTTTTTACCGTAATTTTTATTTTAGTTCGAATTTTAAACAATAGGTGGCGCTGACGGAGATTGAAGGCCAGGTCGACGCTTCACTCAGCACTGATCATCTGGCCTTCAATCGCTGTCAGCACCACCAATTGTTTGAAATTCGAACTAAAATAAAAGATTACGGTAAAAAAAAAAAAAAACTCCTGACCTTATACATAAACCTCCTGCAAAAATTTTTTAAATAGTTGTCACCATTTGCAAGTTATTGAATTTTAAAATCCATCAGTCATTTTTGGGACACCCGGTATATTGTAAATACCCCAATTTATTGGGAGTATTTACAATATACAATGTCAGTGTGATTTGTCCTACATTGGACAAAATTGGACATAATTTTGGGACGTGTAAATTCTGTGCAATATCAGGCTATGTTATGTGATCATTTGATACCGTTTGAATCTTTTGTAGCTGGTGCTAATTGAATATTTCAACGGGACAATGCTTTTTGACATGCGTCTAAATCCACCCAGAAATGATTTAAAACAGAAGAAGAAAAAAAAACACGTTTTGTCATGACTAAGATGAAGTCCAGACTTGAACCCTATGAAAAAACTTTCAGGTGTATTAAGTCGCAAAGATTTTACTAATTATAAAAAAATTTTATGTGCCAATGAAGTAGAAATAGATATAGTAAAACAATGGCACTATATTTCTGAAATACTTAATCACCTGGTCATTTTAATGAAAAACAGAGTGTTTGAGGTATTAAGGAAAAATAGAGGATTAATATCGTATAAATTTACATATTATTTTTGCTTTTAGATAAGTGGTCTTACAATTTGTCAACAGTGTATTTTTCAATCATTGCTTACACTTTTGTTAACATTCTTATTTACTGCATTATGCAAAATTATTGCAAACTAATTTTAATAAATATGTTGTATTTTGATACCTCGTTTATTTATTTAAAACTGTAATTAGAACCTTCATTCCTTCATAATTCTTAAAATCAAAGTGGTCTCATAATTTCTTAACGCACTGTAATTAAAGTCAAGCAGACACGCACCGCAAAATTTTGGAATGTAGTTTCGTCATAGGTAGAGAAAGCATGAGCGTGTGTCCCATCGTTGCATTCAGGGAGTGACCCAGGATAGCATCCCCTCCATGAGAAATAAGATGTCCCCTCCCCCAGAAAATTTGAGATTTTGTGTTTTTATAGTCAAAAAGTGCTATCCCCCCCCCTTTTCTCTCGGAGCCTTAGAAAATCCCTCTCATAGAAAAGTTTCTGAATTCTACACTGATGTGTCCTATGCGTAGCATATGCCACCATTCTGATCTAGAGACATTGTAGCCAGCACTACAGAACATAAGTTTTGAAGTCATGAACAAATTCATCATTTTGAATCAGTGGGATGGTTAATAGCATGCTTTCACCATAAAAATGTTTTGCAATTCTTTGGATTTTTTTTCCAGCAATGTATAAAATTTAAAATACGCATGCTTTTACTTGAGTTCTAATATATAGATATTTAATGACAATTTGAAACGCATTTTCATGTTTGTTATGTAAATTTCATTACAAAAAATAGACGCTACACCGTAAAAATGGAAAAAATGTAATTTTAGTAATCTAAAGTTACCGAAATCACGTTATGTTTACTGAAACTTAATCTATACACTGGACCCCCCCCCCCAAAAAAAAAATGTCAATTTACAAAATTTGTAAACAAAGCTACAGAAATCTGTAACTTTACAAAAGAATCTACAAAATTATGGTAATCTTACAAAAATGTTATTTGTAGCCCTAGTTGCTATTACAGAGTAATTGATAATTGATTTACCGATTGAATTGTGTTTAAAAATTAATCTAACCTAGTTGCTATTGCTTAAAAAGTTCTAGAAATCTGATTTTCCAGAAATTTTTTTAGTAACCTTTAAAAAATTTTGATTCACAGTGCAAATCTATATCTGTTACGTGAATTTTTGTTTTTGCTGTTGCATAAAACGTTCTTGAAATACAATTTTGCAAGAAATATTTTAGTAACTTCCCACATTTTTTTTATATAAAATGTATCTATTGCAACCGTTTGGACGAAAGCAAATCCGGAAATATTTCAATCGATCATGATTCCCAGACGCCAAAATATTGTTGCTTGTTTATCTGATAATATGATAGCTAATTAGTGAACAAACTTAAATAATCTGATTAGAGGCCGATTTAGGATCCAAGGCGCAGGAATAACTTTGTAAACCCACAAATTGAATTTAAATATAAGTTAAAAGATTAATATTATAATTTTAACGTTTTTTAAACTCATCCAATTTTTTAATACATATTCTTTCATAATCTAATAAAGACATTTTTTAAAAAAATAAAAGAACCAAGTTGAGCAAGGCCCGAAATTCAGGGACGCAATTCCAAGTCTTGCGAGCATTTATGAAAATTGATCTAAAATGGTTAAACAAAAAATGTTATTATCCCCGTACTGTAAAAGTATGTCAAATTAGTTTAGTAATTCTTTTAGAATTACCTGTTTCTACAATGCATTTTTAAATGCCGTAAAAGCACCGAATAAATTGCCGATAAGTTATAATTAAAATGATAAGCTTTATTAAAATCACTATAAAATAAAAACAATGCAGGACACGTTTCGAACTAAAAACAATAAAAGTTCTTCATCAGCGGAAGCAGACACGGGAACACGTATCTGCTTCAGTTTTATGCATTGTTTTTATTTTATGGGGATTTTAATAAAGTTTATTATTTTAATAATATTTTTAAATGTTTGATTAATGCCTTTTTAGTTATTCTATGAAACAAATGCTTAAGTTACATCTTTATTAATAATTTTGATACGAAACATTTCTTTCCAATCAGGAATTGAACGAATTTCGATCGAAATGCGGGCTGCTGTGGGGTTATGATTGGATAAGCATCCCATTAGTGTATACCCAGGTAAGAAAACGGACATATTTTTCCTTTTAAATAATTAATTGATGTGCATGGTGTTTAAAACAAGGTAGGGCACATGTTAAGCAATGGTATGAAAATATGGAAACATTCAAAAATGCTTCACTAATATACATTACAGAGAAAAGTGTGACAAAATAAACAAATGGTTTTCAAAATTAAAAACAATTGATGTTAAATGTACAGATAAAAAAGGCATTCCAAGCGCTTAAGGCTTAAGCCATTTTTAAGGAGAAAATCTAAACAAGTAGAAAAAGTAGAGTTTTATCGTTTGGCAATGGTTTAGGATTTGCCAAAAGCGCTTGGGAAGCCCTTTTTATGTACATTTAATGCCAGTTGTTTTTAATTTTGAAAATCATTTTTACATTTTGTCACATATATTTTAGAAACATATTTTAATAAAACATTTTTGAATATTTTCCTATTTTTATATTGTAAACACATGTGAATTTAAACTTTCAAATGGATTATTTATAAATCATAACAATTTATTAATTAAAAGATGATATAGAACGCTGCAACAAACAATTTTTGTATACAAAGCCATTCAATTAATCAAAAATATTTACTCCAATTTAACTTCATTTTTTTGCTTTTTTGTCATGACTTTAATCCTTCCAGAGGCAAGTAAATGAATTGATATAACGTTGAACTTACACCTGAATTTTCGATAACTTTATTTCAAAATTGGGAAAAGCAGTTTTATAACTATTTTCCACAAAAATTATAAAAGTTAAAGTTACTGATACAAGTCTAAAATTAGGTGAAATATAATATATTCCACCGACTCTAAAGAGTTCAACAGTCACGGAGTTACTTTACGAAATTGTCAACTTATCTTACCTTATGTGCAATACATCAAGAAAAAGAAAAAAAAACAGGGGTATCTTAATCAACAAACATATATTATATCACGATTTAGACCACTAAAGAGAATATATAATAATCTCTACCGAGTGGCCCAAAAAACCGTTCATTACCGTCATTTGTCTAACCGTTCTTTAGTGATTCCGATTTTAAAATTGTTTCTTTTTCTGCCATTGATTTTTGGGTAGCTTTCGAGTACTTTTTATAGTGTATTAATCAGTTTTCTAAACCCGAAACATGTCTTTTTTCGGTCATTCATTCTCCAATAACTATATTTATGTATGATGTATGTAAAAAAAATGTATGATTCAAATTATTTATTCGAGATTTGTAAATTGTTTTTACAACGTAAAATCATGCTTTAATTAATACTAAACTGTTAATTGATAAAAATAAGTTTTTTGATTACTACGCTCTTTGTTTTATTAAATTTAATTTTCTACTTCTGTACGAATTTTATTTTTTGCGAATTGGCTAACAGAAAAATGCCTTACAAACTTAAAATTAAGTTCTAAAAATATGATAATGTTTTATTGCCATTGGAAATGTTTAAATCGTATTTGTATGTAAATTTTATAATCCTAGATTTTCAGAGGACATGAGTTAATAATCCATTATAAAATTCCACTTTTACAAATAAAATATTTGTAAATCATTTATAAAATTCTCCTTTTCCACTTTTACTAATTTTAAAAATCAGTAACTTGGAAAAAATAACTCCTATTAAAAAAAAAGTGGAGTTTTAGGAGTGTTATCTAAGGTGCCAGTTTTTTTCTATTTTCTTTTTTTATTTATTTATTTTATTTTATTTTATTTTTTTTTTTTTGCGATTTTTGATTTTAGTTTAAAAATTGCAGCAATTGATGACGCTTCAAGCAATAGGTGCTAAATATGGGTCGTATTTTAGGCCTCTCTCATTCGCGACCGAGAGTCACTCCATATATTTAATCTCCTTCTTTCGCATCAATACTGAAAGAAGCGAAAGATAAAAAATCAGATTCCCGTTTAGCACCTGTTGCTTGTAACTCAATCTATAACTGTTATTTTTGAGCTAAAATCGAGAATCTCAGTAGGAAAACTCCTGACATATTACATAATCCTCATCAAGAATTTTTTTTTATTATTGATGTTACCGTTTGAAAGTTACTAATTTTATAAAAACAGGCTGTCCATTTTAACCTCTTCAGACCTGAGGTACACAAATGTGTACCTCCATTCTTTTCCTCATAAAAACTAAACTGCTCGAATTTTTTGCATTTTTATTTTACTTCTATACAGCTGAATGTTTTTTGCTTTTAAAACAAAACTAATAAATGTCAGCACTGATGAATATTTCCTCATAAAATAAATATTATTTTCATCCGAGTTTCGAAAATAGCTTCAAGACATTGTAGCCAAGTAAGTAAGAAATATTCCTGACCATTTAACTTAAATGCTTTACTATAAAGAATTTTGAGGATTTGCTGATCAATTACTTGTTTAAACACCTTAATTTTGTTATTGCGCAAATTTATATTACTGATAGTTAAACTGATGTTTTAAGGGGATTAGTACTTTTATATCCATACATGTAAACCTAAATTACCAGTCCCCTAAAGTACTGATTTAAAAAAATGACTCTTACTGTCATCTATGGTATCATTTTGATTATGCAAAAACAATAAATATATATTTGCAGAGTTATTTTATGCTCAGGTCTGAAGAGGTTAAGACACCTGGTATATTTGTCATATCACTGCACTCCCATTTCTTAGCAAAGAAGTCTTTACGAGTCATGTACAATAAAATTATAATAAAGACCTTAAAAAATTAGTATGAACATAAAGAAAATAGGAATAAATTTGAACACGGAACATAAGTTGGCCGGGATGTGACAGCCCAGACAATCCCCACATCGAGTTCCAGATTAAAATTCCAAAATTAGTTAAAACTCGATTGCATGTTAAAACGCAATTGGTCTGTCAAGTCATATTTGTTGGAAACATCTGAAAACTTGATTTTAGTCGTCGACTCATAGGTTTACTATTTATTGTTTTCCTTCTCCCAGTCATCCATGTTTTCATAACTTTGGCTGCAGGACAACACAACGATAAATCTACGAGTCAGCCGCTAAAACAGGGTTTGAAGGTGGTTTCCACCAAGATATGACTTGGCAAACTAATTATATTTTAGTATGCTAATCGAATTCTGGAATTACTGGAACTCCAGCTTTCAGCACGATGAGGTGATTGTCTGTGCAGCCGGCTCATGGTTCAAAGGTAAGTCCAGCCTCACGAAGCATTTGCGATTGTTCATTGGTTTACTTAATTGATCATGCCTTCTTTTCTTCTTCATTAGTTTTAATTTATGCTTATCTTTTCTGAAACGCCAGTAGTAAACAAGGGCTGTAAAATTAAGGGCATTAAACAAATAGTTTTGTTTAATTTTTTAACTGTTAATATTTTATTTTTTATACTCGATGTATAACGTACACCTGTAAATTTAAACAGTTTTCTTGTTTTAAAAGTTCATCTTATTGTTGAAATATATGTAGTTAGTAATACACCACAAAAAAGACAGGCTGTACCGCACGCATATTTCAGATGTGTATATTGCTGGGACGATTACTGTTTCTAAACCAATAGGAGAGCTTCATTATCACGGTCAAGTACACGCCCACACAGTTTGATTGACAGGAACTCGTGGACAATTGACGGTGCTAATTATAACGATAATCTGTTGCGGATGAAAGTGAGCTGACTGGCTGAATGGTTAGAGCGTCGAGCTTGAAACCGGAGGATATGGGTTCGAGTCCATCGCGGGCCGAGAGTCCATTGGTGATTTTTTTTTTTTTTAATTATTGGAGGCTGTCTTTTATTAATAAATAAGACATTTAAAAAATATATATTTCAAACCCTTTTAATATTCTAAATATCGTTCCAAAATGATTTATATATATATTAAACAAATGGGAAAAAAGTATTCTGCGAAAATATCCGTATAAGCAAAATTCTTACTTTAATTTTTATTTATTTATTTATTTATTTATTTCAGGATCAGAGGAAGTATAATTTCTAATTGAAGTAAATAAAATTCAGTCATTTTGAAAAAAAAAAAATTCTTTCGTACCTTTAATTTTTAATTACCGAGTACAAATTCAAACAATCCGAGTACAAATAAATAATAAACACACACGATCAATTGTCCACGAGTTCCTGTCAATCAAACTGTGTGGGCGTGTACTTGACCGTGATAATGACGGTCTCCTATTGGTTTAGAAACAGTAATCGAGCAGCAGTCGTCCCAGCAATATACACATCTGAAATATGCGTACCGCACTGCGTTACACGCTCGTCCTTTTTCGGATCTGTAGAGTCATGTTATGCAAATGCACAAAAGAATATCATTGGATTCCAGCGGTCCGAACGTGACACTTAGGGAGCATCCCCAAGTGCCATTCCTGAATGTGACTAGAGTGGTATCGTTCGCAACCTCTCTTCACGAAAACCAAGAAATGCACAGGAACTATATTTCCGAATTCAATAGTTCACGAGATATTTCTTAGTTACACGAGATATCTCTTTTCTGTTTCATAAGAAGAGAAATAAAGAAGGGGAAATCAGCATGGAATTCCTTCTAAAACAATCAAAGGCGGGAATTTTGTCTCATAATAAACAAGACAGTGGTTTTCACGACAGTGTTTCATGATAGAATGATAATGAGAAAACTATCCTGATATAGTACTGGACAGATGGAGTGACGAAACAGATGAAAACCAAGGCTCTGTTAAGCAGTTACTCTTGTTCTCTGATAGATCGGCAGAATACTTTCAACTGCTACATCATTACTTTTTCTAAAACTACAAGTACTTGATAAACAAGTTGATTATTACACGCGAAGCGTAGCAATTGAGGTGCGTTCGTACAATAATGAAGTTTTAAAAATATCACTCTCGTATATCAATCTCATAAAATCGTAAATAGTTAATTACAATTAAAATGCGCAACAAACAATGTTCTCCCTATACTCATTATGTAATGGAATACTTTTGTGTGGCCTTGTAAATCAATAACAAAAGTTCTTTGCACAACAGATTATGCAAAATCTATATTAGAATATGTACTTTATGACGCATATCAATATTATTATGTTCGAATGAGTTTAATATTATTAAAATGCATTTGAAACATTTTTTTCCATTGACTGTAATGTAACGGAGTACTTTTAATTGTCCCTGTATTTTATCTATGCATCCTATTTTCAAAAAAACTGAAATGACTTGACAAAATTATGTAATAAGTATGTAATTTAAATTTCAAACGATTAAAATGCATTTGCAACATTTTTCCCCATTGACCGTAATGTAACGGAATACTTTTGATCGACCCTGTAATTGATCTATCCATCCGATTCTCATAAAATTTGAAATGGCTCGGCAAAATTATGAAATAATTATACATTTTAAATTTCAAAATATTCGGTTGGGTAGTTTTTGAGTTGTTATATGCGGACAGACGGACGGACTGAACGACAACTATAGGTGCTACGTATTTACATAATTACGAACGCACCTAAAAAGAAGCGAGAATATTAAACTCATCGAAGTAATTTCTATGATATAAACACTATTGTAAAAGGCGTTCTAAAAATACACCATCTAGCGTACAACCAGTTCTCCTCCTCTGCATTCAATGCAGTGAATGAGTATGCGTTCCAGAAGACATCAATGAGGAAGCATGGATCCAGTTTTCCCATCCGTAAAACAGGTATGCTTCATTCTCATTAAATACAGATGCGCTGACTGTCAACAATTTTACGTAGGTAACCGCTATCATGGTTAATTATATTACAAAATTCCTGTCTCCGATAGTTTTTCAAGGAATCTCATTCTGTTTCTTTCCTTTTTCTTTTTTACGGAAATGAAACACCGCACATTTTATTGTTCAAGAATATATAGTTTCTATACATGTTTTGATCGTCGTAGCAAAAGCTTTTCAACGATACCAAGCTTGTCAAAATCCAGAACTGACATTTGGGAATGTTCCCTAGGTATTGCATCAGCCTTTTTTTTTCACAGAATCGTATCTAACTTGAATTAGCTAGTATTTTTCGCCGGATCCTAGTAAGTGTCTTGTAAGGAATAGTCTAAAGTTGTCAGATATGTGCACAGAGTTTTAAAGCGTATATATGCCATGTTTGCTAACAGTTTTTGATTTGTATTCAGATATTTTTTGGCACGCGGCTAAACATTCGAATAAAGTGTATTCTGAGAAATATGTAAGCCATTATCTTTCTCCGGGTTTTGAATCATATGTATGCCCACACTGTTAAAAATCTGCAGCTTTTGTTATATAGTTACTGCACTGCTTTTATAGCATAGCTCTATTTTGACGAATGAAAATGCTTCATGATATATATTCAAGTAACCGTTTTGTATAAAAGTAATGGTGTGTCTAAAGTAGCAAAAGCTGCAGATTTTTAACAGAGCACAATTTAGTCCAAGCCGTTTAAAAATTTTAGAATTTTACAGAATTCAAATGCAAGTATTTTTCATTTTACTTATATTGCTACAGCCAAAATGCTATATAATAAAGCAACTAATCAATATTGATGGTACACTAGAGATGGTTTTTATGTTTAAATAAATAATTATTATTAAAATAAATCGTGCTTATGTACTGAATCGCGAATCAGTAAAGTGAACTATTCAATTTGACAGGAATAATAGAACATTAGTTTAGTTTTAATTTAATAAATATTGTTTAAATAAATAGAATTTATATTATGAAAATCTGATCATTAAAGTAATTTTTTTTTATATAGATGATGACAGTGAAACTGCAATTTACATTTAAATGAATGGTTTCTTTTTAAATAAAAAGTCATTTTTGTTTAAACGTTTTCTACATTACAATCCTGTTTTTTTTTTTTTTTTTTTTTTTTTTTTCATTTTAAAATATTTTATTAAAAAAAATCTACAAAAAAGTGTACGTTTTTTTATTTTACTGATATCGTTTAGGTTGTAACAATGGCAACGTACGCATTCTACGTGGCTTGCATGTTCGGGCGGCAGAATGTGAACATCTCCGTGAAAGGATCTCCCGAAGTCCACCGTCATGATTACTACATACCAATCTTCACAATTTTGCAGCTCATGTTTTATATGGGATTACTGAAGGTAAGTATTTCTATGCTATGCTTGTATGAGAAAAACATAAAACATAATAAAATATTAGGCACCCACAAATTTAAAAGACTCGGGAAAAGTTGGAAATGTGTAAACTAAATTCAAATAATGAATTTAATATTGCGAAATTTATTATTGTTGAATGTAATATTATTTGCTTGTAAATGTATTATTAATATTTTAATATTCATATGTCAACAACATAAATGTTTATTTATTATATTTTAGTTCGTATCAGATTATTTTAATTAAGTTTTTGCTCATCATAAATGCATAAAAACCAAATGTGTGTGTCAACATAAATTAATATATTGCATTAATATAAAACATTAAAATAATATTTGATGATGAAAATTAGCGAAGTAAATTACTGTTTTGTGGGGTTTTTTTCTTTTTTTGGAAAAGCGAAAACAATTGTAATTCCGATTAGTATACAGTCGGCTCTCGTTAATTCGAACTCGTCGGGATCACAAGAAATGTTCGAATTATCCGAAGTTCGAATTATGGAAAGTATGAAATGAGAACATGCTTAATATGGTACTATTACAAAGGAATTAATGCTATGGTGTTTTTTTAATTTATTATATCTGTTATCATCAGAATATGACTTAATGTTAAATTAGAATGTATAAATACATGAACTAATTAAAAGATTAGAAAGAAGCACAATGGAAGAAAAATTTAAAGCGTTAGTGATGGACAGACGGGGCACTTAGAAAATAGGATATCAAATGCATGGCATTATATGTATACTCGTTCGGAACAATTTTAACGAAAATAAAAGAAAGAAAGCTATTCAAATGATCTGAAATCCGTGAGAAAGAAAGGAAGAATGAAAAATCGGGATTCTCGTTAGTTCGAATTAAACGATGTCAAGAGAAAAAAATGAGTTCGAATTAATGAAAAAGTTTAACATTATTCTGCCATTGAAAATTTCGGGTGTTAATATTTAGTTCGGATTAAGCGAAGATTCGAATTATCCGATTTCGAATTAACGGGAGTCGACTGTGCATTCAAAATTCTGCCAGCCATATTTTAACATTTAAAAAAGTTTTGAAATGAATTTTTACTTCTTTAATAATAAAAATTAATGCTAATAAAAAGACAAATATTAACGTACTATAAGTTAATTAAAAAAAATTGCCTGCCCCAGATAGAGTGTTATTAAAAGATTAAAGAATTATATTAAAACAATTCTATTCTTAAAACAATAATATTAACACATTCAATTATAGCGTAAAAAAATATCACATGTGCAAGTAAATTTCTGAAGCTTGTTAATGTTTACCTTGTCAATGGTGACGTTAGTATCTTTATCATTGCAGATTTTACTGTAACTGTCCTATCTTATTTGTGTCTTAATTGTGTATAGTCTAAATTGAAATTGCTGGAAACATAAGCATCCAGCAATCTTCCGTGATTTATAGATACATATATATAAATGGTATGTTATACATATTGTATCCTTTGATGTTTTTGTATAGTGGTTGTAAATACTAGTGTATGTTTAACGCTATTCATGTCAGGAGCAAGGCAGACCCCTATCTCAGATGGTATCTAGAAGGCACCAGTTGGGCTCTCGCGTAACAATCGCTTGACATTTACATCAAGAATGGTTTATTGGTAGATTTACAAGCCAATTAAGCGAGACCCCACACGTTTCTCTAGTTGAGGCTACCGGTCATTTTTCCGGCTGGGAGTGCGTTGCAGACAAGAGGGGCCAGCCCCCCACGCTCGAAGAAGGAGCCAACGAATCTTTTTTCAGGAACAGGCCGGGCGAGAGACTGAATGGTCATTTTTTTCGGGCAGATTGATTAGCCACGCCCGCCATAAAAAAAAGAAAAAAAGAATATAGACTTTTTTTTTTTTTTCTCAAAAAAGTTGAGATGAAAGGTTCGCTCCGGGAGGCGAAGATGTGTTAGAAGAAAAACGTGATTAATTCCAAGGAAGACCTACCAACATCGCCGATGATCCGAATGGGAAGTCCGCCACTGATGATGTGTGATAGCCTGTGATCCGAAAATGATGTCCGCCAGTAATGATGTGTGATAGCCTGTGATCCGAAAATGATGTCCGCCAGTAATGATGTGTGATAGCCTGTGATCCGAAAATGAGGTCCGCCACTGATGATGTGTGATAGCCGAGGATCCGAATGTGATGTCCGCCAGTATTGATGTGTGACCGCCTGTGATGTTTTCGAATGCGAGCCTTAACTGAGTGCGGGGCACAAAATAATATGAAGGTACGGTTTTCTTATAATTTATATTGTTTCCCAAAATGTGTAGGGCAAAATGCCAAGTAGGGGGTTCTGCACGCTCCAATTGGTATTCAATCATAGTATTAAAAACAATAATTACACAAGTAGAATTAATAGTGTTTTATTTTGTTTTTTTTGTGTTATCTATATTGAAAATAATGTGTCTTATGACGCACTAACAATTTGTAAGATAATTGTAAATAAATTTATATGTTAGTTGTTAAAGAATTGTTAGTATCTTTTCGAACATGAGTCTTACTTTATTTAATTCTATTATGATCTAATTTAGAGTTATGTTTTATTTACGATCCATAAGTTAATTCCGTCTTCAAAAATATTCACAACGCAATTTGGTAATGAAGGCAGTTGCCTCACTCATATCGAAGGGATTAACCAGGATTGAAACGAACGATCACTGTTATTTTTGTATTAGATGTAAAAAAAATGCATGAGTTTACACTATGAATACTCTGAATTAAAGTGATTAGGAGTGTCTAACATAATTCATTCTAGGATTTGGGTTATGCTAACATGTCGAAATAAAGATTTCCGTTACAGGAGCTCAGTTCTGTCCAGCATAGGCCCCTAGAATCCTATCTGGTACCGTGACCTTTTCGGATCAGTTCCGGAGGTTAATAATATTGTTTTTGGTATAAAAAGTTAATAGTAATTCATAGAGTTAGTTTTACTCAAAATTCTACGCACTATTCATGGTTTTTAATGTTAAATTAAATTTTAAAAGTAAAACTTGGTGCCAATGGAGTGTGCTACAACGTTTCTGACTCATTCGTCCAAAATGGCTATTTTTTGATGTGTTATACTAAAAATAAATACATATGTTTAAGTATGATTATACTGATGATATTGTGTTTTAAATTGGAAACAATCAATCTTATAATTGTGTGTGGAAAGGTTTTAAGAGTAATATTATGAAATAAGATTTCAAATTATATGACATATTTGAAAAATTTGAAAGAATTTTAAAATAGATTTTGCATCTCATTGAATTTATGTGTGGTATTTTATTGCAAGGATTATATTTTGGTGGTACATGGCATTTTCTATGTTATTGAACAAAAAAAGAAGTATTTTATGTGAATTTATAAGACCAATTTTATGCCGCAAAAGAAAACAGCGGGAGTAGTATTACAAATGAAATAAAATAATAATAATAAGACGAAGAAAGGGCAGTTTAGAAAATTAATAATTTGGTACTGATTTTCTATGTGTACTTTATACATTTATTTTGAATTTGATTGTATTTTGGTATTGAGGGACAGTGTATATATATATATTTATATTTTCTTGTGTGTGTGATAGTAAATTTTATTCAGGAGTTAAGTATTGCAAAGTTATTTGTGTAAAAATATATAATATAAGGGTAATGAATGTCAATTGGGACAATATATGCCGAGGAGAAGAGGAAGGAAAAGTTTACAAAATCAATCTAAGCCAGGGGTAGTAACAAGAAATAAATCAAAATTGAAATCTAAAACGTTAGAGATTAAAATGGACGACCCGTTAAAACCGAATTTGTCGCAAATGTTATCATTGATTGTTCCCTTTGACGTAAAAAAGATTAGCAATGTGTTATTTTATTTGAAAGAATTCGATGAATTATTGGATCGGGTCCACGTAGAAGAGGATTTTAAATTACAGATATTAAAAGCTAAATTTGTGGGTACGGCCCGTGAGAAATTAGTATCTGACCAGACGCTAAATGAGGAAAAGAATTATACAGAGATTAAAAGAAAAATCGTGGAATTGTTTCAGAAAAAAGATTCTTTTATCGAAGCACAGATAAATTTTAACTCAATTAAGCAACTCCCAAATCAAAACATGAAAGATTTTATAGAAATTTTTAACAAGGCCGCATCAATGTATTTAGGTGCTTCTGGCCAGGCAACGGAGGTGGGAGCTAATAAACTATTCGATTTAATAAAAGCCAATAAATTTTTGGAGGCAATATCGCCAAATATTGCGTTGGAATTGCGAAAATTAGACATTAAAGATTTTGGGAAATTGTGCGAAAAAGCTCAGACGATCGAAGCCGCGTATAAATCGACAGTTTTAGATCAGATTAACGCGGTAACAGCCAATACAAGCAAAGAAAATGAGGATTTTTGTACGAATTTATTACAATTAAATAAAGAGCAGGCTACGGCTATAGCAGAATTAACTGCTCAGGTCAACGAGTTGAAATTAAAAACGAAAACCCAAGTTAGGGAAGATAATTTGAAAGAAAAACGATGTGAAATCTGTAATACGAATCGGCATGACATTTCCGAATGTTGGTACAATTTGAAAAATTCAAATACTAAATTTCGGAACCAGGGACAGAGAAATTTTGCAAATAAGAGTTTTGGTGCGAATAATTACAGGGCGATGGAAGGCTATGGATTTGCAGCGCCAGTATCACAAAATTGTTTTCCCAGTGCACAAAAGTATAGTGATTTTAATTATGACAGATTTCACAGGGATAGAAATTATCAGGATTGTAATAGATTTGAAAATTTTTATGAAAATTTCAATCATAGTTCTCCATGGAATAGGGATTTTTCGGATAGAAGCTATAATAACAGAGAGGACAGATCAGGGGTTGCACGCTACGATGCATATTATGGAAATCGTAAACAATCGGATGAACATAGGAGTGGGCGAAATGACTATTCCAGGGATGAACCGCAGCAGGACAGAAATAGAAATTCAATTCAGGAAAAAGAAAATAAGAGAGATGTTTCGGACAGACACAAAGGGAAAAGAAAGTCGAATTCGGAATCTGCAGTTGTAAATAATAGTCATAAGAAAGACCCCGGTAGATTCCCGATAAGGGGGAATAAGTTCGTGATTGCTAGTGTGAATTCAGCGGAAAAGGATAAACTTCCCATCATTGCATTACAGATTTTTGGGTTAAAAGTTGACACGTTGCTGGATAGCGGGGCCGCAGTTTCGCTTTTATCACCGGAGGTTTTAGAGGCGCTCAAACAAACGGATGCAAAAATTAAATACTTGGCGAATAGGGTAACAATCCACACATTCGATAACTCAGTCATACCTTTTCGGCAATGTATAAAAATTACATTTAAAATTAACAATGAGTTTGTGACAGGAACATTTTATGTTACATCTCATAATTTTCAAGGGGACTATAAAATGTTGCTAGGTTTTGATTTCTTGAAAAAAAATAGAATGATTTTAAATTTTGATAAGAAAACACTAAAATTAAAAAATACGGAAATTGCCCTGGAACCGCAGGTTATGAATAAGGAAATAGTTAGTGTAAATAGTGTAAATAAAAGGGGGTCGGAAATGAAAAATATCACCAAGGCAGTGCGCACAAATAAAATTAAAGGTCATTTTAAAGGAAATGAAATATTTGCGTGTATAGAGAAAGAAACACATTTACACCCAGGACAAACGAAAATAATATCGTTGAGATGTCCTGAGGCAGTCCAGCCTAATCAGCTGATTTTAATTGAACCAACAGAGGAATTTAAAAATTTAATTACGGAATGTTCAATTCATGAAGTACCAGTCACTAATAAAATTAATTTAATTGTAACAAACAATACAGAAGATAAGATTATAATTAGAACGGATACTAGGATCGCACTTATCAGTTCGGATTTTGTGAGTAAGAATAATTTAAAGCCTAATGAGATTGAAGATGGAGAAATCTATCAAATTAATAACCTGGATTTGCAAGAAGTTAGGGCTTTGAGAGAAGCGGAGCTTGATAGATCGGATTTTAATTTAGATCATTTAACAGGGGATTTTAAGCAAATGATAGAAGACTTATTGATGAGTCATGCACATGCTTTTTCGAAGTCTTACAAATCTTTGGGACAATCTTCATTGGTAGTGCCCAAAATACAATTAAACCACAATTTTCCCATTCAGCATAAACCATATAAGACGCCCCAGGCAGTTAAGCAGTATGCGCAGGAGGAACTACGAAAACTGTTAGAAGCAAAAATAATCGAAAAATCAGATTCAGATTATGCATTTCCGGTATTATTTGTAAAAAAAAAAGGTACGGAAAAAAACTTGGTTCGCTATAGAATGGCGGTGGATTACAAGACGTTAAACGAGATTTTAGAGGGGTTTCCATATCCGGTACCGGACGTAAAAGATGTTTTACAGGCAATTAGTGGAAAAAAATTTTATACAACATTAGATTTGCATTCGGCTTTTTTCCAAATTATGTTACGCCCGGAGGATCGTCACAAATTAGCATTTGTGACGGAGTGTGGGAAGTACGCCCCGTGCCGCCTAAATTTTGGGCTTAAATTAAGTAGTACAAAATTCGCTGAACTTATGGATAGGGTCCTGGGACACTTTCCTAAGGACAAAGTAGGATATTTTATAGATGATGTGGTTTTGGCCGAAGACAGCCCGGAGGGAATGGCACAGTTGTTAAAGGAAGTTTTGGAAACTCTAATTGATCACAATTTAACAGTTGAACCCTCTAAGGTGCAAATATGTAAACCGGAAATTGAATTTTTGGGTTTCAAAGTTAATAAAAACGGATATGCCCCATCAGAAAAAAACGTGGGGAAGGTACAACGATTAACTAGACCTAAAAATAAAAAGGGGGTCAAGTCACTTTTAGGTTTGGCAAATTATTTCAGAACTCTTATTCAAAATTATGCCGATATTGTCAATCCTCTAGTCGAATTGACTAAACAAAATGTAAAATTTAAATGGACTGAGGAGACGGCACAAGCATTTTTAAATATACAAGAGGCAATCGTGAGCAACCCTACCCTTAAACCGCCAAAATTTGATAGGGAGTTCTTTTTAATAACTGATGGTTCAAAGAAAGCAATATCAGGTGTCCTTGCGCAGGAAGATAATGGATACTTAGTCCCTATTGAATTTTACGGTAGAAAACTTAAGCAGTCAGAAACGGCTTACCCAAGCATGAAGTTCGAATTATTGGCTATTCATGACGCAGTTATGCATTTTAAACACATGCTGTTAGGGCGGAAATTTACTATTTTAACGGATAACAAAGCTCTCACATATCCGCTGAAAATTGAAATGCAGTCGGATATAGTGGCTAGATGGATTTTAAATCTCAGCGACTATGACTACAATATTGAGTACATCGAAGGGAAAATTAATCCTTCGGATTTTTTGTCTAGAAACTTAGTAAATAATATTACTAGTAGCAACAAGTTACAGAATAACTTATTCAAAGTAAATCTTAACTTGAGTGAAGAGAACATTAGAGCCAAGCAATATGAGGATGAAAAATTAATCACAATTATAAAAAAGGTTGAGTCAAAGAAAAACAACAGAATAACAAAAAAGTATAATTTAAACGAGAATAAAACGCTGGTATTAAAACAAAACGGGAAATATCCAGAATTAATAATCGTACCGGACGAGCTTAAGTTTACGGTTATGGCGGAGGCACATGGACCCCACTTTGGTTTTAGAAAAACATACGAAACTGTCAAAACTTGTTTATTCTGGTACGGAATGTACCAAGATATAAAAAATTATTGCACGAATTGCGTAAGATGTAATTGCAGTAAGCAGCACCAGACGATTAAAGTACCACTTGAAAAAATGGAAAGAAATTTACAAATCGGAGCAAGTCTACAAATGGATATAATAGGTAAATTACCCATGACCCTCAGGAAAAATTGCTTCATTCTGACTATCATAGACGCAGGCTCTAGATTTTTAGAAGCAGTCCCTTTACGAAATGTGGAGTCCCAAACTATCTTGAACGTTTTAAATAGGTACTTCGGAGCCTACGGCTTGTGTTCCGAAATAGTTACAGACAACGCACAATATTTTCGCAGTGCGCTTTTTAAAGAATATTTGAAGACACTAAATATAGATCTACACCCGACAAGCGTCTACAAACCTTGTGGGAATGGTCTGGCTGAAATCATTAATAAATCGATTAAGGCATCCTTGGTGGCAATGTCCAATTCCACTCTTGAGTGGGACACCAGACTCGAATATTTTAAACTTAATTATAATACTACGATCCATCGAGCACTAGGTTATTCCTCTTCAAAATTATTCTTTGGTAGAGAAATTAAAAATCAATTTACGGTATTAAGTGCTCCGGATTTAACGTGCACTCAAGCGTTCGTTAAAAATAGGATAGAACATATGAGGGCAGTTCACCGGCAAGCCATAGCTAACCAACAAAAAATTATGGCGGAATATATCAAAGAAAATGATCTTCAGGAAGTTAAAAAGTTAGACGTGGGTCAAGAAGTGTACGCAAAAGTAATTGGCAAGCCTAGGGCTTTACACCCTCGTTTTGAAGGGCCTTTTGTGGTAGTAAAAGTTGTTCGACACAATAATTATGTGCTCCGTCTGAAAGACAAAAAAAATGGGCCAACAATACGTCGACACATACAATTTCTTTTTGCACCCAAGGCTACGACGAGGAATGCCAGAAAAACTAAGGGCGAGTTAAATGAATCAGACTCGGAACAGAATATTGAGGATTAGGTAAGGGCACTCTTACTTAGATATATAGGTTACGGAGGATTGGCTTGTACAAGACTTAATTAAAAAAAAAAAAAAAAAACTTTTGCATAACTTTATCTTTGGCGGGGCAACCAACATTGGGGGTTTTGGGACTTTGCATGTAATAAATTCTTTTGCGGGCAGAAGATTTTGATTTACTTGGCCAAGGCATGCAGGGTCGTGAACTATCATTGTTTTTATTTGCTCCGAGAAGGATAGATTTCGAAATTGGGTAAAAGGGTTTGGAAGTAAATACATTAATAATAGCGATAAAAAAAAAAAATAAAAAAAAATAAAACGGATATATAATAAAAGGGGTATAATAATAAGGATTATATAAGTAATAAGGAGACATAAGGTAGCATTGGTAGGATAAAATAAATAAATAAATCAATAAATGTGGTAGCTTTTTGTTTTTCCCTCCCTGTTTCAGTTTCAAATTAGTTGTAAAAAAAAAAAAAAATAATAATAATAATAATAATAATAAATAAATAAATAAATAAAAAATAAAATAAAATAAAATAAAATAAAATGAAATAAATAAATAAATAAATAAATAAATAATTTCTTTATATCAGCACATAACAAAATGCTTATAAGGCTTACACAATGGATCACTTGGAGAGTTTGACTACTAACAAAATTTTATTGAAGTATATGGTTTCCGCGGTCATCAGAATGACATAAAATTTTAGAAATTGGGACCTTTTTTTGAGTGGACAGGTTATATTATATGTAAAAATGTTATATAAAGAAAAAGGGTAAAATTGGTCTTCTAAGATTAATTTTTCAATATGTATAAGGAATGAAACAGAAACAACAGCACTTACTATAAGTTTTGGAATAGTGCTAAGGGTGAAAATCAGCCTGCACAACAAAATTGTAAATATAAATAATTGTGTGTATTGATTTTATATTGAGATAATGTGAATAATATAAAATGTGTATCATATATAAAAAAAAAAAAAAGATTATAGTGTAGCATATAAATATGGTGATGCATTGGTTTGTACGTTATGATAACAGCCATACATGTAAATGGAAAAATGAGTCAGAAATGTGTTCTTAAACTATTTCAGTAACTAGTTTTGGACATAATAACAGCTTTTAAATAAATAAATAAATAAAATACATATATATATATATATGTATATATATTCTCATTGCTTTATTATTTCGGAAACTCGCGATTTTAGGCAAAATTATGGGAACAATATAAGTATGGATGCATAACGCAGAAGAAGAATCCTCACACATCAACAACCTCCCAGCTGGGGAGATAAACCAGGAGCGATACAATCAGAGACTGCGAATCATTGTGTACGTAACCTGAACTTTCTTTACAGACATGGACAAAAAAAAAAAAAAAAAAAAAAAATCTAGGCATTCTACGATGATCATTTTAGATTGTGATGTACAGAAGTAGACAACTGATGGCGTTGCAAGTGTTCAATC
This sequence comes from Maratus speculifer, assembly GCA_964019185.1. Classification (NCBI taxonomy): domain Eukaryota; kingdom Metazoa; phylum Arthropoda; class Arachnida; order Araneae; family Salticidae; genus Maratus; species Maratus speculifer. Next base: position 260,867,546 of record OZ025298.1, read on the forward strand.
ACAAACAGACTTTGAAACAGTGATTGATCTTTCAGGATCGCCGAACACTTATTAAAAAAAAAATAAAAAAAAAGAAAAAAAGAAAAGAAAAAGTACTCTTTTGTCTGTTTATTTCTTTTTTTTTCATTTAGTTGGGGGGGGAGATGCTGGAAACATAAGCATCCAGCAATCTTCCGTGATTTATAGATACATATATATAAATGGTATGTTATACATATTGTATCCTTTGATGTTTTTGTATAGTGGTTGTAAATACTAGTGTATGTTTAACGCTATTCATGTCAGGAGCAAGGCAGACCCCTATCTCAGATGGTATCTAGAAGGCACCAGTTGGGCTCTCGCGTAACAATCGCTTGACATTTACGTCAAGAATGGTTAATTGGTAGATTTACAAGCCAATTAAGCGAGACCCCACACGTTTCTCTAGTTGAGGCTACCGGTCATTTTTCCGGCTGGGAGTGCGTTGCAGACAAGAGGGGCCAGCCCCCCACGCTCGAAGAAGGAGCCAACGAATCTTTTTTCAGGAACAGGCCGGGCGAGAGACTGAATGGTCATTTTTTTCGGGCAGATTGATTAGCCACGCCCGCCATAAAAAAAAGAAAAAAAGAATATAGACTTTTTTTTTTTTCCTCAAAAAAGTTGAGATGAAAGGTTCGCTCCGGGAGGCGAAGATGTGTTAGAAGAAAAACGTGATTAATTCCAAGGAAGACCTACCAACATCGCCGATGATCCGAATGGGAAGTCCGCCACTGATGATGTGTGATAGCCTGTGATCCGAAAATGATGTCCGCCAGTAATGATGTGTGATAGCCTGTGATCTGAAAATGATGTCCGCCAGTAATGATGTGTGATAGCCTGTGATCCGAAAATGAGGTCCGCCACTGATGATGTGTGATAGCCGAGGATCCGAATGTGATGTCCGCCAGTATTGATGTGTGACCGCCTGTGATGTTTTCGAATGCGAGCCTTAACTGAGTGCGGGGCACAAAATAATATGAAGGTACGGTTTTCTTATAATTTATATTGTTTCCCAAAATGTGTAGGGCAAAATGCCAAGTAGGGGGTTCTGCAGGCTCCAATTGGTATTCAATCATAGTATTAAAAACAATAATTACACAAGTAGAATTAATAGTGTTTTATTTTTTTTTTTTTTTGTGTTATCTATATTGAAAATAATGTGTCTTATGACGCACTAACAATTTGTAAGATAATTGTAAATAAATTTATATGTTAGTTGTTAAAGAATTGTTAGTATCTTTTCGAACATGAGTCTTACTTTATTTAATTCTATTATGATCTAATTTAGAGTTATGTTTTATTTACGATCCATAAGTTAATTCCGTCTTCAAAAATATTCACAACGCAATTTGGTAATGAAGGCAGTTGCCTCACTCATATCGAAGGGATTAACCAGGATTGAAACGAACGATCACTGTTATTTTTGTATTAGATGTAAAAAAAATGCATGAGTTTACACTATGAATACTCTGAATTAAAGTGATTAGGAGTGTCTAACATAATTCATTCTAGGATTTGGGTTATGCTAACATGTCGAAATAAAGATTTCCGTTACAGGAGCTCAGTTCTGTCCAGCAGAAATTAACAATACTTTTTTCTCTCTCAGGTGGCAGAACAACTGATCAATCCATTTGGAGATGATGATGAAGATTTTGAACTGAACTGGATCATTGACAGACACATGAAAGTAAGATTCTGTTAAATATATATATATATATATATATATATTTTTTAAAGTTTCGAAAAGGACATTAAGTGCAGAAATTAATTTTGAATTCTTGTCTTTGTGTAAAATACTTTAAAAAATAAAACCCAGCATAAGACTTAATTTTTGTTTCAAAATTTAGAGGATAAAACACAAAAGTTTTACGTCCGAATAACAAAACTTTTCTCTTTACACTAAAAAAAAAAAAAGCTCAATTTTAATATGTTGATGACTTATTATGAAAAATAAACTACGTAATTTTAAAGAAATTTCTATGGATCAAAATGGTATTTTTCTATTTTTCTTTCATTAATTAAAACTAGAATAATAACCATGCCAGTACTAGTACTATTCCTATTCCTATTATCATTATTATTATCACTACTACTAGCTGGCCAATTGAACCAAATAAACCGCAGATATTTTCCAAACAAACCACAGGTTATTAAAAACTCGATTCATATTAAAATTAAAAAAAGAAAAAATAATGCTTTATAATTAATTTCTGTGATAGGTTCCCTTTGAACTTCAGCGGCTTACACTGGGCATGCTACACAGTTTTTTCCAAATAAACCTCTTTGCGAACGAACTTTCGGCAAAAGTCCGGCTGCCTTTTGCACCACATAATAGACGTGCTGCGCACGTGTCGTAAAATGTGGATGAATTGAAAGAAAAAACAGCGTGAAAATCGTGCCTACAAAATATGAAATAAGACTCCCTCTATCGGTCAAGGTCGAACTAAAAACTGTAAAATAATCGAAAACCAAGTTGAATGAGCCAAAATGTTGAAATCTGGCTTATAGTACCTTATACGTGGAATGTTTTTGACGATGGAATATTTTAATCTTGTGCAAAATAATAATCCAATCAAATTTATGAGAAATAGATCATACAAAGGCAAGCGAACTAACACTCCGATTCTTAGTCACAAAGTCATAGAACATTTTTTTATGTTATTTTAGAACGATGCATAAATTCATGGCGTTTTCTTAGATATAGCGGTGTTATAGAATTCTGTTCACGTTTATCACCAGCCGTTCTTTATTTGGAGTATTGTGCTTGTACACTGCGAATAAAGACAATTGTCTCTTAATCTGGGAAAATATAACGTAAACACGCGAGCAAAACTATAATCTCTTCCAAGTTATTCGTGATCCTTAAAAACGTTCTTTTTTTTTCATAAACTTCAGATTTTAAGAATTCATAAAAACAATGTTTCTTTTGCTAAAATGGATTTTCGGAAAAGTTACTGAATACTTTTTTAAAATATATTAATCAGTTTTCTCAACCCGGGATAACAGTTTTTCAGACGCCATCCATTCTCAAATAAATATTCTGATGTTTAAGAAGTAGATTTTAGACACGAACAGGATAAAAGTGTAGCATTAACATGAAAACTGCATTTATTTGTCACTCTTGCATGTATAAATTATATCATGCAGTTGAAAATGCTTAATTGAGAATAGATAGCATCCTAAAAACCAATAATCTCGCTTCTGTAATCTGGTTAATAAACTATGTTAAGTATTCGGAAACATTTCCAAAAATAAGTAGCAGGAAAAGAATCTTTGTATTTAAAAATGCTTCTTTTAATATCCAAAACATGTTGCTTTCTAAGGTGTCTAATGATAAAGAAAACTTTTCGAAATCATGAGTAATCTATGTTTTCCCTTATGGCTGTATGACATTTTCGTAGGTTAAAAAATATTTTTTTTTTCAGTGTAAATTCATCTTGAATTTTTCAGATTTGGAGAAATTTTATACCGCTTATGAGTTACATAAAATAGAATGTCAGATAAAAAACAACCATTGACAGTAAAACTAGCTAAAGCGAAAAAAAAAAAAAAAAACATTTTTATAGACTGCAGTGAAAATGTAAAGCAAGAAACTGATCATGTCGTTTCAAAAATGCAATCACTTTGATATAATGATTTTGTAACGCAAGGAAGATTTTCTGGTGTTACAATCTCTACGACAGAAACTACTACAATATTCGGAAACTTTCATGGGTGATGGTGGTTTAATTTCCATATACACTTTTTTACTCAGTTTGAAAATAACGACTCGTATAATCTCCATATGCTATTAATTTCAAATCAAAATGCATATAATGAGATTTATTAAGATCGAAACAACAGCCTATTTCTTAGAACATTGCCCCTAAACACTTAATTCCAATTGCAAAATTAAAAAAAAAATTTGATGATATAAGTTGCAATTCCATGCGGGATGTTTGAAAAAATACAAAAACTAATTTTTTATACGACCTCTGAAGAATAAAGTTTCTAAATAGACGCATTTCTGAAGGGAAAAAAATCATCTTTATACCTTTAAAACTTACAGAGATATTAAAACTCGAAATTCGTGATTCAAGCCATCTAACCATAGTGACGTGCTGTTGATCAACACGTCCCACAAGTAGGATGTGTTATATTGATGTATTTGAAATGCAAGATAGGGATTATCAACAAGTTACATGTTATTAAAAGTCTATTTAGGACAATGCCTCTCTTTTTAACGGAAAATAACAGCGTATAAATTTTACATTGAACTTGTTTTTAAAATATGCCCGAAGTCTGTGAGGGCCTAAATTTCCAGGACCCACAGAAAAAACTTCGGCCGACTAGGCGCACAAAAATAAATAAAATTTCGGCCCAGTCCAACTGAATTTCTATAAATCATGGATTTTTACATAAAGAAATTTTCGTATGAGAAGTTCTGACTAAAAATAGTTATTTTAGCTTTTCTTTTTTTTCTGTTTATAATCTTTGTTTTTAAAGAACCGCACTAGGCTGATACGATATATATAAATATTTTTTATGTATCTCTGTTATACATATATATGTTTCAGTTGTCATTAATATCGTTAATCCATGTTGCATAAATTGAAGACTTTGAATAATAATGTGCATCAAAATTTTCCTAGACGGAATGACATAAAAAAGAAGAAAAAATGTGTTGTAGACAACTTCTCTTCTCAGGAGTTTTAAATATATTCTATTATTTTCTCATATATTATTATATACAATTTTCATGGAGCAACGCATTTTTCCATTTAAAACAGAATTCCATCATAGGCAGATTCTTTTTCACTGGTTTTATTGTATTTTAATTTTATTGCCCAGAAATATAAAATTCATTAAAAAAGATTAATTTTAAAGTTTAATTGCAAAATAATGTCGATTTAAATACACATGTATTTTTTTTTTTTCAAAAATTTTTGGATGGGACAAAATTTTGCTCATTTTTGCAAGAACCATTCCACACAAGGGCAATTTTCATACGAACATGAAATTCGATGATTAATATTTCGAATTATACCGATTTTAAATTATTTTACTTAAAAAAAAAAAAAAAAAAAAAAAAAAAAGTAATATTTTTTTTTTTTTAAGAATTTTATGCGAAACTTTAAGATGCGGTTTTATTTACAAATTATATGGTTAATCATCACAAAAAAAAATATTCAGAATTCTAACACAATAAGTGCATTTTTTAAATGTTTCCCGGACCCTCTTAAATTAGTAATTTTTCTTGAATTACACGCATTTCACTTTGTGTTGAATCCCTTAAAATCTAACGAATCATTTAAATGTGCATATGTAAGTTTTGCAGACATCAAGATGCATTTTTTTAGGTTTAATTCAGGCATGAATAAAGAAAATTTTCCTTGCTGTAAATTTTACTCTACAGGGGCCGTATAAAAATGTAGTTTTGATAAATTTAATTTTTTCTCAAATAGTCTTCCCATAGAATTACTACTTATGTAATCAAATTTTGCATCTTTTTTTTTTCAATAAAACTTTGAATTAAAAATTTGGGTCTAGGAACAACACAAGAAAATAAACTATTGTTTTGATCTTTATTAATCACTTTGTATGTGTATATTACAGCCATAAAAAGCTATTAATTTCTGAACCAAACTAATATGTAAAGAATTTAAGTTTTTCGATATACTTAATTTTCTTTTTAATGTGTAAGAAATGATTAAAGTACTTCAGTTTCTTTTCAGGTATCTTACTTGGGTGTTGATACTCTGAATTCTGAGCCTCCTCCGCTAGTAAAAGATACTTATTACAATGAATTAGATGTGAAGATTCCTTATACGGAAGCGTCAAAGAGTTACAAGAAAAAAACGTATCGGGGATCTGTGGCCTACATGCAGTGAGTATTAAAATATACACAGTAACTTGGAGAATGGTGGTAATTATTTTCATCAATAAATTTAAAAAATAAATCTTATTTTAATAGCCTTTCTGTTTTCAAGCTTTCTACTAAATCCCAAAAGTTATAAATAAGGGATATAGTACTACAAGATATTTAAAGAGAGCATTTTCGTATAACACGGGATGCATCGATATGATAGTGCGAATATACGAGATATAAAGTTTGGTTGATTGAGACGATTCTGGACAAAAACGTAACGCCAATCATCTATCTTGGCAAGCTTGCCATTATCACCAATAATGTTTGTTGACTTGTCTCACTCGTATAATGTAACTTGTCCAGGTGAATATCGCCAAATTTTGAAATACAAGTATGCCATAGCTTGGACAAAAACGTCTGTCAAAGATTAGTCTGAGTATGTACCTTAGCTATGTGTTAATTTAAAACTCTCATATAGAGATATATTTTTATAGCACATACTTATTACTGATTGTAAATATGAAAAAAATATCAAAATTCGTTGGTGGGTCTAAAAGTCATTTGTAGCTGACAGCAACCTTCGTTTTTTAAACTGACAGTACTATCTCTAGGACACCTTTTAGAGAAATTTGGTGAGAATGTTGCTAAAACCGTAAGTAGATAAGATTCCGGTGCATTTCTATGCTGCTAACTTTATTAAGTTGTAAAATTCTCGGTAAGATGCTATGACCAAACTGAAATTAATTGTAGTAACTAAAGATCTGTTAATAAAAAGATGCAATTCCGATGAAATTTAATAGCAATGGCAAAAAGTGTGCTAAAAAAACAGAATTTTTGTCTCGTAACACGATGTATAAATTTTCTTAAAGATTGCACTGTCATTAATGATGATAAATGCATCATTAAATGCAACATTGATGGATAATCTTGAATAAGAATTGGTGATCACAAATCGGTGAATTTTATAAAAATACAACCGAATTTTATTATTTACTTACAATTATTTACTTGATTACTACACAAAGTCTCATGATGGACACTATGCTTAAAAATTTGAAACTTTTGCTGCATCGTCACTCCACCGCTTTTATAGAATATCTCATTTTGACTAATGAAAAAGCTCCATAATACAGTGAAATAATCGTTTTCTATAAAAACCGTGGATTGACGATGCAGCAAAAGTTTCAAATTTTTAACATTATACATCCAACCATAGGCGTAGCCAGCCTTTTGAACGGGGGGGTGCCCAAATTTTTTAACCTGAACATTTTGAATACAAACAATATCTTATGTAGTAAAACCTAAAAAAACGGAACCCCATAAAACTTAACAAATTTCCGTTTTAGACAGGTTTTTTGCGGAAGGTATAATTGTGTGGAATTTCTTTTAGAAAGGACCCAAACGCAATTTTTCATTGCGTGAAGAAGGATGAGAAGTTGCTTAAAACTAAATCTAATGAATGAATAAGAAAAAGATATATAAACATAGATAAAACATGATAGATATAAAATGAAGGTATCCGTAAACATAAATCTGTAATCATCACAAGTTTTCATTTCAAACAGCAATGAAATACTAGAATAAACAAGCACGACTTTAGTTCCCTCCATCATTTTGATTAAAGTAGCATTAAAATAACTTGTAGTATGCAATTTAAAGTGAAAAAGAGTTCTTTCAATAATTTCTACTCATGAATAAATAAAATTTTCCAGTTTAAAAAAATGACCCCATACGAATGTCAAAATATGGCCCCAAAAAACGAAATATAACGAACAAACAACCAACTCCATATTAATTTGAATTTTGCGTAGCATCATTTCTCATTTTCAAAAAAAGCAGATTTGTACTAGAGATGAGTTCGGGTTCGATTTTTTGAGCCCGGGCCAGGGCCGTAGCTAAGGGGGTGCTATGGGCGGCTCAGCCCCCCTAAAATATTTTGAGCCCCCCCCCCCCCCCCCCCCTGGAAAAAGTTCCAAGGTCACTAAATGTTCCGATTATTCAAATAAAATTATGTTCAAAAATATAATTTAGTTTTGAGACCCTTTCACAGTTTTGCAGAGTTACTAAATTGAATCTAAAATAGGTGTTTTAACACTATCTCATCCTATTGGTACATATGAAGCTAACAGGATGTTTAATTTTGCAGTAATTATACATCAAAATTTTCATCATCCTATTCTTTTCTTAGCATAAACTGAAGTTATTAAAACAGTTTAATGAGAAACATAGTACCTACAATGTGAATATGCACTAATTTATCTTTCTGCATTATAGAGAGAACAAAAAAATTGAGCCCCCCCTACATTCCTTTGAGCCCTCCCCCCCTATATTCCCCTGAGTACCCCCTATCGTACACTTCTAGCTACGGCCTTGGCCCGGGCCCGACGAATTTGAATCCGATCCCGAAAGATTTTTAGTACATTGGAGCCCGATACAAAAAGTATACAAAAATATATAAATAAATAAATAAATAAAAAATTTAATGACATTTGAAAATTGTTTCAAATGTGTTATCTCATTTTTATAAATTTCTTGTGAAATTTACTGTTAAATAGAAATTTAAATTCAATCTTATGTAAAGAGCAATTAGATTTTTAAAAAAAATATCCTTCATACCTAAAATTATTCCCATATTTTTTGTCCTTTAACCCCTTGAGGGGCGGTGGTTTCATAGATATACTACTTAATTTTAATTCCCAAACGCCACATTCTCACCGGAATTTTGTTAAAGAAAATTACGGTTTATTGAATGCATGAAGTATAGCGTTTTCTTATTTACAAATAAAGTTGTTTTCAAATTCCGGTGTCAGTCATTAATTTCAAAACTTAAGCAATGAATTTTCCCTGCCCCGCAAAGGGTTAAGAAGAAAATTTGATGGACATATTGAAGAAGTTTAATGAATAAATGGATAGTGTTTCTAGAAATTACTATTTGTATGCTGAAGAATAAAAAAACGTTTTCAATTTCCTATAAAATGTATACATCTTTAACTATAATCAACTCATTTCTCATAACAATTCCCCTTTATTGACAAGAACCTTAGAATCAACGCAAATTAAAATATTGATACACTTATCTTAAAGTTCCGTTGTTTTTATGGGAAAAGAAGAAACGTTAATCGAGTGTTTTCTATCGGAATAACATGTAAAATATGTTTACTTACGAAGGGAAATCCACGGCATAAGCAAAATTCATGATGACAAACAGAAAAAATAATCACGATGCTATTATCATATGAAGAACGATTATGACTTGTACACAATCAAATAATTTGCCAACTTCAAGCTTCTAGTCTGCATCAGAAAGAAATAAATCATTCTCTAAGTGTTATATAAATAAATAAATAAACGATCGAATTAAAAAATATCCTCTGCCTCAAACGAAAATCCAACCAGAAGCTAATTTATTCTTTATGATTATTTTGATTGGCGCCTTATCAATTGATTGTTGACGGAAATGCAATAGACATAAATCTCCATACATCACAAACTTTCTTTTGAAACAACAGTCAACTATTGAAATACATATATATAAAAAACTATTTTTATTTTTCTTTCGTTTTGATCAAAATAACACTGAAATGACTTGAAAAACAATAAATAATTTTAAAAGGAAAATAGTAGTTCTTTCAATCTCTTCTGAACATAAATTGTTTTAATTCTGAGAAAGAATGAGCCCGAGCTCGTCCGGGCCCGAACACTGAAATGAAAATAGAGCCCGAGCCCACTTCGGACCCGGGCTCAGGCTGAGCCCGTCTCATCTCGAATTTTCACCCCCTCCGTTCTCTAGGCTAATCACATGGTGGAATTATCGTTTCACATCTGTATTTCCTTTCAATTTTTGTGGCTCCTTTCTAGACATTACATAACAAAAGCAAAGATATAAATAGTATATAGTTTCTATCCTTGTCGAGAATACGAAAGAACGGTGTTAAAAAAACTTTTATAAAGAAAAGACATCAAATTGGGATTATAAAACCAACTTTTTGACTTACAATGATTAATACAGATTCCAATGTATATTCTAATTTTTAAAATGATGAATAAAATAATTTTCTAAAAAAGAAAAAAAAAAAGAATCTGGTTCACTTCTTTTATCTCATTTCAAAACATAGACTGTTAGTTTTGATTAACTAACTGAACTAACTTTGCTTACATTTTTCTTCTTTTTTCTTTTATTTTTCATTTTTCTTTTCTTTTTATTTTTCTTTTATTTTTTATTTTTCATTCAAATTTTCATTTTTTAAAATAATCGATCTGGGATCTGCGCGAGCGGGGGGGGGGGGATGCCCGGGCACCCAGGGCACCCCCACTGGCTACGCGCATGCATCCAACTGACCATATTTTACTAAAACACTGTAACAAAATTCTACCGCAGCAATCAAGCGCTATACCTATAATAGAACAAAATGCAGAAAACTCTTATTATTGAATTTAAATTAAATTATGTTTTCCTGAACATAGAAAAAAATTGAAATTTTTAAACATTCTGATATTCTGTGCATATTATTAGAATCTAAATTTTAATGGTAAAATGTTTTAGTTTAGCATAAAACTATATTTGTTAAGAGATATAGACAATTCATTTAAAATTGTATAAAAGTATAAGCGAACAATCAACCAACTTTGAAGTTCTGTTTGATCTATTAATTTCTTCTTTTAATAATTTCACGTCTGATAACTTAATAAAGTTGCATTTTCACATCTCCAGAAATGGGTCACTTTTGTACACCAAATATAAGTTTAACTTTTAATACTCTTGACCAACTATTGATTCTGATAGACAAAAAACTAAATGAATTCTATACAAAAGCTCAGAAAAACAAAATATATTTGATCGAGTCAAGTTCATCATAAAAATAAATCTGGTTATGCACCAGTCTCTTACTATTGATTCATTTTTAAAAAAATAGTAATCCAGAACCATACAGAATTTTAGTGCAAAGCAAAACTTAATATAAAAATCAATACTTTAAATAAAAGCATATCTCTTAATGAAATCTTTATAACTCGGGGGGGTGGGGGGGATTCCGTCTTTGAAGACGCTCAAATAAAAAAAAAAAAAAAAAAAAAAAAAAAAAAAAAAAAAAAAAAGCATGATTCATGGATTGATTATCGGAGCTTAGGCTCAATGATGGCGTTTTTAACTTCGCTTTGCTGGCGGCTTTGTGCCCCTAATGTTCGAAAATTTCTAATTCAGCTCTTTGTAAACCAGTTCTTTCATTTGGCTTTACTTCTGCAGATAAAAACTTCTTTGATTTAACTACATGTTTGAGGTTTATATTCCTCAGTAGAAAGAAAACAACATACTTGGACGCTGATTTGCCCACTACAGCTAGGTCAAGATGTTAAAATAAACTTTTCCACCAAAAAAAAAAAAAAAAAAAAAAAAAAATATTCCAATCAATTAATGGGCTGTTAACAAATAAGGATTTTAATCAATCAAATTTCTTTCAGACATGAATCAATAGTTTGTTTTTAAACTTTAAAAACTAATGGCTCATACTGGCGTATGGGTCACTGTATGAGAATCTACTCCATGTTCTTTTAGATAGACAAAAAGAAAAATTTCTCAATATATAGAAGAATATTTATTGGAATGAACTATAAATTTTGCAGATTTATTAGTCTTTTTGGCGATCCTCATTCTGATTATGTAAAAATTTATGTAGATTGCAATTTAATTTAATATGCTTCCTTTAATAATTTTTAATTAAAAATATGTTTTTGAATCAAAAATACACTATAAGGTCAAAGGTGACCGGTCACTTGCGATTTCAGACATTTTGTTAAATATCTAGAAAAATACATGCGGAATTATCCCGAAACTCTAAGTGTGTAAACATAATAATAACATAATAAACATAATAGTACAGGTCATACATTTCCGTGAAAATATTTTCCCAAAACACCATAGAGGACCATCAACAAATTAAAAAAGAATGAATGAATATCTTTTGAATAATCCTGTCAAAACTAATGTGGCAAACGCGTTAAAACTGTAGATTATGATTAAGTGAATTATTGTAATAAAATGTGTTCATTTTTATACGGATAGCATATGTATTCGTAGAGAAATTAAGACTTTTTTAGAAACAGTCCCAAATTTTTCCGCGTTTTTTTTGCTTATAATTTGAAGAGTTCTTAATATAAAATAATATTCTTTTCCGAAAATATTACAAATAAAATTATACACAATACCCTGTGATTAAAATTTAAAAATAATAAAAATTCTACGAAATATAAGCAGGTTAACTAAATAATTTTTCATTGCCCATACGTGAAGGCTATCAAAATTTAATTTACATATTATGTTAGCTAAATGTATAGAGCAACTTTTGTGAAAGTCTCAAAATGATAGCTTGAAAATTCTGAAAATGATCGTCTATAGAATAAGCTCAAAATCCGTTATTACAAAAATGAAGCAAAAAAATTAGGGGTTGTATCCAAATATAGTAGTACGTGCCGTATTGTGTATTCTATATTGACACTAATCAATAGATAAATAGATACAACACAACCCCTAATATTTTTGCTTCATTTTGGGAATAACGGATTATGAGCTTATTCTATATACGATCGCTTTCAGAATTTTCAATTCATGATTTTGAGACTTTCACAAAAGTTGCTTTATAGATTTAGCTAACACAATATGCAAATGAACTTTTGATAGCCTTCACGCATGTGCAATGAAAAACTATTTAGTAAACCTGCTCATTTTTCATACAATTATTATTACTTTTTAATTCTGGTGACAGGGTATTGTGTACAATGTTCTTCTTCATATTTTCGGAAAAGAACATTATTTTATATTAAGAACTCTACAAATTATAAACAAAAAACTTGGAAACATTTGGGTCTGTTTTTATAAAAACCTTAGTTTTTAGCACTTTCCAACAAAGTTGAAAAGTGCTTATGCATTCGGTTTGTCTGGCCGTCTGTCCGTCTGTCCGTCTGTCCGCGCTCTAACTCCCGTAAATATACTCGGATTGCTATGAAATTTTTATACGTTATTGATGTTTACCCTAGCACGAACCCTATTGAAAATGAAGTATCTACCATGATTAGTTTATCTACAGAGAGATTCAAAAGTTTCCCATTACATTACGGCCTATGGGAAAAAATCGTTAATATGCTCCGATTGCCATGAAATTTTAGGACGTTATTGACGTTTACCCTAGCACAAGTCCTATCGAAAATGAAGTTTCTACCATGATTAGTTTATCTACAGAGAGAATCAAAAGTTTCCCATTACATTACGGCCTATGGGGAAAAATCGTTAATATGCTCCGATTGCCATGAAATTTTAGCACGTTATTGACGTTTACCCTAGCACAAGTCCTATCGAAAATGAAGTTTCTACCATGATTAGTTTATCTACAGGGCGAATCAAAAGTTTCCCATTACATTACGGCCTATGGAGAAAAATCGTTAATATACTCGGATTACCATGAAATTTTAGGACGTTATTGAAGTTTACCCTAGCACGAACCCTATTGAAAATGAAGTATCTACCATGATTAGTTTATCTACAGAGAGAATCAAAAGTTTCCCATTACATTACGGCCTATGGGGAAAAATCGTTAATATTCTCGGATTGCCATGAAATTTTAGGACGTTATTGACGTTTACCCTAGCACAAGTCCTATCGAAAATGAAGTTTCTACCATGATTAGTTTATCTACAGGGCGAATCAAAAGTTTCCCATTACATATTTTAAATATATTAAGCTTTTCCATGTATAATAAAATTGATGTATGTCTCTGAAGCTTAATATAAATTATACACTACAGTCTTGCATAATATGAAGTACATAGCATTTACAGGGCCACACAAAAGATTTCAAATAGTATATTTTTTCCGAAGTACCGTATATGTGTCCGATGATGGCTGATGGAGGGATGAAATGCATTTTAATTATGATATGCGCGTTTATATTTCGCTAATAATATGCACATTATATGGTGTGTATAAATGTTATAGTTGATATACAGGGCTACCCGTAAAGAGCTCACCAACGTTACTGAATATGAGCGTAAATTATTTAAACGTGGTTCCTAAATAAGCTATGCATTTTTACGCTGAGCTTCATTCAATTTACTGAGAAATGTTTGCAGAATATAGATAAAAGGATATACAGGGCCACGCAAAGAATTCGGTACATGGACGCGTATAAATGATGATTTATGAGAATATGTTTTCAGTTGTTTTAAAAGTGTTTTAGTTTACAATAAATTTTAGCTAATGCTGACGTGTAATAAAGGTACAATGTAAACTACAGGGCTGAACAAAAGTATTCAAGTATATTTCCATCTAATAGTATGAATTGCTGAAAAAGAAATCTCAAGCTACTGGGTATTTTCTTGCTAAGCTAAATTTTCCCATTATATGAACTGACATATGAAATACAGGGCTGTTCTAATGTACTGGAATACATATTTGGGTATATTTGGCTATACACTATTATTTCCCTAAATAACAAAGTTTTGTTAAAGATTTCATTAAGTGTTGGAAAGTGCTTCATAATCTATGCTTAACGCATGATTTTTCATATTTGTTTATAAGTATACATGCTATCCGCATAAAAATAAACAGAGTTTATTGCAATAAACCACGTAATCATAGTCTACAGTTTGAACGCTTTCGCTACAGGGTTATCCAAAAGATATTCATTCTTTTTTAATTTGTTGACGGTCCCCTGTGGAATTTCGAAAAAATATCTTGACGGAAATGTATGACCTGTACTATTATGTTTATACTCTTAATTTCAGGATAATTCCTCGTGTATTTTTCTAGATATTTAAAAAAATGTCTAAAATCACAAGTGGCCGGTCACATAGTTGGCCATATAGTGTATACATCGAATACATTAAGGTCTATTAATCTTTTTTCGTGGTAAAGGGGGAAGCAATAAATTTAAAGATTTCCACATAGATTAAACCTTAGCGTTCTTAAACTTTAACATTTTCTAACTTTATGAATATCTAAAAGAGAATATACAGGGTGAGTCATAAATATCGAAACAATAGGCTATCTCCTTAAATATTGACCCTAGACCCATGCTTCCAATTGCAAAGTTTCATAAAAAAAGGGGAATTTTTTTATAAGATAAGTTGCAACTCCAGGGGGGTTCTATTTGAAAAATTACAAAAATTAAATTTTTATACGGCCCCCAAAGGATAAAACTTCCAGTTAGAAAAATTTTCCTTATCCATTCCTGAATTAAACAAAAAAAATTCATCTCGATATCTACAAATCCCCGAAAGATATTAAAATCCAAAATTTTCCAAAATTCGTGACTTACACCACTTAAGCATACCTCTAAGCGCAGCGATATCAGCTCATTTGAAATACAATTTAACGATCGACCATCAATTTACGCATTATTAAATGTCGATCAAAGACAATATTTTAACTTTTAGATATAAAATAAAAGCGTATTGGTTTTTGCTTTAAACTTCTTTGAAATATGCTAGATGGCTGCAATATCTCGAGCTTGGCGCCAGCCTCGCAACCTTCTATCTTTACAAGAAGAAAGCATTGGATGCATGAAAATTTTGAATTCTGGTTTTTGACGGATTCACATGTTTTAGGGCTCAGAGATACCGAAAAACATGCTTTTACAAAATGTCTGTCTGTGAGTCATTGTTCCTGTATCTCTGTATATGACATAAATTTTGTGAGCGCTCTATCTCAAGAACTAATCCATGGAATTTAATAAAAAATTATATTTACTTAGACCTTAGTGATTAGTTTTTGGTGTGAATCGCTTAACAGTTGGCCCTACTATACAGGCTTTTGTGCGATTTCCGCAATAGCTTCTCTCCAGAATCATACCCCTAGTGTCGCGCGTAATTAGAGGCACCTTTTACGAATCGTGCAATAGCAATTTTAACAAGAAAAATATGAAGTTCACAGGGCCAAAACAATGAAAAAAAATTGAAATCGACGTGATAAAAAAATGAGGTTTAAATCAACTGACGCATTTAAACAGTAATTAAAGAAGGTGAGAATGGCAAAACTTAAACAAAATCTGAAATCGAAACTATTCAGGACGGAGTTAATCACCTAGAAACTTTTAAAAAGCATTTAAACATTAGGAGCCCATCTTTGTTTAAGACTAAATGCACTTTTCTGCATCAAATGTTTTTATTTCAGTATTTCTCATTTTTAAACTGACATAAGTCAATAACCGTCGGCTATGGTAACAGTCTAGTGAGTTCAATAGTTTTTTAACATCCCTCCCTCTTCCGCCCCCCAAAAAATGCCCAACGTGCCGAGAGAAGTTTTCACCTCAGAAAATTTACTTTTAAAAGTATGATTTGTATACAAAAAAAACTGCATCTCTTTTATATTGCTATTTTAAATACTTTTATTTAAAAAAATAAAATAAATAAATATTATTTAAAATGCTGAATCAAAATTGAAAATTAGACATTTTCATTTTATCAAAAAGAAAACTCAACGCGACAAATAATATTTTGAGTTATAACAATTTTAATTTACTCAAAATTTTTTGAAAAAAAAAATATTTTATTAAGACGTTTGATGTTATAATGCTAAAAAATTATATGGTTAACCATCACAAAACTTTCAGAAATTCTTACTTTATAAATAAATAAATAAAATAAATGTTTCCTTGACACATTACAGCAACATTGTTTCTTCAATTGCACGCATTTCAATTTGTGTCTGATCCCTTGAAATCTCACGATTTATTAAAATTACCATAACTCTCTGAGTTTTAAAAATATCGAGATGATTTTTTTTTTTTTTTTTTTTTTTTTTTTTTTTGCTCAATTTAGGAATGGATAAGGAAAAATTTCCTAATTGGAAGTTTTTTTCTCTGGGAGCCGTATAAAAATTTAATTTTCGTATTTTTTATAATATACCCCCCCCCCCCCCATAGTGTTGATAATTATTTTATCAAAAAATTCACCTTTTTTATGAAACTTTCCAATTGGAAGTATGGGTCTAGGGGCAATATTTAAGGAGATAGCCTATTGTTTCGATATTTATGACTCACCCTGTATACTAAACATTTTTAGGTGCATTCGTAATTATGTAAATACGTAGCACCTATTGTTGTCGCTCAGTCCGTCCGTCTGTCTGTCTGTCCGTCTGTCTGTCTGTCCGTCCGCATATAACAACGCAAAAACTACCCAACCGAATCGTTTGAAATTTAAAATACATAATTATTACATAATTTTGTCGAGTCATTTCAAATTTTATGAAAATCGGATGGATAGATCAATTACAGGGACAATCAAAAGGACTCCGTTACATTACGGTCAATGGGGAAAAAGTTTCAAATGCATTTTAATCGTTTGAAATTTAAAACGTATATTTATTGCATAATTTTGTCAAGTCATTTCAAATTTTATGAAAATCGTATAGATAGATCAATTACAGGGACAATCAAAAGGATTCCGTTACATTACGGTCAATGGGGAAAAAAGTTTCAAATGCATTTTAATCGTTTGAAATTTAAAACGTATATTTATTACATAATTTTGTCGAGTCAATTCAAATGTTATGAAAATCGGATGCATTGATCAATTACAGGGACAATCAAAAGTATTCCGTTACATTACGGTCAATGGGGAAAAAAGTTTCAAATGCATTTTAATGGTGTTACACTCATTTGAATATAATAGAATCGACATGAATCTATGAAATATGTACTAAAAATACATTTTGTATAATCTGTGATGCAAAGAATATTTATTATTAAATTACAGGGCCACACAAATGTATTCCACTAAATAATGTTATACGGGGAAACATTGTTTGGGGGGTGTTTTAATTATATTAAACTACTTCACATTTTATGAATAAGATATACGTTAATGAAGTATAATAAGAATTACTCCCTGCATATTTACAGGAACACAAAGATTTCGACCACTATACTGTATCCAAAGTACGCTCTACTATATCAGCAAGATCTGAATATTTTAAAACTTCGTTATCAACGAACGCACCTCATTTGCTACGCTTTACGTGCAATTTCCAAGTTGTTCTTTTTGTTTTGTTTCAAGAACTCAAATAGGATTTAAAAAATGAAGTGCAATTTTTAATATCATAGACGGTTCCTTCTACAATAACTGGAAGCATATATTCCGAAAGAAAACTTTATTCTAAGTTAGATGGCACCTTCATTCTGCTTGTGTTGTGAACGACCTATGAATGGAAGGTAATGCATCTTTATTTCCTTTCTAGATGACCATCCATCAATGCCCAAGCCTGAGATCTCAAATAAATCTCATATTTCTATGATTCTCCATCTTTAAACCGATTATGTGTGGATTTATATTTTGAATTAAAAATTGTTAAAACAGATTTGATATTTAGTGGTAAAAGTGCTAGTATGAAGATATTTTCTTGTGTTATTTTTATTTAGAGTTGTTTCATAGTTTAGAAAAAAATAGCTCTTGTTGGCCGATCACTTCAAAATTTTTACGGGTTATAAATATAACAGTTAAGTTTCTTTTAAAATAAAAAAATATATAAAAAATATCCCCTCTTCTCACATTTCGCTATTGTTTGTTTATTAGTTTGTTTTCCGTCAAATCCTTTAACATAACAAAAAAAAATGCTCTTATCATCCGAACATTATGAAGTTTTAATCGATTATGGATATAGTTGTATCTAAGCCCTCTGTAAAATTTCGAGCATTTCTCTATCTTGAAAAACGGTGCTTCACCGTCACGGTTACCAATTATGCTTCATACATTATATGATCGACAATTCCATCCATCTTATTTGCATCTGTTGTTAAAATAGTATGCTGCATCTTATTACGCAAGATATATTTTTTGCTTTTCCCCTGTCAAAAGCTGTATGTATATATTTCGCATATATTAAATAATGCTGAGAAAAGTGATTTTTTATTTTCTTTCTAGAGTTCCGATGGATCAGCAAGGAATGGTTCTGCCAGACATGTCTGAAGAAGAAGATGATGGGGAGACTCTCAGCGAAACGATGGGTCCTCGGCGACCTTCGATCTACAATCTGTTCCACGGCAAAGATAAGGCCGGCAGCTTCACGACATTAGACAACCGATCGATGGGATCCGTGGACTCTTTGTGGAAGTCTTCGCTACCCAACCTGTCGACGGCCAAAAATGCTTCAGGTACCTTGGGGTAAGATCATGCCCCTTTCACTTCTTTTAATTTGCAGCAAATTAACATTGTGTGAATCTCAGAAAGCGTGACCTAAGAATAGGCGGAACATGATTTTTTTAAGAAGGAAATGAGACACTGATAAATAACATGTCCGAAATTGTTTGTCAAGCGGAAAAAAATGAGGTGTGCTTCTACTATAACTAGCTTTATAAATATTCAGATCTTAATACAAAAGCCGTTTCAATCTTATGCAAAAAAAAGCTTGAGTGCAAAATTACGATTATATATATCAAATTCAATAGTGCGGAAATAATAAGACGGAATATGTCGTTTTTCTATGTAAACGTTATGCCAAGAAACATTATTTCGATAAGTTCTTTGGTTGTGCAGTGGTCCAGTTTCTATACAAAGTCCTCTACCAAATAAATAAGTATTTTGTTTACTCTGTCTCTTATCCCTCCCGTTAGAGTTAAGGAAATTTTTGTACATGGGGATTAAAAGTCGAAATTCGGGGGGGGGGGATTCTTTGAATATTGGGAATACTGCGGAATTTCAGTTAGTAAAAAATCCTTAAGCAGGAGGCGTGTTCAAATGAAAGTGGTTTGAGGCATCGCGTGCGAAAAGTTTTCAATGCATTTTCGTGAAACAAACGCGATAATGAAGGTATATGTGCCATGCACTTATGCGCAAGTGGTAGCAGATTTGTGATAACTTCATTCGTAAGGACATGGTATTCAGTTACAAATGGCTAGTGTGAATGCAACTGCGTCCAAAACGGATCAGCGAGCTGTAAGTATTAAGTTTTTAACATTGAGAGGGTGTAAGCCAGTAGATATTCATTGCAGAATTCTAGTTGTGTATGGTGACATGTATGTGTCACCACGGTGACGAAGTGGGCGACAATGTTTAGCGACGGTGTACAGATGACAATGGATTTGCCGGGGCCTGGTCAGACGCGCAAAGTTGCGACAGAGAAGCTAGTTACAGATATTGACACTGCAATCAGGAGAAATCGATGTCGAAGCATTCGTGATGTCGCACATGAGTTTAACATTTCCATCGGTACTGTTCACAGTATTGTCCATGATCGACCAACATCTTCTTCGCGGACGGATTTGGCAATTTTCTTAAGGAATGGAACGCCTGCCTAAACATTATAGCTGGTTTATTTTATTTTATTTTATTTTATTTTTAACAAACGTACTACCCATTAAATATTGTTTCTATCAATATGTCTGTCTTATTTCTATCCTTACGCATCTTATGGATACACACCTCAAATCACTTTCATTTGAATACTCCTTAAAAAAAAAAAAATAAATAAATAAAGAATCCTTAAGTAAAAAAGTCCTTCAATAAAATAAAAAAAAAATCAGTATTGCATTCACAATTTTTTTTTTTTTTTCCAAAAAAAAAAAAAAAAAAAAAACACGTTGCTTGCATATAATATATAAAAACTCTTAGGTTTTGATGTATTACTTTACAGCTTATAAAATGTATTGTTGTATTGCTTATCTGCACCTTATGAGAACTTGTATCACAACATGAACTTTTAATGGGTAATGTGAACGATGTATTTCTAAAGTTTTTTTTTTTTTTTTTTTTTTTTTTTTTTTAAATTAAATTCATATTTCTCTTGATAAGAAATTCCTTTTCTCTTAAAATGACTTTGATTAATTGATTTCGTATTAATTTGAGAATTAAATAAAATTTTTAATACTTTTGTGCTAAATGTTAGTTTGGTCGAAAGCATTATCCAGAAAATAAAAGTAATTACATGTAATGTTTATTTATCCTAAATAGGCATGTTTTAAAAATTGTTAATAATATGTTATGTCATGTATTATTTAAGTTAAACAACTTGAAGAGTGGAAAAATTTTATCGTAACAATACAGACATCGACCCATCGTAAATTAATAATAAATCATTCAAATATCAATAATTTGAATATTTCAAATTTCCACGAATTTTGAAATTCCCACTTTTGCTTTAATCAAAAAAAAAAAAAAAAAAAAAAAAAAAAAAAAAAATTTCGAATATATATATATATATATATATATATATATATATATTTTTTTTTTTTTTTTTTTTTTTTTTTTGTAAGCTTTGCAACAGTACTTTCTGCAAGTTTGTCGCACTGGTTCTGAATTTTTTTCTATACAAAATCACTTTAGCTGATAGATATTCAAAGTGTCTATCCGTATTTAACTAGGTCATTCTGCAGAAAACATTACATTTTGAGAGTAAAGTTTTCAATAAATATAGTTCCAAACATGTTAAACTAACATACATGTTTCAGCTTTTACTTTTTTTAAGATTTATGTAGGTGATATTATGGTTTTCGCATTATTTGGGGGCTCTATTTATTTTATAAGAATTTCGGGGTAATTTCCTCAAATTAATTTCTACCGGTGTCAAATGACATCCTTTTAAAGTTTTAATTTATGTTTTATTTACTCGTAGTTTTTGAACATAATAAGCATAAAAAATCTCCAATACATTAAAAACTATTTTTAATTATTTCAGTCCAGAAATTACAAATGAAATACCATAAATCGAAGTTTTTAAAATGTGTCATTTGACACTTTTAGAAATAATGTTAAGATTGTTTTAATCGAGAATATAACTACTGAGGACACCAACACACAATGTTTTTTTTTTTTTCATATTGCCATACTTATTTAATGTAGAGTATAAAACTTGAAGTTACAATCTTTTAAAATCTTAACATTTATTAACTGCTAATTACTCTCTTTTATTTAATTTGGTTCATGTATATACAGATGTAATTTTGTAATGGATTTCACTCATACTTCCTAAAAGTGATAGAATTATAAAAAACACATGTGTATTACCATTAACAATAGAACATTTCAATATTTTAACTAAATTGTAAAATAACATCAAGGCATTCTTTCGATAGTCGACCGCGGTTGACAAATCGCTAAATATTCTTTATATACAGGTTTCTCTTTGACTTTATCCAACCTTAGCAATTTGGCTAATTCGCAAAAAGAAACCGTGTCCAAAGGGAAAAATAGTTAGCAAAATGGATTCGACGTCGATATCGATGCTTATGATATGTACGCATTTATTAAAAAGGTTTAGAAGTAAATTTAACAATTCTAGAAGGACTTAAATTATTAAAAGGGTGTTTTTTAGTGTCGCCTACAGGCTACAGGTGACATCAAAACAAAAAAGGTTAGAAAAGGCCGGAAAAAAAAAATCTGGTAAAAGAGATTTGAATGCAGAGTTTTCGTTTGTATGTTATTATTATCATTTGAAAAACATTTTTTTTTTTAAGCAAAAATTTATAACTTAACATAGCAAGTGTTGCGTGGGTACAGAACTTAGCGTCATGCACTTGTCGGGATCCAATACATCACCAATGTCGACTGCATTCAATTTTCGTTAAGGATTTGAAAGTAGAAAAGATTGTATTAAGTTTAAAAGCACTTTGAGGCAGCAATTTGAAAAAAAAAAAGGGTTTATTTTGACCCCTTATTACGCAGTTTGGTGTATAAAGATATTTATTTTTTATATGGCTAAAAGGGATCCAAGCTACAACCCATTGTATTCCATTTAGATGAAATTATAGAAAAATCGGTTCAATATTTTTGACGTTTTCATCCCTCCTACTCTGAAATTTAACAAAGCGAGTTCTTTTGAGTAAAATGAGTTTTTAATTTTATTAATGTTTAAATGTGGTGGAAAAGTTTTAATGCAATTTACATTCAGTCCACTATTGTAGAACTAATATTAAATTAATTTTATAAAAGTTTAAACGTGATGAAAACATTTTTAATGCAATTTACATTCAGTCCGCTATTGTAAGACTAATATTAAATTAACCTATATGTATGTTTCATATAAAGTTAATACATATATACATGTATATATAATATAAAAATAAGCATATATTTTCGAAGTATTTTGACAACTAAAAATGAAAAAGATCCTTTTAACCCTCTCGCTGCATGACTTTTTTTTTCCTTTTTCTTTTTTTTTTAATCAATATAGATTCTAAAACTTTTTTTTTTTCATTTATTTTCTTACATATTTCAAATCTACACATATTTTAGAGTTAAAATATGTAAAATTTATTTGCAAAATATTTTTTTAATGTAGAATAAGGTCATAAAAAAATCGCGAGTATGGTGGTTTGCGAAAATTTTGCTTTTTTACGATGCACCGTTGAAATCGTGGAATGCGTAGTTATTGTTAAAAAGAATACTCAGGAAAAAAAGTTCCGAAAAAAAAAAGTATCCAAATACGTTCGGATAGTTTTTTAACTCAACTTTTGACACATTTTTTGTTAGTTTTCAGTGTAATTTTATATAAAATAAGCAAAACTATAAACACGTATATATTTATAATATCTATGCAACTTTATAGATTTTTGAAGACTTTTGGCCTTTTTTAGCATTTTTTTTAATAAAAACAGCTCCAGTTAAAAAAAAAACTTGCATATAACACATTTTTTTTCTACATATGCACATTAGACACTCTTGAATGTAATAAACTAAAAACTAGACAATATACGGAAATCTAAAGGAGATATAAAATTATACAAAATTTCTTTACTTTTATGTGTAATTCTTCATAAAAATAGCTATATATCAACAAATAAGTCACTCAGAGCTGATTCTTTAGCTCATTACACTCTAGATATTATCGAAAAACTGCACCAAAAAATTTCATGCTTATAGGACAATAAAAGTTAGAGCAATAGTTGTTTACCTTTTCCAATAAAATCTAATTTTTCAGAACGCGCATTTAAAGTTTTCAATTTCGGTTTAAATTAACACGGTCTCTCTTTTTTTTTTTTTTTTTTTTTCGAGTTTTAATTTTATTTTTAATAGGCGTCAGGAAAAATAAGAACAGATTCGAAGCAGAAATGTTCATTCGATAAGAAAATCAAATTATAAAAATGCGACTATTCATCGAAATTGACGGTTTAAATGTAGGCGGATACTTTAAACATATTACATATTTACTTATAAACACGAAAGTTTAAAAGAACCAAAAGTTTTCAAATATGAATTATGCATAAAATCTGGATCATTTATAAAACGAAATAAGTGTTATATTATTAGTTATATAAGTGTTATATAATTCTTACTTTGAACATTTTTAATGTAGCTTTGAAAATGCAATCTCACGCTTCATAATTTCGTAGAAATTTGTTTTAAAAAATCAGATTACTAAAAAACTTGGCACAAAATTTAAATGAAAAAAAATATCTTGCAAAGAATAATTTGAAAGAAAAATAAATCTTGATACAGTCAAAATAGCTTGATTTTGAGCCTTTTCATTGGACGTAACAGAGCTAAAGATTTTTTTATGTTATTTCTTTATATAGTCCTATTTATACTACGCTAATAAATTCTTGTTTTGCGGTTTCGAATAAAGAACGAATTTTTAAATCTCATGATCAAAAAATTAAGTTCTTAAGATCTAGTTCATATGTAATCTTAGAAAACTTCATGCAAAAATTAAAATATTCTTTTTCGGAGAAAAATTGACGCACCTGTAAACATTATCTAAAACGACAGAATTTTGACAGTAACTATATCTTAATTCAGGTATTAGAAAACAAGAATATTCGAAACACTGGATCACAAAATGTTAGATACTAACATATCCTCAAATTATTAAGATATGTATTATTTTATATCAAGGGTGAATCAGAAAGTAATGTCAATTTTTTTATATAAAAATGTTATTCATACTGTTGTGTTTACTTTAGTGGGTGAGGAGAAGAGATGGGGGAGAAACACTTTTTATTTGCTTCTACCCATAATTAGGCCAAAGTGATCGTGATAGTGACTGGTACATTACGAAGAATGGAGGCCAGCAGACGACCCAAAAGTGACCATCCTTACTTCACTTAAAATAATAAAAATATTCTTTTAATCTTGAAGAAGATAAACTAAATACAAAATTATAAAATATAAATTTGAAGAAAAGGTAAAGTTACCTGTGAAGTCCTTGGCAGATGATGAGTAGTAAATCCAGACACATATACAGGAATTAATACACAAAATTGGTTGAAGATTAATATTTATTTATTTATGAAATACTTGTATTTCTCTCATGAAAAAAATCGAATATCTTCTTTATAGAAACACTTTTGTTTCTCATAGAAATTAAACATTTGTTTTATAGTAAAAACTTTACAAATGAAGATATGTTTTTAAATTGATATATTCCAAACACAACCAACATTCTTCATCATAACACATTTTTTTTTATATATCTTGACAGTATGAACTTGAAAAATTTCTCATAACACACAAAAGGCAAATAACATCATTTTCTTCAAAAAGAAACATCACTTAAATATATGTATGTTTTAAATATGTATATATTATCAGACGAGAATTTTATATAGATATGCACCAATATTTTCGATGGAACGCCCCGTGAATATTCAAATTTATTTGTATGAAGATGGGCCAAATAGCAAATTAAAATGACGAAAGAAATTATAAAGTCAATACGTTATGTAAATATGTAAGATCACTTCTTGAAAGAACATTCTTCAACTCACGAAAGAAAATCTTCACCTCTGTATGCTTTTCAGAGTACGGAGATCACATGAAAAGATTATTGAAGAAACTTGAGCACAAAAAGCAGTTGAAGAAAATTATTAATGATGAGATGATAAAAATAAAATAAATATTTAGAAGACACATGACGACATTCTTCTTTAGTTATAAAGCTAACACGAGATCAACGAACAGAAGATCCATGGTGTGCCCTTATTTACACAATAATTTCGGGATGCCTTTGAAGGGGCCTTGCTCCTGGCGGCCTTAAAAAATCAACCTTTCCTGAAACCATGGCGTGATCATAGCAGCCTGAAATGTTGCCCGTATACAACGGTCTGGAGGGGCGCACGCACACATGCCCCGAAAAATTCCACCCAAAACTTCCAATCATCCGACCGCATCCATAACGGCAGGTGTCTAACAGCGCAACTGACGCAGGTGGCCGAGAGCCCAGGGGAAAAAGAGAAAAGGTTACTGGAATCCCAAAATACGCCAATTTGGCAGCGAGCGAAAGAGGGGGAGGTGACAAAATAAGCCAAGTTACGATGCAAAGTATGGAGAAATATGAATTTATTAAAAAGAGAATTGATAAACACCTAAAGAGGGGAGGCCAAAGCAGGTGGCCCTGTGCTGAATGACTTAAATACGTCACCTGTGGAAACGAATTTGATAGGCTAGGGGTGTGTCCGAATAAACGGAAGTTCCACCCAAAGAACAAGCGAGAATGTTCTCGAACGATCTCCAAAACCGGAAGGAATGATTTCGAACAGGATTTTACCGGCTTGGAACATTCGAAAGCTAAGTAAGAAAGAAAACATTACAGGCGACGAAATGAAAATACACGAAACCGAAATAAAATTTAAATTGAGAACATTAATAAAAAGGAAGGTGATATGAAATAAAATGGCTAATAAAATTGAATTATACTAAACATATGGGGGGTTATCGAGTAACCACCACACATACTAAAGGTGAATAAATGCACATGACAATTTTTTATTACTTCAGCACAGGTATGCAAATTTCTGATAGCGTTCAAGAATCTTCTTTATTCTTAATACTGTTTCGTTGATCATGAATCCACATAGTTCAAAATAAGAATTACTGTTGTTATTTGACCACTGTCGTACAAATACATTTTTCGTCACTTCTACAGTTAATTTTTTGCATCCTATTTAAAAAGTGAACAATAAATTCCCTTTAAGAGAAAAATTATCTTTCTTCTTTTTACTTTCTTCTACCTTTACAAGAAGAAATTATTCGATACTTGAAAAATTTTTTACTTCCGATTTTCGATGGATTTATATATTTTAGATGATCCTGAACATGATTTGAAAGTTTTTAGAAATGTCTGTGTGTAAGTCTGTTTGACACTTTGTCTGTCATTCTATGAATCAGTATGTGACAAAAATTTTGTGGGTGTTCTATCTGAAGAACTCATACACGGAATTTCACAACATTTTAGATTCAATTAGACCTGGATATAAACTAGAATTTATATCTTATAGTTATATCTTATAGATTAGTTTTTAGTGTATATCGCTCAACAAATGAGCTACTATACTGTATTATTCACAATTTCCACAATGTTTCTATCTCAAGAACTAATGAATGGATTATATATTCCTTTATATAATTTGGTACTGACTACTTTTTGGTGAAAAACGCTAACAAGTGGCGCTGCCATGCTGCATTATTCATGATTATCGTAATAAGTCTATCTCAAGAACTAATGCACGAATTTTCATCAAACTTTAGATTCAGATCATCCCTGATGCAGATTAGTGTATTTTAATCTTTTGTATAAATTGCTCTACAGGTGGCACTGCTATGCTGTATTTTTCACAATTTCGCAGTAGCTATATCGCAAGAACTTGTGCATGTATTTTCATCAAACTTCAAAGTCTGTTAGTCCCTGATAAAAATTTATCCTAAATTATCTTTGATGCACATCACCAATAAGTAGCACTGTTATGCAGAATTTTTGACAGATTTCACAATAGCTGTATCGCAGAAACTAATGCACGAACTGTCACCATACTTGATTCAGTTAGAAGTTGTCATAAGTTGTTGCTAACTAGAAGTTGGTGTAAACCACCTAACCGTTGACACTGCTATGTTGTATTTTTCTGGAAATATAAGATAAAAGAAAATTTTGAAATTGTCACATTTGACAAGTTTCAAATTTCTTTTTAATTTTCGCTCTTTAAATTTTGTTATTTAGTCAGTAAAAATATGTTATATAAACAGATTATAATGGACTTTATTTATTCAAATAAAGAAGAAAACAGCCCGAAAAAAAGTGAAAAAAATCAAATAAGAAAATGTTTAAGAAAAGCTCAATTCATATAGGTGTATGTGAAAACAAAGGAGTTAATCATACGGTCGAACATAATCATTATTTCAATTAATTAAAAATTGAGTATTTTTCATGGTGCATCAATTTTTTGTAAAAGAATATTTTAAATATTTAAGTCTATTTTGAAAATCAAAAATTCAAAATTTCTAACACTTTTCGTTTTTCTTTCAGACACATCAGAGAAAAAATGAAGTGAAGCAGATATTGAGGCGATGGATACAAACGCATAAGTACATTATTAAGGCCACCAGTCCCTTACCAAGTGGCTAAATAAATCACTGAAGAATTCAGTCTGCGCATAACCATCATAAATTCATTTAATGCTGCTGTATTTCAAAAAAAATATTTAAAAATTCAATCATGAATTAATAAATCTACAACATAAGTGATGACATAACAATAACGCTCTTTTCTTTAACTTTAATAAAATACAAAGCATAATTTGTATAAAACAATATTGAAACACGCAAAAATATCAAAAATTGTCCATGTCACTTTATCAAGATGGTTCTATGACTTTTAACCCTTTGTATCTCAGCAATTTCGATAAAAAAAAAAAATACTTACTCAGATGTTAAGATACTTGGTTTTAAGCATGTAAAATATAATTGAAAATTTTTAGTGGTTTGAGAGGTGGCTTCACAAACCATCGCCTCATCGAGTTGATGGCTGAAATATGAGGATTAGTTAAAACTCGATTCACATATTAAAATTCAACTAGTCTGCCTAGTCATATATTGGGGAAAAATCTGTAAATCTAAATTTAGTAAAAGACTGGTAGGTTTATCATTATGTTTTCCTGCTCCCAGTCCTCCATGTTTTCATAATCTTTAGGTGCGGGAAAATACATTGATAAACCTACTGATCAACAATTAAAATCGGGCCTGCAGGTGGTTTCCACCAAGATATGACTTAGCAGATCAAATGTATTTTAATACGGTAATCAAGTTCTGTTTAATACAAAATTTTCGCCGCCAACTCGATGAGGTGATAATCTATACAGTTGCCTCTCGGTTAAAAATTATTATTAATTCTAGAAAAATGTCCAGAAATTTATGGATAGAAGATTTTTCATATCATCAAAAATATGTTCACGAGGCGTGAAAAATGTGTTTTAAGAAGAAAAAATTCATAACTTCCTGAATTGATAAGCTACTGATCAAGTCCACTTAAATTTATTATAAATCTTCTTTAAATCTTATCTACAACTTTTATGTTGACGAGTTTTTGATAGGGCCAACTCTTACAAAAAATAACAATACTATTAATAACAAATAAATAAAAAGAGGACTGTTTACGATGAAAATAAAATCATATTAACATAATTACCATAAAACTTACTCTTACAGAAAAAGGAAATTAAAAATTAGTCAAAAGCGGCTGCATAAAATTGTAAAACTGAGTATATCTCTATAATCTTGATTTACCTTTGTTGGTAAAATTAGTACTTAATTTAGAAATCTACCTGTGCCTGTTGGCTGATTCGGCAGCGAATTTTAAATTATAATAGCATTTATAAGCCGAGGAAAAAACATGACAAAATATTAAACTATTACTAGCAAAAACTGTGCTTTGTTTGGATTCGTGAAGCATTATTTCATAAGATAAATATTTGAAAATAATATTTTTTTAATATCATTTTTGCATCTTTACTAAGCAAAAAATTTTATTTTATGTTTTGGTACTTTTCAATTAAGAAATGTAAATTCAGCCAATAACTAAGGGTTTCCTCGGAATTTTTTATTTATGATATAAAAATAAGTGTACATTTTCTTGGCATTTTTTTTTATAATAGAACTAATATAATCTATAAATTCTTTTTATATGGCAGACATATTAAAAATAATACTAATAGTACAGTAAAACCCCGATAATTCGGATTAATTGGGACCAGGCCTAATCCGGATTATCCGGAGAATTTAAAAAAAAAAATGAAATAAAATAAAACATACTTACAGAAAATCACCTTTATGTTTAACTTATTGATTATTTAGAGACAGTCAAAATGTTTACTTTGTAATAAAAAAGTTTCTAATTTTTTGCTGTGCCAGTTTTCTTTACCTTTTGCGGTCACGCATCCGCTTGAGCATAAGTAGTTCGTTGGATGTAGTTTAAATAAGAGTTTAATTTAGAAAGATTAAGATATTCTTCCGAAAAGATTTCAGAAAAAAGTTTTTTATTCAGAATACAACGATGAAACAAGTCAATGTTATGGAAATTAGCCATATCGCTCCTCAAACTTGAAAAAAAAAATGACCAAGCCGATCCGAATTATCCGGAGATCCGGATTAACGGGGTCCGAATCAGCGGGGTTGTACTGTAAATACTTCTTAATAGTTAGTTATGTTTCATTTGGTTAAATTTTCAACCTTCGAATTCAAATAACACTTTATATAACAAATTTAGCAAGTAATTTTACTTGTTTACAATTCTTTTGATGCCACTTTAAAAAAAAATAATAAATGAATAATCATGATATAATTCTTTTAGAATGCGTAGGGGGAACTGGGGGACATTGATGCAGCTTTTTTCAAAAAAAAATTTTGGTGTCTAGAAAGCAGAAATTTCAAGTTATTTTTCTATGTAATGTCAGCAAAACCTGTGTTGTGTGTTACAAACATGTACAATCGTTGTTTTATATATTATTTTTGCATGTAATTTTAAAAAAATCAAAAAAAGTAATTTGTATCAAAGTGCCCCATCCCCGGGGCAGATTGATACACTTTGAAACGTCTGGGGAAAATAGAGACAAAATAACACCAATGCATATTTTTCACAGAAAAATAGTTAGCAAACCATTTTATATATATTCATAGACATTAAAATCGCACACAATTTATTTGTAAGCGATATTAAAGCAATCAAAATGAAATGTATAATGACCTGATGTTCTGGCTGTTCCTTGTCTGTTTGTTGGCTGTGGTAACTTTGTCATATCTGGCACTTTAATCCCAGAATTCTCTTCTTTCTTAGGAAAGGTGAAAGAATTACCAGATTTTCTGTTTATAAATCGGTTTACAAACAGAAAATAAAGGATAATTATATTAAAAATTATGTTTATAATATAATTATCATGTACTGTTCTGCAGCTTGTTTCTCTTACTTAATATTTCTCATGTCGATAATACTTTTTTCTCTGGAGAATCGATATAAATTTGAGATTTGCCAGGCTGCCGTCCATTTCTTTTGTTAATTCTACTAGCACTAGATATTGTGTAAGTTTGTACGTCTTTTGTTTGCAAAAATACTAAAAAATGTTCTAATATAAAGAAATTAGAGCTACTTCACTTCAATAAAAACTAATAGTAGAACTTTTTGACGAAAAATGGTTGAATTAAGGAGTGTATGGTAAAAATAAAAATAAAAGGTAATGAAAAAATGAACTAGAAAAGGATTTAGGTTGTATCAATGTGCCCCGACAAAGACTGTATCATTGTGCCCCATGCAGCCATTTTAAATAAAATAAGTCGCAAATCCAACACATCATAATTTATCTAACAATAAAGAATGAGAAACTGATAAAGATTAGCGTTACTTGCCAGGGCGGGTATTCTTTTCGGTTGAAAATACTGGAACAGTTGTATAATATCATTTCAATTGTACAACTCAAATTTACTTTTGACCTACAAAAACAATTAATCACCCATCCCATTTCATCAAACTATTGAATCATTCCAAAACTTTCTGTCTGTTGTTAATTTCACTAGTATCCCCTTTTGGAGCTGTTGTGAAACTTCCTGTAATGACCCTGTGTGCTGTACAGGGGGTGTATCAATGTGCCCCAAGTATCAATGTACCCCAGTTCCCCCTAAGTATTGTCTGCATAAAGGATTTTACTTAATAAGATTAAATTGTATATTTTAACTCTTAACGTTGGAAAATACTTTTATAATTGAATGTAATTAATTGAGTTTTCACAAATTTTAATTCATTAAAAATGTGCTATGATTTTCATTAAAAAAGGGTATTTTAAAATTTTTATAAAAGATATCATAAAACTATTATATGATTAGAAGGAATGAGTATCAAAATATGGCCATTTTTAATCCATCTTAATATAGTATTCTATTTAACACGCTCGCTGCCGCTCGCGCGATAGCGCGTGATATGGCACCAACGTTAAGGGGCCACTCACGCGCCAGCGCGTGATGTGGGTGATGTCTAATAGCCAGTCACGCGCTGGCGCGGGAGAATCTTTCACTGATTCTTTGTTATAAAAAGTAAATCGGCTTCTGGGAAAAACCCACTTCTACAATGCGGCATTAACTATCATCTCATCTTCATGTAAGCGGCAGTGAACGTGTTAAATGTATATTTTCCTTTTAAATAACATACATTTTTAATATAAAAAAGCTATGTTCTTTTATGGTTTGAAGTGTAAGTTCTGCAGTTATTTTCAATACTTAAAATATTTCGTCTTCGCAAAATGCAGATATATAGATTCCTTTCCATATTTAAATAATTCTTTTAAAAATTAAAAATTTTGATGCAACGATTATTGTTCACGTACATACTCATTCATGATTTAATTAATTTTTACCGACTCAATTATTTTTATTTACTGCAAGAAATACGCATGTATCATTATCATTTACAAAAATGAATCCGTATAATGGAAAATTATATTCAACAAAGTAACAAAAAATTATTTTTTTTTATATCATATGATTAAAAAATAATATTTTCATAATCTACAGATCATATTTTATTTCTGTCATGCCCAATAGTTCTTTCCTTAATTAAATTTTTCAAAAAGTTTTTGAGATATTTTGGCGGAATAATGAAAATATATTTTATTTAATTAATTAATCATGACTACCTATATTTACTAACTCCATGATTTATTTTTTCTTCTGAAAACATACACATTTCATTTTTTATTTGCAAAAATGTGTCCGTAATAGAAAAACATGTAAAATAAATAAATTATTAAAATAATAATTTTTTAAGGTTATTCTGAAACAACAACAACAACAAAAATAATAATAATAATAATATGCAAATCTACAGATCATAATTTATTTTTATGTTTAATTTCAGGTCAAAATATTGAATTTTTTTTTTTTGGAGGGGGGGGGGGGTAAGTGTACGACAAAATTTAATTTGGGTAGCTTATTAGACGATCGTTTTGCTCATCCTAATTATCTAAAATATTTTTTCAATTTTATACCTGGTATTAATGATACACAATGAGTCTCTGCTTAGCAATAGCTAAAAATACAAAAATAATTGAAAACATTACCTACGAAACTAACATCATTTTAAAAATATTCGAAGCAGAATATAAAGAAAGTTTCCAGCCAATTAAAAAGATCACACAATGGAGTAATCTGAATATTTGTCATTCAAATTCGATAAAAAATATTTCGGAAGATTGTCATGTTCAATGAGGGTTCGAAAATATGCGATATTTGAAGGAAGGTTTTTATAACAAACATATGTTCGATAAAAGATTCCAGTCTTTCTTTCTCGCAAATATAATACAGATGTTTGGCCCACATGTATTTTGATTCTTGTTTTCATAATCATTTTAATTGTATAGTACGTACATAAAAACTATGTAGGTTAAATTGGAATCATTCATGTCCAAAATATCAACGAAGTTCTTAAAAAAACATAGGGTAAAAACCGCACCATCTTACACTCTAAAACAATAAAAGAAAATTATGCATCCAACACTTATTATGTAATGCTTTTCAACACATTTAAAATACCGCAAAAAAATAGAATTTATTAAAATGAAAGATATTATTTAAAAAATATATAACATGGTTGAAAACCCTATTACTGCAATTAGCATCAATAGTTGGATTTTTTTTTCTTTTTGTATAGCAATATGCATGATCTACAGATTTGTATGTATACTACGTAACCATGTAAAGTTAATTCTATTAAATGCACAGCAAATAAGTAAAAATTAGTTGAATTTTAAAACGTGTGCCACAACTGAAATTACATTTGCATCGATTATTCTGCATTAGGCTGTACTAGAGCCAAACACTTTTGCGTGTCTCTGTAAGCAAACAATAAATTATATATAAACCAGATTTTGCAATAAGCGCTTTGAAGTACTTCTCAATTTTACATACAAATTTCAATATATTTAAAATAATGTAAAATCGCTAAAACACACCTCAAACTATTTTCCCCCACAGACCATCGTGAAACGGGATTCTTTTCAATTACTTTGTAAATGAACTGTAAACCTTTCTTTTTCATTTCCGAACATACTGTGGTAAACCCCAATAACATACAGAATGACAATTGTTGAACTATATGAAATAAAACGTAAATTATTTGAAATCTACTAAAGGCACAAACTTTATTCAACATGTAAACGTCACTACAGATATTCGTATGTAGGTTATGACAGGGTTGTTATGGCTATCATCATTGGCTGTGATGTGGTGCAGACAAATAACAAAATTCTGCAGACGCGCTGAAGTGTTGGAATATCGATGCTGTCGATAACCTCCTGAATTGCATTTTTCAACTCAGCAATGGTTTTGTAATTATTTTTGTACACATTTTTTAATGTAGCCCCACAAAAATGAGTCGCATGTATTAAGATCCGGAGAATACGGCGGCCAAACGAGTGCCATTCCAGTGGTATCTGGGTACCCCAGAGCCAGAATGCGACCC
This sequence comes from Maratus speculifer, assembly GCA_964019185.1. Taxonomy (NCBI): domain Eukaryota; kingdom Metazoa; phylum Arthropoda; class Arachnida; order Araneae; family Salticidae; genus Maratus; species Maratus speculifer. The sequence continues at coordinate 260,902,095 of OZ025298.1, forward strand.
CCGAAGGGCTCCTTCAGTAAATTTAATACTTACTTGGTCCTATGAGATTAATCTCCATCTTGCATTAGTCCACACTTTGTCGAAATTAAGGTCACTTTGGATAATGGGGGTGAACCATTTTCTAAAACCTTCACGTATCGTTCAGTAGTCGCTGAATACCGAACCGATTTTTCCGTGACTGGAAATTGCACACAACACAGTCACCCTTTGAAAGTGGAGAGGCTTCTCGATCGCGAAATACGGATTCTCAGTCTCCCAAATGCGCTAATTTTGCTTATTGACGAATCCATTCAAATGAAAATAGGCTTCGTCGCTAAACCAAGCCATATTCGCATCAAATTCCTGCTCGTCAATTCTGTCGACAATAGTGTTGGCGAAACACAACCGCTTTTTCGTGGCCATCGGACTTAATGGCTGGTGGGTTTGAGTTTTGGATAGAAAGAAATGCAGCTCTTCAATAACAATTTGTTGCAGGGTTTCTCGGTTGATTTCCACCTGTTATGCAGCTCGTCCAGTCAATTTCTTTGGACTGGTTTGAAACACAGCGCGTGTCTTCCGGATTTTTCAGGTGCTCTCACACTTATTTGTCGACCGACATTGCCAACACTATCATTTTAAACACTACCAATTCTTTCAAACTTACGAATGAAATTCTTGATTGTTAGCACTCTTGGACCTGTTGTCTTTAGCTTTGTACTCGGTCGCAAATTTCCTTTGGGCTGCAAGTAGGCTCAGTTATTACTCGCATTGTAGGCCTTCACTGCGATATATGCTGATATGGTTTACCAATTGCATGAAAATTCGAGTGTATTTACCGGAGTTAGAAGAGCGTGGACAGACGGACATACAGCCAGACGGCCAGACAAACCGAATGCATAAACGCTTTTCAACTTTGTTGGAAAGTGTTAATAAAATTTTTTTTTTTTTTCGCAGAAAGTTTTGAAAAATTATAACTTTTTTCTAGGTTGTGGTGATTGTCAAACTTTCTTCAGTATTTTAGAATAGTCTTATTTTTATTAAACTTTATTACTATTAATAAAGATATTTTGCTTAAATAAAATCTTAAAAATAAATGACTTAGTTGTAATATCGAAATTATTACATCAATGAAATTTTACAATTGCAGACAACTAAAATTTAATTGTAGATGAGTAAAACATTTATCTATGCAATTTTATACGATTTGAAATTATTTCTGTCGACAGCGTTTATATAAATTTAATTGTGTGATTGCATTTTGTCAAGTCCATTTCAGAAGGGCAATACTCACATTATATTGATACGTATAAGATATTTTAATTAGTCATAATAAATTTTAATAAAAACCTTTGATCGGTAGAATTATAAAAAGTCGTTTCATAAAAGGATAACTATAAGAGAATCTGCGCGAAAGGAAACAGAAACAATTAACATGTTTATTGTATCATATAAACACATGAGTGGTTCAACAATTATTGTCCCAAGTGTATAAAAATTATTTGCAGTTGATGAATTTATGGTTGATGAAGAATATCGAATCCCAATATTTTGGATACTTACATGTTCTAATTTCAGAACCATAGCTATTTTATTAACATATTTTTAGAGGGAAAGGTGAAAGGCTGGTTTAGAGCTCATAGGGCTAGATTTGTGACAGTGATGAGATGTGGCTTCTGTCATTTGGACTCGCGATCATAGTGATGTAGCCACGTCTATCCGCTGTCCCAAATATAGCCCCATAAGCTCCAAACCATCCTTTCACCTCCACCCCTCCTTAAAAATCCCTTTATTAATAGATCTTTAGAATCTCACCCTTCCCTTCAAAAAAATTTTATAGCAGCTACGGTTCTGAAATTAAGCATATAAGCATCTAAGACATTAGGCTTCGATATTCTACATCAAACATCGCGCTACAAATATTTTATATACACTAGGGACAGTAACTGTTGAACCACTCACGTATTGTATAATAATTATCTTGCATTTATTTTCGTAAAAGAAATAACATTTTTTTTCCCTTGCAGATTCTTCAGTGAAACTGCTCCTTGTGTGGTGGATATGGCTAAAGCAGAAGATGATGAAATCGTACTGCAAGAGGTGATAATCGATAGAAGTAATGTTCAGAGGCCATATGTGCAACGATCAGAGAGTCTACAGATTCCTGATTCAGAGGGAGCAAAGCTGAGCAATCTTCTGCAAAGGAGTCCGAAAATTGCTCCAAAGTTTCCAAGAGAGAAACTTAAAAGCATGTTCCGGAAGAGAAAATTATCATCCGCTTTTCCATTCTACAAATTAAAGGGGGTTAGATTCACCAAGGATACTAAAGATGATGATGAGTCATTAAATCAATCTCTTCTTGACCTAAGGGATGAGCCAGTAGATGTTGATATAACACTTTCGACTCCAGAGCTTACTGAAGTAGAAAAAGAAACCGGCGTGCATCCATATTACTTCACTCAGCAGGCGATAACATCTGCCAAACAGTTAGCCAGTGGTAAAGCAGTTATTGTCCGCCAATCTCTTTTAGAACGAAGTGAATCACAAGAAAATAAATTTAAAGGTCAAAAAATGGACCGATATTTAGTTAGATCAAACAGTCTACCCAATATATCACATTCAGATGACTATGCAAAACATGTATTGTATCCTGTTATTGAGTCTTCATTGAAAAAAATATCGGAGGTTATGAAAAACAAAGAAAAAATGCGCAAATCTAAAACAAAGAAAAAATCCCCACCGCCAAAAACAAAACAACAATCGGCAAGTTCGTCGAGTGATGTTGAGGAACTGGACATACAAACGGATGTTGAACCTGTACCAAAAAAAGGACAGTCAGATACTGAACATTCACCAAAGAAAGTGCGATCGGATACTGAACTTCCAGCAAAAAAAGCACAATCGGATACGGAACCCACATCAAAGAAAGTCCAATCATATGTCGAATCTTCGCCAAAGAAAGTAGAATCAGAGACTGTTCCTCCACCAAAGATAAGCATTCTACCTCAAATAACTGTAACAAGGTGTGATCCAAAATCATCAGAACACTTAGATTTAGAACCATCAACATCAGCGATGTCGAAGGACCGCAAATTTGACCAAACAACAAAGGAAACTCCAAGCAGACGTGATTCAGGAGAAAAAACAGGTAAACTAAAATCTTCAAAGACTTTGCAACAAAGTGCATCAGGAAAACCATCGATAGCAGAAAAAACAAAAGCTGCCCCCGAATTACATTCCACATCTAGTAAACCACGAAAAACATCGCCTCCAAGTACAAAATTTGCTACAGAGCCAAAAGACCATTCAAAGAAATCCCAGTTTATAAAAAAATCACCACCCCCTCATAGACCAGAAAAACTGACTTTTGCAAAACGGCCAAGCATACCGGCCAAGCATATTGCTGGTATTGAATTAATAAGTGAGAAAGAACCTATATCCCCCACTTCAGATAGTGATCCTTCTAGTCCAATTTCAATCATTCCCAGTACGTCTTTAGTAGGACGTACACAAACTGTTCCTATGTCCACACGGCAGTCAGATAGAGAATCCTCTACAAGTCCAAAACGTTCCCCTACAACAGATATTCCTTCACCTAGTTTTCAATATCCCAGAGTTCAAGCAGATACTGCAATAACGATATCAGACTCTGTTGAAGATCTTAGTCAAGCTGGTGATCAAACAAGACCTCCATTACCTCCGCAACGTCACATACCGCGCGCTGGAGCGAAAGGAAAGAAATGAATACCTCAACACCAAGAGATTTAAAACTAGAAAAGAAGGTATTCTTCATTTGCCAGTCGGGGGAACAAAGCAAGTCCTTTTGGCAACTTTATCCTAAGAGAAAATAAGTTATTGTCAAGAAAGTATTTGCAAGGAAAGATGAAAAGAAAATCTTGAAATCTTCGAGATTGAGGTACAAGAAGATAAAAGAGTATGATGAAGCTAAGATGTCATTATGATCGATGTAACTGAAATGGGACAAGGAAAACATTTCGGAGCTGATGAGAAATTAATCAAGATCAATGTGGATCTTTCAATGATCTTAGTAGTGAAGTTATATTTCATTACAGAACCAAATGAGAAGTTATTTTTAAAAATAAAATCGCGTCAGACCAAACAATCCAGCAAAAGCACGCTTCTTTTGTTGACCAATTTGGTCTGGAAATGATTATGAGAATGTATAACTACCGAATGTTTACGACGAAAATAATGCAGGAGCTTTACATTCTCATGTATAAACATCAGGGATCTGATTCATTCCTTAAAGTTTGAGTGACTCCATTTAGGTTTTAGTTTAAAAAGAAAAAACACACAAATGTCATAACTAGATCTCACACGAAGAGATGATTCCTAAAAGAATCAAGGGCAGTTATTGGGTTGTTGCTGAAAGAAAAATATTATATGTTATGTTTATTTTGTGACTAAAGATTTTTTTATTATATTTATGATAATAAAATAAATAACATGACTGCTGAAAGAATATATAAACTATCCCAAAGTCATCAGATCAAAAATAAACTCTAATTCAGTTTTTTCTCATTAAATGTTCAAGCATGAAGATATTTTGATTTCCTTATAAAGAAATATATTATTATTTAGATGTTACTAAAGAACAAAACCTATCTGAATAACAATAATGATAGTAGAGGTAAATATATATATATATATGTATTAGGACAGTTCAAATGGAAAGGTAAAGAATATAATAATACAATAAAAGAAAGCAATAGACGCTTTCAATGTGACATTAGTCAGGATGTTTTGGTCAGGAAGGGAATCCAAATAAACGACTGCTATGTTTTATTTCTTATTAAATAAAAATCTTAGAAAATTTTACCACTGGTTACAAAGTGATACAACAATTAGTTGTGACTTATAACTGTAGTATACAATCAATAAAGAAAAAAAGCATAGCAACCGTTTGTTTGTTTGGTGTCAAAAGATAGTTTCTAAAATACAGATGCATGTCACAATGACATAAAACAACCAGCAGACAAAATTTTACAAAATATCACTTTTATGCAAAAAGTTTAAGAACTCATAAGTAAATGTAAAAACATTGCAATCGGTAAATACTTGGCAAAAAAATTTTCAAATAGTTTTTTTTTTTTTTTTTTTTTTTTTTTCGGTAATGGGTTGTGGTAACATGTAGAGTAAAATAATTGTGTAGAGTGTCTTATCTTCTGGTTAAAGTGAGGGAACGTTTTATCTATTTTGAGTTACAACTTTGAAGATATCCCAAAAGACAACAAGGTTGCTTCTCCATCGAAAGTCTCTCAGGTTTCTGAATCCCGTCTTTGAATCTTAATTAAGTCAGCTCAATAAGTAAGATTAAAATGCTGAATAACGCTTCAAATTAAAAACAGCTGCATATGTAACAAAAAAACTTTTATAAAACGTTTTGAAGAAAGTTTCAATTATCTATGTTAAACGGATTCGGAAGATAATGAGAAATAACCAATATTTATATACAGGGTGTTGCGGAATTGACAGTTAAATTCAAAAGGATTTGTAGATAGGAAGCGGCAGTGCAAACAATCACCTCAAATCTAAGATTAGTTTAATTTCGATTTGCATATCAAAACGCATTCGGTCTACCAAGTCCTATTTTGGTGAAAAACACCTAAAAACCCAATTTTAGCGATTGACTCATAGGTTTACCATTATGTTTTCCTGCTTCCAATCCTCCATTTTTTTTCATACCTTTGGGTGCAGAAAAATAATAAACCTATGAGTCAATCGCTAAAATCGGGTTTTTAGTTGTTTTCCACCAAAATAGGACTTGGCAGACCGACTGCGTTTAATTATGCGAATCGAGGTTAAACTAATCCTAGGTTATTGAACATCGGTGAACTCGATGCGGCGCTAGACTGTGCTGCCGCCTCCTGGTTTACTACACAATTTTCTTTTATGCAATGTCGTTTCTCCTGCCTATCGTCTAAATGCGCTGAAATACTAATCATTTGCATATTCCATCCTCGTCTTCCTTTCATGTAATTTTGATGTTCGTTAGATCATGTTTTCCTGTGTTGCAATTTTGCAATTTTGGCCAGCAGTGTATTTAAAAAAAGGATATCATTTTAAATAATTGCCAAATGATCAACTAATAATATTTCCTTAAAATTAGAAATTTATTTTACTCGCGACTTTTACAAACAGAAATAAAACTTTTAAATGAAAATTAAATAATTAACCAGTTAAAAGAAAGAAAATATTGAAAATTACGTCATAAAAATATATTTAAATGTGAATATTAAAGAACCAAAAAAATTAAAATAATGAATTTATTAAATTGAAAAAAACATTATATTTAAAATAACCAAGTAATAATTGTGCAAATATTTTAAATTTAAAAATACATTTACGTGAGACATTTCACATGTAAAATGAATGAAATTTAAACTTTTGTTGCCAAATCTAAGGCAGCTCAAATAAAAATACTTCCTTTCTAGCAACAAAAGTATTTTCACAAGAATATCAAAAATTGAAAGAAAACAGAATAATAAATTCATTATGCATATGCCTCAAAAGCAGCAAGTAAAAGAAATTACATATAGAATGGATGGTCTTTTAAATTATTGTTGCCAATTCTAAGGCAGTCCAAATAAAAATATTTCTTTTCTAGCAACAAAAGGGTATTTTCACTAGAATATGAAAAAGAAAACTTTAAAATAATAAATTCATTAATATGCGCTAAAAGCAGCAAATAAAAGAAGTTACTTTACATATATAGAATGGATGATTTTTTAAACTATTGTTGTCAACTCTAAGCCAGTGCAAATTAAAATATTTCTTTTTTCAACAAAAGGGTATTTGCACAGGAATATTAAAAAGATAACTTTAAAATAATAAACTAATTAATATGCGTTAAAAGCAGAAAGTAAAAGAAATTACTTTACATATAGAATGTAGTATGATCTTTTCAACTATTGTTGCCAATTCTAAGGCATTGCAAATGAAAATATTTCTTTTCTAGCAACAAAAGTATTTTCACTTGAATATTAAAAAGAGAAAGAAAAATTTACTGAAATTACATCAGATTTAAAACAATACATTTAAAATAGCGCGGTTAAAAAATATGAAGATGCAAAGACTTTGTGTATTTCAACTATTTAATTGATTTATTTAATCAAACATGTAACTAGCCAGTAGATGTTTAATAGCAACTGATTCGACCTTAAAATTTCCCAATCAAAGGGGGATTAACAGAAACGGTTTACAGAGTATAGCCACTTTTTTAAAATTATGCGTCAGTCTTTCGCAATCTTTTAAAAGCCGATTGAATTAACGTGTTTATAGAGTATGTGGTATTTGAACGTAGCTGGTAGAAAACAGAAGTTAAAAATATTAATATCTTAGCGATATTTTAAATATAAAAATGAATGAAGTACTCATAGACTCAACATTACGGAGAGGAATTTGGTAATGGAGTGACCAGCAGCCTTAACCCCTTCACAAAGTGACGGGACCCTTTTACGAAATTTTTAATGCTTTGTCACCGGTTTTTAAAAACAGAAATTTGTTCCTCATCAAATCAAGAAAATGCTCCGATTAAATAAAGCAAATTTTACAGTAAAATTTTACTGGTGGGAATGAGCAAGGATTCTTAAGCCTTTATGCGGAACGTATACGTGTCGCTCGACCCCAAGGGGTTAAGGAAACAAAATAGGTTAAAAATGATGTAAAAAGATTAACATTTGTTCATGGTTTAGGACTGATGCAATTAATTTAGGCTATTACTTCTTTTTGCATTTACTTGCACTTTATGGAAATATAAAATATTTGCTAAACCGTGAAAAACTAAATAAAACAAAAAAAAAAAAAAAAAAAAAAAAAAGATGACATATATTTCAATTGTTTGACAAAATTAAGCAAAATTTTTACTACGACTCTGAAATCCAGGATTTACTTTTTTGAGTCATAATTTCTTTCTACTTCTTATCACGTCTTATCACGATTATATTTGAAAAACAAACATTTTTTTAAGTCATAACTAAAAAGATGATCAATTTTTATGTACTTTGAATTTTTGAATAATTTTTTTTTTTTGTGTATTTTTCAGCTAATCGAGATACAATTTTATAAGCTGAGTAAAGAATTGACGTCTTGAAGCTATGGTACCTGGACCTTCAAAATTATCGCATGAATTGAAATCCTTTTAAAGTATTCTATTTTTTTTAACCGATTACCAGGACCCTACCTGCCTGGTAGCCTCAATTAAACAAATTTGGTACCTGATGTCGTGGTCCAACATGACGAGTGTCTAGTTCATCTCTATTACTTATCGTTATTTAACATACTTATCGTGGCTTATCGTAACATTTTACATAATTGTTATTTCACAACTAAGCAGTGGTTACTGCTTAGTTGTGAACTTTTTTATGCTGGTTACTTAGAATTTATATCTTGTTGTTTGACACCTGCTACTCAAGTTGATCTTAAATTTTGGAACCTTAATCAGATGACGAGACCTTTACCTCACCTAACAAGACATAGGAGGCATAATTCATAAGGTAACTTAAAAGATTTTGCACCCACGACGAATTTTACATGCACCAAGTGCCATTATCTTACCTGACTTTTAAGGTATTCTCATTTCCAAAATGGGCAAATTATTTAAATTTTTTAACATTACGCAATAGCGAATAATTAATTTCAATTGTAAAAATTATTCCGTCACAATCGATTCACCGACATATCGTTTGATTTAATAAAAAGTACTGGTATATAAAATTACTTTCGATAAATATCTAAAACATTCAGATAAAAAAAAAAAAAAAAAAAATTAGCACACTACACATTTTAATATTATTTAAGAGATCTCATATTAATATGAAGTATACAGTAACTTAATATTCACAAACAAAATAAAATATCGACTGCATTTCCTTTTGAACTGTCCAAACATTTTATTCAAAAGCATCCTGCCATTTTGATATAATTTTTGAATAAAGTTTTTCATCAAGAATGTTTGGAAAATTTTTATTTACTATTTTTTTATACAACAAATTATAAACATTAACAAAACTTTATAAATTTCAAACATACTGATCCAAGTAATTATTTTCATCGATTATTCCTTCAAAAAAAATTGCTGTTGAATATTAGTAAGAAAAAAAAATATGCAAATGTATCTATGTATATTAGGAATGATTCTGAGACAAAAAAAGTTCTGAAATCCACAGAAATTTTCTGAAAGTTTACAGTAGATGGGGGGAGGCCTTAATTATGTAGGGTCAATCCATTTCAAGTGGTCCAGAAAATATTTTTCTTAGTTGCTCGACCCTTTTTTCAAAATCTGAAAATTTTTTGTATAACAGCTCTAACATAATGGAAGTTCAAAATGACTGTTATTTTAATTTTATTATTTTAAGCTATTGCATAGCTTTTATCGCGGGCTTTGAGCGCGGCGACCGAATCCAAAAATTCCGTAACGAGAAATATCCTAACACATCCGTAACGAAAAACCTAACACTCGGCTACCGTCGTTTCACTTCGGCAGACTTCGGCATGGTATCCTTCGGTAGACTTCGGCAGACATTGACGCGGTATTTTTCAGATATTTAGAGGATGTCAAGTCTCAAACTTATATATCTTATTTCAGTCACTATAAATCTATAGTTTCAATAATAAAAATTCCTGATAGAATGTGTATAGAAAAGAATCGTCTTAAGATAAAACAAGGTAGGATAATATAGCTTTTGGTGAGTGGAGACCCGCCCAATGGTGAGGATCGAAAAATTTAAATGCTTATAACTCGCGATCTAATTTTCGTAGTGCGGCCAAATTTTGTTTGGTAATTTATTATGAGACAGTGTTAATTTTTGGTGACAGGAGACCCCCACGGTGAGGGTCGAAAAAGCTAAAATGCTTATAACTCGCGATCAATTTTCGTAGCGCGGCCAAATTTTGTTTGGTAATTTATTAGGAGACAGTGTTACTTTTGGTGACTGGAGACCCCCACGGTGAGGGTCGAAAAAGTTAAAATGCTTATAACTCGCGGTCTAATTTTCGTATCGCGGCCAAATTTTGTTTGGTAATTTATTATGAGACATTGTTAATTTTTGGTGAAAGGAGACCCCCCCCCCCCCCATGGTGAGGGTCGAAAATTTTAAAATGCTTATAAATCGCGATCTAATTTTCGTAGTGCGGCCAAATTTTGTTTGGTAATTTATTATGAGACAGTGTTACGTTTGGTGACAGGAGACCCCCCACGTTGAGGGTCGAAAAATTTAAAATGCTTATAACTCGCGATCTAATTTTCGTAGCGCGGCCAAATTTTGTTTGGTAATTTATTATGGGACAGTGTTACTTTTGGTGACAGGAGATCCCCCATGGTTAGGGTCGAAAAATTTAAAGTGCTTATAACTCGCGATCTAATTCTCGTAGCGCGGCGAAATTTTGTTTGGTAATTTATTATGAGACTGTGTTAATATTTAGTGACAGGAGATCCCCCATGGAGAGGGTCGAAAATTTTAAAATGCTTATAACTCGCGATCTAATTTTCGTAGTGCGGCCAAATTTTGTTTGGTAATTTACTATGAGACAGTGTTATGTTTGGTGACAGGAGACCCCCACGGTGAGGGTCGAAAAAGTTAAAATGCTTATAACTCGCGGTCTAATTTTCGTATCGAGACCCCCCCCCCCCCCATGGTGAGGGTCGAAAATTTTAAAATGCTTATAAATCGCGATCTAATCTTGGTAGTGCGGTCAAATTTTGTTTGGTAATTTATTATGAGACAGTGTTACTTTTGGTGACAGGAGACCCCCCACAGTGAGGGTCGAAAAATTTAAAATGTTTATAACTCGCGATTAATTTTCGTAGCTCGGCCAAATTTTGTTTGGTAATTTATTATGATACAGTGTTAATTTTTAATGACAGGAGATCCCTCATGGTGAGGGTCGAAAAATTTAAAATGCTTATAACTCGCGATCTAATTTTCATAGCGCGGCCAAATTTTGTTTATAATTTATTAAGGTATTGCATAGCTTTTATCGCGGGCTTTGAGCGCGGCGAAAGAATCTAGAAATTCTGTAACGAGAAAAAAACCTAACACTCCGGCTAACGTCGCTTCAGTTTGGCAGACTTCGGCACGGCATCCTTCCGTAGACTTCGGCAGACATTGACGCGGTATTTTTCAGATATGATATTTTGAGAATATCAAGTCGTAAACTTATGTTTTTTATTTCAGCTACCATAAACGTACAGTTTCAATGATAAAAATTCCTGATTAACCTACATGTATGGTAAGATAATAAAAATATTTTAAACGATTCATTTGTTCAATACAAGAAAAAGAAAAAATATTATCGGTCATCACGCTCAAAATGTTTAACTTGAATTAATATCAAAGACAAAAAAAAACTGCATAAATAAAAAATAAATAAATAATTATAATTGCATAAGTTGATAAAAAATGCTATGCAATAGCTTTACCGCGGCAGTCCCCGAGTGCCACACGTATTTTTTTTGTTTGTGCTTGGGGACCATCTTTGTTTCATCGTATGCAGCGATTTTCTCAGATACTAGGATATACAAAACTGTAAATATCTCGTCTTTTATTTTTCCAATTGAAATCGGCTTGCAGCATTTTGTTCAGAAAAAATAGGCTAAAGGTATGGTGGTAGAATAATTTTGAAAAAGAAATTTTTACTGGTGAAATTTTAGCATAAAATTTAATTTTTTTTTTAATATGTCCGTTTACAAGAGGAAATTTTCATGCAAGGAAAACTGTCAACCTTTCACAATTTTTTCTACAAAAAGGTCAAAAGTGCATGCACTTACACTACAAGTCCCAGATCTGGGAGTTGATTTTTCTTTGCGGAAAAAATTCCAAAATTCGTCAAAAATTTCAAAAATCGCATTTTTTAAGCTTGAATATCTTTGGTGGGGAACGAGATAAAAATCTGAAATTCTGACCTTTGATAGTATTTTATAGACTGTATAGTATATATACACAATAAAATTTAAAAAGGAGATTTGACTATAAGCTGAGATATGAAATGGTCAATATGTAAAAACAATACTTCTAAACTATTGTAACCTACTATGTGTTTATTCATACCCACAAAATGTTAAACTAATGGTTGATGATGCAAAGTTAAGTGTTAATTACAAAGATATTTTCAAATTCTGTTTAAATCATGATTTAAACAATTCAGATTGTGTACTAAGCCAATGCACTATTTGTCCAGATGAACAAAACCTACAAGAAATGCTATTCGACCATTTCAATTGGCCCCGAAAATATTTTGCTTGCTTGACCGTTTTTAAAAAATCTGAAATGTTTTGTACAACAACCCTAATATGATGAAAGTTTAAAATCACTGTTACTTTAATTTTAATATTTTTCGTTGAACATGGTGGTCATCTTTGTTTCATCATGTGCAGCTATTTCCTCATTTTGAAGTTTGATATCTCTTGTGTGGCGCGAGATAAAAAGCTGAAATTCTTACTTTTGATAGTATTTTATAGTAGTGTTACAGTGTCTAGAAGAGATAGTGTGGAAATCAACCAACGAAACCATATCCAAAAAATTACATATTTCGCCAGGAGGCGCTAACTTCAAGTTCATTGCTATGAATGAATAGGAACGTAATGTGTTTTAGATTTTTTTTGATGTAATTTAAGTATGGGAAACTTTTTTTAAAGATAAATTTCGTGAAAAACAGAATAAAAAAATTAACTTGTTATACACGATATATTAGGGATAAACGAAAATTTAGGCATATATTTTAAATGCATTTCACACTCGTACGAATTGCAGAACACTAGTTTCGGATTGCTTAATTATAATTCATGTAATATTTCATGTGATCAGCATACATATTATTATTATTTTAAGCTAGAGATTCACTATAGTACAAGTATTTTATTATTAATATGTTGGAATTATTATAATTTAATTATTATAATAAAAATAATTTATGCTTAAATAAACTAAATTCCTTTTCAAAATGAAGTTCACATACACCAGAATGCAAACTCAATTCTTTATCGGCACGAGGAATAATTTTTTTCCATTTTTCAAAAAGATCTTGATTTTTAGGTACACGGAAAATAGACAACTTGCTGTTCTTGTATTGTGTAATACAACCAGGAACAAAACAATGTGAATCTCGTTTTTTCATCGTTTTAGATAAATTTTGCATGTTTTCACATAAATTTTCAACATTTGTAAACATTGCACATAATACTAAAAATGTTCATGACAATAAGAAAACCAAAACAAAAAACAAAACCTAAGCTTTCACGCAATGAAATTGACTGCAGCGCCATCTACGAAAATGTAAATTTTTGGATGCGATCGAAAGCTATACCGGTATTAGCGATTTCCACACTATCTCTTCTAGGCACTGTAGTAGTGTTGTGCATAAAAAATTTCAAGAAGGAGATTTGACTATGAGCTGAGATACGGTGATTAGAAAATATTAAGAAATGCTATTACGAGTACATTAGAAGTAATGAGATTAATCTCTTTTATTACAATATTTACACAGAAAATATCATTTGTTGAAAACAGTTTAATAATAAATGTTTAATTTACTAAGATACTACAGATGCTTAATACTATGTACGAGAGGTGTTATGAGTTCGACAAGTTACTGTTGTCAGTTCCATCAGGTTGATCCAATGGCGGATCTAAAGAGTGGGGGGCGATGGGGCGATCGCCCCATTTCATCTTGAGCCAAATAAAGGGTCTGCAAAATGACATTAGATGCACGCACGGAAAAATGGTTAGAGCTAAACTCGAGTTCGGCACGACCCTGGTCGGTTCGCGCCAACTTTAATTTCTTATACTGGGGATGGGTCAGGTCTTCACGGTTTTAGAACCGGAACGGGTCGAGTTTTATATTTTTCTGCGGAGCTAGGCCGAGCCACACTATTTTTTCGTGTCGGCCCTGGCGTGGACTTCCTTCTTCTTAGAGGCACACACAAAAGATGAGACGGGCTCAGCCCGAGTCTGGGCTAGACACAGGCTTGGGCTCATTTTTTCTGAAACCAGATAATTTTATATATTGATGTGTAGTAAAGATTGAAAGAACTGTATTCCACTTAAAATTGCGTATTTATTCTTTTTAAAGTCATTATGCTATTTTGATCAAAATGACGGGGAACTGAAATCATGTTTATTTGTTTTAGTATTTCATTACTGTTTCAAATGAAAATTTGTAATAATTACAGATTTATGTTATGGAATTTCCGGCGACAAGGATCTATGGCGCCAATCAAAACAAACACAACAATGAATTTACTTTTAGTTGGCTTTCTGTTAGCAGTAGATATTTTTAATGGCATCATTTATTAACTCACAGGCTATCATAGCATGAGAGCTTATGTGCCCGTCCGTTCTGTATGTATGTGCGTTCGTGCGTAACGCGATAACTTATGATAAAAATATCGGATCCATTTGAAATTTAGTATATAGGTATATCCTGATAAGGCGCTTCCCTGATTAGTTTTTGGAGTTCATTCGGTATGTATAAGAGGGGGAACGGGGGGCTCATGCCCCTCCCCTTAATGGATATAAATGGGTTTTTCATGCAGAATTAACAGTTTTTGTCCAAAATTTAGATATAGGATCATTCTGATGAGGCGATTCCGTGACTGTTATTATGTGTTCATTGAATAAGTATAAACAGGGGAAACGGGGGGCTCATCCCCCCCCCCCCTTAATTGATATAAACGGGACTTTCATGCAGAATAAACAGTTTTCGTTCAAAATTTAGATATAGGATCATTCGGATGAGGCGATACCGGGGCTGTTATTAGGTGTTCATTGAATAAGTATAAACAGGGGGAACGGGGGGCTCATGCTCCTCCCCTTAATTGATATAAACGGGTTTTTCATGCAGAATTAACAGTTTTTGTCCAAAATTTAGATATAGGATCATTCGGATGAGGCGATACCGGGGCTGTTATTAGGTGTTCATTGAATAAGTATAAACAGGGGGAACGGGGGGCTCATGCCCCTCCCCTTAATTGATATAAACGGGTTTTTCATGCAGAATTGACAGTTTTTGTCCAAAATTTAGATATAGGATCATTCTGATGAGGCGATTCCGTGACTGTTATTATGTGTTCATTGAATAAGTATAAACAGGGGAAACGGGGGGCTCATGCCCCCTCCCCCCCTTAATTGATATAAACGGGATTTTCATGCAGAATTAATAGTTTTCGTTCAAAATTTAGATATAGGATCATTCGGATGAGGTGATACCGTGGCTGTTATTAGGTGTTCATTGAATAAGTATAAACAGGGGGAACGGGGGGCTCATGCCCCTCCCCTTAATTGATATAAACGGGATTTTCATGCATTTTCGTTCAAAATTTAGATATAGGATCATTCGGATGAGGTGATACCGTGACTGTTATTAGGTGTTCATTGAATAAGTATAAACAGGGAGAACGGGGGGTTCATGCCCCTCCCCTTAATTGATATAAACGGGATTTTCATGCAGAATTAACAGTTTTCGTTCAAATCTCTGAATAGTTTTGGAAGTTTAATGGTTAAGTATAAAAGAAGGGAATAACTCCTCTTAAATTATATAAATGCTAAATGGGTTTTTATTAAGAATTATCCGATTTGCTCTGAATTTTGGATATAGATTTTTTAATATGATAAAACATGTACTTGATAGTTTAGGAAGTTCAATAATTAAGTATAAAAAAGGAGAAAGGGGAGAGCTGTTTCCCCTTCTTAATTTTTTTTTTCGAACGGAATTAACGAAAATACAAGGCTGTAATGTACAATTAGTATGCGTAGCCTGTGAGCTCAGTGCCATCAGTTTAACTGAGCAATATTCTTTTTATTCATTTAGTATTTATTAATTTATTATTTAGCTATATAAGGTGAAGAGAATGTTTTCTTCTGGTTTTAGAAGACGAGAATTAGCTGGAGGTTTCCAAATTTTTTTAATGTTCTATTGTGCAGGAGTCAATCTTTTTCATAAGCAAAGTGATGCTAGTTAGTGTTTATTATATCTGTCATCATAAAGTCTGATCATGTTGAAGACGCTATATATTTTCGAAGTCACTTTTATCCGTAAGTAAATATAATTATTATGTTATTCCGATAGAAAGCAATCGATCAGTATGTCCTGATTTATGTTGAAAATGAGGTATCACTTTTGAAACAATTTTTAAATATACAATTTATGTTATATATATTGTTAGTAGCGGTTTTCGGGTATCGGATATAAAATCATATATATCCGATCAGCGGGCTCGGATCTAAAATCATAGGGTTCGAGCGGGCCCGGTCAGAGTCGTCCTTAGGAGTGTTCGACAGGTGCGGCCGCACAGCGGCGGATCCAAGGGGGGGATGGGGCGATCTTCTCCCTTGAGCCCAATAAAGGATCTGCAGAACGACATTAGATGCCCGCACGGAAAATTTGTTGGTCCTAAATTCGAGACAGGCGCGACCCGTGTCGGGTCGCGCCAACTTTAATTTGTTATACTGGGCCTGGGTCAGGTCTTCACACTTACAGAACCGGGTCGGGTCGGGTCTTATTATTTTCTGCAGAGCTGGATCGAGCTATACTGTGTTTTTCAGGTCGGGTCTGGCAAAGACTTCCTGTCTTCTAGAGGTATACACGGGCCAAAATTTTCAAGCACAGGCTCCGTCCGGTATAAACGCTAAACGCACGATCTGGGATCGACACACTCCGTATGCTGTGGCGGTTCTAAGGGGCTGGGGGGGGGCGAAGTCTCCCGCAGTTGGGCTAATAAAGGGTTTACAAAGTGACATTGTGCATCCTCACGAGAAATAACTTGGGGCGAAACTCGAGCCCGTCACGGCCTGGCACGGATCGCGCCTTTGTAAGTCCACGAGTGTTGGACTGGGTATGGTTTTCTCTCATTTTGAATCGGGTCGTGTCCTCATCTTGCTTCTTTTTGGAGATTCGGGTGGGAGCAGGCGTCTTTTTCTTGCAGAGCGAGCCTGGTCTGGATAAAAAAATTATATTTGGAAATTTTGCATTGGACAAAATTTCCAGGTCGTGGCTCGGACCGGAATACAAGCTAAACATTCGGTCCGTCTCTGATCTAGATATTATGATAAACATTATTAGCGCGGCCCGTGCAGCTAAACGTTCGGTACATCTCTGATGTAGATAATATAACATTACTGGCCCGACAGCGACCCGTGCACTCCTCTAAATTCTTTCCCACGAGCCCAAGTTGGGTTCAGATTTTTCTTACTTGTTAATTATAAAAATTTTATGTATGTTGTTTAGAGAAATCTTTCGAAATTTTACTTGGTTTACTAAGTTACAAAGATGCATATTTAAAAAATCCACTTGTTTACTAAGTTTGTAGAGCTTTAAAATTATTCTTTTTTTTAATCATCCGTTTCATTAAAATTTCTAGGTCATGGCTCGGACTGGAATAAAAGCCAATTATTCGGTCCTTCTCTGATCTAGATAGTATGATAAACATTACTGACCCGACCGCGACCCGTGGAGCTAAATGCTCGATACGTCTCTGATCTGAATTTCTTCGAAGGATCACGTTCACAGATAAAAGCGAAATTCGTTAAAGGATCGCGGAAAAACGCAAATTTTGTCAAAGAATCGCGATCAAAACTGTGTCAACCGTTCTCGCAAGAGTAAAACCGAATCTGTAACTGATTCAAATCCAAAATGTATGACAATCTGACCCGATGCGCTACACTGTTAAAAATAAAGGTGACAAACCGGTGCCATTTGGGACCTGGAGGTGAAAAGGCGGTGCCATTTGGAACCCTAGGGTGTCATTGAAGCTTGAATATGCGATTGGGGTGACGACAGATCTGTTACTGGATAATGGGAGCTAAATAAGGTGCCATGCACTTCGTAACCACCTCATCGGGTGACTGGCAACTTGCGCATGCGCTATGACGCGTGTCTTTCTGCTCTCGGTGTCGGCAAGTAAAGTTTACGGGTGTGAGCAAATCAAAACATGGCAGTGTGTAAATTGGCGATATTAATTGAGGACTAACCACTGAGCTACAATGAAACAACAATGAGCACTTAATGATCCGATTTGCACGACCAGTGAACCGGGCAAAGTCTGATTAAAGGTAATATTTAACTTTATTTTATTTTATTTTATTGTTACGTTAATTTATCGTACATCCCTATAAGTAATGTCATAAAAAAACAGTAAATTAGATTTTTTTTGTTAGTATGATTGATTGTTAAGTTTATTATATATGAAGCTACAAGCTACACTCTCACCAAAATACTCGCTTGCTAATGTTAAACCTATGAGGTAGTTATTTTACAATTTCTCGTTTACATGTCAATATTTTTAAATGATTTTTCGAGGCCTTAGCTAACGAGGAGCAATTGGAGCAAACTGCTCTAAGCACGGGAATCTTAAGGGCGCACAATTAGAAAGAGCGAAATGAAAGATTGTAAAAATATTTACATATTTTTTCATTACAAATCAGTTATTATAGACGAATCTTGTTGCAATCGGAATATTCTATGACCATGTTACCTTGTGTTTAAGCTCAACTGTTTAGATGTAACCCTTAACTGCTGTTAGTGGTCTCAGACACCGTGAGTTTTTCAAGTTTCACAGTTTAACTTGTAATTTTTAGTTTAACTATGGATACTAGTCAAATTATTTTAGTTTGGAGTCTTATTACTACCTCTAAATACTTTTGAATAGCTGAATTTGATTTATAATATTCTTGTACATAAAGTTTAATACATAAATAGTATTCTGAGAGTTAATGTAACATTTTATTCATCTTCAGATTAAACGGTCTGACAGACAGCTCACAGTAGTTATGTGACAATTTTTGTCAGAGCAATTAAGGTTAAAATATGTTTTTGCGTCTATATACAGTTAAAAGCAATTAATTTTATTCTCGAAGTTTTAATTTTAACCTTTACACGGGATCTCGGACAGCATCTTGCCGGCTTTGCATATATTGTCGGATAGATGCTAACCGAACCCCTCCTGTAAAGGCTCATTCACACCATATTGCAGCCTCGCGTAACTTCTCTAATATTGTTTCAGTATACCTGATTTGTCTTTATTTGAGAGGGGGGGGGGTAACTTTTTCATTTAAGACAATTGAATACTTGCAAATCTTAAAGTAATCAAAACTTATTTACAGGGTTTTCAATATTAATATTTCCCTTATTAACCACCATTATTTTCAAAATAATTTTCATAATAAGATAAGATCGGGAGGCGGTAGCACGGACAATCATTTAGTCTCATTTAAGGATAAAAATCACGGATAAAACCTCGATTTGCATATTAAAACGTTATTAGTCAGCCAAGTCATACCTTGGTGGGAAATGCCTAAAAACCCGATTTTAGCGGTATCTTGGGTTTACCATTATGTTTTCTTACTCCCAATTCTTCATATTTTCATACTTTTGGTTTCATTTTCTTTCAAAAAGGTGAGAAAATGTTAGAATATTGAATTGAATAAACCTTATGATTTGATTATCGGCTATGCAGATTTACACCCATTTTTTTTTTCGAAAGTATTTTTTCGCATTAAACCTTATTTAGTAGCAGAATTTTATGGTTAAATAAAATAAAATACTTTTTTTCAATAATAATAATTTAGGTTTGATTAGACCGTAATCAGTCCCCCCCCCCCTTTCTCAATCATCGACATCATCCGATATGACAAATTTGTAGTCATGAACATTCAAATTATAAAAGGAAAACAATCTGTATTTACTCCACTGAACTTTCAGAATAGTTTACAGAAATAGTGTGTGTTCAAAAAATATAACAATGAATAAAAACTTATATCGTAATTTTACACAAATGTGAAAACTTTCCGCAGGTGATGAAGATCTCGTGTTTTAAAGGTGATTTTTGCACTGTCATTTATAAATCTTAAACATTTTTCCAATGACATAATTTTTAACGATCTTTCATTCCACCCGTTCTGAAACAAGACCAATAAACAGGGTTGGCTTTTTACCGGTAAAAACCTGGGGAGAAGGTGGTAAAAACCTAAGGATATACAATAAACTGTTAGCCCTTAAACTGTATTTTAATACTATTGATAAAAATTCTATTTTCATGTAATTGGTGTATTAATATATAATATCTATATAGGGGAGAGTGGGGTGGTGTGGGACTTTTTTTTACAAAAGAATTTATATATATATATATATATATATATACAAAAAGAAAAAATTCAATGTATAGCATGCAAGGTAAAACACTTTTTAATCCCCCTGAACAATATAGAAACATAACGTGCAAATACTATTTTATTTTAAAGAGAACGTAAGTTTCAAAATGTGTCTCATACCTCCTCATTAAGAGTTATGGGACAGCAATAATTAAAAAAAGCTATAAGGCACAAAATAACCTATAGTTTCAGTAAGATAAACAATCAAACAAAGGTTGCAAGTTGATAATGTATATGCCACAATATAAAATTCTAGTATCTTCATGACTGGAATGAAAATTCAGGATTCTCTGTCATAGGTGTCATTAAGGCCCCACACTAGGCTCAGAATGTAAAGATGATAATGTAAAAGTCTATAGGAGCGTTCTTTTGAAATACCTAACTCAAATTTTAATATTTTTACCTGATTCTTTTGAACAAGACAGCTGAGGATGATCCATAACCGTCCTAGTTTTTATTTTTTCGATTTTGCTTTTATATTTTTTGTATAACGATAGTTTCAATTTCAGAACCGGTTTATACCAATTTCGTCAGTTAAAGTAATTTTTTTTTAAAAATCTGAAACCAAAACTGAAAAAGTAAAAACTACGCCGGTTGCGAATCATCCTCAGCAAGCTTGTGCAAAACAATCACGTAAAAATTAAAATTTCGGCGAGCTATTTGAAAAGAGCGCCCCCATAGACTTTGCATTATCATCCGGGTCTTTTTCTGTGCCTAGCGTTGCGCCTTTAAATAATCATCAATTTATTTACATTTTGAAGTATGAATGCATATATTATCAATGTTATAATTAATATATTGTCCTCTAAAAAATTTGCATGTTAGCAATTAGCATTATTATTAATTAAAAAAAGGAGCTGGGCGCGTCCCATTCATCCCTTTTCTGGTATGTCCCATTCCTCGCCACTTCCTTGTTTGTGTTAAACTTCTTGTTCAAACAAAAATGCTGCTTTAGGCTTAGTTTAAATTATGGATAATATACAGTATAATGTTCCATAAATAGGGAAACTATTACATTTATACATAAACAAGCTTTTAATGTATTGAGAGCAAATAAATCAAATTTAAATTGGATTTTTGAAATAATTTTTTCTTTCATACATTTGCAAGTCTATGCATATCAATATTTTTTGTAAACTGAAGAATGGATTACCATTGCTTCATCTTGTATGCGATCGATGAAATGTTAAGAATAATGCACAAAGAGAAAAACCTACAGTCCCATTCCACCCAACTTTCCCCCATATAGCAAAAAGAGAAATAAAGAATTAGCCAGTTCCCTAAAGTTCCTGATATGCACTATATGGCCAGAGATGACCGTCCAATTGCGATTTTAGACATTTTGTTAAATATCTAGAAAAATGTATGAGGAATTATCCTGAAAATCTTAGTGTATAAATATAATACACTACCTGGCCATTGATTATCGTCCACTTCCGATTTTAGACATTTTGCAAAATATCTAGAAAAATACATGAGAAATTATCCTGAAACTCTCAGTGTATAAACAATATAGTACAGGTCATCTATTTCCGTGAAGATTTTATCCAGAAACTTTATAGGGGACCGCCAACAAATTAAAAAATGTATGAATATCTTTTGGATAACCCTGTCAAAACTAATGCATCAAAAGCGCTCAAACTGTAGATTGTGATTAAATAAAGAGAAATGAAGGTTTTTATAAAAATACTCCCAAAATTTTCCAATATTTTTGCTTATAATTTGCAGAGTTCTTAATATAAACGAATAATATTTTCTGAAAATGTGACAAACAACATTGCACATAATACCCTGTAAACAGAATTAAAAAATAATAAAAATTGTATGAAAATGAGTAGGTTTACTAAATAATTTTTCACTGCGCATGCGTGAACGATATCAAAATTTCATTTGCATATTATGTTAGCTAAATGTATAGAGCAACTTTTGTGAAAGTTGCAAAATCATAGCTTGAAAATTCTGAAAATAATCGTCAATAGAATCACTTAAAAATCC
The DNA here is from genome assembly GCA_964019185.1 of Maratus speculifer. Classification (NCBI taxonomy): domain Eukaryota; kingdom Metazoa; phylum Arthropoda; class Arachnida; order Araneae; family Salticidae; genus Maratus; species Maratus speculifer. Next base: position 260,924,228 of record OZ025298.1, read on the forward strand.
GTTATTTCCAAAATGAAGCAAAAACAAGAAGGGTTGTATCCATATATTCATTGATTAGTGTCAATATAGAATACACAATACGGATCTTACTAGTACATTTGGATACAATCCCTCATTTTTTTTGCTTCATTTTCGGAACAATGGATTTTCAACTTATTACATTGACGATTATTTTTTAGAATTTTCAAGCTATGATTTTGCGACTTTCACAAAAGTTGCTCTATACATTTAGCTAAAATAATATGCAAATGAATTTTTGATATCGTCGACGCATGCGCAGTGAAAAATTATTTAGTAAACCTACTCATCTTTTATGCAAGTTTTATTATTTTTTAATTTTGATTACAGGATATTATGTGCAATGCTGTTTGTCAGATTTTCAGAAAATATTATTATTTTATATTAAGAACTGTGTAAATTATAAGCAAAAATCTTGGAAAAATTTGGGAGTATTTCTATAAAAACCTTAATTTCTCTACGAGTATACATGCTATCGACATAAAAATGAACACAGTTTATAACAATAAGCCACTTAATCACAATCTACAGTTTGAGCGCTTCTGCTGCATTAGTTTTGACAGGGTTATCCAAACGATATTCATTATTTTTTAATTTGTTGACGGTCTCCTATAAGGTTTCTGGAAAAAACCTTCACGGAAACATATGACCTGTACTATTATGTGTAAACACTGAGAGTTTCAGGATAATTCCTCATGTATTTTTTCTAGATATTTAACAAAATGTCTAAAATCGCAAGTGGACGATAATCAATGGCCAGGTAGTGTAGTACAAGTCATATATTTCCCTGAAGGTTTTATTCCGAAACTCTAATAGGGGACCGTCAACAAATTAAAAAAGAATGAATACCTTTTGGATATCTTTTGGATAACCCTGTCAAAACTAATGCAGCAAAAGCGCTCAAACTGTAGATTATGATTAAGTGGCTTATTGTAATAAACTGTGTCCATTTTTATGTCGATAGCATGTATACTCGTAGAAAAATTAAGGTTTTCTACGAATCCGAAAAACAGTCTCAAATTTACCCAAGATTTTTGCTTATAATTTGAAGAGTTCTTAATATAAAGTAACATTCTTTTCAAAAAATGTGACAAACAACATTGCACACAATACCCTGCAATCAGAATTAAAAAAAAAAAAAAATTTCGAATATTGAGTAGGTTTACTAAATAATTTTTCATTGCGCATGCGTCAAAGATATCAAAATTTCATTTGCATATTATGTTAGCCAAATGTATAGAGCAACTTTTGTGAAAGTTGCAAAGTCACATCTTGAAAATTTTGAAAATAATCGTCAATAGAATACGTTGAAAATTCGTTATTCCCAAAATAAAGGAAAAACATGAGGGGTTGTATCCATATACACTATATTGCCATTGATTATGGGACACTTGCGATTTTAGACATTTTACTAAATATCTAGAAAAATGCATGAGGAATCATCTCGAAACTCTTAGTGTATAAATATAATAGTATACGTCATACATCTCCGTGAAGAGTTTTTACCGAAACGCCATAGGGGACCGTCAACAAATTAAAAAAGAATGAATATCTTTTGAATAACCCTGTCAAAACTAATGTAGCAAAAGCGCTCAAACTCTAGACTATGATTGAATGCCTTATTGTAATACACTGTGTTCATTTTTATGCAAATAGACTGCACACTCGCAGAGTAATTAAGGTTTTTATAAAAATGGTCCCAAATTTTTCCAAGTTTTTCCATTATAATTTTCAGAGTTCTTAATATAAAATAATATTTTTTTTCAGAAAATATGACAAACAACATTGCACACAGTACCCTGTAATCAGAATTAAAAAATAATAAAAATTGTATGAAAAATGAGTAGGTTTACTATATAATTTTTTACTGCGCATGCGTCAAAGATATCAAAATTTCATTTGCATATTATGTTAGCTAAATGTATAGAGCAACTTTTGTAAAAGTCTCAAAATCATAGCTTGAAAATTCTGAAAGTAATCGTCTATAGAAAAAGGACAAAATCCGTTGTTTCCAAAATGAAGCAAAAAAATGAGGGATTTTATCCAAATGCAGTAGTACATCCCATATTGTGTATTCTATATTGACACTAATCAATGAATATATGGATTCAACCCCTCTTGTTTTTGCTTCATTTTGAGAATAACGGATTTTCGACTTATTCAATTGACGATTATTGTCAGAATTTTCAAGTTATGATTTTGTGACTTTCACAAAAGTTGCTCTATACATTTAGCTAACATAATATGCAAATGAAATTTTGATATAGTTGACGCATGCGCAGTAAAAAATTATTTAGCAAACCAACTCATTTTTTATACAATTTTCATTATTTTTTAATTCTGATTACAGGGTACTATGTACAATGTTGTTTGTCATATTTTCTGAAAAAAATAATATTTTATATTAAGAACTCTGAAAATTATAAGGAAAAAACTTGGAAAAATTTGGGATCATTTTTATAAAAACCTTAATTACTCTGCGAGTATGCATGCTATTTGCATAAAAATGAACAAGGCTTATTACATTAAAGCATTCAATTACAATCTAGAGTTTGAGCTCTTTTGCTACATTAGTTTTGACAGGGTTATTCAAAAGATATTCATTCTTTTTTAATTTGTTGACGGCCCCTTTTGGAGTTTCGGGAAAAAATCTTCACGGATATGTATGACTTATACTATTATATTTATACACTAGGAGTTTCGAGATGATTCCTCATGTATTTTTCTAGATATTTAGTAAAATATCTAAAATCGCAAGTGTCCCATAATCAATGGCAATATAGTGTATTCCTTGATTAGTGTCAATATAGGATACATAATAGGGGCGTACTAATAAATTTGAATAAAATTCCTCATTTTTTTATTATTATTACTGGTATGGTATACCTGTACATGTTAGGGAAATTCATTGCTAATCTGGAATAGACACTTTGTTGCAAGAAATGTTTTGTAAATATGGTTAATAATGTAAGTAGTTTGTAACTCTTAATGATAATACAGGAAAAGAATATCTGAAAGACAAGTATGAGTTGGTCATGTAATTTTTTCGTGCTGTCCGAAAATAGGCAATAAAGAGGAAAGTGCCCAGTTAAACTGGTGACATTGAGCTCGCAGGCTATACATACAACTGTATTTTATACTCTTATTTCAAAGAACAATGCCCTTCCAAAAATAAAAGAAATGAACTGTAAGTTATTGGACAGTGGATTAATTGCCATCCTTCTTTATACTTAACCAATGAGCCCCTAAAACTAATCAGGGAAGTGCCTTATCAGAGTGAACCTATTAACAAATTTTGAAGAAAATGTGATGATTCTGCATGATTTCTGCATATTTATATAGATTAAGGAGCGTAGCACTCTCTTCTCCCCCCCCCCCTTCATATTTAAGAAATGAACCTCAAATGCTAATCAGTGAAGAGCCTTATCAGAATGAACCTACATATAAAATTTGAAGCAAATCTGATATTTATATAAAGAGTTATCACGTTACACACAGAACCTGCGAGCACATTAGCTGTTAGGCTTTGATAGCCTTGTGAGCTATAATTTAAATTTTATTTAAATTTTATTCTTTCTTTTTTTGTTCATCTACCATTTTTGCTGTACTTTGATGATACATTTTATTTGAACTGTCTTGTTGTGTGTTTTCCTTAATGTGTTATTATTTTTATTTCAGATACTGAACTTACATTTATAGTACTTACATTACCATGCTTGATACAAGAAAAGTTTCCGACTCTTTATCATGAAGAAGGTGCAGAAATTTCTGTGCTTCAACCTGTTACTGTGCTCCGCAACTCAAGGAACTTGTTAAATTACTCATGCTATGTATTAATTTTATATAAACAGTTAATTACAAAAACTGATAGTTTTATAAGCTTAGTTACTTTGTGGTATGCATTATTTTGGTTGTTTAACGTTAACTATAGCAAAAGCCAATTTAAATTTTTATCATTTTTATTAGATACTTATGTCTTCAAAATTTTCTCAGTGGCATCAGTTCCACATAGTGTTACGTCTTTGTTTAATAATATTTAATACATTCTTGGTGTTTACAATAAAAAAATTATTTGAACTAAAAGGTTGTTTTTTTAATTCAGTGTTTTATTTCTTTCATTATAATTGCTCTTTGGATAAAAATTTCAGATGCAATAAGTCAAAACACAAAAACAATTTGGCAGAAAGTGTTTTGTTGTGGATACAGGAGTAGAAATCAGCAGTCGTTAGTCGTCAAATGAAACTAAATTATAGAAAAATTATTCCTAGTCGTCAAATCTTGATAGCTAGCTTTCTTTAACTTTAATTTTTGTTTAGCAAATGCTTTCATTTGTATTTAAGCATACATCCCCCCTCTGTACCATGACATCAGCACGTGTCTTAAGAATTTTCAACCTTTCAATAACCTCTAAGTTAACTTCACTTTCACCAATGACTGATAAAACTGGTCCTTGGATATTACACCCCTGTAAACAAGATTTTCTTTTATTATGAGATATTTCTGTATCCTTATATGTTCCTAAAATAAGAAACTGTATTAAAATTGTTTTAAAATTTTTGTATTCCCTTCTTCAAACAAACAAAAAAAATGTGTGTGATTTGGAAATGTTTTAAATGCCACACCATAATTGGCAACCAAAGATTCATTTATTTGCTAACTTTTTATTTTCTGATGTACTGTTAGTCTCAGATTTTTTAAAAATTAGCTTATCCCTAGTTATATCTAAAGCTCATATTTTCTCTCTGTGGACATATTTGCTTGATTATCTGTTTTGTATGCATATTAGCTTTATAAAAAGAATGAGTTTTTCCAGAATCCAAATATTGTAGTTTAATCAAGTTTCATACTTATGGAAAGTCAGTTTTTATTTTGCTTAGTGAGAAAAAGTGTTTAATATATAAAGTTTCCTCCAATTTCCCTTCAATACATTAAAATTAAATATCCAATGCAATATTATTACTATTAACATGGTTGTAAAAAGAAATAAGAAAATATGAAATGCAGTTGGCACATCGAAAAAAAAAAAGGAATTATTTTGACACCTTACATACAGTTCTTAATTTCTAATCCTGTGTGGATATATCCTATAAAATATAGATTTGCATAAGTTCACTATAAAGGTAAGTACTACATATATTGTAAAAATGATTTTTTTTTTACTCAATTTCATATGTGATTTTACCACAACTATAAAATGAACTTATTTTCTATAATTCATTTCATAGCTTGATGGCTAACTTTCTGGAAGAATTTTAAAGAATATGAAGTATTCTTACTAATTTAAAAGTTACACAGCATTTATTACATATTCTTTTCTAATTTGTGTTTTACATTTTTTTAATTAGATACAGCAGGGTAGCTGAAAAAATATTGGTGTGTTTTTTGACATTGATATTTCACAACTAAAATCTGAGAAATGCTTATTTTAAAATTTTGTAGCATTTCTTTTAATATACGAAAATCTCAATCCTCCGAAAAGTTCACAACCGTCAAAATCATCAGCAACTAATATGTTCAACGAAGTGTTGGCCTCATGGAAGCGAAATAATTTCAATAGAACTTCCAGCAGTATTGGGGCCTTCACATGGAGCAAAAACAACATTGACCTTCAACAACCATCTGCGTGGATATTTAATAACAGGTATATTGCCTTCGAAAAATCAGATCTTAACTCACTTGACTTCTGTAGAAAAGCTAGAAATAGAAAATCCCCAGTTTGCACTGCATGTGATGCGAAATTATCAAGGCATAGAATGATTTAAATAAGAATTATCTGCAGCGGACTGTCAATTCTGTGATCTTTCGTTTTCAAACTTGTGTAAAAAATAAATATCAAGCCAGTGAACAATTTGTTAAAATATTGTTATTTCTTTTATTTTTTTTATTATTAAATTATGGCATATATTTTACAGGATATAGCATTTTTTTGTGCCCCCATACTTTTCAGTTTCCCTATATATAAAATAATGAAAATACATGTCAAGCAGTATACTATGTGTCAAAAAAGATGGTTACGGATTACTTCTGAAATTATAAGAAAATTATAAAAATATTCATATGAAGATAGATAATTCAATTTGTACTTTCTCTTATTTTGGAGTCAAGAAACATAAAATTTTTATAATGTTCCTGCATCTAAAAATGCCCAATCACAAAAATAGTTACTGGCCCTTTCTTAATCATACCCAAAAAGTTTGATCCAAACATATGAGTTAGAGACAATCAAAAATCATGATTTTACAAGAACTTCAAAACATAAAATTGAAAATCAGGCTTCAAATTGCATGACAAAGTCACAATATTTGACTCTAACTCAGTGATTTTTAGAGGCAGAAAATAGGTGTAGAGCTTGTGTAAATTTTGCGATTTATTCTAACAAAACCTTTTGGGTATGACTAACAATGCAATAGTGATGACTTATGATTGGTGATTTTGAAATGCAAAGACTGTATAAAAGTTAAAATTTAGAATTTTTCTTAAAATACTCTCCATGTAAATGAAAGTACAATTTGAATTCTCTGTCTTTCTATGATTATTTTTGTGGTTCATATTATCCCTCTCTGAGTTACAAAAATATGCTACAATATTTCTTTGGACACCTGATAATGAGTTTTAAAATATAATATTCCATCAATCTAAAAGAAAAAAAAAAGACTCAAAATATTGACTGATCATGATAATTTTCTCTGCAGAATTCAATTTAAAAATGGGTAAACACTTTGTATTTCATGATTCAAACCAATACAATTTCTTGACAAGCAGGGTGGGGGGAGGGGGGTTGCAACTGTGGGCCATAGATTGCGAGTGCTATTTCTTGTAGGATGCCACAGGGCACACTGGATGCCATTCTTTCACCACTTAAGGTACCCTGGATGAGGGGTACCATTACTCTCCCCTCAGATGCGATCCTTTCACCCTCTAGGGCACCTTGGATAAGGGGTGCCGTTTTTTCTCCCCTGAGGCGCCATCTTTTCACCCCCTGGGGCACCCTGGTTAAGGGGTGTCATTACTCTCCCCTGAGGTGCCATCCTTTCACCTCCTGGGACACCCTGGATAAGGGGTGAGATTATTCTCCCCTGTGGTGCCATCGTTTCACCCTATTGAACACTGTGGATAAGGGGTGCCATTATTCTTCCCTGAGGTGCCGTCCTTTCACCCCCTGAAACACCCTGGATTAGGGGTGCGATCCTTTCACCCTAGTTAAGGGTGCCATTTTAGCTCCTCTAGGGGTGTCACCAGTGAGACAAGCCTTTCACCCCTAAAAGGTGCAATGTGTCACCATTAGTTTTAACAGTGTAAGCGTTGCTAAAAAGTAAAGTCAACCCGATCAATAGCAAAATATAGTTCTTAATCGGACCCACACCCAACCCGAAGCAAAAAATCAGAAGTTAACTTGACCCACAGCAAACAATAGAAGTTAATCGGATCCAAACGCGAACCACTACATAAAGTAAAAATTAACCCGACCAGCAGCAAAAAATAGAAGCGAACCGAACATCAAATTTTGTGAAATGATCGCGGAGAAAACACGGATTTCTTGAAAGGATCGTGAAACAGACGCTCATTTCGTCCAAAAATTGTGAAAAAGACCGAAAATTTTATCAAAGGACTCACTCCAATCAATTCGGGTCAACCGGAACCCTTCTCGCAAAAGTAAAAACCAAATCCTAAACTGCTCCAAATCAGAATTGTATGTTAAGCTGCCCCAAATGCGCTAGCACCGCTAAAAAGTAAAAGTCAATACGACCAACAACAAAATGTAGTAGTGGACCGGACTTCAAACCCGACCCAAAAGCAAAAAAAAATCAGAAATTAACTCGAACCACAGCAAAGAGTAGAAGTCAACCGGACCCAAACACGACCCAAGTAGAAATTGAACCGACCAGAAGCAAAAAAAGGGAAACCAGCCGGACCCAAACCCGACCCACAGCAAAAAAGTAGACGAAACACGACCTGCATTAAAAAATTAGCTCCGACCCGTTTATCAGACTGGAGTTTCCAAATTTCTAAAGTCGCCCCCCCCCCCTTGAGGACTCTCCAGATCCGCCCTCTGGTTGATCTTTCTCTAAATTTTATTTGAAGCCACCCAAGTCTTGTCATATCTTGTTAACCTGAACGAAGTTCTTGACCCTGCTGGCCAGAAGTGAACTTTGAAATCATTATGTTCAAGACTCCCTCCATTAATAATTTAATGATACCACTTCTTATCATACATACATGCAACAATTTCCTTTCTTTTGAAGTATGAACTTTTAAAGGCCTTTGGATATATAGTCGAGTCTCTATATAACGAAATCCACCGTTCCAGTAAAACATTCGTTATATAGAGAAATTCGATGTATAGAGAACGATGTTAAAATCGTATTTAATGTGTGAAATTTGAACAAATATTATTTTTCATCTTTTGAATTAAGAATTTGAACTGTTTAAAAGTAAATATAAACCTAACATTTTATTTCTTAAGTATTTAAATTGTTTCAAAAAAGAGAACAGACATTTATTTGAAAGTTTAATGAAAATCAAATAAGAAAGACTTGTATTAATCTCAGACGAAGAAATCTGTAATTTTTTGTTTTGATTTTAAAGTTGTTACGCTCTCAAAAAAGCGTAAATTTTAGCAAGGAATGAAAAATTGTAGTTAACGTTTCCTTTCTTAATGGAGGGAAACGTTAACTACAATTTTTGTTAACTACAATTTGTTAACTACAATTTTTGAAGGCCTCTCTTATGTGCCTCTCATTGATTCCTCTCTTACATGTGTATCAATCCAATTGACACTTTTGAAAAGAATGGGAAAGGTGTGTGGAAGGTGGGATGAATTCTTTGGATTTAGAGAACAAAGAAAGAAGTAATATTAAAAAAACTGAATAAATTAAGGCCAATTTATGAAAAAATTCGTTGTATGGAGATAGATATTTCGCTATATAGAGACTGTTTTTGATGTAATCATGCGAAAAGGGGACCGTTTCTACTAAAAATTCGTTATATAGAGAAATTCGATGTATGGAGTTTCGATATAGAGAGACTCGACTGTATTTATTTCCTGAAAATTACTTAAGGTTGATGTATGGTAACATGATAGAAATATTTTATTTACAGGACCATACTTATAGAAGGAACGAGTTTCAGGGATTGGTATGCAGCATTGAAATCGATTATGTAATTCATTTGCATAGTTGGTTACTTCTACACTTGGAACGTACATAAATTTAATGCTGGAAAGGTTTTTGTCACATAAATTTAACATTTTGTCAGAAGTTAAAATTTTGTTTTTAGCTATCAACTGTAGGATCCTCTTAGTTATTTCTCTCTTTGAAATACCTCTTATCCCATCACAAGTATTTTACCCACGACTAGTCGCAAAAAAGTACCATTCTGCTTGAAGGCCAAATGAAGACTTTCTCATGATGACGAAAATTTTACAAAATTCTTTTTATTTTTATACTGGGTAGAATTTGTCACTGAAATAGAAGATCTTTGATACTGATGGGACAGTAATTTTTACATCATTCGTCACAAGTTTTTGGAATTTATGGACTGTGATGGCATCATGTGTAAAGCGATCACTGATAACACAAAAACTTTTACTCTTGCATTTATGAAAAGACGACTATCTTTATACTAGTATACAAAGGTATGAACAGTGGCCTGCTTTTTCATCCAGAGAAAATTTTGTATCTCTTCTTGAATGACAAATGTAAAATTTCCAGAAAACTAATCAACTTCAAAGCATTCTGAAACCAATGGATTTCCTTTCTTGTGCTTAAGAAATGCTGATTGTATTTTACACACATAGTGGATTAAATACTGGTAAAGGTCAAATAAAATACCACATAATAATGTAAACATTTTTTATTTGAAAGCATATAGTTTTTTCACTAAAATTTCACAAAATTCGTCTCTAGGTTTAATAATTGAAACAATGCCAACTCGATCAGTTGCAACCCATTGTCTGTAATTTACTTTTTCTGAAATGTGTTCCGAGTAAAATTGTTGCAGTAGCATTTCTAGTAAGTTTTGTTCATCTGGACAAATAGTGCATTCATTGGCATTTCTTAGCATGCATTCTGAATTGTTTAAATCGCACACAAGCATTTGAAGAAGATATTTGTAATTAACCTTTAACTTTGCCCCATCAATCATTAATTTAACATTTTGGAGATATGAACAAATACATAGTAGGTTACAATAGTTTGGCAGTATAGTTTTCACATATTGTCTATGTCATATCTCAGCTTGTAGTCAAGTCTCTTTCTTGAAATTTTTTGTATATAACACTGCTATAAAATACTATCAAAGGCCAGATTTTCATATTTTTATCTCGTGCCCCACCAGAGATATCAAAGCCTAAAAAGTGAAATTTTTGAACTTTTTGACAAATTTTGGATTTTTTTCGCAAAGAGAAATCAACTCCTAGATCTGGGACTTGGTGTGTGAATACATATACTTTAGAGCTATTTGTAAAAAATATTCTGTCATGTTGACAGTTTTCCTTGAGTGAAAAATCGCTTGTAAACGGACAGTTTTTGAAAAAAATCTTAAATTTTATGCTAAAATTTCACCAGTAAAAATATTTTTTTTAAATATTTTACCCCATACCTTTAGCTTATTTTATTCTGAACAAAATTCTGCAAACCCCATTTCAATTGGAAAAATAAAAGACGAGATAAATACAATTTTGTATACCCTAGTATATGAGAAAATCGCTACATACGATAAAATAAAGAAGGCTGCCATGCACAAACAAAAATTAATAAAACTAAAATAATAGTCATTTTGAACTTCCATCATGTTAGGATTGTTGTAAAAAAAGTTTCAGATTTTTTAAAAATAGTCGAGCGACCAGTGCTGGACCACTTGAAAGACTTGGAATGGATTGACCCTGTATTTTTCTGTGGTCCTTCGACAAAATTCGAGTTTTTTTCCACGATCCTTTTATGAAAATCATGTTTTTTCTCGCGATCCTTTGACGAAATTCACATTTTTTGTGGTCCTTTTACGAAATTTCCGCTTTTCCAACGATGTTTTAACGAAAATTGCGTTTTCCCATCGATTCATTGTCGAAATTTGAGTTTTCTTCGCGATGGATGTGGATTTTATTATTATTATTATTTCATTGCAATCTTTTGGTGAAATTCGCGTTTATTTTCTAAGTCATTCAATGAAATTCATGTTTTTCTCGCAATCCGTCGACCAAATTCATGTTTTCTTGTGCTTATTTGACAAAATTTGCGTTTTTCCAGCAATCTTTAGACAAAAATCACGTTTTTCCAGCTCTCCATTGACAGAATTTGCATTTTTTTTTCCCCACGATCCTTTCTTTTTTTTGCGAACGATTGACGAAAGCAATTATTTCGGCGACTATTTGTTAAAATTCGCGATATTTTTTATGTCCAAATTTACGAACTGAAGATAGATTTTTAAAAAAAAATTGGAACCGTATGCCTTAAAATTTTCGGAAAATTCGGAACTAAACCATCCGATAGAGAGTATGAAAAACTTTACGACACTTCCGAAACTTCCTCTTATCTGAGGTATTAGGAGATATTTAAAAAAGTAATTTAGAGAATACACAACGAAATTAAAAACCCGTTTTTATCATTTACTGTCCTAAGAAGTAAATGAATAGAAATTCTTTGTTGTACCCAGAATTTCATTGACATATTTTTTACTAAAATTTCATACAATTAGAACAGACATAAAATAACTGAAAATGCACTTTCAGCATTTATCATTTATGACATCTCTCCCCCTTACCAAGTATTCTAATCACCAAAATGTCCAACGAAGATATAGAAATAACCATTCGACTGGATTTTGCGTCTTTTTTAAGATCTGTATAAAAAAGAAGTCATTCGATGGTAAATCGTGCTTTTTTCAAATTCTTTTCTTAATAAAGGCATAGGTGATTGTCTTCATATTGGAACTGTACCATCAAGCTCTAAAACTTTTAATACGAAGACCTAATTTTGACACAATATTTGGCTTTTTTTGGCAAATTTTTCCTTAAGATACCAAGCAGGATGTCATTCAGTCTAGTAATTTGAGAGTTGTGAAGAATTGTGAAGTCTGAACTCTTAATCTCTTAACAGTGGTGCGGCCAAGTTAGGGGTTTGGGGGTTAAAACCCCTCGCAGAGCTAAGAAAAGTCTCTATAATTGCTTATTTACTCCCTTTTAGGTAGTTTTCATTACAAAAAGTAAAAAGCTACCTATTGCAGCCGTCCGGAGGAAAGCACTTCCGGAAAATTTTGGTATATTTTCACCGATCATGACCCCCAGACCCCAAAACCACCCTCCGTTCAAATGTTGACATATATATATATATATATATATAACCATATATATATATATATATATATAACCATATATATATATATATATATATAACCATATATATATATATATATATATAACCATATATATATATATATATATATACACTATATTGCCATTGATTATTGGACACTTGCGATTTTAGACATTTTACAAAATATCTAGAAAAATACATGAAGAATCATCTCGAAACTCTTAGTGTATAAATATAATAGTATACGCCATACATCGCCGTGAAGATTTTTTACCGAAACTCCATAGGGGACCGTCTACAAATTAAAAAAGAATGAATATCTTTTGAATAACCCTGTCAAAACTAATGTAGCAAAAGTGCTCAAACTCTAGATTATGATTGAATGCCTTATTGTAATACATTGTGTTCATTTTTATGAAAATAGCATGCATACTCGCAGAGTAATTAAGGTTTTTATAAAAATGGTCCCAATTTTTTCCAAGTTTTTTCCTTTTAATTTTCAGAGTTCTTTATATAAAATAATAATTTTTTCAGAAAATAGGACAAACAACATTGCACACAGTACGCTGTAATCAGAATTAAAAAATAGTAAAAATTGTATGAAAAATGAGTAGGTTTATTAAATAATTTTTTACTGCGCATGCGTCAAAGATATCAAAATTTCATTTGCATATTATGTTAACTAAATGTATAGTGCAACTTTTGTAAAAGTCTCAAAATCATAGCTTGAAAATTCTGAAAGTAATCGTCAATAGAAAAAGGACAAAATCCGTTGTTTCCAAAATGAAGCAAAAAAATGAGAGATTTTATCCAAATGTTGTAGTACATCCCGTATTGTGGATTCTATATTGATACTAATCAATGAATATATGGATACAACCCCTCTTGTTTTTGCTTCATTTTGAGAATAACGGATTTTCAACTAATTCAATTGACGATTATTTTCAGAATTTTCAAGTTATGATTTTGTGACTTTCACAAAAGTTGCTCTATACATTTAACTAACATGATATGCAAATGAAATTTTGATATCTTTGACGCATGCGCAGTAAAAAATTATTTAGTAAACCTACTCACTTTGTACACAATTTTCATTATTTTTTAATTCTGATTACAAGGTACTGTGTGCAATGTTGTTTGTCATATTTTCTGAAAAAAATATTATTTTATATTAAGAACTCTGAAAATTATAAGGAAAAAACTTGGAAAAATTTGGGACCATTTTTATAAAAACCTTAATTACTCTGGGAGTATGTATGCTATTTGCATAAAAATGAACAAGTCGTATTACAATAAGGCATTCAATCATAATCTAGAGTTTGAGCTCTTTTGCTACATTAGTTTTGACAGGGTTATTCAAAAGATATTCATTATTTTTTAATTTGCTGACGGTCCCCTATGGAGTTTCGGTAAAAAATCTTCACGGCGATGTATGGTGTATACTATTATATTTATACACTAAGAGTTTTGAGATGATTCCTCGTGTATTTTTCTAGATATTTAGTAAAATGTCTAAAATCGCAAGTGTCCAATAATCAATGGCAATATAGTGTATATATTTATCTGATTTTTGTCATGCGATAACTAACGTATTTATGAACCGATTTGAATGAAACTTGGTATGTACATAGTACATACAAATGTCTAGACCAAGTTCGCTGGTCAGCATCATCCGCCATTTTGTTTCAAAATGGCGGCCATTTTAAATTTTAAAAAAATTTAAAATTTAAAATTAAATGCGAAAAAATTAAAAGTTGAAAAATATTTTCTTTTACGTGTTAGAACTTAAAACAAAGTTTCCAGAACACTTTTTATTTTGTCTATATCTTAAAAAAGGATTGAGTTATAACACTTTGAATTTTTCTTATGGCTGACATTTTGAAACGATCTGATTTTGTCACGTGATAACACGCGTATTTATGAACAGATTTCAATGAAACTTGGTATGTACATAGTACATACAAATGTATCGACCGAGTTCGTTGGCCAGCATCTTCCGCCATTTTGTTTCAAATGGTGGCCATTTTAAATTTTTTTTAAAATTTAAAAAAAAATAAAATTAAATGCAAAAAATCGAAATTTGAAAAATATTTTTCTTTTACGTGTTAGAACCTAAAACAACGACTCCAAAACACTTTTTATTTTGTCTATATCTTACAAAATGATTGAGTTATAGCACTTTGAATTTTTCTTATGTCTGACATTTTGAAACGATCTGATTTTTGTCACGTGATAACAAGCGTATTTATGAACCGATTTCAATGAAACTTGATATGTACATAGTACATACAAATATCTCGACCGAGTTCCTTGGCCAGCATCATCCACCATTTTGTTTCAAAATGGTGGCCATTTTAAATTTAAAAAAAATAAAATTTAAAATTAAATGCAAAAAAATTAAAATTTGAAAAATATTTTTCTTTTACGTGTTAGAACTTAAAACAACAATTCCAGAACACTTTTTATTTTGTCTATATCTTAAAAAATGACTGAGTTATAGCACTTTGAATTTTGCTTATGGCTGACATTTTGAAACGGTCTGATCTGAACGATCCACAATGTTGCTTTAAAATGGCATACACTTTATGATATCGTGTAATTTGGTGACTCTCTAAATCGCTTAAAATAAAACCAGGTTGAATAAAAGATGACTTATTTCAAAAAATTCCTATTAATATTCAGTCTTGACAAAAACTAGTTTCAATCTTATAAAATCACTAATTTTATAAGATTATTTCCACTAATTTGAGCTTAGTATTTTTGAACAATGTAACTTACCTTAAAATAAATAAATAAATATATAAGTATATGAAAGCTACCTCTTCCTCCCGGCATTGCCGGAAGGACTTTTTTATTAGCACTTTCCAATAAAGTTGAAAAGAGGTTATGCATTGGGTTTGTCTGTCCGTCTGTCCGCGCTCTAACTCTCGTAAATATACTCGGATCGCCATGAAATTTTTATATGTTGTTGACATATACCCTAGCACAAACCCTATTGAAAATGAAGTTTCTACCATGATTAGTTTATTTACAGGGGAGTCAAAAGTTTACCGTTGCATTACGGCCTATGGGAAAAATCGTTTCAAATGAATTTTAAAGATGTTACACCCTGTCAATCATGTTACAATTTATGTTCATTTATAAAATGCATTAAAATATGCATTCTGTAAAAAATGCGGTGATAAAATATTAATTATTCATTTACAGGGACACGCAAAAGAATTCCATTACATAATGGTAAAAGGGGGATTTGTGTGCGGCATATTTTAACTATATTAAACAATTTCATGTATAATAAAATTGATTTATATAGCTGGGTCTTAATGTAAAGTGATACGATACAGCCATGCATAATATGAAGTACATAGATTTACAGGGACGCACAAAAGTTTTCAAATAGTACAATAATTATCTTATCTCCGAAGTACTGTACATGTATCCGATGATGGCTGATGGATGAATGAAATGAATTTTAATTAAGATATGTGCGTTCACGAATGTTTCTCTAAATCTATGCATATTATATGGTGTGAATAATTATTATAGTTGATATACAGGGCTATACAAAAGAGGTCGCAAACGTTTCTGAATATGAGCTTAAATTACTTAAAGGTGGTTTTTAAATAAGTTAAGCATTTTTACGCTGAACTGCATTCACTTTACTAATAAATGTTTGTAGAATATAGATAAAATGATATACAGGACCACGCAAAGAATTGAATACATAGACGCTTTTGAATGACCAACAGATCAAATACCTGTTCAACAGTATTTGAATACATATTTTGCTATACAGTAACCTTATTGTCCTAAATGACGAAGTTTTGTTAAGGCTATCATAAAGAGTTGGAAAGTGCTTCATAATGCATGCTTAACGCATGATTTTTCTTACTTGTTATTTAGTAATTCTCACTTAGCCAAAACCAGTGCTAATGAGATGGCGCACTATCTTTCATGACAAATTATTGTTTTAATGATGAAGCAGCTTCACCAGTAATACTCATTCTTTCTCGTCTTCGTTCTATTGATCGAAAATTAAACTATTTTTTATTGTAAATTTATTTTTGCCATTGTCCATTTAATGTATTTTCCAAGTTTCATCGATATCTATGTACCAGAATGGACTCTGCATAGGTCCAAACAGAGTTAAGTATAATATGCCTCTGCCTCGGACAGAATTCCTTTTTTTTCGCCGCCTCTATGAGTGATGCCTTCTAAAAAACTTATATTAAGAATTATTGATTTATTTTCTTTCTTTAAGTGTTTGCCGCCTTCTATGGTTGCCCGGTATTTTGGAATTTCTACCTATTGAGCCGATGGAAGCGATAAAACAGCATTGAATGCCTGATCACCCATCCGAGGCACCAACCAAAATATGGCATTGGTGTGTTACCCCTCGGAGGAAAACAACCCCTGTCAGCACCAGACAAATCAATACAAAGACAAAAGGCTCGAACTACGGGCCCTATAAAATACAAAATAGAATAAAAGAGAAAGATGTGCCCTAGCACGAAGTAATAATTATAAGCAACTTAGAAAATCTAATAAACAATCCTTTTTTTTTTCTTTTTTTGAAATTTGAACAGGATGATTTGATTTTTTGGAACAGGATTGAATGCCTTAAAAATCATTTTATTCTACATATTGACATAGGCGTCTGTGGGCGTCATGGCGCCCTCAGACAGATTTCATTTCTTCTTTTAAGCGTCTTTACAAATGAAGTCTTCTAAAAAACTTATATTAAGAGTTATTCATGTATTTAGAATATTTTCTTCCTTTAAAAATTGGGCGCTTCGTAGGTTTGCCCGGTATTTTGGAATTTCTACTTATTGAACTAATGGAAGTGATAAAACAGGATTGAATGCCTTAAAAATCATTTTATTCTACATATTGACATAGACGTCTGTGGGCGTCATGGCGCCCTTAGACAGATTTCTTTTCTTCTTTTAAGCGGCCTTACAAATGAAGTCTTCTAAAAAATTGATATTAAGATTTATTCTCGTATTTAGAGTATTTTCTTCCTTTAAAATTTGGTCGTTTCGTATGGTTGCGAGGTATTTTGGAATTTCTCTTTATTGAGATAATGGAAGCGAAAAAACAGGATTAAATGCCTTAAAAATCATTTAATTCGACCTTCTGACAGATGCGGCTTTGGCAGTCATGACGCCCTTGCCATTTTAACTTACTCATCATACGTAGATATGGTAAATCTTGCAATCGTTTTGAAAATCGGGGGAGGGGGGGGGGGACGGATTTACGGATTTGCACGTTTTAGATACTGGAAATTCAAAAAAAAAAAAAAAAAATCAAAAAAAAAAAGAATCTGTCCGTCTATCTGTGTGTCTGTTATCTCCGAATAGTAATATTAGCCTTATTTAAGCTGTCATTTGGTAAGCCAAATATTACTATTCGAAAATAGCTATATACTTTTTTTAATAAAAAAGTCAACGCTGGATTTAACAGATTTCTTTTTTAAGGGCAATGTTTTTTATGGAATGTTTTTTAGAGTCGAAATTTCTTATGGCTTGTTTATACAACGTCGAAGTTTATAAATTTTGATGAAAAAACAACAATATATATATAATTTAACCGTACATTTAAATGTTATTTAACGCTTCTTTCGCTTATTGAATGTTATATATACCTTTAAAAATATTAGTTTTATGTATTTTGCACTAAAATAGAATCGTTTTCTTACTGTTGTCATTTTTAAAAATATATTGTCTATATTTTTAAATCATGATTTAAAAGAGGTCATGAAATTCGTCCACTTTCTTTTTAATTACAAGAGTTATGCGACCACAATCAGCTTTTAAACCGACCTCTTTGTATACTGTACTACAGTATACAAAGTAGTACCACATGGATGGTTTTCCTCAAACGACAATTAACAACAGCTGTTTAGCATTTGCGATTAAAAGGAGTCCGTTTTTGAACACATTATGGACCATCAATTGACACACACACACACACCTGTTGGCTGCACAATAATCGTTTTAGAGACTATCCCTCGGAATATCCCCCCCACTTCCCCTAAAAGATCTTCTTTCATTATTCACACTGTCAATTATACCCTGATTAGTTCCCAAAAATTATCTATTTTTGGCAAAAGGGAAAAAAATGAAATAAAAAGAAACGTCAAGTGTTAGATTGATTTCGGACAAGGGTCTTTTCTGAATTCTGATTCTTCGTTTTTCGAATACTAAAATAACAAAATGTAAACAGACAGGGAGCCTGGAAAGACCTGGAATATTTTAAAATCTTAACAAACACAATCACATAGATAGTAAATTATTGATTCCAATTGGAAATAATATGTTCGATTCAAGAGAAATGTAAGTAATTTTAAAAGATTAAGTTTTTACTAATATTGTAATGTTAATTATATGATATGTTTATGTTATGTCTTAAACTTTTCATAAGTGTTACATATCTTACAAGTATCAATATGCTTCTAATTTCTTTTGTAGAAAGGGATAAAACATAGGCGTCCACAATAGGGTACGGGGAGACAGAAAAGAGCAATTACCTCTCTCTGAATTTTCGAATTGAATTAATTTTCTCGCCGGTGATTTTGGAAAAACAATAACGATTGTTCCATTCAAATTATTTATAATAAATAAACATTAAAAAAAAGAAAGAAAAAGGATAAATCATCTGTCCCCCTGTAAACCCTTTAAAAGTTATTTTCAGCTCTGATTTTTATTTACATTTATGCATTCAAAATTATCTAAAATTGTGATTTGGGAAAAGTAAATAAACTGGAGGGGGGGGGGGAAGAATAATAAATTATTTCTGTTTTTTTATGCATCTTATTTTTTACATTTCTTTTTTTTTTTTTTTAATATTGGTATTTTTTGAAATTGTCTTATGCAAGATTCTTGCCAAAGAAAAGTTTTGGTAATGTATTACAAGCACATATTTGTTCCTCTTCATGGATTTTGCTATGTATGTGCCCATGGGATGAAAACAAATTTATAAATTTTTTTGAAATATCTAAAATTTTTCTCTCCCCCTCCAGCAAAGTTAAGATCATATTTTACTAAATATTGGCAATATTGTTTGTGACAACTCCTTAGGTGTGGGTGCTTCTTTGTGGGCCAATGATTTCTCCGATCAGTTCTATTTTAACAATATATTTTATTTGCAGGACTTCACTGGACGAACACAACAAAACACTAACAGGGACACAAAATCAACAACATACAGATAACATTTACGTTCTTGTTCCACATTAATTCCATTTACGGTCGGAGTAACCGGACCGCCCTTTTATCACACCTTCTCAGGTGGAGACCATTTCTCGTTCTCCCAGTTTCCTCTCCTCTTCCAAGAGGGGGGGGGGGGGGGGCGCTTGAGAACAAAGGTATGCGCGGGCATCACATTGTTCAAATGTGTGTGTAATCTTTATAAAATTTGCACCAATAATAAAAAAATGCAAAATTTAAAATTCAACATTTTGACACTTTCCAATATAGTTGAAAAGTGTATGACTTCGATTAGTCTGTCCATCAAAAACAAATAAATTCCGATTCCCATGTCACTTAAATATATGGTTTACTAGAGAAGGTTTCTTAATCCATTTAAGGTCGAAGAGAAATGAAACAAAACAAACGTGCAATATTTTTTATTATGGTATTAAAGATAAGGCAAACAATGATATAAGAACAAAAAATATGAGAAAAGCCAGTAAGTTTTTTAAGCAAGATAAAACTAAGTGGTAAATCTTAGTATTCAATATTTTATGCACAAATTTTAACTCATATTGTCAGTTATAATATACTTGGCTAAAAAAAAAAAAAAAAAAAAAAAAAAAAAAAAAAAAAAAAAAAAAATACTTTTTTACATAGATTTTAAAAAACGATAATGTATTTACTTCCACGATTTGTTCATAAGTAGTTTACAACTGACACTAAATCACAAGAAAATATGACTACCCACATTTTCATTAATTTAAAAATTATCTATTCTGTACACTCTCATCGAAAATAAAAGAATTTTAGAAAGATTTTATTTCGAATTGTTTTTGTAGGGTGCCTCCCGCCCCCCCCCCCCCCAAAAAAATTATTGTACTCAAATGAGTGCGGCGGCCTTAAATGTGTTAAGAGATTACTTCAGTCAAGCCAAACGAAAAGATCCGTTCATTAAAATGCTAGTCCTGTGGAAGAAATTTATGAAAATATCTTGGTTGCATTTCAATAGTTTAAAATGATTTCTTTTTCTTTTTTCTATTTTACAAGAAAAATGTATTGGATTACAGAAAATTTCCAACTTCCTGTTTTCGACAGAGTTATACGTTTTAAGGATTAACTATCGAAAAACATATTTTTACAAAATGTCTGTCTGTGGGCCCTCTGACTCTGTCTGTATGTATGTGACAAAAATACTGTGTGCGCTCTATTTCAAAAACTTATGCGCAGAATTTCATAAAAAATTATATTCAGGTGGTTTCAGATGTAAATTAGGGCTGATTAGCTTTTGGTGTAAATCGCCCTACGGGTGGCGCTGCTATACTGCATTTTTCACAATTTCCGCTATAGCTCGATCTCAAGAGCTAATGCACAGATTTTCATCAAACGCCCAATTCAGTTAGTCCTTCATATGAATTGCTGGTGATTATACTTTGGTGTATATCTCTCTACATGTGACGCTGTAATGCTGGATTTCCCCCCCCCCCCCCGATTTTCGCAATAACTCAATCTTAAAAACTAATGCATGGATTCTTACCAAACTTCAAATTCAGTGACACATTGTTTCTAATTAGGTTTTGGTATAAATTATCCAATAGGTAAGCTGTTATGGTGCATTTTATTGGATTTACACGATTTCTGTGATAGTCATATAAGAACTAATACACGGGATTACAAAGGACACTTTCATTTTTGGAACTGGTTAAAATGCAACCGAGATATCTTTATAAATTTCTTCTTTAGAAATAGTATTAGAAAGCTGACTGAAGTAGCCTATTAATGAAAATGGAGTGTCTATACACTGTTCTCACAGTTCGTTTCGTCACAGTTCTCGTTCGTGTACTCACAGTTCGTTTACAGGAATACACAAAAATAATCCGTTAGAATATTTCATATGAGAAAAAATGTTTGTAGTGTATTTTAATGTGTTTCCTTTCTTCAAATACAATTAAATCGATATATATTACTGTGATACACTACAAAGAATACGAATTGAAAAAATTTTATTGTTTATTTACAGGGATACAATAAAGGATCTAATTGTATTATTATTCTCAGTATAGAGTAATTGTTTGAAATCGCTTTTTAAATTGATGCAATTGATTTTTGTGAAAAAAAATTTCCCCGCAATTACACCATTGTGTATATTCATATATTTATGTATTTAAAAAAGAAAAAAAAAAACCTCGAAAACAAGTACATTGTTACAAACAAGTACAAACGACAAACAAGCGAAAACAAGTACAAACCCTTGAAAAGATGGTTTGATTTCAAACTCCTTTTTTCCAGGCATGAGAGGCGTTCTATCTTTGTAAATAGCCCTGTTTCAGTTTTCATGTGTTTCTATCTCACGCTTTCTTTTTCTTTAAATGCATTCTAGACTTTAATTTTCGTAAAAATTGAGATTGACTAATCTTCATAAAATTTTAATATGCTTGTTAATGCTAAAAAACATTATTTTCGCAATTGGATTTTATTTGCCTTCGAGTTTCGGAATGTGGTTTCTAGTACTCAGTGAAGTAACATCTTATCGGAAGACTTTTTTTTTTCTTCTTTTAGCTCTCAGGCTATCATAGCCTGAGAGCTTATATGCCCGTCCGTTCTGTATGTACGTTCGTACGTGCGTTCGTGCGTAACGCGATAACTCATGATAAAAATATCCGATCTACTTGAAATTTTGTATGTAGGTATATCCTGACAAGGCGCTTCCCTGATTAGTTTTTGGAGTTCATTCGATATGTATAAGAGGGAGAACGGGGGGCTCATGCCCCTCCCCTTAGTTGATATAAAATGGGATTTTCATGCAGAATTAAGTTTTCGTTCAAAATTTAGAATAGGATCATTCTGATGAGGCGATTCCGTGACTTTTATTAGGTGTTCATTGAATAAGTATAAATAGGGGGAACAGGGGTTCTAATGCCCCCCCCCCCTTAATTCATATAAATGGGTTTTTCAAGCAGAATTTTCAGATTTCGTTTAAATCTCTTAATAGTTTTGGAAGTTTAATGGTTAAGTATAAAAGAGGAGATAACTCCTTTTAAATTATATAAATACTAAATGGGTTTTTATTAAGAATTATCTCATTTGCTCTGAATTTTGGATATAGATTTTTTATATGATAAAGCATGTCTTTGATAGTATAGGAGGTTCAATGATTAAGTATAAAAAAAGAGGAAAGGGAAGAGCTTTTTCCCCTTCTTAATTTTTTTTCGAACGGAATTAACCCTTGAAAATATAAGGCTTTAATGTACAATTAGTATTTGTAGCCTGTGAGCTCAATGCCATCAGTTTAAGTGGGCAATATTCTTTTTTATTTTCTGTAGAGTTTAATTAATATCGGATCCAATTATTTAAAAAAGCGAAATTCAGATTCAGATGCATTAAGACCTGCATTGGACTATCCTCATTCAAATTTTCAGATCTTTTATGCTGCAAATTTTCTTAGCCATTTTTTCCCCTTGCATACATACATTGAGAGAGATTAACTCTTTTTCTGTTATTAATATAGATGTTTTTCAAAAAAAAAAAAAAAAAAAAAAAAAAAAAAAAAAAAATTGGCAGAGTTATGCTATGCATATGGCTATTAGTACAAAGTTGTATTTGGCGGATTATAAAAATTAAATATATCTCTTAAAAGGAAGTTTATTGCCAAACTACTTGGGACGCAAATTAGAGAAGGAAAGAAGGTAAAGGGCGTTTCAGAAACACACATGACAATTTCATAAATCCCAGTCTGTTTAAGTTGGATTTATTTACAATCCATTTAATCTATAAATAAAAAACACATCATTAAATAAAACAAATTATTTCACCCAAGATAAGTCTCTAGCCGATATGTCAACCCTTTAAAAAAAAGAAAAAAAAAAGGTTTAAAATATTTTAAAATAGTAATTGGCGCCCTTTTGATTAGAAGTTGGCGCCCTGTTAATATAAATTGCCACCGCCCTTTTTGTCATGCCAGTACGCCCCTGCCACCCTGTGTGCAAATTTTAAACAATTAAATGTACACACATAATAAATAAAAACGTTTTAAATTTTTTATGGGAATTCTATTCAGATATTTTCCTTTATATAAAAAGAAAACTTGTTAGGGACAATTTCGCTATCAACATCGTTAGAATAGATGATGACTACGTGTGAAGGGGCTCCCAATGGAAATATAGCATAGCTAATCCTAATCTATGCACATTGACATATAGGGACATCCATTCCCCTTTGGAAATTGATCAAGGCTCTTTGCGTGAGAGGCTAAATAAAACGTACTAACCATTAAGCCGTCACACAGTGGAGTATTTGACCCGAAATCCCGGTCAAAAATATTTTTCGATGTAAATATAGTCCGATTGGCTTGAAATTTTTAGATGTTATTGGGTATCACTATGGAATGTTTGGCATTATAAATGAAGTCTATAGCCTGGACGGTTCATTTACAGAGACACCCAAAAGAATTCCCTTACATTATAGTCAATGTGGAAAAATCGTTTTTTCTGTATTTTAATGATATCACACTTTTAAACGTGCTGAAATTTATATATATCACTAATGTGTACTAAGGCACTTATTGTGGAATATGGTGTGCATTTAATAGATCATTCATTTACAGGGACACACAAAAGAATATGGCGGAAGAATAAATTTAAGTATTGAAGTCTATGACCAATAATTGCTGGAAGTGCGTTTGTAGTTGTGTTGGCGTTTTAAAATGGGACAGCTTTTATTAAATATTTATTGGTGTGGATACATTCTATATATCATATACAGGGATGCACAAAAGTTTTCAAGTACATTTTTATTTACGGAATGGACATTTTTAATTGTGCTATGCGTTTCACTGAGCTAACTTTTAGCATACTATGACCTATGCATACAAATCCATAGCTTAGTTTAATATTTTATATCTTAAAAGCTGACGAAGTGTAAGTTAGATTTTAAGACTTCACATATTAATAAATATATATTTTATAAATATTTTTACAATTAAGAAAAAAAAGAGTCATCATTTAAGAAGAGCACAAAGAAAAAAGAAGCTAAAATATTAATTTACTAAGTACATATTTACTAAGTACCATCTCTTAACAGAGACTTTAACCCTTTCCGGGGCGGAGTAATTCTTTCTTTAAACTGATGAAATAATGGAGTGATACCATAATTTATAAAAGGAGTTATTAGAAAATATGAAGTTGCTTATTTTCACGTACATTATATAAGGAAAATTTTAATTAAATTTTCTTGCTGCCGTTTGTCAGCTTTGAAATTAAAATTAGGTGTCCCTTTTTAAGGACATCGCCCTCGGAAGGGTTAATTCCCCCCTTTCTCCTCTTATATTACACACATGAGTCCCAAGAATTAATTAGGGAACCCTTTTTCAATAAATACGTATATATAATTTGAAGGAGATCGGATATTTCTATCAAAGATGTCAGGTTGCGTGCGTATGTACGTACCTACATACGTACATATGTACGTACGTACATACCTGTTTACGTTATGTCTGTATGTACGTTATGTCTGTATGTACGTTATGTCTGTATGTATGTACGTACATATGTGTATGTACGTACATACATACAGACATAATATGTAGGTGCAAAAGCTCTCCGGTAATAGTCTGTGAGCTATAAACCTGCAATACGACAGTAAATATATAGTTCTTATCTCTTCAATTCGGTGGCTGCAAAGCGGGGCATTTAAATAGTCATCCCGAAAATTTTTTTTATAAAAAAATGGCACAAACATGCGCAAGATTTTTTTGTAGAAATTGACACTCAAGACTATAACTAATACGATTGTAACTCAAACATGGCGCGGCAAAGCGCGGCACATATTTAAAAAGCTTTCGATATGTATAAATTAGAGCCAAAAACGCTTTAAAAATAACCTTTTTACACATTTAATATTTTTTATTACATTAAAAACTAAACTATTTAAATTAACACATGGTTTAACACTAAGATCTGACCTTTGTTAAACACGTAAGCCATGTTTTGTTTCAATTCAACAATTCATTGAGCCACAAAAAAAATATATTTAAACATAACAACAAAGCCAAAAAACAACAAAAAACCACGTCTTCTCACGAAGAAACTTCCTCTTCAGCTGAAGCCCGGAGCCACCATATATAACTCAGGTTTCTAAAATAGACATAGATCGATGCACCAATTAGTTAGCTATTAAAAAATATAATTTTTACAATTGTTGACGAAATTTTAATTTTTGACTTTTTGACCAGGTTTTTGGGTCAAATACTCCACTGTGCGTCAAAAAACCCTTAGACTTGTCTATACACTGTATTGTAAATTTTATGCTGCAATGTATTAGTATTGACCGGATATAGTTACTATTAAAATTGACATACATACATTAATTTGCTATTTGAAATATCATTATACTCAGTTATACATTTTATTTTGTTATTTCAAAATTATCAACATTTTTATATACACTTTATGCGATGATTAATTTTTGTTTGCAACTACTGTAACTGAGTATAGATCAATATAGTAGTTGAAAATTGAATAGTTATTTTATACCCTCATTACAGAGCTATCATGGATGACTATTTTTACGTTCTGTTCGTTCTAATATTTATAAATACGTTTTGCTGTATATTTCACTAGCAGATGTTTGCAAAGCGCACAGGAAAGATTTTTGTTTTGAAAAAGTGTTACTAAATAGAATTAAAAAAAATAAATTCATGTGGTAACAATCCTGTCGCTGCTAACTAATCAGAATGTCAGACATCTAGAAATTTCTTTTGAACTTGAAGCGACTCCATCTATTATATTACCATAGTCGTAATCTAAAGATCATTCAATGATAATTAGGATGAGCGAAGCGAATCCTCTACTAAACCACTCAAATGACATTTTGTCGTACACTTTACAAAAAAAGTAGACAGTATTTTGACTTGAAATTAAACACAAATATAAACTATGATCTGTAGATTTGCAGAATATTATTTTTTTTTTACAGAAATACTTTTCAAAAAATTATTATTTTAATTTATTTATTTTACATGTTTTTCCATTACGGACGCACTTTTTCAAATAAAAAGTGAAACACATACGTTTTCAGAAGAAAAACTTAAATCATGGAGTCAGTAAATATAGCTAGAATCACCATTAAATAAATAAAAATGTATTTTTATTATTCTGCCAAAATATCTCAAAAACTGCTTTCAGGTTTTCAAACTATGCTCATTCCTTTTAACTATGTACAGTTTCACGATTTCTTTTATAAAATTTGTAAAATACTTTTTTTAGGAAAATTATAGCATATTTTTAATGAATTAAAATTTGTGAAAATTCCCTTATTTACATTCAATTATAAAAGTATTTTTCTATATTAGGAATTCGAATACACAATTTATTCTTATTTTGTGAAATCATTTATGCAGACGATATTTATGAATTTTAAAAGAATTACATATTTTTTTAGTGTGTGTGAAGTGACAATAAAAGAATTGTAAATAAATAAAATTAATTAACATTTTGTATAATTCTACTTCGAAAATTTTTTTATTTATACCAGTCTTGTATCATAAATAAAAAATCTGAGGAAATTCTTAGTTATTTGATTGAATTTACATTTTAAAATTAAAATGCGCCAAAACATAAAATTACATTTTGGTTAATAAAGATGCAAAAGTAATTTAAAAAAAATATATTATTACTTTCAAATATTTATCTTATAACCTAATACTTCGCGAATCCAAACAAAACATGGCTTTCGCTAGTATTATCTAACAGTCCTTTTCTTAGAGATAAACGCAAGCAATTCTTTATAATTTTAATTATTGGAAAGACTCGTTTACAAGACACTTGAATGTGTGATAAATTCAATACAAGGGGTAGTCAAAAAGTTCACGGAATTTCGTTGTAACTCTTTAATACTATAATATAATTCATTTACTTACTACCGCTGTATTTTTTTAAAAATCGAAATCCTTAACAGGAAGTGTAACGGCAGTGTAGCTTAAAGTAGATGTGTGAGGGGATCAGTTTGCACGATCTCGAGGTTCGAGCAAAAGGGCGAACATCAAGTTTATATGCAGATCGATCAAATCGGCTTCTAATACTCTGTCGGCCTTACAACAGTTTAAGGAGACAATTCTTTATAGAAAACTGTCGCTTACGAATGGTTTTCAAGATTTCAAGGTGGGTAGGAATCGCTGGAAAAGGATAGTTGCGGTGGGAGACCTTCAACCTTTAGAAACGAAGAAATGAACGAACAAGTTAAGCAGGTAATCAAATCAGATCAAAGAATGACCATCGACGAGTTGGCACAATAGACTAAGATCCGGTATAAGAAATATATACCCTCATTTGTTATTTAATCATAATAAATAATACATGTTAGACAATGATACAACTGATACATCGCACATAGGTTGCCTAGCTAAATCATGTGTCGATAATGTTAAACAATAAAATGTTTAATTAAACTTTGTTGATCAACTTCCCCCATTTGTTATTTGTGAAAGTCGAGCATCAGTTGAGAGAATATATCCAAAGAACTGAAAAAAATAAAGGTTGCCTGCTTTCCCATGTTGCCAACCATGGGGTTGCCACATATAAACAGGTAAGTAGCCGTTGTTAATATACCCTCATAAGTTATTTAATCGAATTACACATCAAATGAAAGCTTATTTTGTTACCAATCCAACCGTGTTAAGTTGTCTTATTAAAAAGTGTGCTGAATCCATGGTTGCCTAGATTTAAGATGTTCAATTTTCTGCGCGACTGTTGAGAGTGACAGAGAAGCGCTGCGCACGCAATTCCATTTGACAGACAAAGATGCAGCGAGTTCTTTTTAAAGATTGAAATATTAACAACGATTTCATTTTTTTTTTCACTCACACATTTATTTATATACATAATTATGAAAATATGACAATACATAATTATGAAACATATTATTTTTCGTTAAAATATAGCCTTTTAAAAGGAGATATTTTCGATCTTTTAAGCGCGGATCAAATACTGGTAAAGGTCAAATAAAATATCACATAATAATATAAATATTTTTTTTATTAATACATACATTTATCAATAGTAAAATACAACATTTTTATATAAAACACTTATTCCAATTCAGAATCGTCAGAAGTGCCAATATCACAATCTAATTCTGATTCTTCATAGCTTTCTCTTTTTCCCGATTCACTTGATATGTCCTTAACTTGTAAGGGTGTTGGGTCCCCTTTAAACCCTGTCAAACCCAACGAAGACTTCAAATAACCATCCAATAATCATCCCCAATCTTCAGGATTGACTTTAATGCAAAATGCATCGGTTGCATGAAAACACATAGAATTAACATACACTAGCCTCCAAAAGTTAATGTTTTTTGCGTCTAATTTGCAAATGAATGAATATAGAAACAACAAATTTGGAGAAAATGTGCGCTAAACGGTTATTTCTTAAATGCGATATAGAAATTTATTTAAGTTAAACGTATAAATGAAATTACAACAAAAAAGCACTCATGGTGGAAAATTCCATTTTTGGAGAAATGAGTACATCGCAGTATTATGCAGAAAAATGTGACAGAAACATTAAAAAACTGGTACTAATACGGAATATCTCCACCCCGGACTTGAATGCATTGGCGGCATCGACTTTCCATCCTCTCAATTAAATTGTTGGGCACCGAAATAGGTAGCACTGACCAGTAAGCCTTGTTCTAGCTCATTTAATGACTTTGTAGGAGGACTTAAAGCCGCAACCTGTCTTCCAAGATAGTCCCAAAGATGTTCTATCGGATTCAAGTCTGGAGAGTGAGCTACCCATTCCTTTCTCTCCAAACCGTGATCCTCAAGATAATCCTCAACAACCACAGCTCGGTGTGGTCTTGCATTATCATCCATTGGAATGAAGCCATTGCCAATAGCACCGGCACATGGACAACACATATGAATCAAGGATCTCATCCCGATATCTCGCACCAGTCAGAATTCCTCGATGGAACACTTGCAGGTCAGTGTGGCCTCCGAGATCCCTGCCCAAACCATGATTCCACCGTTTCTGTTTCTGTGTGTTTCGACAGTTTTTGATTGATGGTATCGAGTGCATTGTTCTCTCTAGATCATAAGACGTCCTGAATCACTCTCCAGTGTGAATCTGGACTCGTTTGTGAAGAGTACAGAAGCCCATTGTTGTCTGGCCCAGGAAACATGTTCTCTTACCCAACATAAGCTGGCCCTTCTCTGTCGTCAGTTGAGGAAAACACACACAACTGGTCGCCTTGCGTAGAGACTGCATTGTGGAAACGTCTTCGCACCGTAATAGTAGAGATTCTTCTCCCTGATGCTGCAAAGCAATGGGTTGCAGGTCTGCAATGAGTTACGGCACAGTAGTGCATCTTCTCCTTCGGGCCTAAAAGGCTAGAAACCGGTCTTCTGCAGGTGTTTTAATACGTGAGTGTCCTGGAACATGTCTTCTGGACACAGAATCTTCATATTAATTCCAGAGTCGTTGGACTACACTGCGAAACATATTGAGCCGTTTAGCAGTATCGGCCTGTGACAACCCCATTTCCATCTATCTTACCGCCCGCCCCCGCCACCTTAATGAATCGGGCAAACGACTTCTTCTAGACATTTCTAGACTTTACTGGTTATTGTGAACAAAACTGACAACAATAATTCAAATACAACAAAACTTACACGCGAAATTACGAAAGCTTCGTAATAACCTTTTTTTTCAACATTAATTTAAAAATATATTCTTTTAAATCTTGTATGTTCTGTTCCAAAGTATATCTTTAAAGAAACAATATTATTTTATTTTAAGCAGTACATATACATTTACATGTAATAGTTTATGATATTTACAAATTTAATAAGGCATTATATTTTTTATTCCTATTCTACTTTTTTAAGTAATTTTACTAAATATTAAATGCTTTTTTATCGAATATTATTACTATGGACTTCCTTTTTAGCCCCTTTGCGAATTTCGTCCATGAATTGCGTAAAAAACGGGAATTCTTTCCATGCCAAAATAATATGGCACGTAATTTTTATTAAACATTAAATTAATTTACAGAAAGTTTTTGAACCAATATTTACGTGCGCAGACAGTTTTTGGTTTTATCGACGATAGGTCGAACGAACGAAACGAAGTTTCGTTTTACAGAAGTTTTTGGTTTTATCTTTGACACTTTGACTCTGTTTTAAAAAAGATAACTTGATTATGGAAGATTGAATGATATTATCTTGACCAGTGACAATCTTCTGCAATCTAATCGTCATCCATTTTCCTTTTTTTTTTTTTCCTCCCGATTCCTACAGCTGTTTTTACCACTGTCACTGTCATATGGCTAATGGTTGATTACCGATTCATTTAAGAAGAATGAATCACATGTTTGAAAATCAGCTTGTACAAAATTATTTAGTAAAAGATGCCAATACCTCCAATACTTTTATAAATTCTAGAAGAAAAGTTTTCTTTTAGACACTATAAAAAAAGTTTTAAATGTGATATTTGAAATACTACATTTTTTTATATGAAGCATAAATTTCACCGTTTTACACATAATTTAATTTTGAAGTTTTCATTCTTTTTTAATGTTCATGTGTGAATATATATATTTCAATAGAAAAACATTTGGAAATATACGATTATTTGAACTTTCTAAAATCTGGAAATAAATAATAGCTAAAAATGGCTATTTCAAACTATGAATAAAATCTGCATTCAAATAATAAAAATTTGAATAAAAAAATTTAAAAGCAGCTTAAAAAATCAAAATAACTGGACACTGCGCACCGCAAGCTAGTCTAATATATGCTTGCAAAAGATGGTTAATTAGCTGTGCATAATTATGGACTCTGTAAAAACTTATTTAACTGAATTATCTTGACTTATTCCAGCTATACAATAAGACTGAAAAGAATTCTCCAATTTAAAATGTGCTTAAAAAAGTTTATCATAGATTTCTTTATAAAACTACAAGTTTCAGGTCTTGTATAGAATGGTTTCTGCAGGACACACCAAGAAACCAAATAAGTTATAATAAATTTAATTATGACAGTAACAGCATTTGTTATTTTCTTCTTAGAGGGAGAGAGAGACAGCAAAAGATTTTTGAATAGACTGTTGACATGTGCAATTAAGACATTATTAATGAAACAAATGGCAATTGAATCATATTTCTCCTGTATTACACATACTTTGAAAGTATTTTTTCAGGAAATTTAGTCGTTGGGGACCATGGAATTCTTGTCCATCATATGCATAACATAAAATCCTAAATCTCAATAAATACCTCTATCAATATTCAATCTCAACCAATAAATACCTCTGCTCAATTTGTTCAGAAGATAAAGTGTATAAAATCATGGCTTGATGATGTCGTAAACTTTAAATGCTGTGTTACTGAATTGCATAAAAGAAAACATGATTATAACGCAAAAAAGATGAGCATATTAACTAACAGTTTAGTGGCTGAGCAAATACAACGTTATCTCTCTGGTAATGATATCGTTATCAAAGTGTAAATTATTTTTTGAGTTTTAGAATTTATTATTATTACTTTTTACATAATTTATTGATTCAAATGAAGACAATAAAATATCGCTTTATTCAAATAACACTTAAAAGAAATACATGTAAAAATACTTTTTTGTTACATGATGCACTCAACAGTAATAAAGTCTTGTTGTCTTTGTCCCATACGGAGGAGGGAGGTGATGCAGATAGAAATTCTTATCAACAAAACAAGCGGCTAACATTCTTTCTCTTTTGTTTATTAATAAGCCCAAGCTTCATTTAAAATATGTTTTTTTCGAACCGTGATTATACATGCATCACAAATGAAAAAGAACAGGGATGTCAAACATTGGGGCATCCCACATTTTAAAATTAAATAATTTTATAATAATTCAGTGCTTTGTATTTTTATAAGAATAGATAACAGACTGAAAAAGGATAACATACTAACTTTAACTAAAGACCATGTTACAGATAAAATGAGAAAACTTTAAATAGATCAAAAATGATATTGATATAAGACAACCCTTTTCCCCCCTAAAGAAATCTTACAATATCTATAGGAGCATTGATAAAGTATGTGCCAGACACATATACCCAATCCTCCCTAAAATGATAAAGTTATATATGTACAGCCCCTTAATGTGTCGGATTAAGAAAACCATTTCTAATTAAAATATATTTACAAATTGAAATTTAAATGAAATACAGGATCATGAAAAATATAAGTGTGTGGAAAATATGATTACAAATATTTTGGCAACTAACTACCCTATTGACTTTATTCCATATGCAAATATTTTTTATTGTCTTGTCACTCATTAAAATAAAAATTTTGAAAATTTTTATGTACCTTTCATTAGAACAAATACACTGCTCAAAACAATTAAAGGATATTGCAGTTTTAGGTGGATTTTGTATCTGGGAAACTTTTTAGCTGATTGATACATGGTCGACAGACATAGTAGGTTATATGAGAATAAATTACACATGTTTGGCAGAAAAAAATGCATTTTATTGCGCATTTGTGTACAAAAGGAAAATAACACAATTTGTGCATATGAAAAAAAAAAAAAGAATAAGAAAAGGTGTTTTCTTCAAAGAAAATCATTTTCAGTAGGGGGTATGGTTTCCATGGGCGGCCAGCAACGTTGAATACCTTTGAGGCATGGACTCAATGAGGGTATTAATGACGAGTTGGGGTAGTCTGCCCCACTCTTCCAGAAGAGCTCTTTCCAGTTCTTGGAGAGTTTGTGGGGGTTGTTGGCAGCCAGAAACTCGTCTTCCTAGAGCGTCCCAAACGTGCTCGATTGGATTCATGTCTGGAGAACACGCTGGCCATTCCATTCGAACGATTCCTTCCTCGAAAAGGAAATCCTCCACCAGGTTTGCACAATATGGCCTGCAGTTATCGTACATTAAAATGAAGTTATCTCCGATTGCTGCAGCATAAGGGATTACAATAGGTCTGAGGATCTCATCCCTATATCGGCGACCAGTCAGAGCTCTATCTCGAATGATGTAGAGGTCAGTGCGCCCGTCAATGGAGATGCCACCATACACCAACTCTCCTCCACCGCCAAATCTGACACTTTCGTGCACGAACGCAGGATTATTCCTACTGCCACGGTCCCTCCAGATGAAAATACGCCTATTATCCGGATGCACAGAAAAACGGGACTCGTCAGAAAACAGAATATTGCTCCATTCATTTCTCCTCCAGTTGACATGCTCGGTTGCCCACTCTCTGCGGTCGCGACGATGCCTTGATGTTAATCTAACACATACCATGGGTCGGCGAGCATACAGACCTACAGCATGAAGCCGGTTTCGGACAGTCTGAGTTGAAATCGTGGTGCCTGTAGCCGAGCGAAGGTGTTGTTGGAGAAGAGTAGCGTTCATGTTTCGGTGTCTCCGAGCTGTTAGCGCTAAATACCGATCTTCATTGAGCATTGTTGCCCGTCTACGACCTTGTCCTGGTCTTCGGCCTGCACATCCACTCTCCAAAAAACGGTTCCAGATCCTGGAAATGACACTTTGTAACACTCCAATGGCTTGCGCTACTTCGGCTTGAGTTTGGCCCCCTTCTAACCTACCAACAATTCTCCAAGCTTCTGAATCTGTCAAATGACTTCACTGAGACATCGTACTCATCGAAACAAAGCAAACACTGAATGCCGATCATCCTTGTCTTCATTCTATTTTATCCAGTTGAAAGTCAAATTTCATTCGCTGCCGCTGAAGCGACGTTTTTGACGTCGAACTCAAAATTTGCATACTCCACAGTTTGAAAACCAGAAAAATTTGCATTTGTGATTCTCTTCTTCTATTTTCGGCAAAAAAAATTTCGTTTATATCTTTATTTTATATAAAACTTCAAATATCCTTTAATTGTTTTGAGCAGTGTATATCGAGAGTTCGAAAAAAATGGTTAGAGGTAATCGAAGTTATTGATATTCAATAGGCTTCTTCCAATTATTACATACTAATTTCAAGTCTCTATGTCAATCTGTTCAGCAGATAGAGTGTTTACAAACACACACACAGACATAAACAAAAAGACTGACGTAAAGCAATTTTTTTTTTCTTAACATATGTTTTTCGGGATCTTCATTGTCTAAAATGCTGTAATCCATCAATTTTTATTATTATTATTTTTTTAATTTTAAAACAATTACAAGACTTATTCTATACTATGTATGATGGGTAAGTAAAACATACATCATCTACTGTTTATAGTTTGATAATTTTTACATTGATGATAATTTAATAATTTTTTCCATCAATAAAAATATTCAATTTTTTGAACCATATGCAAAAACTATAATGTAAAGAAATATTAATAAAAACAACACAATTTAGTATTTTAGTAAAAATTTATTATTAAATATCAGGCACTTGGACAATTTAATATTGTAAAACAGTCATTAAATGAAAAGTTACATAAATAACTGAATATGTGATACTTAAAGAACAAATATGCAAAAAGAAAAATGTGAAACATGCAAACCACAAATGAAAATAAACCTCTTAAAAATTATATTTAACTGTATTATATTTTGCAAAGTCATAATTTTTCTTAAAGTAATCAAATTATTCATTCTTTTTACATAAATTAACCATAGCAAATATTATAAAATTCCACAAGTAAGAAAAATAAATACCCGGAAACTTATTTTATCATCTTACTTTTGCAATAATAAATTTCTAGCAAACAGAAGCTAAAGAAGAATGAAATAATAACATCTGCTCAAAAGCTATTGTAAATGAATATATAAGAAAGAAGAAGAAAAGAAAAGAACTAATTGGCATAAAAATGTTTAGAAAAAGCAAGACTTTTTTTTTTTAGTTAGTTTCTTTTCCTTTAAAAGAAAAAAAAAAAAAAAACACTGAATGCTAATATTTTTTAATGAGTAGTGATAATGCTGCTATTTAATATTTTGAGGACTTCAAAAATAACAAGCATGAACTCTATGTGAGTATGAATTTTAAGTGTAAATATTATTATTATTATTATTTATTTGGTTAACACACATTACAACTACATGTGTCAGTTTAGAATTAAAAAATTTACAGTATGTTTTCTAAGTACAAACAATATTTGTTTGTTTTTTTGTTTGTGCTAAATAATGAAATTATACTTCTTTGAGTTCCTCGGATCAAAGCAACTCGGAAAAAGACACAGTTTCTACACTTTTTCTTAAATCTTCAAAAAGTTATGAAAGAAAACGACATTGATTTGTAAATTTACTAAAAGAAAATCCAGATCTCAGATTTAAAGTAATCCAGAGTCATATATTTATTTAACACACAGATTGTAAAGATAAATCACAGTATAAAATAAACTTTTTAATTTCATCTAAAATTTTATCTAAACTTTGATGTTAATCTAGAAAATTTCAGAGTATGGCATGATTTTTTTATGAAGGCAACAAAGCCATGCATAAAAAAAAAGACAATTTTCAATAAAATGGCTATTTTTGTTTCTGCTGCAATAACCTGGTGATTAAAATACACAAGCAATTTTTTTTTATCCAACTGTATACATAATCTTTTATTTTATAATTTTAGAATCAGAAACAAAGTTAAATTTTGCCCTTGTATAATATAAGCAAATAAAATAAAAATGACAAAAGTAAGAAACTTGAATTCCATTTTTTTTTAAATTACTAAAAAGAACAACAATGACAATTTATTTTCAATTCAGGAAATATTTACCGCTAGTCAAGCTTCTATTTATTTTATTTATTTATTTATTTATTATTATTATTATTATTATTGAGCAAAAGAATGAAAAAATACAAACATAACATAAAAAATAACATTTTGTAATAATTTTTTGTTTCAGAATTTAAGTCTGTTTTGCTGAACCCTTCTTCATTAAATAAACAATATGATTTATTTAAATTGTTTTATATTATTATAAATAAATATGAAATAGAGAAAAACATTAATTAAATCAAAATTTCATAAATAATATAATGTTGAAAATCAGAAAAATTAGTACTACAATTAGTTCATAGAGAAATATATAACTCATTTAGATAAAACTTTCTCCTTAATTTAAAGTGACAGTGAGATAATGAAAGACTTCAATTGAACCAATGCCAAAAGTCATACCATACTTTGACAGGACAATAGAAAATCAACAAGCATTCAAATACCCTTTTGGAGGACAAGTCTAAAAAGTATTACACAGTTTTTTCATAGTGTGATTTTTATTAAAAGTTATATTTTATTGGTAGTGCTGCAGTTAACAAATTTAGAGGATAATTAAGAAAAGACTAAGACAATTCCCAACATACTTGAGACTAAGATTTTTCATTTTTTGATAGTTAGATGATGCATTCATTCAAAATTCTCAAAAAAAAAAAAAAAAAAAAAAATACTTCACTTCTCTCAATTTATAAGTATTATGATTGCTATAATGCATATATGGGAGATGTGTGGATCTTCATGCACATAGTTGAAGATAACTGCAAAAATTATTTTTTAAGGAATATTTAAAGTTACAAACGCAAGGGCTCAACTGCAGTTAAAAATCTTACTCATGATACTGTTATAGAACCAATCTATACTTTATTAAAACAATATGAATATTTACAATTTTTTAAAGTTTTTTCTGGGGAAGATTTCACATTTTATGATTTTTTCTGTAGTTTTATACAGATGACTCCCTCAAATCAACACAGCTTGGGACCAGAGATTGTGCGGATTTTAGAATTTTGCAGATTTCTGATCATTGATTTGTTTACATTTTTTAAATAGCAATTTATTTAATAATGCAATCAAAACTATAATGAATGCTTACAATATAATAAATTATTAAAATAAGTAATAAACTAAAATAATAAAAATTTAGATAATTTTTAAAATGATTAAAATATTAAAAGCAAAGATCAAATTAATAATCAATAGCGAATAAATATTCATTATAAAGATTTTTTTTAATTATTCAATGAAACTTGCCTCATAAAAGCAGATTAATACTAATTCACACCAAAACCATAAAGTAAGGAAATTTTATTTTAGGTTTAGCCAGACTTAATAACCAAAAAAGTTTTATTAATATATCAATATATTTGGTAAGAAGATTGTGATTACCAATAATACCAGCAATATCTTGAATTTTTCAGAAATAAATTTTTTTCCCTTAATGAAAAAACATGAATTCAACTATATTAACAAAATTACAAATTAAAATATATTTGGAATTGATACCAAAATAAAAAAGTCAAATTTTGTCCCGATATCCGAACTGAATGTTTCATTGTTTACATCTGCAAATTATGTGTGGATTTTAGGATTGCAGAATTGAGGGAGTCTACTGTATTACCATTCTCACAGCCTAAGCAGAAATATCATTCTTAGCAACAAAAAATACTGATGGATAGAAGGTACTTTTCCGATTTCAATAAAAATAGAAATATTTACAAAAAAATTATTTTTTGAAGGTCACTTTTGTATTTTTTAAGTTTTGCTGCAGCTTAAAAATGTCATTTATTTAGCCTAGATCCAAATCCATTACAAAAAGGCACCTTTTTGAGAGGGTTTGACAACACTGAACAGTTTGTCAGTGAATCATAGGCATTTACAAAATTTTGGGAAAAAATAGTTTTACACAAGAAAATGATAAATTTTAGCTGCTATTTCATTTATCAGCATATTT
This sequence comes from Maratus speculifer, assembly GCA_964019185.1. Classification (NCBI taxonomy): domain Eukaryota; kingdom Metazoa; phylum Arthropoda; class Arachnida; order Araneae; family Salticidae; genus Maratus; species Maratus speculifer. The sequence continues at coordinate 260,962,407 of OZ025298.1, forward strand.
TAAATATTCTTGTTTTTCCATACATTTAGAAAGCAACATAAAAGAACTGTTAGTAATGCATACAGAATTTTATATCCTCCTTATATAAAGCATTATGCTAACAATAACAACAGTTCCTTTTAAATATATTTTGTTTATTCCAAGATTGAGCTTTATGAGACCAGATTTGGATTTGTTCATCTAATACACGCTTATTATTCACAGCATTTGTATTTAAAAAAAAATACTTTCAGTAAAGAACTTTTAGAAAAAAAAAGGGGGGGAGGAGGGATATATTGTTCTCATAAAAATTACAACAAATTCCACTGAACAAGACTCGTCTCTGAGAATCAAATCTATGTCTCTCAATTTCTAGCACCTTGACACAAAAAATATTATTTCAAACAATCAATATCCTAATTACAATCGATGGAAGAAAAAAGTAAAATAAATGGGTATAAAAGTTAACTCTTTTATAAGCATTTAATGCATATTTTTTAAATCATGCTTAATTTTATTAAAATAGTGTTTGAAAAAAATTCTGATACAATATTTCAATTTTACATGAATAAGGATTATCGAAAATTCCCTGCTTTCATTTACATTTTGTAGAAAGTGTGAACCAGTAAATTTATTAAAACAATTTAAATTTTTACTCAGATGTTTTTAAAAAAGATACAGAAAATGGGAAAAAATCATTATTTAAACTACCTATTCTGAATTTCTAAATTGTTTTTTATTACATAACCATAATTTAATTAATATTGAATTACTAACTGATAAAATCATATATAATAAAAAACATCACAAACTGTGAAATTATAAATAAAAAAAGAAATTTATTCATTAACAATGAAACTGTTCTTCTTAACATTTAAAACATAGATTATAAAAACACAACAAAAATATGTTTTCTTTTGTACTTTTCAGTGATTAAAATATTTCATTTCTGCAACTTTGCAGACTGCTTGGTCTTTTTTTAGTGAACATGTTTTGGTGCATAATGAACAAAGTTTTTGTTCTAACTTGTAACTCATATACAGTAATATGTAACTATAAAGAATTTTTGGTGATTTATCGAACATAACAAAACTTTTCCATTGCTTGATGAAATGTTAAACAGAACAAATCAATCTATCTAGAGATTAACTTATAGAAAAAGCTGATTTTTCACAAGACTGGCTTTTTCAGTATGTACTGAATAAAATATAGATTATGAATTAGATATATTTTGTATAATTGTTAATAATGGCTTTAAGGTACGACATATTATTAAATTAACTGTGCATAATGCCAATAATAAAAAGCAAGAAAACAAATTTGATTCACAAATATAGAAATTTTACATTCTTCAATATTTTTCAAGCTTTTTTTGAGAAATTAATATACAGCCTTAAGCATTTCAATATCTACTTAGTAACCAAGCCCCCACCGAAATTAAACAGTTCAGAAATTGCACTTCAAGCGTAGCAAATGAAGTGCATTAGTACTATAATGAAACTTCAAAAATATTCAGATCTTGGTGTAATAGTATGCAGTATAGTATCTGAACTCTTTTGTGTGTCCCTGTAAACACTATTGGCTTTCTGTTATACAGGAAGCAACTTGTAGTAAACCTCAGCAATGCATAAAAATTTCATAAAATGTAAAATAGTTTTATATAATTAAAATGCACCTCAAACAATGTTCCTCCCTATATCATTATTAATGGAATACTTTAGTGTGGCCTTGTAAATTAATAGCAAATATTCTTTGCAATACAGATTGTGCAAGTATATACTTCATAGATGCATACCAATTTTATTATGTTTGAAAGAGTATGACACCATTAAAATGCACTTGAAATATTTTTTCCACCATTAGCCACAATGTAACGTAATACTTTTGTGTGTCCCTGTAACTGAACTATACATAAAATTTTCATAAAATTTGAAATCACTCAAAATAATGCAACAATTACGTATTTTAAAATTCAAATGATTCAGTTGGATAGTTATTGCGCTATTATATGCAGACATACAGATGAACAGACAAACTGAAAAATGACTATAAATGCTATGTATTTATGTAATTACAAACGCATCTAAAAATACACTTTTACTAAAAACACACATTTACACTAAAGTTGATCCAATTATTTTGAGATTTATTCAGGAGCATGTGAGGGGCTCACTACCATAGTAGACAAAGTCTATTTGGGGGGAAAAAAATTAGATAGTCCATTTAGAAAGTGGATAAAATCTGTTTTATCCATTTCCACAATAAACCAAGTAACTGTAAACAGATTTTGTATATATATATATGATAAAGTATGTGAAAGCAGATTTTATGTGCCTTCTAAATGGATATTCTCTTTCTCTCTCTCTCTTTTTTCCCCCAAAATTGACTTACAAGGAAGGTCTCCATACGGGCATACTCAGAAAAATCTGAAAAAATTACAGAATGTTCTTCTCATATAGTTATATATGTTTATAAAAACAATTTCGGCGGAACCTCCTTATAACGCCCGTAAAAAAATAATGAAAATTTCGTTTATTTGGCGATTTATCTCCGTTTGGCGAAAAAACGAAATTTTGAAAAATACGCTTTTACGCTTCGAATACTTTTTAAAGAAAAAACTTTCTATGATCAATTTATTTAAATAAGTTTAGTTTAAGTAATTTTAGTTTTGCATTTTTACTTTACTTTAAGTGTAATTTTGTCATATACGTTTATATGTACTTATAACAAAATGAAATTAATATATTTTATCATTTAAAACACAATTTAAATTGATTAAAATTGTTCCAAATTGAAAAATACACTGTTAAAAATCTGCTGCATTTTGTTGCAACGCACTCCCTTGTTTGTATAGAAAACGGTTACTTGGCCGTGAAATGGAGCTTTCTCATTGGTTGGAATAGAGATATTATATACAAGCAGTGGAGTGCGTTACAACAAAATGCAGCAGATTTTTAACAGTGTATGACACGGTCAATTCACCGTGCTATGTAGCATTCTCATTGGTCAGAAGAGAGATATTCTATAAAAGTCGTGGAGTGACGTTGCAGTAAATGCTGCAGATTTTTAACAGTGAATTCAATTAAAACCAATTTTCAGATTTGTTAAAATCGTCTGCTTTTGGCGAGGAAATGCACTGCTCGCCAAATCCCGCGTCGCTTTCAGCTTTTCACGCCAATTATTCCAAACTATTTTATTTTTTTACATATCTAATAATGTAATTCCGCTGCTAATTTTCACTGATCCTTTATTATCTAGATGAGTAGTTTAATTCGTATTTTTTTTCAAAAAATTCTGAGTATGCCCCCAATGGAGACCTTCCTTGTTAGTTTACTATGGTTGTGAGCCCCTTATATCAAATACAATTTATTAGAACAGGTGGATAAAAAAAATTCTATATTGACATGACATGCAAATAAATTTGAATACAGAAAAAAAGGGAACATGTATGTCAAATTTAGAAAACTCTTCTCAAATGAAAAGGGAGCCCAAAATGACACTGTGCTTCCCATAGCCTCAGAGGTTAATTAGGCCCTTTACCACAAAAAAAAAAAAAAAAAAAAAAAAAAAAAAAAAAAAAAATCTACCTTTATATTGTTTGATTTGTATTACTTCTTAATACAATGGTTTATTTGCAATTTTTATGGCCATTTTACTATAAATAATGAATTTTAATAATTAAAGTTTAAAAAAATATATGCTTTTGATACCATCTAATTAGAAGCTTAATTATTTTTTAAACCTATAATTCTTGGTTGCCATTTAGAATCTTAAAACAGAAAAACAAAAACAAAACCTGATTAAATTCTTAAAAACTTTCTTTTGTGAAAAGATCTTAAAGCATAGCCAGTGAAAAAAAACTTTTAGAGTTAATACCAAATTAAAATTTTCATAACTTAAAAATTTACTCCTATGATGTATACACAACATATACATTTTAAAATGGAATAAGGAAAAGATATACACTGAACAAAATAGACACAGAATAAAAATGTTATGCTGAACTCAATGAAAAATCAATAATGTGGAAAACTCACTGTAGGATAGTTGATATTCTACTGTAGGTATTAACCAATGTGAATTCAATTCTATATTTAATAAAAATATTTTATATCTTGGCATATTCAATATTAAATGGTGGCTATACATTATAAATTGACATTTAAAATTTATTTTTATACATTTAATTTTTTAACAATAACAGTCTTAATTAAATTTACTTACAAATAAAAATATCTTTTAGTATTTTCAAATCCATTTCCAAAATAAAATTAATTTTACATTTTGCACAGTTTCATGAATCACAGAAATATATTATTTTTATATACAATACATAGATATAGAGAATCATCAGACTTGTTTAAAAGCATTTCTTAAATTATCATATTTTTAAGGGAGGGGGGGGGGGGATAGAATTTTTTTTATATATTTTGAACAAAAGGAAAAATATACTATACATATTGCAAAATAATAATCAAATAACATATATAGAATAATAATGTTGCAGCACCAAATTATTACAAGTATTTGTATATTAATTACATACATTGAACATTTGACATCTTAGTTTTTCTCCTGATTCAAGAATTAATGCTTTGTTTTTTTTTTTTTTTTTTTTTTTTTTTTTTTTTTAAATAATAATAGTAGTGATTACAAATAACATTAAACTAATGTATTACAAACCACTTTAATATCTAATAAAAATCAGAATAAAAGCTCTTAAACATAACAATGGAATATAGAAAGGGGAAAAAAGGGAGAAAAAGAGCAATACATAGATTTTAAAAGAATTTTACATAAATGACTTCCAGATACACTCAGTGTTCATACATTAAAATATAAAAAGACAGAACATATAAAATAATAATAATCTACAAAATATAAGGCAAAATGTGTATACCAAAACTTTGGTTAACCATTTGCCAATATACCTATGTTAATATCTTATTTAGATTTTATTAGATACAGATATCAAGACTAAATAAAAACTTGTTTACTATTTTGCCATTGTGATGTAGCTTCGACATAACAAAAATAATACAGTACACTCCTACAAATCTGCACAACTTGGAAGCTGGGGTTGCAAGGATTTTAGAATTTTGCAGATTACTGGTTCATTGCTTTGCTTACATTTTCTAGATCGTAATTTAAATATACTAATAATGCAATCAAAATTTTAATAAATGTTTGCAATGTAGTAAAACATAAAAATAATTGTGTAAAGTAATAAATTAAAAGGATAAAAAGTAGGATAATTTTAAAAATGATTAAAATATTAAAAGTAAAGGTCAAATAAATAATTAATAATGCATAATTAAACATATATAATAAAGATGAGATATATTTCCTTTGAATTATTCAATGAAATTTTCCTCATAACGGTAATTTTATTTTACATCAAAATCATAAAGTAAGGAAGTTTTACTTCAGGTTTAGCTAGTCTTAATTAAAAAATTTTGATTAACAATTAAAGATATGTGTTAAAAAGATTGTGGTTACTAGCATTCAGCAATATCTGATATTTTTCGCAAATAAATTTATATTTTCTTCATGAAATACCACAAGTTCAATCATATTATCAAGAATTATGCATTAAAATACATATGAATGACATAATCTAAAATTTTTTGTTGAAATCTTAGTTTTAACATACTTTCCCATCCCTGTATTATTTGTTTCAGGTATTTTAATAGAATCTTAAAAATTTCAGCTCTATTTTCATTAAGTAAACTTAATTATTATTTTAATTTTCTTAAATTGTTAAAATATTATTATAATATCGGGTAACATTTAATAGCCCTTTAGCCCTTTCCGGCGTGGTGTCCCTTAAAAAGGACACCTAATTTTAATTTTACTGGCACCAAGAATATTTAATTAAAATTTTCCTTTGATAAAATGCCTGAAAATAAGCAAGTTCGTATTCTCTAATAAATTCATTTATAAATTCTGGTGGCAGATAATTATTTCAATTAAACTTACTCCGCGCCGGAAAGGGTTAAAAAATATCTCCAAATTCAATGCTTAATGTTTAATCTCTTTGTTAGTTTAACATTCATTCCAAATTTTCTTTATCAAAGAAGTATAAATTTCTTTTATCTACAAATAAAATCCTAGACAATGCTGACAAATGCTGATCATGTATGCAACATGAAGGGTCATGATCAAGGTGACCACAGTGTCAGAAAACCACATCCAATAAGAAAAATTTTTAGGGGCCTTGGCAACTGTGTTAAGGAGAAATATTGACCCATACTATTCAAATACAATTCAGCACTTTTTCCTTAAAAAAAAAAAAAAAAAAAAAAAAAAAAAAAAAAAAAAAAAAATCCATTGATAATACTAGAATAGACAGAAAAATTTTGCTTCTTAAGCATTATTTTCCTCCTTAAAGTATCGAATGTACATTGCATATTAAGTGGGAGCATATAATAATTATGATATTTTTACATTAGCCTTATAAACAGTGTTCAAGGTATCAGAAAAAATCTGTGTATTAAACATTAGGGTCTTAAATAGGTTCAACTGTATAGATATGTGTCCTTTTCATGCTAGTTATTTTCTCATCTGTTAATCTTTTATATTGGACCCTAATCACCATAACAATTTTCTCTCTATATCTGAACTGAAAAGTTTCATTGTTTACTTCTGTGATGATGTGCAGATTTTTGGTATTTGCAAATTTTAGGGTTGTAGATTTGACAGAGTTTAGTGTATTTTTTAGTAAGAGATTAAGGAATGAAAAAGCAAATAAATGCTAAAAAATATAATAGAAGTTAACAGCCAGCATAAAGTTGACGAATTTAGCAATGCTAAAAGCAGTGAGTGTATTTTTGAAAACAATGAGCTATGTAAATTCAAGTAAGTATGATTCACAGAAATCAATCTGTGAACAGAAAAGTATGTGTTTCAGAAACACATAAATGAAACAGCAATTATCAAAGAAATATTGGAATCTTTAAATTTGATTTTGTATTTTTTTTCTGTTGTTTTTTAATCACATAACTTTGTTTTGTGCTTCAATATATATATATATATATATATATATATATGTATACTAGCAGGCTAAGCCCGCTGCACTGGTCAATTTTTCAAAACAAAACATGAATCAAACAAAATATTGAATATGATTGCGTTTTTTAAAGCAACTTCACCTCGAATGCTCTTTTACATTTCTGAAAACCATACAAAACGCCATTGTATTTAAAGATAGAAAACCAACAATTATAAATGCAACAAAAATGCATAAAAAGTTAGTAAAGAGCTGTTTCGAATCTACTGTCGAGATTCTTCATCAGTGCAAAACTCAGCGAGCTAGAAAAAACAAAACTGAGCCAAAAATAAAAACAACAACAATGGAATCAAGGCCCGTTGACGCCAAAATATATTAAAATAATAATAAAATATTATGTTGTTGTATCAGCTTATGCATTTGATAGAATTCGGGCTTTTAAGAAAAAAATATTTCAGTTGACCATTTATTGTAGAGTTTGATAGAGAAATGGGGGCAATTATGAAAAGAGCAATTTAAATATTGTCTATTCACCATACTTCTAAAATAGCAAGCATTATGATCGCAGAGACCATTGAATTTAAACAATTTTCAAGTGATTCATTTTCATTTAATAGTTTTTGAACTCTAAACCTCTCAACTTGAGGATATGGGTACCTGTGGAAACCTTAATACATCAATACATATACTTCATACTATCAATATTATATTATATTTCACAACGTACATCTGCTCTTGACAAATCTATTACAGTGTTCCGTTTTTGGAATGCAGCAGAATAAATAAAGTTAAATAAAGTTTTCCTTAGAAAAATAAGCTGAATGTTTTTTTTATGTTTGAAATTCATTTTTTGATACAGATGTCATATACGCATCATGTTGGCGTGATTGAAACAAAATGAACATTTTATGCCTCTTATGGTAATCCAGCTTTGTTTTTAATTTTTTAATGAACTATTTATTTACTTTCGTTTGCATTTTAAATGATACAAAATGTTATTTAAAATGATACAAAATGTTATGCTCTATACATAGAAAAGTAAAATAGAAAATAGAAATGTATCTGTCATTTGAAAACAAAATTTCCGTTAAAGTGGTGGCAGAAATGTATCACTCCAACGTGGTGCATATATGACATTTGTGCCTCTTTCTTACAACATGGGTGTGTGCATTTGCACCTAAATTTAGTTATTTAGCTCTATTTTTGTAATATTAACTGGAGTTTGTACAATGTATGGTACTGCTTGATTATTCTATCGAGAAAAAATTAATAGCAGATTATAGGAATAAATGTCAATAATCGATTGTCGTAGTTATGATAGCAATTGATATTACACGTGATACATGTATTTTTTTATGTCATAAGTGCTTATTATTTCGACTTTTAATTTGTATTTTTTATTTATGTTTATTGTTGTTTCGTTATTTAAAATGAATTTATGTAAATTTGAATAGTTTGGCAAAATGGCCGACGTGTTAATCACGTAGCACTCAATTTACATTTGAAAATATCATATTTCACAAAAAACTCTGGCACAAATCCGGATTTGCAAGATTTTCTTCCAATACCAATGCGGCAAAATCATCGCTTTAGAATAGCGAAGAAATGCGCATTTTTAAAAATTATTTTCATTATTTTAAAATGAAAATATTAATAAATAAAAAAAGTTACTATAGCACAAAACAATTTATAGAATTTCTAAAAAGAAATTGAAAGTAAATAAACAATTTATTAATACAGAAACAACTATTGCTGGGTTACCATATCAGGCAAAATAACACCGTTTTGGCGATAGTCAGATACCTCAGTGTGTATATAATATCGGTGCCAAACATGTTTGGAAAAAACAATAATCGTTATTTATACAGCATGTTTAAAATACTGTAGTATAGTGAAAAAAATGTATAAATGAGATATACGCACCACATTGCTGCAGGTTTTTTTTCTTCTGATGCCAATTCGGAGAAAATTTTGTTTTCAAATACCAGTTACATATATAGTTCACAATTATTTTCTGTTATTTTAAATAGAAAATAACAATAAATTTTAAAAAGTTTAGTTAATAATTATAAAACAAAACTATTTATATCCTTTAAAAAATAAAATAAAAATTTATTAATAAATAAACAACAGCCAGGTTACCAAGTGAGGCATAAAATCGCCATTTTATTGCAATCACGCAAGTGTGGCGCCTGTATGACAAATGTGCCAAGATTAAAATAGTTTATATAATTGGAAAAAAAAGAAAAAAAAATGTAAATAGACAATTTATTAATAAATAGACAATAACATCCGGGTTGCCATATCAAGCAAAATAATGACACTTTGGCATCAGTAAATTACCCAGATGTATATATGGTATTGGCGTAAGAGACAAATCGCACCAATGTAGTGCATATGAGATATCTGTGCCAAAAAAAAATTAAAAGTTGCAGTTAAATTATTTTACAATATCTATGTATGTGGAAAGACATTTACCCTAAAATTTAAATATTATTCATTTTTGTGGTATTAACTGCTATATATGTATTTAAGTTAAATGTAAAATTTTTTCCTAAAAATGCTCTCACTCATTAAAAGAGAGAGAGAGAGAAAATAGTTCTTGCGAACATTGCTCCGTCTTGTGAATTTTTTTTTTTTTTTTTTGGGGGGGGGGGGGGGGGGTTAGAATCGCATTGATTGCCGACAAAAGTAGATTGAAACACCCAATTGAACAAACAACATACAAATAACAATTAGAGCCTTTTTTTTTAAAATTAATTCTGCGAGTTTCTTCTGTAAAACACATAACGGATAAATTAGATTTAAAAATATTTTTAAAAAAAGAAAGAAAAAAATACTTATGTTTTGCATAATGAAATTTTTGAGATGTTGTTTTCTTTTAATCTGGGTCGAAAGAAATAAATAGCCAAATATTGTGTGCCTTCAAAACTTTCTTTCACATTGAGTTACTTTTTAAATATTATAAATATTTTTTTTTTTTCGTTAAAGATAACTATTTTCCTTTCATAATATTATTTTGCATTAAATGGATTTTTTTTCTTTTTATCATTATTTATTTTAAATCAATGAATTAACAGGTTTTTTTTTTCGAATTGTTTACATTATTTTCCATTAGAGAAAGCATTTCATTTCTTTTTTGAAATATAATTATCGCCAAAAAATTAGTTGTTGCAACCCTTCCGTCAAAAATAACCTAAAAATACAAAATTTAGTACGAAAAATCAGAGTTATCCCTGTATATTTGTATCATAAACCTCCGCAAAAATATTTCCTATCGAATGATATAATCTGCAAAAAGATCCATCGGGTAGTTTTTAAAAACACTCATTTGGAAGTTTCAGAACTTCTGCTTTATAATATATATGATATATCACCATGATGTATTTTTGTGTACTAATCTCACAATATGTACCATAATTTTCCAGCTAAAAATTAAATTTCAAACAACTTATCAGTCAGTATTTGTAAAATTGTGTAAAATGTATTAAAATATTCATCTTTTCACCAAATATAAAAAAATATATAACTATTAATTGAAAAGAGAAATATTGATGATTTATAATCAAGTTACTGCACTCGACAATGAGAAATTAGCAATTAGCAGTTTATAACAGTTATTGCTTTGTACAAAATTGTAAGTGATCTAACAACCAGAAAATACTGACAATAAATTTTAGGACCGGGGGGGGGACAATTAAATTTTCTTTTTCTAAAGCTATGGAGTAAATTCCATGATAAACTATTGGTAACTGTTTCAAAAAAAAAAAAAAAAAAAAAAAAAAAATCAAGAATTTTACAGGTAAAAAGGAAAATTAAAATAAAACATATCTGAAACATACAATAATACAAAAATATAAAAGGCATATTTTTTCTAAAAATAACACAACTATACTCTCATCAGCATTATATTATGTCATGCTAAATTATTATTAATAAATAAACAAACATCTAATGGAAAACAGTAAATAATGTTAAAAAAATCCTTTCAGAAAATTACCTATAATAAGTTTTAAAACACATAAATATATATATTTAAATATAAACAAAATCACAAAGAATGAAAGAACATAAAATAAAGACAATTTATTACATGTTAATAAATAAATGTCAAATAAATGCTTCGTTTTGGAAGGATCACAGATTAGATTGCTTTAGCTTTAGTCAAATATATCACCAGGAACCCAAACCGTTATGGAATCATCCACATTAGCACAAGCAAGAATGTCATTGCAAAAAGAAATCTGAAAGAAAAAAATAGAAAAATCTCAGACTGAAAATAATAATATCATTATCAAATAAAATAGTGGCTTGGCTACACTCATAGACACTGATTTTTGACTTATTTGAACAAATTTTTCTTAAGATTATTTTAATATAAGTGTACTGCTGATATTAGATATCAAAAAGAGATAGAAATAGAAGAAAATGTAATCCACTATTACATGTTTAACAAAGATGTACTAAAAGATTAAAAGTAATTGATGGGAGGAGAAATCCTCCCATCAATTACTTTTAATCGATTAAAAGCAATCGATTAAATTACTTTAATGGAAATTAAAGTAATTTAATTTCCATTAAATTACTTTAATGGAAAATAATTTAATGGAATATTAAATTATTTTCCATTAAATATAATTTTCCAAATTACACGTAAAACATTGAAAAATAATTTTCATCTTAAAATTTTACCTAATCATTACAGTATTAATTATCCAATTAATACAGAATTTTTCCTTGTTTTTTGAAAAAGAGCAAGGTTTTTCTTTCAGAAAAATCACATTTTTAATTCTTTACATAAAAGTATTTTTAAGTCATAACAATGTATTAGATTTTACTATGCAAGAAAATTTTTAAATGCAAACAGTCACAAAGACATTATTCTTTGATTAAAGAGTAAAAAGTGTATTATGTCCCAAACCAATTAGTAGCCATGATATAGGACCCACCTGAAAAAGCCTGGAAATTATTAATTACATTTTATCTTAATAAGAAGAATGCATAGATACAAAGTGAATTTGTTTTTTCGGGCAACTAGTAAACTTAAAAAGAGGGATATTTCAAGGATATATATTCAAGTAGCAATAGTATTTTTAAGGATAACATTTCTTTTTAAGTGAAGTTTTATTATTATGATTCTTTTTCAACAGAAATTTAATAATTAACGTCTGTCTCTAAGTTCATATTTCCAGAACACATAAAACAAACTTTTGAATTTGAAATACAGATTTCAAGACCTCTTTCTTTAGTTTTGGACACTAAAATTTCCCATTTGTAAAACATATGGGCAAAAAGATACTGATTTTGCTAAAAGCGTGGGAACTGCTAATTTAATACATTTTCAACATGTCAGCTTAATATTAATTCGAATATACAAATTAATTTCTTTGTAGGAGGAGATCAAAATCGAAAAAATTTCCTTAACAAAGTATCTATTCTGGTATCTTGGCTATACATGCCAATGTTCAAATATTAAGCTAATCAGGCAATATCTAGCTTGACACAATTCACTAACTTATTGGATATAAACTGGGAAGCTCTGTGTGCGAGAACATTTTCACTCTTAAGTTGGGATTCTAACTTCAGTAGAATTGAGTAATAATTACAGAAATTTATGTTATTTTGACACATTCATGGTAAAATATTTAAGTTTTATCAAAGAAAATGATATTCCCAGCCTGAGCAATTTTTCACTCAGTTGGAAATATTTAATTCGTAAAATGATATTATTCCCCCCCCCCCCCCCCCCCCGCCCCCACTGAAGCACTTTGCTTAGCATCTTAAACCCAGTATCAGCATAATAAAAAAAATATTGAAATGTAACAACTTTATGAGGTAATACATAGGTTATTTAAAGAATAATGTCTCTTTCTGTTCAAACCACTTTTAAAAGTTATTTTTAATTTGAATGTGAAAATAAAATCAATAAGGATTTAATCAATAAAGATAAATAAACATTAATACTTATCTTTTTTCTGCAACAATAGCAATAATATGATTACTACCATTTAAGAAATTTTATAAAAAAAACTTTTTAAATCGAAATTTTAAAATTAAATGGGAATATTGTAAAATATAGCTAGTGCAGGCACATATACAAATGAACAGCTTCTGTTTTAAAAATAAGAAAAATCATTAGTTAAGTAGACATCTCAGTGTAGATGACAAAAAAATATTTATGTGTTTTAAATATGTAGATACTAAAGGAAACAATACATGTTTTTTTTAAAATATGTTTTGTACCAAAAAATCTCAAAAATGAATGACTTACTACACAGCTCATTGTTTCCTTTTGCTTGTTTTAAAACTGATTCCTGGAATGGTTTGTTGATAGCACAAATCTATGAAATTCTATTTGTTTTGACTTTTTATGGGAAAATATGCTAAACAGAGGTGATTTGAGGTAGAAGAGATTCGGATTTAGGAAGACATGTTTTCTCAAATCAAATCTCACAGATGAGTGGATTCCCACTGAAATTGTTATGCTCTGTTTTATTGTATGTAGATTAAATATCAAACATAATTATTAAAATTAAATTACCCTAAAATGGAAATATAGGTTTTGAAACTAAAAACTTTAAGCAACTACAAAATATTGTTTAGATTAATAAGTATTACATCCATGAATAAGTTTCACCCTGCATGCAGCAACAATAGTATAGATATAACATAACAGAAATTAGGACTAATATTTCCCAAACTATGCATAATAATCACACATGCTGCCTGTATATAAAATTAAATAAATCAATTTAAAGCTACTTATCAATAGAATTCTGCTATTTTTAAAACTGACATAAATAAACAGATTACTGAGTTGACATCCTATAAAAATACACTATAGCAATTAATAATTTTAAATTACAAACACGCAAAACGGAAATTTATCATGCTTCAAAATTGTTCCATATGATATGTGGATTTGTAAAATTTGTATTTCTAGTTCTCCATTATGTTGCCATATAGTAGATTTTCTTATAACTATAACTGATATCTATGCAGGTGACTATAATTCTATGGGCAGAAATGTCTTGAGTTGTAATTTTTTTCATATATAATTTCTAATAGTTTTCTTTCAGAAAATAAATAAAGTATACATCTATTTTTTTTTTTCATATATTTTATACAATTCTTTTTTTTATGTAAGGGAATCAGTTATGTTATAAAGTAAAAACAGGCATGAGGATGATTAGTATGATTTTAATTTATTTGATGTATTAGAATCGTGTACTACATTAATGTACTAGATTAGTATAGTATAATTTACTTAAAATAGTTTAAATTTTCAAATTTATTTTAATGTTTGTTTACATATAAGTTTTAAATTGTCTTCATAGTTAAAAATCCTGAAAATTTTTCAAATTAATTTCAAAGAAATATAGTGAAAAGTCATGAAAAGATTACTATGTTAGAATGATTGGTCAATTTTTATGTAGAATCTTAAAAAAAGTGGAACAATGTGTGAATGGGTAAAGTTTTTGGATTGGTATGTTATAATGGAAGGGTCGCTATAACAGATGGCCATTATATCAAGTGCATGTTATAAAAAGGGTTCTAATATCTTTTAAAATCTATTACACTTTTGAGTTCAGAAAAAAAAAAAAAATACCATTAAAATACCATCTTTCCAACATTTTCTTTCACATTTAAAATTTTAATTTAATTAAAATTATTTTTTAATTTCATCTTAATTTTATCAAAAACACTCACTCTGGCAACTTCATTTGTTGATTCTATAACAGCTATAGGTTTAGAATCAGCATTAGGCTCCAGTATTCTTATAGTTTTATCTGTTGAGCAAGTAATTATTGAACCAAGACAATGTTGAACTCCTGTAACTTTTTGAGAATGACCAGTAGGGAAAGTCTAAAGAAAACACAAAAACGGAACAAAGTTAATAAAGAGAGAAGAAATTATTACTACAACATTTTAATAAATCTTCATATATAGCTTTCAAATGAATATGTAACTTAGAAGTTTATTTTATACGTATTGTTATGTATAAACTCAGGATGCAGGAGTTTTCAAGACTTTTCTTATAATTACCAATTAAAATTATGGAGAAGCAAAATTAATTAAATGCTGAAGCATTAAAAATTCCAGCATCTAAAGCGCATACATAATTGGCCAGATCGCATAGTGTAAATAAAAAAAAAAAAAAATAAATAAATAAACTTTTTAAAAATAAAATACTAATTTCCTTTGATGATAATAGTGAATCAAAATAAAAATAAAAGGAATAACTCACAAATCATGTTGAAGATTTCAGTGAACACAAGTCGTATAACACAAAATTATTTATTTATTTATAATATAAATTGTATTTTGGCAGAGCTAGCTCTTTACATAATTTGTAACAGAATGATAGATATGGTAAGTTCATTGGTGACAATGATGGGGAAATGTTGCTAAATGTACTATTTTCTGGTAAGAGATGAATTTCGGGAATCTTGACAAAAATTAATGCATGTAATGTACATACAAAACTTTAAATTTTTGGAAACTCATGATAATAAAATATGAATATTTGCTAGATGTTGATCTCACTGATTGTTGGTGTTAAAGCTGATCCACTGATCACTTCGGCAAAACTAGCATACTACCGGTGTTACTGAAGGTCGCATCCAACTTCATCCGCAATGGGCCATGCTACCACGGCCGGTGCACGAGGATCTACTGTCTACAGGATATTTTTCGTGATACAGTCATAGACCGTTATCTATCTTCAGAACTGCTATTCTCTTCAAACTATATGTATTCTTTAGCTGCAAAATTTTACGTCTCAGTTTCACGGTGATTTACATTGGAATGGACCTGCCGATACAGGAGAAAACTTCCGCACGGGGGAAAAATTTTTAACGTCCATCCCACACAGCTGCAAATCTTCAGATGATTGAAATACCAGAGAGAATCTTATTGCTAGCCTCGCAACTCGGCTCGAACTCAGCCAATCAGGAGCGTTGTTGTTGTTGGCGTCTTCTAGGAAAAGCTAGGATGACTCAACTTTCTACGTCACTGTAGTACTCATGACGAAAATGGCGTCTAATTTGAAGGGAAGAAGACATTTTTGCGCTGTCATGGTGGACAGATTCATAGCGGGAATATTTAAAAGATAAAAACTTTGAAACATACAAAATTACATATCTCAGCAAATACACGATCGTTTTTGGTGTTAGTTATGTCAAAATAACCAGAAAAATTTAATCTATCTATTGGATATGGATAGTATTCTAAAAAATCTGAAATAAAAATATTTTATTTTTGCATTATAAAACAAAAAGAAAATGGTGCATGTCATATAGAACGAAACATTGAATTTTAGATATTAAAGATTACGTTATAAAGATCGATTGATTTATTATTTTTAGTATTAAATTAAAAGTAAGAAATAGATGATATATTGAATTGTATATTGTGTAAAACTTGTAATTTTAAAAGATCGTTAGTTAAACTGATAAGACTTTGAAATATTGAACCTTTTTTTTCTTTTTTTTTTTTTTTAGTTACAAAATGTTACAAATTTTAGAGATTTTTTTTTTTTTTTAAGTATTTAAAACATTAAGAAAGTTATTAGATCTTTGTTTTGAAGAGCAACTATTTTCGAAGGATCGTTTATAAAGACTTAAACCTTAAGTAATTTGATTTTTGAAAGATTGTTTTTTGCTGTATGAAATTTTGAAAAGGAATATTTTAATTAAATTTTAAATGGAAATAAATAAATGAAATTTAAATTTTAAATATTTTAAATGTTAGATTATTTAATATGATGTAACAGGTATTAAAAAAAAAACGTAAAGATTTTATGTAAATTTTATGAGAATCAGCTGATGATACATACACCTTAGACTAAACTTTTACAAAAGACAGTAGACTCCCTCACATCCGCAACCCTAAAATCTGCAACTCTCCAAAATATGCATATAATTTACAGATGTAAACAATAAAACACTCAGTTCAGATATAAGGACAAAATTTGACTTTTTTAGTTTTATATCAATTCCATATATTTTTTAATTTGTAATTTTTGTTAATATGACTGAGTTCATGTTTCTTCATGAAGAAAGAATACATTTATTTCCAGGGTTGGTATAAAACCGGATTTTTTTTAAAACCCCCAAAAAT
The DNA here is from genome assembly GCA_964019185.1 of Maratus speculifer. Classification (NCBI taxonomy): domain Eukaryota; kingdom Metazoa; phylum Arthropoda; class Arachnida; order Araneae; family Salticidae; genus Maratus; species Maratus speculifer. The sequence goes on from OZ025298.1 coordinate 260,979,517, forward strand.
CATGGTTTTTTTTTGGGTTAAAACGGATTTTTTTTAAATATGATTTCCTATTACATATACATGCACATTTATCAATAGAAATAAATATTTTTGAATGTATAAGTAATAACTTGATTTAAAAGTAATTCTAATCAATGTAATAATTTAATATACAATTAGTTATGTAGAAAATGGAAATCATTTAAATATTAAACATTTTTAGAAAAAGCTATGTCTTATTTTTTTCTTAAATAAAATGTTTTACATAATGAAACACTGACACCTTGAAAATCCTAAAATACAATTTTTTAATTATTAGCACTATAAATGATAAAGAATATAAATATGATGTAGCTTCATATATATTTTCACAAGGCTATTCAAAATAATTTCTTTGAAATATTTGTTATATGAGATGTCTGATTTTTCTGTTAGAAGACTACATGAATTATCTTTTATTGAAAATAAAGCTTTTTATAAAGAATTTTTGGAATGATTTGAATTTAGCAGTAGAGTCTACACATTTTAAGAAGTATTGTGTACTGTTATTTGACATTTCTCCTCTGAAACTACCAGGTTAAAAGAAAAAAAAAAAAAAAAAAAAAAAAACAACAAACAAAATTCTTAAAATAAACAAAAATACCTATTTGATAGCTTTTTAAAATTTCGAAAACATTTATCTTAAAATATAAAGCAGTTTTATAAATACTGTCTTCCACTAAAGCATTTAAATAGCCATCAGACTACACCTATATTTTAACGTTTAGTACTTTTAAATGCCTAAACAAAAAATTACTTCTTTTTAGGCATTTTTATGAGAATTTCTTTCTATTATGTCTCAAGAAAACCTTGCCTTGTCCCTTTCTCCCCAATTTTCTCAGCTGATCTAAGTTGGTTATGCAATAGAAGATTTAAATATATCTTATTGCATATTTTAATTAAATGTAAACAGGTGCTTCCCCAGCACTAAATTTTTTAATGTCTTATTTGACTTTATATCTTGAGCTTTTTATTATTATTCTTATTATTCTTAAAGATAATCCCCCCAATCAAGAAAATTTTCTTTTAGAGTTAGATTGAAATCTTAAAGGTCATTTTATGTTATTAACTGTAAATCTGCGTTTCTCAAAGGAAAACCTTTTTTTCTAAATATTACATATTTTTAATCCATTTTGTCTTTTCCAACATAACATAATTTAATTTCTTTATAGCTTAAGATATGTTCATCATTGCATGAAATTTGCATTCTACATGTATACTAACATGGCCTATACTAGACTCACTATGTCTCATGGTGACTGCTGAGATGACTTAAAAATAGAAATTACTTGCATGCAATAATTTAGTACACTTAAATTACAAAAATGAGAAAATATTATATAGATTTGTTCTAAAAAAACAATTGGTTTAAATTATGCCAACCCAATAAGTAAAAGAATAAATCATAATGCAAAATCCCCATTCCCAATGTAAGAATGCAAAAAAGACTTAACCTAATAAACACAGAGCAAAAATCTGCCAATTATTTATTAGCATACATAACAAAAAGAAATCAATGGAGAAAATTACTTAAGAATGTTATATTTGAGGCTTTGAGCAATGATCAAATCCTTAGTAAATCTTAACTAATCAAGCAATTTAAATAATAAAAATGCATTTTTAACTTGAGTTTGCCCTTCTGGTTATGAATGTTTTACAATTAATGTTGTGTGTATATATATATATATATATATATATATATATATATATATATATATATATATATATATATATATATATATATTTAAACCTTAAAAAAAAAAAGGTAGAAATAAAAATAATTTTTTTCTAACCAGCTAATTAAAAAAAAATTGGTTATTCTGCCATGTAGACTTATAGTTTATATGAAAAGCTGGGTTGATTAAAAATATTTGTCATTTTAGAAATTTATCAATTCATCATTTTTCTACAACTTAGCTTGTAGCTTCTGTATAACTTGGATTTTGCATTTTTCAATGTGTAAAGTAAAACATAAAAAACCAGATGAAAAAAAAACAGCATGGTTTTTTTTTTTTTTTAAACCATTAGTTTAAACCATGGTTTAAACCACGGTTTAAACCAAACAACCCTGTTTATTTCTGAAAAAATTCAAGATATTGCTCATATCACAGTTAATCATAATCTTTTTATCAAATATATTTATGTATTAATCAAGTTTTTTTAGTGATTAAGCCTGGCTAAACCTGAAATAAAACTTCTTTATTTTATAATTTTGATGTGAATTAGAAATGTACCTTTATGAGGCAAGTTTCAATTAATAGGGAAAAACATTTTTTTAACCTTTATTATGAAAATTTAAACATACATTATTGATTATTAACTTGACCTTTGCTCCTAATATTTTAATCATTTTAAAAATTATTAAATTCTTGTTAATTTAGTTTAGTTACTTATTTAATATTTTATTATATTGTAAGACTTCATTATAGTTTCAATTGCATTATTAACCCTTTCCGGCACACTGTGCCCAGTCTGGGATACCTAATTTTAATTCCAAACTTGCAAATGGCATCAGTAATATTTTACTAAAATTTTGCTTTTACAATAAAAGCTTAAATTAAGGATTTCAAAATATCTAAAAAGTTCGTTTGCAAATTCCGGTGTCAGTCGATAATTTCTCATTTTACAGATTTTGCCCGTGCTGGAAAGGGTTAATTACATCCAAATTGTTGTTTAAAAAATTTAAACAAAGCAATGACCAGAAATCTGCAAAATTCTAAAATCTGCACAACCTCTGATCCCAAGCTGAACGAATTTGAGAGTGTCTACTGTATTATAACAGCTATGAAATTTGCTTACATTAAAATACATAATAGTAATTTTCAGGGCCGTAGCAAGGTGTTTTGAGCCCCCCCCCCCCCCCGCACTTTCAACTGAATTTTTTTTTAAATATTTATATTGAAGTTTCTAATGAGTTTCAAATTATATTAATGTAATAAACAAACTTAATAATTATCATAAGTATTTTAAATCATTATTAAAATTATTATAACATTCATAACTCTGCACAAATATGAAATAAATATGCATTGCTTAAAAGACCCGTGGCAAAATGCGTGCAACACTGTGATGGGCGTCGCAGACATATAAGGTCACCTGTAGACTCAGCAATGGCACGGACGCGCTATTGGGCTTAAATTCTGCAAAAAATCGGTGATGGGGAGCAAAAAATAGCTCTTTCCCGTAGGACGTGTAATTTCGTCAAAATATCGTAAAATAAGAGCAAATTTCATTAAAAGATTGCAATAATAAACGCAAATATTATCAAAGCATCGCTAAAAAACAGCAAGTTTCATCAAAAAATCCCTCAAAAGCAGATTTCGTCAAAAACTTGCGAAAAAAGGGGCAAATTTTGTTATAAAATCCCCCCCCCCCAAAACGGCAAATTTCATCAAAAAATCTCGAAAAAACGAAACAGATAACGTAAAAAAATCGTGAAAAAACGACAAATTTTGTCTAAAAATCTCGAAAAAAAAAAAAGACGGATTTCGTCAAAAGATCGCGAAAAAAATGAAAATTTCGTCAAAGACACAAGGAAAAAAAAAGAAGATATTGCTGGAAGTGGATTTTTCTGTTTTATTATTATTATTATTATTTTGTAAGTGATGGAAATAATTTACACATACACATGCAAGTTACCATAATTAATTAGCACTACAATAGCAGAAAAAATATATTTATGTAATACATTGCATTTTTCAGACTATTTTTGAAAATATTATTAGCGTTGCAGACATTTGAATATAGTTCTGCCACCGGGCTTAACCTCTTCAGTCCCTGAATACCCAAATGGGTACATCAGTTTTGTCCCATTTTATTAATGATACTCAAATATAAATGAAATTTCGATATAAGAATAATATGTTTCGAATTCTAAGATTCGAACTAATGAAAATAAAACAAAAATCTCGCTCTGAAGTCAAACGAGACAAGAAATAATTCAGTAATAATTAAAAATACTGTAATAATCGCCAGTTGCGAAGAGGTTAAAGATAAATTAGCAATGGTAAAATAAAATTTGTCTAAAACAACTTTTCAAATAAGTACATGATGTTAAGATTTTATTATAAAGTATAGGAAATAAATAAATTATATAAACACATAATTTCAACAGTTCGCTACTTAAGGGGCTACTTCAGTTACGCGAAAAGACCTATTCTCTAATGCATGGAAGAATGGAATGGAATACTATGAAAGAAATTTATATCTCAGTTGCATTTCAATATTTTAATTTTTTTTTCGCTAAATAGCTGAGATCAATCTGTATGTAGATTTCCCCCCTTTTTTTATTTTGTTTGCAAAGTTTTTTTAAGAGGATGCTTTAATTTTCGAAACCGGCTCCAAAAATGACAGTGTCCTCATTAAAATTATCTGTAAACAAAATTGAAAAAGCAAAAAACAGCCTTTATACAGATCGATCTCAGCTATCCTCAAAGAGCACCAATTAACCAAATTCATTGCATACCCAAGCAACCCCTTTTAAAATATGAAATGCTAGTAACTACAGGTTTCAAGACAATTATAAACTCTAGCTCATACCGACTTTTTCTTAAAATAAATAAAAAAAAATATTTTTAAAATAAGAACTTAAATGATAAAGTGAAAGCAAAATTGTTATTATTTTGAAAAAAAAGCAAAAGATTTCGAATTGTGCATAAAGACATAGGCCCCGCAACACTTTAACAGGCTTGAGGACTGTGCCAACTCTTGTCAGTTTCAGAGCCCATTAAGAATTAGAAGTAGAGGAAGCCCGAAATCACAGAGGGGCGGGGGGTCCCCTGTTATCCTATCAGTTGTTTTTTCATTTATTAAATCCATTTTCCGTAGGTTTAAATTATTCAAAATTTTACCATGCAAATTTCAAGTAAATAATGTTTTTACTATTAAATTAAAGCTGACTGTCTACATATTATACACATTAAAAAATATTTTATTAAATACATAATTATACGTAACCAATTAATTTTGTAAAAGAAAAATATGGAATTACAGTTGAGAATATTTGAATTTCAAAATATTTCTTATGTTTTACAAATTGCAGCATAGTAAGAAAAAATATTTCATAATAAAAAAACTATCTATGTTTTACTCTGATTGAACTTACTGAATTGAAAATTAGGTTGAAAAGTAAGTTTGAGGGGCGGGGGCTCTTTGTATTTTAGTTGGTAAGCATAGGCTTTATGGGCCTGTGAGATTATTTAACACCCTGGAAAAAAAAAGAAAGAAAGAACGAAAGAGCATAGAAAAATTTAAAATAGCACAATTTCTTACTGTGACATGAATTTAGAACTCTAGATTTTCAAGAAAATAAGAGTATAAATTAAATGAGAATTTACTTATTACTTGTTAACAAACGAAATAGTTTAACATATGAATGCAATGGAATCGGAAGTTGATGCAGGGATTTTTTCTTGGATCCCATTTTGTGAAAAATAAAGTTATTTTTATGAAATTTGTTATATTTTGCAATGAAATTTGAATTTCATTTATTGAAATTCGCATCAAACATTTATTAACAATAACTTATTTAAGTCTATATGCTAAATTTCTCATATCTGGTGAACTTGTTTCCTTTGAAAAACACATATTTAAAAACCTAACAATATAAAATTAATTAGAGTATATTTTTATGGAATAGAATTTTGTGAAGGGTGAGATTTATTAAAAAGAATTTTGTGAAGGAGCCCTAATAAAAAGCTTAAATGAAAAACATATAAATGAGAAATGTGTGTTATTAAAATGTGCTCTATTAGTATACACATATTTTTCCAAGCTGTGCAAAATTTTATGATACTTAAAATTTTTAATAATTGCTATATAAATTACATAAAGTAATAAATATGACTTACCAGATTAGTATAGGAGTAGATCTTTTTCCCTTCAGATATACACTTAATTTTATAAATACTATACTATGCGTATTACTAAAACAAATCAGAAAAAAAATTATACGAAAATCCACATCTGAAGTGCTGTGTTGTCTACAAACATGTACTTATGGGCTGCTAAAGTACTTGAATAGGCCAGTACTCCCTTCAAGGTCAAGGAATCCAGTTACTAACTAAGCTGTTAACATTTTAAAGTGATTCTCTAGATGTTATTTGTGTCACCCATGTCATGAAATCGGTGTGAAAAATGACCTATCTTCTAAGAACATAATATTCCAGTATTTCAAAAGAAAACACCCTTTTGTCGCTAGCAACTTTATACAAGAACCCGGCTTTCTTCAGAGCCGATCCGTTGACCGGTACTCTTCCCTTATCTTTCTTAGTTCCATGAAAAAACCCATGGTCAAAAAACGAGGGGGAAAAAACGAGTAAGAAAATAAGGATTTTCAGTTTCTTGGTTTCTGCGTTTTTGATAAAAACAGGGCCCAGTTAAGGCTACGGGGGGTCCCGGAACAAACATCATTCTGGACAACCTCCCCCCCCCCCCTCTATCTGTCTGTAGATTTTTTTTCTTTAAAAAAAAAATTAATGTAGAAGTGGCAAGCACTAAAAATAAAAAACATATTGTACACATGCATAAATTTTGTACTCACATCTATATGCAAGATATTCCTAAAAATTGGTCACAACTTTAATTAAAAATATTAATTTGATAATTATAGAAAAAATGATAGATGGATTGAGATAAGTGTTTCTTTGCAAATTTTTAATTTGCTTACCTACATACATTACAAGATGTCTAAAAAAGAAGGCTCAAAATTGGACATAATTAACAATTTTAACTTATCATGTTACGAGGAAACATTAATAAAAAATTTCTTTTAAAAGCTATAGGATACTATGTTGTTGTAATCAGGACCTGGCTAAGTCACGGACATACAGGGCAACTGCATCGGACGCTGAGGCCCCCGACTGAGGGGCCCCCAACGGGAAATGTAATTTTTTTGTTAAGGCTAATAAAAAATGGCCAAAAGTGACAAAAATTCCTTCTTTCTTTCTTTATCTATTTTTAGCTTTATTGGGCCTCTTTTCTCATCTCTGCCCTGTTTTGGAACCCCATGACCCCCCCCCCCCCTGGATGTAACAGTTACATCACAGTTGTATTTACATTTTAATGGCTCACATTTAGTCTTATATTTCTATAACAGAAGAAAAAAATGTATCTGATAATTTCGTAAAGTTATCTTTTTGTGCTATTCTGCATACAAATGTGAATAGACAATTAGTATAAAGGTTAGTTTTAGACACTTTAGCATAGTTCAAGAAAAAATACAAAAGGTAGAAAGGGGCCCCCCACAATCTAATTCGGGTCCTGGTTGTAATAAAATTTTAATAATTTGTTTTCTAAGGATATAGTTTGTTTTCTGCGTATGTGGAGAGAACACTGGAAGCAGAGAGGAAAAGGAAAACAACATTCCCTTCCTAAATGTATAAAAACGTATGAATTTCGGTCACTTTTGGCACATTTTAAGTATTTGGCAACCTTTAATGAAAATCCTCATTATTGGGGGGGGGGGGGGGAGCTTAAAAAACAGGCACCTGGGAAAATTGCCAGGCATGGCCCTGAATAAGAAAAGGAGAATTTGAAAAAATAAAAACATTAAAAGAAGTGTTTTCTTACATTTTCAAAACAAATAAACTTCGGTAAAAAGGTCGATAGAATCGATTAGGGGGCCCCCTGACTTCGTCGGCCCCCCTCCAAATGGGGGGTATGGGGCGCGGTCGCTACGGCCCTGGTAATTTTACAAAGATGCATCAAATTAGACATTTAATCTATATGTGAAATTTACATTCTTTAAAACTTTTGTATTTTTTATACATATATTTTTATCGAAGCAAAACTTATTTACATAAATGTATTATGTTTAATTATTTTCTTGTGAAATTTTGTGCTCATATTTACCAATTAATTTGAATTTTATTATCATGGCAATTTTATGATTTTATATTTAGATTTTTATTGATTATCATTAATATTGAAGAATAAATCAACAATATCCACATAATATTCCCAATAGGATATCTTCCTGTATCAAAATTTAATGCAATAAAGATATATGAGCCAAAAAATATTTGTGTTGTCAAAATATTGCTTAGAAAGTGGGATTAGAACTAGTTAATAAGTACAAAATATTAAGGGGATAAAAGCTAAAGAAAAAATACTAAAAAAGAAGAAGAAAAAAAACTATTCATTCTCTTGATTCTTTCTCCTTCAAGTACTTACATGTAATAAATTGAATTCAGCATGCCTTGGATCAATAACATGTACAAAATTGTTTACATCTCCAATAAGAAGCTGTCCTTCTCCATATGACATGCTTAATGGAAAATATTCAAGCTGCAGATAAAGAATAACAGACAATTAATATAGATAATTCATTTAAGATCTATTAAATAGAGCTATTAAAAAAAGTAACAAAAGAATGGTAATACTTTAATTTCATAATGATCACTAAGGAATAATATTTCTATTAAAATATTATAAATATAAATTATATAGATATTTGAATCCTTAAAATATCAGTTATTATTTCAGTAAATATTACAAATCTTTACAATTAGAATATCAGATCTCTCAGTTGCTATCCTAAAAACCAGCATGCTTTAAATCTTAAAATTAAAAACTTCTTTTTTTAATTCATATCACAAGCCCACCCTCCCCCCCCCCCCCCCCCCCAAAAAAAAAAAAAAAAAAAATTAAACAACATGAAAATATTTTTGTCTTATTAATGATTTTCTAAAATGTTTAAGGAACAATTGAAGAAATGAAATGGGAGAAAACATTCTTGGTCGATATTCACTTCATGCACTAAAAGATTAAATAGCACCTAACAGTAGTTTAGCTATCTAACTTAACAATAAGCAGAGGGGAAAATGCAACGATTTCAGAATGAATTGAGACCAAGTGCGTTCATTGCTTCATCATCATTGAGTGAGAAAAAACAAAATTCTGTTACTGTGATTTTGTAACAGTGCTTATGTTATCTTAGGTATTTTGAATCATTATTGATTTCTAAACAAATTGGTGAAAATAGTGATTTAAAAGAGAACATCAAGAAAAAAAGAGAGAAAATAGACATGGCTCAGCATATCTCATAAAATAAGTGAAGCGATAGGAAAGCGATCAGGGCTGAAAATTTCTGCTGGGGTGGTTAAGATCAGCAGCTATAACCGGTTGAAATTGGCATGGAAGAAACTAGCTTCTGCTAGGAGTGGCAAAAACTGGTAGTAACTAAGAAATAATACTAATGAGAACTTTAACCTGTAATGATTCATAATTCACACATGTATTTAATATATGAAGAATTTAGTTAAAAAAATTAAAAGAAAGATTATGAATGTTATTCAAAGAAGCAAAAAGTTTCAAGAGGATCATATAAATGTACTTTATTTATAGAATAATTTTCTGTTGCTAGAAAAACAAATTTTCATAACAGTAAACTGGTGCTGTACAAGTTTAAGTATTAAAATTATTATTTAAGCCGAATTTCTATTTTAATAGTTAAAAAAAAAAGATATTTATAAAAAAATTTATGATAAATTAACATCACTTTTCATAATACTTTTAAAATAAATAATACATGGCATAACTTAAAAATTATCTACAAAGAGATCATACAAAGAGAAATGGTTCTTGTAAAAATATATAAGTAAATAATTGTAGCACAAAAATAACAGAAAAAATTAATATAATATCTTGCATAATTATTACACAATATTGAAAGAACAAATTAATTTTTGTGGAAAAAGAAAAATATACTAATATAGGATTTATTACATAATATAGGATTTATTTTGCTAATTTTTCTTAACCTAGATTGCTTTTTAATTTATTCTGAATGAAAGAAAAGTTTGGAAATATTCTTTCAAAACTAGCATCATTTGTAATCATAATGACCTGAATAATGTCCTGATTGAGAATGTAAAATTAAAAAAATTCTCAATTTTACTGGTATTTGTTTTTAAAGACAACTACCCACAGAAGACAAGACATTTTCTATGACGGACCTCCTTGGGGAAACATGTTTCTGGGAAAAAAGTCGATTTTGCTACAAGGGATTATTATATGTGAGACAAAATTTAGATTAATATCAAAAAAGAATTTTCTTTGCCCTTTCTTTATGCTCATATCTTAGTCTTGATCTTCTATATTTAGGATGAAGTAAATAAGCTAGCACAAAAGCTAGCACTTCATTAAATGAGATTTGAATCTTGCATTTGTGAGTTTCTAAGATATTTGCATCATTAAATAAAATTAAGCAAATTATATGAACAGCTGCAATAGAGCAGTCATATTTTTTACTTTTATCTAAAGCAACAGAAATAGATTTTAACATTTGTAAGTATTTAACTTCTTTATAAATAATGATATTTAGTTACAATTTTAATAACTGTTATGTACTTAATATCATTTTCATGATTTTCAATTATTTGCAAAATAATATGGCAGATTCTCCGTGAAAGATTCAAAACTATCAAATTCTGAAACATATTTATTTATTTTTAATTAAAATACTAACAATATTTTATTTGTTACTCATCTTGAATAATGAAATGTATATAAGCAATTTAATGCTACTAAAAAAGTCTCAGATTATGTCATGAAATGAGTTTATGCCAGTTATTGCCAATTTCTGCTGATTAAAACCACTTTCTGCCACTGACATGGTAAAAACCATTTTCTGTCGGTATTGCTAAATCTTAAAGATGCAGGAATTGATGCAGTGGTTTTGTTGACAAAGAAGTGAAAGGATTTCATTAACAGTCACTTACAATGACTCAAGCTAAAAAAAAATCTTACGAAGATTTAGGGTTGAAAACAGTGTCATTAATCTTCTGGTTCATCAAAACAAATTTCAGAAATATCACAAATTAAGAATACCAAGTAATTGTTGGGATAATCCATCAGTAGATAATAAAAAGGCTGATTCATTCATCAATGACTTTTACAGTTAAATTCCTGATGGTGAATACATTAGTGAGATAATTCTCAAATTGCTTTTAATTTTGATAATTATTTTGCTTTTGATTGTGCATGAAGCCTAATTATCGGCATTCATTTCTCAGCAATCTAAATTCTTAAGCTTAACTATTGTGTTAATGCCAATGGCTGTCATTTAACAATCCTCCAAGTTAAGATCACTTCTCCCTATCCCATTGTGGTATTGTGCAGATCACTGTGTTCTCCCACTTCTTATTTAAATATGCCAGGCCACACATACGCCCTTCACCCTTTTTTTATTTGAATGCATAGCTTTGTTGGCACTTGGGTATTAAAAATATTTTTTTTTTTTGTTTAAGAATAACTCGCTTTAATACATTACTTTGACAATACTAACAATAACTATTGCTAATATATCAATTAAAATAACACAGTATTTCTAACAAAAGCAATAATTCTCTTTATTATATAATCTAATTGAATTCTTTTAAACATTTATGAGCTCCTTGTCCATTGACAAAATGGACAATTTGTAATGTTACAAAATGTATAATAAAGCACATAAAGAATCTTACCTCAAGTTTTTGAAGAATTTTAGCAGCGACTTTATCATAAACAATCACAGATTTGTCTTCACTGCCAGAAATTACATATTTATCATCTGCAACAATACAAATAACAGCTTTTTTGTGGGAAATGTGTTTGAGGACAGGTCCATCATTAACTCTTGTATCAAAGATAGAAACAGAACGTCCATAACATCCTGATGCTAACTGTTCCCCATTATATGCAAGACATAAAATGGGTGATGAAAGCCTATAAAGGATTTTTTTCACAAATTGAATCATATAATTGCATAATATTTTAATTTAAATCAAATTATTTAATTGTCATTCAAAATGCAGATAATTGAAAATAAGTATTTGTAAATTAAGATTCAGTCTACATGAGTAAGACTAAATCAAACATGCTAACAATACAGGAAACTGTACTTACTCTCAGAATTTTTCTCATAATTTATTTCAACAGATTTACACATTTTAGAAATCAGAGATTCCAAAAAACATGTTTTTACAAAATTTCTGTATGTCCGTGTGTCTGTGTCCGTATGTCGTCATTCTACCATCAAAAAGAGTATGAAGTTATGCATAGAATTGAACCAATTTTTTTGTGAATGTTTCTGGCTGTGGCAAGCAGGTCCTCCTTCAGTTTTGAAATATTGTGATGGAAGGGGGTGCTGCAATTGCGATGTTTGTGCCATTTTCAATATTGTACCGACCAAAAGTATATGAAGTTATGCGTCGAATTGAACCAAATTTTTTGTGTAAGTATATGACTATGGCTAGTTGGTCCACCCTGAATTTGAAAAAAATCCGCCGGAAGGGTTGTGCTGCAATAGCGAATTTTATGTGTAAGTGTATGGTTATGGCTAGTTGGTCCTCCATGAATTTTTAAAAAATCTGCCGAAAGGGGATGCTGCAATAGCGAATTTTATGCCATTTTCAATACTAGTTAAAAGTTACTAATACTAGTTACTTCAATAATAGTTAATACTAGTTACTTCAATTAGTTCAAGAACTGAACTAAATTTTTTGTATATGATTATTTTTTGGTAAGGCAAGTAGGTCTTCCCTGAATTTGAAAAAAAAAATCTGCCTATTATTCTATTGTCCATCGGCTCGTGCAGAGACGGAAATCCATTTTTACTCCAATTACTTGACTGAAGCAGAAATTTAAGATGAAAATCAAGGTTGGTATGGTATTGAATTAAAATTATTAAAGCATTAAAATGAGTAACTATTTTTTTTAAATATTAAAATGTACGTATGAGATAGAAGATAGTTTTGGGATTGGCACATCCAACTAGTTTCTTAAAGTACAGAGTTACAATTGCTTTTTCATGAAGTGAAAGACCAAAAGTTACTTATTAAAAATAGAATAAATCTTTTATGCATAAAAAATTTGCATATACAGAAGTTTTTTAATCTGACATGTTTGGGACCACAGACATACAGAATTAGTGCTTTTGATGGATTATTGAACTTCAATGCATTTGTTGTGTTTATCTATATTATGAGCCTGTCCAAATTGTAAATGTAATCTGGCGAATATTGTTCTGTACTTTATCATTTTAACAATGGTGATAATTCAAGAAACACAGAATGCAAAATTAAATTCTAGTTATTTAATATATACTGTATGTTACATTGTATACACATACATACTGTACTGTACATTGAATTGTACATAAGGTAAAAAATTAATATGAACATTCCAATTTTAAAAAGGCTCTGATATCATATTTCTTCTGCGATTTGGATGACTTTTTCAAAAAAGTCATTTGGATTATAAATAGATTTATGAGTTCTGCAGAGTTGTAGTTTTTGTTCAATTCAGCAAATTTTATGAATGTATCTAATGTATCTGAAGTCTGTTACCACTAGACTTTAGATTTTTCTAGAATTTAATTATCTCTAGTTTTTGCTGTATAAGGAGAGTAACATGTTTACACTCATGAGTAGTTTTATTATCGCTTAGCATTTTAAACTATGCAGTTATTCTGAAAACATAGCCACTCAAGAATACAGAATATGTGGTAGTGGTGCTGAAAAGTATAACCTGTCATGATAAGCACTGAACAAACTAAACTAAGCACCCAGTAGCACAACATATTGGTCAAAGTTAAGAGTCATCTGAATCCTGGATGAACTTAATTATCCCAGTTAAGAGAGATAGTAGAGAGAAAAATAAAAAGTACACACAGAGTTACTTTACTTCCAAATTATTATTATTATTATTATTATTATTATTATTATTATTGTAGATTATGTCTTTTAAATGACCAACATTTTACTCTTGACAGTGGTAAGCTTATTTATATAATGTAAGATATTTTTTTATGTTTCTTGAATTTCATTAAGGTATACTTACTAGAAAAAGTTTTGAGCTGTGTCAGCTGAACATAAAGGACAATTAATTCAGAGTTTCACAAAATAACTTACCATTAAAAACTTATTGACAAAGCATAGAGATATCAAAATTGTGTTATTGCCACTATACCCAAAGAGTTTTCAATAACATGAATGCAGAAAATATTCTAACACGTAATCAATGGCATCAACTTATATGGATCCATGGGGCACGACTCCTTAAAATAATTTGATCTCTCTACATACATACCCCATTTAAATTGATTTAATTCATTATTTATTTATTTAATTCTGAAATGAAGTTTGACTTTATTGATGTCCACAAAATAATTTCGTCTGAAAAATAATTAAGACATTAGACTTACAGGAGCACTAAAAGTCCCTTCAGTGAATGCATAATTAAATTTTTCTTGAAAACAATTTTCCTGCATATTTAACCATTCCAATGTTTTTAATTGATAAAGGAATTAGATGATTAAACTGCATGCTTTTCTTGACATTTAGTTTTTGCATTTTCAATAGTTAGAAATTTTTATCTTATTTATAATAAATATTAATGTATTTATAAGGAAGAATTTTTGATAATTTAATTAAACTATAATAATTTTGCATTTTTTTTCGTTTAAAATTGAATTATTTCATTTACTGATTTGCTCTTCTCCCTCTTTATCACTGTACAAAAGCACTAAATGGGGAAAATTTGTAAAAGTTGGCAGCATTATTTGTAACAACACCTTGCCCCTGTGATGTTTAGTGCATTTTATACCGCATCTTCACAGAACGAGACCCGGATGAAGAGCATAATATCCAAAATTAATAGAAAATATTTTCCAAGTATATTTATTATTTATGTATTAAAAATGTAAACTTTTTAATATGTATAAGCAGGGTTAAATCTAATTGCCTGATCTCCAAACACATTTTAGCGGTGACTGGAAGAATCAATACTGAATGATCAACAATAATGCTGAATAACTAAAATGGCTCCTTACTCAAACCAGAGATAACAACTATCGATAAGTGGTACATTTCAATAAAGAAAAAACAATTAGACATACACATGGACATGTATTAATAGTTAAGAAGCAAAAATTAGAAAATGCTGATTTTGTATAACCATGTCAGTAGGATTGCAGAAAGAGACTGCAAGCCCTTTTACTAATCTGAAAGTAGGTCCTGTAGTATAGTATTAAAAAATAAAATTATTGTATAATTACTTTTTTAAAAATCATACATATTCACTTAAAATTTAAACATGATTACATTAACACATATATTATAGAAAATAATTAGATCATGAAATGAAAAGTCATACTGTCTTATGCTTATTTTTAGTTGATGAAGGGTCTTCTAATCTTTCAAATCTTATTATTAAGCCAGTTTAGCAACTCATTATTGCATCATTTTTTATATTTATTAATAGACAATTTTTTTTAATGCTTTGTTTTAGCTCTACATAATAGCATTCACAATTTGCAGATATCATACTTGTCTTATTTTTGAGTACATTTATATTATAAATCATTTTCAAATGGTAACCTTTAATTTAGCTGTAAAATTTCTGGTATTAAATAAGGTGCAGAATGCAGATAACAAAAAGCAGTACTCCAAAGTAGAAAATGTGCAAGACCTGGGCTAATACAATTCCTGATTTATCATATCTACTTACTTTTTTTTTTTTACCTGTTATTAGTTTAACATTAAAATGTTTCGATAAAAAAGATTAATGTTTATTTTTTTAATTTTAAATAGAAACAGTACTTGTGTTTTTTTAAAAGCAAGTGCTGGTAATTTGTGCAAAATGAAAACATCAAAATTACAATAAGGAAAAAAAGCTAAGGCATTTTAAAACTATAAGTGACAAGTAAATAATTGGATTATATAATAAATATTAGGATGAAATACATAAAGTATATCAAAATTATTCATGGATCATACATCATTTGGCAGTAGTGCAAGTCATATTAAAATATTTAAAAAAAAAAAAAAAAAATCTATTCATTGAAAAAAAAAAAAAAAAAAAAAAAAAAACTTGCAAAGAAAATAAATAATTATATTTATCATTTGTCACTGAAAAATTAGCAGTTTATTGCAGTGCAGCTTCTGGTACATAATTGCGGCTGATTCTACTTGACAGAAAAATACTAAATGTTTTCAAAACATGATTTAGACAATTTAAACAAGTTTATTGTAAATTAAATCAAAAGTGAGAGAATCAAATCACAAAAAGTAGGATTTTTTATGACTTAAGTTAGAGATACAACAAACACACAAAATTAGAGATAGTTATCTAATAATAAGAACACTTATCAAACAAATGCTAGAGAGGCTGTGAATTAATTAGATTTATGAATTGTAATTCAGTTCATCTTCCTATAATATATTTTTTTATAACTGTTCTCAATTTATAGCATCAAATTCAAAAGTTATTTAAATAACAATTTATGACAACATTGTTTTTAAATTAAATTAGAATAAACTTACTCGTAAGTCATGAGGGGTTCAGAAGGACTTTCAAGATCCCAGGATTTGATAGTACAATCAAATCCAGCTGAATAGATATACTTTTTTATACTATCATATTCTGTATCCCAAAGCCAAGCCTGAAAGCAAAATTTTGAGTAAAAATAATGCTAATTGATGAGCCACAAACTAAAATAATCAAACAGGAGTTTTACATGCATTCATGTATGAAAAAAACTAATAATATATTTAATTTCAATTTTGTGGAATGACAATTGTTAAGAAAAAATCTTCAAGGTTATGGAAAATAATCAAAAAGAAGCATTCAAAAAAGAAAAAAGGGGTTAAAAAAAACATAAAGGACAAAACTATACAAGCAATAAAACTTTCTACAGGTCAAATGAATTTTTTTTCTTTTCTTTTTTTTAAAAAAATCTCTTTAATTTTTTTACACAACCATTAGGTTTGTCAATATAGTCAAAGAATTTTCTTTATTTAAAAAAAAGGGGGATTTTTGGCAAACGAACAAACAAAAAATTATTAAAAATCACTTATTGTTTAAAATATACTAGAAGGAACTTAAAATACAAAATTTTATAAAAAGGATAAACTAAATTGGATTACACCTTTAAATTTTTAAAGAGATATGATTTAATTTAGAAAAAGTGAAATTTTCCTTTACTTTATCAATATCACACTATTTTAAAAGAGTAAGCATACGAATAATCTATATTAAAGAATTAAATAAATTTATATATTTTAAAGAAACAGCAAAAAAGAAGTTTATTGTAAGAGTATATGAATTTTTCTATAAAATTTGCAATTTTAATTAACTTTATAACACTGAAGCTAAATCCTTTTGTATGACTGGAATTTGACGACTTGATGTTGCAAGAAAAATGCAGAAAAAAAAATGAATTAAAATAATTTTGTGTGATAGACTATAAAAAATGAAAGATAAGTTTTTTTCCTTCACTTCAAATTCTTCCCCACACTTACATGTAGACTTTATTTAGTTACTTTTTTATTTGATACTGAATCATATTTTAAAGACGGTGCTCAATATCTATTATTTACTTATATCATTGTTTTAATATCATTATTATGTAATTATTTCTGTTATACATATGTGTAAATATGTTTTTTAGTAAATCAAAGCAAAAAATATTTTACATGCTTTCTACCTTTAACTATTTTATTATTCAGTATTTGCTTGGGAGACTCTGTTTATCTATTTATTTCTAATCTAAAGTAGTTATGAATCTCAATCATATATATACTAGGGGACTCTGTCCCCTGCGAGTTATGCCCATCAACTCCTGTTCAGCATTTAAAACCATGGTAATGTCTTTTCTTTACAAATATTACCAAATTACGGAAGATTATATAGATTATAACAAACAATGATGATTTTAATAGAATTGCCATGCTTTTCCATCAGAATGAGATTTTTTTTCGATTACCATGGCTTCATCCACTGTTGTCACGACAGTTGATGGTTGCTTTCGGAATTTATAAATAAAATTAAATGGTGAAATAATTTATAGTCCAAAAAAATAATTTGTTTGATTTCACTTGAAAATATCTAACAGAAAAGCTGGCATTATAGTTGACTTGCTTCCAAGCAATTCAACTTGTTTGCTCAAAAATAGGGCTCACTCTGACTCCACAGCCCTGCTCTTTTCTCCTTCTTATAACTTATCAAAATGCAGACATTTACAAAATCCATAATCTTAGATTTTCTTCAGCTTTACGTTCAATTAAGAAGGAAGAATTATTAAATCATTTTTATTTATTGATCTCTGCCAGTTTCACACAAGAATGGGTACTTACATATTAACGCCACCACAGCAAAAGTTGCACTAATGCGCCAATAAAGAGCAATCTTGTTGTTTGTGCTTTTTAGTGCTTTTTTCTTCTAATTTCAACACCATTTTTTAGTGCTTTTTTTGTTTATTTTTTATGCTATTTTTTTTTGCTTGTGCGAACAACAAGATTGCTCTTTATTGGCACATTAGCACAACTTCTGCCGCTGTGGCATTAATACGTAAGTACCCAAGAATGTAAAGGAAAAGCATGTGGTATTTTCAATCATCATTTTTTTTTTTTTTTTTTTTTTTTTTTTTTTAAGATAGTGATAACATTTTACAAGAGCATTAAAAGAAAATTATTTATTACAAAATTACAGTAAAATTTACAAATTAAATTTTGTAAAGCATTTATTTTAATTAAAAGAACTAAAATATGTTTTATAAGTGCATCAGAATGTTTATTTTCACACCACCAGCCTTGAAATTTAAAAACCAGATTTGAAAAAAAAAAAAAAAAAAAAAAAAAAAAATGATAACAAGAGTACACTTTTGACTAATAATGTTTTGTATAAGTAATTGACAAAATGAAATTTCTATTTCTAATTATGATCCCTTACATAAAATTATTTATTCAATAAAATCAATGTTATAAATCTTTTTTAAAATGAGCAGTAATGTTTTACAATACATTTCTTTTCCTTTAAGAAATTGAAGGATCTCCTGTAATGCAAATATAAAATATTAAATTGTCACAAGCTACTGATAATTCAAAATCTCAGAACAATTTTCACTTTAGTAATAATTCCATTTAGAATAATTTTTATACAATATTAGTTGATATAAAAAATGTAGAATATTACAATCTATGTTAAAATTTTATTATTTATTTATTTAATTATCAGTTAATAAAAAACAATGAAAATTTTGACTTACATTAGCATGATGACTACTGTTCATTAAACAAGAAGAAATATTAACATGTTCAAAATTAAAAGGTTGATCAGCTAAACATTCAGGATCAAGATTCCACAGTTTTAAATCTCCATCTCGACCACCAGACAAGCATCTTTTGCTTTGCTAAAAATGTTCAAAATAGTAAAAATTAATTTTAAGGCATTTCAAAATGATTAAAGGCAACATATATATATTTTTTAATTTACATTTAAATAAATTTTTACTTTAAGTGTACACAATTCTGAAAGAGAAATAGATGTTGCTCAAATGACAAGAGTATTCTTCAATATCGAAGTATTAATTTTGAATGTTATAAAGGGGCATGTGATTTTTTTTACAAATGCAAATTTTGCTTATTTTATCAATTTCTGTTATCGTTTATAATAAGCTTAGTCTAGTATTGTTAAGTCACAGATTAATTTTAATTTGCTGTGACTGATGCAAAAAATTCTGATTCTGGGCAAATAATATGAAATTAATATAAAGTTCCAAACAAAGATTAATCATATATCAATAAATTTGTTTGAGTAGGCTCTTGAGTACAATGTGGAAACTACATTAAATCTATTTTATGGAAGAATGAGACTGTAGTTGAACATCTGGGACAAATCTGCTATTTAATTTAACTGTGGTTACGTCATAAAAAACACATTATAATCATCTTTATGCATGCAAAGTTCCAATTCAAAATCCATTTATTCAGGCAAGACCTTTTGTTCCTTAGAAAAGATGACTCATAAAATTCATTAACCTCTTCAGACCTGAGTATAAAATAACTCTACAAATATATATTTATTACTTTTGCATAATCGAAATGACACCATAGATGACAGGAAGAGTCATTTTTATGAAACCAGTACTTTAGGGACTGGTAATTTAGGTTTACAAATATGGATATAAACGTATTAATCTTCTTAAAACATCAGTTTAACTATCAGCAATATAAATTTATGCAACTACAAAATTAAGGTCTTTAAACAAGTAAATGATCAGCAAATCCTCAAAATTTTTTATTGTAAAGCATTTAAGTTAAAAAATCATGAATAGTTCTTACTTTCTTGACCACAATGTCTTGAAGGTTTTTTCGAGACTCAGATGAAAATAATATTTATTTTATGAGGTAATATTCATCAGTGCTGACATTTATTGGTTTTGTTTTAAAGCAGAAAACATTTAACTATATAGAAGTAAAGTAAAAATGCAAAAAATTCGAATAGTTTAGTTTTTATGAGGAAAAGAATGGAGGTACACATTTATGTACCTCAGGTCTGAAGACGTTAATGATGTATAACAAAGACAAATTCATGCAAGACCAGAAACATGTAACAAATGATAATGAAAAAATTCAAATTAATTTGAAGTTAACTTAGAATCTGAACAAGTTAATTCCTGAACAAAGCCTAAAAATATAAGACCTAATACCAGGAAAATGACTTTTAAACTTCAGCTTTCAACATATTTTATTTTAGCATATGTGTCGAGTGCAGGATTACAATGTAAGAAAATTTATTAAAAAAAAAAAAAATCTTTTTTCTGTATCAACAGAGAACAAGTTTTGTTTTTTATTTTAAGTTATGTAAGTATCTTCCAGTATATATCCATTCATTAGTGGAAGAGAATTGTTACATCTTATTTGCATCTGACATTAATATATGTTATTTTTGACAACAGTTAGTTAATACAAAAGGTTGAATTAAAATGCTTACCATTTTAATAATGCCTCACAATTCAATATCATAAATGTAACAGAAAGTATAGTATGTTAGTATCAGATATCAATTGTCTGTTGGCAAAAACTAAATTTGAAAAATCTATTAAGCTTTTATTTATATATATATATATATATCATACAGATTAACATGTGATTGCAAAATTAGTAAATACCCTGAATTGTCACCTTTAGACGAATTTTTAAAACTTTGAACAAAACACTAACTCTTAATATTAAAAGAAATTTATGCAATAGTAAAGTAACACTCACTTCTATCAATTGAACAACATTAACACTGCCATAGTGTGCTCCTAAAAAATGATATTTTCTCATATTCTCTAAATGATCACTCCATAATCGGTATTGTTCCTCTCGTGCAATGCATGCTGCTTTCCAGTCAAAATCTTCAATAGCTAAATTTTAAAAGATAAGTTTTATATTATGTTAGAAATAAAGCAGATTATGATTTTAAACACTACATCACTTAATTTCAAGGCAAGATGCAAGCAAAAATAATACTAGCAAATTAATCTTTAACTTTTACCTTAATATTTATAAATCATATTACAATAAAAACAAAATTAGACCAAAATACAATTTTAAGCAAACTTAAAATATAAACTAAACAACTTACTCACTAGATAGACCATAACACAAAGAAATAATTATTAATTATTTATGAAAGACTCTTTTAAATATCAGCAAGTAAATGCTTTTTTTTTAAAACTACATCCATTAATAAAAGTTGTATCAAAATGAAATCTTGGACATTTCTACCTTGTTTAGGGCTTGACAAATATGGGGTTCCAAGTCACCATGGTAATTAAAAATACATGTTTGCACCTTACCTTTTTTTCATTAAACTCTGGTATTTAAGTGCAACACTCCTATGCCATATAGGTTTAAACAATACAAGACTTTTTATATTTATGCTCTTTGAATGATCAAAAACAAAAAAAAAAAAAAAAAAAAAAAAAAATCTCTGTAAAATTTAGTTCCTAATTTACTTTGAAGTTTAGATATATGTATTTTATTCTAAACAATTGCAAGTGTTGTCAGTTTAAATATCTTATATACCCAGATGTCAAGAGAATTAGTTACAAAAACATCCAATGCAAGGAGATTTTCAAATTTAGCCAAATCTGCTTTGTACTATATAAATGTTACTTCTGATAAGTGTCTGTTGCAAAAGTAGGTTAAATTTGATGAATTTAATCAAGAATAATCATTGGAGATGGTCAGACTTTAAAAATTAATTTTTTATGAACAGGGTTATGAGGTTATGACCTATCCAAAAAAAGTGAGCAATTGGTATTTCAATGTTCAAACTAAAAGCATATGTATGGACAAAAAATAAAACTGAGATTGAAAAATTTTACTGTCTTTAATCACAGCTATTAATGTTAAATAAATGTACATCAAGGTAAGTGTGATTCTTTCAGGATTCGTAAATATCATGATAATTTTGAAAATATAAAAAATATCCAATATTTTGATACATATCAAATATGTTTGACACCTATCTGATTTTTAAAAAAAAATAATAATAATAACTTGAATTTATTTTTAAAATAATGAATAAGTAAATAGAGTAGACTCCCTCAAAACCGCAGCTCTCTAAAATCCGTACATAATTTACGGATGTAAACAATGAAACATTCAATTCAGATATAGGGACAAAATTTGACTTTTTTAGTTTTAAATCTATTCCATATGTATTTTAATTTGTAACTTTTGTTAATATTACTGAATTCATGCTTTGCATGAAGAAAAAATAAATTTATTTCTGAAAAAAAAAAAAAAAAATCAAGATAATGCAGATATTATTGGTAATCACAATCTTCTTACCAAATATATTTATGCACTAGCAGATTCGCCCGGTGTTGCATGGTTCGGAGAAAATAATATTAAAGGAAGATGAAATTTGAGATTTTATCTCTAACTCGAAATAGGTGAAATTACGTTGTCTGAAATACATAGCCACTGACTGTGCAAAAAATTGGTTTAAAAAATGAACAAATAGAAATAATATTTAGCGGTAAAAATGTTCAAAAGGACTGCAATGGAAAACGGGAGAGGAACTACTCAAGTAATAATTAGAATTTTCAAAATCTGAGTGTTGAATACATCAGGAGAGACTTTGGGCACTTTCAAGAAAGTTTTGAGACTTGTAAGTGCCGTAGATTTTGCTAGCCATCTCACAAAAACATACAGGCACACAGACAGAGCGTTTAGTTATTTTATTAGTGTAGGTTACTGTGGATATTCAAAATAATTCCTTTACTGCTAATTCATTAGTTTTATGGTTTTTGCCTTTTTTACATGCAATTTAAAATAGATAAGACAATGAAAATCATGTACAAAAATCTGTAATATTGACAAAATTGACTAAAAACCGATGCTAAACGCACAAAATATCATAAAAAAACACATCGGAAATCGTACTGAAAATCGCAATAAAAAAACCACTGAAATTGAAAAATCATACCAGACAAAATTTAGTTAATTACATTTTGAAATAATTTTATTTTTATGATTCGCAAAAAATAGCCTCAAAATGCGAAAAAACACTAAAAATCGCATTAAAAATTCGCTAAAATTCAAAAATCACCACACGAATTCCGAATAAAATTTAGTGAAAAGAGAAAAAAAAATTACTATATTGAATGAATAGACTGAAACCGTATTCATTTCAATAATATGTAAAAATCGTCTCAAAACATAAAAAGAGTGCTAAAAATTGCCTAAAAAATTAAATTAAAAAATTCTAATCAAAAAATCAAAAATCGGACTTTGAGTTACAAAACTACATGTATAAAGGTACCTTCCCTCCAAATTTTGTAACTCTACATGCAGCGGTCTCTTCAGAACAGCGCTGACACACACACATACTTGTCTCTTTATTATTATAGATTACTGTGAATATCCTAATTAATAAATTTATTGCCCATTCGTTAATTTTATGTTTTTTGCTTTTCTTACATGCATGTCATGATGCATACAAAAAACTATAATTTTGACATAAATGACAAAAAATCGATGCTAAATGCACAAAAAATCGCTAAAAATCACATCGAAAATCGCATTCAAAATCCCATTAAAGATCACTGAAATTGAAAAATCATAGGAGACAAAATTTAGTTCATGAGGCTGAAAGTTTGAATCAATTTTGTTTTTTATCATTGTCAAAAAATAGTCGCAAAATGCGTAAAAACACCAAAAATCACATTAAAAAAATTAGCTAAAAATTAAAAAATCACCGCACGAATTTCAAATAAAATTTATTGAAAAGAAAAAAAAAATTACTATATTGAGTGAAAAGAATGAAACCGTATTCCTTTCACAAATATGGAAAAATCGCCTTGAAACATATAATGAGTACTAAAAACTGCCTAAAAAATTAAATTAAAAAATTCTAATCAAAAAATCAAAAATCGGGCTTCGAGGTGCAAAACTACATGTATAGAGGCATCTTCCCTCCAAATTTTGTAACTCTACATGCAGCGGTCTCTTCAGAACAGCGCTGATACACACACATACTTGTCTCTTTATTATTATAGATTAATGAAGCTTTTTTGAAGTCTGGCTAAACCCAAAGCAAAACTTTCTTATTTTATGATTATTTTGATGTGAATTAGTAATGTACCTTTATGAGGCAAGTTTCATTGAATAATTTAGGAAAAATACATTTCATCTTTATAATGAAAATTTAATCACATATTATTGATTATTAACTTGACATTTGCTTTTAGTATTTTAATCCTTCTAAAATTATTAAATTTTTATTATTTTAGTTTATTACTTATTTTAACTTTTTATTATATTGTAAGCATTCATTATAGTTTCGATTGCATTATTAATTACATTCAAATTACTGTTTAAAAAATGTAAACAAAGCAATCACCAGAAATCTGCAAAAATCTAAAATCCACACAACAACTGGTCTCAAGTTGTGCGGATTTGAAGAAGTCTACTGTATAATACATTATAAGAATATTATAAATACTTTTAGGCTTAATATAAATTAGAAACAAACATATTGAGCTTAACATGAAAACTTAATAAAACAGTGTTCTAAATGCTTTTTTCACTTATGTAACAAAATTGAAAATAAACTGAAAACAAACAATTTGCTACTTACACTTATAAAATGAAACTACAATACAGGACCTATTATGCAGAATCCTCTGGACCAAAGGATTTCTAGATTTTGGGTCCTCCTGAAATTTGCATTTTTTATCTGAAATTTTTGTGACAAAATTAGCGGGAATTTTTTCTACAATCCTTTGATAAAATTTCATTTGTTTCGCAATCCCTTGACAAAATTTTCACCTTTTCTGTGTGTACACATAATATTTCATAATTCTTATTTCCAAACTCTGGATTTGTAATTTGTATAGAATTACAGGCAGACAAATTTTCTTTTTGATATATTAGATATTATTACTTATCCATTGTACATAGGATAGGCAAATCTTGCAATAGTTTTAAAAATCAGATTTTTTTTTTTTTTTTTTTTTTTTTATGGTTTTACACATTTCAGACATTGGAGATTGTCAAAAACATATTTTAACAATTTTTTTTTTTTTTTTTTTTTTTTGCTGTCTGTCATTCCGTAAATGCTCAATCTCTTTAACAAATTGAGATAGAAAGTTGAAGTTTGGTGTGCACTTAGTATGCAACAATGGGAAGAAGCGTACTAAATATCAGTAATCTCAATTATCCAGAACCATTTGTTTCAGACTCTCGAAATATTTGTTCTGATGAAAGGTACTTAAAATTTTTTGTATTTTTTTTATTCCAAGGAGATAATATAAAAAATAATAAAAAAAACATAAATTTTGCATTAAGAATTATGTCGATTGGATAATTAGTTGCTGCGATATTTGAAATTTTATTTTTCACACTCTTCAATTTTTCATGACCCAAATTCATTCAAATTTTAATTCAAAGACATATTTTAATTGAAAACGTGGCACTTAATCTGATGCAATAAACTGTTAACTAATATGATTATCATTTTTGGAGCTATCAAGATGTCTGTTTTACGCAATTCGGTACTATTTTATGATACCGTGGACCAAAAAAAATGACTTTTGATATAGATAGGTTCTAATCTATTTGTATCTATGAAGGCATTTTTGCATCAAAATGATGTTATTTATAATTTATATGTGACCTTACAATCATATTATGATATTATTTTATGTCAGAAATGCCTTCATAGATACAAACAGAACATTTCTACATCGGTAAGTCAATTTTTTCAAAAACACTTACCATTTTTGGGCACGAGAAGACCATTGGGCTAGGTCACATGTTTGAGAAAATTCGATTATTGGGGCATTTTGGATCATAATGGATCAGTATCAAGCTATTTATATCTAGAGAACGGCTGGATCGATTTTAAAGAAATTTTGTTTCCAATCGTTTTTTGGCACGAGAAAACTATTGGGCTGGGTGACATGTTCGAAAAATTTCAATTAGTGGGTCATTTTTGGGTCAAGCCATTTTTATCTAAAAAACGGCTCTAACGATTTTGACCAAATTTTATATTTTATCGTTTTGGATTACAAGAAGACCATTGGGTTAGGTAACATGTTCGAGAAAATTCAGTTAGTGGGTCATTTTGGGGGTCATTGTGGGTCATGCCATTTTTATCTAGAGATTTTCTCATGCAATTTTGACTAAAAATTGCATTCTATAGTTTTTGGGCACGAGAAAAACATTGGGCTAGGTTACATGTTTGAGAAAAAATTTTAGTGGGTCATTAAGGGTCTGGGTCAAGCTATTTATATTTAAAGAACAGCAGAATCAATTTCATCAAAATTTTTCCTGTAACAGTTTTTTGACACGAGAAAGCTAATGGGTTAAGTCACACGATAGAGAGATTTCGATTATAAGAGTCATTTGTGGGTCATGGTCAAGCTATATCTAAAGAACAGGTGGATTGATTTTAACGAAATTTTTTATACAACATGTGTTTGACACGTGAAAGCTATTGGACTAGGTCTCATGTTCGAGAAATTTAGATTATTCTGGGTTATTTTGGATCATAAAGGGTCTGGGTCAAGCTGTATTTAAAAAATGGTAGGATCGATTTTAACGAAATTTTGTATACAGCATTTTTTGGGCACGATAAAACTATTGGGCTGGGTCACATGTTTGAAAAATTCAGATAAGTGTTTCCTTATTGGGTCAAAACAATTTTACCTAAAAAAGGCTCTAACGATTCCACAAACTAAAATTTCCAAATTTTGTCAACTAACTTTTGCATTCAACAGTTTTAGATTACAAGAACACCATTGGATTAAGTCACATGTTAGAGAAAATTTGTTTAGTAGATCATTTTTGGGTCACTGTGGGTCACGCTAATTGTATCTAGAAAATGACTTGCTTGATTTTGACTAAATTTTGTATTCTATAGTTTTCGGACATGAGAAAATCATTGGGCTAGGTCACATGTTCAAGGAAATTCGAGTAATGGGTCATTTTGATTTATAATGGATCAGGGTCGAGCGAATTAATATAAAAAACGGCTCAATCAATTTTAGCAAAATTTTGATCCCAAATAAACAAAGAACTAAAAACGTAGTATGGAAGGATGTTCTTTCGTTGTAAATATTTAACTAATGTAAAATTTAGAAATATGTTCATAGTATTGATATTTATAGTTTCTGTAAATAAGAATATTATAAAATAAATTATTTATAGTAATAATAGAGCGAGAATTTTATTTTATAAAAATTGAATAGAGACTTTACTTTAACCGAGCATGGCTCGGTGTTCCCCGCTAGTGTATATATATATATACATACATTACACAAAAACATCAAATTAATAAGACACAATCAAAGATTCTTACGTGGAACCAATGGATAGGTTTTTGGCCACCTTCTGAAAATTCTCATTCTCCATGTTGTGTCGCATTCTACAAGTTCTTGAAACTTTTTACAGACATGACTAAATACATTTATCACATATTTTGCACTTAAAAACGAACAAATATGCAAAATGATTTCTGGTGGAAGAGTATCTAGCCTTCTCCAATATAGCACTTCTTCATTATCCTCAGTAGCCTCTTGGTCATGAAATTCCATAGAGCTGAAAAGGAATATTCAATATACTTATATTTACAGGGCAAAACAAATAATTACATTTAAATTATCTTTGGTATAGTTACTTTTATCCAGATACAAATGATAAATCTACAAATATTGTTTCAATCATTGGGACAGATGAATGGGAAATTAGAAATTTCGTCAATAGCCAGTAGTAGCAGTTTCATTCATACTTAATCGCTATAGGGGCCTTGGTAAGACAGAAAAAATTTCATGCATATTTTCAGCAAACTATACATTGTTTCATAGTTCAATATTTATATTTTATTTTAATTTAAACCTATTTTTATAATCAAACAAAAGTAATCTTTACTAATAAAAGAAAGTTTCACTCTCTATGTGTGCGATAGCTAGCAAAACTATAAATTTATAGCCCATACGAGATTGAAAATTTTTGTGGAACTAGCTCAAAGTATTTTCTAATGCACTTGAGACTCATAATTTTATATTTCTAATAATTACTTGAAATAGTAATTAAACATGGTAATTCATTCTCATCAAAAAGTCACCTATCTGATCCCGGTCAAAGAAAGCTCTTGCGTATGCACACAAACCCTTTACATATCAGAAGCTAGCGAGGAAATGTTTTTAGACTTTATTTATACTTTTTCATCATTTTGTTTTAATCCAAATTGACCAAATCACTCCGTACAGTTAAAATTGAAAGACATATTAAAAGGGTCATACTCATGCCTCAAATGTCCCAAATCGATTTTTTTTAAATGCTGCAATCTCAGAAGCAGAAAATTCTCTAAGTATCTGCAACAGATACTTCAGGAACAGAAAATAATCTACAGCTAAAGTGTTAATTAATCAAACAATTACTTACATGTACTGTCTCTATGCATTTTATTCATCTATATTAATAAGTTTCTGTGAAAAATAATAAAGTGCTAAACATAATATAAAGAATATACTAGTCCATTACTAGATCAGAGGATGTTCATTATTAGCCCAGAGGGTGTCCACTGCTGGGTTTTTGATATCTTTCTGCTATTTTATTTATAATTAAATTTTTATTTATCTTGAGCAATGTGGCTATAAGAATGGTTAAATATTGCTGATTAATATAATGTTGAAAAACTGGAAAACAATAATTACAACTATTAATAAAAAATAATTTTATAAGAAATTCTTTAAAGGTGTTCATTACTGGCACATCCACTATATAACTAAAATATTTACATATATAAACAAAGCATAAAAGTACATTAGGTTTGTTTCCATAAATGTTTACATTACTTGGCAATAAATCTTAATTTTTGAATCTCAAATTCTGCCAAGCTTTTAAAAATAATTGCCAAGATCCTTGTACTGAAAAAGTATGGAAAATTTTTACACCAAGTAAAACATAAACAGTGTCAAGGGAAAATGTCAAAAAAGGCCATAATTCACTGGTTTTTGGGTATTCAAAAGAGAGAAAGATGTATTAATAACAAATCTTTAGAAATCAATAACAAAAAACAAAAATCATGTTTTCTTGAACCCATTATGAAGGTGTATTTTAGAGAAATTTTTAAATAGGCCCATTGACAGATATTTTTTCATTTAGTGAACCTGTTGTCATCACTAAATTTGCTCTTTAGGGATAAAATTAAAATTTTTAAGTAAAAGAAAGAGTTTAAGATTTTTAAATAAAGGGGATCACAAATAATTTAAAGGGAGAGAAAAAGCAGAACTGCTTAGTTGACTCTGTTTCTGGGCATGGGCACATTCATTGTCAGTGTTGAATTCAGACATTTTTCTCCAGAAGGGACTTCTGAGACTCTGGGAGGGAGGGGGGGGGGGGAAGTTGCACATTTTGACCATTGAAAACCCAGAATTTTACATTTCCCAGCAGGGGGGACATTTCATTGTTCCGGGGGGGGGGATGTCCCCCCACGGGCTACCCCTGGATTCAACACTGTTCACTGTGTAGTTGTAATATATTGAAGTAATAAACCCATCAAGCGTAACAGTCCCTCTCCCATTAAAAAAAAAAAAAAAAAAGACTATAAGGACACATATGAGTAGAGTGTATTATTATTAAATATGCATTTGTTTAAGCATTGGATTGGTATTATGAATGTTGAATTTTATAGAAATTATGAGTAAAGTAGTACACTTTAGGTAGTATTTTACTCATAAAGCATTAAGGTAAAATACATTTGGCATGTGCTTTGAAGAAAATGTTATTAATTTTTTCGTGTCTGTATTGGCATTTTTCGTTTGTTTTATTTTTCTGTAAATTTTACTTCAGATTATGTAATAATTTTTACACAGTTACCAGTAATATATATATATAATAAAAATCAGCAACGATTCACTTCATAATTTTTAGCACAGCATTCGTAACTTAAAATAGACGATGTAACAGTTAGTTATAAAGTTTTATTTAAAAATTCACAAAATTTTAAATCCAATATATAAATAAACATTTGCATAAATGAGTGGGTGAAATTAACTAAAAAGTGTTATTATCAGATTTTCTTACGACATAAAAGCAATGCATATTTTATACAAATTTTGTACAAAAAATAATCCTGAAATCGGCAAACAGTATCATAATAATATAAAAATTAATAAGTAATTTAAACGTGGAATTTTGTATTAATATCAATTAAAATTATCTTTCTCAACATGAAAGAAAACTAAACACATTACATTTACCAGAAACAAACAAAATTGAGGATTTAGAAATTTTTATGTCAGAGAATCATAACAACTGACAAAGAATTTTGGCAGGATTATTCTCTCGGAGCAAGTAGAGCAAAACCAAAACAAAACTTAAGAGGGATCCCTTAATATTTCAACGGTACTGCTGGTGTTTAAAGGGCAAAGGGGCTATCTCAAATTGAGAAATCTTCGAAAGATTCTTTCGTTTTCTTAAGGGTTTAGCTTAAGTATTTTTTTTTTATTTTTTTATTTAAAAAAAAATGACGGCGAACAGGAATTTGTAGTTTGTACATTTTTTAGTGGATGGAATCCAAATAGATTTTTTTCGCAGTTTGCAGTTTTGCAAACTTTGGCTATTTGCAAAAATGAGGCTTTTCATTGGTCAATCTCGTTTCGCTAAACAGCGAATGCAAAAATGATTGATCACAAAAGTTCTGATTTGTTCATAAAAGTTTGCAGTGGTTTAATCTAGTAATACTGGTTTAAGCCACTATTTTTTGTTTCACATATGCTCCCTAGAATAGGTTCTTTAAAATTCATAACAAGCGCATGCTTTTGGAAAAACATTTGTTGTAGAATTAAGGCATAACAATAATAAACAAAATAAACAAAGGAAAACATTATGCTGTTGCCATACGGAAAGAAAAAACTGCTATTTGCAAGAATTTGCCAAATTTGTGGCTTGTGCTGTAGTAATAGATAAATATTACTTTAAAAGAAATCACTCTTTCAGACTATAATTTGGCAATTAACCCAAATTCAATTTAATTTTCGTTTTCTTACTGCATCAACTCCTTGGCATTAATCAATGCGATGCGAGATGCGAGTAGTCCGTCCGTAATGATGGGCTGGGATAGTTGAGAGTGTTGTTATTGATTGAAATAATTCGCGAATTGATACAATCCGTTGTATTCAATGTAGTAAAGTAAGACATTTAGATATTACATAAAAATTTAGCTGGATAATTTGCTTTAAGTTTTCTCTATTGTCGTAAAACATAATCATGAAGATGGCCGATACATCTAGTATCTTTAGGCGAAATCGTCCTGGTACTAAAGCACAGGTAATATGCTGTTTTAAATTTTCATTTTCATTAATAACCGTAATTAAAGGGATAGTAAGTGTTTTGTGAATCAAAACAGTTCAGAAAGGTGCACTCCTTTGATCTGGCTCATTTCTTTCTGGCTAATTTTATGAGCAAGTTTTTTTTTTGTTTTTCTCTCATTTAAAAATTTAATACATTAA
Source organism: Maratus speculifer (assembly GCA_964019185.1). Taxonomy (NCBI): domain Eukaryota; kingdom Metazoa; phylum Arthropoda; class Arachnida; order Araneae; family Salticidae; genus Maratus; species Maratus speculifer. The sequence continues at coordinate 261,011,315 of OZ025298.1, forward strand.
TATCTATTAATCATAATTGATCTTCAGTGTTTAGTATAACCAGAAAATTGCTTTTTTATTCTTGTTAGTTTGTTATTTGGCTTAATATTTATTTAGGGTTTAAATCATTTATATTTTTTATAATATGTATCTGTGAATTGTTTGTTTTTTGAAGCTTTGTAATTTTAGAAATGCCTATTGTGTTACTAACATGAATGCTTTGTGAATAATAGTATATTATATATATATATTTTTTTTTTTTTTTTTTTTTGTCTCCTTTTGAGATTTTATTTGATATCAAAAAATTACAGCTGGTTACTTATTTGGAACTACTTTGACAGCTGCTGACATCTTCATCTATTTTCAATACAGAAGCACCTAATCGTTTAATTAGTTTAGATAGTGAAATTTAATTTTATGCTCGCAAAATTCTCTTGTAAGAAAATTCCAGTAGCAGAAACTGTCCAACATGGCAGCGGGCACTGCAGATTAATCCACCAGCTTAAGAAGAAAGGCTGAGCTTAAAAAAAAGTTGAAATATATTTTAAGTTTCTAGATTTATGGTATTTGTTTCAAAATTTTATTATATTTTCTTTATAAAGACCAATTTTTCTTATTTTATGGGATATTGCTTTAGTAGCCTTAGTCTAACACTGTTGGGTCGCAGATAAATTTTAATATGCTGCAGACTGACACAAAAAATCCTGCTTCTCAGAAGAAAACATAAAATTTTGGCAATCTGCATGTGTAATGCTAAATTCCAGCTTGTTGAAATGTGAATTGTTATAAACCAAGTGTGAAACATTCTGTATGACTAGAGAATTCATCCCTGCTTGGTGTGATTTAAGAAAATCACACAAATAATTGTCTTTAAAAAAAATTTCAAATTAACTATTTTAATTATACACCCTTTAAAGATAATTTTTGAAAATTCGAACAATTTAAACCTGGTAGCATTATTTAAAAAAAAAAAATGGAAATAAACTTACGCATAAAAATTAAAATTAACCAATGTAAAATAAGCTGATTCTTCAATTTACAAATTCATTTTGATACTTGAAATCTGTATCAAAAATGATTATTGGTTGCTGCAATTTTGAATAATTCAAAAAAAAAAAAAAAAAAAAAAAAAAAACCTAATTAAAAGTGTAGTTTGCATTATTCACAATATGCAATTTATAATAAAATCAAATTTATCATCTAACAGGCTATTTCAGGCATTATTAGCTATAGCTCAAAACATTGTGGGGTGTTTTGACCACTCCATGTAGCTGCATGCTCAAATTTTGAAAATGTTCCGTTTCCTTGCCTCAATCCCAAAAAAATTATTAAATTATTAAAAATTGAGTATTAGAGTAATGTAGGTTAGCAAGCACGGTTTAAACCAACTGGTTTTTTTCAAAAAAATCAAGTGACATTTTCTCATTTTTCTTTATAATTTAAGACCTACAAATTATTGGATGTAAATACGAGGGCCATTTTTTTTTTCAACTTCCGATGGGCCATAAAAAAAAGACAAGCATATATAGAAAGATCATTTTATTACTAAAAGTTATGTACACTTATGGTTATTTTTCAACATAATCACCTTGTAAATTGAGGCACTTGTCGTACCTGTGGACAAGCTTTCCAATACCCTCTTCATAAAAAGTGTCCGCCAATGAATTCAAATGATTCTTGACGCTCTCTTGAAGCTCCACGTTACTTTGAAAACGCTTCCCTCCTAGCCACTTTTTAAGTTCAGGGAAACGATGGTAGTCACTCGGAGCTAGGTCGGGACTGTATGCCGGGTGATCGAAAATTTCCCACTGAAAATGCTGAAGTAGACGTTGGGTTACAGCAGCAGTGTGAGGACGGGCATTGTCATGGATCAGAACAATTCCAGAAGTCAGCATGCCTCTTCTTTTGTTCTGAATGGCTCTGCGTAACCGTCGTAAAGTTTCACAATAAACAGCTGAAGTAATCGTCGTCCCTGGCTGCATGAACTCAACAAGCAACACACCTTTTTGATCCCAGAACACTGTAGCCATAATCTTTCGGTTGTTGAAGGTTTGTTTGAACTTTTTTGGTCTGTTTGGCGAGTTCGTATGCATCCATTGTTGAGATTGACGTTTTGTTTCAGGTGTGTCATACTGAACCCAGGTCTCATCACCTGTCACAATTGATTTAAAAAAGTCTTCTCCTTCAGCGTCATAACGGGTGAGGAATGTCAAGGCTGAGCCCATTCGTCGTGTTTTGTGGTTGCCCGTCAACATCTTTCGGACCCAGCGAGCACAAATTTTTCTGTAGCCTAAATGTTCCGTCACAATAGTGTACAGAGAAGATCTCGAGACTTCTGGAAATTTTATGGACAAATCATTTATAGTAAACCTTCGGTTTCCTCTAACTTCTTCGTCCACTCGTTGAACAAGGTTGTCTGTGGCTACAGACTTGCGTCCTTGACCTCCTTCATCATGCACATCGGTTCGGCCATCTTTAAATTTTCGGCACCATTCATGCACAACACCATCGCTTATAAAGCTTTCTCCATACACTCGGCTCATTCTTCGATGAATTTCAGCTGCACTATTCCCTTCAGCTTGCAGGAATCGAATAACACTTCGCACTTGGCGGGAGAATCAATTAAGGCAGCCATGTTTACGTGGCTACAGCTCGCCTCACAATGGCGTCAATGAAAAGGCAGTCAAAGAGGGTGATGTGGGGAACATGCGCCGTCGCTCTATGCACATACCGACTTCCTGCCGCTCGTCTAACGTTGATGCTGTGCAATCGGAGGTTGAAAAAAAAAACGGTCCTCGTATTATTTACTTTTAATGTTTTATTTCAGCAATAAGTATTAGATATAGTGGGTCTAGGTCATTTTTTTAAATAAAGGATAAAAATTGGTATGCATTGTAAATTCATACTCTATTGCTCTAAAGAAAAACTTAAAATATGTGAATTTATGAAAGATAAAATAGATTAAAAATGTGCAATATTTAGTATAAAATATTTTCATTAAAAAAAGCAGATTATTTAAAGCAATTTATCATAACATGCACAATGATTTTAAATATGGAGCTACATAACTTGATGATCTTTAAGATTTTGGTCAAACTGTAATAGAATTTTTTTTTATTTTTTTTTTACTGGGGAAATTATCTTTAAGAATTAAAATTAAAATATGAAGTTGAATAAGAGAATATTAAGAAATCTGGTGTTAGTTAAAGCATTTTAATAATACCAATCTAATGTTTTTCCTTGTTATCTGCTGAATCTAATGACTAAAAAAGTTTATTTCAAATTGCTACACAAAAAAAACCCGAAGAAGTATTTGAAATTTATTTTAAAAAAAATTGTAGAAAAGAATATTATAGTCATCAAAATGCATCAAATGTTTATTATTAGTAATAAAAAGATTGTTTATAATTTTTGTTAAAGTATCAACGTTCGATTGTGTAGAGTAATTTATTCTTTGAACACAAGACTTTACTATAACTGTTTAAAATAATAAAATATGATTTTTTTTTCAATTTTCTACATAATTCACTATAATTATTTAATTTAAATTACTTTCAAATGAAATTATACTACTTATAATCCAACAATGTCTATTTTTATCAATAAATATGTATATCTAATAAAAAAGTATGTTCTAAAAAAACTCGGCTTAAACAAAAAAAAAAGTTTTTTTTTTTTTGGTTTTTTAAAAAAAAAACCTGGTTTTTTTTCCAACCCTGAGAGTAATTACCGTATTTTCGGGTGTATAGCCTGCACCCTGTGTATAACCCGCACCCCTACATCGAGCAGTGCAGTAAAAAAAGTTCGTGTATAACCCGCGGAGATGCATCGGTGTATAGTCCGCGGGCTATACACCATTTACGAACGTATATTTCGATCAGGGTTCGAAATTAGAAGCCATTAGTCATAATTTTTAATACAAATTTACCAAATTTTTTCATGATCCATAATACCTACAATAATTCGGCTAAAAAATTAAGATTATCAGTACCGTAATTTTCGGAAGAAACGCCGCGACATTTACGCGTGTTTTAAGGTAAAATTTTAAGCGATGCAGCGTTTACGCGCATTTTTTTCTTTTTTAAAAAAAAACGTGATATTTTTTCTAATTTTTTCCGAAAATTTAAAAAAAAAAAAATTGGTGATAAATTCAAAATTTCAGACATAAAATGTATACATATCTTAGGTCAATGGTTCCCAAAAAGATCGAATCCTCGGAATCGGTCCAAAATGCACCAACTCCGAGAAGGAACGATTCCTCGTACTCTATCTGAAATGAAACGAATCCAGAAAAGTTCGATTCCTTGAACTCGTTTCAAAATGAAACAACTCTGTAAAGGAACGATTCCTCGGAATCGTTTCGGAAAAGACCGACTGCTCTGAATCGTTCCAAAATGACATAAATCACGCACTTTTTTTGTTCTTTGCAACAGGGTAGGGTACCAACTCCGAAAAGATACGATTCCAACAGATTCTATCTGAAATGAAACGACTTCAGAAAAGTTCGAGTCCTTGAACTCGTTCTGAAATGAAAATACTATGTAAAGGAATGATTCCTCGGAATCGTTTCGAAAAAGACTGACTGCTCTGAATCGTTCCGAAATGACAAACTTTTTTTTTCTTTTTTTTTTGTTCTTTGAAGAAGGGTAGGGTGTACCAACTCCGAAAAGAAACGATTCCTCGTACTCTATCTGAAATGAAACGACTCCGGAAAAGTAAGATTCCTTGAATTCGTATGAAATGAAACGACTCTGTAAAGGAACGATTCCTTGGAATCGTTTCGGAAAGAAAAAGACTGCTCTGAATCGTTTAGAAATGACATAAATCACGCACTTTTTTTTTGTTCTTTGCAACTGGGTAGGGTAGATTAATTTTTTTGAAAAATAAACTAAATCTTAAATTATCTTAAATTCACAATCGTCGAGGTTGGAAAGGTTCCGGATTTTGGATTTTGTACTCTACAAACACAATGGGGTGCTGCAGCACCGATTCACTAGCAAATTATTTTCTGATGTTTGATTTATAGATTTTTTTTTTTTTTTAGATCTCGCGTATAAGTCGACCCTCTACTTTGAAGTTCTTTTTTTTGTCTAAAATTTCACAACTTATACGAGAGTATATTCGGTAGCTATTATAGATCTATTGATGCAATACTTGGGGATAGTTGCGACAGTTCTTCCAAACCCAGAAATAACTGTATTTAAGCAGTAAAAAAAGCCTTTACAAACATGGGAGAACTCTCTAAAATTCGCGGTATAGCGAAACAAATTTACAAATTTTGATGTTTTTTTCAAATTTTTTGAGGTTTAAAAGTTGTAGAAAAAATATCACGATTTCCAATTTAAAAAAAAAATCTTTGTATAACCCGCACCGTGTATAAGCCGCGGCAGCTTTTTGGAAGGTTTTTTCTTGTATAAGCCGCGGACTATACACCCGAAAATACGGTAAGTGTAATCAAATAGATGGAACTCAAAATATTATATATTGAAAATATTGCTTGAATTAAAACAGTCTCTTTGCCTTTATGCTGCATAAAATAAGATAAATTTAACCACAATTCATTGACAATTACTGTGAAGTGTAATGAAATTGTTATTTTCATTCTGAGTAACCATAAGATTGATGAGCTCAAATGAATAGATCAGGGATAAGTTCCATATCCTGGGCTACTTGGCGAAAAAAATGTTGCCAAAAGGCTGTTTTACTGACGTGAAATTTTGGTGCAGAAAAATTGTCTATTTAGTGTTGCTTTAACTAATGTTAAAATGCCATATGACGTGGTGCTTGGAAACTGACTCCAAACAAACAGTTGCCATGTTTCATTTCTTATTAAATATAAATCGTAGAAAATTTTATCACTGTATTTTAAGTATTAAAACATATCTGTGAGATATAGCAATAAAATATAATAAAAATAGAAAACACAGCATGGCAATGGTTTTTTCGGAATCAGTATCCAAGCAAAAGTCCAAACAAAATGTTAAATACTTTATATTTTTTTAATTGTGTTTTTCTAAAAGAATTTATTTGATTATAAAATATTTGAATATTCTTATTATCATTCTTAATGATACTGAACATGTTTTTTATTTCACAGAATTTTTGTAACTGGCCTGAAGAGCCTTTTGAAGAAATGGATAGTACTCTTGCCGTTCAACAGGTATAATTTTTAAGATTTTTAGTGAAGCTCTTAGCTTCTGATGAGTTAAAATCATTGTACATTGTTAGAATTTTTTATTATACTTATAATAAGGACTCAACAAAATGAAAATATCCGATAGTCATAAAAAATAATTCCTTATTCTAACACCATTGTCAGTCATTTACCCCTCCTTTATTTTTAAATATAATCAAGGATTTTTAAAAAACAGTTTTTTATGGATTGATAAGTAATGATTTGATCATAATTATAGTATATCTTGAATTTTTGTCACCAATTCTTCATTCATAGTTGGTCAAAAAAAGAAAAGTAAATTTTTTTTTCTTATTACATTTCATGGATTTGATTGATTTTCTGGCTCAGAAGTCATATATGCACCACATTCGTGCAGTTGCAACAAAATGGCAATTTTATCGATTTGATTTATTTTCTGGCTCAGATGTCATATATATACTACATTAGCACAGTTGCAACAAAATAGCAATTTTTCTCTCACACGGTAACCTGGCTATTGGGTCATTCCATGGTAACTTATGTTACATTTAGAACAAGTTACTACGGTAATTTTTGTAATATAACACTAAAAAAATATTCAAATGTAAAATTTATCTAAGGGTCAATTTGTATTAAAATCACCTAAAAAATGCTAATGAAAATTACATTTTATATGATAACTTACATTCCTTTTTCAGTAATGGCTGTTACCATAGTAAATAAAATTACCAAGATTTAAGAAATAACATTAAAATTAAGTAATTTTCATCAAAATTGGGCTTTGAATAAGTTTAATTAGCAAACCATGTCAAATCTGCATTTTGAATAATTTGGGAAAATATCACAAATTTTGACAAATTAAGCCCCCAAAAAGCCAATTTCATTTTCATCAATTGTTTACAGAAAAAAAAGCAAATTCAGTCAAACAATCCCAGAAAATACATGAATTTCCTCTGATGACAGCAAAAAAAAAAAAAAAAAAAAAAAAATGCAACTTTTGTCAAGAAATCATGGAAAAAATGCATATTTCATCAAAGAATCACAGAAATGAAAAATGATGCGAATTTAATCAAAGAATGGCAAATTTCCTCAAATGCTCACAAGAAAAAAATGCAAATTCTATCAAAGAATGAAAGAAAAAATGTGAATTTCATTAAAAGATCCTCCCCCCCCCCCCCAAAAAAAAAAATCATAAATTTCGTTAACAAATTGTGAAAAAAAGCACAAATTTTGTCAAAAGATTGCAAAAAAATGGGAATTTTCTCAAAGGTTCGCAAAACATGATTTTTTTTTTTTCAAAAAATTGCAAAAAAAAAAAAAAAAAAAACATGCATTTTGTCAAAGGATTGCAAAAATAACCGCATATTTCATCAAAGAATCGCAAGTTGAAAATGGGAAATTTGTGAAAAGATCACTAAAAAATGAATGCAAATGAAACTAGTTCATCAGAAACAAAAACTTTAACAAAAGAAGTTAAAGAAGTTTTTGTTAGTAAATGCTTTGTTCAAATTTTAGTAATTGTATTCAAACTTTCAGTACTATTTTTCACAAAATGGGTCCCTAGGAAAAAAAAAAAAAAAAAAAAAAAAAAGCCTGCATCAACCCCTGACTTTTTTTGTTTTAATCTTGGTAATTGCAAAGAATCTTTGTTATTCTTTGTACTTGAAATTGTTTTCCAAATTTAGTATATATATATCAATACCTATTTACATGTGCTAATTTATGTATGTTTATGCAATATGTATATTAGGGTGGAGCGAAAAAATATTTTTTTTGAAAATCAAAAACGGGTAGGTGCCAAAAGTTGCCTTTATACTAGTACATCAACTGCGTGAAATTTTACCGCTGAAAAAAAATGGCTTGAGTCTGCGCTTTTGCTCCAAAAATCCAAATTTTGGGTAAAATTTGTCATTTTTTGACATGTTTTTAAAAAAATTAAAAAATTCCTACAGAGCTGAATAGTATTTAAAAGTGTTGCTTAGACCTTTATATTTATCTGCTTAACATATTTAAACTATAAAACAATATCTGTAGTCTGTATAATTGGAGAAATTCTTAAAACTTTTTGTGAAAAATCAGCGTTAACCTCTCTATTGGAGCATACAACGAAATGTTCTTTTAATTGCATTTCTTACATAGCTGCTTTCAAAACTACTGTGTATATAACTCATAGAGGTGGTTGCATTATCTCACCCGTCTCAACCACCCAATCATCTAGGCCCAGTGTTTTATTTATGTATTGAATTGTTATTTTTTTCCCAAAGACGAGTATAAGTTTTCTATATATCAAAGTAATTTATCTCTTCTTTGTGTTCATAGACTTTGGATGATTTGAATCATGCTGGTGTGACCTGCTGCACGTATATTTTTATACCATGTATAACAGAAGAAAAGCTGAGTAATGTATTGGGTATGTTCTTAATTGAACCTAGTCAGCAGTCTATTATCTTCATTAAAATATCATGCAATTAGTACATTATGATTGGAAGTTCTGTTATCACAGCATTCTTTCAATCAATTACATTTTATATGCAATGATTTGCCTAAAAATTGATTGTATGAATTCAGTTTCTAGTATGCCATCATTTATTGAACCTATTATATTGAATATATGCTGAGAAGTTAGCTGTTTAATATTATGACGATAGTCACAGAGGATTGCAAACAAAATTTGCGTGTAAAACAACAATATTTCTAAAGAAGTTTTAGTATGCTTTATGTCGTTTCCTGTGTTATTCCGTAGTCTAGTAATTTCTAATAAGATTTTAGATCTATTATTTAGGTGTGTAGTACATTTGGTATAAAACATCCCGTGGTATAAACTTGGATTATAGATTTGGTGAGGGAACATATAGACGCTGATTGCCAATCTGTGCTTATATAAAGCGGAAAATTTTATTAGCTTTATGAGCTGTCTTTTCTGTGAGATGTTTTCTAAATTTCTATTCCCCATTCTTTGAGAAATAGCTTTCCTTATGAATTAGCTTTGCAATCTCCGACAGAATTTTCTAGTCTGTTCTGAGTATCTTTTTCTCAATTTGAGAAAATAATTTCTCTATTTTATAAAAAAAAATTGCAATAGGAAGTAAATATTACGTAGACAAAGATTTTCCTTATTGATCCAGTGAATCCATGTAGTTTAGAACGTTTTATATCGACTTCTCTAATAATTGACGCAGAGGAAATTCACTGGAGTTGAAGTAGCGAATGATTCAATATCATATAGACAATTTTAAGCTTACCCCATGCAAAATGGTTCACAGTGACAAATAAATTTCTCCTAATTTTAAATGAGCACTTATAGTCGATATCCGTCCATTCCCTCATAAAGCACAATGCATTATAAGTTTATGCCCAGGACATTTCACAATCAAATGTTGTCCACTCATAAAAAGGGGATCTAAAAGTTAATAGGAAATTAACTGGATACGAAAACACTTAGAAAACGGCATAAAACTAATGCAAAAAAAAGTTATTTACAACAGCGGTTGCTTTACACATGGAGAACAAAATTTCATTGCAATTCTCGCTGACGATCACCATCACATTAAACAGCTCACTTCTCAACACATAAAATATGCAAAAGTAGAATAAATTATGGCATACTTATAGTTGAAATATCTGAAATCATCTTTGAAGCAAATCATTACGTAAAAAAAAAAAAAAAAAAAAAAAAAAAAAAAAAAAAATACAATTGACTGAAAAAATGTTGTGGTAACAGAACTTCCAATCATTATTCATCAACTGAATGTAAGTTTGATAAATATAATAGATGGCCGAATAGATCCCTTTAATAATATTCCCGTGCATTACTCTGCTTGTCATTTTTTTGTATAAACTGTAAAAATACACATGAAGATAGTTACAGAAGCATGTGGATGCAAAGAACTGATGAACAAGGTAGAAGCATCGAAAACATGCCAAATTTTTATAAAGAAAATCACAAATCAATGTATAAATAAAACACTGTACTAAGATGATCGAATAGTTGGGCCGGATGGTATAGGAAATATAGCCACCTCCACGACGCATGTCCAAGGTAGTTTTGAAAACAAGAGCTGTATTAAAAACAACAATTCGTTATATGACCCAATAGAGTGGTAATGCTGTTTTCTTATTAAAAGTTGTCTGTTTTGCTCCAACTATAGGGAATAAACATATTGTTTTATAGTTTAAATATGTTAAGCAGATAAATATAAAGGTCTAAGCAACACTTTTAAATACTAATCAGCTCTGTAGAAATTTTTTAATTTTTTTGAAAAAATGTCAAAAAATGACAAATTTTACCCAAAATTTCGATTTTTGGAGCAAAAGCGCAGACTCAAGCCATTTTTTTTCAGCGGTAAAATTTCACGCAGTTGATGTACTAGTATAAAGGCAACTTTTGGCACCTACCCGTTTTTGATTTTCAAAAAAAAAATTTTTTCGCTCCACCCTAATGTATATATATATTTATATATACCTTTATAAATAAATATTTGAATTGGAAATCTGCTCATGATAGTATAAATGCCAAAGACCTTTATTTTATTATGACTTATAACTATATAAATAGTTTTTACTTGAGAAAGAATTTAACATGTCTATTTTTATTAATATATCTTTCTTCATGCATTTCAGTTCATTCAACAAACTATTCGTAAAGATCCTGCAAATGTTGATGAGATTTTAACGCCTCCTGATGGCCAAGATGAAGGTGTCTGGAAGTATGAACACCTTCGGTAATGCTAATTTTTGTTAAACATTATAAGTATAATTTTCTTTAATAATATGTATTTTAAGACATGAATTTTTCTTCTATAAGGCTAAATTAGCACTGGCCGCAGGGCCACTAAAAGAAAATAATTAACTATTAAAAAGTTGTTTGGCACTGGCCACTTTCCTACAAGACAGAATAAAATTTTTTGCTTTCCATCAAGGATTCTTTTTTCTGGTTGCTATGTGTTTATATTATCATATTTATTTGGTTTATTCAATTTTAGCTTCATACCAATGAGCATTTTTCATAGAAGTTTATGGCTTAATATATTTTAGTAAAAAGGAGACCACTGATAAAACTGGTACTGCTGATTTCTAGCCACTAATGAAATTTCTCTATTTTGTTCCCTAATTTTTTAAAACAAAACTGCATGAAATTAATAATCCTATGCAGGGGCCTTGCTAAGGGGGGAGGGAGGAGCCGCCCCCCCCCAAACATTTGCTAATGTTGTTTACACTTGGCAAATTTAAATAACATTTTAATAAAGACTATAATATATTTCCTATTTTTGATAGAACTTGCAAAAGTTACAACACTAATTGGGAATATTATTAAACTTTTTACAAATAAGAACTGTATTACATTTTCTAAGTGTGGTAACTTGGCAAAATTATAAAACAAGTTGGCAAATATGAAAATTTGACTTGGCAATTTAAGGTCTTCTCACCCACCAATAAAAAGTCTTAGCGATGGCCCTGATCCTATGGGTGTATTGGTTAGATGTCCATGTCATTTCTTTAGTGTATTACGCCCATTTTTCTGTTTGAGATATGTCCTGTTCAACTAATTTTTGGCATGTTGTCTTTAAAATAATATGATGGATTCAAAGCCTATTTTGACATAATTTTTTAGTTTAATGTATAAAAAAATAAATAAATAAATAAATAAAAAAATAGGGATTATTAATATTATATATTTATTAGTGTTTTTTGTAAAACGAAATAAGTGAAGGTTTCATGCTATTTTCAGATTCAATTTGTATTTATCTGTTTATATGATACGTTAATGTGATGACTTCGGGTTTCACTCATCTTCAAGAAAAGCAACTTATGGCTGCCATGTTATGCATAAGTATGCCAACTGTTGAACATATGGGAAATATATACATAATCTGTACTGTATCATATCTATTCTCCCCCTTTTTCACCAAAATATTCAAAAACTATCCAATTATAATGTTTTGAATAATAAATTAAAAATAACGGATAACAAGCTGTTATAAATAATGGATAACCAGATATAAAATAAACCAATGTTATTTTGCTGCCATCAATTAACAATCAATATAAATAAAAGAACTGAAGAAAAAATGCTGGATACAATGATATTATTCAATATGTATTTTTAAAACTTTGATTATATAATTTTAGAATTTGTTCAATATAAATGAAATGATTATAACTTAAATTTAGTTTTATTAATTTTCTAAAATCTTAACATTTATCTGCTTATTTTTAAAAATTTTGTTTGCATTATTAGTAAAAAGATTTTTCCCTAATTTTTCCCAAGGTCTAATTGAATTAAAAGATTATATTTCTATGATTAAAAATTATTTTTTCATGTTCTCATATTAAAATTGTAATTTAATTTTCACTCTAAAGTTATGTTTGAATGTTATGATGTTAAAAATTGAAATTTTATCTGCATTGATATAATTAATATATGTAGTACATGTCTTATATGTTCCTTACATTTTGTAAGAAACATAAATTTAATTTATAATGCAATTAAATTTCAAGTGCATGTAAGCTAAGCTCTTAAAAATTGATAAAATTGAATTAAAATTTTATGAAAGAAATAATAATTTAGTTTTTATATATACCCAATGAAATTTTGAAGTTATATAGCTAGAGTATCAGATATATAATTTTAAAATTTCATTCATTATAAATAAAATGAGTATTAGATTTAAATTTAGTTTTATGAATTCTTAAGAGCTTATCCACTTAATTTTTAAAAAATTAATTTGCATTATAAGTAAAAAAAGTTTTTTCTTTTTCAATTTTAATTGAATTAGAGTGTATTTGTATGACTAGATATTATTTTTTCACATCCTCTTATTATTTTATTTTCATTCCAAAGTTATGTTCGAATATTACTACGTTAAAAATTAAAATTTTATCTTTATTGATATAATTAATATATATTGTCTATTCCTTACATTTTACTTACATTTTTTAAGAAACATAAAATTTATTCACAATGCAATCAAATTTCAAGTTGATGTAAGCTAATCTCTTTGTTGAACTATTTCATAAATTGAGCAATGATTTAAAAAAAAATATCCTTATCAGTTGTATTTATAGAACACATTTGTTACTTTTCCTCATCATTTGTGTTTATAGAACACATTTGTTATTTTTAAAATATACTTTTCTGCAATACAAACTCTTCAAAAATAAAAGCTTCATTTGTATGAAGTCTTTTGTACACAGATCAGCATTCAGTCATTTTTGACAAGGTTTATTCACTAGTATTTTAATAATATCCTATGCTTTTCGACATCTTCTAATAAATAATTGAAAATATCACTGCTTCACTAAATAAATAACACTCAAATTCAATTTCTTTAATAAACTAGTATAGGATTTTTCATTTATTTTCATATGTTTAATCTCTTCAGACGTGATGTAACCTATGGGAAACACACTTTTATTTACACCCTTTTTTTTTTTTTTTTTTTTTTTTTTTTTTTTCATGTACATAAATAATGTTAAAAAAGGAGAAATTAGTATCTATGGAGCCTAACACATATCATAGCAGAACTAAATAATATAGCAATTTGTTTCTTATAATGCTTATTTTAGCAAGTTTCGTGTTATGTAAAAATGATTTGCAGTAGAAATGTATAAAAATAAAAACATAAATAATTTTAATGTGCATTAAGATACCATTTGTAGAGTCCATTTGTAAATATATCATCTACATTACTAGTTATAACTGTAACCTTTAACCTGTTACTGAGTCACATGTAATTTAAACCTGCCTTAGCTCTTAACTGAAATAATTTACTTCAATTAAAAGATCATTCTAGATATAGGTTTGGTAAATATTTTAGTATATATATATATATATATATATTAATAAATATTTTATTATTGTTATTATTTAATATTGTTTTTTCAATGAATTGTTTTTTTTCCTAATTTGTAATAGTAAATAAAGTCCAACCAGTCGGGTGCATTATGGGTTGAATTTCTTAGCTTTTAGCACGACCTAAAACAGAAACTGGTTGGATGCAGGGTTGGCAAGTTTTTGACAGTGTGCGGTTTTATCCGGTTAAAACTGTGGTTTAAACCGTAATGGCTAAAACCTCTTGTCAAAAACCTCGTCAGAAACCTCAAATACTACACTGATCTGTAAAATTTCACATTAAACATCTGTCATACATATACAACATTAGATGTAATATTAAAAATTCACTTTTGCTGTATTGTATATTATCATTTCCAGAAAAAGAAAAAAAAAATCTCTTATAAATCTAAAAATTTAGCCTGCCTCCAAACTTGTTCAACTATGCATCTGCTATCAAGCCCTGCTAGCACAGCACCAATTGAGAGAGTATTTTGTAATTTTAGCTTCATACACTCTACACTCAGAAACCATTTGGATGTAAATAAGTGTGCTAAATTGATTATGTGCTATAGGATACTGTGGGGTAAAATTGATCCAGATTATTAACTGTTCAAAATCATTTTCTTCTGTTTGAACATTCTAAAAAAAATGTTTCATTGCAATTAAAGTAATTTAATTTTTTTGTAATTATTAAATTACAGTATAATTAATTTTAAATAAAAAATTATTTAAATCATTAAGACTTATTCAATGTTTCTGGCTTGTTCTTAAAATGTTTAAAGTGCATTACACATTTTTGACGGTTTAGGCCAGTTTTTGACAGTTTAAACCAGTTTTTGACACTTGTCATGTCAAAAACCAGTTTCTGACGTCAGAAACCCAACCCTGGTTGGATGCTTTTGCTTTTTTTTTAAACCGTGCACCCCTGATGAGTAGTTTAATAGAAAAGCCTTCTACTGTCCATTTATCCATTTACCTTTCATAATTTTGGTAATCTGCCTTCTATATTACTTCAAACGATTTTAATAGGCTGATTGTAAAAATACTGGTTTCATTGGTTTATTGTATGGTAATACCTGAATTACTTTGGTTATATTTATAAAAGTATTTATATACTTATTAAATATATATGGGGTTTTTTTTCTGTGTGTGTGTGTTTTTCAATGTTTTGCAATGCAAAAAAAGTTATCAGTTTCTTAATATACATCCATTGCTGAAATTAAAATAAGTACATAAATAAATCCTGAGGTCTGATGAGGTTAAATGGCTCATAAAACAAATTTTTTTAAGAAAATAAATTCTCACAAAACTTTTTATAATCTGAGTGTTAAAAAAAATTGGCTCAAAATTATTCATTTTAAGCTTGTTATTAAACTTACTGCATTCTAGTGTTTGAAAATATTTTGCTATTATATTACATCATGGTTGTATGTAACATTGCTCTTTAAAAATCACATAACTCTTCATATTATGTTATTTTCAAAAACATAATTTTATTCTTAAACTTTTTTCATAAAAAAAATTATTTGTTTAAATATATAAAAAGTTGAAATCTTTATTGATGATTTAATTTAATGTTTTAGGCAATTTTGTATGGAACTTAATGGTTTAGCTGTAAAGTTACAGGTAATTTTTTATATATATCAAACCAACTTTAACTTAGCAGTTTAATATGTTAATAGTTGTGTTGTTAGTTTTATGATTTATTAAATTTGACTTTTTTATGTTATCAGCTTTCGTACCTTTGTATATCTGTACCAATAATCAATGCAATTTTTTTTCCCTTAACTTCTTATACTTTGTGTGATGGGAGAGTAAATGAAGGTGTTTTGGGTTTTAAGTTTGCATATTATTTGTTTCTTACTGTTTTTATTTTAGAGTTTGTGATTTTTTTTAATTAAAATTGGATTTTGCAGTAAAAAGTGTGGATTTCAACAAAGAATGGCTATAAAATATTGGGAATTATGATTGTGGGAGGGAGGGGGGGGAGAGAGATTGTGAATATCGTGAAATGATTGTGGAAAAAAATTGCAAATTTCATCAAAATTTACTACACTTGGCTAAAAAATTGGTTTTTTTTTTTTCAAATGTAAAAAAAAGCCGCAAAATGAAAAGAAACTCTAAAAATTATATTAAAATTTTCAAAAGAAAAAAATTACTTTATTAAATTGAAAGACTGAAACTTTTTTGTTTTAACGAATGTTATAAAAGAATTGCAAAATTTGAAAAAACAACCAACCTATTCCATATTAATTTTTGTGTACTAGGATTTCTGATTTTCAAAGGTCTGCATATTTGAACTACGTAAAAGACAATATAAAAATTAATATCAGAAGTAATTTAAAGTGTAATAAAACATCCCGTTTAAATAAATTAATTATTGCAAAGTAATATGTTTTATTGAGTAATTTTTGTGAAAAAGCACTAAATAATTGCTAAATTATACTTGGATTGGCAACTAGATTATATTTAATTTTTTCTTTAATTTACATATTTATATGAAGGGGAAAAAAAAGGAGGAAAATTCTAAATAAAAATATTATGCCTCTTCACAAAATTTTTATCCTTAAAAACATACTCTTCATTAATCTGTTATTTTTATTTATTTATTTTATTTTATTGTTATGTTTAAAAAGTATAATTTGCAAACAAAACAAGATCACCAGAAAGTAAAACTTTAGCACGAGGTCTTAAATAAACTATTATTAATGTTTGGTTTGAATTTGGGTAACTGGATTTAATCTTTCATAATGTAATTTTTTCAAAAATATGGTAAATTCCTTGTAAATTACTTTTATTTTACACAAAATATGCCCCAAGTAAAAAACGAAAGCATCGTATTGACCCCTGATATATCATTCTTAAAATCTTGTTTATGTTCCAAAATTTGATCAGTAGTATAAATGACATAAATGGTATAAACCTCTAAATAAATGAGAAAAATAACATTTTTGCTTTGTTTCTAATTTTTTGTAAATTACATTATTATTTTTCTTTTGTCATAAATCAGGCTTAAGAGTTCCTTCAAAATGTGATTGTCCACCTTTTTTAAAATTAGTTTTGGATTATTTTTCTAAATGATGCAAAAGTTCGATAAAAAATATTGAGAGTATATTGAGTACAGCATTTTATTTTGAAATCTAGAATTGTTTTGAAGAATTGTTAGTAAAAATATTTTTTTTCTTTTTCTTTGTCATATGAAAAAATTGAAGTGCTTGCACATAAAAGAAATAAATAATTATTATCAAACTTAGTACAGATTCTGTGATCAAAAGGTTTGAAAATTATAGTATTACTTAAAACTGAAAATTAAGATGATGAATATTAGATGTTTCATTTTTGCAACATTTTTTTTTTTTTCATTTTATTCATGCAATGTAGAACTGTCACATTAAAAATTAGTTTATGAGTATTTTAACATCAAGTGATGATAAACTGAAATAATAGGTAAAAAAAACTTTTAAAAGGAAAGATAGTTTACACAGAGTTCTGTTTAGGATTCGATATTTTGTACCACCTGCTTATAAAATCTTTTGTATAATTTTGATGTAGTGAAGACAGTAGGAAAGGATGTGATTGAAAATAGAAGTATTTAATAGTGTGTGTATAACAAATATAAATGAATTAATGAGTAGTTATTAGGACACCCTTTTGGTTATAGAAATATCTATAAGCAAATTTAGTAGAATTCAAATGCTAATGAGATATGTCATCTAACTGTTATTTTATTTTATTTAGAATGAGTGCAATTCAGAGACTTGTACTCAAATGACAGCTACTGAACAATGGATTTTCCTGTGTGCTGCTCATAAAACTCCCAAAGAATGCCCTGCCATTGATTACACCAGACACACATTAGATGGTGCAGCTTGTTTACTTAATAGCAACAAATACTTTCCTAGCAGGTATTATTTTTATTGCACTTAAAATCTAGATTAGAAAATTTAATACAAGCTTTTCTTAAATCTTGTTAATTCTCTCCCTCTCTTTCTTTCAACTAAAAGTGCTTTTTATAATAAAATATACTATTAAATCACAGTTAGTAAAAATTAATATTTAATAGAACTCATTGTTTTCAATATATATTATCCTTTGAATGGTAAGATAACCAATAATCCAGTATGATTCTTTCACACTGCAAACTTTGAGATTATTTGCTGATACATGTTTTGATTAATTTTGGTTAACTGCAAATTTTAATGAAACAATGTTTTAAAAATATGTGAATGTAATAGCTCAAAAATTTGTTCTGAAACAATGTTGACATCATAAATAATATACAGTAGACTCCTTCAAATCCGCACAGCTTGGGACCAGAGGTTTTGCAGATTTTAGAATTTTGCGGATTTCTGGTCATTGCTTTGTTTACATTTTTTAAACAGTAATTTGAATATAATTAATAATGCAATCTAAATTATAATGAATGCTTACAATATATTAAAACATTAAAATAAGTAATAAACTAAAATAATAAAAATTTAAATAATTTTTTAAATGATTAAAATATTAAAAAAAAGGTCTAATTAACTATGTATGATTAAGTGTTCATTATAAAGATGAAATGTATTTTTCCTGAATTATTCACTGAATCTTGCCTCATGAATAATGTACAATTCACATCAAAATAATAAAATAAAGAAGTTTTAGTCTAGGTTTAGCTAGATTTAATAACCAAAAAAGCTTGATTGATGCATATATATATTTGGTAAGAAGATTATGATTATCATTGATATCAGCAATATCTTGAATTCTTTTAGAAATAAAATTATTCTTCATTCAAGAAAAACATGAAGTCAGTAATAATAACAAAAATTACAAATTAAAATATATATAAAATTGATACAAAACTAAAAAAGTCAAATTTTGATATATATCTTAAATTTGATAATCTTTTGATACTTATCAAAAATATCTGAACTCAATGTTTCATTGTTTACATCCATAAAATATGTGCGGATTTTAGAGAGTTGTGGATTATAGGTTTGCAGATTTTAGGGAGTCTACTGTATAAGGAATCCAATGTCAGCAATGTTACAGATTTGAACTTTTATCAGAAATAGTTACTCTACATTTAAGATACTGTTTATTTCTAAATATATTCTAATACTTAAGGTTTTTTATATCTCTCTCTTCAATCTGATTGATAACTTTGTAAATGCTGTAGAATCTACAATTATTTTTTCAACTATAAATAATCTTAAATTATCCTTTTTAAATTGTACTAAATAATTCCTATTAATTAAAAATATAAATAAACCTAAATCCTTAATTATTACAATTAGTGTTATAAATTCAACAATAAAATTTATTAAAGTTGAAAAAAAATTTCAATTATTCTATTGCATTGTTAGGCAGTCATATAAACAAGTGTTTACTGTATGAACTTTCTTATTTCATTTTAGTGTCACTTTTAGAGTGACTTACCATGTAAATTTGGATATAAATCGACCCCGTAATTTTTTACTTCAATTTTGCACAAAATCAAACCAAAGATTTCACTTAAAAATATGAAAAAAATAATAAGTAAAAAAAAAAATAAATCATTGGAAATTTTTTTTTATGATAAATCATTATTATTTGTATATTTAATATATTTTATTATTCATAATTCATACACATAAAAAGCTAGAATTTTGCAGTATTCAAAGTTTATTATTATTATTTTTTTTGTAATTGACTCATATATAAGCTGATCCCCTCAATTTGCTTGCTGAAAATTCAAATATCAGAAACTCCTTGACTTATACACAAGTGTATGTATGGTTCATTTGAAAAGATATAAAATGCTATCTATTTTCTCATTTATATACATTTTGAAAAATAACTCTTAAGTGTATGAAGTTCAGTTTTAAACATTCTGAAGAATTGCTCTCTGTTATAAAAACATTTTTTTTTTTTTTTTTTTTTTTTCTTTTTTACATATTTTATAAAACTAGGCTTTTAAGTCATGATTAATATGAGTATTGCTTAAAACATACTCTGTGTGTATATTACTTTATTTAACTCGGTAATATCTTAGAGCAGAGACCATAATAATTCAATGTAGTGCTCTAGGATCATTTCTCAGCAGCTTTGACATATATTTAATGCAAAGCACATACTTAAAGAGAGCACTTTTATCACAATTTATATCTTTATAAAATTTTTAAGGTTGTAATATGGCAATATGTTGCACACTATTGAAGGTTTTAACTGGGATTCGAAGTAGAAGAGAAATTATGGTATTGCGCTCAAGTGATTGCTCTTAAGAATTAATTAAATGGTTTCAGGAACAGATAGAATAAAAATAATTGGACATCATCTTATCTATTTTATAACATATATATATACTAGGGAGCTTTGCCTCTTCCAAACTACACTTGCTAACTCCCAATCAGAATTCTCAGTCTCTAAAAACATGATGAAAATTTTTAGAAAAAGTATACAAAATGCTAAATTATTATTAAATAGAGCATTAATATTTTAATAAATGCAAGAGAAAGAAAATAAACATAAATTTTAATGTTATTTATATTCACAATTAATACAATATAAAAATAATAGATATGTAGTTTATCTCACTGTTTTGTAAAGAATAAAATGATAAAAAAGTGTTTTCGTTTTTTATTTACTCTTCAATTGATTTTATTACTCAAATTTCTCTTTCAATTAATATAATTTTTTCAGCAGATGTACTTTCATCTTCTTGTTCCAAGTAATCATGTAATGCTAACTATACTAATGCATTAACTATACTAATGTATTCTCAAATCTGCTGTGATTTTTCTATGCAAATCAGTAGCATCATCATCTTTTGTAGGAATTTAATTTTCTTCATCCGATAAAATTGATTTTTTTAACAGTGACGCTTTTCACTAATTTCCATATTACTATTTTCCATCATTGAAATAAATTGCACACAAAACTGACATTTATACCATCCCAGTTAATCAAGAGTCTACTAACTGTATTGCCCTGTTATGAAATATTGAATGACATTATCTAGAACAATGGTGATTTTCTGTGATTGGATTATCATGTTAGTTTGCTTTAACAAGTCATTTTACCATAACTTCATCTGTGATAATACTATCACATTTCTGCTTTTATTGCATGTTTTTATTCCTGTTAGTGCTCGGAATTTTTGGATTTTAATCAGCATTTGTTTGCCACAACATAAGAAGTTATGAGGGAGGATTTCCTCTTGTGCTTTTTCCTGACAAAAGTCTGTAAAATGTGTGTATGTCATTTCGACTTCTCTCTTCTCTGACGTAAATTGCTCTTTCTAGAGAAGCATGATTGTTTGACTTTTGCATTAGTGAATCAAAATTCTTCTTTTTATTTTCAGTTTCATATTAGTCATTATCCATCATTTTTAATTGTCTAATGTATTTAAATTTTTACATGCTTTTACTTTGGTTGTCTTGTGGGTTTAGTATGTATGCAAAAAAATCATTAATTAGAATTCAGAATTAGCTTGTTGAAGATGTTGACATGTTATAAAGCAAGGAGTCATTCAAATTCCCGTCGGAATGTGGGCCTATGTAGGCCTGTAAGAATATTGTTTCTTAAAGTTCACAGAATTGCTTGTTCTCGTGATTTGTCCAAAATTTTACTAAACTGATGGTCAGTTCATTACTTTATACAGTGATTAAAAGAGGAAATATTCTTTATTTTCCTGATTTCACCAAAGGTTAATAAAGTATTTTATTTCTACCATCTAATATTTTTCTTTTCAAATATTGACACCTCCATAATTAAGAGCTATCTTTTATTATAATATTGATCAGCCATTATTGCCATGATAGTTTTTTGGCTGATGGGATAATCAAGTAGTACCAATAAATTATGTATTTTTAAAAACTACTTCTTTTGGCTTGTTTTTTACACTTTTGACAAAATGTGGCAACCCTTGATCATAACATTTTGTTTATTCTTCACAGGATTAACAGAATGAACACCATTAAGCAGAAAGTTTTCATCATCATGCACACAAAATTTCAGAATGAGTGAAATGCAGGGTTCAGAGAAAAATATTAATTGAAATATGTATTACTTATCTTCAAAACTTATCATTACTTTGACTTCAGTAATACAAGAATTTTTTTAATAGTATTCCTTAAATCACAGAATTGGTACTTTGTTTTAATATCTTATATAAATGATGTATGTTAGTTTGTAACATTTAATTTTCAGTCAGTTTTTTTCCATCATCTTAGAAAAAACCCATTTTTAGTCATGAACACACACACACAAAATATCTTTTAAAAAAGGGTAGGTTTGGGGTCATCTTGTATATTATAATTCAGAATTCTCTTTTTAAAGTGATTTATTAATGCTCATTTTCTTTGTTTGATAACATAACATACTCTTAAGCATGTTCTTTGAAAAATCTTTATTTAAGATAAATAAAAATATTGTTAACTATGAATAATTAAATGACATTAGTAATTGTTTACTTATTTATCCATTATTTTCTTCTTTAATTTCCTCTAGAGTTAGTATAAAAGAATCATCTATAGCTAAATTAGGATCAGTCTGTAGAAGAGTGTACAGAATATTTTCACATGCGTACTTTCATCATAGAGCTGAATTTGATGAATTCGAAGTAAGATCAGCTATTTTCATTTTAAATAGAAATAATCTCAGATAAATTGAATGTGCGATTCCAGATGTAAGAGTTGTATTTGAGATGCTTAAAGTCAGATTAATTAATGAAAGTGACATTTTCCTAAAGGTTCAAAAACAAAGAATTTAGCAGAATCATTATTATGAATGCATGTAAGGTAGAATATCTTCTCTGGTTCATTCAAAATATCATATATAATGATACTGCAAGTAAATACAAGACTTGCAAATTTATGCAAGATTGTTCCATTTTTATTCTTTTGTCACTGATTTTATAAATACAGTAGAACCCCGCTAATTCGGACACTCTTAATCCGGATCAGTTTGGTCTTTTTTTTTTTTTTTTTCCCAAGTTTGAGAAGTGATTTGGCTAATTTCTATAACTTAACTTGTTTCATCGTCATATTCTGAATTAAAAAAAACTTTTTTCTGAAATATTTTTGGAAGAATACCTTAAGATTTCTTATTTAAACTACACCCAATGAACTACTTATGCTCAAGCAGATGTGTAACCGTACGGCTCACAAAAGGTATAGAAAACTGGCACAGAAAAAAAATTACAAACTTTTTTATTACAAAGTAAACATTTTTACTGTCTGTAAATAATCAATAAATTAAACATAGATGTGATTTTCTGTAAGTATGTTTTATTTTATTTCATTTTTTTCTAATTCTCCAGATAATCCAGATTTTCAATAATCCGGATTGGGTCTGGTCCCAATTAATCCGAATTATCGGGGTTTAACTGTAATTATAATAATTTTATAAAATATTTATTGTGTTAACCAAATCGTACAAACAAATATCTGTTAAAATGATGAAATGTTTTTTTTTTTTTTTTTTTTTACTCCTGCCCCCTTTTTTTTTTTTTTTTTTTTTTTTTTTTTATTAAACCCTTTTTAAATGGTATAAGTAAATATAAAAACTGATTGTGATCAATGTGCTAGAAAGAGTATAAAAATATGTGTATCTGCCATTTGAAAAATGAAATATTTTCTGAAATTTATTTCATATTTTCTTTGCAGTTTTAAAATGCTATCACCATTTTACTTGATGAAAATACTAAAAAGAGAAAAAACAATTTTCATAGTATCCTCCTAATTGTATCTTTTGTTTTTTAAAAAAAAAAGGTTAATATTTAAAAAAAGAACTTTGAAGTTTTGTTTTATAAAACTTCTCACCCATCAAACATTTATGAATGTGTTTCCATTTGTTCCTCAGATCGCTTCTGTACATGCTGTTGAATCTTCTCCATTTTAATTTTAAAAGAAGCATCTTGCAATTGTGTCGGCCCCCAAAGCAGAATATGCTTTGTGTGACGTACTTTGCAGAACAATGAGCTTCTCTGCAGTACATTTCAAGTAATCAGTTAAGAAATCTATCGTTCAATCGAAGGAAAAATTGAGAAATTCACAGGGGTTCCGAATCTTTCAAAAAATAAAGTCAGTCAGTTCCGAATTTTTTTTAAAAAAACCACCATAAATGTAAAAATTATCGTGAATTTCGACAAATGGTTGCCGAAACAAATCAATTTCATCAATCATGCTAAGAAAAATAGCCAATTTTGTCAGAGGATCACAGGAGGGGGGAAAAAAATGAAAATTTTGTCAAAGGATTGCAAATAAATCCAGAACATTCGTCAAAGGATCATAAAGTAATAAAAACTTTGTTAAAAAATCGTGAAAAAACAGCAAATTTCGTCAAAAAATCATGGAAAAAGGCAATTTTTGCTAAAATATCTTGAAAAAAAAGGCAAATTTAGCCAAAGAATCGCAAAGAAACAGTAAATTCAGTCAGGAAATTGAGAAAATGGCAAATTCCATTAAAAGATGGCTGTAAAACGGTAAATTTCACCAAAACATCATAAAAAAGCAGAAAATTTCATGAAAAGATCGTGAAAAAACAGCAAATTTCTTCAAAAGATTGCAGAAAACCTTAAATTTTGTCAAAAGATCGCTAAAAACAGCAAATTTCACCAAAAGATGGTGAAAAAAAAGAATATTTTATCAAAAGATCGTGAAAAAACAGCAAATTTCGTCAAAAGATCTTAGGAATACAAATATAAAATACTTTTATTTCTGATTTTTTAGCATACTATCTATTTAGATAAGGTATATTTTTCTGTTTATTTTGACATAACTACCTCTAAAATGGATCATATATTTGATGATATGTGAATCTGTAATTTTGTATTTTTTACATCTTTCAAATATTTGAGCAAATATCTGTCTGCCATGACAGCAGAAAAGTGTGTTTTTGTGTTCAAAATAGACATAATTTTCTTCAAGAAGTGAAGAAGCCATGCACAGCATTCATTCACCCTGCAAATTCTCAGAAGACTCTAAACTCAAAGCGCTTTTGATTGCTGAATTTGAATCTGAACGAGACTTGAGAGAAAGATTTCTGCTTTCCATCAGTCATCAGAGGATTAGGAGTCAGAGAAGGTGCGTGTTTAAGCATTTTTCTTCCTGCAGGAGTCCTTCCCATCATGGGGAGTAAGAATTAAGATCTAAGCAGGTTTGGAAGCTTTCAATATCGCACTGCTGCCGTAGATACCAACGATTCCTAATTGCAGACAATGTTCATCACAATATAGCTATTTTCGCAAGAGATAGAACATTCTTCACCCTTTGTCAAGAATCTAAAATACAATGCTCGTGGATACAATATTCAGAAAGATTCCCAACTTCTAAATTGTGCTTTCAGCAGTGAAGTAAAACCTATATGATACCAGCCAGTCATCTGAATGTCATCTTAAAAGGAGATCGTTGTTTCTAAGTTCCTGCAGTGATACCAGTAGAGTTCTAGTGAAATTTGTGCCAGAATAATCCATAATTTTCGATATGAATCTTATCTAATTTGATTAATGTACTATTTAGTACTATTCATCAGATACAATCTTCAATTTAAATTACATCCAGTTGAATCTACATTCTGTTTAGAGCTATTTTCAATAGGACATTATAGCCTATGCCACGTACTTTATAAAAAATTATTACTTCGAACTATTGGAACTTTAATTTTCATAAACTATATAAAAAGTGAAAGAAAATGCATTGTGTAATACCCACAGAAATAATAAGTTTAAAATATGATCAGCATTGGGATCCTAAAGGTTTATTACTTCAAATATCACTATAAAAGTTTATAAATAAACTCATATTTTCGTTATATTGAACTATTAGTTATTCCTTTCAATTCCAAGTATTACAAGAAAATCTATGATTTTATAATTTTTAACGTAAATATTACAGCATTTTCTCATATTTGTTTTGAAATTTTTTTTTTTTTTTTTTTTTTTTTTTTTTTTTTTGGTGCCTAATTTTGTAGACACTATGCGATCTGGCCGTATATGTGAGCTTTTGATGCTTTAATATTTAATTAATATTTATATTTTTATAATTAAAATTTTAATATTTAAATTAAAGTATTGTAAACCCCTGCATCCAAAGCCCATATGTAACAAAAAGAAAAAGACCAAAGTTATAGTAGAACCTTGATAATCGAGCTTCAATTAATCAAGGTTTCTGTTAACTAGAGATGGGAATGCTCGGAAAAAACCTGAAAAAATTGGGGAAAAAACAGTTTTTTTCGAAGGCTTATTTTTTAATTTTTCCGAAGTGGAAAAATTGAAATTTCATTTATGAAATAATATAGTGAAAATTTTTTAATAGCTACATTCTCATACTTTTTATTTTATTTATTTTTATGCTGAGTGTCTCACATGAAAATTTTAATGTGGCTAATCTGATCTCTGAGCAGAAATCTGTTTGAGAAGACTTGAAAGGATCCTTCACATTTTTTTCTTGTTTGAAACACAAGACCCTTTGGAAAATTTCTCTTGAAAATAGACATTGCAGAAAAAGTTTAATCAACAAATTGAATCTTTCACAAGTGCAGTAATTGAAGAAAAAAAAATCTCATGCCACACAGCAGCTGAATCTTATTAAGTTGCATATATGTATGTAAAAAACCTTATTAAAAATGTCTAAATAGGAACCTAAATATAGTAATAATTTCTTATTCAAAAATTCTGAATAAATTTTGTACAAGTATATACAAAAAGTTCACAATTTCACAAAAACTTGATTACATGAAGAAAATCTAGATTATGTAATTAAATGCAACTTCTCTTTTTAAAAATTAATTCATGTGTAAAATTATTGCAATAATATGCCGATTAATGGAAATGATAAAATTAAAAATTCAACATAAAATTTTGAAGTATGCATTTATTACTTTAATCTATCTTTTCAAGAAGTAAATATTGAAATTGTGAAAAATTTGACTTCCAGTTTTTGGTGTATTTAAACATTTTAGAAAGTCCTGAACACGTTTTGATGGTTTTTGGAAAATATCTGTCACTCTGTGAGTCTGTATGTGACAAATTTTATGGGCATTCTATCTCAAGACCTGATGCATATAATTTCACAAAACTTTAGATTCAGTTACACCTTGATATAAAATCGAGATGTTTAGTTATTAGTGTACATCGCCAAACCGATGGCGCTGCTATGCTGCATTATTCATAATTTCCACAATAGTTGTATCTCAAACTAATGTATGTATTTTTATAAAATTTCAAATTAAGTTAATCTTTGACATAACTTCATGCTCATTACTCTTTGGTATAAATTGCTCAACAGATGACGGTGCTATGCTGCATTATTCATGATTATCGCAATAGCTTTACCTCAAGGACGATTTTTCTTTTAAATCAAACTACAGCTTCAGACAATTTCTGATACATATTACTGTTGTTTAGTTTTTGGTGTAAATTGGCCTATAGGTGGCACTACTATGCTGCATTTTTCAAGATTTCGTTATAGCTGACTAATTAAATGTTTTTTCAAGGTGTTGAATCTAAAATTGACCTCCATAATGTACAGTAATGTTGCAAAAACATGGGCATTTGCATTAGAAAAGAACAACTGCAATGAAAAAAAGTCCCCATATTTTATTACAAGTAACTATGTTCCAAATTATACTTTCCCTCTTGATTAAACTTTGAATTTTTGTAGTTTTCTAAAGAACAGTAGAAGTTTATCTCTGTATGTAACTGCTTTTGTTAATTCCTCAAATAGTGAACATTTTCTATTTGTAGTGTTCTGTTTTCATAACTTTTGAGATCCACTCTTAGAAATATAAAATTACCATGTGGAAACATTATTGAATATGGTTAATTACTCAAGAATAGAATACCAGATTTCAGGGTAAAAGGACAAAAATTACATTTAATTAAACTTAAAAAAAATATTTTTCTGGTTTCAGTGACTAAAAATCTAACAGTCAATAAATCCTATGCTATTTTTTAGTTGCAGACCTGAGTAAGCCAAAGTAAAACTTAGTTTTGTTTGAATTTAGATTATAAAACTAAATCAAAACTTTTACTTACCCATCATACGTAGTATAGGGTAAGTCTTGCAATCGTTTTGAAAATCGAAAATTTTTTTTTGACGGATTTACACGTTTTAGATAGTGGAGATTCCGAAAAACATATTTTTAGAAAAGAAATTTTGCCGTCCGTCTGTCAGTCTGTCTGTCTGTAAACGCTCTATCTCCCGGACAAATTGAGATAGAGACTTGAAATTTTGTATGTAGTTAGGATGTAAGAATGGGACGAACCCTATTTAATATCGGCAACCTCGATTATCTGGAACTATTTTTTTCGGACTCTCGAAAAATTCGTTCTGATGAAAGGTATATAAAAATTTTCGAATCTTTTTGTTCTAAGAAATGGACATAAAAGACAATAAAATAACACACATTTTGCATATAGAATGAAGTCGATCGGATTATAAGTTGCTGAGATATTTGTAATCTTGTTTTCTAGATTCTTCGATTTTTCATGACCCTGTATTTCATTCAAATTTCAATTCAAAAGTATATTTTAATTGGAAATGAAACGCTTAATCCGACGCAGTTAATTGTTAGTTAATAGATTTATTACTTTTGGAGTTATAAGGATGTTTCTTTTACACAGTTCGGTACTACTTGAGTAGTTTGCCGTTTTATATAATTTGTCGAAATTGGTACATCAGCAGTTCTTTAATATAGCATTATTATGTATATTAACAACATTTAAATTTTGTTTATGAATTGCAATGCACTGTATAAATAGTTTCACATGATTTATTTTTATATACATATCCATGATGGGTAAGTATTATGGTGGTCCCCAACGACTAGTTTTGAGTTGAGATTGGAAAGCTATACCAAAACTAAACATATTTTATAAAGGAAATATAATTATAATTCTAAGAAGAAAAAAGTAATAATGTAAAAATATACATTTTTTAAACAAACAATGGAATTTTTGAATACTGATATTCATAATAATGACAAAACTGCAATAATTTCTTTAAACTAGCATCATTTACTTAAAAACTATACTTATGTAAATGGAATGCATAATTTATTTCAATCCAAACTGCAGACATATTGGTTCAGGTTTTTACATTAGGTCAATTGGTAGTTAAACATGTAACTGAAAAATCATTTCAACAGAGATATGATATAACAAACAATAGCATTTAATAAAAATTGTGGGAAAAAAAAAAAAACTAAACTTTTAAAAGCAGGCTTTGCTACTTTCTTTTTATTTTGTAATTTAAAGTGAAAATAATTTTCATTTAATATATATAAATGGGAAAAAATGTTTATTATTTAATATTCTCTAAGCAAATATAATTTATTTGTTAGAAACAGTCATGAAAAATCAATTTTTCCAATTTTTCTGTTTTTTTCCGAAAAAAACCGGTAAAAAACCAGTTTTTTTCTGCCACTTATATTTTTCCGGAAAATTTACATCTCTACTGTTAACAAAGTCTGTTTTTTGAGAATGAACTTTGAAAAAGACCATACTTTTTTTGTTCACTGTCCGTGCTAAAGGCCCTTTTAGAGATCTGTGTGAACCTGGCGCTGACAATTAAGATAATATTTTCAATAGGCCGGGCTGGCAGAAAAAATTGAATGGGGCTGCCAATAAAAATTTAAATGAAAGCAATATAATATGAGCCATTTTTAATGAACAATCACTTTTGCACGAATAAGTATAGATGTGCATCACAAGCCGATGCTAATTTGACAATATTCATACAGAAATCTAGCATGTCTATTCTAGAAATTGTCATCAGACAGTTACATGGCATTTGTGTCTCAGGTTTAGTATATTCAGCAGACTTGTGCCAGACCAGAGATTGGCCTTGCATTTTTTTCTACATGGTCAAGCATGTTTTGTAAAAATATTAATAACGGAGTAAACTTCTGTTAACAGAATCTTGGGAAATGACTTTATTTGTTGAGCTTTGAAACATAATTTTATACAGTACAGAACCATTTAATCGAAATGGTTGGGGTCAGATGTATTCCAGATAACTGGTTGGGCATTAAAGCAGCGTCTTTTTGATAAATTAATTATTAAATTACTTGAACTAAAAATCAGATGCAAGTTAGAACAAATGTTTGAGTTTGAAAGAAGAAGGTAATTTATGAGAATTCCTTCGGAACAAAAGTTTTTCTGTTTTCTGACAAATGAAAACATCTATAATGTAAGTATACATGCTTGTATTTCAAATACTAGATGCTGTTATCAGGGCTCAGCACAAATCACTATTTTCACTAAAAGGTCACTATTTTTCGCATTGGTCACTTTTTGTTACCATTTTTGATCTCAAGTCACTTTTTCCACTATTTTTGGAGAAAACTTCAAAAATCTCCGACTGATGAAAAAATTTCGCAACAAAATGGCGGTGAATCGGCTCTTGCAACAGATTCGCCGTTTTTGCACATCCATTTTGCGAAATCTTCTTCCGTCTCCTGCTAAAAGGAAGAACCAAAGCTTTTGTCTACTTTCCACCCCTTTCTCCCTAAATAAGACTGTCCCCATATGGGATTGCACGTGATTTGTTACCAGTGGCATAGTGTGTGTTTTGGCACCCAGGGCAGGATTAATTTTTGCCCCCCACCCCACCCCCCCCCCAAAAAAAAAAAAAAAAACTATTTTTTGAAAGAAGAAACAAAATAGTCTTTTTGACTTGTACTGGGAGAAAAAAACATCGTTACTTTTTCTTGTTTTTAAGGATTCAGCTAATTTTACTCAAATACATTAAACTAAAATACATAGAACAGGATTACTGAAGATTTCAAATTTTCATCAATATTGAATTTGAATGGGAATTTCAAAAACTTAGCGGTACGTTCATGGATATGTTTATGTTGGAATGTAGAGCCCGATTAGGGTTGTGGGGGCTCATGGCCCAGCACCTGTTTGAGGGCACCTCGCAGTTCCTATACATTTTTTTGGGGAGGGGTGGGGGGTTGTAACGGATAAGTAATGGATTATTATTCGATATTACGATATGATTTCAAAATTTTTCAAATATTTCATCACAATAAAAAACTAGTTGGATCTGGCAATTTCAAAACTTTCTTCTATCTCATAAGTACATTTTAATATTTTTTTTAAAAAAAGTGGTGATCCCCAAAGTTACCCACTACCAAATTTCCTCGAACATTTGACCTAGCCTAATGAGATTCTGGTATCCGAAAACCCCTAAAACACAAAATTTAATTAATATTCTGAGAAAATGAGCTCAGTAGTGCCTCATGTTGGGTAATTTATACTAAAACCTAATAAGCATCTATTTATGTCAAGACCTAACAGAATCTGAAATTTGATGGAATTTTGTCCATTAGTTCTTGAGATATAGTTATAACAAAAAATTTGCAAAACGTAGCACAGCAACACCATATCTTGGACAATTTATGCCAAAACATAAAGCGTCTAATTATGTTATGGTGTAAAACAATCTGAAGTTTGATGAAATTCTGTGCATTAATTCTTGAGATATAGCTAGTTTAAAAAAAAACATGTAAAATATAGCACAGCAGCACCATCAGTTGAAAGATTTATAACAAAACATAAACATCGTGTATTTATGTTATGTCATTTTGCTACAAAATCTGAAGTTTGATGAAATTCTATGCGTTGGTTGTTGAGATATAGCTATCGGAAAAATTGTGCAAAATGCAGCATAGCTGCACCACCTGTTGCAAGGTTAATACCAAAATGTAATCAGCGTCTAATTATGTTATATATTCTAGTGTAACAGAATCTAAAATTTGATGAAGTTCTCTGCATTAGTTCTTGAGATATAGCTATCGCAAAAATCGTGCAAAATGTAGCATAGCAGAGCCACCTATAGGGCAGTTCACACCAAAACCTTATCAGCGGCTATGTATCTCAAGGTATCGCAGAATCTGAAGTTTGGTGAAATTCTGTGCATTAGTTCTTGAGATATAGCTATCATGAAAAATGTGGCATAGCAGTGCCACCTGCTGGCCAATTTACACAAAAACTTAATCAGCGTCTATGTATATTGGTCACAGAATCTGAAGTTTGGTGAAATTCTGTGCATTAGTTCTTGAGATATAGCAATCTTGAAAATCATGAAAAACATAGTATAGCAGCGCCACCTGCAGGCCAATTTTCACCAAAAACCAATAGGCACTAATTCATATCAAGGTCTAACTGAATTTAAAATTTTATTAAATTTCGAGCATTAATTCTTGAGATAGAGTGCCCACAAATTTTTTGTCACATACAGACAGACTCACACAGACATTTTCTAAAAATAGTCAAAACGTGTTCAGGACCTTCTAAAACGTATAAATTCATCAAAAACCGGAAGTCGAAAATTTTCATGAATCCAATACTTTCTTCTTGTGCAGATAGAAGAAAGTAAAAATTTCCAGTAAAATGGATTCCTGCTCATTCAGTATGTTTGAAAATAATTATTTTCTTGTTGAATTTGTTATCTCCTTTAGCTAAATAAAATGTGAAAGATTAATTAAGGAAAAGAAGAAATAAAATGTAAACCTTTTGAAAAAAAAAAATTGTAAAATCTACTTAAGACGATTATTATTTTATGAAGTTTTCAGCTACAATTGAGTAATTAAGACAACTATTACTCCTTAGTAATCAATTAATCTATATAACTTTGATGGTTAAAAATCTATTATTACTCAAGCAATTTTTCTAAAATTATATTTTATTCAGGCATTGGAGTAGGCAGCATTTTTTTCTGGAATGGGCCTAAGATGTGCCAATTTGATTTCTAGATTATATACGTTTAATTTTTATTGAATCAATTTTATTCTGGGCAGGGCCTAGCCCACCTATACTAGCTACGCACATGTATTCAGGTCTTTTCTAATGAAGAATTTCCCTTTAAAATTCCCTAATGGCCACAATGGTAAGTTGCTGTCTAATTAAATTTATTTACATAGTTTTATATGCAGTATTTTTATATCAGTTATTGTTGATTGATTTAGATGATAAAGTCCCTCTTACATTTAACGAGTGAGACAGTCTTTAACATGTACAATTATTAATTTATTTTTGTTTTGCTAATTTTTTGAAATCTACTATGAATGCCACTGATATTTTTAAAATTAATTTTTTACTGCTTTCACATGCTTCAAAATTCCCCCCCCCCCCCCCCCCCCAAAAAAAAAAAAAAAAAAAAAAGATGCTTCATATGCAGTTTTTTCTTTTTTTTTTTTAAGTAAATCAATATTTAAAGGGTTCAAATACATTTAAAAAATTTGTCAGGCATCATTTATACTGTATTTAATTATCAAAATTAATTGTTTGTTTAGTCACTATTTGGTCACTTTTTTGAAGCAACTTCAGTCACTATTTTCAATATTTTTGAGGCTACAAGTTGCGCTGAGGCCTGTGTTATCAAACTATACGATTGTTTCAAACAATGTATATGTGAAACTGGCAGTGTATGACCCTTTTTCCTACAAAGATTCTAACGCCAGTCTATTAGAAATATCATTCCGGATAATTGGTTTTCCAGTTAACTGGTTTCCGGATAAATGATTCCATACTATTTAAGTTTATTTTAATCATTAAAAAAAAAAACCTTCTATTGCTTTTTACTCTAAGACTTGTTAAATTTGCAAACATAGCAAGTTTTTATACACAGTTTCCGTTAAGAGATTTCTGATATCTGAGGTACTGGCAGTCCCAATTAGCTTGGATAATTGAGGTTGCACTGAATTACTTTTTGCAATTTTTTATTGTCATGCCTTCATTTTAATTGAATATCTTTTATTTTTACAGAATGAAACATTCTTGTGCCGCCGATTCACAGTGTTTGTAACCAAATATAACTTGATGTCTAAGGATAATCTTATTGTTCCCATGTTAGGAGAAGAAACTAATCCTATAGAAAGTGAAGCATAAAAAAATATTTCAAAGTTTTAGACTCATATCAAATTTGTTTGAGAAATTAAAACAATGTTGATCATTGGTAATATTAAAATACATTTTAGAAATAGTTTATTTAATGCTGTACATTTCTGTGTAATATCATCGTAGTTTTTAATTTATCTTTATTTAGAATTTTTCTTATGTTTTTATTTGGTTAAAGTGTGTTAATTTTTCTCTTACCTGTATGATTTCACTTAGTGTACATTTCCTCTATCCTGGTGTAATAGTTTAGTATGATTCTCATTTATATATAAATTTTCTACTTTTCTACTTGTACAGTTAATAAGCTCCGGGTATTTTCACCAAACTGTTTATACACACACACACAATATTGTTTGTTTCGCAATGAAAACAATAACAGATAATTTCTTAAACTCTAATTTGAAATATGACAAAATAATGTACTTGTTGCATATTGGTTACTTTTATTTGAAAGTGTTTGTTTTGTGTATTATTAAAATGCAATGTAAATATATATATATACAATACATAATATTTATTCAGTATGATCCTTCGCGATTCTGCTGTTGTAATTAGTAGTCTTGATTGCAAATTTATAAATTTCTTTACAATAGATTTTGTTTGATAGTGCACTGTATAAAGCTCTCTCTGTCTGAAAAAATTACTTAAATTGTTGGCTAACAAAATCATTTGTTTAACTATTTATATTTATTTATTATTATTATTTTTTAGTTATTTGAGCTTTATTGATAAAAAAGTAATTTGTCTTATGCCAGTTGATGAATGTAGCAATCAAATAACCAATAAAGTACACACTGATTTCTAATCCTTTTTTAACTTTTATATAATATTAAATAATAATAATATTAATTGATTTATTGCTATAATAATATCCATCCCACAATTACACTGATGTCCATAAATTAAAGTACATTGCTATTTGTATGAAACTTTTGTGTATGAAAGGATTGTATTGAGAATTTTTGTGATACATGTACAATCTTAAAAAAAATATAGACACATAAATAGGCACACATATTAGCTATTATATTAAATGAATGATGGAAATACAAAACATACTTTCTTTTGTCATTTGCTCACAGGAATGAAAACACATACATTGATTATGCATGTTAAGGAAATTTAATCTAGTATATGTACATCTTTGACTGCAGTGCATGATTGGCATCAGTTGGATATGATATTAACTCAAGAGTGTCCAGAAGTTTCTAAGGAATATTCATCCATTCTTGTTTCAGTATCTTACTGAGATCATTTGTTGAATGAGGTAGGGGTTGTTTGTTTCAGTGTGCTTCCCATGCATTTTCAATAAGATTCAGACCAGGAGTTCACCAAACCATATGATTTATCCTTTCACTTTGCAGAAGGTCTTGAATGCAGGATGTACAATGAGGACAGACATTGTCACCCATAAATGTGAATCAATTTCCAATAGCATCGTGAAAATGCCTTACATGAATTACCAAAACCTCCTTACAATCATGCTTAGCAGTAACTATTCCTCTTTCCAATATCATAAGATAAGTACATGATCCTAGCCTACAATATTACTCTAGATAATTACTCTAGATCAGCAATACTTTTGTTGTTAAAGGCAGTGTCAGGTCCACACCACTGAATAGAATCAGGCAAGATATTAAATATGCTTTTGTCTGGGGAAAGAACACTGCTCTGTTGCTGGCCAGTCTGTATATTCATGACGCTCATCAATATCAATTGATTGTTAGCATACAAACCAACATCATTCAAATACCTGGATGTATTTTGTCACTAAATTGTCCTCACAGTACCTGCATGAAGCTGTTTTGACATCTGATAAGCAATTAAGTAGCACTTTAATTTTGCTGTAACAGCTATAACATTTCTTTTTTTTTGGTCATTGTTTAGTGTAGTCTACTACTGATGTGTCTCCTGGTGCTCTCTGGTGGTCAGTGATTAAAAAAATTTTCATATGCACAAACCAGTCTGATCTAGCTTTCTCGTATGTCATTCAATATCATCACCACATTTACCCAACAAAGTGGAACATTCAAACCCTAAAAATAACATTTTTCCTCTACCCTATTAATTTTTGGACATTAGTGTACAGTTCAAAAGTAAATAAAGTTATACATCGTAAATAGTTAACACTAATTCCTGTTTTTGTTTTGAAAAAAAAAAAAAAAAAAAAAATAAAGGAAAGAAAAAATTCTCTTGCATGAACTTTTTCTAAATTGATGAAACATATTTTGTACTTAAAGTAGTTTTAAAATGGATTATTATGAAGAAACATTGTTGAATTTTTAAAAATTTTGTTTTTACTTCATTTTTTATATTGCACAGGCAACTCTAATATAACATTTACTAGAACTAGAAAATTATTATAAAGAGTTATTGAATTACTAGAAAGCATAAATTATTTAAAAAATCTTTATATTATGCCGAACATTTTTTTTCCTTCTAAACCTTGGTTTTACCATGTTAATAATCATATATAAATTAACTCTGCTTTCTGTTACTGTATTACATAAGCATTATTGAGTTTCCTGGTTTGTTTGTGATATAGAGATAAAGATAAAATATGTACACCTCGCTGGAAGTTTGTCTTTCAATGCAACCGCATTGAGGTTTAAATGCAAGAGAAGGTTAAATATTTTTTATATAGGGGATGTATATCAATTTTCCTTTTTCTTTCTTTCTTTTTTTTTTCTTTTTTTTCTTTGAAAAAATAATTATAATAATAAATAAAAATCTAGAGTTGAATTTAAAAATGTTTTTGGCTAACCAGATGTAAGTTTACAAATCTTTTCATTACTAGTTTATTTAAAGTATTTCTAAAAAGTGTTTCTATGTAAAAAGTTTATTTTTTGGTCAAATATTAGGAAAAGTATAATTATTGTTGTTATTTAGTATGCAAATATGGAGACACTTATTTTAAAATGCAACAGCATTTGGATTTCATTATTATTTTTAATTTGTTGTTGTTGTTGTTCAACATGCACTTTTTTTTCGGGGGGGGGGGGGGTCAATTATAAAAAGTTTACATTATATACTATCTTTTTAATCTGTGTAGTGTGAAAACTGTGTAATCTGAGCTTTATGTTAAAAACAGATTGTGAAAGTAATTTCATTAAATTATCTATGATTTCATACCAATTTGTCTTTGTTATTAGGTATATTGACAAATGCTTTAGCTAAGTGTATTAATAAAGTACAAAATCTGTTGCATTTCTCTATGATGTTGTACAACTTTTAGCCTGAGCAATTTTGTAAATGTAATTTGGAAAATGATATATAAATATTACCTAACATTGCTAATTGATTGTTTCTACTTATTTTATGTTAAAATAATATAGTTTTTAATATTAGTGAAGGAAAAAGATTTTTTTTTCCCAGCTGAATAGGAAAGCATTTGTTGTGTTTATAGATCTGCTGTATATTTATTTTTGTACATTTTAAAATATCTGTAATTAAAGGTTTGTGATTTTTACTGTGGAAATATTATTTTTTTCCCCTCCATTTCATGTTTATTTTGTGTTGGTCTTTATAGTTGTTTTTTGTTTACAATAAATAAAAAAACCTCCCTTTTTTACTACCATCAAACCTTTTTAACACAAACATGCTTAATGCAATTTACTTTTAGCATGTACTGTTTCAGATTGCCCTGTCTAATTGTATGTAATGAATTTAAGTTCGAATAACTCAAACTACTTTTACACGAACAAAAAAGTTTCCCCTCAAGTGTTCACATGAAAGAACTTAAACTATATTATTACCCAGATTTAATTAAAAGAAAACTTTTGCAATTTTTATTAGTATCAATGAAAGTAGTATATCACTATATAAATAGTATAAAACTTAATTAGATTTAATAAAGAGTTACTTTGAGTAAGTTCTTATATATATAAATTTCTGTTGTAAAAGATTAATGATAATAAAAAATATTCATTAATATATTTTTTTATGAAAACCGGAAAAGTTTTACAAAGCATTGATTTTTCATTCTTTTTATCTTAACTGTTTCAAATAAAAATTTGATTGCCTTCCAATTAAAAAAAAAAAAAAAAAAAAAAATGGTACTTTTAGCAGGTCACCATTGTTATACATACATCTATATACAGATATGTATATATCCTTATTTAGGTATATAACTTTACATATATTGTGTACATACATACCCATGTATATATGTATATACAGTATGGAACCATTTATCCAGAAACCAGTTAACCGGAAAACCAGTTATATGGAATGATATTTATAACAGACAAATGTTAGAATCTTCTTAGAAAAAAGTACCATACACTACCAGTTTGACATATACATTGCTTGAAACAATTGTATAGTTTGATAATAGCATCTAGTATTTGAAATAGAAGCATATATACTGATATTATAGATGCTTTTATTTTTATGCAGAGAAAACAGAAAAATTTCTGTTCCCAAGAAATCCTTGTTTCGAAAGAAGTTCCCTTCTTTCGAACTTTAACATTTGTTCTTACTTGCATCTGATTCTTAGTTCAAGTAATCCAATAACTAATTTAAAATTAGAAGTAATGCCACAACCACATATATTACATAAAACTTATCAAATGAATGCTGCTTTTAATGACCAACCAGTTAACCGAAAAAACCAGTTATCAGGAATACATCTGACCCTAACCATTCTGGATAAATGGTTCTGTACTGTTTATATAAATATGTATATAACATTGATGCCTGATCGAAAAGTGTCGAAATTACTTTATATTTCTGTCATCCAAGAATAAAGAGATATGATTTTATAGATGATGTTATCGATGTTAAAAAAAATTGTTGGTTTATCATCTATATGAAAAAATAAGAAATTTTTCTGAAGTTTTTTTTTTTTTTTTTTTTTTTTACTTTTAAAATCAGAGATTTTACAGGTTGGTGATACTTTTGGTGTTAGAAAATTAATTCATTAATCATCTGTCTAACAAAATAAGAAATCTTTCAGAAGTTTTTTTTCTTCAAAATCAGTATCGTACAAGTTGACAGTCTACTTGTAAGCTAGTTCCCATGAAACAGTTTTTTCTTTTCTTTTTTATATATGTTTTAGAATAGTTTTTCTAATACAGAGTGTTATGTGAAACAAGAATGTCCTTATATGTGTCACAATAATTTTAAATTGATTTATATAAGCAGTACATTTACATTTCTTTTTCTTTTTTACTAAAAATCAATTCAAGAACAAAAGTAGATATGTTTATAGGTTACTTGTTGTTTTTTCTTTTCAAGCAGGTAGAAAATAAAGCACAGGTCAAACCAAATTTCAGAAAAATAATTGCTGCTTTTTTATCTTTTCAATTTTTTTTTTTTTTTTTTTTTTTCTATTTTTACATAATAAATCTTTAGAATGACATACAATAAAACCTCCATGATGGACACTCTTGAATAGTAAGCAGTTTTTCAGTCTTCAACGCCTACTTATTTGTATGTTTTAACCTTTGCAAAGCAGACACTCCAAAGTTCAATTAGTATACAACTCCAAATAGTAAAATCCTTACTTCTTAGGTGTCTGTTATTCAAAGGTTTTACTGTATTTGTTTACAGACTAGTAAAACAAATGTAAACACTAAAAATTAAAAACATGAAATATTCTACTATTATACAAAGATTTAAGTGATCAAATACTTACACAATACAACATTTAGTAAATCTGTTTCTAAATGTCAAAAAAAAAAAAAAAAAAAAAAAAAAAATTAAAGGACCAGTGCTAAACTTCATTTTTCTCACTAATAATAAAACATTCAAAAATGGAAGCTTAGTTTCATACATATAATTAAATCTACATTAATTACACAACAATGATGTTATTTTCTTTGCTTTATCTATTTTGTGCAGATTTAATTTGAATATGGATTAAATATTTTGTTCCTTTGCTGCATTTAAAAGATTATTTATTTTTTTTTTTTTTTTTTAATTGAAATTATTGTATTGTATTATAGTATGTTTTAATTCCAAACACATTATAATGAAGTTTCATTTTAATGCATTCATATTAAATTTTTTAATTATCTATATGAAAAATGCATATTTTTTCTTTAGAACGATATCAATTTTAGATATGAAAATATATCGTGTGGACCTGAATTTTTCATTGTTCATAAAAGCAAAATATGTGTTCTTTTAATTGTTTTGAGCAAATCTGTCATAAATTGTAGATTTGTATTGAAAACATCCACACACCTTTTCTCTTTTATATCTAGATTTCCAGTTTGTTTAGTTCTTTTCTAATAAAATAAAATATGGATAAAAAGCAATAATTTTAGTCTAAAAAAACATGTACTCGTGAAATTGTTATTGAATTCAAAGCAGAGTTACAAAAAAAAACATGTTATATAAACCAACCCTGGTGTTTTTTTGGCTTTATTAGGTTTTTTTGGGACTTAATTGGGTTTTTTTGTTGTTCTTTTTTAAGAGATGAAGGCAGGGGAAGTCCCTTATTTCTAGAAAATATGTGTTAAATTAAAAAATCTTATATTTTCATTATTTAACTTAATATATAAGTATTTTTTATTGTAATAACACAAATAAATCAGTGTAAAAGGCTTTTAAAAAAGTTTTTATTTTATGATACTACATAATAACCACATATCACATATTTAAAACTTGCTTTAATAAATTACTTTTTATCTATATTCCCTGCTAAGAACACATTTTTTAAACAAATTTTTAACATTTTATCAATCAAAGGATGTCTGATAATATTTTCAAGTTATCTGTTGTTCACTTCATAGGACAGTTTATTCTTAGTACATGTACAGAGCTGTTACTAAAAAGATTTTAAAATGGCTTCATTATCTACATAACTGATTGTAATTATTTAATTTGAATGTTTTGAAAATAAATCAAAATACTTATATAGCATCCAACAATGTTTATTTTTATCAACAAACATGGATGGTACAGTATATAATAGAAAATGATATTTAAAGGGAAAAAAAAAAAAAAAAAAAAAAGCCGCCCACCTCCCTTTCTTTTATCAACCCTGGCCAAAAGTGTATTAGTCAAATTTGTATCCAGTTGGGAACTTACATTATGAAATTTTAGATTGTTAAATCTTGATATAAAAGATCTTGTCATTTTTCATCTATGTGAAAGTACTAGAATTACATACATTGATTTTGTCTTTTTTTTCCCCCCATAATATTAACAATAACAAGCTTTTAAAAGAATTAAGCACATTATTTTGTTTTGACAATTTGGCCTCGCCATATTTGAAAGTACACCCACAATCTGTTTTGATAGGGTAGTGTAACTTTTTTTTTTTTTTTTTTTACATAGGTTCTCACAAAGGTTAAACTAGTATGAAAGCTGCTGAATATTAAATAATAATATCATAGATTGAAAAGAAGCCCAATAAAACCTGCTTTAATGTGGGTTTTATTGGGCTTTTTAGAGTGGGTTTTACCCCCCAAAAAACCCTTCAAAGTTTTTTTTTTTTTTTTTTTTTTTTTTTTTTTTGGTAGATGGGGTTTTTTGCAACCCTGATTCAAAGTGTATCACTAATCTGAAAAGGCTGAGAAGCATTGTTTTTAAAATGCTTTATTTATTTATTTATTTTATTAATATGTTTTAAAGAGAAAAAGTTGTTTCTGAAAGAAAACTTTTCCTTTATTGAAATTTATAAAGTACCTTAAAAAGTTCCTGGATGATCGAATGCTTCAGCTGATTGGTTAACTGATTATCTCATTTATTTATTTTTTAATTCATGAATAAGTAATAACTTAAAAAAAAATTGTAATG
Source organism: Maratus speculifer (assembly GCA_964019185.1). NCBI lineage: Eukaryota > Metazoa > Arthropoda > Arachnida > Araneae > Salticidae > Maratus > Maratus speculifer. Next base: position 261,052,904 of record OZ025298.1, read on the forward strand.
ATCTAAAATGTTGTGTTTTCAATTTATTTTTCTTTACTTTCATCTTATTAAGCATTACAAATATTGAATTTCAATTTATGTTTAAGTAATATAACTCTTAAATAATTATCACTTATTATAAGTAATAAACAAGAAATTCCATTATGTAAGTACAATTTTCTTTGGAGATATTGTAATATGATATAAAACTTTCTAGTCATACAATGCATACTGATTTTAAATGTGAATTTAAACAAAGCAGAAAGTTACTTGTTTCTTTCAAAAAGGTCTGCATAGAATAATTTCAATAGTTAGTTAAACAGTTCTTTGTTTTTTTAAGAACATTCAAACTAAGTATTGTAATTTTCAGCATATAATCTGCTGATCAAACAATTCTATTTTTGGACCCAGAAAATTTATTTAGTAGTCAAAGACATATTTACAACTATCTAAAAAATTGCATTATGTTTAATTAATTTTCTGAATTGAAAAATGATTGTTTGGTCCATGGATTATACCCCAGAAATTACGGTATATTGATTCTAATACTATTAACTTTGACAGTACTTAAGTTTGTGCCTGTTGAAAATGCCTTTATCCTAAATATTTTGATCATTTCTACTCCCCAATCCTCTAGTTACATGCATGATAAACGCACAAATAACTTTATACCTGATACTATGCACTATACATTTAAAAAAAGTGAAGAAAAAAATCTGTTCTGCCAATAAGTTCTTTTAAAATAAAAATGATGTGTCTTAGAAGTCAGGAATCACCATATCTACAAAATTATTTTTTATCTGTTTATATCTACAAAACCATTTTTTATCTGTTTATTACTGTTTTTAAAATTTTTATGTTGACTTTAAGAATGATTTTAGTGTTATATCTCTTCACTGTTTAAAACATTTATTTAATTCAGATGTATTAAAAACACTGGCAATGACATATTATTAAAAGGGTATCATTGACTTAACAAGATGCTTAGATGACACAACTATGGTTTTACAAAAAAATAAATAAAAATAACAAGCCTTTCTATAGGCAATAACAATGAAAGCAGCACATATGAACATACAAGAAATGCATATTGTAGAAAGCAGGGGGAAAGTAATATAACATTAGTATAGAAATAAAAACAAAGGTGAGAAAACAAAATATCTCAATGTGATGCAATAAGAAAGAAAAAGAGGTGACTTTTAACATTGAAGAAGAAACTACTGATTAAAAAAGTGTGAGATGAAATGAGTAAATAATATAGATTTCAATATCTCCGAAATTAAAAGTTTTCATTCTTATATAATTATTCCTACCTTAATCCATATAAATTATTTCAAAAGAGTACTTTGCTTTATTGTAATGTTTTGTATACTTAACATAATTGAATTCAGATATTGCAGTCGCTTTTTTTTTTTTTTTTTTTTTTTTTTTTTTTTTTTTTTTTTCAGAAAATCAAGTTGGTTTGATTTATATAAAATATGAAAGGAAATAATTGGAAATAATTAAAGTGTGTTCTTTTCTAAAGAGTACAATATCATTCTTGAGTTATTAGAAATTCACAATCTAAATGATTGGCTGTTAGAACATTTTTGAGGATTTTTTTTTTTTTTTTTTTTTTTTTTTTTTTTTTTGAAAATGTGGAATTTAATAAAAGTAGAAATGCTCTCCTCTAAAAATATAAAAATAAATAAAAACAATTAGTTCTGGTAATCTGATTTTTCAAAAATTTTGTCAGTAATGTTGGATGACCAGATTTTTTTTCAGATGTGGCAGAACCTCAGTGCATCAGGATCAGCCTTAGATCCTACTGCATCAGCCTTAGATCCCACTAAAAAAAATCTGTAGAGAATCTATAGGTATTTAGCCCAAAAAATCTGTCGGTATTTTGCCCATTATGAAGATATTTTAAAGAATATCTTTAAAAATTCTGCAGATATTCTAAAGATAAACTTAAATTTGCAAACTTTCTTCAAATCTCTGTAAAATTTCTGAAGAAAGTGGTGATTTCTTCAGATAATCTTAAGATTATTTTTAGTGGGCTATCCTCCCTCAAATTTTCAGACTTTCACATGTTGTAGATTTCTTTTGCCATCACAGACAGATACCCAAAGATAGAGCAAAAAAAAATTTTTTTTAAATAAATTGTAATATTTATCAAAAAATATGTATATTCAAGAAAACAAATAATTTTTTTTTTTTTTTTTTTTTTTTTTTTTTTTTTTTTTTTTTGTATGAGAATTATAAGTTTTACATGGGGAAATCCAACCTCGTATTTTTCATCTTATATTTTGAGTAAATCTCCCTAAAATTTATGGAGAACCCTTTCTTTTTCACATTGCTTTAAAATTGACTAACTGTCTAATCAGTATTATATGCTGGGTGGTTTAAGCAGAATATAAGTTTTCTGTTAGCAGCAGAGAGATTAGAAGCATGCAAATCAAATATTGTATTGCTGAAAGAAATGCAATTTATCAATCATCATTTGAGATTTCTTATACATTTCTCTTATCTGAATGAAAATTGTACTTCTCTTTATAGTACACTGCCTAAGTATGACTTTAGTTAATACATGCATTGACAATCAATATTTATGAAATTAAAATATATGCATGTGCAATTTTTCTTAGCAGTTTTTACTAGTGAATTTTGTAGTATGCAAATTTTCCTAATGTGAAATTTATAAAACCTTTATTATTTATTTTATCTTTATATATTATGATTGTAGGCAAATTTCATGAAGTTATTTATTTAGTAAGTGTGTATTTAGAGTATTAAAACAATACAAATGTTCTGTAGTTTTTTAAGATGAAATTTAGGTCTTTGTGTTTGCTGGCATTTAGCTTAATTCGAGCACACTGTTGTATTGTCACACGTGTTTAAGCATACTAAACATAGTAAATACTTTTATTTGAAGTTTTTTTTTTTTTTTTTTCATTATGTGTCTTATCTATGCAAATTATCATGCTAACCCTGAGTAGCTTACAGTGTAAATAATTTATATTTTGATAATTTTCTTTTTTGCATGTTTTTGAATGGCATTTATTGGGTTTTCACTTTTATATTAGATTAATTGTATATGTAAATGCACTGTAGAAACCATAGGCATATATTTTGTTTAGTAAATATCAGATGTTGAAATGCAAGTAGGAGTTGACTATTAGCCATACACTTTTCTTGTATGTATGTGTCATTCAAAAATATGTAGATATAGCATCTTCTCTGTGTTTGTTTAGTTTTTAAAACATACCATGCTTTTCAACAATCATGAGAAAAATCAAAGTACAGAAATATTGTCAAATAATGTTATAAAAAAATACAAATGTATCTTTTATTTCCAAATTGTTAAATTTAAATATTATGTGATTAAATATAACTCTTTTTTTTTTTTTTTTTTTTTTTTTTTTTTTTTAATAAAACACATATAGAGTGGATGAAAAGTATGGGGCTAACAAAAAATTTAATTTTCAAAAATATGTGCTGCTAGATGACATTATTTTTCTAATGAAACAAAATGTTATAAATAATAATATTTAAACAAAATGTTCAAAATATCTGCCATTAGCTTTCATATAAGCTGTGAAACAAGGGATCTCAAATTTGATGGTGTGCTTCAGTGAAATCAGATCTAAGTCATTCCAATCCTTTATAAGTTTCTTATAGACTGTTCAAGCTGTATATTACTTTATTTCTTTAACTTTTTTTCTAAGTAGCCCCAAATGGAAAAGTCAAATGTGTTAAAATTCCTATTATTCAAAAGCCAATCATCAATTATCAAATATAAAAGGTTTGCGCTAATTTTTGATAATACTTTTTTGACTTTTCTATTAATAAGCTTTGAGCTGGTGTTGAATGTGTTTGGTACAAAATAGATCCTTAAGTGATGCAGGATTTAGTTTCTTCGATGAAAAGTCACATTTCTTAACTAATTGCAGACAATGAAGCTTCAGTTTGATTTCAATTTAGGATTATTTTTTCTGTAACTATACAAATTGTGTATACTTTTGCAACAATGTTAAATTTGTTTTTTTTTGTCATTATATATTACTTAACGTGTATAATTTAAAATGTATTGTTAGTGATTAAAGGCTAAATCACAAGTAATATGTGACAGTTGAGTAAAAACAATTTGTTGCATATTTCTCAGTACAGATGCGTAATCGATCATTGTCTAAACTTTTGCTAAGCACTGTATTTTAATTTTGAAATATCAACATCAAACAATATGCCTATGTTTTTCAGCCACCTTGTATATATACACATATACACCAGGAAACCTAAAATTAACTAGAGTTTTTAAAATTCAATATCTTGCAGCTGGTGATAATTTGCAAGTTATTGAATTTTAAAAATGGTTAGTCCATTTTAGGACTCAGTATTAGGACTCCCAGCAAGTTCAGCTTTATTATTTTTAACCACTAAAAGTTATACAAGATATGAAAATTTCTTCACCCTTTTCTCAAAAAAATTAAAAATTTATTTACTGTGGACTGGTACTTTCTCATAACAAATTTCTATTTAATCATTACTTATATAAAATCTGGCAGTTTAATTGAAAGTTACCCTTGAAAGCAAGTAATTTTAGCCTGATTAAATTATTTTAAACTGGAGTTAAAATATATTTAATCGGTCATTTTTCTTTCTTGAGAATATTAAATACCATTACATTCAAAATGCAGTTAATTGTATTTTAGAATAGTTGGGCAGTTTTGTCACTCGTATAATGAGGGTCATGAGTGATCCCTGTTGCAGTGAAAATTTGTTTTATTACAAAGAAGGTCATGTGCACTTAGAAATATGCAAATAAACTATAAAACCTATATCTATATCTGTTTCAATTACAAATTAAGAATGTAATAAGCTTAAACTCTTTGGGAGTAGTATTTATTACAGAATTTTTAGTCATTTATCACCGGTTTTTATAAACAGTAATTTTTAACTAACTGAATTGAAAAAAAAATGCCCTGATTAAATAAGGCAAAGTTTACTGTAAAAATAACTAGTAGAAGTAATCAAGGATCTGATCACTTTATGCTTCACTTATATGCATGTGTATCACTCGTTCTGAAAGAGTTAATATAAGTTTTTTTTTTTTTTTTTTTTTTTTTTTAAATGTTCCTTGAGAATACTTATTATCATTGTTTTGACTATCATGCATAAATTGTATTTATTAAGAAAAGTTTTTTTTTTTTTTTTTTTTTTTTTTTTTTTTTAAAAATTCTGAAAAGAATTTTCTCTGGCAGCTTGTGGTTATTAGAAGGTTACATTTGTTTTTACTGTCACTCTTTTATTTGTTTTAATTTCATGAATAAACATAACTAAAAAATAAACATTTTTATTGCTAACTTTCTTGCTTAATTAATTGTAATGCAGTATACACAAATAATTAGTTTTTAACTTGTATTTATGTACATTTTTAATTTTGTGTATACATATAATGCATAACATCAATCTAATTTTTTTAAGCTTCAATGTTTGTCATCATTAAATACATTAAGTATTATTTCTATTGGCTTATTTTGAATTCTTAAATTTAAATATAAATGTGATTTTTTGAGGAGGGAGGGGCAGCAAATTTAGCTGAAGGGCTTTTGTTTGCTCATACAACAAAAATAAGGATATTAAATAGTTTATTTCTTACTGTTTATTAATGTTCAATATGGATGGTGCAGGGAGAGAAAGAAAGATATTTTTAACTTGAAATGCAAGTTTTAAATGAAATGTTCCATCAGCTTAATTTTACAATAGTTTTATGTTTCAATAAAAATTGTTAGAAATCATGCTGTTTTCTATTTATTACTTTGTTAGAAAAATGATTGTCTTATGATGATATATTCATGAATTACATGCTTAAAATAACATAATTTTTTACAAAATTGATTTTTGTGGTACTAATATAAGTGATTTGCAAAAAATAAAGTATGCTTAAATTTTATTAAAATGGCTGAAAAACAGTGTTATTCTTTTTTAAAATATGATATTGTAGAACGTACTGTGCACAAGTCTTAAAATAATCAATTTTTAAATTATGTTTTTGACAGTAAATTACAATTTTTCGATAAAAGTTTATTAATTATTCAGTTTATAAATGTAATTTCCTTTTGTGCTTGAAAATGCTCTTCACATTTTCTGAAATTTTTAATTGTGCCATTTTACAAATAAGATGCAATATATTTGATGATAAAATAAGTATGTGGCTGTAATGGATTGTGATTTTTATGGCAAAATGAAAAACATCTACCATATTTTATAGAAGAAAAAATATATATCAAAATAAGTCAAATAATTAAAAAATGTTAAATGTTAAAAGCTTAATACAAATAAAAATCTGTTCACATAAATTTAATTAGTGCCAAATATTTATGCTATTTATAATGCAGTTTTTATGGCACAAAATGACACACAATCATTGATAATTTACTGTTGATGTAAGTAATTTATAATTTGCATTGGCTTTTAAAATACTATTTTTTTTTTTTTTTTTTTAATGCAGAAAAGTTTTCTATTATTCTACTTATTTAAACCAAGTTAATTTAAGCTATTGCTATACATTATCTTATTGTAAAATCCATTAATTAAGCGTGCTGTAATATACCTTATTGTAAATCATTTTGTGCACAAACCACTTGGGATTAAACTGATTTAACCTAGGTTAATATATTTGGATTGAGTATGTTTATGTAATATTTTTCTGAAAATGTGTATCTAATAAGCTTCCAGTGTTGCTGTTAAAATATTTTAAAAGGTACTCATGTATTTTATTGCATCATGTGCAGTATGATATATTTCTATGTATATTTAACTTTATTAAGCAATAAAATATGTATATACATGTGACATTAGTATTATTATATGAAACAAGCTGGTAAAAATCAAACAAAAACACTTTTTTAATTTGTGTAATATTAAATTGCATAATTTCATAATCTTGTGAATTTCATATTAACTGAAAAGAAATAAATTTAATAGTGTAAGATTAAACTTATTCATAATTGAGAAATTTTAATGAAGCAAAATAAAGTTCTAAAAAATGTTCTTGAAAATTAAAATTTAAATAGAGGGATATATAAAATATTTGGCCATTATTTGGGATATGGGATCTTTTGCCAAATATTCATTTGGTCAAATATAGAACACTGTTTGACTGAATAAAATTCAGTCAAATATTTTTCAATATATACAGGGTGATTCAGCTCGTCGGTGACAAACTTTAAGGATCGATAGAGCACACCTAGACGAACATTTTTGAATAGGGAATGTAGGGTCCCTGACGCGATGGTAAGGCGCTAGGCGCTTTCAAAAATTTGGGTGCCGAAATTCGAAACGTCATAAAAACTAGGGAAATGGTTAGATTTTCTTGCTTGCTGCGTCGAAATGATTGTTTGTTTAGACTTTCTTCAGTACCAATTTGATAAGCGTATCTCTTAAAACATGGATAGGGAGCGCTGCAGACTTTGGAGAGCTAGACAACAACTTTAAGCCCGTTATTTTGATAATTTAACACATGCTCGCCAAAGTTTATACTCTAACTTAAAGTTTGAACCCAAAAGTAGAGCCCTGCAAAAAGCGTAAGAGCCGGAATAAAATGTCAAAGTACAGGGTGGTCGAAACTCGAAGGCTCCTAAGAGATAAACAAACAGATTTCTTGACTTATGGCATGCATTTTCATGATTCTGTTTGCTAGGGCTCTCTGAAACTCAGTTGAACGGTACAAAAAGAAACATCGATAGGGGGCGCTTTGGGCAAAAAACATAATTCGTTGACATTTCGGACGCTAACTGGAAACGGGGCGCTACGATCAGTTAGTAATAATGAAAACACATTTTCTACCTCTGCTCAACACTTCTGAATAAATTTAGACCAAAAACATCAATGATACTGGAAATTTATTTACAAAAAAAAACACTACAGAAGATGCTCGAAATTTCGACCTTGGGCCATGATGCAGGCTTCGCACCTCCGTCGCATTGAGGAGTGTGTGTTTCCAACAATGCCAGGAGTATCTCTGATCTGCCCTGCAGCTGCCACAATGCGCGCCACAAGTTCTTCAGCACTGCTGACAGGTGTATGGTATACCTCGGCCTTCAGGTAACCCCAAAGGAAGAAATCCAAGCAGGTGAGGTCTGGTGATCGGGCAGGCCAGTGAACTGGACCCCCACGCCCGATCCACCGCTGGCCATACCTTGCGTTTAGATGGAGACGCACGTCGTTCGTGTAATGGGCCGGAGCTCCATCGTGCTGCAGTTTGTTTGTTTTTTTTAACAAACATAGCTGGTTTCAATCATGCACAATGCGCGCAATAAAATTTACATAAGGTGCTTTTTGCTGATTTATGCAAAAGATATCGTACCATATCGATATGCAAAAGATACGTAATGCGTAGACGACAACGCGAGATGACGTAGTTGTATGCGCAGACACGTCTTTTGAACGTGCGGTACCTACTTAAGCTTCGGGTTACTTGTCTGCAGATCGGTAGTAGGATGGAACGGTACACAAACTCTGAATTGGCTGACATGCATTTGGCGTATGGCGCTGCTGGTTGTAATGGACGAGCCGCTCAGCGGTTGTACGCCGAGCGTTACCCCAACAGGCAAATCCCCTGCCATGCCTTCTTCGCTCGAGTACACCAGAGGTTGTCCACAACGGGATCTTTCGACGGAGGCAGGCCTGAACGGGAGCGATCAGTGAGCACCCCCGACAACGAAGAGGCTGTGCTTAACCTGGTTGAGGACAACACAGGTCTTAGCACGAGAGATATCGCCAGACATGTTGGCATTTCGCAAGCAACTGCGTGGCGCATCTTACGTTCCCGGAATCTGCACCCCTACCACATCCAGCGGGTGCAGTTGCTCAGAGAGCAGGATTTTGGCCCTCGAGTGGAATTCTCAAGATGGTATTTGGCGATGAGATCCAGGGATCCCCGTTTTGTAAACAGCATTTTGTTTACGGACGAGTCCACCTTCAGCCGGGAGGGAATGTGGAACGCCCACAACAGTCATGTGTGGTGTGATGAAAATCCACATGAAACCAGAAGCCGAGCAGCCCAGGAGCGTTTCTCAGTAAATGTGTGGGCCGGCATTCTGGGGGATTGCCTCATTGGCCCTTATTTGTTACCTGAACGGCTGACAGGTGGAAATTACCTGATTTTCCTGGATCAAGTGCTGCCACAGCTTCTGGAGGAGGCGCACGTACCCGAAGGTTCGCGTCGCCAGATGTGGTTCCAGCACGATGGAGCTCCGGCCCATTACACGAACGACGTTTGTCTCCATCTAAACGCAAGGTATGGCCAGCGGTGGATCGGGCGTGGGGGTCCAGTTCACTGGCCTGCCCGATCACCAGACCTCACCTGCTTGGATTTCTTTTTTTGGGGTTACCTGAAGGCCGAGGTATACCATACACCTGTCAGCAGTGCTGAAGAACTTGTGGCGCGCATTGTGGCAGCTGCAGGGCAGATCAGAGATACTCCTGGCATTGTTGGAAACACACACTCCTCAATGCGACGGAGGTGCGAAGCCTGCATCATGGCCCAAGGTCGAAATTTCGAGCATCTTCTGTAGTGTTATTTTTTGTAAATAAATTTCCAGTATCATTGATGTTTTTGGTCTAAATTTATTCAGAAGTGTTGAGCAGAGGTAGAAAATGTGTTTTCATTATTACTAACTGATCGTTGTTCTGTAAACAATCAAAACTTATTTGGGTTCAAAAATCTTCTAAATATTCTTGAATTTTCTTTTTAAAAATTTTATTACATACTTAGAATTATAGAATAAAGAAATATTGAATTCAAATTATTTACATACTATGTACAAAATGTATAATATGTACAAAATATAAATGCTTTTACCTTGATAATTTTTGATCATCATACTAAAAACTGGAAAGATGATCCTTTATGCATTTCTGCGTGCCTTTTCATAAAATTAACATAATTCTTCAATAAAACTCAAGACACGCACGACAAACAAAAAATATAAACATTCTCTCTAAAAAAAATTCTTTTACATTCCATCAAAAATTGATGCCAACTTTTTTATCTAAACTTTTAACTCATCTCGTAAGATAAAAAATATAAAAAGCAAAGCAGACGAAAAAACAGCTTCGCTTCCATAGCAACGAGTCGCGTCTTATAAATAAATTAAATATCACAATTGCAAATATGCAAACGATTTTCTGTGAATAAACTGGGATAACTTAATTTATCAATTCCTAACATACTCCCACCTTTAATTTAGGCGGAAGCCAAATTAAACTTAAGATCACTTTTGATCAAATTAAGCCCTAATTCAAAATAAAAAATATGCAAATAAATAAAGATAATAACTAAACAATAATAAAATAATAATGAAACATTTAGAGTTCTAGAAAAGTCAGTTCAGAGTTCTAGAAAAAGTCATTTCAGAAGTCTCTGTACTACTCTACCACTTCTAGTTGTACTGTTTCTCACCATCCACACCACCAAGCTGCTGCTGGATGGATGACTAATAGGGCACAGTTCTTTCAAATAATAGGAGACAGTTCTTTCGAAGAAACTATTGCCTTCCAATACAATGATTTTAAAATGTTATTGGTTTTTCTAAAATTTGAGCCATTATCAGAGTATATAGTAGTCAACCTTCCTCTCCTGCACATAAATTTTCGAAGTGATTGAATGAATCCTTCTGTCGAGAGACTGGATACAAGTTCCAAATGTATTGCCCTATATACTGCACATGTAAGAAGTACAACCCAAACTTTAGATCTTTGCTTTACGAAAAGAGGGCCAAAAAGATCAGCTCCAACAACTTCAAAAACTTTGGAATCTCTGACTCGATCTAGAGGTAGGTGGATTGGAGGTGTAGTATATGGTTTTGCAGAGTATCTTTTGCATCTGTAACACATAGACAATTGACTTCTAATGCTGCGTCTAGAAGAAATTATCCAATATTTTTCTCTTAAAATGGATCCAACTGTTTGAAGTCCAGCATGACAATTCTTTAAATGACATTCTTGAATCAGACAATTCACTACATGATGTTTCGATGGTAATAAAATTGGATATCTGAAAGAAAACTCGTCATCCCGCTCTAATATCTTTGTTTTTACTCTCAACAATCCTTCTTGATCTTTCATAACCTTTAATCCTTTTATTGCATCAGTAGTATTACCAAAACTTTCAGATTGTATTATTGACCAGAACGACCTTTCCGCATTTTCCTTTCCTCCAATTGACAATTCTGATGGAAAACATATATTTCTGTTTCTGCACTTCATTATGAATCTCTTCACCCAACATACGACATTAATAAATCTACCAAATTTTGAAATTCTACTATATATCATAAATTCATGTGAATTAGAATATAAAAGAGTAGGTACTGCAGTTTTCTTCTTTTCCATCATTACTAATTCTTCGTTGGGGCTTGTTTCTGAATGTGGCCAATTTTCTTCTGATAACTTCAACCATTCTGGTCCCTCCCACCATCTCATCTTCAGCAGCTGTTTAGGACTACATCCGCGAGAAGGTAGATCAGCAGGGTTGAGATGACCAGGTACGAAGTTCCATTGTTGAGATTCGGAAAATTTACAAATTTCTCTAACTCTATTGCCTACAAACGTTCCCCATTGATCATTTCTTCGAATCCAAGCGAGAACAGTCGAAGAGTCGGTCCAATACTTTACTGGTATGGAAATACAATTAAAGGCTTTCAAAACAAATTTAGTCAACCTTATTCCTAAAATACAAGCAAGAAGCTCTAAACGTGGTATGGTTACATTTTTCTTTGGTGCAAGACGAGACTTAACTCCTAAAAGTTGTACAAAGACTGCGTCTTTATCTTCACAACGTAAGAAAACTGCTGTTGCATAAGCTCTGGTACTTGCATCACAAAATGTATGAATAGACCATTTTTCTTTACAACCATAGCCTACACGTCTATTTATCTTCACGTCATTTAAATACTTGAGTTCGCTATACCATTTTTGAAAATTATTCCGGATTTCTTCTGGAAGTGGAGCATCCCAATCTAATTTCGTCGACCAGGCGTCTTGAATTATCAGTTTGGCTGGCAACAATGCTGGGGCTAAAAATCCTATTGGATCGAAGATCCCTTGGGTTACAGCTAATATCTTTCTTTTCGACAGATTTTCTATCTCATCACTAAATTTATAAGCGTTCTTCAAACTATCTTCCATTGTGTCCCACTTCAACCCTAAAACCGGAACTATCGTTGTTACATTTTTGCTGAGCACCTTCTTTTCGTTAAGGAAACTGCTGTCTTCACTTTTAATTGGTCCGAATTCCCACATTCTTAATTCCATTTTCGCATCAGCCATGATTTCTGTAGATTTTGAAATAAAATTTTCTAGTTCAGGCACATTGTCGACTGAAGTAACGCAGTTATCTATATAGTATGATTTCATAAGCTTCTCAGCTATCTGTTTGTTTTCTTCATCAACATTACTCAAATGATATCTTATAACTGCACCTAGCAAAAATGGGCTACAAGTTGCTCCAAAAACTACTCTATTGTGTTGATAAACTTGAAATTCGTCAGTACTCTTCCACCATAAAAATCGCAAGAAATGCCGATCTGATTCTTTGACTTCAATTTGAAGAAATGCTCTTCTTATATCGGCTACTACCCCAATAGCTTTCTCACGAAATCTTATTAACACTGCAGGAATTTGTTCGATGAGGTTTGGTCCTTTAAAGAGACAATCATTTAAAGAAGGAGACCTCCCTACCTTACACGATGCATCAAAAACTGGTCGAACACTTGTAGTAAGACTATCTGGTTTGATGACGGGATGATGAGGTAAAAAATGTCCTGGAATCTTGAGTGTTTCATCTGGTACTTTACTTATAACGCCTTCTTCTTCCCATTCATAGAAAACTTTAGCATATTCTTCAAACATTTTCATTGATTTTAATTTCTTTGTTGAATTTATCAATCTTCGTTCAGCTATGTGTCTATTTGAGGGAATCTCACGTTTGCCGTTAATCCAAGGAAGACCTACAATATAGCGACCTTCTATATTTCTATCAACTTCTTTTATAAAATTATCATGAGCGAGTTCTTCTTCTTCTGCTTTAGACAAAGTTTGACAGGGATCTGTTATACCAATTGTCTCTAACTTCCATAATTCTGGAATCTTCATATCTTTTAAAGCTAGGTTCGTGATAAACATATTTCCATAATTTAGGCAAGACTGTGATGTACTTTCTAAACGACCACAAAGTGTCCATCCAAACTTTGTCTCTATTGCTGTAAGACCGCTCCTTAACTGTTTTACTCGACCTGTAAGAAGTTGTCCGTAGTAATCGCTTCCAATCAAAATTTCAATTTTTGGACTTCCTGCTCCTAAATCTGAAATCCATAGTTTATTTTGTTTAAGCTCTTTAATTACTGATTCTTTCGGTATCCGAGGAATATTATTACAAATTATATCTTGATCCAAAAGTTCTAAGACTTCTTTCGTTTGTTTCTGTCTATCAGAAGAACTTAATTCAACTTGGAATTTATTGTGAGATTTAGCTTCTGTTTGCGTACCACCAAACAAAGTGTGTACAATAGTTTCAGAAGAAATGGGATGTAAACCTAACTCTTCAGCTGTACCTTTTAAAATATAGCTCTTTTGCGACCCACAATCAAGTAACGCTCGTACTTTCTTTGTTATTCGACCTTTAATAACCATTTCCAAAGTCATAAGGGCTACTTCAGCAGAACACTGCTTACTTGCTATGGTGCTTTGAATAACTTCTGGGGTCTTAACTGTATTTTCTGGTTCTTTACACATTGAAATTTCAGGGCATAATAACTCGGTATGGGGTTTAGAACAAACGTGGCAACGAATAAAAACTTTGCAAACTTTAGCGTGGTGACCAAAACGAAGACATTTTAAACAGCAATTTTTATTCTTAATTTTGGCCTTCCGTTCATTAAAGGAAAGAGATCTAGCCCTAACACAGTCCTTGCTTTCATGAGATTTACTGCAAAATAAACAAAGGCGTTCTTTTGCGCTAAATAGCCCTGCCGCAGTAGGTATTTTACTTTCTGCTTTTCTTAACTTTTCTTTAGGTTTGTCTTTAAAGCCCAGCTCTATAAAACTCGATTTGGCTAATTTGAATCTTTCCTCGTTTGCAACTTCTTGTTTCAGAAATTCCATCAAACTTACTATATTTGCTTTTGTTGACAATTCATTATTATTACTAACAGTGTTTGATGTGATTGAAATATTATATCGCTGCCATGCTTTTAATACATCTTCCGATAAGCTAGATTCTATCATGGGATAGAGCCACGCCGAATTGCTTTCTAAACTTAAACCCATTGATTCTAACGATCTTAAATATGCCTCGACTTTCGTGAATAAATCTGATAAGGGAAGTTTATCTTTGCCGTGCGCCTGTACATTAGCTACAATCAATTTTAGGAATTCTCTAACGTACACTTCTATTAGTAAATCTTTATTTCCAAAACGCTCTTGAAATGCCTCGACAGCTTTGGGGTAATTAACTGCGGTCATTGGATAGCTCTCTAACAAGCGCCTGGCACTGGTTCCAGGTTCTACCGATTGGATAAGATACTGAAATTTGTCACTATTATCCAAATCTATGTCTTCATGAATTTTCTGAAACTGAGACCAAAATGAAAGATAATTTATTAACTGCGAATCGAATGGCTTAATATTTAGTTTAGGTAATTTATAATGCTTTGATTTGGAATAACCGTGATCTGTGCTTTTTTCACTATCATCTTGATTACGTTTATTTGTACCCAATGCTTCGCTAACTTTACGCTTAATGGTAATAAATTGATCTGAATAATTTTCATTTTCCACTACTTCATTTTCAATAGCCTCTTCATCGCATTTATCATCATCTAACATGAGTTCAATTATAGCTTCATCAATAGATTTAATTTCATGAATCAAATTTTCTAATTTACTAAAACCGTCTAAAATTTTGTCCTTATCTAATGACTCGCTGTTAATTTCTTCATTCAAAACATTTAAAGTTCTGGTAAATGACGAACGTAGTGGTGTACGCTTTTTCTTTAGCTTATTCATCTTAGAAAAATTAAGTAGTAATGCACAGCTTATGAAAACACTATACGCTATAAAAACAATTCAATATCTCAACAGTATTATTCAAATGTCCCTGTTCGGGGCGCCAGAGTTGTTCTGTAAACAATCAAAACTTATTTGGGTTCAAAAATCTTCTAAATATTCTTGAATTTTCTTTTTAAAAATTTTATTACATACTTAGAATTATAGAATAAAGAAATATTGAATTCAAATTATTTACATACTATGTACAAAATGTATAATATGTACAAAATATAAATGCTTTTACCTTGATAATTTTTGATCATCATACTAAAAACTGGAAAGATGATCCTTTATGCATTTCTGCGTGCCTTTTCATAAAATTAACATAATTCTTCAATAAAACTCAAGACACGCACGACAAACAAAAAATATAAACATTCTCTCTAAAAAAAATTCTTTTACATTCCATCAAAAATTGATGCCAACTTTTTTATCTAAACTTTTAACTCATCTCGTAAGATAAAAAATATAAAAAGCAAAGCAGACGAAAAAACAGCTTCGCTTCCATAGCAACGAGTCGCGTCTTATAAATAAATTAAATATCACAATTGCAAATATGCAAACGATTTTCTGTGAATAAACTGGGATAACTTAATTTATCAATTCCTAACAATCGTAGCGCCCCGTTTCCAGTTAGCGTCCGAAATGTCAACGAATTATGTTTTTTGCCCAAAGCGTCCCCTATCGATGTTTCTTTTTGTACCGTTCAACTGAGTTTCAGAGAGCCCCAGCAAACAGAATCATGAAAATGCATGCCATAAGTCAAGAAATCTGTTTGTTTATCTCTTAGGAACCTTCGAGTTTCGACCACCCTGTACTTTGACATTTTATTCCGGCTCATACGCTTTTTGCAGGTCTCTACTTTTGGGTTCAAACTTTAAGTTAGAGTATAAACTTTGGCGAGCATGTGTTAAATTATCAAAATAACGGGCTTAAAGTTGTTGTCTAGCTCTCCAAAGTCTGCAGCGCCCCCTATCCATGTTTTAAGAGATACGCTTATCAAATTGGTACTGAAGAAAGTCTAAACAAACAGAATCATTTCGACGCAACAAGCAAGAAAATCTAACCATTTCCCTGGTTTTTATGACGTTTCGAATTTCGGCACCCAAATTTTCGAAAGCGCCTAGCGCCTTACCATCGCGTCAGGGACCCTACATTCCCTATTCAAAAATGTTCGTCTAGGTGTGCTCTATCGATCCTTAAAGTTTGTCACCGACGAGCTGAATCACCCTGTAGACAAATAAATGTAGAATAATATTTTTTTTCCCCGTTTTTATTTTGTAGTTAGTTTTTTCCCCAAATCTAAATGTGCTTACATTGGAAAGTCATGTAGCTATTCTCAAGTGCTCAAAGTGTACAGTTATTCATCAGATAAATGTGAAATCAAGTAGCACTCTCTTTAGAAATTAAAGACTGGTTAGGAAAAGGTGTTGAGAGGCTATTTCAGCCAAGAGAAAACTAAGTGACCCATGTGCTAATGCTAATCGTATGGAAGACATTTATAAAATTATCTTGTTTGGAGTTCAATATTTTTAAAGTATATATATATATATATTCTGTTTCCATTGGACACATGAGATCAATCTGTACAATTGCTGTAACAAAAACAATAACTCTTTTATTTTCAGAACCGATTTTAAAAGTGAAAGCACTCACATAAAAAAAAAAAAAAGAACAGCAATCAAAATCGAAAATTTAACAAACGACCTGCATACAGTTTGATTTCAACTATCCAGTGTAAAAAATAAAACAATAATAATAATAGTAGTAGATAAAAAATATTGAAATGTAACTGAGATATCTTTATAAATTTCTTCCATAGGATTAACATTACTGAGTGAGTTTTTTCGCGGGGCTAAAGTAGCCCCTTAAAGCTCTAGGTTTCAGTCAATTGTGGAGGTAAGGTTTTCATAGAGTAACAATTGATTGCAAAGAAAGATGTGATATATTTAAATAAAAAAAAATAGGATATTAATGGTTGCTGACCTCATGCACATATATAAAATGGCCTTTTCAATAGTCACAAATATCATTATTCCGGGGGGTTTTGGAACACTTTTAAGCATATTTAATAAAAATATTTTGCAATTGATTCAAGATCTTTTTTTTTTTTTTTTTTTTTTTTTTTCCTGCTCCCTTTCAGTTTCTATGTGTATGTTCCATACATGAAGAGTAAGTTATAGTATTTTCTGTATTGTTGTATATGCTGTTGAACTGTCAAAGGTTTTGTTAAATAAGTATTTTAGTTTAATTCATTATTTAGGTTATACTCCAAACTGGCTTCAGAAAACGATTTATTCGATATTTTTTCGTTCTTACGAATTCATTTATTAGTATTCAATAGTTTCACAAATTTCTCACAGTAAAATTTCTTTGATCAAGGGCTAAGTTAATAGATGAATTATAGGAGAGAATAAGCATTGTAAACAGCTCATTAAATTTGAATCTAAGAAAGAATAAAGTGCTATACATATTAATCGCTAGAAAGAGAGAATATTCTTAATTTTTACAAAAGCCAATAACAACCAAAAACATGCTTGAATTCTTTGGTGAGGAGTTTTATATGAGTTTTATAAAATTTATACTCATAATATTATGTAAAAATTTAGCTAAACTTTAAAACGCTTATTGTAATATTAAAATGCTCTTGCAATAATTATCGCTAATAGATAGTGCTGTATTCAAAATTTTTTGTGAGTTCCTATAAATCAGTGGTTCCCAATCTTTTATAGCCTACCCCACGTCCTACTGAAGAATCAGAAAATCTCTACCCCCCCCCCCCCCTCCTTCTTGCTTTCAATCTATAAAATACATATCTTATGAGGTAAAAATGAACTGTACTTTCATAAAGAAACCCTAACGGAATCTCAAGGGGACTCTTTAATAAAGGTATTTCCACTTTAAAAGCGAGTTTCAAAAGTGAATGTATCTTTATTAAAAAAAAAACTGCAGTCAAAATCGAAAAAGTACAAAATGGTCTATTAGACATCGAACTCACAAGGAAGGTCTCCATACGGCATACTCCGAAAAATCTGAAAAAATTACACAATGTTCTTCTCATTAGGATATATATGTTTAAAAAAAAAATTTCGGCGGAATCTCCGTATCCTGTCCGTAAAAAATAATGAAAATTTCGTTATTTGGCGATTTATCATCGGTTGGCGATGAAAAGCAATTTAAAAAAATACTTTTTTATATCAAATACATTTTAAAGGAAAAAAAAAAGTTTTATGTTCAACTTATTTAGATAAATTAAATATCTTTGGTTTTGTCAGTTTTAGTATGTTTTAAGTATAATTTCGTTATATCGATATTTATGTGTATTTATATTCAAATTTAACCATCAAATTTTGAGATTTAAAACTAAATTCAAATTTAAATTAATTAAAATCGTTTCAAGTTCAAAGTCCAGTTGAGCATCGTCAATTCGATTTTGTTGCTATGGAAACATCTGGTTTTTATTTTTGAATATGTTTAAATGTATGAAAAAAAATTTTAATAAAAATCTTTTATGCATGAAAATATTTTTTTTTCATAGGTAAATTAAATAATTACAGCAACATATAATATATATACACTATATTGCCGTTGATTATTGGACACTTGCGATTTTAGACAGTTTACTGAATATCTAGAAAAATACATGAGGAATCATCTCGAAACTCTTAGTGTATAAATATAATAGTATACGCCATACATCGCCGTGAAGATTTTTTACCGAAACTCCATAGGGGACCGTCAACAAATTAAAAAAGAATGAATATCTTTTGAATAACCCTGTCAAAACTAATGTAGCAAAAGCGCTCAAACTCTAGATTATGATTGAATGCCTTATTGTAATACGCCTTGTTAATTTTTATGCAAATAGCATGCATACTCGCAGAGTAACTAAGGTTTTTATAAAAATGGTCCCAATTTTTTCCAAGTGTTTTCCTTGTAATTTTCAGAGTTCTTAATATAAAATAATATTTTTTTGAGAAAATATGACTAACAACATTGCACATATTACCTTGTAATCAGAATTAAAAAATAATGAAAATTGTGTACAAAATGAGTAGGTTTACTCAATAATTTTTTACTGCGCATGCGTCAAAGATATCAAAATTTCATTTGCATATTATGTTAGTTAAATGTATAGAGCAACTTTTGTGAAAGTCACAAAATCATAACTTGAAAATTCTGAAAATAATCGTCAATTGAATTAGTTGAAAATCCTTTATTCTCAAAATGAAGCAAAAACAAGAGGGGTTGTATCCATATATTCATTGATTAGTGTCAATATAGAATACACAATACGGGATGTACTACTACATTTGGATAAAATCCCTCATTTTTTTTGCTTCATTCTGGAAACAACGGATTTTGTCCTTTTTCTATAGACGATTACTTTCAGAATTTTCAAGCTATGATTTTGAGACTTTTACAAAAGTTGCTCTATACATTTAGCTAACATAATATGCAAATGAAATTTTGATATCTTTGACGCATGCGCAGTAAAAAATTATTTAGTAAACCTACTCATTTTTCATATAATTTTTATTATTTTTTAATTCTGATTACAGCGTACTGTGTGCAATGTTGTTTGTCCTATTTTCTGAAAAAAATATTATTTTACATTATGAACTCTGAAAATTATAAGGAAAAAACTTTGAAAAATTTGGGACCATTTTTATAAAAACCTTAATTACTCTGCGAGTATGCATGCTATTTGCATAAAAATGAACACAGTGTATTACAATAAGGCATTCAATCATAATCTAGAGTTTGAGCGCTTTTGCTACATTTTGACAGGGTTATTCAAAAGATATTCATTCTTTTTTAATTTGTTGACGGTCCCCTATGGAGTTTCGGTAAAAAATCTTCACGGCGATGTATGGCGTATACTATTATATTTATACACTAAGAGTTTCGAGATGATTCCTCATGTATTTTTCTAGATATTCAGTAAAATGTCTAAAATCGCAAATGTCCTATAATCAATGGCAAAATAGTGTATATAAGCAATACAATATACATATATGTATATAATATATTAAACTCTCTCATTGTTTATGTTTAAATTCAGTAAATACCATTTACACGCATTCTAAAAATCCAAAAGTTTTCAGTTACATTAAAATCGTTTGCTTTTGGCGGGGAAAAGTGCTGGTCGCCAAATCGCGTGACACTTTCGTCTTTTCACGCCAAATATTCGAAAGTATTTAATTTTTTTTACAGGTTTTCTACTGTATTTCTGCCGCTAATTTTGACTGACCCTTTATTACATACATGAGTAGTTTAATTAGAATTTTTTTCAAAAAATTCTGAGTATGCCCAGTATGGAGACGGAGACCTTCCTTGTCAGCTATCTCATGTAAAAAAAAAAAAAAAAAAAAAAAAAAAAAAAAAAAAAAAAAAAATTGTTTAAAATTATTCAAATTTAAACGAGAATTTCAAAAATAACCCGTGCATAGGTGTAACAATAGCAAAAGAGATTTTTCAAATGAGCCGAAAAATCTCTTTAACAATAATTGATCATTTCATATATTTTTTAATTTATCAAAGAAATATATTTTCCATCCGAGATGTACCAAATTCTATAAGTACAATGATGCTATGCATCTTTGCTTTTATGTCAAAAAGAGTTTGACTAATTTGTTATAAGGTGTGCACTTTTATCTTCACACACACACACACACACACACACACAAAAAAAAAAAAAAAAAAAAAAAAAAAAAAAAAAAAAAAAGGCTTGGAGACGGATTTTTATGTAACATTAAAATTGACACGTTTTATAATTGATTTTAATAACTTACGAAAAGTTGTAGAAAAGCTTTGGACACTAAATTTTCTTTAATCACAAACAACACAATACATAATAATCATTTCAAAGATTCGTCTCTTATCAACTCGAAGTAGCCATTACTCTCCATTAAAACACATTTTTTCCCTTTCCTTTCCAATTTTTGTTAATTGACAGCAATGTAATATCTAATTTAAAATGTACATGATCTATATTTACTATGAAGAGGTCTGTGTTAAAGTAATAGATTTTTAATATTTACCTATTTTCCTTTTTATGATTTACAATCTATTTTATAAAAGACAGACACCAATAAATAACGCTAACGTCATTTTGAAGTTGGCAACACCTGATGTTTTCGCTCTTTTGACATTTTTGAAATTTCTAAACATCACACATTTTCATTTTTTGCACCATCGAATAGGAAAAAATATTTTTTCAAATGCCACTTGTTTGAAAACTTTATCGCAATTTACTGATTTTTTGTGGTTTTAACAATAATTTTCAAGAAGGACCTCTTTTTTCTTTCTTTCTTTATAAATTTATCATCTCTCTTGCATGCTAAACTATTTTTACTTGAAAGTATATAAACAGTTGAGCATTTGTTTCTGGCTAACATTCTACAATGAAATTAAAACTTCGCCAATGAATAGATAAAGTAATATAAGTTTATCGGAC
Source organism: Maratus speculifer (assembly GCA_964019185.1). Classification (NCBI taxonomy): domain Eukaryota; kingdom Metazoa; phylum Arthropoda; class Arachnida; order Araneae; family Salticidae; genus Maratus; species Maratus speculifer. Next base: position 261,074,433 of record OZ025298.1, read on the forward strand.
TAATTGAACTATGTGCTTAAAAGAAGCACAGATTAAATATATATTAAGTAATCTATTCCTCTATGGTTAAAAGCACTGAAATTATCATCATAAAAAAACTACATACAGTGAAACTTCCATTTAACGAAGTCTCACCATTCCACTTAAACACTTCATTGTGAAGAAAATTCGTTAAATTAAAGTAAGCTCAAATTCACGAGTTTTTTATAAAGCATACACTTGCATAAAATGCAAAAATATGCCTACAAGGGAAATATTGGAAAAATGTATTTTAATTTGTGCAGCAGCTTTTGTTTTGTTAGTTGTAAATATGTGAAAAAAATTTAATTAGAATAATGTTTGAATAAACACATAATAAACAAAAACTGAAGCGAAGTGTATTTTTACTCTTCTTTCTCAGTATTCCAAATTCTTAACTTTAAAAAGTCTAATATTATTTTGTACAGGTTTCTTATAAAAAATACACTGTTCATAAAAATTTCCATACTATTGTAAGTATCCGAAAGATCCATCGGTAACATTTTTGCAAAACTAGAATCAATTTCTTACTATATCGAGGGCTTTTAGTATTTCTTCTTTATAATGGAAATGATTAAATATACAAACAATTTCATTTTCATAAAATCCTCTGCGATAAATCCATACATCTATCGCAACAGCAAACTCTCCAACTAAATGTTTTCCATGTACGAAAGTGGAATAAACTTCGTTATACAGGGTATCTACTCTCAATTGTGGCCAATGGCTAATTTCATAACTGTTAAGCATAGACATATAGTTCCAATTACAAAAATATTTTAAATGAGGTAAAGAAATGTTTTAAAGGCGATTTGGGTCAATAAAAACATTTTCTGAAAAATTACGAAATTTAAGTTTTTATACGGTTCTATAGGCTATATTTAGTAAAATTTCCCTATTGCACTGACAAGCAAAAAAAAAAAGTAAGTCCCGTTATTCTATGATTTAAATTGATCGAGTAATAACTGTTTAAAATTGGAATATATTTTTTGCTGCAAATTAGGGGTCATTCACAAGTGTAATAGGAATAATTTCGCCAGAAATATTAAAAACTGATTGAAAGTATAATTAAAATTACAATATTAATTGAAATATTTAATCAGTTTAAAATATTAATGAAAAATATGCAATTTATAATAAGCATATGAGGAAAAAAACAGAATTTTTTTACATAAAATGACGAAAATTAAATGCCTACAAAATAATACATATTTTAGAATTTTATTAGAATACACTAGCCTGAAAAAAAAAGGGTTAGATCATGTTTTTAACTCTTGATAATGGATTCTTATGTATTCTGTATCACTGAATCCGAAATTGAACTTCATTTTTTATCAGGACGTAAAGAATTTTTGAAAATCGTAAATTTTAAAGTTGAAAAAATAGCGAAAATTTGATGCTATAAAATAGAAGTCATTATTGTGTTTCTAACTTTTGATGATTGATTTTTGTGTATTTTTCACCACGGAATCCAAAAATGATCTTCATTTTTAATCATCACGTAAAGATTTTTCGAAAATTATAAATTTCAATGTTAAAAAATTGAACTTCTGTGGCAACCTTATCAGACCCTCCAGTTGTTTAGCTGCAAGAATCCCAGCATAAGCCGGAAAAATTGAATAAAATTAAATAAAATTTTAAAAAGTTACATCTGTTTTATGGTATCGGACTTCTGCTACATTTTAACTTTGACATTTACACTTTGCAAAAGAATTCTAACGTGATGGTTATTTTTTTTTCTTTTTGATTTAGTACTATAAAAAGTACATAAAAATCAATTTTCAAAAGATAAAAAAACACAGTCATCTATCTTCTTTATTTTATAACATCCGACTTTTGTTATTTTTTAACTTTGACAGTTTATCATTTGCGAAAAATCCTGGCATGATAGTTGAAAATTAAGGAATTTTCGGATTCAGTGATAAATAATGACTAATAGTTAAAAACTACAACCATCGTAGTCTTGTGTTATCTAATCTAAAACTTTTTCTTAAACTTCTTGGCGGTAATCTGTCTAAAATTTTTGTGTTATCCTGTAAAATATGTATAAATGTCTGGTAATTACCGAAAATCATAACAATATTAGATTGTCATTCGATTTACATCAGTATGTAAAATTTAATCTCTGTCAGATATTTGAAAATGAGTTAAAGTTCTAATACAAATTTTGAGCTGCAAACACATGCGATCATTGAAGTTAAAAATAACAAAATTTTTGCTAAGAAATCATAAAAAGAAACATTTCCAAATCCTTACAAAACAAAACACATGTTAAAGTACAATTGTTTTGGTCAACCTTAAACTTAATGAAAGATAATTCAATCGTAAAACTTTTACGAATTTTTGCAAAGCGCAAATGCACATGAAATAAGTCCTTCGAGTATTAAGCACTCGACATGTGAGATATGACCCCTCAAAACAGACCGAACTCGCTTATTTTTACATGCACAAAAGTATAAGTCATGCATTTTTAAAGTTTCATAACTCGGTCAGTTTTAGCGTTATATAAACGGGACTTCTTTGTCTTACTCTTTAGTGTAGCAGGAAAATTTTACTAAAGATAACTTTTAAAACTGCATAAATATTTAAATTTCGTATTTCCTTAGGAAATGTTTTTATTGACCAAAATCGCTTTTTAAATGTTTCTTTACCTCATTTAAAACATTTTTGTAATTGGAACTATATGTTTGACTTACGGTTAAGAAATTGGCCATTGGCCACCCTTGAGAGTGGACACCATGTATAGAATTCGTAATATGCGATTAATTTGCGTGTTATCAGTGCTTGAAGTAGAAAATTTCGTTAAATGGAAGTTACACTGTATATATAGCGAAATCTTGGCAGTTGTTGTGGATATTAACTCCTGGCCTGACATGTGGCCAACACAAAAGTGCTGCTTTGTATAAATTTCGAAATTTTATTTGAATACATTATTGAAACTTTTTATGTATAAAAAAAGCTTTTTGTTGTTAGTGGGTAATAATAATAATAATAATAATAATAATAATAATAATAATAAAATTGCAGAAGAACTGTAGGAATTTTCAATAATAATAATAAAAAAAAAAGAAAGAAAGAAAATGGTTTTTAACTAAATTATGTAACCTGGGAATTCCAAGTTGGATCACCTAGTTCTTATAAAGTTGGCGGTGCCTTTTATTAGATATTAAAAAAAAAATGTTTAAGACAGTCATATTTAAAAGTTTCACGCATATTTTTTCATATGTCATACACCAGAATGAATTATAAATAAAACTCGCTCAATAAAGAAAAGAAAAGTTGAAGAAAATGTAAAAAACATCCCTCCATATACTATCTTTTTCGTGCAATAATTGTAGTATTGTTAATAAAAAATAAATAAATAAAATAAAGATTATGTTATGGACTGGACAAGGAGTCAACAGCAATCGAGTTCATGGATGAAATTCTAGAATTAGTTAAAACTCGATTTCATATTAAAACGCACTCGGTCTGCCAAGTCATATCTTAATGAAAACATCTGAAAACTCGATTAAGCATCGCACTCACAGGTATGAAAACATCGAGGATTGAGAGCAGGAAAACACGATGTTAAACCTATGAGTCAAGCGCTAAAATCGGGTTTTCAAGTGTTTTCCACGAAGATATGACTTGGCAGACCAAATGCGTTTTAATATGTGAGTCTAATTTTAACTAATTTTAGAATTTCAGCCGTGAACTCGCTGAGATGATTATCCGTGCTACCGCCTCCCGCTCTATTACAGGGTGTTTCGCTACCAGACCGACAAAATTTGAGGGATGATAGTAGACATAAAGACAAACATTATTAAATAGGAAACCATGGGGCGCAAACGTCTTCTGTAGGAACTAGGGGCATTAAAGTTTAAGGTCCAAAAATTCAAACGCTGATAAAAAGTAGAAAAAAAGGTCGATTTGTTTGCGGTTTTCTCTAAAATCATTCTTTATATCACGATTTTTAATTTTAAAGATTAAGTTTGAAAATTGTCGATAGAGGGCGCTTTATACTTTAGAGTAACGAACAAATACTTTTTGCCGTTCTTTTGTGCATGGGGTTGAAATTATTCTAAAGTTTAGACTTTAACTTAAATTTTAAGCCCAAAATCGGAAACACGGGGATCGGTTAACTAGCGAAAATTTAACTGTGAACCGAGGGGGAGATTTTAAACGCTCATAAACATTGGACAAACTAATCGATTTTGTTGCGGTTTGCGTGTGGGTCATTCCCTTGGTAATTATTTTATTCAAAATGACGTACAGCTGTGATGTCCTCATTTTTTCAAAGAGGGCGCTTCCGACACATCTCCGACATTTCAATGGCATTACTCCTGGGTGTTTTACTACCAGATTACCATACTTCCAGGAAGTGTTAGGGATGCAAAAGCGACTCGGAATCGCATAGGAATGTAACGTTGAAAATGTCTTTTTTGCGAATTATGGTTAAAGGAAGCAGAGAAAAAACAACAGAAACAAGCAGAGAAACAGCAACATGTTAATATGACACAAAACAGTTTATTTAAAGGTTTTACTAGAAAAGATGTTCGAAATTACGACCAGACAAAGTCAGGCAAACTTGACAGCGACAGTAGATGGCTCTGCGATTTTCTTGCGGTAGATGGCGCTGAACGGTAATGCGCGTGAATGTTTCTCTTTCGTTGCTCAGCTCTATGTGGTTCCAGCACGATCGGGCTCTTCCACATTTTACCAATGATGTTCACCGATACCTCAACGTAACATATGGACAGCGGTGGATAGATCGTGGTGGCCCAGTTTATTGGTCTGCCAGATCACCTTAGCTATCAAGTATGATCTTCTGCTGGGGTCACATGAAAAGTTGGGTGTATGAGAATCCCGTACCACCAATTAAAGACTTAGCAGCTCGTATTTCTGTAGCTTCCGGAAATCTATCAAAGATTCCAGGAATCTTTCAAAGCGTGAGGAATTACATGCGACACCGCTGTCAAGCATGTCGAATTACTTCTGGTCGTAATTTCGAACATCATTTCTAGTAAAACCTTTAAATAAACTGCTTTATGTCATATTAACGTGTTGCTGTTTCTCTGCTTGTTTCTGTTGTTTTTTTCTCTGCTTTCTTTAACCATAACTCACAAAAAAGGCATTTTCAACGTTACATCCCTACGTGATTCCGAGTCGCTTTTGGATCCCTAACACTTCCTGGAAGTATTGTAGTCTGGTAGTAAAACACCCAGGAGTAATGCCATTGAAATGTCGGAGATGTGTCGGAAGCGCCCTCTATGAAAAAATGAGGACACCACAGCTGTACGTCATTTTGAATAAAATAATTACCAAGGGAATGACATACACGCAAACCGCAACAAAACCGATTAGTTTGGCCAATGTTTATGAGCGTTTAAAATATCTCCCTCAGTTCACAGTTAAATTTTCGCTAGTTAACCGATCCCTATGTTTCCGATTTTGGGCTTAAAATTTAAGTTAAAGTCTAAACTTTAGAATAATTTCAACCCCATGCATAAAAGAACGGCAAAAACTATTTTTTCGTTACTCTAAAGTCTAAAGCGCTCTCTATGGACAATTTTCGAACTTAACCTTTAAAATTAAAAAAATAAAAAATCGTGATATAAAGAATGATTTTAGAGAAAACCTTAAACAAATCGACCCTTTTTTCTACTTTTTTATCAGCGTTTGAATTTTTGGACCTTAAACTTTAATGGCCCCTTGCTGCTACAGAAGACGTTTGCGCCCCTTGGTTTCCTATTTAATAATGTTTGTTTTTATGTCTACTATCGCCCCTCAAAATTTGTCGGTCTGGTAGCGAAACACTCTGTATATAAGCTTGTCGGCTGTTTTGATATATTTCGGCTATTTACAATTAAATTTTGGTTCATATTAGGAAATGAGAGTATGGGTCGGAAACTGTGCGTCAAACGTAGCAAATGATTGCAAAGTTCATACTATTTATATTGGAAAATTACATTTATTTATTTATTGTATTTTAAATGAGATGAATGAAAGGCGTATATTTTAAATGTTTATGAAAAGTGCATTTTAAATTCATGCGCTTTAAATTAAAGCTATGTAATTCAATAAAAATGATCGACAAGTCTTTATTTTAAATAAAATGATGATGGTGGAACAATATTTGGCGATTTATCACTTACGCTCGGCTATTATAAAGGTATTAAAATGGCAGCCTGATTTATAAAAGGTAAAACGGTCAATCTGGAACTGTTGATGACAGTTATATGATTTAGGTTTTTATTATATAGATAACAATTCATAGGATTCTTGAGCAACACGTTTATTTACAGAATTAGTCATATTTTTCTGGATTTAAATAAAGAGAAAATTTTTGTTATAAATTATGATATCTGCATTTTATGGAATAATCATACAGCTATCAATTTAATAAGTTTTATTTAATGAATCCTTTTTAAATTTCATATAAGTATTATTACATGAACTTTCTAATTTATCATCCTATTAATCGAAGAAAATTACTCGAGGTAAATTTTCTCAATTCATAATTGTGGACGTAAATGCTCATGGAACGAAATTTATTCCTAAAAAATTAAATTGCATCTTTATTTTTACATACAGTCGACTCTCGTTAATTCGAAATCGGATAATTCGAATCTTCGCTTAATTCGAACTAAACATGAAGTTCCGAAATTTTCAATGGTAGAATAACGTTAAAAATTTTCATTAATTCGAATTCATTTAACTTCGGATAATTCGAACATTTCTTGTTGTCCCGGCGACTTCGAAATTAACGAGAGCCGACTGTATATATATATATTTTTCTTTAAAGGAAATTATTAGAAAAATTGTGCATTCATTTATTATTCAGACAATTATTTAAGGTAACTAAGAAAACTACCACGGTATACAATTTTCATCAATAATTCACAATTAAATCAGGATTGCCGGCTTTTAGACAGGCCAAAAAAATACCGGATAACTTTTTTTTAAAATCATTTTTAAAAAATCGGCCTTTTTCCTTCAAAAAAAGTTGATTTACAGCTAATTTATATTAAATTTGGATTAATTTATTTTTGATAACATCTATAATACTTTCTACTAAAAAAATATCTATATATATTTCTATTATTATTTTTTTTTCATATAAATTAGTTTTTATATGATTTTATATCCGCTAGAAGGCAACAGTGAAGACATTAGTTTGAAACAGAGCTCGAAATGGAAAAATCCACGAGCCGGAACGCTATTTCCAAATTATTGTTGACTAAAAACTTTTTTGAATTATAGAAAGTTTATATCTAACCATAAAAAAAATAATTTAAACTTGTTGTATGCGCCAAAACCAAAATTTTCTTCTGTCTTTCAATCTCAATATTTCAAAAAGTAGTTATAAATGTTATTACTTCAATATTAATAGTTCAATGTTTCAATATTATTAGTTCAGTACTGCACCAATTTTAATTTTCATCTTAAATTTCTGATTCAGTCAATTAATTGGAATAAAAAAGAAGTTCATGTTCATCATGATGTTTATTAAAATCAATATTTTTTCTCTATTCTATTGTGCATTAACATAGAGCACAATAAGCTATCTATACTAATAAAAGAACAAAACGCTCTGTCTGTCTGTGTGTGTGTGTCTGCGATGGCTAGCAAAATCTACAGCACGTACGAAGCTCAAAAATTTTTTGAGAGTAGCCCAATGTCTCTCCTGATGCACCTGAAGCTCAGAATTTCAAAATTCTATTTATTAACTGAGTAATTAAATTCCAAAGCTCACTCTCATAAAAAATCGCCTTTTTTCGCTTTTTTTCCATTTCATTTTCTTATGGTTGATTGGTTGCATAAAATTTTTGCAGAAATAATTAAAAAAGCTGGGACAGACCTTTAAAATTCATAGACTGGCAAACTGTCAGTTTAAATGAGGATTTTTTTTTTTTTTTTTTTTTTTTTTTTTTTTTTTTTTTTTTTTTAATCACAGCTGCTGTACACCATGGAGAAAAAGATAGGTGGAGGCAAAGTAAACCGAAAAAAGGTTTGCAACACGGAGTAAGAAGTGTCTTACTTCGTGGTTTGCAATATTAAACCATTTATCGATGAAATTTTAATGTCTCAAATAAAAGCACTAGGAAGGAATTTTGTATTAATAAAACGAACTGAAAGAAACGAATTAAAGCTGAAGCATATTTTACGAAGAAATAGTAATTTTTTTAAATGTTTTTTTCTATTATATTATTTAGGTTAAAGTTAGGTTAAATTGCATTTATGTTATGATTAGAATAAGGATATGTTACAATAAAGTGAATACATTTAGGCTAGGTTACATTTCTGTTATATTTAATTTACGGTAGGGTACTGTTAAGTCGCTGTTAGGTTACAGACAGGTTCTGGTTACGGTATAAAAGTTTAAGGTTAGGAATTTATACACAGAGTGAACCTATACGCAAGATTTGATTAAAAATAACACTTACTTTTGTTAAATAGCTCTGAAATTATAACACTATATACCAACCTTTTAGCTACCATCGTGTATCGATTTCATTCATGGTATAGTCGGGTTTAAGAGTGATATAATTAGTTTGAAATTCAAAATATTTCACTTGGGATTTGTATGTGAAAATAATAATTAGTTACGTGACTTAACAGTGATTTTTATGGGTAAATATCAACTTTTTTACACGAAAATCATGCAATCGTTGGAGACATATTCCCTCCCGTGTTTTTCATTGCTCATTTTGAGTATTTTTAGAGCTTAATATTAGTTGTTTTTAAAACCGATTTTTCACACAGTCAGTGGCTACGTATTTCAGACAATGCATTTCTGCATGTAACGAGTTAATGATAAAATCATACAAATTTCAAGTTCGTTTAATATTGTTAATACGGACCCGGGCAACGCCGGGCGGGTCAGCTAGTCTATATTATAAAAGCCAAACGTATCTGTGCGTAACGCATATGTCATTTTGCGAATGGCAACACTTTCCCCTGCAATTTCGATTTGCAATTTTCACTACTGAAAATTTTACACTTTTAAACATCGCATATTTTTAATTTTTATACTGTCGTATAGAGAAAAAAATGTACTAATTTGCTTGAAAGCTGTATCTAAATTTATTTTTGAGATATATATATATATATATTTTTTAATATAATTTTTAGCACCAATTTTGTAATTGTGGCAACAGAATCACCCCATTTTCTCACAGAAAAAAAAAAAAAAAAAAAAAAAAAAAAAAAATAGAAATTAAAATGCTTTTGTTATAAAATCCGGTGAATTTCGGTTTTCTTTCTTTTAATAATTTGAATAATTGAGTTTTATAATCTTTTGTTAATTTTAGTTTAAAATAATATTTGCTTGATAATTAGACTGACCAATATAAAAGTGCACTTTTTACTGTAACTAATTTTGTAGATTTATTATAAATAAATAAAACAGTTCTTTTTCAAAGATTTTCTTTCGTCGAATTTCGACGGGTTCCACCTCGTATAAATAAAACTGTAATAATAGAAATTCGAACCCCGGTTTGAAAAAAAAAAAAAAAAAAAAAAAAAAATGGTAAACATTGTAAAAAATATAAATTCGTCTTCAATGTGGTGTTTTGAAATTCTATATTATATTGTTCCACATGTATTGCACACTTTAAATATTATAATTTATATTACAAAATATCCAAATGGGAACGTTCTTAGATGCCATATGAAAAATTTAATTCATAGAATGGACAATGTTGACAGAGAAACCATGAAGAATATAATATTTGAGGGGAGTTTAGTACATAAGGATGTAGAATAAAGAAGCAATTAAACAAATAAGAATGTTCTCCAAATAAAATGTACTGAAATAAAATTTTGAAAAGCTTGTTGGTATTTAAAGGCTTACATATTCATGCGTATGTTATTCACAATACTGTTTTTAATAATGAGAAATGTTTTATTATTATTATTATATGAGCTTTATATATGATTTTAAATGTTTATGAGAAATAAAATGAGACTAGTATATTAATAACTCAAAGTTAATTAAGTAATAAAACTAAGCAACCATTTTCCTCTTTAATTATAGATATAATGCAGCAAAAATGAATAAAAAGAGGAGGAGGGATTGTTAAAGCTCTGTGTAATACAGATAAAGTAATTGGCGTGGCTCAAGTGTGACTCTTTAGGTGACATATTGCAATTCCGATTATAAATCACTAGCAGCTCCATCTATATGTTATTTTAGTTTTAATGTTTCCATTATTATGAAATTAATGTCTTCATTATTGTGAAATGTTGTTATTTATTAAATTTCAAGTAAATTGAATGTCATTATAAATCTAATTAAAAAACATTTAAAAATGTGTGGTTTTTAATTAAAGTGCTTTATTGTATGAAAACCAATTTATATCCAAAAAAGACCAATTTCGGACACAAAAAAATGGTTAATAAAGTAAAAGCCACTGGAGTGGTTTTATTAAGTTTTAACCGGCTTTATCGCAAGCCTGGTTTAAATAAACTTTATTACTAAATTGAGGTTTTTGCTAGGCCATTATTCCAAATTTACTGAATAAATCTGTTTGTAGAACATTAAATTTTCTTAGACATATTGAGAATTTAAAAAAAGGAAGAAAGAAAACGTTCAAAACATTTTAAAGATTTGATACGGAAAAATTTTGTTGAGAAAATACATTTGAAATTCATAATAATACGTCATTTTCATTACTTACTTTTAAAATATGAAAACACAGTTTCTGTCAATCGTGTTAAAGTTCATTATCCTCTTTATTTCTGTCTGAAGCGATGGAAACCAATAATCTTACCTGTGAAGAAAAAAAAATGATAGCTAATGTTGAAAGATTATTGTAGCTAGCTTTATTCCTTTATTTATCTAAAGTCAAACATATAAGTGGAATTAATCATCGTTTATTTTAAATAATATTGTTAATGTATTCTTCAGATTCAGATTGAACTAATTCAGGATTATATCACTACTGTATTCTCTAAGAGTTTTAAGTCATTTCAAAAGTTAAATAAATTTGCAGTTGTAGTTTTTAAAAATTAAATAAATACATAAAGTATAAAATAAATCTATGAGTTTAGAACACAGTAACTGGATCACAAAAGCACACACATGCAAGCTTCCGGCTATTGAAGAAAATTTCTTCGAACCAAAAATTTATCCAGTGAATGAAATTAAGTAGATTTCAAATGACACGTCATTTAATACAAGATGCGTTGAGTTTAAAATATTTTTTGGTTCAAAGTGCGTTTTTTGAATTAAAAAAAGATGGAGGTTCGAAAATATGCAAAAGCTGGGAAAGTGAAGAAATTTGGAGAAAAGTGCTACATTGAGTACATTTTTTTGTTCTTTCTGGTCCTGGTCCTGGTCCTGGTGTTGGCGATCTCTCCAAAAGGCAAGAAAAAAAATATTCTGAACTGCTTTTTGTTGAGAAAGAAAAATGAAGATCTCTGAAGAAAAAAAGTTTCATTTCATAAGCGTAGTGGTGTATCTCGTTACAGCTCTAGTTCCTTCTGATACTGCATGTTTGGCAAGTTCTCCTGGGAATAATAATCGAACAGCCGTTTGAATTTCTCGGCTGGTAATTGTAGATCGTTTATTAAAGTGGATTAATCGAGAAACTTCATCCGCCAGCCTTTCGAACACGTCAGTTATTAAACTATTCATGATCAACATAGCCCTTGTAGAAATGCCGATATTAGGGTGCACTTGTTTCAAAACTTTATAAATATAAATCCCAAACGTTTCTTTCCTCTTTCTTCTCCTTTTGCGTTTTTCAACGCGAGAGTCACATGCTTTTGCAGCCGTAGCAGCTTTCTTCGAGACTTTTTCATTTACTGCCGTCAAAGACTTTTTTGGCGCAGAAGACATGATATACCTAACCAAGTATGTCTGAAGGTTTGGCGCAAAGTGGCGTTTTGGAAGAAATACTTGACAGAGTACCTGGAGGGATCAACTCCACACCACTAGTATTCCGAATGGCATACGTTTCATGATTTGGATTCAAGATTGCTGTACTCGGATGTTTGAGAAAGCTACCAGTAATTGACCAATCAAGAATAAGATACATATTTAACGGACCAATGATGATACAGAAGCATTATCAAACTTTATATTATTTTTTCTCACTTACCTTTATTAATGTTATTTCTTTTATTTTTTTATCGGATATTGATTATTATTCCTGTCTACCAAAGTTGTTTCCAACTACAAAGTTGTACATCTTTCGCACAAAATTAATCATATATTAATTCTTTTTTTTTTTTTTTTTTTTTTTTTGATAAGTGATTTTGAAATTCATTTTTAATTCTAAAAATAAACAAACACAGAATATTTTATGTAAGACATTAAAAACTATATATTACTCATTTTATCATTCTACATTAACCCATCAAAATAAACTATAACAATAATATGAATCATCAAATACAAATAAAATTTATCAATATCAGTCAGCACAAACAATGTGTTGAGCAAAAGTGGTGTTTTTCTCAGAAAATGAAATACTATAGGTCAGCGGTTCTTAACCCCTTGGGGACGAGCGACACGTATACGTGCCGCAAAAAGACTTAAGAATCCTTGTTTATTCCTACCCGTAAAATTATACTGCAAAATTTGCATTATTTAATCGGGCCGTTTCCTCGATTTAATAAGGAACAAATATCTGTTTTTGAAAACCGGCGACAAAACATTTAAGAGCCCATATTACTGACTAAAAATGATCCGGTTGATAATGTTAAGTCTATGGGGGCGTTCTTTTCAAATATCTCGCTCAAATTTTAATATTTTTGGATGATTTGTTTTGCATAGGATAGCTGAGGACGATCTACAACCGGGATTGTTTTTACTTTTTCGTTTCTGGCTATATATTTTTTATACTATGATAGTTTCAATTTAAGAACCGGTTCAAACTGGTTTCGAAAGTTAAAGTAATTAAAAGAAATCTGAAATCAAAATTGAAAAAGTAAAAAAATAGACATAACATTATCATCCGGGTCTTTTTCAGTCAGTAGTGTGGGATCTTAAAATTTCATAAAGGACTCCCGTCGCGAAGAGGTTAATGGAATACAGGGCTGGGATGCTACGCCCCCTCATGTTAATTTTACTCACAACATTTTGTACTCATTTATGATATGTAACTAATTTTTTATCTATGCATGCTTTAACTTATGTGTTTGATAAAACTGTGCAAGAACTTCACACGAGTTAGAAATGTCGAAACTCTCCGGAAAACTACAATTTTCAGCTCAAGATCCATTAGCTAAAGTACCTGAGCGATTTTAATAAAAAAAAAAAAAAAAAATGGTGATAGATTATATGAGAGTATATCTGGCAGGCAGTTAAAAATTTATGTACTTTCTTTACACAAGAAGAAGGTGTTGGATTCGTGCAAATTTTCGAATTCCGGTTTTTGTCGAATTTAAACGTTTTAAAGGTCAGAGATTCTATCAAAATATTTTTTTGCGAAATGTCTGTCTGTATGTGACACAAATTTTGTGGGCACTGTATCTCAAGAACTGATGCACGGACAGGAGCGTAAATCCCGGGGGGGGGGGTTGGGGGGTGCAACACCCCCCCTAGAAGAAATCAGTCGGAAAATTCCCAGATCTATCGGGAAAAGCATGTTTAGTCGGGAAAAATGGTATTAACCTATAAAATCTTATAAACTGGAAAATCATTCGGAAAATTTCCCGTTCCATCGGAAAAGACGTGTTTAGTTGGAAAAAATAGTATTACGTATTATCCTTTAAAATTTATAAATTGGAAAAACAGAAAAATCAGTCGGAAAAATTCTTGTTTGATCGAAAAAAATGTTATTAACCTATAAAAACTTATAAACTAAAAACTCATTCGGAAAGTTTCCCGTTCTATCCAAAAAAGCGTGTTTAGTCGGAAAAATAGTATTACGTATTATCCTATAAAAACTTACAAATTTGAAAAAGGGAAAATCAGTCGGAAAAATTCTTGTTTGATCGGAAAAAATGGTATTAACCTATAAAAAACCGAATTATGATATATATATATATATATATATATATATATATTAATATATATATATATATTAATATATATATATTAGCTTTCATGTTGGCCATAGTACTGGGAAATTTTCCTTCTTGGAGTCGGAAATTTTTGAGCCTACACCCCCCTACGAGACTAGGGTGGTTTACGCCCCTGCGCACGGAATTTAATAAAAAATTATATTCAGTTAGTCCCTAATATAAATTGATGTTGATTAGTTTTTGGTATAAATCGCACAAGTGGCGCTGCTGTGTTGCCTTTTTTACGATTTCGGAACCGCCCTATCTCAAGAACTACTGCACAGATTTTCACCAAACTTCAGATTCTGTTAGTCATTGATTTAATGGATGTTCTTTGTATTTTGGTGTAAATAGTTCAACAGGTGACGCTGCTATGCTGTATTTTTCACGAATTCTGCAATAGTTCTATCTCAAGAATTAATGTACGGATTATCATCAAACGATGGATTCAGTTAATCTTGGATGTGAAGTGATTCTATTTACGTTTTAGTACCAATCGCTCAATAGATGGCGCTTCAATGCAGAATTTTTCCCGATTCCTGAAATAGCTCTATCTCAAGAACTGTTGGACAAATTTTTTTTAATCAAATTTCATTTTCAGGTTTACCTTGATAAATATTATTGTTTATTATGTCTTGCTGTAAATCGCACAACAGGTGGGCTTTTATTATGCATTCTTTCCGATATCCGCAATAGTCCTACTTCAAGAATCAATGCATGGAATTTCATACAATTAGAATCTCATACAATTAGAATGGAATAGACTGCCATTTAATTTTGGCATTGCGATAGCAAATTTTGAAATTATTAACATGAATGAGATAGAAGAAAGTTTTGGGATCGGCACATCTGATTAGTTTAATTTGTTTGAAGAAAAAAAAATCTGTAAAATTGTCTTTTCTCTAAAATAGAAAATTTCTATCGCAGAAAAAAACTGTTTTACACATGTCTTAAGCATAATTCAGCGAATAAGGATTCTAAATCTCATCAAAATCGGCCGAGAAGTTTCCCAGGTCGCATGTTGAATGAAAAGTTGTATCTCCATTTGCTTTTGAATTCTTACATTTTTTAAATAGTTTTGAATACTTTTTTGTCATTGTGACAGTAGAAAAATTCTAAAAATGCGGACATCACAAGGATTCAGATATACTTATTCTCGACCAAAAACAACAATCATTTTCCAAATGGTTAATAAATTTACAAATGTGCAATAAATTTTGAGTTTTTATTAGTCCGGATAGAGAAGAGTTTGGTTATGAGAGTGTCTACTTATTTGAGAAGTATTGCTGTGGAGTGGAATCTATTACAGTTTTACCCATTTATTGTGCCTTTCGATAAGTGTGGTGATATCGCGGAATTAACTAACCACACTAACTGAGGAAAATCCATACACTCTGTTAAAATAAGGGGCTGTGCAAATATAACGATATCAACTTCTTTGTAATTTTGGACCCCCCCCCCCAATCCCTTTTTATATCATCAGGGGTGTAGTCGTAAAAAAAAAAAAAAAAAAAATCAGAAGAACCTCTACTACATCCCTTATATCATACGTTATCATTCCTGAAACCTCCCCCCCCCCCCTCCCCGGTAATGATAACGTTATCAAAGGGTAAAAAATTTTTGATATCTAGAATTTATTTATTTACTTTTCATTCAAAGTGATTTACAAAACCGGTAATATTTATTTTTCGCATACTTTTACGATTCAAATACAGAGAAGTCTGTAAAATATTATTTTACACATGGAAAAATATTAATCAAAAAACACTTAAAAGAAATATTTACTATTTAAAAGTATTTTATAATAGTTTTTTGTTACATAATGCATTCAACAGTAATAAAGTCCAGTTGTACTTGCCCCGAACGGAGAAGGGGTGAGGGCAGATATAAATTCATATCAGCAAAACAAGTGGGCAACATCCCTCCTCTTTTTCTTTTACTTATTAATAAACTCAAGCTTCATTTCAAATACACTTCATCTATGGTTTCTCGAACCCTGATTATATACACATTCACATATGAAGAAGAATAGGAATCTCATACGTTGGGATATTCCATATTTTAGAATTAAGTAATTTTATAATAATTTAATGATTTTAATAATAACTTATATTTTCATAAAATTAAATAACAGGTTTTAAAAAATAAAAAAAGAAATATAGCATGCTATTTTGTATCAAAGAACATGTTACAAATTTATAAAAAAGAAAATTTTGAGTGGTTCAAAAATGGTATCGATATCAAAAGACAAACCCTCCCTCCCCTAGAGATATTTTACGATATCATATGTCAGACCCCTCTTTTCCCCCTAAAATGATAATGTTATATTTGCAAAACCCCCTAACAGCCGTAAAAATAAACTCTTTGATACTTATCTAATCATTAATATGTAAAAACTCTATATAGAAGCAAATAAAATACATTACATCGCCTTGGTTTTAATTAACATTTAACAACAGGTATTATAAATTTAAATTTATCTTTCTTTTATGAAAACCAACAATCATATTATTTCAGGGCAATTGAAATCTAGATATTACATCCTCAATCATTTCCCAGAAATCCATCATTGCAAATAATAATAATAATGAAAATATGAATCATCTATGAATCATCCAGCATTGAAAACAATTTGACTGACTAAAGTTGTATATTTTTCTGCGAAAAGGAAATTCTACATACCGAATAATAATCTGGCATATTAGAACAAACTTAAACAAAGAATAAAAAATTATTTAAGTTTTGAAACGAAACAGAGCAACGAGTTCAAAAACATTTCGAGACGGTTCAAGGTTTCTAAGTCGTTTACATTCTTTATCCTCCGCTTCCGATGCTCTTCTTTTTCATGATATAGGATCTTTATGATTCTATTTTCCCAAGCTTCAGATGTTTTAGTTTAACAAATATGTCAAGGAAAGCGTGAAGTAGATTCCCAAACGCCCAAAGACAAAGGTTATTATCTTTAACAGTGTTGAAGGTTACCTTTGTAGTTTCATAATTAAAAGAAAAGTATTAATGTTTTATGTTACTACTTCTTTGAAACTGTTTGTTTGAAATATATATATATTTTTAAATTACATCCTCGGAAGCAAACTATTGTATTCCCGAGGTTTTAATTTACATAGAATAATAAAATATTTATCGAGAAAGAGAAGTTATTATGACGCATTAATCGATTTATCTGAGAAATGAGGCTAGAGATAAATCATTACTGTCGACTACAGAAAAAAATATCAAAAACAATAAAATACTTATTTTTAATACATAAAAAAAGTAATCTTAAATACATTTTTTATCATGGAGATGAAACGGGGAAGATAAAGAAAATATAATTATCTACTTCCCCGCATTGCAACTTCAGCCATTTAATGGAACAGTTTACCTGAAAATTGGCTAAAATATCAATTTTTAGTGTTTCGTTCATCTGACGAAACCCTATTCGTCTCTGTCTGTCTGTCTGTCACAGAGTCCGTACACAAAAACTATATAAGTGAGAGATTTCAAATTTTCTGTACTTAGAGCTAAATACCTCTCGTCACACAAAAAATCATAAATTTTGAAAAAGACTATTATTTTAATTAAAATATTTTTTTATACCATCTCTTCATTTTTTTTCTTCTAATTGTTGCACGCAAGTTCAAATAGATATAAAAATTATTATGTATGTAACAATAAATTAAATGCCGTGAAAAACGCACTTATTTGTTTTTATTTCATCAAATTTTATAATATTTCTCATCTATTTTGACATGCGAAGTGAAATATTTTTTTATTTATTAAGTTCTTATTCATTTAAATTACTAGCCGCCTCTGGTGGTATAATGGTTGGTTCACAAGCACTAAATATGATTTTAATAATAACTGAATTGAGCTTCAAAAACATTATATTTTTTTATGTTAATAAAATGGGTCTAACAGGAAAATTATTTTTGTTAGTAACATATTAATGGACAATAAAGCCATGTTTGAAGAACCCATATTTATTTTCAGTTATAATTCCAGTGGGCCCTATAGAAAAAAAATGTGTTGAATATAATTAAATTTTAGTTTAAATATGCGTAAAAGACACAATTTTTAACCATAAACATATAAATAAAAGCTTTAAAGTTCATGTAGACGATTAGATGTGTGAATAACTCTAGTTCCTTCAACATTTGAAATGAGTCCTAAAGAAGGTGTTTAGCTCTGCTCTGATGAAGCATTTTATCGGTGCTAAGGAATCCTAACCCCCAAATAAATAAATAAATAAAATAAGTTCATTTTCTCGAGCTAAACAAATTACAATCAAGTAACAGAAGCTCTGGGGTATAAAAAAAGGTGAATATAGTGGTTAATACAGTGGTTAATAAGGTGAATATAATATAATATATTATATATAAAAACTAGTTCCTTCAGACCAGGGGTTCTCAAAGGTACTCAAACTATAGTACGCGTACCAGTACAGGAACGTGAAGTTCTGTTTACTGGTACGCGAATGTATGATATTGGTACATAAAATAAAAAATACAGCATGTGAAATCCAAAAACAGCCCGATCCCAAGTTTTCTTGATTTTTCAGTTCACAGACTCAGTGATTACATGTTCTGTGTTATTACTGCTTTGACAGCGTTTTGCTTTCTCTTATTTTAATGTAACTTCAATTAGAGTTTTCAGACAAATGGAACTAATGCTTCGGTAGATGTTGAGATGACTTCTCATCCACCTTGAAAAAAAGAAAAAGTTTACTTCGACACTGCGTTTTAAATGTGTATATTACTCAGGGGCGTAGACCATCCTTGTTGCGTAGGAGGGTGTAGACTTATAAATTTCCGACTCCAAGAAGGAAAATTTTCGAGTACTAGAAAAAAAATATATACCGACTATTATATACATATGTATGTATGTGTATATACACACATATATATATAATGTCATGTATTAAATTCGTGGAATCTTGGAGGTTTATGAAGGATTGTGTTTTTCTTTTTTCTTTCTTTTTTTTTTTTTTTTTTTTTTTTTTTTTTTTTTGTAGTCGTCAAATCCAGTCAATTTGCGTGAAATTCTTGATAATAGCTGATATCAGAGAATTTAAATTGAGCACACAAGGTGGTTGTTTCGCAGTCGTACTACTAATCTATAGAGTCAGAGCGTAAGTGTAGCAAGGCAGTGGATTCGATAATCCAGAGATTTCTCCAGAACGGAGCCAGTTTTTTGTTCTAAGTCATTCATTCATCAAATATGAAAAAATAAAATCAGTCTTACATATGAAAAAATACGTTAAGCCTTCATTCTTCATTTCCTTCATTCTTCGGGATGAATCTGCATGTCATACTCTATGATTTTCAAAAGAAAATTTTTAAAAAAATAAAAGAGTCGTAAACAGGAGATAATATATGTCGAAATACTTAAATTAAGACAGAAATCTTAACTCCAAAATCACTGCATCTGCTTTTTGTTAGATTAGCAGACAACGATAGATATCGATGTAGTACAGAAACGAGCCAATCAGTGAAAGGAGCACTTTTAGAGATGGGCAGCTAAGCTAATGACTCGGGGTGGTTTACGCAGCCCATACCTCGTAGCGTGGTGTTTTCGAAGTAAAAAGCCTAGCATTGAAAAGACATGGGAACATAGATTCTTGCAATTAAGATTGGAAATAAAAATAACAAAATGGCTTTTCAAACATTCAAAAATAAAAACAAGCTTCTGTCAGAATATTATAGATTGGGCAACTAATAAAATTTATAATGAACTAAAAACTGTAGATTAAATAAGATATTTCTTAATATGCACGTTTTAAAATTAAAGGGAAACTCAATCGAAACAAATATTAGGTATTATTAAGAAATGGGAAAATAAATAATATGCCAGAAATTTAGAATAAATTAGATGAATATTGCGAAATGAAATTTACCACACACGCACACACATATACATACTGACAGCCTTCGTTTTTCCTAAACGATTATTGAATGAAATGAAATAACAAAGATAAAATTAAAATAAAACTATACATTTTCTTAACATCTAACAAATCATCCATTATTATTGTCTTATTCATATAATTTTACATTATCCCCTTCAAAGTCGATGTTGGAGATAGAATAGATAAAATAGCTCTAAAATCACTGAAGAACTGAAATTAACAATTTTTTGGTAGGTTTTTTACACTGAATTTCCCGCTCTTACCTAAAATTTGTACTTGGATATGTTGAAACGACCTAAAATTTACTATTATCCCATTAAATATCATTACATGAGAATTTCCGAAGTCAATAAAATATATATTTAAGTACATTTTAGTAGATTAGTTATTCTGAATCTCATCATTAATCTAAAACAGAAATATACTGCGAAAGGTTCTAAGAGTTTCAATACCCCCCTTCCCCTTTAATCCTCTTAAAGGCAGGAGAATTTTTAAACTCTCTGAAATGCATGTTAAATTACTTTTAAATTAGCTTATCTTGAATTTCATGCCCCTTTCTAAAACTGCTGCCAGAATATAGCCAAATGTTTAGAATTTTTGACCCCAGCAGCAGAATTTTTTTCTGCAGTCTGCAACATAAGTAAAAACTTAAAAAATAGTCTGCAGACCAATCCCTCGCATTACATTATATGCACTCAAACCTCTCAAGTAATTTGTGATAGACATAAATGAAAAGTATACTTTTAAAAAGAAGTTGCCTTTGTTCTCAGAATTTTTAACACCTCATACATTGTCCGAAAGAGGGGGAGGGGCTCCCCTTTGACAAAATTTGCGGGTTTTTTACGATCTTTTGACGAGATGTCATTTTTCGCGATCTTTTGACGAAATTTGCAATTTTTTCACGCTTTTTGACAAGATTTGACGTTTTGCCGATCTTTTGACGAAAACTGCTGTTTTTTCGCGATCTTTTGAATAAATTTGCCGTTTTGCGCGACCTTTTCAAGAAATTTGCCGAATTTATCGTGATCGTTTGACGAAAATTACTGTTTTGTCGCTATCTCTTGAAGAAATTTGCAGTTTTTTCGCGATCTATTGAAGAAATTAGCCGTATTTTCGCTACTTTTTGAAGAAATTTGCTGTTTTTTCGGGATTTTTTGATGAAATTTGCAGTTTTTTGGGGATTTTTTTTAACGAAAACTGCCGTTTTTTCGCGATCTTTTTAATAAATTTGTCGTTTTTTAGTGATTCTTTGATGAAATTGGCCATTGTTTCGTGATCTTTTTACAAAAACTGCCGTTTTCTCATGATCTTTTGAAAAAAATTGCCGTTTTTTCACAATTTTTTGAAGAAAATTGCCGGGTTTTTTTCGTGATCTTTTGAAGACGTTTGCCCCCCCCCCTTTTTTTTCTTTTAAAGAAATTTGCCGCTTTTTTACGATGTTTTGAAGAAACTTGCCTTTTTTCCGGGATTTTTTGAAGAAATTTGCCGTTTTTTGCATTGCATTTCACAACTTGCATTGCATTTTTTGTTTTTAGCATTTAGGAGGTGGCATAATTGATACAGAAAATATTGAATTATTAAATATATACTAAAATATTCTCAGCAGTAGCAACATATAACGATTAACGATCTTAACGACTTCATACTATATGATCATTAACTAGAATACTAATTGGTTAAAACAGAATAGAGTTAAATAGTAAGAAGATTGTTAGGGATTCGTAGGAATGCCCATCATGCAAGCATAGTTTTATTTTGTAACTGATACATGAGAAGGGTTTCAGTCGTCTGAGTGTGCCAAAGAAAACAATGGAAATGAAAACAATGTTCTATCTCTTTAATTTTTAGCAATCAGTGAAAATCTTTTTAGCGTTTCTTTTATGAGTAAAACTGAAATTTGATTGCCCGATAACTACTTTAAAAACGAAAATTTGTCAATTTTTTTTTTTTTTTTTTTTTTTTTTTTTTAAATTTAAGTTTATAATTTTTTCTAATGACTTACTTTCAATCTGCGTAAAAATTTGGTCTCAACTCTGTTTTTTTTTTCCTACTAAACAAAACGTAGTTATAATAATATGAAAAAACATTCGAATACAATTGATTAAGAAAAAGGAAGACGAACAATTATTTCTGATAGAAATAAAGTCATATAGATTGAAAAATATCCAGATTAATTCGCGGTAAAAATTCAAAAAGTATCATATGCCCATGATTAAAGCCACTGCCGAATCATACTTTTAATAAAAATAATGTATTTTAAAATTTAAAATACTTCAATATTTAATTTTAATGCTTTGTGAAATCTTCAGAAATTGAGTTTCATTTTGCTAATTATTATTATCGTTATTGCAATAAATACTGCTCTTTGTTTTGAAATTAAAATTTGTTCAAAAACTAAATATCAAGTTAAAAAAAAAAAAAAAAAAAAAAAAAAAAAAAAACTTTATCATTTGTATTTGTAGAAATCTATTGTTATTTTTAAAATGTGCTTTTCTACAATACAAACTCTTCAATACTAAAATCTTCATTCTGTTTGTATTATTATGAAAATAAAATGCAAATGAAAATTCCGTCATTTTTGACGGGGTTGTTATACTAGTTAAAAAATAGTTAGTAGAAAAAAATAAAACCATAATTATTTTCGATTAAAATTAAATTTGAAAATATCCAGGCTGATATGGAAAAGCACTAAATATTTGCAATTCATTTTTGAATTTTCATTAGAAGAAAATTACACCTAAATTCAGTGATTTTTAACTAAATTTAAAGTTAGAGAAAAAGTACAAGTTTCATCAATTCAATCGGCATATCTTAACATTTCCACATAAAAGTAAAAATTTTTCGACAATACAGCAGAATCTCGAAATTTCGAAGTCAAAGTGCACGAAAATAATTCGGAATATGAAGGTTTTTGATCAAAATATGAAGATTTTATGTAACATTAACATCGCTGGGATATGTATCTAAGTATTTTTTCGTCATATCAAAGTTTTTGAGTTCACAATATTCGACACATCAGAGTTTATCTGTAGAGTTTTATCAAAAAAAGAAAATCTGAAATATTTCCGACTAAGAACAAATTTATATAAGTTTTCTTTATTCAAAATTGTTTTTTTTTTCTTCTAATTAAAAATTACAATAAACAAATTTCTCCAACTCATAAGTTTTTACAATTTAATATATATATTGTTTTCGACTAAACATACATTTTTTTGATCAAACTGGAATTTTTACAATTGACTTTTTCATAAACATACATTTTTCCTATCGAACGGAAATTTTTCCGACTGATTTTTTCGTTTTTCCAATATGTAAGTCATTATAGTAAATAATTTTTTTCTGACTAAACGAACCTTTTTCCAATTTGTAAGTCATTATGGGTAAATACCATTTTTAAGACTAAATGTACATTTTCCCTATCGAACGGGAATTTTTCCGACTGATTTTTTCATTTTTCCAATTTCCAAGTCTTTATAATAGTACATAACATTTTTCTCACTAAACGGATATTTTACCGACTGATTTTTTTCGTTTATAAGTGTTTATAGAAAAATATCCTTTTTTTCCAACTAAACATACATTTTTCCTATCGAACGGGATTTTTCCGACTGATTTTTTTGTTTTTCCAATTTGTAAGTCATTATAGTAAATAACTTTATTCCGACTAAATGAACATTTTTCCAATTTGTAAGTCCTTATAGGTAAATACCGTTTTTAAGACTAAATGCACATTTTCCCTGTCGAAAGGAAATTTTTCCGACTGATTTTTTCATTTTTCCAATTTCTGAGTCTTTATAGTACATAACATTTTCCCGACTGATTTTTTTCGTTTTTCCAATTTAAAAGTTTTTATTGATAAATAGCATTTTTTTCCCAACTAAGTGTATTTTTTTTAACCGATAAACACGAAAATTTCCGACTGATTTTCACGAGGGGGGGGGGGGGTGTGCCGCACTCCCCCATACCCCCCCCCCCCCCCGGGGTTTACGCCCCTGATATTACTTATGTACTTCAAGATCTTCGATCGCACATTAATAAGCAATTTATTTTCAAAATTTATGGAAATTCCTATGTAGGTTATTCACTTGTTAAATTTTCTTATGTGTTTTACTTTTGATATAAACATGCTATTCACATAACAAAAAAAAACCTGACGAACAAGGAGACTTCAAATGTGTACTTTTTTTACGTGTTAGAATATTTCTGTTCTCTATTTAAGAGCATCTATATATGTCACTGAAAAATGATACACTTTATATTGGTTTTACTGAATTATATTTGAGATATTCTTTTGGTGGTACGCATAAATATGAACTTTTAATTAGTGGTACGTCGGTCTGAAAGTTTGGGAACCCCTGCTTCAGACTATTATGGATACATTGAAATATTTTGGTGCTGCCATCTGTGAGACAACACAGAAAGAACCCTTTCTACCCTTATCAATCCAATTGTCCCCTGTCTATCTACAGAGAAATAGAATTAGAGAAAGGAAAAACTCATTTGTGCCATTTGTGCCACTAATCTATCTCCACACAGAAGAATTCTGTTCGTAAAATGATGAAAAAGATGATGGACTGACACCGAAATTTACAAACGACTTTTTTCAGAAATTAAAAAACTCATAACTTCGATGTAAAAGCAAAATTATATTAAAATATTCTTGGTGTATTCGCAATTATATGTATACATAGCACCTATAGTCGTCGTCTGACCGCATATAGCGCAAAACTATTCAATCGAATGGTTTGAAAGTTAATATAGGATAGATGTGCCAGTAATGACACCCTTAAAGAATTTCTTTTAAAATTATTTTTTTATTAATAGTCACAATTAATATATTCCAGTTTTTTCAATATCATATTAATCTATTAACAATATTTAACCATTCTTATAGTCTCTTTTTCCAATATGAATAAAAATTGCATTTTAAGTAATAGAAATATATCGAAACACCCAAAAGCCCTGTAAAGGGCCTCCTTTGGCCCAGTAATGGACGGCCCCACCCGTGGCCGAGAGGTTCCGCTCTCGAAATTCATAGACGGGGGTTTGGAATACAATCGCGAACATTGGTATAATCATTCAGAGTTTTATGTAGTTTTCTTCGAACCTTGGATTTCCTTGCTTAAATACGTGTTAAGGCCCAAACACATTTGTCCACTTCTTGAAATTCGGTGTCGGTTCCTTTGTTGTGGGCAACGCGGTGTTTTTGATCCTAATGAGTTTGTCCGGCGAAAGGAAAAGCTTTCCGTCAAGTAGAGTGGATTGCTTAGCTCCCGATTCTTTTGTTAATTCCCCTCGTTTCTATTATGAAGCTACCGCAAATGGATCCTATACAAAAGACTTCCCCACTTCTTCCAAGAATTCAATTGAAGGGAAGGGTATTGTAATTTGAATGGAGCCTAAAAGTGCTATTACACGTGTGGTCAAAGTCTCTTCAAATCCCAGGCGTCTCCATGTTATCCTATGGGCTATAGCTCCAGGCGAGTCGCTCGGAAATCGCGCGATTCTCTTGTGTCGGAGCGTCTTTGACGCCAGAAACGAAGCGAGTTGCCAGTAACAGCCAATCAAATGCTTGGAAATCCAGATGATGGCAAAACCTTTTCTCGAACAGCCAATGAAATGCTTAAAAGAGGAAAGAAGGCAGGCGATTTTTGTCGCTTGCAATTTTTACGAGTAATAACACTTTTAGGTTCCCACAGACCCCTCTCCCGCCACCACACGGAGGCTACTCTTGCCCCCTTAGGGCCTATATCTCTCGCATTGATAATTGACCGTCATAAACACAATCAACCCGGTAATGGATAGCCCGTAAAAATAATAAATATAATTGCTTTTATGATTGTATTTAGAGTGTAATGATAACAAACTAATGAAACAAAAATAGTTATTTCAAATAAATTTAACAATTTGGATACCAATTTATATCTATATTAAAAAGCGGTAAAGTTTGTTTATTTGTAGGGGGTAATCTTCTGAACCACCAAACCGATTTCAAAAGTAATGGTACCGAGATGATGGTGTTCACCCTGAATCAAACATAGGCTATATCTTATGTCGATGCCACTAATCCGAAGGAGATGATGGAGCAAATAACTTTCTAAATATGCAATTTTTGTTTTACTGCAGGGCTTAGAAACATGAAATTTGGCATATTAATTACTTAGAAGATAACAATGGTCTCTAAGAACATTTCCTTAAAAATATCTAATTTAAAACGAGTGAAAATGCACAAAAATCGTTCTAAAAATGTTCTAAATTGCTATTTTTAAGCAATCTTGGGAACTGACGAACCGATTTAAAAAATAATGATGCAAAAATGATGGTGACAGTCCTTGCTCCAACATAGGCTACATCTTACGTTAGTGCTACTCTCCCAAAGGGGATGCAGGAGAAAAAAACGTTCTAAAAATGTGATTTTTGTGTACCTAGGAACAGGAAATTGGCATGTTAAGGCCCCTGTCCTCGCCCGATAAACCGCTCGCGAGCTAATCCTATTCCTATGGGGAAGCATTTTTCTAATAATTCTTTCGCATTTTCACATTTTTAAGTTTTTTTTTTTTTTTTTTTTTTTTTTTTTTTTGCATTGGATCGTTGAGGTGCATGCCGGCATCGCCCTTTTTTTACTTTTTCGATTTTGGTTGTAACAGGAAATATCTAATCGATTTCAAAATTAATGATGGGAGTATTTGCTACGACATAAAATGTTTTATGCTGGTGCCACAAGTCCTAGAGAGATGGTAGACGCTAGAAAAGAAGCTTGGAATTTGTCACGATGGTTAATTTTAAGATATAAATACGTATTAAGACAATGGTTTCTAAAAAATTCAAAACTTCAAATTAATAACAAAATAAGCGTATAGATTGAGCATAAAAGTTTCGAAATATTTTGTAAGTTATCATTTATTTACAATTAGCTTTAGTTCTTCTGATTTATTTCATCTTTTCTCTGTCTAATGCAGTGCAATGATGTAGTTTAGTAGTATAATTTCTTATAATAAAATTTGGACATACAAATATCACTTGGCATATTTCAATTATTACCCGAGCAAAGTCTCGGGGTTTGATAGTAATTAATAAAATCTTTGTTATATAATCATTCACTGTTTGCATCAATTATTATAATTATCACACGATCGATATTTTAATTATTTTGGATGAATAATTTAAAATGATAAATGTCAGGCAATTACTGCTATCCAATTATTGAGCCAGTGGGGGAGGGAGGGATTTAAAAGGTTATAATTAAGAAGTATATATATTTTGGAATATTAGTGTAGAGTTTCGTCTCACTATTTTTAACAAACTTCCACAGACTACATGATATCTATTACTTGTAATAATTAATTACAAATTGTAAAGAAATAATACTGTGAGTTGGATATTTGAAATGCTAATTAAAATAATTTCAATTAAAACTGTAGAACTGTTGTTTGAATCCAAATCCACTAATCTGCAGATTTAATAGTTTTACAATTTCTATAACTTTAATAATATATATTTTTTTTATTAGAGGGGTGGGGGGTAGGGGGTAGGGGGCAGGGGTGAATTTAAAAACATTTACGACAGAAAATAGAATAAAATATTGAAATTTTATTAATTACATAAAATAACTTAATATCAGTTATTTATAAAAGTTTTCGTGTTATTACATTTTTGTAAGTGCAATTTAAAAATTGAATTTTATTAGCTAGGTTTTTAGTTAAGTCAAAATATTATTTTGTACTATAAACATTACTGAAATTGGATTTTTAGCAATGTCTACAAGGGGTGTTCATCGCTGGAAAATGACCAATTAACCATCCCTGTAATGAACACCATTTCTTTAAACCTTAAAAATAAGTGACATTTTATAAATGAACATTAGTACATAAAATTCAAAGTTTTCTATTGTTAAGCTGCTATCAGATTCACAGACATTCGAGCAACAAACTTTTTAGCTGATTTTAACCCCACCTTTTTCCCGTTTAACGAGAGAAAAAAATTACAAATGTTGTGGCTAAAGTCGAAGGAAAATCAGTACTACTTACTGAGCTCGACAATAATACGGAGAGCTAATTCTCTATTCTGATACACTGAATCCAGCGGTCCGCTCATGAATACAATGCCAAAGATTTTCCGACGAAAATCTTTGGCAAAACATAGATTTCCTCCCATAGGATAGTATGGGGTAGATATTTTCAAATTGAATTTTCTTTTAAAATTAAGACGAAATTGCTACAATTTTCACTGATATATATTCTTTTATTAAAAATCTATTGATTTTACTTAAATTCATTGCAAATTTTTAATTTGATATTAGTTAAAAAGGAAATTTTAGTTAAACTCGACAAGAAATAAAGAAACGTTTGTTAAATATGGCTCATAAAAAAATCAAAAAAAGTATAGAAATAATCAAAAATTGAAAAGAGTTTGCAAAAAAGTTTGAAAAAATGTTTGTAAAAGTAAAAAAAATGGAGGACTCATTACTCGCGCGCAATGAAAAGTGTGATGCGGTCCCGGCTGCTAATTTCCGTTTACTCAAGGATACAGCGCTTCGCGAAATTGAAGGTGTGCCAAATGTTTTGACTAGCATCTACGCATTTTCTCGCGCATCATGGCTGCTTCAGACATTTTACTTACAATTTTTGTCGTATATGAGGCACTTGGAAGCTGTTGTAGAGTATCAGAGGCACAGCGAGGTGGTTAAAGCAGAAAGCTTGTAGTTATAAGATTGCGAGTTGTGTCCTTGCTCTTGTAGATTTTTGTTTAAGTAATCAATAAAGAATGTTATAATAAAACTCAGTTACTTTGTATTAGTTTTATTGTCAATTAGACAATTAAATTTTAATTACAATTAAGTTATAAAATTTTATTTAAAATTTTATCACATAAAGTTTAATTTGAAATAAATGTAAATAATTAATATGTTTTTAAATTCTGCTTTTTAATAATTAAATAAATATAATTTAAAATACAATAATTATTAAAATAAAATAAAAAAATATTTTTATTTTAGTTATGCTACCACCGTGTTGTAAGAGATGAATATCAAATCAGTAAAACCAATTTATTAAAGTTCTTATGTTTTAAAATGAGGCATCATTCATACACACACACACAATATATATATATATATATATATATAATATTTATTAGTATTTATTTTAATAATTACTGTTTCATTTACAATTATAAAGTAGTGAAACATAAAAATATTAATTATAAATATTAAAATTTTAATATTTCTATGTACTTAATTAATGATAATAATTTAAGAAAAAAAAGGAAAATCTTTAATCTTCCACAAACATAATTTAAGTTTTTCTTTTAAAAAATTATCAATATTTAAATACATATAACTAATATTAACTATTTATTAATTAATATTAATATATATACATATATATATATATAATTATAAAATTATATTAATTAACATTATTAATTATTACATATATAACTAATATTAATAAGTATTATCATTTAAACAGATAATTAATGTTTTTAATGTTTTCGTTTAGTGATTTGTTATTAGTTCTCTTCAATTTTCAGTGTCTAGTAAAATATTAAATATTTAAAAAAAAAAAAAAAAAAAAAAAAAAAAAAAAACAATCTATATTAGATAAAAACTTTTAAGGTGGTTTTTTTTATATAAAACGTGATCTTTGTTTTGTATTTGTACTTTGTACAAATTCAATCAGTATATGCATGTATATTTAGTTTAGACTTATCAATTTATGAATAGGAAGGGTGCATTAAATCAGTGTCACAAAAGTTGGTGTAAATTCCTAAACATATTTTATTTCAAATAAAAAATTTCCAAATTTTAACACAATTTATTATTAATTGAAATATATACTTTTTTGATGATTCTTAGAATCTGGAAACTATACTTTTTTTTTTTAAATATGTTATCAACGTTAATGATATATTTGTACAACATCAAAATCTGAATAGATCGGAACAGATGATATCGAAATTATGTACATTTTCTAACTATATAATTAAATGACCTAATTATATAACAACTATATAATACACACATACATAATATTTAAGCAGACATGTATGAATGCATAAGTTCATACATACTATGTACATATGTTGATATTTATGAATATATTCATATATATTTCCAACATTAAGAAGTTTTAATTTATCAATCTTAGTGCATTGCTATACTTGGTGATTTATATCACATTAGTAAAATAAATAAATAAATAAAAATTTGATATAACAGATCTCAGTATTTTCTTATAAAATTCTTGAATTGATACTTAACAAGAAAATAAATTAAACAAAATAAAATTTATTTTTAGCTATTATCATCTAATTTATCCGAATACAATAACAGCTCTCTTTCGTTCTTTTTTCATTTTTTCATTATTATATTATTCATTATAAACTGAAATACTATAAGAAATGTAAAGAAATATACATTAAAATTTACAAATTAAGTTAACACAACAAGTTACTCGTATATATTTAATTAATATTTGGTCGTATATAAAAAGAAAATTCCATTAAATTTATTATTATTTTTCTTTTTAAATAAATTATTTGTATAATACATTTTTTCAGTAGATGGCGACACTGAATGATGTTATCAAGGAATCTCGGAAGAGGAGTGAATGATGGGTGGAATAGCATTTGGCACACCTTGAATTTCGCCAAGCGCTGTATCCTTGAGTAAACGGAAATTAGCGTCCCGGCTGAAAATGGATCGGTGAGTAGGCTCTCCGTATTATATAATATACTAGCTGACCCGCCCGGCGTTGCCCGGGTCCGTAATAATAAAGTTAAACGAACTTGAAATTTTTATGATTTTATCTTTAACTTGAAATATGTGTAAATACACTGTTAAAAATCTGATCCTTTTTCTGCATCGTCATTCCATCGCTTTTATAGAAAATGATTACTTCAGCCTACTATGGAGGATTCTCATAGGTCAAAAGAGAGATATTCTATAAAAGCGGGGGAGTGATGATGCAGCAAAAGGGTCAAATTGTTTACAGTGTACATTGTATTAGGTTTTAAAAAAAACTAATATTTAGCTGCAAAAATGCCCAAAATGACAGCAATAAGAAACGCAGGAGGGAATATGTGTCCAACGATTGCGTGATTTTCGTGTTAATATGTTGATATTTATCCTTAAAATTAATTACTGTTAAGTAGAGTTGCAAAAAGTCGGTTTATTCTCGGGTTTATTTTCAATAGACCAAGTTTGTTCCCAGGTTTATTCCCAAAAAACCGAATTATTTAAAAAAAAACGGGGTTTTTCCAGGTTTATTCCTAAAAACCAGATTATTCCCGGGTTTAAACCGGGTTTTTTCTAACCTTTGCAACGTTACTGTTAAGTGACTTAACTAAGTACTTTTTTCACATAGATATCCCAAGTGAAATATTTTGAATTTCAAACTCATTATATCACTCTTAAATCCGACTATACCCTGAATGAAATCGATTCTCGATGATTAGCTAAAAGGTTAGTATGTAGCATTATAATTTCAGAGCCATTTTACAAAAATAGGTGTATATTTTTTATCAAACATGCGTAATGTTCATTCTGTGAACAAAATCCTAACCATAATCTAATTATATTGTAGTCATAACTTGTCTGTAACCTAGCTGTATCTTAACAGTAACCTAACTGTAACTTAAATATACCATAAATGTAACCTGGCCATCACTTTATCATAACCTACCCATAATCTAACCACAACCTAACCGCAACTTAACCTTAACCTAACTGTAACTTAACCATGACCTAACTGTAACCTAACCGGAAATTAAATATAACATAAGGCTCACCAGAACGTAATTGCAACCTAACTGTTACCTAACCGTAACCAAGTTCTAATTTAACACTAACTATAAACAAAATATCTTAACCATCTTGCACTAAGTACTTAGTTTCATTTTCCACCGCTACGGAGCGCAATATGTTTTGTAAAACATTCGAATTTTAAGTTCGGATTGGATTCATGTCCATGGAAATTATTTTGTCTTCTTTGGATACGGTTATGGTTGTTTGGAATATTTTTGTTCAGTTAGAGTCGGTCCAATTCAGATTTCGTGTTTTTTTTTTTTTTTTTCCTTCAAATGGAATTTTTAGGTTCGGGTCGGGTTGTACTTCCATGGAAATTATTTTACCTAGTTGCAATGAGGTTATACTTCACTGAAATATTTTTGTTTGGTTCAGATTAGATTTAATTCAAATTTCGAGATTTTACAAATTTTTTGGTTCGGATTGGGTTTATGTCCATGGAAATTATATTGTCTTGTTCGTATCTGGTTATAGTTATTTGGAATATTTTCGTCGGATTCAGATTTGGTTCGATTCATTTCAGGTTTTTTTCAAATTGATTTTGAAGGTTCTGGTCGGATTCATGTCTAGGGAAATTATTATGTCTTTCTCTGATCCGGTTTAGGGTCTTTGGAATATTTTTTTCGGATTCAGATGTCGTTCAATTCAGATTTCGGTTTTTGAATGGAATTTTTAGGTTCAGATTGGTTTGCGCATCAACGGAAATTATTTTGCATTGTTCGAATAAGTATATGCTTCTCTGGAATATTTTAGTCAGATTCAGATTTAGTTTAGTTTTTTAGGTTCCGATTGGGTTCATGTTCATGGAAATTTTTTGTCTTCTTCGGATCCGGGTATGGTTCTGTGGAATATTTTTGTCATGTTCATATCTGGTTCGATTCAAATATCAGGTATTTTTTTCAAATGGAATTTTAGGTTCGGATCGGGTTCATGTCCATGGAAATTATTTTCTCTAATTTGAATCCGGTTATGATTCTTTAGAATATTTTGATCGGATTCAGATGTAGTTTGCATAAAATTTCAGGTTTTTTTTTTTTTTTTTTTTTTTTTTTCAAATGGAATTTTTTAGGTTCGAGTCAGGTTTATGTTCACGGAAATTATTTTGTCTTGCTCTTATCAGGTTATAGTTCTTTGGAATACTTTAATCGATTTCAGGTTTCGTTCTGGTCATTTTTTGGGCTTTTTCAAAGATAATTTTTAGGTTCGGGTCGGGTTGCATATGCACGAACATTATTTTTCCTTGATCGGATTGTGGAATGCTTCATTTGAATATTTTTGTGGATTCCGATTTGATTCGGATCAGACAGCAAATCCATATTTTTTTTTTTTTTTTTTTTCCAAATGAAATTTTTAGGTTCGGGTCGGGTTTATGCTTATGGAATTTTTGTCTTGCTTGGATCGGAGTATGGTCTGATTTTTTCTGGTTGGGATCGGGTTATGTTACGCCTAAACATTATGTTTTGCTACTATTCTTTTAGTGACTATTTTTTATACATAATTTATTTTGCTATTTGATAATTTATTACTGTGTATGAATCGTCTGTTGATTCGAACAGCTGTACGTCAAACAGTCATTTCATTTTTGTTTTAAAAACAAATTAAATGTTAATAAAATTTTAACTTAAATAAATTGCATTCAAATTTAATCAATGATTTAAAAAAACTGCTAAAAAAGCCTCATATATATTTATACATATATTTACTGCAATATAGCTAACATATAACTAAAGATACATTCTAATTTACGAAGTACCAACGATCTGATGTAACAGCTGTGTTCAAAAATCCTAAGTTAAACTGACATTTTGCCAGTCTATGAATTTTAAAGGTCTTTGGGGGAAAAAAAACTGCTAAAAATGTAACCCTACATTAAGTCTAATTAAGTACCAAGAAAAGCACGTGCTTTGACACGCCTATCAATTGAAACAGGTTTAAACTCGCATTTTTCTGCTCTTGTTTCTTAAAAAGAACTAATCTATCACTTCACCGGTAAAAATTTATTAATTATTTTATCATATGTGTTTCAAATATCAATATAGAAAATTATTTTAAGGTTTTGCTTGAAAATATATCATTCTTTTGTTAATACATTAAAATCGTCTGCAGTCAGAAATCTATATTTTAGATTAATATTTATTACTCAAGTTTTCATACATGATTTTAAAAGAATGTTTTCATCATTCTATATTAAATATTTATTTATATGCAATTATTAAGTCATAAACATTTTTCATCTACGTTATAAGCATTTAAAATTACATTAATGAAGGAAACTTTTAGTTATAAAATTTTTAGTTCGTATCAAATGTTTTCAATATCTCATTTAATTTTAACTTGATATTTAATTATTGCTAATTTTCCAATTTCCTTCATTTTAAATGCGAACGTTTGTTTTAATAAATAATAATAGAACAAAGACCATTTTAAAAATTTGCTATTTCCTCTTAAAATATGCTTCAATTGTAATTCATTACTTTCAATTCGTCTTAAAATACAAAATCCCTTCCACGTCCTTTTGTTTGGCATATTAAAATTTGAGCGATAAATGGTTTCATACTGCAAACATTTTTTGAGGCTTACTTCACCTCCACTTATCTCATTCCTCCATGGGTTTCTTTAATTCTGTCTCAGCTTTCTTATCACTTCTGCGAAAATTTTTACACAACCAACCAACCGTAAAAAAAACGAAAGAGAAAAAATCGGTAAAAAGATGATTTTTTATGAGAGTGACCTCTCGATTTTAATTAATTACTCAGTTAATAATTGGAATTTCGAAATTCTGAATCTCAGGTGCATCAGGAGAGATTTGGGGCTACTCTCAAAAAAATTTTGAACTTCGTACATGCTGTAGATTTTGCTAGTCATCGCAGACACACACACACACAGACAGAGCGTTTTGTTCTTTTATTAGTATAGATGGAACTCAGTGGTACTACTATAGTATCAGCCGTTAATATCAATCACTTATCTCTGATTGGTTGAATGTTGAAAGTTGGAGAAAAAAGTCGCGGCTAATGAAGACTTTTTTGGAACTGCGGAAAAAGTTGAGGGACATTGTTGTTTGCTATCACACTGGGTGTTGAGACAATATTTCGCGAAAGTTTGAGGAAATCAAATATTGGCTCAAAAATTGCTGGAAATGTTAGTGAATCTGACAGCAGCTTTACACAACCAAAAAATTCAAAATTTCCAAAAAATAAAGAATATATAAATTTATTAAATGAAACCAGCTCTTAGCATGTTCATTAAAATTTTCATTGAAAAACAGCGGAACATTGAAACATTATTTTCTGCTTACTGAGTGGTTTGATTGGAAGTAAAGTAATAATAACCCAGCTTTATAAAACATGAAAGCAAGAATTATGTATAAAAAATTAAAGCTAAATATTTATTATTTATTTTTTATAAACCAAAAACATCAAGGGATGTCCATTACTGGAAGGGTGTCCATTATTGGCACATCTACCCTTCATAATCGTTGTAGAATTTTGTCGAGTCATTTCAAATTTTATGAAAATCGAATGAAAATTTAAAAAATATTAATAAAGGTTTTGTTCATTCTGTAAAATTTTATCATATGTAACTAGTATACCATGATAAGTAATGATTCTAGGTTGCCGAGATGATGATATCATATTTAAGATGGAGTCCTATTTATTTCTGTATTGCTGAATTTAATATCTATAACCGTGATAAATTTTGTATCCATACCATTTTTTCATAAGGGTGCAACAGCTATTACACCAAGATCTGAATATTAATAAAAACAGTATGGTACAAACGCACTTCATTTGTCATGTTTCGATTTCACGTTTGCCGTACAATTTCCGACTTTTAAAATTTAGAATTAAAATTAGGTGGCAATGATGTGTTATCACTTTACCAAAAAAATTTAACGAGAAAAAAGATTTAATTTAACAAATTACAACGACTATTTGGAAAATAATATTTTCAAAGACTATAATTTTAGACTGATAAATGATTTTAAGCTATTGCATAGCTTTTATCGCGGGCTTTGAGCGCGGCGACCGAATCCAAAAATTCCGTAACGAGAAATATCCTAACACATCCGTAACAAAAAAACCTAACACTCGGGTACCGTCGTTTAACTTCGGCAGACTTCGGAATGGTATCCTTCGGTAGACTTCGGCAGACATTGACGCGGTATTTTTCAGATATTTAGAGGATATCAAGTCTCAAACTTATATATCTTATTTCAGTTACTATAAATCTATAGTTTCAATAATAAAAATTCCTGATAGAATGTGTATAGAAAAGAATCGTCTTAAGATAAAACAAGGCAGGATAATATAGCTTTTGGTGAGTGGAGACCCGCCCAATGATGAGGATCAAAAAATTTAAATGCTTATAACTCGCGATCTAATTTTCGTAGCGCGGCCATATTTTGTTTGGTAATTTAGTATAAGACA
The DNA here is from genome assembly GCA_964019185.1 of Maratus speculifer. NCBI lineage: Eukaryota > Metazoa > Arthropoda > Arachnida > Araneae > Salticidae > Maratus > Maratus speculifer. The sequence continues at coordinate 261,110,590 of OZ025298.1, forward strand.
GTGTTAATTTTTGGTGACAGGAGACCCCCACGGTGAGGGTCAAGAAAGTTAAAATGCTTATAACTCGCGGTCTAATTTTCGTAGCGCGGCCAAATTTTGTTTGGTAATTTATTATGAGAGAGTGTTAATTTTTGGTGACAGGAGACCCCACCCCCACAGTGAGGGTCGAAAAATTTAAAATGTTTATAACTCGCAATCTAATTTTCGTAGCGCGGCCAAATTTTATTTGGTAATTTATTATGAGACAGTGTTAGTTTTTGGTGACAGGAGGTCCCCTATGGTGAGGGTCGAAAAATTTAAAATGCTTATAACTCCGCGATCTAATTTTCGTAGTGCGGCCAAATTTTGTTTGGTAATTTATTATGAGACAGTGTTAATTTTTGGTGACAGGAGACACCCACGGTGAGATTCGGAAAATTTAAAATGCTTATAACTCGCGATCTAATTTTCGTAGCGCGGCCAAATTTTGTTTGTAATTTATTAAGGTATTGCATAGCTTTTATCGCGGGCTTTGAGCGCGGCGAAAGAATCTAGAAATTCTGTAACGAGAAAAAACCTAACACTCCGGCTAACGTCGCTTCAGTTTGGCAGACTTCTGCACGGTATCCCTCCGTAGACTTCGGCAGACATTGACGCGGTATTTTTGAGATATTTTGAGAATATCAAGTCTTAAACTTATGTTTTTTTATTTCAGCTACCATAAACGTATAGTTTCAATGATAAAAATTGTTGATTAACCTACATGTATTGTAAGATAATAAAAATATTTTAAACGATAATAACTTCTCATTTGTTCAATACAAGAAAAAAAAAATTGTTATCGGTCATCACGCTCAAAATGTTTAACTTGAATTAATATCAAAGACAAAAAAAACTGCATAAATAAAAAATAAATAAATAATTATAATTGCATAAGTTGATAAAAAATGCTATGCAATAGCTTTACCGCGGCAGTCCTCGAGTGCCACACGTATTTTTTATAATTAAACTAGTTGGATGTGCCAATCCCGAAAATTTCTTCTATCTCATAATTACATTTTAATATTTAAAAAAAAAAAAAAAAAAAAAAAAAAACGTGGTGACTTTAAAATTACCCACTATCGAGTTTCCTCGAACATTTCACCTAGCCTGGTGAGATTCTGGTATCCGAAAAGCCTAAAACGCAAAATTTAATTAATATTCTGAGAAAATGAGCTTAGTAGTGCCTCATGTTGAGTAATTTATACTAAAACCTAATAAGCATCTATTGATGTCAAGACCTAACAGAATCTGAAATTTGATGGAATTTCGTCCATTAGTTCTTGTGATATAGTTATAACAAAAAAAATTTGCAAAACGTAGCACAGCAACACTATATCTTGGACAATTTATGCCAAAACGTAAAAAAGCGTCTAATTATGTTATGGTGTAAAAGAATCTGAAGTTTGATGAAATTCTGTGCATTAGTTCTTGAGATATAGCTAGTTTAAAAAAACGTGTAAAATATAGCAAAGCAGCACCATCAGTTGAACGATTTATAACAAAACGTAATCATCGTGTAATTATGTTATATGTCATTTTGTAACAAAATCTGAAGTTTGATGAAATTATGTGCGTTGGTTGTTGAGATATAGCTATCGGAAAAATCGTGCAAAATGCAGCTTAGCTGAACCCCCGAGTGTAAGGTTAATACCAAAATGTAATCAGCGTCTAATTATGTTATATATTCTCGTGTAACAGAATCTAAAATTTGATGAAGTTCTCGGCATTAGTTCTTGAGATATAGCTATCGCAAAAATCGTGCAAAATGTAGTATAGCAGCGCCACCTATAAGTCAGTTCACACCAAAACCTTATCAGCGGCTATGTATCTCAAGTTATTGCGGAATCTGAAATTTGGTGAAATTCTGTGCATTAGTTCTTGAGATATAGCTATCATGAAAATCATAAAAAACGTGGCATAGCAGCGCCACGTGCTGGCCAATTCACAACAAAACTCAATCAGCGTCTATGTATATCAAGGGGTCACAGAATCTGAAGTTTGGTGAAATTCTGTGCATTAGTTCTTGAGATATAGCAATCTTGAAAATCATGAAAAACGTAGTATAGCAGCGCCGCCTGCAGGCCAATTTTCACCAAAAACCAATAGGCACTAATTCATATCAAGGTCTAACTGAATATAAAATTATATTAAATTTCGAGCATTAGTTCTTGAGATAGAACGCCCACAAATTTTTTGTCACATACAGACAGACTCACAGACAGACATTTTCTAAAAATAGTCAAAACGTGTTCAGGACTGTGACAAAAAATTTGTGGACGCTTTATCTCAAGAACTAATGCTCGAAATTTAATAAAATTTTATATTCTGTTAGACCTTGATATGAATTAGTGCCTATTGGTTTTTGGTGAAAATTGGCCTGCAGGTGGCGCTGCTATACTACGTTTTTCATGATTTTCATGATAGCTATATCTCAAGAACTAATGCACATAATTTCACCAAACTTCAGATTCTGCGATACCTTGAGATACATAGCCGCTGCTATGGTTTTGGTGTGAACTGACCTATAGGTGGCGCTGCTATGCTACATTTTGCACGATTTTTGCGATAGCTATATCTCAAGAACTAATGCAGAGAACTTCATCAAATTTTAGATTCTGTTACACTAGAATATATAACATACTTAGACGCTGATTACATTTTGGTATTAACCTTGCAACAGGTGGTGCAGCTATGCTGCATTTTGCACGATTTTTCCGATAGCTATATCTCAACCAACGCACAGAATTTCATCAAACTTCAGATTTTGTTTCAAAATGACATATAACATAATGACACGATGATTACGTTTTGTTATAAATCCTTCAACTGATGGTGCTGCTGTGCTATATTTTACACGTTTTTTTTAAACTAGCTATATCTCAAGAACTAATGCACAGAATTTCATCAAACTTCAGATTCTTTTACACCATGACATTATTGGATGCTTTTTTTACGTTTTGTCATAAATTGTTTGCGATATGGTGTTGCTGTGCTACATTTTGCAATTTTTTTGTTATAACTATATCTCAAGAACTAATGGACGAAATTCCATCAAATTTCATATTCTGTTAGGTCTTGACATCAATAGATGCTTATTAGGTTTTAGTATAAATTACCCACGATGAGGCACTACTAAGTTCATTTTCTCAGAATATTAATTAAATTTTGCGTTTTAGGCTTTTCGGATACCAGAATCTCATCAGGCTAGGTCAAATGTTCGAGGAAATTCGATAGTGGATAACTTTGGGTGCACCACGTTTTTATTATTATTATTATTATTATTATTATTATTATTATTATTATTATTAATATTATTATTAAAATGTATTTATTAGATAGAAGAAAGTTTCGGGATTGGCACATCCAACTAGTTATGATGATCAAAACGTAACTTACGTAATAAGAGAGTCATATAAATATGCCTGGACATTTACAGTCACTTTAATATTCCTGGACCATTCATAAATAAATATTAAATGAAATTTCAGTTTAACAATTTTCGGTACTGTAAATTTTTAAACTTCTAAACATCACACATTTTTAATTTTTATACCGTGGTATAAAGAAAAAAAATTGCTCTCAAATGCAATTTGTTTGTAACCTGTATCTCAATTTGTCATCGTGGTAACAGAAGTATTCCATTTCTAGACATTAAGCATAGATCAATTAGAAAACAAATAAAATAAACAAGTTGAAAATTGCACGTGAACGTAGCAAATGAGGTGCGTTCGTACGATAACGAAGTTTTAAAAATATTCAGATCTTGCTGATATAGTAAAACGTACTCCGGATACAGTATAGTAGTAGAAATCTTTACGTTTCTGTAAATATGCAGGAAGTAATTTTTATTACATCTCAGCAACGTATATTTTATTCATAAAATGTGAAATAGTTGAATATAATTAAAACAAGTCCCAAACAATGTTTACCCGTATAGCATTATGTAGTGGATTACTTTTGTGTGGCCCTGTAATTTAATAATAAAAATTCTTTGCATCACAGATTGTACAGAATGCATATTTTAGTATATATTTCATAGATTCATGCCAATTCTATTATGTTCGAATGAGTGTAACATCATTAAAATGCATTTGAAACTTTTTACCCATTGACCGTGATGTAATGGAATACTTTTGATTATCCCTGTAAATGATCTATGCATCCGATTTTCATAACATTTGAAATGACTCGGCAAAATTACTCAATAATTTTGTGTTTTAAATTTCAAACGATTAAAAGGCATTTGAAACTTTTTACCTATTGACCGTAATGTAACGGAATCCTTTTGATTGTCCCTGTAATTGATCTATCCATCCGATTTTCATAAAATTTGAAATGACTCGACAAAATTATGTTATAATTATGTATTTTAAATTTCAAACGAGTAAAATGCATTTGAAACTTTTTTCCCTATTGACCGTAATGTAACGGAATCCTTTTGATTGTCCCTGTAATTGATCTATCCATCCGATTTTCATAAAATTTGAGATGACTCGACAAAATTATGTTATAATTATGTATTTTAAATTTCAAACGAGTAAAATGCATTTGAAACTTTTTTCCCTATTGACCGTAATGTAACGGAATCCTTTTGATTGTCCCTGTAATTGATCTATCCATCCGATTTTCATAAAATTTGAAATGACTCGACAAAATTATGTTATAATTATGTATTTTAAATTTCAAACGATTAAAATGCATTTGAAACTTTTTTCCCTATTGACCGTAATGTAACGGAATACTTTTGATTGTCCCTGTAATTGATCTATCCATCCGATGTTCATAAAATTTGAAATGACTCGACAAAATTATGTTATAATTATGTATTTTAAATTTCAAACGATTCGGTTGGGTAGTTTTTGCGTTGTTATATGCGGACAGACGGACAGACAGACAGACGGACAGACAGACGGACAGACAGACGGACGGACAGACGGACGGACTGAGCGGCAACAATAGGTGCTACGTATTTACATAATTACGAACGCACCTAAAAAAAGAAGTATTCCATTTTTGGACATTGAACATAAACCAATCAGAAAACGAATAAAATAAAATAAGGTGTGGAATAAAAAGATTCAAATATACTTCAGATTTCCCGATCCTCTACCGAGAACAACAACTATTTTCCAAACAGTTAAAAATTAAAAAATGCTGACTCGGTGTTGCTCGAACTACCTTACATATACCTCCAATCTGTATGATTTTATTTTACACATTTAATCCGATTTTTCTGGATTTTTTTTAATTAAAAAAGTATATATACGTATATTGATTTTTAGCGTTAAAAGACTCCAAAGAAAACATTTTCTTAATTTTTACTTTCTTCTATCTTCAATAGAAGAAAGTATTGTAATCGAAATTTTTTCGACGGATTTATACGTTTTAGGGGTCAGATATTCCAAAAAAACATGTTTTTACAAAATGTCTCTCTGTCTGTGTGCCTGTGTGTCTGTCTGTGTGCCTGTGTGTCTGTCTGTGTGTGTCTGTATGTCACCATTCCATCATCAAAAAGTGTATGAAGTTATGCATAGAATTGAACCAAATTTTTTGTGAATGTTTTTGGCTGTGGCAAGCAGGTCCTCCTTCAGTTTTGAAATATTCCGCAGGAAGGAGGCGCTGCAATCGCAATTTTTGTGCCATTTTCAATATTGTACCGACCAAAAGTATATGAAGTTATGCATCGAATTTAACCAAATTTTTTGTGTAAGTGTATGACTATGGCTAGTTGGTCCTCCCTGAATTTCAAAATAATCCGCCGGAAGGGGGCGCTGCAATCGCAATTTTCGTGCCATTTTCAATATTGTACCGGCCAAAAGTAAATGAAGTTATGTAACGAATTTAACGAAATTTTTTGTGTAAGTGTATGGCTATGGTTAGCTGGATCGCCTTGAATCTGAAAAAAATCCGCCGGAAGGGGGCGCTGCAATAGCGAATTTTATGCCATTTTCAATATTGCACCACATAAAAGTGTATGAAGTTAGTTCTAGAACTGAACTAAACTTTTGTATATGATTAGTTTTTGGTAAAGCAAGTAGGTCCTCCCTGAATTTAAAAAATATCTGCCTATCATTCTATTGTCCATCGGCTCGTGCAGATTAGAGGTCTGCACGGGCCCGGGCCTGGCCCGTGGCCCGTACCCGGCCCGGCGGAATCGTTTCGAATTTTCTAACGGGCCGGGCCGGCAGATTTAGAATAGTTTTTTCAACGGGCCGGGCCGGGCCGACAAACAACATAAACGGGCCGGGCCGGCAAAAAAATTGAACGGGCCAGACGAGCCGGGCCGGGCCGATAAAAAAAATTTTCGGGCCTGCCGGCCCGTTCTGAAGATTTCAGCAGAAACGATAAAATATGAGCTATTTTCAACGAAAATGGTTTTAACGAGAACAAGTATAAATGTGGCCATGCTAGTTTGACAGCGTCAATATAAAATGCACGTTTATAAAAATGCACAGTGTATCGGCATCGGAGAATTACATTATGTGTAACCCGTTTTAATATGCCGGTCCGAGATCACGCTTGCATTACTTTTCTACATATAGACTGGCCGGACCGGTACTAGACTTAATTATTGGCAGAAAACATGATTTGTAAAATTATTAACAGCGATAAAGAACTTATGTTAGCTTAGTCTTCGGATATATACTTCTTAATGATTTTTAAATTAATTTCTCAATAATGCGAAAGTTTGACACATTTTCTGATTAATTTTAAATTGTAAAAGTATAAAAGTGATAAGCCTAACTATTGAAGGGATTTGGAATCGAATAGCGTTTTTCATTTTTGGTAAATAAAATACTTGTATAACCTTGTTGAGGTATAATAGTTTCTCAAATGATTGCAGGTTTTTCTCCCTTCCCTTGCTATTGCTTCCGGAAATTTTATTCAAAACGCTAATTATGACAGTATTTTATTTGTTTGCAGTATTCTTAAATTGCTTGTATCAAAAAATGGATAACGCCATTCGATTATATAGTTTCTGAATAAAGATATCTGCTAATCTTATGCGTTTCTGAGGGAAAAAAATGAATTTAGAAATGTATCAGAAAGGAGCTTCTTTGAATTTAAGAATGAATTTGGATTTGAAATCTATAATAAAATGATATAGAAATATATTTATAAATCTTCTTTTATTAAACAGCTTCAAAATTAACGATGTTTTTAGCTTTCTTTCTTTTTTCTTTTATTCTAAGCCATATTAATTTTTTAATGAATCTTTATTCGAATGTTGAAAGCCTAAGAATCTATGTAATCATTAATGTTGTTAATGTCTATTTGCTGTAAAATATACTATAAAATCATTCCATAGATATGTATGCAGTATTCTTTAAAGGAATCTTAGTTATATGATAAAAATCTGAATTTTTTAGAAATCGTAGAAATTGTAACGGGCCAAAACGGGCCGGGCCTGTTTTCGCTGATTTTTGTATGGGCCGGGCCGGGCCCGGGCCGAACTTTTGAGTTTTACAACGGGCCGGGCCGGTCCGAAATAACTTTCCTACGGGCCGGGCCTGGAAATTCCGGCCCGTGCAGACCTCTAGTGTAGATACTGAAATTCGTTTTTACTCCAATTAATTGATTGAAGCAGAAATTTAAGATGAAAATCAAAGTTGGTAGGGTATTGAATTAAAATTATTAAAGCATTAAAATGAGTAACTATTTTTTTTTTAAATATTAAAATGTATGTATAAAATAGAAGAAAGTTTTGGGATTAGCACATCCAACTAGTTTTTTTTATCGCGTTTGGTCTTCCGCATTAAAAAAAATCTTGTCTGAACTCTTTGAAATTTTATTGGTTAATAGTTTTGAGACAAATGTAATAATAGATATTTCATATAGACCGGCAGGCGATAGCACAAAATCACCTCATCGAATTCAAGGCTGAAATTCCAGAATTAGTTAAGGCTGTTTTCAACTGCTCTGTTCAACAAGCTTAAAATGTTTCGACATATTTACAAATTCATTTTTTAGCGGAAAGACAGAAAATTGCAAAGCCTGACCATGGAGGCGATTTGGAATCTAATTGGATTTTCCATTTTTTGATCAATAAATTACCTATTGAGTTATAAGCGTTTTGACCACGTGACAAACATGTTTTTCACCCTTCTTTGAGTGGTTATTCTTCTTTCACGCGGAAAGCCGGTTCAAAACGGCCATTTTGACACTATCTTCTTAAAAATCTATTGCTTAAAAAAAAAAAGAAAAAAAGGAAAAATGAGTTTGATTCGATAGCTTCTGAACAACAACAACACCTGCTAGTTTCATGCTAGATTCCGAACAAAAATAAATTAAAACTTACGACATAAAGTTCCCTTCTTTGATTTGAGAACAGCCTTAAAACTCGATTCGCATATGAAAGCGCAATCGGTCTGACAAGTGATATCTTGGTGGAAAACACTTGAAATCCGATTTTAGGGGTTGACTAATAGGTTTACCATTGTGTTTTCTTGCTCCTAGTCCTAGTTCTCCATGTTTTCATATCTTAGGGTGTTACATCAAAGTACAACAAAATAAAGAGTTCTGTTTGTAATACAATTATTCTGTTGCTGTTCTATTTAGAAGCTGTATACTAGACCGGAGCGAAAAGCAAAAAAAGTTTTCAAATCGAATTTTGCACAAGGGGGTGAAAATAGCCAAAATTAGTAGAATTAACCCAAATTACACAAGTTGTAAATATAGACCAATCGATTTTATTTTTTGTACATATACTAATCTTGAGGCTAAAAATCGAAAAGTACCACTCTCCCGTCCTTCTACATGGAAAAGTACGAGATGTCGAAATTATGCAGCTCTCGGCACGTCCTTTTACGGATAACTCACTACTCATTACGGGAAGATGGCTGCACTGCGAGTTCCAACCTCACCAAGCCCTACCAATGAACCAAAACGTGGGCATGAAGAATTATCCAAATCCAAATCCACGTGCACATTCTGTTCTGCGAATTCTTATTTAGTGTGAAACTGTTGCATGGCAGCACGAAAAGCGAAAGTGGCTGTTATGAAACCATCCGGTCGCTCATGCCCATAAACTTTTGAGGAAATCCATGTTCAAAGTTTGACGTTGCGCTCTACAGCTTGTCTATGATATAGTAGTCTTCCTTTGAGTACCTCAGCCAAATTCAAAGGAAGGCGTCCCCCTTGGAAATCAAGTCGGCTATATCAGCTGAAGAAATATTTGCCAAATGAGGTGAATATGGAATTTTGATTTCAGACAAACTATTGATATCATAATAATTATTAGGCATCAAATTTCTGACGGACTTGCTCATTGAAAAAACTTGCGTTCTCTTTTTGTAAGAGTGTCTTTGGATTTCAGAACTCGCGATAGTCCTAGGTCTAGGAAGCAGTGGCGTAGCTAAGGGGGGGCAAGGGGGGCGTCCGCCCCGGGCGCCGAGGCCTAGGGGCGCCAAATTGAGAGAAATTGTTATATATCTATATTGGGGTGGGGGCGCAAAGTTTCTTGCTGGCCCCGGGCGCCAAAAAACATAGCTACGCCACTGCTAGGAAGTGCTACTTATCATTTATTACCATTGAAAGGAGAAAGTTTTTCTATGAGCAAATAAAGCATCTTTATGAGTGACTTTCTTCACCACCATTCGGCTTTTTACAGACTGCTAAAGAGATTATTATCACACGGTTTATTCTAGCCATGACAATTATTTCCACATTTCGGACTTGACTGTAATGTTAATCCAAAAAAGCAAAACGGATGTGTCTTCAGTCAGTTTGATTCTCGGAATGAAATGAGCAAACCATTCAATGAACAGGTTGTTTTGTATCCACCCAGAACTGTGAGCTTTTCCAATTAAAAGGGTGGAAGAAAACCTTTCGTCAGAGCGTCGATTATATTCTTCTGAGGAAAAATTATAAAAAGTGGTACAAAAAGTCCAGCAGCACACATACAGTCATTCATCATAATAGTAGTTATTTCCGCTGAAGTTAAAGCTGCGATATGTCTCTCGCCTTCACGTCTTACAACAATAGCGACTTTGCTTTGAATGATGGATAAGCCTGTTTCATACACGATGTAGATTACACCGAAGAGCCATTACATTGTGACCACCTTCCATCTATAATAATGAGCTCGCCCAGAAACAAAACCACGGTGAATGCGCGGCTGATGTTGGAGTATATAACAAGACCATGCATTAATGGGAAAAGCAGCAGGTTTGTCAGACTTCGATAAAAGCCAAGTCGTTACAGCTCGGCGACTCGAAACGTCGATATCAGAAATGGCCCATCTGGTGAGCTGTTCACGTGCAATCATTGTAAGCTTGTATCGAAAATGGTGTATGCATGGGAAAACGACAAATCGCCGGCCAGCGGTGTGTCATCCGTTTGAGCATTGATTTCAAAGGAGAACCGAGATTGGTACGCATTATTCGTCGAGACCAAAGAGTTACAATAGCAATAAATCACCAGCAGCTACAACAGTGGCCACTCAGACAGTGTTTCGCAATACACAATACAGCCTGTAGTGCTACCACAAATGCCAGCAGAACCTAAAAGTTTAGCGAATTTAATCTTAAAGATCGTTCATTTCGAAATGTGGAAATAATAAAAATATCAGACAGGAAAAGAAAGTTATCAAGGGCGGAACTTTAAGATGTAGAATTTATATTAAGAAACAACAGCAGGGAATTTTTAATTTTAAAATTTTGAACTTTAATTTTGATTTTAAGTTTAAAAAAGGGGCTTAAATTTTATCATTTCACATACATATACATGCTTCGCTGCTGATTACTTTCTCCAAACGAACATTAAGTAAAACAAAATATATAGCTGAATATGAACTCATGTTTTAAAGCAACGTGCATCTCTACCTGCAATATTCTTCTGCATTTCTCAAAAGGACACGAACGGCATCGCGCTATCCTATGTTGAAGGCAGAATTTGGGCAATTGAGGGCCAACTCTTTAAATTGGTCATTTGTAATAGAATTTGGAACAATAAGTAATAACTACCATCTGCGAAAAATTATCTAAGAAAAAATGCAATGCAAGTCTTATTAGAATCCATTAAGTAGCACTTCTGCTCACAATTTTTTAACTAAGCAACATAGAACGATACGATAGATACAAAAACCTATCTTGAAAACTATCTGAGTAACGTCGGAATTACATCATAATCCATTAAGTAGAATCTTTTAGAATTGTTACTGTTTTACACAATCAGGTTCAATAGAACTTTACGCTACAGTTCTGTAATTAAACAACGTAGACCGATATAGTATTACATACTAAAATCTTGAAAAATGATATAATTAATAGTGCAAGTCCCATCAAATTCCATTCAGCAGAACTCAAGTTATAAAGCAGCCGGAACGAAATTCCCATTCATATTTTAAATATTTTAATGTAATGCGAACAAAAATTGTGTTTGTTGTGTAAATTTTATCTTTAAAAACGGCTCTAATGATTTTGACTAAATTTTAAGTTCTACCATTTTGGATTACGGGGAAACCATTGAACTAAGTCACATGTTCGAGGAAATATGATTAGTGGGTCAATGTCAAGCTAATTATTATAAAAAACGGCTCAAACGTTTACGAGTAAATTAAGTATCAAATCGTTTTCAAGCACAAGGGATCACTGAGTTAGATCGCGTATTCAAGAAAATTCAATTAGGGGCTCATTTTGGGTCATTATGAATAAAAGATATGTTAATTAATTGTATATATATACAGGGTGTCCGAAAAGTCTGGAAACGGCCGAATAACTCGAGAAATACATACGAGATTGAAAAACGTAAATATACGTGTTAAATATTTTTAAATAAGCTACTCTATGATACCAAATTTGACCTTCGAAACCGACCCCCTGGGGGTCAGAGGGGGTCCAACTTTGAAATCTTAAATTATAATCCCCATTTTTTATTGCAGATTCGGATTCTACGGACAAAAATACGTAACTTTTGTATTTGATGTTTATTTCAAATCTTCGTTTATCACGGTGTAATCGAGCATATTAAATTGATACATATTCCCGCTCTTCCAACGGGATTTTCCCTAATCGAAACTGATTGGGCGGAATTTTTGACGTCAAATTCCTCGTCTTTTGTAGGAATAGCGTTTCCTGAAAATTACCCGTGGCGATTATTTCAATAGTACTACGCTGTTAAAAATTTGACCCATTTGCTGCAGCGTCACTCCACAGCTATTATAGAATATCTCTTTTGTGACCAATGAGAATGCTCCATAACATAGTAAAGTAATCGTTTTCTATAAAAGCCGTGGAGTGACGATGCAGCAAAAGGGTCGATTTTTTTACAGTGTACTTTACTGTGTTATGGAACATTCTCATTGGTCATGAAAGAGATATTCTATAAAAGCTGTGGAGTGACGCTACAGCAAATGGATCAAATTTTTAACTGTGTAGCACTACCGAAATAATCAGCACGGGTGATTTTCAGGAAACGCTATTATTGCAAAAGACGAGGAATTTGATGTCATAAATTCTCCCCAATTAGTTTCGATTAGGGAAAATCCCGTTGGAAAAGCCGAAATGTGTATCGATTTAATATGCTCAATTACACCGTGATAAACGAGGATTCGAAATAAACATCAAATACAAAAGTTACGTATTTTTGTCCGTAGAATCCGAATCTGAAATAAAAAATGAGGGTTATAATTTAAGATTTCAAAGTTGGACCACCTCTGACCCCCAGGGGGTCGGTTACGAAGGTCAAATTTGGTATCACTGAGTAGCTTATTTAAAAATATTTAACACATATATTTACGTTTTTCAATCTCATATGTATTTTTCGAGTTATTCGACCGTTTCCAGACTTTTCGGACACCCTGTATATACTAGCAGCCTTTGTCCGCTACGCTGGTTGGTTTCTTTAAAAGAACCTTGTATCAAAATAAATGCATCTACTAACGGTTAAAAACTTAATAACTTATCAAATAGCCGTAATCGTTGTCTTATTCGTATAATATATCATTATTCGGTTCAAAATACATATTGACGACATAATAGACAAATTAGCTCTAAAATCACGATGTTTAACTATTTTTGGTAGATTTGCTACCTTGAATGTCGTGCCTCTACCTACAAATGCTGCAGAGATGTATCGAAATGTCCTAAAAGTATGAAGCACCATTATCCCTCTTAGGCGGAAATTTCTAAAAAAGATAAAAGGCTTTTTAACTTTAGTAAATACATGGAAACTAAAAACAGAAAAAATGAATTAAAAAACAACAAACAAAGGAGAGGCCATATTAGATGAAGAAACATGTGTCGGTGTTCCCTGGTTGCAACAACTGGAAAAGGCGCGAGTAAGTGTAAAAAGATAAAGAAGTTTAAGTGTCACAAATTAGAACTCTTTGGCAATTAGTACGAAAATAGCCAAATAAATAAGAATTAAAAGCTCGCCGTGTGGCGAGAAAAGATCTGAAAGTATGATGAATGGTATCAATATTTTTCATTGATTTTTTTCACATTACTTAAGTTCAGTTTCATAGCTTTAATATTATTAGAAGACATTTTTCTTAAATACGCTACACGTACCCCCCAGGAAGGGCAATCATAAAATGAGTTCATAAAATGAATAAGTGGTCACAGGGATTAACAACGAGATATCACATGAAGGGTTTCGGCTAAATTTTGAAAAATTTCATCCCCTTGGAAGAAAAAGTGGATCGAGGGACTCGGGAGGTGTATAACATAAAGTATTAGACACAGAGCTTTACAATGATATGTCACGTGATCAGTGTCGTCAGCAAAAGTTTAAAAAATACATCCCAAGGTTCCAACTATGGTGCTTGTGTCCCCCATTGTCATAACATAAAATATTAGACACAGAGCTTTACAATGATATGTCACATGATCAGTGTCGTTTGCAAAAGTTAAAAAAATACACCCCAATGTTCTAACTAATTGTGCCTGTGTCCCCGTTAAATTCGTTGTGTGTGTTATGAATTCATAAAATGAATAAGTGGTCACAGGGATTAACAACGATATATCACATGAAAGTTTCGGCTAAATTTTGAAAAACTTCCCCCTTGGAAGAAAAAGTGGATCGAGGGACTCGGGAGGTGTATAACACAAAATATTAGACACAGAGCTTTACAATGATATGTCACATGATCAGTGTCGTCGGCAAAAGTTAAAAAAATACACCCAAAGGTTCCAACTATTGTGCTTGTCCCCCCCCCCCAACGGAAAACATCCTCCTCTTTCTTTCACTCTCTCTCTTTAAAAATTTCATACCTATTATAAATACAATATTTATCGGAGAACTCCGCAAAAATATCCGATTAAAAATATTTTTAAATCAGATTATATAGAAATTACAGTACTTGATAAAAACACTGTGATTTCAAAAAAGTTCAAAAATTGCCCCTTCCCGGGGCTTCAAATTGGAGAGGAGGAATGAAAGGTCCATAATCTGAAAGAGAAGTCGGAATACTTTAAGATGAAATGTCACATGATGGGTCCAAAAAAAGTTTGAAAATTTTTAGCCCCCTCTTCATGGTGTAAATTTTAAGATCGCTGAGATACACGTTAATTATTTTTATAATATATTTATTTTATGCAACTTTACGTTCCTACTTAACACGAATGCTGAGATGTACCAAATGTTCTAAACTTTTCGACCTCCTCTTAGCTCCTTATGGGGGGAATTTGTAAAATTGCTGAAATACGCGTTTTTAATTATTTTTTTAGTACATTTATAATTTAGAATTTTCTTAGTACAATTCAATTCAGCATGAAAAAGTACACTAAGATATGTTATCAGTTGAAAAATAACTACAAAATCCTATTTTCAAGGAACTTTTTTTAAAGATCATTCTTTTTTTTTCCCCCCTTAGGGGGGGGGGAATTTACGAAAATCCTTTCTTAGCGGCACTCCATGTTATAAGAAGTATTTTTACCCCAATTCTCAAGATTTTAGGTTCGGTGGTTTTTTCTGTGCGATGATTAATACGAAATCCAGAATTTCTTTTATATATATAAATTGAAAATTTCAGGTTTTTGCGCCGAAGACATCGCCAAATTAGAAAAAATGTGAATATCTCACGAACTACTGAGTTTAAAAGAATTTGCTTAGTACCATTCGATTCAGCATGAAAAAATGCACTAAAATATATTATCAGTTGAAAAATAACTACAAAATCCGATTTTTAAAGAATTTTTTAAAAGTTCATTCTTTTTTTTACCCACCTTAGAGGTGGAATTTCCGAAAATCCTTTCTTAGCGGCAATCGATGTTATAAAAAGTATTTTTACCCCAATTTTCAAGATTTTAGTCTCGGTAGATTTTTTGTGCGATGATTAATACGAAATCCAGACTTTCTTATATATATATAGATAAAAAGGCTCAATCGATTAAGCTCAACTAAATTTTATATCCGATCGTTTTGGAACATGAGAAGACTAATGGATTAGCTTACAGTTAGAGGAATTGAGATTAGTTGATCATTTTTGTGTCACTACGGATCAAGGTCATTTTATCTAAAAAGATGTTGAAACGATTTTAACTAAATTTTGTATTCTGCCGTTTTCGTATACGGGAAAATCATGGAGCTTGAGTTTACATGTAGGAGGAAATTCGATTGGTATGCCTTTCATGGGTCAAATTAATTTTATTTAAAAAAAAAAAAAAAAAAAAAAGCTCAAACGATTCTCACTAAATTCTGCACCAATCGTTTTAAAACACGAAAAGACCATTGGGCTAGGTCACATATTCGAGAAATTTCGATTAGAGAATCATTTTGGCTCACTATACTCCAGAGTCAAGGTAAATTTATCTAAAGAAGGCTCTTACGATTTTGATTCTATTTTGTATTTAAAGTTTTCGGGCTCGAGAAGATCATTTGGTTTGGTCACATATTCTAGAAAACTCGAACAGTGGGTATTTTTGGAATCACTTCGAGTCAAGCTAATTTTATCTAAAAACGGCTTTAACTATTCTGACTAAATTTTGTTTCCAATCGTTTTCGGGATATGAAGATGATTGGGTTTAATCCATGTTGGAGGAAATTTGATTAGTGGGTCATTTTGGGACCACTACAGATCCAAGCATTTTAACAGGAAGGAAATTTGAAGCACTCATTAAATTATTGAATATCTTGTAAGCTGGCATAATTTTTTTTTAAACTTAGTGATAGTTGGCGAAATGTTGGAGACATTTGACAGATTTTCAAGATAACCAATGGTAAAACACAGACTTGGCAGTAAATGAAATAATGTCGCCAAATTTGGTGATAAAAAATGGATTAAAAATTCTAAGTAGAAGCCGATTCTACCAATATATGATTCTGCCGATACATGATTCTATAATCAGAATCCAACTAAAAGTGTAGTTTGAAATAATGTCTTTTCTTTGTAAATATGTAGTTATTATAAAATTTTGAAATATGTGCATAGTTTTCATATTGATTGCTTCTGTAAATAATACAGTTATAAAGAAAAAGTTTTATAACAATAATACAGCAAGAATAATGTATTGAGTTAAGCACAAAGTTAGTTTTAACAGAGCGTAGATCGGTCTTCTCCACTTATAGCAGATATGTAAACCATCAAATAAATTTGGCACAAAATTATTTTGAATCTAGTGCTTCAGAAAACACCACTGTCCATTAAATTACAATATTCATTTCTAGTATGGAGTCATTCGGTGCAAACAGCTCTTTTGATAATACGACTGAAAAAGAAAAACTTGAAATATTAATCTTATATAATTCTATTGTATTCCATTTCCATTATATAACATATATTTTACACAATTCTTAAATGAAAATCTTCTGTTTAAACAGAAAAAGGAAGGGAGAGGGAAGTAAAACAATACAAAAAGAGTTAGTATTTTTTTTCTTTCACCAATGAGAAAAAAACAGAATAACAATGTTTTATTCATACTGATCCCGGGAACGGTTGCAGTAATTTTGCTTTGATCAAGAATGACAAGTATTAAAAAATAAGAAAAAATATTACACATACAATGTAGCTATAAATTTGTTACTAGAAAGTTACATATACAAGACTCTAAAACAATGGGGATTATGTATCATCTCAAAACTCTTTCCAATTCGAAATTTGCGGAAGACAGCGGTGAAAAAATGCTGTAGACTCATAAAAATTTCTTTTATATAAATCTGGTAAATTAATTTAATTAGCGCAATTACGCGTCAATAATTATGATTGTAAAATGTAGTGCATTTCTTCAAAGTTAACATGGAATCCCATTCATCTCTAAGAATTACAAAACACAGTTCTCTTCTGGATAACCCACAAATTGACATACCCACAAATTGAATGGATGCATATAGAATGTTTCCTAAAAGATGAGCGAAACTTTAAGACGTGATAGTACACATCCAAACAAACACTTTTCAAGAAAAAACGCATGATCGGAATTAAAACGCTAGAGGGCACCGAAAGTGATGTTATTGTACGAGGCAAAAGCAAACAAATAACAATTAAGTGATAAAAGCAAATTTAATGACATATAATTACAATAAGCAATTAATCGTTAAATCTCCAAGCCATTTCCATTTGTATTTACGTAAATAAAAATGCATATCATTAGCCTTTTCCCCATTTTTCGAAAGACAACATCTATCGATATGTTCCTACCGCGATTAATAGTTACATTCTCGGATCAGCAACGCTTATGAACAAATCGAGCCGAAATTTCGCAAACGCGTTCTTCTTCTAGTTGCTCCTATCACAGTTGTATGCTATTAGTGTCGTTCTTCTCCCGATAATTGGCAAAAGGAATGGAGCTTTAACTTTTTATTGACAAAGTTTTTAAATGCGCCAGAATCTTTGCGTTTTATGTCCAACCATGCATTCTTTAACATTTTTTTTTTTTTTTTTTAATGTTTCTATCTCTTTTTAAAATTTTGCCTATCTGTTCTGAAACAATCAGAATATTTATATCAATAACATTAAATATAAAATTTTGTACAGTTGTACATAATAACACTTAGATTCAGTTATAATTTTCATCGAAAAGAAAACAGAAAACATAGCATTTTCACGTCATCAAAAGCCTAGTTAGACAGAGTAGTTTTTCTCAATAAATATCTTAACTCCTTGATTACGTCGATCTTGACTGAATGTGACTTTAGGTTCAATAGTTTGTGGGGAAAAAATAATAAACATCTCCTACTAACTTTTCAACAAATTATCATCGAAGAAAGTTATTGGTGCCGAATAATTAGAAATAAAGTCTAATTTCAAATGATGCATAAAAAATTTGCTTACGGCCATCTACAGATTGACTCAAACTTATTATTTTTCAAACACAATGTTCAATTTTAATAAGATATTTCAAATCTTCGGTTCAAACTATGCCTAGACATCAAGTTTCAAGCCGTTTGAATGATAAGTTTTTGAATTATAAACATTCAAAATTTAGTGCTTCTAATGTTAAATTACAATGTCATAGTTTTGTTAATAAATTATTATTAACGAACTCAAACTTAGTTTTTTTCAAAGGCAATACCCAATTTTAATAAGATATTTTAAATCTTGGGTTCAAACTGTGCCTAGACATCAAATTTCAAGTCATTTGAATGATAAGTTTTTGAATTATAAACATTCAAAATTTAGTGCTTCTAATGTTAAATTACAATGTCATAGTTTTGTTAATAAATTATTATTAACGAACTCAAACTTAGTTTTTTTCAAAGGCAATACCCAATTTTAATAAGATATTATAAATCTTGGGTTCAAACTGTGCCTAGACATCAAATTTAAAGTCATTTGAATGATAAGTTTTTGAATTATAAACATTCAAAATTTAGTGCTTCTAATGATAAATTACATTTTCATATTTTTGTTAATAAATTATTATTAACGAACTCAAACTTAGTTTTTTTCAAAGGCAATACCCAATTTTAATAAGATATTTTAAATCTTGGGTTCAAACTGTGCCTAGACATCAAATTTAAAGTCATTTGAATGATAAGTTTTTGAATTATAAACATTCAAAATTTAGTGCTTCTAATGATAAATTACATTTTCATATTTTTATTAATATGTTCTGAAATTATACTCCTAATGTGCTCACTTTTTATGTAGCAATAATACTAAAATACCCAAGCACAAATACGTTGAATTTGTATTTTTATAATTTTATTATATGAATTATGAATTATGAAATTAATATTCGAAAAAATTTTGAATTGCATTTTATGATGGATTTAGATTTATTAAGTCCTGCTTTATGGAAATCAAAAACTTTAAATTTTTCTTCCAAGTTGTTTTCAAATTATGGTAAGAAACGGCAAAATGATGGTATAATGAGCTGTCTATAAAGAAGTGACTAGATATTTTAAAACTTCTTATGTTATCCTGTAATCTACCAAAATTCAATGACTGCTTGAGTGGCGCCTAAGACGCTTTGATCAACAATCAAGTACCGAACCTAAAATTCACTTTGGATACAGCCCTTACAAAATGCATGTTTTAAAATAACTAATTTCGCGGAAACCTTTCGAAAACAAATATTCCTAAATTAAACAATATAAAAAAAAAAAAAAAAAAAAAAAAAAAAAAAAAAAAACTAGTTGGTTGGGGCACAAAACTTTCTTCTATCTCATACAAACATTTTAATATTTAAAAAAAAATAGTTACTCATTTTAATGCTTTAATAATTTTAATTCAATACCATAACAACTTTAATTTTCATCTTAAATTTCTGCTTCAATCCATTAATCGGAGTAAAAACGAATTTCCGTCTTTGCACGAGCCGATGGACAATAGAATGATAGGCAGATTTTTATTTTCAAATTCAGGGAGGACCTACTTGCCTTACCAAAAAATAATCATATACAAAAAATTTAGTTCCGTTCTAGAACTAATTTCATACACTTTTATGCGGTGCAATATTGAAAATGGCATAAAATTCGTTATTGCAGCGCCCCCTTCCGGCGGATTTGTTTCAGATTCAGGGCGATCCAACTAGTTATAGCGATACACTTACACAAAAAATTCGTTCAATTCGATGCATAACTTCATGTTCTCTTGGTCGGTACAATATTGAAAATGGCACAAAAATCGCGATTGCAGATCCCCCTTCCAACGAATTTTTTTCAAATTCAGGGAGGACTAACTAGCCATAGTCATACACATACACAAAAAATTTGGTTAAATTCGATGCATAACTTCATATATTTTTGGTTGGTACAATATTGAAAATGTCACAAAAATCGAGATTGCAGCGCCCCCTTCCGGCGGAATATTTCAAATCTGAAGGAGGATCTGCTTGCCACAGCCAAAAACATTCACAAAAAATTTGGTTCAATTCTATGCATAACTTCATACACTTTGCGATGGTAGAATGGCGACATACACACTGACACACGGACAGACAGACATTTTGTAAAAACATGTTTTATGGAATCTCTGATCCCTAAAACGTGTAAATCTGTCGAACACCGGAAGTCGAAAAAAATTGCGATTACAATACTTTTTTCTATTGAATATCGAAGAAAGTAAAAAAGCTTGAAAATTATTTAAAAAGCCATAAAATGTCAGTAAATTGAGCTACAGCTTTTTCACCCTTTTAAAAACAAAGCATTTTCTACAGCTAAAACCTTGAAATGAATGAATGACACCGGAATTTTCGCACAAAATTATTTGGAAATAAGGAAAAGCTAGATTTCACACACATAATGAACCGAAAAAATTCTACAAAATTTCTGGTGACATTTGGAAATTAAAGTTAAGTGGTTTTATAAGCATACCAGCACCTTTGAAAGGGATAAACAAATTCCATCCGAAATTACTTTTTTTCTTATTCGAAAACGTAAAAAAACTAGTTGGATGTGCCAATCCCAAAACTTTCTTCTATCTCATACGTACATTTTAATATTTAAAAAAAAAAATAGTTACTTTTTTTAATGCTTTAATAATTTTAATTTAATACCATACCAACTTTGATTTTCATCTTAAATTTCTGATTCAATCAATTAATCGGAGTAAAAACGAATTTCCGTCTCTGCACGAGCCGATGGGCAATAGAATGATAGGCAGATTTTTTTTTCAAATTCAGGGAGGACCTACTTGCCTTACCAAAAAATAATCATATACAAAAAATTTAGTTCAGTTCTAGAACTAACTTCATACACTTTTATGCGGTGCAATATTGAAAATGGCATAAAATTCGCTATTGCAGCGCCCCCTTCCGGCGAATTTTTTTCAGATTCAGGGCGATCCAACTAGCCATAGCCATACACTTACTCAAAAAATTTCGTTCAATTCGATGCATAACTTCATATACTTTTGGTCGGTACAATATTGAAAATGGCACAAAAATCGCGATTGCAGCGCCCCCTTCCAACGTTTTTTTTTAAATTCAGGGAGGACCAACTAGCCATAGTCATACATATACACAAAAAAATTGGTTCAATTCGATGCATAACTTCATATACTTTTGGTCGGTACAATATTGAAAATGGCACAAAAATGGCGACTGCAGCGCCCCCTTCCGGTGGATTATTTCCAAATTCAGGGGGGACCAACTAGCCATAGTCATACACTTACACAAAAAATTTGGTTAAATTCGATGCATAACTTCTTATACTTTTAATCGGTACAATATTGAAAACGGCACAAAAATTGCGATTGCAGCGCCCTCTTCAGGCGGAATATTTCAAAACTGAAGGAGGACCTGCTTGTCACAGCCAAAAACATTCACAAAAAATTTGGGTCAATTCTATGCATAACTTCATACACTTTTTGATGGTAGAATAACGACATACAGACACACAGACAGACATTTAGTAAAAACATGT
Organism: Maratus speculifer; assembly: GCA_964019185.1. Classification (NCBI taxonomy): domain Eukaryota; kingdom Metazoa; phylum Arthropoda; class Arachnida; order Araneae; family Salticidae; genus Maratus; species Maratus speculifer. The sequence goes on from OZ025298.1 coordinate 261,132,358, forward strand.
TTTTTGGAAGCTCTGACCCCTAAAACGTGTAAATCCGTCGAAAACCGGAAGTCGAAAAAAAATTTCGATTACAATACTTTCTTCTATTGAAGATAGAAAAAAGTAAAAATGAATTATGCAGAATTAGTATAAAAGTAATCGCAGTGTAAGTCAATAGCGCCAGTAAAATCAAAGCTGTTATATATTTTTATAAATAACTGCTATTGATTTTTAACAGTCGGCCAAAAGTAGACTACGAGTTTTTGAAAGTAGTTTTTGTAAAGGCTGTAATTAAAATAATAATAATAATAAATAATAAGAAAAACAGCTTTGTCATATAATGAAAATTAATATGCAGGGCACATTATTGTATTACCATGAAATAAAAATCTAAAGAATCATTGTTTAGTGTCTTATTTTTATGGTGTACATTTTGGGAATAAAAATGCCTTTTTTTTTTTAAGTGATTTAAAACAAAGAATAAATTTGTTACAGAAAAATAAAACTTTCAATTATATGAAAGTAGTCGGATGTGGCAATCCCAAAACTTTCTTCTATCTCATACATGTTAATACTTGCTGAAAATTGCAGCATATCTGCATCACCGGTTAGGTGATTTTCATCCTAAAATCTAATTAGCAATGTCTTAATTCAACGTTTGACTGAATCTAAAGTTCAATGAAAACCCGTGCATTAGTTTTTAAAATAGAGTTATTGAAGAAATCTTTAAAAAAATTTCATTTATTGGGCGATTTACTCCAAAACAAATCAGAAAAATATATATCAGATATTTACTCAATCTGAATTTTGATGTAAATTAATGCATTAATTCTTGAAATGCAGTTGTTGCAGAAATTATGAAAAATGTAACAGAGCAGTCTCACCAGTCGGGCGATTTACACCAAAAATTAAAAGATACTAATTTATATCAAGGGCTAAATGGATATGAAGTTTGATGAAAATTCTATTGTGACAATCACGAATAATACAATATAGCAGCGCTATGTTAGACGATATACACCAAAAAATAATCAGCACCAAATTTTTATCAAGGACTAATGAAATTTAATGAAAATTCGTGCATTAGTTCTTGAGATACAGCTGTTGCGGAATTGTGGAAAACGCTGCATAGCAGCGTCACCTGCTGAGCGATTTATTCCAGAAAGTAATCATCACCAATTTATATTAAGAACCAACTGAATCTAAAGTTATATAAAATTCTGTTCAGTAGTTCTAGAGATAGAGCGCCCACAATATATGCGTCATTTACAGACAGTCACAGACTCACAAACAGTCATTTTGTAAAAATATGTTTTTCGGGATTTCTGCACCCTAAAAGATGTAAATCTTTCGAAAATTTTCAAGAGTCTTATACTTTCTTCTTCAGATGGAGGAAAGTAAAAAAGATTAACATGGATATGAAATAAATAAAAATTTTACGCATATCTTGACTTCAATATGAAATAAATAAACTTTTTATGCGCATTTTCTTCAAAATCAGTTGGGAAATCATCTAAATAACACAGACTTTCACAAAAAGGGCATTTTAAAACGTAAGTTGTGCCATAATTACTCAACAGCGGAAATTAATTGCAAGTTTCAAATACTCATTTCTGTTAGCCTTGACCATGACACCACAAAGGCAAGATCGTGTTTGAGCGATTCGTAAAACATAACTGAGTAGAGAGCAAGGAAAAAAGCGTACATCGTATGTGAAAAGAAGTCGTTTTTGATGTTTTTCGTAAGATTATTAATTCTTTCAGAAGGACAGTTTAGCTGAGATTTAACTTACGGATTATTTTTATTAAGTACTTCCTGCGGTGTCACCATGTATACTAAACGTCCTAATTTTTATGGAGTTATGTTGAATTCAGGAAGTGGGTCGTTCCCTCTCGGAAGATTTATAATTTTGTTTTCAATGGTCAAAAAATGCAACCCCCCCCCCCTTGGAATTTTATTCCAAATCCAGTTATATCCCCCATTGTCTGATGTCCCCAATGTTTAAAAGTCCTTTGGCAGGATTTAGGCTGTAGTAAATAAGGTTTGTTTACATTTTGTTCGTTCGCTGCACTTATGGAGCTTCAAAATATCATTGTCTTTATTTTTTTTCTGTTCTTTTGTACATAAAAAAATAATAAAAGTCACGAATTTTAAACGTTTTAATTTCAAATTAAAGTTATGTAATATAAATAAAATAAATAAAAGGACTATATTATTATATTTTAAATGAAATTAATGAAATACGAAACAATGCCACGGGTACGGTAATTTGGCGATTTATAGCCTGCGCCAGGATAACATAAAAATAGCGAGTTCTTGATTTCTCGGCGCACACCACATTAGCGCAATTTTTTTTGGCGTCGATTTGGCGGAAACTTTATTTTTAAATATCAGTTGCATATATATATATTTAACTATTTTCTATTACTTTAAAAAGGAAATAATAATAAATAAATAAAAAAGTTTAGTTAATAATTATAGAAAAAAATATTTAAATCATAAAAAATAGAAAATAAAAGTAAATGAACATTTATTAATAAATAAACAACAATAGCCGGGTTACTATGTGAGGCATATAATTGCTATTTTGTTGCTATCGCGCCAATGTAGTGCGTATATGACATCGATGTTTATTTCTCCGGAAGAATCTTCTAATTTGGCAAAATTGAGCAATTGAAATAAATTATGAATAAAAGCAATATGATTTAATGCGTAGTATGTACACATTTAAAGGAGAGCAAACTGGTCACCACGGGCGGCTAGTTTAATATTAAATCTGCTAGTAGAATTATTTTGGAAAAATGTTCTTCAAAATTATCAGAGTTGAAATAAATTTCATTTGACATAATCCATCCTTATATTAGCTTCTTAATTTTTTCCATCTGCTGTCAATCTCATTTTTTTTTATAAATAAATGTTAATATATTACAAAATAATAAGAATCATAACACAATTTGATATTCAATTAATATCAAATTCAGTAACTAATAATATTAACAATAAAAATACAATAATATCTACTTTTGATAAAAAATCTGTGGCATCTTTATGTTCTATGTATTTATACAATTTCTGTATTGTCTCTGGTATGCAGATAATTTTATATAATTTCTTTTTTCATTATTTACCATCTCTTTTTCATTAAATGCGCAACAACTAGTTTCTTAAAAAGTTTTAAAACTCGTTCGTGATACCATGTTTATTGGCCATCTAAATGATAATTACTTTTGAATTAACAAAGTATACTTTCACTTTAGATATCAAGTGATCTAGAAATTTTCACTTTTAACAATATCAACCTTTATAAACATTTGTTTCAGCACATTCGATCTCACGCAGTATTCATCTCAATATTATTCAAATTCAAGTATGCAATTCATCTCATTTATTATTTACTATAATATTAGGACATTTTTTATATCAAGTAATTAATAATGAAAATCAACAATAATTTTAAAAATATCAGTAATACTCAAAATATGAACAGTATATTATCAAATATTTTCTCAAGTATATAATCAATATCGCATCCAAACAAGCAGTGAATGAGGTATGAAAATATACCCAACAGAAAGATATAAAATAAAATAATAAAGAAATAAAAATAATGAGAAAAAAAATCATCAATTCAGTATGATTATGCAGTTACAGTCGCCTCTCGTTAATTCGAACTCATCGGGACCACAAGAAATGTTCGAATTATCCGAAGTTCGAATTATGGAAAGTATGAAATGAAAACATGTTTAATATGATACTATTACAAATGAATTAATGTTATACTGTTTTTTTTTAATTTGTTTCGTCTATCATTAGAATATGACATAATATTAAATTAGAATGCATAAATACATAAACTAATTAAAAGATTAGAAACAAACTCAATGGAAGAAAAATTTGAAGCGTCACTGATGGACAGGCGTGGCACTAAGAAAGGGGATATCAAATGAATGGGATTATATGTATGCTCGTTCGAAACAATTTTAACAAAAAAAAAAAAAAAAAAAAAAAAAGAAAGTAGTTCAAATGATCTGAAATCAGAGAGAAAGAAGAGAAAAATGAAAAATTAGAATTCTCGTTAGTAAGAGTTAAACGAAGACAAGAGAAAATGAGTTCGAATTAATGAAAATTTTTAACATTATTCAGCCATTAAAAATTTCGGGCCTTCATGTATAGTTCGAATTAAGCGAAGATTCGAATTAACGCGAGTCGACTGTATATTACTTTTAATCAAACAAGAAAAAGATAAGTCCCTGAATGAAAAGTAGACTTGTAATACTATTAAGAATGGTTGACAGAAATTCAATTATTTAAACTTTGATATTATATTTAATTCAAAATCCATTTTTTAATTTAAATCTAATACAGTTAATTTTATTTATTTAGTTAATGTAGCTTAATTTATTATTCTAATTCAATTCATTTCAATATAAGACTAGTCGTTCGGGATTACCGTAATATTTACCCATCATGGATATGCATAATAAAATTAGGGAAGCAGGACGTTTCGGTCCCGCCATTTCGGTCCCGCCGTTTCGGTCCCGAGACATTTCGGTCCTGAGACACATCGGTCCCGAGACACTTCGGCCCCTAGCCATTTCGGTCTCTTCTCCTCCAAACTGAAATTTTGTGAAATAAGACATAATTTTATAGGGAACATTGTAGAATTTTTAAACTGAAGGCCATAAAACTTTAGTACAATGCGACTATAAGTGGCCGAAAACCGCACATACGTATAACTCTTATCCAAAATATTATAATTCACACAAATATTGCATGGTAATCTAATCATAATTGGTAATCCTACTGATAATTGATAATACTATTTCTCAAAAGACTTAGTAATTTTAATATAAAAATCAAATTAATATTTTATTAAATACTAGCTGACCCGCCCGGTGTTGCCCGGGTCCGTATTAACAATATTAAACGAACTTGAAATTTGTATGATTTCATCATTAACTCGTTACATGCAGAAATGCATTGTCTGAAATACTTAGCCACTGACTGTGTGAAAAATTGGTTTTAAAAACAACAACTAACATTAAGCTCTAAAAATACTCAAAATGAGCAATGAGAAACACGGGAGGGAATATATATCCAACGATTGCATGATTTTCGTGTTAAAAAGTTGATATTTACCCGTAAAAAGCATTGTTAAGTCACGTAACTAATTATTATTTTCACATACAAATCCCAAATGAAATATTTTAATTTCAAACTAATTATATTACTCTTAAATCCGACTATACCATGAATGAAATCGATACCCGATGGTAGCTAAAATATTGGTATATAGTATTATAATTTCAGAGCTATTTAACAAAAGTAAGTGTTATTTTTAATCAAATCTTGCGTAATGTTCACTCTGTGTATAAATTCCTAACCTTAAACTTTTGTACCGTAACCAGAACCTGTCTGTAACCTAACAGCGACTTAACAGTACCCTACCGTAAATTAAATATAACATAAATGTAACCTAGCCTTCACTTTATTGTAACATATCCTTATTCTAACCATAACATAAATGCAATTTAACTTTAAACTAATTTTAACCTAAATGATATAATAGAAAAAAAAAAACATTTTAAAAAATTACTATTTCTTCGTAAAATATGCTTCAGCTGTAATTCATTTCTTTGAATTCGTTTTATTAATACAAAATTCCTGCCTCGTGCTTTTGTTTGAGACATTAAAATTTCAGCGATAAATGGTTTAATATTGCAAACCTTTATTTCGGCTTACTTCGTCTCCACCTATCTTTTTCTCCATGGCGTACAGCAACTGTGATAAAATTAAAAAAAAAAAAAAAAAAAAAAAAAAAAAACCTCATTTAAACTGACAGTTTGCCAGTCTATGAATTTTAAAGGTCTGTCCCGGCTTTTTTAATTATTTCTGCAAAAATTTTATGCAACCAATCAACCATAAGAAAATGAAAGAAAAAAAAGCGAAAAAAAGGCGATTTTTTATGAGAGTGAGCTTTGGAATTTAATTAATTACTCAGTTAATAAATAGAATTTTGAAATTCTGAGCTTCAGGTGCATCAGGAGAGATATTGGGCTATTCTCATAAAAATATTGAGCTTCGTACGTCCCATAGATTTGTCTAGCCATCGCAGACACACACACACAGACAGAGCGATTTGTTATTTTATTAATATAGATATTTATTATTGATAACATAATTAATTTACATAATGAATTTTATTTTAAAATAAACTCAATACGTAATCCATTTTATATTCAATACATCATTATATTTCCTAGTAGTTCTAAACTGAAATTTATCTTTTACTTGCTTATTTATTGTATATTTAAAATTACAGAAATTTAAAACTATTAGTCTAGTTAAAAATAAGACTAAAATAAGAATTAGTATTAATTTTTCTGGGAAAGTAAGAGTGAAAAAGTAATACAAATAAATAAATAAAAGCTTAGTTTTGTCACTTAAAAATTGAAAATAAAATTATTTAAAATATCATTATATTACATTTTAATATATTTTATTAAATTATATATTATATTTTATATATAATAATTATATTATTATATTTAAAAATATTATTATATAAACTTTATGTAAAAAAAAAAAAAAATAATCATCTTATTAGAATGAAATAGGCCCAGTTTTAATAAAATTAACTCACAAAAATTGCCTTCATGATGTGAGAAGATTGTTAAAAAATGCAATCAATAAATACTATTATTATTTAAAAAAAAAGTGGCGAAGGTAAATTTTTAATAGCAAATTTTTTTCATAGCATGCCCAGTTACGAAATCACTATTGCTTCCGCAATATTAATAACGGAAAATAACTTATGAAAACAAATTTATAAAATGAAACTTTGTATTATAAAAATAATAAGAAAAATAAAAAATTTGTTCTCCAATAAATTTATCTCATTTCTGAATTATCAAAGGAGAGGGTGTAGATAGGTGATACGAGGAAATATGTATATATTATAACTTATAACTGTCTAATTGAATTATTAAAGACATTTATTATCAAACTAATTGGAATGGAAAAAAATAAGCAGATTTTTTTTTTTATAATTTAATTAATGCTAATTTAAAGGTTCTAAAAAATGTATGTAAGCAGCCGAAAAAATATTTATGGCAATTTATATAAATACTTTTTAGTTTATATAGTTTATAGAAGCTTATGTAAAATACTGATACTAATAATTAATAATAAAATTTAGAATACTTATTCTGATTAATTATAATAATACTAAAAGGAAAAGACAATATCCCCTAAATTTATAGTACATTGTTTAATCAAACATTTTCAGCTCGCTGTGATTTCATTGTCACAAGTTATAAAAGTTTAAATTTATCGGACTCTTATTATATTCAACTTTTTATAAAACTTGAGGAGAGATGGGGAGAATTGAAAATTTTTTAAAAAGACCCGAATAACGTTGAACTTATACCATTTGGCAGGCCCACAACAATTAGAATCCGACTTATAAGGTAGCGAGCAAAGAAATAACAAGGGACTGAAATGACTAAGGACCGAAATGGCAAGGGACCAAAGTTGCTGGGGACCGAAATGGCCACGGACCGAATTGTCTCGGGACCGAAATGTCTTGGGACCGAATTGTCTCAGGACCGAAATGTCTTGGGACCAAATTGTCTCGGGACCGAAATGGCCAGGGACCGAAACGGCGGGACCGAAATGGCGGGACCGAAATGTCGTGTACCCGAAAATAAAACATGTGTAAACTATTTATACAATGCATAGCAATTCCAAAACAAAATTTAAATATTGCCCATATACACAGTAATGCTCTATTAATGAATTGCTGATAAATCAATTTCGACAAATTATATAAAATGCCAAATTACTCAAATAATACCCAACTGCGTAAAAGAAACATCCTTATAACTCCAAAAACTAGTTGGATGTGCAAATCCTAAAACTTTCTTCTATTTCATACGTACATTTTAATATTTCAAAATTTAGTTACGCATGTTAATACGTTAATATTATTTATTCAATACTATACCAACTATGATTTTCATTTTAAATTTCTGCTTCAGTGAATTAATCGGAGTAAAAACGAGTTTCGTCTCTGCACGAGCCGATGAACAATAGAACAATAGGCAGATTTTTTTCAAATACAGGAAGGATCTACTCGCCATACCCAAAAATAGTCATACACAAAAAACTTAGTTCAGTTCTATGCATAACTTCAAACACTTTTTGATGGTAAAATAATACAAATGGCACAGACACCGCTATTATAGCGCCTTCTTCCGGCGGATTTTTTTCAAATTCAGGGAGGGTCTGCTGACCACCAAACATTTATACAAAAAATTTCATCCAATTTTATGCATAACTTCATACTCTTTTCTGTGGTATAATATTGAAAATGGCTATTGCAGTGCTCCCTTCCAGCGGATATTTTTCAAATCCAAAGAGAACCAATTAGCCATATAGCCATACACTTACACAAAAAATTTGGTTCATTTCGATGCATAACTTCATATACTTTTAGTCAGTACAATATTGAAAATGGCACAAAAATCGTTATTGCTGCGGCCCTTTCCGGCAGAATATTTCAAAATTAAAGGAGAACCTGCTTGCCACAGCCAAAAACATTCATAAAAAGTTTAGTTCAATTCTATGTATATCTTCATACACTTTTTGATGGTAGAATGGTGATATACGGACACACGGACAGACAGACATTGCGTAAAAACATGTTTTTTGGAATCTTTGACCACTAAAACATGTAAATCCGTCGGAGACAGGAAGTCGAAAAAAATTTCGATTACAATACTTTCTTCTATTGAAGATAGAAGAAAGTAATAATAATCATATTAACTAACAGTTGACTGCAGTCGGATTAAGCGTCTCATTTCCAATTAAAATATATTTTTGACTTGAAATTTGAATGAAATACAAGGTCATGAAAAATCGAAGAATGTGGAAAACAGGATTATAAATATCTCGACAACTAAATATCCGACCGACATCGTTCTTTATACAAAATTTGTGTTAGTTTATTGTCTTTTACATCTACCCCTTAAAATAAAAAATTTCGAAAATTTTTATGTACCTTTCATCAGAACGAATATTTTGAGAGTCCGAAGAAAAAAAAAAGTTCCGGATAATCGAGGTTACTGATATTAAATAGGCTTCATTTCATTTTTACATACTAAGTACATACAAAATTTCAAGTCTTTATCTCAATTTGTTCGCAAGATAAAGCGTTTATAAACACATAGACAAACAGACAGACGGGCGGCAATTTTTTTTTTCTAAAAATATGTTTTTCGGAATCTTTACTGCCTGAAACATGTAAATCTGTCAAAAAAATTTTCGATTTTCAAAACGATTGCAAGAATTACTCTATACTACGTATGATGGGTAAGTAAAAATTCGTATAATGATAACTTTTTGTCTAATTTGGGTAATATTAAAAATAAATAAATAAAGTTTCTTTTTTTAATATGGAGACGATCCCTAAATTTCTTTATTCATAAATAATTGCAGTAGACATATTTTTTAGACGATTGGTATATTTTTCATTTAATTTATGCAACGAAGTAAAGAAAATTTTATTTCTAGGAAACGTTTATCAAATATGAAAGTTTTCCAGTTTTATAATATCATAATGACGGTAACATTCGATTGAAGTAAATCGGTAATTAAATACTCTGTAAAAGTTATCTAATGAACCGTGTTAAAGCGAACTCATGCAAATCTAATAGATGTAAATTAAGATCCTAAATGTATATTTACTATCCAGAAATAATAATCATTGCGTGAATCACAACACATTTTAAAACGTAATTTGACTGATATCTATAATAATAAAGAGACAAGTATGTGTGTGTGTCAGCTCTGTTCTGAAGAGACCGCTGCATGTAGAATTACAAAATTTAGAAGTAAGGTACCTCTATAGATGTTGTTTTGCACCTCGAAGCCCGATTTTTGATTTTTTGATTAGAATTTTTTAATTTAATTTTTTAGGCGATTTTTAGCGCTCTTTTTATGTTTTAAGGCGGTTTTTCCATATTAGTGAAAGGAATATTGTTTCATTATTTTCACTCAATATAATATTTTTTCTCTTTTGAATAAAGTTTATTCGGTATTCGTGCGGTGATTTTTGAATTTTTAGCGATTTTTAATGCGATTTTTTGATTTTTTTCGCATTTTGCTGTTATTTTTTGACAATGATAAAAATGAAATTGATTAAAACTTTCAGCCTAATGAATTAAATTTTGTCTGCTTTGATTTTTCAATTTCAGTGATCTTTAATGCGATTTTCAATGAGATTTTTAGTGGGTTTTTTTTTGTGCGTTTAGCATGGATTTTTTGTCATTTTTGTCAAAATTATAGTTTTTTGTATGTATCATGATCTTATCTATTCTTGAATTGCATGTAAGAAAAGCAAAAAACATAAAATTAACGCATGAGCAATAAAGTTATTAATTAGGATATTCACAGTAATCTATAATAATAAAGAGATAAGTATGTGTGTGTGTCCGCGCTGTTCTGAAGAGTAGAGTTACAAAATTTGGAGGGAAAGTACCTCTATATGTAGTTTTGCACCTCGAAGTCCGATTTTTGATTTTTTGATTAGAATTGTTTGATTTAACTTTTTTGGCGATTTTTAGCACTCTTTTTATGTTTCGAGGCGATTTTTCCATATTAGTGAAAAGAATACGGTTTCATTCTTTTCACTCAGTGTAGTAATTTTTTTTCTCTTTTCAATAAAGTTTATTGGGAATTCGTGCGGCGATGTTTGGAACTTTTAACGAATTTTTCAATTGCGATTTTTAGTATTTCTTCACATTTTGAGGCTATTTTTTGAGGATCATAAAAATAAAATTGTTTCAAAGCCTAATTAACTAAATTTTGTCTGGTATGATTTTTCAATTTGAGTGATTTTTTTCATTGCGATTTTCAGTACGATTTTTGTTGTGGTTTTTAACGATTTGTTGTGCGTTTAGCATCGGTTTTTAGTCAGTTTTATCAATATTACAGATTTTTGTAAGCATCATGGTCTTATGTATTTTTAAATTGCATGTTAAAAAGGAAAAAAAACATAAAACTAATGAATTAGCAGTAAAAGAATTATTTTGATATCCACAGTAACCGACACTAGTAAAATAACTAAACGCACTGTCTGTGTGCATGTATGTTTTTGTGCGATGACTAGCAAAATCTATGGCACTTACAAGGCTCAAAACTTTCTTGAAAGTACCCCAAAAGTCTCTCCTGATGTATCTGGCATTGAGATTTTCAAAATTCTAACTATTACTTGAGTAGTTCCTCTCCCGTTTCAAATTGCAGTCCTTTTGAACATTTTTACCGCTAAATATTATTTGTTCATTTTTTAAACCAATTTTTCACACAGTCATGGCCGTGTATTTCAGACAACGTAACTTCAGACATTTCGAGTTAAAGATAAAATCACAAATTTCATGTTCCTTTAATACTATTATCTCGAAACCGTGCAACGCCGGGCGGGTCAGCTAGTACAGAAATAAAAGAGAATGATATGGTATATTAATTAGAAGAAAAGCAAAATTAATCACTATCAAGTGAAGTAAGGGATAATCGTACTTCAAGTTGAAGGAAAGTAATAAGTATGTAAACTCAGCATTAGTCAATTTTCATGGAAATGATATATGTTCTTCTTGACATATGAAAATGTAAATTTTACTCTGTCATGTATTCAAAGAAAGCAACAAAAATATCGATTATTATTTGTAAAATAAATATTTAAGTAGTTAAATGTTTTATTTTTCCTTTTATTATTTTATTTTAATAAATTCATAATTTTTTTTAACCGACTTCAAAGAAGGAGGTTATGAATTCGACCTGTATGTATTTCTTGTTAACTCATAACTTCTTTAAATATGAACCGATTTTGATAATTCGTTTTTGTTTGAAAGGATAAGATACCCATGTGGTCCTATTTTACTTTCATTAAATTATGATTAGAACTTTTCAAAAATAAGAATTTAAAAAATTCAAATTCTTTTTCAAGCAATCGTCTAATTAATAGCGTTCATTTTTCAAGCAATTACTTTTACAGAGATACGAGATCTTTTTTCTTTAAAGTGTGAAATCTGAATCTGGACTGAACAAAGGCACATCCTATAAGTCTTGTAGAACGTGTTGACAAAGGTCGGGATCTAGATAGATTTTGCGAAGTTAGCGAAAGTAGATTGATCAATAAGAAAATTTATTAGTGCTTTTTTTTTAAAGTCGCTTAGTATTTTTTTTAAAGCATATTACTTTAGATCTATATTATTGTGTATGCTTCAATGCGCCACTTTCTATCATGTTATGAACTGCATTTTATTGGTTATTGCCTACAACTTACTTCGGTTATTACGTAGAACATTTTCAGGTCCCCTGAAAGTATGTTATAACCGGTGTCAGCTGTATATATATATGTATGTGTGTGTGTAAATTTTATCTCAAAAACGGCTCTAACGATTTTTGCAAAAATTTAGATTTTACCATTTTCGGGCACGAGAAGACCATTGGGCTAGGTCACATGTTTTAGAAAATTCGATTATTGGGTCATTTTGGGTCATAATGGGTCAGGATCAAGCTATTTATATCTAGAGAACGGCTGGATCGATTTTAACGAAATTTTGTATGCAACAGTTTTTTGGCACGATAAAACTATTGGGCTGGGTCACATGTTTGAAACTATTCGATTAGTGGGTTATTTTGGGTCATTATGGGTCAAACCAATTTTATCTAAAAAACAGCTCTAACGATTTTGACCAAATTTTCTATTTTATGGTTTTGGATTACAAGAAGACTATTGGGTTAGGTAACATGTTCGTTTAGGTAACATGTTAGTTTTTTCATGCAATTTTGACTAAAAATTGCATTCTATGGTTTTCGGGCACGAGAAAAACATTGGGCTAGGTTACATGTTCGAGCTATTTATATTTAAAGAACGGCAGAATCAATTTCATCAAAATTTTGCCTGTAACAGTTTTTTGACACGAGAAAGCTAATGGGCTAAATCACACGATCGAGAGATTTTGATTATAAGAGTCATTTGTGGGTCATGGTGGGTCATAATGGGTCATGGTCAAGCTATATCTAACGGACAGGTGGGTCGATTTTAACGAAATTTTGTATACAACATTATTTTGGCACGAGAAAACTATTGGGCTAGGTCTCATGTTCGAGAAATTTCGATTACTGGGTCATTTTGGTTCATAAAGGTTCTGGGTCAAGCTATTTATATTTAAAGAACAGCAGGATCGATTTTAACGAAATTTTGTATGTAACACTTTTTAGACACGAGAAAACTAATGGGCTAAGTCGCATGTTCGAGAAATTTCGATTATAAGGTTCATTTGTGGCTCATGATGAGTCATGCTAATTTTATCTAGAAAATGGCTCTCACCATTTCGACTATACTTTGTATTATATAGTTTTCGGGCAAGAGAAAACCATTGGTGCATGCTCGCGAAAATTCGATTATTGGACCATTTTGGATTATAATCGGTCAGGGTCATTCTAATTATATGTAACAAAGGCTCAATCAATTTTACCTAAATTTTGTAACAAAGCGTTTTTTTTCTTTTTCTGTTTTTTTTTTCTTTCTTACGAGAAGACTATTGGGCTGAGTCGCATGTTAAAAAAAAAAAAAAAAAAAAAATTGTGGATCATTTCGGCTTCATTGCCGAATGCTGTCAAGCTAATTTTACTTAGGAAATGGCTTAAACGATTTTGATTCAATTTTATATTCTACTGCTTTTGATTACCTGAAGATCATAAAGCTAAGCCACATGGTCGATCCATTTTGATAATTGGATCATTTTGGATAATAAGGGTAAAAGTAACGAGAATATGGCAACAGCCAATAAGTTGGCAATGTTTGACAAATTATTGGTGACGTTTGGCCGAAAAATGGACTATTAAAATTACGAAAGCCAAGATACATATTTGGCGCCAAAAGAAAGAATGTCGATAAATTTGGCTATATCTGGCAAAAAATATTGTCTTTCAGAATGTGAAGAAATTTTTTATACATTCTTAATAGAATTCGAGATGCATAGTTAAACCAATCAGAGTCAAGATAAAAAAGTAATTTGAATCGATGTCCTTTCATTGTAAATTTTTAAATAATGTAAAATTTATGAACATGTGCATACATACATAGTTTTCTTATTGTTTTAATAAATAATACTATTATAAATAACATGTTTTATTGTAATAATACAGAGAGACTGATGCAGTGAAAATACTATATCGAATTGAACACAAAGTAAATTTTGATCGAGCTTAGGTTCGGTCACTCCTGCTAGTCTTATACTATAATACGAGCAAAAATTGTGTGTGTGTTTATGTAAATTTTATCTCAAAAACGGCTCCAACGATTTTGACAAAATTTTGTATTTTACCATTTTTGAGCATGAGAAGCCCATTGTGCTAAGTTACATGTTCGAGAAAATTTGATTAGTGGGTCATTTTGGGTCATAATGGGTCAGGGTCAAGCTATTTATAGCTAAAGAATAGCTGGATCGATTTTAACGAAATTTTGTATGCAACAGTTTTTTGGCACGATAAAACTATTGGGTTGGGTCACATGTTTGAAAATTTTCGATTAGTAGGCTATATTGGTTCATTAAGGGTCAAACCAATTTTATCTAAAAACGGCTTTAACGATTTTGACCAAATTTTGTACTTTACCGTTTTGGATTACTAGAAAATCATTGGGTTAAGTCACGTGTGGCAGAAAATGCAATTAGTCGGCCAGTTTGGGTCATTGTGGATGATGCTAATTTTATCTAGAGAATGTGTCGCGCAACTTTGACTAAATTTAGTATTCTAATGTTTTCGGGCGCGAGAAAATCATTGCGCTAGGTCACAAGTTTGGGAAAATTCCATTAATGGGTCATTTCGGGCCATAAAAGAGTCTGGGTCAAGCTATTTATATTTAAAGAACAGCAGGATCGATTTTAACAAAATTTTGTATGTAACAGTTTTTTGACACGAAAAAACTAATAGGCTAAGTCACAAGTTCGGGAGATTTCAATTATAAGGTCCATTTGTGGGTCATGATGGGTCATAAATGGTCATAGTCAAGCTATATCTGAAGAACAAGTGGATCGATTATAACGAAATTTTGTATACAACATTATTTGGTGCGAGAAAACTATTGGGCTAGGTCACATGTTCGAGAAAATTTGATTAATGGATCATAAAAGGTCTGGGTGAAGCTATATTTAAAAAACGACAGTATCAATTTTAACGAAATTTTGTATGCAACAGTTTTTTGACACAAGACAACTAATGGGCTAAGTCAAATGTTCGAGAGATTTCGTTTATAAGGGTTATTTGTAGTTCATGATGGGTCGTAATATGTCATGGTCAAGCTATATCTAAAGAATGAATCGATCAATTTTAAGGAAATTTTGTATGCAACATTTTTTTGGCATGAAAAAAACTATTGCGCTGGGTTATATGTTCGAGAAAATTCGATTAATGGGTCATTTTTGATCATAAATGATTTGGGTCAAGCTATTTATATTTAAAGAACGGCAGGATCGAATTTTTCTCTTATAATTGTATTTCCAGACAAATAGGCTATGTACTTATAAAGGAATTTGCAGCAACACCTATTTTACTCAGAGGCACAGACAATCACCTCATAGAGTTAGCGGCTGAAATTCCAGAATTAGTTAAAACTCGATTCGTATATTAAAATGCAATCAGTCTGCCAAGTCATATCTTGGTAGAAAATACCTGAAAATCCGATATGTATATATGATCCGTGAGATATGATATCTATGCATTAAATAATTTGAGTTCCGTAACTAAAGTGGAAAAACTGAAACCATTATGTAATCATTCATGTGTCTATCAATCACAGCCATTTATCTCCGAAACAGTTAAATGTGACAAATTGTAATTTGCCATAGTTACAAAGCATATTGACGCTCTTTATTTTCCAATTATTAGCTCCTATAAATATAAATATTTAATATTTATAGGAGAATTTTAGATAAGAAAACTTTAGTCATTAGATTTATATTATTTTTTATGAATGCTTCCATCTTATCAAATTCTGTTAGTGTCTGATTTAACAAACAAAAGGAATATTTCTAAGGCCATTACTCAAGAGTGAAATTTAATTTAATATTCAACCAATTTTATTTTCACAGACCTTGACAATGAAACCAGACAAACGAGATCTCATACATCATAACCGAAGAAAAACGAAAAATTACATGCAATTTGCTTGGCAGCTTTTTGTTTTTGGTTGTTACGACTTACTTTGCTTCTAGAAAAGATAAAGACATCATACAAATTAACAAAAAGGAATTGTTTTTTTTCTACATTAGTTATGTAATTATTTACATGATGGTAGTGGTTGTAGCAAGTTTAATTTTAGATCTTTTTCTCTGAAATTTTTTAAACAAATTGCACAGGCTAACATTTTTAATTACATTAAAAATAAACACTTCCATATTTTAACTAGTCGGAAGTCGCAATCCCAAAACTTTCTTCTATCTCTTACATGTTAATGTTTCAAAATTCGCTATAACAGTGCCAAAATTAAATGGAAATCTATGCCCATCTTGGGGATTTTAATGATATGAAATTCAGCGCATTTGTTTTTACGATAATGACAATCACTAAAATCACATGAATCATGCAAAATGCAGCATAGTTGCGCCATTTGTTGGGTGATTTACACCGAAACTTAATCTACAAAAACTTATGTCGACATTTAATTGAATCTGAGTTTTGATGAAAATCCGTACATTAGTTTATAAGATAAAGCTACTTCGGAAATTGCAAAAAAATGAAGCATAGCAGTATCATCTGCTGAGCGATTTATACCAAAATTATAGAAAACGTCAATTCATGGCAAGTATTAACTTAATCCAGAGTTTGAAATTCGTAAAAACAACATAAAAATAGCGTAAAAATTCGCCACTGGTTGAGCTACATTGTTAAAAAAATCTGAAATTCACGGATATATTTTTCCTGAATTCGCAGAAAAAGTCCCTTTTCACAACAAAAGAGCATTTTCCGTTAAAACCCATATATATAGATTTTAAATAACGAAACGGATAAAAATAGAAAATAAAAACGGAGACAGTCCATTGCTTAAAGGTCTCCGTGGCCGAGTGGTCAAGGCACGTTCCACTAATCGCCTACAAGCGTAAATTGTGGGTTCGAATGCCACAAGCGCTATGAAAAGTTGAAAACATGAAAAGTCTCTTTTAAATTGCATTTTTTCTGTTTATTTTTCTCTTATTTCTTATTTAAAAAATCTTTTAATTAGCCCTCCCCCCCCCCAAAAAAAATAGTAAAATAAAATAAATAAATAGTATGCGACAATTTCAAAAAATTGTCTATAACATTATTTTTGCAAAAAATGAATAAAATTTTTCATTCATTCAAAAAAGAAAAAAAAGGGATTTTTTAAATTTAAACTAGTTAAAAAATTAAAATTGATTTTAAAAAATAAAAATAATTGTAATTTAAGAAATTACCCCAACCATTTGAAAAATGTTTCACTCGATACATTCATCTATCATTTTAAGCTAAATACCAGTTGTTTTATTGTGTATTATCCGTGCCACTGCTATAAATGACTTTATACATGCTGCAATTTGAAGGTACGGTTCGTTTAAGTTATATCACTCTATTGTCGCCAAGCATAAAAGTTGGCGACGAAAGAAACATTTCAAACTATTTAACATTGTTGGTGCAAAAGTAATCATTATTAAAATACAGCTTTGGCATATACTGTTATACTTGTAAGACTTTGGCATATATTGTTTGATTTTACAGAGCAGAATTTTGGTGATGGAGGTTTTAAACCAAAATCGATCGCAGCACATGCATCTGTGAATGGGTCCATCAGACATCGAATCAAAAAAGTTTTTTCCCAGTTTTTCCCAAGCCGATTGCTTTTTAGTTTTCTTTTTAGGTGGTGGAAAATCAAGAGTAATAGCTATAACATTTTCCGGCTTGTTAGAATCACTATTGGCACTCAAATTTTCCTGGTTAGAACCGACCGATAGTAAAACGCCATGGCTAGTGGATTGGTCGCCCTGGCGACATGATGTTTTACAATTAATCGGTTCGGCATTAAATTGCTTCCTTTTTCGTGATCGCCTTTCAACACGTAATTGGTTTTCAGCGGCTCAATAATCTTTTGATTTTATCATTTTCTGCATTGAAAGACGTTTTTGCGCCAAACCAAATACAGTATTACTCAGTTATCCCGTCGACCAATTTCGCCAAATGATACGAATCGCCAAACTAATAAGCAACTTATACATGTTGACTGTGTTTAATATCATTGAATGCGATATTCACGTTCATTCATTTCTTTGGCTTCGGCTTTTTCCGTATCTGTTAATTTCCGTCTACCCATTTTTAAATTTGTTAGTTTTCTCCTTTATTACAATGATTTTAACCATTTTAATTTACTATTCAAATAAAAATTCTTCTAAAAGTAAAGAATTTAATTTAAATTCAAATAAAAATTCTTCTAAAAATAAAGAATTTAATTTAAATTCAAAAGTGGTAACATCATTCAAAAGTGGTAACATCATTCAAAAGTGGTAACATCATCGGGTCCATTCTCCCGAAAACAACAACCATTTTTCAAATGGTTAATAAACCGTTTACGAATATTCTAACGAGTATATTTGAAAGGAAATTTTTGAAAAGCACAACAGATTTTCCAGCTAACTCGTAAAATAGATACTTTGTACAGACTGGCATCAGCAGCTTTGGCACAGTCTGTAAGGACATAATCCGCTGTCAAAAAGACTAGGGTTCGATCCTTTGGACGGCTTGAAGTAAATTATGCAAAAAATTAAATTAAATCAAATAACACAGCAGCTCAGAATCACTGGGAAAGTTCTAATTCATTGACGATAGATTGATTCATTAATTCTAAAAGTTAAATTAAATTATTATCATTAAAAATCAAACCTTGAAACGGAAAGTTATCGCTTCTTCAAACGGAGTTTTCCTTTCTTTTATTTCCCAAAACGGAAAATCTACTAACGGAACGGTAGATGTCTGGCAATTTTGCTGCCAGTAGTTTTACCAATTCACAGATTTTTTCTAACAGTTTACGTATTCCAAAAACTATTCAGGAACGATTTATATCTGGAACTAACTAACTGAATCTGAAGTTTGGTGAAAATTCATGCATTAGTTCTTGAAATACGCCTACTGGAGAAATCATGAAAAAGAATGCATAGCAGCGCCACCTGTCGGGCGATATACACCAAAAACACTAATTTATATCATGGACTAACTGAATCTAAAACATGAAGAAAATTCCTGCATTAATTCTTGAGACATAATTATTGCGGAAATCATGAATAATATAGTATAGCAGCGCCAACTGATAAACGATTTACAAAAAAAAAAAAAAAAAAAAGTAATCAGCATTATATTATATCAAGGACTAACGGAATCTGAAGTTTTTATGAAAGTCCATGAATTAGTTTGTGAGATACAGCTATTGCGAAAATCGTGAAAAAGGCAGAATAGCAGCGCCACCTGTAGAGCGATTTACACCAAAAAGTAATCAGCAGAAATTTATATCAGGGTCTAATTGAATCTAAAGTTTTATTAAATTGCGCTCATTAGTTCTTCAGATAGAGCGATGGAGCGAGATAATATTTGTGTCACATGCGTACACACTGAAGATCAGACAGACAGACTCACAGAGAGACATTTTGTAAAAACATGTTTTTCGATATCTCCGACCCCTAAAACATGTTAATCCGTCGAAAACTTCAAGTGTAAAATTTTCACGAACCCAATAATTTCTTCTTGTAAAAGTAGAAGAAAGTAATAAAAAGAATAACAACATAAAATGTAATTTTTGATGCCATTTCTCAATATTGACGCAAAATTTCATATTCAGCCAATTCTTCTTGAAAGACCTTGACCATGAAACAAGAAAAAACAATTATTTTATATTTTGATTGCAAAAACTTGCTTTGCTTGTAGAAAAGATAAAATAATCTCCGAAGGTATCTTCTTACGTTCGAAGAGCTTAAAACAAAAGTACAATATTGAATAAATACATACATTCAGTTCAATTGTAATATGAAATAATTATATACATAATATCCTAGCCTAAGTTATCGAACATGTAAATAACGTAAAAAAGGATTTTCTAGAAATAGCATTTAAAAAATTCTTACCTTATATTGTTTCTTACCTGTAACTTAATCGAGAAGCAACAATTAAATCTGATGAATGTTTGTACGTAAAAACTAGTTGAAAATTACATTTTGAATGTAGAAAATGCGGTGCATTCGTAGTATAACAAAGTTTAAAAAATATTCATATCTTCTTGAAATAGTATACAGTACTTCGGATATAGTATACTATCAGGAATCTTTTGTGTGTCCCTGTAAATACCAGTGGTGTAGTTGTAAAAAATCCAGAAGATATACGCTGTAAGCAGAGGGGATACGTTCAAAGCAGAGATTATACCCTAGGATATAAATACTATAGCTTTTTTGAGAAACAGATGGTATACGGTGTTCCTTAAAAATATCCAGAAGGTATACGACGTATACCCTCCACTACATCCATGGTAAATACTAACTGCTCTCTATTGCACAGGAAATGATTTGTAGTAAAGCTCAGCAACTTGTATCAATTTCATAAAATGTGAAACAGTTTAATGTAATGAAAAAGCGAAGCAAACAATGTTTCACCCTATACTATTATGTAATGGAATACTCTTGTGTGGTCCTGTAAATTAATAACAAATATTATTTGCACCATACACTGTACAAAATTTATATTTTAGCATATACTTCATGATACATATTAATTTTATTATGTTCGAAAGTGTGTATTATCATTAAAATGCACTAAGAACAATTTTTTCCCATTGGCCGTAATTTTGATTGTCCCTGTAACTGAACTATCATCCGATTTTCATAAAATTTGAAATGACTCAACGAAATTTTGCTACAATTGCATATTTTGAATTTCAAATGATTCTGTTGGATAGTTTTTGCGTTATTTTATGCTTAAAGACAGACGGCCGGATGGACTGAACGACTACTATAGGTGATATGTATTTACGAACGCACCTAAAAAAGGTCAGAAAATCATGCATAGAAACATTGTTTTCTCTTCTCCTGCGCATCTTACGGCTGTTTCCTGCATTTGTCTCATTATTTCCTGTTTAAATTGGCCATAACTTCTCCCATAGAAATTAAATTAAAATAGACTTGCAAGTTGCAATCGTAAAAGATTGTTATTTAAAGTAAAACACTGAAAATATTTCGAAAATGTTTGCCAAAACGGCCATTTTCATGTAGGCCTTAAAACTTAAAGAACCAGCCACGTAGATTTACGTTTTACAGGATTGGTAATATTTTTCCTTTTCAGTACTACTATTTATGAATAGTGATTATGGTATTATTTTGTTGCAGAATTTCTGTCAATAAATACGGCAAATATTGCTATTAGTAAATAGAGGTATTCAAATTCAAGAACTAAACTTGGGTTAGCCCTTAATCATCGGTACTTAAAAATAAGGATCGTTCCTATTCTATACGACACGTATAACAGCTTAATGCAAAGGTAACTAACTAATAAGTAATTTAGACCAAGGATCTACAATGCAATGCCAGCAGACGACATGGCGTTCTTTGCAGGACTTGATGGTGCCCTTGTTACTAAGTTCTTGTAAAGATAAAAATCTATTTTAAAAGAATGTTTAAAAAAAAAATAATATATACACATATTTTAAAAATTAGTGTTAAAGCAATTAAGGTTTTTGGCTCCTTTCAATGCAAAACCTTTTATGTAACGAACCCTCTACTTCTCTCTTCCTCTAGAAAAAAATGCGAGTCTAAATTTATTACAGTTTATATTATCTTTCCAAATTATTTTTACACAAAATTCCTGAATCGTTGAGACTGTATAGCTGATATAATGAGATCTATGTGCTTCGTATAAGAACATCACTAATCAGGTCTTGATTACCGCAGGAGGGAATGTCTGCCAGTATTTCCGAATTTTAAATTTTCATCCTATTTATGACAGAAATTCTCCTTTGAAATAAAATAACCATTACTATACCAAAATGCTGGAAAGTTAGCTCCTACCACTACAACACTGGGTTTCATAGTAATATGAACACCTGGTAGTTTTGTGATACCTTAGAAAAAATTCATAAATAATTATCAGAAAACTCCATTCAAGAGACAAATACATAATTTTATGTAACACATAGATGTAAAAGAAACATTAAAATTTAAATTCATTGAAAATATGAATTATCTAACAAAATGAAGTTTCAAAATGATTTGAACATTGGTTGAAATTATTGGTGAACGAGAATGGAACATTGAATGCCACGCCAAGAAAAATAAAATATGCAAATTAATTTAGCTCATAAAAATACTTTGCAAACAAGGAGATTTCCAAACGTGATATTCCAAGAACCGACCGCACAGAACTCTATGTCATCGAGCACAAGAAAAATATTCTTTATTTTATAGAAGAGTAATAATAAAGGAATCTAATGATCCATGTCTGCCGGAACCGAAGTGGTGCATAAGCCAAAAATTGATACCACTAGTGGTTGACGAAATACAAAAATGACAATTTTTTGTGATAACCAGAGGCAATATATTTATTAGTTGCCATTAATCATTGTATCATTTTGGTAAAAACTGACGGTCTTACTCCATTTTTTTTATGTATATAAATTAAACAACTGCAATTCCCACATAGAATATAAGTTTATTTTCTTCTGAAATTTTCAAAATACCTAAAGCTAGAATTTTTTCTTTTAAACTCATATTATAATGCCAAATTTTATATTTTAACTAGCTTGAAAATTTCCGTAGACAACCTTGACCATGAGACAGTTATAAATAACACAGCCAAGTATTGGAATGCATTCAACCGGCCACTCCCACATTCTCAACCTTTTCTCGAATCATCTAACCTATGGAAATTGAAATAATGTTTCTTTTGTTTATATTTCCATAATTAATGATGGCTTGTTTGGACAAAGTGAATTGCGTTCTTTAAAATTTAGTCGTTATTTGTTGCCAACTTTTTAAAAAACTTCCCAAGATAATAAAGAAATTTAGTAACTTTTCTTGATAGTCTACGAAAAGTAAGGAACCATCATTGAGGATCTCGATCGTATTCTAATTCCAAAAGTCCAGAATTTTTTAGGACTAATCAGACATTTTTGTGGTGGTGTTAAGTAAAAACCTTTTGATATACGTTTAGTAAAACGCGGAATAAAGCCTCTAAATTTTTCAGTCACTTACAGGAAGTTCATGGCAGAGCTGATCAAAGTATATTTATTTTTAGTACAGGTTGAACCAAAATAAGTCCCAAAATCCTCTATTTATTTTGCAACGAGGAACGGTTTTTTTGGATTTGAAGTGAATGAAACGTGACAAGACGCGTTAATGGAAAAGGCTTCGGGAAGAATTTATTCCATATTTGCTGTATGTAATACGGTTATTTTTATATAAAAAATATTCAGGCGCCTCTAAGTTCGGCATGAAATTGTAACTAGCAATGTAGAAGTGGGTATAGAAAATGCATTTAAAATGGTTTCTTTAATTTCGTTAGCTGCGAGTCAATGCGTATTAGCAATTTTTGGCATATCTCAAAATTCATAATCATATAATGAAAGGTTGGGAATTGCTGAGAAGCTTCTTCGAAGGTGTTGGTAATTGTGAAGAATTACATCTAAATGCGTTCACATTAAACTTACGAACTTAAATAAATCATTTGGAATGTATTATGAATTTTCCTTTGTCACTTTCGTAATGCTGTGAAGAATTTTATACTGTACGACTATGTATAGAGATAGACAGGAATTCTGTTATGAAAATAATGGTAAGAATGTTAATGGTTATTCAAATGTCCTGCATTTAATTATTTCCTTTAAAAGACCGTAAATAAATTCTGTTTTCAGTAAAATAAATTTGTCATTTTTAAGTTTTCGAACATAACATTGTGTTTCACTCATAAACAATTACCTTCGATGGGTGTTGTGACTATAGAAGGTTATGGTTTTGAAATGAATAGAGTATAATACAATAGGACAAATAAGTATTTACCTGTCCTATTGCGATTAGTCTTTGTATTGCTTTTTTCAGACTTACATCCATTCTTATAAAGTAAAATTCTATCGCCAAAATTAAACTCTCTATTTAATTGACCCGCGTTTATGGTAATTAAAAAAGTGTAAGGTTTGATTTTCCTTCCTTGATTCAAATGTAACGATTTCACCTAGAATGCAATTTCCTTTGCGTCGTAGTAAATATTATTTCGTTTTCTCGCAGCAGGGCACTTATGAGAATTAAACCTGATTACATCAGGTGAAAAGACAATTTTGGATTCTCGAATAAATGGTAAAATTTCCTGTTTCAGTATTAGTTGTATAATAGATTGAACTGACAATTCTGGCAGTATTTTTCTATCAAACTTACAGTTTATAACAATAGTAAAAATATTCATTCATTTCTTTATTTTTGACCTTGACCATGAAATAAGAAAGCAAGAGTTGTGTAACTCTCTTTCGTGCAATTGCAATCTAGAAAGAGATAGCGACTTCTGTCTGGTAGAGACAAAAAAAAAAAATATCAAAACCACATACAATAACAAAGTGAATTTGTCGAAAAATGCTGGTATCACTTCTATGTTCAAGACAATTATTACTTTCCTCTGTCTTCAATAGAAGAAATTATTATAATCGAAATTTTTTTCGACTTCCACTTTTCGACGGACTTACACGCTTTAGGGATCAGAGATTCCAAAAAACATGTTTTTTACAAAATGTCTGTCTGTTCCTATGTGCGTCTGTATAAGTTTTAGGATTGGCACATCCAACTAGTTTGTTTTGTTTTCAGACTATTTTTCATGCATTATTCTCCGAATATTTTCAAGTTCTTGGATCTATTCATTTTCTGAGTTTCGGCAACCAGTTCTTTATATAAGATCACACAAAAAACATTTATTTAAATAAACAAGTCGGCTATTGCACGTCAAACGTAGAAATGAGGTGCGTTCGTACTATAACAAGTTTTTAAAAACATTCAAATCTTGCTGCAGTAGTATACAGTATACTATTCGAATTGTTTTGAATGTTCATGTAAGTACTATCTGCTTTCTACTATACAGGAAGTAACTTGTAATAAACCTTAGCAACGCATAAATCACTGGGACAGAGTTATGTCCGAGTTGAAAGATAAGTGGATAGACCATTGCTTAGTCATGGTCAGGTATATGTTGCCTTATCCAGATGCCGATCAAAAAGTGGAATAAAAATTCAATGATCTGGGCCTATTACTAATGTTGTTTGAAATGATTTATTGTAAGCATCCTTAATATGACCAGTTTATATCAAGGATTAACTGAACTTGAAGTTCGATGAAAGTCTGGGGATTAATAATTGAGATAGAGCTATTGTGGAAATCGTAAAAAATACAGCATAGCTTCTCTACCTAATGAGCGATTTATACCAACATGTAAATAGCATCAATTCATACTAAAGACTAACCAAATCTGAAGTTTAATGGAAATTTGCGCATTAGTGCATTAGTAGTGTGTGTATTAGTTGTGCATTAGGAGGTACAGTTGTTGAGTGAATCGTAGAAAAAATTATCTAGCAGCGTCACCGGTTTTGCGATGTACACCAAAAACTAACCAGATATAGTTTATATCAAGGTCTAACAAAACCTAAAGTTTTGTGAAATTCCATGCTTTAGTTCTTGAGATAGAGTACCCACAAAATTTTTGTCTGATACAGACAAAAAGACTGACAAAATTTATGTCATAGACAGACAGAGCCGCAGACTTACAGCCAGACATTTTGTAAAAACGTATTTTTTGGAAGCTCTTTCCCCTAAATCTCTAAATCTGTCGAAAAGCGGAATTTGAAAAATTTCGCGAATCCAATACTTTCTTAGTCTAAAGATAGAAAAAAAAGTCTTATCCTACCATACACAGGGTTTCATAATGATGTGAATACCTAGTAATTTTGTGATATCCTGGCAAAAATTCTTAAACAGTTATCAAAAAACTCCACTCTTGGGACAAATACAATAACTTTACATAATACATTAGCTGTAAAAGAAATATCAAACTTTCAAAGCATTGAATATATGAATTATCTAAAAAAATGATACTTAAAAATGATATGGAACATTGATCGAAATTAGTATTGTTAAACGAGCGTAGAAACTGTCGAGGAATATTGAGTGCCACTCCAAGAAAAAGAAATGGAAATATGCAAATTAGTTTAGCATATAAAGATATTTTGCAGATCAGGAAATCGATAATGATCGCAAATCGAGTTCTAGAAGTATGTGTCGTGAAAGCGCTTTAAGTGGTTTTGAGAAAGGGATAATTGTACCTTTTAAGGATTAAAGACTTTCGGCCAGAGCTACCGCAAATTTTTTTTAAAAAATCTCCAGGTGTAATATTAAATTTTCTTCGATTAACCCTTTATCTAACGAATATGAATTCATGAAAATTTTACATTCTAAAGCATTTTACATAAATTGTTTAAACTAAATTAAGAGATTTACATAATCATTTAATAGATTTTTGAATGATTTAGAAGGGTTAAAACAACGCCAACAAATTGAAAAAGGAATTAAAAGTAAAATTAAAAAGGTTGGATTCGTACGAAAATGCATTTTTGACAAAGGTAAATTTATATACTTTGCAGTGTTGCATTAGAAAATAAACGGTATTTAGGAAAAGTATTTTTTTTTTTTTTTTTTTTTTTATCGTGCAGAGATTAGAACAAAGTACCTTTTAGTCAATAAATTTTATTTTATGCTCTCATTTTTATTTATTTGTTTTAATGCTTATATTGGTATTTTCTAGCATCTTAGTAAATATTTTTCAAATTAGCATTTGTTGAGTCACAGGGAGTTAAAAGTATAACTTTTATGTCAATATGATTTTGTTGTTTGCCATTAACAGGCTTTTTCATCTATACTTTAACAATTGATTTTTTTTTCGCATTTAATGGCCTTTTAGGTGCGATCATCATTATGTAAATACGTAGTACCTATAGTCGTCGTTCAGTTCGTCCGTCCGCATATATCAGAGTAGAAACTACCCAACCGAATCGTTTGAAATTTAAAATATGTAGTTGTTGCATAATTTTGTCGAGTCATTCAAAATTTCATGAAACCGGATTTATAGTTTAAATAGAAGAATAATATAAAGTATTCCGTTAAATTACGGCCAAAGGGAAAAAAGGAATTCAAGTGCGTTTTAATGATGTTACATTCTTTCGAACAATTGATATGCATCTATGAAGTTTATACTAAAGTATAAATTCTCTACAATCTGTAGTGCAAAGAATATTAGTTAGTAATTTATAGGACTACACAAAAGTATTCCATTACATAATGGTATAAGGCGAAAAATTGTTTGGGGCGGGTTTTAATTGTATCAAACTAATTCACACTTTATGAAATTGAGATACGTTGTTGATGTTTATTACAAGTTACTTCCTTTATAACAGAAAGCAGACAGTATTTACAGGGACACACAAAAGATATCGGATTCTGTACTGTATAATACTTACCCAAGATTTGAATACTTTAAAAACTTTGTTTTAGTACGCACGCACTTCATTTGCTACGTTTGACGAGAAATTTCTGACTTTTTTTTTAAAATCTTTGAAACGATGTCGATACAGGATTGCGTTCAGTTTTTGATAAGGTTGTTCGAGAATGATAGATCATACATTGACACAATGACATACGTCGATATATTTCATGTTATTAAGAAACTACATAAATTGCTTCGCTAGTTAGACGTTTTCATTATTTTAAAGGAATTGCAGTGGATTCTCGTTAATGCATCTCCATTTAAGTCGTATCTACGGTTAATGAGAATAAAATCGTTTTCCTGGTCATTTCCAATTGGTTTCTAATTTGGCAATTAATTTTTAATGTATCATTTAAAGCGCACTATGCTACTATTAATTCAGGCAATAGTTACACAAAGTGACCGGGAACAATCAAACTGCTTTCTGAACTTTTATCCCTTAAATAGAGGTGTCCCTTATTCGCAGTTTTTGCGGTTTTTTTTTTAATTTACCGTACAGTTATAATATAAAGCATAACAAACATCAATAGCAAAGTATAAATGAACCCGAAAGCTTTAACTCACGTTAATCAAACACAAATAGAACAGAGAATTAATTAATTCAAATTTTCAATTAACTGACTTATTAAATCATTAAATGATTTGTAGAATTATTCATTTGTATTTTTATATAAATATTTGTGTACAGATAAAAAGTACAATAACATTTAAAAGAATCTTTCTTGAAGTAATCAATGGAAAATGATTGTTTAGCAGATTTCAAACTTTCACTGCAAACATTTTCTTCTAAGTGTTCAGTTTAACGTACTTATCTTATTTAGACATTCGTTATCAGAGGTATTTATGAAAAAAGTATTTAACTGATTGCGTATTTTAAAGCAACTGTAAAGTTCTTTATTTCATGATTTTCCATTCCATTTTCTTCTTCGCTTTTAGAATCATCCACAAAGTTTTCAATACTACTTTCAATGATAATAAACGCAATGATATCTTCTTCTAAATTGTTGGTAAACAAATTTTTCTCAATTGTATTGAATACCACTCTATCAATATAATGTATTTCTGTTTAATAAGTTTTAAAAAAATCTGTATTTTTATTCTCATCACAGACTACTTCATTATCTGAAATGTAAAAACTAGCCTTTTTAAAACAATGCTTCAGATATATAGTTAACAGATGTCGATATATGTACTGTTTGTAACACATTAACTTATTTGGCAAGTTTGTCGCAAATTTTAGAGGAATCGCTTTGTGCAATCGTGTGCTGAAAGACATATTTTCTGCATGCGGACTTAAAACTTTTAATGACTCCTTGAACTAAATGCTCTAATTTTTAAATTATGTTTACAGGAAAATAAAAAAACATTCACGTTACTCAATTCCATATCCATAGGATGAGGCGTTGCATTGTAAGAAAAAGCAGCGTTTTTTCTTTCTTCATTTTTTGGCAAAGACAATTTACCAATTGGATATCATGCACAGAATCATCCAAAAAGATTTATTTGGCTTCGACTGTATTTGTAAGGATTTTAAATTGAGGGGTTCTTGAAGCACCTGCGCTTTTATTATTATTACTTTTTTTTTTTTTTTGCTTTTCCTACAACCAACGGAGCCCGATGATGCGTTGTAATAGAACATAACAGTAAGATGTTCTTTCGAAAATTTTCCCCCACTGCACGACTCATCTATATGACGAAGTGTTTTATTCGGTAAGATTCTGAAACAGAGTCCACATTCATCGACATTCAATACATTTTAAGCTGCATATCCTTCATATTTTGATTGCAACTTTTCAAACCAATCTGCCATTTGTTGAGGATTTATAGATTTTTCTTCGCTACTGATAGCATTGGATGAAAGATTATGTCTCAATTGGAATTTTCCAAGTCAGCTGTTTGAAGCTTTAAAGTTCATAATACTTAAAACGTTGGCAATTTTTTAGACCTTTTTTAGCCCTTTTCTGCCATTTAAAAGAGTAGTTTTGGCTTACTTAACTGTCTTAAACTATGTTTTTCTTTTTTTGTTACCTCAATCACTGCCATTTTTTCCTTCAAGCATAACTTTTTTCTCTTTTTGTCCGCTACTTTACAATGCCTGATCTTGTTCCAGTTCTTTGATATGTAGCGATGTTTGCATACCCAATTCTCCGGAAAAACTGCCCCATCGAAATCTTCGCGACTCTATATGATAAAGATGGTACGTGTAGAAGATGGTACGTATCTTAGGTCATTGGATAGAAACTAGTACAAAAGAAGGATATGCTAATACAGGAGCGAAGGTGCGTGGCAGACAAACCCGGAAGACTGCGCTAACAGAGAAAGAGGGAATTGAGGGGGGAAAAAAATCTCGTCTCATTTTCAAGTATCACTTAAATTGAGTGTTTCTTATTCAGAGGTAAATAGTACATTGTATGTCCTATACCAAGGGATTGGCATGGGTGCTTTTGCCCCTTAAATAGAGGTGTCCCTCATTCGGAGTGTCCCTTATTAGGAGGTTTCACTGTATTTTAAAAAATGCGTGAATTATAGATTTTTGAATTTCTAGTGTGGCTGACATTTTGAAACGATCTCATTTTTGTCAAGTGATAATACGGGTATTTATGAACCGATTTTAATGTAATTTGGTGTTTATATGATAAATATCGATGTCTCGACCGAGTTAAAGGGCCAACTTTATCTGCCATCTTGTTTCAAATTTTTTTAATTTAAATATTTAAAATCAGGTGTAAATAAATTAAAAATTGGAAAACATTTTTCATTTATATGTTTGATCTTTATACAAAGATTGAGGAGCATTTTTTGTTTCGTTTATAATTATTTTGTTAAAAATAGCTGATTTATAACACTTTGAATTTCTAGTTTGGCTGACATTTTGAAACGATCTGACTTGTGTAACGCGTTAATACGCGCATTTATGAACCGATTTGGATGTAACTTGGTGTGTACATAATACATACCAATATCTCGACTGAGTTCGTCGGCCAATTTCATCTGCCATCTTGTTAAAAAATGGCGGCCATTTAAATTTTTTTATTTATAATGATGTTAAAAAAATTAGAAATTGAAAAAAGGTCCTTTTTAAATGTTTGATAAAAGGATTCCAGAACATTTTTTGTTTTGTCTTTATCGTAAAAAAAAAGGCTGAGATATAACAGTATGAATTTCTAATGTGGATAACATTTTGAAAAATCTATTTGCCAGCGACAGTACTCGTATGTATCAACTCATTTCGATCTGAGTGAGTATGTGCACAGGAATAACTAAGATATCGATCAAGTTCATTGGTTAGTTTCACATACATATTGTTTTAAAATGGTAGGGATTTCAAGGCATCGCCGAATCTGGCGACCAAATAAAAATCACTTTAAATAAATCAACTTGTTTAAAAGTGACTAATTTCGCGAAATTCCCATTCTTATTCAAAAACTAGAATTGAATATTCTATAATTGTGTTTCACTAATTTGAACTTCGTATGTTTGAATTTTATAACTTGATTTTTTTTTTTTTTTTTAAATAAGAAATATGAAAGCTATCTCTTCCTCCCGGCACTGACCGGAAAGACTTTTAGACATTCTTTATTCAGATGTAACTTAATTTTCATGAATATTCAGTTATTGAAAGATCAATAAATTGTCATTAGCAATAAAGAATAAAGAAAAAAATTCATCATTAAAAATGTGAGATTCAAAAATATGCCGATGCCGCTCGTCGAAATTATCAACCAATCATAAAGTGGTTTAAACGCTCATGCCAGTGGGTCACATTCGCCTGTCCCAACTTGTGTGCGCTATCAGTGAGTGATACTTGAATACTCGAAAATTCAATAGTAAAAACAATTCAATGTTATAAACTTAACATACCGTATTTATTTGTGTATAAGGCGCACTTTTTTCCAAAAAATTAGGGCAAAACTCCAAGATGCGCCTTATACACGGAATAATTTTTTACTGTTGGATGCAGTCGAACGATATCCATATGAAACAAGAAATTATTCAAAGAAGATATTAAAACTCGGAAAATGTTACTTAATTGAAGTATTACTGCATATTTATTTCATTCCTTGCAGTTTTTTATACAACAGAGCTAATGACATTATCTAAACGCTAATTAGCAATTCTCTTTGCCGTCACTCATTCCTATTTCCCGTCATTCTCTTACAACCCGAAGTCTAAAAATGCATTTTCGTCTTTTTTTTTCTGGTCTAGTGTAATGTTTGTTTTAACTTTTTTTTTTTTTTTTTTTTTTTTTTTTTTTTACTGAAGTTCTTTTGGTCGTTTTTCATTAGCTTATCAAATTTATGGTGCGCGTAATATACGAGATTTTAAGAAATCGCCATTTTTACTTGTAAAGTAGGGGTGCGCCCTATACACGAGTAAATACGGTAATTATTTATTTACTTCGATACAGTCTTTTAAAGCATTTTAAACAGAGTGCTGGATAACTCTTATAACGGTTTCAATACATCGTTACAAATTTGACGTTATTATATGATCGGTGTTCAGTCAATCGTATATTAAAAAAAAAAAAATACACGACTGCAGTTTTGTTAGATCAATAAATTTGTGCAAAGATAATAGGTGATTTAAATGCTTTTAAGGTGTTGGCCAAAGATCGAATGTGGCGATTAAAACTATTTTTACCTTATATATATATATATATATATATATATATATCATTTTTTTTTTTAAAGAAAATGCAACGGGTACCGTATATGCAAAGTACAAAAGAGTTAATGGCGCTCTTTAAATAAAATACTTTAAATCAATTTTTCGTTTTTAAAATTTATCATCGTTAGTCTATATGTGTATGATATGAGGAGATTGTTCTGTCTTCAGTGTCGTCAATAAAATCATGTCTGCAAGTAATTTTCAAATTTCATACTCCTAATGAACTTTCAGACTTTGACAATCAATTCTAATAGCTGTATATTCCAGTTCAATTCAATAAATATAAGTATCTCTGCCGCTAAATGAAGTGAGGCATGAATTGCTGGGACATAGCGGAAAACATAAATATCATGCCAGCGTGAACGTGTTAACTGAGCACATTTTTCTACGTCTTTGAATTTGTCGTAAAACTGCGAAATGAGGTGCGAAAGATTATTCGTTCAAGTAACGCAGAGAAAATTGAGAGATTAATCTAATTAAAACTAAATTATATAAATATCGCAATTTTCTTTGCATAAAGAACTTGCCACTGGTTTGATTTCTAGCTAAAAAAACTGCATTAAAGAGAAAGTTGTTTATTTTATTATGAAGTTGGTAACCTATTTAACTTCTAACACAAACTGAATTCATTTTATTCAACGAAAATAATTATTTTACATCTTTCAATGCATGCATCAATAATCTTCCTTAGAAGTTCTCATTCACTGTTCTTCAATGTACAATGTAAAAAGTAAATGATACCTAATCACAGATAAGATTTTGGAGACAAATTTAGTGTAGATTTTGGAGAGTGAATTTGCAGGATCAGATCAAAATAGGCGAAATAACTGAAATTTACTACTCGGAAATTGTGACAAGTGTGCAACCTGATTCACAAAAATAATTAGACAGGCCTTGCAAATTTTGAACTGAAATCTAATCTGGAGAAGTCTAATTTCGCATTTAACAATGAAAATGAGTCAACATCATGACAAAAGCAAATTTCACAGTAGAGGAAAAAAAAATTTGCATTATTTTATTATAACATGAAATTATAGCATTTTGCTCTGTATACAGGTATGAAAACATGCATAAAAGTATAAAAGCGTTAAAAATAAAGATGTGGGATAAGATTTGGAGGGTTAGGTGATTTTACCTCCCCGCACAATCCACCCCTCTTCTGTGGTCACAAATGGACATATAGCGTAATAAAATGGCTTTCTACATAGCTACACTCATGAAACTGTTTGAGTAGCAAGGCGCACTTATGACGGACCTATTAGTGAAATAAAATGCAAATTGAAATTTTTCGAGCTGTGTCACTTTTCTTGCGGGTGAATGACATATTACGCCATTACCGAAGTTTATATCCGTGATTCTAAATATATTTATAAGCATGCTTTTTTAAATCGATTTCTGTTATTTACTATTGTTTGAACCTGATTTAATTTTCGTATTTTTCTCATAAAAATCATAAAAAATACTTAAAGAAAAAAAAAATAGAGACAGGGAAACTGAAATTTAAATATGAAACATCCTGATGAATACGAGATAATAAATCGTCACCTTTGCTGCATCCGTCACGAAGTGACAAAGCTCATGGGTCATGATTAAGTAACTTAAAAGAAAAAAAAACTTTTTATAACAATGAGTTCTTTCTTTCCTAGCGTGTTTTTCCGTGACCGCAATATAAATAATGCTCCACCCGCCGATATTTGATCTGAAGTTGTTTTAATGCGCACCAAATGACTGCAACATCATAAATTTCTTTTAAAAAATACGGATATAGATAAAATCTTGATTTCTAAAATTTCGGGAATTTCATAGGCCGCAATCCTGCTTTATAGGACAGAAGTAGTGTAATACGCTAAAAATAAATATCGCATTAATTCTTAATTTCTGTTAGCAGTCTTAGAGACTGCCACTTTTTTCAATCGTTTGACCGCTGCATTTTTTTTTTTTAATTTTCGCAGTTTACCTTGTAATTTTAACTGCAGATGCTAGTGAAATTTTGTTTAGTTTTAAGCTCTAGTATTATTGAACAAGTGAATTTTATTTATCTTTCTATGAGGCTATTTCAGTGATCACTCACAGCAGCTATTGGACAATTTTTGTCACAGAAGTTAAGAGTTAAAGATTGTTTATGGTACTCTTTATAATTGTGAACACATTAGGCACATTAATTTAACAAATTACAATGACTATTTGGAAAATGATGATTTCAAAGACTAAAATTTTAAAGGTCGACGCTACACTCAGCACTGATCACCTGGCCTTCAATCGCCGTCAGCGCCACCTATTGTTTGAGATGCGAACTAAAATAAAAAATTACAATAAAAAACTCCTGACATTATACATAAACCTCCTGCAAAAAGTTTTTAAATAGCTGTCACCGTTTGCAATTTATTGAATTTTAAAATCCATCAGTTATTTTTGGAACACCCGGTACATGCGTACATACATACACA
Organism: Maratus speculifer; assembly: GCA_964019185.1. NCBI lineage: Eukaryota > Metazoa > Arthropoda > Arachnida > Araneae > Salticidae > Maratus > Maratus speculifer. The sequence continues at coordinate 261,167,067 of OZ025298.1, forward strand.
CAGAACCTGTGAGCCCATTATTTCTCCGGCTTTGACGCCCGTGAGCTAAAACACGTAAAACTACATTGACCTAGGATAAACTAGATCAGCCTAGGACAAACAAGAATGTTGGCGTTGAGGCGGTCATTGAATTCAATAAAATCACGCCAAATTGAATTGGCCTAGGATAAACTAGTTCAGACCAATAAACAACAGTCTAAACTAGTTTATCCTATAAGAGTTAGGCCAAACTAGTTTGGCCTAGGAACATCTAGTTTGTCCTATGGGCCTTAGGATAGACTAGTTTGGCCTAGGAAAAACTAGTTTATCAGATGGGCGTTAGGATAGACCGGTTTGGCCTAGGAAAAACTAGTTTATCCGATGGGTGTTAGGATAGACCGGTTTGGCCTAGGAAAAACTAGTTTATCCGATGGGTGTTAGGATAGACCGGTTTGGCCTAGGAAAAACTAGTTTATCCGATGGGCGTTAGAATAGACCGGTCTGGCCTAGACCATTCTAGTTTGGCCTAAAATCGGGTTTGGCCTGTATAGAATGGTCCTTAAAAGTTGGTAAAAAAAAATTTTCACGATTTATACCGGTGCACCCTGCCATTTTGTTCTACTCATTAAAAAAGAATTACACCAATTTTTTCAACATTTTAGCATGATTTTAGGGGTCGCTACCGCTATAGACTTATTCAAAAATATTGAAGGAAAATACATAATTATTCTTAGTAACAAGTAAACATATTTTTATTAATTATTTCAGAAAATTCTACTGCAACTACATTGTTTTATGCATTTAAAGAATAAAAAAAAAGCTATCATTATTATAAAATCTTTACATTTACCTTTTTTAAGACATCAATGTAGATTTTTTACAATCTAGATATTTGCTTCGAAACTGCTTGGCTAACAACTATAAGTGCTGTTTTTGTTCTTCATCTTTTGTGTGAAGTTTATTGTATTTCTCAATAAGTGTTACCCCACGTTTCACTACATCATTTATAACTTTCACCGAAGCCGCAAAAGCTATACAAGTTTTATGAGATTCATTTTTATACCAATTTGTCACATCTGTTTCAAAAAAGTCTGCAGGTAATTTCCATAATCTTAAAAAATCTCAGAGTGTTACTTGTTACAAAATCTTGCAAGTTCTTTTTGAGGATGTCATCAGGTTCAGCCCGTGCACGTTTCAATGGTTTCTCATTTTTCAAAGCACGCACCATTTTTCTTTTAATTTTAAATAAGAAATTGTCATCGAAAAATGCAAAAGTAACTAGTTCTTCTGATAAGTACTACAAATGTCCTAGGAATTTCTTCATAACAACGAAGAAACGTCTTTATTTACATTTTCGTAGTCTTTCAAGTTTTTAAGGAGCAATAAATCATTTCTAGGCACAGAACAAGCAGATGGTGCCTGTTACCAACTGTGAATGTAGATTTTTACCACAAATGAGAAAACTTGACGAACTCTAGATTCTTCGTGCTTAGAAAGTTTGAACTGATCTCTAAATAAATAAATTTTGACCGAGTATATGGCCTTTGCCATCCATCGTACCACCAGCGGCTCTAAAGTGAACACTTCTTTCGAGTACTCCTCCTAGTAAAATGATGGCAAGCTCTAACAATTATTTGTAATCCTCCCTTGGTTGCAAATCATTAAGTTGATTTTGTGCACACACAATATGATTTCTGATGCATTTTCTGTTGTTTTTTCATTGATGAAATTATCAGTTACGAAAGTTTAAAATATTTCATGATCAATAGAGTTCCTCGAAAAAACTTCTGACATTATACATAACTCTCCTGCAAAAATTTTTTAAATAGCTGTGACCGTTTGCAAATTATTGAATTTTAAACTCCATCAGTCATTTTTGGGACACCCGGTATGTAAGTAACACGATAACTCTTGATAGAGATATCCGATTTGGTTCAAATTTTGGATGTAGGTTCATTCTGATAAGGTACTTTTCTGATTAATTTGGGGAATTCATTGGGTAGGAATGAAGGGGGGCAAACGGAAGGGCTAATCCCCCACCTTTAATTTAGAGAAATGGATTTATCATGCAGAATTATCAGTTTTCATTTTAAATATAGGATCATTGTGACAAGGCGTCCCCGTGATTGGTTGTGCATGTTTATTGTTTAAGTCTAAATTTTAGACTTAAACAATAAAAATCCTCAACTCTAAAAGGAAGGGCAATGTAGGTAACACAACATAATTTAGAAGCCTGGCGGCCCGGTCAGGCGGGGCCCTGGCCTGGAAATTTCGGCCCGTGCAAACCTCTGACAGACCTTCGAATAAAATACATTATATAAGGGTGATAGCAAAACCACTTTGCACAAGGTTAGCTATGGAGCAGTAGTCTAGATCAATACTAAAAATAATATTGCCCAATTAAAGTGATGGCTTTGCATTCACAGGCTGTTTACACTTATTGTGTATTACAGCATTATTTTTTTAAAGAATAACATCCTCGAAAAATAAAGTAAGTTAAATTACTTTTTCCTATTTCCCCCAACTATACTTAACCATTGAACCCCCAAAACTAATCACAGATACTCTTTATAAAATTAAACAATTATCCAAAATTTTAAGCAAATCGGATAATTCTGCTCAAAAAACAATTCATCTGATTTAAGGAGGGTAATCTTCCATTCCTCCCTTTATACTTAATCACCAAACGGTCAAAACAATTCAGGGATTCGCCTTAAAAAACTGTATTCAAAATTTACGACAAATCGGATAATTTTGCATAGAAACCTATTTATCTAATTTAAAGAAGGCGATAAAACGTCCTATACCCCATTATACTGAAACAAAAGAAAAACTCAAATTAATTAAAGAAGCGCCTGATCAAATGAATTCATGCCGAAAGTTTTAAGCAAATTGGATAATTCTGAATTATAACCAATTTATATAATTTAAGGAAAGAAATAAATTGTAAGTTTCCCCCTTATATTTAACCGAAGAACCATGAAAATTAGTCAGTGAAGCGCTTCATTAGAATGAACAAATCCAAGATTTGCAGCAAATCGGTTAATTCTGCATGAAAAACACAATGCCAAAATTAGGTGGGGACCCCCGCCCCCCCCGTTATTCTTGTTGTTTTTGTTCAATTAATCCATAAAACTAATTAGGGAAGCCTTTTACCAGAATGAATTTATTTCTAAAATTTGAAGCAAATCAGTAAATTCTGCGTGAAAAAAGCATTTACATAAATTATGGGGCATTACTCCTATCCCCCCTCCCTCTATACTTAAACAGTGAACACTCACAACTAATCATGGAGGCCCCTCAAGAGAATGCTCCTATATCTAAAATTTGAATAAAATATGCTAATAATGCATGGAAACCCATTTATTTAAATTAAGGGAAGGGCGAATTAGCCTCTCGTTCTCTCTCCCCCCCCCTACACTTATTCTTCTCCAATGACCACCAAAAGTAATCAAAAAAGCTCTTTATAAGAATAAACTTATACTGAAAGTTTGATGCAAATCGATTATTTCTATCAAGAATAATTGCTTAACGTACTTCATAGATACAGAACCTACGGCCACATTAATTCTCAGAATTTGGTAACCTTATGAGTTAAAAACATGTCAAATTACATTATTTCTTTTGAGAGTTATCGCGTTATGCACGTACGTACGTACATATGTACATACATATTTATTCCTATACATATTTATTCCTATTACCCTTTATTCCTATCCAATGAATTCCCAAAATTAATCAGAAAAGTGCCTTATCACAATGAACCTACATCCAAAATTTGAACCAAATCGGACATCAAGGGTTATTACGTTAAGTACATGCGTACGCACATACGTACATACATGCGTACACAGATACATACAGAACCTGTGAGCCCATTATTTCTCTAGCTTTGACGCCCGTGAGCTAAAAATACGTAAAACTACATTGGCCTAGGATAAACTAGATCAGCCTAGGACAAACAAGAATGTTGGCGTTGAGGCGGTCATTGAATTCAATAAAATCACGCCAAATTGAATTGGCCTAGGATAAACTAGTTCAGACCAATAAACAGCAGTCTAAACTAGTCTATCCTATAAGAGTTAGGCCAAACTAGTTTGGCCTAGGAAAATCTAGTTTGTCCAATGGGCCTTAGGATAGACTAGTTTGGCCTAGGAAAAACTAGTTTATCCGATGGGCGTTAGGATAGACCGGTTTGGCCTAGGAAAAACTAGTTTATCCGATGGGCCTTAGGACAGACCGGTTTGGCCTAGGAAAAACTAGTTTATCCGATGGGCGTTGGGATAGACCGGTTTGGCCTAAAATCGGGTTTGGCCTGTAACATTTTTTGTGTATATAACGCGTTAACTCTGAATTCGGGATAGCATGCTAGTGGATTAATTAAAAACGAATAAGGGTCAATCCATTTCAAGTGGTCCAGAAAATATTTTTTTGGTCACTCGACCATTTTTAAAAAATCTGAAATTTTTTTTACAACAACCCTAACATGACGGAAGTTCAAAATAACCGTTATTTTAATTTTACTATTTTTTGTTTTTGCATGGCGGCCATCTTTGTTTCATCGTGTTCATTGATTTTCTCAGATAATAGGATACACAAAATTGTATATATCTCGTCTTTTATTTTACCAATTGAAATGGGGTTTGCAGCATTTTGTTCAGAATAAAATAGGCTAAATTTACAGTGGTAGAATAATTTTGAAAAATAAACTTTTACCGATGAAATTTTAGCACAAAATTTAAGATTTTTTCCGAAATCTATCCATTTGCAAGAGGAAATTTTTTATGCAAGGAAAACTGTCAACCTTACACAATTTTTTTCTACTATTAGGTCAAAAGTGTGTATACCCATACACCAGGTCCCAGATCTGGAAGTTAATTTCTCTTTGCGAAATAAATTCCGAAATTCTTCCAAAATTTCAAAAATCGCACTTTTTAGGCTTTGATATCTCTAGTGGGGCACAAGATAAAAATTTGAAATTCTGGCCTTTGATATTATTGTGTAGTAAAGTTATGTACAAAAAATTTCAAGAAGGAGATTTGACTACAAGCGGAGATATGACATGGACAATATGTGAAAAATAATATTGTCAAACTATTGTAACGTACTATGTAATTGTTCCAAAAGACTGTCAACCTTACACATTTTTTTCTACAAATAAGTCAAAAGTGCGTGTACTCATACACCAAGTCCCAGATCTGGGAGTTTATTTCTCTTTGCGAAAAAAATTCCGAAATTCATCAAAAATTTAAAAAATTGCACTTTTTAGGCTTTGATATCTCTGGTGGGTCACGAGATAAAAATCTGAAATTCTGGCCTTTGATAGTATTGTGTAGTAGTGTTATGTACAAAAAATTTCAAGAAGGAGATTTGACTACAAGCTGAGATATGACATGGACAATATGTGAAAACAATACTGCTAAACTATTGTAACCTTCTATGTATTTGTTTATACCTCCAAAATTTTAAATTAATTATTTATGGTACAGAGTTAAATGTTAATTACAAATATCTTCTTCAAATGCGTCTGTGTGATTTAAACAATTCAGATTGTATGCTAAGCCAATACACTATTTGTCCAGAGGAACAAACCTACTACAAATGCTATTGCAACAATTTTACTCAGTACACATTTCAGGAAAAGTAAATTTCAGACAATTGGTTGCAACTGATCGAGTTGAGATGGTTTCAATTATTAAACCGAGAGAATTTTATTCAAGTTAACAAGGGATGACAAGACTTGGGTGGCGTCAAATAAAATTTTGAGAAAGAATAGCCTGATGGATTGACAACAGTAACTGGTCGAACTCATAACATCTCTCGTAAATAGTGTTAAGCTCCTTGTTGAGCATATGTAGTATCTTTGTAAATTAAACATTTATTATTATACTGTTTTCAACTAACGATATTTTCTGTGTAAATATTGTAACAAATGAGACTAATCTCATTTCTCCTAATGTACTCATAATAGCATTTCTTAACGTTTTTTAATCACCGTATCTCAGCTTATAATCAAATCTCCGTCTTGAAATTTTTTGTACATAACACTACTGCACAATACTATCAAAGGTCAGAATTTCAGATTTTTATCTCGTGCTCCACCAGAGATATCAAAGCCTAAAAAGTGCGATTTTTGAAATTTTTGACGAATTTCGGAATTTTTTTCTCAGAGAAATCAACTCCCAGATCTGGGACTTGGTGTATGAGTACACGCACTTTTGACCTATTTGTAGAAAAAAATTGTGTAAGTTGACAGTCTTGTTGAACAATTACGTAGTAGGTTAGAATAGTTTGGCAGTATTGTTTTCACATATTGTCCATGTCATATCTCCGCTTGTAGTCAAATCTCCTTCTTGAAATTTTTTGTACATAACATTACTACATAATACTATCAAAGGCCAGAATTTTAGATTTTTATCTCGTGACCCACCAGAGATATCAAAGCCTAAAAAGTGCAATTTTTTAAATTTTTGACGAATTTCGGAATTTTTTTCGCAACGAGAAATCAACTCCTAGATCTGGGACTTGGTATGTGAGTACACGCACTTTTGACCTATTTGTAGAAAAAATTGTGTAAGGTTAACAGTTTTCCTTACATGAAAAATTTCCTCTTGTACACGGATAGATTTTGAAAAAAATCTTAAATTTTGTGCTAAAATTTCCCTTGTAAAATTTTATTTTCCAAAATTATTCTACCACCATATATTTAGCCTATTTTATTCTGAACAAAATGCTGCAAACCCCATTTCAATTGGAAAAATAAAAGACGAAGTATTTACAATTTTGTGTATCCTAGTATCTGAGAAAATCGCTGCACACGATGAAATAAGGATGGCCGCCATGCACAAACAAAAAATAGTAAAATTAAAATAACGGTCATTTTGAACTTCCATCATGTTAGTGTTGTTTTACAAAAAATTTCAGATTTTTTAAAAATGGTCGAGCGACCAGTGCTGGACCACTTGAAATGGATTGACCCATAAGTAAAAGTGCTCTTACACGTAAAAGTGATATCCACGGGGAGTCAAAATCGCTTCAAATTCAAGCGTCTCAATGTTATACTATGGTTTCAGGGGCAGAGGTGTAGTCATAAAAATAACAGAGGATATACGCTCAAGGCATACGGTATACCCTAGAGTGTGTATATTAAAGCTTTCTTGGGAGACACAGGGTATACGGATCTCCTTTAAAAGAATTCTGGAGAGTATACGACGTATACCCCCGTATACCCTCCACTACATTCCTGTTCAGGGGATGGAAAGTGAGCGATTCTCTTGTGTCGGAGCATCTTTGATTCTTGAAACGAAGCGAGTCGCCAGTAACAGCCAATGAAATGCTTGGAAATTTGATGATGGAAAAGCCTTTTCTAGAACAGCCAATGAAGTGCTTAGAAAACGAAAAAAATGATGGGGGAAATTGACAAGTCGCAGGCGATTTTTGTCGTTTGAAATTTTTACGTGTAATAGTACTTAAAAAAGAGAGAGAGAGAAAGATAATTTTTTTTTTTTTTTAAATCTAAGCGAGAAGTTTGAAAACAATGTTAAAAAAGATTTAACATGAGCTATCTTATTTCTTCTCGTTCTTCTTGACTAGTGTAGGCTCTTAAAAATTGTAATAACATTTTGTGACGAGCAAACAACTTATAAAAAAAAATAGCAAAAAAATAAAATAAAATTAAATTAAATTAAAAAAAATTTAAAAAAAATAATAAAAAAATTATATGAATTTGAAAAAATACAAAATTAGAATTTCTAATAGCATAAATATTTTTATGAATATGTATATTTTTTTTTTCTTTTTTTTTTTTTAAGAGAGATTGGTTGCTCATCAAGATGTCCGCAACATATCTAGCAAATCCAGCAGATACTTTGCGTACTCAACTCATACGTCGCAGTATATCCTGTTTCCAGTAAAATCAATATTTGATACATATGGTTATGCTATAGTTTTGCAATTCCGAGTCATCTTTATTGTGTGGTTAACCTCAATATTTTGATATCCCTATTAACTTTTTTTTGTGTTTCATGATTGTAAATGTTTTAATTAAGAACTTTTTATTAAACTCGCCAACAATGAAAAAGCGTCCGATCGACTCTTGGCTGCCGGAGGATTTTACATTTATCTCTCTTCCATAATAGCAGCGATTATTCAAAGACGTCATTCTAGGAACTCCCCCATTCCTTTATTAAATTCTTGGACGGAATAAACAGCCTTCGGGTTATGATCCAGGAGTTTCGGTATAAGGCTTTTAATTGCATTTCACGTGGAGAAGAACATTCTCTTCAACATTAATAGAGAGAGAGAGAGAGAAGAAACTAGTCGGAAATTGCACGTCAAACGTAGCAAATGGGATGCGTTCGTACTGTAACGAAATTTTTAAAATATTCAGATCTTGGTGTAATAGTACATAGCACTTCGGATACAGTATAGTATCCGAAATATTTTGTGTGTCCTTGTGTGTCCTCCCTCTGCTTTCTATTATACAAGAATTAACTTATAGTAAACGTCAGCAACGTATGTCAATTAAAAAAAATGTGAAATAGATTAATATAATTTACACGCACCCCAAACAATTTTTCCCATTGTACCATTTTGTAATGGAATAATTTATTGTGGTCCTGTAAATTAATAGCAAATATTCTTTGAACCACATATTGTACCGAATGGATATTTTAATATATGCATCATAGATGCGTATTAATTTTATTATGCTTGAAAGAGTGTAACATAATTAAAATGCGCTTGGAACTATTTTTTCTCATTGACCGTCCTGTAATGGAATATTTTTGATTGTCCCTGTAATTGAACTATACATCCGATTTTCAGAAAATTTTAAAGGACTCGACAAAATTATGCAACAATTATATATTTTAAATTTTAAACGATTCAATTGGATGGTTTTTGCAATGTTTTATCTAAACAGTTTTTTTTTTTTTTTTTTTTTTTTTTTGAGATACAGATTTAATTTTTTTGTACATGTTTTTTTTTATTATAAATGAGATAAATCTGCTCATAGGAATAAATAACTATGAATTCATATAAACTTTTAATGGAATTTTAATTAACTTTTGATATTCAGGCGATATTTAGTGAAATCTTAGAAAAAATTTCCAAACCTTCTATATCGAATTATATTCAATATATTTCATTTTTCTTTTCAACTATATATTAGCAAACCCCTTATCTGTCTTATGAAGCAAAATATTTGCAATATCTCTTAAATTTACTAACATATACCAAATTTCGTATACAAAACTTGATTTTTTTCTTAGAAAAAAATTATATTTTTCAATAAAAATGGCTCTTAAATTAAAATATACAAACTTACATGTTATATTTTGCTTTATAACATACCTAGATGAGCAGAGCATTGTCACAAAATTTTATTTCAATATTTTAAGGGGACACAGTACCTTTGAAACCATATTTTGAATAATAATGCAATACTGTAATATATGTTATGCTTAGTACTAAAAATTAAAATTTAAAAAAAATGCAAGACAGCCTATTTTTCTAAAATTTAAATTAAAAAAATCAACTTTTTAAAAATTTCTACTGTTTTTTAAAATATGAGTATTTTTAATCCGATTTTTTTTCCATATTCAGTGGAATATACTACATAGAACTTTGCAGTGTGCATGGATTTTTAGATGTACGGGATTTTATATTAAATATGATTTTTCTTCTCTCTTGAGTATCAAAAAACGAAGGAAATTCAACAAACTCTCAATTTGAATATATTTTTAAAAATAATTATAAACGTGAACGTAAATATACACAAAAATATGACATACACCATGAAAAACCAGTATAGAAAAAAAGAACATTCTATCTAAATTAGCAAAAAAGGTCTTAGTGTTTATCGAAGAATCAAATTATAAAAATAGGAACAGAGAGAAAAATCCGTTTAAAGTTTTCATTTGTATAGGTATGAATGTGCTGGATCTATTAAAACAATTTACAATATCTCGTGATACAATAGTCGTACGGTATTTGTACCCTATATGGACACGGCTCTCAATATGGATACCCCTAATATTTTTAAAGATAATAATTTTGATTGAGAGATGGCTCAACATTTTCGCGAAGAAAAGCAGTTGAAAAGATAATTAAGGCTGGAAAGTGTAAAAAAGCGCGCTGTTCGCCATTTAGGAGGAAACTTGTTGTTTCGGGATGTGCTGATCTTAATTGCTTGTAAGCTTAAATTCTTATTAGATATGGTAAAATTACATTAAATGTTGAAAAGTGGAGTATTTTAGAAAGCTAATAAAACATATTTTTGATTGCTATTGTATATTTTGCTTAAAAATATCTTATTCATTTGTTAAAAGATTTAGTAAAGCTACGCACGGTTCCCAATATGGACAGCTTATGTCCCCATCGACTACAACTGTAAGAAAGAATAAAATTTAATGTTGCCAAGCAATAAATTGAAAAGGCATCAAAGTGGTAAAATCTTTGTTCAATAAGATGCCAATTGAAGAATCTCCGAAAAAAAAACCCTTGCAGAAAAATAAAAAAGCTCCCCCCAGTAGGATATCTGTTGGACAAATCGTAGGTACCAATGGTATGACTTCCTCAACAAAGGAGAGCTGGTACCGCTTCTTTTGCAGTATTGATGCTTTTTCAAACATGCGGCGATGCATCACATGTGGCAGATATGTTCATGAGGATTATGTGGGACTTACTGTTCATGGTGAAAAAGTTTCTATTTGTCTATGCTGTGAGGACTGAGTAATAACAGATGTAAATTCGCAGACAAATACAATAAAGCTAAGCAAAACCAACAATGTTATTTCATAATATTTACTAGTAACTAAGAAACTTTGCATGGGTCTTCGAAAGGTAAAAACCGAGAATGACCCCCCCCCCTTTCTGAAATGCATGTTCTGAAGATATTTACTGTCCCCCTCCTCCTCTGAATACTTTAAGATAATTTTTTTTAATTCCCTCTCCTCTAAAATCCCTTGGAAAAGTGGCTCTTCCATACACACTTCCTTACACTTGTAGACATTTTTTTGTTTTTATCATTTAAATTAAACCAGAATAATTACAAGGCCGCTAATTTTAATAATGATAGTCAATAGTCCAAGGATAGTGGTGACATATTTTTGGAGTGATTCACATATTTTTGGACTTGTAGATGGGGTTGAAAAAAATACATTTTCCTTAGGGTGTCCGTATTGGGTACAGGTACCTTATACGTAAAAGTGAGGCGTTAAAATATTCACGATAAAAGAAGCTTTCAGTTAATATTAAAGAAAAAAATCGATATTTTGATATTTTTTTTTTTTTTTTTTTTTTTTTGTGAGCGTGCTCAAGACTTCCATTGTAAATGAAATTTTCCTCCTACACAACATATGAATTTTCACTGATAATATTTCCCCATTGGTTGCATTTGATGTTATTTAAAAAAAAATGTATTATTATCTTTTTAAATTAAAAAATTAGTTTATTATTAATAAAACAAGGTTATTATTTTTTAACAGATAATTATACATTCGATTTTATTCTGCAGTTAAAGAATGTAAACTATATGAATATTGAAAGTCCCTCATAAACTTTTTTCCAGCATAACCCCCCCCCCCCCCCAGTACTTATATTTTTAATACACTGAGAATAGTTGTAGTCGTAAAATCAAAAAAAAAAAAAAAAAAAAAAAAAAAAAAAAATTCTATAAAGCCCACTCGGAGAACTTTTAATTCCATTTACTCATGACCGTGTATCTTGTAAGGCATGAGAGAAAAAACCAATGATCCCAACTACACCATTTCGTAGGATAATTGGGATCAAAGAGGTATTTTTTGGAAAAGACGTTTTAACCAGGCAACAAAAGTACATTGAAAATAATTCTTTACACATTTCAAAAGAAAAGAACTACTGAGTAAAATTATGCATAACATTAGTATATAGTCCACTCCATGTCAATTAATTTAAGTTCAAATTGCCAAAAGGTTTTCCTAATCATCCCTATCTTTTTAGGACTTTCCAAAACAGTAAAAAAGTGCTTATGCTTTCGGTTTGTCTACCCATCTGTCCGTCGGCTCGTTTCTCCGTTTGACCGTCTGTCCACGCTCTAATTCCCGTTAATATACTCGGACTTTCATGCAATTGATAAAGTTTATTTAGGGTCATCAAACCATGAATATGAAGTACAGTAGAACCCCGCTAATTCGGACCCAGTTAATCCGGATCGGTTTGGCCAATTTTGTTTTTCAAGTTTGAGAAGCGATTGGCTAATTTCCATGACATTAACTGTTTTATCGTCGTATTATGAATAAAAAAAAAACTTTTTTCAGAAATATTTTCGGGAGAATACTTTTAGCTTTCTTATTTAAACTCTTTGATGTTATCTTTCAAAGAAACAACAGTGTATCATTAACTTTGGCAATTCCAATTTTTCCAATTTTCTATTTAAACTACTTAGAAATGTCATAAAAAATCATTACACAATATATTTTTACTTAGAGCATTGCAAGAAAGCAATGTAAAATAGTCCCTGTAAGACTCATTTTCTGATAATGATCACTTTCCTATCTTTGTCGGCCCATAGTACTTATGCTCAAGCGGATGCGTGTCCGTGCGGCTCTTAAAAGGTATAGAAAACTGGCACGGCAGAAAATGACAAACTTTTTTATTATAAAGTAAACATTTTTGCTGTCTGTTAAAATTCAATAAGTTTAACATAAAGGTGATTTTCTGTAAGTACGTTTTATTTTATTTCATTTTTTTTCTAATTCTCCGGATAACCCGGATTTTCGATAATCGGATTGGGTCTGGTCCCAATTAATCCGAATTATTGGGGTTTTACTGTTTGTACGATTAATGGTTTATTTACAAGGACACTCAAAAGAATTCGATTACACTATGGTAAAATCGTTTGGAGGATGTTTTGATGACATTACACTGTTTAATATGTATTGAGAATGACATAAATCACTGAATTTCACTACTATTCATTAAAACTGAGCATCCATAGCATATTTTATTTATTTACAGAGACACACAAACGAATTTGGTTACAGTATTGCCTTTGCGTAATAATAGCTGGAGAATCTGTTTTAAAATTCGGTATGCGCTTTTAAATTTAATTAGTCTTTTACACATTACTCTTCATATATAAATTCTGTACCTCATATACAGGGCTGCAGAAACAGGCTGCACATTTTCCTATTCTCCTTATTAGAGGAAATTGCTGAAGGGGAATTTTAAACCCAAGTATATGTATCTCTTAAATGAGCTAAATTTTGGAATGCATGTTGCTAATAGATACAAATCTCTATATCATATACAAGACTGCTAAAAAGATCGGATCATTTTGCGATTGTAGATGGGAACAGATGAAATTACGTTTTCACATGCGTTATATATTTCCATATGGTGAAATGAGGCGTAATATTTTAATTTTTTAAACAATGCATTTTATATTATTGCCGAAACGTCAGTGAAGGCTTACTTTGGAGACACGAAATTTTTTGGTTTCTGCCTGTCTGTCAGTCAGTCTGTCAGTCTGTCTGTTCCGCGATAACTAACGCAAAAAACATCCGATTGACTTGAAATTAAGTGGGTATGTTAGTGAGGCATTGGGATTAAGCTGTATAGTTTTTTGTTAGATTTGATTCATTTATTCGGAAAATATAGAATATTTTATTTTGCGCAATAATGCTTTTCTATGGCAAATCCAATGATTTCCAATTTTTTTTCCTTGAGAGAAAATGACATATTTCATTAATGGAATTCAATGATAAATGGACATTGAAATTTACCAGTTAAATTATTCATATTGTTTTGAAATTTTGTCTATGCATTTGTCAGATTTTTAAATTTATTACTGTAAATTTTGGAGATTTTTTATAAATGTGTTCCAATAACATAAACTAATTTGTTTTAGAGATTTACTTATTTAAAATGTATTTATTTCATTTTCTTTATTTTCTCTTAATGGTTGCTAAGCAATCATTCATCCTAATCCTTATTATATTTTAATGCTATAAATTTGAAAACGTGTACGAAAATTTAAATGAAGTCTACGTCAAAACTGATGAATTAATTAATGTCTTTGTATCTTTGCGGATAAATATAACATAGCCCAGAAAAGAATATAGGCTATATTTTATTAATTTTATTCAAATATTTTCCTTAATAATTCAAAATTTCTTTCTTTTTCATACAGAATCAAGAGCGATTTTTTAGGTAAAATTTAACCAATTTCCTTTATCGTTCCCAAAAAAAAAAAAAAAAAAATCTGGAATAATTCTTCAACGGCAATAAGTTTCAATTGAGCAATTTCCATTCGAAAAATTAAACTAAGAAAGAATAAATATGACGTCAGAATTAAAATAAAAATAAAAATAGTACTTTGTTAAATATTAAACACGGCAATTTGTTTCGTTAATAAGAATTTTTCGGACAAAAAATGGGGGCATAATTAGAAGTAAAAGAAATAAAAAATAATTATATTTTTAACAAATATTTCAATTGGTAAAATTTGACGTCATAATTGAAATAAAACAGGTATTTTATAGTTGTCGTTAAAAATACAAGAAACATGGACAGCAATAACTCATGTATAATGACGTCATTGCCGAAACTTCAGTGAAGGCTTATTTTGAAGCTTTCCATCTCTCAGTCTGTTCTTCTGTCTATCTGTCAGTCCCCGATAACTGCCACAAAATGCAATCAAAACTTCTTTTTTTCGTAAACAAAATTGTAAAACCCTAGATTACTGAGTTAACACTTTCAAAAGTTCCTGATACATCAGATTTAGGTGTTTTTGGTGGGCAGGTATCTAGAATTATGAGGATAATGAAAAATGCTTATTAAAACTGCCACTTATCCTTATAAATAAAAATGTAGAAAGAAATACAAGAGATACAATAACCATTAGCAGATTGATAGAAAGTTAGAAATTTACATTTAATGAGACTACGGGGGGTTCAGGGAGGCGGAGCCCCCCTGAAGAAATCTACTGTGGTATGATAAAAAAACAAAAATAATAGATCATGAATTTTTCAGAATATCCTAACATAACTAAATTTTTAATTTAACGGCTTTTGATGGCTTCAAATTTCTTATTCTTATTTTATTGTTATAAATAATTACGTAATTCGAAAATTTTAAATTACAGTTTCCAGGAAGTTGAATATTACGCTAAATGTGTTAAAAAAAAAAAAAAAAAAAAAAAAAAAAAAAAAAAAAGATGTGAAAATCTGACGTTGAGGCTCTTTATCTGCAGATTTACTAGTTGTAATTGTGTTTGAAAGAGCTTCATAACCTAAACTTGACGCATTATTTTTTCTTTCTTGTTTACCTTTTCAACAAAACAAATTAAACCTACTCAGTGACTATTCATTTAAATTAATCCAATAATTAATATTTGAACTAAAATAACTAGGCTGAAAAATATATGTACATGAATAATCAATATAATTACCAACTTCCTCTAAATTTCTCTCCGAGCACTCGAATTATCCTTCAAAGGAATTTAATAAAGCTCCCGAATAGTTGGAATATTTCGTTCGAGGCGTCTGAAAATTCTTTGATGATAAAGAAAAACCGATGAAGTATGAGCCATTTTCTGAATATAGATTGACATTTCAGTTTATCATTTTTACAGAAGCACGTATATTTATTTTAAAGAAAAAATACATTTAAGAGCAATCACAAAACGATCCTTTTTAGGTATATTATTATATGGTCGTAGTTATATAAATACGTTGCATTTATAAATATTGTTCAAAATAATATAAATTATAAATAAATTATAAATATATAAATTATAAATATTGGTCGTCTGTCTGTCCGCATATGACAACATAAAAAACAACCCAAGCGAATCGTTTGAAATTTAAAGTGTATAATTGTTGCATAATTTTGTCATTTCAAATTTCATGAAAATCGGATGTTTAGTTCAATTACAGGGACAATCAAAAATATTCTGTTAGGAGTGTAGTCGTAAAAATAACAGAGAATATATGCTCAAGACAGAAGGTATAACCCTACAATGTGTATACTATAGCTTTCTTCAGAAACAGAGGGTATACTTTTTTAATCCAGAAAGTATGCAGCGTATACTCTTGTATACCCTTGACTATACATCCTTATATTCCATTACATTACGGCAAAGGGAAAAAATAGTTTTAAGTGCATTTTAATAATGTTACACTCTTTCGAACATAATATAATTGTTATACATCTCTTATCTACATACTAAAATATACATTCTATACAATCTGCGATGCAAAAAATCTATCTTTTTATTAATTTATTGGGGCACACAAAAGTATTCCTTTACATAACGGTATAGGAGGAAACATTGCTTGGGACGCGTTTTAATTATATTAAACTATCTCACTTTTTATGAAATTTACATATATTTTTTGAAGTTTACTAAAGGTTACTTCCTGTATAAAAGAAAGCAGATTGCATTTACAGGGATACACAAAAGATTTCGGAGACTTATACGGTATCTGAAGTACTGCATTCTATTACACTAAGATCTGAATATTTTTAAAACTTCGTTATAGTACGAGCTAATTTCATTTATTACGTTTGACTTGCAATTTCCGACTTGTCTTTTATTTGCAGAGAAAACTGTCAATCTATACTTAGCGAAATATCCGTTGGAATGGAAAAATTAAAATCCCTGGTAAAAATATTATATTACAGTATAGTACAGAGTGCTTGATAAGATGGAAGCCTCTCAAAAACAGGCAATTAATCCTTTACCTTATGAATATTTCTTTTCACATGTAAAATCTTGAAGAAATTTTAAAACTTAATTAAAACAAGTAAGAAAAATTATATGTCAAGCTTAGATTATGAAACACTTTCTATCATTTACTGAAATCTTTAACAACAATTCATTATCTAGGGAAATAAGGTGTTACTGTCTATAGCCAAATATGCATTCCAATACTCTTGAACAATCCTGTATTTGATCTGTATTTGATAAATATATATATATATATATACCAGATAATGGGGAAATTTAGTTTTCAAGAAAAAGCTTAGCAGGTTGAATTTTTTCTTTCATCAATTTATAATTTATACTAATAGATGGAAACCTATTTGAATATTTTTGTTCAGCCCTGTAGTTTACCTAATACTTTTATTACTCGAAAGTATTTTGCTAAAATTGAGTTCAAACAAAAATACTCTTTAAACTTTTTAAATCACATGTCCACAAATTATCATCTATAGGCGACCTTGTATCCAGATCTTTGCATGATCCTGTATATCATTTTATCTATATTCTACAAACTTTTCTTAGTAAACTGAATGCATTTCAACGTAAAAATGCATAATATATTTAAAAAACACTTTTAAAAAAATTACGCTCATATTCAGTAACATTTCCGAGCTCTTTGTGCATCCCTGCATTTATAAATTGTGTAACTATTTGCATTTATACACATAATATAATATGCATACATTTAGTGAAACTTAAAAGCACATATCATAATTAAAAATGCATTTCATCTATCCAAAAACCATCATTCATAATATATAGTACTTGGGATGGAATATACTATTTGAAATCTTTCGTGCGTCTCTGTAAATGTTATGCAATTCGTATTATGCCTGAAATAACTCATATTAAGCCTCAATGACGTATATCAATTTAATTATACATGAAATCGTTAACCATAATTAAAATGTGTTCCCCCAGGGACCGATTTACAAATTTGGCGGCCCTGGGCACAGATGCTTACAGGGGGGCCCCCTTGGAAAATTGCTTACAAAAAGATTGAGCTCCCCCCCACCCCCCCTCCAAAAAAAAGTTACTTATTAAGATAGCCACGATTGACTTTACTATTGAATTACTTTTAAATGCCAATTAAAAAATTAAATATTATAATCATTTATTTACCCTTTAAATAACTATTTCTCAATTATGAAATTTAAATGAGTAGGCGTAATACAATAAATTGGGTAGTGATAATTATCTTTTCCTATGCAAGTTTATATACCTGGAATGATAAAGTATGCAACAACTAACCATAAATTTCCCACAATACCAAACTATAGTTATTTAAAATATTATGGGACTCTTCTGCCTATGAACTGTACTTACCAACCCCAAATAATCTGACAAGAACAGGAACATGATTAAATAAGAATTAAAAATACAATATATTTTTAAAGTAATAAAGATAAAAGAAAATATTTACTTTAATAAAGTGATTAAATGCGGATGTTTCAAACAAAATGTACAATGTTGTAAAAATAAAATATGAACACAGTAGAATGTAAAATTATGCTAGATTTTGTAAACAGTTGTATTGATTTTGGGCAATAGTTGAAAACCCTTCAGCAGCATTTGGGGGCCCCCTGAAAATTGGGGGCCCTGGGCTTGTGCCCCGAAGGCCCTGCCCTAAATCAGGCACTGCGATTCCCCCTTTATTATTATGTAGTGGAATTATTTTGTGTGGCCCTGTAATTGAATAATAACTATCCCCACTAGAAAAAATCTTAAGAAAAGTTCTGGAGAAAATCTGTAGGGAATTGGCCCATTAAAAAAAAATCTGCAGATATTTCAAAGAATATCTTTAAAAATTCTGTAGATAGTTTTGAGATAAAATTATATCTTCAAAATTTCTTTAAGTTTCTGTAGAATTTCTGAAGAAAGCGGATATTTATTCAGATAATCTTATTTTTTGATTATCTGAAGATATTGAATCCTAAATCATTTGATAGTTTAAGATTATTTTTAGAGGGGTATTCTTTTAACTGCATAGTTTACAGAATGCATATTTTAGTGAACTATGTAGATGCATATAAATTTGAATATGTTTGACCAGGTGTAACATCTTTAAAATTCAATTGAAACGATTTTTTCCCATAGACCATAATGTAAAAAAACTTTTGTCTGTCTCTGTAAATAAACTAATCATTGTATAAGCTTCATTTTCAATAAGGTTCGGGCTACGGTAAACGTCAATAACGTCCAAAAATTTCATTGTAATCCGAGTATATTTACAAGAATTAGAGCGCGGACAAACGGACAGAAAGACAGACAGCCAGGCAAACCGAAAGCATAAATCCTTTTCAACTTTGTTGGAAAGAGTTAAAAAGGAGAATTTTAGATTTTAAGCATGTTAAAAAAGTTATGTATAGGGTTGACTAGGAAGTGTGGATCCATTTTCTACAAAATGATTTATAATTTTTTAAGTGCGTTCGTAATTATGTAAATATGTAGCAACTACAGTCGTCTTTCAGCCCGTCTATCCGAATATAACAAAGCAAAAACTATGCAACCGAATCGTTTGAAATTTAAAATATACAATGGTTAAATAATTTTGTTGAGCCATTTCTAATTTTAGGAAAATCGGATGTATAGTTTGATTACAATGCCAACAAAAGTATTCCGTTACATGACGGTCAATGAAAAAAAAAATTGTTTTAAGTCCATTTCAGTGGGGTTACAGCCTTTGAAATAGGATAAAATTGATATGCATTTTCTGAAGTGTACTAAAATATACATTCCGTTCAATATGTGGTGCAAAAATGTTTGTTATTAATTTACACAGCTACACACAAAAAAAAAAAAAAAAAAAAAAAAAAAAAAAAAAAAAAAAAAAAAGTTCCATTACATAATGTTATAGGTAGAAACACTGTTTGCTTCGCGTTTCAGTTATATTAAACTATTTCACATTTTATGAAATTGATACATTGCTGAGGTTTACTAAAAGTTACTTCTTGTATAATAGAAAGCACTAACAGTATTTAGAGCGCCAGTAATTAAGTAGCGCAAACTGAACTTTGTTCAGGAGTTGAAATTTGAAACACTCCGCCCTCCCCATACACACACACTTCCTGAACGCAGATCAACTGGCGCCAGTTAACTACTCTCAAAGATTCAGATTTTGAGCTCAAAATTTAAGTTTTTAAAATCTTTTAATGAGATACAAAAGTAACGTTAAAAAGTAGTTATTCACTAATCGAAAGTTTAAAGCGTCCTTTATCTGCATTTTTTAAACTTTATCTTTCAAAAAAAATTTTAAGAAAATAGCGATATAAGGAATAGTTTTAGCGAAATCCACAAATGAATCCACCAATTTTTCCGTTTTTTATAATCTTTTGAAAATTTGGACCCAAAACATTAATAGCGCCTTTCTTCTTCGGAAGACGTTTGGGACCCTTAGTTCCCTATTTAACGCAGGAGAACTCGCTATGAGAATTTCTCTCACGGTGCCCAATTCTTTTCTCATACTTTACAGTATTTTAATATCAATTTTTTTGTTTGGCTTAGTACATTTATTCAAAAAAGAGGTAAAGTAATCGAAATCACATTTTGAAATTTTATTAAAATGAAAAATAGCCTTAAAAATAGTCTTAAAAAGGGTACGATGGTGAAAGAAAATCTCATTTGCGAGTTCTCGCGGGTCAATATTATTTGTCTTGACGTGTACTGTCATCCCTTAAAGTTTGTATTATTAATTTAAAATCACCCTGTACATTGAGAAACACATGAAAATGGAAAATAATGAGATTAATTAAAAACTTATTCCGCACTGAATCCTTTTTAAGTATAGACAACCTTGAGCTTTGTGGCAAAGTTAAGAACCAATCCAGTAAAAAGGCGAACAGTAAATTATTCACTAATTAGCAGCCTTTATAATAATTCCTATAATTAAAAGGGATTTATTAACAGAAAATTTATAACATTATAACTAAAAATATTACAACATACTATCGTTAGATTTTAGCGTTTTAGTTATTTATTAACAGCAAAATTATAACTAAAAATGTTACATCATGCTATCGTTTCAATTCTTAAATAGCACCCGAATTAAAGTATCATGATATATTTCGAAACAATCTAATTTTCTTAAATGTTTATTATTCAAATAAAATAGCGAGCATGAGAAATAAAACAAATTGGAAATTGCACGTCAAACTTAGTAAATAAGGGGCGTTCGTAATATAAATGATTTCATAAGTATCCAGATCTTGATGCAGTAGATATAGCACTCTAATGCAAAAATTCATAAATACGAAATTCGATGCGATTATATATACTAAATTTAGTAATATGGAAATAATATAACTCCAGCTTAACATCGTAAAAACCTAGAATCATTACCTATTCTGGAATAACGTTGAATTAATTACGTATCATAGGATTTAATAGAATGAAGGAATTTTTTTATTAATATCATTTTTAAGTTTAGTTTTGTTTTTCATAAAATTTCTAAATTCTTATCAATAATTCTTATCAATCTACGCAATAATTCTAAATTATTAATTGCGTATCATAGGATTTAATAGAATGAAGGAATTTTTTTATTAATATCATTTTTAAGTTTAGTTTTGTTTTTCATAAAATTTCTAAATTCTACAGCGATTATGTATATTAAACTTCAAACCATTCTGTTGGATGTTTTTGCGCTGTTATATGCAGACAGACGACGAGACCATGTGACAATTGTATGTGTATATTACATAAATATGACATTTCCCTATGGACCTTAATGTAACGGAATACTTTTGAATATCCCTATAAATTAACTGTGAATGTTACATATACCTCTATTTTCAATACCGAGCATTACACAGTAAATATAAAAAAGATTTATCAATTACAGAGGATTCCAAATTGTTTTAATGGAAGTTTTAAGGTTCGAACACACAGCCAGATGAACAGAAAAACCGAACGCATAAACATTTTCAACTATGTTGGAAAATGTCAAAAGTGCACAATAGGTTGAAATTTCCCTTTCTCAAATTTATAACAATAGACAGAAGCATATTTGAATATTTATGTACAACCCTGAAATTTATCTACTATCTTTATATGCATGCCACTATTTACCTAAAATTTAATTAAGACTAAATCATGCTTAAAACTAGTGAAATTATTTTTTCCTAGAGACGTGCCGTAGACGGCTTTGTATGTAATTTTTCGCGTGGCCCTGTACATCCTTTTTTCTATATTCTTCTATCATATTTTATTATATTAAGTTGCCAAGCAACTCTGAGGAATTCTTTTGTATAACCCTGTATATGACCTACAGCATTTGTATTAAAGTAATATGCAAAAATTTAGTTAAAAATCCTCTCACAACTAAAAATGCACTCCCAGCAATCGTCATTAATACAGCGGGATGCAAAATAATAAGAACAATACAAAAAGAAACAAAATCAGTTTGCGTTTGCTATGTAAGTGCATAAACCTTTGTGTTAAAATTAAATACACGGTATTTCAATTAATATTGGATTTTACGAAAATTGTATATATATATATATATTAGTCTCAGGGCCGTAACTAGAAGTATACGATAGGGGGGGGGCTCAGGGGAATATAGGGGGGGGGCTCAAGGGAATGTAGGGGGGGATCATATTTTTTTGTTCTCTCTCTAATGCAGAAAGATAAATTAGTGCATATTCACATTGTAGGTACTATGTTTCTCATTAAACTGTTATAATAACTTCATTTTATTCTAAGAAAAGTATATGATGATGAAAATTTTGACTGTATAACTGGTGCAAAATTAAACATCATGTTAGCTTCATAATGTACCAATAGGATGAGGGGGTGTTGAAACACGTATTTTAGATACAATTTAGTAACTCTGCAAAACTGTGAGAGGGCCTCAAAACTAAATTAGATTTTTGAATAGAATTTCATTTGAATTTTCGAAACATTTAGTGACCTTGGAACTTTTTCCAGGGGGGCTCAAAATATTTTAGGTGGGGGCTGAGCCGCCCATAGCGCCCCCTTAGCTACGGCCCTGATTAGTCTGTTTTAAAATATGTATTTTTCTAAATTTACGCGGGAACAAAATAATAAGAACGCAGTCGATTTTCTTAAAACTATAGAACGCGATTACGGATATTTTCGCATCTCATTCAAAAACTCATTTATTAGAGATTCTCAGTATTTTCGTTTAATTCGCAAAACATCTGTATTACAGGGTAAAACAAAATACTTTGTGACTTCGAAAGAAAGAAAATTCTAACTTATAACAACATCGGAATGTAATTTCAAAGAACTGTTGATAACATTAAACGTTCAAAGACTGCCATTTTTAATTTCTTACAGAATCCAGGTATTTGTGTTATTATAAAATCTACAGGGAGACCGAAAATTCCTTCGAAATTATCCAAAAGTTTCATTATTTGGCCGGTTCTAAATAAAACAATGACAGCAAAGGAATTTGAAAGAAAGATAAGTATTAGTATCGACCGTACGAAGAACAATAAAAATGTCGGGAATTTTTAAAAATGTAAAACCATGTAAATGTTCGCGTTTAACATTTATTAGTAAAAAGCTCGCTTTCTGTTTTTAGATAAACACATGAAGCAGCTAACGAATTGATCTAAAATTATCTTTTGTGCTAAAAAGAAGTTTAATTTCGATATTTTAGATGGTAATCGTTCATATTTGCATAACTCTTAAAATGAAAAGGACATAGGGGGAAATGGGGCACATTGATACAACTTTTTTCGAAGAATTCTTTTTGTGTCCAGAAAACAGAAATTTCAAATTATTTTTCCATGTGATGTCAACAAAACTTGTGTAGAGTGTTATAAAAATGTACAATCGTTGTTTTATATAATATTTTTGCATGTAATTAAAAAAAAAATCAAAAGTCATTTGTATCAATGTGCCCCATCCCCGGGGCAGATTGATACACCTAATGAGACACTTTGATAAGTCTAAGAAAATGGAGACAAAATAACACCAATTCATATTTTTTATAGAAAAATAGTTAGAAAACCATTTTATATTTATTTATAGAAATTCAAGTCCCCACAATTTATTTGTAAGCAATATTAAAGCAATCAAAATGAAATGTATAATGATCTGATGTTCTAGCTGTTCTTTGTCTAATTGTTGGCTGTGGTAATTTCATCATATCTGGCACTTCAACCCCAGTATTATCTTCTTGCTTATGAAAGGTGAAAAAATTGCCAGGTTTTCTGTTTATAAATCGGTTTATAAATAGAAAATAAAGGATAATTATATTAAAGATTCTGTTTATAATATAATTATCCTGTGCTGTTCTGCAGCTTGTTTCTCTTACTTAACATTTCTCATGTCGAAAATACTTTTTTTACTCTGGAGAATCGATATAAATTTGAGATGTTCCAGGCTGCCGTCCTTTTCATTTGTTAATTCTACTAGCACTAGTTGTTGGGTAAGTTTGTACGTTTTCTGTTTGCAAAAATACTATAAAATGTTCCAATATAAAGAAATTAGAGCTATTTTAATCCAATAAAAATTATTATAAGGAATTTTTGGGGAAAAATGGTTGGATTAAGGAGTGTGTGGTAAAAATAAAAATAAAATAAAAAGTAATGAAAAAATGAATTAGAAAAGGATTTATGTTGTATCAATGTACCCCGAAATAGACAGTATCAATGTACCCCATACAGCCATTTTGAATAAAATTAGTCTCAAATAAAACACTACATAACAATAAAGAATGAGGAACTGATAAAGAGTAGCTTTCGGTTAAAAATACTGGAACAGTTGTATAATACCATTTCAATTGTACAACTCAAATTTACTTTTGACCTACAAAAACAATTAATCATCCGTCCCATTTCACCAAACTACTGAATCATTCCAAGACTTTCTGTATGTAGTTCAGTGCACTAGTATCACCTTTTGGAACTGTTGTGAAACTTTCTGTAATGACCCTGTGTTTCAGTACAGGGGGTGTATCAATGTGCCCCAGTTCTCCCTATTTTCTTCGCGTCAATTAGGTGGAGACTCCTAATGGTTTGGGGCACTTTTTCCTCGTAAGTTTATAATTGTTTTTCTAGATGAATAAATAAAACAGAAGTACCTTTATTCGTATGTTAGAATGCCATTTTTTGAACCTGAGTGAAAATATTACCGATTTTTATGAAATTTTCAACAAAACAATGCCTGAATTCCCTTTGAAAAAAACAAAGAAGTGCCTTGAAAAAAAAAAAAAAAAAAAAAAAAAAAAAAAAAAATAAGATCCCCGAACTTGACTCGCCAGCCAGTGGTCCAAACCTAAATCTTTGCACAACATTTGGAGTAACTAAATTTTCGAAATTTCAAAAATTTAATTCAAAATATCGTTAAAATATGGCACTGTAAGCCGAAAAACTCGCTCTCTGCAAGTAATTTAAAACAAGAAAAATGTCTAATCAAGTATTATTTGATATCAGGACACAATCTTTTCAAAATATTCACCATTTGAAACTTCTGTGTAAGATTTTTACAGCTTACCTAATAAACAAACCGTTTACCGCATAATTCTATCGACCTTAGTTTCTGAGAAATTTAATTTTGAAATCAGGGTTTTATTTGCTGGACACCCTGTATAATAAAAGAGGTCAAATAGTGTAGTATAACTCGAAAGCAGAATTAAAATTTGAAATTTGGAAGATAAGCGTATTTGTCACCTCAACAAATTCAAAATTATATAACACCACCAAAATTTTTGTTCTGTTTGGAATTTAATACTATCACCATAGATTTTTGTACAGATGAATATTAATTATAAGAGTTTTGTAGAAAAAAAAATATATATAACTATTCTATAAGTTAATATTATCTTTTACTCATCTTTCGATGGAACAGTCTGACAGACAGCCTCACAGTAGTTATGCGACAATTTCTGTCACATCAGTTAAAGGTTAAATAGACCTAAATGAAATAAAAGAAGGGCAGAAATAGTAAACGAGAGAGTCTCAGACTTATACAAGAAAATTTTATTTCAGAAAAAAATTCTGATAATTACTACCCTTGAAAATAGTTTTTGGTAAAAATTATTAAAATCCATACAAGCCAAGATAACATCATTAGAATTGGGATTCTTAAAGAAAAAAAAAATACACATATAAAAAATCTGTAACAAAACTTTCGTTTTGTTTTCAGTTAATGAAAAGATGTCAATTACTTAATTACATATATCTTTCTTTTATTAAGCAATTTTTTAAACAGTGTTATTGTGTATTATATTATTGTGCTTATAGTTGCATATTTATTATTTTATTTAATGTGTGAATTTCTCAGATGAGTTTGTCCTGCTGAGATTACATTTTGCACTTTAAGACTGTATTCTGTTGTTGAGGTTGTATTTATATTAATAAACGTTTGCAATATTCAAAGCCCGGTGGTGTGTTGACGCTAAAAACCTTATCTACGCAAAAAGTTTGAAAGAAAGAAGTTTTTTGACCACAGAGCATGTATTAAATTTCGGCTTTCGTTCATTTATTTGTAATTGTGAAAAAAATTACTAAAACAGCCCGCTTAATTTAATTATGTACGTTCTGTTCAGTGATTAAATAAAGTAGGCTACTTTTTCATGTCCAACTCATAAAAAAACTGTGTTCAAGAATCAGTTTAAATTTTATTTATACACATTAAACTTTATTACTAAAAGCAGCTACTGATTAAATAAGCAAATAAATACTGATATTTATACCCCCTCGTCACACACATACATTCTCCGTAATCTAAACATAAAAATGTGTTGTATTATTTAACCCCTTCGCGACGGGAGCCTTTTACGAAATTTGTAATGTTTTGTCAGCTGTTTTTAAAAACAGAAATTTGTGCCTTGTTAATCGCAAAAATACTCCGATTAAATAAAGCAAATTTTACTGTAAAATTTAACTGGTGGAGATAAACAAGGAGTCTTAAGTCTTTTTGTGGCACGTATACGTGTAGCTCATCCCCAAGGGGTTAAAAAGATTTTTTAAAAAAAGAAATTGTATGTATAAAATTTAAAAATATTTAAAAAGTGAAGTTCTAAAAATATACAGAGCAAAAATAAAGACAACTCAATTATATTTTATACTTTTACCATGTAGTCTACACTTAAATAACCTGTTTGAAAAGGATTAAGAGTACAACAAATTAAGTAAAATTATAGAGATGTAGTAAATTTGAATGAATGTTCAGTTGTAGATTTGCAATCATGGACGCCGTCAAGGCGAAAGGGGCGTGGAGATTTTGTCCTTCTCTTGATACTGAAATTTATAAAATTAAATTCTGGTTTCGCCAAAGGGTTTAGTAAAAAAAAGCAAAATTTACTCTTAATAAGTGACAAAATTCAATACCTTTGGGAAATAAATATTCTATTTTTTCTTACCCATCATACATAATATAGGGTAAGTCTTGCAATCATTTTAAAAATCCAAAAACATTTTTTTGATGGATGTACAAGTTTCAGAAGCTGAAGATTCCAAAAAACATATTTTTGGGGAGAAAATGCTGTTTGTCTATCTGTAAATGCTCTATCTACTATTTGCCGGGAAAATTGATACAGCGACTTGAAATTTGGAAGATATTTAGTATGTAATAATTGAAAGAAGCCTATTGAATATCAGTAACCTCGATTATCCGGAACTATGTTTTTCGGACTATGTTATTCGTTCTGTGAAAGGTATATGAAAATTTTCGATTTTTATTTTTTTTATTTTAAGACGTGGCTTTAAAAGACAATAAAAAATCCCCAATTTTGCATAAAGAATGAAGTTAATCGGATAATTAGTTGTTGAGATATCCTATTTTCCACACTCTTCGATTTTTCATGATTCTGTATTTTATTCAAATTTCAATTCAAATGTGTATTTATGAGACACTTCATCCGAGTCAGTAAACTGTTAATTAATAGGTTTATCAGTTTTTACTCTTATAAGGATGTTTCCTTTGCTATTTAATTAAAACGTCGACCAAAAAATTATCGCTATACTATCTATATTATAGAGGCTAAACATATTTGTGCGTAGCGCATACATTATTTTGCATATGGCATCACTTTGAAATTTGAAATCAAATTTCTGTTTTACAATTTTTTCTACTGCAAATTTTTATACTTCTAAACATACCATATTTTCAATTTTTACACCATCGTATAGGGAAAAAATTTGCTTTTAAATGCTTTTTGTTTGAAAACTGTATCTTAATTTTATTTTTGAGATATTATTATTATTATTATTACTATTATTATTATTATTTTGTAGTTTTTAATACCAATTTTGAAATTTGGGCAACAAAAACACTTCATTTCTGTTAGAATTGGGAAAAAAAGCAAATTACTGTATCTTTTCGTTGCCATTTTCTTATAAAAAGTGAAAAAATATTGAAATTAAAATGCGTGCTTTGACAAAAATATCGTCTGTTATAAAACCCGGTGATGTTTAGTTTTATTCAGTTTTTATTTATCAATTGAATGGCTTTTTAGTTTATTACAAACTTACTTTACATTCGATACAACACCTTCACTGTACATAAATGCATTTTAAAACATATTTGTGTGAGCTATTTTCTCCGCTTTAACTTAATTCCTATAAAGCAGCTGAAATAAAGCAAATTTATTAATCCGAGTGTAAAATCTTTTTAAGAAATTTCAAAAAATATCAATGAATAATTTCGAGTAAAACATGGAACTATTAAAAACAAACAAATGAAGGCATATGAATCATAAATACCATATTTGCTTCTTAAATAACAACATTTTTTGGGGGGTGGGAGGCTGGGTTAATGCATTATTCAGCAATAATGACGTCATATGTGTACTTTTCTATAGATGCTGTTTAAGAATAGATCGTAAAACTGAAATGCTTTACCGGACGCAAATGTCATTTTATTGAAAATAAAAGGCGTGTATTTTAATTCTTAAGACTAAAATATATTTTGTAGAAGTGGGTTAAATTGACTCCTGTTGCTTTGCAATACTATTTGTATGAAAATACTTCGCTTTCGAAAATAATGTAATCGAAATTACACGTTGATAAAACGCAATGCTTTAAAGAAATTTTGAATGTCTTTATCAAAGAGTCAAGTCACACAGTATGCATAGTGTGGTCGGAAGTCATTGTCCAAAAAATAGCAGTTTATGCTACAGAACTTGATGACTTTCGACTAGATGAGTTTATTTCGCCGACCTATACAAGGAAATAAAGAAATTTTTTGCAATAATTCGCGTTCGAGACTTTAAAAATCGTCATTTTATGTGTCGTCACAGGAATATTGTCTATCGTATTTATTGCATGCAGATTATTTCAGAAATTTTCATTTATACTTAATTGAATATAAACAGATTAGTGTCTGTTTCCAGCTAATAGCAATCGAGATTTCAAGTTTTGATTTTAAATGATTTTAAAATAATCAAATTAGAATACCGTTAAAAAATTGTGAATATGAAAGGTGCATGCGTAAATTTTAAGATGATGAAAATGATATCGGGTTTAGATTTTTACGGAGGGAAATTCTATGATTGATCAAAGTGTAATAAATTTTATTGTTTTTCATTTTGGAATACCAAACATAAGAGCCTTAAGGGGTCTCAAGACTCTTAAAATCGGAAAAATTGAAAAAAAAAAATTAGACCATCCTGAATATTTAATGTCTTAAAATGTTTATGATATTAAAGCACAATTTTTTGTTGAGATGAAATATATAAGTATGTTCTTTCATTTTATGCCTTTAAAAAATTGCAAGATGCAGAATTAGCATTTACAGAGCGCTCCAAACTGTGGGACATTTCACGAGCAGAAAATTGACATAACAGCTTACGCGCACGATTACAAAATAAATATTGTAACTAGAATGGAAATTTTGGTCTCTACTTATACGTCAGATTGTAATAAATATCTTGAATCCAACTAATTTTATATTTAAAAAATTTTTTAATACAAAGTTGTATTTAACTGATAGAAAAATTTGAAAATTTCAACAAGATAATCACCGGAAAAATAAACTTTTTTTTTATCAATAAAAAGAAAATTTCAGGTTCAGTTTATACAAATTAACATGAAATATACATTTTGAAAATTTTATGTAAAAATACTTACAAGATTTTGAGATATCGCGCGCGCTATGACCAAAAATGTAATTTGCAGAAAAATGACTTCCAAGTTTCGGAAACGCCGCTTTAGTTATTGAGTGGGTAAAATTCTAAAACCCATAACTTTTGTTCTAATGAGAATTTCGTGAAAACAATTATATAAAAATCTTCAGAAAAGTTAGCAGTTTAACATATAAAAAAATTGAAATTTAAAAAATTTGGAAGCTTTAAAAGTCCCGAGACCGCTTAATTGATGATTTTGCCGGAATAACAGATCTTTATTATATTTGACTGCTTACATTACGATCAAAGTTTAATTTGAATAATTTCTAAAATTGAGTTTTATAGGAGTAGTAATTTTTTTTAACTTTAATTTAAATATCATTTGTTAAAAAGAAAGAGTTACAAATATAACGTGCATTTTTTATTGTAACTGATTTTGTAGGATTTTTATAAATCAATGAAACAGTTTTTTTTTTTAATATTTTCTTTCTCGAAATTTGACGGGTTCTACCTTGTAAGATTAAATTCCAGTAATGGCTTATCATCAATGTCACATGCACTTGACATTAAATACATTAAATGTGTTTGTATATTATAACTGATTTTTGATTCGACTTTGGATTTTTATTGATCTTTTACTAATTTATTGTTTTTTCATTATTTAAAATAAAAATTATACCAATTTATATAATTTACGAGGTATTACTAGGTTATCCCGTCGACCAAAAATTTATCGCCAAACTATAAGATTAAATGGATGATCGTGAATGTCACATTCAATGACATTAAATACGATTCACGTGTTTAAGTTGTCATTAAATGATTTTTATTTTGCCTTTTTATTTGTATTTTTGTTAATATTCTACTAATTATTTGTTTTTTCGTTATTTAAAATAAAAATTATGTCGATGTGTACAATTTGGCAATTCGTTTGGCGATTCGTATGATTTGGCGAAATTGGTCTGCGGGACAACAGAGTAGTACCATTTACGAAGTGTTTGGCGATTTATACAATTTGTCGAAATGGGTTGATGAGATAATCAAATAGTACCCGCAATTCCGTAACAGGGCATTAATATGTGTTAAAAATATTGAAATATGCGTTTAAATGTTGTTTTGGAATTGCGATGCATTTCATAAATAGTTTCACATGTTTTATTTTCATATTTTATAGTATGCATATCCATGATGGGTAAGTATTACGGTGGCTCCCAACGACTAGTTTTACTTTTGTATTTTTTGCATCCCTTAACAGCGCAGATTGTTGTCCTAAAACGGTTTCGTGATATTCCTATTACTAATAATATATTTTGCTCATTAAAGGTATCGCCACTCGTCTAACATTATTACTCTTGCAATATTTTTAAATTTGATTTCTTTGAAACCTTAGAAAATACTTTTATACTTATTTAAACCGTTTTAAACCAAAATCGCGCGACTGGAATACACTGCAAAGTCAAATTTCGTTGTAATTTGTAATATGATGAATAAAATTCAGATAATAAGGAAGATATGCCTGTTGCATAAACTCTATTTAAGAAAAAAATCTTCCACCGCTAAAGCAGAACTTGCTTGTTACATAAAATTCCATTCATGCAGTTAGTGTTCTTTTTCTTCTTCTAACAGGAAAGTTAATTGTTTCTGAACCATTTAACGTGAGTACACAAAAAAATGAACTACTTACATTTTTTTTTTTTTTTTAAGTTATCGCAAAAATCAAAACAAAAAATCCCACGCATCAGCCCTGCTTCATCGGCCAAGCGCCTAGCGAACAAGGAAAAAAACATGTTTATTGTTAGCTTATGGGATGATAATAAACAATTGTTTCTTATATCGGAGACACGTTTAGAGGCTGATTAATTTACAGTTATACAAAGTGGGGGAAAAAATACGGATTTGGTGAAGAGAAAAAGAAACTGAGATGGCGAAAGGGAAATTTTTGTTACATAATTAGAGTTTCTAAATTAGTTACTTATTTAGTTTCCTTCCTTCGCTTTTTTTTTTTCGTTCTTTGTTCCGTATATCCGTTTGTAAAGATTCGGAAAAAAATAAATAAAATGAACACTTAAAAAATAAACCTACTGATTCTGCTTTAAATAATTATAGATGAAAATATACTAACATCATATTTTAAGTGTATAGAATCCGAATTTTTTTTTCACTTTTAGAAAAAAATCCTTTTATGCTAATAACATTAACTCTAGCTATCCAAATAGATTGATTAGTGTTTAACGAATATTTCATCGTTTGAAATGTAACGAATGTTGTTTTCTTGCGTATTATTCAATTCCTATTCATATGACAATAGGCTAAGGGGAAATTTTTGCAGGTATTTCGAAAATATCGCATTATAATAAGATTTAACTGATATTACAACTTTCTAATACTTTTCCGATTTATTACACATGATTCTTTCTGGAAAGTAACTTTTATTTTAAATTTAAAAAGTGAAATATGTGTTAAAAATAAAACAATCGCAAACAGCACAAAGAGAATGACTAAAATAAATAATTATTATTATTACTAAATATCTAAACATAAACGTCTTATAGTAAATGCACAGACATATACTAACATTACTACATGTAAATAGTAGCAAAAGTATTTCTTTAAACAAAATAATGCTCTATTAAAAGACATGTACTATTAATAATACACCAGACTCGAAAGGGTTAAGTAAGATTTCTGCACTGGTTCATCATTCATTGGCCAATGATTTTGTTTCTTTGTTTTGCCTACTTCCTGTGACGTTTTCGTGACGCGTGTCAAGGCTTTCTCAAATATATAGGGGGCGTTGACCGATCTCGAAACATTTAAATTCAACCAGACCCAAACCATGGCGGGTCAAGTTCGGATTGCCGACCGGATATTTTACTTTAATTGGAAGTAACGTTTAGTATTGATATTTCTTCAACGATTGATATAAACTGTGCAATTTTCGTTCGCTTGTAATTTTTGCACTCAGTATTTCTCAATGAAATAATATGGTATAGTAATGAAAAATATGATATAGTAAGAGCTTTTAAAATGGGAAATTTTTAAATTAAAATTAAATTGCTTGCATATTTCCACGATTTCAATTCCTCCCCCTATATTATTTAGTTTACATTTTACAAAGAAATTTAATTCATTATTTTTCCGGGGATTTTTTTCCTTTTATAATACTACTAACATGATATATATATATATATATATATATATATATATATATATATATATATATAATACATATATATATATGTAGAAGTTGGGGCGGACGAAAAATGGGTGTTTGAAATAAATCACAGTTCCAATATTTCACTGAATGAATATTTAATTAAAAACTTCTTGATTATGTAACTGGTACATATGAAATCACAATTCTGGACTAAATACAGTATAAAATAAAAAGGACATAATAACTGATATTAAAGTTAATATGGGTATCAATCGATCCCTTTCACACAGTTCTAAAACGGAATCTCGTTCCGTTAAAAACTCGGGCGTGCAGGAAACCCATCTGCTCTGCACCGCAGATCAAGGGCATCTCTCTCGCAAAATCTTCGAGCTTTCACACTTTTCCATATTGCACTTAGCTTGCAAATATTTTCCTGGGATGGGCATTTGAACTTCGCCCAGTTATTGAAACTATGCACATGCATTGTCAGTCGAAGTCTTGTGGTTTCTGGGGCTAAATTACCTCTACATCTCGTCCATCCTGACCTATCTGTGCCCTCACAGAGCTTAATACCAACTATAAGCTCCAGATCAGACTCCATACGACTTTCATAAAAATAGTGAAATCACAAAACACAAACACTAAAATTCCATATTAAATCACTGAAAAATTAATAATAATAATAAAAAGTCTGGTGCTAGTCCAAGTGTTCATAAACTATTAAAAGTTTTTTTTTTCTTCAGTCACAGTTCAGTTTTTTTTCTTGCATAAAATAATGTCAAAAAAAAATAACGTTAAACGGATGTACTTGGAGTCATAAAACACTATATGGCGATACATAAACAAATAAACAACAACAAAAAAAAAACACATAAAAGAAATACTTGAAAAACATCATATTTTAGGGTGTAGAAACCCATGGTTTCATGCAGTCAGCTGCAGTTGATGTCACTCTTGGACCCTCTTGGAAGCCTACTTTTTCGACATCGTATCTGTCATTGCTTTTGATTTTGATCACTTTGTAAGGACCAAAGTATTTAATTCGTAATTTCATGCCGACCCCAAATTGGGTTCTTTTTATGGCAACTAGATCACCAACTTTATAACACCTTGCTTTTTTCCGTTTACGATTAAAACTTTTACTATTTTCTTCCTGGATTTTTAGAATGTTTTGCTTAGCAATATTTCTATTGTTAAGTCTTTCTTCCATGAACGCGTTTTCATGTTCCTCATCAATAATTCGTTTAATATTTAAATCCTCCTTATCCTTTAATTTTACTCCTATTAATAACTCAAAAGGGGTATACTGAGTGCTACGCGAAATCGTACTGTTCATTATTCGTTGTGCGGTTGGCACATATTTATACCATTTCGTCGGATCATCGATGGATAATTTACTCAGGATATTTATGAGTGTTTTCTGTGATCGCTCTACCTGTCCGTTTCCCCTCGGTATACCTGTCGTAATTAAAACGTGTTCTATCTTTTCACCTTCGAGATACTCCTTAAATTCATTTGAAGTAAAAGCGGCTCCACGATCGCTAATTATACGTTCTGGATTTCCAAATACGGCTTGTTGAATTTTTAATGTCGAAATCACCTCCTTAGCGGATGTTGTTTTGACAGGATAAAACCACACAAATTTTGTGAAAGCGTCCACTACAGAGAAAATAAAATTATAATTTTTGTTTGTCGAAGGTAGCGGACCTAAATGATCGATATGGTAAGTTTGAAGTGGCGTATCTTGTTTAGGGATGGGATTTAGCAATCCTTCACCTTTACCTTGTTTCCTGTTACATAGTATGCACTCAATACAATTTCCTATCACGTTTTCGATCTGTTTTCGAAGGTTAGGAATATAATAATCCTGTTTCACAATCGCTTCAGTTTTAGCAACAGCATAATGTCCCTTATTGTGAATTTCACGAATAATTTCCCTTTGCATGCTTTCTGGCACCATAATTAATTCTCTATCGTTTTCATATTTGTACACAATATTTCGCCTAACAAAATAATCATTACTTTCGTTTTTTTCAACTAATGTTTTTATAGTTTGAATGTAATCATCTTCGTTTTGCGCTTTAGTCAATTTTGCAGTAAGTTCATCCTGTGAACGCGTTAAAGTTAAAACCGTGTTACGACTCAATGCATCGACATGTTTCATTTGATTTCCGGCTCCGTGAACAATTTGGTAGTCAAATTCTTGAAGAAATAATGCCCACCTCGCAACTTTAGGTGTAAGATCTTTTTTCTCTAAGGTTTTTTGAAAAGCAGAACAATCGGTTATTATTTTAAATTTATTTCCTAACAAATAAGTTCGAAATTTCTTTAATGCTTCGATGACAGCAAGTGCTTCGAGCTCATAACTACTAGATTTCGCTTGAGCGGGCGTTGTTTTCTTGCTCATGAAATGAACTGGATGTAAATTTCCGTAATCATATTTTTGTAACAAGATTGCTCCGAAACCTAAACTACTAGCATCCGTATGTAATTCCGTTTCCGCCCCCTTTCTAAATATGTGTAATACTGGTTTACTAGACAGTTTATTTTTTAAAATTTGGAAAGCTTCCTTTTGACTTGGTCCGAAATTAAATTCATTTTCCATTTTTAAAAGATCACTCAAAGGTCTAGCAATTCTAGCATAATCAGCGATATACTTCCTGAAATATCCGGTAAGTCCCAAAAAACTCTGGAGTTGTTTTTTATCTTTTGGTTCAGGAAATTTTGTAACAGCTATAACCTGAGCTTCGGAAGGTCGAATTGTTCCATTCTCAATTACGTATCCTAAGAATTCTATTTTTCTCTTCAAAAACTGACATTTAGGAAAGTTAAACTCGAGGCCATACTCCGATGCTACCTGAAACACACGTTTCAATTTAGAAAGCGCCTCTTCTTCAGTCTGCGCAGGGACAATTATATCGTCTAAGTACACGGAAATCGTTCTATCTCTTATTAATTCTTTAAGGCATGCATATATGTAACGTTGGAAAAATTGTGGAGCGACATTTAAACCGAATGGCATTACATTGTACTCGAATTGTTGATTATTCGTAACAAACGAAGTAAACTTTTTACTATCCTCATCAACCTCTACGTGAAAAAATCCATTTTTCAAATCTAATGTACTGAACACCTTACTCTGCCCAATCTCATCTAAAATATCATCTATTACTGGAAGGGGATAATTATCTCTAATTATCTTTTTGTTAAGTTTTCTATAATCTACGCATAATCGGTAGTCCCCATTTTTCTTTTTCGCTAAAACAATTGGTGCAGCATAATTTGAACAACTTTCTCTTATAATACCCTTATCAAGCCAATCTCCTATTTGTGTATCAAAAAATTCTTGTTCAGCAATCGCTAATCGCCTTGGCCTTTGTACTACTGGTATGTCATCGCTTAACACTATCTTAACTTTCAAGTCAACACTTTTCGTTTTCTCAGGCTTATAATTCGTAATCAAGTTAATTAATTCTTCCCTTAAACCGCAGTCGGCAATATGCGTCATATCGATTTCATTTACATTAACCGCATTAGCTATTTTTGCTAAGCAAACAGATTCGGGTTCATGAGAATCATCTAAAGAATTTTCAGTCATGGGTGTGTTTGAAGAATTCAACCGCAAGTTTGGGTCGGGCCTGGGAACTTCTGCAACATCTAACCGCAAGTCAGATTTAACCGTGAGAATGTTTTTAACATCTTTGACCGCGCCTATCTTTGGAATTTCTAAGGGCATCTTTGTAACAACGTTTACACTGTAACTTTTTTCATCGTTCCGCTTACCTGTCACTTTTAAGCCATTGTTTGATATTTCGAAATTTAATTTATTCAAACAGTTATTTCCGAGAAGCATTTCATATTTTAAATCCTGCAAAACGTACACATCGCAATTTACACTAACATCATCAATTTTTATATTAGTATTGAAAAAACCTGAAGGAATTACTCCATCACCACTAATACCTGTCAAATTCACATCATTCTTACTTAAATTAGGCCTTCCCAAAATTCTATAAAGTTCATTGTTTATCATTGTCACATCTGACCCACTATCAACAAAACAACTTACGCGTTTCCCTTTAATTTCAATACTTTTAACAATTTTATCCGACGGACAAAATTTATTACTCATGGCGTTCACCGCTTTCGTGTTATTTAAACCGTAGTGATTACTTTTATTTCCATCCATTCTGCGAGGACACTGATTCGATTTATGAGAAACAAATTCATTGCAATAAAAACATTGAGTTTTGAAAGGGTTATAATTATTCCTTACCCCGTTCTTGTTGTTTTGGGAAAAATTGTTGTTCCGGTGAAAACTTTTGTTTTCCATGTTCTGCGAAAAACGCCTTTTACTATCGCTATTTTTTACTTCCGAATTCTTCCTAACAATATTACGGGCCGCCTCATAATCATCAAGTTTACTTATAAAATCTGAGACCTTTGTAAACTTAGGCAAGTCATCAATAAAATGCTCCCTTACTTCCGACGGTAATTTTTTCCTTATTTGGTCAATAACTAGAAGGTTTTTTAAATCTTCAAAAGACGAAATGTTCAGACCTGTCAACCATTGTTCTAAAAAATTCTTAAGTTCAAATGAATAATCGCGATACGAGGCCGAACTTTCTTTTCTATGGGCAAAAAATTTCTGTCGAAATTGTTCCGCACTAAGCTTGAATCTTTTCAATAATAACTGTTTAACATAATCATAATCATTCGAGAGTTCCTCATTTTCGCGACCTATTATGTTAACTATTTCTAATGGTAACAGACCTAGCAAATAAGTTACCCAATTCTCCTTTTCTACCCCTAATCGTTTTATTTGTCTTTCGAACAGCGTGAGATATATACTTATTTCTTCATTGGTGTCATATCTCGCGATTAACTTTAAAACATCAGGAGTTTTCACTCCGGCGTTAAGCATCATTTCCGATTTATTTTTTGCACTGAGTTCTAGCTCTAATTTTTTTAATTCATATGCTTTTTTTTCGTTTTCCTCTATTTCTTTATTTTTTTCTTGTTCTAACCGTTCGCTAACGAGACCGTCTAATAAGTTTTTGACTATGTCTTCATTATAACCGTCCGATTTGGTTATTATGTCGGCTAACTGAACTTTTGTCGCGCTTTCCTCAGCACTCAGCCCCAATTCGTTTAACACTGACAATAAGTCTATTTTCTTTGCTCTTACCAAATATGCCATTATTCCTACAAAAACTCTATCAAATATACTAAAATATCTTATAAAAATATTATAAATATATAAGCAAAATTATTTTCTATTCATAAACTCACATTACAAAACAAAATTCTTTAATGTTTAAAATAAAAGCAAGATGCTATAAGTTTTATATTTAATTACCATTTATGGGAAAAAACCACTTACTTCATTGTGGATATCCTCTGTTCTCACATACAAAAATAATATACCAAATATATCAATAACTTCAAATCAAATATATATAATAATTATGAAAACACTCGATATAGATTGATCAATATCTCAATACATATCTGTATATGTTAAAAAATATAAGCCCTAAAAAAATGCACCGGGCTTGAAAAACTTAAAATACTAGGACATTTCAGCCCTGTATCATCACTTGGCTTCGAAAAAAATTTCACTCGCGCAAAAATCGCCTCGCAAAAAAAAAAAAAATCACAGCGAGGGTTCTTGAACAATAAAACATGCACCCAGTACGCACTGTTTTCTTCCCGAACACCGGTGGAAGCAGCTAAATGACTCTTTCTTTTCTTCGTAAAAACAGCGACGATTCCAGCAATCATTGGAGTAGCAGGGAATATCCAATTTTATCACCGGCCAGCTGAAAAGTTGTTAAAAGTCCAACGGAAGTCAAATGGTTCATCCTATTAATGCCAAATTACTATGAAAAGTTCTTGCAAGTTCACTGGTTCATCCAGGGTGAGCCCCCAAAATTTGTAGAAGTTGGGGCGGACGAAAAATGGGTGTTTGAAATAAATCACAGTTCCAATATTTCACTGAATGAATATTTAATTAAAAATTTCTTGATTATGTAACTGGTACATATGAAATCACAATTCTGGACTAAATACAGTATAAAATAAAAAGGACATAATAACTGATATTAAAGTTAATATGGGTATCAATCGATCCCTTTCACACAGTTCTAAAACGGAATCTCGTTCCGTTAAAAACTCGGGCGTGCAGGAAACCCATCTGCTCTGCACCGCAGATCAAGGGCATCTCTCTCGCAAAATCTTCGAGCTTTCACACTTTTCCATATTGCACTTAGCTTGCAAATATTTTCCTGGGATGGGCATTTGAACTTCGCCCAGTTATTGAAACTATGCACATGCATTGTCAGTCGAAGTCTTGTGGTTTCTGGGGCTAAATTACCTCTACATATGTATATATAATATATATATATATATATATATATATATATATATATCATTGTTTTTGTATTTTGATTGTTGAATTTTTAATTTTAAGGGGGTTTTGTTTTGTGAGGAGGGTGTGCTGGTTCTTGCTAAATTGATAAATTTGAAATTATATATATATATATATATATAGTGGCTGATAGACAATTTTAATTTTTAAAAAATCAATTTGTTAATTTAGAATTAATCCTCTACTGCCCATGGTAGCATACATGCTACCATAAGTGTTCTCAATTTATTTAATTGTATTATTCATGTAACCAAAGTTCACACCAGATATTTAATGTAAAAATATTTGCTTTATTTCATAACGGATATTTCGGCATCGAATAGA
Source organism: Maratus speculifer (assembly GCA_964019185.1). Lineage (NCBI taxonomy): Eukaryota > Metazoa > Arthropoda > Arachnida > Araneae > Salticidae > Maratus > Maratus speculifer. The sequence continues at coordinate 261,206,743 of OZ025298.1, forward strand.
TGGAAAGATATTATTTAACTTGGGAAAAGTTTCATATCCTGTTCCAGTTGGCGCGATTGGAGAAAAAAATCGAAAATGGCGACAAAAAACCATTTTAGCAACTGATCACATTTCTCAAGATTGCGGTAAAGCATGGACTTTAAATAATTGTCTGAGCGAAGCGAAGTCTTATACTCAGAGTACGTAACGATATTAAAAGTCAGAAAAATTCTTTCGTCAAGCAAATCTCAAAAAGTTCTTGTCGGATTTTGATTCTGTTTGTACCATTAGATACCTATGGAAATAATCTGGTGAATGCACCACCTACGAAAAATTAGTTCCAAATAGTTTAAAAGTTATACTAAAAAAACTGATAAAAAAGCACAAGTTATTTGCATACGTCACAGAAATTTGGTGTGAGTCATTTTTCACCGGCTGGATATTTTTGTAGAGAACCGAATCAGAGTGTATGGAGTAAATAGTAATTGTTTGAGCGAAGCGAAGGCTAATACACATAGTACGCAACGATATTAAAAGTTAAGCATAATTCTTTCGGCAAGCAAATCTGAAAAAATACATGACGGATTTCGAATTTGATTGTACCAGAAGGTACCTATGAGGATAACCTACTAAATGCACCTGCTCTCAAAAATTTGTTCCAAATAGTTTAAAAATTATATTAAAAAAACTGATAATAAAGTACGATTTATTTGCATACATCTCAGATATTTGATGTACGGCACTTTTCGCTGGCTGAATGTTTTTGTTACATTCCAGAATTTGAGCACATGGAGCAAAGAAAATACGCAAGCAATTTTTATTAGGATGAGCGAAGCGAATCCTCTACTAGGCCACTCAAATTACATTTTGTCGTACACTTTACAAAAAAACTATTCAATATTTTAACTTCAAACTAAACACAAAAATAAATTATGATCTGTAGATTTGCACAATATAATTTTTTTTTACAGTAAAACGTTAAAAAATTTATTATTTTAATTAATTTATTTTACATGCATTTCCAATACGGACACATTTTAGCAAATAAATAAAAAATGAAACGCGTATATTTTCAGAAAAAAATATAAATCATGGAGTAAGTAATTATAGATAGAATCATGATTATTTTAATAAATAAAATATGTTTTCATTATTCAGCAAAATCGTTTGCACAGATGACACTTAAAAATTTTTTAAAAATTGTATTGTGGATTTTTTTTTTTGGTAAAATGGCAACAAAAGAAATGTAAACAAATAAAATTAATTGTTAAATTTGCCGATTCAGAAACGACAAATTGACTTTAACCATTTCTTACTTTATCATTTGGATCTAAAGTAATGTTACGTTCTTATTTGTGGACCGAAAAAGGTTTAGTGAACGGGACTTTAGACTTTGTTGCACGTAATAAAGAAAATCAGAAGCCACCAGACCAGATATCGCGAATAATCATGAATAAATTTGAATACTACAATAATTTAACTTATAAGAATTTGTGCGTACCAATTCCCCCAATAATTAAATTCTGGAAAAATGGAAGCATAAATTGCTTCAAGGAAAGAATTCCTTCTGCAGTTAGCTTTTGCTGTTATAATTCATAAATCCCAAGGTTTAACATTAGATGAAGCAGTTGTAGATATTGAGGATATATAGACACCAGTTGGCTTAAAAACGTACGTAACGTTGTCGAGAGTGAAAATCCTTCAAAATTAAGCATTCAGTAGAAATTTTCCTTACGAAAAATTCTACAATATCAAAAATTCTGATACGGTAACATGTATAAAAACGAAGAAATTAGAAAAAAAAGTTGTACAGTTAAAAATTTATAGTATCAACGAGAGCAGATTTCAAATGTTTTTCCAAAAAATAGGATTTTGACGAAGTAACTTTCTTCAAGCTCTCTTCAAATATATTATTCTAAAATAGCTATCAAAGATTATTCGATGTTAATTACAAAGATTGGAGACATGCATATTTCAAACAACTTTAAAAAACACCAGTGGTTACTGGAAATTGTAAAAACATCTTTAAAAGAGCTTTTAGTTGAAAATTTAAAAATATTTTGTAAAAGTTTGCTTCGAAAATATTTTAGGTACTTACGTATTAACGCCACCGCAGTTACAGATTTGGCGATTTTTAATTTACACCTAAATTTTTTGCGACAAATCATAAAATAAAACACTTTATTTAAAATTAAAACTCTTTCAAAATTCAAAACACTATATTTAAAAACAAAGTAACATACCCTATTTCGGTGGAAAATGGGCCGATATAGAGTCACTTCTGCTGCGGTGGCGTTAATACGTAAGTACCATATTTTATTATGCCAGTCTTACATCATAAATAAAAAATTAAAATGCGCCAAAACATAAAATAACGTTTTTGTTTAATAAAGATGTAAAAATAATATTAAAAAAATTTATTTAATAATACAATATTTAAATATCTGTTTTATAAAATAATGCTTCGCAAATCCAAAAAAAGCATGGCTTTTGCTAGTTGCTAATTTAATTTTTCTTGCGCCATTTCGTCAATTTCACTTACAGAAAAAATTACAGTTTTAAAATTTAGAAACTGAAGAAGGAAAGCTTATTCCGTCGATTAAAAATCTACCGCCAAATTCCAAGATTACATCTCAGTAATGGATGATCGTAAATGTCACATTCTCTTGACATTAAGCATAACATAAATATTAATTATGCCATCAAATGATTTTTAATTCGATATTTTATTTCTACTTTTATATATGCTCTGCTACTTTGTTTTTCGTTATTTAAATGAAAAATTATGCTAATCTATATAATCTGGCGAAATTGGTCGACGATATGACCAATTAGTACTGAAGGAAAAATTTTGGAATTCAAAGGAAATTTATGCAATTATACGTTATTATTATTGAAAAATTAAACATTTTGAAATAAAAAATTCCTGCTGAATAAAATTTACAAGTCTTTTTTAATTAACAATTTCCTCTTAAATATTTCTTCAATCAATATTTCGCTATTTATCACTTTCGCGCCAGGCTAAAAAAAATGTATTTTAAATATTTTATTAGATAACGTAAATAACATTTTCCTATTAAAAAAAATATTTTAAAAATCTAATTCTACTGCTATGTGTCTTACAGGAGGAAATAGCAGAATTACTTTTAAAAATGGTTTTATCTGTTAATTGTAGGTATGTTATTTGTTTATTTGGGTGTTTGAATTTACTTTTGTCATCCAACAATGCGATTTTATGCCAAGAAGGCATAAGCCGTAGTGATGTTCGCAATAACTAAATTCTCTCACTCTCTTATAAATGTATGAGAGCATTTTACGGTAATTTTTTGTGTTTAAATGTAACTATATAAATAGCAGTTATAGCACAAAAAAATGCGTATAATGTTTAAATTTTAGTATAAATGTCTTGCAGCTTCAATTCAACTTTTTAAAGTTTTGGCGCAAGTTTCATATGCGCACCACATTCGCACGATTGCAACAAAATGGTGATTTTATGCCTCACATGGTAAACCGATTATAGTTGTTTATTTATTAATAAACTATTTAACTTTCATTTTGTTTTTTAAAATAATATAAACCATTTTGTTCTATAAATATTGTAGTGTTTGGGATGGGAACGAAAACGAGAGTCGTTCCGAAACAAGAAATAAGTACGTGATCGTTTGGAATACACTGCATAGATTTGGCCGCAAAAGACCACTAGACATGAAGCGACACAGTTCAACAACTTTTTTAATCATTTGCAGGAAAAATAATTGAATAATAAAAATAGAGCTTACCTGCATAAACTTGAGTTATCATACGAGCAGAAACAAACAAAAAGAATAAGCTCAGAACATTTTCTTGCAAAGAAATTTCTTTATTATTAGCATCCGATGCTATTTCTTTCAGACAAGCTAAAAATGTCGTGTCATCAACCCTGAATTTTCTACCCAACCGATTTTGATAATTATTTTTTTAAATGAAAGCTATTTATTTGTAGTTGTGCCCATTTTAGCCATTTTTTAATTTATTTCCATTTTTATATTTTAGTTTTAGTTTTAAATGCTTTTTTACGATATTTCTTCAAAATGGTGGCAACACAGTTTAGCTTTTCTCTCGATAATAATATTACAATATCAATCAAATACAATATTATTACGGACGCCTTTTTCATATTACTAATAACAGTAACTTTTAAAAAACATTTGAAGAGAAAATGACGTCACTATTTAAAACATCACATTTTTACTCATAACGAAATTACATTTCAATATTTCTTTTCATTATGAACACTGAGATTGAGATTTTACTTTCAGATGACTTCAGTTAGTGAAAATAATGTCATAGTAAAAATGAAATTAGTTTTTTTTTTTTTTGAATAAAATTATTTCTCTGTGAGTGCATGTAAAATAAAATTTCTGGATTTCACCGGCACTCAGATTACAATTTTAACTGAAGATGTGCGAATATTTGCATGCAAAATTGTAACTGGCAAACTTGACATTAAGTTTGGAAATATATTTATTTATTACATACTAGCTGTTCTGCCCGGCGTTGCCCGGGTTCATCAAAAAATAGCAAGAATTGCGAAAAAACTTTAAAAATCATAATAAAAACCTCGAAAATTTTTTAAAATGCTGCCCGAATTTCGTCTAAACTTCGTTGAAAAGAGATGGGCTAGAAAATTGAAGCTGGATTATTTTTACTAATGTGGAAAAAACTTAAAAATCACAAAAAAATTAAAAATCTCATAAAAATATAAAACAAATTTCAAAAATTGTGTTTCAAAATTCGAATAAACTTTGAAGAAAAGAGATCAGAATTTAATAAATTCGGCCAAAAATTCAACGTCTAAAAAATCGAAGCAAGTCGCGAAGAAACGTAAGAGTCGCTTTAAAAATGGCAAAATTTTCAAAAATCCCGGAACTCAAAATTTACTCAACTTGGATAAATGTTTTGAATCTAATTAATTTGATAATATAAAAAACATTTAAATGCAAAAAAAAAAAAAAAAAAAAAAAAAAAAAAAAAAAAAAACGCAATAAAAACCTTTAATTGCACAAGAGAAAATTTATCATATTAGCGAAGAAATTAAAAACCGAATTCCTTTTCCATATCTGAAAAAAAATCGCCGTGAACTCAAAAAAAAAAAAAAAAAATAAAAAAATGGTAATTTAAGAAATTACCCCAACCATTTGAAAAATGTTTCACTCGATACATTCATCTATCATTTTAAGCTAAATACCAGTTGTTTTATTGTGTATTATCCGTGCCACTGCTATAAATGACTTTATACATGCTGCAATTTGAAGGTACGGTTCGTTTAAGTTATATCACTCTATTGTCGCCAAGCATAAAAGTTGGCGACGAAAGAAACATTTCAAACTATTTAACATTGTTGGTGCAAAAGTAATCATTATTAAAATACAGCTTTGGCATATACTGTTATACTTGTAAGACTTTGGCATATATTGTTTGATTTTACAGAGCAGAATTTTGGTGATGGAGGTTTTAAACCAAAATCGATCGCAGCACATGCATCTGTGAATGGGTCCATCAGACATCGAATCAAAAAAGTTTTTTCCCAGTTTTTCCCAAGCCGATTGCTTTTTAGTTTTCTTTTTAGGTGGTGGAAAATCAAGAGTAATAGCTATAACATTTTCCGGCTTGTTAGAATCACTATTGGCACTCAAATTTTCCTGGTTAGAACCGACCGATAGTAAAACGCCATGGCTAGTGGATTGGTCGCCCTGGCGACATGATGTTTTACAATTAATCGGTTCGGCATTAAATTGCTTCCTTTTTCGTGATCGCCTTTCAACACGTAATTGGTTTTCAGCGGCTCAATAATCTTTTGATTTTATCATTTTCTGCATTGAAAGACGTTTTTGCGCCAAACCAAATACAGTATTACTCAGTTATCCCGTCGACCAATTTCGCCAAATGATACGAATCGCCAAACTAATAAGCAACTTATACATGTTGACTAAATTTTTATTTTAAATAGCAAAAGAAGAAATAAAAATCACTTTATGATTGTTTAAGTACGCGTATTGTGTTTAATATCATTGAATGCGATATTCACGTTCATTCATTTCTTTGGCTTCGGCTTTTTCCGTATCTGTTAATTTCCGTCTACCCATTTTTAAATTTGTTAGTTTTCTCCTTTATTACAATGATTTTAACCATTTTAATTTACTATTCAAATAAAAATTCTTCTAAAAGTAAAGAATTTAATTTAAATTCAAATAAAAATTCTTCTAAAAATAAAGAATTTAATTTAAATTCAAAAGTGGTAACATCATCGGGTCCATTCTCCCGAAAACAACAACCATTTTTCAAATGGTTAAAAAAAAAATTGTAATTTAAGAAATTACCCCAACCATTTGAAAAATGTTTCACTCGATACATTCATCTATCATTTTAAGCTAAATACCAGTTGTTTTATTGTGTATTATCCGTGCCACTGCTATAAATGACTTTATACATGCTGCAATTTGAAGGTACGGTTCGTTTAAGTTATATCACTCTATTGTCGCCAAGCATAAAAGTTGGCGACGAAAGAAACATTTCAAACTATTTAACATTGTTGGTGCAAAAGTAATCATTATTAAAATACAGCTTTGGCATATACTGTTATACTTGTAAGACTTTGGCATATATTGTTTGATTTTACAGAGCAGAATTTTGGTGATGGAGGTTTTAAACCAAAATCGATCGCAGCACATGCATCTGTGAATGGGTCCATCAGACATCGAATCAAAAAAGTTTTTTCCCAGTTTTTCCCAAGCCGATTGCTTTTTAGTTTTCTTTTTAGGTGGTGGAAAATCAAGAGTAATAGCTATAACATTTTCCGGCTTGTTAGAATCACTATTGGCACTCAAATTTTCCTGGTTAGAACCGACCGATAGTAAAACGCCATGGCTAGTGGATTGGTCGCCCTGGCGACATGATGTTTTACAATTAATCGGTTCGGCATTAAATTGCTTCCTTTTTCGTGATCGCCTTTCAACACGTAATTGGTTTTCAGCGGCTCAATAATCTTTTGATTTTATCATTTTCTGCATTGAAAGACGTTTTTGCGCCAAACCAAATACAGTATTACTCAGTTATCCCGTCGACCAATTTCGCCAAATGATACGAATCGCCAAACTAATAAGCAACTTATGCATGTTGACTAAATTTTTATTTTAAATAGCAAAAGAAGAAATAAAAATCACTTTATGATTGTTTAAGTACGCGTATTGTGTTTAATATCATTGAATGCGATATTCACGTTCATTCATTTCTTTGGCTTCGGCTTTTTCCGTATCTGTTAATTTCCGTCTACCCATTTTTAAATTTGTTAGTTTTCTCCTTTATTACAATGATTTTAACCATTTTAATTTACTATTCAAATAAAAATTCTTCTAAAAGTAAAGAATTTAATTTAAATTCAAATAAAAATTCTTCTAAAAATAAAGAATTTAATTTAAATTCAAAAGTGGTAACATCATTCAAAAGTGGTAACATCATTCAAAAGTGGTAACATCATCGGGTCCATTCTCCCGAAAACAACAACCATTTTTCAAATGGTTAAAAAAAAAATTGTAATTTAAGAAATTACCCCAACCATTTGAAAAATGTTTCACTCGATACATTCATCTATCATTTTAAGCTAAATACCAGTTGTTTTATTGTGTATTATCCGTGCCACTGCTATAAATGACTTTATACATGCTGCAATTTGAAGGTACGGTTCGTTTAAGTTATATCACTCTATTGTCGCCAAGCATAAAAGTTGGCGACGAAAGAAACATTTCAAACTATTTAACATTGTTGGTGCAAAAGTAATCATTATTAAAATACAGCTTTGGCATATACTGTTATACTTGTAAGACTTTGGCATATATTGTTTGATTTTACAGAGCAGAATTTTGGTGATGGAGGTTTTAAACCAAAATCGATCGCAGCACATGCATCTGTGAATGGGTCCATCAGACATCGAATCAAAAAAGTTTTTTCCCAGTTTTTCCCAAGCCGATTGCTTTTTAGTTTTCTTTTTAGGTGGTGGAAAATCAAGAGTAATAGCTATAACATTTTCCGGCTTGTTAGAATCACTATTGGCACTCAAATTTTCCTGGTTAGAACCGACCGATAGTAAAACGCCATGGCTAGTGGATTGGTCGCCCTGGCGACATGATGTTTTACAATTAATCGGTTCGGCATTAAATTGCTTCCTTTTTCGTGATCGCCTTTCAACACGTAATTGGTTTTCAGCGGCTCAATAATCTTTTGATTTTATCATTTTCTGCATTGAAAGACGTTTTTGCGCCAAACCAAATACAGTATTACTCAGTTATCCCGTCGACCAATTTCGCCAAATGATACGAATCGCCAAACTAATAAGCAACTTATACATGTTGACTGTGTTTAATATCATTGAATGCGATATTCACGTTCATTCATTTCTTTGGCTTCGGCTTTTTCCGTATCTGTTAATTTCCGTCTACCCATTTTTAAATTTGTTAGTTTTCTCCTTTATTACAATGATTTTAACCATTTTAATTTACTATTCAAATAAAAATTCTTCTAAAAGTAAAGAATTTAATTTAAATTAAAAAAAAACTCTTCTAAAAGTAAAGAAATTAATTTAAATTCAAAAGTGACCACATCATTCAAAAGTGGTAACATCATTCAAAAGTGGTAACATCATCGGGTCCATTCTCCCGAAAACAACAACCATTTTTCAAATGGTTAAAAAGCATATTGCTTTAAAAATTGCTGTAGATCAAAATAAGAGAGCAAAACAATTACCGTAAAGGATAAAAGTTTGAAACCAAACTCTTATTAGTCTAGAAATTTAAAATCGAATTCCTTTGAAAAATGTTAAAAAAAAAAATAAATAAATAAAATGACTGAGAAAGACCAAAAATTGCATTAAAAGTTGTAATGAAAGTCGTAAAACGTTAAAAAATCCCTAGGGTAAAAATTCACTGTTATAATATAAAATATTGTAATCAAGAAATTAACCATATTAACCAAAAAGTTTGAAATCGAAATCGATTTCCGGATGTAAAAAAATCGCCACGGAACTTGAAGAATGGCTAAAAATTACATTGAAGATTGCATTAAATATAGCTAAATATTTGGAAGTCAATGCTTAGAAAATTAACATTAATTCAGGGCGGGGGGGGGGGGGTTATGATAGAAATCATTCATAAATTACAAAATGTAGGCATGGAACGTCAAAATCATATTAAGAGATAAAACATTGCATTTGAAACATAACTACATTAAACAAAATGTTTGATATCAAAATTGGTTTCTGAATAGCAGAAAATCGCCAAACAACTTAAATAAAAGGCTAAAAATCGTATCGAAAACTATATTAAAAATCGCTGAATATTTAAAAGTCATGGCTGTAAAAATTTAATATTCTGTCGAAAATATTGTAATCGGAAATCGTTCATGAATAAGGAAAAGTCAACACGGAACACCTAAAATCCCCCAAACTAAAAATTACATTGAATATCGCATTAGAAATTGGCAAAATTCATAAAAGCGTGGAGAACAAATTGTACTATTTATGCTAAAAGTTTGAAACCGAAATTCTTTTACCGATGTCAACAACTGTCACAGAACTTGAAAAATCACTATAAAACAGATTAAAAATCAGTAAAATTCAAAAATCCAGACTAAATTTGCCATAGTAAGATAAACATTTATATTAAATTCCTGAGGACATAATTTACCATAATGGGACCAAACAATGAAATCTGAACTCTTTCATTAGTTAAAAAATATCGACACAAAACTTGCTAAACATTTAATGAAAATACACAAAAAATCTGAATTATTGATGTCAAAATTTACTACATTAAGCTACAAATTATTTAAAATTTTCTTTTCCAATTGTAAAAAAATCGCCGTGGACTCGAAAACATCTAAAAATTGTATTCAAAAATGCATTACAAATCGTTTCAAATTTAAAAATAGCGGGGGACAACATTTACATTAATAGAGTAAAATAACGTAATCTGAATTCTTTCTTAAATACGAATGAAAAAATCGGCGCAAAGCGTGAGAAATAATCAAAAGATTGCTAAAAATTGCATTAAAAAATCACTAAATTTCAAAATTCGTAAATGAAGTGTAAATGTTTGAAATTAATTTCCTTTTCGAAATTTCAAAAAATAGCCGTGAGATTCAAAAAACCAATACAAAACCATTGAAAAATTCATTAAAAATCGCTAAATGTAAATACATCCCGTGAATAAAAAAATATTCTAGTCGTGTAAAACATAGCAATCATTCTTTTTTACATGAATTACAAAAAAATCGACTCAGAACACAAAATATATCAAAAATCACATTGAAAATGGACAAAATTAAAAAAAGGTAAATGGTGAAATTTACTATATTAGGCTAAAAGTTTGAAACCAAAATAATTTTTTAATTGTTAAAATACCACTGTGGTGGGGATCGAAAAAAATAGTACTAAATCGCATTTAAAAGTTTATTAAAAACGCATTGAAAAATGCACTAAATATCGCTAGTTATTTTTTAAATCGGAGTAATCAGAATTTCATCAAACGGATTAAACAACGGAAAATAAACGGAAATCTGTACTATTTGATTATCCGGTTGACCAAGATACTATCTGGGTCAAACCATAAGATTAAATGAAAATAATGGCGGATCGTAAATTCCATATTCACTTGACATTAAACATGTTACATATGTTTGTTCCGTCATCAAGTGGTTTTACTTCTTATTTTTATATGTATTTGTATTAATGTTTTTCTAAATTATCTCTTCTTTCATTATTTAACATAAAAATTACATCTATTTGCATAATTTGGCTTGTTTCACGATTGATATAATTTGGCGAAATTGGTCGACGGGATAATCACGTATTAAATAGAAATCCTTTATAGATAATAAAAAATCGACACGGAACACAAAAATTCTTGAAAAATCGCGTTAAAAATCCCTAAAATTAGATTAAAAGTTTGAAACCAATTTTTACTTCCGAATATCAAAAAAACACCATAAAACTCGAAAAAATTTTAAAAATTGCATTGAAAAGTGCATTAAAAATCACTAATATTAAAAAATCACAGGGGTCAAAATTTATTCTAATAGGGTAAAACTTTGTAATTGGAAATATCTCATGAATAACGAAAATTCGACATCAAACGCAAAAAATCTCGAACAATCGCATTAAAATTAGCTGAAATTCATAAATCTTAACAGCTAAAATTTAATACATCAGCCTGAAAGTTTAAAGCAAAATTCTTTTTACTAATGTCGAATAATAGCGGAAAAATTTACATTAAATAATTCACTAAAAATCTAAACATCTTTGCACGAAATCCAAATAAATTATATTGAAAAGAGAACAAAATTCAATAAATTAGGTCGAAAGAATGAAACCGCTTTCTTTTTCGCTAATGTGGAAAAATCGCCTCGAAACCCACTAAAATTCGGATATGAATTAAATTTAAAAAAACTGAAAATCGGCCTTCAAGGTGTAAAAATTCATACATAACTTCGTGCAGTGGTCTGTCCAGAGCATCGCCGGTATTTTAAAAATTTTAACATGCGTTAAAATGCATGCGTTACCTTAAAGTGTAAAACAGATCTCCTTATTAAATTTCCTAATTTTGTTCGCGTCCCTCCTTTCACGCACCTTGAAATGTGTCACATCATCCTTTGTTTACATTTTTTATCATGTATTATAAACCATTTTAAAATTTAAAATAAATCACATTGTTATATATCCAAATTTTAACAAAATCGCGTTCTGTTAGTTCCGTTTTTCACCACCAGCTAGCGCACTCTATTCTTCAAAAACTTATCAAAACGATACTCTGTTAAACAACTTATCAGGTGATATATTACTCGGGGGGGGGGGGGGGTAGCGGTCTTAAGCAAGAATTTAAGATATTTTATGAAATTGCTATTCGAAAACAGTGGTAACTAAATTTTTGACATTTTAGGTAAATTTCGCAAAAAAATACTACTTATTGCATTCTCAACAGCTCAATATTTTCATAGAACAACTATGAAAAAATAGATGCTAAACGCAAAAAATCTTGAAAAAGCGTTAAAAATCACATTGAAAATCGCATTAAAAATCGTTAAAATCTAAAATTCGTAACAAACACAAAATTTAGGGCATTAGGCTAAAAGTTTGAAACGGTTTTCTTTTTATCAATCTCAAAAAATCGCTGTACAAATTCCGAATAAACTTTTCTGAAAAGAAAAAAAAAATGCTATATTGGGTTAAAAGAATGAAACCGTATTTCTTTCACTAATGGGATAATACTGCAAAAAAAACGCTAAAAATCGCCTAAAAAATTATAAAAAATTTGAAAATCGGGCTTCGAAGTGCAAAACTACATGTATAAAAGTACCTACCTTCCCTCCGCATTTTGTAAATCTACGTGCAGCAGTCTCTTCAGAACAGCCCTCACAGACAAACATCCTTCTCTCTTTGTTATTATAGATTTAAAAAAATCGCGTTCTGTTAGTTCCATTTTCCACCACCAGGTAGTGCACTCTATTCTTCAAAAACTTTATCAAAATGATACTCTGTTAAATAACCTATCAGGTGATATATTACTGGAGGGGGTAGCGGTCTTAAGCAAGAATTTAAGATATTTTATGAAATTGCTATTCGAAAATAGTGGTACCTAAATTTTTGACATTTTAAGTAGATTTCACAAAAAATACTACTTATTGCATTCTCAACAGCTCAAGTTTTTGATAGAACAACTATGAAAAAAATAGATGTTAACGCAAAAATCTTTAAAAAACGTTAAAAATCGCATTGAAAATCGCATTAAAAATCGTTAAAATCTAAATAATCGTAACAAACACAAAATTTAGGGCATTAGGCTAAAAGTTTAAAACGATTTTCTTTTTATCAATCTCAAAAAATAGCCGCAAATCGAGAAAAAACACTAAAAATCGCATTAAAAATTCGTTAAAAATTCAAAAATCGCTGTACAAATTCCGAATAAACTTTGTTGAAAAGAGAAAAAAAATTGCTATTTTGAGTTAAAAGAATTAAACCGTATTTCTTTCACTAATGGGATAAAACCGCAAAAATAACGCTAAAAATCGCCTAAAAAATTATTTAAAAAAATCTAAAAAAAAAATCGAAAATCGGGCTTCGAAGTGCAAAACTACATGTAAAAAAGTACCTTCCCTCCAAATTTTGTAACTCTACGTGCAGCAGTCTCTTCAGAACATCGCTGACAGACAAACATCCTTCTCTCTTTATTATTATAGAAGAAGATAGATTGATTCAATAATGCAATTACTTTTTTTAAAACCAAATCGATCGGGTCTTTTAAACATTTCATTCGACGAATTCGATGGGATTCCACTCGTATTACTTAATATTATTTCTCATTAAGCAACCTGTGTTCCTCGGCGATAATTACTCTATTGCACGCATTTTATTATGGCCACATTTTATGAAAACATATACATGACGCAGGTGTCACACATGCACCAAGTTGATGCGATTGCAACAAAATGGCGATTTCATGTCTCACATGGTAACCCGTTTATTTTGTTCCATCACTTTATTTTAAAAATAAACAATGGTGGAAGCAATAAATATACAGTTATAAATAATAAAGATAATAATAAATAGAATAAATAATAAATATAAATATGACAAAAAATCGTATTAGAGAAATATTCAAAAACTTTCACCGAAACAAAGTTTCTACCAATTTGCGGGAAAAGAAATCGCGCCACGTAGTCCATATATGACATCCGTGCTATATTTATACGTAAAAATAAGTATAAACGTTCATCAGGTTTATTTATGTAACTGTTCATATCTATTTGTAACAAATATCACTTTCTGAAGTCTCTACAAGACGAAGGTTTATGTAGTCTGTCTCAAAAGTTTAAGCACAAGCATAAAATATTGATTTTTAATGAATTATAAAAAGCTAGAATTAATAAATTTTTTTATTTACATATTTCGCAATATTATTTAAATAAATGATATCAAAAATAAAAAAAAAATAAATTACATAATTTTAAAAAATACAATTAAAAAAAAGTTATAAAAAAACTGTCTCAAAAGTTTATGCACAATGTCAAAAACAATCATATTTATACTTTTTACAGAACTTTTACTAACAAATTTTTATTCCATGTTTTCGGATTAGTTCAAATAAACGTGCTTTCGTCGAAATTATTAGTTTTTGTGGAGTTTCTGGTGGCAAAAAATACCATGCTTTCTCAGTAGCCTCTTGGAGTTCTTTAATAGCGTCATACTGCTTTCCATTGCCTAAACTTGAAGGGTTAAAATATCCCAGACATTCTCAATCATATTTAAGTCTGGACTTAAAGCTGGCTAGTCAAGTACTTTATCATTTTTCTGAAAAATCCAAAGTTTTGTAGAATGGGATACATGGATTGAGGCATTGTCTTGCAGAAAAGTTCATTCAAAACCCCCCAGAATGTCACCGATTGGAAGCAAATGATGGTTTAGCGTCTCTTGAAACTTTTTTGAATCTTCTCTTCCTTTTAGAAAAGCCAGAGAGGGCTAGCAAATGTCCCAAATACCCCCCAAACCATAACGGATTTACCGCCTTGCTGCCTGCTGAAAAATGTTCTTCGGTTCTTGCGTAACTTATGCCAATACGCGTTCCAACCATCAGGGCCATATAAGTTTCACTTTTTCTCATCGCTGAATAAAACAGTAAGCCATTCGTTCCCGCAGGTCATGTGTTTTTTAGCCCAGTTCATTCTTACCTGTTTGTGATGTAATTTAAGAGACGGTTTGCGAGCTAATTTCTTTTACATGATGTAATCACACGCTTTAATACGTCTATTTACAGTGCCTTTGGACATCTGTACTCTGAGATTACTTTTAATTTGCCGTATGGGGACATATTTTGTCTAAATACCAATCTCTGTATTTTCCGATCCATCTGAACAGTCGTCATACGTGGTCGTCTACATCTTGGTTTCCGCTTAAAATTATCATTTCTAGAAAGTACTTGATATATACATAGCTTTGATCAATTTAAAGCTTTTGCAATTGCAGAAACAGTTTTATTTTTAGATTTCAATTATAAAATCTTTCAAAATCTCACATTTTGTGAATTCTTTACCCTTTGTCGTGTTTAAAACATTAGGAAATAATTTCTCCACCTTTTATACTTGCATAAAAGTGCAATATGATGTCATACAACGTCATTACAGAGTACCAATCCCGTGTTTCTAAAAAAATTTGCATGAAGTGCTTAAACTTTTGAGAGCATTTCTTCAAGAAAAAAAGAAAAAATAAATAAATATAAATATATTTTTTATTTTAATAACCCAAAATGGCTTATTTTACTTTATTTTGATTAAATGTTGAGTATTTATTGTAAATTAACATAATTTTGTTTCTTCTTCAATAATTTTAAACGAGATTTGCAGAGTGCTTAAATTTTTGAGACAGACTATAAAAACGCCAAGGTAAAGGTAATATCGGGAAAGTACCATGAAATTAGAGTAGGTATATCATATACGGATCGGGTTTGGGGCAAATTTGGCGAAAATCATTCTTGAATATGAGTTACAAATATATTTTTCAATTATTTTGTATTATTTTAAAAATAAAATAATAATAATTAAAAGCACAAATAATTAATAAAGAAAGAAAAACTATTTATATAATTTGATGAAAAAAATTAAACAATTTATTAATAAATAAACAATAACAGCCGGGTTACCAGGCTATGTAAAATAACGATATTTTGGCGCCAATCACGCGAAAGCAGCGCCGTGCAAAAGGGAGGGGGGGGGGAGCGAAGGGGGCAATCGACCTGGTCGCGAAAATTTATGGAGAGCCAAATTTGTACTACCGACGTCATTTTTGGCCTGTTACAAGAAAAAGTTATGTGGGAGGGCGCCAAATTGAAACAGTTTCTTGGCGCAGTTTTTTCTTCGCACGCCCATGTGCGCAAAAGTTCTATATTCTTTTCTAGCATTTTGGCGAGCATTTTAAATTATTTATTTGGCATTAAATGAATCGATGTGATTTCAATATTCAGCTTTGGGTTTGAATTTTTAATACTTTACAACAAAGTTGAAAATTGTTTATACATTTGGTTTGTCTGTCCGTCTGTCCTCGCTCTAATGCCCGTAAATATACGCTTATTTTAATGCAATTGGTAAATCTTATTAATGTCCCCTAAGCATGTTTTATATTATATATGATGCATGTAAGATTAAAATTCCTTTAGAGGAGCACCCTAAAGAATTTGATTACATTATGGTCTATGGGAAGAAATGTTTACAGAGTATTTTAATGACATTATCCTATTGAGATAGATTGAATCTGATATAAATCACCGAGTTTCACAACGATTACGTTAGAACAGGATATTCATAGCATTTTTAATCCATTTATCGGGACACACAAAAGAAATCAGCTACAATGCTGTGTTTTAGTAACAATTGCTGAGATGAGTTTTCAATTTTGGCATGTGCTTTTAAATTTAATATTTTTAGGTACGTTTGTAATTATATAAATACGTAGCATCTAAAGTCGTCGACTGATCTGTCCGTCTGACTACTTATCCGTCAGTATGTCCACATACAACAGCACAAAAACTACCCAACCGAATCGTTTGAAATTTTAAATATATATTTGGCGCCGCGCAGAATTTTGTTGAGTCATTTAAAAGTATTCCCTTACATTTGGGTCGATGGTTTGAAATAATTCCAAGTGCTTTTTAATTATAACACCCGTAGAAACATAAAGAAATCGATATGCATTTATGAAAGGCACTAGAATATAAATTTTGTAGAATATGCCACAGAAAGAATAGTTATTATTCATTTAGAGGGTACCATAAAAGAATTCCGAAGCATAATGTTATGTGGGGGGGGAGGGCATTATTTTTTTCCAATCAAATGATTTTTATTATAGAATCATTTTCTCATTTGACATTACAAAGTCTTTTAAATAGTAATTTATTCAGGTAAAACTGCATAAAAGAGTTCACTTTGGCGTATTGAGCCTGCATGTTTTGCTGAAAAAATGTGTTCAAATTTCTAAATCCCTTGTGATGATACTTTGACAGCTCAAAGATTATGCAGACGAGATATTCAAATCTCATGTCGTATCTTATACTACAAATATTGCCAATTCCTTTTATTTAACGCATGCTAAAGCGAAATATTGCTCAAATCCTTGAGAATGGGTTTGAAAAGTAAACAAAACAGCGTATGTAGTGACTAGCATGCATTACCTATTTAAATCCAATTGATCATATCTGGAACACATTCAAATGACGCATCGCATTCCTTTGTTGGCGTTTTCGCGATTTTTATGTACCACTTTTAAAGAGAGCCTAAATTCTTATCGAGAATCTCATCGCATCAATAGAAATCAGATGTAGATATTATATTGTTATATATATTAACTATTCTGTATTAACTATTTAAGGGGTTCACACACCATATAAAAAAATTTCTCTTTCTTTTCAACCATCATGATTTGTGCCATTTTTACGTACTAAAATTGGTGTGGAGTGTCTGTTTATCTTCTTGGCGTAATTTCAAAGAGTTCAAATTCCGATACAAGATATTTTAGTGTTTTATTATGTGCATTAATTTTAATATATTGCGTACGTTCAATTTTATAACCACGCATGGCTGTTTTGCATAGTTTGCTTCCCTCTTTTTTAACCGTGTATACGAATTTATATAGAATATTTTGTAATTGTATAGTTCAATTTCGTCATTTTCGTCATTTGAACTTGTGGCAGTATATGGTTAGCATATACTGCAGGCTACTTGTGGCAGTATAGCATGTAAAGATAGCATCGTATTTTTTTTCTTTTACTTTCTGCAAGTTATTATTAAATCTATAATTCAGCAATATCGCTCAGACTAATCCGTCTGAGGGAAGTTCTAGTTGTCTGAGCGAAGCGAAGTCTTATACTCAGAGTACGTAACGATATTAAAAGTCAAAAAAATTCTTTCGTCAAGCAAATCTCAAAAAGTACTTGTCGGATTTTGATTCTGTTTGTACCAGTAGGTACCTATGAAGGTAATCTGGTGAATGCACCATCCACGACAAATTAGTTCCAAATTAAAAGTTATATTTAAAAAACTGATAAAAAAGCACAATTTATTTGCATACGTCACAGAAACTTGGTGTGCGTCATTTTTCACCGGCCGGATATTTTCATAGACAGCCGAACCAGAACACATGGAGTAAATAGTAATTGTCTGAGCGAAGCGAAGTTTTATACACATAGTACGTAAGGATAGTAAAAGTAAAAAATATTCTTCAGTCAAGGAAATCTCAAAAAATACTTGACGGATTTTGATTCTGGTTGTACCAGAAGGTACCTATGAAAGTAACCTACTGAATGCACTTACTACGAAAAATAAGTTCAAAATAGTTTTAAAATTATATTTAAAAAACTGATAAAAACACACAATTTGGCTACATACGTCACGAAAATTTAATGTGCGTCATTTTCACGAGCTGGATGTTTTAATTAGATTTCCAAATTGAAGCACATGGAGCAAAGAAAATATGCCAAGAATTTTCATTTAAGTGCAACAAAATATATTAAAACTTAAAAAACAAACTGAAAGAAAATCTTTTTTTTTTTTTCGTTATCTTTGTTTTCCGTTAATTAAAAATAAAGAGGCCATAATTCTTAGATGCGATACTTTTTATAATTGCGTTTTATAATCAGCATTAGTATCTTTTATATTTCACGCGTGCAAATTGGAAACAATTCTTTCGTGTTTAAATAAAATACGAGTTTAAGTTGGATTAAAAGCGTTTTAACTTCTTCAAAGGCACCATTTGCAGTCTGCAAACGGTTAATTTTAATACTTAAATTGCCAACTGGTACCAGTAATTTTTTAGTACAATTTTGATCTCATAATATACGTGACGAAACGGTTTAGATTATTTTCAATTAAATTTGTTCGTAAATATAGGTGGGAATTAATTATTTGATCATTTTTGAAGCAGAAATGCCTTGCCCCTGGAAGGTTTAAGCAATGTATCGTGTTTAATGCGATTGAATGAGACATTCCAGATCATCCATTACTGGCATTTAATCTTATAGTTTGGCGATACTTTTTTGGTCGTCAGTATAATCAAGTAGTACCAAAAAAAAAAAAAGAAACAATAGATGAAGCAATAAATAAAAGTTATAAATAATAAACATAATAAAAATATACATAAAACAATAAATCGCAATAAACACATGAAATCTGACTTTATGAACCCAAATTGGAGCAAGATTTATAAAAATGCCGAAGTGAAGATATTAAAGGAAAAGTACCATGAAAACGGTACGGAAATATCATATACGTATTTGGGGTACTACTTGGTTATACCATCGACCAAAAAAAAAAAAAAAAAATCGCCAAATTATAAGATTAAATTTCAACAATAAATGACCTTGAATGTCCCATGCAATGAAATTAAATAAGATACACGTGTTTAAAATATCATAAAGTGATTTTTATTTCAACTTTTTATGAATGTTTTACTAATTTAATTGTTCTTCTGTTGTTTAAACTAAAAATTTAGTCAACATGTATAAGTTGGCTATTAGTTTGGCGATTTGTATCATTCGGCGAAATTGGTCGACGGGATAACTAAGTAGTACCATATTTAGTTTGGCGCAAATTTGGCGAAAATCATTTTTTAATTAATTTCTATTATATTAAAAAGGAAGTAACAATAAATAAAAACACGATTAAATACAGATTAATTTAACATAGGAAAAAAACAATTGCCGGGTTACCATGTAATGCAAAATAACGGTAGTTCGATGCCAATTATGTGGAAGAGTTCCAAATCCTGTTCTGGCATTTTTGGGGAAATTTTATTTTTTTATTTTATTTATTTTATTTTTTGCATTAAATGAATCGGCTCCTTTTTTTTATTTTCCAACAAAGTTAAAAAGTGTTTATGCATTCGGTTTGTCTGTCCGTCTGTCCACACTCTAACATCCGTAAATATACTCGGATTTTTTATGCAATTGGTAAACCTTATTTAGGGTCCGCTAGGTATGTTTGGTATTATATATGAAGTATGTGAGATTAATAGTTTATTTACAGGGACACCCAAAAGTTTTCCATTACATTATGGACTATAAGAAAAATCGATAACAGAGTATTCTTATGAAACTACACTACTGCAAAATATTGAAACTTATATAAATCGATGAATTTTATTACGATTACATTTGAACAGGACATTCATATAATTTTAATCTGTTTACAGGGACACTCAAAAGAAATCGGTTACAATACTGTCTTTGAACAAAAATTGCTGGTCATGTGTTTTCAATTTCGGCATGTGCTTTGAAATTTAACTGTTTTTTAGGTGCATTCGTAATTATATAAATACGTAGTACCTATAGTCGTCGTCTGAACCGTCCGTATCTCTGTCCGCATAGAACAGCGCGAAAACTATCGAACCGAATCGTTTTAAATTTTAAATATATATTTGTTTCTGAATTTTGTTGAGTTATTTTAAATTTTAGTAAAATTGGATAAATAGTTCGAATACAGAGACAGTCAAAAATATTCTGTTACATTATGGCCGATGGGATGAAATAAGTCCAAGAACATTTTAATGATGTTACGCGCCCATCGAAACCTAATGAAATGGATATGCATTTATGAGGAGCACTAGAATATATATTTTGTAGAGCATGCAGCATAAAGAATATTTATTATTCATTTGCATGGCACCACAAAAGAATTAAATAACAAAAAGGTACGGGGGAAGGGACATTAATTTTTCAAATTTACTAATCTGGGGATTTTATCATTTT
Organism: Maratus speculifer; assembly: GCA_964019185.1. NCBI lineage: Eukaryota > Metazoa > Arthropoda > Arachnida > Araneae > Salticidae > Maratus > Maratus speculifer. The sequence continues at coordinate 261,227,535 of OZ025298.1, forward strand.
CTCAATTGTCACTAGCAAGCTTTTTAAATAATTACTTTTTGGGGTAAAACTCGAGTTCATGTTGGCGTATTTGAGCGAGCGTGTCTAGCGTAAAAGTATGCGCAGATTTATAAGTCATTTGTGGTGACATTTTTACAGCTCAAAGCTTAAGGAGACGAGATATTCAGATCTCGTTCGTACCTTATACTATAGGCATTGCACATTCCTTTTATTTAATGTATGCTACAGTGAAATACTGTTTAACTTCATGAGAACAAGTTTGAAAAGAAAGAAAAACAGTGTATGTAGTGGCCAGCAGCACAATCCATTTAAATCCGATTGAGCATATCTGGGACACACTCGAACGACGTAATACATTTCTTTGTTGGCGTCTTCGGGATTTTTATATCATTTTTTAAATAGAGAATTCCCTAAATTCCCATCGAGAACCTCATCGTATCCATAGAAAACAGATGTAGATATTATATTATCAACTATTCTGTATTAACTAGCTACACACCATGTAAACAAATTCTCTCATTCTACTCAACCATCATAATTTATGCAATTTTTTGTACTGTTTATATTTTTTACATCATTTCAAAGAGTTCAAATTCCGATTCAAGATATTTCAGTGTTTTATCATTTGCATTACTTTTAATGCATTAGTTACTTTCAATTTTATGCCCATGCATGGCTGATTTGCATAGTTTGCTTTACCAGTTTGCTATAGTTCGCTTTTTTTAACCGTGTATAGGAATTTTTACATAATATTTTGCATTTCTACCATTTACTTTTCTCATTTTTCACATTTAAATTTGTGGCACTGTATAATCAATTAAAAATAACGGTAGTTCTAGGTTATCCCTTCGACCAATTTCGCCAAATTATACAAATCGCCAAACTAATTAGCCAAATTATACATGTCGACATAATTTTTATGTTAAATAACGAAAAAATAAATAATTAGAAGAATATTAATAAAAAGTCGAAATAAAAATCACTTAATGGCATTTTAAACACGTGAATCGCATTTAATGTCTTTGAATGTGACATTCACGATCATCCATTATTAGCATTTAATCTTATAGTTTGGCGATAATTTTTTGGTCGACGGGATAACCTAGAAGTACCGAAATAACATATAATTTTTTATTAAATTTTTGGAATATAGACTTTCTATTTGGAAAATATTTGGTAGAGAATTGGGAAATCTGAAGTATATCTGAATGTTTTTGCCACGATGACCAAAAAAAATATTAAAAACTAACAAAAAATTAATAACTCGATAACAAATTGTGGTAGAGGTTTCAAACAAGTTGCATTTAAAGGTAAATTTTTTTTCTTTATACGACGGTGTGCAATGTTTAGAAATTTAAAAATTTACTGTAATGAAAGTTGTTAAAATGAAATTTCATTTAATATTTGTTTATGATTGGCTCAGGAATATTAACGTGTATCTAAATGTCCAGGCACATTAATATAACTCTGTTATTATGTAAACTACGTTTTGATAATTTTAAAAATGTTATTATTGGTTTTTTAAATATAGAAATCATTTATAAGCCTAAAGATATAGCCTTTGAAAATATTATTTTCCAAATAGTCGTTGTAATTTCTAAAATTACATTTTTGTTTAATGTGGTATTTTTTCGTTCTTTCTTTTTTTTATACTTTTTGCAAATTATTATTAAATATATCTTCTCAGCAATATCGCTCAGACTAATCCCTCTGAGGGAAATCCTAGTTTATAAATATATATTTATTTAATAAACGTTATATACGTGACATAAAAAAAATATATGATGTTTATATGAATAGTTTTCTGTGCATACATTTTAGATATCTCTCTATATATATGTAATTATGCCTATACATATATCAATACATGATATATATGTAATAAATATATAATTCGACGAAATAACTATGTTGCATAAACTCTAGGAATCCGCAGCAGCACGAGCAGAGTAGTCGCTCCGACAGTTGGCGAGCAGTGGAAGAATTTCATTGGGGTATTTCCCCATTATAAAAACAAACACCATCAGTCTTCAAGTTCTTTATTTATGAACGCATAAAATAGGTAAGCTCTTTCCCGCAATCACCTTAGCACACATCGACGTTACAACTTTCGTTATCCAGTCTACATCATCAGATATTCTAATTCAGCGGGGAAATGAAACGGGCGTCTTGATAGTTTAAAAGGCAATTGCATTCTAACGCTCCTCAAAAACCAAATGAAAAAAAAACATTTTCACGACAAAACTAGCTCCCTCCTACTCCGCGTCAATCATTTTAAAAATCCAATTAGGATTAACTCGAGTCTCAAAGTAAAAAAAATTATCAGTTCTGATTGGTCTTAGCAGGCGTGTCCTCGGCAGGATCTATATTTTCCCTCGCAAATAACAAGCCCTTTAACAACGAGCATTAATACCTGTCATGCGATGTTAAATAAAAAATAAAATTAAAATCCCGGAAATATTCCAGAAAGTAAAAAGGTTACGAAATACCTCCCGCCTTTTTGAGAAGCAAGCAATAATGTATTAATAAATAAAATAAGGAAAAGAATTTTAGCTGTTAGAAGTTAATACATTACGAAACTAAGATTGAAATATGTCCCACAAATTTAGAATTGAAGCTAAGAAAGAACAGAATGGCACAATTTTTTTTTATTTTATTCACATATACTTATAAACAAATATTATATATTATATATACTTTCAAAAATTTACATATCTTATGTATTTATTATATATGTCAAATTAAAACAAAAGCTGTATTTTTTTCTTAAAATAAAATGCTAAATGCCAAAATAATAATAATAATAATACACAAAAAACAAATAGAGTCCATTCCAGAAGTAAACAAGTCGGAAATTATACGTCAAACTGCGAAGCAAACAAGGTGCGTTCGTACTGTAACGATGTTTTTAAAATATTCAGGTGTAATATTCATGGTGTAATAGTATACAGTACATCGAATACATTATAGTAGACAGAATCATTTATATGTCTCTGTAAATACGAGGACAATTCGGAAAGTAACCTCAGTTTATGAATTTAAAAAAAACTAATGGAAGGAAACATGTTTTATTACTTACGTATGAAAGATACGTTCTTCAGCTACTTCTCAACATAATTGCCGTATTAATTAAAACAATTATCATAACAGTAAATCAGCTTTGAAATTCCATCGTCACAGACTTCTGCCGCCGGCCTATTCAACTGCGATTATTTTAAAATTCAACTCGCACCACTCTTTTAATTTAAAGTATTTTAACATATTTTTCTATATAAATTTCTGATAAATGTACGACCAAAAATGTTTAAAAAAATAGCGGGTCAAGTAAAATATTACGAGAGTAGTACATTTATCAGCAAATTATATAGAAAAATATGTTAAAATTCTTTGGATTGAAAGAGTGGTGTGAGTTGAATTTAAAAATAATCGCAGTTGAATAGGGCGGCGGCAGAAGTCTGTGACGATGGAAATTCAAAGCTGATTTACCGTTATGATAATTGCTTTGATTAATACGGCAATTACGTTGAGAAGTAGCTGAAGAACGTGTCTTTTATACGTAAGTAATAAAACAAGTTTTCTTTCATTGGTTTTTTTAAATTCCTAAACGTAGGTTATTTTCCGAATTGCCCTCGTATTACCTGCTCCCTACTATACGGGAAGTAACTTGTAGTAAACCTTAACAACATATACTAATGTACATTAGTATACGTTGTAATACTAATGTACATTAGTATACTAATGTACATTAGTATTTTTAATTTTTTTTTCTGTGCACTTTTCTTAAATCATGTCACATTTTTTCTTAGTTTTTAAAATATTTCAAAAATCTATGCTCAATTTAATATTTTATGTGTTAAAAGGGGATGAACTATGAGTAAAATTTTAACACTTCATATAAAATTTAGTGTAGAAAAATTTTGGAAACTAAAAAAGTAAAAAAAAAAAAAAAAAAAAAAAAAAAAAAAAAAAAAAAAAAAAGGCATCATTTAAGAAGTGTATACAAAAAAAAAAAAAAAAAAAAAAAAATTAGAAGTTAAAAATGTTAATTTCCTTGAGGCAATGTTTTAAATATACGAATGCACCAAACGTCCATAGACTTAACATTAGTAAAGAGAATTCGGAAACTGAGTGACCGGCCCCCTTAAAAATTTTTTGATAATTCATTGAAAAAAAGGGTTATGAAGTGGCAGAAATAAAACACTAAGAATGAAACAGCAAAATGCAAACAAAGAGCAAAAAGTGTAATATATATATTTAAACACACTTTTATAATAAAATATTTAAAATCAATGTTTATGATTTATTTTAATAAAAGGATACTAAAAATGCATGAAAGAAGTTTTTTTAAAGATAACAAGTTGGAAATTGCACGTGAAGTGTAGCAAATGAGGTGCGTTCGTACGATAACGAAGTTTTAAAAATATTCAGATCTTGCTCTTATAGTAGACAGTAGTTCGGATACAGTATAGTGGTAGGAATCTTTTTTGTGTTTCTGTAAACATACAGAAAGTAACTTTTATTACACCTCAGCAATGTACATCATATTCATAAAATTTGAAATAGTTTAATATAATTAAAACACGCTTCAAACATTGTTTCCCCGTATAGCATTATGTAGTGGAATACTTTTGTGTGGCCCTGTAATTTAATAATAAATATTCTTTGCATCACAGATTGTACAAAATTTATATTTTAGTATATATATACTTCATAGGTTCATGTCAATTTTATAATATCCGAATGAGTGTAACACCATTAAAATGCATTTGAAATTTTTTTCCCCATTGATCGTAATGTAACGGAATACTTTTGATTATCTCTGTAATTGATCTGTGCATCTGATTTTCATAAAATTTGAAATGACTCAACAAAATTATGCAATAATTATATATTTTAAATTTCAAACGATTAAAATGCATTTAAATCTTTTTTCCCCATTGACCGTAATGCAACGGAATACTTTTGATTGTCCCTTAATTGATCTATGCATTTGATTTTTATAAAAATTTTAATGACTCGACAAAGTTATGTAATAATTATACATTTTAAATTTCAAATGATTAAAATGCATTTGAAAAAATTTTCCCCATTGACCGTAATGTAACGGAATACTTTTGATTGTCCCTGTAATTGATCTATGCATCCGATTTTCATAAAATTTGAAATGACGCGACAAAATTATGTAACAATTATATATTTTAAATTTCAAACAACTAAAATGCATTTGAAATTTTTTTTTCCATTGGTCGTAATGTAATGGAATACATTTGATTGTCCCTGTAATTGATCTGTGCATCTCATTTTCATAAAATTTGAAATGACTCAACAAAATTATGTAATAATTATATATTTTAAATTTCAAACGATTAAAATGCATTTGAAACTTCTTCCCCATTGACCGTAATGTAACGGAATACTTTTGATTGTCCCTGTAATTGATCTATGCATCCGATTTTCATAAAATTTGAAATGACGCGACAAAATTATGTAACAATTATATATTTTAAATTTCAAATGATTAAAATTCATTTGAAAAAAATTTTCCCATTGACCGTAATGTAACGGAATACTTTTGATTGTCCCTGTAATTGATCTATGCATCCGATTTTCATAAAATTTGAAATGACGCGACAAAATTATGTAACAATTATATATTTTAAATTTCAAACAACTAAAATGCATTTGAAATTTTTTTTTCCCCATTGACCGTAATGTAACGGAATACATTTGATTGTCCCTGTGTTTGATCTATTCATCCGATTTTCATAAAATTTGAAAAGACTCTACAAAATTACGTAATAAGTATACATTTTAAATTTCAAACGATTAAAATGCATTTGAACTTTTTTTTTCCATTGACCGTAATGTAACGGAATATACGGAATACATTTCATTGCCCCTGTGATTGATCTATCCATCCGATTTTCATAAAATTTGTATTGACTCGACAAAATTATGTAATAATTATATATCGTAAATTTAAAATGATTCGGTTGGGTAGTTTTTGCGTTGTTATATGCGGACAGACAGACAGATGGACAGAGAGACGGACCGACAGACGGACGGACTGAACGACAACTATAGAAGCTACGTATTTACATAATTACGAACGCACCTAAAAAGCCGTAAGGATATTATAACTGGACATCCAAGCGCTTTTAAGTGTTTCAAACAGTCATCACAACAGGAAATTCTTAGGCGTTTTTTCCACTGAAGATGACTGTTTGGAACTGTTGAAAGTGCTTTGGGTGTCAAGTATTAATATCTTAAACCTCTTACATGTATTTTTTTAGTAAAATAAAACATAAATTTTGATTCTAAATATTTTATACAATATAAAGGTATACCTGACGTTATAGAAATTACAGTTAAACTTTATTTTTTACTTACTTTCATTTCAAATATAACAATGAATTTTCTAATATTTTCTTGAGCTCTGGTGGATAAATTTCTTCAAAATTCCAAATGTCACACTGGCACCTGTATTTTGCAAGGAAAAAAAATCGGTTAACGATGTACGCGAAAAAATACGTTAAATCTTTCTCAAATGAAATTGGTTAAATTTGCTGGTGCCATTGTGACATTTCGGAAATTAAATTAAGTGGTAGAAAATTCAACCATCAGAGCTCAACGGTTTAAAGGACACATATTAAAATAATTCTTATTTATTGCGTTAAAATTTTAAATTTTTTATGATGGTTATGCATATTATTTGTAAACAAAATCATGTGATAAAATTTCTTAGATTTTTTTTATTTAAACTTTAAATTTTATTAAAAAAGTGGAATTATTTAAAATTGTTATAACTCGAAATATTATTTGTAGAATTTTAATATTTTTTCATTTTAAGAAACAGAGAAATGTAAGTTTTACTTTTGATTCATCATTTAAAATAATATTAATTTAAATAAAAATTAAAAATATTTAAAGTAAAAACTAAAAAAAATTATGTAACTTTATAAAAAAAAAATCTTATTTTCAAAAGTGAATGTATTTTTTTTTTTTTTTCAAATTGTTGAACCAGAATTAAAGTAAATTAACTGAAAAAGACATGTTCCAATTTGATCCGCTTATTTTTAACGTTTCTTGAGCTATAACAATTTAAATGCGAGAACTTATGAAAAAACCCATCCTGAAGAAAAACGCATTTTCACAAAAAATCCACCACTCATGACTATCAGGTATACTATGAGAAACCACTGCTTGAAAGCCATATTTTTAAAATAATGTAAACGAAAAAAATATTTCCTGTTTGAATTGAGAAAGAAACATGATATAAACGTCATTTTATTCAGAAAAATAAATAAATAAATAAAAATAAAAACAGAGACAATTTTACTGCAATAAAATTGTTTCAGAAAATTTGAAGATTTTTTTTTTTTGTCGCGGATCCTCTTGAAACAATAAAAATCAGTTCTCACACTGTTATGCTGTTCTCACACTGCAAAAAAATTATATCCTCTTCGCTATCCTAGTCTACATATATATTTATCATCATTCTTTACAGTTTTATTAATCATACTCGAATATAACTCTAAAATCGATCTCCGAATGATATGCTTCGATGTCGAAAATTCGAAATAATGTAAATAGATTAAAACTCTCACCCTGAAGTCGAATTCGATAAAAAATGATTCAGTAATAATTAATAATATTACATTAGCACTCAGTAGTGATGAGGTTATAACTCGCGAATTTAGACAGCATTTTATTTTACTGAGGCCACTGAATGTGCATCCCCCATTCCTTGAAGAAATATCAGAAACTACTTCACTGCCCTGACACCATCAGCGTTGGGAATGTAGTTTTACAGGAATAGATTTATAATGGATGCAGGGTCTGACATTAATAGCTTTTAATAGTATTTTACAATATATTTTTTTGTTTTGTCGCAATACTTAAAAAGACAGAATCTTATTGTTTAATTATCAGACTTAATAAAATTAATTTAAGTACTTTTTTAAATTTCAGTTATGGACTTATATTAACAAACTGTTAACTAAGAAAGACTGAACAACAAAAATTAAATTAAATTTTACTTTTTGTTCATAAAATTTAATGGTTCTTGGGGGCTCAAAAAATACATTTTTCTAACGATTCCTTAGGATTTTAATTTTAATTTTTTTTAAACTTTTTTGCTCTGTAAAAACATAGGGGACTAAATATACACTTATTAATTTTTATTTACTAATGAATTCTACAATTGGCATATTAACGCACATTAAAATTATTTTATGCTTTCATTTTTGTACATTTCGTACGTTTCTGTTGCAAGCCATCTTCATACAACACATAGCTCACTAAAAAAAAAAAAAAAAAAAAAAAAAAAAAAAAAAACTTTATAAGAAATCAATTGCTATTTTGTTTAGTTCCGCTATCGCTCGCTTCAAACCAGTTTCTCTCTTTCTTTTTAACATTATTTATATACGTTGAAAAATAATTATAAAAATGCGTATCCTATCGGATATGTCGGATCTAAAAAAATTAAGGCATTTGTTTACATTAGAGCAAAAAAAGTACAGTATAAATACAAATTTTTCTTTCAATTGTAATATAGGGGATGAAAAAATAAATAAAATCTTAATAGCTCCATAATATTTTTCAAAAAATATCTGTGACCTGAATTAGGAGTTTACTGTGTTTTCAAAATTAACTTAAATATTTCAAAATAATACACATATTTTATTAAGTCAGGGTTCCGTACTTATAAAGTGAAAACGGAACCATTATAAGATCACTCTTGTGTCTGTCTATCTGTCACAGCCATTTTGATGCACAAGTTTTTTTCTCCTTTTAAAATAAAGAGATACTACAAGTTGACAGTAGGAAACACTTGGCAAGTACGTATGTGCACGAGAAATAATCTTTTCCGCGTAATTAGTGCATATTGGTTTCTTTTAAGCCGTTTTACATGTCGGAACAGCCTCTTATTTTTGAATCTTAAGCCTCGGGCCGTATTATTATCACTTATGCGTGTGACAGGATTATCAACGAAATATATAAGCGGCGGTTGCTGTGACAGTCTAGAAATAAGTCAAGTAGTTCGATAGAATCAAAGAAAGTGCTTTTTTTCGCTTACCTTATTAATATTTTTAATTGCATACTATCGGGAATTAGACTGTGGAAAGTTTAGTTACAGTAAATAGTTTAAGGAGGAAACGTTCATTAACTTAAATTCTGACTGTAGTAGTTTTTGTATGTCAGATAATTTTTGTTGAAACTCTCAACACTTTTTTTCGGGGAAATACTTTTCTTTAAATAACCACAAATACTTTCAGAAGATTTTGTATGGGAGGAAAATGCCTTATTTGTAGATTTTATTTATTGTCGCGAAATCGCCTTTTTCTTTCTTTTTTTTCTTTTTCTTTTCTTTCTTTTTACCCTTTTTTCCCAGATATTGATAATGCAGTTTTTAGTGTTGTACGAGCTGTTACAGAATTCTCAAAGATCTTAATTTTTAATTATTTTTAAACAAAAACTAGTCGTTGGGGGGCCATTGTAATACTTACTCATCATGGATAGGCATATGATAATAAAACATGTGAAAACTATTTATACAATGCATTGCAATTCCAAAACAAAATTTAAATATTGTTAATATGCATAGTAATGTTCTATTAATGAATTACTGATGTATCAATTTCGACAAATTATATAAAACACCAAACTACTCAAGTAATACCGAACTGCGTAAAAGAAACATCCTTATAACTCCAAAAACGATAATTCTACTAAGTAACAATTAACTGCGTTGGATTAAGCGTCTCATTTCCAATTAAAATATACCTCTGAATTGAAATTTGAATAAAATACAGGATCATGAAAAATCGAAGAATGTGGAAAACAGGATTACAAATATCTCGGCAACTAATAATCCGATCGACTTCGTTCTATATGAAAAATGTGTGTTATTTTATTACCTTTTACGTCCATTTCTTAGAACAAAAACATTCGAAAATTTTTACATCAGAGCGAATTTTTCGAGAGTCCGAAAAAAATAGTTCCGGATTATCGAGGTTGCTGATATTAAATAGGCTTCGTCCCATTCTTACATACTAACTACATACAAAATTTCAAGTCTCTATCTCAATTTGTTCGGGAGATAGAGCGTTTACAGACAGACGAACGGCAATTTTTTTTTCTAAAAATATGTTTTTCGGAATCTCCACTATCTAAAACGTGTAAATCCGTCAAAAAAAAAATTTCGATTTTCAAAACGATTGCAAGACTTACCCTATACTACGTATGATGGGTAAGTAACAAGTCGGAAATTTCACGGTAAGCGTAGCAAGATTTATCATCATGTTTTCCTGCTGCTATTACTCCATGTTTTCACACTTTTGGGTGCAGTAAAGTACAATGGTAACCATATGAATCAACAGCTAAAATTGGATTTTTAGATGTTTTCCACCAAGTTATGACTTCGCAGACCGTTTGTGTTTTAATGAACGAATCGAAATCTAATTAATCCAAGATTTTCATTGTTGAACTCGAGGTGATTGTTTGTGCTGCTGCCTCCCAGTCTGGAGAATATCGTGTTCGAAAAGGGTCAATCAGTATTATTACAACTTTCTAATACTTTTTGCGTTTTTGTCACACATGATTCGTTCAGAAAAGTAACCTACATTTTAAATTTAAAGAGGAAAATACATGTATAAAATAAAAGAATCGCGAAGCGGTGCAAAGATAATTCAGCAAACTTTTATTATAATTATTATTAACATTAGTAGTAGTAGTAGTAACAGTACTGAAAACGGAAATGTGAGCGAAATCATAATGAGAAATGTATAGACATATATTATCATTGCTACATGTAAATAGTAACAAAAACCAAATATTACCCGGCATAAAAAGACATGTACGATTAATAGCACGACAGACCCGAAAGGGTTAAGAAATGTTTATATTTTCGACAGAACGTTGGTTTTTGTCTTTTGTTGTGTGTAAAAAAATAAAAAAGGTTTGCCTTGTTAATAAAAATAAATAAATAATTAGATAAATAAATAAAAATAAGCTAAAAATGTCATCTTTCTTTTCCTTTTTGGAAACATTTGAATAAAATTTTAAGGCGAAAATAGTTGCATTTACTATGTTGAAATAAAATAATATATATATAACGAATTATCTTTATGAAAAAGCAACATTTATGGTTAAATTTACTTCACCTTCCTCTATTTTAAACTTATATACTGTACAATCTTTGCTAATTTTCATTGTTAAATGTTAATTTACCATGATTATGTATATATTATCACAGTTGCACGCAAAAGTATTAGACTTGGAAGTGAACGCGCAGATCATAACTTTATTGAGTTCATGGCTGAATATTCCAGAATTAGTTAAAACTTAATATACATATTAAAACAGAATCGGTCTGCCAAGTCATATCTTGGTGGAAAACACATCAAAACTCGATTTAAACGGTTGACTTGTAGGTTTATTATAATATTTTCCTGCACCCAAATGTATAAAAACATGGAGGACAGGGAACTGGAAAACGCAATGTTAAACCTACGAGTCAACCGCTAAAATCAGATTTTCGGATGTTTTACCCCATGATGTTACTTGGCAGGCCGATTGCCTTTTAATATGCGAATCGAGTTTTAACTAATTATGGAATTTCAGCCGTGAACTCGAGATGAGGTGACTGTCCCTGCAGCCCCCCCCCCCCCCCCCGGGACTATATTAAATTAGGAGGTGAACGCGCAGACCATTACGTCATTGAGTTGACAGCTGAAATTCCAAGATTAGAAAGAATTCGATTAGCCGATTAAAATGCAATTGATCTGCCAAGTCATATCTTGTTGGAAAGCACCCGAAAATCCAATTTTATTAGTTGACTCCTAGGTTGTATTTCTAATTCCTCCTTTTAGGAAAACCCGTACGATTGTGTACAGGAAAACACAATGATAAACTTACCAATCAGCCGCAAAAATCGGATTTGTGTTTTCCACCAAGATATGACTGGGGAGATCAGTTGTATTTTAATATGCGAATCGATTTTAAACTGATTCTGGAAATTCAGCCATTAACTCGATGAGGTAATGATTTGTGCAACCGCCTCTCGGTCTATATCGTGGATATTTTAATTTTCACAGGTCAAATCCATAAATATATAATTAGGTATTTAATTTAGCATCATATTACTTTATTTAACTACGCATCCATTACAAACACGTAAAATTCAGTTAAATGCAACATATATTTAAATATTGCTTTAATGTAAAACATACAAGTAATATATGGCGATAAAAATTAACGAAGTACTACTCATGGTTTTGTGATACATGAGCTGTCTTGTAATAAAAGTGAAAAAAGAATATTTCACTTTTAAAAGCAGACTATTATTTATGATTTTAAAAAAAATAATTAAATTCCAACGATTTCGGAATTTTGAATTGTTTCGGAATCGTCTGCCTCGAAAAGAATACAATTGAATCAAAGAACAGATGTTAAAAGTGCAGAATGGAGCATAAGGAAATTTTACATGCAAAGCGTACATTTCAGAAGCTTGATAGTTTTCTCCCTACTCGCTAGTGACGCTAATTAACAGTTTTCATTACAGAGTTCGCTGTAATTGTCATGCCTTGCTTGTTTATCTGTAGGTCGGACTACGGTCATTATTGTTTAACCCCAGTCCTTCCTACGTTACGTTTTCCGGCTGAAATTAAATTTTTATTAGTTTTCAAGAAGCAAGTGCAAGTCGCACCTTCTTTTGGATTTTTTTTTTTCACCGTTTTAAGCGTATTTCCGTCAGTTTACTGTAGAGTTTGGAGACCAAGGTTTTTAAACTCTGTGCACGTTACTCGATTTATGTGAATGAAGGCGGCCAAGAAGAATAAGTTTTAAAAGTATAGTAAACAGTTTTCGTGTTTCCATCTTTCTTTTGTTTAGTCCTTTGTTTGTATAATTTTGTTTCCGGAAATGCCAGGAATGTTATGGTATTTTATTTTTTGCTTAACAAGCAGGTTTATTTTAGGTCAAAGGAATCAGGAAGACTAATTCGAATACCTTAAAAAAATACCGTCATTTAGAGAGACCGTTTTTTTTTTTTTTTTTTTTTTACCAATATTTTCAAAAAATGCACCTTTATGATATATTTCTATTGTACATATTGCAGAAATCTATCACGAAGATTTTTGTTTGGAAGCAATGGTAGACAAATTACTCTGTCAAAACAATTTAGTAAATTTGTCTCTTTTAACCCCTTGAGGGGCAGTGGGATATATTATATCTCACTTACGATTACTGAAGACGCACAAAGAAAAAATTTATTAAATTTTTCTTTTCTAACTTCGACGGGAAAAAGCCGTAAAATTGCTTTTAATTATTTTAATATAAAATTTTTCCAAATTTCTGGTGGGAGTTCAGAATTGCTTGCTTCTCAAAAGGTAAATGGAAACTTTCTATTTTGAGAAGAAATCGAAAATCCCTTTAATAAAGGAAAAATATTCTTTTTAGAAAAAACGAAAACATTCCTGCTAAATTTCATAATTGATGCTTTGGCCTATAAGCAAATCGCTCATTGTGACCTATAGGGTAGGGGTCAGAACATTTATCCCTTAAAATGGGTAATATCAAAGCTCGAATTCGAAGAGAAGCTTGATGTTAAAATATGATTATATTCAAATACGGAACATTATAAACATCAGTTCCGTATTAGGATGCATCCGTACGTATAATCTAGATTTTTCATTAAATATTGCAAAAATGTTGACATTTATTATAACGACAAAAAAAAAAAAAAAAAAAGAAAAGAAAAAAAAGAAATTTTACGTCTTGAATAACGGAAAAAGTCCATGTTGGAAACGGCAGTTTCGTGGAAAAAAATTATAATATTATAAATCGAGAGCATTCTGTGGAAATCAAGGAAAGTCATGACTTAACGAAATGAATAGTTTTTCAACAGAAAGCTCAATGTACAACAAGCTAGGAAACAATTTTATTAGTAAGAAATTAAATATAAAAGCAAAAGTGGTATCTTCAAAAACTTTTTATATATATATATAAATATTCAGTGCTTATCTTGAAAAAACACGCCTGATTTCATGTGTGAAATTCATGATTTTTACCTAAAATTTACGTTAAAATACGTTGATACGGCGCTCGTTGCAAAACCTTTTATGGAAAGTTCGCCGCTTTTTTATGCATGGTAGCAAGCACGAATCTGCAAATTTATTTAAAACATTATAATTTTGCATTTTTATACAGAGGATATGGCTAACTGAAAACAAACATTCATTAAAACATATTTTCATAACATTTAAATTGTTTTCTCAGCATATAATAACAATTTAATTAACACAAAACTGGTAATTATAATTAAAAGCATATTTTTCAAAAAAAAAAAAAATTACCCTTAATTTCGTATTTACACTTTCTGATTTTCAATATTTAACATATATCGTACTTGCAGTTTAACAAGTATTTGACTTATTTTACCGAGTATCGTTTGGTACATCATTAAGTCGCTGTTGTAACTTGTATACGGTTGTAAACTTAATGAAAATTTGACGATTTATCAAGAATAGCAGGCTAACAGAAAAATGGGTTAAAATTAAGTCAGGAATTCATACTTAATTTCTAAATATATTGAATGGTTGTGCAGTTTTATACAGTTTATTTATTTTTTTAATAATTTAAGCATATTAGGAAAACGCGAAAAATTTATTACAATATTCCATCGTTATACTAAAATTAACTTGAGTTAAAAGCTAGTCAGATGCGGCAATTCCAAAACTTACATTTATGCTAGTACTTCGAAATTCGCTATCACATATCCAAAATTAAATGGCAATCTATGCCCATTATGTGGGTTCTAATGATATGAAATTCCGTGCATTAGTTCTTAAGATATGATTATCGCTAAAATCACGATAATCATGCAAAATACAGTATATCAGCACCACTTCGAGTGAGATTTACACCGAAATTTAATTTGCAACAACTAATGTCAACATCTAACTGAATCCGTGCATTAGTTTTGAGATAGAGCTGTTGGGAAAACCGTGAAGAATGCATCATAGCAGCGCTAACTGTTGGGCAATTTACACCAAAATGTAAACAACAACAAGTCATTTAAGAACTAACTGAATCTGACGCTTGATGAAAATCCGTGAATTAATTTGAGATAGAGTTATTGTAGAAATCGTAAAAGATGCCGTATAGCAGCGCCATCTATTGAGCGATTTATACCAAAACGTAGAAAACTTTAATTCATGTCAAGGACTAACTGAATTTCATTTTTTGATGAAAATCCGTGCAATACTTCTGAAGATTGAGCTATTTTGGAACTCTTGAAACATACTGCAGCATAGCAGCGCCATATGTTGAGCGAGTTACATCGAATTATAGAAAACGGTAATTCATGTCAAGGATAAACTGAATCTGAAGTTTGATTAAAATTCGTGCTGGTGAGAGTTCTGGAGATTGAACTATTGCGGGATTCGAGGAAAATACTGCATAGCAGCGTCGCGTGTTGAGAGTTTACGCCAAAAATAAATTAGCGCCAATTTATACTAGGAACTAACTGAATATAAATTTTTATTAAATTCGGTGCGTTAGTTCTTGAGGTAGAGCGTCCAAAAAATTTGTGTCACATATATACAGACAGACTCAAAGGCAGTCATTTTATAAAAACGTGTTTTTTGGAATCTCTGACCTCTAAAACGTGTAAATCCGTCAAAAACCGGAATTAGAAAATTTTCAGAAATTCAATACTTTTTTCTTATAAAGATAAAAGAAAGTAATAAGAGAGTGATACAAACAGCGAAATTACTTCATTCGATTACATAGAATTTTAAAAAGAATATCATAAGATTCGATTCCTATTTCTAGAATTCATATTTACTCAATTGCTTTACATGAAAATTTCCCGAATCTTTGGTTTAACTATGGGATGCAAAAAATAGTATAAAATGGGTGTAAATTTAACGAAAAAGTACGGTAAATCCCTGTCCTTTGTTAATAGAACACACTGAACAGCTTTAATAACTTTTCTTTTAATGTTTCGATTTTTAACTCATAGTAATTTTGATTCATACCTTTCCATAGAAAAAAGGTTACAGCGATTACGTACGGCACAGAATATTACCTTTCGTTGGTATCTGACTTTTTCCTCGTAAAAATTTGCTGTTGTACAAGCTATTAATTACGATGAAAAACAATTCATTTTATTCATGAAGGCTTGTGGTTAATTCTGGGGAATACCTGTTTTCTTATCTTGAGCTTTTATAACCGTCAATTTTCGTTTAAACAAGAAATGCGGCTTTATCAAACACAATAATAACTCTTCACCGGGATGAGCTTTCAACGCTATCAGATTACTTCAGGTTTTTGTGGTTTACTAAATAGAAAACATGATCTTCGTCTTCATCACAATTTGACACTGTATAGGCCGCTCGACGCATTTATGTGTAATTTCTAAAACTATCATTAAGAAATTCTAAATTTTCCCTAAAATGTTTGAATAGTTATTTTTAATCATTGTAATGACAGGAGTTCAAACCCGGGCTTCCCGGGTTACAGAATCTAGCTGAAAGCACTTTTCTATTGAAAATTTTATAAGATTTTTTGCTCTTTACCTGGGAACACAGCAGAGCGTCAGCCAACACTGAGAAAAAAATATGGTTCTGGCATATAGAATATAAGTAATGGCTCTAGAAAAAATAGTTCCATGTCATCCTTATAAATTTTAGTTCCATTTCTTAGAGAGTTCCAGAGTCTCTTACTAGAATTCAAGTACGTTTTCCGATATTTTTGCTGTCAAATTTATCTAAAAATCTCTTCAAATAGATGCGAACACAAGAGATTTTATTTAGTAACTATAATTATCGCTTAAGAAATCATTCCTAAAATCAAGCGATAATTTCTCGCTACTGAAACGGTTCAATGTCGTTTCGTCTCCTAGAAAAGAAGAGACTAGAAATGTCAAGTCATTTCGCCTATTCAGCTTAGTTGTTTACTCTACTCGGATAGTTTGGACATCTATATTTCTAGTTTAGGTATTTAGAAAGTGACTAACTATTCGTTCTAGTTGAACGCGGCATATTTTTTTTCTCAGTGAAGTTCGCACTACCCACAAGCTACCTTTTACTGAACCCTTTTAACATACTTTTCACCCCCTCATAATTTCGTTTTAGGATGAGATATAGAGATTTTTCTTTTATACACATATTTGTATGATCAAACTGAACTAGGCTTCACGATTTCATGTTTCTGTAATTAATAGTTTTCGAATTATTAGATTCCGAAAAATCGCTTTTTTTTTTTTTTTTTTGTCACTCACTCACCAGTGATCATCAAATAACTAAGGTACTTCTAAAAGTCGTAGAATCATGAAATTTCACAAGTAAATAGGTTTTGCACAACAATTAACCAGAAAAATAAAAAATCCCAAAATTTCCAACTCTAAACCCTTCAAACAGGGCGTATTGATTTGCCGTATACAATTCCTTGACACATTCAATTATGCCAATGTTGGTCGCAAAAACCCGATTAGCCTTTTTTATTGATTTGGGATTTTTGAAAGAACTACGTTATTTTAAGCAGAATAAAATTTGATTGCTTTTCCAAAAATTTTGATTAAATGAAAAGAAATGTAACCAGTGTAGGTTATTATGTTTACACGATATTAAAACAATAAAATATTTAAAATAATATAACCACAATTTGGTACTTTGGCGAAATAGATAAGATTGCTTTGACGTGAAAATAAAATTTTCAACGTATTTTCTAACATCCTATTTATTGTTACATACACACAAGAAATATTTTTCATATGTGTATACAGTTTATTTTATATAAGGAACCCGTTTATTTATTTTTATCACTGAAAAAAATATATACCGTCTTCATCTAGAATGAATAAGTAGTCATTTTCTAAATCCCTAAACTAGAAATATAGATATCAGAGTTATGCAAATAAGTCTAACAAATAAACCGTATCGATGAAATGATCGAGAATTTCTAATCTGTTGTTTTATAGATGACGAAACTATATTTTACGAATTATAACTAATACGAATCTTTTGAACTGCGAGAAATTATCGCTTAATTTTCGGAACAGATTCATAAACTACAATTCTTGTAATTGGAAAATTTTTCTTGTGTTCGCATTTATTTTCAGAAATTTTTGAATAAATTTGACAGCTATGATATAGGAAAATGCACGAGAATTAGTTTAAGTAATTCAGCGAGAATTTACGAGAATTTTAAAGTTGTTGGGTTGCTTTCTGTTTTAAAATGGCGTTTTAAAAAATTAACTACTCTAAAAATTTAAACTTTTCTTAATTTGTTTACCATCCATATCAGTATAATTATTGCTATATTTCAGAAAAAAAGAAGACTGGAACTTTTTATAAAACTTGAACTATTTTGAAACAAGTCGAAAAAAGGCATATTTTATTTTATTTTGTTTTATTTTTTTTGAAATCGGATACTTGAATTAGAGAACTTTTGTAATAATGTTACAGCACACAAACATATAAGAACAGATGAGGTAAAAATATCACCTGTTCTCAGAAACCGGAAAAGGCAGACGATATGAAAAGAACAACTTTCGAATAGGCACAGAGAGTTTGCAGAATAAACTGGCTGTCTCGTGAACGTATAATCAGTCTTGGTTTAAAAATTTAACTAAATAATTTTGCAAAAGCCCTTAAAAGTGTGATTTAGATGAAATATGCGTCCGAGAGAACTAAAACAGCTGTGGCATGTTAAAAAGAATCCATGTCATTGTTATTTTAGTTATTATCGGAACGTATACATTTGTTCTTCAAAGAATACTACCTCGGTGAAATTCAAAGATTCATTCGTGGATTACATAAAAAAAGATATGAAAAAGTATTATTTTTTTTCCCGCTTTTCTTTAAATTTTATGATTTTATTCAAATAAATAACTGTCTCTCAATAGCTGCAATCCAAAGATAGAAAGCAGATATATAAATTACATTTTAATAACATTTGTATACTTGTAAAATACCATTCGTTAAAATCACATGTTTTCTCAAATTTTAAAAAGATGTGGAAAATTTTAATAGTTAAAGTTTAACATTATTAGCTAATATTTAAAGGTATTTAAAATACTAATTAAAAAGTTATCTTATTGAATAAAACTATTTGCAAGTTTAATTTTTAAATTTTATATTTTCAAAGAGAAGTTTTCTAAGTAATATCCAAGTCTGAATTCGTTAACAAATGAAAATACAGAAGTCTGCAACCAGTGATAATTTAAATATTATTTTGCTGAAAGATCTTATTTATTAAAAAAAAAAATAATGTATATATTTGAAAGAATGGAACTGAAAAGAATTAATGATTAAATGAAGCAATATAAATGAATTATTATTTATTTTTTTATTCTGGATTATAATTCTATTTGGTATTCCGTCTGGTAGGCGTAGGGTTAAAATGAGGCTTGATATTTATAATTATCATCTAATCCTGTAAATAAAATAATAATAATATACCAATGTGTGTTTCTATTTTGTGTTTAATTTCCGAATTTTTATACTTTATTTACATTAAAAAATGATTAACGTGATTATTTAATACTTAAAAATTGACAATATTAATGTGAAGTATGTAATTTTCTACTTATTGCAAATTTGAAAAAAATCATTTGTTAGTTTTATGTTTGAAATCATTTTTTACACGTTTAAAATTACTTATTCTAACATTCGAGTAAATGTTTGCATTTTCAACGTTAAATAGCATTTAAAATAATTATTCGATTTAAACACTGTTTTTTTAGCATGTTTGTCATTGTGTGATGCGGCGATGCGTATTAACTTAATTAATAAACTGACATGCTTTAGTAGACTGTCATCCTTTATTTTAAGACATAGCGAAAGCGTTGCTTACTCTTAGCAAATCAAAACAACAACTAACTAAAAACAGACGATTTGCGTTTCTATAGTTACATAGAATAGCGAACTAATATGATGCCACATTTCAAAGATAAATTACAAATAACTCTAACATACCCCCCGACATTGAAGGGTCAACTTCAATAAATTATACAGTACAAAATATTAACATTACAAATGCTTAAGTAATATGATACAATACAACAATTTTCTTTTAACAATGAAAAATACAATTATGAACATACAATAATATCAAAACTAAAAATAAAAATACATAACAAAACCTTTTTTTATTTTCTTCTATCTTTACAAGAAGAAAGTATTGGATTCATGAAAATTTTCGACTTCCGGTTTTCGACGGATTTACACGTTTTAGAAGGTCCTGAACACGTTTTGACTATTTTTAGAAAATGTCTGTCTGTGAGTCTGTCCGTCTGTCTGTGAGTCTGTGTGTCTGTCTGTGAGTCTGTCTGTCTGTATGTGACAAAAAATTTGTGGGCGCTCTATCTCAAGAACTAATGCTCGAAATTTAATAAAATTTTATATTCAGTTAGACCTTGATATGAATTAGTGCCTATTGGTTTTTGGTGAAAATTGGCCTACAGGTGGCGCTGCTATACTACGTTTTTCATGATTTTCAAGATTGCTATATCTCAAGAACTAATGAACAGAATTACACCAAACTTCAGATTCTGTTACCCCTTGATATACATAGACGCTGATTAAGTTTTGGTGTAAATTGGCCAGCAGGTGGCGCTGCTATGCCACGTTTTTCATGATTTTTATGACAGCTATATCTCAAGAACTAATGCACAGAATTTCACCAAACTTCAGATTCCGCGATACCTTGAGATACATAGTTGCTGATAAGGTTTTGGTGTGGAATTCCCTATAGGTGGCGCTGCTATGCTACATTTTGCACGATTTTTGCGATAGCTATATATCAAGAACTAATGCAGAGAACTTCATCAAATTTTAGTTTATTTTACACTAGAATATATAACATAATTAGACGCTGATTACATTTTGGTATTAACCTTACAACAGGTGGTGCAGCTATGCTGCATTTTGCACGATTTTTCCGATAGCTATATCTTAACAACCAACGCACAGAATTTCATCAAACTTCAGATTTTGTTACAAAATGACATATAACATAATTATACGATGATTACGTTTTGTTATAAATCCTTCAACTGATGGTGCTGCTGTGCTATATTTTACACGTTTTTTTAAAACTAGATATATCTCAAGAACTAATGCACAGAATTTCATCAAACTTCAGATTCTTTTACACCATAACATAATTAGACGCTTTTTTACATTTTGGCATAAATTGTCCAAAATATGGTGTTGCTGTGCTACGTTTTGCAAATTTTTTGTTATAATTATATCTGAAGAACAAATGGACGAAATTCCATCAAATTTCAGATTCTGTTAGGTCTTGACATCAATAGATGCTTATTAGGTTTTAGTATAAATTACCCACCAAGAGGCACTACTAAGCTCATTTTCTCAGAATATTAATTACATTTTGCGTTTTAGGCTTTTCGGATACCAGAATCTCATTAGGCTAGCTCAAATGTTCGAGGAAATTCGATAATAAGTAATTTTAAAGTCACCACGTTTTTTTTTGTTTTTTTTTAATTATATATATATATATATATATATATATCATGTATTTATGAGATAGAAGAAAGTTTCGGGATTGACACATCCAACTAGTTTTACATTTCGTAATTAATTTTCTGAGACTTGTGGCAATAACGCAATTTTTGAAATACTTCTTTTAAGTATTCCCCTAGAGGTTTTAACTTCGACGACCCTAATTTTACCATCTGCACCAGGGAAAATATTTATAATGCGTCCTAGTAAGTATTTATTTGTAGGGAGGGCATCTTCCTTTTTCAACACTAGGGTTCCTATGCTAACATTATTTTTTTCAAATTGCCACTTGGAGCGTTGTTGGAGCGTATTTAAATACTCTTTATTCCAACGATTCCATATCAATTGAATGTATTTTGAAATTCTATGCCATCTAGATAGTCTACTTTCGTTAACATTAATTAATTCTGGTTCAACGATGGCTGTCATAGGCCTTCCGATTAAGAAATGGCCTGGTGTTAAGCAGTGTTCTCGCTGACATTTGACCAACATTAGTAATTAGGCTAATTAAAAATAAAAAACATTTGCCAAATGAGAAAAGTATTAGCCAAATAGATTCGCCATGTAGCACAAAAAACTTTAATCCTTTAATGTATTCTTTTTTTTTTTTTTTCAATATGTTTTAAAATAACCCAAATTTTTATAACTGTGACAGCGATTGTTATTAATCTAATTTCAACTATCTGCTACAAATATAAAAAATATGTATATATTAAATATATATGCATATGTATGAAAAAAGAAAAAGCAAAAATTGAGCACTAGTAGTTTGGCGAATCTAATCACTTGTTTACTCGCCAAATGAAGAATTTAGTCGCAATTTGGCGCATTGGCGAGCGACAGCGAGAACACTGGTGTTAAGGCCTCCAAGTCATTTACGTCTGAAGACAATGGAGTGATTGGCCGTGAATTTAATATAGACTCTATTTGAGCAATTACAGTTAATAACTCTTCGAACGTTAGACTTGCATTACCTACCGTTCGCTTTAGATGATATTTCACCGATTTTATTCCTGCCTCCCACAACCCGCCAAAATTAGGTGCTCTGGGTGGAATAAATTTCCAAATAATATTCTCTTCTGACAAATAATTCGCTAACTTCTCCTCAGGATGTCGTAGTAAATTATGGAGTCTCTGTAACTCGGCGTTAGCACCAACAAAATTTTTTGCATTATCTGAAAAGATTACTGCGCACCTTCCGCGCCTAGCAATGAACCTTTTTAAGGTGGCAATGAATGCATCCGTGGTCAATTCTGACACTAGTTCGAGATGCACTGCTTTAGTTACAAAGCAAACAAAGATTGCCAAATACACTTTATTAAGAATTCCCTTCCTCTGTCCCTTATATTTTATGAAAAAGGGGCCACCAAAATCTGTTCCCACGTAATTAAATGGTGCGCTAGGACGTACTCTCTCAGTGGGTAGGGAATCCATGACTTGTTGTATGGTTATGGGGTTGCTTTTACTACAAGTTACACACTCATGCGTTATTTTTCTAGCTAAATTTCTTCCCCGTAGAGGCCAGTATTTTTGCCTCAAGTGGCATAACAATGCTTGTGCACCTATATGAAGATTTTTTATGATAGTAAATTGCAATTAGGCTACACAATTTACCCTTAGCTGGCAGAATATATTGATGTTTTTGAGCAAACCTTAGGTCTGCATTATCTAAACGCCCTCCTACTCTTAGCACCTTATCTGCATCTAAAAAGGGGTTTAACAATCGCAATTTACTTTTCTTAGAGATTTGCTTACCTTCTAACAATGCAGTATATTCTGCCTAATTTCAAGTTTTTGGATTTCCCGAATTAAAAATATTTCTGCTCGTGATAATTCTTCCATACTTACGTGTCCCTTTCTTTTTTCATCTAATTTTCTTGTGTTATCTAAGAACCTGAAAATATAACTTAAAACATGTAATATTTTAGTGTAATTATTGCTGATACTTAAAATTTCATTTACAAATTCACTAGAATTTAAACTTAATAATGCTGTACTGTTTTTCAATTTTAATTCTGATGAAAAGTCTATATTGTTTTTCACTTGTTCTAAATCAATGCTGTGTTTGGATTCACTGTCTCTTTCTTTCAAGAAGAGAGGGCCATGCCACCAAAGCTCAAAATCAATTAATTTGTCAAAAGATAATCCTCGAGATACAAGGTCTGCTGGATTGTCTTCTGAGCGTACATGTCTCCATTGAAAAGTCTGGGTCAAATCTTGGATTTTGTAAACTCTGTTGGCCACAAAAGTTTTAAGTAGATGAGGGGGAGTCTGAATCCACGCTAAGACGATGGTTGAATCATACCATAATACTATTTTACTGATGTTCAACCTTAGTACATTCACTATCTTAGATACAAGTTGAGACAATAAAGCAGCTGCGGACAATTCCAATCGTGGGATTGTCAAAGGTTTCAATGGTGCAACTCTAGACTTGCTGCACAGTAAATTTAAAGATGTATTAAATTTTGTGAAACAGCGTAGATAAATAGCTGCTCCATATGCGAGCTCGGAGGCGTCGGAGAAGCCGTGCAGTTCAACTTCCGAATGCCCTTCGTTTAAAACAAATCGATTTTTTTTTTAAATTATTTATATTCTGAAGCGTTCTGATAAAGCGTCGCCATTCATCTTTAATGTCATCTGGAAGTGGATCGTTCCAATCTAGCTTTAACAGCCACAATCTTTGTATGAAAATCTTAGCCTTAGCTATTCCAGGACCGAGTAATCCCAATGGATCGTAGATACACGCTATGTCGGATAAAACAGTTCTTTTTGAGTATACAACTGGTTCCTAAACTGATGAATTAAACGAAAAGCAGTCACGAACTGGATTCCATAACAATCCTAGAGTTTTAGTGCTCTGGTCCGCATTACGATCATTGAATGTATACTCTTGATTGCTAGTTGCGATTTTCAAGAGTTCGGAGTGATTAGCACACCATCGGTGCAACTTCATGCCACCACGTTCAAGCAATGCAATTAATTGTGCTTGCACTTGTTGAGCCTTATTTAAAGTGTCAGCTCCTGTTAATACGTCGTCCACGTAGAAATCTTGAAGAACTACACGTGATGCTAGTGAAAAATTGTCCTTTTCATCAATTGCAAGCTGATTCAAAGTCCGCGTGGCAAGATAAGGTGCATTCGATGTACCGTATGTAATCGTCTTTAACTTAAATATTTTGACTGGTTCTTCTTCATCAGTTTTCCAGAAAATTCGAAGCAAATCTCTCTGATTTTCCGAAATTAATATTTGACGATACATCTTTATGATGTCAGCAGTAAAGACGTATTTATGAGTTCGAAATCGACAAATGATATCGAAGAGCTCATCTTGGACTAATCCTCCGTTTAGTAAAATATCATTTAAACAAACACCACTGGTAGTAGCTGCACTAGCATCGAAGACAACCCTTAATTTCGTGCTTGGTTTCTCGGGTTTGTATACCCCATGATGCGGCAAATAATAGGAAAATTCGGGCTTATTTTCCAGCAAGATTTCTTCTAAGTGTCCCAAATCGTTATATTCGTTAATAAATTCTTCGTATAACAGTTTCATGGATGGATTGTGAGCAAATCGCTTAAGTAAGTGATTCAATCGTTTAAGTGCGTTTTCCTTTGATTCTCCTAAACATGCAAGCCCACCAGTTTTAATTGGCATTTCCACAATATACCTACCATCTGCTCTTCTAGTATGTGTACGCAAGAAATGTTCCTCACAATACTGCTCTTCTTTACTTTTTATTGGGTTTTTATCATGGACCGCTTCAATTTCCCAAAATTTTTGCACAGCGTTGGATAACTCATCCGCAGATTGAACAAGACCACAATAATTATTAAAATTCTGTTGGGGCATAGACGTAGAACCACTGGCAACATAGCCAAAAACAGTTTTTTGAAAAACCAAATTTTGCATATTTATTTTATTTTGTCCAAGTAATTTAAAAAATACTTCGTTTGATAATAAAACATGTATTGGACCTGGTTTATCAAATTATGGATCAGCTAACTGAAAAGTTTGTAAATGCTTAATAGGCATGATATTTAGATATGTAGCTGGTGTTATGCGCGTAATTTTAGGAACAACAAAAAATTGCAATCTTTCATTAAAACTCTTGTTTTTATTTGCTATGGTTGTTATAATACTTTCCTTTATATTCATAACTGAACCATTTAGCCCTGAAACTGATGCGTTTATTTTCCTTCCTTTCAAGAACAATAACTCAGAACATTCCTTCGTTATGCGATCCTGAATCTAACAATGCTCTAAGAGGAACTAATTCTCATCTAGCATTTTGTACATATATTATCGCAGTTGAAAGCAGTACTTGTTTACTAGAAGAAGATGTCATACTCATTACAGTATTGTTAATAGTTGAATGCGTGTTATCAAATGAATGTGTATTTTTACCCAAAGCGGTAACAGACATCGGATTATTTGTGTAACTATGAGGAGTAAATGCGTTTGCGGTTGGTGATAGATTACTACTAATAGTATTTTCATCTTGAATTGCTATTGTCTGATTAGTATCAATATTTTCCTCACCGCGTTCCAGGTGGATCAGTGTGTGGTGACGTTTGTTGCATTTTCTGCACGTGCTTGAACTTTTGCACAGGCTAATGTTATGAACTGATGATAAACAGTTGAAGCATAATTTTTTCATTTTAACAATATTAAACCTTTTTTTTGCAGGTAAATTTAAGAATTGGGAACATCTCATTAAAATGTGATTGCCTTTACACATTGAACAAATGTGTGGACTTTCTTCTAACAAAGTCAATGACTTAGAATTAAATGAACGTTTCTGATCCTTACTGAAAGGTTTAACAAACGTGACTGTATGAATATTTTCCAAATATTGAGATCGTTTTTCTAAAAATAAAAGTAATTCATCTAACTTCGGAACTTCTTTTGAACTTATCGTCATTTCATAATTTTTTCGAGTATCTCTATCTAACTTTTGGAGAATGATGTTCAATATTAAAACATCTGAAAGATTATTTCTATGGTAATTCAAAATCTTCAAGGCGCGAATGCTTTTTTTTATATTATCGACTAGATTTCGAAGATCTTTAGCGGAAGGCTGTGTAAGTTTATCTGCGTTTAAGAGTGAATTGATGTGTATTTCTGTTACTATTCTATCATTTTCGTATCTGTCTTTTAATGCTTGAAATAAAGATGAAAATGTGTCTTCTGTGCTAATCAAAGCTCTTGCATCACTTATTAATGCTGCTGATAAATAATGCAACTTTTGCGCATCTGATAGTTGCTCATTTGAAGTTATTAAGTTGTTAAATTGTAATTTAAATAGACCCCATTCATCTGGTTTTCCGGAGAATTTCGGAAGAGATATATCGGGTAATTTAATATTTATCGCGTTGTTTATTTGAGTAGAATTTGGTTGAATTTCATTGGAAACCTTACTTTGTTCTAAATGTTTAAGTTGCTTTTTAATTTGAATTTTGGCCTTTATAATTTTTTCCTGGTATTCTTCGCTAGCGTTAATTTCAATTTCATATTCTTTTTCTAAATTAATACCAGATTCTATTTCTTTATTTAGGTTTTTTAAAGTTTGTTGTCTGTCATTTAATTGTTCCGAAATTTCTAAATAACTATCAATATCAATGTTTTTATTTTTTATTAATGCTTCTAATTTACTAATTAATTTCGTAATTGAAGTGCGTAATGTTGCACGCTTCTTTTTTAATTTATCAATATTTTCCATGTTCAAAAACTTATAGTAACAGCAAAAGGAATAATAAATTATTCATTACCTTGATTGCTGCGGCAGACGATTTTCTTTCTTTCTTTTTTTCACCAGTCCAGCTTGCGGAATAATGTTCTAATAAAATTCAATGATGAAAACAGTTCATTATTTTCGAACTTTTCTTTTCGAAGTGAAGAAAAAAAATATATACTCTTCGGCTGACGTGACCAGATGTGTGATGCGGCTATGCGTATTAACTCAATTAATAAACTGACATGCTTTAGTAGACTGTCATCCTTTATTTTAAGACATAGCGAAAGCGTTGCTTACTCTTAGCAAATCAAAACAACAACTAATTAAAAACAGACGATTTGCGTTTCTATAGTTACATAGAATAGCGAACTAATATGATGCCACATTTCAAAGATAAATTACAAATAACTCTAACAGTCATATATTTTGCTATAAAACTATGCGTTTTCATATATTTACATGAGATAATTTTCTAAATTTAGGGAGTGAAAATCGAAAATTTACAATAAATTCAATTATAGAAGCAGCAGTGTTTTTATATTTTATTTTCAGAATAGAGCGATAGGTGACAAATCAGTGTATATTTTAGAATCGAAATATTTTAACCCCTTTTTTTTAGGTAGTTTTGTGTTATAGCAGAGCCCAAGGATAAATTGTCAAATTATAAAACATGTATCACTATATAATAATATTCGATGCAAATAATATTTCGTGAGATATATGGTCCAGTTGTAATAATACAAGAGGTATATGTATATGATATGTATAGAACATGTACTTATATATGCTATACGGGTATATATAAACGAGGTGTTCAGAAGTGAATCCGACTAACTCCATTTTTTCATAGAAATTCAAGTAAAGACATGTTTAAACTTTTCTATGTATCTATAATGTGCTTATGAATTACCCTTGATTATAAGACAATTAATCAAGGTATAATCAAAATATGGTGAAAAAAATAGTAGCTTTTTAATAGATAAATATTTTTAAATGTTTAAAATAAGCGTTTTTAGTTGATGGAGTTAATCGGATTGACTTCTGAACACTTCATGCGTGTGTGTACATATGTATATATAGGACATATATGAATGTATTTATATGTGTAACATACATGGCACAAAAGAAGTAAATGATACATATATAATGACGGGGCACATAACAGTGTTTGGAGTGTATTCATATCATATATATATATACATACAAATTTCGGGATGATCTTGGCGAGATCATAACTTTAATTTTGTCATAATGAAATTTATTGAGACTGTTATAACAAAAAAGTATTATATTGTCTGTGTCCCAAGTTGTTTGAATTAACGTGCGTTTATTGTATTACAAAGAAATTTATATATATATTATAGTAAACTTTATTGTTCTATTAAAAACATAATATATAATTAGTTAATATCGAATTCTCTATTTATCTATCACTCTTTTTCTAATTGTTGTGTAGCTGAAATGATAGAAAGATTAAGAAAATTATAGATATTGGAACTGGCATTATTCCTCTAGTTAATTAAAAGGAGCAGAATCAAAGAATGATTATTGTGTGTATTGGGGAACTTATAAACTGTTCATATCTGCCCCATCTAGACTGTTCACAAGTGCCCCATATTCCTACTAGAGCAGCGGTTCCCAAACTTTATTGATACGCGACCCACCTTTAAGTAAAAAAATATTTCGCGACCCATTTAATATAATGGAGTATATCATTATGGGAATTGTTGTATGACCTCCGCAAATTATTGGCTATCCTGTCCTACGAAAACGGTAAATTTTGCGATACACTATCAACGAAAACAACAATTCTTAATTCCAATGTTTGTAAGTGAATAATAAGTAACACACAAACTACAAATGTAATTAAAAATACATTTAATTACAATCAAAACATAACTTTATAATCAAGACGTTTTCTGTCACTGGTGTTTACCTATAAAAGAATCTATATCTGAATTAAAACTTGTTAATTTCAACCTTAATTCACTTTCAACACATAGTTTCTTCTATACTTGTTTTTTAAAACCAGCCAAGTACAGAAAGCATGTTCGCACGCAGCAGTATGCTGTGTTGAACTCCATCAAGGAATTCAAAGCTCATTTAGATGTTTTTGGACATTCTTCTCGTATATTTATTTCTTCATATGAAAATCAAGGAATTTCCCTTGAAATATTATGTGCTGTTGAAATTGTTATATTTCTTTAACAGATGAAATACAAAATATATTTTTGTGACAAACCTCGATTGTTTCCACGACCCACTAAAATAGCCACAGCGACCCACCAGTGAGTCACGATCCATTGTTTGATAATCGCTGCACTGGAGTTAAAATGACAAATCTCAACACTACATTTCTCAATTTTAAAAGAAAAATAATTTTATCAAAAATATTTATTAGTATTCATAGTATATGTTAAAACATTGAAATAAAAAAAATGAATAAATAAAGTTATTCTCTTAGCAAGTTGGAACTGAGATTTTATTTTTGAAATGAATAAATGGTGTTTTGTCTCCTGTGGACAAACAAAATGTCAAAGAGCTTAAAAAAATTTTCACAATATGTCTACAAGTGCTATCATCTTTGGTAATTATTTTTAAATAAAAGAAACATATAACTGGTGGAAAATGGCAACGTTCACATCTGCCCCAAGGCCACATGTACACCAGTCTCTCCTATAGGGTAAATATAAAGCAAAATAGCAATTGAAACTAAAAGTAACTATTTGTTTCTAGAACATTACTGATTAAAAAGTTGTTATAAAAAATCTCCTAACCTCTATTACTTATAAACTATTTCTCCTGAAATATAGCCAAATTATCTAATTTGTCACGAAGTTAATTTCTTTTCTGTGTTGGTAATTTGCGCTATTAAAATTGGTAGTATTTCAGAAAAAACAATTGCTTAAAAAAAGTTATAGGTCTTTTCTGCAGATAAATAATGAGAACGTACTTGCTTGAATTATGTTTCACTTTTTTTTTTCAAAGTGAGATATACTTCTCTATCCTTTCTGCCCTTGAACTGGTCAAGTTTACCTTGAGACGGCAGTGCAAAAATATACGCTGATCATTTTATAAATTCTTGTCACATATTTCAGAGTAGTGATAATTTTTCTTCTTAGAGTAAGATATCCAAAACAAATTAAGAGCTTTCCATTAAATGGTTCTCGGTATTCTATCACGTGAAAAAAATTAAGTCAGATTTCGAATTTGAGAACGAGAATGATAATATTTTTGAAAGGCAACCTTTAAAACCTTGAGAAAGTAAAAGTAGTTAAGCAAAAGTAAGTTGAACTTTGAAATGTAAAACGTAATAAAATTTTGAAAAATAATTAGTTTATCTTTTGTAGTTAAGAATAAAAATAGAAGTGACTAGTCAGCATATACTAACGACTCAATATGAAAGCTTGCCGATTATAAATTTCATTATATAAGTGGTGATACGAGTCTTTTTTATCTCTCTCTCAGTCACAATCAGGAATAACAATGCTGGATAAATATAAATCGAGGTCACAATTCTTATATTTTACTATGTGCTTAGGTTTATTGGATATTCATATGCATTTAATACAACTTATATACGTTTGACGGCGAAATAAATATTCTTTCTAAATTATAAAAATGTTTACGTACTTTTTGCGCAAATTAGACCAATATTCCCACCTTCTATTCTGCCCATTGATAAACATATAAGATAGTAGTTACAGCAAAATTTGTAATTACATCGTTAACTAGTGTCTACCAATCACAAAAGTGAACAACTAACAAGGTTCCGAAATTTACTGATGCATATGAAATTTCTTTATGCTCTATTCTATACTTTTAATATCTATTTTTACAGGATTATTTTTTCGAAACTAATCGTTAGAATGTGTCGTTATAAATTGCTGAAATTTATTTTTTTATTGTTAAAGAAATAATAATAATTTTTTAAAAACTTTTTAAAATCTTACATATGTGACAGAATCTTATCTGCTTATGAAATTAATTTTTTTTTTTTTTTTTTTTTTGTTTATACTACGGATAACACAAAACTGAGACTATACTCCGCTAATTTTCATCGCCAAACAGTAACTGTATGCTTATAATATTGAAACATTTTTTTCTTTTTGCTTATACTATGGATAATACAAAACTGAGACTATATTCCGCTAATTTTTATCGCCAAACAATACATGTATGCTTATGATATTGAAACATTTTTTTCTTTTTGCTTATACTATGGATAATACAAAACTGAGACTATACTCCGCTAATTTTCATCGCCAAACATCATTCATGGATGACCAGATTGATGTGGTGGCTCTTAGCGAAAAGGATCGTTTATTTCTACCAAACAACTTAGAGGTTCAAGCATAGCACAGTTGATCAATTATTCTATTTATTAAAATTAATCAATCATGGCTTCCAAGAGAAGCCTCACAAGAAAACTACCGTGGTCTTCCTTGATCTATCTGAGGCATTCGACAGAATCTGGAGACAGAAACTAATTTATATTTTCAGTAAGACAGGTATCTGAGGTAACTTTTTGAACAAATTACTTTCTGAGAGGGGGAACCTTCATCTTTCAATGACTCTCTCTGAAAAATCACCGTACTTGGGCAGGTGTCCTTCAAGGCTCTGTGATTAGCCCTCTTCTCTTCCTGCTGTACCTTAATACTATAGACCATCATATTAGCAAGGAAGTCAAAGTAGCTTGTTATGCTGACGACGTAGCAATCTGGCATACGTACTCTGCACGCAAAGGATTCTCAACAGCTGTGAAACCTGGGCAAAAGATCTTAAGCTCACTATAAATCCAGAAAAACAAACTTCTGCGTCGCTGCTATTGACAGAAAAATAGAAATTCTTTTTGCTAAGTCATAAATTTATGTGAATCTTTAATTAAACAAATCACACACCCAAAGTATATTGCTTAAGTCTTAATGGAAAACTGAGATTTTCACAACATATCTCTCAAATCTCAAATAAGACCTTAAAAAGGGTAGATATGTTAAATATATTATGTGGCCCATCTTGGGGCTCAAGTCCTAAAAGTCTCCTCAACACATGTGTCTCTGTTTTTAGGACAATCCTAGAATATGCCGCTCCCATTTGGGCTCCAGCTTCTTCTTCCACAAAAGATAAAATTGATAACGTTCAGTACAGAGCATCCAAAATCATTATTGGATTATCATTAAATCATTTTGGATATCATTAAATCATTTGTCTCATCAACAAATAATGTTAAGGCGGAGACTGATTGTGGCCTAACCCCCTTAGACAATAGAAGAAAATTAACCATCGTAAAATTCACAAACAAAATTCGAAACCTAGAAGACAGCCACATCTCCAGCAATACTTTCAGGGCTTGGAGTGGCAACGGTCCTCCACTCTACAATATAACAATGAAATAAGGAAATAAATTGATTTTCAAAATAAATATATAGATATTATTAAAAAAACCTCTTCTCTACACCTGTACCTCTCCACAAGCAATAATCAATCTAAATCTCATACAACCTTGTAATAAAAAGGAGTCAGCTGCACTACTCAAACAGAAAAGCTTACACATCATCAAGGAATTATCTAATTTAGCCAAAAAACCAAGTAATTGCCTACATGGATGGTTCCTCGCGATGCTAACCTTGACAAAGGCGGTGCTGGAATTTATTTCATTCATCCAAATGGTCAACATGAATCTGATAGTATTCATGCGGGCAAGATTTCCTCAAATTATACGAGCGAGCTTATAGCCATTAAAAGTGCTTTAGATATCTGTTACAGCAGGGAAATCGGGAGTTTCTGTGGCATCCTTTTGTTCACAGATTGTAGATCTGCGTTCCAGGTAATCCTGAGAGACAACTCCCAGCTAACTCAAGAAATAATTGTTCTTTTAGGCAGTATAGTTACAGCCCATAGAGCTTGTACTCTACAGAATATACCGGCCCATATAGACATTTTCGGCATGAGCAGGCGGATATTCTGGCCAAAGAAGCCCGCAATTCCTACGAACTTTCCAATAGCCTAATCCTTATCGACGCTGATGCAATAACCAGAAGTAAATTTGCCTCCCAACCCAGGGAGGCAAATTTTTCTGCCCAGCTAAGAAAAATTCCATGCCGGAGCTAAACTACAATCGTAGAGTTTCAACCACCATAGACAGACTACGCACAAGCAACTTTAAAAGAATGAAAATATCTCCAGACGGTCAAAGGAATTACAATATTTGTCTTCATTGCCCTGATACCCAACTCTCTAAGACTGTTTGTTCGAATTTTTTTAATTGTCCCTCTATACTGACTAAACTGTACTCAATAGACCTAAACCTTACTTACTGTCATCTGCTGTATTCGTTGAAGGTTTTCGACATTGCCAAGGCTATTTTGGGCATCGTAGGGGTTATTTGATTCTTGCACTACATGGACAAGACAACAACAACAGCAATATACTATCTATGTATCCCTTTTAATTGGGTTTTGCACGTTTTTTGTGGTTTTATGTATACTTATAAAAGGATAATCACTCTGTGTGTATGTTTGTGTGTCTGCGATGATTAGCGAAAACTATGGCACGTACGAGGCGCTTATTTTTTGGGAAATTTGCCAAGGTCTCTGATGTACCTGAAGCTCAGAATTTAAGTTTTTTGATTAGTTTCCGAGATATTATTTACTAAACTCAACTCATTGTCATCAAAAAGTCATTTTTTAATATTCGAGAAACGAAAACGCTTGCACATGCGCACAAACACATTTATGCACCGAAAGGAAAGAAGAAACATTTTTCCGAATTTAATTATGTTTCTGGATCATTTTGTTCGAATCTAAATCAACCAAACTGCTCGGTGCAGTTAAACTTGAAAGACATATTTCGAAAGATAGTACTTTTAGGTCTCAAATGCTATAACCAATTCGAAAAATGTTGCAATTAACCTTTTGAAAAAAAAAAAATCAAAAAGTGCTGTTTTTTCCAAAACCATTTTTTTCCTTTTGTCAATGCGCCTCCAGGGTAAATTTTTTGAGATATAAACAAACCAAAAATATGATCTTAAAGTTGAAACTTTCTTTTAATCGATGATGTAATCGGTTTAAAAAAATATGGATTTTAACCATTTTAAATACACTGCCAAAAAGAGGTAACTTTGCGACTCACGGAGAGAATATTTTTTTCTGCGCTAAAATTATCTAAACGTACATATTTCGACACACTCTTCTAAAAGCATTTCAATAGACTAGACTTACACTCCCTGTTCAAATTTTGAAACGTTCGGACGGATAAAAATATTTTTTACAAAATAAAATGTGCGAAATTTTTACGAAATCAATAAAAACTAGATTGTTTCATTGAGGTTTTGCCTTTGCAGGGCGCAATTCTATAGGTAGTACAAACCAAAAATATATTCTTAAAGCTAAAACATTCTTGTAATATATGATGCAATCGGTTTTAAAAAACATGAGATTTAAACCTTTTATATACACTGGCACACACGAATCACATCGAGGCATATGGAGAGCATATCTACGCTAAAAGTAACTAAATGTCCGTATTTTAACACAATATTTTTAGAGCATTTCAATGAATCAGATTTACATCACTTACAAAAATTTTGAAACGTTCGGATAAAAAGAATTTTTTTTTGCAAAATAAAATGTATGAATTTTTTTACGAAATCAGTGAAAACCTGAGTGCGCCGTCGCGGTGTCGTTCGCTTTTAGTACGCTTAGATTCCAAAAATCAAATTACTTTGAAAATAAAATAGAAACAGCACATACTTTCAATTCAATATCTTTTCGCGATTTTTCCATTTAAAAATATAAATTCTGACAAAATGGATTTAAAGATATAAAATCATACAAATCTGAGTTTCATTTAAGGGTAATTTAAAAAATAGAAAACACATTTGAAAACTGAATAACATCACGGGCGCGGGCTACTTCGGGCAGATCATCTAGTATTTAAATAAAATAATCTGATAAAAAACTAAATATTTAATTAAATACAGTGAAACCTCCAAATAAGGGACACTCCGAATAAGGGACACCTCTATTTAAGGGACAAAACTTCCGGTCCCAGTCGCTTGGTATAGGACGTGTAATGTATTTACCTCTGAATAAGGGACACTCGATTTAAGGGACACTTGAAAATGAGATTAAAGGGGCTGAATTTTGCATTTCAGATAATGAAGTAGTCTGTAATAAAAATGAAAATACAGATTTTTGTGAACTTATCAAACAGACAATTTGTCATGTTGATAGAAAAGCAGACAGAATTGACAAGCATTTATTTACCCACAATTCTGATTCAACTTCGGTGTGTTTATCCCTATTGAAAGTAATGCTGAAAATTGTGAGGATGATTCTGAAAAGAGAGAATAAAACAAAATTGTAAAATAAAGAACTTTACAGATGCTTAAAGGCTGCTCTCGAATCCAAAAGGGTAACCTTTATGACATAAGTTTTAATTTATTTTTATTCAGAAATGCCTGAAAATAGCAGGCATTGTTATTCAGAAACTATGTAATGAAACTCAGTGGATAATTTTTTCAAAACTTGAAAACATAGTTCAATTCCAAATCACTTCCATAGTCAGGCGTTCCAGTTTCCATTTAAAAAAAATTAATTTATAAATGTGTCAAAACATTTTCCGCTTGCTGAGCAGAGCAGTTGAGATATTTGTTGCGTTAAAATGCACAAAGCAGTTGAATACTTTTTTTGAAAATACTGCTGATAATGCAGAACTAAAATTAAGTATGATTAATGAACACTTGAAAAGTGTGGAAAATTAAAATTTGCAAAACAATCACTTTTGATTGATTACTTCAAGTAACATTTTTTAAAGGGTGTATTTCGATTCAAACTGCTTATTTTCAGATTTATTTTTAAATTCATTTTTGGTCTCAAATGCATCAAACTGTTAAATTGTCTTATTTAGAGAATACACAAGGTGCCGTAATTGCTAATTCTTTGATAAATGCAGAAAATATTGCAAAAAAAAAAAAAAAAAAAAAAAAAAAAAAAAAAAAAAGGAATCAAAAACGGCATTTTGAACAGATTTTTCCGAAGCGGGAGATTTGGGAACGAAAAAAAGGGTCATACTGAGAAGGTAATTGTTTATAAATCAAATTCTAATGAATTGAGCGTAAAAATACATTACACAGCACCTTCTGCATCTCTTCAAAAATCACCTCACCAAGTTTCATGTTTCTACTTTTAAAAATGTGTCTGAAATTGTATCGGAAAATTTCGAGCTGTTGAAGATGGAAAAGCGTTTTTCCGAATACACCCTTAAATGTTTTTATACTTTTTGCATGTACACAGTTTGCATAAAAAATGCAAATCAATAACCCAACAAATCATTTAATGATCTAGTAATCAAATGAAAATTTTAATCAATTTTCTATTCCTTTTGTGTTTGATTAACGTAATTTATACACTTCAAAGACTTTTAAACTTCACCTCTAATGTTTTGTTATTTTTATATCCTTCTGGGCGGCTAATCAAAAAAAAAAATAATAATAATAAAACTCCGAATAAGGGACACCTCTATTTAAGGAACAAAAGTTCCGGTCCCATAGGTGTCCCTTATTTGGAGGTTTCACTGTATTTGTGCATTTGACATGTGAAAATTAAAATATCCATGATACTTTTGCGTGCAACTATAATAATATGTAATCATGGTAAATTTACATACATTGCGATAATACAGTTCGAAATTGCCGTTGAAAATTAGTAAATATTGTATACTACAAACGTTTTTTTTTAAAGGGAGATGAAGTAAAGATAACAATAACTGCCGCTTTTTTCATCAAGATACTTAAACATGTAGAGTAGATGTGCCAGTAATGAACATCCTAAAGAAATTTATTTTTAAATTATTATTTAATTAATAATTATAATTAGGATGAGCGAAGCGAATCCTCTACTAGGCCACTCAAATTACATTTTGTCGTACACTTAAAAAAAAAAAAAAAAAAAATATTCAATATTTTAACTTCAAATTAAACACAAAAATAAATTATGATCTGTAGATTTGCACAATATAATTTTTTTTACAGTAAAACGTTAAAAAAATTATTATTTTAATTAATTTATTTTACATGCATTTCCAATACGGACGCATTTTAGCAAATAAATAAAAAATGAAAAGCGTATATTTTCAGAAAAAATATAAATCATGGAGTAAATAATTATAGATAGAATCAAGATTAATTTAATAAATAAAATATGTTTTCATTATTCAGCAAAATCGTTTGCACAGATGACACTTAAACATTTTTTAAAAAATTGTATTGTGTTTTTTTTTTTTTTTTTTTTTTTTTTTTTTGTAAAGTGGCAACAAAAGAATTGTAAACAAATAAAATTAATTGTTAAATTTGTTATATAAATGAAAAATTAAAAGAATTGAAGCGTGAAGTTGTTGCCTCGATTCAAGTTCTTTATAAATGTACTAAAGCAAAGTTGGCCGATTCAGAAACGACAAATTGACTTTAACCATTTCTTACTTTATCATTTGGATCTAAAGTAATGTTATGTTCTTATTTATGGACCGAAAAAGGTTTAGTGAACGGGACTTTAGACTTTGTTGCACGTAATAAAGAAAATCACAAGCCACCAGACCAGATATCGCGAATAATCATGGATAAATTTGAATACTACAATAATTTAACTTATAATAATTGGTGCGTACCAATTCCCCCAATAATTAAATTCTGGAAAAATGGAAGCATAAATTGCTCAAGGAAAGAATTTCTTCTGCAGTTAGCTTTTGCTGTTATAATTCATAAATCCCAAGGTTTAACATTAGATGAAGCAGTTGTAGATATTGAGGATATATAGACACCAGTTGGCTTAAAAACGTACGTAACGTTGTCGAGAGTGAAAATCCTTCAAAATTAAGCATTCAATAGAAATTTTCCTTGCGAAAAATTCTACAATATCAAAAATTCTGATACGCTAACATGTATAAAAACGAAGAAATTAGAAAAAAAAAGTTTTACAGTTAAAAATTCATAGTATCAACGAGAGCAGATTTCAAATCTTTTTCCAGAAAATAGGATTTTGACGAAGTAACTTTCTTCAAGCTCTCTTCAAATATATTATTCTAAAATAGCTATCAAAGATTATTTGATGTTAATTACAAAGATTGGAAACATGCATATTTCAAACAACTTTAAAAAACACCAGTGGTTATTGGAAATTGTAAAAACATCTTTAAAAGAGCTTTTAGTTGAAAATTTAAAAATATTTTGTAAAAGTTTGCTCCGAAAATATTTTATTATGCCAGTCTTACATCATAAATAAAAAATTAAAATGCACCAAAACATAAAATAACGTTTTTGTTTAATAAAGATGCAAAAATAATATTAAAAAATATTTTTACTTTCAAATATCTATTTTATAAAATAATGCTTCGCGAATCCAAACAAAGCATGGCTTTTGCTAGTTATTATATACTTTTTTTTCAACATTATATTAATCTATCAACAACATTTAACTATTCTTACTGTTTCATGCCCAATATGAACCAAAATTTACCCGTAAATAATAGAAAAATATATCAAAATACTCAAAATTCCAGTAATGGACACCCCACAAAAAGTAATAAGCAGAATTGATTTATGACTGTATTTGGAACCAGAATTTAATGAAAACATAAAACAAAATAGTTATTGTCAAATAAATTTAAAAATCAAGATATCAATAACTCACAAATTATTTGTAAAATCAATTTACTGTTCTAATTAATTACTGAGATTATCACAAAATCAGTACTTTAATAATTTTAGATAGACGTTTTATAACTTTAAATGCTTCTACGGTTAGACTTTTCTTGAAGGCTTAATCATAATGTGCTCGACTTCTGCTCACAGATAAGTCGTGCAGTTGCTTCGCAACTCGGTAGCCCCTGTAATGCCTCCACATGTTTAAGTAATGTTACGTTAAAATGCACCAAACGTAAATGAGAATTAAAAGTAATTAAATTGAGGCAGTAGGGGATATATAGGAATAATAATAAAAATCTACATTGGTGCAGAGATTCGTATATGTTTCTTTATTTTAGGCAGTTAAAATCTCCGAAACTACTTGATATATTAATTGTAATAAATTAATGTTACAAATATGAAGGAAACAATATTGCGGGTTGAATGTTTTAAACAGGCGAGAGTGGGGTGAAATGGGACAGTAGGATCTTTTCTTTATGTATCATTCTAAAACTTCCATCACTCACATATCAGATGAATAACTGATAGCACTATCTTAGTTGAAAAAAAAATTGCTTTTTAACATTTAACTTATTAAACGGTGCAGTTTTGTTACAGTATTCCATGTTGGAAAGTGTTTCTTAATCAATGCTTGACGCATGATTTTTTCCCCTGCGACTCCGGACTGAACTACAATCTTCCGAGAGGCCTGCATGAGCCGAAAATAGCGAAATAATTGTCTGGCCCGAAAGATAATCATGACTTGGAGAGAAGTTCATCATCGGAATACGTGCCAGATCCAAACCGTGCAGATCTCTAATCCTCTTCCCCCCTCGCAAGATGACGTTCAGGTGGAATTTTATTTATTTTTGTAAAAGTATAGTTATCGTGTATATCTGTTTTGAGAAACATTTAGAAACTTATTTTAGATTAATAAATTACATAGTTACATTTAAAAAAATCTAGTTTTTTTCCTTATAAAAACTTAAGGATCTTCTAACATTTTTTTATTTCCTTCTATTTTTCTACCTTTTTCGATTTTTTTTTCTACTGAATATTTTTTTTTTTTTTTGGATATAAATGTTTAAATCCATTTTATTTTAATCAATGCTTCCGCACGTAATAGTCTATTGAATTATCATTAATATTGCTGTTAAAAAATTTTGAATACAAACGAACCGAAATCATGATTAAAGACAATGATTATGCTAGAAAGTGCTTAAAAGATTTAAAAATAAGACAAGAAAAGAAAGATGGGTGGGGATAGGAGTAAAATATAACTTTTAAATTGATAATCCAGAACACAAAATCTATTTTTAAGCCTCAATGAACAACAAAAATGTTGTGCAATATAAAAAGAAGCTAACGTGAAAAGCTTGTGACATGCAAGGACGGTCTATTAATATTTTAAAAGCAATTTAATGAGCACGTGAAAGATGAGTTACTAAAAATTATAATAACTATGATCTAAGAATAGCTTAAAATTTATGTAAATGTTTCCTTGTCGTCATTGAACACGTTTGTATTACAGATGCACCGAATAGTGATTTTGGCTGAATGCTGAATATTCTGAATATAGACAAACCGAATACCGAATGTTTTTTATATTTCAAAGTTTAAAGGTGTTAAAGTGTTAAATTTTAAAACAATTTTACATAATTAATATTTAATAAAAGAAACTTGCATTTTGATAAACAAGAATATTTTATAAGTAAACTTTAAACCGAAAAAAAAATCTGCTTTTAGTAATTTAAGAAGATAGTTATAAAACATTTTTAACTAATAACATTTTTAATTTAATAACATCTTTTGTCAATTGAAATAAATATTTTAAAATCGAAAAAAAAAATTGAAAAAAAAATTCCAGAGATACGTATACTGTTTATTTGTTAAGAATTGACTAAAATAAAAATAAATAAATAATACAATCTATTCAAATGGTGTCGATTCTAGATCATCCTAGATCAGTTTCTGGAAAGGGAGATCATTTTCAGAGATTGAAAACACCCAGGTTGTTCCTAAAATTTTGCGACAAACTTTCAGTGAAATAATGTGATCAAGACAAACATATTTTGAACAAGAAATATC
Organism: Maratus speculifer; assembly: GCA_964019185.1. Lineage (NCBI taxonomy): Eukaryota > Metazoa > Arthropoda > Arachnida > Araneae > Salticidae > Maratus > Maratus speculifer. The sequence continues at coordinate 261,268,574 of OZ025298.1, forward strand.
TCAATCCATCAATTCCATTAAAATTAAGATGTACTCAAGCAAGATTTGTTTATTAATTTTCATTATTATTAATGTGATGATATAAATGAAAATGAGTCCGTTTTGGCCAGTGACATAATATATGTACAATCATCAACTGCATTCTGAATAAATGAGCTCAAAGTTGTTTAGATACGAATGATGGTGATTTTCAGCACTTATGATTATATGATGCTTCATCCAAACTACAAAATAATTTGATTTCCGTCCTATTCAGATATTTGGTAAGAAGCCCGAATATCGAATAGATGCCGAATATTCAGTGCTTCTCCAAACTGTATACTGTATACATTTAAGTACTTAATTACTAGCATTTACATAAAAAAATTTTATGAATGTAGATAGCGTTATAAAAAAATTAAATCAGTTTATAGAAATACTATATTTTAATGCATATATGTTCAGAAAAACTGTTATGTATTTGACAATGCAATAGGAAAATTAAAAGTACGTTTGAATGTATAAAGATAATTTAAAAAACAAAACAAAAATAATTTTAATTGCATTTTAAAATAAACTTTTTAAACTTCTATCAAAGCATCACTCGAATTTTGATATAATTTCTTTTAAAACCCATATTTTCATTTTATGCGAAATATGAATGAAAAAGCAACAGTGAATAAATATTATGTATCTTTTTTGCATTGAAAGTAATGTTTGTACCAATGAATAATAATAATAAACTAATTGGATGTGCCAATACCAAAACTTTCTTCTATCTCATACGTACATTTTAATACTTGAAAAAATAGTTACTCATGTTAATGCTTTAATAATTTTAATTCTATACTATACCAACTTTGATGTTCATCTTAAATTCCTCCTTCAGTCAATTAATCAGAGTAAAAAAGAGTTTCCATCTCTGCACGAGCCGATGGACAATAGAATGCTAGGCAGATTTTTTTTCAAATTCAGGGAGGACCTACTTCCCGTAAAGTGACGTCACTGCAACGTCGTTGTGAAGTCACATTGTGACTTTGTGACCATCGAGTGTCGATGTGAAGCCACAGTGACTAAAATGTGAAGTCGTTATGGCCGTTTTAGAGCTCTTTTGTGATGTTTCACAAAGTGGTCACAATGTGACAAATTTGTGAAAAATATGTCATTTGTGACTAATTTGACATTAACATTATGACGAAACTGTGACAAAAGCAACGATATTTAAATTGCCAAAAACATGTTTTTTAAAGTAAATAACATGTTTTGAAGGATATTTATAAATTTCTGAAGATTTTTAATAAAGTCACATCTCAGTCACAATGTGACGTCACTGAGTGGTGACATTTTGGTCACAGATGTGATGTGACCAAAGTGACTCACAGTGACGTCGCTGTGACCATGCATGCTATTAGGGTTGTTATACCAAAAAATAATCATTTTACAAAAATTTTAGTTCAGTTCTAGGCATAACTTCATACACTTTTAGGCGGTGCAATATTGAAAATGGCACAAAAATCGCTATTGCAGTGCCAATCCCAAAATTTTCTTCTATCTCATACGTACATTTTAATACACTGCTCGACATTGAAAATGCAACACCAAGAAGGAGTGGTCAGAAATTTATGCAAATTTCAGAGTAGGCGCATGTCACTGAGTTATGCAAATGATGTGAAATGCGTAGGTCTCCGACGCACGTGATGTAAGATATAAGGGAAGAAACTTGTAGAATGGGCAATATTCGTGTCGCTATTTCTGCCAGACGAATTATCGAAGAAATTTCGTTTTTGTCTCGGAGGATACGTGTATAGAAGAGAATGCCAGGCCGCCGTCAACGAAGGCACTTCCAGCAGATAGACGATTTTACGAGAGGTATGATGATGGGACGGAGAAGGGGGGGTTGGTCTGTAGGTCAAATCGCAGCTGATACTCACATGGATGCGAGCACGGTGCATCAGCTATGGCGAACATGGTTGGAACAAGGAAATGTGGCAAGATTGAGGGGTGCAGGTGCAGCCAGAGTGACGTCAGCACGCGTGGATCGACGAATCCACCGACAAGCTGTGGCGGACCCGCAACTCACTTGTACCTCGATTCTGCAGCAGGTACAAGATACCCTGGATGTTTCCGTGTTGACCAGAACCATTTTCCGTCGATTGGTTGAACATGGCCTGCACTCACGGCGTCCGTTAAGAAAAGTGCCATTGACTCGACAGCATAGAAGCCCACGTTTGGAATGGTGCCGGACTAGAGCGACTTGGATGGCAGAATTTCGAAACGTTGCGTTCTCAGATGAGTCACGCTTCTGTTTATCCAGTGACAGTCGCCGCATACGTGTGTGGCATCTACGTGGAGACAGATCAAATCCGGCAATTACTGTGGAACGCCCCACCGCGCGACAACGTGGCAAAATGGTTTAGGGCGCTATTGCGTATAATTGCATGTCACCTCTAGTTCGTATTTAGGGCACTATGACGGCCCAACGATTCTTGGATAATGTACTGCGGCCAGTGGAAATCCCCTACCTTCAGGGACAGCCTAATGCAATTTTTCAGCAGGATAACGCCCGACCACACAGTGCTCGCATGTGACAACATGCTCTGCAAGGTATACAGATGTTTCCCTGCCCACCGTACTCTCCTGATCTGTCACCAATCGAACATGTGTGGGATGTGATTGGACGCCGTTTTGCGGACTCTGCCCCTGCCTCGTTCAGAAGATGAACTGTGGCAAATGGTTCAAAGGGAATGGAAAGCGATCCCTCAGGATACCATCCACGCTCTTATTGACTCGATGCCTAGACGTGTTTCTTCGTTCATCGCAGTTCGCGGTGGTCCTACATCCTACTGAGCCGACGCCGTTCTCGTTCTGTATTTTGACTATCATTTTGAAATAAAGATCACTTAATGCTCCTTGCTGTCTCTTTCTTTTCCCCAAACTTCATCACTTTCTGACCACTTCTTCTTGGTGTTGCATTTTCAATGTCGAGCAGTGTATTAAAAAAATAGTTACTCATGTTAATGCTTTAATAATTTTAATTCTATACTATACCAACTTTGATTTTCATCTTAAATTCCGGCTTCAGTCAATTAATCAGAGTAAAAAAGAGTTTCCGTCAATTCACGAGCCGATGGACAATAGAATGCTAGGCAGATTTTTTTCAAATTCAGGGAGGACCTATTTGTCATACCAAAAAATAATCATTTATAAAAATTTTAGTTCAGTTCTAGGCATACACTTTTAGGCAGTGCAATATTGAAAATGGCACAAAAATCGTTATTGCAACACCCCCTTCCGGCGGATTTTTTTCAAATTCAGTGAGGACCAACTAGCCATAGCCAAACACTTACACAAAAAATTGGTTCAATTCTATGCATAACTTCATACACTTTTAGGTGGTACAATTTTCAAAATGGCATAAAAAATGATACTGCAGCGCCTCCTTGCGGCGGATTTTTGTCAAATTCAGGAAGGACCAACTAACCATAGCCAAACACTTACTCAAAAAATTTGGTTCAATTTCATGCATAACTTCTTACACTTTTAAGTGGTACAATATTAAAAAAGGAACAAAAATCGCTATTGCAGTGCCCCCTTCCGGCGGATTTTTTTTAAATTCAGGGAGGACTAACTAGCCATAGCCATATGCTTACACAAAAATACATAGCTTTATACACTTTTGGTGGGTAAATAGTGAAAATGGCACAAAAATCGCGATTGCAGCGCCCCCTTCCGGCACAATATTACAAAATTGAAGGAGAACCTGCTTGCCAAAGCCAAAAACTTTCACAAAAATGTGATGTGACCAAAGTGACTCACAGTGACGTCACTGTGACCATGCATGCTGTCACTGAAATTTGGTTCAATTCTTTGCATATCTTCATACACTTTTTGATGGTAGAATGGCGACATACGGACACACAGACACACGGACAGGCAGGCATTTTGTAAAAACATGTTTTTTGGAATCTCTGACTCCTAGAACGTGTAAATCCGTCGAAACCCAGAAGTCGAAAAAAAACTTCGATTACAATATTTTCTTCTATTGAAGATAGAGGAAAGTAAAAAAGAAGTACATATGTATTTTGCTAAATAGCACAGCGTCACTCACAATTTGATATAATTTTTTAAGGCCCATATTTGAAATTCTTAGACATATAAGGTAAACTGCTATATTACAAACTTTTACCTGTTAAAAGTTTTTGTTCTTATATCGTTACTATTTTGTTGATAATGATAAAATGATGAAGATATTTAATTTTAAAGACAGAACTCATTGAAATCATAGTCAGAATTTCCATTCACCTGCAATCCCCTCCCACTCTTCTCCTCCAAAAAAAAAACTTACTTCAATTTTTAAGTACTGTGTTATTAAAAAAAAAAAAAAAAAAAAAAAAAAAAAAAAAAAAACTCTTAAGTAAGATGTGAAAATAAAGAGTAAAAGGCATGTTTTTAAAGCTTCTCTTTTTTGTTTCACAGATATAATAACAGTATGAAATTCTACTATGCAGAAAATTTATTTTCTGAAAAGAAATGGCAAAAAAATATATTCTTTAATTTTTTTTTAGAAAAGTAAACGATCTGCAACAATAATTGTTGACTGATTTAAACAAATAAAATAAATAAATATCTAAATTACCCCCATATACATACCAAATTCGCGCTTTCTCCTCTTTCCGTAGTGTACAAAGAAGTTTTAATTATTTTGAATTCTTCATTTTTATGTAAAAAAATATTTTTCTTCATTCAATACTCTCTAATGAAAGTAAATAATCAAACATATAAATTACCCTCTGCACCCAAAAGTTTCCATTTCTCCCTTTTCACGCTTCTTTTCAAGCATACAGAGATTAAAATTTTTAAAACATTATTAAAATAAATAAAAAGAATATTGCCCATTTAAACTGATGCCATTGAACTCACAAGCTGTTTACACTAATGTATATGCCTTCTTTCAAGGAATAATGCCCGTCGAAAAACAAATTAAGGGAGGGATTAACTCCCCCAATTTCCCCCTTTTATACTTAAACATTGAACCCCCAAAACTAATCAGGGATACGCCCTATGATAATGAACCTATATCCAAGATTCAAAGAAAATCGGCTAATTCTGAATAAAAACCCATTTATTTAATTCAGGATGGAATATTTCCCGTAATCCCTTTTATACTTAAAGCCAGGAAACTATGCAGAGATTCGTCTTATCAGAAAGAACATTTGTCTAAAATTTAAAGCAAATCGGGTGATTTTGCATAAAACCCATTTACCTAATTTATGGAGGATAATCGCTCGTTCCCCCCCCCTTTATATTCAAAAAACTAATCAGAAAAGTGTCTTATCAGTATGAACCTACATGCACAAACTGGAGCAAATCGATTAATTCTGCTAGAAAAACCCATTTACCTAAATTAAGTGGGGTAGCCCCCAGATCCACCCTATATACTTACCCAATGAATACCCAAAACAACTCAGTCAAACGCCTTGTCAGAATGAACTTATATCCAAAACTTGAAACATTTTTTTTTTTTAATTCTGCGTAAAAAGCCAATTTACCTGAATTAAGGGGGGGGGGGGTTACGACCTATTCCCCGATTTATAGTTAACCAATGAACACACAAAACTTATGATGGAGGTGCCTCATCAGAATTATCCTATATCTAAAATTTAAATGAAATCTGATAATTCAACATAAAAAAACTCATTTATCTAAATTAAGAGGGGGAATTAGCTTCCCGTCCCCCCTCATTCTTACCCAATGAACACCCAAAATTAATCAGGGAAGCGTCTAATCACAATAAATATATATTCAAAGTATGAAGTAAATAGGTAAATTCTGCGTAAAAACCCATTACCTAAATTAAGGGGGGTTACTCCCTATCCCACTCCGTTTATACTTAACTAATGAACATCCAAAACTAATCACGGAGGTGCCTCATCAGAACGATACTATAGCTAAAATTTTAATGAAATCTGATAACTGAGCATAAAAACCCATTTGTCTAAATTAAAAGGGAGTATTAGCCCTCCACCCCCCCACCCCCCGTTTTACTTACCCAATAAACTCCCAAAATCAATCAGGGAGGCACCTTATAACAATAAATCTATATCCAAAATTTGAAGTTAATCGGATATTTTTATCATGAATTATCGCGTTACTTACATACAGAACGGGCGGGTACATAAACTCTCAGGCTTTGAAAGTCTGTGAGCTAAAAAGTAATTAGCGTTATTTGTTGCTCACTAATAAAAATAAATAAACAATTACGCCCAAGACACCCAAATTTACGCTTTTCCGCTCATTTCACATCCAGCATACAAAATTTTTTAATATATCAAAAAATATTTTTTTAGATTAAAAAAAAAAACTTTAAAACAAAAAATCAGTTTTGCTACAAACAGTTTTTAATGTATAAAATATTTATGCACATCTCCAAATACGGCAGTAGCTGAGCAAATCCAAAAATATTTATTAAATTCCCATAGACCGATTTAGAATTATCAAAATACGGACTTCGAAAATAAATAAAACTCCAATGAAAAATTCAGTAAAATATCCCGTTGGTATAAATCAAAATGTTAAAGAATATTACATTTTTATGATCGAAATTCAAATTCTCCTTTTAATAAGTTTATTTGGTGCAATATTTTATTTCACACAATTGATAACGATGACTGTATTTCCAAAAATTGAAATTTTAATGTAGCATTTTCTACTGAAGAATCGATATTGAACTGCCAATTACAAATTTCACCAACAAAAACTAAATCAAGATTTGAAATAAACCCAATTTTATCATTAAAAATGAGTTCTAGGGACCTAAAATTTTTGTGAAATATATAATATATAAGGCACTTGTACCCTATATGGACAGTGCTCTCAATATGGACACCCCTAATATTTTAAAAAGTATCAATTTAAATAGAGAAATCGCGCTTCATGTCCGTGAAAAAAAGCAGTTGAAAAGATAATTAAGCCAGGAAAGTAGAAAAAAGTATGCTGTTCACCATTTAGAAGGAAACTTGTTGTTTCGTGGTGTGCTGATCGTAAATACAAGTAAGTTTAAATTCTTATTAGACATTGTAAAATTACTTATGAAAATTGAAAAGTGGAGTGTTTTAGATAGCTTTTAAAACATATTTTCAATTGCTATTGCATATATTGCTTAAAAAAAGTTGTCATTTTTTATTTATTACAAGATTTAATAAAACTACTCCCGATTCCCAATATGGACACCTTATGTCCGCATTGGAAGTACAGCAGATGAATCTCCAGATTCACAAAAATAGAAAGCTAAGCAAAACCAACTACCATTTCATAATATTTTGTAGCAACTGAGGTGCTTTGCATCGGTCTTCGAAGAGCCACAACCGAAAATGACCGCCTGTTTCTAAGTGCATGCTCTGAAGATATTTACTGTGCCCTACCCTCCCGTGCAATACCTTAAGATACATTTTTTTTATCCTTTTTCCACTAAAATTTCATAGAAAAGTGATTCTTCCACACACCTTTCGCTGTAGATCAATAAGGAGCCACCCGCCCTTAATAGGGACTAGTGGTTCCTTTTATGGACATTTGTAAACATTTTTTGTTTTTATCATTTAAATTAAACCGGAATAGTTACAAGGTCCCTAATTTTAATAATGATAGCCAACAGTCCAGGGATCATGTCATATATTTTTGGAGTCCTGTTACGTGTACATGGGGGTGTAGAAAATAGATTTTTCTTAGGGTGTCCATATTAGGCACAGGTACCTTACAAGTACACATACGCATATATATATACTATATGGAACAATTTTAAAAATGGCGAAAAGAAAATTAGACATCTTTAAAATGTTAAAATATGGTAATATTGCTATAGTCTGTTTTTTATCATGTTTCAATACGTTTTTACAAACTCATATGACGTTATATATTCACTGCTTTTCGTCCATTATATTTGCAACATGGCGTAATATTTGCATTTTTTTTTAAAAACCCTCACGCTATTTATTTCATTTTCAGTTTTCATATGGAAACCTTGCTGTAGAAAAGTTATGACGTAATATTCAATTTTTCTTAAATTTGTCAAACTACTTTTTTTTCATTTTTGACGAGAAAATCTTGCAATATTAAAATAATTGTTGTAATAAGAATTTGATTGTGTTTTTTTTTTTTTATTGTTGGCGACTGCTATTACGAATTTTTTATTTTTATTTTTTCCATCATTGTTCAATAAGGGCTGTTTTTGTCAAAGCCATGTTAAGGCGGTATTCAAATTTTTTAACCCTTCCCGTTTCTGCCCCCTTGGGCCAATTTTGAATAAAAAGTTATGGAGAATTTTTTCAAAAGTCGTACCATAGTAACAACTGCAATAGTATTTCTTGCGAAATCTACCTAATTCTAACATAGTAACTACTGATATGCTAGTCCGCAGATATATCGATCTCTTTTTCTTCTTGTTTATAATTAATAGGTGGGGCTTGTTGTGCTTAAGCCATTTGGTAGGCCTCCCCACCTAACTGAAACTGAAACTGTTTATAATTAAGTATTTGAACCAATGCCAACTACAGGGTTGCTCAAATCGAGTCAAAACCGATATACCCAGTTTCAACCGATTATAACCAACTATATATATCTCTATGTTATATTTTAAATTAACCAGATTATACACGGAAATAGAAAGTAGTTATCTAGAAAAACATTATTTGTAAAATAGGAAAAAGAAATAATTTATGAAAGAATTGCTGTTTTTAAAAATATTTGGAAAAAAAGTTCGACGTCACTTATGACTTCGTTTTTTTTTTTTTTTTTTTTTACAATTGTTTCCTGTCTGTTGTATAATTCGTTTTCAATATTTTTAGTATTTATTCAAATGAACTCAAATAACTCAGGTGACTTTTACAGAAGAAAACAATTGCATTAAATCAAATTAGCAGGTGCTTTCAAGGTCAAGGTTGCATCATTCAGAGAGTGTATCTCATTAACCGACTTCAAACAGATTATATAACGCGGCATTACTTTTTCTTTTTATAAATATATGTGCACTAACAACTTTTGAATGGATGCTTCTATTTCATAATTTTTTTTAGGCGCGTTCCTACTATATAAATACATATCATCTATAGTCGCCGTCTGGTCCAACCGCCTGTCTGAATATAACAACGCAAAAACTAGCCATCCGAATGGTTTAAAATTTAATATAGAGAGTGTGGGGGTGAGGTGGCACACTTTTTACAAAAGTAAAAAAATCAACTTTGTTTGACACAAAAACAAAAATTTCAATTTATAGAGTGCAAGGTGGACCACTTTTAACCCTCCAGAACAATATAGAACACAATATGCAACAGCTATTTTATAATTAAAGAAATTATAAGTTTCATAATGTGTTTCATACCTTCCTTAAGTGGGGAGATATATCATAAAAAAACAAAACTATAAGGCGTAAACAGTCTAGTGTCGGCTGGATATACAATTAAAAAAGTATTGTAGATTGATAATGTATATATGTGCCACAATATAAAATTCCAGTATTTTCATGACTGGAATGAAAATTCATGATTGTCATTAAGAAATGACATTAAAAAAATTATCATTCCAATTTATTTACATTTTGAAGTAAATGAATATAATATCAATGTTATAATTAATATGTTATCCTCTAAAAATGTTTGTATGTTAGAAATTCACGTTCATCTTATTAAAAATAAGGAATTGAACATGTCTCATTCCTCCTTTTACATTTACCCCCTGTTCCTCCCCACTTCCTTGTTTTGTGTTAAACTTCTATGTAATAAAAATGTTGCTTTTAGGCTGATTTTAAATTATGGATAATTATAATATACAGTATAATGTTCTATAAATAAGGAAACTATCACATCTATGCATAAACAAATCATTAATACACAAAAAACATAAAAAGTATATGAACCAAATTTACTTTTGATTCTTGAAATAATCTATTCCTTTATATAATTACAAGCTTATACAGATCAAAAAATTTTTTCAACTGAAGATTGGGCTACCATTGCTTCATGCTGTGTGCAATCGATGAAATGTTTAGAATAAGAAATAAAGGGAAAAAATCTATTGTCCCACTCCACTCCGCTCTCCCTTATATAACCGTTGCAGATTTTTGTCGTGCAATTTTAAATTTTATAAAAATTGAATCCAAAATAAAAAAGTTATTACTTATTTTCTTCACTCTTCTAAATTTTATCATTACGTAATTAATTCAATAATATCCCATGATACAGAATGATTCTAGATTACCATAGTGACTTTATCATACATTCTATTGCAAAAAAGCATATGCAACCAGAAAAAATTAAGCCACGTTCACGAAACTTATTAAATAAATAGTGTTTACTTAGATTAATAAATGATTATAAATAAACAAAGTAAGGTTTATTGATTTGTAGCAGCAAAAGAAATGTCAATTTCACTAGGTTGTAAAGCCACATTTCGTAACTGTAAAAGTTTATACTCGGACAGGCATGCAGTCTAATAAGTTACCGATGTCTCAATGCAGTAGATTATGCCATAAGCATACCGACTTATAAACCAGTTCGGTGGAATTTCGGGACGGTCGTCTATCCAACAAACCCCTAATATTCTCTACTGGAGCAAAATCTGGTGACCTGGCAAGACATGTTAGGACAATATATCTTTGTAGACACTGTTGTAAGCATCGTGTAGTACATGATCTAGCGTTATCATGCTCATAATGGGCCCTAAGCAATTTAATAGCATAGGCCATACCACAGGATGAAAAAATTTCTATACGGACCTGTTAGCCATTACAATATCTTGCAGAATGAGTAAAAAAGGATGAACTGACCCCAGAATGTCACGCCAAGTGTTAAGGTAGTATTATATTAATCTAAAAACAATATTTAACCATTCTTATGTCTCATTTTCCAATATCATTCAAAATTTAATTGTGAATATGAGAAATATACCAAAACACTCAAAAGCCCAATAATGGACATGGACATCTTCTGTTCCAGTAATGACATCCCATAAATGTATATATGTATGTTTTTTATGATTATATTTAGAACCAGAATTTAGTGAAAACATACCTGTGAAACACAATTGTTTTTTTTTTAAATAAATATAACAATTAGGATATCAATAATTAATAAAATTTTTGTGATAATTATTTACTGTTTACATCAATTGCTGTAATTATCAGACGATCGATATTTTAATTATTTTAGTTGGGTAGTTCAAAATACTAAGTATCAGGCAATTACAACTATAAAATTATTAAGAAAGTGGGGGTTACAAGATAATAATAATAATAATAATAATAATAATAATAATAATAATAATAATAATAATAATAATAATAATAATAATAATAATAATAATAATAATGATAATAATAATAATAAAATTTTTGCAATATTAGTGTATAGTTTTGTCTCACTATTTTTCATAATTAAATTTCCTGAAACTACTTGATATATCTCTTATTATAATTAATATTACAAATATGAAAGAAATGATATTATGAGTTGGATATTATAAATACAAGGTAGAACCCGTCAAATTTTGACGAAAGAAAATGTTTAAGAAGGAACTGTTTCATTAACTTATAATAAACCTACGAAATTAGTTATAGTAAAAAATGCATTTTATATTGGTACGTCTAACACTTAAACAAACGATATTTATCGTCAAATTAACAAAATACTATTTCTATAAAACGCAGTTGTAGAAATTGTTAAAATTAAACTTTAATTGTATATGTAAACAGTAAAAAATAATAAAGATATGTTATTATGATAAAAAGCAAAATTTATTCAACTTTGACTCAATCATAGAATTTTCTTTCCCGTGAAATCTAAACCCAGCATCATTTTCGCCATATCAAAATTTACAAATGTACATTTCACATCTGTATTCACGCTTAAAAAAATTGGTATTTTAATTTGATAATTTTGATTCAAAACTTGAAGTCTCAATGCTATTAGCTGAAATAGATATTAAACTGTTGATATTCTTTTACGTGTAAATCGAATTTTGTAAATAAAGTCAAAATTTACTGGGTTTTATAACAGAAGATATTTAAATTTCTATATTTTCCCTTTTAATGAGAAAATGGCAACATAAAGATACAGCACTCAATTTTTTCCCTTTTTTCCTTTGCTTTAAACAGAAATGGAGTACTCCTGTTGCCACAGTTAGAAAAAAGGAATTAAAAGCTACAAAAAAAAATTTATATTTCAAAAACATATTAAGATACAGCTTTCAAACAAATTTCATTTAAAAGAACATTTTTTTCATACACAATGGTGTAAAAATTGAAAATATGTGACATTAAGAAAGATAAAATCTTTTAGTAGCAAAAATTGTAATACTGAAATTCATTTAAAATTTGAAAGTGTTGCCATGCGCAAAATGACGTATGCGTGAAAATGTTGAGAAAATGTTGTTTTGTTAAATAGTAGTATTTTCCGATTAAATAAAATAACATTTCAACTAACAAGAAGAAATCAACTTTGATAATCATAGATTTTGATTATTTTAATATATGTTGGGAGACCCCTTAGCCTCATGTTCAATGGATTTTATACAACGCTCTTTAGTTCTTGAAAAATAGGAAGGGCTAATATTAAAACACGACTTAAATATTGACTTTGAAAAGAAAGAGCATGATTGATCGTAGCTCAGCTGGGTATAGAGTTAGCCTGCTGACCAGTGCACCCGAGATCGATGCTCCGCTACGCGATGTTTGTTTTTTGTTTCATAATTTATAATTTAATCATCTTTATTAAAAATCTCAATATCGTACCTTAACTACAATGTTAGCATATTAAAACATTAATTTAGCATTTTTTTATTTTAAATCATTATTTCTCATCATTTGAGGAAATTTCTAATAAAATTCAATTTGTTATTGAATAATAGAAATCCCAAAATCTGTTGTGGTGCCATCTATTTATAATAAAATAAAACATTTTCAAGTAAAAATAAAAGCAGAAAAAAAATAAATATTAAGTAAAATATAAGTAAAATAATTCAAAGAGCAATCATACGTTTTATAATATTTTAAAATCTTTAATATGCAAAAAGTAGGCTATAATTTAATTGTTATGCTTATTTTTAATGTGATTATGTTTATTAATTTAAAAGCAGAGAAATTTTATCATCGTACATTCGAACCTCGTTAACATGAACCTGAAGTGGAATCAAAATTTTGTTCATGTTAACAGTAATTCATGTTATCAGTATCAAATCTTTGTATTCCTCTTTATAGGGAACTGTGAAAACAGTTCATGTTAAAAGTAATTCACGTTAAGCGGGTTTGTGTTAACGAGGTTTGACTGTATTGACTTCCTTTGTTAAAGCAATATATGAATGATGTTTCTTTAAAATCACAAATTGGCATAGTTGTTTCAATATCATTATATTGATAAGGCATGTATAAAATAAATTTTAAAATTGATTTAGAAAATAATAATAACAGTTTTGCATTTATTTATAATGTTTTATACAACAATTTAGTTACAGATAAAAGTAAATACGTTAGAGTTAGAATTGATAAAGACTGGCCTCCAAAAGTTAAGGTACAACCGGTTTTTTGCGTCGAATTTGTAAATGAATGAATATAGAAACAACAAATTTGGAATAATGTGCGCTAAACTGTTATTTATTAAATGCGACATAGAAATTCACTTAAATTAAACATATAAATGAAATTACAACAAAAAAGCACTTATGGTGGAAAATTCCATTCTTGGAGAAATCAGTACATCGCAGTATTATGCAGCAAAATGTGACAGAAACATTAAAGCACTGGCTCTAATACGGAATATGTCCACTCCGGACTTGAATGCATTGGCGTTATCGACTTTCCATGCTCTCAATTAAATTGTTGGACACCGAAATAGGTAGCACTGACCAGACATGGAGTAAGCCTTGTTCCAGCTCATTTAATGACCTTGGAGGAGGAAAGCCGCAACTTATCTTCCAAGATAGTTCCAAAGATGTTCTATTGGATTCAAGTCTGGAGAGTGAGCTGGCCAATCCATTCTCTCCAAACCGTGATCCTCAAGATAATCCTCAACAACTACAGCTCGGTGTGGTCTCGCATTATCATCCATTAAAATGAAGCCATTGCCAATAGCACCAGCATATGGGCGCACATATGAATCAAGGATCTCATCCCGATATCTCGCACCAGTCAGAATTCCTCTATGGAACACTTGCAGATCAGTGTGGCCTCCGAGTGCGATCCCTGCCCAAACCATGATTCCACCGTTTCTGTTCCTGTATGTTTCGACAGTGTTTGATTGATGGTATCGAGTGCATTGTTCTCTCCTGATCATAAGACGTCTTGAATCACTCTCCAGTGTGAATCTGGACTCCTTTGTGAAGAGTACAGAAGCAAATTATGTCTGGCCCAGGAAACATGCTCTCTTACCCAACATAAGCAAGTCCTTCTCTGTCGTGAGTTCAGGAAAACGCACACAACTGGTCGCCTTGCACAGAGACTGCATTGTGAAGACGTCGTCGCACCGTAATAGTGGAGATTCTTCTCCCTGATGCTGCAAAGTGGTCTGCAATGAGTTGCGGCACATCTCCTTCGGGCCTAAAGAGCTAGAGACCGTTTTTCTGCAGGTGTTTTAACACGTGAGTGCCCTAGAACATGTCTTCTGGGCACAGAATCTTCGGATTCATGCTGATCCAAGAGTCCTTGGATTACACTGCGAGACACATTGAGCCCTCTAGCATTATCGGCCTGTGACAACCCCATTTCCATCTATTCTACCGACCGCCACCTTTATGAATCGGGTAAACGACTTCTAGACACCTCTAGACTCTACTGGTTGTTATGAACAAAAGAGACAACAATAGTTCAAATGCAACAAAACTTACACACGAAATTACGAAAGCTTCGTAATTGCATATTTTTATCTCATTCATAAATAGCTATTCTTTTCTATAAAATAAAAGTGGTAGTTGTAATTTTTGCGTAAGATTTTTTAAAACTTATTATTGTCATTCACATAAAATATGAAGTTTAATTTGACTGTTCGAAACCTTGTACCTTAACTTTTCGAGGTCAGTGTACACTTTAATTTTTAATTGACAATGAGATTGTTAAATTATAATTACAAGTATATTTATAAAACAAAAATTTAGAAAAACAAAAGGAGTGTGTCCCGGCTTCGAACCTGGACCTCCTGGTTGATTAGTTATACTGCTTATCCGACTGAGCTACGGCCACAACAACATTACCTTTTAAATTTAGTATTCAAATTGTGTCATGATATCAGACCCCCTGTTTCCCAAGAATTAAGGGACGTTGTTTAAAAATTTATTGAACCTGAGGGTAAGGGGTCTCTGCCCTTCAACATATATTAAAATAATAAAAATCTGCGATTATCAAAGTTGACTCTCTCCTTGTATGATTGCGCCGGTGTGCAAAAACACGGAAAAGTCTCTCCCTATAGAACTGATGTTTGAGACCACTGATCTGTAAATTTACTATTTTTATGATGAGTATGATTGAGTTTAATTGATTTCTTTCATTTTTATTACTTTTTTTGTCAGAGATGAATAAGGAATATAAGGAAACGTTTAAGACAGAAAATAGATTATGAGAAGCTTCTGTAACTTAATTGTTTTTATTTAAATGGGAAGGAATTAAGCACTATGAACCTCTCTTTAAATGTGCCCTTAAACAATATTTTTGGCTTCATGACTAGTTTTATTGCCAGATTATAAAATATGCAAAGCAGAGTTATATACAAAAAGAAAAAAAAAAGGAATGAAATATTGAAATTTTATTAACTACATAAAATAACTTAAAAGCAGCTATTCATAAAAATTTTGGTGTTATATTTTTCTAAGCGTAACTTAAAAATTAAATTTGATTATTTAAGTTTTCAATTAAGTCAAAATAATTTATTCACTATAAACGTTACTGAAATTGCATTTTTAGCAGTGTCTACATGGGATGTTCATTACTGGAAAATGATTAATTAACAATCCCATTAATGGTAATCTTGAAAAGAAATTAAATTTTGTAAATGAGTAGTATATAAAACTCAAAATTTTGTTATTGCTATTTTAACAAAAACATTCACATTTTGTAAGAAAATAAGGAAGATAAAAAAATTATTATATAAAGCCAGCCCATAGTATCTTTATTAAAATTTTCACTGAAAAACAGCGGAACTTTGAAACATTATTTTTTGCTTCATGACTGGTTTGATTAAAAGTGTCAACAATAACCCAAATTATAAAATATGCAAGAACAGTTATAAAAAAATAATTAAAGCTAAATATTTATTAATTATTTTTTATGAACAAAAAACATCAAGGGTGTCTATTACTGGCACATTTACTCTACATGCTGTAGTCACCAGCACCGAGAGTAAAGCAAGCGGCATCACTGAATATCACATTTCCCCATTAAAAAACGCTCAATTTGTTCATGACCGACAACAATCTAGACAACACAGCCTATGTCATAGATTAGGAGCAAATGCCTAAATATACGTGAAAAGCCGGGCTCAGAGTTGGCTTTTCATCTAAGGATGGTATGCCTTGCTTTATATCACTGCATCCATATCAATTGGTAATTGGCGTCGAATAGATGATAGTGACATTGTTGGTGTAAATGTGGGTGCAATTCTGATTTTTCGATCCTTTCATGCATCTTAAGTTCAGGGCGTCTTGTCAATGGCGTAGCTGCAATGGTTGACACCTGGGGCGGATGTAAAGGTGTCATCTCCCCCACCCCATCCGTCATATTTTTTCAATCACAATCTACGTTATTGCAACAAATGACCATACCATTCGCTATTCACCTTTTGTCCTCCTAAATAATAATAAAAAAATAAAATAAAAAAAACAGGAATTGACTGATAATTCACCCCTTAATCTGCATAAGTCAATGCGGTGTCTATATGCAGAAGATAAGGCTTTTTTTTAAAGTTTTCTTTCTTTACCCATTCATTGGATAGGTTGGTTTTTGTTCTCTGGTGCATATCTTATTCAGAAAAAATTCATATTATCAAAGAAAAGAAAATGAACTCTGTCGCGTCGTGCACAAGAATTTTCATTTTATTTCAGAATTTTTTTCCAAAGTCTTATACAGTCGTCCCCGCATAAACGAATATCGACGGTTCCAGAAAAAATATTCGATTAAGCGGGGTATTTGATTAAACGGGGAGGCATATAAATGTAATATTTAAGGTGCAATAAAATGACATAATTATTAAACATAGTATATTTAGTTACCAGAGTAAGAAAATCGTTAAAAACTTTAATAGAATAATACAAACTGAAATAAAAACAAAATGACATGTAAATAC
Organism: Maratus speculifer; assembly: GCA_964019185.1. Classification (NCBI taxonomy): domain Eukaryota; kingdom Metazoa; phylum Arthropoda; class Arachnida; order Araneae; family Salticidae; genus Maratus; species Maratus speculifer. The sequence goes on from OZ025298.1 coordinate 261,285,865, forward strand.
GCAATAGTTCAATGACAGTAAACACATGCATTTTGTTTACATTGCATTTAATGCAGATCATGTGAATTGGATCCAAATTTTGTTATTAAAATTTAATTTACGTAATTTATACAGGCTTAAAAAATAGATGAAAACGATTTATGTGAAATTTTAGAGTAAAAAATGGACGAGATATTTTTCGAATGGTATCATAATTACCATCTTGAACCTCTAAATGACAACACATTATTATTGAAGGGTTACTTCGAGGATTTGCTCGTTAACGCTAATGCTATAGAAAAATTTAAAAAAGATATCTCTTTGGCATTTCAATATTTTTAAATGATCTTTTTTGCAATGGATAGCTGAGATCGATCTGTACAAAAGGCGTAGTCGTTTTTGACTTTTTCCATTTTTATCGTGGATATTTTTAAAGAGGATGATTTCTGTTTCAGGACCGGTTTTGAAAAGAAAGTGTCTCCATTAAAAATAATTGTAAAAAAATCGAAAAAGTGAAAAAGAAGTCTTTTGACAAACGAAAGTAAACAAAATACAAAACTGATCGAAATTCCTGTCGAATTTATGTCACCATTTTTGAAATTAATTCGAAAAGATGAACAAGGGAAACACAAGATGGTCAAGGGAACTCCCTTGACCAGTACTTATACACCTGCCAGACGAAATCCATGATGGGAGTTCTGGAAATTTGTTTTTTGTGTAACAACCGAAAATGACAAAAAGTGTGGAGGAAATTCCAATTGAAACATGTTTTTCACGCCCATTTTTCAAATTGTCTCACTCATTTGTTATTCGATTAAGCGAGGACATTTCGTGAAAAGTATTCGGTTAAGCGGGGAAAAATAACATTAGCCCAATGGGATTAAATTCGGTTCCGGAGGATTTTATTCGAATAAGCGGGGTATTCGATTATCCGTTACCCGATTAAGTGGGGAGGACTGTAATATAATATATACATAGATTTGCAAAAAAAGAGGTTGGGTGTCACTCCTTAGAGGGTGACACCCGGGGCGGACCGCCTCGCTTGCTACGCCACTGCGTCTTGGGGGCATTGCAGCGGCTGTTTGTGCTTTCGTTGATCCACTGATGAAAACAACACAATACTACAATATCACTTCCATCAAAATATTGACGAAATACGTTTGTTGGAATGTTTAACTATCGTACGTTTGTTGTTTGGTTTAACTATCATCTTTTCTAAGGTCTTTAGTTCGAAACGCTTTCGAAGTCAAACAACTGTTCACAGTGCCGTAGAGTACATCTTTAAGTCCTATTATTTCAAATCCATTAGACCGGAAAGCGGCAGCACAGACAATCATCTCATCGAGTTCACAGCTAAAATTTGAGAATTAATTAAAACTCCACACGTATATTGAACGCAATCGGTCTGTCTAGTCATATCTTGGCAGAAAACACCCGAAAATCTGATTTTAGAGGTTGACTCGAAGGTTTACCATTGTGTTTCCTAAACCCAAAGGATCGTGAAAACGGTGGAATTTTCGTCAGAGGATTGCGGAATAATACAATTTTGTCAAATGATTACGAAAAAAAAGCAAAATTCGCCAAAGGATGGTGACTTAGACGCCGAAAATTAGTTGCCAAGTCAAAAAATTTATTCGTTACGTGTCGACCGTGAATCTGCTCCTATAGTTATATAGTTAAACTTTTTCTAATGGTATTGCATTTTAGAATTTTTATGCAATGCGGCACAAGAATATCGACTCTATCCGTTAAGCACTTGGGAATAAAAAGCATTAAAACTAGCTTTGATAAGACAAGCTGGAGACACTTTATCATACCTCAAAAGAGGGTCAATTGCCACATCACTCCTTCCTTCGATCCGCCATTGAAATATGGACAATTTACACATCTTTCATGAACAATTACTGTTCCGCTTTTCCGTTGTCAATATGATGATGATTATCGCGCAAAATCCACTTAAACCACTCGTAAAAACTTTGAATAGGCAATATAGTGATATTGAGCACAATATAGTGTGATATTGAGCACGAGAAGGATAAAAATTAAATACTAACTTATTCCGTTAATATAAAAGAATAATTTATTTACAGATTACTTACTTAAAAAGTGATTTGTAATTATAAACTTAGATAAAACAAATCCTGCCCAATACAAAATTATACATTGAAATAATATCTGCGTACTGAGTATTATTATTAAACAATGCTCTAGTCTCATCTCCCTTCACCGAACTCAGCAAAGTTAATCGGAAAACCATTTAGGCATTTCCCCTCCCATACACGTTTCTCCTCACAGAAGACAATCTTTTCTCAGGAATTCGTTCATTGGTAAAATCTACGGCTGAAACCTCCAGCCTCTATCCACAAGACTTCAGTCAAGACTACCAAAATCCTCTCACTCAGGTTCTACTTCCAAAGAAAAACACTCCGGGTTCTCGCCTACAAAACCAAGCAATCCCCTTACCTCTCTCTGCACTTTGCTTCCTCACCCAGTCATTCAATAAGGATGCCAAAGGAATTTCTTTGGTCAACCCTATCTAATATCTTTGTTGTCTATATTCCGATTTATAAAAGAAATGTTGGATGACATCTACATAATGGGTTTTTTTATACAATAAAATATGAATATAATTACTCGTTTCTATTTTG